>LR990642.1:19208186-24208186 GCA_905147715.2 Xestia xanthographa | reverse complement strand
TTATACAATTTCGTCACGGCTTGTTAGTTGTTCGCACCGGTCCGTAATGGCGGCGGAGATATGGCTGGTAAATGTTCCGAGGTGACATATTATCTAGGCGCACCGGTGCACTAGATTCGATGTGACGCGAGATAAATCCCAACTCGCTATCTATTTCAATTTCATTGGAGCGCGCGATATCGTACAAATCTCGGCCTTATTCTGTCCGCCTGCCAGCGCTCGCGACCGCCGCGCCCGCGCCGGCGGACCACCCAACGCGATTCACAACCACTCCTAAACATAGCGTCCGTCTATCTATCTGTTTATACTAAACGATACCAACAGATACAAGAATAACGAAATCCGAGATGAATGTCAGCTCATTCCTTTTATTATAGCCGTATGTATACTTACATTCGTATTTTCAGCTCGAGAAGCGTCCGAAATAATATTCGGATTTTTTATTTTCTTTGCATGTTCATTGTGACGTATCAATGATTATAAAACGTGATAATCACATCATAATATCCACTTCTGGGATCGATAAAAATAACGTGTCATCGTAAATAAGAGCTGTATAAATCTAAAGACGATTCATTATTATGAGGTCGTAAGAACATAATTTACCCAAATAATAAAATGAGGCACGAGCTTTTGCGGTAGGTAAAAAGTACCTATAGGTTATATAATATAGATGCAGCGACGTTTTGTAATGTGGTTATTATAAACTGTTTTATTTTTCGCGAGGTGGTGTGGCGACCGTCATATTTCACGATGTCTGGTCAAAGGGGATCGTGTTATACGGTCAAACCTCTGGAATGTTTGATTGAGAGCATAGCCGAGACTTTAAATAAAATGTTAAACGATAAAATATTTTATTTATTTGATAATGTCGTTGATAAGTTAGGGAGGATCTTGAATTATTGCTCTAAAGACCATTGCACGTACTAAAGCCAATTGGTGCCGATTCCCTTGTTCACAAACTAAACTAAATTTAAGTTGAATGCATCTTTTTCTTTCTAATTCATTATGAAAAGGACAGAAGATAAATATTAGTTTAATCCTGTCAAATTAGTCAGCACCTGACGTAATTTGATGTAATTTTAGTAGTCAACTTTTTAATCGCGTCTAAAAATTGTATGGCGCTGATTAATTTGACAGAACATAACTAAAATTTATCTTCTGTCCTTTTCTTAATGAAATAGAAAGAAAAAGATGCACTGAACTTAAATTTGGTTTAGTTTGTAAACAAGGGAATCGGCACCATTGTTTGCTACGGTGTTTCGTAGGCAAACACGTAGAGCTACTTGGTTTTCGTAGACTATTCTGATTGCACTATTATTATTGACTTCAGCATATTTTCCGTATATCGTCGTAAAGGTGTACGGTGTAGGATATAATCAGCTCACTCGAACTCGCCTCACTTGCCTTATCGCGACCACAGAGTCGCGTGTCACTTGGTGCGACACTCGACGTGAAAATTGTTGAAACGGATAGTTTTTTTTTACGCATTTTAATCTTTGCTCCAGTGTCGGCACTAACTGTCCCGGTGGAAAACGGTCGTCTACAGCTTGAAGGCAGTAAGGTACCAAGGCTTTTCAACAATCTTTCAAAAGCCTTGAATTTTCAAAGAGTGTTGAAAGGTTTTCCTGTTGTTATTTATCAATATTCTGACAGTAGATACTTTTATCTATACAAAAAAGGTTTAAACTGCTTCGGGTGAAAACATATCGTACATACTTCTCTTGCTGACTTATATACAGGGTGTAAAAGACCTCATCACGAAGCCGTCAACCAAGCATTCTGTACATCAAACTAAGTAACTTTACGCATAAATTATTGCTGGGAAACGACTTTTTTTTTTGGGGTGAAAAATCATGTTTTGTGGTAGAACTCAATGTAACGCACTCAAAACATTGTGCTGGTGGATGGATTAAATAGTACGGGGGTCGTGGAGGTGTTTAAAGTAAAAATCTTACATTAAAAACTTGTATTAAAAAAAAATACTTGCCAAAAAGATGCAACTTTGACCCCCAATATCTCCGTAACTAGAAGGTCCCCAGGTATGGTGTAGAACAAAAAAATTATCGCAATGACGAGGACAACACCTGCCTGCCTGTGCCTTTCGGCTTCGTTAAGAGGTGTTTTACACCCTTTATTATCCTACTACTTACAGCTACAACTTCTGTATACGACATGTCGAAATAAACTGAATAGACTTTAATTAAAATTCAGTGAAACCATGTTGGTAACAAGTTTACTCCAATTCCGTGTTCACTTGCGCACCTGTCTGTACCGCGAGTCCGCGAGTGGTTACTTTATGCTGCTCGTAATATCCGTCTTACTCACAGTCGCGTCGTCGTTCCGAAACAACAGCGTTAACAGTAATGCTTTTATTTGACTATATCACTCGCATTCATGCGAAGCCTTCGTAAATCGTCGTGGGTGGCATCCCGCTCTTATTTCCTCACAAAAACAAAAGAAAAAAATTAAATCCCCAAAGGAAATTAGTCCCTCTAAAACATGGTTTGGACATGTGTTACTTTTTTCGCTTTAAACACGTCTCTTGGTAAGATTTATGTTTTGGTTCCTCTCCGACGTAAACTTGTGGTCAAGTAAACGTAAAACTTTAGAAGGATTAATTTAAAATAGAATGGAACTAAGTCCACCCACTCGTTCGTACCATGATCTTCAAAATGGTGTTTTTATTGCATTCGGTTTGTTTGGTTTCCAAATCCTTCTTAGAGTATTTGCTGTTGGATTTTGTAGTATTTTATAGAATGATAAGGATTGTGTGCGTTGTGTAGTGTGGCGCAGGTAGAGCGTAGCACAGGTAGCACAAACAGCTACTGTGCTCCGTCCTGAGTACACAGCTTACTCACACAATACACGCGGGGTAGCTTCACAACGAGACGAGGGAAAAAACTAGGCGCGCTTACTGCTCACCCACCCTTAACATGAGAGGTGCGTGTCGCACTCATACCGATTATTATGCAGATGTAGGTATGTTACGGTTTGTTTAACTTGTTGTGTTTACTTAATGATATTGTTCGTAACATGTTCGTAATTAAACACATTGTTTATTTAATAAGCGATGTTAGTGAGGCAATAACATGCTACATACATGATAATGAGATAACAGCTAATGTTAGTGGCAATGTGTAGGCAATTAAATAAGCAAATAAAAGATTTCAACGACAATTGATGATTTAAACAGAATTTAGTGATCCAGACGTAATAACCGATAATCTTTTACAAGAAATCGTATAACAATGATGCTTACTATAAGCAGATTTTTTCTCTAATACTCAAGTATACTCAAGTCCAAGTATGTCCTATTGTGTTCGTTATCTATGGACACAACATCACGTAACAATGCGAAAGTGTCGGGCAATTGGTCCGACACCGTCGCCTGTTATTGTTTATCCGGTGGCTCACGAGGTAACAAGCAGACGCTAACCGGGCCGGCAAACACCGCCGCCGCCGGTCACTCTGGCCGACGCCCGACGGCTCTGTGCTAATAGTTCTTCAGACAGACTGTTGATACAGGAGCAGATTTCTCACAACTAGCGATTACGACTCACCGAGCTACGCGACACAAAAAATGATGCGAAATGTTTGTGTCGCCCCGAAATTAAGTATAGTTTTTGTCAAGCGTGTGTTACCGGTATTCTTGCTAGTCCAATAGTTATTCATCCTATTCAGGTGAAAACTATGTAGTAAAGTGTTAAGTATTTTATAGATGTTTTAGTCCAAGAACTAAAGAAAGCGACATAGTACTGGGTTACATAGGGAGTCATTTTTAATTCAGCATACAACTCCAGGCAACGTCAGTTTTTAGTCCTTCTCATTTGATCCACCGTCAGGATTGACATAATATAAATGAAAACCAGGATTCAGTAGCAAGCTCCGCTGATCATCAACTGTCTCACGCAACGACAGCGCGACGGATTAATGTAAATAATCGCGCTGTGATCGGTCGCCGCGTCGCTGACTGCCCTTACGCAGGAAGTACGCTTATCCTCGAGAGTTGCCATCACTAAATGTAGGTTTCCATTCGAACACCGTTTTTCGCTTTAGGTAAGGAAAATCGTATTACACAGTTATTGGGTTGAAGAAGTTAGATAGGCAGTTGCTCCATATAAATTAGTATATGTAGATATATGTAGTTAGTCTAATTGGTATTCAGCTGTATCCGGTTAGACTTCGGAGAGAATCCGGATAGGTAGATGATGGTGAAAATCACTATCAGTCCTACCTAATGCATCCTCATCATCAATCAACACTGCCCATCATTAGGTAATGTTAGTAACAAACTAAACATAGGTACTTACTACAAAATCTTGCTGTTTCTCCAGGCCTGAAAAAAGTAAAAAAAGCCCCATTCCTACACAATTTATTTAACCACCTTTATTTTTTAAAGTTTAATATACCCGTACTGTAAAATAAGATCAGAACTTGCGACAGTGGAAACACTCGATGAGATGTAGCGTAGATTGAAGAGTGAATTATTGATGTTGCGCTCCAAGCTAAGTTTGTTCAGTCGCCGAATGCCACCTTGACTAAAGAACAGAAAAAATATAAAAAAAATCATCTGGGAACGGACGACATCCTGCCCTTTCATTAACTTTCAGTTTTTCTCAGAGCTGACCTGCGCCGCCACAATTATCCGTTAATGATTGATTATACACTGTTTACTTTCTATTTTTGTAATGTCACTGTTTGGTTTATCGTGAGATAGTTTGTACAAAGATTCTATTTTTTGTCACTATTTAAACATCTTTTCCCTTTTAGGATCATAATCGAGTGGTCCCACAAGCTCTACCCACGGCAATTTACAGCCTATTGTGTGTGCGGCCTTATCTCGTGCGTTCTGCTAATTGAGTCATTCTACACTAGGAATGGCATTGTTTGCAAAACTTGACCATAAGTTAGCCGCAAACTATTCCACGTGGGTGGTCTGCTGTAAATGTGATCCGCACGTTGCTCCTATTTTATGAATTTATTCTGCATTTACTTATAGTAAATGGAACATTAAATTTTAATATAAATTAGGAGCTCTGGGTAGTTCGTATGACAGACCATAACAAATCTAAAATGATATTTCAGTAATTATAATCAACATGACAGGGTCTTTGTTATGGTCTGAATTTGAAACTAGACTTAGAAACACATGTTACGTAATTATAGTCTAGTCTTCAAAGTCTGGCTCAACAGGGGCGTTTAAAGCTTAATTTTGTGGAAACTTTTTGTAGTGCCATTCTCTCACGGCTCGTCTTAGAATCATATTAATAGACAAATGTGCACAGGATCCGTGACGAAAAGCGCATATACAGTGTCGGTCGCGAGTGTCGGGGAGTACCGGTGTGTGCGCCCGCGCCGAACGCCGAACAAATTGATTACAGCGCGCTGAGTGACAGCCGACCACCCACGACGCTGATGCAACTGCATTATGAGCGACGACTGCGACCGACTGCAGCCATTGTGAACACACAGCTAGCAGCAATTTGCGACCATTGAAATGTCATGCATTGAACATTTGAAAGATAATTCCGCTTATAATCTTATTAAGTATGAGCACGTAGGCTTGGATGTTCTGCTCTTCCTTAGATTTAAGTCGAAAAGCTTGAATACTTGTTGGATTAGAGTCACCAGAGACACACTACGAGATCCTGGTGTGGGCAATCGACTGGCAATCTATGTGACTTTAATGTGACTCTATATCAGAAATAAATGATGAGTAAGTTGTTGTAAAGAGCAGAAAATTAACTGAACCAGTCGTATACATAATTTTATAAAACTTTGTGGAGTAGAGTATTTTGTAATCTTTTTCTTCTTCAAATACCACAGTACCTGATTTTCATACAAATAGATCTTTAAGTATGTAGAGTCTCATAGTCCTCTCCATGCGGAACATGGTTCTTCAACTGGCGAAAAAGACAACACAAAGCATGAAAAGCAACACAATTTTTTGGGGTAGTAACCATTTTAGGGGCCAATCTATGCACTGTCATTTTCGCTTTATTGGACGTAAATAATATCTAGACTAGGTCGTAGCATATCGTTTGACCTGATAGCAGTTTGTGTCCTTAATGGAAACCTAATGGCTCTATCAAATTGAAACCTATATTCAAAAATGGAAAGCTTATGTAAATATTTATGATCTCTAGGATCATAGAATAAACATGGAGGTTAAGCAGTGGTGGGCGCGGACGCTCACGTACCTTCCTATCCTTTCCTGCTATTAGACTCCTTAATTGCTCTCAGATTGGTCATGTTACTCTCTTTTATGGCAATGCGGTCAAACATAATTGTTTTTATGTGTGCCTGTTTTTTAACTCTGTATTATTAGTTTTGTAATCGGACGTTGGTGGTCTGTCATTAGCGTGGCACGGTTCGTCTACGGCATTTTAATAGTCTAATTGCTAATTAATTGTATGGAAACGATTTCAATGTCTGTTTTTATGGAAAGCGTGTTGACACTGAATAAATATAGATATTTTATGAAATGTTACTTTACTGTTAATTTATTCAAGTCTCGCGTACTATAAATGTTCGCTACGTTTCTTTATACCTATATAGTAGTATATTTTGATCGGAATGTATCCTCTGTATTCATGGGAGTTCCTCGCATAAGCTAGATCTGTATCGAGAGCATGCCTATGTTCAGTAATAATGTTGATTATTTATTAGTGTGCAGATGATAAATAAAGATAATTAATTTTGCAGAAAGCTCCTTTATACTTATTTATGGTCGTAGCCATAGACTAAGAATTTTCTGGTACTGGACTGAAAATATTTAATGAAAAATTGACGAAGTTTATACTATAAGTAAACAGTCACGCACGATGGACGTGCTACGAAGACTACGAACTCCGCCGAGAGTGAAAGTTCAGTGAAAAAATTGTTTCATGTTAAAGTTCAACCCACACACATCCCATCCCACCCCACCCACCATGTGGTGTTCCCATTACACTCACGGGTGTCGTATAAGGCGACTAATGTCTGAGGCAGAACACATTGCGCCTCCGTAGACCAGAGAATGGGCAACAGCGTTTTCTGTTAGTCTTTCATCACTGCGATCTCCAATCCGCCTGCCAAGCGTGGAGATTACGGCAAATCCTCCCATCATGGGAGAGGCTTATGTCCAGCAGTGGACGTTATGTGGGCTGTTGTTGTTGTTGTTCAAGTTCAAATGTACTGCGTTAAATTGAGTATAGTACAGGAGCATACCTACAACACATATGCATACAGTGCGCCGCTTATTACCTTTAATGAAGCTTGACGAAAGAACCAATATGAGTGGAGGCACGAAACTCAAACACCGGCCGTGCGACATTTAGCGTGCGATTTGGTACAAGTTTAAAACTCACACGTAGCGGTATTTCCTTTGTTCCGCTGTCGTCCTGGGAGGCTACTGGCCAATAAAACAGACCGTTGCGAACAATGGCCACATAAAAATTGGGAGTACTGAACAAATGACGTACGAGTATGACGAAGTGATTCGTAGGCGACGACTTTTACGCGCTCAGTGTCGGGCTGTAAAACTTGTGTTCATACATATCGAATTATCGATATCAGTGATCTAGGTAGAACTTCAGAAAACTGGTTGCGCTTACCATGGAACCACGTTTTTCCCCTCAGTTCGGGAGAATTCTTTTACTTTCGATCTTTTCAGATTTTGTGCGATTTCTAACTTTGGTGAACACGGTCTGAACCGGAAGCCGCATAGATACAAAAGCCAAGATAGAAAAGGTAGGGAATACGGAGAACTAACATTTAATGCAGACGAAACGCAATGGATTACCAGCTACTAAAATTGGATTACTCGTGGCCAAAAACGAAAGGGATCCATTCCTTTTGATCTTTTGTTATAAACTGATCAATCAGGGATATTTGACAATTTGTCTTTTTTGCTAAAATGTTTAGATTTGAAACAACAATTTACATTTAGCGGTTGTTCCTAGTATAGATCATATCTTGTGATATGAAGTTATCTTGCTCACAGCAGCTGGTCTCCGATACATTTTACTGATTGACCGATACCTACAACAGTTAACTTTAAATTGCGCCCTTTTACGGGCACTGGTATCATTAGTGTAAACGTGTTCTAGTTACAACTAGGCACTGGTAGTTACAATTTGCGCAGACGCAGCGCAGCCATCTGCTGGTTTTACTACATATTCTAGAGCTCTATTACGTTTAGATACGATTGAATATTAAGTTATAAATCAAGGCAGCCGCATGCGCCAACAGGCGTCAAGTTTTTGCGCCAATTAACTTTACATATTGCGGAAAGACGAACACTATATACGATGTAGGTATTTATATTCTCCATTGAGAAGTGCATTTCAGCTATAAAGGGTGTAAAACACCTCTTAACGAAGCCGAAATGCACTTGTTCTCCTCGTCATTGTGATCATTTTTTTGTTCTACACCATACCTGGGAACCTTCTAGTTACTGAGATATTGGGGGTCAAAGTTCCAACTTTTTGACAAGTTTTTTTTTAAATACAAGTTTTTAATGTAAGATTTTTACTCTACACACCTCCACGACCCCTGTACTATTCAATCCATCCATCAGGACAATGTTTTGAGTGCGTTACATTGAGTTTTACCACAAAACATGATTTTTTACCCCAAAAAAAAGTCGTTTCCCAGCAATAATTTTTGCGTAAAGTTACTCAATTTGATGTACAGAATGCCTTCCTGACGGCTTCGTGATGAGATCTTTTACACCCTGTATATGCTTTTTATAATATTTATTTTATGATTGCTTTATTTACCGCAATTCCACTTCGGAAAAAGAATACCTCAGTACAAATAGAGCTCTAGAGACTCCATCATTCATTAAGTAAGTATCTTTTTACAAATTACGGACGTTTTGTTCTGTGTATGTGTAGTTCCATTTATATCAATATTTACTGGTAATCCAGTTGATGTCAGTGGTCGGTGGTCTACCTACTGGATTTTATTGTTAGTTTACACAACAAATGAGACAAATCGTCGATTTGAAATGTGATACAAAACTTGAATGTTTACTTTGTAACGCGACTTCAGACACTTCGATGTCTTTGAATGGGAAATTTATTCGTAGAATGTAAGCGGATTAGAAAATTAGCGTGCTTGGATCCAGCTCGGAGCGTCGTAAAGTGGGTAGTTTGCGTCCTCGTACGCAGGCGGGGCGCACGGCCGCGCTCGGGCAGCGCGGGCGCGTGTCACTCGCCGCGATTCCTGCAATAATCTCCCCGAGCGATTGCTCTATCCGGTGACGGAGTAAAGTATCGCTAGTTGATTATTGTGTTTATTTGCGCGTCGGGAGCGTGTGTTGGTGCGGCGCGCGTGTGTGTGATGCGTGCGCGCGGTAGTGGCCCACCCAGTGCGCGGCCACACAGCGCGCCCACCCACGTGGCAGGGGCGCCGCACTCGCGGCCCGCGCCCCGCGCTGTGCCATCCACCAACATTCTCCCCTTACGGCACGCCAGCTACCGAACCACGACCATCGATATGGGGCTTTGATTGACATGTGACTGTCTCCGATACAACCGTCCTAATTGAAATTTGATTGGTGGGAGCTACTGTTACGCTTCGCATGAGGAAACGTGCTACTTCTCAGCATGAATGATTTATCACCCTTATTTCTTAGGATACATCTATCATTTTTACTCACGAGTCGTCATTTCTGTTAAAGCAGGTACCTACCTGTTAAAAAATGTATGTTAAACCAACATTAGAAACCTCAAAACAAATCTAAAAGTCAAGAGATGTTGTACGTCATGTACTAAACATGAACGTAAGAACTAACGTTCCTGTTTATTAATCATGTCAAATATTAATGGATTTTGATAAACGCGCTTATAAGAATAGAATACAGTATTGATAGGATAAAATGGAGCGACAAAAATGCATTGTATTATATTTTTGATATCATAAAAGACAGTGCAGAAAATAAAAGTGTAGTTATGAATGCGACCGCGGATGTGTAACACCTGCCTCGCTACGAGAGCGCGCGTGCGCAGGCGCTGCCGAATTTCGCGAGCTTTGCGTCGCCCGCGCACCTCACCTTTCTATCTCTCATTCACTAACCCCTGGCACTTCACTACACATCACGTTAGATATAGTCTATAAAGCACTAATGTTTATATAATTTAGCGAGAAATATTGTTCGCGCCTAACGTTTCGGCCAAATTACTGTGAATAATCTGTAATGTAGTTTTATGAGATTTTTTCGACTGATGCGTGTTTCTTTATACGCTATCAAAATTTATTAGGTGCAAAGCTGTAATTTATTTTTTGCTACTAAATAATAAAACTCTCAGAACGACTCAAATCTCGTCGCACAGAATAATGACTAAAAGCATTAATTCAAATTAATGACTATAATACAGTATATTGTCAACCAAGGTCTTGCTTTAAAATTTGTAAAGTCAATTTCTCGGTAATCTGAAAGCAGACCACTTCTTCTTGTTGGGATCATAAAAGGTGTCTACAGGAAAAAATCCAGAATTTTTACTCTGAACTCCATCAACGGATTGGCAGGTACCAAACCGTACACCAAATATTGTAAATAAAGACTTAATGGAACGCATCTACTTATAAGCTGAAAATATTATGGCTTTCATCATTCTATAATTATTATCTATTTATTATAGATGACAATCATCAACAGCACTTCACCATTCACCATAAAAAAAATCCTCTAGAATTTCCTCAAACTTAAATTAACATAAAAGGCCAATTACAACTTGACAAATTGCAAAGATCGTCCATAAACGCGCGATTCTTTGGCGGCACGCGGTCAAGCAGTCAATATTTATTGTGATCATTACCAGCGCCGGCGCCGATCGCTGCTTCACACCTTCCTAGAACTTGCTCATTAACCCCTGAAGTCTTAATATATTGAAAACTTACGTTTAGAGACCACCATCATGTCGTAGTCTCGCAGACAATATTTATTTGTAACTTTAACCTTTAATTTATTTGATTTGAACGTACGTTTGTGCCTTGTGGCCGCATAGCACCATTCCGTTAAACAGTAATTGATCTTAGAAGCTGAACCTTGAGACTGACATCGACATACATTATTCTGATAGTGATGATAAATACGAAATTTATACATTTATGAATGTAGACCTGTAATACAACTATTAGAGGTCTACATTCATAAATGTATAAATTTCGTATTTCATGGCTGCATCACTGAGAAATAATAATATGTCTGACAGACACCATTTCGGGTTAAAACGTAACCAGTCCGATTCTCTAAGCAGGACAAAGATTTGGGAATCTTATTAATGTCTTTCCGGCATTGCATTATCGCCTTCATTTATAAAACCCCTTTTCTACGGCTCTAAAAGGAATCATTTTTCATACTGAAAGACTGCTCCGAAACTTCTAAGAACCGCCTGCGTTTTCCTCTTATTCTCCGAATGGTTCTCATCCGCATTAGTAAATGGCCAAACATTGCGAAGACAAACATCCTTAACCATTCTAGGAAGTGATGATTGCTGATGATGATGTCTCTTCCTTAATGACAGGTTGGCGCGGCGATAATAATATTGTTATTAGGCAATATTTTAGTAAGCTCATCAGTTCAGGTAGATCGGCTACACGGTCGGCAATAAGGCCTGTCGCCACGTAATCACCGTGTCCGTAGATAAAGAGTATTTTGTTGCTGCGGACATTTATATCATAGAACATAATATAGAAGTAGAGGAGACATCTGATTGTACCTTGTAACTTTTGACTTTCATCGATTTTCGTTTCAGATTGGAAGAAATAAAAGATAACGCAAGCAAGTCAAAGGTAATAATAATGACAGTAGATCCGATCTACTGTCATTCTAATTACCTTCTTTGACTTGCTCGCGATCTACTAGATTGTACCGATCTCTTTGGACACTTGATAAGTGTGTGGAGTGACTTAAGTAAACTGACATAACAGATGATTCAGAGATCGAGCTTTTCTAATGTAAGTATGCGTAAGTGTATCTACGTGAACGATATACGCGAAGCAAGCAGATTGTTGCATAAAATGCTATTAAATTGGCATATTATGTAAGTTTAAAGCAGGAAACTGGCGCTCACATCTATGATACATTTGTAGCTGAATCTATGTAACATATCGAAGGCTTTATATCGTTTAATGTAGCCGCCAGCTACCGAGAAGACTTCGTCCGAGCGGGCCGGGGCGTGCCCAATCGCCGAGCCATCAATCTGCGCCACCCTATAGAGACATTAGCTCGACAGACATTTTCGTTGTGCGATTAGTCAGGAATCCGTTTCCGCTCGTTTTTACCTATCTTCCTTTACATTTTTCGCCGCCGCTTTGTTCTTTGTATAATTTTGGACAAAATTTTCTGCCCATAAATAAACGGTGGCTACCAGCCTGTAGGGATGTTGCGAAATCTTTATAGATATCGTTTTCTGATTATGTTTTATAAGTGGGTAGGTGCCCCCGCATTCCATTACACTATTCATGTTATCTAATTTTCAGTCTCTTAGCTTTTTGATTGAGAGAAATTAGGAATTTCTTTCTGGAGTATTTTAGCTTGTAGTTAAAGTTTTTTTTAATGAGGAAACTCAATGCCTACTTTTTAACAAATGAGACATTAAAAGCAATCCCAGGTGTAATAAAGTCACACTCTGCAAGGAAATCTTAATTACAAAACGCACGACTTCAGGCCTATAATTATTGGCAATAGAAACTTTTACTAGTAATAAACTTTTATGTAGTTATGTGTTTATGCTCGGAAAGATAAAGGTTTGACATGTACAAGTTTTAACATACCAGTATTTTTATAGCTGTTGTAACAAAATATTACTTGTAAAGTTATAAGACATAATGCTAAAAACGTTAAGAGCGGACACTCTTGCGCATTTAAATTTCCGAAGTACAAAGTGAGTTAATAAACTCAGTTGTTGTTCCGTCGAAGTACAAAATTAAGTCATTATACGGAACGACAAGTATTATTTAATTAATGCGTGGTTGGTACAAAACAATGGCTCGATTGTTCCACTGAGCGCTCTGTCAGCGCGCCTCGTCGCCGCGCGCCCACTGCGCCCAGCCGGCGCGCTTGTGGACCAAATTGTACATTAGACACGGATGAACTCAAACGATTACAATAATGACGATGGATCCAATTGTATGTTTCTATAATTTTGAAAAAAAATAAGTAAAACATCATTACAAATATTTCCTAAATTATTTGTCGTATCACAGATACCTGTTCTATATTTACCTATTAAATATGATAGTATCACGAACAGTTTTAGGTTACTATCAAACCTTTAATTGCTTTTTAATTACGATGATTACATTGGATTTTGTTAAAAACTTTTAAAGTTGACTTTCAATGCAATTGTAATGCTTTGTGTTCGTAATTTGCTGCAAAATACAGTGATACAATTTTAATTATTGTAAGATTGAACATTTATATGTTTTAGATTAGATGAGGTTGTTGTTGGAGCAGTGTGTGGCGTTACAGGCGGGGACGCGTCTCTATGGCAACGGCTTGTTCCGCCATCTTGCCCGGCTTTTTGTGCCGACGACCACCCAACACGAACTCGCTACATTATTTTATTGTACAATAAACAAATTTATTGCTCCATATGGCTATTTATGTTTTTATTTATAAGGGTTTTTGTTAACAGCCGAGAGAGATGTTAGTAATCTTTCGTGGGTGATTGCGTTTTAAAGTCGTGGTGTAAAGCTACGTTTGTAACCATGACCCTTCATAACGCGACTAATAAATCTTCAGTTGGTACAGTTTACACAACTGTGACGAAAAACTAATGATGTTTTATAGCGAACTGTGTGTATACGTACGATGCTGGAAAGTAAGTTTTGCTTGAATTCAAGTTGTAATGTATACTTTGGCGAATCATGTAAGTTTGTATCATTAATATTCAGTATCTTCCACTGGTAGAATTGCAGTTGTGTTGCATTGAAAATCTACAAGACTTTTTCTGAAATTTGGAGGGATTACTTTTTGAAGCACAGTATCACAGTTACGGAGATCGGGTTTTAAAGGGGTTATTCCCAAAGTACTCCATTTCCTTTGAAATACAAATATAAGAATCTCATACATTAATTCCCAAGTTACTCCAAGGAATTATTATCATGCAAGAACAGCATACATAGCTTCACTCTGATTGATCACCGAGATGTGAATGACTTCTAAATATAGGCTGCTAGTCAGTGGTAACAAAATCATTAGAAGCTGACCTCTTATTCTATTGGAACTCTTCAACTCAGTTCTACGTTGTACCAGCTCAAGGGAAAGTAGCCATTACAAACGCCTTACAAATCATCGGAATGGGTGTTTTAGTACCAATGCTAAGTTGTTTCGAAAAACAAAGATTCAGCGTTAAAACTTAAGTAAGTAGATATTACCTTTAAGCAGATCATAGATGAGCCTGTATTAACTAGAGACGCAGACAAAGTGACAAGGATAACTATAATGGAAAAAAAATGTCTGACTTAGCTATCGAAAAGGTTTTCTTAATCCTGAAACTTCTTGTAGAAATAGAGTCGAAAAGATTTTAAAGCGATTACGACTAGGCCCTCAGGGTTTTTTAAAACAACAATATAATTATTATTAATTAAAATTAAATTAATATGTTCCTAATTAAAATTATTATGGACTGTTAATTTATACTTTATTGTGAAGGGAAGGAACTGACCTTTCAGGATACAGTATCATACTAGTCTGGAGGTCAGAGTCTTACCTGAAAGATGCACTTGTAAAGTTCATTATAAAGATTTGTCTATATAGTTTTATTTTTGCCCAATAATTTGTCTTTAAGTAACACCTTAAAAGATTGGAGGTCACGATTTCACTGATGAGCGCAAAAACAATATGTACGGAAATTCATGAGTTAGAACTGCTAGAAGACACCAATGTTAAAGAGAATGTGAAATTGGAAGTGTAAGTAAGTAGTTCTGAAAATATGTACCAACCAACATTTCTCGTATTTTCCGAATTTAATTTAAGTACTGATTTTGATCAAATTACGGCTGAATAATTTTAAATCAGTTCTAAGCATATAATGTTTTGGACATTATATGGCGCTGATTAAACTAAACAGTAATATTTAGAAGTAAGGATTAGTTGAGGTATACAGTGACGTAACCGAATTAATAAGAGATTTTGGATTTCCTTATATGTGAGTGGTTGACCAAAAAGGGACCTGCATAGCTATTCACAACCCTTCGATTCGATTTTCGATTCGGAAAGTCGTATGCCTATCTCGCTCGATTTCGTAATGTCAAAAAAAGATAGACATACGACTTACCGAATCGAAAATCAAATCGAAGCGTTGTGAATAAGGGGCCTGGAGGGATTGGAAACCGTTATTTTTTTTTTGAATTTTTTAATCTGTGGTCTTGTAGCTTATTAATTTCAAACGCGATTTACTCGAAATCAATTATTTTCCCTTGAGGTCCCTTTTTGGTCAACCACTCACATATTGACAAGTCAACTAAGTTCTAAGTCCTATGTATCTAGATTTGGATTTTAGTTGTTTGCCAGACGAACCTTTCACCGTATATTTCCCAGAAAATTCATTAAACACTAAATCCAAAACATTTTCTTCTTCATTCGAACTTCTTCAATTTGTTTAGAATGCTAAGCAAAACCTGCCCATGAGGGTCAGAGTTCTGGTTGTCAGTTACTCAGACCTCGGTGAATGATCGGTGGCTATCTGGAATTCGTCCAACTTTATCGAGCAGTTAAGTTTGATGCTCCGTCAGCACGTGTTCATGAATACTAACTTGTTTCCTGTGTATTAAGTTATTGTTATTGTCAATGACTGTTACTTGTCGGCACTGCGCCTTGATATGTCACGCAGTACTCGCAGATTACATGGTTAAGGCCCTTCTAACCCTAAAATTAGCAACTCTATTTGTGGTGGTTCAAACTTCGCTTGATATACTGTTAGAATAAAGTTATAATCAGCTTGCACTACAAAGCGGTTGTTACGTCAGTCACTGCGGCTGAATAGTGCGAAATTAGTGGTTTTTTATGTGTGTATTAGTGGTGTTTCGATTAACAAAAAATCTATTCATTGAACTAAAAAAATAAAACACATAAGACCTGCCTGCCTGCTTGTTATAGTTAGTTCAGTTAGTATGCAAAGTTTCATGATCTAATTTGAAGCACTTTTTGAATACCAGCGGTTTATTGCTCGATTTGGAGGTAAGTTTGGATTTTTTTTCTATCGAGAAAAGTTTATGGAATCGTGTTTTTGTCACACACAAAACTTAGCATTTATCCTCAACTTTACCATATATTTATTTCAAAATTAATGCTGCAGTATTTTTAGCGTAACGGAGGATCATGCTAAGCCACTTGAAGGATAGAAATTAAAAAAGTCTTATAACTGAACTTTGGTGGTCTTCTTCTTTATCATGTGGTTAGTGGTTAGTGCCTAACCTGGTGTCAGAGTTTCATGCCGCCCATGGGCCTCTAACTTGGCTTTACATGCCGTCGAGAAATATCTCTCAGGCATGCTGGTTTCCTCACGTTTCACTTTGGTGGTGAAACCGACCCTTAAAATATTTCTTGTTCTTTTCTTTCATGGTTTTCAAATGAGCACGGTTTTATTTACGATCAATGAGAGGTTTTCCTTTTGAAGTTTAAAAAAAAAAATTAGTTTCCAAGAACTCTATAGATGGCGTTGGACTTACTATGCCAAAGCCAAAACGCTTGAAAAAAAAAAATTTTGTGTCACGTCACATACTCTCGGTGACTGACACTTTCATTTGCCTAACCTTCCGAATATAACCAACATTTCTCGCGCTTTGTTAAAATCAGTTTTTTTAGGTTCCGTTCCTTGCATTATCATACTTACTCCTAGCGCCATCTATCCAGCGACTAGGGAAGAGCTAAAAAGAAAATCCCTCATTAAAAAAACACAATACAAAAAATTAAAAAAAGCACAAATGAAGAATAAAACCTCCTTCCTCCTTCCTCCTGTCTCTGTTCGGAGCTACTTAGGATCAATATTTGTTTTATAAATAGGAGTCTAGCTCATCCCGTAACCTCATTCTGGGCCAACTGCCGCGAAAATTAACATTTTAAGATTTTCAAAAAAAAAAAACACGATGGAATCCGTGTAATTATTTTAAAATCAATTTCTCCGCTCTGTCTAAGAGTATAAACCAAAAAAGCCCCTTCTAGATTTCTGCTATAACATTGTAAACTTACTGGTCTAAGATGCTAGCGCAAAAATCATTAAAAGGACGATTAAATGCTGCCAACAGCCTCTTAATTGTCATCTTAATTACCCAGTTCTTAAACAATCATTCTAGAAGCGGAATACAAAGTACACGTTATTTATTTTATACTTTGAGTGCGGATAATATCGCCGGGAGCAGTGTGCGGGCATTGATTAAAATAATTAAACTATCAGAGAGTACACGTTAAGGTATTATAAACATGCATTAAGTATTAATTAAGTTGGTAACAAAAAATAGATTCTGTATCATTAATGGGAAATATCAGACGGGCTTGCATTATGGATGCGCCTGCGAGGGTAGCCATACGACTTGGGAATTTTTAGGATATTGTGTCCTTCCAACTTAAACAGTATATCCTGTTTGTTATTCTAACTTCGTCCGACTATCATTAAAACAAAGTGAAAATATTGATCGAAATCACAATGTTAATTTAATTTAGTATCGTACTTAATTAACGTGTCGTGGAGCTAACCAAATACAATAAATCGGTCATGAATGAATATACGATAACTCAATTGAATGTCGTTGTGTGACAGATGAATAGATAACTATCCAAATATAGTTAACAATAAAGTAGCATCGTAGGACAATCCTCCGCTATAAATTTACAACAAACGCTACAATGAGATTGCAATAAAAGATAAGCAATAAATGGTTGTCAACCCGGTGCTTACGGATACTATAGTAACCCGTTTTCCCTTTACTTACGCAGAATATAAATCAGCTGATTCATTTTACGTTTCAGGTGACAATAGAAGCGGTCTGCATGTCCTGAATACATGTGGAATTTTGGTGCTACTACATTGGAGCAAAGTGGCAGATGTAGTGAATTATAAGGACATTTAGATGCATGTCCATAGACGACCAGCATAGAGACGTAAGGGGACCACCCACTGCGCACCTTGCTACTAGCCCGTCGTACTCGGAAAGACTTATCGTACAACAGATATTATTAAAATAACACTTAAAACACGTTGTTATTATTTGTTTAAATTGGACAACTGATATGGTTTTGGAGTACGTGAAAATATGTTTATTGTATAGATTAGAGAGCAATTCATCTTTTTTTTAAGTGCCTTTCGAAGTTTTGGTGAAACTTTCTTTGGAATAAGTAGTTCGGCGTTCTTAACCTCCCCTAGTTAATACATACCTATAGGAACATATTTCATATCAAAGTTGACCTTTATTTAAAGCTTGTGACAGAGTACAGTATAAAAGCGAAGGTGATTAATCAAACACTGCGAGATATCGCAATGACTTATTTTATTGTGTCAATCGAAAACAAATTACGATCGCTCTAGTCATTTATTACAAGGTATACAACTTAGCCAGTCGGCTCTCATGTCAAATTAAAATATGATTAGTACTACAACAGCCCATAACGTCCACTGCTGGACATAAGCCTCTCCCATGATGGGAGGATTTGCCGTAATCTCCACGCTTGGCAGGCGGATTGAAGATCGCAGTGATGCAAGACTAACAGAAAACGCTGCTGCCCATTCTCAGGTCTACGGAGGCGCAAGGTGTTCTGCCTCAGACATTAGTCGCCTTATACGAAACCCTTCAGTGTAATGGGTTGGTTCTATTCTACTCTGCCGGATACCACACGGCTATATGATTAGTGTTTCATAATATTTCGGTTGACTAATTTACAAGTGCTGCGTTGGTGTAGTTTTCGCAAGCGCGACTACTGAGTAGGAGGTCCGGGTTCGATTCCCAGATTGAGCAAAGTGTTATTGGTTTTTTTAATCAGGAATTTCTCAGTAACAGCCGTGAACTATGGATTTGTGCCCGGTTGATAGGAATATGATCACCCCTTTTTAAATGGGACTTAAACATCAAACCATGTGGAGGATGAGGTTCCGTTCCCGTGGGTTATGAAATGATGCGACTTGCATGGTTACATTTGCTATATTGCAGAAATTACGTTTCAGTGAGATCTGTCTTAGGTGGTGGACGAGAAGGAAAAAGGAATGATGCTATACAAACAGAGCTTTTTATAGGCGTCGCGAATGAAGTTGTGAACGGATGGAATGATTAGAAGACCGAATAGGCGCCAGCTGAACGCGGTGGCGGATGGAGGCGTGAACTCGCAGCGAAGTTCCTCCTCTCGGTGACGGATGCCACTGGTGGAGCGCAATACCACATCAGGCTACGCTCCCAGGCGCCGGGATACTGGTGTGAGCGTGAACATCCGCCCGGCCTTGGGAGGATTGCTTCCAAGATGATTCCCAGCATGGAGTCAGGCGTCGCCACACACAGGTTGTGGTGGCAGCGGGCAGATCTTCGAGAAGGC
The DNA here is from genome assembly GCA_905147715.2 of Xestia xanthographa. NCBI lineage: Eukaryota > Metazoa > Arthropoda > Insecta > Lepidoptera > Noctuidae > Xestia > Xestia xanthographa. The sequence goes on along the minus strand of LR990642.1, from coordinate 24,188,670 downwards.
CCGCCTGATCGTCCGGCAGCTGTTCGGATGTCTGCCACTCGAGACACGCCATCTCTCTTTGGAAATACATTGTACAATGCGACCTAGCCGCCACTTGCAACTGGCAACTGGTCGTCCTTGATGAGGACGAGACTCCCCTACGTGATGTCCTCCTGCCTGGTCTTCCACTTGGTCGGCTTTCGAGGATTACATGCGTGATGCTGTGTTATGTGCTGTGTATAATCAAAACTACAGGAACCTAAAAAGTAACTTGTCAGATTTCAATTGCAGGCTGCTACAAAACTAGCAAACTTTAATATGTGTAAACTAAGTTTTTTTTTTTAATAATATTTTATTATATTTATATATTTGTTTTTGTTACTAACAATTGGGCCTAGTTGCCATAAATAAACAAATATTTATATTTATTGAAATATAAAATATTAATAATAATATTATTTAATAAAAACTGCCGACTACGGCGAAGCCAAAAGGAAGGGTTCAGATTTTAGCAGTTTATCTATGTATGTATGTTTGTTTGTATTTACGTATAGTTCCCTACTTCTCTAACAAATCCGTTAAGGTAACAGTTATACTTGGAATCACGCGAGGCGTAAATTTTATGTAGTAGGTAAGAGCTGATACGATCACTCCACGTTTCTGACACTTGACGGCACTATCTGTCTCTACTTGTACACTACTTCCCTTTCCTTTTGTCCACCTTTACGACTTATACGGCATGATAAGCAGGTGGGCAGGTGGTCTGTTTTTTTAACGCCCAATAAACAATTAAGTACCATGTATTGTTTAACTCGTGGCACTTAACTATGGTACTATCCTTACCTTATAGTTGGTGGACATTTGCTGTTAAACCACAAAATCGCGCAAAACGACTTGACTGTTGATAAGTTAATTCAACGTTTAATTTTGATGCGTCGGTAATTTAAGTAATTACCGTCCCAAAAATAAGACGTATATTTGTCGAAAATACTAGGTTAACACTATGGAATTAAATACATAACACAAAAACAACATAAATATACGGCAACAATTTAAATGTTTTCAAATAAAAGTCTTGCCTTGTTTAATCCTACCGCACCGTCACCTGTCACCAAGTAAGGCTTATTAGCGAACTTTTTCGAACACAAATTACACTCCATGATATAGGCCAGCAAGTCATTAGTCTACGAACGTGTTCTACGCAGCTACGCAAAACATTAGAAAAGTTGCATGTTTGTGTAATTGCAGGCTACGCCGTAGCGCCGTAGCGCGCCGTCAAGCGATAGTTATTCAACGGCCAACGTGCAGGTAAAATAACAAATTGTTTAATTCAGTGTATCGTGCGTCTAACTCGGCAATTTATCCAATTAGGCGTCCGCTGGACCACCCACCGCGCTCCACTATTAAACATAAATTATAAATAATTTGGTAAAGTTTATTTTGGCTCTCGGTCCTCACTGATTGCTGCGGTTAGGAAGCTAAGCTAGTGGATGAATGTGTTCGAGAGGATATCGTTTTGTTTGGTTTATTCTAAGTTCGGTTTTATGGTTTTGGAGTGCTACGAATGCTACGATCGTGTTAAGCGGAGTCTTATAAATGGATATATATCTATATAGTATATAATATGGGTAGTCTTATAAATGGATATGGGTAGCCGGTATGTTAATGAAGAAACGATAAAAAATTATTACGCCATTATGAAGCCATAAAAAATGTTAAATATTGCAAAATATTCCCCGGAACTGCAAGCATTTTACGACCTAAGTATTTAATGAATTTATAAACCATCATAATTGCAATAAAACCACGCTACTAAAATGTTTATTACGAATATGAGGTAACATTATACCCACAAACATTATTAATTTGTTGCATGGAATCAAATACTTTAATCCATTAACATTAATATTGCTGTTAATAGAGTAAATAATACCGTATGGCGCCACATAGCAGTCGCAACTAAAAAGCTTATAGAAAGCACGTAAATGCAGTGACAGAGAGTTCTAAATCAAACAATTTATAGTGGTAACTACTACATTATTTAACGAGGGGCCACGTGACATGTTTTTATCAAGATGTCGCATGTCGTTGCAAGCCGCGAGGTGCGAAACCGAAGAGCGTGCAATTAAAATACTCCAAGTGCTTGATTTACGCCCGACGCGCACGCGCATACATGAGCCTCCTGCCCGCCTGCCCGCCTCCCGCCAACTAATGTATGTATCAACTGCAAACACACAAGTTTTATTGTTCACCCATTCATATTGGTGTAAGCACATTTTACGATTCACCCGGACGTGGGTTTTGGAAACGACGACTATAAAAAGGAGGCGGTGTGTCTCAACAGTGGGAACATTATAGGCTGATTATACTTATGCTTATGCAGTTTCCGACATGTGTATCACTGACTGATTCATTACTGGACTCCCCCTGCGTATGTTACTTGCTAAGAGAATGTTCAGGCATTTCATAAAATACTAGCCAAAACATCTTGGAATATGATATGAAGGAGAGCAAGTTCATGGGAAAATACTGATCGACTCGTCGAATGTTGGTCGAAATATTCGTTCTGATAAATGTAACTTACATTCTTCCAGTTTTTCCAAATGATCATATAAATCATGTGTTTAAACTTGTTTACTTCTAACATAACGTTACAGGAGAACCATGTTGGTTATATGGCTGAACTTTCGCGTGAATTAAACGTGTTTAAACATTGACTATTTAAACACCCATTGGCTGTCAAATAACTTAGTCAAAGTGCCATCCTGTCCTTGATCTGTCTAATAGAGTGTGTGACAGAATTACCGTATTTCTGTATCTAAATTCATCTCGTGACACGCTTCTCAGTTTACGAGGACCATAAAATGGTATGAGGACATGCACGTCAGTCGCACGCAGTCACAACATGTCAATGAGCCACCACTGCCGCCAGAACTTCCACTTGGCGCATTCAAAAGTATCTGGAAGTGCCCAACGCTCGATAACTATCTAACCACGGTTTGCCTTACCCGGTGTTACAAGTAAATAATGTATATTTAATTGGCCCCAAGGATGTGCGATGTCTTTTCCAGCGGTGTTTTACTCTGTGTTTGCAACGATTGGCTAAAATTCAGGCAGGCACGGTGCAGCGCGGCGCCATAAATTTGTCAATGTCACGCCTGTCGACAGCACGACTACTACTAATTTTTATTAAGCATCGTGATCGCTGACTGGAATGCCAAAAGCTAATCACGAATGCGAGTTAGATGCATATCGCTTACGCCATTTTAAAGGAGTACATCCTTTGGTGTGAAGATTTTAATCTATAGAATAATTAGACAGTGAAACTTGCTTTAAATACTAAAATATGGAGAGTTACAATGACTCCAAATCTTCTATTCTACCCATGCTTATTTCATAATTGAAACATTTCACAGGATGGTCTCAATCCCGTACCTCACGCGAGATTCTAAGAAGATGTATAGAGCGGCACCCCGCGGCGTCTTCGCCCGAAGTGTCAAAATGTCCAAGTTTAGCCACCCCTATGGAACCAAACAATACAACAACTGTTTAACAAAATGCTTTGGGATATTAGACTTTGAATTTAAAGAAATACGATGTATTGTCAGGTTATAATCGGCATTATCTATTATGGTTTTAGTATATTTTGCGGTCCCTAATATCGCGAGATCGATCAGTTGCATTCACATTATGTGTGGAATGAATTCAATAGGGACGTTTACACCTCCACAGGTTCTAGGAAGGTTGTGCACCCCAGACCCCGTGAAATCGAGTTGTCGTCGGGTGTGGCTCGAGATGTTAATCCGTTCAACTTCGTAGTATCTCTATAATGCAGTAAACTTTTATTGTTGTTATTGGATCTTATCAGTAAGATATATTTTATGCTGCCTCGTTAAATATATCTATGTAAATTCGAGATGTTGAAAATAATCTTTTAGAACAGTGGTTTTTAATAGGCTTTTAAAAATCACTTTGAACTTTAATGTTTTTTTTCCAGCTCGACTTTATTCTTTAGCTTTTAATGAACGTAAGCTAAGCTCTCTGAAAGTTTATATAGCGTATTTGCGAACAACTATTTCTCAATACACTTCCTCAAAAACTTGGTATTAGGTTTAGAATGCAGTGCATTTCACACTCGTGGTTCTTAGGGTTCCGAACCCAAGGGTAAAAACGGGACTCTATTACTAAGACTCCACTGTCCGTCCGTCTGTCTGTCACCAGACTGTATCTCATGAACCGTGATAGCTAGACAGTTGGAATTTTCACAGATGACGTATTTCTATTGCCGCTATAACAACAAAAACAGTATAAAATAAATATAGGGAGGCTCCCATACAACAAACGTGTTTTCAATACACTTCCTCGAAAACTGGTCCTTAACGCACTACGATTAGGTACAACATGCAATGTATTTAATACGCGTGCGATTTTTTCCACTTTCCCGCACGTGTGCGGGAATGAAAATTGCCACAGATAACTTATACCTATACTTAGTCCAAATTGGTTCAATGCCTATAGTCTGAGGTGAATGTTTTTTTTTTAATTTTTGCAAAGCACTACGCGTCTTTACGGCATAAATATTTTTTGAATACTTAGGTATTCAAATTGTGTTTATAAATAGAATATCATAGGTAAACATGATTATTCAAAACTAATACTTTAATACACAAATTAACATTTATTTGTGTTCTGAATTCAAAAATATAAAATAAATCAATTTTTTATATTAGGCTGTTTAACGGCTTCATACCATTGCCTCTCCTTCAACCTGGCGAAACCAAAGCGCGAAAAAAAAAAGAAAATTAAAATCATAGTTTCACAGTTCAAGACAGAAATATTTTTCGTTATATTATATTTTATTTCTTCAAAAGTGTATTGAAAAACGTCGTTTGATACACGTGGACGATTTGTTATTGCAGTTCAATTTGTTATAATTCCACCTCGAATGCAATAACAAACTTTCTCCACTTGTATCAAAATGTACTATTACCGTTTTGTCTAATGTTGTATAGATAATGGTACGGAACCCTTCGTTCGCGAGTCCGACTCGCACTTGGCTGGTTTATTTTTTCATATATTTCTACTAGCGGTTTATTTCCAAAGCTGCCTTTGGACTTGTTTATAGTCCACTGACCTTAAACTAAGTCCTAAGGGGTTCAATTCCTACTGTTTTTTTTTTTTCAATCCCAACAAAGAGGAGCATGCCTATAAAGGCCTAAATATTTTATGAATCTTTAAATTGTGTGTTTAAAAAGAAAAGTATCATATTATGCACATTATTATTACTAAATTATTTGATTTTATCAAAAAAAATACGTGTTTTAATTTAAAAAATATTAGAATTTTTAATTTAAGCCTTTTTTACGGCTTCTGACCTTAGCTTCTCCATCAACCTGCGAAGAGGAAGCGCGGAAAAAAGGCAAGTTAAATGATAGTTTCCTAATATTAAATGACAAATATACTTTTAGTTTTATTTCTTCGTAAGTGTATTGAAAAACATCGACACACCATGACATGTCCACAATTTGTTTGCTAATTCGTATTCAATAATTAGAATAAAGTAATTCCTCGGCTGCGATGACAACGTTTGTCCACTTGTATCAAAATGTACAAATTATTGTCAGGCGTCATTCAAGTGGTCACTCAATTACTTCCACGCTACTCCAAACGATTTAAACATCAAAATAGCCTTTTCCCAACTATGTAAAACTCATAAATACTTGCGTTGCTTGAGAATTTGTACTAAAAAGATGGGATGGCATTAGGGTATTAGATGGCGTAGGCGTATGGTATTACACTAAAGGCCTACCCATCTTGCATGGCATTATGGTCATTCCGTCTGGTCTCTGAAAATTCAAATAAAAAATTATGATTTCCGCTAGTAGGGGAGAATCGGGAAAATTCACAACTTGAAGTAGTGACGCATCATATGTTATGATAGTGAATACTAAGTTTGTAGTGACAAGCAAATTAACAAATGTGTTTAAATGTTTCTTTCCCGAGGTAAAATATTTAATCATAATAATCATAATCATTTATTCATTTAATTAATTTAATTCATTAAACTTTCGCTCAAACTAAAACTCTTGTTTGATTTTGGGGTTTTACTCTGGAGACATGCGTTTTTGGTTTTTCTCTGGAGACATGCGTTTTTGGTTTTTCTCTGGAGACATGTGTTTTTGGTTTTTCTCTGGAGACATGCGTTTTTGGTTTTTCTCTGGAGACATGCGTTTTTTGGTTTTTCTCTGGAGACATGCGTTTTTGGTTTTTCTCTGGAGACATGCGTTTTTTAAAGTGTTTATGAAAATCAAACGCAAAGCAGGTAGGTACCTAACGTAAATATAGTTTTAGGGGATAATGATAGATCTTAGCATTCTTAGCAGTGTTCATTTTGTATTATTTTAGGAGTTCATCTTCAGAAGTTTCTGCAATTCAGTCACTAATGAATGACACATCCAACAGTATATATATGTAGGTATATATATAAGCAGTAACCTGAATGATTTTATTGCCTGATTTTTTATACAAATAAATGGAAGACTCCGTACTCTAAACTATAAATAAATGTCAAACTACATAGTTCTGCTGCTATTCATACATCTATCAGCAGTACGTCCAAAATTGATAAACCACAGACTTATTACAATGTGCTCACTAATGAAATACTTGAGGCTTATGGCTCGTTTACGTATAACAACTGCTTTAAGATTTCAAGCACATCAAATCAGCGATGTCTTAGAATACTAATGATACGGCGGCTATATTTGGCAAGTCCCTGATTCCGGGATATATTCATATCGCGTATCGCGAAAACATGATACGGTGCACCAATCACGCTAGTTGAGGATTCAGGCCCTGCTTCCCTTCTGCACATCACCACTCACTTGTCACATTTCTCATTTGAATAGAAGTGAATTGGCACATCGGCAGTTATGGATCATCCTGTCACACTGTATGACTGCTCATATGGATGACTTAGCTTCAAGCAGGTAGGTCTGATGCCCAAGTTTGGTGCTTCTGTGTGATGTGTAGTGTAAGTCCTCGCGATGATATGCAATGGTTAGTTTTCTTAGCAAGTTTCCATTCCATCAAGTTTAATTCGACCTCTAGATATGGGTCAGACACTTGCCAATCAGGTCGTTTAGTTTTCTCAGCCTATTTAAGGAACAACATTGTCTTCTATCTTTTGTAAAATTTTCCAACTGCCCCAAATTCTTCGTGTTTTGTTAGAAATTGTGCAACTCCTTGATAATCAATGATCAATTACAACAGTGTCTAGTGTCGAGTGCATGGGGACAGGGCGGTAATCAGTCAGTGCGGCCGCTAAATAAATTCATTAGTTAAATCACCGCCGGCGGCGTTTTGTGTCGGCAACATCAAAGGGCCAGCCCGCCGCCCTGCCCGGGGGCGCGCTCGTCCGACTTTTTACTCAGAAAAGTCTGTAAACAAAATGATATGGTGCGTCCGAATGTTTGATCCGCCTTTATTATCTGTATACAGAGAGAATGTTTGGCTAGAGATCGTACACTCTTTGTGGTCATTGTGAGGATGTAATCATTTTTGTGAGTGCGGGTAAACATTCACTCTTTGAACAGTCTCTGAAACGTTGGGCCCTCGAGGACTTGTGGACCATTGAAGTTTGTCAATGAAAAAGTTCTCCATAGATTCACTGTTTGTGTTAAAAAACAAGTGTTGTGCAAATCCCTAAAGCCGCTTGTTGTGTTTATTTGGTTTTCGGTGCCCTCATTTCTACCACGGTATCAAATTATACCGCCGATATCGGTAATGATAGTGTATTCGTTGTGATCCGGTGGCATTCGTAGCAGCTTCATTCAATGCTTTTATTTTGCCGCTCAGCTTCCCTCTTCCTCTCAATTGTGTGAGCGAGACAGCAACAACATGTGTGTGGTCCTCCGGCGAGGGGGCTCGGCCGTTTCCGCCGAGCTTCGGTCGGTCTCGGCCCCAAGACGGCAACATAATCGTTCGAATCATGATGGCGGCTCAACAAACATCCAGTGTACGCACTCGAAGCTCGAACTCGAATCAGTATTGCCCGAGTCGCGCCGCTGTCGACACGCAAACGCGACGAAACTTTTGTAATGAAACTCGGTGTCGTTCCGTGTTTCGTACGGTAAAGTGAGAGATAGAAGTGACGAATCTTGGTGTACAAGTGTGTGGTTATGTGGTGGCGAGTGATATGACAGCGTGCGCCGCCAGACGGACCCCGGCCGTCTTCATGAGGATACTGGTGACAAGCCTGGCCCCGAGATCATGGTGGCTCCCGATTCCGAGGCTCCTGCGAATCCTCGGATAGCGGCCGCCGCGCACGAAAGCCCCTCTGCCGCCGAGGCGCGCCACAGCGCCGACCTGTACATTCGCACCAGCTGGGTGGACGCAGCCCTCGCGCTCTCCGAACTTGAAAAGGTGCAGTGTTCACTACATACACAACAGTTCAGTGTTGAGTTTGAATTGTCTTAATGCACGTGTGATTGTTTTTCTGCGAATGTCAATCGCGTTGAGGAACGCGGCAGCGCGAAGCGGTGGCGCCCACTAGTGGTAACTGTGCGTACTATCAAGGCCGCGCGTATTTTGTAATGAAAAACATATAAGCTACATACTTAGGTGAAGATGACATTTACGAAGTAACAGACTTCATAGTGGTGGATGACACAACAAAAAAAAAATATTTTCTGAATAAATAACTTACTGTTCCGATTTTGCCAATTCTCCTCTTAAAATACCCTGCCATGGTATTTATAATAGGAAAGTAATCCGTTTAAGTTATTTCTAAGCAATAATTATTCCAAAGAAATTGTAAGACCCAACATTAGTATTCAAACGAAAGCTATTATGAAAAGTGGTTATGTTCCTAAAGAAATCTTTGCAATTGTCGAGTCGAGTAGGCACGTCGTGTATGTATAGGTCCCAGTGGCGGACGGGTTCGGGGAAGGTAGCGCTTTCCTAGAAGGCCGCACGCACGCCCTGCGGTGGTCCGCACCCCTACCAGCGCCATTCGCGAAACTTCCACTTCGAAATGTCTCAATAAATCCTCCTCAGAGTGTGCGATCAAAACTATAAGACTCCGTATATTTTCGGTAAATTTTCAAAATAATGTTCAGTTAATACATTTGCAAAACTATATAGGTATAAGTACGAAGGTTATCAAAAATTATTAAAAAGCACCCAATAACCTATTCGTAGCTATATCCATAAGAAACATTTATGGAATTCATAAAAAACAGCTGTAATCTGTGGTAAGGTTAATGTAACATACCTCCAGTCGATGTGTAGTTACTTATAATGTAGAAACTTGGTCGGTTGTATGCAAGATGAAGCAATTAAGGCGCAGTGGGAGCGAGGCGCGCGGGGGCCTGCGCACGCGCAGCGCATCGGCGCCGATAGAGACATCAACGCGGCCCGCACGCCAAGACCCGCGCACACTAACAAAACACAGTCTTTTTATTTAATACTTTTTTGTTTTTGGGAAATTAATTGCTGGAAACTTTAGTAATTAATTAGTACAAACTATTTTCATTCAGAATGAGAAGAATATTTAAAATGTTTGATACATTTTAAATATTCTAACGATATTTACCAATTAACTACGGAAATCCGACATTGTTAATATAATAACGACACAAATTCCATTTTCAAAATTTAAAACCAAATAGATATTGAGACTCCTCTCAAATTATGAACAAACATTTAAATTACATAACTGCTTCCTTAATATAAAAATAAAAGAATGCTATTCTACGAAGTTTTATGTCTGACAAGACCGCACAGAGCTCGCCTCGTGGAATTGAGACATCTTGTGGTTTCCGATCTTACATCTCGTTCTTTCATAGCAAAAGGGCAGTTTCTTTCCTCTTCTTTAAGGTTTACATTCCATCTCTTTTCCACTAGTTTTTCCCACATATCGTCTGTCTTCGTCCAAACATTGCGTTCGCCGGCGGTCGGCAGCTGCGCTGGAGACCTATAAATGATTGTACATCCACAATTTTTAAAGGTGCGTCTTTTGGGACAGACTGCTCATTACATATTTTGGAAAGAAACATGGTTTTAAAGTCCTCTTAAATCTTGGCAATGTTGCTTTTTTGTACACAAGTCTTTCGGAACTTATAAACGAGGAGATCGGTCGTACTGCGACTTTGGCGAGTCAATAAAATCAGAGAGATTGTTTGCTAGACTATGAAATGCATGTGGTGACGGCAATTTTGGTATCGGATTACGGTATGCACTGTGCGAGGCGCCGCAACACGTGGCCTACACACATCACTGCACACTCAGCAATTTTCTACATCACTGACCGTTGCCTCCGTCTCAGTAGCTTCACAACACCAGCTGTTTTTCCCCATGTTTTAGTAAGCACTCAAGTGTAAAAAGGAATTTTCTTTCCGCGTCAGTAAAATCTGCAAAGTAAATAAATCCAAACTTTTCGTTCAATCTTACGGGTCATACTCATAAAGCGCCTATGTGGCTATGGTCAATTCTGTGTTTGTTGATTGAAAGCAAGAGTTGAAGTCAAAACTATTTGTGACGAATACTGATATCAAATAGAATAAAATCAGTTCTTTCTAAAATTTCTCGTTTTTCAATTTCTTGGACCTCTCTGCCTCCATTCCATTCATAACTTCTGCATAGATCCCTGCATATTTCCAAATATTTGTGTGATAACCTGTATTTACGTAACATGATAGTAATACCAGCCTATTACTGTCCTACTGCTGGGCAAAGCCCTCTTCTCATACAGAGAAGGCACGAGCATAGATCACCACGCTTGCTCAAGACGGGTTGGTGATTCAAACTCATGAGCTTCCTAAAAAATCCTTATATGTTCTTATTTCCATAAAGTTCCAATATAAGAACGAAAACCCGGCCGTTTGTGGCCGTACTACTTGTCGGGTCCAAATCTAATCTCCAGTGGAGGAATCTCGGGAATCTTCAAAGAGTTTAGATAGGAATAGTCGGTTTCTTTGATATAACGCGATTACCAAATTCTGCTTCTGAACAGCAAACAGACCCCAATTACAGAACTATGCTGTAGTTACTCTAGTCCAAATATGAATACCGATTCAATTAGGATACTTTCGGATTTCATGTAAGTTGCTATTGAAGTTGAGATTTTGATTGAGTGTCCTTTTAGTTAGTCCTTGAGTTACCTTTACCCTTCCGAGGTGCTTCTGCAGTCTTAAGTAGTCCGAAGTGGAATAAGCTTTTAATGAAGTTTTGAAATCTGTCTCTTGCATACCATTTTCAACATCTCCCTTTATGTTTATTCGATTTTATCGTTTCTTTATTCTTGGAATGAATCCAATAATTCTACTTATGCAGTCAGATGTTGAGAATCTCTTGACTATTAACCTAGTGCTTTATCGATATGATCGCTATCATATGGCCGTTCGAACCGGTTACGCTGTCCACCTAACATGGCAACTTTCTCGATGTTATTGAATGCTTTCCGGCCCGGATTGACATTGAACAAATTTCCCCACTATGGATTCGCAAGTAGTATGTAGTAAAGTTAAGATACTTGTCTGGGGATCGTTGATTACCGGGCCAAACAAAAAACATTTTCTGGTAACTTGTATAATATTGTTTTGTAGCGTCAGATTTGCAAGTTTCCGAAATCTTCTGTTTTGAAGCTTCCAGATTCATATTTATTCATTAGCGTTTCATAATTGTAAGTATAAGGTGTTAGAAAAGGCTTAGAGCTAAGACTAATCGCGGACCCGGTCAGAGCGCAAACGTTTGTGACTTGGTGTAATTGCTAAAGACGAAAGACGTCATCATCATCAGCCTAGCCTTTTCCTAACTATGTTGGAGTCGGCTTCCAGTCTAACCGGATGCAGCTGAATACCAGTATTTTATATGGAGCGACTGTCTATCTGACCTCCACAACCCAGTTAGTACTGGGTAATACGATACCACTTGTTAAGACTGGTTGTTGGACATTTTGGGCCACGGCCTGGACCGACTGCTTAACGTGCTTTCCGAGGCACGGAGGAAACTCGGTATGTAAGGGTGGTCACCCATCCTCAGACCAACCTAGGCAAGCACAGCTTAACCTGAAGATTGATCCGAGCGGCTGTTATTATTTGGCCACGAGCTCCTCAAATACGAAAGTATGTATATTATGGATTAAAAGCAGCTATTGCAAGTTCTAATTCCCAGTAGGTCCCCCACATACAGGTGATCGTTGTCTTGAAACAGGAAATGAGATTCGACGATGTCTCGGGAGAATTGCCACATTCACAGCTGGTGCTCAGATTATTTATTCAATACTTTTCCGCCGACCGGCGGCCGCGGCGGTTGGAGCAACTCATGAGATTTTAACGAGCAGATGATAAATTTTATTAATTTGACCCTTGAATGTTTTTGAGTCTAGAATCATTCGGGTGGTCATTTATACCGATAGTACGGTAATAAAATGCTATTGGCGATTGCAAAAAAATAATCAGATTCAATTTTATTCGTTTAACGTTTTTCATCCATCAACTTGTGTGCTACTTATTCATGTTCAGTTACGTGAACTAAAATACAAAATCTACTTCCCAGTAGACAGTCTAGCAAAAGGCTTCATCAATTTTGTCCTAGTATCAGAAGTGTGCGTAGAATTACGTAAGGAATTTTAAAATGTCATTGACATTCAGTGGCATTGGTTATGGCGCGCCGACGCCGCCGGTGGCCGACTGGCCAATTGGCCAAACGTGATGTCCTTGACGAGGGCCATTCGAATCTTTAATCATACATGCATGCTACAAAGTAGGCTGGAAGCGATAAAACATGCCATTACATTTCTTTTTGTCCTATAAACGACTTAATTTTACATAGGTACACCTCTGTCAACATTTTTGCGTTTATGGACCCAAAGAGTTAAGCCATAGACTATTGCGTTTGATCCTGAACTGAACCATACTGACTGTTACTATTAATTACAGATTGTTGTATTAACACATAAAATAGGTAGTTAAGTAAAATAGGCTCTTGTAAGTGGCACTAATTTTCTTAGTAGTCAAACTTTTTTGAGGAAAGTTTAATTAAGTACTACTAGCTTGCCTTTCCTTTACTTCAAACTCTTTAAAGGTTTGTTAAAACTTTAAAAAGCGTAGACATTTGAATGTTGATGGAAAGTTTGAAACACAAGACTCATGTAGTGTAATGGGATGATGTTGGGGCGACACCCACGTCCCATTATATGCAGATATAGGGAGCGGAGTGATCGGGCCGGGGCCCGTGGATGCTGCGCCGCCGCACAGGATGTCAGGAATCGCGCCAATCACACCACTCACTCCTCTTGTTGCTACGTCCAACTGATAAACTCCGACATGACAGATTTGAATGATGCATCGCCCATCGTCTCGCTAACAGAGGGATATGGCGCACATTCCTTACGGCTTACATATCTACTTTTGATAATAAGTACAAGCCTATAGTGCTGAGATGTGCAACTTGATAAATAAACAATTTGATTATTTTATGTATGTTAGTTTCGTGGTTTCGTTCAAATAATTACATGTTATATTTTCGCCTGCGTAGCAGCGTAGATCGATCGTAGCTTAACAGTACCTACATATTTTTAATTCGTTCAATAAAGATTAGGGAATGGAGATCATATTTATTGGGACGTGTTACTGAAGGTAACGGGCAGGGCTAAAGGTGACACGTAAGTCATACGTGGATATTTATTTACCAACTCGTGTGTGGCCTATGCGATACATTTGACATTTTTTTTTTACTATTTGAAGACACTTTACGAAGTAATTAAATTGAGACAATAATTGCACCTCTCTTGACCTCAGATAAGTAACAAAGTCAGCCGCCGAGAACGTACTCGCCTATCACTCGCTATTCATTACTAAAATTATCTCAGAACTGTTTCCTGTAAGATGATAAAGAGTTGTTTATGTAATGGTTTATTAATAGCTAGTAAATTATTTAGAAATCATTCGAGAGGCACGAAGTAGTGACAAAGTACCCGCGTGTACTGTCGCCTGTCGCGTAGAAGTTGATCACAGCCGGCACGGGCGCTTGGCAGCCACATCGTGCATCGTGAGAACGCGCTTCTAGTGGGCCAATCTCTTATCTGCAGGAAGCGTGGTCGCCGGCGCCGGCGCATCGCGGATTATGCATAGTAAATAATCCCGTAGCACTTGCGTCAGCGTGCCTGTTGTTGGTTTGTAGGACACCGGTGCAGCCGCACTCGGAGTTTATCACGTTGCGCGTTATGCATGTGTGTGCCAAATTTGGTGCATGAATGAAGGTGTTGTGGTGGTGGTGGTGGTGGTGCAGCGCGGTGGCGTGTTGCGTACGCTCCACGTGGGTCGCGGCGCGGGCGGGGGCGACGGGCGCGGGCGGCGCGGGCGCATTCCGGCCGTGACGTCACGCCCACCCAGCGCGCCCGACATTCACCTCGCCAGCTCGCCCGCGCCGTGCCCGGACCGTTCTACCCGACTCTCCACTATATCTGCCATTATTGCTGCGACGCCGACGATTTATTTATTTACGCTCGGTAGCTAAACAACACGATTCGGCGGTAAATATCGGACAGTTCAGCGAGCTCACCAGCCACCACACGTCCACACGTCCACCCCAACTGCAGTAAACCAGGATGATTGACCATAAGCGCCTGGAACTTGCTGAAATCACTAATGATGTTTTGATTGCTACGTATTTTATCTCGCTACTGTTTCGAGTCTCTTTATGCGAGTTGTTTAGCTTCTCGATTAGTCAGGTGATGTTATGGCTTATTTCTTTTTATGGATATGCACAGGCTGATAAGAACAAAATACTGAAGTTTTTATTTCATTATAAACCAATCAATTTTTTTTGGGAGGTAAGGCCTTCCTTGAAGTTTTTGCCGGATAAAGGAGGAAATTAGTAACATATTAAAAAAGTAGGTAAAAATAAAAACGAAACTGCTAATTATTTTCACATTACTGTTCGTCGTCGTATCGAAATGACCATTACTAAAGGGCAAACGTACCCTTGATCGCTTAATCGCTGCGTTCAACACGATACGTCGATTGAGTTATTATTATGCAATTAGTAAGCGCTTCACGAGATTCGGAGTGTGTGTTGGCTGGTCTCGTGGGCCCGAGTGCGCCCGAGAGCGAGCGAGCGGCCCAGCGGCCGGAGCGCGGCGCCACCGCTGCGGGCCCCCAGACCACTCTCATTAATCACAATCAACTCAGAAATTATTTCGACATTTAAAGAGTTCAATGGTATTATATCTGCCGCCAAAGCGATCTCATAATCTATGTGTTTATTGATATAAGATCGAAGATTAATAAACCGACATGTTTGTGGTGACACAGCATGTATGGCGGCTACTGTTCAATCTATTCTTGCCACTCTGCTTCCGATTTGTTTTACCATAAAGAACCGATGATGAATAGTGGATCAGAACAGAATGTCATAATGAATGTTCGTTTGTTATTTTGCAGGGCAACATCGAAGGCGGGCGCACGTCGCTGTGGATCCGCGCCTGGCTGCAGGAGCAGCTGTTCATATTAGGATGTTTCCTACAGGGCGACGCGGGAAAAGTCTTATTTGTCGCGATTCTCGTACTCTCCACGTTCTGCGTCGGCTTGAAATCCGCGCAGATACACTCAAGGGTCGACCAACTTTGGGTTCAAGGTACGTTAAATTGTAGTGCACAGTATATCTTTGATCTTTATTAGTCGTGTATGTAGGAAGGGTGAAGCACATCATGATAGAGACATTGTGGCACATTGTGCATCTTGTGGAATACCAATGCAGAGTGACAGGCGCGTCTGAGGAGCCGCTTCCGTCTCGCGTACGTGCGCGGCATGCGCGCCGCAGCTACACAGCGCGCCGCGGTGTGTAAGCGCCCTTATAAGCTCTGTAAACTTGAATTTAAATTCGTCAATCAACAATCTCAATGGGCATTAGCGTCCGGTGCGCCACTCGATTTAGTCTAATTGTATTTCAATGTCTGTGTATTGTATTAAGATGTAAAGCTATTTACATATATTTTTGAATGGTAAACGTTTCCAACAAACTCATTAAAATGTCGTATTGTTCAATTGACTTTGCCACAATAACTATTTTACATATAATTATGCAAAAACAAGCACCGCTAAGGTGAAATATTCGTTACACAATGTTACAGATTATTTAGATAAAATAAAGTTAACTTACGTTTCCATACTTGCTACGCCGTAGCCAAATAAAAGTGAAGGTTATGTTAAAACCATACCTATCTAAAGTACCTACATATTATTCAATAATTTTCATAAAATATGAATTACAATATTAAAGAGTGTTTAACAAAGATTTAGAATTAATTAGTAAAATTCTCATTACGACTAATAATAATACAGCCTTTTAAAACGTGTGAAATAAGTAGGTATCTTTTCTAACTAATTTTTCCATAATATGTTAAAAACAAATTAGAAAGTCCTTAAAAGTTCCTTTAAAGTAATTGTAAAAGTTCCTTACGAATTCTACAAAATGTGAAGAAATGAATAGATTCGTAGCAATCGTAGCAAAATCTCGTAGCAAACATTTTGCATTTTTTTTGGTAATTAATTCACGTATTTTTATCGAATCAATGTCTGTTTTAATTTATTACCGGCTGTTTAAGTACAAAGCATGACGCGCGTATTTTAAATATTCATAGTTTATGGAAGTGTAGTTTCGTAGCACTTCGTAGACCCTGACAATTACCGTATATAAAAGTTAATTCTCTGCAAATAAATTTGTAACTAAATATATAGTGATTTCATTTTGGACTGGGTTTTTGACTGGATTTTTTTTTGTAGGAACCCCTTGCTAGCTTCCATATTCTGCTTAATATAACATGACATCTTGAAGCGTGATTACGCTACGCTTACGCGTAGCACATTGTAGACCCTTGCTATCATCTTGCAATTACGAGTTAGAAGTTATTTTTTAGCAAAATATACACACGATCGGTTCTATGTTAGAGGAACCCGATAATTCAACTTTGTGCAAAACATACTTATTATTAACATTGATCCGTGGTCATAGCGCCTCGTGCTAATAACGTTATTATTTTCGTAAAATGCATTGATTACGAAAACGATCAGTTCTTTTATAGTTTCCATTGGCTACTCTGGGCAAATGCGCAGGGCCCCGCGTTCCATGGAACTCCATAGTCCCCATTAGCGCCATAGCTAGAAAACAAAACAAAACCCCCTGTACACAGGTGCAGAATAATGGAATCCCCCGATAAGAAAAGAGTTAGTAACAACTATTGCACACATGTGTCCTCCTTGTAACCGCGTTAGTACTCCCTCCACGTACAGTCGTTGCACGTACTCACTTGATTTATATTCATTGACGTGAATTATTAATTTTACTTCACAATCTTTTATTGATGTGGCCAACTACGTGTGTAATAGTGTATTCACTTTTCCGGGTTGTACAGCTATTTATTTTTATTTTGAGCTCCACATCCGTAATATGCACAAGTAGAATCTAGCAGAAGTAAAACACATGGAAATTGTGTAAAATGTAACTGTAAATGCGAGTGGGTGTAGTAAGTATAGTAGGTGTTTTAACATCGCATGTAATCCCCGAAGGGTTATTAACTTGGGGGCTTTTAAATTTCGCCAGTAATGCTTAAGTCCCATGTAAAAACTAGATAAATGCCTAAATTGAGTTAGTAACTTAGCTAATACCTACGCCAGTAGCTAACATGCAGTAGAGTGGCTGTCAAGTCTAGGCTAGATCGGAACCCATCTCTTTCGTACAACTCACAGCGTTTACCTTCGTGTATTGATGCTCTAATGGGGTTGATGACACACCGATCAATTGAGATACTTTTTAAGAGCTGTCAAAACGCGGTTCTCTCATAAGTTTTGTATGGCAATAGCCAACTGTGACGTCAGTTTAGTCAACTCAATGACTCAGCTATTTATTGATTTCATTACAAACAAAAATCTAATTTGGCAATTAATTGAAAATAAATCGGGTTTATTTTCAATAAAGTGTTTTTTTAGAGATTGGTGTCTTGAAATGATTGGTGTCATCTACCCTATTGTCTATTAAAACGTCAGCTTGCGCACTCATTCGTAATACGTATTGTATGTAGGTACCTACGTACCCACTGCTGTACATGAACCTCGCAATGGCTGCTGAACATGACAGACTTTGTTTAGGGAACTTATTGTTCGTAAGTTTTCCTAATCGTTTCGCCTGGAAAAGAGCTTGAAGTTTGGCTTCATTTGTGCATTGTCCCTTGTCCATCTTGGTATCAAAATATTTTCCTACAGTGTATTCATTGTCCTCAAACCTCTTAACGAGTTATTAAATAAACCAAGCTCAAAATTCTTACAAAAAAGTCAGTCTTCATTTCTTATCAGCAGTTAAAAGTTTTTAAAAGCGTTCAATTTAATTATACAATAAAATAAACAGAATTGAGTCATATACTGGGATCAATACCGATTAATTTGTGTTTTATAGTTTTATCACATTGCTGTAAAATTTCACGTCGCGCTGATGTTGTTTTTATTTGTAAGCATTTTGATGTCGAACCTGACAATCTGTTTATATTTTATGATGTTTTCTTTTATTATAAAGCTAATCAATTGTCTCGAATTGATTGCTTTCTAAAGAACGAAAATCAATATTGTTATCAATATTTATTAAAAGAAAATGGTTTAGGGTTTTTCAAACTTTAGAAACACGGATCAAGATAAAAGCCGGCCCATAAAAATGCAATGTTTAAAGATGCACATATGTGTTTAGTTATGATCCCGGAACCGCGTCGGACGTGAGCTGTGCGCATGCGCGCCGCCACACCAAGTATCTCTTATGGACACATCCCACCATTAAACTTTACTATTTATTACCCACCAGCGTTTGCTTTTAACTTCTTTGATGTAACATAAAGCTCGTTAATCCCTTTAATTGATATTGCACAGGACAACATTTACCTACGGATTATCGCGATGATGTTATTTTAATATACTCTTTTTGGACAGTAATTTGATTTACTTGATTTAATTCTTCGTCAAATCAAACGCATTGAAAGTACCTACCTAGTTAAATACGACCTTACATAAATGGCCGTCGATCACATGATATGTAAAGCAGTTAAATCAGAGCCAATTTTATTGACTTACGGAAAAATATTATTAATACAACGCGAATAAGTGCGAATGGGGCGTAATAGCGGTATTAATAATACTCATTTATTGTTACATCAAAATCACAAGTGTTATCTTCAAAAGCTGTATGAAAAGCTTTTAAAAACAAATACAGCTTTAGGAAGCGTCCTTGGAACCAAAACTGATACAAAAGCAGTGAATAACTCCTTTTTTTTCTTTTTAGAACCTTTTTACAGTGTTGGGTGGTCTCGGGTTTATGAATGTCAGAAATAGTACACATGAATCGAGTAGTAGTATTTTTTACTTTTCGCAGATTAAATTGGATGATGACGTCATGAGTTAGGCGGGAAGGAAGCGCACGAGTGCAACTTCCGTGATTGCAGCATCCCGTGGATGGTGTACTTGGTCACGGAGATAATGTTAGTAAACATAAGTCGACAGTCTAGAGAGTAAACAGTTTCGAATAATTTTAGTGATGTTTTATTCAGGAAGAACTAACAATTCAGTTCAGTTTTGTAAATTGGTGTTTCTGAAATTGAAATAGCATATAGTACCTTTATAGTATGCGATTGTGTTTCGTTATTGACTGTTTATTTTTTGGTTTACGGTCCGTTTTTCTAAACAATAAGACTATAAAACCTGTATAAGTCCTTATCCAAACTTTAGCAGGACTGGCATCTAAAAAAAGTTGCAAAAGGGCGGACGTAACAAAAAGGAAGCGACCGATTTTATTGAAGCACCTGCTTCAACACCGGCACAACACTAGGCATAACAGATAACGAAACTTTATTCGCGATGCTCCAAAGTTTTAAGGGCCGTGTCTACACGATAAATTATTGTCTCTAAATAAATCGATTGAAATGTCAATTTATATGAAGTCGTCGGCTACTGTCCAAACAATACAAACACATTGAGAGGTAACTGCCTCCCAGACGTTATCGCGGAACAAAGCCGGCACAGTTAAACAATGCCGAAGGTCCCGAGTCGCCTAACAACTTAATTAGGTGGCCCGCGGCCGCCCGTAAATATCCCTACGTAAAATTACGACCAATAAAACTAAAAAAATGTATAACATTTCTATTGACTCACAAAAAACGAGGGATCTGATTGTCCGGTCGCTTTTGTGTGAAGACGCCTTGCTGCGCGCCACGCTCGACAATTATACCGCGACCCCTCCTAACCTGAGCTTTTCCCACTTTTCTATTGACGCTGGGATGTGGTCGAGTTCTATGTAAACTGGTGTTTACTTGTGAGCGTAGAGAATCATTATAGTACCTATTATTTGCGGAACTTGAAAGGACTTACGGTATACATTAAATATTCTCTGCTAGACAATTGAGAATCAGTTTACCTGTTCGATAATTACACGAATAAAGCAAGTACGACAATAAATAATTCTTGAAACTAAACAAAATCCTATCCTAAAACCTTCGTTTTAGAATTCCTACCATTTCGATGAAGCAAAGAAAGCTTCTCCCAGGCTTCATTGTCGTGCAACATTTAAACCCAGCTACTTATATGTAATGTTAGTCCACGACCACGCGTCTTGCTACATACATAATATATGATGTGATACACTACACTCGATACTCGAACTCTCAAGTGCTTGCCAATAAACTGACAGACGGTTGTATGTATAGCCTTCGCTAAAGTAGACTTTAAAGCCGTTCGGCTCGTAGAAGCAGTTCCACAGTCAAATCAGCCTGGTTCGAATGTCAAATGAGATGTGACACACGTGTGATTTGTAACTGATACATCATAATACAGCAAAGTATAATACAGCAAGGTATAATAATAGTGTGGGCCATAGCGTCCGTGCCGCCTATCTCAATTCTCAAACCACGCTCGTTACTCGCTTGGACTTCTAAATGTGACTAGTTTTTGTTCGAAAACCGGCCTCAAGCTGGATCGATTTAGCGACCATGACCGAAATGTTACAGATTTCTCTTATTCAAACTTTGCGTTTGATGTAATCTAGAAGTAAGTTTACATCTACTTTCGCTTTAGTAGAAAGCTTTTGAACCAGTTCTCAACTATCGGGATACTTTGTGTCGCACTTGATGTGTCAATTAAAGGTCCGGAGAGCGTGCGCTAACAAAGTCGCTTCATGGTTGTGCGATCACCGAGCGCTCGCGCCGCGCGCCGACCGCAAAGGACGCGGTTTGTTTATTCCGCCATCCATCTGTTGTCTACGCTCTGGCTAATTTGCATAGAGGGCCAGCTTGGCGGTGCGCGGAGCGGGGGCGGGGGCGGGGGCCGGACCACACGGGCTCGGCACGGCGGCGGCGCGCGGGTGGCCACAACCACATGCGCGAGCGCACGTACCGCCGCACTCCCCTCGTCCTCGGATCCTCCGCGACGTCATTCATTGCGATTGTCCGCGCTGATCGTCCGCTACCACATCGAGTAGAAATGTTGTCATTATCGACGCACACGCAACGAGAATGCAATAAAAGGTTTGAGATTCGCATTGATTATTTCCAACGTACATTGACAGATTTAGATACCATTCAAGCAGTCATTACGCATTGTGTTGTCAGTAGAGCTTATTGTTATGTTGAATTATGCAACGACTATGTGCGTTGTCCGATAACCGCAAGTGTAGCTAAACTGTATAAAGACGCCCGCCGCGCCGCGCTCCGCCCCCACCGCGCCGCGCCGGCCGGCACGCGATAAGGCCAGTGCAGCAGTCTGCACGATACGGTGCGATACGCTGCGGTGAGTGTGAAAGCTGTACTCCGGCAGACAGTCGCGATAACCCCGCGGGACCTTGCGAGGTTTCCGCGCCGCTCCTTACCGCCCGCCCTATAGCGTTCAAGTTAGCGGATATCTACTGTCTCCAAAAGCAAATCATAAACTTGTGAGATACGGAAAATATGAGGAGAGGTAATTTTTTTTTGTTCCCTTGCCAAGTTGTAAATTTTTTGGAGTAGCTACGCAAAAAAAGTTGCACCGTACAAAACAAACGCAAGCTTTCAGCCGCAACTTCACCTACATTTAGCCACAATAATAAGTTAGCTGAGTTCCACTTGGCTATGAGCATCGATACCGATACTTAATCCATTCTGACGCGTCCAACACAAGCGTGGAGCGATGCAGCGTCGTAAATCGCGCCCACGGCTTGGTATGTGTTAAAATAGAGGCGCCCTGTGCGGCCCAGCGGCCTGCCACGCCACCTCGCCACGACGCTCGATTCCATTCCACTTGCTTTATGATAATCCCTAGTATCCGGCACGAGTGGGGCTATGTATAGCCTGAATGATTACAAAACAGACGCCCGCGCCCTTCACTTGTACGACACTTCCAATGTTGATTTTTCTACGTCGATAGTTTTAACTGACGCTTACATTTTATGTGGGTTTGTTGGCTAAGCAAAACGGACGTAAGTCTTGAAATATCAAAGCATATGGCTGTGTGTGAAATGTTAGTTCTTGTTTTTGCTTGGAACCACTTATCTATATTTTCTTACTCAATACGCTCAATAATGATCGAGCTGATGAATTAGGTGATTCTGTTGAATTTGTATAAATACGAATAATAAACATAATCTAACACAAACTGTATGCATTAACACGCCACCATTAGCGTTGTGTCACGAACTAAAAACATTTTTCAAATTCTTGTACCTGGACACTTCATTTCACGCAGTTTATTTTTGAGCAGAAAAAGTTTATTCTTTACCGTCCCTCTTGAAACCCGAAAGTATTATTAGTTAAATAGTAGGTCGTTTTGAAGTGTGTTTGGGTTTGGTTTTTTAGCTCCAGGCCTAATAATCTTGTTTACATTTTATATATTGAAAACCTAGTCAGTTTATAGTTTGAAAGAGTTCGTAATCGTTAAGTTGCAAAAGAACAGTTCCATACATAAAAGCTTTTCATACCGTTGATTACTACTCACTGTTATCGTTACCATGTTACTGGTAGGTATTATAAGATAGAATTCGAATAAAATATCTTAAAGGTACATATTAGTATCTATACTCGTATACACAGTTACACACAACGGTGCGAGGTGCACAAAAAGTTCTGGCACGTTTCATCAGATTTTTTGTTCATACTCGTTTTGTAATTTTAATGCTTATTAAGCTCATTTACATACAAAGTGTTCTGCGAAATGTTGATGGCATTAGCATTAGTACAATATCTGTAGCTGTGAACAAATGACTGGCGACTGTCAGGTGGTCTCCGGACTGGGAACATTAGCATTATTGCCACTGCGCCACTTGTCGGGAATGTCGGGTAACCACCAAGGAGAATACTCAGTAGTAATATTATACCGACACTAAACAGTTACCTTAAGAACGTCTGCATTTACGATGCCCGTGTGAGGTCTGTATAACTTAACTGAGTTTAAAGCCAATTTCGAAATTAAAGAAAGTCGTAGTGTGTGGCTGTCTAGAAATTCCCCAGAATCTCAATAAATATTATGCGAAAGTTCATTACTATTGCTGTATTTACGACCGCAGCAGTGTGGCTGTATACGTATACAAACCTACGCAATCGAACAAGTGTTAATCGTGCGATGTTCTGCTCATTAAAGGTAACAACCGTGAAATTGGTACACTGACCCTACTAGTAAACACTAGAAATAAATCATTAGTATTGCCAGTATGCAAATAGCATCGTTGTTTATTTGCAAGGTACTCATTGTGCTGCGCGCGCTTTCTATGCACTACAAACTACATTGACCGGTCACGCAATAAATTAGCGACGAAAATAAAATAGCATTCCGAGCGAGGAGCGAGGGCGTTAACTGCCACTGTTTCACTGTTCCACGGAACATATGTGAGAAATAGTTCCAAGGGGAGGGTGGGGACCGACGGGTTTCAAGTGTGTAAAGTCGCGGTAGAACTACTTTGAAAGAAAGGTTTCTGGTGATTGTGCTTGAACTTTTTTAGAACTTATGAAGCACTTTTCTTACGCGATTCTGTTGATATAAAATATAAAACTATTATTGTTTTTTTAAACGCAGCATTTATATTTTTGGCTTTAAGAACAATAACACGACCCAAGCCTTGTGTTGTGTAATCTCTAAATGCAGAACGTGCGTGAGCATAAATACGCATATTAAGTAACCTACTGTTTTCGTTATTAGTCTCTGATGAATTTCCAAATGTGTACCCTGAAGCACACTTTATTTATACCCACATAATATAGTGTGTCTTCACAAGATAATTTAAGGTTAAGCGAACCTGTCAAACCTTTTTTTATTCTAACACGTAGCACCTAATTCGGCACAAAAAATGTTACGAACCGGCTTATAAATCAGCGGGACGGGTGTTAATTGGAACGAATTCTCTCGCCGATTCGCTGACAACATGCGAAATGACTCCGGCTTTACGTGCGACAAACACGAACCTATTTTAATTTATAGGTATATGAGTAAACCGTAGCACATCATTTTATTTTCAAATTATCGGAAAGCTATGAGCAACAAAATACATAGTTATTTATAAATTTATATATATTGCCCCAAAATAAATAAGATTTCAACACGACAAAAACGCAATAATTGGGCGTTGAAATTTTCAACATCTGTTTTAATTAAAAGCAATGTTGACTATTTCAAATTAAAGGGTGTCAGGCGACGATGGTGACAGTTGTAACACACAGGGGCGTCGGATAGGAACGCGGTAAATCACTGACATCGCCTCAGCACGCGGCTCCACCCGCGCGCCGCGGTACAAATGTGTCGACTACACACTAAACCCTCGTAGACGGGCGTCCCGGCTATATTTGGATGTTTTTACAGTCTCACTTTGCCTATTCCCTATTTAATGAGGAGAAATGCTACCGTTTCCACACACGATAAGATATTATGACGATTTGTAATTACTAATTAGTGACTTACTATTCGTTTTAAACTTGAGTATTATCTTATTTATCTTAATTAGTCTGACACTAAGAAACATCAAAACAATTTTATCAGTGACGTGCTAAAAATAGAAATTACAACAATATTTGTTGAATGTAAATAAATGACCTTGTAGGAAATTATCTGTGCTTGTTACCAAGTGGGATAAAAAGGAAGATCTCAGCTCATAACCAGTGTCGCATTAAACAAGAAATTTATTTAAATGAACATGAGGCACGCGATACAGAAAAATATAATTCAATGCAAAGCTAATTGCTTTTCCATCGATTCATAAAAGTTTTTGCTGGACTCGCTAATTGCGCGCTAATTTGACATTGATGTTAATACAGTGTCGCCCACCAGAGCGAATGCTATTGAAGATATGTTATAGTTTTAATTGGATCGCGATTAAACATGTATTTTTAATAATACCTTCATATTCTTTTGCTTATTGGACAAGTCTAAGCTACCAAGATCTCATTACACTTGAATACAGGCCATTCACAATTAGTTTACGTCCGACAACAGCTACCCAACAACAACCAACCCAACAACAGCATTATGATCATGTGTATAAAGATCACTGTTATTTGACAGACTTGTCAGTGCACCTGAATACCAACCTTATCGTAACGAAAATAAAGAGCATTGCGTCATTTGGATAAGGAAGGCAATCATAAGTTCCCTAACTCTGTGAATAGTAGTTAGCTTTTTATCAATAACTAGCTGACGTCCCGCGGTTTAACCAGCGTAGTTTCCGTTCCCGTGGGAGTACGGGAATAAAATATAGCCTATAGCACTCACGAATAATGTAGCTTTCTACCAGTGATACAATTTTTAAAATTGGTCATTACTTCCGGAGATTACCCCCTACATACAAACTTACAAACATACAAACAAATGTTACCTCTTTATAATATTAGTATAGATTCCATATCTAAGTTTTTACTTTATTTGTCAACAGAGGGCGGTCGATTAGAAGCTGAACTCAAGTATACCGCGAAAGCTCTGGGAGAAGCTGACTCCTCAACGCACCAGCTCATCATACAGACTGCCAAGGACCCTGACGTGTCGCTACTGCACGCAGGGGCGCTGCTCGAACACCTAAAGGTAACTTACTAATTCGCCATATAAATCTGATGTTTATAGTTCTTACGTTTTAGCTAATAACCTTCATGTAATGGCTGTTGGCATCATATAAGACACGAAAATTATACGATGTAAAAACAAGTGAGCAGACGGCAAAGTTACAATGTAGATACTGATGCGGTTTCTGCAAATGGGAGGTCACAAGTGTGACTTCTTTGAACATACTTAATCGATAGCTAGCGTGTTGGAAGATGAATAAGTTTTAAGAATCCATTGTTCCCCAGGTGGTCCACGCAGCAACGCGCGTCACAGTTCATATGTACGACATCGAGTGGCGGCTGAAGGACCTGTGCTACAGCCCCAGCATACCCGACTTCGAAGCCTACCACATCGAGAAGATCATCGACAACATTATTCCGTGCGCGATCATCACACCGCTCGACTGTTTCTGGGAAGGATCCAAATTATTAGGACCTGATTATCCCATTTATGTTCCGTAAGTACCATATTTTTTTAAAACAAGCCCACGACTTATTCCGTTTCCATTTTGAGCGTGATATTAATTTCCATCTTTATTCTACAGTGGTCTTCAGCACAAGTTACAATGGACTCAGTTACACCCCCAAGAGGTTCTAGAAGAAGTAAGGAAGCTGAGGTTCCAGTTCCCGTTCAGCACGATGGAGGCGTACATGAAGAGAGCTGGCATCACCTCCGCCTACATGAAGAAGCCGTGCCTCGACCCCACCGACGCCCACTGTCCAGACTCGGCACCCAACAAGAAAACAGGCAATGTAAGCATTCGCTAATACTCCACTTTATAGTCCCCAAAACTTCAGGTAGTATTAATCTCCTTTGTATAGTCAGTTGTTGTGTATAAATCATTTGTTACGGCTCCGTGAAATACGCATTAGGGACCATTACGTCAACTCCCGGTCCTTTTATGAAGACTTCAATTTACGACAGTTTTACTGGCACCTAAATAAAGCATGTAGGATCACGACAAATAAAATATCTTTATCGAGGCGAACGCATAAAGTTTAAATACTTTCCATAATAATAAAATATTTTTGGAAACGGTAATAAGGCAGGATGAAAGCGGTCGCCGCCGGGCAGATGTGCGACTACCTGCCGCCGGAGCCCCGCCCTCGAGAAAGTTATGTTACCAGCTACGTGATAACATCATCACCAAATATAGGTTTCGCACTGAACCTTTACTCGCTACTCATCAATTTTGTTTTGACACTTTATTTTTTTTAATAAACACATAAGTCAGAAGAAATATTTCAATCGTGAACGAATTTTCATGTGAACAAATTGTCTTTAACAAATAGTACATTCGTGTCGGGTACTCAATTGCATTGGTTTGGTTTTTGTGAGTTCGCTGCTGAGTGTCTGTCGCCACCCACGTTCGGCGAAGGGTCGGGCGCAGATCGGGCGCGCATTGTTCGGTGCGCCCGCGCAGCCGGACCGCCGCATTATGCGGGCACATTGTACACGCTTCAATGGGCTTCGTTTGCCGCAGCTATCGCCGTCACAATGACACTATTATATCAATAAAGCTCACCATCCGATGGAGGCGAGCACTTCCACGGAATCCTCATAAATTTCAAAGTTAACTTTGTTTCATTATCATTGTCATCATTAATGACGTTCCAGGATTTTTTTTAAATTGTTAACTGTACTTGCATTCAATCGGTTCTTCAGTAGGCTTTTTGGTATTTACAAACATGAATTACAATAAAAAATAACTATTGATTTACTACATTTAACCGCAGTCAATGGCACGTACTCACGTAACTCAAATTCAAAGCATTTATTTCAATTAGTCCATTACAGGCACTATTGAATACCAAAAACAAGAGAATGATGTTGCTACAGTCCCAGTCACAAGGCATAACTTGTGAAAGTATTATACTTTAATTGTCTAAATCAAATCTACTGTCCAGATTCCAGACGTAGCGGCAGAACTATCTCACGGCTGCTATGGTTTCGCAGCAGCATACATGCAGTGGCCAGAACAGCTGATAGTAGGTGGAGCGACCAGGAACTCCACCTCGGCCCTGAGGAGCGCGAAAGCGTTACAGACGGTGGTGCAACTGATGGGCGAGCGCGAGATGTACGAGTACTGGGCAGACCACTACAAGGTGCACCATGTCGGCTGGACGCAAGAGAAAGCCGCTGCCGTCTTAGATTCGTGGCAGAGGAAGTTTGCTGCTGTAAGTTCCTTTTTGAAATTTTAATCAATATTTCAATTTCAATCAAGTGTTGAAAGTCCTGCTTCAGATTTTTTTTAAAGAATTTTGAAACCACCAAAACATTTGTAACACATTTTAGAAACACATAAAAAATATAAAGTGTCAGCCTTAAAGTAATCGAAAGCTTGCTTATTTGTTTAATCTCTCCATAAACATTTTCTATTTGCCGAACCCGCTCTCAGGGGTAAAGTTACGACTTTTCCATTAAATCTTAGATTTATATTGCGCAAATTTCCAGGAGGTGCGCAAGATGACAGTGACCGAGTCGGTGTCGCCGTCCTATACTTTCTACCCATTCTCGACGTCAACGCTAAATGACATTCTTGGCAAGTTCTCCGAACTATCGTTAAAGAATATCATGTTGGGATATATGTTCATGGTAAGGCATTTTTTCGCAGACACTTCACCATTCACCATTTATTTGCACTTTCTAGTTTATCGTTATTTTTATTTGTTTTTATTGCACCTGTTTTGTTGGCGTTATTTTATTTTAGTGTTTTTTTTTTCTTCCAGTTAATTTACGTAGCCGTGACACTAATGCAGTGGCGTGACCCTGTCCGCTCGCAAGCCGGTGTGGGTATAGCCGGAGTATTGCTGCTTTCGATCACTGTCGCAGCCGGATTAGGTTTTTGTGCTTTGTTAGGTGATTATTATTTTATTTTGTTTTTTTTTCGACGCACCGCTTACACACATTTTTTAGAATTCGTTTCATTTTTGAATTTTATTAAAAAAAAAAAAATGATCCGTGACTATTTACTAAAGTTCTTTTGTTCGACCCTCAGGTATAGCATTCAACGCATCAAGTACACAGATAGTTCCGTTCCTGGCATTAGGGTTGGGCGTGCAGGACATGTTCCTTCTCACTCACACGTACGTGGAGCAAGCGGGAGACGTGCCTCGCGAGGAGCGGACTGGCCTGGTGCTCAAGAAGAGTGGCCTCAGCGTGCTGTTGGCCTCACTCTGCAACGTCATGGCTTTCCTGGCAGCCGCTTTAATGCCGATTCCCGCTCTGCGCGTGTTTTGCCTGCAGGTAAGATTCTAATAACGATCACCAATATTATCATACTGTTAGACGGAAGAAAACCGAAAACCTACTTAAACCTACTTATTTTGGCGGTAAAAGTGTCTCCAGTGTAATAAAGTGTTTAGAATAGAACTGGATTATATGATTAAATCTTCTTTTAATTGCTAATAATACATACCGCATACAGCCGCTATAAATAAATTCTTAGTTAGCAATAAGTTTTCTTGTACTTGTTATTATAACCTTTCCTATTTACCCCACAGGCGGCCATCCTCCTGCTGTTCAACCTCGGCTCGATGCTGCTGGTGTTCCCCGCGATGATCTCGCTGGACCTGCGGCGGCGCTCGGCAGCCAGGTCCGACCTGCTGTGCTGTCTGACGCCGGAGAGTCCCATGCCAAGGAGAAATAAGAAGATTGCAGACCGCTCCCGTGGGAGGGCTGGAAAAACTGATAAGGTTGGTTTGGATCCTTAACATTTTCACAGAAAGTAATGGTGTACATGTGCTTTCACCTGAACTGCATAAATAACACCTTAGGCTAAAACTTATACGTAATTTGCAGACTAATTGGAAAGACACGACGAGACAACCATTGGATCCTGAGGATCTGGGAGACCAGTCGAAGGTGACGTGCCTCAGTCTCTCGCTCACCAAGTGGGCGAGGAACTACTATGCGCCATTCATCATGCGACCTTCCGTTAAGGTAAGATTTTCCGTCAATTTCACGACATATACAAAAAAGCTTTAATTGCAACATGCAGAAGTTATAAAGTGTGTTAAATTTTTCAGGTTACATCAATGCTAGCGTTGATCGCAGTCATCCTGGCCAGTGTTTGGGGAGCTACGAAAGTCAAAGACGGTCTAGATCTCACAGACATAGTACCAGAGAATACGGACGAACACGAATTCCTTTACCGCCAGGAAAAGTATTTCGGCTTCTACAGCATGTACGCCGTCACGCAAGGAGACTTCGAATATCCCACCAATCAGAAGCTGCTGTACGAATATCACGACCAGTTTGTTAGGATACCGAATATCATAAAGAACGATAATGGCGGACTTACGAAGTTCTGGCTGAGCCTCTTCCGAGATTGGTTACTGGATTTACAGGCAGCGTACGACAAGGAAGTGGAGAGCGGGTGTATAACGCAAGAGTACTGGTGCAAGAACGCAAGTGACGAGGGCATACTGGCTTACAAACTAATGGTTCAGACAGGACACGTAGACAATCCCATCGACAAGTCACTCATTACGACCGATACGAAGAACGGTCACAGATTGGTGGATAAGGACGGTATCATAAACCCGAAAGCGTTCTATAACTACCTATCAGCCTGGGCTACAAACGACGCCCTGGCGTACGGCGCTTCACAAGGAAACTTGAAACCGCAGCCGAAGAGATGGACGCATTCGTCAGGAGACGTAGAGTTAAAGATACCGAAATCATCACCACTGATATACACGCAGCTGCCGTTCTACTTATCAGGGCTAAGTGATACGGAGAGTATTAAGAACCTGATAATGTCTGTTCGGGATCTGTGTTTGAAGTTCGAAGCGAAGGGATTGTCTAACTTCCCGTCTGGAATTCCTTTCCTGTTTTGGGAGCAGTACTTGTATTTGAGGACATCGCTGCTTCTTGCCCTCGCCTGCGCTCTGGCTGCTGTTTTTGTGGTAAGTTTTCTTGCTGTTCCATTGCTAAGGACGTACCTACCTTTGCTATTGTTTTTAGCACTTGAACTCCTGATCCCAAGTATTGTGTTATAACCCTCTTTCTCTTCTACAGGCTGTAATGGTACTCCTCCTAAACTTCTGGGCAGCAGTGCTTGTAACTTTGGCACTAGCGACGTTGGTGTTGCAGCTGCTGGGTACGATGGCACTGCTAGGAGTCAAGCTATCTGCTGTGCCAGCGGTACTTCTAGTCCTTTCCATAGGCAGGGGCGTCCACTTTACTGTACATTTGTGTTTGGTGAGTAACCCTTCGTTTATACGTATAATAAATATTTTTTTAACCCCCGAAGAAAGAAGTGGGGTGTGGTAAATTTAACATGTGGATCTGCGTGTATGTCTGACTCATCTTAGTCCCAAAACGGATGAATAATTAAGTAATTTAGTTAAATTTATAATAAAATGTTTCCTAAAATTAAAACTCATTGGTATTTTTCTCTACCAGGCTTTCGTAACATCAATTGGCTGCAAGCGAAGACGCGCATCTCTTGCCCTCGAGTCAGTGCTAGCTCCGGTGGTACATGGTGCCCTGGCAGCCGCTCTAGCAGCATCAATGCTGGCTACCAGCGAGTTCGGATTCGTGGCGAGACTGTTCCTGAGACTGTTGCTGGCTCTAGTTCTCCTCGGCTTGATAGACGGACTGCTGTTCTTTCCAATTGTACTCGCTATATTGGGACCCAACGCTGAGGTAAATTTCCTTAATTTCACCAACTTAACCAAATATATATTTTACTTGCTACAGGACCTATAAAATCGATGACTGTCTTGCTAACATCGAATTTACTAGTATGATAAGGAGACTCTTGTTGCCTGCTCTTGGTCACGTCACTTCAAATTTTGAACAAAAATGCTTACAATTGAACTTATTCACTCAGGTTCGACCGTTGGAACACCCTGAAAGATTATCGACGCCATCGCCAAAGAGTTCTCCTGTGCATCCTCGCAAGTCAAGTTCAGGGTCAGGTGGTGGCGACAAAGGGGGGCGCGGTGGCAAGTCAGCGCCGCGGCCCTCCGCCCCCTCGCTCACGACCATCACCGAGGAGCCGCCGAGCTGGCACTCCTCCGGGCCCTCCGTGCAGTCCTCGATGCAGTCCATCGTGGTGCAGCCCGAGGTGGTCGTGGAAACCACCACTTATAATGGCAGCGATTCGGCCTCAGGACGATCGACACCGACTTCAAAGACACCTCATCCGGGTGCTATTACTACTAAGGTTAGTTTTGTATTAGTCATACCTAGCTGTATGCATGTCAATCTTCTCATCATCAGCCTACAATAGTCCACTGCTGGACGTATGTAGGCCTATTCAATCGCATGCCACTCAACTCGATTCTCAACAACTCGTGTAGCTTCTGTTTAATAGCAATTATTCGCATTCTAATCTATCCATATCTTTGCAGGTAACGGCGACAGCGAACATCAAAGTAGAAGTAGTCACACCAAGTGATAGAAAATCGAGACGATCGTACCACTACTACGACCGACGTAGGGATCGCGACGACGACAGAGAGAGAGACCGAGATAGAGACAGAGACCGGGACCGAGATAGGGACCGAGAGCGAGATCGAGACAGGTCGCGGGAACGAGATCGCAGGGATCGGTTTAGGGACGAAAGGGACCACCGCGCCTCACCTAGAGAAAACGGCCGAGACTCCGGCCACGAAAGCGACTCGTCACGACATTGAAGACACAAAGACTGTCACGTACTGTGTCACTTGAGCAACGAGCCACACCGTGTCAACACGCTGTGAACACTAGACTTACTTGCATGAATGCAACTAATTATACTGTATGTAATGATCTGAACGATTTGACATCTTTACCTAAAGTTACGGAGTTTACCTCTTATAAGCTGAGCAATCGTACGTAAAACATGTTTTAAGGTTGGCAATACCGCTTATAATCAGTACCTTAAGACAGTATTACGAGAATTGTAATTTTAAGTTTACTCTTCATTCATGAATATAGTGGAGGCTATATTGTTATTCGGTACATGATGGAAGTGCTAGAATCTATTGTCAACATGTGTAACTACTAGTAGTGCATACCTACAGGATGGTACTGAAATCATTCCATAGCGGGCGCTAGTACTTCTATATTGTGGTTCGGTATAGACGTGTTCCAGTGTCAAAGCTAGTGAATTCTTTACTGTATAAAACCAAATATCATTTGTAGACGTCATATCTATACATTTGTTTGTGTGTTCCTATTATAAAGACATTTCCATTTGTCTCCAAACTCTTTGTTACATTTATACTTCTAAAGACTGTGGTCAAATATTATTAATTTATAATATTATTTATTTGTATGTCTATAATTATTCTGTCACCAGGAAAATCTGTGGAAAATCTCAGATTAATTGTACAAATTATTTAGGTAGTTGTAACTAGGTTAGACGGCTATTTATGAGATTACTTAGTTATGTTTTATACCTAACTGTATTGTTGTGATCTTTAGGTAAACTTAGTAATTGTGAAGACTGCATTTAAAGATCAAAGCACAGTATTGTGTGAAAATAAGGCGAGGTGACGCGTCAGTGCCGCAGTACAGCGCGCCGTCCGTCACCGGCCTCCTGTTATGATCGACGAGTTACATTGTAACGCTTTGTGCAAAGTACTTAGTAGCATATATTAATTTATACGTACCTATATAACTTAATGATATTCTGTAAATATAGCTGTAACACTAGCAAGTAACTGTAGGCAGCTCGTAGGCAGCGCCCCCGTGCGGCGGCTGCGTACATTTGTATCATTTTATTTTTATACAATTTTAACTGACATATTGTCGAAAAACTGTAGGTTGTAACAGAAGCGGAGGTGTTGTTTAACTTTTGTAAGTTTTTTAAAGATTTAACAAATGAAGTGCGTAAAATGTAATTATTTTGACAATGTTCATTAATAAGTGTATCATCAAGTAGCATTTATTTACATGGAGTATTTAAATTATATCACTGAAAGATGGATAAATGTGGAATTTTAAAAGACACTTATTTGCATAATTTACTCTTGGGAAAACGTAACGCACAAGTACAATTACTTCCTGAGCTAAAAATAGCTCTAAAAAGAACAAAATATTTTCGTTAGTAAAATACTTAATTCAGAACCAATCTCTGTTAATAGCATAAAGTTTACTTTGCCACACAATAGGGAATATGCAATTTTCTTTTTTTTCATTTCGATACGGAATGTTAAAATATTATAAAAATAATGTCTAAAAGCGAAAACAAGACAGAAATCGGCCAAACAACACAAAAGTTATAACCATTTAAACTTTTGTTTCTATCTCTTTCTAGATAAACGGAATTTAGTATGGATTTGTGAACGTCGATGTAGCGAATGACGTCATTCGCTGTATCGGATCTCTCTGTCTAATCAGCAGTTTCAAATGCTTATAACTTAGTATTTTTTAGAGATATTATAAAAAGAATTTTACTTTGCTATTTCTGATTTTAATACGCTTTGTTTAGAATGATAAAAAAAATCATGCATTGCCTATTGTGACCACAAATGTTATTGTTAAAACAAAAGTTAATGTCGACTGTATTGAGAAAATAAAATACTTTTAAACTGTACAATCATCGTATTTATTTGAACCCTTTATCTAACCTACAAACCTTGACATGCGGTAAAATAAACATGATGTTGATACCAAACAAAAAAAAAATATATGATATGCAAAACAATTGCATGAAACCTAGGTAGAAAGATGTCATCATCAGCCTATTAATGTTCCCACTGCTGGGACACAGGCCTCGTCCAGGGAATGGGCCATAATCCACTACGCGGGTCCAATGCGGATTGGTAGATGTCACATGTCTTCGAATATTTTGGTTCTAGGACATGCCAGTTTCCTTACGATATTTTCCTTCACCGTTTTGAGAGCAGCGGTAATGAAATAAATTACACAAAGTAATGCATTAATTCAGTTCACCAGTTACTGTTCTTATGTCGGGACCGCCACCATTGGGCCACCGCAGCTCTAAAAAATTTTTGCATGAAACGTAGGTATAAAGATGTACTATCGAGGACACTTCCGCCTGATCACCACTAAGCTTATTTTTACTTGCACTCGCAACATAAAAACGCTCTCTAGCCCCGCCCCGTTGACTTTGTATAAAATACTTTCCTAATAGGCCGAAACTTTAAGGGGGCGTGGCTCGGCGCCTCCGCATGTTTTAAGCGAAAAAAAAAATGGTCAGGCGGAAAAGACCCCGACTGTAAGTCAACAAAAGATTCATAACTGGCTACCTCGTTGATCTAGTTTTGAGTCATGAGGTCCTGGGTTCGATTCCCAGTGTTTATTAAACAATCTATACATATAATAAATCTGTAGAAAAATAGTTTTTGTACATCGAAAATATTTTGAAAAAAAATTGCCGGGTTGTTAAAGGATAAGCAACAGAACACATTTCCAGCATTTTTGGAAATTTTGTATGTTTGTATGATCAAGCATCACGTAAAATTCACATAACCAATGTAGATAACTTTTATACATACTTAAAAATAGTGTGTAACTTGGGGTATTATTTAGTTTTTGTTTCATTGAAATCGGTTAATTCTATCAAAAGATCTAAGAACTTAAAGTTTTCAAGGAGAACTAATCATCAAATGTAAGATACATACATGCAGCGACATCTGTTGAACTAAAATGGTACCAATGACTAAAAATGTGCTCACCACATAACTTTTAAATCTACTGACCGGCTTTAAAAAAAAATATAGCATAATATACTTTAGCATTTTAACATTTTGGTCGATAGATGGCTATGATCATTTCACTCTATTTTCTGAATCGAATGACCCTCGCCCGTGTCAGTTGCCTCAAGATTGTTTTTTTAACCGACAAAACAAAAAGAAGGAAGTTCTCAATTCGACGCGTATTTTTTTTATATATGACCACGGATAACTTTTACAGAGAAGTCCCTACATGGACCTTTTTTTTGTGAAAAGCGCAGGTACATATCAAAGTTGATCCCATTTATAATTGAAAAATCGTGTTTGGGCTAATTTCTTGCACCTTTGATGAGAACTTTCGACCTAGCTGAAGTATGACTGTCATCGAGTGTCTAAGGATGAAGACGTAAGGCTGTCGAGGCAATGGGCGGAGCACCGCCGTCTCCTTGAAGCGGCGATTGGCGGCGGCGACCTCTCGCGTCCGGCCCTGGTTCAAGCCATGGTCCGGAGCGAGACGGAATGGGACGCCGTCACCTACTTCTGCGAAGCAGTAATGCTGGAGAAGGAGGTGGCGGAACGTGAGAAGGAGAGAACCTCACAGCGTCCCGGCCACCGCGGGAGACGCCCCGGGCGTCGGGGACCACCACGTGGCCCCGGCCACCGTAGGCGCGGGCCTGTGGACGGTGGGCTATGGGCTAGCTCGCCGTCCCTCCGTCTCATGACGACAGGCCGTGTCGACGGCGCGTTCGTGTTCCACGTGCGCCTCAAAGAGAGTCAGCATTCAGCAAAAAGGAAGGGGTCCGTAAGGACCGATGCCTGCTGGGGTTGCGGGGGTGTTCGAAAGAGATACCGTGGCCCCGGAACACAAAGGGCGATTATGGAACATGGATGGGTTTTAGTCAGTAAAAGTCTGACACTCCCTCCTGCTCCGCCCAGAGTGGGAGGAGTCATTTGATGATTTCCCATCCGAAAAAAAGAAAGGCTGTCGAGGCAAGCCCTTTTTTGGAAAAACATAAGTAGATTATTTTAGCGATTAATGCAAATATATTCGAAAAAATTGTTACCCACTTGGATCAATATCTACTAATATTATAAAGCTAAAGAGTTTGTTTGGTTGGTTGAATGCGCTAATTACAGGAACTACTGGTTCGAATAAAAAAAAAAAAAAACCTTTTAGTGTTGAATAGTTGTCGAGGACGGCTAAGTATAGGTTATCTAACATCACGCTATAATTAAAAGGAGCGGAGCATCAATGATAAATGTTGCAAAAACAAGGAACATTTATTTCTTTTGAAAGCTTCCTTTACGGGCGTTGCGTAACTTTAACCGTTTATGCAGATAAACGGTTAAAGTTACGCAACATACAATCATGTATTAGATAATTGTTCGTTTTAAAACGTTCTAAAAAAAAACCGCGATAGCATTATGTCTATCTTTTAAGGTCACACTCTCTCTAACCCTCTCTCTCTCATGTGACGCAGACGAAGTTGCGCGGGTCAGCTAGTATACAATAAATTACCTAAAAGTTGCAGAGAACTGTCCTTGTCACTTTTCAAAAATAAGCTGAGAATTTTTTTAGTTAATAAAGCGTATTACAATATTTTAAGTTTTTTGAATGAAAAGGACTTTTCTATTCCGACTTCTAATACACATGGTTAAGAATAACAATTGAATAATGTAAACTTTAAATTAATTGACTTTTGATTGCATAATAGTGAATATACTCGACATACTTTGGTAGACAAAGTGGACTCGCTGACTCTCAGCAACACTCAGTGTACTTGTCAGAGGGAGTCCAGCAATGATGCCCTCCAGCTTGAGGCAACGGAGGACCCGTCCCTAGCTGTGAGTACTCAGGACTGTATTTCCACCCAAGATACAATACCTGACTTAGGTAATTTGGTCTCACCTAATAGTCTTGGTTCTAATCTTTCAGTTATGTTCTCTGATAGTATAGGTAGAGGGTTAGGGAAATTAATCAGTAATAACCTGAGATATTGTACCCAAAATTATTGCATGCCAGGATCAACCTACAAACAGATTATGGCATCAGTAACAAATACTGTTTGTGATCCTAGTACCACCATTACTATATGTGTTGGTAATAGTTCTAAGATTAAAAAGGAAGACATCACTGACTGTGTTTCAGAGTTGTTGAAGTTAAATTGTAACAAAATAATATTGTGTGCTTTTCCATTTTTTGAAAATTTGGCTAATAGAAAAAACAATTATATACATATTATGTTAAAAATAACCATGTACATTTTTTAGTAGGTCACTATAGTGACAGACTTATATATCTGGATATCAACACTATTGTTGGTAAACTGAAGTCGACACGGGGTAAGGTGTATCTACACCTATTAGATGTAGACACAAAATAGCTCGGCTATTAGCTTATAATATTCACAAAATCAGACATAAATAGTATGTCTAAGTTTAGTTCTATTATTAATCAATTAGGGTATATTAGTATTAGTGATAGGGTCTTGTTGTCTGAGGATGGTACGGGTGTCTCCGGCCTCACTCCAAATATTAATTTAAACTAGGAAATGAGACAACAGGAGGTACGATTAACAATATTGTTAATCCTACCAACGTATCTTCTTGCACTCAATTAGTTAGTAAAAAAGGGCCTCAGCAGAACACTTTGAAATTATTCCACCAAAATATCCAAGGCATTTCTTCCAAATTATTAGAAATTGAATTGTTTTTAGAAAATAGTAAGTTTGACATTATTTGTTTTACTGAACATTGGCTTAAGGATTACCAAATGCTTATCAATTGTGAGAACTATATGGTGGGTAGCTGCTTTAACCGTAAAACTATGCTTCGTGGAGGTTCCCTAATATTAATAAAAAATTGTTTTAAATATAAGCAACGTAATGACATAGTAGGTATCTCGGTTGAACATTGCGTTGAACTGTCCTTTGTTGAGCTAGATAAGCATGTAATTGTGTGTGTGTACAGAGCCCCAAACTATCAAAACTTTTCTTTATTTGAATCAATAATGGAAGATGTGATGGCAAAACTTGCAGTCAGTAATAAATCTACAATTATTTGTGGTGATTTTAATATCAATATTTTAGAAGAATGTTCAAATAGCAGTCGCTTATTAAATCTTTTTAAGTCATTTGACTTGACCAACACTTTTAAAGAACCTACTAGAGTCACTCCATCTTCTGCTACTTGTATAGACAATATTTTCTGCGATTGTGATTACTTAGATAAAGCAATAGTAAATTGTCTGCCCTCTGACCATAGCGGACAAACTGTAACCTTCAGGTGTAATACACCCCCATCGCAAAAAGTTCAAATTTTTAGACCATAACTTCTAGCAGATTAATTTGTAACAAATCTACTTGATCCTATTAAAATAAATGGATAAGCAGACTTGTTCAATTACAATTTAATAGGGGAAAAGAAATACAGCTAGTTCTATAAAAAAACTACCTACCACGCACTCAATAGTGTTATAGTTCACAGTTAGGAATCACGGGAGCAGGCGTCAGGATAGCAGGTCGATGTCGGAGCAACCTTGAAGTTCAGCTCTGAAGCAGTAGAAACGGCGGCAGCGCAGATCTCAGAGTTCACCAGGACAGCTCAGCAGCGAGGCAGTGCAGAACTCAGGGCCAGACGTAGCACAGCCCTGCGAGACCAGTAGACAGACAGGCCCGTAGTAAGCCTCCGAACGAGAAACAGTTACTTCTGGCTCACTTTATACACCATTTAATAATCTTGATGAAATCGTTTTTCTACCTAGGGACATCTATGCTACTAACATAGGTTTATTGTCTGCAACTTTCGATAAAGTTCAGATAGCCCTCCATATTGCTCATGCTCGTAACTCTTCTCGTTACAACGAAACTCGTACCTTTAAAGAATATAACGTAGGAGATACAGTATGGCGTAAAAACTATACAATTAGTCATGCGGGTACTTATTTTAGCTCTAAACTAGCGCCGAAATATGAAAAACAACTATTTTACAAAAGCTATCACCATTAGTACATATATATATTAGAAGATCAACGTGGCAATCGAGCCAAATACCATATTAAAGACTTTAAAACATAATTTATACAATTATGTAAAAAAAAAAAAAAAAAATCATCTATATTCATAACTCATCCCTTTCTTCCTTCCTTCCTCTATAATAGAGTTCTTTTTGATTCATTAAAACTCTATTTATTTTTTAATTCATTCATCGGTTCTTAAACCATTAAAAGCTCAATTTTAATCTTCCCTTATATCTATTTTTTTTTTCTTTTCTACAAGTTAGTATATCTAATTTGGTTCTTACTATCGACTCTAAAAGTTGATTAGGGGCGGATTACTACTCCATTAAAAAAATAAGCCCTTGTTAACTATCGACTCTTAACGTTGATCGGAGTGGCTAACAACTCCATAATAATAAGGCCTTGTTAAATATCAACTGAAGTTGATTAGGAGCGGATGACAACT
Source organism: Xestia xanthographa (assembly GCA_905147715.2). Taxonomy (NCBI): domain Eukaryota; kingdom Metazoa; phylum Arthropoda; class Insecta; order Lepidoptera; family Noctuidae; genus Xestia; species Xestia xanthographa. The sequence continues at coordinate 24,148,512 of LR990642.1, read as the reverse complement.
CCGTTAAAAATAAGCCTTTGTTGAAATCTTTCTATTTTCATCTCATTTGTGGTTTTAGACGCGAGCGGATTACAACTCCTAAAATAAGCCTTAAAGTTATTGATTTATCAGGTTGAGTAGTGATCATTGAATGTGAATCCTACCTGACCTAACTTCGTAAGATGTCGGTGTGTTTGTATGAGTTATGTAAGTTTTGTGAATGCTGTAATACTTTAACTTTAGCAAAATTTTTGTTCTAGGCCAAAAAAATTCTCGGGGTCGTTGGGGAAATATAGTATTATGCTATACTTACGCTTCATATTCACCATTCATAATACTATTTATCATCTTTTTTATTTGTTTATATATCTACACTCAGCAAATCGATTTAAATACGATTCTTTAACTTGGAAATAGCTGAAATAAAATATTATTATAATTTTCATGTTGTGATATTTACGTCATATGTCCTGGCCAACTACACTTGTCAGATGAGATGATGGCGACACTAAGAAAACTAAGATTTAAAAAAAAAGGAAGACTACTTTGGAGAAACGAGCTGACGGACGGCGGAAAAAAGTGGACTATTGTATCTGATTTGATGAGTATCAGGGAGCAGCTTGGTTTTCGCTGTGAGATTCTAAAACTGCCCAGGGGATCCAGCTAAAGATTCTCCTGGGACTTCTACTCCCGATGTTCGGAGGCTAACTACGTGCCGGTCTGTCTACTGGTCTCGCACGGCTGTCCTACGTCTGGCCCTGAGTTCTGCACTGCCTTGCTACTGAGCTGTCCTGGTGAACTCTCTGCCGCCGTTTCTACTGCTTCAGAGCTGAACTTCAAGGTTGCTCCGGTATCGACCTGCTACCCTGACGCCTGCTCCCGTGATTCCTAACTGTGAACTATAAAACTATAGAGTGCGTGGTAGGTAGTTTTTTTATATAACTAGCTGTATTTTTTTTCCTAAATTAAATTTAATTGAACAAGTCTGCTTATCCTTTTAGACAATAGGGGAAACTTTCCGGCAAATAAAAATCAAACTAACCGAAGATCTATGGGGAATCTGTCAAAGTTTGTACATCCATACTTGAGACTATAGCCCCTTACTTAGCTTTAATTTTTAATTTATGTGTAGACCAAGGAGTTTTCCCTGATTTAATGAAATACAGTAAAGTCATACCTCTTTTCAAATCCGGGGACAGTAAAGATACTAATAATTATAGACCTGTATCTGTGTTACCAGTTTTTAGCAAGGTTTTTGAAAAAGTAATGCTTAATCAAATGCTCTATCATTTTAACACCAACAGAATCTTACATGATCAACAGTATGGCTTCACCAAGGGACGTTGTACAACTGACGCCGGTGTAACCTTATTAAAGCACATATTTACTGCGTGGGAACAGTCTCAAGACGCCATAGGAATTTTTTGTGACCTCTCCAAAGCGTTTGATTGCGTAAATCACGACACATTACTTTTGAAACTTGAGCATTACGGACTGGGTAAACTTGCACTTAGTTTGATAAAATCTTATTTGAATGATAGACAACAACATGTTCAAATAAATGGTGTTAATTCACAGGGGTTAAATGTAAAAATGGGGGTTCCACAAGGCTCAATATTGGGTCCTTTCCTCTTTCTAGTATATATAAATGATCTACCCTATTTACTGAAAAACCAACCTCAAAATATGGTGTTATTTGCTGATGACACTTCCCTAATTTTTAAGATAAATAGGCGGGCCCAAAATCTAGATGACGTGAATAACGCCCTACTTCAGGTCCAAAATTGGTTCACAGCAAACAATTTAGTATTAAATGAAAAAAAAACCAAATGCATAAGATTTGCTTTACCGAATGTTAAAAGTAGTGATTGTGATATAATATTGAATAAAGAGAAACTTGAATTCGTAGATAAAACGGTTTTCCTGGGGATTACGCTTGATTCAAGGCTACAATGGGGTTCTCATTTGACATCTCTTGCGGGGCGGCTAAGTTCAGCAGCCTATGCCATTAGAAAAATCCGTCAGTATACTGATGTAGATACCGCTAGACTGGTTTATTTTAGTTACTGTCATAGTATAATGTCTTATGGCATTTTGCTGTGGGGACGGGCTACAGATATTTTGACACCGTCGATAATGACATCTTACTGCGGAAACTAGCAGAGGTCGGATGCACCCAGCATCTATTGCGGTTTTTCGCCAGTTACATGCAAGGCATACAGCAGTATGTGGACTGCAACGGATGTGAATCCGACTTATATTACACTTGGTCGGGTGTAAGTCAGGGCACCAACTTGGGGCCTCTGGAATTCATTATCATGATAAACAACTTGCCGGAAGTCGTAAGAAATGGCGCGTGTTTATTATTTGCTGATGACTTCAAGTTGCTGCTTGAGATTAGGTCCGAGTCTGATTGCAGGCGCCTACAGGAAGACATCGATCGCATAGTACAATGGAGCCATGAAAACAAACTGTACTTCAACGTATTCAAGTGCTCGTTGATGAGTTTCACCCGTGCTCGTGCACCTCTGCTCTATGAGTACGTGGTGGACGCGGCGCCACTGCAACGAGTCACGGAGGTACGAGACTTGGGTGTTTTCATGACTCCTGATCTGACATTCCGTGAGCATGTAACCAAGATCTGTAAGAAGGCGTACAGAAACTTAGGATTTGTTCTGAGACAGACACAAAGCTTCACAAACATCACAGCAGTAAGGGTCCTGTATGATGCACTAGTCAGGAGTCATCTGGAACATAGTGCGGTCATATGGGCTCCACATGAAGCTAAGTACTCTGTAATGTTGGAGCGCGTTCAGAATAAGTTCACGCGCCATTTGTACAGGAAATTATATGGGGTATATCCGTTTTTCCCACTGATGTATCCCACTCTGTTTGTCCTGGGCATGGTTGGCTATAATCAGCTGCATGTCCGACGGGAGTTTACTCTCGTCGCCTACTTGGTGAAGGTGCTTCGTGGAGTGCAGAGTCACCCGGGAGTATTGCAGCGCTTGAATCTGTGTGCCGGACCGCTACGTGTGGAGGCGGCGCAGCCCGCCACTGCTACTGGTACCTACAGCCAGAACGAACCTGCTTGCCAAGGCACCCCTTACCAGAGCCATCCGTACCATCAACGACCTTCACACTCAGATTGATGTATTTCCATGTTGTTTTAGTGAGTTCGCAAGGGTATTACTATTCATATTATGTTATAGGCGAAATAATATTTGATTGTACCTTTAATTTTGTACTATGTTTATGTTATGCTATGTCTTTGTGTTTTTAAATAATGTAATATTTAATGTTGTAAGTTATTTTTTTCTTTATTGGTTACAAGTGGATGGTTTAGGAGTATTATATTATCAGTGGTTTAGGTTTAGTTTAAGTTCTTAGCTGTCGCATTAGGGTAAACCCTGTAATGATAGTTTAAGGTGTAATAAATAAATAAAAAAATATTGAGTCTATATTTATTCTGCAGAAAAGAGCCATCAGAGCCGTATATAATCTTCGTAGGCGCGATTCTGTAAGGGAACTGTTTAAGGATATTGGCATCATGACGGTACATTGTCAATACATCTACGAAAACATAATGTACGTCAGAAAAAATCTGCACCTTTTTGGTAAAAGGGGTGACAGACATAATTACAGTACTAGAAATAGGGACCAACTAGTTCAGCCAGGTTTCAGACTCGCTAAAGTAGACTCATCTTTCATGGGGTACTGTTTGAGATGCTATAATAAAATTCCACAAAGTATTCTTGAACTGAATGAGACGAAATTTAAAACATGCATTAAACGCACACTATGTAAGCAAGCATAGTACAAGTTGAGCGATTATATCGCTGATAAAAATGCTTGGCTCAATGCTGGTCCTGCTCCACATGGACAGGGGCGCATAAATTGATAGCATTAAATTGTATTGTTGGAGCTGCTGAAGATTGTACAACTATCTTTGCATTGTATTTTCATTCAATCTCTTTAGTATTATATAAATCATCATCATCATCATCATTTCAGCCGAAAGACGTCCACTGCAGGACATAGGCCTCCCCCAAGTGTCGCCACATTGACCGATCCCATGCGACTCACATCCAGCGGATTCCTGCAACCTTCACCAGGTAATCGGTCCACCTAGTGGGAGGCCTTCCAACGCAACGTCTTCCGGTTCGCGGTCGCCACTCCAGAACTTTTCGGCCCCATCGGCCATCCGTTCTGCGAGCAATGTGCCCTGCCCACTGCCACTTAAGTTTGGCAATTCTTCGGGCTACGTCGGTAACCTTTGTTCTCTTGCGGATGTCTACATTTCTGATTCGATCGCGCAAAGAAACTTCGAGCATAGCCCTCTCCATTGCCCTTTGCGTGACTTTAAGCTTTCTGATGAGGCCCATTGTGAGCGACCACGTTTCGATCCCGTATGTAATCACTGGCAACACACACTGGTCATAGACTTTCGTCTTGAGACACTGCGGTAGGTTGGACGAGAAGATACCGCGCAATTTCCCGAACGCTGCCCAACCGAGTCGGATTCGACGATTGACCTCTTTCTCGAAGTTAGACCTACCTAACTGGACCGTTTGTCCTAGGTACACATAATCCTCTACAACTTCGAGAGTAGAGTCTCCGATCTTGATAGGAGTGGGTGTGACATGGGCATTTAAGATGACCTTAGTCTTGTCCATGTTCATTTTTAGACCCAGTCTTCCGGAAGCTCTACTGAGGTCATCGAGCATTGTACTGAGGTCCTCCATGGTCTCAGCAATTACCACTATATCACCGGCAAACCGAAGGTGAGTGATGTACTCGCCATTGACGTTGATGCCTAGCCCTCTCCAGTCCAGAACCTTGAAGACATCCTCCAGTGCAGCGGTGAACAGTTTCGGAGATATGACGTCTCCCTGTCTCACACCTCGCTGCAGGAGGATAGGTTTCGAGGCTTGGTCCTGAAGTCGGACTGACATGGTGGCGTTTTTGTACAAACACTTCAACACCTCGATGTACCGATAGTCGATTTGGCACCGTTGGTTGGAGAGACTGCAGCCCAGGTCTCGATCGAATCGAAGGCTTTCTCGTAGTCCACAAACGCTAAACAGAGAGGCAGGTTATACTCTTCGGTCTTCTGTATAACTTGCCGCAGCGTATGTATGTGGTCCACTGAGCTAAAACGTTTTCGGAAACCGGCTTGTTCGAGTGGCTGGAAATCGTCAAACCTGCACGCGAGACGATTTGTGATGACTCTAGAAAACAACTTGTAGACATGGCTTAGAAGTGAGATGGGCCTATAATTCTTCAGCCGGGCATTGTCACCCTTTTTGAAGAAGAGCACCACCACACCCCTGCACCATGCCTGTGGCGTTTTTCCCTCAAGTATGACGGAATTAAACAGCTTCTGAAGGGCCTTAAGTACCGGTTTTCCACCCACCTTCAGGAGTTCGGCCGTAATTCCGTCATCACCCGGTGCCTTGTTGTTTTTGAGCTGCTTCAGAGCCATCCTAATCTCGTTCAGGCTGACGTCCGGGATGTCTTCGATATAGTGTCGGGTCAGTCTAGCTCTTGGGTCGTTTGCTAGATCTACGACGGGTTTACTGGTTGACGTGTACAACTGTCCATAGAAGCTCTCGATCTCCCTCAGAAGCTCCGGTTTGGCGGATAAGATCCTACCATCGTCGGTCTTAAGTTTCGTGAGCAGGCTCTGCCCAATATATCCCTTGCAAATACCTTGAAGCCTTTATTCCGCTCAATCGCGTCTTTAATACGCCCCGTATTAAAGCGGCGGAGGTCGCTCTTGAAGGATTTAGAGATCCGTCTATTGAGCTGCCGGTATTTACACGCCTCGTCTGAAGACTGCAGGATCATCTCACGCCGCTCCTTCATGAGCTTGAGAGTGTGATCGGAGAGCCTCGTGTTCTGATCTGTACGACGCGCCTTGAAGAACTTAGACCCGGTCGTATGGACAGTTTCCACGAACCCATCGTTGTATTCGTCCACTGAGCTTCCTAGGCACTCGAAACGGTTCTGGAGTTCAAGCTGAAAGCTCTCGGGGTTTAGGATTTGGATCTGTGCTGGACAGAGCGTAGACTTCATCAGTCGATACCTTTCAAGCTTGATATTGATGTTCAATGTGCCTCTTACCATGCGGTGATCGCTCCCGGTTTTCACCGAATTGATCACAGAGACATCATTGAACATTTGCTTCTTGGTTGACATGATGAAGTCGATCTCATTTCTAGTTGCACCATCGGGGCTCTGCCAGGTCCACTTCCTGTGCTCACGCTTTCTGAAGAAGGAGTTCATCATATAGAGGCCCTCCTTCTCCATAAAACTAGCCAGTTGGTGACCCCGGCGATTCCGATGTCCAACTCCAAATTGCCCCACCTGCAGCTCATCCCCGTCTCGTATTATATAAATGCATAGCCCATATTGTGTGAGTACTATGTACTAGAAAGCTATCATTCACTGGAAACCTACGTCTTTTCTTGACTTGAATGTGCCCTGGCGGTTTGGAGTACGTCATGCTCACTCAATTGTCTCGCTGATGGTGACGCGTGTGTCGGATCATTTAGTTCCCTTCAAAATGGTTGAGTTGAATGGTGCTGATACATGCGTCATGTTCGTGAACGAGCGCTGTCAGTTGGGACTGGTCGGCTCTTGGCTGCCACGGCTTATTTGAATTTAATAATTTTATTTTTGAATTGTTTCTGTTTTGTTTTTACTATGGACACCTTTAACGTGCACATCTTGCAACATTGTTCTCACATAATGCACCATCTCAACATGAATGATGTAACCAAGATTTTGTAACAATATTCTGATTTAAAAGAGTGTCCATAGAGTTTCTTGCCCGTTCTTCTCCATAGAGATCTACGCTAGGGAATGGTCAACTACAGTACTTTCACAGTTTTTATGTCTTGTGACTGGGAATGTAGCTATATTTAATTTTCATCTTTGTTTCGACAATTCAAAAGTGCCTGTAACTGGCTTACTTGAAATAAATGCTTTGATTTTGATTTTGATACTTAATTTAATTTATTTTTTGACTATTATTATACTTATACAATAACTAGTATTTGCTTGGGTGCGCGAGCTGCGCGCAGCTCGCGTGTTGTCGTGTGCTTGAGAAGTATTCCTTACCATCATAAAAATTTGAGAATCCATAGGAATCCTTAAAATAATTGGAAAATCCGTTACAACTACCCCTATATCAGTATGAAAACCCTTAAGAACCCCTAAAACATTCTAAAAACCAATTAAAAAAATTGTGAAAAACCGTATTTAAAAACTCAGTCCCGTAAAAAAAACACTACCCTAAAGTTTGCTTGTCGTCGCCCCTGAGTTACGCTTCACCCACTCAACCTTCGTTACGCTGCGGAGGTCGCCGGCTCGCTTCGCTCGCCACCTCCCCCCTTCGCTCCACTCGGTCTCGCAGGTTCGCTCCACTCAGAACCTGCCACCACCGGACAGGTTTTGACGCCTACTATAATATTTGTTCAACCACCGAATGGCTGTCTCTAACCGTTATGAAGTTACAGCCCTTTCAATTTTAGGGGAGGTTGGGGAGGGGAGGAAATGGTATACAATTTTTTAATTTCAACGTCGTCAATAGTTTTAGGTACGAATCAAAAGATTTTTCAGTAGTAAAAAATGGGGTGAAGAGGGGGGGGGAGAGTGGGGAGTTTTGAAAAATGATTTTGACTAACTTTAGGCCCCTTCTTACGAATCTGAAAAAAAAAATGTTCCAAGTCTCTCAACTTCCGAGATCCGCCTAAAGGGGGGAAAAGGGGGTAAAAGGGGTCAATTTTGAAAACTGGTTTTTACTTTCCCGAGCCTCTTCTATACGAATTTGAAAAAAAATATGTTTCAAGTCTCTTTGTTTCCGAGATACGATAGGGAGGGGGAGGAAGGGGGGCGAAAAGGGGAGGTTTGGCACTTTTCCCATACTTGCGGGAGTTACTTGTTTACGAATCTGTCAAAATATACCCACCTCCCCATCCACCATCAGGGAGAACAATTCTGTCAGTGAGTCAGTGAGTGAGTGGTAATCGAGCTTTATATAGTATAATATCTTGACATCAATTATTATTTATTTCTTATGTATTTTGTAATTAAATTTCAAATGACTATGCGCAATGAAATGTAATTTTTAAACCTACAAAATTTGTACGCCGTTATTGGCAAAGCATGGACGCTCACAACATAGTATTTAATACCTTGCATGTCTGATTACTCAGTTTATATAAACGCATGTTTGACAAATAAATTATCTTTCTTTCTATCTTTATTTATTTAAAATAAAAACGTACGCCAACAGCACATTACACATTGATTAATAAAAAAAATAGCTAGACTGAAATGGGAGTGGGCATGCGACGTCGCACGGATGTACCCGGTAAGATGGGCAAAGATCGTCACACACTGGACGCCTGAGGAAGGATATTACTGTCGAGGTCGACCGCGGCCAAGGTGGCGTGACGATCTGGCCCCTTATCCAAAACGCTTCGGGTGTTTAGTCTCAACGGACCGCTGTCAATTCATTTTGGTCCGTTCAGACGTAGACAAAAAATGTTTACGTCCGAACGGACCGGTGTCAAAAAAAACAAATGAATAAACAATAATAAGTTTAAAGGGGCAGTCGCATACATTGTTGTTGTTTTCATTGCTCACGTATTGAAGCCTAAGATCTGACTTGGCTAGTTTTCAAACGAATTAAAAAAAAAAAAAAACATTCTTTAAGAGCGTAAAGTAGGGGATGAAAGTTTGTATGAAATTTCTTCATTTTTGAAGTTATAATTGTAAAAATTGTAGATGAGCTCATGCATGGTTAGAAATAAATGTATACTGTGTCACTTTTTCGAAACTTCAAAAATTTCGGAGTTTCATACAATCTTTCATCCCCTATTTTACCCCCTTAAAGAATAGTACATTTTGATACAAGTGGAGGAAGTTTGTTATTGTATTCTAGGCGAAGAGCCGAGAACTGCAATAACAAATATCCACGTGTATCAAACGTCGTTTTTCAATACACCTTTGAAGAAATAAAATAAAAAAAACTAAAAATATTTTTGTCATGAATTAGGAAACTATGATTTAAATTTTCTTTTTTTTCCGCGCTTTGCTTTCGCCAAGTTGAAAGAGAAGCAAAGGTATAAGGCCGCTAAACAGCCTATATGAAAAATAGAAAATTCAAATATGTTTGAGTTTAGAACACAAATAAATGTTAATAGATCCACCCCAAAAAAGTACTAGGCTGGCATGAGTTCAAGGTGGTATTTATTTTAAGAATCGGTCATGTACCCCAAATAGTACTAAGCTTAGGTACCCGAAAAAGTACTAGGCTGGCATGAGTTCAAGGCACTGCAGACCCACCGTACCCCTGGCCGTAACCCTGGTGGTACGGTGGGTGTTTTAAAGTTAAACGCTACATACACGCTATAGTGTTGTGAAGTTGTAACACTAGTTAAAACCACTTCTGACCCTCTAGTAGCAAGACTTTTCGAGATATAAGCAAATTTAGAACCTGCTACGACTCCATGACGCGTGCTCGCTTCGCGAAAACTTCGTAAATAACACTCTTTGTCCCCAAAGTGCCGGGCCTCCACCGGCCTCCTTCCGGCCTACGGCCCGGTGCTCATGCCACCCATAAAGGATTAAAAAATACAACACTATTACCTGGTGGTATCGTTTAACTTTAAAAAACCCACCGTACCATCAGGGGTACGCCCAGGGGTACGGTGGGTATCCAGTTCAAGGTGGTATTTATTTTAAGAATCGGTCTATTGGTAATGAATACAATTATATCATTTAGATACCATCTTGGATTCATGCTTGCCTAGTAACATTTTATTTTTTTTAACTTTTGCACCCGAATGTACTTGATGAAGTTTATTCATTTGTTTTTTTTGACACCGGTCCTTTCGGACGTAGACATTTTTTGTCTACGTCGGAACGGACCGCGGTCCATTCGATTTGGTCCGTTCAGACTAAACACCCAACGCTTCGATTCGATTTTCGATTCGGAAAGTCGTATGTCTATCTTTTTTTGACATTACGAAATCGAGCGAGATGGACATACGACTTTCCGAATCGAAAATCGAATCAAAGGGTTGTGAATAGCTATGCTGATCATGTTTGCCGGGCTCACATGGCCAGGAGATCGCACAAGATAGAGAAAGGAAAATAAGATATGGAAGGAGAAAGACCCTTTGCCCAGCAGTGAGACACGATGTAGGGCATTAAAAAAAAAGAACAAAGGTTATTCAACCATCAAGCATTTTTCAGTAGTAGCCACGGTGTCTGGATTTATAAACCTTCCCTATTAGACGCACTTAATCATAGTTGGTGTGTTTATTAGGTTCACCTCTGCCTAGCCCTTAAGGGATAATAGGCGTGATGTTATACAAGAGCATTCAGTGTCAAACCATATTTAGAGGGTAGTTATATAAAGCTATGTAGCCGATAGGACGCCATCTAGTTACAATGTCTATAACCTCGTCAGCCCCATGTAAGTGGTAAGTTTGTAGAACTTTGAAGTTGAGCGTCATGAACTTATAACTTACAAGTTCATACTTTGCCGTGTACATTTTCAATAAAACGGCTAAAGAAACGATTCTACACAATTTAAGAGATCAGATCCCATCCCCGCCGGTGTTATCGAAGCGTATGTTGCGTAAGTACCTGTCGCGTATGTGTACCCTAGGATACCTGCGCCTCGCAGACGTGTCGTAATCATACCAATTTGTCATTTCATTCTTTCGAATCTCAGAATTTAGTAGTAGGTACCTACGTACTGATTGGAGAGCACAATGCTAAACAATTTGATTGGCAGGTATATAATCGAAACTTTTGAGATCTTAATGAGAAACAAGTGCAAACAATAAAAAAAATACCTACTTATATTTCCCATACACATACCTACCTGTGCCGATTGGTTCTGAACATACCTACCTACCTTCTTCAGAAGCAAATCCCTAACTTTCGTGAAGTGTAACGAATGCAATCCGCGAAGCGTACTGTGATCCGCTTAGCTCAAATTATAATAGTGGGAGGATAAAATTTTGGCGGTAGCAACGCTTGCGACATTCCTTAGAAAGCGGGAGCGCGGGAATCAATAAAGGATTTCCTGGCGACTTGCCCACGCATGTGCGTGACGGCCGGTGTCGCGGCCGGCACAACCTCGCACCACCAGCGCTGCCGACGCGACTGCCAGCGAGCAGCCTCGTCATCAGCTCGCCTGCCACCGTCATCATACCAGCTGGCCGTTCGCCGGCCACTCCGCGCTCCTCGTAATACTAGGCCGGATGTTGTCGTAGAGTGGCTCGAAGACGTTCGCATCGGTCGCTGACCATCAACCCTATGTATGAGCAAATAAATCTCAGTAATAAGTAGTAGGCCGCTGCGTTATTGGGCGTATGATTCGCGCGCAGCGTCAGTGCGGGCGCGGGGTAGGGCGCGAGCGTGGGGCGGGCGGGGCGGCGGGGGTCGGGTGCGCGCTCGGCGCGGCTCGGCGCGCGACTCGCTTGTCCTCGCCTGCGGCCCGCCCGCTCGACACCGGCCCCGGTCCCTACCCTGACTGACACTACACTCGATGACTCATGCACAAACGTACGCCCTGTGTCACACTGTCAGGAGAGTTTAGTGCCGTGTGTTATTCCATGTAGGATCGGTCAGTGCTGTGTCGGTTGTCGTGTGCCCTTGTCATGTGGGGAGTGCGATGGCGCTGATGGACAGCATGTGTCCGCGGAGGCCGCTGGGCCTGCTCGTCGCTCTGCTCGCGGCCGCTGCGCTCGCCAACCAGCTCGAGGACATCCCGCACAATGAGTAAGTGCCAGTAGCTTCAGATAACCTACCACCCGTCGCTGATACATAACCGTGTTGAACTTTTGACCGTTGGTAGAGTGTATAGTAAAATTCCAAGTATTAAGATTGACTTATCACATTAATTGGTTTATTCCAAGAAATGTAGACAACAAGACTATTACTGGAGGGCAATGCCATTCAACAACTACATTAATAGCGTTAGAGCATAAGTAAACAAAACTATTAGCTGCGATTTAGATTTTTTCACAATGAGATATGTTTTAACAGAATTTCCCACTCAAATGTTCACATATTTTCCTAAAGGAAGATGTTACACAATCAAAACAGTTGCCACATACAATGTAATAAAGCTACTTACAAATATTAGTTAATCAAAATACACCTGTATTTAATCTATTTTCAATAATCGTAACTACACTCTGAATGCTTTTTTCATTAATTACTCGAAGAATGCTGTACTTTAGAAGCCTCCAAATTGCCGTAGAGGAAGCTTTTAAAACAATAATTAACAGCCTTTCAGGAAGGTGAGGTGAGGAAAACAATAAATAATCCATTAAAAACACTATAGTATCTAAAAGGGCTTCAATCGTAACATCGCCTACGCTTTACTCCATGTATCGTAGTACAAACGAAGCGAGAGACTAATTACATTTCACTGCTAGTGTATGCACGACATCCACTCATCCTCAACCTCTATACATGATCCAAGGACTCCTTGAAGAAGGGTAACAAATTTAATCCATCGTGTATATATTTATAGATAGCTTTCATCGCAACATTTGATAACTTAGATGAGTTTGTCAAATCGAGCGGCGAGATTCACTTCAATAGGTCTTTATCACGATGATACCCTTTGATAGGTTCTATATATAACTTGATATTACGTTTTACATTTATATTTAAGTCATTTTTGACTGATACTACACCATTGACTTGAGAAGTACTACACTAATTTCGAATTTTCTCATATGGCAATGTTTCATAGCTATGTCGTCAACGAAACCGCAGCATAATTCGCAGAGATGACAGTAAATGTTGAAAATTGACACGCAACCCACGACTGCCTACTTTCCTGTACATTAATCATATTATTTGCACCTGTTGCGACTATATTCGCGCCATTTTTTTCGTATAATTCTTATGGTGATAATGTCATGGGGAACGGAGTATGACATCCCTCATAAGTTGTGGAGTTCACGATAGAAATTGATCGTTTAGGCGTTTATAGGCAGGACTGAAACTGTGCATAGTTTTGACTTATCACTTATATTCTAAGGTTTAGCCCATACTGTTTAGTATCTTTTTATATATATCTAGGTACGTGCAACCAATCCGGGCGGCATCTACGCGAAACGCTCCGTATTATTATTAAGAAGAGAACCTTTTCCAAATAAAATCACAAGGGTTACACATTTCTAATAGTTTTCACAAACTGATGTTAAAGAATTACTGGAATTTTCCACCAAGAATTTTTCAGTAGCAACCACAGAGTCTCTTTTTGGGCACGATTGATGGGAATAGGCTCGCTCCCTATTACATGAGATTTAAACATAACTGACGAGATCTGGGTGGTATATTAGGTTCGCGTGATGTTATGTTATGATTCGATTGTGACTAACGTTTAACATAGCTTGAGGCTTTTATTTGCTAAAAGGGAAGCAGAAATGACAACATGTTATTCCGAAGGGCCGAGCTTTTTGGCATTGATAGGACTCAACCCCAGACTGGATTTTCTAGTGTTACATGCCTAATAGATTGTCTCTTATGATTTTGTATTAAATCATGAGGCATTCATTCAAGTACTGTATTCCTAACAAGAACACAGGATGAACCCCTATTCGCTTTAAGAGGGCTATCACAATTTTTCTTGTATTTGAGAGGCTAGCACTCAAATAAAACCAAAAAAAATATGTTTATTTTGAGCGCTCCCTAGAGAAATAATCAAACTTCGAGGAAGTTTGATTATTTCTCTAGGGAGCGCTAATGAACGGCATATATTTTTTTAAATACGTCCGAGAAAGTTTGATTATTTCTATAATAGATTCACGGTAGCCCGCGAAATTAAAATTTTCTTACGTTTTTTGCAATTTGCAGGTCAGTGCTAGGTTGTATGTTGATGAAAATATAATAGTAATATGTTGATGAAACTGTATTGAATGACGTTTCAGAAAAAGTCATTCAATACAGTTACTTGAATTTGGAGGGTTGTATTGATGATTTTAATGATTATAAGTCTGTAACTACATACTCGTTACAGCAGCGAATCATATTTTCATCAACACACAACCTAGCAGTGGCCTGCAAATTGCAAAAAACGTAAGAAAATTTGAATTTCGCGGGCTACCCCGGAGCTTCCACCTTGAGGAAATTTCAACTACATTTTTGCCAATTTATCTACTAAATAACGGCATGGTTTTCGCAATGAATGACCAATAGACATCTCGGGTTCGATAAAATAATCACCCAGATTTGTAGCAATTTCTATGAAGGACTATATAATTATATTAAGGAGGACTATATATATATATATATACTATATATCTTATATAGTATTCAAATCTTCATAAACTCTAGACAAAGCATAAAAACTGAAAGAGAAAGCGTTCAAACTTAATACATTACAAATAATCTTTTTTTTTAAATTGACTAAACAGACCAAACACCAGCCATGTTTATTTGTTTAGGTAATCGTAAATTGATAAAACATTTTAAAAAGTAAAAACGATCTCTATCATTTGTGTAATTTGGATTCAATATTTAGATTACATAATAGCGGTGGGCACGCTATCTGTAGCTAGGTGGATGTACCTAAAAATGTGGATGTACCTAGGTGGATGTACCACAAAATACTATAACCAATATCTGCTATATGTATGAACATAATACGTATAGTAGGTGTTGGATGTGCCTATACACATTGAACTTTATTGCTATGGGTACTTAGGGTTGTAATTGATATTGTAGTTAGTGTTGCCAGGTGTCCCGATTTGCGTGGGACGTCCCGATTTTCAGGGGTCTGAGGACGCGTCCCGATTTGCACCTGATCGGGACGCTAAATGTCCCGATAAATCATCACTAAAGGCAGCAAAATGTAAAGGAAAATATAATTCTAATAAAAATAAGTTTTAAACATTTAAAACAGCGTCAATACATAACTACGATTTTATATTGTAGTATTTTGTCTATTCGTCCAGCAAGTTATTGTACAATTTAAATAAGATTTACTAAATTAATAATAATATTAGTATAGTTGCTGCCAGTTAAGATGACAATTAAATAGCGGTCATTGCTCTTTCCCTAATATTTCTTCGGACGAACCAAAAAAAATTAACCATGTATCGTTTTTCATTAGAAAAAATCTTGAAGATTACGATAGATGACGATTCAAGACTTGAACAGGCTTATTTTTGGTTTTCAAATTTAGGAACTTTAAAAAATGTAGGTGGGTCACAATTGTGGTGGGTCGCAATTTTCATCTTATCTGGCAGCAATCGTAGTAATAATAGTGGAAAAACTATAAATTAAGAAAGATTAAAAAAAAAAAAAAAATTTTTGTCTGTCCCGATTTAAAACCCTAAGTCCCGATTTCTTTTACCATGTGCCCCGATATTAATCCAATCGGACCTGGCAACACTAATTGTTACTCTAAAAAAAGATTGTGTGCGTTTCGACCGCGCGGCCACGTTTTTTTTTTTTTTTTGTTTAAGCTATGCCAAGATTTTGTAACAATTTGTAAAAGTTGATTCCCAAAACCATAAATTTGTCAAAGTTATGGTTAAAAAGTTAAGAGGGTTTGAACGTGGCCACGTCATCGAAACGCGGAGAATCGCGCGGCCACGGAGATCTTTAAAACTAAGCGTTACAAAGACCTGAAATTTAGGTAAATAACAGATCGAAATCGGTCTGAAGTTTTTTGTAAAACACAGATTTGAATTTGCCAAAATTTTAAAAAATACGACAAAAAGTCCTAGGGTTATATTTTAGGAGCTGTAAGACTAAAACCCCATGGCTGTGCCATTGAAACGGTGAAAAACACATTATCGCCGATATCTCGCTGAAAAATCATCGCAGAGGTCTGAAGTTTTTTGTAAAACCTATTGAATTTGTAAAAATACACAAAAAATATATATTTCAGGAGCTGTAGTACGGTATCGTTTAGAACCTACAATACGTTCTGAATGTTTCGATAGGGTGACTTAGTGCTTGCAGAAAACTTTACTCATTAGAAATTATTTCTCATGGATTCTAAAGTAATTTAAAATAAAACGATGAGATAAAAAACATGTTTATTTCTGACAAAATCACAAATCACAGATTATTTACTTAGGTACACCTAAGTAAATAATCTGTGATTTGTGATTTTGGATCTGAGATATTTTTTTTTTTATATTTTTTAATACGATTGTAAAGTATGGTTGGTTAAAAATTACTCTGCTTCTTCTATCGAGATATTCAAAACGTTATTACAGGTTTAATATTATGATTTTTTTTTTGCCTATTATCGTCAGTTCTGCATATTTAGGTTTTGTTTACAAAAAAAATCAAGCTAATATTATACTTACTTTCTTCGTTATATAATCACGACTTATTTCTAAGCGATACCGTACTACAGCTCCTGAAATATAAACCTAGATTTTTTTGTGTATTTTTACATATTTTGACACATTCAAATCTAGGTTTTACAAAAAACTTCAGACCTCTGCGATGCTTTTTCAGCAAGATATCGGCGATAACGTGTTATTTATCGTTTCAATGGCGCGGCCATGGGGGTTTAGTCTTACAGCTCCTAAAATATAAACCTAGGATTTTTTTCTATATTTTTACAATTTTTTTACAAATTCAATCTGTTATTTACCTAAATTTCAGGTCTCTGTAACGCTTACTTTTTAAGATCTCCATGGCCGCGCGGTTCTCCGCGTTTCAATGGCACGGCCACGTTCAAACCCTTATAACTTTTAACCATAACTTTGACAAATTTATGGTTTTGGGAATCAAATTTTACAAATTTTTACAAAATCTTGGCATAGTTTTTTTTTAAAGAACACCGTGGCCGCGCCGTCGAAACGCACACAAAAAATTTATTGTTTTACTAAGTCCAGACATATCAAGCCCCAAGAAAAACCAATTCTGCAAAAAACCTGAAATCCTGAAAAGCTGCATTCCAATCTGGAACTTATCGAAATTAGCTGAAGGCCAGACAGAGGAGACAATTTGGTTTAAAATGTAATAAAACAATTCCGCTCATGTTGAAGCATTATCATTTTATGATCAGGTCCCTGAACCTTACCATAAGCTTTTATAAAAAAAACTCAATATATATTGTGGATTGAGATCACCAGAGAATATAAACGCATCTATCCAATGAGTAAGTCATTTACCTTTTTTTTTAACTCCCAATTCGGAGCAGTATCCAGCAAAGAAAACATTTTCAGTAAAACGAATGTTGCCGAGGGGCCATCCTCTGTGTCTTGCACCCGGCCTTGCGATGCAGCGGTATGTAGGGCAGGACGTGCCCCGCAGCGCCAAGCAGCTTATTGACAGCCAATTACAGAACGATATTCAGTCCGCTTCCTCCCCCGCTCCCGCCCCCGCACCCTATGCCGCTACATAGATGAATTACTGTAATGACGTTTCCCCGCGATTTGCTAAACGAAAAAGTTCACAAGTGACAGTTGAGAGTTCCGAGATGGATCAATTCGTGATAAATGGCGCCACAGCCCGCCTGCTCGCCTACTCTCTGGCCAATCATACAATGAAGCGTTGTAAAAACTTTGAATTATTAACGAGGATTTCCGGTTAAAGTAATTACGAATCCGCGCCACTGATTAAATGTATTGGGTTGTTTTATTAATGCATGTTACGATGTGTGCTTCTACCGTGTGTATTTGTGGATGTATTCCGAGTAAAATATATTATATCATTAATTAGAAAGCATTTATGAATGGTTTATGAGGTTATACGTAGAAAATGCTGCTTCCTTTTTTCTAGTTAGCCCATGTGTCCACTTGTTGACAATTGAGTGTTTCAGAATGTCTAACCTCTGCTTTCTAGTAACAATGTCAGTGATAGATAAGATTGTTGTTTTCATTTGGAATTCTTTGGCTCTAAAAAAATATAGTGCTTATCATCTGACATGTTCATTATTAAGTACATATATATTTTCATTTCAAATAATGGAGTCAATTTGCACTCACCATTATACAAATGTGGGTTCGTTTATGGATGTGAACGAACGTGAGAATTTCATTCAATTTCCCCACACATCGGAGGGAGAAAATCTTTTTATCAAGAGTGCAAATGTAAAGCTTAAACGAAATCAAAAAAATAGCAAGCTAAGGCCCGGAGCCGGCGAGCGGCGCGCCGCGTGATCACGCGCGCACACAAAGTCTATTAGCTATGTGCCGTATGATATCTGCATTTTAATTTGTTTTAAATTCAGTTTCAGTTCTAATGAAAAATATAATAATGATATTAAGCATAGGAATAAAACTAAAAAGCTCTAAATGATTGCTTTCCAAAAACCAAAACACATTGGTTTCAAGCAGCTTACAGTATACATTTACTGAGGAGATCTTTGCATTTGTTGCTCCTTTAACACCTATGAACATGGGAACTACGAGTGTTTAATCATTAATTGATTAACGGGCAGCTATTTATAGACTAATACTAATCTACACTTCATGGGATTCATGATGGTAGCTGGAGAGCTAATTGTAGGTTAGCTAACAGATAACAATTGACCGTACGTACCATATTCATCAGACTATAACATTCCTCTGTAAAAAAGAACGGGCCGCTAAAATTATATTGAGTGAATGCCGCATATCTTCGAATTTTCGGTTCTATAGGATATGCCGGTTTCCTACACCATGTTGAGAGAATAGGTGATAAAATTAATTACATAAATTAAACAGCCTGCCTCGGATCGAACGTCGCGTGCAATATGAAAACCAGATTTAACTTAAACCACAGCAATGAGGGTTGAGAGTCCACGTAGTCTAAAAGTCCTAAAATACGTCTCTGAAATTAGTGCAATTTTCATAACTTGAGTTCGCCAATTGAAGCTATACGGGTACATACACTATCGATAGATGAACAATAATCTTTAAGTACTTTACTTTTTTAACATTCATCTCTATCACAGTCCATCCATAATTTATTTGGTCTTCCCCTACTCTTATAGCTATCCACGTTTACTATCCGCCGATAATAGTGAGGAAAAGTACTAAAAAAATATACCCCCAAAAATATACCCCCAAAAATATACCCCCAAAAATATACTTATTTTTGATAGTTCACTTCCGGGACCACTGACGCTGCGCTGCTGCATAATCAGATAATAGTTTTCAAACGTTCTTCTCGCCTTAACAGCTTAACTTACCTACATAAACTAAGGTCAAATTACGAAAACGTTGATTATACAGCATTTATCAGAAAGTAAATACACTATGGTTAGATGAACAAATACTTGCTGCCATATCCAAGAGAATACAAAAGTGTACATCATCATTCATCATCTCAGCCGAAAGACGTCCACTGCTGGACATAGGCCTCCCCCAAGTGTCGCCACATTGACCAGTCCCGTGCGACTCGCATCCAGCGGATTCCTGCCACCTTCACCAGGTCATCGGTCCACCTAGTGGGAGGCCTTCCAACACAAAGTCTTCCGGTTCGCGGTCGCCACTCCAGAACTTTTCGGCCCCATCGGACATCCGTTCTGCGAGCAATGTGCCCTGCCCACTGCCACTTAAGTTTGGCAATTCTTCGGGCTACGTCGGTAACCTTGGTTAGCTTGTGGATGTCTTCATTTCTGATTCGATCGCGCAAGGAAAATCCGAGCATAGGCCTCTCCATTGCCCTTTGGGTGACTTTAAGCCTTCTGATGAGGCCCATTGTGAGCGACCACCAAAAGTGTACAAGTCATTAAAAAATGACTTGTCTAACCTTGAGATCCACTTAACGAACTTGTGTCTAATAATAGACGTTAACAATAACTAAAAATAAACGACAGACTTTAGTGCTGCTAAAATATAGAAAACCTAGCCGCGATCATCATCTGCTGCGCTTATCCCAATTTATTTGAGGTTGGTGAGCATGTCCACAACATGCTACATGCATGATGTCCGCATGTTCTTCCATACTTCTCTATTGCTCGTCACCTTAGCCGTCACCTTCTTTAGAGCTTAGCATTTTTCACACTCAATCCATCGTTTCTTTGGTCTTCCTCTAAACTCTTATAGCCATACATTCATACTCAAAACCATCCTCATGACAAAGACACGATGCAATGTGGGTATTGAGAGCATTATAACCAAAACCACATTACAATGTAGACCAAGCTTTAATATTCAAGAGGTACGTATATTAAATATTTCTGAAACTAGAACTTTAAGCTCCGCCTCTACTTCAACGTTATTACAATCTTTAAACTGTACACACGCCTCTGGCGATATTAAATTAACTGGTATCCTTATCTCAAGAGCTTTTTCTGATCTAGTAACACAGACATATTCTATGCCGAGATGTAGTTAGTTGTTAATCAAGTACTGAAATGTACTTCTATCTGTTTTATTTGAACGACGATCTGAAAAAGGAGGCTCTCAATTCGCCGCGTATAACTATCATTTTAAAATGACCACGCACAACAATTTAACAGAGTGGTCCAATTTAATCCAGTATTTTTTTTTCTGCTTTTCAGTTCCTGTTTTCGTTGGTTTCATTTTTTGTAAAAAAAAATATAAAAGTTTTTAAACAGTAGATATACCTGTGACAATATTAAATTAACTGCAGGTGTCCTTATGTTTAGGCCTTCCTATAATCTCCCTATAATCATAACTAGCAACGAAGGTATTAAAAGAATCGGTTACTCGACTACAATCGGCGCTTTTCACCTACGTTGACGCAAACGTCACAACGCAAACGTGCGTCAAAACGCATGCCCGTTTTTCTAAGAGACCTTTGTCGCGTAACTTACACTAAGGCGCTATGTCCCCACCACACATACAATAGTAGACCACATTCATCCAGTCTATCTAACCACCCCGTCTTGCAGTACACTGGTCGTTTGTAAGCAACATGTGGGCTGCTAACTGCAATATCCGCTCCCCACCGAGCGGCCGAGATAGCAGCGCTGTAAACAATAGCTTTATATACGATACGGTCATAGTTCAGCGGATCGCGATGAAAGCTCCTTGATGCAGCTTTACATAAAATAACACCACGCGTGTAATCCTCTAACAGCTAGGCAGAGGTGTACATCATACAGTACACCCACATTTCGCCAATTATGTTTAAGTCCCGATGAAAAGGGTGAAAGTCTATTCCCATCAACTAGGCACAATTTCAGACTCCGTGGTTAAACCCAACCGGGAAAAACCCGATAACTCTTTGCCCGTCCTGGGAATCGAACCTATAATCTCATGCTCAGCAACCACCAGACCAACGAGGAACCTTTAGCATTTACTACAAAGCGGTTGTATCTGTAGGCTTATAAGCGTGTAGAGTCAAGGTTCAATGCGTGGGACGCACTACATGACCCCCAACCCACGTAGCACACGGCTCACACAAATATTGAACATTATTTTGTTTCATAAATATTCAGAAAGGGAATAATAAAGCGTACACCAAAAGATATGTAGTTTTTGAGTGTATAATACAATCGAAGGAACAAATATGAAAGAAAGGAGGTGACTGCTGACATGATGCGTAATAACGGTGAATCATTACGGATAATGATAGGTCAAGGTCAGAATCCATTTCGTTGATCAGATTGATTTTAGGGAACATACAAACTAATATTACAGGAGGAGCTCGTGGCTAAATAATAACAGCCGCTCGGGTCGATCGTTAGGTTAAGCCGTGCTTGCCTAGGTTGGTCTGTGGATGGGTGACCACCCATTACATACCGAGTTTCCTCCGTGCCTCGGAAAGCACGTTAAGCCGTTGGTCCCGGCTGTTATTTGTAGATCTTTGACAGTCGTTAGGTAGTCAGAGGCCCAAAAAAAAATCTGACAACCAGTCTTACCAAGGGGTATCGTATTACCCGGTACTAACTGGGTTGTGGAGGTCAGATAGGCAGTCGCTCTATATAAAATACTGGTATTCAGCTGCATCCGGTAAAACTGGAAGCCGACCCCAACCAAGTTGGGAAAAGGCTAGGCAGATGATGACTTACTCGATGCAAATGTATCGTTATGCTGATTTTTTTCCCGATAATATTGTCAAAACGTCATCACTACGAACTTATTTGAACGAGTTCAGATCCTTGTGGACTATACTGGTCTGGTCTACCATGCTCGTAATACAAAATCGGACAAACTAACCATCCTCACATTTCTTGTCATCATTTTTCCATTCAATATAATCTTCTTTGCAAGATAAGCAAGTATGGCTATATCTGCTTATTAGTTATAAAATGCTCATAAAAGCCGTGTCGCCCCTCGGCTAGTTCCCGAGATTGATCACAAAACTTTGTCTAGACATATCGTAATTATATAGCCTGGTTCAGAGCTCTTAAGGATAATATAAATGAAAGTTCCATTAAAACTTGTCCAGTAGTTTTAAACATTGCTAAGGAAAAACGCGCAAATGTTGTAGTTTTGAGTTCGCTCCTACTAAGTGCTTTGGTCTTATGGTTCAGTTTTAACGTAAGGAATGGAATACGGGAGCTAAGCAACAATAGAGCTTATTTAAATACTACTTATTAATACCAACATAGTTGGGTAAAAGCTAGGTATATGATGATGATGACTATTATGTGACATTGTCGGCCAAAAACCCGTCCAATATGTGTCGTAATACGCGATACGATCACCTTAAGCAATTAGGCAGCAGTATCTGCTAAATTATACTATTAATTATTACAATTTTTAACCACATATAAACGATGATTTAAAAATCTATAGTTAACCAGCTGACGATGATTTCATTGAATTCTGCTGTGGAAAAATGCAAATCCTATTTGATGGAGTATTTTCACAGGATTTTTTGTAGATACATACTTTAAAAAGTCGCAAATATCATACAAAATTTGGATCTATATTTGGGAATGACATTCAAAACGTTCGGGAAATTAAATTTTCCTAGCCAGTTAGGTGTAGTAAATTCGCTAGAATTTCCAAATACCGTTTTATCTAATACCTTTAAACGAGCAATTCTTGTACATGTATGTATATATATATAATCTGAATCTCGGAAACGGCTCCAACGATTTTCATGAAATTTAGTATGCAGGGGTTTCGGGGGTGATAAATCGATCTAGCTAGACCATAGGTCGTCCGGCCATCCAGATATTTTCAATTAAAATACTTAATAGACAAACGTATCGTAACAATACACTCCGTCCAATAGAATTGCTTTAACATAAAAGCACTATAACTAACAACAACCTTTAATGACGGTATTTAAGTCCGTGCTAGTTACAATCCTAACTCAATTAACTATGAAGCGTAGACAATTTGCACAAGCGGCGTAGGCTCGTAGCACCGTAGCACTCGTAGCATCTCGTAGCGTTCAATGTGCTACGCTGTAGTTGCACTGTGCAGTGTGTGCCCAGTGCAATATTCAATGCGGGTAGAATATTAACACTTTTCTGTTCTTGTATTTTTTTTTAAAGCCCTTCAGATTAGTTAAAATAATCTAAATAGAGACTAGATGCAGATGAAAATATTACCTTAACTTCAAGCTAAAAAGCTTTTAGAATGTATTTTGCAGTAGATTTTATTTTTATGATAACATTAGGGGCTGGTTTAAGACTAATATAAAAGCGAACGTCATATTATCATTTAGAACACTTGATTATTTAAATTAAAGCTGTACGTTTCACGTAAATGAAGTTAATTCAGAGTACAAATTAATTAGGTTTATTTTATCTGGTGGATTGCGGCTTATCAATGATTGGCCGGCACCACATGCGGTAAACGTTTTAGTTAAAACTGACTGAACCATAAAACGTTTAATCTGAATTAAAATGACGACTGTTCAACTCTTAACGCTAACTGCTATGAGTAAATATGTAGATTAGCTCAGCTATACAATTGAACGTTCAAAACCAAAAACTAGAGCTAAAAAGAAGCAATTAACTAAAACTAATTGAGACATAAATTAGACGTTTGTCAATTAAATTGGTTTTTATTGTGGCTGGTGTGTCGCGGGTGGCGAACAAACAGGCAAATGAAACTAGTTATGATCTGTTTCCACAACGTAAATATTTGCAGAGCGGCACGCGGCGCGGGGCACATGTCAAAGGCGCCGGCTCCGGTATTGATCTAGAGCGGGGCGGGTGGCGGCACGGGCGGGTTGCGGGGAGCGGGGCGCGGGACGCCGCTCGTACTACGGACTCGGAGGCTGCCTTACGTAAGGGCGCAGCGCGTCTGACACCCCGTCTGCCAGCACTCGCCGACACTGATTAATAAAACAACCGTTATCGACTCACTGCAACCGAGACATCATCGGCTTCTATCTCTAATTAATTTACTTTGACACTTAATTGAATAGCTCGGCTCCTAATTCGTATCGATCGCTTTAATATTCAAAGAAACTTAAGCGTTCATAACAGTACCTTTTCAACACTTCCTAGAAGTAGGGAGGGTGAGAGTTGGAAGGAATTTTCCTCGACACTCGTCCTTTTAGAAACACCATCGTTTCTTGTTAAATCATATTAAATTAAAAGGTCCTCGGAACGATCAACCCTAATTAAACAGCAATCATAAATTAGATAAGTAATTTAAAAGGTCGCTTTGATGTCGCCGATTGCTCCGGTTCAATTTTCCTAAGTCCCAGTATTTTAAACAGAAATTTGTCATACGCAAAGGAATGATATTAAATTCAGGTGAAACGTAAATCGGTTTACCCCCGCCCGGCGACGAAACCCTATGCTCAGCGCCAGGGTTAAACCGATTACAGTAACAAGATATTTTAAGCGGATCACTGCAGTGTTGAGACCCTTTCCTTCGTTTTGCACACTAATCGCATAGTACTAATACACACGCACAAACTCATTGAATAAACGTGCAATTAAAATAGCCCTGGATCGTTTTGTTAGCAATTAAACCATCTAGATTTTTTTTAAAGAAGGCCCACGACAATCATAACAGTCTTAAAGAGATTTGTTGAAGATGCTGTGCGTTCCCCGTATCCCGCGTTACGAGCCGGAGACGGCGCGGCGCCGGCTGCGTGGCGCGCACCTGCCGGCCACCGAAACGAACGTTTTAAATAATTCTAAATTCCGAACCGGTGCCGGTGACGGCCGAACTTGGGCGAACAATGCCCGCGAAACATTCCCTGATTGCTAATGAGGACATTGTGGAACAACTTGAATTAAACGAAACGGAATAAGGAAATAAGAACGAAGTTTTGCCCAAAAATTCGCTGAACCGTTCTCGTCTTTTACATTTCCTTTATTATTACTTATGTTATCAGCGAGATCTTTTAAAAATAGATAGGGACGTGATACGGTCAGAAAAGGAATGAATAAAAGAACTCGAAAGCGGCAGAAAACATTGCAAACGACTCCGAAGACATTTTGATAAAGTACACAAAAAATCACTCCATTAGCTATCTACAGGGAAGTCAAACCCTTATTATTTTCTTCCCAGTTTCTTATTCCATATCTGTGATAAAAAGATCGTGACAATATATTCAAGGTTCAGGAACCCTTAAAGGATGATAAAGCAATCTCTTTTGAAATAAACTCTCAAAGTTGAGACATTGCATATTGTAACTTTGAAGCAAAATATGAAACGATTCAAAGTTATTCTAATCTTGAGAAGACTTGTAGCGAACCGTTTATGACATAAGGTCTAGACGTCGTCGTCTCCTCGTGCTTCATTTCGGTGCAGCGCATTTTCCATCGATTTCTCATCACAGGGACTGCTCAGGACAGGGATAATCCCGCATAGATAGACTGGTTTTAGCTCAACTAAATGCTAAAGGACGGAAAAGCAGTAATATTATATATAAAAATTGGACTTTTTTAGTCAACTCTTAGAATATCTTCTATATTTAAGGAGCTTTATTTGGCCTCACTTAAAATATATTTGTGGTTATGTTTTCATATTCGGAATAGTTTGAAGTCACATACTCTCAATTACTTCAATAATTAGTATATATAAATAAAATTGTTCCCGCGTAACTTTATTTACTTTAAATTCTTTGCACTCTATTTTATTTCATACTTGCACGCAACTATGTGAAAGTGCCGAATGCTTTCATAGCCTAAATAAAGTTTCTGAATTGTGATAGACTTAATTAGGTCACACCGATTGGTCTAAAAGTACTCTTGGCAACTAATAAATCCATTAGTGAATAAGTTACACGAAAAATACAAATAGCGTAGACAAAATTACTTCATTTAGCTTTTATTTCATTTTTAGGGTTCCGTAGTCAACTAGGAACCCTTATAGTTTCGCTATGTCTGTCCGTCCGTCCGTCTGTCCGTCCTCGCTTAATCTCTGTGACCGTTAGCACTAGAAAGCTGAAATTTGGTACCAATATGTATATCAATCACGCCGACAAAGTGGTAAAATAAAAATTTTAAAAAAATGTTTTATTAGGGTAGCCCCCCTATATGTAAAGTGGGAAGTGATTTTTTTTTAATTTCAATCCTAACGTGTGATATATTGTTGGAAAGGTATTTAAAAATGAATAGGGGTTTTCTAAAATCATTTTTTGATAATGTCAATAATTTCGGAAATAATCGCCCCAAAAGTAAAAAACAATGTGTCCCCCCCCCTCTAACTTTTGAACCATAAGTTTAGAAAATATGAAAAAAATCTGAAAAGTAGAACTTTATAAGGACTTTCTAGGAAAATCATTTTGAACTTGTTGGAAACAACAGTTTTTGCACAAAAAAGACAAAAAATTGTACAAAATAATTTCTGGACTAAGTTTGTAGTATATTCGTATATGCAAGCATTTTTACATAATGGATACCCACCTTTAAACTCATAAGTGGGAACACTTATTGTGACGGACGGGAAACTACGGAACCCTACACTGAGCGTGGCCCGACACGCTCTTGGCCGGTTTTTTTTCAATGTGACTTTACTCTGTGACAACCATTTCGAGGTGAAACAAAAGACAATGCATCAAAACCAGAAAAATCACGAGTCGACGTAACGGGAATCGACATAGCGGGAATGATTCGTAGAAATGTGTGGCTGATTCGCATAAAACTGAGCTACAATAAGAATGTGTAAATGTTTCAGTGGGCTACTTCCGATGAGCGAGACCCAGACTGCCACGAGTAGTATTTTAAAATAGCAATGTCGTAAGCTATTCCTGAACCTGAATGGACTCACACGAACTGTTTTATTCCTTACTTTATATTTTCGAGCGAATGTTAACCTAGTTTGAATGCATATATTAGCACTTTTATCGTGAGTGGCTATTCATATTTCCTGAGAGTATAAAACTGCACTTGGTTACCTAATGGTTATGTGATTGCCAACCTGTCATTAAAACTTTTTTGCCTTATGTATTTACCGTTTATGTTTGACTTGTGCAGCAATGTGAATATGAAATAAGTTTTCTTTTATACTAAGATTTTTAAGGCCTCGTCTTAACCAAAGCGATCGTCACACGCACACGCGACCATTGCGCGTCGCGTTCATATTTTTCAGCGACCCCGGACGTTTATTCACCAATGAAGATAACCTCCCGGTTTTCTGAACAAATGAGGGACACGTGAAAGCGACGACCGAGTATTTGTGCAACCGATCGGTTAAAACGTTAGCAAACGGTGCAAAAAATATAATTGCTTAATTTAAATAGCATTGCTTAAATGGTTTATTACAACCGTAAAGTATTAGTTATATAATTTAAAAAAAAAATTATATACATTAATGGTAGCTATCAAAATATTTAGAGTGACGACAAAGCGCCGGCGCCAGGTATCGAGACATTCATTAAATTGGTCTCATCCTGTGACAACGGCTATACATTTGTACGCTGTTACGACAAATATAAATTGTACGCGTAAGCTCCTACCGAATGAGGGGTGCCTGACGATGTGGAAAAAAATGCTTAACCTGCTTCCCAGATCACATTTACTTCTCCGTCACAGACATGATAAATGTTAAATTTTTCTCTTAGAATCGTGCGAATTTGTTTACTTCCATTTTGTACTTATTGTCTACTTGTAAAATACTTATAAAATACTATTTTGTTAAAAAACTTTTAATTAAAATTGTCATCTTTGTTACAGAGTCAAAAACTGGGCGCTAAAATTCGGCGTCGACTTATGGGAGTTCGGAAGGCATTTTACGAAGATGAATCAAATTCAAAACGTAAGTAAAACACACACACGATGATAATCGTTTTTTTTTACATAAAAATAAAGCCACGTCAAGTTCTGCATTCGTAGTAAAAGCCGTACATGAAAATCGGACTGAAAAAGAAAAAAAAAGTTTTCATTTCCTGAGAGTCATGCGTGGAGGTACGTGTGATGTTTCTCTCTTGAAGGCGGCGAGAGAGCGTGGAGCAAGTAAGCCGGATCGCCGGTCCGACGCGTACGTACAAAAACTACGAGTCCGCTCCCGTGGCGCCCCCTAACGCCCCAAACACCCCCCGACACCCCCTGGCGCCCCACAACCCGCGACCCAGTTACGTGTCCGACCAGAGATACGGATACAGCGAGCGACTGTTACTAAAGCATGGTATTAGTCACTTATCGATGCATCTTGATCGCTTAATGGTTTCAATTAGATGCCATTCGTAATGTTTATTATGTGGGGACTTTTGCTAGTTTTTGTCTTCTTAGGGCTGCCCCTGTTGGAACGAGTACGCAGATCTTAAAAATAAAATGACATAACACAATCGACTATGCTTGACGTAAAAACGAGTCGTCGCGTCGTGAGCATGAGACGTGATTAGTACTACTATTGCTTTTTGTTTTTTTTTTTGGGTGGTTATTTTATCATTTCCAAGATTAGTAATCTCTAGCACTGAAAGTCGGTGAAGTCTACAAATTTCAGGGCTAAATTAGAAAAATAATCACTCGCAAATGGAAAGTAATCGTCGCGTCGTTTTCATCCGAGTATAGACTACAAGCATTCTTGTGGATACAACTTTTACTAGGAAGGTAATTTGAAAAAAAAACTGAAATACGTTACTTGTCTGTAAAATTATTTATTTAGTCTAGACACCATTCGGGTTGTGGAATGACTTTTATTACGCTAGCCTTGTATGTATGTAGGTATATGAATATTCCGATATACTGTGCAAGATACTACTCTCATGTTACTGTACCTACTTCCAAGGAAATTCAATTTCCTTTTGTGTATTAAACGACAGTGAACTTTAGTTTTGTCAAATACCATTAATATCAACTTTTTACTTTAAAAATTGAAACTCATGATGATCACTCTATTTTGATGATTGGCAAAAAATATGCAAATGCGTCCGTTAGTACCATATATATATATTTAAGCTTTGTTTGATTTTGTACTTGTTTACTGTTTAATACTATGATCAATTGTTTTTGAATACCTATTCCCTGTTAATATGATGAATCTTTGGGTGCTATTAACTTACTGCGAACCGAAGGATATTGAATTGAACAGGGTAGATGACAAAACAATCTAATTATAGTCCGTCAAACAGATTTCCAAAAAATATTGGACACATATTTTTTCTTTTTACACGTAAACAAAAAAAAATTAAGATGAAACAGTGCGTCGGAAACTCATGTGACGTCACATTTGAGTACAGTTTTTACTCAAATGTGACGTCACAAGCCCCCACTCATGATCTTTGACACGTTTTATCTTCGTCACTTTTTATTAATTTGATAAAACAAAAAACACGTAGGTACTACCACCAATATCTTTCGATAATCTAACTGACGGACTAAACAGAATCATAGTTTTTTTAGTCAGTCATCATCCCTATTGTATTGATTAATCTCTAAAAAGCGCTTACTGAAAAATAGTTTAGTTTGGGCGATGGGTACATTTAAAAGTGAGATCTAAAACGTTTTACAGAAGTAACACCGTGGTTACGTAACCATCATCCGCCGAGCCTTTTTCCCAAGTATGCTGGGGTCGGCTTTCAGTCTGACCAGCAGCAGCAGAATACCAGTTTTTACATGGAGCGACTGCCTGTTTGACCTCCACAAGCCATCATAATCATCACTGCTGGGACACAGGCCTCCTCTTTATTAGAGAGAATGAATCTGGGTGGAATGCGCGGGCCCAGTGCGAATTGGTAGATGTCACATGTCTTCGTATTTTTTGGTTCTAGGACATGCCGGTTTCCGCACGATGTTTTTTCCATCACCGCTTTGAGAGAGTGGTGATGAAATAAATTACACAAAGTAATGCGCCTGTCTAGGTTCGAACCCACGACTTACTGTTCGTAAGTCGGGGCCGCCACCACTGGGCCACTGCTGCTGTCAACCCAGGTACTACTGGGTAATACGATACCCCTTGCTAAGACTGGTTGTCAGACTTCAGGGCCACTTAGTGCTGTCAAAAATCTACAAATGACAGCCGGGACCAACGGCTTAACGTGCTTTTCGAGGCATGGCGGAAACTCGGTATGTAATGGGTGGTCACCCATCCACAGACTTACCTAGGCAAGCGTGGCTTAACCTGAAGAGCAGTCGTTATTATTCAACCACTAGCTCCTCACCGCCGCGGTTACGTATCGTCCGTTGTAATAAAATAATCAAAATTCCTTGTACATCGCGCCGTCCGAGTAATAATGTGATGTTTCGCGGGAAACTTCGACATCGCAACTTATTCAATATTAAAGGGCTGATCGACCCCCTACCCTGTCCCGTGCCCTGCCGGTACCCTGCCCGCTATCACTTCAATAAATCATTTATATTATTAACTTTCCTATTTATTTATTAGCCTCTCTATTGTTGTTGTTCACTCCTACGTGCCTTCGCTTCTATCTAATGTAGTTTCTTTATTAATGTTGCTTGTACTTACTGATAATAAAACCTTTTTTGGGTCGTTACTCTGTTGATTGAATTAATTGTTGTTAGGCGGAAAATAACAGTATTTCAGGAAAAGAATATGGTTTTCCTTGAAACTGCCAAAATCGTGGTGGAAATCCGCGGCGTTCCACCCTGACGGAAGTCAAATAATCTAGGTATTGCATTGACTCGTAATTGTGTTTATATTCAAAATAAATTGGTGGACCCAAATAAAATCCACGAACATACATAGGTACGTAGGTGAGAACGAAATAGGCTGGAAATCGAGAGAGTCGCGAAACATTAATTTCTTCCCTTGTGTCTCTTGTTTACCTTGCCCCACATCTCACAAAGGGAGACGAGTGACCTAAACCCACTACTCTGTGAAGGTCCAGGCCTTCACTATTCACTCTACAATCAAATTAGGTTAAACTGTGCGCGGCCGCCAGAGTGCGCCAGTTACGGATCCGGCCCCACAGCCCACAGCGACACTCGCGCTTCAAAACATTACAAGTGGACAATTGAAATTAGCGGAGTTTGTTAAGCTTCGTCTCTTAATTTTATTAAGGTCATTACTGTTAGGGTTTAATTAGGGGTAATCTTAATTTATTGTAGCGTTGTAGAACTAATGTCTGCTACGCAAGACAATGTTTCAGTTCTTTGTAGACGATGGTTTACCTGTCCTGAGTGTAGTATGTCTGTCATGTTTTCATTTGGCGGTTCGTTCTGTTTAATTATTGAGAAATCGGAACGCAACTGCGTGGACGTCCGCGCTTTTAAATGATGAGAACATGTTTATTACCCACTGTGTAAACACAGAAGTTTTTAATAACCTACCATCCAGTATAGTTTATGAAATGTAAAACATCATAATATGCATCGGAAGTTGCAGAGATGATCAACTCTCTGCGCAATATTAAAAATGACGATGAAAATATTTCAAAACGCATTCACTGCTGCAATAATCTGATTCAAAATGAAGTTTTTCAGTGAAATGAATCTTCAGCACGCTCAATCTCGACATTCTAACGAGAATATGAAATTCCAAGATGGTCGGCTCGCTTCGCTCTTGCCTTTCGAAAACTTAAATTTCATTAGTAATACATTTTTAATTAATCGCTGAAACGTATAAAAAGTTTGGCATTTTGGCAAGCCGTCGCAATTAAAATTTTATTGGTGAGGACGACACTTTGTCCCCAGAGGTGAATTACCTGCCTAATACATTTTAACGAAAGCTTCATTGAATAGGGTGCATGACAACATCGCTCTTTTAAACTGAATACAGAGGCAATTACTAGATTTATTTACAAAATGATTCAACGTCAAAATAAGCAAAGTAAGTGGCTTAGTAATATGAAGGATTACTTTGAACTTCACAAAATATGAAGTGTTCATTAGCATATAAAGTAGAAACACCTGCAAATAAAAGATATAGATCTTCTACAGCTATCTAAAGAATCCAAAGTCATACAAGAGTAAAGTGCGTACTAGCTGGGGAGCGTTTGTTTTCCCGGCCCATTGTAGTCCGCAATAATAGCAACGAACACCTTTCATTCTTTTTAAAACTTCTGCCAAAGGAGAAAAGCGCCGTCCTTGCGTTACATATCGGCGCTCACCTTTCTGCTCGTATTTTTCCGTGTAAAGAGGAAAATCCGAAACCTTTCTTGGTGTCTTTATGCTTGTGAAACCTGTTTTAAAACTCTTTGGTTTGTTTTTTTTTTTAATGAAGAATTTTGATGCTTCTTGAGCTTTGTACTAAATGGACAGGATCTTGGATTTGGATTTTTCATACAACCTTGGATATGCAATAGATAACAAAACAACCTAGGTACAATTACTCCTTACATTATTAGGATTTGTCCATATCAGTATTAGTAGGTATTAGGTTTTCTGCCGGTAATAGACCTTCTGCTGCTAAATATTTAATTTAAAAACTAGACTTTTACGTTGTAATATTTTTTGAGGGAAACAGTTTTCTTTTTCATAGGCAGTACTTCTTAATAAAAAATATTCCATCACTGCTTTTTCTAACTATCATAAAATACTTAAGTAAATATTTCCTTTTTAGTATTTTCTTGATGAACATTAATTATGAACATTTTACATGAAAATATCTTCCTACTTAAATATTTTTGTAACATTTTTCTTGTAAAAATTAAAAGCATGTTGCAACTACTTTGTAATTTTTAAACATTTTAATTAAATAATTTAAAAAATCCATTGCCTGCCTAGGTTGGTCTGTGAATGGGTGATCATTTACATACCGAGATTCCTCCGTGCCTGGGAAAGCATGTTAAGCCGTTGGTCCCGGCTGTCATTTGTAGATCTTTGACAGTCGTTACAGGTAGTCAGTGGCCCAAAAAGTCTGACAATCAGTCTTATCAATGGGTATCAAATACGTATTACCCAGTATTAACTGGGTTGTGGAGGTCAGATAGGTAGTCGCTCCATGTAAAATACTGGTATTCAGCTGCATCCGGTTAAACTGGAAGCCGACCCCAACATAGTTGGGAAAAGGCTAGGCAGATGATGAATTAAAAAAATCCATTTCAATCGTCGTCGCTTCTAAAAGTATTCAAAACCTCCTATTATAAAGTAGGAGGAAATAAACTGCAAAGGACGAAACGTTTTCAACATATTTCAAAGCTTCAGTTAAAATGTTACTAACTAATACAATGTAATAGAACCTCCCCACTGTCCCGAGGGTTTACCAATCACACAGAAACAATAGAGTCGCGGTCGGCCTATTACTGGAGTTAGTGTCTTCAGCGAAAACTTGTAAATCAATATTCAGTAACAAACGAAGTAACTTTCACTGTGTTTCAAACACAATTTTACACAAACCGCGGACCACACATATCGTTCTTTGGAGGATATCCTCATCGTCCTGCCATTGTCCCATGTTACTTCGGGTCGACACAACAAGTTTTATGCTTGGAGAACGATTAAAGAATAATAAATAAGACATTTTAATTTAAAAATTCAGTTTGACAAACATTTTCCCTAGAACAACAATAGATTTCATTTCAAGATCAAGTCCATCCTTGTCCATACATCATGTCGACATACAGGGTGTGAACGGATTCGATCGGGGCTCGTCCGCGACCACCGCCATTATTTATTTCCATCCTATGTATTCGGAACAGTTGAGAGGCGCGCCCACCTAATATATTTCCCATCGGCTCGTGTTTTGGAATTCGCTTAGAATTGTACAGCACACAAGGCGATCCTGCCCTTTTCACTACATATTTTTTGTTCGCAAATGGAGTTCCCTTGTGCGTAGTACGCACAAATGCGGCCGGGCGGAGTGGAAAATCCTGTCCGGTACGAGCAAGAAACGCTGGACCGACGAACCGGCCACCGACCGTGACGCCGCGTTTTTACTGCTGATATTTAACGCAGTTGATTATTCAACTGTCCCAGATATGGGTTTATCAACGTTTTGTGGTGGACAGCCACATAAGCAAGGGATGGCTAAAACTATAATAAGCGTTTTTCAGATATATACAGTACGCCGCCGCGCCGTTATAGCGTTCATACGTACGCATTTTATTTTTCAAAATACATTTATAACGCGGCTACGCGGCTTTTTATTAGTATACTCTTTGACCGATTACATGCCTTCTTGAATGGCACAACGCATGCCGTACACAATGTGTGTATAAAGATTCTAATACACCCAGCAAATTCTCCGTAATACGGCTCTTCTAAAGCCATATCCGCAGATGAAGCTGATCGGCCACTGTGGTACGTACAAGTTCGTATAGTACTGCGACCGGTGGACAATGACCCCTGACAACGCTCGGCGTGCCATTCATTCAGGTAACCATAAATTGGTTCAGTTCAGAAACGAGACTTTTTTAATTCTACTCTAGGTTTGTACAAGCGTTGGATTTTTGTTGTAAAGTGGTCATGGCATCACTACCATACTAACAGAAGTAGGCGAGTATATCGATACTAATATTTTATAGAGGTAAATTTGGATGTCCCCTACATCCAAATTAACACACACACATAGAATACTAGTAATCTTCGTTCATTGTTTCTTTCTTCGTCAATTATTGGTTCAATTCCGATTTTTTTTTAACTAATTGGAAGCTCTGTTTTAAGCTTTCACGGTTCATAACTATATTACAAATGTCACTTACGGGATATCTTCTTGATTTTTTCTTCTTTCTTTTTCTTATCTACCTCTTATATTTTTTTCTTTCTTTTTCTTTTTATAATCACGGAAGATATCCCGTAAGTGACATTTGTAATTGGAAGCTACCACATTATCCCGAGTGTTATACGTTATATTTATAACGCGAACGAAGATATAGCAGAAGCTATTACATAGTTAATAAGTACATGTAGTGAATAGTGCTATCTACTTCTTTCTAGTCATGGTTTATTTGTTACTATAGCGACCCACCCCGGCTTTACACGGCTGCATTGTAGATGTGTGATGCACATACAAACCTTCCTTTTCAATCACTCTATCTATTGCTGAAAACTGCATTAAAATCCGTTGCTTAGTTTAAAAGATGTAATCGTACAACAGCGGGAGCGACTTTGTTTTATACTATGTAAAGATTACTCTATAAATAATTGTACATTTTACTCCCACGTAATTTGGGAACACAATACTTCAAAAGATTATTATTTTAGTTTAGAAAAAAAAATTTAGTCAACCAAATAAGCTTTAATTTAATGAAACCCATCACGACAGTTTTCTTTCAGTGCCCGTATTATAACCGTAACATTACTGAAAACACCTCTTATTTGACACCAAAATAAATTAAAATAGTTGAATATATAGGATTAATCATAGGTCCGCGAGGGTGGTGTTGACACACAAAGCGGATTAAATTAACTGCCTTAATTGAATTTAGGTTCCTTGTTAGCCAATGTGTCCGGGGGTCCCTCGGGCGGGGCGCGGGGTGCGGGGGGCGTTATGCAACCGCGCGCCGCAGTGATGCCGGCCGGAGTGCCCGCCGCTAACCAACCTACCGATTATATTACGAATTAAACACAACACTACCTAATAAATTGTCTATTTTGATGATATTCGACGGGTCTTGTCTTGGCGTCTATTACTTACATAGGGTTGTGATGAGCGTGAAGTCTTATTTGTTTTATGATATCTACAAGGATTCAACTTTACTTGCTTAAAGGATGCAATTGTGATGTAACCAAAATTCAAATTAAACCTCAAATCTTTCTTTTTAAACTATTTACAACCTTAATGGCAGTGAATACAAAGATTCAGTTTCCCATCCTATGTGTGGTCTTATGGCCACATTTGTTATCATGAAAATTATAAAGAAAAAAAAACACTGGAGACCTTTACACTAAAGTTATTTATAGTATACTAAGTTTAGCCATTTACAAGTGACAAACAATTGGCGGGAATTTCAAGTGTTTTTGTTTACGTAATTAATTTTATGTCTGCTATATTATTAAACGAGTTCCATTAAAATAATAAACGGCGGAGACGATTAACAGCCCCGTCCGTACATAATGCAGCCCTGCGGGTTGGACCCAAGGGTCAGTAAATTCTCCCTCCCATGAGGCGCCCTAAACTCACGTAAAACCATTTTTTTTGTTTATCGACACTTCCAGTTTTTAAAGAAGCATCTGATTTTTAATAAACATTTTCCGCAAAATAAATCTGTTTTTATTTTAATTATATGTATATGCAGAAAAAATACTTTGAAGTTTTTAATTTGTAAGTGTAATGTAATCTTGTAAATAGATGTTTCCTACAGAACTGTTTCCACATGAGATACCTATTTTTATTTCCTCCTAGGCCATGCTTAGATAAAACTGCAAGACGTTCAGCTATGACCTAAATTGCGGCCATATTCGTATTTATTTTTTTTGGTTTTTGAAAGTAAAATCTGCGATACGTAAAGTCCTAGTATGGGCAGCCCTAGAGGTCCACAAATAGGGCGCGTGTAGGGCGGGATCAAACCAAATATCCGTCGGCCGCGACCCTTCCTCGGCCACTCTGCTCCGACCAGCGAGCCACTCTATTTGCGCAATTAATATGGCTTTCCTTGATAAACTGGAATTGAACAGGTAGCTAGAACATCAAAGCTGTAACATTAAAACATTTTCAAAGTACTTTTTAAGGTTAATTGGTTATCATTTTCATAAATAGGTAATGAACACGCATTTATCTACGCGATGTTTCCCCAACTTTAAATCACTGTCTTAGCTCATAAAATGTTATTTTTAAAGCTCAAGTGGACGATCGATTAAATGGGATCTCCGGGTGTCGTTGAAGACAATGTAATATGAAGGGGGGTGTCGTCGTGTCGTGGCTAGCGGACGGACGTCTCTATGGCGCGCCGCCGTTCCCCATCCGCCGCCGATGGTACCCTTAAAACGAACTTTATTGACTGAGCGGCAGCTGGTTTCCCGTAAAATGTATTACCGCCTATCTATAAGCTGTATTCCTTTTTATTTCCTCGCTCATCCTTAATCTAAGAGATGTTCGGAGTTAACTCTGTTATTGCAGGCTCACGTTTCCGCAACAGATAAGAGGCGGTTTTGTCAAAGCGGTCGGTGGAAACATTAATAAAAAAATATTATAAGCACAGTGACGCATCTCGTTAGATTTGATAGTACAACAAAGGCGACATCGGGCACATACAAAATTCAATAACAAGGCAGCACGGAGCGGGCGCCTCTGCCGAATAACAATAATTTGGCAGCCAGCATCCGCCAAATTCCGGATGTGTTCGTTCCATTTTTAAATTTGACAGGTCTCGGCCGAGTCGCGCGCGGTTCGCCCTGCGCGGAGTCGCGCCGCGCCGCGTCGCCATGTTGGGAACCAATAACTCAACGCGTAATGTAGCGCGAATGCGACACGATTGTTGTCATTTTCACAAATTATGCGAACGCTACAAGCCTGCCAATGTTTATCTGTGCTCGTGAAAGCATTAAATTACGCGTGCTCTACGCAGATATTACTTGCACTAGTCTATTTGCTGTGAACTATTGTTATGCTTTATATGTATTTGCTGATGAGAGATAATTCGGGTGCAGTTCATGATATCTCTACCATATTGGTTGAACTACGGTTCACATAACCTTGGAAACTTTGTGTTCAGATTTTCCAGCAATGGTATTTATGGAATGTTGTCATAATGACCATCGTGGTAGACACATCTGCATCCTATATGAATTAAACAACATTATCTCGAAGGCATTTTATGGTTTAAAACTATAATGGCTCATTTTAACTTAACCAAACTGGCAGTCTGAAACAGTGACCAATGGGAACAAACTCTGTCATTGGCTCACTTACGATATCACTACTGCAGAAGCTGTCTGCCTCTGTCCATGTATTTTATGTAAACAAGCTATTTCTTTTACAGCTAATTAATTAATATGACGCTTTACGCAGCCACATTTCAGCATGCTTGATATAAATTAATTGTAAAAATATTATGTATATACAGAAATACCACGAGTACAACGTGGACGTGGTGCGGAAGGACGGGCTGCTGCTGGTGCGCGAGCTTGCGGCCGAGGTCAAGAACCACATGGACTTCAAGATCAACGCAGTCATGGTGAGCTACTTTAAACTCTACTAGGCTTTATAGAAATATGTTTAAGTAAGCTTTAAATGTCGCATGTATCTTGCACTTTCAAATATTCAGAAAGGTGATTAACCAAGCAATTTTATGCTATAGACAATAACTCAATCAATTAGTAATTATATACTGAAAGCCGCATATTACTAAACCAGATCAAGCTCGCTACGCTTGCTACGCCAAAAGCTACGACGTAGCACGCACTGCTACGCCGTAGCTGCTGGTTACTTCCCGGTAACTTGACTTTCTCGTATTTTGTCTGATTATTTCAAGCCTGCCTAGTAGCCTAAACTGTTTTCGGTGAATGTATTTATTGTTATCGCATAAATAATCTAGTGCTTCTCACCTACAATATTTTAAATCTATCTGCCTGAAAAAAATACATCATATAAGTATGTATGTCAGTCGATAATTTTAGGTGTTCAAATGTTTAAAATGAGTAACACTTTCTTTTTGTATTTATTTACATCATATATTAAATATATATTTAATAACACTTGAAAACGAAGACAAACAATTTGCGCTGTAAACATTTTAACATCAACATCTTAGAAAATATTTCTCCAGTATTCATATAACGTATGTTTTGCGTACGAGTGGCAAACGTTAATTGCTGAACATGCAAATTTAATTTATACTGTAACGGCAAGCCATCAATTAAAACACCTATGTGTTATTTGTTTATTCAGAAATACACTATAAGCCAGTTTTTTACCGAAACGCTTAAATGGTAACATAATCATATTAAAATGTCAAACAGTATCTTGTAATATAATAGAACTTGGCTTGACAGGCTGCCACGTATCTAAATAACACCTACATAAAAATATAAATAAAATAATATAAGTATTTGATAAAACTTCCAATTTAATTAAGATAGAAAGCGTATTTTCAGTAGTCAGCATTTGTAAAAAGTAACTATTTTTACACCTACATTTTATGTAGTAACCAACAGACAGAACATGTGTCATCGAACGAATGTACCCGGAAC
Organism: Xestia xanthographa; assembly: GCA_905147715.2. Lineage (NCBI taxonomy): Eukaryota > Metazoa > Arthropoda > Insecta > Lepidoptera > Noctuidae > Xestia > Xestia xanthographa. The sequence goes on along the minus strand of LR990642.1, from coordinate 24,109,226 downwards.
TTTATAATTTTGAAGGATGGATTGAAGTTCGAACTCTGGGATCTATTTAGGAGTATGCGTTCATGTGTAGCCATGGAGATTATTCCTACCTACCTATTTACATACACATAGTTGCATGTACAATGTTCTTAGCTCATCAATTGAGGATGAATCGAGTTCTATTAAAAGTATAATAAAATATGAAGTACGCCGACAAATGACGGGGCTTAGATAAGCTTCTCATTTGTATTTTGTCATGTCCCTTTGTTTACACTCCCCAAAAGCACTTTTTTATTTGTCAGAAAAAGCGAAAATAATTTCTCATTGTGACATTCTGGCTCAACAGATCTTAGATTATGTTCAATTAATTTAAACATTCAAAGTTTTGTGGCAGTGAAGCACTGACGCTATCTTTAGAGTATTTAGTCATTTACAAAATAATGCATTTACAATAATCTGTTCAAGTACCACAGTACGTCCAGCACTGAACTGCGGTCAAGTCAGTACAAAGAGTTAAGGCTACCCATCTCTCTTTTACAAAGTTTTAGATACCTTCCACTCTGAGCTGTTCCCCTGGTGACTGCAGACATTTCAAGAAAAAAGAGTGTGTACAAAAGCGTTATCTATTCTATCTATATAAATAAAAACAAAAGGCCTGACTGACTGGCTCTTCAACGCCCAGCCCAAACCCTTGGATAGGTCCAAGGGTTTGGGCTGGGCGTTGAAAAGCTGAAATTTTGCACAGAGGTTTTCTTTATAATGTAGACAAGGAATACGGAAGGATTTTTCGAAATTCAACCCCTAAGGGAGTTAATTAGGGGATGAAAGTTTGTATGAAAATCCGTCAGTTTTAAAGTTAGGATCTTCAAATTGTGTTTAGGCTGAAAATTGAAAATTAATTTATACGTGTCTCAGTGTTTTCTATAATTCTAACCCCAAAGTGTTAAAAAGGGGGATGAAAGTTTGTATGAAAATCCGTCAGTTTTAAAGCTAGGATCTTCAAATTTTGTGTTTAGGCTGACAATTGAAAATTAATTTATACGTGTCTCAGTGTTTAACATAATTCTACCCCCAAAGGGTTAAAAGGGGTATGAAGTCTTAGTTGTGTATAAAAGTCCGTCAGTTTTAAAGTTAGGATCTTCAAATTTTATGTTTATTTATTTATTTATAATAAGCACACCAACAGCACAATCACTTACAATTCAAATCAAACAACATCTAATATTAACATTTCAGTAACCATGCAAATAACAGGAATGCATAACATTTAAATATGAATATCAGAGACAAAGGAGAACAATAATAAAAAGTGTGTCTAGTAGGACACTAAATTTATCTAGAACACTACAAAACAAACCAATTTGAGCTACTTAGACATGCATTCATCGCATTGTTTAAATACCGCACGTATTTAAACAATGCGATGAAGCGAATGAAGCGAAACTCATGGAGAAAATATCAACAGGGTAATCTATCTGTTTGGACCTTTCATTATATTGCCTTGCCATACGTGTTAGGGGGCTATTAAATGTGGTGTTTAATGTGGATGTAGTCAATTCAAAAATACGAAGATGACGCTTGCTACGTTGGCTAGACCGAAAGTTAAAATAGTGTACCAAATGTGCATCTATGGAACCGTTAATAATTTTATGAAGTACTAGTAAGTCAGAATGGTTACGTCTTTCTTTTAAGCTAATCATTTTAAAGTGCCTGAACATGTCATCGTAATCAGGTATAGCTTTTCGAATCCCATTCTTCACACATAAATACCTAACAAAACGGGCCTGAATAGATTCCACATTATTAGTATAACTTGAATAATAGGGGGACCAAATAGTGGAACAATATTCCAATGAGCTCCTTACTAGTGCGTTATAAAGTAAAATAATGCTACTATTATTACGAAAAGGTTTTGACATACGAATAATAAAGCCAAGCATTCTTTTAGCCTTAGTAACTATATTTTCAATATGATCGCGGAAAGATAGGGATGTATCGAAGAGTACCCCTAGGTCACGTATGACCGAAACTCTGGTCAGTACTGATCCGTCAATATGATAATCAAATTTAATATAATTCATTTTATTAGTGAATGTAATAGTCTGGCATTTTTTAACATTGAGAGTCATTCTGTTGTTCAAACACCATTTTTGAAGGACATCAAGATCTTTCTGAAGCCTCGCACAATCACTCAGGTCCGATATCCTACAATATATTTTTAAATCATCAGCGTAGGCTAAACAATTACAATTTATTAAGTCCAAAAGATCATTCAGAAATACCAAAAAAAGCAAAGGGCCCAACTTAGAGCCCTGTGGAACACCAGACCCAGGAGAAAAAGGTACAGATTCATAACCCGCCAAAGCAACTATTTGAGAACGTTTAATTAAATAACTCTCGAACCACCGCAACAGAGAGCCATGTATACCAGCGCAATTCAATTTCATAGAAAGAATTGAGTGATCAACGCGATCGAAAGCTTTAGCAAAATCTGTGTAAACAGCATCAACCTGACCCCTAGCTTCAAAGGTGTTACTAATGAAAGTAGTGTAAATAAGTAAGTTAGACATGGTAGAACGGTTAGACACAAAACTATGTTGCTTCGAACTAATTATATGACGAAGGTGGGAATAAACAACATTGTATATAAGACCCTCAAAGATCTTTGCAAATTGTGAAATAATAGAGATTGGTCTATAGTTAGTTACATCATTCATACTACCAGATTTATGTATGGGGATAATGTGTGATATTTTCCATAAATCAGAAAATGTACCTTCCTTAAGGGATTTATTGTATATAATCTGCAGTGGTATAACAAGAGCATCAATGCAGAGACGAATAAAAATAGGAGGAAGTCCATCTGGACCAGCTCCTTTATTAAGATCTAACCTTTTGATGCTATCTCTAACGTCATTTTCAGTAATGCCAATTGAAGACATACTGTAATTAGACGGGGAGTAACCTGGAAACAAGTCAGTAGGCTGTTGATTAACACCATACACAGATGCAAAATAGTCTGCAAATAGATCAGCCACACCACTACCACCCTCAGCAACACGATCACCCCACGCAACTTGATCTGGGATACCTCTATATGATTTTTTAGACTTAGTGTAACGCCAAAAAGCTTTTACATTTGTTTTTAATTCACTCTCAATTCCTTCTACGTAATCTTTAAAACAGTTATCCATAGCTTTCCCAGCACGCATCCGTAGGGTAACAAAAGTATTGTGGTCCCGAGGGTTTTTGTACCGTTTGAACCGAGTCCTATATTTATGCTTTAGGCTGACGATTAAAAATTTATTTATACGTGTCTCAGCGTTTTTGATAATTTTACCCCCAAAGGATTAAAAAAGGGGATGAAGTTGTGTAGTCCTTAATATTCGAAGTAAAAATCATAAAATTTATTATATAGGCGTATGGTTGGAAGCTAACACAACGTTTTTTTAATTTCGACCCACAACGGGGTGAAAAGGGGGATGAAGTTTTGTGTTGAAGTTTTTAATTTCCTAAATTTTGTATTAAAATCTTCTAAATATATAAAAGAAGAAACTGAATGACATATCAACGCACATCCCAAACCGCTGGCCGCCGCCGCCGCTCTACACGCCGCCGGTGCACTATGAAAGGATTTTTCAAAATTGGCTCCAAAGTTTGTTTTATGGGGAAACAAGATTAGTTAGACTATTTTATTAGAACATTCACAGGAGTACTCTATTGATAAATGAGTAGAAACGGGTTTCAGGTTTTCTCAGAATTTAACCCATAAGAGGGGGAAATGGGGCGACAAAGTCTGAAAATCAACATGGTTATTGTTTGTTTGGTGTATCGGGTCGGGTCATCGGGTGTATTATTATTAGTAAACAACGGTTTTAAGATTTAATGTGGCGGACTTAAAATACCATCATACCCTGTTGAGGTGCGATGCGGTATGTCTAAAAATCAATCTGGGTGTCGATTCTGAGATTATCAGGGGTGCTGATTACAAATATGGCATTTATTTTGAGATCCAGAAGATGCGACTTCTATATCAGGGTTATGGTTGATTTATTATGATAACGGTGATGATGGTTGTGATAATGATGATGATGATGATTGTGATTACGATGACAATAATTGTGATTACGATGATGATGATTGTGATTACGATGATAATGATTGTGATTACGATGATAATAATTGTGATAACAATGATGGTGATTGTGATAGTGATTGTGATAGTGATTGTGATAGTGATTGTGATTGTGATAGTGATTGTGATTATGATAGTGATTGTGATAGTGATTGTGATAGTGATTGTGATAGTGATTGTGATAATGATTGTGATAGTGATTGTGATAGTGATGGTGATTGTGATTGTGATTGTGATGATTATAATTGTGATGATTATTAATGCTTTTTCTTCGTTTTTTTCTTTTCTTTACTATGAAATTTGGCACAATGGTTAGTTTATAACCTGAATTAACATGTAGAATACTATTTATCCCTTTAATTATGAGCCTTTGGGACAGTTACCAAACTTCACAACAGCTAGTATTAGATATAACAGTTACAAGATTCTGTCACAAAACATAAATTTTCTCGCGCTACTCCTACGATATCTCTCCACATATTTTAATAGTTGGAAACCCTTTATTAGTTTCAGTAGGTAGCATAGTAACGGTATGAAACGGACTGTAACGGTAAGAAATTTACTGTAACGTTATGAAATGGACTGTAACAGACTGTAACGGTATGAAACGGATTGAAACGGTATAAAACGGACTGTAACAGTATGAAACGGACTGTAACAGTATGAAACGGACTGTAACGGTATGAAACGGACTGTACTGGACTGTAACGGTATGAAACACAGCGACGCATTTAATGTTACGATTTACTGAATAATCCCTCTTACCAACTGGAAGCCTACCTACGTAAATAAAATGTAATTGAATTAAATTAGTAGCGAGTTAAATTGCATAGTTAGAGGATGCTGGATGCTGTGAGCGCCGTGTGTCGTGTAGGCACAGCTCGCCAGCGTACCGCGCCTGTGTTTGTGAATCTAGTGCACCATACAGAAATCCTTTCAAAGTGAATTGTCATGCGAGTCGAGATCGAGCGAAGCTTACATTCCCCCTTATGTGCAGATTGTAAACGGATTGTTCCCGAAAGTGTATTGGCTTATAATACCTTTACAATCGGTATACAATGACAGGGGATTATATGGAACAGATGATAAATAAACTAATCACAATCAAGAGAATTAACAACATGACTTAATTACAATTAAGTGAAATCTTTCGTTAAATTGTAATCGTATTGTTACGTATTTTAATTATACGTATCTAAGCGGAAATAGGCACTTTTCAATTTGCCTAACAAAAGCAATAAAACTGTTGAGCTCCATTTCGGTATAAAACTCAATAGGAATGTGTTAACGATGAGGCGGGCGAGTTGCGAATTGAAAGTAACGATATTGCGGCGACAGCGAGCGTGGCGGCTCCGACATTAACATATTCAGCATTGGTCGATGTCGAAGTTGTGCGGGCTCCGCCGCCGCCGCACCGCCCGCAGCCGCACCGCGCCGTTCTCTACTCGCGCCCGCGGACTCGTCTTCGCGATTTGCCGCTCCCACTGATATTGGAATTCTTTTGAATCTGAACTAGTCCTCTGTCTGCTGTTGCCTGGCCAACTTTCAGTCGAATGCTAAGTTGACAATTTCGAGAGAATACTTAAATCTCTCCAGCAACTCGTTCTATTTACTATACGCAGCATTACATATTATACACACGAAAGGCTCTTTGAGGAAAGTTTTGCATAAAACCGCTTCGCCTCTTCGGTGTTTGATAGCGTACACAGAATGACACGCGACAAGTATTTAGGTACCCATGTCATCTTTTCACTTAGACAAAGTTTGTTAAGCACTTACATTTTGGTAAAACATGTAATAATTCAGGCAGTGAGAAGTTGTACGCAAAGTTTTATGAAGGAGCGACGATGTTTGAGTGTGAAAGCCAAGTTGAGCATGAGCCGCGGCAACGTAATTATTCGATCCGTGCCACCTCCCGAATGTCATTTGTGGTTTTTGTCGGTACCCCGACGTTCTCCTTTCCGTAAAAGTTCGTTTTTGTCGAATCGTCCCCCGCCATCTCTAATGAAGGCCTACAGGATTCAATTAACCGGAGGGATTGGAATGTTTTGTGATTTGTACCCGGTACGGAATTCTATCAACGCGCGTCAATTCAGTGCCTACCAGCAGGCTTCGTGCAAATTAAATCGATCAAAAACTGAAAGAAACTGCTACGTAGCCTACAATTCACCTTTTACTCCGATGGAAAAGAACAGACGAGGAAAAATCATGGCGAAGTCTCTTTCTTGTGATTTTTAAATAGTTGATACTCAGCAACTTGAGTAGTATCTACATAGGCACAGAATAGTTTATTAAGGGACGGTGGTGCTTGAGCGCGATATTCAAAGAGCTGTGTGGCGCTCGGCGCGACGCGGCGCGGCTCGGCGCCGGCAGATCTCACTGAATGCATTCGTTCCTCTGTCGCTGTGTTTGCGTTCTGACTATGCACTTCCAATTTGACGCATTGTTGGGTGAACTCGAACGTTGTGTTAACATTGGGCTTCAGAACTGCAATCACTTCTTGTAAATCGAGTTTTGAGTACGATTCCTTTTAAATCGCCATTACTACTTTTCATAAATACGATCACTTTACAAATATAAATCATAATTCAGCATATTTTACTACCTATTCAATAACACAAAGTCAACTCACGACTGAGAGACGTAGGCGGTGTGTTCTCAAGAGACAAAGCATATTATTTTAGGCTCTCACCCTCACATAAATTCCTCTTTATTTTTACATAAACTATGTACCAGTACCTACCTTTGCCGTATCAAAGCATCTGATTCCTTTAAAGTTGTAGCATAGTTGAAATTCCTACATGTACATGAAGTTTCGCAACATTTCGGTGAAATTACCCGAGTGTCTGGGGCGGGGTGGCGCATCGATTGAGCAATAAATCATAATAATATAATAGGTATAATGTAAACAGTGGCCGCGGGTGATGCCCACCCTCTAACCTCTGCCGCGCGGCCCCGGCTGCCACCATGCTTTATTTAAACACACAAAAATTTACAATGGAACAGGTTAGATTGAAAATCGGGAGCTATACCAAATATTGGCACAATATTTTCATAGACTCTACGTGGATAAAAAAACATTTTGTCACGTCGTGAATACTGTACTTAGTACATTAAAAAAATATTTTAATTAATTATTTTAAATTTCGTAGGGGGTCTACGAGATAACGTAGCCCGTAGACGCTCTACGAATATAAGCTATCCTTTGAAATAGACAAAAATGTAAATGTCATTTAATAAAATAAGATGAAAACATGTAGAATAGTTCGTTTATCCGCATGCATGTCATAATTTAGGAGGTGCAATGAACCGGCGCTAGTCGCAATACAACTAACGGCCTAGTTTCAAATGCGCTAATTACCTCTGTTCTGCACGAGTATTTAATTACTGTTGGTACTTTTAAGGACTGTTGTTTGTTATTTATCTCGGTAGTTAATAAAGAGCCTGACAAATCATCATAGATTGTGTAATTTTCACAAAGTGATTTATTTTCACGCCAATCAAAACACTCATTCAATGGAAGTTGCTTTATAAAAACTTGCACTTCATAATTAGTCAGCTGGACATTATTATATAGATTTATTTTGAGAAATTGCACTAAACAGAGGTTTGGAACGAATAAGGGGGCCTCCCCGGGTGTTTAGTAAACTGGTCCCACACAGGTAGATCCCGCGGGATCAGTCGACCTAGTGAATTTTTGAATTGGTCAATTGATCCCGTTGACCAATTTTATGATTTGTACAGTCAAGTAGAAAAGTTTCTTGATATTAATTTACATGGTGATTCCCGTTGGCCCATCGCCCGTGTCCACACTGGTGGGGCGATGCCAGCAGTGGGACACAGTATAGGCTATGAAAACTAAATAAACAGCAGATGAGTTTAAAACGCTAGCATAAAATCAAAAATCAATACTAAATTCGGCATTTTATTTGTATATAAAACTACACTAATTGCCCTTTTCGCTGTATTCAAAGTTTTTGCATGCTTGGTCTTATTCTAGCTAAACATGTTTGTGCCATTTAAATTAGTAACACCTTTGTTGTCACCTTTGTTCCATGTTTTACGCGAATAAATATACTACTACTACTGTCATTGATTGCCATTTAATAAAACACGGAGCAATTCGATGGTTCACAGGATAAATGATATTGCCTGCGGTAGGTAAGCATCGCTAGTATAAATAAGTTTGACGGAACCCCGGCTACAGTGACAATACCTCGCTGCCAGTTCCGTAAGTGAAATAGAATTATTTCATTTTATTCACGTCCGACTCTCGATATTTCTCTCTTTCACATTTATTTTGAAAGCTGATGCCCGCGGCTTCGCCCGCTTGACAAATTATATACTAAAACCTTTCTCTTGAATCACTATCTATTAAAAAACCCGCACCAAAATCCGTTGCGTAGTTTTAAAGATCTAAGCATACATAGGGACAGACAGACGCGGCAGGGGACTTTGTTTTATAATGGTGCCGATTCCCTTGTTCACAAACTAAACTAAATTTAAGTTGAATGCATCTTTTTCTTTCTATTTCATTATGAAAAGGACAGAAGATAAATATTAGTTTAATCCTGTCAAATTAGTCAGCACCTGACGTAATTTGATGTAATTTTAGTAGTCAACTTTTTAATCGCGTCTAAAACTTGTATGGCGCTGATTAATTTGACAGAACATAACTAAAATTTATCTTCTGTCCTTTTCTTAATGAAATAGAAAGAAAAAGATGCACTGAACTTAAATTTGGTTTAGTTTGTAAACAAGGGAATCGGCACCAATATGTGATGATTGAGCTCTTTAGTTCACTATCGATTACATCAGAATGAATACTTAATTCAAATCAAAGATAAAGTTAATGGAATTATGGTGAGTTTCAGTTTCGCTAGTTACAGTCACATTTCGCCAGTTATGTTTAAGTACTATGTAATAGGGGGTGCGCCTATTGCCATCAACCGGGCACAAATCCAGACTCCGTGACTGCTATTGAGAAATTCCTATGATGGAAAAAAAATCAAGTTGCCCGACCCAGGAATCGAACCCAGGATCTCAGTTTCATATACATATGTCTGATAACAAAGCACGCACGAAAGATCAGGATGTGGAAAACTATTTATAAAATTGTTCAACATATACATGGATAAAATTCCGCAGCAACAGATTTCAGCAACAATGTCTTGATAATGTAACGAGATGCAGCTTCATAGATGCATGCCTTCACGAACTATGATAAACTCAATAATTCGTATAATGTAACGCCAACAATTCGTCAAGTTAATGAGCACACACGGTCGCGGGCTTGTCGCACGCTTACTGCAAGTTCTCACCTCGCGACGTTGCGCGACACAACTATGCGAACACAGGTGCTGCCTTCAAACACTTGGAATACCTGCTTCGACTACCCTAGCCAAATCAATTTAGAATTCACAACAATTCCCAACTACGTCACTATGCCTCATTTTCTACCATCTAAGAGTATTCGTAGCAGAGATTTATTCGTAGCGGTTAGCGTAGCAGTTCGTAGCAAGCTTACTGGCCACTCATAAATCTTTTCGGCAGCGGTTCGCACTAAAAGGAAATGACTAGAGTTGAAACTAAACATTGAAAGCATAGTAGTGTAATAAGAAAAATGTGTTTGTGAATCAAATAAAATGCTGAATAGTAATGCTGTCACCATATTTCTCGAATTTCGATAGTCATAATGTTTACTAATTCTTGCAGTATTGAGGTCTCTCAAGTTAACAAAAACTCCTTGTGCTAGATGTCCGAACTCACGACGTCACTTTTAATTACCAACATTACGGCTTTTAAGCTAATTCGATATCATTATCATGTTTATCCTTTATTCATTTATAAACAAATTTGTTACATTTTTAAATATTAATTCAAAAATATATAAAAAACATTTAAAAATATAAAAAATTGTAGCCCACCGGTATCGCCAACAGGGTCCAAGCTACCGGGTGGTCAGGGCTTATTATCATTATTATTATTACATATAATAAAACAGTAAAAAAACTGTGTCTGTACATTGAATATATTAATAAAGAAATAATGGGGGGGGGGGGGGTTTAGAAACATTAATAGAGCACGAATCAAAAAAAAAAACTGTCTGTTTGTGTGTTTGTTTGTACACGCTAATCTTCGGAACTACTGGACGGATTTGAAAGATTTTTTTTTGTTGTAAAGGTATTAAGTCTGAACAACATATAGGCTATAATTTATCTTGGAAACTTGAACACCTGATGCAGAACCGCAACAGACCAGCTAAACTATAAGAGATACAAAAATGGTACCTTAGCAAAAATTGTTCCACGTGATGAGCATTTTTTGCTGAGAGAATAAATTTGAAGATCTGGAACACCTGATGTGGAACTCCAAGAGCATACATAGGAATGACGTTTTAGCAAAAGTTGTCCAATCTGATGAGCACTCTCTGTTGACTTATAAAAATCGAAGATCTGGAACACCTGTTGTGGAACTCCAAGAGCCCAGCTACACCATAGTTGTTAACCATTGTTATTAGTATGTATTTTTAGGCTAAGGTATTTATCTATGGGTCTTTGTTACCTGAAATAAATGGTTTATTATTATTATTATTATAACACATATAGGAATGACGTCTTAGCAAAAATTGTTCGGTCTGATGGGCATTTCCTGTTGACTTATAAAAATCTAAGATCAGAAACATCTGATGTGGAAATCAAAGCTATCACTTATTTCAATGTATAATATAATATAAAATAACATAAGTTGGGAGTACCTCCACGCGGTGAAGGCGGAAACAGTTTAGGACTGATTTTCGATGACGATGGTATAATATTGAGAATTTGACTCTACTGGCCAAAACTCCCATTATTTTTTTTTATTTCATCGAATAAATATGCCTTCTGCTGTGAGAATAAATTTGAAGATCTGCAACACCTGTTGTGGAACTCCAAAGCCCAGCGACACTATAACATATATAGGAATGACGTCTTAGCAAAAGTTGTTTAGTCTGATGGGCATTTCCTGTTGACTTATAAAAATGAAAGATCTGGAACTTCTCAAATCGTCTCGCGCATCCCGTTGTATTCCCGTCCCCAGGCTCTTAGAATTCGACATCAGACGTTTCAGATCTTCGATTTTGACGACCCCGTTGTCGCTGGCATCAGCAACAGGATCCGCGTACGAAGTCGCAGGCAGAAGCTAGTGTAAAGTAAAAATTAACCTACGCTGATTCCAAAACCATTTGGAGATTTTAAGGTTTTATTTTTCTATTTTTAGCTCTCTACATCACATCACAAGAGTGTGTTTATTTTTACAATAATACTTGTAGCTATTTGACTTTCATTTCACCTCTAAATGACGTCATAACGTAGCCTGAACAGACTACTTCCTACGTGCTTTTCAAGATAAATTTAAAAAAAAACTGTTGTTAGTCTGTCATACCGTTAGTGTCACAGTCAGTGTCAATGCTAGTTATTAGGGATGGATCACGCGCTGCCATAATTTATCTTTCTCTACGTTAATCTTTGTACACGACAGACCTTGCTTTCCTGTTGGACTTTGATACTTACTGCAACATTGATCGACCATTGCACGCTTTACGGAACTGCCTATTGTTTGGATTAGTATGGGCTATTTGTTGTAGTGTTTCTACATGACGGTACGAAGCATTTAGCACCAGTGTTGTCGATGACAGATTCATTGCACGGATACGCAGCACGGATAATGGATAGAAATAAAATTTTCTAAAAATCGTAGGAAAAGCAACTCAAACAAAAAGTTCACATCACAGCCACGATCACAGCATTCATATTTCACAACTAAATAAAAAATCGTATCTGTCAAGTGTCAACTGTTGCCAATGTCAAGTTTGAAGTTATATATTAGTGTTTTTTGTATGTACTGAAAACGTGGCAAAGACAAAGCTATTCAGTCTGCGAAATGACGTGATCACGAATAATACTTTAAAAAATAATTTAAAAAAAACTGTTACTTGGAAAAAAAGCTTAAAATTAGTGGCTTAAAATTAAATGTTTTACGAAATAAAAATATAAAAAAATACCTGAAAAATACTTTACATACCGAATTGTAACTCCTGTGAGATGTCTTGAATCTTCCAGAATCTAGCATTTTATGGTAAGTGAATTTAAGTATAATAATAATAATTATGTTTATTTTCTCACCACAACCATTACAGTGAACATGAATTAATTAATCTAACAACACAGGGTAAATATTTGTGAGAGACTGGTGCCCGAAATAGGTTTGCAATGCCTGTGTTACCCGTTAGGGTATATATATGTTCTGTGGTGTTACCGGTCATCGGGGCCCCAAGACTTAAAGGTATAAAACTAATTTAGATTAATAACGTAACAACTAATGCATGATGATTTAACTTAAATACTAGGTACAGAATATTTAAAAATAAAAAAAATAAGTAAAATTATAATTACTCTAGTGGGACATACTGTATGTGTGATTTATGTGTATGAAATAGTGTGTAGCAGATATTCTAGATGTTTAGCGGATTGGAATTAATAGACTTTCAGTAGTCTGATGGTCTAGATTTTTTAACCATTTACAGACTGCTCTCCTTAGCGGGTAAATTAAGTGTTGTGTTGAATTTGTTATACAAATATCCTCCAAGAAAACAGAAAAATCTTTGGGAGAGAATAGTGCGAAAATAGTTTGTAGGACAGACATTACCTTTCTTACGCTTATCTTTGTTAAGATTCGGGTCATATTCTAATTGTTTATGTTTTTTGTAAACTATGGAAAGTATGAAGCTCTGCCCGACTGTGAGAACATCCCAACGTTTATAAAGGTCACCCGTTGGGTATCGAAAAGGAAGTCCAGCTCCTACCTTGAGAACAGCTCTTTGTGCTCGTTCAACCTCCAGAAGGTGAACTTTGCCTGCTCCCCCCAACAGGTAATGCAATAATTTACTATTGCCTGACAGAGTGCTGAGTAAACCATTTTGGTAGTCCTAAGATCAGCAACATGTCTTAATGTCTTAAACATGCAGAACAGCTTACAAATCCGAGTAACGAGTATGTCGATGTGAGGCTTAAAGGTTAGTGTTTGATCGATATACACTCCAAGATATCTAATGACCTCCGTATTTTGAAGAGGTGACCAAAGACATGACGTATTGGACAAAGAACAAGTGTGAGTCATGATACTAAGAGTTGAAGGTGGAAGAAGATTATGTCACAGCATCAGAAATAATGAATGCAAATTGAATTGTGGGATGTGCTTGAACAAAGTTATAATCTTAACTTTGTATTATTACTTTCATCCGTGCTCTGTCCATGTAATCTGTTCAACGTATTTTATTTTTATTAAAACGTTTGAGAGCTAAAGGGTTGGGAGCCACACAAGCGAGCACAATATCCGCTCGGCTTGTAAGGTAATACGTTACGCTTCCCACGCTATACGATACATGTGTATGCTTAAATTCCGTAGCAAGCCTAAGTGCAAGGCGCACCGCCAAATTCCAGCGGCGTGCCGCAGGGCGAGCGGGTCTCCCACCGTGTGGGGGCTTGGGGGGGAGGAGGACACACCAAGTAGACCGCTGCACTTGCCCGACCTTAATGCCGCCATCAGCAAATTGCGAAACACCAGCTGTTTGTGACAAGAAATCTCTGACATAATTCATGCCATTGGACCGCAATCGGTGCCGGAAATTGCTATGACAATCATCTCCGATGCGACATTCATGACGACTCCGCTTACGAACATCCTCTTTGCAGCTCTTTCCGTTCAAACTTTAAAATGCGAACGATAAAAACGCGATCTCAGTATTTATCATGTCATAACGATTTGAAAGCGCATTTAAAAATCTTTCCGGGTGCTCCATCGCTTACATTTAAACACGTCGCGGGCGGAAGGAGGATCGAGTAATATCTGTCAGAGCGTGTAGAGGGTTATTAAATACCATCTCGGGGGCTGAGTGCACCGTGACCCATATCCAGTCGCTGCACCGCCCGACTTATACGAGTGGACTTTATTGATTCGCAGTCTTGAGACGATGCGCCGTCCCGCTCGCACACCGCCTCGCGCCAGGATAGAGGGCGGTGATTCCTGTAGGCTACTTACTCAATATTCTAAAGCGCGCTCCGACGCCTGCACTACTACCATCATTCCCGATACTCCGATACCACGTTTTATACATATCAAATGACAACACAATTTATAGTCCTTGCCTCCTTGCTAAAGTTAAGCACGGAAATGGAACAGCATCAACCACTAACGCAATAATAACATCAGCGGTATAGCAGAAATGCTTTAAGATATTACGACTTAAGAAAATAAATAAAATCCTTCCAAAGATTAATGGAAGTAGTGCGGCTTTTACATTCTTATTCCTTTTCTATATGACAAAGCGCACAATGCGGCGCGAGTGAAGCTTCAAAGAATTATAAGTCACTACGTAACTTAACATTTTATTAAACTAAAGAAGATATTTCTTTTAAAAGCAGCTTATGTATTTTGCTGAAAATGTTAGTGATATGAAGGTATAGTTGGCGCGTGGGCGCAGGGCCAGCCGGTGGCGCCAGAGGGCGGGGGTCGTTGACCCGCACCGCTACCTTCAATATAAAACTCAATTTAGCGACCACTGCCTTCTAATAAACGTTACAAAGTAATCATGTTATTGTTAGACGTGCCTCCCGGACTTTTTCTTTGGAACAAAACTCCACTAGTTTTTTCATTGAGATCCGACATGCGATCATTTTTTCTTGAATAAATTGCAAAGAAGATTGACATTGTGAGAGGCCATTACAGAAAAATATTGTTCGGTGGCTTTATTAAACGTGCCCCTTAGTTTCATAGCTTTTCTCGCACGAATCGAGCAATTTGTAATTACTTGGAGAAAATAACATAAATGTTCTGTGACAAGTATGTCGACGGTTTTACGATTACATCTGAATTTACTAAAAAGGGTGACTGAAGCAATGAATTTTTATTGCTCACTTTACGAATAAATTAGTGGGTACAGTTATATTATGTGAGGCTAATAAATTGGTACGTTACATGAAATGGTTTATTTAATTAAGATTTCAGCATACGTGGGTAAAAGTATGCTCAATAAAATAAAACTGGAACTTTTGCTTTTTAACTTGCATTTGCTTTTCTTTTGATACTGAATAAAACCTATGTAGTTTTAAAGCATTTTAAAGGAAGCTAGTTTAATTTTACAATATTGCCTTGACAACATGTATCAATCTTAAGTCAGTCATACATACCTATAAAGTAATAACTTTACAATTTACTGTAATGACTTGAGTGTATGTTATTTAGTTTTTAATATTACATGTCGTACCAAAAGTTCCCGGTACGTGAAACATAAATAGATTAAGTTTGCTGTAGCGATTTCCTCGAGTTCAGCTCTGTCGACACGTCGGATATTCTGAAGCTAGGACTTTTAGCAATATCAAAGCTGTTTACAATTGATATTGAAACACTTTTTTGACCTCATCTAGATGCTCTAACAAGTGACAAAAATGTCTTCAAGTGCCACATTCAGTCACAGTCATTCACTTACTCAATTCTGCAACAGCACTGAGTTATGGCTAAGGAAAACATCGTGACGAAATCTGAACCTGTATCCGTCAGAAATTCTCATTCTCAAAAGCGTGGTGATCTATGTTCGTCCTGTTGAGCTTAAGGATAACCCAGGGTTCTTCTTGCATAGGAAAAGTTGCAATCCAAAAAAGAAATATACGTTTACCTTTACAACAAATACTCCACCTTGGCACAAACCTTGGTTAATCAAGTAATCGTCATCACTTTAATTGTGTATTTCATTATCAAGAGTCTACTTTATCATAATGCGATTGGTTTTGCACTCATTAGCAGTGTAAATAGTTTCTCCAATCGTGATTTTGCGCCGCATAATATATTGTCACGGTTTCCTACCTACTGTAAGACAACATGCTACTACGACTCCGCACAATTTCAAGTTTGTAACTTTGAAACCTATATCTTGCGCGCAAGTGGGAAGTGTTTGCACGTGTCTCGTAATAACTGTTAGGTATTACTTATTGCGCAACCGCCGGGAACTTGATGTACGACTAGCACGCCGGTAGACTTGTCACTATTACCTACATCAGGCTTATGAGATCCGTGTCTTCTAGCGCATTGTATGTCTAAAGTCACGCTTGTGGCGCTCGTGCGATTATATAGTTTGCTTTCTCATCATCTTAGCAATCCACTACGACGTAGAACGTAGACGTTCCCGGTTGATGGTAATAGGCTTACCCCCTATTACCTGGGACTTATACTAAACTGGGGAAATGTGGCTGTACTCAAAATCAAAATCAAAATCAAAGCATTTATTTCAAGTAGGCCAGTTACAGGCACTTTTGAATTGTCGAAACAAATATGAAAATTAAATGTAGCTACAGTCCCAGACACAAGACATAAAAACTGCGAAAGTACTGTAGTTGCCCATTCCCTAGCGTAGATCTCTATGGAGAAGAATGGGCAAGAAACTCCATGGACACTCTTTTAAATCAGAATATTTTTACAAAATCTTGGTTACATCATTCATGTTGAGATGGTACATTATGTGAGAACAATGTAGCAAGATGTGCACGTTAAAAGTGTCCATAGTAAAAAAAAAAACAAAAACAATTAAAAAAATAAAATTATTAAATTCAAAAGCCGTGGCAACCAAGAGCTGACCAGTCCCAACTGACAGCGCTCGTTCACGAACATGACGCATGTATCAGCACTATTCAACTCAACCATTTTGAAGGGAACTAAATGATCCGACACACGCGTCACCATCAGCGAGACATTTGAGTGAGCATGACATATCTCCTAATCGCCACGGCACATTCAAGTCAAGGAAAAACGTAGGTTTCTAGCGACTGATAGCATTCTAGTACATAGCACTCACACAATATGCGATATGCGGCTATATAATAATAAAGAGATTGATTCTATACAATGCAAAGATAGTTGTACAATCTTCAGCAGCTCCAACAATACAATTTAATGCTATCAATTTATGCGCCCCTGTCCTTGTGGAGCAGGACCGGCATTGAGCCAAGCAGTTTTATCAGCGATATAGTCGTCCAATTTGTAATATGCTTGCTTACAAAGTGTGCGTTTAATACATGTTTTAAATTTTGTTTCATTCAGCTCAAGAATGCTTTGTGGAATTTTATTATAGCATCTCAAACAGTACCCCATGAAAGATGAGTCTACTTTAGCGAGTCTGAAGCCTGGCTGAACTAATTGGTCCCTATTTCTAGTACTGTAATTGTGTCTGTCACCTCTTTTACCAAAAATATGTAGATTTTTTCTTACGTACATTATGTTTTCGTAGATGTATTGACAATGTACAGTCATGATGTTTATTTCCTTAAACAGTTCCCTCAAAGAATCGCGCCTACGAAGATTGTATATGGCTCTGATGGCTCTTTTTTGCAGAATAAATATAGACTCAATGTCAGCAGCCCGTCCCCATAACAAAATGCCATAAGACATTATACTATGAAAGTAACTAAAATAGACCAATCTAGCAGTATCTACATCAGTAAATTGACGGATTTTTCTAATAGCATATGCTGCCGAACTTAGCCGCCCCGCCAGAGATGTTAAATGAGAACCCCATTGTAGCCTTGAATCAAGCGTAATCCCCAGGAAAACCGTTTTATCTACGAATTCAAGTTTCTCTTTATTCAGTACTATATCACAATCGCTACTTTTAACATTCGGTAAAGCAAATCTTATGCATTTCGTTTTTTTTTTCATTTAGTACTAAATTATTTGCTGTGAACCAATTATGGACTTGAAGTAGGGCATTATTCACGTCATCTAAATTTTGGGCCCGTCTATTGATCTTAAAAATTAGGGAAGTGTCATCGGCAAATAACACCATATTTTGAGGTTGGTTTTTCAGTAAATAGGGTAGATCATTTATATATACTAAAAAGAGGAAAGGACCCAATATTGAGCCTTGCGGAACCCCCATTTTTACTTTTAAACCCTGTGAATTAACACCATTTATTTGAACATATTGTTGTCTATCACTCAAATAAGATTTTAACAAACTAAGTGCAAGTTTACCTAGTCCGTAATGCTCAAGTTTCAAAAGCAATGTGTCGTGATTTACACAATCAAATGCTTTGGAGAGATCACAAAATATTCCTACAGCGTCTTGGGACTCTTCCCACGCCGTAAATATGTGCTTTATTAAGGTTACACCGGCGTCGGTTGTACAACGTCCCTTGGTGAAACCATACTGTTGATCGTGTAAGATTCTATTGGTGTTAAAATGATTGACCATTTGATTAAGCATTATCTTTTCGAACACCTTACTAAAAACTGGCAACACGGATACAGGCCTATAATTATTTGTATCTTTACTATCACCGGATTTGAAAAGAGGTATGACTTTACTGTATTTCATTAAATCAGGGAAAACTCCTTGGTCTACGCACAAATTAAAAATTAAAGCTAAGTATGGAGCTATAGTCTCAAGTATGGATGTACAAACTTTGATAGACATTCCCCATAGATCTTCGGTCAGTTTGATTTTTATTTGCCGAAAAGCTTTAATAACTATCATCGGGTTTATGTGTTTAAATTTAAATTCAGCCTGGCATCCAGACACATTCGCCTTTAGTAAACCAATTGAGACTTCAGGAGAGGAATTTAGAGCCTCCGTAGTTTTTAACGGTATATCGGTAAAGAAATTTACAAATTCTTGAGCTACTTCCTGATTAGAGCTTTTAGGACCACATGCTGTATCTAATGTGTAGCTAGTATTACGTGTTTTCTTCCTGTTAGTCTCGCTATTTATGACTTTCCAAACTGTCTTTATTTTATTTTCTGCTGTTTTGATCTTGTTGCTAATGTGCAAGGCTTTGGCAACCTTGCATGTATCTCTAAAAATTTTTGAATACTTAGCAACATATTTGTTAAAAGTTTCAGTGTTCATATAAGGCTTAAGGCCATAAAGCTCAAATAGTGTTTCCCTACTTTTTCTGATACCTCTAGTTGCCCAATCACTAAATATAAATTTAGGGCAAATACTTTTTGACTTCTTTTCAAAAGTTTTGTTGAATTCAGTGTGAACTATTGAAAAGAAATTATCATAAAATTGATTTATATTAATATCGTCATGGCTCATAACACTTAATTTGTTCTGTAGAGAAATATTATACCTATTTAATTTGTTAGAAGTTATGGGTCTAAATTTAATCTGAATTTTTTGCAATGGTGTATTACACCTAAAAGTTACAGTTTGTCCGCTATGGTCAGACGGCAGACAATTAACTATGGCTTTATCTAAGTAATCACAATCACAGAAAACATTATCTATACAAGTAGCAGAAGATGGAGTGACTCTAGTAGGTTCTATAAAAGTGTTGGTCAAGTCAAATGACTTAAAAAGATTTAATAACCGACTGCTATTTGAATTTTCTTCTAAAATATTGATGTTAAAATCACCACAAATAATTATAGATTTATTACTGGCTGCAAGTTTTGCCAGGACATCTTCCATTATTGACTCAAATAAGGAAAAGTTTTGATAGTTTGGGGGTCTGTACACACACACAATAACATGCTTATCTAGCTCAACACAGGACAGTTCGACGCAATGTTCAGCCGAGAGACCTATTATGTCGTTACGTTGCTTATATCTTAAACAATTTTTTACAAAAATTAAGGAACCTCCACGAAGCATAGTTTTACGGTTATAGCAGCTACCCACCATATAGTTCTCATAATTAATAAGCATTTGGTAATCCTTAAGCCAATGTTCAGTAAAACAAATAATGTCAAACTTACTTTTTTCTAAAAACAATTCTATTTCTAATAATTTTGAAGAAATGCCTTGGATATTTTGGTGGAATAATTTTAAAGTGTTCTGCTGAGGCCCTTTTTTACTAGCTAATTGAGTGCAAGAAGATACCTTGCTGTTGGTAGGTTTAACAATATTGTTAATGGCACCTTCTGTTGTCTGACTTTCTAGTTTAAATTAATATTAATATCTGGAGAGAGCCCCGAGACTCCCGTGCCATCGCCAGACAACAAGATCCTATCACTAATATACCCTAATTGAGAATTTTCCACGGTGACATATGGATCCTCCTCAGTATAATGTTTGTAAACATCAATAGCACTAATGCTATATTTATTTAAGGTCACCACCTGTTCATTAGTATTATTACTAATAGTCGCAGTATTTACAATATAACTAAACTTAGACATACTACTTATGTCTGTGTGAATATTATAAGCTAATTACTGTTAGGTACACCTCTGTATAACCATTGGGGGTTTACTGGCATGATGATATGTAGGAACTAGAACTGACGTAGAACTGTCCACTTGCACCCTATTCAACTTTATCCTCGGCGACTCTCACCAAGTTACAACCTACAGCCCATAAACTCGGCCTTTTATAAGTCAAAGTCATTGCTTTTTTATTTCTAGGCATAGTAAAAACTAAAGAGTTAAAGCACCACTCAACCCCACGTGTGAAAACAGTAAATGCTGAGTTAAGATTACAGTAATCCATTAATATCAATGAGGCTAACCCGCCCTTACCTTACAGTCACTATAACTCATTTTGCTCGACTAACCATTTCACCGCGCTGAGTCGATGTGAAATTCATGGAAATCTAAAATTGCATTTGCAATCACTTTATGCTTAGTGTATGAGTAACGGTTTTGTTGAATGTTAATATGATTATACATGGGTATTTAGAACCTGATGACGGTTGCAATTACAAAATGGCAGGGACTTTTTTTCAGCTATCTTGATTACACGTTACGTATGTACGTATTATATTACAAGCGAAGAAATTTGAATGACTTTTAATTTTGTTGTCTCTGGTAGGTACTCAAGTATCCAAACAGTACACGCCATAGATTATCTATGACGAAAAGTGAACACACATGCAGTATCGGTGTGTGGTGTGTAATCAGATTATTCATGTGTGGCCGACTGACGACCGCAGCAGCGTGCTCATCGTGGCAGACTTATTGCATTATGGCACCGCTTCGCACCGCGAGGCACGTCCTCCGTAAACACGCCGACACACTCCACAAGCGCCCAAATTAGATGCTAGTCTCATGACATGGAACTATTCCACTATGAATGAAGTCACGTCATTAACTGAAGTGGCGCATGTCTCCCCTAAAGTTGTGATTATGAATTAACCCAGAGTATACGGATCACACAGCCTTATAAGTACTACTAAAACAACTTGTTTGAAGAATATGCACTGTATGCTTGTAGTAACTGTATATTTGAGTTACTAGTAACTAAGTAGTCATGTGCAAGCAGGACATACATACCTAGACATACATACCCAACAGACAGGTATACAAACAGTATACTCGTGATATAAAGTGACATGAGCAAAGTTCACTAACCCGTCTCAAAACATGTCGCTCTTGACAAAGAATGGTAGCACTTCAGCGTTTGAACTTGTTTCAAATTATTTTGTAAAGTTATTACGAAATATTTTGTAGCGACTTTGACATCACAGTGTTCTTTACGTTTCCATTCAAGTTGGCAAAGTATTTGCTCAGCCAGACTAAGCTGATATCTAGACTCAAGCTGGAAAAAATGTTCCTTGATATTTGTCATGTAGTAGTTATTTAAAGGCGGGGTGTATAGCGACACATTGAGCGCCAACGAGACGGAATCATAGTGAATACGTTGAGTTTATCTGAGGCGTTTATCTTCGCTTTATTCGACTCAACCCCTCATCTTTACCGGTTGCTACAAAATGAGAGTGGCGTATCGACGCTGCTCTGTATTTCTCTTTTAGGTACATACTTTTGTGAAACGTTCTTTGCTTGATTTTTTCTTGCAAATACGTATTTAATGAGACACACTCATGTAGTAAGAACCTAAACGCTCCTTTATATGGTACTTACTTAAATTGAAGTTATTATACAGCACACGCGTTAACTTTCCTTGCGGTTAATGAATTCTGTCTCTACTAAAACAACAAACTTGAAAAAACAATTGTGAATAACGTTGCAATTATTAAAATATAACAGCACAACATTTGCAAAGACTCCATTTGTCTGCACAAGAAGCGCGCAAACAGAATAGTTCGCATAATAAGTTGGGAATAGGACGGCAATAGTGGGCCGAAAGCGGCAGAACTTAGCTCAACAATAAAGTTGAAAAATCGAGGGGATTGCTGCGCTGCGGGCGTCGCACGGAGAAAAAACGACGCCAACATTTCGCACTTAATGAAACTGTAGCTGAAACAAAATAAAGGAATGTATTTACGGCCGGCACTAAGCATTGTTCCAAGAATACTCCACTTTCAGAGCCGTTCCTAATGGCCGAGATAAAATATTTGAGGTGTCTTGTAATTATTTAATTGCTGCTTTTCTCTATTAGCCGCGCGACATGGATCGCAGTTGTTTTCAGCACACTTCCCATTTGTTTCCAATCTGTTATATATACTTTAGTGTCGTATAGAATAAGTTTAAGCTTCATTATCATAGAGAGACATGTTTTAATTTGGAAAAATGTATCCCGTCGCACCCAGATTAAAAGATTTTCTCCTTATTATCAAAGGATTAATTTTAATAAAAATCATTTTGCGTGGAGCTAGGGTGTCTCGCTGCAAGTGCGGTGTAGTGGTGTAGGAGGCGGGTTCTGCTCAGTGCAAGTTTTAATTACTTCGCCCCCACTTCGCGAGCTTGTTCCTAGGATGGGGCTATTTCGTCTCACAACTAAAAACTCTCATTTACAAACTGTGTTTCCTGTAGATCTTTTTTAAAGCTTTCTGATAGGTACGTAACAAGAGCTAATTAGAATAATTTTCAGGACTACTGATCGATTGTGAAATTGACTAGTAACCTTCTATCGCATGAACATTATGGAGCAATGTATTTATTTTCACTTATAAACGAGCTGCGGTTTGTTTCGAAAATATTTGAACTATGTACCTAATCGTGTGATGTAGGTGTGGCCTAATGGCCTAGATGTGACAATAATGAAGTTTATACAATGACGTGGAGCAACACATACCTATAGGCAATCGGTTCGGGTCGTTAAGATCACGCAACCCTTATCATTATTATCAAACACTCGGAGGTCAAAGGATTGCCAAATGTCTGCACGTGAGGTGACCTGGAAACGACCTCACTTATCTACGATATATTTCTTTTAAGATGTGGTCTGACTACTATATTTTACTTGTAAATCGGCTTAATTAGATATTTTGACCTTAATCTAAATACAAGCTTATCCGTTTGCGTTCACGTTAATACCGAAACTTCTATTTAGCTTCTTAATCCTATTTTGTAATAATCTACCAAACAAAAGGTTAATAAAATCAAATTAAGAGAAAATGAACGTAGCGGTGGTTGGTATTTTAAACATTGTGATGTTTTTATTAAATTCAGTTTTTACTAAGATGCTGAAACGCGAAAACTCCCCCGAAAAGGTTATAAAAAGAGTGCGGTGGAGAAAACACGTCGTGTCTTCAATAAAGCAAGGGAAAGGTGTGGCGGAGAGGGGGGGGAGTGGAGCTGATTATTTTTGATCGTTCGCTAATGCCTGGCTGTGGGACAAAGGCAGCTATCGATCAGCCCAATTCCATGCCAGCTAATTGCCGACAATTGTCTACCGCTTTTATCCGGCCACTCTTTGTGCTCGCGGGCTGCGGCTCGCTCCATGACTTGACTGTTTCAACCCTTGTAAATCATACGAAAGGGGAAATGTTGACACAAATACAAACTTTTGTTTTAAACCGGCGTACTTTTAATACTTTTATGAGTACTTGTCGCAATACAGCCGCTAGTTTTTACAAACGCCTGGCTTAGTAATTGTCATCGTTAGGGACTGATGTTGGCTTACGTTAGACATGTTATTTTATTTGTTGTTTTGTTTACTATTGTTTTCATAAGTTCTTGTTGTTCACATCCATTATAATGGATAGTGATTTTTTCATTTAACTATTTGGAGTGTTTTATCCCATGAACTTTAGACTGAGGAAATAACGGCTCCACGTTGTCGTCACGCAAGATTTCGTCATAAGCTCTTTTGCAAAATCAAACCCGTCTGTTAATCTAGTACCAATTATTAGCCTAGTAACACCCGGCCTTAACAATTACTTGTCTCCAAGGTACCTTGTTATACAAATTCAATAATATTGTCACACAGCGCATAATGGACAGTGCAGAGGCCGCAGCCCTGTCAGCCGGCAATGCTGGTAGCGACGGAGCTCCCGGCTCATACTTCGATGCTCGTTGGCTGAACGTGCATGCCGACGACGGGACCCTGGCGGCGCGGGCTCGGCGCCTGACGCTGACGCCCAGCAGGCACTTCGACCACATCGCCGTCAATACCAGCTACAGTGCTGTGCTTATGCCGCCTTATATCAATACTGACGGTTTGTACCTGCTCCTGTTTTAATACGCATATTTGTAAAGGAAAAAGATGATATGACTAGACAGGACGTGCCTCAAATCGAGCAGATTACAAGACACAGACAGACAACGGTTTGTGCCCAACCTCACATTTAACGCGGAATAATAAAACGAAAGCGAAAAATACAACTCCTCTCCATCCCTAAATAATGAAAGCTAATATATTGTTGACACACGAGGCAGGGGACGATGGAGGGGGGGGGGGGGTGGGGTTCAGGGTCTCAGGGTGGCCGCCACTGATGATTAATGGACAGATTGACGTATTCCTCACTATTTAGTAGCGTGCACTCGAACAAACGTTATTTCAAATCTACGATGAATATTGTTGACCAAATTATGACTTCCACATTCTTTGAAACAAAGATTTTTCTACAAATCAGTATACTTTATGGTTTGATAAAATGGATCTAACTGAATATGGATTACAATCTCGGTAGATATCACTACAGATAGGATCGAAAGTATAACTAAGCCAGCAAAAAATGCACATACAGCGAACTTCCCACAAAATCCTTCACGCTACCAAAAAGCCCCAAAATATCGTTTAGCAGCCCGTATTTAATTTAAAGGGCGTAATTACATAGGGCCTGGTGCGTTTATTTAACAAACCCATAGTACACAGGCGAACCATTAATTTTTCCGGCCGCCGGTCCAGGAGAAAGCAATCACGGCTGCCCAATGAACCAAGTTTGCCAATTACACTTCTTTTAATGGGTAGTTAAAGAAAATCTCCCTAATTGGTGGACAGAGTGCCAACAGTGTCGCGATTATCTTCTATTGTGTAACGTACAGTTACTGCATTCATTCATACATAATTCATAAGTTTAACAGCACGTGAAATAATTTGCATATAATAAGCTGAATTTAAAGTTGTTCGTGCTTGTGGACGGTTCACAAACTGTTTTATTGTTGTCTATAAAAATGGTCGGCTACTACAATTCAAATTAAATTATATTTTTAAAACAGGATGGATTAAACTGTTTCCGTCAGTCGTAATTTTCAGCAAGTTGTTTGATATTTTTGTTGTATGCTTTTGTTAAATGTATAAAACTGTTTATTGTAGTTTTGTTAATTGCTTTTTCAGGAATTTTATTTTAAACTCTGGAAAGTTAAATATAGCCATAGAATTACTTAGTAGTTGGGCGAACGAGCTCTGATCGGGTGAAAATAGAGAAAATGAATTTTCCCAGATAAGAGACCTAGCTAGATCGATTTTTCACCCCCGTAAAGCACTACATTGCAACTTTCATCGAAATCGCTAGAGCTGTTTTCGAGAAGGTGATCACAAATATATGCAAATACATATTTATATATTATAATTTATACAAATATTGCTAATTTAATAGTATAGAATGTGTTCTCTTTCATTCAACGTAATTATACTATAAATATTTCCGGAAGAACTGTTCGCAATAAACGTAGCCGTAAAATATTGTCCAAGTTAGAGACAAGTTGAAAGTTGGCCTGTTGTCACAGATGGCGAGGTTCAGAACCAGATCGCGTGGTCGGAGCACTTGGACCCCCTGTTCGTGAACAATTACGAGATTGACCCCACGCTGTCGTGGCAGTACTACGCCTCTTCCTCTGGCTTCATGAGGCGGTACCCAGGTATGTACAAAAAACAAGTAAATACAGCGTGTGACAGAAAGGGTGTAGTCATATTTACATTTACATACATTTGGGTCGAGTGGGTCCTGTCGAGTAGGTATTGAAATGTTGTATGGGGCAGCTGATTATTTTTTCGCGATCGCGGTATTGGTCTCATGGAGGAAGTTATTCAGTTTGATGGTCTGCAATACACCCTTCAATACGACTACACTCTTTCTATAACACGCTATAAAATGAGTTATAAGTGTATCTTCTTTACATCACATACAACGTCTTAAGATCACGATTTCGTAAAAAAAAAGCTTGCTAAGCTTTTTTTTCTGGCTGCTGGCTCAAAATTTAAATCCCAGTAAATAATACTTGTTTGCCACAAAAGAAACAATAAAGTGTATTTTTTTGTAAATAGTACACTTTTATTTTAACCTCTGTAATAAAAAAAAATGTTTGCTGTGTGTGCTACGCATGTACGCTACGTACATAAAATGTTTATCTCCCCAACATCGCCGCAAATGAAACACAAACATTTACCTTATCTCGTCTCATATTGAACTTACAAACTATTTGATTGATTTTAAAATATGAAGTAGCTAATACATACGGATTTGTTTTATTTGTATTTTACACATTTTATTTGTTTGGGGACAAACAACATAAATAAATGTAATGTGTGTGTGTATATTGATTATATTTCATTAATTATGTTTTTTTTTTCTATGGATGATTTTTTATCTGAAATAAACTTTGAATAATAGTAATTTTACCTACTAGCATTTTCAAAGTATTATTTGTGTATCGCAGCCATGTCCTGGCCACCAGAAGACGGTTACTCGCACCACGCGAGAGACTTCTACGACTTCAGGTCTTCGAACTGGTTCGTGGAGGCGGCGACCTCCCCCAAGGACCTGGTGATACTGCTCGACGACTCCGATGACCTGAGCTCCTCCTACTGGCGGCTGGCCAAGTCTACCGTGTCTGCGTTGCTGGATACTCTTGGACCCAATGACTTCGTCAATATCTATAGATACAGCGACACGATATCCGAGCTACATTCCTGTTACACGAAAGTTCTAGCTCAGGTAAGCACAATTATACTTAATATTTCTGATATATTTTTCCCTTGCCCTCTAGATTGGAATACATTTAAAAGATCTCGCTCTTCACGCTCAGATTGAAAACACATTTATCACTGGAAATTCCACGAAAATCAAATCTTATTTTAATATTAAAGTATCCTAGTTTTTGATCTGCGCTGCGATTCATCTTCAAGTTGGCAAGCTTCACTGAAAACGGTTTAAAAGTTCCAACGATTTGAATTATTAAGAAACGTGAGTAAAATAGTAATAAATGATCGCATTTACTTGGAAATATCAAGTAAACGGTATTATTTGACACACAAGTAATGGTTAAAACATGTTACCGTATTACGATGATACATATTATATTAATACCGCTCGCGTTATAAGCTTAACAAAAGTTCAACACGGTCGGGCCTGAAGCCGCGACCTTTCGATCCGAAGTTCACGCCCTGGACGATGGACTATTGGCTTTTTATTAACGTTAGTTTTCGTGTTATCGAATGATAGTGGCTTATAACTTGGTGAAAAATATTTTTATTACATATTAGATAATAAGTATGGATTATGACGTAAAGAAAAGAGTTCACAAAAATCTAATAATAGTTTAATTTTGGTGTCGGATTTACCAAAACATGTAGGCAGGCATGTCCGTAGGCGTTCGAATAATCCACCAGTATTTATTTGTTTACGCTCTATTAGGACATTCGATTACCCGTGAGCTAATATTTTGTGGGTGTAAATCCCACGCACTCGTATATGGGAGTAAAACGCTAATACTACACAAATATTAGCACACGTTCGGATTCAGGAATCGGTAGAATAAACCAGTTTCTTATAATAGATTTCAGATACCTATCTTATTTTTTTTTATGATTGAAAAATGCAATACATAATTATGCGACGCATTTTTTATGACTAAAATTGGTTTAGTTGATACTTAGTTGATGATATAATTGGCATCCAGTCAAATACATTACCTTTACTCTAATGGGCGTTACTCTTACAAACAACACGGTAATTGAAAGTGTCGCTTATGAAACTATTTACAAAATATTAAAACTTTACTAATAGATTCCAACACGTTATTATCTAAGCGCGAACAACAATCAAGAGTAATTAGTCGACATAAGTTTAATTAAAGCAAGGGTTGCAGGTACAGGTGGGCGGCACAAATTGTTTCATGTCAGTACTGATTTAAACATGACGTAAATTCCTTTCTGAATCACCTACCTACCCACGTTTAAAGCTTTTAATATCGGTTTATGTGTGTCAATTACTGGAGGGGAACATTGTCCACGATGTTGAATTAACAATGCCAGATTTGGGTCACATCAAGATATTTATAAGAACAGCACGTTCAGGATTATACACCGAAAATTGTTAAAAAAAATACTGATGAATATGGAAATGTTCGTGGAAATCGAAATGAAATGCTCGCGTTCGCGGGGTGTGACGGAATTGAAGCTGAGTACTCGTGTGTTATTAATTATTGCGCATTTCGGAAAATAAAACTGATTAAAATTGGAAATCACCACTAACGAAATACAACCGTACCAATTCCACAATGATTATTTTGTGATTCTATGGCCCTGATTGAATATAAAGTCCTGAAGAGAAACATCTACATTTTAAACCTGAAAAGGCGTTCCAGCTTAATCTTCTACACAATGAAGACGTTAGACGGTTAGGAATCCTAGATTCTAGTAAGACCTAGTTAATTAAAGCTAGTCCGGTAGAATTCTAGACCCGTATTTCCTATAGGCGGACATAATTAAATACCAAGCCCTATTTGGAATAGGTTTTAATTAAGACACGTGACCGCACAATATCTGAAGTGGCCAGATCGAGAACGGCTTTTAAAGCTCCGTGTAGACCTAAATACACACAATTGGACTCTGAGCTGTGTCAGAGCTTTGTCTTTATTTTTATTCAAAACCTATCTCTATATTTCAAACTAGCAGACGTCACGCGGTTTCACCCGCGTAGTTCCCGTTCCCGTAGGAGTACGGGAATAAAATATAGCCTATGTTACTCAGTAAAGACGTGGCTTTCTAATGCTGAATTTTTTAAATCGGCGCAGTAGTTTTTGATTTTATTCATTACAAATATACACACAATAAAAAAATAATTAAAACCCGACTGCGTAAAAAAAAACTAATTACTTTAAATAAAAAAAATAAAAACTGAAAAGAATAAAACAAGCTCAGGAGACAGGACATATTCACTGCAACAGTCGGGACCCATATTGAATGTAATTATTTTAGTCTAGATTATTTAATGGGTCCCGACTGTTGCAGTCAATATGTCCTGTCTCCTGAGCTTGTTTTATTCTTTTCAGTTTTTATTTTTTTTATTTAAAGTAATTAGTTTTTTTTTACGCAGTCGGGTTTTTTTATTTTTTTAATTATTTTTTTATTTTACACTTTTTAGTTACCTACTGAGATATTATAACCTTTTAAAATCCTCATGATGAGCCCTTTATTGGGGTGTGTAATATTATGGTATAATAACAAATAGTACATTATCACTTGAAATAACCTTCATATGATATAATTTTCATATGCTATAAAAACAAATAACCAAATTTCATGACATCTAATTTAACATTTCATATAAACTTCTTTTGCTCTAATTACATTTAGTATTTAAACATTCATTTCATATAACTTTCAATTTGTATAATGCTCTTTTTATTATATAACATTTAGTTGACCTAATTTACTCATAATCAGTAAATATCAGGAAACTTCATACGGTTATAACTTCATCTAACCCAAATGATTCACCAAGAATAGAGGGGATCGGGGGAAGCACGAAAATCTCAGGCGTCTATAATCGAATCAGTTTTTGCATAAGTATATGTCGCAGCCAACTAGTTTAATTTGCCGTTCAACTAATTCGGTGTGCCCTAACCTCAAAACACTTATATTGGCCAAAAAGCGTAGACGACCCCGCTACGCGGAGCTCCTATTTCTGTCTTGCAGGGTTTTAAGGAACCTAACTAACCTAACATCGGGGTGCCCCAAGTCCCGAACCACTTTCTATTCGCTTAAAAAGCGTAGTCGACGGAGCCCCGCGCACACGGGTCTCCTATTTTTGTCTTGCAGGGTGTAAAGGAACCTAACTAACCTAACATCGGGGTGCCCCCAGTCCCGAACCACTATCTATTCGCTTAAAAAGCGTAGTCGACTGAGCCCCGCATAGCGGGGCTCCTATTTCTGTCTTGCAGGGTTTACAGGAACCTAACATCGGGGTGCCCCAAGTCCCGAACCACTATCTATTCGCTTAAAAAGCGTAGTCGACTGAGCCCCGCATAGCGGGGCTCCTATTTCTGTCTTGCAGGGTTTACAGGAACCTAACATCGGGGT
This sequence comes from Xestia xanthographa, assembly GCA_905147715.2. Taxonomy (NCBI): domain Eukaryota; kingdom Metazoa; phylum Arthropoda; class Insecta; order Lepidoptera; family Noctuidae; genus Xestia; species Xestia xanthographa. The sequence continues at coordinate 24,078,651 of LR990642.1, read as the reverse complement.
GCCCCAAGTCCCGAACCACTTTCTATTCGCTTAAAAAGCGTAGACAACGGAGCCCCGCTGTGCGGAGCTCCTATTTCTGTCTTGCAGGGTTTGAAGGAACCTAACTAACCTAACATCGGGGTGCCCTAAGTCCCGAACTTAAAGCTGTTTAGACGAGATTTAAGAGTTGATTGGACGGCTAATTAAACTAGTTGGCTGCGACACATACAAAACAAAGTAGACGTTTCAAAATTATATTAAAGGTTACTATAGATTTTTTATATTATACCAACTAAATATTAGGTCATGTGGTCGTTAGAACCTTTGTTATTACCTTTATCAAATGGTACGCACCCCCTTTATTGAGCCGTTCAGGCTGCAGAGCTTGCCAAACATTTGAATTTGGCGCTAAAAATCCGCCATTTTCTATACCCAGAGTCACTCTCACAGTAAATACGAATCTAATGACACCTCTCAAGCTAAAATCCATCTAGCCGTTCAGGCTGCAGAACGTGCCAAAACTTAGAATTTTATTTACTTTTATACTATTTGTCATTTCGAATTACATTCAAACATATAAGTTGCATATATTTTTATAATCACCTTTAAAAACCCTTCATTTTGATACCCCACTCGATGGTACTAGAAAAAAAAAAATCGACCTCCACAATCTGGCTCCCCAAATCCGCGATTTTCTTTGTTTATTGATTTTAATGTAGCCAGTGACACTCGCGCCATCAAGACGAATCTAACGACATATAAACTATCCAAATCCCTCCATCTGTTGAGGAGTTACGAGGGACCAAAGAAACGGACATACATACATACATACAAACATACATACAGGGCAAACACATAACCCTCCTTTTGGGCTTCGCCGCAGTCGGGTAAAAATACAAATCTTTCCTCTATACGTATAATATTAGTGTAGATGGGAGTACTGAAACAGCCAAAATTTTGTTTTTGAAGTAGCGAGTTGGCAACATGTGCAGTGGCGTGCCTAAGGCCGACAATCGGAAAGCCCATAAGGCAAGCTGACTGTTTGGAAACCCGGACATCACGAAGAGTAGTAGATTATAAGAGCAATAAAGCCAGGCTTGTAGACTTTTATGAAAGTACCGCCACTAAACATGTGTTTAGTGTTTATACCGATGCGGGGGTCGTTAACCTGTCTGTGCCAGCCTATTAATCTACATTATGTAGAAAATGCTGAAAATAGAAATAGTCCTGTGACTAACTGACAACTGGATATATTCAAATTATTTTTTGTAAATAGACTGGGAACGTCATAAGGTATACGCAGTTTAATTTATTGTCGTATTGTCAGCGCCACCTTGTAGGTATAATGAACATTATGATAATCTCAGCTAATGTACAAACATAGTCTAAAGGCGTTTACATCAAACTTCATAAAAAGCGGATTATTCCGAAAACTAAATAATATTTTATATTGCAAAGGAATGCGGCAATATCGACAACGAATTTCATTAATATTTTCGAATCAAAATACCGTTACTTGACCTACTGAAAAGACGAATAAAATATTGTTAATCACTGAATATACAGGGTGTTGACTGACGTACTTATACTCTATACATATACGCAACAATCTCAGGGGGCTGGTGGCTATATAATAACAGCCACACCGGACAATTTTGAGGGTTAAGCATCGCCTGTCAAGGTCGCTCCATGGATAGGTGCTTATACTTTATATACCCTGACCCCTCCAAGCCTCCGAAAGCACGTTCAAAGATCTCTTTGCCAACACTTAAAGTACTTACGGGATAATATCCGTGATTTTCTTTTTCTATTAGCTCCCCATATTTCGACGCTATTGCAAGCATCATCAAAAACTTAACTACACAAAATGGAACTAAATATTTTACCTGTCAAATATATTTAACCGGAGGTCGAGTGTCTAGCTTAGGTTACATAGGGCTCATGACCAAGCAGGTATGACTGGTTTTTTGTGCTACTTCAGAAGTGGGTACCTTAATAACTGTACCTCAATAAAATCCGCCTGTACACAAGGATGTAAATGATGGCGACAAATGCAAGTATCGCGTGACGACGCGCCGCGCGGCGTTCGGCGCCGATACTCATCTGTCATCGTGTGTACGCACCTTAATGGATTCCATGGAGCCGCCTTTAATGCGACGCCATTAATACCGGGTATCAGATCATTTTAATTTCACTGCACACAAATCCCACATTCATAGGAATAGTTATTAAATTAACGTTAATGATTTGATCGTGACCAATTTCACTACTTTTTTCATTTGCACCTAACTATTTCAACTGTGTATTGTAATCAGTCTGCCTTTGTTCGAATTGCTGATGTAATCCAAACATTATCACCAAACAGTACCAGCTAACCAAAACGAACTATGTATATTTGTATTTAACAAGCACAACCACAAAAACTGTTAAAAACGCTATACAAAAATTATATTTGCATTAACTACACGTGGAGGTAACGACCGTAGTTATCCACAAATAGAGCATAACCACACATTTAAGTGGCAAGAAATTATACACGTGGGTCGCTACGGTGGGTGTTAAACAAATAAAGCTAGTGATCTTTACAAACCACCCCGAGGGAAAACATTAGGGGTTCGTACAAAACCACTTCATTATCAGTGCGGTGACACGCGAGCAGTCACATTCATCAATCGTTGGGTTGACTCACGCACTACCACAGTACCCACCTCGGAACCAACCGGTGTTAACACGACATTCGTTAAGTGATAGACAACATTTAAAAATTTATGCCTCCAGCTTTCAAAACCCATATCCGATTGTACAATCAACTGGTTCGATTTTAAGGTTAATATTCTTTCATACTGTATTCAGCGGCTTTACTTTGATGACGTAGCTTACACATGGCGACGGTAAATTATTTAAAGGACTTGGATTAATAATGTTCTGTAGAATCAGATAAGATGGGAGAAACTCCAAAGTTCACCGACCAACACATTCGAATCCGACTGTTGTGGGCCTCAACTTTAACTATAAACTCTTAGTTGATAAGACATCCTCACATTTCCCGAGGTGACTGTAAAGAACTCTATTTCAGCGAGAATATCATCTTGGCGTGCTCACTTTATTCAGTCCATAAGTCTCGGCAAAGTTTAGAGATAAAATCAGCGATACAAAGAAGAGAGCGGCGCGTAGCTCGTGACAGGTGAGAGTGCTGGCACTGTGGCATTCCGGGAGGAGAGCCGCGCCCTTATCGCGCGAGCTTGCAACTTTGCTGCGATACTTGCACACTTTCTTCGAGCGGGTCGAGCCAACTCACAAGTCCGATCGATGACTAGATAATACCACCTCTATTCCAGATCACTATATTTTGTAAGAAACAATAGCGACGGAAATAAAGTTGTTCAAATAATACAGAAAAATAATTCTAAACCGTACAATTAAACCACCGTGCAGTGATTCCATCTCATCAAATAGATAAAGCCAATACATCAAGCCGTACCTACTTGAAATTGTCGAAAAGGCTGGTTCGCTCTTGAGCCGGCAACTTCGCTAATATACGATCCAACAATTACCTTCATGGCAAACATTCCCGGCTTGATGTCGTCCCGGCCGAAATGAAACTTTGTATATTTAAGAGTAACACGCACCATGTTTCATTAGTATATTCGTCTGTTTGTTCACGTTAACGACTCTGCAAAGGCTTTATTTGTTATCTTATGACTTATTTGCTATTTTTAAGCAATATTGGTAAAGTTATTGACGCGTTAAATACAGATTTGAAATCAGTTTTCACACGGCTTGTAGACGGACCAAAAATAACCCAGTTTCATTTCATTTAAGGAAAGCCGCAATGTGTGCGTGTCGTATAATTGTTCACACTTGCTACATTTCCTTAACAACAGGTAATTAAGTTACAACTTGCATGAGTAATTACATAAACAACTCAACGTCAGCAGTTGGTCGTACCTACTTCCTTGTTATGCATGAAACTTGAAGATAGCTAAGCAATAAACGCTAAACATGCTAGTGGTAGTTGGAACTCATAACAATGAGCCTTCGCAGCAACTTTCAAGGTTGTTCGCCTGCACCCGGCTGCAGCCTTCGTCCGTGGTTAGACACTACTTTAACTCATCGCTAGTTGAACACGTAACTTGGCTAGTTTTATTAAACAAAGCGAGCCAAGGTAAGACCTTGTAGATTCTTCAGAAGATAAAGCCGACGTTGCATTATGTACCTTCTGCCACATTTTCTAACACAATGACTCCAGTTTGTGAAACCGAAGATTCTGTGCTCATGCTTTGACTCTACTTCCTATCTTCCTCATAATAACAACAAAAGCAGAGAAGAGACGATAAGCAATTAATAAATTAGTCACATTTCTTATCTCAATGACATCGCCTTATGAAGAGAATGTAATGAATATTCATATTTTCAAACGTCTTTACGTTTTACTACCTTTTGATGTCAACCAATAAAATTGCAGGATATCTCTCCAGCGCTTGGAGCCACTTTGCGCGAATTATGGACAAAGGGATGTAGTAAAGTGAACTTATTGAGTTACTTCAGAATAAGTGTCATCTCGGAAATGTTTCCTTTCAGAAGGAAACTTGCATGAATAACACACTTTTCCTGGATAAAATATTGAAAGCAAGCAATGCCCTAAAAAAATGAATAGTAGGACTTTTTCTAGTGTTATGCGTACTTCACACGCATGCTTAATATGCTTATCGATAGTCATTTTGTTACAGGCTCTTCCAGAAACGTTAAGAGAACTGAAGACGGCAATATGGAACGCGGAACTTTCCGGAGGAGTGGCCAACTTGACCGGCGCTCTCACTACGGGCTTCGAAATCTTACATCGGGTAAGAATTATGTATATTCTAGAGATTTTACAGAAACCCTTCTTGGGTTGCTTGGCTGCTTGGGTTGCAGCGCTTTTTGTACTATAAGTATTGTGAAAAAAAAAAGAATAATAATCCGTTTCTCTGTATCCCTGCAGTACAACCGAACGGGTCTTGGTTGTCAATGTAACCAGGCTATCGCCGTGATAGGCGCCGGCGGGGGTGCGGGCGGCGTGAAGGGGGTGTTCCGCACGTGGAACTGGCCACACATGCCCGTGCGCATCTTCACGTACCGAGTGGGCGGTGACGCCACCGCTGGACATAATATGAAGGATATGGCGTGCACTAATAAAGGTATAGTCGTAATTACTTTTGTTGCTGTTGTTATATTGAAAAGACATGGATGTGAGCCTACTTGAACCATTAATTATATTAAGTGTTATAGATTGTGTGAGGGGTGATGAACTCAGAGTTAATGTAAAGTTACGGGTAACTGGGGATAATGAAACAAGCAATAACATACTGCGCCGACGGTTCTGTCTGACCTAGTCTCAAATAACTTCTCTGGAGCAGAGTAGGCAGAAGATGAAGTATAAAACAGAGACACCTACATATTATGATACTGTGGCTCTTTATCGTATTCTGCTGATGAATTATTAACATCAACCAAATGATTATCAAACAGGTTTCTACGTGACAATAAACGAGCACTCGGAGATCAAGTCGAAGGTGCTGCACTTCGTGGAGGTGCTGGCGAGGCCGCTCGTCATGTACCAGACCGTGCACCCCGTGCATTGGAGCCCTGCGTACGTCGGCGGAAGGGTACGTATACAGTATATTATGGTACATATTTTAACCGTCTCTATGGTCTAATGGTAAGATTACTTATCTCAGACCCAGAGGTCCTGAGTTCCCAGCGAATCAAAATTTTTTGCTCGGTTTGGTTGGGGTAGGTCTTGTTTTAAGTCCGCCTGGCTAGCTATCACCATCTTATCAAAGTCTGTCTCCCTAACAACAATGATAACAGCAATGTTGTGTTTCGGCAGTTAGAGGTAAGATAGCCAGTTTCTATGTAAGATGAAGGCAAAGACATTTCACGTTGTGGTTAAAAAAGAAAAATCGATGAGGTTTTTTTTAACTGAATGACAGGGTGTATTGCCGATTAGCATCAATTTTGTGGAAAAAAGGCACAGCTGATAACTTAGCCTAATTCAACTAAAATTCGAATCTTCGCAAACATCGTGAGCCGACAGATGAGAGGACTAGAACGCCTTGAGAGTAGTTGTAAGTTACTCAACCAACAGCCATTATTATCCCATCTTCGCTTCTGGGGGTTTGTGAAGTAATCTGAAAATATGTTAACTACGCTATCATTCACGAGCAATATTTTATTTTTTATCATTACAGAGCAGTAGCCTGTCTGATGATGGCATGGGCCAACTGATGTCCTCCGTCACCGTACCCATCTTCGATAGGAGAAACCACACGGTATGTATCTCCACACTGTATTTCAATTTAAGTAATTACTTATGATTGTCGCTGATGGCTTACTTATTACAAAACCTTTTATTTCAGCAAAGAGAAGCTAACTTACTCGGCGTAGTGGGAACCGATGTGCCTATCGATCAATTGAAGAAGCTCGTACCACCATATAAGGTAGACTATCATAGATCAAACATTACTACCTACCTTCAAACTAGATTTTCTTTGAGAGTATCAAAATATTTAATATGAAAACGTATTTTCAGTTGGGTGTGAACGGTTATTCGTTCATGGTGGATAACAACGGGCATGTATTATATCATCCAGATTTGAGACCATTGGTATGTACTTTAAAAAATTTTGTTCAGCTGATTATTGCCAAAAATTGCCTATGATTTTCGTCCATAAACTTATAAATCTAAAATTGCTTGTTACAGCATACGAACGAGGAAGTAAGTACTTGAGAAAGTTATCATAAAGAATTATTTTACAGTTTTAATCCGTTATCAAGAAAGGATATGAGAATTTGAATAGTGTTAGTTGAGTTTAGTCGGTTAAACTAAATATGGCTACTATACTCCACAGTACACTGAGACGCTGCGTCCTCTGTACTCGAGTGTGGACCTCACGGACGTGGAACTGCTCGTGGACTCTGATGAGAACTCCAGGGTCAACCTCACTTCACTACTGCTCGATGTAAGTTATCACGTATAAGTCTTTAAGTCTTACAGGAATGATTGCTAAAATGGGAGTACCCCAAGCACCTATATTTGGTTACATCAAGGTCAGGCGTACCCTAAATATCTATTTTTGAGTACTCGATTATTTAAGGCTCATTATACTTAATGGGTTCCCCAAGGATCTATATTCGGGCTTTGTTTATTTCAGACTCGTTTACTAAAACGAAACTCCTATTTTAGTGTCCGGAAGGATTGTTGTTTATTTTTTGGTTACCGTTTTATCAAAAATTGTATTGTTTGAACAGTTACTTATGCGGGTTTAACCTAAACATCAGTTTAAATGTACTATCATTTTCTAGCTCCGTCACGACATGATAGAACAGCGGGAAGGTGAAACAGAAATCGCGGTAAAGGTTCAATACGACAACATGCGGCGAGTGGCGACCAGACGCCAGCGCTACTTCTACAGCCCAGTGGATGGCACGCCCTTCTCCCTGGCGGCGGTGCTGCCTGACGGGTACGGGATGTACGAGTTGCAAGCCGAGCAGGAAGTCAAGCATAGCCCTATTAATGGTAAGGGTGATACAGAATGAGACGTTGTTGAAATGGACGTTTGAATACGAACTAATTATTATTTGTAATTTCTGCAGTCACAGAATACTTCAAAGGCGAAAACTGGAAGGTTCACCCAGATTGGTAAGGAATACTTTTTATTTTATCTAAAATATGTCACTTTTCCACCATGAAAATATCAATTTGAAGAAGTTGCACTATGAAGGCATTTCGGGTGGACACTTTGACAGCTCTAAAATAGAAGTTAGAGGACTTTTAGTGGGTACAAACATGGAAAACCTTAATATCTGTACCGACAGGACTTAGTTCTCTATTATTTTGCGAGAACTATCAAGACACCGTACAGCGTTTATTAAGCAAGTTGTATGTACAGGGTGTACTGCGAATATGCGTCCACGTCCGAGCAGTCGTTCAACTCACCGGAGGAGCAGCTGGTGCACTTCCTGTCGCGCGCGGGCCGGCCCGGCTGGAAGTGGATGTCGCTGCGCCCGCGAGCTCTCACGCTGCACAACGCGCATAAGAAGCAAGACAGAGACTCTTATTACTGTGCGTATTACTGTTACTGTTACCCTTCATCAGCCCACTGCTAGACCTCCATGGCCTCTCTCCATGACTTCCAGCTGGTTCTAATTCACTGGGCGTATTGGACAGTTTGTCTGTAGATCGAATTTTCATCGATCTGAGTTCAATTGATTATAAGCTGACTTCTACAAACGACAGAAGACGAGAACACCATATCTAGCATTCAGAGAACCTACACTTTATTAATAAACAACAGTAAATAACTATAAAATTTGAGATCTTTGTCATTCGGGAATAGTCCTAGCCACGAGCCTTCTTTTATTTTAGACTGAAGAGGGCCTCTTTAGTTAAAGCTTTGAAGAGATACTCAGCCTTATGAGTTACTAAACCAATCGTTTGTTTCCAGGTGACAAAACTTTAGTACAATCACTGATTAGGGATGCGATGGTAATCAAAGAATTGGACGCTCACACTGGACACGCGAGTCATCACTCTCAGTAAGTACACCTTGTATTTGAGCATGATATAGCACCACACGAAATAATTCAATATTCAATCTCTGCAACACCTTTTGTTTTGCAACAGAGGGAAATCTATCCCCAGTTCTAAGTGGTGGTACGAGATAATACATACATAGGAATTGACGGAGTAAGCCACATTGACATTTGTCTCTGTTTCCATCGCCAAAATGGGCTGTTAACACAATACCTAGTCGCTTAGTTAGACATTGTGAGTTTCCAGAAGCCAGTTCAATTTTTGCATTCACTTCTACGAACTTCCTCGTTTGTGTAACTACACAAACGAGACTCTCTGAGCCGAACTCAGGAACTCATGCTCTCAAACTTGTGAGCATGAGCTCCTGAGTTCGGCTCAGAGAGCTCGACTTCAGTATGAGGTCTTGGGGTCGATTCCCAGCAGGTCGGACAGTGTTATTGGGTTTTTTCGTCAGGAATTTCTCAGTAACAGCCAAGTAGTTAGTAGGGATTTGTGTGTTTCTGATATCTAAAACATGAAACTTAAACATAATTGGCGAAATGAGTCACACCTCTGGCCCTCCGGGTTTACATGTGTTTTGTGTTATGAACTCTTGGCAATAAAACGGCGTTGTCTAAACGTCAGTCTGCATGAATTTCTCGTACCGCCACCTAAAATAGGACACCTCTAAAACAAAGTTCACGCAAACAAAAATAAGACCCTTTTTGCACGAAAATTTAGCACCACCACCAGCAATAAAATTTCAGCCTTTTCTATAATTTTGATGACTAATTTGTTTGTGTTTGTCACACAAATAGCCCGATAGCGACTTTAATGGCACTCCTTACAAGGTAACGTAACTCTTCACATTGGTGAACAAGTACTTAGAACTATTAGTAATATTTAACTGCTAAGGACAGACATCTTCACTTACGAATAATGGCTATGGGATTGGAAACACTGGGTGAAGATTTGTAGGCACAAATGTAAATTGCTCTTGAACGCACGGAGATTACTTACGAGTAATTTTGAATCACACGACGGGTTTGCTACTTGTACAGCTTGTACTACAGCTATTGACAACTGTGCAAAAACCACAAGTAGTAGGTATAGAATATAGCTCTTTGTGAATGGATCCACCCGATGTAATAACGACAACCAGCTTATAGGACCTACCTACCTACCTAATATTGCAAAAAATCTACAACAAAGCGAACATTGTTCGAAAGATTTGGAGAAATATTCAGGCACATTACTGCATTTTTAACAATGTAACTTTTACATTTCGCGATTCATTTTTTTTTGCCTTGTGTTACTTATTTATTTATCCACCATGTATAGCTACCGAGGATCAGGTAAAACTACTATTAAGATATTTTGTGTGGGTTTTTAGCCGGCACGGATTTTTCTTTTACTTTTCTTAATTGAACTTTATTTTTCTGCGTGGAGTTTTAAACCTGCCATACAGGCCTTTCACAGAAATTTCACCTCTGACTTTACATCACTGTCAAAATCACTTTAACATCGTTAAAATAAGGTTGCTATTGAGTTGCAGACAGTGAGTCAGTGACACATATTATGTTAAAACCACAATAATCTTTATTTTACGTACAAAATGGTTGCTGCTGACAGAGGTTATACAACTGTGAAAGGAATGCATAAAAGTATATCGATAAAAACAAACTCTGTTCGAGATGATATTAGAATGTAGATATCTTATTATACCGGAACAAATTTTAAAACTCTATCGCACGCACACCTTTGTGTATCTAAGAAATGAAATAAAATCCATGAAAAAATGCTATCATGTTATTTTACTTGAACAAATCAAATAAGAGGAAGTCGAGTAACTTTAACCTTGAAATTTAAACTAGACTCATCAAAAAGTTTTCAACCCTCTGCTACTGCTTTCTATTTCTCATCAAGAGGACAAGAAACACATTAGAATAAATAAATTAAAATGAACCATACCCACTATCGGGTAACGTATTTTATAAGAATAAGATCCAATCAAGATGAAATGCTTACCTCGTATGTCTTTGCAGACAAGGCCGGTTCCACAAGTTCGTGGTGACCCTGTCGTTCATCGCGACGCGCTCCGGTCTGCTGCGCTGGACCGAGAATGTCAACACCTCCCGGAATACTGACTCTGCGGAACCGTAAGTAGTGCTACCATAGTAACATGGAAAATGATTCGAACAAAGCCGAACGAGGCTTCCAATATTTTACGATACCATTTGGCAGAGATCTAACTAAAAGCATCTACAAACTTGAGAGTGAGGGATACAAATCATGGGGGATTGTTCCCGTGGGTACCTTCCGTCTGGAGAGATGTTCTACCGCCAAAAACCGTGGTTCCGCTTGCTGCCATGAGCCTGTAGTGCGAGAAACAAAATAAACATACACTCCAATTTACAAATTGTAATCTTGCAGCCACTTCAGCGAACGATATGCGCGAGCCTACGACTCGGAGTGGTACCGGCGCGCAGTGGAGCACCACGCCATCGAGCCCGAGAGCTTCGTGTTCTCGGTGCCGTTCCGCGACGGCTCGGAGGCCGAGGAGCTGAGCGGGCGGCCGCCGCTCGTGCTCGCCACGCACGCCGTGTTCGTGGAGTCCCGCGGACACCGAGCCCCCGCCGCCGTCGTCGGACTACACTTCCAGCTAGACTCGCTAGCAAAACACTTCCTCAACGTTACTTCTGCAGTAAGTCATACTCAAATCGACGACCCTTCTTGTGACCCAGTCTCATTTTTCATTTCTTCTACAGTGCACAGGCGGCACATCATGTAAGAAAACCTGCGCAGGCGACGAGTTAGACTGCTACATTTTAGACGACAATGGATTCATCATCCTGTCCGAAGACGTAACACAAACGGGCCGGTTCTTTGGCCAGGTTGACGGCACTATTATGGATTCTCTAGTACAGGACCGAATATACAAAAAGGTTGTCGTTCATGATCATCAAGGCCGATGTCCGGATTCCAGAAACTCGTTTAGTGGAGATGGACACAAAATTACGGTACGTTATTAAATTACAAACTTCTTAGAAATGTGAGAAGGTTTCGTTTTTACCTGTCATGCCATTACTTGTGTTTACGTTTTCCACCGCAGCCCTTGAAACCGCTCTCCTGGCTCGGTGGATATCTCACCAGTCTAATAGCCATGTGGTTCCCCCTTTGGGAGCCTGTGCGCGCACACGCCAGGCCTTACGCCGAGGAGGAAGCCGGTAAGCAGAGGATACTCTCAATCAACAGATACTACAGAGACGTCACCAATAGATTACACATAGATTACCGACTGAATTTGTGTTAACAGATTACGAGGACTACGAAACTGAAGACATGGAGAACGATGACGACCTGGACAGGGACCGCGGTACTTACGAGATCATCATCGACGGGCTGGGCGAGAGCTCCCGCGGGCACGCGGCCGCCCCGCCGCCCGCGCCCCCCGCCGGCGCCGCGCCCGCGCCCCCGCGCGAGGCGGCGCGCTCGGCGGCCGTGCGGCCCTGCGACACCAGCGCGGAACTGTTCACGCTGCAGTCCTCCCGGCTCAACACCGCGCAGCCGCTCAAGGGCAAACTTACTAATTGCCACAACTCTGGCTGCGAGAGGTAACCACTCTAGCTTTCACTTATCGAAAACAAAACTAAAGCATTGCCTAAACATAATAGAACAAAATCGTTTTTTTTGCGATATATGCGGAAATGGTAAATAATAAGTTATTTGACGTGTACCAGGCCGTTCAGCGTGCAGAAGATCCCGCACAGCAACCTGATCCTGCTGGTGGTGGACACGCTGTGCCCGTGCGGCGCCAAGCGCCTGGACGTGCGGCCGCGCGAGCACGCGCCCCGCGCCGCGTGCCGCCGCGCGCCCGCGCTGCACCGTCGCCGCCCCGCGCACTGCGGCTCCTACCACCCTGAGGTGCCTACTATTTTTTTTCTGTCAAAATACAATTTCTTAGTTGTAAACTGTTACACAAGTCACGTACACTTGACTTGACTCCTGTTCTAATTTGTTACCGACCCCGCACGAGTGCCTACCTCAGAAAAACGTCTTCTAAAATGAAGTTATGCAATTCAGCCACACACCTCGGCACACGACGACGTTGTTTCACCCACTAACAGTTTAGAATTTATAAATGAAACGTAATTTATAATTCCCCAGGAAATTGAGATCCAGTCGTGCGGTGGCGGGGGCCGCATGTTGCCGGCGCTGTGGGCCGTGGTGACGCCGCTGCTGCTGCGGCTCGTGCTCAGCACGTGACTGCGCGGCGCAGTGTGAAGTCTACCAGTACCAACCACGCCCGGGACGCCGGCGAGTCGTGAAGCTTTTTCTGTACCCCACTCAGTTTCAGCAACCGGTCGATTTTTTAACTGTTATCTCGTAGTTTCACGACATCTCCAGGGAAAGCTTCTACCGAGTAAGGCGTTCGAGTGTTCTTGCGAGTGATGTGTGGAGGAGTGCAGCTGTATGTGTGTGGCGGGCGGACGCTCGCCACAGTTTTGATCAATTTTACCGACTGAAGTTTTGGTCCGACCAAGTGAACTTTTGATCTTGTTTTGAGACAGGATTATAGTCGAGTTAGGGTACGATGATTATTGAAATATTTTCTCCTCTCTGTTAAGTTGTCACTTTCATATTGTAACTGATGCAGACGCATACGGTAAATAGGTAGGTAACGAATATCTTGTTAAATTTAAATCGAGGATTATCACAAACTTGGAGATCTTATAAATTATAGCTAATTTTAATAGGTATTGAAAGATAATTAATGTAAAATATTAATATCGTTTAACTGTTTTAGAAAAATTTACCTATGTTGAGACCTAATTCGATTTATTTATTTATATCTGTCATTCAAATTTATCGCAAAACTTATTGAATAGTTGCATAGTGGTTGATGTAAATAAGAAGAATATTTGTTTGTAGAGAGGTTTATTTGCTGAATTTATGTGTGCCTGTGTACTGTAAAAAATCGTTGTGTCGTCGAGAAGGCGTCGCAGCGCTAACACGCACTGCCATACAGGGGAACAAACTATTGATAGCGCGTTGTTGTGAGGGCTCGGCGCGTGGGCCGGTGGGCCAGCCGGGGGGCCTGTGGGCCTGACGAGGGCCCCGGTGGGCCAGCCGGGGGGCCTGTGGGCCTGACGAGGGCCCCGGTGGGCCAGCCGGGGGGCCTGTGGGCCTGAGAGGGCCCCAGTGGGCCAGCCGGGGGCGCCTGTGGGCCAGCCGGGCCCACCGGGGCGAGCGCCCGCGAGGCGTCCCCGGGCGCGGCGACGCCTGCGTCTCTGACGACTTTCCATTCTAGTCGTTAGTGATTTTCTCGCCTAATCTTCGAGTAATGTCGTAAAGAAACTGTAAACAGTTTCGTATTTTTATTGTAAATATTTTACTAACTTAAATGGCCTACTACAATTTTAAGAAAGTGTGTTGCTAATATATAGGTCGTTCAAATTCGACTTCTGCTGTCGTAAAGAATAACTTTGTCATATCGATCTGTTACAATAAATAATGATTGTTTGCATATCAGAATGTTCTCTTTCGATTGTTTCACGTTGAGAAGTCAAGCCTCGGAACATTGAATAAGTACTGACATAATACTTTCATACGTAAATTTCAAATTTCGGAGTATAAGAGAATAAGCGTATTTACCTATTAACTTGTTTGTACCTAACCTAAATGTGAATGTTACATAGGAGTAATGATCAAATCCACATACTTACATTAAATAGAGTTTTATATATCATATATTGAATAGTCATTAATAATGTACATGAGTATACGGCTTGCTATTGTCCATTTTATTGCAAACTTTTGAAATAGTACAAAAGCCATACTTGCCTATACAGATATTCCTAATTAACATAGCTGACAGAGATTGAGTGCCAAACCACTATAACAATATGTGTCACAGATCACACGGGTTTTATTGTATGCAACCGGAGATAGTGAGTTTATGTGTCGACCGCGTGCCTAGTGGAGCTAGCGTGTACGCAGGACAATAGCAAGCTAGACATTCTATAACGTACATTGACGACAGTAATCTCTTGTGTACTTCGCGTTTTATATTATAAGTGGAAAGAGACCTGAGCGGGCTTAGAGTTTTTAGAATCGCCTGATATCGGGCATTGTATGCAGTTTTACCAATATTTATATGGTACAGTAGTTAGAATACATTACCCAAGAAAGTTTTAGATATTACAATTCTCTTACATACAATAGAGAAATACTAGCAATTAAAAGCAATAATAAAGTTAACTCGGTATATTCCCTATGAGTGGCAGCGAGGTTACTGTGGTCAGTGTGCGCGTCACCGACAAGCTAACATAGTCATATCGTACACGGCATACTCACAATATACAACAGATATCGTTGGTTGGGGGCGCTTTTGAGAAATTGTACATTTTGTATAAATAATACAGTAAGGAGTCGATTTAATGGCGTAGAGATTGTTTAAAGTGGTGAGTGGCGAACGACTGGTAATGTATTGAAAGTGCTTCTAGAAAGCGTCGAGTCTTCCATAGCAGTCGAACGCGGGGCGGGTGTTTATGTAACGTCTAAGTATTAAACGATAATAATAGCGTATACTTATCATAGCATAGGCGAGCTCGCGTCAACTACCATGTGCAGATATTTTTACTTGCACTTCGCGGGGTTTAGTTCTATGTAACTATAGACACAAAACAAATACCTCGTTTAGTTACTCAAAATGTTATAGTTAGACAGAGTTAGCGTTTATTTCGCGTTTAGTTCTTGGACATATCAATTCAGGCACCAAAAGAGACTATAGCGTAAGCAATTTTTAAATTTTTTCATGTATTACAATATTGATATCGATTATTTTAATAAGGTCTTTATCAATGTTTTGTAGAGTCGCGATATTGATGCCACATTGACAGGGTCCTCGTTAAAATAGTTGCGTAGTGCGGCGAGCGGCGCCGGCGCCGACGGAACGAGTGAGTGGACGCTCACGTCGAAACTTTGCCACGTTCACTTTATCCCTATATCGTACATTTTTATATAAATCCAAAATTCTTGATTTTTACGTAATAGATCTGTCAAATCAGTTCTAATGCTTTTTAGAACTATAATCAAACTTCGTGTGGGTAAATTTTAAAATTATTCGGATTTGAAAGCAAATTTTTGACGTCACTGTTTGTAATAATTTTCTTTGTGTTAGTTTAAAGTTGTTGCATTCGGCACGGCAATCTGTGTGAACATGGTTCTCTAGCGTAATTCTAGTAAAATACTGTTCTTTTTGTTACTTGCCAGTTTATGCTATAGATATACAGTAATTACAACAATAAAGTTCTCTTATAACATTGTGACTATGTGCTTTATTTCCTTTACTCGTACTTCCCTACCTATTTGTATTTAATTGATATAACTTATGACTTAGAGATGTGCTGTTTTAGTAAGTGGTGGAACCCTGAATGCAGTCGCTTCTACGTAACGTAAAGCCTTTCCGCACTAGGGTACATTTGTATTGCTAATTGTTTTCAGACACACAACTTGCATATAAAGAGTGTAAAACACCTCTTAACGAAGCCGAAAGGCACTTGTTCTCCCCGTCATTGCGATATTTTTTTTGTTCTACACCATACCTGGGAACCTTCTAGTTACGGAGATATTGGGGGTTAAAGTTCCAACTTTTTGACAAGTTTTTTTTAAATACAAGTTTTTAATGTAAGATTTTTACTTTAAACACCTCCACGATCCCC
Source organism: Xestia xanthographa (assembly GCA_905147715.2). NCBI lineage: Eukaryota > Metazoa > Arthropoda > Insecta > Lepidoptera > Noctuidae > Xestia > Xestia xanthographa. The sequence goes on along the minus strand of LR990642.1, from coordinate 24,062,394 downwards.
GTATTATTCAATCCATCCATCAGCACAATATTTTGAGTGACTTACATTGAGTTTTACCACAAAACATGATTTTTGGGTAAAAAAGAGATTTTCATGGCATGTTAAGCCAGGTCAGAGGCCCATGGGCGGCATAAAACTCTGACACCAGGCCCCTTATTCACAACGCTTCGATTCGATTATCGATTCGGAAAGTCGTATGACTATCTTTTTTTGGCATTATGAAATCGAGCGAGATAGACATACGACTTTCCGAATCGTAAATCGAATCGAACGGTTGTGAATAGCTATGCAGGTTAGACACTAATACTATTATAGAGAGTCGTTGACGAGGCTGTATGAAAAAGAGTTACTGGTCAGCCACCAGTGTTTGTCTACATGACGCTGTAGCAGCTCATACTTACGTATTAGATGAGCGCACGCGGCCGTCTGGCACCGTGCGCCCGCGCGTACTGGTCTGAGCTGGCCGACCCGTGAGAAAGGAATTTGGACTCTATCGGTCGCTGCATCATTGCGCTAGGACCTCGAAGGGAGCACGGCACATGCTACCGCCATTATCAATTTGTTTTAGTTATTAAGTTTGTCTATGTACCCTGATTATTATTATTTTTGTATTTCCAAATTGTATATAAGCCGCGCCTCAGAATAAATCACACAGATCGTTATTCGTCCTTCTTATTTATCACAACTACCATCCTTAAAGCACCGATTCCTAAATTACTGATCCCTATTCACTAATACGCTAACTACACCATTTATCTAACTATAGTTGGTGCCAGTTAAGATGAGAATAGCGGTCATTGCCCTTTCCCTAATATCTCTTCGTACGAACCGAAACAAATAATCCATGTATCGTTTTTCATTACAAAAAATGTTGAAGATCACGATAGATGACGATTCCAGACTTGAACAGGCTTATTTTTGGATTTCATAGTTAAGAACCTTTATAAATGTAGGTGGGTCAATGACCTCTTTTGCGATCTTAACTGGCACCAACTATAGATGATTGTCCAAGCGTACTAATCAAATTAATTCAGCAATATCTACGACTGACTTCCAAAAAGGACTACAAGAAATAAAATACAGCAATAAATTGGAATACGCTTATATTTAAGTTGATAGCTACATACATAGCAGTTACATGTAGAGACTGGCTGCGAACACGATGTCCCTCTTGAGCAGTTTGATGGCCTCGCTGAACTTGTTCTCCAGATCTGTGTTGCCGATGTTCTTGGCAGCCTGGCACAGCTGACGTAGTACCTCTTCGAGGCGACGCATGCATCTGATTATGGAACCTGGAGATCAATGAAAATTGTGTTATTGCAAGCTTTTTTTTTGTTAGCCTGTTTGAATGTCCCACGGCTGGGCAAAGGCCCCTCCAAGGAGGCCAAGACTCCCTTTCTCTTTCCAAACCTATCTGGTGCGATATCTGGCCATGTTCGCCCCGCAAACGAGATCATTGCAAGCTTTATACATAATATAGATATACACACATCAACACGGTCTAGGGATATTTTTAAAAAAGCGAATTACTATCAATGTGTTAATTATTTATATGACATGTATATATTTAAAAGATACGTTATTTAATATTCTACCATTTTTTAATAATGGTTAAGGTATAGATTAAAATTTCAGGATTTTATGGAAAAAAAATGAAGCATAGACGGAAACCGTATATGAATGAACTTTTAATTTATGAGTAAAAACTGAAAAAAAATAGAAAAATCATTTAATTTGTGTTTATAAACTTGAAGTTAGTAGTCTGAGAAAGCGCCCATGATGTTCATAACACATCGGCAACGATTCGGCATGCTCAGAACAAGGTTGTCAATGTCTTGCTGCGGAATATTGTCCCATGTCCTTCTGAGGTGCGCAAAAAGTTGATCTTCTGTAGCCAGATTTTCAGGAACTTCCTTCAGAGCTCTTCTTTGCAGCATATCCCACGCATGCTCAATGGCTTTGACGACCTAATTGGCGCAGCGGTAGTGAGGCTGCCTTACGTTCTTAGGGTCCCGGGTTCGAATCCCGGTCGGAACAAATGTTTGTGTGATGAGCACGGACATTTGTTTCCGAGTCATGGATGTTTGTATGTATATTAAGTATGTATTTACAAAAACAAAAAGTATCTATTTAGTATATCAACTATCTGGTGTCCACGACACAAGCGTTGCTTAGTGTGGCACTAGATGGCGCTGTGTGTAATGTCCAGCAATATTTATTTATTTATTTATTTAATGGGATTTAGATCTGGCGATTGAGCAGGCCAGTCTAAGGCCCTAACATTATGTGTATGTAACCAAGCTGCTACCGTTCTCGCCGTGTGTGCCCGGGCATTGTCGTACATGAGCAGGAAATCTTGCCCCATTTGTGTTCTGTGGGGCAAGATTACGGGCCCCAGCACCTGTTGGACGTATCGTTCTGCCGTCATATTGCCCCGCACCCAAACGAGATCCGTCCGTCCTCCAAGACGAATTCCTGCCCAAACCATAATTGTTCCTCCTTGGTATGGGTGAACTTCCTGAGGGTTCTGGAGACGGCTCCATCGTCCAGGAACTCGCCAAACACGCGTCCTTCGTGAATCTGGATGGAAGCCGAACCTGGATTCATCCGTGAACAGCACATTGGACCATTGGTCACGGCCCCAGTCCACGTGGTTCCGAACCCATTCTAATCGTCGTCCACGATTGCCTCTCCGTAAAGGTGGGACCCGGAGTGGTCTACGAGAGCGTAGATTGCTTTCATGCAGTCGCCTTCTTACAGTTTGGTCACTCACAAGCACTTGGTGTTCCACTCGCAGCCTTTGGACCAATTGAGTCGCCGTTGCATTTGGTTGTGCTCGCGCAGTAATTTGCAAAAATCGGTCTTGTCTGGAGGTAGTGATGCGACTTGGCCCCCGGTGCCTCTCCGCTACTTCACCTGTGGCACGATAGCGTGTCCACAATCTTGAAATTACATTTTGATGGGTCCCTATGGCCTCAGCAACATTACGCTGAACAGATCCAGCTTCCAGCATTCCCACAGCTCGTAACATCTCCGCCCTCGTCAAATGTCGGCGTTGCATGGCTACAATACCTCATTTTTAACTTTATCTTTCGTTTAAAAATGAAAAAAAACTGTAACTAAACGTAATTCGTATTGTTTTCTAAATTTCGCACAAATGAAAATTCCCTCTCCTATACATCAAGACATTTTTATGCCACCGAAACAAAAGAATTTTCAAAAATTTGAATTTGGAATTAGTCTGAGATAAATTACAAACAAATCGGTGTATAAAAGATTCCAATGCGGCCAGTACTTTTCGAGTTATTTAATTGAGTATGAAATATCCCTAGACCTATATTATATTCCTAGTAATATGTTGATGTGTGTATATTATTATTATTTTATTATATATTCCATCATAGATCTCATCCATCGCTTTCCATCAGGCGAGATTGAGGTCAAGAGCAGGCCCATATTGTAATAATAAAAAATGTTGAAGACTACGTATTATAAGACATAAGGTTACGTAGAGGTGTACCTTATAGTATTTTTATTTATGGGACAAGCCCGCCACACTATTCCCAAACCACTGTAACTCCTGAAAGCCAGAATTAACAGTGGCGACCACCAGAAAAGCGCCGAGACAATGAAGCTAAGTCCCAGAGACACAATTTAACTGTCTTGGATCCAGCAATGAAATTAAAATCAGAAAAGTATAGCGGATCAGTAGGAAAAACCGTATTTTCGACTTCTAATAGTACTGCTCCTATCAGTACATTTAACTACTTCCGTCTTATTATAAAACTTCCAATAAGTACCAGGTTTAAACCAGGACTAAAAGGTCTAGGATTGTTACGGTACTAACGTTTCGTATTACAAATCGTAGACCAACAAAGGACTACATAGTACCAAAGATAGTCCCTGGTCTAAACATAATCCACAGATTATAAGCAACAAAATATTTAAAACTGTTCAATCATTCGTTCATCGTTCTCTGCACCGTTCCTTTTTACAGAATGTTGTTACGTAATTTAAAGAAAAAATATTTTATAAATTGTTATTTGTAGTGGTAAAATATAAAGTTTTGTTATTTAAAGGTATTTAAATATTCCGACTTGTATTTTTTGAATGCATCAATCCAATTGTTCTGTTTTGGAACAACTATCGAGCTAGCGCGTATAATGGAGTGAACTGGGCGGCGCGCGTAATTCGAGTAATGTTATCGAAATGTTTATGTTACATCTTATAATAAACTAAATGTCCGTTTTCGGTTTCACTTCAAGAGTAATAATACAAGTAAAGGCACAGTTCTTTGGGCACAGTATTCTTTGTGGTGAGATCGTGTGTGCATTCAATTAAAAAAAAATGGATCAACCAAAGAAAAAAAGAGGTGAAGATTGGAGTTCAGAAGAAAAGGTTAGTGATAACTGACATGTTAGATTACGGACACAACTACACACAGTATTTGATGCAATAAGCTAAACCATGTACCTATGCCACGTTACTTACATTAATACAAATTTCATTCTAGTATTTATACTGCGTCAACTTATTGCCGAGTCGGCTAAAATACTTGAAGATAAGTCGACGAAAACAAATATAAATACATATGTTAAAAAACGAGTTGACAATTTAGTACCATAGTTAAACTAGGGGTCACGATGGTCTAACTTTGGTACCATAGTTAGTTCTAGGACTAGCGATAAACTTCGTTTTGTAATAACGTTTATTCAAGGTCATGGTTTAAACCTAGTACTAAAGCCGGTACTTTTTTAAGACCACGTTTTATAATAAGAGGGCTTAAGTTTATGTCCCACGTAATGGAGCCAACCGGGCACAATTCCAGACTGGTTGCTACTGAGAAATTCCTGATAGATAACCCAATAACACTTTGCCTGACCTGGGAATCCAAGTCAGGAGCTCAGGCTCGAGAGTAGCGCTTCCGAACACTAAATTGACGAGGCATTCAGACAATGAAGACAATATTATGTGCGCAATACTATTATTGCGCAGGCATTGGACAGTTGCGATTATTCCAACGCTGCAGTTTTTTTGGAATCATCAATCGTGACCTTCACTTTTATAATTTTGTTTGTTACGAGCTGGGTATGGGATAAATTAATTACTACCGATTAAACTTAACCACAAACACACTACTGATCACTATTCGCTTAGATATCGCACTTCTTGTTCACTTCGATTCGCTTCGTTGTGTAGCCAAAATCAGACTGCCTCTCCCGCAAACATGTCGGCTATATATGGCGACCGATCTTTCGAGAAAGATCTACGACTTACTCGAATTGTTCAAGACAATTCCATAGGGGGTCATTGTCCTTCCACAACTTTTACAAATTAAAGAAGTATGAACTTTATGTCTACGGCGTACGGTTGAAATTACAATGCCAACTTCCTGATGTCTTTTATGGGTAGTTTGCGGATTTGTACCTACATCATTCGAGACTCGTCCTACCTACCTACTACTACCTACCTACCTACTTGTAGGTACCTACTACAGTAATTGTAGGTACAGGTACGACGTAACAATATCATACTGTTAAAATCCATCAAAGAATTTTCTACTGCATGGTTCCTAAGCCCAACAGATATTCAATTTATGTCATCTCATATCTTGTTAACAATATAGTCATAAATGACGAATCTACAAATACATCACTTACAGAGGCTGTTTCGAACCGGACAATAAATTGAAACAAGTTTCCAAACAAGTCTTTGACCGTGTTTTTTTAAGGTAAGGCAAATATGTAAATAATAATAAATATGTAGCTACCTTCAAACACGTCAGTCATCTTGCAGATCTGCAGGAAGGAGGCGCCCTTGGCCCAGGAGTGCACCACGTCCATGAGTGTGCACTTGAACTTGCCGACGTACTCGTCCTCGTCCACCTCCAGCTTCGCGTCCAGAGACACTTTCGCTATCCGCCGGGCGTATTCCTGGAACATTATATGCCATCACGATCTGATCTGGCGAACATAGCTAGATATTGCACAGGACAGACAGGTTTGGAAGGAGAAAGGGGAGGCCTTTGCCCAGCAGTGGGACACTCAAGTAGGCTAACAAAAAAAAACATCACGCCTGCAATCGACGACCCGAATGGCGCAGCGGTAGTGAGGCTGCTTAGTGAGGCTCTTAGGGTCCCGGGTTCGAATCCCGGTCAGAGCAAAATGTTTGTGTGATTGATGAGCATGGACATTTGTTTCCGAGTCATGGATGTTTATATGTATAATAAGTATGTATTTACAAACAAAAAGTATCTATGTAGTATATCAACTATCTGGTGTCCACGACACAAGCCTCGTTGCTTAGTGTGGCACTAGATGGCGCTGTGTGTAATGTCCAGCGATATTTATTATTATTATTTATTAAAAAATCCCCGGATAGTCCGTACCTAATAGTCCTAACGTGAATATTTCGCCATAGTTATGATTTTTAAGTTCCATGTTGTGGCAAGCAATTAACTTGACTCCAAGATGTTAGTGAGAAATTACTGATAGTGAAATCCCAATAAAACTTTGCCTGACCTGAGAATCAAACCCATGACCTCATGCTCAGCAGTAACACTTCTTGTGACCATTATAAACTTGTATTGACATTGTCATCACAGATACTCGTCATATTCGTAGATCACACAATCATAGGCCCAGTAATCAATCAGTCTGGTTCTGTCAAGCCGCCTATCGCTGTGACAGGCTGCAACGACATTCCTGGTTGTTATGTAGCTCGATGAGACGCTTCTGTAGGTGGAGACATTGCCTATTGCCAAGAAATCCGTCACGCTCTGTAGAACAATTTAATGCGCTGTACACTGTACAGTACTCAGATTATTGCAGGCCAATAATTGTCGACAAACGTACATTAACAGCTAAAATCATATGACCTTTTGGCTTTGCGGTAGAAGTAAAACCGGCCAAGTGCGAGTCGGTCCCGTTTTTACCCTTTGGGTACGGAACCCTAAAAAGTAGGTTTCATACCCTAGTTTTTTATGTGAAGTGATTTAAAAAGACGTGTTTCCTTGACCTACCCTGCGCTTAAGCCTAAACTACCCCGCAAACTGTTATAAGGCACAATCCCAATACACAAATACATCAAAATACCTGCAACTGTCTCAGCACACTGCGCAGCTCCTCTCCGGTGGCGGAGGACTGCGAGGAGTTCTCGTCGCACACGAAGCAGCTGACCAGCGACGCGCTCTGCTCAGAGCTGAGGCCGTTGAACACGCCGTTGAATATCAGCTCCGTCAGTAGCAGCTCGTCGGCGCTGCAGGCAGTCAACATTCATAAATATAAGATTATTTCTATTTTTTTTTAACACCCCACGGAAAAAGAGGGGTGTTATGTTATACGTATCTATAATAATAATAATATTATAAAAAGGTAAAATTTGTTTGTATGTTTGTATGTAGGGGGTAATCTTCGGATCTACTGAACAGATTCCGAAATTTCTTCACTAACAGGAAGCTACATTATCTCCAAGTGTCATAGTGTCACAGGCTACATTTAAAATGTTTTCGTGCGTTCATTTCCGTAGATAACGGGAACGGAGCCACGAGCAAAAGCTAGTCTACACTAATATTATAAAGAGAAAAAAAAAAATTGAATTTTTGTGTGTGTGTGTGTGTGTGTGTGTGTGTGTGTGTGTGTGTGTGTGTGTGCATGTTTGTAATGAATAAACTCAAAAACTACTGCGCCGATTTCAAAAATTCTTTTACCATTAGAAAGCCATGTCTTTACTTAGTAACATAGGCTATATTTTATCCCTGTACTCCCACGGGAACGGGAACTACGCAGGTGAAACTGCGTGACGGCCGCTAGTTGGTAATAAAATCGTAACGAAGACCTACAATACAGTGATGTTTATTCTGGTTGCAATAAGGTTGCTATTGAATTGCAGCTGCCAGACGTAAAATAGCTGTGAAAGGTCTGTAGTTGTTATTTGATTAGGCTAACCTGCTCAACTCGCAGGCGATGCGTCCCTTCAGCTCGATGACGTCAGCGGCGGTGCAGTAGCCCATCCTGCGCAGCACTCGCTTCCTCTTCTTCAACTCGTCCATCTGTAGGATACTCTTGGCTTTCCTCAGCTCGGCCTTCGCTACGTGCAGCTCTTGGTGCAGTTCCTGTTTCTTGTCGTACGCTGCGGTGAGGGCGCCACGACTCTTGTCGTTGTGTAAGTCGTGGGAGTATAGTCTGCGAGAAATACATTGATTATGTATAACTCCCCGAATTAAATAGATGAACAACTATATAAATAAACCTCACGAAATATAGATGAACTGGGGGTCTAAGATAGCCGCTTTAGCAGAATCGTAATATGAATCACGTTAAAAATTTAAAATTCTTAAAATGGACTTTATAGTTATTGTCATAAAGTCCATTTTAAGAATTTAAAATTTTTAACGTGATTCATACTACGATTCTGCGTGGATTCTGCTAAAGCGGCCATTTTAGACCCGCTGGGAAAGTCAAACGTATGTATGGTTTGAAAATTCATCCTAACTAATACCTACTATTAAAGTGAAAGTGACTTTTTTGTATATTTATCACGCCGTAACGGGTAAACAGATTAAGATCAATTTTGGATTACGGATAGACCATGGCCTAGTCCAGTTTGGACTTTTGACAACTAAAACTACTCATCATCATTCCCCTGCTCTTATCCCAATTTATTTGAGGTCCCAATGAGGGATTTTCTTTTTAGCTCTTCCCTAGTCGCTGGATAGATGGCGCTAGGAGTTAGTTTGATAATGCAAGGAACAGAACCTAAAAAAACTGATTTTAACAAAGTCCGAGAAAACTAGGTTATATTCGGAAGGTTAAGAAAATGAAAGTGTCAGTCAACGAGAGTATGTGACGTGACACAATGTTTTTTTTCCAAGCATTTGGGCTTTGGCACCAACTATCATAGTAAGTTCAACGCCATCTATAGTTCTTGGAAACTAAGTTTTTTTATAATGCCTCAAAAAGAAAACCTCTTATTATTTCGGGTCCCAATTATTTGGGGTCCCAATTATTTAGGGTCCCAATTATTTGGGGTCCCAATCATTTAGGGTCCCTATTATTTCGGGTCCCAATTATTTTGGGTCCCAATTATTTAGGGTCCCAATTATTTGGGGTCCCTATTATTTCGGGTCCCAATTATTTCGGGTCCCAATTATTTCGGGTCCCAATTATTTGGGCGATACCCAATTCATGCATGTCGTCTTCCCCACACTTCTCTATTATTCGTTATCCCAACAGTCACCGCCTTCCTAGCCGTATCATCACTAACTCAATCCATCGCTTCTTTAGTCTTCCTCTACTCTTATATCCTAAAACTACTAACACTGTAAATTCATTGAACCTCACCTTTCTTCTAATAATTTTATTCTATCGACGCATTCTTTGAAAACAGATTCATTTATTTTCATGTCTTTTATAGGGTTCAATAACGGCGGTCCTTCAGGGAAGCGTTTCTTGACTTCGCCGATGGTCTTCAACACAGATTTGCGGTTGTCTGCAGGTCTTAGGTCCTTGGGGTAGTACACTCGTAGAGAGCTGATTTGATAGATTAGTGTGTGGGTTACTGGGACCACCTCCACGTCTCCAGACTATAAAAAAAAAGAAATATATATATATATTAGATGACATAAATTGTTTGGTGTAGGAAACATGCAGATTTTATTTCTCTGAAGGATTTAAACAGATAGCCTCGGCGTTTACCCTTGCAATAAAATCATTTGCACGTCGCTAGGTCTCGCAGAAATTGAGCCAAGGTACATAATCAACAATTAGTGTGTTGTACAAGTTGTAATATTCATTATTTTATAGCTGAACTGAAGTGGTCATGTTTCATCTTGTATAGATAGAAATGAGTGTTTAATATTCCAGTAGTTATTATAAAAAGCCTAGGAAGATAGTGGACAAGTAACTATGGCTGCCATTTGCGGGTGTGGGGTTAGTAATATTTATAAATGTGTATTTGTCGATAGAAATGAGTATATAATATTCCAGTAGTTATTATAAAAAGCCTAGGAAGATAGTGCACAAGTAACTATGGCTGCCATTTGCGGGTATGGGGTTAGGAATATGTATAAATGTGTATTTGTCGATAGAAATGAGTATATAATATTCCAGTAGTTATTATAAAAAGCCTAGGAAGATAGTGCACAAGTAACTATGGCTGCCATTTGCGGGTATGGGGTTAGGAATATGTATAAATGTGTATTTGTCGATAGAAATGAGTATATAATATTCCAGTAGTTATTATAAAAAGCCTAGGAAGATAGTGGACAAGTAACTATGGCTGCCATTTGCGGGTGTGGGGTTAGGAATATTTATAAATGTGTATTTGTCGATAGAAATGAGTATAAAATATTCCAGTAGTTATTATAAAAAGCCTAGGAAGATAGTGCACAAGTAACTATGGCTGCCATTTGCGGGTATGGGGTTAGGAATATGTTTAGATGTGTATTTGTCGATAGAAATGAGTATATAATATTCCAGTAGTTATTATAAAAAGCCTAGGAAGATAGTGCACAAGTAACTATGGCTGCCATTTGCGGGTATGGGGTTAGGAATATGTTTAGATGTGTATTTGTCGATAGAAATGAGTATATAATATTCCAGTAGTTATTATAAAAAGCCTAGGAAGATAGTGGACAAGTAACTATGGCTGCCATTCGAGTGTTAGGAATATTTATAAATGTGTATTTGTCTATAAAAATTAGTAAATAATATGTCCTTATAGTATCGAAAACTGTTAACCAAACAAACTGTTTAAGAGGTTCTAGAATAAAATAAGAACACTTATAAAATTCTTAAAAGACTAGTTACCTCGCCGGGTGGGCACGGCACTTTGGTGTCCGAGTCGTCTCCGGTCGCCTTCTTCACATGCAGCAGTATGTCCACGATGATGACAGTCTCCGCGGTGAGAGGGTTCTCTTCACCCTTCTTGCCTTTACCAGTCTTATGCCTGAAGTTCACTATGATGCCCCAGTCGAACTCGTGCTTTTCTGTTTTTACCTAAAATACACAATAAAAAAATATTTTAAAAAATCGGGAAAAATTAAATTTATATATATATTTTTATTTTATTTAAAATAAAACAGTGCTAATCGTTTCGAGTTCGATGATCGAGTTTATGGCTTTCGGTTCCAGAACGACCTAAAAATAATGGTGTATACGTTATACAAGAATCTGACCAGTTATGTTCCCTCGGGTGGGGTAGTGTTCATGAGGTGAGACTTTTTTTTTTTTTTTTTTTTTTTTCGGATGGGATATCATCAAATAACTCCTCCCGCTCTGGGCGGAGCAGGAGGGAGTGTCAGACTTTTACTGACTAAAACCCATCCATGTTCCTTCATCGCCCTTTGTGTTCCGGGGCCACGGTATCTCTTTCGAACAGTCCCGCAACCCCGGCAGGCATCGGTCCTTACGGACCCCTCCCTTTTTGCTGACTCTCTTTGAGGCGCGCGTGGAACACGAACGCGCCGTCGTCACGGCCTGTCGTCATGAGACGGACGGACGGCGAGCTAGCCCATAGCCCACCGTCCACAGGCCCGCGCCTACGGTGGCCGGGGGCCACATGGTGGTGGCCCCCGACGCCCAGCGCGTCTCCCGCGGCGGCCGGGACGTTGAGAGGTTCTCTCCCTCTCACGTTCCGCCACCTCCTTCTCTAGCATTACTGCTTCGCAGAAGGAGGTGACGGCGTCCCATTCCGTCTCGCTCCGGACCATGGCTTGCACCAGGGCCGGACGCGAGAGGTCGCCGCCGCCGATCGCCGCTTCGAGGACACGGCGGTGCTCCGCCCACGCGGGGCACACCTCCACCGTGTGTTCCACCGTGTCCTCCGGTCGATCCTCACAATGGAAGCACCCGGGCGTTTCCTCCCACCCGATTCGGTGCAGGAACCTCCCGAACACTCCGTGTCCGGTGAGGACCTGCGTCAGGCGGAAGGTGAGGACGCCGTGGCGTCTCTCAAGCCACTCCTCAAAGAGGGGACTTATCGCCACTATCGTGGCGTGCCCTGCGCGGGGTTACGACAGTCGCTCTCTCCATGTCGCCATGAGATCCCGCCGGTAGTCTGTCCGCTGAGCGACAATTTGTCGCGGCAGCGGAGTTTCCCCCCGGCGTAGCGCCTCCGCGCGCCATTCGTGTAGGCGCGCGAGGACTATCGCCTCTAGATCCCATGGCGGCAATCCGGCAAGGAGGCTCGCCGCCTCGCGGGAGATCGTGCGGTACCCCCGGGCCAGCCTTACGGCTACTACCTTTTGGGGCGCGTTCAAATAGTGGGCGGCTCGCAGCCTCAATGAACGCGCCCACACCGGAGCCCCGTAAAGGGCCATTGACCGCACGACTCCCGCGTAGAGCCTCCGGCAGGAGGCGTTTGGCCCCCCCAGATTGGGCAGGAGCCGCCTGAAGGCAGCCCCAGTCCGTTCCAGTTTGGGGGCCAAACGTCGGAAATGTTCTACGAAGTTCCACCGGCTGTCAAGGACAAGTCCCAAGTACTTCAACGTCGACTCAACGCCGATGGATACCCCTCCTACCGTCAGTGAGGATCCCGGAGGTGGCGCATTCCGAGGCCCATGAAAGCACATGGCCTCGAACTTGTGCAATGCCACCTCGAGACCCAATTGCCGGATCCTCTCAACGACTATCGCAACCCCGCGTCTCATCGCTTCGGCCGCCGCCTCGTGCGACCCCTCCTGTGCTAGCACCAGCGTGTCGTCTGCGTAGCAAACCACGCTGACGCCGCTAGGGAGGTCGGCGCGCAGCACCCAGTCGTAACCGATGTTCCACAAGGACGGCCCTAGGACCGATCCCTGCGGAACACCGCACGACATCTCTCGCCGGTTCCATTCTCCGCTGCGACCGGGGTAAATGACTGCCCTGTCCGTCAGATAGTCCCCGACCACTCGACGGAGGTAGGTCGGAACCCGGTGATACCGGAGTGCCTCCCTAATGCAGCTCCAGGGCATGGAGTTGAAGGCGTTGGCGATGTCGAGAGACACCGCCAAGACAACCCCACCTCTGGACACCGCATCCCCCGTCGTGAGGGCTCTCACGCGCATGATGGCGGCGTCCACCGTAGAGCGCCCCTTGCGGAAACCGAACTGGTGTTCCGCAAGATCCGGCCCCGTCTCCGCAAGGTGCTCGGCGAGGCGGTTTGCAATTACTCTTTCAAAGAGCTTGCCCACCTCGTCATGAGGTGAGCCTGGGTGGTGGTTTTTTATAGCATACATTAGTGGATAAGATAGCATTGAGGAAAGGAAGTAAGCCTATTCCTTGACTTGATTGTAAGTATAACACAAGACACTACAAACTCTCCTGAATTTGAAAATATTTTCAGAATTTGTGCTCCATCTATCAATAACCAAAAAAGTGCTAATTAATGCCACGGTCAACTACTCGACTTTATAAACGGCCTTCAGTTATATAAACATTGTCATAGTGTAAATATTTGCTGTTATGGTTCCATAACACAAAAACATCTGAGATTGTTTTGAGAAGTTATAAATATAATAGTTATATAGTATCTTCAATGCAAATGAAAAGAGGAGAAATATAGAAAAAATCCGACTTGAATATTCTATAAACACTTACTTTAACAAGTCGTCCTGGCTGTAGGAAAGGCTTCAAATACTCCGGCTTAGTGATGAAGGCTCTGAACTGCGCGCCCAGGAGGTCGAGCTGTGACCTGATAGCGCTGTACGAGGCTATCGAGTGCTCCTCCGCTATGCTCACCGAATCGTACTCTTTCTGCTTCGATTTCACTTCTGTTGGTGCGGTAAATATTTATTTATTAATAATATTCAACAACAGCGTCTGTGTACAACATGTATACATAGGTTTTACAATCTAGGACTTACACAGTCGCCAATTACAAGGTGAAATGTTTAATAGTGGTAACTCATTTTAACTTGACCAAGAAACTCCATTACCAAATTTTACACTGAAAGAAAAACTTATTGAGCACCGGTATCGGTATTACAATGAGCCCTGGTATCGGTATTACAATGAGCCCTCGTCTCGAGCATATCAGAATCTACACAATTTCACAAGGTCTCAGATTATTTATATTGTATACCCTTAAATTTTACGAACTGTTACACAATTCGGTCTGCTGATGATGATTTAAAAATAAAATTAAACTTACGATCTATGAGGTCAGGTATAGCTGCCTGATTTTGGAACTGGAAGAAACTCCTCTCTAACATATACTCTGGATTTATTTCTTCTACTCGCAACAAATTGAGGACCTAAAAATCATAAAAGTAATTTTATCAGACTGGCAACACATATTCTTTAAAGTCATTTCTCTTGTTTATTTTATTTATTTATTTATAGTTAACTAGCGGACGTCCCGCGGTTTCACCCGCGTAGTTCCCGTTCCCGTGGGAGTACGGGGATAAAATATAGCCTATACGGATTCGGAAGAATCCCTCTAAGTAATGGTAAAAGAAATTTTGAAATCGGTCCACTAGTTTTTGAGCCTATTCAATACAAACATACAAAAATACAAAAATACAAAGGTTTCCTCTTTATAATATTAGTATAGATTAAAACGGTAAACACCAATTACAATAATTAACATAGAAACACCAATTACAATAATTGACAAAACAAAAGTAAAAACATACAGTTGACACCATTCAATGGTTTGAATTAAATTATTATTACTAACACGGAACAGTGGACACCCTTGCATACTTTCTCTCACAAAACATCAGACATATTCGCATAACCTTACTCCATTCATCCGCAAACACATCACATTCAGGGTTGGCAATCAGAAGGGCGTTGAGCGTCTTAAGAGTACGACATACCGGAGATTCAGCTCTGGCGACAGTTTTAGATGACGGTGGGGCGAACAGAATGTGCCGGCGGCACTGGCGGTGTCCGATATATTTATCGGGAACAAATAGCCGGCAGCATCTCTTATGTATTATGGCAACAAAAAAAACTAACCATAAAAATAACATACCATATTATAAGTGAGATGGAAAGCAGAGTTGATAGGGTCAGCCTTGCCCTGTACCATTCCCTTGACGACAGCTGGTGTTACCTTCTCATCTATCATCAAGATCACGATACCCTTGTCGTCAAGACCTCGTCGGCCGGCACGACCTGACATCTGGATGTACTCGCCTGACGTTATCTACAAATGAGGATTGTTATGAAGTTTGTGCAAGTCATTTTGAAGCTTATGTCAGTGGGAAGATATTCTTAGGAGGAATATTTAAATATAGGTCTGAAGGAACACTGAAAGTATCCGGCTCATTGTATAATATACAAACATACGTAATATATTGTATATTTATATTATTAATGCAAATTCTATAAACCGGCCAGGTGCCCAGGGTATAAACTTATTGGTATTTTGTCATAAAACTACGAGTACATATTTACGGTTTTTCCTTTACATGTACTGCAAGATATTGCTTCTTCAAATTGACCACGATTCTATGTCACGGGACTTCCCGTTGTTATCGTTCTTCCTTAAGGTTTTGATTCCCTTATGAAATCGCAAAATCGCGTTGACAATTATGATTTTTTCACTGCTCCAAGGGGAAGCAGATCGGACTAACGGACAACAAAGTGATCCTAAAATGGTTCCGTTTTAGCCGACTGAGGTACGGACCCCTATCAAATATAAACAGATATAAGAGTTTAACAGTATCACGCAAGTTGCAGGCAGTCTAAAAATTAGTCTCTAGAATTAAAATAGCAAGCAGGAGTTTACTTACAAATCTAAAGTCTTTTCCGTCGAATTTCTGGCAGTTTGTGAACACAACCGTTCTCGCGGGCATGTTGAGACCCATGGCGAATGTCTCAGTCGCGAACAGTGCCTGGTAAGAACACAATTATTAAACAAAAAACATAAGTTGCTGACAATTTAATATGGCGAATCCAAAACTGGATTAGTCACGTAGACTTAAACTATTCCATACCTTTATAAGTCCCAATCCAAAAAGAATCTCAATAGTTTCCTTGAGTATAGGCAGCAGTCCACCATGATGTATGCCGATGCCGCGCCGCAGCAGAGGGATTACGTTTTCGACCTGAGGCAGCTTGCGATCCTCCTCGGATAACACGTCCATCGCGTTGTTGAATACTTCGTCTACTAGCTTCTTCTCTTCAACTGCAAGTGATGTATTGCGAATTAAATATGATATACACTATACAGTTATAAGTAGTATAAAACCAAAAAGAAAATGCCTTTTTTCAGATACGGTCGAACAAGCTATTTGGTTTACATTTCACAATGTAATTTGTGGGTTAAACTATAAACCAAATAGCTTGTTCGACCGTACTGTCGTTTTGACTTGCAACCTGCTACAAAATGATAACCTCATGCATTAGGGCTTTGTTTAAGTTAGAAACTAGTCATGCAAAAACAAACTCGTGAATTTAAAATCATAAATATTATTGCTTTGATTATTCTCGAAACTTACAAAAATACGTCTTCACTCACTTGTATTAAAGTCCAATTTAGCCATCTGCATAGCATAAGCCTCGCAATCCTTTTTACTGAAACTGAATATGATGACGGGAGCGAAGTTCCTTTCCATGATCATCTTGACGATGTTGAATATGTTAGTCTGATTGGCGCCGCGCGGGCCTCCACGCCGGCCGCGCTGGTCGCCCTTGGCTGCGTCACCCGCGTTGCTTAGAACTGCCATAGCCGTGTTGAAGTTATCTTCTTTGAATATACCCTGATTAAAGATAAAGGATACATGTTCGAACTTCTTGTAGATGCTGAGACAGTTTTAACATTTATGGGAATCTTTTAAATCGAAAATGTGGAGAGCTTAACTAGAATAATGATTTTCAAGGTGTCCATCATAATCATCATCTGCCTAGCCTTTTCCTAACTATGTTGGAGTCGGCTTCACCCGAACAGATGCAGCTGAATACCAGTATTTTACATGGCCCGACTAGTATGTCGCTATGGGTAACATTACCAACAACTCCACCTAGGTTTGATTGAACCCCAAATTGAATCAACTGTTATACTTATCACCTATCTCGTAAACCACAACTTACCTTTTCATCCACCACAAGGTGAATCCCATCTCCTCCGGCTGGGAATATGTAATGCTGCAGCGGAGTGGGTCGGAACTCAGTGTAAACCACATGGCAAGGTTGGGAGTGCAGGCGGCACACCCACTCGGCGAACTGACGCGCGTTCGGGATTGTGGCCGAGAGGAACACGTAGTGCACATTGTCAGGCAGCAGGATTAGGGTTTCTGTGTATTAGATAATAACATATTGGCAGTTGTAAGTGAAGCTTATTGAGAGATACTGGTGTCGATTCTGTTGTGCACAAACTAAACTTAATTTAAGCTATTGTTATCTTTTTCTCTCTAATAAAACTAGAAAGAGACGGACGTAATTTAGAGCTGTCAAATTTAGTTGGAACTAATATTTCTATACAAATGAAGGGTGCACGTAAAAACATGTCGACTAAAAACACGGTGAAGCGCAAAGCATAAACTAGTTTGACATCTCTAATTTAGTTCATAGCTATAGCCGTCCTTTTCTCGCACTGCCTTATAATAAAAGATAGCAATAGCTTAAATTAAGTTTAGTTTGTGCACAACAGAATCGACACCACTGCTTTCTTAAAAAAACAAACTAATTTGAGTTAGAACAAGAACAGCAAAAAAAACTGTCTATTATGAAGTTTAACAAAGATACATTAATTAATTAATAACGGGTGTAAAGTACGCTTAACAAATCCGAAAAGCACTTGTCCCTGTCATTGCGATAATTTTATAGTTCTAGAGTTCTAGACCATACCTGGGAACCTTCCAGTTACGCGATATTGGGGGGCAACATTCCAACTTTTTTTTTTTTATACAGGTTTTTAATAGTATAACTTTAATTTAAACACCTCCACGACCACCCCCCCCCCCCCCCCCGTACTATTTAATGCATCCATCAGCACAATGTTTCGAGTGCGTTACATTAAGTCCTACCGTAAAACGTGTTTTTCCGCCCCAAATAAAAAAGTTGTTTCTTAATAATAATTTTTGCATACAGTTTACCTGTACATAATGCTTGGTTGACGGCTTCGTAAAGGGTACGTTTACACCTTGTATAGACTAATTCCATATATTTTACATAATTTACCTACCTTCCCAGACAACACCTCGCTCTTTATCTCTCATGTAATGAATTTCGTCAAATACGACCCAACCCACTTCACGCATAATTTCTGATCCTCTATACAACATATTTCTTAAAATCTGTAACATAACAAACAAAGCTTTACGTTATCAAACAATTTAAAACATAGTAAAGGGTTTGAATATATTTTGGCTCTCCCCACCCTTTGGTCCTTTCCGCCATTTTATTTTATTTTCAGAATGGCTGCCGTGAATAAAACCTGTTTTAATCAAAGTAACAATGTCACCAGCAGTGCTTCAAAAAGAAATGAAGCAAAAATTTTTGGATGTAATGGGACTAATGGGGAAGAAAACTGTCAAATAGTTCCACGTAGATAGCGCTGACTGTTTGTTACAAACGAACTGTCAAACTCCATAGAAATTGAAAAATATCTTATTATTTTGTGACTTTTTTCAATATTATGGGCCGTTGTGTAGCCTTTGGATGCAAATAAATAGGCGTTGTCACATTTCCAAGAAATTTGCGCATGAAGAGAAAGTGGGAAAAGGCACTAAAACTAAAAAAAAAACAAATCAAGTTATTTTTCAAGGTTATGTGGGAAACATTTCAACGAAACAGACTACGAGACCACTTCAGGACTGTTACACACACTGTCGACGTTGAAATTTCTGTCGTAAGCTGAAGAAAAAATGGGTTCTTTTCAAATAACCTTACATTTTGTAACATGTAACCAACGATACCGACGACGACCGACGACCTTAGTTTGTTTATAATTAGATCATTAAAAAGCAAAAAGTTAGTGAGTAAAGTTTATTTTACAACTTATAGAACCATAATATTGCCCAGAAAACAGCTCTAAGTTGATAAAGTGTTAAATATAATGTACTTTTCGACAAGCTCCGCTTTCTTTCCTTGTTACGTTGATCCTCGTTTTTTCAATTTCTCCTTCAACTGGATGATAAGCCAGGTATCATACATTGTACAGAAACACAAAGTGAGTAAAAAAAACACGCAAATACTTAAAAAATCGTCCACGCAATGCACACGTTTATATCAAAAACTTTTGACTGGTAACAAACTATCAGCGCCATCTTGCGACGAAATTTCCGGGAAACAACCCCATTCCCAAATAACAAACAATTAACAAAATATCTGTAGTGTACAGCCTTCATTTCAAGGTGGCAGATTTTTTAATTATAATGTTTCACACACTCTTAGTTTATGGTCCCTATCGAAATTCTTTAAGCATCCTTGTCAGATTTATCAAATTAAGGCGACACATACCCACCTGATCATAAAAAACATGGGTACACAATTCAACACTGACATAGAACACAACAATGTCAGTTTCAAATATGAAGTGTTGGAAAACTTAATTTAATTATTTATAAACAAACAATAATTTGATATAATTTGGGTTTGATGTGATAACTGGACACAAATCTTCTCATTCAAAACCATTCACCACAATCAAAAATGTTTGGTCATCCTATTAAACCTTTATGCCCTTAAAACCCTGAGACACAATAGTTAAACAATTGACATAAATCTCCTGGAGATTATGACATTGTTTGGCCAGCTAGTCTAAAATCATGTATTGATTCCATGGTAAAAGTTTATATCACAATGTCCCTTACACCATATTCATTACATCATTACATGACTGTACCATCATGACTTTACCATATCAAAAAATAATGTTCTTACCTCAGTAGTCATTATAAGACAAGAAGCGGAAGGATTTATGGTCACATCACCGGTTATAAGACCTACATCATGGAACTCCTCGGAGAATTCTCTGTATTTCTGGTTAGATAGGGCCTTTATAGGTGTAGTGTATATGACCCTCTGTTTATTCTTTAATGACAATGCTATGGCATACCTAAGGGAAAAAAAATGTGTGTTGATTATCTACACTAATATTATAAAGTGGAAAGATTTGTATTTTTGTATGTAACAAATAAACTTAAAAACTACTGGACCGATTTGAAAAAATATTTCAGCAATGGATAGCTACATTATCAGCGAGTAATGTAGGATACATTTTATCCCCATACTCCCACAGGAACGGGAACTATGCAGGTGAAACCACATGATATCCACTAGTTTTTAATAAGTGCAACCTAATTTTGTAAATGTTGTTGTGTAATTTACATTACATTATATTATTCTAATTTAACTGTATTCTACAAATTGAAATCATGGCTTTATCCATCAGATATTGTTGTTGAAAGATTATTTCATTTTGGTGTGCGGTTGAGTGAATAAATATTTTTTTAAGCAGTAGTTAAGTTTTTGGTGTCAAACAATAAAATGTGGTTAGTTTAATTTTATTATAAGTTCACAATATCCACTTTACAAATACAATGTTACTTACTCAGCCACAACCGTTTTACCAGCAGAGGTATGAGCAGAGACCAACACTGACTGCAAATTGTCTATGCACAGAATAGCCTCTTTCTGGAACGGATCCAGTATGAAAGTGTACTGCTTGGCTGGCTCTCCCGTGATGGGTACAAGTGGTGCATACTCATGGTTGGGTGGTATTGCCACCTCATGTGTACAGCCCTCATGAGTTTCTAGCGTGTGTATCACGATTCTGGCGTTCAGGAGTTCTAAACTGAAACAGACATTGCAGATTTCAGGTTTTGTGGTAGGAAACAGAAATAAGCAGTTTATTAAGTGCTACACTAGACAGTAGACTATTTAGAACTTACTTTATGTCACTAGTGAGCTCTGCATCATCTTCCTCCTGTTTTGGTTTTTTCGTAGTTCGTTCAATAACTTCCACTTCTTCATGTAACCGCTTTATACTGGTAGCTTCTTCAACGCTTGCTTCTCTACGAAAAACACACAATCGTCACATGGAACCAAGAAAGTGTGGAACAATAACATTAGAGGTTAACTTACGATTCATCTTCTTTTTTTATGTTTGGAAACTGGACAGACGCTTCATTTGGCGCCGCCTCATCAAAACAATCGAATAAACTATTTACGTCTGCCATTTCTAATTACTTTGCGCAGTTTAGCAATAAAAATATTCTCAATTTCTCATCATTGGACGTAAATGACATTAGTTCAACAAACTTCAAAATCTGTTTTTTTTTTTTTGGAATTTTATGACCTGGTAACTGGACCTTTAGGTCAATTCAAAATCTGAAGTTTTAGACTTATTATAGGGAACGTGCAGGAACTAACTAACGTGCAGGAACTAACTAATGGCAGCACTAATCGACAAAAGAGACACTATGCGGACAGAAAAGGAAACTTAGCACTTCTCATCGTGCTTTCAATTTAGACAAAATTGTCTCTTCAATTATATT
This sequence comes from Xestia xanthographa, assembly GCA_905147715.2. Lineage (NCBI taxonomy): Eukaryota > Metazoa > Arthropoda > Insecta > Lepidoptera > Noctuidae > Xestia > Xestia xanthographa. The sequence continues at coordinate 24,040,964 of LR990642.1, read as the reverse complement.
ATTTTTGAATATGCTAAAAGGTATAAAAATATGAGTTCCGGTCTATCAATAACGATCGTCAGCGTAATATAATATGAATTTTATATCTTTCGTTTACTTTCTGATGAAAATTGTGTTGTATGAAGACATGGTGGCTGGCATAACTAAGATAGCTTTCTTATTTTTAACACATGTTATAATGGAAGGGAATCCTTTATCAGCGAGAACAGTATCTCCAGGCTCTAATAAATCAATTAGTTCACAATCATTTGATGAAGCAATCAATAAAATGCAGTCCGAAGCATTTAGATACAAAACTTAAAAAACCAAAGGAGTGCAGCCAACTAAAAACATTATTGTGGGTATAACCATGTTTATATTCTGAGTACATGTGGAGTCTTTGATTAACTGTTGAGGGATATTCGGTGTGAACTTTAGTGCGGTCTAGTAGAACACGTGTATGGTGAATTATAAATGGTTCTGGTACTTATGTTTGCATGGACGGTTGATTTTGAGGGCCTTTTCAATGCAGAGTGTAACAAAAACATGTTGTTTTCAAATATTTTTCTTTACTGCGTTTATCCATTGTTTGCGTTTTTCACCAAAACATGGTATGACAGTAGTAGTCTTTGGAAAGTAATAGAATTTTACGCTAATTTATTTATTTTCATTTTTGTGGATGTATTGGTACTTAAATCCATAAATGCAACAATGCATTATGATTAGTTAATTAATTTTCACTATAAAATTAATTCTGTTTACTTGTTAGAAAAGTCAATGTCAAGCATTAATAGAGCACAAGATTCGGATTGGCGCCGCCAGTTGGCAGCACCGTCGTTGTGCACGTTCCCTATAGTGATGTCCTTTGATAATGAGGGATTTTCTTTTTAGCTCTTCCCTAGTCGCTGGATAGATGGCGCTAGGAGTAAGTATGATAATGCAAGGAACGGAACCTAAAAAAACTGATTTTAACAAAGCGCGAGAAATGTTGGTTATATTCGGAAGGTTAAGCAAATGAAAGTGTCAGTCAACGAGAGTATGTGACGTGACACAATGGTTTTTTTTCAAGCGTTTTGGCTCTGGCATAGTAACTTCAACGCCATCTATAGAGTTCTTTGGAAACTAAGTTTTTTTTTAAAACCTCAAAAGGAAAACCTCTCATTCGACTCGACTAGTACAGATTCGCAATAATGTGATTGATTTCTGTCGTCTTTCTGACTGGAACTAATAAGTACGAAGTACAAATTATGAGTACCGTACAATATGAAAATTAATAATTGCGGTTGCAAGTCAATCAATCAGCACCAGCATAATCTTGATACTAAAGAGTAGAATACCTATACCCTACGCTTAATACTAAAAGCTTGATACTGACCAGCACGCAGGTCATGTGGGTGCAGTGGGTGTGAATATGGTGTGAGTGAATTTCAAAGAGTACATTTTTTGGTGAATATTATCTTAGTCGGTATAGCTGTTACGAGAGGCGGATGCATGTCAAAAAACCAGTAATATTGATTTATAAAAACCTGGCAACATTTGTTATGAGTCAACGGTCACGTGACCATACAAGCTTGGGTTTATTGCGCTTTGATTGGTGCGTTGAGCGCTTGCTTGCTTTTTCGTGAGCTCTACGCTTGGCTGAAGGAGTGTGCGCTCGTGTGGAGTTAAATATTTTGTGTTGATTCTATTTATTGTGACAGAAAAAGAACATTACAATGTCTTCAAAAACAAAAAAGACTGTATCGTCGTCGTCCTCTAATATAAGTGTGGTGTCATCGGTGCAAAGCCCGCAGCAGTCGAGCACTCCTGTGGGAAGCCGTCCCTCAAGTTCAGCCGGCCGGCCGAACAGCCCGCTGAGCCCTACACGACACACCCGTCTGCAAGAGAAAGATGCCCTACAGAATCTCAATGACCGTTTGGCGGCTTACATCGACAAAGTCAGACAGTTGGAAAGTGAGAATTCTGGTTTGCGCCGTGAAATTCAAACTACACAGGAGGTGGTCACCCGCGAGGTTTCGAATATTAAGGGGATGTACGAGCATGAACTGCAAGATGCCCGAAAGCTCCTAGACGATACATCGCGAGAGAAAGCTAAATTAGAAATTGATCTAAAGAGGTTATATGAGGAGAATGATGATTTGAAGAAGCGGTAAGTTGTTAACCTTTGGAATACTTAGATAAAATTGTAGATTACACTACTATTATAAATAAATGTAGTGCATGTGGAAGCAAGTTCTTCCGGCTAACCTTAGCATAGCAAGTTTACGTCATCGGCGGAGTTTCTCGGCGGGTGCGGTGTGACGAGCGCGCCCGACCTCGCTTTTACGACACAGTGACATCATAGCCCGATTTAACCAAACTAATCACATTCCTAAGTATAACAATAAAAGTATAGTGTCTAACTCACAATGATGTCGCAATTTACACTAATTTGTTGATATACAACAAATTATTGATTTTCAAAAGATAATTATGAAGGTTGATTATGTATATCAGTATTTCTAATTTCCGGTTTGATAGATTTCCCAGGTGCACTGAATTGATATGTACAGTATTACACAACAAATGGTACATGCTAAACTAATTAGCAGTAACAACTGCTATGGGAGCCAAAAAAGCTTGTGTTCTTGAAACAAGTGTGGCTCCACTTGTTTATAAACAATCATAACAACAAATTGTTGGATTCAATACTGTAGCGGCTTAGTAATGCTAAAAATAGCTTGACTACAATGTAGCGGACTGTTACAAGTTTATCATGCTGTTATTGCAGATTGCCTGAATTACATGCTAGTTAGTAATGGCTACCCTCCAGCCATGTTAACTTCTAGTTCATACAATTTCAACAAATTTTTACAAAGCTATATTCTTTCTATATTTCACAAATTTGTAGAACAAATACCTTTTTTTTTTTTCGGATGGGAAATCATCAAATGACTCCTCCCGCTCTGGGCGGAGCAGGAGAGAGGGAGTGTCAGACTTTTACTGACTAAAACCCATCCATGTTCCTTCATCGCCCTTTGTGTTCCGGGGCCACGGTATCTCTTTCGAACAGTCCTGCAACCCCGGTAGAACAAATACCTTCATGCTAAAGAGAGAGACCTTGGAGATTTTAGATTTAAATACAGATTTTATTATACAAGTAACTCAAAATAATAAATATTACCTATAATATGTTTAGTCTTAAGAAACTGCCCAGATAGCAATCAATTTGTGTCAAGGTGAAACTGTCTCGTCTTTTAATTTTATTTTGTGCTATAATGATTTAATACACACACCAGGCTTGCTGTATTTCAACTTGCTGCTATATTTAGTTCTACAAATTCGTCTAAACAAACTAAAGTATCAAGCCCACAATTATTTTAAAATAGATGTTTAGTAAAAACATAATTACACAACATGCTTAACCTACACTAATATTATAAAGAGCAAAGATTTGTATTTTTGTGTGTGTGTGTATGTTTGTAATGAATAAACTCAAGAACTACTGCAACATTTTCAAAAATTCTTTCACCATTAGAAAGCTACATTCACCCTGAGTAACATAGGCTATATTTTATCCCCATACTCCCACGGGAACTGAAACTACACGGGTGAAACCGCGTGACGTCCACTGGGATGAAATAGAAATAAAAAATAATTCATATTAAAGATAATTTTGCAAACCTTGTCAATGGTTTGATATAAAGATTATTGTGCATTACTCAGTTTGATTCTAGTATTAGGTAAATGATAAAAATTTAAAAAAACAGAATACTCAGCTAAAATTCCTTTAACCCGTATGCTCCCGGCCGTGCCTCGTGAGGCACAGTGCATTGTTATTTTAATTGTGTCTGTAATTGCGGGTATTGAAGTGTTAATACATTATTGATAATGCTTCACTAAAGTGCAGCACTAATTTGCATTGCATTGTGCATGGCTACATCCATATGGCGATAATAAATGACTTTAAAGTTCACCTTGACTCTGTTTGCCAGTTTCGGTAGACATTCAATGTTAGTATCAAGTTTAGAGGTCATACTCATACATTATAGCTTTGTAGAAACATACAGCTAAAAGGTGTCAGAATACATTTTTGTAGACCTTGAGTAAAGTTATAACTTGATCTTTCAAATGTCTAGTCCAGACATAAGGATAACAATGTACTTTTAAAAACCTTGAACACCAAATTGGATAAGTTCATCAAGCTAAGTTTAATTGGCACCTGTTGTGGAAGAATGCTTACCAGTCCATGACAGGATTGGGAACTTGTTTCAGAATCCTATCATCCTGTCATTCTTAAATTTAGGAATTTAAATTGCCCCAGCGGTGCTCGATCGGGCACGGTGCATTGTTATTTTAATTGTGTCTGTAATTGCGTGTATTGAAGAGCTACTGTGATTCATATTATGATTCTGCTAAAGCGGCCATTTTAGGCCCCCACAATAATAATATGTTTTACTAAAGATACAACCACAAGAAACTTAATACTAATCTACACTAATATTATAAAGAGGAAAGATTTGTATTTTTGTGTGTGTATATGTTTGTAATGAATAAACCCAAAAACTACTGAGCCAATTTCAAAAATTCTTTCACCATTATAAAGCTACATTAACTCTGAGTTACATAGGATATATTTTATCCCCGTACTCCCACGGGAACGGGAACTACGCGGGTGAAACCGCGTGGCGTCCGCTAGTACTTTATAATAACACAAAAATAAACTTAGTACACACAACAAAGTGTTCAGTGTTACAGAAAATATTGTGCAATACCTATTCATTTCAAATAAATCAATGTAACTGAACTAGGCAACACACATGGGGGTGATGGGTTGGCCTAACATGCATTTATTTGTTAAATATACACAATTTATTGATGATAGGAAAATAATAAGATTAAAGTTTAAGATTCTATAAACATTGTATTTTACAAAGCCCCTAATATCAAGAATACCAGGGGTACGATGCCGCGACCTTGGCGCACGCAAATTTTGTAACTAGAGCAGAGAGCTCTCCTCAATGTGAATACAAACATTTCAGTTGCTTTCATTCTGTCGTCTTTTCAAGGTATTTTATCTTATCAGTTAAATATTATAAAATCGTTTAATTCCTCAGTTTAAAGATAAAGACACACCAAATGAAAATTATCTAGTTCCCAAACCAACACAATACACTCGAGTTCATTTCAACAAAAAGATGGTCAAGTTATTTTCTAGTCATTAAATATGAGCGAGCTATATAATATACTAGCGTAGGTCACGCGGTTTCACCCGCGTAGTTCCCGTTCCCGTGGGAGTACGGGGATAAAATATAGCCTTATGTTACTCGTGGATAATGTAGCTTTCGAATCGTGAAAGAATTTTAATCGGTCCAGTAGTTTTTGAGCCTATTCATTACAAACAAAGTTTTCCTCTTTATAATATTAGTATAGACTAGCGTACGTCACGCGGTTTCACCCGCGTAGTTCCCGTTCCCGTGGGAGTACGGGGATAAAATATAGCCTATGTTACTCGTGAATAATGTAGCTTTCGAATGGTGAAATAATTTTTGAAATCGGTCCAGTAGTTTTTGAGCCTATTCATTACAACCAAACAAACAAACAAAGTTTTCCTCTTTATAATATTAGTATAGATAGATGTAAGTATTCTATTTCCAATATTCTACGAAAGACACACTACCTAACTGCTGCACAATCACGGCTGTAGGTAGTATCGAAAGGACATCTGTGTGCCATAATGTTGCTGTACTCGTTTGGTACAAATCGCAGGCTATTTAGAGTTCGATCAAGTTTCCGCCTCGGCATACCGATTAACTTTAAAGGCTACGGCTGTTGACCCTGGCAGGCTTACGTCAGCAACACGCATATTACGACGCGGCGACGCACTGCCCACGCAGCGTGAGCTTAAAGCACTTTCACGACGTGTTATCAAGTAAAATACGATGCATTGTACACCCAGTTAGCAAATATTGTTTACCAAGATTATAATCATTATCAAACATATTTATCGTAAATATTGCTTACTTAATAATTATTTAAACCCACAAGTTGGCGTTTCCTGTCTCATTTGATCAAAGCTTTGCCAATGACGTCATACATATAAGCGTGGAGCTATGACATCAATACAGCCTTCTTCAAATCGAAACTGGACTTAATAACGTCGATGACGCCCTCTTAAAAATATGTCCATCGATATTACTGTTAGTCACAGTCACACTGTTAACAACATCAAGCTTTTCTTGAATCAAAATTACTCTATCTCCATATTCCTCCCGCGTTGCGAATTGTTCGACGCACGTGTGTTATCAATATATCATCATTTAAATAGATTAAATTCTTAACTTCTGTACATATTTTTAAGAATGTCTCCTAAAGCTTTGAAACTAGGTCACTTAAAAAATATTTTTAACGAGATTTGGGTGTATACCAAAATAGATCATATAGTTAGGCGCCGACGACGTAGTACTCCTCACGTAGACATCCGACTATTTCTGATGTAATTATAACACCAGAGAGTTGTAGTGTCATGCCGTGCAATTAATTATCTGAATAATGATACAAATAAAGTTCTACGAAAAAATGTAGATTCAATAAATGAAAAAATAAGTGTTACCATGGCGTAATTTATTCGTTTGATCATTATAACTTCGGCAGGGCACGGACGGGTGGATAAGCGAGTAATCGTTATTTTCGTTATTGACCTCGGTCTTCTGTAAATATTACGTAGGCACACCGAATGACGAAAATGACGCCATGACTGTGTCATATTGAAGTCATCTCTAAATAAAAAAATCCGCCATACCTTATTATAATTCAACTTGAAGTTGTATCAATATTTAACAAAAAACTATATGCCGTATTTCTTATGTTAAAGTTATCTGTCGTGCATTTCCGTTCCACTTTAACAATTGGTTTGAGACAGTAAATTATCCTTCCCTATAGGGAACGTGCACAACGACGGTGGTGCCAACTGGCGTCACCAATCCGAATCTTGTACCAAATTAATACTTGACATTGACATGTAAAACAAGTAAACAGAATTAATTTTATTATTGAAAATGATTATTCTAGCTAATCATAATCCATTGTTGCATTTCTGGATGTACCAATACATCCACAAAAATGAAAATTAATCAAATAGCGTAAAATAATAAAATTCTATTACTTTCCAAAGAATAGTACTCTCATACCATGTTTATGTGAAAAACGCAAAAAATGGATAAATGCAGTAACAAAAATATTTGAACACAATTTGTTTTTGTTACACTCTGCATTGAAAAAGTTCAATAGCCTTCAAAATCAACCGTGCAAGCAAACATTAAATGGTACTGGCGTACCATTTAAACTTCAGCAAACACACGTATGTTGCACTGAAGTTCACACCGAATATTCCTCAACAGTTAAACAAAGAGTCCACATGTACTCAGATTATAAACATGGATAAACAATAAAGTTTTTAGTTGGCTGCACTCCTTGTGGTTTCCTAAGTTTTGTATCTAAATGCTACGGAGGGCGTTATAGTGATTGCTTATAACAAATGATTGTGGATTGATTTTTCTGCCTGGAGATACTGTTCTCGCTGTTAAAGGATTCCCTTCCATTAAAACATGTGTTGAAAATAAGAAAGTTGTCTATGCCACCGTTTCTTCATGCACCACAATTTTCATCTGAGAAAATAAACGAAACATACAAAATTCATATTGGTCAACATTCATGTTACGCTGACAAACATTATTGATAGACCGGAACCCATGTTTTATACCTTTTATCATAATCAAAAATAATACTTTTGAAGAGATTTGCGTGACAGGTGACAGCATAAGTTTCCTTTACTGTCCGCATAGTGTCTCTTTTGTCGTTTAGTGCTGCCACCTATAGTTCCTGCACGTTCCCTATCGCAGTTTATGAGTCATTTGCTTAACTTTTAAATTGGCCAAGGTTTATTATGGTCTCGCGACGTCAAACGACGTTGTATCAACGGGCGGGAAGCACGAGAATCAAATAACCGACATACACTATACATACAAATGGTTTTTCTTGGCGCCGAACGACACGCGGGAACCGGATAGTGGCGTGTTTACAAAAACATTCCTCGTGCTGTTGCGCAACAAGGCGCATGGCAACTCACCTTTATTTCTGAGGATTACCTCGTTTGGATGTCACGGATTCGTGTTTTCAATAACTTGTCCCTCTAATTATGTGAATGGAATGTTTACTTATTTACTTAGAAGGCATTGACAAAATACTCACACGTTTTTATTGTCATGGTATTTCATAAAGGGCCAACAAATTACATCATGGTACCTTACGAATGAATAAACAAAATATTATATTTCTTTTCAGCTTGGACAAAAAGACTAAGGATTGTCAACAAGCAGAGAACTTGGCGCGTCACTACGAGACGCGCTACACTGAGGAGAGCAACAAGTACAACAGTACTCTCGCCGATAAGAAGAAGGCTCAAGATGAAGCCAGGGTTTGTATACTTTTGATCCCAGCTTTTGACAATGCCTAAGATTTCATTCTAATTCAAAATCCGAAATCAAAAATCATTTATTTGCGTAAATAAGATACAGAAGGTTGGTAACACATATATGAAATTGTTCTCATCTGCCTTTAATTTCGGCATGCAAATCTAACATCATACCACGGTCAGTTTTGCAAATACATGTTATGTTTGTGCAATGCACTATTTACAAAGTATGCTTATCTACCAGTACCTGTAATAACTAATAATACATGAAAATTAATTAATTTTAGACACTAGGTCAAACTATTTTCCTTGTCGAGAGTTGTAACACGTTTACCTAGAACCCTTGACTATTAATAGAGCTAGAACTTATTTGCATTAATCAAGGCTATTTTTTTTATTATGTTTCCTAGAAACAACGACCATCTAACGAATATTTTTTGCAGGAGCTGGCTAAGGAACTGGAGAAGTTGCGCAAGGTCTACGCTGACACGCGCAAGACCTTGGAAGAGGAGATGCTGTGCCGCATCGACATGGAGAACACCGTGCAGAGCCTGCGCGAGGACCTGACCTTCAAGGACCAGGTGTTCCAGCAGGAGCTGTCGGAGACGCGCACCAGGCGCCAGGTCGAGATCTCTGAGATTGGTGAGTCTACTTCTTTTAACAACCATCAAGTCTTTCATGCCCGGGGCTTCGCACGCGTGGAGTTCGATAATTGTCCCACGGGATCATACTACTAAGATAAAAAGTATCCTATGTGTTAATCCAGGTTATAAACTATCTGTGTGCTAAATTTCATCCAAATCCGTTCAGTAGTTTTTGCGTGAAAGAGTAACACACACATACAAACTTTCGCCTTTATAATATTAGTGTACAGTACAGAGGTTTTAATGCCTCAGGCATCAAAACCGCCTATCGTCTTTCTGTACATTTTTATGTTTAAAAAAATCAATGAAATACCCAAGGCTGCCTACAAAATTAAGAGAAGTATGAAGTTCTCTAGTTTGACGTGGTACAAGTTGCAATCAATTGTTTGTCTATGGTGCTCCCACACCTGGAGTGTTCGCCTGTAATGTAACATTTGAGATTCTATTTTGAGCATTACATTACAGGTACTGCCTCCCTGACTTACGAGCATTCGCCTGTAATGTAACATTTGATTCGATTTTGAGCATTTAGTGGATTCCACAATGTCGGACGAAGCAGTCGTTGTGCTGAGCACGGCAATATTAATGTATCATCAAGCTGCGCACTGTAATGCTCGGTTCTCTGCCCTCACCCATGTAATCGAACCTGTAACATTACAGATTGCGTGCTGTAATGCTCGGTTCCTTTCCGTCACTGATGTAATGCTTGACTCTGTAACGTTACATTACAGGCGAATGCTCCAAGTGTGGCAGCACTTTAAAATAATGATTTGCTATTGAATTGACTTATAATTTTATATTTGTTATAGATGGTCGTCTGGCCCAGCAGTATGAAGCTAAGTTGCAGCAAAGTCTACAAGAGCTGCGCGAACAGCAAGAGGCTAACATCAAGGCCAACCGTGATGAAATCGAAGCTCTCTATGAGAATAAGGTAGTTAAACCAAACATACTTTATAGTTTATATAAAGGGTGTAAAACACCTCTTAACGAAGCCGAAAGGCACTTGTTCTCCTCGTCATTGCGATCATTTTTTGTTCTAAACCATACCGCTGCTAGTTACGGAGGATATTGGGGGTCAAAGTTCGAACTTTTTGACAAGTGTTTTTTTTAATATAAGTTTTTAATGTAAGATTTTTTACTTTAAACACCTCCACGACCCCCATACTATTCAATCCATCCTTCAGCACAATGTTTTTGAGTGCGTTACATTGAGTTCTACCACAAAACATGATTTTTCACCCCAAGTCGTTTCCCAGCAATAATTTTTGCGTAAAGTTACTTAGTTTGATGTACAGAATGCTTGGTTGACGGCTTCGTGATGAGGTCTTTTACACTCTGTATTATGATGGTGTCACAATGTCTCTTATCTGTTAGCATGCACAGTATCACAGTACCTACTTGTGTGAGATACGTAACATTCCTGTAAAATTTTATAATAAGACTGTAATGATTTCTCTAGATGAAGAATCTGCACAATGCAGCAAACCGCAACAGTACGGCCGCCACCGTCGCCGTGGAGGAGCTGCGCACCATGCGTACGCGCATCGACAGCCTCAACGCCACGCTCAACGATCTGGAAAACAAGAACGCGGCGCTTAGCGTGAGTGCTGATATTACTATTAAAACATTACTGTCGTGAGTTTATGCAGCACCTATTCCTGTAGATAAATAGCAATGTTCCTCTTGTAGGTTCACACAATTCGTATTTTATGCGGTTGTACATTAATTAGGAGTGGTACTTAAATATATTCTTATCATTATTGACAATTAATCACCTGTTTTTACTTGTCACTCAATCCATCAACTTATACTAAGCCACCATGACAAAGAAACATCCTTCCTCGCACTTTAATTTGAGAAAAACAGAATTTGAACAGATTGAGATTTGAGATCCATTAGGAAAAGTATTTCTTCCAGAAGTATAATTGGAATAAAAGTGAGCCGTCGCGGGACGCCTGGCAGATGTGAAACATCTAAACTATTTTGTACAAGTAATATGTTTAAAAAAAAAGTCAATATAAAAAAACAAACATAATATAAAAGAAAATAAAAACAAAATGACTCGATTTATAAAAATAAAATCCTTTGCTGGAATCGAACTTGAAGTCACAAGGTTGTAACCCAGCGGTCTGTGCCCCGAGACCAGCTGACTTATTGAAATCGTGTCGAACGAATATGTAGATCTTGTGCTGCTTCAAACACGCGATTTTCATTTGTTTTGCCACAGCATGCGTCGCGACGCTCGCAACGTGGTTTTAATTTGTTTTTAGGGTTTACCCGCGCTTATAGTTTTCACATCAAAAATAAAATGTAAGAGTGTAGCTACATTATTCTGGTTGTACAGAACCGCTGCCGCGAGCTGGAGCGTCAGCTGGAGACGGAGCGCGCGCGCCACGCAGAGGACCTGGCGTCGCTGGAGCAGGAGCTGGCGCGTCTGCGCGACGAGATGGCCTCGCAGCTGCGCGAGTACGCCACGCTCATGGACATCAAGATCTCGCTCGACTACGAGATCGCCACCTACCGTGCTCTACTCGAGGGAGAGGAGGACAGGTAATACTTGCTTAGATGCTTCTACTACTTTTTATGTTAACTGTAGAATATATGTATGTGGAATTACAAAATAGGGTAAAGTCCATGTAAAAAATTAAATAAGGTAAAACAACACGTAGAGCACAAAATAAGGTAAATGAAACCCTCGTAAATATTTATATTCATATCATATCTTTAGCGCCAAACTAGTAGCTCAGTTCTGGGCCGACTCAATTTAGATTGCCATCGACACGCTAAGAAGGAGATATCTTTATTTGTTAGTGTGCATATTGACCAATACTAATTTAGAAACTCCACAAACTTTATAAACACGTTGAAACAAACAGGCTGAACCTGACAACCCAGTCTCCCGGTCGCGAGTCCCGCGCGTCTGGTAGCGCGTCCGCGTCGGGCGCAGGCCGCGCCACTCCCGCGCGCCGCGCCACGCCACTGCGCGCCGCCCGCAAGCGCACGCTGCTGGACGAGTCCGAGACCCGCAGCCTCAACGACTTCAGCGTCACCGCCAGCGCCAAGGGAGACCTCGAGGTCGCCGAGGCCTGCCCCGATGGCAGCTTCGTCAAGATCCGGAACAAGGGCAAGAAGGTGAGATGATATGCTGTTATTCTTTCTTCTTGCGTATACCCACCCGTGTGCTATTTTGTTCAGGCAACAGTCAAATGTATTTGTGATACTTGATCTATATTATATTACATAGGAACTGAGCCTCGGTGGCTACCAGATCCACCGCAAGGCAGGCGAGCAGGAGACAGTGTTCAAGTTCCACCGCACCGTGAAGCTGGAGCCGGGCGCGATCGCCACTGTGTGGTCGGCCGACGCCGGCGTGGACCACGACCCGCCGCGCGACATCGTCATGAAGGGACAGAAGTGGTTCGTCGCGGACTCCTTCACCACTCTCTTGTTGAACACTGACCAGGAGGTAATTTATTTCGGCTTTTGTACTTCTGAGTGCTCAATCGCAGTAAAGACTTTCTTTTGCAATTTAATGTATGACCGTTTTCTAATATCTTAAATTATATAAAACGCAGGAGGTAGCGGTGTCGGAGAGACAACGGCGACAGATAAGCACCAGTGCCCAGAGACATCGCGAGCTCGCGCATAAATATCCTCGTCGGGAACAGGTATGTTTAACAAAAAGATTTTTATAAATAGCAAACCCACGTATCTATGATCTAGACTTTATTATATTTCCTGGTATTCCAGTTGGGAGAACTTCGTGAGGGAGAAGAGAACTGTCGCATAATGTAAGTGCCTGACGCTTCACGCGGAGCTATGGACTGCCCAGTGGGCACCTTCAGCTTTCAAACTGTTTATTAATGACTGTCTTCATTTCTACATCGGATTAAATACAATGAAGCTATAATTAGACAAGAATTAAATTACGTTTATTAATAAAGTTCTTTATTAGCTAAACACAAAATAATGTTAAAAGAATATTAGCTGTAGAATGAAAAATATTGGTGAAATTGTGAAGTATAAATAAATACTATCTAACAGCCATATAGCATTATTCGAGGAAACATAATAAAAAAGGAAGGCAATTGTTTCTAGACTAAATACCCAGATAGAGTGGAGAGTGCTGCTGATGTAATTAATGTATTATCTATCAGTGTTATATTTTTTGAAGTTTAAATTCCATAGTCCTCTAGCTATATGCCTCTTAGATATTACTTAAAACTAAGAAAAAGCCTTTTATGTTCGTTTTTCCGTGACAATTTGTCGTTTTTTTTTTCTCTGGTCAAATTATATAAGTATAGCACTCAAATGGCTTTTATAATATAATATATAGACAGTGAACAAAGTACAAAAAAGTCTGTTCCCTTATTGGTGAGATGATTGCAATCCTTCAAAGATAAAACATGAACAGCTTACAACATCATTTTCGTTTGCTTGCTTTTTAAACCATTCCACAAAATTTAGCGTATTTACGCAAATATCCGAAATGTTTCGGTAATATCAAGTGATCTTTTATTACTATAAGATGATCTATATTACACAAGTAAACGAATATTTTTGACAAACGCCAACCGAAACGCCATCACCAGCTTATAATAACTCAAAAAACACAGACTCCTTTGGGGGATTGCAATCCATAGTGGGTAAGTATAGAAAATTAGAAATACAGTTTTTTCACCCCACCCTTTTTGAGTTAAGTATAAGAAATTTTATATCCATAAAATAATTTAAAATATTCATTTAATAACAGTTCATTCAATTCGTAGATTAAATCTACTAATATCATTATTCTTAGTGACCTTGTACTAGATAAATCACTGTATTAGTTCTAAGTTTTTGTCGACTATCACAAAAGATGGCGATTTAGAGTAAGCGTTAGTTCGCACCTATAGTATTTTAGGAGTTCAACAAATTATAGGCGCTTTATAAACTACGATGTTTCTGTACTGCGGTTTTCAAACTTATTGTAACAAAAATTCTGGGTGACATAAAGAGAACTAAGTAAATTTGTAATAACATTTTCAATCATGTAATCGGAAGATATGACATCAGAAACAAAAGTCGCCTAATAAGTCCTGATTGCTAATTTCAAAAGTTAGGTGCAAGTCTCAAATAAGGCTTTGTCAGCAAAAAGGATGAAAAATAAAAAGCATTTTACAACAATATTGTGCGTCAATGAAGTAAACTTAATTATAAAAGAGATAAGTTGCTACGTTTACGTAATAATTCACTTGGTGTTAATTATTGTTTTTAATCATTGAGGATGGAATCTGATTCATTGTCATTCTATTTTCGTTTTATGAGTAATCGTGAGACCTTTTTAGTTTGGACCCAGTTTATATCTTCTATGTAATAAACCATATAATATTAAAATAAAATTATATTTAAGGTTACAGAATGTTTTTTATTTAGTCCTTCCATGCCACCTAATTGATGAAAAATATATGAATAAAACATGTACCCTTTCACTACTATTAAGGTTTGCTCTAGTCTAACCTGATATAGCTGAATATCAGTATTTTCCATGGAGCGACTGCCTATCGGATCTCAACAACCCAATGTCTTCTTTGTTTCTCCGTTTCTGAAGATCGTGCCTGTCTTATAAGGCTTCAGGGCAGCGGTAATAAGGAAGGCTGTTCAAAGCTGATTGTAGATGGCGCGTACATAGCTTAGTCCCAATCTGGCCAATGAGGTCAACTATTTTGAAATATAAAATGACATTGACAGATTTTCAACCAATGACGATGTTTGGTACAAACGATGCTAGCGCCATTAGTTATAGAGTTGCCTTCCCCATAGCGAGTCGCTCTGGGTTTGACCAACAAGCAGGTGAATGCCAACGCCCGCGTGGTCTTTTCCCATCCACTAACCCCTACTACAACCACTTTCAAGTTATCTGGTTGCCTCTGGCCGATATGAGGACTCGTCTGCAGCAAATCGTCGATTTACAGAATAACACTGTCGCAAAGCAAGACATCGGTGTCGATTCTGTTGTGCACAACTAAACTTAATTTAGGCTATTGCTATCTTTTTCTCTCTAATATAACGAGAAAGAGACGGACGTAATTTTAGTGCTGTCAAATTGAATTGGAACTAATATTTCCATACAAATGAAGGGTGCATGTAAAAACATGTCGACTAAAAACACGGTGAAGCGCAAGGCATAAACTAGTTTGCTTTGATTATATAATGTCTAGAGATGGAGCGTTGCCCTACAATCGAAACAAAAAAACGAGCCAACAATTTCAAGCCTGTGTGCGTGCAGGTGGTGTTTTACACTGTCCTTCTATGTCTCTGTGTGCGTGAATAATGATACCAGCTACTACAATTCTCCCATAAGTCACATATTAAAAAAATGCGATCTATTCATCGATTTCTGATAAAATAGGATTATTGGGTATTCTAAAAAATAAGATGATAAGTTGATCACCATATTTTACTCATTCAATAATTATGTTTGATAGGGGCTGATTATTCATTAGTCAGATAACTTTTATCCAAGGAATTAAAATGGAGGTTAAATCACCGATTTAACTATTAATCAGTGCCAGTTAATAATAATTACTAAAATGTGAACATGAAGTCGGTATCAAGTAAATTATTTACCTAGCTAATTTAATGTCAATTTTCACTTGGCATCGACTTCAAAATCATATAAAGAAAGACTTAATACGAATTGATAAACTCCACCTTTTTTTTAAATCGATAAATAAAGTAGACCAATTAAATAACATAAACGTATCCCTAAACTAACTAATATACCCACAATAAAATGACGTTAAGTTGGGACAATGAAAAAAAGAAACTGGCTGTTCTTACAAACAAAAAAATAAATATATAGTTTTTTGGTTACTTACCGATGACAGGTGATGTGCTTGGTATTGTTTACCCTTCCTGTATAATTCCGGCACAGTTACGGTAACGTAACCTTAAACTAACTAATATACCCACAATAAAATGACGTTAAGTTGGGAGAATGAAAAAAAGAAACTGGCAACACTGATTAAATATGGCGTTATTTTAGGTTCTTACAAACAAAAAAATAAATATATAGTTTTTTGGTTACTTACCGATGATAGGTGATGTGCTTGGTATTGTTTACCCTTCCTGTATAATTCCGGCACAGTTTAATAACATATACCGCAATGGTAATCTATAAGACAGATATGTTGTGAACGCGCAATCGTAAAGACTCGAAAACAGGCCAATTGGCCTGTTTTTCCCTTATTCTGCGTCACTGCGTGTATGTGAGCTGGCTCTCCCCCGCGGCACACTTTTTTCTGTGGTTTTGTAGGTGTTTATCATATCTGTTTAATTTAATCCTGCAAAGTAATGCTGTTTTGACATTGTAGTTTTTATTGTTTTACATCTTATACTAGTTTTAATTCCTTGAAGAGCTCGTGGCAAAATAATAACAACCGCTCGGGTCGATCTTTAGGTCAAGCCATGCTTGCCAAGGTTGGTCGGTGGATGGATGACCACTGATTACATACCGAATTTCCTCCGTATGCCTCGGAAAGCACGTTATGCAGTTGGTCCCGGCTGTTATTTATAGATCTTTGACAGTCGTTATAGGTAGTCAGAGGCCCAAAAAGTCTGACAACCAGTCTTACCAAGGGGTATCGTATTATCCAGTACTAACTGGGTTGTGGAGGTCAGATAGGCAGTCGCTTCATGTAAAATACTGGTATTCAGCTGCTTCCGGTTAGACTGGAAGTCGACCCCAACATAGTTGGGAAAAGGCTAGGCAGATGATGAGTAGTTTTAATTCCAGGTGCAAAAAATACATAATATTGCGATTGAGTGGAATAAAAGCTCCAAGGTATTTACAAGCGATCTGGCTATTGGGCAGAGCCAGCTCACGAAACTGAAGACCGACGAGGGCAGGATCTTATTCGCCAAACGGGAGCTTCTGAGGGAAATCGAGAGTTTATATTATTGTAGATCTAGCAAACGACCCAATAGCTAGACTGGCCCGATACTATACCGAACACATCCCGGATGTCAGCCTGTACGAGATTAAGATGGCTCTGAAACAGCTAAACAACAAGGTACCGGGTGATGACAGAATCACGGCCGAACTCCTGAAGGCGGGTGGAAAACCGATACTTAAGGCCCTTCAGAAGCTGTTTAATTCCGTCATACTCGAGGAGAAAACGCCACAGGCATGGTGCAGGACCGACCCGAACCAGCCGGTTTCTGAAAAGGCTTTAGCACCGTGGACTATTACATACGCTGCGGCAGGTTATACAGAGACTCGCCTCGCCTCGCGTAAAATCTCTCTTTAGCGTTTGTGGACTACGAGAAAGCCTTCGATTCGATCAAGATTTGGGCTGTACTGGTCTCTGACCTATCTCTAACGGTGCCAAACCGATTATCGGTAAATCGAGGTGTTGTAGAGTTTTTTTTAAAACGACACCATGTCAGTCCGACTTCAGGACCAAGTCACGGAACCTGTCCTTATGCAGCGAGGTGTGAGACAGGGAGACGTTATATCTCTGAAACTATTCACCACTACACTGGAGGATATCTTCAAGGTTCTGGACTGGAGAGGGCTAGGCATCAATGTCAAAGGCGAGTACATCGCTCACCTTCCGTTTGCCGACGATATAGCAGTCCATGAGGGATATGGGATATGAGACCATGGAGGACCTCGGTACAATGCTCGTCGACCACAGAAGAGCTTCCGAAAGAGTGGGTCTTAAAATAAACATGGACAAAACCAAGGTTATGTTGAATGACCATGTAAAACCCACTCCTATCAAGATCGGAGACTCCACACTCGAAGCAGTAGATGATTATGTGTACCTGGCACAAACGGTCCAGTTAGGCAGGTCTAACTACGAGAAAGGTTAATCTCGAGAGGACTCGGATGGGCAGCATTCGGGAAGTTGTGCGGTATCTTCTCGTCCAACTTACCGCAGTGTCTCAAGACGAAAGTCTATGACCAGTGTGTGTTGCCAGTGATTACATACGGGACCTAAACGTGCTCGCTCACAATGGGCCTCATCAAAAGGCTTAAAGTCACCCAAAGGGCAATGGAGAGGGCTATTCTCGGAGTTTCAAAGAGAACCAAGGTTACCGACGTAGCCCGAAGAATTGCCAAACTTAAGTGGCAGTGGGCAGGGCACATTGCTCACAGATCGGATGGCCGATGGGGCCGAAAAGTTCTGGAGTGGCAATGAACCGGTAGACGTTGCGTTGGAAGGCCCCGCACATGCGAATCGCACTGGACCGGTCAATGCCCTGCCGGGGTTGCGGGACTATTCGAAAGAGATACCGTGGCCCCGGAACACAAAGGGCGATGAAGGAACATGGATGGGTTTTAGTCAGTAAAAGTCTGACACTCCCTCCTGCTCCGCCCAGAGCGGGAGGGGTTATTTGATGATTTCCCATCCGAAAAAAAAAAAAAAAACCGGTCAATGTGGCTACACTTGGGGGAGGTCTATGTCCAGCAGTGGACATCTTTCAGCTGAAATGATGATGATGATGATGACAACTATTGTTTACCATTTTAAAGCATGAATTAATTGTTACAGTAACAGTTTTATGACTACCAATTGGGAACGTGCAGGAACTATAGGTGGCAGCACTAATCGACAAAAGAGACACTATGCGGACAGAAAAGGAAACTTATCACTTCTCATCGTGCTTTCAATTTACTTAGACAAAATTGTCTCTTCAATTATATTATTTTTGAATATGCTAAAAGGTATAAAATATGAGTTCCAGTCTATCAATAACGATCGTCAGCGTAATATAAATGTTTAATAATATGAATTTTATATCTTTCGTTTACTTTCTGATGAAAATTGTGTTGTATGAAGACATGGTGGCTGGCATAACTAAGATAGCTTTCTTATTTTCAACACATGTTATAATGGAAGGGAATCCTTTTTCAGCGAAAACAGTATCTCCAGACTCTAATAAATCAATTAGTTCACAATCATTTGATGAAGCAATCAATAAAATGCAGTCCGTAGCATTTAAGTAGATACAAAACTTAAAAAAAACCAAAGGAGTGCAGCCAACTAAAAACATTATTGTGGGTATAACCATGCATAGAGTTTGGCCAGCGAAAGCTGTCCAAAAAAAAAAAGCGGGAATTTTAAAAAATCAAGAGCTGTTAACCCTGGCTGTACACTGCTTAAACGGCGTTGATACTATTTATTATTCAGCAAGTAAAATATTTTTTATATGTTTTATGACCTGTAATTTTCGAGTGTATTATGAAGTAATATCTATACTAAAGAGGTAACATTTGTTTGTAAGTTTGTATGTAGAGAGTAATCTCCGGAAGTAATGAACGGATTTTAAAAAATCTGTCACCTACATTCACCCTGAGTACTCCCACAGGAACGGGAACTACGCGGGTGAAACCGCGGGACGTCTGCTAGTATTAAATAAAACAGTACTTTTAATTCTGCCTTCTTTATTATTTTCAAAAAGTCCACAAACAACATTTCCTCAAACCATTTCATAAAGTTGGTAGCATTCATATCATCATGGTAGTTAGCTGATTTGGATTTTGTACTGAATACCAATAATGCACCTGGCACAAATCCTTCCTTCGATCCTGCATGCACAATAATATGTCTTTTTCCTGACGATATATTAGTAGTGACACCACTTGTTGAAGGTCCTTGCCATGATTTTTTTACTTTATAGTTCTGATGTACATATGTCTCATCAACGTAAACAATCTGTTTACCTTCTAGCCTCTTTCGATGTATTGTCCTCAAAAACCTGTGTCTCCATGCCGCAATTTCATATTTTTCTGTAAGTAAAGCCCGTTCATTATTATTGTTTTGAAAATCAAACCCGTTCTTGTGTAAAATTTTTCTGAGGGTTTCACGGCATCTCGTGATTTCAATGGCTTCCTTCAGCTCATTGTGCAGGCTTCTCAGTGTTGGGACTTGTTTCCTAACTCCATAAAATTCATTTATTTTGTTCCTTATTGCTGAAATATCAAAATTATCCAAATTGGAAACTGTTGCTATATGTGGACGATTTTTCCCCGGAGTGTTCCACTGTCCTTGATTTTTAGATCCTTCAATTTTAATTCTCCTTAGGGTCTTCACACTTACATCTGAAGAGAACGAATACAATAAATTATGTAACAGTATATTGTTACTATTCAGTCATTAAAATCAAAAATCATAATTAGCCGTCCATACATTATCATAAATGTATAAATCCTTCGAATTAACTTTTAAAGGTAAAACTTTCCATTATGGGCCGTCGATTTATGGGTCGGGGAGGGGTGGGGGGAGGAGGGGGGGAGGGGGCTACCCCCTGTCCCATCCCCGCACCGCGCAGCCCCATAGTAATAGAGATATCCATGGTCAAAGTTTAGAGGTTAGAATAGCGCTATTTAGTTATTAGAATGAAAAGAGGTAAAAAATTAGTATTGTTTGGCAGAAGGTGGGAGGAGAGAGGTGCCCCCTGTGCCCTGGCACCACTCCCATGTAAAGGCGACGCACCGTTCTTGACAAAAAACAATTATAGTAATCTAACCTAAAAACACTTTATATTCGCCAAAAGAGCGTAGTCGACGGAGCCCCGCTGCGCGGGTCTCCTATTTCTGTCTGCAGGGTTTAAAGGAACCTAACTAACCTAACATCGGGGTGCCCTAAGTTCCGAGTTCGCCTCACTCGCTCTTGTATCCAAATTCTCCTAGTAGCAGTAGTAACATTGCCTATAATTGGTATACACATACAATCAGTGACACAACATACACTTTTTTTGTTTACTTTTTTTATAGTTACGTACACTTCTACCGTTAACGGAACGTGAAATGTCAACTTTGACGTCTATCATGATAATATAACCAACCTAAAGTGCAAATGTCGTGATATTTTCCAATCTGTAAAGAATTAAATCTCGTAAACCGTGAGTATCTGCAACTTAAAAATTTGTAAAAAGCCTTCTGTTTATGAGTGCTATCTACAAAAAAAAAATGAACTTCCAACTCGACGGCCCATAATGGAAAGTTTATCCTATAGAAATCTATAATTTCTAACGTAATACCTGTCATTGAAGATATCTTTTCCAAATAATGTGATTCACAATTCAACATTTCATTTTTTTCTAGAGTTTTCAACTTCTTTACTGCTTCTACAATTATGAGTTTTGTCTCCTCGTTGTTAATACACTGAAAAATCGATACACCGTGAAAGATATTGCGATTTGTTATAAATAGTCGAAAAGTATCAAGTTTTTTCAATAGAAATTCAATAAACTAACCTAAAAGTGAAATGATTGAGTCTAGTCGTAGCAATTTCTCCGCAGATTTCCGATTTAAATCACGTTTTATATCTTTAAATTTGTCAATCATGGTAAATAAAAGCTTCCTCGTCGAACTTTTGATCGTTTTCGGCATTATTTTAACCAAAACCAATGAAAATATGTGAAACGTAAATACAAGATAACTCAAGTATGAAACGTCAATATGTCAATTTTGACAGTCCTAAATTATTGCCATATCAAAACTTCTGAAAATACGTCGTGGACAGCTTTCGTTGGCCAAACTTCTAGATTCTGAGTACATGTGGAGTCTTTGATTAACTGTTGAGGGATATTCGGTGTGAACTTTAGTGCGGTCTAGTAGAACACGTGTATGGTGAAGTATAAATGGTTCTGGTATGTTTGCATGGACGGTTGATTTTGAGGGCCTTTTCAATGCAGAGTGTAACAAAAACAAGTTGTTTTCAAATATTTTTCTTTACTGCGTTTATCCATTTTTTGCGTTTTTCACCAAAACATGGTATGATAGTAGTATTCTTTGGAAAGTAATAGAATTTTAAGCTAATTGTTTTTTTTTTTTTTTGTGGATATATTAATACGAGGAGCTCGTGGCTAAATAATAACAGCCGCTCGGGTCGATCGTTAGGTTAAGCCGTGCTTGCCTAGGTTGGTCTGTGGATGGGTGACCGCCCATTACATACCAAGTTTCCTCCGTGCCTCGGAAAGCACGTTAAGCCGTTGGTCCCGGCTGTAGTTTGTAGATCTTTGACAGTCGTTAGGTAGTCAGAGGCCCAAAAAGTCTGACAACCAGTCTTACCAAGGGGTATCGTATAACCCGGTACTAACTGGGTTGTGGAGGTCAGATAGGCAGTCGCTCCATGTAAAATACTGGTATTCAGCTGCATCCGGTAAAACTGGAAGCCGACCCCAACAAAGTTGGGAAAAGGCTAGGCAGATGACGGTGATGGATGTATTGGTACCTACATCCAGAAATGCAACAATGCATTATGATTAGTTAATTAATTTTCACTTTAAAATTAATTCTGTTTACTTGTTTAGAAAAGTCTATGTCAAGCATTAATAGAGCACAAGATTCGGATTGGCGACGCCAGTTGGCAGCACCGTCGTTGTGCACGTTCCCTATTGTCTTTTTCTACAAAACCTATTTTGGTGCTTGAGGGATTTTCTTTTTAGCTCTTCCCTAGTCGCTGGATAGATGGCGCTAAGAGTTAGTATGATAATGCAAGGAACAGAACCTAAAAAAACTGATTTTAACAAAGCGCGAGAAAACTAGGTTATATTCGGAAGGCGGAAGGTTAAGCAAATGAAAGTGTCAGTCAACGAGAGTATGTGACGTGACCACGTGACACAATGTTTTTTTTTCCAAGCGTTTTGGTTTTGGCACCAACTATCATAGTAAGTTAAACGCCATCTATAGAGTTCTTGGAAACTTAAGTTTTTTTTTAATACCTCTTAGAGAAAACCTGGCATTACGAACAAAATCCAGTATAATGGCATACGCCATAACTCTGTTGGACACTGAGCTCAATTTGACTCATGGTCCTTTGGGTAAAAACATTAGTACATATACCTAGAACTGTGCGTAGGGCTAGGTAGGACATAATAGTTCCATACCTAAATTAACTGTCACTGTCATGTAATATGTCAGGCTGTATGGCTCTGTTCCTTTGCCTGCCTTTTGGCGAATTTTATAAACAACATGTAATATGTCATAACAAATATTCTAACCTAAAATATTATTAATAAATAAATTACCAAATAATAGAAAGCCGCTGTACATATTATCTGTAAGTATAACGTACCAACAATATAATCTGTGTATTTTCTTTACTTTTTACCCCAGACTGTGCACGTGCCACAGCTTATTGTCAGTATACTGCAGAAAAGAAAAAATATTAATCTTTTTTACAAGCCCACTTTTTTATACTTCTGATTGTTACGTGCATACTGTGATTCATGTCAAATTAGTTTTATTATCTTCCCTTTAAATATTTTTTCTTAATCATAAATACTAGCATAAGTCCGCGGCTTCGCCAGGGTGGATTTCGATCATTTGTCCCATGGAATCTTACTACCAAGATAAAAAGTAGGTATCCTTTGTGTTAATACAGGTTATAAACTATCTGTATGGTAAATTTCATCCAAATCAGTTTAATAGTTTTTGCGTGAAAGAGTAGGTAACATCCATCCATCCTTACAAACTTTCGCATTTATAATATTAGTAATTCATTTATCCTAGCAAATCAATTTATTTATTTATTGATAACATTTTCACCCTCTGGTAGATTTAGATGTACAAGGTGTATAGTGCTGGGTCCAGAAAACGACCCTGTGCCACTCCACCGGTTAGTGGAAATATTTATGTTTGCCGACAAAGTCAACAAAACCTTTTCCAATTTCTTCATTTTTCCATCATATTCTGCCATCTTTATTCTTCTCCATCATAAAATTCTTATTAATATAAGTTGGTCTTGACCCACTGCAGCAGGGCAGGGTTTCCCTCCATTCTTTTCATCGGGCATTATTTTGTTCTACCTTTTTCCAATTTGCAAAGGAAGACATTCAGGCCGCCGGCTACATCTTTCGTGGTGAAATGCGACCTCATGTTCCTGTTTCAGGGCACCAATCTCGTGTTATACGGGTCCACAGCTTGTTTGGCATGCAGCAGAAATGTTCTGCACAGACCAGCACAGGCCCATTTTAGTTGAGTGGTTCAAGCCAAGTCAATGGTACAAACCATTGACTTGACATCTCAAGGTGCAATGTGGTGTTTCAAACACAATCTGCTAGTTTAAAACTTAGGATACTGCTGGTGCTATACTAAACTAGAATACTTAATCAAAATAAATACCTTTTTTGAGAAATGATGGGTTAAATATTGAAACACAATCATGTATATAAGTTATAGTTAAACTTCAAAGCTCCAGCACTTTTTGGTTTGGCTGTTCAAACAGGTCTAACAAGAAGTCCTGGATTAAGTCCAAATGTTGTTTCCCGATTTAAGGCTTAACCATGTTGCAACCTTTGACTAACGAATTTAGGTCTAGAATCCTTTATCCTATGAGAGACCAACTTGGACAGTAAAATGCTGAAACTCAAAATGATCAAATTGGGGAATGACCAGACCTATTCTAAATTACATACAGGACTGTGTTAGTTGATAAGACTCAAATTTAAAAAAAAAAAAACCTTGATTTTCTTGTTTGAAAATTATAAGGATAGATTGATAAATTATCTGAAATATTAGTTTTTTATAATCAAACTTGGGATAAACCAGTCATTCTGTGAAGGGGCTACACTCGATCTTGGACTATAAAATAAATATCTACACTAATCTATACTAATATTATAAAGAGGTAACATTTGTTTGTAAGTTTGTATGTAGGGGTAATCTCCGGAAGTAATGAACCGATTTCAAAAATTCTTTCATCATTCGAAAGCTATAATTCACCCTGAGTAACATAGGCTATATTTTATCCCCGTACTCCTACGGGAACGGGAACTACGCGGGTGAAACCGCGGGACGTCCGCTAATATTGTCTAAAGGAAAGATTTGTATTTTGTGTGTGTGTATGTTTGTAATGAATAAACTCAAAAACTACTCGACCGATTTTAAAAATTCTTTCACCATTAGAAAGCTACGTCTTTACTGAGTAAGATAGGCTATATTTTATCCCCGTAATCCCACGGGAACGGGAACTACGCGGGTGAAACCGCGTGACGTCCGCTAGTTATACGTAATTATGTCTAAATAAACCGTAAACATAACTGGCAAAATAAGGGTGTACTTGTTAGGTACACCTCTGCCTAACCCTTCGGGGTTTAAAAGGCGTGATGTTATCTTCTGTTATAATTACTACAACCCTACTTATTACTACCAATTACTACAGTCTGTCTGTCCCTATGTTATATGTATACTTAGATCTTTAAAACTACGCAACGGATTTTGATGCGGGTTTTTTTAATAGACATAGTGATTCAAGAGGAAGGTTTTAGTATATAATTTGCGGGCGGGCGAAGCCGCGGGCATCAGCTAGTTATATCAATATTTCAACCTATCTTAGCTAAACTGCCACAGGGTTGTTCTGTGCGCTGTGTTAATCACTGGACATCCGTATTCAAGGGTGGTAGCTTCATAATATTTAAATTCGCAAAGTTGTTTGCGTTTTCGAATTCGAATTTGCGTAAAAATTCAGCAGCTTTTCACGACGGGAATATAAGAGAAGTCTATTTGGGGAGCGAAATAATAAGGCCATGTCTATTAGAACGGTTTCAAAACACAACAATGCATACGGCAACTGCAATGGCCATCCATCCGGTCTGCGCTGCCGCTTCGGTATTGACGGGCGCGTTCCCGATTTCTGCCACTCTGCCGGATGGCACGGATCCAGTCGAACCCACGCGTTTATATCCGTTCTGTTGGGATGTCCAAGAATAGGAAGTGTGTTAGGTCAGTTGCTGCCTCAAAACACTGTTTTCAGACACTAAGTAGGAATAATCCTGCGGTCACTCTGAGTCGCATGTCGCATGGCTTATCCGGTTTTTTACTAGATCATTTAATTGTTTTATAATTTAGTCTACAATAGTGTTGTTTTGGGTATACTTAAACTAATCTAATCTAGATAGAGTAGCTATATACAAACTTTCGGATACTATATACTTAGCTCTTGGGTGCGTTATTCGATAAAATGCTGTCGAATTATATCGTCATTTTAATTTTGTCATACCTCTGAACTTCATCAACTAGGTAGTTAGTAGGTACCTACATACCTACCTCTCACTGTTTCAGTAGTAGCAACAAACGCAACACATAAAATTCGTGTACCTACTTCAACGTAGTTAACTAATTAACTTTAATAGTGTTCGCTCTATCAAGGGCCACGTTACCTACGCGTCATTAATGAATGTGTTCAGGCAGTATCAATGAATGTTTATATCCTTTCAAAGGTGGGCGTCTGTTTGTGTAAATATGAAGAAAAACACGATTGTTCACTTGTATTTAACTACGTAATATAGTGTAACAATGTCGGCTGAAGGTATTTCAACATCCGGGCGGGTCCAGCGGGCTTCCACACCTTGACCCAGGTGGGCGTAACGGCGCAATAGGTCAGAAGGGAGAGACGCGCGCGGGGGTATGTTTGGGCGGGCGTAGTAGCGTAGTGACGTCAGTGACGCGCGCTATCGACCCCAGCGAGTGCCGTCACAACACCCCTCCTCCGCGGCACCCTGCACCCGCCACCCGCGCCTCCCCGCGCCGCGTCCTCCACTGGAGCTACCGCGCAACTACGCAGCGCGCCAGCCGGAAGTTTGCCGACGCTAATGGAAAACGCTCATGGCCCGCTTTGATGAGATTCGCCCGCCGCTACCCATACCCCGATGAATTCAAATAATAAGACGCCCCCCACAAAAGAGGGCCTACTTGATATTGTGGTGCTATTCTCAAGCTATTATCGTTGAGCTTTTGTTCGGTTTTCATACTAGGTAGGTATATCAAATTCTTATTAGCCAAATTAATTCATGTGTTTTCTGATATTTGCGTCAGCTTGAACAGTCACAAAAGTCACAATCATTGCTTACTTACATAATATTTAGTCCGATTCTAAATGAATAGTGGATAAGACACGCTTTTTGTGTTACGGTACTGCAGCAATAAAGTTACGCATCGCTAGGAATACCTACCTACCATCATGACAGAAAATCCATGAAATAATAACTAAGTATGCCTGCCTACTTATTGCAAGCGACTTCCAGCAGAAGTGGCCAAACCGCAATACTAACTTGTAAGATTTGCATGTTCCATGGACTCAAAACCGTGGATCAGCTCTAAGCAAAATTGGTCGTAACAAGTGCGCAGTAGCTGATCGACGGGGTGCCCCTTCCCTCCAATTTTTCTGTCGTTTGCCCTTGACCCAAATTAGAAATACCCTCGAATAGAGTAAATAAGTTCGAGAGCGAAAGTCTGTTGTCTCGGCAAGGGAGGGCTGGGTTGTTTACATAAGTACCTAATATTGTGTAGTTAATATTACGGACCGTATTTATATTGTTTGGGAATAAGTAGATAAGATAACCGATATTGAGGGGCTGAGGAGCAGTATCTATAAACGCATGAAATTTTCGCAATGTAAACTTTAGGTTGGAAAATATCTTTAACCTCACTCGAAGTCTCGCACATTGAGGGGCTGAAGACTGGTGCAAATGTATTAGGACGTATACCAAATTGCCTACTCTTTCGAATGCCTTTTGTTCCATTAGTTATCTTTACGAGTATTTTACATGTTTTTGATCTACCTATCCGAACCATAAAAATAGAGATAGGTATAATAAAAAATCCAAAAATAATGTACCTAAGTAGGTATTCTAATTTAGACATTTTATTTTCAGTTCTAAAATAAAATACAAACATGTTAAGAAATTAAAAAAGAATTTAAGGCTCCCAGAAATTAATAAAATCAATGGCAGAAATCTGTGATGAAATAACGCCTCAGAAGCGATTCAAAAAGATTCCTATTTATGTAGTCGAAGAACATAATGATGCATTACAATTTATATATTCAGCAATTGGGGGAAAGAAGTTACCATTAGAAGGAACAACTCTGCTACATTTGGATGCGCATCCTGATATGCTCATTGATCGTAAATTAAAAGGAGAGGAAGCACGTTCTGGGAGACATGTTTTGCCATTATTACAAATAGAAAATTGGATTGTACCGGCAGCGGCAGCTGGACACATCAGCCGAGTAGTGTGGCTGCGTCCTCCGTGGGCGAGTCAGTTCCGAGACGACACGCGCCCCATACACGTCGGCGATCACCCGACATCGGGCGAGCTGCGAGTCGACTGCAAGGAACCTTATTACCTCTCTGATGCACTGTATTCATCACAACTAGTCAATAAGAGAAAGTTTATTTTTACATCAGCCGAACTCTCAGATTCCTTACTTGCTGGGGACGAAAACAATATCCAGAAACTTGTAACGAATCTTAATATTTCACAACCTTATGTACTCGACATTGATTTAGATTTCTTCAGTACGGGAAATCCTTTTCTCGGTCTCTATGAAAACATAAGTGTTTACGATCGATTGCAGCCAATATTTGAATTTGAACTTCCGGACGACAACGATACGGAAACAATCGATAAAGTTGTCGCATCACGGGAACTGCAACTTGAAGAACTAGAACACTTGTTCCAGCATTTGGAGCAATACGATAAGTTGGATGAATATAAAGGAGAAAAATCTAAATTGTATCACATGGTTAGTAGAATCTGTCGCATGAACTTGAGAAATTTGTAGAAAAACCATTGATAAACAATATTAATGTTAACCAGGTTGCCGAGTTAGCAGCAGCAGTACTGACTGAGGCCGAACGATTAAACGAAAAGCCGGACTGGTGGGCAGTGTTCGCAGGAGGCTGCACGCGAGACCAAGGAGGACTGCCTTACCACATCAGCTCCGAACAAGAGATACAAAACTTGGTTAAGAACGCTTTGGTGCCACTGCTAAAGAACATACCGCCGCCTGTATTGATCACGGTTGCTAGATCTACGGACGATGGTTACTGTCCTTCTGATCAGGTAATTATAGAAAGAAAATTTCTTTACTCCGACTGCTATTTTACAGACAAGGTTAATAATATGATTTTATTTGTATTTCAGGTTGAACACATACAGTCTCTAGTGTTAACAACTTTGAAAGAAATTTACGACATAGATGAACCATCCTTGTACTACCTCAACGCGAATACCTCAGAATAATTAAGATGTTTTTAGCAACTTTTTGTAAGTGATTGCGTCTGATAAATAAATAAGTAGTTCTTACAAAAACAAAGGGTTGTCATTTCCTTAACCCTTTTTACCTTAGTTCCCCGTTGGTTTCATGGTCATCCTGAGCCCACACTCAACAGTGAGCTTGAATATTTTAGTATAGAGAGTAGAGACTTACTGGTTGCAATAATCACTTTCACTGCTATAGTTGCTGACAGTTAAGATCGCAATAGCGGTCATTGACCAACCTACATTTATTAAAGTTCTTAACTTTGAAATCCAATAAAATTAATATATTAATATAATTAATTATAAATAAATTAAAAAAAAAAACTTTTTTAAAATAAGCTTTTATAAAAATGCACCGAAAAGAAGAAAATTATAAACCTTTTTTTAGTAAATGAAAACGAAAAGCTTTCATAAAAGCTTGTCGCGCGAATGGTAAAGTCAAAAGAAAAGTATACCTACGCGACAAGCTTTTACTAAAGTTTTACGTTTTCATTTACGAAAAGGTTTATTTTCTTAAAAGGTTTTTATTTTTGAAACTTTTAGTTTTGTCGTAATCATTGAACTCGTATAAAAAATATCGTGTCCGCGCCATTAACCGTAGAGGAGTTCCCTAGTGAGAAGACAATCCTGGCTGTAGGATCAGGTCATGAGAGAAATCATGTTATCTATCAAATTTTAATAAGAACGCGTCTAGAAATTTTCGTATTCGTGCTATTTACCGTTGAGGAGTTCCCTCGTGAGAAGACAATCCTGGCTGTAGGATCAGGGGGCTTTATAAGCGGCCATTTTATACAAATTTTCGTATCCGTGCCGTTAACTGTTAAGGAGTTCTCTTTTGCGGAGACGATCCTGGCTGCAGGATGAGGTCATATTAAAAATCATCTTTATCTATCAAAATTGAACACGTATGTTTACGTACGTACGTTTCATGACCGCGCTATTAAAGATTGAAGAGTTCTTGAGGTTCTTGTGAGGAGACGATCGCGGCTGCAGGATTAAGTACCTACTGTCTGTCATAAAAAAATATTATCACCAGAACCAAAGGTGTGTGCAAAATTTCAGCTAAATCGGTTAGGGAGAACTGGTCTGAAAATTCTGAAATTCAGTTGCAAGATTTGACCAAAACATACCTACTATAACAAGAAAAGTTGAATAAAAGCTTAGAATAAAAAAAATAAGCCTGTTCAAGTCTTGAATCGATATCTATCGTGATCTTCAACATTTTTTCTAAGAAAAGCGATTCATGGTTCATTTCGACTCATCCGTAGAATAATGTCCGATCTGTAGGGTTGATAGTTTTCAGTAGAGGTTAGAGAAGTTGTTGACTTGTGTAACTCTTAAACGGTGAGACTTAACATTTAGATTTTTTGGTATGTTGTAACAACGCCCAAGCCTAGTTAAATGCTATATAGCGTTTATTTCTTATCCTTTTATTTCACGAGATAGTGAGTCCCATATCAACATAGGACGTTTTATGGCGTAAGTGCGGGGGTCCGTTATGAACATTATACGTTGTTTTACGGAGACGTCTGAATTAATTGACGCTCTATATTAACATGGGTCATTTTTTGTTGGAAATACCCATCCCTTTATAAGTCCTTTGTGAATAACCACCTTGAAATGTTTACCATAATGTTAGCCAAATTATGAATACCTTGGAATATAACTGAATAAAAAATTAAATTAATAAATAAAATCATTTATTAATTGAAAAAATCTCAAAATAGATAGCAAAAAGTATTAGATGGCATCACTTTGAACAGCAATCACATCACAGTTAGGTACGGACTTAAAATTAGCAGTCTAAAACTTATAGATCTATGCACCTATTAGAACAATGCGCGCGCGCATGAAGTATTTTAAACTTAGCACTATTATAAAATCAACTATAATTTTTTTTTATTATTAAAAATTACGTTTAGTCTTTAATATTTTTACCAATCAGAAGCATCGTGACCTAGACGAGGTATTATACGTCTCAACAACAATCAAACTGTACGTATACCTCTGCCTTGATGGCTTAATAGTTAAAACTTAAAATAGTAATTAAATGACATAACGTATCACAGCATGGCTGCATGGTAACTAGGTAACCTACATGACTACAGCATGTACTTCATCATAACGACGGAAAATACGTTTATGAAGATATTTAAACTTCGCACTAGTTAATTGAAAATAAAGCATAATTATAACAACCAGCCTTCATAGTATTATCGAGAGATATATAGACGTGGGGAGCACATAATATATAGACGTGGGGGAGCACATAATATGTACTTAGCAGCAATTAAATTGTACGTAGGCAAACATTAAATTACTTAGTTGAGTTCTCATTATAATTAACATTGTTTCGCTAAATCTACTGATTATAAACTACAAAAAGAAAAAAAAAAGCAACAAAAAAGAAAAAAGAAAATTATTATTTCGATAGGTCATCATCGGATTCTTCAGAATAATCAACAGTGGTGTGATGTAGCAAAGAGTTAAAGTATGGATAATACTCTAAGGGAATTACTTCTGAGCGGCATATATCCATTAAGTCTTTATAGTTAGCAACAGGAACCACACTAGGTTCAGAATATGCAGGTAGTTTAGTTCGTACCGAGGTCCTCGTGTTAATAAGTTCGTGCAGACGGTAGTGTGATTCTAACTAATTGTTTTCTAGATATGACCTGACTCAACCTGATTAAAATATTTTAGTGATTCGCGGTCATTAAAATATCATAATCAGGTTGAGTCAGGTCATATCTAGAAAACAATTAGTTAGAATCACACTACCGTCTGCATGAACTTCTCGAATGTTACTTCAGTTAATCTTTTTGCCCTTAATAATGTCTTTCATCCAGACCTTGTTATTAGCAAGACATTTAAAGTCAAATACTTCATTCTGGGTTACGTTGCGGACAACATAGGGTTCTCCTTCGTTCTTGGCCGATCTAAATATAAAGACTTAATGGATATGTGCCGCTCAGAAGTAATTCCTTTAGAGTATCATCCATACTTTAACTCTTTGCTACATCACACCACTGTTGATGTTTCTGAAGAATCGGATGATGACCTATCGGAATAATTATTTTCTTTTTGTGGTTTATAATCTTTTGGGCGCCTCTGTCGTTTTCTAGTCGTTTTAGAAGTCACGGTGCGATCGCTTGAGTGAGAAGTAGCAGGCGAATTCATGGTGCGAAATGGCGACGACGAAATCACAGAGAAACTGTTCAAATTATTCGGGCAGAATGTGCTATCGCAGATCGAATGGACGTTAGTAGGAGTTGGCACTGACGGTTCCAAATTAACCGGGGTAGATCTGTGGTGAGAAACTTCTAACTCTTCAATCTGTATTAATGGTGAATTTTCGAAACGAGAAGGCACATCCAAAAAAAAATGTACTAGGTTGATTTCGGTAAGCATTCTCGGCAGATGGATCAGACATGACATTCGGTATTGAGCCGTCGCAGGTAATTTCTTTGGTCGCACTTCTCGCCATATTATATGTCAGCTAGTTCCTGAATGATTTCTTCTGCATTAGAAGGCAAAGGAAACGTTTGTCGTATCATGGCGTTGTCATCAACATTCACAACTGTAATTTAAAAAAAAAAACTGTAACTTATTATAGGTATTCATAGAATACTATTTATATTAAGAGAAATATACCTAGCAATTAATCAAACAAATCTCAAATAAAAAATCTTTATATTTAACGATATTTTTAATTGAACAACGTCTTAGCTGATTTCATTATCCCAGTAACAACGTCCCATCTTAATATCGAACCCACAAATCGTTTCAAAGGTTCCGAAGAAAAACGTCCCATATTTACAAAAGACGCTTAGAAGTTCAATAATGTTCGTATTAAATTGCCTTATTATTTCATAAGACCTGTACTTTTTACTGTTTATTATTACAGAAAGAATGATTACCTTGTGAATATGCATAAAGCCAATCGTATTTTCGCACCAAAAATGCGTTTCTGTACCTCTCCGTCAAAAAACGTCCTATATAAAAATCGATCGCCCACAACTGTTTACTGAGCCAAAAAAGCAATATAGACATTATGTTCATTAATTTATGAACTGTATAGTGTGTATCACGAAATAGTATAACTGAAATCGTCAACCCCCTTCTTCCAACAAACAGCGGCCGAACTGGGCCCCAAGTCTGCTATTTTTATAAAATTCGTCATTCCTACACGACGCCATTGTCATTTTGGTAAAAGTTCATAGTCTGCTAAGTTCATAATGATAGATCACTGGTCGGTCAATGGTCTCGTAATAGAATTGTGTTGGAATGATATTGTTGTATTGCCATTTTTAAAACCCGGTGGTAGAAATGATTTTCGAAAAACTACTATTAAAATTGAACATTTATTCATGCCAGATTTCATTTTATATATTTTTACATATTATTTATTAGTGTTATATGCCATCTGAATTAATAAGAAGTTCGTAAATAGGAAAAAACATTAAAATGTTCAACGCGGATTAATGTAAAACTTAATATTTTATCTGTATAAATGTCAAAGTCAAATGTGACATTATAGTTTACTCTCGTGTATCTGTTTTTGTTTCTAGCGGCCGGTGTTTTGTTATTGTATTTATTTTCATTTGAGTGTTCTAGTTAGATTTTAGTTTGTATATTTTAACCCCTAAGTGGAGGAGCTCGTGGCTAAGTAATAACAGCCGCTCGGGTCAATCTTTAGGTTAAGCCGTGCTTGCCTAAGTTGGTCTGTGGATGGGTGACCACCCTTACACACCGAGTTTCCTCCGTGCCTCGGAAAGCACGTTAAGCTGTTGGTCCCAGCTGTCATTTGTAGATCTTTGACAGTCGTTACAGGTAGGTAGTCAGTGGCCCATATAGTCTGACAACCAGTCTTACCAAGGGGTATCGTATTTCCCAGTACTAACTGGGTTGTGGAGGTCAGTTAAGCAGTCGCTCCTTGTAAAATACTGGTATTCAGCTGAATCCGGTTAGACTGGAAGCCGACCCCAACATAGTTGGGAAAAGGCTAGGCAGGCAGATGATGATTTTAACCCATAGGTAACATGCATTTACAATCTTGCCTGCAGTTGTTGAACTCTAAAGGCTGCTTTACGCCGGGGCAACGCTGTGCGATATTGCAGCATGCCACATGGCCGCATGCTATAATATTTTAAAATGTTGCACGTTGTGGCAAGAATCGTGTGGCTTGGCAACACCTTGCGTCATGCTGCTAAAGTTGCTTCATCAGCCATAATCTACGGTGTCTTGTCCCCTCAATCAATCAAGCTGGTAGACCAAAACACTCCAATAAAATATACAGCATGATACTTTGAAAAAGGCACGATGTTGCCTCGGCGTAAAATACGCTGCCGCATACCGCAATTGCTGCATTGTATCGTTATTTGTAGCACACCATAATACGACGCACGCCACAAAATGTAGCATGCTGCAATGCCGCACAGTGTTGCCCCCAATGATATTCTAAAGGTAGCTTTACGCCGGGGGCATCACTGTGCGGCATTGCAGCGAGCTACATATTGTGGCGTGCGTCATCTTTTGGTATGATGCAATTAACCACGGTGAGCGGCAATTGCGGTATGCCGCAGACTATATTACACCGAGGCAACATTGTGCCTAGATAATTTTCAAAGCATCCCAAACATAACCTATAAACTGTATGACGCACCAAGATTGTGGCATGGAATCCATAGTGTTTGGATAGAAGCTGTGACAGTCTGATACATGACGCAAGTTGTTGCAATGCCGCACAATGTGCAACATTTTAAATTATTGAAGCCTGCGCCTTTGTGGCATGCTGCAATGCCGCACAGTGTTGCCCCGGTGTAAAGTATAAACTAGCCATTATACAGATATGTTATTACACCTACAAAACCACGGAAAAAAGTGTGCCGCGGGGCAGAGCCAGCTCACATACACGCAGTAACGCAGAATAAAGGCAAAACAGGCCAATTGGCACGTTTTTGACTCTTCACGATTGCGCGCTCACAACATATCTGTTTAATAGAATATCGTTGGTTGCCCCGGTGTAAAGCAGCCATAAGTAAAGCATGTGTGCTGCAAACACCTGCAAAAAATCAATTTACTTTTTTACCTAGCTGCATTTGGCATTTGGCTGCATTGGGACGACCCGATTGGCGCAGTGGTAGTCAGGCTGCCTTACGTTCTTAGGGTTCCGGGTTCGAATCCCGGTCGGAGCAAATGTTTGTGTGATGAGCATGGACATTTGTTTCCGAGTCATGGATGTTTATATGTTTATTAAGTATGTATTTACAAACAAAAAGTATCTATGTAGTATATTAACTATCTGGTGTCCACGATACAAGCCTCGTTGCTTAGTGTGGCACTAGATGGCGCTGTGTGTAATGTCGAGCAATATTTAATGTTAATTTATTTAAGTAAACGTAGATTAACTTATATTTAATTACTGTTCTTGACATAAACAAGAAATAGAGCATCTAAATTTATAAAGTAAGAAATTAATTCTATTTTCTATTTTTTATTCTAATAATCACTCATCATGAGTATTTAGAACAATTGCTTAGAATAATGCTCTTTAAATAACGCTCTTCGTCAGTCCAACACGATCCTATTGTCATTTTGGTAAAAGTTCGTAGTCTGCTAAATTCATAGTGATCGATCATTGTCCGGACAATGGTCTCGTGTTGTAATGACTTTGTTGTATTGCCACTACTATAGGACCCGTTAGTAGAAATGATTTTCGAAAAACTACTATTACATTTGAACATTTATTCATGCCAGATTTCATTTATTTATTTATTTACATATTATTTATTAGTGTTTTAAGCCATCTGAATTAATAAAAAGTTCGTAAATAGGAAAAAACATTAAAATTTTCAACGCGGATTAATGTAAATTTAATATTTTATCTGTTTATATGTCAAAGTCAAATGTGGCATTACTGTTTACTGACGTTTATTTGTTTTTGTATCTAGCGGCCGGTGTTTTGTTATTGTATTTATTTTCATTTGATTGTCTAGTTAGATTTTTGTTTGTATATTTTTACCCCTAAGACGACCCACTGACCGAGAAGCCTATATTTATTGATTTTATACAAAATGGTGATACTTAATTGTGCAAATTTCGGCTCCACTTGAATAATTGGAAAACCACCAATGAAGGGCGAAGTTTATCGAAGGTAAAGATCTTGCAATTATTTGTTTTGACCATTAACGCCCCACTTTATGGGCAAAGTATGTCGCCCGATGTTACAAAATATATATTTTTTTATAGAAACAGACCATGTACCCTCTCGATGTTGCTCAATCAAGGCTGGATGCTATTGAAGCCAGGAACGAGGCGACTTTAAAACATGCTCGGGCAGGCCATCAACAACTCAGCTGCTGCATTGATGGACAGCTCCACCACAGAAAAAATGGTGAACCATAGAGGCCACTGTGTGCCAAAAAAGGTAATTACTAATTACTGTTGATTTATAGGTAAGTCATTCACCTTTAGGTAATGGTTTCACCCAAAATCGGAACTTCTACTCATTGTGTGTGCTACCAACATACCCACAATAAGTATTATGGAGCATTGAAAACAAAACAATAAAAATTATAATAATTAATATGACCCCTCCATCTAAGCTTATAAGCTTGTGTTAGGTTTAGGCTCAATCAGTAGTAGTACATTGGCCAGAATCTGACATCTTGATTGTAACTCTGATATTATGCGCTAGGTTACACAACATGCTATAAAAGAAGTTGCAACTTTTGTATTAAACTTAATTTTGTTTTCACACAAACTCTGCAGAATTATAATGTCATGACAAAATTATTAAATGAAACAGTGTTTATAAAAAGAGTATTAATTTATTTTAACCTATAAGTATACCCGTAATTACAGGAATAACAATGTTCTGTTCCCGGGCTTGAAACGTTAAATCATATTTTGTCAATACTGTAGTCACTGTGGATCTGTAACAAAGAGTTAAATCATTTTATTAATACTTAGAGCATTTTCGTACTTCATTAGAACATTAAGGTAGGTTTACAGTACATACCTGCTAATTTAATTTATGCATTTCTCCACAGTCTGTCAAGAAGAGCCTGCTGCAGTGCCCGACCTTCAAGAAGATCCCGATTCACCCTTTGATGGTTTTGATAATTAGGTGCTGCATTATTATTTTCCTCCTAAACTAAAAGACAGATTAGTGATTAATGACATGAATGACTGTTATTATTTTTATTAAAAGGTAATATTTGTGATTTGTTATTCAAATGATGATTAAAATTAAAATATTGAAGATCTTTTTGATTTGTATGAAGACTGATTTTGATTTGTTATTATTATTACATTAGATATTGTAACTTGTCTTTTGTTTTATGTAGTACTTATATTTACATTTCAGGTTTTTCAATTGACTTGAAATTCAAGTTAAAAATGTTAAATAAATATTTAGTTTATGAGAAATAAAGATTATTTTAAATGTTGATTTTTAACATAGCAGTATTATTTTAAATTCCATCTTCATTCTAAGTGAAATGTGGAATGTAAATCACCTATTGCAAGCCAAGTACTTCTAGATAAACTTCATCAGGTGGCAACGGTGCTCTTGCCATGTATGGAATGTTGTGCAATATGTAACATGCATTCACAATCTTGCCTGCAGTTGTTCGACTATAATGTAAAGCATGAACTGCAACCTGAAAAAATCAATTTACTTTTATAAGTACAACCGCAGGTAACTTAACTTTCATTTAATTAATACTGTTCTTGACATAAACTATTGCATCTAATCATTGTTATTGAGTATCTAAAACAATAAATTGCTTATAATAATGGGTCTTTACCTGAAACATGCTTCTAATACGCTGCAATGGGGAATGAGTTCTTCAATTTATTAACCTCCATATGAGTTCTTTCCAAGGCGAAACGACTTTACAAATTCCGCCTCGGGAATATCTTAAAAGGGTTCAAATAATCCCTTTAGGCTCAAAACGTCCATCATTCGCGTCAAGCGAAGGGCACGACGACGTCTTCTGCATTCCGCCCATCTTCTTTCTCTAGCATCCACTGCGTTGGCTAGCTCGAGAACATTTTGTTCGTAGTGAATTCATTGTCTCCATTCAATATTCCACAAACACGATCGAAATAAAAGCAATGATTGCACAATGACGTTCCACTGATAGGTTAGTGATCAAAAGAACTGTCAAAACTTTAGCAGATTACCGCTCTATGTTAGTCATTGTGTACGAGATTACCATTCTAAAACAGTGGTTGTTCATTGGAAAGCCATAATGACGCCATTATATTAGTAGATTACCAAACTTGTCAAAATCAACAAATAGAAGATCAACGATAGATCATTCTGACACTATTGTAATAGCAGACTTGATTTGCGTTGGCTGGCTCGAGAATATTTTGTTCGTAGTGAATTCATTGTCTCCATTCAATAATCCACAACCACGATCGAATTAAAAACCATGACCGCACAATGACGTTTCAATGATAAGTCAATGATCCAAAGGAACTGTCAAAATTTTAGCAGGTTACCGCTTATGTCAGTCATTCATTTGTCATTGTGTACGAGATTACCATTCTATGCCATTTCTTTCAATGGAGTGTCAGTGGTTGTTCATTGGAAAGCCATAATGACGCCACTAAATTAGTAGATTACCAAACTTGTCAAAATCGACAATTATGAGATCAATGAACGACTATTCTGACACTATTGTAATAGCAGACTTGAGGCCCTGACGAACGGACGGGGCGCCCGCGCCACCACCACTCTCCGCGCGCCGTCCCTTGGTCACTTCATGCGTTTTTACGCGGAGATAATGTCAGATTGAACGTTATTCGATTCTATATTTCCGAAACTAAATAAGATACGAAAATTCTAAAAACGCACATCTGTAGAGTTCGTATTCCTTAACTCGTCTAGCTATTTAACTCGTTTTTGCTCCATGATCACATCGGACTCTGTTCTACGGATAAGTCGATTTGTTTTGGTTCGTACGAAGAGATATTAGGGAAAGGGCAAGGACCGCTATTGCGATCTTAATTGCCAGCAACTATATCAAAGTTTGATAGCTATATCTCGGAAACGTAACGCTTTAGAAGTTTTTTCCCATACAAAATTTATTTGTATTGAAACCAGCTATTGATTAGTACCTACAGGTTTTATGCTTGGCTGCTATTTTGAAAATAATATAAAATAGCGGAAGTTAGACAGGCCAAAATTCATACAAAAAATATTCAAACCCCTTTCAATAAAGGATAGGTGCCTCAATCTGAAATATAGAAACCAATAAGTACATATTTGGCACCAGTATCGGCTATACTTTCATTCAAGGCTTTGTTTATCGTATCTGCCTCCATTAACAAATATTCCTTGTATTGTATTATCGTGAAAACTGTAAACACATTTGTGTCCAAGTTTCACGTTGAATCGTTATTCGTTGTACTGAACTTGTACCTACTCGTTAATCGTATGTCTGCGCATAGCAAGACGCAGTCTCATTCAAGCCAAATGCATCGCCGTAACTCATTTGTAATGTGTTGTAGAAACAGTTTTCACAACAATTACCGGAGCGAAATATTGCGTCTGAACAATATTATGACACCAACTTGAACAAGTTTATTGTAGTTCCGCATTCTCTGAACATGCACATTAAACGTAAATAAGTTGAAAATATAAGAAATAACTTAAAATTTCGCTGTTTTAGTACTATGCGAGCTACGCTGCGGATGAAAAAACTCACTTTATGTTACGTGAATGTTTTAGCTGGTTATCTGGCCAACGGCAACGTGTCACTGGGCTCAAAACTGCATTGCTGGAAATTCTATAGTGGAGGCTTCATCAGAGTGGCGTGCGTGTCGAAAAGGTAACTCAGGAACCATAAAAAAAATCTACCTACTTCATATTTTTTGACAATAGTGCCTATACTAAAATCTACTAAAACCTATGTATTGGACAGAAAACTGCTATACCGAGTCCGATACATTTCCTCAGCTTACCCGAGCTCATTCTTCAGAACTCAGTAGCGGAGGTAAAAACAAATAGCTATATAGGTATGCTTACCAGAGAATGGGCAGCAGCGTACTCTGTGCTTTTGTAACAACCGCACTGCAATCGCCAACCCGCCTGCCAAACGTGGCGATTATGGCAAAAAAACCTCCTTTGGGGAGACCTATGTCCAGCAGTGGACGTCTTTCGGCTGAAATGATGATGATGATGATGTATTTCAGTTATGTAGGTTGAGGTTTCTACATTAACAAACATTGAGCCGAGAACTGCAATAACAAAATATGTCCACGTGTATCAAACGACGTTTTTCAATACACTTTTGAAGAAATAAAATAAAAGAATGAAAAATATTTTTTCAATACACTTTCTCGAAAACTGGTCCATAACGCACTACGATTAGGTACAACATGCAATGTATTTCACACGCGTGCGATTTTTTCCACTTTCCTGCACGTGTGCGGGAATGAAAATTGCCACAGATAACTATACCTATACTTAGTCCAAATTGGTTCAATGTCTATAGTCTGAGGTGAATGTTTTTTTTTTTATTTTGTCAAAGCACTACGCGTCTTTACGGCATAAATATTTTTTGAATTTTCAAATTGTGTTTTTAAATAGAATATCATAGATAAACATGATTATTTAAAACTAATAGTTACTTTTATACACAAATTAACATTAATTTGTGTTCTGAATTCAAAAATATAAAATAAATCTATTTTTTATATTAGGCTGTTTAACGGCTTCATACCATTGCCTCTCTTTCAACCTGGCGAGACCAAAGCGCGAAAAAAAAAGAAAATTTAAATCATAGTTTCATAGTTCATGACAAAAATATTATTCGTTATTTTATTTTATTTCTTCAAAAGTGTATTGAAAAACGTCGTTTGATACACGTGGACATTTGTTATTGCAATTCTCGGCTCAAAAACACCCTCGCCTACGGCTCGTGTGTTATAATTCCGCCTCGATTGCAACAACAAACTTTCTCCACTTGTATCAAAATGTACTATTGTCATGAATTATTAGGAGAAATAGTACATTTTGATACAAGTGGAGAAAGTTTGTTATTGCAATCGAGGCGGAATTATAACACCCGAGCCGTAGGCGAGGGTGTTTTTGAGCCGAGAATTGCAGTTTTGAATTCAGAACACCAATAAATGTCAATTTGTGTATAAAAGTAACTATTGGCTTTTAATAATCATGTTTATCTATGATATTCTATTTATTAACACAATTTAAATATTCAAAAAGTATTTATGCCGTAAAGACGCGTAGTGCTTTGCCGAAATAAAAAAAAACATTCACCTCGGACTATAGGCATTGAACCAATTTGGACTAAGTATATCTGTGGCAATTTTCATTCCCGCACACGTGTGGGAAAGTGGAAAAAATCTCACGCGTGTGAAATACATTGCATGTTGTACGTAATCGTAGTGCGTTATGGACCAGTTTTCGAGGAAGTGTATTGAAAAAATATTTTCAGCGCCATCTTGGATTTTCATTTTCGTTATCAGCGTCCCCAAAAACCACGAAAACGACACCCATGAAGAAAGAAACGAAAATTTTCATCGGCGCCATCTTGGATTTTCATTTTGACCTTATTAAAAAAAAACCGTAAAGAATACGCACGATGCTATAATGAGAAAATGTGTTGAAATCATTCGTTGAAATAGTATATTTCATTACAAGTGAGGAAAGGCTGTCATTGCAAAGAGTTCCGACAATTATTGTCTACCCGAGCCGAGGCGCAGCCGAAGGCGAGGGTTGACAGTCGGAACAAGTTGCAATGACGGTTCCGCAGGTGTACTGACTATTTTTAATACAGTTGCGAAAAAATGAAGCAATTTAATAAAATAATAAAAACCTCGACCATAACGTAGACGGTTTTAATTTTGCTGAGAGTTCGGAGAAGTATGCCAACATAACATTTTCTGAAAAACTAATTGCTTTTTTCTCTTCTCTCCACGCAATAAATTCGTCGTATGTAGATTATGTACCTAACGACTTTTTGACTTTTCCGGTAAAATGTTCTCCGAAGCATTTTGTGCAACTATACTGAGTTCCGGTGGTGTTAATTAAAAAAAAATAGGGTCGAAATTACTCATTTTGTGCAACAAACAACTAAACTCGCAAAGAAAATTTCTGGAAAATGGCGCCAACCGTAGAATACAAGCAGAGTTTTTTTTTCTTCACCCATTTTGGTAGGCAGAGGGAACTATCCATACAGCTTAGTCTTCAGTAGATTTTTTTTATTGATATGAAAATTTAATGAGATGAAATGAAATGAAACCTAACCTACCTCATTCAATTAAATCATTAAATCTGATATTGAAATAAATTATAGCTTCTTTTTAGAAATATACGTATTTGTATAATTCACAAAAACTCTTTAGTAAAAACTTCATGGGAAAGAGAACGCACGAGATTGGGAAAGGTAAAAAAAAGCACTAGTATGTAATAGCCCACATCCCGAACGCTATACGTCCCTGCAATACACCACTTTTTGAGCAACTGTATTAAAAAATATATATTCACACTAACTTCGTATAAGTACGTATATGTAATATGTTAGGTACCTGTTTGTACCGTTTTTTGAGGAAGTGTATTGAAAAATAGTCCTTTTTTTGTATTTTTTAATTTAGAACACAATTTGAATGTTAATTTGTTTATAAAACAAAATATTAGTTTTAAATAATCATGTATGTCTATGATATTCTATTTATAAAACATTATTTGAATATTCAAAAAATATTTACGCCATAAAGACGCACATTGCTTTGCCGAATTTAAAAAAAAAAAACATTCACCTCCGACTCATTGAACCGATTTGAAGTTCGTATAGGTAAGTGTACGTTACCTGTGGATTTTTTTCCTGCACACGTGCGGTAAAATGAAGAAAACGCACACATGTGAAATACATTGCGTGTTGAACCTAATCAAAGTGCGATAAGAACCCGTTTTCGAGGAAGTGTATTGAAATAGTACATTTTGATACAAGTGGAGAAAGTTTCATAATGCATTCGAGGCGGAATTATAACACCCGAGCCGTAGGGCCCGTAGACGAGGGTGTTTTTGAGCCGAGAACTGCAATAACAATTAATGTCCACGTGTATCAAACGACGTTTTTCAATACACTTTTGAAGAAATAAAATATAACGAAAACTATTTTTATCACGAACTAAGAAACTATGATTTTAATTTTCTTTTTTTTTTGCTTTCTGCTTTTTCCAGGTTGAAGGAGAGGCAAAGGTATGAAGCCGTTAAACAGGCTAATATAAAAAATAGATTTATTTTATATGTTGAATTCAGAACACAAATAAATGTTAATTTGTGTATAAAAATAACTATTCGTTTTTAATAATCATGTTTGTCTATGGTATTATATTTATAAACACAATTTTATTCAAAAGATATTAAATGCCGTAAAGACGCGTAGTGCTATGCCGAAATTAAAAAAAAAAACATTCACCTCAGACTATAGGCATTGAACCAATTTGGACTAAGTATAGGTACCTATAGTTATCTGTGGCAATTTCCATTCCCGCACACGTGCGGGAAAGTGGAAATAATCGCACGCGTGTGAAATACATTGCATGTTCTACCTAATCGTAGTGCGTGTAAGGTCCAGTTTTCGAGGAAGTGTATTGAAAAAATAATTTAGAATGTGCATCAATAAGCAGCTGGTTAAAGGCGAGACGGCCAGTAGCACCTCAAGCGGGTCAATTAGCAATAACAAGGGATCGTCGCCCTAGCTACGTGTGACAGCATCCTTGGAAATACTTTGCAGCAACTCATCGGCGAGGATATGTTAATGAAAACATGTTTTACTTTCTCGTATATAGGTCAGTCAAATCATTGCTGGTTG
This sequence comes from Xestia xanthographa, assembly GCA_905147715.2. Taxonomy (NCBI): domain Eukaryota; kingdom Metazoa; phylum Arthropoda; class Insecta; order Lepidoptera; family Noctuidae; genus Xestia; species Xestia xanthographa. The sequence goes on along the minus strand of LR990642.1, from coordinate 23,996,990 downwards.
AATTATTAGTTGAGAAATTCATAGTATCCTAGTTTTTGGTATTATTCATCTGCTGGATGCTATTGTCCAATCCATCTTAATCAATCGATAATGTAATAATTTGTGAAAAACGATATCACCCTTTTTAGTAGGGTTTTGTATCGCAGGATGCAGGAGAAAAATTGTTTCTTAAAATTGACAGCGTCTTCTTCAATTCAAGAAAGAAATATGCTGAAATGATGCAACCAAAATGTTTAATTACAAACAGTCACGGTTCAAGCGGATGGAAGACCAAGAAGTTCTGCGTTCCGAAATACGATTGCGTGCAGTTTTTTCTGAAGAATGGCTAGGAAATCTTGAAATCTTGGAAAGTCTGTAGTCAGGATGGCCACTATATGATTGCTTATCTATCCATCGAGTCACGTCATGCAGCAGCCGCTCAGAATACTAGATAGAAACCATCATCATCATAACCTTATCCCAATTCATCTGGCGTAGTATGTCTTCATTCTCGATACTTTTCTATTTGATTTAATTGTTGTGTTGAGCAATCTAGTTGAGCAGTGGGGAAGAAGTGATGATGCCTAGCAGTTGGACCTGTTCAATAGAGATGAAGAGGCAGTTTCTGACTGCATTCGGCTACCTATTCAAGGACTTGTTTACTCCAACTGCTATCGGTCCTGCGACTGTCCTAAATCCAGTCATAAAACCGTGCGCCATTGACTGCACAGTTCCCTGACTGTAACTGTAGTATTGGATATGTTCTGGTCTCGTTGCGAATCATGTAGCAGAGGTCAATAGGTTCCTAGTTTGAATCCTCACCCAGATTCATAAAGCAAAGCTGCTGAAACCGCTGAAGCTGAAGTACCCAATGTTTAAATGACAACAATGGCATACTATTTTTTATAAAGATAATAATATCACTTGATTGGACAAACAATTTAGTCCTTCGATTGAGGGCGATTGGGGTCAACTGCGCATCGAACACTCGAGTCACATTACTAACAACGCATTACATCATGCGTCGGCCATGCCTGGAAAACTTATTTGCCAATTATGTCCAATAAAAACGCACTACTCAGAAATTATTGTATAGGTACGCCCCACGTGTAGTGTTTTCTTCATTTATTTTTATCGTACTTAAATAATTGTTTGTATAGAATGAACTGATTTGTCTGCAATATTATTTCTGCCTACTGATCTTTCATAAAAATCTAGTGTACGTGTCTTTGTAATTGTACTTCTACTCCTAGACTGCGTTACCGATTTGATGAAAGGGGTTGGAATATTTTTGTACTAAGCCTGGCCTGCCTTAACTACTGCCAATTGATTTAATTTTAAAAATAGCAGCCACGCATGAAAACCTGGTATCAAAACACACAAGTTATCTATGAGACAAAATCTTCTGAAGCGTCATGCTTCCGAGTATAACCTGATAAATAAAATGGCGGTAAAGCAATGATATTATAAAGAAGATACGCCATGTTCATACTGAATGGCGTTCAGATATCGTTGCGAGTAATTTAAAACTACGACAGCGATAGATAATACGGAACGTATAAGATAGAAAGAGATAGCTAGCTATCAAAGTGCAACAATTGTGTCACTTTGTCCTCAACAATTTGTCCGTGCTAGTGCGATATCTACCTCTTTTTACTATATAATATCATTGCGGTAAAGTAATAAAAGTATTTTTTAGGGGGTCGTCTGTCAGGTCAGCTAGTATTATTGTAATTTGTGTGACAAGACGTATTGAAACCTTGGAAATAATTCTCAGTAGGTTACAGGAGCTCAATTAACATAATATGGGCCTTGTCGAAACAAGCGTACCGATTTTGTTATTTATTTATGCAAGGAAATTATACTTACATCGAATGGACCAAAACTGTTTTTTTGCACACGTAGGGAATATAATCGTGCAGCACGCTACTTGAATCAACAAATTCAGAATACATTCAGTATTTTTATATAACTTTGTGTTCTCCGATTGGCAAGTTTACGAAGCGTTATAATTCATGCACCCCTATACCGATTGTAGTTAAAAACTTCAGGCCTAAGAGAAATAGCCTAAATGATGGATAGGGTTAGGGCTGCTGCTGGCTGCCGAACCGACATCGACATAGACAACCGCCAATCATTTTGAATGTTAAAACGCACCGAAGCGAAGGCGGACACGGACTCCAGCGTTGGAAAGTATGTTAAGCCGTTGGCCCGGGATTCTTGGCTGTCATTTGTAGATATTTTTTCAGGGTAGTCAGAAACACAATATTAACACGGTTTCAAAATTGCGGTGACACCACACACTACACTACGCATTGGCACGGTCGTTTATATCGTGAAACGTAATGCAAACGGTGGGTTGTTTGTTCGTGCGTTTGTAACTGAACCGCGTGTCTAGGCCTTTAGGCTGTAACAGTCCACTGGTAAGCTTTTTTAGGGTTCCGTACCCAAAGGGTAAAAACGGAACCCTATTACTAAGACTTCGCTGTCTGTCCGTCTGTCCGTCTGTCTGTCACCAGGCTGTATCTCATGAACCGTGACAGCTAGACAGTTGAAATTTTCACAGATGATGTATTTCTGTTGCCTTTATAACAACAAATACTAAAAACAGAATAAAAATTAATATTTAAGAGGGACAACAAACGTGATTTTTTTGCCTTTTTGTCTAATGTACCTATAGATAATGGTACGGAACCCTTCGTGCGCGAATCCGACTCGCACTTGACCGGTTTTTTTATTTTGTTAATAATATTAGTCCCCAGTCATTTTGTAACACAGGGGACTTTTTCTTTTAGATATCACATCTAAATGGCATATTGCACAACAGAGACCAGTACTTCGCAATTTAAAATTTGTCTTTTTGCAGGTAATAGGTAGGTACTCGACAAATACCACAATGCCACCCAAAAATAAGCCACCCTAAACAAAAAGCCGATTTAAATAAGTTTAGTACTTTAATTTTTTATTTTAATATGTTTTATTTGATTTATTCGTGCTTAAAATATATTGTAAAACTAAGAATAAATAAAAACAAAGACTGGTTGCTAATATTTAATGAAAATGTGTTTTTCAATACACCTCGAAAACAGGTCTTTAACGCACTACGATTAGGTACAACATGCAATGTATTTCACACGCGTGCGATTTTTTCCGATTTCCCGCACGTGTGCGGGAATGGAAATTGCCACAGATAACTATACCTATACTTAGTCCAAATTGGTTCAATGCCTATAGTCTGAGGTGAATGTTTTTTTTTTATTTTTGCAAAGCACTACGCGTCTTTACGGCATAAATATTTTTTGAATATTCAAATTGTGTTTATAAATGGAATATCATAGATAAACATGATTATTTAAAACTAATAGTTACTTTTATACACAAATTAACATTTATTTGTGTTCTGAATTCAAAAATATAAAATAAATTTATTTTTTATATTAGGCTGTTTAGCGGCTTCATACCATTGCCTCTCCTTCAACCTGGCGAAACAAAAGCGCGAAAAAAAAAAAGAGAAAATTAAAATCATAGTTTCATAGTTCGTGACAAAAATGTTTTTCGTTATTTATGTACCTATAGGTAGTTTACCTGTGGAAAATTTTTCCGCACACATGCGGGAAAAATAAAGAAAATGCACGCGTGTGAAATACATGCATGTTGAACCTAATCGTAGTGCGATAAGTACCCGTTTTCGAGAAACTGTATTGAAATAGTACATTTTGATACAAGTGGAGAAAGTTTGTTATTGCATGCGAGGCGGAATTAACTCCTAAGCCGTAGGCGAGGGTGTTTTTGAGCCGAGAACTGCAATAACAAATATCCACGTGTATCAAACGACGTTTTTCAATACACTTTTGAAGAATTAAAATAAAATATAACAAAAACTATTTTTATCACGAACTAAGAAACTATGATTTTAATTTTCTTTTTTTCCGCGCTATAATTGCACCACGTTGAAGTAGAAGCAAAGGTAAGTATGAAGCCGCTAAACAGCCTAATATAATTTATTTTTATATTTTTGATATTAGAACACAAATGAATGTTAATTTGTGTACTTATAAAAGTAACTATTCGTTTTTAGTAATCATGTTTATCTACGAAATAAAAAAAAACATTCACCTCAGACTACAGGCATTGAACCAATTTGGACTAAGTATATGTATCTGTGGCAATTTACATTCCCGCACACGTGCGGGAAAAAACGCACGTGTGTGAAAATTGCGTGTTGTACCTAATCGTAGTGCATTATGGACCAGTTTTCGAGGAAGTGTATTAAAAAAGTAGTTTTCGTTCTTTTATTTTATTTCTTCAAAAGTGTATTAAAAACGTCGTTTGATACACGTGGACATTTGTTATTGCAGTTCTCGGCTCATATCACCCTCGCCTACGGCTTGGGAATTAATTCTGCCTCTGATGTACCTACCTAATAACAAACTTTCTCCACTTGTATCAAAATGTACTATTTCTTCCAAAGTGTTTTGAAAAACGTCGCTTGATACACGTGGACATTTGTTATTGTATTCGAGGCGGAATTAACATTGAGCCGAGAACTATTAGTAGTTATTGAATTATAACTATAACTATTCGTGGTTATTAATTTTAATGTAGCCGACGCGCGACGTATAATTATTTATCCAATCCGTTTAGGAGTGACGAGGGAATAACAATAGAAACGGGCATAAGTACATAAATGTGCTACATACACGTACCTACTACTGTACATATGGGCCCAGCGGACAGTTTACAATTGTTTTCGATATGTATCTTTATGTAATAATGTACCTTATACTTATTTAACTTAAAAACTGGCTGTAGAGGTTAAACCTCACATTACCTTACCCAGTTACGAGTAAAATTAATAAATGTAGTATTTAGGAACTGGGTAATTCAGGTATAGAACCAACCACTTGATAAGTTGTTGTTTATAACACGAAGGTAAGTCGAATCGTTGAGTTCTCAAGTACTCACCTCGTACAAGTACAGTCGTGTACGATAAGAAAAAACTTGCTTTCATTGATAATACTGCTTGCGTAAACGATGTTTTTCAATGGCGGCGTTGATAAGCAGGCGTCACAGCCGTGGCGCCACTTGCAGATAAAAGTGCCCTACAACAGATGTTTACAGGACGAATAATATACCTACTTACTTTGAGATAGGTATTTCATAAGCACAGAGCTACGCGCCCTTTATTATAACACTTAAAGACTTACAAAAATGGTGAAGTGTATGTACGTGTAGATACTATTAGGAACCTACACCCATGCCTAATACTTTGGGGAATTAACAGGCGTGAAGTTATGATAGTTATGTAAACACTCAACAAATTAAAAGGCAACCCTCATTGACGTAATTATGTAGATACCTACCTTTTGTCTACCTACTTTATTGAATTATACGATTTGGTATCCGACGTAAACAAGTATTTCACAGAATTGAGCAATATCTAGTAATCAATATAAAAATGCGTTGATTGCACTAGTGCTGCACGTGTATCGGTAATCAAACCCGAGAAAAATAAATCACAAACAGGTTTTCCGCTTAGACATTCGAAAATAATTACAAGCAGCACCCACAATGTTCAGCTAAATATGATGCTCCTTTCTAGTCTTTTCTAGACCACTATAAAAGATTTTGCAGTGAAAAACGTTTTGAAAACGAGGCTGTAGGTAAAAGAGGGGTTATGATTTTTGCCGTATTAGGCCTACCTTATACGGAAGTTCTAAATTTATAATCCGAGCAGTCTTTGGGGACTGCCGATAGAAGTGAAAACAAAAAGTACACAGGCCCCGCCCCAGTCGTAGCACTGGTTATGCCCTGCGCATGCCTATGTGGTGCTACGCCGTAGCGGATGCTACGAGTGCTACGAACGGCTACGAAGCGTGACCGCACGTTACGTTACGTGACGATGAGTTCAATGTTTTTCCTTCACCCAAAAAGTGCTCAATGCGCCTAAAGAAGTTTTTCACTTAAAAAAAAAACGATTTTTTACATTAGGCTGTTTAGCGGCTTTATACCTTTGGTTCTCCTTCAACCTGGCGAAAACAAAGCGCGGAAAAAAGAAAATTAAAATCATAGTTTCTTAATAATTTAAGACAAATTTTTCGTTCTTTTATCTTTTATTTTATTTCTTCAAAAGTGTATTGAAAACCTCGTTTGATACACGTGGACATTTGTTATTGCAGTTCTCGGCACAAAAACACCGCCGGAATTTACGTTCGATAGTTAGTTAACTATCACCCTTAGGTACATGCAGGTGGAGTTTGGTCTCAGGGTGAACTTGGACAAAACCCAGGTTATGTTCAACGAACACGTCACCTCCCGACCTATTATACCTACCTACCTATTGGTATCGTCAATAGCCTCTCGAGGTTGTTCGGGAATATGTTTACCTCGGGCAAAATCTGCTGTTAGGTAAGAACAACTTTGAGGGGAGGCTAACTGAAGAATCTAGCGAGGCTGGACAGCATTTGGGAAAACTAAGCTAAGACTTAGGTCTTCAATCAGTGCCTCCTGCCTGTTATGACTTACGGGGCCGAAACGTGGAGACTTACAAACTCACAGAATGATCTTGCTGTTTGTCCATAAATTCAAGGTGTGGTAAGGTATAATTAAACGGGCTATGCTTGGAGTCTCTCTGAGGGATCGCATCCAGAATGAGGTAACCCGACAGAGAACCAGAGTTGTCGGCATAGCTCACAGATTAATTAAGCTGAATTGGCAATGGGCTGGTCATAATATGTATTAGCCGTAGAACTGATGAACGTTGGGGTAGACCGTAGACGTGTTCTTGAGTGGAGACCCCGAATCGGCAAGCATACGGTGGGACACCCTCGGGCTCGGTGGACCGACCATATTCGCAGGGTGGTTAGTAGCAACTGGATGAGAGTTGCCGAGAATCAAGTTAAGGAGCGTGCGATTGAAGAGGCCTATGTCCAGCATTGGACTGTTGTAGGCTGATGATGATGATGGATACTTACTCATCAACCTAATACAATGACTGTAGCATTATCAAGTGCAGTTCTGTCACACAGAAAGGTAAGGTACAACAGCCACCTAAACCGTAATCAGCCGTGGGTGGGAAATTCACAACTCCTGAATCCTGAAGATAAACTTCCATATATTAGGCTAGTATCCACCGTCAATAAATTGCAAATCTATTTAGTCCGTCAGTTAGAGTAGGTATTCGAAAATAATAGACACGTATTTTTTGTTTTTGTAAATCAATGAATTTTGACAAGGATAAAACCGAATAAAACACATCAAAACTCGGGAGTCTCGTGACGTCACAACGCACTGAAAATCATAGCACGGCGCGTGACGTATTGAGAAATACCTACGTGTCAAATATTTTTTGATAATCTAAGTGACGGACTTGATCGAAGGACGGACTAATTAGATTTTTTCAGGACACAAACCTATTACAATAATTACAATTAAGTATGTACAATTACAATTAAATGTACAATTAACCACAACCCATGTACTTACAATTTAATTCGCTTTCGTATAAACTTAATTGTCACAGACACTTTGTTCATTTAGTTGTAATGTGAGTATTTAAAAACTTCTCTCGAAACATAAGCTGTGACCGACGACGCCGTGTGACCGTCATGGTCGGCTCTAGTGTTTTAAAGATAATAAGACAAACAGATTTCCACTGAGCTTTGACCTTTCAGCAATTTGTTGATAATATTTTTAGTCAACAAAAATCTTGATATATTTGTACCTCTTAAACTTTGTGAAGTACATTGAGATTCTTTTGTTAAGAAGGTATTAAACGGTACTGGCTGGTTGGTAGGTGCTTGTCAAGTTTTAAGCCACAAACCACCATTATTAAGGTTAACATACTTCTTGTAGCTATAGTGCTGCATGGTTGTTGGCCACAGCCACAGTCGCAACTAAAACCACCATCCTGTTTTTAGGGTTCCGTACCCAAAGGGTAAAAACGGAACCCTATTACTAAGACTTCGCTGTCTGTCCGTCTGTCTGTCCGTCTGTCTGTCCGTCTGTCCGTCTGTCTGTCACCAGGCTGTATCTCATGAACCGTGACAGCTAGACAGTTGAAATTTTCACAGATGATGTATTTCTGTTGCCGCTATAACAACAAATACTAAAAACAGAATAAAATTAATATTTAAGGGGGGCTCCCATGTTGCGGGACTGTTCGAAAGAGATACCGTGGCCCTGGAACACAAAGGGCGATGAAGGAACATGGATGGGTTTTAGTCAGTAAAAGTCTGACACTCCCTCCTGCTCCGCCCAGAGCGGGAGGGGTTATTTGATGATTTCCCATCCGAAAAAAAAAAAAAAAAAAAAAAAAAAGGGGGGCTCCCATCGGGATCTCATGGCGACATGGAGAGAGCGACTGTCGCAACCCCGCGCAGGGCACGCCACGATAGTGGCGATAAGTCCCCTCTTTGAGGAGTGGCTTGAGAGACGCCACGGCGTCCTCACCTTCCGCCTGACGCAGGTCCTCACCGGACACGGAGTGTTCGGGAGGTTCCTGCACCGAATCGGGCGGGAGGAAACGCCCGGGTGCTTCCATTGTGAGGATCGACCGGAGGACACGGTGGAACACACGGTGGAGGTGTGCCCCGCGTAGGCGGAGCACCGCCGTGTCCTCGAAGCGGCGATCGGCGGCGGCGACCTCTCGCGTCCGGCCCTGGTGCAAGCCATGGTCCGGAGCGAGACGGAATGGGACGCCGTCACCTCCTTCTGCGAAGCAGTAATGCTAGAGAAGGAGGTGGCGGAACGTGAGAGGGAGAGAACCTCTCAACGTCCCGGCCGCCGCGGGAGACGCCCCGGGCGTCGGGGGCCACCACCACGTAGCCCCCGGCCACCGTAGGCGCGGGCCTGTGGACGGTGGGCTATGGGCTAGCTCGCCGTCCGTCCGTCTCATGACGACAGGCCGTGTCGACGGCGCGTTCGTGTTCCACGCGCGCCTCAAAGAGAGTCAGCAAAAAGGAAGGGGTCCGTAAGGACCGATGCCTGCCGGGGTTGCGGGACTATTCGAAAGAGATACCGTGGCCCCGGAACACAAAGGGCGATGAAGGAACATGGATGGGTTTTAGTCAGTAAAAGTCTGACACTCCCTCCTGCTCCGCCCAGAGCGGGAGGGGTTATTTGATGATTTCCCATCAGAAAAAAAAAAAAAAAAAGGGGGGCTCCCATACAACAAACGTGATTTTTTTGCCGTTTTGTCTAATGTATAGATAATGGTACGGAACCCTTCGTGCGCAAGTCCGACTCGCACTTGACCGGTTTTTTTTAATTCACAGGCAATTAATTTCACATAGTTATCCAACAAGACAAGTTTTCCTGACAATTTCTTTCGAACGCCAAAAGAACCAGGTTCTATCTCGCGTACCTATTCAATATGTTTTTCGTTTTCTTCTTCTGCCTAACTAAACACAGGCACTGACTCCTTCTAAAGTCAACTGAGAATTCTTGGCCGCCAAGACCAAGATCCGCCTGGCCGCCGCGACCTGGCTACGTGGCCGCGCCATCGCCAGTGCGTTGGTAGTCTTAGTCACGTCCACTGATTTAATAAAGAAGGTCACGTCCATAGTGTGCAAATATCACATTTAGTTTACATGATATTGAATATTGTTTTGTTTAAAGCGACATATTTTTGGTATGTGGAGTTCGTAAGTACGTGCCAGATTGATAAGGATGGTTATTTTCGCCAATTACGACAACAATCGATAAAGTTCATGCTGTTTAACACAGTATACTACACATGAATCTACATAATTTTGTGTAATTTGTACCCTAATTAGTTACAATGTAGCTACACAATTAATGATTATACACAAGTGGTAGGTATTTGTCTTCTAGATTCTTCTTCTATAGATTTTGAGCTCTAGTTGAGTTTAGAATCCCATTTACATTATTGTAAGTATGCGATGTTCCTTTATTCATACCCATATCCAAGCCTACCTACTATACCTATAGGTACCTACAGATAATTATGTTGGTACATACATTATCACGCCTTTTTCCATGGGGGTGGCAGAAACTACAGAAGGCACCTGTTCCCACCAGAGATGTGCGTGACGTAGCTGGGCCGGGCGGTGAGTCTCGACATAGATAACGACGCTGCCGCGCTGTCGCAAAGTCGCAAACTTTTGATCGCTAGATAACAACGTAAAAATTCGGTTGCAATAACGATGCTGCGATGATGGATTGATAATTGTGCGTGCGAGTTACATAAAAACGGAACAGTCACTTATAAATACCCGGGGCCGCGGCAGTCTCGACAGGGATAACGACAAAATCGCTATCTTTCGATTACTTACTCATTACATTACTAACGAATAAATTTTGTTGCAATGGTGATGCTTGCGAGTAAAGAAAGTCTCGACAGAGATAACGACAAAATCGCTAATTTTCAATTGCTAATTACTAATGAATACCCTTCTAACTTCCGGCATGGCCGTGTGGTATCCGGCAGAGTAGAATAGAACCAACCCCTTACACTCACGGGTGTTATATAAGGCGACTAATGTCTGAGGCAGAACACCTTGAGCCTCCGTAGACCAGAGAATGGGCAGCAGCGTTTTCTGTTACTCTTTCATCACTGCGATCTCCAATCCGCCTGCCAAGCGTGGAGATTAAGGCAAATTCCACGAGTCCGTTACCCCAGCCAGATGTTGTCGAAAATGGTCATTTCAATCTTATAGATAATTAGTTATGCGGCTTCTGTAATTGTTGCGCACATTTTTAAATTTGTTGCGCTTATAGTTTTTTAATTATTTCACAAAAACATTTCCTGCTGGGGTAACGTTACCCCAGCCAGACCTTTTTCTTTCTAATGGGAATATTTAAATAATTACTAGCTATAAAATTAGTTGTCTAGATGAAGTAAATGTTGTGCCTTATTTTGTATTTGTTCTTTCTTCGGTTGCGAAGTTATTCGAGATTTTGCTGGGGTAACGTTTTTGGTTTTGCTAGATCTTTGAAATGGTTAAGCGGATTCTTACCATATTTTGTACATGACTTCTTAGGAATTAGTTTAAATTAGTTCTGCAATATAAAAACCAAAATAATGCATAGCTTAAAGGTTATTTCATTAAATAGAAAAACACTTCAATTGGTCCCAGCACTCTCAATAAGAGGTCTAAAGACTTACTTTCAACATTATTTTGAAGCTTGTAACGGCCTTCAAATGTATGTGAAGTTTCATTAGTATCCTGTAAGTATTTAACAAGTTATGATGATATTCAGTTCTTCACGAGCATGGTCTTGATGCGCGCAGTGTTATTTGGCCACTGGATTGGATATATGAACTGAATGTTATGTCAATTATTAGTTGTTTAGTTCAGTTGTATATCAGTAAAATTTCAGCGTAGTACATTGGATAATTAATGAGATAATACGATTAAAGTCATTAGGAAGTGAATGACCGTGGTAACCCGACCAAGTTTAGGTGGTTACGAAAAAGCGAAAACGCAGAACATTATACTATCTTTTGAAATGTTTAGTATAATACACCTTACAATTTCGGTACAGACGCGTACACTGTTAAATACATAATAATATAATAATATCTGTACTATGAAAACATTATTATTATCTTCCAGTTGCACAAACTTATCAAAAACCGGCCAAGTGCGAGTCGGACTCGCGCACGAAGGGTTCCGTACCAATTATTATAAAAAAAAAACACGTTTGTTGTATGGGAGCCCCCCTTAAATATTAATTTTATTCTGTTTTTAGTATTTGTTGATATAGCGGCAACAGAAATACATCATCTGTGAAAATTTCAACTGTATAGCTGTCACGGTTCATGAGATACAGACAGACAGCGAAGTCTTAGTAATAGGGTTCCGTTTTTACCCTTTGGGTACGGAACCCTAAAAATCGCCGATATAACATGTCGTTTAGTAGCAAAATTATTATTAATATGTTCATGTTGTTAGGTACTTATCTAAAACTGTATTTTTTTAAGGCTTAAATATTTGAATTTAAGAACTTACTTATTATTTTCTTTTTTTAGCAAAATTAATATCTGTAATTTTAATCTGTGATTGTTTTTAAGTATAAGTTTATTAATACTTTAAAAGTTCAATTGAAATGATTATTTTACCTGTCAATAAAAATTCTTTAATAATCATGTAGTTTTTTTAAAACTTGTGTACATGTCTGTACTAAATTTGTAACACTATCCTACATATTTTAGAAGGTACCATAATGTTCTGCGTTTTCGCTTTTTCGTAACCACCTAAACTTGGTCGGGTTACCACGGTCATTCACTTCCTAATGACTTTAATCGTATTATCTCATTAATTATCCAATGTAATACGCTGAAATTTTACTGATATACAACTGAACTAAACAACTAATAATTGACATAATATTCAGTTCATATATCCAATCCAGTGGCCAAATAACACCGCGCGCATCAAGACCGTGCTCGTGAAGAACTGAATATCATCATAACTTGTTAAATACTTACAGGATACTAATGAAACTTCACATACATTTGAAGGCCGTTACAAGCTTCAAAATAATGTTTAAAGTAAGTCTTTAGACCTCTTATTGAGAGTGCTGGGACCAATTGAAGTGTTTTTCTATTTAATGAAATAACCTTTAAGCTATGCATTATTTTGGTTTTTTTATTGCAGAACTAATTTAAACTAATTCCTAAAAAGTCATGTACAAAATATGGTAAGAATCCGCTTAACCATTTCAAAGATCTAGCAAAACCAAAAACGTTACCCCAGCAAAATCTCGAATAACTTCGCAACCGAAGAAAGAACAAATACAAAATAAGGCACAACATTTACTTCATCTAGACAACTAATTTTATAGCTAGTAATTATTTAAATATTCCCATTAGAAAGAAAAAGGTCTGGCTGGGGTAACGTTACCCCAGCAGGAAATGTTTTTGTGAAATAATTAAAAAACTATAAGCGCAACAAATTTAAAAATGTGCGCAACAATTACAGAAGCCGCATAACTAATTATCTATAAGATTGAAATGACCATTTTCGACAACATCTGGCTGGGGTAACGGACTCAAATTCCACCCATCATAGGAGAGGCTTATGTCCAGCAGTGGACGTCATGGGCTGTTGTAGTACCCTTTAACCTAATCTATCCGTGTCGGGGTGCCCCAAGTCGGCCTAGGCAAAACTAGTTTGTCATCAACCACCTCAATTTGGTGTTCAATTTACTAAATTTAGTGATCAATTGATATTTTAGGGGATAGATGTTATTGCTCACAAAGTTATTTTTGGTGGTCATTATATTTTCCCCTGAAATAAAATGTAGGCTTGTCTAGGACACCCATTTCCGTTTTGCTGCTTCCACGGGACGACCAATTTTTAATAATTTTTGCTTCCGACACGGCACGGTACAACCGTGGTACAACCTAGACCTACCTATGTGTTCGAAAAAGATAGCTACTCCTAAACAATTTTATATATCGTTAAAATTACTCTTATCACCTAAGTACTTCATGTGTACTACCTAGGTAGGTACCTACTTCTGAATTTCTGATTACAAAGTTTTTTAGCTACATTACAGATGATACAGTGGTTTTATATAGGTACTTACTAGAAAAATTGTAAGATGTGATCATTTTGTCAATTAGGTACCTAGTAGGTATTGGTTCTTCTTATTAGAAAACTAACTGATGCCTTTCTAAAATTAGATTTCCTGAAAATGCCAACTTCTGGAGGATGACATTATCTACTTACGTACGTATTAAGTAGGTATTTGGATTCATATTTCATTCATACCCAAATTGGTCTAGCGTATAGCGGTCGTAATTTTGCAAATGCTTGAACTGCTGAACATGTGGTCCTGTACCTACCAGGTACCTATTTAATTTCAAAACGAAGATAATTGCGTGTATTCATCAGAAATTCTTGAGAAGCAGCAAGCAGCCCGCGAAATCTGGATTTGCGACAGGTAAAATACGATAAGCTACGACAAGTAATTTCCATAAATAAGTACCTATTTACTTAGTTTTACTATTCCTAAGGACTTTTTAACAGTGGCTAAGCCTGCCTGAGGATGCAGAACTAAATGTGGCTCGTTACGCAGAGAAGTTAGAGAAGTAGGTAGGTACCTACCTATTTAGTTGACTGGAGGATACCTACAAGAGCAAGCGAAACGAGAACAGACATTTTTGCACCGTAGGACGTCGGTAAGGTTAGGTAGGTTTTATCTCGCCATTCATACAGTACTTAATAAGATAATCTTGGTAGACTTGAGTCTACCAAGTTTGTCTTATTTCTAATGCAGAATGAAAGAGCAAGCCCGAATTCTTACAGAACCGGAAGACTCCCCTCCCTATTCCCTTAGGCCACAAGACTAAGAAATAGCCCGCCTAGTAGGTACCTACATACCTACTCCTTTTTTTTAAATTGAAACCAACTAAACGTAAGATCAGAAAGAGACAAGGGAATCAGGATCATGCGCAATTTTTAATTTAAAAAAAATGTAAATTTGTCATTAAAAATGTGTTAATCATCTTTAACTATATTTTATCACTTGGTTTAATAATTTATATCCTAGTTCATTACAACAAACAATGCCATGCTATTATTTCGATCATTAAATCGTTAAAGTAGTATTCCTTTACTTTTCTATGTTCAAATGAAATCTATAGGAAGAACGCCCCCTGAGCGTCCCATCGGACTGAGCAAAAAAATAAGCACGCGAGAACGGGCGAGCCGAGCCGCATTCCTCGACTGGGTCGACGGCACGGCAGGCCCCGCGCTCTCCGCTTCCCTCCACCCTCCCTCAGTCGTTCGCGCGCGTCGTTTGTGATAACTCGTCTGCACGTTATCCGCTGTTTGCCGCGTATTATGTTTACAATAGTGTTGTTATTGTTGTGATTATTGTTAAAAATACACAATTCAAGTGTTCAGTGCTGTGTGACAAAGTGAAATATTGTTCTGAAGGATCTGAATATTATATAAACTGTGGATCACGAGGAGCAGACAAGCACGGCAGGCACCGAGCTCAGGTAGCGTTTCGTATTTGTTTTCGATTTGATTACAACTAGAACTAGACGTGGGTTCTAATATTTTTTGTAGTTCACCGGTTTAGCTTCGAAATACAGGTTAATTGTAATAACAGAACCACGTGACCATGTGAATACTCGGTGCACACCACGTGGTGTGAGCGGTGGTGTAAACAACTCTGCCCTTCTCCACAAACGCGCGCGGCTGCGGCGCGGCGGGCGGTGCGGCGCGCAGGCGAGGCAGCGAGCGAAATGTGCGCGATGGCGGGGAGCGGTGACAACGGTCCGACGCGACGCCGACGGCTTCTTCCACTATCGTGCTCGTAGGCGCTATAAAACAGTCGTTTATAGCGAGTTTTTAGGAGATTCATTACAAATAACTCACAGGGTACGATTGCTCCAAATTCTACCTCATTAAATTCTTCCTCATTTTTTGGGCAGTCCTGTAAAAATGAAAAATAACCACAGATCAGATAAGATTTGGAGTAAAATAAGTTGATGTATTTTGTAGTAAAAATTACCCCTTCTAACAATATGTATTGTGTTACTCGTGATAGCTAGAAATAATATAATTACTCGCCGAGGGGTTATAGCAGTTTCTTATGTTTCGGGCGCTATTACGCGCTATTTTGAATCCCGAACGCAACGAAAGTTTCAAGCTCGCTCAAGACGAAGACACCTTTATCCCCTCCATAAAATTCTTACTATATTTCACACTCAAAAAAGATTTACAGGGTGGCAAAATTACCTTGGGAAGTTGAGACGAGAGTACTTGAGAGTTTCCAAGGTAAATTTAAAAACTTACGCAAAGTCTTACATACTTGCATAACTTTAGCGATACCATGGAACTGATCAGACGATGCAGCCATAGGTGGCTATCTATGGGAGCCCCTCGTGAAAAGCTCGTCGTGTTTGGTATCGTTGCATTTTTCATGACAAACCCCTAATAAAATCGACCCTCGATTTCATTAGGGGCCAACAGCCCAAAAACGACGGGCCTATCGAGTTTCTATGACCACCTTCCTACTCGGACATTGGATCAGGTGCTGTGGCGTTTACCTCCGCGACTGGGTTCCATGTTTACGATATTATTTTATTGTCTATTTGGAGAAATTGCCCGAGTTTAGATAAAACAGTGTATGAAACTGCACATCTAGGTAATATCCGGTTATGTAACAGGTTCATAAACTACTAATTCAAACCTCGGAGTAGATAGGGTAAAGTGCCCTAATTCCGGCCCCGTCCTAATATCGGCCGTGTCGAAGAAATCGTGGCGTAAATTTAAAAACGTGACATAATGTTAGGATAATATTGTACCAAAATAGGCCTTATATTATACACAATAGACAATACCAACATGGCAGCGCTCTGTGCGCTATAGGATATTCAGTCGGTCGTAGAACGCGGAGGCGTACGAGAATCCTCTTATCGCCGGCTTTTTGATCTCGGACCGACTGTGGACGACATTTTGGGAAAAGCGATTTTAGCGTTTTATATTCATTAAAAGTAATGAGAATTGATTGTTTTCGATACATAATAAAATAAAGAATCGCCATACATACTTATTTTAATAAAAAAATCATGCTTTATGGTAATTTTAAGAGGCCGGAGTTAGGTTTCTGTTTATTAGTACAAATCCAAATATCGGCCGGGGCGGCCGATATAAGACAATCATTTTTTAACAATGAATCCTAAAACCGGCAGAGGCGGCTCCGTTTGTCATTATCAAAGACATTCAAATACCTATAATAGTCTTTTTAAATCTCTTTGGTCATTACACAATTTTTTTTTGAAGTGCTATATAACTTCATAGGGGAGGGTACACGATTCGGAACAGTAACGAAGGAGTTTGGGAACGAAGTAGTTCCTGAATGAATGACTGACGGATCAACGCACAGCCTATACCGCAGATTGTAGAGACCTGAGACTTGGAGGGTGTGTTCTTTGTATGACGTAGGCATCTGATAAGAAAGGATTTTCCGAAATTCTACCCCTAAGGGGGTGAAAAAGGGGAGCAAAGTTTGTATGGGACAACGTGATTCCTTGGTCCAATCTACTTCAAATTTTGCATAAACCTTTTTTAGCAGAATTGATGGAAAACGTGTTTCGTATTTTATTGAAATTCATTCCTTAACGGGATTGAAAAGGGGTAGAAAGTTATTTTGGAGGTGATTTGCTTCGAAGTTGATATAAATACTCCATAATGCTTTTGATTTAAATTACTTTTTATTTTGACACAAACATGTCTAAAAACTCAATCCTATTTTATTCAAAAAAGGTTGAATTCACATAAAAACTTTTAATTGTAAAAATATGTATGTAAAATATAAGTGTAAACTACATTATGTCCACATTGCATATTTTTAGATACCTATTAACACCTATTAGGTGTGTTTTTTTTTCAAATGAGCCGATTTGTCCACTGCTGCTCACTGTTAGAACCAGTGTTTAACCATACATTTTTCATATGCCGATATAAGGAAAAAATCTGGTCGGCTTTAGGCAAAAGGGGCCGATATTGGGGAAAATCGGAATGTATTGATAAAAAAAATCATAATAATTAAACAACTAGGTTATTTTCCAAATTTTACGTAAGGATAAGAAACCAATTAAATTTCACAAGAGGGAAACAACAATGTTAACACTTTACTTATCAGGTTGAGATATTATAAGTAGTTTAAAACTGAAAAAGGCCTAAGGGGCCGATATTAGGGTGGTTTACCCTATAAAAAGTATGCTCCTCGGGGATAAAGGGACTATGTCTTAGGTGAACTTGTCTTGAATACGGGACCTTTTTTTTGGGATGGCAAATCATCTAATGACTTCTCCCGCTCTCTCCGCTCGCGCGGAGCGAGAGAGACTAGCTATCAGACTTTTACCGACTAAAACCCTTTCATGTTCCTTCATCGCCCTTTTTGTTCCGGGGCCACGGTATCTCTTTTGTCAGCAGTCAGGAATAGTCAGGATTCTAGTTTTGCTCAGGAATCGCTTCCCGTCAGTCATAATGAGGCAATTACTACCTACCTACTGCCTACTTACCTCCCTAGGTACTACATACTGTACCATAATGTTTTTATAGTAGACATTGAAGTATTAAGAATTTGTTATCGATAAGCGAGTGCGCAAGAAACATACACCTTGAAGTCTTATCAAAACAATAATCCGAAAACAACGTTTTTTTACAGTTCGCTTGGCCTTGAATTAACTTGTTGATGCGATCTGTTGCATTCTTTGTTCTATACTGGCTCAGTGTGCTAAGATTTTCAAATGGCTAGTGGTATTTTATGACATTTAAGAAAAGGTTTCAGAACTGCGCATTTGGCCAAATTAGGTAGGTATATAGTTTATATTTGTATAGGTATTCAATTCACCTCTTCATAGCATCGGCGCGCAAATCTATGTATAATTATTTATATACATATATATATATATTATTTATAATATTATTCCAATCAAAATTAGGCGATATAGCAAAATGCGGTATTACATTATACAGTATCACCGATGATGACAAACCTTTTTTGTGACATTAATTCGTCTCATTTCAGTCATCACACTACGAATACAGATATAATCTTAATTAACGTAAATGTCAAAATCATCCTGAGACACAAGATCTGAAATTGACAGAACCGCCGACATCGGTACGTATTGCCGTAAAGAAAAATAGAATAGAAAATTATAAATGTCGTTAGTATTTTGTACCTATTCTACACTAATATTATAAAGAGGAAAGATTTGTATTTTTGTGTGTTTGTAATGATTATGAAAAAACTCTAAAACTACTGCGCCGATTTCAAAAATTCTTTCACCATTAGAAAGCCACGTCTTTACTGAGTAACATAGCCTTTATTTTATCCCCGTAATCCCACGGGAACGGGAACTACGCGGGTGAAACCGCGTGACGTCCGCTAGTATTTAATAAATAGAGAGAGAGAAGACTTCCATAGACTTCCGGATCCCGTGATTATGAATGGCGTGATATGGTTAGTACTCCTAGTAGTCTTAGTACACAATACAACATTATATATATATCTATTGTTTGTCACACATAGGTGTTTAATTAATAAATATAAAATCGCTCATAGATTTGCTTCATTTTTGACGATCGACACGTGGGATCATGATCAAACACAAACGCGCGTAAATGTATACCTACCTTACTATACTATACCTACGCAACGTAGACTGTCAACAGACAAATCGTATTTATGATGCAAATCTTTAAGAAGCTGACAGATATTATTGATCGTCTTAGTAGAGCATTAATCGAATTAGCTATCGAGTGACAAAACGATCCCCATAAAATCATGAATCGAGCCAATCTGTAGACACTGACACACCATAAGAATAAGGCCCCTTGCACACGGCGTATTTTAAACGCGTTAGACGACGACGACGCGCGTTTCAGGAACGCGCGTTGAAGCGCGTTCGCAACTCGTTTGAAGTCCGTACAAAGGGTCAAAGCCAGCGTAAACAGTGTTGTCTCAACCGACGCGCGACGCCGCGGAGTCTGATCAAAACGCGGAAGCTACGAGAACTACAGCGCGTGGTCTGTTCGCTGTATCTGCGCGTATACACGCAGTAGACGCGCATTTCACGATCGCCCCATGTGCTTAGGTTACAAAGTTGCGTTCAAATCTCGTTTAAAGCGCGTATACGCGCGTCATCTGCGCGTTTAAAATACGCCATGTGCTAGCGGCCTGAGTAGTTAGTTATTTATTAGTCCTGAATTCTTATTTAAATCTCAGAGCTAGTCCCCAATGTTCTATCAAAAAGCTGTCTGAGTATTATGTATTTAATCTTGTAAATTACCATCTTTGTCGTAAACCCTAACCTTTTCTAGTCGTCATAATGTATGTCATTCTAAACAATAATTAAGGTCTGATGTTACCGGAAAGCAACCTAGATTTTTCAATCCATAAGCAGGACACACACAATGTAGGTACCTAAATCTATGTAATCTAAACTAACTCGGTATTTTTGTTATTTTATCTATTGATTTTCATAGAAATGTAATGAGTAAATGACAGATAAGTTAAATTATCATGTTATGGTGTCGTTATCATCACACACACATTTTTTAAAATAAAATTCTACAAAACATGTTTGCGTCAATCTAAATCATTAAAATTTAAAGTCATGTATGGTTGGGTGACGTCTTACCTACTCGCGCAGTTCACAAAATTGTCGGCAACCTACCTATTGCATTAAATAAAGCATGCCAACAAAACAGTGTCTGCTCCGCTCCGCAAGTCCGCATAGATAAGATTTAACGTAGTGTGCCTGTGTGCTTCCTTCCTCCTAAAAGTGCGTTGGTGTTCTTCGGGGGGTGGGGGTGCAATGTTTTGGGTACAGAGCAAAGCACGCGCCGCCGCACTGGTCGCGGTCTGATCGATCGTGCTGCGCTGCGCTGTTCTATCTATTATTTATTACCAAAAATATGGCGGCGTGGTGCGGCACGAGGTCGTCGACCTCACTGTCCGACACGCCGCGTAAACAACAAATGCAGCGCGGGAAACTCGTCCCCTCCTATTATCTGCCAAGGTTTTACCCGCGTGCCGTGTTTAGGACCTTGCTGCGATCATGATAATTGTTTGGCTCTTTTCAATCACGTTAAATAACACTTTTGCGTTAGCGGTTTAGAGCAATTTTTACTACCGGAAATGCTAGTCACCATAACATTCCTCGCTACATTGTATGTATTACTAGCTTCCGCCCGAGCCGGCTGGGCCCGCGTAATTTTTTTATATACATTATCTTTATAAATTTTATCAAAATCCATTTAATAATTTTTACGTGAAATAACAAATTAATATCCATTCATTCATCCTCACAATAATAATAATAACTCCTTTCGCGTTTGTGGATAAGATTGTAGATTTCAAGATCAAAAAAACTTTACATGTGGCCATGTGGCTCTGACCGAGTTCAAACCTTTCTAAACATGTTTACGTGAGTGTTACTTTTAAAACGTAGTCATTTTCTAAACGAAGAGGTCATAATTTCATAAAACCATTGTTACGCTGTTTTTCATAATAATCATAGTGTTTGGTATTCACTGGACTTCTCAGAACGTAAGCCCGCAGTTATTACATTGCAGGCAAATTAACAAATATACGTATAAGTAAAAGCAGGTAGGTAGCGAAAACTCAAAATAGCCAAGTTATTAAAGATACTTTAGTCGAGTCAAACGTTCACGTATTGCCTATTTATGTAGAGTAACTTAGTAAGTAAGCATTGTTATGTCTCTGTCTTTGATTTGTCCAAAAAGTTATGTCTTGCACAATATTGGGCTGCTGCTTAAGGGCCTCTATACCCCCTCAAATGGCTTAGCATGATCCTCCGTTACGCCTTAAATACTGCAGCATTAATTTTGAAATAAATATATGGTAAAGTTAAGTCCTATGTGTGACGAAAACACGATTCCATAAACTTTTCTCGATAGAAAAAAAAATCAAAGTCGAACAATAAACCGCTGGTATTCAAAAAGTACTTCAAATTAGATCATGAAACTTTGCATACTAACTGAACTAACTATAAAGCAGGTCTTATTATTTTATTTTATTAGTCCAATCAATAGATTTTTTGTAAATCGCAAAAAACCACTCATTTCGCACTATTCCGCCGCAGTGACTGACGTAACAACCGCTTTGTAGTGTAAGCTGATTAGAACTTTATTCTAACAGTATTTCAAACGAAGTTTGAACCACCACAAATAGAGTTGCTAATTATAGGGTTAGAATGGCCAATATCTTTGAAAGGACCGCTTCCTACCGTCAATCGGGCGTCCCATCGCCATCGCCAGTAAATACAACCTTGCAGTGTATAAAACTCCGTTATGTGGTCGTCCAATATGTATAACCATGAACTTAAAATACAATCCTAAAAAAATCGGAGCAGTCTTTGGGGACTGCCGATAGAAGAGAAAACAAAAAGTACACAGGCCCCGCCCCAGTCGTAGCACTGGTTATGCCCCGTGCATGCCTATGTGGTGCTACGCCGTAGCGGATGCTACGAGTGCTACGAACGGCTACGAAGCGTGACCGCACGTTACGTTACGTGACGATGAGTTCAATGTTTTTCCTTCACCCAAAAAGTGCTCAACGCGCCTAAAGAAGTTTTCACTTCAATAAATTAATTACGTGTGATGTGAATTATTATTTAGGTAGGCAAAACATGCCCTTTGCGCGTGTCTTGAGTTCTCGACGTAGCGTAGTGTAGGTAACTAGGTACTCGTAGTGGTATTCGTTAGCTCTACCTTCCGGTGCATAAAGGTGGACGCGCACCTAGACGCGCCGCAGCACCCCGTACGCATCGCGTTTTATAAATCATTGTATGAAAGGGTTATTGTACATTCGTCACAAAGTTAATTCGTCACATTTTTGTAAACTCCATACATTGAAAGTATATTCGTCACATGCATAAAAACTATGTGTAAATTCGTCACAAGTCTTCATAGGTACATAATTTACTGGTAGCAAACAAAGTTATTGGTTTTTAGCGCTCGTATTGAAAATGATTTCTAAAATCTTTCTTTTCTCCTGCGCTCCTGCACATGCTATCACACGCTCGCTCGCTCGCTGTATCTATCTTTTTCTAGCCATACTGCAGCAACGGAGTAAGACGAAAGGCAGCCACTGGCATTCTTTTCGAGGAACCTCAGCCCTTTGCAGAGGAAGTACAGCCCGTACGATCGAGAGCTGTTGGCAATATACGAGGCAATCGGGTCCTTCCGTTTCATTCCGCAAAATTCGAAAAATCTGTTTTTTCGGCCGTTTATCATAGATAAACGTCCAGTCTCTTGGGGACATTACCAGTTGACAGTGTTGAGGAGTTTTTTGACGCCATTTTTTTTTTTAGTACATGATGCACATGCAACTTATCCGCGCGGTCCGCGACTCGTATTTCAGCAAAATGCTGTAGGGAGATACGTATTTTGCCAGCGCGCGAAGTGACGTCATCATCTTTAGTGCTAAAGCCGCGTTCGGCAGGTGCAACAAGTTTGCTCTGAAAGTCTGAACAGAAAGACTTAAAATAATGAATGCGAAACGGCGCGTATGATGCGGATGTGCGCGGGACCATCCAAAATGCGATGCCTGCGACGCCGCGTCTAGGTGCGCACCTACCTTAAGTGAATTAACATAGGCTCATGAACGATTCCCCGTTTGCCATAGTACAATCAGTGTATAATTTGAAATTAAAATGGTCCTTCAAGTACTCGTGCGTGAATAATTACGTGTTCATCAGCTATTTAGTAGTCGGTACTTGAAGGTCCTCGCGTGGCCCACAGTGTGTTCACCCCTAAGAAATTCTAATCTAGATTGTAGGTACCTATAGGTCCGAACTAATAACGTGGGCTTAAAAATAATGAATTACCTTAAAATATAAATGTGCATAGAAGAACTCAATTTTAACTCTACATAATTTGCGATAGGCTACATTGTTCTGTTTTGATGACCGTAGTTCTAAAGTCTAGATACATATTATAATGGAATACGTAATACCTAACAACACCGTCAAATCCAAAAGGGACGTCCTTATCCATTCAGTGTTATCAATATTCAGAGCGTGGGCGCTTTGGATAAAATTAATTGTACAAAAATGCCGCTCTATAAATAGATATAGGTACAAAAAAGGCTCTTGCAAATAACTGAACATTATTATTATTAATGCTTGGCATACTACAGGAAAAACAACGCATACTTACAGTTAGATTTATACACAATCCCTAAGTAAAATATAATGTTTCACATGATCGTGGTTATTTTGTTCAATACTTAACGTGTTTCTTAATTAATATTTTCCTGTTACGAGCGTGTCGTGGGAACATCGGTGGCTCCCACGCTAATTACCGCGGTCTTTATTCACTCATTGGCCTCTGCGAGCCGACACTTTGATCAATGAAATTTATATTCATCAATGAAACCACTTTTGTTGTACGTACAATAAGGTTGGCAATTTGCAGAGACGCTTTTGTATTGCAGTGTGAGATAATGATTTACTAACGTGTTTGACTTTTAATGCGCGGAAGTCGATTATTTATCCGGTGTGGCTCGCACATCATAACTGAATAAATCATCACAACAACAAAGATTTTCGCCGACTGAATGATTACTAATCTCATGAAAGTCCCTGAATTTCATGACATGAATCGCTCTGAGCTACTTCTCGTCTCGTCTACCGCACTACAAGTACGTAGTACAAGTTGTACTGAGGCAGGCTTGACTCAGTGCGATAGCAATAGTTTCTTCAAATACCTACATCGCAGGTCCAGTTCCCTCTTCACATTTTATGCCGGCTGTACACTCTCGCCGAGACAGTCCGAGGCAGGGCGAGCGCGAGAGTGTAGACTAAGGTAGCGCTGGTCCGCCTCGGCCTGTCGCGGTGTTCCTCGCTAGCTCTCCGTCCCGAGTCGGTTTTTGCGCGCATGACAAAGGGTCTTTCGCCGCTTCGCCCGAACTGCGAGCGTGTCGCTGTCACTCGCTGTACACTCTCGTTTCTCCCAGTTGCGATGCCGATATAGCAATTAAGAAGTAAAATTACATTAAAATCTACGTACCATGTTCTATTACGATGAATTGTGAGTTTGTGACCATCCACCATCTTCGTTTACGCCTCTTTTTTTGTATTTTTTTTCTCATAATATGTATATACATAAGTGACGGTAATAAGTGATGGCACATAGTGCAACAGCAACTTCTGTTTCGTCCATTCCCACGGCGACCACAATTGAAAATGACGACTGACCTCGCTCGGCGAGAGTGTAAACATGGTCACTCGTTTTGGCCGAGGCTCTCGGGCGAGGCACAGCGAGTGCTCTCGGACGAGAGTGTACAGCCGCCTAGCCGGCATTAAACGTAAATGAACCGTGTATGCATTGTAGTAAACGAATTATGAAACCCTTTAAAAAAAATCAGTTATTGCATAGGGTAACAAACACCTTATTAATAAAAACCGGCCAGGAGCGTGTCGGACCACGCTCAGTGTAGGGTTCCGTAGTTTCCCATCCGTCACAATAAGCGTTCCCACTTATGAGTTTAAAGGTGGGTATCCATTATGTAAAAATGCTTGCATATACGAATATACTACAAACTTAGTCCAGAAATTATTTTGTACAACTTTTTGTCTTTTTTGTACAAAAACTGTTGTTTCCATCAAGTTCAAAATGATTTTCCTAGAAAGTCCTTATAAAGTTATACTTTTCAGATTTTTTTCATATTTTTTAAACTTATGGTTTAAAAGTTAGAGGGGGGGGGGACGCATTGTTTTTTACTATTGGAGCGATTATTTCCGAAATTATTGACATTATCAAAAAATTATTTCAGGAAACCCCTATTCATTTTTAAATACCTTTCCAACAATATATCACACGTTAGGGTTGAAAAAAAAAAAAAACTCTTCCTACTTTACATAGGGGGGCTATCCTAATAAAACATTTTTTTCCAATTTTTATTTTACCACTTTATCGGCGTGATTGATATACATATTGGTACCTAATTTCAGCTTTCTAGTGCTAACGGTCACAGAGATTAAGCGAGGACGGACGGACGGACAGACATGGCGAAACTATAAGGGTTCCTAGTTGACTACGGAACCCTAAAAAGGAAAGGAAAGGTAACCCTTTCCCACGAAAGAATTTATAAATGTTGGGTGAACATTTTAATTGGTTAACCGTTTAATCATTTACTCGACTAGTAATTAGCTAGCTAATGCGAGGTAAATAGTCTTCGATTAAAATACTTCGTATTCGTAGTATGTTTGATTCATTCATGTTTGGGCAGGACAATGTTTTACGAGTGACAAAATTAGAAACGTAACGAAGAGGAAGTTGTTATAATATTGACTGTCACTTGTTCCAGCTCGGGTCATGTGGTCAGCGAGCCAGGCGCGCGGCACGGCGTGATGCGGTGTGCGCGCAACAACCTCGCCTGGCCGGTGTTGGCGTGCGCGCTGCTTATGGCATGCGCGTGCGCCGACGCCATCGGCGAAAATGGAAGTAAGTTTTGCAGTGTGTTTATTATTACTTAATGTTATTCAATTTGCTAAATAGAGTAATAAACTCGTCTTGTACCACACTTCGTCATAGTTGAGGACTGGGGATTACGATCTGGCCTATGTACAGTAATAATCGTAATCTAATGAAATAGGTACCTACGGTACGATTGAAAGCTAGCAATATAGTCGTAATTTTATTTAATAGTTATGTTGCAAGTAGGTACCTACATTGTTGTTAGTCATACATACGTGATTGGCACGCTCGCAGACATTATACGATACGCAGCATTTGGAACGAACAGTGTAACTTTACACAGTTTAAAGTTTTACAGTGTCACACTACGTTACAAAAAAAACCGGCCAAGAGCGTGTCGGGCCACGCTCAGTGTAGGGTTCCGTAGTTTCCCGTCCGTCACAATAAGTGTTCCCACTTATGAGTTTAAAGGTGGGTATCCATTATGTAAAAATGCTTGCATATACGAATATACTACAAACTTAGTCCAGAAATTATTTGTACAACTTTTTGTCTTTTTTGTACAAAAACTGTTGTTTCCATCAAGTTCAAAATGATTTTCCTAGAAAGTCCTTATAAAGTTCTACTTTTCCGATTTTTTTTCATATTTTCTAAACTTATGGTTCAAAAGTTAGAGGGGGGGGACACATTGTTTTTTACTTTTGGAGCGATTATTTCCGAAATTATTGACATTATCAAAAAATGATTTTAGAAAACCCCTATTCATTTTTAAATACCTTTCCAACAATATATCACACGTTAGGGATGAAATAAAAAAAAAAATCACTTCCCACTTTACATATAGGGGGGCTACCCTAATAAAACATCTTTTTCCAATTTTTATTTTACCACTTTGTCGGCGTGATTGATATACATATTGGTACCAAATTTCAGCTTTCTAGTGCTAACGGTCACAGAGATTAAGCGAGGACGGACGGACTGACATGGCGAAACTATAAGGGTTCCTAGTTAGGGTTGCCAGACGGTCGGGAATTGGCGGGATTCTCCCGAATTTTTGTATGTCCTCCCGACTCCCGACAAAGCAAATAATCTCCCGAAAAACAAGTTCGATAATTTAAAGTTCACATTTTCGTCAAACGAAACTTGTAAACCATTTGGGCGCTTGGCACAGAGTATACAAGTATCTAATTAAAAAAAACAGTTGGTCTACATTTGGATAGAACTGTGATTTTTGCTTGGCCTAAAGGAAAAGTTCGCTGTCGGTCAGCACTGACCGTGTTGGCGTTCAACGTGTTAAAATTGTTGTGCCTATACATGCAAGAAATAGGTGTCTTGGTATGACCCAACCACAAACTCAGTAATATCATATACATCTGAGATGACTTTTCTTCTTGTTCTGGTACCTGAACTGAGTATTAAAGCCTCTTAATTTGATAACCTGCTACAGCTGAAGAGACATAACTTGGCAATGTTTTTTTTTTTTTGGGTATGACGTTTGAGTTTTGTCTGTCACTGTTCAACTTGTCATCTAAATACATTTTCTTCAGATATTTACTTTTATTCCTATTAAAAGCCTCTCATCGTTTCTGCAAACGCTTCACCGCAAAGGCAGTACTCTGCTACAGGTTATGTGCTAGCGGAAAAGTGGAAATGTGCGAAAAAGTGGAAAATCTAAGTACAAATTGTACCACTTCAAGGCAAGAATAACTGGGATACTTACCTGGAAATATAAAACTCCCGACCAAAGCCCTAAAATCCCGAAAAATCGGTTATTGATCCCGATAACAGGAAGAATCGATCTGGCAACCCTATTCCTAGTTGACTACGGAACCCTAAAAAACTGCCATCGAGCACAAATTTTATTGTGTGTAGTGAAAAATAACGAAGTACGCTTCATAATAAGTTCTACTGTCTTGGGGCCAACTTCAATCGAATTGAGACAGTCATTATGAAGGTGCTAATAAGATTGTTTAATGCATGAGCGTTAAAAAATCCACTTTAACTGCACTTTGTCGGTAAGTTATCCCATAAATGCCACAGTAGATTGATAGCTTAACTAATGAACCAGTAAACATGAAACATTAGAATACCGTTAATGAGTTCAATAATTGGACCCCTAATAGGGGTCCAATGGGGGAAATAGTGCGCAAAAACATAGGGGTCCCCTATGTTTTTGCGCACTATTTCCCCGTTCACACATTTGGCGATGTAGCGCGGTCTGCGTCGCACTCGCGTGCCCGCGGCCGGCGCGCGACGCAAGTATCGACTATCGTGTCTGCCGCCGTTTAATCCACGAGATAACGACTCGACTCGATGTGTTGTTTGTTTGTATATTCTCTGTTCGACGACCGACGAGCTAGTGAGGCCTCGTTTAGGAGGCGCCCCCCGTTATCTTGTGAACCGGCCCGAAATTCACTCGACCGTGTAATATGCGCTGTGATATTGGAACATTCCGGACTTGCCAATTTTGTACTTCTCATTAATTGATTGCTTTCATATTTATTGTAACTGGGACTGAATGCAATTGATATGGACAAACTAGTGCATTATTATTTATTGTTTGTTGTTAAACAATCTAAAATTCTAAACATTGTTATCCCATGCGCTGCGGTCTGCATTATCTTACATAATATTGCGTTCATTTTGGCAAAGAAATAAAGAATATACCTAGGTATTCTCATAAAATATGATGTACAGTATATTGTTCATTGTGGCACGAGACTACGGGGTCGATCATCAACCCGATGGACAGACTCCATTAAATCTGTCACCAAGATCCCTCTGGCAGAATGTGGTCGCCATGCGGCCAATAGAGACCGTTGGAAAGGGATCGCGTAGGCAGAGACCGCTGTTGTGGGTGATCCCTCATGACCACGACCACTCTGTCAAGAGTGAACGACTAAGAAGAAGAAGATTGTTCATTATTCCAAATCAGATGTAGAACATTGACATAAAGTCGAAGCAACAAAAAAAAACCGGCCAAGAGCGCCACGCTCAGTGTAGGGTTCCGTAGTTTCCCGTCCGTCACAATAAGTACCACCACCACCACTTAAAAGTTTAAAGGTGGGTATCCATTATGTAAAAATGCTTGCATATACGAATATACTACAAACTTAGTCCAGAAATTATTTTGTACAACTTTTTGTCTTTTTTGTACAAAAACTGTTGTTTCCATCAAGTTCAAAATGATTTTCCTAGAAAGTCCTTATAAAGTTCTACTTTTCAGTTTTTTTTCATATTTTCTAAACTTATGGTTCAAAAGTTAGAGGGGGGGGACACACATTGTTTTTTACTTTTGGAGCGATTATTTCCGACATTATTGACATTATCAAAAAATGATTTTAGGAAACCCCTATTCATTTTTAAATACCTTTCCAACAATATATCACACGTTAGGGTTGAAATTAAAAAAAAAATGACTTCCCACTTTACATATAGGGGGGCTACCCTAATAAAACATTTTTTTCCAATTTTTATTTTACCACTTTGTCGGCGTGATTGATATACATATTGGTACCAAATTTCAGCTTTCTAGTGCTAACGGTCACAGAGATTAAGCGAGGACGGACAGACGGACGGACAGACGGCGAAACTATAAGGGTTCCTAGTTGACTACGGAACCCTAAAAAGGAGCCATGACCGGTGAGAAATTGGGCAAGAATCATCTTAGTTTTACAAATCAATCGTACCTACCTATTATGACACATTTTTAAAACACAGCACGTACTCGCTGTAGCTAAACTTGTACCGTTCCGCGTTCCCGGGTAAGCGGATCCCTAAAAGTCGCCCTTCACATACTAATCTTTTGATTGTATGCCAGATGCTTATGTATCCCTATCCTATCTTTACTATCCAGCTGTCGGGTTCATTGACCTCGAAGGGGGACCGCATTCTGACCCTCTATTTCGGAATTTGAAATTAGGTACTTCACTTTCACAGTGATGATGATGGTTTTAAGACCTTTATAATTTTTTATAACAGTAAATAATCGTGTCTTCTATGAAGCTAAATTAAATAATAATACTTTTAATTTCTATGAAAAACACATAATAAAATCAGCCACTTTTCCACTGACAAACATGTAACTCGTTTTGTAAATTCATTGTATTTGGTTAATTCATTCATTATGTGAGTAGTAGTTGTGTTACAAATAATTACTAAAGGTACAATTGTTATAGTGGCATTGAATAACATTGTTGCAACATAATATTTGTCATAGATAAGTATGTTTTACTGTAAAATGTAGACACGATGAGTTAATTAACAGCTCAAACAACTTAAGATCTCCGAAATAGACACTAAGTACCCTACCTAAGTGTTGAAGAT
This sequence comes from Xestia xanthographa, assembly GCA_905147715.2. Taxonomy (NCBI): domain Eukaryota; kingdom Metazoa; phylum Arthropoda; class Insecta; order Lepidoptera; family Noctuidae; genus Xestia; species Xestia xanthographa. The sequence goes on along the minus strand of LR990642.1, from coordinate 23,966,739 downwards.
TTTTTTAAACACAGGTAAAAAGTTGAGATCAACCTCAAGACGACACGGCCATGAGTCGACCGAAAACCAGTCAGTTAAAATGAAAACACACTGATTATTTTAGCAGTATTACTATTATCTCTAAGATATTATTACATAAATAAGTTCAGAATATGACGGTTTAATAAACTTAAACTCAATTACGCATACTATCGCTGTTATTAGAATACAATTATCGGTTCATTATGAAATATTCATAAGTTTGTAGACGTGCAGATTACTCTAGTTAAATTAATTAGCATGTGGCGTACTCACCTACTTATCACATTTGCATGAGGTAGGTTCGTTATCAGTTGGGAGGAATTATAATAGCTGGTCTGCTCCACAATGTTTTATCTTAACAAAGTAATTGAATTATTCGCTTATCTCTTCTTAGCTATCGGGTATTGGTGACATTGAACGTATGTCTCATCGGTACAGTTGCTGTTTCATTTAATTGTTGCGTGCGTGACATTTATTTTGACTGCGTCGTCATTTTTTCTTATAAAGTATGTGATTGTAGTAGGTACTGGCCTTATTGTAGTCGAGGTCAGTGGATAGCAGGCGAATACAACGAAAGTAAATAAAAATCATGTAAAATAATGTTCATGATGGAAACAGCCCTGTGGCGAGGTGAAGTCGTAACACGGCCAGAAGGTGTCGCGGCAGACCTCGTAGATGGCGGGAAGAACTGAATAAAAACCAATGTACAGAGGCCCAATTCTGTAAAATTACCACTTGTCAATAGTGTGTCGGTAGTGTGTAAGTAGTGTCTCAATAGGCTAATCATTGACATTTGGTATTCTACAAATTATCTATGGTCATTGACTTACCACTGTAGTGCCATTGAAACGCCATAGAAGACTATTGTAATAATTGGTATTCTGCTCCACTATAATGTGTCAATGTCATCATGATGGCCAAAGTTAAGGTAGTCTGTAAATATTTTAAGTGTATTTGAAAGTTGTGTCTATCGTGTTTGAAAAGTGTTTTGGCCATCGAACCGCCATTGTGAAGCCATCGAACAACGAAAACACTGAAGAATATTGTACCGCCACACTATCGACACACTACTGAGACACCACTGAAAGGCCATTGAAGTTTTTGCAGAATACCAAATTTGCAACAGTGGCAACATAATGTCTGTAGTGTGTTGACAGAGTGTCAATGGCGTGTTGCTTAACACAAAGTTACAGAATTGGGCCCCAGGTAGTCCACATAAGGCCGATCGAAAGAATTAGTGTGTTACGAGCTGGGTACGGGATAAATTAATTACTACCGATTAAACACTTGGATAACTTTAATTAATCACAAAACACTTAAAACACAATCACTTATACAGTAGGTACTGATCACTATTCACTTAGATGTCGCACTTCTAGTTCACTTCGATTCGCTTGGTACTGCAGCCAAAATAAGACTGCCGCTCCCGCAAACAGGTCCGCTATTTATACGGTGACCAACCCATCTAGAAAGATCCATGAATTTCTCGTCTTATTCTAGACAATGCCATAGTAGGTCATTGTCCTCAACAAAGAAGTAGGTACTTTATGCGTTCAGCGTACGGTCGAAATTACAATGACCATTTCTATACCTACATCTTCGAGACTCGTCCTACGTACCTACCTACTACTATCTACCTACCTACTTTTGATTGTAGGTACTAGTACGACGTAACAGGAGTAATTATAGAAAAACTATGGAACATAATTAATAAGGTGTAATTTTATTAAGCTTATGAATGGAAGAAGAAAACGTCGCCGACCCCAAGTAACAAAAGATAAGGGCAGGAAGATGATGATGATGATGATGAATTTTATTAAGCTCTTCCTGATTAAACTATGTCAGTGTTTTTCAACCTGTGGTGCGCCTCTATAGCAGCCTCTATAGGGTAGCAAGAGATCGCGAAAACTACCTCAATAAACAAAATAATAAAGCCTAGAAAGATAGATTTAAAGGACATAAACTTTTGTATGTTCATACAAATTAACAAAATTAAAACCTATTAGTACTCAACTTATTGAGGTTTCGCTTGTTTGTCGTTAACAAAGTTCTCCCATCGTGGATCCGTTTATACTACATTGAGGATTAAATCGAATTCCAAATAATAAAAAAATGGGTTAAATACCTACATAATCTATTTATACGAATCCAAATTATGCAAATGTATAAAAATTATGTTTGGATTTAATATTTGTAATATAATAAGATAAATGAAAAAAAAAAAGCGAAGGGGGTCGCCAAATATTTTTTGATATTAAGGGTCATGAAAAAGATTGAAAAACACTGAACTATGGACTTAGTTTTAGTTTTTGTAATTTTCCTATTACAACTTACACTTTGTTTAAATACCTAATTAGTAATTAAGTGTTGGTACCTACATACATTCTATTTTTTGAACTAATAGGGATCTTGTGGACTATATCTAGGCTTCTATCGAAGCAGAAAATATTAATTTGTAGAAACAAATTCAGTATAAGCCTCCAAAAATTGCTGTTTTGCACAACTTTTACCTCAACGTTGGCCGTTCATAATGTAGGTACTTATAAATTGTAAAAGTAAAGAAAGAAAAGTAATTTTTGAACAATATTTTTCGTTCAATGTCCTCGCGTTAGGCGGTATGAGGTACGCGGGAGGCAAGTAGTGCAGGTTCGGGGCTAGGTAAGACAGGGGAGTTGAAAGAATACCACCGCTGTGGCTCTGGATGAAACAACAAGCTTTTCGACCATGCTCGTATTGACGAAAGGCGGGCCGGGAAGGGCCCTCTTAATATTAAAATTATAGCTATGTTATTATTTCGAACGCCACCAATCGGCGCCTTACTTTATTACTTTATTTAAGCTATGAAATCGGTGTTACATCGAAACTAGGCCGTAATAAAACAGAATTTCTAGAAGTTTTGTACATTACCTACCTAGCTGAAACACTGAAAAAAGCCAATGACTCAATTGCAAAACATTTATTTTAAATATGATTTCACACAAACACGTATTTATTTATCAACATAATAGCCTGTGTGTGAACTGTGTTGCGTGGATTCAGAATCCTGAAAATTGATAAGTAAGGTTCTCACATACAAACATCTATGATAAGTGAAATCTTTGGCGCCTTGATAAGCTTTATCAGTGTTTGTTTATTTGTGTAATTTAGTTTGTTATTTTCATGCTGATCTGAGTCTGAGAATGAATATAAACGGAAACGACCAAGCGCGTGTCAAGACCACGCGCAGTAAAGGATTCCGTAGTAGGGGTGAGCTCAACAATAGGTTTCCTTGTAACTTTGGGAGCTGACTGTACTGTACAAAAAACAGTTGATATTTTTATGGTTGACGAAATGGGATTTAATGTATGAAGATTAAAATAGTTATGTATTGAGACAATTTTCACTTGTTTTGCACGTCTTTTGTTTAGTTGTCGAAATGGGAAAGTTACGAGATAGGACGTAGCTGACGTAGCCTGCACACACGCATGGCGATATTGGCGATGTTTTGTTTGCACTGCCCGTCCCGACGCGACGGGCGGGACGCGGCGGTTCAGTAATCTGCGATGTGTATGTAATGTAATAACAATATCAATTAATGAACTATTTTTAGAAAGTAGATCTAAAAATAGCCTGAGTGGTGATTGCATTAGATTCCATGAGAGCGTAGGTATGTTGTACTAGGGCAGCTATTTGTTAGTGATAACGTCATGAGCATGTGTCATGCATGCTCACACAAGACGTTAGTAAATCGTAGAGATAATGACTAACCTGCCGCTCGAATGCGCTTATGATAACAAAGTCAATGACTTTTTACTAACGTTGGTACTCATTACTGGGATATTATCAATCCGCTGTGTTATGTGCGTGAATGTCAATTAAAAGTGGACGCAACAAGTACGATATTATTAAGATAAGTCAGTAATAGGCTCTACTAACCGGATGTTATGAATACTTATGATAATGCCCAAATATTTGTTAATAGGCGGTGCCATTAACATATTTTCTACTTGATTATATTATAAATAGAATGTTGTTTTTCTATAGTGTTATCTGGTTTGTAGGAAAATATAACAATTATGCATATAAGTATATTTGATTAAGTATGTAAGGTTTCCATGCGAGTTTACTAGGCTAGTAAAGTATTTTCAATAATACTAATTGGGCCTGAATGCCCGATGCTATTTTCAAGTAAGTGAGAGCATACCACAGCGCAGGCTGCGCCGCTATGGGACGAAACGGTGCGTTCCATCTCAAAAATCTATAACTTTTTTGTTTCTTGATATTTTGAATTGGAATTTTATATACGTATTTCTGAATACTTATGCTAATAGATAATTAAAACATTGCCACTTAACTATGATTATTGAGTAAAAACATTACTAAAATAAAATGTTGTAAATGTTCATACAAAAATTAAATTAAATTATTAAAATTAATTGTTTGCTTACATTAAGTTAAATTAAAATTATTAATAAGTTAATACCTACCTAATTACATAATTTAAAACTAAAAAATATATATATAAAGTCATGAAAAAACAAACATAATACATAAGCGTAATGCACATGCCCCATTCCGTACTCCTGAAGTAATTCAATGTTTTTAAGTTTTTTTGTACTCTCCGAACACGCGTCATATGTTGAGGTACTGCACGAATTCAATGGTACCTACCTAGTAACCAATTTGTGTTTTATCTCTCGAAACGATCTTGTTTTCTATGAGCTTTCACCCATTTTTGGTTACAAATCGTTATCATTTTTTTTTGCATACTTTGCCTAACCGTATTCACATCCGATGTTGATAAATGGAAATTGTCCAACAAATATTTTTCAATATCTGAAGTACTTTTCCCGCTTATTATCTGAGCACATATATCGCGTCGATAACAAACGAATTCACTAATTTTGAACTTTTTTTTTCACTCTTTTTACAGCAATTTTACAGTTACTGAGGAAAGGTATACGGACACTTTGACAAACACGGTGAAAACCCGAGTATTTATAGGACCCTAGTTTCAGTAACTTGTGCAAAACCAATGAGAAAATTGATAAAAACAGTTCTCACAGAAATGCAGTTACTTATTATAATTACCTCAAGATATAAAACTATGCATCATAATTTTTATGATAAGTGTGGTTAAAATGATCACCGCAAAAAAATATTATGTGACAATATTTTACGGTCGACATTTTTGCTTCTAGCTCGAAATGGCGCAGCAATGTTTGAGGTTTTTTTATTTCCTTGTATTACTGAATAGTTAAGGAATCTAAAAATGTCATTAACTCGACACCGGCAGACACCGATAACAAGGAAACCTCAACTTGAAAATTAAAAAGATGGAAAATTTCCTTATGTCACTTAAAATTAAATAAAAAAAATATTAACATTATTTCTCATAAAAACATGACTTAGTTATAAACTAGAGATCTTGAGCAATCCAAAAATGTATAATACTTATGAATTCCCTTGAAGAACATATCTTAAGTTTAACTTCCCTAATGAGTAATCTAGTTAAAATAGAATATCAAAGTATAAAGTTTGGGTGTAATTTTAAATACCTAAAACATTTTTTTTTTTTTTTACTTTTATATCGGATAGCTCTATTATCTTAGAATATAAAACAATCAAAACGGTTTCAGTAACACGACTTTTGTCCAAACCCTTTTTGAGATGAAAAATATTGTTTGGTCCCATAGTGCGTCGCCTCTCGCCACTGACAAATCCTTCGGTACTCAGACACAATATCATGGCGTAATTAACGAAATACTGCTCATTATTTCGTCAGAGCAGCCGCAACACGAATCCCCTTGTCTGGTTAAATTGATACTTTGTGGGAAACACAATGTTTATTATTATTGCACAGTATAATGTTACTAGTGAGTACACTCTAGATCCCTAGTATTATCTATGAATGCAAAAATATGCATTGAAACGTCTGCGTTCATATCTGCACATGCAGCATTTATCGGTTGTTCAAAGAAGACAGAGGCACGCGTATGGGTACTACCCATATTTCCTAGTCCTGGTACAAGCCCTATGTACTAGAGATGCAACGAATAGTGATTTGGCCGAATACCGAATATTCGGCGGCGCTCTCAGCCGAATACCGAATATTCGGCCGCCGAATATTCGGCGGGTGATCCAGTACAATTGACGTCGACGCTAACAAGTAAGTAGTAACGACACGTTTTGATGCGGTGCGTGCGGCGGTGACGGGGCGGGAAGTATTTGGCTCAGTAAGTAGCCGGCAAAACGTGTTACAATTACAACGAGCAGTGTTTTAAATGTACTTTGTCTAAAATGGCTTCAGTTGTGAATAAAAAGTCTCCTATTTGGAAATATTTTGAAGTTTTCAGTGAAGATTCCAAGTTTCGCAGTTAATGATTGTTGGATAATTAAATGTTTCGATTAAATTGCTTTTTTTATTTCCTTTTATAAGATATTTGCTACTTTTTTATGTATTCGGTATTCGGCCGAATACTACTTACTATTCGGCCGAATACCGAATAGTTGCCGAATATTCGTTGCATCTCTACTATGTACCCACTGAAACCAGCCACAGCATATTATGTCACTAGGACACCATGGCGATGGCGTCGCAACCAGATCATACTGCCGGCTAAATCTGATATTTGCCCTCCACAGAGCTGATACATTTTGTCGGTAGCGTCTGGTTGCGCAGCCACTTTAGTCCTGTTCGGCACAAACCCAAGAGTTCCATGTAAATGCTTCTGAGAATTTCATAACGTAAACCGTTACTAGGTTGTTAATAAACAACCTAATAACGGAAAACGGTCTAATAACGGTTCTTGGAAATATCCAAGAACTTTTTGTTAGAGGAAATAATCAAGGATTCTGATGAAAACGAGTTTAGAGAACTACACCACTAACTACTTGATGTAAATAAAATACCAGCATACAACATAATATAAATATAATTATCGTCATGCAATTCCGAACTCATTTTATAAAATCGCAACTTGATGTACATCTGAGTTTTAAACTTCGGAGTTCCGTAATACAGTCGTTTACCAGAGCTACTTCACGTAAGTTTGTTAATTGATTCGATGAAGCTTAAAATGACTGGGTTTTTGTATATTAATTATTATAACATGAATTTTCGGGAATGAGTGATCTGTTCACTAATTTACATTATTTTCATCAGTTCATCACGCACGAAAAAGTGTCACACCGTTACGCGCGCCGCGATCAACGCCTAGCCCAAACCTTTGGACCAAGAAAACTGAAATTTTGCACAGTGGCTCCCTTTATAATGTAGACAAGGAATAAAGAAGGATTTTTCGCAATTCAACCTCTAAAGGAGTTAATTAGGGGATGAAAGTCCATCAGTTTTACAGTTAGGATCTTAAAATATTGTGTTTAGGCTGACGATTGAAAATTAATTTATTCGTGTCTCAGCGTTTTCGATAATTCCACCCCTGAGGGAGTTAAATAGGGGATGAAAGTCCGTCAGTTTCAAAGTTAGGATCTTAAAATTTTGTGTTTAGGCTGACGATTGAAAATTTATTCAAGTATTCGTGTCTCAGCGTTTTCGATAATTCCACCCTTAGTTAAATGGGTGATTTAAGTTTGTATGAAAGGTGTCAGTTTTAAAGTTAGGATCTTAAAATTTTGTGTCTAGGCTGACGATTGAAAATTAATTTATTCGTGTCTCAGCGTTTTCGATAATTTCACCCCTAGTCCCCTAGGGAGTTAAAAGGGGATGAAAGTTCGTATGAAAGTCTTTCAGTTTTAAAGTTAGGATCTTAAAATTCTGTGTTTAGGCTGACGATTGAAAATTAAACGTGTCTCAGCGTTTTTGATAATTCCACCCCCAAAGAGGCGTATGGTTGGAAGCTAACGCAACGGTGTTGAAAGTTTTTTTTTATTTTTTTTATTAAAACTTTATGCACAAGTAAAAACTGTACAAAGGCGGACTTAATGCCTTAGGAATTTTCTACCAGTCTACCTTAGGGTGATGCAGAGACAATACATAGTAGGTGCAATAACAGAAAATAACTTTAAGAAAATATTTATAACTAAAATACAAGAATATATACTTATATACATACATAACACAAAATATATATATACAAAAAAAAAAAGTAAGTAATGAAAGATAATCAAAAAACAAACTACAACAACTTAGTTGTGAGACGAATCTGCCAACTTCTTGTGTATGTGTTCTCGAGCTTTCACTTTAAATGTGAACCGATTGGTTACCGTCCTGATATTCTGAGGGAGCGCATTCCAAAGGAAGACCGCCTGGACAAAGAAAGATGATTTTATAAAACCAGAGCGATGAGAAGGACAACGAAGTAGACGATTATTCTCAGACCGAAGATTCTTGCTGTGTGCAGAGCATAAATAATGACAAAGAGAAGTTAGATAAGAAGGAGAAGTAGGTTTGTGAAGAAGAGAAAACAGGGTTGTCAACGCCCTCAACGCTCTGCGCTGCCGGATTGGCAACCACTTTAAAAGCGATCGATGTGCAGATACATGATCATACTTTCGGAGATTGAAAACGAATCGAATGCAGCTATTAAGAAGTCGGTCAAGTTTGTTGAGGAGATCTGCATTCAGGTCATAGTAGCACACATCACCATAGTCAATTATGGGGAAGATTAGGGACTTTCAATCCATTATGACATTTCAATCCTTTAGGGGATGAAAAGGGGCATGACATTTTGTTTTTTTAAGTTAAAATCACTAATATCATGAATAATGACGTTATCACGTAAAATTATCGTCCGTAAACCGATTTTACAGACAGCCAGTTTTCGATAACGAACCAAAAATTAATCAAACACTTTGGATGATACTTGCTTTCTACCATATACCTACGCATTTATAATGTTATCTTGAGATTATCTACTGTAAAGCCTGTAGTTCAGTGCAGTGTATCTGTACATGACCTACCGCACTTGGTAGGTTATCGTGCGATTCTACCGCTACTCGTCTGCGACTCCGCGGTGACCTCGACTGCCGAGGCCGAGGTGAGCTTTGAGCTCAAACTATGCGCGAATTTCACTCATATTAACTAATATTATAAAGAGGAAAGATTTGTATTTTTATATTTTTGTATGTAAGTAACGAATAAACTTAAAAAACTACTGGACCGAATTGAAAAATTATTTCAGCAATGGATAGCTACCTACATTATCAGCGAGTAACATAGGCTATATTTTATCCCCGTAAAGTCTGCTAGTTACTTATATCCAGATAAACCTACGTGGCTTGTCCACTATTACTAACTTACCAGTATGCAACAGTTATAGACTAATTCAGTCCATTAAAATCGTCATCTTCGTGCTTTCATTGTATGAATGCACACTGCGTAATTGCACCCAAAATAATTCGGCATTTAATTGGAGAACACAAGTAAATTAGCCAGTCAGTAATCCAGGTCCTATCATCATCTTCCTGCTCTTGTCTCATTCTATTTTGGGTCGGCGCAAGCGCAACACGTTTTCCTCTTCCTTCTCCCCTGTCAGACGTCACGGCATCACTTACTCCTTTCTCTTTCACATCATTCTCAACACAACCCATCCATCTTTTCTTTAACCTTTCTCTCCCTCTCCCTCTCTAATCCATCAACATTGTCCATCACTCTTTTAGTCACATGCGTTTAATTCCTCCTCATTATACAGGAGGACTTTCTATCACTTTCCAAAAAAATGGGTAATCGGTGAACGGAGTAGAAGCAAATGGTATACCTACCTACTTAATATTTTTTTTTTGCGAAAAAAAAACCTAAAAAATTCGAAATTCAAATCATACGTGTATGGATGGCGTATGATTTGAAATTCGATATTCATCTTTTTTTTTCCCAAAATTTCTCTTTCTTTGTTCTAACATAAAAACTTTACTTACTTGAAATTTGTAGCGTTTTAGATGATGTTTAATTTTTTTTCTCAGCTGTGGAAAAAAGAAAAAAAAGACTAGGTATGCCATAAGCTTCTACTCCGTTCACCTAATTATACCCATTTTTTTTGGAAAGTGATAAAAAAGTCAACCTGTATGTCCATAGCTCCATACCATGATAAACGTTTCCCTCAACTTTTCTGTAACAGGTGCCACTTTCAAACTTCCTCTAATATACTCATTCCTTACTTTATCCATTCTTGTCACTCCACTCCACACATCCACCTCAACATTCTCATCTCCGCTACATGCAATCGTTTTTCATCCATCTTCTTCACAGCCCAGCATTCTGATAAATAAATGACTCCAGGACCTAGGTAAACATAAATGTTAATTATCTAACAATATGTTAGCGCATTGTGTACATCAGGTTTACTACGTTGTATAACATTGTATAATAAGCGACGTTACGTAACTACATCGTTGCATACTATCTGTCGGACATGGCTTACGGTGATAACGTCGTCGGCTAGTACGCAGATCGGCGACCATCTGATAGAGCGTGACCTACCGCATTCAGTCTCCGAGTACGTCGTCGGCTAGTACACAAGCACGTGCTTCGGTGAGAGTGAACATGTGGACCCCACTTGTACAAAATGAGCATTCGGAACTCAAACATAGTCGGTTGAAGGCCGCTGCGTGACAGCTATGATCTATGTATATTTTATGATCTTACTTTTAGGTCGTTCAGCAACCATTATACACTAATTTATAGGTGGGAAAAGTTAAATCGTTATGAATTGCCTTTGAGTATATCAATTTCGTCGAAGAGCCGTCAACTTTTAGTGTAATTAATTATGAATGTATGTGGGCAGGTACAGCAATATGCGGAAAATACATTCCGAATAAAACACCTGTTTGTGTCCTTTCTTTTTTTGGGGATTAATGTTTATTTAAGTGGCAATTTTTAAAATATAATGTCTTTCTGAAAAGTTACCTACTATTTATTTATTTCTAGTGTTCTAAGATGTTTACATTTTCACGTAGATAACACAGTACACAGACCATTATGATTTATGTATTTAAAGTTTTATTAATTCCACATGGTCAAATAAAAAACATAAATTATACGATAAAATAAACAAAAAAAAACATCATTAGATAAAATTGAGTTTATTATAATTTTTTTTATAAAATCATTATAATTTCTAATACAATTCTGTAAAATTACATGTTTTTACAAATATTTTCTTGACTATTATTCAATCTGATATTGAGCTGAAAATTGCAAAAAATTAAGAAAATAACCTACCCTGGCTCTAACTTGGTAGTATAGAACCAATCATGGTGTCTCGTACACATACAGCAAAAATACCAATTAATAAAGACTTTTTTTACCAACGTAATTTCTTGAAAGTCATAAAATTCTTTTTTTTAAAGTAATGGTTAAGAGCAGCGGTGGCCCAGTGTTGGCGGCCCCGACTTACGAACAGTAGGTCGTGGGTTCGAACTCGAACCCAGACAGGCGCATTACTTTGTGTAATTTATTTCATCACCGCTGCTCTCAAAACGGAGAAGGAAAACATCGTGAGGAAACCGGCATGTCCTAGAACCAAAAATTTCGAAGACATGTGCCATCTACGAATCCGCACTGGGCCCGCGTGGTGGAGCCCATTCCCTCTCATAGAGAAGATGAAGTAGTAATGGTTAGTTTTCTAAAACCGTAGCTACAAAAGTTCAGGTAGGGTGCCCTTACTGCCCTATCTCAAAATTCCACCCTGTACATTTTTTATTTGAATAAACTAATAAATAAAATAATAAAAATCAGGTTGTTTACTTTCTTCCAAGTAAACAACCTGATTTTGATGATGCAGGAAGATATTACTGCAGTTACATTGCGTAACACACTCGGAATTAATCACAGTCCTTTTGCAACCTAACTGTTTTATGGGGAAAACAAACAATAAATCCATTTGAAAGACCTCTTTGTAGAAGTTACGTTTAAAATGTATTGACGGAATCTGAGACGAAGGATGTTGTATTATGTCACAGTCAAAACTGTTAATCGACAAAACCACTTTTGACTGGTGTCAGTCAAAACCCCTATGAAGTTAAAATGCGTTTTCTCATTTCTGCATTAAAATATGTTGTTTTAGAACGCCTCAGTTGTAATTACCTAGTCCTAGAATTACATGATGTTTCTCAAAGGGTCACAAAAAAAAACCTAACAACCTAATAAGTTTCTAAGTAAACAAAAGTAATCGTTAAAATAGTTTTCACTTATGACTGTGTCATATGAACATATTTAAAACCTGCAACCAGACTTTTTTACTAGAGATGCAACGAATAGTGATTTGGCCAAATACCGAATATTCGGCGGCGCTCTCAGCCGAATACCGAATATTCTGCCGCCGAATATTCGGTGGGAGATCCAACAGCGGAAACAAAAAAAAGTGCGATTGCAAATGAGATAGAAATTTATTTGAAGAGTGCTCGTCTAAACCGTACGGCAGATTCTTATAACTGGTGGTCAACCAAGTCACAGCAGTTCCCAAACCTTATACCTATATTTTGTTAAGAAATACCTGTCGTCACCTTGCAGTTTAGTTTATAGTGAGAGAATATTCTCAGAAGCAGGTATTGTGATTTGTGCATGAAGAAAAGCGCAATCGTCTCTTACCAACGAATGCCGAAAAACTTGTTTATATTCATCACAATTTGGCTTTATTTAATTTTAAATATTAAAAAAAAACATCAATGTTCTTGTTTCCTCATTTAATGATTATTTGATAAATAAATGTTTTGATTAAATTTCTTTTATATTTCCTTCTATAAGATATTCGGTATTCGGCCGAATAGTAAGTAGTATTCGGCTGAATACCGAATACTGAAAAAAAAATTGCCGAATAGGCTGAATACCGAATAGTTGCCGAATATTCGTTGCGTCTCTATTTTTTACCCCTGTCCGGACTTTGTCCGGCCTTGTCATTTTGTCCTAAAATATTTCGAGCTTCTGGGATTTTTTGAAAGATATAGAAAGTTAAATAAATACTAACTGAAAAGATTTCAGATTTAAAGGAAAATATCTGATTTTTGACAGGAGTCGACTCATGACATTATTTTTACTAAACATGACATTATGTTTCTCTAAACTTACATGACATTATGTTTCTTATTTTTAACGTTGCGTTGGTAGGTAGTAGATATAACACCTCTGAAAAAAATAACAGGTGAGAAGTACTTAAAGATAGTCTAGTGATTCATACTAAATTAAAAAAAAAACAGTAACTGCTGAAATCGTGTCTCTTCTCCGCCATCGCCACCGCGCGTCTGTGCGGTGCGGATTGGAAGATGCCGCCGCCGGCGGCGGCGTCGCGCGCCGCGCCATATCATAATACTACTGCGGCCATACCGTGCCGGACTGTGGCGCTCTACAAAATTTGAACTCATTATTTATGATTCATTTAAATATCGTTGTTATTCCAACAACGCCTTAAATGCAGTTTCAAGGTTTCCCCTGTCCGACTGTATCGTGCGCACAGATGATAATTTTTTTAAGTAAGTAATAAAATTGTTTGTGCTCTGATAACCGATAGTGCCGTTGCATACTCTCGCCGAGTGCACCACATGCCGATGGAACGACGTGGCTGTTCTCGTGCCGATGCTGATATGGAGGAATTATGAAAGCGGTACAATAAACAACGTACACAGTCACGCTAGCTCCATAATCATCTAGAAATAATAAATTATCAGTCTAACTTAAAACAAACGATAAAAGGAAAATTACACCCGGTAGTGTTTCAGCCAAGTTTCGCATAAAAGCGACACAACAACAGCCGTTGTGATAAACATATTCCACGAACTACGCAAACTAAGTACTATTCTAATTATACAGATCCGAAAAAAAATTATCAACTCTCTGAATCTTATCACTTAGTATGAAGTGAGAAGAGAGCCGTTCCGAAAAGCACAGTGGCGCAGTTTCCCGATCAATGCTTCATCACTACATCGATTCCAAGACTTTTCCGTTGGACTATTAAGTCATTTTGCCACATCGTTTTTAAGTTTTAATTACATTAGTACTGTTTTTATTTTATTTAAGGTATATGGCGAGCACGCGTCCTGCTGTGCCACGCCAGGAATAATTTTTGGGTTGCGTAGAGGAATCTTCCAATGCAAAGACGCTTTTCAGATGCACTATTTATTGTACAGCCTTGGGTACACAACCGTTGACACAATCGTAGTATCTTATTGATATAAAAAACTTTAATAATTAATAATATTAACGAGAGGAAAAAAACGTGACCATGCAAGTTAGTTGTATGTTGGCTAAGGGAAGAGGAAGTGTGACAGTGTTGCCACTACAAAAATATTACAACATTATTGCCAAGTAATGATACTTAAATTTTAAAAGAAATTATTTTTATGTTGTTGCCAACATAAGTTGGGGGGGGCCTACGGCATCGGCAGTAGGATTACAAAACAAAGTTATATTAGATAAGTAAACTAGACTTAACAAAACAAATACTGAGTTACTTTTAAGCTTAAATTTCTATAGGTAACACGCAGACCTTTGTGATGGACCTATTGTGCTTATATCCATTAGCAGTTTTAACTTCCACAGCCCGAACCTTTCCATCCTTTCCAGGAAAAACATTGGTGATACGAGCCATGGGCCATTGCAAAGGTGAGGTGTTATCATTACATAATATGACTAAACTACCGATTGAAACATTTAGTACATCATTGCGCCACTTAGGGCGACTTTGAAGTAGAGTCAAGTAATTCTTGCTCCAATTTTTCCAGAAAGCCTGCTTCATATTTGTAATTACAGACCAAAATTTTAACAAATTTACATTAGTATCACTTACATTTTGTTCAGGAATGCTATTAAGAGCTTCGCCTGTTAGAAAATGCCCAGGTGACAAGAAAGAATAATCGTTAGGTTCTGCTGTAAGAGCAGTTAATGGACGAGAGTTAAGTACGCCTTCAATCTCTACCAATACACTATTTAATTGTTCATAAGTGAGCAAGGCTTTACCTACGACACGCTTTAGGTGGTGTTTTGTACTTTTGACGCCACTTTCCCAAAGTCCGCCAAATATTGGACTATAACTAGGTATGAAATGAAAATTGATACCGCGTTCAGCTGCGTATGACTGTACTAGATTTTGGTGACTTTGAGAAGCGTGCAAACGATACATTTCATCTAATTGGTTCCTTGCCCCCTTAAAGGTTGACCCATTATCGCAGAAGACATCACTGGGCAAGTTTCGTCTCGCAATAAATCGCTTGAAAGCTGCGAGAAAGGCTTCTGTAGTTAAATCAGATACTAATTCAATATGAATCGCCTTTGTAACGAAGCATACTAATAAAACAATGTAACCTTTACTGATGACTGGTTTCCTGATACGACTATTTTTGACGGATACTGGCCCAGCAAAGTCCACCCCGACCTTCTGGAATGGGCGACACGCGGTGACTCTCTCGGCAGGCAAGGAACCCATCAGCTGAGATGCAGCAATCGCCTTCAGTCTGAAACAGGTTACACACTTATGAATTACCTTTTTTACAGTTCGCAATCCATCAACAATCCAAAATCGTTGTCTGACGGAACTTAACACTAATTTTTGCCCTGCATGGAGCAGTTTCAAATGTTCATCTCTCACAATCAAACTGGTGACAACAGATTCCTTCGGCAAAATGACAGGATGTTGTTTATCATATGGTATAGGTGCATTCTGTAGACGGCCACCTACCCTGAGGATATAAGAGCTATCAAGGAAGGGAGCTAGTGGCTTAAGGTTACCTGATACTTGATTGTGGGATGACAAACATTTAATCTCATTAGCATAATACTGGTATTGCTCATGTTTAACAATTAATAATAATGACTTTCTTAATTCTAAAGTAGTTAAAACACCCTTTTGTTTTGTACTGTTATGCTTAACATTATTACAAAATCTAATTACATAAGAAAGTACACGAGACATTTTATTAATATTTGAAAATTTCTTTAATCTTTCAAAAATATTAAAATTATCAGAAATTATTGTGGTACAAGCAACCTTAACATTTTTCTCACATTTTAATTCAGGCAACTCTAAAGGAGGTTCATGAACATTTACCTGAAATATATAATTTTCATCATGTAAAAATGATGGACCATGCCACCATAACTTATGGTTATTGAGTTCATGAGGTCTTAATCCTCTACTAAGACAATCAGCAGGATTGTTTTTAGTATCAACATACTGCCAGTGACAGTCACGCGTAATCTCTGTAATTGCTCTTACCCTATTTGCAACATAAGGTTGTAGTTTTGTCGGTTCAATTTTTAACCATGCTAAGACAATTTGAGAGTCAGAAAATAGGCGAGTGTCACTAATGTGTAAATGTGTAGAGAGAGTGCGAAATACCTTTGCAGTCAATTCAGCAAGCAGCAGTGCAGCATTGAGTTCAAGCCTGGGAATTGTTAACTTTTTCCTAATAGGGTTTATCCTAGATTTGGAGGCCAGCAAATGGACATGAGGTTTACCTTGATCATCAGTACAACGTAAATAAAGACAACAGCCATAAGCCACTGAGGAGGCGTCAGAAAACCCTATCAGTTGGTTACATGCACTATCAGGAGGCCTGACACACCGAGGAATGTTGATCGTCCCCATATGGGATAAATCTTTAACAAAGTCATTCCACATTGTCCTGATATTCTCAGGAGGAGATGCATCCCAGTCTGTTTGGCTGATGCACAATGTTTGCATAATTACCTTGGCACGGGTTAATATGGGCCCAACTAGCCCCAGTGGATCAAAAAATGAACTGAGGTAACTTAATATTTCACGTTTCGAGTCGCGTGTACTGCTATAAGGTTTGGGACAACTAGCCTTGAATATGTCATTATTGACATCAAAGTTAATACCCAAAGTTTTTACAGACATGTCATGCCGTTCTAGTTCCAAATCCCCAAAATGATGGGTTTCCCTAGGAACATTTTCAAGAACTGAACTACAGTTAGATGCCCACTTGTGCAGCTGAAATCCTCCCAGAGCAAGGAGCTGAATCAACTCAGACTGAGCTTTTACTAGTTCAGCACTAGTTTGGCTATTTGATAAGATATCATCTACATAGGTATTATTTTTTAAGCTTTTAGATGCTAATGGAAATTGCTTCTCATACCTATTTGCAAGTTCAATGAGGCAGCGAGTGGCAAGATATGATGATGGTTTAAGACCATATGTGACAGTTTTTAACTGTATGCATTGAATATCTGCATCAGGTGACTCGCGCCATAGTATATTTTGAAGTGAACATTGTTTAGGATCTAAATTAATGCATCTAAACATCATACGGATGTCACTAATAAAAAAGAATTGATTTAATCTAAATGCAAGAAGAACTTCAAAAAGATCCTTCTGCACTACTGGACCATTGAGTAAAAGGTCATTTAAGGAAACTTTTTTATTAGTATTCATAGAGCCGTCAAACACTGTTCTTAACTTTGTGGTGCGACTGGACTCTTTTATAACAGCATGGTGAGGGAGAAAGTACACAGGATCTGTAAATAAACTGTATCTACTTATGTCATAAATTGCACCATGGTTTAATTCAATATATTGATCAATAAACTTTTTGTACTCGAGAAATAGATTGTTATCTTTATGCAATATTTTCTCTAAATTAATACATTCAGTACAATGTAAAGATACAACCTGATTGTTTTTATGTGTAGCATTGGTGAGCCCAGCGACGATGTGACCAAGCGCTGTGTGAACTATTGAGGGTTGCTGTTGGGTAGCGGTGCTTGCAGAACGAGACTGGCTGCCTGCAGGAGCACTCTCAAGCGGCGGCAACAGTATCTGAAAGAAGATGTCAGCTCCAAGCAACAAGTTCACATCACCAGGCACATTAAAGTTTGCGTCGGCAAGCTTGCAGTTAGCAGGGAATGTAATGGATGACACATCAAATCGTGTTTGAGGCAATTTGGTTGTTATAGATTTTACCACATGACAGTTGACATTTAATTTGAATGGATAAACGGTGGAATGCACCTCGAGATTTATGCATTTGTCAACTGATTTGGAAATGTTAGTAATGCCAACAATGTTGGAGCTAGTGTGCTTAGGGACCAAGCCCAATAGGTCGAGTGTGCGCTGAGTGACAAAGGAAGCTTGCGACCCACTGTCTAGCAAAGCTCTGGCATAAATCATGTTGCCCGACTGCGTAACCAATTTGACTTGTGCAGTAGGCAGTAGCACCGGAGTCTTGGTGCTGCAGGTGTTGTTGAGCGCCACACTTAATAAAGCTTGCGAGTCAATGCCATGCAACAATGAATTGTGACCCTGTTTGCATTCGGCACACTTGAAATGAAATCTGCATTTGCGCTGCTTGTGCTGCCCTAAACAAACTTTACATAAGTTAGATTTTTTAGCAAACTCAACACGTTGATCAGGAGCAGCAAGCGCAAAGGCTTCACACTTGAAAAGCTTGTGATCAGACTTACAGTATGGACATTCAGCTGGCGGCGTTGCAGCTACAGTGTGGCTGGCCAGCCGGTTACTCTGCGGCTTCTGGGTGCAGTCACTGGCTTCCAGAGCCAGGGCGCGACGTCCTAAATACTCGAGGAATTCCAACACTGTGGGTTTTACCCGGGCGTCGCGATCCATTTGGAAGGCGCGGGATGTTACGACGTCCAGCTTCCGCATTATAATGCAGATGACGACGCTGTCCCAACTCTCGACCGGCTCGTCCAGATTTTTTAGGGCCGCAAGATGCTGCTTGACGTCTGAAATTAGACTCCGTATATTAGCGGGAGTTGACCGATTAATTGATGGTATGTCGAGTAATGTGTAGATGTGTTCATGTGTGATTTTAGTCTTGTTGTCGTACCTATCTCGTAGCAATGTAAGAGACTCGGCGTAACTGTCACTTTGCAGAGGCAAATTATTAATTAGTGCATGGGGCTCCCCATTGAGAAAACTCTTAAGGTAATATAGCTTTCCGACTGAAGATAAGGATTGATCTCTATCAATCATAGCTGTAAAAATATTAATAAACTCATAATACTCTGTGTATTTACCGGAGAAAGTGGGAATACTAATGTTAGGTAATTTCATTTTGGAATTATGGCACGACTTTGATTCCGAGGGCGGATTGGCTTTCGCTAAAACTGTATTGATCTGGGCTAAGAGATCGATGTAAATATCTTCGATCACCCCGGGATCCTCGTTATCAGTCTCATCGCTACATAAAATGTTGATACATAACCTATTGTAATCTTGAAACACTTCCTCAAGGCGTGCCTTTTTGGCTTTTAAGTTTTCTATTGATAAAGATTGTATATTACCTTCCAAACTCTTCTTTAGGCGTGTTATTGACGCCTTTGTATATCCTCTATTGGCAACAAGATGTTTTATATCGGTTGGCATTGTAGATGCGCACGCGACACAAGCTTATTCTTTACGAAATTACGAACAAACAAAGAAACGTATACAAGATGGCGGAGGGCGAAGTGCCGAACACTGCTCGACGCGATGACGCGGCGATTCGGCGGCACTCGGCTGCGCTCGGCCCCCGTAGTACGTAGCGAAGTTCAGTGCGGGCAGCAGAGCTGCCAACCGCACCAACCGAAGATGAACGCTTACTTCGCTTTGATTGAAGACTTGGCGCGAGTAGAATATTACGCACGCTTGTAAAAATGCGACACACCACACACGTAGAAATTATGAATCGGTAGATTTTTCTTTTCTTGCAGGGTCTTCGTCTTTAACGTTTCCACAGGCTCTGATTTCTGCTGAGTTCTGTATTCTTCGGCTGCCTTTATAAATTGCTAGCTTCGCTAGGGCAGTCGTTGTGATCTTGGATCTTGAATGCAGACACGCAGACATCCGGCTCGAAGGACCAGAATGGCGAGCACGCGTCCTGCTGTGCCACGCCAGGAATAATTTTTGGGTTGCGTAGAGGAATCTTCCAATGCAAAGACGCTTTTCAGATGCACTATTTATTGTACAGCCTTGGGTACACAACCGTTGACACAATCGTAGTATCTTATTGATATAAAAAACTTTAATAATTAATAATATTAACGAGAGGAAAAAAACGTGACCATGCAAGTTAGTTGTATGTTGGCTAAGGGAAGAGGAAGTGTGACAGTGTTGCCACTACAAAAATATTACAACATTATTGCCAAGTAATGATACTTAAATTTTAAAAGAAATTATTTTTATGTTGTTGCCAACAGTATACAATTAACGAACCACCAGATTTAGCTAAATGTAACGACAAAAAAATCACTTTTGATTGCTAAAATTAGTAAATGATCACCAAAATTAATCCCCATTTTATCGTGAGATTAGAACCAAAAAATATTTTTTTAGTTAATGACCACCAGAAATTGAACTGTTATGCAAGAGCATCCGAGTCGAAGGAGACCCAGTATGGCGGGGTCTATTCGCTCGCACATTCGACCCCGCCATACCCTCCTAACCTAACCTAATTTATCCGTGTCGGGGTGCCCCAAGTCGGCCTAGGCAAAACTAGTTTGTCATCAACCACCTCATTAAAATTTGGTGCTCAATTTACTAAATTTGGTGATCAATTAATATTTTAGGTGATATGTTAGTTGTCACAAAGTTATTTTTGGTGGCTATTATATTTTTCCCCTTTATTTAATACAAAACGGTGGAATTTGAAAGATGGGGCAGTAAACCTGCCCTCTAGAAGTTGCGAATAGTTTGCCTGTAACATAGCTAAAACGGTAAAGGTACGTAAAATGGTCTTGGGAGGAGGACTATCCGTAACTTTGGAAAAATGTAATCCCTAGTCTGCCGCTCAGCATAAAAATGGGCAGTAACAGTAAACAGGATGAATTGGCGACAAAAAAAGTATTTGTGAAAACAAATACTTTTTTTGACGCCAATTCATCCTGTTTCTTAGAAGGATCAAAAACTCTATGGGACTGTTGTGAAACCACCTCATATATTTAAAAGTTTGCAACACCTAATTTAATAAAAAAATGTATTTAATTTTAGTTGGTAGCAACACTAGATATTAAGAAAAATTAACAGCGAAATAAATGAACGCCCTATTCCTCTCTCCGATTTTACGCTACTTCCAAGACCTGAAGACCCCAACATTTTATAGGGGGACCAACTGAGGTTACCGAACTATAAAAGTCAGAAAAAACAAACTTTTCCAAGGAAAATTGTATGTGTGCAAGTAAGGAAGATCGCTTGTGTTGAAAAATAATACTAGTAAGTAATATTAGGTACTACAAACAAAATGACATAGAGTGATCTTCGAATAAAATGAAAAAAAAACATTGATTATTTCATCGATTTCGCAAGCTCCGGTCCATTTAAAAAAAAAATAAAAAAAAAATTGTCATACTTGTCGAAACCGAGAGACCGTGACTTTGATATGTTAATCATTGATTCATTATAATTTAGTTACCTACGTAATGTTGTCTAAAATAAGAAAACAAAAGTACCTACTTTTAAAAGAATATGTTTTTATTTTTGTGACCCTTTTATAATACTGTCCTGCTGTCATCAGTTTGTCAATATGTTTGCTAACTTCTGCATTATTGGAAATGTTGTGATAATCAAATTAATCATTAGTTAATCACAAAAACACCTTTCTATAGTAGGTAGGTAGTAATTCTTCAGGCACGTGTAAACTATTCAATTACTTAAGTAGGTAGTGTACTGTGTAGGTAGGTACTTAATTATTTGCCCTAACCATGCAGTTTAGCTAAAATATAATTATACTAGCTGTACCCGCGCGGTTTCACTCGCGTGTTTCATACGTTCGTTACGTTCGTTGCGTTACGTTTATGAGATTTAGTGTGAAAGTTAATGTTCCAAGAAAACAGACCAAGTGCACTTCGGAACTCGCGCATTTAGAACCCTAAACCGTACCAAATGCAGAAGCTATAAACTGCATAGACTTAGTTAATCCATACTCAAAATGAAGTTTGTTGTAATAGAAAAATGAGGAAATTCTCAAAATGTTTCAAGTTTTCTAAAATTTTATAATTTTTTGATAAACATATGTAATAATAAATTAGTATAATGTGCTAATTTATTATTATCTATACGTAAGACCAAAAATAAAGAATAATGTGTATCAGGGTTTTTCGAAAATCAGAGTTTATTTAACGGGGTCTTAAATTGTACAGGGGAGGATATTACTGCGTGGCTTGAATTGGTTTAAATAGTCTTCGAGGCAAGCTTTGGAAACGTCCTAAACCCAGTTTTATCAGTTTGACTCTCTATTTTAATATGAGCTCTAAAAATATTATATTTTTTTAATATTTTATTAATATTTTCCTTACAAATCGGGAGCAAAAAAAAATCTAAATATTGTTTGTTACGTATTTAGTATTTACCTATATATTTGGCTTTGGATCAGTAAAATATATAAATAGTATAAATATGAAGACAGTAGCTTCAAAGGTTTAGCCGCTAGGGAACAGATGAACGTGTGACAGAGGGACGGACGGACATCTATGAGCGAAAGGAGCGAAAGCAAAGGGTCCCCATTTGGAGCCTTTGTGTACAGAAACCTAAAAACAGACTATTGAACAGATTAAGTGATCGTTTTAAGAGAAGCAAGGAATGATTACAGAAAAGGAATCGATCGGCTGTATACCAATAAAATTGTATTATAAATTTGCAACCCTTTTTATTTTATTTTTTCGAATGGGAAATCATCAAATGACTCCTCCCGCTCTGGGTGGAGTAGGAGGGAGTGCCAGACTTTTACTGACTAAAACCCATCCATGTTCCTTCATCGCCCTTTGTGTTCCGGGGCCACGGTATCTCTTTCGAACAGTCCCGCAACCCCGGCAGGCATCGGCCCATGCGCGCGTGGAACACGAACGCGCCGTCGACACGGCCTGTCGTCATGAGATGGACGGACGGCGAGCTAGCCCATAGCCCACCGTCCACAGGCCCGAAGTTTGCAAGCCTAAACTTGAGCTCGTTTTTACATCCGGTTATTATAAGTCTGCAAAACCTCCTTGTAAACTACATTTCGTGTTTTATTTGTTGGTTGCAGTATTATGAGGTTTTCAGGTGAACTAACTCTAGAACACGCCACATATAACTGTCCATGTGAGAAACAATCCTTTCTCAGGTCCACCCCAGCTACTTTTAATGTTTGGCCCTGTGCTTTGTTGATAGTCATTGCGTAGCAAACTTTTACGGGAAATTGTAGTCGTTTGAATTCAAAATGATAATCTGAAGGCATAAGTGGAATTCGGGGAATAAAAACTGTTTCTCCTTGATTAACGCCTGTAAAAATAGTTGCTTCAATCACATTCTTTTGAAGTTGGCGAACCTGTAGCCTTGTCCCGTTGCATAGTTTGGGCGGTTGCAGATTACGCAGTAACATGATTGGTGCACCAACCTTTAGGTGGAGCACATGTGGTGGTAATCCTGGTGGGTCGAGACTATTTAAGAACTCCACAGGGTAGTGAACAGCTTCTTCAACCTCCAGTACCTCATCCACAGATTTATATGTTACTTCTTCAGTTATAAGTTTCTCCAACAAATAGTTGTTGATGTTGTTGGCAGAATCGTTTCATGGAGTGAGAATGGCTCTTTCTCTTAAAAAAGTTACATCAGCCTGATTAATGTTGGAATATATTCTGTTAGTGAGACTGTCCAGATCCTCCACAACATCACAAAGGGTGCTCGGAATGGTTATTCGCCCATCTTCTTCAAAAATATTGCCATCACCAATATCTAGTAATAATTCTGAAAACTCTTCTGCCCACGGCTCTCGGTATAGGTGCACGCGCATATTTACTCTCTAGGACAGAACACTTACGTGATGCCACAATATCGAGGATTTGAGACAGGCCTTAACTTCGTCAGCACGTGTGCCTCGTGGTATAACAGGCAAGGTCTGTCTAAAGTCACCAGACAAAAGGACCGTCAACCCACCCATTAGACGGTTTTGAGCTCTAATGTCCTGCAGAGTTCTGTCAAGAGCCTCTACACCACCTTTGTGAGCCATTGTGCACTCATCCCATACAATTAATTTTGCTTCTTTAAGCACCCGAGCCATGTTACTTTGTTTGGGAATATTACAAAGTGTAGACTCACAAGAGTTTAGGTTTAGAGGCAACTTGAAAGCAGAATGAGCAGTCTTGCCTCCGTCGAGTAAGGTAGCGGCAATACCCGAAGAAGCAACGGCAACTGCAATATTCTTGACGCGTCTTATCGTGGCCAGCAGCAGATTTAATAAGAAAGTTTTTCCCGTTCTACCAGGCGCATCGAGGAAGAACAACTTTCCACAATTACAATCAATGCTGTGAATGATCTCATCGTAAGCGTCCCTCTGTTCTTGATTTAATTTCGGAACGTTCACAGCTACTGATTCAGTTAGTTGAACGGCATCGAAAGCAATCTCATTGAGGTATTGCCGATTATCTAAACCGGACTCTACTTCACGGGAAGGTGCTGGAAGTCCAAACTGATACAGAGCCTTACCCGACATGTTAAGCACAAGATCCTCCAGATCAATAAGACATCGATTGTAAGCATCGTTCACTTCGATGAACGATTGGGCATCCCCGAACTTTCTCTATATGTGGCGTATATAGTCTTCTGAAAGACTGTATCGGTGTTTCTCCCACAGAATAAGGGGGTCTCCAACTTGGCAGAACACCAACATGGTAGCGAATAACTCTCTTATTTTGCTAGGAGAGTCTGAAACAGAGGCTTCGCTTAGTGTGCGGTCCCAGTGAAAATCGTCCGCCAGTAAGCAAAGCTTCCTGCATGCTGCCTGATATGTCAGCTGAACAACGCCTTCAACAGTTTTTAAGGCAGTAAATGATGTTGGGCCGCGGATCTTGTGTAAAAGGAGGCGTAAGTAAAAGCATTCTGAATTGCTAGGGTGGACTGTGTAAACTCGACCTAATACCTTATCTTTCTTGACACCTGGGTAACCACTTACAGAAGTTCCTCTCTTCCTTCTGAAAAATGTGTTGTCTTTCCATATGTAATATGTTGGGACTTCACAGTATAAAAGAGTTCTAGCAAAATTATCTTTTCGGCATAGCTCAAAAAAGGCCAGAAGTGTAGTTTTTGGAGGATTGTTTATCCTATCCTTGACATTGCTCTCCAAAAAATATATTCTCTGACCATTTTCGAGGTGAACAGCCAGGTGCATAACTGGGGGGAACCTGTCATGGATAGAAAAACAAAGAATGCGCCAAACTGCTTCGGAGCTGCTAATATATCGTCCTGCCTCATATTTCTTTACCTCATCTTGATCTTCAACGGTAAAGGCAGCTTGGTCTGACCCTTTGTTCACGTATTTACAGATGTATTTAATTGATTTTACAGAATTACAATACTCTACATTAATGTGAGCCGAAAAAGTGCGGGAAAGGACTGGGTTATATGGCACAACCCACCGATTGTCCAGTTCCACCCCACGGACTTCGGCAGTAAAGCCACCGTCTGCCTGGGATCGCCTTCGGTACTTCGGATATCCATCCTCTCCGGTTTGGGTTTCTCGCACAAAAGGCCGGGGATACTTCTTGGTACAGGCGCCATCCTTCATACACGGTGATTTACTATTTAAAGAACCACATGGTCCGTGTACCATTGCTGTTTTAACTATTTGATAAAGGGCTTGGTCTTGGTTGGGATCAGGGAATTCAGCACTTATTAGTTTATCGATAGACTCTGGTCTTAACTTGTCTTCCAACCACAGTAGAATATGAACGTGGGGAAGTCCCCGTTTCTGCCACTCTATACTGTACATGTGACACCTGGTTGTGCCAAAGATAGACCCTTTAATGAGAAGCTTCATCATTTGTTTTACTTTTAATTGGAAAACCCTTGCAGTTAAATCGGGTCTGTCTTGAGACTTTTGGCCTTCTTTTAAGAGGACTAAAATTTCGCCCCATTTTGGATTGCACGTAAACGTAATAAAAAGGTCTGGTCGTCCAAAAAGCCGCACGTACGTCATTGCATCTTGCGTCCTTTCGTGCATGTATCTCGGTCCTCCAGTAAAAGAGGACGGCAAAATAACCATTTTTCCTAGATCAGTCAAGTTTCCGTCGGATCTAGACATAGCGTCTTTCTAGTGAACATACTCCTCACTTCTCAGCCGTGTTTGATTGTGACGGAAAAAATTTAACCTCTCTGTTTCTATTTTGGCATACATGTCAACCAAATATTGATTGTAAAGGTTACGGAACAGCAATAGGTAGCATTCTTTGTCATCACGCTCCATTATTCGATAGCTATAAAAGTCAGCCGCAGACACGGTCTTATTCAGAGGGGCTTTAGTTATTGCATCTTGCTGTGGTATTCTAATATAGTAGCCATCTTCACCTCGACAGAAAATTAGAGGATACTGTAGGGCGTCATAAGCACGGTGGGTTTCACTGATTCTTATCAATCTGTTGTCTCTGCTATGGAGGATAATATCTCTTTTTTCAAAATCTTGACCAACGATGACAACTGCAACTTCTTTAGTCGACGGAGCATTAAAACGACCGCGATGCTCACTGGGAGGCTTTCTATCTGCGTTAATAACGACTTGAAAATCATTTTGACTCGGAGGAACAGATTCAACAGCTGCTTTAAAGTCAATAATGTACGCATTGTGTTCATGCAGCAATTTCTGCAACTGGCCTACCAGTTCTGGCTTAACACCAGGTAATATACCACACCGGATCTCCCGCTCATAATCATCATCGCCAACAAAGTATATTTGAAGAAAGGCCGGTTGCTTCTGGGGCCCCGCCATAAGACATCCTATCCTGTGATAGACTTGCCCCTGAACTTTGAAAGTTGGCATATAATTACCCTCATTCATCACTTTAGCTCCAAACGATGTCATCTGAAAACATGCATTATATTTCCGGGAAGAATTAAGAAAATGTTCTGACATTGGATGTTGGTGTGTGAGGAGACTATGGAGAGGCTCAGGGTAGGTTTCTAATGTAGGAAGCTGGACTTTACCACTACCGCAGCACATTCCGGGAGGCTCATCTTCCCACTTTAGGGCACGACACCAGGTGCAGGGATGACGACATCCAAGTTCAACCACCTTATCCTTGGAATAATCAATTTCAGGCTCATATTTAAAACCAGACAAATGCTTATTTGTCCAAGACAATAATTTATTTGCGTAATATTTTGCTGCTGATTTCTGGTTAATGTGAGGATTATTAGATGCATAACGTTTCACAGCTTCTCTATTTACTTCAGGATGACTTTGCGAGTACCTACTTACAGCTTCACGGTGTACTTCAGGATGACTTTGCGAGTACCTACTTACAGCTTCACGGTGTACTTCAGGATGACTTTTTGAGTACCTACTTACAGCCCCACGGTGAGCTTCGATATGAGCTTCCGCATATTTTTTTACAGCTGATTTATTAACGTTGGGTTTATTTTTTGCGTACTTTGAAGCAGATTTTCTTAATTGTTTTTTCCTAATCAAATCTGTGAATCTTTTCCTGCGTTTATTCCCTATTTTTTCCTTTACCGGCCTTACAATAGCGGATTCGTGTGGGCTTAGTTCAGGAGTACGTTGGGTTGGCGACCTTAAATTAGACAAATCAGAGTCATCATTCTCTGGCTCAGTAAAGGTTGCCGATTGTTCGGAACCAAAAGAAGGGATTTGGTTATGGGACACGTCAGAAAATGGTGCACACTGAGTGTAAGTTGGTGATTCGTCAACAAATACACTAATTTGGTGCTGGCGTTGTATGCCAGAAAAAAATGACTCGCATTCCTTTTGCTCACTATAGGCAAGCGACTTCTCGACAAAATCAATAGCAGTGAATTGGGACTGGGATTGTGAATTCAACTGCACATTTACCGCTGAGTCGGTGAAAGTCGGTGATGCTTCAATTTTGCCGGCGTGTGGGGTAAAAAGATCTTTTTTATTATTTAAATTAACCAACGGAACCAAAACATCAAAATGACCTTCATTAAAGTTTCCTGAGAATTGGATTATTTTGACTCCCTGCCGTGCTTCCCCAAAACCAGCAATAAAAGTACCATCCTGAAACACCTGGAACTCAAATGGGAATAGTTCTCCCGCTGCCATGAGTTCACAGGTGGTTCCGTAGGTGCCATGGCAAGACATTTCAGTAACGTATCTACGCTTCGAACAATAAACAGCTTTTGACCGATCCTGGGTGAAAGGTTGAAACCTTTCCCAGTTGTCAGACACGTGGCGCACAATGCTGGCTCGAATTTGAGAAGCCATGACCATGAGATGAAAATAAGCATGCGCCATCACCAGGGATATTTACTATTTTGCAAAGAATTTGCGCTTCGTTAGAAGTGATAATTTGCCACTTCTCGACACAATCAATGGCAGTGAATTGGGACTGGGATTGTGGAGTCAACTGCACACATACCGCTGATTCAGTGAAAGTCGATGATTCTTCAATTTTTCCGGCATGAAAGGTCAAAAGATCATTTTGATTATTTAAATCGGCCAACGGAATTAAAACATCAAAATGACCTTCATTGAAGTTTCCTGAGAATCGGATCAATTTTACTCCCTGTTGTGCTTCCCCAAAACCAGCAATAAAATTACCATCTTGAAACACCTGGAACTCAAATGGGAATAATTCTCCCGCTGCCATGAGTTCACAGGTGGTTCCGTAGGTGCCATTACAAGACATTTCAGCGACGTATTTACTCTTTGAACCATAAACAGCTCCTGACCGATCCTGGGTGAAAGGTTGGAATCTTTCCCAGTTGTTAGACACGTGGCGCACAATGCTGCCTCGAATTTGAGAAGCCATGACCACGTTACGGTTCACCAAATAGGATAGAGATGAAAATAAGCATGCGCCATCGCCAGGGATATTTACTATTTGGCAAAGAATTTGCACTCCATTAGAAGTGATAATAATTTGATTATCCATTTTAATTAAGCAATGCTCACGCCCAGTATGTAACGTAAAAAAAAATCTTTATAGCTACTCTTATTACCCGACTGCGCCAGAAGGAGGGTTATTTTTGTATTTGAATTTTACAACACCAGCCTAAACCAAAGATACTAAACTAAACACTAAATTTAAAATACGAACGTAGGTATTCAAGGACACTTTTTCTAGTAAGAACAATGATATTATAAAGAAGATACGCCATGTTCATACTGAATGGCGTTCAGATATCGTTGCGAGTAATTTAAAACTACGACAGCGATAGATAATACGGAACGTATAAGATAGAAAGAGATAGCTAGCTATCAAAGTGCAACAATTGTATCACTTTGTCCTCAACAATTTTTGCGTGCTAGTGCGATATCTACCTCTTTTTACTATACAATATCATTGAGTAAGAACGACTAATACTTAAAAACTATTTTATAGACTAATACCACAGTGTGAAATACACAATATGTAATTCGCGGAGAAATAGACAACAAAATTCCAACCAGACAATAGTTAAGAACACAATTATTATCCTCCAATTTAAAACCAAAACGGAGACAAACCAAACAACGAAGATGACAAATATTTCAAAGCAAATTAGTAGTAATAGCAAAATATCGCAGAACAGAAATGAGCTTGAACGTGTATCGCTTTGGTAACCTCAGGTTTTACACTATTCTGTATTCTGTGATTGATTCATGAGTTCGTTTTTTGAAACGTTTTTTTTCTTACCTTTCAGCAGACGCCTGCATACTGAAAAATACTGGCCACCTAGAAATTGGCATAAAAACTTTGGAACGTTAACCTCATTTCATTTGGTCGGGAGGCTTCTACCTTTCAGCAGTCTCCTGCACATTACTGAAACATACTGGCCACCTAGAAATTCGCATAAAAACTGAAGATAAACCTCGAGGAACTTCCAAATTCTTATTTCAATGTAAAGTATGCAATAACGCGTTGCTATAAGATTCAATTTGGATCTTTCCACTTTTTTCATACAAACATTAAATACCCTTAATTATACCCTTAAGGGCCGAATTTCATAAAACCTTAAACCTTAGTGAGCACCAAGAAGCTGAAAGGAACATTCAGGCCCACATTCACGTCTCTAACTTTAAAAACATAGGACTTTCATACAAACTTTGAGACCCCTTTTCAACCCCTTGGGGTGCGAATTTAAAAAAATCCTTTCTTAGTGCGCGCCTGCACCCCATAGAGAGTGCTTGTGCCAAATTCTAGACCTCACGGCTCAGCAGTTTCCGAGATTTCGTGATGAGTGGTCAGTCAGTCAGTGAGTGGACTTTTCTTTTATATATATAGATACTATATTTATTTAATCAGTTGCTTGTAAACACACAAAGTTACATAAGTACTATAAACAAAAGTGTTGAAGTTTCGAAATCTTGGACCTGCGCGACTGCGCAGACGACCGTTCTTGTAATCCTGTTCATCATGTTGTTGTGTTGTTTTAACATCCTCAATTATTAGAAATAAATAAATATCTATTGGTTGACTTCCATTGGTTGTTGCAAATTGTTCGCGGACAAATTGTCCATCGTCTGCACAGGCCCTTACACTTATTCCGGCCTAGCTTTCATTCACCAACATACGTCTGTTGCGAACTTGCTATACTTACTGAAATTCATTCGAAAAAGCACACCAGCTTTGTATGGATGGTAAAACTAAGCCTTTAGTTTAAAATTATGTCATACAGTAAGTATATTATTATTTATCAACAACGTAGCTAGTCAGGAAATGCAATTAAACCATGGGTAGGTAAATAAGACTATAAGATCTCTAGGAACAACTGTACACTTAGTTATTCCGTAATAAGTGTAGGTAGATGGCATGGTAATTATACAAAATAATGGTGTTGTTCATTCATAATACAGTTTATGGCATTCTAATCGGCGATGGTAAATGCCGTGGCTAGGTCGTCTACCGGCAGTCGGCGGTCGGCTCGACTCGTGGAATGCGCTCGGAATGCACACCGGTGCAGATTGCTAGCCGGCCGCCTCTCACCCCGCGCACTGTCCTCGACTCCTCGCCACTTGCGAACCGTCAACCGGTTCTTGAACATGTATTACGGCTTTACCCTATATCTAGTACCATTTAAATGACAACATACTTAGATTTAGTGGGGCTGAACCTTTAAACCTAGACGCCCCAGTGGAAGTATAAATAATGAATGAGTCGCGTTCGCGTCCTTGGAATTGGAAACCCAAGTCTTAAAATGAATTATAAAAGCTGAATAAAAATAGTTCTGAAACTTATGGGTAGGTACTAGGTACTTGGGTTTTAATAAAATAATGGATTTTCATTTTCATTATTAAGAGCCATTTCACAAAATTTAAACGCTCGAGTTTAGGTAAAAGACCGCAGCTTTGTGTATGTGTGCGTAGCTATCCACACTTACACAACGCGAACAATGCAGCGCGAGTGTCGAGACGGACTAAACAATCTTGGGCCGTTATAATCGTAATCCACCTTGGTTTGAGATTTAGGCAAAAATATAATTTATTTATTGAGTCTTTAATCTATTAAACCCTTCTAAACTAATAAAACACAAATATATGTTATGTAAATATGTTTTTTATGTGTATGTTTCTATTACATATTTTTCAACACAATTGCTCGTAAAGTGAGCCTTATTACATCGTTATTAAGGCCTTATACCGAACAAACACGTGCATAATAGAATTATGCCTACAATGTTAAGTTAGTAGGTACCTAACTGCAAATAATATGCGAGTACACAGAGCATTTTCAATTTAACCGGGTAATACAGTTTTGTTTTTGTCACCACAAAGAGGTTTTATCACAGAATAGATAATAGTACTAGCGTACAGAAGTTGCACTCCTTTGATCTTGAAGAAAGCCGACATTATAAATAGCTAAACTGGGCCCGCTCGATCTAAATTGCGCCTTGACGCCACGCGTTAGCGTATTTTATTCGGCGTCTCGCTGCTTAATGGTCAGTCGGCAGGGTTGCCGCAAGTACTCAAAATAAAATACTACCAACATTTTTGTATTATTATTTAAATGTTAATTCAAACTTTTATAATTACAATTGTTTTACTCTATTATAATGTCTCATATATATCTTGCCTTCTCTAAAATTATGATTACTTATTAAATTGAATAGAAGCACAAAAGAAATGCGAAATCTAACAAATAGGTAATTTTAAAATAAACTGTGATGGGAAGCATGGACATGGAGCAGTGAAATTTATATACTTAGAAAAGACAATTTTTTTCTACATTTATTTACAGCAACAGTTTATCCGGCTTGTCATTTTCACTAGTAATGATTAATGATCAATAAATCAGTCAGTTAACAAACACGAAGTACGAGTAGGTAGGTACGCAACGCAAGATCAAAATAGCGCGAAAAATTAACGCGCCCTAGAGAGCTTGAATATTCAATATGCGCGAAGCGGTAGGTAATTATCTCCTGCCTACACACGGAGTGCAATAGCTCTGGTTTTATGTCGCTGAAAATCTATTAACATTTTTGGAATAAATAATTAATGTATCCATAATTAAGACGGAAAAACATTTATTAATATCAAATTATTTATAATTTACAATAATTTGTTATAGGTGAAATGTATTTGTATTTTATCACTAAAATTATAATTTCGAAGTAAGCTGTATGGCTATAAGTATCACCTTAAATTTGGCGCATGCAAAAAAAAAAAACTTGCGCGCCATTTCCTATAATTTTGTTCGTATCGCATTTGTTGCTGTGAGGTAAATAATTAACGATTTTTGCAGTAAGTACATGTTTGTTTTTTCCTCGCAAGTGTGTTGAAAAAGCTCGTATGAAACTCGTGAGCAACTTGCTCACTAGACATTCGGCTGATTTACACCCTCGCCTATGGCTCGGGCTGCAACCCACAGCTTCAGGCGCGGATACAGGATTTATTTTAGGGGGGGGGGGGGGGGGCAATTTTTAGAAAATTAATTTAAAAAATTGATAAACTTTTTATAACAAATGGGCGTTACTTTACAGAAATCCATGATATGCAAGATACAAGGGGGCAGCCAGCTTTTGGGCCAGGGGGGGGGAGCGTAGCGAGAAATTCTTACGACACCTTGCCTTGGACAGGTTACAATGGTTTCGAACGTTCATATAGGTTTCTTGGTCGAATTTTAGACAAATTCAAGAGAAAGTAGTCTGTAGAGCGTGCGAAGCGAGCTTGAAAATTTTAACTCTTTTTCTACCGACCTACTGGAGTTACCTGGGCCTCTTATAGACAAAGTTAAGACTCATGAAAACCTAGGTTTCAAGAGCGAGCGCAGCGAGCTCGAAATTTTTTACAACATTGCCTCAGATAATTATGATATAACACCATTCTATAGCATCAGGCAGGAAAAACTTTAACTTTTAAAAATCCAGAGCTTCTAGGGGCAAAAATTTATTTCTCCTCAAAAATTTACTACGAGTTCCTATAATAGGTATTAAAAAAAAGAAGTACTAACTAACAAATTTTAATTAAAATTAACAGTAAGCCAGTTTATTAGTATGTTGTTTTGTAGAAGATGTCAGGAATATACTACGACTTCACGTTCTCATGTAATGTTCCCTGATAATGCCAAAAGAATACGCGCTGACGTGAGCGAAACCGCGGGCACAGCTAGTTGTAACTAAAACAATCAATTTTATTGAATCTGACTTTCCACTAGTACCCTGCACGGCGGCGTCTCTTCTAAAAGTACTACCCTCCTCTACTCGATTCACGCGATTTCTCATTCTAAAATGAAAACAAAATAGCTATCAAATTTCGGACCCCAAATTTTTTTAAAGGAGTGTTATGTATTTTCAAACCGTTCAAATTGTAATTACGGTTTTATATTCCATGTCGATATAATTACATATATGTTAAGAAAAGAAAATTTATATGTCAGTGTCAGGTTGTATGTTGAACAAAATATGATTCGCGATCGTAGCAAATAATGGATTTGCGGAGTTACAATCAAATCATCAATGAAATAGTCTTTAGAAATTTTGAATTTCGCGGGCTACCCTTGCGCTTTCACCTTACGTGATCGATAACTATGTATGTGAATTGCAAATATAAATAATATCCACCTCGCTTCTGTTTCTTTTTTCTTTTATTCTTTCCGTATATTGACACAATGATAATACAAGCCTTACGCCCCATTGCTATAACTAATAAAACAGAAATATAACTATTCATTTACAAACTACTAAAATAATACTTTACTTGATATAAAACGAAATTCTAACCTAATGAAAAAAAATACAAAGAGAATCAAAATGTTGTAGTCGTAGTATAACAATGCGTTTACAATAGATACGCTCGAAAATCGGGACGCGGAAAAAAATGGCACAGGTC
Source organism: Xestia xanthographa (assembly GCA_905147715.2). Taxonomy (NCBI): domain Eukaryota; kingdom Metazoa; phylum Arthropoda; class Insecta; order Lepidoptera; family Noctuidae; genus Xestia; species Xestia xanthographa. Next base: position 23,932,584 of record LR990642.1, on the reverse strand, counting down.
CTTCGTCGATGGGCGCTCGGGCCGTACTAATCGGTGCTCGCTTATACGTCGTAATTTATTCTAATTTAGAGTGAAGTTAAAAATTATATTGTATCTGATTAAATGAATTGATTTTAATAAAACTTTGGAATTAGTTTAGTAAAAGAACATAGTTTATTTTTACATTCTTTTTTCAATGTAATTACGCTTTATTCAAACCAAAAAATCACGATAAAATAGCAGTATAAAACGTAAAAATTGACCTATGACTTTATTTTTTTACTAATTAATGTTATTAATTATCGTTATTCTAGTACATTATGTGTCGACAAAAGTATATGTCTGATGCTTTGTGTATTGTTTTGAGTGAAATTTATAAATATTTATGATAGAATTAGGAGTCTGAAATTGACTCTGCGAAGATTTTTTAATAAACTAGTTGTGGGAGATTAATCACTACATAGTAAACAAATAAGTTTTTTGTAAATGTGTTACATTAAGTGTCAATAAGAAAAACTGATCTATTTTTAACATGTATTCAAAAATGCCAGGGTGTTCGCTAAGATGGTAATTTAGGCGACTAAAGTCTTAGAAATTTGCGTGAAAACGTGAAATGGCTCTTAAACAGACAGGCGGGAACACAATGTCCTTTTTATTCGAGCGTATAGTAAGTACCTAGGTACCTATTCTATTTGTGAATTCTCAAGATTTTGTCATCTCATTTGGTTAGTAAGTATTAATATGTAATGTAATCAATAAATTGATATTATACCTAATAATTAGTTGTATGATATAAACGCTCTCTACATACAGCTTTGTATTCGTACAAGCAGTAGGCAGTAGGTACTTCCTGTGTAAAACGGAATATTGAGTAAATGGAGTGATGATTTGTCTAATAAGATTATAAGACCCACTTTTTGATTTGAGTATTTGATTTAAGAACTAGTTGCAATGTAGCATTCGAAATTCAAAATTGTCTGTTTTTCAATTGGACGTTCGGAACACCATCGCAAATCGCAACACTTAAAAGGGTAGGCAAATGAAAACCTCTATAAATTGCACATATTTTCCATCATACTAACGATAGTAACGATGACGCGGGAAAGTTTCACGGAGGTATCACGTCATAGCTAAATAATTTAACCTAAACATTGAGTACAATCACCGAGAGACAACAATGATGGCAACGACGCGACGCCACATGACGACGTTTATTTGCACATCATGACGTCTGCTCTACGCAATGTTCCCATTAATTTATGGTTGCAAGTTACACACGTACCTACATTTTCAATGTAACGGAGAAAGGTAAACGTTGATCTTATTATTTTCACATATTGCTGTTGATAAGGTATGCGCCGATGTGAATAATATCATTTTATCGATGAAATCTGTTACGTCGGCAACGAGTATGCTTATAAAACAACAAATTTCCTTTAATTTAAATCAAAACATCCTTTTTACTTAGCAATAGTTAGACATTGCGTACAAAGTTGTATGTAAAAGAAGAGAAAGTACTAATTAAAACAATATGAAGAGGTAAAAATAGGTATAAACTTAAAGTACCTACTAACAAAATAATTTGCGTCAGCCATGCGTAAATAACAGCAAATAATGTTGTATCAATTTGGTAATTTTTCTGAATGTTTGATTATTTTGGTTCTGTAAAATCGTAATAAATAATTGAAGACGATATATTATTTCCGATCTAAATTCACCAAACAAGATGTAGTGAAGTGATGGTAATTTCGTATTATAAGATCAGCTGATAAATTATGGAAATGAAATCACGGGCCGCGGCGCGGGCATGACGTTCGCGCTCGCCCGCTTGGGGCCTCTATCTTCAAAACAACACTTGTTGCGGAAATAGCGACGAAAAGCGTTTGCTCGTCGTGTCGTGACGCGGACACCGGCACGGCACGTTCACCTCGCTCGGCGGCTCAGCTGCTTAGCTGCATGTCATGTCACCCTCACCAGCGAGCCTGAAATGGCCGCTTTAGCAGAATCAATCATCAAAATACAACCTGAAAAAATTCTTATTCATTTGGCGCTTTCTAAAACTAAGCAGCTAATAACAAAGTTATTTCCGATTTTATACATTTCCAGTTCGTTTTTTTTACCTTGCAGCATTCCTATCAATGTTTTCATAAAATTGCCATCATCTAAAAAGAGATTTTAGCTATACTCATTAGCGAGATTTGGGAGATTCATTTATCGCCTTGTTTAATGTTCACATGTTTTGGGCAGAGAAATCAAAACAAATCGTCATTTGGCCTCGTCAAACAAGATAGTTACGTAGCGCGTGCGAAGCGTGATAAAATTAGCCGATACACTGACATTGAACGCAAAAACAAAGTGGAGCGAACTTCGCGCATGCGCTCAGGTAATCAGATGTGGGGCAGTTTTAGCAATCGCATTGCTAATGACCGCGCGTGTATGGAGCGAGAGAGGCCCATATCGGGAGCCCGCTACAAATACTTATCCATACTAATTGGAACGAGCAAAGATGACGACTGTCATCGGTCGTCGACCGCGCTACCTTAGTGAGTGGAGGATACCGTCTGAGGTTGTTAGCCTGATGAAGATGGCGCCGACCTTCCCACTGCTCGGCTAATGCCTCAGTCGGAAGGCTGTGGTCGGCGGGGCCCACCCGCTACCTGATCCTGTATCCGACACGCGCTTTTGCTCTCATTAATACCTGTCCGGATACTTCATTAACCAAACACATGTGCATTTTGCTACCTGTATGTTGTTGATCTTTGCCAATATGAGTTACTTATGAATTCTATCGCTGAAAAGTTTATTTTTATTTTAATTACTGCGGTGATTTTCAGAAATTTCAGACTATACTCATTTATAATGCTTTGAATATTAAACAAAAAATAAATTAGTCGTCAATTATTTTTTTACTGTTTTGTTTAGGAAGCATTGCAGTAAAGTGCAGCAAATCAGAATATGAATGATGCGCTACGCCGAAATCGCTTTTACGGGCCGTTCACACGCACTTAAGCACTCCATTTGTTTTTGCTCCATGGGAAAATTAATACCGCATAAAAATAAATAAAATAAAAATAAAAAAGCCTTTTATTTCATGCAGTAATACTTTCAAATATACACAAATTAAAGATTTAAAGTTGACCTATACTAAACTAACACAATTTGATTTAATTTGATTATATTGTAAACTTTATTTGTAATTACATGGATGATAATTATATTGTATAAATTGATTTCAATTTCATTCTCTTTGATAAATAATCGATAAATAGAATTCATTTACTTTGATAGCTATATCCATACAGCAATTAAAGTAATCAGTATTAAAAAATAAAATAAATTAATATTGAGACAATAAATTAAAATTGCCATCAAAATTAACATTGAAATCATAAGTAAAATAAGATATAATTAAAATACATTCAAAAATTAAAATAACATAATATAAAACATTCAAATTTAAAAAAGATAAAAATAAAACATTCAAATTAAAATAACATAAAAATAAAACATTCAAATTACTGCTTAAAATGCTAGTATAGATGTAAATTGTTCTTTTGTTTCGTTTGAATTTAATGTATTAAAAATAAATAAATTAACTGTTCTTAGTAATAAATATTTTCTGCAGGAACCCCATATTGGGTAAAGGCCTCCTCCAAAGATGCCCAATTATCTCTATCCTGTGCAATTTGTTTCCAGTTTGGGCCAGCTGCCCTTGTAATATCGTCTTCCCAACGTGTCAAAGGCCTTCCTCTGCTTCTTTTACCTTGAGGACCTTTCCAAAAAGTTACCTTTAAAGTCCATCTCTTATCTTTAAGCCTCGCGACATGTCCTGCCCATTTCCACTTGAGTTTCTGTGCATAAGTCAGTGCGTTTGTTGCTTTAGTTATGGACCTTATTTTTGTGTGTCGTATTTTATCTAATTTCCTTATTTTCAGCATGCTGCGCTCTAGTCCCCGTTGACAAGTAATGATTTTATTTTTTAATTTAGAAGTGAATTTCCAAGTCTGGCATCCGTACGTTAAGCACGGTAGGAGGTTGGAGTTCATAACTTTCGTTTTTATGGTTATAGGAAAGTTACTTTTAAAAATTTCCTTTAAACTCCAGTATTTGTTCCATGTTTGTTGTACTCTTCTTTCCACTTCTAATTCGTTATTTTTCTTGTCGAAACTAATTCGCTTTCCTAGATATATGTATTTGTCTGTATATTCAAGTGGCGCTCCGTTAATTGTTATTAATCTTTTAAATCTATTTGTCATTACCATAGTCTTAGAGAGATTAATTTCTAGTCCCACCTTAACACTAGCTAGATGCAGAGTTTCGACCATGTGCTGTAGCTGGGAGCTGGACTCTGATAACAACACTAGGTCATCTGCAAATCTTAAGTGGCTTAAATAGTCGCCCTTTATGAACAGCCCTAATTTGTTCCAATCTAACTTACTAATGATAGCCTCCAGGATGGCTATAAATATTTTTGGAGATAGTGGGTCGCCCTGTCTTACTCCTCTTTCTATAGGAAAACTAGGTCCGAGAGTTTCCAGCTTGATTCTACCCTTATTATTATTATATATGCTTTTGATGACATTTATATACACGTCTTCTACTCCCTGCTGTTTTAAGCTTTCCCATATACTTATATGTGTGACCGTATCAAATGCTTTTTGATAGTCGATAAACGCAATGTAAAGCGGTCTCTGTTGTTCTTGATGCTTTTCTATAATTAGTTCGAGTGTGTGTATATGGTCAACTGTCGAGAATCCTTTTCTGAAGCCTGCTTGCTCCACCGGTTGTTTTAATTCCAATGTACTACTGATTCTTTTGTTTACAATGGTAGAGAAGAGTTTGTAGATGCTTGGTAACAAGCTTATCGGTCTATAGTTGCTAATATCTTTTGGGTCGCCCTTCTTGTAGATAAGTATAATATTTGATTCAGACCATTGTGAGGGTGTTTCAGATTTTTGTAGTATTAAGTTAAATAGTTCCGATAATGGTCCGGCTAATATTGGGTGTGCTATTTTCAATAATTCATTTGTGATGTTGTCGGAGCCAGGGCTTTTTTCTAATTTTAAACTCTTTATTGCTTCTATGACTTCAATTTCATCAACTGGCTCAATATAGCTTTCATTGGCACTACCCTTGATAGGATTTGAAGCATTAGTCTTTCGGGTCTTATCACTGTACAGTTTTCTATAGAAGTCTGATGCTGCATTGATAATGTGAGTTCGTTTGCACAGAATTTTGTCTTGCTTTCCTAATCCTTCTATCCAAGTCTTACTTGTTCTGAGTGCCTTAAATGCCTTTTTTGTGCTTCCTGTGTATTGTAAATGACGTTCTATGGTATCTTGTCTATATTTTGCATAGTCTCTTTTTATGTATTTATTTGTTATTTTGTAGAGAGCAGAGAGTTCATTCTTCATAGTTCGAGTTTTATTTTTTGTTTCTTGTAGTTCTTTTCTTCTTTTTAGTAACATAGCTGTGCGGTCTGACAATATTTTGTGATGTTTATGTGGCTCTCTCGTATTTTCTTGAGCTTGTTTCAGGCTCTGGCTGATAGCATCTATAATTTTATCGTAGTAGGTTTGTACTGAGGTATTTCGCAAGTTAGTGGTTGGGTAAGGTAACATTGTCATTATTTTTTTATTATATTTAATAACTTCTTCTTTGTTTTTTAATTGAATTACGTGTTTGTTTGTAAATTTTGCTCTGCTTAGCTTTTGTTTGTCAATTTGTACTGATGCTCTAATTAACCTGTGGTCTGACGGGTAGTTTAAATTCATGACTTCAAAATTTTGGACTATTTTTCGTTGGTTGGATAGTATATAGTCGATCTCGTTTTTGTGTTGTCCATTTGGGGACCGCCAAGTCCATCTCCGGTTGTGGTTTTTCTTGAAGCACGTGTTGATGATGGTTAGATTATGTTCAATTGCGTAGTCTACAAGTCTCTGTCCTCTAGCGTTTCTTTCACCATATCCATGCTGTTGTACTGTTAAATATTCACCTTCTTTGGGAGCACCAACCTTCGCGTTAAAGCCGCCCATTAATATAATGTTTTTATATGTTGTTTCCATTGCTTTGTCAATGGTCTTATAAAATTCCTCTATTTCTTCTTCGCTTGCGATGTCAGTCGGTGCGTATACTTGTATAATGGATATCATAAACCCTTGGAGGTTTAAGTTTAGCGTTGCAAGACGATCTGTTAATCCAATAAAGCTCTCTATATTGTTTTTAAGAGACTTGTTTATTATAAAGCCTACCCCATATTTACCTGGTGTACAACCTATGTGGCAGAGTATTAAGTTCTCGTATTCCTCTATCTTGTTACCAAGTCGTCTCACTTCTGAGATACCTATAATGTCGTAATTAATTTCCTTTATTGCTTCTTCTAGTTCGAGTAAGCGTTCGTATGACGATAAGGTCCGGACGTTATATGTTGCATTTTTTAATTGAGTTGATCGTTTATTGTTTCTGTTCTCTGTTTGTGTGGTTTCTTTTGGAGGGTTTTGGTCATAATCTTCCACGGTGACCAGCCGGGTTGGAAGATGTTTCATGTTTCGTGTTCGAGTTTCTTTATTGCTGAGATCTATGTAGGAGTATACCGCATAAGTACTTTTTAATTACCTGGATGTTGCAATTAAAACATTTTAATAAGTTCATCATAAATGTCATCATGCTAATCTACACTAATATTATAAAGAGAACGAGATATTATGACGGGGTGAACAAATGCCTTTCGGCTTCGTTAAGAGGTGTTTTACACCCTTTATTTTATCCCCGTACTCCCACGGGAACGGGAACTACGCGGGGGAAACCGCGTGACGTCCGCTAGTATTAAATAAAAGTAGCTCAGTCTGTCTGTTATCAAACTAATGAACGGATTTCGATAAAATTTAATGCTGAAAATTATAGCGGCCTATAACAACCCCGACCCACCCGACCCGTGAATCGAACCCACGACCACATGTTCTACAGGCCAGTAGCGCCTACGACCAATATACCAACGATACAGTAAGGGGAAAACCGACCTTAATACTAATATTTATATGACTTAGGAAAAAGCGAAAATTGGCTGATGAAATTTTCGTTTTTTCTAAATCATAATAAATATTAGTATTAAAGGGACTACAGGAGCTAAACGCGAGTTTTATATAAAAAAAACCGGCCAAGAGCGTGTCGGGCCACGCTCAGTGTAGGGTTCCGTAGTTTCCCGTCCGTCACAATAAGTGTTCCCACTTATGAGTTTAATCCAGTTTAGTCCAGAAATTATTTTGTACAACTTTTTGTCTTTTTTGTACAAAAACTGTTGTTTTCATCAAGTTCAAAATGATTTTCCTAGAAAGTCCTTATAAAGTTCTACTTTTCAGATTTTTTTCATATTTTCTAAACTTATGGTTCATAAGTTAGAGGGACACATTGTTTTTTACTTTTGGAGCGATTATTTCCGAAATTATTGACATTATCAAAAAATATTTTTTGGAAACCCCTATTCATTTTTAAATACCTTTCCAACAATATATCACACGTTAGGGTTGAAATTAAAAAAAAAATCACTTCCCACTTTACATATAGGGGGGCTACCCTAATAAAACATTTTTTTCCAATTTTTATTTTACCACTTTGTCGGCGTGATTGATATACATATTGGTACCAAATTTCAGCTTTCTAGTGCTAACGGTCACAGAGATTAAGCGAGGACGGACGGACGGACAGACATGGCGAAACTATAAGGGTTCCTATTCCTAGTTGACTACGGAACCCTAAAAAAAAGATTATGATTCACTAGCTGACCCGCGCAACTTCGTCTGCGCCACATGAGAGAGAGAGGGTTAGAGAGAGTGGAGTCAACCTTGAAAGATAGACATAATGCTATCGCGGTTTTTTTTAGAACGCTTTAAAACGAACAATTCCCTAATACATGATTGTTGCGCAACTTTAACCGTTTATGCAGCGCCCGCAAAGGAAGCTCTCTAAAAGAAATAAATTTTCCTTGTTTTTGCAACATTTATCATTGATGCTCCGCTCCTTTTAATTATAGCGTGATGTTAGATAACCTATAGCCATCCTCGATAACTATTCAACACTAAAAGTTTTCCTGTAATTAGCGCGTTCAACCAACCAAAATCTCTTTAGCTTTATAATATTAGTAGATATATACCTACGTAGATCAAAGTGGGTAACAATTTAATTTCTTCGATATATTTGCATTAATCGCTAAAATAATCTACTTATTTATGTTTTTTCCAAAAAAGGGCTTACCTCGACAGCCTTTTTTTTTCGGATGAGAAATCATCAAATGACTCCTCCCGCTCTGGACGAACCAGGAGGCAGTGTCATACTTTTACTGACTAAACCCATCCATGTTCCTTCATCGCCCTTTGTGTTCCGGGGCCAAGGTATCTCTTTAGAACAGTCCCGCAACCCCGGCAGGCATCGGCCCTTCCTATTGCTGACTCTATTTGAGGCGCGCGTCGAACACGAACGTGCCGTCGACACGGCCTGTCGTCATGAGACAGACGGACGGCGAGCTAGCTCATAGCCCACCGTCCACAGGCCCGCGCGTACGGTGGCCGCCCGGGGCGTCTCCCGCGGCGGCCGGGACGTTTAGAGGTTCTCTCCCTCTCACGTTCCGCCACCTCCTTCATCCTTAGACACTCGATGACAGTCATACTCCAGCTAGGTCGAAAGTTCTCATCAAAGGTGCAAGAAATTAGTCCAAACACGATTTTTCAATTATAAATGGGACCAACTTTGAGATGTACCTACGCTTTTTACAAACAAAAGGACCATGTATGGACTTCTCTGTAAAAGTTATCCGTGGTTATATATAAAAAAAATACGCGTCGAATTGAGAACTGCCTTCTTTTTGTTTTGTCGGTTAAAAAACCAATCTTGAGGCAACTTACACGTTTGCGGCGGCGACCTCTCGCGTCCGGCCCTGGTGCAAGCCATGGACCGGAGCGAGACGGAATGGGACGCCGTCACCTCCTTCTGCGAAGCAGTAATGCTAGAGAAGGAGGTGGCGGAACGTGAGAGGGAGAGAACCTCTCAACGTCCCGGCCGCCGCGGCAGACGCCCCGGGCTTCCGGGGCAACCACGTGGCCCCCGGTCACCGAAGGCGCGGGCCTGTGGACGGTGGGCTATGGGCTAGCTTGCCGTCCGTCCGTCTCATGACGACAGGCCGTGTCGACGGCGCGTTCGTGTTCCACGCGCGCCTAAAAGAGAGTCAGCAAAAAGGAAGGGCCGATCCGCAAGGACCGATGTCTGCCGGGGTTGCAACAACAACGGGGGAACAGTCCCTGTTCGAAAGAGATACCGTGGCCCCGGAACAAAAGGGCGATGAAGGAACATGGCTGAGTTTTAGTCAGTAAAAGTCTGACACTCCCTCCTGCTCCGCCCAGAGCAGGAGGAGTCATTTGATGATTTCCCATCCGAAAAACAAAAAATAGGCAACTGACACGGGCGAGGGTCATTCAATTCAGAAAATGGAGTGAAATAAACAACGCCGTCTATCGACCAAAATGTTAAACTGCTAAAGTACCTATGCTATAATTTTTTTTAAAGCTGGTCAGTCGATTTAAAAGTTGTGAGCACATTTTTAGTCATTGGTATCATTTTAGTTCAACAGATGTCGCTGCATGTATGTATCTTACATTTGATGATTAGTTATTCTTGAAAACTTGAAGTTCATATATCTTTTGATAGAATTAACCGATTTCAATGAAACAAACACTAAATCATACCCCAAGTTACACACAATTTTTATGTATAAACATTGTCAGCATTGAATTCGTAGATTCTACGTGATGTGCGCACAAACAAACAGACAAACAGACAAAAATTTCAAAAATGATGGAAATGGGTTCTGTTACTTATCTTTTCACACGCTGGCTATTTTTTGTTTCAATTTCTTCAATGTACAAAAATGACTTTTCTACAGATTTATTATATGTATAGACTGCAATAAACAAAACCAGAAAATATATGATATTCTGCAGGATATATGCTAGTATGATAGTGTTTTTGTTTTCCCCGTCATTCGATATTTTTTTTGTTCTACACCATACCTGGGAACCTTCTAGTTAAGGAGATATTGGGGGTCAAAGTTCCAACTTTTTGACAAGTTTTTTTAAAAATACAAGTTTTTATGTACTTAGTATTTTTATTCAAAATTTTAGGCTTAGTAGTTTCGGAGATCAGGGTACATTTTCGTCTTCTTTCATGAATAAAATCAAAACTATTCATTTTACAATAATAACAAAAGTAAAAAAAAAACAGACAGACACACAGACATCGGTGAAGGAAAACATTGTGAGGAAACCTGGACTTATAAAAAATACAAACCTGAAACCGACCCTCAACCCGTCTTGAGCAAGCGTGGTGACTGGTGATGAATGCCCTTCGCTGTTGAGAAGAGGCCTTTGCCCAGCAGCGGGACAGTAATAGGCTGGTATTATTATTAATAATAACAAAAATATATTTGAGATTCTCATAACGAGCCCTTTCTTTCGATAGGTATGTGACATAGTAAGTTTTGCAAACATTTTTTTTTTAATATTTACTTACTTTGCACTAGAGGAGCTCGTGGCTAATTAATAACAGCCGCTCGGGTCGATCGTTAGGTTAAGCCGTGCTTGCCTAGGTTGGTCTGTGGATGGGTGACCACCTATTACATACCGAGTTTCCTCCGTGCCTCGGAAAGCACGTTAAGCCGTTGGTCCCGGCTGTCATTTGTAGATCTTTGACAGTCGTTAGGTAGTCAGAGGCCCAAAAGTCTGACAACCAGTCTTACCAAAGGTATAGTATTACCCGGTACTAACTGGGTTGTGGAGGTCAGATAGGCAGTCGCTCCATATAAAATACTGGTATTCAGCTGCATCCGGTAAAACTGGAAGCCGATCCCAACTAAGTTGGGAAAAGGCTAGGCAGATGATTTACTTACTTTGCACATAATTATGTGTTTGGGTCATAGGATTACACCATCCTACCGATTTGGTCCAGTAGATTCGGAACAAATTGACTGTGACAGACGGACGTACAGACAGACGCACAAGTTTAAGGGTTTCGTTTTTTTTTCATTTTTTGTACGGAACCCTAAAAAGACACTGCACGACTGCTCAAACCAACGGAGCAGATATAAGCTATTCCCACAATTAAGTAGTTATACCTCAGCTTAACACGTATGTACCTACCTAGATTGTGTTTCTATATTCAATAAACAATATAAACGTGTTTATATACACGGATTACGCCCACTGAAACTGTCTTGCTCAATTTCCAATTAAGGAAGTGATTCCGGAAATTCGGCTTTAACGTTCACTGACACAGAAGTCAGTTCCGGCATTGGAAATCCGATATTGGATACCATGTTTGAGCTGGGCCGAACAAAATTACTACACCTACGACAGAACAAAATGCGTGACTTTTTTGGCAGACGTAGTTCGCTGTGTGGTAAACAAAACAGACCAAATTACATAGGTAGGTACAATACGTTCCAACGCAAATATACATAGCACTTGCGTAAGTTTTTAGTCGATTATACGAGTATATTTACTGTACCTTATATTAGTAATTGAAAGGAGTTTTAAATCATTTAATCCAGTTCGCACACACTTTATTACACTTAAGACCATAGAAATCTAAAACACAGGAGAAGTGGTAAGGGGGCGTGACGGTGTCCGCGCGACATGTCCAGTCGGCCATGTCATAGGCAAATGGCCGTCTCCGCGAACTAGAACTAGACACATTTTCCGCCAAAATCATCGAACGTCAAGCCAGCAAGATTAGTGTGTATAGATTGAGTAGGTTTTCGGTTTTCTTCTGTATATCACTAAGTTATTTAGGCACTGGGTACCTGATCGCCATTATCACGGGTTATGATGAAGACTGACTGATGATGATACTGATGATGTCGAATGATCATCTAACAACAGCTTATTCTAGCATTCCTAAAGAGCAAACAAGACTAAATTATTGTGATTATAGTTGGTGCCAGTTAAGATGAGAATAGCGGTCACTGACCCACCTACATTTATTAAACTTCATAACTTTGAAAACCAAAAATAAGCTTGTTCAAGTCTTGAATCGTCACCTATCGCAATCTTCAACATTTTTTGTTATGAAAAACGATACATGGTTTATTTGTTTTGATTCGAGAGATATTAGGGAAAGGGCAATGACCGCTATTCTCATCTTAACTGGCACCAATTATAGTTGATGATTTTATCATGAAGGCATTGAATCTGATAAGGGTATTTTATGATGTTAGGCATGTTATCAAATTGTTCTGTGTCCTTATTACAGCTGTCATGGTTAGGACTACCTCCGAGCGATGAGCAACCCCGTGACCCATTTCCATTATTGTAAGACAAAATAGGGCAGGAGGATATATTTAACTGCGAGCAGCACGGGCGTCTATTTCGCGGGTTGTAATTAGAAAAGTAAACAGTACTCGGAACAGAAATAGAACGCATTGCAGACTTGTTTATAACGTGTGCCTTTTGCATACAAATAGCCTTGCAAATAGTGCAGAAGACTGTCTAGGCATGTCTATTAAGGCAGCATGGTCGATACCTTGTTTACGACTCTACGTCTTCGCATAGAATGCTGTTTTTCTCATTTTTTCTTTCGCTTGAGGGGTTAGGTTTATTTTTATGTATCGTATTTTGTAGGTGAGAAAATATAAATCAGAATAAAAAAATGCTTAACATCTGAAAACTTGCTTCTAGTGTTAAACTTTTAAGGATGGAAGGAAGGGTTTCACAACTTTTAGGAGATTGTTTCGCATTCTAGTAAGTCTAGCCTGCATTGCTAAATTTTGAACCCTACTTATTGGATTTTACTAGCTTTCAGGTTTTTACCACAACGGCCGGTAAGGTAAGAAAGCTAAACAATATCTTAACTACGAAGTAATAACTTAAAACAGAGTGTAATTACAAAATAAACCTAACGCCCATTACATAAGAAGTAGGCAGGAACGGTACACAGCAGCCCTTTTCTCCAGACAGTTTTCGATGTAAACAACTGTTATTTATTTGGCATGGTTACATTACGAATTTTGGCGCAAGTATAGCTACGTAGTTTACGAAGTTTACAGAGTTGTTATGTACATGGTTCATTGCACGAAAGCGGACGTCACCTATGACGTCGGAGTGGTGTCGTGTGGACACGTCGAAGACGCTTATTTGCAAATCTATCTTACGGCTTTCTTAGGATATAAAGAGCATAAATATGAATGAAAGCCAAGTTCATAACAAACAAACTTGCAAGATAAATACTCGGATAACGGCTTAGCTATTAAAAGAAGTGAGATCTATAAACTGGATGCCAAGTTCTTCGTTCAATCATCGCACGCGTACTTACTTTATTATTCTGAAATACTCCTACCACAGTCCCCTAGATGATTGTCATCCTGAATTTCAACAGTTATTATCAGATATTTTTGTATCATCATCATCATTTCAGCCGAAAAACGTCCACTGCTGGACCTAGGCCTGGGACCAAGTCTCTCCACATTGACGGGTCCCGTGCGACTCGCATCCTGCGGATTCCCGCAACCTTCATCAGGTCATCGGTTCACCTAACGGTAACCTTGATTCTCTTGCGGATGTCTTCTTTCCTGATTCAATCACGCAAGGAAACTCCGAGCATAGCCTTCTCCATTGCCCTTTTGGTGACTAAGCCTTCTGATAAGGCCCATTGTGTGGTATTTAATCACCGGCAACACATTAATTATGGTTATAGAGTTTCGTCTTGAGACACTGCGGTAAGTTGGTCGAGAAGATACCGCGCAGCTACCCGGACGCTGCCCAGCCGGATTCGACGATTGACCTCTTTCTCGAAGTACATACGCTGCGGCAGGTTATACAGAAGACCGAAGACCCGACTCTCTGTTTAGCGTTTGTGGACTACGAGAAAGCCTTCAATTCGATCGAGACCTGGGCTGTACTGCAGTCTCTCCAACGGTGCCAAATCGACTACCGGTACATCGAGGTGTTGAAGTGTTTGTACAAAAACGCTACCATGTCAGTCCGACAAGCCTCGGACGGAACCTACCCTTCTGCAGCGAGGTGTGAGACAGGGAGACGTCATATCTCCGAAACTGTTCACTGCTGCACTGGATGATGTCTTCAAGGTTCTGGACTGGAAAGGACCAGGCGTCAACGTCATGGTGAGAATATCACTCACCTTCGGTTTGCCGACGATATAGGGTCATGCATGGCTGAGGCCATGGAGGACCTCAGTACAATGCTCGATATTTTCGTATGTGCTAGTTTAATTCTTACCTGACTGACCTAGAAGGAAAAAAACATTACTCTAAGGTTTTTTTCACCGAAATGTTCACAAGATTGAATTGAGATTGAGACCGTGTGCAGCAGTATTTACATAATTATTTCCTTTAATTAACTTTTCTACATAATTATTATAATTAGATTTGTTAATGCCTACATTTAACTAGTGAAGACCTAAAATGTCATGAAATCTTAAACAGACAAACCTACTGATTTGAATTTCGCGGGCTACCCTGACGCTTCCACCTTATGTAGGATAATCTAAAGATGCTATCAGAAGAAATATCATAGAAAAAAAAAACCGGCCAAGTGCGAGTCGGACTCGCGCACAAAGGGTTCCGTACCATTATTATCAAAAAATCACGTTTGTTGTATGGGAGCCCCCCTTAAATATTAATTTTATTCTGTTTTTAGTATTTGTTGTTATAGCGGCAACAGAAATACATCATCTGTGAAAATTTCAACTGTCTAGCTGTCACGGTTCATGAGATACAGCCTGGTGACAGACAGACGGACAGACAGCGAAGTCTTAGTAATAGGGTTCCGTTTTAACCCTTTGGGTACGGAACCCTAAAAATGATCCGATGTTGTGTCATTGTCAGTGGCGTCGTAAACCAAAAAAATGTATTAAATTAAAACTTAGTCTACTGGAAAGTGACAAGAAATTGCCATGCAAAACAAAACTTGAAAAAAACATCGGCTCTTGCGTCATTTCCAGGTCGATGACCGCAGCCTTGGCGGGCCGAGCCCTTTCTACGTTCAAATCTCACAGTAACTGTACGATAACAAACCGTAGTTTATCGGAGTGGTGAAGATTGGCTAGAATTTGATCGGAGCGCACCCGCGATGGTGTTCGATGAAGCAACCGTTAATGAGTCATCACCAACCGACGGCGGCTGCGACGTAAACAACCGGAGCTCCTCCGCGCGAGGCCGCCGCGCAAATAAACGCGCCTCACATGGGTGTACCGCCAACTGTTTTGTTTGACGCACCCGAAACATGTTTTCTTTTTGTTTTCGCGGCACAACAAGGATTTTATGGGCACGTTCCTGGATACTCAACAATCTGTCTTCTTAAGAGCCTGCAACAGAAGAATTGAGTTAGAACACCAGATTCAAATAAAGAAAACGACCCTTCTAAATACTTCCGTGATTCGAAAACTAACAAATAATCATGAAACATGAATTGATTTTAAAATTCTTCAGTTCAACTCTTCAAGTCATAATGGGCAGAAATACTACTTTGTTAAAATTTTGAGAGGGTCCAGGCCCCTTATTCACAACGCTTCGATTCGGTAAGTCGTCGTCTATCTTTTTTTGACATTACGAAATCGAGCGAGATAGACATACGACTTTCCGAATCGAAAATCGAACCGATGGGTTGTGAATAGCTATGCAGGTCACAAAGTATCAACATAGAGCCAATTATATTGCCAGTTTAATTATTTATTACGTGTAGATGTCGCAGTAATGTGACGCGGGGGTGGAGGATCGGTTAGATCGGATTAGGCTGCTATTACCGCGGCGCGCGGGATGCGTAAATAAATAGTGTCTATGTGCGAAGCGTTGTCGAGTTCAAAGGCAGGTCACGTGTGGGGTGGGGGCCTGCCGCGCACCACTTTTATTACATTCCCCGAATAAATGCCTACGACCTACGAAGTCTTGTAGATCATGCGCCTACAATTATTTACATAAATATCTGCGCTGAATGTTCTGAATTCAGTTTCCCGTATTTTGTTCGTAGAGTTTTTTTTTATGATAATTTCTTGTGTCGTCTTTACAGCAGCTGGTATGCTAAACTCAATCTAAACCTGCGACGAACGAGACGCATACTTAATTGATTATGTAGTGTAGCAAATTAATGTTATGATTTATATTTTTCTTACAGTTATGTAAGCTGAATTTCGCTAACTTGAACCTTGAATTTTACCCGGCTGCGCGTTCTTTTTAGGGTTCCGTAATTCCGTACCTCAAAAGTTAAAAAACCGGCCAAGTGCGAGTCGGACTCGCGCACGAAGGGTTCCGTACCATTATCTATACATTAGACAAAACGGCAAAAAAATCACGTTTGTTGTATGGGAGCCCCCCTTAAATATTAATTTTATTCTGTTTTTAGTATTTGTTGCTATAGCGGCAACAGAAATACATCATCTGTGAAAATTTAAACTGTCTAGCTGTCACGGTTCATGAGATACAGCCTGGTGACAGACAGACGGACAGACGGACAGACAGCCAAGTCTTAGTAATAGGGTTCCGTTTTTATCCTTTGGGTACGGAACCCTAAAAAAGGAACCCTTATAGGATCACTTTTTTTACCCGACTGTGGCAAAGCCCAAAAGGAGGGTTATGTGTTTGACCTGTACGTATGTGTATGTCCCGTTGTTGCCTCGTAAATCCTAACCGCATAAATTACACGTCGCGCGTCATTTTTGGTGGCGCATGTGTCACTGGTTACGTGGCTGAGCGATTGGCTGCTGCGCTACGGCCGCTACGGGTCCCGGGGTTTATTCCCGCAAGAAACAAAACTGTGTATGGCCTTACAGGTAGTTGTTCCGGTTCTGGCTGTTCGTGTATGTGAGTTGAAATGTTTGTAAACGCACCCGCGATACAAGAGATAATCCAAGTGCCAACCCAAAATCCGCACATTGTTCAAATGTGCGGATTTAGGGTGAACCAATGATATTCTAACAAACAGATATGTTATACACCTACAAAACGACCGAAATAATAGTTTAAAAAAACTAAAAAACACGCTTATATAGAAAACCAAACTAAAAAATAGAAAATAAATTTGAATTAAGAATACTGTAAAAAATTCTAACAAATATAAATCAATAATAGTGTTAATAAGAAAAAAATGTTTTATTTAAAAAAAGCGTGGGGTGCTTTTTAAGATATTATCGAAATGATAATCCTTCTTCTCATATCTGTCAATGAAATATTTATAACTATTGACACCATGCACCCCACGCTTTTTTTTTAAATAAAACATTTTTTTGTTATTAACACTATTATTCATTTATCATCATCTGCCTAGCCTTTTCCCAACTACGTTGGGGTCGGCTTCCAGTTTTACCGGATGCAGCTGAATACCAGTATTTTACATGGAGCGACTGCCTATCTGACCTCCACAACCCAGTTAGTACCAGGTATTACGATACCCCTTGGTAAGACTGGTTGTCAGACTTTTTTGGCCTCTGACTACCTAACGACTGTCAAAGATCTACAAATGACAGCCGGGACCAACGGCTTAACGTGCTTTCCGAGGCACGGAGGAAACTCGGTATGTAATGGGTGGTCACCCATCCACAGACCAACCTAGGCAAGCACGGCTTAACCTAACGATCGACCCGAGCGGCTGTTATTATTTAGCCACGAGCTCCTTTATTATTTTTTATTATTTTATATATCATCTAGATTTGTTAGATTTTTTTGCACTATTCTTAATTCAAATTTATTAAAATTAATTTTCTATTTTTTAGTTTGGTTTTCTATCTAAAGCGTGTTTTTAGGTTTTTTTTTTAACTATTATTTATTTTCTACTTTATAGTTTGG
This sequence comes from Xestia xanthographa, assembly GCA_905147715.2. NCBI lineage: Eukaryota > Metazoa > Arthropoda > Insecta > Lepidoptera > Noctuidae > Xestia > Xestia xanthographa. The sequence goes on along the minus strand of LR990642.1, from coordinate 23,914,769 downwards.
TTTATTTATAAAAGCGTGTTTTTTAAATGTTTAAAACTGTTATTTAAACTATAATTTATTAAGTCAGTAACTTATTTGGGAAGTGGGGAAATCGGGCGCCTGCTGCCTTCTTTAGATGAGGTAGCTGTTTCTCAGGTTCCTTCTCCGAAAGGTTTATCTTATTTAAAGTTGATGACTTTATCGACTGTAGATCCTAGGCTACGCTAATTACTAAATGTTATTCCGTAAAATAAAAAATAATTGAGTTTTCTGTCCTGAATATTTTGTTTTGATGTATATAGGAAGCTTTTTTGTAAATCACGGTTACCGTTATATCAAAAATACTAGCTGTTGCCCGCGGCTTCGCCCGCGTGAAGTTTGGTAACTGTCCCACGGGATCATATTTATTCATATTAGAGAGATAAATAGTATCCTACATGTTAATCCAGGAAAAAAACTATCTCTTAACCAAGACCTGCACAAACTGAGACTGAAGTGTATGCCCCTTGGTAAATGCTTTTCAAAATTTAAGTCTAGGTACTGTACATTTTTAAATTTGCTACACATAAACTTCAGTTCATAGTTGAGTTTCTTAATATTTACGAACCTATTATAAGGGATTTCGGTGAAAATCACGTTTGTAGCTGATTCAAGCCATTTCATAGTGTTAAATTGAAATTCACGCGGGTTTACGTCGTTTGTTCCGCCAGCTATAACTATGTAATCATCCTTAGATAACGTTAGTATTTCACTTTTAAAGCTGTTCAAAACATCGTGTAGTCTTGCTCCTTGTTTCCACATACACGTTACATAATAGTCATCTCCAACCAAACTTTGTAATAAACTCTGGACCATTTTTCCTTGGTGATCTGCCATAATTATAATATTCTTGCGTCTTTTCACCGACACTTCTTTGGAGTTCAATATAATATTTCTGGGAGATTCAATGTTGTTAATGTGGATTGACAGTTTTTTGTGAGTGTCAGTTTCATTTCCACAACCCGCTGTATTTGTTTGATCAGGAAGAGTTATCATTTGCTGAGTCTGTAGCTCAGTAGTCACTATCTATGAGCCAAATTTCATAATCATCACAATCACCATCTTTATCACAATCGTCATCACTATCATAATCACAATCACTGTCACAATCACCATCACTATCACTATCACTACCACAATCACTATCACTATCACCATCACTATCACAATCATCATTATCACAATCATCATCATCGTTATCACAATCATCACAATAAATCAACAATAACCCTGTATAGAAGTCGAATCTGCCATCTTATCTAAATTCTAAATCTTCTGGATCTCAAAGTAAATGCCATATTAGTAATCAGCACCCCTGATAATGTCGGAATTGACACCCATATTGATTTTTAGACATTTCAACCCCATCGCACCCCAACAGGGGGATGTTGGTATTTCAGTTACACATTAAATCTTAAAATCGTTGTTTTTGTAATACATCCGCCCGACCCGATACACCATACAAACAATAACCATGTTGATTTTCAGACTTTGTCACCCCATTTCCCCCTTAAGGGGTTGAATTCTGAGAAAACCTGAATTGTCATCGGTCTTTGACGGGTGTGCAAAATTTGAATGAAATCTGGCGGTTTAAAGTGGGTCAAAATCGCGCCCTAAGAAGTTGGTTACAAACATACAAACAAACATACAAGTAAATCTGTGTAATGGAATATCATTGGGGTGAACCGTTTGAATGACGCGGCGTTGTATTATAATTGGTATAGTATTTTGGACACCACAACGTGTTACAACACTAAGGTTGTCTGAAACCTAGAACAATTCAGAAGTAAGTACCCAAGGAAACGTAAATAAGTTCATCATTTTCTGAATAATTAATTAAGTAAAAGCGCAATTAAGCAACTAAAACAATAAATGTCTAACCTACTACGGAGTAATAATATTGATATTGACTGTGCTATAAATGTACATTGATACTTCAGCTTCGGAATATTCCACATGACAGAGTGTTACGAAATACATTCCCTAGCATTTGTTAACTTATCGTTAGTCATGGCCCTTGAATGTTGTGTACCAGTTGTCTCTTGTCTCTGTCGCACCTTTCTGGCTACAGGCGAGACTCGAGAGGCATATTTCAACTAGAAATTAATAGCACAAAGCTCGATTTGATTTTATGGTCAAAGACCGAATTTTTCGCACACTGCAATCAAAGATAGAAACGAACTCCACGTTATTGACAAAAATGATGATGGCGTTTACTGAGGGCTCTAATACATCCGGGGCTGCGGGACCGTTCGAAAGAGATACTTACCGTGGCCCCGGAACACAAAGGGCGAAGAAGGAACATGGATAGGTCTAGTTACTAAAAGTCTGACACCTCCACCCGCTCCGCCCAGAGTGAGAGGAGTCATAAATTAAAAATTTCCCATCCGAAAAAAAAAAAGATCAGGATGGTTACTTATTATTTACTGGGTTTGAAATAGGTACCTTTGAATATCGTGTATACGAAAAGTCAGAAACAAATCAAATCACAGATAAGATCAAGCATTTATTTCAAATAGACTTGTCAGCGTATACAGACTTTATTATAAGCCTGTGTTGTCCCACTGCAGGGCAAAGGCCTCCCTTCCCTCCTTCCACATTTCGCGAACTAGTGCGATTGTAGGCCAATCCTTATACAGACTTGTCAGTTATTTATAGGTAAAGCTCCAGTCCATTAGCAAAACTAGATCCTCATAGAGGAAGATGGACAAGAAACTTCATGGGAACAACTTGGACCCGCTCTGGGCGGAGCGGAAGGGATTGTCAGTCTTTTACTGACTAAAACCCATCAATGTTCCTTCAACAGTTCCGCAGCCCCGGCAGGCATCGGCCCTTGCGGACCCCTTCCTTTTTTGCTAACATCACTTTAAGGCGCGCGTGGAACACGACCGCGCCGTCGACACGGCCTGTCGTCATAAGACGGACGGATGGCGAGCTAGCCCATAGCTCACCATACCCATAGCGCGCGCCTGCAGTGGCCGGGTGGTGGCCCCCGACCGACGCCCGGTGCGTCTCCCGCGGTGGCTGGGACGGGAGGTTCTTTCTCTCCCTTTCACGTTCCGCCACCTTCTTCGCTAGCATGACTGCTTCGCAGAAGGAGGTGACGGCTTCCCATTCCGTCTCGCTCCGGACCATAGATTGAACCAGGGCCGGACGCGAGACGTCGCCGCCGCCGTTCGCCGCTACGAGGACATGGCGGTGCTCGGCCCACGCGGGGCAGACCTCCACTGTATGCTGGGCTTGGACCCCCTAGGTTGGGCAGGAGCCGCCTGAAGGTAGGCCCGGCTCGTTCCAGTTTGGGAGCCAAACGTCGGAAATGCTCCACGAAGTTCCCCCGGCTGTCGAGGACGAGTCCTAGGTACTTCAAAGTCGACTTGACGCCTATGGAAACCCCTGCTATCGTCAGTAAGGATCCCGACGGTGGCGTATTCCGAGGCTCATAAAAGCACATGGCCTCGGACTTGTGCAATACCACATCGGACCCAGTTGCCGGATCCTCTCAACGACTATCGCAACCCCGCGTGTCATGGTTTCGGCCGCCGCCGCCGCCTCGTGCGACCTCCCCTGTGCCAGTGTCAGCGTAGCAAACTAAACCATCCTGAGTTCCTGACCTTACATCTACATTTCAACACGCACGTTAGCTCACAGTACCACTGTTCGGGGTGCTCTAAATGGTCACAGAATAGTTAGGCCACTAACTATTCTGTGAGCATGAGTGACTACAAAATGGTATTCACCTGCTTATTATTTCAGTACGCCATATTCGCTTACCCAGTCCTCCATGAAAGCTTTAATTTAAATTTATATTCGCGCGTTTAAATACTAAATTCGCTGACTTCGAATACTGTTAGTAAATTAAATACATTATTTTCCACTTTTAGGGGGTTTTTAAATTATCCCTCGCTACACATCCGCGCTTATTTCAGGTGGAAACGCAGCCTAACTCTCTCACCCATCAGTTTCCGGTTATTTTTTATTAATCCGATTAATAAAATATTATAAAGGGTGTAAAACACCTCTTAACGAAGCCGAACGGCACTTGTTCTCCTCGTCATAGCGATCATTTTTATGTTCTACACCATACCTGGGAACCTTCTAGTTACGAAGATATTGGGGGTCAAAGTTCCAACTTTTTGACAATTTTTTTTATTTAATAAACGGTTTTAATGAAGATTCTTACTTTAAACACCTCCACGACCCCCGTACTATACAATCCATCCATCAGCACAATGTTTTGAGTGCGTTACATTGAGTTCTACCACAAAACATGATATTTCACCCCAAAAAAAAGTCGTTTCCCAGCAATATTTTTTGCGCAAAGTGTACTTAGTTTGAAGTACAGAATGCTTGGTTGACGGCTTCGTGATGAGGTCTTTTACACTCTGTATGTATTGTATGTACCTATTACAATTTTATTATTCTGGCACCCATGTTATTTCGCCATGCTGTTATAAAAACAAGTTGATTGATCCAACAACAGTTATTGAGTGAAGTAATTTTAGTAGGTAATCGGTTGTCAGTTCATTTAAGTACACTGACCAATATTATAATAGGAGTTACTAAGGCTTTAGGTTTGAATGAACGTGTTCACCAGCCGCGACTGATGATGCGCTCCACGCGGCGCGGTTGCGGTATACGGATCGAACGTTGGTATCTTCATTCATTCGTTCATGGAGCGGACACATAAATCAACGTGGAGCGACACGTGTCGCTGCGGCCTTACGACTCCGACGCCTATGTTTTCTGTTTTGCAATTACTTAACAGTTTCTATGTGCAATGTTTTCATCACATAGGTATTTTTCACAAGCATTCCTTTTGTAACAAAAGTAGCTGTAACAATTGTCGCTGATTCAACTGCTTACACAATTTCATTGGCGTTTAGGGATTGAAACCAATGTTATTCACCTGCTAATCATGCGTTTTGTTCATGAAACCCATCGATCAATAATAAAAAACAGTGATCGATGATGAAACCGCAAAATAATTCAGCGTAGACTCTAAAAAATAGTTTAAAAACATTTGAAGTTATTTAAATCTATGAAAAGGTATAATTTTATTAGTAGACAAGCGAAACTATTTGCAATGAAAGTGCAGTGAGTCACGCGCGTCGTCGAAAATAGAGCTGCGTGCGCCCGCGCCGATTCTGCTGCGACTGCGAGTGGCGTGCGAGCCCGTCCTCAGCAAGGGTCATCATAAGAGAAGTTACTTAAGTGCGTGATTTACTTCCTCGTCTTCCTACATACCTAATAACGTACAACATAATTATAACTGGCAAAAAAACACACTTACCGGAATGAGATTGACAAGCGGAGCGACGTATTTTGCCCAACAGCGGAAGCCAGACTGAATTACCACAGGGATTCTCTAAACTCATCATATACCTACTTACGCAGAAATTCTCCAGAATATAGAGCTGCAAGGGCTGCAAGCAACATACACAAACCACAGCATATTACTCCATTTTACTATTTAGATTACCTAATAAATCTTATGTGACGTGCAAAACGATAGTATTTTTATCATTCAATGATAAGATAAAACGTTTCATCGCGATAGGGATATTGTTTCTAAAGTGAGAAATTGTTTATTTATTTATTTTCATTTGGTAAAGTATTTTAATATTTTCATAATAATTAATGATCTGTTTTTTGTAATTTATTGAGTACTTTATTTACTAAATGAATTTGGAGTCATTTTTTCTATAATTATGCACAATGCAGCACTGGATACGCCCCATATTTTCTAGGATTATCTATTCTCAAAAGAGTCAGGTAAAAATTCAAGTGTTTGAAATCGCGTTAGAAAGGCATGGTACAGGAATGGTTTAGAAGACAATACTTACACAATAAGTCACTCAAACTTAGCTTTTATTGGAACATAGTAAATCATCTCAACATCCGCTTTCACTGGGAAAGCTGGCCTTCAATGGAACAACCGCACAAGGTCATAAACAGGAAAACGGTTGCTGATAACTGAAACGTCACGTGATAATTGCGGTTTCCTCAATCTGACAAAAAAAACACTTCCTATTTGCTATAAAAGTGTCACGCTAAAATCAACGTTCGTAAATAGTCATAATTTTATCAGCGTTTTGAAACAGTAGTTTAGCCTGAAAAACTGTATAATTATGTGTAGTGGTACTGTAAGTAACAGTAGTGTGACTCGGCCGCATGATACAAATAAATGCCTACAGCCGCGCGGTACGTAAACATGCGTTAGGGCTGCCCGTCTCCAGCATTTTAATGACATTTGCCTACTTTCTGTTTCTATTTAGTTTTGTGATTGTAAATATCCTTTTTATATAAATAAATGAAATACTTTGTATATTGAATAGGAAGTGTTCAATAAAAATGCGTGTTGCTTTTTGATTGGTAGATTTAATTAAAAAAACATGTTTTTGTTTTAAAAACACACATGCACCGAAGTTTTAACACAAGCGTAAGTAGGTAGGTACCTACCGTATCATGATTCATTCAGAACCGCATATAACTACCTATTTCACTCGTCTCAATAACTTTCCGTTACTCTATTCGCTTTATTTATTAATCCAAACACCTTTTTTTTCGCGAGATAAAAGGAAATACTTATCCATTAAAAAGACACACATTATGTACCTACCTACTATTTTATAGTCTTACCTTTCAGAGTTTCCGGGTAATTTAAAAAAAACTTATGTCTGGATGCGTTATTGACGAATTCATACAACCAAAAACAGCACAATATTTCCTACTCGTCATATTAACTGATTTTTAGAGAAAAAATCGCGCGGTTAATGTTAAAAAAACAACACACCGTCCGTCCGTTCGACACTGCGGTACAGCCGTGACTATCTGCGCCCCAAGCGCACCCCAATATCGAGGCGCGTAGGTATAGCTCGCGTTTCGTCCGTTTCTATGAAGATGGAGTACTGTATCATAATATTACCGTGACTGTAAGCCATATTCATTCATCGGCTTGGCTGAGTACCTACTCTACATAACAAGTCAGTGGATGGATACGCGCGCGGCATACCCATTTCACGCAATGTAGGTACTATTGCAAAGAATGCACCGACGCGACGTGATATTATGCATCATTGCATTACATTGCTCGTTTCTTACCATATTCTTACTTCCTAGGCCTTGACAGTATGTAATGTTGATAGTCAACACATGAGTCAACTTGTTTATCCGTAAGTCGACGCTGAGCTCAATGGCTGCAATTTTTATAAAATTATCGTAAAACGTAAAAGCTACTCGAAATGCAACGCAAAACCAAACGTCAAACGTACACGGAGCGATGAGTACAATGGCCTTTATTCTCTTGTAATTAAGGTTTAATGTTCCATGTAAGGGTATTGACGTTTTGTTAATGTGTTCGCGCGGCGGCGCCTCGGCACGAGGGTACGGGCGGGAGGTGTGGAGGCTGTTGTGGAGACGTAGTAAGCGCGGACGGTTGGGGGGAGCGGGGAAGCTTGCCGCGTTCATTATTACTATTATTAGCCAGTCAGTACATTCAGTGCAACTATGTTATAGAGATACAATTGTTATCGATAAATAATACCGGTCTACTAAATGAACTAATAACCTTGATAAATCAAACCAGTAATATCAATAATGCTCAAATAGGTTAGTATTATAATGAAGATTGAAAGAGAACTGCAGACACTCTTTTCTAAAGTACTGAGATCATTACTTTAGGTTACCAGAATTCTAATGAATGCAAAGTTTTTTTCGTTACTCTAATGCAAAAAAAAAAAAACCCTTAGGATGTGCAGATCGTATTCGTAACGGTTTAAATGAACCGGTTACCCCTGCAACCTTGCAATGCAACCCAATAATACAAACGGGTTTGTTAACCTCTCTCTTAGTTCTCTTACCTTTTGAAGCCTTTCTCTGGTAACTGTTTTAAAGGGTTAGCCTTTCAACTGTTTATTAACCAAGTAATACGTAAACAGATACACAGGTTTTACACAAGTTGAGAAGTCATTAGTGGCTTATACTAGTTTTAGTTTTTTCATATTGATAGTGTTAGTTTTCAGCGAGTAGGTAAGGCTAACCCATTCATGCAGTTCATGGAGAAATAAGCTGCTACACCTGCTGCGTGGCTAATTCCGCTCTGGCTATCGACATTGTTATTGAGGGACATCACTATTCTGTGGAGTTTTAAATAATATGACTGGCTCTATTTATACTCCTTGAGCTGAGTGACCGAGGTGTACGACATGAGACGGCAATATGCGCGAGTTCATTTGCATTGTGTCGACTTTCGTGTTTTCAGGTTAGCATGGCGTTGTTGTGCTAGTGCCACCTGCCCGCGCCGCCACCCCACTGCGCACTGTACAGTGTAGGTGTACACTAGTCACTACATACCATACTGCAGATTTCTCTCTTTTCTCAGTTTCTCCCTTCTCTCCCCTTGCGCCATTTCAGCAATTTCAGCAAGCATGCAAGTTGAACTTGTTTCGTGTCAGAAGTACAAGTTGCGAGTTTTTAATGTTTATTGATCGAGTTCCGATTGCAACTCTCACAGTCTCAATCGAACATTTTTTATTACATCTATTTACTTGTCCAGTTCTGTTAGTTTAGAATATTTTTAGAGATTCCTGAATCCGATAATAAATGATTAAGAAGAATCACTCGGTTATCGGAAGCACAGATAATATATCGGAAGCATCACACATTCCTTTTTACGGACTGGCATCATGGTCATGGCGCGTATTGTTTACGCCGCCATCTTGGTTTCCCTCCCGCGCATTTTTGCACATGCGCACTCAGCCTTTGACCTTAACTTCTTCGCCCTGGTGAGAGTAGCTTGCAGGTACTGCGTAGATAGAATGAGATTAGAACTGCGGAATTCAGCGCAATATCTTTTAAATAATATTGATGCAATACAATTTTTTATTCCTCTACACACTCACGATTAATTCTAAAGGTACCTAGGTACATAATTAAACAAGTTGTAAAGGTAAACAAAGTCAAAGATACATACCATACATAGGTACCTACTTAGGTATATAGTAGGTATAGGTACTTACTAGTCAACTTTCTCGTATCTACAACAACATTCATCATCATCATCAGCCTATTAATGTTCCCACTGCTAATAATCCACCACGCGGGCCCAGTGCGGGTTGGTAGATGTCACATGTCTTCGAATTTTTGGTTCTAGGACATGCCGGTTTCCTCACGATGTTTTCCTTCACCGTTTTGAGAGCAGCAGAAAAATGTTCTTTGTAAGTAGGTACTCGTATAAAGTTACTTTGGAGTTTGACTAGATAACGTAATTGGTATTTTAATTTCCTTGCATAATCTATGTAGCCTATAAACATACCACCAGCTATCCTAGTAACTATTCTGTGCAACATAAATAGAAACATGAAATTGTTTCTTAGTAATTAAACATAATAGTCTTTAAACGTCCAACAACACACCTTTGGTATAAAATATCCGTTGTTCGATGATCTGCAACATTAACGTCATCACGATGCGATGTTGTTCTTTTTTATATATTTACCGCGCTGAAATACGACTAACCTAAGAAATACGTTAGTGTCTAACGACTACCTACCTAGATGACTGCGACAGGTACATTTAATTTCAGTAGTCAAAAGCTCTCCCTGTGCAACGTGCATGCCTCTCACTAACTTGCTACTTTGTTTCTCAAGGATTTTGCATAATGTCTAGGCCAGATCTTCTGGACAATTAATAAGTAGAGAGCTTAAGAGGGCCCTTCCCGGCCCGCCTTTCGTCAACGCGAGCATGGTCGAAAAGCTTGTTGTTTCATCCAGAGCTGCAGCGGTGGTATTCTTTCAACTGCCCTGTCTTACCTAGCCCCGAACCCGCACTACTCGACTCCCGCGCACCTCATACCGCCTACGCGAGGACATTGAAGGAAAAATAATGTTCGAAAATTTATAAAACGAGTTCCAGGAAATACCTACGTGTTATTGAATTAGTCTTACAAGTATGTGAAATAAATATTTGTTATTTAAAATCTCCACTACATTTGCAAGGCTATCAGCAGGATACTCTCTTTACTTTTACAATTTACTAGCGGACGTCCCGCGGTTTCACCAGCGTAGCTCCCGTTCCCGTGGGAGTACGGGGATAAAATATAACCTATGTTACTCAGGGTGAATGTAGCTTTCTAAAGGTGAAAGAATTTTTGAAATCGGTTCATTACTTCCGAAGATTACCCCCTACATACAAACTTACAAACATACAAACTTACAAACAAATGTTACCTCTTTATAATATGATGATGACTAGCTGACGTCCCGCGGTTTCACCCGCGTAGTTCCCGTTCCCGTGGGAGTACGGGAATAAAATATAGCCTATAGCACTCACAAATAATGTAGCTTTCTACCGGTGAAACAATTTTTTAAATTGGTTCATTACTTCCGGAGATTACCCCCTACATACAAACTTACAAACATACAAACTTACAAACAAATGTTCCCTCTTTATAATATTAGTATAGATATAGATGATAGTAATGTCGAGGATAAAATGGTTTTGTGGACGAATTATAAACTGTGCTTTTCACTTCGATTGCGAGGAAATAAAACAGTAGTAGGTATAACATAACATTTCTTCAATAAAATTCAAAGTAAAATTAGTACAGTTTTGAATAGTGAAGGAAATTGTTTTTCCCGGCATATCGCGCTTTATTTTTTTTAATCTTACGACATTGATATTAAGGCTTGGGCTGCTGACCTATACACCCTACTATTAAATTAATTTTGTGATAATAATTTTCTTAAATTAATTAAATAACCTACCGTTCTTCAATTTAAATTGTAATATATATTATAAAATAACAAATTCTATCTATTATAAACTTCTTAACACGGCTAAAAGTCTCGGATAAAAATGGTTCGTTTTGTGCACTTGTTGTAAAATCTACTATTTTGTTTTGCACACGAACATGATTTTTTCAGAAACCATTTGCACTACGGCCTACAGCACAGCCGTTTGAGATAATTCATATAGATAATACACAAGTTTGTTCAGTTAGGAGTGTGCTAACAAGCCACATGATAAATGTAGGTATAATAAAATTCCTCCCCAGTATTCGATAGTATGATGTTAGCTAGCTCGTGGGTGGTAATTTGTGCCAATAATTGAATTGTTTACGGAAATAGCAATATAACTTATTGTTTAATTTAACTGACGACGTCTATTAAGCGTGCTAAATAAATGCCGTTTCTTCGTAGTAGATAGTACGAATCCGTGTTAGACGCCTCTACATTAGTCTACATAATGGTGTGAGCCTGAGGCTCTGCAATCTCTACCAAACCCCATGGGGAAAAGCCGTGCCTTTATGTAGGTATGTATGTATCACTGTTGTTAATATCTTGAGTAGGTTCTGTAGAATTAAATTACTTACAGGATCATTAATTTCAGTGAGCGGTATTTAAGGGCCATTCAGTCAGCGGTATTGAATTATTTCGGGCGACTTTCGATCCCATAACTTAAATCTATTTGAACTATGTAGGTACATACTTTTGTGTGTCTAGTAAATCCCGCGGCTAATTCTAATAAAATAGTCCGAAAGTCTATTATTATCTTTATCACTGACCGAGTCACTCGTCAAAAGTTTAATTTCTGTTTAGTTATGTTGTCGCGAGGAGTTCATGGCTAAATAATAACAGCCGCAAGGGTCGATCCTCACGGTCAAGCCGCGCTTGCTAAGGTCAGTCTGTGGATGGGTCACCATCAATAACATACCGAGTTTATTGGATTAATTAAGGGAATGAACGTCTATTCTTTTGAACGACTATCACACAGAGGGGTTTACTGTCCCTGCAGAGTTTAGATAACCCCTCTGTCTCGGATATACCTGGAAGATAGACTACGCAATAGCAATAGCTTTTGACTCGATAGCACATGAATACATGATTACTTGATTACTTGTTATAGCAGTATTACAGCACATCATAACAAATCAGAACTGGAACAAAAAGGGAATCAATGTCAATGGGAACTACCTGAGCAACCTTCGCTTCGCAGACGATATTGATATTTTCTCGGAATCACCTCAAAGCTTCGAAGCCGTGATAAAAGAACTCCGCCATGTTAGCATAAAAATAGGCCTAAAATTAATCATCACAAAAACCCTACGAACGAACAGTAGCAAACACCACACAGAGGTTGATGACGATGATTATGATCCACTTGGAAAAAAAAAAAAAAGTTCAAATAACCATGAAGAAGTCAGCAGACAAATTGCTATGGCCTGGACTAAGTTTGGGAGTTACAAACGTAATAAAAGCAGTGTAAAGAAAGATGAGCAGATGAAATTGTAAGAACGAGCCAAAAATGGCAAACAGTAGCGCGAGACGAGACTGAATTCAAATTCAAACAGTTTATTGTGGATCATAGGTTCATAAGATGTTGTGTTCAGGTGTCTGCTATGTCCCGCCATTGAGGCATACAAAATTCATGTCACAAGTTCGGTAAAAAATAATTAAATTAAAATTAAACTTAGATTATATAACAATACAATTAAAACACAATACATCCAATTTGTCATGCAAATACATAATGATTAAATTATCAAAATTATAAAATACTTATGTCAGATTAACAAATTATTCATTCAATGGATTTGCTTCAATGCTTACTGAGACCAGTGGAAGAAAATGGAGGAGGTACCCAAAGCGGGTTTCTTAATTAACTTCTCCAATTTTTAAATTTTATTTAACTTTGTTTATAATCTATTTATGTTATATATTATTCGTCTTCTTCTTAGCGTGTCGATGGCAATCTAAAGTGTGTCGGCCCAACTTTGCTACTAGTTTGGCGCTTTCAGTAGCTTCCACATTCCTGTAGTGAACAAACACACAGGACACGATAATAAGTGTCCCATCGTTTGTGGAACAGCACCACATTTACACTCCAGGCCAGAGTCATTAATGAATCTCAACCTAAGCAGGTTTTCCTTGCTGCGGTCAACCTGGGTCCGGAGTCTTTTTAAAGACTTCTAGGTCAGCCATGGCAACTCATGTCCAGGTGGGAGATTTTCAGCAGGTGGAACGAATGGGATTGGTAAGGATGCACTACTTCGCCACAGCTTTAGTCTTTCCGCGGAGCGCTCGCCACTGAGAGGGGTGACACACTTCAGAAAGCTGTTTCGGCTTTTCAGCCTTTGCGACACAAGGGTATTCAGATGTAATGGGTGTCGTGTATCTGAAACCATTTTGGCTCTTTCGCTAGAGCTTCCCACTGTTCTGCGAACTTTTGGTGGCGCTATTCCTGCCAGTGGGTACAGCATCTGTGATGATCCGGTCACGTTTCATTCAGAGCTGTATCCACTAACTTTGCATAGGCTGAACGCAGGCTGAATGGGCAGAACCCACACGGGGCACGCAAATTTGTCAGCTGAAAAAGATAGCGCCAGCGCAGTAGTCCGTATGACATGAGGCGAAGCTACTTAGAAGACATATTATTAAAAGGAATAAAGAGGCTTTTTTGCTTATTACTAGCGTATGTCTGCGGCCTCGCCCGCGTGGATGTCGGTTATCGCGACCAAAAGTAATCATGAAATTTTTATCCCGTTCCTGCAACCCTCCAACAAATATCATTATATTTTAGCCAATGTATACAAAAACTTGACAAATTAGATATTAAAACCTTCCTCGAGAACCGCTCTATCCATTGGTGAAAACAGCATGAATATCGGTGCAGGAGTTTTTGAGTTTTAATTTCGCGAACAGACAGACGCGGCGGAGGACTTTGTTTTATAATATGTAGTGATTGTACGTATATAAATCTTGATGGATGGATTGTGTGAGGAATTATATGAAATAATAAAAAAACCGGCCAAGTGCGAGTCGGACTCGCACACGAAGGGTTCCGTACCATTGACTATATTTGTTGTTATAGCGGCAACAGAAATACATCATCTGTGAAAATTTCAACTGTCTAGCTGTCACGGTTCATGAGATACAGCCTGGTGACAGACAGACGGACAGACAGCGAAGTCTTAGTAATAGGGTTCCGTTTTTACCCTTTGGGTACGGAACCCTAAAAAGGAGTAAATGATAGTGTGACGGTTGACAGGGGAGAACGGAAGAAAAAAACGTGTTGCGCCGACCACAAGTAACATGGGATAAGGGCTGGAACTGACTGGAAGATAATAGTTATTTATGCAACTGTTGTATAATGAGGGGTATTAAAACACGAATGTGGGTTTATCACACGAGGCGAAGCCGAGTGTGATAAATTTAATAGATAAGGTTAATTCGAATTCACGTCGTATCCCGCCAGGATACGACGTGAATTCGAATTAACCTATAAGTTTTTTTTTAATTACGGCGCTGTGGTAGTGAATCGCACGTGCTAGACAATGTTCTTTTTTTAAAACGCGTTGCATAATGAAATTCAGTACAACATTATAACACCCGTTTGGATGTTATAATGGTTGTTATGACACTGGCTGTTTTAATGTTGGCCATAAGCTAACTGTTTCAGATACTTTTATAGAGGATTTATAGCATGGGTGTAGATAATAATGATTTATGAATGTCCCTGATAAATTATACTACAGAACAACAAACACTTCCAAGTTCGCTACAAAATCTAAACACTTATTATTATTAGATTAGTATTCGTTTTCACATAACAATATATGACTGAGTGCATAGTTAATAAATTGTGTTGATATCAATGATATTCTGACAGATATGCAGATATAATATTGTATGTACACTTACAAATCAACCGAGAAAAGTGTTCCGCGCGGCAGCAGCTCACATACACGCAGTGACGCAGAATAATGATAATACGACCCAATTGGGCCGTTTTCGAGTCTTCACGATTGCGCGCTCACAACATATCTGTCTACTAGAATATCATTGGTAGATAATAAATTTTATTTAGAGAAAACCTGTTATTAACTTAAACTTTTCATTGTTCCAGTATGCCCTTCAATGGACATAAGAACCAAGCACACATTTCTCAAGCAGCTGAAAAACTGCCGAGTCATCGAAGGTCAGCTGAGCATCGTATTGATGGAGACGACCACTCCTAAGGACATCGAGAACATGACTTTCCCGCTACTAAGAGAGGTCACCGATTATATTCTGATATACAGGTGAAACCGATTAACCTTATAAACGCAATGTTAAATATTCCCCGCAATAAATAAAACAACTCTCAATAATGTTCAAAAGAAAAATATTTTTAGATTACCTGTAAACTACACATAACTAAGACCCATCTCCTGGGGGCTACTGTAAAGTAATAAGTACCTAACTGAAAACACACGACACAAGCCTCGTTGCTTAGTGTGGCACTAGTTGGCGTTGTGTGTAATGTCCAGCAATATGTTTTTATTATTTATTTATTTAACTAAACTCCGCACAACATTATAAAAGTCAAATCAAGTGCATTATTGTCAGCTTTGCTTGCCGTGCGCACTGTGCAGTGTGCAGATGTATAGATGATTCGTTTTTTGGTCGTCCCAGGCTTGCCCACCAGTTTATAAAATATAAAGTTTATATTAATTTTTACTGTTAATAAAAAAGTTTTTTTTTCGGGCGTTAAATATTCTTATTCTAAATAATAAAAATAGTTATCTACAGTAAAATTAACCTAACAATTCCTGAAATCGATCAGGACATTACAATGTCTTAGCATCGGTTTTATATATTTTTTCTGAAAAGTATATGTATTAAATTTAAAACTGTTCGTGCACTTGTAGCAATAATGGAACAGTGTGCCGTGGTGCCTCAGGTGAAAAAATGAAAAGGTTGTGTCTGTAAACGCCATCTTTGGATAATCGGGTTACGTTTAAGTAGGCACACTCGAGTAGAGCCTAACTCCTAAGTCATATAGTGTAACAGGTTTGAATGTATTGCAGGACGAAAGGCGTTCAGAACCTGGGAAACCTATTTCCCAATCTGGCAGTGATACGAGGGATTCAGCTCTACAAGGATTTCGCTCTCGTTATATTCGATAATGAGCATCTGGAAGTAAGTTGGTATTACATTTGTTATTTGTAACAGATTAGCGTTACCTATTGAAATTATTATTAAATGTGTGAACGAAATTATTGACTGAGTGTCTAAAACGACCACACTCTGTATCAATTATTACGAAAGCGAAACCAGTTTGCGTTAATTATAATTTTATAAGGTTAATTGAAATGCAAATTATTTTATCACTAAATTGTTTTTTCTTGCTGAACTTCCTTATAAATAATAATGAATGGAAAAAGGAATACGAGTTACCAATGTAGCAGATGTATGATTTTACTCAAAGTAACGTAATGATTAATGCTTGTAATGTTATTCTATCTGCAGTCTTTGGGTCTTCGTTCTTTAATGAAGATTGAGAGGGGCGGTGTGCGAATACAACAGAACGACAGACTTTGTTATACAAATACTATTGACTGGACCCGGATCACTTCGGATCACGCCGACAACGTTATCAGAGTAAGTTATATTCAATAAATTAGTAAGTTGTAGACTAATTATGCGTCAGGTCATGGAGATGGCGAGATGAATTGGATCGGTTCCCCTTCAGGGGGTCTAAAATGGCCGCTTTAGCAGAATCATAAATGAATCACGTTAAAAATGTAAAATTCTTACAATGGACTTCACTTATTTATGGTTATGACTTTATAGTCCATTTTAAGAATTTAAATTTTTTATCTTGATTCTTGTTATGATTCTGCTAAAGCGGCAGAATTGGAAGTACGACGTGCGGTTTCGCGAGAAGTGGAAGGACTGGACAGAACCGACTAGGAAAAAAAAAACTGCTCAATTGGTAACCGGGAAGTGGGTCAAATTTAACTTGCAAGATTTGATTACAGACAAACACCGGGACAGGTGAAACTAAATAAAAGCTTGTAAAAAGAGAATGATAATGGGGAGACACACTGTGGAACTAATGGCGCTAGCATAGCTGGTTCCCAACATTGTCATTGGTTTAAAATGTCGTACCATGTCATTTTATATTTTAAATTAACCTCATTGGTCAGTTTGAGACCAGGTATGGTGACGCCATCTTAGATAATCTTTGCCTGTGTCTCCCCATTCTATTTAAATGTGTTTCAATATGAATTTTAATTTACTAAACACTAAAATAGTTTCCTGTCTATCTACACCACGCGGCCACATAGTCGTAAACGGAAAGTAACCCTTTTCTGTAACATCGTGTCCATCCGGACATGTGTCCAATGACAGTGGAGTATTGCCCTCTCATTATTATTGTTCTTCACCAAACTTGTTGGTCATGGACCGTGGGATCTTGTTATTAGTTCCGCCACGACTCGTGTTTACCCACGATACACTGATACATACGCAACATAAATTAACTGATTTATTTTGGACCTAACTAATAAAACTACTTACATAAATATCAACGTTACGTTTTACGTGAAGCTCACTTTATGTATTAGTGTTTCTTTTAAATCATTTAAAAATATTGTTTAGAATTTTTAAAATCATTTGCCGTATTTCGTCAAGATGATATCATTACTTCTAGTGTTGTGATATTAAATGGATCGTGCGCATAATGTTGAAATGAGTAACTCTTAAAATAAATGTAGATGACCTCGTCATCTCCCAATTAACATTAATATTGATCTAAAGTATTCTTCATTTGTAATTTTGTAGATGAACTACGACACGAGACTGTGTGGGCTGTGCCCCAATGCTCAGAGTCGAGTGGAGGACCATCGTCAATCGCATTTGCAGTGCCCGTCCGATGCGAATGGACGGTTGCTGTGCTGGGATGACAAGCATTGCCAGAAGCGTGAGTATTGAATATTATCATTCTTCAATTATAAATAGTCCATGACAATGATGAGAATGGCCTATGAGATGAGCTATGCGTACAGGCGCACTTTTAATGTAAACTAATAGATTATTGATGGACGCATTGTAAACAAAGGGAGCAATGGACTTGGGGAGCATGGGTCATTGAGCATAGTTACGTGAATGATGCAATGATATGATATGACACACGCTCCATTTTAGTGATTCGGCTCTCAGTTGTTATTCTAAAATTCTCAGTGATCTTCCTTCTACATTCCTTGACCATAAACTGTCATAGAGGTTTGCCGACTGTAGTTATGATGAGAAGGTGAATACAACCTGTTCTCCACGAATAGAAAACTCTCAATCGGTGTGTAGCTTTTTTGAGTCAGGTTACTTTCTACCTTTGACCCTGACCATGCCAGTACGCGAGGGTACGTGTCTCGTGTCAGAGTCGTGATTCCCTCGACGTGGAGCAATATTTTGCTTTGCGATGTTTCGCAATCTGTGCCGATCCTTGGCCTTGTGAAGTGAGTCGTGGAGCGATGAGCGAATTTGGTCCGTCCATCTAAGTGGGCTAAGTGACCATCAGCTGTTTTAAGTTATGGCCATCTATTTTTGCAATGTGAGCAAAAAATCCCAAAACTCGAAATGTTGTAGAAATCAGGTTACATTATTAGGTCGCGGAAAAGAATCGCTAATGTGGAATGCAGTCCAAGGTATTTGGAGCATTTTCCTTCAGCTACTCTCCATACGTGTTAAAGAGAATGGGGGATAGAATACAGCCTTCTCTAACGCCTTTACCGAAGTTAAAGGTCCCAGATGCCGTCCTCTCAACCCTCACGACACCCTGATTGTTCATATAAAGCAACTTATTAGAGCTACAAGATGTTTAGGAACTCCGAGTGCCACCAACACTTTCCAGAAGGCTGACCAGACAACACATTCGAAAGCTTTGTTTTTATCAACAAAACACAACATGATGGGTGTATCGAACTCATAAGATTTTGATGAGTTGGCGAATGTTTCAGAGTGGTTCGCGAGTCTCTTCGCCTGTGATGAAATCTGCCTGTTCTTGAGGAGTTCCCCAGTCTGAAGTGACGGATCCTAATGTTGATGATTTGTAGCATCACTTTACTAGAATAAGATATTAGGGCTAGAGTTCTATAGTTGCCACATTTCGAAGTGGAACCTTTTTGTGCAACGGTAGAATGGTTGATCTTGCCCTTTCTCCCGGCCAGTTGTCAGTGCGCCAAATTTCGCACATTTTGTCCAGTGCGGCCACTCCTTGTGTCCCCATTGCCTGGTAATCTCGGCTGTAAGCTGAACAGGTCCAGGAGCTTTTTGTCTTTTAGCACAGCAATAGCAGCTGTGACTTTAGATAGCAGAATAGAAGGTTCTAAATTGATTTCTTCCCTTTCAATTGATACATGCGGTGTTATGTCGTGTTGTGGGAATTCTTATACAGTCCCTCGTAATATTTTCGCCCTCTCTCAGCTATTGCGTTCAGATCTTCAAGTGCTGTTGTACCAACCTCATCTTCAATCATCCTAGTTCTGGGTTTAAAGTGTTTCGAGAGCAGCTTCACTTTTCTGAAGAGATCGGAACATTGTAATTTCAACTAATGATTTTAAATTTTTTGGCATATGGTCGACAAAGCTGTTTTTGTTGCGAAGTCATGCGCATTGCAGTTGGATTGCCTTGCCTTGCTCATCTTCGAGTATTTATCCCAATGTTCGGGGTTAACTAGTCCTTGTGTTTTAAGAGCTTTTCGCTCTTGGATTATGTTCCTATGGTGGTATTGTTGCTAGTGCATAGGTGGTCTGGTGACAGTGATTGGTAGTATTTTCTACAGGCTTACATATCAGATCTTTAAACTGATTCCATTGTTCATTGGTGTAGGTTCATGCGTTATTAAATTCCTTTACGGGGTAACACGGTTGAAAAAGAAACCGTAAAAGTTGTTTATGTACATAAACGTGATCAGTTGATCACGCTCATTTGATATTATTGTTGTAGTATGCTCGGCTGGGTGCGGCGACCGCGGCTGCCTGGACGACGGCACGTGCTGCCACCCTACCTGTCTGGGCGGCTGCTCCGGTCCGTCCCCGAAAGACTGCCACGTTTGCCGCAACTACTCCTTCGGTTACGGCATCGAACGCCAGTGTGTAGACGCCTGCCCTGCGAATGGCACATATCAGGTGACTGGATCATTTTGAACTATACTCTATCTACTAGCTTGTTAGATTAATAAGAGTTGAAAACTTATGATGATGTTAGTATAATGCTGATTTTGTTGCACAAGTTACGTTACCAATGTGTATCCGGCGTTACCTGTTTCTCCTTGCGTTACCTGTCTGTTTTACTAAACTGGAGCGTACCTATCATTCTGTCATTGATGTCAACTGCCTTCATATACCGCGAAATCCCGTATTTTTTTTCATTGTGAATACTGAAGTGGACATATTTTTTTCTTGGGTTTCGGAACTTGCTGGTGGTTGTATAAGACTATAAGTTGACATTAACAGGTACGCTACAGTTCAGGAAAACTGCCGCTCTCGGCAAGGAGCGGAATAGACAGGCATCACGAAAATGATGAGGTCCTGTATGAAATTAATTTGCGTATTCTTCTTTTAAGCTGCGTCCTCCTCCTCAATAATTTCGTGTGTATCCCATACAGGGTTAGTTTTCAATGACCAGCCAAAATTTAAAATTAAGAAAAAAAAAAACAAAATTCGAAATTTAGATCTAGTTATCAAACCAAAAGTGCATTTTAAATATGATTGTCGAAA
This sequence comes from Xestia xanthographa, assembly GCA_905147715.2. Lineage (NCBI taxonomy): Eukaryota > Metazoa > Arthropoda > Insecta > Lepidoptera > Noctuidae > Xestia > Xestia xanthographa. The sequence continues at coordinate 23,894,212 of LR990642.1, read as the reverse complement.
AATATGCTATAAAATAATAACATTCATTTGAAAATGTTCTAAAAATTTCCTGAATCATAAACCTAGTGGGAAACAATTATTATTATTATGAAAACAATGCACTTGTGTGCGTGCATGCACCGCCAAATTTATGTGTGTGCTAATTGCTACCTATCTAAGTTATTGACTAGCTTTTTAGGGTGGACCGGAATGGAATTTTATTTTAAAAAATGTTGTTTTTTTTTCATTATATCGAAAGTATATCGATTCTAAACCTTCTCTGAAGATTTGGCCGGTACCCTGTATACATAATAAATGGTTTGTTTTAATGCTCAATAGCCTATGTTTATTATCTGCAGCTGTTTCGTCGCTGTGTGACGGAGCAGGAGTGCCGCAATATGCCGGCGCCGCTCACCGGCGCGGGCACCGACCCTGGCCGCAAGTACAAGATCTTCGGCAACCGCTGCGTCTACGACTGCGACATCGGCTTTATGGAGGTGCGGTAACCAATACTATTATACTGTTACGAGCTGGGTATGGGATAAATTAATTACTACCGATGAAACAACTGAATAACTTTAATAATTACAAAACACTTCAAACTCAATCACAAGTACACCATCATCTTCCTGCCCTTATCCCATGTTACTTGGGGTCGGCGCAACACGTTTTCTTCTTCCATTCTCCTCTGTCAACCGTCACGCAATCATTTACACCTTTTTCCCTCATATCATTCCTCACACAATCCATCCATCTTTTCCTTGGCCTTCCTCAATCACAAGTACACCACTGATCACTATTCACTTAGATATCGCACTCACTAGTTCACTTCGATTCGTCCCGTACTGTAGCCAAAATAATACTGCCGCTCCCGCGAACAGGTCCGCTATTTATACTGGTGACCAATCCTTCCAGAAACATCCAAGAGTTACTCGAATTTCTAGACAATTACAGTCGGTCATTGGCCTTTGTACAAAATAAAGAAGTAGGAACTTTATGCCCTCGGCGTACGGTCGAAATTACAATGACCATTCCTATACCTACATCTTCGAGACTCGTCGTAGGTACCTACCTACTAGTATCTACCTACCTACTTTTGATTGTAGGTACGAGTACGACGTAACACTGCCCCCTCCTTAGACATGCTCGTCCCGAGCATCATTAGCCCCGTAGTATCGCGCTAATCGGTCTACATGGACAATCTTAGGCGCACCTCGTGGACCCTTCTGTATTCGGTAGGTGACATCGTTGATCCTAGTCACGACTCGGTATGGTCCATCCCAGTTTGCTTGCAATTTCGGAGACTTCCCTTTGCTCCGTACTGGGTTATGCAACCACACCAGTGAACTCTCGTCGAAACCTCTACTATTTGCCTTCCGGTCATAACGGGTCTTCATCTTCTCAGACATCTGTTGGCCGGATTGTCTGATATGCTCATAAACATCATTCAACTTGTTGCGCAAATCATTCGCATAATCTGTTACACTACGTGGGGCATCGGGGGGAGTTCCAGTGATTAAATCTGCAGGCAACCGTAATTCCCTTCCAAAGTTCGCGAAAGCTGGCGTCACTGTCGTACTTTCGTGGACTGCGCTGCGGTAGGACAGAAGAAATGGCTGTATGTGCTTGTCCCAATCCCTTTGTCTGCTTTCCACTACTTTTGCCAGATATCTTTCCAAAGTTTGGTTGAATCGTTCCACCATTCCATCAGATTGTGGGTGGTACGAGGTGGTTCTGGTTTTGTGGGTACCCATTAATCGACAAGTCTCCTGAAATACTTGCGATTCAAAATTTCTTCCTTGATCGCTGTGTATTTCTAAGGGTACTCCAAAACGACAGAAGACTTCCTGAACTAATTTATCTGCGACAGTTGTGGCTTCTTGGTTAGGAATGGCAAAGACTTCTGGCCACTTTGTGAAGTAATCCATGACCACCAGGAAGTACTTGTTTCCGCTCTCACTTTCTGGAAATGGTCCCGCAACGTCTAGTGCTATCCGTTCCCAAGGGGCTCCAACGTTGTACACTTTTAATACACCTCTACTGCGTGTTTGGGGTCCTTTCACGGCCGCACAACTGGTACATTTGCGACACCAGTCCTCCACATCATCTCGACAGTGGATCCAGTAAAAGCGTTCTTGAATTTTTAGTAAAGTCCTTTTTACCCCCATATGTCCTCCCGAACATCCATCATGGTAGAGCCGTAAAACATGCGGTACCTTAACTTTAGGGACAACCATTTGTAGAAGACAGCTGTCCCCTCGAGCGTTTTCCCATTTACGGCACAAGACTCCATCCTGGATCACCAAGCTGTTCCATTGCGCCCAATAACTCTTCGTGATGGAACTCATCGCAGCCACATCACTCCACTTGGGTTTAGGAGCACCAGCTTTGATCCACTTGAAGATCGGTTTGATATCCGAGTCATTTTGCTGAGCCTGCTGAAGGGTTTCCTTCCATTCATCGCTGAGATCCGTTCTAAGCATCCTCACGGGCACTACTTCCTTAGTTTCTTGCCTGGCACAGTGCTTACAGTCTTCAGGACAAGGTCTTCTCGACAAGGCGTCTGCGTTACCGTGAGTTCTTCCACTGCGATGTTCAGTTACGAAGTCAAACTCTTGCAATAGCTCAATTCATCTCGCCACTTGCCCCTCTGGATTCTTGAACTGTAATAGCCACTTCAATGCAGCATGGTCAGTTCTTAATTGGAATTTACGTCCCAACAAATATTTACTGAAGTGCTGCAATGTCTTTACTACGGCGAGTAGCTCCCGTCTTGTAACGCAGTAATTTCTTTCTGGTTTGGATAAAGACTTGCTGAAGTAAGCTATCACAACCTCTTGGTTTCCTTTCCGTTGAGACAGCACGCCCCCAATTCCAGTATTACTTGCATCTGTGTCAACTATGAAGTCATTTTCTGTGTCAGGATATCCTAAAATAGGCGTATTGCACAGACGTTTCTTTAATTCCTGAAATGCAACGTCGCAGTTCTCGTCCCAACAGAATTGCCGCTTTTCCTCAGTGAGTTTGTGCAGAGGTTTTGCAATGTCGGCAAAATTCTTGACAAACCTTCGATAGTAGGAGCACAAACCCAGAAATGCTCTGACCTGTGTTTTGTCTTTCGGAACTGGCCAATCCTTGACGGCGACTACTTTTTCTGGGTCTGTTCGAACGCATTCTCCCGAAACTATGTGCCCTAAAAAGTTCACTTGTTGTCTGAAAAACGAGCACTTTTTCGGACTTAACTTGAGATTTGCTGTTTGGATTTTCGACAGCACTTGGTTGAGGTTTTTAAGGTGATCTTCAAATGTACGGCCCACGATGATTATGTCGTCTAGATAGACAAGACATGCGTCTCCAATCAATCCGGCGAGTACTTGCTCCATCAGCCTTTCAAACGTCGCAGGAGCATTGCACAATCCGAATGGCATAACTTTAAACTGCCACAATCCCTTCCCTGTTGAGAATGCAGTTTTTTCCTTATCCTTGGGGTCTATTTCTACTTGCCAGTAGCCACTTTTCAGGTCAAGTGTGGTAAACCACTTCATACCAGTCAGCGTATCCAGTGTGTCATCGATCCTAGGCAGCGGATAGCTGTCCTTTTTCGTGACATCGTTCAGTCGTCGATAGTCCACACAGAAGCGCATACTGCCGTCCTTTTTCTTTACCAGGACCACAGGAGAACACCATGGACTCGATGAAGGCTCTATAACACCGTCCTTCATCATTCCCTCCATCATGGTTTCCACCTCTTTTTCACGTGCAACTGGCAGTCTTCTTGGTCGCTGACGGATTGGTAACTCGTTACCCGTATTAATCTTATGCTGAACTAGTCCAGTTCTCCCTATGTCAGCATCATTTGAAGAGAAAATGTCGGCGTACTGAAGTAACATCTTCTTAGCCTTGTCCATTTCTTCTTTAGATAAATCGCAGTTTTCCAAAAGTGTTGACACGTCAAACTTTGTACTACGAATTTTATTTCCGGTAGGCAGATTTTGCAATTGACGCATCCAAGCTACTTCCTCGCAAGTGCCGATTAAGGAGCCCTTCTTAATCACTTGCTCCTTGTCACTTGGATTCAGTATGCGTACTGCTGAGACGTTGTTGGCCTTGACCAGAGTCCGTGCCATCTTCCATGGAAAGTCATTGTTCACCCTTTCTATCAGAACACTTCGATCTTTTTGTCCAGAATTCCGTGGTAAACTAATTGGCACAATCGTTTCTGATCTGCGAGGAAGAACAATTTCCTTTAAGCAGTACACTTTCCCTGATGGTGCACCTTCCATGAAGACTTCCTCTGAACCACATTTCAATACTCCTTGATCGACGTCGATCTCACAACGGTATTTCCGCATAAAATCCAAGCCCAAGATGCAATCGTCCACTATGTCGGCAACGATGACATTGTGCTTGTAAAATCTGTCACCCAATTTTAACTCCACCTCCTTCTTGCCTCGGACGGTTATGTGCTGACCGGTAGCTGTTAGTAATCGTATACGGTCGTGGTTATCAAAGTAGTCCCCAAGAAACCGACTTGCTAGGTGAGAGTTAACGACCGTGTAAGAAGCTCCAGTATCCAAAGTCAGTTTGCATGGTGTTCCGTTGACTTCGCCTCTGATGGTCAGGCTGTTCCCGTCATGTTCTTGCGAGATCAAGATTCTCGGGGCTCTTTCAATACCAGCCAGCACCCGCCCCCCAGTCCTGGCATTTACTCGTTTCCCTGCTGTGGCTGGGCAGTCACTTCAGCCACCCTTCCTTGCTGATCTTCTCGCGGGGTGTTGCGCTTTGGACAGCTTGACCGAAGGTGACCCCTTTCTCCACAAGTGTAGCACCTAGGACTGTACCCTTGCGGGCGCTCGCGTACAGGTGATGCTACAACTTCCCTAACGCGGTGCGTTCGGTGGTCTTGCCTCACTGCCTCTACTTCTAAAGCATGGGCTAAGGCGTCCTTCAATGTTTCATGATGCGCAAGTCTCACGGCGGCTCTAACTTCTAAGTCACGTATTCCATCAACGAACGCTTGTACCAGATTCCCATCGATCAGTGCAGGGGCAGACTGGTATGCTTTCCGAACCAGCTTTTCAACTTCCAGGGCCCACTGCTGTAGGTTCTCGGCACTACGCTGGACACGATCCTTCAACTTAGCACGAAATACGTGCTCCAGGTGCGCGTCACCGTATCTGGACTAACGCCTCCAGCAGCTGTTCGTAGGTCACATCCTTGCCAAGCGCTTCAAGAATGTTGAGGGCCTGGTCTCGGAGGCCCAAGGTAAGCGCCGTCATGGCTTGAGATTTTGTCCATCCATTCGCTTTCATAACGGCCTCAAATTGAATTTTATACGCCGACCACGAAGATGTTCCATCGAATGGAGGCACCTTAAAGCCCCGCGCTGAAGGTGCAGGAACTACTGAAGCCACAGTCACGTCACCAGTCTTCAGTTCTCCCAAAGCCTTCTTCATCCCAGCGATCTGCACTTCGGCCTCTGAGATGCGATTCTCGTGCTGGTGGACCTGATCCTTCATTCCCTTCAGCTCTTTGCCAAAAGTTGAATGAAGATCCTTTATGAGGATCATCTGTTCTTCTTGACGACGAGCCTGCTCCTCCTTATCTCGTTGCAACTGCTCTTCCAACCGGCGAGCCTGCTCTTCTTGACGGCGAGCCTGCTCCTCTTGACGGCGAGCTTGCTCCTCTTGACGGCGAGCCTGCTCCTCTTGACGGCTAGCCTGCTCCTCCTTTTCTCGTTGCAACTGCTCTTCCAACCGGCGAGCCTGCTCCTCTTGACGGCGAGCCTGTTCCTCTTGACGGCGAGCATGCTCCTCCTTATCTCGTTGCAACTGCTCTTGTAACTGGCGAGCCTGCTCCTCTTGACGCCGAGCCTGCTCCTGCAGCAGCGCCATTAAAGCTGACAAGTCTGGCGCTACTGATGCTGGAGAAACTCCGGATGGACCAGCGACTGGCACTGACGTAGGCTGGACACCACCCGGTGTCTGTGTCGGAGAATCTCCAAACCGCCTTTGGTCCATGTCCTGCTGTCGCTGACTCCTGGTACGGATACCTTCCGTGTTGTCCTTAGGTAGAACTGGCATAATTTATCCCTCACTTCTGACACCAAATTGTTACGAGCTGGGTATGGGATAAATTAATTACTACCGATGAAACAACTGAATAACTTCAATCTCGTCTCCAACCTGCCCAATCTAGTCCCCAACCTGCTGAATCTCTAATAATTACTAAACACTTCAAACTCAATCACAAGTACACCACTGATCACTATTCACTTAGATATCGCACTCACTAGTTCACTTCGATTCGTCCCGTACTGTAGCCAAAATAATACTGCCGCTCCCGCGAACAGGTCCGCTATTTATACTGGTGACCAATCCTTCCAGAAACATCCAAGAGTTACTCGAATTTCTAGACAATTACAGTCGGTCATTGGCCTTTGTACAAAATAAAGAAGTAGGAACTTTATGCCCTCGGCGTACGGTCGAAATTACAATGACCATTCCTATACCTACATCTTCGAGACTCGTCGTAGGTACCTACCTACTAGTATCTACCTACCTACTTTTGATTGTAGGTACGAGTACGACGTAACAATACTATTACTACCGGGCATTATCTATACTATTGTTACGAGCTTGGGTATGGGATAAATTAATTACTACCGATGAAACAACTGAATAATTTTAATAATCACAAAACACTTCAACTCAATCACAAGTACACTACTGATCACTATTCGCTTAGATATCGCACTCACAAGTTCACTTTGATTCGTCCCGTACTGTAGCCAAAATGATACTGCCTGCTCCCGTAAACACGTCGACTATTTATATGACGGCCGAACGTTTGAGAAACATCCATCACTTCCCAGAATCTTCAAGACAATTCATACTAGGTCATTGTCCTTCAAGAAACTTCCACAACTTTTGTACAAAGGAAATAAATAGGTACTTTATGCCCTCGGCGTACGGTACAAATTACAATGACAACTTCCTGATGTCTTTTATAGGTAGTTTGCGAATTTGTACCTACATCATTCGATACATACCTACTACTACCTACCTACTTAATTGTAGGTACCTACTATTAGAAGCTACTTATATTGTAGGTATGGCTACGACGTAACACTGCCTCCTCCTTAGACATGCTCGTCCCGAGCATCATTAGGCCCGTAGTATCGCGCCAATCGGTCTACATGGACAATCTTAGGCGCACCTCGTGGACCCTTCTGTATTCGGTAGGTGACATCGTTGATCCTAGTCACGACTCGGTATGGTCCATCCCAGTTTGCTTGTAATTTCGGAGACTTCCCTTTGCTCCGTACTGGGTTATGCAACCACACCAGTGAACTCTCGTCGAAACCCCTACTATTTGCTTTCCGGGCATAACGGGTCTTCATCTTCTCAGACATCTGTTGGCCGGATTGTCTAATATGCTCATAAACATCATTCAACTTGTTACGCAAGTCATTTGCGTAATCTGTTACACTGCGTGGAGCATCAGGGGGAGTTCCAGTGATTAAATCTGCAGGCAACCGTAATTCCCTTCCAAAGTTCGCGAAGGCGGGCGTCACAGTCGTACTTTCGTGGACTGCGCTGCGGTAGGACAGAAGAAACGGCTGTATGTGCTTGTCCCAATCCCTTTGTCTGCTTTCCACGACTTTTGCCAGATATCCTTCCAACGTTTGGTTGAATCGTTCCACCATTCCATCAGATTGTGGGTGGTAAGAGGTGGTTCTGGTTTTGTGGGTACCCATTAATCGACAAGTCTCCTGAAATACTTGAAAACGACAGAAGACTTCCTGAACCAATTTATCTGCGACAGTTGTAGCTTCTTGATTAGGAATGGCGAAGACTTCTGGCCACTTTGTGAAGTAATCCATGACCACCAAGAAGTACTTGTTTCCGCTCTCACTTTCTGGAAATGGTCCCGCAACGTCTAGTGCTATCCGTTCCCAAGGGGCTCCAACGTTGTACACTTTTAATGCTCCTCTGCTGCGTGTTTGGGGTCCTTTCACGGCCGCACAACTGTCACATTTGCGACACCAGTCCTCCACATCATCTCGACAGTGGATCCAGTAAAAGCGTTCTCGAATTTTTTGTAAAGTCCTTTTTAGCCCCATATGTCCTCCCGAACATCCATCATGGTACAGCCGTAAAACATCCGGTACCTTAGCTTTAGGGACAACCATTTGTAGATGACAGCTGTCCCCTCGAGCGTTTTCCCATTTACGGCACAAGACTCCATCATGGATCACCAAGCTGTTCCACTGCGCCCAATAACTCTTCGTGATGGAACTCATCGCAGACACATCACTCCACTTGGGTTTAGGAGCACCAGTTTTGATCCACTCGAAGATCGGTTTGATGTCCGAGTCATTTTGCTGAGCCTTCTGTATGGTTACCTTCCATTCATCGCTAAGATCCGTTCTTAGAATCCTCACAGGCACCACTTCCTTAGACTCCTGTCTGGAACTGTGCTTCCAATCTTCAGGCAAAGGTCTTCTTGACAGTTCGTCTGTTTTGCTGTCGTTTCTCCACTGTTGCTGGGTAGTCATTCCAGCCGCTTTTCTCTGCAGGGATTGGTCTTCTCCTGGTGTGCTTCGTTTTTTACAGTTTGACCGAAGGTGACCCCTTTCTCCACAATTGTAACACTTAGGGCTGTACCTTTGCGAACGCTGGCGTACAGGTGATGCCACAACCTCCCTGACATGGTGTGTTTGATGGTCTTGCCTCGCTGCCTCTACTTCCAAGGCATGCGCCAACGCCTCTTTCAGGGTCTCATGATGCCCAAGTCGTACAGCGGCTCTAACTTCCAAGTCGCGTATTCCGTCGACAAACGCCTGTACCAGATTTCCAGTGATGAGTGCAGGGGCAGACCGGTATGCTTTTCGAACCAGCGTCTCAACTTCCAGGGCCCACTGTTGTAGGTTCTCGGCACTACGCTGAACACGATCCTTCAACTTAGCACGAAATACGTGCTCCAGGTGCGCGTCGCCGTATCTGGACTCTAACGCTTCCAGCAGCTGTTCGTAGGTCACATCCTTGCCAAGCGCTTCAAGAATGTTGAGGGCCTGGTCTCGGAGGCCCAAGGTGAGCGCGGTCATTGCTTGAGATTTTGTCCATCCATTCGCCTTCATAACGGCCTCAAATTGAATTTTATACGCTGACCACGAAGATGTTCCATCGAATGGAGGCACCTTAAAGCCCCGCGCTGAGGGTGCAGGAACTACTGAAGCCACAGTCACGTCTCCAGTCTTCAGTTCTCTCAAAGCTTTCTTCATCCCAGCGATCTGCACTTCGGCCTCTGAGATGCGATTCTCGTGCTGGCGAACCTGATCCTTCATTACCTTCAGCTCTTTGCCGAAAGTTGAATGAAGATCCTTTATGAGGATCATCTGTTCCTCTTGACGACGAGCCTGCTCCTCCTTGTCTCGTTGCAACTGCTCTTTCAACCGGCGAGCCTGGTTCTCTTGACGGCGAGCCTGCTCCTCTTGACGGCGAGCCTGCTCCTCCTTATCTCGTTGCAACTGCTCCTGTAACTGGCGAGCCTGGTCCTCTTGACGGCGAGCCTGCTCCTCCTTATCTCGTTGCAACTGCTCCTGTAACTGGCGAGCCTGCTCCTCTTGACGGCGAGCCTGCTCCTGCAGCAGCGCCATTAAAGCTGACAAGTCTGGCGCCACTGATACTGGAGAAACTCCGGATGGACCAGCGACTGGCACTGACGTAGGCTGGACTCCACCCGGTGTCTGTGTCGGAGAGTCTCCAAACCGCCTTTGGTCCATGTCCTGCTGTCGCTGACTCCTGGTACGGATACCGTCCGTGTTGTCCTTTGGTAGAACTGGCATAATTTATCCCTCACTTCTGGCACCAAATTGTTACGAGCTTGGGTATGGGATAAATTAATTACTACCGATGAAACAACTGAATAATTTTAATAATCACAAAACACTTCAACTCAATCACAAGTACACTACTGATCACTATTCGCTTAGATATCGCACTCACAAGTTCACTTTGATTCGTCCCGTACTGTAGCCAAAATGATACTGCCTGCTCCCGTAAACACGTCGACTATTTATATGACGGCCGAACGTTTGAGAAACATCCATCACTTCCCAGAATCTTCTAGACAATTCATACTAGGTCATTGTCCTTCAAGAAACTTCCACAACTTTTGTACAAAGGAAATAAATAGGTACTTTATGCCCTCGGCGTACGGTACAAATTACAATGACAACTTCCTGATGTCTTTTATAGGTAGTTTGCGAATTTGTACCTACATCATTCGATACATACCTACTACTACCTACCTACTTAATTGTAGGTACCTACTATTAGAAGCTACTTATATTGTAGGTATGGCTACGACGTAACACTATCTACAATACGGCCGACGTATCTTGGCGAGTCCGAACTTCGCGCAGAAGGTTGCGGAATCACTGTTTTGAGGAACCAAATGGTGGCATGAGGCGACGTGCGTGGGGCGGTGTTCTAGGCTAGAGATTGACCATACATATACACAATCGACCCTTTATTCAATCTAATATCGTAATCGATTAGTTTTATTTAGAATTAATTGTTTTTTGTTTATTAAGGATACTAAACGAAATATATTTACAAATATAGTGTATTTTGTTTGTGAATAAACGGGATTTCGATTTAAATTAAAAAAAAACTTATTAATATTTTATTTTCTCGGTTGAAAGACATGATTTACATAAAATATCAGTTATCTATTAACGACTACTTGAGAAACGACTATTTGAGACAATTTAAAACCTTAAAACATTAAAAATAAATATATTTTTTGACTTAATTTTAATCGATTTGAATAAAAATCGATTAAACAACACCCTCAGGAACGCGTATTGGACATCCCTATTAGATTACTTCGTAAAGCTTCGTGCTTATTCGGCAATGCTCGGTACACGGTAATATGTCTCAGTCACACGTTAGCATTGGTGTCGTTTTCGTATCGCTATCTCTGTTTTGAGTACAGTCGGTTATAAAAGTTTTCGTTGTTATTGTTGTGAATTGTTATTATTCAGATTTTTATTTTAGATTTTAATGATGAATTTATCTAAGTGTGGATTTTAACTTTGATTAGGATTTTAATAATGTAATGTGAATAAAATTTTAATGTAATCTATGTAATAATTATGTAAACTGAGTTATATGGGCCTGAAAATGCCTGAAATAAACGATAATAATTATTACTATTATTGTTTAGTTTTTTTGTTTAGTGTTAAGTTTGTTCAATTTGCGTTATTTGCAAGTGTCAGTTGGCACTTATATTATTCGCCAAATATGCCAACCAAAGCATATTATGGTAATTTTATTCGTACATTGGTTCATAAAAAATAATGACAATAACAGTTTACTTCACGAGTGTACATGCGCTAAAGTTCGCAGAGCCTATGTTCAGACTCGCCAAGATACGTCGGCCGTATTGTATACTTCTATCTACGGGTGTAAACAACCTCATCACGAAGCCGTCAACCAAGCATTCTGTACATCAAACTAAGTAACTTTACGCAAAAATTATTGCTGGGAAACGACTTTTTTTTTGGGGTGATAAATCATGTTTTGTTAGAACTCAATGTAACGCACTCAAACCATTGTGCTGATGGATGGATTGAATAGTACGGGGGTCATAGACTTGTTTAAAATAAAAATCTTTCATTAAAAACAGGTATAGGGAACGTGCAGGAACTATAGGTGGCAGCACTAAACGACAAAAGAGACACTATGCGGACAGTAAAGGAAACTTATGCTGTCACGCAAAATAATTATCTCTTGAAAAATATTATTTTTGATTATGTTTTAGGGTATAAAACATGGGTTTCGGTCTATCAATAGTGATCGTCAGCGTAACATGAATGTTGACCAATATGAATTTTGTATGTTTCGTTTACTTTCTCTGATGAAAATTGTGGTTCATGAAAAAATGGTGGCTATAACAACTTTCTTATTTTCAACACATGTTTTAATGGAAGGGAATCCTTTATCAGCAAGAACAGTATCTCCAGGCTATAACAAATCAATCCACAATCATTTGTTATGCAATCACTATAACGCCCTCCGTAGCATTTAGATACAAAACTTAGGAAACCTCAAGGAGTGCAGCCAACTAAAAACTTTATTGTATATCCATGTTTATAATCTGAGTTCATGTGGATGTGGAGACTGTTGGGGAATATTCGGTGTGAACTTCAGTGCAGTCTGGAACGCCCTCCGTAGCATTTAGATACAAAACTTGTGAAACCACAAGGAGTGCGGCTAAGTAAAAACTTATTTGTATACCAATGTTTATAATCCGAACACATGTGGACTCTTTGTTTAACTGTTGAGGAATATTCGGTGTGAACTTCAGTGCAGTCTAATCCACACCCATATTTTGTTATTAGCAATCACTAGAATGCCCTCCGTAGCATTTAGATACAAAACATATGAAACCACAAGGAGTGCCGCCAACTAAAAACTTTATTGTATAACCATGTTTATAATCTGAGTACATGTGGACTCTTTGTGTAACTGTTGAGGAATATTCGATGTGAACTTCAGTGCAGTCTAATGTGTTTGTTCGCTGAAGTTTAAATTGTACTTGGCATGTTTGCTTGGACGGTTGATTTTGAAGGACATTGAACTTTTTCAATGCACTCTGCATTACACTCTGCATTACAGTAACAAAAACAAATTGTTTTCAAATATGTTTCTTACTGCATTTATCCATTTTTTGCGTTTTTCACTTTAAACATGGTATGAGATTACTATTCTTTGGAAAGTAATAGAATTTTATTATTTTACGCTATTTGATTAATTTTCATTTTTGTGGATGTATTGGTACATCCAGAAATGCAACAATGGATTATGATTAGCTAGAATAATCATTTTCAATAATAAAATTAATTCTGTTTACTTGTTTTACATGTCAATGTCAAGTATTAATTTGGTACATGATTTGGATTGGTGACGCCAGTTGGCACCACCGTCGTTGTGCACGTTCCCTATTTAAAAAAAAACTTGTCCAAAAGTTAGAACTTTGACCACTTTGACCCCCAATATCTCCGTAACTGGGAACCTTCTAGGTATGGTGTAGAACAAAAACAAAAATGATCGCAATGACGGGGAGAACAAGTGCCTTTCGGCTTCGTTAAGAGGTGTTTTACACCCTTTATATTATAAAGAGGAAAGATTTGATTTTTTGTTTGTGTGTTTGTTACGATTTAACTCCAGAACTACTCAACCATTTTTTTTAAATTCTTTACTACTAGAAAGCTACATCATTGATTACCGAGTAACATAGGCTATAATAGTACATTGTTCACCGAGAGGAGAAAGTGACCGATTACCGTCGAGGGTGTCGTTTGAAAAAACTTTAAAACACCCGAGATCGGGAATCGCACTTTCTCTCGAGTGATACATAATGCTTTATACTACACCTACGAGGAAAATAAAAAACTGAATCCTCAAACAACACACAAATTGGAAATGGCGCCAATGGCCATTGAGTTATTACTACTACGTATAGAGAAGACAGCGCGAACAAAATTTGTGCAACAAGCGCAGCAGTGTGCGGGGCGCGCGGGGGACGGCTAATGAGTCATAGATGCGATGTCACCGTTAAGAGGCGACACTTTGTTTATATTCTGCCTATTTCATTGGGTACCCCTTACGTGCACATTGTTTGACTTACGATTTTTATTATAATATTGGTTTTAGGTATAAACTGACTTTAGGTACTCTGCGGAACAAATAATATATTCTAGCATATATACCTACCTATACTAACTGGTTCAGTCAGGGTTATGGGAAGTCTCATTCTTAAACAAATTGTATTGTATTCATAAATAAATAATAATTTTATTTCAGGCCTTTACTTGTACAAACAATTAATCAACTAAAACCAAACAATCTAAAAAAACAATTAGGTACGTACCTAGCTAATTGATTTTCTTCTTTCATGAATTTACCTTCCTTCAATTAATAACCACAGTCTATTCTTTTCTAAATGTGTTAGATTATTATTTTCCACTAAAAAAATATACGTCAGGTAATACAATACGGCCGACGTATCTTGGCGAGTCCGAACTTCGCGCAGAAGGTTGCGCAATCACTGTTTTGAGGAACCAAATGGTGGCATGAGGCGACGTGCGGGGGGCGGTGGTCTAGGCTAGAGATTGACCAAAAATAAACACAATCGACCCTGTATTCAATCTAATATCGTAATCGATTAGTTTTATTTAGAATTAACTGATTTTTGTTTATTTAGGATATTAAACGAAATAGATTTACAAATATAGTGTATTTTGTTTGTGAATAAACGGGATTTCGATTGAAATTTAAAAAAAAAACTTATTAAATTTTATTTTCTCGGTTGAAAGACATGATTTACATAAAATATCAGTTATCTATTAACGGCTACTTGAGTAACGACTATTTGAGAAAATTTAAAACCTTAAAAAATTAAAAATAAATATATATTTTTTACTTAATTTTAATCGATTTGAATAAAAATCGATTAAACAGCACCCTCAGAAACGCGTATTGGACATCCCTACTTGATTACTTCGTGAAGCTTCGTGCTTATTCGGCAATGCTCGGTACACGGTAATACGTCTCACTCACACGTTAGCATTGGTGTCGTTTTCGTGTCACTATCTCTGTCTTGAGTACAGTCGGTTATAAAAGTTTTCGTTGTTATTGTTGTGAATTATTTATTATTGGTTATTATTATTGTTTAGTATTTTTGTTTAGTGTTAAGTTTGTTCTATTTGCGGTATTTGCAAGTGTCAGTTGGCACTTATACTATTCGCCAAATATGCCAAACCAAAGCATATTATGGTTATTTTATTCGTACATTTGGTTTATAAAAAATAAAGACAATAACATTTTTCTTCACGAGTGTACATGCGCTAAAGTTCGCAGAGCCTATGTTCAGACTCGCCAAGATACATCGGCCGTATTGTACTTATCTACACGACTTGTTACACAGCCAATGTCTCTTCTTAAATTTTTAGTCTATGACAAATGACGCAAAATGGCGTCCGCTAAATATTTTGCTCGAATTACATTTTAAAAATGATTATCTAGTTACTTACCGATGGAAAGTTATTTCTTTGCACTTTGCCGTGTTGCTTGAATTATTAGTTCAATATCGTAACACACACGTAACCATATTTGTTGAATTTTCACGTTTTATTGCTTAAATAACAAACAAGACTGAAAGCGCTCAAGAGCGAGCAAGCGAGTGAGTGGGTTGTAGCCAGCTGGCTGAGTTTGAACCAGGGCCTGCAGTCTCGACATTAGTAACGACGCTGTCGCAAAGTTACGATCGTTATAAAATAACGAAAAAATTCGGTTGCAATAACGACGATTGCGTGAAACGCAAGTCTCTACATCCAAGTTATCGAGCAAAAGTCGTACATTTTCTTGAGTTCTTGACGTATCTATGTCGGTACGCTAACAAAAACGATATTTGGTAGTCTCTACACTCAAAGATAGCGATTATCCTCGGAATGATACCGATTTTTGTAGCTAATTTATCAATTTTCGCAAGAGTAACGAATATTTCTAACTACCATTTTTGACAGCCCGATAAGTGATTCGGTAGCATCGTTAGCTAATTTAATGGTGGTTTTTACGGAATTAATGACGAAAATTTTGCCGGATGGGCTTATAATTAGTCTGTACCGAAGTATGCTGTGCTTACAAGTCGAAACTAACATATAAATAGGTTCCGGACGTATGTGTGAAGTGAATAGGCGTCGCTGATATTCATTTCAGTAGGAAGAGGATTCATTTTAATAAAATAAACACAACTGTAATCAATTCCTATAATCAACTCTAATAACAAAGACATTCAATTATTCTTTTAGCAAGTTCTGTAGCACATTTTAATGTTTAAATTTTAAAACATTATGTAATGCAGGCAAAATGAAGGTCATGTAGGTACATAAGTATCTTTATTAGCAGAAAATGTGAAGAAACAGGACATTACAGTTATTTCAGTGCAGAACACATTCCGTGTATTCATAATCATTACAATGGCATGAAAATTACAAATCACAGTACAGTACATCATAGCTATACTTATCCTATGACAAAATTTTAAACAAGACACAATAGCTAATACACACTCATCATCTTTTTATTACAAAATAATACTGTCGACTAAAAGATAGCCTACATACAATCATTATCACCAAAACAATGTCCACCTTTAATTCATCTGAACACGGCATAGGTACAAACATAGACTGCATTAATAAAAACAATAATATACACAAATACTCTCTTCAAACAATATAAAATTATCAATTTTTGAAATACTAACATGAAAATTAACGCTAAAATTAAATTTCACAATGCATTTTTTATATAAGAAGCATGAGATGAACATTTTTGTACATAAATATATAGGATAGGTCAACTACTTTCTAAGGTAAAGCATTATAAATTAATGGTATAACTTCTAATTATTTAGATTCTATGTACGGGTAATTCTACGAGTGACTTCACACGTTTGAGTAATTTCTATTTCGAATGAGTTTCATTTTACACTTAACAGGTTTGGAGAATTCATAAATGAAACAGGGAACACCATTTTATTACTTTTAGTTAAATGGTTCTGTGATTTGAAGATGGGTTGACAAGATTCAAACCTTTGGAAATTGAATATTTTGGAATTGTCTTGCACACAAGCATTTCTTTAGTGTCATTTAACCTCGTGATAGCTCGGCTGTGTATCCTTACAACTATAATTTATGGTAATATCAAATATTGGAACACTGCAATTACACTCATATAGTTTTGGAAAAATCTGATTAATATTACACACACTACGTTCACTCAGTTTGATTTTCTGCTTGTTCTTGGACATTCCTTGACCGTAGTCCCCAGTACCTTGGAGGCCTTTTGTAGTGTGACAAAACAGCTCAACAGCTCGATAAGTACACGCTGCTTCCGTTAACTTTGGCATGTTTCGACACATCACACGAAATCAGCGTGAAAATGAAAAATCCCTTGAATCTGCTTATTTCTGTATCTTGCCGGAATAGCAAGAGAATTGTTCACGGAGCTCCTTTATAAATTTCAGTCATCTCTTCACACACAACGACCATATAGGCTTTGTCGAATTCCTGTATCATTTCACAGCTACATAAACGTGAATGTAGAAGTATATCCGATGGGGTCGCAGCTTTAGCCAGAAAAAAGTTGGCAGAGGTACTGTAGTTTACTGTACTCTTGGCTATCAATGAAAAATGCTTGAGAAAACACCATTGAAAACATTTACACAACAAATAAATTGGTTGGTTTCCAATGGCAACAACGCAAAACGGCAAGACCAATAAAATTGACAAGCTTGACACTAAGCCAATGTTGCAAGGAGGCATATTCTAATTTCCTTAAATATTGAATCATTTATTTTATTTTTTAAAACGTTTT
Organism: Xestia xanthographa; assembly: GCA_905147715.2. Classification (NCBI taxonomy): domain Eukaryota; kingdom Metazoa; phylum Arthropoda; class Insecta; order Lepidoptera; family Noctuidae; genus Xestia; species Xestia xanthographa. Next base: position 23,876,780 of record LR990642.1, on the reverse strand, counting down.
TAGCTGTACCTACGAGTTTTCATGAAAAATAGTGCCTTCAAAATAAGGCTTATATAGTCTCAGTTTAAGATACAAGAAAACCAATTATTTTTATTGAACCGTGTTCTCTATTTGTCCCCATAACAAGGTGATTTTGTAAAGGCATACAATTGTCTTCGAAAAAGCCGAATACGTTTTTTCGCTAGCGTACCGACATCGACATGTCAAGTTTATTACGACTTTGCTCGTTAACTTGGATGTAGAGACTTGCGTTTTTCGCAAGCGTCGTTATTGCAACCGAATTTTTTCGTTATTAGCTAACGATCGTAAGCGACAAGCGTCGTCGTTACTAATGTCAAGGCTGCAAGCCCATCTCCTTGAATATGGGGAAAAATGGAGAACATGGTTCAATAAAAATAATTGGTTTTCTTGTATCTTAAACTGAGACTATAAAAGCCTTATTTTGAAGGCACTATTTTTCACAAAAACTCTTAGGTAGAGCTAAAAACGTTTAAAAAAAATTAAATAAACTATTAAATAATTAAGGAAATTAAACTTTGCCTCTTTGCAACATTGGCGTAGTGTCAAACTTGTCAAAACTCAAAAGTCAATTGGTTGTGTTTCTGTTTCTAATTGTGTTTTCTCAAGCATTGATTGATAGCCAAGAGAACAGTACCTCTGCTAAACTCTGGCTAAAGCTGCCACCCCACTGGATATACTTCTACATTCACGTAGTAGCTGCGAAATGACACTGGAATTCGACAAAGCCCGTAAGGTCGTTGTGCTTGAAGAGATAGCTGAAATTCCTATAGGAGCTCCTTGAACAATTCTCTTGCTCTTCCGGCAAGATACAGAAATAAGCAGATTCAAGGGATTTTTCATTATCACGCTGATTTCGTGTGATGTGTCGAAACATGCCAAAGCTATCGGAATCAACATGTAGCGAGCTGTTGAGCTGTTGTGTCACACTACAGAAGGCCTCCGAGGGACTGGGGACTACGGTAACCGTAAAGGAATGTCGAAGAACAAGCAGAAAATCAAACAGTGAAATAGTGTACTTAGTGTGTGTAATATTGATCAGATTTTTCCAAAACCATATGAGTGTAATCGCAGTGTTCCAATAATAGATATTACCATAAATTATAGTTGTGAGGACAGCCGAGATATCACGAGTTTACAAAAGAAATGCTTGTATGTCTTGCATACAAGCATTTCTTTTGTAAACTCGAAGCATTTCTTTTGGAATTGTCTTGCAATTCCAAAATATTCAATTTACAAAGGTTTGAACCTTGTCAAGCTTCAAATCAAAGAACCATTTAACTAAAATGAATAAAAGAGGTTCCCTGTTACATTTATGAATTATCCAAACCTGTTAAGTGTAAAATGAAACTCTTTCAAAATAGAAATTACTCAAATATGTGTGAAGTCACTCGTAGAATTACCTGTACATAGAATCTAAATATTTAGAAGTTGTACCATTAAACTCTCATTGGTCTACCTAAGAAAGTAGTTGACCTATCCTATATATTTTTGTACAAAAATACTCATCTCATTCTTCCCATATAAAAAATGCATTGTGAAATTTAATTTAAGTGTTAATTTTCATGTTAGTATTTCAAAAATTGTTAATTTTGTATTGTTTGAAGAAAGTATTTGTGTTTAGTATTGTTTTTATTAATGCAGATGTTTTAGATTGTTTTAATTGTGGGTATCGAAGAGCTACTTCATCTCAACATGGCTTAGGTGCACCATGTTGAGATGAAGTAGATCTTCGATACCCACAATTACAGACACAATTAAAATAACAATGCACCGTTCCCGATCGGGTACGGCTGGGGAGGTGTAAAATGTTTTGGTGATAATGATTGTATGTAGGTACTTATCATTTAGTCAAATGTATTATTTTGTACTATAAAGATGATGACTGTGTATTAGTTGATTCTGTCTTGTTTAAAATTTTGACATAGGATAAGTGTAGCTATGATGTACTGTGATTTGTAATTTTCATGCCATTGGAATAATTATGAGTACTTAACACGGAATGTGTTCTGCACTGAAATAACTGTAAGTAATGTCATGTTTCATCACATTTTATGCAAATAAAGATACATAGGTACCTACATGTATACGACCTTCATTACATAATGTTTTATACATTTACTTTTATAAAAATGTGTGAGCGAACTTGATAATAGAATATTTGAATGTCTTTGATAATAAAGTTGAATATAGGAATTGATTACAGTTGTGTTTTATTTTTATTTATTTAAATGAATTCTCTTCCTACATATGAAATGAATATCAGCGATGCCTATTCACACATAGGGTAGGTACATCCGGAACCTATTTATAGGTTAGGGCACAGCATAGGTACTTCGCTACAGACAATAGACCGAGTAATAAGCCCATCTGGCACAATTTTTGTCAATAATCCCGTAAAACCACCATCACCATCCACCATTAGCTTACAATGCTACTGAATCATCTAGCGGGCTGTCAAAAATGGTCGCTAGAACTAGAAATATTCGTGTTGCGAAAATCGTTATGTTAGCTACAAAAATCGTTACCATTCCAAGGACATTCGCTAGCTTTTAGTGTAGAGACTACCAAATATCGTTTACTTTGCGAAATCGTAACTTTGCGTCCGAATTCGCTAACTTTGCGATCGTTATCTATGTCGAGACTGCAGGCCCAGGGGCGTGAAACTTAGAACTTTTGCGATTTTCGACCTTAATGACATACAAGTGCTGCCGTCTTTGAAAGTTTTGCAGAACTAAATGTCGTTAAAACCGTTTCCAAGTGATTTTAATCTCGCTAGATGGCGCCTGTTTTGCTAGAGCGACTGTTTTATTGACAGAACTGTCAATGCCGGAGAAATCATTCAATGTCAATGCGACTTTGAAACCATTTTTTTTAAATTGAATTCAAACTTGAAAAGTTGTTTTTCCGCGTTATCGTAGTGTTATTTGTTGTTTATTGTGTTGTTATTATTAATTTGTGTTGTTGTTACTGATTTTGTATTTATATAACTGTAAATTATTTCTTATGTATCTAAATGAAGGATAAGTGATTAAAAAACTATGTTAAAATGATTTTGTTTTATTATTAATAATTTATAGGCGATCGTACACCAGCAGCCTGATTTGCATTTAATTGTGCTTGTTACATAGGTATTTATTTTCTTTGTTATATGCAAATCTGACTCAGGCTGCGGTGTAAGGTCGCCTTTTCAGTAAACTCTCTTTCAATTTTTTACCTATAGCCACGGCTTTGGCGGTTAGTTCTGATAAAGTTTCATAGACGGCAGCACTTTCTTCGTGGACGTTCTTTAGGGTCGACTTGCTTCTCTATTCCTTTTTTTAGTTACTATACTCTATGGTTTGAACGAAGCACAGATTTTGTTAGCGCTGTCTTCTCTATACGTAGTAGTAATAGCTCAATGCCAATGGCGTCTGCAATTTTTACATGTTCTTTTTTTCAAATTGTTTATCCTGCCGCCGCAGGGTCGCACTGCCAGCCCGACACCATCCAACACACAGCTAGTGGCCAGTGTCATTTTGCGAACTTGGAGATAAAAACTCACTGTAAAAACTTTTTGGCTTTTGATATTTAGGTTACCGGCGCATAGTCTTACCCAAAATTAAAAAAGAAAAACCACGTAAGAAATGGATTTTCATACACTTTTCTCTCCCGCTCAGATGCGTTTTCTCCCCGCATATTTGTTCGATATGCAATGACGTACTTTCTACCGTAAATTTGATAAAGTATCAAGGTACTTTCCAAGCAGGTGTAGTATAAATTATATTGATATCATGCAAATTAGCCGAGCTACCACAATTTTCGCGGACAAAGTCGCGGGCGAAGTGCTATATTAAATAAACCCTGTGTCATTTGTTTCCGAGTCATGAATATTTATATTTATAATAACTAGGTATGCATTTACAAAAAAAAAAAGTATTTATGTAGTATATCAACTATCTGGTGTGAGGAGCTCGTGGCTAATTAATAACAGCCGCTCGGGTCGATCTTTAGGTTAAGCCCTGCTTGCCTAGGTTGGTCTGTGGATGGGTGACCACCCATTACATACCGAGTTTCCTCCGTGCCTCGGAAAGCACACGTCATTTGTGATCTTTGACAGTCGTTACAGGCAGTCAGTGGCCCAAAAAGTCTTGACAACCAGTCTTACTAAGGGGTATCGTATTACCCAGTACTAACTGGGTTGTGGAGGTCAGATAGGCAGTCGCTCCATGTAAAATACTGGTATTCAGCTGCATCCGGTTAGACTGGAAGCCGACCCCAATAAAAACTTAGGGAAAAGCCAAGGCAGATGATGATCAACTATTTGGTGTCCAGGACACAAGACTGGTTGCTTAGTGTGGCACTAGATGGCGGTGTTTGTAATGTCCAGCGATATTTCTTTATTTATATTTATTAATATCATTCACTGAAAGAACGTAAATAAATGTACGTTTTCTACGATTGTTAGGAGGGCGATGCGGAGAACTCAGTATGTCGAAGGTGTTCACCATCCGGCTGCAACAAAGATTGCAAGGGCGGCAAGATAGACTCTGTGGAGGCGGCAGAGAAGTTCCGCGGCTGCACACACATCAAGGGCAAGCTCGAGATCACCGTGCGAGCCTCTGGCGGTGAGCTTCATCACGTAATCATGGTCGAGTCCCAATACTCCTGTTTTCTTTACAGACTACAGTATTTCCCCCTGTCACAATTCAGACTGCTTGTACTATCGAGGACACTCCCGCCTGTCCACCACTAAGCTAATTTTTGCTTGCACTCGCAACATAGAAACGCTCTCTAGCCCCGCCCCGTTGACTTTGTGTAGAAATAATGAATGAAAAGATACCGAATCGGCCGAGCGCACTGACGACGCACGCCAAACGAGAGTTATTGTTATTTTGCGCGCTGAGTTGACGCTTTCCTAATAGACCCAAACTTTAAGGGGGCGTGGCTCGGCGCCTCCGCATGATGTAGGTTAGCGAAAAAAAATTAAACTGGTCAGGCGGAAAAGACCACGATAGTACGTTTTGATGTGAATATGATATTTTTTTTATTTTACTTTCTGAAAGTAGTGGAATATGATTTAACTTGTTTTGATCTAACGCCTACAAGAAGCAGATATGTGGCTGAATAAATAGTACTATCAACACTAAATATTTCAGTTAAATGATCTTAATTTTTTATTCAAATTGCAGGTAACACGTTGGCACTGTTAGAAGAGTCATTGGGAGAAATACGCGAGATAACTGGCTCCTTGCAAATAATACGTGCCTACCCCCTAGTGTCTCTGATGTTTCTAAAAAGTTTGAAGAAAATCACCGGAGCATGGGGCAAAGATGAAAAGAAAAATAGGTGAGTCAAACTGTACCTTGTTAATTGTTTTATATAAATAATACCTAAGTAAACAGTTTAGTTATCATTTTTGGTTGCTTTTATGTTTTTATAAGAAATTGTGAATGTTAAATTAATGGTGGAACATCGTTTGAGCTGAGATGTTACCCCACAGAGGTCACGATCTTCAGCATTGTGGTGCGGCGCGGAGCAAGGGCCTGAAGATTCTGTTCAATACTAGTACTATATAACACAATAGAGTAGATTAGATTGGTATGTGTGCTTATTTGTTTATATACATTTAAATAATAGGTAAATATTGTTCTTTCTTATTTTAGTCTATAACTCAATCATTACCACGATTTTTACGACAACTGTTTTTCTATAAGCGATATAATAGGTTTTTTACTTTGTAAAATAATTATTGATTGAGTTTCGTGATAACACCTTCCAATTTTTAAATTATGGCTTTGGGAGCCATGTTCAAATCAATTGAAAGACTACCTTCAGTTTATTGCGATAGGTTTTTTATAGGTGTATAAGTTACCGGAAATGTATGAAATCTAGGAATTGTACACAATTCCTAGGAAATGTACACAATTCCTAGGAAATGTACCTACCTATACCTACAATTCCGAGCCTACTTAGGAAATGTGTAAAATAAATTTCAAAGATTCTTTAATACACACATTTCCTGGGAAATGTATGCATTTCCTAGAAATTGTTTGTAATTCCGAAATGATACCAGGAAATGTATAAAAACGAATGCTCTCTGTGAATAAAAGAAATAAAACACGTTTGAGAACTGAAATCAGAATTTTTAATAATATTGTTTGCACTTTATCTGTTTCAAAATTTGTATTTGGGTTGGTTTTTTGTTTGTTTCAGGTTGATTGATAAGTTTTCTGAATTGTTTAAAAAAAAATAACCACGAAGGGGTATAGCGGGGTATATTCGCTCGCTTCGCTCGCTTGTTCGACCCCGCCATACCCTTCTAACCTATAAACTGTCGGGGGTGCCCCCCCGACAGTTTCAAATCAATTGAAAGACTACCTTCAGTTTATTGCGATAGGTTTTTTATAGGTGTATAAGTTACCGGAAATGTATGAAATCTAGGAATTGTACACAATTCCTAGGAAATGTACACAATTCCTAGGAAATGTACCTACCTATACCTACAATTCCGAGCCTACTTAGGAAATGTGTAAAATAAATTTCAAAGATTCTTTAATACACACATTTCCTGGGAAATGTATGCATTTCCTAGAAATTGTTTGTAATTCCGAAATGATACCAGGAAATGTATAAAAACGAATGCTCTCTGTGAATAAAAGAAATAAAACACGTTTGAGAACTGAAATCAGAATTTTTAATAATATTGTTTGCACTTTATATGTTTCAAAATTTGTATTTGGGTTGGTTTTTTGTTTGTTTCAGGTTGATTGATAAGTTTTCTGAATTGTTTAAAAAAAAATAACCACGAAGGGGTATAGCGGGGTATATTCGCTCGCTTCGCTCGCTTGTTCGACCCCGCCATACCCTTCTAACCTATAAACTGTCGGGGGGGCACCCCGACAAGTCGGCATAAAAAAAAATAAAAAATGCTAAACATTTTAAAGTGTGAATCAAGAATGTAACACATTTCCGATTGCTCTTTAGGAAATGTATAGATATCCTAGGAAAAATTCATATTATTTACATTTCCTATCTATTTTAGGAATAGTATACATTTCCTAGGAATTGTATACAATGACGGATTTCATACATTTCCGGTGACATATAATATAGTTAGGGTAAATGCAAATAAGAGTTTTTATTTACTTTTAATAACTTAGTAAAGGTTTATTTTATGCCATCCAATTTACTTTTCAAGTGATACACAACAAAGATATTATTATTGGTATCATTTTACGAGTAGTATAGAAATTGATTGCGAGATCTACTCTTTTTAACATACTTATGTTATTTATGTTAAAGTTTATTTACTTATAACTGATAACATTTCAGAGGTCAAGTTTTACATATATTCAACAATCCGAATCTCGAGTTGCTATGGGACTGGCCAACTCACGGCCCCATTGACATCTCAGGGGGTTCCCTCTTCATACATTTAAACCCAAAGCTGTGCTACGGAACCCAGATACTGCCGCTTAAGAACATGACTAGAAATCCGAGGTCCAACTTCACTGAAATTGAAGTGTCAGAAGATAACAATGGAAATCAGGCCTCCTGTGAGTACTTCACGATGTTATGTAGCGCGGGATACTTCGTGCTTAGAATAGATTGTTTATCCACTAATGAGTTCAAAGTAAAAGTAGTGAAGTTCTGTATGGTGTCGGACGTAAAGAATAGCACCATCCCATATCTTCCCGTGGGTGTCGTAAGAGACGACTAAGGGACTTACCAGAGAATGGGCAGCAGCGTTCTCTGTGCTTTTGTAACAACCGTACTGCGATCGCCAACACGCCTGCCAAGCGTGGCGATTATGGCAAAAACCCCCCTTTTTTGGAGGGCCGTGTCCAGCTGTGGACGTCTTTCGGCTGAAATTATGAGTTCAAAGTGTAACGACGAGTATCATCTCCGACGCTGCCTCATTGCTGAGGTTGGAGACCTGTTTCCGATATCTGAAAGTGATATTCCCGCAGGTTCCCCCGACGAGTTGAAGCTGCAAGTGAGCCAGCAGTGCGACCGCGCGGTGATCCTCACGTGGAACATGTACTGTCCCGAAGACATCCGCAAGCTGCTGGGCTACTCCGTGTACTACATCGCCACCAAGCCCAACCAGAACGTCACCCTGTACGAGCAGCGGGACGTGTGTTCAGACATGTTAGTACCACTTTTGTTATTTAACTCCTATCATTCATAACTACTATTCAAACAACAAGTGGATACAGACGTCGTGTCTTTTAATGCTATTTATTTTATTTTTGCGATGATATCCACTTATTATTTGAAGAGCTAATCGGATAACCATTAGTTTTGTTTTACAGATGGAATGTTCTGGATATAACCATAGATGAAGCACATACTTTAAGAGAAGAGCCCACCGGCAAACATTGCAAGAATAATCAAGTTTTGTTTTACAGATGGAATGTTCTGGATATAACGATAGACGAAGCACGTAATGGTTCGAAAGAAGAACCACCATCCGCCAACCAAACTGACCTGTTGAATCCATGCCCGAAGAAACAGCCCTTATTCTACCTACTGTCACATTTGACTCCCTACACGCGATATGCGGCATATGTGAAGACGTATACCACACTGCAAGAGAAAAAGGGTGCTCAAAGTTCCATCATATACTTCACTACCTTACCTGGAAGTAAGTACCAAAGAAAAACATCTCGGAATGTTGTTTTGTAGAATGATTGACATTTTTTTTTTAATATACCACAATAAACGATAGCTTTCCAAACATTATGTTAAATATCCTATTGCTTACCGCTACTGAAACGAACCGAAACTGTTGATATAAAGAATGGCTCGCCAGCACACAGATAAGCCCTGAGAGGTTTTCGATGTGTGGCTAAAACCAAATTGTAATAGATTAAGTTTTTTAGATATTTAAATAAATAAGGAGGAGGAGGAGGAGCTCGTGGCTAAATAATAACAGCCGCTCGGGTCGATCGTTAGGTTAAGCCGTGCTTGCCTAGGTTGGTCTGTGGATGGGTGACCACCCATTACATACCGAGTTTCCTCCGTGCCTCGGAAAGCACGTTAAGCCGTTGGTCCCGGCTGTCATTTGTAGATCTTTGACAGTCGTTAGGTAGTCAGGGGCCCAAAAAGTCTGACAACCAGTCTTACCAAGGGGTATCGTATTACCCGGTACTAACTGGGTTGTGGAGGTCAGATAGGCAGTCGCTCCATGTAAAATACTGGTATTCAGCTGCATCCGGTTAGATTGGAAGCCGACCCCAACATAGTTGGGAAAAGGCTAGGCAGATGATGAGATATTTAAATAAATAAAAAATAATAAAATTAATATTTTTGAAATTCACGTTGTTTTATTGCCATTTTGAAAGTGAATACTTGATGGTTGTAGAGCCGAGTCCCCCCGCGGCCGTGTCGGTGGAGCCGCTGTCGCCGCACTCGGTGCTGGTGCGCTGGGCGGCGCCCGCCATGCCCAACGGGACCATCGTGCTGTACCACGTGGCCGTGCAGGCCTCCAGCTACAACGTGCCGCAGCTGCTGGTCGGGAACACCAACTACTGCGCTAACCGTGAGTCCGAAATTATACGTATAGTTGCTGCCAGTTAACATGACAATAGCGGTCGTTGACCCACCTACATTTATTAAAATTCTTAACTTTGAAAACAAAGCAGGACCTCGTGGCTAAATTATAACAGCCGCTCGGGTCGATCGTTAGGTTAAGCCGTGTTTGCCTAGGTTGGTCTGTGGATGGGTACCCACCCATTACATACCGAGTTTCCTCCGTGCCTCGGAAAGCACGTTAAGCCGTTGGTCCCGGCTGCCATTTGTAGATCTTTGACAGTCGTTAGGTAGTCAGAGGCCCAAAAAGTCTGACAACCAGTCTTACCAAGGGGTATCGTATTACCCAGTACTAATTATTGGGTTGTGGAGGTCAGATAGGCAGTCGCTCTATGTAAAATACTGGTATTCAGCTGCATCCGGTTAAACTGGAAGCCGACCCCAACATAGATGGGAAAAGGCTGAGCAGATGATGATGAACTTTGAAAACAAAAAAAACTTTTTTGCAAAAAATAAAACCGACTTCAAAAAACACAAAACACAAAAAAGTTAAAAATAACTTTAGCTTCAGAAGTCGGTGACCTTTTTTTTGATACATTTAGTTTTTTTTGTCACCGACTTCTGAAGCTAAAGTTATTTTTAACTTTTTTGTGTTTTGTGTTTTTTGAAGTCGGTTTTATTTTTTGCAAAAAAGTTTTTTTTATTTATCAATTTTTTGTTGTAATATCCTATACAAATGTTTGCTATGCATTTATTTTACATTGTTAACAATACATGTCATGGTAATAGGCTTATCCCCGAATAAATGGAACTTAATATACCTAAACTGACGAAATTTGGGTGTATTGAACACATCTGCGCACCCCTCAGAGCATATAGGCGTGATGTTACGTCATGATGACAACATCATGACGTAACATCACGCCTATAAACAATAAACATCCAAGCGATTGCAGCAATGACGACAGATTTGCCATCTATTTTTGAAGAGTTCCATTGTATATCTCCGAAGATCAGCATCAAATCTTCACCAAATTTAAAAGGGACCATCTCAGGAGTACATTCTTTCAAATAAAAAAATAATTTTGAGAATCGCTCCACAAATGGGGGAGAAATCGGTGAACATGTTGAAATTAGAGCACACGACTGAACTAATAAAAAATCTTATTCCATCCATTCGCAAACATACCTAACTGTCGAAATCTGGGTGTATTGTACACATCTGCGTACCCTCTCAGAGCATACAGGCGTGATGTTACGTCATGATATTGTATAAACAATGAACATCCAACCGATTGGAGCTATCACAACAGATTTGCCGTCCCTTTTTGAAGAGTTCTATTGTATATCTCCGAAGATCAGCATCAGATCTTCACCAAATTAAAATGGGACCACCTCAGGAGTATACTTATTCAAATAAAAAAATAATTTTGAGAATCGGTCCACAAATGGGAGAGAAATCAGGTAAATTGTACACTTCTGCGTACCCCCTGAGAGCATACAGGCGTGATGTTCCGTCATGATATTGTATAAACAATGAACATCCAACCGAATGGAGCTATCACAACAGATTTGCCGTCTCTTTTTGAAGAGTTCCATTGTATATCTCCGAAGGTCAGCATCAGATCTTCACCAAATTAAAATGGGACCACCTCAGGAGTGTATTCTATCAAATGAAAAAAGAATTTTGAAAATCGGTCCACAAATGGGAGAGAAATCAGGTAACATACATAAAAAAAAAAAAAAAAAAATACATTCACACGAACATAAAATATAACCTCCGCCTTTTTTGAAGTCGGTTAAAAAATAAGTGTGTTCAAGTGTTAAATCTTCATCTACCGTGATCTTCTACATTTTTTGCTAATGAAAAACGATACATGGTTCATTTGTTTTGGATCTTACGAAGAGATATTAGGGAAAGGGCAATGACCGCTATTTTATCTTAACTGGCAGCAACTATAGTTTATGACACGGGCGATCTCTCTTTGTCTTCATATAATATATTTGTTGTTACAGCGAGCGCCCTACCGAATGTGATCACCGGTCGAGCAGAAGAGTCTCCGGACAGTCAGGAGAAGGAGGCGACCGGTGACGTCACCAACGGCTCGTGCTCCTGCAAGGAGGAGGACAAGCCGGGCACGAGGTTCAACTCGCGCGCCGAGAGGGAGCGGGAGGAAACCATCACCTTTGAGAATGACCTGCAGAATAGGGTACGGGATTATAAACCTCGACAAAATAACAACTTTTTGGAGGTGGAGGAATGAGGTGCGAATTTTTGCCATAGAAAAGGGAGGATTCTCTTTTCAACAGTGGATCTGTGGAATTTCCTTTCTGACCCATGGAACACCAAAGTGGTTCACCTAGGTGTTCCACGGTTAACTTTCTGTACCCATGGTTCACCTAGGTGTTCTATGGTTAATTCTCTGTACCCATGGTTCACCTTTCCTCATTTCTCCCCCAACAAAGTGGTCAAAGGCTGCTCCAACGAAGCGATGCCAAAAGTTATGTGTAGGATGAATAATCATCCTATAGTCTGCGCCAGATAAGTAGGAAATAAAGGTCATTAACCCGCATACATTTATTCAAATACATAATTCCGAAAACATAAATAATGACATAAACTTGTTCCGAAACTACCTTTATCGTGATCCTTAACTTTTCTAGTAATAAAAAACGATTCATAATGTATTGTCGGGGTACAGTCGGGGTCTTTTCCGCCTGACCATTTTAATTTTTTTTCGCTTAAAACATGCAGAGGCGCCGAGCCACGCCCCCTTAAAGTTTGGGCCTATTAGTCAAGCCTCAACTTTGGCGCGCAAAATAACAATAACTCTCGTTTGGCGTGCGTCGTCAGTGCGCTCAGCCGATTCGGTATCTTTTCATTCATTATTTCTATACAAAGTCAACGGGGCGGGGCTAGAGAGCGTTTCTGTTGCGAGTGCAAGCAAAAATAAGCTTAGTGGTGGTCAGGTGGGTGTGTCCTCGATAGTACCTATGCAGAGAAATTAAGGAAAGAGCAATGACCTTTAATTCCTACTTATCTGGCGCAGACTATAGTTGAACCGAGACCACATTCTGTATGAATCCCCAATTCGGTTTGGGCCTACGTGCTAGGAGTTCATCCTTATCTACTGATTTATTAAACGCTTATTTATTACAGGTGTACAGAAAGACGACTGACAGACAGAAGCATCCTAAAAGTAGGTTAAAGCGATCTCTGGATCACTACATGAACAGCATGCTTGTGAAAGTGGCCGAGAGCGTCGTGCCCAAACTCGGGCAGAACTACACCAACACCACGGACGAGGCAGGTAGGTCAACAATTTGTAATGATTTCTTATTAACAACGTATTCATCTACTTACTGTTCTGTTAACATTTTCATACACCAATAGCCTTGCTTTCTCTGTTCGGCCTCGCTTGTCACCCTCATGACCTCATCACGACCATCTTAACCATTCTCATTTCAGTCAAATGCAGTCGCATCGAGCCTAACGCTTGCGTCGTAAAGGATTCCACAGGTTATAAACATAGACATATTTGTTTTATATTTCACGGGGATTTGGTTGCTGCATGTTGCCATCATCACTTCATTATCATAAATGGTTTATTTTCCATCTCTTTAACTAATTGAGGTTGTTCGTACATGTAATCAGCGACTAACAAATAACTTCTAAATTTGGAAAATTATGCATGATTCTAGGTTTCATAGTTAATACAATGTCATTGGCACCAGATTGACTTATAATTATATATTGCATGCAGTAATAGGATAGTTAACATCATAAAACAATAATTCCAAGACACCAATATAAAAAAATATATTTAATACCTTTTTTTTTTTCGGATGGGAAATCATCAAATGACTCCTCCCGCTCTGGGCGGAGCAGGAGGGAGTGTCAGACTTTTACTGACTAAAACCCATCCATGTTCCTTCATCGCTTTGTGTTCCGGGGCTACGGTATCTCTTTGGAACAGTCCCGCAACCCCGGCAAATATTTATACCTGAAAACCAGATTTATTTTCAACTAGCGGACGTCACGCGGTTTCACCCGCGTAGTTCCCGTCCCCGTGGGAGTACGGGGATAAAATATAGCCTATGTTACTCGCAGATAATGTAGCTATCCAATGCTGAATTTTTAAAATCGGTCGAGTAGTTTTAGAGTTAAATCGTAACAAACACACAAACAAAAAATCTAATCTTTCCTCTTTATAATATTAGTATAGATTAATTGCCAAATTCGATTTTTAGTCGCTTTGAAATCAATGACCAAACAGTGACGTCACAGCGTGCTATTGCCATACAAAATCTATGAGAGAACCGCGTTTTGACAGCTCTTAAAAAGTATGTCAATTGATTGGTGTGTCAACTACCCTATTGTATAGTTCTAGTAAAACAATTTACAAGTTTATTAAAAGTACTTAGGTACTTTTTCAAAACTATCTAAACAGTGTTTTTGTTGGATCTGGGAAAATCCGATTCCATAAGTCAGAGATAGGTACGGAGTAACTGTATGCTATTAGGAACTTTTACCATAAATAATAGGGATACAAATCCATTGAAATCTAGATTAAAGTTGTCCGAAATGAAATGATCTTTACATGAAACACAGTCGAACTGAACTGCAGAAAAAAAAAATTAAGTGCCTAATTATAGTAAAATTGTTTTCAGCAAAAATGATCTTAGGAAGGTTTCTTAAACAGTTCCCTCGTATGGTATCATTATATGTATAGATTCAGATCTCTTTAATACTGTCCAGTAAAAAGCCTGTACCAATACTATGCATAGTCATAAAAAAATTGGTTGCCTGTAAAGTCGGTATACGGGCGAAAGTTTTACGTGACAACGACTTTGAGTGGTAAAATAAACTTTTTATGTCTGTCTCTCTCGCTCTTAGGCGGGACGCGTGCCTCTCACTCGCTCTCATTGTAAGCGCATAACGTGAGCGGAGCGTTACCCAGTTTCTTGAAGTGTCACCCGGCAAACCAATTTATAAGACGTTGTCACGTCAATAACTTAGAGCAGAATATAATAATTCGTGTATATATTAACTCTAGCGGACGTCACGCGGTTTCACCCGCGTAGTTCCCGTTCCCGTGGGAGTACGGGGATAAAATATAGCCTATGTTACTCAGAGTGAATGTAGCTTCCTAATGGTGAAAGAATTTTTGAAATCGCCGCAGTAGTTTTTGAGTTTATTCGTTACAAACATACACACAAAAATACAAATCTTTCTTTTTTATAATATTAGTGTAGATAAGTCTTGGTCACAGCAGCATTCTGAGACAACTTAAGAGGCCCTTCCCACTCGACTTCAGACCCTTTAAAAATAATACGAAAACGAAACGGTAAATATAATTTAGTATATAAAATACTAGCGGATGTCCCGCGGTTTCACCCGCGTAGTTCCCGTTCCCGTGGGAGTACGGGGATAAAATATAGCCTATGTTACTCAGGGTGGATGTAGCTTTCTAATGGTGAAAGAATTTTTGAAATGGATTCATTACTTCCGGAGATTATCCCCTACATACAAACTTACAAACAAATGTTACCTCTTTATAATATTAGTATAGATAAAATATTATTTATTTTGTATTTAAAAAAGGAAGACTTTTGGGACTTTGGCGTTGCAGGCACATTACATTTGTCGTCTATACCCGAGTGTGGCGCTCAGAACGGCTGTTGTAACATTGATATTTGGGTGCAGGTGGCGTGGAGTCGCTGTACTTCCAGTTGGACGGCGACACTCGCTCGCTGACGGTCAGCAACATGCGCCACTTCACGTGGTACACCGTCAGCATCTACGCCTGCCGCGCCAAGCACGACATGGAGGAACTCAACGTATACAACAACACTTGGTGCTCAGACCGGGCTCTCAATACCTTCCGGACTTCGGAACTAGGTAAGCTCTCAGAACCAACTAAACTGTATTGAAAAAGCAGTGGGCAAAAATGTATGGGAGTTGGTCCAAGCGTCGCCAAGGATGAATCATATACCAAATGAAAGGGAGCAATGTACTGTTCAAACATGCAGAAGGGCATCAAAATCTGACAGGGATTTCGAGAAATTATAGCTCATTTTTATCAACTTCTTTTTTTTTTTGCGTGTTTGAACAGTACATTGATTGTACCCTTTCATTTGGTATTTGATTCATCCTTGGCGACGCTTGTACCACATAATATGCCCACTATCTTTTAGTTATGATTCATAAAAAGACGCCTATCACATACAAAATAATAATATCGTTCTTTTTTTTGTTTGCAGTAAACGCGGATAAAGTGACAGACTTGCGAGCGGAAGTGATCGTGTCTAACAAAACGTTAGCCGAAGTAAACGTGACGTGGAAACCGCCTAAGAACCCCAACGGCTTCGTCGTGGCGTACACCGTGCACTACTCCCGCGTTGAAGATAACTTGGCGGTACGAATTTATATAAATATCTATAAGGTTTAGCTTGGAATGTTTCAATTAATTTGGGAAAATCTTTGTTTGTGAAATGTTTTGCATGTAACTTCTTTAATCAGGTTGCCTGCAACCTTATTCACACAAGAAAGTGAAAGAATATCAGGTTTCTGTTGATATTCTTTCACATAATATCTTGAAATGCGAAGTATTGCTTCCTTGATATTATAGACATGAGGAAATAATAAAGTGTGTGGTTGCTTAGGGCCAGGACGTGGGCCTGCAGAGCTGCATCACGGCGGACGACTACGAGAGCAACGGGCACAGCTACACGCTGCGCAACCTGTCGCCCGGCAACTACAGCGTCGAGGTCACGCCCATCACCGCCGCCGGCGCAGGGAACGCCTCCACCATCTTCCCGCCCATCTTTATACCGGTAACTAACTTATCATTCTTTTATCTCTAGTTTGGTATGATGTGTGTACATATTAGACATGGTAGACTAGGCTTGCCTAGTCTACCATGTCTAATATGTACACACTAAGCACACATTTGTTAACTACAATGCCTCTTGAGGCATTGTAGTTAACAAATGTGTGCTTAAATACTCCTGTATTTAATCGAGTGTGAGGCAAGAGCGAGAGAGAGAGCTCCTGCTCTCTCTCTCGCTCTTACCTCACACTCGATAGCAACTGATTACTATTCGCTCCTGGTACACTCACATACACTGAACTGGTTGTTAAAACTCTTGTCTTCGGCACTAATCGGCAGAGTTTTGCGATCTGGAAAAAAACATTCTAATCGAAATATTCGCGCAAGTTTACAAAAAAAACTCAACACTCGTGCTATAGTTGGTGCCAGTTAAGATGAGAATAGCGGTCATTACCCTTTACATAATATCTCATCGTAAACCAAAACAAATAAACCATGTATCGTTTTTCATTACAAAAAATGTTGAAGATCACGATAGATGACGATTCCAGACTTGAACAGGCTTATTTTTGGTTTTCAAGAAGTTTAATAAGTGTATGTGGGTCAATGACCTCTATTCTTATCTTAACTAGCACCAACTATACAAAAGCGAATATTCTAATTAGTAAAATGTTTTCAGGAAAGAAAAGCTGTTGCGGCGTACGAGTGGATCTGGGGCGTGGTGGGCGGCTGCGTGATGATGCTGCTGGTGCTGGGCGGCGGCGTGTGGTACGCGCGGCGCGGCCTGCTGCCGGTCGGCGACGCCAACAAGCTGTTCGCCAGCGTCAACCCCGAGTACGTCGCCACCATGTACGTGCCCGACGAGTGGGAGGTGCCGCGCTCCGCCGTCGACTTCGTGCGCGAGCTGGGACAGGGCTCCTTCGGCATGGTAACTCTTCATAACAGAATTGTAAATTATCGCGTGGGGCTGTGTCGGTGCACACGGCCGTTGGTTTTAACGTGAAACGTCTATATCAGCGAGTCGCTTTTAGTTTTAAAAGATTGAAAAAAAAAATCTTTTTTTTTAATTTTTGATATTTATTGGTTATTTTTTATTTCAATCGATTCGTCTAAACGAATTCTGTAAATACACGAAACAATCACCGCGCTATCAAGTGTGTGTCGTGAGTTATACTGAATAGAATCCAGCGAGAGCGCAGTGCCTGTACTTTCGAATTCAAGTTCATGGCCACTTTGACCATTTTGGTCTTTTGATCATAATTTTAAGAAATAAATATACCATTTCAATATAGTCTATATCTATCAATAAAACTTGGTTTATGTTTAGGTGTATGAAGGTCTTGGGAAAGGTATAGAAAAAGGAAAACCCGAAACGCGATGTGCAGTCAAAACTGTCAATGAGCACGCTACTGATCGGTAAGTAAACAAAATGCCTATTAAAATATATTCTCACAAATGATTAACTTGTGAGCATTGACACTGAACGCAATTTGCTTGTGACAGAGAGCGGCAAGAGTTCCTGAACGAGGCGTCCGTGATGAAGGCGTTCGACACATTCCACGTGGTGCGTCTGTTGGGCGTCGTGTCGCGCGGACAACCCACCCTCGTCATCATGGAGCTCATGGAGTTCGGAGACCTCAAGACCTACCTGCGCTCGCACCGCCCCGACGCCGAGGCCTCGCTGCCGCGCAAGGGCAGCAACGACCCGCCCACGCTGCAGAACATACTGCAGGTATGTCCTCACTTACAGCCCTGACATAGCTCATGGAGTTCGGAGACCTCAAGACCTACCTGCGCTCGCACCGCCCCGACGCCGAGGCCTCGCTGCCGCGCAAGGGCAGCAACGACCCGCCCACGCTGCAGAACATACTGCAGGTATGTCCTCACTTACAGCCCTGACATAGCTCATGGAGTTCGGAGACCTCAAGACCTACCTGCGCTCGCACCGCCCCGACGCCGAGGCCTCGCTGCCGCGCAAGGGCAGCAACGACCCGCCCACGCTGCAGAACATACTGCAGGTATGTCCTCACTTACAGCCCTGACATAGCTCATGGAGTTCGGAGACCTCAAGACCTACCTGCGCTCGCACCGCCCCGACGCCGAGGCCTCGCTGCCGCGCAAGGGCAGCAACGACCCGCCCACGCTGCAGAACATACTGCAGGTATATCCTCACTTACAGCCCTGACATAGCTCATGGAGTTCGGAGACCTCAAGACCTACCTGCGCTCGCACCGCCCCGACGCCGAGGCCTCGCTGCCGCGCAAGGGCAGCAACGACCCGCCCACGCTGCAGAACATACTGCAGGTATGTCCTCACTTACAGCCCTGACATAGCTCATGGAGTTCGGAGACCTCAAGACCTACCTGCGCTCGCACCGCCCCGACGCCGAGGCCTCGCTGCCGCGCAAGGTCAGCAACGACCCGCCCACGCTGCAGAACATACTGCAGGTATGTCCTCACTTACAGCCCTGACATAGCTCATGGAGTTCGGAGACCTCAAGACCTACCTGCGCTCGCACCGCCCCGACGCCGAGGCCTCGCTGCCGCGCAAGGGCAGCAACGACCCGCCCACGCTGCAGAACATACTGCAGGTATGTCCTCACTTACAGCCCTGACATAGCTCATGGAGTTCGGAGACCTCAAGACCTACCTGCGCTCGCACCGCCCCGACGCCGAGGCCTCGCTGCCGCGCAAGGGCAGCAACGACCCGCCCACGCTGCAGAACATACTGCAGGTATGTCCTCACTTACAGCCCTGACATAGCTCATGGAGTTCGGAGACCTCAAGACCTACCTGCGCTCGCACCGCCCCGACGCCGAGGCCTCGCTGCCGCGCAAGGGCAGCAACGACCCGCCCACGCTGCAGAACATACTGCAGGTATGTCCTCACTTACAGCCCTGACATAGCTCATGGAGTTCGGAGACCTCAAGACCTACCTGCGCTCGCACCGCCCGTGCATATCCAGCCAATCATTACAATAGACACGATTGTTTATTCAATAGTAATATCAATGAAAGAATTATTTAATATGTAATTAAACAATTGTGATTTGTTTCAGATGGCTATTGAAATAGCCGACGGTATGGCTTACCTATCAGCCAAAAAATTTGTGCACCGCGACCTCGCGGCGCGTAATTGTATGGTCGCCGGAGACATGACCGTGAAGGTCGGGGACTTCGGGATGACCAGAGACATCTACGAGACTGACTACTATAGGAAAGGCACCAAGGGGCTGCTGCCGGTGCGCTGGATGAGCCCTGAGAGCCTCAAGGACGGAGTAAGTGCTTTTAGAAAACCAAAAACTTTTTTGATACGGGTTGTCCTTTGGCGAATTATTGCAGTCCGCGGCAACCAAATGAATTTGTTAACATAATATCACACCTCTAATCCCTAAAGGATTAGGCACAAATGTGTACTATATGGGCACAAATGTATACTCCGTGAAATTCCAGACGGACACAATAACATTAAGCCCGGGAACCCAACCCAGGACCTCAAACTCGGAAGTTGGGCTAGCGACCACTACACCAACAATGCAATCACTAGTATGAATTAGGTAGATGAAAAAGGAGAACTGATAGAAATTTAATATAAAAAAGTATAAACCCAAACAAAATTTGCAAAGTATTAACGTTTTGATATTACACTTAAAGTACGGGATAATATCCGTAGTGCGTGCTCGTAAGTGTAGTGAAAAACCGTGAAAGTCTAAAACAGTGTTTTGATATTAGTTATCGTTGGGCGGATTATTAAGTTTGTTGTGTGCTTCAGGTGTTCTCGAGCAGTAGCGACGTGTGGAGTTACGGCGTCGTGCTGTGGGAGATGGCCACGCTCGCCATGCAGCCTTACCAGGTATTTACACGCTGAGCTTATCAGAGGCCTAAGGGCGAAGCGCCTAGAGTAGCTAGTCTAGTAGTAGTCTAGTATTGCAGTTTGCAGGTCACTGTTATGGTGCATTTACACCGCATGTTGAGGTAACATTCTCTACAGTGATATGAACTGTTACCACGTGTTGACTGTTTTCAAATTTTAGGCAACATTACTTAACATTTATACTAACACGGCAACATATACTGACAATAAATAAAACTTGGAAACGTTACTCCACAAAAAGTAACTGCAGTGTGGACTATGGATGCACCTTAGGCTGTATGTTAAACAAAATATGGCTACCCTGACGCTTTCACCTTAAACATAAAAGTTTCCATTTACTAGATTTTCAAACCAACATAATGTAACAATGTCATCAAGTTTTTTTTAGCGGGAGTGTCATAATATCTCCCGAAATTCAAATCTAATGTTTTTGGAGCGGATCAGCTGATCAGCTCAGATCAGGATCTAAACAGGTTGTATGTTGACGATTGATTGATTTGCAATTACAATTATATGTTTACAGAATAATTATAACCATAAGAATCAACAATATAATATGCTATTTGACAGTAAAGAATATGATTTTTGTTTTGTGAAATGACCATGAGCTAAAGAGTTCAATTAAGTAATGAATTAATAGTAAAATAACATTTTAAAAATCAAGCTTACATTATCTAGTCCGCCATATTGGATTAAGAATGACGTCATTTAGCGAGCCATGCATTTTCATCCAAACTGCTACATAGTGATACACTTTTAAAAATTTTACCACCTTTATTTGTTACCAACCTAAAAAAACAATATTTTTTAAATTTATTCTATTCCAAACTCAACGGGTAAGCAAAATTTCAGTTTAAATGGTTGGGGATAACTGTTTAAAAATTCAATATACTAAAATTTCAAGTTAAACGAAAGCTTTTAAAAAATCGGCCTCAAATCGGCCCAGTTTCGTACCATCGTAGTAGGGGAGCCCCCTTTAATTTTTTATTTCATTTTTATTATTTGTTGATAAAGCGGCAACAGAAATACATCATCTGTGAAAATTGAAACTGTCTAGCTTATCACGGTTCATGGGTACAGCCTGGTGATAGACAAACAGACAGTGGAGTCTTAGTAATAGGGTCCCGTTTCTACCGTTTGGATACGGAACTGTAACAATGGTGGTCGTCCTTAGGGGCTGTCGAACGAGCAAGTGGTGCGCTACGTGGTGGAGGGCGGCGTCATGGAGCGGCCCGAGCACTGCCCCGACCGGCTGTACGAGCTCATGCGCGTCTGCTGGGCGCACCGCGGCCTGGCGCGGCCCTCCTTCCTGCACCTGGTGGCGGACCTGGCGCCCAGCGCCATGCCGCACTTCCGCACGCGCAGCTTCTTCCACTCGGCGCAGGGCCAGGAGATGTACGCGCTGCAGCGCGCCGCCTCGGGTAATTCTAATATTCCTCTATCGCTCGGATTACTCATCGCAGTCTCGAAGCTGATTCCCCGCCTGGAACGTCCGATGTCTCTTGCAGGATAACGTTCAAACAGTTTTGATTGTTGTTGACCAACCTCGATGCGAAGTTTACCACGCATAAGGTTGAATTTTCTCCTGTGTCCTGGTCTTCGGCAGCGAATGATAACATTTGTTGCTAGTACGAATCTGTGTTTAATACGAGTCCGCTTTTTTGTTCCAACCGTTGCGCCCCGTACAGACGTGTGCCCAGTCGGCGACACGCCGGTCAAATGTAAGTAGCGGTACTAGTTTGCATGTTTAACTTAACGTGAGATGCGTGCGGGCACTTTTGTTATCATTTTCTGAGACCATGACCCATTGTAGTGACAGTATGATTTATTTGCGACACTAAGATGTATGGGGAAGTTGACCAGAGTTAATGGAATATATAACGGCATACCGTGCATGTTTCGAACATGAGAGATTTTTTTAATTATTCAATGTTACTACAATGCTCTGTGCTTTAGTATGTGGTCCAGGGTTTTAAACAGATGCTAGTAGAAATTTTGGTTGATTCATTTTTAGAATTCCACTGTCATTCCATCAGTCGGTATTAACTCAGTCGCACTACAATTGTTGGATTCATTAGTTACAAACGCTTATAATTTTAATTTAGCCGAACCGTAATTCGAGCGAACCGTGACGTAAAACGCATGTTACCGCATTTCGCAGAGGAGGAGCAGGAGCCGGCGGAGGTGAACGTGGGCGCCGTGGCGACGGGCTCGGGCTCCAACCTGTTCGGCGTGTCGGGCCGCCTGGCGTCGTGGGTGCGCGAGCTGTCCAGCCTGCGCAGCCGCGAGGACGACGCCGCCGCCGAGCCGCTGCAGCCGCTGCAGGCGCCCGCCCTCAAGTCGCCCAACGGCGCGCCGCCCGCCGCCGCCGGCTGCTAGCCCAGAGCTAGCCGCGAGCTAGCCGTCAGCTAGCCGGCGCCACATCTACCTCAGGTCTCTTCGAATCGTAGCCGTAGCCTAGTGTGTAAACATCGTAATGATCGTCCGACGAGCGGGGATGGTGTCTGACTGTAGTGTACGTTTACATTAGGGGGACCCTCGATCCCTCCGCATTTATTACGTTAGCGTGCCGGAGCCGGAGGAGCCTCCGTTTTGTTTAGTGAGAGCTCGACCCGCGACGGCGGTGCGTTTCTTTTCGTCTGACGATTCGTTTTCATATCAGGAAAGTAATATTTTTGCTGAGACGATATTGAGTGAGTCGATTTGTTTCGACGTGAATCCTATATAGTTTACCTCGACGTTATTATATAGTTATAGATCGGTGTCACTTTTGACATAGCCTATTAATGTTAAGTTTACCGTTTAAGATGTAAAGCGTGTATAGTTTTATATAGGCGAGATCGTGTACAAATTATTTTTATTGATTTCTTGACGTATATATAGTTCGGTACATTGCTACTGTTACAAAGGTAAAGTAATTTTGTCACAGGTGTCAAATTCGTTGAAGTTGTTATGTTGTTGTGCCAAGTACTTTTATTGTAAACGTACTTGCTAATGAATTTGTCACTTGTCCTAATCGATGCAAGATGCAACCGCTTATAATACTCAACTGTTGGATATGCCGCTATAAATACCAAGTTATTTTTGCTACTTTCATTAATAATTTCAAATATTGAATTTAAAATAAATTAACCACCAAAGATTTGGAAAATAAACGTCTAAATTTGCAATTATTTTTATGATGTTACTTCTTGTAGCTTTGTTATCAATGTTTGCAAAGATAAGTATATAATTGTATTAGAGTAATTATACAGGGTCGTTTCAAATTAGTTGTAACTGGTTTTAGTAGGAATGTGAAGCAACACCCACAGTTTAGTGATAAAGCGTAACTTAAACGAGAAAAGGCGAAGAACGTGTTACTTAGTGTTGCCGGCCATTAGTAGCGATATTTATATTGCACAGACTACAAGCAGAATGTGGAATCGCAAGTAGTTTGTACAAACGAGTACTTACTAGTACCAGTTAAGTGGCTACGTTGAATTTAAATGACTTCATATACCGCAACGATTATTATTAATCAACTTATTACTGTGTATGAATGATTAGAAAAATGTATGTCATAAACGTGTTGCAGTTATTTAGTTCAATAAGAATTTACGCTGAAAACAATATGTTCCCCATCGACTAAAATGCAATAGATAATACCTGCCACTATTTTTAAATAAGTAGACTTACTTACTATTATTATTTTAAACAAAATGTAATTTAAAACCAAAGTAGGTATGTAAAGATCAGTGCACTCCGGTGAACGAACGAAAAATGTTATAACTGAAAGAGTCCCGAGTATGGATACTCGGAACTCTTTCGGGGCATCACGGCTGCCTACGTGCTGACCCGTATGATGTGCTAAACTAATTAGTGAATTATTACATCTATATAGTTGGTGCCAGTTAAGATGAGAATAGCGGTCATTGCCCTTTCCCTGATATCTCATCGTACGAACCAAAATAAATAAATCGTTTTTCTTTACAAAAAATGTTGAAGATCACGATAGATGACGATTCCAGACTTGAACAGGCTTATTTTTGGTTTTCAAAGTTAAGAAGTTTAATAAATGTAGTTGGGTCAATGACCGCTATTCACATCTTAACTGGCACCAACTATGCAAGTTACGGTTATATCTCACTAAGTTACTGAAATAGTTAACGTATGCAATACGACTGTATTTTAACTTTTATTGTGTTCATATTTTCCATTCATATACTTAGTTATTTTAATAATTTAGTTCAACACAACGTAATAATTAGGTATACAGGGTGTACACAGACCCTTCACGAAGTCGTTAACCAAGCATTCTGTAGGTAACCCTACGCAAAACTTAAAACTGGGAAATTACTTTTTTTTGGGGGTGAAAAATCACGTTTTACGATAAAACTCAATGTAACGCACCCAAAACATTGTGTTGATGGATGTATTGAATAGTACGGGGGTCGTATTAAACATCAACTTAAAAAATTGGTTGCCTGTAAAGTCGGTATACGGGCGAAAGTTTTACGTGACAACGACTTTGAGTGGTAAAATAAACTTTTTATGTCTGTCTCTCTCGCTCTTAGGCGGGACGCGTGCCTCTCACTCGCTCTCATTGTGAGCGCATAACGTGAGCGGAGCGTTACCCAGTTTCTTGAAGTGTCACCCGGCAAACCAATTTATAAGACGTTGTCACGTCAAAAAAAAATTGTGAAAATTTGGAACTTTGACCCCCAATATCGGGGAGAACAAGTGCCTTTCGGCTTTGTTAAGAATCTTTTTACACCCTTTATAAATGTGTAGTTCCTTTTTATTTTGTTCACATTTGAATGTGCAGTGATTTTTGGCAGCAAGTATGTACCTAGATAATTATTGATTTTGGTAATTTAATGAATGACATAACGCAAAACATGGTCGGGGATGAATTTATGATAGTTTCAATATGAATTTTACAATGTTTTTTTAGAATTTGTAACGAAAGAAATACCTATTATTGACAGCAAGTTTCTAGTTAAATATAAATACGATAATCAAGTGTTAGCTACATAATAGTAATTAACTGTAAAAAAATATAATTATAATAAACATTCAACCAAAGTTAGACTCTAATATATACATCAGTCGTGGACATTAGACTCCAGGCGTCAACCAGCACTCGCGCTGGGGTCCGATGTAGTTATTTAACTATAACGATAATGTGGTATAAGGGTTTTAACGAGTGCCTTGAGACATCCAGCCTTCATGCACGCAGGGTTGTTGATTGTGTGAGGTGGACACGATACAGTCGCGATACATGTCGTGTCGCGTGTCGTCAAGTTTATTTCTATAAACAATATTTTAGATGGCATTTAAATTGTTTTCATTAGAACACAATCAAAAACCTCTGCCACAGGAAATCAATTCAGCTCGGTTGTCTATGAATATGGGGCGGTGTATTACGAATAGCTTACCGATCGTATTTTATTTAAATCGTTAACCACCTTTTTGTTGTGAACTTGAAAGAAATCCCATAAAAAGTAATACGTCGGAGCGATGGGTGGTGGCAGACTGGGACTAGTAATGAATGTACACGTTTGTGTTGTCGTCGGAGGCACAAGGCACGTTGCATCACTTATTCAACCATTTTAGGTAAATCGAAGCGATCTTCGTTGGAGAAAGAAATCCAAATATTGTTTTATGTGTAAAATTTGCATAGTGCCTTTTGCTCAATTATGAGGAACGTCGTAGATAGGTATCGTTAAGCGTAACTTAAATATATTAGAACTATGATGTAGTTCGATTTAAGTTATTCGCTAATATTCCAGTGCGTGCGACACAACAAGCCCCACCAAACAATCTCGCTGCGCTGGAATGTTACGCGCTGTAATGTGTAACGTGGACGGTGGAGTGTAGTGGAGTCTCGCACGACGTTGCCTCACACAGCGTTCCCTGCGGACTATGCCTACTATCGTTCCCTGCGGACTATGCCTACTATCGTTCCCTGCGGACTATGCCTACTATCGACCTTTGTTACTTACGCTCTTGTTTTTATCAGTATTTGTTTAATTGTGATTATCACTTTACAAGGCAGTTACATTACCTCATTTTTAGTGATTATGTTAGATATGCATAAATTATTGACTGATAAAATAATTTCCAAATGATTTATTTCCTTGTGTGAATTGTGTATGTTTTGTATAAGTGTCGGGGTAGCGTTGTGCTATATGCTCAATTTAGATACAATTTCACCAAACGATTGAGATAGTG
Organism: Xestia xanthographa; assembly: GCA_905147715.2. Taxonomy (NCBI): domain Eukaryota; kingdom Metazoa; phylum Arthropoda; class Insecta; order Lepidoptera; family Noctuidae; genus Xestia; species Xestia xanthographa. The sequence goes on along the minus strand of LR990642.1, from coordinate 23,850,328 downwards.
TACAATTTTATATAATTAATTTAATAAAAACCGAGTACCTATTAATAATTTTAATATTTATATTAATAAAAAAGTTATAAAAAATAGTAAAATTTAGTTTGAATACATCCTTTAGCATTAAAATTACGCTGAGAAAAGTTGTATCTTTCCTAATAAAGACTGGGCCAAATACAAGGTGGGGCAAAAATAATGTCATAATGTGAACGTGCCACAATTTACGCAAATGGCATCATTATGCTATTGTGATTTGGAATATAAGTTTACACACATGAAAAACGTTTAATTATTATTACTGCATATTTGATATTACACGTGATCTCCTCCCGTTTAGGCGATTTGTACAGTAGGTACTGGCCGGCAAGAGCCGACAGAATTTTTCCACTGGAGTCTTTGAAATCTCACGTTACAACAAACCTCAAACGTAGCAAGCGTTGAAAGCCACCATTAAAGAAGAATTAATCACCAATTTCGACCACAAACCTGCATCAGCCCTGGAGGTGCATTAATTCATCGATATAATTTTTTACTAAATAATCATACATTTTACAGAACCCAACGGAGACCATTTTCTTTCCCAACCATATGGAAGCCATAAAATCACATTGTCATTATTTTTTCCCCATTGCCCCATTCTGTAATTAGGTAAGGTTCAGTACACGCAAAGCTAAAGAGTCAGCTGTGGGCAGTAAATAAGGTGTATGTTGTTGATAAAAATATTATTCGCGGCTGTAAGACGTTGTGTTGATGATTTAAATGATTATAATTCTGTAACTATATACATCTTGCAGCCGCGAATAATATTTTAATCAACATACACCCTAGCACTGGCCTGCAAATTGCAAAAAACGTAAGAAAATTTGAATTTCGCGGGCTGGTTGGAGCATACTATGGGGGCGTCCATTAATTACGTGAGGCAAATTTGGCGCTTTTTCGACACCCCCACCACCCTTAGTGAGATATCGCGTATTTTAGTGTACCTAAATACGTTAATCTGGGCTTGTTTACGTTGGAATTGATTAAAAAAATGTATTCTTTAAATAGTATTGTGTCGAATTTAGCCAAATTTTGGAGAAACATGTTTACTTTTAGCCTTTGGGTGAGATTCGGCCCGACCCCCCCCCCCCCCCCCCAAAACGCCTCATGTATTTATTGGACGCCCTCGAAGTAGTACGGTCCTGTTTTCACCATTTAAGTAGGTACAGTCTAACTTCTTCTTCAGTCTTTCTAGTTCTTAACTGTCGATTTTACCATTGTTGACGGTTAAGTTCAAAATCCAATGAGATTTGATAGTTTGTTGAACTTTGATTCAATCAATGCGCTGGCAACTCTACCTATAAGAAACCTAAAAAAAAAAGATTTACTGACGCCTTTTTTACCTTTTCTTTTCAAACGAACTTTTGTTTGTTTTCTTTTTGTTTCTTTTCGTTTGCTTTGATCGTTCTACGTTTCTTCAAATCCAACTTAAGTGGTTCTCGTTCTATTATTGTTGGTAACCTGCAGACACATGGGTCATCGTACCCATAGCGTCTTAGCAAACAGTCCGCTCGTATGTAACCTTCGTTGCCGTTATCTTTCAACTTCCTCAGATAACGTATATAGCACAATGGAAGACGATTTTGTTTAGCCCCCATTATAATGATTTGCTTATATGACCATGACGGCCACTGCTCAGAGGGTATTGGATCTCGGTTACCTCTCGGTAAAGGATATACTTTCTGCAAATAACCCCGACACGTGATTGTACCCAAATGAGGTGTGAGGATTTCAAGGTATTTCACAAAAAAATTTTTTTTACCAACATCCCTGTGGCTGTAAAACAAAAGAATATTATAAAAGATGATATAAAATTATACATATTTTGATTATTTGATACTTTTACACTCACTTATCGAGGGATTCCATATCATCTTTATGAACTCTCCATATGACGCCCCATACATGAGCGTTGGCCGTGGGCACAACAGTGGCGACAGGACCTTGCCAAAAACCTGTGCACTTCATGAAGTCAAGTCTATAGTTCTACAATAACAAAGGTAAATTTACCAAATTCGTATCAGTCTGTACCAAGTGTTTACTTAATATTGATAAGTTAAGGTAGAAAGTACATACATCCAGTCTACCTATAGAAACAAGTTTTGCAGTTGGACAGAATGTTCTAACAAGAAACCTTAACATGTTGCCAGCATATGCGAAGTACAGAAACGTGTTGGGTAGATGAATATCAGATTTCTTCATTTTCACAACTAAGTATTGACTTTTTGTTTTGCCATAATTTTGTAACCGACTACTGTTGGCGAAGGTATGTACCAGGTGAAATCATAGGATCCATAATTTTATTTACTTCAAAATGTAGTTTATTTTAAAAAGTGTACAATATACCACGTTTAAAAACTGTAAGATTTTGACAGCACTAAGACGCTAAATAAATAAAGTCTACTTTGACTCAATTGTCAAAGATGAGAAGAAAAAAAATTAACTGACAAGAATTCCATCATTCAAGTCCCCTGGAAAAGGCACGACTAGGGCCGAGTCACACCGGAATGGCAGCTGCCGACAGCGACGCGGAGGGCACTTTCAGTGTGAAATAATTGTAGCTCTTAAATACCCGCAATTACAGACACAATTAAAATAACTATGCACCGTTCCCCTTCGGGAACGGCTGGGGACATACGGGACATGGGGACATACGGGACATGGGGATATACGGGACATGGGGATATACGGGACATGGGGACATACGGGACATGGGGATATACGGAACATACTAAAAGACCAGTATCGCTTGAAAAGGTCGCCACACGCGTCTTGTCGGTGGTTCTGGCCGCGGCTGCCAGCGGCAACGCGAGGCCGCTGCCGGCCGAATGTAGAAGCCAAACTAGGTATACGTAGTCGGGCCATAAGTTCTGTCACATAGGTAAAATTTCGATTTTAGAATGCAAGCCGAAGAAAATATTATAGGCATTCGAAATATGAATATTTAAAGAAAATAAAAACAAAGGGTTTCTGGAATTTTGATCATTTTTTAAAATGGAGTGGACGCGCAAAGAAGACAGAGTAGCAGTTATTGCATTGCATCGTTACGGTCACGCGCTAACTGAGATTTTGAAACTGCTGAAAAATTTGAAAATTCCACTAAGATTTATTTATCGTACTATTAAACGATTCAAGATTAGAAGACAAACAAAGGAGCGGTCGACCTCGTACTGTTCGGACTCCAGCGATCATCAAAGCAGTGAAGGCGCGAATCCAACGAAATCCTGTCCGCAAGCAAAAACTGTTGGCTCTGCAGATGGGACTAAGCAGAACTACTGTTAAAAGGGTGTTGAATGAAGACCTAGGACTGCGTGCTTATAGAAAAATAACAGCACATCTTCTTAACGCACGGCTGAAGAAAATCAGACTCGAAAGAAGCCGTGTTTTGTTAAGGCGGTACGCGGGAAAAAAATACCGCGAAATACTTTATTCGGAAGAAAAAAATTTTAATGTTGAGGAGAGTTTCAACAAACAAAATGATGAAGTGTATGCACACTCTAGTGAAGAAGCGAGTAGACGTGTGCCACGTGTTCAGCGTGGTCATCACCCTTCGGCATTCATGGTTTGGCTTGGGGTGTCCTAATTGGGCCCAATGGAGGTGTTTTTTCTTTGTTGGCATTTTATTGTTTAAATATCGAGGGAAGTTTTTTGAGAAATAAATTTATTAAGTAAGTTTTTTTTTTTTTTTTTGTGAAAAATGAGTGAAAACCAGTGCCCTCGTTCGTATATCAAAACACAGTTCTAACAAACATTGTGGAACCTCTTTCACAAACAATGTTTGAAAACAGGCACTGGGTAGGTATTCCAGCAGGATTCTGCGCCGGCTCACAAGGCGAAAAGTACCCAAAACTGGCTCACGACCCGTGGAATCGACTTTATCAGGCATGAGGATTGGCCCTCATCCAGTCCAGATTTGGATCCCTTGGATTACAAAATATGGCAGCACTTAGAGGAGAAGGTCTGCGCTAAACCCCATCGCAACTTGGAGTCACCTACAGCATCCCTGATTAAAGCAGTCGTCGATATCGACATGAACGTTGTGCGTGCTTCGATTGATGACTGGCCTTGCATATTGAAGGCTTGTATCAAAGCAAGAGGAGGACATTTCGAATAATTTTAATGTGGTTTCAATCTGTATTTTATAACCTTTCATTTGTAATATAAATGGTTATAGTGCGTGACTCATTGTGTCTTTTATTTAACTTTCCATATGTGACAAAACTTATGACCAGACTACGTATAGTCAAGAGGAGACTAGATGCGGGTCTGGAGGTCGCGCGAGGCCGACATCGGCCGACACTGGCGACGCCGGGGGCCGCTTCCGATGGCGTCGCCGCCGGCCGCTCTGCCATTCCGGTGTGACGCGGCCAAACAACAAATAGTTGACGTTTTGGACCAGGACCACCATTATCAGAAGGAGCAAAAGTTACTGCCTTGACTTACCCCGGACCTACACAGTGCCGGTTTTAGCACTACCAGTGCCCTGGGCCGGATTTCTACGGTGGCGCCTAGCAGCAATTCAAACCCGTATGAAAAAAAGGCAATGGAAATAATGAAATAAAAAATCGTAGGCAAGGTGGAAGGGGCACTGACGCTAAAACGGTTACCACGTATTCAGTAAGTACATCATTTTGAACCCCCACAAAGAAACTTTTCATCGGTATTTTTTTTTAAAGTCAGCTGTACCGCTTGTGCTTTTTGACCGTGTTGGCATTGCAGTTTTGTAGGAATAAACAGCTGTAATGAAAAGTTACTCCGTAAAGCATCAGTTAACTGCCAGTAACAGTCTCGTCGAAATCGATCTAGCCGTTTTGGAGATTAGTCCGAACAGACAGACGCACAGACTGGTAGACAATTTTTTTATTTAATTTTGTTATAAGTAGGTACCTACCTACCCTACACTGTGATTTGTGGTTTTGTTTGAGAAACATTGATAGAGTATATAGTAATTATACCTAGGTCAGAAATATGTAAGTTAGGAATCTGTGAGAAATAAACATGTTTTTGTATCTTATCATTTTACTTTAATTTATAATCCTTGAGAAATAATTTCTAATGCAATAGGTGGAAGTTTTCTGTAAGCAATAAGTCATGGTCACCCTAACCAAACATTCAGAACGTTTTAAAGGTTATAAGCGAGACCGAACTACAGCTCCTAAAATATACTTAAACCTAGGATTTTTTCGTGTATTTTTACAAGTTTTGACAAATTCAAATCTGTGTTTTACAAAAACCTTCAGACCTCTGCGATGCTTTTTCAGCGAGATATCGGCGATAACGTATTTTTCACCGTTTCGATGGCGCGGCCATGGGGTTTTAAGTCTTACAGCTCCTAAGATAAAAACCTATGATTTTTTTTGTATATTGTTACAAATTTTTTACAAATTCAATCTGTTATTTACCAATATTTCAGGTCTCTGCAACGCTTACTTTTAAAGATCTCCGTGGCCGCGCGGTTCTCCGCGTTACGATGGCGCGGCCACGTTCAAACCCTTATAACTTTTTAACCATAACTTTGACAAATTTATGGTTTCGGGAATTAACTTTTACAAACTTTTACAAAATCTTGACAGTTTTTTAAAAAAAAAACGCCGTGGCCGCGCGGTCGAAACGCACACAAATTATATACTGATACACCCACGTAGTCCCCGTTCCCGTGGGAGTACGGGGATAAAATATAGCCTATGTCACTCAGGGTGAATGTAGCTTTTTAATGGTGAAAGAATTTTTTAAATCGGTTCATTACTTCCGGAGATTACCCCCTACATACAAACAAATGTTACCTCTTTATAATATTATTACTAGCGGACGTCTCGCGGTTTCACCCGCGTAGTTCCCGTTCCCGTGGGAGTACGGGGATAAAATGCCTATGTTACTCAGGGTGAATGTAGCTTTCTTATGGTGAAAGAATTTTTGAAATCGGTTCATTACTTCCGGAGATTACCCCCTACATACAAACTTACAAACAAATGTTACCTCTTTATAATATTAGTATAGATTATAAGTATAAAAAACATTTCTCTTGAATCACTCTATCTATTAAAAAAAACCCGCATCAAAATCCGTAGCGTAGTTTTAAAGATCTAAGCATACATAGGGACAGACGCGGCGGGCGACTTTGTTTTATAATAATTTGTAGTCAGTATACTACGTAGTATATTTGTAAAAATGTTTGATCAGAATGATGTAGGTACTGCAAACGTGGTAAGTAACCATTTTTGCGTCGGTGTATCCCAGCCACCCCGTATACTATCGTATGGATTCAGTAAAAAGCTGTTCTTTTGAAATTACAAACAGACACTTAAAAATTATTTTCTTTGTTTAGGAAGTAGATGATCCCAAGTGATCGGTTAGATTTTTTCCATCGATGAACAGAACCTATAAAGTACTCTGTGACAGAACCTGAAAACAATGTGTGCGCCACGTGTGCACCCTGCGCGGTCGCCCACCCGCGCCCTACCCTAACGCCGGCCGCGCCCGCCGCTACTGGCACCTACATTCGATATTTATTTATTTACTAGCTGACCCGCGCAACTTCGTCTGCGTCACATGGGCTACCTACCTTTGATTACCTACCTACATACTAACGTCACTAAATTGTTTTGCCTTCCCAGAACCCCTCCACTAACACTTTCAACTATAGGGTATCGGTATGCTATAGTTCAAATTGACTTTTGTAATGAACGAATTTTTTGTATGGGAGTATAGAAAAGTGTTGTTTTTATACTTTTTCAGGCATTTTTTTTTTATTTTTCTTCTCTTTCCGTTTCTTTCTCCGTAAGAACCATCCCCGTACTTCAAGGAATAGGTATTATAAAAAAAGAACTAGCGAAATCGGTGCAGCTGCTCTCGAGATTTGCGCTTAGCAACCAAGGGCGGATCCAGCTCTGGCGCCCGCGCCAGGGGGGGGTCACATTCTCGTGGTCAAGTCACAAGAAAATTTAATTTTGATAATGTTAAAAGTGGGTATTTTACCTACCTACCTGTTTAATTACGGGTTTCACTTTGAATGCTGTATTGAATAATTTAAGTGTTTGTAGGCAGGAGAGAGACGGATAGATCCGAATATACGGACGGAGCGTTGAGAGTAGGGCCCCTGACTCGGACTCCGTGCTGTCGGTCCAGCGTCGTACCTACCTATATTTAAATAACAAAATCAATTTTTCTTTTTTTATGACACCTTGCCTTGGACAGGTTAGAATGGTTTCGATCCTTCATATTATAGGAGTTACTTGGTCGACTTTTAGATAAAATCAAGAGAAAGTAGTCTATAGAGCGAGAGAAGCGAGCTCGAAAATTTTAACACATTACCATTGAGTTATTACTACTACGTATAGAGAAGACCAGTGTTGCCGGCAGCAAGTTACGATTTATTCCGATTCCTCATCTGAAAAGTTCCGATAAGTTCCGCCTGAGTAAAATAAAAAAAATGATACTATAACATATCTATATATACAGGGTGTAAACCACCTCATCACGAAGCCGTAAACAAAGCATTATGTACATCAAACTAAGTAACTTTACGCAAAAATTATTGCTGGGAAACGACTTCTTTTTTTTTTTTTGGGGTAAAAAATCATGTTTTGTAGTAGAACTCAATGTAACGCACTCAAAACATTGTGCTGATGAATGGATTGAATAGTACAGGGGTCGTGGAGGCATATAAAGTAAAGATCTTACATTAAAAACTTTCAAAAAAAAAACTTGTCAAGAAGTTGGAACTTTGATCTCCAATATCTCCGTAAATATAAGGTTTCCAGGTATGGTGTAGAAGAAAAAAATGATCGCAATGATGGGGAGAACAAGTGCCTTTCGTCTTCGTTAGGAGGTGTTTTACACCCTTTATATTTTTTTGCCATGTAATTCATTACACCCACTTTTACTAGCATTTTTTTTAAAATGCTGTAGACATTGCATTTGTGTTATGTCATGTAATGCCTCGGATAATAATGTCAAAATACTATGGTGTTTTGACATTAGTATCAGAGATTATGTGATAATCCAGAATGAAAACGAAACGAAAACATTGATTTCTAAGTACACTCCAACAAAGTATTTTACATCTGTGTGTAGGAGTACAATACCATGTCAGTGAACGAAAATAATCTTGTCTATAGCTAATCCTGTCAGTCGAGTTTATTTTATTTATTATTCGGAGGAAACTTAGTCCATAGAGCCAAGTCTACGATAAATATGATGATGGGATTGATGATGGGTAATATTTGTAACAAAATTATGACAATGTCATTCCAATGTCGCCTGTTTGGTTTATGCCAAAGTTCCGAAAAGTTCCGCCAAAGCTGAGGTTCCGCAAAAGTTCCGCCAAGGGCTTCAAAGTTCCGAATTCGGAACAAAAGTTCCGCACCGGCAACGCTGGAGAAGACAGCGCAAACAAAATTTGTGCAACAAGCGCGGCAGTGCGGGGCGCGCGGGGGGCGGCTAATGAGTCATAGATGCGATGTCACCGTTAAGAGGCGACACTTTGTTTATATTCTGCCTATTTCATTGGGTACCCCTTACGTGCACATTGTTTGACTTACGATTTTTATTATAATATTGATTTTAGGTATAAACTGACTTTAGGTACCTACTCTGCGGAACAAATAATATATTCTGGCATATATACCTACCTATACTAACTGATTCAGTCAGGGTTATGGGAAGTCTCATTCTTAAACAAATTGTATTGTATTCCTAAATAAATAATAATTTTATTTCAGGCCTTTACTTGTACAAACAATTAATCAACTAAAACCAAACAATCTAAAAAAACAATTAGGTACGTAGCTAATTGATTTTCTTCTTTCATGAATTTACCTTCCTTCAATTAATAACCACAGTCTATTCTTTTCTAAATGTGTTAGATTATTATTTTCCACTATAAAAATATACGTCAGGTAATACTATCTACACGACTTGTTACACAGCCAATGTCACTTCTTAAATTTTTAGTCTATGACAAATGACGCAAAATGGCGTCCGCTAAATATTTTGCTCGAATTACATTTTAAAAATGATTATCTAGTTACTTACCGATGGAAAGTTATTTCTTTGCACTTTGCCGTGTTGCTTGAATTATTAGTTCAATATCGTAACACACACGTAACCATATTTGTTGAATTTTCACGTTTTATTGCTTAAATAACAAACAAGACTGAAAGCGCTCAAGAGCGAGCAAGCGACTGAGTGGGTTGTAGCCAGCTGGCTGAGTTTGAACGGAGCACAGATTTTGTTAGCGCTGTCTTCTCTATACGTAGTAGTAATAGCTCAATGCACATTACCTAACTTGAACAGGTGAGAATTGTTTCAACCTACTGGAGTTACCTGGGCCTCTTATAGACAAAGTTAAGACTCAAGAAAAACTAGGCTGCAATAGCGAGCGAGCAATTTTTTGCATTATTGCCTAAGATAATTATGCTTTAATTGCATTTATGGCTTCGGGGCAAGGGGCTCCTATAAATAGGATACATCTCAATATCGCAATTTAGAATAAGGTCAGAAATAGACTGCGGTTGTTCTGACTCCGCTGCAGTGGCGTAGCGAGGGGGGGCGGCGGAGGGGCGGACCGCCCCGGGCGCCACCATTAAAAGGGTGGCAAAAATAAATATTCTTGAAGGTGAAGTTGAATTGACTACTCAAAAAGCTGTATTTGAACGTGATACAGAAGCTAGTACTAGTGCCACTTCAAGTCAAAAACCCAATAAACCAGCTGTAGTTGGTTAGTGAGCAATCGGAATTGCTGGTGGAAGACGGAAGCTCCGAAGGGATTGATACTCTTGACAGTCAGAATGAATCCATCAGCGTTTACAAAGATATTGGAACTTGGAACACTACTTGTGACTCGAGGAGAGGCTACAAAGCAGTATAGAACCTTGACTGTAAGTTTGCTGAAGTGATTCGGCCAGGGCCTGTAGATTCTACCAAGGGGCCCAAAGGTGTAACAAGAAAATTAAGCCGGGATTGCGAAGATTCTGAGAACATGGATGGCCTATTCCTGTTTCTGCTGCCGTTTGTTTGGGGCGCCAGCGATAAACCTGGATTCAACAGTATTAATGGTTTCAAAAAGTGGTGGAAACTAAATCCCAAAGTACATGAACATGAATCTAGCCCAGTACATAATATGGTAATCTTTGTAGATAAGACTTCAAGTTGGTGCAACGATCAACAAGGAAGCACAAAATGTGATTGTCAAAGAAGAGCAAAAGTGGAGTCAGTATAATTATTGGTCAGGGTACTGGACATTATCAGATTGCTTGCTAAGCAAAATCTAATATTTTTACGACGTCAAAAGGGCGGCAAATTATGACTCCGCCCCGGGCGACAGTAACTCACGCTACGCCACTGCCGCTGCCACTTCACCATCCTCAAACGCTATTCCTTTACAACGACAGAAACTGGAGTATTATCTAGTAACAATGTATAATCGGTTGCTAGTCGTTTCACAGTTTTCAATGTCTTGATTACTGTATTCGCTTTTTGACATAAAAACGCTTAGCTGAAACAAAATAAGTATTTCAGGAGACAGACAGTCCTGTAAGTCACTTATTATTAAAACCAGAAGAAGGATGTATATGGCTCTGCGGAAATATTCTTCAGCAGATTGCGCACGTTGGTTATTGGCCCTATGTTTTTGTCTCGACACTATAATTCTGGTACATAATGTTTAACAATTATTTTAATTAGTGGTCCACCTAGCTCCTGGACCCAGCCCGGGGGGGTCATGACCCCCATGACCCCACCCCTGGATCCGCCCTTCTTAGCAACACATTTATCGATTCATTTTTATATTATAGAAGATTTACTGTTTATTAAGATACAAATAAGTAGGGGTAGAGAGAGGTAGTATCCTAGGTAGGTATATTATGTCCTATTCTTTCATGAGTTTGTATTTTTGCTCATGCGGGTCCCATACCAGCGCATTTTTATTCTAGTTTGCCATGTACCTACGAAAGAATAATAATAATATTTTTTTTTTAAATTGGTCGCCTCATATAAGACCAAGAGATTAGAAAGCCTTGCCACAGATACAAAAAAAAACGGTATTTGCACGATTCCCGATTTATTGGTGTGCGGCCCCAGGGAAAAGTATACTGTCGGCCACATGGTGTCCGACATGGCATTCTATGCGTAGTTAATTTGATTTAAAAAAAAACATATCTTTTTTTCTTTTATTATTATCATTATACACTTCTTTGTAACTTCTCAATCATTTTAGGTGAGGCTTCTTGGCCATTATGGGGTATTTTCTTGAGCTCTTCTATATAATCTTCTGGTAGATTGCATTCAGTTGCACCAGTTACAATACAGTTTAAATATGTTATACAAGGCCGTCTTTCTGGAGGTAGTTCTTCATCCTTTTTCCGGATTGCTGGGTTGATTGTTTGTTGGTATGTTCGGCAATCTGTACTAGAGCCATCTGGTAGTACAATTTTTACAGTTTTAGCAAAATACCAATTTTCTTCAACTCCTTCTTGCCTACAAAGAAAAAATTACAGTCTCAGAAATAAAATTAAATGAATAAGTTCATTCATCTTATTAGATATAATTATTTATTATAAATGCAAAAGTTTGGATGGATGGATATTTGTTACTAAATCATACCAGAATGGATCTGGATGAAATTTGGTGCAGAGATAGATTATAGTCTGGAATAGCACAAAGGTTACATTTTATCCCGGAAGTATGATTCCATGGGAAATTCCCAAACTCCACACGGATAAAGCCGCAGACATCATCATCTCCTAGCCTTTTCCCAACTATGTTGGGGTCGGCTTCCAGTCTAACCAGATGCAGCTGAAAACCAGTATTTTACATGGAGCAACTGCCTATCTGACCTCCACAACCCAGTTAGTACTGGGTAATACAATACCCCTTGGTGAGACTGGTTGTCAGACTTTTAAAGCAAAGCCGCAGGCATAAGGAAGTAAGTATTACATAACTCGTCAAGTTGTGCTTACTTGTCCAAAGCAGGCATATCATTATTGTGCAATCTCCAAATTGCTCCCCATACATGTGGACCAGGTGTAGGTACTATAGTAGCTGAAGTACCCCGCCAGTGTTCAGAATATTTAATGAAATTGAGCTGGTGATTCTAAAATAATAAAATGAGCAGAAAAATTGTTTTAATGTAATACCTTGACAATTTATCCTACATTATGGAAAGATTAGTCAGAGGATCTTTCTATTAAATTTGTTTCAATACCGGGGGTATAGAAACAAATTTCCTGGCCCCTGTTACTGAAACCAAATTTCTTTGCTGTATTCATTTCTGTAGTAAGTATTTATGGTTTAATATGGGAAGCTAGAAAGAAGATAACAAATTAGAAAACTTACGTCCAATCGGCCAATTCCTAAAAAAATTGCAGATGGATTGTTGATATGAATTCTCTTTTTAAGTAAATTACTGCCATAGGCAAAGTAAAAAAACGTATTTTCGATGTTTTTGAACATATTAAAAACAAATAGGTACACTTTTTAAATAATTTGGAATGTATTTCAGTGCTGAATTGTATTGCAACTAGAACTTTATCTTAAATTTGCTTTTAGCATAACGTTAAGTCTAAAAAAATACAACTCTATTATTTAGCACCTTGATGACCTTGCCCGATGTTGTCAGGTTGTCTTTTTTTTTTTTTTTTTTTTCTCCTTTTGGCATTGCACTATTCGTGCTTATTGCCACTGACAATATTATATTTGATAACAAAACGTAGGAATCAAGTACTCGCGAAATTATAAAATTTAACAACGAAAAATTTGGAAATGGAAAGGAGATTAGTTGTTAAATATAAATATAATAAATTAACAGTACGGGAAAATTATAATACAACAGAAAACTAACCTAACGCAACCGTGGCCCAACAAAAAGGCCGACTCGGTGCATATAAAGAACTACTTATTAAATTAAATAGTTATGTACTTAAAAATCTAGAAAATGTTTAAATAGCTATATCATTATTTACAAGGAAAAGAGCTATGGTTTTATATATATCTACATTAAAATTAAATAAAATACATGAGATAGAAGTGGGTAAAGGGACTCGGAGGGAAACAAGACTTTGGAAAAGTGAGGAGTGGTCATAAAGGGGGCAAGAAAAAATAAGGTGGTTCAGATCTCCCACTTCAGCGCCACATTCACACGCAGGGTTCTGCACAATGCCAAGCCTGGCAAGATGAGCAGGAGTGCACACGTGACCCAATCGCATACGTATGAATATTGTTGTAATCTTTTTGCTTAACTTGTACTTGCTAAACCAAGGTTTAACAAAAATGGATGGCTGAATATTACGATAAAATTTCCCTTTCGCTGATTGCTCGGACCAAAGCTGATCCCAGGATTTCTGTAGATAAACCCTGGGCAGAGCTGTCAGATCTTGGGTGTTATTTTTGTACGGAAAAACGTCGCCACACAATACGGCATCATTAGCTAACTGGTCAGCTCTCTCATTACCTAGAATGCCACAATGCGAGGGTATCCAAGCAAAATGCACTGAATACCCCTTCATAGAACACATATAGAGGAGTTCACGTGTTTCAAATATAATAAAAGGATTATGAGAATAGAAAGGGAATCTGGCCAAAGATTGTAAGGCACTCCTTGCATCAGTTAAAATGAGTGAATTCCGTAAGCCCATCATAAGTATATATTCGACAGCTTTGAATAGACCGTAACATTCTCCCGTAAATACAGATGATTCGGGCGGGAGCTTTATTTTTTGGACGATATTATATTGGGAGTGGCATACACCTACTCCCACACATGAGTCTCTTCCATGCTTCGAAGCATCTGTAAACAAGAGATTGCAGCCCTTCCAGTCTCTATCCATAGTGAAGTTGAAGTTAAGGTTATGACATACGTCATTTCGAAAAATGTTAAGGTTATAATGTATGTTCGGTGACATTATTAGTGAACTGTAATTACAGTGAAATAAAGGAAGAAACTCAGATTGGTGACAAGGAGCTTCAATTAAATTGTATTTTCTAAAGCTTTTAACTAAACACGGAGTAGCTTTGTGCCTCCAGTAAGTGGATGAAATTACTTCTTCAGAGAGAATGGAAAGTTTATTTCGTAAAGGATGATACGTAAATTGCAAACAGCGAGCCATAAATCTATCAGCCAAAAATTGACGTCGTAAATGAAGTGGAGGGTCTCCACATTCCACCTGAAGACAATTAATAGGACTGCTTTTCATTGCACCTGAAACCACTCTAAGTGCCTTGGACTGAACACTGTCCAGTTTCTTAAGACCAGCAACATTAGCAGGATCCAGCAAAAAAGTCCCATAATCCAATACGCTTCTAATCAAGGTGTTGTACAGTAATTTTAATGAAAAGGGATGTGCTCCCCACCAAACACCAGCAAGACATCTAAGTATGTTGATATTTCGTTCGCATTTAGCAGCTATATAATCACAGTGTGGTAAGCCAGTAAGATGTGTATCCAAAATAAGACCTAAAAATTTTACCTGGTTTTTAATGGGCATAGGGATATTATTATACCTTACTGTAAATATAGGAGGCTTACGCATTCTAGTAAACAAGACAATGTTGCTTTTATCAATTGATAGGTCTAGACCATTCGTTTCTAGCCAAGTCTTCAGTAAGCCTAGAGAAGAGGTTAAGGAAGTACAAATATTTTCAATAGAATGACCAGATAAATAAAGAAGTAAATCATCTGCATATTGAAGGACTTTCACTGACTCATTTAGAGAGGATTCTAAATCATAAGTGTAAATATTGTAGAGAATTGGACTAAGTACAGAACCTTGAGGGAGACCTTTCCATACTAAACGGGTAAATGTAAACCCTTCAATATGAAGATGTAAAGATCTTTCTGAAAGCATGTTAATAATGAACTTAGACAGCATTGTTGGAACTTGTAATGAATTCAGCTTTTGTTCTAGGATTGATACCAGGACATTATCGTAAGCTGAGCTAATATCCAGGAAAGCAGCAATTACAGAGTTATTAGAAGTGAAGGCTAAGCGAATATCTGTTGTGAACACACTAAGGCTGTCCATCGTACTTTTACCCTTCCTAAAACCAAACTGTGATGTAGCTAGCAAGTTTTTGCTTTCCAAAAACCACTCCAAACGATTCTTAACGAGATGTTCAGCAATTTTAGCAAGAACTGTAGAAAGTGCAATTGGTTGATAAGAAGAAACATTAGAAGAAGTTTTGTTTGGTTTCAGAATAGGAATAATTGTTTGAGACTTCCAACTTGATGGAATGTTGCCAGATATCAAAGCTGTATTGATGAGATTTAAATATATTAAAAGAACAGAGTCAGACAGATTAGCTATAAATGAATATGGTATACCATCTTCACCAGGAGCTGAATCCTTAACATGTGAAAGGACTCCTTTCAATTCACTTATTGTGAAGAGAGAATTCAACTCAGAATTAGGAATAGGAACATAGGGAAAATGCATTAAAGATCTCTGTTCTGGGGCTGAAGGAGGAGCTAAATGATCCATAAACTCATTGGCTAATTCTAATGGTAGTTTTGAGGCTGTTGTGTCACTGAATGCTGACCTGAATCGCCTAATATTTTGCCATACTAGAGATGCGTTAACTTCTGGCGAGATAGATGCACAGAATCTTTGCCAACCTTCAAATTTCTTTTTCTTAAGGAGCTTACGAGTTGTACGAGCAGCTTCTAGGTATATCTCAAAATTATGACGAGTCATAGTATGACTATAATTTTTTTCTGCTTCTTTTCTTTTTTTTATGGCCTGAGTGCACTCAGCATCCCACCAAGGTGGTGAAGGAATTTTAGCTTTAGCACCATTCTTAATAGGGAAAGTATTATCTGCCACCTCTATTAAAATTCTTGTTATTTGATTAGATAATAGCTGAGGATCATGTAGTTGTAAGGAATTAGTTAAAGCAAGAATTTTTTCTTCTACACAGTTTTTGTATGTATCCCAATCTGCATTTTGAAGTCTATACTTTAATCGTGGTGTTGGATTACAAGCAGCTGGTTTTTTATGTAGAAAAGAAATTATTAAGGGGTAATGATCACTACCATAAGAAGACGGTAAAGGGGACCAGGATAATGTCGATGCTAAATCAGGTGTGCAGATTGAAAGGTCAGGGGCACTTACTCCCTCATCTGGATTCGTTTGGCGTGTTGGGAGACATGTATTTAAAATACACAAATTATTAGAGTCTAGAATTTCTAGTAACTTTTCCCCATAGTTATTGGAACTAGAACTACCCCAGGACTGATGTTGTGTATTAATCGCCCATTACCAAAAATGGTTTAGGTAAAACTGAAAGAAGATTACTTATTTCAGAAAGAATATTTACAGTGGGACGCGAATAATATATACATACTAAACAGATTTTATTTACAATAGCAGCGACAGCAGATATATCGTCACTGAGACTTGGAAGAGGAAAAGATTGAAAAGACAAGTTATTTTTAATAAGTATGGCGACACCGCCATACCCATCGCTTCTGTCTGTTCTTAGACACGCATAGCCAGGAATTCTAAAAGAGAACCCTGGTTTAAGCCATGTCTCACAGAGAGCGACTGCAAAGGGATCGTATTTGTTCAATATGTAGGACAGATCAGATTTTTTATTCACAATGCTGCGACTGTTCCACTGAACAATCTTGAGTAGACTTGGATCCATTATGATTAAAGTTAAATAAGTTAGACAGCGTATCAATTAAAGTAGCAACGTTGGACGGTTCAATATTATTATTTTTAGATAAGGTATTAATTAACATGATTATTAAATTTAAAATTTGACTCTCATTATTATTTGTTGTTTTATTTTGGAATGCAACACCATTCCCTGACATAGAAACTTCATTACTTACTGATTATTGACTGATGAGCTGCCCGGTCATAGCCCTTGGCAATTTTTGGGGGATCTCGAGGTTTAATGAATACCGTTTTCCTTTGTGAGGAGACAATTGGTGTGTTATGTGATTGGGGCAAAGGTTGTGAATAAAAAGAATTTTTATTGGTATGTGATGGGGCAGATGTTACCACATCTGCATACAATTTTGAGATTGGTGGATGAAGCTGCGACGCTTCAGCATATGACACGCAGCTATGGGCCATATAATGCTTAATTGATTTTTGTCTTTCAAATTCTGGGCATTTTTTATTGATGGCGTAATGAATGCCACCGCAATGGCAGCATTTACTATTACTCTCGTCTTCAATACTGCAAGTGTCAGCAGAATGCTTCTCCCCACACTTGAAGCACTGAGGGTTCGACCTGCATTGTACCTTTGTATGGCCAAAACGACAACAATTAAAACACTGAATTGTAGGGAATGTATACAATTCCACTGGCATGGAATTGTAACAACAAAACACACGTTTTGGTAGAATTTGTCCGTCGAAGGTGAGCACGACTGTTTGGGATGGTTTCCACACAGGGGTCGGTTCGTGTATTTTATAGTTGAGACGCCTTGCTTTGATTACTTTCCCGCATCCAGCTGGGACAGATATATTTTCCAATATTTCCTCCGGAGACCATTCGGTAGGAACGCCTTTAATAATTCCAATGCGACACACATTTATTGATGGAACAAATGCCTTCAATTTCTCCTTGGCCAAACTTGGGTCATTTATAAAAGAGTTAGCATCTACGTAACGGGAGAAGCTTAAAGATATTCTATTTCGACCAATGCGTTTTAGAGAACCGTTAATAATATTGTTGTATCTGCGATTTTTCAGGAAATGCCCTAAAGTTACTGGGTGTAATGTCTGAGCCGAGTTTTGTGTATCAACATTTTCTTGGATGTGTACAACGTATGGCGACAGGTCTGTGGCTTCGTACAAAGCCCTAGCAACCTGTGGCGCCTTCTGGGGAAGATCTGACTTTAGGAGGTTTTCAGTCTGGGGACCATCCACAGAACGTGGAGTGGCTTCTTTGTGAACTAAAACTGAATGTACGTCTGATGTTATTTTTGGACTGACTACTGATTCGTTATCACAATGACAATTAGTTTCATTATTCATTCCTGTTGAGTGATGACCACTTCGCCTTCTTTTATTGCAATTTTTACATATTTTTCGTGGAGCTCTAGCCCTTTTCCGCTCCGATCTGGTTAAGGACGAGTCTGTATCCATACTGGATTCGTAAATTGTAATATTATGCCCGACCGAGGGGACTGTGCCCCCCGGATCAGGCGGTTCATTGTCCATTGTGGCCAGAAAAAATAAAATATAAAAGAAACTTACCCTAATATACGAAGAATTTTATCTACAAACTATTAAATTAACTAATCTAATGAATATTTACATAAATCTACACAACTTATCTCCAATCTCAAACGTTTTTTAATATTTAGAAGAAAACGAAAGAAAAATCACGCCCGCCAAATTCGATGATTCCCGCGCTTTTTCTCAGGTTGTCTTGTCATACTGACACAAACAAATAGAGGTGTAACTAATATATTCATAATAGGTACAGGTATTATAATACAAGCGACGTATATTAGGATACGCGAATGTAAAGTAGAGTTTGGCCAGCGAAAGCTGTCCAAAAAAAAAGGCGGGAATTTTAAAAAATCAAGAGCTGTTAACCCTGGCTGTACACTGCTTAAACGGCGTTGATACTATTTATTATTCAGCAAGTAAAATATTTTTTATATGTTTTATGACCTGTAATTTTCGAGTGTATTATGAAGTAATATCTATACTAAAGAGGTAACATTTGTTTGTAAGTTTGTATGTAGGGGTAGGGGGTAATCTCCGGAAGTAATGAACGTATTTAAAAAAATCTGTCACCTACATTCACCCTGAGTAAAACTATATTTTATCCCTGTACTCCCACGGGAACAGGAACTACGCGGGTGAAACCACGGGACGTCCGCTAGTATTAAATAAAACAGTACTTTTAATTCTGCCTTCTTTATTATTTTCAAAAAGTCCACAAACAACATTTCCTCAAACCATTTCATAAAGTTGGTAGCATTCATATCATCATGGTAGTCAGCTGATTTGGATTTTGTACTGAATACCAATAATGCACCTGGCACAAATCCTTCCTCCGATCCAGCATGCACAATAATATGTCTTTTTCCTGACGATATATTAGTAGTGACACCACTTGTTGAAGGTCCTTGCCACGATTTTTTTACTTTATAGGGAACGTGCACAACGACGGTGGTGCCAACTGGCGTCACCAATCCGAATCATGTACCAAATTAATACTTGACATTGACATGTAAAACAAGTAAACAGAATTAATTTTATTATTGAAAATGATTATTCTAGCTAATCATAATCCATTGTTGCATTTCTGGATGTACCAATACATCCACAAAAATGAAAATTAATCAAATAGCGTAAAATAATAAAATTCTATTACTTTCCAAAGAATAGTACTCTCATACCATGTTTAAGTGAAAAACGCAAAAAATGGATAAATGCAGTAAGAAACATATTTGAAAACAATTTGTTTTTGTTACACTCTGCATTGAAAAAGTTCAATGGCCTTCAAAATCAACCGTCCAAGCAAACATGCCAAGTACAATTTAAACTTCAGCGAACACACACATTAGACTGCATTGAAGTTCACATCGAATATTCCTCAACAGTTACACAAAGAGTCCACATGTACTCAGATTATAAACATGGTTATACAATAAAGTTTTTAGTTGGCGGCACTCCTTGTGGTTTCATAAGTTTTGTATCTAAATGCTACGGAGGGCGTTCTAGTGATTGCTAATAACAAAATATGGGTGTGGATTAGACTGCACTGAAGTTCACACCGAATATTCCTCAACAGTTAAACAAAGAGTCCACATGTGTTCGGATTATAAACATTGGTATACAAATAAGTTTTTACTTAGCCGCACTCCTTGTGGTTTCACAAGTTTTGTATCTAAATGCTACGGAGGGCGTTCCAGACTGCACTGAAGTTCACACCGAATATTCCCCAACAGTCTCCACATGAACTCAGATTATAAACATGGATATACAATAAAGTTTTTAGTTGGCTGCACTCCTTGAGGTTTCCTAAGTTTTGTATCTAAATGCTACGGAGGGCGTTATAGTGATTGCATAACAAATGATTGTGGATTGATTTGTTATAGCCTGGAGATACTGTTCTTGCTGATAAAGGATTCCCTTCCATTAAAACATGTGTTGAAAATAAGAAAGTTGTTTTAACCACCATTTTTTCATGAACCACAATTTTCATCAGAGAAAGTAAACGAAACATACAAAATTCATATTGGTCAACATTCATGTTACGCTGACGATCACTATTGATAGACCGAAACCCATGTTTTATACCTTAAAACATAATCAAAAATAATACTTTTGAAGAGATTTGCGTGACAGGTGACAGCATAAGTTTCCTTTACTGTCCGCATAGTGTCTCTTTTGTCGTTTAGTGCTGCCACCTATAGTTCCTGCACGTTCCCTATAGTTCTGATGTACATATGTCTCATTAACGTAAACAATCTGTTTACCTTCTAGCCTCTTTCGATGTATTGTCCTCAAGAATCTGTGTCTCCATGCCGCAATTTCATATTTTTCTGTAAGTAAAGCCCGTTCATTTTTATTGTTTTGAAAATCAAACCCGTTCTTGTGTAAAAAAATTCTGAGGGTTTCACGGCATCCCGTAAATTCAATGGCTTCCTTCAGCTCATTGTGCAAGCTTCTCAGTGTTGGGACTTGTTTTCTAACTCCATAAAATTCATTTATTTTGTTCCTTATTGCTGAAATATCAAAATTATCCAAATTGGAAACTGTTGCTATATATGTGGACGATTTTTCCCCAGAGTGTTCCACTGTCCTTGATTTTTAGACCCTTCAATTTTAATTCTCCTTAGGGTCTTCACACTTACATCTGAAGAGAACGAATACAATAAGTTATGTAACAGTATATTGTTACTATTCAGTCATTAAAATCAAAAACCATAATTAGCCGTCCATACATTATCATAAATGTATAAATCCTTCGAAGTAACTTTTAAAAATCTATAATTTCTAAAGTAATACCTGTCATTGAAGATATCTTTTCCAAATAATGTGATTCACAATATTCAACATTTCCTTTTTTTCTAGAGTTTTCAACTTCTTTACTGCTTCCACAATTGTGAGTTTTGTCTCCTCGTTGTTAATACATCCTGAAAAATCGATACACCGTGAAAGATATTGCGATTTGTTATAAATAGTCGAAAAGTATCAAGTTTTTTCAATAGAAATTCAATAAACTAACCTAAAAGTGAAATGATTGAGTCTAGTCGTAGCATTTTCTCCGCAGATTTCTGATTTAAATCACGTTTTATATCTTTAAATTCGTCAATCATGGTAAATAAAAGCTTCCTCGTCGAACTTTTGATCGTTTTCGGCATTATTTTAACCAAAACCAATGAAAATATGTGAAACGTAAATACAAGATAACTCAAGTATGAAACGTCAATATGTCAATTTTGACAGTCCTAAATTATTGCCATATCAAAACTTCTGAAAATACGTCGTGGACAGCTTTCGTTGGCTAAACTCTAATAGGTTACCAGGTATTAGTCAAATATTAGGGACGCGTAACAGCGAGGCTATTATCTGTGCGACTCACTTCGCTCGCTAGTCTATTACCTACTATTTGCCGACCGCCGCGCCACCGCCGTCATCTCACTCACTCGCTCGCCGACGAGTGAGCGAGATGACAAGACTCGCCTAAACCGACTAGGCGGGCGAGTGAGCGAGATGAATATTCTTCTTCTTAGCGTGTCGATGGCAATCTAAATTGAGTTGGCCCAGAACTGAGCCACTAGTTTAGTTTAGAAATGAATATTGTATTGTATGAATAGTATCTGGCCGCTTGCTTGTCGAATTATGCATGTAATGTGTGTATTGTAATTGTAAAGATATAGTTATACACGTCGGGCTTCGTATGAAAGCTGCACGAGATGGGAACAAAGTAAGTAAGCAATGAAAACCGTTTTTCAAATTTGGTCACTTGTTTCTGTCGCACTGTGTATTCGCTAATCTAATACGAATATTAGCGGTGAGTCGGTGACCGAAGCTCACAGCGACTCCATATTGTATTCAGATAGCACGTGCACGCAGTGATTGATAATATTTACCTAATACGTATTAAGTTAGTAGCTATTTTGTATTTATTTTTGGTGGAGGTTTTGGTTTGGTGGTGGTTTTTCATTTTCATCATCATTCATCATTTTCATTACATAATATCATTGGTAATAGGCATATTTCATATTCAGAGAATAAAAGCAGGTATCAATATTAGATTGAGTAGCTAATAATGAATCTGTTCACTAATATTTGACTAATACCCAGTAATAGGTATGGTATCATAATATGCGTTAACTAATATATTCAATAATATTATTACCTAAAAATGACCCTATTAGAACAT
This sequence comes from Xestia xanthographa, assembly GCA_905147715.2. NCBI lineage: Eukaryota > Metazoa > Arthropoda > Insecta > Lepidoptera > Noctuidae > Xestia > Xestia xanthographa. The sequence continues at coordinate 23,827,936 of LR990642.1, read as the reverse complement.
CTCTAAACAAACATGCATGACAGAAGGAAGACGGTCAAACATCAGCTGTCAGTCAGTCAATACGTCAGGGGCGTTTGGTCAGAGTAGCCAACTTGATTGGAGGGGATGGCACCAACAAACTGTACCTATTTTATAAAACCTGTAATGTGGGAAGGGTACTAAACCTGAATCACTGACATTCAGAATTATTATAAATGCGTGTTTACAAGCAATCATGCCGCCCCCACTTGGTATTTCAGTCACCCATATTGTTTTTTTTTAATATTATTCGCTCTTTTAAATATTAAGTTTGGCAGCATTGAGGTTAATTAAGGCTGATGCTCCAGGATAGCCCGCGAAATTCAAATTTTCTTACGTTTTTTGCAATTTGCAGGCCAGTGCTAGGTCGTATGTTGATTAAAATATTATTCGCGGCTGTGAGATGTATGTAGTTATAGAATTATAATCATCAAAATCATCAATACAACCCTCCAAGTTCATAAAGGTGTAGAAATGACTTTTTCCGTTTTTTTTGTTGTTTCATACACCTTCATGAACTTGAAGGGTTGTATTGATGATTATAATTCTGTAACTACATAATACGTCTTACAGCCGCGAACAATATTTTAATCAACATACCACCTGGCACTGGCCTGCAAATTCCAAAAAACGTAAGAAAATTTGAATTTCGCGGGCTACCCTTGAGCATTCACCTTAAGTCCAAAACCGTCTAATTTTCCCAATCAACCTTGAACCTAAAAATTAAGAAATACAGTTGAAGTCTATTGATTGTAGTAACTTTATGTGCTGGCGTCTGTACTCTGAAAAGCGCAGTCAGCGAGTCAAAAGTTCACAACGAGAAGGTGCGGCCGTTGCCAATCCGAATCTTGTACTCATTATACTTGACATTGACTCAAGGTGAACGCAGACCTTGCCGCACCGCAGTCGTCGCATTCGAATTCTCCTATTCAATCTCGCACACAGATACATAAATAGACACAGATGGCACACAGACAAAGATTGCATAGAACTTCATACGAAGAATTCGAATGCGGCGACTGCGGTGCGGCCAGGTCTGCTTTCACCTGTATAGAACAAACAGGTAAACTTGATAATCTAGCTAATCATAATGCATTGTTGCATTTCTGGATGCACCAATACATCCACAAAAAATTAAAATAAATTAAATAGCGTAAAATTGTATTACTTTCCAAAGAAAAGTACTGCCGATTACGATCCTAACCATTGACATATATATTACTGCGTAAGGACTGGGTGGACCGCATGTTACAATGACGCCTCGAACGTGGTCCCAAAATGGTCTTCCCTATAGCGAACCTAAACTAGAACGCGTTCAGCTGTCTTCGGGAGCGGTCGTAAATTTTACAAGCAAAAATGCCAAGTTGTGTCGTGAAGGGATGCGTGAACTACGACAAAAAGCACAATAAAATAAATGATAACATTTCTTATCACCGGTAAGTTAAAAAAAAAATATTATATCAACTTCTAACATTATTTAAAACAATTTTTTTCGTATTTGTCTCAAGTTCTCAACGTTTGGCAAAGACGACGCGAAGCCGCGTAAAAGTTAGACATAACTTTGCAGCGGCGCGCGTTTTAGCCGATGAAATGAAAAGATTTAATAATTCATATCATAAAATTAATTTTATATGTATAAAATAATTTTTATTGTTTATTACAAGCAAATTAAAATGTGTTTTTATGTACTTACTGGTAAAAATCTATAAGTACAGTGAAAATACGTATTTAATTTGCAGATTTCCTACTGATTCGGTGCGAAAAATACCTGCTCTTACAAGGTTACGTCTAGGGGCAGACCACGCCGATTGACATCGTAGTTCATAGTAGTTCTAATAGATGGCGTTAGTGTTTCTGTATGGCGTGGCGACCGCGTTCGGCGAACGTTCGGACGACCGTATCTTTACTATTTAAATCAATGATCCTAACCCATTATCTGCCGCTAAAATGGTTTACCCCATTGTTGGGCATTGCTAGTTTTTGATTTGACGCTTTCAGCAGGCTTATTACGTATGTCTGTTGACAGCTCGAAATGATATGTCATTAAATAACTGTCAAAAGGTTAGTTTCGTATTATGTATGACCAGTCGCGATCAAATATGACGTCATTGGTTGTCATCGTGGCTGATAGTCACCGTAACTCATTTTGACAGACGCTTAGTGATATTTATATTATTTCGATTATGTAAGCATAATGGACAACAAATTGATGACAACTGAGTTTGAAGTGACTTTCGTGAAAGACGTTACACCGTACCCGGGCTGTTAAGAGGCTGCTTTACAGCGGGGCAACACTGTGCGGCATTGCAGCAAGCCACTACGCCGCATGCTACAATAATCTAAAATGTTGCACACTGTGGCAAATATCGCGCGGCACGGCAGCCACTTGCGTCATGTGGCAGACTGTCGCAGCTTCTATCCAAACACAATGAATTCCATGCCACATTTTTGGTGTGTTATACAGTTTGTAAATTATGTTTTACGATGCTTTGAAAATTAGTTATGCATGATGTTGCCTCGGCGTAAAATAGGCTGCCATATGTTTATTATTTGTAGCATACCACATTATGACGCATATACACCGGGGCAACGCACAGGGTTGCCCCGGTGTAAAGCAGCCTATAATCACCGTAAAGTGATATCCACTCAGTGCGATACGTAATACCAATATTACGACATTCTCGGTTATCATCAAAGTTCGGTGTACAACCGAAGCTTGACAATCACTGGATATCAGAAAGATACGTAATAGGCCTACTGGATATCCAGTGACTATCATGCTTTTTGTTCTCCTCCCCGTCATTGCGATATTTCTTTGTTCTAGCTAGACCATGGGAGAGAACCTTGTAGTTACGGAGATATGGGGGGTCAAAGTTCCAACTTTTTCATAAGTTTTTTTTTTAAATACGTTTTTAATGTTAGATTTTTACTTTACACACCTCCACGAGTTCTACGACCCCCGTAGTATTCAATCCATCCTTATGCACAATGTTTTGAGCGCGTTACATTGAGTTTTACCGTAAAACGTGATATTACACCCCAAAAAAAAATCGTTTCCCAGCGATAATTTTTGCGTAGTTACTTGGTTTGATGTACAGAATGCTCGGTTGATGATGGCTTCGTGAAGAATCCGTTTACATACTGTATGTATGAAGCTGTCAACGCTGTAAAGCAGTCCCACCGGCCCAACGCAAGCTTTACATCAATTACCTACCCTTAACATGAAGGGAGCTGGGTCAGCTGGTCTGGGAGGTAGAATGTGGATCGGGATCTATGAACTAATAGACACCTCTATTGGTTCAGGAAGGTGTTGAACAAAAACAAACACTAACTCAAACTCCATCTATTTTTCTAAAAACCTTGGCACTTCCGTGTTTTCCTATGCAATACTTCACTGTAGCATAGACTTTCAACAGTCTTCGTTCTACCGCTGCGTAATGGTCGTCAGTGGTCAGCTTTTCCCCTTGGAATGAAGCTAGTAATTTGATTGTCTCAGTTAAACTGCCACCAGACACAAGCTCCAAAGTTTGCCAGGTCTTCGAGGATAATCTGAAATGTTAAATTGATATTTACGGACGGAATAATATTATACTCAAGTACTAGGTATACGCCTTTTTAACTAGGACGGTAGGTATTGGGAAAGCCCGATCATAATTTTCAAGGAGACTAAACTACTAAGTACTTACTATTATATTTACATGTTTTTATTTTGCTTATTTGCTTATTTGGTTAAGTGCGAGGTTTCCATAGTAATACATTTTGATACAAGTGGAGAAAGTTTGTTAGTGTATTTGAGGCGGAATTTGGGCGAGGGTGTAGGTAATTGAGCTGAGAACTGCAATAACAATTAATGTGATGTCCACGTGTATCAAACGACGTTTTTCAATACACTTATATTTTTGTCATGAATTATTTATTACGAGACTATGATTTTAATTTTCTTTATTTTTCGCGCTTTGCTTTCGCCAGGTTGAAGGAGAAGCAAAGGTATGAAGCCGATAAACAGCCAATTTTTTTTTTTGTATTTTTTAATTTAGATAGAACACTACTAAATGTTACTTTCTTTAGAAAAGTAAATAGGTATTAGTTTTAAATAATCAGGTTTATCTATGTTGTAATTATAAACACAATTTGAATATTTAAAAAAATATTTACGCCGTAAAGACGCACATTGTTTTGCCGAATAAAAGGAAACCTCCGACTCTAACCATTGAACCGATTTGAACTTCGTCTAAGTATACGTTAGGTAAGTACCTGTGGAATTCCACGGACCCAGTAAAAAAATGATGCAGAGGCTAATAATACATGTTGCCAGTTATGTTTAAATCAGGGATGTTACGAAGGTTCGACTCCGACTCCGATACGTCGGAACTTCCGATTGATTTTACACCTCCGGTTCCGACTTCGGTTCCGATACTTTTAAATCGGAGGTTTTAATCGGAGGTCGAAGCATAGCAGAGAGCGGCGGGCGGCGGGCGGCGGCGACGACGCGCTGTGCTATGCTGTGTGATGCGCTGTGGTCAACGTGTACGAACAGGTTTATGCATGTCGCCCGGGGAACACACATAGGCTTACCAGGGCCTAAAATCGGAAATCTTGTCTTGGAGGATGAAAAATCCTGATTTTCGACAAAAAAGTCCGGCCTAGCCTAAAGTTTACCTACGATCAAACAAAAAACTGTTTTTTTTATTCAAAGTTAGAAAAAAAAAACAATAAATCATTTTCAGTAGGTAATCAAAAGTGTTTATTATATTTTGATTAATACAAATAGCTTTTAAAATTTGGTTTTGACTGCAAACATTTAATTGAAGAATTGCTCACAACTATAATCTTTCCAGTTATACTTCGTAAGTACGATGGCTCTAATGGATTCCACTGATAGTCTGTTTCTTTCTTTCATCCGGCATGAGTCGAAAAATCTGGTCTGGCACAAAATCCGGGCGAAGTCCGGTAATGGCATTATAAATCCGGTCAAGACCGGATTAATCCGGTCAGATGGTAACCCTAAACACACAGCACGCGTTCTGTCATCGATTCATAATTCACTATTTTATTTTATTGCCTGCCCTTATCACATGTTTCTTCTGCCACCATTTCCGACTCCACCTCCGACTCCGATTCCGGTTCCGACTCCGACAAACCAAATTTTAAAACTCCGACTCCGGTTCCGATAAAACCACCTCCGTAACATCCCTGGTTTAAATGACATGTAATAGGGGGTGAGCCCATTGCCATAAACCAAGCACAAATCCGGACTCCTTGACTGCTCTTGAGAAATTCCAAAAAAAAACCCAATAACATTTTGAATGACCCAGCCATTGAATCCAGGACCTCTTGCCTCAACAGGCGAGGTAGAGGCGATTCAGATCTGTTGTGGTTTTTATTTTTCTTAGCCTAAGTATATTGTTCTACTGCTTGGCAAAGGCCTCCCCCATTGCCTTCCACTCTTCTCTCTGTGCGGTTTTCTCTGGTCAATCACGCACAAATCTAAATCGTCACGCTCCTGGCACCAATGATATATAAACTATAGATACGTTGTCCGCACTCTAAAATGACAACATGAAATGAAGCCAATTGGCCACATCGCGCTTAGTTACGCACCAACCTGTCGCGCGACGCTACGTTTGTTTATAATTTAATAAATCCTGTGACGTGACTGAAGATGTATATTTATCTCCCTCTCGAAACAGGCATCCCGCCGTTCGGTGTCATATTTTCTTTCTCTTTCTTCACGCTTAGAAGTAGTTCTAGTATTTTCGCCGTTTTTAAGCGCCGCGATGTTGGTTCATGACGTGTCTATATATAATACGTCATTGCCTGGCACCCACTGCGTGACGACTCTGGCCCATCAGTCCTGATGCAGTCTAGAGACATGGCCTGCTTAATTCCACTTCAACCCAGCAGTGTTGTTGCCCATATCAGCGAATTCAGTTTATAAATTGTGGTATTGCGAATTCTGTCGCTGACTCGCTGAGCTTAATACAGAATACGCTACGTTCTATCACCCTTTGGAAAACTTTGAGTTTGGACTTTTGCGACTGGGTCAGGGACCTAGTGGGTTAGGTTGGGCACAATACACATGTTGATGATGTTTGTGCTTCAGGGATAAAGATAAGTCAACCTTCATCAGCGACTACATGGACCAGTATCTCTGCCATGCGTTGTAGTTACGTTCCGTTGTGTTGTAGTAGGTAATAAAAAAGATAGTGATATGTTTTGTACTCACATGCAACACTGATAAAGTGGGGCCAGTATATCGAGTTCATCCAGCATAGGATTACCAAGCCCTTTCCCATTGTCCAGCAGGATTATTCTATGTTTGTACACTTCATATCTATGGCGATCTCCATTTTGTATTAGAAAATCAATGATAGCAATATCAATTAAATTGAGTATTCGCTTTGTACTCAGCACTGATGACACTTTCCTGTAAAATAAAAAGTTTAAGTCCAGTCAGTGGCCCGATGGCTAGGGTACAAAGAAAATGTTTGTTTGTATAATTATGTATAATTTATTACACTTGCATTGCTAATTCTATGGCGTCAGGCAGGAAAAGGAGAACACCCAGCTATTTTGGGCCTATTTTCAAATTTTTAATCATTATTATTTATTTAAAACTTGGATGGCATAATAAAAATGTTTAAATCTGCTAATTTTAATTATTGCATTTATTTAGTTGCTGACAAAAAAAAACTTCAATCTGGATATTCTCAGATATTTAGTGGTTGAATAACTTCTCGATGAACTGACTTACGACTTAGGTGTGATGATAAAAATGTTTATTATAGTTTATTTTGGTTGGCACTTTTGAAAATAGTCCAATCTGGGTGATATCCTTTATTATTTAAAAAAAATCCAGGGCCCCTAGGCCCTTGGCGACACCCATGATGGGAGTGAGCCCATGGCATAATTGGGTTGAAATCTGAATTCTGGGATTATTATATTGTTCAATCCAATAAATAAACAATACTTACTTACAATGGTCATTATCATTTTCCCATTCCATTTTTAAGCTGTTATAGGACCGTCTCCATGGGGACTTGTTAACTTTGAATGGTTTATCTAAGTACAATATAGCCGCTCCTTCAATGTCACCCTTGTAGTCAGGGCATACAGTTTCATTTACTTTACAGTAATAACACTTGCCATAAACACACACTCCTTTATCTGTAACAAGGGAGAGACATGGGGAATTATGATTATGTAAGACAAAAAATCTATAACTATGTTATATTACCTCACAAACCACAATTTGTAATTAATATTATAACTAATAAATGATTATATTTGTAAATGTTGCAGTAACCCAACTGAAATGGAGTTGGGCAGGCCATGACTGTAGAATGCATCAGGACCGATGGGCCAGAGTCGTAATGCTGGCGTAATGGCTTAGAGGCGTTTGTGCGAAATTGGCCACAGCAAACTGCACGGAGAGAAGAGTGGAATGTTAACTCCACATCATGTATTTAACAAAATATTCATATGTTGAAGAAAGTTTTCAATATATTACTTACCATTTTTAACCATCGTCCTTTTTAACCCAGCTGTAGCATGAGCTAGTATCTCTTGGTTAAAACTAATCCTCCTTATGACAGAAGGGGCCACCCACTTATAGTTTAATATCATGGCAAGGTAGTATGTAAATACCTCTGAGTTGTAGCGGTCATAGCCTGCATAAATGTTGCCTCTAATTATATCACTAATATTATACCTCTTTGGTTTGAAGTACAGCTTTTGTTTTCCCTGTAAAAACAATTGAATTACTTAACTACTGTTAATACTCAAGATGAGAATCTAATAACACAAATTCATTGTCAAAAACAAACTTTTAACAGGAACAATAACTTCAATTGTGTCCCCTTGGGAGCATTGTCAGCACGTGCTATCTGTGAGGTGCGCAGAGCATGCAGTATCTGACCGGCCGCACCATCGCTATATGGGAACAAGGACTCTTCATCAGCCCACTGAAATAAAAAAGCTGTGTATTTTAAACTTCTACTTTATACAGGAATCAAAATATGGTTACCATTTGAAAAGTATTGTAACCACCAAACTGGTTACAATTTGCCCATACTTACATTTTCAATTTTGTGCCAAACACTGTCTAAACTAGCCCCAGAAGAATTGAATGAGCTTATCAAATCTCTTTGAATGGGTAGGAATTTTGAATTTTTGGTGTGGTACTGACTAGGCAAACGGTTGAGGTATTCATTAATTTCCCTGATTACAGGGGGTATAGGGTCAGACTTCACAAGAGGCAGCTTAAAAGTAGCAGGTTTGTGCTCAGTATTAAGTATATAGAAGAAATATACATTCAGACCTACTAGTAACAGTAGAAATAGAGAGAACCCAAAGATACAATTCATCGACATACCTAAATCATTTCAATTTTATAGTCTACATTTATTTCTCAGAGGTCATAAACAAACACAAGTGTTTCAGAGACGACGGTTAATTATGTTTGGCTCACACCAGTTTCCTTACCCTTGTCTCAGTTAAATAAACCTTTTATAAAGATTTTTGGCACATGGCGTATTGATGTGAATAAATAATTATATTTATTAGCATTTGAACACTTCTCAATGACAAGCGGTAACACTGGATAAGATTTTTAAATAAAATTATGAAATGCAGTTTTTTGTTACTGTTTCGTTGTACTGTTTCTCTTTGACTAGATTTTAAATCGAGAATAGTAAACAAAGGGTAAACGAGATTCGAATAGCGGATGGGGTTTAGTTTTGCTGTCGCCGTGACGCTGTCGCCTGTCATGTCACGCTACGCTGACGCTGTCACGTGTCAAGTCACTGTCACTGTCTGACTGTCTGTGGCAACCACAGATCTACAAAACAACCCTGTTGGCAACACTTGTGTCATCAGTATGGTCAGCATGGAACTACTAAAGTGCTACTTTTTAAGGTGAACGCAGACCTAGCCGCACCACACGCGCCGCAGTCGAATTCTTCTATGCAATCTCGCACACAGACATAGACACAGATTGTATAGAACTATAGACGCGAAGAATTCGAATGCGGTGACTGCGGTGTGGCTAGGTCTGCTGCTTTACGCGCGCCCCGGGGCAACTTTGTGCGACTTTGCGGCATGCCACATTGACGCGTGCTCCAATAATGAGAGGTTTTCCTTTTGAGGTTTTAAAAAAAAACTTAGTTTCCAAGAACTCTATAGATGGCGTTGAACTTACTATGCCAAAGCCAAAACGCTTGAAAAAAAAAACATTGTGTCACGTCACATACTCTCGTTGACTGACACTTTCATTTGCTTAACCTTCCGAATATAACCAACATTTCTCGCGCTTTGTTAAAATCAGTTTTTTTAGGTTCCGTTCCTTGTATTATCATACTAACTCCTAGCGCCATCTATCCAGCAACTAGGGAAGAGCTAAAAAGAAAATCCCTCATTTAAAATGTTGCACATTGTGGCAAGAATCGTGCGTCGTGGCAACTCCTTGCGGCATGCTGCTAAAGTTACTTCATCAGCCATAGTCTACGGTGTCTTGTCCTTTCGATCAACCGAGTTGGTAGACCAAAACATGATGTTGCCTCGGTGTAAAATAGGCTGCCGCATACCGCCATTGCCGCTTAAGTTGGTTATTTGTAGCACACATATATATACACACGCCACAATATGTAGCATGCAGCTTCTCCTATTAGTCGTGATTGTAATTATTCAGTTATGTTCTCTGACAGTATAGGTAGGGGGCTAGGTAAATTAATTAGTAATAACCTGAGTTATTGTACCCAAAACAATTGTATGCCAGGGTCAACCTACAAACAGATTATGGCATCTGTAATTATGACTGTTTGTGATCCTAGTACCACCATTACTATATGTGTTGGTAATAGTTCAAATATATTGTATATATTGTTATCGTATATATTGTAAATACTGCGACTATTAATAATAATACTAATGAACAGGTGGTGACCTTAAATAAATATAGCATTAGTGATAATGATGTTTACAAACATTATACTGAGGAGGATCCATATGTCACCGTGGAAAATTCTCAATTAGGGTATATTAGTGATAGGATCTTGTTGTCTGGCGATGGCACGGGAGTCTCGGGGCTCTCTCCAGATATTAATATAAATTTAAACTAGAAAGTCAGACAACAGAAGGTGCCATTAACAATATTGTTAAACCTACCAACAGCAAGGTATCTTCTTTAGAAATAGAATTGTTTTTAGAAAATAGTAAGTTTGACATTATTTGTTTTACTGAACATTGGCTTAAGGATTACCAAATGCTTATTAATTATGAGAACTATATGGTGGGTAGCTGCTATAACTGTAAAACTATGCTTCGTGGAGGTTCCTTAATTTTTGTAAAAAATTGTTTAAGATATAAGCAACGTAACGACATAATAGGTCTCTCGGCTGAACATTGCGTCAAACTGTCCTGTGTTGAGCTAGATAAGCATGTTATTGTGTGTGTGTACAGACCCCCAAAATATCAAAACTTTTCCTTATTTGAGTCAATAATGGAAGATGTCCTGGCAAAACTTGCAGCCAGTAATAAATCTATAATTATTTGTGGTGATTTTAACATCAATATTTTAGAAGAAAATTCAAATAGCAGTCGGTTATTAAATCTTTTTAAGTCATTTGACTTGACCAACACTTTTATAGAACCTACTAGAGTCACTCCATCTTCTGCTACTTGTATAGATAATGTTTTCTGCGATTGTGATTACTTAGATAAAGCCATAGTTAATTGTCTGCCGTCTGACCATAGCGGACAAACTGTAACTTTTAGGTGTAATACACCATTGCAAAAAATTCAGATTAAATTTAGACCCATAACTTCTAACAAATTAAATAGGTATAATATTTCCAAGTGTTATGAGCCATGACGATATTAATATAAATCAATTTTATGATCATTTCTTTTCAATAGTTCACACTGAATTCAACAAAACTTTTGAAAAGAAGACAAAAAGTATTTGCCCTAAATTTATATTTAGTGATTGGGCAACTAGAGGTATCAGAAAAAGTAGGGAAACACTATTTGAGCTTTTTGGCCTTAAGCCTTATATGAACACTGAAACTTTTAACAAATATGTTGCTAAGTATTCAAAAAATTTTAGAGATACATGCAAGGTTGCCAAAGCCTTGCACATTAGCAACAAGATCAAAACAGCAGAAAATAAAATTAAGACAGTTTGGAAAGTCATAAATAGCGAGACTAACAGGAAGAAAACACGTAATACTAGCTACACATTAGATACAGCATGTGGTCCTAAAAGCTCTAATCAGGAAGTAGCTCAAGAATTTGTAAATTTCTTTACCGATATACCGTTAAAAACTACGGAGGCTCTAAGTTCCTCTCCTGAAGTCTCAATTGGTTTACTAAAGGCGAAGGTGTCTGGATGCCAGGCTGAATTTAAATTTAAACACATAAACCCGATGATAGTTATTAAAGCTTTCCGGCAAATAAAAATCAAACTGACCGAAGATCTATGGGGAATGTCTATCAAAGTTTGTACATCCATACTTGAGACTATAGCTCCATACTTAGCTTTAATTTTTAATTTGTGCGTAGACCAAGGAGTTTTCCCTGATTTAATGAAATACAGTAAAGTCATACCTCTTTTCAAATCCGGTGATAGTAAAGATACAAATAATTATAGGCCTGTATCCGTGTTGCAAGGTGTTCGAAAAGATAATGCTTAATCAAATGCTCAATCATTTTAACACCAACAGAATCTTACACGATCAATAGTATGGTTTCACCAAGGGACGCTGTACAACTGACGCCGGTGTAACCTTAATAAAGCACATATTTACGGCGTGGGAAGAGTCCCAAGACGCTGTAGGAATATTTTGTGATCTCTCCAAAGCATTTGATTGTGTAAATCACGACACATTGCTTTTGAAACTTGAGCATTACGGACTAGGTAAACTTGCACTTAGTTTGTTAAAATCTTATTTGAGTGATAGACAACAATATGTTCAAATAAATGGTGTTAATTCACAGGGTTTAAAAGTAAAAATGAGGGTTCCGCAAGGCTCAATATTGGGTCCTTTCCTCTTTTTAGTATATATAAATGATCTACCCTATTTACTGAAAAACCAACCTCAAAATATGGTGTTATTTGCCGATGACACTTCCCTAATTTTTAAGATCAATAGACGGGCCCAAAATTTAGATGACGTGAATAATGCCCTACTTCAAGTCCATAATTGGTTCACAGCAAATAATTTAGTACTAAATGAAAAAAAAAACCAAATACATAAGATTTGCTTTACCGAATGTTAAAAGTAGCGATTGTGTTATAGTACTGAATAAAGAGAAACTTGAATTCGTAGATAAAACGGCTTTCCTGGGGATTACGCTTGATTCAAGGCTACAATGGGGTTCTCATTTAACATCTCTGGCGGGGTGGCTAAGTTCGGCAGCATATGCTATTAGAAAAATCCGTCAATTTACTGATGTAGATACTGCTAGATTGGTATATTTTAGTTACTTTCATAGTATAATGTCTTATGGCATTTTGTTATGGGGACGGGCTGCTGACATTGAGTCTATATTTATTCTGCAAAAAAGAGCCATCAGAGCCATATACAATCTTCGTAGGCGCGATTCTCTGGAGGAACTGTTTAAGGAAATAAACATCATGACTGTACATTGTCAATACATCTACGAAAACATAATGTACGTAAGAAAAAATCTACATCTTTTTGGTAAAAGAGGTGACAGACACAATTACAGTACTAGAAATAGGGACCAATTAGTTCAGCCAGGCTTCAGATTCGCTAAAGTAGACTCATCTTTCATGGGGTACTGTTTGAGATGCTATAATAAAATTCCACAAAGCATTCTTGAACTGAATGAAACAAAATTTAAAACATGTATTAAACGCACACTTTGTAAGCAAGCATATTACAAATTGGACGATTATATCGCTGATAAAAATGCTTGGCTCAATGCCGGTCCTGCTCCACATTAATGCGCTAATGGATAGCACTAATTGTATTGTTGGAGCTGCTGAAGATTGTACAACTATCTTTGTATTGTATAAATTCAATATCTTTATTATTATATAGCCGCATATCGCATATTGTGTGAGTGCTATGTACTAGAACGCTATCAGTCGCTGGAAACCTACGTTTTTCCTTGACTTGAATGTGCCGTGGCGGTTAGGAGATATGTCATGCTCACTCAAATGTCTCGCTGATGGTGACGCGTGTGTCGGATCATTTAGTTCCCTTCAAAATGGTTGAGTTGAATGGTGCTGATACATGCGTCATGTTCGTGAACGAGCGCTGTCAGTTGGGACTGGTCAGCTCTTGGCTGCCACGGCTTATTTGAATTTAATAATTTTATTTTTGAATTGTTTTTGTTTTGTTTTTACTATGGACACCTTTAACGTGCACATCTTGCTACATTGTTCTCACATAATGTACCATCTCAACATGAATGATGTAACCAAGATTTTGTAAAAATATTCTGATTTAAAAGAGTGTCCATGGAGTTTCTTGCCCGTTCTTCTCCATAGAGATCTACGCTAGGGAATGGGCAACTACAGTACTTTCACAGTTTTTATGTCTTGTGACTGGGACTGTAGCTACATTTAATTTTCATATTTGTTTCGACAATTCAAAAGTGCCTGTAACTGGCCTACTTGAAATAAATGCTTTGATTTTGATTTTTGATTTTGCAGCAATGCCGCACAGTGTTGCCCCGGTGTAAAGCAGCCTTTATGGTTCTTTGTCAAATGGCACAAACGGCCCTTACAAATTCGTCCTACCCGTCCGTCTGTCGGTCTGTTCAAATCTATGGGTGTGTTTGTCCGTATGTCACAGCCATTTTACTCCGACCACACAGTTGGGAGAGCAGCATAGCTATTCACAAACGCTTCGATCCGATTTTGATTGGACAAGTCCTTTGTCTATCTTTTTTGGCATTATAAAAGCCAGCGAGATAGACATACGACTTTCCGAATGGAAATCAAATCGAAGCATTTATGAATAGCTATACTGTGTCTTCTATAGACCGCTACACAAAAGTCATGATAAAAATAGTGGTGACGCTCCCTAAAAGTAAATGTCTATGGACAGCTGTTGAAAAACGATTTCGGGGTTCTTATAATATAATTTTAGATAAATAATAATTATTAATTAAATAATAATTTATTTTTTGACATTCGCAAGCCGCAAAAATTGAGCAATTCTTACGGCTTCTTGTTAAAGTTGGAAAATGAAAATTCAGAAAATACGGGGTTAGCCGAGTGCAATTACAAAAAATACTCAAAAGTTGAATAAATTTTTAGTCACTTCACTCGTAATCATGGTTTTCTTGAATACTTTTACACAATAATATTCTATTAAACAGATATGTTGTGAGCGCGCAATCGTGAAGACTCGAAAACGGGCCAATTGGCCTGTTTTGCCTTTATTCCTGCGTCACTGCGTGTAGGTGAGGTGGCTCTGACCCGCGGCACACTTTTTTCGGTGGTTTTGTAGGTGTATAACACATCTGTTTATTAGAATATCTCTAAGCTTTTACATCTGTGAAAAAGTTTAAAAAATAAATGCAGAAAATTTTGAAAAAAAATACTTGAAGTATTGCATTGCATGACAACAATGAACAAAGCAACAGACCAAATTAGCATTTAATTAATGCACGCAGGTAACACTATTACGCTACAATATGAATTCCTCGAATTCGAAGTTATTCCTAAACGAAAAAAAAATATTCCAAAGAAAATTAAAAATAAAAAACGTTTCGAGCGGCGAAACTTTTTTTTCACTTCTCTTTCTCTAAAAGTACGCCAAAAGTATAGCCCTACGAAGCGGGACTAAAGTGACCCATTTAGTCTAAAAGTAATTAGTTTTTTAATTTCCTTCAAACAAACTCCAAAGGGTAAAAACGGGACCCTATTACTAAGACTCCGCTGTCCACCTATCCGTCTGTCTGTCCGTCTGTCTGTCTGTCCGTCTGACTATTTTTCTCGCACTCAAAGTGAAAAGTACAGTGTAACATACGGCGCTAAAATCCCATTTTAACTCGGTTCCTATTTCCTCGTATATTATTACCTACAGTTATTACCCAGTACCTACTGTGTTGTAGAGGTGAGATAGGCAGTCGCACCACGTAAAGTACCTACTGGTATTCAGCTGCATCCGGTAAGACTGTAAGCCGACCCCAATAAAGTTGGTAAAAGGCTAGGCAGATGATGAAAAAATTACGTGGTTGTGTTGCGACTGCACCACGTAAAATACTGGTATTCTCCTGCCTAAGGTAAGACTGGAAGCCGACCCCAACAAAATTGGAAAAAGGCTAGGCAGATGATGAAAAGATTTTAATACCACATTGGCAACAGGACTACGAAAACAGCCCTTAGTAAACATAGACTCTGATTCTTCTGGTAAATTAGACTGTGGCATACAAGACAGATTTTCATTATTAGAAATAGGAACCTCGTTTACAATATTATTTTGTTCCCGACTCTCCTTACTGACATCTGAACCCATGTTTGAAATGGGGATATCATTAACAACATTATTTTGTTCTTGATTATTATCTAAAGTTTCAGGAGCCTGATCAAATGGGTAATAATCATCATTACAATAATGGTCATTAGATCCAATGGCCATCATGATATATTTCCTATTTCTTCTGTATACTTTGCCCTCTTCATCCCCTACCAAATAAGAACGAGGCTCATCACATATTTTTAAAATCGTTCCCTGTTGCCAATTAGCATCAAGAGATTTTTTAAAATAAACTTTCTGACCAACATTCAATTCTGGAAGTAGTTTTGTAGATTTATCATAATATTGCTTTACATCTCTTTTGTATGCATAATGTTTTCTCCCATAAGATGCTATTTGGGGCTTTAACTTATTTTTTGAAACTGGTAACAAAGTATTTAAATTTCTAGAATAAAGTAGTTGTGCAGGTGATGGCATATAAGGTTTAGGTGTATTGCGGTAATTAAGCAATAAGTTGTATAACTTTCACATTACTATTAAATATTTGAGATTTTTTTAGTTTTAATTTTTTACATACCTCCATAGATATCACATTACATGCTGCACCAGTATCCATTTTCATAAGAACCTTTATGTTATTAACAAAAAAGTTTTGAGAAATCTCACTTCCCACTGATAGAGATCCAATGAATAAGTTGCTATCCTCCTCGTCATCATCCACATCTTCATCTTGATGCTTTAACAGCATGAACTTGTTTATTCTTTCTGCACACTGACGAGAAATGGTTAGGCTTGCCACATTTGTGGCAGGCTTTCCCATAAGCAGGACATTTATTAATTCCATGCGACTTCCCGCAATTTCTACAATTCTTTATGGTTTTCTTCTGGTTTGAGAAATAAATTTCCTTCTCTTCATTTTTATTACCTTCAGTCGCCATCTTGTCTTCAACGTAAGATCTTGATGTTGTTATATGTAAAATGTCATACCATCATATCGTATGGGATCCCCTTCTTCTTCAAATGAAAAAACACAAAGCCATTGCTCCACTTATAATTTTCTTTAAAACATATACATCAAAATAAAGTTACTACAAATAAAATCAACATTTAAATTCCTCTCTAAAACCCGTCTACATTATTTCTCTTACTACAACAGACTGTAACTGTATCATTTTTATTCAAACGCTCTTCTTCATAATATTTTTCTTTTTCAATGACCATAGACTTTTAAAAGCTGCCAGTAAATCAAAGACATAAAATTCTATTAACCCAATATTACAACATCCCCTCTGAATTTTATGTTTATTACAATTATAATAACATCTCATAGATAACTCCCATCAACTCATTTAAACCCAACTTAACTAATCCACCCAACTTAACTAAATAAAACAAACAAACTTTTGAATTAACTAATCTAAACACCTTACATAACTAACTTAAACATTAAAATTTCAAATTAATTTTCAAACAACCTTAAATCCTAATAAACCTACATAACTCATCACATTACAGAATGTCCTTCACGTATCACTCACTATACACTGTCTCAATCTCAAAAACTTTGTCCTGTCTAGTGGTTTAGTTAATATATCTGCCAAATTATTTTTAGTCGAACAATAATGAATTTCCAACAAATTCTTATCTATTTTTTCCTTAATGAAATGATATTTAACGTCAATATGTTTGCTTCTTCTATTCAAAATTCCATTTTTAATCAATACTATAGCTGATTGATTATCAACAAACAACTGTGTTTTCGGTAATTTATTTGTCAACTCGTAGATCAAACTCTGAATGTATAATAGATCTTTTATACATTCGGCTGCAGAAATATATTCAGCCTCAGTACTGGAAAGAGCAGTGACTGACTGTTTACGTGAACACCAATGAATTGGACCACCACCATAAAATATTACAAAGCCAGTCGTACTTTTCCTAGTATCAGGATCACCTGCAAAGTCTGCATCACAATACGCTTTTAAAGTTAAATCGTTACCACGAACATACTGTATACCACTGCTGACTGTATTTTTAATATATCTAAAAAGGTTCTTAATATTTGCAAAATCATTCAAGTTAGGATGTTCTTGATGTCTACTACAATAACCAACATGAAAAGCCAGATCCAATCTTGTTTTATTAACCAAATACAACAATGAACCAATCAATTGGCTATATCGATGCACATCATCAACTCCCATTTTCCCCTCTTGATGTGTATCAACTAAAATATCTGGATGACTACTATCTTTTAAGTTTTCATATTTAAACTTTTCTAAAATTTGATTTATATAACTTTCCTGATAAATCTTAATAAAATTTCATTCTACTTTAACATCAAACCCTATAAACTTTTCAGTCTTATCAAATTTCCGCATTTCAAACTCTTTTTCTAATTTATTAATAATTTTATTTAAATCAAACTCATTTTCACCAATTAAAATACCATCATCTACATAAATAGCCAAATATATTTCTTTATCTTTATTTACAAACACACATGGATCTGATTTTAATTGTAAAAAACCCAATTTTTTCAAAAACTCCGTTAATCTCTTGTTCCACATAAGTGGTGCTTGTTTCAATCCATACAAACTCTTCTTTAATTTACATACTTTATTCTCTTTGTCTTTTATATCATATCCTAAAGGTACTTCCATAAATATTTCTTCATCTAATTCTCCATATAAAAATGCTGTCTTCACATCAAATTGCTTAATTTTAAAACCTTTTTGAGCTGTAAACGCCAACAACAATCTAACACTAGTAGTATTAACCACTGGACTATATGTCTCCTTATAATCAATATTGTATTTTTGTAGAAAACCTCTTG
This sequence comes from Xestia xanthographa, assembly GCA_905147715.2. Classification (NCBI taxonomy): domain Eukaryota; kingdom Metazoa; phylum Arthropoda; class Insecta; order Lepidoptera; family Noctuidae; genus Xestia; species Xestia xanthographa. The sequence goes on along the minus strand of LR990642.1, from coordinate 23,809,627 downwards.
CCACTAATCTAGCCTTATATCTTCCACCAGGCTTTATAGTAAATATCCATTTACTCGAAATTATTTTCCTATTTTTTGCTTCACACTTGTTAACAATTTCCCAAGTTTTGTTTCTCTCTAAGGAATCTTTTTCCTCATCCATTGCTCTTTTCCATAAATCTTTATCAAAACTATTAAAAACATCTGTATAAGTTAAAAACGAAGTCTCCAAATCATAATCTTTCAACCAAAATGGCAATTTCCTTTCTCTTTTCGGTAAAATCCGCAATCCATCATTAATAACTGGTTCAATTGCATCCTCAAACTCATCACTAATTACAACTCCTGTATCATCTGTAACTTCCCCTCTCAAACTATTATTTTCTTCAACACCAACTCCAATGTCTTCAACGCTATCTTCAAAATTCTCATTATCTTCAACACCAACTCCAATGTCTTCAACGCTATCTTCAAAATTCTCATTATCTTCAACACCAACTCCTCTAACTTCAACATCTTCATCACTAACTTCAACTTCAACATCTTCAATACTGCCTTCAAAAATCTCAGCATCTTCATCACTAACTTCAGCTCTATTTTCTAAAACTTCTTCATCACCAACAACTCCATCACCACTTTCACTACGAAAACCATTACCACCTTCACCACGAAAACTATTATCACCTTCACCACAAAAACTATCACCACGAATATCAACACTAACCTGTTTAAATAAATTTTCTAAATCGCATTGTTTCACACTACAATTACACATTTTCAAATAATCTGCAACGTCACTCTTATTATTATTAAACACCACATCTCTTGAATAAACAATTCTAAAACTCGAAGGATCCCATATCTTATAACCATTGTTAGTATACCCTACTAAAAGCCCTTTGCTACTCCTGGAGTCAAGTTTATGTAACTGAAAATTATTTTTATAATATACTAAAGATCCAAAAATGTTTAAATGTTTTAAATTAGGTATTCTATTAAACCACATTTCAGCTGGTGTTTTAACATTTATTTTATTTGCACTCCTGTTCAATAAATAAGCAGAAGTTAAAACGGCTTCACCCCATAATTCATGTGGTAGCTGCATATCAAAAAGCAACGCTCTTGTTCGTTCCATTAATGACCTGTTTAATCGTTCAGCTGTACCATTCAGCTGTGGAGTATAGGGAATAGTGTAATCAATATTAATACCTTTGTTATTACAGTACATTTTAAATTGTTTGCTAGTATATTCACCCCCATTATCGCATCTGAATGTTTTAACCGTTGTTTCAAAATGATTTTCCACCAAATTAATATAATTAATTATTTTTGAAAACGCTTCGTTTTTATTTTTGATTAGAAAAACTTTAACAAAATGAGTGTAATCATCCAAAAACGTGATAAAATATTTGTAACCATCCCATGTTTCCGTTTAAATAGGACCACAAATATCACTATGAATAATTTCAAGTGGCTTACTAGCTCTGTGTCTATTTGTTTTAAAAGGTTTTCTACATAATTTTGATTGTGTGCAGACTTCACAGATGTCAATCTCCTTTACCAGGCCTCTATCTATACCTCGAACAAGATCTTTTGTCCTGTTAATAGGTACATGACCTAATGCACGATGCCAGAAATGAGCATTTATATGAAAGATGTTCACTGACCTTGAAAGTACGACTGGCTTTGCATTAATGTTCAAATAATACAGACCATCTTGCTTCAGTCCACCAACCTCTATGCATTCAGAGTCCTCACTTTCGATTTGACAACTCGTTCTGAAAAATTTTAACAAATAATTATCATCAGCTAATCTAGATACAGATATTAAGTTCTTTTTGAGTTGGGGAACACATAATACATCTTTAAAAACAATATTTTTAGTATAAATGTTGCCCATTATGTTGACATGATGAATATTACCGTCTGCAGTCATGATTTTATAATTAATCTTCTTCTTATCTTTAAGGTAACTTTCTGATGTAACAATATGACTGCTGGTACCTGAATCTATTATGAATTCAATCTCTGCTTCTGTTGTATTAGTTGTATAGAAGTTACTTACATTTTGTTTTAGGCAGAACCTTGTATAATGTGAGTTTTCCTTACAATTCACGCAGTTAAATTTTAAATTACAATCTGCATGTCTGTGTCCACTCTTCATGCATTTATAGCATTGAGCTATGTTGTTGTATGCTTTACCGTCACCATTTAATGTTCTGCAGAATCTTGCAATGCGTCCTTTCTTTCCACATTTGAAGCAACTCCTTACATGAAAACTGTTTTCTATTTGTTTGACAGTGTCATTCTCAACAGATGTTGTCGGTTTTGAAACTTCATGTCTATCTGTATTTTCTTGTCGCATCTTTATTTCTAAATTAAGCCTTGATATTAAATTAATTATAGTTTTATCTTCTAATGATGTTGATTCCCAAGCTGTTCTAAAATAAATGTATTTTTCCGGTAGATTTGAAAGTATTTTGGTTATGATTTGCTTGTCATCAAAATTGTATCCTAAACCTCTTATCCTCGTTGCTTTATTCTCAATTTCTGCTATGTCTGTCATTAAATCTTTATTTTCAAATTTATATTTATAATAATCTTCTAATAAGCGAGAAATTTGAGTATCCTTATGTCCAAGAAATAATGTGTCAAATTTTTTTATAATTTCCTTGGAAGTTTTGCAATTTATTGCGTAAACCATATACTTATCACTAATTGCACATATTATTAGCAATTTTGCTTTGGCATCTCTTTTAATAAAATCATTCTTTAAATTTTCATTATCTTCCAAAACAGATTCCAGCTCTCTTGCCGTCAAAAATAACATTAATTTTTGTTTCCATAGAACATACTCAGACTCGTTTGTCAGTTTTGACAATTTATGATCGTCAGACATTTTTTTCAAAATTTTTATTTCCAATAATTTTAACTTGAACTCCAAAATATTTTTCAGGCTCTTACTTCCTCGACCTCCTCACAATATCAGTTCAATTGGCAACCCATAATCTTTTAAAACCTGAAGGGTTCTGGGCCCATAACCTGTTGTTATATGTAAAATGTCATACCATCATATCGTATGGGATCCCCTTCTTCTTCAAATGAAAAAACACAAAGCCATTGCTCCACTTATAATTTTCTTTAAAACATATACATCAAAATAAAGTTACTACAAATAAAATCAACATTTAAATTCCTCTCTAAAACCCGTCTACATTATTTCTCTTACTACAACAGACTGTAACTGTATCATTTTTATTCAAACGCTCTTCTTCATAATATTTTTCTTTTTCAATGACCATAGACTTTTAAAAGCTGCCAGTAAATCAAAGACATAAAATTCTATTAACCCAATATTACAACACTCGCATAGCAGAAATTGCATAACGTACTCCAGCGTCAGTTTTTTGTCGTCTTCGGTTATAAGTTTTATTTTCAAATTTTTGAATTTGTCGTCTAATCCAGAAACGATCTTGCTTGCCGTCAAGCTTTCTCTCAATTCGCCGAGTTCGCATGCGAGTCCAAGATTGATTACTTTTTGAAAGTATTCTTCTAAAGTCAATCCACTTTGTTTAATACTGAAGAAATCGTGCCTTTGTATAGATAAGCTCTTTCTTGGATTTATGTATTTCTCGAACTTACTGACGATGTCTTCGAATTTTTCATCCCCAGTGGCACTAAAAGTATTATAGATTTCAATGCCTTTTTCTCCAATGAAATTGAGAAATATATTAATGCGTCTCTTATCCGAGGTCGTATCGAGGCCGTTAGAAATTAAATAAATATCCAATTTCTGTTTCCAGACTTTGAAGTTATGTTTTAGGTTACCATCGAAAGACATTTGCGGCAGTGGCGGTAAATACCCCACACCTGACACCATGTTTATTTCCTTTGTGGGTTTCTCACTTCCCGTCTCCATGGTTAATTTATAATAATACACTTTGGTTGTATTAATATTACTTTTAATTATTTAGCTTTACAGGTAATACGTGCGCCATCATTGGCGTGGCCATAGACTATATAGGCCGTTCATCATAGATCAAAATACAGATAATAAAACTTGCAACATAAATTGAGCCATCCATAAACAGTTGGTAATTTCCTTCCATTCTATGGTTCTAAATTGTGTACACCGAAAACGTAAACTAACAGTTGTACTGAAAAGTTAAACGAAACACTAACACTAGGTAACATCTAAAGGTTGTTAAATACAACTTACCATGCTTACACTAGGTAACAACTAACAAAAGGGACATCAGTAAAACTGAGTTTACCTACATACAACATGCGATACCTAACAGCCGGCGGCGACGTAACAATCATTTGAATGGGCCCTTAGTTGACGTAAAAGCAGTTTAAAACAATCGGCGAGCTCGTGTGTCGCGACAGGGTGCAGGGGGCTGTTTGTCGCCGATACTAACGCGATTACGCCCAATCAGCAGCGTCGCCGCCCTAATTGGGCGCACCCGATGCGAGGGCGGGCTTTTTTAACAGCTTGTGCAAACACGCTCGCTCCCCAGTCTGGGCCCGTCTGGGCCGCAGCGACAGTCCTGCTGCTTGTCTCAGTCCAAATACACGAAAAACTGAGTGTATGTTATTAGTTTATTACGTTATTCGTCTACTAACATTTGGTTTGCGTTTGTTTATTTATTTTTTCCTAGAACTTCATATTGGGGATTTTAAATTTGAAAGAAACTAAAATGCAAATTGCGGATAACGTTTCAAGAGTTAAATAGTTACCAGATTCCACATTTATTATTAAACCACGACATTAAAAATGCAAGTTTCCCGTAGCTGTACCCTACAGTAGGTATCTCTGAGGAGGCACAGGCACTGGGCATACAGCCAGGGCTGTCATCAATCAGCTACAAACGTAGAAACAATATCGTTCGCCGATGGGGATGCACACCCCTAGCCCTGATTTATGAGGGATGTCAAATAACAAACTCATTTGTATCGTATTTCGGTGGTAGTCGCTTAGTGATGTTTTGATTGAAAATTTCATTTGTAACAATGAATGAGTGTTGAATGAGCCTTGGAAAATTATCTTTTATCATTTGAGTTTCATGATTCAGTATTCTAGATTACCTATACAATTCGCACTGGGTTTGATTACGATGCGCCATTTTCTCTCACCGGTAGGAAACCTGCATCCCAGCACGTTAACGTTATATTTAAATGCTGATTATGTTTTTTAAGGTTACTATGGAAAAGATATTGCAATTTTAAGGGTTACGATTAAAGGTAAACCTGGAAAACACGCAATATTAGGTCATCTGGCAAACTGATGATGACTAAGGTTTTTCAAACCTAGGTATAGTTCGGTTCAAACTTAATGGCGGCCCCGGAAGTTAGCTGCGAGTGACGGTCTGCGCAGGAATAACGCTTTAAACTTTATGGCAATTCGGAACATCTAATCTAAAGCTGCGCAGACAATAATTTTAGGTATCAACGGGGCGCAGATGACGCATCGTTTTGTCTGTATAATGTGCAGACCGTCACTTGCAGCTAACTTCCGAGCCGCCATTAAGTTTGAACCGAACTATACCTTGACTTTCCTGTGAAAATATAGCTTTGTTTTTATAAATCTCTCCCCTGTTCCCCCTCCCTGGTTCCTGTTTGTCTTTATAAATCAGGAGATTTATAAAGACAAACAGGGACCAACTACTCCTATAGACTCAAACAAACACATTCTGACATTATGTTTTAAAACAATAATTAATGTTTCATTTGGATCGTAAATGGTAAAAAATTTAAGTGATGAAAAAAATTAAAAGTCAAAATGATCATCATCTAATATTTATTTGTAGGTAACTATAAACAGAGCGTTGTTACTTTATACCGAACACTTAAATATCATATTTACATTGGTGATCGGAATTGTTTTACAGTAATTAACTTACCTAAATATCAAGAGTTCATTTATCTTATTACATCTATAGCCATGATCCAATAGGAATTACGTTTTTTCATAAATAAATCATGATCTAAACAGCAATAAATTAGGTAGGTACCTAATTATTTAACATTGAATGGAAAATATTGATAGAACCAATAACCACACTTTTTACCATCGCCGCTACTAGCTAAGAAAATATCAAAAATCTGTCAAATAATCGAAATCCATCCTATTGTATTACGGTGTGTTTAAAACAAAAACTCATAGGACTATACAGCAATAGGCTGATATACATCGATACTTCTACCAAAACTTAAAATTGAATCATAAATATGTAGATCATTTAAAAAATAAAATAAAAAAAACTAGCTAAAGAGATCATGTCTTCCCATCCCAACTCGTACACTTATCACAGCTTATTAATTTACACATAAGTCACAGTCCAATTACTCGTTTGGTCATTTATCGCTAACATACTGTTCTGTACATGCCTGATACAAGCGGAGACTATTTTCACAAACACTGTACTTATATTAAGGCTCCCGTACGCAATGAACAAACTTCAATTTTTTTTTCATTTGGTAGCCAACATTAAAAAAAAACGCTCTTGAAAAAACTATGGTTTTAAAAAACGTCACGAAATCCCGATCACTTACCGAAAAAAAAAACATTGCATCCTAAAAGATTGATATTGAGATAAACTTTGTACAAAAGGTAACTGATGCCTGATCACTGCGTACTGGATGAAATTTTCTTAAATCTATAACTATAGGTAACACCCACATAACGAAGTTCAACTGTTTAGTTTTATTATGCTTACAAGTTTAGGAACCAAGAGTCCTCAAAGTACCTTCAAGGTGCCTCCGTAATGGGCGTAGGTTCAGTGAAGGCGTTCTAAATAGATGACGCGCGCAGCCGTTACGATGCGATTTATTCGTAAATAAATATCGTACGCTTCGATTATAGATATATAAACGTTAATATTTGAAAATTTATAAAAAAGCAATTTCAGCCTAAAACTCGATAACTTTTTATATGTTGGCAACGAAGACAACAGTGTTTTGATTGAACACACATTTCTTGTCGAAAACAATTTAAGTACGGGTGGTGGTACTGCGCATTTTGTTCCTCTCCCCAATTAAATTTATTTCAAAACACTGCTGTGCGTCCGCTACACATTGCTACGCGCCTGCTACGCGTCTGCTACGCAGTGCTACGCAGTGCTACGCAGTGCTACGCGCCTGCTACGCAGTGCTACGCAGTGCTACGCGCCTGCTACGCAGTGCTACGCGCCTGCTACGCGCCTGCTACGCAGTGCTACACGTCTGCTAGGCACTGCTACGCGCCTGTTCAGCACTGCTACGCCACGACTACGCGGTTTCATCGCCTACGCTAGACAAACGCCCATTGCAATGACATTATAATAGTTATGATTAATAATAGTAAGTATGGAATTTCCACTGACTAGTACTTTAGTTCGTTGAAACGCTATTTCACAATCGTAGATTTTTACTTTTTGCAACTTATTTTTACAAGATTTTTGTTTTCTAATCCAAATGGACAAGATCTCTACCAAGTACTTTATTAGTAAATGATTTTAAACCACACTCCGCTATATCAAACAGTCTATGTCTTATTTATCTAGAACTCTTATATTAATTATCATTTTCGATTATATAGACGAAATAATTTCATTTTACAAATCGATCAATAAGTATTTACATACAATGTACTAGATTGAAGATCAGCTACTAAACGTTTGTTAAACTGTTGTCGAACCAGTTCTAAGTATGTTCTGACAAAAAGAATGGATAGTTACCTTGAAAACCTGGTATCTCTATGTTTAAACACGATAAATCTCAACGAACTGCATCCATTTAAAGCCGTATTCCGTTTTACTTTAGACCACGATCTGAAATTTAGTAGTTCACAATATTTTTTGGTTCAGCTGCAGTTGCAGGAAATAAATTTCCAACATGTGCCTTTAGGCTTTACTGATGATGAGAGAGCACAGTAACTCTCCTGAATGGAGTGTAGTGAGGCTATGTGTCTGCGGGCGCGGACGCGGGTGCGGGCGGCGGGGAAGCGCGCGCGGCCGCCAGCGCCGCTGCGTGGCGCCGCGCCTTCAGCCGCAGGTCGGCGATGGACGACGAGCGGCAGCGCGCCGCCAGCGCCGCCAGCCCGGCGTACGGTGGACACAGCGCCGCCGCCGCCGCTGCCGCCGCCGCGCTGGCGTACTGCGAACACCACCGCAAACACGTATTTGATAAGTGCACCTTCCAAATCGTCATTGGCTGCCGCATGTAGGATGATTAATTGAATGGGTCAGAGTAGGATAATCTGAAACTATGAACTTTGGAAACAAGTCGCTGTTTTTAAAGACTATGAAATACTAAGATTTTCAAATACTGACCCATCACAATGGATCACCGAGTGTAGTGCTATAAATGATGCTTACCTGATGAGCAGCAGCAGACAGGAGAGCGGAGTCGAAGGGCGCGAATGCTGTGGAGGGTGGAGGATGTGGGCCGAGCGGGGGCAGCTGCGGTGCGGGCGGCGGGCGCGGCGCGGCCGACAGGCGCGGCACCGACACGTACGGTGCCACGCGGCACGGCTCCAGTGGCGTGCCGCCGCCGCTCACCAGCAGGCCTAGTGCACACATAATGATCATTATCGACATCACTATTCATTTTACATCAATATTTATTGATGTGGTCATGAAACCAAACCAGTTAGCCTAGTATTATGCTTCTGGTTTGACTTTGGTTAGACAGTTTCCTACAGCATTCATGCTATATGCACGGTGTACCTATGTAGGCTAGTGAACACGACCATGCATACCAGTCATACCATCTTAAAAAATCATGAGATATCACGTATCATTTTCGACCCAAAACAAAGAAGTAATTCAGTAAAGTAGGTAAAATTGTTTTGTTCCAACTTTTCAATGATTCAGAAAGAAATCCATAATGAAACAAGTTAATTTGTGTGCGGGTGACGCGCCGGCTCGCACCAGCGATCGATCCTCGTCGATTGGCAGAGACAAACGAGCACGGCGAGCTCACGGCGCTACACAAATCCACCGAGATCCGTTCCCGAACTCCACTTAATTAAATTGATATTTAAGTAAAGCATAATTTGCTCGTAAATTAAGTGAGATCCGTTGTTTATAGCCCGCCCGTCGGGCCAAGTGGGCAATTAATAAATTAACGCGGATCTTCCCGACTTAAGGTGCTCCGTGGGTCTCGTCGGAAAGATTCATTTATTTAATTACTGTTAATAGAATACCTCGCCATTCGATTATATTAGACACGATTATATTTTATCAAACTCTAATTACGTACACAAAAGGTTGTTGTTATATTAACTAATGAAATCTCAATTGAAATAATTGTTCGCAAGTCAAATGAAATTGATTTTTTTTATTTATTAAAACTTTATGCACGAGTAAAAAACTGAACAAAGGGCCAAGGCCTTGGGCATATTGCTTGGATTTAGTACTTAGTTTGGAAATGTTAATAGTTTTTGCATTTGTATGTGTTGTGCAATTATTGGTGCTCTACTTTATTGAACTAAGTATTATATCTTATTGCATAAAATAGAAATTATAAAATAAATGCACTGTAGGGAAGTACAAGGTTATCGAAGTGAGAACATAGCATACGTGTCAGAGTCTGCGAAGGCGGGCGGGCGGCGCTAGGGCGGGCGCGCACGCTCGCTGTAAATCAGAACCTCTCCGGTCGCCGTCGGCATTATCAAAATGGATGTTCTCCGCGCGTATGAGTTATTTCCATATTTGACACCGAATTACTTTCGAGAAGTGCCGACATAAATACGCCGGGTGTGCGTCCGGCGGCGGCGGGTCGGCACTCCGGCGCGGCGCGGTGCGGCTCGCGGCGCCCTCCGCCCGACGACCGCCGTACATTTATTTGATTAACTCTGAGTTGTTTAATTTAATCGAATTAGAAGGTAAGCCGGGGCGCTGCTCCTCTCTCTCGCTTATTTTAAAGCGCTCCGAACATCTTTACAGCGGTTTGTGCGCAATAAAATATCGCCACCCTCGCGACGCGCGAATAACTTTACAATTTTATGAACAGGGGAACAATTAAGCTTCGCTGTATTCTTTTATTCTTGAATTTCACGGCTGCTCTGATTGTTTTTATAGCGGGCGCTGCGAGCGGACAAGATTCATGTCTTCGTTAAATATGAATTCTTAATTTTATGAAGATTCAGCGTCTACTGGTTATGATTTAAAGGGAAGTGATGTTGAAAGTATCGCTATTTACGAAAATAGATACAATTAAAAAAAATGTTGTTTTGAACAGTTCCACCACGTGCCTCTTCCTTCCATAACGCAAAACAAATGAAGTATTTATCTAAGAAATCGATATTTCATTAATGTTTCAAGATGTAACATTTTCATTAAACGTATACAACACGACAACAACACATGACACACGACATAATTTTATGAGTATTCGTTTACAATAAAAATTTGGAAATCGCGGACTTTACTCATAAGTGGTTTTGGATACATATAGTGTTAAAATGAACTAATATTTTTACACTATATGTAATTGATTGAATTTTAATTTTAATTGAGTTTTGTTATTTCATATTTTTTTACAAGCAGCTAGTCGGTCTTTACGGGAATGACCTTAATTGTTTGAAGGTTCAGTCCGGACAAATGCGGACCCGGCTCCAGACAACGGACACTGACAGCTGATCATGTACTGAAGTATCTGACAGTCCGTATAACTAGTGTCAGCAAATAGGATAGATGACAAAAAAATTTTTTTTTTTTTCACATAAACAAAAAAATAAGACGATACAGTGCGTTGAAAACTCGTGTAACGTCACATTTGAGTACATTTTTTACGATCTTTAATTTTCATCATATTTGACACGTTTTATCTTCGTCAATTTTTATTAATTTGATAAAACAAAAAACACGAAACCAATATTTTTCGATAATCTAACTTACGGACTAAACACAATCATATGTTTTGTAGTCAGTCATCATCCCTGTTGTCCGTACCGCTTTGACCGAATGACCGAACTCAGTGCTACGGCTCGTAGCCGTAGCGTTGCTACGAAAGATGCTAAGGGTTACGAAAAGTGTTCCCATCATATTTATTTAATTTGCATAAATAGATGCTTCCGTACAAATAACTTGTAGATATGCTTTATACATATAATATACCTAAACATTAAACTGGAACTAACACTTAACCCTAATTGAATTACGTGATAACGCATCTTCAAATCATCGATATGAGGCCACAAACGATTGCGTAAATCAATAACAACATTGAGAATCTCGTCGCTCCGTTTAAGGGGAATAACATAACAAATAACCGTTTCATTTCACTTTACATGATTATTCTCGTGTTGGTAGGGTGGCGGCGGGGGTGGGGCGCGCGGCGCGGGGGCGGCACATAAGTTAATAAGACATTTAGCAGGGGACGGCGGGATTGCGTCCGAATGGCTCCCGCGGGGAATCATTTTATTCGATTCCGGCGCGCGGCTTTTTTCCGCTTTACGCTCCGTTTAGCGGTTCCTCAATGCTCTCACAATCACGAGATAGTGCGATCTCCTGGAGATCTTCGCGGGTAAGTCGCGCAGTCACGTCTCATTTGTCTATGTCACGTTATGAGCGGAGACAGCGCTCGCCGCAGAACACAACAATATGAGACAATGTGATATTTTCGTCTGTGCAATGTGTTACTGGGGATGTAGGACAACCGCCCGCGTCAAGATGTGAGTAATTAATTGTATGCTCTGACGATACATTGTTTTGACATAATGTTTTTAATGTGTTAGTGTGTTTTTTCTATGAAACTTTCGCTTTCAGATTGCTTGGTCGAACAATACTTACTTGCTATAAGTCTTGTAGGCACTAAAGTATAAGTAGGTAGTTTTATTTTTCTAGTTTGTAAAGTATCAATAAATATAGAGTCAAGTTCAAAGTGTAAGGAATCTCATGTAATTATTATTTATTTCCTCCTTGACCAGTGAGAGGGAGGTCAGTCAGTCGATCGCTAAGTGCGTTGTGCAATTCCCTGAATTTATCGCCTCGCGTGTACCGTTTCCCGGGCTTTTTTTACCGCTTTCGCGCGGATTCCCGCCTCGGCCCGCCATTTTAATTATTCATCCGCGTGAGTTATGGTCGAATTAAAAAACTGTTAGAGTCGGACCGGCGCCGGCGGGAGTTGTAATCGAGTTAGACGGAGTCATGGAGAATACATAATGTGCTAGTTCTGTACTGCACGGCGAGTTGTGCATGCCGTGGCGGTGGCTCGCTAACTACTCATGTAGTGTGCACCACGCATGAGTGAATTCATTGCGATTATACAGCGGTGCCAACTCGCCGACAACTAGTTTGCCAGGATCATTTGCGATTTGTAGTTTTCGACTACATTAAACAGGGAAACTGTTCTGAATATAAATTATGACGTTGATGCATTTAGTAACATTTAAATGAAACATTAACATGGGACTTTGGTGGTGAGCTGTTTACTCAATTGTAAATTGAGTTTAAGTATGATTCAATTGTAAAGGACAAAGGACCTTATTTGTTTTCTAGAGCCGTATATCATTTAAGTGATTATATCTACTAACTAGCTTACCTTTGTGCATCTGACTCTCGTGTTTGCGACACTTTGCTCTTCGGTTTTGAAACCACACCTGTATAACAATAAAATACGCGTATCCATTAAATTATTCTTAATAATAGGCAATTCGCTCGCCCCCTACCCTATGTACCTATACATAGGACTTAAACATAACTGGCGAAATGTGGGTGTACTATTAGGTACTATCGTGGTCTTTTCCGCCTGACCATTTGAATTTTTTTCGCTTAAATCATGCGGAGGCACCGAGCCACACCCCCTTTAAGTTTGGGCCTATTAGGAAAGCGTCAACTTTGGCGCGCAAAATAACAATAACTCTCGTTTGGCGTGCGTCGTCAGTGCGCTCGGCCGATTCGGTATCTTTTCATTCATTTTTTCTACACAAAGTCAACGGGGCGGGGCTAGAGAGCGTTTTTATGTTGCGAGTGCAAGCAAAAATGAGCTTAGTGGTGGTCAGGCGGGAGTGTCCTCGATAGTACACCTCTGCCTAGACCTACGGTGATTACAGGCGTGATGTTATGTTATGTTATACTCAATAATGGCTAGATATCCTTTATAGCTAGTCTTTTATGCAAAGGTACGAACAAGTACCTAAGTTCCTGATTTGCTCTCGTAAGTAGCAAAGATAAAAAAAAAAACATTCAACTGACTATAAACTAAACAAATGACAAGCAAACACAAAACATTTGCATTTAATCCAGTTTCCATAATTGACGAAACAAACAAGGGTCGATCTCGTCGCGAGTTTCCGAGAAATCGCATTACACGACACACTGTACTAGTACTGTATGTATGATGTACGTTAGTCTGCTATTCGTGTAGCTTACAGTACGTGCATGCGAACAAACACGGGTAACCGCATTAGTGAGGACAGCACGAACGTTGTTGATTGCATGTTGCAGACAATCTGTTGGCGTGCACCAATTGTCATTTACATTAACAAAAGTACCGTAATTGGTTAAGTCTAAATTAATTTGGAGAGATTTATTCTGTTGAATAGATATTTACACATTAATTCGATGGATACAGATAGACTTTACTAACGAATACTGTGTTTAAATCTGTGGATTGACCTTATTGATATATTTTTTTGAGAATGAAAAGGACTTGAGCAAAAAATACCAATAGACGGCGTAAAATCTGTGACATCAGGTTAGACCCGAACCCCAGGATAAAGAAAGAAGACCATATTGATAGCGCAGCTTCTGAAACTAATGGTTTCGAAAAACAAAATTTCAGGAAAATCCAATTTGAATGGTCAAGTGGTATAGTCTGAATCACCACAAATTAACTCTCATTTCCGCATACATACGCATCTTCATTGTATTAGCTCAATTCATTAGATTAAATGCGAATCGATGCTGAAGAATGTGATTATGTACCGATCTCTTAACCTCATCTACCTCTACACGTTTAGGCTCCTCTATTTAGTTTTTTTTTTTGCGTTAATTCTATGAATGTAGGTAGGGTGCTATATTTAATGGGCCTATACTCTTCATCTCAATCTTATCCTGACAAACATGAGGTCGACGTCATTTTTAACCGACTTCAAAAAAGGCGGAGGTTATATGTTCGTGTGTATGTATTTTTTTTTTTTTTATGTATGTTACCTGATTTCTCTCCCATTTGTCGACCGATTTTCAAAATTCTTTTTTCATTTGATAGAGTACACTCCTGAGGTGGTCCCATTTTAATTTGGTGAAGATCTGATGCTGACCTTCGGAGATATACAATGGAACTCTTCAAAAAGAGACGGCAAATCTGTTGTGATAGCTCCAATCGGTTGGATGTTCATTGTTTATACAATATCATGACGTAACATCACGCCTGTATGCTCTGAGGGGGTACGCAGATGTGTACAATTTACCTGATTTCTCTCCCATTTGTGGACCGATTTTCAAAATTCTTTTTTTACTTGAAAGAGTATACTCCTGAGGTGGTCCCATTTTAATTTGGTGAAGATCTGATGCTGATCTTCGGAGATATACAATGGAACTCTTCAAAAATAGACGGCAAATCTGTTGTGATAGCTCCAATCGGTTGGATGTTCATTGTTTAAACAACATCATGACGTAACATTACACCTGTTTGCTCTGAGGGGTACATAGATGTGTACAGTACACCCAGATTTCGACAGTTATAGCATGTTATGTTCCATTTATTGGGGATAAGCCTATTACCATGACATGTATTGTTAACCATGTACAATGAATGCATAGCAAATATTTGTAAGTATAGGATATTACAACTAAAAATGGAAAAATAAAATAAAACTTTTTTGCCAAAAATAAAACCGACTTCAAAAAAAACAACAAACAAAAAAAACACAAAAAGAAAAGGAAAAAAAAACACACTAAAAGAAAAACAAAAAAAAAACACTAAAACAAAACCACAAAAAAGTGAAAAATAACTTTAGCTTCAGAAGCCGGTGAGAAAAACACCAAATCAATCAAAGGTCAAGTTTCAGAAGTCGGTGACAAAAACACTAAATCAATTAAACAAGGTCACCGACTTCTGAAGCTTGACTTTGATTGATTTGGTGTTTTTCTCACCGGCTTCTGAAGCTAAAGTTATTTTTCACTTTTTTGTGGTTTTGTTTTAGTGTTTTTTTTTTGTTTTTCTTTTAGTGTGTTTTTTTGTCCTTTTCTTTTTGTGTTTTTTTTGTTTGTTGTTTTTTTTTTACTTCATCATCATCATCATCATTTCAGCCGAAAGACGTCCACTGCTGGACATAGGCCTCCCCCAAGTGTCGCCACATTGAACGGTCCCGTGCGACTCGCATCCTGCGGATTTACTTACATCCAAATTAATATATGAAGAGAAAGCAAGTCATGCAACAAAAGAAAAGCACCTTACTACAATTTAGAATCAACTTTATGTGGGTAAAAGTTATCATTCTCTACGATACGCTATGCTTCGTTCGTATGTTGTTACCGAGTGGCGACCGATACGCTAACTAGGGGCGCATTCATTAGCTCTGATTACATAAGACAATACGACTAAATAACAAGCAAACATACGAACACCCTCTGTTCTAAGCTAATCAAATGTTTTGCTTACGTTTGTTTGGATGCAGTATGAGAAGCTGTTATTAGTTGAATACATTGCTACCAAATTTTGAAGAGATTAGTTAGTGGTCCTTCGAGCCGGATATGGGGCTGAAGCTGTGCTGTAAGTCACTGTGTTCAGTGCATACGTCTTTAAAGGGTCTGAAAAATTGAATCTGAAAACAATTTATTGTAACGGGTGATTTTTTGAACTCTGAAAGTAGGCCCCCGCCCTCAAGTCCCATGTAAAGCTTTTCAAATATGTAGTTTTGGCGTTCTCTCATTGCGTCCCACCTACCTATCTAATCTAGTTTCAAGTTTTCGCGCTGCATAAACTTGCAAAAAAACCTCTAAGCTCCTCTTCCAATAATCTAAATCAAGACGTAAATCAATAAAGGAAATGTCATGTACATATTTCATTATGAATCAATGTACTTAACGGATTCATGCCAATGCCTTTCCATACAACACCTACACAATAAACGAAATCACTGCAAATAAATATCAATAAGATCAACAAAGAGGCAGTTCGTTTGACACTAGGGAAGACACACGGCGTTGTCCGGGGTCAAGGCTTTTATCTATTTATTGTAACATCCCTACTCACGGCACTTAACAGCAATCGGACGGTAATCGCGATATATTGCCGATAAACGTGTCGCTCGTTGGCCGCTCACAGCTAATTACGTGCATTAGTAATGAGTGAGGGTCGCATCACTATTAAGGCTAGGTTCGTACTGGATAGCGGTATGCGTAGCGGGTTCCTTGAAGAGGACTACATTTTATAGAAATGAGCTGCATGAAGGTCGTAGTGAACAGGAGTCTTAATGCCAGTTTCTTATTTGGATATTATTTAATGAGGGATTTTCTTTTTAGCTCTTCCCTAGTCGCTGGATAGATGGCGCTAGAAGTTAGTATGATAATGCAAGGAACGGAACCTAAAAAAACTGATTTTAACAAAGCGCGAGAAAACTAGGTTATATTTGGAAGGTTAAGCAAATGAAAGTGTCAGTCAACGAGAGTATGTTACGTGACACAATGTTTTTTTTCCAAGCGTTTTGGCTTTGGCACCAACTATCATAGTAAGTTCAACGCCATCTATAGAGTTCTTGGAAACTAAGTTTTTTTTTAATACCTCAAAAATAAAACCTCTCATTGGTGAACTATATAATCAAACTCTATACACACGAAGAAAATTCCTTCGATGTAATGTAGCATTCGGAATTCAATATTTACATCTTCTTTAAATACCTACTCAATTCAGAAACCGGCTAAAAACGTCCAATTAAGAGTAGATTCGCCACTTGGTAAGGTCAGTAGCGGAGGTAGCTGACTGCGGTGCCAGGTTTATTTGGACTCTGGTGAATGGACTTCTATTTATAACTAGCGGACGTCACGCGGTTTCACCTGCGTAGTTCCCGTTCCCGTTGGAGTACGGGGACAAAATATAGCCTGTTTCTCGCTGATAATGTAGCTATCCATTGCTGAAATATTTTTTTAAATCGGTCGAGTACCTAGTTTTTGAGTTAAATCAGTGTTTCTAAACCTGCCGGTCGCGACCCCCAAGAAAAAGCAAGAGGTCGCGAAAACTACCTCAAAACAATGAAGCCTAGAAAGATAGATTTAATAAGAAAACGTTTAATAGGATATGAACATTCGTATGTTCATACGTATTAGGTACCTAGTACTCCATCTTATTGAGGGTTCGCTTGTTTGTCATTAACTAATTTCTCCATTTGTGGATCCGTTTTTGCTACATTGAGAATTAAATCGAATTCCAAATTTAAAAAAAAAATACAATATCCGAATCCTAATTATGCAAATGCGTATAAAAAAATTATATGGATTTAATATTTGTAACATAATAAAATAAATGAAAAAAAAAGCGAAGGGTAGGGGGGTCGCCAATATGTTTCATACTATGGGGGGTCGTGTCATAAAAAAGGTTGAGAAACACTGAGTTAAATCATAAAAAACAAACAAACAAAAAATCAAATCTTTCCTCTTTATAATATTACTAGCTGACGTCCCGCGGTTTCACCCGCGTGAGTACGGAAATAAAATATAGCCTATAGCACTCACGAATAATGTAGCTTTCTACCAGTGAAACAATTTTTAAAATTGATTCATTACTTCCGGAGATTACAGATTTAAGAGGTAACATTTGTTTGTAAGTTTGTATGTAGGGGATACAAACTTACAAACAAATGATACCTCTTTATAATATTAGTATAGATAGTATAGATTCGCGTTAGGATTTATATATCGAGGTACCTTTGGAACTGCGGTAACCGATGATGATACTTAGGTATTCAACTCAAAATAACGTAGCCCATAAAACCATCAGTCATTACCAGAGATCATAACAGGTAAAGTTTATCTGCCTCAACTTCAAGTAAGTTAGTTACATGTTGATAAAATCTTCGTCCGAAAAGCAGTTGAATTAGAGGGAGGTTTATCCACATATTACTTTCTTGCTTGAATCTTAGGAAAATAAACCCTACCTATTCCGATTTCTGGTCATCAGTTACTACGTTTTGGTCGTTTACTTTTCTGCACACGCTACGCCCCGCTAGAAGCTCGGCTCTCTTATAAACACAGCCTTACCTAGTCGAATCGCAGGGGTTCGAGATATTACCAAGCTCTAATTAATATCGCGCGTGATAATTTCGTGAGTATGAGTGTTATGTCGAGTTGGTGTTCATTGATATTTGTGATGACAGGTGGATACAATCGTAATTAAGGCGTCTCCTTGTTATAAGTGTGTTTTGTTTGGGTAAATAATTTATGAGTTTCCTTGAATCTTCTGTGTTAAACTGCATTTAATCTGAGATGCTGAAATCTCAGATTAAATGCAGTTTAACACAGAAGATTTACCAAAGTAACTTGATTCAAGAACTGGATCATTCTAGAAGGTAAGAGTAACAGTTATGTTACATGTCGTTAGTCGTAGATATGTATTCTGTATGGGTAGATCATAATAATATATGAGTTTTGTCAAACGAAAAGAAATAATTGTGAGCAGATTCAGACGTGACGAATACTTTTCTCTCTGCACCTTACATACACCTACTTACTCACACAATCATCTTTTCTGATTGATTTTTTACAAAGCTGATTATTTGGACATGTGCTAAAAATTAAAAACAGTAGGTATAATAATAATAAACATAAAATAACATCTTAGGAGGCTCTCGCTTGGCAGCTGGATCAAGGGCTTGATTCAGAAAGCAGTACTTCTGGACACGGCACGTATCGTTAGGAGGTTCCTCTCTCAAGAGCCCTGTCCACCGGCAGCTCGGTCCCTGTTCCCAGCGCTGCAGTGGGCTCTGTTTTTTACATTTTTTTTCTTTTTTTAATGTAGTTTTATTAAGAAATATTTAAAAATGTTAAAAATATGTGTATAAATGAATAAATGAAAATAATAATAATATAATCCACGAGTTACGAACAGGAAGTCGTGTGAACCCAGACAGGCGCATTACTTTGTGTAATTTATTTCATCACCACTGCTCTCAAAATCGGTGAAGGAAAACATCGTGAGGAAACCGACATGTCCTGGAACCAAAAATTCGAAGTCATATTGTGACATCTACCAATCCGCACTGGGCCCGCGTGGTGGATTATAGCCTATTCCCTCTCATAGAGAGGAGGCCTGTGTCCCAGCAGTGGGGACATTATAGGCTGGTGATGACGATATGCACGTTTTGGGTGGCCCTAATGTTTAATCGAGTATTCGTTCAGGTGTGATACTTACGACTAAATGCAATGAATATATCATATTTTCCACAAAGCAGCTCTTTGCATATGCTGTTCATTGCATTAGCTATTATTTAGTGCATGCTAGACGCTGCACGGTAGACAATAAATAGTGGCATAAAAAAACGAGACCAAACTCATAAATTGGAAGTTGTGTTAAGTGAGGTATTACAATACCTGAATCAGGACTAAACAAAGCAATATAACGCATTTTATGTTTCTTCGCGTGCTTTAAATTATGGAGTCATCTAAACAAATACCAAATAAAAGCAACCTTAGCCTTTTCGGCTCCCAATCTAACCGGATGCAGCTGAATACCAGTATTATACGTGGAGCCTCTGTCTATTGACTTGCACAACCTGGTTATTACTGGGTAATATGATATATCTAGCAGGTGTGATTCTTCTTCGATTCAATAATTTAATGTAATGTAAGCGAGACATGAGTGTCTATGTATTAAGAAATCTGATAAAGATTTACAAAACCATCCACATAAAGGTCACAACTGGGCTGTCCCATGTTCGTGGTAACAGGACCCAACGATTGGTAGATGAAGAGTCATTACGGATTTCAGAGCCTTGCAAAAATTATTTAATTTTCGATAAACACTACTGAAAAGACTATCTACGTACTTGACTGTCAATAACTTACAACACGAATTTGTGTGGTATACTTAAAGTACTTACGGGATAATATCCGTGATTTTCTTTTGTTTTGATTTTGATGAGCTCCCGATATTTCGACGCTGTTGCAAGCATCATGATCGCGGGAATACTGAAGAGGTACTGGTAGGTGGTACTTGTGTGGTATTTACTATCACTAAAAATCCGGCTACTGAATAAAATGAAGCCTACGTTACCAGGGACGAATAACGAATCAATTGACGCCTTACTCATCAAAATCGGATGAACAGTTTAAGCGCTACCGGTGCAACATAAAATAAATACAAACATACATACATAGACTGCTAAAATCATAACACTATCTTTTGGCTTTGCCGTAGTCGGGTAAAAAAGAAAAAAGTGAGCTGTCACGGGACGCCTGGCAGATATAAAACATCGAAATTTACAAGTAAGTTTTTTTTTACAAGTAATATGCTTCAAAAAATGTCAATATGAAAAACAAATACAAAAAAACTTTTTTGCCAAAAATAAAACCGACTTCAAAAAAAACAACAAACAAAAAAAACACAAAAAGAAAAGGACAAAAAAATACACTAAAAGAAAAACAAAAAAAAAAACACTAAAACAAAACCACAAAAAAGTGAAAAATAACTTTAGCTTCAGAAGCCGGTGAGAAAAACACCAAATCAATCAAAGGTCAAGCTTCAGAAGTCGGTGACCTTGTTTAATTGATTTAGTGTTTTTGTCACCGACTTCTGAAACTTGACCTTTGATTGATTTGGTGTTTTTCTCACCGGCTTCTGAAGCTAAAGTTATTTTTCACTTTTTTGTGGTTTTGTTTTAGTGTTTTTTTTTTTGTTTTTCTTTTAGTGTATTTTTTTGTCCTTTTCTTTTTGTGTTTTTTTTGTTTGTTGTTTTTTTTGAAGTCGGTTTTATTTTTGGCAAAAAAGTTTTATTTTAGGTATTTTTCCATTTTTAGTTGTAATACTTACAAATATTTGCTATGCATTCATTGTACATGGTTAACAATACATGTCATGGTAATAGGCTTATCCCCAATAAATGGAACATAACATGCCATAACTGTCGAAATCTGGGTGTACTGTACACATCTCTATACGCAGATGTGTACCATCTGCGTACCCCCTCAGAGCATACAGGCGTGATGTTACGTCATGATATTGTATAAACAATGAACATCCAACCGATTGGAGCTATCACAACAGATTTGCCGTCCCTTTTTGAAGAGTTCTATTGTATATCTCCGAAGATCAGCATCAGATCTTCACCAAATTAAAATGGGACCACCTCAGGAGTATACTTTTTCAAATAAAAAAAGAATTTTGAGAATCGGTCCACAAATGGGAGAGAAATCAGGTAAATTGTACACTTCTGCGTACCCCCTCAGAGCATACAGGCGTGATGTTCCGTCATGATATTGTATAAACAATGAACATCCAACGGATTGGAGCTATCACAACAGATTTGCCATCTCTTTTTGAAGAGTTCCATTGTATATCTCCGAAGGTCAGCATCAGATCTTCACCAAATTAAAATGGGACCACCTCAGGAGTGTACTCTATCAAATGAAAAAAGAATTTTGAAAATCGGTCCACAAATGGGAGAGAAATCAGGTAACATACATAAAAAAAAAAAAAAAAAATACATACACACGAACATATAACCTCCGCCTTTTTTGAAGTCGGTTAAAAAATAAAATAAAAACAAAATGACTCGATTCACAAAAAGAAAATCCTTATGCTGGGATCGAACTCGAAGTTACGAGATTGTAACCCAGCGCTGTGTCCCGAGACCAGCTGGCTTCTTGAAAACTGTGGTGAATAATTATGTAGATCTTATGCTGCCTCAACAGGTCGGTAATGTTCGGGAATGTTCGGGCCGGGTTGACAACTTGACAGTTGGCGACGCGTCGCCACGGGCATGCGTCGCCACGCCATTTTTTGGTTTGTAAAAAGTCATAAAACAAAAGTTGTTGTTTATGATGATAGTAATACAGTCCTGCAAGGTTGTCGGTGTTTTAGAAATAACCGTAGATGTTTCACATCAAAAAGTTTCTAGTTACCTACCTGAACCCTAGCTTCGCTGAGTCCGAGCCGCTGGCTGAGCTCCTCCCTCATGAAGGCGTCGGGGTAGTGCGTCTCGTCGAATAGCCGCTCCAGCTCGCCCAGCTGTTCCAGCGTGAAGTTCGTCCGAGAACGTCTCTGCTTACCCCCGCCGTTGTTGTTGCCGCCGTTCGGGGATTTGTCTGTGGCATCTGGTAAAGAAGACAGAGGTTTAAACAAATAATTAAGTTTAAGAATTCTTCTGATTTGCATTTGGTGAAAAGGCCTTGTCAATCAATTATTACCGCCACGGCCAGACTATTCGACCAACTGACTGATTTACTCTAGATAATCTGTTATTTAAATGAACAAGACGTTCTCTTTGCCAATATTGATACTCATTTTCCGAAACATCAAATATTTGCTTTAATTTTCTGCAAAATTGAACTTTAATTTGCTGGACCCCATAACTGCCTTATGCAAAAGGGCCGTTTGGAAAATAATTTGGAAAGAAAAAATTAAGCCCACAGTAAAATTCACATAGTTTTAGATACAATAGGCTTGTCGACTGAAAAAAACCAGTTAGTCCTTCAGTTAGATTATCAAAAAATATTTGACCCGTATTTTTTCTTTTGTTACGTAAACCAAAATTGACTAAGATACGACGTTTTTCAAATTCTCAATACGTCACGCCGTGGTATGTATACATTTTTTAGTGCGTTTTGACGTCACGAGCCCCCCACTTGGAGTTTTGATGCGTTTTATCTTTGTCAATATTCATTAATTTACAAAAACAAAAAATACATGTCCATTATTTTCCAAAACCAAAAATAGCGGATTTTACTTATATCGGAAAGATAATCTTGTTTGGAGGATCTAAATTATTACAAACAGAATTCATATCATAAAATAAGAAGTAATAGAGCAAATCAAAATAAAAGTGCCGTTTAAATCAACATTTCATACGGGACGGAGGGATCCTACTCTCCAGGGACACCCCGGTACAAGCAGGGCACACTAGGTAAGGCAGTGGGACTGCTGTGGATTTAGTGGAAAAATGGAAAGGAAAATATTTTAAAGATTAGACAGTAACAAGGAAAATAAAGCTTTTATATTACCGACGTAAGGATCTTTCACCTACACTAATATTAGAGGAAGATTTGTATTTTTGTGTGTGTGTGTGTTTGTAATGAATAAACTAAAAACTACTGCGCCGATTTCTAAAACTCTTTCACCCTTAGAAAGCTACATTCACCCTGAGTAACATTGGCTATATTTTTTATCTCCGTACTCCCACGGGAACGGGAACTCGGGAGATAATGAGTGGAGGCTTGTGACGTCACTTTTGAGTAAAAAATGTACTCAAATGTGACGTCACACGAGTTTTCGACGCACTGTATCGTCTTCATCTTTTGTTTACGTGAAAAAAGAAAAATTGTGTCCAATTTTTTTGGAAATCTATCTGACGGACTAATTAGTTTTTTTTTTGTCATCTACTCTATCTCAAGCTGTGAAAAAGAAGCGATATTATTGGTTAGTTTCACACACATCCCTCGCTACACATCCGCGCTCATCTCTAGTGGAAACGCAGCTTAATGCTCGGTTCTCTTCACTCGCTGATGTACGTATAATGCTCAAATCTGAACGGTTACATTACGTATAATCTGCGTATGCTCCCGGTGAGGAAGCGTCATTATGACAACTGTTTTCTTTAATAGATACGGTAAAAAAATTGTAATGATTGTAACTTGTCAACTACGTATAAATGGATGATGATGCCATCTAGCCGATTCCGACCACAGCGACTGCATTCGATGGCTTTCTAGTGTAGTTGTAGATGCTTTGGTGTGTTGCTCTTTCATGTGCTCTCAAGTGGCTAGCATATCTAACGTTGGCCGAAAAACTCCGATCACAAATCGGACATGTCAGAACACCATTGACGAAATTGTGACGAAAGCTGTAGGGATAAATGGATACAGGGCAAAGGAATAAACAACAGTCAACTCTTGATGATTAGTGAACGAAGTAGTTAGCAACACCACGTAGATAATTGAATACGATGAAAACGCAATTTCAATGTTTTATTCAAATGAAAATGTTAAACTGTAATACTAACTTTGAATCTACGGAGTGTTGTCGTAGCATTTCTCGTAGCGTCGTAGCTCGCTCGTAATCAAGTTAAGGAATAACAGTTTCACTCCGAGTACAGCTCTTAGTTTTACTGCTGTTTGAGATGTCCCGTAATACCAATTTCTTTTATTAATATTTGTTTAGTCCAGTTTGAATGCGAATTTATAAACCGAATTAAAACTGTTGAACTGATGTTCTATAATTAGTTTCTTGAACTTATATTGTCACTTACGGGATGTCTTCCGTGATTGCTTATAGTTTGTTGTTTGTCTGCTCTTAACAATTTATTTTCCATCCACCTGCATTCTCCAGTCAACCCGCGATCATGGCGCTTGCAACAGCGTCGAAATAGTTTTAACAATCACGGAAGATATCCCGATATTAAGTGACACTATAAGTTTAGTTTTAAACCGTGAAAGCTTATAACAGTGTTAGTTTCTTGAAGCTTTTATATTGATATACAGCGTGTAGCAAAAAGGTGTGGTCATTTTTCAGGTTGTGATTCAGACGATACAACAAACAAACAACTTTCTCCATTGGACCACCATCTAAATCGCGAAAAGAAATTATGGCCTGGATCACACCCTGAAAAATGACCACCGCCTTTCTGGTACACGCTGTATACAGGTGTGAGATTAAACCAGGGAGATAGTACAGAAGAGTGTATGTAGTACTCATTACACAACAAAATAAAACCCTAAACTGTGCCCCTCGGTTAACCTAACACCCTGTATAAATACAGTACCTATTAATTAATAGTTTGGAAAGGGTTAAATTAATCAAGAAATAAATCAGCAAAGTGCTAATACATCGTTAATCGCATCGAGCGGCTGTGCCGGCGCGGGAGCTCGCTGCTCGCCTCCCGGGAACAACCCGGTTGTACGTTTAAGATTGTCGTTTGAAGCAATTTAGCAAATTGGGAAGCTCTCCTTTTTATACGGCAATTATGTAAATGGAGGGATTATCCGGCTGTGGGCGGCGCTGTGGGCCACACCCGCTCTCCCCTTTCGTCTCCGGGCCATCCGAACTCCTCAGACATCTAACGACCAGCGAACAGTGATTAATTGTACAACGCTCCGTAAGAATAACCCCCGTTAAAGTCGCCGAGCGTCTCTGATTTATTTGATTGAGAACTCTTTCTCGGATCTGTTAGGAGCTCTGTTCTCTCAGCATTCGGCGCTAATCCTCGCTTTAATGTAATTAATGATCGTTTTAAGAATGATACCTTTTCATTTGGTTACTTGAAACGCGAAACTGATTTAATTTGGTATCTATTTCGATTTTACTTAAAGAGATACAACTATATGGTCATCATAAGTAAATTCTAAAACTCCAGAGATGGTCTGAGAGAGAAATGCATGTAAGTATGTTCCCAATGATTCTCGATAAAGGGTGAGGGGTGAGAGTATATCAAATGGATGGGTATATCGGTAGTCATCATGGCGAGTTTACATTCGTTCATAATGATTTCATTACATTACAAAAGCGGATAAGTGATAAATGTGTTTGAGATACTTTCTTTCTCTTTGATGGAAATTCCTGTGTTAGACATTTTGACTTCGTTTTTTTAATTAAGGTTTTAATATCATGTTTAATAGGCTCTCCGCCCACAGCGACTCCTTGCTACTGTGCGAAGTCGCATTTGACTTCGTTTTTTTAATTAAGGTTTTAATATCATGTTTAATAGGCTCTCCGCCCACAGCGACTCCTTGCTACTGTGCGAAGTCGCATTTGCAACACGCTACAGAAGCGATGCAAACGCCTGTTAGCATCGCCACTGTATCGATGTCGAGCTACTGTTTCCGACATCGGGGGAAGACTGGAGAACAGAGATTTCAGTATCGATGCTGAATCACGTTTGTATGATGACTGAAGCGTGACATCATCGCGATAGTCATACAGACACCTGGGACGAAGTCTTTAAATATGCCCAAGAAGGCTTCAACACGGTCTGCCACTGGCTTGCTTCAAACCTTCTTACCCTAATACCACTAAAACCTTATATCTAACCTTTTCATTACGGAACACTCCCATCCCATCACATAGACTAATCGCACATTCTTGTCCCCAACAAATAGCCTTAACTTGTAACTGTCCACATATTAATAAATCTAAATCCGTTAAACACCTGGGTGTAATAATAGATGACCACTTAAACTTCTTTGAACATATTAGTAATGTCTCCAAGAGAATCCGCAAGCTAACGTATGTCTTTAAAAATCTTCGGCACGTGGCGGACTCCAAAGTCATGCCAACTGTCTACCTTGCGCTATGTCAGTCTGTCCTCACCTACTGCATCTCTTCATGGGGTGGAGCGGCCAAAACACACCTCCTTGAACTAGAAAGAGGCAAAGGCTTATCCTAAAAATCAGTCTATTCAAACCGCGTCTTTTTCCTACGACAGACCTATTTCAACAAGCTGAAGTTTTAACGGTTAGACAGTTATACATTCTCGCTACTATACTTAGGCAACATGCCTCCCTGAACTACAGTAGTCGTAATCCAGTCCTAAAAAGTAGGCGTTTTCATCAAGTCTGCCAAGCTAGGCCGGCTAGGACGAGTTTTAGCCGATATTTCTTCTTTTTCCAAGGGCCACGTCTGTATAATATTGCTAATAAGTTGCTTACAATTTATCGCAGTAACGAAAACTGAATGCCTGTAAGGTCTCAAAATGGCTCCTTACACTTACTTATGACGATACGGAGAAATTGTTATACAGTTACAGAGAAGTATAATACACATGCACTACACACCCACACACACAAAACATCACAAGCACAACTCGTATTCACATTCACAAAACCACTACACCCACATTATACACTCACAAACTTATCGAAACTCCACTTCATAATGTTTATTCTCTTAATTTGTATTTCTTTTTATTTTATTGCATTTAATTTGTTGTACCTACATTAGCTGTAATGTCCCTGCTACTGTTATTTGTATGTTGTGTAATTGCTCTCAATAATGTATCCGAGATAAGGAGACCAGCAGCCTTATTCAGAACCATTCGACTCGATTCCGTACCGAATCGAACGTCTAAGATATCGAAGATGTCCTCCAAACGCAATTCACAAATCCGAAACCGAATAATTTTGACAGATCAAATTCGATTTGAAGACTCGAATCTTTCCGACAGCTGGTTGCTATCGGGAGTCATATCGAACAAAATTAAAACGAAGAAATAAATCATATTTCCAGCTTATTTCAGTGAAATAAAAAGACTAAACTTTTTAAACACTGCCTAAAGTAAGTAAATGAAGTTTTATTATTGTATTGACAATATTTCATTGATATATCCGCATTTACATAAATTTACAGAAATGTGATATTCGTTCTAGATTTTAGTTAACATTATTTGATATTTTGGTAGATGGAGTATGTGATTGTGCGAGCCAGAGACCGTCGGCGTGCAGGACAACAGAGGCAGGAGACTTTATCTCTTCATAAAGGATATGACGAATACTTTTGCCGACCCGCGGTTTCAGTTGGTTTATATAGACTAACACCCGACATGGCCCTTAGCCTCATTGAAGAAATAAGGCCCTATTTCCCTGACACGCAATCCCCAAAGAAATTTAATTATTGTTTGACAATGAGCAAATAGCAAGAATTGTATACATAATACTGATATCAAATACTTGCAGTATTTTTTCCTTTTTAAACAAAGCTATATAAAGTTATCTATGAATTATGAAAATTAGTTTTATTTAAAAAAAAAACACTTTTCCCGCTTTGCCAGTTTGACAGACGGCTGTTTACAAAGCAGGTTTATTCGAAATGAAATAAAGTTTATTTTGGTTACTAATAAAATCATTTTATATCGTTTGCTGTCTATTAAGTTACTAGCTGTATATTCCTTATTTAAACGGAACTAAATATTCAAATAAACTTATTTTATTTACTATTTTAAATTTTCTACCACGGCATCTATTTACTACCATTTTGTAGCGTTCCCCATAAACACAATGGTCAATGGGATAGAAAAAAACGTATCCGTTCGGATTTGTGAATAGCGTTTTGACAGTTCTTCGGCTCGGAAATGAGATTGTCGAATACGGTTCCTTACCGACACGGAAACTTATCGAATTGTTTAGAATACCCCTGCTGCAGCCTTATTCAGAACCATTCGACTCGATTCCGTACCGAATCGAACGTCAAAGATATCGAAGATGTCCTCCAAACGCAATTCACAAATCCGAAACCGAATAATTTTGACAGTTCAAATTCGATTTGAAGACTCGAATCTTTCCGACAGCTGTTTGCTATCGGGAGTCATATCGATCAAAATTAAAACGAAGAAATAAACCATAGTTTCAGCTTATTTCAGTGAAATAAAAAGACTAAACTTTTGCTTAAAGTAAGTAAATTAAGTTTTATTATTGTATTGACCATATTTCATTGATGTATCCGCATTTACATAAATTCAAAGTGTTTACAGAAATGTGATATTCGTTCTAGATTTTAGTTAACATTATTTGATCTTTGGTAGATGGGAGACCGTCGGCGTGCAGGACAACAGAGGACGAATCCTTTTGCCGAGCCGCGGTTTCAGTTGGTTTATAGACTAACACTCGACATGGCCCTTGGCCTCATTGAAGAACTATGGCCCTATATATATCACTCGCAATCATCTGCCGTAATTCCCATAGAAATTTATGTATTGTTTGACAATGAGCAAATAGCAAGAATTGTATAATACTGATATCAAATACTTGCAGTACTTTTTCCTTTTTTAAACAAAGTTATTTAAAGTTATCTAAGTAAAAGAAAACTAGTTTTACATTTAAAAAAAAAGTTTTTCCGCTTTGCCCGTTTGACAGAGGCTGTTTACAAAGCAGGTTTATTCGAAATGAAATAAAGTTTATTTTAGTTACTAATAAAATCATTTTGTATCGTTTGCTGTCTATTAAGTTACTAGCTGTATATTCCTTATTTACACGGAACTAAATATTCAAATAAACCTATTTTATTTACTATTTTAAATTTTCTACCACGATCATCTTTTTACTACCATTTTGTAGCGTTCCCCATAAACACAACGGTCTATCGGATAGAAAAAAACGCATCCGTTCGGATCTGTGAATAGCGTTTTGACAGTTCTTCGGCTCGGAAATTAGATTGTCGAATACGGTTCCTTACCGACACGGAAACTTATCGAATAGTTTAGAATACCCCTGCAGCAGCCTTATTCAGAACCATTCGACTCGATTCCGTACCGAATCGAACGTCTAAGATATCGAAGATGTCCTCCAAACGCAATTCACAAATCCGAAACCGAATAATTTTGACAGTTCAAATTCGATTTGAAGACTCGAATCTTTCCGACAGCTGTTTGCTATCGGGAGTCATATCGATCAAAATTAAAACGAAGAAATAAACCATATTTCCAGCTTATTTCAGTGAAATAAAAAGACTGTAAACTTTTTAAACACTGCATATAGTAAGTAAATGAAGTTTTATTATTGTATTGATCATATTTCATTGATGTATCCGCATTTACATAAATTCAAAGTGTTTACAGAAATGTGATATTCGTTCTAGATTTTAGTTAACATTATTTGATCTTTGGTAGATGGATTAAGTGATTGTGCGAGCCAGAGACCGTCGGCGTGCAGGACAACAGAAGACGAATCCTTTTGCCGAGCCGCGGTTTCAGTTGGTTTATAGACTAACACCCGACATGGCCCTTGGCCTCATTGAAGAAATAAGGCCCTATTTCCCTGACACGCAATCATCTACCGTAATTCCCATAGAAATTTAATTATTGTTTGACAATGAGCAAATAGCAAGAATTGTATAATACTGATAACAAATACTTGCTGTATTTTTTTCCTTTTTTAAACAAAGTTATCTAAGAAAAAAGAAAACTAGTTTTACTTAAAAAAAAAGTTTTTCCGCTCTGCCCGTTTGACAGAGGCTGTTTACAAAGCAGGTTTATTCGAAATGAAATAAAGTTTATTTTAGTTACTAATAAAATCATTTTTTATCGTTTGCTGTCTATTAAGTTAGTAGCTGTATATTCCTTATTTAAACGGAACGAAATATTCAAATAAACATATTTTATTTACTATTTTAAACTTTCTACCACGATCATCTTTTTACTACCATTTTGTAACGTTCCCCATAAACACAACGGTCTATCGGATAGAAAACGCATCCGTTCGGATCTGTGAATAGCGTTTTGACAGTTCTTCGGCTCGGAAATGAGATTGTCGAATACGGTTCCTTACCGACACGGAAACTTATGGAATAGTTTAGAATACCCCTGCAGGAGACCCGTAGCACAGGTTTTTACTTAGTATGGGCTCCTGTCTCCCATTTTCAAAATGTTTTTCAATCGTATACTGTTTACGTCATATTTGTGGGAGAAAATAAATAAATTTGAATTTGAAAAAATAGTAGCGATACAGATTCGTGGTTACGTGGTCGCCCACGTAAGTAACCACGAATCTGTATCGCTACTATTTTTTCAAATTCAAATTCCCGCCCCGCTATTCTGTCGCTGGCTGTATACCTGCGAAGGTTAGGGGGGCGGGACTTGTGTATCAATGCCGTTTTGCATTTGCATCGCTGCAAAAAGGCACGATGGGCGAAGGCTCTTAAAAGCTTATTTCACAATAATTGTAGGGGTTTAATTAATAAATGTGACTGTGTGGAGTTCGATGTGTGTACCATGATCGTTACGCTATGGAACGAAATCTTTATTTTTCTACCTCGATCTTTAAGGTAAAGCAGCGCTTTCCAGAGTTGGTCCGTGGATGGGTGATCGCCGATTACATCCCGAGTTTCCTCCATGCTTCGGAAAGCCCGTTAAACCGTTGGTCCCGGCTGTCAGTTGTGTATCTTTAACAGTCGTTATAGGTACCTAGTCAGTGGCCCGAAATTCTGACAACTAGTGTAACCAAGAGGTATCGTATTATCCAGTACGAATGGGTTGTGGAGGTCAGATAGGCATGTCGTTCCATGTAAATTACAGTCTGTACTCAGCGGCATCTGGGTAGACTGGAACCTGACCTCAATATAGTTGGGAAAAGCAGATGATGAAGTTGTAGCCAGAGAATTAGTAGGCAACAACAACAACAAAAATGGAGTCATACACACCTAATGAATGTGGAATCATTATATTAGGCCAGCCAGATGGCCAAACCTGAGGCGCAAAACTTCATCGTTTTAGACTTTTTAGGGTTTCGTACAAAAAAGTAAAAAAAAAAACGGAATTCTTATACGTCTATCTGTCCGTCCGTCTGTCACAGCCAATTTGCTCCGAATATACTAGACCACATCAGGTGAAATTTGGTAGGATTGTGTAATCCTCTGACCCAAACACAAAATAAATGTGCTAAGTAAATCAATATTTTTTTAAATGAGGGTCATTTTCGGGGGACAAATTAGGAAATTAAAAAAAAATGTTTTGCAAACCTTACTGTGTCAAATGAAAGGGCTCGCTAGGAGAGTCTAAAAATATTTTTGATAGTATTGTAAAATTTTGATTTTATTATAAATAAATGATAAATGATGTTTATTTTGCAAGTCTTGTAGGTTTTTACAAACACTTTTACACGTCATTTTTTTAAAACTAGATGGGGCTGGTGTTTCGTACCTGACTACTCTGAGAAGAAACAGCCGAAACAAACTCAGAGGTCAGTCTCTTTTGAAGTCCAGACATAATCTTGCTTAATTCACATGAGGACTATGCAGATTATTGTCTGAGATGGTCTTTTGAAGAAAGAACCACACAGATTTGAGTGGACCTGTCCAGTCAGTGCAAGCATTTGTCAGTTATCGTGTAGCTCGACTTATAACTCAAGGAGCTCAACGAAACGACGAACAATACCAAAGAAAGGACATTTGGGTAGGTCGCCAAAAGTACTCAAACTGTTGTGAGAAAAAATCAAACAAAATAAAAATGTAACCCACATGGTC
The DNA here is from genome assembly GCA_905147715.2 of Xestia xanthographa. NCBI lineage: Eukaryota > Metazoa > Arthropoda > Insecta > Lepidoptera > Noctuidae > Xestia > Xestia xanthographa. The sequence goes on along the minus strand of LR990642.1, from coordinate 23,777,566 downwards.
CCCACATTCACAATATTCAAATAAAATTAATAAAAAGTTCTTTTCAAAATGAATGTAAATAAAAATCACAAAAATGATTAAATGTCACAATGATAATAAATGGTAAAATACTTAATAAAATAAGTATTCATGTCAAATCAGTAAATGTCACATAAAATAATAAAAAAATAATAAAGTAAAAAATAAAAATAAAATACATAATAAAATGTCAAATCATTCAATGTTAGAGTATATAAAAGAAAGGAATCAACAATAAACAAGCGAAGTCCGAAATTTCGCCATTCACAGAGCAAATTTAATGGGAGCAGCTTAATCCCAAGCCTTTTTATCTTCGAGATAGTGATTAACATGATAGTAGGCTTTCAGGCATAACTTCCTTTTTATGAACGATTTGAATTTATTTAGACTTAGTGCTTGAATATGGCTCGGAAGTTTATTGTAAAAACGTATACATTGGCATCTAAACGTACCCCCTAGTTTTTTGAGCCTCGTTGCAGGAACAACAAATTTGTGTTTGTTCCTCGTATTTATGTTGTGGATATCACTGTATTTTTTAAACAAATTAATATTTTTGTGTGCGTACAAAAGACATCAAAGGTAATTCCATCAAAACGTTACGGACAGATTGAGGACTGGATTGGACACTGACAGACTCATTTAACTTGAAAATCTGACATATTAATTGCTTTAAAACATTTGGCAACAATTCGAAGCATTATAGCAAACTGTTTCAGTGTGCTAAGGTTGAAATTCTCTAAGATAAATAGATCTAATTGTTAGATCTGGCGTGCAAGTGACATTCAATTTTCAGTACCTAGGTAGGACATACTGTATGTCTATTCGAAAAGAAGGCAAACTGTGAAAAAAATGGTTGAAAAAAGCTGACAATTAAGTTGAACACACGAACGAAAGCGTTTATAGCAACCCCCGAAGCTGTTGTAGGCTAGATTTATTTATTTAAAACAAGAATTTGGTGTATGCTACAACTAACAAACCTGACTACTGAAAAATACGCTCTAATTAAAATTGTTATTTACTTACAAGGTAAAATCGACTCCTCCTATTGTTACGTTAGTTTACAGGGGCCATTATAACGAATCGATTGACACCTTATTCATCAAAATCGGTTAAGCAGTTTAGGTGCTACGGGGGAACATACAAACACATACATAGGCTGCTAAAATCATAAACCCTCCTTTTGGATTCGCCGTAGTTGGGTAAAATAGGTAGGTACACAGATATTAAAGTTAATAGGTTTGGGTAACATAAGAATGTAAATATCTACCAGTTTCTATAACACTTATGATATGATGATTAGTTACACAGGTAATAGGGAATATGCATAAATTTTCTTTTTTTAGGGTTCCGTATCCAAAGGGTAAAAACGGAACCCTATTACTAAGACTCTCTCGTCTGTCCGTCTGTCCGTCTGTCTGTCACCAGGCTGTATCTCATGAACCGTGACAGCTAGACAGTTGAAATTTTCACAGATGATGTATTTCTGTTGCCGCTATAACAACAAATACTAAATTTATTTCGATACGGAATGTTAAAGTACTATAAAAATAATGAGAAAAAGCGAAAACAAGACATAAATCAGCCATAAACAACACAAAATTTATAACCATTTAAACTTTTTTTTCTATCTCTTTCTAGATAAACGGAATTTAGTATGGAGTTTGTACGTCGATGCAGAGAATGACGTCATTCGCTTTATCGGATCTCTCTGTCTAATCAGCAGTTTCAAATGCTTTATAACTTAGTTTTTTTTTTTTAAGATATTAAAAAAATAATTTCACTTTGCTATTTCTGATGTTAATACGCTTTGTTTAGAGTGATAAAAAAAAACCTTACCCTATTGGTACACGTAGGTAACTACTTACGGAAAGTGAATAAATGTAAGATGCTGAAAATCTAGTTAAAAGAATGGTTTTAGCTAACCAGTTACCAGCTGACAAATTCATGTGAAATAATTCGGTTGGCGCTCGTTATTACAATGACATACTTTTTAAGAGCTGTCAAACGCGGTTCTCTCATAGATTTTGTATGGCAATAGCACGCTGTGACGTCACTGTTTAGTCAACTCAATGACTCAACTATTTATTGATTTCAACGCAATTAAATATCGAATTTAGAAATTAATTGAAAATAAATCGGGTTTTCGGGATCAAAGTAAAGTTTTTTTTAAGAGATTGGTGTCTTGGAATTATTGTTTTATGATGTCATCTACCCTATTAGGCTATAGCAACAGAGTGATAGTGCAGTGTTCGATAATAAAATAAGATTTGACCTAAAGGTCCAGTTACCAGGTCATAAAATTACAAAAAAAACAAAAAACGCGACGTTGCCACTCTTATTCTTTGTTGATTATTCTGTAGCAGAATTTCAGTATGGACCTGAAAGTGAAAATGAGAGGTACTTTTCTCATAAGTAAGGTACTGATTACAATTAACTTGTTGATCATGTAATATCTGAGGGCACGGTAGTGGCCCCGCCAAGACGAGCCAAGCGAAGCGCAAGGGCACTTCCTACCTTTTCTCGAAGCGGTTCGTCGTTTTTATGAACCCTTATAACTTGGGTTTGGATTGTACCAGATAAACAAAATTCTCGGGATAATATGTTGCCAATAGCGGACTTATTAAGCATATTAGTTTTAATTGCATAGCCACATATTTTGACTATATGGCGACGAGTTTGTGAAGTTAGACATTGTAGAGTTAGGGCGTGTAGAGTTAAAAGCTTGGCTCTACGTGAGATCTGATAACTTTTTGACAGTGTGCGAGTCATATGGTCTCGTCTTGGCAACATTTTACAAGAAAATGTTTTTGATAGGATTATGTTTGTCTTTGAATGTAGTATTTAATTTAATAATTAAAATAAGTATTTATATTTGAGATAAAACATTAAGATTTCTCCACTATAATTATTATACTTCAATATTAGTACAAATACACACAAACCTTCCGGAATTACTTGTGTCAATGGTGGTGAAAACTACATACAAGTCTGTTACGCAGTTTAGTAGAACAACGCGGACACATACAAATGAAAAGAGACTTACAATTACAATTTAATGTGTGATCGTGGGAAGTGTTATCTTGATATGGGTAACCTGAGATACAGCAAACAAGCCTGGTATTATTTTTATTTACCCTGGTTGAGAATGGAACATTTTATCAGGGGAAACATCACAAACTGTTCAACATGAGACTCCATGACGCTCACCTGCCGGTTGAGGTGTCTGACATCAACCGGCCGGTAGAGCGAAAACATGATTATAACTTTCTTAAAGTGTCATTAGTGTTGGGTTAATAGCCGGATGCTTTGAGTTATTATCGATTATAATCCATTAATAGCCATTAATAGCCTTGCAATGGATGATAACCCTGCTATTAATGTATTGTTAAAAAAATAAATTCTATTTTTTTGTTTTATTGTAAAATCTGTGGGTGTGAACATAAATTGGGTGCGTGTACGCAGTGTGATTCAATGTATTGTTATTCTTTTTATTTATTTTCACTTTTTGTATGTGCAAAAGTGTTAGTAATAAAATAAATACACATTTTTCGGGAAATTCAGTTTTGTTAATAGATTCAATACTATAAAAACCATTTAACCATCTACTTATTTAATTACTTGACTTAACAAAGCGAGCTAAATATGTAGTATGTAGTGTATGTATACCTACAAATAAAATTTAACCGATACGTAAAAATGTAAGGTACATTATGTAAGTTACTTGTTAGCTCTTTTCTGTGAATACGACGTAGGTAAATTATAAACAATGGAAAATACCCGAGCGGTTAGTAGGTAACATGCATCCCCGCATCCCCGTCTCTCGTGCTATCTCTTTCTGGCGCTAATATTTATTCGTGCCAGAAAGAGATGCATGAACTACAGCGACGCCAACCGAATCCAGAATCAGTACGTCGACTGATATGTTTCGGTGAAGAAGTCCTTTTTCGTGTGTTCCCGGTTTGTGTGTATAATCATAAAATGGTTAGACCAAAGAACAATCTCGTGCGGAATCTAGCAGTAATTAGGCTGCAAATTATTTTTGAGCAACAAACAAAAAAAAAAACAACTAAAAACGAAAATAAAAAAATGAAAAAAATCCCAAATAAATGACTCATCATCATCATCATTTCAGACGAAAGACGTCCACTGCTGGACATAGGCCTCCCCCAAGTGTCGCCACATTGAACGGTCCCGTGCGACTCGCATCCAGCGGGTTCCCGCAACCTTCACCAGGTCATCGGTCCACCTAGTGGGAGGTCTTCCAACCCAACGTCTTCCGGTTCGCGGTCGCCACTCCAGAACTTTTCGGCCCCATCGGCCATCCGTTCTGCGAGCAATGTGCCCTGCCCACTGCCACTTAAGTTTGGCAATTCTTCAGGCTACTTCGGTGACCCTGGTTTTCTTGCGGATGTCTTCATTTCTGATTCGATCGCGCAAGGAAACTCCGAGCATAGCCCTCTCCATTGCCCTTTGGGTGACTTTAAGCCTTCTGATGAGGCCCATTGTGAGCGACCACGTTTCGGTCCCGTATGTAATCACTGGCAACACACACTGGTCATAGACTTGCGTCTTGAGACACTGCGGTAGGTTGGACGAGAAGATACCGCGCAATTTCCCGAACGCTGCCCGCCGAGTCGGATTCGACGATTGACCTCTTTCTCGAAGTTAGACCTACCTAACTGGACCGTTTGTCCCAGGTACACATAATCGTCTACAACTTCGAGTGTAGAGTCTCCGATCTTGATAGGAGTGGGTGTGATATGGGCATTCAACATGACCTTAGTTTTGTCCATGTTCATTTTTAGACCCACTCTTCCGGAAGCTCTACTGAGATCATCAAGCATTGTACTGAGGTCCTCCATGGTTTCAGCCATGACCACTATATCATCGGCAAACCGAAGGTGAGTGATGTACTCGCCAATGACGTTGATGCTTAGTCCTCTCCAGTCCAGAACCTTGAAGACATCCTCCAGTGCAGTGGTGAACAGTTTCAGAGATATGACGTCTTCCTGTCTCACACCTTGCTGCAGGAGGATAGGTTCCGAGGCTTGGTCCTGAAGTCGGACTGACATGGTGGCGTTTTTGTACAAACACTTCAACACCTCAATGTACCGATAGTCGATTTGGCACCGTTGGAGAGACTGCAGTACAGCCCAGGTCTCGATCAAATCGAAGGCTTTCTCGTAGTCCACAAACGCTAAACAGAGAGGCAGGTTATACTCTTCGGTCTTCTGTATAACTTGCCGCAGCGTATGTATGTGGTCCACGGTGCTAAAGCCTTTGCGGAAACCGGCTTGTTCGGGTGGCTGGAAATCGTCAAACCTGCGTGCGAGACGATTCGTGATGACTCTAGAAAACAACTTGTAGAGATGGCTTAGAAGTGAGATGGGCCTATAATTCTTCAACCGGGCATTGTCACCCTTTTTGAAGAAGAGCCACAACGCTGCACCATGCCTGTGGCGATTTCCCCTAAAGTATGACGAAATCAAACAGCTTCTGAAGGGCCTTTAGTACCGGTTTTTCACCCGCTTTCAGGAGTTCGGCCGTAATTCCGTCATCACCCGGTGCCTTGTTGTTTTTGAGCTGCTTCAGAGCCATCCTAATCTCGTACTGGCTGACGTCCGGGATGTATTCGGTATAGTGTCGGGTCAGTATAGCTCTTGGGTCGTTTGCTAGATCTACGACAGGTTTACTGGTTGACGTGTACAAACAACTGTCCATAGAAGCTCTCGATCTCCCTCAGAAACTCCGGTTTGGCGGATAAGATCCTACCATCGTCGGTCTTCAGTTTCGTGAGCTGGCTCTGCCCAATAGCCAGATCTGTTGCAAATACCTTGGAGCCTTTATTCTACTCAACCGCGTCAATAAATGACTGATTAAGAATTAAAAAAAAAAACTAAGTACACAAAAAATCTAATTTTCAAAGATCAATGTAAATAGCTGATTGAAAATTTTTAAATGGGCCAGAGATTAGTTTTAAATTGCACATTTATTTACTACAAAGAAAGATGATGAAAATGAAGTCTAATCTGACAATCCTAAGCCTAAAAACTATGAAGGGAAATTTTCAATCACTAAAATAACATTAATAGCAGGGTTATCATCCATAATTGCTATTAATGGCTAATAACTGGCTTTTAATCGATTATTAGCCAAATGATATTAACCGGATTATTATCATTGCCCAACACTAAGTGTCATTCATGTTCAACAGTTTGTGGTTGTACCTAGCATAGTTGTTCTGAATCTAAAACACTCTCGTTACAAACCTAGCTTTAAATGGATCAAGTCAGATGGTCAAAAATGGTGGTTTGGCGGGTGGTAAATAGTGTATCAAGTGGGGTCAAATACTTAGCACATAACATACTAGATTAAGAGTTTAGTTCATCCATTTCTAGGTTAGCAATAACTTACTCACCATGCCTGTGATCATCATCGTCGTCGTGTGCAGCCTCCCGTTTGCAGGCGGGCTCGGGCGACAGCAGCCAGTTGCGTGGGCGCTTGGGCGCTGGCGCCTGCTCCAGCTCTGTGATGTCCACGTCCACGTCCGCGTCGTCGGCGTCGTCCGCGTCACCGGGCTCGGGCGGCGGCGCCGGCGCCTCGCCTCCCTCCAGCGACTTGCTCACGAAGTGCGCCAGACGCTCCATCACCATTACTGCCGCCACGCCGCGGCGCCGCGCGCTCGCCGCAACACGCTCCACGGAATACACACTGCAGCAACCGACCACCTTACGCCCACACTTCCACACTCAACCTCTATTTACATCAAATAACACTTTATTTTTACGATGTAAAGTTCATTATTGTATGCGTATCCAGTGAGGGCGGCGATACAGACCCCGCCCAGAAGTCGCGCAGGCGCCCGCCCAGCGTGCCGCCGCCGCGGTGCACTGACGCACCCGACGGCGGATAATACACGCCTACATTATCGTTACATTGAAAATGAATTTTTAATAGTATTTTCTAGTGCTCGTGTGCATTATTAAACTGTGAGGACAACCTGTGAATGTTCTGTGACTTTCAAACTATGTAAGTGGCTGTGTCAGTCAGCTGTTGGGCGGTCTCAAGGTACGGCGATTTTTTCTTTAGCGCGGGAGATTAATGAATCAAAAATAAATTTCGCTTTTTGATCCAACGTGATATTTACTTGCGCATAGATATATATTAACATATGTTGTGGTCACTATAGTGAATGCTGCGTATACCTATAATAGGTAAACATACAAGTCATTTTATATTATTTCTATTTACCTATCTCTGCTGCTGAATTGTGTACCAAATAAATAAATAAAAAGGTCCTGGATCCTTATATCTAAATTAAAACAAGATATTAATCGTATAAATAACACCTATTTACTAAAGAATCAATAAACATCAGAATACAAATATACGACCGACTTAAAATATATTGGAAAATAGTTTTTCACATTTCAAGTCGACTGAATCAGTAAAAAATATCAAAACAGGTACGTTGCTCATGCTCTTTTACTGAATTATTTTTGGTCGAAATTCATCTATATATTTAAGCCGTAAAAAGTTTTTCTTAAATAAAGTCCAAACTGCTTGATATAAAAATAAGCACGATATTACCAACACCTAAATAAATATTAAACGTTTATTCAAGGTATAGACAAAACATTATCTTTAAACCGGTAAATTGGCTATGAAATCGACCGAAAATAATCTGACGTTTTAAAAAGAGACCCTTAAATATTCACAAGTCTTGTAGGCTTACTAACCATAACATTCGTTACAAATAAAACTATTGAAGATATTATATCTATATCTACAATATGTCCGTAAACCGGACACAGGCTGGTTTGCGCACGACTACTCACTAAACAGTCAACTTCAGACGTAATCAATATAATATCATGTGTTTCTTTCAAAGAAGTCATTATATAATTTACATCTAATTATATTTATCATAGTGAGTTGTTCTGCAAGGTTGATTCAGCCTTCAAAGTTCAAGTTTAAGTTTTCATTGATCTAGATTTACTGAGGTTTAAATAATTGCGGCACTGACACCAAAGCCAAGCCTGAACTTATCGTTAGGGTGGTTTAGGAGTGCAGAGATAGCACATGACAGCTTTGCCTTCTTCCCTCCGAGTGACCTCTGCAGCGTGGCGCCCACCAGGCCGTCGGAGTCCGCTGAGCCACGCACAGTCCATTCCTTCGTATGCCACTCGTACGCCAGAGTTGCTACTGCGCGACGAATTTTAAATCCCACCTGTGTTTAAAATATTTCTACAGGTTTAGCATAAACCTACAATAGTTCTAACCTGTCCCTATAGTCTGTAGAGCCTGTTCACTATCCTCATGCTAACATAGTTTGTGCAGAGTTTTGAACTAAAATATGATAAGTCCTCTCCACATTTCTTACTTTTGCTGTGCCCGACAGAGTCCACGATTGTTTCTACTGGAAAAATACTTATCACCTGAGCCTACATTGTGGAACGCAATAAAGAGTTCTATAGTTTTCGAGGTGAGAAATAGACGAGCAGGGAAAGCAGTGAGAAAATGATACCATAGCGTGTCTTGAACTGTCGAAATATTTGCGTGCATTTTAATTTGAGTGCCTTTCAAGTAGCCAGTTCCCCGTAGTAGTTCCTCCTTGTTAATCAAATCCGAGGTTTTAGTCTAAAATCCTACTAATATAAATGCGAAAGTTTGTGAGTATGGATGTTTGTTACTCTTTCACGCAAAAACTACCTAACGGATTTGAATGAAATTTTGCACACAGATAGTTTATAACCTGGATTAACACATAGGATACATATTTTTATCCCGGTAGTAAGATCCCATGGTACAATTATCAAACTTCACGCGGTAAGCCGCTGGCAGAAGCTATAGTCTACATCTACTACATCTACACAATATTATATAGAGAAAAGATTTGTATTTTCGTGTGTATGTTTGTAATGAATAAACTCAAAAACTACTGCGCCGATTTCAAAAATTCTTTCACCATTGGAAAGCTACATTCACCTTGAGTAACATAAGCTATATTTTATTCCCCTACTCCCACAGGAACGGGAATTACGCGGGTGAAACCGCGTGACGTCCGCTAGTACTTAATAAAATTGACAACTCAAGTGATGAAAATACCAAGTTTTTGATGAGCCTACGCCGACTAAAAGATATCGCTTGAATCGTCACCTCGAGCATGGCAGCCACGGTGAGGAAGGGTTTGATGTCCCTCGCGTAGCACAGGTCCAGGCCTCTGTTGCCCAAGGTCGCGCTGACGGAGTGGTCGCCGCTGCTCCATCGCCCGGCTCCTGACGCTGAGCTCACCTCCGTGGATTGCCCTCGAGCCACTATCTCCGCACCCAATGATATTTCTTTCGTCACAGACTATCAACCAAAATGATGAATTAGAAAAGTAGATACTTATAGGGATGATTATGGGGCCGCCTCCATGAGCGAGAGAATCGCGGCGATATTATCGTCCTTCCCACGTTTTTCTATACACTCTCTTTTAGGCCGTTGCCACGAGCAAGAGGATTGCGGTGATATTTTCGTAGAGAAATCGCCGCGATTCTCTCGCTCGTGGAGGCGCCCCCATAGACTACACATATGTATATATACATAGACCTACTTACATGAAAACTAGTTTGAGCAACCGACCTAGTAACAAGAGGGTTTCTCGATTTGATTATCCTCTCTTACGAGTATGAAACTCTTGCGAAGAAATCGTTCGTAAGTACTTCGAAGTATGGTAGAAACAATGTATAATTCTTGTAACGTTATGTTGAGTTATTAAGTACGACGCGCACATCAAGCTATTCGGACCTGTCAAATTTTCCCAAACAACCTTTAACCTAATGCCTTACCGATAAGATTTAAAATCTATTAAAGAAATTTGACAGATTGCAGTAGCTTGATATCTTGGCGTTTGTACATAATGTCAGTAGATGTAGATGATGTGTAGGTACCGTTTCTACAGCTACTAGAAACCCCTAACAGCCTAGTTAAATTAGTTTATTTTTGTAGCCTAGGATCCTAATCTGACCGTAACCTGTCCACTTCACAAGAAATAGAAGCAACAGGCAAATACATTGATGCTTGATGATTAAAAATAAAAGTAGGCTACATAATATACGACAAACTCTTCCAAAAAGAATACCTGAAGATAATGCAGTGCAATGAACTCTCGATTCACAGCAATAATGGAAGCTGTAAACCTGTTGAAATATGCATCCATGATGCTCTCAAAACTGTAGAGCTCTCCGTCAGCTATCTGTGCGACGACCGTGGCCCGCGTGTTACTCGTCGGGCCCACGCGCATCTCACTGCTGACCTGACCACCCGGCGCCGCTTCCATTACGAAGTATGGCATCGCCGTCGGCTTACTCTTATCCGTATACGACAGTAACAGTTTATAACCCCCAGGAGACACCGAACTAAACGATAGAGAATGTCCAAGCGTCCAATTGTAATGTGCAGTCTGTTTTACAGATAAAGAGCCTCCTTCAAAACATTGTGGTAATCTATATCTTGCCGCATTATGTATATGCCGCAGAAGGCCGGGAATGATTGAACCTTCTGGCAGTTTCTCGTCTTTTACACAGGTATCCCGTCCTGCTCGGGAACCTGTTACTCCAGCCCCAGTTTTCCCCCGGTCGCCGGTTGAGCAAGGATCAGGCGCTTTGCATTTGCATGGCTTAATTGGAGGCGCATCACCCCCAGCGCTTATACCATCCTCCTTGGGGGGACATGGGTTTGGTGGGGGAGGTGGATTTGGTGGAGGAGATGGATTTGGTGGTGGGCTCTCCTTTAGCGGACTTTCTTCACAGGGACCTGTATCACCTGCAGCATGAATGGTTTCAAATATTTCCAATTTTAATAAATTAAACAACGATAGTGGGAAGGAAAACCTCGAATCACTTTCCTTTTTATTCATATCTCACAAATTGTATCTAAAATTCTAAGAAAGTGGTTAAAATAATTATTTTGTTAGAGCTGTCTTTGAGAATAAATGTCAAATTCAACATGGTTTCAAAAATGGAACGTATTACCTCCACAGAGTCCACCAATTTTTGAGCTATCAAAACGCGGTTTCCCATAGATTTTAAAGGAATCATTTTAATAGGTCAGTGTTTCTAAGCAATAGAAACGTGGGACGTATTATAACTAATTTGCCAACTCAATGACTCAATGATTGATGCGTCGCAAGATCGCAATATATTTATTTGCAAAATTTGCGACGCATCAAATTATGATTGGATTTAATCCACACACAATTTTACGGTGTGCAGGTCCGATTGCCCGGCACGCTAGCATTAATGATCCCATCCGTCGCGTTCTTGCTAGCGCCGCCGCCGCGGCCGGGGTGCCAGCTATCTTAAAACCCAATGGTTTGGCACCCGTCGATGGGAAGAGACCAAACGGATGACCATAATGTCATGAAAGTTGGGTAGGGCTTTGTTGTGGGATTAGTGTTGCCCAAAATCGGTCTTGGTCTTGCAGTCTTGGTCTTGTTCTTGCATTTGGGCAACACTATGTGGGATGAACTGGGATGCAAGACCTAGCACGGTGGGCTGCGCTGCTGAAAACCTCAAACGGTGCAAATACAATAACTTAATTTGTATGTGTGTGAGCCGTTTGGGGTTGAAACTATTATTAGTATTTCGGCATATTATATCGCCAAGCGGTCGATCGACTCTTCACGTGACCAGAGAGGTAGCCTTATTTTGGCCAAAGAATCAGCATTGCCATCCAACGTGGCACCAACTCTTTTTACATAATTATCGTTGCCGATTCCGAATATAATGGTATTTGCTAATTTTAGGGTTGGAAGGGCCTTAAAGGGCCAATGCAAGAACCTCATGAAAAAGTTGTCTACATTATATTGTAAATTTTCGCCGTTTTGGAACTATAGGATTAGGATTATGTCTCCTTTTATTTCTTTAGACTGGAGCACAACACTGCGCCATATTTATGGTATTTTTTTTATTTGTCTAGGTAGAAATCATGTAGAAATCGTAAATTCATATGATTTTTGACAGGTGACAGGACAAAATTAGGTAAAGTCGATCATGCGACATCTTGTGGAATAAAAAGGCAGTTTTTCAGCCATTTTGATACTGGTAGATAAATAATGGGTGTAAACGAAGCCGAAAGGCATCTGTTCTCCCCGTCATTGCGAGAATTTTCTATAGCCACTACTACAAAACTACTACTACTCAGTGCATCCATCAGCACAATGTGTTGAGTGCGTTACATTGAGTTGTACCGTGAAATATGTTTTTCACCCCAAAAAAAAGTCGTTTCCTAAGTAGCAATAATTTTCGCATTTTTACTTAGTTTTATGAACATAATGCTTAGTTGACGGTTTTGTGAAGGGTCCGTTTGCACCTTCATCATCATCATCATCATCATCAGCATTTCAGCCGAAAGACGTCCACTGCTGGACATAGGCCCCAAGTGTCGCCACATTGACTGGTCCCGTGCGACTCGCATCGTTTGCACCTTGTATTTTTATTATTACTTACGTATATTTTAGATCTATTTGTAGTTTGTAAATAATGTGCATAGGTAATCCTAATCCTAACTTCCTTAGTTTAGATGCGAAAGTAAGTTAGTTAATTTGATTGTTACCTTTTCACGCTTTAACCATACACCGATATAAAAGCTTGTCGCGAGATTTACGTACCTACTCGTATTTACTTAGTCTGGTTTAAAAAAAAAAAAAACAAGTTATTTAATTTACTTGTTTATACACAGGTAAATCTTGTCGCGAGACTTTAATATCATATAAATTGTGTAATGACGTTTTAAGTCGATAGTAAAAGTTTTAAAGGAAAATTTTATTTTATTCTTTTTAGCGCATTCAAAAAGCATGTTTTTAAAAAGTATTTTTATTTTTAACTTTTTATTAAGTATAATTATAATAATGTCATTTGGGATTTACTACGCTAAAGGTCGTAGCGAGTAGCGGTGTTTTTGCGTAGCCCGTAGTAATTCGTAGCACGCCTCACAATGTAATGTTTTGAGCACACGTTACATTATCTAAAGAAAACAGAAAGTAAGAATAGTAGATTATTAACCAAGGGGATAAAGCAGTGTCTTCTGTCGTGGGTGCTGATTTAAATCGCGAGCGTAACGAAGGACTCGAGGTTTACTCCCGAGCGTAGCGAGGGTGTTAAAAACTTAAATCACGAGCTAAGCGAGGGACTTAAGACGAGTCCTGAGTGTAGCGAGGGATTTTAGTTCACCCAAGACTAAGACAGCTTTATTACCGAAGAAAATACTCTACTTTTCGTACCATTTGCGAAAAAATTAACACAATAATAATATGAGATAAGCATTTATTAAAAACTAGCTTCTGCCCGCGACTTCGTACGCGGAACCTGTTGCTTATGCCAGCGACAACGGGGTCGTCAAAATCGAAGACCTGAAACGTCTGATGTCGAATTTTAAGAGCCCGGGGATGGGAATACAACGGGATGCGCGAGACGATTCGAGACGTTCCAGATCTTTCATTTTTGTAAGTCAACAGGAAATGCCCATCAGACTAAATATTTTTATAAGTCGACAGGAAATGCCCATCAGACTAAAAACATGCTGAGACGTCATTCCTATGTGTTATGGTGTAGCTGGGCTCTTGGAGTTCCACAACAGGTGTTCCAGATCTTCAAATTTATTCTCTCAGCAGAAAATGCCCATCACGTGGAACAATTTTTGCTATGGTACCATTTTTGTATCTCTTATAGTTTAGCTGGTCTGTTGCGGTTCTGCATCAGGTGTTTATGTTTTTAGGAAATGCCCATCAGACCGAACAACTTTTGCTAAGACGTCATTCCAATATGTGTTATGGTGTAGCTGGGCTCTCGGAGTTCCACAACAGGTGTTCCAGATCTTCGATTTTTATAAGTCAACAGAGAGTGCTCATCAGATTGAACAACTTTTGCTAAAACGTCATTCCTATATATGTAAGTGTAGCTGGGCTCTTGCAGTTCCACATCAGGTGTTCCAGATCTTCAAATTTATTCTCTCAGCAGAAAATGCCCATCACGTGGAACAATTTTTGCTATGGTACCATTTTTGTATCTCTTATAGTTCAGCTGGTCTGTTGTGGTTCTGCATCAGGTGTTCAAGTTTTCAAGATAAATTATAGCCTATATCTTGCCCAGACTTAATACCTATACAACAACAAAAAAATCATTCAAATCCGTCCAGTAGTTCCGAAGATTAGCGTGTACAAACAAACAGACAAACAGACAGAACTTTTTTTTTGGATTCGTGCTCTATTACTGTTTCTAAACCCCCCTCAATTATTTTTTTTTTATTATATTCAATGTACAGACACAGTTTTTTTACTGTTTTATTATATGTATATAGATGTACAGACACAGTTTTTTTACTGTTTTATTATATGTATATAGATATAGATAATGACAATTAAAAATCTATTGTTTTCCATGTTGGTGGGACGTAATGCTTGGTATTTATGAATGATTATACTATATAAAGCTCGATTACCACTCACTCACTCACTGACATAATTGTTCTCCCAGATGGTGGATGGGGAGGTGGGTATATTTTGACAGATTCGTAAACAAGTAACTCCCTCGAGTATGGGAAAAGTGCCAAACCTCCCCTTTTCACCCCCTTCCTCCCCCCCCTCCCTATCGTATCTCGGAAACAAAGGGACCCGTATTTTTCGTTTTTTACGGACTCGTATAGAGGAAGCTCGGAGAAGTAAAAACCAGTTTTCAAAGTTGACCCCCTTGCCCCCCTTCTCCCCCCCTTTGGGCGGATCTCAGAGGTTATGAGACTTGGAACATTTTTTTTTCAGATTCGTATAGAAGAGGCTCGGGAAAGTAAAAACCAGTTTTCAAAGTTGCCCCCCTTGCCCCCCTTTTCACCCCCTTAAGGCAAATCTCGGAAGTTAAGAGACTTGGAATATTTTTTTTTTCAGATTCGTATAGAGGAGGCTCGGAGAAGTAAAAACCAGTTTTCAAAGTTGACCCCTTTGCCCCCCTTTTCACCCCCTTAAGGCGGATCTGGGAAGTTAAGGGACTTGGAACATTTTTTTTCAGATTCGTATAGAAGAGGCTCGGAAAAGTAAAAACCAGTTTTCATATTTGCCCCCCTTGCCCCCCTTCTCACCCCCTTTAGGCAAATCTCGGAAGTTGAGAGACTTGGAACATTTTTTTTTCAGATTCATACAAGGGGGCCCAGAGTTGGTCAAATTTTTTTTTCAAAACTCACCCCTCTTACCCCCTTCACCCCTCCCCCCATCGTATCTCGGAAACTAGGACACGTAGCGGCTTTTTTATTTTTACCATAAATTATTAAGGCGGCTCCCCGAGCAAATGACCTTGAGCGAGCAGTTTTTCGGAGCCTACTCCTCTTTATCCAAAAGAAATACCAACTAATAAAAAATACATTAAATTACTACATATCCTTGACTCCAAAATTGTCGTTTCAATTTTTTTTTTTAAGTTGCTTAATGTTTAATAAATCCCCTCACAACGAAACCATAGAAATGAGAAATAATGATTTATAAAATGCTACTCCTCGTAAAGTAACCATTATTTTGATTTGCTACTTATACTAATGGATAGGCAATTTAATAATGAACATAATTGTCGTTTTATTTTTTCCAAAAGACGTAAGTTTGATTTTATAAAGAATAAAAACCACTCATTTCGCACAATTCGGCCTGCAGTGACTGACGTAACGACCAATTCGTAGTGCACGCTGATTAGAACTTTATTCTAACAGTATTTCAAGCGAAGTTTGAACCACCACAAATAGAGTTGCTAATTTTGCTCGGGGTACCGCCTTAATGAGGAGCGTTTAAATTTGTAAACGGAGGGTATCCTCCCCTCCCCAACCTCCCCTAAAAATAAAAGGGCTATAACTTCGTAACGGTCAGAGATAGCCATTGGGTGTTTGAGCAAATATTATAGTAGGCGCCGAAACCTGTCTGGTGGTAGGTAGGTTCTGAGTGGAGCAAACCTGCGAGACCGAGTGGAGCGAAGGGGGGAGGTGGCGAGCGAAGCGAGCCGGCGACCTCCTTAGCGTAACGAAGGTTGAGTGGGTGAAGCGTAACTCAGCTTTTAACGTTTCTAATGAATTCTTTTTTTTTACTTTTTTTTTTTTGAGTTATATTTTAGAATGTTTTAGGGGTTCTTAAGGGTTTTCATACTGATGTAGGGGTAGTTGTAACGGATTTTCCAATTATTTTAAGGATTCCTATGGATTCTCAAAATTTTATGATGGTAAGGAATACTTCTCAAGAACACGACAACACGCGAGCTGCGCGCAGCTCGCGCACCCACGCAAATACTAGTTATACTATAAAAAGCTCGATTACCACTCACTGACTGACTCACTGACTGACTGACTCATTGACATAATTGTTCTCCCAGATGGTGGATGGGGAGGGGGATATATTTTGACAGATTCGTAAACAAGTAACTCCGGCGAGTATGGGAAAAGTGCCAAACCTCCCATTTTCACCCCTCTTCCTCCCCCCCCAATCGTATTTCGGAAACTGAGAGACCCGTATTTTTTGTTTTTTACGGATTCGTATAGAGAAAGCTCGGAAAAGTAAAAACCAGTTTTCAAAAGTTGACCCACTTATCCCCCTTCTCCCCCCTTTAGGCGGATCTCGGAAGTTGAGAGACTTGGAACATTTTTTTTTCAGATTCATATAAAGGGGCAACGCGTTAGTCAAAAACATTTTTCAAAACTTCCCACTCTCCCCTCCTTCACCCCTCCCCCCATCGTATCTCGGAAACTATGACACGTAGCGGCTTTTTGATTTTTACTATAAATTATTATTGAGGAGCGTTTAAATTTGTCTACGGAGGGTATCCTCTCCTCCCCAACCTCCCCTAAAAATAAAAGGGCTATAACTTCGTAACGGTCAGAGATAGCCATTATGTGTTTGAACAAATATTATAGTAGGCGTCGAAAGCTGTCTGGTGGTAGGTAGGTTCTGAGTGGAGCGAACCTGCGAGACCGAGTGGAGAGAAGGGGAGAGGTGGCGAGCGAAGCGAGCCGGCGACCTCCGTAGCGTAACGAAGGTCGAGTGGGTGAAGCGTAACTCAGGGGCGACGACAAGCAACTTTAGGGTTATGTTTTTTTTAATGGGTCTCAGTTTTTAAGTAAGGTTTTTTACTTTTATATTATTGTTTTTTTTTTTTTTAATTAATTTTATAATGTTTTAGGGGTTCTTAAGGGGCTACCCCATGGCACACTAGCGCCACTTTAGTAAAAAAATCAGAATTCGTTAAATACACAATTAATATAAAATCTGATAGACAAAATCAATGCTTTAGAGTTCTAGATTATTGACGTCTATTTAATTCATTAAAATATACTACACTGTAGTTACAGTTAGAAAAATTGCTAAAAACGGCCGTTTTTTTCCATTTTGTATCTGTAACGACAGCGAGCTATGTTTCAATGAGATAGGCAGACGTAAATAATTTACAAGACCAAAAGATTGATTTTGTCTATCAGATTTTATATTAATTGTGTATTTAACGAGTTCTGATTTTTTTACTAAAGTGGCGCTAGTGTGCCATGGGGTAGGCCCTTAAGGGTTTTCATAGTGATTTAGGGGTAGTTGTAACTAATTTTCCAATTATTTTAAGGATTTCTATGGATTCTCAAAAATTTATGAGGGTAAGGAATACTTCTCAAGAACACGACAACACGCGAGCTGCGCGCAGCTCGCGCGCCCACGCGAATACTAGTTTTAGTATATTGTCCTTGTACAATGAATGACCGATTTTTCTTTGTCTTAGTTTCCTTTACATTAATCAGCAGTAACTCATTGGAATGATTTTTAACGTCCTCCACCTTTAAGTTTACAAGTTCACATCCGCGGCAAGCACCATTGAGTCCAAAAATTAAGGCCACCTATAACAAAGATAAAAAACAAGTAAATATAGAGAATAATTACCATTACTAAGATACGAAATATTCATAGTTAAATAATGTAGGTATACTTACTTTTGTGGCCAGAAAAATTTCGTCAGGAGCTTCTTAAGAAATTTTTCCACATTTTGAGTCGTAAAATTGAACTCGTGAGAGAAACTAAATTCTTGGGAGTACACATAGATGACTCCATAAATTGGAAAAAGGAACTAGCCGCCATTGATGCATCTATATCATCCGCGTGTTATGCATTAAGAACCCTTAGAGATGAAATTGACATTAAACATTTAAAAATCGTATACCACGCGTTAATTGAGTCTAAGTTAAGATACAGCATACAATTTTGGGGCAATAGCTATAATTATAATTGCAAACGAGCTTTTGTCCTTCAGAAAAGAGCTATACGCACCATGGTCCGTATTTCACAAAGAGAGAGTTGTCGTTCACATTTCTTAGATTTAAAAATCCTCACAGTACCCGGTCTCTACGTTCTAGTCCTTCTGACAAATCTTAAAAAGTACATACATGAATATGGTACACGTAGGAAAGATTTGAAAAATAAGATAAGTCCACACTTCAACATTGTGAAGCATAGTTCACAATATCAAGCAGTGCAATTATTCAATAATTTACCATTACAATTAAACAGCTTAATTTATACATCCACATTCAAGTCAAAGTTAAAAGCATTTCTATTGGATATGTGTCTCTACTCCGTCGACGACATGTAATATTATGACCATTTGCATTATATGTTGTAGACTTTAATTTAAAAAAATGACTGGTGTACCTACTATTATTTATACATAAGCTGACATTAAACTATTTTTCTTTATTGACATAAGTTAGTTGACATTGAATAGTTGTATTGTATTTTCTAAACTTTATTAATTTTTTTAATATGATGTTGTTTTTGTATTGATGTGAAATAATAATTATGTTGTTAATTTATAATTGTGTTACTTGTATGATGAATGTGTTTCTTTTTAATTTTAATTTTATTTTGTTATTTCCAACACAATGTAAATTGTTTGTGAATAAATTGAATTGAATTGAATAGACAAGAAGTACCGATTCTGCAATTGATAGGCCTTTCGCACTTCTCCACGTTGAAAATTCTTCATAAGTTTTTAAATAATTTTCCTTGTATTTTGTTGGAAGCAAAAAGGAAGCAAATTATATAAAATTGCGGCAGCATTTGCACTGATGGAATCCGACAATTCACTGTCACTGTCCCTTTGATTTAACATCGTAACGTATTTTTAGAACATTAACTTATTTATAAAAATAAATTAAAATAAACTTAACGTTTATGTATTTGAAGAAAACAAAAACGCGGCAAATCAAATTCCTAGACTAATATTATTTTCGGAAAAGCAAAGGCATCAAGCTCATACAGCCTCTTCGGTTTTCGTAATTTTATTTAATAATCATAACTGCTTATTAAATGCGTATTCCTTTTTTAAAAAGATGTATAATGCTTTATATACAAACTCAATGGTGTAAACACAGAATGATGTAGTTCAGTATAAATTTCGGTGAGTATTCCAAATTTAAATCACATTCTCCCCCTAGAGGATGAATGAAATTCAGTACAATTTTCTTTCCCTGTTTTTAACAGATTAAAAATGACTGTTGTTATTTTCGCTGTTTGTGGCATAGAATGTCACTTTTTTGAGCAAGTGGTACGAAAAACATATTTATCTACACCCATGCTATAAATCCTCTATAAAGGTATCTGAAACAGTTAGCTTATGGCCAACATTAAAACAGCCAGTGTCTTAATAACCATTATAACACCCAAACGGGTGTTATAATGTTGTACTGAATTTCATTATGCAACTCGTTTTAAAAAAAGAACATCGAATGTGGTAGTGAATCGAACGTCTAGCACGTGCGATTCACTACCACAGCGCCGTAATTTAAAAAAAACTTATAGGTTAATTCGATTTCACGTCGTATCCCGCCATTTTTGTTCGACATTTGGATATTAGTATTGCATTATGTACTTTGTTGTTTACAAAAATGAGTGATACAAGCTTTGTGAATTTTAATAATTGAACAATCCAAAATGTAAATAATTATATTACTACCTATACACGGTTTGTTTGTAGTAAATACAAGCAATTAACTTTCCATGAATTTACATAGACTTCTTAGAACACTGCAACACCATAAGGTTTCAGAACCTTCTAAGGAGGATTCATATCATGGATGTAGATAAAGTCTTGTATGCAACTGTACATAATTAGGTATGAGAGGTTTTCCTTTAGAGGTTTTAAAAAAAAAACTTAGTTTCCAAGAACTCTATAGATGGCGTTGAACTTACTATGCCAAAGCCAAAACGCTTGAAAAAAAAACATTGTGTCACGTCACGTAGTCTCGTTGACTGACACTTTCATTTGCTTAACCTTCCGAATATAACCAACATTTCTCGCTCTTTGTTAAAATCAGTTTTTTTAGGTTCCGTTCCTTGCATTATCATACTTACTCCTAGCGCCATCTATCCAGCGACTAGGGAAGAGCTAAAAAGAAAATCCCTCATTAAAACACTCATGTGATACTATTATCACACTCGGCTTCGCCTCGTGTGATAAACCCACATTCGTGTTTTAATACCCCTCATTATACAACAGTTGCATAAATAATTGTTGCTATTATTAGACTCATCTAAGACGAAAGTACTCATCAAGAAGAATCAAACGAGCCCAAACTCGATGCGGTTACATCGTTTTATTACGGAGATCCTACCTTCCAGTTTCATCTTAAAATTCTGGTTACCATTTAGGACCGAAGTACTCTTCAAGACGAATAAGACGTGCTACATTTTTTAGCAATAATGAAGGTGTTTAAATCACCTTAATTATTTTTCTTTTGCAATCAAAATGTAAGACGCTTTTATTTTTCTTACTTATAAGGTTAAAATTATTTTTAACTTTTTAGTTATTTTTATTAATAAGTAATAAAAGCTTGTTTTTAAAAAGTTTGTTTTCAGGGTTCTTCTTTTAATTTAATTTTTAACTTTTTAGTATTTGTTCATGTTGTTCCCACGAGTATAGGACAAAAACGGTCCATCCCCCCAGAGGTCCATTGTAGGGGGATAAGGGCTTCAGTATAACAGGGTTCGCCCTGATACCCTAAGGCGCAAGCGCAACGTTATAACATATTTATACGGCCTCATACCATTCAGTCCTACACGTGCTCACCTTGGCATTGGGTGATCCATCTAATCAAAAACAGAATCCAGATTCATAACAAACGGAACGAATGAACGAATGAACTTATTTTCCCAAAGATGGTGTCACATATTCATGTCCACCAAACCACCACCACTCACACTCACCACCCATTAAAAACGATCCACCGATCAAGACGAATCAAACTCGACACGGTAGTGACGGTTAATTACTTAGTTCCTATGGCCACCTTCCTGCTCCAACATCAGACCCTGTTACCATCTAGCACCAAAGTACTCATCAAGATGAATCAAACTAGCCCAAACTCGATGGGGTTATGTCGTACTTCGTGGAACGTTTGGCCCCCAAACTGGAGCGGACTGGGGCTGCCTTCAGGCGGCTCCTGCCCAATCTGGGGGGGCCAAATGCCTCCTGCCGGAGGCTCTACGTGGGAGTCGTGCGGTCCATGGCCCTTTACGGGGCCCCGGTGTGGGCGTGTTCATTGAGGCGGCGAGCCGCCCACTACCTGAACGCGCCCCAAAAGGTGGTAGCCGTAAGGCTGGTCCGGGGCTACCGCACGATTGCCCGCGAGGCGGCGAGCCTCCTTGCCGGATTGCCGCCATGGGATCTGGAGGCGATAGTCCTCGCGCGCCTGCATGAATGGCGCGCGGAGGTGCTACGCCGGGGGGAAACTCCGCTGCAGCGACAAATTGTCGCTCAGCGGACAGACTTCCGGCGGGATCTCATGGCGACATGGAGAGAGCGACTGTCGCATCCCCGTGCAGGGCACGCCACAATAGTGGCGATAAGTCCCCTCTTTGAGGAGTGGCTTGAGAGACGCCACGGCGTCCTCACCTTCCGCCTGACGCAGGTCTTCACCGGACACGGAGTGTTCGGGAAGTTCCTGCACCGAATCCCACACGAATCCAACAAGTCCAAATTCGATGGGGTTATGTCGTTTTATATCGGAGTTCCAATTGCCACTTTCCAGCTCCATCATCAAATCAGCTCCATGTTACCATAATATTGCATTGCCCCGCAATATGCATATGCGTGCAAAATTTCAGCTCAATCGGTAACCGGGAAGTGGATCAAATTTAACTTGCAAGATTTGATTACAGACAAACATCGGGACAGGTGAAACTAAATAAAGCGCAGGCCACACCGCCAGCTAGCGGGCGGGCGGGCGAACATCGTTTCACCTCTTTACATACTTCGGTTCACACCGCGAGCTACCGAAAAAGCCGAACGAAGTATGAAAAGGGCCTCGTTCGCTTCGCTCGCCCGCCCGCTAGCTGGCGGTGTGGCCTGCGCTTAAAAGCTTGTAAAAAGTACTGATCCCGAGGAAAATAACAATTACGTTCTTATGATAATAGATGGCGCCACCGAAGTGATTGTCAAATTCTAAAAAAAACGAAAGCGAAGCCGCGGGCAAAAGCTGGTAATAATTAAAAATATTTTTTTTACAGTTAATTGTAAATTAATCTGGTTTTCAGGCTTTAAATAAAATATTAAATAAGTTGTGTCTTCATTACTGGTGGTGAATTTCTCTTCGAAAAACAAATTATATCAAAATAAAAACATGCGGGGCAGTCTTTGCGGACTGCCGCCGTTAGAAGTGAAAACTAAGTAACTTGTGGATTGTATCGTCGAGCTGTGTTTGCATTTTTTAATTTGTGTGTTCATTTTCTATTTTTTTCCCAGTCCTCCTCTCCCCCCTCCCCCCTCAGGCCCGCCACAGTCGTAGCAGTCGTAGCACTACTACGGGTTGTGTCCCGCGCACGCTTAAGTGGTGCTACGCCGTAGCGGATCGGCTACGTGTGCTACGAAAAGCGTACATGATAGTCACGCGAGTTCCATAATTTTTGTTCACCCAAAAAGTGCTCAACGCGCCTAAAGAAGTTTTCACTTCAAAAATTCAACTTCCCATACAATGATTCCAAAAATTGTATTTAATCATTGGTCAAATGAAGTCATTCATAGGGATCTTTTAAACTTAACAAAAAAAAAATGTAGGACCTATGCCAAAATTGTTTTAGAATTTGTGTGGTATACTACAACTAAAAACCCTAACTACTGAAAAATCAAGCTCTAACTATATTCGGGATTTACAAGGTAAAATCGACTCCTCCTATTGTTGAAGTCAGTTAAAATGTAGCTTAGATTTCCCGCGCCATAGTTATTCATCAAAATCGGTTGAATAGTTTAGGCGCTCCGGAAGAACATACTTACATAGACTAATGATACTTACGTAAATACAAACATACAAACTCCGTCAAACTCTTAACCATAAGACGACCCGAATGGTGCAGCGGTAGTGAGGCTGCCTTACGTTCTTGGGATCCCGCGGGTTCGAATCCCGGTCGGAGCAAATGTTTGTGTGATGGCATGGACATTTGTTTCCGAGTCATGGATGTTGTATGTATTTACAAAAAAAAAAAAAAAGTATCTATGTAGTATATCAACTATCTGGTGTCCACGACACAAGCCTCGTTGCTTAGTGTGGCACTAGATGGCGCTGAGTGTAACGTCCAGCAATATTTATTTATTATTATTATTTATTAACCCTTACTTTTGGCTTCGCCGTAGTCGGGTAAAAGGACGTTTCGTAAGAAAGTTTCAGATTTCCCCATGTTGTCTCACTTGAAAGAATCACTCTGTGTAGTTTGTAGTGTCCGACCGAAGCGTCGGCTTCGGCCACCTTCCATCAACCAAAATGGACCGAAGTTTTGGCTGAAGCTGAAGGTTTCCAAAAGCGCCGAAATTGAACGAACAGTCATGCATCTTTTAGCGCGATGGTAAATGAAACGCGCGTGAGGCCCCCTGCCACCCCGAACACTATACATAATCATTATGTAAATTGTCAACTATTTTTTTTTTTAAACTATTATATTATATTAATCATTGAGCTATTACTACTACGTATATTTAATTTATTTAAATATATCATATTCTAATAAACAGATATGGTAAACATCTACAAAACCACCGAAAAAAGTGTGCCGCGGGGCAGAGCCAGCTCACATACACGCAGTGATGCAGAATAAAGGCAAAACAGGTCAATTGACCCGTTTTCGAATCTTCAAGATTGTGGTGGTTCTTTTGGCGCTTGAATGTAATTTTCAGGAAAAAAAAAATACAGTGTTAGTTCCTACTATGGCCACGCGGCAAAAGAACCATATCACTCTATTATCCTACCCATTATACATTTGTACATACCTATTTGTCGACTTACTTTATAAAAATAATGGAACTTGTCGGGGATTTACAGTATATTTATATTCTAGCTAATTTAATAAAATAGGGGAAAAACACATGTGAGTCATCTTCTTTTCTGCGGTAGGTCTAAAAAGAGACGACAATAATGCTGCTCTATTTTGACACTGAACGATGAACCAGTAAGACGGAATGAGTGACGTATAGAGTGGTGCCAGATTTTAAGATCTTCTACATTTAGCCATATTTTAGGATCAAATAACCGCATTTCACGTTTACTTTGCCTATTTCAATTATTTACAAAAAAAAAAAAACTATAATTATTTCTAAAATATTAATAAAAATATGTACAAGTATCAAAACGGGAAAAAAATTACAGCCAAAAAAAAGGACAGCTCTCTGGTCATGTGAAGAGTCCTACACAACAAATTGTGACTTGATGTTTAAGGCCTTTTTTAACCGATTTTAAAAAAAGGAGGTTCTCTATTCGGATGTTTTCTTTATCTTCGTCATTTATGAACCGATTTAAAAAATATGTTTTTACGTTAAAGAATATACTTTCTGTTTGGTCCAATAGAAATTTCAACAAAATTGAATCAAGAGTTTGTTTTTTTGATCTTCTTGGCGTATGTTGACATGATGGTCCTGAATAACTTATAATTACAATGTAAAATTAATTCATGACCAGAATTAACAAAAACATCAACATTCAACTAAAAAGGGTAAAATAAAAACTTAATTATAAGTCTAAAATACTACTAATTTACTTTCGGAAATCGGTGGACGTTTTTGGTGTTCTTTTTGGAATAGGATTTATTTTTGAACAGTTAATTCTTAATCAAGTAAGTACGTAAGCATATTTATTCGTATAAAATGTGGTAATACAGGATGTTCTATAAATGTTATAAAGCACACATTCAGCCATAACAACAGCATGCAAATTTACGACATAATTTTTTACATTCCTATGAACAAGAGAGATTAATATAGCTTCCAGAGCACCTATATTAATCTCCTAAGGCGAATTAATAATTACTTCCCGGTCAGAACCGAGAAGTAATTATTAATTAACCTTATATTGGCTATTTGTAGAAAATCAGACCTGGCAACACTATTGTCAATTTGTCATCTTTATCCTGTTCACTGTCATTGTCTGAATTTGTCTGTGCACTGTTCAAGCATTAGCAAAAAAAATAAGTTCAAAGTTTCGCAAAGAAAAGAAAACAAGTGGTAGTGACTAACTATAATTAATGTGATATAAAACAATTTTCAATCCCGGTGGATAGTTTGAAAACATCCATGTTTTTCTATGGAAACTTCTTTGTGACTTTGTGTTTTTAGACATTTCCAATACACTGACACCAAAAAATATTTACAAAATGTCTGCTATCAACTTGAAACTCTCCAAAGTGTTGGAAATATTTAAGCTGGGGCTGAAATCGGATGCAGTCCCTAGAGCTCCGAGGGCTACTGAAGAGTCTACAACACCAGAAACACATAATGAGAATGTTGAACTTCCTGAAGAACAAGAAGAAGAAATAATTATAGAATCAGTATCCGACGACGAAATAAAAAAGGAAAAGAAATCCGAAAAGAAGTCTAAAAAGACAAAGTTTTTTAAATCAAAGAAACGGGAAGATGATTACGATGATGATGAGGAAGAATTTTCAAAAGAAAAACGCGGGAGTGCAAGTTCAGTAAATGTTCAAGGTAATTCCTACATTCTGTGTTAATTAAATAACCCTATTTTGTCCAATGTTTACCAAGAGTGTATTGATTTATGGTTCAGAATGTTAAGAAGTAACTTGTAAACTTGATATGCAGCATCATTAGTAGCAGTACAATCAACTGATAAACTTGGGTTACTTAATCTGGCATTTAAAAATAACCTGTTATATCAAACAACTTGGATATTACTATTCTACATTTCATTAAAAATATCACAAAATGTCTAATTTATTACAGTATGAGGTCATCCATTTATCATCCTTGACATTTTTTTGTGTGTTTTGAATTGGGCCTGTTCGTAGAGTTGTTATTGTTAATATCACAATTTTTTTATTTCAGCTACCGGGAATGTTTACAACATAGTGAATGCTAAAGGGGTCAGACTGGGAAATGATTACTACTTTGGGCCAGTCACCAAGACGGAAGATGTGAAAAGAGGCAAAGACAAAAAATATGAAGAGGAAGTTATAGAAATGGATAACTTTATCCGGCTGCTAATGGAAGCCAGGATACAGGTGATTGACTTTAGTTTAGAAAATACATAACTTAAATGCCTGGTAGTAAGACATCAGAGGAACAATTCTCGAAAACACATAAATATGTGTTTTGTACCTAAATAGATACATAAATAAATAAATATCGACATTGACGTTACACACAGGGCCATCTAGTGCTACACTAAGCAACGAGGCTTGTGTAGTGGACACCGGATAGTTGATATATTACATATATACTTTTTTGTTTGTAAATACATACTTATTGTACATATAACATCCATGATTCGGAAACAAATGTCCATGCTCATCACACAAACATTTGCTCCTACCAGGATTCGAACCCTGGCAGGGCAGGCAGGCACATGATCGACAGGGCCCGATAAATCGTGTAATGTAATAAGGCCTATATATTTCGATATTTCTGATAATGTTTGAATTCTAATCACATTCTCAACCTATCAAAAATACCAGTAATTTATCTACAATCTTAACAGCGATTTGAAGTTGAGTCGTTGAGACGATTGGGAACATTATTGGGGTTAGCCTTCAGGGCCCAATGGCCCATACCTTTATTACTTGAATGGAGCTCTAGAGGATGCTTAGCTCAATCTTATTCTTACTTCCCATGAAGTAAGATTAAAACCACCACCACCACAGGCTCATGGTAGTCCACTTGGTATTAGTGACGCGACAACAGCTTACAATTAATTTATGTTTTACAGCCTGACCACGACTACATGGACTATGTATCAAAGAACCTTGGAAAGAACTGGCACACCATCTTTAGAGCCCTCGGCTTTAAGCAAGGAAGAATTGAAACTGCTGAGATCAATGCAAAGGGTTATGATATTTCAGAGGTATGTACTTTCTATAATGACTACAGGTCGCGGCATGTAACTCTAGCGGTGACCGTTATTGCGCTGAAGTTAAAAATAAGAATGTCTTGGGGCGTTCGTTGCGCCGATTGGCTCTCCAGTCGTAGAACATGCGCAGATATCCCCTCCACGTTTCGTTCAGCGCTAGACTTACGTGCCGCGACCTATACTTCTTCACTAATATTATAAAAAAAAAACTTAGTCCAAAAATTATTTTGTACAACTTTTTGTCTTTTTTGTACAAAAACTGTTGTTTCCATCAAGTTCAAAATGATTTTCCTAGAAAGTCCTTATAAAGTTCTACTTTTCAGATTTTTTTCATATTTTCTAAACTTATGGTTCAAAAGTTAGAGGGGGGGGACACATTGTTTTTTACTTTTGGAGCGATTATTTCCGAAATTATTGACATTATCAAAAAATTATTTTAGGAAACCCCTATTCATTTTTAAATACCTTTCCAACAATATATCACACGTTAGGGTTGAAATTAAAAAAAAAATCACTTCCCACTTTACATATAGGGGGGCTACCCTAATAAAACATTTTTTTTCCAATTTTTATTTTACCACTTTGTCGGCGTGATTGATATACATATTGGTACTAAATTTCAGCTTTCTAGTGCTAACGGTCACAGAGATTAAGCGAGGACGGACAGACGGACGGACGGACAGACATGGCGAAACTATAAGGGTTCCTAGTTGACTACGGAACCCTAAAAAGAAAGGAAAGATTTGTGTTTTTGTGTGTGTGTATGTTTGTAATGAATAAACTCAAAAACTACTGCGCCGATTTCAAAAATTCTTTCACCATTAGAAAGCTACACTCACCCTGAGTAACATAGGCTTTATTTTTTATCCCCGTACTCCCACGGGAACGGGAACTACGCGGTTGAAACCGCGTGACGTCCCCTAGTCAAAATAAAAAAGGTGTCATATCCTACTAATATTACAAATGCCAAAGTTTTTGAGGATGGATGGATGTTTGTTTGCTCTTTCACGCAAAAACTACTTAACGGATTTGGATGAAATTTAGCACATAGATAGTTATAACCTGGATTAACATAAAGTATACTTTTTATGCCGATAGTATGATCCCGTGGGACAATGGTTGAACTCCATGCGGGTAAAAGTGCATCTATAACTTAGCTATTTATCAATAATATCTTATTCATTCAAGTATTCTAAAATGTTCATCATTGTGTAAGGATGAACTATTTAGGCTTGCAAATATCATCAAGGAAACTTGAATGCAGCTAAACCATTATGATATGTAAACAAAAAATTATTGTTACTTACTTTTTTATCAGTTGTCATTTAGGTTAGTCTAACTAAAGTAGAACAAAGGAATCAGACAATCTGTGCATCAATCATGTTAGTTATTTCGATTTTTTTTTCCTCAAACATTGTAGTACTCACTGATAAGATTTTTTATAATCCTATCTTGACTTGATTGACGTAATAATTAAGCCGCAAAACAATATTTATCGTCTGATAAGCATGCTATTTTAAAAACGTCATATCTAATTATATGACAACAATACAAATTAAAGTCATTTATTGTTCTTTAAAAGTACGTAGGTACACTGAGGTATTACTAAGCTCAATGCGTAGGTATAGTATTTTGACGCGATTTGCACAAAAATTTATAGAATTTATTCCGAAATGTTTATTTGTATTACAATTTATAGTACAACAGCCGGGCCGAATGTCCCTGCTTAGCACGGACTGGGTGGAACCAACCATACAAATTAAAAAAAAAAAAACAATAGGGATTCCAAAACTATTTAATTGTTTATTCCGTGTTATACACTGGCCTGTAAAAATAAGTATTACACTTTTAAAATTTCAATTTTTTCTAAACTCTATAGAAGTTAGAGATTTAAAATAAAAAAATGTTTTATAGCAATTTTTATCAGCTTTATTAGTTTTTATGTACAAAATTAAACTCTTTTTCGTCCTTTTTGTTTCGAAAGTATATCTTATGTACTTAAAAAGTTATTGCAATTTTAAAAGCGTGATACTTATTTCTGCAGGCCAGTGTAGTGCACCGCATGTTTTGTCACTTATTTGTGTCGTTGGCGTATAGGGCACCCACTTGCATGTCTTGGTATCATTGTATGTAACAGTTCAAAAGGGTTAACCGGTTGGGCGGTTTCGGGTAACAGCGTGTATGATGACACGCGAATTATATTAAATAGGGTGTAAACAACCTCATCACGAAGCCGTCAACCAAGCATTCCCTATATCAAACTATGTAACTTTACGCAAAAATTATTGCTGGGAAACGACTTTTTTTTTGGGGTGTAAAATCATGTTTTGTGGTAAAACTCAATGTAACGCACTGAAAACATTGTGCTTATGGACGCATTTAATAGTAAACGGGTTATGGAGGTATTTAAAGTAAAGTTGTGACCATAATTGAAAACTAGTATTAAAAAAAAATACTTGTGAAAAAGTTGAACTTTGACCTCGAATATCTCCCTAACTAGTAGGTTCTCAGGTATGGTCCAGAACAAAAAAATATCGCAATGACGGGGAGGACAAGTGCCTTACGGCTTTATTAAGGGTCTATTTACACTCTTTATATAAATTTTATTTTGTTGATTTACAGGCCCGCTACAAGCTACTGTTGGACTGGGTGAACAATGACGACGATGGAACTCTGGGGCGGTTGGCCACTTTGCTGTGGGAGGAGGGAGAGAGAAGTATTGTCAAAGACCTCTCTGTTATGTATAAGAAGAGTAAAAAGTAATCATTTTAGCGGACTGGGTAGAATAATTGAAATCTAGAAAGTTCTGGGGGCGTAAAATGCCGCTTTAGCTTCTGCTGTTAGGATAATCATATTACAAATCGTAATATAGTCACAAATTGACTGAATTCATAATATTAGCTGAAACAACTCATAGCACGCAATTTATCTGTTTAGCAGATTTGTGTGGTGATTCGTAAAATGGTCCACAAATATCAATTGCTTCAGTGTCCAATAGCAGATTCGTTAGAAGTCGAAAGCAAAATCTTTCAATTTGTTTTGTAGATTTTGTTAAGCAATATTGACATAATTTTGATGCAAAAGCCAACAATTTTGAAGAAACAAAAAAACATACGATAGGTATGTTTACATTGTTTTAAAATATTCAATTATTTTTGAAAAATAGACATTGGACAACCAACATTGCTCAATTTGGCCTTTTTATACCCCCTGGTACTTGTAGAATTATACCTAGCTATCTTTAATTTTATTAGTACTAGCATTGTCATAAATGTATTATTCGTACTTAGATTTCAATTTTTCGTGTCTCTCTCTGGGTAGAAACAATTCTTAGTATCTTTTATAATTATATTTGTACAAAACATGTGC
The DNA here is from genome assembly GCA_905147715.2 of Xestia xanthographa. Classification (NCBI taxonomy): domain Eukaryota; kingdom Metazoa; phylum Arthropoda; class Insecta; order Lepidoptera; family Noctuidae; genus Xestia; species Xestia xanthographa. The sequence continues at coordinate 23,746,798 of LR990642.1, read as the reverse complement.
TAAAACTTATGTAAAGTCAACTGAGCGTAAATGGTAATAGTTTAACTTAGACGCATTTAGTTCGTAGCAAAAAGAGTCATTTGTAATTTAAATTAGGGATGCATTCGGTACAATACAAAAATCTCATTACTGTGAATCTTCTAATCTGTTATCAATTTATCATTTCTAAATAAATTTTATTATATTCAGTAATTTTGTCGGTTTCTACAGCCACAGTTTTTTGTAGCTTTCTTTTAATCCTAACTATCCGTAGGTATCGACGATACTTTTATATATATATCCGTATCGGTATGGTATCGGCTGAAGTGCTTATCGATGCATCCCAAATTTAAATATTTCTATTGATGTACAGTGGACTGTCATCGTCATCATCCTAGAACAGTCCACTGTTGGACATGGGCCTTCTTAAATCGCACGCACTTGACTCGATTCTCGGCAACTCTCATCTAGTTTCTACGGTTGACTGTTTTGCATTGAAATTACAATTTTGCATAAGGTTTGGAAACTTGGTCCTTGTTTTGAGATTATTTAAAAAAGTTAAATGAAGTGAAGAATATTTTTAGCATTAAACATTCCTTGATTTTGAGATTTTTTTAAATGTAAGAACCACAAGTATGTGTTACTTGTGTAAGATATATATTAATGTTGAAAGTTAAAGTGAAATATTTGAACTTTAAATTTTTTCTGATGATGAAATTTTTTAAATGCAGTAAGTTCAAGTGTATATTACTTGTGTAAGAATTATAATGTTTATGAACTTTAATAGATATTTAAGACAATTAATAATATGGGATGTGAATACAGAAACATCACAATGTGCAATGTATGAGGTTAAATTAAGGTGACAAGTGAAGTTCGCACAAATGATCTTCTAATGTGCTGGTACCATAACTAAACTGTTATTTGGACGTATTTTACGGTTTATGCGAATGTTTAGTAATGAGGAAAGCTGCTCAAAGCTGATTGTAGATGGCGTGTCCATAGCTTAGTCCTAATCTGACCAATGAGGTCATTTTGAGATATAAAATGACATTGACAGATTTCCAACCAATGACGACCCGAATGGCGCAGTGGTAGTGAGGCTGCTTTACGTTATTAGGGTCCCGGGTTTGAATCCCGGTAAGAGTAAATGTTTGTGTGATGACCATGGACATTTGTTTCCGAGTCATGGATGTTTATATGTATAATAAGAATGTATTTACAAACAAAAAAGTATATTTGTAGTATATCAACTATCTAGTGTCCACGACACAACCCTTGTTGCTTAGTGTGGCACTAGATGGCGCTGTGTGTAATGTCCAGCGATATTTATTTATTTATGACGTTGCTTGGTACAAGCTATGCTGGCGCCATTCGGTTTATTGCCTGCTCCGTCGCCCAACCTCGCCACCTGATCATTTTGATCATAAATAATGGCTACGTTGGAATTCAGAACATTTGTTATCTTAAATTTGCCAATAAGGATAAGTTTTAGAAGAGGAATCAAAATTTACATAATATAAGCCCTAGTAAATGCGTGATATATTTAAAGCTCAATGCATAAAATGCATCTATGTGATAAATAACAAAAACGCCTAACAGAAGTGCCTCTTAATGTAATTTACTTAAAATCACAAAATTGACAAATTCGACTATGTAATGGCTGAGTTTCTGAACGCAGATTTTAAACTTTGATTATTTATTTTGATATTTTTTACATAAAAAACTGCAAAACGTGAATTTTACACCACAGATCAATCTGACTTTAGATAAATCAGCCCTTACAAATACTTTTTGATCTAGTCACAGAATTTTAATACAAGTAACAAGGAAATTATTTAAAAAACGTATGTATTTAAGTGTTTAGATTTGTAAAACGAGATTGAATATATTTTTATAATATTTTAGTTCTTTGTTTAATTTACGCTCTCTTACTCTAATTTGAAAAACTTTTAGTGAAACGTAGAGGCTTGAGTTAGGTTAACTTATTAATGATCTAAATGGATCATTATTTGTGGAGTTACTTCTTATCAGCAGTTTCAGTTAAATTTTACTATTAGGGTGGGTATCATCAAACTCCGAAAACCGCAACTCACAGCAGTCGAAACCTTTTTAACCCGTTTTAACGTTAGAAATGTCGATGTTTCTAAAAGTGAATTAAAGAGTTATGTATTTATTAGATCGGCTTAGTTAAAATATACAGGATGACTATTTTTTTCACTTTCCAAAAAAAATGGGTATAATAGTGAATGGAGTAAAAGCAAATGGCATACTTAGTTTTTTTTTTTTACGCGAAAAAAAAAAAAAAAAAAAAAAAAAAAAATTAAATCATACGTGTCTTGCGTACGATGTGAAATTCGATACGTTTCATTTTTTTTTCAAAATATCTCTTTGTTCTAATATGAAAAGTTTAAGTAGGTACCTACTTGAAATTTGTAGTGTTTTTTTTGATGATGGATCAATTTTTTTGTAAGCTGTGGGAAAAAGAAAAAATACTAGGTATGCCATAAGATTATACTCCGTTCACCTAATATACCAGTTTTTTTGGAAAGTGATGAAAAAGTCATCCGGTAGATTAAGTAGTACAGCAGATGTTATGGTTGCCACGATATACCTGTAAGTACTAATATTATGAAGAGATAAAATTTGTTTGTAAGTAAGGGGTGATCTTCGGAAGTTCTGATCCGATTCTGAAAATTCTTTCACTAACGAGAAGCTACATTATCCCCGAGTGCTATAGGCTATATTTGAAACGTTCCCGTGTGTAAAAGGTAGTCATCATTTCAGCCGAAAGACGTCCACTGCTGGACATAGGCCTCCCCCAAGTGTCGCCACATTGAACGGTCACGTGCGACTCGCATCCAGCGGATTCCCGCAGCCTTCACCAGGTCATCGGTCCACCTAGTGGGAGGCCTTCCAACGCAACGTCTTCCGGTTCGCGGTCGCCACTCCAGAACTTTTCGGCCCCATCGGCCATCCGTTCTGCGAGCAATGTGCCCTGCCCACTGCCACTTAAGTTTGGCAATTCTTCGGGCTACGTCGGTAACCTTGGTTCTCTTGCGGATGTCTTCATTTCTGATTCGATCGCGCAAGGAAACTCCGAGCATAGCCCTCTCCATTGCTCTTTGGGTGACTTTAAGCCTTCTGATGAGGCCCATTGTAAGCGACCACGTTTCGGTCCCGTATGTAATCACTGGCAACACACACTGGTCATAGACTTTCGTCTTGAGACACTGCGGTAGATTGGACGAGAAGATACCGCGCAACTTCCCGAACGCTGCCCAGCCGAGTCGGATTCGACGATTGACCTCTTTCTCAAAGTTAGACCTACCTAACTGGACCGTTTGTCCCAGGTACACATAATCGTCTACAACTTCGAGTGTAGAGTCTCCGATCTTGATAGGAGTGGGTGTGACATGGGCATTCAACATGACCTTGGTTTTGTCCATGTTCATTTTAAGACCCACTCTTCCGGAAGCTCTACTGAGGTCATCGAGCATTGTACTGAGGTCCTCCATGGTCTCAGCCATGACCACTATGTCGTCGGCAAACCGAAGGTGAGTGATGTACTCGCCATTGACGTTGATGCCTAGCCTTCTCCAGTCCAGAACCTTGAAGACATCCTCCAGTGCAGCAGTAAACAGTTTCGGAGATATGACGTCTCCCTGTCTCACACCTCGCTGCAGGAGGATAGGTTCTGAGACTTGGTCTTGAAGTCGGACTGACATGGTGGCGTTTTTGTACAAACACTTCAACACCTCGATGTACCGATAGTCGATTTGGCACCGTTGGAGAGACTGCAGTACAGCCCAGGTCTCGATCGAATCGAAGGCTTTCTCGTAGTCCACAAACGCTAAACAGAGAGGCAGGTTATACTCTTCGGTCTTCTGTATAACTTGCCGCAGCGTATGTATGTGGTCTACGGTGCTATAGCCTTTTCGGAAACCGGCTTGTTCGGGTGGCTGGAAATCGTCAAACCTGCGCGCGAGACGATTCGTGATGACTCTAGAAAACAACTTGTAGACATGGCTTAGAAGTGAGATGGGCCTATAATTCTTCAACCGGGCATTGTCACCCTTTTTGAAGAAGAGCACCACCACACCCCTGCACCATGCCTGTGGCGTTTTTCCCTCAAGTATGACGGAATTAAACAGCTTCTGAAGGGCCTTAAGTACCGGTTTTCCACCCGCCTTCAGGAGTTCGGCCGTAATCCCGTCATCACCCGGTGCCTTGTTGTTTTTGAGCTGCTTCAGAGCCATCCTAATCTCGTACAGGCTGACGTCCGGGATGTCTTCAGTATAGTGTCGGGTCAGTCTAGCTCTTGGGTCGTTTGCTAGATCTACGACGGGTTTACTAGTTGACGTGTACAACTGTCCATAGAAGCTCTAGATCTCCCTCAGAAGCTCCGGTTTGGCGGATAAGATCCTACCATCGTCGGTCTTCAGTTTCGTGAGCTGGGTCTGCCCAATAGCCAGATCTCTTGCAAATACCTTGGAGCCTTTATTCCGCTCAATCGCGTCTTTAATACGCTCGGTATTAAAGCGGCGGAGGTCGCTCTTCAAGGATTTAGAGATCCGTCTATTAAGCTGCCGATATTTACACGCCTCGTCTGAAGACTGCAGGATCATCTCACGCCGCTCCTTCATGAGCTTGAGAGTGTGATCGGAGAGCCTCTTGTTCTGATCTGTACGACGCGCCTTGAAGAACTTAGACCCGGTCGTATGGACAGTTTCCACGAACCCATCGTTGTACTCGTCCACTGAGCTTCCTAGGCACTCGAAACGGTTGTGGAGTTCAAGCTGAAAGCTCTCGGGGTTTTGGATTTGGATCTGTGCTGGACGGAGCGTAGACTTCATCAGTCGATACCTTTCAAGCTTGATATTGATGTTCAATGTGCCTCTTACCATGCGGTGATCGCTCCCGGTTTTCACCGAATTGATCACAGAGACATCATTGAACATTTGCTTCTTGGTTGACATAATGAAGTCGATCTCATTTCTAGTTGCACCATCGGGGCTCTGCCAGGTCCACTTCCTGTGCTCACGCTTTCTGAAGAAGGAGTTCATCATATAGAGGCCTTCCTTCTCCATAAAACTAGCCAGTTGGTGGCCCCGGCGAAAAGGTAGTACCTACTTACTAATATAGGAAAAAATCGGAGCAGTCTTTGGGGACTGCCGATAGAAGTGAAAACACACAGGCCCCTCCCCACTCGTAGCAGTGGCTGTGCCCCGCGCATGCCTATCGTCGCTTAAGTTCTAACACCGCGGAAGTCAAAATACGCAACTTTTCAGGAGAGCAAAAAATCCGTTTTATTTAGCCTCAAACAACTGTTCATATTTAGGTTTATTCAATATAATATTTCAATATATTTTTATGAAATTATCCGGAGCACTTGTCGTAACACGTCTAACTATGGAATAAAACCGACTTACGCGCTGTTGCTGTGGCGTTCTGTACAACACTGACACACGCGGTGTTTTTCTTTTTTGAATAACGACTCACCATTGGTTCAAACTCTCGTGTTTGATTCGTCAAACGATGCGCCTTGCGATTCTCTATCGAATGACATACAATACGTATTTTGTCAAAAAAATGACTTCCGCGGTGTTAGAACTTAAGCGACGCTATGTGGCGTTACGCCGTAGCGGATGCTACGAGTGCTACGAACGGCTACGAAGCGTGACCGCACGTTACGTTACATGACGATGAGTTCAATCTTTTTCCTTCACCCAAAAAGTGCTCAACGCGCCTAAAGAAGTTTTCACTTCAAAAAACTCTTTTTTATCAGTTTGGTATTATGTTTATAGTCGAGATCGGTAGGCACGGCATGTGAACCTGCATCTTTCAGTAGATAATAATAATGATAAGCAATCAAACATTAAAGTATTGAATAATTATCAAATCGAAACAGCAGATATTTTCAACCCTTTGTCGTTATACTTACGGTTTAAAACTGAAGAACGTTCTAAATTGAGCATTTACCCCATTATTTATCTCAACGAAAACAACATTACCGCGTGATAACGAGACAGCAAAACATAACGTCGGGGTTATCCGCGCGCAGTCGACGAGCGTCGGTAGCTACGTTTGTACAAAATGCCGGTGCCTGACCGAAGTGGATTGGAGATCGTCTCTATAGACGTCAAAGATGTCAGGTTCCCTACATCACTGGGCGCGCACGGCTCTGATGCGTTGGTAAGTCAATCTATTTTTATTTGGTCACGAGAACGACCGGAAGTAGGAATAGGTACCGATTTACTTATAATGCAAACGTGGCCTTGTTGCATTTGCTTTAGATTCAAGTTAGTATTTCTTAGAACCTATGCATTCAAACTACTATTTAATTTCTTAGAACAATAGGTTCTAATTATTCAGTACCTATCAGTAAATCAACTTTGTTAGTGTAAATAAGTTGAACATACATAAACTGAAAACCGGTATTTTTCTTTTCCTCAAATAAAACCGTAACAAGTAATACAACCATATAACTAATACATATTATGTAGTTTGGCCTTGAATTTATTTTAATTATTCACGTGGTGATTGTAATGAAAGTAGGGGAATAATGTATTACTTATTCAGTACCTAATCAGTTTGTCTATTTAAGTACTAACCGCATGAATAGTTTGCTAATGGTGTCGATTCTGTTGTGCACAAACTAAGCTTAAGCTATTGCTATCTTTTACTAAAAGGCAGTGGGAGAAAAGGACGGCTATTGCTATAAACTAAGTTAGAGATGTCAAACTATGCCTTGCGCTTCACCGTGTTTTTAGGCGACATGTTTTTACGTGCACCCTTCATTTGTATGGAAATATTAGTTCCAACTAAATTTGACAGCTCTAAAATATGTCCGTCTCTTTCTTGTTTTAGAGAGAAAAAGATTGCAATAGCCTAAATTAAGTTTAGTTTGTGCACAACAGAATCGACAACAGTCACTGGTGTTCATGTTCGATTTAAGTAGTGAAGTACATAGTGAACAAATTCTGATTTACTAACATACTTCTTTATAATTGGTATAAATTAATAAATAATTCACCAATTTCGGATATTTACCTGCAGTAATGTATAGATTACAAGGTACTTGAACATAACTGGATCTAGCCGTGTAGCTACTGAGCCAAACCTCTATCTGCCTAACCTTTCGTGGATAAGAGGCGAGATGTTATTTATATAAATAGGCATCAAACTCAAAGCGTTTATTTCAATTAGACCATTACGGCACTTTTTAATGTCAAACACAAAAAAGGAAATCAACGCTACAGTCCCAGTCACAAGGCATAATAACTTGAGAAAGTATTGTAGTTGCCCGTCCATGATTGATGATGATTCCAGCACACTGATCCCAACTACTCGTGTGCCTACGTGACGACTACCACCGCGAATGGCAAGCAGGGCTTCGGCCTGACCTTCACTTGCGGCCGGGGCACTGAAATCGTCGTCCTCACCATCAGGTCTATGAAGAAGTTCATCATGGGGAAGAATGCTGCTGATATCTTTGCTGACTTCTCTGGCTTTTGGCGAACCATTACCAACGACTCTCAAATGAGATGGGTAAGCTAATTTTTGTCTGTTCAACCTTTATCTTTCATTTCTTATGCATGATGTATTCTCTCTGTATATTGCACTCCCAAACTTCGTACTAGCACCAATTCGTCTTGTTAAGTCTCATACATAATACACGGTTAATTTTAGTCGTTCTGGAACCGAAAGCCATTATAAACTCGATCACCGAACTCAAAACGAAAGGGACTATTTCTTTTTTTAAATAACGATAAAAAAGTGTGTTTTTTTTGTCGTTCCGAGTAAAAATAATGGTGGCTAGCCAATGATATTCTAACAAACAGATATGTTATACACCTACAAAACCACCAAAAAAATGTGTGTGCCGCGGGGCAGAGCCAGGTCACATACACGCAGTGACGCAGAATAAAGGAAAAACAGGCCAATTGGCCGGTTTTCGAGTCTTCACGATTGCGCGCTCACAACATATCTGTATAGTAGAATATCATTGTGGCTAGCCTATTGCCATACAACAACACAACAACAACAGCCCATAACGTCCACAGCTGGACATAAGCCTCTCCCATGATGGGAGGAATTTGCCGTAATCTTCACGAACTCTCTCTCTATTGCCATGAACCGGGCATAAATTTATACGGTTTGCTCCGGAGAATTTCCTTTCAGACAACCCAATGACTATACAAACATGACCCTACACATTCTTGTGTATAATTTCAGATCGGACCTGAGAAGGGCGTAGCACACTTGGCGGCGGCTGCCATACTAAACTCCCTGTGGGATCTATGGGCTCGCCTGGAAAACAAACCGCTATGGAGGCTTTTAGTCGACATGGAACCTGAGGTTGGTATCGTTACGAATTTCTGCATTTATGTAAACGAGACCGCAATCTGCGGTTAGGCTAAAATGTTGCTTGTCCGTGAATGTCCTACTATTTTACCCGATTCGTGCTAGTCTAGTTTTAATTACATTGTATGTGTGTGTGTATTGTGTTTTGTTCTAATTTGATTAATTAGCTGGTAATTACCTAATATATTAGGTAAATTAATTAGCTGGTAATTACCTAATATATTAGGTAATTACCAGCTAATTAATCAAATTAACTAATTTAATCATTAGCCAATTAGTTAATTGATCCTCCTATTATTTGTATAGAAATTGAAAGACAATGCATCAACCAAGAAAAATCACGAGTCGACGTAGCGGCAATGATTCATATAAATGAATCGCATTTGTCTGTCACGACTCACGATACACAGTGTTTTGTCTTCCTGGCTAGGAATACTAATTCATTCAAAAATCCAATGATGCAGTTTTGTTTTCATCAAAATCGGGCCCGAGACTCCTTTGAGTATTTTTCGCTATTCCTATATATCCGGCTCCATCCACGACCACTTGAAAAATTCACCCTGTTTGACTTTGTTTGCATAACCAGCCATGTTCTTGTTTCCTCTCTACGAGAGGGAATGGACTATAATCCACTACGCAAGCCCAGTGCGGTTTGGGACAGATTATATCTTCGAGTTTTTCCCAAAGTCTTTCTTTACCGCTTCCCTTCGTTTTTGGTACAGCTTATTGATGATGTAATTATGTGCTTACAGGAATTGGTGTCGACAATCGACTTCCGCTACATAACAGACGTGATCACGAAGGAAGAAGCCATCAAGCTTCTCAAGGACAAGCGAGCCGGCAAAGACGAGAGAGTCAAGTATTTGATGCAGAACGGATACCCTGCGTACACCACACAAGTTGGTAAGGCACTTATTACTTCCATAAATGGAACTGGTGACACTAACTTTAGTCAATTTGCTTCCTGGGTCAGTCATAGACAGCAGTTAGTCAGAACAACCCTTAATCAATGGCTGGTGACAATGATGCAAGTTCGGTTTTTAGCAATAGGGAATATGCATGTAATTTTTTCTTCACTTAATTCAATAAAATACAGTACTATCAACCCAAAAAAAGCATTGAAAGTTAAGTTCAACTACTGCTTTTCGCTCAAAAATAACATTTAACTCCTGCAATGTTCTATGACAGTTCAAACGTCCGTGAATGTCGCGGCCATGATGTGACGTCATTTACCTCAATCTGCCTTGTTTACATTTATTTTTTTGGCTTTAAAGTAATTTTACTAACTGTATGTGCTTTATTCAAGCAAAAATTGCGATAACGATATTATAATCAAATCTTAGTGAAACTTTACCTACTTTTCAAATGAAAGTGTTTTTTTGACACATAGACTTTGACGTCACTACCGGCGTTATCGAGGACGATGCGTTTTGAGAGTGCATTCCGTTTCACCAAAAATATGCTACATAAAACAATAAATTGTAAAATAAGTGATGTTTTAGAAACTTCAACAAGTGTACCACAATGTTGTTATGCGCCAATCTAAGGCATCTATACATATAATAAATCTGTAGAAAAATCGTTTTTGTACATCGAAAACATTTTGAAAAAAAAAATTGCCAGGGTGTTAAGAGCGGGCCGAGCTTCTGGCGCTAATAGATTTTAGGTATTCTATGTGCTCCACGTATGTGTGCGTAAGGCACACCCGCAAAAGCACTGTACGCTAGTGATTGACTAAATCGGAAAGATATCGAATCTTCCATTTATTATTGTACAATTATTTTTTTGGGATCCTGAAAATAATTAAATAAAAAATAATGTCCGGAATATAATATTATAATAAAAATAAACAATATGTAGCTAAAAAATATATTAATAAGTAAATTAAAACAATAAAATATCCGGTTACGTTGGTTTAAGCCAGCGGTCGGCAACCCGCCGCCGTCTCACTTGCGGCCCGTAAAAGTTTTGTAAATAAGTTATAATTATCAAAATAAAATAAATGCATGAACAAACCACAATCGACCGTATAGTGTGAATCCAGCCTTAAGGTAGTCTATATTTTTTCCATATAAATTTCGGGAGGGAATTACTCCACTGTTGGACACTGTACATACAAACTCCAAAGTTATACATGATATCGTTTTGTCTCAATAATAATTTTACACACACACAACACAGAACAGCACAACAGGAAACAGAATAGTAAAATAAAAAGCCATTAAGGCTGATGCTCCAGGGTAACCCGCGAAATTTTAAATTTTCTTACTTTTTTTGCAATTCGCAGGCCAGTGCTAGGTTGTATGTTGATTAAAATTGTTTGTTTGCGACTGTAAGACGTATGTAGTTACAGAATTATAATCATCAAAATCATCAATACAACCCTCCAAGTTCATAAAGGTGCAAGAATGATTTTGACCTTGGAAAAGTAATTTTTCCACCTTTATGAACTTTGAGGGTTGTATTGATGATTTTGATGAATATAATTCTGTATCTACATACGTCTTACAACCGCGAATAATATTTTAATCAACATACAACCTAGCACTGGCCTGCAAATTGCAAAAAACGTAAGAAAATTTGAATTTCGCGGGCTACCCTGAAGCATTCGCCTTAAAGAGTTACGAGTTACCAAAGATTCGTTTTACTTTTTATTGCCCATTTTAACGCAACTTTGGGCGTAAATTAGTAATAAAAGATGTGTCAAATTTCCAAAACAAGTCGGTACTGACAAAGCACAATTATCGAAGAATTCAATCAATTTGATTTGTACTTGATTTATGCCCTGGTTTTTTTCATAAAACTCGATTTTTCAAAGTTCTTTTCGTATTTTTTAGGCACCTTTTACTATGAATTATCTTGCATCTCACTGAGCTCATTCTGTCGGGCACGATGCCAGGTGAGACAGCGTGCTTTTTGGGCACGCGCAACAGTGAGTTCGAGCCCGCGATAAGTGCAACCTCAACAAGCGCTTTTCATTTTTTCTATGGGATATGATACGTAGGTATATTGGGCTTCTAGAGTTAATATCACAAGTGCTGCCCGCCTTTAGTTTATTTTGCCACCTTGTGGCCCTTGCCTGCCAAAAGGTTGCCGACCGCTGGTTTAGGCTGTCATGGCCTATTGAAACAGTAGTTAGTAGCACGAGGATAAGGCATAATATACGATAATTCAAAGCCAAAAACACTCCACCGATTTAACCTCAAATTTAATTAACTTACTTTACGAAAGTTGGTTACGCGATTCTCTACTATGCTGTAAAATAATCAAAATACGTAAAAACATTATTACCAATCGATATTCCAACCGGGTTAAAACGGTTGACAAATTAAAAAATCGACTAAAATAGCAATATTTCATTCGTCAGTCGATATTGTCGACAGCCTACGTCAGTGGATCTCCACACGCACATCCCTAACTAGTCGCAAGAAGAAGCGGCTGTACTACGCGAAGTATCCGCCTAATGAAGTATCGTTTTGTGATTTTTACATTGCTTGTCCAGTGACTTAGCGACAAACTTACGTAGTGGTCAAAGAGCAATGTATTTATTGCAAAAATAGTACAGTCGTCACGTTGTTGTTGTTACGATCGCGGTCCGAAAGTCGAAATTTAATAAATTATATTTCTATGGCGCGCCGCAAAAATCAACAAGCGACACAAGCTCCCCGTCCAACAGCCGAAGCAGGACTAAAGCGGATAGGGGGGAAGCGTGGCGGCTCTGGTTAGAACTGGCGGCACGCATGCTAATTTAGGTATTTCCTTCATAATATTCAAACAAAGACACATTTCGAAAATGTAAAACGTATACGTTATAGAAAACATATAGTTTTGTTATTATTCAAAATCTGATGATCTTCCGTGAAGTATTTACGCCGTACTTAGGGTTTATTTTGTTTTTTAGAGATTACTTTGGATTTTTTTTCTATCGAGGAAACTAAAAGTAATCGTGTTTCTAAAGCGTATGATGTATTGAGTGAATCCTTAAATATTATACATATTAATTGCATAACTGAAGGATAAGTAATAACGATGCAGTAAGGGATCAAGCGAATGCAATTATTTTGGAATTACGTATCGTTTGCTCGGTAGCGCCTTAAGGATAACCAACAGAACTCATTTCCAGCATTTTTGGAATTTTTGTCTGTTTCGATGATCAAGCATCACGTAAAATATACGAAACTAATATAGATAACTTTTATACATACAAATTGTGCGTATCTTGAGGTATAATTTAGTCTTGGTTTCATCGCAATCGGTTAATCCTATCAAAATATATATGAACTTTAAAGTTTTCAAGAAGACCTAATCATCAAATGTGAGATACATACATGCAGCGACATCTGTTAAACTAAAATGGTACCATTGAGTAAAAATGTGCTCACCACATAACTTTTAAATCGACTGACCGGCTTTAAAAAAATATATAGCATAATATACTTTAGCAGTTTAACATTTTGGTCGATAGATGCCGTTGTTTATTTCACTCCATTTTCTGAATCGAATGAGACTCGCCCGTGTCAGTTGCCTATTATTATTATTATTTTTTTCGGATGGGAAGTCATCCTATGACTCCTGCTCTGAGCGGAGTAGGAGGGAGTGTCAGAATTTTACTGACTAAAACCCATCCATGTTCCTTCATCGCCCTTTGTGTTCCGGGGCCACGGTATCTCTTTTGAACAGTCCCGCAACCCCGGCAGGCATCGGTCCTTGCGGACCCCCTCCTTTTTGCTGACTCTCTTTGAGGCGCGCGTGGAACACGAACGCGCCGTCGACACGGCCTGTCGTCATGAGACGGACGGACGGCGAGCTAGCCCATAGCCCACCGTCCACAGGTCCGCGCCTACGGTGGCCGAAGGCCGCGTGGCCCCCGACGCCCGGGGCGTCTCCCGCGGCGGCCAGGACGTCGAGAGGTTCTCTCCCTCTCACGTTCCGCCACCTCCTTCTCTAGCATTACTGCCTCGCAGAAGGAGGTGACGGCGTCCCATTCCGTCTCGCTCCGGACCATGGCTCGCACCAGGGCCGGACGCGAGAGGTCGCCGCTGCCAACGTGTCAGTTGCCTCAACATTGGTTTTTTAACCGACTAAACAAAAAGAAGGAAGTTCTCAATTCGACGCATATTTTTTTATATATGACTACGGATAACTTTTACAGAAAAGTCCATACATGGTCCTTTTTGTGAAAAGCGTAAGGACCAACTTTTAGATAAAAGTTGGTCCCATTTATAATTGAAAAATCGTGTTTGGGCTAATTTCTTGCACCTTTGATGAGAACTTTCGCCCTAGCTGGAGTATGACTGTCATCGAGTGTCTAAGGATGAAGACGTAAGGCTGAGGCGAGGTAAGCAGTGGCGTAGCGTGAGTCACTGTTGCCCGGGGCGGAGTCATAATTTGCCGCCCTTTTGACGTCGTGTTAAAATAATTAGATTTCGATTAGCAAGAAATCTGATAATGTTCAGTATCCTGACCAATAATAATCTCCACTTTTGCTCTTCTTTGACAATCACATTTTGTGCTTCCTTGTCGATCGTTGCACCAACTTGACAAGAAGTCTTATCTCTAAAGATTTCCATTTATTGAAGTTATCATTATGTACTGGGCTACATTCATGTTCATGTACAGTCGGGGTCTTTTCCGCCTGACCATTTTAATTTTTTTTCGCCTAAAACATGCGGAGGCGCCGAGCCACGCCCCCTTAAAGTTTGGGCCTATTAGAAAAGTCTCAACTTTGGCGCGCAAAATAACAATAACTCTCGTTTGGCGAGCGTCGTCAGTGCGCTCGGCCGATTCGGTATCTTTTCATTCATTATTTCTATACAAAGTAAACGGGGCGGGGCTAGACAGCGTTTCTATGTTGCGGGTGCAAGTAAAAATAAGCTTAGTGGTGGTCAGGCGGTAGTGTCCTCGATAGTACTTTGGGATTTAGTTTCCACCACTTTTTGAAACCATTAATACTGTTGAATCCTGGTTTATCGTTGGCGTCCCCAAACAAACGGCAGCAGAAACAGAATAATGATTCCTTAAAAGGGGAATAGGCCATGTTCTCAGAATCTTTGCTATTTGGTAAAATTCTGAAAAGTCAAGGTTTTTTACTGCTTTGTAGCCTCGAGTCACAAGTAGTGTTCGAAGGTTATCGGGAATTGTAATCGGATGGATGGATGGATTCATCCTGACTGTCAAGAGTATCAATCCCTTCGGAGTTTCCGTCTTCCGCCAGCAATTCAGATTGCTCACCAACTACAGCTGGTTTATTTATGGAGTTTTTAACTTGAAGTGGCACTAATCCTAGCTTCTGTATCACAATCAAATACAGCTTTTGAGTGGTCAATCCAACCTCACCTTCAAGAGTATTTTGCCGCCCTTCTAATGGTGGCGCCCGGGGCGGTCCGCCCCTCCGCCCCCCCCCCCCTCGCTACGCCACTGGAGGTAAGCCCTTTTTTAGAAAAACATAAGTAGATTATTCAAATATATCGAAGAAATTAAATTGTTACCCACTTGGATCTATATCTACTAATTATTATAAAGCTTAAGAATTGTGTCGTATAAGGCGACTAATGTCTGAGGCAGAACACCTTGCGCCTCCGTAGACCAGAAAATGGGCAGCAGCGTTTTCTGTTAGTCATTCATCACTGCGATCTCCAATCCGCCTGCCAAGCGTGGAGATTACGGTAAATTCCTCCCATCATGGGAGAGGCTTGTGTCCAGCAGTGGACGTTATGGGCTGTTGTAGTGTAGTAGTAGTTAAGAATTTGTTTGGTTGGTTGAACGCGCTTATTACAGGAACTACTGGTTCGAATTAAAAAAAAAACTTTTAGTGTTGAATAGTTATTGAGGACGGCTATAGGTTATCTAAAATCACGCTATAATTAAAAGGAGCGGAGCATCAATGATAAATGTTGCAAAAACAAGGAAAATGTATTTCTTTTGAGAGCTTCCTTTTGCGGGCGCTGCATAAACGGTTCAAGTTACGCAACAATCATGTATTAGGGAATTGTTCGTTTTAAAACGTTCTAAAAAAAAATCGAGATAGCATTATGTCTATCTTTTAAGGTTGACTCCACTCTCTCTAACCCTCTCTCTCTCATGTGACGCAGACGAAGTTGCGCGGGTCAGCTAGTTTTTAATAAATAAAAAGAGTTTTGTATTTCTTGCATATTCCATATTAGGTCCATTTGAATATGACTTTTAACAATGTTGCTTTTCTTACACCTCAGGATGGATGGGATACAGCGACGAGCTCGTGGAGTCACTATGCGACAAGTACCTGAAACTGGGCTTCAAATATTTTAAAGTAAAAGTCGGAGTTAACTTCGACGACGATTACAGAAGATGCAGCGCTGTCCGAAAGTACATTGGTTCTGATAACGTTTTGGTGAGTGACACAGCCTAAGATTTATAGAGCGAACTAAGACTTTAGGTATTCAATTAAACTTAATTTCAATACTTAATGAACTAAATGAAACACCTCAAGCTGATATGCGGGGCTATATAAAACTTCAGGGATGTTTTGACGCAAAATAATTACGGTATTTTCTGTATTAAACAACCGGTATGTACCTACTTACTGTACTTAGCTTTAGTTAAGTCAAAGTACAAGCTATAGATACAACTAAAGAACGGTCAACTGCACGTCAGTTCACTTGAACTACGAAAACTACCCTTATTACAACAAAGTCAAATAGTTACCATGACTCAAATGCACCCATTGCAATCAAGTAAATAGCAATATTAAAAACTTATTACAAATTAAGACGATTTTTGTTTTTTTTTTTCTTGAAGATGATCGACGCCAATCAAGCATGGAGCGTGAACGAAGCTATCGAATGGGTGAAGAAACTGGCGCCGTTGAAACCGATGTGGATCGAGGAGCCCACGTCTCCGGACGACGTCCTCGGACATGCTGCTATATCGAAAGCTTTGGCGTGAGTAGCTTTTACTCGGAGAATATAGGGTTTAAAACACCTCTTAACGAAGCTGAAAGGCACTTGTACTCCCCGTCATTGCGATCATTTTTTTGTTCTACACCATACCTGGGAACCTTCTAGTTACGGAGATATTGGGGGTCAAAGTTCCAAGGTTTTGACAAGTTTTTTTTTTAAATACAAGTATTTAATGTAAGATTTTTACTTAAACTTTAAACACCTCCACGACCCCCGTACTATTAAATCTATCCATCAGCACAATGTTTTGAGTGCGTTACATTGAATTCTACCACAAAACATGATTTTTAACCCCAAAAAAAAAGCCGTTTCCCAGCAATATTTTTTCCGTAAAATTACTTAGTTTGATGTACAGAATGCTTGGTTGACGGCTTCGTGATGAGGTTGTTTACAGCCTGTATAGCTTCTGGTCAATCCATCTTTGTAAAAAAAAAAACGAATATGTAGTTCCTGACAGCATTGAAGCAACTAGTGCCGAGGGTACCATACCATATGAGTAAAATTTGCCCTCACGCTGTGCGCTGCGCTTCACCAATCACCAGATGTGCTCCGGCTCTTCAGTCCAAGCCTTTCCCGAAATTTGAATCTCTCTCTATTGGCAGTTAAGGGCTGAAATTCAATGTGACATCACTATTTAGTATGTAAAGTGATTGTCTATGATTGTATATACTTCCGGTATGTCAGTCTAGTCGCTGCTATGTCTGATCCTATCTTTAATACTGATGTATGTCTTTATTAATACAGGGTTAGTTTTCAATGACCAGCCGAAATTTGAAATTATTATTTATTTATTTAAACTTCATGTACGATAGTGGTACATAAGCGGACTTAATGCAACAAGGCATTCTCTACCAGTCAACCTTTGGGTTAAATAGGAAAACATAGTGAGAGGGTACAAAATAATTAAAAAAAACTAACTCGTCAATGAGAATTTAAATACATAAATTGATACTAATACACATATACAGATAAAATAAACTAATAGATATTTTAACAAATACCAACAAATTAAAAATTAAATAACGAGAAACGTATCAATGATTATTATGACTAGACTACAAATTGAGAGTTATTTAGTCTGATTTAAATAATAGGTACGAACTTGAAGAAAAATAAAATTAAGGTGTCCTAAAAATTTCCTAAATCATAAACCTAGTGGGAATCAATGCACTTGTGTGCGTGCATTCACCGCCAAATGTATGTGTGTGCTAACTGCTACCTATCTAGGTTGTTGAACTGAATTGTGCTGTTGCAATATCCACACCTATGCTTATTAGTGGTGGACAGGAATTAAATTTTATTTAAAAAAAATATTATCGATTCTAAACCATCTCTAAAAATTTGGCCGGTCATTGAAAACTAACCCTGTATAACCTGTGTCTGCTGCGAATAAACCAAGTGTACCCAACGGTATCTTTCTTTGTTCTTTTAATTCCAACCAACATAAACAACATTAACTATGTTTTTTTAATTAAAGGCCATACAATATCGGCGTGGCAACGGGCGAGATGTGCGCCAACCGTGTCATGTTCAAGCAATTCCTCCAGAGTGGGGGTATGCAGTACTGTCAGATAGACTCCGCTCGCATCGGCGGAGTTAATGAAATACTTTCAGTGTATCTCATGGCTGAAAAACTGAAAGGTATATGCAATGTCTCTATCATTATCTATCTAGTAATTGATGCCGTCAAAAATTGGCTTGACTGGTATAAATATCAGTTTAGAAATTTCAGACTTTTTTAGTATTCCAGCCAGGGCTGGTCCCATAGAAGTTTTGATCAGTATTAGAAACAGGATCGATTGACATCAATAAAATGTTTTATGTAAAATGGCAAATTTTTTGGATGAATGAGTATCAAAATTTCATGAAAATTTATGGATAGTCTCCTAAGACCATTTTCATGCCCCATTATTGCCCCGCTGATAGTTTCCATCCTGTAGAGTAATTAATAAAGCTAACACAAATATAAATTTTTTGAAGCAAACTGAACACATTTTTCAAAGCGTAAGTAACACTTTGCTTCCATCGTTTGCAGTGAAGGTATGTCCTCACGCGGGCGGCGTGGGCCTGTGCGAGATGGTGCAGCACCTGCAGTACTGGGACTACGCGAGCGTGTCGGGCAGCATGCAGGGGCGCCTGGTGGAGTACGTGGACCAGCAGCACGAGCACTTCGTAGAGCCCTGCGTCGTGGAGGACGCCAAGTACCTGGCGCCTAAGGTACGGAACTACGTGGCCAATTTTCCACCGTTTTTTTTTTAATTTTCTGGTGCTATTTTGTTTTTTTTTTTTCGATGCCTCGAAGTAATAAGTATAGCCGAGTGCAATTAGACAAAAAATACTCAAAAGGTGGAACAAAGTTTATAGTGGTCGGATTTCGATGGGACTTTTTTATTGAGTTCCTAGAGGAGTGGAGAAGTTGAAAAAAAAAATTTCGTCGCTCGCGACTTTTTATTTTCTTTTCGGTTAAGTATGACTAACTTCAAATTCTATTCACCACAGTCCCGCGTCTCCCGCGGTGACTGCTCTCACGTTCCGCCACCTCCTTCTCTAGCATGACTGCTACGCAGGAGGTGACGGCGTCCTATTCCGTTTCGCTCCGGACCATGGATTGAACCAGGGCCGGACGCGAGAGGTCGCCCCCGTCAATCAATTTTACCTACCTCTTTATAATATTAGTATAAATAGCCTCGTAAAGAGTTATTCTCGTTTGTTTCAGCTACCGGGATATAGCACCGAGTTCTTACTAGGAATACTAGATAAGTTCGCGTATCCCAACGGCAGTGAATGGCGGCAAATGATCAAGGACGGAATCTTCCCGCCCCCTGATGAAGCTGAATTAGTGAATGCCTAATCAACAAATCATTATGTTTTATTTTATTACTTAATTAACACTTTTACAAGCAGATATGGATTTTATTTCAACGACATAGACACTAGTTTTGGAGACGGTCGTAGGTATACCTATACAGGGTTGAATTTTGAGATAGGGCAGGTATATTTGGTGCCAGTTAAGATGAGAATAGCGGTCATTGCCCTTTCCCTAATATCTCTTCGTACGAACCAAAACAAATAAACCATTATCGTTATTCATTACAAAAAATGTTGACGATCAAGATAGACGACGATTCCAGACTTGAACAGGCTTATTTTTAGTTTTCAAAGTTAGGAAGTTTAATAAATGTAGGTGGGTCAATGACCGCTATTCTCATCATAAACTGGCACCAACTATAACTGTTGTAGCTACAGGTTAAGGGTTTTAGGTGAATGCAGTCCAAAATTTCTATGTAACGGCCAGTTACTTAGATTTGAACTGTAACGAGAATTTGAACGTTTACATTAATACCCTACTTTATAAACAATACCGGGCCAGTTTGTCTCTGTAAATCTCTATAATAAAAAAGTGCGACCAAGTGCAAGTTGGACTCGCACACCGAGGGTTCCGAATAAAGATGTACGTATTTTATTATTAAATTACATATTTACAGTTTTCTGATTTTTCCCTGTACTTGAAGTACCTATAAGACGATATACTTGCCAAATTTCATAGTTGTATGGCAACGGAAAGTACCCTAAATATTTCCTTTGAGACTTTCGAAATTACGTTTATTGCGGCATAAATGGCCGTATCTTTTTAGATCTGAGTATTTAGTTTTATTTTCAACTCGATACCACCACGCTGACCACGCGTTCCCGAGATAAAAGTCTTGACAGACAACAAAGTAATCCTCTATGGGATTAGTTTTTCCTTTTGAGGTACGGAACCCTAAAAATGGATGTTTGTCCTCTATACGTTCCTAAACCATTGATCCGATTGTCGATTGCAATGAATCTTATAAAAAAAAAAAAATAGTTTCAAAAGCCGGTCTCGGAAGTCGGTTACAAAAACATTAAATCAATCTAACAAAGGTCACCGACTTCGAAGCTTGACCTTTGTTGATTGATTTGGTGTTTATTTTACCGGTTTTTGAAACTAAAGTTATTTTTCACTTTTTTTGTTTCCTTTTAGTAATTTTTTTGGGTTTTACTTTTGTTTGTTTTTTTTGAAGTAGGTATTATTTTTTGCAAAAAGTATTATTTTATTTTTCATTTTTAGTCGTAATATCCTATACTTACAAATATTTGCTATGCATTTATTGTACATTGTTAACAATATATGTCATGGTAATAGGCTTATCCCCAATAAATGGAACTTAACATACCTTAACTGTCGAAATCTGGGTGTATTGTACACATCTACGTACCCCTCAGAGCATACAGGCGTAATGTTACGTCATGATGTTGTTTAAACAATAAAAACCCAAGCGATTGCAGCAATCACGACCGATTTACCGGGTATTATTTGAACAGTTCTATTGTATATCTCCGAAAATCAGCATCAAGTCATCACCAAATTTAAATGGAACCACCTCAGGAGTTTACTCTTTCAAATAAACCAATTACTGTAACTAAAACTAGAACCAAAAGAGTAAGAGATAACATAAAATTAAAAAAATATACAAAATAACAAAGCACCTAAAGGATCACCCATTCATAAATTCCTCTCACAATACTTCTGACATACCAATAAAATCTTTATCCATCCATCCGCAAACATAATTATCTGACTGTCGAAATTTGGGTGTATTCAGGCGTGATGTTACGTCATGATGTTGTATAAACAATAAACATCCAAGCGATTGCAGCTATCACGACAGCTGTGCCGTCTATTTTTGAAGAGTTCCATTGTATATCTCCGAAGATCAGCATCAGATCCTCAGCAAATTTAAATGGGACCACCTCAGGAGTATACTCTTTCAAATAAACCAATTACTGTAACTAAAACTAGAACTAAAAGAGTACGAGATAACATAAAATTAAAATAACAAAGTACCTAAAAGATCACACATTCATAAATTCCTCTCACAATACTTCTGACATGCCAATAAAATCTTTTTTCATCCATCCGCAAACATACCTAACTGTCGAAATCTGAGTGTATTGTACACATCTGCGTACCCCCTCAGAGCATACATGCGTGATGTTACGTCCTGATGTTGTATAAACAACAAACATCCAAGCGATTGCAGCTATCACGACAGATTTGCCGTCTATTTTTGAAGAGTTCCATTGTATATCTCCGAAGATCAGCATCACACTTTCACCAAATTAAAATGGGACCGCCTCAGAGGTATACTCTTTCAAATAAAAAAAGAATTTTGAGAATCGGTCCCCAAATGGGAGAGAAACCAGCTAACATACATAAAAATAAAAAATACATACACACGAACATATAATCTCCTCCTTTTTTGAAGTCGGTTAAAAACTACAAAAAAAAAAAAAAAAAAAATGGCTGGATTGCTGGTCCACAAAAAATGGTATTGCAACGCATCTCTGGGTAGTTAGTTCACAAAGCATCTATACTGGATGACTTTTTTATCACTTTCCAAAAAAATTGGGTAGGTATATTTATAGTGAAGGGAGTAGAAGCTTATGGCATAGGTACCTAGTCTTTTTTTTATTTTTTCCACAGCTTAGAAAAAAATTGATCCATCATCAAAAAACGCTAAAAATTTCAAGTAAACTTTTCTTACGAGAACAAATAGAAATTTTGAGAAAATTATGAAAAATATCGAATTTCAATACAAACGCAATATGCGTATGATTTGAATTTCGTAATTCTTTGATTTTTTTTTCGAAGTATGCCACTTGCTTCTAGTCCGTTCACCTTTTTATACCTATTTTTTTTTTAAAGTGGTTTAAAATTCACCTGTATAATACGAGGACTTAGTTAGTCCTTAATAATAAGTTAGGGACCTTTATCGCGATTTCTGAATTTTGCAGTACTCGACAAACCTTAATTGTTCCCAGTCTCTTCTTGTGAAAGAGGCGACATCGATTGGCATTACTATAAAATTAGCCATTTTATTGCTAGCCAGTAGACATGACATACCTTCACTTTTTCAAAATCTGTAAATGGACATTGAAATTTTTCAAGAAGTGGACAACTCCTAAGACCGTTTTTCTGTAGGAATTTACAACGGTTAATTCATTCCTATAGTTGGTGCCAGTTAACATCGGAATAGAGGTCATTGCTCCGACTTTCATCCCGATATCTAAATATTAGCGATACTGTCGCTCCATCCGTACAAACCTGTCGCAAAACTGATATCGCTTGAGTCTCATAATACATCCACAGTGTCCCACATACATAACACAGTGCACAACCCAAAAAAATAATAAATCGAGCAAACGTACCCTACGAAATTAATTGATTTAAATACTTTATTTTCGTTTTTAACACTATTTTAACTTACTGAGACTATTTTAATAAAGTAAATATATTATTATACATCTTAAAATTAGGATCTGAGACTTATGCGCGGAAGGCATTTGCGCAAAGAACACTTGTTGCGCGCACCCATTTGCGCGAAAAGACATGCGCACATGGACTTTTGCGCGAACGAACTTTTGCGCGAATGGACTTATGCGCGAAAGGAATCTTGCGCGAATGGACACTTGCACGATTGGACTCTTGCGTGACTTAATGGCCACTGAGGTTTACTCTGTAGAGTAAACATAACATCACGCCTATTATTACTTGAAGGTGTTTTTTTTTTTTTGGTTTTTCCGTCATGAGTGTCGTTTTCATGGATTTCGGGGTCGTTGATAATGAAAATGAAAATGATTTGTTGAAATCAGATTTAACCAAAGGCAAGGTAAATCATTGAATCCATTTCACTATTCGTCATTCAAAAGTGCCTTTGAATGACCTAATTGAAATAAATAATTATTGACCTCATTTTCTTTATCCTTTAACCATGAAAACGACGGCCATAACGGAAAAAACCGTTTTTTTTTTCTCGGCGCCATCTTGGTTTTTCATTTTAACCTCATTTCGTTATCAACGACCCCGAAAAACATGAAAACGACACCCATGATTAAAAAAACCATAAATTTTTCTCGGCGTCATCTAGGATTTTCGTTTGGACCTCATTTTCATATTCAGGGACCCCGAAAACCATGAAAACGACATCCATGACGGAAAAACCAAAAAAATCTTGGACGCCATCTTGGATTTTAATTTTGAGCTCATTTTCGTAATCAACGACCCCGAAAACCATGAAAACGACATCCATGACGGAAAAACCAAAAAAATCTTGGACGCCATCTTGGATTTTCATTTTGAGCTCGTTTTCGTAATCAACGACCCCGAAAACCATGAAAACGACACCCATGACGGAAAAACCATAAGTACCTATCTAAATATAATTATGACATCACAAAAACTATCTCATCACAAAAAATTATAATTCTGATCTTATGCCGTTTTCGTTTTACGAGGTCATCGCGTCAGGTGTGCAGCACATTATGGTCACGGTGCGGGGGCATTTACGTCACACGTAAACTTACAAGCATAAAATTAGTTTTCTAGCGAAAAATAATAATAAATTCGAATTGGAACAACACAAGATTCTCAACCCCTGTATGTCTAGCCGACTGGTATTATGATACTCTAGCGATGTAGCAAAGTATCGCTTATTGGTCGATTTAGGTAACTAGTAAGTGTCGTTATCGCTTTGTGATAAAAAACTTGGTAGGTAGGTGTTAATGACCTCTATTCCGTTGTTAACTGGCACCAACTATAGCCTATACTGCCCCATCTAAGAATCCCACCCAGTATATTATGACGAATAACATGCAGTAGTTTCAGCCTACCCCCATGGGGAATAGCGTGTTTATGTATGTATAAATAAATGTATAATTATGATAAATAACGCCTTCCGTCAAAATCCACATCAAAATTATGTGAGTAGTGTTTTTAATTTTAAAAACCGTTACCAGGATTAGACAATTGTTAGCTTTTCCATTTGTTTCCCAATGTTGTGAAATTAAGCTTAACTAGCTAGGAAATCATGACTTAGGAAAAATAACACAATTTTTCTATGTCATGATATCCTAGCTGGTGGTGCCTAGGTGATGATATAGGTAAAGATAATTGGCATGAACAATAAAGTTATTGAAGTACAGAATGACTTGCACATTTACACGCTAGCGTATAATATCCTGACATGACTCATATCAGTGATTACTGATAAGTCTAAATTCGTACAACTGTTGGAACAATGAATATTGCGGAACATGATTGGGGTATAAATCCAAGGATATCACAGATAACGTTTAAAAGGTACTTAATTTTCTGAAGAAAAATCGCAACACGTTCTGAAACGTAAGCTAATGATAATGATGGGTGTTACAATACTCATAGGGAAGTCGAAAGGCACTTGTTCTCTCTGTCATTGCGATCATTTTTTTGATCTACGTATAGACAGTATACCTGGGAACCTTCTAGTTGCGGAGATATTGGGGGTCAATGTTCCAACTTTTTCACAAGTTTTTAAGATCATAAGTTTTCTTTAAATACCTCTATGACCCGTTTACTATTCAATGAATCCATCAACACGATGTTTGGAGTGCGTTACATTCGGTTTTGCCTTAGAACATGATTTTTGAACCCAAAAAAAAACAAATTTTTGCGTAAGTAGGGTAGGGTTAGTTAGTTTGATGTACAGAATGCTTGGTTCACGGCTTCGTGAAGAGTCCGTTAAATTAGAAACATTTTGATCATAATACGTGTAGATTATGTAGATGTTGCCTATTGTAAGGTTCTTAATTTATTAATTAAATTGCACTTGCTTTTTAAACGACTTCAAAAATAAAAACCGGCCAAGAGCGTGTCGGGCCACGCTCAGTGTAGGGTTCCGTAGTTTCCCGTCCGTCACAATAAGTGTTCCCACTTATGAGTTTAAAGGTGGGTATATAATTATTTTTTGTTTGAAAAAAGATTCAGGATAATAAAATATGTAAGTAAACGAAGTTAAAAAAAAATGCTTGCATATACGAATATACTACAAACTTAGTCCAGAAATTATTTTGTACAACTTTTTGTCTTTTTTGTACAAAAACTGTTGTTTCCATCAAGTTCAAAATGATTTTCCTAGAAAGTCCTTATAAAGTTCTACTTTTCAGATTTTTTTCATATTTTCTAAACTTATGGTTCAAAAGTTAGAGAGGGGGGGGACTCATTGTTTTTTTACTTTTGGAGCGATTATTTCCGAAATTATTGACATTATCAATATATGATTTTAGAAAACCCCTATTCATTTTTAGGGTTCCGTACCCAAAGGGTAAAAACGGAACCCTATTACTAAGACTTCGCTGTCTGTCCGTCTGTCTGTCACCAGGCTGTATCTCATGAACCGTGACAGCTAGACAGTTGAAATTTTCACAGATGATGTATGTAATACTAAAAACAGAATAAAATTAATATTTAAGGGGGGCTCCCATACAACAAACGTGATTTTTTTATAATAATTGGTACGGAACCCTTCATGCGCGAGTCCGACTCGCACTTGGCCGGTTTTTAAATACCTTTCCAACAATATATCACACGTTAGGGTTGAAATTAAAAAAAAAATCACTTCCCACTTTACATATTATAGGGGGGCTACCCTAATAAAACATTTTTTTCCAATTTTTATTTTACCACTTTGTCGGCGTGATTGATATCCGTCTCTTCCGCCCTTCGACTATTATTGATCGAAGCTTCCGCCTGACCATTTTAATTTTTTTTCGCTTAAATCATGTGGAGGCGCCGAGCCACGCCCCCTTAAAGTTTGGGTCTATTAGGAAAGCGTCAACTTTGGCGCGCAAAATAACAATAACTCTCGTTTGGCGTGCGTCGTCAGTGCGCTCGACCGATTCGGTATCTTTTCATTCATTTTTTCTACACAAAGTCAACGGGGCGGAGCTAGAGAGCGTTTTTATGTTGCGAGTGCAAGCAAAAATGAGCTTAGTGGTGGTCAGGCGGGAGTGTCCTCGATAGTACCTATGTTAAGTTCCATTTATAGGCTTATCCCCAATAAATGGAACTTAACATAGGGGTATGTTAAGTTCCATTTATTGGGGATAAGCCTATTACCATGACATGTATTGTAAATAATGTAAAATAAATTTATGGCATTTGTTTATGAACAACTAAAAATGGAAAATAAAAAACTTTTGCAAAAAAAATAAAACCGATTTCAAACAAAAAAGTGAAAAATAACTTTAGCTTCTTATGAAGCTAAAGTTATTTTTCACTGTTTTGTTTGAAGTCGTATTTTTTTTTTATTAAAAGTTTTTTTTCGTTTTCTGAATGCAGCTATCACTTAGGAGTTAGGTCGAAGTCAGAGTGAAGTCCGAAGCTATACGGTTTTAAATAGATTCTACGATATTAAGTTTTCAGACTTTACATAACATCACGGCTGTAATCCCCGAAGGGTTAGGCAGAGGTGAACCTAATAGTACAAGCACATTATGTTTAAGTCACAGTGTTTAAGATTTGAAGCCAAAAGAAACAGAGCATTTGAATTAATAATATAAAAAAAAAAGATTTTATTCGGGAGATGCATTTCAATGCATCATGCCTAGCTTTCCATACGTTAAACCTTAACGCCAAATCATAGGCATCTACTCGTTTAATAATTGCGTCATGAATCCGGTATGATTTGAAAATGCTGTATGACTTGCATTATTACTACATACCTTAAATGAAAACACTGATTCAGTTGTTATTCAGTTGACGAAAACAATGAACTCATCGATATTTCGCATAAGAGGAATAATTTTGCTGTTTAGGGAAACGAAAACACGGAAAGTAAATATCTATTGTTTACCTTTGTGTTAGGAGGAAGACAAACTAATATTATAAATCATTACACTCATGGGGTTTTTGCAGAACAATGCAAGCGTGACCTAATATTTAAGTGTTGTTTCCACTTTATGTGCTTATGGGAATTTTAGTTAAACTTTACCCTGAGTCAAACCAGGAATAGTCGTACAAAGCCGGAAATCGGTTATGGGTTTCTACTTCGTACAGAAGCCCGTATCGACAAAACTTTGCTTGCTAGGTAAACTACCAACTATCTGAGCGAACTGCCAGAGTTAATCGAAAGAGGTTTTTTATAATTCTGAAGACGATAATCAAGAATGCAGCGTCAACGAAGCGATACAATGGATAAGAGTCTGGTATCGTTGAAATTGATGTTGGAGACACAGGCTACCGTTTTTTCGGATGGGAAATCATCAAATTACTCCTCCCGCTCTGGGCGGAGCAGGAGGGAGTGTCAGACTTTTACTGACTAAAACCCATCCATGTTCCTTCATCTCCCTTTGTGTTCTGGGGCCACGGTATCTCTTTCGAACAGTCCCGCAACCCCGGCAGGCATCGGCCCTTGCGAACCCCTTCCTTTTTGCTGACTCTCTTTGAGGCGCGCGTGGAACACTCCTGCGCCGTCGACACGGCCTGTCGTCATGAGACGGACGGACGGCGAGCTAGCCCATAGCCCACCGTCCACAGGCCCGCGCCTACGGTGGCCGGGGGCCACGTGGTGACACGTCTCTCGCGGCGGCCGGGACGTGAGGTTCTCTCCCTCTCACTTTCCGCCACCTCCTTGACAGAGGCTACCTGCCTTGACGAAGTTTTCAAACATGCAAAGCAAAGGTTCAGCATCAGGAATACCTTGATGTTTACAACTGCAAGATTCTACTTTCAGAAAGAATCGAAGCTTGAATGCTGTTTTTAGCGCAAACTACTGATTACCAATATGAGTAGGTAACGAATTGATGGCCTTAATCTTAGTGGGAGCTGATGCAAACATAGGGCACAAATCAGAAGGCAATAAATTAATTATTATGTTACCTAATGATGTGGTAAAATTAGCAATATTTGCGTAATGATACGTACTGTTTGACCCACTACTATCTAGCATAAACAAACGAATTAAATATCTTTGTTATTGTTTTGTGATAAGACTCGAAAATATTGACATTTTGAAGAGCATCGGTACACAAACCCCAATCAGTTGATAAGGAATTACTTAAGATTAATATGGAACTGCAAATTCTGAATAATTATATTTTGATTTCAGGTACCCAACAAACTATCAGTATGGGATGGAATCGTCGCTTCTAACGTTGAGGCTAGATGACCATTACGTTATCAAACAATCAAAATTGTAAAAACTATATTTTATTGTTTAAATAATAAGAACTATTTTACAGCTTATATTGATTTAACTCGCGTACAAACAATGATCATGTTTTCTTATGGAAAGCAAAGGCACTAAGTTTGGATTGCTTCGGAGCGTTAGTGACAAGAGTTTCTGTTCCGTTGGTATCTTCATCCAATTTTCTTTTAGGACCGTTTTCGGTGTTACTGGTGTGTTTGCCTTGAAATGTCTTGAACAATTTGATACCGTGTCGAGTTAATTCCGACGGACCGAGGTCTGAGTTTTGTTTTTCCAGAACAGACTTATTTCGTGTAAACCAATCCACGAAAGTCTCGCCTTCCAGAGGCGCTGACGGCTGTTAAAACAAAGGGTATGCATGTAGTAGTAGCCATAGGTCTACATCAAACAGGGGATACAGACGTTTTTAAATTATAGCAGCATTTTTAGCAGGCACCGTGTGATTTTGAGTGTCATCCTGAATTTCGACAGTTAATTATTTTAATTTCGAATAGCAATAGTTCAACTACTCATTGCTTCGACAACACACACCTTCTAAAAATACTACTTCGACAGATCCCTTCTTCGATATCACTTGTTCGGCGGATTCGTATTTCGACGGAATATACCTTTGACATAATACTCTATTTCGGATTACAATTGAGTCATAGGTTAGTCAGACTTTAAATTTTAATATGCTTTCGAAGTGTATAATAACAATGCATATTCCTTTTGTAGTAATTTGTCCGTGAGAAAAGGCAAATATGTTTTATATCGCATTGTCAAGGTGGTCAGGTTGTTATAAACAAAAAAAATTAGTTATAAAAGCACTTACGTCATCGTTTTCAGATGTATCGGCAGGTTTGTGGACTTCCACCAGAGTTCTTTCAGTCAGAGAGAGTGGACTTTGAGCACTCTTCGAGTTCGTCGACTGCTTCTTGAAAATATTTCTCGCTCTTCCCGGCGAAGATTTTATAGGCTGCAAAAGTTTATTTAAGCTTAGCATATAAAGTTCACAATGCACTTTGACACAAGGGAGACTAAATTCGCTCTTCCAAAAAACAAAAAACCGGCCAAGTGCGATTCGGACTCGCGCACGAAGGGTTCCGTACCATTATCTAGACATTAGACAAAACGGCAAAAAAATCACGTTTGTTGTATGGGAGCCTTAAATATTAAAAATTAATTTTATTCTGTTTTTAGTATTTTGTTGTTATAGCGGCAACAGAAATACATCATCTGTAAAAATTTCAACTGTCTAGCTGTCACGGTTCATGAGATACAGCCTAGTGACAGACAGACGGACAGACGGACAGACAGCGAAGTCTTAGTAATAGGGTTCCGTTTTTACCCTTTGGGTACGGAACCCTAAAAAAAAAGAGCATACTTAAGGCCCTTCTAACCCTAAAATTAGCAACTCTATTTGTGGTGGTCCAAACTTCGTTTGAAATACTGTTAGAATAAAGTTCTAATCGGCTTGCACTATAAAGCGGTTGTTACGTCAGTCACTGCGGCCGGATAGTGCAAAATGAGTGGTTTTTTGCGATTTACAAAAAATCTATTAATTGGACTAAAAAAACGAAATACATGACCTGCTTTATAGTTAGTTCAGTTAGTATGCAAAGTTTCATGATCTAATTTGAAGTACTTTTTGAAAACCAGCGGTTTATTGTTCGATTTGGAGGTAACTTTGGAATGTTTTTCTATCGAGAAAAAATTATGGAATCGTGTTTTCGTCAGACATAGTACTTAGCATTAATCCTCAACTTTACCATATATTTATTTAAAAATTAATGCTGCAGTATTTTAGGCGTAACGGAGGATCATGCTAAGCCATTTAAGGTATATCTGGCCCTGAAATAATCTATTCGATATTATACTTACTATTGGTTTAAGCGTCGTATCAACATCAGTCTTTTTCTCCTTAACTTTTTGTGGTATTATAAGACTAGCGTTCAAGTCCGTGTCGCCGTTAGTGACGTCATAAGTCTCCTGTGTGTCCAGTTCTTGGAAGTGTGAGGTCTGAGCGACGTTCAGTTTATCTGTCTCATTGATCCAGGACTCGGCCAAGTTTGTCAGTTTGTCGGCCAAGTGCACGCGACCGAGTCGGGACGCGTACTTGGCTGCTAGAGGCAGTAGGCGCTCGTCTTTCAATAACTCCATTAGTTCTAACGCTCTTTGTTCTATCTCACTGCGGCAAGCTAGCTGCAATTAATAATAAATGAATAAATAAATATCGTTGGATATTACAAACAGCGATATCTAGTGCCACACTAAGCAACGAGGCTTGTGTCGTGGACACTAGATAGTTGATATACTTTTTGAAGTGAAAACTTCTTTAGGCGCGTTGAGCACTTTTTGGGTGAAGGAAAAACATTGAACTCATCGTCACGTAACGTAACGTGCGGTCACGCTTCGTAGTCGTTCGTAGCACTCGTAGCATCCGCTACGGCGTAGCACCACATAGGCATGCGCGGGGCATAACCAGTGCTACGACTGGGGCGGGGCCTGTGTACTTTTTGTTTTTTGTTTGTAAATAACATAACAATCTCGCTTGAATTCCCCGAACTGAAAGACATGCACATTATGAGTTCTACATGTTCCGTGGTCTACATGTAATGTTGTTTCAAGCAAATATTTTGAAACTGATTTGTTACATCACGATAATTTAATTTTGTAATACTCTGAATAAATCTTTGACTATGCAAGTTATGAAAACATGTTTTTAGAATAACAAGATAACGTACATTTTAATATTATGATGGATTCCTTATCTTGTGACACATGTTTGTGCACTTTAATTAGATACACTTACCGCAAATAATTTAAGTGCAGTTTCTCGAGCAGTTTTCACATCTACGTCAGCATTTGTATGGGCCCATCGAACTAACTGTTCTTCATATTGACTCTTTTCTGTGTCCATTTCGCAAAGGGGTATCTAAAATGAAAATAAAAGGTTATAAAATTTTGCAACCCAGTCATGGTTTAAGAGGGCCCTTCCCGGCCCGTCTATCGTCAACGCGAGCATAGTCGAAAAGCTTGTTGTTTCATCCAGTGCCACAGCGGTGGTATTCTTTCAACTCCCCTATCTTACCTAGCCCCGACCCCGCACTACTCGCCACCCGCGCACCTCATACCGCCTAATGCGAGGACGTTGAACGAAAAATTGTGTTCGAAAATTTATAAAATTTGTTCCAGGAAATACGTGTTTTTTAATAAGTCTTAGAAGTTTGTGAAATCAATATTCGTCATTTAGAATCTCCACTACATTTGCAAGGTTCTCTGTCAGGATATTATCTTTACTTTTACAATTTATGAGTACGTTATGTACGGCCAAAGTTGAGGTAAAGTTTGTGCAAAACAGCAATTTTTGGAGGCTCATACTGAATTTGTTTCTACAAATTTTTATTTTTTGTTTCGATAGAAGCCTAGATAAAGTACACAAGATACCTATCAGTGGAAACAAATTAAAGATATGTATGTGACAACGGCATAATCACGCACGAGCGTTTGTCAAAATTCTCGCGAAAAGTATGGCGGGTTGGCTGCTCTTGAGGAATGAATCTCGTGGTGACTAAGGTGTGGGTTTATGGTAAACAAATTCTATAGCAAGAGACATTTTCATACCTGTACACCTAATTCTGCAACTATAGGTTTTGGAGCAGTAGCTGGGAATGATGCTCCTCGACAAAGAATCGCGCGAACTTTTTGTGTTGCTTCACTGACCTGCATCAAACAATAATAATCATACCATCGCCTGACAATCATTATGATTAAAGTGAGGCTCGTTGCTGACGACTTTTTGAGTTAGAGCACGACAATTTTATTTAAAATGCTCAATATCGGCCGTTTTCTATAACTTACTTACGTATTAATATGCCTTCTTCAGTAGCTATCGGTGTTACTACAACCTGTTTTTTTGATATCCCATAACTCTAGGATATGCTTGAGACCATATCAAAGTATCAACTGGCATAAATGAATTATGTTTCAATCATCCTTTTTGTTTTTTTTTTCATTTTTCATACAAAATAATTCGGCAGTCACGATTATTAACGTAAAACACCCTTACGTGAAATATGACAACGTCGCATTTTCTTAGCTTTAAATATGAATGATGGGTTTGAATTAAAATGACTTACTCGTATTTATCAATGAAACTTAGATACAATACATATTTTATTTTACTATTTATTTTACTGCGAAGTTTGGCAACCTAGTAAAGATTCGTCATACTGGTCACAATTTTTGACCTAATTTAATTATTATTGATGATATCTCCCAAACTATGCATTTTTGGACCACCTATTCTAGTATTATTTTTACCTATTAGAATATAAACCTAGAGTTTTGGGATATAAAAAAAACAGCCTGTCACTTGATTCATGGAAAAATAGAAGAATGCTTTTCTGTGACGTTTTGTCTCTAACCGTCAGTAAGCTAAATGTCAAACAGACAGAGATAGCAACCTACCGAAACCGGCTAGTAAGTTATTGAAAATGCATACTTGAATACTGCATTTAGTGCCGTAAACAGTAAACTAGTGGCAAAACATTTGTTCAGTAGCTTGCTCAATATTAATCTTGCAAAAAAGTATACTTACAGAAACAATGAACCAGGAGTCCGAAGCTCCCTTAGAATGCGTGTTGGTATCACAGAGAGGCATCCACACTCCGCTTGCGACGTCATACATTCGCAAGATGCCCGTGTTGTCGTACGCGCAGGGAGAGCCCATGTCTGTGGTGCCGAGCCACAAGAGTTTGGAACTTGGAGTTAAAGGCACAGGGACTGTTTTGCTTCGGACTTGGCGACCTACAATTTCAATGTCGGGATTCAAAAAAAGAATATTATAGATAGAGAATAGTAACGCTGAAGAGGAAACACGGTTTTGTTAGCATAAAAGTAAACTTCAATCGACAGTAAAAGTAACAAAAAAAAAAAACACTTATTTGTATACCCATTGTTTGAGAAGATATGACATGAGTTTATGCTGTGAGATATTCCCGTGACTCAAAACAGTGAGAAGGAAAAATGACATAAAGCTGTTATTTTTATAATATATCATTATACCGTTCATCGCTACGATGTCCATGGCTAGGTGCTGGTCTGAATAACCAGGGTCTGTGCTGTGGTACACTGCTAGTACTGCTGTGTTGAAGGCTCCCAGGGTTACCACTGGCCCTGCCAGGGATATTACCTACAAAGACGTGTTTCATGAATTAGAAAAAAAAAAAATTAAAAAATTATTTTTTTTTTTTTTTTTTTGTTTATTGCTTCAACTTAAATAACAGAACAGATTGCTTCAACTTGATTTCAGTTCTATTATTAGGAAATTTCATTATTAATTCGCTGGAGATATGTTCACATACAAGGTATGGTCATATTTATGGGGGCTACATTTAGATCGAGTAGGTATTGAATATTTATACTACACCTGCTTGGAAAGTACCTTGATACTTTATCAAATTTACGGTAGAAAGTACGTCATTGCATATCGAACAAATATGCGGGGAGAAAACGCATCTGAGCGGGAGAGAAAAGTGTATGAAAATCCATTTCTTACGTGGTTTTTCTTTTTTAATTTTGGGTAAGACTATGCGCCGGTAACCAAAATATCAAAAGCCAAACAGTTTTTACAGTGAGTTTTTATCTCCAAGTTCGCAAAATGACACTGGCCACTAGCTGTGTGTTGGATGGTGTCGGGCTGGCAGTGCGACCCTGCGGCGGCAGGATAAACAATTTGAAAAAAGAACATGTGAAAATTGCAGACACTATTGGCGCCATTTCCAATTTGTGTGTTGTTTGAGGTTTTTATTTTCCTCGTAGGTGTAGTATAAAGCACTATGTATCACTCGAGAGAAAGTGCGATTCCCGATCTCGGGTGTTTTAAAGCCCTCGCCTACGGCTCGGGCTTCAAACGACACCCTCGACGGTAATCGGTCACTTTCTCCTCTCGGTGAACAATGTACTATTGTATGGGACCGCTGAATGTTTTCTACGATTACGATGTTGGTTCCACAGAGAAAGTACTTCAGTTTGATGGTCTGAAAATAAGACCATACCTTAAGAGGGGCAATAAACTATGAAAGTAATGGCATACAATTGACGAACCACCAGATTTAGCTAAATGTTCCGGGAAAAAAAAACTAGTAAATGTTCATCAAAATTTAATCCCCATTTTATCGTGAATTAGAACCAAAAATTTATTTATTTTAGTTAATGACCACCAGAAATAAACTGTTATGCTCTTGCATCCGAGTCGAGGGAGCCCCGCGAATGGTTTATAAAAAAAATAAACCACCACACCAACCTCTAACCTAATCTATTCGTGTCGGGGTCTGTCTGTCTGTCAGTCCTATGCAAAACTAGTTTTTCATCAACCACCTCATTAAAATTTGGTGCTCAATTTAGTAAATTTGCTGATGAATTGATATTTTAGGTGATAGATGTTAGTGGTCACAAAGTTATTTTTGGTGGTCATTATATTTTCCCCCGAAAGAGATCATAACACATTGATTCGGAATAATATCAGATGGTAGTAGGTAGGTCTGGTCACCTGTCGCTGCGTGCCCATGGGCGTGTAGAGGCGCAGCAGTCGCGCGTCAGTAGCGCAGCCCACCACAGCGGCGCCGGCGCACACGCACAGCGCCAGCTCGGCGTCGGGCAGCGACACGCTCCACTCCTTGCTGCTGCCTACCAGCGAGATGCACACCAACTTGCTGGGGACATATGGCGACCATGTAGGGTTAAGGGGCTGACCATGGGCGTACCCGGGGGGTAGAGGAGGGCAGCTGCCCTCCCCCTAAAAATCTCGCAGAAAATGTATAAACTAGCCTAATCGCTAATCAAAGTGTAAATGGGGCCCTAAGTTTAAACCGTATTGCTGAAGATCCTCGAAAGTTACTTTTAAAGTAGAAGTCGGATTAAAAATTTGAACAAAATTAAAATGCATAGTCAAAACTTTTATTTATTCAACTACGTACCTATGAAGCAGGATCATTTTTTTTTTTTCATGTAGGTGTCTTTGTGTAGTGTGTAAATCAGCCGCGGACGATATGACCTAAAAATCTGACTTGCCCTGCATTTGACGAAATCGGCTCGATAGAAAATAATTGCAGAGTGGTCTTAAAATCATCATTAAACGGTTCTATTTTCTTTATTTTTTTTGACGTATGGGTCTGAAATTAAATCATGAAGCCAACATATTCATACCTAAACCAAGCCTAAACCGCTAACGAGATATTTCACAAATAATCCACACTTTTTTTTATTTCAATATTTATTCATTATTTTCTTCTAAAACCTGGCCGCCCAGTAACTCTCTCGCTCTCGATTACTCCGATACAAATTAGCGAGGTGTGGTCCGCTTGTAATGTACATACAAAGATTCGTACATAATGTGCAAAAGCGATGAAAGTGAATATTTGCGTGGCAATGTGTTCCATCCATCCAAATGTGCGTCAGCCTTTAGACTGCGGTTCCGCTGAAGCGGAGCGGAACGCGATTCAACAATCACGTCATGGCAGGAGTGGAGAAGAGATGTGGATTTCAAGCCATGTGATTGGTGAGTCTCGCCCCGCTCCACTTCAGTGAACCCGCAGCCTTAAGCCCCTATTATAGCAAGGTTTTTTTTTTCAAGGTGTTTTTTTCAAGGAACTAAGAGCACAAATGGAAGAAGAAAGAAAAAAAGGAAACATAGCCTTTTTAAGATATGACAAATTAATAGTAAAGAAGTCATCGGGAATAAACAGAGACAAGAGGAAAAGAGAAGGCCATGACTCACCCAACTCGTCATCTCAGAAGAAAATGGACTTAAAAGACAATCCAGTGGCCACACCCACCAAGGCAAAAGAAATCCTAAAACCCAACATACTTAACTACGTCGAACGAGGCAGGACTGCTTCTTTGTCAGAAATTCCAAAAAACCTGTAATGACCACCGGTACTCGAAAACAAGCTAGAACAACTAATACAAAAATTACAACTGAAAAATGCACCCCAAGCCGGTTGGTCACCGTGGGGAAAGAAGACCACTACCCTTCAGCAAATGAAGCAAATGAAAAACCTAAAGAAAAAGAAAAACCAAACAATATCTATGTAGCCACTCTAAACACACTATCATTAAGGACGACAGAAAAACTACTCGAATTAGAGATAGCTTTGTGTAAAATTAAATGGGATATTCTTGGTATGAGCGAAGTAAGACGAATGGGAAATCACATCGAAGAGCATGACGACTACATCCTGTACTACATTGGTGAAACAAAGGGTCAATATGGAGTTGGATTTATGGTGAAAAAACATCTAAAGCAACAAATAATAGAGTTCAAAGGGATATCCGAAAGAATAGCTTTACTAAATATACAGCTACAAGGCTATAAGAACAAATGGACCTTAGTACAAATATACGCGCCAACAGAAGCAGCGGACGAAACAACAAAAGACGAATTCTACAACAAACTTACAACTACGCTAGAGACTGCCCATAAAAACGTTATTGTCATGGGAGACTTCAATGGAAAAATAGGTAAACAAAAGCATGGTGAAGAGACAGTAGTAGGAAAGTATGGTATAGGAAAGCGAAGCAAGAACGGCAAGAGAATTGTAAATTTGGCTCTGGAGAATAACTTAACCATATTAAATAGCGTTTTCAAGAAAAGACATGCCAAGAAGTGGACTTGGATATCGCCTGATGGAACTTACTGCAATGAAATAGACTTTATAACTAGTAATCAACCAAAGTTTTTTCAAGATGTTAGCGTAATAAACAATCTCAACTTTAATAGCAACCATCGTATGGTCAGAGCAGTACTATCCCACAAACAGCAAAAGAAACAGCGAAAACATTTTCATCTGGGGAAAAATACTTGCACGACTGATGCTACGTCTCAAAACAGTATAACATCCGAAGAAATAGACAAAACACAAGAAATTTACAACATACAAACAAACAATATTTATAGAAAGGTGAACAAGTCAATAACGAACAAAAATAAACTGAGCTCGAAGACAATAGATCTCATTCAAAAAAGGAAAGAACTGCTTAAAAATAGAAGAAATAAAACAACATTACATGAAATCACTGAACTAAGCAAGGAAATAAGTCGTAACATAAAACAAGATAACTCAAACAAAAGAATCAAATGTATCCAAAAGCACATTACTAAAACAGGAGGTATCAATAAAGCACTCAAAGAATTAAAAGAAGCGACGCTATGGGTCCCGAAAATGAAAAGCAAAAACAACAAGGAAGAAACAAGGAGACAGCCAATTTTAAAAATAGCAACAGACTACTATAGGAGACTATACTCTACCGGAAACACCTTAAAACACAACATAAACCTTGAAGACGAGACAGAAGAAATCCCTCAGATTCTTGAAAGGGAGGTCCAGCATGCGATAGAAACACAGAAAAATGACAAAGCTCCTGGACCTGACCATATAACCAACGAGATGATGAAAGCTACATTGCCAGAAACAACAAAAATACTTACTTACTTGTTTAATCTTATCCTAAACACGGAATCTATACCATCACAGTGGACAATAAGCACTATAATACTCATCTTTAAGAAAGGAGATAGATCAGAAATAGCAAACTATCGCCCAATAAGTCTCATGTCGAACATATACAAGGTGTTCTCAAAAATAATACTAAAACGTATCACCAAAAAACTTGACGAACAACAATCAAGAGAACAGGCTGGATTCCGATCGGGATTCGCAACAATAGATCACATACATGTGGTAAAACAGCTCATTGAAAAATGTCAAGAATATCATTACCCACTATACATGGCATTTGTGGACTATAATAAAGCATTTGACTGCCTGGAACATCAGTACATTTGGGAAGCCCTGAAAAATCAAGGAATAGAAAAGAAATATATAAGGTTAATAAAAAATGTATATTCCAACAGCAAGGCACGAATAAAACTAGAAACAGAGGGGGAAATTTTTCCAATACACAGGGGAGTGAGGCAGGGAGACCCACTCTCACCAAAACTTTTTTCATCCGTGCTAGAGGAAGTCATCAGGAAGATGGAATGGGACAACATAGGGATTAACATAAATGGAACACGTTTAAATCATTTGAGATTCGCAGATGACATAATACTTATAACAGATAACCCAGAAAGCCTTAAAAACATGCTACAAGATTTGTCATGTGAAAGCAAAAAAGTGGGACTAACAATAAACAAAACAAAGACCAAGATAATAACAAACGGATCCCAAATAAGTATCACAGTAGATGAGGAAGAAATAGAATATGTTAATTCCTATATATACTTGGGCCAACTGATTGCCTTCAACAACCAAATGGATTCAGAAATAGAAAGACGGGTAGCCAATTCCTGGAAGAGATTTTGGTCGCTCAAAGAAGTGCTAAAAGGTAATCAATATAATATTGCAATAAAAAGGAAAATATACAATACATGCATATTACCAATTCTTACCTATGGGTGCCAGACCTGGGCAAACACACAAAAACAAAACCAAAAACTGATAACATGCCAAAGAGCAATGGAGAGGAGTATACTGGGTTACACAAAAAGAGACAGAAAAAGAGCTGTAGATCTAAGAAAAATAACTAAAATGGAAGATGTTGTTGTTAAAACCCAAAAACTCAAATGGAGGTGGGTAGGCCACATGATGAGAGAGGAGAGTAATAAATGGACGAAAGCAATAACAGAATGGACCCCTAGATTCCAAACAAAGAGGAAACGAGGAAGGCAAAGAAAACGTTGGTCTGATGACATAAAAAGGCATGCGGGTCCTATATGGCACAGGTTTAACCCAAACAAGAGAAAAATGGAAAGAGCTGGAGGAGGCCTTCGTGTCGCAAAGACACGCCGACGCCCAATCTAATAATAACATAAAATCCTAAAATTAATGATAGCAATAACATTTAATGATAATAATTGCAATTGTAATAATAATGAATTTAATTTAATGAATGCCAATGTAAAATCTAATGAATTTTAATAATAATAAAATTGCAATTGTAATATATTAATAATAATGAATTAATGTAAATTTACAATTTAATGTTATATGCTATGAAAAATTATTTAATTGCATGATAAATATAATTAATCAACTGTGAAATTCTAAATTATGTATATATAATATATTGTGTTGGCAATAAAGGCTTAATAATAATAATAATAATAGCAAGGTTTTTCTGATGACATTGTAAAATGCAGTTTATTCGCTAACGTTAAAAAGTTCCATGGGAATTTTGGATGTCATTTACTCTTGAGGACGATGCTAATAAAGGTTTCCTATTAAATAACATTTCAATTTTCAATTATTCTATGAGAATATTTTTGCAGTTCTCACCTCGGCGTTTCGCAAGCTAAAGCGACCACAGTAGACGACAAGCTAGCCATGGTGTGGTTCAGATAGTTGTTCAAATGAATGCCATGGTGCAAGTTGGTGTCATGGAACTCCACATCTATTGTGGACTCTCCGTTCTCAGCCGTGTGACAGCGAACTATTCCGATGTCGTTCCAACACATGTACCTAAAATTAAATAGGAATCGGTTGTATTTGCAGTAGACACCTTGCCACTTGGCAGTGTGTACGAAAAATTACACTATTTTTGATGCTGTAAGGTTTATTTATCTTTCAGAGCCAAAACGGGACAATGACACACAAAGAAAATACATAAGCTCGATTTCAGAGAAAACATTTTAAGAAAAATTCTCTGATTTGCTTCTACCTATCATGAGGTTCAGGTTTCCGCACTTAGTCCTTGAAGTGGACCATAGTGCGTGAGCCATGGTGGCCGATTACTCCAACCAGCCCACCTCCCTCCAGAAGCAGAACAGACTTCCCGGACTCCTCAGGCCATCCACAAGGGATCTTGGTGTTCCCAGGGTCTCCTCACGAATCTTGGTAAGGCCTGTGCACTCAAGGAGCACATGCGCCACCGTTTCCTTCGCTTCCATGCATGCTCTGCACAGGGGACTGTCAGTAATTCCTAGGGTGTGAAATTGTTTATTCAGTGAACAGTGTCCAGTGTACCCCCCACCAGACGCAGGCTATCCCTGTCCAGGCGCAGAAGGCGCCTGGTCAGCTTTGTATCCAGGGATGGCATAGCTTCCTTGGATTGCCTACATCCTGGGGTCGAGGTCCACCATTTCTCCGCTTGTATTTGAGTGTGATCCTTTAACCAGCTTCTTAGTTGCTTGGAAGAAATGGGTTCGGGTCCGTAGGGTTTTGTGCTGGATCCCCTTCTGGCAAGTTCCACTGATCGACTGTGACCTCTAATCCATTGTAGCGTTACCGTGTTGTGATTAAGTACCGTGATTCGTTCTAGGGCCTTGTGGCATTCTAGTGTTAGTCTCGACGTGATCTGATTACACTTTAGGGATTGAAGAACTGAGGCACTGTCGGAGAGTATTCGAATATTGGCATCCGTAACCTCCCTGGCCGCTATGGCGTGTGCCGCTTGGATAATACCTACACACTCTGCTTGGTAAACAGAGTTGAGCATTCCAAGGGGTTTGGATATCTTAATGTTTAGGTCGTCGGAGAACACCCCAACGCCTGTCCCATCGTCTGTTTTTGATCCATTGGTGTAAATCCTTAGCTCTCTTGTACCTGAGTAGTCACACATCTCTTCTATGAGCTCTATGTTGTAGTGTTTTTGGAAGCAGTGGGTCTTCAGGGTTCTGTCGATGGGTGATGTCATCATCGGCTGTTCTTTGATTGCATCTTCTCTGATGCGTGTGTGTTTGATTCTGGAATCATTGCTTAGGGTGCCGGATACTTCGAGTCTGAAAGTCGCTATGGCCGCCTCCTCTCTTACGACGAGGTGTAGGGGAGGCAGCCCCAGCATCACCTGTAAGGCAGCAGTCGGGGAAGTTCTCATGCTGCCGGTGATTGCTATGCAGGCAAATCTTTGTAGTTTCTCAAGATCCTTTTGGGTTGTACTTAGGTTGGTCCTGGGTCACCAAACTAAAGAACTGTATGTAATGATTGGTCGGATAACTGTGGTGTATAGCCAGTAAGTGATTTTGGGGCTTATTCCCCAATTTCTCCCGAGGAGTCTCTTACATTGCCATAGGGCTATACTGGCTTTTGTAATGATGTAATCAGTGTGTTTTGCCCAGTTCAGCTGTCCAAGAAGATACCCAGGTCTCTGATTTGCTTTTAAAGAGTGTAAATAGACCCTTAACGAAGCCGAAAGGCACTTGTTCTCCCCGTCATTGCGGTTTTTTTTTTGTTCTGGATTGGGAACCTAACTAGTTATGGAGATATTCAAGGTCAAAGTTCCAGCTTTTTCACAAGATTTTTTTTCAAATACTAGTTTTTAAGGTCATAACAGTTTACTATTAAACGCGTCCATCATACGCACGTTTTGAGTGTGTTACATTGACTTTTACCGTAAAACGTGATTTTTTGCCCCAAAAAAAAGTCGTTTCACAACAATAATGTTTGCGTAGTTACTTAGTTTGAAGTACAGAATGCTTGGTTGAAGGCTTCGTGAAAGGTCCGTCAATTTTATACAGGATGTATACTATTGAAGAATGTCACAAACCTATGCTCCAAATGCGTCGGGGTAGCGGAGGGTTGAAATGGCGCTTGGGGAGGTACAGTAGCAGGCGCAGGAGTTTCATTACGCCGCGAGACCGGCCTCGACTCATCATGATCAAGCCCAAGCCCCATTGTATCATTCTTTATCTTCTGTAGCGATATAGCGTTGTCATCGTCACTCTCATAATTCTCGATCAAGTCATCCACGATGTCGTCATTGTCTGAAGGAAAACTTTCATTTTAATTATTCAGGTCGGATGGTATTTACCTTGTGGGAAAAGATTATGACGTGTTTGGACAATTGGTAGCGTGTCCAGGAAAGAAGTAGAAGTAACTTCCCTAAGGACAATTTTATTATAACAAGATCTCAGGATTGCTGTGCTATTAAATATTCTGTAAAGGGTATTGGAACTTTCCTGTTAATTGCGATTTTTTTTTTAATTTGGATTACTAAGTTTATTTACCATTCACTTATTTTGACCCACATTTAAAAAATCTTGTAAACATAACTTATATTACACAGAAATGCAGTTTTTGTCTATATTTCTTACGCTTGAATTACTGTCGCGCTGACCGTCGGTCACGCACCGTCGGTCGCGTACGCCAGCAAAGAAATAAAGTTCAAATTTGACTTAATATGCGTCGCTGACGTCAGCGGCAGGACGGTGCGCGGTCGACGGTCAGCGCGACAGTAATTCAAGCTTTACAGTATGTACTATCGTGGACACCCCCGCCTGATTACCACTAAGCTAATTTTTGCTTGCATTCGCAACATAGAAACGCTCTCTAGTCCCCGCCCCGGTGACTTTGTATTGAAATAATGAATGAAAGACAATACCGATCGGCTGAGCGCACTGACGACGCACGCCAAACAAGAATTATTATTTTGCGCGCCAAATTGACACTTTCCTAATAGGCCTGAACTTTAAGGGGGCGTGGCTCGGCGCCTCTGCATGATTGAAGCTAAAAAAGTAACTGATCAGGGGGAAAAGACCAGGACTGTGCTAGGATTGTATGGCACAGTTTATCATAAAATGTTTGACTTACCATCTGCCCTCTCAACCATTTCCACATCGTCATCATTCTCGGCTGCAGCCGTGCTGTCTTTGCCATAACAGTTTACTAACATGCCCAGTTGACCAGCAACATCACAGTATGCCAGTACACCATTTCCTGAAATGTTAATATATTTTAATTTGGAGAGACTTGTGTTTAGAAATGCTTGCCAAGGTCAGTCAGTTGATGGGCGGCCACTGGTAACGTAGTATTGTGTTAACCAGTAACTGGGATGTGGAGATCAAATATTGATATTCAGCATCCGGTTAGACTGGAAGCCTATACTTAACAAGAAAGTTGACAAAAGGCTGGCCAGATAGTGATGACGAAGCACCATCAGCAGTTTGAAGGAGGCTTTTAAGTCATGGTGACCTGTACTGTTGTGTAAGTACAATAATGCATCAGTAGATAACTGCAGTGCCACTTTTAGCAAAAACCCGTAGTTAGCTGAGCAGGTAAGCAGGTCATTGCCATAGGTGTCATTATAATGACTTCGCGTTATTGGCATTATTATGGCTAGTGTAATAAGACTTTATCTCAGAGTTATCCTTTTAGCAACATCACGCAACTTCTTTGATTGAAGAAATTATTGCGTTTTATGGGGAACCTGAGAGCTTTGTACACCAGTCTATCATTCATATTGCAGGGTAGGGGAAAAGCCGATGGGTAAGTACCATCGGCCACACGCGATTTTGCACACCGTGAGGATTATTCCTGTTTGCAGTGCCGGGCCGCTATAAACACTTAAAAACTTTCTCTTTTTTGGTTTATATTTTTGTTCCTATTGGTCGAAACAAGGTGGTCAAACATCTGTGATCATTAACAGAGCCAGTTTTTTTTGTTTTAGTAAGGGTGGTAAACAGGCGTGGAGCTCGTGTGCACGCGATTTTGTTTTAAAAATGAGTAGATTCATCCCTGCTGTCATAGTACATCCGGTTTTCAGGTTTTCAGCCTATTAAGTGGATAGTCAAAATTATCACACAATAGTACCCAGAATATTTGTAACACATACCTTTCGGATTCCATGCCATTGCTGATACATTGTGTGAAGTAGGATGTTCAATTATGTCAATGCACGCACCAGAGCCGATTTCCCAAACTGCAATTTGACCAGCAACTGTGTTTCCAGCTAGATATTCACCACATGGTGAAAATATACATTGAGACATTGCACATTTTATCTGCAAATAAAATTAGTTTATGTTAAAATAGAATAAATTGTCTTTAATTGTCTTAAAAAAAAAAAATATTTAGAAATACAAATTTTAAGTAAGTTAAAATTTGTATTTCTAAATAATATTTTTTTTTTTTAGAACTTCATTCTTGTTCCTTAAAAATTGTGAATTTAGTATTATTTTTGAGGCACTTAACTTAGTTTTAGACCAAATAGATTATTCGTGAATTTATCTCTTGGCAATTTTGAGACAACTGAAAAAATAATGTTGGTACTACATGTTTTGTTAGTTTACTTTATAATACTTACCAAACTATGTGTAAACGTCATCCTCTGACCCCAAGACTCACAGTCTAACAAAATAATCTCTCTATTGTTTGGGTATGCCAGGTACTTCCCCTCCTTAGGCTCAAAATCCATTCGGCCTGAAAAATCCCATACAAAAAACATTTTTACATAATTGTATTGTTGTGTGTAAGACTGTCATGACATGCTTTTCCTTCTATTAAGAGAAAATTCCCATTACTAAGCCTAAATGCATCAGCAAAATACCATCATTTAAT
This sequence comes from Xestia xanthographa, assembly GCA_905147715.2. Taxonomy (NCBI): domain Eukaryota; kingdom Metazoa; phylum Arthropoda; class Insecta; order Lepidoptera; family Noctuidae; genus Xestia; species Xestia xanthographa. Next base: position 23,702,152 of record LR990642.1, on the reverse strand, counting down.
TCTGAATGAATCCTTTCAGGTTATTGGTGCAATTATATATGATATGATTCATTTATATATTAAAAATTATTAGTGAATTAAACAGAAATATATTGATAAAAACATACACAAAACTTTTGCAGCATAAAATGTATTTATCTTTGGTACACATGATACTTCTTTAACTATTTTCTGGGTGTCAATATCCCATATTCTTAATTTTCCATCTCCGCAAGCAGTGCTTGCAAACTTCATATGTGGACAAATGGCAATACTCAGAACAGGTCCCGTGTGCTCCTTCATAACAAATAATGGTGCCCCTCCTTCCAAGTTACATAATTTAGCTTCCATGTTCTCTGAACTACATCCCAAAGCCTGTAAACCACTACAAGGTTAAGAAAAGTCTGGTCCATAGATAAAAGCCTAACAGACTAACATATATCACTCCCCGACAGAATGTTAGATCAGAAGCTTAGGGTTGGATGTACAAATACAGAGTTGTGTACATCCAATCTTGTGGTTTAGATGTTGAGACATTTTAAGACATTTTTTTTTGCTGGGGAGCGATATTAAATACATATATCGTGAAAATACAAACAACATGAGGACTAAGAAGAATATTAGAATATGTGGTCAAGATAAAACAAAGGATCACCTCAATTTTACTAGATGTGATTTGTGTGACTGGTGCAGTAAATCTAGTGACAATACCATCTTTATCGAAGGCCGGATATGTGTATGCTTGAACAGCATGATTATCAGTGGCCACATAGAGTCTTTTGTCTTTGTAGCATACAGCAAGAGCACTTTCCCCAACACAATGGGAATTTGGATCATCATCTTCTATGTCCACCCATATTCTCACATCACCGTCGTTTCCACATGTTATAATATGCCTGAACAAATAACACTATATTTAAAGAAGCTAGAATTATGAGATTTATTTGAAGATGAAAAATTTACTTACTGTCCGTCTTCTGTGTAGCACACGTCAGTGTGGCCTTCGGCATGAGCATACCGTAATGGTTTACTAGTTATTTTCATATTAAACTGACTAATGGATTAACAAAACAAAATTGAACATGAACAACATAAAAATAAAAGTAACATAACTTTTTATTTTGACAGCTTCTTTTGCAAATTGGCGGGAATTCATTCCGCAACAGTATGTTAATTCACTCAGTGAGCATCATTCTGCAAGCATTTTGAAACTAAACTACTTTCGACATTGATAATGATTACACGATCATTATTATTTTAGCAATTACGACATTCTAATTCAAAACCTAAATATTAGGAGTAATAACAAATTAATATTTCACAAAATATTCGAAAAGTACCTTTTATAACCAGTTACAAAGCACTTAAAATTGTAATAGATTATACGTTATTGATAACGTAACGATAACTAGTTTTTGTGTATAATGGAAACACTATTGTGGAGATTGATTAATTTTTTTATCGCATTATTTTGTAAGCTATGGTAGCTGTCAATGTAGAGTTTGTAGAGTTCTGCTGTCTCGTCTCGACTATCGAGCAATGTGATTCATGCATTCATGTGTCTGTGCCGAGTGGTATATAAGTACAATATAATAGACGTTTTGACATCTGAAACTGTTCATTTGGAATTGTGATCTAAGTACCGGTGGCGGTGTGTTGACTAAGTTAGAAAAGAAGATAAAGCGGCAATTGAAATAGAGAATTAAGGTAAAATTTAATTCTTATTGGAAAGCAATAGCTAATTAAATTTGTGCGTGTTGTGTTACCCTTTAATGATGAAATATTGGTACATTTTTATATCATACCCATTAACCTTGAATTTTAGCGTGCAATTTTTAGGAGACTTATTTTTAGACTTGTGTTGAATGTTATCCTGTGTTTCTTTTTCCACGTGAATATATTCGTAGTAGATAGTTTATTTAGTATATTTGTCCCATTCATTTACGATTACCTATTACTTAAATTAAATATGTTTGCATTTTTAAAATAGGGATGAATCTAAACGACTTTGATTATTTTTGTAAAAGGAGATCATTCACTTTGTGAGATAATTTGGGATAAAAAAAAGTCTGCTGCACGAATGAATTAAATTTTATTTAAATGGTGGCAGGAGTGGAAACACTTTTTTTTCCAAAATCAATAGGTTCGATACCTGGCTAGGAAAAATGATTTTTCTAAAATCTAATGTTGCAGTTTTAGTTTTCATCAACATCAGGCTCGACACTCCTTTGAACATTTTTCGCTATTCTTCATAGTTTCGGATTTGGTCCACGCCACTGACTTGATTGTTATTAATTTTTAAAATGATTTAAAAATTAATAACAATCAATCAATTTTTCTTTTGCTTATTGTGGTAAAACCTATAGCTGTTCTTATCAACTAACTCGTAACCGGTTTCTTAAATACCAGATGGCGGATCAAGGATTTTTGGAACAAACACCGGGTTTTGCTACTGTGGCCATACATGCTGGTCAAGAGCCAGAAAAATGGAACTCTGCTGCGGTTGTGCCACCCATTACATTATCAACCACTTTCAAACAACCGGCTCCTGCCGAACACACAGTAAGCCATATCTTATTGGGAATCAAATTATTATTTTTCTTCATCATACTGAATCGTCAACTTACAAATTGTAACACAATTCATTCGCAGGGTTTTGAATATTCAAGATCCGGTAACCCTACAAGGAATACTTTGGAAGAATGCCTTGCAGCATTGGAAGGAGGAAAACATGGCTTTACTTTCGCTTCTGGTCTTGGAGCGATAACAACCGTGACTGCATTACTTAGCCAGGGTGACCATATTGTGTCAATTGATGATCTCTACGGTGGTACCAACCGTCTTTTGAGGTAAAGATCATTTTCAAATAATGAGTTAATGTAGTAAAAACGACAGTGGCTAAATATTAATTAAGTTATTTCAATTTCAGGCAAGTTGTGACAAGAATGGGGATCGATATAACATTCGTAGATTTTACTGTTCCTGGAAATTTAGAAAACGCAATTCAAGATAATACCAAGGTAAGTCTCTTTCATGTCGTCTTACAGGATTCAACGAAAGTTAAACCATTAATTTAACTTTCGCCAAATGCTTAAATATCGTCGGTAGTACTTATTATCTTTCGACTTTCAATATTTTTACGTAGTAGATGTAATCATTCTGAACAAGTTTTTCATTTATGGGAGGCATTTTCTTACTTTCGGTTTCGACGTCGTTCGTCGACGGCCTCCACAGGCTTACTTGGTCCATTGGAACAACCACCATAGTAAATGTCATTCCTATATAAGGGTTATGGTCCCAGAATTTTAATTTTGTGTTGAATTATCAGAATAACGTAGAAGAAGTTACCAAAGAAGTGTAAAGTTTAACTTTTTGCGTAAGTGACTCTAGTTACGTAAACTTTATCATTCTAGGAACGCGCATGTTTAAAAAACTTCAAGTGACGAAAATCATAATATTATTACATTCATATAAAATATGTGCGTAATCGTTTTATGATTTAACCACAACAGTCTTTATCACATAATTATGTGGACTTCGAAATAATTTCGAAAAGATTAGGTGTTATTAACGCTATAAATTACGATACTTATTGCATTATTAATGTTCAACGATGCACTGATGTAGGTAGGTACGTTATTAATAAACAACTGTCAATTTTTTCTAAGACTCTAATACCTATTTTTATTTTAGATGATCTGGGTAGAGACGCCTACAAATCCGAACTTGAAAGTTATTGATATTGCTGAGGCATCCCAAGTAGCAAAAAGTCGCAACAAAGATATTCTGGTTGTTGTGGATAACACATTCCTCACATGTTACTTACAAAAGCCTCTAGACTTCGGCACGGATATAGTTTTGTATTCTTTGACAAAATATATGAATGGTCATTCCGACGTGCTGATGGGAGCTGCAATTGTTAACGACCAAGCTTTAGCGGATAAGCTTAGATTTTTACAAAATGGTAAGTTGTATATTTAGTTTTTTTATAGGATATTCATCACACTAAAATATGATGATTATGATATGATGATTTTTTCACTAAAATATGTAATTTTGAAATAATTGCGCATATTTTAGATACCATTAGGTTCCCTAACACATTTTTTTTATTTGAATTAAGGGTACTTTCTCAGTGTCGTGAAGACAGGAACTAAAAAATACAATTAAATATTTTTCCTGAAATTATTGCGGAAAAATAATAATAATGACGTTTAATGTATGTACGTGATCAGCTCATAGACCAATCAGGACGTCTAAGCATCTAAGCGTCTATCATCACGACACATTGAGAAAACCCGCCATGTGAATTTTTAGTTGTTGCAAAATTTTATTCATGAGGAAACATCATCAATCATGACATAGGGAAATAGTTGTAGTTGGTGATGACGTAGAGAAAATTTTCATTATCAGTTTATAGCAGTATAGAATGACTTGCGGTTTACGCACCGGTATAGCCTGGTATGACTCATTTTGCGAGTGATGAAATTACAGTAACGACTACACCATTTAACCGTGTGTTCTATTACGAAAATTTTACTTGAAAACTTCAAACTTTTCATTCATAAAGACCTTGTCCTGACAAAACAATCAAAACAGCCAAATCGATACGTCCACATGTGATGCTCCGTCATACATGTGGCTTATTTTTTAAATGGCAATTGATTTTTATTCATATAGATAGATTGATGACTATTAATGCAGATATTTGTTGGTCAAAGTAGGTAATATTGTTGCTATCATAACATAATTACGTTTCGACTTTCAAGACAGAGTTAATCAATCAATCGCTCAGATCTTGTAAATAATTCAAGACCCCGTTCATTCAAGCTTCAGTCCGTGAACAATGTTTCATTCAATGGGAGCAAAGTCCGAAAGTATGAAGATATGTAAATATCTTATTCTGTAGATAGTAGAGATAGAGTAATACGATTTTGTAATTAGATTAATATTTTATCTATTCTTTTCAGCTATGGGAATCGTACCATCACCGTTCGATTGTTACCTAGTCAACAGAAGTTTGAAAACTTTGGCTTTGCGTATGGAACGTCATAAAGATTCGGCTTTAACTATTGCTCATTGGTTAGAAAAGCATCCAAATGTTGTAGAAGTTATGCATCCAGGTACTAAATTTTAATATTATTATTTACTACGTTCTGACTCAAAGGTGTAAACAATCTATTAACCATCTATTTAATTATTTAAGGACTTGCGACTCACAAGCAACATGATATTGCCAAAAAGCAAATGACTGGTCATTCGGGTGTCTTCAGCTTCAAACATAATGGTGATCTGAAAGAATCAAGAGCATTTTTGAGTGCCTTGAAAGTATTTACATTGGCTGAGAGTTTGGGAGGATATGAAAGTTTGGCGGAATTACCGTAAGTTACTCATTTAGAAAAGTAAATATCAAGTAAGGGTAAATTATTTATAGATTACTATATAATACAATTTACAAATTTTCAGATCGGTAATGACGCATGCATCGGTTCCCGCGGAACAACGTGTAGAACTTGGTATCACGGATTCGCTCATAAGACTTTCGGTTGGATTAGAAGATGTTAAGGATCTCATTGATGACTTGGATTTAGCGTTCAGAGAAGCGTTTTGATGACGTTAGTGTTTATTTAAATCCAATCTCTTTTTTAATAGGTACCTAGGTACATTTTCTTTTTATTTAAGTTTTAAGACGTGACATATCTTTGGAGCGCAATGTATTAAGTTACATGAGCCAAAAACAACGAATTCATAAATATGGAAAGGTATTACAATAACATACTGGGCGTTGTTGGGTGTGAGTAACTTAATTACCTACTTCTTACAGAGGTTTATTTTACAACAACAAAAAAAAAACACATTTTCGTTCTGCATTACAAAAACGAGTAATTTTTGTTCAGCGTTTTCAATAATTTATTAGCACTATCGAATAGTTGATCGGTATTGTGTATCTCGAAATAATTTACAATATTGTTATACCTATATACTAATTGTTAAGTACTTATATTAAATTATCATAATGTTATTCAATCATTCAATCTTCACTATTACAATATGAATGAATCTTATTTAAAAGAAAACACAATAAGGTATACTGGTTAAATTTACCATTTCAATAGAAAGGTTAAGTGTGTGCATTTGTTTACACTAATGTGGAAATATTGTCGTTACAGTATTTAACTAAACTACTATTCCCTACCTCATTGTGGTTAGTTTTTATGAAGTGCTATTTTATTTTTATTAAAATCTTTCCTTTCCCTCCGGGGATTACAGGCGTGATGTTGATAAGTTAAATTATTTTTCTAATATGATATACACTATTTTGCAACTCAAAACATTGTATATAAAGACATATCACTATCATTTTATTTATTGTCGCTTTATATGTATCAACAACTGCAAAAAGTATGTTTTAGAATAATTTGTTTCTATTTTACAGCATTCATTTAAAAAAATATACACATTTCTGACGCTTAATTTGTTTTTCTTAAAAAAAAACCTATCGCATCTTTCGCCCAAAATAAGCAACTGAGAACACAGAATATATATTCTGAGAATAAGCCAGGATTCACTTGCTCACAAATAAAAAAAAAACCGGCCAAGTGCGAGTTGAACTCGCGCTCCGAGGGTTCCGTATAATCTTGTAGGTATTTTGTTATTAAACTACATATTATTATTTAGGGTTTTCAGATTTTTTCCTTTACATGTGTTGAAAGACATTGCTTCTCGCCAAATTTCGTGGTTCTAGGTCAACGGGAACTACCGTTTAGGTTTTCGCCCCAAAACCTGTAGGGTACTTCACGTTGACCTAGAATTGACAATTTTGGTTAAAAGCAAGGTCATACAGCACAAATAAAGGGAAAATTCCGATAAATAGAAAAAGTTGAAAATTAAAGTAAAAGTAAACTTTTTGGTACAAGTTTTCGCGAAAATCTAAATTTGTCCATGTCTTTTTATCGTGTTGACTCAGGACCTTGATATTTATACACCTAATAGGGACTATATAGACTTCAGTATCTGGTATAAATTTCAACTGGCTAGGTCCACCCATTCCTGAGAAAATAGGTGGTGACACATGGACAGACAGACGGACAAGAGAGTGGTCTTTTAAGGGTTCCTTTTTTACCTTTTGAAGTACGGAACCCTAAAAAGAAGTTTTAAGGTACATATAGCTCTTACAAATTCGGTCGTACAAATTCTGGGCAACACCTACAGTAACTTTTAATTAAATGACTCAGATTGGTCCATAGTTCCTTAATTTTGGCTTGCCATGCCGAGTAACTCTCCTGTTTTGAATTCACTCACACAAAGTTTTTAACACAAAGCTATTTTACGCGCACAAAGCACACTTTAATAGTGTTGTAAAATAACCGTTATTTATCAAGTTATTCTGATAGATTCATTCTGGCGGTAAAGCTTAAAACTTCAAGTGGTTTTCTAGTACATCTGTGAGACTGTGATATTTATTGCTTTGACATTGACGGACGCTGTCAAGAGAAGTACATAAAAAAAAAAAACAAAACAAAACTATTTTTTCTAGTTTTCACTTGTTTTTGAACATTTAGGTCCTTGGTCTCTTGTTTACTCACTGAGAACTCACTGAGAACCGCGGAACACAATATATTAAACAAGACGGAAAGCGAACCTGCCAAAGTAAAACCTATGAACTTTTTTTTAAAGAATTAATTATACAGCAGTAGGTACTTGTTGATCATAAACAAGGCTTTCATTTCATTTATAATATTGTTGGTAAAGGCACTTGAAGGTATTGTTAGCGTAATTTAAATAGTTAACAATCAATTGATTATGTTAGAAAGGTTGTTATTCCTTGTAGGAAACAGTTGGCGTTTACCTGCATTTAGTTCAGAATAGGTTTCCCAGATCTTTAGAAAACTTGTCCGGAGAAAATTGCGGCCATATTTTCCCTTTAGTTTTGTATCTTTTTTTTTCTTTAGGTTTCATTTACTTTATTAGGATTTATAGAATATAGATGCAACTGTAGTTCATCAAAAAATCTAAAATGCAAAATTTCAAAAACGGCAGCACCTTGGATTGGTTAGATTTTCTTGACATTGTTCTTAAAGTAGTTGTTACTCAGCGGCAAGATATGAAAAATCTGGTATTCAGCTGCATCCGGTTGGACTGGAAGCCGATCCCAACATAGTTGAGAAAAGCCTAGGCAGGTGATTATGATGAGCAAGATGTGATTGTGATTTTGTTTTTTAACAAAAAATTAAATTAATGAAAGCAGAAACTGCGCCAAATACACAAGCAAAACAATGGTGAGGGCTTATTTGATCTACTTTGATTATTTGTCTGGTGCCACCTAAAAAATTGTTATGCAGCTGCATTAATTTAGGAGCTTATTTATACTAAAAGATTTTTGTTATTCTGTCTTATGGTAATCAAAGCTACATAATAGTGCCATCGTTTCACCATTGAAAATTCAGTTTGTAAAATCTACCCTATTAACTTGTCTGTGGTCATCGGAAAACTTGACACTAGAGATGCTAAATGCCAATGCATTCTAATAGTTTCTATGACAAGTCTTACAGTGGAAGCAGTAGAAGGCAAGAATCCTATGAGCATAAGCTAGCTAGCTAGCTTTAAGTAAAAACTTAAAGTCAGAGAATATAAGGAGATGGAGATGAACTAAAGGTGTTTTTACACTAACTAGATGAAGATGAATCAGTTTGTCGGTTATGAACCCAGTACGCGTAGCAAACACTTAGTGTTACACACACCTGGATCAGGAACACACAGGACCGGGAAGTGTTGCGGACGAAAGGGGAGGCCTATACCTAGCAGTGGGTGATTCCGGGCTGATATGATGATGATGAAGTGTAGTGTTGTCACTTTGTGTCACTTAGTGCTGATGATAACGGGCATTAGGCATTGAGTTAGGTGGCACATAGTGTTGGTGAAAACGGGAGTTAAGCATTCAGTTAGGTAGCACTTAGTGTTGGTGAAAACGGGTATTAGGCATTGAGTTAGGTATCACTTAGTGTTGGTGAAAACAGGAGTTAAGCATTCAGTTAGGTAGCACTTAGTGTTGGTGAAAACGGGCATAAGGCATTGAGTTAGGTGTCTCTTAGTGTTGGAGAAAACGGGAGTTAAGCATTCAGTTAGGTAGCAGTTAGTGTTGGTGAAAACGGGCATTAGGCATTGAGTTAGGTGGCACCTAGTGTTGGTGAAAACGGGAGTTAAGCATTCAGTTAGGTAGCAGTTAGTGTTGGTGAAAACGGGCATTAGGCATTGAGTTAGGTAGCACTTAGTGTTGGTGAAAACGGGAATTAGGCATTGAGTTAGGTGTCACTTAGTGCTGGTGAAAACGGGCATTAGGCGTTGAATTAGGTGGCACCTAGTGTTGGTGAAGACGGGTATTAGGCATTGAGTTAGGTGGCACTTAGTGTTGGTGAAAACGGAAGTTAAGCATTCAGTTAGGTGGCACCTAGTGTTGGTGAAAACGGGTATTAGGCATTGAGTTAGGTATTACTTAGTGTTGGTGAAAACGGGCATTAAGCTTCAGTTAGGTGTCACTTTAGTGCTGGTGAAAACGGGCTGTAGGCATTGAGTTAGGTGTCACTTAGTGTTGGTGAAAGAGGGCATTAGGGCATTGAGTTAGGTGTCACTTAGTGTCCAGCCCTGTTAGGTTGGTACTACTATTCGGATTTACTGTGAAAGAAACCCATGTCCCCGACGCACGATAGTTGTGATTGAGAATATTCAGATAGGGACGGTTAGGGACCCCTTATCGACACGTAATAGATAACCATAAAAATATTTATATTTAGCTTATCAAATGATAATCTACGACCTGGTTTTTCTGAAAAATATATCAGTCATTCGTGAGCCTCTACTCAGTAAAGGTGAGTTGTACCCATTCGTATTATTATTTAATTGCTATAACTTGGCACAAATATTCGGAAGTACAGTCACGAGCACCAATATGTATATGTTACGGCTAATAGCCGAAGTGCGGCTTCACCTAGTTTTAGCCGGGTACAATTATTGAATTGGGAAACGCAAGATCAAAACAAAACCAAAATGCTTAATTGAACTGAAAACCTAGTGTTCTAGACGATGATAAATAGGATACACCGGTGTGCGGCTGCACTTAGTTCTAGCCGCTATCATGAAGGCTAAACCTCGTTCTAAGCGAAGATACATCGGAAGATACATCTAAGTTTAACCACATGTGGCCGGCTGCACCTAGTTGTAGCCGGCTAAAGCTAGGTGTATCCGCACTTCGGCTATTAGCCGTAACATATACACTTTCCTAAACTTAAAGCAATTTTCGCGAGAAATAATGATTGTAACTACTGTACAATATGAGTTCCAGAATACCTATTATGTTCGTAACAACATAAAATTTTAATCAGAACAGAAGGAGAAAAATACTTTTAAAAGTTGTTATGTGTTTACATGGTCGTATTGGTGCTCGAGACTGTACATCAAAGCTGCACTTACTATAATGCCTGCCTTCATCATGTTAAGCTAAGAATACTATGTTAGTAAAATTGGTCAAGTGATCCCAAAAGAATTCAATTTGTAGCTCAAGTGCTTCATCTGCCTTTTTTTTTTTTCGGATGGGAAATCATCAAATGACTTCTCCCGCTCTGGGCGGAGCAGGAGGGAGTGTCAGACTTTTACTGACTAAAACCCATCCATGTTCCTTCATCGCCCTTTGTGTTCCGGGGCCACGGTATCTCTTTCGAACAGTCCCGCAACCCCGGCAGGCATCGGTCCTTACGGACCCCTTCCTTTTTGCTGACTCTCTTTGATGCGCGCGTGGAACACGAACGCGCCGTCGACACGGCCTGTCGTCATGAGACGGATGGACGGCGAGCTAACCCATAGCCCACCGTCCACAGGCCGTTATAGCGTTTGTAGACTACAAATGACGCCGAGCTGACCCGGTACCAACGCGGTATAACGTGCTTTTCGAAACAACAGTTACCTATGTTATTTTTTGCTTTAACTGAATTAAAATGTGTACTTTACGAATTTCATTTTGCCAATAAACAATAAATAAACCTCATTAATTATTTACAGATGACACTACGCTGGGGAATTGTAACAGCTGGCAGGATCAGCAATGACTTCGTGAATGCTTTTAACTCTTACCCTGAAAAGGGTGACCAGGAAATAGTCGCAATCGCAGCCAGAGACAAAAAAAAGGCTGCTGAGTTCGCAAAAATTCATAATATTGCGAAAGTGTTCGATACTTATCAGGCATTAGCCATCAGCTGCGATATTGGTAAGGATATGACTAGTATTTTAATAAAACTGCTCGTCATTGTTTATCTACAATTTTCGCTAATTAAACAACTACTACAACAATGACTATTGAAAGGTAAACTTTGGCACGTACACGTGATTAAGTGATCATGAACAAAAAATCTGTTTTGCATTTTAGATGTCGCATACATTGGAGCCTTAAATCCGGACCACTATGAGCTGACCAAGCTCTTCCTTGAAAATGGAAAACACGTACTATGCGAGAAACCTTTCTGTCTGAACGCGAAACAGACTCAGAGTTTGATTAACCTTGCCCAGAAGAAGAAGTTGTTCGTCATGGAAGCTGTGTGGACTCGCTTCTCTCAATCTTACATTTATCTGGAAAAAGAGATCGCAGCTGGGAATCTCGGTGAAATCAGATTTGTTGAAGCTGACTTCGGCATTATTTGTGAGGCTGACAGGGCGTTGTAAGTTTCATGTTTGTTTTGTTTTCATTTTCTAAAACTCTGCGTTATCTGTAATAAATCGGTCAAAGTCAATGTTTGTTATTATAGGAAAAAAGAATATGGAGGTAGCGCCGTGCTTGACATCGGTATTTACCTGTTGCAACTGTCCCAATATGTTTTTAAAGAAGAACCGAAGAGAGTAACTGCTGTTGGCAACGTTAATGACTCGGGAGTCGATGATACCGAGACTATCATTCTGGAATACGGGAATGGAAAGCGGTCTGTACTCAACACTCAAAGCAGTTTGGTGCTCCAGAATAGGGCTACGATCTACGGAACCAAAGGCCGTATTACGGTAAGGATCGAGGAATAAAATTGGGATATTGTACTAGCGCGACGACGCTAAGCTTGTGTGAGAATCTGCTTATGCGAAAGTGCATTTGTGCGAAAATAGCCACGTCTTTCTAGCAAAATGTTCTGCTACTATGAGAAATCAGGTAAGTTAACAATCCGTGATACCAATTAATTGAATTTTGTCTTCTCTAGCTGGAGGATCCGTTCCACTTCCCTGATAAAGTGACGGCTGTCGATGGCACACTGAAGACGTTCCCGTTACATACCTCCAGTCTTCCGTACAACTATGGCAACAACAGTGCGGGGCTCGCTTTCCAGGCTGTTGAGGTAGCAAGGTGTATCCGAGCTGGTATGTACCAATTATTTTATTTATTTTACTTGTTGATACGATGCATCGTAATCATCGTATTGAATGAACTGCGCTGAAATTGGGTCAATTATATTGTACCTACAATAAAAAAAATCGGAGCAGTCTTTGGGTCTGCCGATAGAAGTGAAAACAAAAAGTACACAGGCCCCGCCCCAGTCGTAGCACTGTTAATGCCCCGCGCATGCCTATGTGGTGCTACGCCGCGGCGTAGCGTATGCTACGAGTGCTACGAACGGCTACGAAGCGTGACCGCACGTTACGTTACGTGACGATGAGTTCAATGTTTTTCCTTCACCCAAAAAGTGCTCAACGCGCTTAAAGAAGTTTTCACTTCAAAAATAAAACCTATTTCCATGTACCACAAATTGTAAGATCCTTTTATCTGCAGGACTGATCGAATCACCCCGTATGTCGCACAAGGAGAGTCTTGTTCTAGCCAAACTGATGGACACCGTAAGAAGCCAACTAGGAGTGCACTATGATGTAGATGACCAGGAATTTCCTTAAAAACGCATTGCGCAATTCTTTTGGGAGGTTTATGTAAAGGTCTGTTTATTGATCCGCTGTATATTTAACGGGTGTACTATGCCATATCGAATGCCAAATAATCGAATATCAATTGATCGACAACTATTAATCGAACGTCTAAATACTCGAACGTTCATAATATCGAATGGTTAATAAATCGAACATTCAATATATCGTACACTCAATACATCGAGTGTTCAAAACATCGAATGTTTGTTTGATCGATGATCAATGCATCGCATATTCATTGTATCGAAATAGCACTTTCCTTTTTTATGGCAGGTGGATCTGGTGGATGGCTTGATTCAAAAAGTAGTACTTCTAGATACGGCACGTATTGTTAAGAGGTTCCTATCTCAAGAGCCCTGACCACCGGCAGTTCGGACCTTGTTCCCAATGCTGGTGGGCTACTGGTGGGTAAAAATAGAAAAGATGTGTGATTAAATAAATAAACGGAAATATTAAAATGTGATTTATTGGTAAAATTTGTGGTTCTGGTTCTTTATAAAAAAGTATTCAGTACAGTGATATTTCGATACAATGAATATGCGATGCGTTGATCGCTCGATCAACAAAAATTCGATATTTTGAACACTCGATGTATGGAGTGACGATATATTAAATGTTCGATTTATTAACCATTCGATATTATGAAAGTTCGAGTATTTAGAAGTTCGATTTATAGTTGTCGATCAATTGATATTCGATTATTTGGCATTCGATATGGCATAGTACACCCATATTTAACAGGGTGCTCATTTAAATTATATTTAGATATTAGATACTGTAAAACAGTGCCTTGTAATGTAATGTTACTGATTAGTTTTGTTTTTTTTTTAATCGATGTGTTCCACACAAAGTATGATAAAATCTGATAAAATATTACAAAATACTTAGCTAGTGTTTTATTATCGGAAATTCTCAAAGAAGATTCTATGTTTCTGCTTTGTGGTTTCTTCCACATTAATCAAAAGCTAACCAATGGCACTTGGCAGGCAAAATCACTGGGGCCTACGTGGCATTGACACTGGCTTGGTCACCATCACGGATTTTAATTTTGATAATACAAAAAAATGTCGCTATATAGTCGAAATTTGTCGCCAAATATCAGAATTTCTCGGTCACTGGTTCAAAAGATATAAGGGTTTATACGAGTAGGTGGCCGATCTGGAGAGAGTCTCCCCAGCTTGGCCTAATTTATATCTCAAAAACTAAGGCACCTAGCGAAGATCTGTTTTCTTCCATATTTTGTCGCCGATTAGTCTCAATTCGTCGCCAAGCCACAGATTTAATCGAGTCTTCGTTTAGAAGATATAATGAGTTATTAGTAAGGTATAGTCCAAGAGCTGAAAGAATTGAGTATTATACTAGATTTTTTTTTTTGTCATAAATGGAAAGATCATATATATGTTTTGTAACAAACAATTTTTATTTTATTTTTTTTCGCTCTAATTAGAAAGTTATATTAGATTAAAAATACATTCTCGAACACCGTAGGGTAGACCGGGGACAATTGAAACAATTTTACTTAAACCGTGTGTAGTGAAGTATCTATAGTCCCTACATCCTTCGTATTTATATCGCCGAAAGGGTCGTTATCTAGTTACTAAATCAAACATAATCTATATCTCTATTTCGAATAGTTAACCTACAATCACATATTAAAGAAGACCTGGCACATTGGTTCTATTGACCCCACCCTAAGGACGGTTGAAACAGTATGTAGGGATAATTGAAACACTGAAATATTTCAGGAACTACTAAAGGTTTTAAATCAATCTTAATAATTTAACTTACCACTAAACTATTTATTGAGATAGTGACAAGTCCGTCACCGTAACATTAATATTTTGAAAATTAAAAATGCAAAAACATCTTCAATCTAAACAACGCAAAATATCTCTTATTTTAATAATTTTCGTCCTCCTAATTGTGTTATTGAATACTATTTCACATTATTGAAAGATTTAATACCCTATTTTGCTGTAATTGCACTTACATGGGGGAGAAAAAAAGGTAATCCAGTGTCATACAAAACAGCTCGTTTCAATCATAACAATGTTTCAATCATGACAATGTTTCAATCATAAAAATGTTTCAATCATAACAATCGTTTATTGACCCGTATAGGTTTGACTCTTCATAGGAAATTTAATTTAAGAAACGATCAACTAAATTAGCTAATATTTGGCACCTAACACCTAAAATATTGGGAATTTATTCCCTTTCTCTCTTTTTTATATCGTGCCAATGAGACTTGATCTAAGCTGAAAATTTCTGCAGCCTGCCTCAACGATTTACCCGATAGCAATTCATCTTATTATGCTTGCTGAAATGCAAATACGTTCTTGGAACTTCTGTCTGTGTGTCTTCTAACGTGTTTTCGTTTTCTGAACGAAAACACGTTACAGACAGTCTTCGGAGTTATTGGGTAGCCTATCAGATGTAATTTTATAATACCTGGTGACCTTGTGATTGTGAGTCAAAGGTGGTTTTATTTTTATCGTAATACCTTTATTTAAAAAAAAATCGATTTTATATTCTATTAATTATTGACATTTTAGAAAACACAACCTTCTTCTGTGCAGTCGGGTAAACATGCGGAATATGCGGGGACGTTTGAAACGTTTCAAACGTCCACAGACACGTCGTTTCAAACGTACCCATGTCACATCTTCTACTTCAACACTCAATAATTTGTTATGTATTGATTTAATCATTAATGAATAGTACTAAAAACAAACTTAAATAGATAGACAATACTCCAAAATATTTAAAACTGACAGACAACAAGATTTAAATAGGTAAATAACAAAAAAAAAAAATCGTGAATACTTTATTTTTGGCGCGAAATTCGTCGAGGCGTCCTGTGCACGACTGCGTTGCTCGCTCGCTCGAGCCGTGCTAAACACAAAACCGAACTTAGCCGACGATGCAACGAACGACGCGTCACACGCGTATGTATCATGGTTTCCGAGAAATTGGCGTTGTTTCAATCATGACCTGTTTTAATTGTCCCCGGTCTACCCTACCGAAAACACGCCGACAGTTCCCGAGTAAACCCGAGCGCGTGTGTGACGTCACAATGTTAATACTTACTCATCGTACCATACAGCTGATACAGTGTTTTGACCTAGCATCGATGATTTCTTGTTATTATTAATATTCTGTATCTCAAATACTATGCGTGTGCGTTAATTAAGAGAGTTGGATAAAAGGATCATATGTCAACACCATTAAAAGTTATGTATTTAGCACGCAAGATTCTTAATTTACCCTAATAAAATCCAAGTGCGTAAATACGGTCATCGCTATTTTGAGAGCCGAGGCTAGAAATCATAAAAAAAATAGTTTTCGGACATCCAAGCTCTACTATGTTAAGCATAATTAACTCATCATTTAATTATGTGACGAATTCATCCATAGTTCCATTTAAATAAGTAATGGTAATAATGAATTTTGAAATCTAAAGTCGAAGTTTCGCGGCAATCTTGCGTGTTTACATTTTTATTTTTCACATTATCACACAGACGCCTATAGATTCGATAAAAAATATGACAAATAACATTCCAAATATTTTATACAACATGAAAATACCCAGATCTTAGCGTAATTTACTAACACAAGACCAATAACACGTAATATTTATTACCACTACTCAATTTGTATTCGTTATTGACGTTGACGACATGACAGTCATGCCGATATTATTTTTTTTAAATCTTTGTGATGTGTGGAATAATCATTCCAATCGATTATTTTTTTGTAAATTTGGATTAACTCGAGTAATTAAATTAAGGATTGTAATAATCGACGAATGGAAATTAAAATAATCTTGTTTTAAGCGTAAAAACAATAAATATTTATTATATTATTGTGCTTTTTTATAGGTAATCAGTATTTTGTATATTGTATAAGTAGGTATTCAAAACAACCCAACAATAAACAGTACAGATTAATCCATGGCTAAATTCGCGCCGATTTTTTCGAAATCAAAATTTAAATTTAGAAATGCACTCGCTGTTCAAAATTACATTGTATTTAAATGTACTATCTTTTGAAGTGATAACTTCTTCTGGGAGGGTGACTCGATTCGGAACGGTAACGAAGGAATTCGGGAACGAAGTAGTTCCTAAATGACTGACTGATGGATCAATGCACAGCCAAACCGCTGATCGTAGAGACCTGAAACTTAGAGGATGTGTTCTTTGTATGACGTAGGCATCCGATAAGAAAGCATTTTCCGAAATTCTACCCCATATTAGTGCTTTTGATTTAAATTACTTTTTATTTTGACACATGTCTAAAAACCCAATCCGATTGTATTCAAAAAACTGACTGTACAAGGATCTTTTGGCGCGTGGACAAAATCTGAACTAACGCCACTAATTTGTTTATTTTTAAACAATTTCAATATCAAATAGGTAGTTCAACATAAATTAGTTTAATTTAAGTTAACACTTCAGTCTAGCGTCCAGATCCTTGGCGCACTATATCCAACCTTCAGTTATTACAAAACAAAATTCACAATAAATAAATGATGTAGTAAATAAAAATATTCATAAATGGGAATTGCGAGCGCATTCCTAGTTTAAATTTAGAAACTAAAAAATCGACGCAAATTTAGCCGTAGCCGCAAGATTTTTTTTTTTTTTTTATATTAGAGATTTCTGTACTTGTTTCTCATTAATATAATCTTTTTCTCGTGAAATCAATCAAAAGCATCGAATAATTACTAAATGACATTATTAAAAATGATAGTTTATAATAATTAATAAAAATTATACCAAGGAGCTTTCAGTATTCAGTATCAACTCTTTTTTTCCAGACTTCATTTCATTGCGAGTATCGATTAGGCTGAATGCAACTTTTTAATCGTGATGACGAAACTTGGGTTTGCGGTCAGCACTACTAAAAGAAGTGTTATCGTGTTATGTTGCAACATGGTTTTTTTTTTGTAATATTGTCAAAACTTTGATTGTGTTGTGCTTGTGTAGGTATGAAAATTATGTACATATGAATAATGACGAAAATAAGAACGCAGATAGAATGTTACTGTTTTCATTTTGACCTTTCGAGGTTTTATTAGCAAACGAGAAGCTTCTATAGGTACAATATTTTCAGTGCATGTAGGTTACCTATTTTAGGAAGGGTGTAGTACTAAGTATTTTACACATATTTGGCAATAAACTGATGTCGCTGTCGTTTTACCGACTTCAACACGTTATTGTAGATATTAACTACAAACTTATTGTATGAAACAGCTGCCGTGACATATTTTTCATTATAAAATTTAATGCTGAAAGTTCACGAAAATTCACACTGTATTGTTGAGCAAGTCCTTTAACATTGTGACGTAGCCAACATGGCGATTTTGGCGCGTTTCTAGTCACGTGACTAATTTCAAAATTTTATCAATTTTAAATTGTCCATAATAAATAAATAAAAAAGAATTGAGAGTTTTTCGCTTCTATCATTACTATCATTTATGATAAAGATTTAAATTATATTTAAAAAATGATGTTTTTTTTTTTTTTGAACAAGTCAATTTAGAGAGTCCATAGGATCTAGCTCTTGGATCTAGCTCTGATGGTGGCCAAGCCAGTGTCAGTCACACGGGCCACATTTTTTCAGTGGAATTATCTCCACTGAAGTACAACAGCAAGTTAATGAACAGCATCTGGGGCCTGTACAACCGATATTCACCGCATAACGTGAAGAAGATCAACGATGCTCACACATCCACTGCGGAGTTGCAGCAGTAAGTATTTGCTTACATATGGAACAACGGTAGTAGGCACAAGCACTCTATTCTAGAAGCACTCGCACATTACGTTACCTAGCTGTTTCTCTATGAGGCAGCCAGATTGTGTTACGAGTTGCGCCTAGAAACAGCAGAAGCCCGTACGGGCTTGTACACAAAACTGCGATGCGACGTCGCATCGTAAAAATCTACGAGCTACTACCACTCCCACTAAGCACCGCAAGAACTTGCGAATTGATTCGCATCGCGCCTTCCTGCGATGTTGGGTACGTCACACTTGTTGACAGTGTTGACACCATTTTGGTGAAACCAAAATCTTTGTTTCAGCCACCTATTAGGTGTTTGAAACTTACTTCAGTGTGGGAAAGAGATGCAGCTACTCGTAAAGCTTTTGTAGCTCCATGTCTTTTTCACATGCACCGAAGTAATGTTGAAGTAAATGTAATGCTATAAGAGATGGCGGTAGAGTTCCTGATCTTTCAAAGAATGATAAGGCCACGGCCACAGCGGATAGCATAAATTAATGTTATATTTGTGTTATCATAAATTGATAACTTATTAATGGCCGTGGTAATGAACCGAGTTATCAACATCGAAAAAAAAGTGGCCTTGCTCTGCGCGCATGGAGTAATAGTAAGTAGTTTTGCCTATTCACTCTGACGTGTTATCAAGTGGTCGGAATCCTACGCATGAAGGGTTCTGCCATAAGTAGGTACTACCATAAATTATGTATTATTGTGTTACCATATTATGTATTATTGTGTTACCATATTATGTATTATTGTGTTACCATATTATGTATTATTGTGTTACCATATTATGTATTATTTAATTCTTATAGCAATGACTGCCTCGTTGGTCTAGCGGTCGCCAACGCGACTGCTGAGGTCTCGCGTTCCATTTCCAGGTCAGGCAAAGCGTTATTGGGTTTTTCTATCAGGAATTTCTCAGTAGCAGCCATGGAGTCCGGATTTGTGCCCGATTGATGGGATAGGCTCGCCCCTATTACATGGGACAAACCTGACAAAATATGGGTGTAGGTACTATTAGGTACACCTGTGCCTAACTAACCCTTTAGGGATAACAGGCGTGATAATATTACGTTCTGTTAATATAGCAAAAGCAGAAAACTTTGAAAAAACTGTTTCCTTTTAACCCGCTACGGCGATGTCAAAAGGAAGGGTTAAGATTAGGTTTTGAATACGCGCTGATTTGGATTTGAAATGAATTTACTAGAACTAAGGGCCTGCACAGACGACAGACTATCCGTGACGCACTTTTTAGTCTGTGAAAATAGAACGCAGTAACGCATACGACGCGAAAAAAGTCCGGCGGCCAAAAAGTCCGCGTCATTCTGGCAGAAAACCCCGCGCCGCACAAAAGTGCGCGACAAAAATAGAACGTTTGCTTTAACGCGAGCTAACGCAGACGGCGGCGCACACATTTAGTGTGCAATCTGCACTAGAATAGAATGATCGAAGTGTGCGTCGTGTGCCTTGAGCCTGCGTGAAATCCGCAACTGACTTTTTGTATGCCATGCAGACATTTTGTGTGCCACACAAAAAGTCTGTCGTCTGCGCAGGCCCTATAATAATAAAAAAATAAAATAAAATAAAAATTTGTTTATTTCTTAACCAAAAACAGAACAACAAGTTGATGATTGGAGCCTCCTTTTAAGCAAAGAAAAAGCCTGTATTAGGAGACTCCGCTCTTTCTTATCTAGACAATGTTTTTTAACAGAACAGAATACTTACATAACATTTATAATTTTTATATTATAGGTACACGTGTAAGTGTATGGGGGTTGTGTGTACTTAGTGCGTGTGTATGTATGTGTGTGTGGTGCTTAGAGCGTGTGTGTGTGTATATGTGTGTAGGTGAGTGTGTGTGTAAGGAGAAATGGGTGAGTTAAACTATGCGTTTTAAAAGTGCCTCAGTATCATCATAAGTAAGAGGTTTTATCCAATTTGTTACCAATTTTTTACATTCATGTATGTAATAGAATCAATTTAGACATCTACCCTCTGTAGCGTGAAATTGCAACTAGATTACCGTTACGTTTAAAAAGATGTAGCCCTGCAACAGTACAGATGGATTCGACTGATCTAATAACCATTGACTCGGTCCCTTAACAACCATTGACTCGCTTTGGGTACGGAACCCCAAAATTACCAGTAGGGGACTGATTACACAATCAATTTATCATTTAGATTGTTTAGGGTCAATTGAATAAGTGGCCAAAGAAACTGATTTGATTATAACTACCTAGGTACCTAAAGTTTTTTTATATAACCGGCTACATTTGGATCCGCGAAGTGTGCTATGTCATTCATGTCAGATAACAAACTGCGTCTCTGCCAAATTTTATCGATATATATACCTACCTACATATTCGGTTAATTAGCATATCTGCGAACATTCAACGAGCCAGCGAGTGTAACATTTGGTATATTTACTAACACTGAAAACGACATATTTACCTGCCATGTTTATTGTTTGTTTTGAGTTCCCGATACTTCGGCGCTGTTGCACTTGCAAGCACCATGGGAACTCAAAACAATCAGTAAACATGGTAAATATCCCATTTTCAGTGTTGTTGCAGTGTTGCAGTTAGTATAAAAACGTATTTGGTATATTTACTAATAATCATTTTATTATCAGGCTACTAAGGCCCATAGATAAAATACACAAATTAACATAACATTATTAGGTATTACACATCATAACACACATTTTTTGACGTGACAACGTCTTATAAATTGGTTTGCCGGGTGACACTTCAAGAAACTGGGTAACGCTCCGCTCCGTGCGCTCACAATGAGAGCGAGTGAGAGGCACGCGTCCCGCCTAAGAGCGAGAGAGACAGACATAAAAAGTTTATTTTACCACTCAAAGTCGTTGTCACGTAAAACTTTCGCCCGTATACCGACTTTACAGGCAACCAATTTTTTTTAGATTATTTATTTAAAAATATAGATTTAGAATATAAAACAATAAAACAGTTCTATTTAAAACACAACAAAAAAAAATCTGTATAAAGTTCAATTTAAAAAATAATATCAGCTTATTTTACATTATTATTTGCTCACCAGATTGAGTTTACAGCGGCCAACTTGGCTGCAGCTGCACAATCTTTTTGATCTAAGTAAGTAGGTAACCAATTGAGCTCTTTCCGCTCAATTATGCTCTGGAAATAGACCGTACGAAATCGTCATGTCCAGGGCCGCCTTTAACAATTTGCCATTTGGGGCCCTGGGTACTTGAGTATAATCCCAACCCTTGTAGGATGCAAGAGCAAGCGAAGCAAGCTCGAATTTTTTTGCACACCGCCTCGGATAGGTTAGTTTTTCTTGTGACAGTTTATTAAAAAATTGTGTAGTTTTTTTAGTGGCGGAGAATTCATTTTTTTTATAAAACAAAAATATTTTTAAAATCCATGACATTGGCTTTATTTCACGGAATATTTTGATGCGATTAATGTATGAATATGGTTTCGGTCATATTGCTTCCACGGCTGGCGCGAAAATTCTAAAAACCTGGAGGCATGCGTTAAATTGGTGGCTTCCAACTTCCAAGTGCTCAATTGTTCCAAATTTCGTCAAGAGTCAACAGCGAACAGTACCGAGACATAATTACTAAATAGGTACTTACCTAACTTTTCGTGCCTCAAATCCAAGGCATTAATGTTGCAGACATGTGGTTTCAAAGTAGAGTCCATAGGTCAAAATGTGAAGTTTATTTATCGCTTGAATGCCAAAAGGAAGGTTTCATAAGTTCCTTGATGGCAAACTAGATGCTACCTACTTTGATGCAAAAGCGAGCGGAGCGAGCTCGAAAATTTTAAAATAATAAATTGAAGGAACTAGGGCCCCCCTCGGATCGTGGGGCCCGTGCCCAGAGAGTCCAGTGGGAAAAATGGCTCTGGTCATGCCATCTACTTCGTCGTCGACCGTAATTTCTAAGTGCAACGACGACGACACGCTTCGGATCGTCCAATGACAAACAAATAAAAATACTTAAATAAATAAACAGGTTTTGCCCACCGTAAAACTTCAGAAAAATAAAGGATACCTAATCAAAATAAGGTAGGTAGGTAAGTACTTTTAGAAACCCACACAAGCGTCTCGCCGATCCTCAGTAATCATAATTAATAATATTAGGTATGGTCAGGTATCAATGCCGTAATGTGTTTACCTTATGATCAATGTACCTAGGTACCTATACCGAATCATAAGCTACCTATAAACCCATCTTGGATGTAGAGACTTGCGTTTCTTGCAAGCATCGTTATTGCAACCGATTTTTTTCGTAAGTAGGTAATTAGCGATCGAAAGTTTGCGATTTTGACGTTATTTATGTCGAGACTGGGGGGGATAAATAGGTAGATAATGATTCGGTATACCTACATTGATCTTAGTTTGGTAAACAAAATACGGCATTGATACCCGTTATCGTGGCCTATTACCCATTAATAAACTAACTCACGACATTGCTTATGACATTATTAATATTCCTCACTTTCAGATATTTATCAGTTGTTGTGTAGTGACTACGCGTATCTTGCCTTCTTGAGACTCTGCTAAGGTTAGTTCAATATTATTCTGTTTTTCGCGGTTTAAATGATGCAAAGTAATCTTTTCTTGTGCGATTCCAGTTCATTCATAGTTCAATGCAGGTTCTTTGTAAAAAAAACTTGCTTGTAGCGTATAGGTAGCGATAACAGCGATTTGTTTTCCTCAATGTTTTTATGTGTTTTTCAACTTTGTAAGTAGGTACCTACCTATTTTTTTAATGTATTAGGCACGTTTCCACCAGAGATGATCAAGGATGCGTAGCGAGTAATGTGTGTGAAACTAACCAATAATATATCGCTCCTTTTTCACAGCTTGAGCTCATGGAACAGTTTGGGAACTCTTTGAGTAGGTACCTACTTTGGGAATAACCCATTCTAGCTAAGTGATTAGCTAGTTCCACCCACATCCCTCCCTACGCATCGGGGGCTCATCTTTGGTGAAAACGCAGCCTTAACCTGGGGTATGGAGACTTGCCTACTCTACCACTACCCCGCTTATCTGTGTTTCGGGAAACCATCGTTTAAAATTTTCTTTTGGACGATGATTCTTGGTCCCACCCTGCCACCTGGGCCACCCTTATACATTCTATAGTATTATATGAGTATTTATAGGTCACATTATTGAAAATGGCTCTAACGATTTCAATGAAAGTAGTAAGTACCACAATAATTACGAGGGCCTCTTACATTTATTAGAAAATCATAAATTCTGTTACAGATGACACTCCGGTGGGGTATCGTGACAGCTGGCCGGATTAGCCATGACTTCGTCAACGCATTCAACTCGTATCCTGACAAGGATAATCAGGAGATAGTTGCAGTGGCTGCTAGGAATACGAAAAGAGCTGCGGATTTTGCAAAACCACATCGCATTCCGAAAGTTTTCGATTCATACGAGGCATTGGCAAAGAGCAAGGATATTGGTACCTACATTTTGTTTAAATATTAGAACATAAGTAGAAGTATGCGATACGACCTATTCAGGGTACCTACTAGTACTCTAAGTCGGTTTTATTTATTTATTCACCTATCTATGGCATTGGCCTAGGAAACCAACCTATTTTCTACCTCGTTTATTAAATTATGTTTACCTACAGTACCTATAATCTCACAAAAGATTGTGTAAAGTGTGCTAATGAATTACATAATACGAGTTATCAATGTATCATACCTACCAAATATGTATAGGTACCTACTTATATATAAACATTTCAGTGATAAATATTGAAAGTAACTTACCTATACATATAGCTACATAAGTAGTGCACTGAAATTGCGGTAGGTGCTTACGACTTACGACGTAGGTATTTTGTTTTCAATCCTTCACAATCAACTTAATTTACATACCTAACGGTACCTACCTATTTAATTTGCCATTATTCATGCATGATGAATATCACGAGGAGGGCAGTCAGTGAGGTGCACATTTCTTGAATATGACATTAATCGGGTTCTGGGCATGAATACGTCACCCTCCCATATTATTATTATACTCTTTGACGTCACCTATGTCTAATATTATAATCACGACTCGGATACGAGTTATATAGAGTACTTTATTGTTCGACCCATATGCTGGGTGATGGGCACCTGAAATGTTAAACAGATTCGCTATGTAATTTGGTGCACTCAGCAGGTTTATGTTTCTCAACATTGCCTGTTGGTTATGTAGGGTCGATAATTATTCTTATGTATATATTATTTCGTGAATTATTAAGTACCTATGTCAGTCCGCCAGCCAGACGCAGTTGAATTTCAGTTGATAGTCTCATTACAAAAAGTTCGTATTCTTTTGCAGATGTGGTCTACATTGGATCATTGAACTCCGAGCACTACGAACTGTCTATGCTCTTCCTTCGTAACAACAAACACGTGTTGTGCGAGAAACCCTTCTGTCTGAATGCTAAACAAACCCGTGCTGTAATAAACTTTGCGAAGGAGAAGGCTCTATTTGTAATGGAAGCTGTATGGACTCGCTTCTCCCCTGCTTATGCCGATTTGGAGAGGGATATTCAGAACGGAAAACTTGGCGATGTAAAGTTCATTGAGGCTGACTTTGGCATTGTTAGTCCGAATGATAGAACCACCCAGTAAGAGACACTTTGTATTAATCAATCAATCATTTATTTTGTGAAACATAGGTTTGGTTACAGATAGTGTCATCATCTGCCTAGCCTTGTCCCAAATATGTTTAGGGTCGGCTTCCGGTCTAACCGGATGCAGCTGAATACCAGTATTTTACATGGAGCGACTGCCTATCTGACCTCCACAACGCACTTAGTACAATGGTTACAGATAGTATAATTATGTCGGCGGCATCATGGTCGTCGTCGTTGAGAGTCACACAACATATTGGTTTGCACCAATATATACACACAGCTACACAATTATTACTGAGCAAATAATAAACAGTAGGAAATATAAGCACCAGATTAAAGAAAATACCTTACTCCAGTTCAGAGTGTTTCTTCCATGAGGTAAACCAAGAATGACCCCTTCTTTCACATTACAACGGCTTTTATACCAAAAAGTTTCATACACAGAAATTCAAACTGAAGTTGGTAGTGATAGGTAGGATTCTGAAACATTTCTCCGACATTCGTTTCGCCGTTGAACGGTTCACCGACAGAACGATTCACTTTTCATTTTTTCACCGACAGAACGTTTCAATGACGAACGTTTCGCCGACACAACGATTCACGTTTTATTATTTCACCGACAGAACGTTTCAACGGCGAACGATTCGCCGACAGAACGATTCACTTTTGAAAATGTCATCGATAGAACCTTTCACTGGCGAACGATTCGACAGCCGGTGGAACTTCGTGGAGCACTTCCGACGTTTGGCCTCCAAACTGGAACGGACTGGGGCTGCCTTCAGGCGGTTCCTGCCCAACCTGGGGGGCCAAACGCCTCCTGCCGGAGGCTCTACGCGGGAGTCGTGCGGTCCATGGCCCTTAACGGGGCCCCGGTGTGGGCGCGTTCCTTGAGGCTGCGTGTCGCCCACTACCTGAACGCGCCCCAAAAGGTGGTAGCCGTAAGGCTGGCCCGTGGGTACCGCACGGTCGCCCACGAGGCGGCGAGCCTCCTTGCCGGATTGCCGCCATGGGATCTGGAGGCGATAGTCCTCGTGCGCCTACATGAATGGCGCGCGGAGGTGCTACGCCTGGGGGAAACTCCGCTGCCGCGACGCCACGCCACGGCGTCCTCACTTTCCGCCTTACGCAGGTCCTCACCGGACACGGTTGTTTCGGGAGGTTCCTGCACCAAATCGGGCGGGAGGAAACGCCCGGGTATTTCCACTGCGAGGATCGACCGGAGGACACGGTGGAGCTCACGGTGGAGGTGTGCCCAACGTGGGCGGAGCATCGCAGTGTCCTCGAAGCGGCGATTGGCGGCGGTGACCTCTCGCGTCAGGCCCTGGTGCAAGCCATGGTCCGGAGCGAGACAGAATGGGACGCCGTCACCTCCTTCTGCGAAGCAGTAATGCTAGAGAAGGAGGTGGTGTAACGTGAGAGGGAGAGAACCTCACAGCATCCCGGTCACCGCGGGAGACGCCCCGGGCGTCGGGGGCCACCACGTGGCCCGGGCCACCGTAGGTGCGGGCTTGTGGACGGTGTGCTATGGGCTAGCTCGTCGTCCTTCCGTCTCATGACGACAGGCCGTGTCGACGGCGCGTTCGTGTTCCACGCACGCCTCAAAGAGAGTCAGCAATAGGAAGGGGTCAGCAAGGGCCGATACCTGCCGGGGTTGCGGGACTGTTCGAAAGAGATACCGTGGCCCCGGAACACAAAGGGCGATGAAGGAACATAGATGGGTTTTAGTCAGTAAAAGTCCCTCCTGCTCCACCCAGAGCGGGGGGAGTCATTTGATGATTTCCCATCCGAAAAAAAAAGGAACATGGATGGGTTTTAGTAAGTAAAAGTCTTACACTCCCATCCACTCCGCCAGGAACATTTGATGATTTCCCATGCGAAAAAAAAAGGGGCAGATGAACAGTTGGTTCGGCGAATCGTTCGCCGTTGAAACGTTCTGTCGGTGAAATAATAAAAAGTGAATCGTTGTGTCGGCGAAACGTTCGTCATTGAAACGTTCTGTCGGTGAAAAAATGAAAAGTGAATCGTTCTGTCGGTGAACCGTTCAACGGCGAAACGAATGTCGGAGAAATGTTTCAGAATCATAGGTAGAACAAAAATAACAATATTTAATGCAAGGCGGGAGAGATCAAATTAACTACTTAATAATCTTCGCTCTAAACTAGACTTTTTAATAATTCTAGTGAACATAGCAAAATAAACTCCTATTAAAATAAACAGAAGTAACATTACATTCACAACATTTAACATAAATCAAACATAATCCGTATTATTGAAGCAAACGGAAATTACGATTACTTTTTGAATTAAATAGACGGAAATACAAATATTAGTTCAGTAATTCAACACATGTCAAATAGAAAACTCACTACCCTACAATAAACCTGCTTAAGTCAAAATAAAAACGGAACTACCCTCAAATTACAAACTAACTTAAAATTAAAATTATTTTTAAATGATGGTTTTGCGCCCATATTTACTGTCTAAAATATGGGCACTATGTTTTGCCAGACGTACAAAATTACGGACAAAATTAACATACAAGCAGGTGGCATGTCAATAGATTAGAAAAAGAAAAATGATAATTCAATTTAAAATACATAATTAAGTCAGTTAGGTACATAAACAAGTCATTAAAATTTTAGATAAATAATTCATTCTTATTTAGTCAATTAATAAAATCATAAGTGTTTAATTGGGAAGTCGGAATCGTCATACCTCTGTTTATCAGTAGTAAATTCAGTTATGGAGTGTAACATCTTTCTAAAAGGAATTTAAACACTATTTATCTACGGCTGGACGGTTGACAGACTTGGTAGAAACCCCTACACCTAAGTACCTATCTAATTAACTAGACCGTTAATTAGATCAGATGATCTTTCTGGCTCATATGATTTTATTTTTGAACTAGCGGACGTCCCGCGGTTTCACCCGCGTTGTTCCCGTTCCCGTGGGAGTACGGGGATAAAATATAGCCTATGTTACTCGTGGATAATGTAGCTTTCGAATGGTGAAAGAATTTTTTAAATCGGTCCAGTAGTTTTTGAGCCTATTCATTACAACCAAACAAACAACCAAACAAACAAAGTTTTCCTCTTTATAATATTATTATTAGTATAGATTAAAGTATCTGATGTGTATGGTTTGGTTAAGTATCCATACTCAGGTAGTTAAATGCCAAAACCGGCATAATCTTCCTACATTTTTAAAACCGTTCCAACGTTTTATGGAAGCTTCTATGCAAGACGACATTATTTGAGCAGTAGGTATAGGTATTTCTTATACCAATTTACTTATATTATAAATTGGTGCCGATTTCCTTGTTCACAAACTAAACTAAATTTAAGTTGAATGCATCTTTTTCTTTCTATTTGATTATGAAAAAGACAGAAGATAAATATTAGTTTAATCCTGTCAAATTAGTCAGCACCTGACGTAATTTGATGTAATTTTAGTAGTCAACTTTTTAATCGCGTCTAAAACTTGTATGGCGCTGATTAATTTGACAGAACATAACTAAAATTTATCTTCTGTCCTTTTCTTAATGAAATAGAAAGAAAAAGATGCACTAAACTTAAATTTGGTTTAGTTTGTAAACAAGGGAATCGGCACCATTATCTAGAAAACATCTAGATCATTATCCTGTTATATCTAGTTTACATAGCTCATGGCATATTTTTTCCTTTGAATTGTTTGGTACTTATGTACCTACCTAAATCCATTGTGTGACAGTCGCCTAGGTATATATTGTTATGGTAATATTATCCAATTGTTATGTTTAATATTTAACTGAGACGTAGGTACACGTGCCTATTGTTAGGCACGCTTGACTGCGTCAGCAGTGCACATAATGTCGTCATCGAACACCATGTAAAATGATTTCAGTATAAAAGAATATGGCGGAGGTGCTATGCTGGACGTAGGCGTGTATGTGCTGCAACTACCACAATTTATATGGAAAGAAGAGCCCAAGAAGGTGACAACAGTCGGCAGTCTGTATGACTCAGGAGTGGACCTAACAGAAACGATTATCTTAGAATATGAAGGTGGCAAGCGGGCGGTACTCAACATTCACACTCAGCTCGAGTTCTGGAACAAAGCGACTATTTACGGGACTAAAGGTCGAGTCACGGTAAGGATAGCCAATAAAACAAGCCAGATAATCTTGAAAGTATGAATCTTGTCGTAATTTAGCTGGTGTGCCATCTGAAATGGTCTTTGCTGTCTAAGGGTGCTTACATAGAGAAGCAGGTTACCGGTACGGGCGAGTCGGTACCGATCGGTGCAGGTATTCATTTCTATGCAATGATATATAAACTATAGATACGTTGTCCGCACTCTAAAATGACAACATGAAATGAAGCCAATTGGCCACATCGCGCTTAGTTACGCACCAACTTGTCGCGCGACGCTACGTTTGTTTATAATTTAATAAATCCTGTGACGTGACTGAAGATGTATATTTATCTCCCTCTCGCAACAGGCATCCCGCCGTTCGGTGTCATATTTTCTTTCTCTTTCTTCACGCTTATAAGTAGTTCTAGTATTTTCGCCGTTTTTAAGCGCCGCGATGTTGGTTCATGACGTGTCTATATACGTCATTGTTTCTATGTTATCTTATGCGCTCGCTTATAAAGAAGCAGGTTTAAACTATATGCAAGTGAACGTACCGTACCGGAAACCTGCTTCTTTATGTAAGCACCCTAAGATATATTTTAATGTAGATGGTATCTTAAAGCCGTTTTCTATAACATACTTACGTATAACTGTCAGTCAATATGCCTCGCAGCTATCGGTGTTTCTATAAACAAAGTTAGCTTGAAATATCCTGTCCTCGTCACCTACCTGTCACTTGATTCATAGATGAAAAATCAAAGAAAGATTTTCTGTGACGTTTTGTTTCTAACCGGTAAGCAAAATGTCAAACAGACAGAGATAGCAACCTGCCAAAACCGAATAGTAAATTATTGGAAATGGACGATAAAAGAGTTTCTATCCAAGATAGAGAGGTGAAAAGAACTTTTAATTATAGGTACTACACGTGTGTCACGACTTCACTAGGTTACTAGCTAGTGATGTAAGCGTTTCTAATTAGTCTATATTGGAGACAAATTTAAAATTTGCCTGTGCACATGGGAAATCGGCATTTGTACTGGTTAACTTGCACTCATGCGCGGACCGGATCATAACAAGCAATGCCGCTTAGCGGCAATAGGCGTGTGTCCTGAAAAAATCCAATTAGTCCGTCAGTCAGAATTAAAAAAAAAAATTGACCCGTATTTTTTCTTTTGTTACGTAGACCAAAATTGACGAAGATACGACGCTTCTCATTCAATTCTCACGTCACACGGTGGGCTGGAAATCGGCTTTCATAGACTTAGGTATTTCAATTTGCAAGTGCTTGTTTTTATGCCGGATATCACTTCTATTAGTCATTACTATGTACAAAAATGACACCCGAGTTAATTCTGCCCAAAATCGAAGGAAATATAATTTTTTTACGAAAAATTTGTATGAAGCTAGTATGAAAAATCGAATTATCTCCTAAACGGCATGTTTAACCGTACTATTCTTGGAGGTGGTCATAGTGCTAATTATTTATGATTTTTTGGTTGCCGATTTGACGAAAAATTTAATGCCGTTTTTTTTTAAAATAGTACGGTTAAACATGCCGTTTAGGAGATAATTCGAAAAAAAATTATATTTCCTTCGTTTTTGGGCAGAATTAACTCGGGTGTAATTTTTGTACATATGACTAATAGAAGCGATATCCGGCATAAAAACAAGCACTTGCAAATTGAAATCCCTAAGTCTATGAAAGCCGATTTCCAGCCCACCGTGCGTCACGCCGTGCTATAATTTTAAGTGCGTTGTGACGTCACGAGCCCCCACTCCTGAGTTTTGTTGCGTTCTAACTTTGTCAATATTCATTGATTTACAAAAACAAAAAATACGTGTCCAATATTTTCCAATACTCAAACTGACGGACTAAATAGATTTGCAATTTATTGATGGTCGAAACTAGCCTATTACTTAGCTGCGATAATAGCCTTTAGCTTCTCATTACATGGGGTGCTACCCATGGGCCGTGTGCTATGTTTTTGCTTAAAAACTACTTAAAAACTCTTCGCAGTTGGAGCA
Organism: Xestia xanthographa; assembly: GCA_905147715.2. NCBI lineage: Eukaryota > Metazoa > Arthropoda > Insecta > Lepidoptera > Noctuidae > Xestia > Xestia xanthographa. The sequence goes on along the minus strand of LR990642.1, from coordinate 23,670,663 downwards.
GCCCTTCCATTTCCCCCACATAGTGATTGGCGTAGATGGTGAAACAAGAAACTACCAACTGCATTCATCAGAGCTGCCATACAATTTCACAAACAGCCCCGGATTGGTCTACCAAGCGCTCGAGGTAGCAAGATGCATCAGAGCAGGTAATTTTATTGTTATTATCCAGTACCTACCTTAATCTCATTTATATTATAGTTTTAACTTTAGATAAGTATTTATTGATGTATTAACATTATCAACAGTAATAGTCTAAGATCCCTTGAAGAACGACCTTCACCGAGCTGGTTATTGGATGAAAAGTGTTTTATTTCAAATTAAATACGTCAAAAAATATATTGCATATGTCTAAAAAATTTCAGTCCAGAATATGATTAATTATCAATTTATTTTTTAAATATATATTTTTACCTTTTCTCTGGTTTGCTTAATAGACAAATTCCATACCAATTGAAAGTATGAAGCCTATAGAATATATACAAACGTTAGGTTGACCGCTCAACCTAACGTTTACATATTCTATAGGCTATAGAATATGCAAAAGTTATGCAGCCTATAGAATGTGCAAATGTTAGGTTAACCTAACATTTGCATATTTTGCAGGTTTCATACTTTCGATTGGTATGGAATTCGTATATTAGCCAAACCAGTGAAATGTTGAAAAAAAAAAAAAAAAAAAAAATATTCTGGACTAAATTTTTTTAGACAACCCGTTTGCCATATATTTTTTGACATATTTAATTTGAAATAAAACACTTTTCATCCAATAACCAGCTCGGTGAAGGTCGTTCTTAAAGGGATCTTATACTATAAGTATTAAACAGTCAACGTCATACAATGACATGTTGATCGTCGTACAAATATTTCGACGGCTAATTGTACATAAGGCGATAAGGCCAGAATTACCGCACACAGTCAGCATGTAGGATGTCGATAGCGTAGTTTTATGCAGGTTCATCTGCATATTACGTACTTACACTTACCCACTTTTAAGCCTCCAAAGAGTAAAATGGTTTGTTAGACCTAAAATTAAAAATAATCGCAGTGACTTTGACGAGCTCTCCCAAAGTGTCGTGATACCTATACCACATTGACTATCCTGTATCTGTCATCTCTCATCCGACAGACTAACCACCCGGTAGAATGAAAGCTTGCATGCTCCATGAGACTCAAATTCCTTCAATATCAATGTACGTTTACCTACAAGATGAATTTTCCAAGCGGTCGTTGAATTCACGACCGCTTGCAAAATTTGGCCATCTACAATCCGGAACTATGACAAACAGCGAAAAATATTCAAAGGAGTCTTGAGCCCGATTTTGATGAAAACTAAAACGGCATAATAATAGGCTAGTTTCCACCATCAATAAATTGCAAATCTGTTTAGTCCGTCAGTTAGAGTATTAGAAAATAATGGACACGTATTTTTTGTTTTTGTAAATCAATGAATATTGACAAAGATAAACGATAACCGATAAAAGCATCAAAACTCGAGAGTCGCTCGTGACGTCACAACGCACTAAAAAGTATAACACGGCGTGACGTATTGAAAATCTTAAAAGCGTCGTATCTTCGTCAATTTTGGTTTACGTAGCAAAAAGAAAAAATACGTGTTAAATATATTTTGATAATCTAACTGACGGACTAATTAGGTTTTTTCAGGACACAAACCTATTGTGTTTTCGTAAAATCTATATTCTTAGCCAGGAATCGAATCCGTTCATTTTGTAAAAAGTAATACACTCTTTATTATTTACACCATACAAAGTTTCGCTAATAAGAATCACATTCAGGGAAGTAAGTAATAATAACATACGGCTAAGTAAGAGCTCATTTTTTAATCATCAACTGCCTAGCCTTTTCCCAACTATGTTGGGGTCGGCTTCCAGTCTAACCGGATGCAGCTGAATACCAGTATTTTACATGGAGCGACTGCCTATCTGACCTCCACAACCCTGTTAGTACTGGCTGGGTAATACGATACCCCTTGGTATGACTGGTTGTCAGACTTTTTGGGCCACTGACTACTTGTAACGACTGTCAAAGATCTGATCAAAAGACAGCCGGGACCAACGGCTTAACGTGCTTTCCGAGGCACGGAGGAAACCCGGTATGTAATGGGTGGTCACCCATCCACAGACCAACCTAGGCAAGCACGGCTAAAGATCGACCCGGGCGGCTGTTATTATATAGCCACGGAACAGCTCATTTTTTTAGCCGACTTTGATTAAATACGAGACAGTATGCAATAGTTAGATGAAGGTAATCAATGGAACGTCGAACAAAATAATTAATTATTGCCGCCAATTGACTTGTAAATTCTAATTTCAATTGCGTAGATATTTTTTTTCTTTTTCCGTGATGGCCTCTAACCGCGAAGAGTTAATTCAACCTGTATAGTGTATACATTGGAAAAAATTGTGCGGGAAGTTCTTCCGGAGATAAATTGCAGTGTGAGAGCACGTAGTAAGCTGAAATAATGGAATGTGCATTATAAATATCTATCATAGATAGTTATTTTAGATTTGAGCACGTCGATTCTTTTTGGATCTGGCTTGAAAGTACCTACTAAATTGAAATTAATTCAACAGTATAATATCTACATATACCTACATAAATAATTATAATGATGTGGGCAAGATACAGTTTTTGAGGACTGCTCAATTTATGAAGGGACTTTTCAGTAAGCGTCAGTTTTTGAAAAGAGATTTTTTGCGCCAGTTATTGGCGCTAACACAAGTCAATTTATTATTTTGGATTTGTGTTTGGGGGGGGGGGTGAACTGTGCCAGTCTTGGCTCGTAAACTAGCAAAACAACTATATTTTCAATACACTTCCTCGAAAATTGGTTATAATCAATCGCACTACGGTTAGGTTCAACATGCAATGTATTTCACACGTGTGCGATTGTTTTCACTTTCACATGTGTGCGGGAATGAAAATTGCCACAGATAATATCCCGACACGTAGTCCAATATAGAATAGAATATCATAGATAAACATGATTATTTAAAACTAATACCTACTTACTTTTATAAACAAATTAACATTTATTTATGTTGTGTTCTAAATTCAAATTAACTTATAAAAAAAAACTAAGTATTGTTTATATTAGGTAGGCTGTTTAGCGGCTTCATCATTTGCGTCTCCTTCAACCTGGCGAAACCAAAGCGTGGAAAGAAAAGAAAATTAAAATCACAGTTTCCTAATATTTCATGAGAAAAATATTTTTTATTCTTTTATTTTATTTCTTCAAAAGTGTATTGAAAAACGTCGTTTGATACACGTGGACATTTTGTTATTGCAGTTCTCGGCTCAAAAACACCCTCGCCTACTGCTCGGGAGTTAATTCCGCCTCGGATGCAATAACAAACTTTCTCCACTTGTAGCAAAATGTACTATTTCAATTAGGGTAAAAGCGGGTAAGACACTTCTCGAAACATACGCAAGCAGCATCTGTAACAGTAACCCGAGTGGAGCGAGCGCGAAATTTCACGACTGTTCTGTGTTGTCCACCAGAATCGGGACAAACTGGCTTGCTGACCGGGACACAATGTTCTGTACCGCGACGTATGGCAGTCTTATACTTACCTACTAATATAACCTTTCTAGATTAAGTTTCAGTGTTGAAAATAGAGGTGGCTAGAATAAATAAAAATAAACTGTTTTCAGGACTGAGCGAATCTCCCCGCATGACCCACCAGGAAAGTATCAGCTTGGCCATACTTGAAGACACGGTCAGAAAGCAGTTAGGTGTGCACTTGGATGCTGATGACAAGGAATACCCTTGAAAAGAGACGTTATTCATGCTGCAAGTCCAAAAAAAAGATACCATTAAATTACAAAGAAAAAATAAATATAATCGTGTTTAGAGAATACCATGAGTTTATGTATTATTGCGGTGTATATGTCTTAGTTATGAAAGCAAGACTATTTTAACTACACTTTCTTGGGACAATAATAATGCGTTCTAAATACTTAAATTACTTTACGTATCACCACTAGCCTATTAACATGTAGGTTACAACGTACTATTCAAATTATAATAGGTCAGCCTGTCTAACTCAGAAATAATAATATTTGTTACTCATGAATAAAGATTTTTACTTTCGTATTGACTATACCACAGATAATATAATACTACTATACTGTGTTTTTGTTTAAATTATCACTACTATAAAAGGTAAGTTGTGCGCCATCTAGCGAGTAACAATATAACGATTACAATATCGAGGAGCCAATGGGGAGGGAGCACAGACGTAATATCTTCAAAACGGAGCTACTGTGTAAAGTTGACGTAGTTAAAGCACGGTGTACTAGATGGCGCTAGAGGTTTCATTACGCAACAAACTCCTTTGTTGTAAGTAAACTCGATTGTGACGATTCGACATGCGACAGCCAGGTATGATGGGTTTTTTGAATTATTAAAGCATCAGCCACATGAAATAATAAATGGTGTAAATGGCGGTTACTAATTTAATTAGTAACTGCTTGAGCTAAAGCTGTGCCGCAAACAATGCTCCTTTTATCCTGATTGAGTCCCAAAACATGCAACCAAAGGGACCTAAAGATATTCTTTATTTATTGGAACTGGCTAATTCGGGGCTTGAATTGCTTCAAGGTTTCACGCCTAGGTATACCTAACTAACTTAACTCGGAAAGGTCGGACTGTCGGAGGTGGTAAAGATCCCGATTCCCGATATTGCCCTTCACCCAAAATTCTATAAGGGTAAGTTTTGATGTAGTAGCAGTTTATGGAGGATTACCGTCCCTGTAGGTACAGGTAAAAAAATTGGAAGGAAAAATATTTTTTGCAAAAAATAAAACAGACTTCAAAAAACACAAAAAAGTGAAAAATAACTTTGGCTTCAGAAGTCGGTGACTTTTGTTTGATTGATTTAGTTTTTTTGTCACCGACCGAAACAAGTTGTTATTTTTCAATTTTTAGTGGTTCACATGTGCTTACCCTTTCACAGCGTACTGGCGTGATGTTATGTTATGAACTGGTGTAAACAATAGACAAACATGAGATTTCAGCAATCCCAGTCCATTTATGCGATCATTTATTGAGGAGTTTCGTTCCCTATCTTCGAAGTTCTTCGTCAGATCTTCACCAAATTAAAATGGGACCACTCCGAGAAAGTACTCCTCCAGAAACTACCCAAATCGCTTCAAGTGTGCTTATAAAATTTGAAGAGTTCTCTCTATTTCTCCAGGATCCTATCATCAGATCCTGACTTGATGATCATGGGACCACCTGGGAAGTACCCATACCCTTTCAAACAAAAAAAAAATCCAGTTCGCCCAGCCATTTTCGAGTAATCGGGGAAAATACATTAAAAAAATAAAAAAATAAAGGTTCCGACGAATTGAGAATCTATCATATCTGAATCTATTAAATATATCATATGTATATCAGTTCCAGGAATAAAATCCTATCTATACAAACAGAATTCCGGCCTCATAGATAATAATAAGCAAAGCTACATTAGCTACATACATACTTCTTACTGCTATCTATTTTCTTCCAGTAACTCTCAAAGAGACTACACCTCATACATATTTGATGAATTGTAGAAGTTTTCTCGTGCGCTTCCTCAACTATTAAAAACGTTTCCTTGAACGCCATCTAATCGATCTAATTGCTGTGCGAAACTTTCCCCATGTTGTTTTCACAAACAATGGCTGCCGTGCATTAGATACGAAGGGTCGGAAGAGAAGTCGCGTGACACACCGCGGCGCATCGTCGCGCCTCTGTCACCATGTCACTCCACACAACACTATTTTCATACTTCCTTCGTTCCTCGTTGTTGCCTAATAAGGAGTAAAATATGCGTTTTAGGAAACTAGTGCACACGAACAAGGTAAAAGATCGCGGGTGGAACATGGAACAGGATCTTGATTGTGCCAAGTGAAAAATTAAAAACCTTCCAGGAATACTAAAATAAACTTAATTTATTATAACCTTAAAAACAAAAGGGAAACCTGCTAATAGGAGTCATGTGATATTACTTTCCTATCTTCTGGAGAAGAAACTGCCGATTCGTTTGAAATAGGGTCTACATAGATATTCAAATTGTGTTGATTATATTTCAAATCCTTGATCAACTTCATCACTTGGAATCGAAATTCGAAATTTTGCGCGGGATTCATCGATTTCATATCTGGTAAAATACTGAATAAGAAGTTTGCATCTGGATCGTTCGGGGGTCTTGTTGTTGTCTCATGAGTTGGTGATGGTTTAAGTGTCACTGGTGATTGGGGAGCAGCTGGTCGGGTAGCAGCAGGACCTTGTTTTGCTTGTTTGTATGACGTGACTGTTGCGTTGTTGGGTTTAATTGTTGCTGGCGCGGGGTTAGATTCTGGAAGTTGCTGATTCTGAGGACTTTGGTCTTTCTTTTTCTTCTTGGCGCTTAAAAAGTTTAACATGTCCAAAAACGGTCTCTTACGACCTCTTTGTGATAGTAACTCAGGTGCACTTTTTGGTGTGTATTTCTTATTTTGTACTCGAGTGTGATAGTCCCGGAGACCTTTCCATTTCTTTTGTAGATCTTTTACTGAAAATTAAACAAAGTTGGTACCTAAAAATATGTTTTGCATGCGAAACATTGTTTAAAGCAATAATTACCTAAATTGAGGAAGGAAGGCGTTTTTTGCCATATAAAAAAGAGGTCGGTTAAATACTTAGCATGTATTAAAAAGAAAAGGCAATGTGTTATTTAAAAAACCTTTTTGCAAAAAAATAAAACCGACTTCAAAAAACACAAAAAAGTGAAAAATAACTTTAGCTTCAGAAGTCGGTGACCTTTGTTTGATTCATTTAGTTTTTTTTTGTCACCGACTTCTGAAGCTAGTTATTTTTCACTTTTTTGTGTTTTTTGAAGTCGGTTTTATTTTTTTGCAAAAAGGTTTTTTTATTTATCCATTTTAGTTGTAATATCCTATACAAATATTTGCTATGCATTTATTTTACATTGTTAAAAATACATGTCATGGTACTATTACCATGGCTCTCGGGCCCCGACTGGAGGGGCTCCTAAGCGCATGCTTGGAGAGAGGCCAGTTCCCGCTTCGTTGGAAGACGGGGAAGCTGGTCCTCATCCGGAAGCCGGGGCGCCCTGCGGACTCTCCGTCCGCATACCGGCCCGTGGTGCTGCTCGACGAGGTGGGCAAGCTCTTTGAAAGAGTCATTGCGAACCGCCTCGCCGAGCACCTTGCGGGGACTGGGCCGGACCTTGCGGAACACCAGTTTGGTTTCCGCAAGGGGCGCTCTACGGTGGACGCCATCATGCGCGTGAGAGCCCTCACGACGGGGGATGCGGTTTCCAGGGGTGGGGTTGTCTTGGCGGTGTCTCTCGACATCGCCAACGCCTTCAACTCCATGCCCTGGAGCTGCATTAGGGAGGCACTCCGGTATCACCGGGTGCCGACCTACCTCCGTCGAGTGGTCGGGGACTATCTGACGGACAGAGCCGTCATCTACCCCGGTCGCAGCGGAGAATGGAACCGGCGAGAGATGTCGTGCGGTGTTCCGCAGGGATCGGTCCTAGGGCCGTCCTTGTGGAACATCGGTTACGACTGGGTGCTGCGCGCCGACCTCCCTAGTGGTGTCAGCGTAGTTTGCTACGCTGACGACACGCTGGTGCTGGCCCAGGGTAGGTCGCACGAGGCGGCGGCCGAAGTGATGACACGCGGGGTTGCGACAGTCGTTGAGAGGATCCGGCAACTGGGTCTCGAGGTGGCATTGCACAAGTCCGAGGCCATGTGCTTTCATGGGCCTCGGAATGCGCCACCTCCGGGATCCTTACTCACGGTAGGAGGGGTATCCATCGGTGTCGAGTCGACTTTGAAGTACCTAGGACTCGTCCTCGACAGCCGGTGGAACTTCGTGGAGCACTTCCGACGTTTGGCCCCCAAACTGGAACGGACTGGGGCTGCCTTCAGGCGGCTCCTGCCCAACCTGGGGGGGCCGAACGCCTCCTGCCGGAGGCTCTACGCGGGAGTCGTGCGGTCCATGGCCCTTTACGGGGCCCCGGTGTGGGCGCGTTCTTTGAGGCGGCGTGCCGCCCACTACCTGAACGCGCCCCAAAAGGTAGTAGCCGTAAGGCTGGCCCGGGGCTACCGCACGATTGCCCGCGAGGCGGCGAGCCTCCTTGCCGGATTGCCGCCATGGGATCTGGAGGCGATAGTCCTCGCGCGCCTGCATGAATGGCGCGCGGAGGCGCTACGCCGGGGGGAAACTCCGCTGCAGCGACAAATTGTCGCTCAGCGGACAGACTTCCGGCGGGATCTCATGGCGACATGGAGAGAGCGACTGTCGCAACCCCGTGCAGGGCACGCCACAATAGTGGCGATAAGTCCCCTCTTTGAGGAGTGGCTTGAGAGACGCCACGGCGTCCTCACCTTCCGCCTGACGCAGGTCCTCACCGGACACGGAGTGTTCGGGAGGTTCCTGCACCGAATCGGGCGGGAGGAAACGCCCGGGTGCTTCCATTGTGAGGATCGACCGGAGGACACGGTGGAACACACGGTGGAGGTGTGCCCCGCGTGGGCGGAGCACCGCCGTGTCCTCGAAGAGGCGATCGGCGGCGGCGACCTCTCGCGTTTGGCCCTGGTGCAAGCCATGGTCCGGAGCGAGACGGAATGGGACGCCGTCACCTCCTTCTGCGAAGCAGTAATGCTAGAGAAGGAGGTGGCGGAACGTGAGAGGGAGAGAACCTCTCAACGTCCCGGCCGCCGCGGGAGACGCCCCAGGCGTCGGGGGCCACCACCACGTGGCCCCCGGCCACCGTAGGCGCGGGCCTGTGGACGGTGAGCTATGGGCTAGCTCGCCGTCCGTCCGTCTAATGACGACAGGCCGTGTCGACGGCGTGTTCGTGTTCCACGCGCGCCTCAAAGAGAGTCAGCAAAAAGGAAGGGGTCCGTAAGGACCGATGCCTGCCGGGGTTGCGGGACTATTCGAAAGAGATACCGTGGCCCCGGAACACAAAGGGCAATGAAGGAACATGGATGGGTTTTAGTCAGTAAAAGTCTGACACTCCCTCCTGCTCCGCCCAGAGCGGGAGGGGTTATTTGATGATTTCCCATCCGAAAAAAAAAAAAAAAAAAAAAAAAAAAATGGTACTATTACCATGACATGTATTTTTATTGTGTATGTAAGTATTATGTTAAGTTCCATTTATTGGGGTTATGCCTATGCTTATCCCCAATAAATGGAACTTAACATACCTAAACTGTCGAAATTTGGGTGTATTGTACACATCTGCGTACCCCTCAGAGCATACAGGCGTTATGTTACGTCATGATGTCACTTGTATGCTTGGATGTTTATTGTTTATAACAATAAACATCCAAGCGATTGCAGCAATCACGACCGATTTACCATCTGGTTTTTAAGAGTTCCATTTTATATCTCCGAAGATCAGCATCAGATCAAATAAAAAAAATATTTTGAGAATCGGTCCATAACTGGAGGAGAAATCGGTGAACTATACATGAAATTATACCACACAACTGAAGTAAAAATGTTCATAAAATGAAAACTATTGGGCCAAACCATGTTAAATTTTTATGGGACCAAATGGCAACTATTCTGCATCAAACTAAAGAAGAATCACGTAAATCGGATCATAAATGTCAGCGTAATCGGTGTACATACATAAAAAAAAAACCAATTGAATTGAGAACCTCCTCCTTTTGGAAGTCGGTTAAAAAGAGACAATAATATTACTTATTTACTGACTTATAGAGAGCATTCACTTTAAAGATTTGCTAGCTATTAGGAGTTACAAATTAATTGGCCTCAAATATAGCCGCTAAAAAAGTGCCGATCCTAACACTGAATATTAAGTACCTACCTTTGATCGCATTGCACTTCACGTTATAGTTATATTATTCATTAGTCTACTCAATTTCTCAAGCATTTCAGGTTTTTGATGTGCATTTACTTTTGTTAGTACCTGTTACAATCGCCTCTCGTCTCGTTAGAGCACAGAGAGAGATATATGTCTTTCTCGCGCGTACTCGCGACCGCTGAGTGAGTCGGCGCGATCGGCATAGTTCAGGAGAACCGAGCGCAAATGATACACTGACTCACTGAGCCGAGGTGGTGAGCCGAGCATCAAGAACTTGATATAGTAAGTAAAATAAGTAGAGTAGGCACCTACTTACTACATTTCTGTCAAGTGTTCACTTCTAAAATCAAAAACACCAAGAAAAAATCTACACAGATATCACATACCTTTTTCAGTTTTCTCGCCTAAATCCAACTCGTCCCAGTCGTCATACATTATATGAGCTATATCTAGCCAGGCTATTTCTCTGGCCGCTTTGTCATTGTAATCTGCGTTGTTTACATTCCACAAACATGGTCTGCATTGCATTTCCTTAATGAATTGCCTAGTGTTGTACTTAAACGTCATAGTAATGGCGAAAATTCCGTTGAAATCGACGCGACGCGCGACGTAAGCTTGCCACGCGTTATGAGCGGTGCGCAATGTGCGCAGACAGACTGCCGAGTTCGGTTCACTGCGCAGCGCGCGGCGGAGGGGCTCATTTTACCGGAGCTGCCAATGTCGACTAACAAAAGTGCCCACAAAAATCTTTGAAATGAAAGTACATAGTTACCTACGCGATTGCGATGATGGTCCGATCTGTGTTAGTGAAAGGGCCATACATTACGTATACTTAATTTGTAAGCGTACCTACTGGAAACAGCGTTTATTAATATTGCAGATACGCTTATTTTTATTATTATTTATTTAAATCGAACACAAGTGATTCATATTGTTGTTAGTAATACTTACAAACTATGTTAGCAACATTCTCATTAAAATAATATTAATATTAACCAATTATCATCAAAATACAATAAAATAATAATCAATTCAAAAACCTATAGCTATAACTAAGTCCGCTTCCCGATGCACCAGACCTGCAGCTGTGTATACGGGTCATTACGGGTCCAGTGCCCCAGGAACGGACAGTCAGGTTTATCCACTATTACCTTTAAGATGCTGTTGGAGCCGAAGCCGCCGCCGCATCAAGGATGCTGTTCTTTTTCGCATAATTGCTTGAAAGCTATCTATACCTGCTTCAGCAAACATGCCCGACGCGCTACAGAACCGCGGGAGTCCCAACAGCACCCTAAAAACGTTATTGTACTGGATGCGAAGAGCGCTGTATTGCACGTAGGTACTGCTATAGGTACAGTACGATTCAAACTTAATGGCGGCTCGGAACATCGTACGTGCGTGTGCATAACCCTAGCAAAATGTTGTGCATTTGAGAGATGAGACCATAAAAAATAATTAGTGTATCATGAGGAGCAATTTGTTTAATAGTAGCAAAATTTGTGTGAATTGTAGTTTTAAAGTTATTTGAGAAAAACACATTTTGCTGGAGTAACGTTTGAAACGTTATCCTGGCAAAATCGATTTTCAAAAATTCGTTCAGCCCGGGACCAAATACATGATTAGATAGCTTTTGTTGCATAGTAAATGTTTGTAAATAGCAAAATTTGTGTGTGGTATGGTTCTTGAGTTATTTAAGATTTTGCTGCGGTAACGTTTTGTGATTTCCCAGATCTCGAAAACGGCTCAACGCAGAAGATTGAAAAAAATACCAATAAGAGACCTTAATTTGTTTAAATTAGTTTAAACATTAGTTTTTGATTTGGTTGTCGTAAACCAATGGAATTAAATGGTTTCAAAAATCAGATATAAACGGATTTGCAAGTAAACCAAAACACTTATAACCAAATAAACAGCTGTAAAAAATACCCATGGTAGACACGTATCACGTCAAGTAAAATGGATTATGTAACTTTACACGATACGAAGATAAAAACAAAATTGATACATTTTAGACTGGTCATACTTTAGCGATGAAATACGCAGTTCCCAAAACATTAAGAAACGTGGCATACTTTAAACTAATTAAAATGATACATGAACATTAATTCCTGTTAATTTTAGCTTTCAATTACGGCTGTAATGAAAGTTATATCAAAAACAAGAAAATGTCAGCAATTCTCTAATAAGCTGACCAAATCGGAAAGGTCACGAAAAAGCGGCCGCACTATACATAATCGTAACCATCTTAAATGAATGGTGTTGGCGACTGGCTGGTATGCCTTTTCTTTAAGAAATATATTTTTTATATAATGACTTTTGGTCAGAAGAATGTTCAGTTGTCAAGTGTCAGTCCTTTGCCTTGTACATAATTTTATCGCTTTTTGTTATTAAATATCAATTAATAATATTTTACAGTGTTTCCATCACCTACACACAAGCACAAATATTCAGTCCATTACAGTCCATTTGCTCACCAATATTTTGGTCCATTCTCGCCGTAAAAACAAACCATTTTCAAAATTTTCATTTTGACGTAAGTTTTTCATTTCGCTTAATAAACATTCATTTCGTCGTTTTTACTCATTAACCATGGTGGAAACACGTAGTCAAAGCAAGGCAAACACGGACACTACGGTCACGGAAGTCGATCGGACGCAGCCCGAACGTCGCGAACGTTTACGGGGCCGCGACCGGCCGGCTTTGGCCACAGCAACGGAGGGTGCTTTGGCATTGCCAATTAGCTCGACCACACAGCCCGCGGGCACTGAACTTTGCGACCAGGCACAACCTAGCCTCGCAAATTGCCCAAGCGTTCGATCTAATTCGGTTTTAGATGCAAATGCAAAAGTACCTTCACGCAGCGCACACAGCGTTCACAGTACACAATCGTGCAGTGAACGCACTCACTCATCGAGGTCTTCGGCGACCGTCCGCGCTCAGAAAATGGCCATCGAAGCTGACGCAATGCGGCGCCGAGTGGAGCGCGAACGTCAACAAGTGGAGCGTGAGCGCGAGCTTGCGCGACAGCAGGCGGAACGTGACCGCGAGCTTGCGCGACAGCAGGCGGAACGTGACCGCGAGCTTGCGCGACAGCAGGCGGAACGTGACCGCGAGCTTGCCCGCCTCGAGGCTGAGGTGGAAGAGACGGAACTGCAAGCCAAACTAGCTGCTTTGGAAGCATCAGATAAGTCATCTAAATCCCATTGTTCACGTTTTTCTAGTTGTCATTCCGCAAAACGCACCGCGACGTGGGTTCTTGAGCAGAACATGACCACGGTAACTAACGCGAACATGCCTGGTGAGGCACCGACTGTCACCTTGGGCAACCCCCAAGGACAACATTCACAGCCGGCCGCTCCTACCAACACGGTATCGTTCTACGTACCGAATGTCAAACATGCAGCTCCGTCGTCAGTTACACGTGCTGCCGGTAACAACTACCACAACGATGCAACACAACAATTAAATACGTCTGAACGCCCTATCTCAGACCCCGTAACTCAGCTTACCCAAGCTATAAACGCCCTTTCCAACAGACCAAAGAGACCCGAACTCGTCACGTTCTCGGGCGAAGTTAGTCAGTGGATGGCATTCAAGAGTAGTTACGAACGAACTAAATCTAATTTTTCTCCGTCAGATAACTTAGATCGTTTAAACAACGCTGTGCGCGGTCCGGCGTACCAGTCCGTGGCGTCTCTCCTGTGGACTTCCGGGGAACCGGACGACATCGTGGCCGCCCTAGAGCAGACGTACGCGCGCCCGGAACTTCTCGTCGCCCGCGAGGTCGCCGAGCTGCGCAACAGTCCTAAGCTAAGCTCTCCCGAAGATTTAAACCGTTTAGCAATTAAATTACGCAACTTTGTGACAACGCTTAAGCTACTTAATCAGAGCGAGTACTTATGGTCACCAGAGCTCTTTCGGTGCATATTGATGAAGTTGAGCGAGCACACGCGCGCTCGTTTCACGGACTTTGCTTCCGTTTATGCACCCGACCAACCAAACTTCACAAAATTGGATATTTTGTCCCGCTTTCTTTTAGTAGAGGCTGATAAACAGTTAAAATATAACTTTGTTGCCGACAGTACGGTTAAGGCACAGAACACAACGCATCCTACTAGATTCCAATTGAAGAAGGAAACAATTCATGCCACCGTACCTAACGACAAAGTGCCCGAGCGTTGTACCTATTGTAAACAAGGACCTCACAACATAAAAACATGTAAAGCCTTTTTAGCGCTCTCAATAGACGACAGATGGCGTTGGGTCCGTGAGACAAAAATATGCTACCGGTGTTTGAAGTCTAGCCCACACACTTGGAATTTTTGTCGCGCCAAACGTTGCGGAGTAGACGGATGTCCGAGACGTCACAACGCGCTCCTTCATGGCACAATGACAGCGAACTCCAAACCTAGCGTAGCATCCAGCAGCCAATGCAACAATACTCAAACTTTGTTAGCTGAACCGCCCACTCTTGTCAACGTGGACAATTTAACCAACGAATCTGAACCATCTGTTAAAATTGGAAATACATCTGATACTTTAATTAATGTCACAGGGACTTCGCGGTCAACCGATCGCCCTCGCGGGCTGCTGAAGGTAGTCCCAATAGTACTCGAGGGTCCTGACGGCGAGTTCCACACGACGGCGTTACTCGATGAGGGCAGTACTGCGACTCTCATAGACGGCGAGGTTGCTGCGCGCATCGGCGCGAAACCCACCTGTCAGGAGCGGCTGCGCATCGAAGGCGTCAGTGGTATGACAAAAGAAGTTGACGTAAGTTACGTAAACTTTTACATCCGAGGTCGAAATTTGCCTGATCGTTATTTAGTAAAACACGCGCGGGCGATCAAACCTTTGGGTTTGCGTGCGCAACACCCAGGCAAAATTATCATCTCAGACTACGATCACTTGGTAGACTTATCCAACGAACTTTCATACACTGACGTCACCCCTACTGTCCTCATTGGTGCGCCTGATTGGCACCTGTCTTTAAGTCGCGAAGTGCGATGCGGCAAGAAGAGTGACCCTGTCGCCTCGAGAACTTTGTTAGGTTGGGTAATTCACGGCGCGCTTTCCGTTTCATCTAAGCCACTCGAATTTGTGAACCACGTATCGGATCATTTAGACATACTCATCAAAAGTCAATATGACATCGATGCCTTAGGCATAACGAAAAGCGCCCCTCGCCCAAACGATGACGATAAGCGAGCCGTGGACATTATCGAATCATCGGCGCGCCAACTTGATGACGGACATTTTGAAGTTGGCCTACCCTGGAAGAAAGAACTGCCGAAGACTATACCTGATAGTTACCCGCAGGCATTATCGCGCTTCAAGGCCCTCGAACGCCAGATGGCAAAAGATGAATCGTTTGCCACAGCCTTTAACAAATTCATAGACGACGTCATCGCAAAAGGCTACGCTGAGGAGTGCGAACCGATCACCTATCACCAACGAAAACCACCAAATGGTTCCTGCGTTGACGTAGAAGCTGGTATTCGCTGGTACCTGCCTATTTTCGGCGTTTTTCACCCCCAAAAGAAGAAGCTTAGAGCGGTCCACGACGCCGCCGCGGTGACGAAGGGTGTAAGTTTAAACAGTCTGCTCCTACAAGGTCCGGACTTGCTTTGTTCTTTACTGGATATCTTGTTCCGCTTTAGAGAAGGCGTCGTGGCTCTAAACGGTGACATAAAAGAAATGTTTCCTCAAATAAAAATCGCTCCAAAAGACAGAGACGCCCAACGCTTCCTTTGGCGTAACAAGGAAGGCGAATTGAAAGAGTATCGTATGTCCTCTATGATTTTTGGCGCGGTTTCGAGTCCATTCATCGCACTCTACATTAAAAACAAAAATGCAAAAACACTCCAAGCCGATTACCCCGCCGCCTGTAAGGCAATAATTGACGACCACTATATGGATGACTATTTAGGTAGCCACTCCAGTGTCGCCGACGCGGCGCAGCTGGCCGCCGACATAGTCACAGTTCACAAAGCCTGTAGTTTCGAGATGCGCGCGTGGACGTCAAACGATCCGGAGGCACTTTCGCTTATCCCAAAAGAACTTCGAAGCGACGCAACCTCCGACGTCTATTTACCGCCTAGTAGCGAGGTTGGCGTATTGGGTGTTAAGTGGACCCCACGTCAAGATTCGCTGGGTTTCCGAACAGTTTCGCAGTTACCGGCCGACACCTTAACCAAACGTAGTCTCTTGTCAAACGTCATGAAGGTCTATGACCCCCTCGGCTTATTAATGCCGGTCATCATCTGGGGCCGCATTCTGATACAGAAACTATGGAGGGCAGGGGTCGGCTGGGACTCACCGCTTCCCAACACGTACGTAAATGAATGTGAAGACTGGTTTTTACAATTGCAGGTCGCGTCCAACATAAAAATACCTCGTTGGTATATGACTAGGACAGAGGTAGTGGATACCCAACTGCATGTAGTAGCCGATGGTGGCGAACAAGCTTATGCATGTGCTGCCTATTGGCGTTTTAGTTACGATGACAACTCCGTGTCTACAACTCTAATCGGCAGTAAAGCACGCGTGTCGCCCTTAAGGCCGGTCTCAATTCCACGCATTGAACTACAAGCTGCGCTTATAGCCTCTCGTTTCGCGCAAACAATTTTGCAAGCTCATCGAATTAAGCCCTCCGAGATCATTTTTTGGACAGACTCAACCACCGTCCTTAAATGGATTCGGAGTGATGCTCGGGCGTTTAAACCATTCGTGGCGCATAGGTTGGGAGAGATATTAGAAACCACCAACCCGTCCAACTGGAGGTGGATCCCTACCGCTTTTAACGTCGCCGACGATGCCACAAAACCTAAAAAATTAAACCTCACAGTCTCATCGATGGTTTACAGGTCCTCCGTTTCTGTTACAGCCGCCATACGCTTGGCCGACCGAGCGAGTTGCTGACATCGAGGACACTCTACCAGACCTCGAGTTCAAATCGGAGCTGGTGGGGTTGCTTCTCGACGTTCCGTTCTCGAGTCCAGTACCTGACGCGACGCGTTTTAGCTCTTGGCTGCGCCTTTTGCGCGCTACCGCCCGTGTTCTCCAGGGTGCGCGATTGTTCCGGCTTAAACTGTCTCGGCCAATAGATCAAAATTCTAATATATACATCGACAGTACCACATCTCCTTCACAACTTCATGCGGCGGACATCATAACAGCTGAGAAGATGATACTCCAACGAGCTCAGAGAGACAGCTTCCCCGATGAGCTGAAAGCAGTTGAATCATCACAGCCGGTGCCCAAAAACAGCCGAATAGCAAAACTCGCGCTAACTCTTGGCCAGGATGGCTTGCTGCGACTGGACTCACGGACAAAGTATGCGCCAGGAGTGAGTGAGAGAGCCATATCGCCTGCAATTCTAGATGGTCGCCATCACGTCACACGACTACTCATTCTTTACGAACATATTCACGCCGCACATTGTTTTAACGAACTTGTCCTTAATGAGCTCAGGCAGAAGTTTTGGATACTCAAAGCAAGAGACAGCATCCGTAGCGTAGCCAAAGCCTGTCTTCAATGCAGAAGGTGGAAGGGCCAACCTGCTCGACCTCAAATCGGCAATCTACCGGAAGAGCGACTCGACCATCACAAGAGGCCGTTCACGCACGTAGGCCTAGATTATTTCGGTGCTATCACTGTCACAATATTCCGACGCCACGAAAAACGCTACGTTGCGCTGTACACATGCCTAGTAACGAGAGCCATTCACTTAGAACTTGTCACCTCACTTTCGTCCGATGCTGCCATTATGAGCCTACGACGTTTTATTGCTCGCCGAGGATCGCCCTCAACAATATTTTCAGATAATGGCACCAACTTTGTCGGAGCCTCCCGAGAGCTACGCTCGTTACAAGACGACGCAGTGCAAGAATACGCCACAAACCACAAAATCGAATGGCGTTTCATCCCACCGGCATCACCGTTCATGGGCGGAGCATGGGAAAGATTGGTAAGAACCGTTAAGACAGCCCTGAGAGCCTGCCTCGCCGAAAAAGTATTAAAAGAAGACGTACTATCCACACTACTCCTTGAGGCAGAGGCCATAATAAATTCGACCTCTCACGTATGTGCCATCTTCAACCGACTCACCAGAAGCGATCACTCCTTTCCATTTCATCTTGGGATCCTCTTCAGTTGTACCTTGGACCAACACGCTTACAGACGCAGACTTGGACAGAAGGTGTGACTGGCGTCGAAGCTTACGTCTGGCGGATCAGTTTTGGGCAAGATGGCTGCGCGAATACCTGCCCACGCTCCGAGCAAGAGGAGCCTCCACCAACACATTCAGTTTCAGTGAGGGAGACGTGGTGCTGATCGCCGACCCTACCCTTCCTCGTGGCTTATGGCCGTTAGGAAGAATAGTGTCGATCTACCCAGGGCCAGACGGAGCGGTCCGCGTGGCAGACGTCCGCACTAGGGGCGGCATTCTGCGCCGACCGGCCCGTAAGCTCGTTTTAATGGAAGCTGCTTCCCAGCCAGTAGCCACCGGTTGTTAGTGTTCCACTGGGGGTCCGGTATGTTGGCGACTGGCTGGTATGCCTTTTCTTTAAGAAATATATTTTTTATATAATGACTTTTGGTCAGAAGAATGTTCAGTTGTCAAGTGTCAGTCCTTTGCCTTGTACATAATTTTATCGCTTTTTGTTATTAAATATCAATTAATAATATTTTACAGTGTTTCCATCACCTACACACAAGCACAAATATTCAGTCCATTACAGTCCATTTGCTCACCAACAAATGGGATAATATGGATGTTTTGTTAGTACAGTTGCGTACGTACGTTGTTGTTACTGTTGCGTAGGTTGCTGGTCATGGTGTTCATTATTTTTATTTAAAAATCAGTCTCATACAAATTATTGTATATCTTTGCCTTAGCATTAACATATTGAGGAAAAAATCTCAGTTAAGTTACGTACGTACTTAATTTTAATATTTGGCATAAATGTTTTTCTGTTTGTCAAGTACCAATGCTTAAACTTAAAATACAATGTTGATTCATAGTTTGTACAATTTTCCTTAAGACGGAGATAGGCACCTACTAAATACGTAGGTAGGTAGGTGGACTCCATTTCCCCTCGACTCACAGTGTGGCATTTAAACATGAGCTTTGTAACGTATAACTTAGTGGTTATTTCAACATTACATGTGACAGTTACAGGTGATCAACGTGTGAACCACGCGTCGTCAATCAAAATCACACTATAAATTATTTACTGAGATTATTACTCACCTTTTTAAAGTTACTTGACTTTAAATAATTACTTATGATCCATTAAATTGTTAAACTACTGTTAATTAACATGATTTTCATTTATAAAATAGAAAACTAGTAGAAAATGTGTGTTATGGTACCTGCACTTCGAACATTAAAAAATAGATTACACGTAAAACGTTTTTCTGCTTAACTGTACAAAACATCGGACGCTAAGTTGCTAATTTGCGAAGACTACTCGTACGTATGGTGCGGCCGCTTTTACGTGACCTTTTTAATTTGGTCGGCTATTAGAGAATTTCTGACATATTCTTGATTTTGATATAACTTTCATTACAGCCGTAATTGAAAGCTGAAATTAACAGGAATTAATGTTCATGTATCATTTTAATTAGTTTAAAGTATGCCACGTTTCTTAATGTTTTGGGAACTGCGTATTTCATCGCTAAAGTATGACCAGTCTAAATTAATCAATTTTGTTTTTATCTTCGTATCGTATAAAGTTACATAATCCATTTTACTTGACGTGATACGTGTCTACCATGGGTATTTTTTACAGCTGTTTATTTGGTTATAAGTGTTTTGGTTTACTTGCAAATCCGTTTTTATCTGATTTTTGAAACCATTTAATTCCATTGGTTTACGACAACCAAATCAAAAACTAATGTTTAAACTAATTTAAACAAATTAAGGTCTCTTATTGGTATTTTTTTCAATCTTCTGCGTTGAGCCGTTTTCGAGATCTGGGAAATCCCAAAACGTTACCGCAGCAAAATCTTAAATAACTCAAGAACCATACCACACACAAATTTTGCTATTTACAAACATTTACTATGCAACAAAAGCTATCTAATCATGTATTTGGTTACGGGCTGAACGAATTTTTGAAAATCGATTTTGCCAGGATAACGTTTCTTAACGTTACTCCAGCAAAATGTGTTTTTCTCAAATAACTTTAAAACTACAATTCACACAAATTTTGCTACTATTAAACAAATTGCTCCTCATGATACACTAATTATTTTTTATGGTCTCATCTCTCAAATGCACAACATTTTGCTAGGGTTATGCACACCGTACGTGCCGCTGCGCAGATCGCAATTTTTAGGTATCAGCGGGACGTAGAGGGACGTGCCGGCGGGGCACATCCCCGCGCGCTCTCTCTCTCACCCGCACTCGCCCTACGCGTTGTCGCTTTAGTGTGTGAGTTACGTCTGTATTCTGCACACACGCGCGAATTTCTGCATAAGTACAGTCGAGCTCATAATAATTTGTGGTTGCTTGTTAACTGTTTTTTTTTTTTTTTGTCATTGTTTTGTTTAGTTTTTTTGTTATTATTCCGTTCGTTGTTTACGTAAAGTTTTAAGACTGTTTTTGGTTGTGCGGAAAATACTTTGGTATTTATTTGTAAAATGTAAAATGCCTCGCGGACGATACGTTTCACGCAGACAAACGAGAAAAATGGTTTATAATGTCATCCAATTTCTTAACTCTTTCTTCTTTCTTTCTCAACTCTGAATCTGAAAAGGAATCAGATTCAAGTGAAAACGAAGGAAGCGATAGTTCCATGGAAGTTCCTTCCACAAGAAAACAAGTTTTTATGGAGGGTGTTCAGCCGTTGTAAAATAAAGTTAAAATACATTTCTTATATTTTTCATAAAACCTATTTTTCTTTGAACCCTCTCTGTACTTGACAAACTAACAAATAAATACGTACTAATCTATTATTTTTAATAAATACGTACTATACAGCACTAAAACATTCACACAAGTTTCAGTTATAAAAATAATTAAACGAGCTTAGATGATTTTCGACTTGACTGTACATGCGCGAACCTGCACTGGCAGCTAACTTCCGAGCCGCCATTAAGTTTGAATCGAACTGTAGCTATCTAATAAACATGAAATGAAATACTACTTATATATCTTTACGGGAGGGAGGCCAGTAAAGATATATAAGTAGTATTGAAAATGATTATAATGTTGGTAAAGGTTGGCAGGGAGTTTTAAATCCTATTTTCTGTTTGATTTAAAAAGTCCAGTTGTGTTAAGTATATTTATTTGTTAATTATGTGATACCAAATTGATATTGTTTTTCGTTTACTCTACTTTCACAAAAAAACATTAAGTAAGTATTTTTGAAAGCTTTACCAAAATATGTGGAATTACGTATGAGTTGGCAACCCCGCTAAGAGTTTGCATTCACGTTCCGCCGCCGAATGAGCCAATCAGCGCGCGTATTCTCGGTCGCCACCGGCCCTGTTTTATAGAGCTGACAATACAACATTATACAGGGTGTAAACAACTTCATCACAAGCCATCAACCAAGCATTCTGTGCATCAAACTAAGTAATGACGCAAAATTATTGTTGGGAAACGACTTTTTTTTGGGGTAAGTAAAAAATCATGTTTTGTGGTAGAACTCAATTTAGCGCACTCAAAACATTGTGATAGTATAGATATTGATGGATAGTACGGGGGTCGTGGAGGTGTTTAAAGTAAAAATCTTGCATTAAAAACTTCTATTAGAAAACCTGACAAAAAGTTGGAACTTTGACACCCAATATCTCCGTAACTAGAAGATTCTCAGTTATGGTGTAGAACAAAAAAATGATCGCAATGACGAGGAGAAGAAGTGCCTGTCGGCTTCGTTAAGAGGTTTTTTACACCCTTTATGTCGCGTGTAGGCTGTGAAAAGTGACAAATAATTTATTATGTCAAAAATCGACAGGTGAAATCTTGACATCTAAAAACGCGTTTATTAAAACTCGTCATAATGTCAAAAAACCACAGTCAAATTATATTATCTGACAATAATTTTACTGTCGGTGGCAATGGCGCATGAATTCGCCGCTAGAGGTGAGGCGTTAGTGTAGACCAGCGGTCGGCAATCTTTTGGCAGCCAAGGGCCACAAGGTGGCAAAATAAACTAAAGGCGGGCCCGCACTTGTGATATTGTGTTGTGTGTCGGTACCGAATTTGTTTTAGAAATTTGACACGTTTTTACTAATTTACGCCCAAAGTTGCGTTAAAATTGGCAATAAAAACGAGTCTTTGGTAACTCGTAACTTTTTAATGGCTTTTTATTTTACTATTCTATTTCCGCACACACAAAATTAATAATAAGACAAAACGATATCATGTTTAACTTTGGATGTACAGTGGCAAACAGTGGAGTAATTCCCTCCCGAAATTTCTATGGAAAAAATGACGATTAGTGTCACCACAGATCAGATTACATTAGTGTGTTGGATCAACAATATACGGTCGATTGCGGTTCGTTCATGCATTTATTTTAACATATAAATATAGATAATTAATTTAAAAAATATAGATACTTATAGATAGTTGGTTAAAACCTGAACTTTCCTGTAATTTATATGGTCAACCGGGCTTTATTTTAATTCGGAACGATCGCACAGGGAAAAGAGCTGGGGGTGTTGCCATTTACCTGCGTAGTGATATCCCATATAAAATCTTATCCTCTTCATCCCCAATTTATAATTGCAACCCGGAATACTTATTTCTTGAAATTGTTGTTAAAGGGGTTAAGGCCGTTCTAGGAGTTGTTTACTGCCCACCTGCTATAGATTATTTCTCCACTCTAGAATCTCTCTTCGAATCTATTTCCTCAGAGCACAAACATCTGATAGTCATGGGTGATTTTAACACTGACCTCTTAAAGGATAACCCTAGGTCACGTAGGCTGAGTACGATCCTGGAGTCGTCGAGTTTGTCACTCATTAAACTTAGTCCGACTCATCATAACTTTGACTCAAGCGATTCCTGGCTCGATCTCAAGCTTGCATCTTCTATAGATCTTGTAGCCAACCATGGTCAGATCGCTGCGCCTGGTTTATCCAGACACGATCTAATTTATATGTCTTACAAAATTAAACCCCCTAAGCAGCGGCCAGCTATTGTTTTTATCCGGAATTACGTAAGGTTAGACAAGGAAAAACTCATTACCGATGCACAAGCTCTGGATTGGGCTGATATTGCCCAGTCATCATCAGTGGATCAGAAAGTGGAAATTTTTAACAAAAATGTACTCCAGCTCATTGACACGCATGCGCCACTGAGGGCTGTTCGCGTTAAGCGCCCCCCAGCTCCTTGGATTACCCCTGGAGTTCGGATGGCAATGAGACGACGTGACCGGGTTTTTAGAAAATTTAGGCGGGACCGCAGTGAGGAGTACTGGAACCTGTACAAGTTGGCTAGAAACCGCTGCAATCAGATGGTAAGGGCATCTAAACGCCGATACATTTGTGAAAATGTCCTCAATTCTTCACCGGCTGATATTTGGAAGTTTCTCAAATCACTTGGCATAACAAAGTCCCCCTCTAGTATTGCATCTCTTAATTTGCCTTTAAATGATCTAAATAAACATTTTTCAACGTCTGCTACGCTTGCGGTTAACGATAAGAATAGAACTATCCTTGATATTACTTCCAAGCCAATATTTCCCCCTGACTCTTTTTCTTTCTCCTCCGTGACTAACGTTGAGGTCCTCAAATTTTTTAACTCGATTAAGTCTAAGGCTGTGGGCTGTGATGGGGTCAGTCGAACTATGTTAGCCTTTATGATTGAGAACTTAATTCCAATTATTACTCACATCATCAATTCATCTCTGCAGACTGGTGTGTTTCCTGAAATGTGGCGTAAGGCTTACATTATCCCTCTCCCTAAAATTTCCAATCCTAGTTTAGCTAATCACTTCAGACCGATCTCCATTCTCCCTTTCCTTTCCAAGATCCTAGAAGCAGTTGCCCTGAAACAAATATCCTCGTACGTGTTTAAGAATAATCTGTTGTCTAGTTTCCAATCTGGTTTTCGGCCTGGCCACAGCACAGCCACAGCTTTGCTTAAAGTTACTGAAGACATAAGGGATGGCCTGGAGAATTCGAGATTAACGGTCTTGGTCCTAATAGATTTTTCCAATGCTTTTAACACCGTTGATCACGACATTCTTCTGGCCATACTGTCTCAAATTGGGGTATCTTCGTTGTCATGTGATTGGTTTTCTTCATATCTTCGTGGTCGCCAGCAGGCGGTGCGTGCTGATCAGGATTGCTCTGACTGGTGCGACCTGGCATCTGGTGTTCCACAAGGCGGTATACTCTCTCCTCTCTTATTTTCTTTGTTTATAAACTCCATTACTGCTGTCCTCAAATGTTCTTACCATTTGTACGCTGATGACTTGCAACTATACGCTCAGTCAGACATTGCCAACCTTGACAATTGCATTTCATCGCTCAATGCTGATCTACGAACTATCGAAGAATGGTCTGGCAAATTTGGGGTTTCTGTTAACGTCGGGAAATGTCAGGCCATCCTCATTGGTAGTTCGTACTATTTGAGAAATGTGAACACTAGCCAACTTATGCCACTGATGTTCGAGAACTCTGTCATCTCTCTTTCACCTCACGTAAAAGACTTGGGTCTGTACATTGACGGCAGTTTAAGTTGGAATAAACACGTGGCTCAGGTTAGCCAGAAAGTCTCGTTCTCACTGCGGTCTCTCTATAGATTTAAGCATTTCCTCCCATCTAGCACCAAACTCACTTTGGTCCAGTCACTTGTGCTTCCAATTATAGACTATGCTGATGTTTGTTGCTCTGATCTTTCCCAAGAACTTCTAAATAAATTGGATCGACTTCTCAACAATTGTATTCGGTTTGTTTTTGGCCTTCGTAAATACGATCACATTTCTTCCTTCCGTTCTCAGCTTAAATGGTTGCCTATCCGACTCAGGAGGTCCCTCAGATCTCTCTGCTTGCTCTTCACGATTTTGAACGATCCACGTGCTCCCGATTATCTAAAGACTTATTTCAAAGTGTTGGGCAGTTCTCATAGTCGTAACCTTCGTGCTTCAAAGAATCTACTTCTCCAAATTCCTTCACACCGTACAGGTTTTATGTCAAATTCTTACGCTATCTCTACTATAAAGCTCTGGAACGCGCTACCTTTTGGCATCAAAAAGGCTGAAAGCAAATTCACTTTCAAAAGAAAAGTTCGTACTTACTATTTAAGTCAGACTAAATAGCTCTCAAATCGAAGTCGAGTCATAATACCTAATTATTATTAGTTTTATCGCTATTAAATTTTTAATTTTTGTATTTGATAGATTATCTATTAGTTTATTTTATGTGTATGTGTGTATTAGTATCAATATAAGTATATTAATTCTCGTTAACAATAAGTTAGTTTTTTAGACATTATTTTGTACCCTATCACTGAGTCAATTTCAACAACTCGATTTTTTACCTAATTTCCATGGACATTTTCATTTTCAGGTTTTTTGAAAAACTTTAATAACAAAGCGCAATATATCCACATTATATATACATTTTCTGAAAGGGGATATTATAATTAAATTACTTAGAGAGTTATTTGGGCCACCGAAATTGGCGAACCACAGAAATTTTATTATTGCCACCGAAATTGTATTGGTGACACAGAAATTCTGCGTTTGCACCGAAATTGTGAATTATTATATAAATACATTGTTTTTTAATAATATGTAATGAAAGATAAGGTTTAATGAAAAAACTGATATAATAAGAATATCGTCGTTAATATATGTATATATTATCGTTGTAATTATGTAATGAACACCTGCATGTATCACAAATAAACGATTTGATCATTTTAATAAGCATTTCTAAAAATACAACGTGGTGTACTATTAATTGGATAAATCAGTCTTATAAAATTAGCAATCAAGGAACTGATTATGTTTTTTACTTCTATGAAGAGGATGGGAAATCATCAAATGACTTCTCTCGCTCTGGGCGAAGCAGGAGGGACTTTCAGACTTTTACTGACTAAAACCTATTCATGTTCATTCATCGCCTTTTGTGTTCCGGGGCCACGGTATCTCTTTCGAACAGTCCCGCAACCCCGGCAGGCATCGGTCCTTGCGGACCCCTTCCTATTGCTGACTCTCTTTGAGGCGCGCGTGGAACACGAACGCGCCATCGACACGGTCTGTCGTCATGAGACGGACAGACGGCGAGCTAGCGTGGCCCCCGGCCACGACTGCATGTGCATGGACCGCACGACTCCTGCGTAGAGCCTCCGGCAGGGGGCGTTTGCCCCCCCCAGGTTGGTCAGGAGCCGCCTGAAGGCAGCGCCGGTCCGTTCCAGTTTGAGGGCCAAACGTCGGAAGTGCTCCACGAAGATCCACTGGCTGTCAAAGACGAGTCCTAGGTACTTCAAAGTCGACTCGACCACACGACGAAGGTAGGTCGGCACCCGGTGATACCGGAGTGCCTACCTAATGCAGCTCCAAGGCATGGTGTTGAAGGCATTAGCGATGTCGAGAGACACCACCAAGACAACCCCACCCCGGGAAACCGCATATCCCGTCGTGAGGGCTCTCACGCGCATGATGGCGTCCACCGTAGAGCGCCCCTTGCGGAAACCAAACTGGTGTTCCGCAAGATCCGGCCCCGACCCCGCAAGGTGCTCGGCGAGGCGGTTTGCAATTACTCTTTGGGGGCCGGGCGCCCCGGCTTCCGAATGAGGAACAGCTTTCCCGTCTTCCAACGAAGCGGGAACTGGCCTCTCTCCAAGCATGCGCTTAGAACACCTCTAGTCGGTGCCCAAGAGCCTCCGAGGCCAGGACCCAGGCTTTGCCAGGCAAGCCGTCGGGTCCCGGAGCGGTATTTTTGACACTGAGCCTACGTACCGCCACTCTCAGGTCTACACCAGTCACTTCCGGAGCGTTTTCGTCGTCGTCCTGTTGGTCCGCTTCCAGCATCGCAGGCGGCGGAGCCATAGACGGGGGGGATGTTCCCCTCGCGAAGGGAACAGAGTACTCATCATGTCCTCCACGAGCTCAGGCCGGAGACTGCGTCAGTAGGGGGGTCCAGGTGCGGAGTTTATCCCGCACCATCTTGTAAGGGCACCCCCATGGATCTCTGTCGAGAGACCCCAGCATCTCCTCGCGAGCCAGATCCCTGGCCCACGAGGAGATGCTGGGGACTCGACATCTGCGCACGTCGCAGATGTCGGACATGGCCTCCTGGAACCACCCTGCCTCATTGTCAACGTCGGCAGGTCTGGCCGGTGATGTCACCCAGGCCTGCACGATCGAGGTTTCCAGGAGGAGCTTCTGGAGGATGCAACCCTCAAAGTTCAGTTAATCCAATTGAATGACTTTTTCAAGAAATAGTAATACAATTTTATTTTAATGTCCGGGGCTAAGGACCTAGTTCTGTCAAAGTAATTTCGGCATAACAAGTATTGATTCTTTTCAAAAATCTTCATTAACATTAATACAATAATTGATTGGTACAATTTCTGTGGAGTCGTGTAATTTCCGTGGGCCACGAGATGCCACGGAAACCACAGAAATTGCCCCATAGAAATTGGAAACTTGGCTATTTTATTTTTTTTACAAGAAACTATCAAGGCTATGACTATTATTTTCTATAATATTAAATGTGTACCAAAGGCTACTTAGCATGCATAAAAGTGATACCTTTATTTCTTGCAAAAATCCTTTTAAAACCTAATCACCGAAATTGCAACATTTCGTTCCGAGTAAACAGAAATCACGTACTTATATTTTTGGCGGAAAGACCTGGCGATATGGTGCACTACCATTCTTACTGCACGTAAGAGCACGACTGTCTCTTGCCGAGCAGGGATTTATTGTTCGTTTAAACTCATTGGTGGAAGCTCAGGACGGTGAAACAAAATGACCATAGAAATTAGTAATTTCGCTTGGAAAAACCTACCGTTGACATGTACTCATTAACTATGAGTCTACACATTCAAAACTAATTAACGTCTTGTAGGTCAATCATTACTTAACGCAATCAAAATACTTTTTCCTATATAAGTTGGAGATTATCTTCCTGAGAGGTAAATGCTGTG
Organism: Xestia xanthographa; assembly: GCA_905147715.2. Lineage (NCBI taxonomy): Eukaryota > Metazoa > Arthropoda > Insecta > Lepidoptera > Noctuidae > Xestia > Xestia xanthographa. The sequence continues at coordinate 23,642,688 of LR990642.1, read as the reverse complement.
TATGAAAGTGATTGTGGACAACACACAGAAATTGATAATTCATCATTTACCGATTTTTTTCATAAAAAGTAATAGTCTTATAAATATAATTTAAGTGGCTTCATTTAGATTCATGTCACTTTAATTCTGAGAAAAAAAAATCGTTGCATTATCTGTAAAGCAGCACTGCGATTTCAGCCTAGACGCGTAAATTTTTCGCCTGAGAAATTCACTCCACTATGTTTTCCTATTTAACCCAAAGGTTGACTGGTAGAGAATGCCTTGTGGCATTAAGTCCGCCTATGTACCACTCTTGTACATGAAGTTTAAATAAATAAATAAATAAATAAAATAATTATAACTTATTTACAAAACATTCACAGGCCGCAAGTAAGACGTTCGCGGGCCGCATGCGGCCCGCGGGCTGCGTGTTGCCGACCGCTGGTGTAGACTAAGCTCTTCCGAAGTGGCAGATGTCATACAGTGTACGCGCGTTGCGTGCTTTTTATCAGTTATTCATACTAATAGGTACTTACGATTGTGTTCTAGACTGACTGAGCCATTCCTGATTAATTTTGACTTGAAGATTTTAAATAGCAACTTAGGATCTTATTTGTTAGTACTTGGAGGAATACCTAATGATTTTTAAATGTTTCATGCTTGCTAATCTTAGGGAGAATATTGTAAATATGTATCTGAAGTTTACACTGTGTTGTTATACGTCATCATCATCTGCCTAGCCTTTTCCCAACTATGTTGGGGTCGGCTTCCAGTCTAACCGGATGCAGCTGAATACCTGTATTTTACATAGAGCGACTGCCTATCTGACCTCTACAACCCAGTAAGTACTGGGTAATACGATACCCCTTGGTAAGACTGGTTGTCAGACTTTTTGGGTCACTGACTACCTGTATCTGCAAATGACAGCCGGGCCATGTGACATCCTCTAACCCGCACTGGGGTTACGTGATGTATGTGTAGCAGCCAATTCGTATAACACGCCGTTTTACATAATGGTACGCCGGATTGAAAAACGGGGCGCCGCACTATGAGACCAAACGGTGCGTTCCATCTCAAAAATATATAATTTTTTTTGTTTCTTGTTATTTTGAATTGAAATTTTATATACGTATTCCTGAATACTATAGTATTATGCTATACTTACGCATCATATTCATCATTCATAATACTATTCATCATCCTTTTTATTTGTTTATATATCTATACTCATCAAATCGATCTAAATACGATTCATTTACTTAAAAATAGCTGAAATAAAAATAATATTAACTTGTAATTTTCATGTTGTGATATTTACGTCAAGCGTCAAATTGTCAAACTGTCAGTTAGTTTTTTAATTCTCTTTCTGCTCAGTCTATGGTCTAGCTCTATGATTTCTCTTTTTGGTTTGTATAATTTAAATTATTTTTATCAATATGCTTAGCCAATGTATTTTATAAATTATTACGATTGTTTAATAACTTAATATTAAATGATTATATTTATAAAATTCTTTACGCACTCATGTATATGTCCTGGCCGACTACACTTGTCAGTTGAGATGATGGCCACACTAAGAAAACTAAGATTGGAAAAGAGAAGACTACTTTGGGAGAAACGAGCTGACGGACGGCTGAAAAGACGACTCGGAAATCTGATTTGAGGGTATCAGAGAGCAGCTTGGTTTTGGCGGTGAGATTCTTAAACTGTCCAGGGGATCCAACGAAAGTTTCTCCTGGGACTTCTACTCCCACGTACCCCACTCCCACTACGTGCCTGACCGTCTACTGGTCTCGCAGGGCTGTCCTACGTCTGGCCCTGAGTTCTGCACTGTCTTGCTGCTGAGCTGTCCTAGTGAACTCTGAGATCTGCGCTGCCGCCGTTTCTACTGCTTCAGAGCACAACTTCAAGGTTACTCCGGTATCGACCTGCTACCCTGACGCCTGTTCCCGTTCTTACAGTGTGGTAAACTCATTATTGTCCATCTAAGTGCATAAACTTTAAAACTGAGTGCGTGCTAGGTAGTTTTTTATAACTAGCTGTATTTTTTATCTTTCCTAAATTAAAATTGTATTTGAACAAGTCTGCTTATCCTTTTATTTTAATAGGAGCAAGTAGATTTGTTACAAATTGGCGCCCCCCGTAAAATCAACTCGAACCCACTCATTTATTTTCAAAATTCTAAAAAAACTAGCACTAGTATTTCTTTTTGGACTTCTTATTTGGCCTAGTCTTATGAATACTAACTAACTTATTTTTCTTCTTCAGCTCTCCTCTATTCGACTCAATTCTTCTACAACAGTACTAAACATCATCTAGGTATTCTTCACCCCTACACACTTATCGTTATCGAAAGATAATTGGCACCCTTTCGGCCTCTTGGGAGTGTTAATACAAATACTTCACTATCCTCGTAAACACTTATTATATTATATTTATACATATTTCATCTGGGAATCATACCAAAACAAGTTTAGCATCGTGGGCTCTGAAAATATTTATATCGACTTGTTATTTGTCATCGGTTGCTAGGTAACAAACCAGGCCATGGAGTATTATGGGCATGGAGTACTAGTCTATTTGCGCGGTGGCAAAACTAGGTACTAAAGTTTATCAAACTTTGCGGTGGCAATCATATGTACTAAACTTTATGCTTTAGTTCCGAATTTTACCACCAACTCAGTTAACTTTTTTTTGTGTACTTACATTAAATCGACTTTTTTCTTTGGACCTTCTGTGTCTTACTCTTAAATTTTTAAACACTTTTGGACCGTGTCCAACACTCAGATCCTCTTGACGTTTTACTCGGAGCTTACCGACTACTGTATTGCGGAAGCTGCCCTGACGTTTACTCGGAGCTTACCTACTGCTGCCCTTGACGTTTTACTCGGAGCTTACCGACTACTGTATAACGGGAGCTGCCCTGACGTCTACTCAGAGTTTACTGACTGCGGTGTTGCGGTTCAGACCTGACCCCTCTTTCCCTCCTTCCCTCTTAAACTCCATAGGTACTTCAAGTGGGCTACTTACGAATCCTTCTTCAGAACTCAGATCCTGTAGACTCCATGTCTGTCACTCTTTTACACTCTTTTGCTATCCTTATACTCGTACTTTTGCTATTCTCTTATTACACTCACTCATGACTCATCTCTTTCTTCTTTCCTTCTTCTATAATAGAGTTATTTTCGGCGTATTAAAACTCTATTTATTTTTTAATTCATTCATCGCTTCTTAAATCATTAAAAGATTATTCTTAATCTTCCTTAATATCTATTCTTCTCTTTTCTCAAGTTAATATGACTAACTTGTTTCTAACTATCAACTCTAAAAGTTGATTGGAGCGGATGACAACTCCATAAAAATAAGCCCTTGTTAACTATTGACTCTAAAAGTCAATTGGAGCGGATGACAACTCCATAAAAATAAGCCCTTGTTAACTATCAACTCTAAAAGTTGATTGGAGCGGATGACAACTCCATAAAAATAAGCCCTTGTTAACTATTGACTCTAAAAGTCAATTGGAGCGGCTGACAACTCCATAAAAATAAGCCCTTGTTAACTATCAACTAAAGTTGATTAGGAGCGGATGACAACTCCGTTATAAATAAGCCTTTGTTAAAATCTTTCTATTTTCATCTCATTAGTAGTTTTAGACGCGAGCGGATTACAACTCCTAAAATAAGCCTTAAAGTTAGTGACTTATCAGGTTGAGTAGTGATCATTGAATGTGAATCCTACCTGACCTAACTTCGTAAGATGTCGGTGTGTTTGTATGAGTTATGTAAGTTTTGTGAATGCTGTAATGCTTTAACTTTAGCAAAATTTTTGTTCTAGGCCAAAAATTTTCACGGGGTCGTTGGGGAAATATAGTAGCTATACTTACGCATCATATTCATCATTCATAATACTATTCATCATCCTTTTTATTTGTTTATATATCTACACTCATCAAATCGATCTAAATACGATTCATTTACTTAAAAATAGCTGAAATAAAAATAATATTAACTTGTAATTTTCATGTTGTGATATTTACGTCAAGCGTCAAATTGTCAAACTGTCAGTTAGTTTTTTAATTCTCTTTCTGCTCAGTCTATGGTCTAGCTCTATGATTTCTCTTTTTGGTTTGTATAATTTAAATTATTTTTATCAATATGCTTAGCCAATGTATTTTATAAATTATTACGATTGTTTAATAACTTAATATTAAATGATTATATTTATAAAATTCTTTACGCACTCATGTATATGTCCTGGCCGACTACACTTGTCAGTTGAGATGATGGCCACACTAAGAAAACTAAGATTGGAAAAGAGAAGACTACTTTGGGAGAAACGAGCTGACGGACGGCTGAAAAGACGACTCGGAAATCTGATTTGAGGGTATCAGAGAGCAGCTTGGTTTTGGCGGTGAGATTCTTAAACTGTCCAGGGGATCCAACGAAAGTTTCTCCTGGGACTTCTACTCCCACGTACCCCACTCCCACTACGTGCCTGACCGTCTACTGGTCTCGCAGGGCTGTCCTACGTCTGGCCCTGAGTTCTGCACTGTCTTGCTGCTGAGCTGTCCTAGTGAACTCTGAGATCTGCGCTGCCGCCGTTTCTACTGCTTCAGAGCACAACTTCAAGGTTACTCCGGTATCGACCTGCTACCCTGACGCCTGTTCCCGTTCTTACAGTGTGGTAAACTCATTATTGTCCATCTAAGTGCATAAACTTTAAAACTGAGTGCGTGCTAGGTAGTTTTTTATAACTAGCTGTATTTTTTATCTTTCCTAAATTAAAATTGTATTTGAACAAGTCTGCTTATCCTTTTATTTTAATAGGAGCAAGTAGATTTGTTACAATACTTATACTAATAGATAATTAAAACATGGTCACTTTAACATTATATTTTATTAAATTATGTGTATTGAGTAAAAAAATTACTAAAATAAAATGTTGTAAATTTTCATACAAAACATAAATTAAATTATTAAAATTAATTGTTTGCTTGCATTATGTTAAATTAAAATTATTAATACCTAAGTTAATACCTACCTAATTACATAATTTTAAACGAAAAAAAATATAAAGTCTTGAAAAAACAAATATTATAAGCGTAATGCACATGCCCCATTCCATACTCCTGAAGTAGGTAATTCCATATTTTTACGTTTTTTTGTACTCTCCGAACACGCATCATATGGTTTTGTGGGCACTCTTTTTTACAGCAATTTTACAAGAACTGTAAAAAAGAGTGAAAAAAAAAGTCCAAAATGAGTGAATTCGTTTGTTTTCGACGCGATATATATGTGCTCAGATAATAAGCGGGAAATGTACTTCAGATATTAAAAAAATATGTGTTGGACAATTTCCATTTATCAACACCGGATGTTACTGAGGGAAGGTATACTGATACTGAGGGAAGGGACACTGACGAACACGCTGAAAACCCGAGTATTTATAGGACCCTAGTTTCAGTAACTTGTGCAAAACCTATGAGAAAATTGATAAAAACAGTTCTCACAGAAATGCAGTAACCAATACTGATTATGATTACCTCAATATATAAGAACTATGCATCATAACTTTTATGATAAGTGTGGTTAAAATGATCACCGCAAAAAAAATATTAGGTATGTGAAAATATTTTTCGGTCGACATTTTTGCTTCTAGCTCGAAATGGCGCAGCAATGTCTCAGGATTTTTTTATTTCCTTGTATTACTGAATAGTTAAGGAATCTAAAAATTTAGAACCTTTATTTTAGGTTACCGTAACCTTTCTTTTTTAATTTTAGGTTATTTTGAGTATCGGAATTGCTGACAATACGGCTAAACGTTGGACGCCGCTTTGTCGAATGTATCGCCACCACAATCCGGCTGAACGTGAGGACACCGTATTACATAACGGCGGCGTTTTTTAATTCAGCGCGCCATTATGTAAAACGGCGTGATAAACGAATTGGCTGCGACTTATTATGCATCATAACCCACTCCTTCTGACTCGCAGTAATAGGAAGCCTGAGTAAAATCAGCCTTAGATAATGTATGTACTAAGCAACTAATCGTCTGATAGTGTAGCTTGAGTTTGACTATTAAAGGTACCGATTTACTTACTTTAAAATATAAATACGCATCCATCCACTTGATCGCTATAATGGTTCATGATATTATGTAGCAAGTTTACCTAGCCGCAGATACCGCAGCTTTAAATTACAGTTAGGTTAATGTTTGCACAGGCACACGTGTCGACACATTATCTTGCTTCTTAGTAGATCCCTTCTCACGTTACAGCATCATAGGGACATGGCCTATCAACGTGAACAAACAGCTTGTTTGTGTGATAACGATAATGAATGAGTGTCAACGACTCTCTTTTGTTTCAGTGAAAACACGTGTAAAGGCTTTTGGCTTGGCTTTTCTTGTGTGACGGCGGACAACATCGGGTGACCTCTTTTCACCCTTATGGCCCTCTGTGATAAGGTTCAAAAGTGGTCAACCGCCATTGTTATGGTACATAGTAGTAGATAAATACCTGCCTGTAACAAAAACGGATGTAGGTAAGTCGGGGACATTTTAAGATGAGGTTATTCATTCTCATGTTGCTTTTGAAGGAAGTTCTTAGTCGGACTTTAATTCCATTTTAACTAGTCTAACAGGTTGACAGTGCCAAACGCCTGCTGGATCAGCCTGTTATACTGAGTAGATATGGTACCTCTATTGGAATATCTAAGATCACTCTTTACCAGTGCTATTAAGTAACTTCCAATCATTGATCTATTACTACTACGTAAGAGAAGACAGCGCAAACAAAATCTGTCGGTAGGTACTTCCGCTCCACGTGGCCAGGCCTCCTATGAAGCCATCAAAAAATCCGACCAAAATGAACGTGGCTTGCTATAGAGCCATGACGTAATAACGGAAAAAGTTGCCAATTCTTCCTAAAAATCGGTCATTTAGGTCGGTTTTCTCTGTTTCATTGCATTAACTAGAATATCTTCCTTAAAAATTGGCAACATGAGCCCTCAAATGTCTCTGTGGACAGAAACAAAAATTGTCAAAGTCAGTCCGTTGAAGTTGCGTCGCCGCGCGAAAATGTTTTCGTTAATAAATTGATATTTGGTGAAATGTGAGTGTTTGTGAGTGAATTAGTGATTTATTGGGTTAATTACATTATAGTGAATGTGTGTGCAGCCGGGTTTCAACCAGAGGTACGTATATTTCAAATTCTGAGACAGTTTTTTTGGGTCACGTGACGTAAACAAATTCCCGATTTTGATATGTAACTAATTGTTTCATTTTTCGATGGCTAGTGAATACCATGTGTGATACATCATTGGAAAGGGCATTTCCTGTGAAAATAAGTTATATTTACTGTACTTTTTCACTCGAAACTTCACTGAACAAAAAAAGACAACAAATGCTAAGTTCGTTTTTACGTTAGTCGAATTCCTTCAATCAATCCCATGTATTTCTGTATTGGATAAACCTATGAACTTAATATTTACACATAAGTTCCTCTATAAATGTAGCTTTCAGATAGTAACTTTAGTTTTATGTTTCGTGAAACTGTATAGTCGTAAATAATAATTTAAATTTATTGAAAAAAAAAAATCCCCGTCGGAAAATGTTTTGTGCCAGTGTTATGCCTGTAAATATATATTTTTTACTATGAAATGTGTTTTTTTTTTGTTTTCGTATGTAGATAGAACCCTTCCACCAATAAATGTCATAAAATATATATGTTATCGATCTACTTTACGAAATAATCTTTTTTTAAAGTTCACATAATGATATTTTTCACAATAGTCGATGTTTACTGCTCAATATAAAATATTACAGACGAAACATCAACAAACGATTGAAACTATTCGAATGACTCATTCATAAGCTCTAACAAAAACATCACTTGAGACGACGCACGTGCCCGACGAGTAAACAAAAAAAGATTGTGTTGAGAGCGGCAATCTGGCGCGCAGCTGATAAGTGGCGCCGCGCGTTTAGGGTGTTTTTCCCGCCAATGTTCTGCGCGCTGGTGAGCGGGTATTGCGGGGCGCGCCGCACGGTGGGCTGAAAATCGCCTTGCGCCGGTCGGCTAACCCCGTATATAAAATGCTGTGGCGAGCAAGTGACTGAGTGAACTGCAGCCGGCTGACAGCAGTTGATCGGAGCACAGATTTTGTTCGCGCTGTCTTCTCTAAACGTAGTAGTAATAGCTCAATGCTTTCAATACAAAGTTTCGCAAGTCACATTAATCAGCCCGTTTCACTGTTCGCGAAAAATGCCATTTCCCGCAGCTGTCACATTCTGGTAGTATTTTCTCGAAAGCGATCCAACCGCGAATGTTTCCTGCAACTTATATACCGTTGCCCTTTCTCCCCGGGTCTCAAGAAGGGCTGTTTAGTTCGTATGGGCACAGGGGACCTATCCCTTTATTAAGATTACGTACGGACCACTGTCCCCTATCGTTCGTGACCAGCCCCACAAATTATTTCCGGATAGGTAGTGATATTTTTGTGGTCGTGATTTGGTGGAAACGCAAAAATAATAGAAGGGATTCCAAGACGTATGAACCTACCTATTATTAAAAATAACGATGCAATTTGGAATGTAGGAGGTATAATAAATAGCCGAGGTACCTAATTAATTACCCAATAGTTGGACATTTTCCAGCTTTTCACAGTAATGTATGAATGGATATTAAGGAAATAAAGCCTTGCTAATCATGTTTAAAGAAAGATTATCTGGTCTATCGGTAGCTTTAACTTGTCAAAAATTAAACGAAATCAAAGATTGCTTCCGTCCTTTCAGCAAAGAGGTTTTGCCATAATTATTTAAGATGACATTAGGTAAAGTCAGATCACCTCTTCATGAAGTCTTGATCATCTTCAAATAGTTACTGGTCATTTTGTGTAAAAAAAATAGGAGATGCCATAAAATCTTAAAAAATAAACATTTTTTTTTCTTTGTGTTTAATATGGCTTTTGATTTTTTTTTTTTCATTTTCAGTCTGATTTTTAAGTTTCGTTAGTTTTTTTTTATTATCACATGCCTAACCCTAACCTAATAAAGCCTCTACACCAAGCAGCAGCTAAACCCGAGCCACAGTAATTTTTTTACTGTGCCCGAGCTAGCCAAAGAAAAATGCACGTGCAGCGTACGAGTGTGTGTAAAATAAAAAGAGTTATAACATAAATATTACACCTAAAAAGTAATACTAGCAACAAGTCATGTAATGTAGCAAAATTATGATGTAGGCTCAAAACAACAAAACAGCACGTTAATCGTTCCATAGAACACAAAAAAAAAAAACTTTTAGGCTTTAAAACTTAGTCAAGGTTCCAATAACGAGTCGATTACTCAGAGTTTTTGTTCCATAGTCACCATGATTGATATCCTGGAGGCACGCAGGACCATCACGGATTGTTACGCGTCATTAGACTAGAACGACTAATCGTTGGAGTTGCGTGCACGCATGTCACATCACGCTACGTCAACTTCAGGTTTATTGTTAAAGAAACAAGACTCAGGATTGGTCGACCAGTGTGTGATGGGCATGGGGCCATCGTGGCCTAAACAAGCACAGACGATGGAATTACATATGTGATGATAATTAATAGTGACTGCTTTGTTGGTCTGGTCAGAGCTATTGCACTCCGTGTGTAGGCATGAGATAATTACCTACCGCTTCGCGCATATTGAATATGCAAGCTCTCTTGGGCTGTCGTGCTCCGGCCGTGCGTAACTGCGTACGTAAGCCGCGTTAATTTTTCGCGCTCTTTTGCCCTTGCGTCGCGTACCTACCTACTCGTACTTCGTGTTTGTTAACTGACTGATTTATTGATCATTAATCATTACTAGTGAAAATGACAAGCCGCATAAACTGTTGCTATTAATAAATGTAGAAAAAAATTGTCTTTTTATATAAATGTCACTGCTCCATGTCCATGCTTCTCATCAGAGTTTATTTTTAAATTACCTTTGTTAGATTTCGCATTTATGCTGCTATTCAATTTAATAAGTAATCGTAATTTTAGAGAAGGCAAGATGAGACATTTTAATAGAGTAAAACAATTGTAATTATAAAAGTTTTAATTAACATTTAAATCATACCTAATACCTACATTAAAGTACAAAAATGTTGGTAGTATTTTATTTTGAGTACTTGAGGCAACCCTTACCGACTGACCATTAAGCAGTGAGACGCCGAATAAAATACGCTAACGCGTGGCGTCAAGGCACAATTTTGATTGAGCGGGCTCAGTTTAGGTATTTATAATGTCGGCTTTCTTCAAGATCAAAGGAGTGCAACTTCTGTACGCTAGTACTATTATCTATTCTGTGGTCTGGTTGCAAGCGTATGCCTGCTGAGCATGAGGTCCTATTTTACGGTATTTGGGTTAACTAAAGTATACCGTAAAATAGGACTTCCTTCCCTACGAAAAACATGGTAGGAGAAAGAAGAAAGGAGAAAATGACCTCTTACATCCAATGTTTTCGTAAGCAAGGAGATTGCATTACCTTGGAACCTACGCACGAAGAATATTATAGCGCAACTATTTTATGCTTAATTCGGACAGACAGCAGAATATCAAGGACATTGAGTTTGTGCTGGTGTGTTTTAGGTACATTTTGTCAGAAAATCTACCTACTGGTCTTGCACCTAAAGTCGAGTTTTCCGAAATTTCATAATCATTCCGAGTAAGAATAAGGACAACTTTTAAATTTAACTTTTTTGATGCAACCCCTAACTCCCCAACCCCCTCCCCAAGTAAGGGAAATTTCCAAAACCTCCAAACGAAACGGTAAGTACATATTTTTTATGTCGCCAAGATATTTTTTTGTTACAATTTGCAATTTTTTGTTTTACTTTGTTTACAGTTTTTACTTTGGAAGTTTAGCGATAAAACTTAAATAGCTTTCGAAATAAAAAATTATAACTGAAAAATTTAGGGCGTTTCCATGCTAAATCGGGATTTTAAAATTTAAGAAGTTTAATTAAAACGTCACTAAATTGCCATGACGACCAAGTCTTAAAACAACTAAGTAAAGGAGGTACTTCTGAATAGTATTTACCATTTAGTCGCAACATGGAGGCGGTTCTTTGGAGGCCTATAGACTTTTCAGATTAAAAAAAATCCGACTAAGTTTTACTTCAGTCATTTTTTTTATGCAATGTAGGACAAAACCTGTAATGCAAACAAAAACAAAAAAAAAAACCGGCCAAGTGCGAGTCGGACTCGCGCACGAAGGGTTCCGTACCTTTATCTATACATTAGACAAAACGGCAAAAAAATCACGTTTGTTGTATGGGAGCCCCCCCTTAAATATTAATTTTATTCTGTTTTTAGTATTTGTTGTTATAGCGGCAATAGAAATACATCACCTGTGAAAATTTCAACTGTCTAGCTGTCACGGTTCATGAGATACAACCTGGTGACAGACAGACGGACAGACGAGAGAGTCTTAGTAATAGGGTTCCGTTTTTACCCTTTGGGTACGGAACCCTAAAAACTGTCAAAATCTACACTTAAGAAATTGCCCAGCGCAACTGTGGCTAGCTATAGCCTCTGAATTTCCAGATTTCCTGCAGCTTGCCGAAGGGATTTTTTTCTATTAGAAAAGACTTGGAAGATTTTTGTATGAACCCTGGCATGGTATGACCCTAACTTCTACCATTTTTTTTTTTAAAGTTGCGGCCATGTATAAAACCTACATTAATCGGTAGCTGGTATCAATACAAACAAGTATTGTATGAGACAAAATGTTCTAAAGTGTCATGTTTCCGAGATATGAGCTCAAATTCAAACTCCTTTCTCAGTAGTAGTCCGGAGTTTGGAAATTGGCGGTACGATACCCCGTATCTCGGAAAGCACGGTTAGCCGTTGGTTCTGCTCCTGATCTGTCACTGGTCGTATTGCCGTGCCATCGGTCTATGAGAGTAAAGGAACAGAGAGTGGACCTATGCCTGCGCAAGTGCGCACACACACTTGTGCTAATAACTCCCACGCAGATGGCTAATCTTCGTAGAGATTAAGCCGGTCGCCGTGACCGAAAACGGTCCATCATCATCATCATCAGCCTATTAATATTCCCACTGCTGGGACACAGGCCTCCTCTGTATCTATGAGAGGGAATGGGCTATAATCCACACGGGCCCAGTGCGGGTTGTTAGATGTCACATGTCTTCGAATGTTTTGGTTCTAGGACATGCCGGTTTCATCACGATGTTTTTCTTCACCGTTTTGAGAGCAGTGGTGATGAAATAAATTACACAAAGTAATGCGCCTGCCTGGGTTCGAACCCATGACTTACTATTCGTAAGTCGGGGCCTCCACCACTGGGCCACCGCTGCTCTCTTCGGTCCGCAGGACTACTATTAAACTTGGAATTTTATATGAGAGAGAGTGTGTATTACGCTATACTTACATAAGTACTTATTATCAAGTTAGCAATGATCATAAGCCACACAATATTGTCCAGGGGAGCACCACTACCTAAAAGGGTTCCCGTGTTAGAATAAAGTAATGGCACAATGCAGGGGAATAATTTCATCCTGTTTATTATATTGAGAGTATCCTTTCTCTACAACATTTTGGAACTTATTTTTAGCTCAGGGTAATAAAGTTGCTTCCAAACAAGGCATTCCTACTAATGAGTAATTTATACAGGTGACTTTTATATCACTTTCCAAAAAAATGGGTTTAATACATAGGTGAACGGAGTAGAAGCAAATGGCATATTTACTTTTTTTTTTTTACAAAAAAATCGAAATTCAAATCATAAGCGCCTTGCGTATTATTTGAAATTCGATATTTTTAATTTATTATTGCAAAATTTCTCTTTCTATGTTCTATTATGAAAAGTTTACTTGAAAGTAGCGTTTTTTGATGTTGGATCAATTTTTTTCTAAGCTGTGGAAAAAAGAAAAAAATTAAAATGTAGCTTCTAGTCCGTTCAACTAATACGGTATACCCATTTTTTTGGAAAGTGATAAAAAAGTCATCCGGTATAATACTTACTACAAATTGATGTAGTACATTCGATGAGTATCTATGTACCTATGTAAGAAAAAGTAATACAACCAATAATATAGAAATAAAAAAAAAATACGGGCCGAAGTCGGTAAAAATATTTTGTAAAATGCCATTACAAATAACAAAAAAAGTAAAGAAAAAATAAAACTAATGGCATCGCCTATTGTTTGACCACTTATGCCCAGTGTGTTCCAAAATATCTGCTGCGTAAAATGAATTAGAACTCCTTGCACTGATTTTGTTTTTAATGATATTTTAACAAGTGGAAGTGTGCAAAAGTTTTTGTGGATCTGAGCTATAAAATATAATTAAAATAATCTAACAATAATACTGTATTCAATAATAGCCCCACGATTTCGAAATTTCTCAACATTTTTTTCACATTTTCTCTTCACCACAAAGTTTTCTCATAAACCGATTCAGATGGGTAATGGTACCGTTTCGATGTTATTATGATTTATGGCGAACAGCTCTCGCTTAGTGAATTTTTCACTGCGTTCACCGAAGCTGGAAACATTATGTAAAGATAAGAGTACTTTCTCTTCAGAACTTGGCTAACTTTACTGCTCATCGTAAATATATCATTTATGACGTCTTAACTTGAATTTATGATGATGTAAAACACCTTTCTCGTTTTACTTTGCGTCGATTATGTTCTTCGGCGTGGCGTCGCTTCGTATCCTATTTGGTTGAAAGCAAGAAGGAATTATTTGTTTATACTTAGGTAAGTGAAAATGCAGGTCTCCTATGTTAGTCTGCTTATCCCTACCATCTTGTACCTAAGTAAATAAATAGTTTGGTTTGTAGGTAAGTTCAACCCAGTTAGGTCCCAGCACCATGCTTAGATAGGGGCCTTTTGGCCTCGTATAGGACCAATTTCATTTCATGTCTTTTTTTTTTTTTTTCTCTTTGTTTACTTTTTAATTTTTATTAGTTGTAAGTACTGTTAATTTAACCATTTTTATTTGTGTTTTGTCCTGTGCGGGCTAATAAATGTTTTTTCTTTCTTTCTTTAGGTGTCTACCCAAGAATACAACTCCATTGCTGAAATAGAAAACTGAATACTTACAATATAACAATAACATCAACAGCAACGTAAGCTGTTGATGTTATTAATAAGCCCGTTTTCGTAAAACTTATTACATTGACTTATATTTCACTAGGCAAACTTAGGGCCGCTAACTACCTTTAAAGTTCAATCAAGTATTATTTTATTATCTCTACCAGATGCTGATTTGCGAAACTAAATACTCGTAAATTCAGAAACAGTCAAGTAAATCCGTAACTTTTCCTATCCTACATCCGACAAGAGTTACATCATCACAGTATTATGTAATTTATTGTTAGGTGATTCAGGTGTAATCTTCTTTTGAAGGGCGTCTCATCACTTACCGCCAAATTCCGTTAAAATTACACACATTACTATTGTTCGGGTGTAAATCACGAGAGTGCTGTGAATCAGACAAAATGACAGATAATTCAATGTTCTTCGTATAACAAAAGGTTCACGTTCGCGATATCTTGGCGTAACGTTATCGTAAAGTCAGCGTTAGGAGGAAGCGGCTGTTTGTTACGTAAGACATAACACAAGCAAACAATGAAATCTTGAAGGGTATTCTTGAATCATGAGATATATTCCAGGCAGGTGGACATCAAAGTAAAGCACGTGACTTACTTATTCTTAAAAAAAACACCACAATAGGTCCTATCGAAAAGTACTCAGAAAAAGAACCGCACAAAGCCTTATTTTGCTTAAAATCGTTTTGTGCTATGATTTGCGGGTCCTTTAGACTTAGGAGTGTAGTGACGTGCGTCGCTCATAGTGATGGGGTACCGGTCCGGAATCGTGCGAGCATTGAGCGCTCGGTAGTCCCCACAAGGTCTCCATCCGTCCTTTTTCGGAGCCAGGTGCAGTGCTGACTGAAGCCCAAGGTGAATCATATCTGCGAACAGTTCCGTCACAAATCATGTCATGCATTTCAACAGAAGGACCGTAAATGTACTCCGCCGCCCTTTCTTAATATCCTATTGTTGTACATAATATTAGCTACACCAATATACCTTCCTTAAACCCGTTCAGGTCGCATTATTTCCGACGTCACCTCCAAAAGTCCTTAGTTGATATTCTTAGCGGATACTATAGGTCTGGGTAATCTCAACATAAACTATCAAAACATCTATTACATATAAACATCACTAAATATGCACAACATAAGTACACAATTACATATAGCCCTCATAACTAAGAATCTTGCTTAATAAAGCATGCGGTTCAGTCATTCGAGAGACAGCATTGTTTATAGACATACCTGGTGTTACGTCACACGTATGCAACTCGATCATAAAGAGGCCCTGTAGAATAGTCGCCGTGAGTCGCGTGTCGCAAGTCGAGTGACAACAAAGGGTCGATTTGTCGCAGCATTGTCGCGGCCACAATGGCAACGGGGTCGAGTGGCTTCGGGAACACGTTAATGTGCCTACGAGACATGCTTGGAAGCTTTTACTTCACATTTCGTGACTACTCTGCATGAAAGTCTACGTATATTTTGATTTAGGAACATCAGAGAACAAATGGGAGACCTTGGGTAACTATACCTGTTGATAAGTTGGGATAGCGGTTCGAAGGACCTCGCGGGGTTATAAATTTTGGCGGGAAATTAATGTATGCGGGATATAATGTTGCCGGCACGCAGTTTTTATGTAGGGAAACAAGGACTTACTTGGAAGCTGATGATAAAGATGATCGCCTGGGAAGATGGCTGATGCCGCTGGAGGTGCTGAAGCCCAGCGCGTGTTCTGGTGGATTCTTTCTTCACTTATGTTAGTTTTACCGTGTCGGCCGACATTCACAGATTGTTTTTAGTTTAGAATTTAATGCGGTTTGGTGTATTTTGCGGCGCGCGCCGCAAAGCTCAGCAGTATTGCGTGAGGTGTTAAGCGGTTGACGTTGCGGATCCAAGAGAGTGTTCAATCATGGCGTGGTTCTTCTTCTGCCAGTCACTGCGGAAACGCGCCCTGATTGGGCGTAGGCGGCGACACTCCTTCTCTTTCTGTCGCATGGGAGCGTAGTAGGAAGGAAGGAGATGGGTAGTTCTAAACTGCGGTTGGCAACATGACAGAAAAAATATAACGTAGGAGACGCGTTTGGAAACGCATACGCAATAATGAAATATACCACGTTCGGATATGTTAATATAGTAAAAAAAATAAACTTACTACAGAAACTTGCGTAAGCAATACCTAACACTTAATCATCAACTCGTAATTGACCAAGTTTATAAATACTACCTCTAAGTTAATTGTGAGTGATTCAATAAAATTACTAGTCACAAGAAGACTGCTTTTCAAACCAAAGCGATTCATGAGTAGGTACCTATTTGTTAAGTCCCCTCAATATAATTATTAAATTCAACTGTTACGGAAAAGCGAGTATGTCGTTTAATTGCTGTTTAGGTAAACTGTATAAGTGTATACCATTTTACTTCAGGCTTGTATATTTTCCTTCTTAGGTATATTTTACGGTCATGTGCCAACCTCGCCCATTGCTATGAATTCCAAGACTATACTTGGACGACAGCAATTACAAATGATTAAAGTAATCTGATGTTCTAAGGACTCTTAACATTTTTGATATAGGGATTTTAATATCCACTCTGATCGTTAATTGTTATCTATAAATACCAAGTCAAGTAATACTAGTATCATCAGGGGTTGCCAAATGCATCGTCAGTTATTTTACGAGTTCTCTTGATAAGCCGACTTATTGATAATTTAAGTAGCATAATAATTGAAAACAATATGAGGTACCTACCTAATTATAGCTAAGTAATGTTTGACTTGTAAAGTCACCGGTAATCTAATATCGCTTACGCACGAAATTGAATCCTGCACGATAAACAATGTATTGCAACATCGCACAATCAGTTCCCACGGGAATTAATATTTCATTACATAAAATGTAATCTTGGTAAGTGACAAAGTTACGCAAACAATGGATTATAAGACAAACAGCGGAGGTATAAACTGCATTATCTTATTACAATAAATAATCCCGCAAGATGGTTTTACTTTAACCATTTAGATTGCCTTTGCGCATAATTTCTTAGTATCAGTGCGAAGTAGATCCAAAGCCATATTTTTTGCGAACGCTAATGCATCTGATAGCGGAGGAAGTCGTCGACTGCGGCAGCCGGAAATTGTATAGCATTAGAGGGACATTAGCCGCTATGAAAGGGACACCTCGCCCTTATTGCATCTGAAGGTTAACAGTAATTTAATGGCGTAATATTTATCAAAACTTCAATCAATTGCGCATAAATAATTACTTCCATGCTGCAGCCACGGTGGTCATTTAGATGGAAATAACACTTAAATACTACTAGTACATGCTTATTATCTACATGGACGCGCGAAGAAGAAA
Source organism: Xestia xanthographa (assembly GCA_905147715.2). Lineage (NCBI taxonomy): Eukaryota > Metazoa > Arthropoda > Insecta > Lepidoptera > Noctuidae > Xestia > Xestia xanthographa. The sequence goes on along the minus strand of LR990642.1, from coordinate 23,625,270 downwards.
TAGCTTTAACACAAAGGGAAGGAATGAAATGGCGAAATTAACTTACATCTTCCTGGCCGGAGCCATTAGAGTCGTCGCGATCCATATCAAAGGTTGTCGTTAATGCAACTTTGCTTGCGAGCCATGACCAACAAATTGGACCAAATTGTGTTCGCACTGTGTGCCTTTTTGCTCCATCATCGCCCCACTGGCCTTGGTGGCACAAACCCACGGATAGCCAAAAAAATTACAGGAAAAACGTTCAATGACTCAACGAAGGAGATGACTATCTATTTTTGCCAGTCTATTAGGTAACTTTTTGGTTTAGTTATTATGTCTCCTATTGACTTATGTAATACAGATATGAAATTGTATTTATTTGTAAGTAGTTTGTCAAAACACATGTAAAAGTCAACTTTTTTATAAACTAAATGAGGACGGAGGTTAAGAAGGAAGAAACACCGAAAGAAACTTAGAGGTCTAGACATTATCTTGGTCGGTTGTTTGTGAGTGGTTGTGAGGAGTATCAGTTACCTACACGTCGGAGACGGTCCTTTTGAGAAAGAACCACACAGATTTAGAGAGACAGAGACCAGTCAGTGCAAGCATGTGTCAGTAAAAACGTAGTTCAACTCAAAACTTAAGAGGCTCAAGGACTCTACGAACAATACCAATGACAACAATGTCAATACATTTGGGTAATTTAATTCTAATTGGTAAAATTATATCTGTCGTTTACATTGAGGCTGCATTGTGGAAGCTTAGTCCCAAACTTATTTAGATACAGAAATGAATGATCGTTTTATCGACATAAAACGTACTGAATACATAATTTAGCTTTTCTGCTCCATTAGTTTCTAGTGGACTGTGTAATGTGCAGAATAAAAGTAGGGTATTACAGTAAACAGCTGTAGAGAAACAAACAACGCCTCAACCATGCTGAATATTTTATTTCGCATTAGCAAGAGGTGCCGATTGAAATATCGAAGAATCAAAGATGTTTTTATGCCGTAGGTACATTGTTATGTAGCAAGAGAGACAGAACGAATCAATTACATCAGATGAGTCCGGAGCCTTGGAACTATATGTTAGCTTGATTGAACTTTCCTCGTGGACGTCTAGTCTAGCAATCTTGTCAATCAGTCGCGCCTAAATTGGCCTATTTACTGATAGATTTCTATTATTGGCTATCAGTTTAATAAATTGTGTGCTATCAGTTGGAGAGCCTTGACTCTCGATGTTTCGGACCAGTTTCTTATCACTTCGCGAAAAGTGGATTGAATGGGGAAGGGGTACATTTGCGAATGACTGCGAATTCCGTATCGAATGAGAGCATTAACCTGATTACCATGTTTATTTTGAAAATTCCCTGGTTGATATACTCACGGGTTCACGTAAACACAAATAAAATTGAATTACCTTCTAACTGAATTTGTTTTCGAGTTGTTTGTTGTATCGATACGTTTTGTGCAGGAAGAGTAGCTCTAATTTGCATAATGTGTTTGTTTACGAAACAGGGCAGCCTTTATGTATGGGCTAGGTAGCTTCTTTGTTATGTTTGGAATCGATTTCAGGACAGCGTCATCATCTGCCTAGCCTTTTCCCAACTATGTTGGGGTCGGCTTCTAGTCTAACCGCATGCAGCTTAATACCAGTATTTTACATGGAGCACCCTATCTGACCTCCACAACCCAGCTTAGTACTGGGTAATACGATACCCCTTGGTAGGTAAGCCGCGTGGTATCCGGCAGAGTAGAATAGAACCAACCCATTACACTCACGGGTGTCGTATAAGGCGACTAATGTCTGAGGCAGAACACCTTGCGTCTCCGTAGACCAGAGAATAGGCAGCAGCGTTTTCTGTTAGTCTTTCATCACTGCGATCTCCAATCCGCCTGCCAAGCGTGGAGATTACGGCAAATTTCTCCCATCATGGGAGAGGCTTATGTACGTTATGGGCTGATGTAGTGGTACCTAGGTCTGGTTGTCAGACTTTTTGGGCCGCTAACTACCTGTAACGACTGTCAATTTCAGATATTATATTATATTTTTATGATAATCAGGTTCTAGCGTGTATTATATCGTGGATTCCCTAAGCACCTGCACAATATTTATGTAAAACCTATTAAAATGTAGAAAGCTTTGACAAGAGCCCGTATATTTTGAGTAGTTTATGTTAGCTACCCTATATCCTTCGTAATTATTAACTAAAACAAAACTAGGTAATTACGTTTCCTGTTTAAAAACGCGGCAACAAAGCAAAATACTTAGTCACAAGCACAACATTGCAAAACCACGTCTTCATAAACAATTCAACGAAAAACTAATATCCAGATTTGATAGAGTAATTTGTAAGTATTTAGCTGAGGCTTACCTAACGCGGCAGACTGGCAGACACGCAACCATCGATGTGTCATAACTAGATGATAGGTATTTCGAAGGAACGTACCAATTACACCACGAATACCAATAACGCGTGCGGCAATCAGTCAAGTCATCCGCGACCGTTGATGTTCATAAGCACGTGGGTAGGGGGGCCCTGAGACGGCAATCTAGTGAGACATGGCTTCTACCTACATAGGTCTTCTCAATCAGGAAAAGGTGACTGCCTAACTGACTGACTGACAGGTAACTCAGAGTACAGCCTACGCACCACTGAGAATCTTGGCGAGGTTCCTCGTTGGTTCTATGAGAACCGTGGGTGTTTCTGTCGGAAGGTTTATGTTAACCCATAGATTGAAGTGACAGGCTTCAAGCTCCTGAAGAATCTGAAATAGGTATACTATGCTCTAGGTAACAGGTATGTTGAAACAGTTCTCTTTAAGACCCCAACAACCTGTGGTTTCACGGCATTGACACAAATTGCGAAATAAAGTGAATTAAATCATGACTAACTTAGTAATGAATTTTTTCTTACTAAGAAATTATAAATGAGAGTGGTTAATGAACTAAACGCAATTAAGCAGACAATAAATTAGGTATTCATCAAATGCTTCTAAAATAAATGATAATTGAAGCGAGACTCACTGAACGAAAAAAAACTTAAAATGAACACCAGTCAGTAACTGTCTAACTAATCTCTTACCAGTGCTAGGATCCCAGCCTATTTACAAACAGATCAAGATTCAAATTGATAGGAACAAAGCACTGATTGCACGTGCTATTATTAAATACCTATATACGCGAACGTGCGTGCGCGTATATATTAAAAACGATGGTTTCCTAGTAAATCCGAGCCGCATGGTCACCACAATTTTCACACACTTGCTTGCACAGTTGTTGTGAAAACAAGCAACTAACACAGTGCGAATATGGAATCGGACAGAATTCAGACCACTTCATAAATTGCCACTCGACATTACTTAATTGATGAATGGACGACATACGGATTAATTAACCGCTAACTTCTTGCTCTATTTTTCTAATTGATAACGCCCGCGGCTGCGTGGTAGCGACTCATCATTCTTGTTTACCGATTAATTTCGTTTGCATAGACATAATTAAGTATCTACAAAGACAAATTGTAGAGTTATATTAAATCTATCTAAATATAACGTCCATACAATGTTTTTGTGAGTAACCTTCAAGACTGGTACATGCTTGAATGGGTTCTGTTGAATGGACAAACGGAAGACGTTGTTCATCGGCAGTTATGTCCTCAGTTAAATATTATATGCGTCTCCCATTGTTCGGTGAAATAAACGGACCTCGACTTTCGACTCTCAATGGTGTCGGTTCTGTTGTGCACAAACTAAACTTAATTGAGGCTATTGCTATATTTCTCTCTCTAATAAAACGAGAAAGAGACGGACGTAATTTAGAGCTGTCAAATTTAGTTGGAACTAATATTTCTATAAAATTGAAGGGTGCACGTAAAAACATGTCGACTAAAAACACGGTGAAGAGCTAGGCATCTAGTTTGACATCTCTAAGTAAGTTCATAGCTATAGCCGTCCTTTTCTCGCACTGCCTTTTAGTAAAAGATAGCATTAGCCTAAATTAAGTTTAGTTTGTGCACAACAGAATCGACACCAATAACTCATTGACTAGGTAATATTAAATCTGCGAAGCGAGCAGGCAAGTTTCTCCGCATGTATACAGGTGATACAAATTTGATAGGACTTCTCCTTGCTCATCATCTGTTTAACCTTTTTCAACTATGTTAATTGGGGTCGGTTTCTAGTTTAACTGGATATAGCTGAACATATAACTCAGTGACTGGTTAATTTACCGTATTAACCAGTATACCCATCGGGACCAATGATATATAAACTATAGATACGTTGTCCGCACTCTAAAATGACAACATGAAATGAAGCCAATTGGCCACATCGCGCTTAGTTACGCACCAACCTGTCGCGCGACGCTACGTTTGTTTATCTTCTAAATATATAAAAGAAGAAACTGACTGACTGACTGACTGACTGACTGACTCATCTATCAACGCACAGCCCAAACCGCTGGGTCTACAGATTCCAAATTTAGCAAGTAGGTTTCTTATGTGGTCTAGGGGTGCACTAAGAAAGGATTTTTCGAAATTCACCCCCTAAGGGGGTTAAACGGGGCTCCAAAGTTTGTATGGGGAAACAAGATTAGTTAGTCTATTTTATTCGAAACTTTACAGGAGGTCTCCTATTGATAAATGAGTAGAAACGGGTTTCAGGATTTTTCAGAATTCAACCCCTAAGAGGGGGAAAAGGGGTGACAAAGTCTAAAAATCAATGCACAGCCCAAACCGCTGTGTCTAGAGATTCCAAATTTGGCACATTGGTTCCTTATGTGGTCTAGGGCTGCACTAAGAAAGGATTTTGCAAAATTCATCCCCTAGGGGGGTTAAACGGGGCTCCAAAGTTTGTCTGGGGAAACAAGATTAGTTTAACTATTTTATTCGAAACTTCACAGGAGTGCTCCTATTGATAAATGAGTAGAAACGGGTTTCAGGTTTTTTCAGAATTCAACCCCTAAGAGGGGAAAATGGGGTGGCAAAGTATAAAAATCATTGCACAGCCCAAACCACTGAGTCTAGAGATTCCAAATTTGGCACATAGGTTCTTTATGGGGTTTAGGGGTGCATTAAGAAAGGATTTTTTAAAATTAACCCCCTAAGGGGTTGAAAAGGGGGTCCAAAGATTACATGGGGAAATAAGATTAGTTAGACTACTTTATTCGAAACTTAACAGGAGTACTCCTATCGATAAATGAGTTAACATTTGTGTTTCAGGTTTTTTCAGAATTCAACCCCTAAAGAGGGAAATGGGGTAACAAAGCCTGAAATTTAACATAGGTATTGTTTGTATGGTTAATTGGGTCGGGTGTATTACAAAAACAACGCAATGTGGCGGACCTGAATTACCATCATTCCCTGTTGGGGTGCGATGGGGTTGAAATGTCTAAAAATCAATATGGGTGTCGAAACCGAGATTATCAGGGGTGCTGATGTCGAAAATGGCATTTATTTTGAGATCCAGAAGATAGCGGATTCAACTTCTTTACAGGGTTATTGTTGATTTATTGTGATGATTGTGATAACGATGATGATGATTGATATAATGATGATGTTGATTGTGATGATGATGATTATGATTAAGATGATAATGATTGTGATTACGATGATAATGATTGTGATAACGATGATGGTGATTGTGATAGTGATTTGATTGTGATTGTGATTGTGATATTGACGGTGATAGCCATGGTGATCGTGACTGTGACAGTGATCGTGACTGTGACAGTGATAGTAATGGTGATTGTAATAGTGATGGCGATTGTAATAGTGATAGTAATGGTGATTGTGATAATGATTGTGGTTGTGATAATGATGGCGATTGTGATCTTGATGATGATGATGATTAAGATGATAATGATTGAGATTACGATGATAATGATTATGATTACGATGATAATGATTGTGATGACGAGGATGGAGATTGTGATGATGATTGTGATTACGATGATAGAGGTTGTGATTACGATGATAATGATTGTTAAAATGATGATAGTGATGGTGATTGTGATGGTGATTGTGATTGTGATGGTGATTGTGATAGTGATGGAGATTGTGTTCGTAATAACGATGATAATGATTGTGATTACGATGATAATGATTGTGATTACGATAATAATGATTGCGATTGCGATGATAATGATTGTGATTACGATGATAATGATTGTGATGGTGATTGTAATGGTGATGTGTCGGTGATTGTGATGGTTATTGTGATTGTGATAGTGATTGTGATAGTGATAGTGATAGTGATAGTGATAGTGATGGTGATTTTGATAATGATTGTGGTTGTGATAGTGATGGCTATTGTGATCATGATGATTGTGGTTTAGATGAAAATGATTGCGATTACGATGATAATGATTGTGATGACGAAAATGGGGATTGTGATGATGATGATTGTGATTACGATGATAATGATTGTTAAAATGATGATAGTGATTGTGATAGTGATTGTGATAGTGATTGTGGTAGTGATTGTGATTGTGATAGTGATTGTGATAGTGATTGTGATAGTGATTGTGATAGTGATTGTGATAGTGATTGTGATTGTGATTGTGATAGTGATTGTAATAGTGATTGTGATAGTGATTGTGATTGTGATAGTGATAGTGATTGTGATAGTGATTGTGATAGTGATTGTGATAGTGATTGTGATAGTGATAGTGATAGTGATAGTGATAGTGATTGTGATAGTGATTGTGATATTGATTGTGATAGTGATTGTGATATTGATTGTGATAGTGATTGTGATAGTGATAGTGATTGTGATTGTGATAGTGATAGTGATTGTGATAGTGATTGTGATAGTGATTGTGATAGTGATTGTGATAGTGATTGTGATAGTGATTGTGATAGTGATTGTGATAGTGATTGTGATAGTGATTGTGATAGTGATTGTGATAGTGATTGTGATTGTGATTGTGATAGTGATTGTGATAGTGATTGTGATATAGTGATAGTGATTGTGATAGTGATTGTGATGGTGATTGTGATTGTGATAGTGATTGTGATATTGATTGTGATAGTGATTGTGATAGTGATTGTGATAGTGATTGTGATTGTGATTGTGATTGTGATAGTGATTGTGATAGTGATTGTGATAGGGATAGTGATAGTGATTGTGATAGTGATAGTGATTGTGATAGTGATAGTGATTGTGATGGTGATTGTGATTGTGGTAGTGATTGTGATAGTGATTGTGATAGTGATTGTGATAGTGATTGTGATAGTGATAGTGATTGTGATAGTGATTGTGATAGTGATAGTGATTGTGATAGTGATTGTGATAGTGATTGTGATAGTGATTGTGATAATGATTGTGATAATGATTGTGATAGTGATTGTGATAGTGATAGTGATTGTGATTGTGATTGTGATAGTGATTGTGATAGTGATTGTGATAGTGATAGTGATAGTGATTGTGATAGTGATTGTGATAGTGATTGTGATAGTGATTGTGATTGTGATTGTGATTGTGATTGTGATAGTGATTGTGATAGTGATTGTGATAGTGATAGTGATTGTGATAGTGATTGTGATGGCGATTGTGATTGTGATTGTGATTGTGATTGTGATTGTGATGGTGATGGTGATGGTGATGGTGATGGTGATTGTGATAGTGATGGTGATTTTGATTACGATGATAATGATTGTGATAACGATGATGGTGATTGTGATAGTGATTTTAATGGTTATTGTGATGGTGATGGTGATTGTGATGGTGATAGCGATGGTGATGGGGATTGTGATGGTGATTGTGATGATGATTGTGATGGTGATTGCGATGATGATTGTGATAATGATGGTGATTATGATGGTGATTGTGATAATGATGGTGACTGTGATAGTGATGGTGATCGTGATAATGATTGTGATAATGATGGTGGTTGTGATAGTGATGGTGATTGTGATAATGATTGTGATAATGATGGTGGTTGTGAAGGTGATGGTGATAGTGATGATAATAAAAAAATGTGATGATTATGAAATTTGGCACATAGATAGTTTATAACCTAAATTAACATGTAGAACACTATTTATCCCTTTAGTATAATTCAGTGGGGCAGTTACCGAACTGCACGCGGGCGAAGCCGCGGGCAACAGCTAGTAATTTAATAAATCCTGTGACGTGACTGAAGATGTATATTTATCTCCCTCTCGCAACAGGCATCCCGCCGTTCGGTGTCATATTTTCTTTCTCTTTCTTCACGCTTATAAGTAGTTCTAGTATTTTCGCCGTTTTTAAGCGCCGCGATGTTGGTTCATGACGTGTCTATATATAATACGTCATTGATCGGGACCATCTACCTTCGTGCGACATCGCCGTACCGCGCTACACAGATCTTCGGCCTTCAATCATCTCCGGCGGCGGCCAGCTGCGGGATTTCGCTTGCAACTACAGAAAAACACTTTAAAACACTTTTTAAAGGTACACACGCGTTCTTTTATTTAATCACCATTTGTTAGTTGGAAATTAGACGGGTGGAGGCTACACTGGCTCGAAAGTCAACTAGTCTTACTGTGTGCCCACAGTAAGACTAGTTGACAGACTTTTGGGCTTCTAACCACCCGTAACGAATGTCAAAGGTCTGCAAATGACAACCAACGCCTTAACGTGTTTACTGAGGCACTTAGTGAACTCGGTATTTAATTGATCTTTACACATTCATAGACCTACCTCGGCCCTACCTCGGCAAGCAATACTCAATCTGGAAATCGACTACTGTGAGTGTAATAATAATAATAATATTTTAGCTCATCTCCTAAGTCAAAAGAAGTCCCCTTTTACTTTTTTCAGCTGTGCCTATTCGTAGCAAATAGATAAATCTTTCAAGTCTTACAACAAACCTGCTCGTGTAGTTCTCGTATCAATATACGGTACTAAGATATAATTGCAACACCGAATGCATAACTAAACATGATGTTTTCTTTGGTACCGTGACGTTCTCGTAATGCGCCGTCGCGCGTGCCTGCCCCACGTGTTTCATGTGCATCCAAATATATCATTACTTATACCAATGGCTGAGCGTCACGCTTTTTTCATTTACGGGGTTAACAGAACAAGTATTGGTGCAAGCAACATAGTTAACGTTGAAATAAGAAAGTATTGTGTACTGTGCAGTGAACATTATGTCTTTGAGTGTACAGCTCATGACACGTAGAACATTACAAGGTGTAGAAAAATCTGTATTGTAGCATTAGTCTAAGTTTCCTGAGAAATTCTCAAATAAGTAGAGTCAGTCGTGATTATTTCCAAAACAATTGGCACAGTTTATATTGACTGGGGGAGCATAATCTGATTATGGATTTCCTGGTGATACAGCGTGCTTAAAATGATATGTCTTCACAAAACCCGAAAGTAAATCCGGTATTAGAAACATTTACGAGGTTATATAGTCGGGATTAATCACGCGATCAATATAAATCGTGCTGAAGACGTAACAATGAGAGCATGTCAATGTAGATCCGATTGCGCTGAATACAAACCAAAGAAGGTTTTTTAATCCGTATTGATTCTAACTGACACACATAACTATCTTATTTCTACTGTGGAAATCAGTTCATTTTCTAAGCCGGACTTGTATAATAATATACAAACACCGTGTCTAACCGGATGCAGCTGAAAACTGATTTCCAAAACACAGTTACTGGAAAATACGATACCCCTGGTTAAGTCTGGTGGTCTGGCTTTTAGGGTTGTGATCTTTCTCAATCTGCTTAGCCATCCACAGATTGAAGATAAACTTCTTCTTAGTCGTTCACTCTTGACAGAGTGGTGGTGGACCGTGGTCATGAGGGATCGCCCACAACAGCGGTCGCTCCTTTCGCGATCCTTTTTCACCGGTCTCTATTGGTCGCCACATTCTGCCAGAGGGATCTTGGTGACAGATTTAATGGACTCTGTCCATCGGGTTTGTGATCGACCACGTGGTCTAAGAAGATAGACGCGTGACTTAATATTTACCCTCGAGCACCTCAATTCAAGCACCGAGTTCATATAAAACGTTCCGTGCCATCGTTTTTTTTTTAATTAACTCTGAACATATGCCTCCAATATCGAGATTGAATCCGACGGCAGGCGGACGAGGGTGATGTGTGTAAACTGTAAACTGTAAAGCCATTGATGTGGGATTTTAATCAAACTAGTTTTCAAACTTTCACTTATGTAACATGCCAGTACGCCTGTAATGCCCTAAGGGTTAAGCAGAGGTGTACCCAATAGTACAGCTATATTTCCTTCATTGTCACTAGTACCATTAACAGTTCCATGATGGAACTAGTGTTGTTTTTTATAATCACTAGTTCCATTTTTAAAGAATCTGAAATGCAGTTATATTAAAGTCCCATTTAATAAAGTGCGAGCCTATTGCCATCAACAAGGCACATTTCCATTTTCTGCTACCGAGAAATTTCTGGTGGAAAAATCCACTTACATTTTGCCGACCTGGGAATCGAACCCAGGAGCTCATACTCAGCAGTCACGCTTGCGACCACTAAACCAACGAAGTAGTTAGGATATCCACACTTTCTTTCTTACAAAACAGTAGCTAGATATGTCTACGATAATATAGGGTGTAAAAAACCTCTTAACGAAGTCGATATCACTTATTCTCCCCGTCATTGCGATTTTTTTTTTATACACCATACCTGGTTACCATATTGGGGGTCAAAGTTCCAACTTTTTGGCAAGTTTTTCTTTAAATACAAGTTTTTAATGTAAGATTTTAGAGGAGCTCGTGGCTAAATAATAACAGCCGCTCGGGTCGATCGTTAGGTTAAGCCGTGCTTACCTAGGTTGGTCTGTGGCCACCCATTACATACCGAGTTTCCTCCGTGCCTCGGAAAGCACGCTAAGCCGTTGGTCCCGGCTGTCATTTGTAGATCTTTGACAGTCGTTAGGTAGTCAGAGGCCAAAAAAGTCTGACAACCAGTCTTACCAAGGGGTATCGTATTACCTGGTACTAACTGGGTTGTGGAGGTCAGATAGGCAGTCGCTCCATGTAAAATACTGGTATTCAGCTGCATCCGGTAAAACTGGAAGCCGACCCCAACATAGTTGGGAAAAGGCTGGGCAGATGATGACCTCCACGACCCCCGTACTATTCAATCCATCCATCAGTACAATGTTTTGAGTGCGTTACATTGAGTTTTACCACAAAACATGATTTTTCACCCCAAAAAAAAAGTTTCTTTCCCAGCAATAATTTTTGCGTTAACTAACTTATTTTGATGTACAGAATGCTTGGTTGACGGGTTCGTGATGAGGTTGTTTACACCCTGTATGTATGCTTAAATCAAAATGGTTGTTAATGCAGTAAGTGCACAGACCTTATTATATAAACATTAATATTTATTAGTTCTGTTTAAGAAAGTGGCCATCAACGTCAAGGCCAGAATAGTTTTATATGTAGGACCTACAGGGCTACAGGAATGTCACGCATGATACTTGATAGCTACCGACTTCGAATAACAATAGGTTATAGGACTCGATTTAGATCCAATGAAGTACCTGGTGTATCTGTTCATCATTAATAAGTTCGATAGAAACGGGAAAGGAAGGGAAAAGGGAGGTGGTCAGATTGGAAGAAGAAGTTCAATTTTGTTTGCCACCATGTCGGTTTGCCAGCGGTTTATTTCATCACCACTGCTCTCAAAACGGTGAAGGAAAACATCGTGAGGAAACCGGCATGTCCTAGAACCAAAAAATACGAAGACATGTGACATCTACCAATCCGCATTGGGCCCGCGTGGTGGCTCATAAAGCATAGCCCATTCCTTCTCATAAAGAGGAGGCCTGTGTCCCAGCAGTGGGAACATTCATAGGCTGATGATGGCGGTTTGAGGTCGTTGGACATGTAAAACTTAGAAGTACTCCTCAAGTTCTTATCTTTGCTATATTGTAATCAAAAAGTGATAAATATAATATGAAGACAAGAGCCATTTAAGATTCACAGTTTGGTGTTATGCTTTTTCATTTTCTCCGTGCGCACAATGTGCCTAAAAAAGGAACAAAGTTAAATTTATTAAAAATTTTCGTACAAAGCATTTCATTTAAAGTTCCATAGCTCCGTGTCTTCCTATATCTCGTTCAAATCAAGGAAGACTATCAAAGTCTTTGGTAATAATAGTAAGAAGATAATAAATAATACAACTATTAATTCTAAATGCAGTGCATAAATCATTCAAAATTATGAATTAGTGCGTATTCCTGGGCTATTCACTGCACGCCCACGGCAATGGCTTCCGCCGCGCTACGCCAGTAGCCAGTACCCAGTAGCCCTGATGAAATACCTCATAATACGCCGACGGAATGCGACTATCGACAATGCGCATGGACACTCAATTATTTTACATTATACGTGTTGAAACCGCAGCATTTCGCGCCCATTTGTTACAATACACTAAGCTTGTGAAACGTTTACAGCTGTATGTAAAAACAAGGATATAAACACTTCAGTAGCAAGTTATGTTGGTATTGTAGACATTCAATTAGTAATGGTTGTGTGTTAAAGTTCTTATTTATTTAACGTTAAGGGTATTCCAGTATTTTACGCTTAAAAGACTTTAAACACGGTTAAATTATATAATGCATTAATATACTTTATTGAAAGCTTTTATTTAACTTGCAATGTTTGTTAAGGTCAAATCTAGCAAGCTGAATTAGAATTCTGTTTTTTTTAATTGTTTTTTTTTTTTTGTATCTCTGTTTAATAGCTATTCAGGCGCATAAAAATAGTGCATGCTGTGCTCTTCTTTAAGTAATGGGGGGGCACTTAGACGTAAGTTTGAAATGTTGTACTTTAGAGGGTGTAAAACACCTCATAACGAAGCCAAAAGGCACTTGTTCTCCTCGTCATTGCGATCATTTTTTTGGGAACCTTCTAGTTACGGAGATATTGGGGGTCAAAGTTCCAACTTTTTGACAAGTTTTTTTTTAAATACAAGTTTTAATGTAAGATTTTTACTTTAAACACCTCCACAACCCCCGTACTATTCAATCCATCAATCAGCATAATCTTTTGAGTGCGTTACATTGAGTTCTACAACAAAACATGATTTATCACCCCAAAAAAAAAGTCGTTACCCAGCAATAATTTTTGCGTAAAGTTACTTACTTTGATGTACAGAATGCTTGGTTGATGGCTTCGTGATGAGGTCTTTTACACTCTGTATATTATGTAATAGTGTACCCATTGTTGAAAAGCCAAATAAAATAAATAAATAAGAACAATTTCGTCTCATCCTAGGGAGTTTGAAATGTTTTAAGATTTTATGACAAGCATGATCTGACTCTAGAGTCCACCACAGCCTGGCTGATGTCCTAGGGTTTGGTCCTACTAACTCAATTACCTAAATATCGCGATCTTTGTTTTCTTCGATGTGTGACCTAAACCGAATTCTAATAAATAAGGCCGATATATAAGCTCTGGATGAAAGCAGCTTTTATGTTTAAGTATTTCAAGTAATACTACATTATTTACATTCGTAACTAAATTGTGGTATTATTGGTGTAGGTCATTGTTATCCAAACACTCAAACTTAAAAACATAATTTGATACAGATAAGAAATTCCAGAATTGTCCATTTGAATACGAACCAAAGAAATAACTTTAATTAACTTTAAACATGGAACAAGCTTCGCATAATATTAAAAGTTTGGGCCTTCTAATTCTGTCTGAATGTCCGGTTGTTTTAAATTAATTTGTATTTTCGCCCTTCCTTTCGTTGTTCCCCTTAATTAACGGTGTTCACCCTCTCCCCGTTTGTAACAATAAACCCCTCCACGTTTGTAACAATAATTTACAGGCGGGGCTTAAACGCATGCGTGTTGCAAAAATTACAAACAATTATTGATACAATAAAAACAAATGGCAATGAACGACATCACATTAGTGTTAACAAAATACCATCATGTATTTGTATCTCCACTTTTTTGAGCTGATTTTTAGCAAAATTTACATCGAATTCTTTCCGAGACCACCCACGCTTTATGATCGCAAGTTACCTATCCGGCCTGATGTTTTAAATGATAACACATAAACCGGATCAATTAATGTCAATAAAACCAAAATTATGCAAATGTACGGACTGTTTATTGACAATATTAGACTTTTTGTTTGAAATGTTAAAATTGTTATAATTCTGATTTATATTTAAAAATCGGAATCACACATCATTAATCATCATCATCAGCCTTTTAATGTTCCCACTGCTGGGACACAGGCCTCCTCTCTATGAGAGATAATGGTCTATAATACACCATGCGGGCCCAGTGCGGATTGTTAGATGTCATGTCTTCGAATTTTTTGGTTGTAGGATATGCCGGTTTCCTCACGATGTTTTCCTTCACCGTTTTGAGAGCAGAGGTGATGATATAAATTACACAAAGTAATGCGCCTGTCTGGGTTCGAACCCACGACTTTATTTATATATTTACTGTTTGTAAGTCTGGGCCACCACTGGGCCACCGCTGCTCATCATTAATAATGTTTGGTAATGTCGTGAAATATGATGCTTGCGAATAAAATAACATAAACAATAGGTAATTACCGATTCCGAGGTCGCTTGCTAAACAATGACCACGCCCATGCAGACTCCAGTGATATTTAGTTTCAAAATCAAGCTAACCTTCGGATCGAGCGCCTGAGCGGTCACGAAGGGAAACCTAAAATATCATCGATAAACCGCTTACAGTCGACGAGTGCAGCTTCTCAGATTCCCTTTATTTATTTACTTTCAGAGATTTACAGATAATTAATTGGCTTTACGTAGTTGAGAGGCAAGTGTACACTAGTATCTTATCTTTTTTATTCTACTATTATCAATGCGAGTTTGTGAGGATGGATACGCATAGATGGATGTTTGTTACTCTTCCACACGGATTTAGATGTTTGATGTTTGTATACAGGGTGTAAACAGACTTCACGAAGCCGTCAACCAAGCATTCTGTACCTACATCATATTAAATAACTTTACGCAAAAATTATCGCTGGGAAACGACTTTTTTGGGTTAAATATCACGTTTTACGTTAAAACTCAATGTACCGCACTCAAAACATTGTGCTGATTGATGGATTGAATAGTACGGGGTTCGTGGAGGTGTTTAAAGAAAAATCTTAAATTAAAAACCAGTATTTAAAAAAAAAGAACTTGTGGAAAAGTCGGAACTTTGACCCCCAATGTTTCCGTAACTAGAAGGTTCCCAGGTATGGTGTAGAATAAAAAAAAGATCGTAATGACGAGGAGAACAAGTGCCTTTCGGCTTCGTTAAGTCTTTTTACACCCTTTATAGTTTATCACCTACCTTATATTGTCTAAATAAGATATTTTTTTATTCTGATAGCACGATCCTGTGGGACAATTATTTTACCGAACTCTACGTTTACGATGCCGGGAATAAACTAGTTATATAAGTTTAAAAACGGCTAGTACGTATTTCGTAGGAATAGGGGCCGTAATTAATTAAATATTATAGATAGCTATAAAACGATTATTTTTAATGTCATAAAATTTAACGACTTCACTGGTCTGCTCGACTTGGTGCGATAATAATTAATGATTCTGCTATTTTCTAATTATTAATATTTTATCTTGGACACTTAATCCAATAGGTATGATCACACTTTTGTTAGGTAAGTGTCCTAGAATTTAAAGAGGATAAATTTCTAAGGAAAGTTATTTTATCCGAATCACACCGCAAATTGTTATTTTTTAACATGAATTCAGCAGGTTGAGTTTAGATCCCCTAGAAAGAAATATTTCGTCGGACGTCGGTTATTAAAAAAATCAGGGTCAAGATGTATGATGAAAAATTGGTTTGCGCATCGAGGTCCCTTTCCCTTCTACTATCCCCATAGTATAGGGACCTGCGTGTAATAGACGCACTAACTGAATACTTTATTTTGTTTGATTTCAGCGCCTGTTTGACTTACGTATGTATACAGGGTTAATTTTCAATCATCATCATCATCATTTGAGCCGTAAGACATCCATTGCTGGACATGGGCCTCTCCCAAGGTGGGGTTTTGCCATAATCGCCACGCTTGGCAGGCGGGTTGGCGATCGCAGTACGGTTGTTACAGAAGCACAGAGAACGCTGCTGCCCATTCTCATTCCATTAGTTTTCAATGAACAGCCAAAATTTAAAATTAAGATCTAGATATCAAACCAAAAGTGCATTTTAAATATTATTTTCTAAAAATATTAAATAAAATAGTAGCAATGATTTGAAAATGTCCTAAATCATAAACCTAGTGAGAATCATTGCACTTGTGTGCATGCATGCACCGCCAAATTTATGTGTGTGCTAAGATAAATTAACAAGTAACATAACTGCTATAGTTTAATAACCTATATATATATATATATGTAGGTTATTGAACTGATCTTGTGCTGTTGCTAATCCACACGTTCGGTGTAGATTAGCAACAGCACAAGTCAGTTCAATCTCTTTAGTGGTGGACAGGAATGAAATTTTGTTTAAAAAAAGTTTTTTTTTTTCATTATATCGAAAATATTATCGATTTTAAACCATCTCTGAAAATTTGGCCGGTTATTGAAAACTAACCCTGTATAATAACCGTTCTCTTCAGTTTCCCCTCATCATCATCAGCCTTTTAATGTTCCCACTGCTGGGGCACAGGTTTCCTCTTTATGGGAGGGAACAACACAAAGTGAGGAAGAGACGTTAGTATATATTTTTTTTTTTGGTGCTCTTCTATACATTTTGGATTGCATATACGTATATCAGTTGAACAGCAGATGGCCAGATAGCAGTTTTACCTTTACTTTACACCCTACAGGCAAATAAAAGTGAAGGTACCCTACGTAGGTACCTATTTAAGATCACTTTACGTCAGTAATTGTACAGCAATTTCGTATCGATTGTACAGTCGGCCGTGCCGGCGTGCTGGTGAATGCATCGGATAGTGCATCGGTCGAAAGGGTCGCGGTTACGGAACGGACGCCTCTCACTGCGCGCGCGCCGGCCAAATGTCATCGCCGCCGCCGACTGCGTTCAACAATGTAATTATACACAGCTCTCTGTACTACCTACTAGCTGTTGTGGGAATTACAGAACAAAGTGCATTCGCTTGTCTTCCTGGAGAAATCGAGAGTGTTCATCTAAATCTTCCTACGTGAGTCGTAGGAGTCAATCGAGGACATTGAGGGTAATAGCTGTTATAGAGATAGTAGGGATTAGTTAAACACATCCGTAGTTGATGCTTTAGAATTGATAATAGCAGATTGTCGACCGAGAGGATGAACCAGGTTCTTATGTCACGGTGCATTGAACCTCGAACGTAACGATGGATTCTGGATACTCTCGCCTGCTGAGTGTGAGAAAATAAAAACAAATTCGATTTTCAAATTAGTGGTTTATAAAACTGTTATCTAATTGGAGAACGCCTTCATAAATGCAGTTTCCTACACTCTTTGGTCAAAAATAGGGCAATTTTGTACAAAATACAGGAGAGAACCTATCGTTTGTTGGTAGAGGTACTGCTCTGCTTTGCTTTGTATGATTACAAGCTACTAATTATAATTGATTACAAGCCGCTAAAAATACGTCACAATCGTAATAATCTCGTATTAAATTCAGTTTAGACAGTGTGTTTAAGTTTAGAAATATGCTTATCCGAATGCGGCATGCAAAGACGAAACAACAAGTCTACTAACTTAATCATAATAAATAACACCATCGTGAAATAAATAGCCATAACGTGCATATTTTGTCTCCTTGCGGCTTGTAACAATGAACTAAAAGATTACATGCAGTAAAGCTGAGAGTCGATATTATGCAGAGATATTTCAACGTAGTTTATGAGTAAGGAGGTCAAGGAAATAGCGTACAAATCAATGGTGCATGGGTGTGCGACACTTCCTCACTTTGTGTTGTTGACAATAAAACAAAATGTCTGTCCACAAACAATGAAACTTAGTTTGGGGTCAGCAATGCTGGTGAAGTTACAAATACAATGACATTATTGTTTAAGAAATGTCATTCAGACTCAATTACGCAACGTGCAATTGTCGCAACAAACATTTTTGTTGTCAGCACTTTCGTTAAAAAAGCTTTTTTAGAAAAATAAACCGACTTCAAAAACACAAAAAAGTGAACAATTACTTTAGCTTCAGAAGTCGGTGACAAAAAAAACTAATTGATACAAACAAAAGTCACCGACTTCTGAAGTTTTTTTGTATGCAGTTACTGCCTATCTGAGGGGCCGTTCAAGTATTATGTAAGCTGATTTATTACAATTATTTACCCCCCCCCCCCCTCCCCTAGTCAGCAAAAGTAAGCAAAGCTCTTACCCCCCCTCCCATTCTTACGTATACATTGGTATATGCATTTTTCTTTTAATTTAAGTATTCTGTTTTTTTTTTATTGATTCATGAGAAGCAGTTTTAATTCTAGAAAGAAGAAAATAAGCTTAGCTACTCGGTTCTAACCGAGTACCTAAACGTATTCATTATTTGTTGGAATCCCCGAATATGCGTTTGGTTTTCAAGCATACACAATGTGTGGGTTACCATTTATGTGTGAAAAAGTAAATAATTACTGCTGACGTAATCACCATCTAGACCCCCTCACGCCCCATGTCATCAAAAATAAGCTAAGCATAGACCCCCCCGCCCCCCTATAGTGCTTACGTAATACTTGAACGGTTCCTGATCTCTGTAATCCAGTGACTACAACAATTTATTCTCCTTAGCAAGACTAGTTGTCAAACTTTCGGGCTTCTGACTATTCGAAGACCTGAAACGAACGATTCATATCGAGGAAGGAAGACCCACAAAATGACAACCGGGACTGTGCTTTTTGAGGCACGGCGCGGTCGGCGGGGTCTAAATATGCTATGGACGGCCACTCATCTAACCACACGCAGGTGAAGTGATTTTGTCAATTTTTAATAACCAAATAAGCTAGCTACTAACGTCACGAGAAACTACTCATCATTCATAATTTTTCTACCGTAATCCCAATTTGTTTGGATTCAGGTCCTGAATCCAAAGAGAGATTCGTCATCTGGCGACTGAATCTTGCGACTGATCGCACCTTCCAATTTTAATTTTATTTTGTTGTCGTCAACTCGCACTCACGTTATAAAGTACAGTCAAATGCAAACGGATTGAAACCAATGTCTCTTAATAACTAAATAATGCGTGTGTCATAGCGGCGGGGGAGGGATGGGGTAATGGTTTTTTTTTTATAATAAAATTTTTTTTTTTTTTTTTTTTTTTAATTTATTAATAATTTATATTTATTTAAAATTAATTTATTAATTGGTTTTTCGTTTTTTATATATATTTTTTATTTTTCTTTTATAGAGAATAAAAAGAAACGTTAACAAAAAAAAATGTTTACAAAATAATATAGATATATAAAAAATATATATTAAAAAAAACTACATTTATAATATAACAAATATTTTTTCTTTTTTCTTTCTTATATTATGCAAGCATTGCTCGTTTTAAGGAATTATTAGATCTACACAATACATTTTATTAGAAGTTTACGTAGTTGACTATACAGTCAACTACGTAGACATTGACGTGTACATACGTACATATGAAGTATTTTACGTAGGTGGCGCGAGTTGACTACAACAAAATAAATAAAAATTGGAAGGTGCCACCTCGCGACCAGTCGCGAGGATCACAGTCGCCAGGTTCATAGTCGCCAGACTATAAAAGTCGCCAGATGACAAATGACTCTCCAAAGAAATTAGGATTACGTCATGTCCTCTTTTTCAATACTTTTCGGTTACTCGTCATCTCATCAGACACCTCATTTCTTGCCATATCATCATTTACACAGTTCATCCATCGTTTCTTTGGTCTTCCTTTAATCTTATAGCCATCAACATTTATACTCAAATTTTCATCACGGCGTTTTCCTCATTCCCCGCATCACATTACCAAACCAACAACAACAGCCCATTACGTCCACTCCTGGACATAAGCCTCTCCCATGATGGGAGGAATTTGCGTAATCTCCACGCTTTGCAGGCGGATTGGAGATCGCAGTGATGAAAGACTAGAACAGAAAACGCTGCTGCCCATTTTCTGGTCTACGGAGGCGCAAGGTGTTCTGCCTCAGACATTAGTCGCCTTATACGACACCGGTCAGTGTAATGGGTTGGTACTATTCTACTCTGTCGGATACCACACGGCTAACCACTACCAAACCAAGAGATGCTACAAAGGCAGATAAAAAAAAAAAAAGATTTTTCAATATTTATTTTCTACAATTTGTTCGTTTTTTTTTTTTCAAAAGATTTTCTACACTGAGGTGCACTACAGAACGGAACTACTTACTAGATTTTTCTAGAACTATGAGAATGACGAATTTCTCGAAGTACAAATAATTTTATTTCCTCAGCAATGTGTAATAACTGTAAGCTCCTTTCAGTATCTGCAAAGAAAAGAATACATATAAATTATAGATTCTACAGAACATGTCATGACAGAGACAATTTTCTGATTTTTCCACCCAAACCCAATGCAATTTTAATAAGACAGTCGTTGCAACAAGTTACGGCGTTGTCTCGTCTTTATTCGCCCACATAATTAATGTATGGCTTTGATATCAGATCAAATCTGATATCAAAGCTTTGATATCAGATTTGAAATAAAAAAATCAACCACGATTGCCTGGACGGTACTCGACGTCTTAGAGAGAGTTTAGACAAGAATGTGAAATGAAACAAACTAACTGAAGAGTTAGTCTAGTAAACTGTGTTTTAGTTGCTATCCATCGTTCAAAATTTTGTTTGACAAAGATGTGGTTTTGGAAAAATAACTTTAAAGCCCACACATAATCAATTTACGCTAAAATTTTACTTTGATATCAATATGAAAACAGGATTTTAAATGGACGAAGATGATGGCAACCTCACAGAAGTAGAATTAAAGCAACCATAGGAGCTAAATTAGCAACTCCTTTTGTGGTGGTTCAAACTTCGTTTGAAAACCTGTTAAAATAAAGTTATATTCAGCTTGCATTACAAAGTGGCTGTTACGTTAGTCACTGCGGGCCGAATAGTGCGAAATGAGTGGTTTTTTGATTAGATTTACTCTATTGATTGGACTAAAAAATAAAACTATGACGCTGTTGCATGTTGCTTGTAGAATTATTTGCAAAAAAAATCGCATGTATTTTAGTATGGTTTTTACTCGTTAAAAAAATTTTTAGAGATAAGTTCGTGATTTTTTCTTATCGAGTAAAATTAGTTGTATTATGTTTTCAAAACACTATGTACATATATGTACATATGTGTGTGTATGTATGTGTTGTGTATATATGTGTATGTGTGTATATATCCTGAAGAATATCATATATTTTTCTGGTTTTGTTTATTGCACTGAATCATAATTATACTTTTTTGCATTATAAAACTCGCGTTTGGCTCCTGTAGTCCCCTTAACAGTGTGGTTGTGTGACTGTGTATGCATGCATCCTACGATAACTCACATTTATGAAGGTCGGCAAAGTAAGATTGGCGAAGGGCCCTGCAGTGAACATGTTCTCAATACAGAGCTGTCCTGATAGAGTTAACACGTACTTTCTTTGTCGGTAGTTTACCATATACCAGTTACTTTCGAAGGGCCCAGATGATAGATTTTCACTCTGAAATTATGAAAAAAAAGACGGAGATATAGTTAGGGCTTGGGGGACATAATTAGTGTTTAGGTTATTCTTGTTCTTGATTATTTTTATTTATTATATATTATTTATTGACATTTATTAATCTATTAATAAATGTCTAAAATATAAGAAAATTGCACGCGCAACGCTTTTCTTGCTTTTATTTTACAAGATATCAGAATTATTTACGTTATGTACAAACCATAACTCTATAATTATGTATAAATTAAATTCCTCCTTTTGTTATTTTGAATTACCTATTATTGTACTTTGCTGATTTTAATTTTGAACATGTTATTTAATTATTAATTAGCGAAAAACTTCTCAAAGGAATTGCTCTGGATATTTTATTTCAGCTGTTTTCATAATAACATATGGCTATTAAAAATTGTGACTCACTTTTATCAAAACGTCATTGCTGTGCCAGCAGAACATAAAAAGTTGAGCGATTCCAAATATTAAATACTCGGCCATCAACAGCTTCTGTGCGGCGTTTTGTGCGGACTGTTGAAAAGAAATACTAGATTTATGTGTGTCTGAAACTCTGAACTCATTAATATTCATTTCAAACGACGAATGTTGCTGTCCTTCATAAAATTAAAGAAGAAACGGTTTCTATGACGCAACAAAAACCCTACAATTGACAGTTCGCGTTGACATTGTTTGTTCCCACAAAAAAAACTTTCAGGTAATCTAGGTAGACCTAGATTACCTGAAAGTAAATATTTACTAGAATTTCAAAGGTTTTCCGAGAAAACTTACTGTTAATTGGTAAGCGCTCGCACATAGCATCAATGAACACATAACCATGTAAAAGAACATGACGGGCGATAAAAGGGAATTAAATAATCTCGAATACCTGAAACAAAAGATCAATTAATTTATTATTACAGGAATTAGTATCAGTGGGCGTTCAAAATTATTGTTTTTTTTGGACCGTATGGCTGTAACATGTTTTGCCTCGTAGTGGTTGCGCACGTTAAATATTTTATCGATAAAATTTTGGAAAAGCGTAGTTTTAGACAGAAATATTGTATCTAACCAGACTTTTTGGGTCTTATGACTATCTATATGATGTGTTTTGTGATTAGTATGGTAATTAAACAATAAGAACATAGCGTATGCTTAGCCTAGCGAAAAGAATTTATATTCTACGCACTAAAAACGTACTTACCTACCTAAACAAGTTCTATATTATCTACATTATAGCAGGTATTCTACATTGTTTTTTTTTGTTATACTAAATAATAAGAAAAAACACATTTTTTTTATATTTTTAAATGTTTTTTTATATATTTTTTAATTAATATTTAAAAATGTAACAAATTTGTTTAAAAATGAATAAAGAAAAAACACAGCATCAATATAACTTGGCAGTTCTGATTATTTATACTTATTTGGTAGTGGTAGAGCTAGAGAGACGTTAATTTAAGTGTTGAAATTAGAGAGGTTCATTTTTCTCAAAATATTCCATTGAGATGGTTTATCAGTAGGTATGTGCTTGGTCATATCCTCTCATTGGGCAAAGAGCATCATCAAGCGAAGATATCGAGAAGAATACAGCTAGAGCGAGCCGCATTCAGCAAATTGGACGACATTCAGAAATCAGACAAAATTCCCCGCCTCTTTATCGATGCCCACCATAACGTACGATGCTGAGGAACAGGTACGCAGGCTGCGTACGGGCTTAGAGTTCCACAGAGAGTCCAGGTGCGTTGCATGCTTGGCATAAAACTTGTAGGCCGATATCAAAATGTTGAAATACGAAGACGTACTAAGGTTTCCCAAATGGAAATCGCGTGTGACTAAGTGACGTCAAAATAATGAAAAGAGAAGTGTGCCGGTGAGATGCGCACACGACATTATTGCCATCACAAGTCAAAGCACGATTAGGCTGGCACGGGAGTATGGAGATTGCACCAAACGAAGAGAGGCGTATACCCATCTGTGGGTGACGTTGGGCCTCACTGCCCATCATTATGATTTAGAAAAGTTATCTGATTTGATAAAAGAACTGAGAGCTGCACTGCAAGTACGTAGCAATCGATAACGATCGAATCGATACGATTAGATAAATCCGACTTTTCGATTGGTTAAAAACTCATTTTATCGAGAATAACTGTCAGATTTATCGAATCGTATCGAATCGAGTGCTACGTACTTGCACTGCTGTTCTTGTTTAGCTTTTAATGTCATGGTAATTGTTGTTTGTTTATCTGAGCAAGATGTGTGCATGTAAAATTACAATATTCTACAAATAGAGGGATTGTTTGAAAGAAATTGTGGCTGACTGTAGTATCGAACTTAAATACATTCTCTGCACCTTTCATAGATACTAGGTATAACCCTTTTTATACTTGTACATATTTTTATTTATATTATAGAGTTAGTGTGTAAATAATGTAAATGTTTGGTCGGTGTTTAATAAATAAAATACATTTTACATTGACACTAGAATTTATGGTTTGCTCTTTAAAAGCTAACTATTACATTTATTACGACAACAACAACAGCCTATATCGTCCACTGCTGGACATAAGCCTCTCCCATGATGGGAGGAATTTGCCGTAATCTCCATGCTTGGCAGGCGGATTGGAGATCGCAGTGATGAAAGACTAACAGAAAACGCTGCTGCCCATTCTCTGGTCTACGGAGGCGCAAGGTGTTCTGCCTCAGACATTAGTCGCCTTATACGACACCCGTGAGTGTAATGAGTTGGTTCTATTCTACTCTGCCGGATACCACACGGCTAATTTGTTACGATATATTTATTTTATTATATTTTATTGTTTTTTATACGTTTACTTTTTGTATTGTGGCCGTGTATTTTTTTTGTTTTTCTATTCAGCACAGTTAATTCTCTTTGAAAGTGTTCCTTGTGAGTAGCGATATTTTCTGCATAAAATATCGTTAAAATCTCCAAATATTTAGAATCGTCAGAATGGCCACAAAATCTTCGAGAAGTTTTGCCTGCGCAAGTCGTTTTGGTCAGGCCCCGTACGATGAGATGAAAATAAACGTTGCTGAAAAGCTAATTGCTGTTGATAGGTTTTGGGCCGTTTGGAAAACTGAAACGTCGTTGTTCGAAGGGTTTCTGTCTGGAGCTTTACATAGTTTTAGTGTTAACTCATCGCGCCCTACATACTAAGCTATCAAGTTTTTATGTTTAAGATGCTTGTTGAAAATCCCTCTGGGCTCCACCGATACCTGATCTGACCAGACCTGATTAAGAGAACTATGATCAGCTCTAGATTGTTACAGACTAAGTTGATTAAAAACTGGAAAGTAATAGATATTATCTGTTCAGCACCCTCGAAAACAGAGTGCGGTAGTTAAATTGGTTTAAACTTAAATAGGATTTATATCATTTCTTATTTTTTTAGATCCTTGGGTAGACCTGCGGATTTATTTTTCAGTGACATTACTAGAAGTACTAGCCCACGACATGAACGATATTCAACAGATATTTTCGGTAAGATAACTTACGGTACTGTTAACTTATTTATGTGTCATCATCTGCCTAGCCTTTTCCCAACTATGTTGGGGTCGGCTTCCAGTTTTACTGGATGAAGCTGAATACCAGTATTTTACATGGAGCGACTGCCTATCTGACCTCCACAACCCAGTTAGTACCAGGTAATACGATACCCCTTGGTAAGACTGGTTGTCAGACTTTTTTTTGGCCTCTGACTACCTAACGGCTGTCAAAGATCTACAAATGACAGCCGGGACAAACGGCTTAAAGTGCTTTCCGAGGCACGGAGGAAACTCCGTATGTAATGGGTGGTCACTCATCCACAGACCAACCTAGGAAAGCACGGCTCAACCTAAAGATCGACCCAAACGGGTGTTATTATTTAGCCACGAGCTCCTCCAGCTAACTTATTTATGTGTAAGTATAACAAACATTAAGGTAGACTTAGTACTTCTTTTAGGAAGGTCTTAGTCAAGACCGTTTCTGAAATGAATTCATTAATTATCGAATGATGATTTGTAAAGCGCTAGAAAGCGCAAAATACGCGCTTTGGATGTAAAGTTCCGGCCACCAGCCGTTATGCAATACAAGATTCTAGATCTAGAAGATAAGAAGTAATAATTGCAACTGGAAGTTAAAATAGTAGACTAGCTTGTGTAAGCAAGTCAGGCAAATGAGCACCAAATACGAGGATAGCGATAATATGTGAAGTCAGTCAAAGGCTTAAAAAGTTACGTTTTATGAACGATTTTCATAGTCGATGGATTGTCATCTGCCTAGCTATAAACTAAAAACGAACTAAACGATAACTATGTTGGGGTCGGCTTCCAGTCTTACCGGATGCAGCTGAATACCAGTATCTTACATGGAGCGACGGCCTATCTGACCTCCACAACCGAGTTAATACCGAGTAATACGATACCCCTTAGTAAGACTGGTAGGGAGCAGTGGTGGCCCAGTGGTGGTGGCCCCGACTTACAAACAGTAAGTCGTGGGATCGAACCCAGACAGGCACATTACTTTGTGTAATTTATTTCATCATCACTGCTCTCAAAACGGTGAAGGAAAACATCGTGAGGAAACCGGCATGTCTGTCAGAACCAAAAAATTCGAAGACATGTGACATCTACCAATCCGCACTGGGCCCGCGTGGTGGATTATAGCCCATTCCTTCTCATAGAGAGGAGGCCTTTGTCCCAGCAGTGGGAACATTAATAGGCTGATGATGATGATGGTAAGACTGGTTGTCAGACTTTTCGGGCCTCTGACTATCTAACGACTGTCAAAGATTTACAAATGACAGCCGGAACCAACGGCTTAAAGTGCTTTCCGAGGCACGGAGTACTGGGTGGTCACCCATCCACAGACCAACCTAGGCAAGCACGGCTTAACCTAAAGATCGACCCGAGCGGCTGTTAATATTTAGCCACGAGCTTCTATAGTCTACGTATAGTCGATAGATCGTAAATTCTAAAAATGGAAAGTTTGCATACAATTTACTAGATTTTTGTAACAGTTGAGTGAAGTTATTGGCACAGTCAATAAAAATTGTATTAGAAACTGTCGATTAGTTTATAATCAATCAGTAGTTCTTGAAGTACACCATAATAAGCGCAATATAATATAATTGCATACTTGATCAGGAAAACTATTTGTATGTGTCTATCTGCCAAGCACAGGCAATGGTAGTAATGTTGCAATACGTTAGTCCTTTTCTTAACGAAGTAAATACTTATTATACGACAGCGTTATGAATGAAATAAGCAAAGAAATCTAGTCAGACTCCAAAATATTTTGATTCATCTTCATTAGTGTATAAAATAGATGAAAATTCAGAAATTCACGGACACAAAAGAGGAGAACAGAGGGGCTTTTCTAAATTATAAATACTTGAAAGCAATTCATGTTCTTCGTTCAATTATATAATTATCTTAAATAAAAATTACTCACTTGATGATAGAGACGTGAATAGCGTGAAGTTGTCGCACCACTTCCTTACATTCCTCATCACTGATCGCAGTTTCATACGACTGAAACATTTGCTTGCATCTTTCACGTAGCAGGTCAAGTTTTCCACCAAAGAACACCATGGTTACCACGATACATGTGTCATAAGCAGCCATGATTGCAGCACCGTAAGCACATAAGAGTGTATGCCAGACTACCGTGATCCAGCAACCAGGTGAATGATACTTATCAATGGGCATCCAAGAACTGAAGATGTGCGGGAAAGGCTCAGTCCCATTCCGCATGTTTTCTCTAAAAGTAGAAGACGACAGATATCTCATAAGCGGCGTACCGGTTGTTGTCAAGAATGTTGTGAAGACTAACGCCCAGTAAAAATATGAGAGGCGTCGGCAGTATGTTGTGTAAATTTTGATTGTCTTATTCTTGACCGGATCCTCACTGTTTCTTTCAAATTTATCAGCTTCTGTGACGTAGTCCAAAACTTCGCGCCAATGTTTTTGCCAAAAGACGAAGGAGTTTACTTTCACGATACAAACGACGCTCAACATGGATATCTTCATGTTAGTCAACACGAGATCCAAATCCGATCTGATGACGTACAGCTCCATGTATTGCGTAACTACGAAGAACGCTACTAGCTCGTGTAAGAAGATGTACATTATTTTACCCATCAACGATTGTGGTAACATTAATCCTACTTTCTTTATAATCCAATAGTTTGGACCTAAGAACGGCCTCTCCGGGTCCTCCAAGTTTTGAAGAATCGAATTCATAGTGACTCAGTGAAAGATTGTTTCGAAGTGGTGGTGGACAGATTAGTGTCTGGTATTTATACGGCTATAGTACTGTAGCTAACCCGCGACCCTTGCGATCCCACGCTAGGGAAAATCACAGCCTACTTTTCGGTTTTTTTTTGGATTTCCTTGATTGTATACTCGACCCCATACATTTTTAAGGGTTCTTTCAATAAGACATTTTCAAATTGTAGCTCGTAAAGTGTTCCCCGAGTTTTAGCTTATAATGTTAATAATGCGCTTATGAAAATCATAGAATTCGTTTCTAACAAATAGGAATTGGATATGCATTTAGTACCGAGTTATAGACGACTCATTTGGTCGAATTATATGAGGCTATATCTATGTTAAAACCCTTTCTATTGTTTGGTTTTTCAGCCACAAGTCAGTTTTAATTTCTTTTCACAAATTTTAATTTCATTCAATTTAAACAATGAAACAATCAGCTGAGTAAGACAGCTAAAACAACATCATTAACAGTCCATTAATTACAAGTCAAAATACTGGCTGTCGATTGTCCACAACAATTATCGGTAATTGGAGTTAGTTAGTTAGATATTAAGTTATGTTCTCTATCCATTTTCTTATTCAAGAAGAGAAAGCTCACATATCTTTGTTAGCAAACTAAAATGGACAAAATCTATAAAATGAAAATAAATATTTATCGATAGAAAGTTTGTCTTATCCCAACACTAGCCAAATAATAACAGTCGCACAGTCATATTACATTGGATTCCAAACCGATAATTTAAATGTCTCTATTATACCCGCTAAATGTGGGCGTGACAGCTAGCCGCACCGCAAACGCTCCCCAGTTTAAAAAAAAAATGAATCTATCACACATCAGTGCGCCTCCCCTATTATTACGTACTGAATAAGATATAGGAAAAATATGACACGCCAATCATTTAGAAATTGTGGACATTTTAAAAATCTTGATTTAAAACGAAGTAATAACCACTTTTTAGGGTTGTTTAGTTTCACGGAACAAAAAATGGGTAGATAGGTACCTACTACCTAATGAAAGTGAAACCTTGTTTCCAAGTTTATAATACGGAAAAAAACTTTTATGCAAAAAATAAAACCGACTTAAAAAATTAAAAAAAAAACACGAAAAGAAAAACGTGAAAAATAACTTTAGCTTCAGAAGCCGGTGACAAAAACACCAAATCAATCAAACAAAGGTCGCCGACTTCTGAAGCTTTTTCTTTTTGTGTTTTTTTAAGTCGGTTTTTTCCAAAAAAAAATACCAAATAAAGCGTAACGACTTTGTTGGACTGACATTTGTATAGTAATTTCGAAATTTCTTGTAAGTACCCAATATTATTATTGTAAAAGCAGTCCTAGCCGTAGAATAATTCGTACAAGCATAATGAGAACTATCGTTTTTGAGCTCACCAGATGGCGCCACTGTCGAGTAAGGTCCTGTCAATAATTCTATTTTATATTTTAAAGTACCAATAACGTGATAAAAAGTTTATTTTATTACGTATAACAACATAGTGTAAACTTCAGATACATATTTGCATGAAACATTTAAAAAACACAGAAACAAACACAAACAGAACAGTATGAATGAACATTTTACTTCCAAGTACTAACTTGTACTGACTTGAAGATTTTAAGTAGCAACTTAGGATCTTATTTATCCTGTTTCTACTTAAAATCTTCAAGTCATAATTAATCAGGAATGGCTCAGTCTAGAACACAATCGTGAGTATTAGTATAAATACTTTCTTCTTTTTTGCAAAAAATAAAACCGACTTCAAAAGAAAACACAAAAAGAAAAACACAGAAAATGTATTTTATGCCATTTTTTTATCATGGCTTTTAAAAGTAAAGGGGGTAGGCAGGAAAGTTTTCCGTGCAAAAAGGTTGTTTTTTTATTTAATTCAATTTTTAGTTGTAATATCCCATACAAATATTTGCTATGAAATTGTTTACTGTTTAATAATAATAATAATAAATATCGCTGGACATTACACACAGCGCCATCTAGTGCCACACTAAGCAAGACTTGTGTCGTGGACACCAGATAGTTGATACACTAAATGGGACCATCTCAGGAGTAAATCAAATAAAAAAAAATTGAAAATCGCTCCACCGCCGCACCGGTGAACATACATAAAATTAGACCACACGACTGACTTAATAAAATGACACAAAAAATGATACCGCGCTGATGTCTTTTTGAAGTCTCTTTCTTGGTTATAATACTCTATAATTAGACCACATGACTGAAGTAAAAAAATGTTAATAAAATGAAAACTACTGGGTCAAACTCTAAAAAGATAGACATACGACTTTCCGAATCGAAAATCGAATCGAAGGGTTGTGAATAGCTATGCAGGTTAGGTTCGAAGGGGATGGCGGGGTTTTGAGAGCAAGTAAAGCGACCTCTCAAGACCCTGCCATCCCTTTCATAT
The DNA here is from genome assembly GCA_905147715.2 of Xestia xanthographa. Classification (NCBI taxonomy): domain Eukaryota; kingdom Metazoa; phylum Arthropoda; class Insecta; order Lepidoptera; family Noctuidae; genus Xestia; species Xestia xanthographa. The sequence goes on along the minus strand of LR990642.1, from coordinate 23,594,969 downwards.
GTTAAATTTTAATAGGGCCAAATGGCAACTATTCCGCATCAGACTAAAGAAGAATCACGTAAATCAGATCATAAATCCCAGAAAAAATAAAAAAATACCAATCGAATTGAGAACCTCCTCTTTTTTGAAGTCGGTTAAAAATTAAGATCAACTGCAGAAATAATATACATACATACTGTCATAACATACTGTCCGGTATTATTTCGAGATGTGAGATCGATATTTTTCGTATTTCATTGAGCCATTTTATAAAAGAGTTGAAGTAATCGGTGACTTCATGACATTATTGACATTACATGATTCGCTGGGAATGCACCGCGACCACAGCTCGCTATAGAGGTAGAGATGTGATACGTTAAAACACATGTAGTTTATTTTGGGATGTCCCTTCACTACCAAAGCATATTTAACGACCGCAACTAAGCTCGCAGGAAGATATCATTAATAGAATAACATTAACAGATCGTTTATTATACACATTTTAAGCGGAAACATGAAATTAGAAATAATATTTACTTTTTTGATTTGTGTTTCGAATATTATAACATATTTTGTAATGCACTAGATGCAAGAGAAAAAGCTAACAAATGTGTTTTAATTTACTTTCCCTTAACACAATAATTAATTAATCTTTGAATATTTTTAACTCTGAAGGTACTTGAATATCCCAAAAAATAATATAAATGCTAGTCCGCCTTTGTACAGTTTTTTTACTTGTGCGTAAAGTTTTAATAAATAAATATCGACTACTGATACCTCTCATGATCGTTCTGCATAAAGTGTTGGGACTCATGTGATATGTTTCTGTTGCTTGTGAATTTTATTTTAAGTTGTATATTTTATTTCTTTATCCTATAATACAGTCCCACTGTTGGGCAAAGGCCTTCCCCATAGCCTTCCACTCTTCTCTCCGTGTGGTTTTCTCCAGCTTATCTTGCACAAACGCTTCTAAGTCGTCACGTCAGCGTTTTCTAGTCTACCCTCGGCGACCAAAGTTGTATTTTAAAAAAAGGAAATAGTTTATAAAAAAAAATAAAAAAATCCAAGGCACAAACTATTCAAAAGAGGAATTTAACGTTAACAATTGATACAGGTGCGACGCAGAGCTTTGTAAGGGAGTATAATATCAAATTGAGGCCATAACTCTACTCGGCGAGCCAGAGAAGAAGTAAATAAAACAAAGCTCAAATGAAAACAAGAGCAGGGAAGCTGCAGTAAACAATGTAATAAATATTGACATTCATTTTATTCCACTGAGAGAAAAGAAGTGTTCAAAACAAACTCATTTACATCGGGGTATTGTCCACAGATGAAGTAGCTTTGCCTTTGCCTTGTATAAAGCAATGAATAGAAAAAAAAAAATATAACCGTAAGCTTCGTTCCCTACAATTGGCCCTGTTCGTGTGGATCTTGTTAACTTCCCAAGCACGTTGGTTCCCCTTGCGAATATAAAAATGCAAAGTAGAAATGTGGGCAAGTGGTGAATGCAAATTTTATCTTTCTGCACCCCAAGTTTGGTGTTTGGATTTTGGAAATACCATAACAACAATGTTTTTCTCTATTGTGTTGAAAACCATGACATTTGAATTCACTTTTTGCACATCATGATTCAAATGTTTCATTGTGTGCTTTCTCAATATTAGGTACGTAAGGTTTCATAGCTACCTAATTATGAAAGGTTCTTCTTCTTCGTGTCGATGATTCCCATTGTTATTTATTTAAATTTGTTTCGACCAGAACTCAGCCACGTCGACGGCGTTGGTGGTGGCTTCAGACAGGTCCCTTAAAGTGTAGGTGGAGTTGCACAAAGAGCAGGTCAGGAGGTGGTTTGAGATGAGGCTCCGTAGTCGCACTCAGCTTTATCGGAATACCCCCACAGGACCAAGTTGAACCTGCAGCGGCCCACCTGGCTTCTAAGTCGGTTTAGAGTCTTCCAGGTGGGCCATGGCAGTTGATGACATATGAATGGCTACGCTAACAATGTATATAAGCGGAAGTAAACATAGCCCATAAAAGAAACCGTGATGCCATGTCGTCCTTGTCGCAGTCAGAGAAACGAATAAGGACATCACTTGTCGATCATATCTTGGAGCCGTATAATCAATACTAATTCGTATAATTTGATGAGCTTAGATATCGATCGTTGTATCATCACTTCTATTAGTTGTTTTACTCGTGTAAGTGTACAGTTGCTCCCATTGTTCTAGGTATCGATGTCCATATGTGTTTGTAACAATACCAAACGTGTGGAGCAGTCCAGATAATTGGGTGTTTGCTTTTTATTGCAACCCCGGTTCGTGTCCCGTCCATATTGGAATGTTTTCCTAGATCGTGAAATGCCACCCGACAACGGACCCGACCACTTATTAACTACATTGGAATACTTACAGTTTTTACTGTAGCAGGGCGTTTATTTATAATTAGCTTTACCGTCTTATTGATGGATCTCGTGGATATCTCAAATGTTAAATATGCTGTATGTTTATTTATTTGTTTTGTTTATTTTTGCAAGAATGCAGTAAAAATCGTGCAAGTGAAGTGCATCCTGTACTAACATAGTTTTAAATTACTTTTACTAACAAAATTTTTATTAGTATGTCTATGGGTCTTTGTTACTTGAAATACATGGTTTATTAATATTATTATATTTCTGTCATTTATATTACTTTGCATACAATGTAAGGAGACAAGATTACAAGTAATGTTTGCAGATTGTTAACTTCAGAGTTTAAATCACAGGCCTAATAAAATAACAGGTAGATAAATAATCTAAATATAATAGTAAGTAGGTCTTTGGAATTGTTGACATTTCTGCATTTTTGCTTAGAGTAATGTTCTTTATATTAGGAAATCTTTACGTCTATGTTTCGTAGCTTTTACAAGCTCCCAGTATTAAAAGTTCGGGTCGCTTTTGCCATTAATCTGCTTTGCGAAACCCTCTTTTACCTTTACCAAGGAGTTAGGAGACATTGAGTAGACAGTATTACACAACTCGTAAACCTACAATGTCAAAACATTGCAAAACATAGCCATAATATTCCTCATTTAATTTAAAGTTATGACTCCTATTTACATTATGTAAGCACAAGCGGGGCTGGTCCGTAAACAATATCCACAATATTATATGTGACTGTATCGGGGGAAATCACTAGAGTTATAATAGTTGACTGGCTATTTGCATACGAGTGTGTAACTTTATACATTAGAGGCAGTGCTTGTCGATGTGACGCGTGCTACGAGCTCTGCGTAATCGTCTAACTGTTCCCCGATGTCCCGCGAAAGACGCTTTGGCGCAGCGTCATCGTCAACTTTGTTGCAAACAACCCGTTTTAGCAGTAGTTTTGAATAGGCATTCATATAAGATGTCCGGTTGCTATCACCCCCCCCCTGCCGGAGCGGTAGTCTCAAGCCTCAGATTGTTCACGGTATCAAAGGCGCATTTTTGCAAGTAATTCTAGACATAACGCGACCGCAATTACTCTGCTCGGCTGTCCAATAAACAACTCATGTCCCCACGTTCATTGCGTCCGCTAAGGTGTTTCATATGAGGCATATTTGGAATAGCTGCGAGGATGATGAACTTTTGAGCGGCGTTTTGCATTCTGCGTCTATTTCAGTATCGTCGGACGCATGCAGTTACGCGTCAAGCTATGTTTATAGCGCACCGGTGTTAAGTCAATTACTCTTACCAGTGTTACAAATTCCTTTAGTAACATAAAGCTGCAGACGTTACGCACTGTTCGCAGGAAATGGGTAATTTTAACTCACTATTAAAGTCTGCTAAGCACAAAGTCGGAAACAATAGCTGAAGCTGAGCAGGCGTGCTCTGTCTCACTGTCAGACTTGAAAGAACACTATCTGACTAAGCACGACCGAGGAAAAATTAAAGTTTTTTATTGCAGATCAATTGCTCATTTGATGGATACTTTCAAATTGAGTAAACAATCTGTACTTACTTATTATTTTTCTGAAGTTGCTGAAACGAGAAGAACTGGCTTAGTGTTACCTTGACAACTTTAACCTGCAATTGGAGCTGACAAATACGTACCGACCACGGCGTACGAGTTCTACTTACTGGAACTATGTATAATAACAATTACGTGGATACACATTATGGTCGTTCGTAGAACAATTACTGTGCGATGTCACAGCAATAAAAGTGTTTCATTAACCTTCACAAGTACTCGGGATCAGGAGGCAGGTGGCTGCCTCAAGTTTATATGGTGCGCAGTCGCAGTGAATATCCATGAATAAGATACGCAATACCTATCTAATAGGCCGTCGCTAAATAACAACGCGCCTCGCACGTTCACTTACGCACTGTTTATTGGTGGAGGTGCTACTTACAACTTATCGTTTCCTACACAGCTTTCGCTAGGTGGCGTCACCGAGTAAACATAGGCTCCGCGAAGTTTTGTTAATTTAAAATTCTAAAATTATTCTTTTACTTGTACAATATGTTTATCAGTTTAATATCAACATACACTATAAGCACAAGTGTTATCTAACGTTAAAAAGTCGAAGTGAATAAGTTCAAAACACAAACAGTGACAAAAGTGAAAAAGTGTCGCCAACTGGATCAAAGTGCAGTAAAATAGTGCCCGTGGCATTAGTTTTCATCAGTATTGAACGGCGAATATGACTCAAACAGTTTGGAATAGTTTGGATACATAAGTGTTACAATAAAACTAAATAAAAGCTAAAAATAGCGATTCTATAAAATTTGTGTTGAAGGTACCTACACAGAAAAAAAAAACACATTACTTCACCAGTCAACCGTTACATCTGATTATTACCATACCGAAGTATAGCTTAATTTCGTCAACTTGAAAGTAACACAAAGTGGCGCGTTGAGTATAGCTGCGCTTGACGTGTACGGCGACCCGAGTTCGAATCCCAACAACTGTAACTCTTTTTGTAAGTTTGTTGAGACCTACAACATGCCGCGTACACCGCCACCTGCCGGCCACTCGAAAAACCAAACTGGTAACATGGATGGAACTCAGGGTTCAATGCGTAAACGTCCTAGAATAAATAACAACAGCTCAATTGAAACATCGCCTGAGAAATTCGATGACGACGCGACTCATCGAGCAATTACACCCGAAGTGATTCGAGACATTATACGCACTGAACTACATAGCCTTCTAACCACCGATATTAGGAACATTGTGCAGGAGAGCGTGAGAGCTGAACTTAAGGCCATCAGCTCAGAGCTAAGCCAGATGAAAGATTGTCTGGAGTTTACAAGCAAGCAATACGATGAAATTAAATTAGTTTTTGAAGAAAAGTCAAAGCAAATAGATCAACTACAGAAAGAACAAAACAACATGATGCCTATAGTAAAAGATTTAACTCTTAGATTGAATCAGATGGAACAACATGCGCGATCTGGTAACATAGAAATCCTAAATTTGCCTGAGTACAAGTCAGAGAACCTAAATGTTACAGTAAAGCAATTATGTAAAGTGGTATCATGCCCGTTGAAAGAAAATGATGTCGTTATGGCTACTAGGACTGCTAAACAAAACCCTGAGGGTACGCGTCCTAGATCTATAGTGGTTAAACTTTCTTCTCCTGCTGTACGCGACGAAATTCTAGCAGCCGTGATTAACTTTAATAAAGCTAATCAGACGGATAAGCTCAACACTGCCCACCTGGGCGTAGCAGGAGATAAAAAACCTGTCTATGTGGCTGAGCACTTAGCCCCTCATAATAGAACTTTACACCATGCTACGAGGATGGCGGCCAAGGAGAAGAACTACAAATTTGTATGGGTGCGTAATGGTCGTATTTTTGCAAAAAAAAGCGAAACATCTGAACGTCTTCTTATAAAAAACATGGACTCTTTGCTTAAATTAATTTAACACTGTTGCCTTATTATTTTTGAATGTTTAATGAACAAATAATATAAAATTCGCAGATTTCCAAATTTATTACCAAAATACCAGAGGTTTGAAGACAAAAACGCATGATTTGTATCACAATATTTTAATGAATGACTACGATGTTATAATTCTTACGGAAACTTGGCTTAATGAGGATATATCCAGTACAGAATTATTTGATGACCGTTACGATGTATATAGAAGAGACCGTGAACTGAATGAGCTCTGTAGGAAGAAGACTGGGGGTGGGGTACTGATCGCTATTTAAAAAAAACACAATTCTGTCGATATGTCGTTTCACAACAGCTTGTGTGAAGATCTGTGGGTTAAAATTCAAGTTAAAACAAAACACAAAGCAATCAGTCTTTGTTTTTGCGCGGTCTATATCCCATCGCCAGTTAATATTAATGTTCTGGAGCATTTTCTTGAGAATGCAGGCAAAGTCATTAGTTCAGAGGGTAATACTTTCATTGCAGGAGACTTTAATCTGACTAACATAAACTGGCTCAATAACGATGACAGTAGCTTCCTAGTCCCTGAAACCACAAATTGTTTAATCAACCACCTTTTTACTGAGTTCATTGCGTTGAATGGTTTAGAACAGTTTAATTGTGTCAGGAATGATAAATCAAGGGTCTTAGACCTAGTCTTAGCTAATATAGCAAATGTTATGGTGAACAAATGCAATGATCCTCTATCTAAAATAGACGTACATCACCCTCCTCTAATGATTAATTTAGATATACAACCTGAGAGAACTCTGAACTGCAATATGTTGCCTACCCGTAACTACCACAAGGCTGATTACGAAGCCATAACTCAAAATCTCGACTCTATTAACTGGACTACAACATTAGAAAGCTGTGTAACAATAGATGATATGGTTGAAATATTTTACGAAAAGATCATGAGTGCTATAAGCGACCACGTTCCTTTTTCATATAAAGTAAACAATAACAAACATCCACCGTGGTTTACGAAAGATCTCATTAAACTACTCAAGCAAACATACAATTTAAGAATACGAGTTAAAAAATATAATAACGCTATGGATAAGGTTACTTTAGGGTTGTTGAAGGAGAGGTGCCGGTTATTAAACAAATCATCATACATGAACTACACACATCAAAAGTATCTAGGGATCAACATATATTTTTGCAATAACTTTTCTCCTGATTGATATTAATTAAAATTTTCTTTAAGGATTCATCAAATAAAGTGTTTTCGTTTGTCACAGTAACGATAAACCAAGTCACCTTTGCATTAATAAAGAAATTTGCCATTTTCCTAATAAAGGGATTTTTGACATTTGAACCACTAACATTAAAGTTCGAAAAAATGACTGAAAACACAGTTTTCTTTAAAATTTTATTGGGTAACTTAAACAATTAATAATCCGTGTTTCTACCGCGAACACTAACAACACAAGAACATCGGTTTGGCATACTCAAAATGAGTTCATCCAAATCACGCTGTGGAATGGCCGCCCATGTTCGTTGCAACAACAAAAAAAGGTCTTCTTGCGACTGGATACCCTCCATATTCGGCAGAGCTCTTCTCTGTAGCATATCCCATGCATGCTCAATCGGGTTCAAGTCTGGCGACTGAGCAGGCCAGGGCAGGACATTGATGTTAGCTGCGGCGAGAGTCTGTCTTACAACTCTTGCGGTGTGCGGTCGTGCATTATCATGCATTAACTGAAATAAGGGACCGATTTGCACTTGTAGAGGAACGATGACGTCTGATACAATCGTCTCAGCATAAATTTGAGCGTTGAGGTTGCCTCTGATCCAAATCAACTCAGTTCTTCCGCCGATCCAAATACCCGCCCATACCGTGATGATTCCACCACTATAAGGATGGACTTCCTGGCAGGATTTTAATCGCTGTTGGCGTCCAGGGGTTCTCCAGTGTCGTATACGTCTTGTATCCGGTCTCATACCAAAACGAGACTCATCAGAAAAGCACACGAAACGCCATTGTTCTTCTGCCCAATTTCTGTGTTCAAGAGCCCATTGATATCGAATCCTACGATTGTGCATTGCTATAGGTGGTACCCGTAGCGGTCTTCGGGAATGAAGGTTCACTTCATGCAAGCGGTTTCTGACTGTTTGGTCGCTAATTAAGTTCCCTGAAGAGTGATGAAGCCTCACGGCTAACATCATGGCGGTTATTGTTGGAGCTCTTCGAGTTAAGATTTGAATGTATCGGTCTTGTCTCCGTGTGGTGCAGCGATACCGTCCTCCATGGCGCTCAGCCACGGTACCAGTGCTTCGGTAACGTGTCCAAAGTCGACTGATAACACTCTGACTTGTATTCAGAGCTAAAGCTACAGTACGTTGCCGGGAACCAGCTTCTATCATTCCCACGGCTCTGAGCATTTCTTCCCTGCTTAAATGACGTCGCCGCTCCATAATAACGTTGGTTTTAATCAGTAGTAGGGAAACAGTAGCACTAATAATGTCTTCAATGCGTTGTATGTTTTTATAGGGAAAATATTGACAGCTTATTTTCATCTTTTACTCGAATTTGATTGAGAGTTCCTGATTCAAATTATGAAATGCACCAAAAAGGATCCATATAAATTTATAAAATCATAAATTTATTACAAAGCCACATCTCAATCTCAAGAAATCCGCATAAAAATGCTTGATCCCTAGACACTTTTGATGTGTGTATATTAAAACTATAGAGGCTAGAATAAAAACTAATTGTAAATACTTTTGGACATACATTAAACATAAGCGTAAAAATAAAAGTACAATTCCGGAAAAAATGATTTTAAACAATGAAGTAGCTGACAACAGCACCGATATCTGTCAATTATACGCAAAGAACTTCTCATCGGTGTATAATCGGAACCACCCGCAACAGCAAACTGTTACATCGGAAAGCTTACTACACAGTGGAAGCCTGAATGTTTTAAGTCACATTACACTTACAGAGGATATGGTTGCTAGCAAACTGAAATGTCTGGACGTACGCAAAGGCCCAGGTCCTGATGAGCTTCCCCCAATTCTTCTTGCGAAGTGTGCGAAGTCATTTGCTACTCCCTTAACCTATATTTTTAATCGCTCACTTCATTCGGGTTGTTTTCCAACCGCGTGGAAAAGGGTTAAAATAGTCCCTATATTTAAAAATGGTCGCAAAAACAATATCCAAAATTATAGACCAATATCGATAATCTCCATTATCCCTAAAGTTTTTGAGTTGTTAATCTATCCCAATCTGTACAGCCACTTGAAAAACCATATAGTAAGTAATCAGCATGGCTTTTTTCAAGGAAGATCAACTCATACCAATTTGATAGCTTTCGCAGAAAATGTGATAGAGCATGTGGACCAACGGATCCAGGTTGACGCAGTGTACACTGATTTTAGTAAAGCATTCGACAAAGTAGACCATCAACTGTTAATTCAAAAACTTGAGAACTTCGGAATCCACGGTCCTCTATTGCAATGGTTTCAGTCCTACCTTAGTGATCGTATGTCGTACGTTGTTTTGAATGGAACCCGATCTGAGGATTTTCATGTGACGTCTGGGGTACCCCAAGGTTCCCACCTGGGGCCCTTGCTTTTCAATATTTTTATAAACTCCATTATCCACTGTTTCCATCACGCAGCTTCTTATCTATTTGCAGACGATCTCAAATTGACTCTGCCTATAAAATCCATGCAAGATTATTATTTACTACAGGCTGACTTAGACAGATTAGTTGAGTGGTGCAAAGAAAATAGGATGAGTTTAAACATTGAAAAATGTTTTCATATCAAATTTTGTCGCAATAAAAACGTTTATAGCACGAAATACTCAATTTTGGGCAACATTCTCAAGGAAGTGAATAGCATCCGGGATCTAGGTGTCTTGATGGACAGTAAATTAACGTACAATAACCATATTGATAAGATAATATCCAATGCAAACAAAATGCTAGGTTTTGTATTGAGGACCTCAAAACCGTTCAGCAACCCCAAGACTAAAATTATTCTACACGAGGCGTTGGTTCGCAGTAATCTGGAATACTGTTCACAGGTTTGGTCACCTCATTACAACGTTCATAAGCAGCGTATTGAGCGAGTCCAAAGGAGATTTTTGTATCATTTGTCTTTAAAAAATAGAACCGCGCAACAATTAAAATCTTACAAAGACCGTGTTCTTCACTTTAAACTTCAGAGTCTAAATAATCGCAGAAAAGTACTGGATTTATGCTTCCTTCATAAATTAATGACATATAAAATAAATACTGACCTTCTAACAAAAATATCGATCAATGTTCCTAGCAGGTTACCCCGGTCACATACCTATAATCTGTTCAGACAATCTATGCACAAAACCAATTTAGGTGACAACTCTCCCCTTGCGAGAGCAACCAAATTGTATAATGCTATATGGCGAAAAGCTGAACTCGACATCAATCACGACAGTCTGAATATATTTAAAAGGAAATTATATAAACACTTTCAGTTGGAGGACATTTGAATTATCATTCCATTATTTACATAATTTATATAATCACAATTTTAATTTAATTCTTATTTAATTTAATTGGTATTTTAATTTAACTTAATAATTGTATGTTAATTTAATTTGTATTTATATTTCTATTTTTAATCTCAATCTTTACATAAGTAATTAAATTTGAATATTTTATCTTTAATAGTAGCATGATTGTTTAATTGTATAATTGTACCTATGTATTCCTAATTTTAATTAAAATATGTATTTAGAGCATGTGTACTCGATAATGTGTAAGCTGTGGTTACCTGTAATTGAGTGTGCATTACAAGACCATGTATTCTGTAATAGTTTTAATTTATCTAAGAAATTGTAATGGTGCTCGTTGGTAATCCAAAATAAATAAATAAATATACACGTACCTACATCGCCAAGCAAACTATCTACTACCTACTTACCAGAGGAAAGAGCAACACACAGATACAGGGATACGCACAATTTATGTCCAGGCTCAGTCCAGTAAACTTCCTAAATTGGGACGTAAAAATATTATGGCTATTTTTTACGAGTGTTACAGTAATTTTATCGCCATTTGGCTCGCCTCCACATTTTCGGTCCATTTGCGGAACAATAGTATGTTTTAGAGTTTTTTTGGACATCAAAAGTTTGTAGATAGATATTTTATTACCAAGAGTAGGTGTGTTCCAATAAAATAAACTCTACCATAAATCAAGTGGGACTTAATGATTGTAAGTATGCAAAGTGAAATATAAAATAGGAATAGAAGAAACGTCCGCGAGTCCGTCAGCATATTTGTTTTATAGACTTGGTGTTGGCATTATAGTTAATCAGATTTATTAAGGAGACCTGTTGGACGGGATCCGTCCGCGCCGAGGCTGCGGAGAGGGATAATTACATCCGCGACCAAACAAATAAATAATCCGCGCGCTAAGTGATGACAGGATAGTGCAGTCAGATGAGACCAGCGTGTGATGATAGACGGCATATTCCGCCGCAAGTATTAAGGTTCTAATTGCTACTTAACCGCAACGTTTAATGAAATTACAGTAACTGCGTGCCGTTTCTGCAAAGCCTTTAGAACGCATACGGACCCATTTATAATTACTGACGCTCGCAAGGAAAATGTTTGTTGCGCAATATTACGTAGTTAACTGACTACTTAAAGTAACGCTACATAATGCATTTACATAACATCTTGTAGTTTGTAAGAAGTACTGTTAACTATTCAAATAATCATCTGTGATGTGTATGAGCCGTACTGCGTAGTAAAATCGATAAAAATAAAGCAAAAATTGCGTCCAGAGTTCAGACTTACAGACTATCTGAGGTGACCTTTGTATCAGCTCAGTTCAAAAGTTCAAAGCGGGGTTTATAATATAAAAAAACCGGCCAAGTGGGAGTCGGACTCGTGCACGAAGGGCTCCGTACCTGTACAACATTAGACAAAACAATAACGTTTGTTATTGGATTATGGGAGTAAAACTTAAATATTTATTTTATTTTAATTTAACTATTTATTTTTAAAGTGAATAAACAACTCAATATTCTGTGAATATTTTAAGCGTCTACCTGTTGCCGTTATTAATATCGAGCAAAAAACGGCAAAAAAAACACGTTTGTTGTATGGGCTCCTATACAACAAACGTGATTTTATTGTTTATAGTATTTGTTGTTGTTCGGTTTGAAACCGAAATACATTATCTGTGATAATTACAAATGTCTAGCTATCACGGTTCATGAGATACAGCCTGGTGACAGACAGACGGACAGTGGAGTCTTAGTAATAGGGTTCCATTTTTACCCTTTGGGTACGGAACCCTAAAAAATTTATGAACGAAAAGTAAATAATGTACAGACGGCGCGGGCGTCGCGTCGGGCTGCGTCGGGCTGCGTCGGGCACGTCGCGACGGATCGATGCTGCGCGCCAGTCACCGCCCGCAACGCACAGGGTTGTTGCTCGTTTTATTTCACAAGTTGCTTCTATTTCAAATTGGGTTTTACTAGGAATCACTCTTGAGCACTCACTATACATAACAAAATTACGAATTATCATCGTCATCAGCCAGACAAGCTCCGCTGATACACAGGGGCTCTAGTTAGGAATAGTTTTTGAAGTAACTCCTTCAGCAATGTCTTGACATGATCTCCAAAAAAAAAAGATATAGATAACATACACAATAGATAATGAAAGTGAATTCAGTTAGGTATATTATTAAGATAAAGAATATATAATTTGCAATCTAATTATTGCAGACATAAATAATAGATATTAATAAAAACATGAATCAACATGGACAATAACATGAATTAAGATGGTTAAAAAAGGCTGAACATACACAAAAAAAAAATTCAGACGAATTGATAACCTCCTCTTTTTGGTCGGTTAAAAAGGAGGCAAGTCAAAAAATTCGTCAGCATTGCGGTCAATGGGAAAACTGCCTAGAAGGCTGCAGCAGAGCATTGCCACAATGTATGATTACTGCTATCCTCTTAAGCCGGAAAATAAATGAATGAAAGTGATAACACTAATGTCTGTACCTTGCGCCTCCGTAGACCACAGAATGGGCAGCAGCGTTTTTTGTAGTCTTTCATCACTGCGATCTCCAATTCGCCTGCCAAGCGTGGAGATTACGGCAAATTCCTCCCATCATGGGAGAGGCTTATGTCCAGCAGTGGACGTTAATGGGCTGTTGTTGTTGTTGATAACACGAGATCTAATAACAGCAAAAACTTCTAGTCTTACAAACGTGCATGGCTTACTTATTCATAGCACATGAATCAACTCAATGTATTTGTTTAAATACCTACACTTGCAAGATATGCATGGAATAAATTTGTATGGAAGAAAAAGACATGCTGCACCGACAAATAAATTGGGATAAGGGCAAGATAATGATAAAAATAAATATATAAATAAATATCGCTGGACATTACACACAGTGCCACTGTGCCACCTAGCGCCACACTAAGCAACGAGTCTTGCTTGTGTCGTGAACACCAGATAGTTGATATACTACATAGATACTTTTTGTTTGTAAATACATACTTATTATACAGAATGACTTTTTTATCACTTTCCCAAAAAAAACGGGTATAATAGGTGAACGGAGTAGAAGCAAATGGCATACTTAGTTCTTTTGTTTGTCTTTATTATTTCATAAAATTCGAAATTCAAATCATACGCGTATTGCGTATGATTTGAAATTCGATATTCTTAATATTTTTTTCAAATTTCTCATTATTTGTTCTAATCTGAAAAGTTTACTTGAAATTTATAACGTTTTTTGATGATAGATCAATTTTTTTCTAAGCTGTGGAAAAAGGAAAAAAAAACTATGTATGCCATAAGCTTCTACTCCGTTCACCTAAAATACCTATTTTTTTTGGAAAGTTATCCGGTATATAAACATCCATGACTAGGAAACAAATGTCCATGCTCATCACACAAACATTTGCTCCTACCGGGATTCGAACCCGGGACCCTATGACCTACTTGAAAAATATAAAGTTGTTGTTGTTGTTGTAGTTGTGTTTAGAATTTCAGCTTGTTTGATTTCCCGGCAAAATTAGTTTGCAAGGTATAAACGTAAAATAAGAGAAAACTGAAAAACCCTTACAGCATTAGTAAGTGACAACCCTGAGTGCCGAATATCTGTCTGCTTGCTTTTGTACTTCATCCCTTGATATGAATCGTCTAACAGAACTTATTGAAAAACGTACGGCCGAATTTCAAACATAGACACCGTATATATTTACTAAACCACTATATCACTACTATTACTTTTGATGAAAAACTTGTAAGAAAATATTTCGATTTTTAATGTAACATTTTTTCTGCAGCTGTTCTATCCGGTATGTTGATTAAAATATTGTTCGCGGCCATAACAAATATGGCTTTGCAGAGTTATAATCATTAAATTTATCAATTTATTTATTTATTTAGCCTTTATTTGCCTTAATATTTTTTACAAAACAATTCAATTGAAATTTCAATAAACCTTAAATTTAACAATATCTTTAACATTTTGATAAAACATCACGTGTAACAATACATTTCATCTTTTTTAACATTATATTTAGTATTTCATTTTTTAAACATTTATTTTAAAATTATAGGAAAATATAGTAAATTTTGGTTTCGATTTCATTACATTTAATAAAAAAAAACCCTTTAACCATTTCATCAAACATTAAATTATTTCGAAAATTATCAATATTTAAGTAATATTTAAGTTCATTTAACCCCATTGATTTCATGAACCCAAATCATATTGTTCAGCATACAGCCTGGCGCTGACAAGAAAATCGCAAAAAAACGTAAGAATATTGCGCGGGCTTTTTTAGCCTTTCAAAGCAACTCAAGTACGAAAATAATAAAATAATCTTGTTGTCGTTTATGAAAAGCTCCATGTGTCGCAGTAGAAACGGGAAGTTCGAACTTCCGCGAGGTGAAGGTTTATTTTTTAGTCGCATCCTGTTGTTTTAGGGACTCAAGAGTCCTTAGAAGTAAAACTTGTTAATTCTCTTACATAAATTCAAGCGCGTGGTAAATGGAAGTTAGGAAACAAGCTTGAGAGAAAACCTCGAACAGTTTGAGGTTTACTATTAATTACTTTGAACATGAATTTCTACGTAGTTTATTTGTATGTTCGTGCACTAACTATCAATGAGCAGCCATTATTTATATTCATCATCATTTCAGCCGAAAGACGTCCACTGCTGGACATAGGCCTCCCCCAAGTGTCGCCACATTGACCGGTCCCGTGCGACTCGCATCCAGCGGATTCCTGCAACCTTCACCAGGTCATCGGTCCACCTAGTGGGAGGCCTTCCAACGCAACGTCTTCCGGTTCGGGGTCGCCACTCCAAAACTTTTCGGCCCCATCGGCCATCCGTTCTGCGAGCAATGTGCCCTGCCCACTGCCACTTAAGTTTGGCAATTCTTCGGGCTACGTCGGTAACCTTTGTTCTCTTGCGGATGTCTTCATTTCTGATTCGATCGCGTAAGGAAACTCCGAGCATAGCCCTCTCCATTGCCCTTTGGGTTACTTTAAGCTTTCTGATGAGGCCCATTGTGAGCGACCACGTTTCGGTCCCGTATGTAATCACTGGCAACACACACTGGTCATAGACTTTCGTCTTGAGACACTGCGGTAGGTTGGACGAGAAGATACCGCGCAATTTCCCGAACGCTGCCCAACCGAGTCGGATTCGACGATTGACCTCTTTCTCGAAGTTAGACCTACCTAACTGGACCGTTTGTCCCAGGTACACATAATCGTCTACAACTTCGAGAGTAGAGTCTCCGATCTTGATAGGAGTGGGTGTGACATGGGCATTCAACATGACCTTAGTCTTGTCCATGTTCATTTTTAGACCCACTCTTCCGGAAGCTCTACTGAGGTCATCGAGCATTGTACTGAGGTCCTCCATGGTCTCAGCCATTACCACTATATCATCGGCAAACCGAAGGTGAGTGATGTACTCGCCATTGACGTTGATGCCTAGCCCTCTCCAGTCCAGAACCTTGAAGACATCCTCCAGTGCAGCGGTGAACAGTTTCGGAGATATGACGTCTCCCTGTCTCACACCTCGCTGCAGGAGGATAGGTTTCGAGGCTTGGTCCTGAAGTCGGACTGACATGGTGGCGTTTTTGTACAAACACTTCAACACCTCGATGTACCGATAATCGATTTGGCACCGTTGGAGAGACTGCAGTACAGCCCAGGTCTCGATCGAATCGAAGGCTTTCTCGTAGTCCACAAACGCTAAACAGAGAGGCAGGTTATACTCTTCGGTCTTCTGTATAACTTGCCGCAGCGTATGTATGTGGTCCACGGTGCTAAAGCCTTTTCGGAAACCGGCTTGTTCGAGTGGCTGGAAATCGTCAAACCTGCGCGCGAGACGATTCGTGATGACTCTAGAAAACAACTTGTAGACATGGCTTAGAAGTGAGATGGGCCTATAATTCTTCAGCCGGGCATTGTCACCCTTTTTGAAGAAGAGCACCACCACACCCCTGCACCATGCCTGTGGCGTTTTCCCCTCAAGTATGACGGAATTAAACAGCTTCTGAAGGGCCTTAAGTACCGGTTTTCCACCCGCCTTCAGGAGTTCGGCCGTAATTCCGTCATCACCCGGTGCCTTGTTGTTTTTGAGCTGCTTCAGAGCCATCCTAATCTCGTACAGGCTGACGTCCGGGATGTCTTCGGTATAGTGTCGGGTCAGTCTAGCTCTTGGGTCGTTGGCTAGATCTACGACGGGTTTACTGGTTGACGTGTACAACTGTCCATAGAAGCTCTCGATCTCCCTCAGAAGCTCCGGTTTGGCGGATAAGATCCTACCATCGTCGGTCTTCAGTTTCGTGAGCTGGCTCTGCCCAATAGCCAGATCCCTTGCAAATACCTTGGAGCCTTTATTCCGCTCAATCGCGTCTTTAATACGCTCGGTATTAAAGCGGCGGAGGTCGCTCTTCAAGGATTTAGAGATCCGTCTATTGAGCTGCCGGTATTTACACGCCTCGTCTGAAGACTGCAGGATCATCTCACGCCGCTCCTTCATGAGCTTGAGAGTGTGATCGGAGAGCCTCTTATTTTGATCTGTACGACGCGCCTTGAAGAACTTAGACCCGGTCGTATGGACAGTTTCCACGAACCCATCGTTGTATTCGTCCACTGAGCTTCCTAGGCACTCGAAACGGTTCTGGAGTTCAAGCTGAAAGCTCTCGGGGTTTTGGATTTGGATCTGTGCTGGACGGAGCGTAGACTTCATCAGTCGATACCTTTCAAGCTTGATATTGATGTTCAATGTGCCTCTTACCATGCGGTGATCGCTCCCGGTTTTCACCGAATTGATCACAGAGACATCATTGAACATTTGCTTCTTGGTTGACATGATGAAGTCGATCTCATTTCTAGTTGCACCATCGGGGCTCTGCCAGGTCCACTTCCTGTGCTCACGCTTTCTGAAGAAGGAGTTCATCATATAGAGGCCCTCCTTCTCCATAAAACTAGCCAGTTGGTGACCCCGGCGATTCCGATGTCCAACTCCAAATTGCCCCACCTGCAGCTCATCCCCGTCTCGTTTGCCCAGTTTCGCGTTGAAGTCCCCCATGACAACTGTGAAGTGAGTTTTGGAACCATGCATGGCTTTAGATATATCCTCATACATGGTCTCCACTTCGTCGTCGGGATGTGCCGAGGTCGGGGCGTAGACCTGTATGACCTTCAGCGAATATCTTGAGGATATTCTGAGTATAAGGTACGCCACCCTGGTCGACACACTCTCGATCTTCACCACGTTGTTCACAAGGGACTTGTGGACGATAAACCCAACACCACCCTGGGACTGCCGGTCACCCTCTTGGAAATAGAGCAGGTTGCCGGATTTCAGGATTATCGTGTCCTCCCCCTCTCTTCGGACTTCAGATAATCCCACAATACTCCATCGCAGCCTGCTCAATTCCTCTTCTAGTTCCGCTATCTTCTCGTCGGTCCGGAGTGTGCGCGTGTTATATGTTGCCAGGTCCAGTCGTTGGTATTGGCAGCCGGATCCCTTCCGGAGATTCTTCGCACCCCTTGCCACGCCGTAGCCTCGACCGCTGCCGTAGTCGAGGGTAGACGGGCTGCCGGGCACTAGGGGCCATTTCTTTGTTGCGCTATTCATGGGGGGGTTTTGCCATAATCGCCACGCTTGGCAAGCGGGTTGGCGATCGCAGTGAGTGCAGTTCTTACATAAGACACAGAGAGCGCTGCTGCCCATTCTCTGGTAAGTCCCTTAGTCGCCTCTTACGACACCCACGGGAAGATATGGGATGGTGTTATTCTTTACGTCCGACACCACACGGCACTTTACGTCCGACACCACACGGCACTATTTATATTAATGACTACAATAACATTTTATCTCCCTATCTAGTTTCGCTTGAAAACCGAATTGGAAATCGGTTTTTCACTGAAAGTTGCAGTTGAAAATATTTCATTTTTATTACAAATATTCACGGTTTTCAGAATGAAGTATTTAATTATACTATTCATTTCTCAATATCAAGAAAAACTCCTTGATGTTATTAGATCCAGACACGGTCCATAGTACCTACCTATTTAATATAATTTAGTTCTAACCTTACAGTTTGGAGAAACGTGCAACTACTTATTAAATATAGAAATTGCATTTCGGTCTCAATTTAGTTTTATTGCTCAAAATTGCGATAATTTTACGTGATGGTTACCAATATTGCTATTTCAATAATAGCGGGGTGGTAATAAAACAGGTTTAGAATCACTATCACAATATTCAGTAGTTTGATTTGCAGTTAGGCAGAAAGAATAAAACATAATTTTCAATACACTTCCTCGAAAACTGGTCCTTAACGCGATACGATTAGGTACAACATGCAATGTATTTCACACGCGTGCGATTTTTTCCACTTTCCCGCACGTGTGCGGGAATGAAAATTGCCACAGATAATACCTATACTTAGTCCAAATTGGTTCAATGCCTATAGTCTGAGGTGAATGTTTTTTTTTTAATTTCTGCAAAACACTACGCGTCTTTACGGCATATAAATATTTTTTGAATATTCAAATTGTGTTTATAAATAGAATATCATAGATAAACATGATTATTTAAAACTAATAGTTTCTTTTATACACAAATTAACATTTATTTGTGTTCTGAATTCAAAAATATAAAACAAATCTATTTTTTTATATGTGGCTGTTTAACGGCTTCATACCATTGCCTCTCTTTCAACCTGGCGAGACAAAAGCGCGAAAAAAAAAAGAAAATTTAAATCATAGTTTCATAGTTCGTGACAAAAATATTATTCGTTATTTTATTTTATTTCTTCAAAAGTGTATTGAAAAACGTCGTTTGATACACGTGGACATTTGTTATTGAAATTCTCGGCTCAAAAACACCCTCGCCTACGGCTCGGGTGTTATAATTCCGCCTCGATTGCAATAACAAACTTTCTCCACTTGTATCAAAATGTATTATTATTCATTAAAACATTTAATACAACCTCATTCGAACTTAGTATGAATTCATACAAAGATTGCACTGGCCGTTTTTGGTCAAAAAAATCTGAGATGCCATTAAAGTTTTTTTTCATTACTTTTTTTTAAAGAGCTTTTAATTTTAGTTTTTCATGTAAAACAGCCTGTATTTCCTTTTCATTGTATTTTGTATTAAACTTTTTGGTAAAAATATGACGTCAACGAAACGAACGCAGGGAGTGCAATTTTCTGTTTTGATTCTTAACACAAACTGAAAAGGCTTGCAGTGAGGGCGATCTTCCAATGCACGTTTTGTGTTGGCACAAAAGTAATAAATGGCAGCGTGGCGGCTGACAGGGCAGAATGGATGTAAAACACGTGTTACTCCGACCCAAAGTAACTTGGCACAAGGTTAGGAAGATGATGATTGGCACATTATACGCAACAGGATGAACTCAGAAAACGTCTTTTCACACGGCCTAACTCTACTCATAAACACAACTTTTCCTTATCCTTGTGAGGTCGTCGCATCGTCTTACTCCGTCCAACTCGTTAATATCTAAGCAGACGATATCGCAGACATAAAAGTGCTCGCTAAACCGTGGCTCAGGTGCAGCAGCTGGGCTTAAAGCCGGTCGTTGATCTTTATTTGCGTGCCTCCCAACTACGGACGGCTAGACGGCAATGCCAATACACGTCGTCTCCCCCGGGACGACTTACTGCTAATGAAGGTGTTTACACCGACGAAATGTTCACGTTATGGCCGTTTTATCGCTTTGGCACATCGCTTGAAGGCTTCACAGTTTTGGTAGCAGATGAGGCTCTGAAATGTGGATAAAATTGAGTTTTTTTTGTAAAAGTTCTTATACCAAATAACAAAGCTTACTTTTTTAAATAAAGGTTTATCGGCTCTGTGACCCGCGAGGAATAACAGCTAGTACACACAACAAACTTTTTTTTATAAAAACGCCTGAAAGTAACTATAGTTGGTGCCAGTTAAGATGAGAATAGCGGTCATTGCCTTTTTCCTAATATCTCTTCGTACGAACCAAAACAAATAAACCAAGTAGGTACCTATCGTTTTTCATTACAAAAAATGTTGAAGATCTTAGATGACGATTCCAGACTTGAGCAGGCTTATTTTTGGTTTTCAAAGTTAAGAAGTTAATAAATGTAGGTGGCAATGACCGCTCTTGTCATCTTAACTGCCACCAACTATAGGGACTATTCGTGTGTAGGTTACTTGCGGATAATAGCTACGACACGTGCAATTCCAACAATATAACACGGGTCGAATCGAAAACTCTGACAAACGGCACACACATGGCCGCGTAACAGCGATACATTGAGTACAATCCAATATCACAGAATGGACGTTATTGGTACGCAAAAAGCTAAGTCGGTTCAACGGGAAGTAAGACATACGTGACATCCGGAGCCAGGGGCCGCGGGCCGCACGACCGGGTGAATCTATCGGAAGTTCTTCTTGCGGCTTCTAACGTACCTACTTGTGCATCAATCATTTTTGTTACGAGCTCGCTATTTCTCGATTCACTCACTATTGACTATGTACACAGAATAGAATAGAAAAAGTCCCTGTCATATTGCTTTGATGTCGAATATAAAGAGGGTTTTTAAATGGCTTGATTTTATAAAACGTTTTGATAAAATCGTAAATGTTGGTAAGTAGCACTGTACTTAACTGCTTGTTTTGGTAGTATTACTTTGTATTTTTATTAAAAGCGGGCACTTGAAACCTTTACGTGGTCCAAGTTCCATCCTCTTTGCTAAGACTTTCGTCTCGCTAAGCCAGGGGTCCACAACCCAAAAGTTACACGTCCACAAGATTTATGTGTACCCAAAAGTTTTTAACAGTGTTTTTATGTCTCTGACGTTGAAATTAGTTTTATGCCTTTTCCCGGTGGACCTTGTGTAACCTTATTTAATACGTCTAAGTAGATCCAGCGAACGTGAGTTGAAAGTGAAGGTACTTTTGTTAAGAGGCTCGCCAATCTACTAAGAATGAATACTTTACGTCGATACGTTTCTAAGAGATTGCTTTCGACAGAGTAATGCGGTGTCAGCAACATTTTCTCAAAGTTTTGCGCAAGCTCATCGCTGATATTTGAGAAGCTCGTTGCCTTTTGTTTGTTAGCTTTAACTTGAGTGTATTTATTGATACTTATTGGCATAATATTTGACTAGCAAGAAGGTATTCAACCTGAGGTAGGTAGGAGTTTCCTACTTGTACTTACCAGTTTGGGAACTTGTTAATAAATACATGGAAGAGCAGAGTTGTTAATAGATAAATATAATATTTATCTGCTTATGTAAATTTAGAATTATGTTTACAATTTAATTCACTGAATTAACATAGCTTAAGTGCAAGCGTACCTTCGCTGTTAGAGTGAAACTTAGATAAAGTAATGAACTTTATTTCAGAAGAAAGGGCATAATTGGGTATACTTAGAATTATTATGGGTAAACCATTATTATGAGTTGAGTATTTTGTAATCCACAGGTGTGACTGTGACCAAATGACGATTCTCCTCAGATCCAAGGTTAGCAAGCAACCAGGCAACCGCATGCTGATTCCAAGATTCGATTCACTACATTAGGTTTAATGTAGCGATTGAAGTTTTAATGAGGTCCAAACTCACGATTTGTAGATTGAGTATTCTTGGCTTAACTCTGACTTAATAATGCTCAGTCTCCTCGTAACTTATTGGCCTCAATAGTGTCTGTCGACCTCGAAGTGACTAATGCAGTATTGGTGGTAGGCGCACATTGTTTTGAAGGAAAACTACATCAGATACCAATAACATTCGTCGTTGTGGAATTCGGTATCAAATATCAGTAGTTGGTATTGGATTGGAATGAGACTGCCTGGCGCCGACAGAGGGCTGGAGCAGGCATTCATTTATCATGACGGTCCATCGGTTATCGCTCTGGCAGCGATCCACCGCCCGCGAGCAAAACCCATTCCATTGTTGACCGACATACTTGTTACAGTTGGACAGATCCGATCAATTTAATAACTTCTATTGGATATGGGAAATCGAATGAAACGTCAGAGCATGGAGACTCCTTGACAGCCACTGCTAGAGGCAGTATAACAACACTACCGGTGGCTTCGCTCGCGTGGATTTCGATAATTGTCCCAGGGGATCATACTTCCGTGAGGAAAAGATCCTATGTGTTAATCATCTCTTATTATTATTAACAAACACCCATCAGTCCTCATAAACTTTCGCATTTATAATAATTAGTAGGACTTTCCATGCAAATTACAAACCAACCGTGCACCATTTTTCACTAAGACACAAATGACGTTTATAAACGAATGGCTTTGAATAGCGTCCGTGACATAAGTGGTGCGCTCAACACGCTTTCTTATTTGATTAGTAGATACTAGATACTGCCGTCTCTATTGTTCTCTGTACGAAACAAACAAGCAGTTTTTGAGAAGGCCGATGTATTCGTTATCTGTTTATTAACAAGATTGGACGAAAAACTTCTTTCGCACTAACGATGCAAGAGAAAATGATAGAACATAAGGTTAAAGTTATGCTGTTTTAAGCTTTCACGGTTTAAAACTAAACTTATATTGTCACTTAAGGGAGGGATATCTTGCGGGATTCGTTCTTCGGTGTTCGTGGTTCTTTCATGATTGTGTGTCGAGTTCCAATAGTGCGCGTAGCAAAAGACAAAGAGGGTAGACAGATTTGTCTGCTCTTAACAATTTATTTTCCATCCACCCGCATTCTCTAGTCAACCCGCGATCATGGCGCTTGCAACAGCGCGCCGAAATATGGGGAGCTCAAAAAAAATAACAATCACGGAAGACAGTAAGTGACAATATAAGTTAAAAGTTATGCTTTCTTTCTCTTTCGTTTTAGATGATTGCCTAACCCAGTGTCGTAGGTTTTATACCACCCATGGCCCATGGGCCTCTAACTTGGCTTTACATGCCGTCGAGAAATATCTCTCAGGCATGCTGGTTTCCTAACGATGTTTTCCTTCACCGAAGCAAGTCATAATCATACAATACGCACATGAATCCGAAACATCAGAGGTCTTGGGTTTGAACTTGAGACCTACGACTTGGCGCATTCGTGTTCCACGCACGCCTCAAAGAGAGTCAGCAATAGGAAGGGGTCCGCAAGGGCCGATGCCTGCCGGGGTTGCGGGACTGTTCGAAAGAGATACCGTGGCCCCGGAACACAAAGGGCGATGAAGGAACATGGATGGGTTTTAGTCAGTAAAAGTCTGACACTCCCTCCTGCTCCACCCGGAGCGGGAAGAGTCATTTCATGATTTCCCATCCGAAAAAAAAGGACCTATGACTTGTCAGGCCGACGACGGTCACACCGTGCTATCACTGCTTTTACGTTAAAGTTATTTATAGTATTTTACAATACTTAGTTTGATCAAACAGTCTATGAAAGGAGTCACAACATCGTTGGTACTATAAACATATCTGCAGATGGAATTAGGTTAAAAGGGTAATGGGTGATGGGTGCTAAATATCAGTTAACACTTATTCCCTTCTGTGTCACGATCCACTCGTTAATTCGACATGTTTGTTGCGCTGTGTCAATTGATATTGAACACTTCAGATTGCTCGAGCGTTCGTGTTACATTTAAACATACATTTATACAAATTAGGTCAACACATCCATGCGCAAAATTAATTAAAGTTGATCGTAATTACGACGGAAAGTTGATAATAATTTATCACAAACATAAATGAGTTATAACTGTACTTTACATACTTGTGTAAGTATATCATTTTTAATACTCTTATTGCTCTCATATCCTTATGTCGTACGCTATCGTAAAAATGTTGATGTTCGTTTCGCCAATAAAGTTGATAACGTCAATTCGGCGAAGCGATGCGTCGTCGTTACTTTACAAACGCATTGGCTTTAAATTAAATTATGTGTACCCGGATGTTACAGTAAAACTGTAAAAGCTTGACCAGAGCCAAATCCTTGGGCCTTTTTTGTAAATTACAAGATTTTACTAACTGAAACTTTTCTTGAAATACATATGTTAATATTAGTATTGGTATAACGGGCTGGTGTCCGCAACTCTACGTCAAAGCGCGTATTTTGCGTCCACTTGTGTTTTATTTATTTTACCTTCATTTTTTTATTCAATAAGCGTGTCGGTATCGGCATCGCCGATATTTTTATAGGAGTATCGGTGTCGTATCGGAAAAAAGGCGTATCGAGGCATCCCTAATTTTTTCTATATTTAACTTATTTTAAAAAATCATTGTCATTTAAAAGCTCAAATATTTTAGGGAAACAGGAGCATTATTTAAAGCTTATATAAGCATACATTTTCCGAATAATATCATCTACTTAACTGTTTTTCCAAGGCTGGGGTTGGGTTCAAGCCAAACCTGATGCAGCTGAATGTAACACTAGTAGTGAATTTTACAGTTTTACTTAATACAATCTGAAAAGTCCTGGCAGATGACGCACGGCCTTAACCTAGTCTATAGAAGCAGAATAAGAATACATTAGGCAATAAAAGGGTTCCTTTCACCAGTGCTCACTTTCACTTTTTTTTGTAAAACGAAAGTCAGCAATAAAAAGGGATTTTGTACGGAATTTCGTCATTTTTGCCAATAGGACAACCCATTTGGCATTTATGCTCACTAGAATATCTTTGGATTTACTATTGATGTTACTCATACAGTAACATTTAATAATATAAGTGACTAGCGGACGTCACGCGGTTTCACCCGCGTAGCTTCCGTTCCCGTGGGAGTACTGGTATAAAATATAGCCTATGTTACTCAGGGTGAATGTAGCTTTCTAATGGTGAAAGATTTTTTGAAATCGGTGCAGTAGTTTTTGAGTTTATTCTTTTGGAAGAGGTTTAAGGATTCTATTTGGGTTTTGTGTTGGAAATGAGACACACCACGATTTGCAAGATGGACGACGATTTATTCACATAATTTAGGAATACAATTTTGCATTGATAGTGGCGCCACGGCGCATAGCGGCTATTATGAAAACAATATTTGTTGTTGCGTTCACAGATAAATAAATATGGGTGCATTCATTTTAATACCCCCCCTCAACAAATATTTTCTTTCTATCCTAATATCCTTACATTCTATGTTTAACACTGTACTCTCAATATACTTCAATTACACAGAGAAACTTAACTTGGCTGGCTATGCATCTAATTAACAATCAACCTGTTAAAGAACTATCTTAACTTAATTACCTACTTTACTTTTAATGCATCATCAGCTGATATGAATAGTAACCTAAAAAATTACAATTAACACAATAGCTTATTCTAATACAATAACTTGACAAACTTTTCAAACAAAGTTTTACCTAAAGGTTTAGTGAGCAGATCTGCCAAGTTATCTTCCGTTCTAATATACTGCAGAGATATACATTTTTCTTTTATTTTGTCAATAATGAAGTGATACCTGATATCTAAGTGTTTAAGCCTTTTATTATTTTCATTGTTAAAAGCCAATTTTATTACTGACTGGTTATCTTCATAAACAATCACATCATTAGTGACAATATTGAAATCACATAACAAATTCTTTAACCAACATGCTTCTGTTACAGCCGTACTTAATGCAATGTATTCAGATTCAGTGGATGATAGTGATACACTGAGTTGTTTCTTACAACACCACACTACACTACAATTGAATACTTTAAAAATGTAACCCGTTGTAGACTTTCTGTCTTGGGTGTCACCAGCCCAATCTGCATCTACAAAGCCTTGCATTCCTGTGCCTGTGCTGCTGTACACTAATGCAAAATCTAAGGTTCCTTTTATATACCGCAAAACACGTTTTAATGACTTGTACAACATAACACTAGCACAGTGTTGATATCTACTAAGGAAATGAACAGATACACATAAATCTGGTCGAGTACCACATACTGCATACATTAGGCTACCTATAAGTTGTCTACACTTTCTTTCTATTATTGAATTTTCAGATTTTTCCCTTTTCAACAAATCAAACTTGTAATTCTGGTCTAATGGAGTTGAGATTTGTTTGCAATTTGACATATTAAAACGTTCCAAGACTTTAGATAAATATGTCTTCTGACTGATTATTGTTCTAAATTTTTCTTGTTTGATGTCTATGCCTAAATAACTAGTTGCTAACCCTAAGTCCTTCATTTTAAAGTTATTGTGCAACTCTATTTTGAAATTTTCTAAAACCTTATTTTTAGAACAAAACATAAGTATATCGTCTACAAATAGTAAGACGTATAGTTCACATCCGTCTAGTTTCCTATAATATAAACAATAATCGTTTTTGGATCTATTGAAATTTTCTTTAGTCATGAACTCATCGAACTTTCTATTCCAACATTTAGGGGAACTTTTCAAACCGTATAGGGATTTATTCAATTTACATATTTTACCATTTGGTAGCTTTAGGTATACTATTTCATCTATATCACCATGTAAGAAAGCACCTACCACATCCATTTGATGGACTGGGAGTTGTAATTTATTGGCTACAGCCATAAATATTCTAAATGTTGGTAATTTAGCTACCGGAGAGTATACTTCTAAATCAGTGTCTGACTGCTCGAAACCTCTAGCTACTAACCTAGCTTTGTATACTTTTTCTCCGCCTACTTGTTTGACTTTGAAACACCATTTACTTGATATAACTTTATTTCCACTTGGAATACTATTAACTTCTGTCCATGTATTGTTTTCTTTTAGGGTGTTTAATTCAATATTCATAGCCTTTTCCCATTCTGCTTTTTCTTCTGAATTTAATGCTTCTTCCAGAGTAATTGGTTCAGTGTCAATGGATAAGAGGTTTGTGTCATACTCTGATAGCCATGATGGTTTCTTTGTTTCCCTACCTTTTCTTGTTATTGTTACCTCTTGTGGTTTTTCTTCTTCTATTGCTTTATCCATTGAATACTCTTCTTCTGAATCTTCTGCAGACATTCTTCTTTCCTGTTCTGGACTTGGTATTCCCTCCATGGGGATTTCTAGATTCTCTTCTAGCTCTGATGCCTGTAATCTGTCTTCTTCTTCTTCTTCATAGAAACTATGATATTCTTCTGTTTCTTGGTTATCATTTTCTATTTTCTCTGTTTCAGAGTTTGTGATAACAGCTGAGGGTATACTGTTGTGATCCTGACTATTTTTACAAACCTTTTGCATGTTAATAAACTTACCTTTTATG
Organism: Xestia xanthographa; assembly: GCA_905147715.2. Classification (NCBI taxonomy): domain Eukaryota; kingdom Metazoa; phylum Arthropoda; class Insecta; order Lepidoptera; family Noctuidae; genus Xestia; species Xestia xanthographa. Next base: position 23,567,394 of record LR990642.1, on the reverse strand, counting down.
AATGTTACCTCTCTTTTTATAAGAACATCATTTTTATGAGGAAAATAAATTCTAAAACCTTTTGTCGTTTCACTATAACCTACAAAATATCCTATTTCAGCTTTACTATCCCATTTCTTACGCCGTTGGTCAGGGATATGTACTCCTACTTTTGATCCGAATACTTTCAAATTATTTATGTTGTATGCTTGCTTTTTATACCAAAGTTCATAAGGAGTTACACCTTTTATTCTACTTTTACCAGTTCTGTTTATGACATAAACAGCTGTGTTGACCGCTTCAGCCCATAAGGACTTGTCCAAACCACTTGACAATAGTATAGTTCTAGCTGCTTCTGTAACTGTGCGCATTTCACGTTCTATACACCCGTTTTGCTGAGGTGTGTATGGAACACTAGTTTGGTGAATAATACCTAAACTATCTAACAAAGATTTTAGTTCTTTGTTTGTAAATTCTAAGCCACAGTCTGACCTTATTGTTGTCACTTTGTATTCAAGATTCTTAATAACATCATTCAAAAAACTTTTTATTTTATCGTTTGTTTCATACTTATTTTTTAGAAAATAAACCTTTTTGTACTTTGTATAATCATCTTTAATTAATAAGTAGTATCTGGCACCACCTAATGACATGGTTTCCATAGTACCACATAAATCCATGTGTAAAATTTGGCCAGGCTGTTCTGCCCTATTTAGACTTTGTGGAAATGGTTGTTTATGAGTTTTGCCAAGGAGACATGGCTCACATGTGAGTTCCTCATGTTTATCTGCACTGAAATCAATATTACACTTGTTTAACATTATTTTTACTTGTTGTATGTCTTGGTGGCACATTTTTTGATGCCATTCTGATAAACTGTCAAAAGATTTACCTACACAAGCTTTTTCAACTGTATTGTATCTGAATTTCATGATAAATACGTTATTTTTACGATAAGCTAAAGCACTGACCTTTTCTTCATTATTTTTCCTGAAATAACACCACTCTTTATTTATTGTCATGTTATAACCTCTATCTGCAGCTGAACTTGCTGAAAATAGATTTATTTTTATAGCAGGGACATGTAGGACATTATTTAATGTTGAACTGATCCATTCTTTACCGTTATATGCCTCTAACTGTATAATACCTGTACCTACAGCTTTTATGACTTTACCGTCACCAATAATGATTGATCGAGGACATTCTAACTCTTTGTATTTAGTAAACATACTAACACTGCTACACATGTGCTCTGAGGCTCCACTATCCATTATCCATAGACTACTGTCCGACTCACTATTAAATGCTGATGACAGCACGGACACAGCAAATGCATTACCTTGCTCGCTAGGCTTATTTTTATTTACACCTTTATTTTTATTATTTTTGAACCAACAATCAACAGACTTGTGATTTGACTTTTTACAATAAACACAAATATTACCTTTTGCCTTGATTTTACAGTCCCTTTTCATGTGTCCTGTCTTGCCGCATTGGAAACACTTTCTGGTGGACCTAGATGCTAATGCTGCTGACTGCTCGTTACTGTCTTGCATGCAGGTTGTGGCACGCTGTTCCTCGATAAGTAGTCTCGCAGTTAGCTCCTCCATCGTGCGCTTCTCTGCTGGCACTGACTCCCATGCTGACACAAAGTGCTGATACTTGAGCTTTGGCATCCGTGTTCATCCATTTTTCATATTCTTCTACCTTTTCATTTGAAGGAGGCTGGACTGTACCGTCCACGATGCTTAGAAGATCTGCCGCCCTTAGGATTATCTTGATTTTGTATGACCACGTGCTCCAGTTTTCGACGCCTTCCAGTAGTTGTTGCTGGCCGACAAAACCAACTGCTGGCATGTTTCCCAAGAGTTCCATTGTATTATTGCTATACCGCAATGCCTTATATTCGTTCCTATTTGGATTGGTACCTTTACCGGTCCGCCCGACGCGACGTTTGCCTGCGTGGAATTTTCCACTCGTCGTCGTCGTTTTAGCTGCTGATACCGCAGCGACCCCAAAATAGATTCCTCTTGAAGATCTGACTCCTGTGAGCGGGATCTGGGCCCATAACCTTTTGGAAGAGGTTTAAGGATTCTATTTGGGTTTTGTGTTGGAAATGAGACACACCACGATTTGCAAGATGGACGACGATTTATTCACATAATTTAGGAATACAATTTTGCATTGATAGTGGCGCCACGGCGCATAGCGGCTATTATGAAAACAATATTTGTTGTTGCGTTCACAGATAAATAAATATGGGTGCATTCATTTTAATATATTCATTACAAATATACACACACACACAAAAATACAAATCTTTCCTCTTTATAATATTATTGTAGATATAAATCGCACCGTAAACATAAGTCAATCATTTGCCACATAAACGGTTTTACATTCGTTTACTCAGGCGCTTTGTATAGAAAAAACTTGGGTTATTAAAATTAATGGCTCTTATAACTGAAAAGATATGTTTGCCTTGATATGTAATGTGAATGTTGACGACAAACTGCTTCATGTCAATAAATAAGTGGCTCAAAACACCTAATTGATGTTTAAGCAGTTTTAAAGAAAGAAAAAAATAATATTTATTATATTTCAAAGACCGTGGACGGACTCGCTACATAATTTGGACGAATTGGCTCGATAGAAAATAGTTGCAAAGAGTGGTCTTAAAATCATGATGGGTCTACAATTATAATTGTGTTTTTTTGACGTATACGTCAAAAAAATAAAGACATCTTTATTTTTTTGACGTAAGGGTCTGCAATGAGGGATTTTCTTTTTAGCTCTTCCCTAGTCGCTGGATAGATGGCGCTAGGAGTAAGTATGATAATGCAAGGAACGGAACCTAAAAAAACTGATTTTAACAAAGCGCGAGAAATGTTGGTTATATTCGGCAAATGAAAGTGTCAGTCAACGAGAGTATGTGACGTGACACAATGTTTTTTTTTTCAAGCGTTTTGGCTTTGGCATAGTAAGTTCAACGCCATCTATAGAGTTCTTGGAAACTAAGTTTTTTTTTAAAACCTCAAAAGGAAAACCTCTCATTAAAAACATGAAGTCAACATATTCATACCTAAACCGCTCTAACGAGTCATATTTCACGAATAATCCACACTTTTTTTTTACAATATGTATTCATTATTTTCTTCTAAAACCTGGTCGCCCAGTAACTATCTTGCTCTCGTTAATCCGATACAAATAGACAGTGTGCGCGCATTTTGGTGCTGACATCCCCCTTTTTTTTTTTCGGATGGGAAATCATCAAATGACTCCTCCCGCTCTAGGCGGAGCAGGAGGGAGTGTCAGACTTTTACTGACTAAAACCCATCCATGTTCCTTCATCGCCCTTTGTGTTCCGGGGCGACGGTATCTCTTTCAAACAGTCCCGCAATCCCGGTGTTGACATCCCCTTAAGTGCCTACTTTGTTGTAGCAGTACTTGTAAGTAAGATCAAAAATTCTTGAACAATTCATAAGATTTATTTTTTCGATCTTCCATTAGTTCCAGTATTCCATTTGTTATGAATATATGACCCTTCATTTATGTCCCCAGTCGTGTATAGACGGAATTGAAATTATGCTTCTGTTGATTTTAACAGACGTATAATATCGAAAGTCGAGACCAGCTATAAATTGATAAATGTCAAGTGTTAACATTATAGTTTGTTCTCAATATCGTTCATAAAACGGTCAACAGCAAGTATCATTAATAGAATAAACACAAGTAGTTATGTTAATAAACATAACAATTCATTAAAGTGTGGAATCACATCCTGCGAGCGTATCTTATCAAATGTTTTTGTAATCGAGCAGTGTGTTGCGAGGTACCACCGGTCCGGCCGCGGCGCGGAGCGGTCTGCCCACTTATGGACATCCCTGAGAAATATATAGATAGGAGATCCTTTTAGAATACAAATACGAACTATCGTAAGTACTCTCTAACTAAAATGTTATGTAACAAATACTTGCGTCATGTAACAAGGTAGCGATCTTTGAAGTATCTCCGAAGAGAAAAAGGGATTATCGAATAAAATTTGTTGATCCATAATATTCCAGATTTGCCAGTATGTCCCTCGAACAGAGAGAAGGCTTCTGTTCTGTCCCAGCAGTGGTAAATCCTAACTTCTGTAATACAGGCATCTTCTGTAAAGGCTGATTATGTTATAAAATCGTGATATTGATTGGATACGAAGGCATTTATAATTTAGTATTCCTCTATATTGGTATCAGTAGAATGAGTTTTTTCGAGCTACTCGTCTTATCAGGATAATAAACTCGAGTAGACGAGTACTTAGCTCTAATCTTTTACTCTGGACGCTCTTAATGTGCACGTCTTTCTACATCGTTCTCACATATATGTATAATCTCAAAATTAATGATGTAACCAAGATTTTGTAACAACATTTTGATTTAAAAGAGTGTCCATGGAGTTTCTTGCCCGTTCTTCTCCATAGAGATCTACGCTAGGGAATGGGTAACTACAGTACTTTCTCAACTTATTATGCCTTGTGACTGGGACTGTAGCTTTTTTTGTATTTTTGACATTCAAAAGTGCCGTAATGGTCTAATTGAAATAAATGCTTTGAGATTGGAGTATGCTCGAAAAAGGAAGGTCTAACTAGCGATCTACTACTGTTTCAGGTTTTCACGACTTGATAAAACACAATTTTCTTTTTTTATGAGATCAACAATATCAACATTAATTTATCACCCAAAACTTCCCAAATAAAATTATTTTCATTACAGTGGAAATTACATCAAAATTAACATCGAACGAATCAGAAGAAGAACAACAGGTTCACACAGACAGACAAAACAAACTACTTACATACTAAAACAAACTACAAACTATATAATAAGCAGTACACAAGTATTGATATCAGCCTTCACAAAACCCCTGAAAATTATGAATGTGTCCCTACAGGTCATATCGGGTGATATTTATGTTGAAGTAAATCTTGGTTATGTGCGATCCCGAGGGACGACACGTTAAAGTTTTCTAGCTATAAAAGAGATGCCTTACTTTACTCATATCAAGATCATGTCATGTGCTTAAGTGGGAACGAGATTAATTAAGATCTTATTGTTGAGAAGAATTAAGGTTACGCAAATTTTTCCATTCATGTTTTAAGATACCTACATCGTTTTAAGAAACGGATATATCAGGAAGACAAGTGTCCAGCCATTCAAAGCCTCAATCTCAAGCTCTATCAATTAAACAAAACCTCGAACGTTCAATGCTGAACACCATAATCATGATCATTCTCCCGCACTTATTCTTATTATTTGGGGTCGGCGCAGCAGCATGTCTTTTTCTTCATTATATTTCTCTATAATACTCGCCACAGTCACCTCCTTTCTACCCATATAATCCTTCACCGGTACTTAGGGCCCTTCAGAAGCTGTTTAATTCCGTCATACTTGAGGGAAAAACGCCACAGGCATGGTGCAGGGGTGTGGTGGTGCTCTTCTTCAAAAAGGGTGACAATGCCCGGCTGAAGAATTATAGGCCCATCTCACTTCTAAGCCATGTCTACAAGTTGTTTTCTAGAGTCATCACGAATCGTCTCGCGCGCAGGTTTGACGATTTCCAGCCACTCGAACAAGCCGGTTTCCGAAAAGGCTTTAGCACCGTGGACCACATACATACGCTGCGGCAAGTTATACAGAAGACCGAAGAGTATAACCTGCCTCTCTGTTTAGCGTTTGTGGACTACGAGAAAGCCTTCGATTCGATCGAGACCTGGGCTGTACTGCAGTCTCTCCAACGGTGCCAAATCGATTATCGGTACATCGAGGTGTTGAAGTGTTTGTACAAAAACGCCACCATGTCAGTCCGACTTCAGGACCAAGCCTCGAAACCTATCCTCCTGCAGCGAGGTGTGAGATAGGGAGACGTCATATCTCCGAAACTGTTCACCGCTGCACTGGAGGATGTCTTCAAGGTTCTGGACTGGAGAGGGCTAGGCATCAACGTCAATGGCGAGTACATCACTCACCTTCGGTTTGCCGATGATATAGTGGTAATGGCTGAGACCATGGAGGACCTCAGTACAATGCTCGATGACCTCAGTAGAGCTTCCGGAAGAGTGGGTCTAAAAATGAACATGGACAAGACTAAGGTCATGTTGAATGCCCATGTCACACCCACTCCTATCAAGATCGGAGACTCTACTCTCGAAGTTGTAGACGATTATGTGTACCTGGGACAAACGGTCCAGTTAGGTAGGTCTAACTTCGAGAAAGAGGGCAATCGTCGAATCCGACTCGGTTGGGCAGCGTTCGGGAAATTGCGCGGTATCTTCTCGTCCAACCTACCGCAGTGTCTCAAGACGAAAGTCTATGACCAGTGTGTGTTGCCAGTGATTACATACGGGACCGAAACGTGGTCGCTCACAATGGGCCTCATCAGAAAGCTTAAAGTCACCCAAAGGGCAATGGAGAGGGCTATGCTCGAAGTTTCCTTGCGCGATCGAATCAGAAATGAAGACATCCGCAAGAGAACAAAGGTTACCGACGTAGCCCGAAGAATTGCCAAACTTAAGTGGCAGTGGGCAGGGCACATTGCTCGCAGAACGGATGGCCGATGGGGCCGAAAAGTTCTGGAGTGGCGACCGCGAACCGGAAGACGTTGCGTTGGAAGGCCTCCTACTAGGTGGACCGATGACCTGGTGAAGGGTGCAGGAATCCGCTGGATGCGAGTCGCACGGGACCGGTCAATGTGGCGACACTTGGGGGAGGCCTATGTCCAGCAGTGGACGTCTTTCGGCTGAAATGATGATGATGATGAATCCTTCACACGGTCCCTCTATTGTTTCTTTGGTTTTCCTCTTCTCATACCCATCCACATTCATACTCAGGCCAATATTCCATACTTATGAGTGTAATAAAGCCGAGCAGTTCGCACCAAGCAGCACGCGACTGTGCACTACGGCCAACATCACATTAAACAAGCCCAAAGTAACACTTAGTATGTCAGCGTTAGTCCGGCGACTGCCAAGTATGGCGGAGGTTCCCGGAACATGAGCGCTTCTACGTCTTCTGCGGAATATCAAACACATAACGTAACTCGTCCTTCCGCCAACGCTCACCATACATAATCTATACTTAATATTTTAAAGAGTTAAAGTTAGTATGTTTGTAAGTTTGGATGTAGGAGATAATCTTCGGCACTACAATTGTACTACTATTGTTCCGATTCCGAAAATTCTTTTACTAATGACTTAGGCTACATTATCCTCAAATGACATTATATAAGCTACATTTAAACATTTCCCGTATGATAATAAGGCGAGTGATGCCTTGAACAAAGACTAGCATCTTATAACATTCATGTTCACATCTACACAATCCACAATATCTTATTGTATATGTAAATGATTATCTTGTTAACAGTCAAATTAATTGTTTTAGAATTCAATCGCACGATTAGGAGCACGTAAATAGTAGCTTTGTTTGATAGAGAGGTTTCTTAATCAAATAGACAGCGGTTTGTTTATCTAATTATCAAACATGAATTGCGTAACCGATATATACCGTAAATGGAATCGGCGCGGCGGCAGCATTCTTAGTTAAATATTATGAGATGATAATTGTCATTGATAGATCTGGAGACACAACGACTTTGCTCGGAGCAGAAGTGCTGCTCGAAATCGATGTCGGAACAAAAACTAAGGACAAATGAGAAATGTCAAGAAACAAGTACTTATATTGTGTGAAGGTATTTGTGTAGGGTCCTGCAGTACCTCTGCGTTAACCATTAAAGTCCATAGTTTTAATAGTGGAGTCACGCTCCCGCGGCGCACACGAGTTTGTTTTACAATGATGTTCACATACAGTTACTGGTTAAATTAAACGTGCGCAGTATGGACACTGTATAAGTAATTAGTCAGGCGACTGTAATATTCATCTGTGAAACTTGCACGATGAAGTAATTTGTATTAACTACCGTGGCAAGGAACTGTTAAATGCGTGTTTACCATTTCTATTGCTTTATGAATTCAAATTGATTATAAAACACATTTGGAAACGATTTTAAAGACAGGATAAAAACGTCATAAAGAATCAAATGTTTAATTTATCGAAAATCCCATTTAAAAGTAGACATTTTGATTAATTATCAAAGCTTTCCATGTAGGCATCGCTGACCTCAGTGTTGACACCTCTATAAAATAATTGTAAGAGATGATGCAAATTTGATGGTGATCTTGATATTTAATAATTTTGTATTGAGAAATAAATAACTTGATTAATGTAGGACCGTTTTAGAAGGACACAAATAGAAGCAAATTACACCGAACAGAAAGCCAAAGTATTCAGCTAATAAATTAGACCACGAATAAAAGGATAATGGCGAGTGGGGGTAATTTGGCGCCATAAAAGGCAAACGTATTCATCAAAACAAAAACAATAGAAACAATAATGAAATTCGCAGTCGCGTTCCCCGCGCTCCCATTCTGTGACAGGGCTAGCAATCGTTTGGTGAAATAAATGGTGCAGGAAAAATTTATGTCGTCTGCGATTCTTTCCGGCCCAGATTTGGTCGGCCCAGTTCCGAACACCCTGCCTTTTCTTTTGTCACAGCTACACCCTAACTAGTACGACACCCTTTCATATATGAACTTTCTGCGTTCAATTGCTGGTGAGGGCCGATCTGCTGATGAAATTGTGGATTGTTGAAGTTAAGTTCGGTGGAGAATCAGAAAAGTTTTTAGTTAGTTTTGCTGTTGTTTGTTGAAGGCTTAGAGATATTTTTACCCAACTACCAAGGAAAGGTTATGTTTTTCGATAAAACAAATGATACATTCTAATACGGAACATATTGACTGCAATAGTCGGGATGGAATGATTTTTGTCTATATATTATTTAATGGGTCCCGACTGTTACAGTCGGTATTTTCGGTATTAGAATTTACAATTTGTTTTAATTTAAGCGTGTATTGATAATTAAATTATTTTAATGTTGTAGTAATTAAATTGCTTTCTACACTTCTGGACTGTAACTTGTTTTTTTCTCTATTTAAAGTTATTAGTTAATTATTAGTACCTACTGGACTGTTGTTCATAACAGTACAGTAACAGCTTTCGTGGTTTATTATAACTAAACTTACACTGACACTTACGGGATATCTTCCGTGATTTTCACATATTGTGAGCTCCCGATATTTCGACGCTGTTGCAAGGGCTATAATCGCGGGATAACAGCAAAATCGGGAGCTCACAATATTTGAAAATCACGGCAGATATCGTGTTAGTGACAGTGTAAGTTTTCTTGTTCGTGAGTCCCTTCTACCGTTAAAATAAACCACATGAATCATGATCAATAGATATGTAAGGAAGTTTTCCACAGCACCCTGTGTTTGCTCCGCATTTCTAAATATTAATAATATTTCTAAGACGTTCTGTAATTAAAAACTAGTTCAAATATGGCGTGTGTGTGCGGTGTCACCGCTGAGTCAATATTATGTGTGGACGCAGCCCGACTGTTGGTTAAACAACGCGTACCCCAACCTAATTTATAACATACGTGCACGTGGAGGCTCAAAATTACACTTTATAGTGCGTTTCCATTGCCTTCGCATTCCCTGACGTTTCTTCTTCTACGTATAAGTACTACGGTAGGTACTACAGTTCTGATGACTTTCCCAAACTCAGTTTATTTTCAGTATCGCTAACAACAACAATGGAAATAATGAAAGAATTCGTTCCGATATTGGTTATTTTTCTCATGCTAGTGAATGTTATTTCGAATTAGATTGAGCTACTATACTACCATTCATTCAACTATTTTTTACTATAAATAAATAAAGGTTAACAGTTTCACAGCGAGGAAAACCACACCGTGACCTAAAAACACAGACCACGATGCGGACTAATACAATAAGCACAAAAAATATATGACCGTCACTAAGAATAGTTGAGACGACGCGGTTATAAAAGGAAACAGTTCCCGAATGGTGCGCGCATGCAGTTGTGTCACACACTCACACGGCGCTAGCTGCGTGCACGCATGTTTACCCGTTGCTTTTAATTATCCATGAGCCGTAAATCTCGAGGTGTAGTTCAGCATTACCTTAATGTACATACGCTTGATAAATATCGAACACGAAGCCACATGCTAACATTATGTCATACAGAAAATTATGAAACAAGGCAGTATCTCCACATAATACACAACGACGCACAGAGGAGTATTTGACTTAAAAAGTCGATCAAAATTATTTTGTGATAATTATAGATTGGATATAAAATAAAAAGTGGTTTAAGATGATAATTTTGTATTTAAGACACCAGACACATGTATCATTTTACATAAAAGTAGAGAATGGTTGACTGGTAATGAATTCCTTGTTGCATTAAGTGCGCCTATGTACCACTACTGTACATGAAGTTTAAATAAACAGTTTTTACATAAAAATCTTCTAGTCAGGATCACCTTCACTAGATCCATCGTCCTCCTCTTTGTCAAACTCTGTAGACGAGGCGTAGGATGTCTCTGGGAGCAAGAGTTCTAATGCTTCAACGGAAAATGGCTTACTTTTTTTTCGTTGCCTTTGCCTCTGGTACTGCTCAAAAAAGGATCCGAAATTAGCAGAAGTCTGTTTAGCACATCTTTGTGTTGTTTGTCTTTGTCTTTCTGGAATAATTCTGCCTATACATGCGGAAGTGTTTGTTTCTGGTAAGGCCTCAGCCGCCTCTTCCGACAACAGGCCAATAGGCAGAATAGCGTGATCAATTACTGTGGCCCCATGTCTAAAATGTTGTGCATTGTAGGCGACATGGGGTGCCACTCATACAAATCTACATATAGCTTTGCAGTTTGTTCAGTAAAGTTTTCAAATTTCTGCGTATCAATTTTGAGCCCACTTGACAGTCTCCAATATGACACTGCATTTTTTTAAATTAAATTGATGTCAATCCCAGTAATGCGGGAAGAAGTTTCGGGATTTGAGAAAAATCTCCTTGAAGTGGTCCCATCATATTGGTGTTCCCAAACCCTGCCTTCGGAATATCCACTAGCAGCCCCATTTCCTCTTTAAAAGCCTCTTGAATTTTCTTCTTCCTTTCTGCCACTATATTTTTATCTTCTTGAGTTCTTGCCTGCCATTTTTTTTATTTTAAGACGATTTTCTAAAAACTCAAACTTTTGGTCATTTTTTCTGTCTGAAGATTCTTGTATGACTTCATAGAGTGATTTTCTAGTCATCTCTATCGGCGTCATTGGAGATTCTGGAATAGAAAAATAAAAATAAAACACTGTTTTATGGAAGCTGATTTCGACTAATTTTGTAGAAAATAAAAATAAAAAAATGGCGTGAATATGCGGGACATTTTCCTTTAAAATCCTTATCTAGAATAATGAAACTATATGTTACATCCAAAATCATAAGTTAACTCGGCTTAACTTATAAACAAAAACACCTTTAATTACAGAGTTTACTAAAAAAAAGTTGCATTTTTTATGGAGTGTATTTAAGGTGCAAAATGTCACTTAAATAAAGTGTAAAACCAAAATAAACATGCTTTTATAAAGTAACGACATACCTTCTTCTAAAATATCCATAATGGTTATCACTTAATTTCACCAAACACAGATTAAATGCAATTTAAAGATCACGTTTTAACTGTAGTGCCGAGAACAAAGACATACGATTCATGCAAGGACTGAGTTCCGACTGCTGCTACGGTTGGTGGAGAGGCGGTGTATGGCCAAATTGGCCGTTAAGTGACGTAATAGCTATTGGGCTCTCACGATACAATAGTTGTAAAGCAATATAACAAATTTCGACTTTTCGACTTTTGATCGACTTTTTAAGTCAAATACTCCTCTGTGCGACGCCGCGCTGCACTCAACGAACTGGTTATCGTAATACAAGCATGCTACGAGCGACCTGAACCATTTTATCTCGTTCACTGATAGTCTGAGCGGAGGACATCTGGTGCCGGGCAGGGTCTCGAGTGTCGTAACTTAAAAATAAACCTCTCATGCTGTGCCTGTAACGTTAAAGACCTTGTGTTCCGATCAATTATCTCATTGGTTACATCGATTAGAGTCGAATAAAATTATGAACAGTTACGGCTTAATTCATGTTCATGTGAATATACAAATATCTACATCTCAGTGGGTGGCAGTGAGTCACGAGCGCACTGCAGTGTCGGCACTCGGCACTCGGCAGTAAGCACGCGGTAATGTTCGCATCGCTGACGCGGAGATGGCCCACTCGTACCTCGCGTTGAAGAATCGGTACCAATTAGGAAGTGCTGTATGCTGGAGGCGGCGGCGGCGCACGGCAGGCGGCACATCGAGGTCGTCGCACGAGCGCTGGCACCGCGCCAAGCGCAACTCGCCACAGACTCTTCTATAATTTTAAAAATTTGCACTTACATCCCACCCCCCCCGGGCTGGGACGTGGAATAACTAGGGACACTACGCCAGGGTTGCTCTCGTTGCCAACAAATTCAAACTTTCATTATTGTTTTAATTATTATCGTGCAGAGTTCCAATTAGCACAGGATTACAAGACGTTTAATTGGCTTTATTTGTACGCATCGTCGAATCGTCCATTAAAGTAGATCTAGTTGTTGTGACGTTTGGCGCCGAATCATGGTGGCATTCAATCTGCATTCATATGAGCGTGATAACATCATTCAAGTTGAACATAATACTTGATCAAACGACGATGAAAGCATAATTGAAACCCGAGCTTATGCTGCGTTCAATTAGTGCAAATGAGCGAGCGCCTCTCGGTAATGTTCTCGCCTTACTGTTATGTTAATCCTGCTAAGTCAAGGCTTCGGTTCCATTTTGATTACGTTTACTAAAAAACCTATAATGTGTAATTCCCCTCCTGATCAGAAGGGCTAATAGCTAAATATCCAACAGCGCGAAACGTCTATGAGCAGTAAGTAAAATTCAAGACCTTACCATTTTTCAATTTTCACATAACTTTTCTTTAAGTGACTTCAGATGCAAGATTGTTTATACTCAATTAATTGAATCTACTTCCGGTAGTTTAATCGTAAATTAAGTTATATTTCAACTAAGTACTGTGGGTGTATCGCTGAATCATGAAGCGTGATGAAGTCCTGCAGATAAATCCAGAGCTTTAGCTCATCATTAACTTTTAATTTTCGTTTACATCACATTACGCAGATTAAGGTCGTGTTTCCTTAACAGCACAATGGGTCGAGTATCGCGATGTAACAGGAGCCCCGGGCTATTAACGCAGATGACTTGCCAGTTTACTGGCTCCGAAACACCATCGTCTTACAACCCACCGACGACCGGCGACCCCATCGAAACTGCACCATATTATAACTAACCATAATACGGTACGGAACGAGGCATCACCGAAATACGTAATTGGTGACAGTCATTGTTGCACTCACTTGTAAGAGCTCCGTGCGAGCGCATTCAAATTTGAAAACGTCGCATTTAATTTCAAATGAGTTTCTTTTAACTTTTGAAGAAGAGTACAAGACTAATAAATAAACAAATATATTCAAGCGGGATAATGGGTTCGGTAATGACTCGTCATTTAAGTCGGGCTGGCTGTTTCGTTGCAGACGAAGAACAAAGATTCTCGCCACGCTCCTGTTAATTTCTCGACACTTTCCCACTGAACACTGCAGTGACGTTAAAAAGGAAGTCACGGCCCGAAGTTCGTTGCTCCTCGCGACTTAATAACCCCTCGTCGTGAACCCTGCCACACATGAAAATGAAAGTTAAGCTGTTCAGAAGAAAGTGTGCATGATTATCATCAATCGTGGAAAAAACAACAGATTCGTTACTCGCGTATTTGCTCTGGGATCTTATTACTAAAGACAAGCAACAGTAAAGACTTGATGCCTTGACTTCGAGACTGAATACCAGTTTGCCAGTTGTAATATCTGTGTTGTTTTTTTTTTTTAAACACCTGTTTTATATTCAAGTTACAAAGTAAATCCATAACAATCTGCATTGCAAAGCAATAACAGTGTCGTAAACGGAAGAATTACAATTTAAATAAGTGGTAGTAAATTGATTTAATGTACACAATATTCATTAGTATAACTCAAGTTTATTCAAGTCCTAACGGAGAGCCTTGTAAAATACGCAAGTAATGCGCATAGTTCTGATACGATCAACGTCAATTGCTATCAATTTTTCTACTTTGTTGCTTTAATAACTTTTTATCTTTGCAGAAGTCTTTTATTTGCTTCGTTATAAATGATTATAACACGTAAAATTGGAATTGGAAACTACAGTAATCCTCTCATTTGCTGAATCTCACAGTTTAAAGTCAGCGGGGAGTCGCAGTCGCACGTACAGGAGAGTCGGCGGGCGCCATCGTGTTAAAATACGAATATCAGTGAAATGTTGAATAATTGAGGTATTTTATTTAAAGATGCAATGTTTAAAAAAATATATAAGCATAGGTCATGTATGTGTATGTAATTTAAATAAAATAGCGCGTGTGGTGTTAGCCTATAAATAATAGTTGCACTTATAAATGTATATCGTGTAAGTACTTTTAAATGAAATGTAATGTGGAAACAATTGTAGGCTAACCTTACTAAATAAATAAAAATAAAATGTAAAACAAAAAAAGAACAATAATAGTGGTCATAGTTTTGCCATAATTATTTATTATGTTGTTGTTTTGTTTGTGTTGTTGTTACATGGTTTTTTGTTGTAAGTATAAATTGCGTTTTTCCACTTACCAAATATTATCCATAATTGTGAATGCAAGTTGATAAACATTGCTTCAGAGCTTTTCACCGAAGATTTCGCTAAGGTGAATAAAAAACCCGGTCAAGTGCCATATACAACCTGGTGACAGACAGACAGCGGACAGTCTTAGTAATAGGGTCCCGTTTTTACCCTTTGGGTACGGAACCCTAAAAAGGTACTTTTTTAAGCATTTTTATATCTGTTTTATTTGAATATTATTTAATGAGTCTTGCAGGAGAACACATCATTACTCTATCAGTTGGGCGAAATATATATTTTCAATTTAGTGGAAATGAATTCAATTGTGTTGTGGAAAATTCGTATTAGCCATTACAAAACAACTTTTAACACTGTCCATAAATTGTCAATATTGCCATCATAAAAGTGTTTAACGAATATTTATTGCCTCATTTTATGTTAATGTTGTATTTTGTTAAAGCCCCAAAATTAATGGCTAAATAAATTTTGAATGTGTACCGCGAATTGGAAATTACACAAACCGATCATTCGTGCATGTATTGCGTTTACATGATAAGTACTTCAAATATAATAAAGTAATGTTATTGGTAAGAGTTCATATCGACATCATCATCTCTGCTTAGTGTAGAATCGATCAATCTCTTTAGGCAACGCCATCGAAAATAAATGAGTGTTGTTGAAATATACACAAATTGAAGTGTCTGTAATTTTAAAATAACAGATTTTTACTGAATGCATAAAAAGTGTATACAGGTTGGATACGGTAAACGGGGCAGTAAGGAGAGCTATCTTAACCGTTGCAGATACAGGAAAATGGTCTTAGGAGACTACTTGATGAGTACAAGATACAGAATCGATTGGCATCAAAAAAATGTTTTATGTAAAGTGGCCATTTTCTTGCCGACTGTAATTTTTTTCTAAAATCAGTGAATGGAGATCAAAATTTCACAAAAAATTATGGATAGTCTCTTAAGACCATTTTCGTGTAGCTGCAACGGTTAAAGGCCTATACCCCCTCAAATGGCTTAGCATGATCCTCCGTTACGCCTAAAATACTGCAGCATTAATTTTCAAATAAATATACGGTAAAGTTGAGGAGATTTTTTTAGTCCAATCAATAGGTTATTTGTAAATCGCAAAAAAACACTCATTTCGCACTTTTCGGCCGCAGTGACTGACGTAACAACCGCTTTGTAGTGCAAGCTGATTAGAACTTTATTCTAACAGTATTTCAAACGAAGTTTGAACCACCACAAATAGAGTTGCTAATTTTAGGGTTAGAAGCTAGCTTCTAACCCTAAAATTAGCAACGGCAACGTGCAGATACACGAAAATGGTCTTAGGAGACTACTTGATCAGTACAAGATACAGAATCGATTGGCATCAAAAAAATGTTTTATGTGAAATGGCCATATTCTTGCTGACTGTACATTTTTTCGAAAATCTGTGAATGGAGATCAAAATTTCACAAAAAATTATGGATAGTCTCTTAAGACCATTTTCGTGTAGCTGCAACGGTTAAGGGCCTATACCCCCTGAAATGGCTTAGCATGATCCTCCGTTACGCCTAAAATAATGCAGCATTAATTTTGAAATAAATATATGGTAAAGTTGAGGATTAATGCTAAGTCTTATGTGTAACGAAAACATGATTCCATGAAATTTTCTCGATGGAAAAAAAATCCAAAGTAACCTCCAAATCGAACAATAAACCGCGGGTATTCAAAAAGTACTTCAAATTAGATCATGAAACTTTGCATACTAACGAACTAACTATAAAGTAGGTCTTGTGTGTTTTATTTTTTTATTCCAATCAATAGGTTTTTTGTAAATCGCAAAAAGCCACTCATTTCGCACTATTCGGCCGCAGTGACTGTCGTAACAACCGCTTTGTAGTGAAAGCTGATTAGGACTTTATTCTTACAGCATTTCAAACGAAGTTTGAACCACCACAAATAGAGTAGCTAATTACAGGGTTAGAAGTTCCCCTTACTGCCCCGTTTACCGTATCCACCCTGTATACCTGTAACAAAAAAAAACAAAAATTGTCTGTTTGTCTGATGTCTCTCTCTCTCTCTTTTCTTCATCCTTTAGCCACCCAATGCTTAGTGTAGGTCTCTTCCAAATCTCTCCGCTTTTGGCGGTTTCGTGTCATGGCTATCCAGCTTCTTCCGGCTGTTTTAATTAGATCGGCTCGGCTGTCCACCTAGTCTGTCTGATGTAATAAGGAGTAACTTAGGCTAATTTTATTTTTGGAAAAATCATGGGTTCTGTGCAAAAAATTAAAACCCATGAATTGTTAACAAAATGCGTTTCAAATAGGGAAACTCAAGTAATCTAAACTAATATTATAAACAGGAAAGAGTTTTTTTTTTTGTTTGTTTGTTACGATTTAACTCAAGAACTACTCAACCGATTTTAAAAATTTTTTCACAATCAGAAAGCTACATATTTACCAAGTAACATAGTTCATAAATTATATTGATATCATGCAAATTAGCCGAGCTATCACAATTTCATGCGAAGGTCGCGGGTAACACCTACTTTTACAATAAAGTTGTCAAAACAGCATGTAATGTCGCGTATTCATCACTGATTCTCGTAGAAATACATTTTTTTTTTCACTTTCGCTTTTTTTTATTATTTCATAAATTGTGGGCGCTTTTCTCGCGTGTCAACGTCAGACATCCATCACAAAAAGCGATCGTCATCCCAACTTGATTAATATCGACAATAGACGTTATTTCGAAATTCAAAATAAGGCAACTAATGCATTATGTAATATCGCTGCGTTTTTCAGTATAAAATCATCTATCGAGGGGTCTTCTTAGGATAAAACAGTCTTTAATATTTGATATCAATAAAGCATCCGGATTCCGAAAGCCAATTCAATGACTTATGCTCGACTCGTCACTGTTCCGCCACCAATTTTTTTTCCATACAAGAAGTCCCACGTCGTCATCATCATCCTAAGAAAACAATTTTTTATTTTATTTAATGCTGTTGTTCCCGATTCGTCATCAGTAAATGCTTTCGGTCAATAATATCCACGACAAAAATAAAATAATTTTATGATGAGCTGTTGTGTCTACAACACTGATGATTGTGGCTTGACGAGTCATCTAAAAATCGAAACACCTTCCAGGGATGTAAGTATGTTGGTGAGTGTAAATTCTACATAAGCTAAATTGCAAGCCTATCTCTCGAACCATAAATTCAAGTCGCTCCAGTTGTTTACACTTTGCCTCTAAATGCCATGGGAATATGAAGTGTCGACGGCCTTGGGACTAGCTGTAGTAGATAGGTATGTTACTTAGATCTATGTCAACAATATTACTCAGGTGTAGTTAGGTAAAATAACAAGACCAAAGTCTCTAGCACCAAACCTATAATTACCATAACTGGCACTACATAATGGCAGAGGGTCCTAATAGTACCTTTTTTTTTAATTAGCCTATTCTGTCCCACTGCTGGGCAAAGGCCTCCCCCATTTCTTTCCAACTCTCCCGGTGTTTTGCCTCCAGCCAATCAGTCAGGAACGAGTTCAAATGGTACCTACACCTACATTTCGCCAGTAATGTTTAAGTTCCATTTAGTATGGGGCGAGCTTATTACCATCAGTAGGACACAAATCCAGACTCCATGGCTGCTACAGAGAATTCCTGATGGCAAAACCTAGTAACATTTTGCCCGACCTTGAATTCGAACCATCGCCATGCATAGCAGCAAAG
The DNA here is from genome assembly GCA_905147715.2 of Xestia xanthographa. Taxonomy (NCBI): domain Eukaryota; kingdom Metazoa; phylum Arthropoda; class Insecta; order Lepidoptera; family Noctuidae; genus Xestia; species Xestia xanthographa. The sequence continues at coordinate 23,548,981 of LR990642.1, read as the reverse complement.
CTTGGGACCACTACTCAGAGACAATAATTAACCGGTAGCGATAAAGCACTAGTTAGCAGCTGTATGCGATTTAAATTATCCTTTACAATATCGCCGTAGATGGCAACTGGTCTAGCCCACACTTTGGTCTTTCAATTGGAACATTCATCATCTGCCTAGCCTTTTCCCAACTGTGTTGGGGTCGGCTTCCAGTTTTACCGGATGCAGCTGAATACCAGTATTTTACATGGAGCGACTGCCTATCTGACCTCCACAACCCAGTTAGTACCGGGTAATACGATACCCCTTGGTAAGACTGGTTGCCAGACTTTTCGGGCCTCTGACTACCTAACGACTACTGTCAAATATCTATAGATGACAGCCGGGACCAACGGCTTAGCGTGCTTTCCGAGGCACGGAGAAAACTCGGTATGTTATGGGTGGTCACCCATCCACAGACCAACCTAGGCAAGCACGACTTAACCTAACGATCGACCCGAGCGGCTGTTATTATTTAGCCACGAGCTCCTCAAACAACAAATTGAATGAATTGGAACATTATGATGTTAAAACAATTTTTGCTTTGTCTTCGATATTCTTTGAAGGGTATTTTTATGACGACATGTCAGTATCAGTAACTCTATTGCGAATGTTCTCATCCTTCGTTATACATGTGAACATATTCGTATCTATTGAAGTCGCGAGTTTATAGGTTTCTTTTGGTTTAGCTTTTCCATCGTCGACCTCATCTCCTCAGGACAACATTAAGGTCAAGAGTTGATATTGGTGTCGATTCTGTTGTGCACAAACTAAACTTAATTTAGGCTATTGCTATCTTTTACTAAAAGGCAGTGCGAGAAAAGGACGGTTTTAGCTATGAACTAAGTTAGAGATGTCAAACTAGTTTATGCCTTGCGCTTCACCGTGTTTTTAGTCGACATGTTTTTACGTGCACCCGTCATTTATGGAAATATTCGTTCCCAACTAAATTTGACAGCTTTAAACTACGTCCGTCTCTATCTCGTTTTATTAGAGAGAAAAAGATAGTAATAGCCTAAATCAAGTTTAGTTTGTGCACAACAGAATCGCTATCATTGTGTTGTTTTGCCATGTCTTTTGGCTGTGCTAATATTTGGAATTACACGAACAAGTTTATTGTTATTTTTATCAAGATTTTATTTGTAACACGTGATTTATGAGGAATGCAATCACTTTCTGCGTGTGAAGTAACTTTAAATAGCAGTGAGCTCGATACCTCTCTATTTGTGCAATAGCGAGATTTATGGAGTTCCTTCTTCGAGTACAAGATGATTTATCAATTACGCAACGTCAAAATAATCTGTGAATTTACAATTTATATTTAAACTAGATTTATTTGATAGCTTTACAATATAATTACGAAAAAATCTCCATTTTCATCGGCGCGACACTTCATGCTAGATTCTTTTTTCTATTTCACGCTTTGTTTGCAAATCAAAAACCGAAATTCGTTAGACGTGTCCCCTTCATATTAAAGTGAAATAAAATAAAATGATAGGAAGTAGAGCGGAAAACAATATTACTGGGGGAGTCTGAGATTTTAAGGGGAGAGATGTTTTTCAATGTATTCAGAATTTTGGGTATGTCCTGCATGTTGCGTCTATAATATTTTGTTACAATTTAATTAATCTCTATTATAAAAACAGTTACTTCTTAGTAAGTTGAAGTACTTTTATGAAAATATTTATAGTCCACTTCGATCAAGCTATGTCGTTTTAAACACCAACGTGGAAGGCTCGCCATAGGACATGAGTAGACAAGTCAGGAGGCTCGGAGAGGCTAAACCAGTACCCATTAGTGAGTGCCTAGCCGCAAAAACAACAGGGAACGAATCGGGAATGCGTCCTGGATCAGGCTCCACGCGAGTGTTGCCACTAACAAACAATTACCCTCCACTGCTGGAAAATTTCCTAACTAATTATGTCCTAACTTAACTATACAGGGTGTAAAAGACCAACCAAGCATTCTGTACATCAAACTAAGTACCTAACTTTACGCAAAAAATATTGCTGGAACTTTTTTTTGGGGTGAAAAATCATGTTTTGTGGTAGAACTCAATGTAACGCACTCAAAACATTGCGCTGGTGGATGGATTCAATAGTACGGGGGTCGTGGAGGTGTTTAAAGTAAAAATCTTACATTAAAAACTTGTATTAAAAAAAAACCTTGTTAAAAAGTTGGAACTTTGACCCCCAATATCTCCGTAACTAGAAGGTTCCCAGTTATGGTGTCCAACTACACCATCGATCAGTAATAAAATAAGTGATCGATGGTGTAGAATGGTGTGAATCGATGGGGAGAACAAGTGCCTTTCGGCTGCGTTAAGAGGTGTTTTACACCCTTTGTAGATGCCGATCCTCCCTAAGGATCTAATCCAAAAATAGCTTTCAGACTTTGACGGTTCTTAAAAAGTTGAAACTTCAAAGCGTATATCTGGTATCATTTTTCAAAAGTATCGTGTCAGATTGCTAGGTACCACTTTAATCAGATCTTCGATAATCATTTTTTCTGCCGTAAATTAAAATCCAAAGAGTTTACTTTAACCAACTTGAGTATATACCACTAATATTTTATTATACTTTCAAGTAAAAAGAAAAGGATTGGAAGACAAGAATATAATTTAAACATCGTTTGAGATAAGTAAAAGTGGCTTTTAATTAAAAAAAAACATCGTTTCATTAATCAAGAGCTAAGACGTCTTCGGAATATAAATAGTAAAATAAAATGGCGGCCGACAATTCGATGATGGCCTCTGGAATGTATGTTTAACAGAAGTTGCAACAGCTACTTATGGTTATTACAGAGGTGTAATCTAATCGCGTAAGTTTGTAGTACTTACTACCAGTTAATATCCTGCCACTAAGCCGAGGTACCACCCACCGACTTATCAGCACAACTGGGAACCTAAGTCAGCAGTCTACAGTGTATAAATATTTTTATAGGCTGGTATCCCGATAACGTTTCCATTAGGTAGTGAAATAGCACACGTCTCCGCAAGGACCTCATTTACGATGAATAGCCATCCGATCATGAAGGATCCGGTTCTATGGTTTAATTACGTGTTCTTGAACGTAAGTTACGCATTGTTTCGTATCTAAATGTACTTGCTGTGAATAACATGGATGTTTTAAAGCCTTCACGGAATATAGAGGTATTGCTTTTTACGATAGAGCAGTGCGCTTAAAACTGCAGTCACTCTGCATCCAGTCTTGCACTAGTTTTTAGACTGACTAAATGCAGAAAGACTTTTTATATGAGCACTCCGGTTTTATCTGTAATTGCTCGTTCTTCGTGCCTTATTGATCAATTGAAGTCGCGGATGGAAAATCTGTTTTTATTCAGATATTTTTGCCACTGTTCGCATATACTATAGTGTTTTTTTTCAACACAATGTTAATTTTGTGTATCGGTTACGCAACGAATACCTAGACGAATCGGAAACGTTCGAGTGAATCAAGTTGACGTTCCCATACATCGTGAGATCGCTCAGCATCCAGCGAAGTGAATGACCAATTACATCTGAGGGCGGATGTGCGTCGGCGATTCCACTCGAAATGTAATCTAAAGGCGCCATTACCTTCACGTGGCTCCGGCTGCAGGCTGCCTCATCAGCCTAGAGTAATTCACGTAATAAAAGCAATCTGTTGACACTTGCAACCCTTTTATACCGGACAGATTGTCCCCTAGCTCCCTGATCGACTCCTAACTGTACCACTTTATTGATTTCAAATTTTCCAAAGTTTGCCATTTTCATTCATTTTGTTTTCGCAAATAAGTTTCTGATTCATGTTGCTGATACACTTGAATCATAGTTCGAAGTTTATTTTCTTGATTGATGTTTCTTATTTGTGAACGATTTATTGCCATTTAGTATTAGTCGAGTAATGATTTTGAACTTTGTACACAGTTGTAAATCGAGTAAGGCTGTGGCCCTGTGGCCCGACGGAGAGGCTCCGGAGGTAACTAATGTCATCTCGCTCAGAGTTCCTGGTAAAACCACGAACACATCCATTACAAAGAGTGATTTAGTGGCGCCTCCATTCTATGAAGTTTAATTAGTAATCAATCAAAAACAAGTGTTGGTTGGTATTTTATGAATCATTTACGTTGTGATGAATTATTTAAATGATGTTGAATTGCAGATGATAATTTAGGGATTTAACGAGGAAGCATATACCTAATTCTGCGCGTTCTTCAATAATTGCGGTAAGATAGCGCCTGAATTACTTAAAAGTGTGAAATTTCCCTTGGTGGCTCGTTCCCATTACAGAGTGCGAGTGGAGTGCGTAGCGTGGAACTAGAACGACCTCGAAGGACGCGGCGCGGTGCGCGGGCGCAGGCGGCGCGGGCGCATTGTACTCGCCGCGGTTGCGCTATATCCGCATAACTCGCTTGACCGCCCGCCACAGCAAATTAAAGAGTTGTTACGCAGAATTACTAACATATAAATGTTTTTGCTAAATGGGATCATATTTTGCAAATACGTGGAAATGATGAGTAATTTGTAAATAGGGAAGAATTTAATATGTGTTATCATAATACTTGTCTGGACTACAATTTGCTCACACGTTAAGAAGATACTTATTCTCATTTCTTATTTAGCTTTGGAATCTAGAAAAAGCATAACATTTATTAAAATTAAATTCGGTCTAGTTTTCATTCCCAAACAATGTACGTACCTAGGTGGATCACTTAAACAGATACCACAGAAAACATAATATAACACAGTATCTATTTTAATCACATCCTATAATTTCAAGTGATTGATTTGAGCAATAACAAATATCGCTTACTAAATAAAGCCAATCACCGGTCGATTCAGGAAACTATGGCATTCCTCGGCTCGGCTGAGTCATCGGCTCACCGGCTCACCGGGATGGTCGGCTACACGCGGCCGGCCTTTAAACTCCTCAATCAAATGTCTTGCCGAGCCATTACTATTTGCGGACAAGTAATAATTGCCTTATAATTCTCGGAAGAATGCTCCACAGATTACAGTTACAGGTTTCAACTTTTTTCTAGCTAATTTGAAAAGAATTTACCACAAGAGAGCTAACCATTTAAGTTCTCCAATGGACACTTATGCTTATATGTACTGTACATAGCATTCTCATAACTTTTCTTTCTCGTTAAGAAAATGTGATGTAATATTTGCTACTACAGTACAGATGTCCGAAATTGTTGTATCATATTCAGAAGGAACATAAACACAAACAAATACATACTAATACACGATAAAAATCTCGTACGGCATTACTGCGGCACGAGGGACGCATTCCGAATATTTCTCCCAACGTTTGGGTAATGTGATGACAACGGTACATAAAATATGTAGGTCGGACGTTTTGCCAAATAGGCCGTTCTTCTCTGTACTGCCATTTTATATCCTGAAATGTAGGGTTTTATGCCGGAATATTATGACTTAGGAAAACTTTTGGATTTTCTTTTATAAAGGGTGTAAAAATCCTCTTAACGAAGCCGAAAGGCATTTGTTCTCTCCGACATGGGGATCTTTTTTTGTTCTACACCATACCTTCTAGTTACGAAGATATTAGGGCCAAAGTTCCAACTTTTTGTGAAATTTTATTTTTATTTTTATTTTTAATCCAGTTTTTTAATGCAAGATTTTTATTTTAAACACCTCCACTACCCCCGTACTATTCAATCCATCCATCAGCACAATGTTTTGAGTGCGTTACATTGAGTTCTTATACCACAAAACATGATTTTTCACCCCAAAAAAAAAGTCGATAATTTATTTTTTATTTTTTTATTTTCCCAGCAATCATTTTTGCGTAAAGTTACCTAATCTGGTGTACAGAATGCTTGGTTGACGGCTTCGTGATGAGACTGTTTATACCCTGTATGTATTGGAATGAAAAAATACATACTTATCGGTTTTTCTTATACCTATGAATGGCCTGGTCGCACAAGGCGCATTCGCTGCCAAAAAAATTAAATGATTATAATAATTGTTATTTATTATGTAAGTTAGTTAGTTACATTAGTCTTCTTTAGCAGTGCAAATTTTCAAAACAGAAACTCATTTTTAATAATAAGTCTTTAGTAAACGATTAAGGTACCTAAGTTAATGTTTGGATTGATAGCTTTTCCAATTAGGAGTTATAGGTGCGTGACTACTTATAGGACAGACGTTTTGAAGGAAACCAAAGAGTTAATGTAATTGACTGTAGGTGGCGTATTGTACATACTGTAATTGTAGACACTTGCGCGTATAATCATGATATTAAGTGAAAGTGCGCACACTTCGATATGACCAAATGCCGCAACGATACGCAACATGAATACATTTTCTCAAATTATACTCGAAGTAGTAGCTAATAGCGCCGCTGTAACGTTTATAATCCTGAGGTACACGATTAGTGAGTATTGATTAGCGAGGACGTGGCACTAAGATTCTTATACTGTTTTCGTAACTTTCTGATAGTCCACTGCGGCATTCGGTTAGACTGGAAGCTGACCGCAACAAATGTAGTTGGGAAAAAGAAAACCTTTATTTATATTCTTGAAGATACGCGGGATACGAAAGCTTACTTCTTGACGGAGACTGGCAGATTAGTCCCCCAACATTTTTTGGCACATTTGCAAATTTTGCAATCATAATCCGAATATTTTGAATAAAATCCTTAAGTATCGTAAATAAGGTGCTTAATGAATATTGTTGAATAGTAAAAATGAAAAACATCGTTATTGTGTGTTTGAGTGTTTCGCAATTAGGGCGTGGGCTTTATAAAGTTAATAAGCATACCGAATCTCTAAGGCATGTAAGATCGCTTTTAGCGATAAGACCGCCCATTGTGTCACCCCTTTTATAATGTTTTACATTTGTATCTGTAATTTTTATGGTGTACATAATAAAGAGTATTCTATTCTATTCTATTCTATTCTATTCTATTCTAGATCTATCATTCTCCAAATAACGGTAAATGTTACAAGCACTACATTCGCATAGAGAAAACGCCAGTCACCGAAGACATCATCGGAAATGCTAATACATCATCCAATAAATACCATTCTTGTAAGAATTGCATGAATGCAATGCACAAGAGTAAAGTGTGTCGCGTGCACAGACAAAGATGCTCTACGCCCGCCAATCATTCTGTTAATTGGAGAGAATCATCGCTGTAGAAAGTCCGACGCGGGCACACCGAGCGTCGCCTGCGCCGGTCGCCTGCGCTGCCCGGTCGCTGGTCGCCGCGCCGGGACCGTACGCGGCACGTCACTCGGTGACGCGACTGTGTGTCGCAGTGTCAACGCGCACGGCCGCGAGTGCAACAAACTACGCCGGACGGTCGTTCACGTCACCATTCATTTGTACACTGTAATGACTCGAAGTTCGAATCACACTAACTTAATTACTGAAACACTAACATGCCCGATATATGCGACACCACTGGGACACGTTTACGTGACACCATAGTGTAATCTAAATTAAAATGTCTGTTTTAGGCAAAGCGCCACCCGGCGGCAGACATCTTTTTGTCCAGTGCCAATATCGCTTGATAGTGAGTGGTGACCTCATTCAATGTTAAATCATACGGCACTAAAGATACTAAGCAATGAGCACTTGAAAAGTTGTTGATGTAGAATGATATATCAGAAATAAATGTCAGATCTAATTCCGGTTACCGCAAATTGAGATTATGTAAGTAATCGCTTTGAATGACTTTGATGATGAGAATGACAGGTAGAATCGTTTATTATTCCACCTGCCGACACCTGTCATGCCCAAAAAAGGCTGTGGATAGATGCAAATCAATAAGTTTTATTGCGTCATGTTAGTATCTAAAGGTGTATTGAGCATCGTGAAAGGCGCGTGGGGTGCGCTCACTCCGCACATAAGGTCGCTGAGTCAGTGGCCCTTCCTGCGCGCGCGCCTTTTGGGGAAACGTTACGTGAGTGCTGAGCGGTGCGCGGTGGGACGCGAGCTGCACTCCAATGCCACGCCGCATTGTCTGACGAGCCTTGGTTGGCTGCTAACGAACCACCCAAACGAACTGACAGGATCCGCTCTATGAATCCTTTATTGTTCTAGCCTAATGTGCAGCCAGTGTTATAAGACATACCTAGGACGTAAAATATGTACTTACTGAGAAGATTACGCATAAAATAATTCCACATTCATTCATAACTGGAGACATGACGTGTTTCTGTTCCAATCATTGCACTAATTAATTAATAGAATTGGTGTCGTCTGCCTATTCATCGTTTATTTTATTTTGATTGCATAAAAACCACTACTGTTGTTTATTGTGCTGCACGGCACTGTAAACAAAACATTCCAGTCGATGAGTGTCGCAGTATTCACAGTTTGTTCACGATACGGAAGGAAAACACGAGCAATGACCGATAGCTGGGCATTTAGTGGCTCACGACAAACAAAAGGTTTAATCTATGCCTAATTCGTTGATACCTACAGCACATACATTACATCTACATGTAATTGCATAAACAACTCTACCGGCTAATTATTCGATAAGTTAGCTATATAGGGTAGGTATTCATGTTTTTATTGTAATGAATAATATGGAAACATTCATTATTCTTGATACATGCAATTAACAGCCATATCAATTGCTGTAAGGAATTCAACTTTTTCTACCTAGCATTCATACGTATTGTACATAATGGTGTATTTATGTAGGTATCTGTATACAGTACAGGCACGTCAAAGGACTATAAGTAACGTCGCGATGTGGTCGGCCCTCGATTTGTCAACGTCGCGAGACATCGGATCGGCTGTCAACCACAAATAATAAGCAAAGAAAACATCACAAAATAGATGAACTCGACGAGAAAAAGGATTTACACGAGATTTGATGCTGTGTTTCGACGCTTGTCAGTAATAATGAATAATGAGATGGATGCACATCTTGACAGTTGGTCCAAGGAACACATCTCAAGTTAATTTAAAAATGCCTAGTTATAATGTATCTAAGTAATTAATTAGACCTCAAACGAAGAGAGAAGAACTCTTAAAACTAGTTCCCACTGTAATCCAAAAAAATCTGTAGCAAGAATTTTTAAATAGTTGGTACAGACTCAGAGCTGAAATACTCGTTATTAGTCGCATATGAGCGGGACAGGTGTCCAGATATGTTTTATTTTCTGAGGATGTCGAGTGACATTTTTCAGCCGGTTAATTGTAGACTGTCGATTTCGCAAATACACCCTAGTGGTTTGATGGACCGCTGGAGGAATCCTGTTGACACTCGCACACCTGTCACATCATCTCTTAAACCTGCCTATTTTTTATTTCTTAGTTACATTTTATTACAAACACCTAAATCTAGACGTTAGAAAATTATGCGTGCAACAATACACTGGCGCAATAAAACGGTCGGATAAAAAATACAGAACTGCGATTTGAACATCGTCTATAAATTATTATTTGAAACACATTCCACGTCGATCAAATAAACATCAATCTTTCGTCATTGATTTTTCGGAACGTAACCTCGATTCGACGGCAATTTCTAGCAGTAAGTAGCAAAATATGGCTTGGGCAGTAGCCATGACGAGTACCTGCGTACTTAGTTGAAACATGTATAATCACATGCTGAATCGCAAAATTCTACGCGCTGCGAATTATATGCAGACATGTTATGTTACACAGATGTTTAATTACTGTGTTCCGACAATCTTAGTAAGCCATCTTATGCGCATTGTAACTTGCACACGTGTTATATTCATTATTGTAAATGCATCAAATAACGTAACTTGATACCAGCACATTTCCCTGATGCTCTGACTGTGAGTTGTGAACAAATCACTCGAAGATGCAATTCGCACCGTGGTGCGTATCGTGCAACAATCGCTCGTGTGTGAGTTTCCTGATCTGCTACAACTAGGGGAGACCGGGTAGACTTCGGACACGGGGAGACAATGGACACGTTCAATTTGCCGCTATTATTCACGTTCATTCAATCTTGTCTATGGTCGATATGTTGGCAACCCCGCGATTATAGGTTTGAATCAGTCAGTTGACAGTTCGTCGCTGGAAAAACGTTGCTGAAGTTGAAAAAACGATTTTTTTAAATTCTGATGTAAAATTTTCGATAGCCAGTGGATGGTTTATTTGTTATTTACAATCATATTAAGAGTGTTTTCTGTTTTTATTCATAAGGAAGGATTACCTGGGGATATTTGAAAACGTAAGTATTTATAAATTTCAAATATTTTTCTAACAATTTATTGATATTTTTAAATCCTAACTACCGGGGTAGACTTTGGACAGAGGTGTCCGAAGTCTCCCATTGTGTCCGTAGTCTCCCCGTATTAATATTTTGCTTAAAGGTCCTATTGCTTTTTGTTACAGTTAGGAGGATATACAGGTAAAAAGATGCCCAGGCATTATAAGAAAAAAACTAACCGCACATTTTCTCCTGAGGCACTAAGAAAAGCCATAATAGATGTACGATCCAAAAAATTTAGCATCAGGAAGAGTGCGGCTGAACATGGTGTTAGCAAATCAAGACTTTTTGATTATTTTAAAAAGACTAAAGGTGAGGATAACATTGAGTCTGTTGATTTAACAACTAATTTCAGAAAAAGCCAAGTTTTTCCTCCATTCATGGAAGCTGCTTTGGCTGAATATTTAATTAAATGCTCAACAATGTTTCATGGTCTCACACCTAAAGCTACTAGACGCTTAGCTTATGAGTATGCAGAGAGAAATAATGTAAAGTATCCGCCAAAATGGAAAGAAACCAAATCTGCAGGACCTGATTGGTTCTCATCATTTTTAAAACGTCACCCTACCCTTTCAATACGGACACCTGAAGCCACGAGTCTTGCACGAATGACGAGTTTCAATAGAACAACTGTAGCAGAATTTCAAAACAAGCTTGAAGATGTTATAACACGGTTTAATTTCACACCAACCCAGATTTATAATCTGGATGAAACCGGGATAACCACAGTGCAGCGTGTTCCAAAAGTCATTGCTCAAAAAGGGCAACATCAAGAGGACAAGTGACCTCGCGAGAAAGAGGAGAGCTGGTAACACAAGTAGGAATCATAAGTGCAGCCGGTCATGCCTTACCACCGGTTTGGATATTTCCTCGTCACCGCTTTGACAAAAGGAAAATGATGCAAGGTATTCCAGATACTGCAGGTCTTGGTTTGGTTTACCCTTCTGGCTGGATGACAAGTGAAAATTTTTTGAAGGTATTGGAATATTTTGCTCGGAATGTGCGTAGTTCTATAGAAAACAAGGTCTTGTTAATCATGGACAACCATGAATCCCATCTATCAGTGGATGGATTGAATTTCTGCAAAACAAATGGGATCATCATTCTTACCCTGCCACCACACACGTCAAATAAGCTGCAACCACTGGATCGCACTGTGTTTGGGCCATTTAAGACTTTTTACAACAGTGGTTTGGATTCATGGATGTTAGCACACCCTGGGCAAACTATTAGCATTTATGACATCCCACAAATTAGTCTTCTAGCTTGGGATAGAGCTGCCAATCCTATGAATGTAAAATCTGGTTTCAGATGTACAGGTATTTGGCCCTTTGATAGAAATATATTTACGGATGTAGATTTCTTATCATCCTATGTGACAGATCGACCGGAGACTGATCAATCTAATGTTCGTGCACAATCTCAAAACAGTGATGATGAATGTGTCTCACCTTCAGTGATTGGACAACTGTTCGCATCAGATCGGTTGGATGATGATGGCAATGATGCACAAACACTAGCGATTCCTACAGTTTACAGGGCCCCATCAAGAACCCCATCAATTTCCTCAGTTCATAGTGCTGATGGTAATATCGACATGCCATCAACTAGTTCCCATGTTCCAGTTCCAGAAACAACCCGAAACTATAATAAAAAAATAATTGCGAATGATCTATCAGATCGTTCAGATGATGATGAGAATTATGAACTAACATCAGCAATTCTCACAGCTCATAGAACCCCATCAAAAACTTCATCAATTATCTCGGCTCATAGTGCTGATCTTAATATTGACGTGCCATCAACTTCGAATGTCCCAGGATCATCTACAAACAAACATAAAGCAATAATTGATAAAGACTATATCTCAACTTCGCCAAGTCGACAAAGGTCCATCGATTCATTTGTTTCCCTGGAGCAAATTAGTCCTTTTCCGAAAGCAGCTCCACGGAAATCGAACATGAATAATCGAGGACGACGTAAAGGAAAATGTATGATAGCCACTGATACCCCTGAAAAGGAAGCACTTGAAGCTGCAAAAAAAGCAAGAATGACAAAGACGGTTAAGAAGAAGATTTTGAAAGAAAAAAAGTTGAAAAAGAAAACGATTCCCCAAGTAACATCATCAGATGAGTCAACAGACCAACACATTTCTTCTAATGACAGTACATACGACATTGATGATGAAGAATTAGATGACAACAATGCTGATACTTCTAATGTGCCTGAAGGGAGGTTTATAATTGTTAAAGTCTATGGATTTGGAAAAAAATCAGGCCGTAACTATGCAGCAAAGATTGTAAAAATAACGGCAGGTGGTTATAATGTCGAGTTTTATAAAAGGAAAATGCCTTCTAATAGATTTATACGAACGAATGAAGAAGAAGCATTCGTCACCTATGACGATGTAGTGCTCGTATTGCCAGTTCCTTCAGAAGACAAGAGGCCTCGCTTTCAGGGCATGATATATTTCCATTGTAATTTGGATGAGTACCAACTACAGTAGTGTTTTTTAAATAAAAATATTGACTTAATTTGATTTAAAATGTGTATATTTTATGTCCAAACTCTCCCCTAGATATGTCCTAAGTCACCCCAGGTACCGGGAGACTTCGGACATATGACATGTTTAAAAAAAAAATATTTTAACACTGAAAATCAATCTGTATGAAGAAAGTAATAACGTTAAAGTATAGTTTAATAGTTGTAGTTTGACAGGAAAAATGTAGATTTTCAATAACCCTAAGGGAAATTTATTCAGATCAACTTATGTCAAAATCGTCCGAAGTCTACCCGGTCTCCCCTACATGATACAATTGAAATAATTGGGTCAGTTAATTTTGTTTACATTCAAGCATCGCCGTGTTGTGTAACAGTTAATGAGCGAAATATAAACTCACATACACTAGGCACATTATGCAACGCTCAGTAACGTCAGGACACTATATACTTGCACCGGTAAGAGGCTTACCAAAGGCTTAGTTCACATTAGTATAATAACGCCTGTCCAAGTCAATTGGATTGTACAGTTGTATTGGGTGCGTGCAGAACGGACATAAATCAGGATTTAATGCTTCACTTATCCTATGCAATGATGACCCAAATAGTAGTGTACTGCGAAGTGGCAGACACAAGCATTTAATTGAAATGCTCATGTTTGCCAATACTGGTTACTCACTTCAGGCAAGTAGGCACTTAGTAAAATACGTACAGGATTATCCTAGCATATAATATAAGTCGTGGAGCGAGGAAGGTTCCCATGGTGACACAAATAAATATTCAGGTATGCTAATAAACCAGGAGGCCTCCATTTTTTCTTCACGCTCTATTTCGTCCGCGGCACAAGGGATTACGCCTGTTTATAGCCAGATGTTTTGTGGTTTATTAGTGCTCATTGTGTTGTAGTAATAGTTGGGCCCGCTCTCCGCTAAACGTAATGTTTGAAAATACCATGCGTTTTCAAGTAAAGGAGAATCTATTGTTATGTACACTAACTGGAATTTCAAACCTCTTTTTCTGTTTGGTTTTAGTTGATTTCCTAAAAAAGGACAATAGGCAATTCATATTTTTGAACTGCGGAATCGGACTCACTATCTAATTTATTGTTTGAAACGTTAACCTAAACCAAGCAATACGAATTTACTGGATAAATTGACGTGTAGAAGGCAGAGGATATTCATAAATAATATATTGCAGTGCAGGCAATGTAAGTCCGCGTCCGCTGTTGCAAAACTTTCATAGGCAGCCCTCTATGCGCCCGCACATACATAGATCTATGCTAAAATTTAGCAACATTGTGTGATTAAAACACAGATATAAATTCAATTATGCGTAACTGCGTTTTTCAGTTTAATGTTGTAAGTAACGTCCTCAACAACGCACACTCGGTTTCCCAAAACGCGGGCATAACTTAGGATATTTATGATTATTTGGATTTCGTTGCACAAAATTCAAATCGCAATGCCAAACTCATTTACACTGCACTGTTATCGACAGCGAGTGAGCAAAACGATTCACCGTGCATTGCGTCAATTGTAGTTTTTATGTGACAAATTTCAGGAATTTCTTTACAAACAAAAAGTAAATATAAGCGAATGAAAATGGTTGGTTTTTAGGCCGCCTGACGGCCTGGCACAACGACTCTCCATCGTGGAGTGCCAACTCGGTAAATATCGTCATGTGACGAGACTACCAGCAGAGGATAACCGAAACATTCCCGTAACATGTTTTTAGCAATGCGTGCATCGCGGCGACTCCACTGTCTTGTGACAAAGGTGCCAGATAAATGCTGGACAAATTGGTGAAGTTGTGGTGTGCCAAACAATTAGCGGGACATGGTATTTTTCTATGTCCGCGGTGCACCGCAGATGGTGCGTGTTTTATTGTACAAATTGAACCTGTTCACCGGTCACGCTGTTCTGTACTTCATATATACATTTATACGTCACATCTAATGAAAGATCATCAGATCATTTTTAGGGTTCCGTACCCAAAGGGTAAAAACGGAACCCTATTACTAAGACTTCGCTGTCTGTCCGTCTGTCCGTCTGTCCGTCTGTCCGTCTGTCTGTCACCAGGCTGTATCTCATGAACCGTGACAGCTAGACAGTTGAAATTTTCACAGATGATGTATTTCTGTTGCCGCTATAACAACAAATACTAAAAACAGAATAAAATTAATATTTAAGGGGGGCTCCCATACAACAAACGTGTTTTTTTTATAATAATTGGTACGGAACCCTTCGTGCGCGAGTCCGACTCGCACTTGGCCGGTTTTTTTACATTTTAATGTAATTGCACATAATTCTTCATTTTCATGATTGTAATTATGAGGTTCATATTCGGAAAATCTTTAAGGCTTTACTGCTGTGGCAGAAATAAAAGACCACGTGACAGTATTATCACAACAACAGTAGAGGAATATTGGATCAAGGATGGTATCGTAAATCGTGTTAATCTATTATATAAAATGTCGGTAGTGATATCAGTGTCAAGCGCAAGCTGGGGTGAGGGCCAACAATCTAATTACTGGAGCTGAGCGACGGACGCAGCTTTGATCCGTGGTTGTACTGGCTAGATTATAGAAGTTATAGTCTCTTGCATGGGCGTATTAATTTAACACTTAGCTATGTAGAGCTATATAATTATGTATTAAGGCCCTTCTAACCCTAAAATTAGCAACTCTATTTGTGGTGGTTCAAACTTCAGCTTCTGTTGAAATACTGTTTGAATAAAGTTCTAATCAGCTTGCATTACAAAGCGGTTGTTACGTCAGTCACTCACTGCGGCCGAATAGGGCGAAATTAGTGTTTTAAAAAAAATAAAACACGTAAGACCATTCTATAGTTAGTTCAGTTAATATGAAAAGTTTCATGATCTAAGTCATTTGAAGTACTTTTTGAATACCAGCGGTTTATTGTTCGATTTGGAGGTAACTTAGGATTTTTTGTCTATCGAAAAAAGTTTATGGAATCGTGTTTTCGTCACACATAGGACTTAGCATTAATCCTCAACTTTACCATATATTTACTTCAAAATTAATGCTGCAGAATTTTAGGCATAACGGAGGATCATGCTAAGCCATTTGAGGGATATATAGCCCTTAAGTATAGGTATATGTAGATTTGTGTTGTATGGTGTCATATGTTTTACTTATATATGTACTATACTTACCCAAATATCTGTATTGGTCTATGAGAGGAGGAAATATTTTAATAGACCTTAATTATCAACCACGATTGTACATACAAAGGTTTTGACTAGACATTTCTCACTAGATCCATCATGGATCTGGCCAATGGATCTCCTGAGAATGATCGCATCCAACGAATGTTATATTTATTATACAGGGTGTAAACAACCTCATCACGAAGCCATCAACCAAGCATGCTGTATATCAAACTAAGTAACTTTACGACAAAAAATATTGCTGGGAAACGACATATTTTTTTGGGGTGAAAAATCATGTTTTGTGGTAGAACTCAATGTAACGCACTCAAAACATTGTGCTGATGGATGGATTGAATAGTAGGGGGGTCGTGGAGGTGTTTAAAGTAAAAATATTTCATTAAAAACTTGTGTTTTAAAAAAACTTGCCAAAAAGTTGGAACTTTGACCCCCGATATCTCCGTAACTAGAAAGTTCCCAGGTATGGTGTAGAACAAAAGATGATTGCAATGACGGGGAGAACAAGTGCCTTTCGGCTTCGTTAAGAGGTTTTTTACACCCTTTATACTTAATAGTTATGTGTATGAGACACATGGTGTCGTATGCTTACTTGTATCTACCCAAGTAGAGATCTTTATTGGTCTTATGGATATGGGAGAGGCCCTTGCCTAGATTTTTAAGTCCCACTGGGACGTACCTACAATGTCTAAAAAAAAAACCCAATGACGGGGAGAACAAGAGCCTTTCGGCTTCGTTAATAGTACATTGTTACCCTAGGGGTGAAAGTAACTTATTTAATCCCGAGACGGGCTTTGGTGCCCGAGCGCAGCGAGGGCGCTAATAGTTCGAGGGACTAAATCATTCTTTAACCCGAGGTAAACACTGTGCTTTTCATTACGAATACAAGGAAAGTAAAAAACAAAAACATAAATCAACTCAAAAAACAAATGAAGATCGGAATTCGGATTTCTGCTTTCCCGCCTATTTTGCTTTTTTTTCTGTGTCCGACCAGCTATTCAGCCATTGCCTATTTTTCATTTTCATTATCGAAAAATGGTAAATATTTTGCTCAAACCAATGTTATTTTAAAGAAATAGTTGAAAATTAATTATAATAAAGTTATTTAATAGTATATATTCATTAATTAATACTTAACTTTATGTTATTTCTATTTTACATCGTGGCTGTATTAAAAGTTGGAACATGGTTCAATAGAAAAATGAACTTTATTTTTTATAATTTGACAGCCGTCACTCCGTCAGCTGAAAACGAGTCTCTCTAGGGCTGAAAAGTATTATGTACTTTCAACCCGCTCCTCAGGCAACTTCAGACCTACTTTCAGAGTATGAGTAATGAAATAGTACATTGTTACCCTAGGGGTGAAAGTAACTTATTTAGTCCCGAGACGGGGTTTGGTGCCCGAGCGCAGCGAGGGCGCTAATAGTTCGAGGGACTGAATAAGTCTTTAACCCTACTGAATTTCATTCATCCTCTAGGGGGAGAATGTGATTTAAATTTGGAATACCTACTTACTGAAATTTATACTGAACTACATCTGTGTTTACACCATTGAGTTTGTATAAAGCATTATACATCTTTTTGAAAAAGGATTACGCATTTATTATGCAGTTATGATTATTAAATAAAATTACGAAAACCGACGAGGCCGTATAAGCAGATGCCTTTGCTTTTCCGACAAACAAAATATTAGTCTAGGAATTTGCCGCGTTTTTGTTTTCTTCAAATACATAAACGTTAAGTTTATTTTAATTTATTTTTATAAATAAGTTAATGTTCTAAAAATACGTTAAGATGTTAAATCAAAGCGACAGTGACAGTGAATTGTCGGATTCCATCAGTGCAAATGCTGCCGCAATTATAAATAATTTGCTTCCAACAAAATCCAAGGAAAATTATTTAAAAACTTATGAAGAATTTTCAACGTGGAGAAGTGCGAAAGGCTGATAGGCCTTTCAGAATCAGTACTTCTTGTCTATTTTGATTATTTATCCAAGACAAAGAATCCGAATACACTTTGGTGCATATACTCAAAACTGAAAGCTACAATAAGCATCAAACACAGCATTGAAATAAATAGATTCACGAAATTACTGGCTTTTTTAAAAAAGAAGAAGAGCATTGCGCAAAGAAGTCTAAAATTTTTACGACTCAAAATATGGAAAAATTTCTTAATGAAGCTCCTGACGAAATTTTTCTGGCCACAAAAGTAAGTATACATGATTTAACTATGAATATTTCGTATCTTAGTAATGGTAATTATTCTATATATTTACCTGTTTTTTTATCTTTGTTTTAGGTGGCCTTAATTTTTGGACTCAATGGTGCTTGCCGCGGATGTGAACTTGTAAACTTAAAGGTGGAGGACGTTGAAAATCATTCCAATGAGTTACTGCTGATTAATGTAAAGGAAACTAAGACAAAGAAAAATCGGTCATTGTACAAGGACAATATACTAAAATCATTCATAAATACCAAGCATTACGTCCCACCAACATGGAAAACAATAGATTTTTTATAAACTACCGATATGGGAAATGTACTCGACAAGCCATCGGCAAAAATAAAATTAGCAATATGCCAAAGGAAATTGCTAAATATTTAAAACTTAAAGATGTTGAACTCTACACCGGTCACTGCTTTAGAAGAACTTCGGTGACTTTCTTGGTGGATTCAGTGGCGGATATTAGGTCAATAAAAAGACACGGTGGTTGGAGCTCTGATAGAGTAGCTGAGGGTTATATCGAAAGCTCAATGGCGAATAAAACCATACTAAGCAGTCAAATTAACAAAAAATATAAAACTTAATCCATCAGAGCCACAACCATCAACTTCCGGCATCTTATCTTCGTCCGTAACTCACGATGCACTACCACCACTATCTCCAACGTATACTATCTACAATGAAACGCAAGTTCCTCAGACGCAAGAACAGAGAAATACTCAAATCAACTCATCAACAATAAATGTACCAAACAAAAATGTAACTCTCTCTATCAATAATTGGACCAATGTTTCGAATGTTAACTTTTACTTTTATAAATTGTCATTATTTTGAATAAATGCTTATCTCATATTATTATTGTGTTAATTTTTTCGCAAATGGTACGAAAAGTAGAGTATTTTCCTCGGTGATGAAGCTGTCTTAGTCTTGGGTGAACTTAAATCCCTCGCTACACTCAGGACTCGTCTTAAATCCCTCGCTTCGCTCGTAATTTAAATTTTTAACACCCTCGATACGCTCGGGAGTAAACCTCGAGTCCTTCGTTACGCTCGCGATTTAAATCGTCACCCGCGACAGAAGACACTGCTTTATCCCTTTGGTTAATAATCTACTATTACATCCATTATTATGCAAGCTATCTTTGTATTAAAATAATATACCTTACTCTTTAATACGCAGGAAAATAATTGATAATATAATAGTTAATCAACATCTTAAATAAGTACCTATATATTATTTTAAAATACATTCCTAAATATGAATTGAATAAATTCAGTACCTATCTCAGAAGAGCAGCCTCCACCATATACATATGTCCGTTTCCAACATTAATCATTGTGACACTCGATCGATCTCTCCTGCAAGGGAAATGGCATGACCATTCAAGTTTAATATAACTCATAGGATTTTCTAGAAGCATTCTACGATCATAGAATTCTATCTGAATTTCTAGGGAGATAATTTTTACAGAATCTTTTTCATTACCTACATGACTATAAAAGTAAATGTCTGCTCACTGTTAAGTTTTAATAAAGGGTGTAAATAGACCGACCCGAAGGGGAACGGTGCATTGTTATTTTAATTGTGTCTGTAATTGCGGGTATCGAAGAGTTAACGAAGCCGAAAGACACTTGTTCTCTCCGTCATTGCGATCATTTTTTTGTTCTAAACCCATACCTGGGGACCTACTAATTACTTTAAATACCTCCATAACCCGTTTACTATAAAATGCGTCCATAAGCACAATGTTTAGAGTGCGTTACATTGAGTTTTACCGTAAAACGTGATTTTTCACCCAAAAAAAAAAATATAGCCAGCAATATTTTTTGCGTAGTTAGTTACTTAGTTTGATGTACAGAAATTATTTATTTAAATAGAACGGCTGAAGCCAATTACACTATTCAATTAACATATAATTTATTTAACACATAGTCATGCATTCTTCTCACAAAAATTCAAACATTCTGACAGTATCACCTTCCATTCATCCGCAAACATAATTATCTAGATCTGTGTTTGAGTTCAGGAGAGCGTTAATAGCGGCTAATGTCCGGGGAATAGGTGACTTGGAGTGTGCAACAGTACAGCAATTTGGAACAGCTAGTAAGAGGTATTTCCTGCCACGACAGTAATTGTCTGGGACAAATAGCTTGCAGATGTCATTATGCAGATCAGGAACATCAATAATACCCCAAAGAATTTTAAATATTGCAATCATCGGATCGCGCGACCGTCTTACTTCTAGAGAATTGAAACCTAAGCAACCCAACAGGAATAAAGTGTGGGATACAAGAAAGGATAAAACCCGTGCAAGTGCTTGTAAAGGTATCTAAGGAATGCTTTTGAACTTTTTCTAAAGCTAAAGCATACTGCTTTTCAAAAGGATTCCATACGCACGCACTAGACTCAAGCTTACTACGAACCAATGCCCCATAAACAAGCTTGATAACGTGGGGGTTGTGGAAGTCACGACAGTTCCTTAAAACAAAGCCAAGGCACCTGAAGGACTCCTTATCAGTGGATGTGATGTGGTCGTGAAAAGTAAGCGTACGGTCGAATATGACTCCGAGGTCTTTCATGGAATCAGTAATTGTATCTTCATTTAGTTTGTATAGAAAGTTGACTGAAGACTGAGAATGCTTGGTTGGAGGTTTCGTGAAGGGAACGGACCCTTCACTCTACACCCTGTATAATATTAACTATATTAAGTAGGTACCATGACTTTTAGTTCTACACTTACAGTTGTTTCTGCGTGACTGTCATAATAAAGCTAACTGTTCGCACATCGTCCTAGTTTTCTTGCATATAATATGCGAACAAAGATAAAATAAAAAGTGTGAAATGATGTTTGTTTTTCAACATCTTCTTAAACCGCGATTTAATTTGCGAGGCAACCGTTATCATCGCCGTACGTGGTAAGAATTCCAAATTATATAAAAATTAATTATTCATTTCACAATTTAATTCGTACACGAGTGTGCGAGTAATTAACAAATAACGGTTAGATGGCTCTCTGGAGCATGTCGTCTGTACATATAATATGATGTATGAAACGGAGTTGTAGGA
The DNA here is from genome assembly GCA_905147715.2 of Xestia xanthographa. Taxonomy (NCBI): domain Eukaryota; kingdom Metazoa; phylum Arthropoda; class Insecta; order Lepidoptera; family Noctuidae; genus Xestia; species Xestia xanthographa. Next base: position 23,527,774 of record LR990642.1, on the reverse strand, counting down.
TCTCTACACCACAGTTGAAATTGTACCTCATATTCGTAAATCCATCATTTGGAAGGCGCTAATTGCTCTTTAAGTGAGAGCCTATTGTCATTAATTTATTGATCAAGCTCAGCTTGCCAAACATTTAACAAGAAAATAGGCATAGGTAGTTTGTTTGTCATTATAAAAAAAGTGCAATTTCGTATTCCCGATTTGAACAATCTTGCTTGTTTTTTTACGCGAAACGATGACTCAAAATTAAAAAAAAAAACAGATGCTGGAAACGCTTCCATAGTTGTCACGAAAACTAGAAAGCAAGCCAAGTTTTTCAAGCTAGCAAAAAATACATTTTATTTTAATTCGGTTAAATAGAGGCGACTCCTGAATACATAATTCATTAAGAATAATTTATATGGACAACCTCCTGGGGTATCAACTTGAAAATATAGAACACTAGACCAAATAAAGAAAAGGTAAATGACTTAGAATGATGTAGCAGATAAGTAAATTATGCCTAAAATAATTTGTTGCTCGCGGTTATAAAACAGCAGCACATAAACGCATCATTGTTACAGCCTCACAGATACAAAATGGTTGTTTTAATTATAAACGTAACATACATACGTTCTCCCATTAATCATGACTATGCGAGTGTGAAAAATGTATAAAATTACAATTTTCTCCAAGCTGTTCTTCATTGCGGTTAATTATTAACTTTGGTGCAATGAATAAGAAAATGATTATCACGCAGGAAAGGAATATTTATCAATAGGCCGTAAAAGAGGCATTCCGCTCAACATAATGTAGCACTGAAAACCAAGTATGTATAGTGGGTGATGCCTAGGAACCAGAACTTGAAACATTGAACCTGAAAGCCATTAAAACCGCATTAACGAGCATACACATAATCACATTCACTTTTCATGCTGCAGATCAAAGAAATCAATACATAATACTTACATGTTATAAATTTTAACTTTACCTACTGCTAACATGCGACACTTACTGCCACACACACACACACACACACTTACTGCTGTCTGTTGTTTTGCGCACGAGGTGTGAAAAACATGTCTTGTTTTGGGTGAATCGGGAACCCTTTTTGGTGCTATTCCGCCGCTGCGCTTGCCTAGGTTGGTCCAGGGATGGGTGGCGACCCATTACATACCGAGTTTCCTCCGTGTCTCGGAAAACACGCTAAGCTGTTGGTTCCGGCTGTTAGAAGTAGTCAGTAGTCTGACAACGGTGACCAGTCTTACCAAGGGGTATCCAGTACTAACTGGGTTGTGGAGGTCAGATAGGCTGTCGCTCCACGTAAAATACTGGTATTCACCTGCATTCGCGGTTAGACTGGCAGCTGACTCCAACATGAACAGGCAAATGATGTAGATGAGGAATTACAAGACATGCAATTTTTTCCTGCTTTTTCTAACTAACGTAAACGAAGTTTTATTTTTTTCAGGAATTTAAATGTGTGATCAAAAATATTTTCGTTTCCTTGAAGATGTGAGATGACATAATTATTATATTGTATTCCCTAAGTACAAAAGTAACCCCAGAATGCAATGAAAAGCCAGTGTAGCTGGCATGATACAACAGTAAATATTTCAGGAGATGCGACGGGTAGAGACAAGTTTTGCTCTGAAAGAGAGCATTTATGTTGTCTGTCTACAACTTTTATACTAATCAATATTATGTTCTAGTAAAAAATAAACATTAGGGTGTAAGCATGCGCTAAATTATACGCCTGTATTGATTTGTAAGACGAGAAGATTTTGACAAGGGTTATCAAGTCCCGTTCCGACCTTTGGTAAACATTACAATAATGTCAAGGTTTACCTCGTTCATAATGTTTAAGTAATCAGAACCTCTTTATGTAAACCTCAAACTCAATGGAATACGTGAGTGTATGTACGTGTACTTATGTTATCATCATTTACGAGAGAGGAAAATATGTAGAATGTAAACATGCCTCTTTGATTCACGATTCATATTTTATTTACATAACGCTCTATATAAGACTGTCTAATTAATAAAATAGTTGATTCATTGTTTTATATTTTGGTCGGAATGGTAGTTGTTTATGAAAACACAGCGTGCGCCGAAAACAATAGGCCTAGGTCTTTATCATTGGCTTTATTCATAAATCCATTGTTTGAATCGTTAAATCGGGGGAGTGTAACCGCGTGGAATGAATGGATGCACTTGTCGCGTGCATGGAGTGGAGAGCGCGGGCGGTGCACACGGTGGCGGCGGCGACGTTATCACGGCGCTCTGGGGACGGCGGCGGGGCGGCGGCGGCAGTCTCTCGCGCCGCGCGCACCAAGTCCCACGCCCGGCCGCGCCGAGTCCACACGAGTCGCGCCGCCCTTATCAAAACATTCCCGCATTGGGATCGATCCGCATGTCTTCACGCGCCTCGCACTGTTATCAGTCCCTGTTACTCCTCACGTCGGCGTGACACTGTGCCCCGAGTGCTACTGGATACACTCCCAAATACTAACGTGCTTGTGTTTGACATGTGATTTTACCTTCTGATTTTTTAATTAGACAGTTCAGGATATTAACCGAGTTTCAAGTTTTATATTCAAGGATCAATGTGAGTACTTCAATTAATTTTGTTTTCAAGTTTCTTGTTTGCAAACATTTTCTAAAATAATTTATAAAGTATGTTGGAAGCAATGTTGCCTCAAAAAACAAAAACAAACAAATAAAATAGTGTTTTCTTGTTCATAGTATAATAAACAAGAGTCGGAAAAAACTTCGGAAAATTCCTATTTAAAATAGGAGATTGACTGAATCTCAAGCGATATTTTATTAAACTTGGTAAATAAATAAAGTGAGTAAGTACTTAGTAAATAAAGTCCAAATGCACTTTCTCGTTTAATTCTACAGTTTTGGAGAGTGGCTAACCAGACAGCCACCGCTAATAGATCGGTAAATAAACTAAAAAAATTACACTGCTCAGTAAATAACGGGGTCAAAAGATACGCTTTGGTAAAATTGTAACTTCAATGTCTTGAATTACAAGGCGTTTATCGCAAATTGTTATACTAATGTGACTGTAAAATGTTCTTTATTTATGCGTCCAATTGCTTGTGGAAATTAATTTTCAACACGACGGCGACACTCTGACCCCAAAGGCTTTTCAGGAATACCCAAAAAGAAAAGATCCAGGCAATTAAGCGATCATTTACAGTATATTTCTGAGGGGTTTGACGCAGAATGTGCACAAAGCAAAATGTGCACTTCACAAAATGTGTACTATATATTTTTTATTTCTTGACCGATTTTTAGCAAGATCATGCCAATTCTACTTCAATTAAATGGGATCACGCTAAAAATCAGTCAAAATAATAAAAATAATTATTTTAGGCAAACGGTTTATATTTTTGCAGTGCTCATTTTGATAAGTGCTCATTTTAAGAAATGCACATTTTGCGAAATGCACATTTTGCGAAGTGCACATTTTGCTTTGGGCACATTCTGCGTCAAACCCGTTCTGAGTGCTTTTCTTGCTATTGGAGAGTCAAAATGTGACCAAACAACATCTACCAAAACATGCAAATAAATCACACTAGTATTTAAAACTTCGTCAGCATAAAATAAATAGGAATCATTCACAGTTTCTGAACGCTAACGATACAGATCGTTTTGTATTCCGAAACAGTTAGTATAGCTTTAGAAGTCAGGATGTTATACAAACATCATTCATCATCAAGCAGATATTTTTACCAAAGAAGCGAACATTAAAGAGAGAAACGAGTTCGTTTCTTTCAGTTGGAACAGCTGCTCTTGAAATAAACTGCATGGCCGTAAAACTGTGTGCCTCTTCCATAATTTCTTAACCATATAATGCTGAACAGAAAGTAGTTTTAATTTAAAATGCATAAGCAGTACTTTCAAGGCTGAAATTTGCAGTAAATACACGATACTGGTTGCATTGATTTAAATAGTTCATTTGAATAAATTAATAAGTGGGTTATTGAGTGTAAATAAATCAGTAATTCAGGGTTATCAAAAAAGGGTTTGAATTACTGTCACCTATATTATGTATAGGCTTTTGATATGTTCTAATTTATTATCTCAATCTAAAAATTCGTTGTAACTAAATAAGTAGATAATTCTCGGCTTTTCAGGGCTGTATGTCATAAGCCAATAAAATCTTGTCAAAACATAATCGGCCGCTTATCGGCAAGTGTAGTTTAAGACAAGCCTCCTCCAGCTTGTTGTGCCAACGATCTTAAAATGGTTAGGCTGGATGTGAAGGCACAACATGGGATAAGCTTTACCTAGGTTCAGGTGTAGACTACGACAGATAAGTCTGCGTTGATTGTTTGATTGAATCCTCGTAAATGCGATGAGTAGAAACGTAACATTTCATAAAATGAACTTGAGGCTCAAGTTATTTTGTGACGTAGAGACACGGAGAGCCAGGTTTTAAACACATCAGCCATCACTTCGATTTTACTACTGTACTAAAGAATTGGTGTGAAATGAAGATGTTCGAAAATCTTCATTTATTTATTTAAACTTCATGTACAATAGTGGTACGTAGGTGGACTTAATGCCACAAGGCGTTCTCTACCAGTCAACCTTTGGGTTAAAAAGGAACACATTGATCTTTCTCACTGTTCTTTCTTTCGCTTTCTATATAGTAGCATGGTTAATGTATAAACTTCATATAATAAATCGTTGTTGAGAAGATAAAATATATTAAGAAACAATATATTAAGCAAACGGATGCAAACCAACGTTTTTGAGTCTTTGAGGTGAACAGCGCGCGTGTGTCGGGATGAGCCATAAAGATTCAAGATTCAGCGGTGACTAGCAAGTGGCACTGAGGCTCTGTGGCACTGAGGCTTTGTGGCACTGAGGCTCTGTGGCACTGATGCTCTGTGGCACTGAGGCTCTGTGGCACTGAGGCTCTGTGGCACTGAGGCTCTGTGGCACTGAGGCTCTGTGGCATTGAGCCACAGTCGCTTTAGATGCCTAACGACTCCTGCGTTATTACACTTCGTAATAAACACTCCGAGATGGCCGTGATTACGCTGACGATGAGCACAGATCTCAGTGAACGTTAGGCAGAGGGTGATTGTGCTCCGCTAAACAAACAACTTTGTAAAATGTCATTACAATTTGCGATCACCTTTAGTAGTAGTGTAGTCGAACTGGGTGACAATCACCTTGGCGAATGGTACGTTTATTTTCGAGTTTCTGAGACAAACAGGGTAAGAGCAAAATAACAAACGTCTTTTAGATACAAAATTCTTGTTTGTGTTTGCTACGTTTTTCTTTTATTTGGTTAGATCACCAACCATTTGTTTCACTTTTGTTTTTTAAATAGGCAATCAATTAATTACAACGACCTAGACCGTATTAAATCATGCCTCTTTCAATTAATTGCTGATTTTTCAAGTTATCCACGGATGGGTAGGTATAATAGGTAGGTACTTAACGAGTTTCAGGTGGAGTCCTACTGTAAGGTTTAGAATTAAGTATAAAATGGCTTTATAGAATCTATCTATAGTTGGTGCCAGTTAAGATGAGAATAGCGGTCATTGCCCTTTCCCTAATATCTCTTCGTACGAACCAAAACAAATCAACCATGTATCGTTTTTCATTACAAAAAATGTTGAAGATCACGATAGATGACGATTCCAGACTTGAACAGGCTTATTTTTGGTTTTCAGAGCTAAGAAGTTTAATAAATGTAGGTGGGTAATGGCCGCTATTCTCATCTTAATTGGCACCAACTATAGTTAATATCGTCAAATAATTCATGCTGTCTGATCTAAATGAAACGATTCAATAACAACCAGTTGGACTTACATCACAATTTCAAAATTCACTTACTTCATACTTGATTTAAAATAACAATATCTTATTCTTGAAAGTTGTAATACTTGTAATAAGAATAAAAATCAGCTTGTCTTATTAATTACGCTGTTAATCTTTGCTTGAAATGCTGCGACATTTACGTGCTCAAGGTTACTGTTGCGGTAAAATAGCCTTTATATACTTAACTATATAACCTATACTTAAAATATGTTGTAAAGTACTTAGCCATATCCGTTATGGGGCATCAAAATGTGTGCAATTACACAAATAACTTTAAAACCATCCTGTATAGCAACGTATTTTTAATTTACTTATTTCATTGAACCTTGATACAGTATATATAACGTTTAATGTGTGTACACTGCATATTATTATTTGACATGATAAGTTGATTTACCTATACAGGGTGTTTATAAAATTGGTTGAAAAATACCTACATGCTCTTACGTGCACATACTAAAACGTTCCCGCAGATGTATTGACATAAGATCTAGGTATTTATTTACCTACTGCTTACACTTTACATGATATGTCAACAGTTCAACACGTATGTAGGTATGTGCGCACGAGTTCACAACGGCAAAGTGTTATGGTAGCGCGGATATAACCTACAATAATATTATTTTAAAAGCATGATCCCATGCCGCGCATTATCAAGGTTAGAAAATCATGAAAAATAATCATCATGACCATCAAATCATGATTATACACGCCGCTATAAGCACGCGTTTGCGTAAATATTAAATGTACAAAACACTTTTATCATCCGCGGCTTCCAGTTGTAAATGCTCACAACATGCTTTATTTTATACAGCGTGTTACACAGTACACTTACGTACAGTATGAGCGCACATCTCGAGCGGGATAATCTGCAAACATTAAAGTTTTTACTTGAGATAAAACAGAGCTCATTGAGTCCGGCCGCAATGGGCCGTGGTGCGCACACGCACATGCGGCCTGGATGCCAGCGGAGCGTCTCGCGCATTAATATCTGGACAATTTATCAACATTGCCCTCGGTAATTAAACATAATGTTGCGCAGAGCACATTTTAGCAGAATTTGTTTCCACGACGTTGTCGAAGTCACGGTCTCTAGCAAACACTTTTGATTGCACAATGCGGATGTTTTGTGCGTGTCAAGTGTGACAACTTTGCGAGAATAACATGAAATTAATGTACTATCGAGGACACTCCCGCCTGACCACCACTAAGCTTATTTTTGCTTGCACTCGCAACATAGAAACGCTCCCTAGCCCCGCCCCGTTGACTTTGAATAGAAATAATAAATGAAAAGATACCGAATCGGCCGAGCGCACTGACGACGCACACCAAACGAGAGTTATTGTTATTTTGCGCTCCAAAGTTAAGGCTTTCCTAATAGGCCCAAACTTTAAGGGGGCGTGGCTCGGCGCCTCCGCATGTTTTAAGCGAAAAAATATTAAAATGGTCAGGCGGAAAAGACCCCGACTGTACATGATACTGTCAGAATGCGTCAAGTATCTATAAATTCAACAGCCCATTAAAGTTTTCAGACAGTGGTGCATCTTCGACGACCCGATTGGCGCAGCGGTAGTGAGGCTGCCTTACGTTCTTTAGGGTCCCGGGTTCAAATCCCGGTCGGAGCAAATGTTTATGTGATGAGCGTGGACATTTGTTTCCGAGTCATGGATGTTTATTTATGTATAATAAGTATGTATTTACAAACAAAAAGTATCTATGTAGTATATCAAATCAACTATCTGGTGTCCACGACACAAGCCTCGTTGCTTGCACTAGATGGTAATGTCCAGCAATATTTATTATTATTATTTATTTACCTACCATTCTATCAGACGCTATTCACTGCATATTATTGACTAATTTGGGTACCTACTCTGCTGCACAGTAGTTAAGTTCTTAATTCACATATTTTTAGGTGCTTCTTTTACACAAAGTTTGTACAAACGTATAAAGTTCAGCAGAACATCATATGTAAATATCTTACCACTTAGAATTTAAATATAATTTAATGAAATGCGAATTATTCACAGTTCTATTACTTATCGATGAATCGTTAATTAACATGCAGAGATTCGGAAGCCGTTTCACATTCGCACACACATCGTAAACATGTTCCTCAGTCGCTTGCACTTAATATTAACATTTTTTTATTACAAATGTCACCAACTCGTTTCCTTTTTTGTTTAAAAATAATAAACGGCAATTTTAAACGATAAAAAACCGGCTAATTGCATGTAGAACTACGCACAGTGATATTGCTTCTCACAAAAACAATGTTATTTCTGAGCGTGTAACCGAAAATATTTTAGAAGCGATAAGTTATAGTAGTAGGAATGTAGTTTTCGTCATAAAATTTGTATAATTCTCACATAGATCTATCAATCAATATTATTACAAAATTATAAAATAAATTGTGTGTAGTATAAAATTATTTACTTACCTATCCTAGCACATTTGATTAGGGTCGACTATTACTCGTTAACTTCTAGGGTCTAGTTAACTCCGATAGTTTACATTTTAACTTTGTTTCTCGGCTTTGACTGCGTCGGTGGTCGCAAGTGCGGCTGCTGAGCATATATAATAATAAATTGCCCTTTATTCTGAATTGTTTTTGTTTCACTATAATATGTTGTTATAATATGTCCCTCAATTCAGTGTGCCTTTTGGCAAAGGCCTCCTCTAGCTCTTTTCACTGGTTTCTGTCACGAGCCACTCTCCTCCATGCAATTGGGAGCCGCCGTTTGTTTAAGCTCATCTTCCCATCTTCTTTTCTGTTTCTCCTTACTACGTTTACTATCGCTAGGATACCAGTCGGTTATTACTTTACTCCATTTATCTATATTTGCTCTCATCATGTGGCATATAAGGTCCTGGGTTAGATTCCCCGGTAGGGGAAAAGCGTTATTGGCTTTTTGAAATATGGATGATAGGTACTACATAATTATAAGGTACATCTCTCTCTGCGTTTTTCGTTTATCTTTTTGCTTGAACCAAAACAATTAACAATGTATCATTGAACATTGGTAAAAAAATACCAGTATTTCTCACGATCGATGTTGATTTAGGATGTTGGAAGACTTTATTTCCGTTTCTTCAAAGAAGAACATCAATAAATGTAGACGGGTCAATGACCGCTATCGCCACGCTAAAACGCAACAACTATAGGTATATAATGATCTCGGATTGGTGCAGTTTTCTAAGATGGACATTGTGATTTTGGGGTACATTATCTACATGGCTTTATAAAGTATTATATGGAATGAAATAATAAAGAAGAACCATCACACATTCAGATATTAAAACTGAAATTAATAAATTCAACATTCTCCTAATTATGTAGGTTATGAGATAACCTATTTCATAATAGTACTATATTATGAAATAGCTGTAAAAAATTCTTGTGTGAGAACGGTGTTGTAGATACATTTATAACACTCACATACTTCAAACAATAATAAAAAAACAATACAATACTCGTCTACTACTTTAATAATATTATAAAGAGGTATGTATTTGTTTGTAAGTGTAGGGGGTAATTTCGGAACTACAGATCCGATTCCGAAAAAATTCTTTCACCAACGGGAACCTACATTATCCCGAGTGTTATAGACTACATTTAAAACGTTCCCGTGGGTACAGATCTAATACTTCGCCGTGGGTTCATTACCGTACATCGTGGTCTTTTCCGCCTGACCAGTTAATTTTTTTTTCGCTTAACGCATGCGGAGGCGCCGAGCCACGCCCTCTTAAAGTTTGGGCCTATTAGGAAAGCGTCAACTTTGGCGCGAAAAATAACAATAACTCTCGTTTGGCGTGCGTTGTCAGTGCACTCGGCCGATTCGGTATCTTTTCATTCATTATTTCTATACAAAGTCAACGGGGCGGGGCTAGAGAGCGCTTCTATGTTGAGAGTGCAAGCAAAAATTAGCTTAGTGGTGGTCAGGCGGGAGTGTCCTCGATAGTACATAACGGGAGTGAAGCCGCGAGCAAAAGCTAGTATTATAATAAATATAAAGTACTTATTGTTGACTCGACAGTCGTTGTCCTGTAAGTAGATAACAGCGCCACCTATCGGGTTCAACTATAGCTGAGACCCATCCATGATCCAGGTGACTGCATACGTAAAAAACAATGCATCAATTTCGGTTCAACCGATTAGTAACAGAAGAATTACGAAAACACCTATCACCGGTATTTTGAACATAAAGAAGATGCACTAATTCGACCAACCTTTAATATAACCTTGAAAATTCGTGTTGACAAATAAAGTGATTCCTGAGATTTTACGCGACGATCAGAAATTCGGATTTATTAGTTCACTTCGCAAACTTTGTTGCTAAAAGTTCCCACGTTACGTCTGTGTCAGCTTATTAATGACAGCCTCAACCTCAGTCAGGATATTAAGTTTTCCTAAAATTGTAATAAGAATAAGCCTAAGCAAAATTAATTCACGCGTTATCACCCATTCAATTACCTAATCGAGTAGTTACTTAATACCACAGCGCAGACGAGCAATTCAGTCATTTTAAAAAGTGATTTTTAAAAGAACAAATTGGGCAGAGAACTGGTTTGGCGTAACTCCGGAAGCGAACAGGTTCCACGGCGCCGAGATAAGTACGTATTAATTGGAATTTTAATTTTTACTAATCAAAGATGCTTGTGAATAGCTCGCTGCCGGGAATCGCTTTTTCTGAACATATTACGAGTATTAAGTAACACGGCTTTCACTGGATCAAGTTATTCGTTACAATCGAACCATCACGCAACCGTTTTTAGGTAACTTAAGTGTTTGTCGTGCAATTGACCACGTTACACGTTACGTTGCTTAGGCCACGCTTACGGCTCTGCCATACAGTCCACATAGTTGATTATAATATGTTTTAAAACATTCTGAAGGTTATAGTACCTATAGGCAACCAATCTACTTACTTGGACAACAAAATTGACGACCTGATTGGCGCAGCGGTAGTGAGGCTGCCTTACGTTCTTAGGGTCCCGGGTTCGAATCCCGGTCGGAGCAAATGTTTGTGTGATGAGCATGGACATTTGTTTCCGAGTCATGGATGTTTATATGCATAATAAGTATGTATTTACAAACAAAAAGTATCTATGTAGTATAATTATCAACTATCTGGTGTCCACGATACAAGCCTCGTTGCTTAGTGTGGCACTAGATGGCGCTGTGTGTAATGTCGAGCAATATTATTATTATTATAAAATTGATTTCGAATTCCAATAGCTGTTGTCCAAGCCATTCGAGGTTATGAAATCATATTTTAATTGTAATAAAAAGTAGTTACTGTACTTTGAACATAATTTTAGTTTTTACCTGGTTGGTGACAATAGGCTCCCAATTACATGGGACTTGAATGTCACATGGCGAAATTTGGGTGTACTATTGGGTACAATGGGGAAGGCTCGTCAAAGCTGATGATGACGACGCTGTAGATGACGTGTCCATAGCTTTGTCCCAATCTGTTCAATAAGGACAAGCTATTTTGAAATTTAAAATTACATTGATAGTTGTTCAACCAATGACGATGCTTGGTACAAGCTATGCTAGCGCCATTAGTTCCACAGTTGCCATCCCCATTCTGCCTAACCCTCCGGGGATTACAGGCGTGATGTTATTAATTATTTTACTCACAAATAATTACTCTCATAATAGCGATAGCCTGTTGTAGCTATCTCGTATCCCATAACCCGTGAAATGATTACTTCCCACAGTAGAATGCCTCACAAGTTCGCAACGAAGCAGAATGATGATTCATAATTTCATACTTTTCTATTTTGGATAGATTCCGTCGAAAGAGCCATTCCGTGACCGTGAAGCATAACCAACAACTATAGATAATTGCTCAAGATAATTGATGAATTCTGTTGATCACACGTAGAACTAATCGAAATCGCGAGTTCCGGATAATAAAGTCAGGTATATAGGAGATATATTATTATTGTGATCCGATCTAGTTGATACCAGATGTCAAACGTGTGATCATCAGCATTAGCAGTGACGGTGAATTTTATCATAGGTATTGTTATAAAAGGCTATTGTGAGAAACGCGAAGTACCAACGCGACGTCAAACGTGTTATTTTACACAAGAGTAGTGGGAAATTTTACTTTGTCAATAATGAAGTTTATTCTTGGCATTGTAAACATGGTTATCTTATGTCCTACAATACAACAGATGTACCTACATAACTATATTGATTGACTACTTATTTAAGTAAGTACGACGTTTTTACAACGAGGAGGAGTGAGGGGATTTCTTAAATAAAATGTTTAGCTGTTTTACGTTTGTAACAAAAGGTTGCAAATACAAAAAAAAAAATGGTCTACGTGAAATGCATACAACATTTCCTTTTAAAGGAAAAATTACGGTAGTATGCTAATACGTAATCGTAAATATGTGAAACGTGAAGTGGCTGGGATCCAATTCAGTGACAGGAAACAGTCGAGTTTGTTTTATTGCCAGCTATTAATGTCTCATAGCTGGACGTGCTTGATTTACCTCCGCTCAGCTTACGCAAGGTGGAGCCACTTAACTTCCGATACCGTTGCTTGAGGCATCGCTGTCTAATCAGTTAAGAGTACATCCGCGAAGCTTAGACCGCAGCTCATCTGTCAAACATTTTTGAACAAACCCCTAGCTTAGCAATTAAACAAGACACAGGTACTCTATTAGCCGAAAAGCGGCAAAATAAACAAGGGTATTAAAGGGATTAGTAAAACAAAAGTAATTGCTTTCTCAAGCCAGTCGGCTGTGTTTACAGTCGTCTACATTCCTGCTATTGTTTGCTCTGCCCAACGTGGCGTTGTAAAGGTGTTTTATTAAGTCTTGTTTTGTTGTTGGTCGTAAAAGTGCATTTGGTTGTAGGAGGAGATAGTTTCGAAGAGCATTTCTCTTGAATGGTTCCGTCCGCCCACGGAGCGCGTGCGCCGGTCCGCCCGCCCACGCGCTTGTAAATTGTTCACTAACTGTAACCCGCAACAAATTGCCCGAGCAGCAGACGTAATAGCCATCCTTTAATCTTAATATGATGGTAATCATATTTAAACGTACGACTATAGGATGTACCTAAATAAAATCACTAGCACAGCTTTCATTAATCCTCGGTAATAGTTGAGTGTGATCTTCAGTTTTGATTAATTTATTTGTTTCTAGGTAATACCCAATAATCGAGTGCTTAGATTGTGATACAGATCTTTAATAGGTACATAGTAATAAGAGTGTCCTAACTTAAGAACAATTTGTAACTTGCACGCTTGAAAGTCTATCATATTCAATCATTTTTGTGCGTATGTATTTTTAATCACAGTACAAATAGGTACTAGGTACTGTAGGCTGCAGGACCCAAGCGTACGATTTGGTAAAATTGACCACTTTTACTGTGGAAATTGTTTTTTTCAAAACATAAACCACCTCAGCGTCGGTTATTCGAAATAAATATATCACAAATTACATTCTTAAGCAGAGATTTTAATAAAAATACGTATGTCAATGTCAACTAATTCAAACCCTGCCTACCTGCTTAGCCCGGCGTACACCTGCGCATGTCAGAGATGGCGGCTTCTTCAGATTAACGGAACAGTGCTAATGATGAGCAAATAACAAACGACCAGTCGCACAAGCACTGCTTCAATATTAAGTTTGCTGGCAATGTTTGTCTATTTAAAGTTACTCGCTTACTTACATAGCCCCATGAATGTTATTTTAGCGATTGTATTTTGTCATGCTGCCGAAGTTTACAGTAATTAACAGTCAATTCATATGTGTAGAGTACGTACATAAAAGTTATAAAATGAATGAAAAACTCATAAGTATCCAAAAAGTATGAATGGTATTGGTGGCTAATTTTTAGGGTATTGACTGATTATACATTTTATATATTATGTGAAATTCTAAGTTTTGCCAGTGTATATACGTATGTACACCTCATTTGACCACTACATTAATTACTGACAGTAATATTATCTCTTTCATATATTTCCGATGTAATATACTCAGATAAAAACAGTACCGCTAGAAAATTATTACAAAGTAAGAAACTCACCTAACGATTTGCGGAATTACAATCTGCTGTGTACAGTATAAACGTTACTTTAAACTGAGTGAAACTTTATACTGACGATCTTGGCCCGGATAAGTGGCACAACACGTTATGATAGCCGATTATTAGCAGGACTAACGCTTATCAGAACTTCTACCAATTTACACGTCGTCGCCAGTCTTTAGTAATCTTCGATCAATAATAGTTAGTAATACATACTTCTCAAGTTATAACTTATTGAACCGCAATCTTCGACCAAGTTAAAAAAAAAAACAAAACGCATTGGAGTCAAACAAGTAATGGAGTACGTCATTACCTGCCTATCCTTTTCCCAACTATGTTGGGATTGGCTTCCTGTCTAACCGGATGCAGCTGAATACCAGTATTTTACATGGAGCGACTGCCTATCTTACCTCCACAACCCATTTAGTACTGGATAATACGATACCCCTTGGTTGTCAAACTTTCGGGCCACTACAAATGACAGCCGGTACCAACGGCTTTTAACGTGCTTTCCGCGGTATGTACTACACTACTACTACTACAACAGCCCATAACGTCCACTGCTGGACATAAGCCTCTCCTATGATGGGAGGAATTTGCCGTAATCTCCACGCTTGGCAGGCGGATTGGAGATCGCAGTGATGAAAGACTAACAGAAAACGCTGCTGCCCATTCTCTGGTCTACGGAGGCGCAAGGTGTTCTGCCTCAGACATTAGTCGCCTTATACGACACCCGTGAGTGTAATGGGTTGGTTCTATTCTACTCTGCGGTATGTAATGGGCGATAATAGAACAGTTACTAGGAGCAGTAGTAGAGCACGCAATGGTTATTTATAAGATAAAGTACTCTAGGTAATTAGCTAAAGATGCTTATAATTTGGCATGTAGGTAGGTATAAGTGCGTTGTGCAGAAAACCTTACCGTCCTCTGAATAGCTATCGCTTGTTTTTGTGGTCGCAAATGCCCCTTGACTTACCGCCAAAACACGTTTACATAATTATCACTCACTTGCAAGAAAGATTTTTATCTTTTTAATGCCACTTTAAACCCTAATGTTTCATTAAAGCATTGCAGGAAAGAAAATAAGATGCATTTTAAAGGTCCTTTAAATTTTAATTATGGAAATGTCAAACTTATCTAATGAAGTGTCAAACCACCCATTAACGGTATTTTGTATTGCACGAAGCGACTTTAGCGCATCAGAGCTCATTAAATTATATTTTAGAGGTTATAATTTTTAATGGGTCGACGACGGGCCATTAAACTGATTTTACGTAGTGTTTACTTTTATTTTCGCTGCTGAATATGTCGTTGACCAGCCTATCGTCGCTGTCTGATCCAGAAGATGTTCCTCGCCGCCGCCAGATTCTAGACAAACAAATTTATTCGAAAAAAATGATGGAGAAGAGCTCTGGTTGTGCTACTGAATTTCAAAGAAGGCAGCGCTGCAGCTTCGAGACCGCCTCAATCTGGAACCACAGACCCTGAGGAGTAAGGCCATTTGTGATCTTACCCAGCTTCCAATCTGTTTGCGGTTCTTCGCGACAGAGTCCTTCCAGATGGTACTAGCTGATCTGACGAACATAAACAGCTCTACAGTTTGCCGAATCGTACAAAAGGTGTCTCGCAAGCTGGCTGCATTAAGCTCCGCGTATATCAATATGCCTGAACGGAACGAGCTTTGCATGAGCATTGGGGGCTCAAATGTTCTGCTGCAGGAAAGGATATTTTTCCATTAAGTAATGTTTTATGAGATTAGCCAATAGTGTTTTTTCTTCTGGAGTGAAGTTTGCACCTCCTTCACGTTTTTTGTTTTGGTTTTCATCACAAACAAAATAAAACCTAAATAATAACACGCGACTTTCACATCCAATGAATTTGAAAGAAAAATGTTAGTCGTCAAATAAACCGTATTACGTGTCAAACGCGTTTTGTATCGGCCAATTAATACACAAATTGTGAATACTTTTAAAACAAAACGCAACCACTCGATCAATCCATTCATTTTTTTCCATTTATTGTTGGCAACAATGTTTAATGCTCTCATTAGTTAAAGGATCAAGTTTTTAGCGTAAAGTAGTTTGATGCAACAAACTAATGAAATCATTATTTTAATGATTTCATTAGCGATAAAGTGGCATTAACTAAAGAAGATTTAATGTGAAGCTTCTTGCAAGTGAGTGTATGACGTGTAGGCATATACCTAAGAACAATTAATCTTACCTTCCAGATGTAACTCCAAGAAAGTTCGGCTATAATTATCGTTTTGTTTTGTTATTTCTTTGTATCTGCAGGCACCTTAGTAAAATATATGCACTATGCTTCTCCATCAATCTGTACGAAGCTACCTACGTCAAGGTACCTACCACAAAATTAGGTCATGTTTAGTTTTTAGGTAGCCATACTTGGTTTTGCCTGCGCAGTGCGGCAATAAATATATATGTCGATATTATTTAGGTTGTATGAACCTATCAGGCAAGGTTATCTCTAAGGTTTTTTCCTTCACATTTTCATGCGTGTACAGTTTGACTGTTCAGGCAAAACTGCAAGTGCATTTATAACCTATCGTCTAGGGTAGGTTTTATACATGACATGAGCTGAATTGCGCGTGGCCGATTTTTCTGACCGTCAGCTACGTGCGGTAAACAAGCAAGTTGCAAAATTGGGCTACTTTAGGTTACGTTTTTGCTATTTTTTAAGGATCTCTAAATAGCCTATGTTACTTCTTAATAAACTAAAATTTTTAAAATTGGTCCAGTAGTTTCGGAGCTTATTCGGTACAAACAGTGTCCGTGGATTTTATTGCCCGTTCTTCTCCATACAGATCTACGCTAGGGAATGGGCAACTACAGTACTTTCACAGTTTTTATGTCTTGTGACTGGGACTGTAGCTACATTTAATTTTCATCTTTGTTTCGATAATTCAAAAGTGCCTGTAACTGGCCTATTTGAAATAAATGCTTTGATTTTGATTTTTTGATTTTCAGAAAAACCAAACAAAAAAATATTTCCACTTTATAATATTAGTGTAGACATTTGAAGGTGTTCTTATGTTAACTTGAATACACGTAGGCCCCAGCATAAAAATCAACAAATTGACCTCAATGTAAAATGGTCCTACCTTAGTCATTTTAAAACGTATACAATCGCACACATTGTTATATTGTAAAAGCGTTCACAAAGAAATTATGTAAGTTTCAAAACAATGGATTCTGGTCTCAACCATTTTAATGGCGGTCGTTTCTAATTTTCCAGGTTGCGATAAAGTATTCAGAGCCAAAACTTCCTATTAAGTTAAGTCAGAGACTTCCAACAAGTATTTAAATAGCCGAGTGAAGTATCTCTTATTTTAGACAATAATTTTTGTGTGGCCTTATTTCGTAGGGTAGGTACTTCGATTAACTGAACAAACGAGAAAAGAAATCTCACTAGTTCAGTTAACTGAACTGGTCAACTGAACTAGTGGGAACATTCGGAATAATTGATCGCCTCGGCATGGCTAACATAGTACAACCTACTACACCTTCGATCAACAATAGTACACACACATATATTTTTCTAACAAAATGTGGAGAACTTCTACTCTGAATTAAACGTAGTATTTTATTTTATAATAATTTTTCGTGCCACTTGTGCACGGTATACGACTCTAACTCATAAACATTCGCCAGTAAGAACTCTTAAACCGCCGCCCTATTGTCCTGCAATAGATGGCGATAAAACACTCTCTACGTGACGGAATTTTTATGTTTCCGATCCCTGGACGATGTTAGCTTTATGAATTAAAAAGTATTTATGATACCTACCTACTTTACCGATACAAAACCTTCCATTTCATATCCAGGATCTAAAATATTCAATGCACATACTTTTAATCTAGATTATCTCGATTGATACGGATCGCTGCTAGCATGCGACACGTTATGTTTGATATGCATCCCGCGGTTGTATTTGGAAAGTAGTTTAATTAATAGTGTAGTTACTAACTTAATTGAATTTTATTTTATAAATTTAATGTTTCAGTGGAGCGCTGCGTCGCTTGCGCCCGCGCCGCCTGTCGCGGTCTCCCCCATGTGCACTGGTATGAGGTGAGTCACCGCACATGGCACACCATTAAACTTCAGTCGCTAAATTCGTAAAGATCTTGGGAACATTCAGCAAGTAGATAAAATGATTGTAGCTATCTTAGCTATTGTAATAGATAGTGCTTAATTTTCTGCCAAAATGAAGGAACTTATCACGTAGTCGACAAGTGAGCCGTGCGCCCGTGCAGCATGCTACGTGGTATAGTATCGTGCGCACGCTATTAGTGGGGGCCAGCGCGCCGCGCAGGCGCACCTGCCCCGCGACTCGCGACTCGATGTCAATGTCCGTCAAACGCGAGCCCCGAGCCTCGACTAACTTCACTAGATACATTATTACAATAACACATACAGTAACCGCACGACACATTATACATTTTGCTTAGATGCTTACACAAAAGCGTGCTACTGGATGGCGCTTGAATGACAATGTCGGGAGGCTGTTGGTAAACATTTTGTGAAATTGGATTGATTAAACAAGATTTGGCAACGCACACTATAGCCACTTGATTTGCTATGGCGTCCTACAATGACTGCTTTAGCGGAATCATTAGGATAGTACCATGAATCACGTTAAAATTCTTAAAAGTACTTAATTGAAAAGAAAAAAATAAAGCACCCACAGACATTTACTAGCCAGTATTTTATTTTTAAAAGGCCAGCTCCATTTAGCTAAAAAATGTTTTTACACTGAGTCTTGCACAGCGCCATCTATCGTTTTTCAGTGGAAACTGGCCCTGATAACACTTCATTGCCACTTTCTGACAATAAAATTGGCAATGTTAACTGTACCCAATTTTCGACAAACATTTAGGAGCGCGCTTTGCTCGCTCTTGCATCCCAGATCGAGTAGTAATTATTGTAAGTAATTATAAATAATTGTAAGTAATTATTAAGGAACTTTCCTAATAATTAAATAAACTTTCGTGTAAGTTAATAAATTAATGCATGTTTCTGTATGCAAGCAAGTTATCCGAAACCTGGTGCAAACTACACAAGACAATAGCTGATGACCGAGCGCCTTCCGCCACGACCACTCACTATCATTAAAATGTTAATTTCGCGATGTTTTTCCTTTTTTTTTCTGGGGTTACCGGGAAAAAAATCATCATTGCCAATTTAGGTGATGGTAACCCTGGTAATGGAATCCATGTTGCTATCGTAAAAATAACATAAAGCGGAAGTTAGGCTGGCCTGGCTTCGTACAATAATATTCAATTTCAAACCCCTTTTCTTTCACGCTTTCAAACCCAGTTGTTTTTAAACACGTGTGCGCTGTATGTCAGTGATTGAATAGTAAATGCCGTGATCGCAACAAATATCTGAAAAAAAAAACAATGGTAGCAATTAAGTTTATCGATCTGACCTACAAGATAATGTTTGCCGTTGCGGAAAAAAGTAATACAAAATAATGAATTGGTAGATAGGTAAGGGTTTGCATTTAAATGTAGATAACGCTACGTGTCCGCATTAGTGTTGGCGCCAGTAAGAAAAACGTAATTACTCAGGAAGAACGTATACAAATCAACTAGTAGTGAAGTGCCGACTGGCGGGCGACAGGCGCGGGCTCGCGGCGACCGTACCCGCTAGGAATGTTAAGAGGAGAGTAATCTGCTGATACTTTTACAAAAGTGTCACCAGTCCTGTAGGCTTCCAACAACACTCTCATTACGTAATTACTGCGTACGACATAAATTATAACTGTACCCATTTCAATAGCGTCTTCCGGATATGTATTTGTGTACCTACATTTAAAAATAATTTACTCGGCAAAAATCTATTTTAACTTTGACTAAGGGGCCGTCTTCACGAGCGAGAGAATCGCGGCGATATTATCGTCCTTGCCACGTTTTTCTATACACTCTCTTATGGGCCGTCTCCACGAGCGAGAGAATCGCGGCGATATTTTCGTATAGAAATAGGTACGTTGAATCGCCGCGATTCTCTCGCTCGTGGAGGCGGCCCCTTAGGCCGTCCCAAAACAGTGCCTTACGACGTTATTTTTAACTTATTGAGGAGCATTGCACGTCTTTGGACCGGATAAGCCAAGGAGAATAACAATCGCATAATAGTAATAAAGTTATATCTAAAGTCTGGAAGTCAGATTAAGAAGTAGCTCTATATCGGTGTGTGACCGATAAACGTGGTGCGTGGTTACGGGTCGCATCCTAATGGGTTAAGGCATTACCGTAGCGGTCCTGAAATCCTTCGCGTGTAAACAATTATTATCATAATATATCTGGGCTAACTTTTTTTTTACTAAGCCTCTATTGTCCCAAAACTGGGAAATGTTACTTTATTAAAGTAACATATTTCCCTCCACTATAAATACACTACCGAAGTGCGGGGGATCTCGTCACCGTTTAGTTCCCTATCTAATCTATTAACATTTCCTGTAACGGAATGACTGCTTGGATATTAATTGTATTGCATGACCGTTTCTCGGGAGTGAAACCTAGTACGTACAGTCCTATAACTACTCCACACATAAGTAAGAAGTTCTTGGTAGTGCAAACAACTAGATTGGATCGGGATGACAGTCATTAGATAAGACTAACATCTCGAAGCTTGGATTTCCGGCCATCCTGTAAGACTGGCGACTCGTTTATGATTCACTCGAGCACGCAATATAAACGTTTTTACTGCTTGCGTATACTATGTTATTAGTTACCTTCATAGGTTACCATACTCGTATAATTATTGAGCGTGCGTCAATCAGGTTGATGTAATGACTGCTGCGAACGGTTTACATCCTGAACGCACTGTATTTTTTTAGTGGTTCTTAAAAGCTGACTTAGGTCTAATGAAAAAACAGACGAGTAACAATCGTAAAGGAACAAGAGACAGACAAATGTCACCCGTCTTTACATTGAGGAGTCGCCACGAGGCAAACTAGAAAGACAGAACAGCTTTCATTTATGTCGACTAATTAACTAATCGACCACTATGTTTGGTGAAGCTCGAAAAACATTGTGGTTCCTCAGACATACCCCTCCGGCTCACTACGGAGAGCCTGCAGGAAGGCTCACAGCGGGACCAACTGCCATGACCCACCTGGAAGATTCTAAACCGACTGCGAAGCCAAGTGGGCCGCTGCAGGTACAACTTGGTCCCGTGAGAGTATTCCAATAAAGCAGGGTGCAACTGCGGAGCCTCGTCGCAAACCATAATTCACCTTCTGCTGCTGCTCTTTGCGCAACTCCAACTGCACTTTAAGGGTTTGTCCGAAGGATCTCCGAACGCTGTGTCGATGTGACTCAATTCTGTTCGAAGCTAATTAAATTAGAAAACTATGATCATCGACACGACAAAGAAAACCTTAGAATATATAAAACATGTAATAAGATAAAAAAATAGTATAAATAAGTAATGAATATGAAACAACCATTTCAGAATAGAGGGCGCGTGTGGAGTGGCGCGATGGTTGCGTGATCGGTCATCATGCGCCTCTTCCGCGGGCCGAAGCGCAGGGAAGTGACCGGGCCGCGAGCCGTCGCGACGCCGTCTCCGCGCCGAGACGTCGCCGCCGCAGACATCGCCGACACCGTGCCGCACGCTCCTCACGACTTCACGCTTGTAACCGCACTGCCAGCCATGGTTATGGAGGATGATGTCAAGGAGATGAAAAAAGGTAAGAATCGGTGTAGCGCATAAGCGTACCGGTAATTCTGTGTATATCCTTCATAATTATCATATCCCAGCACTTGGTTATGACTTACCCCTTATATTACCACAATATGTTTACAAAAAGTCTTTGAAAAAATAGTAAACTCAAGTAAGTTTTTATTAGATTACCAATTTAAGATACCTATGTAGTAGATAAATTACGTTAACATTAAATACGTTATGTAACTGCACGTTTATTATCTGTGTAATATTTTATTTACCGCTTTCCAGTGTTTGCTACGTGGGGTCGCCGTATGGGAAAGAAACTTGAAATGTTAAAGAAAGTAGATACGAAAGAAATATCAGTAGAAACCAAATCCAACGAAGATCTTAAGGAACAATCAGAAACTGTTATCACTGGGCAGTATAAAAAAAAACAACACTGGAAAATGGGGCGAAGTAGTTCAGATTCTACGTCGTTAAAAAGGGACAACGATACTGATTCCATCAGAAGTGGTTCCAGGGACAGATCTCCGAGCCCTTTTAAATCATTTTTTCATAGGATGGGATCCACCGGAATGTTAAATTCAGCTAAATCTCAATCCCTAAACATGCACAAGACTCCGGAAAATTATCCTGTCGCAAATGGTCCATCTTTATACAGAAGTTGTTCTACTTCCCATCTTTCTACTTATGTAAAAGCTGATGATCCATCAGACGACATCGATCTGCAAAATGCTGACAGTGGCAATAAAACTTCGCCAAAAAAACATAGTGTTCTGTCTGAAGATACTTTGGTAACATCATCAGCTAAAGCTGTTAGTTGTGACAATATAACAAATCTAAACGATGGACAAACGAATAACGGTGCTTCAAAAAAGCCTAATTTTCCTTATGCGTTCTTAAGATCCAAGTTATCAGTTCTGCCTGAAGAGAACAGCATGGCTTCCCAGCAAAGAACCAGCTCAATCAGACAAAGTTTGTCAGAAAGAATTGATAGAAAATCTCCAAAATTTCGAAAAGACAGAATTTGCTTAACGAATTCACGATCAGAAGAACGATATCAGAGTAGTGACAGCATATCTATTCACGACGAAAATCTTCTACTGAATAGTGCTTTAAGAAAAGATTATGATGTCTCACGAAGTTCAATGAGAAGTATCAATGAAATAGATGGTAGTATTTATCCACTGGGTCGCATTGATGATGTACCTCGTAGATCGTCAATGATTTCTCATAGAGCACCTCTAGATTATGATCCTATGCTAATCCCACGGAATAGAAACAGTTTACCTGTATATGAATATAGTTCTGTTCTAGGTTCAATGCGAGATATAAAAACCGAGATCACTTCCTCCACACAAAGCATTCATCACGGACCAGAAAATGTTGAAGTGCAAACCCATCGCCTTAGTAATTATGTAAGTTCCAATGAGTCAGGATACGATAGTGATGGTCGACCCACCGATGACCATAGCAGCCATTCACCACCAGGATATTCTTCTCATTTCAATAATGCATCTATTAGAAAAGAACCAATGGATATGGGCTGTGAAGGGAGTCATGGAAATTTTTCAAGACAGTATAGTCTAAATCAGAAAATTAATTTTGGCCGAGTACAAGTTCCAGTTCGACGTAGTTCTACTCCTTGTGCACTATTTCCCGAGGACAAAAGTATTTCTTACGAATATGGAAGTGTCAATAGGGATAATATACATAAATTTCCCAGTGATAACATGAAACATGCGATGTTTGACCATATAGAGTCAAAACCACCGCCACTTCCAAAGAAAACTATTAATAAAAAACAACCATATATCTACAAAACAATAACGTTAGACGAAAGAGTACAGACAAGAAAGATTAAATTTTTACATTCTCAACTGCTTCCTATCGAGCAAACCTCAAATCAAGATATTGTGGATTCTCAGTCACAAACACAACATGTTCCCGAAACGGACATTTTGGGCAGAGGACCTTGTACTAAACGATTTAGAAAAATAAGATTATTGAAATCAAGGCTAGATGAGAGTCTTGGTGTTTACTTGGCACAGCATAGAGTAGATTTCGATAGCAGCGGTTCCAATTATGAAATACGCTATATTGTAGTCCAATTAGACTTTGACGGAATAGCCCATAGAGATGGAAGACTACGAATTGGCGATGAAATAGTTAACGTAAATGGCAGAGTTTTACGAGGATTGTCATTTTTAAAAGAAGTGCAGCACATAGTGAATTCTTGTTCGACGGAGGCCACGATCGAAGACGGGGCATTATTTCAAAGATACCAAGTTGATCTCGTGATGGCCCACGACGAAATTACCCCAGTAACATTAAGTAGAATAATAAACAATCAGACTTTAGAACAGAACACTGTCACACTGCCGCCGACAAACGTTCCTCCAGATATTATATCACAAACTGTGCACAAACCGTTGCCTTCGAATCAAATAACAATTGAAACGCATTTTCCCGCTGAAAACCAATTTTATTACAACAATGTTTGCAATAGAACCAAAGAACCTTCAACAGAACAGATTCATTATGATTCCAATTCAAGAACAGATCATCATAGAAAATGTGATGTTGGTATACAAGACAATAACGGTCAGATACATTCAAACCAGAAGAGTGATGACGAAAAGTTGCTAGAGAGGCATTGTTATTCCCAATCTGCTTCTTTGCAAAACATCACAAATATTGAAATATCACTGAGATCGTCGCCAACACCAAGGCCAAACCAGGGTAATAACTATAGACCAATATCTTTTCATACTTCCAGGCCACCATCAACTACTCAACCTTACTCCATTTATAACGATAACACAACTAACGAAATCAAAGAAAATTTTTCACACTATATCAAACACGTACCAAGACTTTACCAAAACAGATCATTCGAAAGTATCCCAGAACAACTAAGAAATAGTAGTCGAAGTAGATTTTTCAGCAGAGTTGGATCTCAGCGATGCTCTCCAAACCCTGGTCCCCATGTTTCAAGGCTTCAAGAACACACTGCGGCGTTACATCAGGACCATCAACATGGGGGACATTATGCGCACAGTTCGTTACACAAAGTTGAATTTTGGAAAGGCCAAGGACACAAAAGTCTTGGTTTCAGCATTGTGGGAGGAACCGATTCTCCGAAAGGTCAAATGGGAATATTTGTTAAAACAGTATTTCCAAATGGCCAAGCAGCTGACAAGGGCACTATTTTTGAAGGTATCTATATTTTTTGTATTTTTTTTTATTAGTAGTAATATATTGACTTTTTTTCTTTTTAAGTTTGTGGAATTTTCTGCCTTGCTAGTCTAATGGTCGTAACCGCGCTGCTGAGCATTAAGCTCCTGGGTTCGATTCTCGGGTCGGCCAAAGTGTTATTGCGGAATTTCTCATTGAGGTATTACTCAGCTACGGAGTCAATGATATATAAACTATAGATACGTTGTCCGCACTCTAAAATGACAACATGAAATGAAGCCAATTGGCCACATCGCGCTTAGTTACGCACCAACCTGTCGCGCGACGCTACGTTTGTTTATAATTTAATAAATCCTGTGACGTGACTGAAGATGTATTTTTATCTCCCTCTCGCAACAGGCATCCCGCCGTTCGGTGTCATATTTTCTTTCTCTTTCTTCAAGCTTATAAGTAGTTCTAGTATTTTCGCCGTTTTTAAGCGCCGCGATGTTGGTTCATGACGTGATATATAATACGTCATTGTACGGAGTATGGTTTTGTGCCCGGTTGAAGACAAAGAGGCTCGCCCCCTATTACTTGGGACTTTATTTTAAACATAACGGTGAAATGTGGGATGGTGTGAAATGTGTGACAGGCGTGATGTTAAACTAGTATATTTCCAACTAAAGTAAACATTTCCATTTCAGGTGATGAGATCTTGTCGGTAAATAAAGTGCCGACACGTGGACTGAGCCATGCTGGAGCAATATCTCTTTTCAAAAAAGTTAAAGAAGGAAAAATAGAACTGACGCTTTCAAGACGAAGGTAAATAATTACGCCATTATACTAATATTGCCTCGTTCTGTAATCAGACGTGGGATAAATAAATTCTTCCTTCATCATCATTTGGAATTCCGATTAGTAATCAGCAGCATTTTTCCACCTACTGCTACGAGTGGAAGCGTTCATCTGAACGAGTCTAAAGCGCAGGCCACACCGCCAGCTAGCGGGGCGGCCGGGCTAGGCGGGCGAACATCGTTTCACCTCTTTAAGCGCAGGCCACACCGCCAGCTAGCGGGCGGGCGGGCTAGGCGGGCGAACATCGTTTCATTGTACATACTTCGGGGTTCACACGCGAGCTACCGAAAAAGCCGAACAAAGTATGAAAAGGGCCTCGTTCGCTTCGCCCGCCCGCCCGCTAGCTGGCGGTGTGGCCTGCGCTTAATCCGGCTCAAATCATGTCAAATATTAATTTAACCTTATCAGAGCAGACCTCTGAGTAAAGTTAGAGTACTTATAAATTAAAACTGTACTTACGTTTCATACCTTGTTGAAACCTTAAGGGATTATTTTTTGCATCACTTTTAACTTAAAAATGTCATAGGGTGTCACACTTATAGACTATAATGTGTGACTTATACTGGCTTGGCCACCATCTTGGATTTTAATTTTGATAACACAAACAATTTGTCGCTAATTAGTCGAAATTAGTCGCCAAATATCAGAATTTGTCGGTCACTGGTTCAAGAGATATAAGGGTGTATAAGTGGCCGATCTGGAGAGAGTTTCCCCAGCTGGGCCACATTTATATCTCAAAAACTAGGGCACCTAAAGAAGATCTGTTTTCTCCCATATTTTGTCGCCAATTAGTCGCAATTTGTCGCCAAGTCACAGATTTAATCGGGACTTAGTTTAGAAGATATAATAAGTTCAATTAGTATGTTATAGTTCAAGAGATAGATCGTAAGAATATAATTATATTAGATAGAATTTAGAGAGTTCATTGACATAAAGTAATGTTGTTTTGTTTTACATTTCAGAGCACCTAGGTCGAGATCTGTGGAACCTCTCGGCAACTTTCGCGGTGGCGGCGGCGACGTGAAACGGGAATAATATTATTATTTTAACCCCAAAGAAACAATGGTGTTTTCAAGTGCAATAAGAAACTTTTTCCATTATAGCCAAAGGCATGTTTTACAGACACACTTCAGCTATCTTAAATTATTATTAAGTGTCCCTGGAACTAATTAATTATTATTTTTTAAACGTTAACAATATTATGAATATTGATATAGTAGGCTGACAATGGGTTTGATATCTCCCTAAGAATAAGTCACCTCTTTATTCTCACTGCATTGAAATGTGAAAACTACGAGGTTATTGAATTGATACTCGACTGGGACGTGATACATTTATTTTCTTCATTATTAAAAAAATACTTTTACTCAAGGTAGCGGGGACGAGGTTGGTTCAAGTTTTTTTTATATAATGATGAGTTGAATTGAATTATTGCCCCTTTTTGATTGTGTGTCGAAATTTCGCTGAAATTAACAAATTGTTGAATAAAATTATGAATTTCGCACTAAGTAGGTAAGGTCAGTTGATGATATTTTTGTCGATAAGCGATGACGAGCCCAAATGGAGTTAGTTTTGCTGTAATATACCTATTCACATTACCATGTTTTCGAGATATCGACGTTCAAAGGACAATGCAAAAATTTAGCTGGCTGTTTTTTTTTTTTCGCCAAAGATGAAACCTAGGCTATAATGTTAGAGGACTGTTTAAAAAATCAATACCAAAAAAGAACTATCCTATTAACCCAAAGGTTGACTGGTAGAGAATGCCAAGTCCGCCTATGTACGGTCGAACAAGCTATTTGGTTTACAGTTTAACCCACAAATTACATTGTAAAATGTAAACCAAATAGCTTGTTCGACCGTACCACTCTTGTACATGAAGTTTAAATAAATAAACTATCTCTACCAACTGTAACCGAACCAGTTAGAGAGTGTTTAGTAGATTGCTGATAGTTTTTCATCAGGCCTTATTTTACCTAATTAGAGATACTCCGTATGTGATATTTTAAGTTTCCTATTGATAAATACTACTCGTCCACTCTAAAAAGAACTCTACCAACCGTATTGTCCTCTAACATACGTATATAACCTAGGTTTCATTTCTGGCGAAAGGTAAAAAGTGAATCATGCCAAAAGTTTACATTAGCCTTTGAAATTGCGATTGCGATTGTTATACCTAGGTGAAAACTCAATAGCAGTAGGTACCTAATAAAAATCAATTTTATAATTTTGCGCACTGGTTCTTTTATGCAGAACTAAGTTTAAACACCTAATGTAAATAATTATTTATGAACCGATTCGATGGGTTAACCTTGTACATAGATTCTCAATGAGGCGCTAGGTTACGTTAGTTGTTATTTTCCGATTCATTATTCTCTAACAATTTTTTTATTTTTTTTTTTATTCTTTGATAACTTAAAGGGGTTTTTATCCACACGGATACTCTAACAATTCCAGTTGAGATTACGGGAAAATAAAATATTATGCTGTAGTTCACGATATATCCACTCTGTGCTGTTGTGTTTCTTGGTTAATGAAGCATCCAAACAATCATTTCGTAATGACAGAATGTTGAGTTTGTTTAAGATTTCATTAACATTTTACGAAATTACTTTCATAACACGTTACCCGGCGCCCCAAAAATCGTTTTAATCATGTCTAATGTATCCACAAAATGTTCATAGCTTGTGTTATATAAGACTGTATGTATAGCGGTAGCTTATTTTATATTTCGTTGTAGTCTGTTATATGATAGCTATTGCTAAATATGTTAGGAATGCTAGATCTCGTTATTTACTGTAACTTGTATATACTAGTAGTCATAGAACATTATTGTTACAATGTTATATTCTATCAATGATGATAAGGACTTCTATAACAACAACCACATGACAATTAGAAAGGCAATCAGACTGATATTTTTAAATAGTGATTTGAGTACCTACATAACTGCCAAAGCTTTAGACTTAGCGAGAAAAACATCGAACATAATCTAAAAAAAAACAATACGAGAAAAACCTTTTGGAAGATGAAATCAACTTAAAGGATGAAATCAAAATTGTTTTAACAAGCTCATTGTAATGTACACGTAGCCATGTACTTCTTGTGTTGCACTATGTAAAATATTCAGCGAATTTACTCCGTCCATTAATATTGTTATTATTACGCCCCGCTGTTCCTGCATTAATTAGTACATTATAAAATCAAGTTTTAGTTTCAGCAGACAACTTTGTTCATGGGCACCGTTAGGTACTAAAAGTTTAAAAACATAAGTATAAATAGCCTAGAGTTCGAGCAACATCTTTATGTAATTCATCCATCCACAGTATTGTTCGTTACATTTAATGTAAATAAATTGCAATACCTCAATGCTTTTGAAATTATAAACCAATATCATATATTTTTTAATTTATTTAATATAATCAATAAATCACTATAATAAAACAAAATCACAAAATTAAATGAAGTAAGAACAACAACTATCTAACTGCTCGAAAACAAATTGAATTAAGTAAGTAAATGACGTAACAAACAGCGGTGATGCAAAACACGAGCGACTTTTTACTGACTTTAAAAAAGCCCCGTTGTAAATACATCATGACGCCCATATAATTATTGTTACTTAATGTCGCACAACATGGCGACTCCTCTTAGAATCCAGTGGTCAGGGTTCTTGATAGTTGGCAGCCAGAGCGGAGTGATGAACGTAAGATCCGTACGACTTGGCTTCTTGTACACCGGACACTGGGAAACGATAATCACATAGTAAAAACCGGTAAGGATAATGGCTTGCATCGTATCGTATCCGATGCGATGCGAGCCGTTTGGTGAAAATCATCCTTTACACGGATAAACTAATCAATGGCTATCCAATACATCTACAGTGACGTACCAAGTAGAGTTTGGGGTCCTTGGGTGCGGTGGAGTTTATCGCGTACACGTGTATCACCGGCAACACAGTGTACACCACTTTGATGACAGACTCACACAGGCGCAGGTTGCGCCGGTCCCAGCCCGCACCGTCCAGGAACACGCCGTGGATGAACACGCCTTCCTGAATTACGAATAAAATAAAATTATTAATTAAAAAAACCTTTTTGAAAAATAAGCTTTTATAAAAATGCACTGAAAAGAAGAAAATAAACCTTTTCGTAAACGAAAACGAAAAACTTTAATAAAAGCTTGTCGCACGAATGGTGAAGGCAAAAGAAAAACTAACGCGACAAGCTTTTATTAAAGTTTTTCGTTTTCATTTACGAAAAGGTTTATTTTCAAGGTTTTTTAATTTATAATTTAATTTTGAAACTTTTAGTTTTGTCGTTTTCATTGATGTCTTATAAAAAATTTCGTGTCCGCGCCATTAACCGTAGAGGAGTTCCCTAGTGAGAAGACAATACTGGCTGTAGGATCAGGTCATAATAGAAATCATGTTTATCTATCAATATGAACGCATCTAAATTTTTTCTTATTCGTGCTATTTACCGTAGGATCGAAGATCGAGGATCGAGTTGCCTCACGAGAAGACTAGGATTGTCTTCTCGTGAGGGAAAGCTGCAGGATGAGGTAATGTTAAAAATCATCATCTTTACCTATCAAAATTGAACGCGTGTACAAAGTTTCGTGTCCGCGCTATTAACCATTGAAGAGTTATTTTGTATGGAGACGATCTTGGCTGCAGAATAAAGTTATGTCTGTCATAAAAATGTATTGTCACCAGAACTAAAGGTGTGTGCAAAATTTCAGCTCAATTGGTTGGGGAGAACTGGTTTGAATTTCAGTTCCAAGATTTGACCAATACGTATACAAACTAACACGGCAAGTTGAATAAAAGCTTTTTCATTACTCATACTCTGAAAGTAGGTCTGAAGTTGCCTGAAGAGCGGGTTGAAAGTAGTACTTTTCAGCCCTAGGGAGAATCGTTTTCAACTGACAGCTGTCAAATTATTAAAAAAATGGTCCATTTTTCTATTGAACCATGTTCCAACTATCTATACAGCCACGATGTAAAATTGAAATAACATAAAGTTAAGTATTAATTAATAGTAGATTTTACAACAAGTGCACAAAACGAACCATTTTTATCCGAGATTTTTAGCAGCCCAAGCCGAAGGCGAGGGCTTATAGTAATGTCGAGGATAAAAATGGTTTTGTGGACGAGTTATAAACTCTGCTTTTCACTTCGATTGTGAGGAAATAAAACAGTAGTATAAATTGAAGAAATTAATAAACACGCAAAAACAAAAGCTGTTTCCCGCCGCTTTCTTTTTTTGAAATCTTACGACATTGATATTAGACTTGGGCTGCAGACCTATACAGCCTACTATTAAATATTTTTTTAATAATAATTTTCTTAAATTAATTAAATAACCTACCGTAGGTACTTGAATTTAATTTTTTATGTCTTTTATGTCTTAAAAAACACATAAGGCAAATAAATTAAAGTAAATATTATAAAATAACAAATTCTATCTATGAACTTCTTATTGCGTTTGGCTGTATGGCTCATTTTCTTTGCCTTAATATAGATACATTTATGAGTAGATACATTAATGCCCTTGTGCACAAAATTCGATTTTGTGGAGCCTATATCCTGCACAAACAAGCACTTTCAGAGCATGAGAAGTGAAAAGAATATATTTTAAATATCTTTATTATAATTAAGTTTCAACTATTTCTTTAAAATAACATAGATTTGGGAAAAATATTTACCTACCATTTTTCGATGATGAAAATGAAAAATAGGTATTGGCTGAATAGCTGGCTGGCCACAGAAAAAAAAAGCAAAATAGGTGGGAAAGCGGCAATAGGGTAGATGACACCATAAAACAATAATTCCAACACACGTTTCTCTAAAAAAACACTTTATTTTGGGCCTGAAAACCCGATTTATTTTCAATTAATTGCCAAATTCGATTTTTAGTTGCTTTGAAATCAATAAATAGTCGAGTCATTGAGTTGAATAAACAGTGACGTCACAGTAGGCTATTGCCATACAAAGTCTATTAGAGAACCGCGTTTTGACAACTCTTAAAAAGTATCTCAATTGATTGGTGTGTCATCTACCCCATTCGAATTCCGATCTTCATTCGTTTTTTCGAGTTGTATGTTTTTTTTTTACTTTCCTTGTATTCGTAATGAAAAGCACAGTGTTTACCTCGGGTTAAAGACTTATTTAGTCCCTCGAGCTATTAGCGCCCTCGCTTCGCTCGGGCACCAAACCCCGTCTCGGGACTAAATAAGTTACTTTCACCCCTAGGGTAACATAAAATGTACTATTACATATCTCTTGCTCTGTAAGTACACCCTTACACCCCTGAATGCCGGGGTGTATGACTATCATTACAGCATAGGTTTTGGAATTTGAAAAAAGAACTGTCATACTCATACTGCACGAAGAATATTTTTAAAAAGTTAATTTTTTTTTTCTCGGTATCGATTAATTACTCGAATCGGAATCTAGACAATTTATTTTATAAAGATTTTATTTTAAATATGGAACTATTTGTTTCCACATCGTATGTTAGATGGAATCGATTTAAAAATCAAACTGGCCAGCAAGATTTGACGCGCTTGCGTGCGTGAAAAAAAAAAGGCAGTCTACTAGTAGGCGCGAAAGCATCGCGAAAATAATTAATTTTCTTGTTTGAGTTCTTTTTCAAAAGTTTTAAACATGTCTAGTGACGAAGACATAGATCTAACGCCCGATTTTATTAAAGAAAGGGCAAAAACAGTTGTCGAAAATATATTACCGCCGAACTCGAAAGAAAGATATGTAAAGGCATACGACGAATTTATGAAATGGCGGTCAGAAAAAAAAGTGAAATCTCTTTCTGAAAGTGTTTTTATATCATATTTTGATGAATTATCTAAGAGGCTACAACCTTCCAGTTTATGGTGCTTTCCTTTATTCCATGCTAAAATCTACAATGATGACAAAACATGACGTGAATTTGAAAGATTTTTCTAAACTTACTGCTTTCTTGAAAAGGCAGTCTGACGGCTTTAAAAGCAAGAAATCGAAGGTATTTACTGCAGAAGAAGTACAGAAATTCTTAAATGAAGCTCCGGATGAAATTTATTTTGCAATAAAGGTACCTACGTATTTACTTGCCCTTTTTAATAAGTTACCAAAATATTTCACAAAAATACTATGCGAATTTGGTGCCTTTAATACAACTTATGTCTTTTTTACAGGTTGTTCTAATTTTTGGGATATCGGGAGCCTGCAGAACCGTGGAATTGACAAACTTGACAATAGAAAATGTAGAAAAACATAACAAATTACTACCTACTCATAAAACTGCCTAACACGAAAACTAAAATTGACCGGTCATTTGTTGTGCATGAAGAATTTGCAAATTATGTTGAAAAATATCAAGCTCTTCGGCCTGAAAACGTGGATACAAATCGTTTTTTTCTTAATTACAGTAAAGGAAAATGCCACAGACAAGTAATAGGAAAAAACAAATTTACAGGCATGCCAAAGCAAATAGCCACATATTTAAAACTGAGTAACGTAGAGTTATACACCGGGCATTGCTTTCGCAGAACATCAGCGACTCTATTGGCTGATTCGGGAGCCAACCTCACTCTGTTAAAAAGGCACGGCGGCTGGAAGTCCAGCAAAGTGGCCGAAGGTTATATCGAAGATTCGATGGCAAACAAAAGCAAAATTACTTCTAAAATAACAGAAAATATAAACTTAAAATCACCACGTCAAAGCACATCATCTGAGCCATTTTTTAATGAAGAAAATAGTACCAGTCAACTGCCGCCATTTACGATGCAAGAACCTCAAGTCACTCAAACTCAAGTCTTATCATCACAAACTCATATTCAAACTATAAATATACCTAAAAAGAACGTGACCATATCTCTTACAAATTGTAATAATTTTACTATTAATTTTAATTAAATACACATTTTTTTCTTCTTAATAAATGTTCATTGAAACCTGCTGTCTTGTTGTTTACTTACCTCACAATCGATATGTAAAGCAGAGTATTTATCTCGGGCGTAAGCATCAATTGCATACTCGGGTTAATTAGCGCCTTCGCTTCGCTCAGGCGCCAAAAACCTCGTATGCAATTGATGTCATACAGCCCTTGGTTAATAATCTACTATTATCTACACCCATGCTATAAATCCTCTATAAAAGTATCTGAAACAGTTAGCTTATTGCCAACATTAAAACAGCCAGTGTCATAATAACCAATAAAACACCCAAACGGGTGTTATAATGTTGTACTAAATTTCATTATGCAACTCGTTTTAAAAAAAGAACATTGTCTAGCACGTGCGTTTCACTACCAAAGCGCCGTAATTAAAAAAAAAACTTATGAGTGAATTTCTCAGGCGAAAAATTTACGCGTCTAGGCTGAAAACGCAGTGCTGCTTTACAGATAATGCAACGATTTTTTTTCTCAGAATTAAAGTGACATGAATCTAAATGAAGCCACATAAATTATATTTATAAGACTATTACTTTTTAAGAAAAAAATCGGTAAATGATAAATTATCAATTTCTGTGTCTTGTCCACAATCACTTTCATACACAGCATTTACCTCTCAGGAAGATAATCTTCAACATATGTAGGAAAAAGTATTTTAATTGCATGAAGTAATGATTGACCTACAAGAAGTTAATTAGTTGTCAATGTTTAGACTCATAGTTAATGAGTACATGTCAACGGTAGTTTTGTCCAAGCGAAATTACTAATTTCTATGGTCATTTTGTTTCACCGTCCTGAGCTTCCACCAATGAGTTCACACGAACAATAAATCCCTGCTCGGCAAGAGACAGTCGTGCGCTTACGTGCAGTAAGAATGGTAGTGCACCATATCGCCAGGTCTTTCCGCCAAAAATGTAAGTACGTGATTTTAGTTTACTCTGAACGAAATTTTGCCATTTCGGTGATCAGGTTTTAAAAAGATTTTTGCAAGAAATAAAGGTATCACTTTTATGCTTGCTAAGTAGCCTTTGGTACACATTTAAGATTATAGAAAATAATAGTCATAGCCTTGATAGGTTCTTGTAAAAAAAAAAAAATACCACGTTTCCAATTTCTGTGAGGCAATTTCTGTGGTTTCCGTGACATCTGGGTGTCCACGGAAATTACACGACGCCACAGAAATTGTACCAATTAATTATTGTATTAATGTTAATGAAGAATTTTGAAAATAATCAATACTTGTCATGCCGAATTTACTTTGACAGAACTAGGTCCTTAGCCCCCGACATTAAAATAAAATTGTATTACTATTTCTTGAAAAAGTCATTCAATTGTGTTTCATCCACCAAGTTCTGAACGCACCTTTTTTGACGTTTGACAGATTACGTTTCGTTGTCTGTGGTGCGATGACGTTTTGCTTGTCAGTGCAATATTGGTTGAAAAGATGGTCGCTCCGTGCTTGTAATTTTGGTACACGCTGTCGCGTAGTTATTGGTTGAAAACTTTGAGTTATTGTTAATCCGATACCATCTTGATCGGTGTTTGATATTTTGTTGATAATTGAGTGAAAATTGAGAAATCTCGCCATTTTGGGTCTTGACCGCGAGTGATTTTTTGGTTATGTCCGGCCTGTTTGTGTCATTTGAACGCCGGTAATTTCCTAAATTCAGTGTTGGACTATTACATCCCCGATTGGGTTAGCAAACCGGGATAAAATTCAGTTGGACATTGGTGAGGGTTGCCACGTGTGTGATAGGAAGGTTTGTCCAGAAAGACGTCGGTACGCGCTGGGCGTCCATGGAACCGTCGTAATCTCACATAACTACACATACACCACACAAACTACAGTTATACTTACACCCCACCCAGATAAGACGGAACCAGGGACTACGTCACATCACCGGTACCAACGTGATGGTAAGTGTATTGAATAGTTGTTTTTCCTTTGTCAATTTGGACAAATATATTTTGATTAGGGCTCCGCGTAATCGCGGACATCGTGAGTCTGTTCGTGAAGTCTCACACAACTGGTAGCAGAGCGTGGTTGAATTGTTAAATTCACCACTTATATTGAATTATGAGTTAAAAGTATTGAGAAGTCTGATTTGTTGCCGTCGGCCTGACTCAAATTAAACATAGATTGTTTGACATAATATATTATGATATGTAGTGTCCCTTGTGGTTTGTACTTTAATTTGCTATTGTATAAACAAGGTATTGCTTGTACAGGGTCGGATTTGAACTTGTAATAATTCAAACTAAGTTTAAGTTTTGTGGCGGTACGTAGGCTCAGTGCCAAAAATACCGCCCCGGGACCCGACGGCTTTTTTTTTTTTGGGACAAGCCCGCCACACTGTTCCCAAACCACTAACTCCTGAAAGCCAGAATCAACAGTGGCGACCACCAGAAAAGCGCCGAGACAATGAAGCTCGACGAAGTCCCAGAGAATGAATTTGTCTTTGATCCCGCAACGAAATTAATCAGAAAAGTATAGCGGAGGAGTAGGAAAATCCGTAATTTCCACTTCCCTCCATATCAGCAGGAGACACAAAGAAACAAGGCTAATAGGCGCAAAGGGACGTTTACAACTGGGATAGGCCCAGTTGCCTAGCACCACGGATAAAATATTAACATTAATGAGTCCTAAGTTGTGAGCAGTTGATTCCAATAATAGGTATGGCAAAAACGCTTGAACGCACGGAAATTTGTTCTAGTTTCTACAAGGTCTGTGTAGTAAATAACTCCGGATGTAACCTGTACACTATCCAACATAATATTGCGTTCATTCTGCCAAAGACTGCACTCCCATAAAATATGATGTGCTGATTGTTCATATTCGCAGTCAGATGTGGAACATTGACAAAAAGGCGAGTCAACAAGCTTGAAGGAAAATAATTTACTCTTAAAGTTGCCATGACCGGTGAGAAATTGAGCAACAGTGATCAACCTCCAGCCATGTCCTGGCCAGCCGTTCACGAACGGATGGAAAGAACTGGTGGAGGTGTCGGCTCTTGATGGAATTATCCCACCTATATTGCCATTCAGACAAAAGTTCCTCCCAGACGTCGGTCTGTGGTTTGAATAATCTAGAAATCTTATCACGGTCACGTAGGGTTAAAGAGTCTGCGTCCGTGGTCTCACGCGCGTTATAGTACATTGCAGCCCATCGCTGCACTTCAAGATCGACTGGAAGTACACCTGCAAGTACCGGTAAGGCTTCAGTACTAACCGTCCTATACGCTTTGCATAAGAATATCAAAGCCAAACGCTGGCTTTGAAGCAATTTATAATAATAATAATAAGTCTTTATTAGGAAAAACAAATAGTACACGACAGTCACTAGGGTATAGAAAAATTTACAAACAGAAGTTGTGTGCGAAATATGAGTAACAGTACAGTCAATACAAAATTTGAGCCCTGACTCCTAAACTAGGAAGATCCTGTATCTTAGGAGGCAGTGTCTTCGCATAAATAGTGGACGAGCAATTTATGAGCGTACTAGCATAATCTCGTAGAGCAAACAATAATTATATGACTGAAAGGTAAAAGACATATCTATAGAAATATATTTAGTATTTTTATTTAGGTAAGCAATAATATTATGTGTGAATAGTATGTGTGAAGTGTATTTGTGTGGGGAGTCATGTCATGTGCAAGTGTTGTGTGTGTATGTTTGTGTAAGGAAGAGGGGTGTGTGGTGTGGTGAGATGTGATGTGATGTGGCGTAGTGTGATGGGGTTTGGACGTGTGGTGTGGTGTGAGGGTGTGTGAGGTGTGTTAAGTGAGTGGAATTAGTAGGGGCAGCTTCCTTTTTTGTGATGTGATAGGTAGCATTGGTTTAGGAGGTCCAGGCAAGTAGACTTTCAGTTGCCTCGTAGTCTTGATCTTTTAACCACTCCTCAATTTTAGCTTTAACCTTATAAGTGTCCAAGTGAATTATGTTTATTTTTTTATGTATTATTGTGTATAGGTGTGAGCTTAGAACATAATGCTGGCGTCTAGCGAAAGCGGTCTTATGCGTAACCGTAAGAATAAGAGGTTTTTTCTTGCGGCGTGTTGGGTCTGGTGGGGGGACTTTGGTGTGTTTTCTCAGTACGGATCGAAGCACAAACAGTTGCCTAACAGTAAGTACATTTGCATCTTTGTATAATTGTGTGGTGGGATACCTAAAGTTCTTCTTTGACATCACCTTTAGGATAGCTCTTTGTGCTCGTTCCAACTTGAGAAACTTTGTCCGAGCTGCGCCTCCCCACACTGTGATGCAATAGGTGATGACGGACTGACAGATAGCAGTATACACCATTCTAATCGTGTTGAAATCAGCTGAGGACCTAAGTAGCTTGAATACATAAATCATTCTTCTAACTCTTGTAGTAATAGTATCCAAGTGCGCGTACCATTTGAGTCCGCTATCAATAACCACACCCAATTTATGTGGCCCTATCGGCCCAAACAGGTGCCCCGTAGCACATACACCCCTAATAGGTAGCCCCATAAATGGTCTTTAAAGTTAGAAATGACAGACCCCACGTAGATTTGGATATTCTCGTTAAGGTGAAAGCGTCAGGGTAGCCCGCGAAATTCAAATTTTCTTACGTTTTTTGCAATTTGCCGACCAGTGCTAGGTTGTATGTTGATTAAAATATTGTTCGCGATTGTAAGACGTATGTAGTTACAGAATTATAATCATCAAAATCATCAATACAACCCTCCAAGTTCATAAAGGTCAAGCAATGACTTTGACCTTGAAAAAATCGTTCCTCGACTTATATGAACTTAGAGGGTTGTTTTGATGATTTTGATGATTATAATTCTGTAACTACATACGTCTTACAACCGGGAACAATATTTTAATTAACATACAACCTAGCACTGGTCGGCAAATTGCAAAAAACATAAGAAAATTTGAATTTCGCGGACTGGTTGGAGCATTCACCTTAAGGCATAAAAGTTCTTTTTAGCTTTTTCACCGACAGTTTTTATATGATCTATGAATGAAAAATTCTTCTCTTAGACCAAACCAAGGTAGCACACGGACTTGACCCGACGGCTTGCCTGGCAAAGCCAGGGTCAGGACCGGCCCGTGGTGCTGCTTGGCGAGGTGGGCAAGCTCTTTGAAAGAGTAATTGCAAAACGCCTCGCAGAGCACCTTGCGGGGACGAGGCCGGATCTTGCGGAACACCAGTTTGGTTTCCGCAAGGGGCGCTCTACAGTGGACGCCATCATGCGCGTGAGCGCCCTCACGACGGGGGATGCGGTTTCCCGGGGTGAGATTGTCTCGACGGTGTCTCTCGACATCGTCAATGCCTTCAATACCATGCCCTGGCGATGCATTAAGGAGGCACTCCGGTATCACCTACCTTCGTCGTGTGGTCGAGTCAACTTTGAAGTACCTAGGACTCGTCCTCGACAGCCGGTGGAACTTCGTGGAGCACTTCCGACGTTTGGCCCCCAAACTGGAACGGACCAGGGCTGCCTTCAGGCGGCTCCTGCCCAACCTGGGGGGGGGGGGGCAAATGCCTCCAAGCAATTGAGCAAAATTGGGGGTCGAATGTGTCCGTCTAATAGGGTATATGCATGATTTTTTTTTATCACTCTAATTAAAGCGTATTAACATCAGAAATAACAAAGTGAAATATTTTTTTTGATATCTATAAAAAATACTAAGTTATAAGCATTTGAAACTGCTGATTAGACAGAGAGATCCGATACAGCGAATGACGTCATTCGCTGCAACGACGTACAAAATCCATAATAAATTCCGTTTATCTAGAAAGAGATAGAAACAAAAGTTTAAATGGTTAAAACTTTTGTGTTGTTTGACCGATTTATGTCTTGTTTTCGCCTTTTGTCATTATTTTTATAGTACTTTAACATTCCCTATCGAAATAAAAAAAAGAAATAATATGCATATTTCCCTATTACTTGGGAGAAGCCACCTGACGAAGTTGACTAAATGTAGTGGGGAATAGGGATATCGTACTTTCGAAGTCAGAAATTGTTTTGGAAGTCAAAAACTTAAACGGCCAGTTGTACGCATCGTATGCATCCCGAGAATGAGAATTCCAGAGCAACCTTAACCCGCCATTTCACAGAAGACCTGCCGGGAGTCAGCCAAGATGAAATGAAGGCGGCTCTTAGACAGCTGAAGAATCGAAAAGCCCCTGATGAGGATGGGATAACGACTGAGCTTCTGAAAGCGGAAGGAAATCCTCTATAAAGAGAGCTTTTCAACTCAGTCCTGTTCTCTGGGAAAACTGCAGAAGCGTGGAGAAAGAGCGTGGTCGTTCTTTTATTTAAAAAGGGGAACAAGACCATTTAAAGAATTACATATCCATTTCACTCCTTAGCCACGTATTCAAGCTGGTTTCACGAGACGTCACGAAACAAGAAAAAAAAATATACAACGGGTACTTTCGAATAAGAATTTTACCAATTCCACAACTCACCCAAAAAACACTGTAGCGTATTTTTGAGATTAAATTATAAATTAGATAAATAACTCAGGGGATATAAAATTTAAATTATTCATATTTCTACATTTTAATGACCTACGACGTGTTGCGTGTCTGATCTGCGAAGTTCACAGATCAGTAATGAGCGATTATGAAAAACACCGAAAAACCCGAAAACACGGGTTATTAAACGAAAAAACCGGTTATTCTTACAAACTGAAAACCCAGGAATTCCCGGATTTTTGAGAACCGGGAAAAACCGGTTCTTATGCCCTAATACGTATCCGTGGAAACGGATCATAGGTGTCAACATCCATGGATACGGATACGCAGATACGAATCCGCTGATCCGGATGCAGATCATTGGCGTAAAGATCCACGGAAACGGATACGGATACGGACCATAGGCGTCAAGATTCACGGATACGGATCTGGAAACGGATCATAGGTTTAAAGATCCACGGATACGGATATGCAGAAATGAATCCGCAGATCCGGATCTTTGGCGTAAAGACTCACGGAAAAAATCCAGATACGGATCATATGCGTCAAGATCCATGGATACGGATACGCAGCTACGAATCCGCAGATCCGGATGCAGATCATTGGCGTAAAGATCCACGGATACGGATCCGGATACGGACCATAGGCGTCAAGATCCACGGATACAGATCTGGATACGGATCATAAGCGTAAAGATCCTGATATGCAGAAATGAATCCGCAAATCCGGATACGGATCATTGGCGTCAAGATCCGCGGATATGGATCCGGATACGGATCATAGGCGTCAAGATCCACGGATACGGATACGCAGATACGAATCCGCAGATTCGGATCATAGGCGTAAAGATCTACGAATACGGATCCGGATGCGGATCATTGGCGTCAAGATTCACGGATCCGGATACGGATCATAGGCGTAACGATCCACAGATATGGATACGCAGATACGAATCCGCGGATCCGGATACGGATCATAGGCGTCAAGATCCATGGATACGGTCCGGATACAGAAAGAAAGAAAGAAAAGAAAGAAAGAAAAAGCATTTATTAGCCCGCACAGGACAAAACACAAATAAAAATGGTTAAATTAACAGTACTTACAACTAATAAAAATTAAAAAGTAAACAAAGAGAAAAATAAAATAAAAAACATGAAATGAAATTGGTCCTGTACGAAGCCAAAAGGCCTATCTCAGCATGGTGCTGTAACATTTTAAAAAAAAACGTCACAGCGCTGGTATTCTGATAGGGCCCAGAGTGATGCCACGGTCAGACACGGATAAATAATAAATACATAAAGTGTAAACGAAAAAATAATACAAATATGGGTACCTAGTTTATATAGAGAAAATAATAATGACATCTTCACTCCACGTAACCACTACTTTGTGTTGACTTTCACAGGCAACACTGACGAACAGAGACGCGGGCGCAGACATACGTATTAATATGTATTCTGTGATTTGTTATAGACAGTAATCTGTGGTTAGAGAGTATATATATTCTGTGCCCGTTAGGGACAATATCTCATCGAAGAGAAATGAAACAATAATACTACTAAATAATAAAAAAAAATACCAATAAATTCATAACAGATAGTGTGCTGGGAAAGTGTAACATACTCATATTACACTGGG
Organism: Xestia xanthographa; assembly: GCA_905147715.2. NCBI lineage: Eukaryota > Metazoa > Arthropoda > Insecta > Lepidoptera > Noctuidae > Xestia > Xestia xanthographa. Next base: position 23,486,124 of record LR990642.1, on the reverse strand, counting down.
GCTGACAATAGAGGTAAAACAAGAAACCAACAAACGGTGTAGTCGCTAAATGTCAGATTCTAGAAATGCAACGTGAAAGAAAAAAAAAAGTACGACGATAACCACTTAACGGCAAAGGAAGTGCATCTAGGTGCCGAGGTGACGGGAATTTACAAACCAGACGCTAGGACAGCAAGACGCTCCAGCCACCCCATTGCAAGCTGCGTGCAGAACCATTGGTAAGTTATATAGATACGGATCAGAGGCGTCAAGATCAACGGAAACGGATACGAAGAAACGAATCCGGAGATCTGGATGCGGATCTTTGGCGTAAAGACTCACGGAAAAAATCCAGATACGGAACTTATGCGTCAAGATCCACGGATACGGATACGCAGATACGAATCCGCAGATCCGGATGCGAATCATTGGCGTAAAGATCCACGCATACGGATCCGGATACGGACAATTGGCGTAAAGACCCACAGATAAAATCCGGATAGGGATCATAGGCGTCAAGATCCACGGAAACGGATACGAAGAAACGAATCGGGAGATCCGGATGCGGATCATTGGCGTAAAGACCCACTGATAAAATCCGGATACGGATCGTAGGCGTAAAGATTGACGTCAAGATCCATGGATAAGGTCCGGATACTGATCCGGATACGGATCATAGGCGTCAAGATCCACGGAAACGGATACGAAGAAAAGAATCCGGAGATCCGGATGCGGATCACCTATGATCCGCATCCGGATCTCCGGATTCTTTTCCCGGATCTTGACGCCTACGTCAAGATCCACGGAAACGGATACGAAGTAACGAATCCGGAGATCCGTATGCGGATTATTGGCGTAAAGACTCACGGGTAAAATCCGGATACGGATCATATGCAGCAAGATCCACGGAAATGGGTACGAAGAAAAGTATCCGGAGATCCGTATGCGGATAATTTGGCGTAAAGACTCACGGATAAAATCCGGATACGGATCATTGGCGTCAAGATTCACGCATAAAATCCGGATACTGATCATAGGCGTCAAGATCCACGGAAACGGATACGAAGAAACGAATCCGGAGATCCGTATGCGGATTATTGGCGTAAAGATTCACGGATACGGATCCAGATGCGGACAATTGGACCCACAGATAAAATCCGGATACGGATCATAAGCGTCAAGATCCACGGAAACGAATACAAAGAAACGAATCGGGAGATCTGGATGCGGATCATTAGCGTCAAGATCCATGGACACGGTCCAGATACGGATCCGGATACGGATCAGAGGCGTCAAGATCCACGGAAAAGGATACTAAGAAACGAATCTGGAGATCCGGATGCGGATCTTTGGCGTAAAGATCCACGGACATGGATCTGGATACGGATCATAGGCGTAAAGATCCACGGATACGGATATGCAGAAATGAATCCGCAGATCCGGATACGGAACATTGGCGTCAAGATCCTACGCATACGGATCCGGATACGGACAATTGGCGTAAAGACCCACAGATAAAATCCGGATAGGAATCATAGGCGTCAAGATTCACGGAAATGGGTACGAAGAAAAGTATCCGGAGATCCGTATGCGGATAATTTGGCGTAAAGACTCACGGATAAAATCCGGATACGGATCATTGGCGTCAAGATTCACGTATAAAATTCGAATACTGATCATAGGCGTCAAGATCCACGGAAACGGATACGAAGAAACGAATCCGGAGATCCGTATGCGGATTATTGGCGTAAAGATTCACGGATACGGATCCAGATGCGGACAATTGGACCCACAGATAAAATCCGGATACGGATCATATGCGTCAAGATCCACGGATACGGATACGCAGATACGAATCCGCAGATCCGGATACGGATCATAGGCGTAAAGATCCACGAATACGGATCCGGATGCGGATCATTGGCGTCAAGTTTTTTTCTCCTGTGGCAACACTACAGCTAACAGCTGATTTGAATTTGAATTTTAAATATTGTATTTCCTTCTTGTTACGGCGGCCTATTTCCTATAAAATAACAAGTATTTAGCAAGTATAGTGTGAATTTTAGTGTAGATGTGTTGAATTAACAAAAATTAAGTGTAATAAATTCATTTGTGAAACTGACATACCGGTTCGAAGGAATCTTGCATTGTCATCTTAATATCAGGTACAATACAACTTATTTTACTTGGTAGTACATTGTTTACGTTTTAATTACTTGCTTTCTATAACTGGATCACTTTTAATTACGGCTACCTGTTGATGCCGATGACCTTTGAAACGTAAACATAACCCTGTTTGGTTCGGTGACAACTTCTTTTTGTAATAAATTTCATTTTTCCTAAATTTCACTTTTCCTTTCAATTAATCGTTTCATATACAATTCTACCGCACCTAGTTTTCTCTTATCTTGTCTCTATTCTCCTGAATAATGATTATGACACGCAGTGCCCGCGCTCGCCTCGAAGAGTCTAAACTTAGTCAGGCTTTGAGCGAATTAAAGGCGTGTAAGGAGTCCTGTAACCAACTAAACAGGGAAATAGATGACAATGAAAGGGTGCTCTCTGAAGCCCATGAAAGGAATAACAAGTTGAAAATGGAAATGGCTCAGCTATAATATACTCAATTCACTGATACCATAGAAGACCGGGATAGGCTCCAAGTCATTGTGGACGGGTTCAGCCAGTGTAGCACAGAGTATGAACAAACTCTCAGTCACAAGCTTCAATTGCAACAACAGCTACATGAGGCCAGAAGTCAAATATCAGAGCTCGAGACAACCAATCATAACATCACAGCCTCATTGAACCAGTCTGTTCAGTGAATTGGCGCCTATTGCTCCATCAATGATTTCTGATAAATCCCAACCTTACACCATAGATCTGACAGGTGATGATGAATTAAAGTCAATTAAATCAGTGCGAGTCATCACGGGTAAGAATAAACTAAAAAAATATATTAAAATAAGCAAATACATAGTTAAAACTAAGAAAATGGTCAAAAAACATAAGTTTTTCATTAAAAATGTAAAATTGAATACGGAAAGGTTGAATATTATAAAACAATTAGATAATTATTCTTTAAACTTAGATAAAAGTAATAGGAAGTAGCAAATAGACACAGAGAACTTGCAGTGTGAAATTGACTACCTACAACAGAAATTAACTTCACTCAATTTTAAATATACAGCCTCTGAAAACCAAATGAGGGAATATGTATTGGCTATGAATGAGCTGGTAATTACAGAAACGAACAACTGTGAGCATTGCCAACCACTATCTCTTGAACCCACACCGGCCCATTCATTGCCTCTAGGTGATACAACCATACCGCGGTCCTGTGTTAGTTTACCATTAGAAATTACTAATTGTTTAGCTAAACAGATGAAATTGGTAAGGATTTAGGCCACTTGTTGACAAATAAGTACCCGGAACATTCTATTATGAACTTTTGTATGCCTGGTTGTTCCTTATATGATATCATGAGGAAAATTATTAATTACAACTTCACCCAGGATTCTGTACTAATAATATTTGTTGGTAATAGGGGTACTGTGAATAAACGAGAATTACTCCAATACTATAGATCATTAAGTGACCTTAGTTTAAGAAAAATTGTAATGTTCATGTTCACATTTCCTTATAGTAAAAGTTTGCCACAGGAAGAAAATTACTTTAGATATAATATTAACAGAACATTGCATAATTTGACATTTAATAGTAATGTATTTCATTTAATTGACATTAACCCGTATGCTCCCGGCCGTGCCTCCAGAGGCACAGTGCATTGTTATTTTAATTGTGTCTGTAATTGCGGGTATTGAAGTGTTAATAATTATATTGGTGACAATTTTTATTTGACAAAAGATAGATATCTTGTGGATGGACAGGTGCTATCTTTCAAACTATTGGAAAAGACAAGTAGCTATGTCGCTATCATACTTTTTTTCTATTACAGCCAAGAAGTTGGCTAATCAAGTCGCCTCTGTTGAACAATGCAATACTCAATTAAATTACTCTGCCAATAGTTTGAGCACAATTAATGAATCAGTCAATCATTTAAATTAGATATTTTGACAACAGAGGCGACCTCTTGCAATATTATAAGGAAGCCAGATAGTAAATCAAGCGAATGTTTTGAAAGTTTTAATAGTATCAATCTGGTTCATCAAAATATTCATGGATTTTTGAACAAAGAATTAGAAGTAGAACTTTTCCTGAATTGTAACAATATAGATATTCTTTGTATAACGGAGCATTGGCTCAAATGTCATCAATTAATTTTCAATTTCAGTAATCACCAGGTTGGTAGTTCATTCAGCAGGGTAAATGCTATACATGGCGGCGCATTAATCTTAGTAAATAATCGTCTTAAATTTAAAGACCGCAAGGATATTGTCAGCCTATCTGTTGAGCGAACAGTTGAAATAGCCTGTATAGAATTGGAGCAGTTTATTATATTAAGTGTGTATAGACCTCCTTCAGGGTTGTATGATTGTTTTGAAAAGGTAATGGATGAAGTGTTGCATAAAATCTGTTGTTCTAAGAAGTCAATAATCATTTGTGGTGATTTCAATATTAATTTGTTAGAAAATTCTGGGTTAAGTACTAAAATTATAAGCCTCTTTCAGTAATACAATCTTGAAAACAAATTTCTCGAGCCCACCAGGATAACCCCAACTAGTGCTACTTGCCTAGATAATATTTACACTGATATTATACCCACCCAAAAAGCAATTATTAACTTAATAGATTCAGATCATTGTGGGCAATTGATCACAATTCCAAATGTAAGCAAGAAAGTAACTAAAAAGGATATCATCGTTAATCCAAAAAGTAAAAATCGCCTGGAAACTTTTAAAACTAAACTTTTATCCAAACTACCACTTTTGTCAGATAATGATGATCCAAATCAACAATATAACGATTTTTTCAGTATGTATTGCACACAATTTGAAAACACATTTGTCCCTAAGGCAATTATATCTGTAAATAGTAACGCTTCTTTCAACGACTGGGCCACCATTGGTATTCATAAGAGTCGAAAACGACTTTATGAGCTGTATGAAGAGCGGACTTATGTAAAAACTGTAGAATTGAATTTGTATGTTAAGAATTATTCAAAATTATTTAAAAAAGTTTGTTTTATTACAAAGTCACGTTACTTGAGTTCAAAAATTAAAAATAGTAGTAATGTGGTTAAAATGATATGGAACATTATTAATAGCGAAACGGGAAGGTCTTGCAACCGAAATAGTGACTACAGCCTTGCTATTGGCGATAATATTTTAAATTCAGATACTCAAGTTGCCACAGCCTTTGAAATTTTCTTTGCGGATATTCCCGTATCGATACTACTAAATCGCTAAACTCGTCACCTACTGCTGCCGAGTCTTTACTAAGGGAAAACGTTTCAGTCTGTGAATCCGAATTTAATTTTCAATATGTCATCTGTAAAGATATAATTAAAACTTTTCACACCATAAATGTTAAAAAGACCGCCGATCTATGGGGTCATTCTGTAGACATTGTTAAATCCATTATAAACATTGTAGCTCACTCTAACTCTAACTCATTAGCTGTAATATTTAACGATTGTATTGACCGTGGTGAGTTTCCTGATCTAATGAAATATAGTAAAATAATACCATTGTTTAAATCGGGTAGTACATCAGACCCCACTAATTATAGACCCATTTCAGTACTACCCACCTTTAGTAAAAATTTTGAAAAATTAATTTTGGCACAAATGCAAAGTTTTTTCAATAAACATAAGTTATTGCATAAAAAAACAGTTCGGTTTTACAAGGGGTCGTTCAACTACTGATTGTGTTGTGTTGTGTTGAACTTTTAGGACACATTTATAATGCCTGGGAGGACAAATGCGATGCTTTGGGCATTTTTTGCGATTTATCTAAAGCTATCGATTGCGTTCTTCATGAAACATTAATCAGGAAACTACACCACTACGGAATCCGTAACGCCTCTCTGGATCTTCTTATTTCATATTTGAGTAATAGGATTCAGAGAGTTGATGTTAACGGGAAGAGATCTCCCGGATCCGTAGTAAGAATGGGGGTACCACAGGGCTCAATTCTTGGTCCATTTTTGTTTCTTATTTACATAAATGACTTGCCTCACTCACCTCATAAAGGATAATCATGACATAGTATTGTTTGCAGACGACACTTCTCTTTTATTTAAACTCAAACGTCAGCAGTTAGTTACGGATGATGTTAATAGCGCCCTGGCAAAAGTCGTTAATTGGTTTAATGTTAATAACCTACTCCTAAATGAGAAAAAAACTAAATGTATTAAGTTTACGATACCCCATGTAAGAGAAGTGGAAACTACTGTACTAATTAAGGATGAAGAGTTGAAACCGGAAGATAGCAGTGTTCCTAGGCATAACTTTGGATGCCAAGCTTCAGTGGGGCCCGCATATAGACAAATTGTCAAAAAAAACTTAGCTCTGCAGCATACGCCGTTAGAAGGATTCGTGAGTTAACTGATTTAGAGACAGCCCGTTTAGTTTACTTTAGTTATTTCCATAGCGTGATGTCGTACGGTATTCTCTTGTGGGGAAATGCCGCCGATATTCAGACAATATTTGTTTTGCAAAAAAGGGCAATTCGTTCAATTTATAAATTAAGTCCCAGATACTCCCTCAGAAAAAATTTTAAAGAGATTAATGTTCTTACTGTCCCTTCTCAGTTTATTTATGAAAACCTTTTGTACGCACACAAAAATATTAATTTGTTTAAAAAATACAGTGATATCCACAACATAAATACGAGGAACAAACACAAATTTGTTGTTCCTGCAACGAGGCTCAAAAAAATAGGGGGTACGTTCAGATGCCAATGTCAATGCCGTTTTTACAAAAAACTTCCGAGCCAAATTCAAGCACTAAGCCTAAATAAATTCAAATCGTTTATAAAACGGAAGCTGTGCCTGAAAGCCTACTATCATGTTATTCACTATCACGAAGATAAAAAGGCTTGGGATTAAGCTGCTCCAATGAAATTTGCTCTGTGAATGTCGAAGCTTCGGACTTCGCTTGTTTATTATTTATTCCTTTCTTTTCCTTTTTTTATTTTTCTTTTCCTTTTTTAATACACTCTGACAATGTTTTGACATGTATTTTATTATTTTTTATACACTCTGACATTTAATGTTTTGACATGTATTTTATTATTTTTTACTTTATTATTTTTTTATTTTCTGATTGACATATTATATTGACTGATTTGACATGAATACTTATTTTGTTAAGTATTTTACTTTTTTTTTATCATCATTGTGCCTATTAATGATTTTTGTGATTTTTATTTACATTCTTTTTGAATAGCACTTGTTATGAATTTTATATGATTATTGCGAACGTAGGGACCATGTGGGTCACATTTATATTTTTTGTTTATTTTTTCCCATAACTGTCTGACAGTTTGAGTACTCTAAGCGACCTACCCAAATGTCCTTTCTTTGGTATTGTTCGTCGTTTCGTTGAGCTCCTTGAGTTATAAGTCGAGCTACACGTTAACTGACAAATGCTTGCACTGACTGGACAGGTACACTCAAAACTGTTTAGTTCTTTCTTCGAAAGACCATATCCGACACTAATCTGCATAGTCCTCATGTGAATTGAGCAAGATTGTCTGGACTTTAAAAGAGACTATGACCTCTGAGTTTGTTTCGGCTGTTTGTTCTCAAAGTAGTCAGGTACTATGACAACGAACGAAATCTTGCCACCGATACGGCTCTTTTTGTTTGCAGCATCCGGCCGCTATTGAAGCGCTTATGTACGCTCATTAACCAATAGCATTCCAGCATCTGATCCCTTGTCTTTGTTAATGAAAAAAAGGGTCGAAAGAAAAAAATACAAAACAATACGGGTGGTAAACAGATGTGGTCATCGTGTCCACGGGATTTTGTTAAAAATATGGAAAGATTTCGTTCGAGCTGATGGTACAAAACACCGGCCCCATCTAGTTTTAAAAAATGACGTGTAAAAGTGTTTGTAAAAACCTACTTGCAAAATAAACATTTATCATTTATCAAGATTCACTGATAAAATCCGGATACGGATCATAGGCGTCAAGATCCACGGAAACGGATACGAAGAAAAGAATCCGGAGATCCGGATGCGGATCATAGGCGTCAAGATCCGCGGAAACGGATACGTAGAAATGAATCCGGAGATCCGTATGCGGATTATTGGCGTAAAGACTCACGTATAAAATCCGGATACGGATCATATGCGTCAAGATCCACGGATACGGATGCGCAGATACGAATCCGCAGATTCAGATGCGGATCATTTGCGTAAAGATCCACGTATACGGATCCGGATGCGGATCATAGGCGTCAAGATTCACGGATAAAATCCGGATACGGATCATATGCGTCAAGATCCACGGATACGGATGCGCAGATACGAATCCGCAGATTCAGATGCGGATCATTTGCGTAAAGATCCACGTATACGCATCCGGATGCGGATCATAGGCGTCAAGATTCACGGATAAAATCCGGATACTGATCATATGCGTCAAGATCCACGGATACGGATACGCAGATACGAATCCGCAGATCCGGATGCGGATAATTGGCGTAAAGATCCACGGATACGGATCCGGATACGCACAATTGGCGTAAAGATTCACAGGTAAAATCCGGATACGGATCATAGGCGTCAAGGTCCACGGAAACGGATACGAAGAAAGGAATCCGGAGATCTGGATGCGGATCATTGGCGTAAAGACCCACAGATAACATCCGGATACGGATCATAGGCGTAAAGATTGACGTCATGATCCATAGACATGGTCCGGATACGGATCCGGATACGGATCATAGGCGTCAACATCCACGGAAACGTATACGAAGAAACGAATCCGGAGATCCGGATGCGGATTATTGGCGTAAAGACCCACGGATAAAATCCGGATACGGATCATAGGCGTCAAGATCCGCGAATACAAATACCTAGATACGAATCCGCAGATCCGGATATGGATCATTGGTGTCAAGATCCACGGATACGGATACGAATCTTAAGTTTCTTACTCAATCGGTGTCGGTATCACTTGATTTCGTTCCTTTACGTTACGTAGACAACGGGTACTTTAGCATAAGAATTTTACCAATTCCACAACCCAAGAAACCCTGTAGCGTATTTTTGAGATTAAATTATAAATTAGATGAATAACTCGGGGGATATAAAATTTAACTTAATCATATTTCTACATTTTAATGACCTATGACGTGTTGCGTGTCTGATCTGCGAAGTTCACATATCAATAATGAGCGATTACGAAATCTTTTTCGTAATCGCCCGAAAACCCGGGTTAATAAATCAAAAAACCGGTTTTTCTTACAAACTGAAAAACCGGGAATTCCCGGGTTTTTGAGAACCGGGAAGAACCGGTTCTTATGCGCTAATAATTACGACGATAATCTATATCTATATATATACATATAATAAAACAGTAAAAAAACTGTGTCTGTACATTGAATATACACACATCAACACGGTCTAGGGATATTTCATACTCAATTAAATAACTCGAAAAGTACTGGCCGCATTGGAATCTTTTATACAACGATTTGTTTGTAATTTATCTCAGACTAATTCCAAATTCAAATTTTTGAAAATTCTTTTGTTTCGGTGGCATAAAAATGTCTTGATGTATAGGAGAGGGAATTTTCATTTGTGCGAAATTTAGAAAACAATACGAATTACGTTTATTACGTTTTTTTTTCATTTTAAACGAAAGATAAAGTTAAAATTGAGGTATTGTAGCCATGCAACGCCGACATTTGACGAGGGCGGAGATGTTACGAGCTGTGGGAATGCTGGAAGCTGGATCTGTTCAGCGTAATGTTGCTGAGGCCATAGGGACCCATCAAAATGTAATTTCAAGATTGTGGACACGCTATCGTGCCACAGGTGAAGTAGCGGAGAGGCACCGGGGGCCAAGTCGCATCACTACCCCCAGACAAGACCGATTTTTGCAAATTACTGCGCGAGCACAACCAAATGCAACGGCGACTCAATTGGTCCAAAGGCTGCGAGTGGAACACCAAGTGCTTGTGAGTGACCAAACTGTAAGAAGACTACTGCATGAAAGCAATCTACGCTCTCGTAGACCACTCCGGGTCCCACCTTTACGGAGTGGCAATCGTGGACGACGATTAGAATGGGTTCGGAACCACGTGGACTGGGGCCGTGACCAATGGTCCAATGTGCTGTTCACGGATGAATCCAGGTTCGGCTTCCATCCAGATTCACGAAAGACGCGTGTTTGGCGAGTTCCTGGACGATGGAGCCGTCTCCAGAACCCTCAGGAAGTTCACCCATAGCAAGGAGGAACAATTATGGTTTGGGCAGGAATTCGTCTTGGAGGACGGACGGATCTCGTTTGGGTGCGGGGCAATATGACGGCAGAACGATACGTCCAACAGGTGCTGGGGCCCGTAATCTTGCCCCACAGAACACAAATGGGGCAAGATTTCCTGCTCATGCACGACAATGCCCGGGCACACACGGCGAGAACGGTAGCAGCTTGGTTACATACACATAATGTTAGGGCCTTAGACTGGCCTGCTCAATCGCCAGATCTAAATCCCATTGAGCATGCGTGGGATATGCTGCAAAGAAGAAGAAAGAGCTGTGAAGGAAGTTCCTGAAAATCTGACTACAGAAGATCAACTTTTTGCGCACCTCAGAAGGACATGGGTCAATATTCCGCAGCAAGACATTGACAACCTTGTTCTGAGCATGCCGAATCGTTGCCGATGTGTTATGAACATCATGGGCGCTTTCTCAGACTACTAACTTCAAGTTTATAAACACAAATTAAATGATTTTTCTATTTTTTTCAGTTTTTACTCACAAACTAAAAGTTCATTCATATACAGTTTCCGTCTATGCTTCATTTTTTTTCCATAAAATCCTGAAATTTTAATCTATACCTTAACCATTATTAAAAAATGGTAGAATATTAAATAACGTATCTTTTAATTAAATACATGTCATATAAATAATTAACACATTGATAGTAATTCGCTTTTTTAAAAATATCCCTAGACCGTGTTGATGTGTGTATTAAAAAAGAAATAATTAAGTGGGGGTTAGAAACAAAAATAGAAAACGAATCCAAAAAAAAAAAACTGTCTGTCTGTGTGTCTGTTTGTCTGTGGGTCTGTTTGTTTGTACACGCTAATCTTCGGAACTACTGGACGGATTTGAATGATTTTTATTTTGTTGTATAGGTATTAAGTCTGGGCAACATATAGGCTATAATTTATCTTGGAAACTTGAACACCTGATGCAGTACCGCAACAGACCAGCTAAACTATAAGAGATACAAAAATGGTACCACAGCAAAAATTGTTCCACGTGATGAGAATTTTCTGCTGAGAGAATAAATTTGAAGATCTGGAACACCTGATGTGGAACTCCAAGAGCCCAGCTACACTAACATATATATAGGAATGACGTTTAAGCAAAAGTTGTTCAATCTGATGAGCACTCTCTGTTGACTTATAAAAATCGAAGATCTGGAACACCTGTTGTGGAACTCCAAGAGCCCAGCTATGCCATAACACATATAGGAATGACGTCCTAGCAAAAGTTGTTCGGTCTGATGGGCATTTCCTGTTGAGTTTTATCTTGGAAAAAACATAAACACCTGGTGCAGAACCGCAACAGACCAGCTAAACTATAAGAGATACAAAAATGGTACCATAGCAAAAATTGTTCCACGTGATGGGCATTTTCTGCTGAGAGAATCAATTTGAAGATCTGGAACACCTGATGTGGAACTCCAAGAGCCCAGCTATACTATAACATATATATAGGAATGACGTTTTAGCAAAAGTTGTTCAATCTGATGAGCACTCTCTGTTGACTTATAAAAATCGAAGATCTGGAACACCTGTTGTGGAACTGCAAGAGCCCAGCTATGAACACATATAGGAATGACGTCTTAGCAAAAGTTGTTCGGTCTGATGGGCATTTCCTGTTGAGTTCTATCTTGGAAAAAACATAAATACCTGATGCAGAACCGCAACAGACCAGCTAAACTATAAGAGATACAAAAATGGTACCATAGCAAAAATTGTTCCACGTGATGAGCATTTTTGGAACACCTGATGTGGAACTCCAAGAGCCCAGCTACACTATAACATATATATAGGAATGAAATTTTAGCAAAAGTTGTTCAATCTGATGAGCACTCTCTGTTGACTTATAAAAATCGAAGATCTGGAACACCTGTTGTGGAACTCCAAGAGCCCAGCTATGAACACATATAGGAATGACGTCTTAGCAAAAGTTGTTCGGTCTGATGGGCATTTCCTGTTGAGTTCTATCTTGGAAAAAACATAAACACCTGATGCAGAACCGCAACAGACCAGCTGAACTATAAGAGATACAAAAATGGTACCATAACAAAAATTGTTCCACGTGATGAGCATTTTCTGTTGAAGATCTGGAACACCTGATGTGGAACTCCAAGAGCCCAGCTACACTAACATATATATAGGAATGACGTTTAAGCAAAAGTTGTTCAATCTGATGAGCACTCTCTGTTGACTTATAAAAATCGAAGATCTGGAACACCTGTTGTGGAATTCCAAGAGCCCAGCTACACCATAACACATAAGAATGACGTCTTAGCAAGTGTTGTTTGGTCTGATGGGCATTTCCTGTTGATTTTTATCTTGGAAACAAACACCTGATGCAGAACCGCAACAGACCGGCTGAACTATAAGAGATACAAAAATGGTACCATAGCAAAAATTGTTCTACGTGATGAGCATTTTCTGCTGTGAGAATAAATTTGAAGATCTGGAACACCTCGAAGGTCTTGAACACCTGTTGTGGAACTCCAAGAGCCCAGCTACACCATAACACATAGGAATGACGTCATAGCAAGTGTTGTTTGGTCTGATGGACATTTCCTGTTGACTTATAAAAATGTTTAGTCTGATGGGCATTTCCTGTTGACTTACAAAAATGAAAGATCTGGAACGTCTCGAATCGTCTCGCGCATCCCGTTGTATTCCCGTCCCCGGGCTCTTAAAATTCGACATCAGACGTTTCAGATCTTCGATTTTGACGACCCCGTTGTCGCTGGCATAAGCAAATGGATCCGCGTACGAAGTCGCGGGCAGAAGCTAGTATATATATATATATATTAACGACGATATCGTATTATATCAGTTTTTTCATTAAACCTTATCTTTCTTTACATATTATTAAAAAACAATGTATATATATGATAATTCACAATTTCGGTGCAAACGCAGAATTTCTGTGTCACCAATACAATTTCGGTGGCTATAAAAAAATTCTGTGGCTCGCTAATTTCGGTGGCCCAAATAACTCTCTAAGTAATTAAATTATAATATCCCCTTTCAGAAAATGTATATATAATGTGGATATGTTTCGCTTTATTATTAAAGTTTTTCAAAAAACCTGAAAATTAAAATGTCCATGAAAATTAGGTAAAAAATCGAGTTGTTGAAATTGACTCTTATAGGTTAATTCGAATTCAAGTCGTATCTCGCCATTTTTGTTTCATATTAGTATTGCATTATGCACTTTGTAGTTTACAAAAATGAGTGATACAAGCTTTGTGCATTTTATTAATTGTTCAATCCAAAATGTAAATAATTATATTGTTACCTATACATGGTTTGTTTGTATTAAATACTCAGCAATTAAACTTTCTATGAATTTTACATAGACTTCTTGCAATACTACAACACTCTATGGTTTCAGAAACTTCATGGATGTAGATAAAGTCTTGTATGCAACTGTACATAATTGGGTAGTAGAACACTCATGTGATACTATTATCACACTCGGCTTCGCCTCGTGTGATAAACCCACATTCGTGTTTTAATACCCCTCATTATACAACAGTTGCATAAATAACTATTAAAAACGTTAATGTTATAAGATTACTATAACTGACAAGTAACCGAACCACGACTCCACGACGCGCATGTGTTGTGTGATGCTTTGGTTTGAAACAGAGATGTAGCTTCGCAGAAAGAAGAAAAATATCATGTTACTATCGCAATGGCGTTGATGCTTCATAGTTCTCTATGGCAAAAGCAATTAAAAGACCATCTCACCGGTGGCGGAGCCTTTATTTCATCGTAGACAAATTTCGTAACATCGTTATGCAACGCCACCATGTCCAGCGCCCAGCCCTTGTGCGCACGAGTCACTTCCTGTCGCATAGCTGTCAAGAAACCTTCAACAAGGAAAATGATCCAATATGAATGACAGTAACTGCTGTAAGATACGAGGTAAGACCAAGCGACCACGCTGACGTGTGACGTCATGCCGCGAGATGCGTATAATTTAAACACAAACACTTAAAATAATAAGTGCAGACCACTTTACAAATAAAATTGTATGAACGTAAACACTCCGCATCACCCGCTATCGGACATGAAAATCGCGGGGTGACGTCATCGCAGTAGTTCGCGAAGGAACGCTAATTTAAAATAGCGATGAAACTTTACAACTCTAACATTTTGGAAATCCTAGCCCAATTTCCATGAAACAAAAAACTATTATTATTTGCATGAGTATGCGCATTAAATGCAACACAGTTATATTTTGATGTTTTGGTGTGACTCATTAGGACGACACGTGTAAGTGGCACTGGTCGTAATACATACATAGGTTGTTTTAGGGTAAGGGCACGTGATGAGAAAGTTTTGAGTATGAATGTTGATGGCTATAACAATAGGGGAAGACCAAAGAAACGGCTATGGCCAGAACGGGGGTGACTGTTGAGATGACGATTAAGTATGGAGGAAGAAGACATGCTCCGCCAACTCCGAATAAATTTGGATAAGTCAGGATATGATGTAGAACGATGGATGGACCATTTTTTTAAAGCGTTTAGTTAAATTTGTTCTTACGGAATTGAAAATTCATAGGTCGTGTTACTTGAATGAAATTGGCAGCTGGCAGCTGAGCACATATTTTCGGCGGAACCCTCGGGCCACGAGTCCTACTTGCACTTGTCCGGTTTGTTTTTCTTAGAGATACTTGATTTATGGAGCGCAGGATTCAAACGAAATTTATTATATGCCCCAGTATGCTGTGCTTCCACTACACATTTGCAAACCGAACTATAGTTGAAAGGTAGGTGATAATACGCAGCGATCGAGGCCCTGTAGATGAACCTACGATATTAAAGGAGAAATAGATCGCACAAAACAAACCAGAAAAAGTGCATTGATTTTGTGGTTTTGCACCACCCGCTGCGACAGGAGCAAAGTGAACCCCGCTATCATGTCTACGTTAGTATCTCCACTGGTAGGTACGTACCTTGTGGATTAAAAAATCCGGTCATCCAGAAAGAGTGCGGCCTGCCTTGGAAGCACCACGTCGAGAACTGAATAGTTCTCTCCAGAAACTCGGTGAACCAGAAGCCTAACGTTGACGATGACCAGGAACTCCGAAGCCAGATTTTTGGCACTTTTGCGTCATATATATTATCCAACGAATCTCGAAGAGCCTACAAAAGTAATTTACAGACAAAATAGTAAATTAATTAAAAACTAATTCAAGATTTTAGAAAACAGGTACTCAATAAAATAGAGGTCCACAAGAACCTTATTCCACATCCCAACTTCATCCACTGCAGAATAGACCTCTCGTTATAGTACTACTCTCATGTAAGTTCTACAGGAGCGATCTCAACGATTTTGTCCAACCACCGCCCGTTTCAGTCTTTGAATGCCAATCTCGACTCCTGGAACTGTGGATATGTAGAGCTCGAAACGTTCCATTAAGCTGCCTGTCCATTGAAGCGTACCGAGGCTGTGGAGCAGAGAAACAGTGAAATATTAACTAATAGGATCGCACAAAATCTCAGTTCCGCTCCAGAATGCAATCCTATTGGTTAACATTTCTCAGTTTCTCCGCTCCGCAGCCTCGGTCCGCTTCAGTCGACAGGCAGCCTTACTCTCTGTGCAAATCTTAGCGCACAAACTCTTGTGTCCCTAAGCGTTAGCGTTCCAGGAGCGCACGGTATGGGTGGCAGAACCTGTGTAGTAGTGTGTACATTACCGAGGCAGGCATTGTGAAATCATGACAAGTTTATTTTTGATATATGTGTGCCCAGTGTGTTCAATATTAACATTAGATTGTTATCACTAGTTAATGATCAGTGATCGGAGCAGGCAGATTAGTTTTTGGAACCTACATGGATCGATCATAACCATAACCCACCCTCATGGACTACCTTATCCAAAAATGGTTATTGTAAAATTCCTCACAGGTGGCCAAGAAAAGAGGACAGAAGGCCCTCTTTGCTTAGTAGCTCGTATCTAGTACTAAAGTACTGTACTATCATAGTATATATTACATTGGTTTTTGGTACCTATTCAATATAAGTAGATAAAAAAATCCAATTTGGGTTAAGGTCGCCGTTATACATTAGCTATACAGGGTGTAAACGGACTCTTCACGAAGCCTTCAACCAAGCATTCTGTACATTAAACTTTAATTTAATTTTTGCGTAAACTTTACGCAAAAATTATCGCCAGGAAACAACTTTATTTTTTGGGGTGAAAAATCACGTTTTACGGTAAAACTCAATGTAACGCTCCGAAAACATTGTGCTGCTGAATGCAATTTAGTAAATGGGTTATGGAGGTATTTAAAACCTTAAAAACTAGTATTTAAAAAAAAACTTGTGAAAAAGATAGAACTTTGACCCCCAATATAGCTTGTCTCACGCTAGAATGTGTCGGGTCCGAGCCGAGTGTCGGCCTTGTTGTATCGTATTGTCCGTTGCTCGGCCATGTGTGTCCATACAAAATATATACAGGCTGTAAACAACCTCATCACGAAGCCGTCAACCAAGCATTCTGTCAAACTAAGTAACTTTACGCAAAAATTATTGCTGGGAAAAGGGTTTTTTTTGGGAACAGCACTCAATATAACGAACTCAAAACATTGTGCTGATGGATGGATTGAATAGTACGGGGGTCGTGGAGGTGTTTAAAGTAAAAATATTACAATAAAAACTTGTGTTAAAAAAAAATCTTGTCAAAATGTTGGAACTTTGATCCCCAATATCTCCGACTAGCAGGTTCCCAGGTATGGTGTGAAACAAAAAAAAAATGATCGCAATGACGGGGAGAACAGTGCATTTCGGCTTTGTTAAGAGGTTTTTTAAACACTACATATTTAGTTGACCGTGATGCTACGGCTGACACTCGACTCGGACCCGACACGGTCTAAGATCTCAATGACGTCCCCGTCATTGTGATTATTTTTCTCTCAATTTTAATTCACTTTAATTCATTTTTCACTCAATTAATTTTTCGGCTTCGTTAAGGGTCTTTTTACACCCTTTATACTGTAAAGTGTGTATATCCTGTAGCTCTTCGATACCCGTAATTACAGACACAATTAAAATAACAATGCACCGTACCCGATCGGGTACGGCTGGGATTTTGTGTACAATAAAATAAGATACAGTAAAACGGGGCTATTTGGGTTATAAGGGGCTATTTGGTCCCGTAAAAACCAAAATGTTATTCGGTATTTCCATCAGGATTTTTTCAGTATTAGCCAATCAAAGTGTTTCTAGACATTGTAAAATAACTTCTACCATACACCAACCGACAGATAACGATATTTTTGTTCGAACTTCTAGGTTATCCCAAATAGCCCCCAAAAACCAAATAGCCCCGTTTTACGGTA
The DNA here is from genome assembly GCA_905147715.2 of Xestia xanthographa. NCBI lineage: Eukaryota > Metazoa > Arthropoda > Insecta > Lepidoptera > Noctuidae > Xestia > Xestia xanthographa. The sequence continues at coordinate 23,468,396 of LR990642.1, read as the reverse complement.
CACAATCTTGTTCTGCCTACTTCGATGACGAAAGTAATATTCAAGTCTTAATATTTTTAAAATTGTGCAAAAAAATAAAGCTCTAAAATCTAGGAAATATGATTAGCATACTCATATTTATCATACTGCAATCACCAATGCAGAATTGCTCAATGTGATAGGTAGGCTGTAGAGTAGAACAGGCTGTGAAATGGAAGAACAGATTTTTCGTTACGGACCTCATTCATAATAATAGTTCCGTCAATAGCAAGCAGCAAATCCTTTAATGTAGTTCTGACAAGAATAATAACTTTCTGCATTCGGTCGATTTCTTGTCTTAAGAATATCACCATTGAATGCAGTATACCATATATTCGCAACCTGAAAACAAACATTTTTATTAGCTTAGGTAGTTGAGCCCCTGAGGATTTTCACCTCGGAATTTTGAAACTTTTTAGTACCTATTTCATATAATAAAATAGGTACTAAACTTTTAGTACTAAACTTTTAGCACCTATTTTATTATATGAAATAGGTACTAAAAGTTTCTATTACCGCTTCAATTTATTTCTGTCCAGTAATGTGAATGTTACTAAGTAGATATAGTAATTAGGCTAAATAGCTATTTATTAAAATAGACCATAATTTAGACTTTGCGATTTAATTGGATGCAGTAAACTGCAAGTAATCGTGTATCGGACGGTCGCAATATCTGGATCAAAGTGAAATATTTTTCAAAATTTGAATGCGTGCTTCTACGAATAAAACACAATACAAAATGACGTTTATCCGGGTAACCTCGCCTACTGTTTTGTTTTATCGTTTTTAGATTTCGATACCCATCACGTATGCGAAGTTTCGCTGGCTAATTAAAGTAGGCCTTTTATTCAGCCATCGCAAATAAACACCATTTACCTAGCCAACACTTCATGCGGGTCAAAGTTAGGAGGCACTTTTTCAAGCATTTCTTTAGTCTGCCTGTAGACGGACGCCTCGCGTGTCTCCCCACCTCCTCCACTTGACTCCTTCGGCTGAATGGACAATATTGTATCCAACAGTTCCTGAGTGGTGTTGCGCTGGTAACTAAAAGACAATTATTTATGAACTGAATGGAAGGATCGCTTAGAATAAGGATTATGAAGATCTAGGAAACATTTATTACTAACGTGATATCAGCATTGGTATGCAAGCCATAAGCTTGAGGTGGATCAACGGTTTTCATTGTTTCGATTTCTTCAAGGTACTCTGGTATGTTCTTATGCTTAAGAATGCCATATCCCTTGTAAAACTGAAAGTCTTCGAGAAAGATTTGGTCTGACAACCACACCCTACAGAAAGTAGTCAGCAGCCGATTGTCGAAGTCGTCAGTCACTCGCCCGCCATACTGTACCGCTGACACCATGTAACTGCAACATCGAGTTAAACCAGCATCGCAATAACGAGTATACGCGAGTCAGTGAATGATGTGCGTTCCTACATTAGTATACTAGCTACCAGAAAAACTTACCGCACAGTATTCCAGCTAACTGATTGTCCTGGTTCCAAAGCATCTAAATGGTTCTGCACAAACATGCACGACGACAACCAGTCAGCAGAATTAAATTCGTAAGGAATATTCCAACCGAGGGGACCAAATTTCCGTCTTTCTTGTACTATGGTGTGCAGGTACGAGATTGTGTAAATCATCGGCAGATAAAACGGACTGTCACTGTAGTCAAGGAAGTCCTGACCCATCGAGTCGTAGGTTCTCATGAGACCGGCTTTGATGCCTAAAACATAAAGCAGCACATTTTTGCTTAATCAATAAGATAAATACCTGTTATAATAGGGAGGTGTACGACTAACTTACCGGAAGGAGGCTCGCAAGTATACTTTATAGACATTTGCAGAAGTGTAATTGGAAACTTTACATGAACTTCTGTAGTAATCCAGAGCCTAAAACATTAGGAACTTGTTAATAGCATAATTGATTCAACAGAAGACAGAAACTGGAATTTAATATTACCTAAAATTAGGGCGAATCTTCTCCGGATACTTCTCTAGTTCTCCGAACTGCTCCATTACCTCCACCATATAATCCAATCCTAAATGACAGTTTTGCAGCAGCACCCACAAACCCTTAACATTATCAACATTTTACATTAATTAATTTTACACCTCCATGCAATAACATCGTAACTCACTTTTTTCCAAAAATTGAGCTACAACGGCATTGTTATGTAAAAAAATGCATTTTTTCTGTACTATCATTGTAATTCTATTCCCTTTCGTTTCTAAAATAAACCAACGTCAAAGTATTGTTTAACTAATTCAAAAAAATATTTTTTGTCAACAATTTATTGGCAACTTAATTTACAATTTATAGAAAATATTATGAGTAACTTGTTTATCAAGTACAACAAAATTGTAACATTAGATACAATCTATGTACATGATAAAATTACGGTTTATGATAATAAAATGTACTGTTACTGCATTGTAAGTTGAGTTACAATGATATTGCACGTATCTTTACGTTAGTTTTTATTGCATTATGACAAGTTAAGACGAGTTGCGATGTTCTATTTAGTAGTTTAGCTCATAGAATTTCGGTGTTGTTACGTTGCTTGGTAAATAGAAGTGAGAAGGTGTACAAAGTGACTATTGCGGTGTTTATAGTGTATAACTTAACACCTTGGTGTTACAATTATCTGACCATAAAAATAAATTAAACTACGAAAAAACTAAATTGTAACTCAGACATACAATGTTTTTCCTCGTAACTTATGTCATTTCACTGTTTTGTTTTTCACGTAAGTCATGTAAACCCATGAAAACAATTTTTCTTTTACAACTTAACCATACCTATTTATAGTCCGCCTAAACTATATTAAATAGAGCCAGCTTCAAAAATTGTACGGGGTGTTAGTTTTCTATAATTTTTCAAACTTTAAAATCGCTCTCCTGTAAAATCACAGAAAGTGAGTTACGATGTTATTGCATGGAGGTGTCGTAGTGTTTTCCATAATTTAACATGCAATAATTTTATATGCCATACTTATATTTGCCATAATTTCATTAGAAATAACGCTTCAGTTGCCATAATCGTGAAATTACATAAAATCATTTTAACTAATTTCATTGGTCATAATCGATGAAGTGTCCTAATAATTTTAATCCATAAATTTATTTTCTATATTTTTCACATTCAATAATGTTGTTTTCCATAACATTAATTCACCATAATATTCATTTGCCAATACTAGCACAATAATGCTAGTTCAGTACAAAGCGCAATGCAAGTTCACAGTCAGAATTTTCTTTTGGCTTACATTTCACATCGATAGTCATTAAAAAGAAAATAAATCAATCAATCATTATATAACAGTTGATTATGAACATAATTATGTGGTTGTTATTTCCCCGTAAGAAGCAAGCAAACAAGCATACACAATGCATGCAGCAAGCATGAAGCAAGCATACAGCAAGTGTGCAACATGCAGCATGTAAGCAAGCATGCAGCATGCAAGCGAGCATGCAGCATGCAAGCGAGCAAGCAACATGCAGCAGGCATGGTTTATGTCATGGCTCCGGCGCTGCGGGGCTCCAGCGGTCCCACGCGAACTTATCGTCGCAGATGTGTCTAACGCTCACCCCATCGGCGGCGAGTGTTACAACCACCTGCTTCTCAACTCGCGGGCCGCCTCGCCTCTCCGCGCTTATATGATTCTAAATTACACTTTAGGGGTAGGTCAGACAAGACTGCGTGGAGTCGGATTTACAGCGATTCGTTTCTTTCACTAAAACCTAACTTATAGTAAATGTTTTAGGGCTTACAATGTATAAATGAACATTCGGAATAATACTCATAATATAATACAATTCTTAGAACATATGACTTTGTGTCGCTATGTAAGAAGATTCAATTATTATAATACTAAAATCTTCAAATGTATTAAATGTTGCTTATATTATTATGTCAAGTATCGATTATGTAATGTGTTACTTATAGAAACCCATTATTATAACACATGTTTTTATGGAAACTTATTTTATGGCAAATAAAAGTTATGACTAAGTTGATATGACAAACGTTATACGGTACGTACGTTAACGTAGTATAAATGCTAATAGAGCAAGTAAATATTATGAGGGGGGACGATTATGGAAAACAATAATAGTACAAATCATTTTATGGAAAACAAGGTATTACCCCCATAGGACAGTTAGCGAACTTCACGCGGGCGAAGCCACGGGCAACAGCTAGTTGCAAATATTTGGAAAAATGTATGTATGTAATGTGATTGTAAGCTAAAGGTTCTACGCTTAAGACGACTTATCACCTCTTTCAGAGCACGATCTATGAGCTTCCTTGCATGGATCTCTTGACCTTGTCCCATAGATATTGACTGACAAATATTTTCCATTCGCTTGGCAGTCATCTCGATAGACGGCGTCGGATCAGAGCCCATCGCCAAGAAGCCAATCAGTGGAACCAATGGACGAGATTCTAAGACCATTTGCTGGAATATATGAAAACCTTGTATGAAGTAATTGTTACGTTACTTTTACTCACTATAGCCACATTCTTACCTCATAATTAACTATGACGGCCTCGGAGTATCGAGCGCCCATAGAGTGCACCACGTACTTCCTATAACATAACGCGAAGTGTCAGTACTTATCAGCTGTGAATGGTAACGGCCACAGAGTCACATCACTCGCACTCACAAGCTCTGCGCCAGAGTCCTGTCGGGACACCAGGCGCGCACCACCAGCAGCTTCCTGAACACGTCGAGTGTGTGATAACCGTCAGGTAACGGCTCTTCTTCAGGCGCTTCCTTGTCAAACCTTCCAAGCAGACCACCAATTAAGTTCATTGAGTTTGTTTTTGTGCCGCCTTACCATGCCTCCATATTTATTTAATTATGAAACTCACCAAGACTTCCATCCCTTCTCGTTATTGCAAACTTGGGTCAATATGTTAGTGAACTGACGCAAAGCGGACAGTTGGACTAAGTTCAGCCACGACATGTCTGTGATCCACTTGTAAGGTTTGGGAGGACAAGCATTAAGATCCAAAGCCGCGCCACCTTCAAAGAGAAAGCAATGTTATTGATTTATTGAGATCTAAGCATCTGGAACGCAAATGAAAATCGGATCCTTAAGGGCTCTTGTTCACGGCCGGGGTTTTACCCGGGTGAGCACCGGTTTAACCTTGTACACGTATCCGGATTCTAGCTAGAAAGAGTTTTTTATTTTCGGTCACATGAACAAGCGCTCATAGATTGTCATAGGTACTTGACCGTGCACCGGGGTTGGCCACCACGGCTCCAGCGGGCACGGTCACGCACGGGACGGCGATCGTGTGTCCGTCTAGTGAACTCGGCGGTTAGGATAGACAAAACAAGTGTGTGGACAAGATTAAATTGGTTGGGTACTTTCTCGGGCCGAGCTGGATGATGACGCTTGAGTGATTCGTCTGGTAGACACGCAGCCACATTAAATGATGATCTATGTCTGTTTGTCCTGTTGTCGATAAGCAGAGTTGCAAAGAAAAGAAAATTATACGTGACACCTTTAATAAACGTCTGAAATTCGTCGAATGTAATGTACTCTTTCTGCAAATCTATTTTCAATGTAAGTAGCACAGTAAACAAGTATTTGTGTTTTTCGTAAAAACCACGACTGATGAACTTGAACACGTCAAAAGTCTGAAAAAGAAACATGAAACTTCAGCTTTCTTATATACATATAATAAATCTGTAGACGTGGTAAACTTAACCTGTTTATATTATAAACTATTATGTGCCTAAGTTTATATTTTAATAGTTTTCTTATATTTTTTTTCGTGTACATAGTAGACTTAGTGTTAGGAGTAAATAAGTTTATTATGTTATATGTTTTGATGATTTTATATTTTTGTATGATAGTTCTTGTTATATAGATTTCGATAACATATAGTTTTATATATGTTTACATGGAAAAGGTTAGAAAAAAACGTAAATATTGTCATGCGGTTCTCGTTACAGTCAAGTTTCGTAGTACTTAAGGTAACTTGCACAATGTTTTCCCGCTTTTTTGTTATGTTTTCATTGGTTTTTAGTTTTTCCCGCGCTTTTTGGAAATTTGTAATCGATTCTGATTGGTTATTTACTTAGAAAATTCTGTATAAAAATAGGGCCATTTTGTTCAGTCGACACAGTAGTCGGCAAGATAGTAATAAGGAAACACTCTTCCCAATAAAGAAGCAAGAAGTTCATCAGTGGTTTTACTCCTCACCACACACCAGCAGTAAATGTGCTACCTCGCACATTATGCAAAACTTAGAGAAGGTTTTAGTTTCATTGTAATCGGTGATCTATTATATTGAGGGACACCAGGGAGGGATCTATGATATTGACGTAGGTTTGGAGTGAGACGTGATTTTTAGAAGTTATTCCTAATTATCAGGTCCATGCAAGCAAAGGCGCAAGCAACAGCTAACAATATACACATTTTTAAATGTCCTTCTAAAACACTTTCATTCGATACCCAACAAGCCATCATTATTTTTATTTTTTTTTAGCTTATTACTGTTCTCTAGACAGCGCCTTATGCAATTTAATGTGACGTCACATAACCTATAAACAGCGGACGATCAGGACGCATCCAACAATACCTCATTTGTCAAATTATGATTAAGTAGTTGAGAAGTTACAAGGGAACAGATGAACATACATACAAACATACATACCGGTCAAAATCATACCCATCTTATTTGCTTCGCAGTAGTCGGGTAAAAAGCAATTGGAGCTATTGATTGTACTGACGGCTCATAGATGAAGATATAATAATATAATATCGCTGGACATTAACACACAGCGCCATCTAGCGCCACACTAAGCAGGCACCACTAGCACTAGGCTTGTGTCGTGGACACCAGATAGTTGATATACTACATAGATACTTTTTGTTTGTAAATACATACTTATTATCATTGATTTAAACATCCATGACTTGGAAACAAATGTCCATGCTCATCACACAAACATTTGCTCCAACCGGGATTCGAACTCGGGACCCTAAGAACGTAAGGCAGCCACACCACCGCTGCGCCATTCGGGTCGTCAATGAAAAAATGTTGTCAAAGATGTTTTCCAGTTTCCGGTTGCAGGGCCATTCACGAGTAAAGTTTTGACCGAATGGTGGCCAAAAATACGCCAAAGAAGTCAGGGCCGTTCAGAAGCGTGTTGGATATATCGTCACAGTCCTGGATGACGGTTGCATAGTACTTGGAAGTGTGGTAGAAAAAAAACGGGAGGCCTTTATTCAGAAGTGGGTGATTACGAGCAAAAATGATGATTTCTAAATGTGGAAGTTAGACACATTGTGCCGACAGTTGAACGTTGAACTGTTTTACTGTGACAGTTGTACTGATTTAGACTTTCACGGTTTTTCACTACACTTAAAGTACTTACGGGATAATATCCGTGCCGATATTTCGACGCTGTTGCAAGCATCATGATCCCGGGAATACTGAAGAAGTATGCGGGTGGGACGAAAATTATTTCACGGATATTATCCCGTAAGTACTTTAGGTGTGCCAGTTGTATCTACATCGATAGTAGAAGGGTGAAAGGTGAAAGTCGGAAAGGTTTGCTTAGCTTACTAAGTATTCAATAATGATGCCAATCCTTCTGAATGTGATAGGGCTCGGTTGGGAGCGATCCAGTGAGTTATCAAAGCGCTCGAGGAACTGTGCCAGCGACGTCTGGTACATGTTGCACACGAGCGACATGTTGCACACCAGGAAGTACAGCACTGAGCCGCGCGTCGCTACTGGCCGGTACTCCTCACGAGCCGTGTTTATCTTCATTTCAGTTTCCTTGGCCACATCTAATTTCTCTTTCACCTGTGGCAAGCGAGGATAGTTCATAAAAGCTATAAATACACATTCGCTGCTGATTCTTTAAAATGTGATTTTTAAATAAGTCAATAGTTACTTCGGTAGCCGTAGCTTTGGTGACGTTAAGCACTTGAATAAGCGACACATCTTCGACGAGCGAGCCCTGTATAGTAGTTAACTTGTGCAGCAGATTGGCTTCCAACTCCTGCATCTTCCGGCGGTTGGCGGTCACGTCCATGATTAGTTGCGTTCGTTCTGCTTCCATCTCCGCCTTCTCTGTTAATATCACGCGGCCAAGTAGCTGATCTTCTAGGCCTAAGGAAATAATTGAAACAAATAGTAAAGCTTTCAAAAAGTCAAACCTTGTAGCAGTTAGATATGTATAAAAAACGGCCGTCGTGTATAAACTTTCTTTGGAAGTATCTGTCGTACCACAAACCTTAAAAAAAAAAAATGAAAACAGGGTGTAAACGGACCCTTCACGAAGCCGTCAACCAAGCATTCTGTACATCAAATTAAGTAATTCTACGAAAAAATTATTGCTGGGAAACGATTTTTTTTGGGGATGAAAAATTACGTTTTACGGTAAAACTCAATGTAACGCACTCTAAACATTGTGCTGATGGCTGCATTTAATAGCAAACGGGTTATAGAGGTATATAAAATAAATAGTCTAAGATCCCTTAATGAACTACCTTCACCGTGCTGGTTAATGAATGAAAACTATTTTATATCATATTAAATATGCAAAAAAATATACTGCTAATGGGTTGTCTATAAATTTCAGTCCAGAATATGATTAATAACCAATTTAAATTTTTTATACTTTTTTAATAATTTCTCTGGTTTGGTTAATACACAAATTCCATACCAATCGAAAGTATGAAACCTGTAGAATATATTCAAACGTTAGGTTAACCGATTAACCTAACGTTTGCATATTCTACAGGTTTCATACTTTCGATTGGTATGGAATTTGTCTATTAGCCATACCAGTGAAATGTAAAAAAATAAATAAAATATGTATTCTGGACTGAAATTTTTTAGACAACCCATTTGCAAAATATTTTTTGACATATTTAATTTGATATAAAATACTTTTCATCCATTAACCAGCTCGGTGAAGGTCTTTATTTAAGGAATCCTATACCAAAAGTTATGACCTTAAAAACCAGAATTTGTGAAAAAACTTGTGAAAATGTTGAAACTTTGACCTCCAATTTCTCCGGAACTACACAACAAAAACTCCGGAACTACTTAGTTGGTTCCCAGGAACCAACTAAGTAGTTCCGGTCGCAATGACGGAGAGAACAGATGCCTTACGGTTTCGTTAAGGGTCTTTATAATAATTATATGGAATAAGCAATGGTACCTTGCATTGTCACAGTAAAGTCTATTATTGATGTTCTAGCCGAAATCTCAGGCGTGTAAGCAGGGTTAGGTAGTTTTGTCGTTATATATATTCTGTGACCAGGAGTCACGTCAATTTCCTTGTCTCCTAATTTCACCTAAAATCAATTAACTTAAGTAATCTCAAAACGTAGATTTTTAGACGTGAGCTTAGTTTTAAGTCCATTTACATAAACAATGACATTACCAAATATATTAATAAGACACATAAAATATTAATTAAATTAAACATATTAACGTTGTCCTCAACACATCAACTCAGCATTAAAAAAAAATATATATTTATTATTACTTTATGTAATTTATTTCATCACCACTGCTCTCAAAACGGTGAAGGAAAACATCGTGAGGAAACCGGCATGTCCTAGAACCAAAAAATCGAAGACATGTGACATCTACCAATCCGCACTGGGCCCGCGAGGTGGATTATAGCCCATTCCCTCTCATAGAGAGGAGGCCTGAGTCCCAGCAGTGGGAACATTAATAGGCTGATGATGATGATATATTTATTACTTCCAACAATTGTACAAGAAACACTTATCTAAGCACCACGTTACAACTAAGGAAAAGAGTGTTTGCGATGAGCTCTGGCACCCAATGTAAGATTTAACTTGTGTTTAGCGTCCTCGCCTATCATGTAACAGTAGTTGTAAGACGAGCACAGTATATCATCATTTAATTAGAATACTATATTTACTAACTAATGCATCATCTCTTTTCTCTGCGTGTTCGCTCTCTTCTAACTTCTGAGAGTCCCTCAATGTCCCAGCTTATGTCTTTTTCTCAAGGTTCATCAAACTTTTGTTTCAATAGCGTCCGGCCCGGATATTGTAAATTAGAACCGATATTGAGTGTTCTTTAACGTAAAGGTCTACATCCCTGGCTCAAAAGTAACTTGTGCCAAGACTTTGTAGGCTAATAACACATTCAAAATCAAACAATTCTAATAAACAATTCTAAGACACCATTTTTGACATCTGGGAATGCATCTGGGATTCTCTTGCAAATTATAAAAAATGCCTCAAAAAAATATCTATTTGTTATTATTATATTTAAAAATTTAAATTTTAAAATATAATATTATTTAAAATTAATAATTAATAAATTTAATTTTAATATTATTTAAATTTTATTATTTTTTATATTATTATTTTAAATTTTTCAATTGCTGCTTTGACATTGTTATTTTTATTTTTTCCAATTTTATTACTAAATGTCTTTTGATTTTATTTTTTTAAATGCTACTATAACTCTGTTAGCTTTATTATGCATGCTGTCGTCTCCTTTAAGTGAAGGAGTACACCTACGTGATACTTTTGTTGTCGATTATTTATTACAAGACTAAGTGTTTGTGTACATACTTTGTTGGAGATCCTAAATAAATAAATAAAGGTGAACAGTCAAACAACCACGTTTAATTAATTACCTGGTAATTTAACGTGGTCGTTTGACGGTTGATCGATTTCACCTGGAGATTGTTAGCTCCCCAGACTCCATGGTCATGCCTCCACCATGCTTATCTTGGGTTATAACACGATATTTTAATGATTTAAACGAAGAATTATGCACATTATTGATGTGTTACCTTGAATGTAGAGCCAATTTTAATATAATTTTTCTCCAAAACATTATCGAGTACAGGATCTAACTCTTCAGCAACGTCTTCTATTAACATAGGTCTTCCTAAAGATACGCAATCTTCTACATGATTCCTGAAATCGAAATTTCTGAAGTAAAAATATGGCTACATTATCAGAATCGTATGTTGATCGAGCCTTTTCGACAGTTGTCGTTTAAATTTCGTTTCATCGTCAAATCCTCGGCTGGGCACATACCTCCTCCTACCCTCTACACATTGGGCTGTCCACCTCCAGCCAATTTTCTCGATTCCACAGATAATATAATCGATACCGAAGACTTGCTTAGTGACTTGCAATATAATGTACATAGCTCACCTGAAATACTTGTGGTTCAAGGTGGTAACAATTAAGTTGTTCTCTTTCTCTGTATTTTTGATCCAGATCTTTCCCTGTGTCTGCGGGTCGACGAGTAACGGGAATCGAGAAGCTTTAGTAACAATTAAACCGTTCTGTATGGACAATTCATCTGTTGGCAACCCACATAAGTTCCATTCGCCAATCTACAAAAAATATGGAAAACACTCACAATCTGTACAACAATGGCATGCTCAACAAACATCATCAATGCACGTAATTATAAAATGAAGAAAAAAAAAAGAATAAAAAAAATAGACAAAGAAAAATGTGATGTGCTATCCCTAAAAAGAGCAATAGCACGGTAATATTATGATACAGTACTTTAACTCGGCCGCATGATAGAAATAAATGCCTACAGCCGCGCGGTACGTAAACATGCGTTAGGGCTGCCCGTCTCCAGCATTTTAATTACATTTGCCTACTTTCTGTTTCTATTTAGTTTTGTGATTGTAAATATCCTTTTTATATAAATAAATGAAATACTTTGTATATTGAATAGGAAGTGTTCAATAAAAAGCGTGTTGTTTTTTGATTGGTAGATTTAATTAAAAAAACATGTTTTTGTTTGAAAAACCAATCGGGCTTATAAATTTGCGACCGAAAAATATTTGCGCCTCGACTGAGTCGTACGAAATGCTTTATTGTTAAATTTTAAAGTATAGGCACCGAAGTTTTAACACAAGCGTAAGTAGGTAGGTACCTACCGTATCATGATTCATTCAGAACCGCATATAACTACCTATTTCACTCGTCTCAATAACTTTCCGTCACTCTATTCGCTTTATTTATTAATCCAAACACCTTTTTTTTCGTGAGATAAAAGGAAATACTTATCCATTAAAAAGACACACATTATGTACCTACCTACTAGTAAGTAAAATTATTTTATAGTCTTACCTTTCAGAGTTTCCAGGTAATTTAAACAAACTTATATCTGGATGCGTTATTGACGAATTCATACAACCAAAAACAGCACAATATTTCCTACTTGTCATATTAACTGATTTTTAGAGAAACAATCGCGCGGTTATTGTTAAAAAAACAACACACCGTCCGTTCGACACTGCGGTACAGCCGTGACTGTCTGCGCCCCAAGCGCACCCCAAGATCGAGGCGCGTAGGTATAGCTCGCGTTTCGTCCTTTTCTATGAAGTTGGAGTACTGTATCATAATATTACTCTGGCAATAGGTACCAACTCAATAAAAATCCGAGACCCGCTTTTTAGGGTTCCGTAGCCAAATGGCTACAGGATGATTTAAAATAAATTACCTAGTGATCTGAAAATGCTACACTTGAGATATACTTTTAAGAATAAATTGCATGAATGGTTAATTAACAATAACTTCTATGGTCTAAAACAATTCCTAGAACGAAAATAGCGTTGTTGTAATATGATATTAATTTTGTTAAGGAAATTGTGATTACAAATATTTACATGCTATGTTTAATCTTGGCAAAACATGTCTGTCCTATTTTGTACTGTAAGACCTTTTTATACCATGTTTTACGCAAATAAATATATTATTATTATTAATAAACGACTCGCATCGCATCAAATCGGGACGGATTTTACAATCTCTAAACGATATTAAATCGTGTACACTGTATTTAAAGTCTCTATTACCAAAGTTCAGTGGTTTAAGCGTGAAAAGGTAACAAACAAACATACTTTCGCATTTATACTATTAGTTAGGATTAGGATAGCACCCATGAATAATATAGCTTTCTGCCAGTGAAAGATTTTTTTAATTGGATCAACAGTTCCAGGAGATTTATTGGTACTAACTATTCGCCCGCGACTTCGTCCGCAAAAGTTGTGATAGCTTGGTTATTAAGCGTGATATAAATATAATTTATAGCTTATATCGCCCACGAATAATGTAGCTTTCTACCAGTGAAAGTATTTTTGAAATTGGATCACTAATGATCCAATTTTAAAAATACTTCCGGAGATTTACACCCTACATACAAACAAAGTTTACCTTCATATTATATAGATTACATATAAAGTATAGTATACAAGTATAGATCAGCGTTAAAATATTGTTATTATATTATTTGGTGCTACGGAACCCTGTATGTGCGAGTCCGACTCGCATTTGGCCGGTTTTTTCATACTTCTAACGATACCTCATTTGTTCAATTAAGGTGACAACGCACGGGCTCGAACTCATTGGTGGGCGTGACCAGAAAGCACGCTGTCTCACCTGGCATCGTGCCCGACAGAGATAGTATCAGTGATGAGCAGTTAGACGCTAGTCTTCACGCACGTTTAGTGCGTACGCACACACACAGCGTTCCGAACCGTTCCGAACAAAAACGAAGTTACACCATGCACAAATGCTATTCGACGCCGCTCAACAGTCGCCAACAATATATATCTTTACAAACAACTTTTTCTTATAATACTTTCGTATGAACTTTTATTTAAATGCGCTAAAACTAAATAAAAAAAAACATTGCCTTTAAAACTTTTACTATCAACTTATAACGTCATTACACAATTCGCGAGATTAGTGGCAACAATGATAGTGTATAACTATATTGTTTGTTATTGTTGTCCTGGGGTCACGATGTCCTGGACGCTTTCCGCCAGGTCTGCTAATCCCTCGAGATAAATAAATGGCTGTGAAGCCAGCAGAGTCTGGACGTTGGTCGGCAGACGACTGCTTTATATTGTCATCGTGGTACTGTGGATTTCCTTGGCCTGATAAAATTTAGGACTTCCTTTTCAGAGCGTATCACGTCGGGGTCACCAATTTAGTGGTTGTTGTACACAATTTTTTTTTTTTTTTTATCATTCAATATAAATTTAGTTAACACAAGACAGAGAAGTGACAGATCAGAAGAAAAGTAAAAAATATAATATCGTGAAGGTTTTATGTATATAAAGTTTCTAAATAAGTAGGTCGCTACACCATATTATAGGGCATATAGGGTGTGCTATTCGATGGCGTGACACAAAAAGTCCTAGTTTTATATTTCAGAAGCTGTAGTACGGTATCGCTTATAACCTTCAAAGCGGTCTGAATGTGAAATTTAAAATTGAAATTAATTAATTTAATTTTAAATTCAAATTTTTACAAAATCTTGACATAGGTTTTTAAAAAAAATACGCCGTGGTCGCGCCAACGATACGCACACATTATAGGAGTGCAATAAAAATGCACGCACGGTCCCTTCAACTTCAGCGAAAAACAAATGACACGTCACTGACGTCATGCATGAAATGAAAAGGACAAATATAGTTCTTGTTCTTTTATCAAACAAATGACATGTCAATATCCCGTGTGACAGACACAATTAATAATGAGACAAAACTATATCATGTTTAACTTTATATGTACCATGTCAAACAGTGGAGTAATAGCCCCCTAAAATTTGTATGGAAAATATGTTACGTAGTTCAACCTTAAGGTTGAACATGATATAGTTTTGTCTCATTATTAATTGTGTCTGTGCGGAAACAGAATAGTAAAATAAAAAGTCATTCAAAAGTTACGAGCTATCAAAGATTCATTTTTATTGCCAATTTTAACGTAACTTTGGGCGTAAATTAGTAATAAAAGAAGTGTCAAATTTTCAAAACAAAGTCGGTACCGACACAGCACAATTATCGAAGAATTCAATAAATTTTATTTGATAATGATTTATGCAGTGGTTTTTTCATAAAATTCGATTTCCCAAAAGCCTTTTCATATTTTTTTACGCGCGCCTTTTACTATGAATTTTCGTGCATCTCACTGAATAATGTTTCCCCCGGTGCGGTGCGGAAGGGGGACACGCGATATTGACAAGTCCTTCGTTTGATAGAAGAACAAGACCTATATTTCTGTCCTTTTCATTTCATGCATGACGTGTCATTTGTTTTTCGCTGAAGTTGAAGGGCCTGTGCATTTTTATTGCACTCCTATAATGTGTGCGTTTCGATGGCGCGACCACGGCATTATTTTTTTTAAACTATTGCAAGATTTTGTAAAAAAAATAATTTAAAGTTAAATTCATTAATTAATTAAATTAATTAATTTCAATTTTAAATTTCACATTCAGAACATTTTGAAGGTGATAAGCGATACCGTACGTATGCTCCTGAAATATAAACCTAGGATTTTTTATATTTTTTTTTACAAATTCAATCTGTTATTTATCTAAATTTCAGGTCTCTGCAACGCTTAGTTTTTAAGATTTCCATGGCCACGCGGTTCTCCGCGTTTCGATGGCGTGGCCACGTTCCAACCCTTATAACTTTTTAACCATAACTTTGACAAATTTAAGGTTTTGGGAAATTTGAACCATGTACATACATATTTTTACAAAATCATGGCATAGTTATTTTAAAAAAAAACCCCGTGGTCGCGCCATCGAAACGCACACCCTATGATATGGTGTAACGACCTATATTTAGAAACTTTATATACATAAAACCTTCACGATATAATTTTTACTTTTCTTCTGATCTGTCACTTCTCTGTCTTGTGTTGACTAAATTTATAGAGAATTATGAACATTTTAAATTTAATTTAGTAAGTGTACAACAACCACTGAATTGGTGACTCCGACGTGATACGCCCTGAAAAGGAAATCCTAAACTTTATCAGGCCAAGGCAATCCACAGTACCACGATGACAATATAAAGCAGTCGTCTGCCGACCAACGTCCAGACTCTGCTGGCTTCACAGCCATTTATTTCTCTCGAGGGATTAGCAGACCTGGCGAACAATAACAAACAATATAGTTATACAATATTATTGTTGCCACTAATCTCGCGAATTGTGTAGTGACGATGACGTTACAAGTTGATAGTAAATTTTTAAAGAAAAAGTTTATTTTATTCTTTTTAGCGCATTTAAATAGAAGGTCAGACGAAAGTATTATACAGGGTGTTTGGTTTATGGACCGACACAATTTTTCCAGGGATTCGGGAGGTCATTAGCTAGGTTCTACCTATACACCCTGTGTCCTAAATGTCATGGTTGGTTACGTATGTTTTTTTTTTTCAAATGAAAAAAATAGCCAAAATGTTTCCTTTAATGCCAAATAACTTTTTCGTTTGTGAGTGTAATGGCACAAAATAAATTTTGTTGTATTCTCCAAAGTCTTCTCAATCTAAATAAATCTTTGTTGGATAGAACTGGTTTCTAGAAAATTTCTTACGAGCTACCAAAGTTATTTTCTTTTTGAAATGTATGAAATTTTACAACTTCAAAATTTATTATAAAAAAAACTAAAAGCCATTTTGAACTTAGCTTTATTTTAAAAAGTTCTTTAGTTAATACCCTTTCTAACGGTATGCAACATATCCCAAAGAACCATTCATGAAGTAGTCAAAATGCTTGTTAGGAGAGCCAGGATTAAGAAAAGACTTGTAAATGTTGGTATGTTTTTATAAACTAAAGTTATAAATCTTTTTCAAATTTGATTCAAATTAACCCAATATTACCCATACATCCTATGTCCCAAATGTCACGGTTGGTTACATATGTTTTTTTTTTTTAATTGAAAAAAATACCCGAATTGTTTCCTTTGATTCGAAATAACTTTTTCGTTTCTGGGTGTTATGGCACAAAATAAATATTAGGTTAATTTGAATCAAATTTGAACAAGATTTATAACTTTAGTTAATAAAAACATAATAACATTTATTTGTCTTTTCTTAATCCTGACTCTCCTTACTAACATTTTGACTACTTAATGAATTGTTCTTTATGACATGTAGCATACCGTTAGAAAGGGTATCAACTAGAAAACTTTTTAAAATAAAGCTAAGTTCAAAATGGCTTTTAGTTTTTTTTATAATAAATTTTTGAAGTTGGTAAAATTTCATTCATTTAAAAAAGAAAATAACTTTGGTAGCACGTAAGAAATTTTCTAGAAACCAGTTCTATCCAACAAAGATTTATTTAGATTTAGAAGACTTTGGAGAATACAACAAAATTTATTTTGTGCCATTACACTCACAAACGAAAAAGTTATTTGGCATTAAAGGAAACATTTTGGCTATTTTTTCATTTGAAAAAAAAAACATACGTAACCAACCATGACATTTAGGACATAGGGTGTATGGGTAGAACCTAGCTAATGACCTCCCAAATCCCTGGAAAAATTGTGTCAGTCCATAAACCAAACACCCTGTATAACTTCGTTTTTGTTTGGAACGGTTCGGGACGCTGAGTGTGTGCGTACAAACTAGACGCGCGTGAAGACTAGCGTTTAACTGCTCATCACTGATACTATCTCTGTCGGGCACGATGCCAGATGAGACAGCGTGCTTTTTGGCCACGCCCACCAATGAGTTCGAGCCCGTGTGATGTGTCACCTTAAGCATGATAAGTTGTTAAGTTACGCGGGAACACATGAACATAAAATTGTAGTTATACACACGGGCTGAAATCATACCCCTCTGCCGTAGTCAGGTAATATCAAGGAACACTAACTTGGAAATTGCTATCTCAAGCATGGAAATAGGTTTGATTTTTAAATGTACATACCGTGGCAGTGTCAGTAAGTGAACTTGTTATATTTAAATTCATTGACACGGGAATTTTCCTTCGCAACAATTCAGTAATCCAGCCGTTGATCAACAATGAACGGAACTCTTGATTGAAAGGTCCAGAATACGACAAAAACCTAAAATAATATTGCCAGGTTTTTAACACTGTTTAGCATAAAGTAAAACTATATGAATCGCAAGCTTCAAGCCAGCTCGACTCATGACGTATGTGCGCACCCGGTAAGCATTAGTATATCGCCGACCAGACGCTCGATCTCAGACTTGAAGAGCGCAGATTGCTCAGTCCAGCGCACGCGCTCTCCGCTCAGCCCGTTGATGAGCGCGGTGGCGGCGTCCATTTTCTGCTGGCACTTAGCCGCGTCGTCCAGCACCGCCTGCTTCAGCGTCATCGCCTCGTCGAACTGTCTCTGCACGTGCGCCAACTCGCGCTGCCGGAGAAATCGCACTTATTACTGTCAGTGCTCTAGTGACGTCATTGTGTGTCTAAAGCTAGGTGCGCACCTCTTTGGCTTCGAGCTGTGCCTCAGCAACCTCCAACTCCCTCTTGGCCGCTTGGTACTTGCCCTGCATCACCGCCAAGTTCGCCTTTAGTGGCAACACGTCCTTATTCACCGAATAGAACAGCGCCATGGCTATGGTCCACGATATCAGTCCAGCCACGTTACCACAAGCTACTTTCGCCGCCTCAAACGTGTATTGACTATAACATAAGAATCTTGTTAATTTCGAAAAACAAAATAAAAACTATGCATCATCATCATCATCAACAGCCCGATCATTACCCACTGCTGGGTAGGCCTCTCTTGGCATGCAACATACATGTAAATATGAACTAATAATGGGTAGGTATACATAAGTATTCCTGTTTTAAAAACGATCATTAAGTTTAAAGAAAATTGATTTACACAACAGACGCATTAAAGTAGAACTAAATGTTGAGACTCCACCACTACATTTTTCTTTTTAAATTCAGTTTTTTGACTATTGAAAGACCCAGAAACAAATTCGCGGTTAAATATTTTTTAAATGTCCAGTACTTTTAAAGTCAGGCCCGGATCTAGGGGGGGGCAAGCCGGGGCCCATGCCCCGGGCGGCAAGTTCAGGGGGCGGCAAATTCAAGCTTGGCAGACATATGGTCAAAGTTGCGATAATGATGAGATGTAACGATACAACTCATTGATTTCTGTTGAAGACTGGAAAACTGTTCCTGTTGAAGAAAAAGGACCGCCCTGCAGACACCCCCCATTTGCATACTAGCCCATCGATTTAGATGAGGAAGACAAACTATTTGAGAGCTAAACTGTGAACCGCCTATTTCACCTATAAGCACCTGGCTACTGAGGATCTGGCGGACCCGCTTAGATGCCGCTGCGTCGCAGAGCAACTGCGCAGTTGTCAGACTCCTCGACTCTCCACAGGGCTCAGGATTTCCAACTCGAAAAAAACAGAAATTGGAGGCACTCCTATGGTATAGGAGTGCCTCCAATTTCTGTGCCAAACCTATGCCATACCAACTTCTGCCGCATAATCAGGGCCTATCTGAGGGATAGAGATATCATCTATGTACGACTGGGCGCTTCGCGATTAGCTTCTTCATGGTGTTTGTGTCATCTGATAAGCTGATGACACGCTGGTGAAGGCAAACGTTTCGGCAGGTGACCATCTTGGCGACAGCTCTGGGGTCGTAGGTGGGATCCGAGTCGACGATGAAGTACCTGGGACTCGTCTCTAATAGCCGCATTTTCAGCAGTTGACACCCCGGTTGATGGGCACCGCGAACTTAATCTCGTGGCTACTGCCCAATCTGAGGGGATCCAATTCCTGCAGAAGATTCTATATGGGGATCGTATGTTCCATAGCGCCCTGTGGAGTGCCAGTATGGGCGGACAACTTGACGACCTAAATTCTTACCGTAATTTAGCGAAGAGAGCGATGGGCGTCAGGGCGATGAGAATAAATCAAACGGTCTCCTTCAAGGCGGCGATTTTTTTTGCCGAATCACCACCATGAGATCTTGACGTTATAGTCCTTACACAGAGCAAGTACCTGATGCGCCGCCAACGCCATGATGTCGAGGTGTACAGGGCTGTGCTTCACCAGGTCCTAGTGGTGGAATGAGAAGTTTGCCAACCCAGGTTCGAAACCCAGTGCACATCACTTTTACGGCGATAAGACCCTTGACGAAGAAGTGACATAAGAAGAGGCATTAAGAGACATCTCACTCATTTTCCGTCTGAAACAGGTACTCTCCGGGCATGCTTTCTTGGAAAAGCACCTGTGCCACAAAGTTCGGGAACCGACGCTCTGTTCACTACTGTGGAGACTGCTCCGAAGTCATCACAGAACTTATTAAAAGTTATTTGAGATCATCTATGAGCCAGGAACGTTTATCAAGTCTCGCAATCTTAGTGATAGAGAATCGAATGGCACATGAAATAAATTATGACAAGGCCATAGATTTGTTTGCAGAGCAAAAAGCTAGAAGAGTAAAATTGTAATTTCAATTTGAAATACAATACAATAATATATCCATATATGTAGGTGCTTTCATAACAACAAATATGTCCTACACGTCCATGTATGTAGGTATATTTGTAAATAAATAGTGTAAACACAGAAAGAGCAGCGCGAGTTAGGTCCTTGTAGCATTCTATCCGCGAGGCTTATAATATGCAGGGGCGGATTCGGCGGAACTATATAAGGGCTTTTTGAGCTGCAGCCCAGCGCCCCGTGGATATAAAGGGCCTCCAGTCACTTTTTGTAAAAAATGGAGCATGTGGACATTTTGATCTCAAGATCTCTCTCTTCTGAGGAAAGACGTAAAATTTTCGAGCTCGCTACGCTCGCTCTTACAGCCTAATTTTTCTTGAATTTTAACTTTGTCCATAAGTCACTTAAGTAAATCCGGTAGTTCGAAACAATTCTAACCTGTCCAAGGTAGGTAAACTGTTAAGTTTTCGAACTGGCTTCGCTTGCTTTTTAGACTACTTTCTTTAGACTTTGCCTAAAAGTCGTCCAAGTAATTCCTGTGTGAAGGATCGAAACAATTCAAACCTGTCCAAAGCAAGGTGTCAAAAAATTTTCGAGCTCGCTTCGCTTGCTCATGAAGTCAAGTTCTTCTTAAATCTTAACTCTGAAAGTCAACCAAGTAACTCCTGTATGAAGTGACGACATAATTCTAATCTGTCCAAAGTAAGATGTTAAAATTTTCGAGCTCGCTACGCTCGCTCTTGGAGTCTTAGTTCCTCTTTCTCATTAAATTGTCTCCCTAAATTGATTTAGTAGCATCTATTCAAGAATCAAAATTTTCATTTAGTTCCTAACCTTTTCAAATAACTCTTCAAAACCTAAACTAACCAATCCGAGGTCACGGAGGTGCTAACGTTTTTGAAGTGGCTAATATGCACTTCAGCTGAATCCGTAAATAGTAAACTTACTAATCGCACCCTTCTGATAGGCCCCCCTTCTGGCCCAAAAACAAACTCACGGTCCACCCCTGGGCCTATGGCCATCATTAGGCGACTGATGGGTGAAATAATGATGATGATAGAAATAGAAATATAGACGGGCAGGGGCGGCATTTTTCAGTTTTTGCCCCGCCTCGAAAAATTTCAAGATCCGGGGCTGTTTAAAGTTATGCTAAATTATGCTAGTGTAATATATTCCTAGACACGTGTTATAGTCTGGTAAATGAATGATTGTGGTTGGAAAAGTTGAAAGCAGAAAATGTGACTTATGAACTTTGTTTGGACTAGTTAGAAGATAAACATATTAAAAGTCCTGACCCCTCCGAGGTGAGCCCGGGCAAAGAAGGTCCCGTTTTTTGGTTTTTTCCTTATATCTCGAAAACGATGCGTCGTATAAAATTTTGTTGTACTACATAATAAAACCTCATAAAATTTTCTTAAACAGTGCTTTTCAAATTTTTTATCTATCTCTTATCGTTGAATTGGTATGAGCTCCGAAAAACGAACAATTTTTAAAAATTTGTCCTACAATCTGTCCCGTTCGTTGTTTTTGGTTTATATCTCGAAAACGGTGTGTCGCACGAATACTTGTTGTACTACACAATGAAATCTGATAAAATTCTCTACAACTTGGCAAAATTTTTTCATTACCTTTTTTTTTTTTTTTTTGATATTGGCGATATATAAAAAGTGTGACGAACAAAGTTGTAGAGAATTTTATGAGGTTTTATTATGTAGTACAACAAAATTTTATACGACGCATCGTTGTCGAGATATAAGCAAAAAACCAAAAAACGGGACTTTCTTTGCCCCCCCCCCCCTTTGGGCTCACCTCGGAGGGGTCAGGACTTTTAATATGTTTATCTTCTAACTAGTCCAAACGAAGTTCATAAGTCAGATTTTCTGCTTTCGACTTTTCCAACCACACACCCCTTTTGAGCACTCATTTACCAGACTATTATGTCCACCTGTCTTGATAATATTTAGTGTTTAATTAAAAACAAAGAAAAGTTTTTCCGGGCAAATTTCACAGAAATATGTCAAATTGTTACGACAATCGACATATTTGTAGATTTTCCACCGTCACTTAGTCAGTGATAATCTTTATTATGTATTGGTGCATCCATACAGGTGTATTATATATGGCATAATAACAGATAGTATATTTTCACTTGAAATAACGTTCACATAGTATAGTGTCCTTTTTATATAACGTTCAGTTGACCTAATTTTCATTTGACCTACTTTTCATGTTTACTCATTTTCAGCCAAAATTATGTAATGAATAAGTAAATATCAGGTAACTTCATACTGTTATAACCTCATCTAACCCAAATGATTCAACAACAATAGAGGGGATCTGGGCTAATGGGTACTGTTCTAACCTAACCTAACCCAGATGATTCACGAACAATAGAGGAGATCTAGCGCTAATGGTCACTGTTCTAACCTAACCTAACCCAGATGATTCACGAACAATAGAGGAGATCTGGCGCTAATGGTCACTGTTCTAACCTAGCCTAACCCAGATGATTCACGACCAATAGAGCAGATCTGGCGCTAATGGTCACTGTTCTAACCTAGCCTAACCCAGATGATTCACGAACAATAGAGCAGATCTAGCGCTAATGGTCACTGTTCTAACCTAACCTAACCCAGATGATTCACGAACAATAGAGGAGATCTGGCGCTAATGGTCGCTGTTCTAACCTAGCCTAACCCAGATGATTCACGAACAATAGAGCAGATCTGGCGCTAATGGTCACTGTTCTAACCTAGCCTAACCCAGATGATTCACGAACAATAGAGCAGATCTAGCGCTAATGGTCACTGTTCTAACCTAACCTAACCCAGATGATTCACGAACAATAGAGGAGATCTGGCGCTAATGGTCACTGTTCTAACCTAGCCTAACCCAGATGATTCACGAACAATAGAGCAGATCTGGCGCTAATGGTCACTGTTCTAACCTAGCCTAACCCAGATGATTCACGAACAATAGAGCAGATCTAGCGCTAATGGTCACTGTTCTAACCTAATTTAACCCAGATGATTCACGAACAATAGAGGAGATCTGGCGCTAATGGTCACTGTTCTAACCTAGCCTAACCCAGATGATTCACGAACAATAGAGCAGATCTGGCGCTAATGGTCACTGTTCTAACCTAGCCTAACCCAGATGATTCACGAACAATAGAGCAGATCTAGCGCTAATGGTCACTGTTCTAACCTAACATAAACCAGATGATTCACGAACAATAGAGGAGATCTGGCGCTAATGGTCACTGTTCTAACCTAGCCTAACCCAGATGATTCACGAACAATAGAGGTGAACTGGTGCTAATGGTCACTGTTCTAACCTAGCCTAACCCAGATGATTCACTAACAATAGAGGAGATCTGGCGCTAATGTTCACTGTTCTAATCTAGCCTAACCCAGATGATTCACGAACAATAGAGGAGATCTGGCGCTAATGGGCACTGTCCTAACGTAACCTAACCCAGATGATTCACGAACAATAGAGATCTGGCGCTAATGGTCACTGTTCTAACCTAGCCTAACCCAGATGATTCACCAACAATAGAGGAGAAATGGCGCTAATAGCTACTGTTCTAACCTAGCCTAACCCAGATGATTCATGAACAATAGAGGAGATCTGGCGCTAATGGTTATTGTTCTAACCTAATCTAACCCAGATGATTCAACAACAATAGAGGAGATCTGGCGCTAATGGTCACTGTTCTAACCTAACCTAACCCAAATGATTCGTCGACAGTAGAGGGGATCGGGGGGAGCACGAAAATGGCAGGCGATTTTTATTCCAATCAGTTTTTGCAAAAATTTACAAAACAAAGTAGACGTTTCAAAATGATATTAAACGTTACTATAGATTTCTAATAATAAACTAAATATTACACTAACTGAATATTAGATCAAATTTGCACTATAGAAAATGTTATATAAGCCATATAAAATTAGGTAAACTGAAATTATATCAATAATATTTATTCATCGTTATAACTAAAAAAAGTATCTATACTAAATTAAATTAGGTCTTGTGATTGTTAGAACTTTTGTTATTATATCAAATGGTAAGCACCCCATCCACACCGCATGTTGAGGTAACATTCTATAACAATGTTATTGTTACCACGTGTTGACTGTTTTCAAAAGCAACATTACTTATACTAAACACGGCAACATATAATAACAATAAATAACACTTGGAAACATTGCTCTACAAAAAATAACTACGGTGTGGCTGCACCATTAAACAAAAAAAAAATCAATTGTCGTATTGTCACCCGTCGCCTGTCATTGTCACGTTTATTAAACAGGCTCCTGGGTCTACACCCAGGGACGAGATAATGTAAGACAGAAATCTGGGTTTCGTTTTCGACGGATATGAATAAGATAAGAACACGTGTACCTAAAAAATAAAGAACAAACAAACATATTTAAGCAAACATACGGAAATTGGAAGTAAGGTTGCAGCAAATCAATCATTTCAGCATTTATTTCATCTTTTGGATAGTTCTTTAAGTTACTCAAGAATCTTGCATCAGCCATGATCTAAAGACAGACAAATGTTCGTTAAAACACAAATCTACACTACTCATCAAAAAAATCGAAACACTACTGCAAGTACAAGTAGGCGGCATTTAAATAGAAAAGAGGACTGATATCATTACAAAAACGCCAATAATTAGAGCCTGTCAGTTTAGTCTACAGTACTCCCAAATTAATAATGCGCATGCAAATCTTCGCTAATTGTCGTATTCCCGGAAACACCCGAATAATTGAATTGGAGAGAGCCCTAAACAATGCACTTGCATTTTGCACCTTGTTCGAAAGAAACAGGAGTCAATGTCATATGTCAAATCTCGTGAAACAATTGAAAACAATTCGGGCGGTCGGCGGCTGTCGCCGGTCAGTCAAAGGTCCGTCAGTCCATAGAGTATAGTAACTAAAAAAAGGAATAGAGAGGCAAGTCGACCCTAAAGAACGTCCACGAAGAAAGTGCTGCCGTCTATGAAACTTTATCAGAACTAACCGCCAAAGCCGTGGCTATAGGTAAAAAAATGAAAGAGAGTTTACTGAAAAGGCGACCTTACACCGCAGCCTGAGTCAGATTTGCATATAACAAAGAAAATAAATACCTATGTAACAAGCACAATTAAATGCAAATCAGGCTGCTGGTGTACGATCGCCTATAAATTATTAAAATAATAAAACAAAATCATTTTAACATAGTTTTTTAATCACTTATGCTTCATTTAGATACATAAGAAATAATTTACAGTTATATAAATACAAAATCAGTAACAACAACACAAATTAATAATAACAACACAATAAACAACAAATAACACTACGATAACGCGGAAAAACAACTTTTCAAGTTTGAATCCAAATTAAAAAAATGGTTTCAAAGTCGCATTGACATTGAATGATTTCTCCGGCATTGACAGTTCTGTCAATAAAACAGTCGCTCTAGCAAAACAGGCGCCATCTAGCGAGATTAAAATCACTTGGAAACGGTTTTAACGACATTTAGTTCTGCAAAACTTTCAAAGACGGCAGCACTTGTATGTCATTAAGGTCGAAAATCGCAAAAGTTCTAAGTTTCACGCCCCTGCGTCAGTCGTCTTTATATATTGGTGGTGACTGCACGTGTTCTCTCTGTGTGGAATTATATAGAGCTGCTATTACACACCCTTCTTGGTTTTGTTTTCAAAGGTGAATTTAATTTCAACTTTAATTATCTTACTCAAATTGAAATATATTTTTTTTTTTTTTTTGTAATTGTAATATTATTCTGGAATTATCAGTGCTGTAAATACTTTTGAACTGAGATTTTAATGATTAGATTTTAATGTAAACCTGTGTTTGAAAACCATTTTTCTTATTCTAATATAAACCTTGTATTATTTAAACCTTCTTTTCTTCCATCAATACACCAGCTTCAGTATAAAGAAGTAAATCAATTCAACAAAGATTGTAGCATATTCGCAATCGTGTCGTTTTCCTCGCTATTTACTTACATCGAATTATCGAATCAATTTCGTTACTGATAAATCAATATTTATCTCTTTTAGCACAAAACACATAATTCTACTAAATTATGCATGAAGAAAATGCACTTAACCACTCTATATACATATCGTCTTCCGACGCTCGGGGAATACGACCGTTGCCGAACAGTGACGAAGATTTCTATGCGCATTATTAATTTGGGAGTACTGTACACAATGGTGTACCACAATTCCAAATTTGTATTTAAATTTTTGAATGTTCATTCGATAAATGAATGTAGAGATTGTTTTCAATGTGTATTCCGTCGGTTTTTCTGCATCTAATCCCATCCATTTACTCTTTTTTTAGCAAAAAATATTGTTTTAGCCTAAAACGACTATTTTTAATTTGTTAGAAAATGCTTTTCATCCATTAACCAGCTCGGTGAAGGTCGTTCTATAAGGGATCCTGTACTAATAGCGATTGTCAACCAAGCTCTGTGACATCCAAAGACATTCAAATCTTAGATTAAATAATGTCCAGATTGATAGTAGGCCACTGAGAATTGAAGCCAAAAACACGCGGGACACATGTCCCGCATCGTACGATCCATACGTCAGTCGCCTAGGAACGTTCCCCGCGTAAACTACGTCACGAGTCCGTGTTTTGATATTATAAAATGAAGGTTTTTGTTGTGAAATGGTGTAGAAATCACACTAAAAAAAAAGGAATGTGCCACTAAATATCATTTCACAAGTAAGTATTCAATTTCACTTTGTATTTCTTTGTTACTGCATTTTAAACACATTACTGTCACGCCATATTTGTTGAGTGTTGCCAGGGGCATAATTTTGTTTACCCATTATTTGTAACTTTTAAAAATCTTTTCAGAACGAGAAATTACAAAAGAGTTTTATTTACTTATACGATGTTTTTTTTTTTTATAAATGGAAAAGCTTTGGCTCAATTACTGAATTCGAAACGCTTTGTCTATTGCCTCAAAGTCTCATTTAGAGTCAGAGTCAGATTAAGAGTCAAACTAACTAATGCCGGGTCCAGACTGGTGTAACGCGAATGTAACGATTACGTTTAATTCATGTCAACAATGTGGACGGCACACGAACTCAAAGCGAATGCAAAACGCGAATACTGCGTGCGCCTTTGTGTTCGCGCAAAAACCGACAGCCGATGGATCAACCGCGAGCGTTACATGTAATGCTCGCGGTGCTGTCCACACCTAGAATTCGCGTTACATTACACGGTGGATTCGCGTTACATTACGCTAGTCTGGACCCGGCTTAACGGTCGGACTCGGTCAGGTTCGGTCAGACTCGGTCAGACTCGATCATATTCGGTCAGACACGTTCATAATCAGTCTGACTCGCTCAGACACGTTCATACTCAGTCAGATTCGTTTGGACTCGGTCAGACACGTTCAGGCTTGGTCAGATTCGGTCTAACACGTTCAGTCTCAGTCTAATTTGGTCGAACTGGGTCAGACTCAGTCAGAATCGGTCAGACACGTTCAGGCTTGGTGAGATTCAGTCAGACTCGGTCAGACTCGGACAGACTCAGTCAGATTCGATCGGACTCGGAAAGATTCGGTCAGACACGTTCAGACTTGGTCAGATTCGGTCAGAATCGCGTTTTTTGTAGTTCGAAAGTATTTTATGAGAGCTCGTATTTCAGGCATTATTATTAATTAATCCTATTTGATAAAAGCAGCATTCATATGACATCGGATTTTTTGCCGTCACAGTTACCGTTTGTGCTATTTCTACTTACTACCTACTTAAGTACACCAAAACAACAAAAATTTATTTAACTTACAAGCAAATATCACAAAAAGTCGTAACATAATAATTTCTGATAAAGTCGCACATGACAAATTACACAAATTAAAGAAATAACGTTGAAAATCACCAACCGTAATGATAAAAAATCATGTGATTACTGTTGATGATATATTTTACGCTGAACGTAAAATACTGAAAATCTCCCACATTTATGGGTAAGTCTCCGCCACTGGTATTACACGCACATTGCACACAAACGCAAATCCGATACGTAATACACTCCCGAGCGCGGCGCTCACTCACACATTCATAAAAAGTGGCTTCACTTAAAACGTTCCGTTTTGTTTCGAACACGGAATCTGGACATTATTTAATCTAAGATTCAAATATTTACGAGCGATAGACGGGACAAGACGAACAAAATCGTAATCCAAAAACGTGTTACTACTTAGTAACAAATCGTTCTGTCTAGTGTCATACGCCCGCTTGTCAGGTAGCATTCTTGTATCAAAATCAAAAATGTTTGGGATCAACATTTTTGTAGGTATGACATTATTCCCAACGTCCGCTCTATACCTAATTCTTTTAAATCTCTTTGGTGACATCCTACCAAGGAGATTTTTACTTAACAAATATAAGAAGGATATCTAATAAGGATACCTCGCCTCGCCCACAGAAGCCGCCCAAGTCATGGCGTTGCTGGATTCGTTTGTAAATTGTACATTAATTTTCATATTGTTTACACCTAACCCCGAGTTTTTATTCCTGCTCTCCAATCAACTATCACCCTGGTTGCTCAGCACCTTCCATATATTTATTAGCAAGCGTATACATAGGATAGTTGATAGCCGATAAGCCTACTTCCGAGCATCTCGCATCCAGCGGATCCCCGCAACCTTCACCAGGGTCATCGGTCCATTTTTCCATGGTTAAGCAACCCTTATGTCCCCAGCCGTGCCCGATGGGGCACGGTGCATTGTTACTTTAATTGTGTCTGTAATTGCGGGTGTAGAAGAGCTACAGTAATAAATAGGTATTAACACACCTTCAAAGATTCTGCCCAAGAAGCGGTTAAACAATTTTTTTCTGGATCAGGTCTAATGGGGTCTATTCGCTTCCTAAAAAGCAAAATAACAGCATCCATAATGAGCGTGATGAGATGAGGTGGTTTGCCAAGTTTCCTGACGGTGGCGATATCGGCAGCGTTGATAGTCTGCAACAGAGCAGTGCATAGTGCCGTCAGCAAAGTGGCATTAAACAAGCCAATAAACTAGAGCGGTGGGTGTACCTGTAGTGCCGCCTCGGCAGCGTCTAGTGCGGGCTTAGCATCGGCAAGCTTCTCCTCTGCAATGGCGGTCTCGGCGGCGATCACGCTTACGAGCTTCACGGCGCGATCCTTCACCTGCAGCACCTCCGCTTTAACAACCTCAGCTGCTGCCTGAGAGTCTGCCACGGCCGCCAGCACCTACAGCACACTCACCGTTACACAAACTGCGAACTGCTATTAAGTACGAACTGCTATCAACTGCGAACTGCTATCAACTAGCATACAAACATAATATACAGATATAGGCTGCGTTTTAAAGATGTGCGAGGAATGTATTTATCTATTTAAACTTCATGTACGATAGTGGTACATGGGTAGATAATACCACAAGGCATTCTCTATCAGTGAACCCTTTGGGTTAAAAATCAGGAAACCACTAGCTAACCAGCAACCCAACTAACTAGGAATGTGTTTGTTACGAACCAATAAAGTCACTTCATTTACCTAGCCTCGCTCAGTGCAGCTCTTGGAAACGGCTCAGCGGAGCGCGGGTTTTGTACGTCCATAAAGGGAAAAATGTGTGCGAGGGATGTGTTGCGAGGGATGTTTGCTAGGGATGGACACGAGCAAAAAAAATTGCAATCACTCGACGATGTGGTTACAGCTCGCATTTGAAACGAGCCCGCTACGCATCCTCGCACTGCCCAGCTACCTCGCACATCCCTGGTGGAATCGCAGCCTTAGTTTGGGGAAAACCAAATCTATAAGACATAACAGCAAACTTTCTTTGGCGTGAATTATACAGAAACGGCGTAAGGTGAAGGCGCGGCAAAGGCGCTGCGCACGCATGATACCGCTTCAAAAGGTTTATCCTAATAATATTATAAATTCGAAAATTTGTGAGTATGGATGTTTGTTACTCAATAACGCAAAAACTACTGAACGGATTTGGATAAAATTTGCACACAGATACTTTATAACCTGGATTAACACATAGGATTCTTTTTATCCCGGTAGTAAGATCCCATGGGACAACAAACTTCACGCGGGCGAAGCCGCTGGCAGAAGCTAGTACAAAATAAACGAAGGCGACGTGTCGTGAATTACACAAGTGGCGTGGTGCAGGCACGTCGTTATTTTGTTTCCTTATCCGTTCCACGCCTGCGCTGCGCCTGCGCCGTGCCTTCTCCTTGCGCCACTCCTCTATAATTCACGCCTTAGGCGGGAATCATACAGAAACGGCGTACGGTGAAGACGCGGCGCAGGCGCAGAGCAGACGTGGAACAGATAAGACATGGACGCGATTTAAATTATATCAAAGAGGCGAAGAGACGCCGCAACTAGTCATTATACAGGCTGACTTTATCGTGATAAAATGTCTTCCTCTTCAGACGACGAAGATGCGCTTGCTTTGCTGCAACTCATTAACGTGCAGAGACACCGAAGATATTGGGTGCACCCTGTGTGGAAAATGTCATAAGAGCATAGATATTTTAAAATAATGGAAAAAATATGCGAATATCCTGATCGTTTTCTTACAGTGTATAAAATGTTTGTCGAAAGTAAAACACGGTCTTCATTTTTCTGCACCTACTGTATAAACAAAAGTCGTGCTGCTTGCGCGCCTCTCCAGTCGCGACTGCTAGCGACGCGGAACCGGCGACGAAACGACATGCCACGCCGCTTGAGTATAATTCACATCGTGTCGTCTACCTACATTTTGTATTGAAACGTTTTGAAGCGGCAACATGCCTGCGCCGTGCCTTCACCTTACGCCGTTTCTGTATAATTCGCGCCTTACATACCAGAAAATCATACACACTTGCCGAAAACAATTATATGTATAACAAAATGATTTTCATGAAAACGAACCAATATTTCCACGAAAGTAGAAAAATACTTCCCAAGAAAATTGCCTGGTATTTCTTATTATACGGGTACATTCGGATGTTCCCATACTGTTCTCAAACCCACTATGTACATAATTACTCAAAGGATACGATGCAAACCTCTTCCGCATTAGCTGTGGCTTCCTTAATTTCCTGATCTTTAATTTCTAACTGTTTCTTTAATTCATCAACACTAGCAGCAGCTTCAACCAATTTGCTTAGACCAGTAGTCATTCTAAAAATGGTTTTAAATGTAAAAATGATTGGGAGCAGTGCAGCGGCGAATTTATATGGTTATTTTGGTCAGATAAATGAAATGCGTGTCCCAGTGTGAAGTCTCTTTACTTCATTGTTAATTACGGAAAATAAAGGCGCCATTCAACACATCCGGAAATTAACAAGAATATGCATTTTGTTGATTGCACAAATGCACACTAACAATTTCTTTTTTTAATTATGCTGGTCTGATAGACCCCCTTTTTTTTGTCGGGGGCAAAAATGGCCAGGTTAGGTACAGTCAGTTCCAAAAAGATGTATACCAGGTAAAATTTTTTATTGTAAACAACTTTTGTTCCAATATTCAGTTTGACCACTGTGGTAACGACGGCTCTACATCGTCGTGATATACCAAATATGGGATTATTATTAACCGGACGAGCATGTTTCGCTCTGTAGGGCTGTCGGTTGTACACCAAGCTTTGATGACAACCGAGAATGTCAAAATGTTGGTATTACGTATTACACAGAGTGGATATCACTTAACGGTGACTAACAGCTCGGGTACGTCGTAACGTCTTACACGAAAGCCACTTCAAACTCAGTTGTCATCAATTTGATGTCCACTACGCTTACATAATCGCAATATTAGAAGAATCGATACGAAAACGTCTGTCAGAATGAGTTACGGTGACTATCATCCACTATTGCCCATAGTGGATGATGCCCGATGACGTCATATTTGATCGCGACTGGTCATACATAATACGAAACTAACCTTTTGACAGTTATTTGATGGACACTGAGCCCAGTTACTATCATTTCGAGCTATCAACAGAGATACGTAATAGGCCTGCTGGAACGGTTAGCGCTAACGGTCCCATGTAAAATTATGAGAGGGTGTTATTTCACGGATGCAGAAGCGTGCCGTGAGAGCCATTACGCGATCACAATGGGATACCACCGCGACGACCACTTTTTAAACGGCTAAAAGTATTGACTGGTCCCACTATAGTGATATTACAGGCGGCGGTATGCGCTAGGCAAACGAATACAGTAAATGTGGAGATAAGCATAATTTATTGTACTCGTGGTAGAAACAAGCTAGCTGGCTACCCACACACCCTATCTAAATCAGAAAAATTAATTCATGTTTATTGGTCCATCCACATATCATAGAAACAACAGATGATCTGTGGATCCATCAGTATACAACCAGAGACCGGATAATATCTTGAGCGCGACGTCTGACAATGCTTTAAAGCTAAATTCAAAGGCTGGCTAATCGACCAGGCGATAATTGACCTAAAAGAATGGTTTTAGCTATTTTGAAATGTGTATTGTTTCAATTAGTCTGTTTATCAGTTGTTCTTAATTAAATTTTTCTATTTATGTACACACAGTAAACAACAGAGGAAAATACATTAAAAATATGAATACAAAGGAAATGCTTATTTCTTAAGAAATAAGCAGTTCCAATTAATTAATTTAGTTTAATTTTAATTTACGATGATTTTTTAAATTTTGTGTTTTGTGCTTTTTTTTAATAATGAATTAATGATTTGTGTTTTTACTTTCTTAAAAAAATTTGACATGTAACTCTTGATAATTACTAATAAACTAAACGAATTTTATAATTAATAAAACATAATTACAAGAAAAGCTTCCTTTGATTTTTCTATTAATAAAGTGACAGGTAGGTGACGCGAATAGGATATTTAAAGCTTACTTTGTTTATAGAAACACTGATAGTTACGATACGTGACATATTGACTGACAGTTATACGTAAGTAAGATAGAGAAAACGGACCTTCAAGCTCATTTCCCAAGCTAATCATGCGTATGCTCAATAGGATTGAGATCGACGGATTGAGCAAGCTGGTCTAATAATACCGTGGTATTGTGTTCGCTGAACAAATTTTTCGCTGGTCTTTTGGTGTGTGCACTGGCGCGCATTATTTATCCAAAGATAAAGTTAAAGTTAACCCGAGTGAACCTAAATGTATTTTTTATTTATTTTATTTATCACATAATCTACAGCCAATTAAGGATTTACAATTTAACATCTATACATAGCTAAGAATACAGCATGTGAGAGTGTGTGTGCCTGAGGAGTTAAAGTGGGTGTGTGACAGCGTTGCCAGATTTTTTTTGCCAAGTCGGGACTTTGGAACTTTTTGAGTGAAAAAAGCGGGATTCTTTCGTCGAAAGCGGACATAGTAAAAAAAACCTATATAATTAAAAGTTTTTAAATATTTATCTTTTTATTTGAGTTCAAATTATGTTTACGTAGTAGACAATAGATAGCAAAAATAGCCATAGTAAATGTATACAAAAATAATTCATTTAAATCAGATTTAATTTACCCTATCGTTAAATAGTTATCATCATATTCATAGAAAAATATAAAAACAGAAATCAAAATCAAAAAAGTTCTACTTATTCATGATATTTCTGTGAAGATTTAACTTCTTTTAAAGTTTCCTTTTTTTCTTTAATAAAGATGAAGAACTCTTCACAGGATAGCTGTAGATTAAACTGGATTTCATTATATTTACGGTGCATTTATTTCTAGCATCCGACCATTTTAAATTCATCTGGGAAAAAACACGTTCAGGAAAGCAGTTTGATGTTGGGGTATCCCAACATCACAACATCAAACTAATATGAAAGTTAATATGAAAGACACTAGTATATTTAAACATATTCCTGGTATCTTTTTTTGGAAACTGTTGAAAAAACTGGTGCCATTTCTGTGCGGTGGTGGCAGTGGTGTCTTTGCAATTTTCCACTAATACGTCCAAGGATGATTTATCCCCGAAAAACGGGACTGAGCCTGTCCCGCGCGGGACATTTAATTATGATTGAAAAAGCGGGACCGTCCCGCCAAAAGCGGGACGTCTGTCAACGCTGGTGTGTGAGTATGTTATAACGGTGTGTGTGTGTGGTGATTGTCTGTATACGTTCTAGCATTACTCGTAACATAGCATAACTATTGTACCTTCTAGCCATTTCTGCTATATTTACATGTTTCTCTTTATAAAGTACTTTGTAGCCTTCAAGGAAAGATAGATACGACTTGGGAGTGACGTGCGTTTGTCTTCTAAATCGTTCGTAGTATCCTACGCACGTATCTGCTACGTTATCCTGCACCATGCCCATTATCTCAATCAACTGCACCTTGGTTTCCTCTGAACACACCACCTAGAAGATGATATTTCGTGACCAATCAACTATTCGTTACAAAAATAGAAGTTGCGTTAAAAAAAAACATCGATTGTATTATCATCATCATCATTTCAGCTGAAAGACGTCGACTGTTGGACATAGGCCTTCCTGAAGTGTCACCATCACCACATAGACCAGCCCCGTGCGACTCGCATCCAGTGGAACCCCGCAGCCTTCACCAGGTCATCGGTCCACCTAGTGGGAGGCCTTCCAACGCGACGTCTTCCAGTTTCGCGGTCGCCACTACAGAACTTTTCACCGCATCGGCCATCTGTTCTGCGAGCAATGTGCCCTGCCCACTGCCACTTAAGTTTGGCTATTCTTCGGGCAACGTCAGTGACCTTGGTTCTCTTGCGGATGTCTTTTTCATTTTAAAGAGATTGAATAGTGTCTGTCGTGAAAAAAAAAACGACCAGATGTGTCAACGTACCACTAGGGTAGTGGCTAGGATTTTAGGGGATCTGCTCACCGTACTACTAGGGGTATAGCTAGAGGTACGGTGACTCTCTAACATAATTATGAGGTTAAGGACTGTGAAATAAAGAATGATGATGAATCTAAAATCATCTAGTCAACCTCAGTGAAATTTTTATTTACCAACTGGGAGCTGTTATCAAAAGTGTTTTATGATAACAGCTCAAAATGGTCAGCAAAATGGTCTACTTATACAACGCTTTTAAACAAGTTTTAGGCAACAGCAAATTTTACTAACTGCAAAATCCCATAAAAAGTGGTAAGCGACTTCAATAAGTGCTTGTTTGGGCCACTTCTGGAACCAGTCCATAGTAGATCCAGATATGAGGCCGGGAAACTTCAGAGCTCGACTTCTAAACTTCTCGCCTACCTAAATAAAGCAATTAAAACTTCAAAGAGTATGGAATTCTTCTACAGGGTGTAAAAGACCTCATCACGAAGCCGTCAACCAAGCATTCTGTAAATCAAACTAAGTGACTTTACGCAAAAATTATTGCCGGGAAACGCCTTTTTTTTGGGTGAAAAATCATGTTTTGTGCTGATGGATGAATTAGTACGGGGGTCGTGGAGGTGTTTTAAATAAAAAATCTTACATTAAAAACTTGTATTAAAAAAAACTTGTCAAATAGTTGGAACTTTGACCCCCAATATCTCCGTAACTAGAAGGTTCCCAGGTATGGTGTAGAACAAAAAAATGATCGCAATGACGGGAAGAGCAAGTGCCTTTCGGCTTCGTTAAGAGGTGTTTTACACCCTATATATTGTTAAGGCAACATTGTTCTCTCCCCGCCGCCTCACGATCTTTGCCTGTTTCTGCAGCGTCAGCAAAATACCAAAGAGTTCGTAGAGATTTCAATAGTGCAGTCGCCACTCGAGTGCAATAGGGTTTAAGCATGATTTTTTGAATAGCATAGTGAAATTATTCTAATAGCATAGTGAAATTATTTTTTTAATATCTATATAAAATAGTAAGTTATAAGCATTTGAAACTGCTGATTAGACAGAGAGATCCGATACAGAGAATGACGTCATTCTCTGCATCGACGTACAAAATCTATACTAAATTCCGTTTATCTAGAAAAATAGAAACAAAAGTTTAAATGGTTACAACTTTTGTGTTGTTTGGCCGATTTATGTCTTGTTTTCGCTTTTTGTCATTATTTTTATAGTACTTATCGAAATAAAAAATAAAAAAAATTATGCATATTCCCTATTAGATAAAAAATACTCAAAAGGTGGAACGAAGTTTGTAGTGGTCGGATTTTCATAGGACTTATCTTATTGAATTTTAAGGTTTAACAGATATTCCAAATCTGTACTTGACATTTTTAGCAGGATTTTGTAATGTCCAATTATTTCTTGTGATTTTGATTTCGTTCTTTGAACAAAACTGTTTCCCACCATCTAGGATCCGCTTCAGGATACAATATTTTGTGAATAACTGCGAACACCAAAAACCTTTCCGCGCCGCCGTGGCTATTAAGATAAAGTTCACGAGTTCACGAGTTCACGACTGGTGTGCGCGAACTCGATTCGAAATATGTTCGCGTTCGTGTGCGAATATGCCGTCCATATACGTACGAACCAAATGTTGATGTTTGTGTTCGCTATGTTCGTGTTCGTACGTGCGTACGCGACTCAACGTGACGGAAGCCGAACACTCCGGTGTACATCTTCTGCCTAGTGTAAGCGGGAGATGTATACACTGGTATAAGGCGTTGCGTCGTTGCTACGGCTGCAACGCACCATGTGCATTAAATATGAGTGTTTTCAATGATTTAAATAAATATGCGTTGACTTACAGGTGAAAAACATAAAACAACGTGTAAGTTAGCTCTGGATCGAATAATGAAGTATTCATACAACACATCTGGAACTGGAATCCTTTTAGGTGCAAACTTCTTCATTATAGGTGTCAACAAGTTAAGAATCTCGTCTGCAGAAAACAGAAAATAGAATTATGAACAAACCAGGAAAGAGAAAATAACAAACCATTTTTTTTATACGGTAGACGTGTGTAGAGTTTAAACGAACTCACAAAACAGAAGTAATTCCTAGTGGGGAAAAGATTAAAAAATAATAATTAAACAATACAAAGTAATGGCTTAAACGAACCCATTTCTTCTTTGGGGAACAGATTGGCAATTTCTCCTGAGCTAAGAATATTGTTGAGGAACTCCAGAAACTGTTCATCTTTAATGTCGTTGTCAGTAAATATGAAAGAAATGCCCCGTCCCTGCAGGCCGGCCACGCGGTACAACACTTTTATGTCATCCATAAAGTTGTTCACGTTGTAGGATCTGAGAACATTTTTAGAAAACTTTATTGAATAATAATAATAATATAATTTTATATTAAAACGTAATGTAATTCTTGTGTTATACCTTGTTAAAGTTATTTGATAGAAAGTAAAGTTAGCTATAAATGATGCCAATTTTGTTAAGCTCTGTTTTCCAGAACCGCCGACGCCCACAAGTAAAGCATTCCCACTGTGAACATTAAACATTTTAGAAGTTTTAAAACAGTTATTCAAAGTAACTGGGAAGGTACTAATAGACTACCAGCTTACCGTGGTGTGCTTATGATCCGGGATATGATAAATAAATGCACCATTGCGTCGTGGAAGAATACCAGGTCTAGGTGAGCTCCCCTAATTTGTTCATTAAACAGTTCCTGGAAGCCTTTGAGTTTTGTCATAAGAAATTCCCATCTGTGACAATACAAATAATATAATAAGGCACCAGCTGTCATTTGCATCAAAGAAAGCCCCATCTCTCTTTAGATAGAACTAGCGGACTTCCCGCGGTTTCACCCGCGTAGTTCCCGTTCCCGTAGGAGTACGGGAATAAAATATAGCTTAAGTTACTCGTGGATAATGTAGCTTTTGAATGGTGAAAGAATTTTTTAAATCGGTCCAGTAGTTTTTGAGCCTATTCATTACAAACAAACAAAGTTTTCCTCTTTATAATATTAGTATCTATAGATAAAGAAAGATGGTGTAAAATTTGGGGATGAATTTTTTGTTATGGGATAAAATATACACTCAGCGGTACGGAATGTGAGTGTGACCCAAACATAAACAAACCGATAACAGGAAATTTTGGTAAAGCGTATGAGAATTTCGAGTGGCAGTTTGTCAGGACATTTTATTTTTGAAAATTTAAGAGGGTAACTACAAATACAAGTTAATTTGTTTAATTTCTGTGGCATTTAACGTTAATTTGTTAGTGGAAAGCACAAAACACTGGTGAGTTAAAATTTGATACCTATTGAAATAGTCGTGCATTTAATTCTTTTTTGAGGTTGTATTCAGCAATTTTTTTGTCTGGCTTTAAATAGATTTTAAATACCTATTTATTACGCTTATGAGTACTACATTGTATACACACTGTATTATTTATGAAATACCGCGAACCCGGAAAAAAAACGGCATTTTAAAAAGCCTTTCAATACTTTTGTACCCTTTTGGAAAAAACGTACTTAGGTAACTAAGCATCCGAATATTCGATCTCTATATACGACACGTAATTTAATTAAGACTACTCGTAACACGGAACAGTTGACACCCTTGCATACATTCTCTCATAGACTAGACTTTTCGTATAATTTTACTCCATTTAACTGCAAATACATCACATTCAGGGTTGGCAGTCACAAGGGCGTTGCGTTGAGTGGACAAACTTGGCTCTGGCGACAGTGATGATGGCACCAACAGATTGTGCCGGTGGCTCTGACGGTGTCCGATGTATTTCTCGGTCACAAAATGCCGGCAGAAAAGGTCATGTAGTTCGGGACAGTTGATGGAAGTAAGATACTAACGAAGGTAGTTCCTCATATACTTTGGGCGCTTCGGTACTGAAGTCTTCATCTTCATCACCGGTTGGTTCTATCGGCTCACGCAGGAAGTTAACAAAGAATGTTTCTTCTTCTGGGAAATCACTTACATACTCGGGTAACTCTAGTCTGGCTGTTTTCCAGAAATTTTCTACGAACCATTCTTTGTCATCAAATGTGGTAAATCTGAAGTAATGAGAAAGCCATACAGCGTCTTCGCTATCCACGTAATAAATAAATAAATAAAAAAATAATAATAATAATAATAAATGTAAATATTACATGTAAGTAGTGCCCGAGCGAAGCTTCGGCGGAGATGAGTCGAAGGTTTCCAGAAAGCGCCGAAATTGATCGAACTGTTCCGAATGCACGAGGGCGTGATGGAAGAGGCGAGGGGACAGGGGTCTTCACAATAACATTCATACCCACACTAAATATCAATAATTCATAATCTTCCTTAGTTATTTCCTTGTAACTGCTTCTACACACCCCGGATCTAGGTAGAGTCAAACCAGGGCCCCCTAACCCCTCCCTCATTTTCATCTCACTACTTTAAAGCCTTTGCCAAATCCGTTCCTTAAATTGTATTCCATAGTTTCAAAATATTCTACTGAATTAGTTTTACCAGTGTTTTAATTTATTGTCATTGTCTGCGCCAGTTTGTGAGTTATTTTAACAATTTATTTGAAACGCTGAAGAGTGGGGGACGCCACAATCAAGTTTCTACCATAATTAGAAAAAATCATACATCCGGGGTTGCTTCCACAAAATTATTCACTTTTAGCCAATTTTGAACTGAATTTCTTAGGGTAATTAAACCTTCGGCTTCGGCTAGAAAGCTACCTTCGGTCGGACACTACAATCATGTTAGTATTATTTTATTACCTGTCCGATATTACTCTTAAACATTCATGAAACCAAAGTTTGATAGCCGTCGAAATCGTTTGAAGCTCCTCTCTCTTTATAAATAGAATGCCTTCCCATATACGAGACAGATCCCTAAGGTTGAATACGTAATGGAACTTTGCTGGTGTTGGCAACATTTTTATCTGTAAATAGTCTTTATGAAAGCGAATCTAATAATTAAAATTATTACAGTTATTTAACAAAAACCGGGCAAGTGAGTTTCGGACCACGTCAACCACGTACTGGTCCTGTTGTTACATACACACATTTTTATTAATCTCAAAAATAAGTTAGCATATTTCATCGTATTTTTGGAAAAAAAAATAAGAACAATAAGGTTGACTAAAATGAAAAAGTCTCTTAGGCAATTTTTTTTAACAGGTGAAGTAAAGAATCCAACACGGCTATGTGCATTGTTTTTTTTTTCATCCATCGGGCCTCATTTTTTCCCAT
Organism: Xestia xanthographa; assembly: GCA_905147715.2. Taxonomy (NCBI): domain Eukaryota; kingdom Metazoa; phylum Arthropoda; class Insecta; order Lepidoptera; family Noctuidae; genus Xestia; species Xestia xanthographa. The sequence goes on along the minus strand of LR990642.1, from coordinate 23,428,085 downwards.
ATTTTTTTTTATTAAGGCGGTGGTATCTGCTAACGAGAGGTTTTCTCCATGTAACTCCTCTTTGATGAGTGAATATATATGTTCAAAAAAAATATATGTTGCTTATTAGACTCTTAACTTTAATTGGTACAATTGAAATAATTCTAACTTTATTATTACTATATGAAAAAAATGTTCAAAGTGAAGCATTTTTTCTTCGAAATTACGTAACTACTCCTAAACGGCATTAAAATTTAGTATTTTTTTGTCACTCAAATATTCGTCACGTTTTTCTTCACAAACGGTACAATTGGAATTTTGATCTAATGATTTATTAGGCTACAATTAATTATTCCATGCATTCTATAGTAACAGAATAGGCGGGTCCGTGCGCGAGCGACGGGCGGCAGTGCAGCTGGGACCGTCGGACGTGGAGGTTGTGCTGCTCTGCTCGCTCGCATTATAATGCCCCGATTTTTGCATGGACGATTTAGTATTCTAGTTTTTAGTCAGATGGTCATTTTGCAAGTAAAGTATTTTATTTTACGCGCTTGGACGCTTGCTATAAGACTAATTCAGTGATTTGTATTGTGAAGTTTATTTATTTTTCGTGTACCTACCGTGTGTGCATAAATGTAATAGTTAAATTTTAAACTCGTGATATCTTTTGAATGGAATGTCCGAATTGGATAATTTTAAAAGTAATTTAGAGGTATTGAAGCAGTCTTGAATATAAAGTATTTTATTTTGATAAGGATTAATACCACGATACAAATAAAGAGCCTTTTCTAGCGGCGACATTTCAATTCAATTTTCAACCGACTTCCAAAAAGGAGAGGCAAATTGCGAGAGATGAGATGGCAATTTGCACAAACAAACACATGCAAATTGCAATTGGGATAAATTCAATAGGTACGATAAAGCACTTTAATAAAATTATGGACCTTTACAATTGAAGAGAATAAGATTTCAGAAGAAGATTGCAATTTGCATGTGTTTGTTTATGCAAATTGCAATATTCCTATGTAAATAGTTCTTCGTCATTTTAATTAATAAATGTCGTCAAAAGAGAATTGTTTACTATGTTCTTAATTGGATGGACCTTTGACTAAAAGTGCTTTATCTTATCCCATTGAATTTATAAGTTAAGATTTCATAGTTTCCCTTTCATTTAATTTATCGTATTTGTTAGAGGGATTTGATCCTTATGATTTACCCTATCGATTGGTGCCATAAAAGTACAGGGTGTTATTTTTTTGGAATTTAGATGGTTCGATTCCCGAGTGTGGCACGCGAATTTTCAAAATCTTTGAATGCAGATTAATTTCTTTTTAAAAATGAAGGAATGTTGCCTTTGAGTAAAATTTGCTATCTCCGGTATTAAGAGTACTTTCCCTCCAGGTGGCATTACATATTACCACCCTGTATAATAAATAAATAGATTTTACAAAAAACTTCATGCTTCTACGATGCTTTTTCAGTGAGATATCGGCGATAACGTGTTTTTCACCGTTTCAATGGCACGGCCATGGGATTTTAGCCTTACAGCTCTTAAAATATAAACCTAGGACTTTTCATTGTATTTTTACATATTTCGACGTATTTAAATCTGTGTTTTACAAAAATCTTCAGACCTCTGCGATGCTTTTTCAGCGAGATATCAGTGATAACGTGTTTTTCACCGCTGCAATGGCGCGGCCAAGGGGTTTTAAGTCTTACAGCTCCTAAAATATAAACCAAGGATTTTTTTCTATGTTTTTACAATTTTTTTACAAATTCAATCTGTTATTGACCCGAATTTCAAGTCTCTGCAAGGCTTAGTTTTAAAGATCTCCGTGGCCGCGCGGTTCTCCGCGTTTCGATGGCGCGGCTACGTTCAAACCCTTTAACTTTTTAACCATAACTTTGACAAATTCATGGTTTCGGGAATCAACTTTTACAAATTATTACAAAATCTTGTCGTAGTAGTTAAACAAAAATGCTGTAGTCGCGCCATCGAAACGCACACGGCGCGGCCTCCTGCGAAGAGCGCGAGTCACACTATGCGCGCGTAAAAATGTAACGGGGAGCGCGGGGAAAATATTTAGCTCCGCCCAGATCCTCAAGGCCGTTCGCGCATACCACCGCCTTAAGATCACTACTCTTATCGATATAGAGTAAATAGTCTCCGATTAAAATGGTTCTGTCAATGATATTCTATTAAACAGATATGTTGTGAGCGCGTAATCGTGAAGGCTCGAAAACGGACTAATTGGCTTGTTTTGCCTTTATTCTGCGTCACTGCGTGTATGTAAGCTGGCGCTGCCCCGCGGCACAATTTTTTCGGTGGTTTTGTAGGTGTATAACATATCTGTTTATTAGAATATCATTGGGTTCTGTGCAATTCGGCCGGACGGTCATGACGACAGTATTTTGGTTCCTGTTTTGCTCCCTAGAAGCAACACAGATTTCGCGGTAAGGTAGGTATTACAAACTTTGGTTTGCTGCCACATGATACGAGTGACCGGCACGAGCCTCGGCATAAAATCTATTATCCTCTTGTCGTAGCGGGATTTACAGAAATGTCCAGAGCTTATAGTATCTGAAATGAAGGAATAATGAAAAAACCTGGAAGATAAACCTGGTAGAGGTTGTTGTACCTACAATAATATAAAACCCCTAACGGGTTCATGGTACAGGTTTAAAAAAAATAGGTTTAGAATATAATGTCACTGTAAATAGTGACATCATACCTATTCTAAACCTAGCTATTTATTATTTTCTACCATAATGATGGATATTTCCTGTTAGACGCGCGGGATGCAAATCCCTCAACCGCGCACATGCAACAATTATTGCAAGTTTTAAAATCATTTTCTGCCCGTTCCGATAAAAACACCTGTAGCTCAAAAACTACAAGTCCTAGAGCAATTTCAAAAATACTATTGTCAAGCTGATTAGATATGGAATCTACTTATCTAGAAATCAAAATGTAATACTTTAATTATATACTCCAAATCATAATGTATAGCTAAAAAATAGTTACGCCGCCATCGTTCACAAGGGAAATAACTACTTTTTCACGGGCGAAATATTGCAACTTCGAGATTCCAAAACGAATTTACGTTGACAAAATAATAAAGGACGGTTCACAAGGATAATTTTGATATATAATAGTATCAGCTACCATTAAAAATACCAGAGTTATCACGACATTTGCTGCGCAGGTAAATTCGAGTGTTCACCGTCTGTCAAATGAAAGTTTCTTTTTTTTTTTTCGGCAAATTGTCTATGCAATAGTGTTGCGATGTTCGATTTTATTATTGAGGAATTTAGTAACGAATTGAACACAGAGGAATAAACTGTGGAGGTGACAGTTTTAGACGGTTTTTAATGCAGTTTTTTGGAGGCGGGTGCGCGTGCTACAAGTGTGACAGATAGCTGTCAAGTGCAGTGCAGCACTGTCAACTATTGTGACAGATAGCTGCTGAGAGGATAGGTACTCAAGCACATAAATAAGTATGATAAATTAGACATCAATTTGTGAATCATCATCATCTGCCTAGCCTGTGAATCAACAGACTAAAATTGTAACGCATTCATGATGAAGCTTTCTTTCATTTAGTTGCATAAAAATAAGTAATCCATTCACTAATCAGTAATCACTAATCACCTTAAAAACAATCGTACCTATTTGTCAAATAGAAATAGAACATTAATTTTACCAAATATTTTGTCCATCGAAATAATGCTGGGTAGAGTACAGTTAAATATATTAAAGTGTCTCTTCAACCGCGGAGGAATATCGTTACGACCACCACCTACAAACATTTAATAGGTATAGATCATAGAGTAAAATATAAGTATTGGTATAGATATAGCGGAAAACGCGGCAGAATGTTTCATTGTCGTGGAAAAGCTTCCAGTCAGCCAAGCACGAAGCGCGAAGCGCGAAGAAAACGTGACATCATAGGTAGATGACAAAAAAAAACTAAAAAATATTGGACACATTTTTTCTCTTTTTTCACGTAAACAAATAATGAAGACGATACAGTGCGTCGAAAACTCGTCTGACGTCATATTTGAGTACGTCGTCGAGTAGTCACGTTAGTCAGTCGTCATCTCCATTGCACGCGGTGGGTTGTTACCATGGATTACAGAATTTCTGATATATTTAGATTTCAATATATACCTGGATGTATCATTGCACCGAACATCTGAATGTCGGCAATGGTGGTGAAATCGCCGGGCTTGTCTAGAGAGTAGAAACCACCCGCTTCCATCATTTGTCTAACAATTTCATTTGTCACCTAAAACAAAGATTTCATTCATAACGAATGCGCCCCTACTTTGCGGTCGGTAGTTCATGGGAGCCTCACTTACGCGTTGCATCTAATTTCTACATACCTACATCTCTGACAACTTAATACCTTAATACCACTCGCGAGCAATTTAATCGACTCACGCCTTATCCATGCAAGACATAAATACTAAAAAAAATATACCTATATAAGTTTTTCATAATTCCCGATTGATTACCATTTTTTATTTGATACAATATGTTCATAGTTTCGTTTCCGAATGGTAACCAACGGAACCCTATTACTATGCTTCCGCTGTCCATCTGTTCGTTCGCATCCGTCCGCTGTCTGTCAGCGGGCTGTATCTATGATCATCCTGAAACAACATCATCTGCCTAGCGTTTTTCCAACTATGTTGGGGTCAACTTTCAGCGTAATCGGATGCAGCTGAATACCAGTATATTACATGGAGCGATTGCCTCTGAACTCCACTACCCAGTTAGTACTGGGTAATACGATACCCCTTGGTAAGTCTTTTTGAGCCACTGACTGCCTGTTACGACTGTAAAAGGTCTACAAATGACAGCCGGGACCAACAGCCGTACTTTTCGAGGCACGGAGGAAACTCAGTATGTAAAGGGTGGTCGCCAATCCACAGATCAACCTAGGCAAGCATGGCATAACCTAAAGATCGCCCGAGCGGCTGTTATTATTTAGCCACGAGCTCCTCATCCTATAACATCAAATAATAAATTAAAAATTAAAGGCTCACGTACTGCGATGATACGGAACCCATCAAGCGCGAGTCCGACTCCCACTTGGCCAGTTTTTTAATTAAAAAGGGCCACATTAGATCATGGAATAGGCTCACCGGGGTAAGCACGTTTAAAAAAAAACACGCCAGGTACACCACTTCACCGGTGGCGTGGAAACGTTTGATTATTTGAAGAAAAACTTTTTTTCATCTTTTTGAACAGCTATATCTCAGAAATGGTGATTCTTAGGAGAAAATATAAAATCAGTTATTATAGGAAATTGCACGATCTACAATTTTGTCGTACTTATGTTTATGATAAAACTTACCGTTTGGCTGAAAAATGCAAAAAAACCCATTTACGCGACCTTTGACCTTGAATATTTTTTTTGCAAAGGTTTCGTTTTGTTGTTGTTTGTTGTTGTTGTTGTTTTTGTACCCCTATTTTTTGAGCTAATTTGACTGGACTAATATATCTGAGTTGTTATATTCGGAATTTTAAACCATTCGGAATTATGAAATTCTGAATTGTGACTTTCGGAATAAAGTTTCTCGGACTTATGTAGTGTTACCCATATGAATGCGCGCTCATAGGTTGAGTCGATTTGGTTGCTCGCGAGTTTGTTACGCCGTTTTTTTCTTTACCTGATCACCCCACTCATTCACCACTGGCATGTTGATGTCGTCTACGAACACTGTCATCGCTCGCCCACCTGGAGGCCCATATGTCATACCGACACGCTTTTCCACGTATGATTCAATAATTCTCTGCAATATAAAAAAAAAGCAGTAGTAGGAAGTATGTAATTTTTAATCAATGTTTTCTTATGACGTAATGACATCAAATTCGCAGGTATGGTCTAGAATAAAATGGTTGTCTGTAAAGTCGGTTTACGGACGAATAATTTTACGTGATAACGTCATAAGAAAACTTTCATGAAAAATTGCATACTTTTATGAATTGAATAATTGAATTAAATTATTATCACTGAATTATCATTATTTCTTTCTAGGATGATTTTTCAACAACACTGATAGATGTAATTATTAATTACCAACCAAAAGGCTAAATACAAATTTTCATGATATTAGTGATTTTAACTTAAAAAACAAAATGTCATCCCCCTTTTCGCCCCCTTGAGGTGGATGGTCCAGGGTAGCCGGCAAAATTCAAATGTTCTTACGTTTTTTGCAATTTGCAGGCCAGTAGTGCTAGATTTTGTGTTGATTAAAATATTGTTCGCGATTGTAAGACGTATGTAGTTACAGAATTTTAACCATCAAAATCATCAATACAACCCTTTATGTTCATAAAGGTCAAAGTCATTCCATTTTTATTCATTCAGAAATTTCACGAGCTATCCTGACGCTTTCACCTTAGGATTGAATTTATAACAACACCGTTGCGTTAGCTTCCAACCATACGCCTAGATAACAAATTTTGTGATTTTCGAAAATTAAGGACTTTCTATACACAACTTCATCCCCTTTTTTAACCCTTTGGGGCTGGAATTATCAAAAACGCTGAGACACGTATACATTAATTTTCAATCGGCAGCCTAACTTTAAAACTGAAGGACTTTCATACAAACTTTCATCCCCTATTTAACTCCTTTAGGGGTTGAATTTTGAAAAATCCTTCCTTATTCCTTGTCTAAATTATAAAGGGAACCACTGTGCAAAATTTCAGTTTTCTAGGTCCAACCCAGGGGTTTGGGCTGGGCGTTGATGAGTCAGGCGGAACGTGACTGGCGCGCAGAACGGCGTGACACTTTTTCGTGCGTGCAGCCGGTGTTCATCGATTTTTAAGCCGTTATCACGTCAAAAACATACTTCCATCGTACTATTCAATTGTTGGGATAGTGAACGAGCAGATAGATCTATCCGACTTACTTGGAACAAATTCGGCGTCGTAGCTGATGAGAAGTTAATTATTTTGAACAGTCTCACTTCGTTATCGTATTTTATCATATAACTTTTTAACATGACAGTCTTGGCAGTGCCTTGTTCGCCAATCAGAAGCACCGCCTTGTTCTGTTTAGCGATGGTTCCGATCAAAAATGTAATGCACACGTTATCGATATTCGGCACCAGAATTGACGAGTACTCGGGTATGCTATCAGATGGATAAATGTAGGGCTCGACACTCTCAGACCTGGCAATATCAAAAGACCACTTATAATATTTATTACATTATTATATATAAATAAATTAATAAATAATATACTAGGGCAGTCCCAAACTCCCAATATGTGGTGGTTTGTACTATATCTTTCTATATCCACGTGTATCAAACGACGTTTTTCAATACACTTTTGAAGAAATAAAATAAAATAACGGAAAATATTTTTGTCACGAACTATGAAACTATGATTTTCATTTTCATTTTTTTTGCGCTTTGGTTTCGCCAGGTTGAAGGAGAGGCAATGGTATGAAGCCGTTAAACAGCCTAATATAAAAAAATATTTATTTTATATTTTTGAATTCAGAACATAAATAAATGTTAATTTGTGTATAAAAGTAACTATTCGTTTTTAATAATAATGTTTATCTATGATATTCTATTTATAAACACAATTTTAATATTCAAAAAATACGTATTGACGCGTAGTGCTTTGCCGAAATTAAAAAAAAAAACATTCACCTCAGACTATAAGCATTGAACCAATTTGGATATAGGTATAGTTATCTGTGGCAATTTTCATTTGAAAAAAATCGCACACGTGTGAAATATATTGCATGTTGTACCTAATCGTAGTGCGTTATGGACCAGTTTTCGAGGAAGTGTATTGAAAAGAAATTTTACTTTACAATGAGTTTGACATGTGTCAAGGAGAGTTTTTTTGCCCTGCTAAAAGATTTTACAATGAGGGATTTTCTTTTTAGCTCTTCCCTAGTCGCTCGATAGATAGCGCTAGGAGTTAGTATGATAATACAAAGAACGGAACCTAAAAAAACTGATTATAACAAAGCGCGAGAAAACTAGAGTAAATTCGGAAGGATAAGCAAATGAAAGTGTCAGTCAACGAGAGTATGTGACGTGACACAATGTTTTTTTTCCAAGCGTTTTGGCTTTGGCACCAACTATCATAGTAAGTTCAACGCCATCTATAGAGTTCTTGGAAACCAAGTTTTTTTTTTAATACCTCAAAAAGAAAACCTCTCATTGACCTATAGTACGTATTAAATTCTTTTTTCATTGAATTTTACTAGGACGCCGCTTAAAAAATATTCTCAAAGCTGATCAGCGCCATCTATTGATATATACTAAAGCGTTGTGACAAACGTCGGTGGAAAATTCCTCATTAAACTGTAATGAGGATTTTGGTCTAATGAGGAATTTTCGAATGTTAAAAACGGCACTTTTTAATGCTAAAAAACAAAAAAAAGCGAAGCTACAGTCGCAGTCACAAGGCATAATAATTTGAGAAAATAGTTTAGTTGCATGTTCCAAAGCGTAGATCTCTATGGAAAAGAATGGGCAAGAAACTCCATAGGAGTGTCTATGTTCTTATAAATAAAAATTTTGTTACAAAATCTTCGTTAGATCATTCATGTTGAGATTATACTTAGATGTAGAGAACGATGTAGTTAAATAAAAACTGAAAAAAAATAATACTAATAAACAAATATAAATTAAAATAAATAATAATAAAATAATAAAAACTGAAAAGAAAAAAACAAATTCAGGAGACTGCCTGGATATTGACTGCAACAGTCGGGACCGATTAAATAATCTGAACTAAAATCATTACATCCAATATGGGTCCCGACTATTTGTTTGTATTTTTTGCGCAGTCGGGTTTTTTCTTACACTTTTTAGTTACTTATTTTTATTTTTATGTGGGTACATCAAAATTAAAAAAAAAAAACAGTAAATACAAATCTAACGACACTTCTCACGTTAAAATCCATCGAGCCGTTCAGGCCACAGAGCGTGCCAAACAACTAAACACACTCTCGGAAAACATAACCCTCTCTTGGCAGTCAGGTAAAAAACCAGAAATAAAAACAAGTTATTAAAGGTGAACGCACACTTATCCGCGCCGAAAGAAACATATTCTCATCCGTTTAGCGGTATCTATTCGTCCGATTCGACGCCGAGAAGTGTGCGAGATTTTATAGGATTTCATACAAGTAATTCTAAAATTCGATTCTTTCGGCTCTTTCGCTTCCTTCGGCTCTGATAAGTGTGTGTTCACATTAAAATAAATCTCCTTTTGGGCTTCACCACAGTCGGATACCTAAACACTAAAATAACGACAGAAAACACGAAAAAGCGTAAAACAATTGTACATTTTAAATGAGATAAAAGTTGAAATAAGGCGGGACCCATTCCGTTTCATAATTTTTTCAGAAGGTAAAGTGGCGAAACGGGAAGTAGCCGATCAGATTCGGTAACCCGACGGAGATAAACAACAAACGCGCAATAATAGGTGCACTCTACTAAGTACATCGTTTTTTTTTTTAAATTAAGTAACATGTGGAAAAATGGCACTGACCAATGCTCCCATACACCGGCAGGGGTCACGGTATACTCGAAGGGCATGACCCATTCCTTAGATTTAGCACCGGGCCAGTCCATTCTTACGGGAAGCTTGGTCATGAACTCACACATGCGTGTGCGCATGTCTAGCTCAAGCACTGAGCCCAGCGACCACATCATTGCAAAGATGAAGAGCCGCTCTAAATGACGGTCTGTGTGAGCCTCTGCAAGTATCAGAAGTTTATAAATTACAAATATATTGTGTAATCAGGTTATGCGTAAGTACTTACTCGTAGTAATAAAAAAAAACAATAAATCTTTATTCAGAATCACAAAATGTAAAATACATTATAATGATCTATACAGTGTGTTTGGCTACCAGTTACCCTATGGGCATATTATGATACTCATTTCTATCGACAAATACATGTTTATAAATACTCCTAACCAACAAAATAACTGCCATTCACGGCAGCCATTTTGTTTTTGTAATCGGCTGATCTAGGGTATGCTATTAATGCTAATAATTATCTTTGAATTTTAGAGACCTGGAGACGTATCTTAATGCAAGCAAGTAAACAACGAAGCTATCAGTTATTAAATAAATTTTCTTGAAAAATAAGCAAAACGAGCCTAAAAAATAAGAAATTAATACATTTTATTTATTACTTTTACATTTTCTAATCAAGTGCAAAATTAGCGCACGAATGTTCTTTATGCTATTATGTTAAATGAAAAGTATTTGAGTCAACCTAGAGAATTATCATTCTCTAGGTTGACTCAAAACCAATTATTTTAAGAGTTATAAAATAAAATAAGCCTTTATTACTACATACACTATATACTAATCACTATTTACGTTAATACTTGTTACACCTAATTGTGGTCTTTATAGTATATCGGTCATCATCATCGTCTGCCTAGCCTTTTCCCAAGTTTTATTGGGGTCGGCTTCCAGTCTAACCGGATGCAGCTGAATACCAGTATTTTACATGGAGCGACTGCCTATCTGACCTCCACAACCCAGTTAGTACTAGGTAATACGATACCCCTTGGTAAAACTTTTTGGACCACTGACTCCCTGTAACGACTCTCAAAGATCACAAATGACGGCCGGGACCAACGGCTTAACGTGCTTTCCGAGGCACGGAGGAAACTCGGTATATAATGGGTGGTCCCCCATCCACAGACCAACCTAGGCAAGCACGGCTTAACCTAAAGATCGACCAGAGCGGCTGCTACTATTTAACCACGAGCTCCTCTAGCTCCGCTAGTATATCGGTAATCGGTTTAATTATCTGTAGCAGCTTGTCTCTCGACAAAGGCCTCCTGCAACTCGATCACTAGCTATTCGAGTACACTTAGGGCCCACCATTTGTCTGAAGTCGTCTTCCCAACGCTTACACTGTCTCCCTTTATTTCTTTTGTCAGTCCTAGGGTACCACTCATTTATTATTTTGGTTCACTTTTCTTTGGTGTCCCGTAACATATGTCCTGCCCAACGCCATTTTAACTTTCTACTAACGATGTGCGCATTTTTGAATTTTGTCTCGGTTTTTATTGTTTCCAATTTCACTCTGTCACTTCTTCTTACCCCTATTACACTTCGTTAGATGCTGTTCTGGCACACATTTTTTTATTCGATAGCTGATCTGTTAAATCCCACATGTTGACATCCGTAACTTAGGCACGGGAGTACGCAAGTTTATATACAGTTCTTTTAATTTTTATGGACATTTCATCATTTTTCATTATTTCACTAAGGCTCCAAAATCTTTTCCAAGTATTTGTTATTCTTCTATTTATTTCTTTATGCATATTATAAAGGGGTGATATTAATTGTCCTAAATATATGTATTCATTAACATACTCTATTTCTTCGTCGTTAACCATTATAGTGTCTGAATCTGATTGTTGAGCGTTAGTCATTATTTTTGTTTTACTTACTTATATTCATTGACAGCCCCGCTGTAGCACTTTCATCAGCCAACTGTTGCAGCATTCGTTCTAAGCTCCGTGAATCTTCAGAAAATATTATTAAGTCATCGCAAAGCGTAAATGGTTTAGTTTTTGGCCATTGATATTAAGACCCATATCTTCCTTTCCTTCCTTCAAGATTTCTGAAATTCGTCTCTAGAACCACCGTAAACAATTTTGGTTAAATAGGATTCCCTTGACGAACTCCTCTTTGGATTGGGAATGGTTCTCCTGTTGTCTCGAGTTTTACTTAGGCTGTGCCTCCTGAGTAAATAATATTCAGGATTCTGATGTATTTCATTTGAACACCTTGGCATTTCAGGGCTTCCCATATGTATCCATGCTCCAGGGAATCAAATGCTTAGTGAAAATCTACAAACCCTATGTAGTACGTTTTCTTGTATTCTCGATATTTTTGCAGGACCTATCTAAGAACATGGATATGCTCAATTATAGAACAATTACTACGGAGCCCAGCTATTTATAACAGCAATTCTTTCCAAAATACCCTCCTTTAAGAGTTATTGTCATTTGAATATAGCTCTGCCCCAGCACGTAGACTCCACAACGTCGCAGGTACCCCAGCAGCAGAAAGATAAGGCACCAAATTTACGAGTGGGAGGGAGATGCCAGTAAGGTGAGTGGACTGCACGGAGGAAACTCGGTATGTAATGGATGGTCACCCATCCACGGACCAACCTAGGCAATCACAGCTTAACCTTGAAGACCAACCCGTGCGGTTGTTATTATTTAGCCACTGCACTCACTCACTTACTTTCTATTGACGCACTCCCACTCCTAAAGAACAATGGCCACTCGGCTAACATGCTTAGACTATTAAAATCTAATAAAAACGTAGTTTGATGAAACATAGTAATAATAAATAATAAAATTGTTGTTATTCAGACAAAGTCCATTTGATTAGTACAAATAAAATTGTTTTTATTCAAAGTCCATTTGATTAGTACAACACACAACTTAGAAACTAGTGTTAGTACTTATATCTACCCGAAGAACAAAAGCAAAACAATTATTAATTATGCGACACTGTGGCATGTAGGCGCATCCAATGCCCCAGTATGGGACTGTCCCATCTGTCAGCTATAGTTTTCAGGATGCTGTTTTGGCTGACGCGTACCCTGCGCATGATGGAGGCGCATCGCTTGCGCATGATGGCGTGCAAGCCATCAATGTCCGCTTCTGCGAACATGCCGGAAGCACTGCAGTAGCGCGACAACCCCACCAACACCATGAATGCATTGTTGTATTGTACGCGCTGAGTGCTGTATGCCCTCTGCGTGTAGTTGACCCACAGAAGAAAGAAAAGAAAGAATAAACATTTATTCGTCGCAAGGACATGACGTGCATACAATAGGTACAGACGGCATGTATAGAACGACTGACAGTACGCTGTGAACAGTGTAGCCTTTACTTCAGTCGAGCATTTCGCAAATCTGCGAGCCAACATATTGCAGCGGACAGCCAACACTCTGCGCTCACGCTCAATGTGTAAGCTATCCTTTAGGTCCTCGGAAACCCAGTGGCCCAGATACTACAGATACATGGTTTTAAGAGACGTCCGCAAAGTTTCAGCTGTGGTGCAATCAGGTAGGTTTTAGTGTAATATATCATTTCATTCACTCTAAATATAACTTGGTACGGCTTTCAATTTATTTTTAAAAGGTCGGAGATTCAAGTAATTATGAAATAAGTTTTCTGCGGTTATGTTCATATTTTAATAATTTGTGGCATTTAGGTTACGTCATAGACAGAGAATAGATTGACCATTATCTGTATGAAATTGACCATACTCTCTACTTCAAACCCTGCAAACAGAAATAGGAACCCCGCGTAACACTTCGACCAAATAAATAGGTTAGTTTAGGTTAGAATTGTGACCAACTACATCGAAATTGGTCGCAGTAACAAAATTAGGGCAAACAAAGAACGGGGTACCTGCAAAATTGTGGAGCCTTTGCGCTGGGACAGGGCTATGTTGCTATAACTCTTAAAATAATTGGTATTGAGTGAATATTTTGACATCATTTTCTAGGTTGACTTAAATTATACTTCTTTTTTAACTTAAAAAAATATAATAATTTTGCACTAAAGTAGTAAAAAATAAAGTAATTATTGTGTAAAATAGACTAAATTCTTATATTTTCAACATACGCCAGGAAAGGTTTCTGAAGGGTAGGCTAGGTAGGTAGTAGGCAAGTTGTAGTCTATAGTAATCACAGGGTTAGTAGGTTGAATGAATGATATGCTTACTGCCAGAGGGTACTTCAATTTCCAGTAATCCAGTTAGTACGTCTGTACATTGTCTGAAACGCAGGTTTTCAATCTTCAGCATATTAGAAGATAAAAAAATTAATAATCTTTTTAAAAACAGACAGTAATTCTTTACCTGATGTAGATAGCTTCAAGAATTTTCATCTTAGCCACAAGTCTGATTTGTACAAAATTATGCACATCATCATAAACTTTGTGGAAAATGGCACGGAAGGTATCCGCCTCCCTCTGTGGACGCTTCCTCAGCCAGCCCTACCAGGGGTATGAATTTTTTGGCCAGATTAACTTTCGCCATTTTGTTTTTTTTCCGTTACTTTGAAAAAAAAAAAAAAACAAAATGGCGGAAGTTAATCCGGCCACGCTTTGTACAAAAATCTTCCAAGCCCTTTCATTACATTACTACACATTGGAAATCGAGGATGATGTAAAAATAATGTGAAAGAATTGAAGTTATATTATTACAAATCAACTAAATTTAAAAAAATATTTAAATTAGAAGAAAAATAATAAGACGCTCCCGCCCCATCCGATTAAAAATGTAACCCGAAATCACAAATCGAAATAAAATACAATATTTTGCGCCTGCCGAAAAATAAAAAGGGACCCAATTAATCGTTGGTTAAGTTAAGCATCTTTTAACGTATTTTAGACGAAGGTAATGCTTTAGTGCACCCGTGTCTATCCGGGACGGGTCGCTAGTATTGGATATGTGCCGCCGGTTTTTGTATGTCGAAACATGACCTTTGACAAGGACTAGATAGTTGTTGTACATAACAATCAGACATAAAAAATGTAGGTGCTAAAGATTACCCTAGAGAGAGGTTATCAGTAGAAACTTGCTAGTTTTAAAATTCCGAAACGGAATGCTTACCTCAAGGATAGGTTGCCATCTGAGCACCGATGAAGATAGAAACACCATGCCCATCCGACTGACAGTGGCGGGCGAAGCGTTGTCCACGTTGTCCGGCTCGAACACCAGCTTACTGTTCTGTGCCATCGAGATGCGGTCTCCGTTGGCCAGCGTCAGCGTCTTGTTGTCGTCAAGCACTGAATTTAAGTTCTCAATCCACACGGCGTCCACCGGACCGTCTGGTAATACAAAATGCAGAGCAATATTTCATGCATAATAATTATGACTTCCTAGGTTTCAATTCAAAACACAGTCTCATAAGTTCAATATTCACCTAGAACGATCCAAGTTGTATCAGATTTCTTAACCTTCAGAGCTCTTCTCCACAGAGTAGAGAATATACCATCAGTCCAGTCATTTGTAGCTACGTCTAAACGTCCAAACATTTGGGGCGCAGTGATTGCCTAATAAATATTACAGTTAGTTAAAGATGGTTCCTAAAACGTAATCCAAGTGTAGGTGAGCTGTTTATATCAGCTGGACGTAAATCCTGATTAATATTAACATGCGCACAAGTTTTTGCAGAACTTAGTTCGTGAAAACGCGTTTTATAACACATTCAGTGTATTTCACCCTGAGTAAGTAACGCAGTAAACGTGTACTGAGCATGCCAATTAAACCGTACGATTTTCACGATGGCTTTACCTTAGGATTCATTCTCGCTTCCCTGTGTGGTTTCCCGATTTCTGTGAGCGCCGCCATTAGTGCATGTATGCAGGTCGTCTTGCCTGAACCAGTTGGCCCCATCGTCATCAAGCCGTGCCTCACCAGCGATGTTTCAAACAACTGGATGATCTTCAAGTTCCAATCCGGATGATTGACAAGGTTCATGCGTTCTGCCACTACTAAAATAGCCCGTTGCATTTCCCTAAATGTATAAAAATCGGGTTACTTATCTATGACAAAACCAAAATATTATTTCTTTCATATTTTGAAGGTGAAGGATACCAAACTAATCCGCCGGTTGACATAAAATAAAACTGACTACTCTTGGTTGTGGGTAGAAAAAACGTGTTGCGCCGACCCCAAGTGAAATCCTAACAACACGTACTAACAAATTTTTATAAGTTTTGAGATTTTGATGCAGTTTGCTGGAAATTCAGAAGACGTTGTTTCTTGTTGTTTGTTTCTACCAGAAAGAAGCACCGTCTTTAAGTAATATATGGTGTGCACGAAGGTTCTGTAATGTTGCTATTTTTTACTTAAGCATAAGGCGTGTAAAGTGTTATGTGAAAGTTCATAAGGGCCGGAATATAATGATGGGCATGACCAATAGCATGTCAAATTACCTTTGGACAGTTTGTGTCAGTTTCATACCAGGGAACAAATCTTCAATCAATGAAATAAACAAAGGCTCGTCTTCGTCTACTAATTTAGACACGTTCATTTCCCTACAAAATAATAGCATTAATGCAAAACACCATACAGTTTCATTGATCATTTAGATACCTGTTGTAATGATTACTCACTTCAATACTCTCATCATAATGTTCTCCTCAGTATTGTCCGGGTTCGCCCGTTTCTGCGCGCCCATAGTTCGCAACACGGACAAAATGTTCCGCAAACCGAAGTCATAGTGCACCTGCTTCGACAACTGCTCCTCGCACAGTTTGTACAACGTAAAGAACTTACGAGCTGCAATATTATCGATCGATTGAACCTACAGGTGCCTGCGATGTTGAGTACTAGTACTATTCGGGTTAATCTGAATGAGAGAGAACTGGTACTCGGGATGTAAGTCTGTTGTTAATTAAATGAGCAGAAGAAGAGAAGTAGATTAGAACTTATCTGAGACTTATAAATACCAGTATGATAGATATACCTAACACGATGTTATCTTTAAATCCACAGCTTGCCAACTTGACGCGAATTATAATCTGTCTGTCCGGGACCATCATCGCGACGGAACGGAATTGAATCTTCAAATTTTCAGGTAGTTCTTGACGTCCAGCATAACCAGGGTTCATGGTGATGATGAAGGCAAACTCCAGATTCAAACTAACTGTGTCGCCGTCGCTACCAAAGAAACAGAACACAGGTTTATATTTCGAAAAAAATATTAAAAAAAAATACAAATTGCCGTTTGCCTTTTCTTGTACCTGAATATGAAGAATTCTTTCTTTTCCCTCCTGGCGGTGAGACAGATGTAGATCTGCTGCGCGGCTACGGACAGCACGGGCAGTTCGATGCGGTTGAACTCGTCGAAGCAGCCCCACGTGCCGGACTGAGCCAAACCCTTGTAGATGCGACCCAAACCTAACGAACAGCATATTTGTTGAAGCACCACACGTACAAAATAGGGTCATACGGCCTGCCTTTGATCAAGTGCAGTGATTCAACTGTACCTCTGAAATCCATCTGGTCGGAACAGTTGAAGACTATGACGAGCTTGCCGAGGGTGCGGCCCATATCTTTGGTGGTTTCAGTTTTACCGGTTCCTGCGGGCCCGGCCGGCGCACCCCCCATGCTCATCCCGATGGCCTGCGACAGCGTGATGTAGCACCGATCCGTCAGAGGTGTGATCACAAGTCGCTCTGTTATACCCAGATATTCATTCTGTGCAGAGATATTTTTAAACATGTGTTAGCAAGCCATGCTTTATCCCTTGTCTATTAAGAAAAGAGGCATTTAGCTTGCAGCTGGATTGTATTATGCGAATGATTATTTGTACGTAATTAGCAGTATTATGGATTTGTTAGGGTCCCCGGGTTAAGTAACCCTTATAATTTTACCAAATCCATCTGTCACAATGTTTGGCTGTCCGGGACCTAGCTCAAAGATTAAAGCTGTAATTCCACGCTGACAAAGTGGTAAAATAAAATCTTGATAAGTAAATGTTCTCTGGTACTGTTACACAGGTCGTTCACAAAAATACAAAACATACAAAATGTATAGTAACATGTTCTCCCATGCGGTGTATGGGTGATTTGGGTGAACATGTTTTTCAACTGAAATGTAAGTTTGATCTTGGGATAAAATATGTTATTATTCAACCCGATTACGGAACCCTTTACTGTGAAAAAAGCGATTATTATGAAATCATATCACGCCGACAAAGTGGTAAAATAAAAATTGGAAAAAAATGTTTTATTAGGGTAGCCCCCCTATATGTAAAGTGGAAAGTGTTTTTTTTTTTTTTTAATTTCAACCCTAATGTGTGATATATTGTTGGAAAGGTATTTAAAAATGAATAGGGGTTTTCTAAAATCATTTTTTGATAATGTCAATAATTTCGGAAATAATCGCTCCAAAAGTAAAAAACAATGTGTCCCCCCCTCTAACTTTTGAACCATAACTTTAGAAAATATGAAAAAAATCTGAAAAGTAGAACTTTATAAGGACTTTCTAGGAAAATCATTTTGAACTTGATGGAAACAACAGTTTTTGTACAAAAAAGACAAAAAGTTGTACAAAATAATTTCTGGACTAAGTTTGTAGTATATTCGTATATGCAAGCATTTTTACATAATGGATACCCACCTTTAAACTCATAAGTGGGAACACTTATTGTGACGGACGGGAAACTACGGAACCCTACACTGAGCGTGGCCCGACACGCTCTTGGCCGGTTTTTTAACTTTGATTATGCACCTGATATATAAAGTCGACATCTGTTATAGACACCAGACAGTCATCCGTATCCTCGAAATAATAGAAACGAGCTTGCTTTTGCCATTCAAAGTCTCCAGGTGTTTTAATTCTCATCTTCACAAGATCATCAAAAATATCTCTGAAATACAATGATTTTGAAAATAGATATTGCTAGATTTGTTTTGTTAATCAAAATAAAGCAATAGAGGATGGATTTCTGAGAAGGGACAGGTACCTTAACGGTTTTAGGAGCGTGCGAGAAATTTCTATCTACTTTCACAGATGTTAGTAAAAGTAGTGTGTATCAATCACCCTGAATAGTGTGTCCGTCTCAAAAATCCTCCCGATATGTAATGGAGATCGTGATTCCTTTGCCAAACATTATCTTTCATGGGCCACTTTTCAGAGATTTACGTTTCTAGATCGAGTTGTTTGTAGAGAAATCACCATATTTCAATTCGTAAAAAAATATATGGTACACGATACATGCTCTTGTGCATGCTAATCTAGTGACGTTTTTGGTTAAAAAATTTAACATTTTGCTCGATAAAAAAATCAGTATTTTAAGTTGTTACGGGACTTCGGAGAACGGTATTTTTAAGAAAATGTAACATTTCAATAATTACTAATCGGGTTTGACGGGATATTATTGGATAGATTTATAATTTATGGTACTTATTTTTATATAAAATTTTACGTGAAAAACGGCTCGCGCGCACCGCCAGTGTCAAGCCGGAAGTCATAGTAAAAAAAAATGGGAAAAGGGACCAGAGGAATATTTGAATAAGTTTCTATAGCGAATAACTAACCTTTGATGCACATGGATAGTGATCATAGTCTCAATTTGCGTTCTGTCAAGAGGCACCAAATCCGTGACCGTCTGATCAATGAGACCGTTCAATAAATCAAGGTTTTTCTGATTTGTAATTCTCATAATGTATTTATCCGCCCTAGCTTTCTTTAGAGCATACTCTGCATCGCTTGTCCATAAAATTTGCATTCCCAGTAAACCAGCCTAGAAAAACATGAATTACATTGAAGTATGCATGTTTCTTTAAAATTACATTACTAAACTAAGAAGAAACACTAAAGAAAAAGAAGTCAAGATCTGTTTTCAAGTTTAAACACAGAAATGTTTCAACTTGTAACTGGAGGGAGTTTGTTTCAATGATAATAATCCCTCGCCCACTGCGAGTTTTTTTGGTAGCGATGCAAATGGCTGTGATGCTCTCGTAAGCCGTGCACCTTCGATTAAAGGCTCCGAGACACACACGTGTTTTTGCGTTTCTGCGTCCCGCGCTATACAGCAGGAGGGTTTTTAGTCGGTAGGAGTTAGATATTACTATAAGCGATCTCGACAATTGCTCATAATTATTATCTTTACTGAGCCACCGGCAGGAAGCTCGTTATGCTCCCTCAGATGTCACTGCTTGCGGTAGTGTCGAGGGTCAGGTTATCTCCTTCCCTCAAATATGGCGAGGGGCTCATCTTTGCGTTATGCTCGCAAACTGGTGCTGCTTTTAGTGACGGGTCGTCTTACTGATCCTAATTTATCATTTGTACCTCTAGTTACAGCTATGCAGCGTGTATCAGAAAGGTAATGGTCATATATTGAGGGTGTGGTACAGAACATCAAACAGAACAAGTTTCTGTATGGAACTAGTTATGCCTGAGTGGGATCAAGGCTACTGACATTTGCGTAGTCAAAGATGATATTAATATCCTCGAATATTATTGACTGCTGTCCTACACAATAACTTTATATTATTAACACTTACCTGGCCAGGAAAATTCCAAAATCCGACCAAAAATTCAAACTCTGGGTCTCCAGCCATTGTTTGCGCAATGCTAGCTATTATATTTTTGACGGTAGTTTTCATTGTATCCAGAAGAGTATTCAGCCAAATCTGTTAAAGTATTTCATCTTTTAATCTTTGTTGTTTAGACATTTGGTAGGTATGATAATGCCGTATTGTGTCTAAGTTGACAGTAGGAATCTTCATGCATTTTGCGCCGTGCCCTCGTGAGGTGACCTGTCTCGCTGCCGAGTGGTCAGCTGCACAGCCTCCCAGGATGCGGTGATGTCCTTTATGCGAAACCGTCATGTCTCAAAAGGAAGCTGCGGAAAGGGAGTGGGAGATGATGAGCTCCCAACCCGAAGCAACAATGCAGACAACGCCCTCTTCCGGACCCCTAAACAGGTCCAGGGGCACCGGATTCACATCATCCGTCGCCCCTACCCAGTGTTCCTGTCGTTTAGGCGTAACGGAGGGAGTTTTACACTTCACTTCCCTCTGGAGAGGTCCGCAGGTCAAGCGGGCCATTAGTCCCGGTGCCCACCGTCGCAAGGGTGCGACGAAACACCAGACTGGTTTTAGTCAGTACAAGTCTGACAGACCCCTCTGCTACAACATTTTGCGTGTACATTTTATATGATATTGTTCTGTTATTGTTCTGTTCTAGTTGTTTTTGTACTTATGTATCAGTTAGCAGTAATGTAAGCAGGTAAAAGTCAACGTCATCATAAATACATCACCTCAACGCCTCCTACGCACACCACTGGTATTTCTAGAGGTATAGTCTCTCCATTTCTCGAGTTCATTTTAACAATTCTTTCCTTATCGTCGAAATCGACCGTATATACCGCGTCGAAGATACTCGGCAAGTGCCCCTAAAAACATTAAAACTTAATACAACTCTCACCCAAACATCGCATCCGTGAAAGTCAAATTATCTGCCATTTCTCATGTAAAAAAATAATTTAAAATATATACAGAGTAGCGCCGAGAATACGACAATAAATTGAATATAGAAGTTTAGTCACAGCCGTCACAGGACATTATTTTTCATTTTCAGTATTTTCCACATGATGTACTTAGGTAAATAGGTTAGCACCGACAGGTTATCGACCCCTGCATCGGTATAAACACTCAACTTACATTCCAGAAGCGAATTATAGCAAAATATAACTATGGTTAGGAAACCAATAAAATTATAAATTGTGTTTTATTTCGTTCAGGTTCACGTTTCACGTTAGGATTTATTTGATATTTAAAAAATATTTCTATGAACTAGTATTACCAGTGTTTTCATTTATTATCGTACTTTCGGCGCCATCGTGTATATATTTTTTTTTGCACTGAAGTTTTGTTAGTTCGACTTTCAGACACTGGGTCAGATAGGCCTGTGGAAAATATACATACATATTATATACAAGCAGGTAAGCTACGAAACAAATACGCCAGAACCTGTATTGAATGGGGATCCGAAGCCTGTCCGAGGATCTCCAGTAAGACTGGATCTGAGACGAAGAAGAACCGGGGGAAGATGAGTCGCTTGGTCTCCAAGTAACCGGTGAGTGACTTCTGGCAAGCCTCCAGCTGCTCGAACAGGTGAGGCAGGAGCTGCTTCAGCGTGTCGTCTGAAGTACATGTCTCCACACAGTTCACGATATCACGCGCACGGTACATTATTTTCACATACGTTTTGTCGATACCCTGCAAACGTTTTGTTTTATGTTTATAATTTCCTCACAACTTTAAAAACGTACTTTGTGTCTATATAGACAATATTTAATTTCTTCTCTAGCTCTCTATTAGTCCTCTATGCGATGCAATGGGCGATGTACGCCTTTTTACATAAATGAGCCTCTAAATGGGGTTGTACACTCTTATAAAGACAAAAGTTTTACAGAATTTCGTTGCATATACATTTTAATAAACAGATTTTTGTTTCAAATAAAACATAATGTTTCGATATTCATGTCACAGAATTACAAATCAAATATTCTTTATACTCATAATAAGTATTGCTTAGTTAATATAAAACTCATTAACAAAAAAAACATTTTATCGAGTGACAGTTTCTAAATGTTTCAATTCATACACGCAGAACTAAAATCTGTCACAATTATTATTAAAACTCACTTGCACACCTAAGAATATAACTTTACTTGGTCTATTTAATAATTGATTAGCTATTGCCCGCGATTTCATTCGCGTGGAAATTTTGATGAGACTAAAAAATAGCCTATAACCTATATTCAGACATACCAAATCGTCATCATCATCATTTCAGCCGAAAGACGTCCACTGCTAGACGTAGGCCTTCCCAAGTGTCACCACATTGCCAGGTCCCATGCGACTCGCATCCAGTGGATTCCCGCAACCTTCACCAGTAGGGCTATTACGTATCTTTCTGATACCCAGTGACTATCAAGCTTCGGTTGTATACCGAACTTTGATGACAACCGAGAATGTCAAAATATTGGTATTACCACAGAATAACAAGCACAGAAGTGGCACTTCGCGCAACAATTAATAGGAATAGCGACTCTCGCTACTAAGCAACAAAGTGCAATTCAGCTCGAATAAGCGCTCAGCGGGTCTAAAATGGCCGCTTTAGCAGAATCTACGCAGAATCTTAAATGAATCACGTTAAGAATTTGAAATTCTTAATATGGACTCTATGATTATGAGCGTAAAGTCCATTTTAAGAATTTTAAATTTTTAACGTGAATCATATTACGATTCTGTTAAAGCGGCCATTTTAGACCCCCAGTGCCTATCGCGATATTAACCTAAACGTTGCCGCTCTCTTCTAACGCGTAACTCGGTCGCTGTCTGGCGCGGAGTGACGCGCTAGCTGTGGCACTAGGGTTGTCGGCTTGCCGCCTGCTACTATAATATTTAGGTATCGCTCACCTACCTAATTGACCACGTAGTCTATCTATGTTTGATGCGTATGATTACACGGTCAATTAGTTAAATAGACAACGAATTTTTTTAAAACAATGAAAACAAACTAATCTTTAGGCTACTTAAATACCTCTTCGTTTAACATTCCTCATTAACTGACAATAATAATATTTTCACATTTTGCGTTAATTAAAAAGTTCGCAGAACAAAAATATCAAAAATCTGGTTGTTTACATTTTCACTATAGGTACTAATTCTTAAGTATCTCCTATACGCGAGGACCGATTTACATGATTTAAACGGATAAAATGGTTTTAGACCTAGACCTTTCATTTGACACCAAAATCATTACGATATCTCAACAAACAAAAAAAATCATTTTCAAGTTGCTCTCGTAATTTATCCAACATGTATGAAACGTGTAACAATTATTTTAAAAACTATCCTATCAAATTTTATTTGTGAACAACACGAAAACAGAATATTATGTTATAGGTACGTGGTTATACGTGTTGAAAGAGCCGCGGACTAGGGTTGCTTACTTCGAGAAACTACTTACGCCATCTAGCGAATCGAATGAAACGATTAAAATGTATTTTTATTGTACTTTTAGGGTATTGGAATAGTACTTTGTTCAACAAGGGGAGAAAGGGTTTGTAGTTTGAATTAATTTCATTTCAAATAGGAACATAATAAATTAATATATTTTTGCAATTATCGAGAAAGTTGAACGTGGTCAAAGAAATAGCGCGTGCGCGTGTCTTCTTTCGCTTGCGGCAGCCTACTAGATTGGCCCTTGCGCAAGGGCCGCCGCCTGTAGGTATGTTTTAATACCTACACGCGGAGTGACACAGGCCTGGTATTACGTATTACACAGAGTGGGTATCACTTTAACGTCTTTCACGAAAGCGACTTCAAACTCAGTTGTCATAAATTTGATTCCCACTATGCTTACATAATCGCTTTATTATAAGAATCGAT
This sequence comes from Xestia xanthographa, assembly GCA_905147715.2. Classification (NCBI taxonomy): domain Eukaryota; kingdom Metazoa; phylum Arthropoda; class Insecta; order Lepidoptera; family Noctuidae; genus Xestia; species Xestia xanthographa. The sequence continues at coordinate 23,404,138 of LR990642.1, read as the reverse complement.
ACTAACGCGTCTGTCAAAATGAGTTACGGTGACTATCATGCAGCCACGATGGGCACCGATGACGTCATATTTGATCGCGACTGGTCATACATATTACGAAACTAACCTTTTGACAGTTATTTGATGGACACTGAGCCCAGTTACTATCATTTTGAGCTGTCAACAGAGATACGTAATAGGCCTGCTGGTCATCGGATCACCTAGTGGGAGGCCTTTCAACGCAACGTCTTTCGGTTCGCGGTCGCCACTCCAGAACTTTTCGGCAACTTAAGTTTGGCAATTCTTCGGGCTACGTCGGTAACCTTGGTTCTCTTGCGGATGTCTTCATTTCTGATTCGATCACGCAAAGAGACTCCGAGCCCACAGCCCTCTCCATTGCCCGTGACCATTCCATTGGGTGACTTTCAAGCTTTCTGATAAGGCTCATTGTGAGCGACCACGTTTCGGTCCCGTATGTAATCACTGGCAACATACACTGGTCATAAACTTTCGTCTTGAGAAACTGCGTTAAGTTGTACGAGAAGATATCGCGTAACTTCCCGAACACTGCCCATCCGAGTCAGATTCGACGATTGACCTCTTTTTTGAAGTTAGTCCTACCTAACTGGACCGTTTGTCCCAGGTATACATAATCGTCTACAACTTCGCGTGTAGTGTCTCCCATCTTGACAAACTTGCTCCACAAAACTTAACTGTGGTGTGGATGCACCTTTAGGAAATCAATATGGGTTCGATTAAATTAATACATGCCACACAAATAACATACCCCGAATCGCTTAGCCTCGGCCGGCAGTTGTTTGGCGATGTCACCGCCAACAAACACTGCCTCCAGATACATCCATAGGTTCTGAACTAGAAGCCATTTCTCTAAGATCTCGGTGGTGCTTACTAGTTTGTTTATCCACATCAAAATTTCTCTCTTAAACGGCGCGTTATACCTAAAATGATCCGCAAATATTTTTTCAAGAAAACCGTTTTATCTTGGAAACCCCCGCAGTCTTATTACAAAAAGCGGTTTAACTAATAAACCTGGTTTAAACTTCTATAAACCACGGTTTACACAAAAATGGTATTACAAATCGTGGTTTTGCGATAAACCATAGACTAAACCATGGTCTAACGCTAAACCTCGGCGACCCCTAGTTTAACGATGGTCTAAATCACTAAATCGGATCTTCCAAGTTCCTCTTTTAGGTTAATTATCATATTTTGCATTGTGTTATGTTGTTTTAACTTAAAATCAATAAATTAGAGACGGATTTCAAGTTAATCTAAGTTTTTTACGTTTAAGTACTTACTTTTCCTCGGCACTCCAATTCTCAGATCGTTTTTTTTTTTGTTGGTCCATCACATTAAATTATTAAATTACTAAAGGAGGTAAACAAAGAGGTAATAATTGTTCTACTATACACATCAATTCCAAAGCTAAATGAACTTTGTTCAACTTGCGATGGTTTCATTTAATGTTATGGTTTCATATAACGCGCAAGAATGTTACGTTTCGATACACGTACTGAGATGTACATTTAGAAATTAATACGATAATGTGCTTAGACCTAAACAAAACTGCCAAGGATGAAATAACTAAATAATGTTTGTATCCATGCAAAATAACCAGGTCTCAATATTTTAAACACTCTTAGACATCATCTAATCATTAGAGTATTATCAAAACGTTTTCTTTTCTGGGCAAACGGAACGTTGCAATAGAATGACATCATGAAGAACGAATGATATTTGTATTAATCTGTGGTTGATATTTAGACAATGGTTCAAATGACGGTACTAAGAAGACCACGGTTTTTTTAGGTTTTGTAATACGAACAAATTTAGACCATGGTTTTGCAGATAAGCCTGGACTTGATAGTCCAGGTTTAAACCAAGGTTTATTTAGTTTTTTGTAATAAGACTGCCGGGGTTTCGCGTTGGACATCAGTAGCAAACTAGTGAAACTGACCTCTTCAATTATAAAGATGGAATCTTTATAACCTCCATTTACATATCCGTCATGTATAAGGTAGAGAAGGAAAGGAAAGTTTTACTACCTAGAACTCGCAAGCTAGATATATACCTGTTTGAAGCCAAAGAATTGAGGATCATTAAGGAGTCCTCCAGTAGAGTAATGATGTCAAGCGTATCCTGAGGTTTGATCAAAAGTTCGCCTCTGTTCTTGAAATTAGCAAACTGTAGATCGACAAGCGCCCAGTCCGCTTGAATTTGCTTTAATTTCGCTTCAATGTCCTTCTCTTTAACCGCACTAATACAAATGTCCTAAAAAATAACTGTGCAACTAGATTGAGGTCAAATGACGAAAGTAATATTAGCTAAAGCCCAAATTGCTGGTCGATCAATGGACGAAATTCAGTTGACATGCATTACGCAAATCATGATGGTGAATGTAATCAGTTGATCGCAATACACTTGCACGTTTAATAAAGTTAACCACATAACGTCTAACAATAGACGATTTGCTTCCAGTAATTTGATTTTATCAAACACTGTTTTAAGCTTTCACGGTTTAAAACTAAACTTATATTGTCACAAAGAAAGAGGGTAGACAGATTTGTCTGCTCTTAACAATTTATTTCCATCCACCCGCATTCTCCAGTTATCCCGCGATCATGGCGCTTGCAACAGCGTCGAAATATCGGGAGCTCAAAACAATTACCAATCACGGAAGATATCCTGTAAGTGACACTATAAGTTTGATTTTATCAATTAAACACAATATAAAAATGCCACAAACTTCAACATCTTCCTTGTTTTTCAATAGCGGTGCCTCCATGACATTTGCCAACGTAAACGCTTCCGATTCCACGTCCAACACACAATCTGGAATAGATGCCAAATATATTAATTACTTATTTAACGTTGACACAATCAAATAATACCTACTTCTCTGTTATTAAGTTTCATTAACTCATCAGTTTTTCCAATCTTCTCCAATGCCTATCCTTCATGGCTTTGTCAGCCATTAATTCCAATAACGGACAAGTTTGATTGAAATCATCAATCTTATTCTTCAATTCAATAAAAGCGGGCCAATCCTTCATTCCTCGTGGTAACTTTCGACACCTTTTAATAAAACACATAATTTATTCTTTAGAAATTAAGGAAAAAAATATAACATTTCAACATAAATTCATATACTTTTTTAAATTTTAAAATTTCGCCGCCTATGCACAAGTTCAGAAAATCGGGCTCGAAATGTCGACATGCCCACCACAATTAGATAAAAAGGTAGATTTACTTTACCTGAGATCGAACTCTGCCAACTGCGCAACTATTACCTCAATTTCTATTGCTGTCCACGGTGTTTCGAAATAACCGTCGATTGAGTTCATCACTGCCAAGTACAGGCTGTACCTGTTATGGATAAAACAAGTTACTTTAAATACATACACCTAACAATCAATTCAGATGGTTAGACATAAATCACAGTTCCAAGAGATACACAAATTATTGTCAGCAGGTAATAGTACATTATGATACTAGCTGACCCGCGCAACTTCGTCTGCGTCACATGAGAGAGAGAGGGTTAGAGAGAGTGGAGTCAACCTTGAAAGATAGACATAATGCTATCGCGGTTTTTTTTAGAACGCTTTAAAACGAACAATTCCCTAATACATGATTGTTGCGCAACTTTAACCGTTTATGCAGCGCCCGCAAAGGAAGCTCTCGAAAGAAATAAATTTTCCTTGTTTTTGCAACATTTATCATTGATGCTCCGCTCCTTTTAATTATAGCGTGATGTTAGATAACCTATAGCCATCCTCGATAACTATTCAACACTAAAAGTTTTCCTGTAATTAGCGCGTTCAACCAACCAAAATAGAAATAAAATATAATAAAAAATAATAATAATAATAATAAAAAATAAAAAAAAATAAAAAATAGTAGATATATACCTACGTAGATCCAAGTGGGTAACAATTTAATTTTTTCGATATATTTGCATTAATCGCTAAAATAATCTACTTATGTTTTTCCAAAAAAGGGCTTACCTCTACAGCCTTTTTTTTTCGGATGGGAAATCATCAAATGACTCCTCCCGCTCTGGGCGGACCAGGAGGCAGTGTCATACTTTTACTGACTAAACCCATCCATGTTCCTTCATAGCCCTTTGTGTTCCGGGGCCACGGTATCTCTTTAGAACAGTCCCGCAACCCCGGCAGGCATCGGCCCTTCCTATTGCTGACTCTCTTTGAGGCGCGCGTCGAACACGAACGTGCCGTCGACACGGCCTGTCGTCATGAGACAGACGGACGGCGAGCTAGCCCATAGCCCACCGTCCACAGGACTGCGCGTACGGTGGCCGGGGGCCACGTGGTGGCCCCGGACGCCCGGGGTGTCTCCCGCGGCGGCCGGGACGTTTAGAGGTTCTCTAAACGTCCCGGTCCCCGTCTCTCTCACGTTCCGCCACCTCCTTCATCCTTAGACACTCGATGACAGTCATACTCCAGCTAGGTCGAAAGTTCTCATCAAAGGTGCAAGAAATTAGCCCAAACACGATTTATCAATTATAAATGGGACCAACTTTGAGATGTACCTACGCTTTTTACAAACAAAAGGACCATGTACGGACTTCTCTGTAAAAGTTATCCGTGGTCATATATAAAAAAAATACGCGTCGAATTGAGAACTGCCTTCTTTTTGTTTCGTCGGTTAAAAAACCAATCTTGAGGCAACTTACACGTTTGCGGCGGCGACCTCTCGCGTCCGGCCCTGGTGCAAGCCATGGTCCGGAGCGAGACGGAATGGGACGCCGTCACCTCCTTCTGCGAAGCAGTAATGCTAGAGAAGGAGGTGGCGGAACGTGAGAGGGAGATAACCTCTCAACGTCCCGGCCGCCGCGGCAGACGCCCCGGGCTTCCGGGGCAACCACGTGGCCCCCGGCCACCGTAGGCGCGGGCCTGTGGACGGTGGGCTATGTGCTAGCTCGCCGTCCGTCCGTCTCATGACGACAGGCCGTGTCGACGGCGCGTTCGTGTTCCACGCGCGCCTAAAAGAGAGTCAGCAAAAAGGAAGGGCCGATCCGCAAGGACCGATGTCTGCCGGGGTTGCGGGACTGTTCGAAAGAGATACTGTGGCCCCGGAACAAAAGGGCGATGAAGGAACATGGCTGGGTTTTAGTCAGTAAAAGTCTGACACTCCCTCCTGCTCCGCCCAGAGCAGGAGGAGTCATTTGATGATTTCCCATCCGAAAAAAAAAAACAAAAATAGGCAACTGACACGGGCGAGGGTCATTCAATTCAGAAAATGGAGTGAAATAAACAACGCCGTCTATCGACCAAAATGTTAAACTGCTAAAGTAAAAACCCTACCCTACCCTTACGTATGCTATAATTTTTTTTTAAAGCTGGTCAGTCGATTTAAAAGTTATGACTGTGATGAGCACATTTCTAGTCATTGGTATCATTTTAGTTCAACAGATGTCGCTACATGTATGTATCTTACATTTGATGATTAGTTCTTCTTGAAAACTTTAAGTTCATATATCTTTTGATAGAATTAACCGATTTCAATGAAACAAACACTAAATCATACCCCAAGTTACACACAATTTTTATGTATAAACATTGTCAGCATTGAATTCGTAGATTTTACGTGATGTGCGCACAAACAAACAGACAAACAGACAAACAGACAAAAATTTCAAAAATGATGGAAATGGGTTCTGTTACTTATCTTTTCACACGCTGGCTATTTTTTGTTTCAATTTCTTCAATGTACAAAAATGACTTTTCTACAGATTTATTATATGTATAGATATAGATAAGTGCGGTAAGTTGAAAATTACAGCCGAAGCGATATTGCTATAATCCTATAATAAAGCAGAGGCTGTAATTATCAAAGCGCACGTATGTCATACGACGTTTTATAACATATTTGCGAGGAAATAAATAAAACTCGGACTTTCTTTAATCGAATCAATCTTTTACTTGTTCACAAATTAGCGTTGCGCGCGCAATAGCGCTTTTTTTTAAGGCAAAGACACGAAAAACGGGTCTACCCTTTATAGCAGAACTTTTTATGTCATAATATTACTTTGCATAACAGTAGATAGCATAAACTTCATTTCGCAGAAAATCGTTTGGCAGACACTCATTTATCATACATTCAAAACTCATAATTTTGTAAGTCAGAATCATCTTTAGGCATAAATTTCATATGCATAAGAATTAAAAGTAGAACCATCTTATCGCAGAGAGTTCACAGTCAGTATCATCTTTTGGCATAAATTTCATATCGATAGTCATTAAATGGCAGAACTATAATATTACAGAAAGTTTACAGTTAGAATCATCTTTTGGCATACATTTCATTATGCATAATAATGGAAAGCTTCGTCTATCACATAACAAAAAATTCATAGTTAGAATAATTTTGTATTTCTTACCATAATAGTAAAATTGATTGAACATTTTTTTTTCCAAATAATCGTCGCTCTAAATAAACGTTATTCTAAACGAAATTATGCGGAATTAATTAATTAATTAATTTATGCCAAATCAAATTATGCCATCTTAAAAGTATGCCATTGTAAATTCGGACATACAAACATTCGGCCAAACAATAACTATATTAAATATTTTTTATGCCTTAAAAATATTCGTTTAAAGAAGATTATGCCAAGTGTGTTATGCCAAATAAATTTCGGAGCATCAAGATTCTGCCAGATAGAAGGAACCCACGAAAAACCGCCAGTATTAAGTAATTTATTGTCAAAATTAATTAAATTAAAGAATTAAATGTTTATTTATTATATTTCATCTCCGACAGTTAATTTTATTCATAAAATGTTGACCACTTTTCTGACATAAAAACTCTTTGTTATGATTTAAAAAAGTACCGTTCCTTTCTGACGGAGCATCTTGATAAACCGTGCGTTGTACATTACATTACTGCACAAGTACGTAATGAGATACATTACGATATTGAAATGGGTGAAATAAGAGACCCTTTACGAGCAAATGTGTTATAAAATAAATAACCGTAATGATATTTAGACTACGGCGAAAAATAAATAACCGTAATGATAATTAGATTACGGCGAAAAATCATTGCACTTACAATTTGCTCAATAAGTTGAACTCCTTCTTCTTTTGATGCAAAATTGGATAGTCTTTTACTTCCATACCAAATAGCTTTTCACCACTGGAATACATTTCGAATCTTCGCCACAGCTCATCAAATCGTGATTGAAACATTATTACCCTATTTAGAATATGTTAATCGAATACTACACAATTTAGTTACCTTTCTTGTACAAATAAAAATACAGTGCGCAGGCACAAAGTGCATAATATTTTTGTAAAAAGTAAGTCATCAAATTCACTATACATCAAGCTTGAGTAAAAATTATTTAGTTTTGAAAATGGAAACATTTACTTCCTCCAAAGTTACGAAACCCTCGGAGAACAAGTCCAACTCGCACATCGGCTTTCCAACTGACTTAGAGGAGGAGGTTATGTATTCGGTGAGAAGGTTTATTTTTTCCTTGTATATTTTGGGCAAACTACTAAATTTTATGTTGATGATGTTATAATACTACACTACATACTAATTACATTGTAAAATGTACAAATTCTGAAGTAATTCTTCTCTTTTTTTGTGATTTTTTTCTTTATGGAAGTCGGTTGAATGTCTATGTAAAAAAGTTTTTTTCTAAGTACCTACTCTGCATCACTAAATGATCGAATGTACCTGTCACTAGCTTCCCGAGCTGTAAGACCAGGAGTCATGGGGCCAAACGAGTCAAAGTCGGCATCGAACTTGAGGACGTCCCCGTGAAATGTGGCAACACCTTCAGTTAACTCCGATTGTAGCGGACCTTGCATGTCAACTATTTTTTGTTGAACTTGTTGAGACTAAAAGAAACAGTAACTCATTTTAGGAGTTTTATAAGAAGTCTGTTGTAGTTTTGCGAAAAAGTCTTGCATACTTTAGGCACGACATAATTTTATAATTTTTTTTCTTGCGTCGGTTGTAAATCAGCAATGTGGTTTATTTAAGTAACAAAAAAAAAGTTGATCTATGTGGCTGTCTATATCAAAACACAAAACATGACTTTTCGTTTTATAGGTTCTATACTGTTTTCAGAACTGGAAGAAGGCCGCGCTAGCTCGCGAGTACTGGAAGGAGTGTAGGGAGGTGGCCTTTGCCCAAGAGTGTGACAGAGCAGGCTAAGAAAAAAGAAAAACTGTTTTCGCTGTACCAAGGTGCGGGTGACGTTGGAAAGCTAACATGCATAATATTTCGCTTTATTTTTTTTTTGTTATCTATTATATAGGTAGATTATAATCTACACTAATATGTGTGTGTATGTTTGTAAAGAATAAACTCAAAAACTACTGCGCCGATTTCAAAAATTCTTTCACCATTGCAAAGCCACGTCTTTATTGAGTAACATAGGCTATATTTTATCCCCGTACTCTTACGGGAACGGGAACTACGCGGGTGAAACCGCGTGACGTCCGCTAATTTAATTTACCACAGTTATTACCGATTCCATATTTTATGACTACGGTAATTAGAGTGCAGCTAAAATATTCAGCCATAATAGGCTAGTTTCCACCATCAATAAATTGCAAATCTATTTAGTCTGTCAGGTAAAGTATTGGAAAATAATGGACACGTACTATTTTTAGTTTTTGTAAATCAATAAATATTTACAAAATTAAAACACATCAAAACTCGGGAGTAGGGGCTCGTGACGTCAGAACGCACTAAAAATTATACCACGGCGTGACGTATTGAGTTTAAAAAAGTCGTGTCTTCGTCCATTTTGGTTTACGTAACAAAAGAAAAAATACGGGTCAAATATTTTTTGAAAATCTAACTGACGGACTAATTAGATTTTTCCAGTTGATAAGCCTATTGTAAATCGCGGTAACGTCAAGATTAAAAAAGGAACGGTTCATCGAATGCCAACCACACCATAATACAGCGGTAACAGGTATCATATGATTATTACAATTAAAGTACATACTGTTAATAACATATTTTGGAAAGCGTAACGTAATCCGTACACCATGTCGGCATCTTCTTTAGGGACATCGATACTGAACTGACTAAACGTCCCGTAACTTTCTTCTATTAGATCTAGTTCCATGTCCATGCTAAAATGATTAAATTGTCAGTTGCCACTTACTTAAAAACGTGATAAGATTTTTTTTTTTACAATAAAATGTTCTTCATTATCAAAGTCGTATTATTAATGCTAAAATTTGTATGAGTGTGTATGTTTGTAATAGTAGCCGTGTGATATCCGGCAGAGTAGAATAGAACCAACCCATTACACTCACGGGTGTCGTATAAGGCGACTAATGTCTGAGGCAGAACACCTTGCGCCTCCGTAGACCTGAGAATGGGCAGCAGCGTTTTCTGATAGTCTTTTGTCACTGCGATCTCCAATCCGCCTGACAAGCGTGGAGATTACGGCAAATTCCTCCCATCATGGGAGAGGCTTATGTCCAGCAGTGGACGTTAAGGGCTGTTGTTGTTGTTGTTGTATGTTTGTAACTCCTTCACGCTGAAATGGCTGGACAGCTTTGGATGAAACTTTCAGTGTGATAGCTTATGCATATCTTACTATAAAATACCATACCATAATTATGATTATGGTATGGTATCCGTACCATATCTTAATATAAAAAAAGAAACTACTGGACCGATTTAAACATTGTTTTCACTAATAGAAAGCTAGACTATCAGGAAGTAACAGACTATAAATTATATTTATATCATGCAAATATAACATCTTAGTATCTTTTTGCGACTGCCGAATTAATCCCACAGTAATGGTAGATAATTTGTATGTGTACGCCTGACACTCCCTCTCTCTAAGTGTGTCACTCGTTTGTTATAACTAGTCTCTCGGGTCCGATTTTACTTTACACCTACATATTTAAACAACAAAAAATGGTCTTCACCCGATGAATTGTTCTCTAATCATCTCCAGGCACACCATGGCTAGTCTAACATCATCCAAATCTTTAATCTTTTTGGTCAAAGTTTTCATTCGGTCGTTAATGAATTGCATCAACTTTAGCACGCGTTCTTTATAAGCATGACATAGTAGTTTACCCAAGGTTCTCTTCCATTCAACCGATTCCAAATGCAGGGCCAACTTAATATGATCTGTAAATATTATAAACATTAATAGGGTATGCATGATATTTTTATCACTCTAAACAAAGCGTATTACCATCAGAAAAAGCAAAGTATTTTTTTTTTATCTATAAAAAATACTAAGTTAAAAGCATTTGAAACTGCTAATTAGACAGAGATCCGATACAGCGAATGACGTCATTCGCTGCATCGACGTACAAAACCCATACAAAATTCCGTTTATCTAGGAAGAGATAGAAACAAACGTTTAAATGGTTATAAGTAACGTTTGGCCGATTGTCTTGTTTTCGATTTTTGTCATTTTTTTATAGTACACTAGCTGTTGCCCGCGGCTTCGCCCGCGTAAAGTTCGGTTGTTACCCCATTTCCCCCTTTAGGGGTTGAATTCTAAAAAAACCTGAAACACAAATGTTAACTCATTTATTGATTGGAGTACTCCTGTTAAGTTTCGAATAAAGTAGTCTAACTAATCTTATTTCCCCATGTAATCTTTGGACTACTGTTCCAACCCCTAAGGGGGTTAATTTTGAAAAATCCTTTCTTAATGCACCCCTAAACCTCATAAAGAACCTTTGTGCCAAATTTGGAATCTCTAGACTCAGTGGTTTGGGCTGTGCATTGATATTTATACTTTGCCACCCCATTTTCCCCTCTTAGGGGTTGAATTCTGAAAAAACCTGAAACCCGTTTCTACTCATTTATCAATAGGAGCACTCCTGTGAAGTTTCGAATAAAATAGTCTAACTAATCTTGTTTCCCAATACAAACTTTGGAGCCCCGTTTAACCCCCGTAGAGGGTGAATTTTGAAAAATCATTTCTTAGTGCACCCCTAGACCACATAAGGAATGTATTTGCCAAATTTGGAATTTCTAGACCCAGCGGTTTGGGCTGTGCGTTGATAGATGAGTCAGTCAGTCAGTCAGTCAGTCAGTTTCTTCTTTTATATATTTAGATTAACATTCCGTTTCGAAATAAAAAAAAAGAAAATATTTATTGAGTTTAAAGCTATTAATCAGCCTAACAAATAAAAATGTGTTATACCGCATTTATACCATTCTTATACTAAATATAGCTATAACAGATATAACTTAAGAATAAGTCGAGAATATTTTTTTACAAATAAACCAGATATATCTTTGTTATAACAACGCTTCAGTTATGTCAAAATGCACAATGTGGCAACAGCGCGACCGAAGAGAAACTAGCAGAAAAAAAGCAGTTTGTCTATAAAAACTGTATGGACCCTTTGTCAACTTGACGATTCTCGACCTTTTTTTTTGTTCTATTCTTTGCGCGCGAACTGAGTCAATACAGTTGTAATTAAATTTGTTTATTTTTGTGGATAGAGAAATATAATTTAAAAACTGAATATTAAAATGGCTAAGAGAGACCGATCAATCACCTGGGAGAACGTTTAGAATATAATAATCTTTATTTACGTCCCCAATACCTCAAAACAGAAGATAATCTACCTCCGCACGTATCCATATTGAGAGATCTACCAATTAATTGGTCTAAAAACGTTACACCCTTTAGAAAATTTGTATTTTAACCGTAACTGCTCATATCGTTAGATAAATCAAAAGGATTTTCTCTTTTTTTAGTATTTTAAGTTTTCTTTGAACCTGCATTAAATAGATTTAGAATGATATTTACTGGTTCTACTTCTTCTATTGCATCTAATTCCATAATCAAAACGAACGTAAAATAATTAAATTCGCGTAATCAAACACAAACCGTGGTATTTTTAAGGTTAAACTAGCTTTATACAAGGGTGGAGGCGTGAATAACTTCGTAATAGCGGTTGTATGAATACAAATGTCAAAGTTATACCTGTTATAAGCTATGCTTTATTTATTTGTAGACATTTTGCTTATTCTTTGTTTATTCTCGAGTATAACTTTATGCCACGTTTATTTGTAACGCTGTAAAGGTTTAAACTGAATCAATGATTTACGAGATTCGCAGTTCTTATGAAAGCCCGCGGTTAGGAATAAAACAATTATCACTTAGAAGGTATAAGAGACCAACCATTTCTTCGACTTTTAGAATAGTAATTGTAAGGTTTTGTGTTTGAACCGTTTTATATCTCAAAAGTTTACATTAATAATACCCATAAGTTGCTAATAAACTAATTACGCTCCTCCACCAGATAGGTGCCCATCTTTATTTGAGTGATCAACGGGAATTACAAAATTGAATAGCCAAGGCATAGGTTTAGTAAAATTATGTTTCAGTCTTTAAGTCTACGTAAGTGATTTGGATAATAACGAATTTGTTATCATTGGCACTATAAATGAAATACAAAAAGGGGTTAGTTCCCGTTGTCCCCGTATGCCATAACCCCGTTACGGGGATAGCGGCACGTGATAAAATTTATGTTCCGTTGTCCCCATAACGTACTTTCGGCTATCGGGGACAACGGGAAGTAAACTTTTCACGAGTCATTGTCCTCTTAAATCTGCATTCTGTTGTAAGCTTAGTTTTTAGCATAGGAAACAGAAAAGGGGAATAAAACAAAATTTATTTATTTGTATTCGAATTTTAATTTGAGGTAAAAAAAAAACAAATAGTTATAAAATTTACACAAATAACTTGAGCATTATAAATATAGTAGTAGTATAAAATCAACAAAAATATTACAATCACTTGCCTAAAAATAATAATCATAGTAAATAGCTATATAATTATGTAATTACAAAAGATATCACAATCATTTGCTTACAAATAATAATCTTAGTAAATAGCTATATGTAATTACAAAAAATTGCACTTTCACTAACATCACCAGTCGTCAACATGTTCACAAGTAAAAACAATAAATAACCCTTTGTAGAATTCTGGAGTGGGACTTTGCATGAGCCAATGAGAGCTCGACAAAAACAATGTTATCAGCGCTTTTGTTCCGCAGCTGCAAGGGCGCGCGCGACGCCCCGGCGCACAGTGGATCGTCCCCATACAAGAGGTCGGACATAGAATGCAAAAATTAAAAAAGTATTTAATTAAAAAAATATATATATACAGTTGCATTCCTCTATTGAAGAACAACAAAAAATGTTACTACGCTTTTTTTATTTGACCAGCACTTTAGGAGCTATTCGATGAAAACTGTTATTTTTGTATGGAAACGAACACAAAAATGTCTGTATCTGATGATTCCCTCCTTGTTTCGATTTGCGGTTTTCACTACTGTCTTTTACCTATTTTATGCCAGGTTTTCTTCAAGGACACATGGTGCCCGCAGAGCGCCCCTTTCGAGATATTTTTCCTATAGTAACTATCTTTGTTATTGTATTACTGATGGAATGGAGGTACATTAAGTATACTTATTACTGAGAATTAGTCATCACTAAGTAGTTCCTTAAATAACAGGTGCATTTGTGAGTACTTTAATGACTTATTAACGCTTTTGTTGCAATATAACAAAAGCGTTAATGAGTCATTAAGTAACGACTACCAGTACTTGCTTAATCTAATTAGTTATTGTAATTACCATGTTAACAACCCTTAAGCTCTGCATTGTGATTGGCTCATATGTCATCATTAGCTTATCAAATTCATTACTAGTTGCAACTTGCTGCCCTATATATTTTAGTGTGTTTTGCAAATATTATTCAGTTGTAATTTCAACCTCTACCAAGTGTTGTCATTATGGCTTTCCGTGGGTTTTCTACTTATCTTGATCTTTATGTTGCTCTTCGTAATCATAAAGATCTTCGTGACTATGAAAATTTATGTAATACATTGAAGTTGAATAGTAACGTCCAGTTAAGTGAAAATGATGTGTCGGATCTAAAGAACTGGTGTCGACGATTTTGCTATCGGGTTTACTCCAAATGGGTGCAATCAAGAAGGACAGTCGACAAGTTCATGGACAAGAACAGAGAGTGGTTAAGTTCCGATATCATTTGGCCAAATTGCTTTAAGGAAAATATTGTTCACACTGAAGAAGCTAAAGATGAGACAGAAGAGGTAATCAGTCCATCAGAATCAGACGCATCAACTTCAACATTTAAATCTCCTCGAAAACGCTTTGAAGATTTATCCAGTAGACAGAAAAGAAGACGTGTTGATGAAAATATGGCTAGTTGCAGTCGTCCAGATGAGCTTTTACATACTGTTGAAAGTGCACTTAAGTCTGCCGGAAAAAATGATGTGGCCAGAATCATGAAGCATTTGCTGGGAAATCCTGAACATGTCTCAACCGTTCTTCCTGGAAACTAAACAGAATACTTTGCTTCGTGAAGTTCCTACTCACAAAGCACTTGCTCTTTACGTTCACATGCAGTTATCCAAGTGGCGTTACATCACACTTAGGGACTTTAGTTTTAAAGAAGGTCATGCGAAATACCCAAGTTATTACATGTTAGTGAAAGAAAAACTTAAGTGTTACCCGGCAAAAGAAGACGTAACTGTGACTGATACTTCCGCAAAGATACGACTCCAAGCCCTCCTTGATCTCACAGTTAGGAGGCTGATCGATTCACTTGAACCGAATTTTGATGCTGGTGAACAACTTGTGCTTCACAGTAAATGGGGTTTTGATGGAGCTTCAAGTCAAAGCATTTATCATCAAGAACAACAACAAGTGAACAAGATTTATCCAGTGTATTTATGGCAAGTCTTGTACCTCTTAAGTAAGTGACTTCTAGTGGAAACACAATGTGACAGAATGATCGGCCATCGTCAACCACATATTGTCGTCCGATTTCATTTACGTTTATGAAAGAAACGGAAGCAAATGTAAAGGCTGAAATGGATATATTTGAGACCGAGATTCGTGAACTGAACCCAACTGCTTGCGGCAATGCTACTGTTACGCACAATCTGTGGTTAACCATGATTGATGGTAAGGTACATTCAATCATATCGGGAACATCGGCAGCAGTATGTGATTTGTGCAAAGCTCGCCCAAGTGAGATGAATAATTTGGAAGAAGTGAGAGCTAAACCTGTGAACGAAGATTTATACAAGCATGGATTTAGTTCGTTGCATGCTTGGATTCGGTCTATGGAGTGTTTATTACACATTGCCTACAGAATGGACATAAAATCATGGCAAGCAAAAGGTGACGATAATAAAAGAATTGTTAAAGATAAGAAAGAAGCTATTCAAGCTGCTTTCCGAAGAAACACAGGCTTACTTCTGGATGTTGTAAAGCAGGGTAGTGGCAATACAAACACTGGAAATACTGCTAGAAGGTTTTTTGCAAACCCTGAAACGACTGCGGAAATTACAAAATTAGACGTCAATTTAATTAGAAGACTCGCTGTAATTTTGCAATGCATTTCCTCAGGCGAAAAAATTGAAATCCAAAAATTCAAGTTATATTGTGATGAAACAGCAAATTTCTTCGTACAGTTATATCCATGGTATAACATGCCATATAGTTTGCATAAATTGCTGATTCATGGATCGCAGATAGTGGAACACCTATCAGTAGTGCCTATAGGTTTTTTTTCTGAGGAAGCATCTGAAGCAAGAAACAAGGATTTTCGTAAATTTAGAGAAACTTAACGCGAAAGCACAGTAGCATCGCCACTAATGAAGACATTCTTCATAATCTTCTTTTATCTTCCGATCCTCTTCTAACGAGCCTACGACCGAGGATGCCCAATAGAGTTAAAAAATCTTCATTTAGAGAACTGGACGATTTGCTCATACATGACCAGAGTGAATTGGAGCTTATTGACATTTCAACAGATACAATAGTTGGAGCAGTTTCGGAATGTAGTGACATTGAAGAAGATGACGACAATAATGATCATGATGTCGTTATTGATGAAGACGAAGAAAATATAGTTTAAGTCTTATAGTAATATAATTGTTAGTAACTTTAAGGTAGTATTAGTTTATTTATTTTTTATTATAATCAATATTTACAATTTAGTTATTAGTAATTGTTTTATTTTTTATTTATAAATTATTATAGGTTTAAGTGTAATTTATTTAAAGATTTAAATATATTTTACAGTGTTATATTATATAAATAAAAAAATTATAAATACGTATTTTCTTATTCATCAACATCATAAAACATTTCTTTTCTTTTTGATTTGTTATTGTTAATGCGATGTCACAACTCATTACCGATATTTTTTTTTTCAATATACATATAGAACTCACTAATGCACCTTTTCTTCATTTAACTTCTTATGTGTAATTCTTAGTAATTATAATATTAATAAATAATTAGATTAAGCAAGTACTGGTAGTCGTTACTTAATGACTCATTAACGCTTTTGTTATATTGCAACAAAAGCGTTAATAAGTCATTAAAGTACTCACAAATGCACCTGTTATTTAAGGAACTACTTAGTGATGACTAATTCTCAGTAATAAGTATACTTAATGTACCTCCATTCCATCAGTAATACAATAACAAAGATAGTTACTATAGGCAAAATATCTCGAAAGGGGCGCTCTGCGGGCACCATGTGTCCTTGAAGAAAACGTGGCATAAAATAGGTAAAAGACAGTAGTGAAAACCGCAAATCGAAACAAGGAGGGAATCATGAGATACAGACATTTTTGTGTTCGTTTCCATACAAAAATAACAGTTTTCATCGAATAGCTCCTAAAGTGCTGGTCAAATATAAAAAGCGTAGTAACATTTTTTGTTGTTCTTCAATAGAGGAATGCAACTGTATATATATTTTTTTTAAATTAAATACTTTTTTAATTTTTCATTCTATGTCCGACCTCTTGTATGGGGACGATCCACTGTGCGGCGCATCCTTTTCAAGGCCACTCCGTTTATCATAGTTACTAGAAAACTTAACATGGAATTTGAAACAAAAAAAAATGTAATTAATTTAGTTTAAGATTGTGTACTTACCATTTTTTTTAGGAAAAATAGAGGGCTTTATCGTTCACAATAATCTAATATTTCGATCAAATTCATTATATAAAAAAAACCTACTTGAAAACAAGGTCTAAATCCTTTATATTAATCTACCGGGTACCAAGACTAACTTCCGAATATTCCATACACTTTGTATGTTGACGGTTAAAAAAGAAAAAACGGGGACTGTGGGCAATAATTTATTCAACTATATTAACGGGGACAGTGTACGGGGACAACGGCAAGTATTTTTAAATATTTAATTAAAGTACCGCTGTCCCCGTGGAACGGGGACGTGGCGTACGGGGACAACGGGAACTAACGCAAAAAGGTAGTTCAATGGTAAAAACAAATATTAAAAAAGTACCTACCCATATCAATTTGGATAGAACCGATGATGTGTCGAATGGGTAGAGCAAGTACTTCTTCGGTCTGTGCCTCGTATTTGAGAAGCATGTCCTTCACTATTACATTCATAGGATTAGAATCGACAAAATCTTGGACTTGATGCACTCTGTCTTCTGCCCACAAATGTGAAAATCTTCCGTAGCCCTAAAATAAATTAAAAGATACATGTATTCATCGTCAAAAGATAGTGGGCAAATGTGGTCCAAGCGTCGCCAAGGATGAATTATATGCCAAATTAAAGGATTATACCCTTTAATTTCAATCATTCAAGACAAAAATAAGCTATAATTTCTCGAAATCCCTCGGACAGATTTTGATGCCCTTCTGCATGTTCGAACAGTACATTGTACCCTTTCATTTGGTATAATATAATTCATCCTTGGCGACGCTCTTGAACCAACTCCTATACAATTTTGCCCACTGTCTTTTATAGTGGGAAAATATCACAGTCGAACTGGTAAATAGAATAACCCAAGTGTCTACTGGGAATTATGTAACTTTCTAATGGGCGTAAGATAATAAAGTAACTTTGGTTTGACCACTTAGGTATATGTTATAGCTACATGGATGTGACACGATCTACATCAAACTACATTCGCGAGCAACAACGTCGACTCAAGCTATTAGCGCGCATACATTTTTTTTTTTTTAAATACAGTATATTTATAACAAAAGAAGAGTGAAAGAACATTATCTTTCCAATTCGCCAAAGTTGCATATAGGTAGGTATTAGGTATTTATTATTATATATTTTTAGTTTATATTTTTGCTATATATTTTGTCTTGTAATTATGTAAGTATATTCTTATTTTCTAGTTACTTTGTTTTTATCTCTTATCTACTCTACTTAGCAGGTATGCAACCTAAACGATTTATAAACTTAAGACCTTTTTTTTTTCGTATGGGAAATCATCAAATGACTCCTCCCGCTCTGGGCGGAGCAGGAGGGAGTGTCAGACTTTTACTGACTAAAACCCATCCATGTTCCTTCATCGCCCTTTGTGGTCCGGGGCCACGGTATCTCTTTCGAACAGTCCCGTAACCCCCGGCTGAAAACTTAAGACCTTAGCTTTAAATTGGTACTGCATCAATTATCATTATTAAAATTTATTCAGCACTTCCAAATGAATTCTAATTGGATGATAATATACGGAAAATGGGAATTTTGCTATTTGTGTTGTGACAAGGTTTTTTAAAAAATAAACAAAGCCTGTTTTAAAAACAAAACAATATTGTCGGTTCTTCATTGACACATCTTTTGGTGGTCTCTTTTTTTCTCTTTCCACTTGGCTAATAACGCAGCCTTCAATTCCTCAGTAGTCAAAGGGACTTGATTTTTGACTTGAACCCTTCTTTTTAGTTCGCCCCGTATGGGTTCTTCATGCCTAAACTTAGTGCCGCTAGTCCAACGTCCGTAATTCACTTCGTCCTGATGTGATGCGCCAAGTGTGATAGTGGGAGTTATCGTACATTAACAAGTTAAATGGAAATCAAGTAGAAGGAACAACGAAGGCTTAAAGAATGTCGGTAATGTATGGATCAGATGTCAGTACCATGCCTTGAACTCCTGCGGACTCGAAACTTTGTTTTCTCTCTTGTTATGAGCTTGTAACAAGAGGGAAAACAAAGTTTCAAAGTTTCGCCGTCCAAAGCTTGATAAATAAGCTTATTTATCAAGCTTTGGACGGTGGATGGTTTTTAAAAATTAGGTACGGTCGAACAAGCTATTTGGTTTACATTTTACAATGTAATTTCTGGGTTCAACTGTAAACCAACTGGGTTACTAACTGGGTTGTGGAGGTCAGATAGGCAGTCGCTCCATGTAAAATACTGGTATTCAGCTGCATCCGGTTAGACTGGAAGCCGACCCCAACATAGTTAGGAAAAGGCTAGGCAGATGATGATGAACTGTAAACCAAATAGCTTGTTCGACCGTAAGTTAGTAACGTATTTCTTGAAAAATCACGTATGTTTGCATGGTTGGCGGATTCGATTAGGTTACTCACGAGTGTATCTTCAGGAGAGATCCAAATAGTGATGAAAATTTCAAATGTTAAAATAATAATAATCAAATGAGAATTTTACCAAAGAGATCTACTAGTATAATGTAGTTACTTAGTAAACTTATACCTTCAAAAGTTTCTCTATATCAGGTTTGTACATATACATCATTCCCTGTAGCGCCATCACCGATCGAACGATGTCTTTATGTTCTGACACCATTCGGAAGTAGCTTCTTATGCTTATGTTACCCGCCGACCGAGATCCTATCAATAATTTACAATAGTTTGATAACAGAAACAAACGATATTTTTGTTAAATAGGTACACTGAGCAACAAAATTAGTAAACATCTAAGACGATCGAAAGAGAAATTACTAAGATTATTGCAAATCGAATAAGCGGTACCTAAATAAGACAAAAAAAAATGGAGCTCATACAAGCTATTAATTACCAGGATTACTGCAAAAAAAAACAGTATTAAACGATTGAAAACATGAGTGCAGATTGGCTGATTAAATAGTGAATTCTTATTATCTTTATCTTATCTATTCAGGTTAGGTGGTACCCACACTCTTCTCTAATATTTCGTTTATTAATTTCGTTGATAAAATTTCGGAATTCAACATTTCGCAAATTCAACATTGTAATCCAGAATGCAATCAATAAATGTATCGAAGAACCATTAACACATTAACGCTCTATGTTGCTTAATTAAGTTCTCTATCGCTCTATGTTGTTTATTACTTAAGTACCCTTTGTTTCTGTCGAGCTTGGCACTAGGCAGTATAAAATATTTATTTAAGTTAAAAATAGATAAATAAAAAAAAAATCTAAATAAGATTATTAAATAAAATTTTAAGGCAAAGTAAACTACTTAGTCATGATGACATACCGGTTGTAGCTGTACTACGTACGGCGGTCAACATTAACGACGCTCCATTTAACTGCTGTTCATTCTTCAATGCTTCCTGTTGCCCCCACATGTACACATAGCGATGGATGTCAATAATACAATTCAATACCACCTAGAATCAGACGATTTATTTAAAACAATCTATATTCATATATTGAAAGGTTCAACAATGATGATAGAGCAGTGAGTGGGGGCTTCAACTTGCGAGTCTACTGTAGGCTGTGACTTTGAATTCAGGCAGCCAGGTGACTTTGTGTAATTTATTTAATGGTCACTGCTCTCAAAACCATAACATAAATCATCGTGAGGAAATCTGCATGTCCAAGAACAAAAAAAAACTGGCTGTCTGTAAAGTCGGTTTACGGATGATAATTTTACGTGATAACGTCATTTTTATGATATTAGTGATTTTAACTTAAAAACAAAATTTCATACCCCTTTTCACCCCCTTGAGGATTGAAATTCTAATAACACCGTTGCGTTAGTTTCCAACCCATACGCCTCGAGCCTCGGAAAAAAAAGACTTTCCATGCACAACTCGAAAATAAAGGACTTTCCATGCACAACTTTATCCCCTTTTTTACTCTTTGGGGTAAAAAAGGGGTGATCTTAATTATCAAAAACGCTGAGACACAAAAATTAATTTTCAATCATCAGCCTAAACACAAAATTTTAAGATCCTAACTTTAAAATTGACGGACTTTCATACAAAATGTCATCCCCTATTACTATACTCCCACATAAGGGTTGTTAATTTCGAAAAATCCTTCCTTGCTCCTTGTCTACATTATAAAGGGAACCACTGTGCAAAATTTCAGTTTTCTAGGTCCAAGAATTTGGGCTGGGCGTTGATCGTGGCGCGCGTAACGATGTGATACTTTTTGGTGTTCATCGATTTATAAGACGTTATCACGTCAAAAAACTAGATCTAGATCTTTGACAATCGTTACAGGTAGTCAGTGGCCCAAAAAGTCTGACAACCAGTCTTGCCAAGGGGTATCGTATTACCCAGTACTAACTGGGTTGTGGAGGTCAAATAGGCAGTCGCTCCATGTAAAATACTGGTATTTAGCTGCATCCGGTTAGACTGGAAGCCGACCCCAATATAGTTGGGAAAAGGCTAGGCAGATGATGATCACGTCAAAAAACTAAGACGTGTATCATCTACCAAAACGCAATGGGCCTGCGTGGTCGATAACAATTCGTAAAAATAAATGTATCACCTGGGAGAACGCATTTTGTATCACTTCCAACGTAGGCTTTATGATTATATTTGGAATTTGTAAGTACATGTTAGTCAACATGAGTGGACTCAGTTTTTTTTGCTCTTCAGGGTCAGTTGTCATTGTAAGGAAACTGAAACATTTTAAAAGTATTGTGTAAATGATTTCTTTTAAATCAGCCCCTGTTGAGGTGAAACGGGGAATAACAATTTGTGTAAAAGGATCAAATCTCTTATTTGTATAATTTTGAGGCTTGACACAATTAGGTAATTATTTATGTAAATATAATAAAAGCGCACATCTTAACTTTTTACGGCTTTTCCCCGTAAGTTGAAAATCAGTGCAATCATATTTAGTTATTTATTAAGATGTCGCTCAGAGTTAGTCAAATCGGAAATTACTAAAAAAAATATTGAAAACTGTTCTACCTTGATACAGACGCCCGCCGTCTTAGCATATCGAGACTAAATCGTGTACATTTAATTAGAGATTCCAGACACTTTGTCGCAAAGTATGCAAATAGTTCATTACACTCGTTGATAGTAGGCAGTACTTCATAACGGTCTGGGTTCACAATCTCCAAAAACACTAAAACACACAAAGTTAACTAGCACATGCATACGTCATTTTATTTTGACATTTACGATTAACTTGATAAGCTAAAATTTTCGGCATAAATTCAAACGATGTGGAGGAGCTCGTGGCTAAGTAATATCAGCCGCTCGGGTCGATCTTTAGGTTAAACCGTGCTTGCCTAGGTTGGGCTGTGGGTGGGTGACCACCTAGTACCTACATACCGAGTTTCCTCCGTGCCTCGGAAAGCACGTTAAGCCGTTGGTCCCGGCTGTCATTTGTAGATCTTTGACAGTTGTTAGGTTAGGTAGAGGGGGGCCTCTACCTAATCTAACAACTGTCAAAGATGACGTTATCACGTCAAAAAACTAGATCAAGATCTAGATCTTTGACAATCGTTACAGGTAGTCAGTGGCCCAAAAAGTCTGACAACCAGTCTTACCAAGGGTTATCGTATTACCCAGTACTGGGTTGTGGAGGTCAGATAGGCAGTCGCTCCATGTAAAATACTAGTATTCAGCTGCATCCGGTAAGACTGGAAGCCGACCCCAACGTAGTTGGGAAAAGGCTAGGCAGATGATGGTTAAAGGATGGCCTTTCTGGGCCAAGCTGTTAAACTATATTGTTGAAAATATTTACCAAAAACACAGTTACTTTTATCCGAGGAAATCACAAAATGCAGCAGCATTTTACAATCTAGGAAGCATTAAGGTATTAAACAAAATACTCTATGAAATATTTAGTTACCAGGAATGAATACGTTGGTAAAATCAAGAACGTGTATGGAAGTCGAGTAACTAATACTTATTAATTGATTGAACATTGCGCATCGAGTTCCTTTTAATTATTTCTTAGTTTCATGATTAATCAACAGTAGACAGGTCATCGACTGACAAATGACAGACTGGCAATAATTAAAAAATCGGCCCGGTTTCTTTCTCAAGTAGTAACACTGTAAAGGAGATCGGGCAGAAGCGGTCCAAGTAGCGTCGGTGAACGAGACCTATATTTTTATGAAACTCATATAAAAAGCATAATTTCTTGTTATTTCGTCAAAAAGATCCTCAGTGTAAAAAAAAAAGTTATTGATCATTTAAAATGAACTATGTAATTAACGATTGTATTAATTACAAACAGTGTCGGTGATTAAGACAATTATATCATTTTAAAGCTTGTTAGAAGAGAGTTTTTCTTTGGTAAGGTCACAAGTAAATCGGCGCCGGGAGAAACGAGTTAAACGCCATAATGTACAATGACTGACAACAAAATCTTATAATTTAAGAGATACATGGAGCGTCGGTGATTCAGACACACCTTATACAGCTTCTAAGGGGCAAGACACACCTTATACAGCTTCTAAGGGGCAAAGCAGACGACAGACAAAAAGTCTGCGACAGACAAAAACTCCAAAAAAAAAATATAATTTATAAATTTACCAGCAAAAACAAAAAGCTTGATTGTTCCATATAGTTTGGTCATTGGCTTTTGAGAGGACCTCAAAAATGAGAAAAACACGTAAGTAGGTACTACCCAAATGTTTAAATATTTTATTTTGGTAAAGTTTTTTAACTGGGCTACTTTCTTATTATGCCTTGTGACTGTAGCTTTGTTTTTTTTGGCGTTTTGACATTCAAACGTGCCGTAATGGTCTAATTGAAATAAATGCTTTGAGTTTTGAGTTTGAGAACTGACAGGCATCTGACAGGCTAAGAAATTAGAACAGTAATATTTTTTACCTGAGTCTTCAGGAATCACTCTTGTAGCTGAAGTCACTTGTTTTAGAGCTTTTTCTATGTCCAACCTATGTGAAAATAATAACAGCATTAAAATGAAAACAATCGTGACTAGTAATCAGTTTGCTAATAGTACATTCATGATATAAGTGCGGTAAGTTGAAAATTACAGCCGAGGCGATATTGCTAGCTCGAGCCGTAGGCGAGGGCTATAATAAAGCAGAGGCTGTAATTATCAAAGCGCACGTATGTCATACGACGTTTTATAACATATTTGCGAGGAAATAAATAAAACTCGGACTTTCTTAAACGAATAAATGTTTTACTTGTTCACAAATTAGCGGTGCGCGCGCATCAGCGCTTTTTTTTAAGGCAAAGACACAAAAAACAGCCAGTATTACTAATAAAGTAAATTAATATTTTTGTGTTTTTGTTACAGAAAAATGGTTGTAATTTATTGTCAAAATTAATTAAATTAAAGAATTAAATGTTTATTTATTATATTTCATCTCCCACAGTTAATTTTATTCATAAAATGTTGACCACTTTTCTGACATAAAAACTCTTTGCTAAGATTTAAAAAAGTACCGTTCCCTTTTGACGGAGCATCTTGATAAACCGTGCGTCTATATAGATACTCTGTGGTTGTACATTACATTACTGCACAAGTACGTAATGAGATACATTACGATATTGAAATGGGTGAAATAAGAGACCCTTTACGAGTAAATGTGTTATAAAAGACGGTTACAAAAGGAGGAGGTTATCAATTCGTCTGTTTTTTTTTGTATGTATTTTCAGCGATGTCTTCGCCAATTGTGAATTGATTTTAATGGTTCTTGTTTTGTTTGCTAGAATATTATTTTGCGGTGTTCCCGTTTAAGTTTAGTGAAGATTTGATGCTGATTTTCGGAGATAAGCAAGGGTGCGTGATGTTATGTAATGATGTTGTGTAAACAATAACCATCCAAGCGATTGCAGCAATCACCGCAGATTTGCTGTCTGTTATATTGAAGGGTTTCCTAAAAATGGAAAAAAAATAAAATCTTTTTTGCAAAAAATAAAACCGACTTCAAAAACAAAACAAAAAAAACTTTAGCTTCAGAAGTCGGTAGCAAAAAAAACAATTGAATAAATAAAAGTCACCGACTTCTGAAGCTAAAGTTATTTTTCACTTTTTTGTATTTTTGAAGTCAGTTTTATTTTTTAACTGGCGTAATTTGGGTGAACTAAGGCACACCTTTGCTTTACCCTTCGGAGAAATTAAGGTGTGATTTTACGTTACAAAACAGGACTCTCACTATTTATTTTACGTTATATAACAGGACTCTCATCAATTATTTTACGTTACAAAACAGGACTCTCACCATTTATTTTACGTTACAAAACAGGACTCACCATTTATTTTTTAAATCTTGGATTTGTTTTGATGGAACACTGTCTAAGAATTTGTGTACGAGTTCTTTAACAGCAACTTCTGCATTCCAAGATTTTTGTTGAATGTCCGCAGCTGTTGAGCACAAAGACGTTATTATTATTGATCCTTCATTCATTTTTATCCATTTTAGGACCTGGTTACGTGCGACGCTACTGGTATCTAAAAATCTATCGTTAAACCACATTTTGAAAATCAGACTCGGACAGATCGTTTCCCAGCAAATATTTTTTTTTTTAGACTTATTTAGTTCGATGTAAGGAATGCTTGGTTGACGGCTCCTTTAAGGGTCCGTTTACACCTTGTCTGATATTCATAATTACAACAGATACTTACCTATTTCATCACGCCGTGCAAGATTCTCCTCGTAGAAAAAATTTGGTTTCACTGCTTTTTCAGGCAAATAAACGAGTAATGTTGTAGTGATTGATTTCAGAATTGCATCAATGCGCGCTTCTTTTAAGTCTATCACCTGCAATTAAGAAAATATGTTAAGCTCCATGTGAAAAGTGATATCAGTGCCTCGACTAAAACGGAAACGGTGTTGTATAACTTTTATATCCTAAGAATACGGTGCTGTTTTCAGTCAGCATGTTCGTGTGTAGCTTCTGAAATTGTGTTTTGTACGATTACATTGTATATTATAGGTACGTGATAAACACACATACACATATACACATGGACATAGTTATGAATCGATCAAAAGTTAAAACTGTTCCAAAATTCTTACCTCCTTGACAAACAAGTCAACTTCGGTCAGGACTTCCTCAATATGTTCGCAATATGAGGGAATTTCTAGAGATGTCCACGTTATAGTAGAAAAACCAGGCTGAAACGCATTCTCCAATTTGATTAGTTGTGCACGTAGCAGTGGTACGTACAGTTTCGGCATACTCCTGTTAAAGATCAACCAATTAATTCACACAAACATTCCGGATGTCCATTACCTGCTTGTCCACCACTCGTGGATAGCGACACGATTTTGTAAAATAATTCTCATTGGTGCCGATTCCCTTGTTCACAAACTAAACTAAATTTAAGTTGAATGCATCTTTTTCTTTCTATTTCATTATGAAAAGGACAGAAGATTTAGTTTAATCCTGTCAAATTAGTCAGCACCTGACGTAATTTGATGAAATTTTAGTAGTCAACTTTTTAATCGCGTCTAAAACTTGTATGGCGCTGATAAATTTTAGTTATGGTCCTTTTCTTAATGAAATAGAAAGAAAAAGAGCACTGAACTTAAATTTGGTTTAGTTTGTAAACAAGGGAATCGGCACCATTGTCCACCAAGCGAAGAACATTGATTGCGACGCATAAAAAACACACACAATAATGTCACACCAACACATCAAAATATATCTATTAAAACTGCATTTCGACGGCTTAAGTGCCAATAACACTGACAAAATCAAAAATTTACACAATCTAAAAAAAAGTTTTATTTCTTAATAAATTAAAAAGTGGCTAATGTATTCATTAATTTATTTAAAATAATAACAATGTACTTTATAAAGTTAGTAAGGTAATGTCATAAAATAGACACGTTGGTATAGTTAGGTGTTTCCACATTTTAATTGAATGCTGTTGCAATAAAATACACTTAGGAGATTTCAATAAAACATGCGAATTTCGCCTTTATATTTAAAACGATAAAAAAGTGAATTTCACGAAAAATGACACTTAGGAGGTATTGGCACTTCACCGTCGATTTAATGTGCGTACCCGTACAAATAATAATAGTTTTTGTTTAATCGAAATTGGGCTAGTATTTCCAAAGTTACCGTTGCAAATTTTCACCGCTTTTAAAAAAAAAAAATGCGTTGCTTCGCGAGTTAGTGTGATGGCGTCACGCACGTCGTGAGTGTCATGTCCGATTGCGGGTGATCCCTGGGAGTGTTTACAACCCGGTCACATTATCTCGAGACCTGGCGTTGATGACGTCACGTCGCGTCGGCGCTCTGATATGGTGCACAAAACAAGTATCCTCTAGTAGGATATTTTTATAAACAATAAGATTTCCAACAAAACAAATATTGTGTTAATTAATTTAATGTAGGTAATATTATTATAATGATATGATTAAAATTGCGGGAGGTTTGCATTCCAGCGAGGTCTCGAGATAATGTGATTCACGTAACTAAAGAAGTGCTGTTGCAGTGCAGTTGCAGTTAAGTTTCGATCAAAACAACGCGTTTCGTATTCTCTACCGCTGTCAGACACGCACGCGTCAAGTTTGCGTCACGCGAGCGCAATATCGGCATTCTACTGTTGCGCGTCTTTGGTGCGTACTTCGGAACGCAACATGATTGGTATTCTACTAATTGTTTGACGTCTCAAAATGACAGCTTTTATGTTTCAATTCGATCAACGTGCAGTTTTGTTTACGCGCAACATAAGTTCCTTGTTACTTACTTTTGTTGGCATCAAATTGTATTTTTTGTAAATGTAAGTGTTTAAAATGGATTATTGTATGTGGACAAGTTAACTACAAATCGTTTTCAATGAAATTCCAATTTTTTTTTTTTACTTTTTAGTGAATATGAGTTTTCAACTTGGCTTGAGGATTTTATCCCTCGCTGACGAAATTGATGACCGAGAACGTCGTCAAGCAAGAAGAAGACAAAGGATTTCTTTGGATCCATTCCGTATTTCAGAAAGGGGATTCCAGAAAACCTATCGTCTGAGCAAAGTTCGATTTGCCGCACAGAAACGCGTTTGCATGAAGACATACCTACTGAAGAATCATGATAAACATGTATGAAAGGAATTTAACACTTCAATACCCGCAATTACAGACACAATTAAAATAACAATGCACTGTGCCTCTGGAGGCACGGCCGGGAGCATACGGGTTAAACTGCTACTTCATCGTCTACTTCCTTAAATATTATCATTTTATTCACAATCATTTATTTATTTTATATTATAATACATGCTTAGTTTTCAAAGTACAAATATTTTACAGTTTATAAAATGCACCTGTGATTTGCACTGAGTCTTTTAATTCAACTTTCGTGCCATTGGCGGGTCTTCTGTTACTTTGACAGGTTTTGGTTTTATGGGGCAATGATAGGCCATCATTCAGCCAAATTTTAACAAAATGTGTGTTTAATCGTGAATCAAAACATAATTGTTTGTTTATATAGTAAGAAAAAGCACTAAAATCTATACTGGGGTATTATTTTAATATTTTAATAACGTCATATTCATTGAAATGGAATCGATTCTATTCGATTATTTAGTGAGTAATATTTTTTCTCTCACATGGCCACACCATAAGTAAGTTTGGTAGAGTTTGGTTGTCGTACAGTTGACGTGCAGTTCACGTGCAGCTTACGCGCAGTTTAAAGATTACAAGAATACCGTATAACACTCGAACTTGAACTGAACTGCAACTGCGCTACAACTTCATCGACGCTCCATAAAATTACGTGAATTAGCCTTCTGGTTGTACGTTCATAAAATTTGATTTGTAAAGTGGTGTCGTCACACGTTAGAGCAATCGCTTAGTCGGATTTTGCCGCAGAGGCCGAACATTAACGTTTAAAAAAATAAATCATGATTTTTCTCGCTTTTACCTATGCTAATAACAAAAATGTTGGTGTGACTCATTATTTAATAATAATTTTGAAAGCAGCAGCAGAAATCAAATTACTGCTGAGATCCTAAACTCTTACCAACAAAAAAAAATACTACCTAAACACCAAAAAAATAAAGTCTAAAATTACAATGGTTCTAGCTGTTTTAGTTAAGACTGTTCTTTAAATTGTATTCAAAGACCAAATGTAGTAAATGATCACCAAATCTTAGCGCACAATATTTTGCTGATGAACAACAAATACATAAATGACATTTGAAATAACGAAGTTTTTTTTTGTACTTTGAAAATACTGGCGCAATCAAATGGAAGCGACGTTTGGAATTTTAAAATGCAAGTCTGTCCCAAGTTACCATCGCTGTGTCCCTAGATTCAAACAAACTTTTAAATCGTGACAACACCGTCTTCGGCTACTTCGGCATAAGTATGTTCGATCGTCAATATGGAATCATTGAGCTATTACTACTATGTATAGAGAAGACAGCGCGAACAAAATCTGTGCGCAGTGCGGGGCGCACCGGAGGGCGGCTAACCCCGTATATATAATCCTGTGGCGAGCAAGCGACTGAGTGAACTGCAGCCAGCCGACAGCAGTTGAACGGAGCACAGATTATGTTCGCGCTGTCTTCTCTAGATACGTAGTAATAATAGCTCAATGTATGGAATATGCATATTTTTTCTTCACATAAAATAAAATAAAGTAGTAGTAACTATCAACCCAAGAAAATAATCAAAAGTTAAGTTCAACGACTGCTTGACGCACAAAAAAAAAAAACTCCAATTTCTACGACAGTTTAAACGTGACTGTCGCGGCCATTCCTGTCAAAGCGGCCTTGTTTTCTTCTTATTTTTTACCCTATTATAATAATTTTACTAAATGTATGTGCAATAATCAAGCGAACATTGCAACACCAATGAAACTTTTAAGTAATTTTCAAATAGAAGTGCTTCTTTGACACAAAGCGTTTGACGTCACTACCAGCGACGATGCGTTTTGAATTTGTGTTCCGGTTCACCAAAAACACGCTACATAAAATATTAAATTGTAAAATAAGTGTTATCATAGAAAGTTAAACAAGTGTACTACGGTGTTTATATGGGCCAATATAAGGCATTTTTAAGGAATAAAAAAAGTTTTGAATTTCTTGCATATTCCCTATTGTTTTTATGACGTCACTATTCGAGAAGCGACCGCTCGCGCCCTGTGTTGTAATTGAAGCGTGTTCCTTGAACCGTGTGTTCTTCATTTTCCTCACTTGTCCTCCAAAAATTATTACTTAGTAATCTCGATACCTAATAAAACCCTTACGCTTCGGACACATATTCTATATCACATTAAAATGTGAGGCTTTCATTTTGGTGATCATTTACTATTTTTGGCAGTATGAAAATGTTTTTTTTTTAATAAGTATCGTTTACACAACGAAAGTTATTTTGACGAAAGGTTCATTCATACCTTTCGTCAAAATAACTGTCGTTGTTTAAACCTTACACCGCGAAATGGATAAATGTTTATTTTTAGTACTTACCTTCGAATTTGATTGTTTCTTTCAACCAAATATTTGATTCGTTCATAATTTCCAAGGATTTTATTTTTACAAAATGCTACGATTTGCGCTCCGTCTGGTACACCTACATTTTACAAAAGTTTATGATTAGGTACAGACTACTAGCACACCAAGCTGCTACAATCTGTCAGATTTCCGTAATAGATCTATAGTTGGTGCCAGTTAAGATCGCAAGAGCGGTTATTGCCCTTTCCCTAATATCTCTTCGTACTCACCAAAACAAATGAACCATGTATCGTTTTTCATTAGAAAAAATGTTGAAGATCACGATAGATGACGATTCAAGACTTGAACAGGCTTATTTTGGATTTCGTAGTTAAGAACTTTAATAAATGTAGATGGGTCTATGACCGCTTTTGCGATGTTATCTGGCACCAACTGTACAACTTTATCGCTAAAGCATTAAGTTCAGGGTTGAAGCAAAAATTGACAGTTTCGGGTAGATTGACGTAGGTACTAGCGTCTGTACATTAAAAATATCTACTTAGGGGTTTCTAGCGTAAACAAGCTTTTGCGAGTGGTTTCGCCTACGTGGACTTTAAAAATCTATGCAAATATGTGTTGTTTGTCATTTCAAAGAATGAATGCATACGAAAGTATAATATAAGGTACAAAAATTTAAAAAAAAAAAACTTTATTTTCGTCTGTCTGTCTGTTTATCCCGGCCAATGACGGGACTTTTACCTTTATTTTAGGATAAGGGTTCGGTGCAATAAACCGGACCTAGCCAACTGTACCACGGGCAAGGAGTGTAAAAAACCACGTATGTGTTAAAAACTCCGTTTTCAAAAGAAAAAAATGTGAAAATATCACTTCATGATATTTTCACAATAATTAAAACTACCTATATAATAATTAAACACGCGGGCGTAGGTCGCGGCGGGTGACAGCAAATTAAGTACGTACGTACTACCGATATAAAAGTGTCTTAATCCAGACGCTCTACGCGTGCTAAAAACAACATTTAAGTAGTTAAAAATGTCCAATTCGCAGAATGCCCAGTTCGCAAAATGTCCAATTCGCAAAATGTCGAACTCGAAAAATGTCCAATTTTCATCATAACATTGTCACCCCCCGTGTGAGGTATATTTTATGACACATAAGCTATTCCCCAAAAACTACCAAGCTGGCATCAGCTCAAGGTTTTAGTTAAAGTTTAAATTATAAAATAATAATTAATTTAATTGCTCCCTTTTTTTTAGAATTGTAATAACTTCGATTTATAATAACTTCTTTGAAAAACAAATAATATTAATGTGTTATGTTATGTGTATTAAGTAGGTCAAAAAACATGTTTATAATAGAATAATCAGGTAGTTGCTCTTACGTAGTCCCAACTGCCACATGTACTCTACCTCTCTGATGCACTCTGGGATATAAATACTGAAGTTTATAATATACATATTCGTTTGTGGATGACGAATTAATAGAGGAGCGATAAGTCCCAATCGCACCTAAAACAAGATTTAATTATTATTATAATATTATTATCAATTTGAGTTACTTAAAACCTGCAAAGTGCGACTTAACAAGGACGCAGCCGATGATATCCTACAAAAAAAGTGTAAAAGATTATACTATTATTAGTTACCTGGCCTACATTTTCAGCCCAAGCGTAATGATATATCAATTCAAATTCAGTAAACACAATTGTCAAGACATTGTATAATTTTATACATCGTTGCGTGTTCTGTAACAAAACAAAACGATAAAAATAAACAACTTAAACCCTCTGATAAACAGTATTACTAAAAATCGAGACTACAAGGTATACAAATTTCACACAAGCTGTCGAGCCTTTTCGAAGGAGTGCGGCCACAAACACTGACACGAGATTTTTATATATTATGTTTTTTTTTGTTTTTTTATTAGCCTATATTGTCCCACTGCTGGGCAAAGGCCTCCCCCATAGCCTTCCACTCCTCTCTCCGTGCGGCTTTTTCGGGCCAATCTTTCACAAACTTCTCTAAGTCGTCACTCCAGCGTTTTCTAGGCCTTCCTCGGCGACGACACCCGTCTTCTGGCACCCACTGTGTGACGACTCTGGCCCATCGGTCCTGATGCATTCGACAGACATGGCCCGCCCACTCCCACTTTAGCCCAGCAGTCTTGTTGCCCACATCAGCGATTCCGGTTCTTGAGCGTATTGTGGTATTGCGAATTCTGTCGCTGAGCTTAATACCCAGTACGCTACGCTCCATCGCCCTTTGGCAAACCTTGAGTTTGGACTTTTGCGACTCGGTCAGGGACCAAGTTTGAGCACCGTAGGTTAGGATGGGCAGAATGCACATGTCAATGAGTTTACGATTCAGGGACAAAGGTAGATCTCCCTTCATCAGCGACTTCATGGACCAGTAGCTCTTCCAGGCGTTCTCGACACGACGGTCGATTTCTCTGTCTTGCCTGTTTTCGAAGGAAACTAGCTGGCCCAGATAAGTGTCATCATCATCATCATCATCAGCCTATTAATGTTCCCACTGCTGGGACACAGGCCTCCTCTCGATGAGAGGGAATGGGCTATAATCCACCACGCGGGCCCAGTGCGGATTGGTAGATGTCACATGTCTTCGAATTTTTTGGTTCTAGGACATGCCGGTTTCCTCACGATGTTTTCCTTCACCGTTTTGAGAGCAGCGGTGATGAAATAAATTACACAAAGTAATGCGCCTGTCTGGTTTCGAACCCACGACTTACTGTTCGTAAGTCGGGGCCGCCACCACTGGGCCACCGCTGCTCTTCATGTCATTAAAAATAAATCGATAAAAATCACGTTAAAAATTTAAAATTCTTAAAATGGAATTTATAGTTATAACAATAAAGTCCATTTTAAGAATTTAAATTTTTCATCGACATAGTGGATTTCTTGCCCACCTACCTCGACCCTACTTTTTGTGCTATTGGTCATGACTTTAGTCTTTGACCGATTCATCATTAGTCCAACCTCAAGGCTTGCTATGCTTAGATCTTGGAGCATCTGTTGTAACTCGGCAGCAGTCGGTACAAATAAGATGATGTCATCAGCGAATCGAAGGTTAGTGAGTTTCTTGCCACCGACTATTATACCTTTACTGGACCATAAGTCTGCTAGGTTCTTAAATACCTCCTGAAGGGTGCTAGTAAATAACTTGGGAGAGAGCGGGTCACCCTGTTTCACGCCCTTGTCTATTTTGAAATTTTGGCCGGGAAAGGTAAGTTTAATGTTTGCTGTGCTATTGTTATAAATTATTTTGAGGATATTGATATAGGTTTGGTCTAACTGTTGATTTTGTAAAGAGGAAAATATGGCTGCATGTTTCACGCTGTCAAATGCCTTTGTATAGTCCACGAAGGCCAAATACAAAGGAATTCTAAATTCTGTATGCTTTTCTATGATTTGGTTTAGAGCATGAAGGTGGTCTGTGGTAGAGAAACTTGGGCGGAAGCCAGCTTGTTCGGGTGGTTAGTGGGAATCTAATATTGCGTCGATGCGGTTGTGGATAACTTTTATGAATGCCTTGTAGAGATGTGACACTAAGCTTATTGGTCTGTAATTATTGATATCGCTTTTATCCCCCTTCTTATGAAGTAGGATGATATTTGAGTGGCACATCTTAGCTGGCATCTTTCCGGTCTGAAGGATGGAATTAAATATGTTAGTGATATGAGGGAGAAGTGTGGGAGAACCAAGTTTAAGGGCTTCTGTTGTTATACCATCTTCACCTGGGCTCTTTTCGTAGTGCATGCTGGTCAACACTTTTTTTACTTCATAACCCGTTATGAGAGGAATCTTTTCAGGGTCGGGGCATTCATATATTATTTCAGTGTGAGTATTTGTTGGGTCTGAATAAAGATTTTTGTAGTAGTTGGTGCTAATTTCTAAAATTGTATCCCTGTTGTGGTGTTTAATACCATTGGTGTCCTGTAGGCTATTTATCAATTTTCTGGTTTTGCAAATGCCTTGTTTAGCTACTCATAAAGACTGGTTTTTCTCCAGAGCTATTTTCACCTTATGGGTGTTAAAATTTCGGATATCTCGTCTAATATTTCGTTTTACCTGTTTGTCTAAAACTCTGTGTTGTTCGGAGCCGATGTTATGTTTGCATCTTTCTTCTATTTGTTCTTTGGTTGAAGTAGATAGTGGTGAGATTTTCTTCTTTTTCGTTTTGATCCGATTAGAACATTTGCGGATGCCCTCCACTATTATGTTGTATTGTTCTTCAACATCAGATAAAGCGATGCTTAGACCTTTGAAGTAACTAGATAGTTCCTTGTTAAACTTTTCTGAATTATTAAAAAGGGTTTCCCTTGTGAGTTTTTTGATTGGTGCTCGAAATGATTTGGCGCGATGAATTTTGAAGCTAAATCTAATTTTTGCACGAAGTGGCCTATGGTCAGAATTGAACTTGATTTTGTTAATAACACCTACGTCTTTTATAATTTGTGTATCTGAAGTTAAGATATAATCTATTTCATTTTTAATTTGATTATTTGGTGAAATCCATGTCCATCTTCGCTGTGGTTTTTTAGAAAACAAACTGTTAGCAATATGCATATTTTGTGCAAAAGCGAATTGTAGCAGCCTTGTTCCTCTTTCATTGCGTTCTCCCAAGCCGTGTAGCCCTAGAATGCCCTCGTAATCTAATTCCCGCCTTGGTCCAATTTTAGCGTTAAAATCTCCCAACACTAAGTTCCAAGTTCCACGGTTCTCATCGCATGCTCTGTTAAGAGCATAATAAAAATCTTCAACATCTTCGTCGGAACTTGCTGATGTAGGAGCGTATGTCTGAACTAATGTTAGTGTTTTTCGGGATGTGATACGAAATTTAAGAACAGCTATGCGTTCGGAATATCCTCGAAACTCAATGATGTTGTCCTTCCACTTTTTAGCAACCAGAAATCCAACACCGTGAAGTCCTTGGGTTTCTCCAAAGTGGAAGAACACAGCGTCGTTTGTTTCTTCAGTAGCTTCTCCCGTCGCTTCACTTCTGCAAGACCTATAATGTCCCACTTTATGTCTTTCAAAGCGTTCTCTGGCTCTATTAGACGCTCTTCTCTCATCAGTGTACGGACGTTATAGGTGAGAACATTAAGATTATCGGAGTCCTTTAGTATTTTAGCCGAAGTCGTATGACGGTTGATCGATCTCGCCCGGAGATTCACCTCGCCCCTGACTCCAGTGCTGAGCTGGCGCCCGTCAACGCCAGCAGAGAAGCTGGAGTCGCCGGGCACTTGGCGACATATTATCGTTGTGCTTTCCATAAATATATATTGCATAAATTTCTATAATATATTATGTATATGGATGGATTATTCTTTGTCTTTACGAACCATGTGCGTAATGACTTCGTGGTGCTGTTTAAATATATCCATGGGGATGTTAATATTCTTGTCATAAAATCGGATCCACATAATTCGCCCGGCGACTGGTGGCATATTCAATGGTAAATCCGGATTCTCCTTAACTTCATTGTACCTGATAAAATAAAATAAATGAATAATTATTATCTAAAGCAATATGTTAATTCTATTCTCATGTGGATTCACTACATTTTTTTGAGGCAATTGAGAAAATTCAAGTTAAAGGCTATGTTGAGCTTTTAGCAGTGCAGTTTAGCTTTAAAATTAATTGAATGAACTATAAAAATAATGGATGGCAATATTGCTAGAACTTATGATGCAAAAGGGAGCTAAGCGAGCTCTGGATTTGGCTCCCCGACGTTAGGTTAGGTTAGGTTACTTTAAACCCTGGAGGCAAAAATAAGAACCTCGCGTAGCGTAGTCGACGTCTTCGACTCTCTATATTTACCAACTAACTGGTTTCGAAGCTGGTTTTCGATACAGCTAAATTGCAAACCATTATTTTTGTAGTTCATTCAATTAATTTTAAAGCTAAGCATTTTAAAGTGTTAAATATTATTTTTATTAAAGTGCTATTAAATACATCCCTTTAAATAATTTTGATCCGTCATCCTCTAACGTGAGCGAAATTGTGGGAATAAACGATCAAGTCAAAGATAGATTCAATTATTCTGTTAACTTACAAGTCTCGTAACGATTCTATTTCAGATGTGTAAGTACTGATTAAATCATAATATTGGTCTTCAAGGTATAGGCATTCTAACTTCAGCTTTTCAAATCGATGTAAAAGATGCAATGCTATTTCCGTCGTTGGACATTTATTGACGCTCTGTAAAACGTAGTACAATTTGATTGTTTGAAACCAAACTAATGCATAATTAGACTTAGTTCTGCCAAAACTTATGGGTTTTCAAAGGTTTTTTTACTGGCCAGTTTTATGAGTAACAACTATTTTTGTAAGAAATTTATTAACACCGCAAACTGATTATTCAGAGTCTAGTCACCCACATAACAAAAACTAGAATAGCACATTTTGATACATGTGGAGAAAGTTTGTTATTGCATTCGAGGCGGAATTATAACTCCCGAGCCGTAGGCGAGGGTGTTTTTGAGCGAACTGCAATAACAAATGTCCACGTGTATCAAACGACGTTTTTCAATACACTTTTGAAGAAATAAAATAAAATAGAATGAAAAATAATTTTTCAAAACACTTTCTCGAAAACTGGTCCATAACGCACTACGATTAGGTACAACATGCAATGTATTTCACACGTTGCGTTTTTTTCCATTTTCCCGCACGTGTGCGGGAATGAAAATTACCACAGATAACTATACCTGTACGTAGTCCAAATTGGTTCAATGCCTATAGTCTGATGTGAATGTTTTTTTTTTAATTTCGGCAACTACGCGCGTCTTTACGGCATAAAATATTTTTTGAATATTAAAAATTTTGTTTAAATACATAGAATATCATAGATAAACATGACTATTAAAAACTAATAGTTACTTTTATACACAAATTAACATTTATTTGTGTTTTGAATTCAAAAATATAAAATAAATCTATTTTTTATATTAGGCTGTTTAACGGCTTCATACCTTTGCCACTCCTTCAACCTGGCGCAAGCAAAGCGCGAAAAAAAAAGAAAATTCAAATCATGGTTTCTTAGTTCGTGAGAAAAAATGTTGGTTATATTTTATTTTATTTCTTCTAAAGTGTATTGAAAAACGTCGTTTGATACACGTGGACATTTGTTATTGCAGTTCGCTCAAAAACACCCTCGCCTGCGGCTCGGGTGTTATAATTCCGCCTCGAATGCAATAACAAACTTTCTCCACTTGTATCAAAATGTACTATTGTCACGAACTAAGATTTTAATTTTCTTTTTTTTTCGCGCTCTGCTTTCGCCAGGTTGAAGGAGAGGCAAAGTATGAATCCGTTAAACAGCCTAATATAAAAACTAGATTTATTTTATATTTTGAATTCAGAACACAAATGAATTTTAATTTGTGTATAAGAATAACTATTAGTTTTTAATAATCATGTTTATCTATGATATTCTATTTATAAACACAATTTTAATATCCAAAAAATATTTATGCCGTAAAGACGCGTTGTGCTTTGCCGAAATTAAAGAAAAAATCTTTCACTTCAGACATTGAACCAATTTGGACTAAGTATAGGTATAGTTATCTGTGGCAATTTTCATTCCCGCACACGTGCGGAAAAGTGGAAAAAATCGCACGCGTGTGAAATACATTGCATGTTGTACCTAATCGTAGTGCGTTATGGACCAGTTTTCGAGGAAGTGTATTGAAAATACTATTGTAGGCTGGTACTGTGGAGGTGTAACCTCCACGATAATTTGTGAAGTTACTGTCATTGTATTGATTATACGGAGAAACACTTATTCCATAATCAACAGATTCAGTACGATTCAGGACATCATGGGAAAAAGTACTTGATTATTCTTCTAAAGAATAATTATTCTATAGTATTAATAAACGCCCCCTACAACACCGCCGCTCCCTATAGTAGGTATAGGGAATGCCGGTAATAAAGCATGGCGTTTTCAAATTCATTGAAAACGCCTCTTGCCGCTTATTCAAGTTGGTTGGTATCTGAACACACAGTTACAGTTAAAGCTTGAATTCTTCCTGCGCTGATATCGGTCGCGTATACGTCGTATTACGACGCAGACCGACAGCCGTACTTTGTTCTTGCTGACGTCACGACCGACCGTGCACGATCGACGTCAGCGTGGCAGGAGTTCAGACCTAATACTTACAGCTATCATAAAGTTTTCAAGGAGCAGCTCCTGGTTAGCAACGGCATCTTTGTATATTTTGTAGTCCTTATCAAAGTCTGGCCGCCTGTTTAACAAATTGAATTAAAATATTTAGGTAGGTAGAATAGTAAATGAAAACATATTAGTATTAGTAGTAAATATACAAAGTTTTTTCAGTGCGTAATCAAAATATGAACTAACATTGACTCCGATTGTTTCAATACTGTTCGGGCAAGTTCTCTCACAAGACGTCAGAGGGCATGCGTGCGCCCTACACATCTCAAAGTCAACTTGGTCGCGTTTTATGCCCATATATTCTGGTAATGCGCAACGAGACAAGCGGCTCAGATCCAGCCTGTCCCCTTGCTGTCCTCTCCCAGCGACGCCCTAAGCCGAGGCCCGTACCCCGCAAGGGGTGCCCTTAGCGTGTAGTCGTTTAGTTTTTAAGTTTTATGCCCTGGCTGGAGGCCTTACACTTAAGGCACCCACAGGATTGTCCGGTTAAGCGGACGACAACCTCTCTAGGTTGAACTGCGAGATGCCATTTCGGAAAAAAAACGAGACATAAGCGGCAGCAAGCCCTGCTAATAGCCCGCGCCGCAAGCTGTTAGTCGGTCGCCAGTGCTCTTAGCTTACACACGCATGACGTCTCACATATTTCAATTTTATTTGTAAATTAAATTCAACTTAAAGTTACAGAAAATAGAATCAGTAAAGTTTTCATTTGCTATCGAAGTTACACAACGGCACAACAATACAATTTAACGAACGACAATTTTAATCACCAACAACACTTATCTATTAATTATATCATTCACGCATCGTATTACCTCGTAAAGGTATAGGTAATCAGTAGAGACCGGATAATATGCAACATAAAAAGCTTGAAATATGCATGCAAATATGCATGAAAAATGCCTAAAATATGCACGAAAACTGACAGAATAAGCAACATTAAATGAGTTTTTTTTGTTTTGTAAATATTATTCCTTTAGATTTAAGTATTTTGTTAGTAAATACTTGTCTTATTTATGTTTTACTTTATTATGTATGTATCTTTTTAATTTATTGTTATTTGATAAAATAAAAAAACTATTAAGTTTTATATTTTTTATTAAAAAATCAGCATACATTTATAGAAAACTATCCATTGATAGATGTTAATCGATACAGTAGACATTATTTAATATTTTTGTAAACATTAACAATCAAGTTAGTATTGTTCCAAATTTTCAGTGGTAAGATTATGTCTTCGATCATTCAAAATATTTTTATAGGTCGAAAATGATCGCTCCACATCTACTGAGGTAACTGGGCAGAATTTGAACTTGGGTGCTATGTTAGCGCTTATATTTTCTGGCAAAACTTCCGTCGGTCCATTAATAAAGCTATCAATTTGAGTGCGCTACGCTCGAAAAATACCTACCTACTGTAAATTATAGCAATAATATGCATCATCACTAGATATTAGTAAAAATATGCTATTAGCCTTGAAAATCGCTTAAATATGCAAATGCATATGCAAATATGCAAATGCATAATATCCGGTCTCTAGTAATCAGTAATTACTTAAAGGTGATTACTAATCACCTTATGGAATTAAAGGGTCTTTGAAACACTAAGGCGATATTAT
The DNA here is from genome assembly GCA_905147715.2 of Xestia xanthographa. Classification (NCBI taxonomy): domain Eukaryota; kingdom Metazoa; phylum Arthropoda; class Insecta; order Lepidoptera; family Noctuidae; genus Xestia; species Xestia xanthographa. The sequence goes on along the minus strand of LR990642.1, from coordinate 23,363,940 downwards.
CGTCCTTGCCACGTTATTCTATGCACTCTCTTTTGGGCCGTCTTCTCCACGAGTGAGATAATCGCGGTGATATTTTCGTATAGAAATACGTTGAATCGTCGCGATTCTCTCGCTCGTGGAGGCGGCCCCTAAGAGTAAATAGAAAGAGTACCTAGACGTGGTCCTGCCAAAGTATCTACGTCATTCTCTCGGGTTTTTAAATTATTTTATTAGTTGATTTGGATTGGTACACTTGGGCATTTTCATGTTTAGTGGGTGCACATCAGAAACGGTGTGTATAGGTAAATAATACACAAAATACCGACCTGTGATCTAAAGCGTCATAAGTTTTTGTTGAAATTGTCTTGAACAGTTTATTGAAAATGGCAGCGTATTCTTCAATCCCTTGTAAAGTGGTTTTGTTCAATACGTAATATGTGATATATACTTGGAATAAGTCAATAATCTGTATCAAACCAAATAGTAAATTTATATAACACAAAAAATAATAATATTAAATTAGCTAGTCCGTAGAGTCACAGAATAGATAATAGTACTAGCGTACAGAAGTTGCACTTCTTTGATCTTGAAGAAAGCCGACATTATAAATACCTAAACTAGGCCCGCTCGATCTAAATTGTGCCTTGACGCCACGCGTTAGCCTATATTATTCGGCGTCTCACTGCATATAATGGTCAGTCGGTAGGGTTGCCTCAAGTACTCAAAATAAAATACTACCAACATTTTTGTATTTTAATGTATTATTATTTAAATGTTAATTAAAACTTTTATAATTACAATTGTTTTTCTCTAATATAATGTCTCATTCATATATCTTGCCTTCTCTAAAATTACGATTACTAATTAAATTTAATAGCAGCATAAATGCGAAATCTAACAAATAGGTAATTTTAAAATAAACTCTGATGGGAAGCATGGACATGGAGCAGTGAAATTTACATAAAAAATTATTATATTCTTTTTTTTTTTCTACATTTATTATCAGCAACAGTTTATCCGGCTTGTAATTTTCACTAGTAATGATTAATGATCAATAAATCAGTCAGTTAACAAATACGAAGTACGAGTAGGTACCTAGGTACGCGACGCAAGGTCAAAAGAGCGCGAAAAATTAACGCGGCATACGTACGCAGTTACGCACGGCTGGAGCGCGACAGCCCTAGAGAGCTTGCATATTCAATATGCGCGAAGCGGTAAGTAATTATCTCATGCCTACACACGGAGTGCAATAGCTCTGGTAGAGTTAAGGTTATAATATTATACAAGCTATTACATCGACAATAATGAACAAAGAAACAGACCAAATTAGCGTTTAATGCATGCACGTAGGTTACACTATTACGTTACAATATGAATTCGTCGAATTTGAAGTTATTCATAAAAGAAAAAAATATTCGAAAGGAAATTTAAAAAAAAAGTCGCGTGCGGCAAATTTTTTTTTTTTACTTTCTTCTCCACTCGGAACTCAATAAAAAAAGTCCCATGAAAATCCGACCACTATAAACTTCGTTCCACCTTATTGTCTAATTGCACTCGACTGATAGTTGGGAAAGATTACACGGATAATGAGTTAAAGGTACATACTTTAATAATTCTTCTGCGAAAAGTTTCAAATTTCCCAAAAATATACATTTCAGAGCAATTAAAAGGTCTTTCATCAGCCGCCTCCATCATTTCTCTCTGAGTCTCGGCATAACACTCACGATAAAAGTTATATAAGCTTAAGCACAACTGTAATACAACAATTAAAACTTTAATATTACGTTAAAGTGGTCCTTTATTTAGATATAAATGTGTTCAAAAACGTCGTTTGATACGCGTGAGCAATTCTCACTGCACATTAGCGAGCATATGGGGTTTTTCAGCAAGCATATTTAGTATGAAAACTTGATAGTTATAGTGGGTAGGGAGCGATGAGAGTTTAGAAAACCAGAACTATGTTTAAAGAGTTTCAGATTTCAAAACTTTCAGATTTCAAAACCGGACAAAATCTAAGACCTGATTTCCTGCCACGCTGACGTTGGTCGCGCACGGTCGGTTACTTACGTCAGCGAGAAAAACAGTAGCAACTTACGCGCCGCTGACGTCAGCGTATGGTGTTATAAACAACACAATGTATACCCGTACGCGCGACCGACGCACGCGACCGAACGTCGGCGCAGGAGGACATCAAATCACATTCAAGCCTAACAACGTTGATTTTCATCTCGTCTCATTGTATGGGGCCTGACTGAACCAAAACGAGTTAAAAGAATATGACTTGACGAAAATATTGTGGGCTTTCACTACGTGTCTTAGAAAATAAAAATACGTAAATATTCCTTGCCTTGGCTTTATGAATGAAGGTAAGTTTGTCTTGGTTCCAAATGGTCTTTTTGCCATGAATGGTGAGATAATCCATGCACATGTTAAGAATCTGATTGGTAGTTTTAACCAGCAACGTAGATATCTGTTTAGTAGTGTTATAGTATCTCGACGTCGCAAATATCATACGAATGGTGTACAATAATCCCGGGATGAACTGTTGTGTTGTGTCAGGATCGCATCTGTTGACAATTATTTATTTATTTAAACTTCATGTACAATAGTGGTACATAAGTGGACTTAATGCCACATGGCATTCTCTACCAGTCAACCTTTGGGTTATCTATGATAGGTTACAAAAAAATACGTTTAATAGTACAGGGCGGTAAGTAAGGAATTACGATCGAGGCTCTAGTAGAAGCCCGAAGTGTGTATTGTAAGTATACTTACAATGTTTTTCATCACATTCGCGAGTAAATAAATAAAATTATAGGGCAGAAAAACTTATCTAATAAAATTTATAGTCACTGTACCATAAAATTAGAAAAATTAAGGCAAACGTTTTTTTTGGGGAGTCTTATTGTTTGAAACAAATTGTTAGTAATTATATTTTCTTCCTAATTAGAAATTGTGATATTTTACTTCAAATAAAAAAAAAAATACAGCTTTACTACCGTACAAAAGTCGACAGCACAATAAAATTATTATCGCGAAATTCGTGTTTTTTTTTCTAAGCGGATGGCGGGCTTTTAACCCACATCACAGATAATACATTTGTTTCGTTCAGAAACACTAAGGGCAAACACGTATACTGCCATGACGGTGTAAAAGTAATATGTTGCGAGATTGCAATAAAATTCCTGTTTTGATAATATTGCATGACCTATGTGCAGTGCTACAAGTTAAAATATAATTACCGACCTTCCAAAAAAAAATCTGTCTATTTGTTTGTACACGCTAATCTTCGGAACTACTGGACGGATTTGAATTATTTTTTGTTTTATAGGTATTAAGTCTGGGCAACATACACCTGATGCAGAACCGCAACAGACCGGCTAAACTATAAGAGATACAAAAATGGTACCTATAGCAAAAATTGTTGTGTGCACGTGATGAGCATTTTCTGCTGAGAGAATAAATTTGAAGATCTGGAACACCTGATGTGGAACTCCAAGAACCCAGCTACACTATAACATAAAGGGTGTAACCGAAAGGCACTTGTTTTCCCTGTCAATACGATATTTTTTTTGTTCTACACCATACCTGGGAACCTTCTAGTTACGGAGATATTGGGGGTTAAAGTTCCAACTTTTTGACAAGTTTTTTTTTTTAATACAAGTTTTTAATGTAAGATTTTTACTTTAAACACATCCAAGACCCCCGAAATATTCAATCCATCCATCAGCACAATGTTTTGAGTGTGTTACATTGAGTTCTACCACAAAACATGATTTTTCACCCCAAAGAAAGAAGTCGTTTCCCAGCAATAATTTTAATTTTTGCGTAGGGTTACTTCGTTTGATGTACAGAATGCTTCGTTGACGGCTTCGTGATGAGGTCTTTTACACCCTGATATAGGAATGACTTTTTAGCAAATTAAAGTTGTTCAATCTGATGAGCACTCTCTGTTGACTGACTGACTCTGTCGATTCTGTTGTGCACAAACTAAACTTTATTTAGGCTATTACTATCTTTTTCTCTCTAATAAAACGAGAAAGAGTACGGTAATGTTTTCCTCATTGTTTGTCTGTTTATTTTAGTATATCCGTGTAAATGTATTTTTACATCTATTTTAATATATATATATAGTTTTTGATATATATATTTATAGTGTTTGATATATATGTACAGTATTTATATATCCTTGTAGTATATCGTAGTATTAAGAGGGCACTTCCCGGCCCGCCTTTCCTCAACGCGAGCATGGTCGAAAAGCTTGTTGTTTCATTCAGAGCCACAGCGGTGGTATTCTTTCAACTCCCCTGTCTTACCTAGCCCCGAACCCGCACTACTTGCCTCCCGTGAGCCTCATACCGCCTTACGCGAGGACATTGAACGAAAAAGAGTGTTCGAAAATTTATTAAACTTGTTCCAGGAAATACGTGTTTTTGAATTAGTCTTACAAGTATGCGAAATAAATATTTGTTATTTAGAATCTCCACTACATTTGCAAGGCTTCTATCAGGCTGCTTTCTTTACTTTTACAATTTATAAGTACATTATGAACGGCCAAAGTTGAGGTAAAAGTTGTGAATAACAGCAATTTTTGGTGGCTTATACTGAATTAGTTACTACATATTTTTATTATCTGCTTCGATAGAAGCCTAGATATAGTCCACAAGATACCTGTTAATTCAAAAAATTCAAAGATATATGTCTAACAACGGCATAATCACGCACGAGCTATAGTCAAAATTCTCGCGAAAAGTATGGCGGGTTGGCCGCTCTTAAATAAAATTATTCTCTCATTTTCAGAAGTGACACCTACCACTGCTTATCTCTGCACCACCTAAAGGTTGACTGGTAGAAAATGCCTATGGCAATAAGTCCGCCTCTGTACTTTGTGCTTGAAGTGTTAAATAAATAAATAAAGAGTCGGACGTAATTTAGAGCTGTCAAATTTAGTTGGAACTAATATTTCCATACAAAAGAAGGGTGCACGTAAAAACATGTTGACTAAAAACACGGTGAAGCGCAAGGCATAAACTAGTTTGACATCTCTTAGTGCATAGCTATAGCCGTCCTTTTCTCGCACTGCCATTTAGTTAAAGATAGCAATAGCTTAAATTAAGTTTAGTTTGTGCACAACAGAATCGACACCATTGACTATAAATTTTAATAAATAAGTTTTTCTGCCCTATCATTTTATTTTCAATACACTTCCTCGAGAACTGGTTCTTATCGCACTACGATTAGGTTCAACATGCAATGTATTTCACACGCGTGCTTTTTTTTTCATTTTCCCGCAAGTGTGCGGGAAAGTAAAATTCCACAGATAAACTATACGTAGACGAAGTTCAAATCGGTTCAATGCCTATAGTCGGAGATGAATGATTTTTTTTTTAATTTCGGCAAAGCATAAGCGACTTTACGGCGTAAATATTTTTTTGATTATTCAAATTGTGTTTATAAATAGAATATCATTGATAAACATGATTATTTAAACCAATATTTACTTTTTTAAACAAATTAAAATTTAGAATGTGTTCTGAATTCAAAAATATGAAAAAAATAAACAATTTTTTATATTACCTTTGCCTCTCCTTCAACGTAGCGAAAGCAAAGCGCGAAAAAAAAAAAAGAAAATTTAAATCTGAGTTTCTTAGTTTTTTTGTTGTTTTGTTTTTCTTAGACAAAAATATTTTTCTTTATTGCACGTGGACATTTGTTATTGCAGTTCTCGGCTCGAAAAAATCCTCGCGGCTCTGGAGTTAATTCCGCCTCGAATGCAATAACAAACTTTCTCCACTTGTATCAAAATGTACTTTTATTTTCTCACAAATGTGATGAAAAACATTGTATGTATCACGGGCGGTACGGGAATTACGAACCTCGACTCAAATAGCCCTCAGTCTTCGACTTCGGGCTTCTACTAGAGCCTCGATCGTAATTCCTTACTTACCGCCCATAATACACAATGTACTATAAAATAATATCACTTACGGGGATATCTTCCGTGATTATTATTATAGCTATCTCTCATTCCGAGGTCAAATCCCTGATATGTCTGGACTACTAGTAAAATGAAATGAAACAGTTTTAACTGAATAATTTCAACAAAACGCGTGTTATCTAGTTAGAACTAGTTTACACTGATATTCGTTTTTGAACAGTTAGTTGTAACAAACTACAAAGGCAGAGAGAACACGTTGTACCACCACCACGCTGTTTTGAGTACCTACGTTACATTGAGTTTTACCATCTAACGTGTATTTCACCACAAAAAAAAATGTCGTTTTGCAGTAATCATTTTTCGTAGGGTTAAGTATTTAGTTTGATGTACAGAATACTTGGTTGCCGGCTTCGTGAAGGATGCATTTACATTACACCATATATAGTTGCATATTTACCTGTACAATGGCTCGCAATATTTTTCTAAAGCATATAAATATTTTACATTATCAAAAGCTTCATTGTAATAATCAGTAACCATATTATCCAGCTGTCGCCATTTCTGAAAGAAACATACGTTACGGAATAATATTAAATAAATATCAGTGACAAAGTGCACGCAGCCTTTTTCCCAGATTTAACACCACCTTCATAATATTTATATCTTACTACTATTTTATTCTTGGTACAATGAAATTGCTAGTGCGACTTAGAAGAGCTTTCGAGCTAAATCTGTCGAGTAATTCGATATCGTGGTATATTGGATTTGGATCATTTTAAAAGGAAATTCAGCATGAAAGTTATTTTCCCTGAAAGTGTCGATTCTCGTGATTGTGTTCACTGAGCCTGCTCTGCTTTTTTTTGGAATTGTCCCGCCGGTGGTGGAATGTATCGCTGGCCCCGATCGTTATTGGTTTTTACCTTTAAAAGTTTTGATTTCGCACGTATTAAAGTATAAATGTACATCGCTGTAGGTTCGCTCTTGATATGTTCAATTATAGACGTGAAAGTAGTGAGCTGACGGCGCCAGTGGTCCAGCTCGGCTAGTGGTCCAATGTTAGAAGGTTCTCGGCGCAGTTGCTGACTCTGCACTAATACCTAGTATGAAAATTGAAAACGATGTTTACGAAATAACTTTCACATTAATTCTAGTTTACGAGATCGTCTACTTTACCTACCTATTTTATAGTTAGTTAAATTATATTTTTTAGAGTGTTACTAATATTTTAACCAAATTCGTTACCATAGTAATCTGCCTGATCCATTGTTTTACATACGAACATATTTCTTCTAACACATGAGTTTTAGTTATAGCCAATTTCATTTTTTCTTCGTCACTTAACTCATCTTCGTACAGTGCTTCATTGATTTTAAATCGAGTGCAGCAGTCTAAATCTACTTTTGTTTCTGAAATCAGATTTTGAAAAATAAAGTTAAAAATCAACGCTCGAGTCCGTGGTTTAGACGCAGAATGTCTAATTCGCAAAAATTCTAGCTGTAAAAAAATGTCCAATTCGCAGAATGTCCAGTTCGCAAAATGTCCAATTCGCCAAAGTTCTATAAAAACGTTCAAGGTGGTATGTATTTTAAGAATTATTATATATATGATCCCAAACAGTGCTAGGCTGGCATGAGTTCAAAGTGGTATGTAATATGTATGTATTTTAAGAATCGGTCTACTATTAATGAATACACATACACATTCAAATACCATATATCATGCCAGCCTAGTACTTTTAGTTACTAGCCTAGTACAAGTGCGTTTTGTTGCATTTTGCGCATTGGACATTTAGCGACCTGGACATTCTGCGAATTGGATTTTTTTTTTTACCGCTGGACGTTTTGCGAATTGGACATTCTGCGGCTAAACGGAGTCCGTGTGTACTTATACGTACCGACAAGATTTGTGACAAGATTTAAAGTTCTTGTCACAAATCTCGGTATAATATTTTTTAAAGGTTTATATTAAAACTGAAAACCTAGTTCTAGCTGATGATAAATAGGATATACCCGAGTTTAACTACCAGTGTTCGGCTGCACCTAGTTCTAGCCGCTATGATGAAGGATAAACCTAGTTCTAACTGAACATAAGTAGAATACCTCTAAGTTTAACAGCATGTGGCCGGCTGCACCTAGTTGTACTCGGCTAAAACTAGGTGAAGCCGCACTTCGGCTATTAGCCGTAACATATATTATGCTTTAAACCATGTCACTAACTTGCAAGATAATCAACGAACAGCACAATCTTCGAAATGTATCTCTTAATTATATCACCACTGTTAGGGTTCGGAGGATTAATGTCTCCCCAACCCTGGCACATTTTCAAAGCCGGTATAAATACACGTTGCATAGTTTTGCATATTCCGGATACAATATTATCGGTTTCCATCTTCACATCAAACTGAGTGAAGAAAAAGTCCTGAAATTGTTGTAAGAGGGTTTAAATCATTAATTCATTTTACATCTATTTACACCGCCGCAAATCACTACATACCCAAGGATTGATTAAACCAAAGGAGTTGATAAAGATTATTTTATGTGGATTTTCGCAAAACTAAGTATCGAGGGTGTAAAAATACCCTTAACGAAGTCGGTCCTTGTTTTCCCTGCCGCGTCGTTGCCATATTTTTCTTGTCCAAGACCATACCTGGGAATCTTCTAGGTACGGTGATATTAAAGGTCAAAGTTCTAACTTTTTCTCAAGTTTTTTTTTTTAACAAGTTTTTATGTTACAACTTTATTTTAAATACCTCCACGACCCCCGTACTATTCAATGCACTCAATCGGCACAGTGTTTTGAGTGCGTCACATTATTAACGTAATTATCACGTCAATAAAAACTTTCGCAGCAATAATTTTTGCGAAAAGTTGCGTTGCCGACTTCGCAAAGGGTCTGTTTACACCTTGTATAACATAAACTTTAATTGTTATTACATCAGTAACAGTCCTGCTGTCGACAGCTTTGGTCTTGAATCTGTACATGGCAACACACATGCCCTCGGTGCCAATAGTTGCCCCATCAGATATATAAGTCCTTTCCGTTTTTCCTTTCTGATTGGGTATAAACCGACCAGATTCTGAAATATTTAAAGAAATACTTATAAGGCCCGATTGCAAGCCTGCCGGGGCTGCGGGCGAAAGAGATACCGTGGCCCCGGAACACAAAGGGCGATGAAGGAACATGGATGGGTTTTAGTCAGTAAAAGTCTGACATTCCCTCCTGCTCCGCCCAGGGCGGGAGGAGTCATTTGATGATTTCCCAGGCCCGATTGCAAAACTGATTACTAAACAAAGGGGTTTAAATATTTGGGCTAAGTAGCAGCAGGAATTTCTCAATAGCAGCCACGGAATCTGGATTTGTGCCTGGTTGATGGCTCAATAGGCTCGCCCCATTACAAGGGCAAGGGACTTAAACATAACTCGTGAAATGTGGGTGTACTATATTAGGTACACTTCTACGCCTAACCTTTCGGGGATTATAAGCGTGATGAAATGTTACAAAAAAAACATAAAAGACAGTTTCTAATCCAGCCGAAACGAACACAAAAACCAAAATCTGATTTCGGCTGTAACAACTATTTTCGGCCGGATAAAATGACTGACATTGCTCATTAATAATAATAAATCAATTAGACAAAAGATAGAGAAACTTTACCCATTTTTACAGGTGGAAGCAGTGCATCACATAAGACGATACAATTTCTGCCACCTTCAGCAATTACACTATCTAACAGATCTATATGATTATCTGCGTCGTAAACACCGTCCTGTAACATGATTTCAATTACGATACAGTCAGGTGCAGTCAGGTGATATGATTTTTGGGCCAGATCGACACACTATAATGCCACAGTACCTATTACTATCTTACAGTAGCACAAAGAATGTACCTACTTGCGGGGAATCGGAAGGGGTGCGTCTTTCCCCCATACTCACTTTCTGCGCACTCGAACGTTTAGGCATTTGTCGCGTGTGTTTTCAACGAGCGAATTTTACGAGTATTTGCCTTTTTCCTCTGAAGATTTAAAAAAAGATCCGACAGAGGCAGTACTAGTGGGGGTTACCCGATACACATGTTTTGATAGCGGGTCTTAAATCTTTGAAATGAATAAATAAAAAGTGAATAAAAAAAAAACAAAAAAAAATATCATGCCTATTAGACATTGTGTTCTGTTTCTAACAGTCGATACGTAAGCAATATGACAGTTTATAAAACCTCAAGTTGAGAAGAAAAAGTGTTTAAAGTGGTAATTTATCGCGAAAACTCGATTTAAGAGTCCTATTACATTTTTTTCGCAATTTTTCGATTTTTACTCCCTGGATCAAATTTTTTCGATCGGCGTACACGAGTCGATAATAATAGCGATCTCCGGATGATTGTCGATTGTTATTGACGAAAATTAGAGACGAGACTGACATGAGACTGAGGAGCGACTTGAATTGACGCAGAATTATAGTACTTCAATTTTATTTATTGTAATTTTGTCTTATTATATTGATAAACGAAAACTAATGAAACTTATTCATTGTAAATTGAAGTTTTATATCATCTTAATTTATTTGATAAAATTTAGTTTATTTGGAATATAATGGACGCTGAATCAAGACATTTATGGCTTAAATTACGCTTTCTTTACGATTTTTTCCGTGAAAATTCAAGGAATTCAAAGAAATTCTAAAACTCCAATAAACAAGTAAAACATTCAGCTTATTTTTCAGTAATTTTAGCTTTTATAAGAATTGCATGTAACAATGTGAATTTGAGCGTCAAAGTTCCATCGCCGACGGTTTTTCTTGTAAACTGAGTTCGTAAAATATTTATAGTAAATTACACGAAAAGAAAAATGAAAATGTGTAACTCCAACTTACAAGAAAGAGAATGGCACTATTGTTATTCATAAGCAAATAATTAAAATATCTAACTGATGCTGAAAATTACTGCGTCAAAAATCACGAATTTGCGTAAAGAATGTAATAGGACTTGTAACAACTTTTGTTCATGGGGTGTATAATAGTTTTAAAAGCTAAAGCTACCGTACCGTAGGTGCTCAAAGGGAATAAAGTTAAATATTTTTATTGTTCTCCATTGAGCACCAAGCTATTAAATGGTATGGTGCTCAAATGGGAATACCTTCGCTGCTCAATGCATTAGTGCCCAAAAAATAGGTGCTCGAACGGGAATACTTCAAGTTTCCTGCCTTTACCTACATAAGTTTATACGCATTAGTAGAGTACCGTGTACCGAGTATTTCGTGTGCAGTTCAAAGGTCCACACACTCTCAAGTCACTGGCTTCGTGACGCTACACTGAATTAATTACATTTTAACAAGAGTGCTTATTTTTCTCAAACTCTAAGCATTTATTTCAATTAGAACACAGGTTCACTGTCTACAGACCACATACTGTCTGTAGAGAGACTTCCTTAGCAGTCCACAGACCGTATGTGGTCTGTTCGCCCGTACAATTTGTAAGCTATCTGATACTGTGGACGTGAGGAGAAAGTCTCATATTTAATGCGGACTTGGCAGGACACATCATTTTAATAAAAACATAACTGGACTTATGGACCAATTCCCACTCTGGAGCCTGGATAGTGAACCTGTTAAAGGCACTTTTGAATGTAAAAAAAAGTGAAGCTACAGTCACAAAGCATAATAACTTTTAAAAGTAGGACTGTAGTTGTCCATTCCAAAGCGTAGATCTCTATGGAGAAGAATGGGGAAGAAACTCCATGGACTCCATTCTACAGTACAATACCCACAATGTATGTTTAAAAACAAAAAGTTTTGTATTATGCACATGCATAATATTTTAGCATAATTTTTGAATGTACGTATTTTATCAATCTTTATGTTCGCTATTTGTTGAAAAACATATGAATCTAAATAATATTATTTTCTTTTGATTTATTTAAATCAAAAGAAAAAAAAATGTTTTCCCTTTTGATTTATTATTTGAAAAAAAAAATTCTCAGGTCAGATTATGTATTATTAAATTGATAGTGCTAAATGTATGTGTATAATTTGACATGCGAAGCAACTTATTGGCGAAAGGTAACAAAATAAAACTGAGAGGTTACGTACGCACTGACAGATGGCTTACCTAGCGCCTAGCTAGAGCCGAATAGCCCAAGAGCCCGCGACGCGCGACGGCCAGACCTTCGTTATTTTATAAAAGCTGAAAAATTTTCTGTGCATGTCCCCTATACAGGTAAGAACAACCAGCGATATAATCAGCGGTATAATTTATTCAAGTTTAGGGGTGTCTGGCAGGGGGTAGCAACTGTCATAAGTGTCGGGCAATGGATGACGAGACTTATAAAGTTATTCCGAAGAAAATATAAAAAAATGAACTTTATACTTTAACGAAAGTAAGGTACTATTTTATACACCTTTAATACGTGTTACCTGTCAAAGTAACCACAACCCAAACTCTATAGTCGCTGGTTGTCCTTACCTGTATATGGGACATGCACAGAAAAATGTTCAGCTTTTATAAAATAACGAAGGTATGGCCGTCGCGGGCTCTTGCTCTAGTAGCGAATAAGCGAAGTAAAACGAACATTCAAGAATTTTTGTAGTCGAGTGATTTTTTTTTAACTTATTTTTCCACTCCTCTAGGAACTCAATAAAAAAGTCCCATGAAAATCCGACCCCTATAAACTTTGTTCCACCTTTTGAGTAATTTTTGTCTAAATGCACTCGGCTATTTAATTGTATCCGGCTGCACTGTGCGCTTGCCCCATTATCTAGCAAGTTACCCGATGTTACGTCACTAAGCTCTAGGCACGTGTAAGGTTTAGAAACGAGTCGCCTGAATTGGGGCATGTGGGGGGATGTAGAGATCTACGCTAGGGAATGGGCAACCACAGTACTTTCACAGTTTTTATGTCTTGTGACTGGGACTGTAGCTACATTTAATTTTCATCTTTGTTTCGACAGTTCAAAAGTGCCTGCAACTGGCCTACTTGAAGTAATGATTTGATTTTGATTTTGATGGTGGGAAGTATGTATAGTCGCCCCCCTCTTTCACCCCCTGCCGGAGATGCGTGGTTTTTTTTGCGACAAAAAGCACCAAGACTCTTTTAACCTTATATTTGGTGTTTTATACGATAGAATCAAGAAAATAAACGATTGCCAAAATAACACTTTTTTGGCCAATTTTTTCAGTGTTTTTTTACTCAGAGCGTACCGTACGAAATTAGTTTTTTTTCCTCCGGCAACTAAAATCACATGGGCGCCCCCATATGATTTTAGTTGCCGGAGGAAAAAGATTGTTCAGATCAACCCCTTACCCATAGTGACAGAATCTTCAAATTCAGGTGACTCGTTTCTTAACCCAACCCTTAAGCGCTAAGCAAGCCACATGTCAGTGCGTACTAGCCTCGAGAAATTTAGTATAACACGAATCTAATAAATCTACTTACCATTACGTAATCAACTGGTTTATTTAAGAGTGTCGCACAAATCTCTAGTAAAAATCTGTGTTGTTGCTTCAGACCTCCCACACGATTATTACGAGCTTCTTTAGCTTTGGCCTACAAACAAAACAGTTTTATCCTTTCTTTTGAATAAACAATCATGTGACTAAATCTAATAATTTCGTTTATTTACTTGCTTATCCTTATAAGTCTCAAGACCTTGCCCCATTAAACTCGTAGACATTCGGCTTCTCATTTGAATGTCTGCTAAACGAGAACTGATGTCAAGTATAGCTTCCAAAGCTGTTTTGTCAATTTCGAAGGGTTCCCCATCAGCGGCTGATAGTCTCCGGAATGATGAAATCGCCTTTACAGGAATTTGAATCTGCGATTTATCTTCTGCAGCTGCCTTAGTTTGCTCTAAATCCTCTGCTGGTTCTTCAGCTGGTTGCGACTCTGCACCCTCACCTGGCGCCGCTTCAGCGGCTGCTGGATCAGCAGCTGCTGGTGTCTCGTCCATTGTTTTTTAATAACAAATAAATCTCTTTGTTTAATCTATATATCAATGATATTATTTTTTACACAAGTTGACTTGTACCACGTATGGTACAATTTGACATGAAAGAAACTGTCAATTTTTAATTCAAAATTTAAACATGGTATAGAATTATTGTTTTCTGCCATTAGACGTTGTCCATAAAATATTGAATGGAAATAAAAACCCAAAGAGATTTAAAAGACAATATATTTGAATGTCTTTGTAAAAACCTAAAACTGGTCCGTGCGATGGATTCTGCAAGCGTTCTCCGACAGTCGTTTCTCATGCCACGACGGTGGGTAAGTAAAAAAAAATTAAATTTAAATTTAAAATTGTTTCCAAAAAAATGTTTACCACCTAAGCCTACATTGTGGAATGCAATAAAAGAATTGAGTATTGAGTATTGAGTATTGAGTAATCTATACTAATATTATAAAGAGGAAAACTTTGTTTGTTTGTTTGTTTGTTTGTAATGAATAGGCTCAAAAACTACTGGACCGATTTCAAAAATTCTTCCACCATTAGAAAGCTACATTATCCACGAGTAACATAGGCTATATTTTATCCCCGTACTCCCACGGGAACGGGAAATACGCGGGTGAAACCGCGGGACGTCCGCTAGTTTATGATATAAATTACAAAATCTCTAATATTTACAAGACAAAACAACTGAATCTATAATTTTATTCGATACTAGCTTCTGCCCGCGACTTCGTACGCGGATCCTGTTGCTTATGCCAGCGACAACGGGATCGTCAAAATCGAAGATCTGATACGTCTGATGTCGAAGCGCAATTTTCTATCCGTGAACGTCTCTGACTCGCGAGACAATGCGTGACGTTCACGATCAGCAGTCAGTCGCACATCACGTTCCCCACTTTAGAAGTCGATGTGTAGATACGCTGAGAACTCAAGCGTAATTCTCTGCCCGTGAACGTCTCCAACTCGCGAGACAATGCAGACGTTCACGATCAGCGGTCAGTCGCGCATCATATTCTTCACTGGTTCTAGAGACCTGGATGTAGATGCGTAAATACGCTGAGAACGCAGGCGTGCTTCGCGATCCAAAGAGGTTTCCATGGAGCGAGTTGAAGCCTGATGTTCTCGAACAGCATCAAGTCTCTCCTGACGCTCTTCGGTATGTTCCCGGATCTTATAATCCTCAATCTTTTAGCTCCTTTGGAACATTGAGAAAGATTTGATCTCTTTCTAGGCATGGTTATAGTTTTACTAAAATCTAAGTGACTGCTTCGCTGCGTTACCGGGTAGGCTACCGTGTCACGAAGATAAATGGAAAAGGAAATTAAACGCTAAAATAACATAAGCCGGAAGGCATATCTATTTTGGCCAGTAGAGTCAAATTTTCAATGATATACCATGGTGGAGGAACTCCCAGGGTACTCCCAGCTTATGTTATTTTATAATTTATACATTGAAATTAGTGATAGCTTGGATTTCCACATCAGATGTTTCTGATCTTCGATTTTTATAAGTCAACAGGAAATGCACATCAGACCGAACAACTTTTTCCAAGACGTCATTCCTATATCTGTTATGGTGTAGCGGGACTCTTGGAGTTCCACAACAGGTGTTCCAGATCTTCGATTTTTATAAGTCAACAGAGAGTGCTCATCAGATTGAACAACTTTTGCTAAGACGTCATTCCTATATGTGTTATGGTGCAGCTGGGCTCTTGGAGTTCCACAACAGGTGTTCCAGATCTTCGATTTTTATAAGTCAACAGAGAGTGCTCATCAGATTGAACAACTTTTGCTAAGACGTCATTCCTATATGTGTTATGGTGTAGCTGGGCTCTTGGAGTTCCACATCAGGTGTTCCAGATCTTCAAATTTATTCTCTCAGCAGAAAATGCCCATCACGTGGAACAATTTTTGCTATGGTGCCATTTTTTTATCTCTTATAGTTCAGCTGGTCTGTTGTGGTTCTGTATCAGGTGTTCAAGTTTCCAAGATAAGTTATAGCCTATATCTTGCCCAGACTTAATACCTATACAACAACAAAAAAAACATTCAAATCCGTCCAGTAGTTCCGAAGATTAGCGTGTACAAACAAACAGACAAACAGACAAACAGACAGAACTTTTTTTTGGATTCGTGCTCTATTACTGTTTCTAAACCCCCCTCAATTATTTCTTTTTTAATATATTCAATGTACAGACACAGTTTTTTTACTGTTTTATTATATGTATAGATATGTATAGATTTATACATTGAAATTAGTGATAGCTTGGATTTCCACATCAGATGTTTCTGATCTTCGATTTTTATAAGTCAACAGGAAATGCACATCAGACCGAACAACTTTTTCCAAGACGTCATTCCTATATCTGTTATGGTGTAGCGGGACTCTTGGAGTTCCACAACAGGTGTTCCAGATCTTCGATTTTTATAAGTCAACAGAGAGTGCTCATCAGATTGAACAACTTTTGCTAAGACGTCATTCCTATATGTGTTATGGTGCAGCTGGGCTCTTGGAGTTCCACAACAGGTGTTCCAGATCTTCAATTTTTATAAGTCAACAGAGAGTGCTCATCAGATTGAACAACTTTTGCTAAGACGTCATTCCTATATGTGTTATGGTGTAGCTGGGCTCTTGGAGTTCCACATCAGGTGTTCCAGATCTTCAAATTTATTCTCTCAGCAGAAAATGCCCATCACGTGGAACAATTTTTGCTATGGTGCCATTTTTTTATCTCTTATAGTTCAGCTGGTCTGTTGTGGTTCTGTATCAGGTGTTCAAGTTTCCAAGATAAGTTATAGCCTATATCTTGCCCAGACTTAATACCTATACAACAACAAAAAAAACATTCAAATCCGTCCAGTAGTTCCGAAGATTAGCGTGTACAAACAAACAGACAAACAGACAAACAGACAAACAGACAGAACTTTTTTTTGGATTCGTGCTCTATTACTGTTTCTAAACCCCCCTCAATTATTTCTTTTTTAATATATTCAATGTACAGACACAGTTTTTTTACTGTTTTATTATATGTATATAGATTTATACATTGAAATTAGTGATAGCTTGGATTTCCACATCAGATGTTTCTGATCTTCGATTTTTATAAGTCAACAGGAAATGCACATCAGACCGAACAACTTTTTCCAAGACGTCATTCCTATATCTGTTATGGTGTAGCGGGACTCTTGGAGTTCCACAACAGGTGTTCCAGATCTTCGATTTTTATAAGTCAACAGAGAGTGCTCATCAGATTGAACAACTTTTGCTAAGACGTCATTCCTATATGTGTTATGGTGTAGCGGGACTCTTGGAGTTCCACAACAGGTGTTCCAGATCTTCGATTTTTATAAGTCAACAGAGAGTGCTCATCAGATTGAACAACTTTTGCTAAGACGTCATTCCTATATGTGTTATGGTGTAGCTGGGCTCTTGGAGTTCCACATCAGGTGTTCCAGATCTTCAAATTTATTCTCTCAGCAGAAAATGCCCATCACGTGGAACAATTTTTGCTATGGTGCCATTTTTTTATCTCTTATAGTTCAGCTGGTCTGTTGTGGTTCTGTATCAGGTGTTCAAGTTTCCAAGATAAGTTATAGCCTATATCTTGCCCAGACTTAATACCTATACAACAACAAAAAAATCATTCAAATCCGTCCAGTAGTTCCGAAGATTAGCGTGTACAAACAAACAGACAAACAGACAAACAGACAGAACTTTTTTTTTGGATTCGTGCTCTATTACTGTTTCTAAACCCCCCTCAATTATTTCTTTTTTAATATATTCAATGTACAGACACAGTTTTTTTACTGTTTTATTATATGTATATATAGATTTATACATTGAAATTAGTGATAGCTTGGATTTCCACATCAGATGTTTCTGATCTTCGATTTTTATAAGTCAACAGGAAATGCACATCAGACCGAACAACTTTTTCCAAGACGTCATTCCTATATCTGTTATGGTGTAGCGGGACTCTTGGAGTTCCACAACAGGTGTTCCAGATCTTCGATTTTTATAAGTCAACAGATAGTGCTCATCAGATTGAACAACTTTTGCTAAGACGTCATTCCTATATGTGTTATGGCGCAGCTGGGCTCTTGGAGTTCCACAATAGGTGTTCCAGATCTTCGATTTTTATAAATCAACAGAGAGTGCTCATCAGATTGAACAACTTTTGCTAAGACGTCATTCCTATATGTGTTATGGTGTAGCTGGGCTCTTGGAGTTCCACATCAGGTGTTCCAGATCTTCAAATTTATTCTCTCAGCAGAAAATGCCCATCACGTGGAACAATTTTTGCTATGGTGCCATTTTTTTATCTCTTATAGTTCAGCTGGTCTGTTGTGGTTCTGTATCAGGTGTTCAAGTTTCCAAGATAAGTTATAGCCTATATCTTGCCCAGACTTAATACCTATACAACAACAAAAAAATAATTCAAATCCGTCCAGCAGTTCCGAAGATTAGCGTGTACAAACAAACAGACAAACAGACAAACAGACAAACAGACAAACAGACAGACTTTTTTTTTTTGGATTCGTGCTCTATTACTGTTTCTAAACCCCCCTCAATTATTTATTTTTTAATATATTCAATGTACAGACACAGTTTTTCTACTGTTTTATTATATGTAATAATAGATTAATATATTCAATGTACAGACACAGTTTTTCTACTGTTTTATTATATGTATAGATTTAATTTAATATATTCAATGTACAGACACAGTTTTTCTACTGTTTTATTATATGTATAGATATAGATGATTATCTATACTAATATTATAAAGCTGAAGTTTCTTTGTTTGTTTGTTTGAACGCGCTAATCTCAGGAACTACTGGTTAGAATTGAAAAATTATTGTTGTGTTGGATAGCCCATTTATTGAGGAAGGTTATAGGCTATATAACATCACGCTACGACCAAAAAGAGCGGAGCATAAATGAAAGATGTTGCAAAAACGGGGAAAATGTATTCCTTTTGTTAGCTTTTTCTCTCTTATGTTACGCAGACGAAGTTGCGTGGGTCAGCTAGTCATAAATAAAGTCCACATGGTTAGGGATTTAGGGGTAATGTTTGACAGTAAATTAATGTTCTCAGATCATATAGACCTTATTAGCACAAAAGCTTATAAGAACCTAGGATTTGTTCTTAGGTCATGTAAGGTGTTTAAAAATAATGGAGGATGGAAGTTTTAGCCAGTGAGATCTCGTTTTCTACGACAGGAAATATGGAATGAAAAGTGACGAACCGCTTCTGCTCCATTACCATTGGTAGAAAACGAGATCTCAAACTGTTACCGCCTTCACCGCTTGGATACCTCCCAGCTTATGTTATCAATAAAATACCTAATTTATATACTAGCTCATATTTAACTTTCGGTAATGCTTGTCACATCACACTAAATGAACTCCATTTTCACTTTCTTCGGAGCACGATACTCGAACACTGGTGAAAATTTGGAAAAAGTGTATAAGACAAGTGTAGATAAAAGTTTTGATATCCCAACGGCTGTACAGATTTGGATAAAATTTAGTAAATTGATATAGTAGGAGTTGATTTAAGATATAAGGTACTTTTTATCCCCAAATAACGTGAAGGAAGTAGTATACAAAAGGTAGTGTTCAATTCAAGTAGTTTTTTTTTTTTCAATTTTCACTTTTCCGGAATGTGTAGTTCGAAAATAGGTAGGAATGTGAAAAAGTGTTTAAGATGAAAGTTGTACATAATTTTATAAGCTTTCATTGCGTAGAAGACTTTTTATCTCCATGACGCACCAAAAGATATTAGATATTTATATATTAGATTTTTAAAAGATATTAGCGAAAAACTGAAAAATGGGAACTTTAACCCCCTCCCCCCACTCCGCCTCACCCCCTAGATGTCAGGACTTTTAGTATGTTAACTCTCTAAGCACCCTGAACAGTTTTCTGTAGTAATTGCTTAGGGCCTAACTCACGCACTCTACAACTCCTTATGGGTGATTTATTGGGTGAACTACTCTGTTTATATGGTGAACTCAGTACCTACTTTTCTTTTTTTTTTTTTGACCTCAAGAAGTTTCATTGCTAAGAGAAATTGAAGGTCTTCATCAAAATCATTATTCGAATCCAAAGAAAACATTATGCACGTTTGAACGCTGCAAAGGTTCGATATGTACTGTTCAAAAAACCGCCAAAGCACGCCACGACACGACACAATAGTGTGCACAGTTACCGTGGCACCAGCAAGCGCTACGCCACGCCACGTAAGTGTGTTTCCGGCTTAATACAGTTGCGTACAGCTGTTACTCAATGTGTGTTAATAACGGGGAATGCCCATTTAAAAAATTTCGAGGAGTAAGGTCCGATTATTTATTTCTTGTTATAATGGTAAAATACTCTCTGTCAGTGGCAATAAGCACGAATAGTGCAGTGCCAAAACGAGAAAAAAAAATACTCCCTATTCCTTTCTATAATTGAAGAAATGTTGTGTTTAACCTTTATTTGACATTCCGTGACGTCATTTAAAGAAGTAATATCGTAAAATACGCTAAGCCTGCGTTCAGACAATATGGTGCGTTCACGCGGTTTTATAACCGTGCGTTTCCATAAAAAAAACCCTAAAACATTTTTAATATGGGATATAAGTTTACGAACACGCCAAGTACGTCACTTAAAACTGAATGCACTGAATACTGCCTTTTCTTTTATTTTTATGAGTAATCAAAGTAATTATAGTGTTTTGGTTCTTATAAGCAAAAAATACGTCGTGTGTGTGATCGGTTTTGTAGTGATTAATGCTAACATTAGGTACTACGTAATTGAAAGAGAAAAGAATTTATACTACTTACTGATGTTAGCGCAAACGTCCTAGAAGGACATGCGCCTGTATGTATTATGAACGTAGACGAACGAAGACAAAACATTATAAGAGGAGGATCAATCTATACCTTGCATGTTTAAAGTATAATATTTCGCATTCAGAATAAAAATGCTCGGTGTTAAAAATACATGGATTTATTCGTTGAACCACGGAAAACATAATCACCCGCCATAGTAACAATTGCTATTAGAGTTAAAACTCATGGAGCGACACCCGCACCCAACGCGGTAGCAGAACCGCTGCTGTTTTATAAAAAACTGCCAAAACGCAGTTTTGTTCTGTTACCATAGCACCGTTGCGTATTCGGAATCTATACCTTCAGCCAACGCTCTATAGTGTTGAGTTCGGATATACAATAAAAATGTATACGCCCGTGCTAAGGATTTCAAAATATACCCGACCGCAACATTTTTCTGGGGTATACTTTCATGTAGGATACTCCATTTTGCTATACTGTAATGTATACCCGTTTCACTGTCTCTCTACTTTTAATTGGAACTGTTATGCTCTTGCATCCGAGTCAAGGGAGACCCGGTCGACGGAGCCCCGCTTCGCGGGGCTCCTACTTCTGAATGGTTTATAAAAAAATAACCACGAAGGGTATGGCGGGGTCTATTCGCTCGCTTCGCTCGCTCATTCGACCCCGCCATACCCTTTTAACCTAATCTATCCGTGTCGGGGTGCCCCAAGTCGGCCTAGGCAAAACTAGTTTGTCATCAACCACCTCATTAAAATTCGACGAAAGTATAAGTACGAACGATTGCTTCGTTGCGGTCGGGTATGTTTAAAAATACGTACGCGCGAAATCCTATATCTGAAAGTATACCCGATGTCAACCCGGCCAGTGACGTCTCAAATGTTAGGTAAAGGTACATTTTAATTTATTAATTCTCGATTTCTGGATTTGAAAACATACCCGACGGCAACATGGTCCCTGACGTCAAGAGCGTTGTGTGAAGGTATAAATTCCAAATGCGCAGCACCGTTGCGGGATTGTATGCTTACTTAGTTAGGAGACGATCGCCTGGCAGGCGGTCAACAATTATTGTACTACTAAGGTTGATTCCTGACCAAAGAAAATCTGCCGCGAGCGATCACCATGATTACATCTTGCCCGCCAGCCAAAATTATCATAACGAGATTTATGTCCGTGATGGGCCCACGGTTCGTGTTGTTGTTTGCGAATGTCACCGCAACGGCGGCGTGTAACTGGTTCTAGTTAGAATCGCCACGCTAGCTAAATGTGCTCACGGGCTGTAAACTACAACCTGGATTTGTAATAAAATAAACAAATAATATATGTATTGTACAAATAAAAGAAAAGACAGCTGAAAGTTTCTGTCTAACTGACGACGTGAGATTGGCTTACTCAAAGTAAGCAGGCGTTACAGTCTTCGCGGCAAACTGGAACCAAGACAGAACGATGGTCTCGTGAATTTTCAAATATAATATCAGAGGCTGGAACCCGTGATATGACACCGCGGCGGATGCGAATGAAAATCGCTTTAGGCTTAGGCAACAATGTAAAAGGAAACCACATGTTTTGCAAATAAAATTTAAGGCATTCCATTCACTTAATGTCGCATAAAATAGCGACTCCTCTTAGAATCCAGTGGTCAGGGTTCTTAATGGTTGGCAGCCAGAGCGGAGTGATGAACGTAAGATCCGTACGACATGGCTTCTTGTACACCGGACACTGGGAAACGATAATCACTAGTAGAAAATGTTAGACGGATAGACTAATCGATGACTACAAATGCATTACAATTGCGTACCAAGTATAGTTTGGGGTCCTTGGGTGCGGTGGAGTTTATCGCGTATACGTGTATCACCGGCAACACAGTGTACACCACTTTGATGACAGACTCACACAGGCGCAGGTTGCGCCGGTCCCAGCCCGCACCGTCCAGGAACACGCCGTGGATGAACACGCCTTCCTGAATTACGAATAAGATTACTAAAACTGACAAGTAGCCGGACCACGACGCGCATGTGTTGTGTGATGCTTTGGTTTGAGACAAAGATGTAGCTTCGCAGAAAGAAGAAGAAAAGCACCATCTTACTATCGCAATGGCATTCATGCTTCATAGTTCTCTATTGCATAAGCAAATAAAAGACCATCTCACCGGTGGCGGAGCCTTTATTTCGTCGTAGACAAATTTCGTAACATCGTTATGCAACGCCACCATGTCCAGCGCCCAGCCCTTGTGCGCACGAGTCACTTCCTGTCGCATAGCTGTCAAAAAACCTTCAACAACCAGAAAGATTTAATGTTAATAAGGTTTGGTTTATTATTTGTAAATGTACCTACGCTGAAACATCGCCAAAACAGTATGATGTTGGTGCATAATCTCACGCTCTGTTGCGCTTATGTTTATGGAACTAGTTATATAACTATTACCTTGAGGGTTAAAAAATCCGGTCATCCAGAAAGAGTACGGCCTGCCTTGGAAGCACCACGTTGAGAACTGAATAGTTCTCTCCAGAAACTCGGTGAACCAGAAGCCCAAAGTTGACGATGACCACGAACTCTTCAACCAAATATTTGGCACTTTTGCGTCATATATATTATCTAGCGAGTCTCGAAGTGCCTATAAAAATGAACAGACATTTCAACATGCACCTTTCTACAAAAAACAATTTCCCTAGTCAAGTAGGTACTTGACTAGGAAGTAGGTACTTCCGAAACCATTTTCATGTGTGAAGGTACTAGTACTTTATAGAGGCAAAAGTATTTTTGTATTAATTTGTATGTCTATTGTATTAATTTGTATATCTTCGGAACTATGTACTGATCCGATTTCATAAATTCTTTTAATAGTGGAAAGCTACATTATCCCCGATTGTCATGGACTATATTTAAAATGTTTCCGGAGGATAATTTCAGACCATAAAGCGAAGAAAAGTTCATTGATACAATAATTAATATTTGTAAAAGTGGAGTGTGAAGTATGTGAAATAAATTAATTATTCGTTACCTCATTCATTATAATAGTCCCGTCTATAGCTAGCAGCAAGTCTTTTAATGTAGTTCTGACTAGTTCAATTACTTTTTGCATTCGATCGATTTCTTGTCTCAAGAAAATCACCATTGGATTAAGTATACCATATAATCTCAACCTAAAAACAAATATATTACAGTTCTGCAGGTTGCGAAAACTGCGGTACAAGTGGAAAAAAAATCAGGAAAGTCATGGGCAAACCAATGTTTTTTCGTTTGCATGATACATAATCATCATGGTCATCTGCCTAGATGCAGGATGTTAAAAGATCTATCACAAAACTGTCATCTACTCATTATAATACACATGTAAACGGGTATTTTCTTGAATTTTTATCTTTAATATTAGCCCGACGTTTCGACCGGATTGCGTCAAGTGAAATCATCTCAGTATCAAAATCAAAATCAAAATCAAAGCATTTATTTCAAGTAGGCCAGTTACAGGCACTTTTGAATTGTCGAAACAAAGATGAAAATTAAATGTAGCTACAGTCCCAGTCACAAGACATAAAAACTGTGAAAGTACTGTAGTTGCCCATTCCCTAGCGTAGATCTCTATGGAGAAGAACGGGCAAGAAACTCCATGGACACTCTTTTAAATCAAAATGTTGTTACAAAATCTTGGTTACATCATTCATGTTAAGATGGTATATTATGTGAGAACAATGTAGCAAGATGTGCACGTTAAAAGTGTCCATAGTAAAAACAAAAAAAAATACAATTAAAAAATAAACATTCAAATAAGCCATGGCAACTAAGAGATGACCAGTCACAACTGACAGCGCCCGTTCACGAACATGACGCATGGATCAGCACCATTCAGCTCAACCATTTCGAAGGGAACTAAATGATCCGACACACGCGCCACCATCAGCGAGACATTAGAGTGAGCATGACATACTCTCAACCGCCAGGGCGCATTCAAGTCAAGAAAAAAAACGTAGGATTTCAGTGAATGATAGCTTTCTAGTACATAGTACTCACACAATATGGGCTTTGCGATTATATAATACTAGAGATTGATTCTATACAATGCAAAGATAGTTGTACAATCTTCAGCAGCTCCAACAAATCTATTTAATGCTATCAATTTATGCGCCCCTGTCCATGTGGAGCAGGACCAGCATTGAGCCACGCATTTTTATCAGCGATATAATCGCCCAACTTGTAATAAGCTTGCTTACATAGTGTGCGTTTGATACATGTTTTAAATTTCGTCTCATTCAGTTCAAGAATACTTTGTGGAATTTTATTATAGCATCTCAAACAGTACCCCATGAAAGATGAGTCTACTTTAGCGAGTCTGAAGTATGCGGACCCTGTTAGTGCTGTCCTAGTGTGAACCGGCCCTAATTAACATTTATGAAGATCAAGTGAGGGTAGTTGAATAAACACCTTCGCTTTGCTATGACGGTACCTCCAATACTTCAGTCTTCCCGCGACCACGGCTGGTGCAATCCGGTCGAAACGTCGGGCTAATATTAAAGGTAAAAATTTGCGAAAATACCCGTTTACATGTGTATTATAATGTGTTTTGATCGTGAAAGTTTAAAAAAGACAATTGTCATTTACTCGTTCCGTAAATCAAAATAATGCAGTCGCGTGTAAAAATTTGCTACTTAGGGTAGCGCGCAATGTAAGTGTAACATACAATACCAAAAAATACTGGTCAAAGTTAGCAAGAGAGATAGGGGGCTTCACTCTCCAGATTTGTCAATTAAGTGGCCTTTTAGCCACGTTATACTATTGAGAGTTGCGTACCGTTCCGTTCCGTGAGTTCCGTTTTACTACCTAGGTTTGTTTCAAGATATTGTTGTTTCAGTATTTCAAGATTAATCAATACTTACCTAGCCAGCACTTCATGTGGATCAAAGTCAGGAGGCACTTTTTCAAGCATTTCTTTAGTCTGCCTGTAGACGGACGCCTCGCGTGTCTCCCCACCTCCTCCACCTGACTCCTTCGGCTGAATGGACAATATTGTATCCAACAGTTCCTGAGTGGTGTTGCGCTGGTAACTAAAAGACATTATTTATGAACTGAATGGAAGGATCGATTAGAAGAAGGATTATGAAGATCTAGGAAACAATTACTGACGTGATATCAGCATTGGTATGCAAGCCATAAGCTTGAGGTGGATCAACGGTTTTCATTGTATCGATTTCTTCGAGGTACTCCGGAATATTCTTAAACTTTAGAATGCCATATCCCTTGTGAAACTGAAAGTCATCGTTGAAGAGCTGATCTGACAACCACACCCTGCAGAAAGTGGTTAGCAGCCGCGTGTCGAAGTCGTCAGTCACTCGCCCGCCATACTGTACCGCTGACACCATGTAACTGCAACATCGAGTTAAACCAACTTCGCATTACACGAAGCAGCGTATTATGTACTAGCGGACGTCCCGCGGTTTCACCCGCGTAGTTCCCGTTCCAGTGGGAGTACGGGGATAAAATATAGCCTATGTTACTCGTGGATAATGTAGCTTTCAAATGGTGAAAGAATTTTTTAAATCGGTCCAGTAGTTTTTGAGCCTATTCATTACAACCAAACAAACAACCAAACAAACAAAGTTTTCCTCTTTATAATATTAGTATAGATGTGTAACTTTTTCTACCTATCAAAAGAAACTTACCGCACGGTAGTCCAGCTAACTGATTTTCCTGTTTCCAAAGCATCTAAATGGTTCTGCACAAACATGCACGACGACAACCAGTCAGCAGAATTAAATTCGTAAGGAATATTCCAACCGAGGGGACCAAATTTCCGTCTTTCTTGTACTATGGTGTGCAGGTACGAGATTGTGTAAATCATCGGAAGATAAAACGGACTGTCACTATAGTCAAGGAAGTCCTGACCCATCGAGTCGTAGGTTCTCATGAGACCGGCTTTGATGCCTAAAACATAAAGCAGCACATTTTTGCCTAATCAATAAGATAAATACCTGTTATAATAGGGAGGTGTACGACTAACTTACCGGAAGGAGGCTCGCAAGTATACTTTATAGACATTTGCAGAAGTGTAATTGGAAACTTTTCATGAACTTCTGTAGTAATCCAGAGCCTAAAACATTACGAACTTGTCAAGCAAATAGCTTAGGAATTTCATAATAATTCAACAGAAGATAAAGACTGGCATTTAATATTACCTAAATAATTCGTGTGTCGTCTCCGGATACTTCTCTAGTTCTCCGAATTGCTCCATTACTTCCACCATATACTCCAATCCTAAATGACAGTTTTGCAGCAGCACCCACAAACCCTAATCACCGGTAAATATTATCAACATTATGTATTAAGATTTAGAAGCTAAAGGTTCTACGCATTAGACGAATTATCACCTCTTTCAGAGCACGATCTATGAGCTTCCTTGCATGGATCTCTTGACCTTGTCCCATAGATATTGACTGACAAATATTTTCCATTCGCTTGGCAGTCGTCTCGATTGACGGCGTCGGATCAGAGCCCATCGCCAAGAAGCCAATCAGTGGAACCAATGGACGAGATTCTATGACCATTTGCTGGAATAAATTAGAACTTTGTATGAAGTAATTGTTACGTTAATTTTACTCACTATAGCCACATTCTTACCTCGTAATTAACTATGACGGCCTCGGAGTATCGAGCGCCCATAGAGTGCACCACGTACTTCCTATAACATAACGCGAAGTGTCAGTGCTTATCAGCTATGAATGGTAACGGCCACAGAGTCACATCACTCGCACTCACAAGCTCTGCGCCAGAGTCCTGTCGGGACACCAGGCGCGCACCACCAGCAGCTTCCTGAACACGTCGAGAGTGTGATAGCCGTCAGGTAACGGCTCTTCTTCAGGCGCTTCCTTGTCAAACCTTCCAAGCAAACCACTAAATAAAGGTGTATGTTTGCTACTCGTCGTGTATATCATATTTATTTATTTATATAACTCACCAAGACTTCCATCCCTTCTCGTTATTAGAAACTTGGTTCAATATGTTAGTGAACTGACGCAAAGAAGATAGTTGGACTAAGTTCAGCCACGACATGTCTGTGACCCACTTGTAAGGTTTGGGAGGACAGGCATTAAGATCCAATGCCGCGCCACCTTCACACATAAAGCATTAGATTGAACACATTATTCACCTATTGTTCTACACCCGTTCTAAAAACCTGATAAGGGTTTTGCCTACTGCTTGTTCACTGTGTAAGAAAAGTGTGGTCATAAGATGTGTTACAGACCATAAAAATGAACAACTTTCTCCATGGGACATACTCTACGATTACGATGTATACCCGTGAAAGAATATTAAATCAGCTGTCTCATATATTTGGGTCGAGTAGGTATTAAACTGGCAAGAAAAGAGGTGTTTGATGAAATGACAAGCAATAGAGAAGTATTGAGGGAGAGAGAGAAAGAGAGGGAGAAGACATGCTGCGGCGATCCCAGATAAATTGGGGCAGGTGAATGATGAGGTATTTATACTTTTTTATGGGACAGCTGATTGATTGACGTTGTTCAGATGGTCTGTACCACACCCTTAAATATAACTACACCTTTCTGGCACATGCTGTTTTGTAGTATTGCCAGTGCAATGATTATGTACTCTGTGGCTTTACTGCAAGGACAGCTGCCAAAAATTCCCGCCAATAGTAACATAATATCTAAGTTTTTTTTTTAACAGCTGATGCCGTAGCGTTTATAATTAATCTATAATTTTCTAACCATGGCAAAACATAGATTTATCGGCAATACAAAATTACGCGCAGGAATTCACAAGATAGTTACAGATCCCATCATTGCAGGTTTGTATTTCCAAAAATAATTGATGATTGCAGAAGCGCTTACTTTTTCTGGGAGATATGTAAATATTTTTGTACTTAAATAAATATTTAAATTAAATAACATTCAATTTAAATACAAATATTAAACACCTTTAATAAACGTCTGGAACTCTTCAAATGTAAGGTACTCTTTCTGCAAGTCTATTTTTAGTGTGAGCAACACTGTAAATAAGTACTTGTGCTTCTCATAGAAACCGCGGCTTATGTACTTGAAAATGTCATAAGTCTGTAATGGAAAAAAAAACCTAAAGTGACATCAGTTGTGGTCGAAGGTCTTCCTGCACGCCTATAGCATGGCCAATTTCATCTATTCTACGACGAATATACAAAGCTTTTTCTATACATCTCCACATGTCTTCTACCCAAGCATGGGGCCACCTGTAGACTCGATTTTCTACGAAGACAAAGACATAGACATTATTTCCATAGCCACGGAGAAGCAGCTAGTGATGTAGATATTCTACAAATCTCGATCTTCGTGTCATTGGTGTTGGTAAAAACAGGAATTAGACAATCAGTTAGGTGACATTTAGTGTTGGTAAAAACGGGCATTTAGGCATTGAGTTAGGTGCAGTTAGTGTTGAAATAGTTATACCGCCATTTATCTGTCGTCAGAGCCTTATTTGTTCTGCAAAATGCATCACGAGCAGGCGAGAAGAAATCATTCTAGATTCACCTAAGAAAATCAAAGTGGACAAATGTACCTAACATGAATATTTCAGAGAAAATAAATCTGCGGTGGTACTCGTACCAAGTAATCAATAATGAAACCGATCCTTCTTTGCGTAATAGGACTCTGAGGTGAGCGCTCCATAGATATATCAAAGCGCTCGAGGAACTGCGCCAGCGACGTCTGGTACATGTTGCACACGAGCGACATGTTG
Source organism: Xestia xanthographa (assembly GCA_905147715.2). NCBI lineage: Eukaryota > Metazoa > Arthropoda > Insecta > Lepidoptera > Noctuidae > Xestia > Xestia xanthographa. The sequence goes on along the minus strand of LR990642.1, from coordinate 23,334,524 downwards.
CACACCAGGAAGTATAGCACTGAGCCGCGCGTCGCTACTGGCCGGTACTCCTCACGTGCGGCGTTGATCTTCATCTCCGTCTCCTTGGCCACGTCTAGTTTTTCTTTTACCTGGCATAAGTGAATAGTGTTTACGAAAGCAATAATCACCACAAGCAGCTTGAAAGACTATTAGTAAAAGTTAAGTTTATTTTTAGTAGCTAACTACTAAATAGTTACCTCGGTAGCCGTAGCTTTCGTGATGTTAAGCACATGAATAAGCGACACATCTTCAACGAGCGAGCCCTGAATAGTAGTTAACTTGTGCAGCAGATTGGCTTCCAACTCTTGCATCTTCCGGCGGTTGGCGGTCACGTCCATGATTAGTTGCGTTCGTTCTGCTTCCATCTCCGCCTTCTCTGTCAAAATCACGCGGCCAAGTAGCTGATCTTCTAGGCCTACAAAATAAGCACCTTTGGTTAAGGATGTTGAGTCTAGCCCAAAAAATAATAAGCTACTGTAAATCTAGCCCCTGATTGCCATTAATTGGCAAAGACATACGATATTACGAGTCTTTTGGGTCTTTCCTTAGCCATAAGCTTTGGGACAATAAAGGCTATTAAGAATAATAGCCAAAAGTTTTGTTACCTTGCATGGTTACTGTGAAATCTATGATGGAAGTTCGAGCCGACACCTCTGGCGTATAAGCGGGATTTGGGAGCTTCGTTGTTATATAGATTTTGTGCCCATCCATTACGTCTATTTCTTTGTCTCCCAATTTGACCTAATATAGATTATTACTAGACATCGGATTATATACATTTGCAAATGCAAATGCATAAAACCCTAGTTTTTACATAAATCTTTTAGAAATTAAATGAAGCTGATTTGCTTATCTTGATTTAAATGAAATACATACTTTATATGAAGACCCAAATTTGATATAATTCTTCTCAAGAATATTGTCAAGAACCGGATCCAACTCTTCAGCAACGTCTTCTATTAACATGGGCATGCCCAAGGTCACGCAGTCTTCTACGTGATTCCTATATTGAATGGGAACAAAATTGTTTATATAAAAACTTTTGCAACCGACGCGACTTCAGGAAAACACAAGTTCGATTTTTTCAAAACGTAATATGTGTGTAAATTAGCCGTGTGGTATCCGGCAGAGTAGAAGATAACCAACCCATTACACTCACGGGTGTCGTATAAGGCGACTAATGTCTGAGGCAGAACACCTTGCGCCTCCGTAGACCAGAGAATGGGAAGCAGCGTTTTCTGTTAGTCTTTCATCACTGCGATCTCCAATCCGCCTGCCAAGCGTGGAGATTACGGCAAACTCCTCTCATCATGGGAGAGGCGTCCAGCAGTGGACGTTATGGGCTGTTGTTGTTGTTGTGTAAATTAGGTCTAGTATCACCCATTTCAAGGAATGCACCGAATAGGATCAATGTAAACCGAAAATACTGTTTAATAACTGAAAATAACATGCGATGGTCACCTGAAATATTTGTGGTTTAGGGAAGTGACAATTAAGTTATTAAATTTCTCCATATTTTTGATCCAGATCTTTCCCTGTGTCTGCGGGTCGATAAGTAACGGAAATCGAGAAGCTTTAGTAACAATTATACCGTTCTGTATGGACAATTCATCTGTTGGCAACCCGCATAAGTTCCATTCGCCAATCTAACAAAATAATATAATCATCAAACCGTGAATCTAACACCATGCGTCTTTAGGGTAACAGTCGAAAGTTTTGAGTAGTAGGTAAAACAGTTGAAGGACTGTGATTCGAATCACAGTCCTTCAACTGTTTTACCTCCGAACCTAACGAACGGTCCCATTATCTGCAAGTTTTAAATCTAAATTTAAAACTTTTCTTTTGCAGATAATGGGACCGTTCGTTACATATTTTTCTTCATAATTGATCCTGTTTATACGAGGGTGTATTTAATACGTACTGTAGCGGTATCCGTAAGCTCATTTGTGATATGTAAACTCATAGACACAGGAATTTTTCTACGCAATAATTCACGAAGCCAGTTTTCTATCAGCAATACACGAAATTCTTGATTGAAAGGTCCAGAATACGTCAAAAATCTGAAAGTACATGTCGCACACAGTGAATATTGAGTTAAAGCATACTCTTCAAACGCACATACGCACCCGGTAAGCATTAGGATATCGCCGACCAAACGCTCGATCTCAGACTTGAAGAGCCCAGATTGCTCAGTCCAGCGCACGCGTTCTCCGCTCAGCCCGTTGATGAGTGCGGTGGCGGCGTCCATCTTCTGCTGACACAGTGCCGCGTCGTTCAGCACCGCCTGCTTCAGTGTCATCGCCTCGTCAAACTGCCTCTGCACGTGCGCCAACTCGCTCTGCCGGAGAAACCGCAATTATTACTACCAGTGCTCTTGTGATGTCACTTGTGTATCCAGAGCTGGATGCGCACCTCTTTGGCTTCGAGCTGAGCCTCAGCAGCCTCCAGGTCCTTTTTGGCCGCGTGGTACTTGCCCTGCATCACCGCCAAGTTCGCCTTTAGCGGCAGCACGTCTTTATTCACCGCATAGAACTGCGCCATGGCGATGGTCCATGATATCAGGCCAGCCACGTTACCGCAGGCTATTTTAGCCGCGTCGAATGTGTATTGACTATAATGTTAAAGATAAAGGAAACAGAATTAAGAAACTTAGATTTCTGCCAAAGAGGCAAACTCCCTTTGTGAGCTTGCCTCCCTTTTTTTTTTTTTTTTTTTTTTTTCGGATGGGAAATCATCAAATAACTCCTCCCGCGCTGGGCGGAGCAGGAGGGTGTGTCAGACTTTTACTGACTAAAACCCATCGATGTTCCTTCATCGCCCTTTGTGTTCCGGGGCCACGGTATCTCTTTCGAATAGTCCCGCAACCCCGGGAGCTTGCCTCCCTGACATTACATTAAACTTTTACTAAAACCAGGCCGTTAGATTGTAAGAAATGAAGTTAATTGACAATCTACCGTCTATAGATAACTAGTGAAATTGTAATATCACGGCTTTGACAATTAACCTACTAAACCTACTACTCTTATACGTTTAGAAATGAGAAATCGTTTAAAAAGTAAAAAATAACCGTATAATAACCAAAAAACTAAAAACGAATCGCAATTGTTCTTTTTTTAATTTTAATGTAACCAGTGACACTCATGCCACCAAGATACTTATATCTAACGACGTAAGTACCTATATAGGTACTTAACGATATCGTTTCATTCGTTTGTATGCTATACGTATGCATGTTCCTCGTACCTCCTACGAGAAACATGCATAATTATATGTATACAGGTGTGTGTGGTTATGTGTTTGACACATAACTCTCCTTTTGGGCTTCGCCGCAGTCGCGAAATAAACGATATCGAAAATATTCGATTTCAAGTTGTAGAGTTTTACCATTGATGTTATGACATGTCATATTAACGTACCCAAAGTTAAAGTAAGGTTGCAATAAATCGACCATTTCAGCATTGATATCATCTTTAGGATAGTTCTTCAAGTTGTTTAAAAACCTTACATCCGCCATTATCTACAATCAATCAAACACGAATTATTTCAGGTGCAGCTCTTTAATAAAGAGTTTCAATGAAATGACTGCTAAAAAAACGTCACGACCGTCAAAGATGACGATCATAGCATCAAAGTACGTACGTTTCACTTTTTTCCAATTCGGGAGTTTGCACATTTAACCCTATACATTCTACAAAATAGCAATTGAGGGAAGATTTACGTTTTTCTTAGACGTAAATGTTTACGTAACCTTTAAAGACTCTGACCATGAAGCAGTCAAGAATTGTTTCTCGGGATCTGGTTTAATGGGGTCGATACGCTTCCTAAAAAGCAGAATGACAGCATCCATAATTAGCGTGATCAGATGAGGTGGCTTGCCGAGCTTGCGGACGGTGGCGATGTCGGCGGCGTTGATTGTCTGTAATAGACCAAAAAGTCTTCAAAAAAAGCCGTAAGCGTAAGTGGATTTCTCGAAAAAAAATAAAAGCCGAACTTACTAGCAACGCGGCCTCAGCGGCGTGGAGCGCGGGCTTGGCGTCGGCAAGCTTCTCCTCAGCCACGGCGGTCTCGGCTGCGATCACGCTAACAAGCTTCACGGCGCGGTCCTTCACCTCCAATACCTCCGATTTGACAACCTCGGCTGCTGCTTGCGAGTCCGCCACAGTCGCCAACACCTACGACAAACTCGCTGTCACGAAAATTGCATACTTATAAACTAACTCGTCGCTGCAACTATTAACTATATTACAACTTCTGGTCAAGTATTATTCTATCTACGTACAGCCCGTTTTCAACCTGGTCGCAGTGACTCGTGGCAACTATTTTAATTGTTTTCTACACAGTTGCTGTCGCTAGTGTGTGTAGCTCATACCCGAACGCTAGGTGACCATGGCATATAAACTACTAACTCAGAAGTGTAAACACAATACAAACCTCTTCGGCATTAGCTGTGGCTTCCTTTATTTCTAGTTCTTTTACTTCTAATTCCTTTTTAAGTATATCCACACTTTCAGCAGCTTCAACTAGTTTTCCAAGACCGGTTATCATTCTAAAAAGTTTGAATGCTTAAGCAAAATCCGTATTACTTCGGTATACTCGATTATTAGGTATACCCTGAGGATAAAAATATTGTAGCCTATGAGCTTACCTATTTTTTTAGTCCCCATATGACTACTTGGCTTGGTTACACAAACTAAAATATCATAATACTAAACAATTTGACGGCACGGTTGGCGCAGTGGCTGATTGCCTGCTACGCGTTCCGGGTCTGGCTGTTTGTGTATGTCAGTTTAAATGTTTGTAAACGCACCCACGATAAAACAGAAATTCCTAGTTTGGGGCAACGTTTTAAAAGAAAAGAAAAAAAGATAGTCCTATAATACTAACGGCACTAAAACTGCCTCGAAAAGTTTCTTAAAAGTAATACCATGCAAAAACTGGAATGCATATATGTACCTATAATAATTCTTTCATTTATGTAAATATTTTTAACATTTTTAAATATCTATCTATATACCTACATATAATAAATCTGTAGAAAAATTGTTTTTGTACATCGAAAATATTTTGAAAATAAATTGCCAGGGTGTTAAAGGATAACCAACAGAACCCATTTCCAGCATTTTTGGAATTTTTGTCTGTTTGTCTGTTTATCTGTTTGTCTGTTTCGATGATCAAGCATCACGTAAAATATACGAAACCAATATAGATAACTTTTATACATACAAATTGGGCGTATCTTGAGGTATAATTTAGTCTTTGTTTCATAGCTATCGGTTAATCCTATCAAAAGATATATGAATTTAAAGTGTTCAAGAAGAACTAATCATCAAATGTAAGATGCAACGACATCTATTGCACTAAAATGGTACTAATGACTAAAAATGTGCTCACCAGATAACTTTTAAATCGACTTACCGGCTTCAAAAAAAGTTATTATAGCCTAAGGTACTCTAGATTAGTCTACATGACGCTGGTTTGAAGATTTACATAGCATTTCCGTGCATTATATTTCAAAGCAGTATAACATCTTAGTCGATAGATGCCGATGTCCATTTCACTGCATTTTCTAAATCGAATGACCCTCGCCCGTGACAGTTGCCTCAAAATTGGTTTTTTAACCGACATAGCAAAAAGAAGGAAGTTCTCAATTTGACGCGTATATTTTTTTAATATACGACCACGCATAACTTTTTACAGAGAGGTCCGATATACAGTCATGGTCTTTTTTTTGTGAAAAGCTTAGGTATATCTTAAAGTTGGTGCCATTTATAATTGAAAAATCGTGATTGGGTTAATTTCCTGCACCGTTGATGAGAACTTTCGACCTAGCTGGAGTATGACTGTCATCGAGTGTCTAAGGATGAAGACGTAGGTAAGGCAAGCCCTTATTTGGAAAAGCATGAGGGCATCAATGATAAATGTTGCAAAAACAGTGAAAATTTATTTCTTTTAAAAAGAGCTTCTGTTCCGAGTGCTGCATAAACGATTAAAGTTATGCTACAATCATGTATAAGGGAATTCTTCCTCTTATAACGTTCTAAAAAAATCCGCGATAGCATACTTATGTCTATCTTTACTCACATTCTCTCTAACCCTCTCTCTCTCATGTGATGCACACGAAGTTGCGCGGGTCAGCTAGTTTCTTAATAAAACTACATAAAAAACATTTAAAAATATAAAAAACAGTAGCCCACTAGCGCTGGGAACAGGGTCCGAGCTGCCGGTGGTCAGGGCTCTTGAGAGACGAAACTCCTAACAATACGTGCCGTGTCTAGAAGTACTGCTTTCTGAATCAAGCCCTTGATCCAGCTGCCAAGCGAGAGCCTCCTAAGATTTTGGTCGAGGCTCTTGGTTATTAAGCCATTGGCCGACACGACTATCGGCACAATGACTGCTGTACCCACGTCCCACATGTCGACAACCTCGCGAGCCAGATCTAGATATTTGAATTGTTTATCTTTCTCTGCTTTCACGAGGTTCTCGTCATGCGGGATCGTTATATCAACAATCATTGTGCGACGCTCCAATCGATCTATCACCACAATGTCAGGTCTATTGGCAACAACAGTCCTGTCAGTGGTGATAGGTCGATCCCAATACAACGTGATATGACCATTGTCGAGAACTGGGTCGGGCGCATACTTATAGTATGGCACTTCTGATTCCACAAGGTTGTATTTTAAAGCAAGTTGCTGGTGGATAATCCTGGCAACAAGGTTGTGTCTATGCAAATACTCTCCATTAGCCAGACCAGAACACCCAGAAATAATGTGTCGGATCAATTCTCCCGGACGGTGGCATGCCCGACATATGTCAACCGTGCCATCTTTCACAATGTATTTCCGGTAGTTATTCGTCATTATAACTTCGTCCATTATTGCACAGACAAAACCTTCGGTTTCCCCGAAGAGGTCACCAAAGCGCAGCCAGGATACCGACGCTAAGAAGTCTACATCGGGGCCATGCAGGGCCCGGTAAAAGCGTCCGTGAAGCTCCTTGCCCTGCCATACCACCTTGCGGTCATTAGTGTCTAATACTTTAGGCTTGCGCCAGTTCTCGTTAGCCAGGGAGAACGGGGTGAGGCCCTTGTCCACTGAGACCACATCTCGGTGCATCTCCCCGTCGGCTTCTAGGAAGTATTCCCTGAGACTGCATACCTCACGGTTGTGTAGGGTCTTAGCATTTAAGAAACCACGACCCCCGCACTTCCGTGGGATATACAGTCTCATCACCGACGACCGTGGGTGATGCATTCGATTTGTGGTCAGCAGTGTGCGTACCCTCCTATCCAGGGCATCAAGTTCCGTCTGAGTCCATTTGAGTATGCCGAAGGAATACATCAAAATCGGCATGACCCAACCGTTGCAGGCGCGCACCTTATTTCCGCCTGACAAAAGACTGCCTAGCACCTTATTCAGGCGGCCAAAGAATCCCTCCCTCAACGATTGTTTCATGTCGGTAGTATTGATACCTAATGCTTCCGACATACCCAAATACTTGTAAGTTTCTTTTGAGGAAAGGGACCTAAGGTGTATGGAATCCGAGAGTTGAGTTCCCTCGGATTCCATAATCTCCCCTCGCTTCACATGCATGACTGCACATTTGTCAACACCAAATTCCATCCTGATGGCGCTACTGAAAGTTTCTGTTACCTTCAGTAGCTTCATCAGTTGCAAATTGTTGGGGGCAAAGAGTTTCAGATCATCCATGTAAAGAAGGTGAGACATGACCTGACCATCTGTCCTCAACAGATAGCCTAGACCTGAACGCTCCAGCAGCGTGCTGAGAGGGTTTAAGGCCAGACAAAACCACAATGGACTCAGACTATCACCCTGGAATATACCACGCTCGATCCTTATCGTTTCGCTGTTCCCCAGGATCTGTCGACATCCTGGATAGCGAAGAACCGTTCTCCAGTATCCCATACATGACATCAGGAAGGTACGTAGAGTTGCATCTATTTTATACAACTCCAGCACCTTCATGAGCCATGTATGAGGCACAGAGTCATAAGCCTTCTTATAATCTATCCAACATGTAGACAGATTCTTTCGGGAGCGGCGAACCTGTTGGCTAATGGCCATATCAATGAGGAGCAGCTCCTTAGTGCCACGGGACCCGTTCCTACATCCATTCTGAGAGGCAGACATGATAGAATTACTATCAATATGTTGGTTAATGGTGTGGTATAATAATAATATGGTGCTCTCAAAATGGATGTAAGAACTTTATAGACCGTTGGTAAACAAGTGATTGGTCTATAATTTTTGGGCTTCGCAGCACTACCTGATTTATGGAGCAGGTGGGTAATTCCTGTCGTCAGGAACTGGGGCAGCGACCCTGACTCTAAGGCTGATTGAAACTGGGACGCCAAGCGAGCGTGTGATCTTTGGAACCACTTGATCCAGAAGTTGTGCAGTCCGTCCGGCCCTGGAGATTTCCAGTTAGGTTAGGTTAGGTTAGGACGGACTGCACGAGCTACGTCTTGGGGGCTGATGATGATTGCCCCCATTTCTGGTATAGGATCACACGCTTGTCCAACCTCCCGGGTCCAATCGCCCTCAGTGTGACTGACAGGCACCGACCAGATGTTGCGCCAGAATGAACACATGACGCTATCATCCGGCAGACGCGTGTCAGTCACACCTTGGTCCGGTCGCTCCCAAGCCCTATATACCCACCTTTCATCGCTTTGGAATGTGCGATTCTGAGTGTACCGTTAACTCGCCGTTTGTACCGACGAATACGGCTTGCCCATGCACAGATCTTCTGCTTCAGGGAGTCGATACGCTCTGTGACGCGGGCCAAGTAATCTCGAAAACTAATATCAGTTCCCGAGAACGCCCGCCTCACAAAGCGCATCACTCTAGGGCGAGTATTGCCCTCCCTGAAGCAGATTAACTTGCCTATGAGTGCCCTAGCCTCACCGATACGCCGCTCAATCCTGCACTGCAAAGCTGGAGCAGCTAATTTTGGTCGTGTAGCTCTTTCGTTGTTGGGAAATTTAACGTGAGCTACACGACATGCCGCCACAGCTCCACAGTACAATATTGAGTGAGTATCGGCGAGGTCTTTGCTGCTGTCAAAGCAGTTTGACAGCTGCGAATCTAGAGCACACACCAGTGCCTTGTTTTTGTTGTGCATAGGCAAACGAGGTAGACGTGGTCTAAGTTCAGGCGGTGAGGAACGGTACTCCCGGAATGCACTCTCCAAAGCGCTCCTCAATTGTGCGTTGCATTGGGTACTCACGGAAATAACTTCGTCATCATCCTTTTCACCATCTCGGTCGGATCGCGGCGGAGCACTGGATACATTTTGTACCTGTACCGCGATCATTGGCGAAGCAGGCGTAACTAGGTTACTCCGTGATTCGGAGCGTAGTCGATCAAGTACGGTGTCATCCAACATATGGTTACACTGGATGACCCGCATTAAAAATTCTTATTATTAATGTAGTTCTATATTTGGTTCTATTATTTTGAATAAGCATACAATAAAAAGCTCGTGGCTAAATAATAACAGCCGCCCGGGTCGATCTTTAGGTTAAACCGTGCTTGCCTAGGTTGGTCTGTGGATGGGTAACCACCCTTACGTACCGAGTTTCCTCCGTGCCTTGGAAAGCACGTTAAGCTTTTGGTCCCAGCTGTCATTTTCCCTTACAGGTAGTCAATGGCCCAAAAGTCTGACAACCAGTCTTACCAAGGGGTATCGTATTACCCAGTAAGTATATACAGGGTGGAATTTTGTAATGCCACCTGGAGGGAAAGTACTCTTAATACTGCAGATAGAAAATTTTACTCAAAGGAAACATTCCTTTTTTTAAAAAAAGAAATTAATCTGCATTCAAAGATTTTGAAAATTCGCGTGCCACACTCGGGAATCGAACCGGCTAAATTGAAAAAAAATAACACCCTGCACTTTTATGGCACCAATCGATAGAGTCAATCATAAAGATCAAATCCCTCTAACAAACATGATAAATTAAATGAAAGGAAAACCATGAAATCTTAACTTATAAATTCAATGGGACAACTTAGAGCACTTTTACTCAAAAGTCCGATCCAATTACTTATGTTAGAACCTAATAAACAATTATCTTTTGACTACATTTATTGATTAAAATGAGAAGAACTATTTAGATAGGAAGATAACAATTTGCACAAACAAACACGTGCAAATTGAAATCTTTTTCCTTCAATTGTAAAGGTCCATCCTTTGAATAAAATTGCTTTATCGTAATAAATTTATCCCATTGAATTTATAACTTTAGATTCCATGGTTTCCCTTTCATTTAATTTATAAAGTTTGTTAGAGAGATTTAATCCTTATGATTGGCCCTATCGATTGGTGGCATAAAAGTACAGGATGTATTTCTTTGGAATTTAGCCGGTTCGATTCCCGAGTGTGGCACGTGAATTTTCAAAATCTTTGAATGCAGATTAATTTCTTTTTAAAAATAAAGGAATGTTTCCTTTGAGCAAAATTTTCTATCTGCAGTATTAAGAGTACTTTCCCTCCAGGTGGCATTACAAAATTCCACCCTGTATACTTACAGGGTTGCGGAGGTCAGATAGGCAGTCGCTCCATGTAAAATACTGGTATTCAGCTGCATCCGGTTAGACTGGAAGTCGACCCCAATATAGTTGGGAGAAGGCTAGGCAGATGCTGATACAATAAAAACAAAAATAATGCAACCAACCCAATCTATCGGTATCGTCGACCTCAGTATGAGGAAAAATAATTGAATGAAGCCCAAGCAATCAGCTGGTAAGAAATAGAATTACCTTTTCGCCATTTCTGCAATATACAAGTGTTTCCCTTTATATAAGGCTTTGTAGCCAACCAAAAACGATAAATAAGACTTGGGAGTGACGTGCGTCTGCCTTCTGAATCGCTCATAATAAATAACGCATGTTTCTGCTACATTATCCTGCACAATGCCCATCATTTCAATTAAATTTTGTTTCGTTGCCGTGGAGCAGACCATCTGAAAACCGATGTTTTCACTTCATTCCTTAATTCTTCATTCCTTGTTAGCACAGAAAATATCGTGCGTTGCTATACCTCATGAGGTATTGGTTTAATTAGATTACTAACTGTAATGACAATGAACACAATGACGATAGTCATTGTAAGTGATTATCGAGAGACCATCTCGAGCGGCAAAGCCAATATCTAGTCAGAAATCGTTCATCATGCAATTTTCAGAATATTATTACAAACCTCAAAGTCCCACAAAAAGTGATGAGCTACTTCTATAAGTGCTTCCTTAGGCCACTTTTGAAACCAATCCATCGTGGACCCAGATATAAGGCTAGGGAATTTCAAAGCTCTGCTTCTAAATTTTTCACCCACCTGAAAGGACACGCAGCCAAGAACAAGTAAGAGGAGCCCAGAAAGTTTTTCAGAAAGCATATTATTATTCAGCATAAAACTTGATAGCAAGGTAGACAGGGTAAGGAGAGAACGTAAAACTGTGTATATTTGAAATATTTCAGAGAAGATATTATAAATCTGCGGGCTCTCCACTAGATTAAAAGAAAAACAACTCTGTATTATTTTTTGTTTGTGTTCAGTGTTTGCGTATGTTCAGCGACGTAGACTTTAAAGGCCTACATAGCCTAGCGAATATCGCTACCAGGACCAGGGGCACTTTCAGACGGAATAAGTTTTATTCGTATTGAGAAATCTGAAAACTTTTCAAACATAGTTTTGGCGTTCTCTCATGACCCACCACCTCCGCTAAGTTTTTGGGCTTAGCCTATTCCAATAGCGTAAACTTTACAGATTCCTTTAATAAGAGCCTTGAAAAGATTTTCTTATTTGAAAGTCGTTAAAGTTCACCCCATATTAAAATTTAAAGTTAGTACATATAATATTTCTTACCGGGGAAAAACACAAGACAACGTGTAAGTTAGCTCTGGATCTAATGATGAAATACTCATACAACACATCTGGGACTGGAATCCTTCTGGGTGCATTCTGTTTCATTATAGGTGTCAACTCGTTCAGAATCTCATCTAGTATTATTTTGTAAATTAAGATTACGAAAAGTAAATATTTTTACCAACGATCTTTTTGTGGATAACTGTACCTAGTACCTACTCACACAACACTGAAAATACCTAACAATGTTTAATAAAACTTTTGTTCAGGTGATTCGATCAGCATTTTGGCTTCATACTTATAGAAAACATTTCAAACTAACCCATTTCATCTTTAGGAAATAAGTTGGCAATTTCTCCAGAGCTCATTATATTGTTGAGAAACTCTAAGAACTGTTCATCTTTAATGTCGTTGTCAGTAAATATGAAGGATATTCCTTGTCCCTTCAAGCCAGCCACGCGGTACAACACTTTTATGTCATCCATAAAGTTGTTCACGTTGTAGAACCTGAAATCGTTGGGAAACGCTAGTAGTATTTGCATTCTATATTTTTATTACAAATTATAAAGGTATATATTTATTTAACAGAGGGCACTCAAGAGGAAAATTAATAAAATAAACAAGACTTTAGCTAACTATAAACTTAAAAAATGGCGTCAAAAACTCCTCAACGCTGTCAACTGATAATGTCCCCAAGAGACTGGCGGCGTTGCCACGCTGTATAGCAACGCTAAGCCAAGGTAAAAGCCAGCCCTAAGATCTCGGGAACTGTCAACTAAGCGTTTTGAAATTTCTTTGAAAAGGCTGTGAGCACTCGGACCCCACCACGGCCCTAGAGTTTCAACCCCACCAAACTTTAATTATAAATAGCTAGTTATATTATAATTTCAATTACCTGGTTAAAGTGATTTGATAGTATGAAAAGTTTGCTATAAATGATGCTAATTTGGTTAAGCTTTGTTTACCGGATCCTCCAACGCCAGCTAGCAATGCATTGCCACTAAGAAAACAAAGTGATAGATTTAACAATGATTTCAATTGTCTATCGACAAGAATCAAATCATTATTTATACAGCGTTTATTAAAAAGGTGCGGTCAAATTTAACGGTCATCCAAATTTAAAGAACATTGATTAACGCGATTACTACATTGATGCAATACAGAAAGTTGTTCAACTTGAAAGTCTGTACCACACTTTTCTGATAGATGCTGTTTATTAACAAAATTCCTGTTACCGTGGTGTGTTTATGATTCGGGATATGATGAATAAATGTACCATCGCATCGTGGAAGAATACCAGATCTAGATGAGCTCCTCTTATCTGTTCATTAAAGAGTTTTTGAAACGAATCCAGTTTTGATAGTACAAACGACCAACTGAAATGAAATATTTGTTAAGTTTAGCCTTGGATTAAACTTATTTTAGGGAAGAATCAAAACAGTTACTTAAAACAAGTACTTGCGGACCTAAGTAATAAAACTTACTCATCCATTTCTTCGTATACTTTAGGAGCTTCAAGACTGACGTCTTCGTCTTCCTCGCCAGTTGGTTCGATCGGCTCACGTAGAAAGTTAACAAAGAATGTTTCTTTGTCCGGAAACTCGCTAACTATGTCCGGCAGTTCTTTTGCTGCTGCTGTCCAAAAATTTGTCACGAACCACTCTTTATCAGTGAAGGTAGTAAACCTGAACAAATAAATACCGGTCTTTCCAAACTGTCGATTTAAATATAATTATTGTAGCATGATATTGAACTAAAAATCTACCTGTCAGAAATAACCCGCAAACATTCGTGGAACCACAGTTTTAAAGCCATGTTAATGGTTTGAAGCTCCTCTCTCTTAATAAATAGAATGCCTTCCCAAATGCGAGATAGATCCCTGAGATTAAACACATAATGAAACTTCGCTGGTGTTGGTAACATTTTCACCTGCGTAAATAAATACAAAGTCAATTCAAAATTACATTTTCTTAGATCTGTGAACTAAGAAATTATGATACATACTTTAGTTTGCTGCCAAATAATACGAGTTACACGCACGAGCCTTGGCATAAACTCTACAATTAATTTGTCAAAACGTGATTTACAGAAGTAGCCAGCGCTTATAGTATCTGAAAATTTAAATGATTTGACTACTCTTATTTGATATTGACCATCTTTTGCCCATGGAGGTTGGGTTTCCCACGGGGATGTGCTACCGGGATTATTATAATAATAATATTATATTTATTCAAAAATAGAATTTGCACAAAAAAATCAATTTTATTTTTAGACATAATGTTGTATAACAAACTGTCAAGTGATTAAAAGTGTTGATGATCCTAACCTCCATATTTGCCTAGCTAGCCGTGTAAGAAACAGTAGTCTAGGAGATTTACTTTTGCATTTATAATATTATAGTATAAACTTTTTCTGATCGTTTTAAAATATTATGTCGCTAAATAGGTACTTGATAAGACCAAAAGTAGAAAAAAAATTCAAATCCAAATTCGTACCGAAAATCTTGTCCATGGAAATATTGCTGGGTAGCGTACAGTTAAAAATGTTAAAGTGTCGCTTTAGACGTGGAGGTATGTCGTTTCGGCCGCCACCTGCGGAAAAAGGAACCATAAAAACCAGGATGGTCAATTTTTTGCAGCATATTAATCAAATATACTTTTTGTGCATACCAGGATGTATCATAGCACCAAACATCTGGATTTCAGCAATAGTTGTGAATTCTCCCGGCTTATCTAAAGAGTAGAACCCTCCACATTCCATCATTTGTCGCACGATTTCATTTGTAACCTTAAATTAAAGAATTCATCAACTTTCTTACCACTTGTTCTTACCACCGTGCACCGCCGACATAATTAGGTAGGTACAGTACATTACAAACCCTATTGCCATCAATGATTTTATACGGCGCGAAGAAGTGAATATTTCAACAACCACTGATTTAAGGAAAAATATATTTAAAGAACCTCCATATCATTTTTAAAGAGCCGTCGATAAAACACCCCGCAGTCATATACGAATTCCTTTCAGTTACATGTATTTAGGTAGAGAGTCACCCGTTTTTTTTCATTCGTAATTTCACATCACTTTTATGTAGCGGTTAATAGAAGACACCTGCTCTCGAAATTTCAATTGAGTGATGCCAACAGTCTTGGAGTAAAATGCATGCAACGAAACACACGGATGGACAGGACGAAGCAAGACATAAGAAGGCAACGGAATCCTAAAAATTGGACCACTTATTCGGTCATTGAAAGTGAACCCTAGTCGTGGTAGTAGTAGGAAAAGTGGGGTTTAGTTGAAAAGAGTTTAATCCTCCATTTTCTCCAGACGGAGGGTATCCCTGAGGATTTCCCCATACCAAAAAAAGGCACCTGCTTATTGTGGTCAACAGAAATATACTTATATAGTAGCGAGTGTTGAATAAGCTTAACTTTCAGATGAAGTACAGCATGGATGACATATATTTTTGTATTTACCTGATCGCCCCACTCATTCACCACTGGCATGTTGATGTCGTCTATGAACACTGTCATCGCTCTGCCACCTGGGGGTCCATACGTCATACCGACACGCTTTTCCACATATGATTCGATTATTCTCTGTGACAATGCAGAAAAAAAGAAATAATTTTGCACCTGTTTTATGTTTACGAGGCTACCAACACAATGCCCTTATATTGTGCATATCTACCTATACAATATAGGTGAAGTGTAAGAATATAATATGGATGCTCCTTTACTTTAGTAAGTATACACTGCTTTATAACTGTATCATGTGTGCTGAGTTTGCACTATACCTCATATGCGTTTCTTTTATAATTATTCATTTAGTCATTAAATAGTACTTAACAGATGTGGTTGTTTCTTTTGAAATTACCCCTTAGGGACCCCAACATTACATGGCGACCCTGCTTCGGGACGCTGCCAAGGGGCCTGCATCCTTAATTAATAATTAATCGAAAATACAATTTCTAGTTATCGTAATACTCACCTGGAACATATTTGGCGTAGTAGCAGAGGAAAAGTTTATCACTTTAAATAATTTCTCCTCATTATCATACTTCGACAAATAACTTTTTAACATGACAGTTTTGGCAGTGCCTTGTTCGCCGATTAGAAGGACCGCCTTGTTTTGTTTAGCGATGGTTTCGATCAAAAACGTAATGCACACGTTATCTACATTTGGCACCAGTATTGACGAGTACTCGGGTATACTATCAGGTGGGTAAATGTAAGGTTCGACAATCTCAGACCTGGCAAAATTAAAATTAAAAACCTTTTACTACAATTACGCAAACACATCCTTTGTGAATATTTTTGTGTAATAGACTGAATATTTTTGTGTATACTAATGTTTTAACGTTATGCAAAGATTTATGACTAGCACTAACCAATGCTCCCAGACGCCGCTAGGGTTGACCATGTACTCGAAAGGCATAATCCACTCCTTGGACTTGACGCCGGGCCAGTCCAGTTTCACGGGAAATTTGGTCATGAACTCGGCCATGCGTGTGCGCATATCCAGCTCTAGCGCAGCACCCAGCGACCACATCATCGCAAAGATGAACAACCGCTCTAGATGGCGGTCTGTGTGAGTCTCTGCAACATGGATACAGAAGTTTCGTCGTTTCAACACTGCAGATACCATGCCAAAAACAAAGATGATACTTATGATGAAATTAGTTCTTTACAACGGCAGAAGAATATGCCGTGTTGAAACGGTATACGCCATAAATACTCAGTGCGAACACTGAGTATTTATTGAGGCGCGATTATAAGTATGTATGCAAGGGAATATAGGATCTATACCTACTGTTCACAAAAGAGTACTCACTACCCCCAGGAATTTCAATCTGTATTAAGCCGGTAAGTACGTCTATGCATTGTCTGCAAAGAAGAAGCCGTCAATCGTGATCATGATTGTAGAACAATATTGAAACACCAATGTACACACAGCATACCTGATGTAGATAGCTTCAAGAAGCTTCATTTTAGTCTTTAGTTTTGTTTGTACATAGGAATGCACCTCATCGTATACTTTGTTGAAACTTCTACGAAGCACATCACATTGTTTTGGTTCTAGCTTCTTTAACCAGTGCTGTTTTATGTTGAAAAAGGTATTATTACAGGTCGATTATCCAATGGTTAAAATTATTATGTTTATTGATACCATTCTGCGCTTTGACTTATAATATAGTGTAATTCAGTAAAAGAGTAATAGAAGCTACATGCAATCAAACCTCAAGAATAGGTTGCCATTTGAGCACGGACGAAGACAGAAAAACCATGCCCATCCGACTGACAGTGGCGGGCGAAGCGTTGTCCACGTTGTCCGGCTCGAACACCAGCTTACTGTTCTGTGCCATCGAGATGCGGTCTCCGTTGGCCAGCGTCAGCGTCTTATTGTCGTCAAGCACTGAGTTTAAGTTCTCAATCCACACGGCGTCCACCGGACCGTCTGGTAACACAAAATGCAGAGCAATATTTCATGCCTAAAATGACTCCTAGGTTCAAAACACAGTCTCATAAGTTCCATACTCACCTAGGATGATCCAAGTTGTATCAGATTTCTTAACCTTCAGAGCTCTTCTCCACAGAGTAGAGAATATACCATCAGTCCAATCATTTGTAGCTACGTCTAAACGTCCAAACATTTGTGGCGCAGTTATTGCCTAACAAATATTAATAACAGTTAGTTAAGGTGGTAGAGCGCTTCTATCCCTTTTGCACTTCATCATCATCATCCACAGCCCGAACTCACCCACCGCTGGGTATAGGCTCCACGGTCTCGTGCCAGCCTCATCCAGGTTTTTCCCCCGATAGCAACTATGTCGACTGCCTATCTCGCCGCTGGATGACCCACGCTTCTTTTGCCAGTTTTTGATCGCCATTCGGTGACAGCCTTAGTCCACCTGTCATCACTTCGCCTTGCTAGGTGTCCTGCCCAACTCCATTTGAGTTCCGTAACGCGATTTCCAATATCGTAAACCTTAGTGCGTTGTTGAATTTCGACGTTAGGACCTCGATCTATCAGCTTTATGCCGAGCATGGAACGCTCCATGGTTCTTTGTGCAACACTTACTCTATACACAGCCTCCTGCGTGAGCGTCCATTTTTCAGCACTTTTGGACATGCCAGTAGGAATTTCAAAAATAATTGCTTACACCAACGCATTTAGTAACGTGTGCTACAATCGAGTTTTTAAAACTGATAGAGGACTAATAAACGCGCAAATAAATCCACCTGTGTAGGTGTATTTTTGATAAGCATAGCAATGATACCTTAGGATTCATTCTCATTTCTCTGTGCGGTTTCCCAAGTTCTGTGAGCGCCGCCATAAGCGTGCGTATGCAGGTAGTCTTGCCCGACCCGGTCGGGCCCATCGTCATCAAGCCGTGCCTCACCAGAGATGTTTCAAACAACTGGATGATCTTCAAGTTCCAATCCGTATGATTGATAAGGCCAGTGCGTTCCGTCACTACATTTATCGCGTTTTGCATTATCCTAAAAAAATACGATATTCATATACTCGTAGGTACAAACGTAATTAGCGAACCACAAAATCATTAAAAAATTATATCTATTTAACGTACTTTTGAACAGTTTGAGTTAGTTTCATACCAGGAAACAAATCTTCAATCAACGAAATAAACAAAGGCTCGTCTTCGTCTACTAATTTAGAGACGTTCATTTCCCTACAAAGTAATAGCATTAATGCAAAACACCATACAGTTTCATTGATCGTTTAAATAGCTGTTGTAATGATCACTCACTTCAATACTCTCATCATTATGTTCTCCTCGGTACTGTCTGGGTTCGCCCGTTTCTGAGCACCCATAGTTCGCAACACGGACAAAATATTCCGCAAGCCGAAGTCATAGTGCACCTGCTTCGACAACTGCTCTTCGCACAGTTTGTACAACGTAAAGAACTTACGAGCTGCAATGTTATCGATCTATTGAACCTACAGCTGCCTCCGATGTTGAAGTACAAGTACTATTCGGGTTAGTCTGAATGGGAAGAACTAGTCGAGATGTAGATTCTAGGTATGTTGTTAATTAGTTGGGCAGAAGAAGAGAAATAGAATAGAACTTATCTGAGACCTAAAAATACCAGTTTATTAGATATACCTAACACGATGTTATCTTTAAATCCACAGCTTGCCAACTTGACGCGAATTATAATCTGTTTGTCCGGGACCATCATCGCGACAGAACGGAATTGAATCTTCAAATTTTCAGGTAGTTCTTGACGTCCAGCATAACCAGGGTTCATGGTGATGATGAAAGCAAACTCTGGATTCAAACTTACTGTGTCGCCGTCGCTACCAAACAAACAGAACACAGGATTCATATTTCGCATTTTAATAAGAAAACACTTTTAAAAACCGGCCAAGAGCGTGTCGGGCCACACTCGGTGTAGGGTTCCGTAGTTTCCCGTCCGTCACAATAAGTGTTCCCACTTATGAGTTTAAAGGTGGGTATCCATTATGTAAAAATGCTTGCATATACGAATATACTACAAACTTAGTCCAGAAATTATTTTGTACAACTTTTTGTCTTTTTTGTACAAAAACTGTTGTTTCCATCAAGTTCAAAATGATTTTTCTAGAAAGTCCTTATAAAGTTCTAATTTTTAGATTTTTTTCATATTTTCTAAACTTATGGTTCAAAAGTTAGAGGGGGGGGGACACATTGTTTTTTACTTTTGGAGCGATTATTTCCGAAATTATTGACAATATCAAAAAATTATTTTAGAAAACCCCTATTCATTTTTAAATACCTTTCCAACAATATATCACACGTTAGGGTTGAAATTTAAAAAAAAATCACTTCCCACATTACATATAGGGGGGCTGCTACCCTAATAAAACATTTTTTTCCAATTTTTATTTTACCACTTTGTTGACGTGATTAATATACATATTGGTACCAAATTTCAGCTTTCTAGTGCTAACGGTCACAGAGATTAAGCGAGGACGGACAGACGGACGGACGGACAGACATGGCGAAACTATAAGGGTTCCTAGTTGACTACGGAACCCTAAAAATGTCACATGTTTTCTAATGATTCTACTTAAGGCAAACCTATAGGTGCTGTTTGCCTTTGCTTGTACCTGAATATGAAAAATTCTCGCTTTTCCTTCCTTGCCGTAAGACAGATGTAGATCTGCTGCGCGGCCACGGACAGCACGGGCAGTTCGATGCGGTTGAACTCGTCGAAGCAGCCCCACGTGCCGGACTGAGCCAAACCCTTGTAGATGCGACCCAAACCTGACGAATACCATATTGATGAAGCAAAATGGTGTGATACGGCCTGCCTTTGATTAAGCGCAGTGATTCAACTATACCTCTGAAATCCATCTGGTCGGAACAGTTGAAGACTATGACGAGCTTGCCGAGGGTGCGGCCCATATCTTTGGTGGTTTCAGTTTTACCGGTTCCTGCGGGCCCGGCCGGCGCGCCCCCCATGCTCATCCCGATGGCCTGCGACAGCGTGATGTAGCACCGATCCGTCAGAGGTGTGATCACAAGTCGCTCTGTTATACCCAGATATTCATTCTGTTCATAATAAGTGTATCATGAAACTTTTTTGACCAAACAATATAAAATAAACTCCATCAAAAAAAGGTAAGTCGCATAATCGTTTTTCGTGTGATGAAGCTGATAAAAATTGACCAATGTTGTCTGCAGTTGCTTTTTTCTATGGCAAGTTTTTTTTTTTGACGAACACAAAGCTATTTAAAACCTACTATAATAAAATTACTTGCCTGATATAAGAAATCCACATTGGTTATGGACACAATACAGTCGTCAGTATCCTCAGAATAATAAAACCGAGCCTGCTTCTGCCATTCAAAATCTATTGGTGACTTTATCCGCATTCTCACCAAGTCATCAAATATATCTCTGTTTAAATAATTCAAAATAGCACTAGAGCACAACAATCGAGAAAATGATAACATAATAGTAGATTATTATCCGAAGGGATAAGTAGTCTCTTATGTCACGGGCACAATTTTGGGAATTCCGAACGTAGCGAAGGATTTTAAAGCTCCCAGAGCACAGCGTTATTCTCAAGTACATTAAAGGGTTCAGGCTCGCCCAAGATGAAGACACCTTTATCCCAAAGGCACATAATTATACTACCTTCTACGAGGAAACAAAAACTGTGTTTGCCAAACAACAGAATCGGTTTGAAGTTGAAAATTACATCTACCTTCTCTGTCGTCGTTCGTGGTCTGCCAGACCTACGTCAGTTTATAAGAGCCAAAACTTAATCAGCGGAAGGCCTTACTACTTATTACCTTGTAAAAACCATTAGAATGAATAACATAGGTTTATTTAGATACTTTAAAGAGCTTGTGGCTTAATAACAGCCGCTTGGCTCGATCTTTAGATTAAGCCGTGCTTGCCTAGGTTAATCCGTGGATCCTATTATTTACCGAGTTCCCTACGTGCCTCGGAAAGTACGTTAAGCCGGTGGTCCTGTCATTTGTAGATCTTTGATAGTTATTACAGTAGCCAGTGGCCTGAAAGTCTGACAACCAGTCTTATTAAGGGGTATCTTATTACCCAGTACTAACTGGGTTGTGGAGGTCAGATAAGCAGTCGCTCCGTGTAAAATACTAGTATTCAGCTGTATCAGGTTAGACTAGAAGCCAGCCCCAACATAATTGGGGAAAAGACTAGGCAGATAATGATGAAAGGTGTCTGGAGGGGGGTGTCCACCAAACAAAGTGCCTGGCGGCGAACGAGGTGTATTATCATGCTTTATAGTATGACGTAACTTAGCAGCTATTCAGCACACCTTTGTTGCCTGTCAAATCCATCACGACCAACTTTTTATTATAGCTAATAGTTTGTTCTCTTTGACTTTCTCAAAAAAAGTATCAGGTTTTATAAAATGACGTAGGTCTGCTAGCTCACGGGATCTCCTACGATTGCGTTCACCTATTATTTGTACAGGTAGGTATCTACATAAAGGCCAAAAGAAAAATTGAGTCGATAAAATACTTGCCTTTGATGTACATGTATAGTGATCATAGTCTCCACTTGCGTTCTGTCCAAAGGAGCCAGCTCTTTAACTGTTTGATCAATAAGACCATTCAGTAGATCTAGAAACTTCTGGTTTGTGGCCCTCATAATGAATCGATCCACTCTTGATTTCTTTAGAGCGTACTCGGCATCGCTAGTCCAAAGAATTTGCATTCCTAGCAAACCAGCCTTAAAAAGAGACACAGTGAAACCCCCGAGGGAATAACTCATCTAATCTGTGGGTTTATAGTGTATAAGTGACGACTATGTACTACCCCAACAAATTGATCATGTGCGTGAGAACAAAATTAGAGGATCTGCGTGCGGCCAGATTCAAATGTATATAATACATTATACAGGCAGCACCTATTGACAGTTCCTAATTGTATGAAGATCCCTACATTATGAGTGGTGGTGATTCATAGAAGTGATTGAATAATACCTGACCAGGAAAGTTCCAAAAGCCAACTAAAAATTCAAACTCTGGATCTCCAGTCATTGTTTGTGCTATGTTAGCTATAACATTTTTCATCGTTTCTTTCATTGTGTCTAAAAGAGTATTCAACCAAATCTGTAAAACAATAGCCGGTATTTTTTTTTTATTTTTTATATTAGAATTTATACATGAACCGTAGATACGACGTAAACCATTATGTTTACGTCGTACCGTTCGACTTGCCTTAAGAAAATAATGATAAAAATTTTAAATATAATAATTTTTATAATTCCTTTTTGTTTTATAAAAATATATTCTGCATGGTTCAGATAAAATTATATTTGATAATATTTTTATTCATAAATTTAGGAAAAAGCTTACGAATATTATTTTTTTTAAAGACAGTATACTATTTAATGCTTTTATAAATAGCAATACGTTGATTAAAAAGTCGTGTTAGTCCGATAATAATAATCTCTCAGACATGCATGCACCTAACACATGACGCCTGCATAGTGCATGTGACTGATGGTGCCTACAAGATAATATATCTAGTGGTGGCTGTTCGCTCTCGACTGAGAGCTCCATGTCTCTTCTGAGACCACGCAAAAAACCGGCTCAAGACGAAGAGCAAGTGAGGAACACCGAGGCTAATCGAGAGCATCTATAAATACATATACAGTACTTATTATACACTGTTGCTCTCGCCCTGCCTCCTATTGATTCGAAGAGTGTACAGCCACCATTCGACGTCAAAATTTACCTCTACGCCTCCTAAACATGGCACCGGTCTTTCAAGGGGAATAGACTCTCCGTTGTCAGAATTCATATTTATTATGTTCTCCTTATCATCGAAGTCCACTGTGTTCACCGCGTCGAATATACTCGGCAGATGCGGCTAAAACAGTAAAATTGATTTACTTATGCTTTTTTCAGTCTATCCAGCCACGACTAACGTCTTAGCAATTTTATCTCATAAAAATGGTCGGTGAATATAAATACATATTGCAAAAATACGACTTCCGTCGTCAGACCGCAAATTGTTTACCACTAAAATAAATCATTACTAAATAAATATCAGATTCTAACCTGTATGGAATGAGGGTTGGATGCCTGTCCGAGAATTTCCAGTAAGACTGGATCTGAGACGAAGAAGAACCGGGGGAAGATGAGTCGCTTGGTCTCCAAGTAACCGGTGAGTGACTTCTGGCAAGCCTCCAGCTGCTCGAACAGGTGAGGCAGGAGCTGCTTCAGCGTGTCGTCTGAAGTGCATGTCTCCACACAGTTCATGATATCGCGCGCACGGTACATTATTTTCACATACGTTTTGTCGATGCCCTGTAAAAACAGACTTTGACCCTGTCCAGCGGCACGCCTTGAAGTTTCGAGGCGTGCCCTAGACACGGCGAATTAACCGTAGAATTTCACTGTAAAAAAAACGTGACTGAACAAGAGGCCTTACTTTGAAGTGCACAATAACCCTCTTAGTTGGTGTTAAAGATCACATAATCACATAGGCTAACGTCGTATTCCTTTTAAAGTCATTTTAATTAAATCTTATATCAACGAGAATAAAAATCAATGTACAGCAAAACCACAGTAAAAACCAATGAAACGAGATCGACGTCCCGCTTACACCTGGCAACGCGTCGTCCCCGCCATCACGTTAATACAGCTTTAAATGTTACTAAGTACGGTCGAACAAGCTATTTGGTTTACATTTTACAATGTAATTTGTGGGTTAATCTGTATACCAAATAGCTTGTTCGACCGTACGTACCGCGAATCGCTTAGCCTCGGCCGGCAGTTGTTTGGCGATGTCACCGCCAACAAACACTGCCTCCAAATACATCCATAGATTCTGAACTTGAAGCCATTTCTCTAAGATTTCGCTTGTGCACACGAGTTTGTTTATCCACAGCAATATGTTTTTCTTAAATGGTGGGTTATATCTAAATATACAAATAAGAAGTTAACACAATTTACCGCTTGCAGATTTTATTGAAAGCAGAGAATCCATAGTTAATCTTATACCTGTTAGAAGCTAAAGAGTTGAGGATCATTAATGAGTCTTCCAGCAAAGTGATGATTTCAAGCGTATCTTGAGGCTTGATCAAGAGCTCGCCTCTGTTCTTGAAGTTGGCAAAAGTCAGATCAATAACAGCCCAGTCTGCATTAACTTGTTTCAATTTAGCTTCAATGTCCTTCTCTTTCACCGCACTAATGCAAATGTCCTGAGACACGTGTAATTAAAACATATCATCTATAGGTTTTTAGTTTACGTTTTCTAGAAAAAGCAAAATCTCACATTTTATTCAAACTTGTCTAAGTTTATTTTGGGAAGCAAACTTAATGTTTACGTACTTCAACATCTTCCTTATATTGCAACAGCGGTGCCTCCATAACATTTGCTAATGTGAATGATCCAGATTCCACATCCAATAGACAATCTGAACAATAATAAATGCAAAAGTGACATAATTATATCGAACATACTAAAACAGATATCATAGTTATTTAGTATCATACTTAAAAGTGTTTCCAATCTCTTCCAGTGTCTCTCCTTCATAGATTTGTCAGCCATCAACTCCAATAGTGGGCAAGTTTGGTTAAAATCGTCAATTTTACTCTTCAATACGATGAAAGCAGGCCAGTCCTTCATACCTCTTGGTAGTCTCCGACATCTATAGAAACATATTTCTTTGATTTTAAGAGTTTTTTCCTGCTAGCTTTTTTATTTAATAACCTGAGCAGCACCCCTAGCCAAGTTGACAATCTACAATCGTTAACGCTAGTAGAAAACTATTAAAATGAATGGGAATGACATCATCTTAACGTTAAATCACGTGATCAACACAAACGAATAGAACATTTGTAGACAAGTTTACATCGTTCAAAATGATAGAATAGAATGTTATCGTTTCTACAAGGTTAATCGCTAAACTCTTTGGTAGGAACGCTCACCATAGACTAAAGTGTAGGTTTTTTCTACAGACATTAGAGAACGAGCGATCGACTCAGTCGTTTCAACTTGGCTACCAATTTAGCGCTTTCTACAGTCGCTTATGCCAAGGCGTTTACGATTGTAGAAAGAGAATCGATACGAAACGTTTGTAACTTGTCTAGGGGTGCAATTTATGGCAAATTTACGCCTTAACAAGAACCATAGAGATGTAAAGCTTCTTCTAGAGAATATTAGACAGACTCTGATGATCGTCAAATAATGGAACTGAAACGCAACTTGGCCGGACACCAGGCGATGATGGTTGGAGTAAGATTGTAACTGACTGACGTTCAAGAATTGAATATATAGGAGTGGGGATTGTCCGGTAGTGGAAGACATTGTTGCACTCGCGGATAGAACCTGGATGACACTGACTGGCAAAAGAGTTACGTACAAATGAAGAGAGAGAAACCTACGCCTAACAGTGCAGGTAAAGCAGGTTCTTATGGTCCAAGATCCCAGGGCCTCAAGACATTACTTATTTTCTCATTAACAAAATGTATGACATCCGGTAGTGTTAGTATGAACTGTGAACGTATGCATACCTGCTAATTTGTGCCGACGACGGCCATTATTTTTCAATATCAGTTGCTAAAATTGCGTAAAAATTATAGTAACTTTTCTTTGATAATTGTATTGTACCTATACCGGGCTGGTGTCCACAACTCCACGTCCAAAGCGTGCGTATTTTGTGTAAGGAAAAAAATAGTGCATTTTGATACAAGTGGAGAAAGTTTGTTATTGCATTCGAGCCTCAGCCGTATGCGAGGGTTTTTTTTGAGCCGAGAACTGCTGCAATAACAAATGTTCAAGTGTATCAAACGACGTTTTTCAATACACTTTTGAAGAAATAAAATAAAATTAACGAAAAATATTTTTGTCACGAACTAAGAAACTATGATTTTAATTTTCTCTTTTTTTCGCGCTCTGCTTTCGCCAGGTTGAAGCAGAGGTAAAGGTATGAAGCTGTTAAACAGCCTAATATAAAAAATAGATTTATTATACCTATATTTTTGAATTCAAAACACAAATAAAAGTTAATTTGTGTATAAAAATAACTATTAATTTTCAATAATCATATTTATCTATGATATTCTATTCATAAACACAATTTGAATATTCAAAAAATATTTACGGCTTACTTTACGGCTAAAGACGCGTAGTGCTTTGCCGAAATTAAAAAACACATTCACCTCAGACTATAAGTATTGAACCAATTTGGACTAAGTATGGGTATAGTTATCTGTGGCAATTTTCATTCCCGCACCATGCGGAAAAATGGAAAAAACGCACGCGTGTGAAATACATTGCATGTTGTACCTAATCATAGTGCGTTATGGACCAGATTTCGAGGAAGTGTATTGAAAAATATATTATCGTTCATAAAACATATTACTAAAACTACTCAATGCCACAAATTATGTTAATGAGGAAATAAGTAATATCTGGCGGCTCCGGGATCTTGCTCTATTTCTTTTTCTGTAGTCATGTATAATTATGTCCTTACCTTACATCAAATTCCGCCAACTGAGCAACAATTTGTTCAATATCGATATCCACCCACGGCGTCTCAAAATAACCATCGATAGAATTTGTCACGGCTAAGTATAAACTGTACCTAAAATGAAACAAATTTGACAATGGCATGTATTGAATCCAATCCTAAACAACTCCTATTGTGATTAGTTAAAAATATTAATAAACACTCTATTCATATAATAAGTGTGCCTCTTTTTGTGAACCTCCAAACACTCCGGTTTTGGTGTATATTAAATAGCCAAGTAACTGCATTTAATTTGGATGTAGCGGCTGGTCACAGTAAATAAATAATAAAATAAAATCATTTATTTCAGGTCCGAGACCCATATTAAACAAAAATACAAACACATATAATTAAAATTGCAGAATTACATTAAAGATTACATTCGAGACATTTAAAAACAAAAATAGAAAGACACAAAAACAAATACATAAATAATTGAAATGTCAGAATTACAATAGAAACATTAATTAATTAAACTTGATTAAATTAAAAAGTCAGAAGTAAAAATACACAATCAATTCAGAATAAATAAATAAATGTCAAAATAAATATCAAATACAAAATTTGGAATTACAAGAAACACACACACACACATTACAGTACTCACAGTCCTACTCTACCCTACCTCTATTTGTTCGGATTGCTCTAGCTCCTGCTTAACTCCAACTGCATTCTGAGAAAACGCCTAATTGTTTAAAAAGAGGCTTTTGTTTCAATCGGCTTTTCAAAAGATCTCATTCATTTGAAAAAAAAATGTAAATTATTATTGCTTATAATTATTTCTTATCAATCAATCATCAATGAATTATATTTTTAACCTCTACTACACAGTAATAGTTCTACGACAAGAAGACATTTCCTCATTAATGACGTAAAGATAGGCTAACATCAGCAGCACTGTATTTTAGCCTTTGTATTTACAGAAATCCCAACATTACCGAATGCTTACAATTTATTTAATAAGTTGAATTCCTTTTTCTTTTGATGCAATATCGGATAATCCTGGACTTCCATACCAAATAGTTTTTCGCCACTGGAATACATTTCAAATCGCCTCCACAAGTCATCAAATCTTGATTGGAACATAATGACTCTGTAATAAACGTACGTAGACATGCAGAGTAAAATGTGTTCAAATTTAAACAAGTTTAATTATATGGTGAAACTTGCCAGACTTGATTGGTATCGATATCTACTAAAATTCAAACTTAATTATCTTTAACCAATTTGAATGTTGGAATAATTGGTCCTTGAGCAAAATATCCTGTTACTTATTACACGCCATTCAGTACCTATCGCTGGCATCCCGGGCGGACAGGCCGGGAGTCATCGGTCCTGATGCATCATAGTCTGCATCGAACTTGAGCACGTCTGCCAGGAACGTCGCTACTCCTTCAGTCAGCTCTGTCTGGAGTGGACCCTGCATGTCTACTATCTTTTGCTGTACTTGCTGTGACTATAAAATAAAAAAATAGTGCGGCTATGTGAGTCAGACTCTGAATATCAAGGCTATAAGCCACAGAGACGCATGAATACGACGAATACAATAGAAAAACCCACTTTGTGAGAGCAATTCTCATGGCGAATTTTGAAGTATTCTATGAGTAACTACCTGCAAAATCACAGTTTCCTCAATCATTATTTATATGCATCTATTTGCTCGTATATAGTAATCCTTTGGGGACGATTTTTGAAATCGACGTGACAAAATCTCAGTTTAAGTTGCAACGCTAATAAACATACCTGTTCCTTCTCTGTTTTAGGTCTTCACTCTCCAGGTACTCCAGGTACTCTCCAGGTAGAGGGACAATAAATACAGTCCGGTGTGGGTAGTTTGGCAAAATATATGAAATTATTAGTAAAAAAATATATGCTGGAAAACTTACTGTTAACAACATATTCTGAAATGAATGCCGTAAACTGTACACCATGTCAGCGTCTTCTTTAGGTACATCGATATTGAATTGTGTAAATGTAGCATAACTTTCTTGTATTATGTCAATTTCCATGTCCATTCTGAGAAAAAAAAAAATATAAATGCTCCGAAAATATTCAATATTCATAGAAAAAGAATAATCAACTGAGTCTATCTACATTTACAGGTCACCGAAGGACAATATCTCCCCAAACTAAACCAATCGGTTCCCGTTTTTTAAGGTCGTCCACCACACAAGTAAACAGTTTCAGGGACATTGTATACCTTTCTTACGCAGCCGAAACGGGTAGTTTTTCTTTTTCTGAATCTGAACAGTAACCGAGGTAGTGTATGTGTACCCTTTAGTCTTCAATCCACTTTTGTAAGCGACATACATCTTTATGGTCGAACTACAGTCTAAGACGATGAAGTCTTTTGAACAGGGTGAGTTTATGGAATAATAATGTATCCTACTTTGCTAACTATTAATTTTACAGACATAATAATTTATAACATACCTATTTTAATTTTGTACGTAAAGTTTTATTGAAAGTGTGCTTAGAATTAAAGAAATTAGTATTAAATAAATAATCTACCCGATAAATTCTTCTCTAATAAGCTCGAGGCACATCATGGCTACTCTAACGTCATCCAAATCTTTAATTTTCTTGCTCATAGTTTTCATGCGGTCGTGAATAAAGAGGATCAACTTGACCACTCGCTCCTTATATGCGTAACATAAAAGTCTACCCAAGATTCTTTTCCACTCAATAGATTCCAAATTCAATGCCAATTTGATACGTTCTGAAAAATGCCACAGTGCGTAGGTATAATTTCAAATAATTTATATAATGTAATATAACTGCAATTTTTAAAAGATACACAAATAAAGGTTTTTATTATACGTGTAGGCACGCAAAAGGGGCCTTAGTTTACGAGTTTTTTTTATAAGAACAATACCCATATTAATTTGAATTGAACCAATGATGTGTCGTTCAGGCAAATTAGATATATTTTCAGTCTGTCCTTCATATTTGTTGAACATGTCCTTAATTATGACATTAAGAGGATTTGTGTCCACAAATTCTTGCACTTGTTGTACTCGATTCTCGGCCCATATATAAGAAAATCTTCCATATCCCTAAAACAAACATTCAAACTCTAAAGTCATCCTCGATAAACCGGGAGCTAGGCCGTGGACCCAAAAAACAAGAGTGGACACCCGATGATAGGATAAAAATATTTTTTAATGTTTATTAACCTTTAGCAGTTTTTCTATATCGGGTTTGTACATATACATCATTCCTTGCAACGCCATCACTGATCTGACGATGTCTTTATGTTCCGACACCATTCGGAAATAGTTTCTAATCCCACCAGTACCAGAACCAGACCGAAAGCCTGCAATTAACATTAATCATTACATTTTTGTTTGAAACCTAGTGTTTTGTTCAACTTATGGTTTCAGTTTCTCATACCGCTCGTACTACGGTTAGCTTTTAACATTAAGGATCCGGTCAATTTCTCCTTCTTTATTTGTTCTTGTTGTCCCCACATGAATACACTGCGGTGAATATCCATGATACAGTTTAACACTACCTAGGGACCAAAATAATTAAAATTTATTAGTTTCTGAACACATTTAACAAAAAAAGTGAGTGCCCACTGAACTGTGTCAAGACACACATAACATAACATCAAGCCTCTAATCCGCGAAGGTTTAGGTTAGGTTATTTCACCACCAGAGGAGCGAGATGTCTTCCGCTCTGAAAATTCACACCTGAAGAACTGGGCCCAGGAGGAGGGCTGTTAATGCCCCTACAAAGTGACCTGATGGCAATGAACTTAGGGAAGTTCATCGTCTAAGAACATAGGCTTGGAGTGGTGTTTGCATGCCTCTCACAAAGTATGACAAGGCGAGGAGCAGCTCACTCCTCCCTTTTACCTGAGAGAGCGGAGATTACAAATAAATATGTCCCTACACCCTAGCCAGAAGTGACAAAGGGGAACGCTGTGTGGGTCAGTAAGAGTCTGACAGACCCCACCGCCCTCCACACGGCGTAGGATACTAACGAGGATCTACGCGTACAATAAAAAGAAGCTTATTTCACCACATTATATCTAGTGAAGTTGGTTACGGTTCCTTGTACATTAGTTATTACTTGATCCATATTTATGTGTACCTGAGAGAATGAAGTTTGTATCTCTTCCAAAGTTGGTTTTATTAATATTCGTGGTATTTGTAGGTACATGTTGGTCAACATTAGAGGTCTTAGTTTATTTTGTTCCTCTGGATCTGTTGTCATCGTTAGGAAACTGAAAGTGATTCCAATAAAACTTAATTGTTTATCTTAAGAGCCTATACTACCTCAGATTAGCAACTCTATTTGTGGTGGTTCAAACTTCGTTTGTAGTACTGTTAAAATAAAGTTCTAATCAGCTTGCACTACAAACTGGTTGTTACGTCAGTCACTGCGGCCGAATAGTGCGAAATGAGTGGTTTTTATTCTTTATAGAATCAAATTTTCGTCTTTTGGAAAAAATAAAAAAAACATAAGACCTGCTTTATAGTTAGTTCAGTTAGTATGCAAAGTTTCATGATCTAATTTGAAGTACTTTTTGAATACCAGCGGTTTATTGTTCGATTTGGAGGTAACTTAGGGATTTTTTTTCTATCGAGAAAATTTTATGATATCGTGTTTTTGCCAAACATAAGACCTAAAATTAATCCTCAACTTTACCATATATTTATTTCAAAATTAATGCTGCAGTATTTTAGGCGTAACGGAGGATCATGCTAAGCCATTTGAGGTAGTATAGGCCCTTAAGGTGAGTCACTTGAATTAAGTACCGATGGTTTAAACGGTTACCTAGAAACAGAAGCCCGTCGTCGAAGTCTATCAAGACTCTGTCTGGTACATTTAATTAGAGCTTCCAAACACTTTGTAGCAAAATATGCGAACAGTTCATTACAGTCGTTGATAGTGGGTACCACATCGTATCGATCAGTATTTTCTATCTCCATGAATGCTGATAAATAACAATTATTGGTTAAAATTGCCTTCAGCCATCTTCATTTGTTCTATTTGAAAAAAAATAAGAAAACATTCAATGGCCCTAATATCATTAAATAAAAACAGTTAGAAACTGCTGAGGAGACTGAAGCCATTAAAATGATGATGATATCACCTGCATCGTCAGGAATCACTCTTGTGACCGAAGTAACTTGTTTTAAGACTTTCTCCATATCGAACCTTTAAAAGGACAATATTTTATTAAGAATCAGTTTAAACAGCAAAATTTAGAGTTTTTTGATGCTCGTAAATATTAATGCATACCTAAATATGATTATATAATGGATATGTCGTCGTGCTAAGAAATCGAATGAAATTTTGTGTTAAAATTGCGATATTTACCAGTTGTCTTTTAAATCTTGTATTTGTTTACAAGGTACACTATTCAAAAACTTGTGTATGAGTTCCACAACTGCTATTTCAGCATTCCACGATTTTAATTGAAGATCTGATGCTGGTGAATTTAAAAATACATGACCTTAAAATTTATCACTAATCGCCCATTATACACCACTAATTATCAATTAGTACAAATATATAAAGGGCTTATTAAAGAAGGTATTTTTATTATACATGTAAAGTCTCAATACATATCTACATCTACACTAATATTATAAAGAGGAAAGATTTGTATTTTTCTATTTTTGTGTGTGTGTGTGTGTGTGTGTTTGTTTGTAATTAATAAACTCAAAAACTACTGCGCCGATTTCAAAAATTCTTTCACCATTAAAAAGTTACATTCACCCTGAGTAACATAGGCTATATTTTATCCCCGTACTCCCACGGAAACGGGAACTACGCGGGTGAAACCACGTGGCGTCCGCTAGTCTATACTAATATTATAAAGAGGAAACCTTTGTATTTTTGTATGTTTGTATTGAATAGGCTCAAAAACTACTGGACCGATTTCAAAATTTCTTTTACCATAACTTAGAGGGATTCTTCCGAATCCGTATAGGCTATATTTTATCACCGTACTCCCACGGGAACGGGAACTACGCGGGTGAAACCGCGTGACGTCCGCTAGTTATTGATAAAGACATCAACGCGGTATACATTTTTTGTGCCCTTTTATTACTTTAGTCGTGTACAAATTTATTAGTTTTTATATAAATCCCAAAATGTCACTCAATTTATGGAAATATTGTACTGGCCATTCATAATAGTAGGTATTCACTAATAGTTTTCTCTCGCTCTCGCGTTATTAGTCATTTTCTGGTAGCAATTGATATAAATGATTGATTTAGTTATGAGTCAGACGGATACAGCCCCATTTTTTTTGTACTAATTAAAAATTTGTGATGTATTATAATCACCTCCTACATAACTTACCATCGTTGGCTGGGTGAAGATGTTTAAGGAAATTCACTCACCGATTTCATCGCGCCTAACCAGATTCTCCTCATAGAGGAAAGCGGGATCGACTGCCATCTCAGGTAGGTAAACAAGCGTTGTTTTAGTTATAGACTGCAATATTGCATCAATGCGAGCTTCTTTAAGATCAACTACCTGCAATTTTAATTTTTTTATTATAAAGCCGTTATTAGTGTTTTGTGGTAAATTTATCTTTATACTAGGTTGTTCAATACCTCCTTAACGAACAAATCCACTTCGTCGAGCACTTTTTCTATGCTCTCACAATAAGAGGGTATTTCTAGAGAAGTCCATGTTATAGTTGACAAACCAGGCTGAAACGCTTTCTCTAATTTTATTAATTGCGCACGAAGTAAAGGCAGGTACAGCTTTGGCATACTCCTAAATTAATGTAACGTAAAAATTAAAACATTTATTATAATTATTATCATTAGTACTTACCAAACTCAAAAAACAGTAAAATGACTAATAAAAAAAGGTATTAACATAACACTGAGTATAATATTTGTACAAAGTTTAATAATATTTAATCAGTCCGCTAACACGCGGTTGCACCATGCCCGCGGGTGCCTGATGTGAAAATATTCTAAGAAAGAAACGGAGCAAGCGCCCGCGGTTTTCAGTGCTGCCCCGAATACATAATAGGTACTACAAGTAGGTGCTGTTCATACAATTTTCCAAAACTGAAACTCGAACGTGCACCCGCACCCGCGCCCACACGTTTTAATAGTGGACAGGCGTCCGCTCAAATACGTGTGTGCCTATAATACCTAAGGGCTTTTTGGTATTTTAACTCGCACCTTTTAATTCCCGAGTAATATTTACGGCTACAACCAGAGATTATAAAACCTAAAGTAGTGTTATTCGCATTTCATCCATAGGATTAAGAACTGTTGAAAGTATGTTATGTCATTTTGCTCATATACAATTTGATTACCTTTTTATTTGATTACTTCTTTCAACCAAGTATGTGATTTTTTCATAATTTCCTAAAATTTTATCTTTGCAAAATGCCACTATTTGGGCACCATCTGGTACACCTACGAGAAGAAATAAGAATACTTACAAATAAAGCCAAATAAGTACCTTTTTATTAATTTACATACGTGTGTTTAGCGAGGTGGTGATTGCGATATCCATCATGGTTTATTTCTGTAACACTAGGTACATCAAGCTTCACACTATCTATCTTCAAAACTCGTTCAAATTTAGTTACGGTAGTTAATCATATTATGGGATTTATTATTTACTTCTCTTGCTTTAGCAGCTTGCAAAAGCAGCCAGTGTAAAAAGCAATGTGTAGGCAAAAAACACACTTACGAAGTCCCAACTGCCACATGTATTCAACCTCTCGTATGCACTCCGGGATATACATGCTGAAGTTAATGATATACATATTGGTCTTTGGATGACGCATCAAAAGCGGAGCAATCAAACCTAGTCGCACCTACATGTGAAAATTATATTGATTTCGATGATAATAATTGAAAAGAAGTTATTAATATATAAAATCTTTTCAATTCATGTGTCTCATGCCACTGACGATACTAATTTCATATTTTATTGTAACCAAAATGCATCACATTTTTGTACCGTGCACAGTGCAACGACAGGGCTACGACAGTGAAACGAATGTGCTACGATAGTGTTATGACAGAATTACGACCGTACTACGACAATGCACCGATATTGCTTTGACGGTGCTACGACAGTGCAAGGACCTTGGTTCGGCAGTGCTACGATAGTGCTGCGAAAGGGCTATGACAGTGCTACCACAGTGCTACGACCGTTCTACGACAGTGCTACGACTGTGCTACGACTGTGCTACGACAGAGCTACGACTGTGCTACGACCGTGCTACGACAAAGCTACGATGGTGCTACGACTGTGCTACGACCGCGCTACGACTGGGCTACAAAAATGCTACAATAGTGCTTTGACGGTGCTACGACAGTGTAACGACCTTGGTACGACAGTGCTACTTCAGTGCTACCACATTGTTACGCGAGTGTTAAGAACATTGGTGTGTGAGGTGGGTTTGTCGTTTGTAGTCATAAATTAAACACGTTGCCAGAGGCGTAGACAGGGAGGAGATTTGGGTATTGTAACTCCAATCTCCGAAATTTGTGACATTTCGAATGTTCTGAATAATTTTAAACGTCATAGTATCTTCAGAAATAAGACAAGGGCAGGAAGAAGACGATGATGATGATGAGTATCGTCAGAAGTATTTTAATACAGCAACTTAGGGGTTGAAATCTATTTGTAGTTCGTAAATAATGTATTTAACATCAGATAACAAAAAAGTCCACCTATATACCACTATTGTACATGAAGTTTAAATAAATAAAACGTAGAAATATAAATTTCATGTTCAATGTTCATACATAACAAAAGGCAACTGTATATGTAAAACTCTTTATGGTTCACTCTGCACGTGTTAATGTTAAAGACAATGCTTTTGAATGTATATTGCGAAAATGTAGCAAACAACATTAACCGCAATTCTGAGAGCCAACTAGCTTCGGGCTGGCATTATTTATACCTTCTAAATACAAATTCTCGGTAAAACAGACTAAATACGTATAAAAAAAATAAGTTTTACCTGACCCACATTTTGACTCCAACAATAATGATAGATTAATTCATATTCTGTAAACACTATGTTCATAACATTATGCAACTTTATGCATCGCTGTGTATTCTGGAAAAGAAAAACTGGTTCTTAATAAATCAGTTTTTCATAGACATGTTTAACGTTATTACCTAGTTGCCCGTTCTTCTCCTTACAGATCTACGCTTGGGAATGAGTAACTACAGTACTTTCACAGTTTTTATGTCTTTCGACTGGGATTGTAGCTACATTTAATTTTCATCTTTGTTTCGACAATTCAAAAGTGCCTGTAACTGGCCTACTTGAAATAAATGCTTTGATTTTGATAGTGTCTTACAAACCCAATACTGAGTGTGAAAGTTCAAATTCTTATACGGAAGATATGTTTTAAGTTACTTAATTAAATATTTATAAATGTGAGAGCAGTACCGGGTGCGTAATAACTTCATGATGCTGCTTAAAAATCTGCATGGGTTCTTTTATATACCGATGATAAAATCTTATCCACGTGAGACGTCCTGCTACTGGCGGCATATTCCTTGGTAATTCTGGCTGATCCCTTTCTTGGTTATATCTAAGTATATAAATAGTCAAAAGTTATAGTTTTATGGAGAATTAATCAATTTATATTAAATACTTTTCTGTTAAAGATTAATTTTCTAGCGGTTATCCTTCATCTATTTAAAACTAGCTGACCCGCGCAACTTCGTCTGCGTCACATAATTAATATAGCTTTTTCAATTCAATCTATCCAGTAGTTTTGCCGTGAAGCTGTACCATACACACAGGCAAACAGACAAAAATTCTAAAAAGTCACTTTTTGTCATCAATTACTTTTTCTAACAAAAGCCTCTTATTTTTTCTCGAAAATTCTCAATGTACAGTTTTTCTTTCTATTTTATTATATATATCTAGACTTCTTAGTATATTTGACTATGGGATTCATGTTAAGTAAATACGAACACCTATAAATTACCTGTCTCGTATTGATTCTATCTCAGATGTGTAGAGTTTAATTAAATCATAATATTGATCATCTATATACAAACAGTCTAGCTCCAGTTTCGCAAATCTCCTTATTAGGTGTAACGCTATTTCGGTGGTCGGGCATTTTTTCACACTCTGTTGATATTTTTTTTTATGTAATACTCAGTAACGCACATGAAGCCAGAAGCAATATCAGTTTTTTTTTTAATTATTCAAACAATTTTCTCACTATTGCTAATTTAGAATCATTGTTTACATTATAAATTATTTTTACAAGGGCACAAATGGTTTTCTTTGCCCAGGCAGTGGGATGACATAAGCTAACAGTAACAGTAAGGGCACAAATGATTCCGTAGCACTAGACTATACGATAATAATAACAATGTAAAATCTTATTCAAACCAATATTCGTTACATGTATGGAGGGCCAGCCCTATTTTTTTCATTATTAATTTCCCATCACTATTGTATAGCGGCTTATAAAAGTCACTTATTCTGCAAATTTCAACTGTGTGGTGCCAACAGTAAAATGGTGGAGTAAAATGGCTGTGGACATACGGTCGTACAGGACGAATCTATAGCAGTTTATTTGACTACGGAACCTTAAATATAAATAATATTCCAAGTAGTAATGCTACAAGCAATAACAAGCAACTTATCATAAACAATTACACTAATCATGAAGTTCTCTAGTAACAGCTCCTGGTAAGCCACCGCGTCTTTATATATTTTGTAATCTTTATCGAAATCGGGCCGCCTGCTCTATGAATAAATTATTCATTATTCATAAGTCAAACTTTAAGTAAAATACTGAAAATATAACAAGAGTGTAATATCGTAATCCGACCTGTGATCCAACGCATCATACGTCTTCGAGGAGATAGTTTTGTACAACTTATTAAAAGTGGCAGCATATTCCTCAATGCCCTCCAAATTGGTTTTATTCAGAACATAGTAAGTGATATAAGTTTGAAAAAGATCAATGATCTATAAAATTAAAGAAAAGCTGTTATCAGAACAATGTATTCCAGTTTGCTTGATACGTCCCATAATTGTGTTAGAAAATGATTATTCCCAAAAGCAGTCAACCAGTTAGTGCCCCACGACTTGGCTCGTCTTAGCTTTCATAGTTCTTTGAGCTGTTCGTTGTCGCATAGCCCATTATAGAAAGAAATCAAAAGTATTAATTGTCTAGCACTGGACAAAACAAAGTGATTAAAATTAACAACAAAACAAATTAAAATATATAAAAAGAAAAAAGAAACTTACCTACATTAAAAACTAAAATTGGTCATGTACAAGGCCAAAGGGTGTCTCAGCATGGTGCTGTAACATTTAAAACAAAATGTCACCATATTCTGATAGGGCCCATAGTGATGCCACCGGTCAGGTACGTATAACAATAAAAAAAAGTTGTATGAACTAATAAACAAAAATTAATATGTTATGTTTGACGACCCGATTGGCGCAGTGGTAGTGAGGCTGCCTTACGTTCTTAGGGTCCCGGGTTCGAATCCCGTTCGGTGCAAATGTTTGTGTGATGAGCATGGACATTTGTTTCCGAGTCATGGATGTTTATATGTATGTCGGATATCCGGTTGATTTTTGATTAAAAGTTGTTTATTTGAATTGTAACGGTAGTTGGTGAAGCACGTGGTTTGATCACGTGGGCAGAGTCATAGTGGGCGGGACGCCATTTCGGACGAACAGTCTTGGACGAACCGTCAAACTGAGAGCACCACTCTGAAACTGTCTCTTCGCCTACTTCCGCCTTAACGTATTTTGTACTAGGTGTTATTGTGTGAAAGTGTAATGTCAAGTAATTTGTTAGACTCAGTGTATCTGTTTCAAAAGAGTAACCATGGAGTTTCTTGCCGGTTCTTCTCCATGGAAACTACCAAGCCGAACCGTGCAATGTGAAATAAAATAGTGTATCGCATCCAGTGTGTTTTCATAGCACGAAACCCGTCTTCTGCCCACATAAGCTCGAGCCTAGCGAAATAAATCCTGGCAACTCCGACATCAGAATTGGGATAAAATCGTGCTATTGAAATTATGTCGCGGGGACAGTCTCAATAACAATCGGTGTCAACTGTGTAAAAACCGAAAACATTTGCGAAAAAAAACGAACAAGGAAGAGGGTAGACCGATTAGTGTGCT
This sequence comes from Xestia xanthographa, assembly GCA_905147715.2. Classification (NCBI taxonomy): domain Eukaryota; kingdom Metazoa; phylum Arthropoda; class Insecta; order Lepidoptera; family Noctuidae; genus Xestia; species Xestia xanthographa. The sequence continues at coordinate 23,295,474 of LR990642.1, read as the reverse complement.
ATAAACACCCACCCGCAATAACTTTAGTTTATCCGTGATCATGGTGCTTGCAACAGCGCCGAAATAAAACAGACAAGTGTTATTTATCATGTGAAAAAACGGGATTCACACTGTTTTTTAGTGTTAATGACAATCAGTGACGGTTACTTTTTAAAATGCAGAATAAAGACTTTGTATCGTTTACAAATTCTTAAAACCTAGCCAGTGAACAGCAAGATAGTTTTGTGCTGTGCCGTGAAACCAGTTAAAGAATTGTTCAGTGCCAAATTCGTGTACGTCGTACGTCATTAACCTGAGTAGTGACAAACAAAAGAAAAATATGCGCACTGACGCCGGAAACTAGATACGTCAGAAGTTTTCATCGTAACTACCAATCAAGTGTCGCGCATGCGACAAACAAGGACAAACAAGTGGATTTTCGGACGAAGACGACCGCCGTCAAGAAGCCGTTGCCTGTGCCGGCTGCTACAAGCGTTGGGCGGCGACCGCAGGCCAGCAGCAGCTCACTGATGTGCTTTAAGTGTGGCACACCGGGTCACATCGTCAGTCGCTGCACAGCAGGCCAGCGCTGCGCTGGTCCAGTGCTGCTGTACTGGTGGAGAAGCGAGTCAACCTTTGCATCGTCGAGCCGGAACATGAAAGTACTTTGGTGAGTCATTTTCATTTTGTTATGACTCTTGAGCAGAATGCTAATTCTGTTTCGACTAGACTTAAGAGTGAGCGTATTTATCCTGTCGTTACTATAAACTGGTGTAGTTCAAGGTTCAGTAAATGGTTATTCGAAGATTTAGCCTGTGTGAAAAAGATCCCCGATTTCAAAGTTCCTCGAAAATTAGATGTCATAGTCGATGACAGTGGTAGTGAGACCAAATCTGATTAAGAATGGCTTGTACACTCATACTCGAAACTGTTAGACCACACATCATGAGTATCATAATGGCGATGGATCATTTAGTTCGCACCTCATGAGTGACATGTGGCGATGGGTTTGTAAGGAATCGTTGGTGCGATTTCTGTCTTTGTTGGTGCTTAGATTACAATAAAAGTTTCGTGAGTTGAGTTTGTATTGCCTATGAATTATGATAAAGACTAACAGAATTGTTAGAATTACTGTGTTGTAACTTTTTGATCGGACCTTTTCCAATGTTGATCGGACCTTTAGCAATGAGAGAGCAGGTATCGCGGAATATAGTTGAAAGTTTCAATTATGTCCAAAATCGGTTTGACAGTACAAAGGCTAAGATTCAGAGATGTGTAAATGAGATAAAACTGGATCCAAAGTTCAAAGGACTATTTAACGTTATAGAGGTGTTATAAATGTAGAGTCAATGTAGAGTCAATGTAGAGTCAATGTAGAGTCAATGTAGAGTCAATGTAGAGTCAATGTAGAGTCAATGTAGAGTCAATGTAGAGTCAATGTAGAGTCAATGTAGAGTCAATGTAGAGTCAATGTAGAGTCAATGTAGAGTCAATGTAGAGTCAATGTAGAGTCAATGTAGAGTCAATGTAGAGTCAATGTAGAGTCAATGTAGAGTCAATGTAGAGTCAATGTAGAGTCAATGTAGAGTCAATGTAGAGTCAATGTAGAGTCAATGTAGAGTCAATGTAGAGTCAATGTAGAGTCAATGTAGAGTCAATGTAGAGTCAATGTAGAGTCAATGTAGAGTCAATGTAGAGTCAATGTAGAGTCAATGTAGAGTCAATGTAGAGTCAATGTAGAGTCAATGTAGAGTCAATGTAGAGTCAATGTAGAGTCAATGTAGAGTCAATGTAGAGTCAATGTAGAGTCAATGTAGAGTCAATGTAGAGTCAATGTAGAGTCAATGTAGAGTCAATGTAGAGTCAATGTAGAGAGTAAAATTATTTCCGACAAGTTATTATTGGAACGACAGATAGATACACTTTGCAATCATTAAATTGTAATTGCCAGTATAAATATGCTCACGTTCAATTGAAGAAAATACCCGAAAAGTCCTTACAATCATTTTGTAACGATCATCATTAAAATCTGAAAGCTTTGAATTATATGGGTGCCTACAAATATGCACAGGATAGGCTAAGAAAGATTGGGGGGTCACGTCCCAGATGATGTTGATAAGGATTTTGATGATGTTGAGCAAGCTTAAGCGGTAGCAGCCTGTGTAGCATCCTGAGCCTATATGGTACTTGTAAGCCTGTGTGGCTCCTGTAGGGCGGGGAGCTATAATGGTGTGCGTACGTAGTGTATACGTAGTGCATACGTAGTGTGAACGTAGTGCATACGTAGTGCGTGCGTAGTGGATGCTTAGTGTATGAGATGCATACGTAGTCCATGCGTAGCTTGCGTAGTGTGCGTTACATGCGTAGTGTGTGCGTTGCATACGTTGTGTACCACCGTTTTAGTACCCTTTCGGTTATAGTAGTGTGTTTGACCGTACCAGTAGTTATTACGTAGTCGTGTAGTCGTGTGTCTGTAGCAGAGTGCTAATTCTGATCGCTGTCAAAGAAAAGCTAACTCTAACAACATAGTTACACTTGATAGATACTGGCGGCAGTCGCGCTAATGGTCAGGTCGAGAGGGTAATGAGTACCCTCAAGAGTATGTTAACAGCTGTAGAGGCTAGTCGTGACCACTCTCGGCAGGACGCATTGAGTGAGGTTCAGCTGGCTATGAACTACTGTTAATAGGGTGACTAAATCGAGCCCCTTAGGGCTTCTGATATGAAAAGTTACTAGGCCTCAGAGGCTAATGAAGTAATGACGATGATAAAACTGGAGTTGACTTATTAGAAGGAAAAGAACACGCGGTTGATGCTATTGAGAAGAGTGTGTACAATTAGTGTAGTATTGCTTTATTTGATAATGCACAGTATGATGCGAGTTTAATTGTTTTGAATTAATGCGATTGGACCTTTAAATTAGATTTGCTTTCATGATTCTATGACTTTATTGATAAACACCTTAATCTTGGTCAGGTAGGCCGAGTCAACAGTCAACTTTTAAGCTGTGTTCTCGTTGGTTACAGGTACCATGTCAGCACCACACGAGGACGTGTGATAGTCAGTTCTGGCCGTGTCGGATATCCGGTTGATTTTTGATTAAAAGTTGTTTATTTGAATTGTAACGGTAGTTGGTGAAGCACGTGGTTTGATCACGTGGGCAGAGTCATAGTGGGCGGGACGCCATTTCGGACGAACAGTCTTGGACGAACCGTCAAACTGAGAGCACCACTCTGAAACTGTCTCTTCGCCTACTTCCGCCTTAACGTATTTTGTACTAGGTGTTATTGTGTGAAAGTGTAATGTCAAGTAATTTGTTAGACTCAGTGTATCTGTTTCAAAAGAGTAACCATGGAGTTTCTTGCCGGTTCTTCTCCATGGAAACTACCAAGCCGAACCGTGCAATGTGAAATAAAATAGTGTATCGCATCCAGTGTGTTTTCATAGCACGAAACCCGTCTTCTGCCCACATAAGCTCGAGCCTAGCGAAATAAATCCTGGCAACTCCGACATGTATATTAAGTATGTATTTACAAACAAAAAGTATATATGTAGTATATCAACTATCTGGTGTCCACGACACAAGCCTCGTTGCTTAGTGTGGCACTAGATGGCGCTATGTGTAATGTCCAGCAATATTTATTTATTTATTTTATTTTATGTGTTGCAAAAAACTAATTTAAGAAGAAGAAAATTGCAACAATATATACTAAGTAATTACTAATTAATTGCTAATTAATACTAATTGCAATTTTTATTCATTGCTTATTATTTTTTTACTATTAAATTAATTGTATTATTACACTTCAAAATTATTTACCTTTATTAGCCGTTTCCGAAAAGTTTCAAATTTGCCAAAAATGTACATTTCAGAGCAATCAAAAGGCCTTTCCGTAGCTGCCTCTGTCATTTCTTGCTGAGTCTCAGAATAGCATTTACGATAGAATTTATACAGACTTAAACAGAACTAGAACATAAGCATAAGGTTACTCGAACGTATTTTTGTACCTGTGGCGTGGTAGCACAAACAATGGTGGTTATGCAAATTTTGCTTACATACACTTCGAAACCGAGAAAAAACATTAATATCAGAAAAAATATCTAAACGCAACAAAAAGCAGTACTATATTATGTGTAGGTACCTATTTGATTTCCACACAGTTCTACATGGCTATTTTGTTTCCACCCCTGTGTTTATACTTTTAAATCCTCTTTTAATCCCTTTGTAAAATCAGATTTCTAGGTTCATATAACTTCCCCAAGGGCCGATGTCTGCCGGGGTTGCGGGACTGTTCGAAAGAGATACGTGGCCCCGGAACACAAAGGGCGATGAAGGAACATGGATGGGTTTTAGTCATTAAAATTCTGACACTCCCTCCTGCTCCGCCCAGAGCGGGAGGAGTCATTTGATGATTTCCCAAGCGAAAAAAAAAAAAAAAAAAGGTTCATATTACTTCATGAAATCTTACAATACTACTGTTTATACATTTTTTAACATCTTACTAAGTTTAGTGTTAATTAAACACATACTTTAGCTTTATGTATAAATTTCAGCTTATCTTGGTTCCAAATGTTTTTCTTGCCACCGTTGGTCAGGAACTCCAGGCACATGTTAAGAATCTGATTGGTTACTTTGACCAGCAATGTAGATATCTGTTTTGTAGTATTGTAGTATCGGGAAGTCGCAAATATCATACGAATGCTGTACAGTAAACCCGGAATAAACTGCTGCATTGTGTAAGGATCGCACCTGTAGACGTGTCAGACAATATTAATAAGGGTACTGAGTGCTAAATGACCTTCAACGTCAATCACAGACTGAGACTATCATTCATGGCTTTACAGCGAAGAAGTCTAAATAGCACGAGGTACTTACTACATTCATTGTAAAACTTTCAATAAAGCAGCAAAAACAAGGAACCCCTACTGTCGGCCTTTCGTAAAGGAATAAGAAAGGAATGATAATATTGTTAAAATTTATAATAATACCTGTACAGCGGCTCACAGTATTTTTCCAAAGCGTACAGGTACCTCACGTTGTCAAGAGCCTCGTTATAATAATCCGTTACGTTATTGTCTAACTGTTTCCATTTCTGAAAATATTTTCGAAGTTATTACTGTAATTTGCTTACTAACTTAAGCTTTTGTTAATTTGAGTTTCACACATATATCTTAAGTATTTCTATTTTCATACTTTTAACGCTGTCCAGAGATCGCAAGTATTTCTCCAATTGATGTAGGTACCTATCTACCTCATAGAATCTAGTTCCAAGTACACCTGAATACCAAATCATACCTTCAAAAGCTTCGATTTCGCAGCTATCAACGTATGTATGTACATCATAGTAGGCGCACTCTTAAGGTGCTCTATTATCGAAGTGAAAGAAGTGAGCTGACGGCGCCAGTGGTCCAGCTCGGCTAGTGGCCCAATGTTAGAAGGTTCTCGACGCAGTTGCTGACTCTGCACTAATACCTATGTATACAAAATTATTGATCTTAAACACAGTCACTGATAGTCATCGTACAGCCTAACGGTCATTTTCAATAACTTACTAACAGGTAACGGAAGGTTGCTATGTCTGTTTGACATTTAGCTTACGGACCGTCAGAAAAAAAAACTTCACAGAAAAGCTTTTTTATTTTATGAATCACAGTTCTCTGACTGACATGTAGGTGACGCGGATAGGACTTTGTTTATAGAAACACCGATAGCTACGAGAGTAGGCATATTAACTGACAGTTATACGTAAGTAAGTTATAGAAAACGGCCATGAATGAGTTAAATAAGGGGATCACAGTTTTTATGGGAGTACCGACATATTTGCCGATGGAAATCGCATCAGAGCATGCCACGAATGCACCGCGACGCGAACGTGGTCTATTTGCTGTTACTTTGTTTTTTACAAGTTGAAATTCATAATCATTCAGGCTACATTTTGAGGCTAAAGGACTGCGAGTTCCAGTATCAATATCTGTAGTTATAATCTTGTGCACATACAAAATTAAATTACAAAACTTATAACTACTTAATATTATAACAAAGCTAACTTCATGAAAACGACCTTTTCGTTTTATTTTTAAAAACAGTTCCTTTTTGGCGGCAACTGTCAAATTGCAAAAACATTACGATATTAGTGCGTTATGATGGTTATAACATGCGAGGCGGAATTTCAGCCCGAGCCGAAGGCGAGGGCGTAATTGAGCCGAGCATATTATAACCAATACGCACGTATATCGTACGACGTTTTTTAACACATTTGCGAGTAAACAGAAAAGAAAAACATTTTATATTTTGTTCATTTTTAATTATTGAAACAGTTAGTGAAATTACAATTATTAAAATGATACGTAGTTGTAGTTGGTTTTTTAATTATGTTTTTATTATTACTATTCATAATGTCATTGTTTTGTGTTAGGGTAAATGTTGGAGACGACGAAACTTCTTGAAAAGCGGCAGAAGAGCATTGTAATTCGTCATTAGTTGTAAATAAAAAAGTATCATCAGTAGAAGTAGAGGGGCGCGGCTCAGGGCAAAACTTCTTCGTTTGTGGCTCCAAATTTATTGCCTGAGTTATTTTGGCACTTATATTTGCTTTGATTTGGATGGAATCTTCTACTTATGATTCTGCTACTGCGTTAGGACGCCACCCGCCATGCCGCTTTAATTAAAGTCAATATATCAGCTCCCGAATCAGCAAGTAATGTAGCTGACGTTCTTCTGAAACTGTGCTCTGTATAACAATCAGCATCCGGCAATCCTAAAAACTTGGTGACTTCCTAGTTCCTTTGGCATGGCACCGAATTTATTTATGCCAATAGGTTGCGCAGTACATTTACCTTTTTGGTAATTCTGAAAGAAATGATTATTTTTTGTCTTAGTCGTACGCAGAGCTTCATATTTTTTGACCACGTCATAAAATGGGCCGTCGACAATAAAAGATCGGGGTATTTTGTTTTTAGTGTTTGGGATTTTAACTAAAAGCATTTTGCCTTGATTTTCAATGTCTTTTGTGGTAATATTGTGAAGCTCTTGCCGTCTACATGCACCATGAATACCAAATATTAACGCAACCTGAAAAGAAATAAAAATGTGTTAGATAAGGTATAGGTACTTAGCTTACAGACGGTCGTTAAAAATATGTAAAAGAGTATGTACCGTAGGTAGATCAATACATAAAATAAGGAGGCAAACTGACCTTTGTTGCCAGGTACTGGCTATCTGGAGCATCTTTTAGAAACTTTTCGACGTCATTTGATGACAGTAGGTACCTTAGATTTTTTCTTTATAAAACCATCAGAGCGTCTCTCTAAAAATGCAACGAGATTTGAATATAAATTAATATCGACACCATTTTTCATCTTGAGGGTACTTTTCAGCATAGAATATGTTGTCCACAACGAGCTAGGCTTATATTTACTAGCTAGTTCATTAAAATACGCCAAAACTACATTTTCGGAAAATGACTTGGCATTTTTCATGTTTTTCCACTTCAAGAAATTTTCATACGTGGTTATGTCATTGTATCTGTCCTTGGATATTGACGGCAGCAAGCTGTCGCATGTGGTTCGCGCTTCTGTTAGTATATCCGGTGGAGTTGAAGTAATATATTGCTCATCTTCATTATTGAAAGTTGTCAGTTTTAGATATTCACAATACAAGTACAGAGAAAAGAAAATTTGAGAAAAATGGCACGAGGATTATTTTCTGCCGTGGCTGCGTGAAAATGTTGGCAAAGACGCTAGAGCATGCAGCCAAGTTTTTAAATTACCGAATAAACTGTTTTTTATTTTATTTTAAATAAACTCAATCTGTGAATGCACACTGTTGCTTTCCCGCCATTTTAACAGCGCGCTAGCGCTGCCTACTGACTGGCGCCGCGCGGCGATTAGTTCGAAATTTGAATAGCAACAGCGCGCTGCTCACTAGCTGGAGTAGTGCGGCGGCGATAAGTTCCATATTTGAAATGGCAAATAATACTGTTATGGAATTTGTATGGACTATAACTTAACTATTTGCTTTGGTAACACACGCGTTTTTTATGACCCGCTTTACTTATTTAAAACCGGTGGAATTACATCAGCTTTACGAGCAAGGGTGTTAAAAACTTCTTTTTTTAGTATTGCAGGCAATGATATTGTGACTGATATACAAGTAGCGTCCTCTGTTGTCGTGTAGCGGAAGCAGTGAGTTAGAAACGTCTTTGTTTGTGACGCTCGCCGCTGGAGGGCGCCAGTAACAATGAATGGCTTACGCATAATTATATCGATTTAATGCTGGCCTCTCGACACTGGAGGCGCTGTTTTATGAATGGGTATTGTAATATTATGAATGAATGTCGTAGTAGTCGCCTCTCGACACTACGAGGCAGCACTGTAGAAATTACTCGAATGTTCTAGAAGTTTCTGGAACCGGAAGTTGATTGTAAACGAGTTCTTTTCCGCCCACATTTCGATTGTTCTGTCCTGTTCGCTTCCAGACACGAAAGAGTGCACTAGTGTCGTAAGTTTTAACCGCGTTTAGATAGAATTGTTGAACTGTAGCCATCCTTGCCTGAAACCAGCGATTGTAATAATAGTTAATAATAGTTGTAATAGTTTTAACCTGTGGATATACCGACAATAAATCGTGTAGTAGTGTTCGTGTGTTTTTTCATTGCTACCTGATTAGTCCTCTGTCCTCAACAGATATTCTAACAAACAGATATGTTATACACCTACAAAACCACCGAAAAAAGTGTGCCGCGGGGCAGAGCCAGCTCACATACACGCAGTGACGCAGAATAAAGGCAAAACAGGCCAATTGGCCTGTTTTCGAGTCTTCACGATTGCGCACTCGTAACATATCTGTATAGTAGAATATCATTGATTGCAGGCCTCTAGTGAAATCCAAGGAGTTTAAATATTAAAAATAATACATTTATTTACAAAATTACAACAAATCTTATAAAAATATTGTTATATTGCCATATCACCCCAACATCCTTTAGCGTCGTTCGAACTGACAACACCGCGCGCCATTATCTCGTTCTCTCTGTCACTCATAAATGCAACACGCTACTTGTCTCTTTCGTGTAGGTGACAAAGCGGCAACAGCGCAGCAGTCATTTTTGAGTAAAATAAAATTTATGATTTTCCATTTTAAATAGAATAAACAGTACTTACAAAGGAAAAGACACCTTTTAAAAGGTCAAGAAATAAGAATGCAGTCCTCCTTCAAATAATCACTTTATTCTACCACACTTTTACACTGCACGTCTTGTCTGCACGAGACATCAGACTCGAATGCCTGTGTTCGCACTGTCAACGCTTGTAGGTGAATGTCGGAATGAACGGCGAAGTGAAGTGTTGGATCGAATGACAAACAAGTCAATACACCTCCCGTATGACATGCGAACACATACATTTAATTACAATATTGTTAGGTATGGATAATATTCATCTAGATATTTTAACAAAAGATAACACAATATAGGTAGGTTTATGTAATATTTAAGTAAGTATTATAATAAAAGCTAACAGTCGGCCTTTCCTGACGTTTACACGTCCCGTGGAAAGATTATGCAAAGTAAACAAAATAAACCTAACAATTAATCAAAATAACAAAACAACAACTCATGACACAAATATAGCTACATAGATAGGTATCATATTGATCTCTTCATCATAATATCATAATAATTACATTTATCTTAATGATAATTTCGACACAAAAACAGGCGTAACTCAGATATAATTGCACTCGGCAGCATTGAAGGAGTTGTGGTGGCCTCTACATATCCACAACAACTCAAGCATGCTGTGGCCCCTTCATGTCCACAACACACTAGCGACAATACCACAACTACGAGTACAACCATAACATTGGTAGAACTACGGTAGCTTCAACATATCAGCATTACTCAAATATAATTTACACTCGCGGCAGCATTGAAGGAGTTGCGGTGGCCTCTACATATCCACAACAACTCAAGCATGCCGTGGCCCCTTCATGTCCACAACACACTAGCGACAATACCACACACTCGCGTCAGCATTGAAGGAGTTGCGGTGGCCTCTACATATCCACAACAACTCAAGCATGCTGTGGCCCCAGCTTCATGTCCACAACACACTAGCGACAATACCACAACTACTAATACAAACATAATATTGGTGGAACTACCGTTGCCTCCACACATATCAAAATTACTCAAATATTATTTACACTTGCGGCAGCATTGAAGGAGTTGCAGTGGTCTCTACATATCCACAACAACTCAAGCATGCTGTGGCCCCTTCATGTCCACAACACACTAGCGACAATACCACACACTCGCGTCAGCATTGAAGGAGTTGCGGTGGCCTCTACATATCCACAACAACTCAAGCATGCTGTGGCCCCTTCATGTCCACAACACACTAGCGACAATACCACAACTACTAATACAAACATAACATTGGTGGAACTACCGTTGCCTCCACACATATCAAAATTACTCAAATATTATTTACACTTGCGGCAGCATTGAAGGAGTTGCAGTGGCCTCTACATATCCATATTTAACATTTATCTGACACACTGTAACCTCTGTATACAATGAGCTCTAAATTTCTTGTACAAGATAATGTCAGTGTAAAAATTAATTCATCGTAATATTATCTGTATAATATAAAAACACACAAAAATAACTGTATAAAATTAAAAAACAATGTAAATTTGGTCAATTATTCACATTAATTGTAACATGGACAAAATTCTGCTGTTATTACTGTTACATGCCTTATCTTAATTATTTACGATTAATCAAAGCGTACACCCAATCAAAAGTAGTGCCAATTACTAATCAATCTAATCATTAATATTTTCAGACTGTGTATAACTGTCACTATTTCGTTTAAAAACTAACCACTGATGAATTTTATCCACGGGAAAACGTCTAGTGAAGTTTCTATTGCTCTTGCGTGACAATGGGGTATCTTCTATTTTATATCAGTCATTGTCAAAGATCTCTACAATACGGTAAGGACATTTTCCCCCTTGGAAGGAATTTCTCGCTCTACCCTGACTAAATCCCCGATTTTGAATGTAATTCTTATATATTTTCATATTTTATTTTTATATTTTGAATGTAATTCTTATATATTATTATATATAAATCTTTCTAGATTTATCAAACTACTTGATTATTTTCTATTTGTTTCGATATTTTCTCTCTAATGTTTTCTACATTGTTCCCTACGTCCTCCGTATCGTCTATAATATTAAGGTTTAATAGGGAGTTAGGCGTACCAACCAAGTCAATGCCAAATAATACCTGAGCTGGTGTCTCCGATTCCATTATTAAGGGTATTATTTAAACCCCATTGTATTTCAGAAATACATTATTCCCATTTATGTTCGGTTTAATTAGGTTTATTGCAGTTAGGGCAGCTAAGACGCGGTTGTAGCGTTTCACTTGCCCATTGGCACGTGGTGTCGCTACCGCGTTGATAACGTTTTTAATGCCTAACGTACTTAAATATTCTTGAAAGCGCTTGGACGTGAAAGATGTACCATGAGCTCGGAAATGATTCGTTTAGGAACACCAAAAGTATAGAAGTAGCTTTTTAAAGCGGATACAGAATGTAACGATTTCGTACTTTTGACAGGAGCCAATATAACATATTTTGTGAAAACATCAATTATTAAGAGTACGCGTTTTTTATCTATATGATCTATATGCAACGTATGAAAGGGGCGATCAACCTTAGAAATCGGATGAAGTTCACCTGCCTTCTTACCAGCAGGGACTTTCGAATGATCGCATTCTAGGCACGAATCGACATACTTTTTCACGAATCGTCTCATTTTGGCAAACCAGAAACTACTTAATTTTATCAAAAGTTTTGTCAAAGCTATAGTGGCCAGAATCATCATGATGGGCCTTCAATACCTGCCACCTAACACCTTTTGGTACAACCAAGCGATCCCCTGCCTTTTTCGATATAATAGACCTCTTTTGATTATACAATTATTTTTAATTTAAATAATACCATCTGTTTCCTGATCCTTTATAATAGAAATAATCCGTTGAAGCTCGAGATCGCTCCGTTGTACCGTTGCTATTCAATTAATTTCAATACATCTTGCTTCGGCAGAATTTACTTCTATCGGGTTCCGACTTAATGCATCTACGTAGGGTGGGACAAACGAGTCAACTGCAAAGGATTTATTTCACTGATTTGGTCACTCACAGACAATATTTTACGATTAATAATAATAATTTTAGAAGAGTTATCCGGGCCTTTAATCAATTCTATTACGCTTTGACAGTTAATTTGTGCTAACGGCAAAGCCCGAGACCGAAACCTTTATTTAAATTGAACCCCGATTTTACCAAACCGTCCAACTGAAGAGTTGCCACAAACTAGCTCTAAAATACAAGGCATTATACCGTACATCATTTGAGGTTGAGAGCATAAACCAGGTTCCACGACTACCTCACGGTTATATGGTGATTACTAACAAAGTTTAACACTTCCAGGGACGTTTATAGTTTTACTCAGTTTGTCTTCTGTTTTGAGAACTAAACACATGACTTTGTTCCGTAAACGTTAGGCTTACAAGTAGTGATACTTTTAAGTAATGATCAGGGACTATGAGTACTTCAACGCGGGTTTTAACCAAGTCTATTTCAATTTCAACATCGCATTCCCCTAAACACTAAATAATTAAATTTCCGAATACTCTTAAAATTGGCAAGTCACTGTAAGATAGAGTTTGGTTTAATATTTTTGCATCCGATTCTTGGAGCACAGGAATTTTACTACCGAAGTCAATAAAACAATTCATATTCTGACCGTTAACTACCGCGACTGTAAAATAATTCGCATCATTATCCTACTCCTTTGAAATGCTTAAAACAGTCTTATTACATTCATGCTCACGTTTATTATGACAATCGCTAACCAAATGGCCTACCTTATGACAGTGATTGCATCTTTTGATTGGATGTTTACATTTGTAGAAAGAATGCCCTTCCTCTCAACAGTTATAACATTTTGATAACCTAGTATCCGCAGATGCATATGCATTGTCTTTAGAGGTTTTAAAACGCTTGCTGTGGGAAACGCTCGGCTGCACAGTCACGTTTTTAGTTATTTTAACATTGCGAAGGAAAATTAATAACTTATCAGGCTCGCTAAATTGCACAGCCTCAGCACTAGTTCTGACCGATCTATCTTCAATACTAAATAATATACAATTGATAGCGTTTTTACCTGAAATGTTACATCTATTAAGAAGAACTATCTTTTCGTAATAGTAATCTTCTAAACTATCCCCAAAACGTGCCCTACAGGCGAGCATCTCCGTCAGCAACCGACCATAGTTATCGTCACTGGGGAATGCAGACTTCAATTTCTGTTGCCACTCCGTCCATGTAAATAACAAAGTGGGTAGACCCTAGTACCATTTCTGGGCCAACCCTACTAACTTAGGCAAAGCGTAGTGAACTATCTGTCGTTCTGTCCAATTATAAATCTTTGCACATTCATTTACTTTTGTAATCCAAACGTCTATACTCTGATTTCGCTTTGTTGGGTCGAATTCAGGCACAACATTCAAAACAGGGTAACGTTCTGCATTGCCGTCTGAACGTAAAGACTTAACGAGCTCTTGGAACACATTAACAAAATTTTGTGGGTTTAAAACAGTGGATTGATTACTTGGTAATGGTAATGATGCGCTGTTGCTAGTCCCAGCACTCGGTCGTACTGCTGGTTCCTCCGGCGGCGCCGGCGTATCTGGCGTCCGGCAACGGCGCTGCCTCGACTTCGCCACATGCCGTGTACGCTTTCGTCGTGAATGCTTATGCAGTGATGATCTGCGACTGATGCACTCCGAGGATAATTCTGACTCACTGCTGGAGTCCTCAGAGTGTCGCACCCGCTTTCGAGACCGATGCTTTGGCATATTACTTGCGCTTTAAATATGGGCGTTGAGTATTCCACCAAAACCTTTACAGTTCCGGTGTGATCCCACTTCTGACCTTTTAAAAGGTCAAGAAATAAGAATGCAGTCCTCCTTCAAATAATCACTTTATTCTACCACACTTTTACACTGCACGTCTTGTCTGCACGAGACATCAGACTCGAATGCCTGTGTTCGCACTGTCAACGCTTGTAGGTGAATGTCGGAATGAACGGCGAAGTGAAGTGTTGGATCGAATGACAAACAAGTCAATACACCTCCCGTATGACATGCGAACACATACATTTAATTACAATATTGTTAGGTATGGATAATATTCATCTAGATATTTTAACAAAAGATAACACAATATAGGTAGGTTTATGTAATATTTAAGTAAGTATTATAATAAAAGCTAACACACCTTTCTTGATTTTTACAGCCGGCCCAGTATAAGTATTGCACTTTCTGAACACAAAACTAGGCATATTTGTTTAATTTCATAAAGCAAACTCCCGTTAAACGTCAGTTCGCGTCGCGACTCGCGACCAGACGCAGGACGTGCGCAAGACAGACTGAAGTCACACAAGCTGGTCAGCTTGTGTTTGCATTGCCGCGCTGACGTCGGTTAAACGTATCTACCTCAGTATTATATATAACATCATTGTTTGGAAATCATGACATACCATTGTAATTTGACGCATCCATTGCTTCACAAAAGAGCATATTTCTTCCAATACATGAGTCTTAGTAATGGCCAGTTTCATTTTCTCTTGGTCAGACAACTCATCTTCGTACAGTGACATGTTAACTTTGAATCTTGTACAACAATCCAAATCGATTTTGGTTTCTAAATAAAAATATTAAGTTTAAGTTATCAAAATAAAACTACACCGTCTACATGTTAGCGAAATAGACACAATAGTTAAACAATGGTGTCAGACTGATTCGGTTGGGGTTTACAGACGAAGGGGCTTACTTTGCTCGCTTTTACCTTTTATGGCTTGAACCCGATGATAACGATATGAATAACGGTTCCTGAAATTATGATAATGGCCTAGGAATAGTTCGGTTCATGTAAATTAATAGGTATCTAATGCCCGCACAAAAGAAATAAAATGATGAGTCAACGGGCTGACGCGTGACATGAACTGTTTAATTATTAAATCTAGACTATGCAGCGACGAAGTCTAAGTAGGTAAAATAAAAGGCTTGTGTAGGCTTGTGTCCTGAAAAAATTAATTAGTCTGTCAGTTAGATTATCAAAAAATATTTGACACGTATTTTTTTTCTTTTGTTACGTAAAGCAAAATTGACGAGAAGATACGACGCTTTTAAAATTCTCAATACGTCACGCCCGCGCCGTGCTATAATTTTTAGTGCGTTGTGACGTCACAAGCCCCCACTCCCGAGTTTTGATGCGTTTTATCTTTGTCAATTTTCATTGATTTACAAAAACAAAACATACGTGTCCATTATTTTCCAATACTCTAACTAACGGACTAAATAGATTTGCAATTTATTGATGGTGGAAACTAGCCTATTGTCTCTTAACGTATAAAAATTACATACTTACTTGCTAGATAATCAACGAAAAGCATTATTTTTGAAATATAGGTCTTGATGATGTCATTGCTTTTTGGATTAGGAGGGTTAATGTCTCCCCAACCCTTGCAAGCTTGAAGAGCGGGCACGTACGCACGCTTCATGGTCTTGTAGATAGCTGACACGACATTTTCAGTCTCTTGATTGATATCGAATTGTACAAAAAAGTATTCCTGTAATGGAGATAATTTACTTAATTGTATTAGAAAACTGTAAGAGAGAGTTTTTGATCCAAGTTGTGTGTTAAGCAACAACAATAATTTAAGCACAAAAATTTTAAGATCTATAATATAGGGAACCAGGGGAACGCTGTGCACCTAAAAGAAAAACTATGCAACTTTAAATTTCAGTTTATAACAAAACTATGAAATAACAAAAGATTGACTAACTACCGAACGGCGCGATAGTAAAGACAAGCTTGTGTTTTTTACGCGTTTCTTAGTATTTACTTATGTGAGATTTTGTAAACCCTCAAAGTGGGTATTCTAACGGCGAGATGGATTTTATTAAATAATGGTGGCAATGGATTCGTTTAGGTCGTGAGATGGTTTCCAAGTTCTTGGAGTAACCAGCATTGTCACATCCGCCAGCTCGTGCGTGATTATGCCGTTGTTACACATATATCTTTGTTTTTTTTTTAAACTAAAAGGTAGCATGTGGACTATATCTAGGCTTCTATCGAAGCAGAAAATAAAAATTTGTAGAAACAAATTCAGTATAAGCCTCCAAAAATTGCTGTTTTGCACAACTTTTACCTCAACTTTGGCCGTTCATAATGTACTTATAAATTGTAAAAAAAAAGTAAAGAAAGCATCCTGATAGAAGCCTTGCAAATGTAGTGGAGATTCTAAATAACAAATATTTATTTCACATACTTGTAAGACAGTCAAAAACACGTATTTCCTGGAACAAGTTTTATACATTTTCGAACACTATTTTTCGTTCAATGTACGCGGGAGGCAAGTAGTGCGGGTTCGGGGCTAGATAAGACAGGGCAGTTGAAAGAATACCACCGCTGCAGCTCTGGATGAAACAACAAGCTTTTCGACCATGCTCGCGTTGACGAAAGGCGGGCCGGGAAGGGCCCTCTTAAGTGACTAGAACAAGTCTAAAGGCCTTGCCTAAGTTTAGGCATCTTAATGCTTTAGGCTCGTGCTAAGTTACGTTTACAAATCTCATTCTACGGAATTACCTACATATGTGGTTGGTGTAGGTATTTACCTAATATTTTTTAAGCCTACGTCAGAGAGCGGCATTAATTGCGTACGTATGTACATACTCCTCATAGGTATAATAAAACATTTTCTTAACCTACCATCATAGTCCTACCTACGTACTTACATCAGCCACGTTCCGACTGTCAATAGCCTTGCTCTTCAATCTGTACATGGCAACACACTTGCCGTGCGTGCCAATCGTCGACAAATCCGATATGTATGTCCTTTCCGATCTACCTTTCTGATTGGGTACAAAACGTCCCGATTCTATAAAATATGAGACAGTTAAACTCAATATCAATGGTTAAACTAAATACACCCTATATACAGGTACCAAAGCTGCGCCGGGGCATGTCTACAACTTTGCCCAAAACCGATCCACTCCCGACCCTTGGTACAACTATGTCACACCAAATCGCCACATCGTACGCGTTCAGGTAGCATGCCGCCGACATGCCTTTGGTATGTAAACTTCATAATATTGACAAACAAGAGTGGATTAAACATGCAGTTATGTATGATCCACGTGCTCACGTAGCCTTATGTTGCACCATGATTCCCCTTCAGCACAATCAGTCTATTTTCGTCAGCGGGAGGGAAGATTCCCTTTGCGAATGATTAAAACTCGTAGGTATGAGGTGAAATAACTTCGGAGAGCTACCTACGTAAATACATTTGTACAGCTTTATTTTACCCTTAGAGTAGTTAGGGTGAAAGCCACGGCAGCCCTCAAAATTCAATTTCTCTTAGGTACGTTTTTTGCAATTTGCAGGTCAGTGTCTCAGGTTACATGTTGATGAAAAATGAGTCGCGCAAGTAAAACGTAGGTACGTACGGTCGAACAAGCTATTATTTATTTTTTTAATCTTTTTTTATTTAGAGGCTCTTACCTTACAAAGGTACGTCAGCCTCATCATATCCTAATCTAACTAATTACAAGTAAATATAGTATTATTAATACAAATGTTATTGTGTAAGCGAGGGAGATAACGATGCAGCAACCATTTCATAGATCAGCTTCGCTTCTCCCGAATTAGGTGTAGAAAATATTCTAATGAAAGCCCTAACATCATACTTATTAACCTTTGACTCCCGCATCACTATCTCCCTCTCTCTCCGGTTCTTTTCACATTCCACCAGCAAATGTTGGAAATCTTCGACTTTATTAGGTACACACTTGGCAATTAGGGGAATCGACTTTTTTCATTAGGTATCCAAACAAGCTATTTGGTTTACAGTACCCAAAAATTACATTGTAAAATGTAAACCAAATAGCTTGTTCGACCGTACGTAGTTACAGGATTATATCATTAAAATCTTCAAAACAACCCACTAAATTCATTTAACCCCATTCAATAACTATTTCATGAAAAAGTCATACAATGTGGTTCATTGCAAAAAACGCTAAAAAAATTGAATTTCGCTGGCTTCCCTTGCGCTTCCGCCTTCAATATGAGGGAATTAAGACGCATACCCATATCGACGTGAGGTAGCAATGCATCACATAAAGCAATACAATGCGTGCCATCTTCAGCGATTGCGCTATCTAATAGGTCAATATGAAAATCTGCGTCGTAAACACCTTCCTGCAATAGAATCATGTAAATGGTTTACGATAATTTATTTCACTCAAAAATAATAGGGACTAAGTATTTATCACGCCTATGAAAAATAACCTGATATTTTTTAATTATGCGATGGTTACAACAGAATAACACAAAAATTAAATTACCAAAAAAACAACGGAACGTTATCATTTGAAATGTTATTCATAGTACACAAATTCCTTACCAGTACATATTCAGGATTTTTATTCAACATAGTAGCTGCATTTTCAAGGAGAAATCTGTGTTGTTGCCTGACACCACCAACTCGACTACCTCGAGCGTCTTTGGCTTTATACTACGAACAGAAACTTTTTTATTTTGTGTTTTCGGGTTTATTACGCAAGAATTACTACGTCTAGAGATAGGTAACAGAAGAATATAAATCTAATTATTCAGTTTATTTACTTGCTTGTCTGTATATGACTCATGACCTTGTGTCAATGTGCTCAAAGATACTCTGCTTCTCTTCTGAATTCCCTGTAGGCGAGAGCTGACATCCAATATGGCTCCCAAAGCTGATCTATCAACCTCAAGGAGTTCATCATAGCACGATGTACTCGCTTGTTCGGATTGCCTTCCTGACAGTCCCCCAAGAGACTCAAATGAATGCAGAGATAATAATTGAACCTTAGATTTTTTTACGGCAATCTGAGAGGCCTCTGTATTTGCCTCTGGCAAACTTTCGTCCTCTTTAGCGGACATTAATTTCTTTTTTATGCAACTATTTTTATTCGAAACTAATAAACACCTGTGATAAATTAGTTGCTTCACACAAGCTTTAATAATTTCACAAACAATTATTTTAACCAAACCGTTACGATTTGTTATTCGAATTTTAAAATGTAGTGGAAAAGCTTTGTTTTATGCATGGACCTGATAAGTACGTACTAAGTTCAACTGGAATGCGGACGATCGCGTTGGCGATGGCTCTTGGCGGGTACACTCGGCCAACGTGTAATAAGTACTTATGGCTGTTTTTCTTATACTCATGAAAGGAAAGTTGATGCTATCCGTGAACATCGTTTTAGCAATTTGCGTGAGGTGAGGTGTGTCACACCGACATTTTTTTATTAACAGCATGTCTAAAAATAGGTAACTTGAAAAAACAGAATCTGTTTTTACTTTTATCCTATCTTCAAAAATGACGAGTTAATAAACGTTAAAGTATGGCCTCCGCGGCAAAATCCGACTAGACGACCGCGCTGCCGCGTGACGTGTCACAGCGGGGTCCGCGAATTATTTTAATTTTTAAATTTAATTTGATGGCCAGAGATGGCATATAATAGAGGAGAAGAAAGGCGAGGTCTTTGTTTGCCCAACAGTGGGACACAAAGTAGGCCATAAAAAAAAAAAACAAAAAAACATTATCACTCCTCGATACGGCCCGCATTGTGAGGAAGTTCCTGTCTCTGGAGCCCTAACCACCGGTAGCGGCGGTAGCTTACACCCTGCTCCCGACACCGGTGGACTAATTTTTTTATATTTTTATGTTTTCTTTTTCGTTATTTTTTTTAAGAAATATCTAAAAATATATAGAATGTATGTTGATTAGAGGAAACAATAATTTGCACGAGTATGCGCATTATACAGGTACCTACAGTAACTTTTAATTATTATTTTGATGTGTTGGTGTGACCTAATGCAATGATTTCGAAAAAAACCTGTTGTTTGATATTATATTCATTGGTTGATTTTGTTTATTATAACATTAAGCACAAAGGTTCTTTGCAAAGATTTTATTTAGTCATTCACCAAATGGATGACAAGTGGAGCATGTCTTATTCTGGCGCTTGAATGACATCCACCAGCCCGGAGGGCGCTGTGGGTAGGGCATCCAATCTCGCAGCATTTTTGTGATCTCGGTATCTGCGGGATTGATATTTCTCAATCCCGCAGGACCTCGGTATTTGCGGGATCCCGCAAGTGTGTATGTGGTACATTAAATTGTATATTAGTAAATGTAGTCTAAGGATATAAAGATACAAATGAAATAAAAATCAACATAGCTTTTTTATTATACGAGTATTCAACCAAATTAAATGTTTAAATATTGACAAAAGTACGTTTATAATGTAAGACATCACTGAATTTAATAACTTTACCGCTACTACAATATAACTTACGACTTTTGTCTGATCTCAATTGTATAAATCAACATAGCTTTATTAGTTTTAATCATCAACTCAAGTTTTATTCAACAAATCAGTCCCGCAAATCCCGCGGGATCCCGCGCACGTAATCTCGCATTGCGCGGGACTGGAAAATGATGCGGGATCTCGGAATACCGAGATTGGATGCCCTAGCTGTGGGTAAACATTATCGTGAAGTGAAAACGTTGTCACATTCTAGTAGGTAGGTACTTATTGGTTCTATGGCTGTACTCTTTTATCTTCTTTGTTGTACTTAATAGTTCCATGGACCCGACTGACAGTTCACAGTCGATGCACGATACTTACATTTGGGTCTAGGTATATCAATTTCTAAAGTATCAGCTTCGTTTGAATAATGTCTAGATGGAGAGTCGCTCTACAATCAAAACAAAAAAGACGAGCCAACAATTTCAAGCCTGTGGGCGTGGCGTGGCGGTGTTTTTACACTGTCCTTCTATGTTTGTGTGCGTGAATAATGATACCAGCTACTGCAATTCTCCAATAAGTCACATTTAAAAAAACATATTCAAAATAAATAAGATAAGTTTTAGGTGTATGTATGTAGTAGGTATTTTTCAGTTTTAGTAGTGTCTTTTTATTAAGTATGTAGTTATACTTTCTTCAATAAATAAAAAACACTATTTAAATTTAGAGTTGTGTATGTGAATGTTGTATTAAATCAGCTAAGTTAATTAAATTAGTATTACTATTGTTCCGATTCCCTTGTTCACAAACTAAACTAAATTTAGACTATTCCCATAGGGTTTAAAGTACAAAACGCGCGCAGAAAATGTGTAAGTTTCTAGCGGTAGTAGGTACGACTTGTCAGCGGCTGATTTTAAGCCATAAAAATATTTTCGTTTTAAAGTGATTCTACAGCACCTACGCTACAATATAATACGTTCTTACTAATTCTGTGGTATCAGGCAGGAAAATCAAAAACTTTTCAAAACCCTGAGCCTCGTCTAGGGGTTACCATTAATACAGATAGAGCCTAAGGGGCCGCCTCTACGAGCGAGAGAGTCGCCGCGATTTGACGTATTTCTATATCGCGGCGATATTTTCGTATAGAAATTTTCTATACGAAAATATCGCCGCGATTCTCTCGCTCGTGGAGATGGCCCAAAAGAGAGTGTATAGAAAAACGTGGCAAGGACGATAATATCGCCGCGATTCTCTCGCTCGTAGAGGCGGCCCCTAAGGGTATATTGATTAATATTGAATTAGGTCGGGCGTTTTTTTTTTAAATAGCAAAAGTAAGTCGATCATCAATCGGCCACACCGGCCTACTGGGCATCCGGCCCATCGGGCATTTGCCCGATTTGCCCGTATGGCCAGTCCGGGCCTGGTTTCACCTCCTTGTCTTTCGCTGTACCTATGTCAATAAGAGATGGCAATTGTCTAATTTTAGTCTAATTTGTGAACAAGAGAATCGGCACCATTATTTAACTTTTTAGAAAGTTTGTATTTGGAAAGGAGATTGACCACAATCAGAGTCGCTTTATATTAAAAGAGTATGGCCTTATAAATAAACTCATAAATTATAAAATATTTTTTTAACTTCTCTTAATTCACTTGAACGAAATCGTATGTGGGGTTACTATTTTGTATTTTATTAGCTACAGTATTGGATTGTATTGCTTACTTTTTAAAATGGCGTATTTTGGTGAAATCAATGTTGCCAATTTATTAAAACCTGGGACATAATCCGTCAGACTCTGTTTTAAAAATAAATTCAACTATGACTTTATCCTCGTTATTTATATTTTTAATTAGCACAATTGAAATAACATATTTTCTTTATTCACATCCTATAGATAATATTACTTTGCTAATTAAAAATCTTTCTTTAGTTGACAAATCAGTTATAGTCAGAGTGATTTAGATTGACTGTTGGTAACACTATCATCACAATGTGATATGTGAACTATCTCTGTCAATTTGTCAAACAAACAAAACAACAGCGAACTTTTGTTTTTACTTGTGCATCGATAGTTGTTGAGTTTGTTGTGCTTATAAATTACTTATCATTGCGTACTGTTCGTGTCTTATGTCAATTCAAGTCATACTGTTGTAATGGGCTGCTGCTTTTAGTGGAAGGTTCGTTACAAAACTAACCTCAAAACTGAACAGAAAATCAAAGAACAACTAAAACCCCCACAAAATAAATGGATATTTTTTTATTCCTTAGGAAGTACGACATCACCCCTCTTTTATATTCAATTTATGCTATCATACAAAAAGTTATGAAGCACAACGGCGGTCAGTATAACAATGGGCATTCTCCTTTGAAATGAAAGATCACATATATTAAGAATGAATTTTAATTACAAATAAACACGTTTAACAAAGACACGGGCGATCGTTAGTGTAAAATAAAAGAAAACTAAGGTCAGTGACCATCTTTTTTTATTTGTTTTTTTTTTTTTAAGTTTTCGCTTATAAGCTACGTTACTAGTGACATTGTCAAGTTTTAATTTATGGTATATCTTATCGCAAAAAAATCGCGTGTGAATTTGCCGCTAGAGGCGCTTGTGTAGACTAAGGTCCTCCAAAATGTCAGATGTCATACAGTGTTGGCGCGTTGCGTGATTTTTCGTTTTCTTTAATAAACTGGCGAAGTTTCAGTTCTTTTGCATATATCGTACACTTCCTGCGAAGCATAAACCAGGCCACCTTTATCTTTTATACACACTAATTTGTGGTAGTAATCTTTTCCTTGTTATTAAAGTTATCAATATATCGCTCTTTCTTCAGCGTTCCGATAATTTGTTTAAAGGATGCAATCTTCTTTTTTAGCCGTTGGTTTTTTTGCCTAAGAGATTTAATTTTTAAGCGATGCTTCTTTTCGAGCACCGTTTTCCGTCGAAGATCACGTCGGAGCTTTGCTTTCTTTGGACTGTCGAAAATGGAATCAAGATCTGAAAAGTCTTCCTCATCTAATTCACTTTTATTTTGCACCTCTACTGTTTTGTCGGGTATATCATTGTTAGGTAGTATGTCAATATCATTGATAATTAAATTATCAGAAGATACTATACTGGAGCTCACATCATTGTATATACCGAAAGGTCCAGCTTCATTAGAATTAGATTTCTGAAAATAAAACCATTCATGTACTTACATAGTTTTTGTGAATACCACGACTAGCTTTAACGCGAAAATCGAAACATAAAGACCAAAAAGCTCTAGGTACTGATTAGCATCTTGTTAAACCACACAAGTTAACACACAATTTATTCAATTTCATTTTAAAATTACCTCTGCTATCTCAATATCATCAGAATCCTCACTTTCGCTGGACTTTACTGATGACAAAAATAATGCCTGTGAGAAAAAAAAATTAAACAAAAGATACCAAAAGAAAATACGAACAATTTTATAAGTTAATAGGAAAATTCACCTTGCTTGGCACTGCTTCCTTTGTAAGTCTACGGCGCCCTGTTTTGTTGATAGTGTACATATCTTTGGTGCGGAAGTGATCGGAACAAACTACAGTAGTTTTTGTTGGTTTCCACGTGGCATCTCCGCGGCTTTTTTTAATGCGATCTATCCACCGATTCCTGATAATAGGATTATTGGGTATTCTAAAAAATAAGATGTTATGTTGATCACCATACTTTACTCATTCAATAATTATGTTTGATATGGGCTGATTAATCATTAGTCAGATAACTTTTATCCAAGGAATAAAAATGGAGGTTAAATCACCGATTTAATACTATAATCAGTGCCAGTTATTAATAATTACTAAAATGTGAACATGAAGTCGGTATCAAGTAAATTACCTATTTACTAGCTAATTAACAATTTTACTTGGTATCGACTTCAAAATCATATAAAGAAAGACTTAATACGAGTTGATAAACTCCACCTTTTTTTTTAAGTCGATAAATAAAGTAGACCAAATATATAATCTAAACGTAACCATAACTAAATAATATACCCACAAAAAAATTACGTTAAGTTGGGAGAATGAAAAACAGAAACTGGCAACACTGATGAAATATGGCGTAATTTTACATTCCTCTAGACAAAAAATAAATAATTTTGTATATAGTTTTTGGTTACTTACCGATGATAGGTGATGTGCTTGGTATTTTTTACCCTTCCTGTATAATTAAACGGCACAGTTTAATAGCACATACCGTCATTTTATCGCTGTTAATTGTTTATTACTTAGCGCGCCTATAACGTAGTGACGCCAAAGCGGCACGTTCGGCACTAATCGGCGGGTAAGAACTTCTATGCCAACAGTTGGCTGATATTTTTTTACACGTTTGCGCGCATTTGACGCTCCATCTAGACATTAAAATAATCAAAGAGTCTGATACTCTTTGATTATTTTAACGTCTGTCGAAGGCGCAGCTGTCAATACGCACATACGCACCGGTAGGTTAAGTAATATAAAACATGAACATTAATTCTAAATGTTCTAAATTCAAAAAATTCAAAGTTCAAACTTATGTAATGGTGGATTGGAACATCAAACGTGGTCGTAGAAAACCAATTTTCGTTAAAAGTTTTCTTACGTTCTACAAACACGAAATTATTTCAGAATTTCCTCCTCATACATTAGAAATTAGAGGTGGGCACAAATTTTACGGTTTTAGACAGTTTTAGAAGTAAAAATATCTCATCAACCATTGACTTGAGGAAAAAAGTATTTTCACAACGACGATGTCATCTTTCAAGAACTGTCACAGATATCTAGGCTAGATTGAAATATTTTTACAACCCTCCATGTATAAGCAGAGCCGCTGACAGATATAGAAGACGCCTACGCCCCTAAAGCCTACGCCTCTGAGTAAAATTGCTGTGACATACGAACGGACAGACAGAAGAACAGGGCGAATCTACATTTATATGGGTTCCGTTCTAACCGTTTGGCTAAGACAGAACCTTAATAAAACAAGTATTCATCAAATTGATCCAAAAAACCGGAGTGCCACATCATGTATCGGTACTGTATAGCGGATCTGTAGAGCTATTATGTATCTTTTTGATCTCCAATGACTATCAAGTTGTGCACCGAACTTTGATGACAACCGAGAATGTCATAATATTGGTATTAGGTACGTATCACACTGAGTGGATATCACTTTACGGTGACTAACAGCCCGGGTACGGTGCTCTTCGCCTCAACAGTCAACCATTATATTTTTTTTTTCGACTATTAGAGCGGCCAAGTTGATGTCCATTATGCATAAATAATCGCAATAAGTATCGATACGAAAGCGTCTGTCAAAATGAGTTATGGTGACCATCAGCCATGATGACCACCAATGACGTCATATTTGATCGCGACTGGTCATACTTATTACGAAACTAACCTTTTGACAGTTAATTGATGGACACTTTTCGAACTGTCAACAGAGATACGTAATAGCCCCGCTGATCGTTCATCATTAACGCTTACCGCAAAACTGCTTAATGGTGTCGATTCTGTTGTGCACAAATTAAACTTAATTTAGGCTATTGCTATCTTTTAGTACGAGAAAAGGACGGCTATAGCTATGAACTAAGAAATGTCAAACTAGTTTATGCCTTGCGCTTCACCGTGTTTTTAGTCGACATCTAAGACGTTCAAATATATTACTAAGTACATAACTTATTTAGGTCTTCTAGATCTCTTTGGTCGACATCTTTTTACGTGCACGGATAACATCTTTTTACGTGCGTGTTATGGAAATATTAGTTCAATTAAATTTGACAGCTCTTAATTACGTCCGTCTCTTTCTCGTTCTAATACACGTTTGTGCACAACAGAATCGACACCATTGACAATGAGGGATTTTCTTTTTAGCTCTTCTCTAGTCGCTGGATAGATGGCGCTAGGAGTTAGTATGATAATCTTTATTATAAATTCCTTGATGATAATGCAAGGAACGGAACCTAAAAAAACTAATTTTAACAAAGTGCGAGAAAACTAGGTTATATTCGGAAGGTTAAGCAAATGATATTGTCAGTCAACGAGAGTATGTGACGTATCAAAATGTTTTTTTTTTCAAGCATTTTGGCTTTGGCACCAACTATCATAGTAAGTTCAACGCCATCTATAGAGTTCTTTGGAAACTAAGTTTTTTTTTAATACCTCATAACGTCGCCCAGCAGTGAAAACCACGTAAGTGTGAACAAAATTTGGGTTAGTATCATTTCGTCTAAAAAAGCAGCTGGTCTAATTAGCAAGTGGTCTAAAAAGTAGACTGGTCTAAGTACAAACTGGTCTAAAATGCAACTGGCAGATGGTCTAAAACGCTTCTCGCCTAAAACGCAACTGGTCTAAAAATACATATCGTTTAAAACGCAACTGGTCTAAAACGCTACCCGTCAATAATGCAACTTGTCTAAAACTTTTTTTGTCTAAATATCATCCCGTTCAAAATTAATAAAATTACCTCCGTAAAATTATACTTCAATCTTAATAATTTTGTAACTAAGCCTTTTATCAAACTAAAAATGTTCCTTTTAAATTAAAAATGGTCCTTATTAAATAAAAAGTTTTCTTGCTCCAAATAGGTCCAGTCTTTTTATTTTACACATAATGTAAAACTATCGTTTGTATATTTTTTAATTCTTTTTAACTTCTGTTACTTTTTTCAAACAGTCAAATGGTGAAATCAAACCTTCACTACTTGGTCCAAGATCCATATGGGTGAATTTCAACAGGTCCTATAAAATCTTCATTTCCGTGTTTTTTTTCATCTTAAGTTTTTTTAAAAAAAAAAAACGCTTTTATTGAAGTTTTTGATAATGTATATATTCTTGCTTAATGTCTAGCAGATAACTTAAAAAACTAACGATATAATCAGGATTAAAAATGTCGTGCCACGGCGATGAAACATGCGTGCACGGCAATGAAACAAGCGTCCACGGCAATGAAAGAACTGTGCCATGGCAATGAAAGAATCAATCCACGGAAATTAAAAACTATTTTATTTAATGAAATAGACAGATAGATAGAATAAAAATTACTGTTTATAAGAGGTCTTGATTCCAACACTTGTATGGGAGTAAAGCTTGGGTAAACTTGGAGATATTACAAAAAAAGAATGAGAGTACAATAAGTAAACAAAGACTGTTGAATTACACTCGCAACACTACTTAGAGACTTTCATACTACAGTCTTTCTTTTCTTATACATACTCCCATTCTTCCTTTTGTAATATCTATCCAAATCTTACTCCCATGCACAATCTCTCTGGGTTTGCCTTTCCCTCTCGGAGACAGGCATGATCAGGATATATTTTTGCACTTGACAAAACAAAATAGCTTCTTCAGAAAACGTATATTGTGATCTCTAGCAAGTAAGATGCATTTTCAAAATAACAAGTACAAAATTTTTCTCCTAATCATACCATGGCGATGAAAACACAAGTCACGGAAATGAAATACCTGGCCACGGTAATGAAACTAAATTGTTTTACAAGGCATGGCAATGAAATTTTTTTCATTGCCGTGTCTTTTTTTTCATTGCCATAGCAAAGGCGAATGGCAGGCTTGTATGGGAATATCGTACCGCTAATAAAATGTCGTGTTTTGAGATATCTTTTGTTTTAATTGGTAGTTAATATGATAGAAAAGCCCTTTTTAAATTCTTAGATTTTTAGAACTTGGGACGTAAAAGTTATAACCAGTCTTATTTTTTAAGATAATGCACCAGTGTACCAATGTACTTTGGTACGTAGAGCTACCTAAACATTGTTTTGGTGATAAAGTAAATGTTCTAGTATAGTTTTCGCTATTTTTGTAGCAGGAGCTCAACTCAAAGTAAATAGGGCCAGACAATTCGCTTAATTGCTCAGATGGAGTCACAAACTACAATCCAAAACAACAGCAAAGATCTGAAGTGAAGTGAAAGACAGATGTTCTTTACCTGTCAATTGCCATAAGAGAAAAAAAAATAATGGTGATAAAAATCATTCCTATCATTAAATCGTTATCTATTAAGATTGTATGCAACAATTATGCTTTCATAAGTGTGTGTATTTGAATATTTAATGTTATTTCTATGTTTAAATAATTATTTAACATTTACATTTTTGTGTTATTTTACTTATGCCAACATCGAAAAACACAGTTGCGTTTAGTTTACGATTTCATTACGTTTAATTATTAAAATCTTTTTATTGATTTTATTAATCAATCCGAAGTTCTAAAAATAGTCCACTTACATGAAAATAAAAGGCTTATTTGCCTTATTAAGTGGTACAAATTCTATAACAAAACAACAAACAAAGTTTGCGGTACGAAACCTGCCGTTCGCCTTTCGGCCACGAAAACCACGGCAATGAAAGCACGGCGATGAAAATCAAGGCAAAAAATATAAATAACAAAAAAACTATTAACTATTCGAAGAAATAAACACTTCACAAATTAACATATGAGAAATGGTGTTCTATCGAATGCTTACTCATGAAGACAAACTTATTCAAATATATAGTTATACCTATCCACGGCGATGAAAGAAAAAATGTCCAGTAACATAAAAATCGAATACTTATATTTATGGCGCGAAAACGCAGGCACGTGTGTACGTCCTTCCACGTTGAGCACTTAGGCAGCACTAATATGCAACGTTTAGCATACCGGGAGGGGGGACGCAAGTCGTAGGTAAAACAATATCCTTGAACATGATTAGGACACGGCGATGAACGGTAGTTCTGGGACAAATGATTTTTTATTAACCATTCGTTGTATTGTTTAAATATTTGAATAAATGTATTCCGGAACAATACTTAAACTATTCATGTATCAAATAAAACTAGTTTTTAATATAAATAACCAATAGATTTTTATCAATGAGGAATAATACACAACAAGGTGAAGTGTAGACAAACACGACAATGAAAGATTTCGAGGTTTAATTAATTTTTTTGGAGTATCCATTAATCCAATTAAATAAAATATTTAGTGCTACACATAGATTACTATTTCACCTAACCGGAAAAAAATGTGAGAACATTATAATTATGTTTTTTAGTACCGATTTCATTGATGCCACGCAATTTTCGGTCCCGGGAAATTCACTCATATGTAAATTATATTTAATAAATAACCATTTCACAATTTTCACATAATAATAATTTAGCACAAAGGTAGGAAAACATCACGTGTAGTGGAATGAAGTCTTCATTAATCAAACATGGTATTTAATATAATCTAAAGTGGGGGTCTACCCTCTAGAGCAGAACTTTAATGTCATAATATTATTTTGGATAACAGTGGATAGCATAAACTTCATTTCGCAGAAAATCGTTTGGCAGACACTCATTTATCATACATTAGATTATTTATACACCACGGCAATGAAAGCACGGCGATGAAAATCAAGGCAAAAAATATAAATAACAAAAAAACTATTAACTATTCGAAGAAATAAACACTTCACAAATTAACATATGAGAAATGGTGTTCTATCGAATGCTTACTCATGAAGACAAACTTATTCAAATATATAGTTATACCTATCCACGGCGATGAAAGAAAAAATGTCCAGTAACATAAAAATCGAATACTTATATTTATGGCGCGAAAACGCAGGCACGTGTGTACGTCCTTCCACGTTGAGCACTTAGGCAGCACTAATATGCAACGTTTAGCATACCGGGAGGGGGGACGCAAGTCGTAGGTAAAACAATATCCTTGAACATGATTAGGACACGGCGATGAACGGTAGTTCTGGGACAAATGATTTTTTATTAACCATTCGTTGTATTGTTTAAATATTTGAATAAATGTATTCCGGAACAATACTTAAACTATTCATGTATCAAATAAAACTAGTTTTTAATATAAATAACCAATAGATTTTTATCAATGAGGAATAATACACAACAAGGTGAAGTGTAGACAAACACGACAATGAAAGATTTCGAGGTTTAATTAATTTTTTTGGAGTATCCATTAATCCAATTAAATAAAATATTTAGTGCTACACATAGATTACTATTTCACCTAACCGGAAAAAAATGTGAGAACATTATAATTATGTTTTTTAGTACCGATTTCATTGATGCCACGCAATTTTCGGTCCCGGGAAATTCACTCATATGTAAATTATATTTAATAAATAACCATTTCACAATTTTCACATAATAATAATTTAGCACAAAGGTAGGAAAACATCACGTGTAGTGGAATGAAGTCTTCATTAATCAAACATGGTATTTAATATAATCTAAAGTGGGGGTCTACCCTCTAGAGCAGAACTTTAATGTCATAATATTATTTTGGATAACAGTGGATAGCATAAACATCATTTCGCAGAAAATCGTTTGGCAGACACTCATTTATCATACATTAGATTATTTATACACCATGCATGCAGCCAGCATGCAGCATGCAACATGCAGCAGGCATAGTTTTTGTCACGGTTTCGGCGCTGCGGGGCTCCGGCGGTCCCACGCAGATTTAAATTACACTCTAGGGGTAGGGCAGACAAGCTTACGTGGAGTCGGTTTTGGAGCGAATCGTTTCTGTCACAACTTTTGTAGCACAACATATTGACTTTTTAAGACAATATTTTTATTCTAATTTAAGGTTAAAAATGCAATTTTATAGAAATGGCAATAATGCCTAATAAAATTATTCCAAATTAAATTCTGCCATCTTCATAGTATGCCAAGTGAAATTGTACCAAATTATCGTCGCTCTAAATAAACATTATTCTAAACAAAATTATGCGGAATTTGAACATTGCCAAAGGTAATTATGCGAAATAAAATTCTGCCATATTAAAAGTATGCCATTGTAAATTCGGACAAACAAACATTCGGCCAAACAATACAAAACGGCACGTAGGAAGGAGTGGAAGGCTATGGGGGAGGCCTTTGCCCAGCAGTGGGACAATATAGGCTAAACAATAACTATATTAAGTTATTTTTATTCCTTAAAAATATTCGTTAAAGAAGATTATGCCAAGTGTGTTATATCCAAATAAATGATTAATAAATCCAAATAAATTTCGGAGCATCAAGATTCTGCCTGATAGAAGGAACCCCTAAAGTGGCCATCTCCACTTGTACAATCGGCAATCGGTCCATAATAAAAGTTGTCTCAAAAATTAATTTTTTGATAAAAACTTGAAGACCGCTTGCTAATTAGACCGTTCTTGCTTTAGACCAGTTTGTACTTAGACCAGCTGCTTTTTAGACTGCTAGCTAATTAGACCTATTGCGCTTTAGACCAATTTGTACTTAGACCAGCTGCTTTTTAGACCGCTTGCTAATTAGACGATTTTTACTTTAGACCAGTTTGTACTTAGACCAGCTACTTTTTAGACCACTTGCTAATTAGACCAGCTGCTTTTTTAGACGAAATGATACCAACCCCAGGAGGAAGAAAAAACTGTCTACTGAAAAAAAATGTATGAGTGGGGAAGATATTACCTTTTGTTTTTTTTTAGATTTTTTGCGCTAGGAGTAGCTGATTCGAAAGTTTCCTAGAGTAATCTGTGCTTACCGAGTTTATAAATCCAAAGAATTTTTTTTTTTTTTTGAGGAAATGGGACATCCGAGGTTTTCACTGCTGGGCGACGATAAATAAAACCTCTCATTGACCTAAAGGTCCAGTACCAGAACATAAAATTCCAAAAAAAAGAAAAAAAGCATATTGACAATGAGGGATTTTCATTTTAGATTTTCCCTAGTCGCTGGATAGATGGCGCTAGGAGTAAGTATGATAATGCAAGGAAAAAAACCTAAAAAAACTGATTTTAACAAAGCGCGAGAAATGTTGGTTATATTCGGCTATGCAAATGAAAGTGTCAGTCAACGAGAGTATGTAACGTGACACAATGTTTTTTTTTTCAAGCGTTTTGGCTTTGGCATAGTAAGTTCAACGCCATCTATAGAGTTCTTGGAAACGAAGTTTTTTTTTAAAACCTCAAAAGGAAAACCTCTCATTGATTTATTGATTGATCAGTGATGCCAGATCTACTGATTTAGCAGTAGATCTACCTGATTTAAAAAAAATCTACTGATCTAGCCTTGATTGGAAATCTACCTGCTTTTTTTCAAATCAGATCGTATCATCTAGTTATTGACGACGTGTCGTGTCATCTGGCTTATAGGCCTAAATAACATGACATTTGTTCAACAACCGTAGTAAGTATCGAAAAATATTGGATACGTGTTCTTTGTTTTAACAAATTAATAAAAATTGACGAAGATAAAACGTGTCAAAGATCATGAGTTTGGCTTGTGACGTAACATTTGAGTAAAAAATGTACTCAAATGTGACGTCACACAAGTTTTCGATGCACTGTATCGTCTTCATTTTTGTTTACCTACATGAAAAAAGAAAAAGTACGTGTCCAATATTTTTTGGAAATCTATCGACGGACTAATTAGATTTGTTTTGTCATGTACCCTGTTCAAGCTCAAGTCCTTTTTACCTCATGTGGGTATGACTTTTTTAATCTACTGATTTTCCTTCGATCTACTGCTAAAACTTTAATTTTTCTACTGATTTTTTCATATTCCATCTGGCAACACTGTAATTGATAGCTTCTTGTGGTTGTGACATACGCTCGCGGGAAAAGATTGTTTTGAAGCTAAAGTTCCTTTTAAAACTTACGAAATAACCCATAATGCGTCGCAACTGGAGAGGTCGTTATCGAAACAACTGGTATCGTGGTCGAAACAATCAGAATAATGGTTCAGACAATCAAAGTTTAAATAATTCAACGAGTACTCACCGGGTGCCCAGTACTGCAGGATCTTCAAGAGCACCGGCTAATCAACTGCCCACTGTTCTGCCCATTAATGATAACAACAATATTTGGAAGCTATACTTTCCTACTGAAGGTCAGGAAGTTTGTATTAAGTGTCCAAACAGTACAATGTGACAAATTGTTTACTTTAGGTCTGTGTATGGATAATATACTTCTTTTTCAGAACAACAAGGGAACTTAGAGTTATCAAGTCATATTAACTATTTCAAGAAGTTTATTCAGGAAAACAAAAACTTATTTGATTTGGAAAAAATTGATCAAACTCGCAGTGTGCCTTTAGATGTCAACAATTTAGTAAATGATACCGAGTTTATCAGAAGCTGGCCTAGTTTTAATACAGAATTGTTTGAATATCCTGATAAAACCTTAAGGCTTCTAGAGTATAGTTTGCATGAGGTAAGTTTTGGTGTTTGTATATATTCCATGCAGCTACTAGTATAACTATGCTAATTGAAAAGAAATAATGAAATTAAAACAACTTTATGTGTTTGCCAGTCTGTGTAAGTGGTCATAACACAATATTAATTCAAACAGACATTAATTTCTTATGATATCAATTACTTTGTGATAAATTAGGCAATTTAGATAACCAAAGGTGAGGTTTAAATAGAATAGATTTTTGAATACACACACTAGTATAATCAAGATTTCTGGTCCAACATCCACTATCCAAGCAAAAACTAGTATTCAAATATTTTTCATTGCAGACTCTCAAGTTTGAATCCAAGATAAAAGTAAGAATACTTAACCATCAGCCAGTAATTCCCATAGCTAATTTAAAAGTCAACTACTTTGGTGAGTAAAACTTTTATTTTATTATTGTAAGACCTAATGTAGACCAAGTTTTAATAATTGATATCAATTTAGCCTACTAAGCTCGTTAGCGAGTTGATGGCAATCTCAATTGAGGCAGCTCAGAAGTTTAGCTATCTTATTGCACAGTAGCCTGGTGAACATTAATGTGGCCTAGCTTAGCACCAAATTTCAATGGAATAAGAAGTCTGATAAATCAAACTGGATTTTTATGTGTTGTTTACTCAACAATAATATTTAGCTAGCTATCAAAGCTGCTTACAAAAAATATATTGCATTTTATCTACTGAAATTATACTTAATTACTAATAATATTAATATAAGTCATGTGTCCAGTTTCTAGATCCAAAATGATTGGCACATCAAAATTAAACACTGTTCAATTGATGTGATTAGCTGTTGAAAATTTATTCAACTGATCACGGCATTTAATGTGCGTTTAATTTTGATTCAGTTATTTTCACTTTAAAAACAGGATAACTCAACATTATCTATCTATAATTTGGCAATATCTCAAAGTCAATATTTTGTGTGATGTGAGTAAAAGTAAAAGTTATTTATTTTAGGTAAACTAGTGACAATCAAGGGTACGGTTATAAGGGTAGGAAGCGTGGGTCTGATTTGCACATCTATGGCATTTGAGTGTTCTAGCTGCCACAATCTTCAAGCTGTTGTACAACCTCAGGGTGTATTTACGGGTATGTGAGACTTGTTCAACTATTACGATTATTTACCAGGTCAATTTGATTTGTTGTTGATAGAAAAAAATCTTTTCCCGGGCTTTACTATGGGACCGAATCATCTCACATGCCCTAAATAAGTGATCTTAAATGTTTCCAGCTCCTACAACATGTCAAAGTTGTCATGGCGGGTCTAAGTTTGAACCCTTGCAGTCATCACCATTCACCAATACAACAGACTGGCAAGTCGCTAAAATACAGGAAATTCAGTCACAGGTTATTCATTTTTATTCAATCAATCAGTTTATTTGTGAAAAATAGGTGTTTACATAAATAAGAGGTGGTGTTATCAATTTATAAGTAATTGTGGGACGCCCCAAGATTGATGTACAGATGCCGCCAACACATCAAGCTACCCGAAACTCAAATTTTCTCAATCAACCTTGAACTAGTGCCGTAAATAGTAGTAATAAGTAAATAGGGCGGTGCCAGCGGTGACCAGGCACAGGGCGTAGACTCGGGGGGGGCGCAACAATGGCCAGACCAGGCAGGACTATTATTTTTTCGGTTTGCTCCTGATGAGTTCCCGCTGCTGCGCCCCAGTGCTCAATACGTACCATGCCAGTATCATCAAAAACGTATGTTAAATTAGGCAAAACATCGCGCTCATTTTTTTGGCAGCGCACGAGCGTTGGTGTAGTGGCCCATACGAGATAATTCTTAAAGCATCAGAGTGGGCAACGCATTTGCACTAATGAACTTGCGTTTGAGTTTTAGTGAGGGGGTGGTATAATAGGCGAAGTGTCCACTTAAATAGCTCGTCTGCTTGTTTGCCCACATCAGTTCTAGTTCTTTAAAAAATAGATTTCTCTTTCCGGCACTGCCTTGAACCAAATGCTCTAGCGATAAAATTGAAAATCTATGAAAGAAATTTGACAGATTGTAGTACTTTGATGTGCTGGCGTCGTCTGTACCGACGACCTTGGAAAAGTGGCTGAGACAAATGGATGCGGAAACCGGGGGGGTAGGGTGGTCTGGCGCAGTTTGAGAGACGCCATGTCCGGCACTGGAACCGTATATTTTAATTTATATTAACGGCAAAATATTTCCTGAAAAAATACTTGGTGAGGTCTTTTGGTGGTGGAACAGTACCAAGTATAGAAAAAAAAAACAGTTTTTCAATATCATTTTTGCTCGAGTCAGTGAGAGCCCTCAAGGTATCAAATTATTTTTTTCATGTCAGAGTCTTTCTGGAACCATACCAAGAAGTGTAGAGATAGAGCTACAAAGTGATCTGGTTGGCGCTGCTTGTCCCGGAGATGTGCTGTCTGTCACGGGAATTGTACAGGTATTGAATTATTCATGCTAGCAACATGCTACTTAAGCTAAGTTATTATGTTGAGATTACCTATCAATGTTACCACCGACTGTATAAATAGATATTGATGTTAAAAATGCGAAAGAAAGTGTTTGTCTGCCTATCTGTCTATTATATTTTCGCGCCTTAACGGCTGCTGTTGGGTTAATAGCCGGATGCTTTGAGTTATTATCGATTATAATCCATTAATAGCCATTAATAGCCTTGCAATGGATGATAACCCTGCTATTAATGTATTGTTAAAAAAAGAAATGCTTTTTTTAGTTTTATTGTAAAATCTGTGGGTGTGAACATATATTGGGTGCGTGTACGCAGTGTGATTCAATGTATTGTTATTCTTTTTATTTATTTTCACTTTTATTTATTTTTTTGTATGTGAAAAAGTGTTGATAATAAAATAAATACACATCTTTCGGGAAATTCAGTTTTGTTAATTTAGAGATCCAATACTATAAAAACCATAATTACTATTGACACATCGCTTTGTAATTTAACCATTTACCTAATTAATTACTTGACATAACAAAGCTGGTTAAATATGTAGGTGTATGTATACCTACAAATAAATTCTAACCGATACTTAAAATGTAAGGTACAACGGAAAAGAGCTAATAAGTAATGAAGTTGTAAGTTACTTATTAGCTCTTTTCTGTGAATACGACGTAGGTAAATTATAAACAATGGAAAATACCCGAGCGGTTAGTAGGTAGGTAACATGCATCCCCGCACCCCCGTTTCTCGTGCTATATCTTTCTGGCGCTTATATTTATTCGTGCCAGAAAGAGATGCATGAACTGCACTACAGCGACGCCAACCGAATCCGCAATCAGTACGTCGACTGATATGTTTCGACGGAGAAGTCATTTTTCGTGTGTTCCTGGTTTGTGTGTATAATCATAAAATGGTTTGACCAAAGAACAATCAAACAACCTGTACTTCTTAATACACCAGAAACAGATCCATTAGCGTCCAATCCAATCGATGTACCAAACTTAGGAGATTTTGAAGAATCCAGTGTTTCTAGCAGTAATTAGGCTGAAAGTTATTTTTGAGAAACAAACAAAAAAAAACAACTAAACACGAAAATAAAAAAATCCCAAAAAAGAATATCCCAAATAAACGACTGATTAAGAATTAAGGCCCTTCAGAAGCTGTTTAATTCCGTCATACTTGAGGGAAAAACGCCACAGGCATCTTGCTCTTCTTCAAGAAGGGTGACAATACCCGGTTGAAGAATTATAGGCCCATCTCACTTCTAAGCCATGTTTACAAGTTGTTTTCTAGACTCATTACGAATCGTCTCGCACACAGGTTTGACGATTTTCAGCCTCCCGAACAAGCCGGTTTCCGAAAAGGCTTTAACACCGTGGACCACATACATACGCTGCGGCAAGTTACACAGAAGTGCGAAGAGTATAACCTGCCCCTCTGTTTACGTTTGTGGACTACGAGAAAGCCTTCGATTCGATCGAGACCTGGGCTATACTGCAGTCTCTCCAACGGTGCCAAATCGACTATCGGTACATCGAGGTGTTGAAGTGCTTGTACAAAAACGCCACCATGTCAGTTCGACGACTTCAGGACCAAGCCTCGGAACCTATCCTCCTGCAGCGAGGTGTGAGACAGGGAGGCGTCATCTCCGAAACTGTTTACCGCTGCACTGGAGGATGTATTCAAGGTTCTAGACTGGAGAGGACTAGGCATCAACGTCAATGGCGAGTACATCACTCATCTTCGGTTTGCCGACGATATAGTGGTCATGGCTGAGACCATGGAGGACCTCAATATAATGCTCGATGACCTCAGTAGAGCCTCCGGAAGAGTGGGTCTTAAAATGAACATGGACATAACCAAAGTCATGTTGAATGCCCATGTCACACCCACTCCTATCAAGATCGGAGACTCTACACTCGAAGTTGTTGACGATTATGTGTACCTGGGACAAACGGTCCAGCTAGGTAGGTCTAACTTCGAGAAAGAGGTCAATCGTCGAATCCGACTCGGCTGGGCAGCGTTCGGGAAGTTGCGAGGTATCTTCTCGTCCAACTTACCGCAGTGTCTCAAGACGAAAGTCTATGACCAGTGTATGTTGCCAGTGATTACATACGGGACCGAAACGTGGTCGCTCACAATGGGCCTCATCAGAAGGCTTAAGGTCACCCAAAGGGCAATGGAGAGGGCTATGCTCGGAGTTTCCTTGCGCAAGAGAACCAAGGTTAACGACGTAGCCCGAAGAATTGCCAAACTTAAGTGGCAGTGGGCAGGGCACATTGCTCGCAGAACAGATGGCCGATGGGGCCGAAAAGTTCTGGAGTGGCGACCGCGAACCGGAAGACGTTGCGTTGGAAGGCCTCCCACTAGGTGGACCGATGACCTGGTGAAGGTTACGGGAATCCGCTGGATGCGAGTTGCACGGGACCGGTCAATGTGGCGACACGCCTATATCCAGCAGTGGATGTCTTTCGGCTGAAATGATAATGATGAAAAATTAAAAAAAAAACTAAGTACATAAAAAATCTAATTTTCAAAAATCAATGTAAATAGCTGATTGAAAAGTTTTAAATTGCACATTTATTTACTACAAAGAAAGATGATGAAAACTAAGTCTAATCTGACAGTCCTAAGCCTGAAAACCATGAAGGGAAATTTTCAATAATTAAAATAACATCAACGTTAGTGTATTTATTTTATTATTATCACTTTTTCACATACAAAAAGTGAAAATAAATAAAAAGAATAACAATACATTGAATCACACTGCGTACACGCATCCAATATGTTCACACCCACATATTTTACAATAAAACAAAAAAAAAAACGTTTATTTTTTTAACAATACATTAATAGCAGGGTTATCTTCCATAATTGCTATTAATGGCTACTAACTGCTTTAAATCGATTATTAGCCAAATGATTATTAGCCGGATTATTATCATTGCCCAACACTAGGCTGCACGGATTTCGATAAAAAGGAAAAAGGTGATTTGTCCCCAGTGCTGTATCAACTATCAAGTTGTCGTATACAATACAAGGTTGATTTCAGAAATCCAACGTTTTCTGTAATTAAACGTCCTAGCTCTAAGAAAACGGTGTCAGGAGACTGTCAGCATTTACAGATTCTGGAAAAAGTGAACTCGCGCGCACTGGCGGTTGACTCTTATGCTCACAGTAATAAGGGCCAAAATTGATTGAAAGTCGGTGAGCGCGAGCACACTTTTTACCTGTTGGTCAGCAAGAAAATGGTCAATTTTCTTTTTTTAAACTTTCACGAACGGAACACATTACAAAACGCGAAAATACCCGTTTACAAATGTTTTAAAATATGGTCAATTTTATTGGCAAACTCCTGAAAGTCATTATATTATTTATCGTTGCTTTTAGGTGCGTGGTGAAAGCAAAGGCGGCGAGGACGGAAAACGAGCAGCAAGGCTTTTACAACTTTATATTGAAGCTGTGTCAATTCATAGCCACAGAAATTTGAGCAATCCAACTTTATCTTTCACCTTGAAAGATTATTATGCCATCCAGGTAATAGAAATTACCACTTTCAGCTCGATATTAACAATAATCGATTATTTAATAAGTAATCCATAAAGGTGTACCTCTAAGTCCCGTGTAATCCTCCTCAGTCATGTATTCTTGATAGAATGGTCGTGGTTAAAGATGATGCATTTTCTTTGGATGGCGTAGCCCTTACGATGCGCCTCCACTTGTTGCGGTCTTCAGCGTCTCGGGAGCTTTGGACTATATGGACGTTTCTGTTGCAGCTTTTATAAGATCTGTCCAACGCATAGGTGATCGACCGCGTGACCTCTTGCCTTCTACTTGCCCCTGGACAACAAGTCGTTCCATGGAGCGTTCATTTTGAACAATGTGGCCGAAGTATTTGAAGATGCGCATCTGTCAGTCGATGATAACCTCTCCTTGATTCGCAGTTCCTCCAATATGAAGACATTGGTCCGATACGCCGTCCAAGGGATCCGCAGCAGTCGCCGCCAGCACCACATTTCAAGTGCACCGTTTTTGCGTCGGTCTTTGAGGCGAACCGTCTAAGTTTCTGCGCCGCCGCACTATGGGACCAAACAGTATTTTTCATCTCAAAAAGGGTTTGGACAAAAGTCATGTTACTGAAACCGTTTTGATTGTTTTATATTCTAAGATAATAGAGCTATCCGATACAAAAGTAAAAAAAAAATGTTTTAGGTATTTAAAATGACACCCAAACTTTATACTTTGATATTCTATTTTAACAAACTTAAGATATTTTCTGTTCTTCAAGGGAATACATAAGTATTATACATTTTTGGATTGCTCAAGATCTCTAGTTAATAACTAATTTATGTTTTTATGAGAAACAATGTTTATAATTTGTTTATTTAATTTTACGTGACATAAGGAAATTTTCCGTCTTTTTAATTTTCAAGTTGAGGTTTCCTTGTTATCTGTATCCTTGTCTGCCGGTGTCGAGTTAATGACATTTTTAGATTCCTTAACTATTCAGTAATACAAGGAAATAAAAAAAACCTCGGACATTGCTGCGCCATTTCGAGCTAGAAGCAAAAATGTCGACCGAAAAATATTTTCACATATTTTTTTTTTGCGGTGAGCATTCACACTTATCATAAAAAATATGATGCACAGTTTTATATCTTGAGGTAATTATAATAAGTACTGGTAACTACATTTCTGTGAGAACTGTTTTTATCAATTTTCTCATTGGTTTTGCACA
Source organism: Xestia xanthographa (assembly GCA_905147715.2). Lineage (NCBI taxonomy): Eukaryota > Metazoa > Arthropoda > Insecta > Lepidoptera > Noctuidae > Xestia > Xestia xanthographa. The sequence continues at coordinate 23,254,651 of LR990642.1, read as the reverse complement.
AGTTACTGAAACTAGGGTCCTATAAATACTCGGGGTTTCAGCGTGTTCGTCAAAGTGTCCGTATACCTTCCCTCAGTAACCGTAAATTTGCTGTAAAAAAGAGTGAAAAAAAAAGATGAAAATGAGTGAATTCGTTTGTTTTCGACGCGATATATGTGCTCAGATAATAAGCGGGAAAAGTACTTCAGATATTGAAAAATATTTGTTGGACAATTTCCATTTATAAACAACGGATGTGAATACGGTTATAATATGCAAAGTATGCAAAAAAAATTGATAACTATTTGTAACCAAAAACGGGTGAAAGCTTCCGTTTTGTTGTTGAAAACAAGATCGTTTCGAGGGCCAAAACACAAATTGGTTAGTAGGTACCATTGAATTCGTCCAGTACCTCAACATATGACGCGTGTTCGGAGAGTACAAAAAAACGTCAAAACATGGAATTACTTCAGAAGTACGGAATGGGGCATGTGCATTACGCTTATGTATTATAATGTTTGTTTTTTCATAACTTTAGATTTTTTATTTAGTTTTAAATTATGTAATAGGGTCGGTATTAACTTATTAATAATTTTAATTTAACCTAATGTAAGCAAACAATTAATTTTAATAATTTAATTTAATTTTTGTATGAAAATTTACAACATTTTATTTTAGTATTTATTTTACTCTTTAATCATAGTTTTTAAAGTGGCAATGTTTTAATTATCTATTAGCATAAGTATTCAGGAATACGTATATAAAATTTCAATTCAAAATATCAAGAAACAAAAAAGTTATAGATTTTTGAGATGGAACGCACCGTTTGGTCCCATAGTGCGCCGTACAGAAATATTTGAAAAACCAAACTTCTCAACAGGCGGGCTTTTGTGGGTTTGGTGATATTATGATTGGCCCAGACTCTTGAGCTTATCAACATGTAATAGGCAAGCCTATTACCATCAACGGGGCACAAATCCAGATTCCGTAGCAGCTACTGAGAAATTCCTGACGGAAACCCCTAATAACACTTGGCATGTCCTGGAAATCGATCCCAGGACCTATGTTCGGCAGGAAGGGGTCCGTAGGGATCGATGCCTGACGGGGTTGCGGTTCGAAAGAGATACCGTGGCCCCGGAACAAAGGGCGATGAAGGAACATGGATGGGTTTTAGTCAGTAAAAGTCTGACACTCCCTCCTGCTCCGCCCAGATCGGGAGGAGTCATTTGATGATTTCCCGTCCGAAAAAAAAAAGGACCTATGTTCGGCAGTCGCGTTTGCGACCGACCAATAAGGCAGTCAGTTACTATTTATACCTATAAGTACATGTTCTATTCCTTTTCTCTTTCAGGAAATACATGCTTCAGAAGATGTATTCAGGTTACTCGTCCACTCTCTTTGCCCCACAATATTCGGCCATGAGGCAGTGAAAGCAGGGCTAATACTTGGTCTTATGGGTGGCACTGAACTGGACAATGGACCCAGGTCCCAGCCCCACGTGTTGATTGTGGGTGACCCTGGACTTGGGAAGTCACAGTTACTGCAAGCTGCTGCTCATGCTGCGCCAAGAGGTAAGATGAGATAGATACCTAGTCAGATTTACGTGTGGAGTTACATCATAACATCAAGCCTATAACTCACGAAAGGTTAGGCAGTGGTGTACCTAGCTTTGACGGTTTAAAACTAAACTTATACTCATACTGTCACTTACGTGATATCTTCCGTGATTGTTTATTATTTTGAGCCCCTTAAAAAGCTCAAAATAATGAACAATCACAGAAGATATCTTGTAAGTGACAGTATAAGTTTACCTACTAGTATTTTGGCTGCTATTGAGAAATTCCCGATGCTCAAACCACATAACAATTTGCCAGAAATCAAACCCGGTATACCATATTATTATGCAGTGGCGAATGATGTTTCTTTAGAAAATAGTCTTTTCATCCCATCTATTCGAAAAGGACGACTTGGTTCGCCTTTAAGTGCACCCAAAGGTGGTGTTTTCTATAAGAAACTTTTAGCGGGCAGTAATGAGTTTTTAATCCTCTTTATAGATGTTCCAAATTCAAAAAGTGCGCCGCAAAGATAATTGCGGCGCACTTTTTGAATTTGGAACATCTTAGTGTTCAGCGCCGAAAGAAATCGAACGCAAATATTGTTTGAATAAAGACTGGCTGGTACGACGGCCCAGTCGCGCCGCCGCGCCGGCCGCCGCGCTGACTGAATAAAAAAAAGAAATCAAATTAAAAACGTGCGAACTACAGACCGCGTTTTCGTCAATTTTCATGAATTGTTAGAAATTCATGGTTTTGTTTTGAAAAATGAGTTCTTCAAGTGACAGTGAATAAAAAACACGATAAAGTAAAAAATACTTTAGATCTTCAGAAGTCGGTGACCTTTGTTTGATTCATTTAGTTTTTTTTTGTCACCGACTTCTGAAGCTAAAGTTATTTTTGACGTTTTTGTGTTTTGTGAAGTCGGTTTTATTTTTTGCAAAAAAGTTTTTTTATTTTTAGACCACACGACTGAAGTAAAAATGTTCATAAAATGAAAACTACTGGGCCAAACTATGTTACATTTTTATTGGACCAAATGGCAACTATTCCGCATCAAACTAAAGAATAATCACGTCAATCGGCTCATAAATATCAGCGTAATCGGTGTAAATACATAAAAAAAACAGTCGAATTACCTCCTTCTTTTTGAAGTCTGTTAAAATTATGAGGCGCCTTTTATTTTCTCATAGTGGGTGATGAAAAGTAGAGTGTATCACTCGGGCGCAAAATATATTTTTGGCTCGGGCGACGTACTTTGAATCCCTCGCTACGTTCAGGATTCTATTAAAGAATCCCTCGCTACGCTCGGGATTCTACTCTAGAATCCCTCACTTCGCTCTGGATTCAAAAAAGCGCCCTCGCCGTAAAAATATTATTTTGCTCCCTTATGATACAATCTACTATTTCATCCCATCTATTCGAAAAGGACGACTTGGTTCGCCTTTCAAATTAGTATGGTCCAATCATAGCCAACATTAAGACGTCAAAATGCCGCAGTGCGCGTTCAAAAACTGTGTAAATAACCACCGTAACACCAAGGTTTTGGAAGGAATATTTTATTTTCGGTAAGATTATATCAGTAAGTGTTTTTTATAAAATAAAAACAGAATTAAATAGTAAATAGACAATTAGCTAATATTATAATTGTGTGGCCAATGTTTGCCACAATGCACCAACTATTGTATCAAACATCGACTGTTGTTGAACAGGGAATGCATGGAGTAGTGTTTTTTTATTTTTATATAATGTTAATTTTGTTCGTAGATTTCCTAGTGACCCATTTCGCTGTGCAGAATGGGTATCTATTGTCGCGAAAGAAAGAGGAGAAAAAAAATAAAATTTACCATCTTTTGAAATTAATATTCAATAATTTGGCTTTGTTTGTTTAATTTGTTAGATTATTTTGTACTAGGGAACTAATATATATATTTTTTTGTATCTGTCTGTGGAGGCTTGTAATTAGTAATTTAGTTATATATTTTTGTTACTATAATGTTATTAGTCTGTAAGCTTTCTTTTACTTTTATTTTATCTTTTATTACCTATTTGTTGTACCTAATATATGCAATGTTAAATAGTATCTTCTACTTTTTTGGATCGGTCAAAAATATTTGCCACCATACAAAACAAACTTAAAAAAATATTCTGCAACTCTACGTCTTTCAATACTTACTGTGTTCTGAGCATTGAAATATAATACCAAGAACTACGTCTAGTTCCACAATAGAATAGGCACGAAATTATAAACAAAAGGTTTTAAACCTTACCAGTTAGCTTTTAAGATTCATTTTAGAATAAATGTTTTTGTACTGATGACTTTTTATTTTCAAGCGACGTTTTAAATTTATTGCTTCTAAACCTTTATTCGATGAAAGGGCTTCAATAAATATATTTTGCAATTGTAATTAAACTTTATGTCTAAGTAATAAGGTTTATAATAAACTGAAGTGGTTAATATTATTAAACTTTTTTCTAAGAAATGTAGTTGTTTACGTGTGTGCAAACGTGGCCACTTGAGCGACTTATTTTTGTTCCTGATCCTTAATCTAGTTCTATTATTGATCGAAGTGTTCAGCGCCGAAAGAAATCGAACGCAAATATTGTTTGAATAAAGACTGGCTGGTACGACGGCCCAGGCGCGCCGCCGGCCGCCGCGCTGACTGAATAAAAAAAAGAAATCAAATATAAAACGCGCGAACTACAGACCGCGTTTTCGTCAATTTTCATAGTTTTGTTTTGAAAAATGAGTTCTTCAAGTGACAGTGAATAAAAAACACAATAAAGTGAAAAATAACTTTAGATCTTCAGAAGTCGGTGACCTTTGTTTGATTCATTTAGTTTTTTTTTGTCACCGACTTCTGAAGCTAAAGTTATTTTTAACGTTTTTGACAAGTCGGTTTTATTTTTTGCAAAAAAGTTTTTTTATTTTTCCATTTTTAGTTGTAACTAGCTGACCCGCGCAACTTCGTCTGCGTCACATGAGAGAAAGAGGGTTAGAGAGAGTGTGAGTCAACCTTAAGAGATAGACATAATGCTATCGCGGTTTTTTTTAGAACGTTTTAAAACGGACAATTCCCTAATACATGATTGTTGCGTAACTTTAACCGTTTATGCAGCGCCCGCAAAGGAAGCTCTCAAAAGAAATAAATTTTCCTTGTTTTTGCAACATTTATCATTGATGCTCCGCTCCTTTTAATTATAGCGTGATGTTAGATAACCTATAGCCGTCCTCGATAACTATTCAACACTAAAAGTTTTTTTTTAATTCGAACCAGAGTTCCTGTAATTAGCGCGTTCAACCAACCAAACAAACTCTTTAGCTTTATAATATTATTGGATATAGCTATCCAAGTGGGTAACAATTTAATTTCTGCGATTTATTTGCATTAATCGCTAAAATAATCTACTTGTGTTTTTTAAAAAAAGGGCTTGCCTCGACAGCCTTACGTCTTCATCAGTCATACTCCAGCTAGGTCGAAAGTTCTCAACAAAGGTGCAAGAAATTAGCCCAAACACGATTTTTCAATTATAAATGGGACCAACTTTGAGATGTACCTACGCTTTTCACAAAAAAAAGGACCATGTACGGACTTCCCTGTAAAAGTTATCCATGGTCAACAACAACAACAGCACATAACGTCCACTGCTGGACATAAGCCTCTCCCATGATGGGAGGAATTTGCCGTAATCTCCACGCTTGGAAGGCGGATTGGAGATCGCAGTGATGAAAGTTTAACAGAAAACGCTGCTGCACATTCTCTGGTCTACGGAGGCGCAAAGTGTTCTGCCTCAGACATTAGTCGCCATAAACGACACCCGTGAGTGTAATAGGTGGGTTCTATTCTACTCTGCCGGACACCACACGGCTTAACCACGGCTCACGGCTTTCCGTGGTCATAAATAAAATAAATACGCGTCGAATTGAGAACATCCTTCTTTTTGTTTTGTCGGTTAAAAAACCAATCTTGAGGCAACTGACACGGTCGAAGCGGCAATCGGCGGCGGCGACCTCTCGCGTCCGGCCCTGGTGCAAGCCATGGTCCGGAGCGAGACGGAATGGGACGCCGTCACCTCCTTCTGCGAAGCAGTAATGCTAGAGAAGGAGGTGGCGGAACGTGAGAGGGAGAGAACCTCTCAACGTCCCGGCCGCCGCGGGAGACGCCCCGGGCGTCGGGGGCCACCACCACGTGGCCCCCGGCCACCGTAGGCGCGAGCCTGTGGACGGTGGGCTATGGGCTAGCTGGCCGTCCATCCGTCTCATGACGACAGGCCGTGTCGACGGCGCGTTCGTGTTCCACGCGCGCCTCAAAGAGAGTCAGCAAAAGGGAAGGGGTCCGTAAGGACCGATGCCTGCCGGGGTTGCGGGACTGTTCGAAAGAGATACCGTGGCCCCGGAACACAAAGGGCGATGAAGGAACATGGATGGGTTTTAGTCAGTAAAAGTCTGACACTCCCTCCTGCTCCGCCCAGAGCGGGAGGAGTTATTTAATGATTTCCCATCCGAAAAAGAAAAAAGGCAACTGACACGGGCGAGGGTCATTCGATTCAGAAAATGGAGTGAAATGAACAACGCCATCTATGGACCAAAATGTTAAACTGCTAAAGTATAATATTATGCTATATATATTTTTTTAAAGCTGGTCAGTCGATTTAAAAGTTATGTGGTGAGCACATTTTTAGTCATTGGTACCATTTTAGTTCAACAGATGTCGCTGCATGTATGTATCTTACATTTGATGATTAGTTCTTCTTGAAAACTTTAAGTTCATATATCTTTTGATAGAATTAACCGATTTCAACGAAACAAACACTAAATCATACCCCAAGTTACATACAATTTTTATGTATAAAAGTTATCTACATTGGTTTTGTAAATTTTACGTGATGCTTGATCATCCAAACAGACAAACAGACAAAAATTCCAAAAATGCTGGAAATGTGTTCTGTTGCTTATCCTTTAATACCCTGGCAATTTTTTTCTCTAAATATTTTCGATGTACAAAAACGATTTTTCTACAGATTTATTATATGTATATGTTATAGTCAAAGTCCGATACACAGTCTCTTCGCGGAAGGACTGGTTTATCCTAGGTTTGGCCAAAGCCATCAGGCAATCCCCGAAATACATTTCAATTTCGCCCTTTGCCTGAAGTATTTTTAGTCAAACCCAGGAGCTCCTAACTTTTCAGTCAAACGTCGAAAGTAAATTATTCTGTTTCGGTTTTGGCCTAGTCAATCCTAGAAGCGACTGCAAAACTCGGTCAAACGTTGATCTGAACATGTTTAAACAGGTTCATAATGTCTCTCGCGGTGTTCCGACCGATTGTTTTGTCATTTCATGTTCGTTCATTGAGCGTGCGGGCGTGTAATTGTGTAATGCCCTTACAGGGTGTAACGGGTAGCTAGCCGAAACTTACTATGAGAAAGTCCTTTCATTCATCCTTTCAACATGACCAAACCATCTAATAGTTTAACTGCGAAAATAGAATAAACTTAACATTTTATGAATTCTTTTTTTTAGGACGAAAAGCTCATGTTGGAATTGCTCTTCAAAATTATGCAAATGTAAAAGATCTAATGTATTGTGCAATTCTAAATGTCATAATGCCTCACCATGCCAGAATAAAGATTAATTTTTCATTTTAATTACCTAAGAAATTATTAAAACAATTAACATTAACATTAATGCCTCACCATGTCAGAAAAATGATTAATTTTCCATTTTAATTACTTAAGAAATTATTAAAACAATAAATATCAAAATTTTAAAATTTTTATTTTTTTATACCTAATCTTACAAACTAACCTCCGTATATTCCAAAGCATTTATTTATTTATTTTATACTTTATTGCACATCGTACAAAAGGCGGGCCTAATGCCACACGGCATTCTCTCAAAGCATCTCAAATATAAAAGTGAAAATCACGTAAGCTGACCAATCAGGTGTCAGAACTGGCAGAGTTAAGCGGTTCTTAAGACTTGAAAGCTGCTTAAATGATAAAATGCTTCCAAATATACGAAGATAAGACACTTCATACCTATATCGGAGTTTGACTCTTCAAACCCCGATTTAATAAAATTGTGTTTTGACGTTTGCCTGACCAAATTAGTCTCTCCCAGGTTTGACGAAAATTGTTTAGTCAAAGGCCGAAAATTTACATTTGTTTGGGCTTTGACTAAGTCATTCAGTCTGACCTGAGGATTGACCAGTCCAACCTAGTAGCGCCGGAGCTTCGGAGTTTGCCTATAACATATAGATATCCTATCCAAATATTAGATATGCATTTATTTTAGATGTTGAAATTAGACCACACGACTGAAGTAAAAATGTTCATAAAATGAAAACTACTGGGCCAAACTATGTTACATTTTTATAGGACCAAATGGCAACTATTCCGCATCAAACTAAAGAATAATCACGTCAATCGGCTCATAAATATCAGCGTAATCGGTGTAAATACATAAAAAAACAGTCGAATTACCTCCTCCTTTTTGAAGTCGGTTAAAATTATGAGGCGCCTTTTATTTTCTCATAGTGGGTGATGAAAAGTAGAGTGTATCACTCGGGCGCAAAATATATTTTTGGCTCGGGCGACGTACTTTGAATCCCTCACTTCGCTCTGGATTCAAAAAAGCGCCCTCGCCGTAAAAATATTATTTTGCTCCCTTATAATACAATCTACTAATTCACTTCTCATGCTCTGAAAGTGCTTGTTTGTGCAGGATATAGGCTGCACAAAATCGACTTTTGTGCACAACGGCATTAACGTATCTACTCATAAAAAATGAGCCATACAGCCAAACGCAATAAGAAGTTCATAGATAGAATTTGTTATTTTAAAATATTTACTTTATTTGCCTTATTTGTTTTTTAAGACATAAAAGATATAAAAAATTAAATTCAAGTACCTACGGTAGGTTATTTAATTAAACTAAGAAAATTATTATTAATAGTAGTATAGTAATAAAATTTATTTAATAGTAGGCTGTATAGGTCTGCAGCCCAAGCCTAATATCAATGTCGTAAGATTTCAAAAAAATAAAGTGGCGGGAAACAGCTCTTGTTTTTTCGTGCGTTTATTAATTTCTTCAATTTATACTACTGTTTTATTTCCTCGCAATCGAAGTGAAAAGCAGAGTTTATAACTCGTCCACAAAACCATTTTATCCTCGACATTACTATCAGCCCTCGCCTTCGGCTCGGGCTGCTAAAAGTCTCGGATAAAAATGGTTCGTTTTGTGCACTTGTTGTAAAATCTACTATTACTTACTCCCATCAAAATGTTTCAGGTGTGTACGTTTGCGGCGCTTCTGCTTCCGCGGGAGGTCTCACAGTAGCGTTAGGTCGAGAAGCGGGAGGAGACTTCGCCCTTGAGGCAGGCGCGCTGGTCCTAGCCGACAAAGGCGTGTGTTGTATAGATGAACTTGATAAGGTAGTTTTTCTAAACTTATAATCTAAACTTAAATAATACTAGCGGACGTCACGCGGTTTCACCCGCGTATTTCCCGTTCCCGTAGGAGTACGGGGATAAGATATCGGTAGCCTCAGGGTGAATGTAGCTTTCTAATGGTGAAAGAATTTTTGAAATCGGTTCATTACTTTCGGAGATTACCCCCTACATAAAAACTTACAAACAAATGTTACCTCTTTATAATATTAGTATAGATAAAGAGGAACGATTTTATTTTTTGTTCGTTTGTTTGTTACGATTTAACTCTAAAAGTACTCGACCGATTTTAAAAATTCCATCATTAGAAACATATAACATTAGATAAAATATAACCTATGTCACTCAGTAAAGATGTGGTTTACTGAGTAAGTAACACAGGTTTCGGGTCCCCGTACTCCCACGGGAACTGGAACTACGCGGGTGAAACCGCGTGACGTCCGCTAGTATATAATATTCTAGATATATTACTAGTTTCTCTATCAATATTGTCTGCTTCTTTCTCATCTAAGGGCAGTACAGGATGACTTATCGCTTTCCAAAAAAAAAACCTGCCAAGAGCGTGTCGGGCCACGCTCAGTGTAGGGTTCCGTAGTTTCCCGTCCGTCGCAATAAGTGGTCCCACTTATGAGTTAAAGGTGGGTATCCATTATGTAAAAATGCTTGCATATACGAATATACTACAAACTTGGTCCAGAAATTATTTTGTACAACTTTTTGTATTTTTTGTACAAAAACTGTTGTTTCCATCAAGTTCAAAATTATTTTCCTAGAAAGTCCTTATAAAGTTCTACTTTTCAGTTTTTTTTTCATATTTTCTAAACTTATGGTTCAAAAGTTAGAGGGGCACACATTGTTTTTTACTTTTGGAGCGATTATTTCCGAAATGATTGACATTATCAAAAAATGATTTTAGGAAACCCCTATTCATTTTTAAATACCTTTCCAACAATATATCACACGTTAGGGTTGAAATTAAAAAAAAAAATCACTTCTCACTTTACATATAGGGGGGCTACCCTAATAAAACATTTTTTTCCAATTTTTATTTTACCACTTTGTCGGCGTGGTTGATGTACATATTGGTACCTGTACGAGCAAACCCGTACAATAGCATATGTATCAATTTTATGCTGACATCGACGCCCAGCGAATGAATAAAATATACATTTTTAAGTCAACGATCAGTAGTCGCATTGCACCGTTCGGGCTAACAACAAAAGACTCATTCGCCGCGAGTCGATCAGTTATCAGTTTTTGGGTGTTCTTTCAATACACAGATTCAATCATTCTATCAGTCTATCATTTAAATGTACCTTACCCGTACATTTTTGGTCCTTCGAGCCGGATGTCGCGTGTGTTAACTACAGTGTAGCAATCAAATACTGTAAGCTTTCACTAGTGACATCAAGTGAACTATCAGTGAACTATCAGTGAACTATCAATAAACTATCAGTGAAGGTGTTTGTACTGCCAGCAATAGTGCAGTACATAGCAGCAGCAGCAGCAGCAGCAACAATCAGCAGGGGTCAACAGGGATCCGCCTTTGGTGAGCAACAAAGCTCCCGCTTGGACAATCAAGTAAGATCGTTCCATTTATTATCATTTCAACAACATGTCGTGTGTGGAAGACGTACTCGCCCAACAACAGCAACTACTCAATCAGATAGAGCAAAATTACTCAAACTTCAAAAAAGATGGCTCCGATCGCAAAACCTCGGACTATATACGCCGAAGGTTAGAAAATTTGGATGCATGCTGGCAAGAGTATCAATCAAATCATATCAAATTGTGTAGCATCGAATATGCCAGATCGCATACTTATTTTACTTCGAATCAATTTGACACTGTGAAGGAGAGATATGAGAAAATCAGAGCAATTATTCAGAATCATCAGCCAACAGAGGAAAGACCATCAACACCGCTTCTAAAGCCTGCTACTCCTCTAGCTACCTCAAGCGCCGTTCAGCAACTTTCAGGACAAGCTTTTAAGAGTCAGGGATCAAACAGCAAGACGGATGAGATGATGAGGAAACAGATCAGCAACTTCAAGGCCTTTGAACATACTGTTTCAAGCATCAACATGGATGCGGTAGCGGAGAAATGGGAATTCGATCATCTGTTGAGTACGGTAAGGTCTCGCTGGTCTAAAATTGACGCCCAGCATTGGGAATTAGACAGTGAGTTGGGAGACCGAAATCAAGAGTATCATCATATGTACCTCAAATACGAAAGCACATACAACGATGCTATCAAAGCAATCAATAAGAAGATGTCGTCCGTCTCACATAGGGAGCATACTACGCCAAAAATAGAAATACCTACATTCAGCGGCAGCTACCATCAGTGGACATCCTTTAAGGATCTCTTCACCGAAGCAGTTCATGGCAACCCGTCATTATCTGGGGCTCAGAAGATGCAGTTTCTCAAGTCGAAAGTGAAAGGTGAAGCAGAGCGCCTCATACAGCATCTCCCTATCAGCTCGGACAACTATATCATTAGTTGGGATATCTTAAGCCATCGTTATGACAACAAGAGGATGATATTTACCTCACAAATTAACATTTTATTAAATATACCAAATTTACAGCAAGCATCAATTAATCATATCAAACGAATCCATGATACAGCACTTGAAACGATGAACGCCATAAAAACCCTCGGCGTTGATGTGACTTCGTGGGACCCGTTGATCGTGCACATCTTGTGTCAGAAATTGGATTCGGACACATTCAGTGAATACAACGCAGCAATCAAACAACCTCGAGAATTACTCGAGTTAAATGAATTTCTAGCCTTTCTAGAGGGTAAGTTCACGAGCATGGAAGCAAGTAGAAGAAAACAGGAGATCAATAATCAAAAATACTTTTCTTCAAACAACAATAAACCATCAGAATCAAGAAATTATCATACAAAGCAATCATATTCAAGTAACAAGGCTATTTCGCATTTACCAAGTTACAGGAAATTGCAAAACTATCGGCCAAACTGTCCAGTCTGCAATGACGCACATGCCATATTCTTTTGCAAACAATTTGCTGACTTTTCCCCGATGAAGAAAAAACAATGTGTTACTAACTTAAATTATTGCCAAAACTGCTTATATGACCATAAAGGCAAAGAATGCTTATCAAAGAAGCGTTGCGTCGAATGCAACGAATTTCACAACACATTACTTCATGAATCGTTTTCTAAGGAATTGTCAAAACAAGGAGGCAACGCGATACCTTCTACACAGCAAAACAACATCCGTTATAATCAAGAACGTGCAAATCAAGGCAACACGCACGTGACACAACAAAATATGATGCAAGAAACTTTGCTTTCAACCACACTGCTAAAGGTTCAGAAAGCAGATGGGACCTACCTGATCCTCCGGGCCCTTATTGATCAGGGCTCACAAATGTCTCTTATAACAGAGAACGCCGCTCAGCAGTTAGGATTGCAGCGATCCAGGTGTGACGGCATAATTACAGGCATAGGACAAAGGGAAAACAGTTGCAAAGGAATGCTGAACCTGAACTGTATGTCAAGCTCAAGAATCAAACTCTATCAATTTAATATCGATGTTTACATTATGAACAACTTAACAAAATATTTACCATCATACTCATTCCCTAAAATAGCATGCCCATTTCTGGATAATCTTGAATTAGCAGATCCTGAGTACAACATCAGTCGACCCATTGACATACTGTTGGGTGCGGACGTATACTCGAATATTCTTTTAGCGGGCATGTGTAGACTAAGCGAATCACTTCCGCTTGTTCAAGAGACTCGTCTGGGTTGGATACTATGTGGAAATATGAAAACAAAATTAATGTGCAACGTGGTACAATTCGACTTAGACAAATTTCAGCAATTTTGGGAGATTGAAGATATTACAGAAGAAAAATCATTATCATCAGAAGATCAAGAGTGCATTCAATACTATGAAGCAACCACAAGTCGATTGGATGACGGAAAATATGAAGTGAGACTTCCACTCGTACCACAATTTGAGGAGAAATTGGGGCAGTCCAAAAACAAGGCTGTTGCTCAATTCATTCATTTAGAAAAGAAATTACATAAAAACAATACTTTGTTCAACGCTTATAAATCATTCATTACCGAGTACAAAACCTTAGGTCACATGAAACCTTCACCTTGCAATCAGACACTGGAATGTTTCCTACCGCATCATTGCGTATTGCGCGAAGATAGTGCAACGACTGCATTACGAGTTGTTTACAATGCTTCGGCAAAAACATCAACAAATCAAAGTTTAAATGACCTAATGTACACGGGGCCCAATTTACAGCAAGACCTTCAGTCTCTTATCATTAAATGGAGACAATATCAGTACGCATTCACAGCTGATATAGAAAAAATGTTTAGGCAGATTTGGGTACACCCAGAAGATCAACCTTTACAAAAAATTGTGTGGAGAGATAACCGTAACATACGGCACAAAAGCAGCTCCATTTCTTGCAATGATGACATTGAGACAGTTAGCCACTGATGAACGGGACAAGTTCCCAGAAGCTGCTAACGTCGTCGAAAAATCATTCTATATGGATGATCTAGTACATGGAGCCTGCTCCCTATCATCAGCACTACAGTTGCAGCAAGATTTGATGAATCTACTGAAATTAGGGGGCTTCAACTTGAGAAAGTGGATGTCAAACGATAGTCGTCTACTACAAATAGAAGATCAAGACTATTATAAACAAGAAAGCAAGAATTTTAGTCAAGCAGGATTAACTAAAACATTAGGACTCCGCTGGAACCCTACACATGATAACTTCACATTTGTATCAAAAATTGAACCATCAAGCACCAATATCACTAAAAGAATCATACTATCAGACATGTCTAAAATATTCGACCCATTAGGATGGATCGTGCCCGTAACAACAAAATTGAAGATTTTATTTCAAGAAACATGGTTATCTAATCTTCAATGGGATGAACACGTACCAGATAAAATCAGCAAAGAATGGATCATAATCAAAGAAGAATTAGATAGTATCAGTCAATTTAAAATACCAAGATGGTACGGTACAGAAACAGCAAGCTGTGTAGAGTTACACGGCTTTTGTGACGCATCAACAAAAGCTTATGCTTGCGTCATTTACTGCAGAGTTGTAAATAGCAATAAATCAGCAATATTAGTAGCCGCTAAATCAAAATTGGTTCCTACGAAAAAACTAATATCACTACCTCGATTGGAATTGTGTGGAGCACTGTTGCTGGCCAAGCTCATGACCAAAGTCAAGCAAAGTCTCACTGGTCATGATCTACATATATTTGGTTGGAGTGACTCTACTGCCGTATTGGGATGGCTTCAAGGAAACCCAAGTCGGTGGAAAACGTTCGTAGCAAATAGAACAACACAAATAACTGATATCATTCAACCACAATTTTGGCGATATGTGAAATCAAGTGAAAATCCCGCTGACTGTGCTAGCAGAGGACTCAGAGTGACTCAATTAATTGATTATCGTTTGTGGTGGTAAGGACCGACATGGTTACAATCTTTTGAAGCAACCAAAGAAAATCAAGCAATCTATACAACAAACGAGGAAATAAAGAAACAAGAAGACGTTCATGTTGTGACAAATAATGAATCAAGCATCATTACCGTCCTGTTAAGCAAGTATCAATCAATCAACAAAATTTCACGTATTCTAGCATTAGTGATGAAGATTACGACCTACAAAAGAAAAGCAAAAAAGCAATATTTATCATTATCAGAAATCAGTCAAGCAAGGCAAAAAGTAATCAAGCATATACAGCAAAAAGAATTCGTGAAAGAAATAAAAGACTTAAAGCAAGAAGGCAAGTTAAATACAAAAAGCAAATTATCAAAATTAAACCCTTACCTGGATGAAAATGATATCTTAAGAGTTGGAGGGAGACTAAAAAAGGCACATATCAGCCATGACATGCAGCACCCTATTATCCTGCCGCACAGTGGACGTCTGACAGAATTAATAATAGAGGATGCACATCAAACCATGTTGCATGCCGGGGCCCGGCTGACATTAGGTTTTATCAGACAAAAATATTGGATTCTAGGAGGGAACGTCGCTACGAAGAGGCAGCTTCGTCGTTGCGTAATATGTAAAAAGCAAAATCCAGACAGCCAACAGCAAATCATGGGGCACCTGCCGGAGGCCAGAAGTAATCCATCACGTCCGTTTACGCACACAGGCGTAGATTTTACTGGTCACATCTACGTCAAAGCAAGCAAAGGACGAGGCATTAAGAGCACAAAAGGATATGTGGCTGTCTTTGTGTGCATGGCCACCAAGGCAGTACACTTAGAACTAGTTGGTGATCTAAGCACAACTTCATTCATAGCAGCGTTAAGAAGAATGGCAGCTCGCAGAGGGACGCCTAGTCACATTTATAGCGATAATGGTCGCAACTTTGTCGGTGCTAACAATGTACTACAACAGGAATATCAAGCACTTATGAATATCATGCAAGACAAAGACCTAAAAGCAGAAATTTTAAATATGAAAATCGAATGGAGTTTTAATGCGCCCTCATGGCCATCGGCGGGAGGTCTATGGGAGGCGGCAGTTAAGAGCTTCAAATATCATTTCAAGAGAGTTATTGGTGACCAGATTCTTACATTTGAGGAACTATCTACGGTACTTACACAGATTGAGGCCTGTCTCAACATGAGACCATTATGTCCTATATCAGAAGATCCAGATGATGTGGATTTTCTAACGCCTGCTCACTTCCTAACAGGTGGATCAAAGGTTACCGTACACGAGACTGAAACGGATTTAAGAACCCGTTGGCAGTTGACACAAAAAATTGTACAGGATCTCTGGAAAAGATGGAAGAATGAGTACCTAGTACAACTTACAGAAAGAACTAAGTGGAGACAAGCAAAAAGGAACCTCAATGTAAATGATATTGTCATGATTCATGATGACAATCTTCCACCGGGAAAATGGCTGATGGGCAGAGTCATCGAGCTTCACCCCGGTTCCTATGGTCATGTTCGCGTGGTTACAGTAAAAACCAAAAACGGAACACTGAAACGTCCTATCACAAAATTATCAAAACTCCCAGTTAACAATGAATCCTCGCAAATCAAGCAAGCAAAAACGACGGATTCGGGAGAGTCCAACACAAATAAACAGTCTGAAACAAGGAAAGCAGGCACTCGTTACAACATAGCGTCGGTGTTTACAGCAATCATCCTATTTTTTAGCATCATAACAACTTCCCAATGCGCACTTAACGTCACACAATTTAGAAGTAATCAGCATATTTACTTCGATAAACTATCAAACATGCAAATCATAAGAGACAACTGGAAATTAATCATATACTACGACTTAGAGCCTTATTGGGAAGGAATTACGGCACTTAACAAAAGTATCATATCGCTAGAACAAACATGCAGCAACATTAAAGCACAATCATATTGTGACATAATATTATTGCAACTACGTCACGGGTACAACGAACTGGATTACAATAATCATTTGTTACTCAGTCAGCATTTTGCAAGGCCAGCGAACAGGTGGCGACGAGGTTTTATCGACGGTGTCGGTTACATAGCAAACGGGCTGTTCGGAATATTGGACGCTCGATTCGCGGAACAGTACGAGAAAGATATCACTCTACTTCGCAATAATCAACAGCTTATTGTCTCATTTTGGCAAAATCAAACCTCGGTCATAGAAGCAGAATTCAGTCTCTTGAAGAGGACGGAGGCTACAATGCACAAACAACATAAAATGATTCATCAACAGTTTTCGAACATCGAAAATACATTAGAAGTATTAAAGGCTGAAACTCAAAATCTTTCGAGAGCAAGTAAAGTTTCCATGGGAGCTATAGTCACAAGCAATCTACTACACGACTTGAAAGATTTACAGAACGCTTTAGTGGATACAATTACAGACATCTATCATGGGCGATTTAATCCACATTTATTAACCGCCGAACAATTACAGGATCAGCTGAGCACTATAGCAACTCATTTGTCTACTGACGTCACCTTACCTGTAGAAAATATTCATACGGATCTTGCACAACTTTTTAAACTTCTACGAGTCAAAGCAAGAATGCTTAAGAATTACTCAATATTTGAGGTACAAATACCTTTGATAAGCAGGGACACCTATGAAATATTCAAGCTAATACCAATCCCTGCGAAGAAAAACAACAACACAATGTTATCAATTAAACCAGTGTCCGATTTCATAGCTGTAAACCTGAAAAAGGATGCCTACATCATCTTGGCAGAAAATATCATCGATTCCTGCCTAGTGACAAACGTACACTTATGCAACATTCATTCTCCTATTTACAAACTAAGCAGAGATAAAGACTTCTGCCTATCAAAGGCATCATCATGTGAGGTCAATATCGATCCCTGTCAAAACCTTTGGATAGAAAGCCACTCTATCAACAATTATATTTATTTTTGCTGCGGTCAATGTAACCTACGAACAGTATGTGGAGATCAAGTTACCGCGCATCAACTGACTCACTCCGGACTTATATCAATAGATTACGGCTGCATAATCAAATCAGATAATTTTGAAGTAATTGCTCATCAACAAAGAACGAGCGATGTTAGTATCAGCGCTAACCTATACTCACCAGTCATTGCATCCATAAATCACGTAATAAACGTGTCTATTCCTCAAGATGTCTTGAATGACTCCAGCATAGAGAGCGATCGAGAGTTTAAAACAATTGAGGACAAAATCAAGATCATGAAAGAAAATGGATTGTTAATTGACAGTCTGTCATCCCACGACATTCATCATTACACCGCGATCTACTGTATGGTCGCCGTGGTAGCAGCAGGTCTCGGAGTGTTCGCGTGGAGCCCGCGCTCTCGCCGGCGGCGGCGGTGACGCCCGCAGCAGGCGGCGCGCCCGGCAGCGGCGCGGGCCCGGCCACGCAACGTGCGTGTGTTGGGGATAGTGTAGTGTATCAGTGTGACAGTGAAAGGGCGAAGGTGGTAACTAGTGCGCGAGTGTTAGATAAAGCCACCTCCCCTATGTTAGGTTCTTATACAAGCATATCTAATTTGTGAAGTGTTAACGATAGAGACACTAAGAAATTAGATTAACATCAAATCATGTATTATAATTATTTGTTTATCATTTTAATCACTTGTATTTTTATATCTTTTCCTCGGGGAGCATGTACGAGCAAACCCGTACAATAGCATATGTATCAATTTTATGCTGACATCGACGCGCAGCGAATGAATAAAATATACATTTTTAAGTCAACGATCAGTAGTCGCATTGCACCGTTCGGGCTAACAACAAAAGACTCATTCGCCGCGAGTCGATCAGTTATCAGTTTTTGGGTGTTCTTTCAATACACAGATTCAATCATTCTATCAGTCTATCATTTAAATGTACCTTACCCGTACAGTACCAAATTTCAGCTTTCTAGTGCTAACGGTCACAGAGATTAAGCGAGGACGGACGGACGGACAGACATGGCGAAACTATAAGGGTTCATAGTTGACTACGGAACCCTAAAAATGACTATAATAGGTGAACGGAGTAGAAGCAAATGGCATACTTAGTTTTTTAATTTGAAATTAAAATCAGACTCTTATTGCGTATGATTATTAAATTCGATTTTTTTTTTTTTTTTTCTAAATTTCTCGTTCTATAATCTAAAATGAAAAGTTTACTTGAAATTTAAAGCGTTTTTTGAAAGTGATAAAAAAAGTCATTCGGTAAAAGCATGATGATGTTTTAAGATGAACGAGTGTTTCAGCCAATCGAGCTGTTTTTATTAACACTACTATGATAAGTGTTGTATCTCTGCACGACATGACCCTCTGTCGCAGATGGCGGCGCACCACAGCAGCCTGCTGGAGGCCATGGAGCAGCGGCGCGTGAGCGTGGCCAAGGGCGGCGTGGTGTGCAGCCTGGCCGCGCGCGCCGCTGTGCTGGCCGCCGCCAA
The DNA here is from genome assembly GCA_905147715.2 of Xestia xanthographa. Classification (NCBI taxonomy): domain Eukaryota; kingdom Metazoa; phylum Arthropoda; class Insecta; order Lepidoptera; family Noctuidae; genus Xestia; species Xestia xanthographa. Next base: position 23,235,713 of record LR990642.1, on the reverse strand, counting down.
CCCCGCCCAGGGCAGCTACAACAGGTAACACCATGGAGCAGCGGCGCGTGAGCGTGGCCAAGGGCGGCGTGGTGTGCAGCCTGGCCGCGCGCGCCGCTGTGCTGGCCGCCGCCAACCCCGCCCAGGGCAGCTACAACAGGTAACACCATGGAGCAGCGGCGCGTGAGCGTGGCCAAGGGCGGCGTGGTGTGCAGCCTGGCCGCGCGCGCCGCTGTGCTGGCCGCCGCCAACCCCGCCCAGGGCAGCTACAACAGGTAACACCATGGAGCAGCGGCGCGTGAGCGTGGCCAAGGGCGGCGTGGTGTGCAGCCTGGCCGCGCGCGCCGCTGTGCTGGCCGCCGCCAACCCCGCCCAGGGCAGCTACAACAGGTAACACCATGGAGCAGCGGCGCGTGAGCGTGGCCAAGGGCGGCGTGGTGTGCAGCCTGGCCGCGCGCGCCGCTGTGCTGGCCGCCGCCAACCCCGCCCAGGGCAGCTACAACAGGTAACACCATGGAGCAGCGGCGCGTGAGCGTGGCCAAGGGCGGCGTGGTGTGCAGCCTGGCCGCGCGCGCCGCTGTGCTGGCCGCCGCCAACCCCGCCCAGGGCAGCTACAACAGGTAACACCATGGAGCAGCGGCGCGTGAGCGTGGCCAAGGGCGGCGTGGTGTGCAGCCTGGCCGCGCGCGCCGCTGTGCTGGCCGCCGCCAACCCCGCCCAGGGCAGCTACAACAGGTAACACCATGGAGCAGCGGCGCGTGAGCGTGGCCAAGGGCGGCGTGGTGTGCAGCCTGGCCGCGCGCGCCGCTGTGCTGGCCGCCGCCAACCCCGCCCAGGGCAGCTACAACAGGTAACACCATGGAGCAGCGGCGCGTGAGCGTGGCCAAGGGCGGCGTGGTGTGCAGCCTGGCCGCGCGCGCCGCTGTGCTGGCCGCCGCCAACCCCGCCCAGGGCAGCTACAACAGGTAACACCATGGAGCAGCGGCGCGTGAGCGTGGCCAAGGGCGGCGTGGTGTGCAGCCTGGCCGCGCGCGCCGCTGTGCTGGCCGCCGCCAACCCCGCCCAGGGCAGCTACAACAGGTAACACCATGGAGCAGCGGCGCGTGAGCGTGGCCAAGGGCGGCGTGGTGTGCAGCCTGGCCGCGCGCGCCGCTGTGCTGGCCGCCGCCAACCCCGCCCAGGGCAGCTACAACAGGTAACACCATGGAGCAGCGGCGCGTGAGCGTGGCCAAGGGCGGCGTGGTGTGCAGCCTGGCCGCGCGCGCCGCTGTGCTGGCCGCCGCCAACCCCGCCCAGGGCAGCTACAACAGGTAACACCATGGAGCAGCGGCGCGTGAGCGTGGCCAAGGGCGGCGTGGTGTGCAGCCTGGCCGCGCGCGCCGCTGTGCTGGCCGCCGCCAACCCCGCCCAGGGCAGCTACAACAGGTAACACCATGGAGCAGCGGCGCGTGAGCGTGGCCAAGGGCGGCGTGGTGTGCAGCCTGGCCGCGCGCGCCGCTGTGCTGGCCGCCGCCAACCCCGCCCAGGGCAGCTACAACAGGTAACACCATGGAGCAGCGGCGCGTGAGCGTGGCCAAGGGCGGCGTGGTGTGCAGCCTGGCCGCGCGCGCCGCTGTGCTGGCCGCCGCCAACCCCGCCCAGGGCAGCTACAACAGGTAACACCATGGAGCAGCGGCGCGTGAGCGTGGCCAAGGGCGGCGTGGTGTGCAGCCTGGCCGCGCGCGCCGCTGTGCTGGCCGCCGCCAACCCCGCCCAGGGCAGCTACAACAGGTAACACCATGGAGCAGCGGCGCGTGAGCGTGGCCAAGGGCGGCGTGGTGTGCAGCCTGGCCGCGCGCGCCGCTGTGCTGGCCGCCGCCAACCCCGCCCAGGGCAGCTACAACAGGTAACACCATGGAGCAGCGGCGCGTGAGCGTGGCCAAGGGCGGCGTGGTGTGCAGCCTGGCCGCGCGCGCCGCTGTGCTGGCCGCCGCCAACCCCGCCCAGGGCAGCTACAACAGGTAACACCATGGAGCAGCGGCGCGTGAGCGTGGCCAAGGGCGGCGTGGTGTGCAGCCTGGCCGCGCGCGCCGCTGTGCTGGCCGCCGCCAACCCCGCCCAGGGCAGCTACAACAGGTAACACCATGGAGCAGCGGCGCGTGAGCGTGGCCAAGGGCGGCGTGGTGTGCAGCCTGGCCGCGCGCGCCGCTGTGCTGGCCGCCGCCAACCCCGCCCAGGGCAGCTACAACAGGTAACACCATGGAGCAGCGGCGCGTGAGCGTGGCCAAGGGCGGCGTGGTGTGCAGCCTGGCCGCGCGCGCCGCTGTGCTGGCCGCCGCCAACCCCGCCCAGGGCAGCTACAACAGGTAACACCATGGAGCAGCGGCGCGTGAGCGTGGCCAAGGGCGGCGTGGTGTGCAGCCTGGCCGCGCGCGCCGCTGTGCTGGCCGCCGCCAACCCCGCCCAGGGCAGCTACAACAGGTAACACCACTCCGCTCTACTATTTCAGCTGAAAGACGTCCACTGCTGGACATGGGCCTCTCCCGAAGGGGGGTTTTTGCCATAATCGCCACGCTTGGCAGGCGGGTTGGTGATCGCAGTACGGTTATTACAAAAGCACAGAGAACGCTGCTGCCCATTCTCTGGTAAGTCCCTTAGTCGCCTCTTACGACACCCACGGGAAGATATGGGATGGTGCTATTCTTTACGTCCACTCCGCTCGCACCCAACAAAAACAATACAGGGTGTAAAAGATCTCATCACGGACCCGTCAACCAAGCATTCTGTACATCAAACTAAGTAACTTTACGCAAAAATTATTGCTGGGAAACGACTTTTTTTGGGGTGAAGTCGAACTCAATGTAACGCACTCAAAACATTGTGCTGATGGATGGATTAAATAGTACGGGGGTCGTGGAGGTGTTTAAAGTAAAAATCTTACATTAAAAACTTGTATTTAAAAAAAAATGACAAAAAGTTGGTACTTTGACCCCCAATATCTCCGTAAATAGAAGGTTCCCAGGTATGGTATAGAACAAAAAAAGCCGGCCAAGTGCGAGTCGGACTCGCGCACGAAGGGTTCCGTACCATTATCTATACATTAGACAAAACGGCAAAAAAATTACGTTTGTTGTATGAGCCCCCCTTAAATATTAATTTTATTCTGTTTTTAGTATTTGTTGTTATAGCGGCAACAGAAATACATCATCTGTGAAAATTTCAACTGTCTGGCGGTCACGGTTCATGAGATACAGCCTGGTGACAGACAGACGGACAGACAGCGAAGTCTTAGTAATAGGGTTCCGTTTTTACCCTTTGGGTACGGAACCCTAAAAATGATCGCAATGACGGGGAAAAATGTGCCTTTCGGCTTCGTTAAGAGGTGTTTCACACCCTTTATAATAGGCTAGTTTCCAGTTCCACCATCAATAAATTGCAAATCTATTTAGTCCGTCAGTTAAGAGTATTGGAAAATAATGGACAAGTATTTTTTGTATATCAATGAATATTGACAAAGATAAAACGCATCAAAACTCGAGAGTGGGGGCTCGTGACGTCACAGCGCACTAAAAATTATAAGAAAGAAATTTAAAAGCGTCGTTACTTCGTCAATTTTGGTTTACGTAACAAAAGAAAAAATACGTGTCAAATATTTTTTGATATTCTGACGGGACTAATTAGATTTTTTCAGGACACAAGCATATTCAAATATGGTCTCTAAGTAATGTCGCTAGCTATACTTTACATTGGCATTGACGGCGGTAAGCCCGCTGATAGCGAGCTGTCTGCTAATGTTGCACATGTAAAGTGTATCTAAAGAGCAATACATAAAGCCCATATTTGAATTATATTCTTTTTACCAGGTGGGAGCGGAGTCGCTTATGTGGGTTCCTTAAGCCAGCGCCTACTTTCTAGGTTCAGGTTTATCCATACATTTAACCGACCACCTGAGCCACCGATTATGCCTTTGATGATGATAAAATTTGAAATTTAATAATCTGAATTTTGCACACAAATGCAAAAAAATAATAATACTTTCTTTTTGAATTTTTAGATCTAAAACTGTCGCAGAGAACCTAAAACTGAATTCCGCACTGCTCTCAAGATTTGATTTAGTTTTTATTCTTTTGGACCAACCAGATGAGGTAAGTTTTAAAATTTATTAAATGAATATGCATGCATTTGTCATCATCTCAGCGAATTTAAAAGGGTTTTATAAAAGGGCTAGATTTTTTTATAAAGCGTGGCCGGATTAACTACCGCCATTTTTTTTTTCAAAGTCGCGGCCACGCATAAGACCTATATTAATCGATAGCTGGCGTGGTAAGTTTTAAAATTTATTAAATGAATATGCATGCATTTGTCATCATCTCAGCGAATTTGAAAGGTTTTTATAAAAGGGCTAGATTTTTTTATAAAGCGTGGCCGGATTAACTACCGCCATTTTTTTTTTTTTTTTTTCGGAGTCGCGGCCGCGCATAAGACCTATATTAATCGATAGCTGGCGTGGTAAGTTTTAAAATTTATTAAATGAATATGCATGCATTTGTCATCATCTCAGCGAATTTAAAAGGTTTTTATAAAAGGGTTAGATTTTTTTTATGAAGCGTGGCCGGATTAACTACCGCTATTTTTTTTATATTTTTTTTTCAAAGTCGCGGCCACGCAGAAGACCTATATTAATCGATAGCTGGCGTCAATACATACAAGTTTTTTCTAAGACAAAATGTTCTCAAGTTTTAAGTTTCCGAAATATATGGCGTTGTGATCGCTACCGACCGCTCCGCTGACGCTTTAGAAGATTTTGTCTCAGACAAAACTTGTTGCTGTCGATGATCGATGTTAGCTATCGATTGATACACGTTTTAGGCGTGTCTGATCAAATTAAAGTTGTGGTGAAGATGCCATTAGTGAATGGATTTTAACTTCATATCTCGGAAACGTGACACTGAAGAACATTTTGTCTCCTACAAAACTTGTTTGTATTGATACCAGCTATCGATTAATATAGGTCTTATGCGTAGCCGCTACTTTGACAATAAAAAACAAAATGGCGGAAATTAATCCAGCCAAAAACTTCAAATCCTTTTACTCATTGCCCCTATAGACTCGTGTCCGATATGACGATGTGTCGGTGTTACATGAGACACTGAGACAATCAGTACACTCATTGTCCTCAAAAACATAAATATAGAATTAATTTCATGTATTTACGTTTTGGATTTGAACGTTAGATATATATATGTAAGTATTTATTCATATTGTTTCAGAAAATGGACGCGATGTTATCGGAGCACGTGTTAGCACTGCATTCAGGTCAGAGAGGAAAACATTCAACGAAAACCAGTAACCTAAACGCTAGTATAAATACAAGCCAGTGTGAAAACGAAATTTCGCTTCGGTAATTCTTAATGAATTTTCAAATTACTTTTCAGAGTATTGAGCTACTATTGAAACATTTAAATTGCGTTTTCAAATCAATTTCAGAAACATAAAACCCTAAACCATATAATTAACGTCGCCGATTGAAACTTAATTAGGAAACGGGTATACTTCATTACAAACACCTTATCTAATCTTTTATATATTGGTACATACTACTACATCAGCCCATAACGTCCACTGCTGGACATAACCCTCTTCCATGATGGAAGGAATTTGCCGTAATCTCCACGCTTGGCAGGTGGATTGGAGATCGCAGTGATGAAAGACTAACAGAAAACGCTGCTGCCCGTTCTCTGGTCTACGGAGGCGCAAGGTGTTCTGCCTCAGACATTAGTCGCCTTATACGACACCCGTGAGTATAATGGGTTGGTTCTATTCTACTCTTCCGGATACCACACGGCTAATGTTGATGTTATTGGTACCTTACCTTTGAGATAAATTATATTTTAACATAAAACGCGACCGCGTTAAATTCTTCTCTCCTCAGAGATCGCACTGCTCCGCTCTAGTCCACTCATATTTCCACCTGCTCTAGCTTTAGGAGACGAGCGGCGCAGTGAGCAAGATGTCCCAATACAGAGATGTAAGCTGGCTTGAGGGTGAAAACGGAGCCGGCAAATAAGATATCGTTTCGAGTGATGTATAAGACTTCAAAATTAATAATTGCCTTTTATACCTCTTCCAGTCAGAGATTACGTCTGAAACCTGGTGAAGTCATCGATCATTTACCTTTAGTACTCTTAAGGAAATACATAGCTTACGCTAGAAGATATGTTCACCCAAAAATAAGCAAAGAAGCAGCTAATATTTTACAAAACTTTTATCTCGAGTTGAGACACAACCATCAGAGTGGTTCCCACGATGGTACACCGATTACAACTCGACAACTAGAAGCTTGCATACGACTGGCACAGGTAAAATATTTTTTTCAGTACAATTCCTCTAAAACAGGCTCTTATTGCACAACTATTAGATTCAGAATGCAGTGTATTTCACACCCGTGCACGACACCTAGTCAGGGGTTGATTTCCGAAAAATACATATACTTTTCCGTTACTTTTTGTCAAGATAATTATTGCTGACTTTTAAATTCAGTGGACCGCTAGTTAAGATTTCCTAAACTGGGTTTTGAAGCACTTATAATAGTAGGGGAGCCCACGAGGCTATTGGGAGACCTATTGGGATGCAAAGCTTAGATGATAAGAAGAAAAAAATGTTATATGATTATACCTTTACATCGGTGGGGGAAGCGGCTATAGATTTTTAAATATGTAAAAAAAAACTGTTGCATGGACATCCTCGAGCGCATCAGATATTGATAGCATCAATGCCCTACGTATTTTTAATAATGTACGTATGTTAATCTGATCGTTTGCATGATGCGGGTGGTTGTATTTAAGGGTTGAAAATGAAAAAAAAAAAAAAAATCGAGCGCGTCAGATTTTCTAAGGGAGTGTTAAGTACACCAAAAATAAGCTCTCATTCACTAATCTGACGATTTCGATGGGACGCAAACTCGCGGCCATTTTCATAATGTGCAAAAAAAATCGCCATTTTGAAATACTCAAGCGCGTCAGATTAAGATATATATATGGTTCATCTTTATGTTCTAAACGTACTGTCTCATAATCTGACGATTAACTAGAGGGATTCGCCTGATCTGACAAAAAAAAATTAGAAAAACGGTTCACTTTAAAGGCCATCCCTGCAACTTCCCGCTAATTCCATTCCTGGGCGCTTGAAATTGTACTTATGACATTTTTGAGCTCAAAATATAATTTTTGTGATATTTTGAGCTCGCTAAGTTCAAAGAAATAATATTTCTATACATTTGAGCTCTCCCAGCTCGAAAGTCTGATAGAAGTTTCATAGAACACTATTTTTGGAATTTTAAAAGGAAAGGAAGCGACAGTGATTAAATAATAATTAGTGTAAATGTAATAAAAGTATTAAGTGTAAATAATATTGTGTGTGTTTATAATAAAAATCTGCCGCTTTCAAAAGGTGAGGGACTGATATTAAATTTTTAATTTATATAAAGTTATTTTTGTAGCTTTCTGTCTCCCAAGTGTTTTGATACTTATTTTTCTTCACGAGTGTACATGCGCAAAAGTTCGCAAAGCCTATGTTCAGACTCGCCAAGATACGTCGGCCGTATTGTATGCCACGAACGAGTCTTTATGATCAGCTGTGATGGCGTCATGGCAACAGAAACCAGAGTGGGGACGGAGTGAGAGAGTAATAGGAGACTATGACCTCTGAGTTTGTTTCGGCTGTTTCTTCTCAGAGTAGTCAGGTACGAAACACCGGCCCCATCTAGTTTTAAAAAATGACGTGTAAAAGTGTTTGTAAAAACCTACTTGCAAAATAAACATCATTTATCATTTATCATTTATTTATCAATAGATAGAGAAAGAGTGAGAGAGGAATAGAAATCCAGAGAAGGAAATGTAGGCATCACGCAGCTGCACGCATTTAACTTTATCGACGAATTTTTGTTATTTCGGCTTGCGGAAATCGTCAGATTATATATTTTTCATTATTCTTGAATTATTTCCTTCAAAATAAAAAAAAATTTAGCTACGCTCGAGAATGTCGAGATGACCGTTTTTTTTTTACAACTTAGTTGCCCTCCCCTTTTTTACGTCACTCTCAAATTGTCAGATTAGTGGAATATACACTTTTTAGGATGTAATTAACTCACCCTACCTTAATCTGACGCGCTCAAGAATTTCTGATGGTCAATTTTTTTTACTAATCTGATCCTGTATCCTTCACGGGCGGCCTTATATATGGGCCTCATGTTTTGTGGAGGTACTTAACCGGGTACAAGGTATCCCCCTGTATATTAATCTGCCGCGCTTTAGTAAATCCCGAAATCCCCGCTTGGGCTCTACTATAATTTATTTTCTGTTATATTGGTGCTAAGTACCCAAGGAATAAATATGAGTATACATACGACTATTTAATTAAATTCTACCTTTATGTTGTAGGCTAGAGCCCGTATCGATTTAAGAGAAGAGGCAACTGTTCAAGACGCGAACGACGTGATAAGTCTATTAAAACACAGTTTAATTGACACATTTAGCGATGAATTTGGAAATATACAAATGTCAAGGTCTATAAACGGATCTGGTGTCAGTTCTAGAAACAAAGTAAGTACATAATTATTTAACAACATACTTATAATTAAATTAAATGATGTTTATTTTTGCAAGTAGGTTTTTACAAACACTTTTACACGTCATTTTTTTAGGGTTCCGTAGTCAACTAGGAACCCTTATAGTTTCGCCATGTCTGTCCGTCCGTCCGTCTGTCCGTCCTCGCTTAATCTCTGTGACCGTTGGCACTAGAAAGCTAAAATTTGGTACCAATATGTATATCAATCACGCCGACAAAGTGGTAAAATAAATATTGGAAAAAAATGTTTTATTAGGGTAGCCCCCCTATATGTAAAGTGGGAAGTGTTTTTTTTTTAATTTCAACCTTAACGTGTGATATATTGTTGGAAAGGTATTTAAAAATGAATAGGGGTTTTCTAAAATCATTTTTTGATAATGTCAATAATTTCGGAAATAATCGCTCCAAAAGTAAAAAACAATGTGTCCCCCCCCCTCTAAATTTTGAACCATAAGTTTAGAAAATATGGAAAAAATCTGAAAAGTAGAACTTTATAAGGACTTTCTAGGAAAATCATTTTGAACTTGATGGAAACAACAGTTTTTGTACAAAAAAGACAAAAAGTTGTACAAAATAATTTCTGAACCAAGTTTCTAGTACATATATTCGTATATGCAAGCATTTTTACATAATGGATACCCACCTTTAAACTCATAAGTGGGAACACTTATTGTGACGGACGGGAAACTACGGAACCCTACACTGAGCGTGCCCCGACACGCTCTTGGCCGGTTTTTTTTAACTAGACTGGGCCGGTGATTCGTACCTGACTACTCTGAGAAGAAACAGCCGAAACAAACTCAGAGGTCATAGTCTCTTGAAGTCCAGACATAATCTTGCTCAATTCACATGAGGACTATGCAGACTAGTGTCCGAGATGGTATTTTGAAGAAAGAACCACACAGATTTGAGTGGACCTGTCCAGTATACACTGTCATATTACATTTTTGTGCCAGGGTTAATGTTAATCAATGTTTCAAGTGAAGCCAGTGTGTAAAAAAGTATCTTGACTTACACAATATACTTTTATAAAAAACGGTTTTATGTTTCAGTTGAAGAAATTCTTGGATGCGCTAACAAGACGATCGCATCAATTAGGAAAGGATGTATTTACAAGGAAGGAAATGATAGAAATACATAAAGCTGCCGGTGTAGCTGGTGATCCAAACGATTTGATTGAAGCAATGCATACACATTCATACTTATTATTAAAAGGATCAAACACATATCAGTTGATAGCAATTTAAATAAAAAATGATTATTTATGATTTTCACATTTATTTTTAATATCATCAAAACTGTGGCCAAAAATGACTTTACAGTAGAGATTCTGACAATAGAACTAGGTACTATTATTGTTTGTGCTGTTATTGATACTGTTCCTGAGGAGCAAATGGAACAAAAAATCAATAACTCATTACATACAGTCACAAGCATAATTACTGGGGGTCTAAAATGGCCGCTTTAGCAGAATCGTAATTTGAATCACGTTAAAAATATAAATTCTTAAAATGGACTTTAAGGTCATAATAATAAAGTCCACTTTAAGAATTTAAATTTTTGAACGTGATTCATACTAAGATTCTGCGTGGATTCTGTTAAAGCGGCCATTTTAGACCTCCAGGGCATCACATATTTTGGCGTCGCCTGGCTCTTTAAATTCGTTGTGGTACTTCTTCGATGATACATAATATTTGTTCCTTTACTGAAAATTCCTTCTACATTCATTAGATCGAAGGGTCAATCCAAGAATGAATTAGCAGAAGCTAAAATCTGCGATCTACTCGAGAGAGAATAGAGACAGTAGATGTTCGAAAGTATCTGAAGTACTTGGGAATCAAAATGGACGAAGACGAATCTGAGACAGAGGGGGAATCTACACTAATATTATAAAGAGGAAAGATTTGTATTTTTGAGTGTGTATGTGTATGTTTGTAATGAATAAACTCAAAAACTACTGCGCCGATTTCACCATTAGAAAGCTACATTCACCCTGAGTAACATAGGCTATATTTTATCCAAGTAATCCCACGGGAACGGGAACTAGGCGGGTGAAACCGCGTGGCGTCCGCTATTCATTTCTATAGGTGCTGGAAGGGGGGCACGGGCAGCAAACAGCTCTACCAAGAGCAGGTCAAATGAAGGACAAAGCTTCCCATTAAGTATCCCAATCCACCCGTCTTAAGTTCTCGACTGCCCAGCTAATCGATTTCTTACCTAAGGAATTTAATTTTATTTGGATTTAAGAGAATTCATATAAACTTGCGAAAATTGTAAATTCTGTGTTCCGTTTTTGACTGGAAACTGTGTTTAATCCCATTCCCTCCCATTATTTTCCTCATTTATACTACTTTAGCTCATGCCAGCGGCTTCGCCCGCGTGGATGTCGGTTATGGCGACCAAAAGTAGAGCTCCAAGATGGCTTATTTTTTTTCCGACACCTCCAACAAATATTATATTTTAGCCAATGTTTACAAAAACTTGACAATATATATAAGTATATAAAATTAATTATAACCTTCCTCGATAACTACTCTATCCATGAGTGAAAATAGCATGAAAATCGGTGCAGTAGTTTTTAAGTTTATCGCGAACAGACAGACGCGGCGGAGGACTTTCCCTTTTTTACTTGGACTTTATTATAATATGTAGGTAGTGATTATTAATAAGAATTCTCTTGAACACAGCACTGCCAGCCATATTTTTTTCCCCTTCATTTGTGGGGCATTCATCAAGGGAAAAAAATAATAATAAAAAGAGAGAAAGTGGGCACAAAAATTTTAAAGACTTCACTTTGTCTCACTTGGCAGAGCAGACTGGAAAAATCCACAGCTTCTCCAATTGTACCCCAATCTTGATCCAATGTTTAGTCAGCAATACAGTTTGAGAAACTCGGCAATACAGTTAGCCTTTGATGCGAGGATGTATTTGAAAATACCAGAGACAGAATTCAATGGTCAGGCAACCAGTTACCCCAACCTGCTATAACAAAACTAGTTGATCCAGAGGGAGTTCACCTAATTGAAAGGTTTATTCTAGAGGACAAATTTTATAAAAAGAAGAAGGGTTCATTTTTGGGTTTCTCGTCTGCAATATTATTATATAAAGAACCTTACATTTAATCTTGTGATTGTACATTCATATAAATGGGTTGAGTTGAGAGCAAACATTTTGTACTTGAACTGTTATTATGTTAGTTTTCTCAATGATTTAAATTCATTGCCCTAAATATATAATACTTGTTTCAGTCAAAATTCAAATTAATAAAATTAGTTACAATACAGTCTTCTTCTTTTTTTTTACATCAGTTCTTGATGGAACGTCATACAAAGCAATAGCTACATGACAACAGCAATATAAAGTGATGTACCCTACCATAAAATTAAATGGTGATGGCCATATAAGTAGTCCAAAATATAGATTACCAATATCAGTACCAGCAAATAAATAGAAATTTGAAATGGCTGACAAACTTAATAACGGTGCACACAAAAATGCAGTAAATCGAACCTCCATTGCATTTGTTTTTAGTACTTTTGCTTTAAACAATTTGTATTTTTCACTTTCTGCAATAGCTTTTCCAATATACTCAACTACAATACCTGCATAATTTAAAACTGACCATACAAATATATTCCACGTAGTTCCATGCCACATAAAAATGAACATAAAGGTAAGAAGGGATGAAAGCAACTTGTAGCTCATTTCAGGCATTTTTATAGTATGGGTCAATGTGAAGAAAACTGGTTTGTAAACATACCTGGAATCACAATTTAAATAAATATTATTTTCCTACCAAAATACCAAAGAATTAAGAATTACATAATACCTAATTTTAAAAAAAACTCACTTTAACAAAAACCTGTACAGCCCCACATCAAAATATCTCCACATTTGTGAGTAAACATGGATTCTGAATATGCACCTTGGTGTTGGTGGAGGATCAATATTGTCTAGTCTTGAGTATGCTGCTGTAGTTCCGTAAGAGACAACATATTTCATATGGAACTCCAAGCCCATCCATAGTCCTCCTCCACAAAGTGCTAGCGATGGCATCTTAAGCAGAGCCTGAAATTTTGTCACATTAGGATACCATCACTATATTTAAGTAAGACACAAATAAACAAAAAACTCCAAACCTCCATATGACTTTGCATTGCAAAAAAATATACAAAATGGAATGATAATTCCAGGAAAGTGGTATAAATCATAAACCGCATCATATCCAGAAAAAAACTCTTTAGCCTCATAAACAAGTTTTCATTTCTCATATGGAAACTTTTTTCAAATTCTTCATATATTATTATTGGTCCAACAAATAATAAAGGCAGGTACAAAACATAACTGAACATATTTATCAGTTCTTCAAATACTGATGATTGGTTCAATTTATCTTTATCTGGAGCTTGTGTGTATTTCTCTTTTTTGTCTACATAGTCAAGACAAAAACTAATACATCTTAATTCAACCCAAGCAATTGCATATAACATTACAAAAACTTCTTCATCTTCCAAACTTCCAGTATCCAAAAAACGCCAAAAGAAATATTTATATTTAAGAGTATTGTATCCAGCCAACAGAAAAATGCTGGTCAACCATATGCTAATTTTTTTACCACCAAGCAACACAATACCCGCGAATATTACAGGCTGGGAAAAAATTATAATTATCTGCCTAAAACCCATATTAATAAGTATATAAATTATACTCGATATGATGTACCAATATTTCAGTAGAGAGTTATTTGTTTTTCGTATGATCTCTGATACAAAAAATTGAATCAACATATAGAACCATGAAGTCTGTATAAGATACTTCCATGTACTCCATTCAACATCAGAATCATCTTTTAGCCTTGATATAATTCGCCAGCCTGGATTTAAGTCCCTTATTTTATATTGAAGTTCATGGTTGTTTTCAATTATTTCTGAAACAGTACAAGTAAAAAAACTATATTTCTATACGACCCTAGATAATTAAAATATTTTTCTTAATAAACCTTAGTCATAATTGTACGAATTTCTAGTTTTATGAAATTACCTGTCTGTGCCCGGATTAATTTGTGTATACAATAGAAACAAGCAAATGTCCATATAATAAAATGGACAAAATTTTCAAAACGATTTAAGTCACTTTTCATTTTGCTATTTTTTGAATTACAAATCACTTTACATCCTTAAATTCATTAAAAAAAATTAAAACATGATTCAGTTCAGAGCCAGAATAATAAACAACAATCACACCTTTCAAATTTGACGGTAATTGAATGAATGAATGGAAATGGAATGAATTGTACGAATCGAATGATGTTTTATGGTTTTATGTAGTCCTATCATTCGTAAGTCTTTTCAACCATGTAATTTAATAAGCAGCAACACTGTTCAGATTATGTATTATCTACTTGCAGTTCTTTTACAACTAAGGTGAACGCAGACTAAAGGTAAACCGTAGACTTAGCCGCACCGCAGTCGCCGCATTCTAATTTTTCTATACAATCTCGCACACAGGCATAGACACAGATTGCACACAGACAGACTGCATAGAACTTTATACGAAGAATTTGAATGCGGCGACTGCGGTGCGGCTAAGTCTGTTCACCTTTATTTTACCTCTGACTTTTTTTTTTTTTTTTTTTTTTTAAATAAAATGTTCTTAATTTATAAGCGGTGGAAGGAGAGTAAAAGGCTGACAGCGGGGCGGGGGGAGCGGGTTTTTTTTTTTTTTTTTTTTAAATCACTCATTTACTAATTCTGATTTTCCTATAAAAAAACAGTCTTTGGGGACTGCCGATAGAATTGAAAACAAAAAGTACACAGGCCCCGCCCCTGTCGTAGCACTGGTTATGCCCCGCGCATGCCTATGTGGTGCTACGCCGTAGCGGATGCTACGAACGGCTACGAAGCGTGACCGCACGTTACGTTACGTGACGATGAGTTCAATGTTTTTCCTTCACCAAAAAAGTAGGTACTCAACGCGCCTAAAGAAGTTTTCACTTCAAAAATATGTTTATTAGCTACGCGACGACTCATCCGAACTTGCGGATGATTCTTCGCTTTACAGTTTTAAAAGGGTAACGTCTCATCCGCGGATGAAATATTTTGCGGATGAATTGTCACAGTTGTTAGAGGTGAAAGCAGATCTAGCCGCACCACAGTAGCCGCATTCGAATACTTCTATGCAATCTCGCACACAGGCATAGACACAGATTGCACACAGACACAGATTGCATAGAACTTTATACGAAGAATTGGAATACGGCGACTGCGGTGCGGCTAAGTCTGCTTTCTCACACAAAAATAGCGTCCCCAACATCTCTCCATTTGTTGTTATTAAAGTGGATGCTTTCATAAGTTTTTTAAAATTTGCAGGCCAGTGCTTGGTTGTATGTTGATTAAAATATTATTTGCGGTTGTAAGACGTATGTAATTACAGATTTATATTCATCAAAATCATCAATACAACCGTAAAAGTTCATAGGTGTAAAAATGACTTTAGCAAGGTCAAAATTATTCCTGATTCCTGCACCTATAGGGAACGTGCACAACGACGGTGGTGCCAACTGGCGTCACCAATCCGAATCTTGTACCAAATTAATACTTGACATTGACATGTAAAACAAGTAAACAGAATTAATTTTATTATTGAAAATGATTATTCTAGCTAATCATAATCCATTGTTGCATTTCTGGATGTACCAATACATTCACAAAAATGAAAATTAATCAAATAGCGTAAAATAATAAAATTCTATTACTTTCCAAAGAATAGTACTCTCATACCATGTATTATAAGTGAAAAACGCAAAAAATGGATAAATGCAGTAACAAAAATATTTGAACACAATTTGTTTTTGTTACACTCTGCATTGAAAAAGTTCAATAGCCTTCAAAATCAACCGTCCAAGCAAACATTAAATGGTACTGGCGTACCATTTAAACTTCAGCGAACACACATATGTTGCACTGAAGTTCACACCGAATATTCCTCAACAGTTAAACAAAGAGTCCACATGTACTCAGATTATAAACATGGTTATACAATAAAGTTTTTAGTTGGCTGCACTCCTTGTGGTTTCATAAGTTTTGTATCTAAATGCTACGGAGGGCGTTCTAGTGATTGCTTAGTTATAACAAATGATTATGGATTAGACTGCACTGAAGTTCACACCGAATATTCCTCAACAGTTGAACAAAGAGTCCACATGTGCTCAGATTATAAACATTGGTATACAATAAAGTTTTTAGTTGGCCGCACTCCTTGTGGTTTCATAAGTTTTGTATCTAAATGCTACGGAGAGCGTTCCAGACTGCACTGAAGTTCACACCGAATATTCCTCAACAGTCTCCACATGAACTCAGATTATAAACATAGTTATACAATAAAGTTTTTAATTGGCTGCACTCCTTGTAGTTTCCTAAGTTTTGTATCTAAATGCTACGGAGGGCGTTATAGTGATTGCTTATAACAAATGATTGTGGATTGATTTGTTATAGCCTGGAGATACTGTTCTCGCTGATAAAGGATTCCCTTCCATTAAAACATGTGTTGAAAATAAGAAAGTTGTTTAAGCCACCGTTTCTTCATGCACCACAATTTTCATCAGAGAAAATAAACGAAACATACAAAATTCATATTGGTCAACATTCATGTTACGCTGACGAACATTATTGATAGACCGGAACCCATGTTTTATACCTTATATCATAATCAAAAATAATACTTTTGAAGAGATTTGCGTGACAGGTGACAGCATAAGTTTCCTTTACTGTCCGCATAGTGTCTCTTTTGTCGTTTAGTGCTGCCACCTATAGTTCCTGCACGTTCCCTATAAGAATTTGAAGGGTTGTACTGATGATTTTGATCATTATAATTCTGTAACTACATACGTCTTACAGTCGCGAAATGGGTCGCGAATAATATTTTAATCAACATACAACTTAGCACTGGCTTGCAAATTGCAAAAAACGTGAGAAAATTTGAATTTCGTGGACTACCCTTGAGCATCAGCCTTATGTCAAAGTCTCCTCTCTGTCAGTAGAAGTGTTTTTTGTGCACTGTATAGTGCTGCCAACTTAGCTGTGCATGTGGACAAAATTGGAACTACAGTTGCCATTAAAATGACATGTCGAGGCCGCTGTCAGTGACTGCCAATCCATACGTACGTCAGTAGTCAATCCGCGTTGCGGCTGTGACAGGTCAGTGATGCCACATTTGGAAGATTAAATCATCGCTAAATAAATAATAGTGACAGTTACGGTGACAGTGAATGCGATTCAAGTGACTCAGAAGGCAATCAGCAGATGGCTCGCTCTTTATACGTCTGTGGGCTCGAGAACATCGATTATAACAGGAATTCCTCTAGTGCGGCCGCTCGAACTCCTAGAGACCATGATAAAGTATTTCCACAAAATACGTATAAAATTGAATCCTGCACTTTTTACACGACTGTCCAAAAAAAGGAGTGTTATGTTTTTATGGTTCATGTATGTATGTAAGTATGTGTGTATGTATGTATGTATGTTTGTGAATTGATTTATTCCACCATAACTTCTAAACGCCTTAAACGATTTGGATGTATGTGGTATCGTTAGGATCCTTGTGTTACCCCGGGTAACATAGACTAGTGAAAAAATAAAAAATATTTTTTTTGGATACTGCAATATGAGTATGGATATCAAATTAAAGGGCTCATCATTAGGATTTCAAAATGGTATATTATCATGACAATATTTTCATTAACAAAAATGTATTATTATTTATTTAGTTGTACAAGATACGCGCGGATGACTAGGTAAAGTTTGTAAACTTTAAAGTAGTAAGTGTACACCAAATTAATTAAAATGCGAAATTTTTCATCGTAACTAAACAGTGTAAAATAAAAGAAATAAAATAAAAACTCGACTGCGTAAAAAATAACTAATAACTTGAAATAAAAACTGAAAAGAAAAAAACAAGTTCAATAACAAATTTTATTATGGAACATATTGACTGCAACACGGGACCCATTAAATAATCTAGATTAATCATTACATCCAAGGGTCCCGACTGTTGCAGTCAATATGTTCCGTATTAATTTTATTATTGAACTTGCTTTTTTCTTTTCAGTTTTTTTTTTAATTATTATTTTTTAGCCTTTTCTGCCCCAATGTTTTGATTTCTGCATGCAGAAAGAGCATGAAAAACAATACGTTATTTTATGAAATGATGACAAATATAAAATACGTGAACATTAAATACGTACGACAGCAGCAACTCAAGCAAAACCACAGACAGAAAGGATCAAAATATAATCCAGTAAAACTTTAATCAAAATGCATAAAGGAGACAGACAGGAGACAGGACATATTGACTGCAACAGTCGGGACCCATATTGGATGTAACGATTTTAGTCTAGATTATTTAATGGGTCTCGACTGTTGCAGTCAATATCTCCTGTCTCCTGAACTTGTTTTATTCCTGTCAGATTTTTATTTTATATTTAAAGTTATGTTTTATTTATTCACTAACTTCAATTCATAGTCTAGGGGATGTGGTCACCGTTTTCCGGCACGAAGAGAAGATTAGTTCTTGACAAGGATTTATTTTCAACAAACGTACAAATAAATAGGACGGGTCCCGACAACCTTTTCCCAGGAAGGACGAAGGAAGGGAACTGTTGGTCCTCTAATCCAAAAAGAGTGACAATCAGTCTTATTTTTTTTTTTTTATATAGGCTAAGAAGCAGAGTCTTATGCAGTTATTTCAAATAGGACGTAACCTACAAATGCACTGCTAGATCAGTCTTACAAAAATTAATGTACTGGCGGAGGTCATTCAATCGGGGAGAATCTTGACACCGCGATTCACAATCGTGACGTATTTGCAAAGCGCCATCTAGTATCAAGGGGACGGCACTATATAGTATCTCCTTTACCCAATAGATGTCGCTAGTGGTTATAAAGAAGGTTTGCTGCAATAGCTATATTTAAATATATATTATTGTATTTTTTAAATATTTTAGTACTGAGTCTGACCCATGTATACTGAAATGCTTAGTTATAATTTATTATCATTATGCTAGATATACTTTTAAGATTAATATTTATTTAGTTTCGTACTCCTATTATTTACTTTTCGTACATACTAATTCAAATGTTTGTATATTATTGACTACCTACTTTCTTAATATTACATCCTTAGCAGGGGCGTAGCTACCGCCGTATATGCCGTATCAATTATACGGGGCCCCGGGCCACGGAGGCCCCCAACGCGAGTAAGCAAAAGTTAAAAACTACCCAATTTCTTTTTTTTTTCAGAAATAAATCTGTTTGCCGAAAAAGGCAAGGAGAGTGTATATTTAATTTTAATTGTTTGTAAAAAATTTGGAAAAAGTGACAGATAGATAATTATGATTAATAAATATTTCTTTCAATGGGGATGGCAACTATGGAACTAATGGCGCTAGCATAGCTTGTACCAACTGTCGTGATTGGTTAAAAATCTGTCAATGTCATTTTATATTTCAAAATAGCTTGTTTGTTATCATTTGACAGATTGGGACTAAGCTATGGACACGCCATCTACAATCAGCCTTGACCAGCCTTCCCCATTTTATGCAAACAGTTTTTTTTTGTGAGAAATCACAATGAGGGATTTTCTTTTTAGCTCTTCCCTCGTCGCTGGATAGATGGCGCTAGGAGTTAGTACGATAATGCAAGGAACGGAACCTAAAAAAACTGATTTTAACAAAGCGCGAGAAAACTATGTTATATTCGGAAGGTTAAGCAAATGAAAGTGTCAGTCAACGAGAGTATGTGACGTGACACAATGTTTTTTTTCCAAGCGTTTTGGCTTGGGCACCAACTATCATAGTAAGTTCAACGCCATCTATAGAGTTCTTGGAGACTAAGTTTTTTTTAATACCTCAAAAAGAAAACCTCTCATTATTTCCCTAGGGGCCCCTAAACAAATTTTTATACGGGGCCCCGCCAAGGCATGCTACGCCACTGATCCTTAGGATTCTACTATTTATAAAGACGGACTTAAAAGACTGCCTTATGTTTTACTTCCCTGTTTTCTTGGTGAGTTTCTAAAATGGCAATACTAAAATCACCACTAGTGAATAGCGATGCCCTCAGATGAACAGCTATGTTGGTGGCACTGTAGAAGTTCTAGTGATTATTTACTCTCTGGTGACACTGTAACATTTTGTTGGGCGCAACACTATTGTACAGTCGTGGTCTTTTCCGCCTGATCAGTTAAAAAAATCGCTTAAATCATGCGGAGGCGCCGGGCCAAGCCCCCATAGAGTTTAGGCCTATTAAATAGCGTCAACTTTGGCGCGCAAAATAACAATTACCCTCGTTTGGCGTGCGTCACCAGTGCGCTCGGCTCGACCGATCGGTTTCTTTTTATTCATTATTTCTATACAGTCTACGGCTAGAGAGCGTTTCTATGTTGTAAGTGCAAGCAAAAATTAGCTTAGTGGTGAACTGGTGATCGGGACGGAAGTGTCCTTGATAGTACCTTCAAACGTCAAACGTCAGCAAATTAAAATATTGTCATTGGTGCCGATTCCCTTGTTCACAAACTAAACTAAATTTAAATTTGGTTTAGTTTGTAAACAAGGGAATCGGCACCATTGTCAGTCAGGAGCTCCCTAAGAGTACATATTTTCTGTGGTCAGAAGTCACACACAGTGTCATGTCACTGTCAATCAGCAGTACTGTCAGTCGGCAGAAGTAAGAAAGATAGACGGGTAGAGTAAAAGTAGTGTGTGATGTTTATTCCAATAATTATGCAACGATTTTAAATTAATATTAAAGCTGACAGCTATCTAATCTATTTTTGTTGTATTAATGCGTAAAATATTACTCCGTGTGTATTGAGTTTAGTTTTAAGTAATACATATCGCTTGTGTTTAGTAAAAATGTCATGTCTGATGAGCTTACGCAGTAATTTAACACTAAATGGTGTAAGAAAATGGAAATGCAGTTTAACACAGTTACCAAAAAAATATCCGGAAGATCTAATACGCAGGAGTTTTTCTACACGCGAATTACTAAAAGAGGCCTACTGTCGTACGAAGCTAAAATTTAAGTGTAAGTAAAAGCGGTTAATTCTTATTTTATTTGATTGTTATCAATAGGATCGCAGTTCTTTATAAATAAATTACTTTTTGTAGCAAAAAAGTTGCCTCAAGATGTGAATCCTCGAGGTGTATTTGCGTGCAATGAGCTGGATCTTTCTGAAGTTAAAGTTTATGGATTCGATTATGATTACACACTGGCACATTACAAACCTAGTTTGGAACATTTGCTATATAATCTCGGCAGAGAAATACTGTTGGAAAAATACAAGGTTGGTATGTGTTTATTTTAAGTCACTTGAGTATGTGTGCACTAGTGAATATGATGAAAAAGTTGAATCTGTTTAGCCTAACCCAAGGCCAAGCTGAGTGGTTAGAGCAAACAGGTTTTGTTAACACCTGCTCATTCCAATGACTTGTTTTATCTCGTGGTACTCATTAATCAGTAAAACATTTGAACATAAGTTATTGTTTCTTGTTATATATTTACTATTTGCAGGTTTTTTTTTTCGATTGGGAAATCATCAAATGACCCCTCCCGCTCTGGGCAGAGCAGAAGGGAGTGTCAGACTTGTACTGTTTAAAACCCATCCATGTTCCTTCTTAGCCCTTTGTGTTCTAGGGCCCCTGTATCTCTTTCGAACAGTCCCGCAGCGCTAGGACAGTCCCGCAGCCCTGGACGACTATTTGCAGGCCTGCCCTTTTGTTTAAGAAATTTGTTGTTACAGTTATTACAAATACATTTATACTGTTTTTCTTTCAGTATCCCCCAGAGATACTACAATTAGAATACAAACCTAACTTTGCTGTGAGAGGATTACATTATGACATAGAGAAAGGCCTGTTGTTGAAGCTGGACTCATTCTTACAAATACAATTTGGAGCCGTGTACCGAGGTCTCACACAGGTGCCTGCAGATGAAGTGCTCAAACTATACAGAAACAGAATTATACCCATAGCTTATGTTGAGGGTGATACCAGAGCTCATAAAGTAAGTTTATATGGTTAAAATCATTTTTAATCTCAATAATTATAAATGCGAAGTTTTGTATGTGTGTTTTGGAAGTGCATGAAGTTTAGTATACTGGTAGACTATGAATTAGAAGTACCAATAGGCTATGGCAAATTAACGTTACTAAAAAGGGATCTTCTTATTTATAAGTTGAATTTAATGTGAGCAAAGCCATGGACAAAAGAAGTTATAAATAAAATATTCTGTTTTCAAGTCTTGTTTGTGTGACCACATGGTTCTACTAAACTATGCCGATTTGGATGCGGTTTTCATCATCATACTGAGAATTTATTCCAGAATTATTAGGTTATAATAAAGAAATCACAGTTTTTTGCAATAGGAGCAAGTTATCAACAAAATAAACTAATTTTAAAGTTAAAGATTTGGCATAATAAAATCTCTAATAAGTTAGTCTGAATCAACTCATTTAATTAATAATTCACACATTTATCAACTCCTACCCATAAACATTCTACATCCTAAATACACAGACAGAAATCAATATACATAACCATATCAAACCACATATTACTATTTTCGATCATTGTTTCTTTTGTGTTAAGGTTGAAAATCACTTTGTCCATAACACTCAAGTGTAGTAACTAGATAGTAGTCAGTAATCACTGGCACTTGTAAGCAATCATTCATTTGTGCTCCCCTTTGCAACATGAACGGGAACCATGTGTGACAAGACAGTGATATATTATGTAAATGTACTATGAGCTCGGACGAAATCTCACCACCAATACGACTCTTTTTGCTTGCAGCATTCAGCCGCTATTGAAGCGCTTATTTAAGCTCATCGACCAATAGCATCGCAGCATCTGAACCCTTGTTTTTGTTAATGAAAAAAGGGTCGAAAAAAAATAAAAATAAGACCAATAATAGTTCTTCTTCATGTCGACGATTCGTTAAGGGTTGTAAACAGATGTGGAGATCGTGTGCACGGGATTTTGTTTTAAAAATGAGCAATTTCCTCCAAGCTCATGGTACCTACTAATAACAAATAAAACTGTCTGTACTCAATTTATTAACAGATTATCAATGTAATTAGGATTCACTATTGTTTTGTTAGTCTATGAAAGGAATACACAATAAGCAGCGTTATTTTGTTTTATGTACATTTGAAAGTCATCTATTATTGTCCTAAAACTCGGTGGCATGTGCCAAATAACAGCTGAAGTATTTTGGAGTCAGAATTCGCATGAAAGTAGTTAGTGGTTAAAATTGTTTTCCATTGCAAATGTGATTTACCATGGGAGACATAAATTCAACTGTCTAAATGCAATGTTTTTTTTTTCAGCCGAACAGAGCTAAGATGGTGCATTTAGCTGATCTATTTTCAGTCCCTGAAATGGGATTACTATGTAATGTAGCCGAATACTTTATCAAAAATCATATTGATTATCATCCAGAAATTTTGTTCTTGGATGTCAAGGTAATCTAAATAGAATTAAAACATAATGTTTCATATTAAAAAATCTTTGTTTTTTTAATGATTGTTGTATTTATTTCAGAACTCAGTGCAAAGCTGTCATCCCATCATGCATAAGATTGTTGCTCAAAATGTGAAGGAGTATATAAGGCCCAACTCAGACTTAAGGAAATACTTTCAAATGCTGCAGGACAATGATAAGAAACTGTTTCTTGTCACTAATAGTCCATATCACTTTGTGTAAGTTACATGACATGTGTACTATGTATTGTTATTCCTTTGTATACCTAGGTGTATGTAGGCCATTCAGCATACGACATTGTATCAACATAGAACACAGATTGTCCTATTAATAAGCATGTGAGGCAAGTATGTTTATAGACAAATAAGATAAACACGTTTACTGACGTGTTTGATGCATTTGACAAACATACGACATGCAGTTAGAAGATCATTTAAATTCATCATAAATAGAGATAAAGATTAAAAAAACACATCATCATCGTCACATAACTGCTTACATTGGCATGAGTACCTAAATAAATAAAATTGGATTTCTTAAAATATTCTAAATATAAAGACAATCCCTATAAAGTTAAGTCAACCAGGTCTATAGAACCTTTTATTTTACAGAAACCACTGATTTTTGTGCATGGTTTCGTTTCAGGCATGCGGGTATGGAAATGTTAGTGGGCCACGACTGGCGGGATTTTTTTGACGTCGTGATAGTGAACGCGAATAAACCAAAATTCTTCACGGAGGTGTCACGGCCCATCCGAGTGTTCGACAAAAGCGCCAACTCGCACATATGGGAGAAAGTCTCATCATTAGAAAAAGGAATTATTTATTATGAGGTAAAACATTATATAATATTCTTAACTTAGAGACGTGTAAATAATTTTGTAAATATTTTACTGGGCGGAATGTTATTAGGTACAACTCTAGCACCCATCGGAAAAATATTGAAATTATGGGCGTGTTTTTATGATATTATTATCATAATTATCACGTCCTGTTATTTCCGCTGTTTGGAAAAAAAGTATAGACGGAACATATTGACTGCAACAGTCGGGATTTTAACCCATTAAATAATCTAGAATTGTAGACTAAAATCATTACATCCAATATGGGTCCAATAGTGTGTATGGGTGCTTTTGTGAGTGTATTACTGGTGTAAAATGAGTGTGAGTGTTTACGCAATTTTTCTGTACCTATGTTGGTTCAGAGAATGACGGTGATGATGATATTAGTTCTGGCCTGATGTTACTTCGGAACATTTATATTTTTTTCCGTTTGAGAATAATATTTTATTGATTTATATGAAGAAAAAATTACGTGCATATTCCCTATTATCCATTTGGACTGACCTTTCTGGTATTTTAAACCATTATTTTGTTAAGTATTTAAAAGGGTGAACTTTTAACATTGCAGGGCACAGTGAAGCAGCTGCAGGACCTGACGGGCTGGTACGGCCACCAGGTGCTGTACTTCGGTGACCACCCGTACACCGACCTCGCTGACGTCACTCTGGAGCACGGCTGGCGCACCGGGGCGATCATTAACGAGTTGACGGTTAGTACACGACATTTCTAATTATGTCTAATTGGGTTGGACACCAACAATTAAATGACATACTATTATTGGCTGATGTCAAAACGCGATTACCCCATAGGTTTTGTAGGGTTATATCAAGATGCATAAGCATATAAATCAGTCTATATCGTTCCCACTGCTGGGACATAGGCCTTCTCTCTATGAGAGGGAATGGGCTATAACCCACCACGCGGGTCCAGTGCGGGTTGGTAGATGTCACATGTTTTTTTGTTTATAAGATATGGCGATTTCCTCACGATGTTTTCCTTCACCGTTTTGAGAACATTGGTGATGAAATAAATTACACAAAGTAGCGTCTGTCTGGGTTCAAACCCACGACTTACTGCTCGTAAGTCCTGCTGCCACCAATGGGGCAATAACTAGTTGTTGATTTTACTTAACACGAGCACAGTACAAGCGGAGCATAAATTCCCTAGGCGGTAGTCGAGGTCGAAGCTTTTCAGTCCGTCTACAACTTTACACTAAGCGAATTTGTGCTCCGATTGTGTTGGTCTCGCCTTGCGTAGACGCAGCTTAATATACAGTTAGTTGAAATTTTATCGGGTTTTGGTTATTTATGTCACCTACAGCTCTGCCAGACGTCCCGCTTTTGGCGGGACGGTCCCGCTTTTTCAATCAAAATTTATGTCCCGCGCGGGACAGGCTCGGTCCCGCTTTTCGTGGACGGGGATATCTCGACCGTGCGTGCAGCAGCGTACTGAGAGGCGGGGAGATGTTTTTGTTCGTAAATTACTGGAGTTTCTGGAGTTGAGTTATGTTTTGGATTGCTTGGAACCGGAAAACATTGCACCCAAGAAGAAAGTCAAACTAAGAAATAGGGTTAGATAGATTTTGATTTCTGTTTTTTTTTTTTTTAATTCTATTTTTATTCCTATGACGAATAGGACTCAACTATTTAACGATAGGGTAAATCTGATTTAAAATATCATATTTTTATTAAAATACATTTTCTCTGGCTATTTTTGCTATCTATTGTTATCTATACACGTAAACGTTATTTGAACACAAATAAAAAAATATATATTTATAAACCTCTGATTATATAGATTTTTTTGCTATGTCCCTCTTTCGACGAAAGAATCCCGCTTTTTTCACTTAAAAAGTTTCAGAGTCCTGACTTGGCAAAAAAAAAACTGGCAACGCTGGTCACCTACCATATTTTGGATATTTATAAACACATTAAGTATTTATTTCTTCTATACAAAACTAATGTAAAAGGGTCAGCATATTGAAATTAACCAAGCACAAATTCAAGCTCCGGGCTGCTACTGAGAATTCCCTTTTGGTCACATCCCGATACTGCTCTGCCTAACCCAGAGATCATTCGCGACCACTATGTAGGTCAATTCTTATTCAATTTAAATAATTTGTAATATTGTCCAAGCTGCGTAAATGTCGATTTCGGCATAATAGCATCATGAGTGACGACTTCATCTGAATTGCAATTATGAAGTTTTGAATGGGGAAGGAAACTCTAGAACTAATGGCGCTAGCATAGCTGGTTCCCAACATCGTCATTGGTTGAAAATGTGGT
The DNA here is from genome assembly GCA_905147715.2 of Xestia xanthographa. NCBI lineage: Eukaryota > Metazoa > Arthropoda > Insecta > Lepidoptera > Noctuidae > Xestia > Xestia xanthographa. The sequence goes on along the minus strand of LR990642.1, from coordinate 23,209,468 downwards.
AATGTCATTTTATATTTCAAAATAGCTTAACCTCATTGGTCAGATTGAGGCCAGCTATGGTGGCGCCATCTGAGATTTACTTTGCCTTGGTCACCCCATTGAGCATGCAATGTAAACTAGAAAATAATAAGTATTGGATGTTGTCTCCAGCACGAAATCAACACGTTGAACACGCAGTCGTTCAAGGAGAACGCGAACTGGCTGCAGATGTTGACGCAGCTCATTGAGGACCACCAGGACTACAAGGACGCCGATGCGCTTGAGGTCGTCACCGAATGGATGAACGAGCGGGACTACCTCAGGTAACACACCCCACTCACCCAACTTTACTTTCCCAGTCGTTCATGCTTTCTGTGGATCCGGTAAGTAGTTAAGTGTTGTTGACGTCAACTGAGCGCCTCTTTATTACTATAGCTGCAAATCTAGGGATGCAAAAAGGCAGCAAATGGATTTTTTGTGTGTTGGCAGGTGACACCTAAGGTTATTATGTTACCCACCATACGCTTACGCTTATTATTTATGCCTCTTACAACTTTTCAGATTTTAGGCCTACTTACTTATATTAATATTGAGCTAGCATAGTATTATTGTCCCGTTATATGTCAGTCCCTATGATTAAGCATACTATTTTTATAAGCATTACTTCTAAACATATTATATTCAAAATTTCCGTAAAAATGTCGTGATCGATTGGCTGTAAAATAACGCTTGTGTTTTGTTGTTTTCATGCTTCCATTGTAGGAGATGTTATGTAAATTGCAGGAATGAAATAAAGGCAGTATTTAACCCACAATTTGGTAGCGTATTCCGTACATACCACAACCCGACGTACTTCTCGCGACGTTTGTTCCGCTTCGCCGACATCTACACGTCCAATATCTCGAACCTGATGAACTACTCGCAGACGCACACGTTCTACCCGCGCCGCGGAGTCATGCCGCACGAATATGGCTCCTATTTTGTTTGAATTAAGTGTAACTCTAATCACTTTCAATCATGAATAATTTTTGTTTATATATAAATCAGTTTTGTAGCCATTTTTGCCTTATTATGTTTGCATTCAAGCGAATCTGTACCGCTGATACCTGAATATTGAGGCGAGAATACTTTGAGTGATGAACTTATTTAAAATAGTGGTTTTAGATATTTTCATTATTGTTTGTATATATTTTTTTAGAGCTTTTAAATTGTAGATTTATAAGCAAATTAGTTTAAATATGCAATGTAAGACTAATATATCTACACTGTGGATATACTGCAAATCAATAATCATCCAACGGTATTCTAGTCAGAAGTATTTAATATCGTCTTACTATTTATTTTATTATTGTTAACATATCTTTACTATCAATTTGGTCAGTTGGAACGTAGTGAAATAGAATAGAGGATACATGTAAAGTAAATATAAGTAGGAAAATGTAGTGTAAGTATACAAACAATTGCATACAACTTTGAAGTATTTACAGCTAACTATTAGTATTCATTAATAAGGAATTACGGGTTCATTTACATCTAAAGTGGTCTGTTAAACATTTGGTATTGCTTTTACTGTGCTTATACTTTTACTGTGTGTATACTTTTACTGTGTGTATACTTTTACTGTGTATATCATTATGTACCTATAATCCTATATTCATATATACTGAGCATCTGTTATGTAGTGCTCGTGAATTATAATCAAAAGAGGTCAAAGTTACACTTTTATTATCTCCACCAAGAATCTTATTTTTATTAAGCATTTTGAAAGCTATTTATTCACTTGAGTGATTAACGTGACTGTTGTTAAAATTAATGAATAATTAAATCTTAGTGTATGTTTATATTTTCTATTCAAAAATAGTGTATATCAACTACAATAATTATAAGCTTTATCGTCGTTGTTTGTAGCTTTAATTATAAATTATTTTTACAAAAATATTTGATATCTTGTTTTGTATAGTAAGATCGTTGTTCCTAGCTCTTCAGTATAAATATTCCTAATATTTATTAGAAATTATAACGTTTAGCACACGTCGAATATTACGAATTATATTGCCATAACAAAATCAAGTTACTTTTTTACCTCGTTGTTCAGTGGTCGCAAGCGCGACAGCTGAGGTCCTGGGTTCGATTCCCGGGTCGGGCAAAGTGTTATTGGGGTTTTCCATCAGGAATTATCAGTAACAGGCATGTGGATTTGTGCCCGGTTGATGGCAATAGGCTCGTCACCAATTATATGGGACTAAGTACACGTCTGTCTAACTCTTGGGGTATTACAGGCGTTATGTTATGTTACTTTTAAGTGCCATTTTTGACATTAAAAAATTGTTTAAATTCACTTCTTTTATAGTGGCACAAATTCACGATCCAATGAGTTTAGTGTTTTACATAAGAATATTTTGTGTTATAGTCGTCGGTGTTTTAGAAAAATGTTGCAATAAAAACATGTTTACATTGAATTATTTTTATTATTTTACACTTTATCTATTCTTAATGTATAGTAATTTCGAAATTTCATGTTTATAACATGCTTATCGTAAGGGCAAGACCCGCGGATCAAGACCTGATAAGAACTCGCTTGTCTCTAGCGTTATCTTGTTCTAAAGTTTATAAATACGTAACTCATGTATTTGGATAAATAATGATCTTTATTTGGACCTCATTAAGAGAGCTTTAATTTACGTACAAGCTACACATATTAAAAGCTACTTAATTGTCTTTAAATATTGTTTGCATAAAATAAAATTGAATAAGGCATAGTCTGCTAATTGCAAGCACGCATCATGAGGCTTTATGTCATTGGCATAAGATTTAAAGTGCAAGAATTGACGCGTGCTTGTGACTTTAGTAGCTGGTTAATAGACAGGGTAGGCTGTATCAATTAGGAGTACGTTCTCAGACTTGAGCGTCTTGGTCTGTATGGAGAAGTTGACGTTGTTGTAGCGCAGGCGGCAGGGCCTGTCGGGTCGCGCCATGAAGCACATGGTGTACAACGCCAGCTCCAACTCGGGAGACGTGCCCACGAACATGGTCACTTCAGGGGCGTCCTTCGTGTCGCTCAGGATTGAGTGCTGCTTCAGGATAAAGCCTTTCTGTGAAACAATGTTATAAAGGGTGTCAAAAGACTTAACGAAACCGAAAGACACTTGTTCTCCCCGTCATTGCGATCATTGTTTTGTTCTAGACCGTACTTGGGAACCTTCTAGTTACGGAGATATTGGGGGTCACAGTTCTAACTTTTCCAAGTTTTGTTTTTAAATAGGTACATGCTTTTAATGTAAGAACTTTACTTTAAAACACGTCCACGACCCCCGTACTATTCAATCCATCCAGCAGCACAATGTTTTGAGTGCGTTACATTGAGTTTTACCATAAAACGTGAGTTTTCACCTCAAGACAAAAAGTCTTTTCCCAGCAATAATATTTGCATACTTAGTTTGATGTACAAAATGCTTGGATAAGGGCTTCGTGAAGAGTCTATTTACAACTTGTAATTCGGTTAAGAACTAGACTCGATAATCGGCAATTAAGCTCGCCCTCTGGGACATGGGACTTAACATAACTGGCGAAATGTGGATGTACTGTTAGGTACTATCGTGGTCATTTCCGCCTGACCAGTTTAACATTTTTTCGCTTAAATCATGCGGAGGCGCCGAGCCACGCCCCCTTAAAGTTTGGGCCTTAATAGGCCCAAACTTTAAGGGGGCGGTAGGGTAGGGTAGGGGGGGGTTTAAGGGGGCGGGGGGGGTGGGTTTGGCTTTCCATTAGGTAAGCCAAAGTTGACGCTTTCCTAATGGAAAGCGTCAACTTTGGCGCGCAAAATAACAATATCTCTCGTTGGGCGTGCGTTGACCACTGTCAACGCACGCATGAATGAAAAGGTACCGAATCGGCCGAGCGCACTCGCTCGGCCGATTCGGTACCTTTTCATTCATTATTTCTATACAAAGTCAACGGGGCGGGGCTACAGAGCGTTTCTATGTTGCGAGTGCAAGCAAAAATGAGCTTAGTGGTGGTCAGGCGGGAGTGTCCTCGATAGTACACCTCTGCGTAACCTTCGGGGATTATTCAGGCGTGATATTATGTTTCGATAATTTATTGACTTACAGAAGTTTGTTTTGATTCGTTTGCAAATATTGTTCTTTAATTAACACAATCTGTGTACTGGCCTAACCTTATGATAACCCCAGCAGCACAGCCGGAGCCGAGCGCGAAGTTTCTTTACAAAATTCAGTTTTAAATTTTGTGTGGTATGGTCTGATTTTGTTAGGCAAGTATGAGTACCAATGTGTGACGCACGGCTGATTCCCAAGATTTCAGTTCTAGATGTGTTGTTTCAATTAAAAAGTAGGTGCCTGATTTATTTATATTTATATCTTACCCCGGACAGGTCTAGTTTGGACATGTAGCCCAAGTAGTTGGCTTTGCGATCTTGTTCGCGCTTAGCGAAGAACAACCAGCTGTGCAGACCTGTAAATACAAATAATTTGGTGTAAGGATCATACCTTCATAGAGATTCTACTAAGCTTATATTGTATGAGTATACCTAGTCGAGAGGGAAAACCAAAATAAATTTAAAGCCACAGAAATCCTGTACCTAACCATTTTAGAAAATAGATGTATTCCTTCTTCTTCTTTCATATCGGTGATAAGACTTCTTGGGTCCAGTATGTGGACACGTTAATAGCGGCGTCTGTGGCGTTTCTTAGGTCCTCTTAAAATGCAGGAGTAGGGATACTTCGGACACTCCAGCAAGTGAGACATCGTCTGATATCCTACTGTCTGTTGCCGATGCCACATATCTTAATGGGGATGGCAACTGTGGAACGAATGGCGCTAGCATCGCTTAAACCAAACATCGTAATTGGTTGAAAATCTGTCAATGTCATTTTATATTTCAAAATAATTTGACCTCATTGGTCAGATTGGGTCTAAGCTATGGACGCGCCATCTACAATTAGCTTTGACCAGCCTCTCCCATTAAAAATGCCTGCGCTAATTATGTCTATTCCCAGATTTTAACCGACTTCAAAATGGAGAAGTTCTTTATTCAATACATAAACTCAATAACCTGTAGAATGTATGTCATGTAGTTGTTTGTTATCATTTCAGTGTTATGTGAGTGCTATATTTGGGGCATGTGGTCTGCGAACATGATTTATGATTGTGTCGGGTGCTAATTGATGATGTAACTACCAATAAATAGAACTCCATAAGAACAGCCCCGATAGTGTGCCGCCTGCTATTGAGATGTATGGCAGTAGAAATATTATCATATCAATATGGGAAAGAGTTTGTCCTTAGGAATATCCGTCGTTGATTTCAGAGTGCCTTTTTAGAGGGTAGGTGATCAGGGCCTGTACTTTCCATATCTTGCTTACACTGAAGTGTGTGAAGAGTAGTGTCATTGACACTAGCTAGCATCAGGGAATTTAATTTAGATAACACAAAAAAATTGTCGCTAATCAGTCGAAATTTGTCGCCAAATATCAGAATTTGTTGGTCACTGGTTAAAAATATATAACGGTTTATAGGTGGCCGATCTGGAGAGAGTCTCCCCAGCTTGGCCACATTTATATCTCAAAAACTAGGGCACCTAGCGAAGATATGTTTTCTCCCATATTTTGTCGCCAATTAGTCGCAATTCGTCGCCAAGTTACAGATTTAATCGGGTCTTAGTTTAGAAGATATAATGAGTTCAATTAGTAAGGTATAGGCCAAGAGCTAGATGGAAAGAATTTAGAGAGTTCATTTGATCTAGCTCTAGATGTTATCAAAATTAAAATCCCTGATGGTGGCCAAGCCAGTGTCAATGACACACTGAAGTAAGATTTAAAAAATACTGCTATAATAGGTGATAGTAGGGGCCCTTGTACGTACCGAGTACATCGCTGGACTTGAGTTCAGCCATGAATATGTTCTCGAAGGCACAGCTACACTTGCACAGTCCGGTCCAGTGGCGCGCGTACTTCGTGAACCAAATCTTCTTCAGCAGCTGCACTTGCTCGTTGTACTCGTTCATTTGAGTTATACCTAACAGGAAATTATTATAGTACGTACGATTAGTTTTAATCACATCTATTTTCAAGACAATATGTTGTACACTAGGTACCTACCTATTAATATTGTAAGTGCTTTAGTACCCATTAGATACGTACATGGTGCTAAACATATATGTGAATGTTTGTAAGTAGATATGCTTAAGTCGACTGCTAAAAGACTGATTTGATTTTATAGTTTACTAGCTTTTTCTGGCGGCTCAGGTCTCGTGATGGTCGGATATTAAATATTTTTTTAATATAGCCGGGGATAATGCAGTTTTTCGGATCAGTCGGTTCCTAGTTCCCAAGATTACCCCTACAACCAAAGTTACAAATATACAAAATTTACCTAAAAGTACTAAGGTACTAATTTTATAAAGAGCCTACCTAGTATAACCTAAGTACTTTTAGAGATTTACTGTTTGTAAAGAGTTTAAACAAACATGCATTGTGTTGTAGCAGTTCAGTTAGCATACAAATTACAAACGGAGGTGGAATAACAATGTGGAAGCCCTGTAGTTACCTAGGTAGGTACTAGCTAGGTGTTATGATCGTCATTGTAGCTTATACCTACTAAATATAGTACCTGTTATAATAATTATCTTGGCAAAAACACTTATAGTAATTGGTCAAGATCGAGATAGGCTCTTTTAAATCGATAGGTAGAAATATTTTAAGTTGGAAAAGTACATAACTTCCCGTGGTTGACATAATAGAAGTAAAAAAAAAAACAGGTTTAATTACCTTTGCTGACCAAAAAGTTCATAAGACTTCTGATTGGTCCGGTCGCAAGGATTGTGTTGATAAAAGTGGTCTGTTCCGTTTCCTCCTGCAACATGACATCATCTAGCATTAGTTTACCTTGTTTGATGCAGGTGTCTAGCTGTTTATATGTACGTTGGAAAGAATTACTCAATTGAAACGATATACGTAGGTACTCACATTGGGCGTTACGAACTCTGGTCTTATCACGTTTTTGTGGTAATTGTCGAAGAGTGCAACAAATGGTCTTATTGTAGGTCCACTCCACACGTTCTCGGGCACACTCAGCAGGCTAAAACGTTATCAAATTATTAGGAAGCGAGTACATTGTCAACACAATTAGTATGTAACGAGCAGAACGTGTTTAGAACAAAGACTGGGTACCTAGACCGTACTGACATTTTATAAATAGCGACGTGCTACTATATTTGCGATGCAATTAATTTCGTAGTTACCCAATTACTGATATAGGGTCAACCCAAAATCAAACGAATATCAAGAATGTTAATGAATGGAAACCAATATGCCATATAGTTATTTCTCGATGGCATGTAAAGCCAAATCAGAGGCCCATGACTAGGCGGCATAACAACCAGGTTAGAAAACAAGAATGTTACCTAATATGCGGCACACACATCGAAATCTTTTTTGTTAGGGTACATTATATTATGATTTTATCTTCTTTTTAGATTCTATTGTAAAAATACAGATTTAGAATATAAAACAATAAAACAGTAAAAAAAAAAAACATCAAAGAATTTTTCTTGATAAAGTTCAATTTAAAAAATTATATTAGCTTATGCTAGTGATTACAAACTTTTTTTGATGTGTGTAGGTCCTGTAAATGCACTCAGACGACTTAGACAATGAGTAACTAATTGTTGCAAACAAGCTGAATAAGAAAGCCATTGTTATTTTTTAGCATAGGTCCTTACATAAGTATAGTATTTAGATCAATTCAATACTTTAGATCAGAACAAAGTAACTTACTTAGTTGGCGCCTTGTCATCTTTCGATAGAGGGCTGGTAGTCCCTTGCAAATTGACTTGGATGTACGCGAAAGCGTTGTTGATGTCGCCGTTGAACATCTCCTCACTGATCCTCAGGATGTCCTCATCGGTGGTGGAGTCCTGCACCTGACGCAAGAGGTCCTCGTAGCTCTTCTTCTTGGCATAGTCGACCACTCCGCCGACCACTGTTCCTATCTGCGTGAGAGTGTTGGTCGCTGTGTTCCCTTGCTGGCCGGTCACAGAGTTTCCGATTAAATTAGGCAATATGTTATTGAAGATTTGCCCCGCGGCGTGCGCTAAGTCGTCGGCCCGACATGCCGCGACACAAACTAATAATACTAGAGCAATTTTCATTTTGGATAGAGTTTAATACGTTGTTTCTAGTACGATCACGGCGCACTAGTGATCTCGCTCGGACCCGCGCGAGCAAGCGATACTGCGCGACCTTTTGGTGATGTCATGCACCTACTATAGATTACGATGTTGTTGAGATTCATAGCGCGATGGTTTTTGCGACGACGACGGTGATTGCCCTGAATGTGTAGGTAATATGAGATGCAGAGCACATTCTGTCGTGGTAAACAGAATTGGCCTTCGCAGTTTTCCGACATTCGCTGTTAAAATTGTGTAGGAACACTCCTCGCATTGCTTATGTATGCGGATTGCGGATACCCGAGACATGTTTTCTACGTCAATGCCTATTGTCATTTGTGCAACGCATTGGTTTGTTAACTTTTGTAGAATTTGAAAACTTGGGTACGCGTTTTACCCAAGAATTAAATGTTTAGGTAGTGATGCCCACAGATTTCCGAGTACGATTTTTTAGAAATAGGTTATTATCTCTATAGTGAATGGGGCCTACCATTATAATTAATGAACAGAATGATTTCATTGAAATACTCATCAAGGTGACCAACAATGAATAACAAAAATGACGAATTTTACTTAGACGAGGACATGCGGTCACCTCCACCAACCAACCAAGTACACATCAGACCTTAACGGATTAAGCATATTTTCCGGATGGCAGGACTCCATTTTAACTACAAAATTTTACAAAAAAATATTATTTTATTTATTTTAAGGATCCGCAACAAAAGATACCTAGACCGAGTCTACACAAAACATTAGTAGTTAATTGAAGACACAATGTATTAGGTAGGTGTACCTGCTCCCCTGGGAGATCGAGAGGTTCTATGGACAGTTGTACACGTCAACCAGGTAGACTGGGTACGGTTGTGACAATTTTCATTTAAGGGCCAATAATATTGTTAGTGTGGTAATTAGATGTATAAAAGATGTATTTTATTGTAAAGAGTACATTCGCCTATGTATAAATACTTAAATTATATGTCTAAGTGTTATGGTTAATCCAAAGAAGCAAGTATAAAAAAAAGGAAATATCACAACCGACCACAACCCAGGGACGGTTGTGACAGTACTCGGGGTCGGTAGTGACAGGTTCAATAATACACCGAAATGGTCATCAATCACTTTTATTGTACGATATATCCATTTTTCTTGAAAAAAAATATCTTTAAGTACCTAACATGACAACATATATGCAATGTTTATAATTATAAGGCACTGTTGGTCTCTACAGCTATTATAAAAAATCTTCATTTATCAGTCTGGTTACTTATAACTAGTACTTTGATCAGTATATGTATAAATAATCAATATTAATATAACAATATATATCCATAATCGACTTCGAACAGATAGTCAATTTATTATCAGAATAACTATATACCTATATACTGTATCTCTCCGTATTGATATTCCTCGTTTTACTTCTATGTTCTATTATTCTATGTCCCATCGACCTCTTTCAGTCTTCCTCAAGCGTTTCCTTGGCATCTGAAAGCAAAAATAAAACATTTTAATTTTGTCACAACCGTACCCAAAGTACTCCGTCGTAAAAAAACAATCACTATGGCAATATAACATAGTGTACGTACAAATTAACACTTTTAATGAATCGCTAATGTTGAACTAATAATGAAAAAAAAACACTCATTACTGTATCTGTCCACATTTAACAGCAATCATCAAAAAACATCGAATGAAAATACTTACTTTTTACTGTCAAAAAGCAAAGAGGGTCTCTGCTAACGTTCATGTCGCGCGTTGGCTGACGCAACACTGTGAAACACGTTCAGACCCGCATGCCGCTTCCCTCACCCCTTACACCCTTCCCGGTATTCCTTATAGTTTCGCAAATATTACGATTGTCACAACCGTAACCTGGCACAACCGTACCCAGTCTACCCTAAACCCGTCGTAGATCTAGCAAACGACCCACGAACTAGACTGACCCAACACTATACCGAAGACATCCCGGACGTCAGCCTATACGAGATTAGGATGGCTCTGAAGCAGCTCAAAAACAACAAGGCACCAGGTGATGACGAAATTACGGCCGAATTCTGAAGGCGGGTGAAAAACCGATACTTAAGGCCCTTCAGAAGTCCTGCCGGGGTTGCGGGACTGTTCGAAAGAGATACCGTGGCCCCGGAACACAAAGGGCGATGAAGGAACATGGATGGGTTTTAGTCAGTAAAAGTCTGACACTCCCTCCTGCTCCGCCCAGAGCGGGAGGAGTTATTTGATGATTTCCCATCCGAAAAAAAAAAAAAGGCCCTTCAGAAGCTGTTTAATTCCGTCATACTTGAGGGAAAAACGCCACAGGCATGGTGCAGGGGTGTGGTGGTACTCTTCTTCAAGAAGGGTGACAATGCCCGTTTGAATAATTATAGGCCCATCTCACTTCTAAGCCATGTCTACAAGTTGTTTTCTAGAGTCATCACAAATCGTCTCGCGCGCAGGTTTGACGATTTCCAGCCACCCAAACAAGCCGGTTTCCGAAAACTGTTTTAGCACCGTGGACCACATACTTACGCTGCGGCAAGATATACAAAAGACCGAAGAGTATAACCTGCTCCTCTGTTTAGCGTTTGTGGACTACGAGAAAGCCTTCGATTCGATCGAGACCTGGGCTGTACTGTAGTCTCTCCAACGAATATCCATACGGTACGTCAAGGTGTTGAAGTGTTTGTACAAAAACGCCACCATGTCAGTCCGACTTCAGGACCAAGCCTCGGAACCCATCCTCCTGCAGCGAGGTGTGAGACAGGGAGACGTCATTTCTCCGAAACTGTTCACCGCTGCACTGGAGGATGTCTTCAAGTTTCTGGACTGGAGAGGGCTAGGCATCAACGTCAATGGCGAGTACATCACTCACCTTCGGTTTGCCGACGATATAGTGGTCATGGCCGAGACCATGGACGACCTCAGTACAATGCTCGATGACCTCAGTAGAGCTTCCGGAAGAGTGGGTCTTAAAATGAACATGGACAAAACCAAGGTCATGTTGAATGCCCATGTCAGACCCACACCTATCAAGATCGGAGACTCTACACTCGAAGTTGTAGACGATTATGTGTACCTGGGACAAACGGTCCAGTTAGGTAGGTCTAACTTCGAGAAAGAGGTCAATCGTCGAATCCGACTCGGCTGGGCAGCGTTCGGGAAGTTGCGCGGTATCTTCTCGTCAAACTTACCGCAGTGTCTCAAGACGAAAGTCTATAACCAGTGAGTGTTGCCAGTGATTACATACGGGACCGAAACGTGGTCGCTCACAATGGGCCTCATCAGAAGGCTTAAAGTCACCCAAAGGGCAATAGTGAGGGCTATGCTCGGAGTTTCGTTGCGCGATCGAATCAGAAATGAAGACATCCGCAAGAGAATCAAGGTTACCGATGTAGCCCAAAGAATTGCCAAACTTAAATGGCAGTGGGCAGGGCACATTGCTCGCAGAACGGATGGCCGATGGGGCCGAAAAGTTCTGGAGTGGCGACCGCGAACCGGAAGACGTTGCGTTGGAAGGCCTCCCACTAGGTGGACCGATGAATTGGTAAAGGTTGCAGGAATCCGCTGGATGCGAGTCGCACGGGACCGGTCAATGTGGCGACACTTGGGGGAGGCCTATGTCCAGCAGTGGACGTCTTTCGGCTGAAATGATGATGATGATGACTCCTTCACTTAGAAGAGATCACAGCATGCACAATAAAGTTATAATAAAATAAATTTTGGCAGTTTAATTTTGTTTGTACACATATTTGTACTTACAAATAATTTTAGTAGAATTTAGAAACATATTAGAATAAATAAAATGATAAACACTAACATAAATTCTAATGATAAAAAAATAATATATTAAATAATCCGATTTATAACATAGATATAAATTAAAAAAATATATATACATACAATTCAATTCAATTCTTTAGGATTATGTACCTCAAAAAGAAAAAACCCCCTTTGACCTAAAAATCTGAAAACCGTAAATATGTAGGTAGTTTAATAACAAAATATTTTGTACCTAAGTACAAAATTATACGAAACCCTCGGTGCGCGAGTCCAACTCGCTTTTGGCTGGTTTTTAGGGTTCCGTACCCAAAGGGTAAAAACGGAACCCTATTAAGTACTAAGACTTCGCTGTCTGTCCGTCTGTCTGTCCGTCTGTCCGTCTGTCTGTCACCAGGCTGTATCTCATGAACCGTGACAGCTAGACAGTTGAAATTTTCACAGATGATGTATTTCTGTTGCCGCTATAACAACAAATACTAAAAACAGAATTAAATCAATATTTAAGGGTCCCTTACAACAAACGTGATTTTTTTGCAGTTTTGTCTAATGTTTTTAAATAATGGTACGGAACCCTTCGTGCGCGAGTCCGACTCGCACTTAGCCGGTTTATTTATCATGCAAATACCTAAACGTGCTTAATAGTTATTTAACTTGTTAACCAATTCCTATTTTACTATGTCCAGAGTTCAAGACTTCCTAAAACGAGAGCTGAAGAAATCTGGCTAGCGTTAATCCTGCACGCTACCTAAACGAAGTGAGTCACTGTTTACTTTCTTTTTGTCCTTAAGTACCTACCTACCTACATTATCATCGTGATACCTACTTCTTATAGTGTTGAGAACCTGGCAAAGACTGGGCATTGTTGATTGAAAGTTTGGCTGCCTACATTATGAGTGCATTCCCGTGGTGACTTTATTGGAAGTGGAAACGGGATATACCTGTGGTAGTATTTATATCCCACGAATAAAAGAAAGTCATCAGAAAAGAGACATTATCAGAAGCGCATCGTTGCGGGCGAGCGCGCTCTCGCAATGCAGCAGTAGCGTGCTGCGCCCGCGCACTGCGGGAAAATCGTATCTTACTCGATGTTTAATGCATTAGGCTCTCGTCCGATCCACGTTTGAATACTTGTGCTGTTAGAACTGTACAATGCGCATACCTACATAGCTAACGTTTAGAATGCTTTGTTAGGATGTAAGTTTGATGATGCTCAATTTGCTTGACCTTCCTTCAGGAAGGTTCAGCTAATAAATTTTTGGACTGAAATAGATTTGTGGCTTGTAGGTTTTATATTACTAATTTGACCCCACTGATCCGTTTAGAGTAGCTAGTTGAAATCAAGATATGTACCGGCCTCTAAGCTTGACTGATTTAAGAACTTATGTATTTTATTTATTAGAATTCGAAAGGAGATCGTAGCTACTACTATGTATAATTTTGGGTTTCCCAGCTATTTTAAACTTTGACGCATGTTACAGTCTTGTTTCATTAGAACAAATTGGAGTTAATTGAAGCAATAACATAACAACTTGTTGCGGGCTACGGTTTTCTTATCTCCCACACAGCTACAACAACAATGACAAAAAATATCGTTTAATGCGAATTGAGACCTGGGTTTTGCCTTATTTATTTGCTTTGATATTTCTATCTTCAATTTCATGGAATTGGGTATAGTTATCATTAAAAATACTGGACTAATCGTATGCGTCGCCGCGTCGTAAGACTGAAGTCTAGAAAAGAAAAGTATTACTTACTAGGGTTGATGTCAGGTCAGTGTCATGCCATATTTTGAGTGGATGCTTCCTTTCATAGGCCAACCCTCCCGGGGATGGCTTTGTAACAATACACACCACTTTTTAATTTATTTTCATAATTGAAACTGCAAATAGCATTAGGTTATAATGCTATTTAAAAACCTATAAACTAAATGCAATTATTGAAGTTAAAGTTAAGAGGACCCTTCCCGGCCCGTCTATCGTCAAAACGAGCATGGTCGAAAAGCTTGTTGTTTCATCCAGACCTATAGCGGTGGTTTTTTTTCAACTGCCCTGTCCTACCTAGCCCCGACCCCGCACTATTCGTCACCCGCGCACCTCATACCGCCTAACGCGAGGACATTGAACGAAAAATAGTGCTCAAAAATTTATAAAACTTCTTTCAGGAAATAAGTGTTTTTGAATAAGTCTTACAAGTTTGTGAAATAAATATTTGTCATTTAGAATCTCCACTAAATGCAAGGCTTCTATCTATATTTTTTTACTTTTACAATTTATGTGTACCTACATTATGAACGCCCAAAGTTGAGGTAAAATTTGTGCAAAACACCTATTTTTGGAGGCTTATTACTGAATTTGTTTCTACAATTTTTTATTTTTTGCTTTGATAGAAGCCTAGATATAGTGCACAAGATACTATCAGTTCAAAAAAATTAAAGATATAAGTGTAACAACGGCATAATCACGCACGAGCGTTTGTCAAATTTCTCGCGAAAAGTATGGAGGGTTGGACATAAATCGCAAGTTCTAAACGCAATTAAACATATTTTTAGTTATTACTTTTTAGTAATAAAGCAGAATTGAAATGCTATATTTGACTTTGTTGACCAAAGCTTTATGGGTAGCAGTGGCGAAGCTTCCATACAACTCGATTCCTACCGGATTCCCTTTGAAAAATGGCAGTCAGTATTCTATAGACAAATAATATAATCACACTAAAGATATTATGTACTCCGGCTTACCTCTTACAAAACTTGACCCTTCGCTACTGATAGGTAGGTATATATATCTTTTCAATTCCTAGTTAAATTACGGGACGGCACCTATGCTATAGTGGGCTGGGGCAATCGTCAAATACTTAGGCCTATCGACTCTAACCGTACTCGATGCTATAGGCACACACACTTTGTGACTCTACATGAAACAAGCCTTGCTTTAAAAAGGTTGAAGGAAACAATCGTGACGAAATCGGCTTACAGTGTGGCCTAACATCGAGTCACGTGACAACCACCACTGCACTGGGCCCGGGAGGTAGATCATTTATCTTATAGCTCCCTCTTACCAAGATCGCAGGAGTCTCAGAAGTGGGAAAATTGTAGGCTGATTATGTCATTGGACACAATCTTCGTAAGAATACTTTGTTCCAATTTTATCATTTCGCGAGTACATTTTAATGGCACATTTTTCAACTCATGTTAAGAGAACAGCAGCCGTATGAAACAGTTGTATAAAATACTACCTCTCATACGGTTGGTAGCAGGCTTGACTGCCTTGTGTATGCCGGAAGCACCTCAGGTACTCGTGGAGGTTCGGCGCGCGAATCGCGATCGATGTTTTCACCCTAGCGCGGCAGCGGGTGTATGTATTAGGGATGAGTAGGGCATTAAGGGGAATGTTAATATGATATCTACAATAAAAGTAGTTCTGAGAAGCAGTTATAGTGCCTACATTGCTAGTAAACCTAATTAAACATATCTTAATTTGTGTATGTAAACATTCCGGCTATACCGAGAACACGTTATCGATGAGGTCATGCCAGGCAGAGGTCGCTGACGTACCGACGCGACTAGTCGACGGTTGCACATCGCACGACTCGACCCTGGCAAATATTGATAGCGACCAATCAGAGCAGAGTCTAGCTCGCTGTTCATCAGTATCAGTACCGGTGCCGACAGTGCGAGGCTAAGAGTTCCAGAGGTTAGTCAAATTGTGAGCACGATGAAGGCCGCCGGTTTGATTTTGTTATTCGTCTTTTGTTCGATCGAATGTAAGTAAAATGTCTATTATTTATTACACGTTTCGATATGAGTAGTCAAGTGATCCGAAAGTCTGACAACCAGTCCTACCAAGGGTTATGTTAATACACAGTATTAACTGGGCTTTGGTGGTCAGATAGGCAGTCGCTCCATGTTTAATACTGGTATTCAGCTGCATCCGGTCAGAATGGAAGCCGACTCCAACATAGTTGGGAAAATTCTTAGCAGATGATGATGATTACTCGTACCGATAACTGTAAAATAAAACTGTAATTTAATTTAAAAAAATTGTTGATATTTCTTCTCAGTTTTATAATAATTTACATAAAACCTCTCAAATTGTTTTCCTATTTTTGGCTTTAACCGGTGCGGTGTAGATGATTAAGCTATCTGAATTCATTGCCTGACAAAGACAATTCTCCCATGTTCTATAATTAGAGAGACTAAACAGGTTGTATTTAAAAGCTGTGTCATATAATCTTAATACTTTGTTTATAACCAAATCAAAAAACGTTATTATTTGGATCTGTAGCTAAGTAAAATTAACATATTGTGTACATATTAAATTTCAGGTCGAAAGGTCGTACCAATAAACAAACATGCCAACATCGACTTTATCAACATGGAGAGTGGGGGAGTAAGGCAGCAGCCCGCTGTGGTGCCGCCTAAACAACCCGTGGCGGCACCATCGGCGCCGGTGACCCCTGCACCCACTCCTAAGCCTGCGACCCCGGTGCCTGCTCCTTATAAGCCAGTGGTCCCTCAACCGGCGCCTACAAAGCCCGCGCAACCTGCCCAAATAAAACCTGTTCCTGTCAACCCCACACCTGTAGCCAACCCCATAACGACCCCCGGACCCGGCAGCGTCCAGGCTCTCGTCAACTTCTACGACAGTCGGGGCAATGCTAGCCCAATCCGACCCTACAGCTACAGCCAAGCCGTAAAACAAGGCTGAACCTATGTACTTATTCTTCAAGAAAATAAATATATTGTGCCATAACATATTGAAACATTAGTTGATATTTTTTTAAACCTGAAAATGAATCCCTCTACAAATCAAAATTTAAGTATTAGCGAAACTGAAATCGATATCTAAGTGGTACAAGAAATGTGGACTGTATCTAATTACGCATGTACTGTACCTATTTACTTAAAAATATATTTTTTTATGTAATTGCTTCACAGATGTGATGAGTATCTATCTACACGATATAGGTAATAGTTCCATTTCAGAAATTAATTTTTCAGGTAGTCAAAGGTAAATAAATAATTAATGTTCACACGGTGTGAAGAATATGTACGAGTAGGTACCTAAACACTCGCAAGTGTTCGACCGCACACTGAAGAAGTGCAGAGAGATATTTGTTTAAACTTCACCAGCTTAATAAAAAGTGGAAAGAGAATACGTAATCTTGCAGTTAACCACAATTAGAAACGGAGTCAACGACCGTCACATCAGCCGGATACATCTAGATGCGACATAAAAGGCGCATTAACAAGATATAAACAATCGCTGCAAAGCCTATTCCAGTGAAAGTGTGCAGAGCGCGGGCGCAGGCGGGAGGCGGGCGGAGCCGCGGAGCCAGCGCCTGCGAGCATTGTCGCTCATTCACCGCAGCGCGCCGAGTCTCTCGTAATCTCACGGTTTTCAAACACAAAAGAAAATGTAATAATAGCTTCAATACATAGCTTCGTTTACAGACGCTATTCAAGAGCAGCATGCCGTAAAGAAAAGAAATAACACATTTCGTAACCTTTACGTAATTCTGATCCTTACAATACACACAAAACAAACAAAACTCAAGGAAATTATTATGAATGCACTAGTTATTCAAGACTGTGAATAAAAAGGTGCTAAATGACCTACTTTGTAACTTTTACATTACCAGTGAAGCCGTCTGACAACTACAGTGGTATTTACATTTAAAATAAAAACAAGTTGAAAATATTTTTTCAATTATCCGGCTACGTAGTAGAATCAATATTTTCTTTGCACGTTATGTAGGTGGCTTGTAACCTCAGTCCAACGTGCCTAGAGCTTTCACACAATTATATTTGCACAGTTGTGCAAAAACACATAGTACTAAAAAGAGGAGTTATACAAAACTATTCGCTAGTTTAGTAAAACCACACCTGAATGTGCTTGCATTAAGTTTTGAGATACACGCCTCGCAAAATTCACTCGCTGCGAATTATTTGCGCAACAAAGTATATTTTTTTTAAACAAACGGATGAAATAACACGAAATATTATTATTGCACTTAAGTAACCATAATATAAGTAATAGCTAGTTATTTTTTTTAGGTTCATTTAAGTGGATTATGTTAGGTAAATCAAGCGCTAGATACAGGTCTTTCGTGTCCAACATCATTTCGAGTTGTGTTTGCGCGCTTAGTTTATGGGAATAAAGAATTAATTTGCAAATCTGTTCAGCGCATAATGACCTCAACATACTCGTCTTCAAAATGCGCTGATTAGTTTTTTCTAATTATCTTTCATTTTCTTAATTCAGAGGTCACAATTTCATCAAAATTCTCTGTTTTTATCTCTTAATAAACGGGTTGTTTCATAAAAACTATGCATCGTAAGTATGTAATAATTAAATTATTTTGCTGCCAAGAGTTTAATAAAGCAAATACAAAAAAAAATTGCACCTAAATCACCTTACTCTAACAATAATAATAATCTCAAAAGACCTACAAAAAAGAGTTTATAAACAAGAATTGCAAGGGATTTCTTGCAGAGAATTTTGATGAAATTGTGACCTCTGAATTAAGAAAATGAAAGATAATTAGAAAAAACAAATCAGCCCATTTTGAAGACGAGTATGTTGAGGTCATTATGCGCTGAACAGATTTGTAAATTAATTCTTTATTGCCATAAACTAAGCGCGCAAACACAACTCGAAATAATCGCGCAAATAATTCGCAGCGAGTGAATTTTGCGAGACTCCAGTCTTAAGTTGCTATAAACATGTTGTTATAAACATGAGTTTTAGTTGTTTATTTAAAAATTTGCAAGAAAAACAAATTAAAAAAGTACAGAACTTTTATGTAAAAAAAACCGGCCAAGAGCGAGTCGGACTGGCGCACCGAGAGTTCCGTACAAACTTTTTAAAGGACAAACTTAAGTTTGCTTTTCGATCCCATGAAACGGCTATTGCACCAATCGCAAATAATAAGTTTGTAATAGTAAAATCGCTTCTTTTTGTTATTAAACCACATATTTACTATTTTCAGATTTTTCCATTTACATGTGCTGGCCTGTAAGACATTGCTTCTCGCCGAATTTCGTGATACTCGCCCCAAAACCTATAAGGTACTTCCGGTTGACTTAGAACTGTCAATTTAAAGTGAAAATCCTGAAAAATTTGAAAATTAAGGTAAATTTTGACACAAGTTTTCGCGAAAATTAAATTTGCACATATCTTTTTATTATGTTGACTTAGGACCTTGATTTTTATACACCTAATAGGGACTATAGACCTCAGTATCTGGTATAAATTTCAACTTGCTAGGTCCACCCGTTCCTGAAAAAATCGGTGGTGACAGACGGACGGACAGACTGACAGACGGTCAAGAAAGTGAGTTTATAAGGGATCTTTTTTTTACCTTTTAAGGTACAGAACCCTAAAAAAGTATTTGTATTGTCATTTCCCGGATTTGACTTCAGACGAGAGTCAAACTGCTCGCTTAGCATTTAGGTACACAGATAGGGCGGCGCGGCGCGCGGCGCAGACTACTCACGAAATATGTGCCACTTTCACTGTCCGCATGAATCATGCGAGCGGTTACGTCTACAGGATGCCTTGTAGCTCTTACATTATGCCACCTCCACGACATATTGTGCAACACCGTGTCCGAATTTTGTGCTTATAATAACAACAATGAGTCAACGCCCTTGCCAAAATAAATATGATCTTGTTATGGGCATTCCCCAATTTTGGAACACCTCAATTTACGGAGGATTCATAAGAATAATTTCTAACTTTCTTATTCATAACGTTTATAAATAACTCTTGAATGTTTTATTATCTACTTATAGCTATATAGAAAACATTTTAGCAATGAGTTTTGTATTTTGCAAAGTGGACCTAATCTCTACCAAACGACATGATCAAAAACACAGATATCTGATAATATCTATTACTTAAATAAGTAAATAATTTACGTCAATCTGTTAACTACGCGGTTTTCCAAGCTTTCTACGGATACAGAGTAGTTAATTTAATGCGTATCAACTTTCTTACGCCCATAATAAGAAGAGCAGGTGTAACAGACAATAAGCCGCTCGTACTACCTACTTATAAATTAGGCATATTAGTTATAGCACAATGGGGTACTTACTCGGCTCCATGAGTTCCCATCGTGTTGCCACGAAGATATTCTCAATGACAAAACTGAGACAGGGCTGTCAAGTATTCTTCGTTCTATTACTTTTACTACACTACTACTACTACAGCCCATAACGTCCACTGCTGGACATAAGCCTCTCCCATGATGGGAGGAATTTGCCGTAATCTCCACGCTTGGCAGGCGGATTGGAGATCGCAGTGATGAAAGACTATTACTTTTAGTCCATTTCAATTGCTACTCAAGTGCGATTTGAAGATAAAGTTTAAATGAAAGCGCGTTTTCCTTTTTATTGTGAATTATAAATATCTATGCTTTACTATTTAATAATGGTGCCTTTATCTGACCTAAGAAAGAACTTTATACGAAAGCTGTGCCTAACTTTTAATTAATGATTGAGGGGAAAGTACCTTCTTCGAGCTAAAATACCTAGATCCGCTACGTTAGTAGTTAGACCCTTGACGAACACGAGTTGCATTGCTTGTGTTATCCTCATAAATTCGTCCACTAAGATCTTCCATCAACTTAATTCTATTTGTGGCTTTTTATTGCCATTTACAAGATACTACCTATTTAAATTATCATTTTAAAATCTAAATGCTTTTGCTTCGAAGTAACTACATAGTAAATTACTTATTAAGTATTAAATAATATAGGTATAATTTCTAAGTCATACTGTTAACTTTAATTATAAAGTTATCGGCAACAGCTGATTATAATCCTATGACCGGTTCAACCCATAGACGGCCTTTGCGACTTCTCACCACAATAGTGTCATTTCACCTTTGCTTGTTTGCCCAACGAAAATCATATGATTTTAACTGTAGGTACTTGCTTTTCCTTTATGCTTCCTGACTGCACCTGTCGGAGTTTATTGCTGAAGCATACCTAAAGAAAGAGAAAGAAAGAAAAGAAAAAAGCATTCATTAGCCCGCACAGGACAATACACATAAACTAAAAAAACCGGCCAAGTGCGAGTCGGACTCGCGCACGAAAGGTTCCATTATTATCAAAAAAGGGCAAAAAAATCACGTTTGTTGTATGGGAGCCCCCCTTAAATATTAATTTTATTCTGTTGTTAGTATTTGTTGTTATAGCGGCAACAGCAATACATCATCTGTGAAAATTTCAACTGTCTAGCTGTCACGGTTCATGAGATACAGCCTGGTGACAGACAGACGGACAGACAGACGGACAGACAGCGAAGTCTTAGTAATAGGGTTCCGTTTTTACCCTTTGGGTACGGAACCCTAAAAATGGTGAAATTATCAGTACAATAATAAAAATAAAACAGAAAAAAAAACCAAAACTAAAAATATAAACGAAATTAGTCCTTTACGAGGCCAAAAAGCCCCTATCTCAGCATGGTGCTGTAACGTGAAAAAACGTCACAGCACTGGTATTCTGATAGGGCCCAACTAAACTAAACTATGTATTCCATGTTTATGTAATTCGGTATCTTCTTTAAAGTTTCATTGACATTTGGACCTTTGAAAAGTATTAATATAAATAACTCTATCAACCCTAGAAATATGCTTTTCAATGTGCTTTGTCAACTAATCTGCAGACAATGACAAGAGAACATTTGTGGCTGCATAAGTATACACAATCTAAGCCAGACGGGCGAAAGTGCCATTACATTTTGTATGCGAAATTGCGATATCATGGTATTCAATAAAACTGATAAATAATTCGACAAACACGATCAATGCAGAGTAATGAACTTTAGCTTAGTACATATAGTTGAAAGCTTAAGGCTGCAGTCTCGCAAAATTCACTCGCTGCGAATTATTTGCGCAACAAAGTATATATTTTTTTAAACAAACGGATGAAATAACACGAAATATTATTATTGCACATAAGTAACCATAATATAAGTAATAGCTAGTTATTTTTTTTAAGTTCATTTAAGTGGATTATGTTAGGTAAATCAAGCGCTAGATACAGGTCTTTCGTGCCCAACATCATTTCGAGTTGTGTTTGCGCGCTTAGTTTATGGCAATAAAGAAAAAAATTACAAATCTGTTCAGCGCATAATGACCTCAACATACTCGTCTTCAAAATGCGCTGATTAGTTTTTAGGGTTCCGTACCCAAAGGGTAAAAACGGAACCCTATTACTAAGACTTCGCTGTCTGTCCGTCTGTCTGTCCGTCTGTCCGTCTGTCTGTCACCAGGCTGTATACTGTACTTGAATTCGTAGATAAAACGGTTTTCCTGGGGATTACGCTTGATTCAAGGCTACAATGGGGTTCTCATTTGACATCTCTTGCGGGGCGGCTAAGTTCAGCAGCCTTTGCCATTAGAAAAATCCGTCAGTATACTGATGTAGATACCGCTAGACTGGTTTATTTTAGTTACTTTCATAGTATAATGTCTTATGGCATTTTGCTGTGGGGACGGGCTGCAGATATTGAGTCTATATTTATTCTGCAGAAAAGAGCCATCAGAGCCATATATAATCTTCGTAGGCGCGATTCTCTAAGGGAACTGTTTAAGGATATTGGCATCATGACGGTACATTGTCAATACATCTACGAAAACATAATGTACGTCAGAAAAAATCTGCACCTTTTTGGTAAACGGGGTGACAGACATAATTACAGTACTAGAAATAGGGACCAACTAGTTCAGCCAGGTTTCAGACTCGCTAAAGTAGACTCATCTTTCATGGGGTACTGTTTGAGATGCTATAATAAAATTCCACAAAGTATTCTTGAACTGAATGAGACGAAATTTAAAACATGCATTAAACGCACACTATGTAAGCAAGCATATTACAAGTTGGGCGATTATATCGCTGATAAAAATGCTTGGCTCAATGCTGGTCCTGCTCCACATGGACAGGGGCGCATAAATTGATAGCATTAAATTGTATTGTTGGAGCTGCTGAAGATTGTACAACTATCTTTGCATTGTATAGAATCAATCTCTTTAGTATTATATAAATGCATAGCCCATATTGTGTGAGTACTATGTACTAGAAAGCTATCATTCACTGGAAACCTACGTCTTTTCTTGACTTGAATGTGCCCTGGCGGTTTGGAGTATGTCATGCTCACTCTATTGTCTCGCTGATGGTGGCGCATGTGTCGGATCATTTAGTTCCCTTCAAAATGGTTGAGTTGAATGGTGCTGATCCATGCGTCATGTCCGTGAACGGGCGCTGTCAGTTGTGACTGGTCATCTCTTGGTTGCCATGGCTTATTTGAATGAATTATTTTGAATTGTATTTTTTTTTTTTTGTTTGTCTGTTTTTGCTGTGGACACTTTTACCGTGCACATCTTGCTACATTGTTCTCACATAATATACCATCTCAACGTGAATGATGTAACCAAGATTTTGTAACAATATTCTGATTTAAAAGAGTGTCCATGGAGTTTCTTGCCCATTCTTCTCCATAGAGATCTACGCTAGGGAATGGGCAACTACAGTACTTTCACAGTTTTTATGTCTTGTGACTGGGACTGTAGCTACATTTAATTTTCATCTTTGTTTCGACAATTCAAAAGTGCCTGTAACTGGCTTACTTGAAATAAATGCTTTGATTTTGATTTTGATTTTGTATCTCATGAACCGTGACAGCTAGACAGTTGAAATTTTCACAGATGATGTATTTCTGTTGCCGCTATAACAACAAATACTAAAAACCGAATAAAATTAATATTTAAGGGGGGCTCCCATACAACAAACGTGTTTTTTTTTATAATAATTGGTACGGAACCCTTCGTGCGCGAGTCCGACTCGCACTTGGCCGGTTTTTCTAATTATCTTTCATTTTCTTAATTCAGAGGTCACAATTTCATCAAAATTCTCTGTTTTTATCTCTTAATAAACGGGTTGTTTCATAAAAACTATGCATCGTAAAACAATAATAATAATCTCAAAAGACCTACAAGAAATCCCTTGCAATTCTTGTTTATAAACTCTTTTTTTGTAGGACTTTTGAGATTATTATTATTGTTAGAGTAAGGTGATTTAGGTGCAATTTTTTTTTGTATTTGGTTTATTGAACTCTTGGCATCAAAATAATTTAATTATTACATACTTACGATGCATAGTTTTTATGAAACAACCCGTTTATTAAGAGATAAAAACAGAGAATTTTGATGAAATTGTGACCTCTGAATTAAGAAAATGAAAGATAATTAGAAAAAACTAATCAGCGCATTTTGAAGACGAGTATGTTGAGGTCATTATGCGCTGAACAGATTTGTAAATTGATTCTTTATTGCCATAAACTAAGCGCGCAAACACAACTCGAAATGATGTTGGGCACGAAAGACCTGTATCTAGCGCTTGATTTACCTAACATAATCCACTTAAATTAAATTTAAAAAAATAACTAGCTATTACTTACATTATGGTTACTTATGTGCAATAATAATATTTTGTGTTATTTCATCCGTTTGTTTAAAAAAAAATATACTTTGTTGCGCAAATAATTCGCAGCGAGTGAATTTTGCGAGACTCCAGCCTTAAGAAGATTATATTAAATAAAGTGGTTGAAAAGGATTTATAATCTAATTTGCTCAAAGTTTTCACCCTAAACCTCATCATTGCGATCATTTTTTTGTTCTACACCATACCTGGGAACCTTCTAGTTACGGAGATATCGCGGGTCAAAGTTCCAACTTTTTGACAAGTTTTTTTTTTTTAAATACAGTTTTGTTGCAAGATTTTTACTTTAAACACCTCCACGATCCCCGTACTATTCAATCCATTCATCAGCACAATGTTTTGAGTGCGCTACATTGAGTTTTACCACAAAACATGATTTTTCACTCCAATAAAAAAAGTCGTTTCCCAGCAATAATTTTTGCGTAAAGTTACTTAGTTTGATGTACAGAATGCTTGGTTGACAGCTTCGTGATGAGTTCTTTTACACCCTGTATACACTACTAGCTTAATATTTACATCAACAAGAATTTGTGTGGTATACCACTAAAAAACCTGACTACTGAAAAAAACAAAAGTCGGGGTAAAATCGACTCCTTTTGTTGAAATCGCTTAAAATGTCTATGTTACTTGGGCCTTAATAACGAATCGAGTGACACCTTATTCATTAAGATCGGATGAATAGTTTAGGCGCTACGGATGGAATATGTACTTACGTAAATACAAACACATACATAGACTGCTAAAGTCATAACCCTTCCTTAATATTTACATCAACAAGAATTTGTGTGGTATACCACTAAAAAACCTGACTACTGAAAAAAACAAAAGTCGGGGTAAAATCGACTCCTTTTGTTGAAATCGCTTAAAATGTCTATGTTACTTGGGCCTTAATAACGAATCGAGTGACACCTTATTCATTAAGATCGGATGAATAGTTTAGGCGCTACGGATGGAATATGTACTTACGTAAATACAAACACATACATAGACTGCTAAAGTCATAACCCTTCCTTTTGGCTTCGCCATAATCGGGTATAAATGAACATAACTAAATATAATATGTAAAAAAAAGCTCGGGAACACTTCCGAAGTTGGCAGACTTGTCCCACAATTAATTTGTTGGTTTTCTTCATCTATGTTTTTTTTTTTCCTTTCCTCACTTTGTATAATTTGTTGTATGTATGTATATAAGTATTTATTATTATAATAATATTTTGTTCTTCAAAATTTTCTGTTCTGTTGCACCTACTGTTTTGTCTCTGCATCACCCTAAGGTAGAGTGGTAGAAAATGCCCAAGGCATTAAGTCCGCCTTTGTACATTATGTGCATAAAGTTTTAATAAACAAATATGTACAAGAAAAACAATAGGACACTAGGGGTTAAATACTCCTCCACGTCGCTGTCATCCGGAAACGTACCCACTTTTGTTACTGAAACGACCAGAATTATTTCACAAATATTTTTCAACGCGAAAAAATATGTATAACGAACGTTTTTTTGTGACGCTTTCACAGTATTTCATGAAACACTACGTAACGGCTATCATGCATAAGTTAAGTACAGCTATGCGTAACTCGGTTTTTATTTTGCGCGCGGTTGTTGCAATAAATTCGGAATTTCCAGCATCCGCGAGACTCACTTTCGTCAAAGTCCTACTGCCGTGTTATGTTATGAAATGGTGTAAGCCCGCCCCCATTCTGTGCGCGTCCGCATCGCCGGCCATTGAACAATCGGAACCAGCCAGCGCCTGCGCATGCCCCATTCTAATGAACGCTTGACGCATGAGTTACACAACTTCATATTTTTCAACAAAGGTCAATGGCGTATAATGTTACGTTACGTCCGATGCTAAGTAATAATTTATCTAGAATTAATGCTTGATTTATAGTGTTTTGTATGTAATACAAATGGCATTCTAACTATTTGTCTACTTTCCTTTGGTGAATGAAACTTCATTTGGGGAATTAGAAGATAATTATATCACATTATATTACGGCATTATATTCCGGTTTAGAGAAGGTAGATTTGTGTAATTGACGTCCTGAAAGTTAGACCAGTAAAACAGAGGCCCTACTCTCTAACGTCCGTCCGTCCATCCGTCTCTATGCGTCACGCTCGCGCACGTCTGCAGATGAGTGCGAGTGAGAGAGACGGATAGAGACGGACGGACGGACGTTAGAGAGTAGGGTCCCTGGTGCGGACAAACTACGGACGTGGCTCGGACTCTCGGACAATGGTCTCTGACAGATTAATGTACTGAAGTAATTTTATTATTCAACCTTACCAGTCATATGAAGAAAATTTGGGTCAACATTAGTTGATTTTCCCCCCAAAAGTGTTTTTTTTTGTTTTCCAAATCCTGTGTTCTTTAATTGTCAATAATTGATAGTTTTTTTATTATTATTAATTATTTTTATTTTTATTTTATGAACTTTAGAATCAATAAATTACTGAAGCTAAGGCGGTAAATTGTATATGTTACAGTCAAAACTGTTAATCGGCCAAAACAACTTTTGACTGGTGTCAGTCAAAATACTTATTAAGTCAATGTGCGTTTTCTGCATTAAAACATATTGTTTTAGAACGCCTAATTATCTAGTCCTAGAATTACATTAAGATGATCAAAGGCTCACAAAAAAAAAATCAGAGCAGTATTTGGGGACTGCCGATAGAAGTGAAAACAAAAAGTACACAGGCCCCGCCCCAGTCGTAGCACTGGTTATGCCCCGCGCATGCCATGTAGTGCTACGCCGTAGCGGATGCTACGAGTGCTACGAAGCGTGACTGCACTTTACGTTACGTGACGATGAGTTCAATGTTTTTCCTTCACCCAAAAAGTGCTCAACGCGCCTAAAGAAGTTATCACTTCAAAAACCTAACAAACTAATTAGTTTCTTAGTGTTACAATAGTTGTCACCGGTATACATTCGAATTTCAAACTGACCACCCTGTTGTATTAAGTCATCTGTGGGATGGATCAATGGGACATTTCAAGGCTAGGCTTTGTGATTATTAGGTACCATAGTCGGGGAAAATCTACTACAATTTTCCACGTCAAGTATTCGTTGCATTATGTATTTCCATGAGTTATAATTAGAAACTACGCCAAATCTTACATAACTTTCTAAAATTCTGGCTCGTTCGGACATTAGTCGGTATGACTGAGCATTAAAATTCTTTTGAACACAACTAAATTCTACGACTTTATTTTTTACACTTTTTTAATAAGTTAAATATTTCTTATTGCGTTTCTGCACAACCTGAAATAATATTTACAAAATTAAAATAAACTTTCACTTTTAAAAGCGAGCGATACAGACGAGAGGGTATTGACACATTTGCAATAATACCGATAATGTTTTGTAGGTAAGCCTCTTATGTAAATCGGAACATCGGAACACTTGGCATAGAACTGTGAGTAATCTAACCCGAATTCAGATCGTGTTCCGTTTACAAGAAAGTTGTGACACGGCATTGTTATGCAAAGCGGATCTGTGCGACAACTCGGCAAGCGCATGCGGCATGCGAGCTCGTCACGTGTACCAAGCACATCAGATTGCAGCTGCAGGAGTAGACCGCTGAGATCATTGAGCTTGTTGCGAAACTTGGCTAGCTCGCTGATCCTCTTAAGGCGGTACCCCGAGCAAGATTAGCAACTCTGTTTGTGATGGTTCAAACTTCGTATGAAATACTGTTAGAATAAAGTTCTAATCAGCTTGCGCTACGAAATGGTTGTTACGTCTGTCACTGCAGGTCGAATTGTGCGAAATGAGTGGTTTTTATTCTTTATAAAATCAAATTTACGTCTTTTGGAAAAAATAAAACGACAATTATGTTCATTATTAAATTGCCTATCCATTAGTATAATTAGCAAATTAAAATAATGGTTACTTTACGAGGAGTAGCATTTTATAAATCATTATTTCTCATTTCTGTGGTTTCGTTGTGAGGGTATTTATTAAACAATAAGCAATTTAAAAAAGAATATGAAACGACAATTTTGGAGTCAAGAATATGTAGTAATTTAATGTATTTTTTATTAGTTGGTATTTCTTTTGGATAAAGAGGAGTAGGCTCCAAAAAACTGCTCGCTCAAGGTCATTTGCTCGGGGAGCCGCCTTAACTCATGTATTTTAGTAGCACGTTCTATTGGACTTTCCCGGAGCTTCCATTTCTAATGATCTGTCTTGATATGTTATAGCCCTGATGGAGCCTGGACCTCCTCCGCCCGGAAAACTCCATTTTGGCCGTGTTAGCATTTCAAATCCGCTACTTTCTTTACCCATTAATTCTGTTGTTGAGTTAAGAGAATTTCCAATCATTGTTATGCTGGTTACGTCTCCATTAAATCTTTCTAATTAACGAACAAAAAAAAACAATTATCACGTGGACGGGTAATAAGAGTGGAATAGCAAATACGTGTAATAACGCTGTCAGCGGTAATGACAGGGACGCAAGTTAACAATTAGTCGAGATCATTCACCTGCGGCGCGCACATGTCGAGATGAAAACAGAAAGTAATACCAGCCGAATTCGTGCACCATACTAAGACAATGGGCAATTTATTCGATTTCACTCTTTCCGTAAATTTCATATTTTTGTGTTGGCGCGCGCGTCGCGGGCACATACCCGGTGGGTATGAGAGAGCGTGCTTAAATTATGACAGTTGACTCTAGTGTCTATTACTTGTATACGCTCTGAGTACAACCTGTACAACCACAATAATATTAGGCTGCTGTCAGCCAGCTTATCATTGAACATTTCGTGAGACGATATAGCTAAATTCTATACATCGCTCGGTACGGTGGAAATATCATCGTGTCTACATGAACATATATTATGTTCATTAAAAATATATAGCAGCGAGATTTGCCTGTAAGCCATGTTGGGATTTTCATCACGACAAGCGATGAAATCAATGACGGTCCTTACAGGTTTACGTACTTATGTTAAAAAAAAAACACCTGAAAACAAGTCTGATCGAATTATATACAATTAACCACATAATAGTGGCCTGTTTCGGGAATCCAGGTGCATCACGCCTATAGTTAGATCGCAGTTGGTTAGCTGAGAAACAATCCAGTAAATATTTATTTTGATTTTCCACTTCCCCAGAAAACAATATATTACAAATTGGCTTATCTAATGTTTGGGTCACCAACATACAGGCTGTGCCTGTCAGTCTTCTGTATTTTTTTTAAGCATGATAATAAAATTGTATGTTATTTAATAAAAAAAACATTTTTGCAAAAAAATAAAACCGACTTCAAAAAACACAAACAAGTCAAAAATAACTTTAGCTTCCGAAGTCGGTGACCTTTGTTTGATTCATTTAGTTTTTTTTGTCACCGACTTCTGAAGCTAAAGTTATTTTTCACTTTTTGTGTTTTTTGAAGTCGGTTTTTGTTGGTTTCTTTAATTTTTTTGCAAAAAAGTTTGTTTTATTTTTCCATTTTTAGTTGTAATATCCTATACAAATATTTGATATGCATTTATTTTACATTGTTAAAAATACATGTCATGGTAATAGGCTTATCCCCAATAAATGGAACTTAACATACCTAAACTGTCGAAATTTTGGGTGTATTGTACACATCTGCGTGCCCCTCAGAGCATACAGGCGTGATGTTACGTCATGATGTTATGTAAAAAATAAACATCCAAGCGAATGCAGCAATCACGACCGATTTACCATCTAGTTTTGAAGAGTTCCATTGTATATCTCCGAAGATCAGCATCAGATCTTCACCAAATTTATATCTCAGGAGTATATTCTTTCAAATAAAAAAATAATTTTGAGAATCGCTCTACAAATTGAGGAGAAATCGGTGAACATACATGAAATTATACCACACAACTGACGTAAAAATGTTCATAAAATGAAAACTACTGGGCCAAACCATGTTAAAATTTAATGGGACCAAATGGCAACTATTTAGCATCAAACTAAAAAATAATCACGTAAATCGGATCATAAATAGCAGCGTAATCGGTGTACATACATAAAAAAAATAAAAATACCTATTGAATTAAGAACCTTCTTCTTTTGGAAGTCGGTTAAAAAGGGACAAAATCCTGGAATGATTCCTAAGTTACGAAATAAAGCAGAGGAAGATATTATCCCCATTTTACTTACTTCCTTGAAGTTTAGGCAAATAAACTGTACATTATCGGATCTCTCGTTATAAACTATGTGTAAGTTAAATTAATTAATTGGAAAACACAATTATTTTTAATCCATTGTAGTCAAATATCAATCAATACGTTGCCATAACAATGAAACACGATCGGTAGTGGTGCCAAGAGCGCGGGCAATATTACAATTTCCATCGTTTAAATACGTACAGATTAACCCGTTTATTTGAAGTCAATAAATAAATTCATCATCATTTCAGCCGTAAGACGTCCACTGCTGGACATGGGCCTCCCCCAAAGGGGGGTTTTGCCATAATCGCCACGCTTGGCAGGCGGGTTGGCGATCGCAGTACGGTTGTTACAAAAGCACAGAGAACGCTGCTGCCCATTCTCTGGTAAGTCCCTTAGTCGCCTCTTACGACACCCACGGGAAGATATGGGATGGTGCTATTCTTTACGTCCGACACCATACAGAATTATAAAATATTATATAAATAAATTATTACAAAATTATTCTTTAATTTTAAAATCCGTTCAGTAGTGTTAGTTCTGAAAGTGTGCATTACAAAATAAGTAAAAGTTATCATAATAATACTTTTTATTCGTTCCATATATTTCAACGGATCACTTTTATAAATGACCTATTGTAAACTTAATATCTACAATACGTAGGCTACATTATTGTAATAGCAATTTGAACGAACAATCAAATATAACTAAATAAATTGTTTTTTTTTTTATTAAATAAGTAGGTATACACGTTTGGAACATATTACAGTATAGTTTTAGTTTCAATCCCATTTCCTGAAATTGATACATTTGGAAATATCTTGCGTTGAACTCTTTTGTTCGGCGTTTTGACATGATTTCATTTTAGTTTACATCCGATATTGATGGATTCCAAATTGATATTTCAATGAAAAGTGCGGTCTCACCGATCGGACCGGACGCCGCCGGACTTACTGCGGACACCGTACTTTGACATATATTATGTCAGGACATTATCTATCAAGGTCCGGTGTCCGGAGTCCGGTCCGGTCGGTTTGACCACATCTTAGTTTTCTGACTTATTAAAATGATCTTTCCGCAGGGTAGCGAATTTGAAAGTATGTAGGTATGCTATACAACTTTTAATATTTTTTTTTATTTCAAACGATCATTTCAGACACTTCTCTTCTTCTTTAAGTATACTAAAGGCTTGGCAATTTCTTATGAAAAGTAACATCCGTCAAATCCACATGGCTTTTTTTAGTTATCATGAAATCGCTTTTGAATGTGTTTTTCATAGAAGTTTCGCACACTTTATGAAGTATTCCAAAATGAAAGTCACAGATATTCTTATTTTAGTGTTCAACATAAAAAGTCAAGACCTGTCGAATCTGATGAATTTTCAGGGGCCAATATTTCATCGACGTTTTTGTCTCGGAAATCTTCCTCACAACGTTTTTCTTTTTCGTGCTGCGTGATTTCAGAATCCATCCTTTTGGAACCATGCTTCTTCCAGGTATCAGCAGACATGAAATTAATTACGTAAACAAAAACACTTGAAACTCCCGCCAATTTTGGGTCACTTGTCAAGTAATGGCTAAACTTTTTTTTAATTTAAATAACTTTGGTGTTAATATTTCTTCTCAGGGTAGAAGAATGGAAATGGCGACTCCGTCTATATTATTTAAAAATATGACGTCTAAAAGTGGTTCCACATACTATTTCCCTCTGGCTGTTTTCGCAACTGCGATTCGCAACCAGTTGCGAATTAGGAATTTTTTACTATAGTTTAATTTCCTCGCTAATTGATTGATAATGATGAGATAAATTCTTGGCACAGTTGCAGTAACAGCAGCACATATCCCCCAGCCTCCTCAAAGCAGAATTGTGTACCTCCTAACTTAACCAGTCAGACAAAGATAATTTAGGGATCTTGCGTAGGTCAACATACACATAGGTTGGTATTCCCCCCAAAAGTAAAACAATTATGCTAACGAACCCTCTGTGATCATTTTGTGATACATCCTCTTCAAATATAATAATCAAACACGAACATCCTCGTGGACTAAATTGGACATCACCAAATTAGAATTATTTCATAACAAAGGTGCAGTCATCAGTCACACCCGCAATTATTTGAATGGCGTCATCAAAGGATTTCAAAACCCAAATGGACGTCAGGTCGGTCCGATCCGGGATAGTGTGGTCTGCGCAGGCGCGGAACTTTCACGCGTATAAAACGGCTTGGAGTGCCGCCGCCGCGACCAGTGCTAGTAGTCGAGCAAACGAGCAGGGCACGAGCGCGCGCGCACTGCACACACGCGCCGCGAAAACGAAAGTGAACAGTTGAACACCCTCCAGACTGTGACAGTGATTGTGAACTCTGGAACAGTGATCGGTAGCTGCCTGTGTTATCCTGAAACTGTTTCTTCGATCTGGAACCTCATTTAGCGCTCACCTGAAAAGGTACAGGATTTTGTGGTGGTTGGTTTCAGGCGAAGGATTATTATGTGGTTGAAAATTGTGTGGAAGTGACATTATAGAAAAGTTAAATTTAATCTGTGGTGGAAACCTAACTTTGGATTTCTAACTGAAGTGATTTTATGATATAAGTTGCAACCGTCAAATATTTGCCATAGATCTAAGGCTACAGTTGCAGTGAAATATATGATTATTTTATAAATATTCTCATATGCACAACCTTTGAACCTTCCTCCAGTCATTGGATAAAATCATGTTTTTGATTCAATATTTTCTCTTTTATGTGTTCAAATAAAACTTATAAATATGGACCATAAGAATTTAAGAATTCGGCACACATTTTTCAAATAAATAAAACTGAAAATCTGCATTATATTTGCCTTTGTCACCCGCACACGCTCGCTACGCCGTAACTGCTGCTACGCCGTAACCGCTGCTACGCCGCAACGGCCGCTGCTACAATACGCAGAATAATGCGTGTTTTTGTTATCTCCGAACAATAATATTCATTTGTAGAAAGTTGCATAATTTTAACTTTCACTCGCACTCGTCGAAATAATCTCTTCGCATATCGCGAATATTTGAAGTTGAACACACTTAATTTGCATGTGTTGTGTTCAACGATTTTTCTGTACATACGCAGCTGACGTTCTTTAAAGTAATTTTATTGTTCATGGCAATTTACTCTTTATTTTGGTTGGACTAAGAGCCATCCGGTTCGGCGACATGTGGTGAAGCCGGCTTGTGGAAAGTAGGCCACGCGTCACACAGCTCGCATTTTATAGTTACTTCTCATACCCGCGGGGGTTCCTCATTTGCGTTAATACTAATATCTAAGTTTACTTGCATCTAAATGGGTTTCTATAGAACTTTTATTGCGTTTTGTGGATAATTGTATTCTGATAGTTTGTCCCTATTTGCCCATGTGTAGTTAATTTTATTGTACGGACAATAAAAGCTATAAACACAGTTTGTTAATTGGTTTGAAACTAAGACATTATCTGCTAGTAAAAGCCCTCGGAAAATTTAATGTTAGTTAGAAATGCATAGTTTGAGCACCATTAAGATTGTATCTATTTACTCCTAATTAAAACCTTTAATGAGATGATCCACCATCAGGTGTAAAATGTGTAACATTTAGATCATAAAAAGTTAGAAAAACGAGACCTGGCGGTATGAGAAAGATATTATCAGAACGAAAACGTTTTAATAACGTCGGTTACATTACACATAGACATGGTCACACGGATATGACACAAGTTAATGGCTACATTCTCTAGATTTCTTTTTCACGATGAAGTAGTTAAAGTTATCTACTAGAGCTGTGTTTATGGACGTTTGACTATCTTCTTGGTGATTAAGGCTGAAAAGTCGTAGGCGCATTACCCTTATCTGTAGAACAGCGGATGCGACACGGTTCTTCACGGTTATTACTACTGTGCAGGCTGTTGCGAAATTCGTCCACACACAGTAGGACTTCCCATTCCATTGTTCGAATGCATCAAGATTTTGTAAGTGAGTGGTTTGCGTCACGGTGCCTTGCCATCTCCTGGGATTGTTGAATGCCGTATTGTGAAACATACATGTCGCAAATGTAGCCATTATGGTTAGTCTCTTGAAGGGAGGTTGCCTAAATATTTTCAGAGATTAGTCATCTGTTTTTTTTTTTGGAACATTCCACAACGTAGAACCATTCATATTATAACAGGTATGGTGATTAGTGAAAACCTGTGAAAACATTGTAACAATGAAATTATTTTTACGCTAGCTTAGGTATTTGCACTTTTCAAAGATTTCATTTATTACGAAATGGTCCAAAGACGTAATTTCTATTCTCATTTAATATACCTTTTGTGAGAGCGCCTACCTCAACATACTCACTGCCCATTCATGCGCCAGATTGTCGCAGTCCGCGTAAATTAATGAATGAGGCTTTCTATAATATGTGCTAAGAATGGAATCATTTTGTGCAAACCCGTGTGGCATCATGTTACGCAACTTTAATCTCTTTTTGTTATGCTTACGGCTGTTTATGGTTTATTCGTTACGATATTTGGTTTTCACATTAGAAATTCTCATCGCTGAGGGAAATGGCTTGATGTTACATAATTATCATTTAATTATTTCATATAAATTTATTTATTGAACTGACACTTTCACTTGTATAGGATTCACGTTAAAGAGATAAAGTCCGAATGTAACGGAAACATCCAAGTGAAAGCGTTAATGAGCATAATATCCAGTTTTAATTTCCGTCAAGATGACTTAAATCTCAAAAAAGTTGGACTGAAAATGAAATGCGCCGATGCGCAATGCATTTAAACACAGCTATTAAACCACATGATGGGTGCTTACTTGACGAGTTTTTATGCAATATATATACCTAGAATATCAACTTTAAGGAAGAGAGTACGTAAATTGTATAGTCGGTAAGTATAAACACAGCACATTTTTATAAAGATTTACTTTTTCACAATGCGTACGAATTTAAATTAGAAGTCTCCGACATTAAAAATACAATGTTCAACAAAAGACATGAGAACTCAACCTGTTGTTTATAAATTTTTCACAACGGATTAAAACAAAAAGATGTATCATATGGTACTGCTAATTTACTGCGACACACTGTTATGGATTGATAGATGACATTCGTCGAATGGTGTTTACTATTGTTAGATGCGTGTCGCGATACACACAAGTAGCGTGAGACGCGTGTAATGTACGCAGCATAGACACCGCGGCATGCATCTCGCCGTGCGCGGGCGCAAGCAGCGTGTGCGCCGCGAAAGCGAGTCAGTGTGTCAGCACCAACAGGCACTCCTCGACGCTCCTCTCGAGTCTCGACAGTAGCACCTGATCAATGTTTAAATAGTACCCTTCTTATTAATAACTGCCGCCTTCTGTGCCCATTGTTGCGCTCTTGTTGAAAGTTGATTGGAGCGGACATGTTTTAGATCACGTCATAATCGTTGGCGCACTCATTTTGATTGAAAATATTGCAAATAAAAGACTTCGGAGTTAGATTTAAAATAAATTAAAAGATACATCACAACAACGAATGAGGGAAATTAACATACGATTTTAGGTCAAATAACTAGAGCAGTGGGGAATAGTAGTAGGGTAAGCTTATATCTGTAGTAGCATAAGAAGCAGGTTAGTTAGCGCAAGGCCGGTTCCGCGCGCCGCTGCCGTCGCCGGTGTCACCCATAAACTGTTTGTAATTGCGCTTACGCATGGATTGGGAACGGTGAAAAATATTGCACTAAGTGCACCGGATTTTTAACCAGCTCTGATGTTTATACGAACTTTCTGGTTTTCTTTTGTGGTAACAGTAATATTATGCCTCTAACGTTTGAGTTGTAATTCGAATACACTTTTTAAAACAGTTTACCGCTTGGCCAGCTACATGCATCACGCGTGTTTTAGCTGCAACTGAAAAGAAGTGGTTAGGAGCATGCCACGACTCACCGCGACGCGTCTTCTACGGTACTTTGCATATCAAGAGATTCCTGCGAATATTGTGCCGATTGATGCAAGTCGCGTCGCAAGTCGTACCGGCTGAGGGCATGACCTGGGACGTTAGTTAAGCTGCAGTTTTATGAAATGCGTCCCTATTACAATTTATGTTTACTAAATAATCAAATGATAACGAGTGTCAACGATCATAGATCAACAAGATTGTTAAGGCAGACGAGATGTTCGGACACGGGCCGTATTTTATGGGGCTACATTAATTACTTCTCTTACGATTAACGTACAGATTCAAATCTCAACTGCACGAGAGCACGACTAGTCTTATTGATTTGTTAAGTTTATGACCAATCAATTCGCATTAACAAAACTGTCTGTGTAGCAAATAACTTAAACGTTTAATTTTTCTAGATGTAAATCTGGTTTTAGGAAACTCATTTATAAGTTTTATTTCATAACATAAATCATATGAAGTGAATATCTAGAAATTTCTGTTCGGCGGCTGAAAAGATTAATCTTCCAATCTTTTAATCTTTTTTATTTCAGACTAACTGTTGTGAGATTGTTATAAAACTACAATTTTCCCCGTTTTAGCAACATTTTTCATTGACGCTGCGCTCCTTTTGGTCGTAGCGTGATGTTAAATAGGCTATCCAACACTAAAATAATTTTTCAATTCGAACCAGTAATTCCTGATATTTGCGCGTTCAACCAAACAAACTCTTCAGCTTTTTAATATTAGTAAAGATTCGATGTTAGTCGATCAACAGATACATTATAAGACACATTACATACATTACAAGATAAACATGGTGTTCGTCGTTTTGTGTGTTACCACAGATCATAGAAACAAACAAAAATCACGAGCAGTAAATATGTCACAAGTTGACATTCGACTAATAGGGAATATGCATAATTTTTTTTTTTTTTTTTTCAATACGGAATGTCAAAGTACTATAAAAATAATGACAAAAAGCGAAAACAAGACTTATATCGGCCAATCAACACAAAAGTTATAACCATTTAAACTTTTGTTTCTATCTCTTTCTAGATAAACGGAATTTAGTATGGAGTTTGTACGTCGATTCAGAAAATCTGTCGAAGTCTGATCTCTCTGTCTAATCAGCAGTTTCAAATGATTGTAACTTAGTATTTTTATACATATTAAAAAAATAATGTCACTTTGCTATTTTTGATGTTAATACGCTTTGTTTAGAAAAAAATCATGCATAACCCTATTACTGAAACTTGCATCAAGCCGCTTTACGGCCAGATGCGTTCGCAAGCGCCACGCCTCCTTGCCATATCTCCTGTTGTTTCTATGATCTGAGTGTGTTACATAGAAGCGAGATCGCCCTGTATTGTTCCTACGAGACACACATATACAAGTGGAACTCTTTTCTTTTGCCTGGGAAATGAGTCAACACCACCTTGTTCTCTAACAGGGTCAAATTATTTACACGCCAACCATTTACTTGTTACCAACATCTTCAACTTTGATTACGAATAGGTTGAATACCTATTCGTAATCAAAGTTGAAGATGTTGTTACCTAACAATTAAGATTCAGAGATGTATCTATTTTTTTGTAAAATAGTTTAAACAATATTAATTGATATCTTAGGTGAGAAACAAACTGTAAAAACTATTTTAAACTTTACAATTGAGCTTGATTAATATGAAATGGTTCATAACTTCTGTTTTATGGGTGTAGGCACACATTAAAGCGAATGGGTTATTTGTTGCAAATAACTTAACTGTCTAGGCATCCAAAATTCCAAATGGCTGGTTTCAAATTAAGGAAGACGATCATCGTCATCTGCCTAACCTTTTCCCAACTATGTTGGGGTCGGCTTCCAGTCTAACCGGATGCCGCTGAGAACCAGTATTTTACATGGAGCGACTGCCTATCTGACTTCCACAACCCAGTTAGTACTGGGTAATACGATAACCCTTGGTAACACTGGTCAGACTTTTTGGGCCACTGACTACCTAACGACTGTCAAAGATCTACAAATGACAGCCGGGACCAACTGCTTAACGTGCTTTCCGAGGCACGGAGGAAACTCGGTATGTAATGGGTGATCACCCATCCAGAGACCAACCTAGGCAAGCACGGCTTAACCTACAGATCGACCCGAAAGACTCACATATTATTTTTAATAAGTAAATGAGTCAGTGCAGTGCGGGAGGATGATAACACATTTTTTTTTTTTCGAATAGCGAGTTTTTTTCCCGATATTAAACACTGGCCTGTAAAAATAAGTATCACACTTTTAAAATTGCATTTTGTTAGTTGGAGATTTAAAATAAAAAAAACGTTTTTAACAATTTTTATCACATTTATTAGTTTTTATGTACAAAATTAAACTCTTTTTCGAGTCCTGTTTGTTTCGAAAGTATATCTTGTGTACTTAAAAAGTTATTGCAATGTTAAAAGTGTGATTCTTATTTTTGCAGTATTATTAAACCCGACTTTACGCGACACCTAGTAGCATTGATTTACTCGTCTTCTTTCATAGCAAACATAACAATATCTTTTAATAATAAGCCGGCCTAGAAGAAGGTGACGAGATGATTTGGACGCGCATCACGAATGCTGGTTCGAAGTGGCGCAGAATAAGACCTGGAAGGATATGAGGAAGGCCTTTGCCCAGCCGTGGGACATACAATTTAAGGCTACTAAGATTTTAATGTGGCCAGACATGCCTCAACAAGCAAATCTAATGTGTTAAATGTGATAGCTGAAGTGGTTAATTGAATCATTCAAGGAAATGTGACATCCGTATAAATCGGGCTGATGTAATTTTTTTCCTTTTGTCGTCTGATGAGGCTTACAAGGAATGCGGTTATTCGAACAGTGGTCAGCTACTAACAGCTTTCCACCGATTCTTTTGATCGGTTCGAGTGTCGCCCCGAGGCGCCGATTAAACGCTCGTTACTACAGATACACGTTTAGATATTCGCATTTAAAAAGCTATTCGTTTTAAATTCGCAGCTATAATTTGATATGCAACATATGCAGGGATATAATTATGTACTTTTTATTTTGGAATCGAAGCAAATTATTTAATTACGAGTATATCGGAAACATTTCGATGTTTCATAATAAGCTATATGTGATTAGAAAGCGCCACCATATCTCATTTGGGCTCACAATGTAATGTATGTAATAACCAAACGATGTGACAAACCGGGCCCGTATGCTTGATATAACGAGAGTGGCGATAGCGCCCCTATGCGCTCCCAATCCGCGGCCGGCACTGCGCCGGCGCAGCGGGGAAATTCAACAGATTTCACTTTTGTTATGCACTTCTATCAGTGATTAGGAGGGACACTTGAAAGTTTCCCCTTCACGTCTGTAGTGACAGCTCTACTTACCAGTCCAGTTAATAAAACCGTTTATTCATATTCGGGGTAGTAAGTAATGACTTTTAAGTACTTACTTTTACCAACATATAAATGTGTAAGTACCTACTGTAAGAATCGGATGTGTGGTTTACTTAGCGCGTTTTGGGGCAGATTCCAATACATATTATGAAATGAAACCACAATTCATTCACAACTTCGACGCCTACTGTTTGTCTTAAATTTCTTAGTCTAATTTCAAACTTATCGTTTATTTCTTATTTCTTTACAACGTGCAAGAGTTAATTGCTACATGACCAGCCAGGTTAAGACTCTACAGTACACTCCATACTCTTCTAATAAGCTCAGAGTTGTAAACAATGTTGTTCTACTAATCAATATAACCAATTAAGAATCGATGTTATAAAGCAGTCATAAAAATATTTATTTACATATAGGTAAGTACAAAGTTTGAATAATAAATTTAACTATAAAAGTACATAATTCTAAAAATAAACGGTAAGGTAATAATTTTGTAGATAACGGAAGTCAGGAAGTGTTAAATATTTGATGAGTAAACTTTTTATAATTAATTGGCGTATATAACAATGTTGTAACAATTTTCACTACCTTTCCACCGACAGACTGTTACTTATTAAATAGAAACTGCCAAACTAGTTCCGCTTTGTTCTTTTAAGTATTTTAATTTTCAAGAAGAAACTGAAAGTATTAATTAAACTCATCGTGTAGAATGTTTGAATTTTTATGAATTATTTAAACGTTGGATCGGAGAAAGTATATCAAATTATTGTGCTCCAATTATGACGTGAAGTTTTGTGTCACGGCAAATGAGTTTGGTTGGCGAGACAGCACCGCGGCGGATGTGGTGTAGAGCTGACGCTGACTGCGCGGGCGCCACGAAACGATGCTCCCAGACATAAGGCAACCTCACACTCTTATTCCAAAGAGAGTAAAAACCATTTCTGAATGACACTTACATCTTCCAATTCAATGACTCCGTCTGATGAGGACCGTGGACAGCGAACGAATGTCAGACAGTAGTCACATTGGGCCACATCAATTCATTTCACATGTCTTTAATTAAATTGGACATTAATAAAGAGATTACAATCAGTTTTAAACTAACATGACAGCTCTT
This sequence comes from Xestia xanthographa, assembly GCA_905147715.2. Lineage (NCBI taxonomy): Eukaryota > Metazoa > Arthropoda > Insecta > Lepidoptera > Noctuidae > Xestia > Xestia xanthographa. Next base: position 23,168,438 of record LR990642.1, on the reverse strand, counting down.
AATGGGAACTAAAACATGTTTATAAACAGATATTGATTTCTTTCAAGTTTTTAAAAGATAAGTCAGTAAACAAAGTTTTTGTGCTAAATAAATCTAAGAACTTTTGCTTAATCTATACCTACTCTTATCACAGTATTATTTACCTAATCGTTATTCTTTGTTTGGTGTGCAATGCATTGTTTCTCGTCTAAGCGAACCTACAAGCGAACACAACATCGAATTTTCGAATTAATCTGATAAGTATCGAACACGAATTTGTTAGTTCGAAAAGTGAAATTCTCAACAACCTGGTCTGTATTGAGTCATCATTAATTTTCAAAATGTTACGTATCATCATGGTCACCGAAGCTTATCGAATCTATTAATCTAATAGCTTAATCTTCCGGTAATTATCTAAATAGAAAGGTACTTAACGATATTCGGCTGCACCTATACGGGTACTGTCAATATTTCTTGTCGAATGACGAGTGTGTTGGACTTGGAACCAGTCGGTTGGAGTAAGGGCTTGCGAGACTGAACTAGTGCATTATTTATTACCGCGGCGATTTCTCGCGCTCGTCTAAAGATTTCACCACTTTCATCTTGTATTTACGAGTACTTGCAGACCACATCCATCCCACGGCCACTCCACATAGTTCGAAATGCCTGACAACGTCACTAACACTATTTGTATTATCTGCAACTTTTGTGTTGACATACAATATAGAAGGACGATAATCCCTATTTATGTACTTTCCTCTTCAGGAAATGTCAGCCGTAATTGTAGTCCTATGTTTGAAAGGTGTGACTGAAAAAGGCATAAACACAATTATCTCAATTTATGATTGGTTCAAAAATGGCAAAAAAAAGGTGGCCATCTTCATAAAAGTTTTTTTTTTTTTCATTAAAATTGTAAAATACGTATCTATCTTTATTTAACAATGCACACATTTATTTAACACCTGCTAAAACCATTGTTCGATTTGCTACAACGACAGCTCGCGAACTTGCGATCCCTTTCAACAAAATGTTCGTGTGGCTTCGCTACATGCTTTCACTTTCCCGTATTTCCGCCGCGCGACACGACGGCGACGTAAGCCCCGCTCCCGGCCGGCAGGAAGCTAAAATAACTTATTGTCTGCAAACCACATTGTACAAGGACGATTTCACTGCGATACAATGCACGACATAGATAACTTACTTGGGTAATAGAATTATTATTGTCTGTTATGACATCATAAAAGAACAATGGTTGAGCCTCGAATGTTATGTTACTTTGCTTGGTCAAGTCTAGAAACTTGTTTTGAAATCATATAGCACCAATATGAGTCATGAAAACTTTGAAAGTATTGTACTGAATAGAAGGCCAATTTATCTTTATTATAAGTAAACAATCCTCTCCTAAGAAATCCTCTTAAAACTATTCTTTTGTTAAATTAAAGCTATGTTGCACACATTATTGAGTAACATTTGGTATTCTGAATAGTAGTGTCCCAACTTTGATATGAATTTAAGTGCTTTGTTCAGTGAAGAAACCAGCTGTTTAACCATATATATATTTATATAGTTATATTATATAGTTATATTATACTCCTTAGAAGGAAAATTTAATATGCATTGGTCCTACCCTAGAATCAAAGCAATGACCCGACGTGTGAGCCACTAATGTTGGCAATGACAGTGTATTGTTTTCAATGCTAAGTTGAAGGAATGGTGTCAGCAACCAATAATTATGGTCAGTGACTTAACGATGAACAACTACATTATGCAAACTATTGTTAGCAAACATAATATCTAATTAATACCTATCCAATCCAACGTGATAAGCATACAAAGAGCATTCTTAACAATATTTATTGAAATTACCGATTATGTCCCTAGTCTTAATATTTATTTGTTTGGTTTCAGATTTTCCTGACCTGTGTCACATTCAAATTTATGTCACCAAGATATTTTGGTAAGCATACATAACTTTCATAATACTACGAATACTTAATACACATATTTATTTAAATACCCATTCAGACGCGTCAATTTCTAATCTTCTAACCATGCATATTTATGAATTTCATCGACGTAACCTTGCAAAAAAGGAATCACTAATAAAAAGAAGAAAATATTTAAATTACTTTTCGTGTGTCATCTCACTCATCACGTCATCACTTATGCAACATATAAATCCGAAAGATTTCAATTCCGCTGCTGTTACGCAACGGTTATGAAGAGCGGAAAGCGATCCACAGTTAATGTGCACTCGATCATTTCTCGCCGAAATATATCGACTTTCTCTGTAAGTAATTACCTATGCAAGCACGAGAAGCCCGCGGTACGAGAGCGCGGTTACATAACATCTGTGAACACATTTTGTGTACAACCGAAACGAGAGTGAAAGTGCATTAAGGACACAATTTGGCATTTAATTCCACGGAATTTATGTTAATGTGTTTTTATTTCGCTTAATGTTTTTTCGTACACGCAGGCAAACATTATAAAAAGGAAAAACTTATTAAAAACGGCAGTAGCTTTTTCAGGTGTTTTTCCGGAGTTTCAATTTCAAATATGAATCCAGCCATAAAAGTTACGAGAAAGGAATTCTTCTCTAATCTTTACTTAAAGTGAAAATGTAAAGTAACAGGTTTTTTTTTCATCTAATCTTTTTAAACAATGCATTTTGTTAAACTGCACTGAACTTGTTGTTTGCTGGTTAGTAGCTCTCGTAGTATCAAATAATGTTTTACCATACCACACTCAAAACATACCTTAATACTTCGACAGTGATGTAAGGCTGTCTATAATAATGTTCATACAATATTCTGGTTAGACTAATAGAGTTAGATGAGCAACGATGTAGCATCGAAATTCTCACGCCGCGCCGCGCCGGTGAAAGCGATAGCCCTGGGCATTTTGATAGGTCAAAAGCAAATTGAAGTCATTGTCCTTGGATGGTCATGCGCATGATTGTTCCGTCATAAGTGCGGGGCTGCGCGGGCACCGGCCGGTGTAATAAATAACGAAGACGTTACGCAACGCTCGGGAGCGACGCCCTCGTCCTTGGCCTGTAAACGTGCTCGGACTTTCTCTCTGCGCAGGCGCACCACATAAATCATGCCTTCCCACTGTTTGTTCCGGCTCCGGCTGCGGACTGGAGAGATCACTCACGCCGATAAACCTTTGTGTTGCGCTCTGTTCGTTATCATTAGACTAATAATTGTTTGAGTTTCTTTTGTGCTACAGATGTGAAATTCAAAATTAAAAATATGGTACGATTTGTTTGACATTAGATTGTGAAAATTATTTTAGGGAGAATACAAAAAGTCTTTATCCAAGAAAATCACGATAAAGGTCTGGAAAAATACCTACATACAGAGGGGCTAATTAAAAAAATAAAGAACCCATAGATAATTGCAAATATTTCCATAATGCAGTGGAGTAGGCGCGGGATTACGCGCGCAGCATGTATTAGCATAGATAAAAGAGTTAGTTGGTGTGGATAATGCAACGCTACCGGTTTGTGTCGCTCACTGGGTCACACGCATCTGTTTTAGATTGACATTAACATTTTACATTGCACAGCATTAATAGATTAACATAACATGGTCTTACTTGTCGAAAAAGTTCCTAGACAGTACATGGACAGGAAGGTATTATGCCTAATCATTAAGCCTAAAGCTACATAAAAGCTAAATTCGGCCAGTAGCCAAGCCTTAGCCGTGTGGTCTGAAAAGAAAATAGAAAACAAAGGTTCAAAGAACCCTTAATCAACAAAACTTGCATACTTTTTAGTACTTTCTAAGGTGAAAATATATACCGATTGACGAAAGTCCATTGGACTCATGAAGATGGACAATAAATTATTCAAATTATGTCATGAATAAATAATATTATATTTTATGCTGTGATGCGTTACCATAACGTTATATAAGTTATCTTATTGATCGTTAAGAACTGTAGCTAAATGCGTCATTATTTAAATTTTAAATCAAAGAAAACATTTCGCATTTTAATTAAAACATTTATTTCTTCAAATTAAACTAAAGGAAATGGTCTAATGATAAAGATTTCACTAAGCACACAAGCGGAGATGTTATGCGATAGCCTGTATCAGCTGTCAAGAAAAGTGTAGGAGCGAGCCCGAGGCACGTTTCACTCCGGTTCCGGTTTCACTACGTATACAACCAAAATATTGGGAGGAAATCCCTCATTGAACCGCATACATGAAATCCACAAAACTTGTTTTTGTTAACTCACTTTCCATTTCAAAGCATCTTCGGCTCGACATGTTTGTATAATTTATGACGTTCTAGTTTTGATAGCTCGACTCGCAGATGTTCCAATAATTACTTCACATCGATCTTTTATGGCAACGAAAAGTTGCGTAGGAAGTCAAGCATGTTTTCGACTGACAATAGACGTAAATCTTACTTAAATTTTAATTGCCTATTAGAAAAAGTCATAATTACAGCTGGGCAAGTAAGACGCGGATCATTTACATTGTGTGGTTACCGCTGCCCCGGCTGGCGGACGCCGATATACTTTTTAACAACCAGCTTCAAGTTCATGCAAATAAGGCAATTTTCTCAGAAAACCGGGTCAATTTCTTCGAGATACGGAAGCTGAACCACCAGCTTTGCATAGTGTAACATCGACACTTGATTACGTTTATAAGTGCACCTGTTTAGTTTATTATAATAGGTAATCTTAATATGGAACTATGTACGATAATTAAAGTTAGGCATTCAAAGTGTAATAGTTTAACTAAGTACGTGGGATGTTTTTTTTTAAATAGGATAAAATTAAGCCTCTTTGTATGAAAAAGACGTTTGACACTTAAGAGTCAGAAAATTCTGCGTAGGCGCCTTAATAACGTTACCCTATGTATTGTCGCGTGCTCCATCCAGGTTAATAATAATAATAATAATAATTCATTTATTTTCACAAGTAACAAGGACTCATTAAACACAGAAATTAAATACATAGCACAAAATATACACTAATAGAACACACAGAATACATTAAACAATGAAATAGGTACAACACAAAACAATAACCACACAAAACATATTTATACTGATAGCCGACGACTGTAGGTGACATGCAAGTCACTGCAGTGTCTGATGTATGGACAGTCGAGCCTGTCGGCTATCATCATCAGTACGCTGTTGGAGCTGCCGCGAACTCTGCGTACCAGGGACGCGCATCGCTTACGCATCGTTGCATAAAAGCAGTCGACGCTAGCGACGGCGAACATGCCCGAGGCACTGCAATGTCGTGGCAGCCCCATCAGCGCTCTGAATGCGTTGTTATATTGGATGCGGAGGGCTTCGTATGCTTTTTGAGTGTGACTCACCCACAGGCTGCACGTGTACAGAGAGGTACAATAAGCCCTGAAAAGGGTCTGCTTGACCGACACTGAACAACGCGCAAACCTGCGAGCTATCATGTTACCTCTTACAGCCAAAGCCCTCCGCTCCCTCTCGATATCAGCATCATCTCTGAGACCTGCTGTTACTATATGCCCCAAGTATTTGAAATGGTCCACTCTGACCAAAGGAACCCCGTACAGTTTGATGGGAGGTACTGCTATAGGACATTTAGAGCCGGCCTCAAAAACCATGTACTGACTTTTCGTCACATTATATTTGAGACCATGTTCTTGCGCATATGTCTCACAAATCCGCAACAATGTTCTCATGCCACAAACCGATGCGCTCAGCAGCACCATGTCGTCCGCATAACTAAGATTATTTAGGCAAACTCCATCAATATGACAGCCGACATGATGACTGCTGAGGGCAACAATCAGAGCGTTCACATATAGGTTAAAAAGTGCGGGGGAGCTCAACCCCCCCTGCCTCACCCCGCACTCCAACCCATATGGTTCTGACAGTGAACCGGCCCACTTAACACTATTGATCTGGCTCCCATACCAACATTTAAATAAATTTATTAATTCCTTGGGAAAGGCAATCTCCTTTAACTTCTTCCAAAGAATGTCATAGGAGACCAGATCAAAAGCCCTGGACAAGTCGAGGAAGCACGCGTACACAGGAGTTTGCCTGTCCGTATAGTACCTGACGTACCTTAAACAAACTATATCTGTAAGAGATGGGAATCAGTTTCACTCATGTAACATAGGATTAGGATCTCCGAGAGACTATTAGAAACATGTAGCTATCGGCGCAGTCTATCCGCGCCACGTGCCTTCAGCCGGCTTATTCACATATCTAGAAGTTCTAAAACGGATAAACGGCTACATGCTTAATTATATCCGAAATTGTGGTAATGAATATATTACTACTGCATTCATGTGGAGGGATTCTAGTCCCAAAGTTTGGGTAGTAGTAATCCCAAATGCTCAAGAGCATTTTTATAAATTCCCAGAAAACATACGGGTGGTAATATATTCATGTAATGGTTTCCAAAAAACTGAATAACTATTATTTTACGAAACTTGAGCGTTTCTTTAAACCGCGTCTTTCATATAAAACGGCGTTACAAAATATTAATAAACTTTTACCAAAACGACAAAAACATTTGGTGACAACTTTCGATTGTGTAACGTAGATGCAGGTCGCGTGTAATTCTGTCAAACGTGAATGTAACCTAATGTGAATATAATGGTGACATTGTATCACAGTACGCACATTTCAAAGCTTACATAAGTGTTTAAGTTTTTTTAGTACATGTCGCAGAGAGAGTAATTTAAGTTAGCGTTACGTTTTTAGCTAGCATTTAATTCGAGTTGATACTGTTATAATATAAAATACCTATACTTACTTACTATACCTATAACCATAAGAGAGGTATTCAAAACTAAGAATGTGTACTCGATTGGTAGAAACTTTAATAAAAATGAAGATGCCACGATCCCTGGTTAACGTGGCACATAAAATGTACTTGTACGGGTATTTGCACAAACCACATTCAAATGCACCCAAAAGACCAGTTTTCGAAATTGGTCAGTAAGTTATGGGTCGACCGTAGCTGCTACGCAGGGTCTACGACACAAGTGCTACGCTGCACGCTCGAGGCCGCTACGCAAGCTCTGTGCGTACGACGGGTCTTTGCAGCTACTGTTTACGTTGAGTAATGTGCATTTAGTGCACCTATGAACCATATGCTGTACAAAGGGCCCATGCAAAAATACGTAGCTTATAAAAATCATAAAACCCACATTCCAAATAAATCCGCCGCATTACCGCAAACCGTATTACCGTACAGTCGTGAGCATACATATATATATATATTCATGATTAATTCGTAAATATTTGTTTTCAAGATGTCAACAAATAAATGTAAACATACTCAATAACACTGTGTCCTACGCGGGCATCGAACCCGGGACCATGCTCAGCAGTAGTGCTTACGATAACAAGACCAAAGTTCAGTCATAGTTATTAATGTGCAATAATAAAAACATGTTAAAACTATCTATCAAATCGATGACTTATTGAGTTACAATTATAGGACAACAAATACTTTCTGTTACCGCACTGATAAAATAATCGTTACGTAACCATGAAAGACAGGCTAATTGTACCGCAGCGTCGCGGCTCGACCGGCGACCGGCGACCGGCACTAATGCAACACAGAATACAACCGCACGCCGCCAACGAAAGTTACCGGATTTTGTACACCTCCAATGCCAAGTGCGGCGAAGAAAGCGAGCCCAGCTTCCCCAACGAAGTATCTTAAATACTGCCATCTCGCTCGCCGGACACCACGATACGAAATGAAGAAAGAGACAACGTGTGCTTAAAAGAGAAAGTGGGCCACGTTACGTTTCTCGGTACCATTAACACGGGCATTGAACGTAAACGTCAACGGATAGCATCTTGAGCGCGCTCCGCCCCATTCGGAAGTGGCTGTTATTGCCATGATATTTGAGTGTACTTTTGTTTGTGTCAGTTGGGTGCGCTCCAAGGTGCAAGGTTCGGGCGGGTGGCCATTGATAGTGAGTGAACCTGAGAGTACGGAGACGCTGAATTCGGAGAGCAACGAACTGCAGCGCGGGGCGGCTGGTGAAAGTATTGCGTGGCGTAACCTTGAGCCCACGCCGCTCTTTAGCGAATCACCTAATCAATACGTCACCGCGATATGTGTTCGATACGCAAGTGTTCAATTACGCTCGTTATCAATCATTTAGACAGACGATGCTGGTCAGGCTTTTCTTTTTATTGCACATTCGTCATAGATATATCCATTGATGATGAAAAGATTGTAAAATTGTAAAATTCATTATCTAAATGCAAAATAGACATACATCGTTACACGTGATAGAGCAGCTGGTAATTGAAGTGAACGCAGACGTATTGTCTTTTAATAGCATCGCTATAATTACACATTTAGACAAAAACCCATACCAAAAAAACAACAATAAACAACGCGGTGTTAACAATTTGAAAGAAAAGCTACTTTCAAATCAAATAGTTGTGGTTTATCGACACGCTCGTCAATGTGTAACAACCATACTTTACTACGTGGTGTGGAAACTTAAGTGAGAAATTTTAACACAATTGAGGTATTGAGGCAAGAATTTAGCGTTAAGAGATCATTCGGACCCACGCGATTACCGATTGAAGTTTATTTTTTTCTTGCTGGTCACCACTGTGACTCATAGTCATTTTCCCCGACGGTAATTATCCGGAAAAGCTTTAATCCTTACGATGAGCTATTCTAGCATCGGTCAGACAAGTCACTTTAGGATCGGTCAGACCGACAGGCGAGCACCACTCCCGAGTTTTGATGCGTTTTATCTTTGTCAATATTCATTGATTTACAAAAACAAACAATACCTGTCCATTATTTTCCAATACTCTAACTGACGGACTAAATAAATTTGTAATTTATTGATGGTGGAAACTAGCCTATTTAACTGGACGTTTAGTAGAACAATCAAATGAGTGTGAGATGAATTCATGTCATCCCGCGGCTCTAAATGAGTCATTTATACCTAACCTCAGGTTATCTAATGTGATGTCTGAACAATGATTGGTTTCACTTAAACTTCCCATGCGGCTGATCGTTGGCCCTGCTAGTGAAAATCGCAATCATCGTAAAATATAACAATTAAAATTACTTGCAAAGTTTTTCATTCGAAATGAAAGCTGCTAAAACAATTCAATAGCTTGTTTTACGTACGTTCTCAGATTAATTCAAGTCTCGTATCATTGGAGCGGCGCACGCGCATCTTAGCAAATCATGCCTTTTCTTAGAAACGCTTCAATAGAGATGGATTATTTCTAGTTTTTACGATTTGCTGCGGGAGAAATTCATTTTAGTGAATATTACGGATGCACGGTATAATTGACTACCAGGTAATTCTTGAATAATAATCCGAGTAGGTAAATGTTAACAATAGCAAACAAATCTCAGTATAAATACACGCTCGCTTTCTAACCGCAATGTATGCTAATATAATAATGGAGAAGAAAAGTTAATCTTCTAAGCGATTCCCATTCATTAGTTAAAAAAAACTTTCAGCTCGTTACCAGCCAATTAAAAGTCGCGTCAGTTGCGAGTCGCGCCCACGTGTCGTGTCGTGTGTCGTGTCGTTAATCAGAGCCGAAAGTGACTAGCAAACATTATCATGGTAATTGTACTTCAACTTGAGCGCACTCGAGCTTAAAAAATAAAGTACCTTCAAGATGACATGGGTACTACTCAATTTATACGAATACAATAAAACTGAAGTGTTTGTTTGTTAGAACGTGGTAATCTCTAGAACTCACAGCCTAATTTGAAATGAAAATTTTGAGTTAGTTAAGGCTTAAACATCACGTTACGACCCTGTTGGTCCTAGACCCAGGTTATGGAGCATTTGTTTCACTAGAGTTCTTTCGTCAAAGGTAAAGGAACATCTGATACGGAATGGCACTACATTTAATGAGCTGGGGGTAAACAATGTAAACTATTAAAGGAACTCCTAATGATAGATAACATAGTCTCAATTTAAATCGTATCGATAAAAGAAAACAAAGATTAAACTCATATACAGTCGTTTGAGTCAAATTATAGTCAGTTAACCGAGTTTCATATTTCAGACTGTGATTGTTCCACCCCAATTAGAGTAAACTTTTATATTATACTATGAATTATGCGTCTCGTGCCGATGAAAGTAACACAACACAATTTACAAGAGACTGAAGTTTATGAGGCTCAATGCTATGGCCTATTGGTACTCTACAGAAATAAATCTGGATATAAATTGAGAATTTGTAATGTCTAAGAAACTAGCAGAGCTATTCTAGAAAAATACTCTATACGGGACAAACGCGTCTGTTCCTCTGGATATCTCAAAGATACTTAACACGGACAAGTAAGGAGAATTAAATTAGGTACTAGGATAGCTAACTACTATCCTAGTTGACAATATACGTCACCAATCATAGGTCTGGATCGTGCTTAAAGAAGGTAATAGACACTGTTTATCGAGCAACTAATTATTGTTTCCTACATGTTTAATGAATATCGCATGTGGCAGCAACGTGTCGAACTTTAAGGGAAACCCTTCATGTTTGGCTGGGCTTGCCACTTTATCAATATCACTTTCACTTTACCCGCAACCGGTTGAGTCTATACGATTGCATCTCCCGGTGTATCATTTACAGAAACGTTGTTGGTTCTAATTCTGTTTTTATTCTACTTTCTAGTTGTTTATGATATAAAAGCAAAAAATTGACAAACATTTCGGTTCAGCTATAACTAGTTTCCAAGTTTTGTAATAGAGTACGAAGAATAGGAGCAATCATTATAATAAGGTCGGTATCATTACTGATATCTATGTTGATCACATCACGGTGGTAAAGACAATAGAAAGATGAGGTGTAAAGATGTTATGATAAGGATAAGACGAGCGTGCCGCCCCTCCGCTCCGTGTAATTGCTTTACGTGACTTGGCAGCTTTCTCGAGCAGCGCACGCGCACTCTTAGACCTCGCCGACGACGTGTCACGCGTGCTTGCCAGATACACGGAAATATTTGAAGATTTTAAACACACGGAACTTGCTCTCCAAGCGTCATAATCTCGTTGAGATGCACTGTGTGTACAACCATCAAGATTAAAATGTTTTAGACGACATTTTGGGCTTGCAGATGTCTGAACTGATAGACTGGTTTTCACGTACCTATGTAAACGTAACGTAGTTTGCATGAATAACGAATATAAAAAGGACAAAATGCTGCTGTCTTTAAAAAAATACTTCGCTTTCTTAATTTCTTAATTCAACATCCTATTTCCACCAGCACTTGTGTGGTACTCACTCTTACCCACAAGTCCACGATCACAATTACTCGTTCACGCAAGCCTATTTAGTATTTAGTCATTTGCAGCAAAAAGTATAATTGCTGTGAAGACACTAAATCTTCACAATATTGAATTCATTGACTTGCAGATCAGGTCTATGCAGAAAAGGAAAGTTCCATGTAAAGTTGCGACTCACGATACTTTTTGTCGATCATCTCGTGTGAAATCTGTTCATGACTTTTTATGTATTTTTAATACGCGAGCCAGCAAAGTCAGTCCCACGAGAGGGGCCGAGGCATCTCTGTGCACGGCGGGCGACAAGCGCGACGTCACCTGCGCCCGCGCACCTCACACTCACGCTTCATTACTGACGTTTTCTCATCAATTGATTGATTCACCTCAACTATAATAATCAATTATCTCACTAGTTATCTCATCAAGATAATAATTAGAGACATTGAAAGATAACACGAATCAGGTGTTTTAGAAGTATTAGGAACCACAGCATGCCCATAATGAATTATGTGGATAGCCCATTACAGATACGAGAAGAATATTAGAACCACTTTCTCAGGCCGTCTCCTAGACGTTGATCAATGAGTGTTAAATTGGACAACATCCAGACCTCTGGCCGAGTGATGAATATTTTGACAGCGCAATTAAGTTATCCCAAATAGATGAGCGCAAATAATTAAGTTGCCCTCAGGTGTTGAACTGTATTATAATTAGTTCCACGTGCTTACTCGCCATTAAGTAGGATGTTAAAATATCTACTTATACGTTTTGTGAACATAAGGCGCTTTTCGTATGCGTGTGTATATTGGTAAAATAAATTAAACAATGTAAAGTAGCTGCTTAGGTTCGAACCCACGACCACAAATCGGGGCCAATATGGCCACTAGGTCGCAGTATTCATAAAAAATTAAAACTAAAGAAGACAGGGATATCCGATCAGCTTTAAATTAAAGTATCTACATACAAGTTAAAACAGCAGGGCAGGGTCTGCGGTGGGAAACTGACGCAGAGCGGTGTTATCAAATTGATTGTGTGGTACAACCTGCTGGTCCGCGGCGCCTTGCTCAGATGTGCTTAATTGAACAAACCACCTGCTATGCCAGCTATTATTATAGTATAACCGCAGATTATAGAAAATAGAAAATGCCCGAGGGCCCGCTTTCTTAAGAGTGACTAGCCCAGTTATAGGTGGGCGCCTGGGCGCAGCCGCGACTAATGTGTATCACTCGTCTTCTTTGAGCTGCGGGTATTTATAGCTTGATTACGGTCCGCCGATGATTTCTTATCACTTGGTGAGACTTTTCAGATGTCTGACATGACTATAGGGTGTAAAAAACCTTTTAATGAAGCCGAAAGGCAATTGTTCTCCCCGTCATTACGATATTTTTTTTGTTCTACACCATACCTGGGAAGCTTCTAGTTACGGAGATTTTGGGGGTCAAAGTTCCAACTTTTTGACAAGTTTTTTTTTCAATGTAAGATTTTTACTTTAAACAACTCCTCGACCCTCGTACTATTCAATCCATTCACCAGCACAATGTTTTGAGTGCGTTGAGTGCATTGAGTTCTACCACAAAACATGATTTTCACCCCAAAAAAAAAGTCGTTTCCCAGCAATTACTTTTGCGTAAAGTTACTCAGTTTGATGTATAGAATGCTTGGTTAACGGTTTCGTGTCTGATGAGGTTGTTTACACCCTGTTTATTACAGTCTATTACTGGTAAAAGATAACATCAATTTTGATTAGAATAGAGTAAAACTACATAGTTGATCAGTAGGTAGGTACTACGCAAGTTAAGAACTCTTTCTGATAAATATTTAATGGTAAGTGACATTCTCTTTTAATGCTCATAGTGCTTGTACCTCAAACTAAAAGTATTTATTTCAAATAACGATTTGAATTATCAAAGATTCGGTCAGTTACTCAGACAGTTGAAGCCAGCCCATTCCAAAATGTAGATCTCTAATACTATTGAAACATGTAAGTACCTACACTCTGAGCTCTTGCGCGTAATTAAATTGTACATAAAATTATGCTGTATTCACTTAGAATGTCTTATTAAACGGCCTCATGCAGATATACTATATTCTGAGATCGACAGACGAGACTTTCTGTGCTTTCTAACTGGCGAGCGATCGAGTGTCTGGGGTGAAATCGCTGGCAGCGCCCGCGCAGCTGCATCGCCGAGTATCTCATGTGGCCAGAGCGAGTCCGCTGCACACTGAGATACTCAGCGATGCAGCTGCTTCACGTATACCTCAGAGGAAACATAATTATACGCATCAACAAATTCCGCCCAGGAGAGAAAAACAAATTCGAAATGTTATTTAATTTTCAATAAATCTCTTTTTATTCTTGACTCCTTTCTGGCTAAGCTTTATCTCATTGCATTGATAACGTAAAAACCAATAAATAAATAAAGCAAAGGTATAAAGTGTCACTATGTAAGTACAAACATACACGACCTTGTGCCGTAATAAGGTGAAGGCCGCGCGTGGTTTCCTCTCAACGCAGCGGGAGCGGCGCACGAGTCGCAGTGAAACATGCAGCCGGTGCAGTTCCGGCGCGGGCGGCGCTGCACTCGGTCACTGGGTCAGCCCCACTGCGCAGCGGTGGGGTGCGTGCTGGTAGCATCTGGTGGGGGGAGGGAGGGGGGGTCCGGTAGGTGCAGCGAGCGGTGCTGCACTGTACTTGTCGCCATGGCTTGTGTGGCTGTTCGCTAGCCCCATGCCCGCGCTCGCGCCTCCGCCGCGCCCTCGGCTAGTGATCCTCTGGTTGTTCAACGTGTTTCGTTGGTTGCAGGCCGCTGACTGACTGCACTGTGACCATGAAGAGGACCAGGCTACTGCTGCTGGCCGCTGTGCTCTTGCTACGGGTAAGTCTCTTAATTACTGTGTGGTAGAGAAACTAAGTGAAACTTGAGACAATTCTCTATTCTTAGCTATTTTGAGATACCTGCGTCGCTATTACAGTGCGATTTCCTGACAATGACAAGGTTTTATAATATTTTCTTAAAGAGCATTTTATTTTCTTGAGTTTCACTGCTTTCTGACAATCAACCTATTAAAATAATTTTCACATATAAGAATTAAGTTACTTTTCCGCCTCATAAAATGAGACTACATTAGTAAGCAACAGAGTGGAAAAATCTATTTAAAAAACATTTGACCATTCAGGATAAATGCTCAGCGTATTTATGTAGGCTTTCCTATTCCTTGTTTTATTCTGTGCCGAATCGAAATGTCTCAAAACAAAGCTCTTATTTTGTACGACTTTTTAGCTTAGAAGTTATCGATAAATCGATCCTTAGTAAGCCTAGAATCGATGACGTTTAATAAGACACGGTAAAATATAATATTATCTAATATAAATAGTAACAGTAAGAACATAATGCTGCCAATCATTCGACGCGTGCTGGCTCCGTATGTCCCGTTGGCTCGAACATCTCACTGATATACCAGAGCGGCTAACAGTCCCAGTCCACTGACCCACGTTGCTGACTCAACGCTATTTTTTACATACAGTTTTGATGATAAATAATGATGGAATGATCTAGAAAAATCTTCGCCTCGTAGAAGTAAGTAAGGTCCAAAGCCTTGCAGTTTAAATCAGATAACACTGCAGCAACGGTGGTAACAAAGCTTGAGAAGTCAAGTCGTCATCATTGAGGAATGTAAGTCCGGCTATTCGTAAAAGTAACGCTGTCTACCAACATGTTTTAAGAAATAACGTAAATAAGCGATGTTACATGAAGCGTGGCTAAAGTAGTGGCTAGTGTAAGCACGTAAGTGTGGATGGTGCGGTGCTCTGTCGAACGCTCCTACATTATTCAGCTTTTTCCGCTCGCGTTCTCGCCAACTAGGCTAATGATTCCGTTAGCACATCCACAAAACAGTGGACCATTGGAAACTAACTGCGTATGCTGATACGTATACTAAGTCCGTATCAGAGAAATTAATTTATAGGTAATCTTGATACTTGCAAATCGCCACAATCGCAATGGCATCATTGTATTCTTAAAATTGTAACCGGCAATAATGATGACAGAAAACAATATGAAACTCTAAGTATAAATAAAAGTGACTTGAAAGCAGATGTTGTAACATTGAATAAGTCCTAAAGGCCCGCCACAATCAAGTAGTCGTTGACCGTCAAACCATCTTTTTCTACGAGCACTTTCACTGATATTTCGCATCTTTGTTAGGAAATGACGCAACCCGGTCGGTTGTGCAAGTGATTTCGTTTTTGACCATGACGCAGTTATCTTACCATCTGAGAACAATCGAGTGTTATGTAGCTCGCGAAAATGTTATAACTCTTACATTATTGATATGAATCGTAATTTGATTAGTTAATAAAACGATATGACGATTAATTATCTCGTGTCTAATATGAAAGCTCGTTCTCGAGCAGGTTTTTAATGCTAATTTAAGCTTAGTGTCATACGTATTCAGTTTCATAATTGATTTAATCCTGTTACGTACGAACCATCAGATTTTATGTATAATTTATTCATAAACAAGTCAGCATAACTCTCGAATTTCTCTGAATGTTCTATAAGTACCATTGCGTTCTTGCGTCCTTAACTTTTCTGCCGAGCAATGCTGTTTTATGAGATTTGCACAAATATATTTTTAGGTTCAATTTACCTCGATTTAAGTAGTTTGTTCTACATGTTTATTTTCATTCAGATTCTTGAGTTGAGCTGGTGATGACGTGCCAGTGATGCAATTATTGATCAGTAGGAGTGCATCTGGAATTCATCAAAGCCGAAAAATACTAGTCACCAACACTCGAAGATAGTATAGAAACTATTGGTCGTAAGACACTGTCAAGCATCTCGCTAATTCATGTTAGAAAGCAATTGTAAAGAATGTGTAAACTGGGGATCGCTTTCGATTGTCGGCCGGATTTATGGACTCCGTTGTCTATTCTAATCGATTGGTTAAGCTTACAGCCGATACTTTAGCTTAATCAGTTTCTTTGTCTCTTCAAATGTGTGTATTTATTTACTAAATTTGTGGCAGCAGTTTATTAATTGTTCAATTGAGTATCTTACTCAGACTTATCACTGCCCATCCCGGTGTAAATAATATAATTAACCAGATGAGGACTTAGCGTTTCGATATTATATGACAACAAAAACGTCAGAAACCCCTCTGATTCTATCTCAGCAGCAATGAGAGGTTTTCTTTTTGAGGTATTAAAAAAAACTTAGTTTCCAAGAACTCTATAGATGACGTTGAACTGACTACGATAGTTGGTGCCAAAGCCAAAACGCTTGGGGAAAAAAACATTGCGTCACGTCACATACGCTCGTTAAATTACACTTTCGTTAGCTTAACCTTCCGAATTTAACCTAGTTTTCTCGCGCTTTGTTAAATTCAGTTTTTTTAGGTTCCGTTCCTTGCATTAACGTACTAAGTTCAGCACCATCTATATCCAGCGACTATGGAAGAGCTAAAAAGAAAATCCCTCATTATTAAAGTTTAGAACTCTCAAAGCTATACGTATACTACAAAGAGTCAAATACCGTTGTTGTTAAACAACCCCTGGTGCCTTTACCAGAAATATTAAAGTTAAAACAATATAGAGAGAGCGTTTTAGTATGCTCATGTCAGGTATATTCAATTAAGACAAAAATAAACCAAACAATAACTCTACAAAACTAAATTCGTAGATAAGCGTTAGTAATCAAATAATTACTACCATTAACGTAGAGCAGTGTTTTTGAACCTTTTTCATGACACGACCTCCATAGTATGAAAAAATATTTGGCGACCCTTCCCTTTTTTTATTTATTTTAATATATTACAAATATTAAATCCATACAAAATTTTTATGCATTTGGATGTTTACGATTCGGATAAATATACATAGGTATGAGATTTTTTTATTTGGAATTCGATTTAATTCTCAATGTAGCAAAAACGGATCCACGACAAATTAGTTAATGACAAACAAGCGAAACCTCAATAAGATGGATAAGTACTAAGTAATAGGTTTTTATTTTGTTAATTTATAATTATGAACTATGAACATACAAATGTTTATATCCTTTAGTTAACATTTTCTTATTAAATCTACCTTTACCTGTCGCGACCCACAGGTTGAAAAACACTGACGTAGAGAAACAGACATTACATAAAGTAGAGAAAATAATATTATTTAAATTAACCGTAACTTACTATGTCCATACACATCACACACGGGTTAAACGGGCTTTTTTACCTTATTATTATCCATACTTTCTCGATTTAAGGGAAAGTGTTCACGAGGATTTGCGACTCCGCGTTCGAAGTCCAAGCGCATGACATTTGCCATAGCTTGTCTTGTTAACAACACACCTGCGTTAACCGCTATACAATACATATTCCTGTACACTATACATAGGTATATAAGTTTCCATTTATTGTAGATTTCGTGAGATCTTGGCAGTCTAATAAAAAAATCTGCACGTTCGAAATCCAAAATGATGTGTGATTTTAAGCTAGCGTTATTAGATAGGCATAGGCTTTGGAACCCAAAATGATGTGTGATTTTAAGCTAGCGTTATTAGATAGGCATAGGCTTTGGAACCCAAAATGTTGTGTCATTTTAAGATAGCGTTATTAGATAGGTCATAGGCTTTGGAACCCAAAATGATGTGTCATTTTAAGATAGCGTTATTAGATAGCTCATAGGCTTTGGAACCCAAAATGATGTGTCATTTTAAGATAGCGTTATTAGATAGTTCATAGGCTTTGGAACCCAAAATGATGTGTCATTTTAAGATAGCGTTATTAGATAGGTCATAGGCTTTGGAACCCAAAATGATGTGTCATTTTAAGATAGCGTTATTAGATAGGCATAGGCTTTGGAACCCAAAATGATGTGTCATTTTAAGATAGCGTTATTATATAGGCCATAGGCTTTGGAACCCAAAATGATGTGTCATTTTAAGATAGCGTTATTAGATAGGCCATAGGCTTTGGAACCCAAAATGATGTGTCATTTTAAGATAGCGTTATTAGATAGGCCATAGGCTTTGGAACCCAAAATGATGTGTCATTTTAAGATAGCGTTATTAGATAGGCCATAGGCTTTGGAACCCAAAATGATGTGTCATTTTAAGATAGCGTTATTAGACAGGCCATAGGCTTTGAAACCCAAAATGATGTGTCATTTTAAGATAGCAACATGAGATAGCTGCGCTGGCAATGTTGATGAAAGATGATGAAGTTAGAGTACGATGACGTATTCCCAAATAACATTAGCAGTAGGAAAAGTTCAAAAGAAGACTTTTCCACGAAGTAAATCATGTAACTGGTACGATTTCGGGCTTTTCATACATTCATCAAAAGCATCAATCATAAAGTAAATATTGAAACTAACGATTGAATAATGATGACTTTAGCATGATTATAAACTAAGTCGTCAATCATGCATAATTTTCGTGATCAAATTAATAAAAAAATATTTAAAAAAATTGCCCAGTTCTCGCTCATTGCTGATGGCATCTTCCAGTGATGTGAACCTGAAAACAGTTCATTGACACTAGTACCATTAACAGTTCTATGATGGAACTATTGTTGTTTTTTTAATCACTAGTTCAATTTTAAAAGAATCTGAAAATAACGGTTGTAACGTTGAATTTTGTTATCACTAGTTTCACATCATTGCTACTACTCGTAGTAACATTTCGTGCAACGTGCAATGCCTGAAATAATAGTACATTATGATATAAGTGCGGTAAGTTGAAAATTACAGCCGAGGCGATATTGCTAGCTCGAGCCGTAGGCGAGGGCTATAATAAAGCAGAGGCTGTAATTATCAAAGCGCACGTATGTCATACGACGTTTTATAACATATTTGCGAGGAAATAAATAAAACTCGGACTTTCTTAAACGAATAAAGCTTTTACTTGTTCACAAATTAGCGATACGCGCGCATCAGCGCTTTTTTTAAGGCAAAGACAAAAAACAGCCAGTATTACTAATAAAGTAAATTATTTTTTTTGTGTTTTTGTTACAGAAAAATGGTTGTAATTTATTGTCAAAATTAATTAAATTAAAGAATTAAATGTTTATTTATTATATTTCATCTCCCACAGTTAATTTTAGTCATAAAATGTTGACCACTTTTCTGACATAAAAACTCTTTGCTAAGATTTTAAAAAGTACCGTTCCCTTTTGACGGAGCATCTTGATAAACCGTGCGTCTATATACTCTGTGGTTGTACATTACATTACTGCACAAGTACGTAATGAGATACATTACGATATTGAAATGGTTCAAATAAGAGACCCTTTACGAGCAAATGTGTTATAAAATGATTTATTATTATTTCCCTCTCAGAGAGGAGGCCTGTGTCCCAGCAGTGGGAACATTAATAGGCTGATGATGATGATGATGTAGTAACATTAACAGTTTTCATGATGGAACTACTGATGTTTTTTTTAATCACTAGTTCCATTTTGAAAGAATCCGAAAATAAATGGAACACATGTTTTGTTGTCATATTATTTTAGGCACTAGTGATTTTTTTGTGTAAAATCTCATAACTCTATCGTACTTCAATTTTTTTTTCTTTGTTAGCATTTTTACTTTTTTATTTACTATTTTCAAAATAAATTATAGCTATCCAGCTATAATTTATTTTGCTTAGCTTTGAGAGCTCTGGTACTTTTTCAGGCCTTAACGGTTGTCTTGATCTGATTTGGATGTAATTTGGCACAAAGATAGACCATGACCGCAGGAAACTTTTTATTGGAACTAGTACGTTCACATTTTCCTGGGATAATCTCTGATCGTCACGTGGGCGAAGCCGATGCGATCTCGATTGAATTACTATTTCATGAAAAAGCCATTCAATCGAGTTGAATGAACTTAGAGGGTTGTATTGATGATTATGTATTGATGATTATAATTCTGCAACTACATATGACAGTCGCGAACAATATTCTAATCAACATACAACCTAGCACTGGCCTGCAAATTGAAAAACGAAAGAAAATTTTAATTTCGCGGGCTTCCCTGGAGCATCAGCCTTAAATGAGAGAAAGATTCTATCATCCGTTAAATCAACTGTACCTAAGTAAATATTATCTACTTACTTACCATAAGAAACAGAGTTTTGGAGTACCGGTTAAGCTAAGCTTACTTAGCACAATTCACTTAAATAAATTTGACGACCCGACTGGCGCAGCGTAGTGAGGCTGCCTTACGTTCTTAGGGTCCCGGGTTCGAATCCCGGTCGGAGCAAATGTTTGTGTGATGAGCATGGACATTTGTTTCCGAGTCATGGATGTTTATATGTATAATATGTATGTATTTACAAACAAAAAAGTATCTATGTAGTATATCAACTATCTGGTGTCCACGACACAAGCCTCGTTGCTTAGTGTGGCACTAGATGGCGCTGTGTGTAACGTCCAGCAATATGTATATGTATGTATGTAAATAAACAGTAAAATTTTCGTTGTTATCTATGTGGTAAGCTACCATTGCATGCTTACGCAGATACACCCGAATTTCTTATTGATATTTCTGTAACGCTTCATAACACTTATATGGTCCATAACCCTACTTATGTGACAGTTATAAATAAACTAGCTGCACACCACAGTTTGACCCGCCATTTTGCTCGGCTCCTAAGGGCTCATAGTGTAGTGTTAAATAGCCTCTAACCATCCTCAAGAATTGGGCGGGCTATCAAATGCAAAAATATTTTTTAAATCTAAGTTTAGTTATCCGATAACCGCGTTCAAACAAACAAACATACTCTCAGGTTCCAGTAAGTATAGAGTTGTATCAGACACATAGTGAAACGTGTGTAGTTGTAGCAGGTTGTCGCGACTCGCGAGTCTATCGCGATCGTCTGATAGCGCACGCACCGAGCATGGCACCGAGCACACTTCCCACGGACTAGCGCGATACAAATTGTACAGACAATACGAATCGCGATGTGCAGGGAGAGCTGTGGGAGACAACTTGTACAATTTATTTGACTTACATGTGTGTACTAAGGTTTTCGTGACAGTAATCTGGTTTTGAAGTTTCTAACATCTTAATTAGGAGAACATTCTGAAAACCCCTTTTTGTTTTTTTTTTTTTTTTTTTTTTGGATGCGAAATCATCAAATAACCCCTTCCGCTCTGGGCGGAGCAGGAGGGAGTGTCAGACTTTTACTGACTAAAACCCATCCATGTTCCTTCATCGCCCTTTGTGTTCCGGGGCCACGGTATCTCTTTCGAACAGTCCCGCAACCCCGGCAGGCATCGGTCCCTACGGACCCCTTCCCTTTTGCTGACTCTCTTTGAGGCGCGCGTGGAACACGAACGCGCCGTCGACACGGCCTGTCGTCATGAGACGGACGGACGGCGAGCTAGCCCATAGCCCACCGTCCACAGGCCCGCGCCTACGGTGGCCGGGGGCCACGTGGTGGTGGCCCCCGACGCCCGGGGCGTCTCCCGCGGCGGCCAGGACGTTGAGAGGTTCTCTCCCTCTCACGTTCCGCCACCTCCTTCTCTAGCATTACTGCTTCGTAGAAGGAGGTGACGGCGTCCCATTCCGTCTCGCTCCGGACCATGGCTTGCACCAGGGCCGGACGCGAGAGGTCGCCGCCGCCGTTCTGAAAACCCCTGACAACACAGAAAGAGAGAATAAAGGGTGTAAAAAACCTCCCCGTCATTGCGATATTTTTTTTGTTCTACACCGTACCTGGGAACCTTCTAGTTACGGAGATATTGGGGGTCAGTTCCAATTTTTTTAATAAGTTTTTTTTTTTTTTAATACAAGTTTTTAATGTAAGATTTTTTCAATCCATCTACCAGCACAATGTTTTGAGTGCGTTACATTGAGTTCTACCACAAAACATGATTTTTCACCCCATAAAAAAAAGTTGTATCCCAGCAATAATTTTTGCGTAAAGTTACTTAGTTTGATGTACAGAATGCTTGGTTGACGGCTTCGTGATGAGGTTGTTTACACCCTGTAGGAATACCCAGAAGTTGGTGAAATCGGGCTGTGGATGATGATGATGATAGATATTCTATGAGACTTTATAGGGTCCCATGCTGCAGCTGCTGGTGTCCAAGTAGCCATGTAGTTTTCCCAGCAGAAGCTTTATTTTCTACTAAACAGAATTTAATTGGTCCTTGCATAGCTCCAATTCTAAACACAAGCATGTCAAATATAGTTTTAGGTACCTAAGTATCCAAAATAAGGTAGATGACAAAAAATCTAATTAGTCCGTCAGATAGATTTCCAAAAAATATTGGACATCTATATTTTTTTATTTTTTAACAAAAAATGAAGACGATACAGTTTGTCGAAAACTCGTGTGACGTCACATTTGAGTACTTTTTTACCGGAAAGTGACGTCACAAGCCGGCCTCATGATCTTTGACATGTTTTATCTTCGTCAATTTGTATTAATTTGATAAAACAGAAAACACCGCATCCAATATTTTCGATAATCTGACGGACTAAACAATCATATTTTTTTAGTTAGGAATCATCCCTATTGAAACAGGGATAGTAAATATTTTAGTTTTTCATATCGAAAGTATTCCGCAAATACCTACCTGCATAACCGGAGAACTAAAAATAAGCTCAACCCTATTAGGTCTCGCGTAGTCAAACAAACACAAACAAAAATCCGGTTCTACTCAATTCTTGTTCATTTAAACAACTTTCATCTGCCTCGTACTGATTTTTGTAGTACCTACATTATGAAGGTAGGTACGCGTCTTTTACAATATACCTACCAAGTTATGTAAGAAGCACTTTGTCGCATTCAAGTTCAACAATTTTATTGCGATGTTTTTCAAGTTTCATCTTGATAAAACTTTTGCTTAATTTTATGTCAATAAGTTTTTAATGAGGTTTATTTTGCTTTCTTTATCTTTAATATGCTTAGCCCTAATAGTGAAGTGGAACATGAACATTAATACGTAAATCGATTGGAAAACCCTTCACACTAAGGCACATTCACATTTCAATATAATACCAGCTATCTTCCAATTTCGACAAACAGTGAGGTGGGTAGACGTCTTGTGGTCTTCCGATATAAAAATTTAAACCGTCCTGCATCGCGAAATTTCTATCAATTATAATTTATATTTATTTAACACTTCCAGCACAAAGTATAGAGGCGGACTTAACGCCATAGGCCATAATTTTTAATTTTTGCGTGAGAATAGGATAATAATATTTATTACACAACAAATAAAGGAGGAACTTAGCAGTTTTAATAATTTCGGGTGGCAACGGATGTACTGGCGGCGTACCTATACTTTCACCTGCGTCCGCGCACGGCACCTGTCGTCTCGCGCACTGCTGACGCGCGCGCTTGTTCAAGTAATCGCCTTTATCTGAGTCCACAAACTCTTACCCACGCTAACGAGCAGGCAAATAATACTCACGGAACTTATTATACTGCTACGTAGAGTACATAAGGGCACTATGTACTCTCTAAAGTTTCAAATAATAAGATAATTTGGTACCCATTGGATTAATTGGATAGATAAAACCATCCAATTAATCCAATACCATTGTACAAACCTTTAATCCGTGACTTTCCAAGTTTCCACTTGCATGGTGGCAGTGTTACGTACCTAGATGTGAGTGATGCACTTGCATTCCCAATTCTATTAATTACAACCATAATTGCTCATTGCTTGAGTCTTATAAAATGGTAAAATATGTTACCAAATTGGGGTGCAGTACGCATGTCTACTTCGAATGACATCGATGCAGTATATTTAAACAACACATCCAACGTGGACCCTACCAAAGAAAACTCTAGTTGTCAAAGCTGCGCATGTTTATAGGTCCGGTGTTTTCTTCCGCAACTCACAATCTCGATCAGTGGGTAATTTCTAACCGGTTTAGAAAACGCGAGCGTAGTTGGTACGCACCGGGCGCGATGCGCTCCCGCCGACAACCTGCTACTTGATGCCATTCTTACATACAAGCCCGTGTACCGACCAACTGCCTCGTCAGCTCTCACGCCTTATTTTTCTAGTCGGACATCCAAATAAGCATAATTTCTTATAACAACCATAGAACACATGCGGCTGGCGGCAAAGCTGGTAATGGTCTTTGTAAACCTTACCAACCACATACCAGGGTTATTTGTGACCTAACCTAACCAGTTTACTTTCCCAGGAGCCGAAAGGATAATAAATGCTCAAAATACGAGTACATAACATTTTTAGTTCGAGAGCTAATAGTAACCGTAAAATATACCACCTAAGTATCGTGAAAGCATTCGTGTAACTCATCTTAGCAATATGATCGTACTGATTAATATTATAATTGCGCGTGCGAGCTATCCATCAGTGTAGAAAGTCGGAAAGAACGCAGCGCTCGCGCCGCTCGCAAGATGGCGAGGGCGCTCAGCGCACGCGCTCTCGTGGCGCGGAGTATGTAGAGTGAGACGCCTCTCAGGAATGTTCAAGACTTATTATATTATGTATCGTCACAAACACTATTACATTACATGCCCGCTGGACAGACCAGTAAAAATACAACCTACGTAGACCTAGGCTTCTCAGTTACTTTGGTGTTCATGAAATGCAACATGAACAGCAGACATGCCATGCCGTACTACATGCAGAGTTGTATGCTAATCGACGAAGAAATTAATGTATGGCTTTCTATTTCCAGGAAGCAACATGCGAACCTCCGGTGGACTCGGCTTCGTTACCGTTGGAACATCGAACAGGCGCCGGCTATGGCCCGCCGCTGCCACCCTCGCACACCGACGACCCGTGGCCGCTGGCGACACCGGATAGCCCCAAAATAAAACACTTACAAGTTCAGTGTGAGAAAACGCGCATGCGGGTTAATATAGAATTTGACCGCCCATTCTACGGTATGATATTCTCCAAAGGATTCTACAGCGATTCTCACTGTATGCATTTAAAACCAGGAACTGGTCATCTCAGCGCGACGTTTGAAATCTTCCTCAATAGCTGCGGTATGAGCAGTTCTGGTAACCATAATGTTGCGACTTATGGAAGTCCGACACCCAGCGGTTCCTATGTAGAGAACACTATCATTGTCCAATATGACCCTTATGTTCAAGAGGTATGGGATCAAGCAAGAAAATTACGATGCACGTGGTACGACTTTTACGAAAAGGCAGTCACGTTTAGACCATTCCAAGTGGATATGTTGCACGCTGTTACGGCGAACTTTCTCGGAGACAACCTGCAATGCTGGATGCAGATACAGGTTGGAAAAGGACCTTGGGCTTCGGAAGTGTCAGGCATAGTGAAAATAGGTCAGACTATGACAATGGTACTAGCGATCAAAGACGACGAGAACAAATTCGACATGTTAGTACGAAACTGTGTAGCACACGATGGCAAGCGAGCACCCATACAGCTCGTCGATCAGTACGGCTGTGTCGTGAGACCTAAGATTATGAGCAAATTCCAGAAAATTAAGAATTTCGGTCCTTCGGCATCTGTAGTCTCATTCGCTTATTTCCAAGCATTTAAATTCCCAGATTCGATGAATGTACACTTCCAGTGTGTGATCCAAGTGTGCAGATATAACTGTCCTGAACCGAAGTGCGGAGGTCTTGGCGCTGATTACGGAGTACCGTTGTTAGGTGGAAATTCTCTGGGTGCCGAAGAATATGGTGTTCCAAACTCGCCTCATGCCGAGTATGGTCCTCCGCCACCGGCACCTCACGGAGACTACGGCGTGCCCCCTGCGTTCCCAGATCCGCGACATCCTGCAGATGCGACAGGATCTTTCTCAGAAAAACGTGACGATGCTGTTCCCCCTCCACAAGCGCAAGTCTCATCCACACCGAACGCACCCAGTCCATCATCACCTGCTCCAGTGCGAGACGAAGACGAAGTCAACCTCCCTCCCCCACCTCCCCCAGGCCGTCGTGGAGTATACAACACAGTTAAGAGGAAAGATGATGCTCATGTCAATTTAGCAACACTGGGAGGTAGACCGCGCTCCGTCGAGGACCTGCCGGAGAGGCTGGTCGGAGTGAGACGGCGGCGAGAGACATCCGCGCCACAGAGAATTTACAAGCGTGACGCTCAAGAAATGACGGACGTCAATACTAGTCGAACGATCCAGGTTGTAGCACCTGGAGACGTTAACTTTGCGTTAAACAATGCCGCGGCCAACGAGACCGTCGTCATACAGTCTCCGGGGAGCGATCCGGAAACAATATGCATGTCGGTACCGTCGTTCGTGGCGGGGCTGGTGATGCTGCTGCTGGTGCTGGTGGTGGCGTCGCTGGTGGCCGCCTTCCTGTTCGTGCGAGTGCGCGCGCTCGACCGCAAGGGCGCACACGGCGCCGCCGCCTACTACGAGACGGATTACGTGAAGCACACTAACTAGCGAATGCGCCCGGTGCGAATGTGACGCGAGGACGTTCACAAACTTTACTCGGATCCAAAGAGCGTGCGCGCTTCGGCCCCGGTCGGACGGCGCGCGGGCGCTGTCGCGGTCGCGATCGAAGCACGGTGACTGTGTCAGATATTTATTTAGTTTGTAATGAGCGTGATGTATATGTACGACTGTTTTTGTAAATTATTTTATTCGTGTGAAAAGCACCCTGTATCAGCCTTGTAGTCGATACTTCTGTTGTAATTTTGTAAAGAGTCGTAAGTAAGATTTAATGTAAGTTAAATAATAAACATACCAATCAAAAGTGTCGTGTGAGATATATATTTTTTATTGAATTCCCCTCAAATAATAGATCTGATGGCAGATTTATGTTTAAAGCTTTATGAGCCCCCTGACATCCCAGAAAATAAATCTGCCGTCTATTGTGTCAATAAATAAAGAAGTTTTTAAACCAATAGCTACATCGAGTCTTCTTAAACTTAATACGTATACCTAACATCTCAACATTTTCTGCAAAGATATCTTAGAAGGGAATTTACAACTTTTTTTAATGATTCCATGTATTGAGGAACGTGTAACTACAGAAACTATGACAGAGAAAGGTTTAGGCATGCCATGGAAACGCTATTGTAACTATTATGGTTGGACCCCCATGTGGGAAATTTTTGATGTTAGTCTGGGAATTGTTTATAAATCACTTATTACTAGTATAAAATAAAAAAAGCTAGTAGTCGTGCAAGGGACTATAATGCAAGGTACAAAGTAGTCACGTATAATTACTAAATAAACTTACTGTAAAACAAAATATATGCAAGATAAGAGGTCTTTAACTTATTTTTGACATATTATGTCAACGTATAATATATACCTAACAAGTAGTAGGGTCATTGCGCCGGTTAGCGACCAGTTAGCTGAGTTCCCCACTTCGGATGAGGAAAAAAAAATGTTGTCTACACGCAAAATAGTATGTGTTAATGTGAATTTGTCCCAAATATAATCTAGTTTGGATACAATACATAAAATAAAATCCATTCATACAAAAATATTTATAAAATGCTGAAAAAGTGAAAATATAGCGAAAACGTCGGTTTACGACCATTTTTATCAGTTTATGACCACCAGTGTGCTGGTTTGCGACCGCTATTTTAATATGAAAAATATGTCATTAAAACAATTATAATCGCTTTAAAAATATTTTAATTTTTACCTCGTTAATAAAAACAAATATGGGAATCATTATTTTGGTGTACTTAATGTTTTTTTTTTTTAATTAAAAATAACAATCTTACATTTCGTAGGAACTTAATCATACTTAGTTGTAATAGAATTAACATTCATTAGTCAAACAATATCCTAAATTATATGTACATTTAAAAAAATCAACATCAATATTTTCTAGTCATCTGGTATAATATTATTTTATATCATCGAAAGCTTTTTCAGGGCTCCTTCAGTGTAGGTACTGGACAGTCTCTTTATTTTTTTTGTTGATATTTAATTATTTGGGAACTCCATCTTAAAAAAAATTACAATAATATTTATTGTTGTTTTTATGACTCATTTTGTTTTAAACTGAAAAATAATAATATATAGTTTTCGACAGATTAGGTACAACCGCTTGCTAAAATAATTATTAACCGGACATTTCATTAACCAAACAAATAAAAAAAATCAGACGTGGTCGCATACTCAATGAACTTTCATACTTATTTCTGTTAGCGGCCGTTATTTTTCTCATACTAAATTATGGTGGCCGGAAACCAATGTCTTTATTTCGATTATTTTGGTTTACGACCACCCAATTTTGTACGTAAATTAAACAAAGTTCTTTCAAAGAAACTGGTGGTCGCTTACTAAAGTACTACAAAGAAAACCTTTTACAATGCTACCTTAAAAATTGTAACAGTCCTGTATGAAGCATTACGATCATATTAATCAAAACAAAATAATGCGGTTCTCGTCGGTTTGCGACCATGTGGTCGCTATCTAACGTTTTTGATAAATAAGCATTTCGGTTACCGACCACGGGATTTTATCTTAATAATAAGTTAAAAAATAGCAAAATACAACTAAATAATAAGCAAAACTTATCGATTGTACAATTTAACATCTAACTTGTGTGTAAAATATGAAATAAGTAATAAAACTTAGCTTTGAGCGCCGCGCGCCGTGTTATTTTTTTTCCAACTCGCGGTATCATATCATCTCGCGGAATCAAGACGCGCACTGAGCAATTTTTTTTCAGCTCTGGTTTAACCCATTTGTTTTAAACTGTGTTAATTCTTATTTCATAATTATTTATAAAGCACGTTAGATTTATTTTTTATCTAGGTTACCTCTACAAATACTATTATCTTGATTTAAAGAAACTTAGTCCGTCAAATGGTCGCCTACTGAAGGTGGTCGCGTTACCGGCGAAACGACCCTACAAGTTGTCATTTTTCGAAAGACATTTTGCGACTAGGCCATTAGAAGGAGTGTTGTCAAACCCCACCTGGTGCATGGAGAGTAAAAGAATCGAGTTGTGTAAAATGCCATGCCCTTGTGGTAATACTGATCACAAGCGATCATCAAGTGCCAAGTGCCTGAACAGAAAGAGGCGTATTAGAGAGACTGGTCTTGCCGATGATCAGGAGGTGTTAGTGTACTGTGTAAAGGGGCTGACCTCTGTGCTGTGCCCGCTCAGCGATAAAAATGATAGCTTCAGCAATAAGAGACGATGCACGAGAGCTATCAAGCAAGACTGTCCAATTGTCCATAGTCTCATAGAGTTGTCGTATTTAATACATTATTTTTTTAAACAGTACAGTAGTAGGGTCGACTTCCTTACTCTTTTTCCAAAATAAGATGTGTTAGATTTCCTCAAAGTCTTGAGGAGAAAGGGTACGAGAACGAAGGAGCATAATAAAATACCCGATCCCGAAAACATTATTTCAGAGTTCTTATTGATACGTAACAATACCGTTTTATATGATGCAAACTTTCGAAACCATAACATTAGGTACACATATTGCGAAGCAGTACACTACACACTTGGAGACTAACATAAAGACCCACGCATTCAACAGACTCAAACGGCACAAGTACTACAAATTTGGAGAGGACATCGATAAATCCGAAATTCACGCATTCACCTATGACGCTTTCTTCAACCAAAGTCGTAGACAAAATCAGATTGGACAGTGGTTCGACAGTAACTTAAATGAAAAAGAAATTCACAAAAACTTTAGGAAGTACATACCTACCACTTATCATACAGTTAAAGGAAGATTTAAATGATCATGACAAAGAGTCGTTTAATATTTTTTCCTGTATATGGATATGGCTTAAAACAGACGCTAGAAAATAATGAGTCATCTTAATAACATAAAAAAATAAGGACGGCAAGACGCTCCGGCCACCATTGCAAGCTGTGTGCAGAACCATTGGTAAGTTATTCGTACGAGTCTTTTTGCTGTTGGAGTAATTAACGTTTGTATTTATTCCTAAAAGTACCAATTGTGTTTTGAGCCCGAAAAGGTGGTGGGAGGTCATTCCAGCAACGACTGGCGGCGAATTTCGAACTACCACGGAATGCAAGCAGTTCTGTGTCAACATAAGGTATGAAGATGCTCCGGTTTTTGAAAACGTACAAGATACATAAAAGATATTGAAGATCGCATTAGACGGGACAGAGAAGACAGGGAGACAAACAGAGGTATCATGCAGCGTTTCAACTGAAATGGTTCGACGAAAAACAAAGAATGTACGAACAAAGAAGAGTGCAACGATTAAAATTCGATAAATACATGAATATTCAAAAATCAAACCACAAAATTGTAGATGAATTCTTTGGGAAGGAGCCAGATACACTGGTGGTTTACGGCGCCGGATATGAATTCATAAACAAGGGACGTCACAAGGGACACCGTACCTAAATTCCGACACAATGTCATTTTTAATATAATAAAACAACTCAAAAACTTTGCATTGCATGTCATAGATGAAAAGTTAAAAACAAACTGCAGTAAATGTTTTGAGAAGAGAATACAACAAACATTGCACGTTTCAAAATCTCCACACCTTTACGTATACTGTGATGTATGTCTTAAAGGTACTCACCGAGACAAGAACGCTGCAAAAAAATTCTATTAAAATACGAATTTACAATGATACCGGTTGATCTGTCGTTCTCCAGTTCTGATATGAATCGTAACGGTTAATTATCGTAACTTTTAATAAAGAGTTAATGAGGTCAATTAAATAAAATACTATTATAATATAAAATATTATTATATTATAAAATATTATTATGTTAATAAATATTATTATAATTATTATATATTTGTGAATTTTCTTTACAATCCAAAATCTATCTCGGGATCGGGAATTCTGAGAATATGAGCACCGGGATCGAATTATCATAGGAAAAATAAATAGGTATCTAACGGATTGATGGAACCTTTTAGTACCTAACTAAACATGAAGGAAGGGGTAGAACATGGAGCCTGGCCTGCCTACGTTCCGCCATTTTTTTTTTTCAAAATTGCTGCTTTGCTTAATTATGTACCTGTTTTTATCAATAGTTGACATCAATACAATCAAGTATATTGATTGAAACAAAATCTTAAGCATGTCATTTCCGAAATATTATAAGCTACCAATATTGTAATCATGGTACCTATCATCAGTGAATAGATTTTAACTTTATTGTTTCGAAGTAGTGGTCAAGCTTATGTCCCGTTTATATCAATATCAGGCACCAATACAAACAAGACAAACACTTTTGAAGCCTTTCGTTTTTGAACTAAAAGCTATCAACGTTAGACTGGTGGTGCCATCAGTAAAACGATTTTATCGTTGATAACATAGGTATATCTCGGAAACGTAGCGCTTTACATGATTTTGTCTCTTATAATATTTTATTTATGTATTGATGGCAAGCTATTGATATTAATAAGTACGTAATAAGCATGCCCGCAATACCGAAAAAAAATGGTGTAAATATTCAAACACTTTTCATTGATTCAGTAAGTAGGTAGGTACCAAAAAGTGCTCATAAAATCGCATTTATTTATAACATCAACAACGACAACAACCCTGTTTTTTTTTTGAAAAAATTACGCGGAATAATATAAATTTCAGGTAAGTAGAGATGAACAAATCTAGAGCTAATCCCTGGAACCACCAGCTCTAATATGTAGCTTATGAACTTAAAATCTGAATATAAGTAATCCAAAATCCCTTATTCAGCAAAATTGACCCCTTTTAGCTAGAAAGGTACCTAGGTACCTAACGTCAACTAGTCATCTCCACGGAGGAAGCTTCTTATGGTCTGGCTTCTCTTGTCGACTACTGACTATTAAGTTCATGAACGAAGGACGGTCGCGGTCGTTCTTCTCCGAATTGCTATACAACAACTTTACCCCCTTTTCATTGCCTTCTGCCATGTTATATAAGTCCTGTGAACAATTTTTTTTTTGTTTTATACCTAGGTACTGTTATTCCTGTGGCCTTAAACTTCGGGGATCAGGAATCAAACTTATATTTAATAGGAAACCAAATAAACATAGGTACGCCTAGTTTGCTACGTTTCGTATGCTAATTGTTGGGTTTTGACATGGATATAGGTACTTGCCTTACCAACCTAAGGTACTTGAGGGGTGAATTATGGGTAATGGGTAATACGGTGCCCATTAAGGACAGACAGATGCCAAGATGACCGTCTTATAACTTCCTTAACTACTCTGGTCCTGGTAGGTTCAGATTGGCTATGCAACTGTTGTGGTTAGTTATGAATATAATTATGTTGCTACTCACATCCTGTAATAAGGGGGGCAGGTCAGCAACAAGTGCCTGTGGCCGCTTGGGCCGGCAGATGATACGAAGCGGCAGGATAGGGGCGGGTAGGGGGGACGCGGAGCCATTGCTGCTAGCAGTGCGGGGGAGCCCGGAGTCGGCGGCGCGGGGCGAGGGGCGGCGGGGTGAGGGTTTGAAGAAGCGCGGCCGGACAGACTGGCAGGCCCTGCTCACACTCGGGGACTGCTCCGTTTGAGTGTTCTTGTTCTTCATCACAGATTCACGCCGAGGCACGATAAAGCGATACTAAAAGTTCAGAAATGTATTCGTATTATTCACAAAACCACAAATATTTTTTTGGTGTGCAAAATAGTTCCATACCTATCTCCGCAATGTTTGCATAGGTACGACCATTTACCAATCAAGTGTCAACTGACGTGTGGCTGACACTGGCAGAGCCACCATCAGGGATTTTAATTTTGATAACACAAAAATTTAGTCGCTAATTAGTCGAAATTAGTCGCCAAATATCAGATTTGGTCGGTCACTGGTTCAAAAGATATAAGGGTTTATAGGTGGCCCTGCTGGAGAGAGCCTACCCCAGCAGAGCCACATTAATATCTCAAAAACTAGGGCACCTAGCGAAGATCTGTTTTCTCCCATATTTACTCGCTAATTAGTCGAAATTAGTCGCCAAATATCAGAATTGGTCGGTCACTGGTTCAAAAGATATAAGGGTTTATAGGTGACCCTGCTGGAGAGAGCTTACCCCAGCAGGGCCACATTTATATCTCAAAAACTAGGGCACCTAGCGAAGATCTGTTTTCTCCCATATTTACTCGCTAATTAGTCGAAATTAGTCGCCAAGTCACAGATTCAGTCGGTGTGTCATTAAAAAGATATTAAAGAATTCAATTTCCCCATACAGTGGTACAACCAAGTACAAAATACTTAAAGTAGTTTTTAGACAGGTGTATCTACGACGTCTGGAGGAATTTTATAACTTCAACCCATCAAAGGAAAGCAGTATTCATTACCTAAAAAGAAGATCTACAATAAATATATATGTAATTATTTAGGTATCGAACAAAATGTGTGCATTTAGTCGCTGGCAGATAGATCACTGCGCTCCGTTACATTTACACGGTAAGTAAGAAAGAGATAGATGCGCGTGTACAGTAATAAATAATCACTGTTTGTAGAAATTTATCTAAATATTACTGCAATACTATTACAATGACTGTAACTTCATGTAGATAATTTTGCGGATATAAAACAACGTAGGTAATCGGACTTTAATTTTTTTATTGAGAAACTAACTGACCCACGCAACTTCGTTTGCGTCACTTATGAGTGAAAAAGCTCAAAAAAGGAATAAAGAATTTTTTAAATCGGATCAGTAGTACCGGAGATTAGGTACTTACCCCTAACATCCAAATTCACAAACTTTATCTCTTCAGATTATTGATTAAGTAGGTATTTGTAACATTTTCTGTTAGTACAATAATTTTAACCTTTAGGGTCCCAGCCGTGCCCAAATGGGCACGGTGCATTGTTATTTTAATTGTGTCTGTAATTGCGGGTATTGAAGTATAGGTAACTAATAAATAATGTTATATTTCGACAACCGAAGTTTTATTATTCTAACCTAAAATAAAAACTCAACCCGTCCATACAAACTCTACCCACCACGACACAATACACACACACCCACAACGCAACACTGACAATCACCTCAAAATACACACATCAATTTTGGAAATTCATTTTTATAAAATAATTTGATTTAGATATTATTTCCGGCATTTAGATACAGTTCAACATGTTGTATTTCTAAGGAACAATAAATAAACTTACCTATTAAACCTTAATTAGAGCCGTTAATGCTCATAGTAGGTATAGAAATAATTACTATACCTACTATGAGCATTAACGGCTCTTTATCTATCTCTCTATTAACATCTTTGATTTAAGTACTTATGTATTTTTTTGTAGTGTATTTCAAGCAATGGGTTGATACTTACATAAATACTTACAATACGTTTTCAACGTTTCATTATTACATTTTACTAAAGATAGGTACGATAATTTTAACATATTTATTATTCTAACGTAAATTAGAGCTCAACAATGCATTGTAAATTAGTAAAACAGTTGCATGCGACTGTACATCTTGACACTAAATAGACCAAGAGCAAGGTTTAATGGTTTCAAAGAAGTTTAAGCCACTCTAACTTAATAATTATAAACATTAAACATGTATTTAATAGAGAATTTATCTCCCTCGGTCATTTCTAAGGACTTTAGACCGATAAAACTAGAAGTATAATCCACATATTAATAGAAATATTTTTTCTTGGCAATTTTTCGTGAACGTCCAAGAGCTAGATCGAAGACGATCTAGCTCTTGGACTATACCTTAATAATTGAACTCATTATATCTTCTGAACTAGGACCCGATTAAATCTGTAACTTGGCGACTAATTTCGACTAATTAGCGAGTAAATATGGGAGAAAACAGATCTTCGCTAGGTGCCCTAGTTTTTGAGATATAAATGTGGCCCTGCTGGGGTAAGCTCTCTCCAGCAGGGCCACCTATAAACCCTTATATCTTTTGAACCAGTGACCGACCAATTCTGATATTTGGCGACTAATTTCGAATAATTAGCGAGTAAATATGGGAGAAAACACATCTTGGCTAGATGCCCTAGTTTTTGAGAAATTAATGTGGCTCTGCTGGGGTAGGCTCTCTCCAGCAGGGCCACCTATAAACCCTTATATCTTTTTAACCAGTGACCTACCAAATCTGATATTTGGCGACTAATTTCGACTAATTAGCGATTAAATTTTTGTGTTATCAAAATTAAAATCCCTGATGGTGGCTCTGCCAGTGTCAGCCACACTCAACTGACAGTTATCGAGTCTAGTTTTTCTGGCATAAGACCCTTATACTTCATCAAGTTTAAGTAGATGGTACTTGCCTATCAGAATTGACAGGAGGGGATTGAGTATGATCGCGGTGGACTTGAACCCGTAACGCCATTCCCGGTTATGGTGGGTAGGTACCTACGAGCTTTAATCAAGAAACGCATTATAGACCAACATCACAACTTAGGAAAGGTCATGTAGGTGCGGGGCATGCAGGCACCCTTGCTCCCCTTGCTCTCCAGCAAGGGGACAGGCTAGATCTGAGTGGTCGGAAAGTGCTTGAGGTAAGTAAGAAGTACGTACAAAATCATCATGCGGCGGCGGGAGTGAGGTGGTCGTCACCGCACGGCTGCCGGCGCCGGCGCCGGTCCGACACAGCACGGTGTAGGTCCGGCACAGGCGCGGCACCCGCCAGCTCGGCTCCGGCTCAACTCGTCTACGACGTCTTCTAGGGTTGCGAGGCTGTCCTACTTTTTTCTGTTCATTGTTGTGTGACTGAACCTAAAGACAATGAACCGGTTTTGGTACCAAATAATTATCGTCAGCCTGATCTGATCAGTGTTACAAACTCGCAAAATAAGTAGGTAAGTACCAACATTGTTCTTCTCGTCGTTTCTTATCCGTCATGCATGTTCCAACCCTTTTTAGGGTCAGAATGATCAAAATCAATTATCTATAAAAGGCAGTCAAAATATAAGGTTTACCGGAGTGCCATCGTGGGTTGTCTGAGGCACTGACAGCAGCGGCGACAGGGGGCGGCGACTAGACGTACGGTCTGTGGTCGGGTTGTGCCTCGGAGTGCGAGCAACGGGCGGTGCTGAGGAGCCAGCACAGCGCGCAGTCCGGGGAGGATTCTGCCCACCATATTACAAAATACATTCAACAGCTGTTGTACGGCGTTCAAAAACATAAAATATCTAAAGACTGAAGTACCTACGTATTCATTATTTAAGTATAGTTAAAGCCCTTCTAGCCCTAAAATTAGCAACTCTATTTGTGGTGGTTTAAACTTCGTATAGAGTACTGTTAGAATAAAGGTCTAATCAGCCTGCACTACAAAGCGGTTGTTACATCAGTCACGTCTGCAGCCGAATAGTGCGAAATTAGTGGTTTTTTTGCGATTTACATAATGGGTGTACCACAAGGTTCGATATTGGGTCCCTTCCTCTTTTTGGTATATATTAATGACCTACCCCATCTATTTAACAACCATCCGCATATGGTGTTGTTTGCTGACGATACTTCTTTAATATTTAAAATAAACAGACGTGCCACTAATCTTGATGACGTAAATAACGCCCTACTGCAGGTCCACGATTGGTTTACCGCTAATAATTTAGTACTAAATGGGAAAAAAACTAAATGCATTAGATTTGCTCTACCAAATGTCAAAAGTAGTGATTGTGACATAATATTGAATCAAGAGAAACTAGAATTTGTCGATAAAACGGTTTTCTTGGGAATCACGCTCGACTCAAGGTTACAATGGGGTCCTCATCTAACATCTCTTGCAGGACGGCTAAGCTCAGCAGCATATGCTGTTAGAAAAATCCGTCAATTTACTGATGTTGATACCGCGAGGCTGGTCTATTTTAGTTATTTTCATAGTATTATGTCATACGGTATTTTACTATGGGGACGGGCTGCAGACATCGAGTCTATATTTATTCTGCAGAAAAGAGCCATCAGAGCCATTTATGAATTACGTAGACGCGATTCTCTAAGAGAACTGTTTAAGGAAATTAATATCATGACAGTACCTTGTCAATACATCAATGAAAACATCATGTACGTTAGAAAAAATCGGCATTTATTCAGTAAGAGAGGGGACAGACACCACTATAACACTAGAAATAGGGACCAACTAGTTCAGCCAGGTTTCAGGCTTGCTAAAGTGGATTCATCTTTCATGGGGTACTGTTTGAAATGTTACAATAAAATACCTCCCCACATTCTTCAACATTCTTCAACTGAATGAGACGAAATTTAAATCTTTTATAAAACGCACACTATGTAGGCAAGCATATTATAAGTTGGGGGATTACATTGATGATAAAAATGCTTGGCTAAATGCTGGTCCTGCTCCACAACCATAGGTGGGGGGGGCAAACTAATTGTTTGTACTGGTCGGGCATTATTTGAGTCCATCGACACGTAAAGAAGAAGATGAAGAATTGATTCCCATGTTAATGTATTGTGGAAGCTGCAGAAGATTGTAAAAATATACTTGCATTGTATAGATTCCAGTTCTTAGTATTATATAATTGCATAGCACATGTGTGAGTACTTTGTACTGTTCAGCCACCATTTACATTTATTTATCTTTCATTGACTTGAATATGCCTTGGTGACTGAGAGAATGTCATGCTCACTTAAATGTCTCGCTGATGGTGGCGGGTGTGTCGGGTCATTTAGTTCCCTTCAATATGGTTGAGTTGAATGGCGCCGGTACATGCGTCATGTCTGTGAACGGGCGCTGTCAGTTGGGACTGGTCATCTCTTAGCTGCCAAGGTTCATTTTAATTACTTTATTCATACATTTTTAATCTAATCTTTCACTCTGGATGCTCTTAGTGTGCACGTCTTTCTACATCGTTCTCACATATATGTATAATCTCAAAATTAATGATGTAACCAAGATTTTGTAACAATATTTTGATTTTAAAAGAGTGTCCATGGAGTTTCTTGCCCATTCTTCTCCATAGAGATCTACGCTAGGGAATGGGCAACTACAGTACTTTCTCAAGTTATTATGCCTTGTGACTGGGACTGTAGCTTTGATTTTCTTTTTTGTAATTTTGACTTTCAAAAGTGCCGTAATGGTCTAATTGAAATAAATGCTTTGAGTTTGAGTTTTGAGTTTGAGTTTGAGTACATTTTGATACAAGTGGTCCACGTGTATCAAACAACGTTTTTCAATACACTTTTAAATAAATAAAATAACGAAAAATATTTTTGTCACGAAATACGAAACTATGATTTTAATTTTCTTTTTTTTCGCGCTTTGGTTTCGCCTGGTTGAAGGAGAGGCAAAGGTATGAAGCCGTTACACAGCCTAATATAAAAAATAGATTTATTTTATATTTTTGAATTCAGAACACAAATAAATGTTAATTTGTGTATAAAAGTAACTATTAGTTTTAAATAATCATGTTTATCTATGATATTCTATTTATATACACAATTTGAATATTCAAAAAATATTTATGCCGTAAAGACGCGTGCAGCACAAACCCTCTGAGTAAGTTTTGTTTAACAGCAGTCCTCTAGAAACTAATTGCTGAATAAGACTACCATAATTAGCTGATTTGGCGCTTACTCAGACGTTATTCAAGCAATTTGGGCACAAAATTATTCTGCTAATAGCTGTGTAATAGCAACGTAACAGATGAATAAGTTTTGAATAATTATACGACAAGCTGAGTATTGTCTGGATAAAAGCATTTAGTTCTTTTATACAAGTATTACAGCTCTGTTAGCCAGATGATGAATGAATGATGAATGAACTTTATGCTTATGTCCATCAAAGCTCTGATATTCAGATGATACACAGCATTTAGCTTATTTCAGTATATTTTTATCAAGTGCTATTTAAATTAAAATTAAATTGACAAATACCGAACAATTAAGTTAGGACTGTGACAGCAGAAGTCAAGCTTTGGCCAAATTATTGTACCGATCAGTAAGTAAATAACTTTGCCCTTATTTAATGCCTATAGAAATAAATTGTAGGTGCGCATGCAACTTTGCCGTGTATATACATATACATTTCGTGTAAAATTTTCACGCGCCACCTGATAAGCCGGGTTTTTGAGAAATAAACAATATTTCGTCTGTT
This sequence comes from Xestia xanthographa, assembly GCA_905147715.2. Lineage (NCBI taxonomy): Eukaryota > Metazoa > Arthropoda > Insecta > Lepidoptera > Noctuidae > Xestia > Xestia xanthographa. The sequence goes on along the minus strand of LR990642.1, from coordinate 23,129,285 downwards.
TCATCCACCAAGTTCTGAACGCACCTTTTTTGACGTTTGACAGATTACGTTTCGTTGTCTGTGGTGCGATGACGTTTGCTTGTCAGTGCAATTTTGGTTGAATAATGGTCGCTCCGTGCTTGTAATTTTGGTACACGCTGTTTCGTGTAATTATTGTTTGAAAACTTTGAGTTATTGTTAATCCGATGCAATCCTGTTCGGTGTTTGATATTTTGTTGATAATTGAGTGAAAATTGAGAAATCTCGCCATTTTGGGTCTTGACCGCGAGTAATTTGTTGGTTATGTAGACGGCCTTTTGTGTCTTTGAACGCCGTAAATTCCTAAATTCAGTGCTGGACTAATTTACATCCCCGATTGGGTTAGCAACCGGGATAAAATTCAGTTGGACATTGGGGAAAGGTGCCACGTGTGGGATCTTGGAAGGTTTGTCCGGGAGTCGACGGTACGAGCCGCGCGCGTCCCTTGGTTGCTGTCGAATCTTACATAACTATACATACACCACACAAACACAGTTATACTTACACCCCACTCAGATACGACGTTACCAAGGACTACGTCACATCACCGGTACCAACGTGATGGTAAGTGTATTGAATAGTTGTTTTTCCTTTGTCAATTGGACAAATATATTTTGATTAGGGCTCCGCGTAATCGCGGACATCGTGAGTCTGTTTGTGCAGTCTCACACAACTGGTAGCAGAGCGTGGTTTAATTGTTAAATTCACCACTTATTGTCGAGTTAAAAGTATTGAGAGGTCCGATTTGTTGCCCGTCAGCCTGACTCAAATTAAACATAGTCAACATAGATTGTTTGACATAATATATTATGATATGTAGTGTCCCTTGTGGCTTGTACTTTAATTTGTTATTGTATAAACAAGGTATTGCTTGTACAGGGTCGGATTTGAACTTGTAATAATTCAAACTAAGTTTTATTATTTGGTTTAAATTGTAGTTGGGTCCGGGAAAATTATTCCTGTGGATTATTTAATTGAATTTAATTTGTTTATTTGATATTTGTCCCAATGGCTTCATTGAAAGCTGTAAACCAAGCCATTGGTGGATTGACCTCACAGCTAAGATGGTTTGCCTCAGCTGCTGCGACCGCTGAGCGTCGAGACCTGGAAGAGGCCACGCTTGCCCGGTATGAGCAGTTGAATGCGAGATTGAGTGCGGTTGACACTTTGTTTGCTCGCTTCAATGAAGTGATTTTGGACTTGGACCTGGAAACATTGGGTCAAGCAGCCCGTGATAAGGTTGTTGCGGATTATGACCAGATGTTGAACCTGGGTGACATAATAAGTATGCGCGCCAGGGAAATTTTGAAGAGTCGGGACCCTGCCCAGGTCAAAACAGAGACCTCTGTTGTTGCAGGCCCTGGACTTTTTGGGTAGACTGCCTACCCTGGAGCTGCCACATTTTGACGGTCACTTGGACCATTGGTTAAGCTTCAGGAACCTGTTTGACAGTTTGGTTGATGCGCGCTCTGACCTCCGACCGGCCCAGAAGTTGGCTTATTTGTTGTCAGCCCTAGGAGGTGAGGCTCGAGCCTTGGTGCAGCACTTGCCGGTGACCGACTCGGCCTATCCCACTGCTCTGGAACTTCTATCCCGACGGTACCAGAACAAACGTTGCCTGGCTGATGTCCATATTGACCAGATCTTGGGGTTGCCGGCCATCACCAGAATGTCAGCGTTGCGTGCTGACCTTTTGAATCCGTTGCTCGCAGCAACCAACGCCTTGAAACGATTGGAGTTGCCGGTGGACTATTGGTCCTATTTTTTGGTACACTTAGTGTTGCAGCGGCTTCCTTCAGATTTGAGGTCCCGTTTTGAGCAGAAGTATGGTGGGGATAGTGCCACCCATCTTCCCCCCTTTGAAGACCTCGTCAAATTTTTGGAGGATGAGTGTCGTTTCCTCGACAACGCTCGTGGTGCCACGGGGTTAAGCCAACCGCCCTCTCAGCCGAGGGCCCAGGGACGGACTAGGACTGTCGGGCCTGGTGATAGCCGCCCTGCCCCCCGTTTTGGTGGCACCCAGAGTAATCTTGCTTGCGGCTATTGTAAGGCCACGGGACATGCCGTAGTCACTTGCGCGGCCTTCTTGGAGTTGCACGTGAGTGCCCGCCGCCGAGTTGCCAATGCACGCCGTTTGTACTTTTCTTGTTTGGGGAATCATTTTCATCGGGATTGCCCCAACCCCCGCCCTTGTTCAATTTGTAGGGGCTCACATCTGGAAGTTTTGTGCGCCAACGCGAACCGCTCTGTCAGACCAGCCTCTGATGGGGGTTCGCGCAGGGGGGGGTATGATGGAGACGAGCACCGGGCTTCTCGCTCGCCAGATCAGAGTCGAGGAAGGGCCTGCAACTTTGACCGCCGTACTCCACCCCCCGCGCCAGTTGATCGGGAGCCGCGCGACCGCCGATTGACCTCCCCTCGTGAAGGCGACTATGCAGCTGCTGGTAGGCGACGTTGGCCAGACCAGCACCGCCTTCCCTCCCCTCCGTTGGCGGAACGTCCCCGTTTGGAGACGCGCCCCCCGCCACTCAGGCGCCAAGTGGGATATGCCCCTCCAGCGATGGCGCGCGGCTCGGGACATCGCGCGGATTAGGATTTTGACTACTATCCTCATCGGGATAGACCCCAGCCTGGATGCGGCGATCGGTCGCCGCCCAGGCATTGCTAGGAAATTGGCGCCTGTCCCGCTAACGTACCTCCCCAGATCGACACGGTTTTGTTGCCAACGGCATCGGTCAGGGTCTGGGGACCCACGGGGGACTCTGTTGTGGTCCGTGCCATTTTGGACACGGGAGCCCAGGGTTGCCTTTTGTCGTCTTGGTTAGCGGGTCGGGTGAGCCTGGATGTCCGTGCCTTTTCAGGCACGATTAATGGAATAGGCGAAACACCTATCCCGACTGTTGAGCGACAAACCTTATTTGGGCTCACTCCTGTGAGTTGTTTGGACCCTAAGTTTTTTCCTTCGGCCATTGTTCTGACGAGTATTTTGGGCTGTCATCCCCAACGTCAGCTGTCGCCTGATATTGTCCGGTTGACGTCAGGCCTGGATTTGGCTGACCGCCGGTTTGATTCCCCTAATACAACTCATTTGATATTGGGTTCCGATGTACTAGGGAGAATATTGTTGGGTAATATGAAAGTCTTGCAGCCGAACGGTTTGGTGGCTGTCTCGACCATCTTTGGCTTTGCGGTGATGGGCCCAGTGTTGAAGGCTCCCCCTCCACCTGAGCCTGATTTTGCGTTGGCGTGTGGCTCCGCTCTCTCTGACGCTGTTCAGAGGTTTTGGGAGGTTGAGGAGCCACCGCAAGTGGCCCGCTTGAACCCGGAACATGAGGAGTGCGAGTTGTTCTATCAGAACAACACAGGTCGACTCCGTTCCGGTCGGCTCGTAACACGGTTGCCTTTTGTTGCGGTTCGACCACCTCTCGGCGAGTCCAGACCTATGGCCGAGAAGAGATTGTTGGCGATGGAGCGCCGTATGGCCAGGGATCCGGTGCTGCGGCAGAAATATTTAGATTTCATGCGTGAGTACGCAGACTTGGGACACATGTCGGTGTCAAATTTGGATTGGCGCTCAGTTGAGCATTACTTTCTGCCGCATCACGCGGTCCTCAAGGCATCCACCGGTAAGCTGCGCACAGTATTTGATGGGTCTGCGCGGACTTCCTCTGGTGTCTCTTTGAATGATTGCTTGCACTCCGGCCCCAAATTGTTGAGGGACCTTTGTGATGTCATCACGTCTTTTCGTCGTCATCAAGTAGTCTTTGTGGCTGACATCAAAATGATGTTCCGGCAAACGGTTATTCACCGGGATGACAGACGTTTTCAGTTGATCCTGTGGCGAGAGAATCCCCGGGACCCCATGGTTGTTTATGAGCTCAACACGAATACGTACGGCTTTGTTGCTATTCGTTCGCTTTGGGAGCTCGCGGACCAAGAACGCTTGAGGTTCCCTCGGGCGTCCGCCATCTTGAAAACGGACTTGTATGTTGACGACGTCTGCACTGGGGCTTCCACGGTTGAGGAAGCTATCCTGTTGCGTGACGAGTTGGTTCAAATTTTGGATTCCGCTGGCTATGAGTTGCGTAAGTGGGTGTCCAACTCGCCAGCACTGTTGGAAGATGTGGAAGAGGATCATAAGCAGGATCCTCATTTGTTTGAAAATGCTGACAACCCTGCTATGTTGGCCGTTCTCGGCGTTCAGTACCGACCAGTCCAAGACACCTTTACGTATGATGTCGATTTGGAGTCACCACACACTTGGACTAAACGACTGGTATTGTCTACTGTCGCGAGAACCTTTGACCCGAATGGTTGGATATGCCCGGTATTGTTTTGGGCGAAATATTTTCTCCAGCGCCTTTGGACCGCGGAACTTGGTTGGGATGAGCCACTTCAAGAAACCCTTTTGGAAGATTGGCTCCAATTTGTATCCGCACTTCCTGCGGTCAACGAGGTCGCGTTACCACGCGCTATCCTCCCCCCTGGGAACTATACTGCTACCCTTCATGGGTTTTGTGACGCATCTTCGCACGGTTATGCAGCTGTTGTTTATCTGCGCACCGTCAGCGCGACAGGCCAGGTGAAGTTGTCACTGATCATGGCCAAGAGCAAGGTGGCCCCCCTCCGGACGGCATCGACCATCCCTAAGCTAGAGTTGTCAGGGGCGTTGCTTCTTGTGCGTCTCTTGAATCACGTTGCTCAAACTTTAGGTGGATCTGTGAACATTCGGAATTCTTACGCCTGGACGGACAGTCAAATTATTTTGTGTTGGTTGAAGACGTCCGTCCACTCCTTGGAGGTCTTTGTTGCAAACCGAGTGTCACAGATACAAAATTCCGAAACGCCTTTGATTTGGAGGCACGTGCCTGGAGACTTGAACCCCGGCGACGTAGCCTCACGTGGGTGCATGCCCCCCCGCCTGATTGTGCACCCCCTTTGGTGGGGACCGGATTGGCTGACTCGCCCCGAGGATGATTGGCCTCGAACGCCAGTTTTGATGTCGGATCCTTTGCCCGGGCTTAAGGTGCTTGCTGTTGGGACGAAGGACCCTCCGTTTGATCCTGATATTTTGTTGAATCGATACAGCTCCCTCGACAAATTGTTGAACGTTACCTCGTGGATCAGGCGTTTTGGTCACAATGCTAGGAATCCAGGGGACAAGCGCCTGTCACCGGTTCTCTCTCCTCAAGAGCGACAGGAGTCACTCCTCCTGTGGGTTCGCTCTGTGCAGGCCGTACACTTTGAGAAGGAGATCGAGACCTTGAAGTCCGGTAGAGTTAAGTTGTCGGGAGCCGTTAGTAAGTTGAACCCCTTTTTGGATGAAACGGGTCTTTTGCGTGTTGGAGGACGGTTGAGGCACTCTAGCCTTCCTTATGGGGTCCGTCACCCCCTCTTGTTGCCCAAGGCGGGCCAATTGATTAAATTGTTGGTGACTGATCGTCACATTAAGAACTCGCACGCCGGTTGCAATGCGCTGTTGGCCATTCTGCAGCGAGAGTTTTGGATTTTGTCGGCTCGTCGTACCATTCGTAGCATCGTCTTCCGTTGCATACCGTGTTATCGGACTAAGGCCCCAACGATGCAGCCCCAGATGGGAGACTTGCCTGCTGATCGTGTCAATGAGGCGAGGCCCTTTGCAGGCGTAGGAACGGACTTTGCTGGTCCCTTTTCGATAAAGACGTCTACCCTTCGCAATAGTAAAATTGTCAAGGCTTATTTGTGCGTATTTGTCTGCCTGTCAACTAAGGCAGTGCACTTGGAGCTGGTATCCTCCCTCTCGACGGAGGCCTTTGTGGCAACTTTGGATAGATTTACGTCTCGCCGTGGGTTACCTTCTCTGATCAGGTCTGATTGCGGTACCAACTACAAGGGTACAAGTAACTATTTGAAGGAAGTGTATGACTTTCTTAATGAGAGCCAGGTTGACATTGGTAACAAATTGGCCCGTCGAGGGGTCACTTGGTTGTTTGACCCGCCAGCCTGCCCCCATTGGGGGGGTATTTTGAGGCCGCGGTGAAAGCAGCAAAGGGACTCTGGCGGAGATTGTTGGGAGACACCGTTCTCACCTTTGAGGAATTAGCTACGGTATTTTGTCGCATTGAAGCGGTACTAAATTCGCGTCCATTGTGCCCGCTCTCTTCGGACCCTAACGATTTGGAGGCTCTAACCCCGGGCCATTTCTTGATTGGACAGCCACTTGTCGCTCTGCCTGAGTACCCTTTTGTTGATGTGAGCCAAAATCGGCTATCGCGGTTTCAGTTGGTGCAACAGCTCACTCAGAGCTTTTGGAAGCGTTGGAGCTTAGAGTATCTGCACATCCTCCAGCAGCGCGTCAAGTGGACTGATAAAACTCATCCGCCCAAGATAGGAGACCTCGTCCTTATTAAGGATGCCAACCTTAAGCCTCTGTATTGGCGCCGGGGGCGCATTCTCAATTTGGTGGCTGGCACCGACGGGGTACCTCGTTTTGCTGAGGTTTTAGTGGATGGATCGGTTATGAAGAGAGCGGTCGCCACCTTGTCAAGACTGCCAATTGATTAGCGGACGGGACGGCCCGTCCGGGGGGGGGTAGATGTTTCATCCACCAAGTTCTGAACGCACCTTTTTTGACGTTTGACAGATTACGTTTCGTTGTCTGTGGTGCGATGACGTTTGCTTGTCAGTGCAATTTTGGTTGAATAATGGTCGCTCCGTGCTTGTAATTTTGGTGCACGCTGTTTCGTGTAATTATTGTTTGAAAACTTTGAGTTATTGTTAATCCGATGCAATCCTGTTCGGTGTTTGATATTTTGTTGATAATTGAGTGAAAATTGAGAAATCTCGCCATTTTGGGTCTTGACCGCGAGTAATTTGTTGGTTATGTAGACGGCCTTTTGTGTCTTTGAACGCCGTAAATTCCTAAATTCAGTGCTGGAGTAATTTACATCCCCGATTGGGTTAGCAACCGGGATAAAATTCAGTTGGACATTGGGGAAAGGTGCCACGTGTGGGATCTTGGAAGGTTTGTCCGGGAGTCGACGGTACGAGCCGCGCGCGTCCCTTGGTTGCTGTCGAATCTTACATAACTATACATACACCACACAAACACAGTTATACTTACACCCCACTCAGATACGACGTTACCAAGGACTACGTCACATCACCGGTACCAACGTGATGGTAAGTGTATTGAATAGTTGTTTTTCCTTTGTCAATTGGACAAATATATTTTGATTAGGGCTCCGCGTAATCGCGGACATCGTGAGTCTGTTTGTGCAGTCTCACACATCGTCATTTGGTTTGTTTTTGCGAGTGAAATATTTTTTTTGAATTATGCAATATAAGGGTTGAAAAATAACTTTGTAATAATTTTAAAAGAATATTATAACGATTTCGTTATTGAAATTGAGTATTTGAGTATAAAATTCCACTTATTTAATAGGTTATGTTATTCATTATTATGGCGACTCTCATTCTGACTAAAATCTGCTTGCACAGCGGCTTCTCGTCTTATGTCTGCATAAAAGACCTTATGTATCCACTTAATAAGCTGTTCTCTGGTTAAAAGTGATCTTCACACAACACATTTGCGATAACTGTTCTATAATTACACTCATTCGTACTGTAAATCAAACTATTAGGATTCAGTCATTAGTACAGAAAACCCACAGTTTAGGTATATTATTTGATCTTTTTAGCTCTAATAAAATTCAGGTAATTATATAATATTCAATATAAGTATTACAACATAAGAAATTACAACAAACGTAATTATTGTAGTAAAGAATAAATAAGAGTAGGTACACTCCTTGCGGTGCGGGCGCACGGCAGTGTCTCAACCCCCCCGGCTCCCCACTCGCTTCACCCGTACACATCATGCGTGCGTGAAGCCTAGTCGTCACTCGTCAGTTCAGTTTGTGATCAGAGTGCAAGCGTACAGCCGTTTGTAAAGTGATAGCAGATTGCTGTTGCATTAATATGTCAATCAGAGAAGAGAGATACACTGGTTAAAAAGTTGATAAGTGGCAGATATAGGTATTTTGAGCCGCTGCGCTACTTACGTAGGTAGGTATAAGTGTGCCTTGCACTATTTAGGTTATTTTAAGTGGCCAGATTTACTTTCTTACCTACCTATTAAGATTATTGATATTTTTCAGAAAACATGCCGTTTAAAATTGTGTCAACTCGTCGAAGAGGCAAGGTAAAACTATGTACAGTTCCGGAAACATGGGAAGTCAAAGGAATATTGCGTTGGCCTAAGATGTACGGTGATATACTCGCCAGAAATGATAGTACCCAGCCGCAGTCAGATTGGTTAGCCTATAATTGTGTAGTGAAAAGAAGAAACTATCGTACATACGAAGAAGCAGAGGATGAATTAACAAAAATGTTAGACAGAACTAATAAACATATATTACTAGAGAAGTATTTTTATTTATGGCCCATTGTTTTAAGTTATTACGAAATATTAAATTCTTTTCATATTCCGTTTCACTTTTTACAAAATTATTGGAACTCTCATCACTATATTCAGACGCCTGAATTGATTTATAATCTTCAAACAAAGTAGATTCATAGTCATTTCTTACGGAACCCGTTTCTATCGATTGTGGTCGCACTAGATTTGTACTTGGATCAAATGAACTGGAAGAACTTATTGTCTCAGCCGTTTGTTTGGCACAAATAGAGTTTTATTTTATGTTTTCATACTCCCGCAAGCACGTTCTTCGTATGCCTCCTGTTCTTTTTCTATTTTTCCATGAACTGGAGTAGTTTTTAGCATTTTTTTTTAAAGGGAGCATTTTTTCACAAGCCCTCAATTGCAGCGCCGAACTCAGTCATATGTCACTACTAGCCGGTAAATGCTTACTAATGTTGCAGAATAGTTCTTCTAGCTTTAAAAACGTCTTCTTTTCGTGAATACCCAGCAAACTTTTGCATAAGAATCTGTTACTATTGCTTTTACCACAATTAGCTACACATGACGGTAATTTCGTACTTAAAGCGGTATAAAGTAGTTATAACAGCTATCATAATATCTGTTAAGTTACTATATGCTTCATAACAGAAACAACACCAACTTTATACTGCAGCTGAATAACTGTCAAAATGTGATGTGTAATACAGCTAAAAGAGAACAGAACCAAATTATCCAGTATCATGCTTGATAATGGAATTTTATACCAGTGTTATACAAAAGGTTACACACACTCTTGAGTAACAGGTCTGTTTATGATGACTATTCAGCTTTAAGAAATAAAATCGGCATATTACATAACTAACTCATCTATAGGCATTATTATAGCAAAAAAAAACTTCAATACGGAACTTGGCAATACACTCAGCTTGTATACATTTATAATAAAGCTTAAGCCTGCATACGGTTAAATTGTTGGCCAATGAGGGATTTTCTTTTTAGTTCTTCCCTAGTCGCTGGATAGATGGCGCTAGGAGTAAGTATGATAATGCAAGGAACGGAACCTAAAAAATGTAATAAAAAAAAAAAAATGAAATGTAGGTTATATTCGGAAGGTTAAGCAAATGAAAGTGTCAGCCAACGAGAGTATGTGACGTGACAAAATGTTTTTTTTTCAAGCGTTTTGGCTTTGGCACCAACTATCATAGTAAGTTCAACGCCATCTATAGAGTTCTTGGAAACTAAGTTTTTTTTTAAAACCTCAAAAGGAAAACCTCTCATTATCTGACTTGTGTGCTGCCTGGGATAGTGCTTTGCAAAAAGAAAAAAAAAACATTTACCTCAGACTATAGGCATTGAACCAATTTGGACTAAGTAATGTAGACTAGTAAGGTATAGTTAGCAATCTAGTCAAGTTAAGCATCTCATGGTCTTATGCCAACACACTTATTCCCCACCCGAGATGAGAACTGTTTGGATCATATATTTTTGAAATCGTATCTAACTACTACTACACTAGTTTTGGAGGCACACGTAACGGACCACAAACCACTACTGTTAAATTTGAAAAATGCAAATCCCTCCCACAAATTATATACAACTACCACCCTAAACCACAAAGCTATTGTGGAAGAGTTAGAAATTGTGGATTTTACGGTAATATATGAGGTCGAGAACATAAATGAGGCAATGAATAAATTCATCAGTATTATTAAATCAGTAATATCAAATCATTCAAAACAAGTTAAAATCCCAAGACAAAAGAGAATCATTAAACCCTGGATAACCCCTGGTCTTTTAAAATGTATAAAGAATAGAGACAAAATGCATATAAAATCTAAAAAATCACCAGATAATATTATTCTAAAAACTACTTATACTCGATATCGAAATTTTTGCAATAACTTACTCAGAAAACTAAAAAAGACTTATGAAACCGGCCAGCTTGAAAAAGCCAAAAATAATCCCAAAGTCCTATGGAAAACAATCAAACAAATAACCAATACCCATAAATCAAAACTTAGCCCAGTGGAGCTACTACGGGACAACCCAAAATCGGCGATTAATGAGGCAGGCCAATTTTTTGCCAACATTGGCAAAAACTTGGCTTCAAAAATAACTAATGACACGGTATCAACACCGGCCGGTGGCCATCCCTCACCCTCACCTACGGACACCCGAAACTCACCTGTGAACTCTCTTACCATCCTGGAAGTAGACGAAGCTGATGTTGAGTCCCTAATCCTACAACTACGTTCTGACTGTGCAGTCGGCTGGGACGGCATATCATCGCTTATATTGAAAAGCTGTCGACATATACTGGTCCCACCAATTACGTACCTTTTTAATCTTTGCTTACAGGAGGGTGTCTTTCCGGAGGCCTTTAAAAAAGCTGTGGTCCATCCAATATACAAGGGAGGAAGCAGAGACTGTGTTAATAAGGTTTAGTCTACATTTGACAGATTCTACTTATGACATCATATTCTACATTTGACAGATTCTATATTTGACAGATTCTACAATCGACAGATTCTATGTTTGACAGATTCTACAATCGACAGATTCTATGTTTGACAGATTCTACAATCGACAGATTCTATGTTTGACAGATTCTACAACCGACAGATTCTATGTTTGACCGATTCTACAATCGACAGATTCTATGTTTGACAGATTTTGAATAAGTTATTAATTAACAGGCAACAGTCATTTTTATCATATTTATTAGGTACCTATAGTATGTAACGTTGTTAGTTCATAATTGATAAAACGTAAACAAATAAAACAGAAGTCATTTTAATATCGTTTACCAGCCGACCAAATCACCTGATCGCGCCTGTACTTTTGTCTCACTCGCTCGCGTTCCTAAAACCAGTTTTTTTTCCCACTCCATCATTCTCCGCGCGCCGCGAGCGTCGACCACGCTCGCATGCCTGCAGAGGCCAGTCCACAGAGTACATTTTTTATAAACCGAGATAGAGACGTCACTCTAACAGTTTACAGCGCCCTCTGGCAACAAGTAACAACAACAATCCATTAAGCAAATCTGCAGTAGGCCCTGTACTATTTTATTATTTCCTTTAAATAATGTAGTTTTTTATAGATTAACTAAAAATAAAACATCAGATAAAATGTCAAATATTTATTTCAATCTCTTTTTACAATAATTGAAGGCCAACTCCTGAATTTTGTCTTCCACGTCATAATCTTTACGTGATCCAGTTAATAATTTATTTGTGTCTTTACACCAACTAAATAAAAATAAATTAATGCTAATATCTTCTATACTGGAAATTAATTTCACTTTGTGTTCGTTGCACTTAATAAAACTATAATCTATTACAACTGAAAATATTGTTTTCATATACTGTCTGATGTTTTTCTTTTTACAATCTTTCTTTATTAAACCAGTGACCACATCTTGTATATTTGAAAAGCATTTCATTAGTGAGATGGAAGGATATGTAAGGCACGTTTTATTTTTAAAATATTCCCTAAAATGAAGGTAGCTTTCATTTTCTTTATTTTCATTATAAAATGAATTCTTGCAATCTTTGCATTTTTTTACTTTCAGTTTTCGTAATACATATCCTGTCACATACTCTAATTGTGCTTTTATCTTTGGGTCTTGTCTCTTTGTTTCAAGATCTACAAAGATATTGTCACTGTTCACATCATCAAAATCAACTTCCATAATATAACTTGACGCCTCAGGTTGCTTGAAAAATAAGTTTTTAAGGGATTTAAAATTAAGACATTTATCAACCTCACAATTGGACCCCGGCGAATATGTATTACTAAAATTATTAATTAGTAGTGAAGCATAGGCTGCTTCGAAGCCAGCACACGAAGGCGACGTGTTTCGATACCCATGGCTTCGAATACACCCAAAAAAATTCTCTAGGGGGTCCTGGTTGAAATGTCTCATCCACAGAGACGTCAAGTTATACTGTTTAGCTAAAACATCGACAAGATATTGAATATTTTCAATTGTCTGCAACCAATTGGTAATTGATGGTACAACACTAAATTTGCCATTACTGCAAAATTTCATTGAGCTGATAATTTTCTTTGCTTCAGCCCACACTTTTTTGTGTGTTGAATTTGGAGTTACTGGTCCAAGCAGAAGCTTCCCAGCCCTTTTTTTGGAATTCTCGTAGCTCCCATTAACGGAGTCGAACAAATCGTCGAAAAATAAAAGCAAATCTGCTGTTTCTTGGCATTCCTTTGGCAGAATTCCCACACCTGGAAAAGAAAATATAAATTCATTATCATCAAATTAATCAATCGATTTGTTAAATTATAATTACAATATTTTTGATTACAATTTAATTATTAATTACATTATGTGAATATAAACAATAATTTTTAATTTTATTAATTTCAGTTTTAAATTTGTCAAGAAGGAATCATGTACTTAGTATTGTTTTTCGAATTCACTAATAAGAAATATCAATTTAATTGTGAATTACTTACGTGCGAGGTATCCCATATTTGCTGCAACAGAGCGACTGAAAACCTGCGTGGCACATTTAACTTTCATTTTTGAAATTTTATTGGGAATGACATGTCTCTCAGTCAATTTAGGCATCAGCCGTATCCCCTTGTATGCAGGATTTTCATTATATAGTTCCACTACGTGACTCCAGTTTGCAGTCTTTTCTTGACCATCTATTTTAAATTTTAATTTTTTAGTAATTAAGTTGTTCCTTATTCCTTTGATAAGGTGAGGAGGATCATATAGTGGTATTACTTCTTTTCCATCTACCTCAAATGTTTTATTTTTCTGCACTTTTTGTTCTCTTAAATATTCTTCCATTGTGTCTCTGATAAGCCAATTAATTGCACTTACATTTGTAGCACCTTGGTCACATACAGTTGCTATAACCCTTAGCCCAATTGCATGCAATCTTCTAACGACTAGCTTAATTTGTGAAGCTAATTCTAAAGCTGGTGTGGTGCTTGCACAAAATGTGTATGAAATTGGCTGTTTATAATTCTTTTGCACTCCTCTCACCATAAACACCAGGGCGTGGTCTGCAATTTTTTCCAATGTTGTAGTGCCATTACTAACAAAACCACTCACACAATCCGTTCTTTTATTGTAATCAAAGTGTGGGGTAAGTGCAACTTCGTCAAAAAGTAATATGCATAACTTTTCTAAAGGTGTCATTTTTTTCACTTTTTTTTCTAAATGTTTGAACAAGTTTTCATTGACGCCTGGGTGCAATGAAGCTCGTGCTATCATTCTGGAGAGTGTTAGTGGGGAAGGCAGTACAAAAAATTTTCTTAGCCACCGGTATGCTCTAGGTCCCTGCTTATACAGGGCTAAAGCCATAATTTTTTCACTTTTCGTGAATCTGCAACCTAATTTATGTTTCCCTGCCTCTCGAAATTGTAGCATAGTAAATATATTTGCTGCTGATGAAAATTTGCTGACTGCTTTCTTAAATGTCTCATTTTCTGACAGTTTTAAAGCTTTCTTTAATCTTGTCATTGCAGAATCCTTTTGCCCTTGCAATTTTTTTATCTTATTGTTCAGTATTATTGTGTCTGAATCAAAACTTCTGAAAATTGTTCTTTTGACATCTTGTTTGCCTGCAAGTACAAATTATGACTTGATTTTAGTATAAATAATAGTTGCATTTAGTAAAACTAATTAATACTGATGGTAATAAAGTAAAATAATGATATTCAGTTGTATCAGCTTAATACTGGAAGCCGACCCCAACATAGTGGAAACAGGCTAGGCAGATTTTGCACCTACCAAGTAACATGGGACAAGGCAGGAAGAAGAGTAAAGTAAAATAAAATAATAGGGTCAATAATCATCATGAACTGTTAGTAATTTCTCAGTAGCAGCCACGGTGTCTAGATTTGTGCCCAGTTTGTGGCATTACGCTCGTCGCCACATATTCCATGGGACTTAAACATAACTGGCTAAATATGGGTGTACTGTTAGGTACACCTTTGGCTAACTCTTCGGGGATAACAGATGCGATGTAAAGTATTTTTTTTAATGATTGTAACTTTATACCATTTCACTAGTCCGTATGCTCACAGGAACAAAATAATTCGAATAAGTACCTTTAGATGTTGATGGGGCAGGTTGCTCAAATATTGATGGGCCAGGCTGATTTGGAAACATAACAGCTGGTTGCAAAACTTGTTCACATCTCTGACCCGAAGAGATAGTTTGTCTTGTTCTTGTTATGTTGGTTACATTTTGTAAAGGCAAAGATGAGTGGATACCTGAAATAGAATTGAATAATAATATAATTATTAATATATCATGTCAAAATAATTTCAAGTGATGATCACCTGCATACTGCTAACATTACTACTACAGTAAATAAACTTAGTGAATAATAACAATTACGACACACCAACATGTTCATCAAAAATTTTACGAAGTAGTAGGCTACTTGGTAGGTCATAAGGGTTTTGTTATAACTTTGTGAAAGGCCAGCTGATAAGTATTAAGCATACATGAACAATTAAGGACCTGTGATAAGAGATTAAAATTTCAGAGCAATTTAAGTTTTAAACCATTATCACCCGTTAATGGTTTAACCCGTATGTCCCCAGCCATTCCCGAAGGGGAACGGTGCTTGTTATTTTAATTCTGTCTGTAATTGCGGGTATCTAAGAGTTAAAACTTAAATTACTCTACATCTGGTAATAGTAAGTCTTGAAACAGTTTCATATTGCTTATATTGATTAACATACCTGATAAAAACAATGATGGAACTGCATTTTTGCTAAGTCTTTTGCTTGCAGTACTGAATTTAAGATCAAAATGTGAGTGGCAGACTCTTCCATTCTTATAGACAGACTTGGAGTCTATCACTAACACATTTCCTCCAATTGCATAAATCCACATGTTGTATCTATTCAACTCCTTTTCTGGATCAGGGAACTTATGCAAAATAGTATCTGGACCTGAAAATATACCAAAGATTATACATATTTCCTCAAGGCGAAGGCGTTTTAGATTTAATTATTAAAGATACGGTCATCCAAAAATTTGCCTGAAGAAATTTATAGCTATCAACAGCTAAACTATTATTGACTTGCAAGTTATTTCTTGTACACAGAGACATTAATAAAATTATCAGTGTAATAATAACTGTGTAATTATTTGTACTTACGAGTTTTTTTGCAGTTCAGCACACAACATTAAAATTTGCTTGCGTTCATCTTACAAACAGTCCAAATTTTCGTGCAAGGGTCAAACAAATAGAGCGATGTCGTCGGTATCCTATACTTTGCCAGGTCAATGTTTAGAAGCAGAATCGTCAATGTCCATACAAGCCAAGTCGTCAAGAAAAATCCACAAATTAATCGGAGCGCATCCATTCACTCGGAAAGAGAAAAAACGGATAATTAATATTTTGAAAGTTCGACAACAACTTATTGTTTTTTTTTTAATCATATTTTTGGCATGGCTTCTGGGCTTTTAATCCTTCAAATTATTTTGAAATTTACGCGAACTACGTTCCTTTTTCCCTGTTTATTAAAACAGTTTCAATAATTATCGTTTCATTACTGTATGATTTTATCCATGTAAACAAACGTTGTATGATAACACAATAAATTTAAAAGCTGTTTCAACTCCATATATATTTTTATTTAGAATTAAAAATATACATTAATTTAAGAAAATCTGAGTAAAATGGAGCTTAGGTTTAGACTTACCCCTTGAAAATTTTGAGAACAGCGCCATCTATCAATAAATAAATTAAACTTTTGAAATTAATATACGACTAAATTAAAAATCTATTGAACTGAGTGGTGTCTCTTCAAAAGCAGAAGACTACCTGAAGTGGTGGGTTATGATTTCCTTACTTTTGTTCTAAGTTATAGCACCGTGGGCCAGTCGTCATTTACGCGCGGTCAGTCTACACACATATTAGACGACATATGCGCAGCCTCGCGAATTATACTTTGATTGGACTACTGAATTTCCAAAACTTTTTTTAATAATTTTACTTTTTAAAAAAGTTCTATAAAGGAACCATAACTTCAGTGTGTAATTCCCCATATCGGGTAAGTGGCTAAGTGTTGACAAATTCACGCAGTGCTTGTTTCTAAATGTCATGTCAAGGTCAATGATGTGCAAAATTATTTCATCATCTTTTTCATAGACATCATTTTAGCTACTATTTCAACTATTGTACTCAAACCTTAATTGCTACATCAATGTTTTATGTAGGTATGTGTAAATATTAATTTAAAAGTGCTTCACACCTTTTTTTTTTCTCTTTTCTTTTTTTCTCTGTAAACTCCGCTTCTGAAGGTGACCTCTACACACATACGCCCTAAGCGCAATAGTACCCATCCCTACACTTGCGCTTACGCTGCTGTGGTCACCGTCAGGAGAGGATAAGCAGAGAACCCTATGTTTACCACTGGACATAAATTCCAGGGACCAAAGTTCGGGATTTTCTTCCTCCGGGGTTAACCCGTGTGTGCCGTTGCTGCGTCACCTGGTGCCGACACTCGCAACTGACGAGTCGGTTCCACCGGCATCCGGCATCCAACGACGGCGACGCCTCTACGGGCATCCGGCACCGCTACCACCTACCCTGCGGGTCCTGCATCCTGCTCCTCGGCTCCAGCGTCCATACAGCTACGCGCAAGCCAGGGCAGTACTTGACGCGCCTACCTCCATATGTCGGAAGGAAAAACCTATGACGGGCCTTAGAAATCCGCGACCTATTTTTAATAAATTATTTTTATGAAAGTGTTGGTGAATTTTGTTCAAACCTATTAGGGTTCCATATTCCCACGCTTCATTGGCGCCCATATCGTGGTTTTTTCATGGTCATACGTTTTTTTTTCTGTTTTATGGAGGTAGTGGTGTTTTTCGGTGTTTTGTGTGTTTTGTGTTTCGTTGTTTCTTGTAATAACGCTTTGTTCTTTTTTTTATTATTTCGTGTGCAGCAACTGGTGTGAAGAGTTAAGTTTAGTTTTGTTTTTTTTAATTTGCCTGATATACAGGGTGTTTTTTATATACCGGGTGCGGACTTAGTTTTTTTTATTTTTTTCCTTGAATACCGTGTATTCAACATTTTGTAGTAGTAGAGCTTATAGTAACGGCTCGCCCCGGGGAAGTACTACCCTCATTCCTGTTTTTTTCTTCCGGTAAGCAGTTTTTGCTGTGTGCTGGTTGAAGGGTTTGAGTGCCGGGTGTAAGTACTGGCTAACTTGTAGACATTATCATCTTTGTCTTATGTCGACACTTAAATTACTGTAAAGTGTCTACATTTTTTTTTTTTTTGGTTTTGTATACAGGGTGATTAAATTTAGTTTTGTATTATTTTAATCTTTGTGAATTTTTTACTGTTAAACGCCTAAATTAGGATCGTTAGATCAATTTTCAATCTTTTTGTAATTTACTTGTACCCTCACACCAGTTGCAAAACATTTTTTTTTTGTTTTACGCTTTTCTTGTTTTTTTTGTTGCATCGTAACTAAAGTGTACGTTACAAAAATTTATTAAGTTTAGGAGTGCTTATTAAGTACAGTCATGCTCAAAAACTTGTAACTGTTTTGTTGTACAGTCAACGCACGATATAAGATGCAATTTATTTTTTTCATTACATTTAATTTTCAACTCAATATCTTTTAACCGTTACTTATTGACGTTGCTAATTCTTAGGTACGGTCAGAAAAAAAGTTTTCTTTTTAACAAAGTTTTTTTTCTCACTTTAGCTAGTTTTATTTAGTTCTGCGTACACATTAGTTGCAAATTTTATTATTTTGCATTTTTTTATTTTTAGTTACCAGATTTCTTAGTTTTTTTTTTTTTGCTAGCTTTACATAAGTGGAGAAAACAACAATACGTTACTTAAATTTAACTTAAAATTGTAACAGACGGAGTATTTAGTACTTATTTGTTTATTTCACTATACGGAATTGTTCAACACTTACCCACACTTCTAAAAAAAAAAAAAAAAAATTTTCCTCTTTGCTATCAATTTAAATTATTGTTATAATGGCTTATCCCGTGAAGTTCATGTCACTTCAAAAGTCTGAGCTTGAGTATGAAGTTGCTATTAAGGGTGAATCACCAGCTGCCACAGTGCAGGAGTTGCGCAAACTAGTAACTAAGTGTGGACTATTATTTCCTACAGGGGATATTCACACTAGTCTCTTGAACTAACGCACGACCTGAATGGTGTGCTGGATGTTCTTGAGAAGGTTAACGTCATTTTAGAATCGACGTCAATACTGCAATACATTGCTGCGTACTCAAAATTTCCTTAATCATTTATATCTCCGGCTTAGCCGCATTCCATGTGATGATAAATTTAAGGAAGACTATGGGCAATGTGTTACCCTTTTCAGGAAGGCCACAATAAGGCTTACGTACACAAGTCTAGTCTAATAGTAACTTACATAAATTGCTTACTCTAAATATAACAATAACTCTTAGAATTAAAAACTACCCTATACCTAGTACCTTATTATCAAAAATAAAATCAAATAGCATTTCTTTTTCTCTCCTCTATATTTTGATATAATATTATTTTGAATTTTTCACATTTAGTTTTGATTTTACGAATCAAGATTTGCATTCCCTCTCGCATATATTCCACCTTCTATTGGAACACTTATTGGTAAGGTATCTAGTTAGAGAAAAACAAGATACCTATATTTTTATGTTATAGTGCGTCAGTTATGTTGGTATCGTTAGAATACAATAACTGCTGCTAGTTTATGTTAGCGAGAAGTATGAAAGATGACTTATAAAAGGTAAACCTATAGTAACTCAAGTTCTTGATGCGGATTTTTATTCATTTTAAGAGATGACAAAAATCCTTGATTGCGCGCGGGGGTATTGTAACGTTGTTAGTTCATAATTGATAAAACGTAAACAAATAAAACAGAAGTCATTTTAATATCGTTTACCAGCCGACCAAATCACCTGATCGCGCCTGTACTTTTGTCTCACTCGCTCGCGTTCCTAAAACCAGTTTTTTTTCCCACTCCATCATTCTCCGCGCGCCGCGAGCGTCGACCACGCTCGCATGCCTGCAGAGGCCAGTCGTCATTTACGCGCGGTCAGTCTACACACATATTAGACGACATATGCGCAGCCTCGCGAATTATACTTTGATTGGACTACTGAATTTCCAAAACTTTTTTTAATAATTTTACTTTTTAAAAAAGTTCTATAAAGGAACCATAACTTCAGTGTGTAATTCCCCATATCGGGTAAGTGGCTAAGTGTTGACAAATTCACGCAGTGCTTGTTTCTAAATGTCATGTCAAGGTCAATGATGTGCAAAATTATTTCATCATCTTTTTCATAGACATCATTTTAGCTACTATTTCAACTATTGTACTCAAACCTTAATTGCTACATCAATGTTTTATGTAGGTATGTGTAAATATTAATTTAAAAGTGCTTCACACCTTTTTTTTTTCTCTTTTCTTTTTTTCTCTGTAAACTCCGCTTCTGAAGGTGACCTCTACACACATACGCCCTAAGCGCAATAGTACCCATCCCTACACTTGCGCTTACGCTGCTGTGGTCACCGTCAGGAGAGGATAAGCAGAGAACCCTATGTTTACCACTGGACATAAATTCCAGGGACCAAAGTTCGGGATTTTCTTCCTCCGGGGTTAACCCGTGTGTGCCGTTGCTGCGTCACCTGGTGCCGACACTCGCAACTGACGAGTCGGTTCCACCGGCATCCGGCATCCAACGACGGCGACGCCTCTACGGGCATCCGGCACCGCTACCACCTACCCTGCGGGTCCTGCATCCTGCTCCTCGGCTCCAGCGTCCATACAGCTACGCGCAAGCCAGGGCAGTACTTGACGCGCCTACCTCCATATGTCGGAAGGAAAAACCTATGACGGGCCTTAGAAATCCGCGACCTATTTTTAATAAATTATTTTTATGAAAGTGTTGGTGAATTTTGTTCAAACCTATTAGGGTTCCATATTCCCACGCTTCAAGTATTATTTTGAAAAAAAAAAACCAAAAAGTTATGCTTATTTGTAATAAAAAAAAAGTATGGACAAGAAATAAAAGTACAGGAACAGTTGGATTTGAATTATTTACTTAAAAAATTATACTTATTTGTAAATAAAAAAAAATAAAAGGAAAAGAAAAATTTTAAAAATCACATTGAATGAAAAAAAGAAAAGTTATACTTATTTGTAATAAAAAAGGAGAAAAAGTATGGATAAGAAATAAAAGTACAAGTACAAAAGAAACAGTTGGATTTGAATTATTTACTTAAAAAATTATACTTATTTGTAAATAAAAAAAAATAAAAAGAAAGGAATTTTTTTAAAAATCACATTGAAAGAAAAAAACGAAAAGTTATACTTATTTGTAATAAAAAAAAGGAGAAAAAGTATGGATAAGAAATAAAAGTACAGGAACAGTTGGATATGAATTTAAAAAAAAAAAAACGAAAAATGATACTCATTTGTTATAAAAAATAAGGAAAAAAAAATTAAAATCACAGAAACGGATATATGAATTATTTAAAAAAAAAACGAAAAATTATACTTATGTTATAAAAAAAATACAGAAACGGATATAAATTATTTTCTTAAAAAAACGAAAAGCGATACTTATTTGTTATAAAAAATAAGAAATGATAAGGAAAAAAAAAATACAGGAATAGTTGGATATGAAAAAAAAACGAAAAATGATACTCATTTGTTATAAAAAGAAAAAAGAAAAACACAAAAAAGTGAAAAATAACTTTAGCTTCAGAAGCCTGACCTTTGTTTGATTGATTTGGTGTTTTTGTCACCGGCTTCTGAAGCTAGTCATTTTTCACTTATTTGTGTTTTTCTTTTTCTTTTTTTTTTAAATTGGTTTTATTTTTTGCAAAAAAGTTTTTTTGTTTAGTATAAATGATGGTAATAATCTTTTGTTTGTTTTAAGTTAAACTGTTATTTTTTGCTACTTTATTATAAGATGCTCATAATTTTAAGTTAAAGTTAAACTGTTACTTTTTGTTTAGTCTAGTATAATAAGTTTAAATAAAAAAAACCTTAGTTAAAAGTTGCCTCTGTTCGTATAGTATTGATACGCATTATGCCAACTTACGCAAATGTCCAAATGCGCAAAACTTCAACTACGCATAGTACCAACTTCGCAAAGAGACAAGCTCGTACCAAAGTACCAATTACGCTAATTACTAAACTGCAACACGCAAAGTACCTACCAACTACGCTTGAGTCGGCTACGTAATTTCGAAACACGCGAGCTCGCTGCACGTTAGTGGGACAGATCTCGACTCACACAAACCCGATACACGGAATCTCCCGACAAACCTTATCGCGACTCATCAAATCCCGATGTACGAAATCGCGATATTGACAGCTGTCATCCGAAATGTAGATCTCATCGAGACCTATCACTTGTCCTTACACACAACTAGTCTAAGGTCTATAGTTTCCGAGATATAGCCGTTTTAATTTTGACAGCTGTCATTCCAAATGTAGATCTCATCGAGACCTATCACTTGTCCCTACACACAACTAGTCTAAGATCTATAGTTTCCGAGCTCTAGCCGTTTAAATTTTGACAGCTGTCATCCGAAATCTATCCCCTCCCCTTCCACTGACTAAGAAGTCATTGAAAAAGTGATCATTTTGGTAAAGTGGTATTTTTGGTAAAGTAGACTTTATGTATCTAAAGGGATAAAAATGACTGTGGCCTGTTAATTAATAACTTATTCAAAATCTGTCAAACATAGAATCTGTCGATTGTAGAATCGGTCAAACATAGAATCTGTCGATTGTAGAATCTGTCAAACATAGAATCTGTCGATTGTAGAATCTGTCAAACATAGAATCTGTCGATTGTAGAATCTGTCAAATATAGAATCTGTCAAATGTAGAATATGATGTCATAAGTAGAATCTGTCAAATGTAGACTAAACGGTTAATAACTACAGACCGATATCGGTCCTACCTGCACTCTCTAAAGTTCTCGAAAAAATCCTCAATAACTCTCTACGAAAATTTCTCGACAAACACCAACTCATTGCTGATAACCAATACGGATTTCGGACAAGCCTATCTACAGATGATGCAGTACTGGACTTTACACAACAGGTTGCCTCAAATCTAGATAAAAAATCGAAATGCCTAGGTATATTCCTGGACCTTTCGAAGGCTTTTGACACGGTCTCTGTTCCCAAACTCATCATGAAGCTGGAAAGTATCGGTGTGCGTGGAATGCCGCTAGAAATATTTAAGGATTACCTAAAAAAACCGTAAGCAATGCATTAAAATTGATACTCACCTAAGTGATGAGTTCCTCGTGTCCTATGGTGTCCCCCAGGGCGGGATCCTTTCCCCGACTCTTTTCCAGATCTACGTAAATGACCTCTGTAGGCTGAGTCTCCCAAATGGTAGAATTTACGCTTACGCAGATGACACTGCAATTCTTGTAGACGGAATCACTTGGGACATTGTGAAAGCAAATGCGGAGGCGGCCATGGCTAAAGTTATGGTGTGGTTAAACTCGAACCTTCTTACATTAAACCTACAAAAAACTTCTTATATCACCTTTGCTATACGAAGTAACGCTAAACCATCTCCTTATTTTAGTATAACTCCTCATTCCTGCACAAACTCGTCCACCCCCTGCACTTGTCCTCCGCTTGCTAGATCCGAAAGCGTTAAATACCTCGGAGTACACATAGACGACGGACTGAGATGGGACCAACAAATTGACGCCGTCACCACCAGAACTTTACGTCTTATACATATATTTAAGTCTCTTAGAGTATCCGCCGACCTAAAAACTCTTAAGATGGTGTACCTTGCACTATGCCAATCAGTGATTGGTTATTGCATAGTAGCGTGGGGTGGCGCTGCTAAGACTAGATTTCTGAGGGTGGAAAGAGCACAGCGAGCTATACTTAAAGTCATGACGAAAAAACCCTACCGGTATCCAACAACTGAACTGTTCTCCGACTGTAAAGTACTTACGGCTCGTCAGCTTTATGTACTTAAATCCATCCTTAGAAAGCACGCAGGCCTTCCTCCTCTTAGTACAAACAAACGCACGTACGTACCACCAAATATAATATACAACACAAAACCTCCTTCGCCAAACATCAATATTATATACTAAGTACTCATATCTATAAAAACATTAACAAACATCTCAATATCATAAATCTAAACTCACATGCACTAAAATCTAAAGTAACAGAGTGCCTACACGGAGTCTTTACTCACATATCTTGTATAATACACTCACACACCTACACCCACACCTACACACACATACACTCACACCTACACACACATCACTCACACACACAACATACATTTCTATTCTTTTATACCATACAGTAGAATGACACAGTCCACTTGAGATTTAAGTTTTTGTTGATTAGTGACCGTAAACTACCTCTTATAATACAGGTTTACAGAGTAATAATCTTGTACAGATTTTGCAACTTAAACTATAAATGTACCTATACGTATTTCCTTTCAAACTCTGTATGTTTTTGGATAAATAAAGATTTTATTATATTATTATTATTAGTTATCTGTGGCTATTTTCATTCGTGGAAAAAATCGCACGCTTGTGAAATACATTGCATGTTGTACCTATTCGTAGTGCGTTAAGGACCAGTTTTCGAGGAAGTGTATTGAAATAGTACATTTTGATACAAGTGGAGAAAGTTTGTTATTGCATTCGAGGCGGAATTATATAAATTGTTTTTGAGCCGAGAACTGCAATAACAAATGTCCACGTGTATCAAACGACGTTTTTCAATACACTTTTGAAGAAATAAAAGAAAATATAACGAAAAATATTTTTGTCACGAACTAAGAAACTATAATTTTAATTTTCTTTTTTTTTCGCGCTCTGCTTTCGCCAGGTTGAAGGAGAGGCAAAGGTATGAACCCGTTAAACAGCCTAAAATACAAAATAGATTTATTTTATATTTTCGAATTCAGAACACAAAGAATTAAGTTAATAAATGTTGATTTGTGTAAAAAAATAACTATAAGTTTTTAAAAATCATGTTTATTTATGATATTCTATTTAGAAACACAATTTTAAATTCAAAAAATATTTATGCCGTAAAGACGCGTAGTGCTTTGCCTAAAATTAAAAAAAAAAAACATTCACCTCAGACTATAGGCATTGAACCAATTTGGACTAAGTATAGGTATAGTTATCTGTGGCAATTTTCATTGGAAAAAAAACATTTATTCATGGAAAAAAACGCACGCGTGTGAAATACATAGCATGTTGTACCTAACCGTAGTGCGTTATGGACCAGTTTCTGAGGAAGTGTAAGGAAAATGACTTTTTCTGCTTTTTTTTGGTTTTCACCTAAATTGCAAAGAACATAAGAAAATTCGAATTTCGCGGGCTAGTTGGAGCATTCACCTGGTGGGCCAGCATTAGATTTAAACTAGTATTTGCGTGGGTGCGCGAGCTGCGCGCAGCTCGCGTGTTGTCGTGTTCTTGAGAAGTATTCCTTACCATCATAAAATTTTGAGAATCCATAGGAATCCTTGAAATAATTGGAAAATCCGTTACAGCTACCCCTAAATCAGTATGAAAGCCCTTAAGAACCCCTAAAACATTATAAAATTATTTAAAAAAAAAAAACCTAATAATATAAAAGTAAAAAACCTTACTTAAAAACTCAGACCCATTAAAAAAAACACTACCCTAAAGTTTGCTTGTCGTCGCCCTGAGTTAAGCTTCACCCACTCAACCTTCGTTACGCTGCGGAGGTCGCCGGCTCGCTTCGCTCGCCACCTCCCCCCTTCGCTCCACTCGGTCTCGCAGGTTCGCTCCACTCAGAATCTACCTACCACCAGACAGGTTTCGACGCCTACTATAATATTTGTTCAAACACATAATGGCTATCTCTGACCGTTACGAAGTTATAGCCCTTTTATTTTTAGGGGAGGTTGGGGAGGGGTGGATACCCTCCGTTTACAAATTTAAACGCTCCTCATTAATCATTTATAGTAAAAATCAAAAAGCCGCTACGTGTCCTAGTTGCCGAGATACGATGGGGGGAGGGGTGAAGGGGGAGAGTGGGGAGTTTTGAAAAATGATTTTGGGTAACTCTAGGCCCCTTCTTACGAATCTGAAAAAAAAAATGTTCCAAGTCTCTCAACTTCCGAGATCCGCCTAAAGGGGGGAGAAGGGGGGAAAAAGGGGTCAATTTTGAAAACTGGTTTTTACTTTCCCGAGCCTCCTCTATACGAATCCGTAAAAAAAACATACTACGGGTCTCTTAGTTTCCGAGATACGATATGGAGGGGGAGGAAGGGGGGCGAAAAGGGGAGGTTTGGCACTTTTCCCATACTTGCGGGAGTTACTTGGTTACGAATCTGTCAAAATATACCCACCTCCCCATCCACCATCTGGGAGAACAATTATGTCAGTCAGTGAGTGGTAATCGAGCTTTATATAGTATAACTAGTATTTGCTTGGGTGCGCGAGCTGCGCGCAGCTCGCGTGTTGTCGTGTGCTTGAGAAGTATTCCTTACCATCATAAAAATTTGAGAATCCATAGGAATCCTTAAAATAATTGGAAAATCCGTTACAACTACCCCTATATCAGTATGAAAACCCTTAAGAACCCCTAAAACATTCTAAAAACCAATTAAAAAAATTGTGAAAAACCGTATTTAAAAACTCAGTCCCGTAAAAAAAACACTACCCTAAAGTTTGCTTGTCGTCGCCCCTGAGTTACGCTTCACCCACTCAACCTTCGTTACGCTGCGGAGGACGCCGGCTCGCTTCGCTCGCCACCTCCCCCCTTCGCTCCACTCGGTCTCGCAGGTTCGCTCCACTCAGAACCTGCCACCACCGGACAGGTTTTGACGCCTACTATAATATTTGTTCAACCACCGAATGGCTGTCTCTAACCGTTATGAAGTTACAGCCCTTTCAATTTTAGGGGAGGTTGGGGAGGGGAGGAAATGGTATACAATTTTTTAATTTCAACGTCGTCAATAGTTTTAGGTACGAATCAAAAGATTTTTCAGTAGTAAAAAATGGGGTGAAGAGGGGGGGGGGGGAGAGTGGGGAGTTTTGAAAAATGATTTTGACTAACTTTAGGCCCCTTCTTACGAATCTGAAAAAAAAAATGTTCCAAGTCTCTCAACTTCCGAGATCCGCCTAAAGGGGGGAAAAGGGGGTAAAAGGGGTCAATTTTGAAAACTGGTTTTTACTTTCCCGAGCCTCTTCTATACGAATTTGAAAAAAAATATGTTTCAAGTCTCTTTGTTTCCGAGATACGATAGGGAGGGGGAGGAAGGGGGGCGAAAAGGGGAGGTTTGGCACTTTTCCCATACTTGCGGGAGTTACTTGTTTACGAATCTGTCAAAATATACCCACCTCCCCATCCACCATCAGGGAGAACAATTCTGTCAGTGAGTCAGTGGTAATCGAGCTTTATATAGTATAATTTCACGGGGTAGGTACTCTGGCGGTTATATTTAAGCATCATTAAATTATATAATTAAAAGTTAATCATTTTCACGATAGTAGTGAGAATGTAGGATGTCGGAGCGTGAACAAGACTCGTACCTACATCATGGGCAGCACCTGGGTCGAAGCACGGGCTGGCGCCGGCGGCGCCTGGGCTCTGATGGTCCCCGCCGGCGCTGCTGCACTTCACGTGCAGCTTTATGTTATTGCGCACCAGGTACGGCTTGATCTCACCAAACCACACATCACACAGCTGTAACCACAATAGAAATCTGAAGAACATAGTAACTAAGCTCATTATTCAAACTTTTTGTTCTATTATGTACCTAAGTATTAAGAGCAGAGCCAAAGGATCGATGACCTAGTGAATGTCGCAAGGGTCCACTAGATGCGAAAACGCAACCATCGTTTTTGCAAGTGGACCCTTTTTCGACCTTCACTAGGTCATCGATCCTTTGGCTCTGCTGACTGCTCTTAGTCCAGCAGACCTCTTTCGGCTGAATCTTGATAATGATGAGCTAGAAAGATTAGTTAATTATTTTAGGAAGTCCACAGACTATGTTTTAAATTACTGTGCAACTACATAGGTACCTACCAGAGGGGATTTTACTTTCATTTTCAGGAATATAAATCTAGTACAAACCAAACATGGAACCACATTGTCCAGGTGCAGACGGTATGAATCATATTTAAATAGGTAGGTACCTATTACTACAACATTGGTTATGATTGTAGTTTCATAATGAAAACTAAAATAAGGTCACATAATGCGTTTAAAATCAGGCGCTTACACCGACTAACGCGTTTTCCAAATCGTATCGCACGCTTCGAGCACTCTTGTGCTTGTTGCTATTTTGAAAGATCTCTTTGTGCGGGCAGATGGTGCACGCCATGGAGTCGCCAGCCGCTTCCGTGGCGGAGGAACGGGCGCACGGGTTGGCGGCGCCGCTGCCAACTCCGTCGCGTATCCGTGGCTCTGGCATTACGTAGGTATTTCGCTACACCTTTGAAACTACAACACGAAGCAGATAACGCAACAAAATATACACTAATCGAGTAGGTACTACAAAAATATTAGTCTAAAAAGATATCTACAAAATCTCAAAACCTGCACTTTCAAATGTTCTGTCAATGTCAAAATAAAATGGTACTTTATTTTCGAACATAGAAACTACTTCAAAAGTTTACCACCTTTTCCATAAAATGTGGGTACTCTGAATATAATTATTTCGCCCATCTCATAAAAGCTAGTAGCAAATTCGTGTATCTTTCGTTCAGGTATTACAGTGTTCTATTTGTGATTTTCAGAAAAAATAAAAAAATGAATAAACTGGCTTTGAAATCGGTTTTGTGCACTGGAGGGTCACTTATTTGTGAATTCGTTTTCAAAATTCTTGAAATAAGTATGATCAGAAGCAGCATGTTAAACGACAGCGCGGTCAACGAAATGTTATTTTATGGGGCGGAGGACGAAGAGCATACACGACAAATAGGTTTGAACAATCTGCTTTGTATTTGTTACGTCATCCTTCACGCAAGCAAGACAGTGGACGTATGCGTGCCAAGTCTAGCCAGCGATACCTTGGCCAAGTGTCTGGTCAGTGTTCATCAGAAGAATAAAGTGAATGTCAGAATCGCTATACACAACAGCGACGATTTCCACAATCTGCAGTTATTTGCCCAGAATGAGATCGAAGTAAAGGTGATAACGCCGGACGTAAGGATGGAGCACGAGTTCGTATTGGTAGACGCGAGCGCCGACGACGCGGTGGCGGCCCTCGGCGCGCTGGACCACGCGCCCGCGAGCCTCTGCCTCCACAGAGACGCCACGCTACTCACCTCCGACGCCGCCGTACTAACCGCGCTTAGCAGGGAGTTCCAAAGAGTATGGAACTCTGCGACTCAATCTGTAGCTAATTTAAACCACACAAAAGACGTTAAAACTGATTGATGTGTTACAATACTATGCATAGATGATAATAATACGTTTCTAAATGATTAATATGGTACCTTTAGATTTTATTGTTTGTTTTATTTAATGATCAAACTTGTTGGTTAGAGAAATAAAAGTATATATAACAAAAAATACTTTTAATTTCATCGCTTGCTGATTAGGCGATAATAATTGCTTTTTTACATTACTTGACATTATTAATGTTATAGTAAGAACTATAAAAGTTTTGTACTCCAGTGCCGTTATTATTCTAAGCATTGATATTACATAAATATACCAAAGTTCTATTCGGAACAATTGTGACATTTAAAAATGATAGGTGACAGCAGTATCACAGTTTACTTTGTAGTCATAATATATTAATATATAATGTGGAAAACTAATGGAAACTTCGGAATAATCATTTCTTTTTTCCTAATTTAATAGTAAGTTTCATGTCTTTTAAAAGTTAAAATATATAGTTAGGGTAGTAAAATCATATTGTAAATCATAAAAAAAAATATCTTGATTGCTAGTTATATTGAAACGATTTTAAAACGACATTTACTGGAGGAATTATTAACGCAACGTGATTGAATGTACTAATACATGAAAAACAAATAAGTATAGTTCATGATTCTAATTCAAAGAAATAATTATTTACAACATTATGAGTTCTCATATTTCCTAAAGAAATCAGATATAATAGAAATCTTTGGGAAGACAATTATTTCCAGTAACAACTTGGTATTTACCTATGAATGACATACATATCCCTTATTTACATATTTTTACTAAAGTGAATATTGCTTCAAACGTAAATATGCTTTCAATGAGACATTATTTTATGTGGCGAATCAATGAAAGTATATAACATTTTAAGATCATTTCAATATCTTTAGATCATGTTTTAAAAATATAAATCTAGTAAAATATATGTTACAGAATTAAAAAAGTAAAATACTATCAAGCTAATATTGTAAAAGCTAGTCACACTAAGTATTCTTATGACAATCATACATTGATAATAGTTAAACTGAGAATATTAATACTAAAATTAACTACACTGTCTATGTTAATGAGTGAATATTACTCTCCTCATTGCCAACATGAGACATTATACTTTGGATATTTAAGTACTCATTTAAGTGTCTGCTAAACCTATACACGCAATTCCTATTAATTTAAATTCGATGGACCCAACAAATAATTCCAATCACATAAGATAGAGAATAGTTCCAGCTATCAATCAGGCAGCCAATCAATAGTTTACACTGTAGCATACAACAGAGACCGTCCTACAATAGTACTATATCTTAAACTTAAAACTAATACCAGTGAGACACGCAATTGACTAGCAGTACCGCCGCGACGAGTGACCGTCACACGTGTCGGCACAATTGTCAGCACGCAGACGGAGGGGTCCTAGTCACTCGCGAGGGACAGCTGATGTCATACATCCACTTCGATGTCGCTGTTGGCGTCCTGCGAGGCAGGCGACTGCGGCGACTGATCGTGGTCATCCGTGTCATGCGTGTCCTGCGTGTCGTGCATTTCGTTCATGTCGTCCATATCATGCATGTCGTTCGGCGACGCCAGCGCGTAGTCGTGTGGGGAGCTCATTTCGTCTTCCCCCGAGCCCGCAAACTCTTCGTCCATCATGATGGTGGCAGGTAACGATGGAGACACTTCTTGTAACTGAGTTGTGTATACTGTAACACCCACGAATATACATATTAACGCAGAGTTTGACACTATACAACACGAAAAGAAGCAGTGTGTAATAGTTTACAAGTTGCTACAAGTTTTCATTTTCTTCAATTTATGACATGAGTATGGTGGCGATTTAGTAATCAAGGTGATTTTACCTGTCACACTATTCGACTAAACAACTTTCGCTTTGATGCTCATATGCGATAAAAAAAAAATCTTGTAGTTGAAAACTATTTTTTTTTTGCGAATTTGATTTGCTCATAGCGAAAGTTAAGTATGACAGGTAGAATGACCCTCTTGATGCAGGTGTCTAAATGGCCATCCTGTATATTATTCCATTACTTTATATATTACCTTTGATATTGGAAGACTTGAGATCAGCAGTATAATTGAGAGATTCCTCCAT
Organism: Xestia xanthographa; assembly: GCA_905147715.2. NCBI lineage: Eukaryota > Metazoa > Arthropoda > Insecta > Lepidoptera > Noctuidae > Xestia > Xestia xanthographa. The sequence goes on along the minus strand of LR990642.1, from coordinate 23,098,348 downwards.
AGCCTCCATAGTGAGGGTGTCAGTATCAAGGCTGTCCAGAGAACCGGAGCAAGACGGGGATGTGTCTGGATTACTGCTGAGGGTCAGCTGTACACTGTCTAGTTGAGGAATGTGCGGCCGGACCTGGAACATTTAGTATTTCATGACAGATACAATGATATTATTTTCTTATAATAGTCAGTGCAACTATAAAAGTGGATGTGTATCAAATCATGGCCACAAAAACTTTTGGTTTTAGTTATTTACTGTTATGGTTGTGTTACCTTCATTCCATCAGGTCTGTGAGGATTTCTGCAACCTTTACACTTGCACTCAGTACATGGTTTGCTTTCCACATAACATGGACATCTCTGCCCACAGCACGTCAACTTCCCAGGGGTAGCGGTGGCGTTGCCACATCTACAACCTTTTCTTTTACTGCTAGCTGAACTACGAGATCTATTTGAAGGCTTCTTAAAACTCTGATTTGACTGAAATTGTTAAGATATTGATTAATACCCAAACATCTATGAAACTTAATTAAAAGTTTTGTTTGAAAGTAACAAATTTTATTTGACTTGCTTATGTAACTTACTTTACTATCGCGGCTAGACCCTGAATCATTATTAACTGATTCTGTTTCATCAACATTTTTTCTCTTAATAGTAATTTTATTTCCAGAGCCAGCATACATAACAGAATACAATGGTGATCCATTTGAAGTAGATCTAGAAGTAGGAGAGTCTTTAGAGGATTTGCTATCAGAGTTATTAGATGAAGACGCAGATGCAGAGGCAGACCCAGCCGCAGGCACAGACGCAGTGTGGGTCTGTGTGCCTGCAGAGTTAGTGTACACACACGGCAGAATACTGTACGCCGACTTGGAGAGACCTGCCGTGCTCTTGTAGTCGTCCGAGAACCCAGCACCTTCCTGTATTAGGTCCATCAACCCTGAACTTGCTACTGTGCTTCCATTAACTCCTGCTGCTATTTCGTCTTCGTTCAACAATATTTTGTAGACGTCCGTACCCATAAAGTACTCGCACAATTTCTTATAACACTGCAGAAGTATACGTAGCTGTAAGTTTTCACCATAACTTTCATAATCTTTGCACCAACTACAAGAAGGTTTTAGTTTTTTTCGTCCACCTTTACACTTTTTGCAAACATGATGTTGGCAGCTGGCGCTCGTTGGAGTATAGGGCTCCTTTAATAAATTACCACAAACTGTACAAGATAAAGATTGTCGTAAATACGGAACTAAACGAAACAAATCTGTCCATGATGACTTATCTGCCGCGTCAGCCAAGATTATTAGTCGACAAGTAGAAACATATAAACTTGTGGCATTCATTGTTGTTACAGAAAACGTTACATGAAGAACATTTACTGATTTATAAATTAATTTGTTTACACCAAGGTGCTACACAACCAAAAAGCCGCAAACGTCTCGTCAAAACTGTCACTGTCAAATGTCAAACTAATAAAACAATTACAATAGAGATGTGGCCTTTTGGGTTTTGGAAACATCAACATTTATTTAGTCGATTTATTGTTTGCCTAGTTTGAGATTTTTCTTACATTACTCTATTATTTAAAACACTTCTAAACATTAATTTTGGTTTCTCTAAAATCTAACGATTATTACAGATCAATATAATATATATAATTCGACTAATAAGGGTTTCCGCAAAGGTGTGTGCAACATAAAAAAAAAATGGCGGAAGTTAGGCCACCAGGCTTCATACAAAAATCTTCCAAGCCCTATGGAACTAAGAAAATCAAAAGAATGTAACAAGGTTAGTTAGATTTTGTTTAAAGGTTAATGATGCCGTCTCTTCTCTTAAAATGCGTCATGGTTCTTTTGGCGTGTGATTGTAATCGGAACGCTTTAACTTTTTTACAGTACCTTTTCCAAAAACCAATTGTCCTTCAAGCACAGAAGCAACCACACAGCGAGAGAGAGATTTAATAATATAATGGTATACTACCTATAATAGTTTTAAGTACTATAATTACCTAAATTTAAAAAAAAAATCCAACGAAGGCGTGTCAAAATGTCGACTTCATTTCATTGAGCTATTACTACTATTTATTGCTGTAGCGAGCAAGCGACTGAGTGAACTGCAGCCGGCTGACAGCAGTTGAACGGAGCACGGATTTTGTTCACGCTGTCGTTTACGAGTTGTAAAATTGATATCGGTCGTTTAGAAGGTGAAGAAAATTGGTCAACATGTTGCTGTAAGGTACCTACTGTTGCTTTTAAGGGGTACTCCTGGCGGGTTGAATGCTATAAATTTCAAAAAACGCGTTGAAAATCGACTAAACGTGCTTTGTCAATGAATTGAATGGTTTAGGTCCCATCTCTACAATATTTCTGAACTTTAGACCAAAGACTAAGGTGACACAAGATTTCTTTTGGTATTTCCCATTTCCCACTGTATTTCCCCGTTGGAGGTTGGAGGGTAGTCAAAGTACCAATAATGTAAAACTTTATTAAAAGAAGTTCGTCCTTTAACCATTTAGGAGGGGGCGGAATTTTCAAAAATACTTCCCTAAATGATTCATATAACATAAAATTCTTAAAAAACCTTTGAATAATAATAATAAAGATTTATTTCTCCCACAAAGTACAGTTACAATAATAATAGGAGTTACAAATATTGGAAGTACAAAAGTTCGTGGGAGTCAGGAATTAAAACTAGAATACCCTGTGCTATGGATTCCTGGACTCCTAGCACCCCTCGCCGAGATTGGGATTATGACAATTTTAGAGCGTAGGACATAGGACAAAGTGAAAAATAAGAATAAGAATAAGTCGGTGACTTCTGTGTATTTGATTCAGTTTCTTTGCCACCGACTTCTGAAGCTAAAGTTATTTTTCACTTTGTTGTGTTTTTGAAGTCGGTTTTATTTTTTACGAAAAAGTTTTTTTTTTGTTTTTCATTTTTAGTTGTTATATCCTATAAAAATATTAGCTATACATTTATTTTAACTCATCATCACGCCTGTAATCCTCGAAGAGTTAGGCTGAGGTGTACCCAATAGTACCTACCTACACCCACATTTCACCAGTAATGTTTAAGTCCAATGAAATAGGGGGCGAGTGCGGGTGCAAATCCAGACTCCGTGGCTGCTACTAAGAAATTCTTGATGGAAAAACCCAATAACACTTTGCCCGAACTGGGAATCGAACCCAGGACCTCATGCCGAGTAGTCGCCACCACTAGACCAACGAGGCAGTCATTTATTTCATATTGTTAACAATACATGTAATGGTAATGGGCTTATCCCCAATGAAATGGAACCTCATATAACAGATATTAGCAGAGATTTAGATAGTGAATTAGATTTTAATTTAAACTGTTTATTTGAACCTGTTATAATGCCTTACGACCCCGATGTAATTTTCAAGGCCTTACACATTGCGCCCGATTTTGACGGAAACCCCAATGTACTGACGAGGTTTATTAACATCTGTAACCGGATAGTAACCCAATTTGCAAGTGCTGCTGAAGTGAAGCCAGGCAACGAGCTAGGGAACCTGTGTCTTTTAAATGGTATCTTAAACAAGATAACAGGGCCTGCCGCATCCACCATCAACTCAAATGGCATTCCTGAAACTTGGGCAGGTATTAGATCAGCTTTAATTAACAACCTTAGATTAAAAAATGTTAACAACTTTTCAGATCAGAGGGATGAAACGGCTTTGTACAATGACCTCTCGTTGGCTACGCAAGGTAATAAAACCCCGCAGGAATTTTATGATCAATGTCAGACTTTGTTTAGTACAATTATGACTTACGTGACGTTACATGAGACCTTAGAAACGACTATTAAAGCGAAACGGACAATTTATAAGAAAGTAACAATGCAGGCTTTCGTACGTGGACTAAAAGAACCTTGAGGCTCACGTATACGTTGTATGCGTCCAGAAACCATAGAACAAGCTCTGGAATTCGTGCAGGAAGAGTTAAATATTATATACCTGCAGCAGCGTAATGATACCCCTAGGGCTCAAACTTCTCAGGGCGCACCCAAAATTTTATACAAACCTCCTATGATGCCTGTTGTGCCGTTTAACTCGTTTAATGTTCCACGACCCCCAGTACCTATTATATTATATTAGTAAGCTACTGTCTGTAAGGAAATTATACGTATTGAACATAATCATACATCTTCACAAGACCCTTTCATTTGACCCATCTAAGCTAGATAAAAGACGTAAAGACATTTGGCTTACTCCCCTCGGGTCCGTACGGTTTTTGCCAGGCGTCAGTTTAACACTCAATCTACTTATATTTATAACAAATTGAATCTCAAATTGAATATTTACCCCATGTTGCGGTATGAATGCAAAAATACTTTATCGGAATGGTTAAAATCACAAACGTACGATGAAATTGAAATTTTATTAACCAGAATTTGCTAAAGTAATACCTGTAAACAATTTTAACATACATAAAACGATCAATCATTAGGACACCTAGGTACTCATACCCACACTCGGCATATCCACCTTTCACACACGCACACATACTCACAAACCACACAAACACACACACCACACACACCCACAAACACTACACATACCTGAACTTGCTAATTCTGCCGTCCTCTAACTAGAAAGCCGTTAACCCTCAAATTGTGTTTTTTTACTTTTTAATACAAAGCGATAGAGTTCAAAATTCTCTATCTTTCTGTCTAAGAAACACTTTTACAGTATAAATAGTTCCAGAGATATGAAAATTTTGTAGGCCGTTAAGCCACATAATTTATGAAGATTCCATCACTTGATAGCGTCTAACCCGCACTTCTTCACTTAATGTACGTTAAAATACCTTAACTGCCGGATGTGGTGATTATTTTCTGGTCTTCTACTTAACTTAAAAAACGTTATCTGATTATTCTTGACTAAAGAGACTTAAAAGGACTATAACTACTGTAATGTGAAGCATTTAAAGAACAGTTTCAGTGAAAAACTTAACTTATTTGCAGCTACCCGCCCTTAACGCTATTTTAGCTAAGCATTTTAATTAATCTTGAAAATAATGCTTACCTGTTAGATGAAAAGGGTGAAAAAAAATTAAATAATGCTTAGCTACAAAGCAGCTAAGCCTCATTACTTAACTAAAAGGCAGTTTGCCGACTCTCACGCTGGGTTCACTCCGGGGGTGAGCGACCAACTTATTAGTAGACCACGTCTACCTCGTTTGCCTATCCAGAAGAAAAACAAGGCACTTATGTGTGCTCTAGATTTGCAGCTGTCAAACTTCTTTGACAGCAGCAAAGACCTCGCCGATACCCACTCAATGTTGTACTGTGGAGCTGTAGTGGCATGTCGTGTAGCACACGTCTAATTACCCAACACCAACAGAGCTACACTACCAAACTTAGCTGTTCCAGCTTGGCAGTGCAGGATTGAGCGGCGTATCGGTGAAGATAGAGAACTCATCGGCAAGTTAATCTGCTTCATCCCAGGGTAAAACTCATCCTAGCGTGATGCGCTTTGTGAGGCAAGCGTTCTCGGGAACTTATATTAGTTTTCGAGATTATTTGGCACGCGTCACAGAGCGTATCGACTTCCTGAAGCAGAAGATCTGTGCATGGGCAAGCCGAATTCATTGGTACAAGTGGCGAGTCTACACTCAAAATCACACATTGCAAAGCAATGAAAGGTGGGTATAAGGGTTTGGGGCGACCGGAGCGGATGATGACGCCATGTGTTCATTCTGGCGTAACATCTGGTCGGTGCCTGACAATCACACTGAGGGTCATTGGACCCGAGGTGGAACAAGCGTGTGATCCAATACCAGAAATGGGGGCAATCATCCCCCAAGACGTAGATCGTGCAGTCTGTCCGGTGCCTAACTGGAAATCTCCAGGGCAGTGGCCGTTCACCAGGCCGACGAACTGCACAACTTCTGGATCAAGTGATTCCAAATATCGCACGCTCACTTGGCGTCCCAGTTTCAATCAGCCTTAGAGTCAGGGTCGCTACCCCAGTTCTTGACGACGGGAATTACCCACCTACTCCATAATCAGGTTCTGCGGAGCCTAAAATTATAGACCAATCGCTTGTCTATCAACGGTCTATAAAGTTCTTACATCGATTTTGAGAGCTAAAATCAACCAACATAATTGAGAGTAATTCTATCATGTCTGCCTCTCAGAATGGATGTATGGATGTAGGAACCGGTCCCGCAGTAATAAGAAGCTGCTCCTCATTGATATAGCCGTAAGCCAACAGGTTTGCCGCTCCCGACGGGATCTCTCTACATGTTGGATTTTAAGATTTAAGAGATAATAAGGCCTACGATTCTGTGCCTCATAAATGGCTCATGAGGGTGCTAGAGTTGTTTAAAGTAGATGCAACTCTGCGTACCTTCCTGATGTCATATTTGAGGTAGTGGGGAAAGGTCCTTCGCTATCCAGGATGTCGACAGATTCAGGCCGGGGAACAGCGAACCAATAAAGATCGAGCGCGGTATATTCCAGGGTGACAGTCTGAGTCCATTGTGGTTTTGTCTAGCTTTGAATCCTCTCAGCACACTGCTAGAGGGTTCAGGTCTAGGCTATCGGTTGACGAAAGATGATCAGGTCATACCTCACCTTCTTCACATGGATGATCTGAAACTCTTTGCCCCCAACAATTCGCAACTGATTAAGCTACTGAAGGTAACAGGCGCTACAGAAAGTTCTTTCAGTAGCACCATCAAGATGGAATTTGGTGTAGATAAATATGCAGTCATGCATGTGAAGCAAGGGGCGATTATGAAATCCATGGGAACTCAACTCTCGGATTCCATACACTTTAAATCCCTCTCCTCAATAGAAAGAAACCTCAAAAAAAGAAACCTACAAGTATTTGGGTATGTCGGAATCATTAAGTATCATACTGCCGACAAGGAGCAATCGTTGAGGGAGCGCTTTTTTGGCCACCTCAATAAGGTGCTGTACAGTCTTTTGTCAGAAGAAAACAAGGTGCGCGCCTTCATTGGTTGGGTCATGTCGGTTTTGATGTATTCTTTCGGCATACTTAAATGGACTCAGATGGAACTTGATGCCCTGGATAAGAGGGTTAGCACGCTGCTGACCGCAAATCGAATGCATCACCCACGTTCATCGGTAATGAGACTGTATATCCCGTGGAAGTGCGGTGGTCGTGGGTTTTTAAATGCTAAGACCCTGCACAACCGTGAGGTATGCAGTGTCAGGGAATATTTCCTAGAAGCTGACGTGGAAATGCATCGCATCGAGATGTGGTCTCAGTGAACAAGGGCCTCACCTCGCTTTCCTTGGCTAACGAGAGCTGGCGCAAGCCTAAAGTATAAGACACTAATGACCGCAGGGAGGAATGGCAAGGCAAGGAGCTTCACGGACGCTTTTACATGGGCCCGATGTAGACTTCTTAGCGTCCGTATCCTGGGTGCGCCTCGTTGACCTCTTCGGGGAAACCGACGGTTTTGTCTATGCAATAATGGATGAAGTTATGATGACGAATAACTACCGGAAATACATTGTGAAGGGTGGTACAGTTGACGACACATTATTTTTGGGCACTACCTCGTTGCCAGGATTATACACCAGCAACTTGCTTTGAAATTAAGTATATTGCCATACTAAATAGTGATCTCATGATCTGTAAGATCTTAATTAGGTATTAGTTGATTCTACTAAAATTAGCCTACTAAAATTATGTTCAGTTCACCTTTTCAGTTCACCTTTTTAATTTTGAAATATACTTTTGATTTTTAAACAAACATAATTTATTATGTCTTTAATTTGTCACATATTCCCTTTGAATGCTAAACTATAAAGAAGTTAACCCCAAGCGATTCATGTTTAGCCACCTTTTAGTTAAGTAAAGTAGTTAAGATTTTATAAAAGTTCCATATAACATTGGCAACCATTAGCTTAAAAGCATCTAAAGTCCCGTAACCGCTCATTAGGAAAGTTATTCAAATTTAAATTGAAATTAATGTCAGGGCTATAAAGCAGTTATGTGACTTAACCACTTTTTAGTTAAGTATTTCTAAAAAAAATTTGCAAACATTTTGAAGATTAAAATTTTTAATAAATTACTTCACTAAAAAGCCGCTACGGTATGGTTAACGGCCTTTTAGTACAGTAATAAGTTGCAGTAACTAGATTAAATGCTTAACAAAATTAGAAAAAATCATTTTAAAACTAATTAATAAGAGTTTCTGGACGGAATGGATTCTTTAGGATAAGTAGAAAGAAATATCAATCGATGTGTGCAACAATCATTAACCTAAGTATTATAGTTTTTAAGAAACAACGATTCCCACGTTTTTTGCCATTTTCTCAGAAACAACTTTTTGGGCTTAACGGCCTTCTAGTTAAAGGACGGCAGAATTTTGTAACATACTTGAACCTAAAAATAGCCTTTATTAATTTTAATTATGTCTCAACATTGCAAACTGTAACCCAATGGGAAGTTGCGAGGTAACCCCAACACAAGTATCCTTATAGGGGCTGCCTCAATTTTGTGCTGTAGAACAATTGTATGAGAAACAATAAAAACTTTTTATTTTATTATTTATTATAACTGGCCTACTCCAGTAGGACAGCGTGGCTATCAACCTCAGCCTCAGGCCTTTAAATTTAATAATCCCAACCAGCATCAAAATCGCATGCCTACTCGAACCCAACAAATGTTCCGTGCACCATTACCGAACTATAACCCTCAAAGCAACGTTTTTAGATTTCAACAAAGGATTATTCCAACACAAAATTCGGGTCCGAAACCCATGAGCGGTGTTCAACATTTTATCCCGAAACCATTACCAATGCCAGGGCATGATTGGCAACGAAACGGGAATCCACCACCGAATAATTATTTTAAGACGCGTGAATTAAACCTCATCGAACTTGCTTTGCCTGATAGTTCCTACTATTCTGCTGACTATTAATATGAGCCACTATATGACTACTACACAGACGGTAATGACTGTTACGTTGTTTGTGACTTTGACTACAACATTAATATGACTGATTCCAACTTGACTACATCCTCTGATAATCAGATGACAAGTGAAGCAGAGCCACAACCAGGCCCTAGCCATGAAAATCGGAACCAGAATTTTCAGTCGGACAGGACATCCAAAGAGTCAAAATAGACCTTAACTTACAGACCCAAAGACAATTACCCTATATAGAAATTTCTTGCCCTCCTTAAAAATTTTTTTGACACTGGCGCTAACCAGTCATTTGTAAGCCCCGAGGCCCCCGAGGCGGCACAAAAGTTTTTCCATGACTATCCTGTCAACTATGACCCTTTCGAAGTCACGAACGTACACGGCGTAAGCAAAAATGACTATTCAATAACGCTACCGTGTTTTAATGAATTCTATGAAGCCGAGAGTATAAAATTATTCATTTACCGTTTTCACGATTACTTTGATGGCCTAATAGGATTAGACTTAGTATCCAAATGGGAGGCTAAAATAGATTTAAAAGAAACTAAATAGATTTAAACTAAAATTTTACCAATTAATAACGCGTACTGCTACGAATCAGATTAAAATATACAATTCACGTAATGTTAACCTGTACGAGGATATTATCCCTGCTAAAAGTTCTAAGTTAGTTAAAATACCCATAAATGCCCCGGACGGCGACGTTTTTGTGAACGAACAAGTATTTTGTAACTGTATCATCCATGAGTGCCTTACCACTGTTACCAATAGTCGTGGATATGTGGAGTTAGAAAATCCAACTCCTGTCATATTTTCGTTAGACCAACCAACCCGTGCAGAACTGTTTAATGCTAAGTGCACGCAAATGAAACAATCAAATTGACGACGTATTATCGCGGTTACGTACGGACCACCTTAATGCAGAGGAAAAAGCTAACCTCTTAACCCTTTGCTCTCGCTATGCAGACGTATTTTACATTGATGGAGAACCGTTGACATTCACCAACAAAATTAAACATCGTATAAGAACAACAGACGAAATTCCCGCATATACTAAGAGCTATCGGTACCCTTTCGTTCATCGGGAAGAAGTTAGGGGCCAAATTTCCAAAATGCTAGAGCAGGGTATAATAAGACCTCCGATGCCGCGTGGAGCTTGCCCATATGAGTTGTTCCAAAAAAAAATTGACGCTTCCGGAAAGAACAAATGGCGCATCGTAATCGATTTTCGTAAATTGAATGAAAAAACAATAGACGACAAATACCCCGTACCAAATATCAGTGACGTCCTTGACAAATTGGGCAAGTGCCAATACTTTACGACCCTAGATTTGGCAAGTGGTTTTTATCAAGTAGAGGTGGTATATCTTGAGGGTCCACCTCAAGATATACCAAAAACAACATTTAATGTAGAACACAGGCATTTTGAGTTCCTTCAAATGCCCATGGGACTTAACAATTCACCGTCCACCTTCCAACGAGTTATGAACAATATTCTAAGAGGCCTTCAAAATAATATCTGCCTCGTATATCTTGATGACATTATAGTATACAGCACCTCTCTTCAAGAGCATATGGACAACTTGGAAAAAGTTTTCCAAAGACTTAGAGAGTCCAGCTTCAAAATCCAGATGGACAAGTCCGAATTTCTCAAACTCGAAACTGCTTATCTAGGACATATCATCAGCAGGGATGGCATCAAACCAAACCCCGACAAGATCTCTGCAGTCCAAAAATATCCAATCCCAAAGACCCATAAGGAAATCGAACAATTTTTAGGACTTTAAGGTTACTACTGAAAATTTATCCCCGATTTTGCCCGCATCACCAAACCTCTTACCCTATGCCTAAAGAAAGGTAGTAAAATTACCTTTAGCCCCGACTATGTTAACGCCTTTGAAACTTGTTAGACCTTGCTAACCAATGACCCTATTCTACAGTACCCAGACTTCAAAAAAGAGTTTAATCTCACAACATACGCTTCGAATGTCGCTATTGGAGCAGTGTTGTCTCAAGGACCTATAGGTTCCGACAAACCTGTCTTACGCTTCTCGTACACTAAACGAAAGTGAGCTAAATTACAGCACAATTGAGAAAGAATTGCTCGCCATAGTCTGGGCTACGAAATACTGTAGACCTTATCTCTTCGGTAGAAAATTTAAAGTACTGACTGACCACAAACCTTGCAATGGATGATGAACTTGATAGAACCAAATTCACGACTGACCAGATGGCGACTTAGACTAAGCGAATACGACTTCACTGTAGTGTACAAAAAAGGAAAAATTAATACTAACGCTGACGCACTCTCCCGTATAGAAATCCATAACGAAGAAGTAGACGATATGAACTCATTGATCGAAAATATTAAGAATCTTAGATCAATGATTAATAACCCATCCGAGTCACCATCTCCACCAACAAACTCCTCGACTGACACCGTGCACACCAGTAATGAACATCCGATACTAGAAATTCCCATTACAGACGAACCTCTTAATAAATTTCATCGACAGATTTACTTTACCATAGTAGGTGACATAAAACGCCGACCGACAGTAACTAAACATACTCGAATCGCAGTCCAAATTTCAGAATCCAACCTGGAGAGCGACATTATTAGTGCTATCAAGGAATAATCCTAAAGTTAAAACGGCTATCCTGATTAATCCACCATTGGCCATGTACTCAATAATACCCATCATACAAGACAAATTTAGAAGTTCCTCACTTAACCTAGTATTAGCCAAGATAGAACTCGAGAATGTTAAAGAATACCTCCGACAACAAGACATTATACAAGCATTATTACGGTTCTGTACTAGGGCATACGAAACGGTTTTTCCCGGTTCTCAAAAACCCGGGAATTCCCGGGTTTTCAGTTTGTAAAAAAAACCGGTGTTGTTGTTTAAAAACCTGGGTTTTCGGGTTTTTCGGTCTTTTTCGTAATCGATCATTATTGATCTGTGAATTTCGCAGATCAGACACGCAACACGTCGTAGGTCGTTTAAAACGTAGAAATATAAATAAGTTAAATTTTATATACCCCGAGATATTCATCTAATTTATAATATTTATTCTCAAAAATACGCAACAGGGTTTCTTGGGTTGTGGAATCAGTAAAATTCTTATTCGAAAGTACCCGTTGTATATTTTTTAGTCTTAAATTTATTGTGTAAGTATTTATTCTTCTGAAATACTTATAATTTTACATTTGATTATGATTTTTTTTAAACAAAAGTACCTGATCACCTCGTTCCCGATGAGATCCCTCAGGAAGACTTCGAGCATAGTCCGCTCCATAGCTCGGTAAGCGACCTTGAATTTATGGACCAGCCGTATCGATAGTGTCCACTTTTCGGCCCTGTAGTCATAACAGGCAGAACGCACTCGTTGAAGACCTTAGTCTTTAAGCTCTGTAAAATACGCAATGACACGATCCGAAGAAGTTTTCCAAATGCTGCCCAGCCCAGCTTGATTCTTCTGGTAGCTTTCCTCTCAAAGTTGTTCTTACCAAACTGTACAGTTTTCCCAAGGTTAATATGTTCTCGAACAACCTCGAGAGGACCACAACAATAGGTTCTGGGGTGACGTGTTCGTAGAATATAATCTGGGTTTTGTCTAAGTTCACCCTGAGACTAATGCGTATTGAAGAATCTACTAGGTCATCCAGCATTTGCTTCAAGTCGTGCAGTGATACAGCCAGTATGACGATATCATCTACATATCTCAAGTGTGAGATGTAGTCGCCGTTGATGTTAATGCCACGTCCTTCCCAGTTCAGCGTCTTAAATACATCCTCCAGTGTGTTGGTGAACAATTTCGGGGGAATTACGTACTCTTGCGTCAGCCCCCGACGCAATGGGATGTGCTATACTTACTTGCTGGTTCTCAGCACTTAGATGTATCGCTAGTTTACTTGGCACCGCTGCAGAGACTCCAGGACTGACCAGGTCTTGATAGAATCAATAGCCTTTTCATAGTCCAAACATGCAAGACAGGCCAATTATACTCATATAATATTATATTCTCTTCGGACTGTATAATCTGCAGAACTGTGTGGATGTGGTCTAGGGTGCTGTATCCTGCTCGAAGCTCGGCTTACAACGTTGGCTGGAAGTCGACGAATATTCGCGCTAGACGATTCGTGACGTCTCTTGAAACCAGCTTGAACACGTGGCTAAGGAGCGAAATGGATATGTAATTATTTTAATGGTCTTGTTCCCCTTTTTAAATAAAAGAACGACCACGCTCCTTCTCCACGCTTCTGCAGTTTTCCCAGAGAACAGGACTGAGTGGAAAAGCTCTCTTTATAGAGGATTTCCTCCTGCTTGCAGAAGCTTAGTCGTTATCCCATCCTCATCAGGAGCTTTTCGATTCTTCAGCTGTCTAAGAGCCGCCTCAATTTCATTTTGGCTGACTCCCAGCAGGTCTTCCGTGAAATGGCGGGTTAAGGTTGCTCTGGAATTCTCATTTTCAGGATCAGGTCCATGCATACGATACGTACAACTGGCCGTATAAGTTTTCGACTTCCAAAAGAATCTCTGGCTTCGAAACGACGATATCCCCATTCCCCACTAGATTTAGTCAACTTCGTCAGGTGGCTTCTCCCAAGTAATTAGACGGACACATTCGACCCCCAGTTTTGCTCAATTGCTTTTTCTATTGAGCGTCTGCTGGAGAATCGAAGATCACGTCTTACCAATTTTCTAATTATTTTGCTGAGTGCCTGTAGTTCTGTCGAAGTGATGAGTGGGTTTTCACGTCGTTCCGTCATAAGCTCCAGAATCTACTCCGAAAGATTGGACTTCCTGCCCGTACGCCGCATTTTGCAAAAACGCGTCTAGAGCTTCCTCCCTGAAGATTTCGACCATTTGGTCGAGCGCTTGGTCAAAATTATAACCTTTGTAATTGTTCATTAATAGAGCAAGAGCATTTTGTATCAATGAAAAATCCCGAAAATACCCGAAAATCCCGGGTACCCGGTTTTGGAACAAAAACCCGAAACCGAAAAACCGTTTCTGAAAAATTACCATGGTTTTTGATGCCCTATTCTGTACCCACCATGGACTACCCATAACCATTATCACCGATAATGGTTCTGAGTTTACGAACCAACTTTTCTCCGAATTTAAACGACTTCATAAGATAACTCACCATAAAATTCTACCCCACAGTCCGAATGACAATGGCAACATCGAACGTTTCCACTCAACCTTATTGGAACACATTTATAGAATTATAAAACTGCAAAATAAAGACGAACCTATACTTAGTTAATCTTATGCCATACGCTATCATAGCATACAATAGTTCAAATCATAGTTTCACGAAATGCAGACCGTTTGACCTATTGACTGGACATTTCGATCCCAGAGACCCAATCGACATAGACCTGACTGAGCACATCTTACAACAATATGCGCAGAATCATGGACAACAGATGAAGCAAGTTTATGAAATCATTAATGACTCGTCTCTTGCGAATCGTACAGCCCTAATCAACAATAGGAATAAAACCTGCGAACCTGAAATAGAATATACCCCTCAGCAACAAGTTTTTATTAAAAACCCCTTTGCCAGTCGCCAGAAAGCCGCACCACGTTATACGCAGGACACAGTGCTCGCTGATCTCTCTGATCCTATACATATATATATATACTTTGAAAAAACGTGGCCCTATAGCCAAAGCACGGCTGAAACGTGTGCCTAAAACAAGCCAATTGTTACAGAATCCTGCTACTACTGACAATCCATGCGACACATCCTCAAGAGATAAGACTTGAGACTCTAGCCGATGGACCAGGACTATTACCATACAGATTAGGACCGACCAGACTAACTACACATTACCACTCATTTATACAGTACATACAATTGACCGACATAGAAGATAAAATAAATTCCGTACAGACGCAACTAAGGACTTTTAAAACTAAACTTACCAACGAGACCTACATGCTTTACGAATATCAGATTGACTATCTCACTAACAAACTTAGTAAAGTACTACAACAAGTAAAATCTTTAGAACCTGTTAGAGTCGAAAGAGGTCTTGTAGATAGCCTTGGGTCAGTAATAAAAAGTGTTACTGGCAACTTAGATTATCTAGATGCCCTGAAATATGACGAGGCTATTAAAACTTTACAAAATAAAATAGTATCAGAATTCAACAACCATATCAGTTTAAGTAAAGAATGCATGCTGGAATTGCTATTTTGGGAAACGGACGTTTTGGGAGAGTGGACGTTTTGGGAGAGTAGACGTTTTGAACCTAAAGGGTCCTAGCATGGTACCATTCTAGACCAAATAACAAAAAATCAGGAAAAGGTTAACGCAACATTACATTTACTTTTAGAGAAAAATGCTTACACAGACTACAGCTTAATTAAATTTGCAAAGTTTGCCCAAATTTTAGGAATCATAACCAACAATGTAGAAGATTTAATGTTAGAGATAATTAGATTAGAAAATATAATGGCGTTTATACGTGCATCGAGCACCCATCATTCCATGATAGATATAGAGGTTTTAAGATCAATGATAGATAGACTAAAATCCATATACAACCAAGACCAACTCTTAAATTTAGAGTTACGAGAGTATTATAACCTTATAAAACCAGGTTCCTACTTTATTGAGAAAATAATACCTAGTAATAGTATACAGTTTTCCTATAGTCTCCACAGACATCTATGATTTATACAAACTATCCATTGTACCCAATAAACAACAACTCGCCCTTATTCCTTCCTCTCCCTATATAGCAACAAACGAGAAATCATTCGTGTACATAGAGGCTGAATGCCCGAAGTACAGTAGCATCCATCTCTGCGAAAGGAAGACAAGTCATCAGATCCAGAGGAAACCTGATTGCATCCAAGAGCTCATCATCAACCAAGGTCTAGAAGACACCTGCCAATTCACCAAGATTTCACTCTCCAAACAAGCAGTAGAAAAACTGGATGCCAACACTACGTGCTATCATTGCCCCAACCGACCAAGGTACAGTTAGCCTGCGGCAGAGAAGACTTCAATATTCTACAGGGAAGTTATCTCGTCACTCTATACCCATGGACTGCTATCTGCAAACAACAGAATTCACAATCATCAATTACAGCAACGAGATAAAAGGGCAGCCACTGAAACTATCAAAGATCCCTTATAACGACATGAATCAAACGACTGACTCCACTCACATCATCGGCTTCAATTCAGTCAACTTGGAAGAACTTCACAGCATCTAGAACAAACTACTGATGGAAAGCCCTGTTCAGATTGACAACACTCAACCGATTGTTCTAAACCATACCACCATACCATTTTATATCATTGTACTATGCGCAACCATACTAATCATTTTGGTAATAAGTCGCAGATACAAATGCTGGAACCTTAGAGCAGACGACAAAGAGAAGCAGCAGACCCTTAAGATACACACGTATGAAGATGTGACCAGAAAACGAGATGAACTCCTAGCAACATTTTGTCTCAATATGAGCAAATAGTTGCTGTTTTGCGGATGGAGGTGTTAAATACGGATCCCCAATGGATATCGCCGACCTCGCACATTGCTGCCTGTTTACACCAACCGCACGAAAACTGCAGCGTCGACACCCGTCCAGCCACGAGCCGCCGACGCAGCAAAATTCATCATAGCAAGTAATTAGTTTTAAGTATTTTTTCGCTCATTCCATATTTTAACATCGAATAGGTTTCACTTATTTTATTGTAATAATTTCTTTTAAATTAAAATTAGTAATTAATAATTATTATTAATTATTATTTATTAATTATTATTTCCTTTATTCATCTCATCTACTTACTTTACATATTTTTAAATGTATCTTAAAAACATTATATTAAAAAATATAAAAAAAAAAAAAAAAAAAAAATATTATTATTCCCTTTATTCATTACATTACATATGTCTTTTACATTTTTAAATATTTCTATACAAAATACTATAAAAAAACATTTAAAAATATAAAAAATAGTAGCCCACCAGTGCTGGGAACAGGGTCCGAGCTGCCGGTGGTCAGGGCTCTTGAGAGAGGAACCTCCTAACGATACGTGCCGTGTCCAGAAGTACTGCTTTCTGAAGCAAGCCCTTGATCCAGCTGCCAAGCGAGAGCCTCCTAAGATGTTGGTCGAGGCTCTTGGCTATTAAGCCATTGGCCGACACGACTATCGGCACAATGACTGCTGTACCCACGTCCCACATGTCGACAACCTCGCGAGCCAGATCTAGATATTTGAATTGTTTATCTTTCTCTGCTTTCACGAGGTTCTCGTCATGCGGGATCGTTATATCAACAATCATTGTGCGACCCTCCAATCGATCTATCACCACAATGTCAGGCCTATTGGCAACAACAGTCCTGTCAGTGGTGATAGGTCGATCCCAATACAACGTGATATGACCATTGTCGAGAACTGGGTCGGGCGCATACTTATAGTATGGCACTTCTGATTCCACAAGGTTGTATTTCAAAGCAAGTTGCTGGTGGATTATCCTGGCAACAAGGTTGTGTCTATGCAAATACTCTCCGTTAGCCAGACTAGAACACCCAGAAATAATGTGTCGGATCGATTCTCCCGGACGGTGGCATGCCCGACATATGTCAACCGTGCCATCTTTCACAATGTATTTCCGGTAGTTATTCGTCATCATAACTTCGTCCATTATTGCACAGATAAAACCTTCTGTTTCCCCGAAGAGGTCACCAAAGCGCAGCCAGGATACGGACGGTAAAAAGTCTACATCGGGGCCATGTAGGGCCCGGTAAAAGCATCCGTGAAGCTCCTTGCCCTGCCATTCCACCTTGCGGTCATTAGTGTCTAATACTTTAGGTTTGCGCCAGTTCTCGTTAGCCAGGGAGAGCGGGGTGAGGCCCTTGTCCACTGAGACCACATCTCGGTGCATCTCCCCGTCGGCTTCTAGGAAGTATTCCCTGAGACTGCACACCTCACGGTTGTGTAGGGTCTTAGCATTTAAGAAGCCACGACCCCCGCACTTCCGTGGGATATACAGTCTCATCACCGACGACCGTGGGTGATGCATTCGATTTGCGGTCAGCAGTGTGCGGACCCTCCTATCCAGGGCATCAAGTTCCGTCTGAGTCCATTTGAGTATGCCGAAGGAATACATCAAAACCGGCATGACCCAACCGTTGAAGGCGCGCACCTTGTTTCCGCCTGACAAAAGACTGCCTAGCACCTTATTCAGGCGGCCAAAGAAGCGCTCCCTCAACGATTGTTTCACGTCTGCAGTATTGATACCTAATGCCTCCGACATACCCAAATACTTGTAAGTTTCTGTTGAGGAGAGGGATCTAAGGTGTATGGAATCCGAGAGTTGTGTTCCCACGGATTCCATAATCTCCCCTCGCTTCACATGCATGACTGCACATTTGTCCACACCAAATTCCATCCTGATGGCGCTACTGAAAGTTTCTGTTACCTTCAGTAGCTTCATTAGTTGCAAATTGTTGGGGGCAAAGAGTTTCAGATCATCCATGTAAAGAAGGTGAGATATGACCTGACCATCTCTCCTCAACAGATAGCCTAAACCTGAACGCTCCAGCAGTGTGCTGAGAGGGTTCAAGGCTAGACAAAACCACAATGGACTCAGACTATCACCCTGGAATATACCACGCTCGATCCTTATCGGTTCGCTGTTCCCCTGGATCTGTCGACATCCTGGATAGCGAAGAACCGTTCTCCAGTGTCCCATACATGACATCAGGAAGGTACGTAGAGTTGCATCTATTTTATACAACTCCAGCACCTTCATGAGCCATGTATGAGGCACAGAGTCGTAGGCCTTCTTATAATCTATCCAACATGTAGACAGATTCTTTCGGGAGCGGCGAACCTGTTGGCTAATGGCCATATCAATGAGGAGCAGCTCCTTAGTGCCGCGGGACCCGTTCCTACATCCATTCTGAGAGGCAGATATAATAGAATTACTATCAATATGTTGGTTGATTTTAGCTCTCAAAATGGATGTAAGAACTTTATAGACCGTTGGTAAACAAGTGATTGGTCTATAATTTTTGGGCTCCGCAACACTACCTGATTTATGGAGCAGGTGGGTAATTCCTGTCGTCAGGAACTGGGGCAGCGACCCTGACTCTAAGGCTGATTGAAACTGGGACGCCAAACGAGCGTGTGATCTTTGGAACCACTTGATCCAGAAGTTGTGCAGTCCGTCCGGCCCTGGAGATTTCCAGTTAGGCAACGGACGGACTGCACGAGCTACGTCTTGGGGGCTGATGATGATTGCCCCCATTTCTGGTATAGGATCACACGCTTGTTCAACCTCCCGGGTCCAATCGCCCTCAGTGTGACTGACAGGCACCGACCAGATGTTGCGCCAAAATGAATACGTGGCGCTCTCATCCGGCAGACGCGTGTCAGTCACACCTTGGTCCGGTCGCTCCCAAGCCCTGTATACCCACCTTTCATCGCTTTGGAATGTGCGATTCTGAGTGTACCGTTCCACTCGCCGCTTGTACCGACGAATACGGCTTGCCCATGCACAGATCTTCTGCTTCAGGGAGTCGATACGCTCTGTGACGCGGGCCAAGTAATCTCGGAAACTAATATCAGTTCCCGAAAACGCCCGCCTCACAAAGCGCATCACTCTAGGACGAGTATTGCCCTCCCTGAAGCAGATTAACTTGCCGATGAGTGCCCTAGCCTCACCGATACGCCGCTCAATCCTGCACTGCCAAGCTGGAACAGCTAATTTTGGTCGTGTAGCTCTGTCGTTGTTAGGGAATTTGACGTGAGCTACACGACATGCCGCTACAGCTCCACAGTACAATATTGAGTGGGTATCGGCGAGGTCTTTGCTGCTGTCAAAGCAATTTGACAGCTGCGAATCTAGAGCACACATCAGCGCCTTGTTTTTATTGTGCATAGGCAAACGAGGCAAACGTGGCCTAAGTTCAGGCGGTGTAGAACGATACTCCCGGAACGCACCTTCCAAAGCGCTCCTCAATTGGGCGTTGCACTGGGTACTCACGGATATAACTTCGTCACGATCCTCTTCACCATCGTAGTCGGATCGCGGCGGCGCACTGGGAATATTTTGCTGCTGCACTGCGATCATTGGCGAAGCAGGCGTAACTAGGTTACTCCGTGATTCGGAGCGCAGTCGATCAAGTACGGTGTCATCCAACATATGGTTACGTTGGATGACCCGCACCTGATCCGACAGTCGTTGTGCCTCTACGCTGACAGCCGGCTCAAGTACCTGAAATAGAGAGAGCATCCGACTACGGTACGCAGTCAAGTTGCTTCCCCCCTCAGTAGCCCCATAATATGCGCGCATGACGTTTTCATTAATGGAATGAGTCCATCGCATGCGCGACACATTTCCACCGGCAGCGGGGACCCTGCTCGGGGCCTGTTGGCCTCGAGGTCCCAAGCCCGCTGGTGGCCGTCCTCTTCCTCGTCGTCGTCCTCTTGGTGGTGGTGATGGTGTTGACGGCGGGGAGAAAAACTCGTCGCTCGAGCTCGACGCAACTGCAGCGACCGGTGACACGGTGCTCACTGGTGTGGCGCGTTCCGGCGGCTGCGAGGCGGAGCTGAGCGACGAGCCCGGAGATGGTGGGTGTGCCTCTTTTTGTAATTTGGCCCGGTGCCTTGTCAACATAGGTGACATTTCAATATTTCAATGTGTTTTAACGTGTTCCATGGGGTCCATTTTTATGAACATCCAGTTGTATTATTATTATTTTGGAAAAACATGATTTGTTCTTAGCTCCTTGGCTAGTTTAAGCTACGTTAACGGGCCTTAGCCAAGTCAACGTAGCGTGTGTGTGTGTGAGTTGTGTGATATTTCATTTTCGTCGATTTGCATGAACTTCCTTACTATTCTGCAGGTATTTAAAATCGCGGCTTTTTGGAGTGTGATATAAATTGAGTCTTTGAGGTCTATTAATTTGAGGCTATGGTGGAGGTGGTTAGGTATAACACCCGTGGTAGAGACTACAATGGGTACTACGTAGACCTTTTCTTGTCTCCAGATTCTGGTCACCTCTTCTTTCAATTCTGCATATTTACTAATTTTCTCACCTATTGTTTTTTGTAAATTATGTGTGTTAGGGACTGCTATATCTATGAGATATGTGACTTTATTCACTTTATCTTGTAGCATTATATCTGGTCTATTGTAGTGAATGGTTCTGTCGGTTAATATGCCGCGATCGTAAAAGAGTTTGTGAGTAGTATTTTCTAGAATTGGTTGTGGGACATACTTATAATAAGGAGTGTTTGAGTCTTGAATGAGTTTATGTTTGAGTGCTAGGTTTTGATGGATGATATTTACTACCTGATTGTGCCTGTGAGTATAATCTGTTTGTGTGAGTGTTGTGCAAGCTCCTGTGATGTGTTGGATGGTCTCTGGTTGGCTGTGACATTTGCGGCATTTATCGTTAGTTATCGTGGGGTCTTTTATGATGTATTTCCTGTAATTTTTAGTATTTATGATCTGATCTTGTATCGCAATAATAAAACCTTCGGTTTCCGGAAATAGAGAACCTATTTTAAGCCATTTGTTTGATGCTAGTGTATCTATATGAGGTTGTTCAAGATCATGGGGATGCCGTCCGTGCAACACTTTCTTCTTCCAATCTTCTAACTTTTGCTTGTGTGGGTCTTCATTGTTGGTGTTTTGTGTATCTGTCTGTTCGTTTAGGCTAAGTGGGGTGTAGCTGTTGTCGTTCATTACTATAGCTTTATGTATGTTACTTGTGCGAGATTTACTTTGAAAGAATGTTTTTAACCTAGTTATTTGTTTCTGCCAAAGATTCTGGATATCAATTAGGCCTCTCCCTCCGTATTGTCGTTTGATAGTTAGCCTTTCTATTGCAGATTTAGGGTGTAGGTTATTGTGTTTGGTAAGTGTGGTGCGTGTTGTTCTCTCGATTTGCTGAATGTCAGTTTTTGACCATTTGATCACTCCAAACGAGTACTAAGTTGTGTGATAT
The DNA here is from genome assembly GCA_905147715.2 of Xestia xanthographa. NCBI lineage: Eukaryota > Metazoa > Arthropoda > Insecta > Lepidoptera > Noctuidae > Xestia > Xestia xanthographa. The sequence continues at coordinate 23,076,426 of LR990642.1, read as the reverse complement.
TTCATTTTCGTCGATTTGCATGAACTTCCTTACTATTCTGCAGGTATTTAAAATCGCGGCTTTTTGGAGTGTGATATAAATTGAGTCTTTGAGGTCTATTAATTTGAGGCTATGGTGGAGGTGGTTAGGTATAACACCCGTGGTAGAGACTACAATGGGTACTACGTAGACCTTTTCTTGTCTCCAGATTCTGGTCACCTCTTCTTTCAATTCTGCATATTTACTTATTAATTAAGTATCTTTGGTTTTTTTTCGATCCACCTTCTGCAGTTTACATATTTAGCGATTACAGCAATCACAACAGATTTGCTGTCTATAATTGAAGAGTTCCATTGTATATCTCCGAAAATCATCATCAGATCTTATATCACCAAACTTATATGGTACCAACCTTGGGATATCTCCTTTATTATTATTATTATTATTTCCTTCGTTTATTTTGCTCGGCTAACCGGGTAGCCGGAAATTACTGATAACACGGGCCTAAGCCAAGTGATTATCAGCTGGGTTAACAGTTATAGAGGTATTAGTAGGTACATTACGGTTTTGTGTTGTAGCTTGGGAGAGAGATGAGGGTATGTTTAAGTGGCTATGTTGGTGCGGGTTGTCTGATTCACACTGTAGGAACTTTCTCACCAGTCTACACGTGTTTAGTATCACTGCTTTCTGCAGCAGGTGGTATGTGTTAGAGGGCAGGTTTAGAGAAGTAAGGGACTGGTGGAGTTGTTTTGGTATTACTCCCGTTGTGGACAGCACTATCGGGACTATTGTTACTTTTTGCAGATGCCAGAGGCGGGTTATTTCGTCTTTTAATTCGATATATTTCGATAATTTTTCTGCAATCGTAGTTTGTAAGTTGTGTGTATTTGGTACAGCTATGTCAATGAGATATCCAGTTTTGTTTGTTTTATTTATTAAAGTGATGTCTGGTCTATTAAAGTGTATAGTTCGGTCTGTAAAAATCCCTCGGTCAAAATATAATTTTGTCGAAGGGTTTTCCAGCACAGGTTCGGGGATGTATTTGTAGTAGGGCATGATGGAGTCTACTAGTTTGTATTGGTGTGCTAGTTTCTGGTGTATCACGTTAGCTACTTGGTCATGTCTATGTTTGTAGTCTGTCTGGGCTATTGATTTACACGCGCCTGTGATATGCTGGATGGTTTCTGGTGAACTATTGCATTTTCGGCACATATCATTGCTTAGGTTTTTAATAATGTGCTTCCTATAATTTTTAGTCTCAATTACTTGATCCTGTATTGCAAGCATGAAGCCTTCAGTCTCTGGGAAGAGCTCGCCTCGTTTAAGCCATGCGTTCGACGCTTCCTTGTCGACATTAATTTGGCTTAAATCTTGGTAATGCCTTCCGTGTAAAGACTTCTGGCTCCATTCAAGTAGTTTGGTTTTGTTGTCGGTTAATTTTTCGTTTTTCTGTTCGGATTTGTCTTTTAAATTTAGAGGAGTAAAGTGGTGATCGTTGTCTGCTATCTGCTTATGAAGTGCAGAAGATTCTGCCTTGGTAAAGAAATATTGTCTAAGGGTTGTTATTTGGTTATTGTGTAAGTTTTGAATGTCAATGAGCCCCCTGCCTCCTTCTTTTCTTGGCAGTGTTAGCCTTTGCACGCACGATCTTGGGTGATGCTTTCGGAATTTGGTCATGGTGGTATTTATTTTGCGTTGTAGGTTTTTTAGGTCCGTTTTGGTCCAGTTGATAATTCCGAAAGAATAGGTAAGTACAGGTATTGCATAAGTGTTGACTGCTTTTATTGTGTTTCTTGAATAAAGTTGTGTTTTTAGAATAGTATTTAATCGGTGTTGAAACTGCTGTTTCAATTTTTGTTTAGTTTCTTTATGGTTAATCCGGCGTGATCTGTTGTATCCTAAATATTTATATGTATCATGTTCGTCTAATGGCTCTATGTGTTCTCCTGTTTCTAATGTGTATTTGTGTTGGTAGTATTGTCCTGCTCTAACTGAATTTATTTTGCACTTATCAATACCAAATTCCATTTTGATATCGTTAGTGAATTGTTCTGTAAGGTTTGCTAGTTCATTCAATTGGCTCTCACTTTTTGCATACAATTTAATATCATCCATGTATAATAGATGATTTAAAGCGTTATTTTGTACCTCGTGCTGTCCATCGCTGGCTGTATATTCTAAGGGGAATCCTGTACATGTTGAATTTAAAATATTTGATAGAGGGTTTAGGGCGAGGCAGAACCACAATGGGCTCAGTGCATCTCCCTGAAAGATACCTCGTTGTATTTTAATTGGGCGGGTATCCGCAGTTTCTTTTGAGCTATTGATTCTTAGGACAGTAGACCAGGGCCCCAAGTCTGCTATTTTTATAAAATTCGTCATTCCTACACGACGCCATTGTCATTTTGGTAAAAGTTCATAGTCTGCTAAGTTCATAATGATAGATCACTGGTCGGTCAATGGTCTCGTAATAGAATTGTGTTGGAATGATATTGTTGTATTGCCATTTTTAAAACCCGGTGGTAGAAATGATTTTCGAAAACCTACTATTAAAATTGAACATTTATTCATGCCAGATTTCATTTTATATATTTTTACGTATTATTTATTAGTGTTTTAAGCCATCTGAATTAATAAGAAGTTCGTAAATAGGTAAAAACATTAAAATGTTCAACGCGGATTAATGTAAAACTTAATATTTTATCTGTATAAATGTCAAAGTCAAATGTGACATTATAGTTTACTCTCGTGTATCTGTTTTTGTTTCTAGCGGCCGGTGTTTTGTTATTGTATTTATTTTCATTTGAGTGTTCTAGTTAGATTTTAGTTTGTATATTTTAACCCCTAAGTGGAGGAGCTCGTGGCTAAGTAATAACAGCCGCTCGGGTCAATCTTTAGGTTAAGCCGTGCTTGCCTAAGTTGGTCTGTGGATGGGTGACCACCCTTACACACCGAGTTTCCTCCGTGCCTCGGAAAGCACGTTAAGCTGTTGGTCCCAGCTGTCATTTGTAGATCTTTGACAGTCGTTACAGGTAGGTAGTCAGTGGCCCTTAGAGTCTGACAACCAGTCTTACCAAGGGGTATCGTATTTCCCAGTACTAACTGGGTTGTGGAGGTCAGTTAAGCAGTCGCTCCTTGTAAAATACTGGTATTCAGCTGAATCCGGTTAGACTGGAAGCCGACCCCAACATAGTTGGGAAAAGGCTAGGCAGGCAGATGATGATTTTAACCCATAGGTAACATGCATTTACAATCTTGCCTGCAGTTGTTGAACTCTAAAGGCTGCTTTACGCCGGGGCAACGCTGTGCGATATTGCAGCATGCCACGTGGCCGCATGCTACAATATTTTAAAATTTTGCACGTTGTGGCAAGAATCGTGTGGCTTGGCAACACCTTGCGTCATGCTGCTAAAGTTGCTTCATCAGCCATAATCTACGGTGTCTTGTCCCCTCAATCAATCAAGTTGGTAGACCAAAACACTCCAATAAAATATACAGCATGATACTTTGAAAAAGGCACGATGTTGCCTCGGCGTAAAATACGCTGCCGCATACCGCAATTGCTGCATTGTATCGTTATTTGTAGCACACCATAATACGACGCACGCCACAACATGTAGCATGATGCAATGCCGCACAGTGTTGCCCCCAATGATATTCTAAAGGTAGCTTTACGCCGGGGGCATCACTGAGCGGCATTGCAGCGAGCTACATGTTGTGGCGTGCGTCATCTTTTGGTATGATGCAATTAACCACGGTGAGCGGCAATTGCGGTATGCCGCAGACTATATTACACCGAGGCAACATCGTGCCTAGATAATTTTCAAAGCATCCCAAACATAACCTATAAACTGTATGACGCACCAAGATTGTGGCATGGAATCCATAGTGTTTGGATAGAAGCTGTGACAGTCTGATACATGACGCAAGTTGTTGCAATGCCGCACAATGTGCAACATTTTAAATTATTGAAGCATCCGCCTTTGTGGCATGCTGCAATGCCGCACAGTGTTGCCCCGGTGTAAAGTATAAACTAGCCATTATACAGATATGTTATTACACCTACAAAACCACGGAAAAAAGTGTGCCGCGGGGCAGAGCCAGCTCACATACACGCAGTAACGCAGAATAAAGGCAAAACAAGCCAATTGGCACGTTTTTGACTCTTCACGATTGCGCGCTCACAACATATCTGTTTAATAGAATATCGTTGGTTGCCCCGGTGTAAAGCAGCCCTATGTAAAGCATGTGTGCTGCAAACACCTGCAAAAAATCAATTTACTTTTTTACCTAGCTGCATTTGGCATTTGGCTGCATTGGGACGACCCGATTGGCGCAGTGGTAGTCAGGCTGCCTTACGTTCTTAGGGTTCCGGGTTCGAATCCCGGTCGGAGCAAATGTTTGTGTGATGAACATGGACATTTGTTTCCGAGTCATGGATGTTTATATGTATATTAAGTATGTATTTACAAACAAAAAGTATCTATGTAGTATATTAACTATCTGGTGTCCACGATACAAGCCTCGTTGCTTAGTGTGGCACTAGATGGCGCTGTGTGTAATGTCGAGCAATATTTAATATTTATTTATCTATGTAAACGTAGATTAACTTATATTTAATTACTGTTCTTGATATAAACAAGAAATAGAGCATCTAAATTTATAAAGTAAGAAATTAATTCTATTTTCTATTTTTTATTATAATAATCACTCATCATGAGTATTTAGAACAATTGCTTAGAATAATGCTCTTTATATAACGCTCTTCGTCAGTCCAACACGATCCTATTGTCATTTTGGTATAAGTTCGTAGTCTGCTAAATTCATAGTGATCGATCATTGTCCGGACAATGGTCTCGTGTTGTAATGACTTTGTTGTGTTGCCATTAATATAAGACCCGTTAGTAGAAATGATTTTCGAAAAACTACTATTACATTTGAACATTTATTCATGCCAGATTTCATTTATTTATTTATTTACATATTATTTATTAGTGTTTTAAGCCATCTGAATTAATAAAAAGTTCGTAAATAGGAAAAAACATTAAAATTATCAACGCGGATTAATGTAAATTTAATATTTTATCTGTTTATATGTCAAAGTCAAATGTGGCATTACTGTTTACTGACGTTTATTTGTTTTTGTATCTAGCGGCCGGTGTTTTGTTATTGTATTTATTTTCATTTGATTGTCTAGTTAGATTTTTGTTTGTATATTTTTACCCCTAAGACGACCCACTGACCGAGAAGCCTATATTTATTGATTTTATACAAAATGGTGATAATTGAGCAAATTTCGGCTCCACTTGAATAATTGGAAAACCACCAATGAAGGGCGAAGTTTATCGAAGGTAAAGATCTTGCAATTATTTGTTTTGACCATTAACGCCCCACTTTAGGGGCAAAGTATGTCGCCCGATGTTACAAAATATATATTTTTTTATAGAAACAGACCATGTACCCTCTCGATGTTGCTCAATCAAGGCTGGATGCTATTGAAGCCAGGAACGAGGCGACTTTAAAACATGCTCGGGCAGGCCATCAACAACTCAGCTGCTGCATTGATGGACAGCTCCACCACAGAAAAAATGGTGAACCATAGAGGCCACTGTGTGCCAAAAAAGGTAATTACTAATTACTGTTGATTTATAGGTAAGTCATTCACCTTTAGGTAATGGTTTCACCCAAAATCGGAACTTCTACTCATTGTGTGTGCTACCAACATACCCACAATAAGTATTATGGAGCATTGAAAACAAAACAATAAAAATTATAATAATTAATATGACCCCTCCATCTAAGCTTATAAGCTTGTGTTAGGTTTAGGCTCAATCAGTAGTAGTACATTGGCCAGAATCTGACATCTTGATTGTAACTCTGATACTAAGCGCTAGGTTACACAACATGCTATAAAAGAAGTTGCAACTTTTGTATTAAACTTAATTTTGTTTTCACACAAACTCTGCAGAATTATAATGTCATGACAAAATGATTAAATGAAACAGTGTTTATAAAAAGAGTATTAATTTATTTTAACCTATAAGTATACCCGTAATTACAGGAATAACAATGTTCTGTTCCCGGGCTTGAAACGTTAAATCATATTTTGTCAATACTGTGGTCACTGTGGATCTGTAACAAAGAGTTAAATCATTTTATTAATACTTAGAGCATTTTCGTACTTCATTAGAACATTAAGGTAGGTTTACAGTACATACCTGCTAATTTAATTTATGCATTTCTCCACAGTCTGTCAAGAAGAGCCTGCTGCAGTGCCCGACCTTCAAGAAGATCCCGATTCACCCTTTGATGGTTTTGATAATTAGGTGCTGCATTATTATTTTCCTCCTAAATTAAAAGACAGATTAGTGATTAATGACATGAATGACTGTTATTATTTTTATTAAAAGGTAATATTTGTGATTTGTTATTCAAATGATGATTAAAATTAAAATATTGAAGATCTTTTTGATTTGTATGAAGACTGATTTTGATTTGTTATTATTATTACATTAGATATTGTAACTTGTCTTTTGTTTTATGTAGTACTTATATTTACATTTCAGGTTTTTCAATTGACTTGAAATTCAAGTTTAAAATGTTAAATAAATATTTAGTTTATGAGAAATAAAGATTATTTTAAATGTTGATTTTTAACATAGCAGTATTATTTTAAATTCCATCTTCATTCTAAGTGAAATGTGGAATGTAAATCACCTATTGCAAGCCAAGTACTTCTAGATAAACTTCATCAGGTGGCAACGGTGCTCTTGCCATGTATGGAATGTTGTGCAATATGTAACATGCATTCACAATCTTGCCTGCAGTTGTTCGACTATAATGTAAAGCATGATCTGCAACCTGAAAAAATCAATTTACTTTTATAAGTACAACCGCAGGTAACTTAACTTTTATTTAATTAATACTGTTCTTGACATAAACTATTGCATCTAATCATTGTTATTGAGTATCTAAAACAATAAATTGCTTATAATAATGGGTCTTTACCTGAAACATGCTTATATTACGCTGCAATGGGGAATGAGTTCTTCAATTTATTAACCTCCATATGAGTTCTTTCCAAGGCGAAACGACTTTACAAATTCCGCCTCGGGAATATCTTAAAAGGGTTCAAATAATCCCTTTAGGCTCAAAACGTCCATCATTCGCGTCAAGCGAAGGGCACGACGACGTCTTCTGCATTCCGCCCATCTTCTTTCTCTAGCATCCACTGCGTTGGCTAGCTCGAGAACATTTTGTTCGTAGTGAATTCATTGTCTCCATTCAATATTCCACAAACACGATCGAAATAAAAGCAATGATTGCACAATGACGTTCCACTGATAGGTTAGTGATCAAAAGAACTGTCAAAACTTTAGCAGATTACCGCTCTATGTTAGTCATTGTGTACGAGATTACCATTCTAAAACAGTGGTTGTTCATTGGAAAGCCATAATGACGCCATTATATTAGTAGATTACCAAACTTGTCAAAATCAACAAATAGAAGATCAACGATAGATCATTCTGACACTATTGTAATAGCAGACTTGATTTGCGTTGGCTGGCTCGAGAATATTTTGTTCGTAGTGAATTCATTGTCTCCATTCAATAATCCACAACCACGATCGAATTAAAAACCATGACCGCACAATGACGTTTCAATGATAAGTCAATGATCCAAAGGAACTGTCAAAATTTTAGCAGATTACCGCTTATGTCAGTCATTCATTTGTCATTGTGTACGAGATTACCATTCTATGCCATTTCTTTCAATGGAGTGTCAGTGGTTGTTCATTGGAAAGCCATAATGACGCCACTAAATTAGTAGATTACCAAACTTGTCAAAATCGACAATTATGAGATCAATGAACGACTATTCTGACACTATTGTAATAGCAGACTTGAGGCCCAGGTTTCCATGATAGTTTTCATGAATGTGATAATTGTTGGGTGTATTCTGTAAATTTCTAAAATTTGTACTAACCATGAGTGGGGAACCGAGTCGTATGCTTTTTTGTAATCAATATACATACTGTAAAGATCAGTTTTGGATTTTTGAGCCTTTTTAAGAATTATGGAATCTATGATCAATTGTTCTTTACATCCTTGACTAAACTTTCGACATCCTTTCTGCTGTTCGGCTAAGATGTTATTTGTATCGGTGTGTGTATATATTAATTCCGATAAACAGGATGTGATAATTTTGTATAAGGTCTGCAGACATGTAATAGGCCTGTATTTTGCTGGGTTAGAGAGGTCGTTCGGGTCTTTTGATATCATATAAGTTGTGCCCAAGGTTAAATAAGATGGAATTGATTTGGGGTCTTGAATGAAATTATTTATGTAATTATAAAGAAAACAATGAACAGCTGTGAATTTTTTGTACCAGTAACTATGAATATGATCAGAACCAGGTGCTTTCCAGTTATGTAACCGAGCTAGCACCCCATGAAATATTTGTGGCGATATTTGTTCAAATGACATTGGCTGAATGTTCGTGTTGCTATTAGTCAACTCTGTTTGTATCCATTCCGCTTGGGTGTTATGCTCGATTGGTTTTTCCCATATTCCTGCCCAAAAACTTTGTAAGGCTTCTGGGTCCAGATTGGTGTGACTCTCTGCATTAGTGGTGTTGTTATCGTGAACATTAGTGGTCGTCTGTCTTAGATTACGATAAAAAAGTTTTTCATTATGAATGAATTGGTTGTTTTGTTGTTTTCTTTGTGTGCACGCTTTATATCTTTGTAGCCGGCCTGATACAACTGCGAGTTTCTGTTTGAGTGTGTCTAATGTGTGTTCTGCCTGTGTATTTGGAGCTTCGTGTATGGTGTGGATTTCATATTGTTTAGCAATACGCTTTACATGTTTTATTATTTTTCTGCTTCTATTTCCGTTAATAAATTGTGTCATCCTGCCTATCTTTGATCGTAAGTCTTTTAGTTTTCGTTCTAAACGCCTCTGCCAATGCGGCGTGTGTATCTTTTTTGTATTTGTGTTTGTGTTCATTTCCCTAGGTTGGAGTGTTAACTTCGCTCCGTTGACTTTAGCTGCGGTCCATGCCGCACTGTATATGGCAGTCTGTAATGTATGAAAGTTAGTGTCTTTATTTACGTTTTCAGGGAGTGTGATTTTATTGATGTAGTCTACTATTCTGGCCAAATTTTTTGATGGTTTTTGTTTGGGGATGTACATTCTGTTTGTAGGACTAGTTGCTATGTAAAATTGGTGTGTCTGTTGGAAAGTTTCATCTATTAATAGGTCCCTATCTAGACTTGTTTGAGGGTTATGTAGTATATCTGTTGCTATATCTAGTTGATCGTTATTCAGTGTTTGTACTATTGGATTTTCTGTAAAATATAATTCTATACTGTTTGCGTTTGAGTGGGTATCAATGCTGTTGACTTCAGTTGTGACTGCTACATTATATGGTTGCTATTTTCTAATTGTAATTCGTTACATATTTCTAATTTTAGTGAATTTAACCTTTCATTGCTAATGTATTTGTTGTTAACTATTGCTCTTCTTTGATCAGCGATTCGTTGCTCACTTAAATGAGCTAGTGAGGGATTTTTTTTAATAACATCCTCATGCATAAGTTTTCGGTATACTGTTTGATTAGTCTCCAAAGTTGTAACTCGATAATATGACCGCATGATCGCTTCGTTTTGTTCATTGGTCCATCTCATTCGAGTTTGTGTTTTATTTTGAGCCCTCAGTGTGTCCAGTGTTGTAGATTGTGTCTGTGAAATTGTGGCTGTTGATTGAGTGTGATTAGTGGGGAATTGAGTTTGAGAACTTATTTGTAATTGATTTAATTCTTCTCTGACTTCAACTTCTATTTCATCTATTGTTTTTTGTGTTAGTAGTTTGTTATTAATTATAGCTCGGCGTTGGTCTCCTACTCTTTGTCTGCTGACTTGCATGTTAGGGTATTTCTCTATGAATTTCAAGTGTAGCGGCTCAAGATAACTTTTTCTATCTGTATCTAATGAGGTAAGTTGAAGATAAGTACGCAGTATGAACTTATTCATTTCTGGCGTCCATCGTCTGCGTGTTCTAGGAGCGCTTGTAGCGGGTGCAAGCTCACAGTCAAGGTTGACTTCTTGCACAACACTGTCAAGCGTTGTAGTGGTGGACAAGGTAGTTGTTCTTCTTGTCATGTATGATGGGCGAGTTGAAGGGATGGATGAGAATAATGAATTGGTATCATCGCCCGTGGATTCGGCTGTAGCATCTACGATGTGAGCCCGCCTGTTCAGCTCACTACGACCAGCTGTAACTATCTTGTCGGTGGGAGCCCGCTTGCTCAACTCCTCACCGCCGATGGATCGCATGCTGTGGCATCTAGCATCGGCTCCAGATGCGCCCCGGCGCTCCCCGGGAAGCGGCCGTAAATTATATACTCTTTTACTACTCATCTCCATAAAGGGTTACCTCCTTGTTAGCTGCGTAAGTTTTTTTGTACCGGTGTACAATACGCGTGTCCGCCCCCCACGTGTGCTAGATGTTCAGCTCGGACATAAATAGTTTCTTAGCTTTTTAGCTAGTGTTAACTACGTTAACGGGCGTATACCAAGTCAACGTAGCGTGTGTATGTGTGAGTCGTGGGGAGAAATTTAATTTTCCTCGATTTGCATGAACTTCCTTACTATTCTGCAGGTGTTATTATTATTATTATTTTCGAAAGTGTTTTTTCTTCTCAGCCCTTAGACTGGATTTCAACTACATTTACGGGCCGAAACCAAAGTAAATGCAGTGTGTGGTGTGTTAGTTTGATGATGTTGTGTTGTGATGGCGCCCTATCTCGTTCTCTTCAATCTGCATGAATTTCCTAACGATTCTACATGTATTTAGAATAGCAGCTTTTTGCAGTGTAATGTAGAGGGTTTCTTTAAGTCTAATAATTTTAAACTATGGAGGAGATGATTTGGGATTACCCCTGTTGAGGAAAGGACTATTGGGACAACGTATACTTTTTCTTGACGCCAGATTCTAGTAACTTCTTCTTTGAGTTCTGCGTATTTACTGATTTTTTCAGTGATGGTTTTCTGTATGTTGTGTGTATTGGGAATTGCTATATCTATCAGGTATGTAACTTTATTTATTTTGTCCTGTAGAATTATATCCGGTCTGTTGTAGTGGATTGTCCTATCAGTTAGAATAGCGCGATCGTAATAGAGCTTGTGTGTTGTATTTTCTAGGGTAGTTTCTGGTTTATAATTGTAGTAAGGAGTGTTGGTATTTTGAATGACTGAGTGTTTGAGTGCTAATTTTTGGTGAATGACATTGGCCACCTGATTGTGTCTGTGAGTATAGTCGGTCTGCGTAAGGGTCGTGCATGCTCCTGTTATGTGCTGTATGGTTTCTGGTTGGATGTGACATTTGCGACATTTATCATTTGTTACTGTAGGATCTTTGATTATATATTTTCTGTAGTTTTTTGTGTTAATGATTTGATCTTGAATGGCTATTATAAATCCTTCAGTTTCCGGGAATAAATTGCCTATTTTGAGCCACTTATTTGACGCTAATTTATTTACGTGTGATTGCTCTAAATCGTGAGGGTGCCGACCGTGGAGTACTTTCCTTTTCCAGTCTTCCATTTTATGTTGTTGCGGGTCATCAATGGAAGTATTATGTGTTTCTGTCTGATTGCTTAGATTAAGTGGTGTGTAGTTGAGATCATTTGTTACTATTGCTTTATGTATATTGCTAGTTCGAGATTTGGTGTGAAAGAATGTTTTCAAATGATTAACTTGTTTTCGCCATAGGTGCTGGATGTCTATTAGGCCTCTCCCTCCATGTTGCCGTTTGATGTTTAGTCTTTCTATGGCAGATTTAGGGTGTAAGTTGTTGTGTTTTGTAAGTGTTGTTCGTGTCGTTCGTTCTAATTGTTCTGTGTCAGTTTTGGTCCATTTTATAACGCCGAATGAGTACGTTAATACGGGAATGGCGAAGGTGTTTAAGGCTTTAATTAGATGTTTACCTGAAAGTTGGGTTTTACAAACGGTGTTTAGTCTTCTTTTGTACTCTGCAGTTAATGTATTTTTAATCCTAACATGATCGAGACCTTTTAGGTGCGCATATCCTAGGTATTTATACATGTCGGTCGGATCCATTGCTGTTATAGTATCCGTGTCATTCACTGTATAGTCCCCAGGCCGCACCTTGCCTCTCACAATATGTAATGTTTTACATTTGTCCAAACCAAATTTCATGTTGATATCGTTACTAAATTTTGCTGTAATATCTACTAAGTTCTTCATATCTTTTTCTGTTTTTGCATATAATTTAATGTCGTTCATATATATAAGATGCGATATTGTTGTTTCATCTGAAGTGTTTTTGAGGCAGTATCCGGCCCCGCAGCGCTGCAGCAAATGCGACAGAGGATTAAAGGCAAGACAAAACCACAGGGGGCTCAAGGAGTCACCTTGATAAATGCCTTTTTTTATAGATATTTGTCGCGTTATGACGGTATTGGGGTTACAATTTAATTGTAGTGTTGTTTTCCATTGTAACATTATATGGCGCATGAATTCAATAATTTTCGGGTTAATTCTATAAATCTCTAATATTTGTAACAACCAAGAATGGGGAACACTGTCAAAAGCTTTTTTGTAATCGATATAAGTGCAATGAAGATTTCTGTTTTTTGAAGTGGCGTGTTTATGTATAGTAGAATCAATAATCAGCTGTTCTTTGCATCCCATATGGCCCTTCCTGCAGCCCTTCTGTTCCTCTGCTATTATGTTATGGTGTTCGATATGTGAGCTAATCTTCTTTGTGATTGCAGATGTCAATATTTTGTAGATTGTGGGTAGGCATGTAATTGGTCGGTAATGGGAAGGCTGAGGTGAATTTTTAGTTTTAGGTAGCATGTAAGTAATTCCTGTTGCAATAAATTCGGGTGTGTTCTGTTGTCCTAATATAATATCTGTCAAATTTTTTGCTATAGATTTGTGTAATGAGGTTAACTTTTTGTACAAAAAATTATGTATTTTGTCTATTCCAGGTGATTTCCAGTTATGTAATCTGGCTGTTATGTGTGTAATGTCAGACTCCGCTACCTCTACAAATTCCATTTCGTCAATCTCTCTCCATTTTGCTTCTTCTTCCGCTATCCACAATGCTTGGTCGTTGTGCTGCACTTGCTCTTCCCAAATGCTAGCCCAGTATGCTTCTAGTTGTTCTTTTGTAGGTAGGTTAGGTGTGTTTGTGTTATTTTCATGATTTGTATCTGGTTGTGGTGTGTGTAGGTTCCTATAAAACATTTTTTCGTTTGTAGCAAATGTGGCGTTATCGTTTTTGCGCTGTTGTGCTTTCTTATATCGTTTGAGCCTATGAACTTTGAGTGCCAGTTTTTGTTTTAAGGTGTCTAAAAATTCTTCGGGTTTTCGGTTACTGTTTTCGTGTCTAGTATGCGTGGAATTGTTTCTAAATATGATCTCAACTCTTTTTACTAATTTATTAGATCTGCAACCGCTGATATATTGGGTGAGCCTACCAATGTCTGCCCTTAATTTATCAATGTCTTTTTCTAGTCTCTGTTGCCATGCTGGTACTATATTCTGTCTTGTTCTTGGAGTTCCTGTGTGATCTGTGATTTTAAAGTTTAGTTCTTCAGATATAACTACGGCTGTGCAATGTATAAGTAGGTGTATGTCTATAAGCTGTGTGTCATCAGATATAAATTGTGTGAGTATACTCTCATTAAACAAATTGACTAAACGAAATAGGTGAGGTGTGTATTTCAGTTTAGGTAACCTCGGTCTAGCTGCTGGGTCCATCCCAGAGTATTGTGTTATTGTTGTTCTAAATTTGTCATTAATTTCTTGAATATCAGTTGTTAAGTGTTGATCTGGGACGACTATGGTCTCAATGTCATTTTCTAGCGTTAGGGTAATGGACTCGGTTTGTGTGGATGTGTGCGATATTTGTGTGTATGCTTGTGATTGGCTGTACGGTTGAGATTGGGCATAAGTAAGTTGTGATTGGCTAAGCAATTGTGGTTGTTCTTGATGACTAATGTCGTTTATGTTTTGTGTGATATTGTCAGTATCTGTATAATTTACTATTTATTCTTGTTGTAATTGTGTTCGTACTTCTTCTTTTAATTGATCTATAACTTCTTGAGATAGAAGTTTATTCCTAACTATGGTTCTCCTTTGGTCTGAGATTCTTTGTTCTGAAACCGTAATTTCAGGATATTGTCGGGTGAAAAGTGCATGTAATTGTTGTCTATATGTGGTCATATTGGTTTCTAATCTAGTTATGTGTAGGTAGGTTCGCATGATAAATAGATTTACTTCTTTACTCCATTTCATGCGAACTCTTGCTTTTCCAACCTTGGTGGACGCGGGTAAAAAGGTAGATACCCCCCGCGCAACATTCAAGGTCGGAGTGGGTGTGACTATATTTAAACTAATGATAGGGGGTGATGAAAGTGTTGGTGACGATGGTATGGATGGTGATGATTGCCTAGAAGGTGTGTATGATACTGTGCTTGGACTATACGGTTCTACAGGGGTGTCTGTCCTGTCTGTCAGTCTGTCACCATCGTCAATGATTTCGGCTGTAGCATCTTTGTCGGTGGGAGCCCGCCTGTTCAACTCCTCACCGCTGACGGATCGCATGCTGTGACACCTAGCGTCAGCTCCAGGTGCGCCCCGGCGATCGCCCCCGGGCAGCGGTCCTATACGTTTTTTCTTTGAACGAGTCTCCATTTTTAGTGGGTTTCCAGAGCCACGATTAGCCACGCCAGTAATTTCGATTTCGCGTATCCGCCCCCCACGTGATTAGATGTTCAATCAGGACGAGTGGTTGTTTGGGGGGCTTATTATTATTATTATTTTTAAAATTATTAATTAAGTATCTTTGGTTTTTTTTCGATCCACCTTCTGCAGTTTACATATTTAGCGATTACAGCAATCACAACAGATTTGCTGTCTATAATTGAAGAGTTCCATTGTATATCTCCGAAAATCATCATCAGATCTTATATCACCAAACTTATATGGTACCAACCTTGGGATATCTCCTTTCCAACAAAAAAATAATCATCAAAATCGGTTTATAACCGACGAAGTTATCCGCGAACACACATAAAAAATATATAATTATCTACATAAATAGGTATACGGTCGAATTGAGAATCCTCCTCCTTTTTTTGAAGTCGGTTAAAACTGTTTATTATTGGTTCCTACTGCGTAGGTAGGTACCTAATGAAAATAAGTAGGAGGTAGGTACGGAATTTTCTTCACATGTCCGCAATTTTCTCTGGAAATCCTAGCTAAGGACTTATGGATCTAGGAACCCTAAATACCTACATTACTCTTGCCTATGTTTACCCGCAGATATCCATTACAATATAAGGCCGATGTTACCAATGTCAGCATCAGGGCAAAACAACAATAGGTGCTGTAATCCTCGAAAGTGTAGGCAGAGTGGCACCAGTTGGTAGGCCATGAAATACGTAGAAAATGGCAAAAAAAAAAAACAATAAAATTATTATCAAACATTTCTCTAAGTTTGTTTTGATCTTCAATTCTTCATAAACTTTGAACGATGCATTCCTCGTCTAATGAACAGCAGTATTTTACACAAAGTACCTACAACAGCATGCGAATACGACAAAAGGACCACCAGTCACCAAGTGACCGTTCTCGCTCTATTATCCAATTGAAGGCACTTATGAGTTTATTTCTTGACTCAGTATCTAAGTAGGTGGACACTCTTCAAATAACTCGAGCATAACTCTTTGTACATTAAACAATTATAATTATATTAATTGATACGGTTGTTGTTGTACTCGTCACTGAGTAACGAATTACCATATTTTTGTGAATCCACTTAAATATGTAGGCACTTATCTAATAGGCTCGTTATAAATTCATTACGAGACCTCTTATCACTCTTTATTAGACATCATATCAAAACAAAGACGTCCATTTACTCGACAAACACAGGAACTATTACAGAATAAACATAATCGACGAACCAATCGGAGCATTCAGATATGAACGGTATCGCATTGTGGTGCTTGCTACCTATCTGTCCCGAACGATCGGCCGCGGGTCGCGCCGTCATTGTCTCAGTGGAACTAGACACAGGGTGCCTGGGCGCAGAAGGACGTGCTGATAACAGATTACAGCGTCAACAGTATCAGTTGAACCACCGCGGTAACAGCAGCTCGCCGCCTCTCGGCGACATCTGACCGACCGAGGCGACACAACTAATTGAATCAATTCAACGAATGTCTTCCGTCGCTGATTGCAGCTCCCTAGTAAGTCCGTGTCATAGTGCAACTGTGCAACGCAATATTCGACTTTAAACGTAGTGTTAGTGTTGTGGACAAGTGCTGGTGATGTGATACCTACAAGTCCAAGTGTCCAGAGTGCATTATTGAACCAGGATTGAGCACTAAACCTTCCGAAGAACACAAGATGAACAGGTAATTTCCACCAACGCAATTGCTGTGGGCTGTGCTATACTTACCTCATCAATACACCCTTTAGTCACCTCATACATTATTATCTCACTCCGTTTATCTTTTAGTTGCATGCGATTGTTCGTCAACTAATTGTACCAAGTAGCCCAATCCATGATGATTAGGATAATACAAATTTAGCTTTTTCTCTAGCTTTTCTCATACTTTTCCTTATCTACTAAGTAGAAATATGAGTAGACCGTACTACCTAATATTTCCTGCACTTCAGTGCAGTGAAGCTGCTACCATAAAATCATACATTAAGACAATACAGGTAAACCTATACAATTAAAATGTCACATTTATTCCAAATTAGTCAGTTAATCGCTTATTTCGATAATTCATTATGTTATCATAGGTACTTAGTAATACCCCGTTGACGAATTTTTGATTGTGAAATCAAATTTAATGATTGCATTCTTCCCGCGAACGGTGGTATGATGGTAGGTAAAAAAATATTATAATGTTAGAACTGTAATAGAATGGACGTGTAGGAGCTTAGTATAATTATGTTCCACAGGATGGTACTACGAGAAAAAGTATAGTGTTAATCCAGGTTATACTATCTGTGTGCCAAATTTCATTCAATTCCGTCGGTAGATATTGCGTGAAAGAGTAAGAAACATCCTCACAAACTTTCGCTAGTAGTTCGTAACACGAATATTCTCCAGGTAAATTTAGCCAACGGCCTAGCCATAGGTACCTTTCTGTACACAATAAGGTAAACAGTTTTGTTATAAAGCTTAAGATTTCTTAGTTAGCAGAGAACTAGCTGAGCTTCCCAGCATCCTAGCGCCGCGCGCCGTTGATATGTCATCAGAACAATAGTTGTAAAACGCTGGGTTAATAGGTGAGCTACTCTTGGCAAAATTGAGTTAGGATGTAGTGTAGTGTTATTGGCTTTCAGTCGTCAGGACTCAGGACATTCTCAGTAGCAGTATGATGTCTGGCTGGACATGTGCCCTGTTGATGGCAATAGGTTCATCCCCTATTACGTGCGTGGGACTTATCTATGCTAATATTATAAAGAGGAAAGATTTGATTTTGATTGTTTGTTATTACGATTGAACTCTAAAACTACTCGACCGATATAAAAAAATCTTTCACCATTAAAAAACCACGTCTTTACTGAGTAACATAGGCTATATTTTATCTCCTTATTCCCACGGGAACGGGAACTACGCGTGTGAAACCGCGTGACGTCCGCTAGTACCAAATAAATGGAGAAACATGACATAGGTATCGCGATCCCTAATCATAACAGTATGGTCTTTGAAATACTACTGTAACAACATAAAGTTACAGTAGAAAATCACACCAGAACTTGGTCTGTGCACACTGCACACATATTAGTGATCTCTACAACTCTGCGTAACCTTTCAGGAAAACATGATTTTATGTTATGTAGAGATACACAGAGAGAGATTTTCTCTGTGTAAAACCCTAGTTCAGTACGTTACTATTTGTATAAGATCTTAGATTAGGTACATAGTTATTGTATGTATGTCTGAAAAACAACTCGGTACGAAAACTCTGGCAATTCTAATAATCTAGCAAAAAAACTGCATTGAAGATGTAATAAGGTTCCTCATCTATTGGAACAGGAGCACAAAAAGTTTCTCAGCACACCCCACCTTTACCACATGCTTTCAGTGCTTTCATGCTGAAAAAAAAATAGGTAGGTATGGAACCTAATTCAACATCTTTCAATACAATTTTTATTGCTAGTCGTAGAGTTGCGAGGGCGTTCATGCTAAATTGTGATTTAGACATGACCTATTATGTAATTGGTTCCCTCTCATGTGGACCTGCCTGCCTCGAATGCTCATGTATCACTTTGTGGATTTGTAAAATTCGTCAAATATGAATCACGTCATAGTGACATTAAGGTAACATGCGTTCCGGTTGAGTCATCAAACAAAATACGCATTTGTCTTATCTACATAACATTTATTTCGTAAAGACGTCGATACTAAGATATGGTATTCGTTACTCAGTGTGTTTATAGCTAAATTACCTGAAAACATGTTTTGTAGTAGAAAATGAGGCCAACATCTGCGTATTGTCAAAGCGTAAAGGGTCTCCATTTTCGTATCACTGGGGTTAAACTTAACATAAACTCACGCCTGTATTCCCCGGCTGCGGAAAAGGCAGAGGTAAGTACCTAAATCCACATTCCACCAGGTAATAGGGTCGAGCCTATCAACAAATACAGGCTCAGGCTCAAGACATATTCCTGTTGAAAGAACTAAGGCCAGAAATTCCTGTTAATGACACATTGACATACCTGGGAATGGTAGGTACACAAGCCGTAGTACTAACCCTGGTCCCCATGCACACCAGTAACATTACATTAGGAATGACTAAGCTTTTGAAGGCATTCTTCGGCATTGAATTTTAAAACCTCGTAGAAGCAGTTTGAGTAGCGGTGGCCCAGTGGTGGCGGCCCCGACTTACGAACAGTAAGTCGTGGGTTCGAACCCAGACAGGCGCATTACTTTGTGTAATTTATTTCATCACCGCTGCTCTCAAAACGGTTAAGGAAAACATCGTGAGGAAACCGGCATGTCCTAGAACCAAAAAATTCGAAGACATGTGACATCTACCAATCCGCACTGGGCCCGCGTGGTGGATTATAGCCCACTCCCTCTCATAGAGAGGAGGCCTGTGTCCCAGCAGTGGGAACATTAATAGGCTGATGATGAGAAGCAGTTTCTTAATTGCCATATTTAATCCTCCCTGAAAAAAGTTTGAAACGGTTGAACAAACAACTTGGGGTGTGGGTTTAAGCAGATGGAAGTAGACCTAGTGAAGACTTCAGATACTTGAACGACCTCCGAGAGGACATTTTAAAAGAGGCTGTAGAGTGTTAATCTGAAGTTTATTAACCGATCATTGGACAGTTAGACAACGTAAGTTGGCCAGCAGCTAGCGAAGTCTCAGAGTACCCGTACCTACTAACATCTTCATTTCCTAATTTGGGTTTGAGGCATAATTTCTACAACTCATGTCTAGATATGACTAAGCAACATTAAATCCGAAATTGGTTTATTTGAATCAATCTTATCTGGAACAACTGCGCATGCGCAGGGGCGTGGAGTGAGGACGCATCATAAAGATCAATCAGACAATTGGGGCCGCCACGCTCGTTGCGCAGGAGTGTCTCTCAATAGCTTCCGTTGAATGAACCTATCGGCTCACGCTTAGCACAATCACCTGAAATATCAATGTGACGATCATTTGTATAGTTTAATCCTAGCTGCCATGAAAGCCAACAACTAAAAAAAGTGCTGGAAGTACAAAACAGTTGTTTTCATTTTCGTAGAGATGAGACTGGAAAAAAGATTTAAATATTTAGATCAACATATTTTAATTATCTATATACCTACAATATTTACATGCAGATTTCCACAGTACTTCATTACTTACTGACCTACCTATGACAAAAAGGGTAAGGATTGTCTGGAAATTCTGAAGTTTTATAGATCATCACTTATGAGAGCACTATCGAACTTCTTGGAATACTTATTTATTATTGTTCTGTTTATCGCAATGAATCATTTGTCGTCATTTTTCCTTCTTATGTTCGAGACTGGGAGAGTCCGGTCGACAATTAAAAGGAATTAATTTGACCTCTGCACAATTAAGACAGTTGACAGGGACCCTTGGATATTGCGAGGCACTTCGCCAAACACATTGTCATTCAGAATGTTGGCCGTTAGAAATATAATAATAAGTATCACCGTTTTAAAAATACCATTAACGAAGCCGAAAAGCACTTGTTTTCCCCGTAACGTCATTGCCATAGTTTTTTTTTGTTCTAGACCATACCTGGGAACTTTTCTACAGTTACCAACGTTTGGGGTCAAAGTTCCAACTTTTTCACAAGTTTTTAATGTTCTAATTTTCCTCACGACCCCCTTACTGTTCAATACATCCATAAGCACATGGTTTCGAGTGTGTGTGTTACATTTAAAAGTCCTACGTAAAACGTGATTTTACATCCCAAAAAAAATTCGTTGTCCAGCAAAAAGGTTTGCGTAGTTAGAGGTCCTACCTACGTAATTTAAATGCTTGCAATTTAACCTAACGGGCCGTGGATTTCAGGAATACACATAATAATACACATACACATATAATAAATCTGTAGAAAAGTCTTTTTTGTACATTGAAGAAATTGAAACAAAAAATAGCCAGCGTGTGAAAAGATAAGTAACAGAACCCATTTCCATCATTTTTGAAAGTTTTGTCTGTTTGTCTGTTTGTTTGTGCGCACATCACGTAAAATCTACGAATTCAATGCTGACAATGTTTACACATAAAAATTGTGTGTAACTTGGGGTATGATTTAGTGTTTGTTTCATTAAAATCGGTTAATTCTATCAAAAGATATATGAACTTAAAGTTTTCAAGAAGAACTAATCATCAAATGTAAGATACATACATGCAGCGACATCTGTTGAACTAAAATGATACCAATGACTAAAAATGTGCTCACCACAGTCATAACTTTTAAATCGACTGACCAGCTTTAAAAAAAAATTATAGCATAGGTAATATACTTTAGCAGTTTTACATTTTGGTCGATAGGCGGCGTTGTTTATTTCACTCCATTTTCTGAATTGAATGACCCTCGCCCGTGTCAGTTGCCTATTTTTTGTTTTTTTTTTTTTCGGATGGGAAATCATCAAATGACTCCTCCTGCTCTGGGCGGAGCAGGAGGGAGTGTCAGACTTTTACTGACTAAAACCCAGCCATGTTCCTTCATCGCCCTTTTGTTCCGGGGCCACGGTATCTCTTTCGAACAGTCCCGCAACCCCGGCAGACATCGGTCCTTGCGGATCGGCCCTTCCTTTTTGCTGACTCTCTTTTAGGCGCGCGTGGAACACGAACGCGCCGTCGACACGGCCTGTCGTCATGAGACGGACGGACGGCGAGCTAGCCCATAGCCCACCGTCCACAGGCCCGCGCCTACGGTGGCCGGGGCCACGTGGTGGTGGCCCCCGACGCCCGGGGCGTCTCCCACGGCGGCCGGGACGTTGAGAGGTTCTCTCCCTCTCACGTTCCGCCACCTCCTTCTCTAGCATTACTGCTTCGCAGAAGGAGGTGACGGCGTCCCATTCCGTCTCGCTCCGGACCATGGCTTGCACCAGGGCCGGACGCGAGAGGTCGCCGCCGCAAACGTGTAAGTTGCCTCAAGATTGGTTTTTTAACCGACGAAACAAAAAGAAGGCAGTTCTCAATTCGACGCGTATTTTTTTTATATATGACCACGGATAACTTTTACAGAGAAGTCCGTACATGGTCCTTTTGTTTGTAAAAAGCGTAGGTACATCTCAAAGTTGGTCCCATTTATAATTGAAAAATCGTGTTTGGGCTAATTTCTTGCACCTTTGATGAGAACTTTCGACCTAGCTGGAGTATGACTGTCATCGAGTGTCTAAGGATGAAGGAGGTGGCGGAACGTGAGAGGGAGAGAACCTCTAAACGTCCCGGCCGCCGCGGGAGACGCCACCACGTGGCCCCCGACCACCGTACGCGCGGGCCTGTGGACGGTGGGCTATGGGCTAGCTCGCCGTCCGTCTGTCTCATGACGACAGGCCGTGTCGACGGCACGTTCGTGTTCGACGCGCGCCTCAAAGAGAGTCAGCAATAGGAAGGGGTCCGCAAGGGCCGATGCCTGCCGGGGTTGCGGGACTGTTCTAAAGAGATACCGTGGCCCCGGAACACAAAGGGCGATGAAGGAACATGGATGGGTTTAGTCAGTAAAAGTATGACACTGCCTCCTGGTCCGCCCAGAGCGGGAGGAGTCATTTGATGATTTCCCATCCGAAAAAAAAAAGGCTGTCGAGGTAAGCCCTTTTTTGGAAAAACATAAGTAGATTATTTTAGCGATTAATGCAAATATATCGAAGAAATTAAATTGTTACCCACTTGGATATACGTAGGTATATATCTACTAATATTATAAAGCTAAAGAGATTTTGGTTGGTTGAACGCGCTAATTACAGGAAAACTTTTAGTGTTGAATAGTTATCGAGGATGGCTATAGGTTATCTAACATCACGCTATAATTAAAAGGAGCGGAGCATCAATGATAAATGTTGCAAAAACAAGGAAAATTTATTTCTTTCGAGAGCTTCCTTTGCGGGCGCTGCATAAACGGTTAAAGTTGCGCAACAATCATGTATTAGGGAATTGTTCGTTTTAAAGCGTTCTAAAAAAAACCGCGATAGCATTATGTCTATCTTTCAAGGTTGACTCCACTCTCTCTAACCCTCTCTCTCTCATGTGACGCAGACGAAGTTGCGCGGGTCAGCTATCTATACATATAATAAATCTGTAGAAAAGTCTTTTTTGTACATTGAAGAAATTGAAACAAAAAATAGCCAGCGTGTGAAAAGATAAGTAACAGAACCCATTTCCATCATTTTTGAAATTTTTGTCTGTTTGTCTGTTTGTCTGTTTGTTTGTGCGCACATCACGTAAAATCTACGAATTCAATGCTGACAATGTTTATACATAAAAATTGTGTGTAACTTGGGGTATGATTTAGTGTTTGTTTCATTGAAATCGGTTAATTCTATCAAAAGATATATGAACTTAAAGTTTTCAAGAAGAACTAATCATCAAATGTAAGATACATACATGCAGCGACATCTGTTGAACTAAAATGATACCAATGACTAAAAATGTGCTCACCACAGTCATAACTTTTAAATCGACTGACCAGCTTTAAAAAAAAATTATAGCATAGGTAATATACTTTAGCAGTTTTACATTTTGGTCGATAGACGGCGTTGTTTATTTCACTCCATTTTCTGAATTGAATGACCCTCGCCCGTGTCAGTTGCCTATTTTTTGTTTTTTTTTTTTTCGGATGGGAAATCATCAAATGACTCCTCCTGCTCTGGGCGGAGCAGGAGGGAGTGTCAGACTTTTACTGACTAAAACCCAGCCATGTTCCTTCATCGCCCTTTTGTTCCGGGGCCACGGTATCTCTTTCGAACAGTCCCGCAACCCCGGCAGACATCGGTCCTTGCGGATCGGCCCTTCCTTTTTGCTGACTCTCTTTTAGGCGCGCGTGGAACACGAACGCGCCGTCGACACGGCCTGTCGTCATGAGACGGACGGACGGCGAGCTAGCCCATAGCCCACCGTCCACAGGCCCGCGCCTACGGTGGCCGGGGGCCACGTGGTGGTGGCCCCCGACGCCCGGGGCGTCTCCCACGGTGGCCGGGACGTTGAGAGGTTCTCTCCCTCTCACGTTCCGCCACCTCCTTCTCTAGCATTACTGCTTCGCAGAAGGAGGTGACGGCGTCCCATTCCGTCTCGCTCCGGACCATGGCTTGCACCAGGGCCGGACGCGAGAGGTCGCCGCCGCAAACGTGTAAGTTGCCTCAAGATTGGTTTTTTAACCGACGAAACAAAAAGAAGGCAGTTCTCAATTCGACGCGTATTTTTTTTATATATGACCACGGATAACTTTTACAGAGAAGTCCGTACATGGTCCTTTTGTTTGTAAAAAGCGTAGGTACATCTCAAAGTTGGTCCCATTTATAATTGAAAAATCGTGTTTGGGCTAATTTCTTGCACCTTTGATGAGAACTTTCGACCTAGCTGGAGTATGACTGTCATCGAGTGTCTAAGGATGAAGGAGGTGGCGGAACGTGAGAGGGAGAGAACCTCTAAACGTCCCGGCCGCCGCGGGAGATGCCACCACGTGGCCCCCGACCACCGTACGCGCGGGCCTGTGGACGGTGGGCTATGGGCTAGCTCGCCGTCCGTCTGTCTCATGACGACAGGCCGTGTCGACGGCACGTTCGTGTTCGACGCGCGCCTCAAAGAGAGTCAGCAATAGGAAGGGGTCCGCAAGGGCCGATGCCTGCCGGGGTTGCGGGACTGTTCTAAAGAGATACCGTGGCCCCGGAACACAAAGGGCGATGAAGGAACATGGATGGGTTTAGTCAGTAAAAGTATGACACTGCCTCCTGGTCCGCCCAGAGCGGGAGGAGTCATTTGATGATTTCCCATCCGAAAAAAAAAAGGCTGTCGAGGTAAGCCCTTTTTTGGAAAAACATAAGTAGATTATTTTAGCGATTAATGCAAATATATCGAAGAAATTAAATTGTTACCCACTTGGATCTACGTAGGTATATATCTACTAATATTATAAAGCTAAAGAGATTTTGGTTGGTTGAACGCGCTAATTACAGGAAAACTTTTAGTGTTGAATAGTTATCGAGGATGGCTATAGGTTATCTAACATCACGCTATAATTAAAAGGAGCGGAGCATCAATGATAAATGTTGCAAAAACAAGGAAAATTTATTTCTTTCGAGAGCTTCCTTTGCGGGCGCTGCATAAACGGTTAAAGTTGCGCAACAATCATGTATTAGGGAATTGTTCGTTTTAAAGCGTTCTAAAAAAAACCGCGATAGCATTATGTCTATCTTTCAAGGTTGACTCCACTCTCTCTAACCCTCTCTCTCTCATGTGACGCAGACGAAGTTGCGCGGGTCAGCTAGTTAGTAATAAATTAAGTAATTAGACATTAAGTGGTTGTTAACTAATAGTGATTTTAGGAATCACAGCTGTGATTATTAGGTACAAGCGTAATTTTTTAAGTAGATAGATACGACTATCAATTGATAATACGTAGGTATACCTAGTTCACGTTCATGTATTTTTCATATTCTTCACCTTGGATTTTTTATCTTGAGCCAAAATTACAAGTAGGTATCTAAGTTATACACTTATCTTTCTATCTCTGTAGACAAAATGCTATCATGAATTACACCTGCCATAGCATTTTCATGAAAAATCTCCATTGCGTATTTAGGGCATGGTCAATTACATACAATGTTAGATTAAAAATCAGGTCATGTGTGTACTTGCAGTCTTATTCACTATCAATGCATCGGTGTTTGTTTTTAAAGTGATTAATGAGCTGCTGATTGTTTACGACTTTAATGTTACCTACATTTAGTTAGAAACTGCGCATGGGATGAGTACCTGAGCATGATAGATTCATAATGCGCGGCCGGTGTGTGAGATTTATTTTATTTATCGTAATAGGTAGGAAGTAAGTAGCAATTTGCTGAACAACGGCAACAAAAGCGCCTGTGACCGCTGCTGTCCGCCTGACATGATCGCCGAGCGCAGCTCCAGCCTCCCGCACCGCCGCCGCCGCGGCGGGCGCCGCCTCGTGATGTGTGCCTCCAACCCACCGCGGTCGGTTCACAGATCACGAGGATGCCATTCATTACCCGCTGCATCTCGCTATTATTGCATTACTTTAAACCATCTAATTTCATATTATTTAGCCCCATTATTTTCATTATCTCCGCTGACAATAAGTAAGAATAGCCAAGTTGTTTTACAATGTCACCATATGACGTCAACAAATTACAGGTGTGTGTAGGGCAGCACCGACAGAACACAGCAAAAACTATTTTTTTCAGGAAACTGTTTCCGTGTTTATCATTCGCACACAGTCATTGTAATATGTGTAATCAAATGAGTAATTTAAGGTAAGTAGATATATCTCTATCGTGGTATTAGACACTCCCACTCAACTCAATTTCTGGAATTTAGGATGATATTACTTTAGGTTAGATTTACATTATAGCTTATAGGCTACCTATCTGGCAAATATTTGCCATTTAAAACCAGAAGCCTTTTTGCGTCGGCAGACACCAGACGTCGATTTGAAAACTTTTGGCTGGTGATTCCCAAGAAATTGCTAAGTGATCTGGCTGACACGGTGGCGCCCTACGGGGCTCATATTTCCAGGGCAAAGACCTAGAAACTCGAATCTTGGCCGTGACATGAGACCTTAATTGCCTTTACTATTTGCGCTCATGATAATCGCAACCAAGTTGATAATAATAATTGTGGGCTTAGCTACAACCAGTGTCGTGTAAATACATTGTTAATTACTCTTTGGAAGACGTAGGCAGAAGTCTTAGTTTGATATCAAGAAGGGACAAACGAACAAAGTGTCGCCGATTCATAATCATCAATATAGAGTAAAATAATTTCCAATCACAATCCGAAGCATTTTGAAGGAAATTCCAAATCCATTGCTTTTGGAAAAATCGTTTAGGTACCTACTCAATATTAATGGAGTTATAGGTAATACGAACAACGAATGTTATTGAATTAGGTATGTGCCATCCTACGGGTGTGCCTTGGCTTCAAACCCCAGGTTCACCCATCAGAATCAAACCTGGGTTCGATTCCGAAGATCGGCAAAGCCCACAAAATCAAGGCAAGGGCCCATCTGTGGCTGGTGGCTCCTACCTAATGCGTACCTACATACTACTACTCGATTCGGTACCGGAAATACTTAAAGAGATATTTCCTGAAATTGCGGAACGATTCTTTCTCCTTTATCCTGTGGCTATAAGATAACATTTGCCGCTTCATGCATAGAGCACTTAGGTATAATTTATGTTTTATAACGTTATCAGCGTTGCTATCTATGCCGTTTTTATCGCGCTATGTATAAGATATAACTATTAGTAATGTACAGTTTGCGAAACAAAGGTATTTGGAAACTAAAACACGGTCACATCGCATCACTGTACTACTTTGTAAACAAATATTTTGTTTTACTGCGGTAAGGTAGTTGGTTATTTTCATGATATTTATTCAGTTGTGAAAACTTTAAAACCAATATAGGGACGTCATTCTAGAGCAGTAAGTAAATAAAATTTAACACTACCAAAATGTACCAGTCCATAAAATAAAATTATTAAATTAGATAGGTAGGTACGCCTATTAAAATATGGAATACTCACAATCGGGGATGTTAACCTGCAAGAGCGACAAGTTTTTTTTTTTATATTACTTTACCTCCATATGTCACACCTCAACAATGCTGTTAAACAAAATAGAGGTTGGAGACTTACAATAAACCTGCTCAAGTGCTCATTATTCTCGTGCCCTTATCATCATTTCAGCCGAAAGACGTCCACTGCTGGACATAGGCCTCCGAGTGTCGCCACATTGACCGGTTCCGTGTGTCATGATTTTAAAATATGTATTAAATAATAAGATCTGCTGTGATCTATCTAAACTAATATTATGTAGGGTTTTAAAGATTTTAATAATTCGTTTTATATCTGAGAAATGACAACAACCGTCAATGTTGTAGCGGGAAGGGGTAGTTTATAAAACATGACACTCGGCCGAGAGAAGAAATTGTGGTGTTAGTCGAATCTATGTCCGATAACTGATAAGTGTTGTAATTATTGCATTTTGTATAAAACGTGAAGTAATCTAGAATTGTGTAATACCAAATAATTTGAAAAGAGTTACCATGGAGTTTCATGCCGGTTCTTCTCCATGGAAGCGACCAAGCGACCAACCCGAACCACTTGCACCCTTGTCGACATTCGTAAGTGCCCATCCAAGCCTATGTGGAATGAAATACTTGGATTTGAATATACTCAAGAGTTGATTGGAGCTACAGTGGTTTTATTACACGTGCGACTCGCATCCAACGGATTCCCGCAACCTTCACCAGGTCATCGGTCCACCTAGTGGGAGGTCTTCCAACGCAACGACTTCCGGTTCGCGGTCGCCTCTCCAGAACTTTTCGGCCCCATCGGCCATCCGTTCTGCGAGCAATGTGCCCTGCCCACTGCCACTTAATTTTAGTAATTCTTCGGGCTACGTCGGTGACCTTGGTTCTCTTGCGGATGTCTTCATTTCTGATTCGAAACTCCGAGCATAGCCCTCTCCATTGCCCTTTGGGTAACTTTAAGCCTTCTGATAAGGCCCATTGTGAGCGACCATGGTTCAGGCCCGTATGTAATCACTGGCAACACACACTGGTCATAGACTTTCGTCTGAGACACTGCGATAAGTTGGACGAATACCGCGCAGCTTCCTGAACGCTGCCGAGTGGGATTCGACGATTGACCTCTTTCTCGAAGTTAGACCTACCTAACTGGACCGTTTGTCCCAGGTACACATAATCGTCCACAGCTTCGAGTATAGTGTCTCCGATTTTGATAGCAGTGGGTGCTACATGGGCATTCAACATGACCTTGGTTTTGTCCATGTTCATTTTTAGCCCCACTCTTTCGGAAGCTCTACTGAGGTCATCGATCATTGTACTGAGGTCCTCCATGGTCTCAGCCATGACCACTATATCGTCGGCAAACCGAAGGTAAGTTAGGTACTCGCCATTGACTTTGATGCCTAGCCCTCTTCAGTCCAGAACCTTGAAGACATCCGCGATCTCCATCTCATCCTCCATCGAGGTCTGAGATGAGAGAGGCTGAATTTATTCGGGTTCGGCCTAACATGTCTTCTTCTAGCCATCATCTCTTATCATCTTTTACACAGTCCATGTTAATAATGGCTGTTCTTAGTGATAACTGACGAAGAAAGAAAGAAAAGAAAGAAAGAAAAAGCATTTATTAGCCCGCACAGGACAAAACACAAATAAAAATGGTTAAATTAACAGTACTTACCTACAAATAGTAAAAATAAAAAAATAAACAAAGAGAAAAATCCTGTACGAGGCCAAAAGGTAATATCTCAGCATGATGCTGTAACATTTAAAAAAAAAACGTCACAGCGCTGGTATTCTGATAGGACCCAGAGTGATGCCACGGAAGAACAGAGCACCCCTCATTTTTTTTTTTTTTGACTGGCCTGAGTGGAAATTTCTAAGAACAAACGTGTTCGGAGGAAAGTAGTATTCCAGTTTGATGCCCATAGGGACCTTGATCGTAGGTAATTCCGGGATTGTCCTGATAGCTGTCGAATACCCCTCCGCCCCTCGAGCACCTCTTGACAGTGACGTGCACTACCTACGTTACTTAGGCCACACATTCAGAGAGGCATTTCTTGCAAAGTGCAGCGGGGCGTTACATCGGCAGTTCTATTCAACGCCCCGCTGCACGCTGCAAGAAACACCTCTCCGAATTAACGGCCTTAGTGCCAGCAAAAGTTTTTCGGGCGGCCATTATTGATTGTGCAATCCCCAGACATGTTATCCGTTAAAACATGTGTCGGGCAGGGGATCAGTCTTTCCATAGTAGGTACTGGGTAACCAGCACTTTAGGTCCCAAAACCCATATTCCAATATTTTTGTTTTCATATCCTGCAAGTGCAAGTCCTACGAAAACCGGGGGTTCTACTTGGGTGCACTTGCATACAGGGATAAGGCTGCGGTTCCACTGAAGCGGAGCGGAGCGCGATTCACCAATCACATGGTAGGAGTGGAGAAGAGATGTGGATTTCAAGCCGTGTGATTGGTGAATCGCGCTCCGCTCCGCTTCAGTGGAACCGCAGCCTAATCGTCAGTTGATTCAATTCAATTAATTCAATTATTGCATCAATTATGGTAGGTACATGAAGTTCTTAAATAAAATATTTAGTAACACACATTTGGCCAATATATAGCATGCAATACTTAGTACCTACTTACAGGTTTTTACAGTAAACATATTTATTACTAGATAACTACATTTTTTTTTTCAGTTTATGTTTATGTAAACTGTAGTAGACAAAGATCAGTTTACGTATAAAATCTATACATATAATAAATCTGTAGAAAAGTAATTTTTGTACATTGAAGAAATTGAAACAAAAAATAGCCAGCGTGTGAAAAGATAAGTAACAGAACCCATTTCCATCATTTTTGAAATTTTTGTCTGTTTGTCTGTTTGTCTGTTTGTTTGTGCGCACATCACGTAAAATCTACGAATTCAATGCTGACAATGTTTATACATAAAAATTGTGTGTAACTTGGGGTATGATTTAGTGTTTGTTTCATTGAAATCGGTTAATTCTATCAAAAGATATATGAACTTAAAGTTTTCAAGAAGAACTAATCATCAAATGTAAGATACATACATGCTGCGACATCTGTTGAACTAAAATGATACCAATGACTAAAAATGTGCTCACCACAGTCATAACTTTTAAATCGACTGACCAGCTTTAAAAAAAAATTATAGCATAGGTAATATACTTTAGCAGTTTAACATTTTGGTCGATAGACGGCGTTGTTTATTTCACTCCATTTTCTGAATTGAATGACCCTCGCCCGTGTCAGTTGCCTATTTTTTGTTTTTTTTTTTTCGGATGGGAAATCATCAAATGACTCCTCCTGCTCTGGGCGGAGCAGGAGGGAGTGTCAGACTTTTACTGACTAAAACCCAGCCATGTTCCTTCATCGCCCTTTTGTTCCGGGCCACGGTATCTCTTTCGAACAGTCCCGCAACCCCGGCAGACATCGGTCCTTGCGGATCGGCCCTTCCTTTTTGCTGACTCTCTTTTAGGCGCGCGTGGAACACGAACGCGCCGTCGACACGGCCTGTCGTCATGAGACGGACGGACGGCGAGCTAGCCCATAGCCCACTGTCCACAGGCCCGCGCCTACGGTGGCCGGGGGCCACGTGGTTGCCCCGGAAGCCCGGGGCGTCTGCCGCGGCGGCCGGGACGTTGAGAGATTCTCTCCCTCTCACGTTCCGCCACCTCCTTCTCTAGCATTACTGCTTCGCAGAAGGAGGTGACGGCGTCCCATTCCGTCTCGCTCCGGACCATGGCTTGCACCAGGGCCGGACGCGAGAGGTCGCCGCCGCAAACGTGTAAATTGCCTCAAGATTGGTTTTTTAACCGACGAAACAAAAAGAAGGCAGTTCTCAATTCGACGCGTATTTTTTTTATATATGACCACGGATAACTTTTACAGAGAAGTCCGTACATGGTCCTTTTGTTTGTAAAAAGCGTAGGTACATCTCAAAGTTGGTCCCATTTATAATTGAAAAATCGTGTTTGGGCTAATTTCTTGCACCTTTGATGAGAACTTTCGACCTAGCTGGAGTATGACTGTCATCGAGTGTCTAATGATGAAGGAGGTGGCGGAACGTGAGAGGGAGAGAACCTCTAAACGTCCCGGCCGCCACGGGAGACGCCACCACGTGGCCCCCGGCCACCGTACGCGCGGGCCTGTGGACGGTGGGCTATGGGCTAGCTCGCCGTCCGTCTGTCTCATGACGACAGGCCGTGTCGACGGCACGTTCGTGTTCGACGCGCGCCTCAAAGAGAGTCAGCAATAGGAAGGGGTCCGCAAGGGCCGATGCCTGCCGGGGTTGCGGGACTGTTCTAAAGAGATACCGTGGCCCCGGAACGCAAAGGGCGATGAAGGAACATGGATGGGTTTAGTCAATAAAAGTATGACACTGCCTCCTGGTCCGCCCAGAGCGGGAGGAGTCATTTGATGATTTCCCATCCGAAAAAAAAAGGCTGTCGAGGTAAGCCCTTTTTTGGAAAAACATAAGTAGATTATTTTAGCGATTAATGCAAATATATCGAAGAAATTAAATTGTTACCCACTTGGATCTACGTAGGTATATATCTACTAATATTATAAAGCTAAAGAGATTTTGGTTGGTTGAACGCGCTAATTACAGGAAAACTTTTAGTGTTGAATAGTTATCGAGGATGGCTATAGGTTATCTAACATCACGCTATAATTAAAAGGAGCGGAGCATCAATGATAAATGTTGCAAAAACAAGGAAAATTTATTTCTTTCGAGAGCTTCCTTTGCGGGCGCTGCATAAACGGTTAAAGTTGCGCAACAATCATGTATTAGATAATTGTTCCTTTTAAAGCGTTCTAAAAAAAACCGCGATAGCATTATGTCTATCTTTCAAAGTTGACTCCACTCTCTCTAACCCTCTCTCTCTCACGTGACGCAGACGAAGTTGCGCGGGTCAGCTAGTAGTTAATAAGACACAACTAAGGATTAGCTCTATCAACATAGAGGTCTATAAAAACCTAATATCCATAGTAAGAGAAAAGGGCCTAATAGGTATAGATGTTTCAGGATTGTTATTAAGAAATTGCACCCATCTACCCCTCTACACATAATTAAAGAGGACATAGAGGCAACAGGGAACATAGTCACAGGCGAGATAATTAATGCCAGATATGGCCCTGAAAAGAAACCTACTTTAACTTTTTTCGTTAATCTTGCTACTGGTCCCAACAATAAGGCAGTTCTCAATTCGACGCGTATTTTTTTTATATATGACCACGGATAACTTTTACAGAGAAGTCCGTACATGGTCTATTTGTTTGTAAAAAGCGTAGGTACATCTCAAAGTTGGTCCCATTTATAATTGAAAAATCGTGTTTGGGCTAATTTCTTGCACCTTTGATGAGAACTTTCGACCTAGCTGGAGTATGACTGTCATCGAGTGTCTAATGATGAAGGAGGTGGCGGAACGTGAGAGGGAGAGAACCTCTAAACGTCCCGGCCGCCACGGGAGACGCCACCACGTGGCCCCCGGCCACCGTACGCGCGGGCCTGTGGACGGTGGGCTATGGGCTAGCTCGCCGTCCGTCTGTCTCATGACGACAGGCCGTGTCGACGGCACGTTCGTGTTCGACGCGCGCCTCAAAGAGAGTCAGCAATAGGAAGGGGTCCGCAAGGGCCGATGCCTGCCGGGGTTGCGGGACTGTTCTAAAGAGATACCGTGGCCCCGGAACGCAAAGGGCGATGAAGGAACATGGATGGGTTTAGTCAATAAAAGTATGACACTGCCTCCTGGTCCGCCCAGAGCGGGAGGAGTCATTTGATGATTTCCCATCCGAAAAAAAAAGGCTGTCGAGGTAAGCCCTTTTTTGGAAAAACATAAGTAGATTATTTTAGCGATTAATGCAAATATATCGAAGAAATTAAATTGTTACCCACTTGGATCTACGTAGGTATATATCTACTAATATTATAAAGCTAAAGAGATTTTGGTTGGTTGAACGCGCTAATTACAGGAAAACTTTTAGTGTTGAATAGTTATCGAGGATGGCTATAGGTTATCTAACATCACGCTATAATTAAAAGGAGCGGAGCATCAATGATAAATGTTGCAAAAACAAGGAAAATTTATTTCTTTCGAGAGCTTCCTTTGCGGGCGCTGCATAAACGGTTAAAGTTGCGCAACAATCATGTATTAGATAATTGTTCCTTTTAAAGCGTTCTAAAAAAAACCGCGATAGCATTATGTCTATCTTTCAAAGTTGACTCCACTCTCTCTAACCCTCTCTCTCTCACGTGACGCAGACGAAGTTGCGCGGGTCAGCTAGTAGTTAATAAGACACAACTAAGGATTAGCTCTATCAACATAGAGGTCTATAAAAACCTAATATCCATAGTAAGAGAAAAGGGCCTAATAGGTATAGATGTTTCAGGATTGTTATTAAGAAATTGCACCCATCTACCCCTCTACACATAATTAAAGAGGACATAGAGGCAACAGGGAACATAGTCACAGGCGAGATAATTAATGCCAGATATGGCCCTGAAAAGAAACCTTGTTGGTGAGCAAATGGACTGTAATGGACTGAATATTTGTGCTTGTGTGTAGGTGATGGAAACACTGTAAAATATTATTAATTGATATTTAATAACAAAAAGCGATAAAATTATGTACAAGGCAAAGGACTGACACTTGACAACTAAACATTCTTCTGACCAAAAGTCATTATATAAAAAAGTATATTTCTTAAAGAAAAGGCATACCAGCCAGTCGCCAACATACCGGACCCCCAGTGGAACACTAACAACCGGTGGCTACTGGCTGGGAAGCAGCTTCCATTAAAACGAGCTTACGGGCCGGTCGGCGCAGAATGCCGCCCCTAGTGCGGACGTCTGCCACGCGGACCGCTCCGTCTGGCCCTGGGTAGATCGACACTATTCTTCCTAACGGCCATAAGCCACGAGGAAAGGTAGGGTCGGCGATCAGCACCACGTCTCCCTCACTGAAACTGAATGTGTTGGTGGAGGCTCCTCTTGCTCGGAGCGTGGGCAGGTATTCGCGCAGCCATCTTGCCCAAAACTGATCCGCCAGACGTAAGCTTCGACGCCAGTCACACCTTCTGTCCAAGTCTGCGTCTGTAAGCGTGTTGGTCCAAGGTACAACTGAAGAGGATCCCAAGATGAAATGGAAAGGAGTGATCGCTTCTGGTGAGTCGGTTGAAGATGGCACATACGTGAGAGGTCTCGAATTTATTATGGCCTCTGCCTCAAGGAGTAGTGTGGATAGTACGTCTTCTTTTAATACTTTTTCGGCGAGGCAGGCTCTCAGGGCTGTCTTAACGGTTCTTACCAATCTTTCCCATGCTCCGCCCATGAACGGTGATGCCGGTGGGATGAAACGCCATTCGATTTTGTGGTTTGTGGCGTATTCTTGCACTGCGTCGTCTTGTAACGAGCGTAGCTCTCGGGAGGCTCCGACAAAGTTGGTGCCATTATCTGAAAATATTGTTGAGGGCGATCCTCGGCGAGCAATAAAACGTCGTAGGCTCATAATGGCAGCATCGGATGAAAGTGAGGTGACAAGTTCTAAGTGAATGGCTCTCGTTACTAGGCATGTGTACAGCGCAACGTAGCGTTTTTCGTGGCGTCGGAATATTGTGACAGTGATAGCACCGAAATAATCTAGGCCTACGTGCGTGAACGGCCTCTTGTGATGGTCGAGTCGCTCTTCCGGTAGATTGCCGATTTGAGGTCGAGCAGGTTGGCCCTTCCACCTTCTGCATTGAAGACAGGCTTTGGCTACGCTACGGATGCTGTCTCTTGCTTTGAGTATCCAAAACTTCTGCCTGAGCTCATTAAGGACAAGTTCGTTAAAACAATGTGCGGCGTGAATATGTTCGTGAAGGATGAGGAGTCGTGTGACGTGATGGCGACCATCTAGAATTGCAGGCGATATGGCTCTCTCACTCACTCCTGGCGCATACTTTGTCCGTGAGTCCAGTCGCAGCAAGCCATCCTGGCCAAGAGTTAGCGCGAGTTTTGCTATTCGGCTGTTTTTGGGCACCGGCTGTGATGATTCAACTGCTTTCAGCTCATCGGGGAAGCTGTCTCTCTGAGCTCGTTGGAGTATCATCTTCTCAGCTGTTATGATGTCCGCCGCATGAAGTTGTGAAGGAGATGTGGTACTGTCGATGTATATATTAGAATTTTGATCTATTGGCCGAGACAGTTTAAGCCGGAACAATCGCGCACCCTGGAGAACACGGGCGGTAGCGCGCAAAAGGCGCAGCCAAGAGCTAAAACGCGTCGCGTCAGGTACTGGACTCGAGAACGGAACGTCGAGAAGCAGCCCCACCAGCTCCGATTTGAACTCGAGGTCTGGTAGAGTGTCCTCGATGTCAGCAACTCGCTCGGTCGGCCAAGCGTATGGCGGCTGTAACAGAAACGGAGGACCTGTAAACCATCGATGAGACTGTGTGAGGTTTAATTTTTTAGGTTTTGTGGCATCGTCGGCGACGTTAAAAGCGGTAGGGATCCACCTCCAGTTGGACGGGTTGGTGGTTTCTAATATCTCTCCCAACCTGTGCGCCACGAATGGTTTAAACGCCCGAGCATCACTCCGAATCCATTTAAGGACGGTGGTTGAGTCTGTCCAAAAAATGATCTCGGAGGGCTTAATTCGATGAGCTTGCAAAATTGTTTGCGCGAAACGAGAGGCTATAAGCGCAGCTTGTAGTTCAATGCGTGGAATTGAGACCGGCCTTAAGGGCGACACGCGTGCTTTACTGCCGATTAGAGTTGTAGACACGGAGTTGTCATCGTAACTAAAACGCCAATAGGCAGCACATGCATAAGCTTGTTCGCCACCATCGGCTACTACATGCAGTTGGGTATCCACTACCTCTGTCCTAGTCATATACCAACGAGGTATTTTTATGTTGGACGCGACCTGCAATTGTAAAAACCAGTCTTCACATTCATTTACGTACGTGTTGGGAAGCGGTGAGTCCCAGCCGACCCCTGCCCTCCATAGTTTCTGTATCAGAATGCGGCCCCAGATGATGACCGGCATTAATAAGCCGAGGGGGTCATAGACCTTCATGACGTTTGACAAGAGACTACGTTTGGTTAAGGTGTCGGCCGGTAACTGCGAAACTGTTCGGAAACCCAGCGAATCTTGACGTGGGGTCCACTTAACACCCAATACGCCAACCTCGCTACTAGGCGGTAAATAGACGTCGGAGGTTGCGTCGCTTCGAAGTTCTTTTGGGATAAGCGAAAGTGCCTCCGGATCGTTTGACGTCCACGCGCGCATCTCGAAACTACAGGCTTTGTGAACTGTGACTATGTCGGCGGCCAGCTGCGCCGCGTCGGCGACACTGGAGTGGCTACCTAAATAGTCATCCATATAGTGGTCGTCAATTATTGCCTTACAGGCGGCGGGGTAATCGGCTTGGAGTGTTTTTGCATTTTTGTTTTTAATGTAGAGTGCGATGAATGGACTCGAAACCGCGCCAAAAATCATAGAGGACATACGATACTCTTTCAATTCGCCTTCCTTGTTACGCCAAAGGAAGCGTTGGGCGTCTCTGTCTTTTGGAGCGATTTTTATTTGAGGAAACATTTCTTTTATGTCACCGTTTAGAGCCACGACGCCTTCTCTAAAGCGGAACAAGATATCCAGTAAAGAACAAAGCAAGTCCGGACCTTGTAGGAGCAGACTGTTTAAACTTACACCCTTCGTCACCGCGGCGGCGTCGTGGACCGCTCTAAGCTTCTTCTTTTGGGGGTGAAAAACGCCGAAAATAGGCAGGTACCAGCGAATACCAGCTTCTACGTCAACGCAGGAACCATTTGGTGGTTTTCGTTGGTGATAGGTGATCGGTTCGCACTCCTCAGCGTAGCCTTTTGCGATGACGTCGTCTATGAATTTGTTAAAGGCTGTGGCAAACGATTCATCTTTTGCCATCTGGCGTTCAAGGGCCGTGAAGCGCGATAATGCCTGCGGGTAACTATCAGGTATAGTCTTCGGCAGTTCTTTCTTCCAGGGTAGGCCAACTTCAAAATGTCCGTCATCAAGTTGGCGCGCCGATGATTCGATAATGTCCACGGCTCGCTTGTCGTCATCGTTTGGGCGAGGGGCGCTTTTCGTTATGCCTAAGGCATCGATGTCATATTGACTTTTGATGAGTATGTCTAAATGATCCGATACGTGGTTCACAAATTCGAGTGGCTTAGACGAAACGGAAAGCGCGCCGTGAATTACCCAACCTAACAAAGTTCTCGAGGCGACAGGGTCACTCTTCTTGCCGCATCGCACTTCGCGACTTAAAGACAGGTGCCAATCAGGCGCACCAATGAGGACAGTGGGGGTGACGTCAGTGTATGAAAGTTCGTTGGATAAGTCTACAAAGTGATCGTAGTCTGAGATGATAATTTTGCCTGGGTGTTGCGCGCGCAAACCCAAAGGTTTGATCGCCCGCGCGTGTTTTACTAAATAACGATCAGGCAAATTTCGACCTCGGATGTAAAAGTTTACGTAACTTACGTCAACTTCTTTTGTCATACCACTGACGCCTTCGATGCGCAGCCGCTCCTGACAGGTGGGTTTCGCACCGATGCGCGCAGCAACCTCGCCGTCTATGAGCGTCGCAGTACTGCCCTCATCGAGTAACGCCGTCGTGTGGAACTCGCCGTCAGGACCCTCGAGTACTATCGGGACTACCTTCAGCAGCCCGCGAGGGCGATCGGTTGACCGCGAAGTCCCTGTGACATTAATTAAAGTATCAGATGTATTTCCAATTTTAACAGATGGTTCAGATTCGTTGGTTAAATTGTCCACGTTGACAAGAGTGGGCGGTTCAGCTAACAAAGTTTGAGTATTGTTGCATTGGCTGCTGGATGCTACGCTAGGTTTGGAGTTCGCTGTCATTGTGCCATGAAGGAGCGCGTTGTGACGTCTCGGACATCCGTCTACTCCGCAACGTTTGGCGCGACAAAAATTCCAAGTGTGTGGGCTGGACTTCAAACACCGGTAGCATATTTTTGTCTCACGGACCCAACGCCATCTGTCGTCTATTGAGAGCGCTAAAAAGGCTTTACATGTTTTAATGTTGTGAGGTCCTTGTTTACAATAGGTACAACGCTCGGGCACTTTGTCGTTAGGTACGGTGGCATGAATTGTTTCCTTCTTTAATTGGAATCTAGTAGAATGCGTTGTGTTCTGTGCCTTAATCGTACTGTCGGCAACAAAGTTATATTTTAACTGTTTATCAGCCTCTACTAAAAGAAAGCGGGACAAAATATCCAATTTTGTGAAGTTTGGATGGTCGGGTGCATAAACGGAAGCAAAGTCCGTGAAACGAGCGCGCGTGTGCTCGCTCAACTTCATCAATATGCACCGAAAGAGCTCTGGTGACCATAAGTACTCGCTCTGATTAAGTAGCTTAAGCGTTGTCACGAAGTTGCGTAATTTAATTGCTAAACGGTTTAAATCTTCGGGAGAGCTTAGCTTAGGACTGTTGCGCAGCTCGGCGACCTCGCGGGCGACGAGAAGTTCCGGGCGCGCGTACGTCTGCTCTAGGGCGGCCACGATGTCGTCCGGTTCCCTGGAAGTCCACAGGAGAGACGCCACGGACTGGTACGCCGGACCGCGCACAGCGTTGTTTAAACGATCTAAGTTATCTGACGGAGAAAAATTAGATTTAGTTCGTTCGTAACTACTCTTGAATGCCATCCACTGACTAACTTCGCCCGAGAACGTGACGAGTTCGGGTCTCTTTGGTCTGTTGGAAAGGGCGTTTATAGCTTGGGTAAGCTGAGTTACGGGGTCTGAGATAGGGCGTTCAGACGTATTTAATTGTTGTGTTGCATCGTTGTGGTAGTCGGCAGCACGTGCAACTGACGACGGAGCTGCATGTTTGACATTCGGTACGTAGAACGATACCGTGTTAGTAGGAGCGGCCGGCTGTGAATGTTGTCCTTGGGGGTTGCCCAAGGTGACAGTCGGTGCCTCACCAGGCATGTTCGCGTTAGTTACCGTGGTCATGTTCTGCTCAAGAACCCACGTCGCGGTGCGTTTTACGGAATGACAACTAGAAAAACGTGAACAATGGGATTTAGATGACTTATCTGATGCTTCCAAAGCAGCTAGTTTGGCTTGCAGTTCCGTCTCTTCCACCTCAGCCTCGAGGCGGGCAAGCTCGCGGTCACGTTCCGCCTGCTGTCGCGCAAGCTCGCGCTCACGCTCCACTTGTTGACGTTCGCGCTCCACTCGGCGCCGCATTGCGTCAGCTTCGATGGCCATTTTCTGAGCGCGGACGGTCGCCGAAGACCTCGATGAGTGATTGCGTTCACTGCACGATTGTGTACTGTGAACACTATGTGCGCTGCGTGAAGGTGCTTTTGCATTTGAGTCTAAAATCGAATTAGATCGAACGCTTGGGCAATTTGCGAGGCTAGGTAGTGCCTGGTCGCAAAGTTCAGTGCCCGCGGACTGTGTGGTCGAGCTAATCGGCAATGCCAAAGCACCCTCCGTTGCCGTGGCCAAAGCCGGCCGGTCGCGGCCCCGTGAACGTTCGCGACGTTCGGGCTGCGTCCGATCGACTTCCGTGACCGTAGTGTCCGTGTTTGCCTTGCTTTGACTACGTGTTTCCACCATGTTTAATGATTAAAAATGACGAAATGAATGTTTAATAAGCGAAATGAAAAACTTACGTCAAAATGAAAATTTTGAAAATGGTTTGTTTTTACGG
Source organism: Xestia xanthographa (assembly GCA_905147715.2). NCBI lineage: Eukaryota > Metazoa > Arthropoda > Insecta > Lepidoptera > Noctuidae > Xestia > Xestia xanthographa. The sequence goes on along the minus strand of LR990642.1, from coordinate 23,036,414 downwards.
CGAGAATGGACCAAAATGTTGGTGAGCAAATGGACTGTAATGGACTGAATATTTGTGCTTGTGTGTAGGTGATGGAAACACTGTAAAATATTATTAATTGATATTTAATAACAAAAAGCGATAAAATTATGTACAAGGCAAAGGACTGACACTTGACAACTAAACATTCTTCTGACCAAAAGTCATTATATAAAAAAGTATATTTCTTAAAGAAAAGGCATACCAGCCAGTCGCCAACAAACCTACTTTAACTTTTTTCGTTAATCTTGCTACTGGTCCCAACAATAAGGCAGTTCTCAATTCGACGCGTATTTTTTTTATATATGACCACGGATAACTTTTACAGAGAAGTCCGTACATGGTCTATTTGTTTGTAAAAAGCGTAGGTACATCTCAAAGTTGGTCCCATTTATAATTGAAAAATCGTGTTTGGGCTAATTTCTTGCACCTTTGATGAGAACTTTCGACCTAGCTGGAGTATGACTGTCATCGAGTGTCTAATGATGAAGGAGGTGGCGGAACGTGAGAGGGAGAGAACCTCTAAACGTCCCGGCCGCCACGGGAGACGCCACCACGTGGCCCCCGGCCACCGTACGCGCGGGCCTGTGGACGGTGGGCTATGGGCTAGCTCGCCGTCCGTCTGTCTCATGACGACCGGCCGTGTCGACGGCACGTTCGTGTTCGACGCGCGCCTCAAAGAGAGTCAGCAATAGGAAGGGGTCCGCAAGGGCCGATGCCTGCCGGGGTTGCGGGACTGTTCTAAAGAGATACCGTGGCCCCGGAACGCAAAGGGCGATGAAGGAACATGGATGGGTTTAGTCAATAAAAGTATGACACTGCCTCCTGGTCCGCCCAGAGCGGGAGGAGTCATTTGATGATTTCCCATCCGAAAAAAAAAGGCTGTCGAGGTAAGCCCTTTTTTGGAAAAACATAAGTAGATTATTTTAGCGATTAATGCAAATATATCGAAGAAATTAAATTGTTACCCACTTGGATCTACGTAGGTATATATCTACTAATATTATAAAGCTAAAGAGATTTTGGTTGGTTGAACGCGCTAATTACAGGAAAACTTTTAGTGTTGAATAGTTATCGAGGATGGCTATAGGTTATCTAACATCACGCTATAATTAAAAGGAGCGGAGCATCAATGATAAATGTTGCAAAAACAAGGAAAATTTATTTCTTTCGAGAGCTTCCTTTGCGGGCGCTGCATAAACGGTTAAAGTTGCGCAACAATCATGTATTAGATAATTGTTCCTTTTAAAGCGTTCTAAAAAAAACCGCGATAGCATTATGTCTATCTTTCAAAGTTGACTCCACTCTCTCTAACCCTCTCTCTCTCACGTGACGCAGACGAAGTTGCGCGGGTCAGCTAGTAGTTAATAAGACACAACTAAGGATTAGCTCTATCAACATAGAGGTCTATAAAAACCTAATATCCATAGTAAGAGAAAAGGGCCTAATAGGTATAGATGTTTCAGGATTGTTATTAAGAAATTGCACCCATCTACCCCTCTACACATAATTAAAGAGGACATAGAGGCAACAGGGAACATAGTCACAGGCGAGATAATTAATGCCAGATATGGCCCTGAAAAGAAACCTACTTTAACTTTTTTCGTTAATCTTGCTACTGGTCCCAACAATAAGGCTATTAAAGATATCACCAATCAGTTACCATAGAGGAACCGAAGAAAAGAAAAACTATAGTCCAATGCCAACGGTACCAACAGTACCTATGGCCACACAAAAAATTACTGTATGCACCCCTATCGATGTGTCAAATGTGGGCAATCCCATAAGACGTCAGACTGCCCAAAACGTGACCGCAACACTCCTGCATTGTGTGCCCTATGTAATGGAGCTCATTCTGCCAACTATAAGGGATGCGAGGTCTATAAAGAAATTCTATTAAGGAAAACAAAAAAGAACCCCAGCCAAGCAAACATTGTAAAGCAACAAACACTTACCACTACTCAGAATAACAGATATACCCAAAACGCAGAATCACCGAAACGAGGACAGAGGTTATCTTATGCCGAAACCCTACAACAAATTCCAGACAACAACCTCACCCATCGTAATGACTCCAACCTTCACGACTCAGGCCAAGTAACCCAGACACTGGAAGAAATATTAATAAAACACACTGAAAAATTTGACATCATCTTTCAACAAATGAGTACTCTTGTGAGTCTCATAGCCAAACTAGTTGACAAACTAACAAAATGACTGCACTACGAATAGGAACCTGGAACATAAATGGGCTAACCCCAAAAAAACAAGAAGTAGAACTTCTACTTGCCCAACATAAGTTAGACATCCTACTTATATCCGAGGCCCACTGCACTGGTACATCTTTGATAACATTCCCAGACCACTTATGTTATGTCACAAATCACCCAGACGGAACAGGCCATGCTGGTTCAGCTGTGATCATCAAGAAGATAATCAAACATCATCAAATGCCACACTATAAAACTGATCACCTCCAAGCTACCACCATCGCTGTGCAAGACAAGAGCGGCAACTTCAACATTACTGCAGTGTGCACCAAAACACAAAATCAACGCAAGTATGTTTTCAGAGTTTATTGCCACTCTTGGTCATCGGTTCATTGCAGGCGGGGACTGGAATGCTAAGAATGAACAATGGGGCTCCAGATTAACAACAACCAGAGGACGTCAATTAAAAGCTAGCATCGACAATAATAATCTGATGACTAGCTCCTCCTGTGAACTAACTTATTGGCCATCAGATCCAAGAAAAATTCCAGATTTGCTAGACTTCTTCATCTGGAAAGGTTTCTGTAAGCATTACATAAATACTGAATCTTACTATGATGGCTCTTCAGACCACACTCCTGTGATATTAACTGTCAGCGCAATGTTAGTAGAGTCCACGGGTCCAGACAAATTATATAACAAATACACTGATTGGGCATCATTCCAGGAATTCATTGAAGAAAAAATCCAACTTAGAATACCTCTTAAAAACGAAGTAGATATTGCATACCTCCTCTAAAAACCGACGTCGGATGGGCGCGCACCCCTCAAGATAAAGCAGATACATTTGCACTACACCTAGCTAATGTGTTTTGTCCGAATGAGGCAAGTGATCCAGAGTCCGAGGAAGTAGATGACATTATCAATCAGGACTTGCAAATGTCGCCGCCACCATCCCCAATAACTGTATGAGAGGTCTGGAGGACAATCAACAGAGAGCTGAAAGATAAAAAAGCACCGGTATTTGACCTCATCACAAAAGAAGTGCTAGTGCAACTCCCAAGAAAAGCCATAGTATTTATTACAACACTCTTCAACAGCATGCTAAGAGTCCAATATTTTCCCAGACTTTGGAAAATCTCACAGATCCTGATGGTCCACAAAATGGGAAAACCAGCGAATGAAGTAACCTCTTACAGACCTATCAGCCTACTACCGATCCTATCTAAGGTATTCGAGAAACTGTTATTACACCGAATGCTACCCCTACTCCAGAAAAATAATGTCATCCCTAATCACCAGTTTGGCTTCAGGCACCACCATTCGGAGCAAGTCCATAGGGTAATGGACAAAATAAGAAAGACTTTAGAGGATAAAGAGTATTGCTCTTCAGTCTTTCTTGACATACAACCCTACTAAGTGTAGACAACAAACTACTCATATACAAGAGCGTTCTTAAACCTGTATGGATGTATGGTATACAACTCTGGGGCAGCGCTTGTGACTCCAATATCATAATAATACAGCGAATGCAGAACATGATCCTCAGAAAACTTTGCAATGTCCCATGGTACATCACCAACGCAGAAATACACCATCATCTGAGGATGAGCACGGTAAAGGAAGAGAGCCATAACACTACAGAGACATACAAAGGGAAGCTGGAAAGACACCCCAACAAATTGGCGGCTAATCTAACAACTAGAAGCTACAAAAAACGGCTAAAGCGAAAAGACATATTGACCATATAATCCACTTCTATGGTCTACTGATGAGGAGATGACCTCACTGGAGGACACACTCAAACTGCCACATCCTACAACTCATCTGCTTATAGGGAACGTGCACAACGACGGTGCTGCCAACTGGCGTCGCCAATCCAACTCGTGTGCTCTATTAATGCTTGACATTGACTTTTCTAACAAGTAAACAGAATTAATTTTATAGTGAAAATTAATTAACTAATCCTAATGCATTGTTGCATTTCTGGATGTAGGTACAATACATCCACAAAAATGAAAATAAATCAATTAGCGTAAAATTCTATTACTTTCCAAAGAATACTACTAGCTTATCATGTTTTGGTAAAAAACGCAAAAAATGGATAAACGCAGTAAAGAAAAATATTTGAAAACAGCTTTTTTTTGTTACACTCTGCATTGAAAAGGCCCTCAAAATCAACCGTCCATGCAAACAGTGCCGGTTTTAGCACTACCAGCGCCCTGGGCGAGATTTCTAGCGCGCCCCCTAACTGCAATTTTAAACCCATACGAAAAAAAGGCAAAGGGTATGTTTAATGAAACAAACCAATGCCATGCCATGTAATCTTTTTTTAACTAATTTAAATTTACTTTTCTAGCCTTTCTATCGGCGAACTCTTTTATTAAGATATCCATTAAGTTATCAAAGTCGATGTTTTCAGCAATTTCATTTTCGATTGACAAAGTTGCCAAGTTTGTCAATCTAGAATCTAGATTGACAAACTTGGCAACTTGGCCTTTGTTGGGTACCCGTCAGCTAGTTTAGGATATTTACAAGTAAGTAGGCCTCAGAGGCAGGACCGTCTTTAACTATTTGGGGGCCCTGGGCACTTGAGAATAATGGGGCCCTTGTAGAATGCAAGAGCGAGCGAAGCGAGCTCGAACTTTTTTGCAACCCGCCTGGGGTAGTTTAGATTTTGCTTGGCAAAAATAAACGGGTGTTTTTTTTAGCGGCGGAGAACTTTATTTGTAAATAAAATGCAGAAAAACATTTTTGATGATAAATGCATGAATATGGTTTCAGTGATGTGGCCACTGCGGCTGGCGCGAACATGCCCAAAACTGGATGCTGTAATTCGGCAATAATGCGTTGAATGTTGGCTTCCAAGTGCTCACTGTTTCTAATTTCGTCAAAGGTTCAAAAACGAGGATGGTCGGAACTTACAGTTAACTGCGAGCAGTTTAAAGACATGAGAACTAACTATTCGTGTGACAATTGCAAGGCATTAATGTTGCAGGCATGTGGTTTCAAACGTCCAAGTCTGAGATCCATAGGTCAAAATGGGAAGAATGTAATACTTGTGAATGTTTTTTTCGCTTGAGTGCCAAAGGAAGGTTTCATTACCTTCTTTATAGCAAACAAACATTATTGGCATACAATTATCAGTCAAATAGAGCCAATGACAAGGATTTAAAAACTTTTTTCTGTGTTTTGTTTCAATTTAAAGTTCTCCGCCGCTAAAACACATCCTTAAAAGTATTGACTTATGCCAAAAAGCGAGCGGAGCGAGCTCGAAAATTTTAGTATCCTGTGGTCCTGCCTGGGATATAAGTAACAGGAACTTGGGGGCCCCTTGGATCGCGGGGCCCTGGGCACGTGCGTCGTGTGCCCTTATGGTAAAGACGGTATTGCTCAGAGGGGATAAGGAAGGGCGCCTGCGGCGCGCGGCGCCCCTTCATATTCGGCGCCCTGGGCGGTCGCCCACCCTCGCCCCCCCCCTAACGCCGCTACTGCATGCAAACATACCAGAACCATTTATACTTCACCATACACGTGTTCTACTAGACCGCACTAAAGTTCACACCGAATATCCCTCAACAGTTAATCAAAGACTCCACATGTACTCAGAATATAAACATGGTTATACCCACAATATTGTTTTTAGTTGGCTGCACTCCTTTGATTTTTTAAGTTTTGTATCTAAATGTTACGGACTGCATTTTATTGATTGCTTCATCAAATGATTGTGAACTAATTGATTTATTAGAGCCTGGAGATACTGTTCTCGCTGATAAAGGATTCCCTTCCATTATAACATGTGTTTAAAATAAGAAAGCTATCTTAGTTATGCCAGCCACCATGTCTTCATACACCACAATTTTCATCAGAATGTAAACGAAAGATATAAAATTCATATTATTTATATTACGCTGACGATCGTTATTGATAAACCGGAACTCATATTTTATACCATAGAACATATTCAAAAATAATATAATTGAAGAGACAATTTTGTGTAAATTGAAAGCACGATGACAAGTGATAAGTTTCCTTTTCTGTCCGCATAGTGTCTCTTTTGTCGATTAGTGCTGCCACCTATAGTTCCTGCACGTTCCCTATAGCATAGCTGATTCCAGATTAAAAATAAAAAAATATAGTTTATGTCTACCTCAGTTGATGCGTCATTTCATTTAAAATGTTCAGTAGGCCTGTGCGAGTTGCCTATGGCCCTTGGCTTATTAAACCCTATGGTCCCAACTTTCCGAGAGACATGAAAAAAAAAATTTTTTTGCCGACACAAGGTCCTTATCAGATAGGGGATAGTGAGGACATGATGTTAGTGGTAAGAAGTTTGGTGAAAAACTTAACCCAGAAAACTAAAATTTTCCAGGGGTAGGCTTTTCGCCAAACTTCTTGCTCTGCATTCCCCTATTTTAAATAGTTTTTGGTGTAAAATACCTTTAGGAAAGTACCTAAATGTATTAGATATGTACCCATATGCACAGTGCCGGTTTTAGCACTACCAGCGCCCTGGGCGAGATTTCTAGCGCGCCCTAGGGGGCCTTTTTTTCGAATGGGTTTAAAATTGCAGTTAGGACTGCAATTTTAAACCATACATACAAACCAAACAAACGAAACATACGAAAAAAAGGAAAGGATAGGTATAATGTAACTAATAAAAAAAAATACTTTTCTAGCCTTTATAACGGCGAACTCTTTTATTAATTGGCCACCAGGCGAGTGAATTGTGCGCTCCGCCGATAGTTCGACGTGAACACACACTAACACCTCACTCCAGGCCCGGACTGGGACCCAAAACCGGCCTGGGCATTTAAAGAGACGGTCGGTCCTCCACTCTCAAGAGAAAGGAAAACTACTAATGTAAATTTTGAATCAACCGAAGGAAACGTCTAAAATAGAATGTTAGGCTGAAATGCTAGAGTGCGACTTTAGACTTGAAACTAAGAGAATAGCGACGCTGTCAAACGATGGCGCGCCAGTTTTTGAGTCAGAGGGGGGGACACCTCGCCATGGACAGGCTAGAATTGTTTCGACCTCTTGGAGTTACTTGGTTGACTTATAATAGACAATGTAAAGATCCAAGAGAAAGTAGGTTGCAAGAGCGAGCGAAGCGAGCTCGAAAATTTTTGATACCTTGCCTTGGGCAGGTTAGAATTGTTTCGACCTCTTGGAGTTAATTGCTTGACTTATAATAGACAATGTAAAGATCCAAGAGAAAGTAGGTTACAAGAGCAAACGAAGCGAGTTCAAAAATTTTTACATCTTGCCTAGCATAAAATTTAAAAAGTTTTGTAAAAAATGTTTGAGTTTCTAGTGGTAGTACGAGGTCCCAGAGGCTCATTTTAAGCCTTAAAAATATTTTAGTTTGAGTGTGATTGTACTTACTGTACGCTACAAATTATTACGTAATTAGGTAGGTACTAATTCTATGGCATCAGGCAGGAAAATTAAAAACATTTAAAAATCCTGCGCCTCTAGGGCAGTGGTCGTCATACAGAGGGCCGCAGGCCGCATGGCGGCCCTCGGGTGATATTTATGCGGCCCGCAACAAAACAAAAGATTTCAGTAGATAATATAGAAATATGATTTTGCACAAGAAATTAATTAAATAGATGCGGGTAGGTGTAAACTTACTCGTGCAATCCGTTCGCTTGCTTTAAATTAATTGTTTGCTAGTTAGTTCATTGAGTTGCCAAATAAAGATATCACATTGGTCACAGGTAACAATTGCTATACAAAATCCGGGCAATCGCGTTTGGACAGCTGATAAAAATATGTCCATAGATTGGTGGTGTAAACTAAAATGATACAAGAATGTGCGGCCCGCAGTGATACCTCACATTGTCCTATGTGGCCCTTCACCAGAAAAGTGTGACGACCACAGTTCTAGGGGGTACCATTACTACAGATAGAGTCCAAGAGTAAATGGAATTAGGTCCTCGAGAGGACGTTATTTTAATCGATATATTGCGATGTTTTTTAAAAAATAGAAAATAAAGGCGACTGCCAGTCGGGCACACCGGCCCATCGGGCATCTGGCCCATCGGGCATTTGCCTGATTTGCCCGTATGGCCAGTCCGGGCCTGCCTCACTCTCACGCATTTGATATTGAAACTTTACTTGGGAAGAGACTGGACCCCACGACACAGGGTATCCTAGTGTGGAGTCCAGGGAATTTGTAAAAATCTAGCGCTTAAGGATCATTGTTTTTCTTTATATGAAGGGGTGCCTGCGGCGCCCTTTCGTATCCGGCGCCCTGGGCGGTCGCCCACCCTCGCCCCCCCCTAACGCCGCTACTGCATATGCAGCACAAGCTAACAAAGGTCAAGAGAACTGATAACCCATACCGAGAAAATGTTAATATCTTAGTCCCTACCTTCTGTCTGACCCGATGACCCGAAGATGAGTACAAACGGCGTATCTGTGACTTTATATACCTCACACACCCACAACGACTCCATGCGCTTACGCAGATATGCAGAGTTCACTTTATGAATATAACACGTGAGCAGCGTCTTGGGATATCCAAAAAGTAATTTGTATGTTTTCCTACAGTTTCGATGAGGAGTCATTAGTCTTTAACAAATCATGAAGAGAATTATAGTAGTAGGTAGTATAGTGTGCCTGTGGTGGAGTGCCTAGCAACACAGCAGCAGTAGATTGCTTTATGTTGATGCGCTTTATGCGGTTGTATCCTGAGCAAAGAAACCTATTTACGCATCTACTAGGTTTTTCAACCACCGCTTGGGTTAGGTACATAAACATTTGCATTTTTTGGCATACCACTTTCCACGTTTTGATGATCATGATAACTGCAACAGGTCAGCTGACAACCGTTTCTGTTTTAAGAATTGGAAGCCATTTTATTTAACGATGTAAGACTATAAAATTATCAATGACTCAGACCGTTACCCGATAACGAGATAAATAAATTGATGTCAATAACTTGTGAGACTGTCTTTGTTATAACTGAAGTTGATCATATTTGTTTACAGAATAAAATTTATTTCTTTAGAATTCAAATAGATTGATGAGATCTGTAATATTATGTAGGTATTCGAGTTTTAATAAGAATTTGACACATCGACTCATTTAATAAAATTCTGAACGTAAAATTTCCGGTGACTCACACAGCATAATATCACGCCTGTATATACCTACATATTTCTCGAAGGGTAGGCACATAGGCAGGTGTATAAGGGACTACTCACACTTGCCATTGCCCATAGAAAACAACGATTTTGTATGAGACGCGTACGCGTCGCGCGCTGAACGGATGCGTAGTACGTACGCGCGCTCATGCAAAATCGTTGTTTTCTATGGGCATAAGCTGAATAATCTGAGTAGTCCCTAAAGCTCCACACACATACAGCTAAGTAGTTATTTGGTCCCTTAGGTATATGTACCTATACCTACATATTATGTAGGTACTTTATTATACGTACTATGTAGGTACTTAATTACATACATGCATTCACGCCTTGTTCCTATAGGGGTAGGCAGAAATCACATGACGCTAAGATCCTTACATACTCCTTTCGCCTCGTCCACGTTCACAAATCTGGTCATGCACATAAGTTCAGGTACCTAATCGAAATTATTAATGTTTCAGGCTATACGAGACATTAGTCACGGTGGCACTGCTGAGTGTGTGGCGCACGCATGGAAAAGAGATGACGGAGATCGAGGCACTGGGCGGGCAGCCGACACACTGCACGTACGAATACGCGTACGACATGTACGGCGCGCACTGCGCGGGCCGGCGCCTCGGCAAGATACCCAAGCTGAGGGGCGGCATTGAGGTGGGTTTATTTTTGTTTGACTATGTGTAATATGTATTTACAAACAAAAAGTATCTATGAAGTATATCAACTATCTGGTGTCCACGACACAAGCCTCGTTATTTAATGTGGCACTAGATGGCGCTGTGTGTAATGTCCAGCGATATTTTTGTTTTTTATTTTGACTGGCTGGCTGGTTTTGAATATCTTTCAAATAATAAGGAATATGATCTGTCACATTCGTGTATCAATGTCCAGATTAAAGCAGGAAGTTTCTTTCTCAATCTATGTTGTTCAAAAATAGTTGCGTCAGCTTAAATTTTTTTGCTATTCAGCCGAGTATACCTGCATAGTAGGTAATCAGTGTTCGATTTTTTCAGATCCTGGACTTCAGCGACAACAAGCTGCAGGAGCTGCACGCCGACACGCTGTCTAGTTACACGAGCATCAAGTTCCTATACCTCGGAGACAACCACATCTACCTCATCGACGAGGACGCGTTCACATCCTTCACGGACCTGCAGTCCCTCGACCTCAGCAACAACGTCATCCTAGAACTGCCCACCTCAATTTTCCAACTACCCTCACTAAGAAAATTGTATCTGAGAGGAAACCCAATACTCCACAAGACCATAAACTCACTAGATCTAGTCAAACCAATTAGAGCTCCGCTAGAACTGTTGGATCTATCAGAGTGCAAGATAAAAGAGTTACCCAACTTGGGCTTCCTGCCCCAGTTGCAGTTCTATAACATTTCGCACAACCCACTCACTTCTCTCAGCACTGACCACTTCGCAGTCATGTGCAACCTTGTCAAAGTGGATTTGACGGACTCTATAAGTGACATTAAGCTCTGTGGTCTCAGATCTACTATTTTGTGGTTACAAGAAAAGCGGGTGTTTTTCCAGTTAGAAGACTATTCTCGGCTCAACACTAGAAGTTGGTAAACTACATTTCGTGCTATAAAAATAAGTAAAATTAACAAGTTGATTTACCCTTTTTTTAATGTTGCAGCGTTCGAAAATTGTCCAGTACCTGATGACGGAGCAAATCACAACGCCACGTACCACAGGTGTAAGGCAGAATACTTGCAGGTATGGTCTTGTTTTATTTAAGTGTGGTACTGATCCGAATAAACATCTTCATTATCCTTGCTGACTTGCTTGTCGTGTTTCTAGTCATTCTAGTTGAAATTTAAAGTGCAAAATCCATATCACCACAAGGCTCTGTAACACAGTTATTACTCTAGCTCATGAAAATGAATGTAATGTTCCAGGTGCAAAGTATAAAGACGTCGCGGCGAACGTGGCTGACGATAGGCGGCGGGCTGGCAGGTTTCTTGGTGGGCTTCATCCTGCTGCTGTGGGTGATGCACCGGCACAACGTGGCGCAGACCAAGACCAAGGCCGAGAAGATCAGACAGGCCACGCCGCCAGACTCCGACAAGAACGCCACCGCAGTCCTCCTCAGCAACGCCGCATAGTGACTAAACTCCATCATCATCTTTTTATATTCTTGCCAGATAATGTAGCACTCATTCCTATGTCTAGTACGCAATACATACGATAGGCGTACGTACAGAAGTTACTAGATAAGAAATGTGAAATGTCGAGATACACTGCCACGATTGAGATTGACGATTACAATGCGCTCAATTTACAGACGTGAATATTCATGTACGTCAGAATCGCGGGTGTATTTTTTAGATCAGCCTAAATTTATTGCAGTTATTTGGTACCTTCTGTGTACCTTTACGTACCTCTCCTGAAAATCTGTGTACCTACACACGTGCAATGATATTTTGAAAATTAGGTACACCCGCCATCCTGATGTCAGAACCGCGGGTGTACTGCTTATCAATATATGTAGCTAAGTACACTGTATAAGTAGATTTGGTACCTCTAGTGTACCTGCAGAAACACGTATTAAATAAACAAAATACTGTAAGGTTGCTGCGAAAAGTAAAAAACGATTTTATTTTTTTGACGTCTATAATTATTTTATGAAATAGTAAGAGCGAGGCCACAAGACGCGTTGGCAGTGCGGTGCGATGCCGGAGCGGCGCCGCAACGTTATCCTACATACAAATCACTACACGATGTCAAACGTTGCGTTGGCCCGCCATGCGGCGTCGCACCGCAAGCGCGCTGCGCTTGTGACTTGCGAGACGAGCCGGAGTGGGGTGATACGCTGCAGCGCTGGAATAACAACGTGCAGCCACCACAGTATTGTTAGTGTATCGCACATGTTTAGTCATGTTGTGTGCTACAATTTATTAAATTAATATTTATCGTTTTTAGGATGAGTACGGTACTCATATTATCGGTACTCAGAGTACCGATAATATTAATTTATTGATTTTTCTTACATCTTTGGTACAGGTACAACAAATCATCATTCACGTTCATCGGGAATCGGGTCCTTGACGCGGCTCCGCGGTAAACCGCGTTGTACTGCGGTGCCGCACCACCCGTGTGGCACCCTATAGCCCGAATGAATTGCGGTGCGGTGCCGCACCGCACCATTAACGTGTTGTGTGGCCTCACTTTTACGACGTCAACGAAATAAAATCGTTTTTTTTTTTACTTTTCGCAGCAACCTTACAGTATTTTGTTCATTTAATACGTGTTTCTGCAGGTACACTAGAGGTACCAAATCTACTTATACAGTGTACTTAGTGACATATATTGATAAGCAGTACACCCGCGGTTCTGACATCAGGATGGCGGGTGTACCTAATTTTCAAAATATCATTGCACGTGTGTAGGTACACAGATTTTCAGGAGAGGTACGTAAAGGTACACAGAAGGTACCAAATAACTGCAATAAATTTAGGCTGATCTAAAAAATACACCCGCGATTCTGACGTACATGAATATTCAGGGTACCGATCATACCAAAGAATTTATTTTGGCACTTTTTAAATTAACACTTATTAAAAGAATACATACTATTTAAATTAATATTAATGTGCGGGTTGGGAGACAACACAAACAAACGAGTATAAAAATGCATAAAATGGCAAGTGTGCTATTTTTTAAATGGTGCTAGGAGAGGCCACTAAAGACATTCTCACAGTCTTAAAACACCAGCTTACTTACCCTAAGGGGCCGCCTGCACGAGCGAGAATCGCGGCGATATTTTCGTATAGAAATACGTTGAAACGCCGCGATTCGCTCGCTTCGCTCGTGGAGGCGGCCGCTAAATTAAATTTGTCTAACATGTAAATTCCTGTAACAAATGATTTACTAATTATTGCCATTATATGCAACGCACGTCGTCCTTATGCCTTATAAATTTAGATTGTAGATAGGTACATACCTAATTATGTACTAGCTCGATATTAATGATAAAAAACTAATTATTTGTCTTCATACGATTAAGATTAGCTACCTACACATCTATAGTTACTGATTTGAAACATGTGAAAAGATTCAAAGCTTTTAAAGGCTGACTAGTTTTAATATTGTGCCGTTGAAACCATTTGTTTGTTAATTCTGTTGCAAAGGTTTAGTGTAAGGGTCATGGATGTATGTATATGTGTATGATATTATCGAAAATGTATATCGATGGTGTAATAAATAAGGCATTTTTTTAAGTACATTTACCTATAGTCGATTTTGTCATTGGTTACACTTTGACCTTGAGTTGCAATCAGACTGGTAGGTATGGTGTTTGGTGTCACGTCGGGGTCACCAATTTGGGGTATGAAGAACAGGGTGTAAAGCTCTTCATCCCCCATAGAAAAGGGAGGATCCTCCGACCAGACGGGTGTTATGTCTGGTGGGCCACTGCCCGATAGTTGTTGTCGGGTTCTCGTATATAGTCACAAGTCGCGGATAAAGAAAAAATATTATTATTAGTTTTTCATCTTTGTCATAGATGGCGTTGTAGTACTTTTTGTTCCATGTAGCGAAGTACTTTTTGTAGTGTCGCTACAGATGTTTCAATAAAAAACGAGGCCAGCTTACACTGGTTTTGTTACCATTGACGTGTGATTTCTGAAAGATTTATAATATTATAGAATATCTTATAAATTGCATAAAATAATACTTAAGTACATAGACTTTCAGAACTGTTATGTGATAGTTTTATGCGAGTGATATGTTGCGTAGATGGTTGTTATGTTACCTAATGCTAGTAAGGTACACAAATGTATACAATGTACATACTTCGAATTTGTAATCCGAGTTCGAGCTATTGCTCTACTAGAAAAAATAACTCAAAAACTATATTTTGAGAAAAGCCAATGATCAAAATGTATGGACCTATGGTGCCTCTCTTTTCTTATCGGTCATTCAAGCAACTTTAATAGATTAGGTAGGTACAATGTTATCTATAATTATATCATAATATTGTATCAAATATTGTTCGGCAGTAATAAATAAGTCGGTTAAAAATCCGCCCAGACTGAGTTGCCTGTGTTGGCTCATCAAGGAGGACATGGTCCGAAATCGAAAAATATCCAGTATAAACTGATTTAACTCGGCTCAGACATACTTTTGAGCTTTGTCGCGACTCAATATTTAGTTTATTCTATACTAAGTATACTCAATGCAAATATTTCGTACATGGCCGTTTATAACGGTGCCAATTATAGTCATTGGCTTTTAGAAAATTAAAAACAATAATTATTACCTACATTTTTGGGAACATGAAAAAAAGGTTAAATTATGTTCATATATTTAAAGCTCAGAGTCGGTAAGTATGATGTTTCACATCCAAGATCTTATGAGTTATAATAAATATCTTTAACCATTTTGTAAGTCACATTCAACATCAAAAATATGTAAACTAATGATATTCTATAAACAGATATGTTATACACCTACAAAACCACCGAAAAAAGTGTTCTGCGCAGTAGCGGCAGCACACACAGAAACACACTTTTCATTCATTCTACATTTCACTACAAGTCAAAATGATACAAAAGGGATAGCTCGATAAAACCAATAAGAAAAAAGAGATAGATAGTGTTGTTCTATGTCTGGGGCGCACGTGTCCTTGTCGTACTCACTCTGTCTCTCTCACTCATCTCTTTCTTTTTTTTATCCTCCATATATCAGAATATTAGGAAAATAAATGAAAAATATTAATAAATCGAAGTATATTGCGGATCCAGGATTTCCTTGAAGGGGGGGCAATTTTTGGAAAATTCTAAAAAAAAAATGGATAAATTTTTGATAATAAATAGGCGTTTCTTTACAAAAATCCATAATATGCAAGATACAAGGGGGCCGCCAGCTTTTGGGCCAGGGGGGGGGGGAGAGAGCGTAGCGAGTCTTGCGACACCTTGCCTTGGATAGGTTAGAATGGTTTCCAACGTTCATATAAGAGTTAGGTACTTGGTCGAATTTTTAATTTTTCCTACTGACCTACTGGAGTTACCTGGGCCTCTTATATACAAAATTAAGACTCATGAAAATCTGGGTTTCAAGAGCGAGCGTAGCGAGCTTGAAATTTTTACAACATTGCGTCAGATACTTATGGTATAATACCATTCTATGGCATCAGGCAGGAATAGCTATAACTTTTAAAAATCCTGAGCCTCTAGGGGCAGGGGCAGCTACCTCAACCATGAGGAGATATACAACAAGAATATTTAGTTTCAATTCCGTCAAACCAAGCTTGGCTAATGAATGACATATTTGGTCCGGTTCGGAGGGGGGGGGGGGGGGGGGGGCAATTGCACCCATTGCCCCCCCCCCCCCTGTATCCGCGTACATGTGGTATGAGATTCCTTGTGTTTTATTTACTTTGGTTTCATAATAGGTATACTTTCTGAACACGCACGATGGCATTTTTACAATTTTTATCTAAATTCGTAGCAGCGTATCGCTCGTCGCCATGCGTGTTGCAGACTAAAGTCATTACGACCCAATTGGGCCGTTTTCTAGTCTTCACGATTGCGCGCTCACAACATATCTGTTTAATAGAATACCTATCATTGATGTAAGCACTAAACATTCACCGGTGAATATTAGGAGAAGCGAGTTGATCTATTATTATTATACTATGTGGGACACTACTCATGAACACATGGCTAGTGCAGAAAATATTTGATTATACAGGACGATTTTTAATTCATTAGTATCGCTTAAGTGAGACAACTCATTACTTTATTTACATTGTTTTTATTTTTGAGACCTCTCAAATGTTGTACATTATATTAGATTTTTCAAACAGAAGATATTTAATTTGTGACATAGGTAGTCTAAAAATATTCATATTCATAAGAACTTTCATCCCCTGCAAGGATGCCAATGTCCCAAGTCAGACGGTAAGGCTAGTCTACTACTCACTTCGGAATTTCTGCAAATTCATTATCACAAAGAGGCTGCACATACAGAAATTAATAAAATGTAGTTTTTTATAGAGTATTATTTTATCTGTAGCTATAATAAATATCAGCTTGTGGTAATAATTTCTTCCAGGCGATTCGCCTCTTTACTGTCTTACCAAAGATTCGATTAATTGCTTTGTACACATAGTAATAATATAAATAATTTGCTATTTTTGTAAACAACTTGTATTTATGTATGTAAACTTTTAGGTAAAATTCACTGTGATAAGTAATAAAATAATGACTAATAACTAATTTGTTTCCTTTACCAACATGAAAAGAAAAGAAATGAAAAAATCACGAGCCCCATTTCGAAAATTAATTATATTTAAATGAAATTAACAAACTGAATTAAATCGTCACAAGCTAAAAATATGTTGCATTAAATGCTATGTTGATTTTCTGTAATGTTTAAATATCTCCAACTCAATCGAAATGTATGTAAACTAAACAAATCAATAAAAACAACAGCTGAGTAAACACGAACAGTGGTTCCATCAGTTGGCACATTCAGATGTCCTCATCTACTGAGTCTGCCAGGACACGTTTAGAATGCCAGCTTCAGGGTAATTCCGTTGAATGTTGTCCAAGTTTAGGGTAGTTCGACATTAATTTCAGGTGTCTTTCTTTTCACTATCGTTAACAGTTTTGGCTGGCGGCGGTGTCTCCTTCGCGAGACGCTGTTTACTGAACTTGCCCATGCCTGGCTGGTAGATGACGAGGCTTGGACGGTCCTAATCGACAAAATGACATTCATTACAAGTCAAACTATTATCAGGACATAGAGAAGCAATTTATTTCAAGTTTCATTCTTACCTTATTCCTAATTCTCCTCTCCGTACGACGGTCACCACTTTCACTTTTCTCTTTCTCTTCTGACCCTTCTCTGTCTGTTGATTTGCTTCGGTCGTCAAGAGAGTTTTGCCTTTTTAACACCAAGTCATCCTTGATAGGCAGTTCCCCAGAGTCCACACTGTTCCTCCTCATCTTTGACACACCCACCGACTTTGTGACAGTTTCGTCGATGTAATCTTTAGTACTATCATTGAGCTTTACTTTCTTGTCCATACCCTCTATGATTTTAGTCAAGTCATCAGTCTTTACCTGCGGCAGTTGAGTGAATGGTTTGATATCGTCGTGGTTTATCGATTTTTTGCTGTCTGATGACATGATTTTATTTATAGCTGATTGCTTGTCTGATTTAACAAATTCACTCTGTTTGATTCTCTCTTTCCTAGTGTCACTATATTTTTTACTCTTCTGTTCACGAGGTGACTCTTTGAACTTGTCGCGCTTATCTTTTTTATATCCCTTGTCAGAATCATCACCTTGATCATCATCTCTTCCAGAATCCCTTTTCTCAGTATCAAGTTTCTTCTTCTTGTCACTTAAAACGTTAACTCCAGCCTTGCGTTGATCTTTATATGATTTAGATTCGAAAACTGTTCCATCTTTACTATCTGACTTCACCTGGTCGTCTCGAGCATCACTTGCTTTTTCTTTTTCCCACTCTCTGGATTTAATCTTTTTAACTTCGCCATCTCCTGTTTCTTCCTCCTGAAATACATAAAACTTTTAATTCGTTTCTTGTTTTTACGCGTTAAATACTTATTATATCAATTATTCATTAGTATCATTATAAACTAGGTGTAAGCGAAGGCGTACAGCAGTCTTTCTATTGCCAACATCCAGGCCCAAATTTAGACTTCAGCTGTTATAAATAACAATAACAGTCGCACGGGTCGATCGAAGGTTAAGATATGCTTGCCGAAGTAGGTCCGTAGATGGGTGACCATATCGAAAGGTATCCGTGCTTTGGAAAGCCAGTTAAGTTCAGCCGTCGCGTTGGCAGCTGGCTCGGCAGATGCTGATAATGAACTTTTAGGAGCTGACAATTGTTAACGTAGTACCAACAATCACATTCTAGAAATAAAATTTCTGTCAAACTGACTAAGGTGATCACTCGCTTTTTAAATAATAATGTAGGTACTTCCAAACATGACAACAAAAACTACAGTCAACTTACATACTGTGGAAATATTGAAATGATAACAACATTAACTACAATTAATTTAAATTAAATACTGGAACCTTCGAGCAAGTGTCACCAGCACTTTTCTGACTTCCTTCTTGTGTTTCTTTTTTATCACAGACTTTACTAGAAGTTAGTGTGAATGTGTTATGGGTTTTCGCAGATAGAGCCGGGAAGTGACTGTCCCAGTCAGAATCTGTACTTATGAACTCGTCAGAACCGTGACATTTCAGTTTCGATTTAGCAACACCACACTTTACTTTGCTCTTATGATATATTCTTTGCTCTCCATACCAAAAACTGTGATTATTATATTTGTTATAACAGTAATCTGTATTGTCATTAACGTTTTCGTCTTCCGACACATCGCCAGGTCGCTAGAGAAATAATAAATAATAAAATAAAATGAACATTCTTGAATTGTAATTGAAAGACACACTTGGTATTTCAAAAATACTGATAAATAACTGAGATCCATCCCTATTTACTTGAAATTACTTAAGGGGAAAAGGGTGTTTTTTTAATGCAGGTTAGTCTTCGTATACCTTTACCGGCTTGCTAGAGCTAGAGAGAGAAATGCGAGGGATGTATGTCAGATTAAATGCGTAAAAGATGAAGATGGATTGGTTTCTTTCGGATTATGAGGAAATTAAGTATAGGTGGAAGGAGTACTTTGAAAAACTGATGAATGAGGAGAATAACTGGAACGGTGTGCTGGATAATAAACCAGTGAAGGGGATGTTAGTGAGAAAGGTTAGTATGGATGAAGTGAGAATAGCAGTAAATGGAATGAAGAATGGTAAAGCCTTAGGACCTGATGGTATACCAGTTGAAGTTTGAAAGTTACTACCGGTGGATGGATGGACGTGGTTGGCTTTATTTTTCAATAAATTGTTGCTGGAAGAAGCCATACCTGAAGAATGTTGCAACAGTTAGCTGGTGCGGCATCTTTAAAATAAAGGTGATGTGCTGGAGTGCAATAACTATAGAGGAATAAAGCTAATGGCGCATAGTATGAAAGTTTAGGAGAAAGTTATTGAAAGACGACTGAGAGAAGAGAGCGAAATTTCACGAAATCAATTCGGTTTTATGCCTGGTCGGTGAACAACGGATGCCATTTTTGCCATCCGCCAGCTGTGCAAGAAATACAGAAGTGCGCACAAAAACTTGCACATGGTGTTTATCGACCTCGAAAAGGCATACGACCGGGTACCTCGTGAGGTTTTGTGGTGGGCTCTGAAAAAGAAAGGTATGCCTGGGTAAGGTATGTGCAGTTTATCCAAACGATGTACAGTCGATGTAGTACCCAAGCCCGGTCTACAGCGGGTACTAGCTTCAATGTAGCTGTCGGCTTGCACCAAGGGTCGGCTCTAAGCCCCTACCTCTTCCTGGTGTAGGTATACTGTTTGCCGACGACATTGTGTTGGTTGCCAAGAGTGGCCTAGAGGTCCAGAACAGATTGGCGGTGTAGTGGCAAAGACTGGAGAATGTTGGCCTGAAAGTAAGTAGGACCAAAACAGAATACTTATTCTATGATTTTGGAGGTCTCTCCAGTCCTGTGCCCAAAACTCTTGCCGGAACGATACCGATCTGTTCCGATTTTCGGTATCTCGGGTCGCTTGTCCAAAGGGATGGCGAAGAAGACCGAGTAGTAACGCACCAGATTAACTCAGGATGGATGAATTAACGACAGGTCACTGGAACAACTTGCGACCTATGGTTGCCCCTCAAGTTAAAGGGGAAATATATAAGTCTGTGATTAGGCTTGTCGTACTGTATGGATTGGAATGCTGGGCTGTGAAGAAGATGGATGAAAAAAGATTGCATGTAGCGGAGATAAGAATGTTGAGGTGGATGTGTGGTGTGACAAGAATGGATAAGGTAAGGAACGAGTATATTAGAGGAAGCTTAAAAGTTGCGCCAGATAACTGGCGCAACTTTTAAGCTTCCTATAAACGACGTCGTTTTCAACGTTTCTATAAAGAAACGTTGAAAGGGAATCGGCTGTCGTGGTATGGACATGTGATGAGGAGGGATGAATCACATGTGACTAAAAGAGTGATGAAAATAAATGTCGATGGAAGGAGAGGGAGAGGAAGACCAAAGAAACGATCGATGGATTGTGTGATATGAAAGATAAAGGAGTAAATAATAGCGTGACGGTTGACAGAGGAGAATGGAAGAAGAAAAAACGTATTGCGTTGACCCGAAGTAACATGGCACAAGGGCAAGAAGATGATGATGAGTCTTCGTATACCATATCACCTGTGGTTTTACTCATCCTATAAAATTACTTCATGCCCTAAATTCTATTCTAATCTTTTCACCCATCAAAACATGTTAGAATAACAGACATCTAAACTTTGTCGCAGTGTATACAAATTACCTTTATGGGACTCTCTTTGGTTTTCCTCTCAATTCTCATTTTCCTCTTGTCATTCTCTCTCCTGCGTCGCTCATCTCTGCCTCGCTTGTCTTGTTTGCGGGCAGCAAGGTACTCTAGCAAAGGAGTTGATTGCACCTTCTTGTCATTTGCTGTAAAAAAAAAAACAAACAATAAGTAGAATAGTGTGCATGCTTGAGTGTTTGTGCTGGTCAGCAATCATTGGAGCATTGGTAAGATAGATTTGTTACAAAACCGCACTAACTGGTACAGAAAAATGTTGTTGATGACAAATAATAGGAAATTCAGTTGTCTGTACCACCAGTCTATGTTCTAGCCAGGGTTAACTTAACATTATCCAAATCAGTTGGGTAAAGTATGAATAATCACTAAAATAAATTTAAATTTGCAGTTCTAGCCTTCTTTTACTGGCGCTTGATGCAACCAATTTTTACTACAGGATTAACTGTTAAGATTAAAATAAATGTTAAACATCTAAATTAACATTCTTTTTAAATGAAATATTTAAATAAAGAATTTATATAAACATAATACTTACAATCATTCACAGGATAAGAATACTCAAGTTTAGGTTGATTTTCAGTCTCTGGATCTTTTTTGAGTCCTTCAACAAAGTCCTGAAAGATTGGGTCACTTTCTATTGTGCCACACTTTGGATCCTTCTTCTTCTTCTTTTTAGGGATCCTCTGGAAAGGTGCATATTCCACAATCCCGACGTATTCTAGTCCTACAAGATACAAAATTTCAAATAGTAGTACAATTAAACTACTGAGCAACATGATATTAGATGAATTTAATGGCTGGCCTGACTTCCGCCATTTTAATTTTTTGGGTCCATAACCACAATATTAGTTTATTTAGCTGTTATTACAGAAGGCACATTTTACATTACTTATACACATTTCTATCACAAATTAAATTAACCACTAAAACTACGAATATAGGGGGTATTCAGTGGTTATATTTAAAGTTTATTTAGTCCATCCTAAGATTGTCTGGAAGATATTGCTTTCAGTGATAAGATCACCATTGTACTATTTTAATTATTTTATTTTAAGAAATTATTTCAAAAAAAGAAAAAAAAGGAAACCAGCATGCCTGGGAGATATTTCTTGATAGCATGTAAACCCAAGTCAAAGGCTCATGAGCGGCATAAAATTTTGACACCAGGCTAGGCACTAACAACACAATAAAGAAGAATTCTAAGAAAGCCAAAAATCTTATTGATTTGAATGCTACAGACTTTTTCACATTATTTGATTATAATGGAGCAGAATGGTGAAAACATATGACAGCATGTTGTATGCAGTTGTTCCGGATTTGGCAGTCTGGTAATGCACTCATAAAAGAGAAATCCTTTCTATGAGGGGTTTTTATTAAAAGAAAGCATGCATTTCAACTCACATTTTGACTAAATTAAAATTATGCTTTGTGTTCAGTCAAGAATGAAATTATACATTTCAATGGTTTGGAACTTGTTTGCATACAATTAGCTAACTTTCTTTTTATTCAATTTTACATAATCTTAAATCAACATAGTACAATTTATCAGAAGCTGACCTAACACACAGATATATATATAGAAAAACAACAACCCAACAATGAATAACAAGTAACTCAATCATAATAGAAGTTGTTTGTATTCATATTTCACCATCACTTGACACCATTACAAAAATTCCTCACCTTTTTCATCAAGAAATACATATCCATCAAATTTATCTCTAAATAGGTAAATATCGTCAACATTAACGAAGTTTATGTAAGCTCTGGAATATAGGTTATTGCCAAGCGAAGGATCTGGCTTGGCAAAATAGAAATGGTCATGATCAGGTATTGGTGAGACCTGCTCCAAGAATGCTTCCTCAGTCATACTAGGCGGTAGCCGCCGCAGAATTATCTGAAACAATTATAACCTCATTTAATTTCGGTTGAGGTAAACGATAATTTATTTACAGACAACAATTTCCACTAAAAGCAAACAGTCACTTTAGTCAGCGGCCGTTGGGTTTTCGTTTTCTTGTCCTTGTTCTTATTAACATATGCTTTACTGCCCGAGTCTGATTGTGAGTCTTTCGCATCTTGATCTTCAGTCATTATACAATTTAATTGATACTCCTCAACTTTTAAGGCAATCGCTCAACATTATCGAAAAACCGAAACCGTGTGTCGTGTGTAATTTTTTTGACATTTACTTGACAGCGGTAATCTCTATGTTTTTAATTTGTGTCAAATTTATAGCAGAAGTATTTTCATTCGGTTTTAGTTAAGAAATAGTTAAACTTCAAAGTCTTTTTATGTGATTTCTTCTATTCTACTCGTAATTTAAACTCATAAATCTAAATATCAAACTTCTAAGTAGAGTTTTACAAGTTGTAAACTTCAGTTCTACAGATCTGATTTTGTACAGACCTGACAGAAGAGTTTAGTCGAGTTACCGAGTATTCTTTTTTACGGCTGACTGTTGACAACATTACGTTCAACCTTAGCGTTCAACATGAATTAAAAAAAATAGAAGATTGAATGAAGAATTGAAACATAAGACCAGGCGAGGCTAATAAGCCTTCGAAGGAAAAAAGGACTTTATCGATTAAAACTCATTTAAACAAGGAATTGACTGAAAAACTTTAATTAGAAGATTGAATGAAGAATTGAAACATAGGACCAGGCTATTATGCCTTCGATTAATAAACAAATATGATGTACAAAAAAAACTTATGAACAGGCTGCATGGGCTAGATCTCTTTGCCTTCCCAAAAGGGAAAATGGAAAAAAAAAAAAAAAAAAAAAACAAATGTCAAAATAAATTTTAGGTTATTTCTGGTGTTTTCTGTATTTAGAAAAATTGTTGAAAATTGAAATAAACTTATTATTAAACACACTAAGAAGACTTTGTGTAGCTAATGTTTTATTTAAATAAATCTGTGCACAAACTTAGTGGCACTATGCTTCCCACAGTAAGACTATCAAGACAAATAAGAAGAACCAGTTCCTTCATTAGTTCAAGAACATATTGTAGCCCTACAGGTACAATTAAAGAAGAACCGGGAGTTTCTACTGATGTGGCTGCCGGTAAAGTTAGCGGTTTTGCTAAGGCCTTTGAAAAACAATCACAGATGCTGGACACTGAGGACAAAGAGCAAAACTTTACATTTGCTTCATTATTGCGGCATTCTAAATTGATGGATGTGAGTTTAGATATTACTTTAGAGCTTGTGTAATACCGAATTCCCGACTGAAATGCCTTCTAGAACTTCAGTGCACAAAGGGAGCATAGAGTTTAATTTCTAAAAGCAATAATTGTCACTTTAAAGTTCTTATATCCTTATTGTTGGTTTTTTTAGCTTGGCGACCCTACCAACAAAGTGGTAATTGGTAAAATATTCCATGTAGTTGAGGATGACCTGTATATTGACTTTGGATGGAAGTTCCACTGCGTTTGCATCCGTCCTACTGTCCGAGGCGACGAATACGTAAGAGGAGCTAGAGTAAGGATACAAATTAAAGATTTAGAGTTATCTTCTCGGTTTCTTGGCTCCACCACAGACCTCACCCTGTTGGAAGCGGACTGCAAGCTCTTAGGCATAATATCTACTCCGGTTAGAGCTACAGCCGTAAGTGAAAAGTAATGTTATTTAGTATTTTAGTAAGTAGTTGTAATAGTAATAAATAATGTTGTTCAAACACTTTTGTTTGCTTTTAGCACCCTTAATGTAAAATGGTAGTAGCATAGTCTACAAATTCGATATTAAATTTTCTGTCCTCAAATTACTTCTATAACTTTAATTTCTGTATTTATTTATTTGCTACTTCAAAAATCTAATCTGGCCGTAATAAGTAAAACTCTGGCTAAACATGTCAGTATTCATATAACCACTTCTGCTACAATGACACACCAACTTGGTCATAATTATTGATTTAACATCTGCTGGCGTCAGCACATTGTATTGGCACTTGAGACAAGTGCTGTGATAACTAATGGTCATCTAACAAACATAAGTGTTGACAACACTAGATAGTGATAAGTGATGGTCATCTATGTAAGTTTCACAATCATCTGGGCTTTGTCCAACACACCAATAACAACACATGATTTAAGTCAACAATTTATTTAATTGACAAACATTTGGACAACATCAATAATGGAGTAGAATAGCTCTATTTATTGTCAGAATATAAGTAATTACTTATATTTAATATTAGTAATTATAACATTTTTAACATTCCTGTTTTAAAGTATGTATTACTTTTATATAATACATTTATTTTATAGAATATACTATTATTTATGAGGAATATAATAATATAATTGATTCTGGAACAGTAACTTTGTCATTATTATAAATGGAATGTTAAAAATACAATGTTTGGGAGGATTGTTTCCAAGAATCAGATGCTTAAAGATGAACTACGAATGGAGAGATTAACACTAAGATACTGTAGTTAATATGGTAAACTAGTAAATAGGTATTCTAATATTTTTATCAAATAAATGTAGGTATCTAAAATCAGCCTACCTACACACTTCCTACCTCATCAGTAACATTGGAACTAAGAAAGTGAGATTACCTTGCTTACTTTTTAATATTACAATATATTACTGTGATATTACAATAGGTTGTAGTAACAATTTAGCAGTAAATAATAAGCTATCTCCTCAATAAACGTTAGTTTGTTTCTCTAAGCATCTCTCTCTCATATTGATTCACTTCCAAGATGTTTCCTTGTGCATTCAAGTAATTTTAATATCACACCTTTGAGCTTAGTGCTTCAATACCCCACAATATAAACTCTCATCAGTAAAATGTACCCATTTCTGTAAATATTGATACAAAATACTAATAGCCTGTAATTAGGGTATTTTTGCGAACAATAGTGTAAGTACATCTAAAGTTTACACAAATATTCACGAGAAAAGCTGTCCAAACGTGAAATGCATTTTTTTCTACTTAAATATAAGATTGGTACCTACAGTACTAGGTACCCATACAGGGTGTAAACGAACCCTTCACCGAGCCATCAACCAAGCATTCTGTGCATCACATTATGTAACATGTAACTCTACGCAAAAATTATTGCTGGGAAATGTTTTTTTTTTTTTGGGATGAAAAATCACGTTTTACGGTAAAACTCAATGTAACGCACTCAAAACATTGTGCTGATGCCCCGCATTTAAAGTAAATGGTTTATGGAAGTATTTAAAGTAAAGCTTTGACCTTAAAAACGAGTATTAAAAAAAAAACTTGTGAAAAAGTTGGAACTTTGAACTCCAATATCTCCTTAACTATTAGGTTCGCAGGTATGGTCCAGAATAAAAAATGGTCGCAATGACGGGGAGAACAAGTGCCTTCGGCTTCGTTAAGGGTCTATTTACACTCTTTATGACTCGAGAACGAACCTAAACAAGTAGATAGTGAACTCGTCATTTTCTATAAGATCAACTCCGCATCGTGCAGAACATGTCCCCTACATTAAGATCTATTATTAGTAGTTAGTATTAGTATCTTTTTTTCGATACATTTAAGTAGTCATGCCTGCCACAAACACGTAGCATATAAACGCCACACGATGCGGAGTCAACTTCAAAAGTAATTTAGTGACGTTTTTTTAGTCACGAGATCATCTCATCACATAATCCCAGTCGTTGAGATTCTACTGCACTTTATCACCGTTCCTTGAGACGATCTCCTGGATGCTTGGATCTTTGACAGCGTCGTTGGCGTCTGGTTTAACTTCCAATATGTCGTCGACAGTAGATGGTGCCACTTCTGCGGGTTTATCACTAGGATGTGTGAGCTCCCACTCCTTCAGGTACTGAACGACGGCGGTGTGCCCGAAGGTCTCGGCCTCGTTGAGCGGGCGGCTGCCCCAGCGGTCGCGAGGGTCATGCGGGACTCCGCACTGAGCGAGAAGGAAGTCCACGCAGGAGAGGTGGCCCTCTGCAGCCGCCAGGTGCAACGCCGTACGTCCGTCGTAGTCCGACAGAGTCATGTCCATACCGGAGAGATGGTGCCTGAGAAATGAGAAAATTTTACGGATTTATTAATCTGTCTGAAGGTGTAAGAAAAGTCACGTTGCGAAGGGCTACTTTTGCGTTTTGCAATACCTGATGAAATGATGATAATTTATTTACACTAGCACCGTGTTAATTGTGATCCAAGTCGTTAAGCATTACCTACATAAGGAACAGCGCTTGAGGTACGAAGGTACTAATAGACCCATTAAGCACAATAATAAGCATAGGTGAGTACTGAGTACACTAGATAAGCTGCACTGGTACTTGTCGAAAGCTATTTATTAGATAGAGTTCACCGTTACGGGAAGAAGTGTCGGGTCAGACCTTTGGCTGTTAAACAATAATATTTTTATCAACAAAAAATCCCCAGGACATATAGTAATATTATTTATAAAATATTAATTCCCACCTTCGGAGAGCGCTGAGATCTCCACTCGCGGCAGAGAACAAGAGATTGACGATGTTGAGACCAGTAGACTCGAATTTGTACCGTCGAGGGTCTTTCTTGTGACTCGCGTACCGGATATTATCGTACTTGTGGAAGTTGAACCTATTGATCATGTCCTGAAACAATATAAATGCGGGTTCAATGAAATAACCTAGAGTTTAGTACCTAGGTACTTAGGTACTTCAATTAGGTACCTATATAGAAAATAATAATAGACTGGCTTACATCACAAAATTGCAATCCTCGGCAGCTGTTTCCGAGAGGGTCCAACGGCGGCGACCATGTGCAGATGCCCATAACATTGGGAACTACTATGAGCATGGCGCCTGAAACTCCAGACTTTGCCGGAAGTCCCACTTTGAACGCAAACTGTCCCGAGTAGTCGTACATTCCGCAGCTATGCATCAGGGAGAGCACGTTGCGCACAGAGTCTGGCCGTAGAACTTTTTCGTCAGTAATAGGACAGATGCCTCCATTTGCTAGTGTAGCGGCCATGATTGACATAATATCGCAGTTAGCTTCCATTGAGCAGCACTGTAATCAAGGACATTAAAATAAATTAGACTATTTCCAATAAAACTTTGAAAGATAATTAAGTCACTACAGGAAACAACCACAAGCATACCTGGAAATAAAAATCCATACATTCTCTGAAATTAGTTTTTTCTGGGTAACATTTATGCTCTCTCATGTAGAATCCAAGTGCATAGTTTCTGTCGGCAGCTTCGCGTTCAGATAAAAATACAGCGTTGTTAAAACCCAGTGTTTCGTTGCCAGCAAGCCGGCTGAAGAATGACATGACATAATCAAACTTTTCAGCGAGTGTCATCTCGGGCCTGTCCAAGGTCTTCAGTAATGAGCACACTAATATTGCTCCTGCATTGATCATAGGATTGTGCGGCTTCACTGTAAAAATAAGACAAATAATATTTACGATGCGCTCGGGCGAACGTTGGCAGTTGTTATTGTTGATCTAATTGTTTATGCATGTCCGGTTGATCACGCTATAGACTCACAATAACAAATAGTATCGCAGGTGTAGGCGTTGTTGATACATACTGTTATAGTCTAGAACGAGTTCATTGAAGTTGCGGCCACTGGGCTCCGTGCCAATATATTTGTGGACCGTGTCGGGCCCCAGAGTTTCCAGTGCCATCGCGTATGTCAGTGGTTTGCTGCACGACTGCAGAGTGAATGGGACCGTCACGTCACCTACACAAAATGGAGAACATGGTTAGGTTCCAAATCAGTCGCAAAAAAATAATAAAATAACTAGGTATGGTATCGTTATTTAGTCTTACCGATAGAAAATCGCTGACCATCAATTGTGCAAATGCTCACTCCCCAGTTCTCCGAGCTGGCTTTAGCGAGCTGTGGTATGTAACTGGCCACTTTACCGTCTGAGTTACTTTTAGCAGCCCAGTACATCTCTTCTACGTCTTTAATAAAGTCTTGAAAGTCTGGGATCACAAATTGACTGCGGAATGCCCTCGTTATCAGAACGATGTTGGGCGATATCACTTCTTTGAATGTCTTCCTGTCTAGTTTCAGTGTCTCCGGTGACCCGCCTTCGAAATTGGACTCTTTGTGCACTTTGTACAAATTGTGCATTACTTCTTTTACGCGAGAGTCATTTTTCCTGATGCCAGTAGTCCTCAAGGCCTGAAAGAAAACACAAAGCTGTGTTAGTATCGGAAGAAAGTTGTTAAAAATAAATAAATAAATTTGTTTTAAATAGCTCGATAAAAAGGCAAAACTTACGGCCAAAAACTTTCCAACGGGAAGGAGGCCCGTGTCTTCATTTTTGAACATGTCAAACAGTACATCGTCGGAGTTCTTGTGCGGCCCTTCGCGAGCCCTGCAGGTCAACAACATGTTCTTTAAATAATATTACTTACATGCTATTTCGAGTACCTATCTGTGAAAAAGTCTGCATAGAGCTACTGGTATTCAACACTAGATAACTAGATACACTACTTACGTAATCCATCACTATACCTGACTAGGTAGAACCTAATACCCTAACCTAAACCTTAATATTACCTACTCATATTTTTTTTTTCCTATCAGGCGGTAGGTTTACTAGGTCGATTCAAGAGAGTGGTAGGACTATTAGGAAAACTTAATAATCGGTAGGTATATAGCCAGTGTGGTATCCATGCCTACCTACATACCAAGTAGGTATATCTATGGGAAATCTGGAAGTAGTTTTATTAAACAGAAGGGATCTACAACTGTAATAATTATGGCACCACTTTCAAATTGTCACGGCTTGTAAAATCGTGTGCAACGTAGGTAGTTATTGTAATAGACGCGATTGTTCACGAGTATGCAATTAGCACAACATCGCTAATAGAGCAATTATGATATATTGAACAAATATTGTGTTACTCGTAACGTACACCAACACCTCCGCGTGACGTCACGAACTATTAATATCAGAAGCGTGCTACGTAGGCCGCGGGTGTGTCTCCGGACTCTCCGGCGAACACACCACACTTCGTGACAAAACTGTTTATCATCACCTGACGGGGCTATATTTAGACACGAGAATGCCAAGAAAAACAAGCAACTACTGCAAAAATTTGGTAACTAGGTACTACGACGAAAGCCATGACAGCAAATAATATAGATAGCCAAAACAACTGCAATAAACAGTCAAAAGAATTAACATTACGTAGAGACAAAAAAACCCATAAGATCTATCTATAGTTCTATAGTTATTAGGTTAATCTCTATGTCCATATATTTGGGTTGGTAGGCCATATAAGAACGTAATTTATTAGGTTGTTTTGGCAGATTTCAGTACTCAAGTGGCCGCTTATACAGGATGGCAGGCATATCGACGCATAACCCGTTATTGTGTTCAGTACAATGATGTAGCAGCAATTAAAAAATAATCTGCTCTTTTCTACAAAAGTGCTTCACGGTCAAAATCTGTGGAACAGCAGATTATTTTTAAATTACCGGTGAAAAATTTGTATACGTGGTCGTTTGGAGTTCACTGAATAGTACCTACGTGGTAAGCATTTCTGCGTCGATGCCTTCCACCCTGTTAGATAGTCCTTAGCTGAGACTTACGTAGGATATTTCATAGACACTATGGCTATGGGTTCTAGTTCCTTGGGTGCCCACTACAATCAAGCATATCAAACTAAGAAGCAAAACCAATTCAAAAACATCAATAACAATCTTGATCGTAAGATACCAAACAGATGTGCTCAAAAGTATTATCAAATAACTGCGATAAAAATAAGCAAAGATCAAAATTGGGAACTTGTAGCATTAACTACAAATCATATATTAATCCATGCAACACACTGGCAGGGTAGGCAGATGCCTCAGTACTCACGCTACGGGGTCGATGTTATGCACGAACGAGTACTCTCTGATTTTGCTGCTGCCATGTAACGTGAACAAACACAAATGTGAATATGTATCAGTATCAGTGTTACGTGAACTTGACCGAAAATGTAAAGCAAACTGTGTCAGTCATCTGTCTCGTCACCAGACACAAAATGACGTTGCACGTTTTACAGATTTATCAAATAGGAATTTCATGTCTGTCGATTTCTTGTGTAATATTGCATTATCAACTGTCACAAGTTACGATACGTCTCACAATAATGTTGCATAACAGAACAATGATTGTGGAAAGGCTAATTATTTATTTGTAGACACTATAGATACTGACTCTACTATATCGAAGTGATCCTGGTTTCAAATGTCAGGGGTGAATTGAACAAGTACCGGCGCCGCCGCCGCGCCGTCCTGTTTAATATAGATCAATAGGAGTTGATGTGGGTTATTAACAGCAATTTATTTCCAATGAACGACACTATTTCTGCATTGATTCATAATAATAAGTAATGCATGCGTACCTCAGGTCCAAGGACTGGACTGAATAGAAGTGCGGTGCAGAATTGCGCCATTTCTGAAAACATAAAATAACTGTTTTAGACAGAATTACTTTAGACGGCTTTATACCAGATTTCCACAAACAGAGACAGACAAAACAAAGGTTCCCTCTGTCACCGCCGCGCGGAAGTATGAACAACACAAGGAAAGGACACTCACTTCACGATTTGCTATAACATAGTTTGGTCTCACTTGACTATAGTGGCGATAGCAGGTGCAAATCGAGTGCTTGGGTTTGGCGAGAGGGCGTGCGGCCGCGAGCCGGCACAGCTGTCGGGTGCTCATGGCGACGCGAGACGGGCTGTGACACTACTTCCGAAGTCCCAACGCAGACGTACTCCCTGCGGCGATGGCGGACGAGCTGCGGCGGCGTGCTTATGTCCGCTGGCGGAGCGCAGGCGCCAACTGACGGTTCCCCGCCCATCGCACCTCTCGCTATCTACTTGTGTTTACATTCAGTGTTTACATGACCGCTGACGCGTTACGTTAAATTGAATAATTCTGACAGTGTAGTAGCACCTGAGTCACGTTTTAACATAATACACAAATCTACGTAGTGGGGAAGGCCCATGCTTCACATAACCATGTCTGTTAAATTTATGAAGGACTAGCTTCTGTCAGCGGCTTCGCCCGCGTTGTGTTTGATAATTGTGCTATCTTACTACCGGGATAAAAATTATCTTATGTGTTAATCAAGGTTATAAACTATCTGTGTGCAAATTTCATCCAAATCCGTTTAGTAGTTTTTGCGTGAGAAAGTAATATAGTACATCCATACTCACAAACTTTCGCATTTATAATATTAGTAGGATCTCGAACGGGTCACGTTTTACACATACAACCACACACACAACTAAGATACTCAAAGATCATGAAAGTTATCAAGTTTTAATAACCATAATTTCAGCCAGTTCAAATGTGTATAAAGTCATCGATAATTTATTCATTCATTTTACAGTACCTACTGCCGAGATTTTTTAGAAGAAACAGCTTTTTAAACTACCTCTTTTGTATCGATGTCGCAGGCAATTCGTATAACACGCCGTTTTACATAATGGCGCGCAGGATTGAAAAACGACGCCATTATGTAATACGTTGTCCTCACGTGCAGGTGGATTGTGGTGGCGATACGTTCGACAAAGCGGCGTCCAACGTTTAGCCGTATTGTCAGCAATTCCGATACTTCAAATAACCCACTAAAATTGTCCTAAAAGTCTTGCTAGCTGGCATGAGGAGCGTAGGCGGGCCGACGGCCGGCGGAGCGTCGACGACATTTGTGACAGAAAGTGGGTGTGTAATGTAAAATACCGTCGTAGCGAGTGCGCGTCATGGCGTCGTAGCAGGTAAAACGATGCGTCCTATCGCAAAAATAATGAAAAATTTGCCCCCTTAATAACAGGGGGATTATTAAGGGGGCAAATTTTTCATTATTTTTACCACGTAATTCTCAACATGTAGGTAAAAAAAAAGAAAAAAATAAAACAGAAAAGCGGCCATTTGATTGTGACACCGTTGCCGATTGCGACACCATGTTTCTTGTTATGAATGCTGCGCCACGTGCGCACAGCGCACTTGATAAATGGAACTAAAATTTTCAAAGCGGCGTATCGACAATGCGCCCGATTGTATAACGGCGGTACCTTAATTCGCCGCTTTGACGAACGCGAAGGGCTCATTCAATGCGGCGTACTTTTTCAGCCGAATTGTAATCCGGCTGAACGCGAGGACGCAGTATTACATAACGGCTCCGTTTTTCAATCTGGCGCGCCATTATGTAAAACGGCGTGTTATACGAATTGGCTGCGACATCGATATAGGCGTAATTAAAATAACTGTAGGTTCGATGTAATATCTTGAAATCGATTTCATTCATACGCTACTTCCACGGAGTTATCGGCTTTAATGCTCCATAGCAACGAATAGCGAATCAATACGGTGTCTGGACTACGGTTTGTGGTGTAGTTAAATTCAGGGAATTCCGTAGCAGTACGTAGCATTCTCGTAGCAAGCCAAAGTCATTCAATTATTTACAAGCACATCAAAAGCGATTAAGTAACTTTTAAAATTTTTGCTTAATGTAGGATGGACAATGGTGTGTGGTGCGACCGTGCGATAAAATGCATGAAAACGAAAAGTAAGAAATAAGTTTTTAAACATTTAATATCTCGTATTTAAAATAGTTCAACTGCTTCGTTGGTCTAGAATTCTAGATTCTAGAAATTTTGAGTAGCTCGACTGGTTGTCATACTAAGTCGGTCAAGCTATAATTGAGTTTCAGATTAGCATAACAATAGTATTTGTGCTCGGTTATGGGATAGGTCTCGCCTTTTATCATATAGGACCTAAAAACACCTCTATTAACTGACGAATTTCGGGTTTACTGCGCATACTCATCTTTCTCACTTACTCTTTGAGAAATACACACGTGATGGAATAGTAATCCTACGTATTTGCAAAAGTAAAGTATTATAATAAGTAGCTGGTCTAGTTTCCACCATCAATGAATATTGACAAAGATAAAACACTCAAAACTAGAGAGTGGGGACTCGTGACGTCAGAACGCACTAAAAATTATAGGCGTAACGTATTGAGAATTTTAAAAGCGTCGTATCTTCGTCAATTATGGTTTACGTAACAAAATAAAAAATACGTGTCAAATATGTTATGATAATCTAACTGACGGACTAATTAGATTTTTTCAGGACATAAGCCTATTATATCCCTGAGCAACGACAGTAAAAAAATCGTAGAAAAATACTCGCTACGTTTACTTACTCATGTGCTACTACAGGCCAAACAAGTTATTTGCCTATACCATTATTATCTTGATCGATAACTCAAAAATGTATATTTGAATTTTCTGTCACCAGGAAAGCAGTTATACCTTTCTGAAGTCTGCCAGGAGTGCCAGGCCTTCAATTGATTTAACAGGAAATCCGCTGCAATCACTGCAACGATCCGTCTGCTTGTCGTAGTATTTATAAATTACCAATTTACTAAAGGGGGTTTTTACCGAGGCAGATAATTGGCAGACTCATACTAGGTAGTACGGGATTCCCATTGCAAGTAAGGATTAAAATACCTTGAAGAAGCTCTGAGTCTTCATCTCAGCTCGTGACCGTGGGCCTCGGACACAGAACTTATTGTCGCCTTTGTTTCGCATAAAAAAAACATCACGTCTGTAATCCCACCAGAGTTGGGAAGTGGTAAAAACCACTTCCATATCACACCAGTTATGTTTAAGTCCCATGTGTTAGGAGTTACGTATAATCATTAATCATTAAGAAACCACGACAAGAAGTGTTCTCCATCGATTCACATAGTAAAAATCAGTCACACGAGTTTTAGTTCACAAGTTTTACAAATCTGACAAATAATGTGAATTTCTAAACAAAGATTACAGTTACGTGTATTATTTTAAATTTTACTAACATAGCTTTAAGTATCTACCTACTAACATAATATGGACTTGTATCAATAAAATTAATGTGCGCTTATTCTGAAATAATTATTTTCAATTTCAATCCTCCAATGTATTTTTGAAACGCGTTCATTCTTTCAAATTATTATAATCAACCGTCAAACAGCAACGAAACCCGACAGTTGTCTGGCCCAATTTAAAAATAGTATTTCAGTATTTATTAATGCATTAATATTCTCATTCCCTAGCAAGTATTTTAATATACAAGCGGACGTGTGGTTCCCATTCCCGTGGGAGTACGGGGATAAAATATAGCCTATGTTATTCGCTGATAATGTACCTAGCTATCCATTACTGAAAGAATTTTTCAAATCGGTCCAGTAGTTTTTAAGTTTATTATCGTTACATACAAAAATACAAATCATAATAATAAGTATAGATTGTTGGAACCGATCACAATAGCTACCTTACTCTTAGAAGCTTATTGTAAGCTTTTTTCAGGGCCTTTATGCTATTAATATAAGTTAAATATTGTTTGTAACGTATTGTGGGCGGTAGCTTATCTATGAAATGTATGATTATCTTTCTATTTTCAATGTTAGTCTAGTTTTATGTAACCGTGTTTATGAACTAACTAGAAACATAAATACTTTACGATAATGAAAGAATGAGGAATAGCTGATTTTTGATGAGAATGAGGAAATTTAAAAAAAAATTGTAATCACCTCAAAACCATTATCACATTCCATCACGAATTGTTGAAAGCCACTGTTATACAAGTACCGCATACCAGAGTTGCGGGAGAGTCGCGAGGGATGTGCACGCGCAGGGTCTTGCGCGAACTGAGCCGAATATCTTGCGAAATGTCCGACACTTCCGCGCGCGACGCACTGAGCCATCCTCTT
Organism: Xestia xanthographa; assembly: GCA_905147715.2. Lineage (NCBI taxonomy): Eukaryota > Metazoa > Arthropoda > Insecta > Lepidoptera > Noctuidae > Xestia > Xestia xanthographa. The sequence continues at coordinate 23,000,915 of LR990642.1, read as the reverse complement.
TCTGCCGTTTATAAATATACTACAACTCGGAGTGCCAAATTAGTTATAGAAGGCAACACAGCCGCATTATATTTAGCTCACATTATAAATCTGAAGAATTACAAAGTAAGGATTTTTATTTTTCTAACGACTTATTATGTTTAGAAGGTTTATTTTCATCGCCTTTTCATTTCTATAAAAAACATTTAAAAAGACTTAATAAGTAGGAAAACTAATAATTTATTTATGTCTCAAATGAGTTCGTCTATTTCTAATAAAACAAATTCAGCGTCAGTTATTAATAATACGTTACTGAGCGATTACAGATAGGGCAAAGCATTTACAGAAACGAAGAATCTCTTCCACGTACGGTACCTAGAGGTTTAGGTAGACCGTAATATAAGAAATAATAATCAAAAATATGAAAGCGACTTCCACAGCGAAACTAAATATAAAGTTCATACTTATTATATTGTTATATTATTATATTGTTTGTCAAACCTAGCTGAATGGAGCTTATAATATAATGCCGTGTAGACCGTACGTTAGTATATACTATTACTAGCTGACCCGCGCAACTTCGTCTGCGTCACATAATATTTATAGCATATAGTCATTTTGTGCATTCAATTATTTTGTGCATTCAATTACGAACAAAAGCCTTTTAAAATCAATATTACTTACCTTCCATAACATACGGCGTGATAATATGTAGCCTAAAGCCTTCCTTGGTTTACAAAGAACATTTTTGTTGAATTTCAATTCAATCTATGCAGTAGTTTTGGCGTGAAACCGTACTACCATACACAGACAAACAGACAAAAATTCTAAAAAGTCACTTTTTGTCGTCAGTTACATTTTTCTAACAAAAGCCACTTATTTTTTCTTGCAAATTCTCAATGACTGTACAGTTTTTCTTTCGTTACTTGTTTATTATATGTATAGATTGATTGTGTGACCGTACCTACCTATACGTATATATACTAGGTTTGATTAGTTTAAATAGGTTTAGTGTATTGAAATAGACTAGGTAATATCTAAGTACCTATGATAAGGTCAGTCGGTTTTATTTTTAGTAGAGCTTTTATTTGAACGCCTTGGTCGTCCTTTAACAATGGTACACCCACCTTCAGTTACTCTTTACAGTCCTTTCGTTATAGTTATTTTACCGAATAGTAACAAACCAAGGATCCTTAGTGTAACAGAAATAAAGATCACGTTGTGATTTTGACTAACATGTCACCCAATGGCAACCTTATCATCATCATCATATTTTACTCTACAAATTCCTCTTAAGGTGGTCCTGGTTCCTACAGTATGATGAGCATAGCAAGCACACTGACTAACACACTCCTAAATACAAACATATTATTATTATTCAAGTAGTTTAAGTAGGTAGTTGAAGAATTTACAAAAATAAGTATGTAGTTAATTACAATGTAACCCGGTTGACTGAAACAGCAACTAAATTGACATGTAGGCTTTCTAAACCAGGGTTGTTAAAATGTGCTACGAGTCGCGTAGCAGTTTTACTACGCACTGCTACGCGCGTAGCTTTCAAATGTAGTACGGTCTGTTTGAGTGATTCTTACATAGAACTTTTTCCCAAAAATCATCTACCTTTTTTTAAATAACTAATTGGTACTTTATATTAAAATAACAAATTCTACACATTAGAATTATTTTATTGCCTTTTTACAAAAGTGACTTCGATGGGCCCCTCATTTCTCAGCACGACATCGGCGATGATCCGAATATCATCCGGATGAGTAACTGGCTCCAGCTTGAACTCTCTCACCACCTCTGCCACGGCTACCTTCATCTCCATCATGGCGAACTTTTGACCTGTACGTAAATTGAAGTTTTGTTTGTTATATGTACCGAGAATGTTAGTTGTTAATTTTTTTAATATTCAATATTTATTGTGATATTATGTTTTATTTGAGGTATAAAAAGCTACAAAATTAACAATAAACTCGTGTAAACAATAGAATCCTCTAACAGATAATTTTATTTTAGTCGTTAATTTAATAAGGTGTCTGATGAGATGACGAGTGATAGAGAAGTAATGAAGTATGGAGGAAGAAGACATGCTGCGCTGACCCCAAATGAATTGGGATAAGGGCAACAGAATGATGATGGATTGGGATAAGGGCAACAGAATGATGATGGATTGGGATAAGGGCAACAGAATGATGATGGATTGGGATAAGGGCAACAGAATGATCATGAATTGGGATAAGGGCAACAGAATGATGATGAATTGGGATAAGGGCAACATAATGATGATGAATTGGGATAAGGGCAACAGAATGATGATGAATTGGGATAAGGGCAACAGAATGATGATGAATTGGGATAAGGGCAACATAATGATGATGAATTGGGATAAGGGCAACAGAATGATGATGAATTGGGATAAGGGCAACAGAATGATGATGAATTGGGATAAGGGCAACAGAATGATGATGAATTGGGATAAGGGCAACATAATGATGATGAATTGGGATAAGGGCAACAGAATGATGATAAATTCAATACAAATTCAGGTTTTACGGTGATTTGGAAAGGATAGCTGTAAAAGTTCATTTTCAGCACAATATCTCTCGCACAGGTAACTCTTAACTTATCATTTACCTATGCAATTTCTGGGCCCAGCACTGAAAGGTATGTAGGCGTAAGGATGTCTTCCCGCACTGTTCTCGGGCAGGAACCTGTCGGGGTCGAATTCCTCCGGGTTATGGAATAAATCAGCGCGATGATGCATGTCGAAGATATTGATGTGGCAGAACGTTCCAGCCGGGATTAAATAATTACCTGAAATACAAAATACTAACTTTTGACAATCAGTCTTAACAGAGGGTATCTTATTACCCAGTACTTTACTGGGTTGTGGAGGTCAGATAGGAGGTCGCTCCATGTAAAATATTTAGATGCATCCTATTAGACTGGAAGCCGACTCCAACATAGTTGGGAAAAGGCTAGGCAGGCATGATGATGATAAAGTACTAGATATAGATATAGATTTTGCCCGAGACTTCGTCCGCGTCGAAGAAACATACCCTACGGCACTCAGTAATATAATAGTGTAGCACTGCATCAGTGAAAGATTTTTGGAAATCGAATGGGCAGTTTTTGAGATTACTTCCTATAGTTGGTGCCAGTTAAGATGAGAATAGCGGTCATTGACCGTCACCTACATTTATTAAACTTCTTAACTTTGAAAACCAAAAATAAGCCTGTTCAAGTCTCTTCATAATAAAAAACGATACATGGTTTATTTGTTTTGGTTCGTACGAAGAGATATTAGGGAAAGGGCAATGACCGCTATTCTCATCTTAACTGGCACCAACTATACATACAAACTTCTCTTAGTAATATTAAAATAGATCTAGATCAGTTATGTAATGTAACGATGTTGATAATAATATGGGTAAAGTATTCATTGGAAAGATATTATTTTGTTAATTAATCAATCGCATTATTACACGATAACGAACCGTGCAAACTGATTAGATAAACATAAAAATCGCTCGCAGCAACTGTGTACCTACGTGGTAATAGTTGGAAGGAACAAAACATCTACTTGTACGACTAGAATATGCGATTTAAAAAAAAATGTAGCACTCAAAACAGGCTCCATGTTATGTTTTGTTAAGAAAGCAGGTTATAAGAACAAAAGAACAATAGAAAAGTATACGAGTATACAGGGTGTAAAAGACCTCATCACGAAGCCGCCAACCAAGCATTCTGTACATCAAACTATGTACTTAAGTAACTTTACGCAAAAATTATTGCTGGGAAACGACTTTTTTTTTGGGGTGAAAAATCATGTTTTGTGGTAGAACTCAATGTTACGCACTCAAAACATTGTGCTGATGGATGGATTGAATAGTACAGGGGTCGTGGAGGTGTTTATTATACGTACTCAGTGTGACTTCTTCATTCAAGTTTCGACTGATGAAATGCACTGGCGGGTATAGTCGCAGTGACTCCTTAATGCAGCGTTCTAAATATTTCATCTTAGCCAAGTCGTCCATAGTGACAGGACGATTTAAATCATCTCCTAAGATTTCCTTCGTTTCAGCAAAGATTTTTTCCTGTTAGAATTAACATTCATTTTAGAAATTGTTGCATGATTCATGTCAATTAAGAGTAATTATGAAGGATGTAATGATTTGCATTACTGAATTTTATGCCTAACCCGATGCCTACAAGTACTAATTAGCATATTTTCAATATGACGGTGACAGAGAGACTTTGTGTTGACCCACTAAAATTCTTAAATTCCAGTGAAGTAATTTCTACAAATAGTTGTCGACATACTGTTTTAGTTTGGAGGCTTGTATCCGTCTCCAAATTATTTTCATTTAAATTTTTCGCGTTCATCACGGAAAAAAAAATTGTTACGTCCACTGGCGGTACTTGATCGTCCTGTGTAACTGTGTGCACATCATTATCTCCGTCTCTGTTTTAAAAAGTTAAAAAAAAAAGTGGAGGCACTATAAAATGTGACCAACCTGCACGTCCTTGTGGTGAGCAAGGAGCATAAAACAAAATGCCAATCCAGAAGCTGTAGTGTCATGGCCCTGCAAACAAAATGTAAACATGTTTATTATTTAACTGTAGTGTATAGTAAACAATACTACTGTTAATAGACTATAGTAATTATTATCGGTCGACGACATTACGCACTTCGAACATAAACGTGTCCACTTCTTCTTGAACCCCAATGTCGTCGATCAATCCTTCCTTCTTGGCTGTTATTAATAAATCCAACATGGCTATCTTCTTCTTCTTCTTGTACACGTATGTATCATCATCTGCTACGTTCTCCTCAGTTGTCTGTATTCCATATTTGTCTATGTATTCTGTTCTTTCCGCAATTACCTTCTTTGTGAAACCATGCACTAGTTTTAGGTAACCCTCCTGTTTTCTGCTCAGCGGCGTTAAATTGAATATGAAGTCAAAGAATAAAAATATTTTGATAAAACGTTGGTAGAATACGTATCCTAAATTGTAAATTGCATCTTTGTATGCATTTATGTCTGATTTATTATAATCACTCAATCTGGTACCCATTGCAGTCTCTGAAATGAACAATACTTATAAAATACGCGCTTTGACGTGGAGTTGCGGACACCAGCCCGGTAAAATACGTTTGTAAGCGCATTAATGTTTTGGTAGATTAATTAGTACAATAATTTATTAATTCAGTATTATTAAAATCTGTTAATGATAATTTAAACTAACGACTTTGAGAATACAACACCGCACCCCCAAACAAGACCGGTGCAAATAAAGTCGCATTAAAAAACCCTCGCGTGCCTACGTGAGGTTATTCTTATTCTTATTCTTTATTGCACACAAAATTAAAAAAGTATACACACAAATTAAAATATATAGCTTATGTACAACGGCGAGCTTAACCCAGAATTGAGTTTTCTTACAGCAAACCTTACTTAGGTTTAGGTTTAGGTTATTATGTATTTAATCATTAAAACTTATAAAACATTTTAGTTAACCCAAAATGGCAATAAAAACTCAAGGTACGAGGATGAAGATTCTTGAAGAGTGAATTCTTGAATACTTTCTTTATCAAAAATACGAGTATTTGTGATAAAGAAAGTGAAATACTTACCACATATAGAGCTAAGAGTAAATTCTGAGATAATAGGTACTACATCTATGGGCCGACCGGCCACTTGTTTGAGGCTGTCCACAAAGCGCTGACTATTGTCTTCAAGAATTTGACAAAATTGACGCAAAATGTTGAAATGGAAAGTAGGCGTCAGAATTTTTCTTCTTTCTTGCCATTTTGAACCTTAGAAATTAAAATTGAGTATAATTATTATGTTCCCATAATATTCATGTAGAAATATTCCAAAATAAACAAAACTGCATGCAGAACTAACCTTTGCTTACTAGAAGTCCATCTCTAAGCCAAGGTTTTAAAATCCTGTAGATTTCACTTTTTTCGTTATATTTCATATTCGAAACAATCGTCTGCATTAACATAGAATATAAATACAATAAAAGATAATTATAAAAAAAAAAACATAAAAATCACTTTCGGAATAATTTTTAAAACGCACTGTTTACCTCAACATCTTCAGGATTGTAAACGTTCACGGCCGCCATGGGGTATAACCAAATTCTATATATTCCTGAATTTTCTTTAGCTAAGTTTCTTGCAAACTTTATTACTTCAACTGAAAAAATAACACAGAAAAAAGATAGGAATTTGTTATTGGTTAAAATGCAAGCCAAATATGTTGAAGGTTCTAAGTTACCTGACGAGCGCATTATAGCCGGGGCATTCCCGAAAATGAAGGTGTCCTTCGGCCCGGGGAGTTTTCTAATTTTCCTGGCTCTTTCATTATAGTTGCAGAAAATGTGTAAGAAGCATAAAAAGCCCGCGGTTAGAAATAAATACCAGAACATTTTGTCAACGTCTACACTGTCCACCGGAACACTTTGTACTAACGACACGACTTTATCTTTTATTATGCCCACTTTCGGCAAATCAATAGATAAGTATTATTATAAAATAATCAAATCAAAATAAGGGCTAAGTACTTTTTTTTTACCAATTGATAAGTAGCAAAATATTTAAGTTACGATATCTAACCCCTTTGATGGTGTGCTTGAGACTAAAGGACAGTCAATTATTATATTTTGTGAAGATAACTTGTTTAAACGACATCTTACGTTATATGCGACGAGTTGGAAGACACGCAGACACGATTAGTGCAACTACACAATGATCCAAGCCAAGGAACAGTGGTATGGCACCTGGACATTTTTCGAAGATCTTTCCAAAATGCTTGAAGTTTGCTCTAGATGTTGCAAGAAAACTTGGTTTGAGTTGAGTGCCCGCTGAGAACTCGCAGATGGCTCGTAGGTAAGTTAAAAAAATCGCCTTTTTCTGCTTGATTAAATTTGGTATAGAATAAATGCACAGAAGAAAATCATCTAGCTAGTACATTCGTCGTAACCCTCTTGAGATGACTCGATAAAGACTTATTTACCAACATATTCCGGCTCTAGATAAATCAGCGACCTGCACCCTAAAGGTTTCGGTTATCTTTCTGCCTGCATACTAGCTAGGCAGCGGAGGTTTCGCTGTATCATTATTCAAATTAAGTCAACCCAGTTCAGTACAAATCCATTCAGTTGACCTACATATAACTAACTTAAGTATATGATTTTATTAACTTATTGGTTATTAAATACTAGCTTCCGCTCGTTAATTTTAAACACAATATGATTGTAAATAACAGCCATTGATGTTATTCAAATGTATAACTATAACCTATATTACTGACTACTGTATAATTATACCAAAATAAGTTCAGTAGTTTTGGCGTGAACAGGTAACAAATATCCATTCATACATCCTCACAAACCGATGCTGATGCTGATTATTAGTAGTAAGTTATTAATTGCTTGATCAGGCCTTTGAACTATTTAATTATTATTATCATCACTACATGACTACATATTATAAAAGAAAACCGCACCGCGTCTGTCTGTCCGAAAGCGATCCGAACTGATTTTCACCAATGCCCAGAGTGATTCATGACGAAGATTTTGGTGTATTATTATTATTTATATAATAACATTCATCCCACCAATAACATTTTCATGTAAATTAATGTTGCCAAGTCGAGACCATATGACTCGCACTGTCAAAAAGTTATCAGATCTCATGTAGAGCCATGCTTCTAACTCTAAACGCTCTAACTCACAGACCACATAGCTCTAACTCTTCAAGACCTAACTTCAAAAACTCTACACCTTCACCTTAGTCAAAATATTTGGATTGGCCGTTTCTTTACTACAAGAAGTACTAGTATAACAGAAAAGTAATGAACAGTGAATACATTTTTAGGGTTCCGTCGTCAATAAGAAACCCTTATAGTTTTGCCATGTTCGTCCTCAAAGACTGTAAGTACTAGAAAGCTGTTGCTGTGTATGAGCGCCGACAAAGTGGTAAAATAAAATCTCGAAAAGTATTTTTTTAGGGTATCTCCTGTAAACGTTTTTTGTTTTTTTTTTTTCTCACGAGTACCCCGTAGTGTGGGATGTCGTTGGAATAAGTCTTTAAAAAATATTGTCTTTCATAGTTGACGTTATGTAATACTTATGTATACTTAACGAAATGGGGGTGTAAATGTACTTTAACTACACGTCTGCCTAACCTAACGTTTTGTTACAAGACTTACTCGACTTAATGTCCTATGTCCCCTAGATGGGGCAGAGGGCGTCCACAGATGTCCTCCATCGCGATCGGTCTTGAGCTTCACGCTTCACCTCGCTCCACGTCATTCCGATGCTCGCCGCTTCTGCCAACACGGTGCGACGCCAGGTTTGACGGGGACGGCCACGCTTTCTTTTTCCTTGGGGATTCCAGTCCAAAGCTTGTTTGGGTATGGGTCAGGGTCCCTTCGGAGCGTGTGGCCAATCCATCTCCACTTGCGACGCTTGATCTGGCGGTCGATCGGGCTCTCGTGGCATTCCTCCAACAGCTCTACGTTGGAGATGGTCTCGGGCCAGTAAATTCCGAGAATGCGACGAAGACAGCGGTTGACGAAAACTTGGATTTGGCGTGAGATGTCCTTTGTGACCTTCCACGTTTCACACCCGTAAAGCAGCACGGATTTCACATTGGACCCGAATATCTTGAGTTTAATCCTTCGGGTCAGTTTCCGTGACTGCCAAACAGGTCTCAGCTGTGCGAAGGTTGCTCGGGCTTTGGCGATCCGTGAAGCGTTTTGTTACATAATATAATTAAAATTCCAAACAATTGTCTCTGTAATACATTCATTTGGTGAGCAGTTTTTGGACTACAGTTTTGTACGTTTACCTACAACTTGAACAACACTTTCGTCACTAAATGTACCTCTTAGGCAATACGCATGCAGGATGTAGGTACAATGAAACACAACACGCATTTAAATATATATTTTAAAGCGAATACATTTAAGTACGTCGAGTAGGTACATGAATATCTACTTCAGCGCTGGAGGCTGACAACTCTTGCTCTTATTACGTTTCCGTTTCCGAATGGGTGACAGCTATCACTAGGCATTTCACCGGTTTGTATTGTTCTGGTTTAATAAAATAAATAAATAATAATAAATAATGTATTCCATTTTCATGTGGTCTTCTTTAGAAAAAAACGGGATAGGTGTTTTATTATGATAAGCTCGCATTGAATCAAAATCAAAATCAAAATCAAAGCATTTATTTCAAGTAAGCCAGTTACAGGCACTTTTGAATTGTCGAAACAAAGATGAAAATTAAATGTAGCTACAGTCCCAGTCACAAGACATAAAAACTGTGAAAGTACTGTAGTTGCCCATTCACTAGCGTAGATCTCTATGGAGAAGAATGGGCAAGAAACTCCATGGACACTCTTTTAAATCAGAATATTGTTACAAAATCTTGGTTACATCATTCACGTTGAGATGGTATATTATGTGAGAACAATGTAGCAAGATGTGCACGGTATAAGTGTCCACAGCAAAAACACACAAACAAAAAAAAATACAATTCAAAATAATTCATTCAAATAAGCCATGGCAACCAAGAGATGACCAGTCACAACTGACAGCGCCCGTTCACGGACATGACGCATGGATCAGCACCATTCAGCTCAACCATTTTGAAGGGAACTAAATGATCCGACACATGCGCCACCATCAGCGAGACAATAGAGTGAGCATGACATACTCCAAACCGCCAGGGCACATTCAAGTCAAGAAAAGACGTAGGTTTCCAGTGAATGATAGCTTTCTAGTACATAGTACTCACACAATATGGGCTATGCATTTATATAATACTAAAGAGATTGATTCTATACAATGCAAAGATAGTTGTACAATCTTCAGCAGCTCCAACAATACAATTTAATGCTATCAATTTATGCGCCCCTGTCCATGTGGAGCAGGACCAGCATTGAGCCAAGCATTTTTATCAGCGATATAATCGCTCAACTTGTAATATGCTTGCTTACATAGTGTGCGTTTAATGCATGTTTTAAATTTCGTCTCATTCAGTTCAAGAATACTTTGTGGAATTTTATTATAGCATCTCAAACAGTACCCCATGAAAGATGAGTCTACTTTAGCGAGTCTGAAACCTGGCTGAACTAGTTGGTCCCTATTTCTAGTACTGTAATTATGTCTGTCACCCCTTTTACCAAAAAGGTGCAGATTTTTTTTGACGTACATTATGTTTTCGTAGATGTATTGACAATGTACCGTCATGATGCCAATATCCTTAAACAGTTCTCTTAGAGAATCGCGCCTACGAAGATTATATATGGCTCTGATGGCTCTTTTCTGCAGAATAAATATAGACTCAATATCTGCAGCCCGTCCCCACAGCAAAATGCCATAAGACATTATACTATGAAAGTAACTAAAATAAACCAGTCTAGCGGTATCTACATCAGTATACTGACGGATTTTTCTAATGGCATAGGCTGCTGAACTTAGCCGCCCCGCAAGAGATGTCAAATGAGAACTCCATTGTAGCCTTGAATCAAGCGTAATCCCTAGGAAAACCGTTTTATCTACGAATTCAAGTTTCTCTTTATTCAATATTATATCACAATCACTACTTTTAACATTCGGTAAAGCAAATCTTATGCATTTGGTTTTTTTTCATTTAATACCAAATTGTTTGCTGTGAACCAATTTTGGACCTGAAGTAGGTTATTCACGTCATCTAGATTTTGGGCCCGCCTATTTATCTTAAAAATTAGGGAAGTGTCATCAGCAAATAACACCATATTTTGAGGTTGGTTTTTCAGTAAATAGGGTAGATCATTTATTTATACTAGAAAGAGGAAAGGACCCAATATTGAGCCTTGTGGAACCCCCATTTTTACTTTTAACCCCTGTGAATTAACACCATTTATTTGAACATGTTGTTGTCTATCATTCAAATAAGATTTTACCAAACTAAGTGCAAGTTTACCCAGTCCGTAATGCTCAAGTTTCAAAAGTAATGTGTCGTGATTTACGCAATCAAACGCTTTGGTGAGGTCACAAAAAATTCCTATGGCGTCTTGAGACTCTTCCCACGCAGTAAATATGTGCTTTAATAAGGTTACACCGGCGTCAGTTGTACAACGTCCCTTGGTGAAGCCATACTGTTGATCATGTAAGATTCTGTTGGTGTTAAAATGATTGAGCATTTGATTAAGCATTACTTTTTCAAAAACCTTGCTAAAAACTGGTAACACGGATACAGGTCTATAATTATTAGTATCTTTACTGTCCCCGGATTTGAAAAGAGGTATGACTTTACTGTATTTCATTAAATCGGGGAAAACTCCTTGGTCTACACATAAATTAAAAATTAAAGCTAAGTAAGGGGCTATAGTCTCAAGTATGGATGTACAAACTTTGACAGACATTCCCCATAGATCTTCGGTTAGTTTGATCTTTATTTGCCGGAAAGTTTTAATAACAATCATAGGGTTAATGTGTTTAAATTTAAATTCAACCAGGCAGCCAGACACACTCGCCTTTAATAAACCAATTGAGAGTTCAGGTGAGGAAATAAGAGCCTCCGTTGTTTTTTGTGGTATATCGGTAAAGAACTTTACAAATTCTTGAGCTACTTCATGATTAGAGCTTTTAGGACCACATGCTGTATCTAATGTGTAGCTAGTGTTACGTATTTTCTTCCTGTTAGTCTCGTTATTTATAACTTTCCAAACTGTCTTTATTTTATTTTCTGCTGTTTTGATCTTGTTGCTAATGTGCAGTGCTTTAGCAACCTTGCATGTATTTCTAAAAATGTTTGAATACTTAGCAACATACTTGTTAAAAATTTCAGTGTTTATAAAAGGCTTAAGGCCATAAAGCTCAAATAGTCTTTCCTTACTTTTTCTGATACCTCTAATTGCCCAATCACTAAATGAGTCAATTTCAACAACTCGATTTTTTACCTAATTTCCATGGACATTTTCATTTTCAGGTTTTTTGAAAAACTTTAATAATAAAGCGCAACATATCCACGTTATATATACATTTTCTGAAAGGGGATATTATAATTCAATTACTTAGTGAGTTATTTGGGCCACCGAAATTGGCGAGCCACAGAAATTTTATTATTGCCACCGAAATTGTATTGGTGACACAGAAATTCTGCGTTTGCACCGAAATTGTGACTTATTATACATATACATTGTTTTTAATAATAAGTAAAGAAAGATAAGGTTTAATGAAAAACTGATATTATACGAATATCGTCGTTAATATATATATATTATCGTCGTAATTATGTAATGAACACCTGCATGTAACCCATGTATCACAAATAATCGATTTGATCATTTTAATAAGTATTTTCTAAAAATACAACGTGGTGTACTTGCATAAATCAGTCTTACAAAATTAGCAATTAAGGAACTGATTATGTTTTATACTTCTATGAAGAGGATGGGAAATCATCAAATGACTCGTCCCGCTCTGGGCGAAGCAGGAGGGACTTTCAGACTTTTACTGACTAAAACCCATTCATGTTCCTTCATCGCCCTTTGTGTTCCGGGGCCACGGTATCTCTTTCGAACAGTCCCGCAACCCCGGCAGGCATCGGTCCTTGCGGACCCCTTCCTATTGCTGACTCTCTTTGAGGCGCGCGTGGAACACGAACGCGCCGTCGACACGGTCTGTCGTCATGAGACGGACAGACGGCGAGCTAGCCCATAGCCCACCGTCCACAGGCCCACCACGTGGCCCCCGGCCACGACTGCATGTGCATGGACCGCACGACTCCCGCGTAGTCTCCGGCAGGAGGCGTTTGCCCCCCCCCAGGTTAGGCAGGAGCGCCTGAAGGCAGCCCCGGTCCGTTCCAGTTTGGGGGCCAAACGTCGGAAGTGCTCCACGAAGTTCCACCGGCTGTCGAAGACGAGTCCTAGGTACTTCAAAGTCGACTCGACCACACGACGAAGGTAGGTCGGCACCCGGTGATACCGGAGTGCCTCCCTAATGCAGCTCCAGGGCATGGTGTTGAAGGCATTGGCGGTGTCGACAGACACCACCAAGACAACCCCACCCCGGGAAACCGCATCCCCGTCGTGAGGGCTCTCACGCACATGATGGCGTCCACCGTAGAGCGCCCCTTGCGGAAACCAAACTGGTGTTCCGCAAGATCCGGCCACGACCCCGCAAGGTGCTCGGCCAGGTGGTTTGCAATTACTCTTTCAAAGAGCTTGCCCACCTCGCCGAGCAGCACCACGGGCCGGTATGCGGACGGAGATTCCCCAGGATGCCCCGGCTTCCGAATGAGGACCAGCTTTCCCGTCTTCCAACGAAGCGGGAACTGGCCTCTCTCCAAGCAAGCACTTAGGAGCCCCTCTAGTCGGGGCCCGAAAGCCTCCGAGGCCAGGACCCTGGCTTTGCCAGGCAAGCCGTCGGGTCCCGGGGCGGTATTTTTGACACTGAGCCTACGTACCGCTGGAGACTCGACATCTGCGCACGTCGCAGATGTTGGACATGGCCTCCTGGAACCACCCTGCCTCATTGTCAACGTCGGCAGGTGTGGCCGGTGATGTCACCCAGGCCTGCATGATCAAGGCTTCCAGGAGGAGCTCCCGGTGGATGCAACCCTCAAAGTTCAGTAAATCCAATTGAATGACTTTTTCAAGAAATAGTAATACAATTTTATTTTAATGAATGTCGGGGGCAAAGGACTTAGTTCTGTCAAAGTAATTTCGGCATAACAAGTATTGATTCTTTTCAAAAATCTTCATTAACATTAGTACAATAATTGATTGGTACAATTTCTGTGTAGTCGTGTAATTTCCGTGGGCCACGAGATGCCACGGAAACCACAGAAATTGCCTCACAGAAATTGGAAACATGGCTATTTTTTTTTTTTTACAAGAAACTATCAAGGCTATGACTATTATTTTCTAAAATATTAAATGTATACCAAAGGCTACTTAACATGCATAAAAGTGATACCTTTATTTCTTGCAAAAATCCTTTTAAAACCTGATCACCGAAATTGCAAAATTTCGTTCCGAGTAAACTGAAATCATGTTCTTAAATTTTTGGCGGAAAGACCTGGCGATATGGTGGACTACCATTCTTACTGCACGTAAGCGCACTACTGTCTCTTGCCGAGCAGGGATTTATTGTTCGTTTAAACTCATTGGTGGAAGCTCAGGACGGTGAAACAAAATGACCATAGAAATTAGTAATTTCGCTTGGACAAACCTACCGTTGACATGTACTCATTAACTATGAGTCTAAACATTCAAAACTAATTAACGTCATGTAGGTCAATCATTACTTAACGCAATCAAAATACTTTTTCCTATATATGTTGGAGATTATCTTCCTGAGAGGTAAATGCTGTGTATGAAAGTGATTGTGGACAAGACACAGAAATTGATAATTCATCATTTACCGATTTTTTTCATAAAAAGTAATAGTCTTATAAATATAATTTAAGTGGCTTCATTTAGATCCATGTCACTTTAATTCTGAGAAAAAAAATCGTTGCAATATCTGTAAAGCAGCATTGCGATTTCAGCCTAGACGCGTAAATTTTTCACCTGAGAAATTCACTCAAATATGAATTTAGGGCAAATACTTTTTGTCTTCTTTTCAAATGTTTTATTGAATTCCGTGTGAACTATTGAAAAGAAACGATCATACAATTGATCTATATTAATATCATCAAGGCCCATAACGCTTAACTTGTTCTGTAGCAAAATATTATACCTATTTAATCTGCTAGAAGTTATAGGTCTAAATTTAATTTGGACTTTTTGCGATGGGGGTGTATTACACCTGAAGGTTACAGTTTGTCCGCTATGGTCAGAGGGTAGACAATTTACTATTGCTTTATCTAAGTAATCACAATCGCAGAAAATATTATCTACACAAGTAGCAGAAGATGGAGTGACTCTAGTAGGTTCTGTAAAAGTGTTGGTCAAGTCAAACGACTTAAAAAGATTTAATAAGAGACTGCTATTTGCACATTCTTCTAAAATATTGATATTAAAATCACCACAAATAATTGTAGATTTATTACTGACTGCCAGTTTTGCCATCACATCTTCCATTATTGATTCAAATAAAGAAAAGTTTTGATAGTTTGGGGGTCTGTACACACACACAATTACATGCTTATCTAGCTCAACACAGGACAGTTCAACGCAATGTTCAACCGAGAGACCTACTATGTCATTACGTTGCTTATATTTAAAACAATTTCTTATTAATATTAGGGAACCTCCACGAAGCATAGTTTTACGGTTAAAGCAGCTACCCACCATATAGTTCTCATAATTGATAAGCATTTGGTAATCCTTAAGCCAATGTTCAGTAAAACAAATAATGTCAAACTTACTATTTTCTAAAAACAATTCAATTTCTAATAATTTGGAAGAAATGCCTTGGATATTTTGGTGGAATAATTTCAAAGTGTTCTGCTGAGGCCCTTTTTTACTAACTAATTGAGTGCAAGAAGATACGTTGGTAGGATTAACAATATTGTTAATCGTACCTCCTGTTGTCTCATTTCCTAGTTTAAATGAATGTTTCCTAGTTTGAATGCTCATAACACCTACCTTTATTCTAATTAAGAGTACTAACTTTGTCATTGCCTAGGAGCTTTACTGGCAGTGCGCAACGAAATTATTCCTCTTTTCAACCGACTTCCAAAAAGAGGAGGTTCTCAATTCGACTGTTTTTTTTTTTTTTGTATTTGTTACCTCAGAACATTCGACTGGGTGAACCGATTTTGATAATTCTTTTTTTGTTTGAAAGCTGGTGCTTCCCGTGTGGTTCCATTTAAAATGCTGATCTTCGGAGATATACAATGGAACTCTTCAAAAATAGACGGCAAATCTACCGAGAATGTTGCAATCGCTTGGATGTTTATTGTTTATACAACATCATGACGTATCATCACGCCTGTATGCTCTGAGGGGTACGCAGATGTATACAATACACCCAGATTTCGACAGTTAGGTATGTTAAGTTAGCGCGTTCGTGTTCCGCGCGCGCCTCAAAGAGATATCAGCAAAAGGGACTGGGCCCCAAGTCTGCTATTTTTATAAAATTCGTCATTCCTAAACGACGCCATTGTCATTTTGGTAAAAGTTCATAGTCTGCTAAGTTCATAATGATAGATCACTGGTCGGTCAATGGTCTCGTAATAGAATTGTGTTGGAATGATATTGTTGTATTGCCATTTTTAAAACCCGGTGGTAGAAATGATTTTCGAAAAACTACTATTAAAATTGAACATTTATTCATGCCAGATTTCATTTTATATCTATATTTTTACTTATTATTTATTAGTGTTTTAAGCCATCTGAATTAATAAGAAGTTCGTAAATAGGAAAAAACATTAAAATGTTCAACGCGGATTAATGTAAAACTTAATATTTTATCTGTTTAAATGTCAAAGTCAAATGTGACATTATAGTTTACTCTCGTGTATCTGTTTTTGTTTCTAGCGGCCGGTGTTTTGTTATTGTATTTATTTTCATTTGAGTGTTCTAGTTAGATTTTAGTTTGTATATTTTAACCCCTAAGTGGAGGAGCTCGTGGCTAAGTAATAACAGCCGCTCGGGTCAATCTTTAGGTTAAGCCGTGCTTGCCTAAGTTGGTCTGTGGATGGGTGACCACCCTTACACACCGAGTTTCCTCCGTGCCTCGGAAAGCACGTTAAGCTGTTGGTCCCAGCTGTCATTTGTAGATCTTTGACAGTCGTTACAGGTAGGTAGTCAGTGGCCTATATAGTCTGACAACCAGTCTTACCAAGGGGTATCGTATTTCCCAGTACTAACTGGGTTGTGGAGGTCAGTTAAGCAGTCGCTCCTTGTAAAATACTGGTATTCAGCTGAATCCGGTTAGACTGGAAGCCGACCCCAACATAGTTGGGAAAAGGCTAGGCAGGCAGATGATGATTTTAACCCATGGGTAACATGCATTTACAATCTTGCCTGCAGTTGTTGAACTCTAAAGGCTGCTTTACGCCGGGGCAACGCTATGCGATATTGCAGCATGCCACATGGCCGCATGCTACAATATTTTAAAATATTGCACATTGTGGCAAGAATCGTGTGGCTTGGCAACACCTTGCGTCATGCTGCTAAAGTTACTTCATCAGCCATAATCTACGGTGTCTTGTCCCCTCAATCAATCAAGTTGGTAGACCAAAACACTTTAATAAAATATACAGCATGATACTTTGAAAAAGGCACGATGTTGCCTCGGCGTAAAATACGCTGCCGCATACCGCAATTGCTGCATTGTATCGTTATTTGTAGCACACCATAATACGACGCACACCGGGGGCATCACTGTGCGGCATTGCAGCGAGCTACATATTGTGGCGTGCGTCATCTTTTGGTATGATGCAATTAACCACGGTGAGCGGCAATTGCGGTATGCCGCAGACTATATTACACCGAGGCAACATCGTGCCTAGATAATTTTCAAAGCATCCCAAACATAACCTATAAACTGTATGACGCACCAAGATTGTGGCATGGAATCCATAGTGTTTGGATAGAAGCTATGACAGTCTGATACATGACGCAAGTTGTTGCAATGCCGCACAATGTGCACCATTTTAAATTATTTAAGCATGCGCCTTTGTGGCATGCTGCAATGCCGCACAGTGTTGCCCCGGTGTAAAGTATAAACTAGCCATATTATACAGATATGTTATTACACCTACAAAACCACGGAAAAAAGTGTGCCGCGGGGCAGAGCCAGCTCACATACACGCAGTAACGCAGAATAAAGGCAAAACAGGCCAATTGGCACGTTTTTGACTCTTCACGATTGCGCGCTCACAACATATCTGTTTAATAGAATATCGTTGGTTGCCCCGGTGTAAAGCAGCCCTATGTAAAGCATGTGTGCTGCAAACACCTGCAAAAAATCAATTTACTTTTTTACCTAGCTGCATTTGGCATTTGGCTGCATTGGGACGACCCGATTGGCGCAGTGGTAGTCAGGCTGCCTTACGTTCTTAGGGTTCCGGGTTTGAATCCCGGTCGGAGCAAATGTTTGTGTGATGAGCATGGACATTTGTTTCCGAGTCATGGATGTTTATATGTATATTAAGTATGTATTTACAAACAAAAAGTATCTATGTAGTATATTAACTATCTGGTGTCCACGATACAAGCCTCGTTGCTTAGTGTGGCACTAGATGGCGCTGTGTGTAATGTCGAGCAATATTTAATATTTATTTATTTAGGTAAACGTAGATTAACTTATATTTAATTACTGTTCTTGACATAAACAAGAAATAGAGCATCTAAATTTATAAAGTAAGAAATTAATTCTATTTTCTATTTTTTATTCTAATCACTCATCATGAGTATTTAGAACAATTGCTTAGAATAATGCTCTTTATATAACGCTCTTCGTCAGTCCAACACGATCCTATTGTCATTTTGGTAAAAGTTCGTAGTCTGCTAAATTCATAGTGATCGATCATTGTCCGGACAATGGTCTCGTGTTGTAATGACTTTGTTGTATTGGCATTAATATAAGACCCGTTAGTAGAAATGATTTTCGAAAAACTACTATTACATTTGAACATTTATTCATGCCAGATTTCATTTATTTATTTATTTACATATTATTTATTAGTGTTTCAAGCCATCTGAATTAATAAAAAGTTCGTAAATAGGAAAAAACATTAAAATTTTCAACGCGGATTAATGTAAATTTAATATTTTATCTGTTTATATGTCAAAGTCAAATGTGGCATTACTGTTTACTGACGTTTATTTGTTTTTGTATCTAGCGGCCGGTGTTTTGTTATTGTATTTATTTTCATTTAATTGTCTAGTTAGATTTTTGTTTGTATATTTTTACCCCTAAGACGACCCACTGACCGAGAAGCCTATATTTATTGATTTTATACAAAATGGTGATAATTGAGCAAATTTCGGCTCCACTTGAATAATTGGAAAACCTAAACCACCAATGAAGGGCGAAGTTTATCGAAGGTAAAGATCTTGCAATTATTTGTTTTGACCATTAACGCCCCACTTTATGGGCAAAGTATGTCGCCCGATGTTACAAAATATATATTTTTTTATAGAAACAGACCATGTACCCTCTCGATGTTGCTCAATCAAAGCTGGATGCTATTGAAGCCAGGAACGAGGCGACTTTAAAACATGCTCGGGCAGGCCATCAACAACTCAGCTGCTGCATTGATGGACAGCTCCACCACAGAAAAAATGGTGAACCATAGAGGCCACTGTGTGCCAAAAAAGGTAATTACTAATTACTGTTGATTTATAGGTAAGTCATTCACCTTTAGGTAATGGTTTCACCCAAAATCGGAACTTCTACTCATTGTGTGTGCTACCAACATACCCACAATAAGTATTATGGAGCATTGAAAACAAAACAATAAAAATTATAATAATTAATATGACCCCTCCATCTAAGCTTATAAGCTTGTGTTAGGTTTAGGCTCAATCAGTAGTAGTACATTGGCCAGAATCTGACATCTTGATTGTAACTCTGATACTAAGCGCTAGGTTACACAACATGCTATAAAAGAAGTTGCAACTTTTGTATTAAACTTAATTTTGTTTGCTCAAAACATCCATCATTCGCGTCAAGCGAAGGGCACGACGACGTCTTCTGCATTCCGCCCATCTTCTTTCTCTAGCATCCACTGCGTTGGCTAGCTCGAGAACATTTTGTTCGTAGTGAATTCATTGTCTCCATTCAATATTCCACAAACACGATCGAAATAAAAGCAATGATTGCACAATGACGTTCCACTGATAGGTTAGTGATCAAAAGAACTGTCAAAACTTTAGCAGATTACCGCTCTATGTTAGTCATTGTGTACGAGATTACCATTCTAAAACAGTGGTTGTTCATTGGAAAGCCATAATGACGCCATTATATTAGTAGATTACCAAACTTGTCAAAATCAACAAATAGAAGATCAACGATAGATCATTCTGACACTATTGTAATAGCAGACTTGATTTGCGTTGGCTGGCTCGAGAATATTTTGTTCGTAGTGAATTCATTGTCTCCATTCAATAATCCACAACCACGATCGAATTAAAAACCATGACCGCACAATGACGTTTCAATGATAAGTCAATGATCCAAAGGAACTGTCAAAATTTTAGCAGATTACCGCTTATGTCAGTCATTCATTTGTCATTGTGTACGAGATTACCATTCTATGCCATTTCTTTCAATGGAGTGTCAGTGGTTGTTCATTGGAAAGCCATAATGACGCCACTAAATTAGTAGATTACCAAACTTGTCAAAATCGACAATTAAGAGATCAATGAACGACTATTCTGACACTATTGTAATAGCAGACTTGAGGCCCTGTTCTAAAGAGATACTGTGGCCCTGGAACACAAAGGGCTAACTAAGAAGGAACATGGATGGGGTTTAGTCAGTAAAAGTCTGACACTCCCTTCCGCTCCGCCCAGAGCGGGATGGGTCATCATCATCATCATCAGCCTATTAATGTTCCCACTGCTGGGACATAGGTCTCCTCTCTATAAGAGGGAGGGGTAATTTGATGATTTCCCATCCGAAAAAAAAACAAGGTAGGTATGTTAAGTTCAATATACTGGGGATACGCCTATTACCATGACATGTATTGTTAACAATGGCAAATAAATTCATGGCAAATATTTGTTTGGTAACAACTAAAAATGGAAAAATAAAAAACTTTTTTGCAAAAAAATAAAACCGACTTCAAAAAAACACAAAAAAGTGAAAAATAACTTTAGCTTCAGAAGTCGGTGACCTTTGATTGATTTAGTTTTTTTGTTTTTTTGTTTGTTTTGAAGTCGGTTTTATTTTTTTGCAAAAAAGTTTTTTCTTAGTCTATTAAACTGTAGCAACGCTAAACTTCTAAGAAAAAAATATTAGTAAAACTGCACCCCAATAGCGGAACACACTTTCTATCACAATCTGAAAGATATTGAAGAAAACCCCTAATCCATGTTTGAAAAATTCGTCTGCTCGATTACGAAAATAGCACAATGTTCATATTGTTGAATAGGGATGATTCCTGACTAAAAAAAATATGATTCTGTTATTTAGAATAGTCAGTTAGATTATCTAAAAATATTGGATACCTGTTTTTTGTTTTATCAAATTAATCGGGGGGCACGGCAGTGCCCCCGCCAAGTCGAGCGCGAAGCAAACACTCCTTTACGGGAACCATTTCGCCGCATTTTCAGGCCCCTATTTGAGAACCTCTGGATAAGACCAGAACGCAGAAATTTTCGTCATCCAGTAAGCTATAATCACATACTTAAAATCCAAAATTTCAAGTCTGTAGGTCATTTAGTTCCGAAGTTAAGCGAAGGCAAAGTTTCGCATTTATGACACTCACTCACTCATGATCATCAGAATAGAACTAGTACTTCCCATAAACTCAGAGAGCTGAAATTTGAGTTAGGGTTTAATGGCCACATAAAGGGAAAACTATAAAACTAGGATAATCGAAGATCTAGAGTACCTGGTGACCCTGATTAGAAAACACAAGAGCCCAACCAAACTATTAGAGATCGACATACCACCTTTACAAAAAATATTCAACTTGGTGGGCCGCTTCATTTGATGTCAAAAATCGAAGGTCTGAAGTATCTGATGAAGAACCCTCAGCTGGTCTCAGCTGTATTAGAGATATGGTAATGCAGGGGGCATCTGGCGACAGATTGGTGCAATGGTGTCAAGGAGCACCTGGTTTTGTACCCTTGTGTACCCTTCAACGGCCAAGTCACACAACATTAACTATAATAATAAAGAAACCGCAGTAAGGAACCTTAGACTTGGCACGACTTTGTCTAGATTTCATTACTTTTTAGAGATAAACAAGCAGCTCCATCGAGACTTGGCTAGTTTTTTACAGAATGTTTTTGGTGGGATAAAAATTGACGAAGATAAAAAGATCACGAGTGCTTGTGACGTCACTTTCAAGTAAAAAATGCACTCAAATGTGACGTCACACGAATTATAGACGCACTGTCTTCATTTTTTGTTTACGTGAAAATTTTAAAAATATGTGTCCAATATTTTTTGGAAATCTATCTGATGGACTAATTAGATTTTTAGAAGTGAAAACTTCTTTAGGCGCGTTGAGCACTTTTTGGTTGAAGGAAAAACATTGAACTCATCGTCACGTAACGTAACGTGCGGTCACGCTTCGTAGCCGTTCGTAACATTCGTAGCATCCGCTACGGCGTAGCACCACATAGGCATGCGCGGGGCATAACCAGTGCTACGACTGGGGCAGGGCCTGTGTACTTTTTGTTTTCACTTCTATCTGCAGTCCCCAAAGACTGCTCCGATTTTTTTTATTATCTACCCTATTGACAGTTTCAGGCTTTTTCAATAATATAGTATTGTATGTTTTTTTCGTCCGTATGGTGTCGGACGTAAAGAATAACACCATCCCATATCTTCCCGTGGGTGTCGTAAGAGGCGACTAAGGGATTTACCAGAGAATGGGCAGCAGCGCTCTCTGTGTCTTGTGTAAGAACCGCACTCACTGCGATCGCCAACCCGCCTGCCAAGCGTGGCGAATATGGCAAAACCCCCCCAAATGAATAGCGCATCACAAAAATGGCCCCTAGTGCCCGGCAGCCCGTCTACCCTCGACTACGGCAGCGGTCGAGGCTACGGCGTGGCAAGGGGTGCGAAGAATCTCCGGAAGGGATCCGGCTGCCAATACCGACGACTAGACCTGGCAACATATAACACGCGCACACTCCGGACCGACGAGAAGATAGCGGAACTCGAAGAGGAATTGAGCAGGCTGCGATGGAGTATTGTGGGATTATCTGAAGTCCGAAGAGAGGGGGAGGACACGATAATCCTGAAATCCGGCAACCTGCTCTATTTCTGCGAGGGTGACCGGCAATCCCAGGGTGGTGTTGGGTTTATCGTCCACAAGTTCCTTGTGAACAACGTGGTGAAGATCGAGAGTGTGTCGACCAGGGTGGCGTACCTTATACTCAGAATATCCTCAAGATATTCGCTGAAGGTCATACAGGTCTACGCCCCAACCTCGGCACACCCCGACGACGAAGTGGAGACCATGTATGAGGATATCTCTAAAGCCATGCATGGTTCCAAAACTCACTTCACAGTTGTCATGGGGGACTTCAACGCGAAACTGGGCAAACGAGACGGCGATGAGCTGCAAGTGGGGCAATTTGGAGTTGGACGTCGGAATCGCCGGGGTCACCAACTGGCTAGTTTTATGGAGAAGGAGGGCCTCTATATGATGAACTCCTTCTTCAGAAAGCGTGAGCACAGGAAGTGGACCTGGCAGAGCCCCGATGGTGCAACTAGGAATGAGATCGACTTCATCATGTCAACCAAGAAGCAAATGTTCAATGATGTCTCTGTGATCAATTCGGTGAAAACCGGGAGCGATCACCGCATGGTAAGAGGCACATTGAACATCAATATCAAGCTTGAAAGGTATCGACTGATGAAGTCTACGCTCCGTCCAGCACAGATCCAAATCCAAAACCCCGAGAGCTTTCAGCTTGAACTCCACAACCGTTTCGAGTGCCTAGGAAGCTCAGTGGACGAGTACAACGATGAGTTCGTGGAAACTGTCCATACGACCGGGTCTAAGTTCTTCAAGGCGCGTCGTACAGATCAGAACAAGAGGCTCTCCGATCACACTCTCAAGCTCATGAAGGAGCGGCGTGAGATGATCCTGCAGTCTTCAGACGAGGCGTGTGAATATCGGCAGCTCAATAGACGGATCTCTAAATCCTTGAAGAGCGACCTCCGCCGCTTTAATACCGAGCGTATTAAAGACGCGATTGAGCGGAATAAAGGCTCCAAGGTATTTGCAAGAGATCTGGCTATTGGGCAGAGCCAGCTCACGAAACTGAAGACCGACGATGGTAGGATCTTATCCGCCAAACCGGAGCTTCTGAGGGAGATCGAGAGCTTCTATGGACAGTTGTACACGTCAACTAGCAAACCCGTCGTAGATCTAGCAAACGACCCAAGAGCTAGACTGACCCGACACTATACTGAAGACATTCCGGACGTCAGCCTGTACGAGATTAGGATGGCTCTGAAGCAGCTCAAAAACAACAAGGCACCGGGTGATGACGGAATTACGGCCGAACTCCTGAAGGCGGGTGGAAAACCGGTACTTAAGGCCCTTCAGAAGCTGTTTAATTCCGTCATACTTGAGGGAAAAACGCCACAGGCATGGTGCAGGGGTGTGGTGGTGCTCTTCTTCAAAAAGGGTGACAATGCCCGGTTGAAGAATTATAGGCCCATCTCACTTCTAAGCCATGTCTACAAGTTGTTTTCTAGAGTCATCACGAATCGTCTCGCGCGCAGGTTTGACGATTTCCAGCCACCCGAACAAGCCGGTTTCCGAAAAGGCTATAGCACCGTAGACCACATACATACGCTGCGGCAAGTTATACAGAAGACCGAAGAGTATAACCTGCCTCTCTGTTTAGCGTTTGTGGACTACGAGAAAGCCTTCGATTCGATCGAGACCTGGGCTGTACTGCAGTCTCTCCAACGGTGCCAAATCGACTATCGGTACATCGAGGTGTTGAAGTGTTTGTACAAAAACGCCACCATGTCAGTCCGACTTCAAGACCAAGTCTCAGAACCTATCCTCCTGCAGCGAGGTGTGAGACAGGGAGACGTCATATCTCCGAAACTGTTTACTGCTGCACTGGAGGATGTCTTCAAGGTTCTGGACTGGAGAGGGCTAGGCATCAACGTCAATGGCGAGTACATCACTCACCTTCGGTTTGCCGACGACATAGTGGTCATGGCTGAGACCATGGAGAGGTCCTCCATGGTCAGTACAATGCTCGATGACCTCAGTAGAGCTTCCGGAAGAGTGGGTCTTAAAATGAACATGGACAAAACCAAGGTCATGTTGAATGCCCATGTCACACCCACTCCTATCAAGATCGGAGACTCTACACTCGAAGTTGTTGACGATTATGTGTACCTGGGACAAACGGTCCAGTTAGGTAGGTCTAACTTCGAGAAAGAGGTCAATCGTCGAATCCGACTCGGCTGGGCAGCGTTCGGGAAGTTGCGCGGTATCTTCTCGTCCAACCTACCGCAGTGTCTCAAGACGAAAGTCTATGACCAGTGTGTGTTGCCAGTGATTACATACGGGACCGAAACGTGGTCGCTTACAATGGGCCTCATCAGAAGGCTTAAAGTCACCCAAAGGGCAATGGAGAGGGCTATGCTCGGAGTTTCCTTGCGCGATCGAATCAGAAATGAAGACATCCGCAAGAGAACCAAGGTTACCGACGTAGCCCGAAGAATTGCCAAACTTAAGTGGCAGTGGGCAGGGCACATTGCTCGCAGAACGGATGGCCGATGGGGCCGAAAAGTTCTGGAGTGGCGACCGCGAACCGGAAGACGTTGCGTTGGAAGGCCTCCCACTAGGTGGACCGATGACCTGGTGAAGGCTGCGGGAATCCGCTGGATGCGAGTCGCACGGGACCGTTCAATGTGGCGACACTTGGGGGAGGCCTATGTCCAGCAGTGGACGTCTTTCGGCTGAAATGATGATGATGATGTTTTTTTAGTTGCAACGAGTCAAGAGGTCCCAGAGCTTATTTCCTTTTAAAAAATACGCTTAAAAGAAAAATAATCATCTCTTCAAATGAACTATGCCTGTTATGCGAGTCCAATCTACATAGATCTGTTTATATTCGAGCCCAGGGTCACGGTTTACCTAAACTTGTTCTCTGCTGTTGATAAGACATTTTTGAGTACTTAGGTATTGTAGGTCTAACTGATATCGCTTCTTTACTAGTAGTCGTACTTCTGTCCTATCATTAATTGTCAAAATAGTTTGTTGTAGGTATAATCAAAGTCTCTGTGTACTTATGATTATAGATATTATTGTAAGATATCTATTAGGTAGGTACCAACTTGTTACAGGTATATATGGGATTAAAACGTATACCTAAATCTAGATAAAACTCACGTTTATCCAGCGTGACCGTTGATAAAAAAGACCTGTCCAAAGTTCTGTAGAGCTATATCTGTGAATGGATAGGAAAATACCTTTATATGTAGGTGTAGGTATGTACATGGGAAACAGGTTTAGCCAAGCAAAACAGAAAGTCCATCTCCGTTTCTGAAAAGGCATCGGTTTTCTTAACTTTCCATTGGGGATCCTCCGCTATGAGCGTGATATATTAGATATGAGCAATATGAGAGCTTTTTACTCATCATCATCTGCCTAGCCTTTTCCCAACTATGTTGGGGTCGGCTTCCAGTCTAACCGGATGCAGCTGATTACCAGTATTTTACATGGAGCGACTGCCTATATATGCAGCGGTGGCCCAGTGGTGGCGGCCCCGACTTACGAACAGTAAGTCGTGGGTTCGAATCCAGGCAGGCGCATTACTTTGTGTAATTTATTTCATCACCGCTGCTCTCAAAACGGTGAAAGAAAACATCGTGAGGAAACCGGCATGTCCTAGAACCAAAAATTCGAAGACATGTGACATCTACCAACCCGCACTGGGCCCGCGTGGTGGATTATAGCCCATTCCCTCTCATAGAGTGGAGGCCTGTGTCCCAGCAGTGGGAACATTAATATGCTGATGATGATGATGATGATGACTGCCTATCTGAAATCCACAACCCAGTTAGTACTGGGTAATACGATACCCCTTGGTAAGACTTGTTGTCAGACTTTTTGGGCCACTGACTATCAGTAACGACTGTCAAAGATCACAAATGACAGCCGGGACCAACTGCTTAACGTGCTTTCCGACTCTCCGAGGCACGGAGGAAACTCGGTATGTAATGGGTAGTCACCCATCCACAGACCAACCTAGGCAAGCACGACTTAACCTAAGGATCGACCCGAGCGGCTGTTATTATTTAGCCACGAGCTCCTCATGAGCGCTTTTTACTAGATCATACATTTGCAAGTAGAAATAACAATCATGAGCTGTGATCGAGATACGATCTACGTCAATGTATAATTTTAATGTTTCTGCTGGATTCATGTGTCACGCAGTCTTGAGGATGTCGGCAAAAGCATAACAGATACCAACTTCTAAGGAAAGAAGGGAAAACGTTATTTGAATACATCATAACACATCATTTATTAACGACCAAAACATTGCATTTTCTGACTGTACCATTGCACATTAGGTACCACCTACCTCTCTATTTAACAAAGAATAAGTAATACTAATAATATTTGACTAAAATAAGTACATAAATATTTTAATAACTAATGTTGCCTTCTAACAAAGTTAACTTTTACAGGTCCATTGTTTCTTAACACGAGATGCGCTAGAAACTCGATGTCTGATGGTTTGGTCACTGGTTTCAGTTCGAACTCACGCAATACTTCTGCAACCGCAATTTTCATTTCAAGCATCGCGAACTTTTGACCTGCAAAAACACATGTTGTATGACTTTTCTTCCATTGTACCTGGTGGATTTGGTCCCATACAACTTAAGACCTAAGTAAAAAGTGGCAATGTGATCAAGTCAAAGGCATAAAGGTATTTCTAAGCAGTAACCAATAGTGGCAATTGCAGGTTAGATCATTCGTGAACTATCTACCATATCCAGAACTGTATATATGGAAACAATGACAACGTAAACATGTATACAAAATATTATTTGTGTATATACCGATGCAGTTCCTGGGCCCCGCACTGAAGGGTATATATGCATAAGAATGACGTTTCTCGCAGTTTTCTGGCAGGAACCTGTCGGGATCGAACTGCTCCGGGTTTTCAAACAAGTCTTCACTATGGTGCAGGTCGTAAATGGGGATGTGACATAATGTACCAGATGGTACTGTGTAGTTGCCTGAAAACAATAAAACAACGAAATCAAACCAATTCAAAGAAAAATAAAACAACCGAAACGCAATTTTGCGAAATTGTAGAGTTATTCTTACATCCAGTGCGAGTATGTTGCTGCGGAGCAGAACACCGTGTATGGTCCGTACCTGCTGCAGCTTTGTGGCCGATAAGAATGCCACGTCATCATCATCTGCCTAGCCTTTTCCCAACTATGTTGGGGTCGGCTTCCAGTTTTACCGGATGCAGCTGAATACCAGTATTTTACATGGAGCGACTGCCTATCTGACCTCCACAACCCAGTTAATACCGGGTAATACGATACCCCTTGGTAAGACTGGTTGTCAGACTTTTTGGGCCTCTGACTACCTAACGACTGTTAAGGATCTACAAATGACAGCCGGGACCAACGGCTTAACGTGCTTTCCGAGGCACGGAGGAAACTCGGTATGTAATGGGTGGTCACCCATCCACAGACCAACCTAGGCAAGCACGGCTTAACCTAACGATCGACCCGAGCGGCTGTTATTATTTAGCCACGAGCTCCTCATAAGAATGCCACGTATGCCACATTAAACTAAGCCCAAAAAATACACAAAGGTACATAACATGCGCAAAAAACACTTACTTAATATTGTAGTTTCGTTCAATTTCCGACTTATAAAGTGCACCGGCGGATATAGTCGCAGGGACTCCTTGATGCAGCGTTCTGTGTATTTCATCTTAGACAGGTCTTCCATGCAAACCCATCGATTTGAGTTACCTAACACTTCTTTCAGTTCAGCTAAAATTTTTTCCTAAAAAAGTTAAGAAAATAAACTATATTATATCTTCTAGATTTTGCCTATATACTACTATATACAAATCTTGCTGCATATACAAATTGTATATACAAATTTTACAGAAGTTACCTACTGATGTTCAACAGACTAAATCTCTGCCGGTAACATGTTCAAGTAGTAGTTATGCACTATGTAATTATTTATATTAAATTCTACTATTTAGTACTAACTTGTACATCTTGATGATTTGCGAGCAACATAAAGAAGAAGGTGAGTCCGGAAGCTGTTGTTTCATGGCCCTGAAACAGTTTAATAAACGTTAATACAGTGGCTTTGAATATTGTCTGGTATTTGTTCTGTGATTGAAATCTTACTTCAAACATAAAAGTGTCGACCTCTTCCTGGATTCCCTCTTTGTCAATGAGTCCTTCCTTCTCAGCAGATAAAAGAAGATCTAACATGGCAACCCTCTTCTTCTTCTTGTACACATAAACGTCATCATTCTCGCCAGTGTCATCAAGTATGCTAAATCCGTATTGGTTTACGTACTCTTTTCTTTGAGCTATTACCTTTTCAGTAAATCTTTTCACTGTTTTTATAAGTCTCTTTTGTTTTCGCCCCAATGACGTCGCATAGAATATAAAGTTAGGATATAAATAAACTTTGATGAATCTATGGTAAAAAACATGTCCTAGTTCGTGAATGGCTTGCTTGTAGGTCTTGCCAGTTCCTGAGATGTCTTCACTTTTCTGCTTGCCCATAGCAGTTTCTGAAAAATTTACTCTGTTGAAAGTAAACACTGTTGTCTTTTCTTGTCTCTTTTGGGAATTTTAATTGTACAGTTTAGTGCCCTGTACATTGTATTAAATTGTAATCATAGAGGAGACAGTTTTTTTAGGCCCTCTTCGATGTTGCGTATATTCATATTACTTACACCAAAAAAAAGTAACCATTTTATTATAGTAATAAACGAAAGATTACATAGAAACGAAACCGGAATCTAAAATCATAATAAATAAGTTGTATTAAGATATTTTTTGCGAGTCAAATCATTCCTGTTGTGGTCAATGCCATTTGACAGAAAATACTTACGTTAGGGGCGTTTTTCCGTTTACAAAAAAAAAAAGTACGGTATCCATTGGTAATAATATCTGCTTTAATTAAAATAGAATATAATATAAAAATAAATGATATTAAACTGGGAGCTTTTTAATGCTATTTTAGAGGTTTCCACTAAAATCTTTTAGATCGTACCTATAGAAAATCATCATGACATGGAACGTTGTAAATCCGTCTTTTTGGTGATTGACAGACAACTTCATTTGACATTTACTCTTTTCGTTTATTTCGATTTTTGTGAAAGTGTTTCTGCGATTTTTTCGCATATAATAAAAACTATTTTATGAAAATGCAATCTGCTGGTCGTTGTGTCAATTGTGCAGTAAGATTTCAACGCAATGTGCGAATACAATTACTTTCAGAGACGTGTTATTATTATTTATTGTTAGATTCACGTTTTCATTTTCGAATTTCTCATCATTCCGGTTAGACATGGCTTAGCTTACCACTGTAATCTATGTGTTATGATGTTATATATAATACTGAGGTAGATACGTTTTACCGACGTCAGCGTGGCAATGCAAACACAAGCTGACCAGCTTGTGTGACTTCAGTCTGTCCTGCACACGTCCTGCGTCTGGTCGCGACGCCAACTGACGTTTAACGGGAGTTTGCTTTATGAAATTGAACAAATATGCCTAGTTTTGTGTTCAGAAAGTGCAATACTTATACTGGGCCGGCTGTAAAAATCAAGAAGGATGTGTCTTTTCATTTGTAAGTACTGTTTATTCTATTTAAAATGGAAAATCATAAATTTTATTTTACTCAAAAATGACTGCCGCGCTGTTGCCGCTTTGTCACCTACACGAAAGAGACAAGTAGCGTGTTGCATTTATGAGTGACAGAGAGAACGAGATAATGGCGCGCGGTGTTGTCAGTTCGAACGACGCTAAAGGATGTTGGGGTGATATGGCCATATGGGGCCTGGCCTAATTTAATATTCGAATATCACATATTATTTTTCACCACTGGTGCCCAATATTATCCATAGTAGACAATGATATTCTAATAAACAGATATGTTATATACCTACAAACCCACCGAAAAAAGTGTTTCGCGCAGCAGCGGCACTACACCTTTTTATTCATTCTACATTTCACTACAAGTCAAAATGACACAAAAGAGATAGCTCGATAAAACCAATAAGAAAAAAAAAGAGACAGATAGTGTTGTTCTATGTCTGGACTCTGGAGTTCACGCGTCGTTGTCGTACTCACGACAAAAATGCATTTCCCATTTCTTTCTTTTTTATCCTTCAAATATTAGAATATTAAGAAAATAAATGAAAAATATTAATAAATCGAAGTATATTGCGTAGTTACATGTGGTATGAGATCCCTTGTGTTTTATTTACTTGGGTATCATAATTGGTACACTTTCTGAACACGCACGATGGCATTTTTACAATTTTTATCTAAATTCGTAGCAGCGTATCGCTCGTCGCCATGCGTGTTGCAGACTAAAGGCTATACGGCCCAATTGGGCCGTTTTCGAATCTTCACGATTGCGCGCTCACAACATAACTGTTTACTAGAATATCATTGTTATTAAATAAATATAACATTTGACTTTCATCATTAACCTCTATTTTGTTCTAGATTTCATAAAGACGGATTAATTAAAGAAAAATGGGTACAAGTAGTTAGAACCCAAAGACGAGAAGATACAACATACTCAACTATTTTTTCTCAACTTTAGTGATAGTGAAGTGATAGTGAAACAAAAAAACATACCTACATAATATTATTATTTGTAAATAAACATTTTTATATTGAAAATTTACTGGTTATTTTCTTCATGCTGCCCTGATTAGCCCTGATAGGTACCCATTTTTCCCCATTTCACTCTATCTAGCTGCTGTCATAGACTGACATTGACCGTCACCCAGCTAGCCGCTCATGTAAAATATCGCCATATTTTTACTTCTTTATAATCAGTATGACGTCTCTATTGGTAAAATCTCATTGACTGTAATCTAGAGATTATAAGGAAGAAAT
This sequence comes from Xestia xanthographa, assembly GCA_905147715.2. Classification (NCBI taxonomy): domain Eukaryota; kingdom Metazoa; phylum Arthropoda; class Insecta; order Lepidoptera; family Noctuidae; genus Xestia; species Xestia xanthographa. The sequence continues at coordinate 22,969,170 of LR990642.1, read as the reverse complement.
CTATATATGTACCTACGTTTCATTAATATCTGCTACAATTTACGTGGGTAGCCTGTTCTCCAAACAAAAAAAAATTGTCTCCTTTATCTTCATACCCATCTTTAACTTTAACATAATATAATATTATGTACCTCCTACATTTAAATCAACTTACGAGTTGATATAACGTATTAAGTCTCATCATCTGCCTAGCCTTTTTCCCAAGTTTATTGGGGTAGGCTTCCAGTCTAACCGGATGCAGCTGAAGACCAGTATTTTACATGGAGAACTGCCTATCTGACCTCCACAACCCAGTTACGTATACGATATATAATACGATACCCCTTGGTAAGACTGGTTGTCAGACTTTTTGGGCCACTGACTACCTGTAACGACTGTCAAAGATCTACAAATGACAGCCGGGACCAACGGCTTAACGTGCTTTCCGAAGCACGGAGGAAACTCGGTATGAATATAACATAATATGTCAACTTACCACAAATGGTGTTAAGCGTATATTCTGACAGGACAGTTGCAACATCAATGGGTTGTCCAGCCGTTTGCCTCAGTCTTTCCAAGAATCGTTGTGTATTTTCTTCTATGATATAACAAAACTGACGCAGTATGTTGAAATGAAACGCAGGCGTCAGGATCTTTCTTCTGTCTTGCCATTTTGTGCCTGGAACACCACTGAGATTGTTTTATGGAAACATATTCGTTAATTTATCCACTCGCTTGATTTCTTTTATGTTTGTGTCAACTTAGTACTCGTAGTTTGCAAAAGTATCTTCTAGTGGTATAAGTACCAATCAATATTTTTTTCCTCACTTTATTATTGTAATACTTAGTGTTCGCTTCTTTATAAAATATTACCCACATAAGATTTGCATTCTGTATTCATTATTAGTTATTTAATATATTCACGATGTTGATTGTGTTCAGACGATGCTTATTTACTATGTCTAGAAGGTACCTTGTCAAGTTGTTTCGTATTTTAAAAAAATATTCGTTGTTTTTATTCGGTAGTACCTTTGCTGTATTGTATCGCTCTATTTCTAATTATGTATTCCCTAAAAATAGTTGTTTTACAAAACAAAAAACCATGCTTGCAATGCCGATGTTTCAGGCAGAGTTTTACCTCAGTTCCCATAGCCACATTTGGTCAGTTATGTTGAAGTCCCATGTAATACCTAGACCTATCCTATACCTTCGAGGTAGTAAAAAATATAAGTAGATATTACACTACTTTCAAACTCCCAACCTTCGTAGAAATATGCTGGATGTTTGTCAGATTCCGATTTACCTAGCTAAGCTAGTTGGGATTGCTCCTAATTAACAACAGAAGCTGAAATAATACTCGTAAATGGTACTGTACCATTGCTAAGTAACAGTCCGTCCTTCAGCCAAGGTTTCAGAATCGTATAAATCACGCTTTTTTCGCCATATTTCATACTGGACATGACCAACTGAAAATAAAAATAACTTAGGTAAATAATGATTACAAGGTGTCGCTTGCATCCTGGTCAAATTCAAAGAGGTAATGGTTCTTGACCCGAATCAATAATAAAATGGGTAGGTTTTTTTTCTTATTTACGGAAATCAGTAAGTGTAAACCACCCGTATTAAAACGCAGCCCGTCTGTTGCTAGCCCTATAACCGCGCCTTCACACACACAAATAAACGCACGCAGCGACATCTCGCGCGATGGCTGATTCTGTTTATTACTTTCGTATTATTCTGAAATACTGTCAAATTTAAACAATTTAAAATAGCAACTTTATTAATTATTGACCAGGTATCGTAATTTAAATTGATCATTTATGTCTTTTGTGAAAAGCTCTTGAATTTTGACTAGGATGCAAAACTGCACCTTGTATAACATCTTATTATAAAATATCAAGGTGGGTAGTGTTAAACTGTTAAGGTATGTAGGTAATACTGGAGAAGGTTAGCACTGTTATTAATTCAGTTTCAACCTTCCGTCTCAAACTATAAAAAAAGACAATTTGGCAATATGTTAATGACACAATAAAATGTGTTAGGTATTTGAAATACTGATCAAATAAATTGATTGTGAATAGGGAAACCGGTTCTTAGACTGGGTAGGTACGTAGGTATTTATTAAAAAGAAAAAGTTTTTTTTTTTTTGCAAATGTACAATATTATTTAACGGAAAAGATCACTTGCTACTTTTGCTTGTGCAAAGTCTGGGTTCGAAACAGTAATACAAATAAATAAAATGTAGGTAAGTGTCTGTTTGCATTTTCAAAATAACGGCTTTTTACTGAATGCTTAAAATAACTATACATTTACATATAACAATAGTACATTTGGATATAAGTGAGGAAACTTTGTATATTGCATTCGAGGCGGAATACACACCCGAGCTGCAGGCGAGGCTGTTATTGAGCCGAGAACTGCAGTAACAAATCCCCACACGTCGAAATAAAATAATAGAACGAAAAGTACTTTTATCATGAATTATTAGAAAACTATGATTTAATTTGCTTTTTTTCCGTGCATTGCTTTCGCCAGAGGTTGAAGGAGAGGCAAATTGTATGAAGCCGCTAAACAGCCTAACATGATAAATAGAAAATTAAAATCCTTTTGAATTTAGAGCATAAATAAACGTTATTTTTTTCATAAAAGTAAGTAGTTGTTATGGTTAATCATGTTATCTATGATGATCTGTTAATAAACACAATTTAAATATTCAAATAATATTTACGCCGAAAAGAATCATCTCGTTGCCGACATTATAAAAAAAAAACAATCACCGCCGATTAAAGGCATTGAACGAATTTGGACTAAGTATACCTAGGTTATCCGTGGAAATTTTTATTTACGGACACGTGTGTGAAGCATGTTGAACCTAATCGTAGTGCGTTATATAGGAACCAGTTTTCGAGGAAGTGTATTGAAAAAGTCTTTTTATTTTTGTCTGTCTGTTAGTTCCGACTTATCTCCAGAACGGCTGGACCGATTTCGACGGGACTGGCAGATAGCGTAATGTTATAAATTACCTTAGACTATTTTACAAAAATGATTAGGATTCCGTGCAAAAAATATAAACTCTGGAAATTTTTAACAAAATACGATTCAAATAAGGAAGTGATATTTTTATAATAATTTCACGCAGACGAAGGTCGCGGGGCACAGCTAGTCTTAAAAATATAAAAAAAAAACATTATCAAAGTCGCTACACGTGTTTCTATCTGAACGCGATTTGCTGCTTACACGCGTCAAGTGTCAACTTGAAAAAAAACCCGGCCAAGTGCGAGTTGGACTCGCGCACCGAGGGTTCCGTATAAACTTGTAGGTATTTTGTTATTAAACTACAAAACGGTTCTCAGATTTTCATGTGCTGTAAGACTTTACAAGTCTTTACATGTGCTGTAAGACATCGGTTTTTGCCAAATTTCATCATTCTAGGACAACGGCAAGTACCTACCCTATAAATTTTGATTCCCATGAGAGTGTCGATAGGTATCGACACTCTACACACTTCTAAGTTAACGTAAAAAAAAGAAAGCAGTTTCTAGATTTTTTTTCAGAGCTCCAAGGGACTATAGACTTTAGTAACATGGTGTTAATTTCAATACGATATCTCTACGCGTTCCTGAGATAAAGGGTCTTGAACTCTTGACAGACAGACGGCGTACTTTAAATATGGAATGAAAACGTTTCTATATTTTATTTTTTTGATAAAGTTAAATAATTTAAATAAGAAGAAACTGTGTGAAAAAAGGTAATAATTAAAATAACTCCACAAATGAAAAAGTTATGAAAATAAAGTTGATATGAGGTCATTACGTTACTTATTATTGATGTATGGCCTTCGATCAACAATGTTGCTAATTGTTGATTGAAGTGTAAGGCTAACGAAACAAACCCAAACGAAGTTAGTTAAGTGGTACTGTAGAAATAAACCTTTGTGGTAATAATGGTTCACCCTTGTTTGGTATAACAACTTTTGATGTAATGTTACTAATTCGAACAACGTTTAAGAAAATAATCAATTTGTATAATATCGATTAACATAATTTTCATTTCATCGAATATTTATTTGCGATAACAACATTTGCGCTATTGATCAAAAGGTATAATGTTCATTTGATGTAATGTTCAGGTGGTATAACATTTATTTTATCGAATACTCAATTGGTGTAATGTTATGCAGAAAAGAAAACATAGTAAATATTTGCAATTTTTTTATTTTGAAAAAGAAAACAGACTAATCTGAAATTAAATGCGATCAAATTTTAATGAGGTGGTTGATGACAAACTAGTTTTGCCTAGGCCGACTTGGGGCACCCCGACACGGATAGATTAGGTTAGAAGGGTATGGCGGGGTCGAATGAGCGAGCGAAGCGAGCGAATAGACCCTGCCATACCCTTCGTGGTTATTTTTGTATAAACCATTCAGGAGTAGCAGCCCCACCAAGCGGGGCTCCGTCGACCGGGTCTCCCTCGACTCGGATGCAAGAGCATAACAGTTCAATTTCTGGTGGTCATAAATATATTTTTGGTTCTAATTTTACGATAAAATGGGGATTAATTTTGGTGATCATTTACTAATTTCGGCAATCAAAAGTGTTTTTTTTGCCGTTACATTTTGCTAAATCTGGTGGTTCGTTAATGGGTCTTCCCTTTATAGCAGAACTTTTTATGTCATAATGTTATTTTGGATAACAGCGGATGGCATAAACTTCATTTCGCAGAAAATCGTTTGGAAGACACTCATTTAGCATACATTCAAACCTCAAAATTTTGTAAGTCAGAATCATCTTTAGGCATAATTTTCATATGCATAAGAATTAAACGTAGAAACATCTTATCGCAGAAAGTTCACAGTCAGAATCATCTTTTGGCATAAATTTCATATCGATAGTCATTAAAAGGCAGAACTATCATATTTCAGAAAGTTTACTGTATGAATCATGTTTTGGCATACATTTAATAATGCATAATAATGGAAAGCCTCATCTATCACATTACAGAAAATTCATAGTTAGAATAATTTTGTATTTCTTACCCTAATAATAAAATTGATTGAACATTTTTTTTTCGCCACAAAATTACGTAGGGCCGACAAGACTACGTGGAGGCGGTTTTGGAGCGATTCGTTTCTGTCACTAACTTTTTTAGCGCAACATATTGTCTTTTTAAGACAATATTTTAATTCTAATTTAAGGTTAAAAATGCTATTTTATAGAAATGGCAATAATGTCAAATAAAATTATTGTAAATGAAATTCTGCCAGGGATCCTTTTTTTGCATAATCTTCTTTTTCCTAATATACTTTGGCATAACTGTTTAGCCATAATAATCCTTTGCCAATTTTTTTTGGCATACTGTTTATGTTGGCATAATCATCTTGAAGGCTAATTTGTTTTGGCATAAATTGAATTTTGCATAATGTTAATAGGCATAATGTCTATTAGCATAATAGTATTTAGGCATACAAATAATATAAATACCGGAATCAAATTTGAGTTATTTTTACGTATTGATTTTGAATTAAAAAATCATTAAGCTGTGCTACAAAAGTTCACTACTAACAGAAACGAATCGCTGCAAAACCGAATCCACGTAGTCTTGTCTGCCCTACCCCTAGAGTGTAATCTAAGCCCGCGTAGGCGCGGAGGGGCGAGGCGGCCTGCGAGTTGAGGAGCAGGTAGTTTTAACGCAGCTGAGGCTTGCTAACGGCTTGCCAAATAATCGTCGCTCTAAATAAACGTTATTCTAAACGAAACTATGCGGAATTAAAACATTGCCAAAGGTAATTATGCCAAATAAAATTCGTAAACGTTAAACGTATGCCATTGTAAATTGGGACATACAAACATTCGGCCAAACAATAACTATATTAAATATTTTTTACGCCTTAAAAATATTCGTTTAAAGAAGATTATGCCAAGTGTGCTAAGCCAAATAAATTTCGGAGCATTAATATTCTGTCAAATAGAAGGAACCCAATCAGGTGGTTCGTTAATTGTATGCTAAATGTGTTAATTATTTATGATAATTATTAATGAATTCAGTAGGTGAAGGAACAATGTTATAGTTTATAGACAATGAAAGGAAACGAATTATTAATGAACTGAATATTCGATACGATCTTTCGACTGAATCATTATTAGTCCAGTGAAATATTAGTTTAAATAAAATTAGTGCATTTGAAAATTCGGTCAAACGACATGATTTGAAAGAAATAAATATGCTAAATAAAAATCTACCAATTAATTATTCGGTCAAATAAATAATTATACGAAATGACTTTATTGTAACTAAAATTAGCCGAAGCGATTTTCGACAAAACGTTGTTATACCAAACAAGGGTGAACCGGTAATAATTACCACCGACTTTCTACTGTTGACCTATATATTTGAATTCCATTTAGTTAAATAAATGGTGTAAAACACCACTTAACGAAGCCGAAAGGCACTTGTTCTCCCCGTCATTGTGATCATTTTTATGTTCTACACCATACCTGGGATTCTTCTAGTTACGGAGATATTGGGGGTCAAAGTTCCAACTATTTGACAAGTTTTTTTTTAAATACAAGTTTTTAATGTAAGATTTTTACTTTAAACACCTCCACGACCTTCGTACTATTCAATCCATCCATCAGCACAATGTTTTGAGTGCGTTACATTGAGTTCTACCACAAACATGATTTTTCACCCCAAAAAAAAGTCGTTTCCCAGCAATAACTTTTGCGTAAAGTTACTTAGTTTGATGTACAGAATGCTTGGTGGACGGCTTCGTGATGAGGTCTTTTACACCCTGTATAGTGTTATCAACATCATGAAACTTCTCCATTGCCGCACCGACCGAGCGTCTCCGTGGTCTCTGGTGGGTATAAACATTTGGATACTTACCTCGATGTCCTCCGGATTCACAATGACTACTGTACCGAACGGCCATACCCAGACCCGGTATATTCCTTTCCATCTTTTGGCGTTTTCCCTTGCTAATTTCATTAAATCAACTGGAATAAAACGACATACGTACGTATACATTTTACAATTTTCATTATTATCACCAATCTGACAGATTCATAGCCGGATTAACAAGTTATTAAGGAATCAGTTCAGTGTTGTTTCAAAACAATTTTCAAAACTGCCGAATCTTTGAAATAAACTTATGGACAAAAAGTGTATATATTTAATGTCTACCACACTTTTTTTCCAATTTCGTTAATTTATATTTGTGGAAGGTCCTTTGAAACCTCACCTGGAGAACGCATAACCCAGAGTCCATTTCCTACGATAAAGTCAACCTTCGGTCCAGGGATCTTCATAAGCAATCTAGCACGTTTATTGTAATTAAATAATACATGTAGAACACACAAAAATATTGCAAATACTAAAAGATACACCAACATGATTACTCACGTCCAAACAGAACAATGATTACTATCAAACTGGTCACAAATACTGTCAAATATCGAACTGTTGTATAACCTTGAAAAAAGCAATATTACTAATGAAGACACGTTTAATTTTTTACAGTAAAAATATTTATGTATGCATGAGTAGCTTGTTCTCTAAACAACTCTACACGGTGCTTTTCTTCAAAACGAAGGTCGTGTATCTGAATAAAAACACTATAAATAAATTAATTTCACCTTTGCTGAATTCCTTCGGATTCCATAATCTCCCATCGCTTTAATTACATGACTGCACATTTGTCCACACAAAATTCCATCCTGATGACGTTACTAATAGTTTCAGTTACTTTCAGTACCCGTTTCAGTATAAGTCGCAATTTGTTGGGGGCAAAGATTTTCAGATCATCCATGTAAATGAGGTGCGGTATGATCTGACCACCTCTCTTCAACCGGTAGCTAGACCTGAATCCTCCAGCAGTGTGCTTAGAGAATTCAGGGCTAGAGAGTACCAAAATGGACTACAACTGTCACCCTGAAATATTTACCGTTTAATTTATGTACAGGTTACAACAGATGCTCCAAGATCTGAGCACATCAAGCCTTGAAGCCATACTCAAAGCTGCGTAAAGAATTTCTTGCAGATCTACCTCAAGTCCTCAACTCAACCCTATTTGCGCGATTGGTCATGACTTTAGTCTATGACCGATCGATAAGTACATTTATTTGTGGGCCAGCTAGTTTCCTTCGACCTTAGTGGCAAGACAAACAAATCGGCCGCCGAGTCGAGAACGCCTGGAAGAGCTACAGGTCCTTGAAATCGCTGATGAAGGGTGACTTACCTTTATTCTTGCATAGCGCAAACTCATCGACATGAGCATTCTGCTCATCCTAATCTACGGTGCTCAAACTTGGACCGAATCGGAAAAGTCCAAACTTAAGTTTTGCCAAAGGGTGATGGAACGTAGCGTATAGTGACAGAATTCGCAATACGCTCATAAACTGGAATCGCGGTCAACAAGACTGCTGGTTTGAAGTGTAATTGGGCAAGCCATGTCTGGAGAATGCATCAGGACCGATGGGGCAGAGTCGTCACGCAGTGGGTGCCAGGAGACGGGCGTCGTCGCCGAGGGAGGCTTAGAAAACGCTGGCGTGACGACTTAGATTTGTTTGTGCGAGATTGGCCGGAGAAAACCACACAGAGAGAGGAGTGGAAGACAATGGGCGAGGCCTTTGCCCAGCAGTGGGATATACTTAGGCTAAGGAATCTACACAGGTTCATCATTCCCCTGGATCTATCGACCTCCTGGTTTGCTAAGGACTGGTCTCCATTGCCCCATACACGACTAAATAAGCTTGCGCAGAGTTGCATCTATCTTGTTTAACTCCAGCACTCTCAAAAGCCATTTATGTGGCACCGAATCGTAGGCTTTATTATAATCTATCCAACATGTAGACAGGTCCTTGCAAGATCGACGAACCAGCTGGCTAATGGCCATAATATGTCTATGAGCGACCCGTTCCTACATCCATTTTGAGAGGCAGAAATTATAGAGTTGTTGTCAATTTGTGTATTAATTTTCGCTCTTTCGGTAATACTTTCGTTGCATAAGTAGAGACAAAATAATTGACCTATGAACAATAGCTGAGAGAGGTTAGGTACGAACCTAAGTGCACATGACAATGAGTCACACCAACACATCAAAATAATACTATAAAAGTTACTGCATTTAATGCACACACTCGTGCAAATAGTAGTTTTTGTTCCATCGAAATTGGGCTAGGATTTCCAAAGTTACAGCGTTGTAAAGTTTTACCGCTTTTTTAACTTTACGTTCCTTCGCGAGCTACTGCGATGACGTCACGCGGTGGTGTCATGTCCGATTGCGGGGGATGCGGAGTGTTCCGTTCATAAAATTTAATTTTTAAAGCGGTTTGCACTTATTATTTTAAGTGTTTGTGTTTAAATACTATTGTTATTTTTTTTTTTTCACTTTCCTTGAATGTCCCACTGCTGGGCAAATTCCTGCCCCATATCGTTCCCAGTTCCAGGTACTATTAAAATTATTCGTAGCGCACCACATGAATGATGTCACACGTCAGCGCGATCACTTAGTCGGATTTTGCCGCAGACGGGCGCCAACTTATATTTTAACGTTTAATATCTCAGTCATTTTTGAAGAAGGGAAAAAAATAAAAATAGATTCTTTTTTCTCGAGTTACCAATTTTTTATTTAGACATGCTGCACTTAGACTCTTAAACTTAATTGATATAAAAGTTCCTGCTTCAACATCTGATAATAAAGGACATACAAAAGTTTTCAGCGGGTGAAAACAAACAAATACAAAAAATATTTTATCATCGTTTATTCATGACACGAGAATATATGTTATTATAATATATCTAAAAATAAAAATAAATATTTTGAAGATATTATTTTTCTCTCTTAATGAAATTCACAAGGACTGGCCCAACATTTCTGAGAATTAGATCGGCTGTAAATACAATATCGGAGGGGCGAGTGACCGGAGACAACAGGAACTTTCGCAACACGTTGGCCACGGCAATCTTCATTTCCATCATTGCAAATTTTTGACCTGAAAATTTTTGTGAAAAGTTACATTGGCATAAACTACCCTAGTGTCGATGATCAGTTAACTGACTGCTCTAATAATAGATACTAATGATTGCTGTTCCCATTTGCCTTATCTAAGTCTCGGCGCAAACAGGCCACCAATCACAGCCACCGGTGGGTGTCGCGCGCTACCGCGAGTCGCCGACACTGCTGTAGCGAGTGGCCGCCACCGGCCACACGTGTGCGGCGAGTTTCAACTAAAACTATGAAAAAGCGTGTGAACTGCTTGTCGCTGGCCACAGTGGCCACTGGTGGCTGTGGTTGGTGGCCCATTTGCGCCGAGCCTTATAGTTCGTGCCGATACGAGTTTTAAGAGTCCTATTACATTTTTTCGCAAAAATTTTGTTTTTTACTTCGTGGATCAAATTCGGTCGGCGTACACGAGTCGATAATAATAGCGATATCCGGATGATTGTCGATTGTTATTGACGAAAATTAGAGACGAGACTGACATGGGACTGAGAAGCGAGCTGAATTGACGCAGAATTATAGTACTTTAATTTTATTTATTGTAATTTTGCCTTATAATATTGACAAACGAAAACTAATGAAGCATATTCATTGTAGATCGAAGTTTTATATCATATTAATTTATTTTATAAAATTGAGTTTATTTGGAATATAATGGACGCTGAATCGAGACATTTATGGCTTAAATTACTCTTTCTTTACGATTTTTTCCGTGAAAACTTAAGGAATTTAAAGACATTCTAGAACTCCAATAAACAAGTAAAACATTCAACTTATCTTTCAGTCATTTTAGCTTTGATAAGAATTGAATCTAACAATTTGAATTTGAGCGTCAAAGTTCCATCGCCGACGGTTTTTCTTGCAAACTGAGTTCGTAAAATATTTATAGTAAATTACAGGAAAAGAAAAATGTAAATGTGTAACTCCAACTTACAAGAAAGAGAATGGCACTATCGATATTCTTAAGCAAATCATTAAAATAACTTACTTCTGCTGAGAATTACTGCGTCAAAAATCATGAATTTGCGAAAAAATGTAATAGGACTCTCAATATAATACAGAATACTGATTGCCAAAATGAACTATGTAGTTACTACGCTACGCCGCGGCCGCGCCGCCCAATAAAATGCTTAGTAATTAACTGGTTATAGCAGTGATGTAGTAGATTTCGATAATTTTAGGATCCAGACACTGATAATTTCGTATTTTATTATTTGCACTAGAATGTCGTGACTTTTAAGAGCAAACGAGATAACAATTTAAAATATAATATCTTGGATTAGGTAGATATTAAGTGTACTTATAAATAAATATTACATTATACGAAAACCTATTGTGTATACCAACAATAAAATTGTATAATAGTCGACTGATTGAGAATATGGAGAGAGCGGGAACACATTATTCTCACGAAACGTGTCGGAACAAAAGATAAGTTCAGATCGAAATTCGAGCCCATTACGCGGTACTTCAATAATGTTTGGGCTCTTGATGAGATGATGAGATCTGGAAATATGTCTGATAGATCTTAGATCTATCAGACAAGCAATTTTAGTGTTTTGTCTTAGACGAAAAATCTTTGCCATTTTCATTTAGACATATTTGCCGGTACTCCCTTAATTCTCCTAAAATTTTTTGTCCGAAAATTATTATCCATAAAACGTTTGCTATAAACTTCAGTAACCATAATGTTCAAAATCCCGAAATTTTGTTTTACATAATTATCTTTATTTCTAAAACTGTTTTGTCATAATATCGGATACTATAATAATTGAATCTTCTAATTTTACATGCCATAAAGTCAAATGTCCTAAGTATTTTATTATATAATGTGTATTATTCCAAATGTTCATATAAGTATAATGAAATTTTTGGTCCTAAAACATTTGCTAAAAATTAGGTTTTAGTGACAGAAACGAATCGCTGTAAATCCGACCCCACGCAGTCTTGTCTGCCCTACCCCGAGAGTGTAATTTAAAATTGCGTAGGTGCGGAGGGGCGAGGCGGCCCGCGAGTTGAGGAGCAGGTGGTTGTAACTCTCGCCGCCGCTGCTGAGGCTGGCCGGCCAAGCCGGCCAGTAAGCCGAAGCTGCGGTGGTGAGCGTTAAACACATCTGCGACGATAAGCTCGCGTGGGACCGCCGGAGCCCCGCAGCGCCGGAGCCGTAACAGAAACCATGCCTGCTGCATGTTGCTTGCTCGCTTGCATGCTGCATGCTTGCTTGCATACTGTATGTGTGCTTGCATGCTGCATGGTTGCTGCAAGCTTGTTGCATGCTTGCTGCATGCTTGCTGAATGCTTGCTGCATGCTTGCTGAATGCATGGTGTACCTATGTTTGTTTGGTGTATGTTTGTTTGTTTGATTGATTGATTTTCTGTGTTTCTGCAATATTATGATGGTTTTACTTTTTAATTCTTACAAATTTCATAAGCAATATTATTTAAAAATGTGTTATAGCAAAAGCCAAGTAATACTTAACCTGTAGTTACCGTAATTACAGACACAATAAAAATAACAATGCTCTGTTCCCTTTTGGGAACGTCTGGGAACGGGATCCCTTCTTTTTGCATAAACTTCTTTTTCCTAATATACTTTGGCATAACTGTTTTGGCATAATTTGTTTTGCCATAACAATACTTTGCCAAATTTGTTTTTGGCATACTGTTTATGTTGGCATAATCATCTTGAAGGCTAATTTGTTTTCGCATAAATTGAATTTTGCATAATGTTACTAGGCATAATGACTATTAGCATAATAGTATTTAGGCATACAAATAATATAAATACCGTAATCAAATTTGAGTTAATTTTACGTATTTATTTTGAATTAAAAAATCATTAAGCTGTGCTACAAAAGTTAGTGACAGAAACGAATCGCTGCAAAACCGACTCCACGTAGTCTTGTCTGCCCTACCCCTAGAGTGTAATTTAGAATCGCGAAGGCGCGGAGGGGCGAGGCGGCCTGCGAGTTGAGGAGCAGGTGGTCTAACGCTCGCTGCCGCAGCTGAGGCTGAGCCGAAGCTGCGGTGGTGAGCGTAAAACATATCTGCGACGATAAGCTCGCGTGGGACCGCCGGAGCCCCGCAGCGCCGGAGCAGTGACAGAAACCATGCCTGCTGCATGTTGCATACTGCATGCTTGCTTGCTGCATGCTTGCTTGCATGCTGCATGCATGGTGTTTGCTCGTTTGTATGCTGCATGCTTGCTGCATGCATGGTGTATGCTTGGTTGCATGCTGCATGCTTGCTGCATGCTTGGTGTATGCTTGTTTGCATGCTTGTTTGCATTCTTGCTGAATGCATGGTGTATGCTTGTTTGCATGCTTGCTGAATGCATGGTGTATGCTTGTTTGCATGCTTGCTGAATGCATGGTGTATGCTTGTTTGCATGCTTCTTACAGGGAAAAAACTCACATGTTCACAATCAACTATGTTCAAAACAAATATGTTATGTATTACATGCTTCAGGAGATATGGTTTTTTTTCCAATCGTCAAAATAAATTGGTATATCCAATCAGGGTATGTCTAAGATTTTAGGATTATGCTTCTTTGTTATGCCTATAAAAAATATGTTTTAATATCATTAAGCGTAAATAAATTATGCCTAAGAATGTTATGCTTAATCATTATTATGATTAGAGAAATTATGCTTAAAAAAATTATGCGTAAGCTGTTATGCGTAAATAATGTATGCGAAAATATAATTAGGAGTAGGTAACAAAAGTATGCCAAGTTATAATAGGTCTTAAAATTTTATGCAATTGGATAGGGAACCTCTGGGAAAATACCGGTTTGTTTTAAAAATATTATTAAGATAAATACAACATTTTTTTTTTTGAATTTAGGATTTATAACTATTATTGAAAACGGTTTTAAGTCTTTTGTATATTATTGATTGCAATATTTATGACAAACGGGTTTAGGGCATATTGTATTTAGGGATTTCAATTTTATGGCATGTGATATTATGTGATATTAAGTTCGGGTAAGTCATCATTCGGACAAATGATGATTAGGACAAAAAAAGTTATGGCACTTTAAATTATGAATAAAAAAGTTAGGTAATACAAAAGAGAACCATATTTGCCATCATCATTATTACCCATCGCAGCATCGCTCACCGCTGCTTGAACCAACTTAATTTGGAAAAGTAAAACAATGGTGTCGATTCTGTTGTGCACAAACTAAACTTAATTAAGGCTATTGCTATCTTTTACAAAAAGGCAGTGCGAGAATGACGGCTCGGCTACAGCAATGAACTAAATTAGAGCTGTCAAACTAGTTTATGCCTTGCGCTTCACCGTGTTTTTAGTCGACATGTTTTTACGTGCACCCTTCTATTGTATAGAAACATTAGTTACAACTAAATTTGACAGCTCTAAATTACGTCCGTCTCTTTCTCGTTTCATTAGAGAGAAAAAGATAGCATCATCATCTGCCAAGCCTTTTCCCAACTATTTTGGGGTCGGCTTCCAGTCTTACCGGATGTAGCTAAATACCAGTATTTTACATGGAGCGACTGCCCATCAGACCTGCACAACCCAGTTAGTACCGGGTAATACGATACCCCTTGGTAAGACTGGTTGTCAGACTTTTGGGCCACTGACTACCTAACGACTGTCAAAGATCTACAAATGACAGCCGGGACCAACGGCTTAACGTTCTTTCCGAGGCGCGGAGGAAACTCGATATGTAACGGGTGGTCACCCATCCACAGACCAACCTAGGTAAGCATGGCTTAACCTCACGATCGACCCGAGCGGCTGTTATTATTAAGCCACGAGCTCCGCCAGAGAGAAAAAGATAGCAATAGCCTAAATTAAGTTTAGTTTGTGCACAACAGAATTGACACCAATTTGATGTAAAATCTACCTATACAATTCCTGGGTCCCGCAGCGAAGGGTATATACGAGTAGGGATGACGACCCACGCTGTTCTCAGGCAGGAATCGATCTGGGTCAAACTGTTGGGGGTTCTTGAACAAGTCGGCACGGTGATGCATATGTAATATTATGATGTGACAAAGTGTGCCAGCTGGGACCGTGTAGTTACCTGAAAACATTTACACAAAAGGGTAGGTACAGAAACAAAACTTATTGAGGTTTAATAAAGGATGTAAATTAGACCCTTAACGAAGCCGAAAGGCATTTGTTCTCCCCGTCACGTCATTGCGACCATTTTTTTGTTGACCATACCAGAGAATCTACTAAGTAGTTACGGAGATATTGGAGGTCAAAGTTCTAACTTTTTCACATTTTTTTTTATTACAAAGGTCCATACCTTTACTTTAAATACCTCCATAACCCGTTTACTAATAAGGGCCTATACTACCTCAAATGGCTTAGCATGATCCTCCGTTACGCCTAAAATACTGCAGCATTAATTTTGAAATAAATATATGGTAAAGTTGAGGATTAATGTTAGGTCCTATGTTTGGCGAAAACACGATTCCATAAAATCTTCTCGATAGAAAAAAAATCCAGTTACCTCCAAATCGAACAATAAACCGCTGGTATTCAAAAAGTGCTTCAAATTAGATCATGAAACTTTGCATACTAACTATAAAGCAGGTCTTATGTTTTTTATTTTTTCCAAAAGACGAAAATTTGATTTTATAAAGAACAACAACCACTTTGTAGTGCATGCTGATTAGAACGTTATTCTAACAGAACTTCTAAGGAATGTTGAAACACCACAAATAGAGTTGCTTATTTGAGGTAGTATAGGCTCTTTAAATACGTCCATCAGCATTACCGTAAAACGTGATTTTTCATCCCAAAAAAAAGGTCGTTTCCCAGCAATAATTATTGCGTAAAGTTACTTAGTTTGATGTACAGAATGCTTGGTTGACTGCTTCGTGAAGGGTCCGACACACCCTGTATGTAAACATGAGTCAGAATAGAACATACTTAAAACTGTGTCTTCGTTCAATTTGCGACTTATAAAGTGTACTGGAGGATAAATCCGCAAGGACTCTTTGATACAGCACTCTAAATACTTCATTCTTGACAAATCTTCCATCTTAATGGGCCGGTCAGTATCTCCAAATATGTCATTTAACTCTTCAATTACTTTGTCCTAAAAACGATACTATTATTAGGTTTCTCTTTATAATTTCCAAAATCTCAAAAATATACTTACTAGCGGACGTCATGCGGTTTAACCCGCGTAGTCCCCGTTCCCGTAGGAGTACGGGGATAAAATATAGCCTATGTTACCCAATGTGAATGTAGCTTTCTAATGGTGAAAGAATTTTTGAAATCAGCGCAGTAGTTTTTGAGTTTATTCATTACAAACATACACACAAAAACACAAATCTTTCCTCTTTATAATATTAGTGTAGATTTCACATAGGCTTACATGGGCACTTACAAAACGTCGAGAAAATATTCACGGTTCGGGGTGGTCGTTTCTTATGGAAAAGAACCGACAAGAAACTCCATGGTTGCTCTTTTAAAATTATTTTTGTTCTACAATGTTATTAAGTATGGGAGGACAGCTTTGGCCCGACAATAATTCGTTGCTTACTTCACAAAAAAGTAAAGTTCAAGCATCTAGGAATCTACAAGGCCTACAATGATCCTATAAACGGACGATTGGCAAAAAAAAACTATAATACGAAGAAAAATATAATAAAAAGACTTTAAGGGGACTACAAGAGCTAAACGCGAGTATTATAATGCTAAAAAACATATGATTCACTGCAATAAACAAAACCAGAAAAATATATGATATTCTTCAGGATATAATTATGCTAGTATGATAGTGTTTTAAAAACATAATACAATTAATTTCACTCGATAAAAAAAAATACGAACTTATCTCTAAAAAATTCTTATAACGAGTAAAACCATACTAAAATACATGCGATCATTCTGTTTTTTTTAAATAATTCTACAAGCAACATTTTAGCATCATAGTGTTTTATTTTTTTTGTCCGATCAATAGATTTTTTGTAAATCACAAAAAACCACGCATTTCGCACTATTCGGCCGCAGTGACTAACGTAACAACCACTTTGTATTGCAAGCTGATTAGAACTTTATTCTAACAGTATTTCAAACGAAGTTTGAACCACCACAAATAGGCAACTCTATTTAATTTAGCTCCTGTAGTCGCCTTAACCAAGTGACACAAAAATGTTATCATCAGCGCTGCTAACTACTCCGAACAAAACGTACAAATGTCCAGCAATATTTATTATTTATTTCAAAATTAATGTAAAAAACCAGATTTAAAAAAAAAGTATTAAGAATAGTTAAAGACATTCCTATTTGTGCCGTATAAGAACTACCTTATGCCAACATAGTGCAAAAGGAACTAAAGTCAATCTTCTTTATCTTCATGAACGTTCGTTAATTTTGTAATATGCTTTTTTAATAACGAAATGTTTGATGTAGTTTTTAAAATTTCCATTCATCAGTTCTTTATGTGACTTTGGCAACTTGTTATAAAAACGATGCTGTTCAAAAAAAATATTTGCTAGTTTTTATTAATCTGAATTTAGGTATTACAATTACTGCGTGATTTATATTATGGGAGTCGCTTCCAATTATGAAAAACCGTTGGTTTTTGTGAACATACAAAATACATTCTATAAAGAAAACGAAAAGTTTAAGTTCTCAAGAACCTTGACGGATATTCCCCCATATTCTGAATGTTGAAACTTTTGAAAAACCTTTGTAGTATCCATTCCCTATTTTACTTTACAGCTTTATACACAGCAATGTTTCAGTGGTGCAGAATTGTTTTTATCCCTTATTATTAGTTTGCATTAGAATGCTTGAATGGAGGGCCTTAGTAGGTACTAACCTGAATATCTTTATGATTGGCTAGCAACATAAATAAATATGTTAAACCACTGGCAGTAGTATCATGTCCCTGAAACATCATATCAGAACAGTTAAAATATACAGAATGTATGTAAAATGGCACCACCTGTAAGTCACTAGTTACTAACTTCAAACATAAATGTGTCCACTTCTTCTTGAACACCAATTCTATCAATGTGTCCCTCTTTCTCAGCAGATAAGAGTAAATCCAACATTGCAGTTTTCTTCTTTTTCTTGTACACATAAGAATCATCATCATCAGCTTCGATTTCTTCATTAATATTTAATCCATGTGTCTCTCTGTATTCCCTTCTTTGTTGTATCACTTTCTCAGTAAAGCCGTGAACCTCTTTCAAATATTTATGCTCTAGTCTTCCCAATGATGAAAACTGATAAATGAAGTCTGGATACAGATATACTCTGATAAATCGATTAAAGAATACAACTCCAATATCATAAATGGCTTTCTTGTAGGATTTTGATGCCGTGTCATCATCGTTGAGTTGTGTTCCCATTGCCGTTTCTAAAATATGGTGTTTAGAATGTGTGAATATATCGATCAAATTAGTGTGTCACAACACAACTCAAGAAATAAAGGAAATAATTACAATTCCTTTCAGTTAGACAACGGTACATACCACAAATAGAGTTGAGTGTAAAATCTGACAGCACAGGTACAATATCAATAGGTTTTCCAGCTGTAGTCATCAGGCTGTCGAGGAACCTATGGCTGTTTTCTTCTATTATTTCACAAAACTGTTTCAATATGTTGAAATGAAACGCAGGCGTAAGAATTTTCCTGCGCTCTTGCCACTTCGAACCTGATACAAATAAATAAGAGTACCTAGAGTAGTTAGTGCATTAAATTAAGAAGTGTGCCTTGGTGTATGAAGTAGGTATCCGTATGACTCGATAATTTAGAAAAACGATATCTATACCTTCTTATATATTTTATTATATGAACTTAATATTACCTTTACTGACGAGTAGTCCATCTCGTAGCCAAGGCTTCAAAAAATTATAGATGAAACTTTTTTCACTATACTTCATACTTGACATGATTATCTGAAAATATGTTTACAACAGTAACATTTCATCTGTATTTTCAGTTTACCAGTTTCACATATTCGGTTCATTTATTACTTGGTACCTCAATATCTTCAGGATTGTATAAAAAAACTGCACCCATAGGATATATCCATACTCTAAAGATTCCATTGAAAGCAGCGCTTAATGTTTTTCCCATTTCCATAATCTCAACTGTGAATCAGAAAATATTATTGTTTAAAGTTGTACGTATATTTAGTTATAAGATTACCAACATTTCTATTCATAAATGTCGGATATTTAAGCACAAAGTACAGAGGCCGACTTAATGCCATAGGCATTCTCTACCAGTCAACCTTTAGGTGATGCAGAGACAAGCAGTGGTAGGTGTAATTTCTGAAAATCTGAGAATAATTTTGAAGTTACAAAACAACGTAGATTTTCTGTGTGCAAGAAACGAAAGATAGGAAAGGATTTTGGAAAGTTAAAAAAAAGGATTCTAGAGAGTTAAAAGGGGAACTTTGCTTTAATATGATTATAGTCTTATTTATAGGTTTCTAACTTAGCACGATCACGAATCCAGGTAAATAAAAAAGATTGGTATCAGGCAGCGTTGCCAGACGTCCCTCCCGCCTTCGGCGGGACGGTCCCGCTTTTTTAATCAAAATTAAATGTCCCGGACAGGCTCAGTCCCGCTTTTCGGGGAATAATCATCCTTGAATGTATTAGTGGGAAATTGCAAAGACACCCTGCCACCACCGCACAGAAATGGCACCAGTTCTTTCAACAGTTTCTTTAAACTAGTGTCTTTCATATTAAGAGTATCCCAACATCAAACTGCCTGAACGCGTTTTTTCCCAGAGGAATTTAAAATGGTCGGATGCCAGAAATAAATGCACAGTAAATTTAAGAAGTCAAAATTACTCATCCAGTTTTAATCTACAACTATCGTGTGAAGAGTTCTTCATCTTTAGTAAAGAGAAAAAGGAAACTTTAAAGAAAGTTAAATCTTCACATAAATATCATGACTAGGATTTTTTTTATTTTGATTTCTGTTTCTATTTTTTATTTTTTTTTATTCATAAGACGAATAAGACTTAGGGGGAACAGTATAGTTATTGGCCCCTACATAGTTATTAGCCATTTCAAAATCGGTATTGAAAAACTAGCAACCCACATTACTACATGGTAAATTTTAAAATGCACTATGGCAACACAATTGTTAACTGCCAAAATGTTTCGGTAAAACACCGCTAGGTGAAGGAACTCGTTTTTTTTTAGTCTGTGGTTTTTTCGTGCCGGTATCGAAAATAGGTAAGTTTGTTTAATAAATGTTAAGATCATATAATTTTAGAATATCATATTCTGAAATTAATTCACAAAGTTCAGTGATTTAAAATCCGTACAATATATAGAGTGGTATGCATAGTACGCGTATTTGAAGTGTAAAACGACAAAATCATAACATAACCTTAAAAAAATGTAGTGGCCAATTACTGTCAATAATTTAAATAACATTTACAGTAAATGGCCCCCTATGTCAATTACTATATTAATTTCACCCAAAACAAAATGCTTTTATAGTGATAAAAAACTCTACTGTCTGTTAAATACTGTGCATTATATTCGTTTGTCACTCATTTTAGGGCTGTGTAAATAGTTATTGGCATAGGCCAAGTACTATGAAGTCTGGAATAATTTTCTATACAAAAAAGGAGGCCAATAACTATAATATTTTTTATTTTTAGTTTGCACAAAATCACTCATGCTTATCCATTGAACAGGGTCAATAGCGCTAAAAGCGTATATTTTTTGCAACGAACCGCGCCGACCGCGCTAACGATTTGCGAATTATTCGCAAAAATTCGCAATTCTATAAAAACACTTGACGATCGCAAACTACAAGAGATATAGCTATATAAACTCTACAATGAATAGCTGAATAGATATGGAACCTATTTAACCAAAAATAAAGATAAATAATTATAATTTGATACCCTCAAAATAATGTAGAACTTGAAACCAGCGATAAAAACGGACATTTTGCTAATAAATTATTAATTTGTGGAAAAACTATTAACTTTTTTACTATTTTTTTTATTTAAAAATAAACTAGATTATATTACCTTTCCAATAAGACCTTAATCTCATTAATATCTCATTAGCATCATATCAAAATAATTATATGAAACTAGATACTCACTATTTGTTGATGATGATGACGAATTAGTAGATTTTATATGCCACAAATGTTACGTAATTAACGATGATTCCGAGCCATCTGATGATGACAACAACATTTTAATCCAATAACCCTCGCTGGGTTATTGGATTTTTGTTAAAGTTTTTAATTTATTATTTAATTTTATTATTTTGTTTTCTATGGCCAATAACTGTAACATTACATGGCCAATTAATGTGATTATGGTGGCCAATAACCGATAATTCAATATTTGTATCTTTATGTTGACTTTATTAAAAACGTGTATGGTAAAAGAGTATGTAAGCCATACCATTGAATAAATACGTTAATGTTATATATTTTAAAAATGATTTCATTTACATCTACCCGTTTTATATTTTTATATATTATAAATAGTGTCTTGAGGTGGCTTAACTGGCCAATAACTATACTGTTTACCCTATTTAACGTTAGGGTAAATCAGATTTAAATTATCATTTTTTTAAATACATTTTCTATGGCAATTTTTGCTATCTATTGTCACGTTAACGTAATTTGAACTCAAACAAAAAGATAAATATTTAAAAAAATTTGATTATATGGGATTTTTACTATGTCCCGCTTTCGACGAAAGAATCCCGCTGTTTTCACTCAAAAAGTCCCGACTTGGCAAAAAAAAATCTGGCAACGCTCGCGCTGGTATCAGGTATCTCGGTCTCCAAAAATAAGATACCCTCCAAAGGAGATTGTGTTTGATATGGAGTGTGTTATATTGCTGATGCTAAGTAGGTCTTTCTTAGGTAGAACGAAGTTGGGTGGTGCTAGTGTTATTTCCAGAACATATGTACCTACAGTCAGCTTCGCGATGTGAGTGTCCCTTGAAAGCACGGTCTACGTTCGAACAAGGGTACTGGGGTTAGGGTTGCCACCTTTTTTTAGGACGAATAAAGTATTTTATCATATTGGTAGAACAAAAATAAAGTACACACAAGCACTCGATGCTTATGACCATGATAGATGGCAAAACCACTTCACAGCTAACTAATACCTAATCACAGACTTGTGATGTATGTAAAGCTATACTCCTTCGGAAATTAATAAGTTGGAGAAAAGTCATAGCATCATCATAATTAATCATCTTAATTTAATTCAATTGTTTGTGTAATTTTCTTTTTTATTGATTATTTTAATGTATTTTACTTTTATGTGTTTTTAATTTTTAATTTTTTATATTCTGGAACTATGGACTATGTCTGAAATAAATGAATTTATTATTATTATAAAAGTCATTAGCAGGCTATAAACTAACATTAGTATAAGTAAATAGATCGGCAACTTCATTTAACCACGTCATATATTTGAAAAGTCTCTTTTCAAAAATTCAAAATTTTAAAAAAGTGCTACGTGCAAAGCGGCAACCAAAGGCGTATAAATTAGATGTCATCTTGATCGCCGTGTATGATACAATAGTTCGTATGAGCACTAGCCCTTCAGTTCCATTCAGTTTCAAGAAAATTACTTTATGTATTTTCTCCCATACAAAAAAAAAAACAATGCTTTTCTTTCTCACCCGTGGAGCTACTAATACCACCCATACGTTAATATGACGTAAAGGGAGGTATATCAGAACCATTGCAATTTTTATTTTTTGAATTCCTGACTGCGTTTCTATGAGTATGGAACTCGATTTTCAGATCACTGTGGGGCGGGCGTGGCCATAAATTCGACTAAGGACTGTTGAGGTTGTGTTACGAACCTCTTTTTTAAACTAGGTTTATTATTAATTTGGATAATAGGTCAAATCTTTGGCAAAATAAAAAAAGGCAACATATTTCAAGTGGCTGTTATTCTGTTCTCCGGCGATTTAGGTACTAGATGTTTTAAAATTAAGTCGTAATTTGTAAGCTACTATTTGGGATGTTTTACACTTCTGTTGATCTTAGGTACTCCCAGAGTTTATAGAAAAATGTAAATGGTCCTTTACCTGGAGAGCGTATAACAGTCCATCCATTTCCAACAATAAAGTCATCTTTCGGTCCAGGTATCTTCCTCACCAATCGCGCTCGTTTATTGTAGTTGAAAATAATATGAAGGACACACAGGAATATAATAACTCCTAATAAGTACAGAAACATATTGGAGAACGTCTAAATATAATAACATTAAAAGCACTACTGATACCAGACTTGTGATATAGTAAATACATATATGTATAACTTTATCGAAATAACATGTAATTCTTAATTATAGATAATAAACTAAGATAAAGGGTTCCTTTGTATGAAGATCAAAGTTCTACCATGTATCAATAAGAAACATAGGTACCTACTTAGTAGACGTTACAATAGCTGCCATTTCTCTACTAACGTTATGTATGTACGGATGTAGGTGTTTGTCTCTGGAATTCGTATTTGCTGACCTACTGCTTTTTTTTTCTTTTTTGTTACATAAACTTTTAACTTTTTTTTTTTATTTATGTTACACTGATAGTAAGACATTAAGGAGCGGCGCCTCCTGGCACAGGCATCTATATGCTTAAAAGGGGACGCCACCAACTGTATAATGTATGTATAACGTGTAATAATGAAATAAAACATTTTTGAATTTTGTATTTGTATTTTGTACTGCTGGATAGAAGTCATTTGTTTTACCTACATAAAATTTCTTTTTGACACTTATGATCTGAAATAAATAAATTTTTCTTTACTTTTGCTGTAAGACCTTTCGTCTCAAATCCAAATCATGTTTCTATAGATCAACGGTAAATACCCCATATGTTTTGTCTTACAGGCGAAATTTAAAACTATCGGCATAAATGTGATAAAAGCCCACATCGCTTTTGATTACGTTGCCAAAAATCAACCTTCTAAGGTTGATTTTTTTACCTACAGCTCCAAGGGGCCATAAACAAGTATTTTATATAAATTTCGGTACGGAACCATAAAAAAACATTGAGTAGTTCAACTTTTTTAAAATATGGGTCAAGATCAGACGGAAAAGAATTGACATACTTAACAACACAAAAAATATATGTCAGCCATCTAAGGTTAAGTTCGCACTTCGATAAAAAAGCGGTTGAAATTTTTATCGCCTTTTAAACACTTCAAGTACAAAGTACAGACTAGAGGCGGACTAAATACTGAATACCATTAGGCATTTTCTACCAGTCTCCAAGTAAGTTCAGTTCCGGTCAGTTTCTGCCTTTCTGTAACTCACCAACACGTGGTTAGAAAATATGTGGTTTGATACAAATTCGAGACGGTGCAGTGCGAATATAATTTGCGAGAATATTTTGTGGAGTATAAAGGTTGAATGTATATTGCAAAATAAAATTGCAAAATAAAATTGGTACTCGCTTCAGGTCGTTAGTGAAGAAAAGCAGATTTTTTTTATATGTCTTATTTTTTTATATCAGTGTACGTACGAATTGTATTTAGTTTACAGTTTTCATCATTGTTGATCGAGATTTTCTAAAATTGATGTGCCATATTGTACTATAATACCGGCCGCATACGTCCTGTCATTGATGTTGATTGGAAAATTTTCTTCAAAATAGCTCTGTTTTTAACAATTACATATATTTGTGAAATAAATAGATATGGAATTTGACCTTATCACCCCTTTATCAGTCGGCAGTAAATGACCCAATGATAGCTTAATCGTCTAGCCTTTGTTGTGACATTAATTGATAATTTAGTAAGTATTAAAGGTGATTTTCAAACAACCCCTAAATATCACTGTTTTAAACTTTCACGGTTTAAAAATAAACTTATATTGTCACCAGGGATATCATCAATGATTGTTAATTGTTTTGAGCTCCCAATATTTCGACACTGTTGCAAGCGCCATGATCGCGGGTTGACGGAAGATATCCCGTAAGTGACAATATAAGTTTAAACAACCCCTATTTTACCCGCTCAGAGGTTTAATTTACCAAAATGTTTCTAAGCGGATGCCAACGCCAAAATAGCTATCTGTGGGTGTACTATTAAGCACATCCCTGCTTGACCCTTTGGGATTACAGGCGTGATGTTAAACCGATAATGTGTTATTCCTAAATTCTTTGTGCGACAAACCACTTCACAAAAGAGACGCCTGTCGTCTCTTAATTGCTTGGGATATAATATAAATTATTCGGGTTTCAGAACACGGAATATTGTTAGAAATGTTATGCTAATTGTATGAACGTAGCAGGTCGTTCTGTAGTTTCTTCCTACAACCATCCCCATGGGCAGAAGGTGTGAGTTTAAGGCGATTACAGGAGCTAAATTAGCAACTCTTTTTGTAGTGGTTCAAACTTCTCTCTTTTAGAATAAGGTTCTAATCAGCTTGCACTACAAAGTGGTTGTTAAGTCAGTCACTGCGGGCCGAATAGTTCGAAATGAGTATTTTTATTTTATTTTTAATTATTTTACTATTTATGTACTTACACACTGTAAACAACAGAGGAAAATATATTGTTAGTTTTTTTGCGATTTACAAAAATTCTATTAATTGGACTAAATAATATTATTTTATAATATTTATTATATGATGATGATGGACTAAAAAAGTAAAACACTATAATGCTAATATGTTGCTTGTAGAATTATTTGCCAAAAAATTAGAATGATCGCATGTATTTTAGAATGGTTATATTACTCGATAAAAGAAATTTTTAGAGATAAGTTTTTGATTTTTTCTTTCGAATAAAATTTGTTGTATTATGTTTTCAAAACACTATCGTACCAGCATATATCCTGAAGAATATCATATATTTTTCTGGTGTTGTTTATTGCAGTAGATCATACGCTTTTTTGCATTATAAAACTCGCGTTTATCTCATGTAGTCGGCATAAGTATGTTTATTATGCTTTACTTCATTCTCTCTCGTACCTTCTACTAGGCAATAATTTAGCCTTCACACTTTGTACTGTTGTATATCAAGAAGCCTCTTAATAAATCAGCGCCTGACGTTATTCGTAAGAGCAAACACTCAATCGACCTCAATTATTGTTTGCTCTCTAGGCACTGTAGCAGTGTTTGATTTGCGGCGCTAAAACTACGCTATTATACGTAGGTATAAATCAGTCTCATTGCTATTGTATCGTTGCTTTTGAATATTTAGTATTGTTCGCAAGGAAAGTCAAGGTGCTTCCGAAGGTGCGTTAATAATAATAAATTGTACAGATGCCAGCACATCAAGCTACTGGAAATTTTCCCAATCAATCTTGAACCTTTTATTTTTTCGGACGGGAAATCATCAAATGACTCCTCCTGCTCTGGGCGGAGCAGGAGGGGGGAGTGTTAGACTTTTAGTGACTAAAACCCATCCATGTTCCTTCATCGCCCTTTGTGTTCCTGGGTCACTGTATCTCTTTCGAACAGTCCCGCAGCCATCAATATTGAACTTAAGCCCTACCTAAGGCCTGAATTACTTACTGTCAAGCTGACGTCGGTCGCGCGTACGAGGATACATTTTATTCTCTATAGCACCATATTGCGACGCTGATGACGTCAGTGGCGCGTATTTGCTACAGTTTTTCTCGCTGACGTACGCAACCGACCGTGCGCGACCGACCCTCCGCCTGACAGGAATTCAGGCCTGATAAAGGGTGTAAAACACCTCTTAACGAAGCCGAAAGGCACTTGTACTCCCCGTCAATGCGATCATTTTTTTTGTTCTACACCATACCTGGGAACCTTCTAGTTGGAGATATTGGGGGTCAAAGTTCCAACTTTTTGACAAACCTCCACGACCCTCGTGCTATTATTCAATCCATCCCAGCATCAGCACAATGTTTTGAGTGCGTTTCATTGAGTTCTACCACAAAATATGATTTTTCACTCCAAAAAAAGTCGTTTCCCAGCAATAATCTTTGCGTAAAGTTACTGAGTTTGGTGTACAGAAAGCTTGGTTGACGGCTTCGTGATGAGGTCTTTTACACCCTGTATGCTGTAACGACAAAGTTGAAAATCATTTAAAGAAATTTGACAGATTGTAGTAGCTTGATGTGCTGGCGTCTGTAATTGGTGTAAACGGCAATATAATATACACAACTGATGTAGTCGCAAGCACGACTACTAAGCACGAGGTCCTGGGTTCGATTTCCATGTTGGGCAAATGTTATTGGGTTTTTTCTTCAGGAATTTCTCAGTAGCACCCGCGGAGTCTGGATTTGTATCCAGTTGATTGCAATAGGCTCGCCCTTATTACATGGAACTTAAACACAACTGGCTAAATCTGGATGTAATTGGGTACTACAAAATATGTATGTATATGGGTACAACTCTGACTAACCTTTTGGGAATTACAAGCGTGAAATCATAATTTGTGGATTTACATCTCATACTGGGTCTACGCTTGTACAGTACCTAAGTCCAGAACTAAACATGGCATAACCTTCAGAATAATGAAGCTAATAATGTCACCGCTTTAATAAAAGAAAACAAACCTCTTAATTAGAGCACTATCAATTGATCGACGCACGAGGCAAAGCTATTTACGACAAAAAGAGCATTATTGATTGTCATTTGCAGTGGCGTAGCGTGCCTTGGCGGGGCCCCGTATAAAAATTTGTTTAGGGGCCCCTAGGGAAATAATGAGAGGTTTTCTTTTTGAGGTATTAAAAAAAAACTTAGTCTCCAAGAACTCTATAGATGGCGTTGAACTTACTATGATAGTTGGTGCCAAAGCCAAAACGCTTGGAAAAAAAAAACATTGTGTCACGTCACATACTCTCGTTGACTGACACTTTCATTTGCTTAACCTTCCGAATATAACCTAGTTTTCTCACGCTTTGTTAAAATCAGTTCTTTTAGGTTCCGTTCCTTGCATTATCATACTTACTCCTAGCGCCATCTATCCAGCGACTAGGGAAGAGCTAAAAAGAAAATCCCTCATTGTGATTTCTCACAAAAAAAAAAACAGTTTGCATGAAATGGGGAAGGCTGGTCATAGCTGATTGTAAATGGCGTGTCCATAGCTTAGTCCCAATCTGTCCAATGATAACAAGCTATTAAGAAATATAAAATGACATTGACAGATTTTTAACCAATGACGACAGTTGGTACAAGCTATGCTAGCGCCATTAGTTCCATAGTTGCCATCCCCATTGAAAGAAATATTTGTTCATCATAATTATTTATCTGTCACTTTTTCCAAATTTTTTACAAACAATTAAAATTAAATATACACTCTCCTTGCCTTTTTCGGCTAACAGATTTATTTCTGAAAAAAAAAAGAAATTGGGTAGTTTTTAACTTTTGCTTACTCGCGTTGGGGGCCTCCGTGGCCCGGGGCCCCGTATAATTGATACGGCATATACGGCGGTAGCTACGCCCCTGGTCATTTGATATCTAGTGATGCATGAAGATTGTTCCATTGTCCATTCAATTTATAACTATCATACTATACATTAACATGAGACAAAAGGTGAGTGGTAGGTGGGTTTAACTTCGAGAAAGAGGTCAACCATCGAATCCGACTCGGCTGGGCAGCGTTCGGGAAGTTGCGCGGTATCTTCTCGTCCAACTTACCGCAGTGTCTCAAGACGAAAGCCAGTGTGTTTCCAGTGTTTACATACGGGACCGAAACGTGATCGCTCACAATGGGCCTTATCAGAAAGCTTAAAGTCACCCAAAGGGCAATGGAGAGGGCTATGCTCGGAGTTTCCTTGCGTGTTCGTACAATGATCTGTGCGTGTTCATCCGCAAGAGAACGAAGGTTACCGACGTAGCCCGAAGAATTGCCAAACTTAAGTTGCAGTGGCATTGCTCGCAGATCGGATGGCCGATGGGGCCGAAAAGTTGCCGCGACCGCGAACCCACTAAGTGGACCGACGACCTGGTGAAGGTTGCGGGAATCCGCTGGATGCGAGTCTCACGGGACCGGTCAATGTAGCGACACTTGGGGGAGGCCTATATCCAGCAGTGGGCGCCTTTCGGCTGAAATGATGATGATACTATACATCAGTAGCGAGAGCAGCGCTGGCCCAGTGGTCCCCAGCTTACGAATAGTAAGTCTTGGGTTCGAACCCAGGCAGGCGCAATACTTTGTGTAATTTATTTCATCACCTCTGCTCTACTCAAAACGGTGAAGAAAAACATCGTGAGGAAACTTGCATGTCCTAGAACCGAAAATTCGAAAACATGTGACATCTATCAACCCGCACTGGTCCCGCGTGGTGGATTGTAGCCCATTCCTTCTCATAAAGAGGACTGTGTCCCAATAGTGGGAACATTACTTATAGGCTTATTATGCTATAATACCTATACATGAACCTACAAATAATAGCAGGCCACTATAGAAGTTATTCACTATTAAAAAGCGACACGCGTTGAATGTGAAATTGTAACTTATAAATGTACCTAAATTCACGCATTTTTAGGGTTCCGTACCCAAAGGGTAAAAACGGAACCCTATTACTAAGACTTCGCTGTCTGTCCGTCTGTCCGTCTGTCTGTCACCAGGCTGTATCTCATGAACCGTGACAGCTAGACAGTTGAAATTTTCACAGATGATGTATGTTGCCGCTATGACAACAAATACTAAAAACAGAATAAAATTAATATTTAAGGGGGGCTCCCATACAACAAACGTGATTTTTTTGCCGTTTTGTCTAATGTATAGATAATGGTACGGAACCCTTCGTGCGCGAGTCCGACTCGCACTTGGCCGGTTTTTTCTCTGGGCGTAAGCTGAAACTATACAGAACGTCAACTATCCTTGCATAAAAAACAATAAACAGCTCAGTAAAATCTGAATCACAGATTCAAGGCATACTACTACACCAATCAAAGAGCAGTAAAGTATACAATTTTAATCTTCTGTATTTATCACGATTTTTACCTTAGCTTAGCCCTAAAGATCGCCGTGCACCTTCTCATTTTCATTCATCCTACATTTACCTGTAATACAATTTAATAATTAACCTATCGTCCGTCTAAAATGACATGGGCCATCCCATGTCATTTTAGACGGACGATAGGTAACTTTTGGTAGAGTCTACCAAAAGTTATCGTCCGTAATTTGTTATCGTGTTTGTTTCGGTAGGTAATCTTACTACGATAGCTCAAGGTTGTTTTGTTATCTGCTGTGATGATTAATCTCACACCAACAGCGGTTTTAAATGACTCTTCTTTAAATAAACGAATTTCATGTCATGACGAATACTTATGGAACATCCTCGTTTTTTAGAAGCTTTAACCAGCCTGCGTAGCATGACCACCGTAGAAATGGGTTTCTTCAAAAACAGAATCGACAAAATGACAGATGAGCAAAAGAAATCTGTCATAATCCGTCATTTTGTCAAAATTTTGAAGAAAGTTTGGTCGCACAACCGTGCGTGCTTCCGACCGCGACCCAGTTTTGTTCAAGATACCGGCCGGTCGTACAAGTCGTTGTCGTAGCCGCGTAGAGCGCGTGGTTCGTAAATTTTTTTTTCAAGATCTATTTTAGTATTTATTAGTTCCATGCTCACACCGTCACAGACAACTGAAATATAACCGTCAATGCCATGAGTGCCAATGGTGCCAACAAGGTGTCAACCTCCCTAAGAGTATATATATCATAGACTTAGTATATAGTCTATGATATATATATATATCTTCTGTGGTGTCAACAACCTGTCAATATTACAAATAAACTAGAACAAATAATCAATGCGGCTATGTAACAAAAAAATACAAGACTGAAAATGGAAGAGTCGCAGTCAACCAAAGAAAATAATAAAATTTGCGCAAACATGCTGCTTGCACAAATAATTTGATGTCAAGAAAATTAGCATGAAACCATATCGCAGAACAAATAAAGTTTTTATGGTTGAAGTATGATCAGCATCAGTCTCTAGTAGGTAGACATAGATAGAAGGATAGGAGATAGATTAATCCACAGGGGGACTGATGCTGAGGTGGAGAAAATCAATACTCCATAAACAGGTTGATAAAACTCGATAAATAAATGTTGGAAGACAGTCAGTGTGTATTGTCTTGTCTCAAGTTGTGTGGTATCGAGTGGAAGAAGTAGCCATGCCATTTTAATGAACTATTTCCAAGCCTTCATTATACTATATACAGTTTTTCGTTATATCTATTTCTAAGGCAGTCCCTCACCTAGAGCAGCGAGCATTACATCAGTAAGTTACGATTAAGATAATGTATTGACAATCACTTGTCACAATCACACAATCGCATCTTAGATTGTTTCGTTACAGGCGAATGCTCCGGTGGGGGAGCGCTTTGGGTACCAAGAATGCGTAGTTTACATCCAAACGTTAAAAACCTGGTTGTGATAGCTTTCTGCTAGTCAACAGGGTCAATTTAGTTTATGGTGTCTCCAGCAGCTGCGCTCAGCGTCGAGGCTGGGTCGCGTGCGGGTGCTGGTCCGGGAGTTCGCGGGCGACGTGCGCGCCGTCTGGCGGTACGGCTCGCCGTTCCCCACCTTCCTCAAACTGATATGCTCGCTCATTCTATGCCTACTTGTCGTGATACCCCTCATCTACCCCGTGTTCGTCCTCGGCGTCACTTACTTCACGTTCGAAAGCCTTTTGCTGAGGTGAGATTTTCAGCTGTTACAGTAGTGGTGACTGTGCGTTCAGTACTTTTAGATAAGTTTTTTTAAATCTACAGAAAAATAAAATAACAATTTATTATAATCAAGCTAAATACTGAAAGATGCATGAATATAAATCATAATAAAAAGCAGTGTAAGTGTTGAAAGAAACAGCATCTGCCACCACACCCCACCAGTTATACCTACAGCGTTTTATAATGCTTTTTCCGATTCGCTATCAATCGTAGGCCCACCATAGTAGCTTTCTGCACCATAGCACATACTAAAGCAGCAGGTTCTTATTGCTTTGTAAGTGTTCATCATTCTCAACATTATCCCAATTTATTGATTAATGCTAGACTTTGAAGGCGCTAGCCGCGTCCCGGGTAGGTCGATTCGTAAGGGCGAAGCTTTGTACGGGTCCTGTACTAGGAGGATCTCGAACCGCTTCATATAAGGTAAACGGCCCAGTAACCGTGAAGTTTTGAACTTCACTGACTTTGCAGGTCTGCTATGGTAAAACTAGAAGACTTAAAAAAATAATAATTACATGACTAGAGAGATAATTTAAATTAGTTTTAGTTTAATATATATAGTTTTTATTAGTATAAATTTTCTTTAACAATAAAACAAAAAAATAAAATAAAGGGCCAATTGTACCAGTACCCGGTAGATTTGTATTAATAAACGTTAAATTGTCCCTGAATCCGGTAATTTCCACCGCGAATTTGAACTCTATTGCTTTACGTTAAAGTTCACAGAAATGCTATTTTTGCATTTCTGTGTAAAATAAATAAAAAAGGCTTATCCATAGAAAAGACATTTTTATTAAAGAAAAAAATTGAAATATTGCCAGAACTCTGTTATCAGACTCGGTGGCAAAAAGAAAACACTTTCATCACAATTAAAAATCCTACGTGGATCTCGAGTTGCTTCTTCGAGGTGGAATCATTTCAGCCGCAAGACGTCTACTGCTGGACATAGGCCAAGCCAAAGCCAAGCCCCAAGAGTCGCCACGTTGACCGGTCCCGTGCGACTCTCATCCAGCGGATCCACGCAACCTTTACCAGGTTATCTGTCCACCTAGTGGAACGCCTTCCAACACAACGTCTTCCGGAATTTTTCGGCCCCATCGGCCATCTGTTCAGCGAGCAATGTACCCTGCCCACTGCCACTTAAATTTGGCAAGTCTTCGGGCTACGTCGGTAACCTTGGTTCTTTTTCGGATGTCTTCATTTCTGATTCGATCACGCAAGGAAACTCCGAGCATAGCCCTCTCCATTGCCCTTTGGGTGACTTTAAGCGTTTGTAATCACTGGCACTGACTGACACACACTGGTCATAGACTTTCGTCTTGAGAGAGACACTGCGGTAAGTTGGACGAGAAGATACCGCGTAACTTCCCGAACGCTGCCCAGCCGAGTCAGATTCGACGATTGACCTCTTTCTCGAAGTTACTACACTACACTACAACAGCCCATAACGTCCACTGCTGGACATAAGCCTCTCCCACAATGGGAGGAATTTGCCGTAATCTCCACGCTTGGCAGGCGGATTGGAGATCGCAGTGATGAAAGACTAACAGAAAACGCTGCTGCCCATTCTCAGGTCTACGGAGGCGCAAGGTGGTCTGCCTCAGACATTAGTTGCCTTATACGACACCCGTGAGTGTAATGGGTTGGGTCTATTCTACTCTGCCGGATACCACACGGCCAAGAAGTTAGACCTACCTAACTGGACTGTTTGCCCCATGTACACGTAATTGTCTACAACTTCGAGTGTAGAGTCTCCGATCTTGACAGGAGTGGGTTTAACATATGGGTATTCAACATGACCTTGGTTTTGTCCATGTTCATTTTAAGACCCACTCTTTCGGAAGCTCTATTGAGGTCATCGAGCATTATACTGAGATCCTCCTTGGTCTCAGCCATGACCACTATATCGGCAAACCGAAGGTGCGTGATGTACTCGCCATTGACGTTGATGCAGTCTAGCCCTCTCCAGTCCAGAACCTGGAGTCGTCAAGATTCTGGACTGCAGAGGAGGATCCTCTAGTGCAGCGGTGAACAGTTTCGGAGATATGGACGTCTCCCTGTCTCAAACCTCGCTGTAGAAGGATATGTTCCGAGGCTTGGTCCTGAAGTCGGACTGAGATACAAACACTTCAACACCTCGATGTACCGATAGTCAATTTGGCACGATTGGAGAGACTGCAGTACAGCCCAGCATAGCTATTCACAACCCTTCGATTCGGTTTTCGATTCGGAAAGTCGTATGTCTATCTGACTCGATTTCGTAATGTCAAAAAAGATAGACATACGGTTTTCCGTATCGAAAATCGAATCGAAGCGTTGTGAATAAGGGCCAAGGGGCCAGGTTTCGATCGAATCGAAGGCATTCTTGTAGTCCACAAACACTAAACAGAGAGGCAGGTTGATACTCTTCGGTCTTCTGTAATCTACCGCAGCGTATGTATGTGGTCCGCGGTGCTAAAGCCTTTTCGGAAACCGGCTTGTTCGGGAGGCTGAAACTCGTCAAACCTGCGCGTGAGATGATTCGTGATGATTCTTGAAAACAACTTGTAGACATAGCTTAGAAGTGAGCTGGGCCTATAATTCTTCAACCGGAAATTGTCGCCCTTCTTGAAGAAGAGTACTACCACACCCTTGCACCATACCCGTGGCATTCAGTTTGCTTCAAATTACTGCGTGGTTATCAATATCCATACTAAAACAGCAGCGTGCCACACGATGCGCATCGAAAAACCTGGTTTCAGAACAGCAGAGCAGTAACGCGAAATGTGCAAAAAATTTGGAAATCATAAAAAATCTAAAGAGGTAATCGAATCCAGGTGATTACAACACAAACAAGGAACATAGAAACTACATTTTATTGAATCGAAGGAAAAGAGAACTTAACACAAGGCAATAAGGACGATTTCGGGTTTAAATGCAACTGTTAAGAGGACGCATTGGAAATCATGTAGTCAATGATCTCAATTTTTGTCAGTAATTACAAAACTAATGAAAATATAAGTTGGTGACCTGATAATTCATGATAAAACCCTTATTTTGTTAGTTTTCAATACATGATTAAGTAACTTTTGTAACAGAGAAAAAAATATCAAACATACCTCTTTTTAAAAAGAGATTCACATTTAATGGGCAAACGGGACCAATTTAAGCCTCTTAACTTTCTCCGTAGATGAGCCTATACATACTCTTTAAAATTATAGAAGGAATTTCTGAAATTATCGTTCCCAACTGAATTAAATAACAAAAACCATTTTGTCGTTTACGTCCTTTAAGTTATAAGCTAGCAATCCTCGCCCCGCTCAGACGCCCAGTCCCCCGCTCAGTCCCGATGCGCGCGTGCCCGGTTTTAGAACGATGCCTCGCCTTAATGCAAGTCCCAATAACCCAAATAAATGTATTTCACAATTTTAAAGGAAAATAAGCCCTATTTCAAGGCAATAAGTACACAATAACGGGTTTCGGTACAACGTGTATTACCGGGTTGATCGTGTACCAATATCCGGTAAAAAAAGTACGATTTTAACGGGTACTAGGTCAAGTAGGGGTTTGTTAGTACCAATAGATGTGAACGGCAAAAATATTTATTTCTTAATTAGATTCACCTCAATTTATAGGTTATATCGCAAAACAATATACTGTAATATTTTAGAAAATTAACACTCTTAGCTTAACGTTATCTGTCGCAGTATGGCTAGCTGATCAATGCGACGTGGTGGTTTCGTAGTTCACTGACAGAACTTTGAACTTACTTAATATTTTCTTAGAGCAAACTTTTGTAATCGCATAGTTTTGACGCCATTAAACTTTTTGGACAATGTTGCCATTACAATTGTACAAAATATTACCGAGAACGTATTGCCATTCACAAACTTTAATTTATTATTGGTAGAAAAGAGGAATAATCAAAAAACTGACATGTTAACGGGTACTGGTACACTAACGGGAATACGTACTTTTACCTTAAATGCTCATACAAAAAGAATATAAATCCGTGTGTCTTCCATGCCCCGTACTTGCCACGGCTTAAATCCGGCTTGTCCTGCAAAGTTATCAACTTTTGCAGCTTGTGGTTGGACCAGCCGTCGCTGTTCACGCCGTGTGCGATAGCGCGCCGGGCGGTGACCGCGGCGTTCCGGCCGTGCAGCAGTACAGACATCTGGAAGGTTCGTGAGGTGCTGACGCGCGGCATCCTGCTCACTCACTCGCTGGCCACCTCCATCGACTACCTGTGCGTCATGCAGGGACTCATCGATGAAGCCTAGGACAATAAAGTCTAAGTCTAACATAAGTTAATATCTTAAATCTTTTGATAAATATCATAGACCGTACATCTTTCTTGAGGTCGTTGTGCTCATGAATATGAAGAATGTTATCTATTGAAACAAATCTGAAATATAAAATTAGAAAAAATAGATGCTTTTTTTTCATTTTCATGAGCATCAATACTATTCTACCTATCAAGCATGATAATAAAATAGGTGGATAAATCAAGTAGGTTAATTCGAAGTTCCTGCCAATTTTATGTGTAACTTTACGTATTTGGTAATAAACTACATTGATGAATACATGTTGTTTCCATTTACTGTCTTTCACTTTGGGCATTTAACTAGCTTAAAACTTTAAGGTGGATGCTCAAGGGTAGCCCGCGAAATTCAAATTTTCTTACGTTTTTTGCAATTTGCAGGCCAGTGCTAGGTTGTATGTTGATTAAAATATTGTTTGCGACTGTAAGACGTATGTAGTAACACAATTATAATCATCAAAATCATCAATACAACCCTCCAAGTTCATAAAGGTGCAAGAATGATTTTGACCTTGGAAAAGTAATTTTTCCACCTTTATGAACTTTGAGGGTCTAACTAATTAGCAAGTTTAATTTCCAATAGTTGCAATGAAACAGAATGTGTAGGTTTTTAGATACGTAGGGTTTGTAGTTGCTAATTATAATAATATCCTTTGCATGGAATTTTTCGGTTGTGATGAGTTAATGAGTTTTTGGGAAGCTTGTTTAAAATGACGGGAAGGCTCACCTCCTTGAAGGAAACAGGTAACAAAATCGCCAGTGTGTTCCGTTCTAGCCCGGCCACAATTCCAAACAAGGTCATGGTTATGGCAGAAGACTGTACGGATACCTACGTAGTACCTCTCGGTACTAGAAAGAGAAATAATAGTGCCACATTATTTCATGACTTATACACCATTTTCAGTGGCCTGGCTACATTGTATCCGTCCTAGCAACGCCACGCTTAGAACGGCTGAAATCCACAACTTTAATGGATGATTCGTGTCTAAGATAAATGTTGTAGGTACTTTATAATAGACCTATCTATATTAATAAAAAAAAACCTTTCAAATCTATTTAATACCCACTTAAATTTTTCAGGTAGAATACGCCTGAGAATAATTCAATACCAATAGTATAACTTGACAATTACATTATTGTAAATTGCCAAGTCTTTCTAGTACCAAAAGGTACATATCCGTACAGTTTACTGCCATAACCATGACCTTGTTTGGCATCGTGGCCGGACCTGAGCGCTATTACGTACATCTGTTGACAGCTCGAAATGATAGTAACTGGGCTCAGTGTCTATCAATTAACTGTCAAAAGGTTAGTTTCGTATTATGTATGACCAGTCGCGATCAAATATGACGTCATTGGTTGTCATCGTGGCTGATAGTCACCGTAACTCATTTGGACAGACGCTTTCGTATCGATACTTATATTATTTTGATTATGTAAGCATAGTGGACATCAAATTGTTGACAACTGAGTTTGAAGTGATTTTCGTGAAAGACGTTACACCGTACCCGGGCTGTTAGTCACCGTAAAGTGATATCCACTCAGTGCGATACGTAATACCAATATTATGACATTCTCGGTTGCCATCAAAGTTCGGTGTACAACCGAAGCTTGATAGTCACTGGATATCAGAAAGATACGTAGAACGGAACACACAAATGGCCACCCTGTATAACTTGTCATCATACTCTTGCCCTTATCACAATTTATTTGGGGTCGGCACAGCATGTCTTCTTCCATACTACTCTATTACTTACCCTGTATCTGGGCGCACGGTAGTGGCCCCGCCAAGACGAGTCAAGCGAAGCGCAAGGAGTGCCCTTGACAAAACGAAACGGCCAAGCCACATATTTTGACTGCAAGGTGTACAGTTTGTGAAGTTAGACCTTGTAGAGTTAGGGCGTGTAGAGTTAAAAGCTTGGCTCTACATGAGTTCTGATAACTTTTTGACAGTGCGAGTCATATGGTCTCGTATTGGCTTAGTTATTTAGGGGGTCGAAAACAATGCACAGATGTAAAAATG
Source organism: Xestia xanthographa (assembly GCA_905147715.2). NCBI lineage: Eukaryota > Metazoa > Arthropoda > Insecta > Lepidoptera > Noctuidae > Xestia > Xestia xanthographa. The sequence goes on along the minus strand of LR990642.1, from coordinate 22,931,237 downwards.
CATCCGGAGACTAACAATCAGGTCCCCATACTTAACAAATAACTATGGCGTACCACAGGGGACTGTGCTAGCCCCGATATTGTTTTTAGCTTATATAAACGAATTGTAATACTGTATATATACTATAATACTGTATTATTCGCAGATGATACCACTGTATTGATTAAAGAAGCTACTATTGATCAGGCGATGATTAAAGAAGCTACTATTGATCAGGCGATAAACGTCACCAATGTCGCTTTAAAGGCTATACATGACTGGTTAACCGTAAATAATTTAGAAATAAATACGGAGAAAACTAAATTCATGAGATTCCTGACATATAGAAACAAAAAAGATACAATCGACTTGTCAATAAAATATAATAATAACACCATTGAAGAAGTAAATGAAATAAAATTTCTAGGAATAAATTGATAACTATTGTAACTGGAAATCTCATGTAGATACTGTTTGTACAAAAATTCACAAATTCGTTTACGCACATCGTAAAATAAAAAGAGTTACTAATAAAGAAACAGCATTAATGGTCTATCACAGTCATGTATGTTCGGTATTGAGACATGAGCTAATCATATGGGGAAACTCTACAGACGCCCAGAGAGCTTTTATAGCCCAGAAAAAATGCATTAGGTCAATCTTTGGGCTCAAGTGGTCTGATTCGTGCCGGCCAGTGTTCACTGATAAGCGTCTACTTACACTTCCATCCCTTTATGTCTTTGAATTGTGTAAATTCGTTAGAAACCACCTTTCACTTTTTGAGCAGGATGCTAAGGCCCAATTTAAAAGGAATATAGTACAAAAACCTCTGGTAGTACCTCGAAGCAGATTAAAGTTATGTGACAGAAACTGCTACGCCATGGCGGTGAAAATTTATAATAAACTACCGGAAAAAAATAAGAAAAATGAATAGCTTAGAATTTAATAGAACTTTAACCAATTGGCTTTGTGACAGATGTTTTTATTCAATAGATGATTATTTAAATTTTAAACAGACATGATGTAAATAAATTAACGAAGACTTATTTAAATTGACATTATTTATAAATTAATTAAAACATTGATGAATTGTCGTAACCAAGAAATATAATTTTATTCCTAATAATTGCTAATTTACTAACTACTTATTTTAATAATTATTTTTTATAATGTAATTAATGTTCCTAACTAATATTAATCGAAGCAAGACTGTAAATTCTATTATGTATGACAATGATGTGTATACACTAATGACATTAAATTATATTATTATGCATGTACTAGAAATATTTGCACGACTGATAAGTCGAATATAGTGAAACTAAAATTATTTTACCATATCATGTAAGCACCTATATTCGGGCAAATAAATAAATTTCATTTCATTTCAACATTTTACATGAAAATGTTTTTGGTGGGATTTTACTTCTTTACTGCAGTAATCTTAAGTAACACAAACACCAAAGCATGTTCAAATAATAGGTACTTACCTACTTTGGTCGCAGAAAACAGTCTAGTGCATGCGAATAATCCCCGACCAGTAACTAACAGAACATTACGTAAACACTTTCCTCGTTATGCAGCTGTAAAGCCTAAACTCGCTTTGTTTCGTTAGCAAAGTCTTAATGAAAAGGCGTCAATATTCACAAAGAGTCACAATTACCTGTGCCTTTAGTTAGTATCAGTATCTTATATAACACCTAGTGATCAATATAAAGTATTTTATAGAAAATTGTTGAAACTACAACCTAAAAAAATATTGCTTTGCAACAGTTAAGTGAATTTTTCAGTTCTTTTTATCTTAAAATTCAGTTTTTTCTTTGGTTCAATCAATAAGGTGGTCGACGTAATAAGGTGATTAAATATAATCCCAATAATAGTGGAATAATCTATTGCTCTCCTGGAGATTTATGTCAATTGTTTAACTATTGTGTATACTAATTAGTCGTTCAAAGGAGTTAGCGTACCACTGCATGGTCTGTACGCCATCAGTACGCCATGCACGTCAATATGGTTCTTCCATGAAAGTTTATCTTCTTCAAATAGGTACAAAGTTTTTTACAATTTATTTAAGAACTCAAAACAAAGTTAAGTTATAAAACGTGAACGTGAACTACACACGTTAAAAATACAGTTTTACAAAATAAGTCCTAAGTCTACAAACGTGTCGGTGAGCACTGCACTGCACTGCTGCTGGAACTAGGAAGCTAGGTAATGAAAACCTTGTTGCTTTATCTACTGAAAAGATACTTCTACACATCTTTTGTTACTACGGAAACTAGAGTACGTGATCAAATACGTTAATCCCTTGTCAGTGAATACCACACCTAACGGCCTATCTGCAGAATATTGGCACTTGAATAATCTCACCGCCAAAGATTCTCTTGACAAGTTGACAGGCTAACTTGTGTTGGCGAGTGTCGGCAGCGGCACAGAGCAGTTCGCCGGAGGAGGTCGTCGGCGCTACACGGAATCATGGCGATGACTATTTGGACCACTATCGGGCTTCTGGCGCTGTGCCACTCGTAAGTCTGTTTGTTTCTACTGCTAGGTTGCTAAACTTGATTAAATATTTTATAATTGCACAACTTTGAATTATTCAAAACAATTAAATAAGATTATCTTGAAGGTCAATAGCAGTACTCAAGGATTTATTAGACGTGCACTCTTATTGATGACTGCATAACACCTTTTGAATATTAATCGTTTAATTATCAAAACCTCTATCGTCGCTTGTTGAGCCGATGCTAAACATCTCAGCAGAAGTCATACAACCTTCTACAATGTACTGTTACTTGTTCTACTTGTATGGATTCACTTAACAGCAGCAAGACAGGTCTTTCTTTGCCAAAATTTTTATTTTTCAAATAGGCTTGAACCTGAATACTTTTATTTGTATTATCCATTTGTTTATAAAAGTTTTAAAGCTTGACCATATATATATTATCATGAAACGTCATTGTTATCGCATCGTGTCCTCATTACGGTAGAAGCTGCGGAGTTACCAAACTAGATGAATAACTTGTCAAATATTCAAATTCAACGTTCAATAACTTAATTCAGAGTTCCAGTATAAACTGACCTAATTATTATAGGTTTAGGTGTCTGAAGAAATCACAACTGGTATTGTGTAAGGACATTGACACTTGCAACAATTCGATTGTTGTAAGTCAGTCATTGTTGTAATACTTTCTTATAGAAACCTTATCGGCCGCACAGGTAATTGACTAACTAAATCACATAATGTCAATAATCGACGTAACTTTAGCTCTATTGGGCGATACCCTAATGAATACCATGCCTAAACTATAAACGCACCGAGATTTGAACAGTACAGTATATTATTTGGGCATTCATTTCGGGATAGTGTTGAATTATGTGTCATTAATAATAGTCGTCCTGACCATTTTCGTTCACGGCGGCCAATGTCAAAGGAAATTAGCCATCAGGAGATATTATAGTGCACAATTGGTTGGGCAGGCACAAGTGCACTCTGTTCCATAACTCTCATATTCCGATAGTACGGCAATTCGGCACGACCGGAGAGAGATCAGTCAGACACGGGGGAATCATACCGTCAACTTCCAAACTCCGGGCTACTTCTGTGAAATCTCTAATAAAAACACCCAATAATATCGCACCCAGGACCCTGCGCTCAGCAGTCGCACGTGCGACCACGAGACCAACGGGGCAGTTATGTTACGTCATATGTGTTACGAATACAATGTACCTTTATTTATCAGAGATATGGAGATCCAATAGGCATGACGACACTATCAAAAAATTGCAAATCTAATTAGTCCATCAGTTAGAGTATTGGAAATTAATGGACACGTATTTTTTGTTTTTGTAAATCAATGAATATTGACTAAGATAAAACGCATCAAAACTCGGGAGTGGGGGCTCGTGACGTCAAAACTAGCTAAAAATTATACCTAGGCGTGACGTATTGAGTATTTTAAAAGCGTCATATCTTCGTCAATTTTGGTTTACGTAACAAAAGAAAAAATACGTGTCAAATATTTTTTGATAATCTAACTGACGGACTAATTAGATTTTTTCGGTCGTCTCGCCTATTAGCTAACTTCAATTAGCTACTAGCAAATACTATGCGACTTCGTCAAAGACAATTAATACGCGCTAGTATAGGTAGCGTGTTTTCCTAGTCTCAGCTTCGTGGAGGATAATATACCGTACATTATCCTTTACGACAACATAAGACACTGTCAATGTCTGATCATCACCACTGATATGCAGTTAGCTGAACAGTGAACACCTGTTTGTTTTTAATGAAAATAATAATTTATTTGCATCAGACACAACGATCCATAACTTAGTTAATCACCGGCGCTTAAGTGCTGTTTTCCTTGAGAAACCTTGACATACCCTTGAACTAAAGGATAACTTGCTAGTCCTGCTACCTTTGACTGAACAATGACCGGTAAAATGAGTCCGAAACATTTACGCTCGGTACGCTTTTTATGTTAGCATGTCCTGATCTACTGCCGGCCAATTTGCCTCCTTCCTGTTGTTTTGCCTTCTCCGGCCCATCAGAAACAAGTCTGAATCGTTTCTTGAACTTCCCTCGGTGACAAAGCCTGCCTTCAGCAAGTTAAGCATATCTACATATATACAACAAGAATCACTACGACGTGTTACAGGAGCATCGCGTACACCAAATTCCCTGAAGGGTTCACGTTTGGCGTGGCGACAGCTGCTCACCAGATCGAAGGCGCGTGGAACGTCAGTGGTAAGTGACTGAATTTCTCTTTCGTTTTCAGGTTTCGGAAAATACAACTTTTTGGCTATCTTCGATTAGGTTAATATATATTGAACATTTGGTAGGTCAACAGAATTATTGGAACTGGAACACCTCTGCCTGATTCTTCAAACAAGTGTGATGATATCATAAAGCGGGGGGATGGATGGGATGGAATCACACATCATATCATAAGGCGCCTTAAGATATGATGTGTCATTACGTACGTATGTATACGTATGTGTCATTACGAACATAAATAAAGCCCTCCAAACCGTAATCAACACTCTTAGCAACTATCGCAATAAGTGTAATCGTGAGCCTATCCTAACACTCTTAGAAAAGGATGGTTTGATGATAATGTCATAGCTGTGACAAAATCTTATCTGAAGTAGAATTACGATGTCTATCTCGACAGATACTCAATCAACTTTAATCTTTACAAATACGAGATGGGATAAATCAACAACAGGAAAAACAACAGATATTTGTTTAAAAATAAGATAGAGGAATAGATTTTAAAACCACAGTCGAATAAAAGGCAAAAGGAATTAAATGCGTAATATTTTTTGGATCTTGTAACTATTTACAAGATCCAAAAAATATTGCGCCTTTTAAGGTTAACGACCCTAGGTGGTAAAGGCCAATGACCATACAGATCACGTAAAAAAAAATTAAAGGGTTTTTTTTTGGACTTAACATCAACTCTATGTATATTAGTGCTTTAAGCGAATGACATTAGCTTCTTCTCATATTATGTACTATAAACATTTCAAAACATTTCAATTTTTAATGTTTTTCAGGCAAGACAGAAAATGTCTGGGATCGATTGTCACACTCACGCCCGGAGATGATCATAGACGGTACCAATGGCGACATTGCCTGCGAGTCCTACTACCGTTACCAAGAGGATGTGGACGAGCTGGAATACCTAGGAGTGGACTTCTACAGGTTCTCGCTGTCCTGGGCCCGCATCCTACCCACCGGCCGCATCGACGAAGTCAACCCCGACGGCATTCGCTACTACAACGATCTCCTCGATGCTCTGGCCGAGAAAAACATCGAACCACTTGTAAGTTCATTGAAATACAGTTCTGATCTCGTTTACTAGTAATCTCATTTATTTTCGTTCTCAGATAAAGAGAAACTAGAAACTTTAACTACTCAATTGAAAGAGTATAAATATAAAATACAAGCGATTTTGACGTCAAAAAATAAATGAAAGCCATTTAAAATACAGAAAAACAAATTAAAAAAAATACTTTAATGGCGTTACATCTTTTTTTAACAGAATATGGCCAGTCAGTAGGTAGAGCTAGTGATATTATTCTCTAAAAAGTTCCAATTCAAAGAGTGTGTTGGCGTTCATAAAATGCTAGCTGATTTTGACGAAAAAAATTAAAGCCATAATGATAAAGAAAAAATAAATTGAGAAAAAAATCTTTAATGGCCTTCTATATTTTTCGACAGAATGTGGCCAGTTAGTATAGTTATTTACATTACTCTGAGTAAAAAGTTTAAATTAAAATATGTATTTCTTAAGACCACAGGTTATGAATGTTATGATCACAAATTAAGTTACAACGATATAATAGAAATAAAAATATTTACAAGTATCAAAAAGGGTTACAGGGCGTCGAAAAATTCGTCCACATCGCTGTCAACAGGAAACGTGCCCAGAAGGCTGGCAGCATTGCCACGTTGGATGGCAATGCTGATTCTTTGGCCAAAAAATAGGCCCGCCCTCTGGTCACGTGAACAGTCGACCAACCGTTTGGCGATTTCTCGAAAAACTAGGTGGGCACTCGGACCCCATGGCCCTAGTGTTACAACGATGATGATTTTCTTTCCCAAATCATAAAACATTTGACATTGTTTGCAGGTCACCCTATTCCACTGGGACCTGCCCCAGACCCTCCAAGATCTCGGAGGCTGGGCGAACCCAAAGTTGATTGATTACTTCCGGGATTATGCCGATGTGTGCTACAAACATTTCGGAACCAAGATCAAATCTTGGATCACATTCAACGAACCATACGAGATCTGTGAAGATGCCTACGGTGACGACAAGAAAGCACCAGCAGTCGACAGCCACGGAGTTGGTAACTACTTGTGCAGTGACAACTTGCTCAAGGCCCATGCTGAATCCTACCACTTGTACAACGAGAAATACCGTCCATCTCAAAATGGCAGGATCATGATCTCCATCAACTCCATCTGGTATGAACCCAGTGACCCGACAAATGAAGAGCAGGTGGCGCTCGCTGAAGTTGCCAATCAGTTCAAAGTAAGGAGATAAAGTTATTTAAAACTTACTTTGCTTTATTTTTACGAACGTCATTAATTATCTTGTATTTCTTTAGTTCGGTTGGTTCGCGCACCCAATTTTCACGGCTGAGGGTGGCTACCCAGCGGTAATGATAGAAAATGTAGCCCGCCAGAGCGCGGCCGAGGGTCTCTCCAAACCACGTCTAGAGCAGTTCGATGACTACTGGATTCAGAGGATCAAGGGTACATCAGACTTCCTGGGCATCAACCACTACACCACGCATTTGATCACTGGAGCTGGAGTCGATCCCATCGCTAAGTCTCCTTCATGGTTGAAGGATATCGGCGCAGTCACTACTATGGAGGTCGGCGGCGATTCTGCTTCGGAGTGGCTCAGAGTAAGTCGTTTTTTTATAAATATTTATTAGCAAAACCTATATCATTGCCAAAAATTATTGCCAAAAATCTAAAAAATCATTGCCAAAATCGTAAGGCTCTTACAAATTTGATCTACACTCAGTATCCAAAATGCTCTTATTTTACTTCAATTACTTCTTATAGTATTTAATTGAATAATTCACAATCACAAATGTTATACACCACATGTGAAACTTACTTGTGTTTACATCTTCACCAGGTAGTACCAACTGGCTTCGCGAACCTGCTCCGCTGGTGCAAGAGCTCGTACAATGACCCACCGATCTACATCACAGAGAACGGATTCTCTGACCGCGGCACGTTGCTCGATTATGGCCGCATCAGTTACTTCAATGTAAGTACGAGTGTAGGTACTGATATTATTTTGAAGACAAGAACGTTAAAAGGAATACCCTCGTTAATCTATTTTTGCAACTGCTTATACTTAATGTGTGGTCTTCTTAATTTAATTTGTTCTCGGTCGTGGTTAAATCGTGCAGCCGCACGATTCGATCGAAGGTTAAGCTAGGTACGCTTATTGAGGTCAGTCCCTAGATGGGTGACCATTCATCACATATCGAGACCCTTCCGTGTCTCGGAAATCACGTTAAGCCGTTGAGCTGATATAGTAGATCTTTGAAAGTCTACCGAGTCTCTACATTCATGTTTTAAACCATCATCTCTTTCAACGATTTCAGTAGAATTATGTTATTTTAATAGATACATATTTCTAAAATTGCAGGAGTACCTGAGCGAGATCCTGAACGTGATCTACGACGACGGCGTCAAAGTCCTCGGCTACACGGCGTGGACTCTCATGGACAATTTTGAATGGAGAGCTGGATTCGCGTAAGACATTTGACTTATTATCATACAATGCCATGATGTGAATAAAACTACTAGGTTCTGGGTGCGAAGATGCGACGTCGTATCGTGGGAATCTATATCAAAAGAAGTAGCAATAAATCTGCAGTGTTTGCAGAAAATGGGTCGTATTTCCCTGTACTAAAGCACAGTAAAAAGTTATAGCAGTAGGTTGACTTCAAACGTAGATTCCCACGATACGACGTCGTATCGTGTTTATGTATACGAGCCCTGAGATCCCGTGTTTAATTCTACAGTCGTTTCATAATGGGACAACTTCTTACTTTTGTATCATCATCTGCCTAGCCTTTTCCCAACTATGTTGGGGTCGGCTTCCAGTCTAACCGGATGCAGCCGAATACCAGTATTTTACATGAAGCGACGCTATCTGACCTCCACAACCCAGTATGCACTGGGTAATACGATACCCCTTGGTAAGACTGGTTGTCAGACTTTTTGGCCCACTGACTACCGTAACGACTGTCAAAGATCTACAAATGACAGCTGGGACCAACTGTTCCACGTGCTTTCCGAGGAAACTCGGTGTGTAATGAGTGGTCACCCATCCACAGACCAACCTAGGCAAGCACGGCTTAACCCGAGTGGCTGTTATTATTTAGCCACGAGCTCCTCAAGCCACTTCTTACTTTTGTAGCTAGATTAAAAAAAAAAACTTCTGTTTTTCCCCCTGTCTTAGACGGGGATCTGTCTGAAAGGTACCATCTTTCCATGATGCATATAGGTACCAGACGGACAGACAGCGGATCCTTAGTTGTAGGTTCCCGTTGGGAACGGAATCCTAAAAATTGAAATTGTTTTAAATTCCAGTGAGCGTTTCGGCTTCTACCACGTGAACATCACAGACCCGGCGCGCCCGCGCACGGCGAAGCTGTCAGCGGAGTACTACAAGGAGCTGATCGTTAACCGCGAGCTACCGCAAGATCCTCGCTTCAAGGATCCCGCTGTAAGAACTAACTGTTTACCTCCTACTAAAACCACTGATTCATTTTAAAATTTCTCTTTTTAAATCTTCTTTGGCGCCTGGTTTCTGAGAGGCATAAAAAAGTAATAGCTGACAAACTGGTGTCGATTCTGTGGTGCACAAATTAAACTTAATTTAGGCTATTGCTATCTTTTACTAAAAGGCAATGCGAGAAAAGGATGGCTATAGCTATGAACTAAGATAGAGATGTCAAACTAGTTTATGCCTTGCGCTTCAACGTGTTTTTAGTCGACATGTTTTTACTTAAATTTGACAGCTCTAAATTACGTCCGTCTCTTTCTCGTTTTATTAGAGAGAAAAAGATAGCAATAGCCTAAATTAAGTTTAGTTTGTGCACAACAGAATCGACACCACTGCCAAATCTACATTTCTTTCACTGTTATTTTACGTCTCTGTTATGAACCTTATTTAAACGAGAATAAAGTTCACTACACTACAAAATCATGAGTAAAATAAGAATGAAAGGACAGTTTATACATAATGCTGTAATTGGCTGAATCAAATAACATCGGCTATTCATCACTTAAGAGGAGTTTGCCTTTTAGAAAGCGGGATTTTGTACTTACCTAACTTCGCTTTTAGAAATTAATTGATGGCTTACATTTACATTGATAATTTTTAGTAAAATCCTATATTCTTTGATTTAGATTTAGATTTAAGTAAATAACCAAAGTATATAGACCTAGTCACTAATAAGTTAAGTACCAAAAACTTAAACTTGAGTTATCTTTAGGAGATGGAGGATATTAATTATCAAATTAGGTTTAACTACATACATTAAAACTCCCTTTAATAACTTATTTAGACGGTTCAAAACCTACCTTCTGAAAAGAAGACTGCCCAACACCAATTTATTCTATTAATCGACTTCTGAAGAATTAGAGGTCCTCAATTAGGCTGTTTTTTAAATACTTTTTTTTTTAAATAATCGGAACAAAACAGAATCAGCAGCTTCAATGTAGATATTAATTAAGTGCGTCTAATAAATATGTATATAAATATTTGAACATAATGTCTGTTAGAATAGTATCTTATTTCTTCGCACTTTTCTTTTCTGCTGTTTATATTTTCAAATAAATGATCTACCATGCATGTTAATGCCAACTACTGGTGTATCGCTGAAAAGGTTCAGTATAATTGAAGGTACGCTGGCTCGCCTGAACTCGGATTTTAACCCAGCACATTCGCCAGCACGTCGAGTTACGACAAACTGTAAAATATCTCCAAATGATTTTAATCCATAAAATTTAGACGATTAAGTTCAAAATCGAATGGGAAAATATGACATTTTGTAGTAACTTGATGCGATGGGGACTGTACCTACGGGTTGCGGCACGTAACTCTAGCGCTGAACGAAACGTGGAGGGGATAGCTGCACATGTTGTACGACTGGAGAGCCAATCGGCGCAACGCACGCCCCAAGATATTCTTATACTTCTGCGCAATAACAGTCAGCGCTAGAGTTTCGTGCCGCGACTTGTACTATCTATTTATATCCTTCGTGCTTGAACTATCACCTTTCTATCTCTCCTGTGTCGTTTTATACCTACTTACCAGCTAATTTAATATTAGATGGGTCTGTCTACCTACTAACATTAGTACGAAACCCTTAATTATTTACATTTTGACAGGTGGCACGAAAGTGAGAGGGGTGTTGGCTCGAGCATGGTAACATCTTGTATATTGTACATAATATATATTTATTATAAAAGGAGGCATGCTTGCGCTGCTTGTTAACGTTAACAAATAAATAATTGAAACGTTTCTGAGAGTTTCCTTTTTTTTTTCAACAGATAAGAACACCCAGAACTGAATTGTAATGTACTCATTTCATCGTGTCGTTTAATCTATGGGAAGTGAAATATATAATAGGTATTAAAACAAATATTTATTTAATTCATTATAAGAATATCGAATTATTTACAATGAAATTATAGTAAATTAATAACTTTGACACGTAATTTCATTGTTATAACATTGATACACGTAGTTACATACACTACATAGAAAACTTGCATCTGTTATCAGACTGAAAAGATATGTTTTTCATAAAGGCTATACTTAAGAAATAATTGATTACAGTTTACACTTGAGATATTGTTCTGAATATTATTCTGTAGCAAGTGGCAGGGCTCGTGCGAGGCTACTGATACAACTTGGAATGTTTGTCGACGTACCGCACTAGGGGCGACCCTCGGCGCAGCGGGAGGGGCGAGGGAGAATAATGAACCGAACAATATGAGAAGCATCCCAACTTACGGACTCTTACAATTAATACACGACAAATACAAATATAAAGTATACAACAAATGGATCTACAGAATACAAAATTAAATGTATCATCAACCCAGCACCGTTACGTCTAATTACAATAGTTACACAGATGCTATTATTGCTATGCGTCATAACTGAAGATTACATTAAAGTCTTAAAAGAATAAAAGTACTTTTACTAATATGGCAAAGTTTTCAATGTAGCATTTGATATTAAAGGCCTAATTCCATTATCATATTATTCAATCAAGCTAGCTGAATTCAATACACTCATTCAAAAATCTAAAGACTAGGTGGGCTTACAAAATTTTGAAATATTTTGAATTGTTGATATAATAATATGAACGATGATTTGATGAATTGATTACTAAATATAATGAAGTAATACTAATTATATAACAGTAGTTATCGAAAATAGATTATATAATTTGTTGGCACCAATAGTAGAGTCTGCTCCATGGCAGTTAACAATGTTTTTATTTCAATAAATCCTTAATATCAGACATTAACAATGTTTTGAGTAAGGCACTTAGAGGCAAAATTTCGAGCTCCAATTTCTCCCTAAAATTAGCTAGCTAGCTGCACCCATACACTTGGATATTGCTTAGGTAGTCACATTGTTCACTTACAACCCAACTATAATAAGTAAACATAATAGTTGCCAACATTATTACCTACTTCATGATTAACTATTAAAACTTAACGTCTATTCATAATCTCGAAAATTCACAAGGACGGTGTAAGTTGACAAACAACGTTCTACAAGTACATAAGTAGTTTATTTTCTGTCAAATCACTATTACATCAATAATTCGACAATAGAAAATTGTAAAAATATCTCAACATTATCTAAATTATTACAACAATAAATAATTTTTATCAAGGCACAATAAGGCACTGTTACATCAAGATGTTATCACAATCTTAATTTTAAAATATATCATAAAATATTGTTTGTTTGTCGATTTATAGAATACGATTTCCGATAGTCTCTATGAAAAGAATATGGGAAACTTGGTTCACGAATGATTGCGTTGCAACGCAACTACTTTCTGCTACGAAAGAAGGCTTGCAGCCACCGCGGCACCGCAGCGACACGCGACAAGCGCCGCCGTCCTCACTGTACCAGTCCACAGAGTGACGACTGTACGTCAATGACTAGCCATTCGTGATAGTCTTGCTCTACTGATTCGCGTTACTTGGCTTGGTTTTCGTAGCTCATCTCTACTTGAACTGGGTGAAACGTTTTAGAATATGAGCACCATTATTGTACTGCTCACACCAAAAGACAAAGATTTTATAATATTTGTTTACAATAATTTAGCGTTTCTTTGCTAACTATGGGGGAAAAGGCACTAGTTTACAATACTTAGGAGTCCAAGTCAATAATTACAATGAGTATGTGTTGTAAAGTCAGACATACAAGATTCCACACACATGTATCATCACAACGAAGTAGAAACACTTATTTAACTCACACAATTTTGTATTCCTATCTCATTCGAATAAATGCAGAGACGGAGATAAAACCAATTCTGCATAAAAGCGAGCAGATATTGTTGGGAATAGATACACCGATGAGGACAACTTTTGAAATTACATTTGAGCTAAAAACGTTACTTAACAAATGCACGAGTCCGCGTCGGTCTACCTGCTCTCGAGGAAGCCATCGTACTGGTACTGAAAGTATCTAACTATCCTTAATCATAAACACACAAAATCCCACATCAGTCATTACACATGTTATGCTATAATTGTCATTTTCAAAGTGAAATTTACACCATCGTTACCGTTTGGTCACCGACACTGTTAGAGCGGTCGACGTCGTTCAAGCGGTAAGTACGCTACATATAATACCTAATTTGAAAGTTTGTAAGCATGGTGTGCCGACCGCGACGTCCGTCCGGCCGCCTACAGCCACGTCAGCACGTTGTCGGGCTTGCTCGGCGTCGAGTTTATGAGCGATTGCACGTCGTCCAGGAGTATGTCGTTTGTGAACTCGTTCAACTGAAACGTCCACATTTTACTCATTATAACAACTGTAACTCAAGCGCTCAACAAGGAATACATTCCATCTCATGATCATCTCGAAGGTCAACAAACGACGTTGTTTTTAACATTTTACGACTTTTTATTTAGATGTATGCGACTCATTGATATTATTAGGTACTGAAATCAAAATAAACGAAAACACAAAAGTTGGTAAAAAGAAGAATTTTCTTTAAAAAAACTCAACTAACCGTTGTCTAACTATTGTCAGTTACGTGCAAATATTTTTTTATCATGTAGGTTAATATGGAAAACACAAACAACACACACCCAGGGTAAGTGTTTAACAAAATATTATTGTCATCCGGCAAAATAGAAACAGAAAGAAAAGCAGATACATTAAAAAAATATACACTACGAAAGCGCAGCTACGTCGACAAGGCTGACTACGGCGTAGTCGATCAAGGACTCGACTACGCCGTAGCTCAGAGGGTCTGGACTACGCCGTAGTCGATCATAAAACTACGCCAGCTACGCCGTAGCGCATCTGACATTACGACTACACTGACTACGCCGTAGTCAGTCAGGATATTATTGTTGCAAGTATTAGATTGTTACATTAAGCTTATAAAACAGGCAAAAATACCTGCAAAGAAGGTACCAAGTCGTCAGTAGAGTCGAGGTTGTCGGCGAGCGTGATATCGGTGGAGTCTAGGTTGGCGCCGGCCTCGCTGGTGCAGTCCATGCGGTCGTCCATGCCGGCGAGGAAGCCCTCAGGCGTGTGCGGCATGGAGTAGGAGTGCGGGACACCCATCCCCAGGCCGCTGTCAGCGGACTCCTGCCGCTGGTGGTCCGACAGACCCGAGAGGAACGGGTCCAGAGGCAGCTCGGTGCTGGCCACGCCCGTACTGTTCGCCAGGGACGACACGATGGACGACGATTGCCGCGCCATTATAAGCTCTTGCTGGAATACGGGAAAAAGTACTTTATTAATTAACTACTAGTGATTTGATTGATATGACCTAGATTTTATTTTCTAAAAAAAACTAACTGGAGTTTTCGTAGCTTTGAGGCATTAGCTTGTCTTTTATACAGCGAAAGGCGTATCCGTGTGGTATCCGGCAGAGTAGAATAGAACCAACCCATTACACTCACGGGTGTCGTATAAGGCGACTAATGTCTGAGGCAGAACACCTTGTGCCTCCGTAGACCAGAGAATGGGCAGCAGCGTTTTCTGTTAGTCTTTCATCACTGCGATCTCCAATCCTCCTGCCAAGCGTGGAGATTACGGCAAATTCCTTCCATCATGGGAGAGGCTTATGTCCAGCAGTGAACGTTATGGGCTGTTGTTGTTGTTGTTGTTGTTGTACAGCGAAATGTTAAAAGAAATAAAATAATACATTTAATAATAAAATAATAAATTTCAATCATTTAAGTCGCAGACTAGTAAATGTTTCGCAGGTGTGCAATCAATCAGTAATTTTGACGAGCAAGGTGAAATGTAATCTGATACACAACCGGACAAATAAACTAGAGCACCTCATATTGTTACGCGTTATTAATGATTCACTGTAGACGATAACATTGATAAATAACGCACCATCTATCGCATATCGTGTATCACATGGAAAGCCTACATAGTTCTCATCTTGATCAGGTACTAGTATTGTTCGGCACATATTTTTGGAGCGCCAGAATCGTTTTGCCCTGAAAATGTTTGCTTTCACGTCCATTCATTATTGTTCTACTCTTTTAAAGACTAAATTTTACTGTATTCTAAAATACTTCTGCAGTTTATCGGGGAAACCTGATTATTCGAAGTGTTGCAAAGGTCAGACGTATCTACTAGCAGTTCCGCATCAATGCGGAAGTCATCATACTGAGGAAACAGAATCAACTGTCGTATGTTAATGAGTGCATTATATAATTATACAATCCCACAAAAAAGAACACGATAAACAAGGTTTCAATAAATCAATTAAGCTGTTAAAATAATAGGTTAACCTGTGAATTCACAAACCTCACTTTTGTGACGAAGATGACATGAGATTTAACAGCAACTAAAAATAGAGTTGTGTTTGGGCTTCTGACCGAAGACTCCTCAAAGAGTCACAGTTATATTGCATGACTTAAAAACTTATCGGGGCTGTTATTCATATTGTTTGTACCTGGAGTCTGATCTCCTGCTGGCGTTGCTTAAGGCGCTCCCTCTCCAGCTGCAGTGACTGCAGCCGCAGCTTCTGCTGGCTGGCCTGCAGTGAGGCGTTGGCCCAGTGACCGTCCGGCCCCGTGCCGCCCGCCGCCGGCGTGCGCTGCAGGTGTTGCGCTGGAAACACAAACATCAGCGTCAGCACACACACAACACTTCCTATAACACTGCGGGATCAGCACCTGCCTTCGTGATATAGTCTTATTTCTCAAGCATGTATATATGTGTACGAGATAATTATGCGTTGCTGACATTCACTGTATACATGTTGTATACTTACGTATCCTTGGATCGAACCAGGATGTGGTGCGAGCTGCATGATTTATAAAGTAGATTTCTCCTTCCGCCGTCGCGGCCTGCTCCCAACCCTCCGGCAGGGGACCTAGTGGATCCGTCGGTGTGTTACTACTTGTACTCTTCGCTGCTGAAATCAATCAAACGTACGTAATCAGTACCTTTGAAACGTTACACTTGTCATTTATAGGAAAACAACTAATGATTCTCTCAACAGCGACTAGTTGCAAGCCAGCACATTATGAACTAAGACGTACGCACACGTGATTGAGAATCAGGTGGACAACGGGAAGGTCGCCCAGAGCTCGTTCCAAGAAACGACGGCGCCAGACGAGTGCAAGCTGCCCAGCTCTTGGCACTCGCTTCCAAAAATGAATCACGGCGCACGCGCGGCGAGATGTGCCGCGGAGCCGCGAGGCGCGCGCACTCACGCTTTGTGTACGCGCAGCGCAACAAACAAGCGATCATTCATAAACAATTCACAGATACACGGCACACAAGCGCAGGCGGCTAATTGATCGCCAGTATCATCGCTATACCTACGTTGCTCTTTTCTAATTGTACCTACTTATGATTAATTATGTAAGTAGGTATGATGAAATTCTTTAAAAAATAGTCGTTTCTGACCCGTCACCAGCAGTTCAGCAGCCGTGTCTTCAGGTCCCGCCGAAGGTAATTCATGAAGATAGCAGCTAAGGTGTTGTGATAGAGGTTTAACAGGAATAGGCAATTAAGTGCATTTTAAGCCTTTTGATATACCTAATACAATTATAGGTACCTATAGATAGGTACCGATGTATTATTGAGCATTTAGATACTTAATTAGGCTACCCCAAGTTGTTAGTACCTACCTATGGCTGCCCATAAAAACAATGCACTTTATTTATCGTAGTTGCACTCTAGATAATTTCTTTATTAAGCATGTTGCCTTTGTGCGGTCCGTGCAGCGCACAGTGTAATTACACATTATTTACAATGATCATTACTCAACAGTCGACAGCAGCGCACAGCGCACTCGGTGCGCGGCGCGTCGACTAACCGCGATATTACGTTAGCATTACGTTATGACCGCTTCTACCACCGGCTTGTACTTTTACCCACTGCAAGATTAAACTACGAGACAGTATGGATAATTAAGATTGCTACCCGAACACTTCTTTGTTCATACATAGCCCAGAATAAATGCGGTCAACAATGTTAGATTACCGTTGACACAGCTATTAAATCCCATCAAGATTTTGATAGATGATTCCCAAACAATTTCTTTTGACAAAAGATGCGTTATACGAAAGATATTCAGTCGTACGAGTTGTGGTATGTTATCGCGACATAAGATTAAGGAGGAACGCGCTGTGGAAACACAACTATTTGTATTGTCACCTGATCTACATAGGTGTTTGTAGTGGCGAAGATAAAGTTAGATGTAACAGTGTCACTTGTGATGATGGCGCCCGACCCGCCGCCGTGCCGGCGCTGGCGCAGCTCTGCCGTACGTGATCTGATACATGTATAGCTCACGTACTAACTAAACTATCATAACTTTAAAATATGAACCCATAAAGCTAAGCACGTGCAGCGTGTCAAGCAATGTCAAAATGATGACACAAAAAGTTAATATTGTTTGAATCTTTTATCTCGTTATTAAGACAAAGAGGTGCGTAGTTGGGTTAGTTGTATTGTAGTAGTCTGCGTGTAGAGTAAGGCGGATGTCGCAACTGTCGCAAGGCGCTGAAAGGCGCGGGCGCCATGGCCGCCGCCGGCGCGCGTTGGGCTGCGCGGGCGCCGCCGCGCCGCCGGGACACCGATGTATTTTCCGAACACCTTTCAACGCTCGTCTCGCATCGACCGACGGAAACAACGCGTTAATTCCCGTCATAAAATCAGTTTTAGAATTCGGGTTATTTACTTGTTTTTATTTTAGTTCCACGATAATTTTAAACACGCCACTGTGGCCAATTAGATCACGTGAAAACTGAAGAAACAGAGTTCAAGACAATGAAATACAAGTATCCCAGAAACCCGATTGTATAAACGGCGAAATAAGATGCAAACAAAATTATGTAGAGTTAAAATAACTCAAAATAATGATGTAAACAGGCAGTCGCGTTACTTGGTATAATTTTTTCATCACAATTATTGTTTTCAAAACGGTGTAGAAAAATATCGAAAGGAAACCAACATGTCCTGAATAATGGATAGAACAAAAAAAATGGAAGACATTTGACTACTATTGCCCTCTATCTACCAAGCTGCACCGACCCAGCGCTGAGAACTAAAGCCCACTCCCTCTCATAGAGTGGACGCCTTTGTCCCAGCAGTAAGAACATTATACGCTGATAAGGCTTTATTTGTGACCATTAATTATATTTTCAAGAATGTATAGGACTGTCTAAACCAGTGATTTTCAACCTGTGGGTCGCGACCCTCTAGCTTCTATACGAGGGTCGTATAAGAGGTCGCGAAAACTACTTCAGTAAAAAAACAATAAAGTTTAAAAGATATACTTAATAAGAAATTGTTAAAGAATATAAACATTAATTTTAAGAAAATAAAAACCTATGAGTACTTGCGAAGGTTGCACTTATTTTTCATTAACTAATTTCTTCCATCGTGGATCCGTTTTATGTACGAATTCTAATTAGATGTAGGTATATGCAGAAAAATGTTGTATGGGTTGAATATTTGTAACATAATAAAATACATGCAAAAAGCGAAGGGTCGGGGGTCGCGAAATATTTTTTATACTATGAGGGTCGTGACATGAAAAAGGTTAAAAAAAAACACTGGTCTGTCAAAAATCTTCATCTCAATCAATCTACACCATTACGAGTAAGTCCCTTCTAGATGCTTATCGATTGCATAATTGTATGTGACCCATCGAATTTTATCATTATCATTATCAGTAGCAGATTTTCCTTGCCTTTGCTTTACATATTTTACGTCAGAAAACAAAACAAGGATCATATCGTTAATTAAAAACGAACCGAACCTTTCAGATTTACGCCATTTGGTTCAACAATTATTATTATGAACATATTATCCTCAAACCTATCAATATTTTGTTAATACATTTTATGTTATGGAAATACCATGGACGTCATTTAGCACTATGGCTTGATATGGGGACAAACGTGATGCCTCTAATTGCCTACAGGTCCTACACGATCGAGGTAATTCTAGTACTTGAATTAATTAGATAAAACATTATTTATTCATTATATTGTTGACAGGGATATATTTAATTTACAGGAAATTGAGCTAAACCGTTTGTTTTTCTCCTCGCCAATGGCATTATTTTTATTATATGATCTTCATTAGTTTTAGATCTAGAATTATGTTTCTCAGAAATCATGAGCAGTAATATTTTTTATTTTTTCCGTTTAAAGTCATCTGCTTATTTGCAACCTCTTTCCTTTTAGAAAATAGTCTATGATTTTGTTAGTACAGTTTGTGAAGATGAATAATAGATATGAACCTGGTGCGGGTGTGTTGGGTATGTTCTGCGGCGAGGTGGCCTGCGTGAGCAGCGCGTCCGTGCTCTGATGCTGCACGCTGCCGGCCACCGACAGCGCCGCCTGCGTCTTGCGCGGGTCGTCCCATGTCGTCGTCTTCGTTATGTGACTGGAAATAAACAGAAAAACCGTCAATATCTTAAGAAAAAACTGGCTGTCTGAGAACTATAAAACAATTGTAATAAAAACGTATTTCCTAACAAAGACATTACTTGTGAATAGTAAAGCGTTCATTATAGACCCGTTAGCAACATCGGCATCGTGTGAGCCAAATCTTCCCACTTAGCGGTCGATGTGACCAATCTGTAGACAAAACCGGACACGGAGTGTGCGAGTGCGACCCACTGAATAGCCACCGCCATGATGAATGACTCTTTTACTTTCTTTACACTGAAAGTAGGCACTATCACATTCGTGGTTGCGTCCGCAATTATTGATATTTTGATGGCTATATTACGGCAAAGACAAGCTTTGCAAAGGTTTGCTATTATTTTTGACATTCTCGATCATCATTTAAACTTGAAACCTTTTTTATCTTGATAAAAACTTAGTGCATTGGAAAGCGGATGGGAGCATTACCACGACAAATCGATTTGCACGGAACGGTAATGAACTTGAGCGCTATCAGCTGTTAGCGATGTCACGCCGGCCAGTGGGCACCTGTACGAGTGTACGTGGCGCAGCGCGGGCGCACCTGCACCGCTACTTATCAACTGCGTTTAATTCATTACTTCCAAACTATGCATAACCTTTATAGGAACAAACATCAGCTGGACAACTGCGACCAACCGGGATACACGTACAATACCTATAATATACTTACCTTTTAGTATACAATACGCCTTTATAGGTACTCGATCGTATCAACATATTTTAATAACTTTTAGCTATCCACGATAAGTACCTAAGTACCACTACTTATTAGGTACTATCATTATTGTATGGGCTTAAGGTGAGTCACAGAAGTGTAGTATACACAGAGTTTCCATTAGAGTCATGATTTTATGCAAAAACTTATGACCGTAGTAGTGTAATGCAGAAATCAGTATTGATTTAGAAAAAAGAATATGTATCGTTGACTGTGACTATCGTATGGTGGGATAAGTACATTATATTATATAGACCGGCGAGTACATATATGATAGAGTTCCTTGTGCATAGAAAGACTGCAATAATTGTTGACAAGCGATTACGTAACTCATGGTTTATATTATTTCAATGGGAAATATACAGGGTGTTTGCAAGACATACCGACATGATTGTCTTACTTAGGGATAGGGAGAGTCTTAGGAATCCTAGATTCCACCCACAGAACCAGTGTCAAGTGTCACAGTGATTGAGAGATTATTTCCTTAAACACGTCCAGTGCTGGGAACCCACCTGGTGGGTTTACTCAAGTCGCACCTGTGATGCTGGGATCTCACCCGTAGGGCCCACTACTCCACTTGCAATATGTATGGTGGGATGGCACATGTGCTGTATGAAACGGGGTGGACACGAATGTGTTAATTCGTGAAATGTTACCGTCATTCAAGTCATTAACCGGTAGGTATGTTCCCAGACGTTCCCGAAAACTTATTGGAAAAGAGCTTAAGGGAACAGAGCATTGTTATTATAATTGTCTGTAATTACGGGTAACTACAGGTTAAAACATTTTTGTTTGAGGCTGTAATACCTAGCACCTAATTTGCGATGCCTTTTTCCTATAAAACAATGCACTCGTTTTTTTTTTTTACTTTTAAAAATTACTTTTTCAATACAATTCCTCGAAAACTGGTTCATATATCGCACTACGATTAGGCTATTATTTTACCATATCATGTAAGCACCTATATTCTAGCAAATAAATAAATTTCATTTCATTTCATTTCAACATGCAATGTATTTCAGACCCGTGCGGTTATTAAAAATAAAATAAAAAAAATTATGAACAAATCAACATTTATTTGTGTTCTAAACTCATTTGAATTTTCTATTTTTCAAATGAGGCTGTTTAGCGGCTTTATGTTTATACCTTTGCTTCTCCTTCAACTTGGCGAAAGCAAAGCACGGAAAAAAAAACATATTTTCAATAATTCATGACAAAAATAATTTTCGTTCTTTTATTTTATTTCTACAAAAGTGTATTGAAAAACGTCGTTTGAAACACGTGGACATTTGTTATCGTTTTCGAGGCGGAATTAACACCCGAGCCGTACACTTGTATCAAAATGTACTATTCTACCCAAGGAAATGAAACCCCCAATCCTATAAAATGTGTCGGTACTTACTACCAAACACCTTGTATAAGAGTTCTTATGTCTAGTTTATTAGATATGGGTACAGCCATTGTTTCCGATCTCCTCGTGTAAGAATATTTTATATAAATGATACTGGTAATGTCCGAAATTGTTGAATGTTAAGATCAGGGAAATTATCAAGATAATTAATTAGCCATGCTGATTCATAACTTGATCTCTTACGGGATCTCTTAATTTTTTACATAAACCGCTTTTGTTTGTTTCGTTTTCACTTCAAAAAGCGGTGAACGAAAAAAACATCAAAAAGGGTCTATACTGTCCTGCATTTTCGTAACTATCAATTTGGTTCTATGTGTAGTGATAGCAACAAACAGAAATATACTAAAAAAATTGTTTGAACTATATCTACATACAGAATTGAATACTTAATATAGATATCTGACCTTCGATAACATTTTAAAAGCATTTAGAAATTCCAATTTGAAATGGAATTATAGTCTCTACCCCAAGTCAGTGATTTAACTGCTCAAGAAATCAGCGGCTCATCAAAGCTTTAAATCTTTTGGTCACACATGGATACAAAATCTGCCAAGCTGGTTATTTTGCACTCCTTGGGGTAAATTCTTTATTGAACAGGAATCTGCTCGTGGATTGTTAGGTTCTTACATGAAGTTTATTTGATGCATGGGATAGTGAAGAATTAGGATATCGATACAGTATAATTTTGTAACCTTAAGTACCTACTCGGGATGTTCGCTGATATCTGCCTTAATTCTTAACCCATAATCATTCCCCCAAATATTTGATATTGACATGAAAAAAAACAGACCGGTACGATTGTCTTAATTAATTCCTTTGTACTTACAAGATTAATTTAAAATCTTTTACATAATTATATATTTTGTTGACTAAGACAACTTCCCGATTTCCACTTCCTACGGGTACCTACCTAATGAATATTAGTAATATGGGTAAGTAAGTTCCCAAACTAATTATAATGAATGGCTGAATAATTAACCTAAATACTTACCCATAACGGGAAATCTACAAGAATACCGCAAATAGGTATATACTTCTACAATGTGCAATTAAAAGATGTGGTTTGCAATATATGGACGAAATGTGTGATGTAGGCACAACACGCCACTTCAGGTGAACAGAGGCGCGGGCGACGGGTGTGCGGGCAAGTGTGTAATTACAGTGGAGCCTGCGCCTGCGCGGGGCGGGGGAGTGGATGACTCGAGTTGCATAACACCGACCAAACTGTTATATCTAACATGCGACCACCCGCGCTCACCATGATTGTTTGTACACATTCACATTATTTAGCCCACAATCTGCAAAGACAAACATGTAATCAAACGTTCTCAGAACGCAGATGGCTGAATTTGGCAACACGGATCTCCTTAGCTTTAGTCATCTTTGCAGGAATCGGAATAGGAGAACGATATACCAAAATTACCAAATAATTATTTTACTTAGGTAAGTACACGAATTGCGAAGTGCAAATTTCATACGTAATGAAAAAAGCAAAACTGTAATGAGAAAGTGTTTTACGTTCCGACGGTATCCTCTGCGCAGATAAAATTATGAATCAGTGAAGAGAAAGTATAACCTGTGCTGAACCGTTATGTCACCGTTATAACGTTATCATCTGCATCATCCCTCAGCCAGCTTGCATACTGCCATTTTTTATCTGGATAGTAAACAAAACAATACTGCAAAATTATTTTTTGAAGCCATTTTGTTTAATAATGTTCGGGTTATCTTGTTGCTTCGTTAGCGCGAACTTTAAATATGGAAATAACTAATGGTAAGAAGAAGAATATGAAAAATGATAAATGTATATGTGTATGGAAGAAGATATACAGCGCCGAAACAAATTGGGATAACAGCAGGAGATTAATGAATAAATATGACACTTTTGGAAGCTAGGGCGAGTAGCTAGCAACCGAAGTGATCACATGACATATATGCACTATTCGAAGCCTCGCAAACTTAGTATATATATAAACGAATTATAGCCGCTAGCGAACAATCGCCACATGACAAGAAACAGCCGCCATTTCTCTCGTGCGAAGGCCTTCCACTATTGCACAACGCACCCGGCGTTGGCGTCTGCGCTGGTGATGTCTGTCGGCTAACTGTCCCAATCGAACGTTATCGAGATGCTAATAACAAACTGAATTATACTGTAGGTAGGTACATACACACCACTTGTAATGACAACAAGTTTTCAATGTAACCTAGCGAGGTACAATACCTATATTTGTATTATGATTATACTACTGGAGTGGTAGTGTTTTATTTTGTAAGTGCATAGAATATGATTCATATAAGTTTCGGTGATACTGTTGAGGCTAGCTTCTTTTTCAACCATATTCGGGTAATATTATTACCTACTAGAAAAACTAAACTTGATTGTACTATTACACTGAGTGATTGGTAATTCGGTGCATTAATTCATCACCCTTTTCAAGGAATGCACCCAATTACCAAACATCCTGTATTCACAACAGATGATAATGAGATCCCAAATCTTGAGCATTAATATAACCAGTCCTAAATCTTATTTTAGAAGGCCGGTTCACTTTGATAGTACAACAAATTAAGAGAACAGACTGGTACAAATGAGGGACTTTGGTACAATAAAGAAGAAAAAAGTTTTAGCTAAGTTGGTACTCAAAACTCCACGAACCTCGCATCGCACACAAAGTATGTATCGTAAACAGATTCGCGAGCACAATAATATGACGAATTCGGTGAAATGCCTCGTGTTTCAATTAAATGGAAAATAAAGTTGGCATCGCGTCTGTCGACGTAACATAAACATTAAAATAACTGTGATGGTCGAGTAGCAGCTCGCTAAATCTCATTCAGATGCCAATACATTATAGTACATACGTAGAAATGGCGATATAATTTAATAGGGGAGGCTACGCTATATGATAATAGTTAGGTACCTACAGAAAATGTTTTCACTCTTTGTCATCAAGTATAAAAACGTAATGGACTTATGAATGCAATATCAACAAATCTAGATGCTATTTATTATACGTAGGTATTAATATACCTGCCGCCTAATGGCGGCCATCTCACATTTTGTAATATAATATTACCTACTTCCAGTTATAATAAATAATAAGAATAACCATAAAGGTGTGATGTTATATCACACCTTTAGGGTTGACAGAGGTGTAGGTACCTAACATTGTACACACACCCGAATTTCACTAATGTGTTATACAACCTGTTTTTTAGACCATACAAACAGAATCAACTGGCTTATGAATGAATTATGTTTCAATCATCCTTTTTTTTCATTTTTCATACAAAATAATTCGGCAGTCACGATTATTAAACGTAAAACACCCTTACGTGATATATGATAACGTCGCATTTTCTTAGCTTTAAATATTATGAATGATTGGTTTGAATTAAAATGAATTACTTACTCGTATTTATCAATGAAACCTAGATACCTACATATTTTATAATTATGGTTGATGATTTCTCCGAAACTATGCAGTTTTGGACCACCTATTTATTATAGGGAGTTTTAGTATTATTTTTACCTACAGAATATAACCCTAGAGTTATGGTATATAAAAAAAACAGGTTGTTTAAAGAAGGAAAATGCAATACCGTTGGACGTACTTAGTTTGTGTAGTGTCTTAGTTTCACAAAACTCACGATTAGTCGTAAATAAAAAGACTTCAAAAAATAAAAAAAATATCGTGAGTGTGGTGAGTGCGTGAAGTGAAGTGACTTTAGCTTCAGAAGCCGGTAACCTTTGTTTGATTGATTTAGTTTTTTTGTCACCGACTAAATTAAATTTAAATGTCGAGATCTGAGTGTATTGTACACATCTGCGTTCCATTGTATATCTCCGAAGATCAGCATCAGATCTTTACCAATTTAAATGGGACCACCTCGGGAGCATATTCTTTCAAATAAAAAAGAATCATCAAAATCGGTTCATAAACGAGAAAGTTATTTGCGAACACATATAAAAAAAATATATAGGTATATTAGGTATATACGGTCGAATTGAGAAAACTCCTTTTTTTAAAGTCGGTAAATAAAATTATCACTTCTTAATTTACCTACGAGTCCCTTCTAAATAATGATAGGTACGTCCTTAATATATTAATATGTTTTTTAAATGGTTTTCACTATGTTTTCGATATGAGTGCTGTACGAGTATATGAATTAAATGACGTCATAATCGTAATTATAGCGCGCATCGGTTACAATTGAAACCACTTAAATCTAGACGATCGACGTTACGATCCAAACACTGACTTTAGAATCTCTACAAGCAGCATCTGTTTGTTGCGTCCAGGCGGCGATTGTAAGACGGCGCTCTGGTTGCACCGGATGCGCGTCATCCTCATATATCGGACGTACATCCTCGTCTGGTGCGCAATTTTCCCACTTCTCCACTTGCACACAACACCACACGGCGCACAATACACAACAACACAACGCGAAGCACAAACCGAGTAACCGCGAAATGAATCAGCTTTATTTATTCCTGTATTGATTACATAATCAAGTTCATTGTGCGGTTACTTTTATAATACTTAGGGCATACTGAAAGTTTCTGGATTCTGATAAAAAGACTAGATAATTATAAGACTTACGATACATTTATTGTTATTCAAAGTATATTTCGTCGCAATTAGTGCATTTTTATATTCGCTGAAACCATTGTACAAAGCAGTTAGACCAGTCTTCCTTAAGGCCCTTCCAACCCTTAAATTAGCAACTCTATTTGTGGTGGTTCAAACTTCGTTTGATATACTGTTTAGAATAAAGTTCTAACCAGCTTGCACTTCAAAGCGGTTGTTACGTCAGTCACTGCGGCCGAATAGTGCGAAATGAGTGGTTTTTTGCGATTTACAAAAAATCTATTGCTTGTACTAAAAAAATAAAACACATAAGACCTGCTTTATAGTTAGTTCAGTTAGTATGCAAAGTTTCATGATCTAATTTGAAGTAGGTACTTTTTGAAAACCAGCTGTTTATTCTTCGATTTGGAAGTAACTTTGGATTTTTTTTTCTATCGAGAAACGTTTATGGAATCGTGTTTTCGTCACACATAGGACTTAGCAATTATGAATTATCCTCTACTTTACCATATATTTATTTCAAAATTAATGCTGCAGTATTGTAGGCGTAACGGAGGATCATGCTGAGCCATTTGAGGGTTATATAGCCCTTAAGGACCTCTTCAATGGAACTGCCGATTCAGGGCTCGTAAAACGTGTGCCTCTCTAAGTTTGTCATTAATTTTTGTAAATAAAAATAAGTCGCAGGGTGCGAGGTCCGGGCTGTATGGCAGATGCGTCATCAGTTCTGTAGCATAAATTATAATCTGTGCTTTAATGATTGTCTATGTTTTGTTTTTGTCTTGTCTATCTATGGTTCTCCGGATTAAACAGTTGTCTCACGTGCAATGTAACTCCGAGTTTTATTTCTGTAATTAACCCAGCAGCCCTGCACATATCTAGCAAATATGTGACAAGTTCCACATTTGCAGCTTTCAAATAAGCTTCCGTTACCTTAGTGGAATGTGAGGATGCGTTATTGTGATGAAGCATAGCGCAAGCACATTGCTTCGAGGACGCTTTTCGCGAACTTTTTCTAAGACTCTGGGCAAGCAAGTGTTGACGTACCAATCTGCAGTCACTGTCCTTTGATCTGCAAGTGATACTGTCGTGTAATGTCCTGATTCGCCGAAAAAAGAAGCAACCACTTTTCTACCAATTCTTCGACTTTTCTGAACTTTCGTCGGCAAATCTTCAAAAGCCCCACTCTGCCGACTGGCTTTTTCTTTCGGATTCAAAGCAGTACCCAGCCAATGACTGCCCTCCGTTAAACTTTTTTAGATTTCACGGTACCTCTGGAGACGCAGTCGTTTCTGGTCCTCCGTTAATTCATGTGGTATCCATCAAGTGCAAAGCTTCCGAACCTTCAGATGCACATGTTAAATGTTTTACACTTGGCTCATTTCAATGCCTAACAAAGCACGAATGTATGTATGTACCTCGTCGTGGAGATGATCACGTCCACGTCTAAATTCTCCAAACCACGAATACACAGAGCTGCGACATGGTGCTTCATCACCAAATGCCAATTAAAGTCTCTGGCGACTCTCATGTTGACTTAAGCCACAGCGAAAATGATAAAATCATTGAACGAAAATGTTTACGAGTAAAATTCATTTTGATAGCGACACACAATTTTCGAAAGGACGCCACAGTGAAAAAACAAATGACAGTCTCGCAAATTAAAAAGTAACATGTTCGAGTTCCATTTTCGAATCCCATAAATTGTTTTTTTCATTCTTATATTGCAAGATTGTAAGTGACCAGATCCAGAAACTTTCAGTATGGCCCACGTATAGAGCGACGCGACGTTCTGAGTACACAACTGTATCGTTATACAGGGTGTTTGGCTTATGGTAGCTCGTAAGAAGATTTCTTGAAACCAGTTCTATCAAACAAGATTTATTTAGATTCAAAAGACTTTAGAGAATACAACAAAATTTATTTTGTGCCATTACACCCACAAACGAAAAAGTTATTTCGAATTAAAGGAAAGATTTCTGGTATTTTTTTCAAATAAAAAAGAAAAACATGTAACCAACCGTGACATTTGGGATATAGGATGTATGGGTAGACCTAACTAATGACCTCCCAAACCCCTGGAAAAGTTGTGTCGGTCCATAAGCCAAACACCCGTATATGTATACGTAAAAATACGAGTATAAATATATATTTATACAAAGTGTATCTGAAACGTGTGGTCAAAGATGGAGTAAAGAAGACCATCATATTTGACCACTTTCTTCATGAGAAGATTAAAAATTTCAGTAGGTACCTATACTGTAGCCCAAATGTGTCAAGGTTAGCACACCTTGACACATTTGGGCTCTTGACTGAATAAAACTTCTTGATTTTATTGATAAAAAAAAATACGTACCTACTATATTTCCAGGTACCTACTGATTACAAATTAAAAGTATCGTAGGTAGTGAACGAATGTGTGGCGCTGGCGGCCAACGCGCGATGTGTTGTGTTGTGTGGCCCGAAGTGACGTCAGGAACAGTAACAATATAATAAACTGCCAATTTGAAAATCGAATTGGTTTTTGTTATCTGGCAGTAACCGTAGGTGTGAAAAGCAGAGTATTGGCCCCAGAGATACACGAATCTTTGATTTGGGCGAGATTCAATCCCTCGCTGCACTCAAGATTCTAGTCTTAAGGGCTATATATCCCTCAAATGGCTTAGCATCGATCCTCCGTTACGCCTAAAATACTGCAGCATTAATTTTGAAAAAAATATATGGTAAAGTTGAGGATTAATGCTAAGTCCTATGTGTGACCCGCGAAACCGCTGGTATTTAAAAAGTACTTCAAATTAGAGCATGAAACTTTGCATACTAACTGAACTAACTAGGTATAAAGCATGTCTTGTGTTTTATTTGTTTAGTCCAATCAATGGATTTTTTTTAAATCGCAAAAAAACACTCATTTCGCACTATTCGCCCGCAGTGACTGACGTAACAACTGCTTTCTAGTGCAAGCTGATTAGAACTTTATTCTAACAGTGTTTCAAACGAAGTTTGAACCACCACAAATAGAGTTGCTAATTTTAGGGTTAGAAGGGCCTTAACGAAGGAGTAACGCTCGTGAGGTTTAACTACGAGTTTCCTCGCTCGACAGCCCTGACAGCGCTTAGCATTATTATTTTATTGTATGATTAAATGTCAAATTTTAAGTACCTACCTTGATTTTAATTGCAATGGTAAATTTACCGAAGATGAGAGTAGAGAAGAGAGAGTTAATACTATAAATTTGCGTTTCAATAATCAGTTATAAGTACTTAGCGGTTTTTAAGTATGTTTAAAAAGGGGGGCGTTAAAAAATAATTTATTCTTAAAGTGGGCAGTAGACAAAAAAAGGTTGGGAACCCCTGATCTTCTATACTAATATTATGAGGTAACATTTGTTTGTAAGTTTGTATGTAGGGGGTAATCTCCGGAAGTAATGAACCAATTTTAAAAATTGTTTCACTGGTAGAAAGCTATATTATGCGTGCGTGCTATAGGCTATATTTTATTCCCGTACTCCCACGTGAACGGGAACTACGCGGGTGAAACCGCGGGACGTCAGCTAGTCATGATTAAATTAGGTAGGTATGTGAAGAGGGGATAGAGCATATAATATATTTTGCGCAACCTGGAAACCACGTCATTTTACACGCGTCAAATCAGTGTTGAAACAAGGCAATAACAAATTAAATGAATAAGTAATAGATATTTCTTATTTCTTTCTTTTCCAGAATTAACATGAAATATTATTTGTCGAATGACTGGAGATCGATAGAATAGTAGGTAGTATTAATCAGAAAGTATGAACTTTAAAATTCTTAAATGGTCACAGACGCAATTCATAGTATGAATTATCACTTTGTGACTATTTTACGAATTGTATCGTAATTAATTCATATTATCCTATTATGATTCTGCTAAAGTGGCCATTTTAAGCCCCCTAGACACACACACAAGCTTTCATCTCGACAACAGTTTGTTGAGTGACTAGGTATTATTTAAATAAACAAATGAGAGCTATCCTTTTCTTACAAATTGAGAAAACGGCCGAAGTGCAACAATCAGCACCTCATGTGGAAATCGTGGAATATTGACATGCAAATGGTTTCTTTGTAGTGGTAATGCAATAGATGGTAGTATGAACAGTCGCTGCGTATGTGTAGGTACCGTACCGTGAACCGAAGTGTGTCGTTTCGTCAACAAAGCTACTGTTGGCAAACATTGTTCTAGTGTCAGTGATCAGTATCTGTGTAAATAAAAGTGAGCTATTAATGTGAATATTGCTGTTGTCAACAGACACGTGCGTTATGCAATAAACATGAAACCAGATTCACTAAAACTAATCATTTGTTTTGTCGATGTCGTTGCTAAGTGCCACAATAAGCTTGTAGCATTTGTATCAAGATTATGGAACGACAAATTCAACCGATACATAACGTCCACACATACCTAATGAAAATAAGCTATTTGCCACAAACAATAACAAGCATAAGTTTGACAAGAACAAGATCTTAGAAACCTATCTCTAATTAGGTACAATTTATGGCTTCAAAGCAGGACAGGACAAAAGGACATTATGTAGGTAATGTAATGTTCCAACAGATTTCAGCGGTAACCGCTTAGATCTGTGGGCAACAATCTGGTGAATAACTGAACCAAACCAATTCTGAGCGTGACTCATCCATTCACATGAATACACTTACGTTTTACTAACCAACAACATTTATTTACGTTAACTGAATTTTCAGACAGACTCGAGATAACAGAACTGTAGACAGCTATAGGTAGGTACCTTACTTGTACGTATACGTAGTATGTCATTTATTTTCGGCTCCATTTAAAAAATTGTTTACAGTTATTGAAACCAGACAAAATTCATGCCACGCAGGAAAAAGTTTATCATTTCAATAATCGAGATGTACCGCACTATTTCGGAAATTCTAAAGCTATAGGTAGGTAATTTGGGAATACCACAAAGGATTTGCCACGATATCTTGCGACAGATCACGGCTTCCAAACGATGGATCGTAGGTTTTTCACTGAGAACAACATGGCGGAGACGGCATTCTAAATTTGAATCTCGGACGAGTCGGCGCTCGCGTACGTAAATAAACGCACACACGAATAATCAGTAACACTATACAAGCGTTAGAGCAACGTGTAACCACTACATCGCACAAATGAACCCGACTAAATAACAGTTAATTTAGATTTGCTTTGTTTTTCAGTCGAATCCAAGATTGTTTACCTATATAACAATCCTGCAAAATCGGTTGTCTCTTCGCAAGCTCTTGACAATCAGCAGCGATATTATCATAATGTCTACGCCGTATTACCCACCTACACTGTAGAGCGCACATGATACTCACACTAACAGAAGTGGACGAAAACGCACTAGTGACGCATCGACTTCCGGCCGATGATTTTATTATGGGATCTACTGTTCCAGCCAAAATGTATTTAACGTATTTTCCTTAGGCGATCTGATGAATTATCACAATCTCGTTACAACTTTCTTTGAACTTTTATTTTTGATGTCACCAATCTCAATTCTGGGAAGGTTTGTTTTGAGAATTTGTTAGTCAAACGTTCTGATTGGCAAGGCTAGATATTTCAAAGGCGCCAATGACGCCACAACATTAGCAGCGCGGCTGTAACCTGTAATACAGGATTTTGGCATCTGAATCCACTTCTCTAAAATGCAGAACGTAGAACCGGCAGAACATGTCCTGCAGAATGTGGAATATGGATTTTAGAAATTAAAAACAACTCTTGCAGAAAAATTAAAGGCGATGTTTTGGATCAACAAAATTTAAATCACTGTTGTACCATCAACCCAAAGAAGAAGCAGATAATACGATCATTAGGTAGGTAGGTAGTTAATCTGCGAAAAAACATAATTACTGAAGATAAACGGATCCGTACGCGTCGTCGCCGTTGCTTCCCTTGTTACCGAGATTAGCAACTACACAAGACATTCACAACAGAAATGCAAACTTTTGACATATTTTTGTTCTATTAACAGACAGTGTCAATGTAGGCCGGGTTATTGGCTTACCTACCAAAGTTGCCGCTGGGTAACTAAAACTTTAATCAGTCTTGTCGAAATCAGTTATCGGTGCGTGATTTATTTTGTTATCCGCATTGTAAATGTGCTAAGGCGTTTAGGTATATATTATAGGTACTAATAGACATGTGTGTCGGTGCGTACGCACTCACGCACGGCACCGGCGCGGCGCGGACGCAACCTGGGCGCGGCGGCGGCGGCGGTAACCGGACCAGTCGGCCTTGCCGCGCGGTGGCTTGCCTCTCGCTGCTAGAGGTTAATAACGAGTTTTTTCATCTAGCTTTAGAAAGTAAAGAGATAATACAACGTTCTCCTTATCTGAGAATATTGTGAACACAAAAATGATTTGTCATTCCTTTATGCGTGCCCAGGCCCACTCACAAAATATATAAAGATGTTTTCGGCAAACACTTGTACCAATCCTAAAGTTATCTCAGTCAGCAGGTCAAATTGAATTCAAGTAAACTTTGTCATTGATAATGTGGTGAATCAAACGTTTGTTTTTATATCTACATTTTTTTTAATTTGTACGAAAACATTTAAAATAGGAGGAAATGCGTTATATTCGTGCGTGGAACAAGGATAGCAGCGTCGTGACCTGGCCGAGTCGAGTTGAGTCAGTTAGGTTAGGGCCGCTATTGACACAGCATCCGGGTCGACGAAACAACGCTTTATCTCTGACTCCTTTAAATTTCCAAACTATTCCCAGAAATTGAACAACAAGTCGATAAAGCACCCAATACCTAATAAGTATTTGTTTGATCAACTAGATGTGTACCTATAGTATGCGTCACATCAACGTTCTGCCTTAGGTATATTGAGATTTGTAATATCATCGAAACATTTTATTCATAACATGATGGTATCATAGAGTGTTCAGTGCTTACATCCCTGAAGTTCATGCATCCCTTGTCGATTGTAGAGTACCTACATATTACCTATTCTATTTTAATTTTACTATATGGAGAATGCTCCAACCAGCCCGCGAAATTCATTTTTCTTAGATTTTTTGTAAATTGCAGGCCAGCGTTATGCGTTATGCGTATGTTGATTAAAATATTATTCGCGGCTGTAAGACGTATGTACCTAGTTACAGAATTATAATAATAATATAATAATCGTTTATTTCAGGCATTAGCCCATATAACTCAGTTTACATAATACATTAAATTAAAATTTAATTCACACATTTATCAGATTACCTACATTAAAATTTAATTCACATTACCTACATTATTAAAATCATAATCAAAGCTAAAATCCACACATAAATCAATTCATCATTAAAATCCAAAATAAAAATAAAAATCAGAATTAATAATCATCCAAGTTTTTAGAGGTGTAGAATGACTTTTTCTGTTTTCTTTTTTGATTCTCGGGTAGCCCGCGAAATTCCGAAGAATTTACCCTGGAGCATCCACCTTAAGGCAACATGCCTACTAGGCTAGAACAATTAATTTTCTTTATTTATTAAAATACTGTCTAATAACAGTATTTTATTAAATAAAGAAAATTAATTGACAAAGGTAACAGAACAGACAACTTTGTAGCGATAACAGACTACGAACAGAAACTAGAAGCTTTAATGAAGTTATTTCTAAGCGTCATAAAATATTTCTCAAAATTGCTCATAAAAGTCAGTTTTAGAAACGTGTTAAGGGAATCTGTGCGGCAAACTACGTCAATCACATCTAATGCCGTGCTTAGAATAGCTCAAAAAGAAGGGTCATTACGAATATCTGTGGGTGGTGGGGTTTTAATTAAGCAGACTGTTATGAAAACATGAATTAATATAGATTAAACTGAAATGAATTAAAACACCCGTGAATATGGATACACCGTTAGTACACGCACACAGTAGTGTACCTATGGGAACCATTTTTAAACGTTTCAGGAAAAGGAAGTATCCTGTTTCTCTTGCCAGTCCATTCGTTGCTTCAGAACAGATTATTTACCTTCCTCTACCTCTCTTCTTTTCTACCTTATTTCTGGGATACCATAGTATCAATGACGTAGTTAAAGATAACATGAATCAACAACCCACATGTATTTTTATACATGTGTTGGCAACATTAGAGCTAGTAGTAGCTAAAGCAGGGCGGGCGTCATTGATAAATAAATTGAGAGTGAAATATCAGTATGCATAATTATGTATTTAGATATCTATTGTTTCGTGATCAATATGACACAACCAGTGACAGTATCTAGGTACTCCCACAATTTTATTGCCTATCAGTCATATTATGTAGTACAATGTGTATAATCCAGCGAGCAGTCATGAACTTACACCCACTGAGCTAAATCCACAACGCTCCTAAACTCAGCACAGCTACTAATAAGTCCCGAACAGTATTGTGCAGTTATTAAGTCGGACTGAGTCACTAGGAGTCATGTGGTGGAGAGCTGTACCCTATAATTAGACGTTAATCAGCGAAAAAGGCAGAACACGGAGCATGTGTCCGGCGCCAACGGAAGCCAGTCTGGCACGAATAATTCATTGTGCAGTACGCACTAGGCACTACCCATTCATATGGCGAACGAGCCAGGTCGCGGATAGTGCGCCCATTCACTGGTGGACGCACAGGAAGCTCTAATGGCCGCGGTCGATATTCGCTCGCTGCTGCTGCACCGGAACTGGATGTAGGCAGGAACTAAACAGTTAACACGGTGGACAGACCTTTTTACATTCACCAATGTTTCACGCTGACGGTAGGTCTCAGGTGTATGTATGATATAGGTGCCTTTGTTACCGGGTGGTTTACCAAGTCACATTACCTTTAGCTTATTATATCGAAAATTTGTTTTTTTTTAAACCTTTATTTTGTTAGATCTCAAGAACTGCGTAGGAATGGAGCTACATGTTTCCAAGATAAGTATAATTGTTGGGACACGGCTCAGTCTAGTTCGTGTCGCTGCAGCTCCGAGGCTACTGTCCTGTACCGCTCGGCGGTCGCCGGTCGCGGACTTTGGACCCGACCGTGTTTGTATCTGCATCCCGTTCCCTCCCTCCAACCAGTGCAGCGTCTCACTCACGGCTCATCATTCCCGTCCATCATACCATCGTCGCATTACCTCACCAATCGGACCGAGATGTGATTCTTATTACTGGATTTTTTGCTGTCGACAGCACATTGCCATGCCTTACCATAAAGTTGTTATCATTATCGACGACCAACATTCCAAACATGTTGCACTTATCAATAGTAATGATTCTTGCTCTAGCTATGGCATCTTCAAAAGCTTGTTTTATTTTG
The DNA here is from genome assembly GCA_905147715.2 of Xestia xanthographa. Taxonomy (NCBI): domain Eukaryota; kingdom Metazoa; phylum Arthropoda; class Insecta; order Lepidoptera; family Noctuidae; genus Xestia; species Xestia xanthographa. Next base: position 22,895,487 of record LR990642.1, on the reverse strand, counting down.
TCATGTTCAAAAAGGATCCTTCTGATAATATTATTGCAAACGGAAACTAACGTTTTCGTCGGAGGATTAAATATTTAAAAATAGCAATTTGCTAATTTATCCCAGGTCACACCACGTCGCTTGAGACCGTTGCGCGTTGGCGACAGGACGAAAGACCATTTCCCACACGCAAGCAGAGCTGAGCGAGTGTATCGTCGGCGACCGCCCGCCTCGGGGCGAGTAGCTTGTACCTGGCTACTAAATGACTTAGCGGTCCTTGAACCCTCCTGCGCTGTAGCTACGTCATTGGTGCCACAGGATAAAGCAAACCAGCAGGTAGATGATTCCCATTCGTTTAGACTGTTTATACAATCGTATAGTTAAGTAGTTTAGCTTTTTTCTTTTAGTTTAATTTAAGTAAATCTCTATAACAAAGTTCTCTCAATATAGAATTTGATCAATGTCAAACCGCATAGGTAACGTCTAGCTAGCGAGCCGAAGATGATAATTTCCGTAAAGTTGTCCGATTAGATTTACATGACCAGTTTTATCATTGCTTTACAAGTTTTATAGCACCTACGTTTAATTCAGAATAGCAATCAAATTCGAAGGAAACTAACATTTGAATGATAAATCTCAGAACAAAACTTAATAGTTTTTAAAAACTATCAAGTTAATTAAGTGGTAAAATGTAGGACACCTAAACATTTGCAACAAAGCGAATGCTTGAGTTACGAAATGCCAAAGGAGAGAAGGGAACGCAGACACCTCGCCCCCGAGATACAAAATGTCACTACACTAAGCACTGATTTACATAACATTCGTCCCAGATTCGATTGTTTGACAAATCAAGGTCGTTATATGAAATTGCATTATTAGTTAACAGTTCGAATGAATGAACCCCTGAGGCACCGCGCCATGAACTAAATTAGGACATTTACTTCTCACCTGTTTTGTTCGTTGTCAATATTTCTGGGATTGGTAGTTATATCAATCTGGCTGGCAGTATCTTCTTGTTTATGAATAGGTAAGGGACATTAACAACACTACATGAGTAGGGATACTAACATCTGTCAATCATCTACCTACATAACAAGTGAAAGGTGCTTCTTCATATTATCGCTATCAACTACCTAGCCATTCAATTGTGGTATAAAGATTTATTGTTAGGTTACCTATTTCAAACTCACATAATTATTTTCTAAATCGTAACTTTAGCTGATTACGTTGGTTATTGTGTACCTTACAACCCACCTAATGGTGGGCCTGGACACCTTATTATACTTGTTTACTGGTTGTAGATACACAGAAGGAGTAAGTACATTCTTATCATCCTTCCTCCTTTCGGTGACAGATGAAACCTAGAACCTTACAGCGGCAACTTACACACGTTATAATCTACTCTACAGGCGGTCTCTACTTTAATACGGTTACTTTTTTGATAATATATGGCCTGTTTGAATGTAGAGCAGCATGGTCCACCGCAGAGAGCGCTATCGACCGGCTATCGAAGATTACTGAATGATCGGCGCCGGTACCAAGAATCGCGGCGAGGCACTCAAAGGCCAGGGCGGAGTCGAGAGAAAAAATGAATGCCTTTGTTACTAACAACTCAGGTGTACAAAAAGAAAATAAAAAGAGCTCAAGTTGAACTGACAGTGGCTAGTGACGATGCAAATACTATCGATAACTTTTTGAAAACGTTTCATAATATTTATTAGCTTTCGTAGCAAACGAACACAATATTCAAAATTTTATAACAAACGGGATATATCTCAATTTGTATGTGGTAATCTCTAAACAGGATCTCCTACAGAAAGGAAGACAGTCCATTAGCCTTTAAAATGTCTGTCTTCAAACAAAATTTAATTTATAAGACTCATTGCAATTTTCCAAATCTACGACTAACAATTGAATAAGTACATTGATAGCTACTAAGTACTTATGAGAAAGTCAATTTAGACTAGAATAGTAACGAATTCAAAAAGGTTAATAAAAAAACACCTTTCAACAGGTATCGATATTGTGATGTGCCCTCTCAGGTACCACAAACAACTAAGCGTGTCCTGACAGGAAAGGCGATTACGAGGGGTACCTAAGGGGTGGCGGGGAGGGCTCAGAGCGATTCCGAGAAGTCGGATCGCACCGCAGCCTCCAAGGCTAACCGCGGTAACATCACACAGGACATGGGCTCGTTAACTCTTCGAGGTGAAAAACGGCGATCCAGCCACTTGAAATCGATTAAATAAATTTGAAATAAGATTTTCGAAGCCTGCCTTTCTTTATATCGCATTTGCCGTTTAATGTTAATTTAATAATTTGTTTAAATTGATCTTTTTCTCTCTGAGAGCTAGACGAAAACATTTTGTCAACACTAACGATGATTGAAAAGAAAAAAATTCGGTAAGGTCTCAGGGGTAAGGTACCGAAAAGCCTATTTAAAAAATTTCAATCCAGCAGAAGGTCCTTGTATGCGAGGAGCAGAAATTCAAAAATCAATTAAAAATTGTACTTATCTACCTACTCAGTGTTAAGACTATCGAATCAAAAATATCAAAGTCAAAATGAATTCTCGGTCTTTCGACAGTCTTTGTCTTCTTGTGAATAAAATCGGCAGTACCTAACTGTATGAATCAAGTTATAGTTCAGTGGTTCGATTTCAACTTAGGCCTCTTATTCATCATCAGTTTTGTACCTACCACGGCTACCACGTGCCAGATGACTCTACCTGTAACTGTTTTTAGGATATTACCAACAACACTTTTCTGAATTTATTATGAGTGTGTGGGTTTCCCCACAATATTTTCCTTCACAGTTCGAATTCAGTGATAAATAGTTGATGTAAGTACTAACATATAATTAAAATAAAAACATTAAAATATGTTTTAAACCAAATCATCTCAGCAAATATTGGGTGAGCTTCATACAACTATCCTTGTAGCTGATTTTAAGTCATCATCTTGCTCTGTAAGTGGACTACGGCAAACTCGTCCATGTGGTTTCCTTTTTCTAAGTTTCACTGAACCTGATGCAGCTGAGAAAATAGTAGCTAAAGTAGCTTTTGAAAATCTAATGGTTTTCAAAAGCTACTAAGGTGGGCCTACGATTGATAGCGAAACGGAAAAAGCATTATAAAACGCTGTAGGTATATACCGGTGGGGTATGGTGGGTGTTGGTATATCTATGCTATGTTGCTCTCAAACCTTTAAAAGCAGATAAATCGATATAATTCTGTAACCTACATCGACACCACAAGAAAGTAGCAGTGTGAGGATATTCCGTGGCGTCGCAGTGCCGCGTTCGGCATGCCGAAATAACCGCGCGCGTACCGGCGTGTTCAATGGGCAGCGCGCGGGAGGCGCGGGGGCGACGTCGCGGCGCTCGCGCCTAAATTAGACGTAAACACGACGGGTACGAGGCGCCGCCGCCGCGCCGCCGGCGTCGAAGCTCACTTAGCTCTGCGCAGCACGCACCTATAATACCATCCAAGCACTAAAATTTCAACACACGTTTGGCCATAAATGTCTGGTTTATCCGTATCGAAAACGCTTTTCTTCAAGATTTTCAATTCGTACCTAGATATTTCGGTACTACTTTGATAATACGATTATGCATAAACTCTACGGGTACGGTCTACACTACTAAATTATAAGTAGATCCTAAGTTTTCGAGTTCAACGGTGGCTCCTCAATTCAGACCGTTTCTTCATTCCCTATATCTATACTATTACTGGTTGTCCATAACCCAAAATCACGTGGTTTAAAACAACCCATGGTAGCGTAGATTTTTTTTTCAATAAGTTGGGTGCCAGATTATCACTACACACTAGCTAATCCCTGTGCCAAGTGAGACTATGGCAAAAACAACAATAGATAATATTACCCTGATCGTTCATATTACAGCAACTTTAGCTGGCTCATGTTTAGAAGCGGATGTTCAGTAGGTATTATGACAAAATGTAATTAAATTCAAAGAAAATATGCCCTTTTCGGAAATACCTAAACTCTTGACGTTAATGATCACAGGAAGAATTTTCTTACTAATTACCTACTCGTCACGAATTAGGAGCCTATCTATACTAATATTTTGAGGAGTTAGCTTGATATTATTCTGTAAGTTTCGGAACAACTGATCCGATTTCGAAAATTCTTTTACCACTGGAAAGCTTCAATATCCCGAGTATCATATTCTAATTAAAATGTAATAAAATAATCTCCGAAAAAACAGCGAGTGAAGCCGCGGGCATTGATTGATGAACACAAAATATTTGAAGCCAAATTGGTGACAACTTTCAGTTAGTATACCTATGGAGTGTCGTGTCGTTCTTACTCAGGAGTAGGCAAATCGTAAAATAAAACCCTAATCTGAATACCTATCTACCTCATAAACATGGTTATCGTGCGGGAAACGTTTCGCGCATAACCAAATCTGGCCAATATACACGTATAACGAACTCGGCCTTGGCTAAAGTATTGCCATATGAAAACAATAACTCACGGTGTGCTATGAGTAAACTTATCAGTATTCAATAAAGGCGCATACGGTAGCTAACGGCCAGTATCTGAGTCGTACGCGTACCGCGCTGCGACATCGTATGAGTAATAGCCGGAACACAACAAACCTGCTACAATTGGAATTGAAGACATTGACTCCTATCATAAATATTAAATCATCTCTAGCCCCGAAACCCGAACGTGCCGTCAACAACTGTACCGAAAGTGTTGTGACTTTAGACACGTAGTGCTAGTGCCACACGAAGAGGCTCTCGCACGTACTTAGGTAAAGACTGAAGGGCTATGGTAATCTCGTTTTCAATTTTCCGAGTAAAAGTGCACATTAAACTATTGTGAGTTCTAAGTTGTTTGATATTCATTTTATAAAAATGAACTGAGAAAGTCAAACCAGGTTTGCTAAAATGGCGGTGATTTAACCAAATAGGATATACTTATGCTATTGATTATCATTTTTTACTTCCATGAATGTAATTATGTCATGTAGAGATCACACAGTTTCGACTTCATAAATAAGGAAAAATAAACACAACCTACTATAAACACTGAATGAGTTAAATAATTGAATACGCAGTAGGATTCAAAATTGGCTGTATTATGTTAATTTTATTTATCGCCCTACCTACATATTCTTTACTCGTAATATTATGTAGTATAGCTAGGTAAAATTTTGCATTAGAACAACCAGTTTTTTATATCAGTATAATATAGGTACTACCTACCTACCTACTACTACAGCCCAATAATTCATATTACTTGCCGTAAGACTGGTAAATATTATTTCAGATGACGTTGATATATTTCACTGTGGCCTGATGAAGTTCACAGGAGTAACACTGCAGTGCATAATGCATTGAAAAGGTTTAGAGGTGATTTTTAATTGTAGGTGATTTTAATTGTAGGTACCTTTATTAAATGTGTTTTAATTTTTATTTTGTCTCTTGTAGGTATCTGTATCTTTGTAGTAGTAACATCGCATTGGCGTTAAAGCTGTTAAGGTGTTATTAACGTAATTTTAAATAAATAAATATTGAATATACCCGTGCCTAGCCATGCAGACAAGTGCACGTTTAGGAAAATGCACAGTACAAAAAAGAGAACAGATAATTCAGACAGAAATATGGTAATAAGTCTCAAAGTATCCAATAAGCCGAATGAGGAGTCACGTAGACTTTTCACAACAACAAAGGATAGTGTCACATTTTGTGTAGACAACAGTTTTATTATGTTATCCATACATTAATTAAAACACTATTAGCGAATTCTTTATACCTAATGAAACGCTGACGTGACGGGACGGGCCTTCTTGGGCATGACGTTGGCCCTAAGGCGCTTGTCAATATACACACTTGACCCCTTTTGATCCAACAATTAACCATGGCGATACTCTCCGCTCTCTCACAGTTTATCAGAACAGAAGATGTGATGTTTGTTAGAGGTATCTTTGTTATAATATTTTAGTACGATGTTTTGTCCTGTTTCTAAATTTATTATTGCAAGGTGTACCTACCTATATTATAAATTTACTGAATTTCACCTTATTAAATTGATCGAGTTGTCGTTGCGATTAAGATCTAGAGATACCTAAGTACTGAGATTCAAAAGTCAAATAGGGATTTACTAGTTAAACCAAATTGGAATAGTTTTGAATTTAGGGATGTACATTTGAACGATCATCAAGATAACGTTATGGCTACTTGAGTACAATGGAAGAAGATTAAATTTAGCGGCAACTCAAAGTACCCTCACGATAGGATAAGATTAGTCAAAAGAAAACACTAGTTGCTAAATATTATAGTATTTAGAGAACAAGATGCACGGTGGCATGATAACAAATACAAATATCCGTTTCTAAAGTAAGTATATGCCTAAATGCTTCTAATCGCTCCATTTAAACTTCTATTTTAACTCCCAATAATCAGAATAATTATGCATGATAAGCACAACTGGAATTATACATCTGAGTACTTATAATAATTATCAATTTAATGTTTATACCTGCATTATCAGCACAGGAAACAAAAATGCTTTAGATCAAGAGTAAACAGAACTTTCCATATAACATAGCACGGTGGTCCGCCCGGTGTGGTCTCATGAACGCTCTGTCTCATTCTGTCTCATTTATCGCAACAACCAGCTTTGTTGACCATGGCAAGTATTATTGGAAGCACATTAATACCGATGACACAAGACGATGAGAGCCAACTGTGTCTACATTCTACAAGGCTTGAGTTGATAATGCAGCGCAACACGAACAAAGATCTGCCCTTGAAGGAATTACGGCGCGGCGGTAGACGGATAACCCGTCTGTGTGGTGTGTGCTGCAGTGTGCTACACTTATGTTACTTTACTACTTAAGTACTCTAAATTAGATGCACTTGTAGGGAAACATTTAAGAATTTGAATATTCAAGTGTTTTCACGTTAGAGGTTAAAGGTACAATGACGTCATCCTGGGAGAATTATTACCTACCTACTTATCCAGAATCAAAAATGCTTTAGACCACTTGCTTAACATATAGGTTAAGTTCCACGAAGAAGAAATTAAAAGGATTTGCATTAGGTAGGTACTTTACAAAGTACGTAGAATTTAACAATGCCCATAATTAGTGACTTGAAATTTATTTTTGCGTTTATGCTCACGTGGTATTTCTAGGTAGGTACCTACCTACTACTGGAAAGTCATGAATTATGACAAAAGAAATACCTACTTGAGTTCTATTGCGCAAAATAAGTTAAATAGATGCCGTGTTTACAGAATTCAGCACTAGCACTGGATCGATTTCTCAAAACACTCCCGTTGAGCCCAGTTTCTGATCGGTGCCGATAAAGACGCTGTCTAGAGCCAACATCCAGTAATCAGAGCGTGGAAACTGAGTGAGTACCTTGCTGCTATTATGCTGCAAGGAATAACCAGCTCTGTGACGCAATCTTAGGGTCCATATTGCTAAAGAAGTATACTGCAGCACGATACTTAACGCTACCGACGAACACACATGGAAGTAACATTGTCACATAGATAGCGGTAAGTGTAACATGTCTTCTAAGAGATAAGATCGTTCCTTTGATAAATTCATAAGTTTCAATGAAAATGTCACACAATGAGATGACATCACACTTAATTAACTGTTAACGCCACACAAGTAATATTTTAAGTTATTGAATAGCCACCAACTTTGTCACAAAACGAAACATTCAACTTTAACCGATTTTAGGGTAGCTACGTAACCACAAGTGTTAAGTTTAAGTTATTCAAATCAGATAGTCGGTATACTCGGTATACCGGTTATAGGTAGGTATCTACTTACCTACCTATTAAACCAAAACCGTATGACATTTTTTGTACCTAAACATGATTCACAATTTATTAATTAAGTTACAACATTAGCGTGAGTACGTAAATAATAGATTTTTTTTAAGTTTGGTAATCCATCCCCGAGAATAAATTTGACTACTTATGTTAATCAATGCTAGTTTTAATGACAAGAGAAAGTATATTAACGGCATATTATACTTTGTTCTAAAAACGAAAATTATTATTCTCAGGCGAGTGCCGTTAGAGCTAGCTACCTGTCGCGTCGCTCGGTGCGGTGCGCCGGCGCAGCTCTGCTGGCGAACGCGCCGCGACGACGCAAAGCGACGGGCGACTTCTTAGAAGGCGATAGTGAGCTGTATTTTAATGTTATCGCTGTGAATACACCAGTGCGATAAGTCCACTTGTTGCGCATGTGACTACTCCACCATGCACTTCTCGGAAACGGTCGTGGAGCTTTATCTAATTACCCAGTTAGTTAATTTTACTGCACTGCTCGTCAGGTAAACATTTCGAACATTATCTATTGCGCGACACGTACCTAATAGATGTTATTAATTAATGACATTTACAAGAATAATAAACAAAATAACACAGCGTGAGTGAAGATAACAAATCATGCTCGACAAGATCTTTGAACGTTCATTGCAATGAACACAATTAATTTTAAGGAAAACATTTATTAAAAAACTTGACCAGATCGAGAGATTTTAAGTATAATAACCTCTTTTTATAGGTACATCTAAGTCTCAAATAATTTAATTATCGAGCGCCGAACCCGCTAGGCTTGTTTACGCAGACAACAACGGCCTTGCCAAAGACGACTAAAAGGTTATTCCTTTCGCCATGCCTATGTATATTTATACATAGAGTAATATATCAACGTTGCGCGGATACACAACATGAGTAGGTACCTACCTCATTATTGTTACTTATGTATATATGGTAGGTATATTTACTGTTTTTGCGTCAGAGGTGATCACTTGCGATTTAGGTTAATATTGTTCAAAACGCGTGGGTACCTTATAACTAATACATTTTAACGGATTTAAGAATAATAATAAACTAAATAAAATTAAAATGTTGTTCGTTTGTAAGCGCTGCATCACTTTAGAATGGTTAAACAGATATTTTGCTGTTTTTTTTTAATGATAGTCCAAATAATCATAACTTAAAACTTTATTTGGACTAAATAACTAAGTATTTGAAAAGTTGCCCGAATAAGTTAGAAAATCGGAGTGATTTTTATTGAAAAGTTAGGACAATGTCTATAGGGTCAGCTAGTTTAACATACATTCATTAATTGATTTGACATTTCAGTTGTGTCAAATTTTAAGTAAATACCTACAGGTAGGCATCGCATCTTAACTCTGAAGTAAGTTTGCTTCAATTGACGTTTACATTTATAACATAACTAGCGGACGTCCCGCGGTTTCACCCGCGTAGTTCCCGTTCCAGTGGGAGTACGGGGATAAAATATAGCCTATGTTACTCGTGGATAATGTAGCTTTCAAATGGTGAAAGATTTTTTTAAATCGGTCCAGTAGTTTTTGAGCCTATTCATTACAACCAAACAAACAACCAAACAAACAAAGTTTTCCTCTTTATAATATTAGTATAGATAATTATGCAGTATAACAAGCAGTTGACAAACTCAAGACTCATCTCAAACTCTTGGATTAGCCAATACCTACTATATTGATAAGTAATTGTCGGCTCTGATTTCAATTATATAAGTAGGTATGTATCTATCTATATTTTATTATGTTTAGTGAATTTGATAATTTATGTATATTTTATTAATTTTAAGAATCCAATAGCAAGTACCCGAGTTACAAAAACAGTTGAATGAACTTTGGATGTATTTTTTCGTTACTACCATTTCATTCTTTGTATTCAGAGCGAGGAGTTTCTCTTATTATGCATTCAAAGGACGACATTTAAAAGGAAATATTGGTTGAAGACTGGTCAATTTGCCCGTTGTGTATGTATGTACCTGACTATCAGTGAATATAAGTACATGGGGAAATGTCGGAAACATTTAAGTTATATCAAGATTGAAGCTTTACAAGAACATCCCATCTACTAAGAAATATTTTACCAATGAAACTGAGCAACAAATTTAAACCGCGTTTAACACCTGTCAGCTATCACTGTCACTGTCAATATTCCATAGCATTGATGACACTGACAGCTCTTGTTTTGAATGCAGTTTAGATGAACTTGGTCTGTTCCATTGGTGAAATTGGCCCTAACATATTTTTGGAAAAGCAAAACGCACAACAACTACATGAAAAAATATTAGGTATAAACGTGATACATTCAATTTTCACAAACATGTAGGTAGACTGACTGTACCTAAGTATTATAAATATATGCCTTCCCACTACAGTGAAATCATGAAATAAACACAAAATATACGCTGACGATTCAAAAGACAAGCGGAATTGAAATAAAGAAAAATTTAAATGTGGAGTGAGTTTAGAGTCGTGACCTAAGCAGGTAAGATGTTCAGGTCAAGAGTCAGGAGGAAGGTGTGACGCGGTGAAGCTACTGGGCCTGATAACGCCGCGTTGGGCGTTAGCCAAGGCAATTTGCATCGCTACCCGTTTCGGAACATCGCCAAGTCTAGCCGAACAAAACCACAGAGAATTACCCTCCATTCCAATAATAATTAAAGCAAACATTTCACAGTCGAGACGCACGTCGACGGACGTTATGGAGCTTATAAAGCATCGGCCCCAGCTCGCAATTAAGAAACGACGCGCACGTCTATTTACCGACACGGAAGAGACGCACCGCTTGCAATGGTCCATCGCGGTATGCTCCTGCAGCGGCGGCGCGGCGGCGGCGAGAGCAGAGCCAAGCGCCCGCCCGTCTAAATTAATACCTTTGATATTCGAAATATCAATATTTTAAGGTAGCTTATGAAGTGCGTCGTTGTAGATGTAACATGCAGGCCTTCCGCGTTGGCAGTCCTAACGCGCTCTAACGAACCGAGTTAAACGGAGTACGTATAAATCTTACGAAGTATCTATTTATTTTCTCAGCAACAGTGTAGGATAATATGTATGATCTATTCAAAATAACGGTAGTATAAGCAATATCGATCCTTAGGCAAACAAATATGACACAAGCGAACGATATTTTCAAATTCACATATTTTTTTAAACCTAGTCGATGACATTTTCACGTGTTATTTTGTCAAAATAGAACATAAAATTATATTTACTTAGTTCTGAGCGTGTAGTACAACAGGTAGTGTTTATTTATGAGGTGGCAAAAGCTTTGATGTCGCGTTGGCTATCTTCCACACACCACGAAGTGACTAACGCCGAATAACGTCGCGGAAACCCGGGCGGGAGTAACTGCCTCAATAGTGGCATCGACTTGTGACGAGTTTATAATATGGAACTCAAGACCCAAATAATAACACAATTCTAATATTTTCCACGGCTACGATTAAAGTAGCCCTAATAATGAAATAGATATGCGCCGTGGCAGGAGATGATCAGGTCTTACTGACAGCGCCCGTTCACGATTATGATGCATGGCATGGATAATAACAATTAAGTCCAACCGTTTTGAAGAGAACTAAATGATCAGACACACGCGCCACCATCAGGGAGACATTTATGTAAGTAGGTATGACATGTCACATAGTCCCACCGCCAAGGCATACATACAATATCGTTTGCTAATTAAATTATAACTATTAACCGCAACAAAATAAAACCCAGGGAATAGGACTGGAAGCCTAACATTTAGACACTGAAAGCATCTCATAAGTCATCTCATCAAAAAGTCTTAGCACTCAAATAATAGTTATTTAGGCGAATGAGCATTATTTGGTATCATAGATTATTTGATTTTGATGATTGACTATGTAAGGAAATTTGTAGGTAGCGATAAAAGCAGTGCTTTTTTTAAGCTTTAGTCCACATATTATAACCATGGCTTTTTTTCACGCAGTGCGGATAATATGTAACGTTGCCGTCAGTCCCGGACTGAATTTAGGTAGGTCCATGCGCACCTTTGCATTTATGATTTGCAACAGCTACAAAACAAATACTGATACTAAACCAGAAACAGATGTAAGATTATGAATAATTGCACGCCGTTTGCACAAATGAAAACACAATGACAATAATGGCACCAGCCGCGGCGCCAGTCTAGCTATTACTGATTATCGATATAATTATTTCGAACCACTCAACCAACTTCAAACGTGAAGCAAGACTTCATCATATTGGCGAATGGAGCGTGTGCGATAGTCAGCACAGTTAGGTACTTAATTAATTAATAGGTTCCATTTTTTTTACCAGTGTGATAATCGGAGTCTTTTTTGCTTCAAAGGCGAAGTACGACGGAAACTAACCTCCGTGCTTTGGAGAGCAAGCCGAGCCGTTTCTCCAGACTGTATTTTTTAAGTCAGAAGTAGGGGTCAGATACGCAGTCGTTCCATGTAAAACACTGGTATGCAGCTGCTTTCGGTTAGCCTGGAAGACTCCAATGCACTTGGAAAAAGCTATGCTGGTGATGATTATTATCCAGATGACACAAACTTCACCCCAATCGCGTTAAACTTTCTTATCGCATGCCGAAGGATTTTGATAATATTGCTTCTTAAATTTGAAATATTCGTCTGCTCGACAACGTTACAATCGCAGTGAATTCTATTGAATTGTCAAAATGAATTGCATTTGGGAATGCGAATATGCTACGCAATTACCCCGCAGATCTTCATTGACATTTTAATTATTTTCCCGATCAATCCTAAAAAAAAATGTCTTTCTAAATGACTGACTAGTCATTCACAGTGAAATAGGGCTAGTTAATTCTATAACTTCTAACTTGTAATTCTTGCTCCCGTGGACCATTCCCGTACCGTCCTTGCACTGACGATATATAATTAATATCTTAATACATATTTCAAACAGCCCGGATAGCCTGGTACCCATCGTTTTCATATCCTTGAAATTGAAAATTGCTCCAAGAAGTATTTTGTAGTTTTTAATTGATCTGCAGTCGTTTCAACTTCCTGCCAAGCCTGAGGGTTCTTCAATTTTTCTAAGTGCGGTATTCCGTTGTTTGTTATTAGCTGTGAAGCCTGCCTGCGCGCTGCGTTTGAATAAGCTTGCCATTTTTTTTTAAAGTTGTTTTTTGTCGTTTCTTGCTTTTGAAGACTTTTCTTCTTTTTCAAGATATGTAATTATGTATTTTAGGTAGCTGGCTCCCATTCCACTCTATCAGAGTTTCACGCGCATTTAGTTAGCTGGACTACTTTGCTTTTACACAAACATTTGAAATAATATTATGTTCTCGTTTCTAAGGACTCGCCTTTATGATGCCTTCTAAGTATGATGCATCAGCTGTAAGTTCTTCTTCTTGTTGATCGAATCTTAGGGCCGGTATTTTCTCTACTTGGTTGCTAATTCATTTCGCTGATAGGACATCCTATGTGAACTATTGTCATGATCATAATACATAACATATTAAATCCAGCTTCTCATTGAAAACATATTTGTGTTCTACTGGTCTCTAAAAAGGACTATAAATCACAGTGAAGTTCCAAACTTTACAACACTATAATAATATTATAGCTGTGTGTTCGTCAAATAAACCCTCGTACACTACCAGGACTGGGAGATGTGTGCGATTTAAGACTTTTGATGACTATGATGTTATTTAAGATTTTTTGTGATTTGTCTCACTGCTTAAGGGGGTGGTGTGGCGGTTATCCGCCTTGTCACATCACTTGTATTTTAACTATGGGTTACAACGCTAACTGCCACTGGGGCACCAGGAGGTTTGTTCTGCTCCAAACCGTCTGGCTTCTAAATCGTTTATAATTACTGTTGTTAAAACAATTATCTTTAATCTGAAATAAAGGAGATTTATTTCGCTGCCTCTAACATAAATCTCCAAATAGCCATAGTTAGTCTGCTGGGAAATTGCTATGGCCCAACAAAAAAATAATCTTATCCATGCAACAACCGAACGAGACTTCCAAGAAATGCAGTTTGAAACCAAAGTTTACCTGGAATACTGCTAACAAACGGATCTACAAAAACGGTAATATACCGTATAAAGGTTAGAAGAACTAATGATTCACAGAATATATAATACGGAGGTGTACATTATAATCATTAGCTTGGTCTTATCATTTTTTATCATGTACTGACGGCAGGTATATCGCGATAAGATAGCATATGACGACAATGTGTTGTCAATAAGAAGAGTTCACGTTATGAACTAAGTACCTAATTTCTTAGTCTATAATTACCAATAAGTAGGTACTTATATTTAATACTTATAGAAAAAAGTCTAGTCGTAATATCTATTGAAAGTCTTCTATAAACATAAGTGTTGTTCGAAGTTCTTTTCTACTTTTTATTGAAAATATAAAATAAAAGATTTTACCATTAGGTATTTTCTATTAAAGAAAAAACACCCAGAGGCGAAAAAGAACAACATAAGAAGCGAATAAACACAATGCATTAAGAAATTATTTTCCATAAGTGGGAATAAAACTCATATTTGTGACCAAAAATATAAATGTAACATCCGAGGATAAAAAGCAGTTTAATGAGAGAGCGTGTCCTAAAAATACATCGTTTTTTCTCTCATCTTAGTTTTATTAGCTGGTGTTAATATTGTTATTACCATCACCTACCGTCGTGCATATGAACTGAAACCATACCAATTCAAATAGCCTCTCCGAGTCGAACGTTTCAGTTTTATTTACCAAGTAATTTTGGTTGGAAAACCAAGATTTTGAGATGTCATGTCATTTCATTAAATACACGTTTCTTAATTAGTTTATTTTTGAGATTAATGAAATGATAGGGTACTTACATATATTTTATACTAGCGGACGTCCCGCGGTTTCACCCGCGTAGTTCCCGTTCCCGTGGGAGTACGGGGATAAAATATAGCCTATGTTACTCGTGGATAATGTAGCTTTCGAATGGTGAAAGAATTTTTAAATCGGTCCAGTAGTTTTTGAGCCTATTCATTACAACCAAACAAACAACCAAACAAACAAAGTTTTCCTCTTTATAATATTAGTATAGAGTATAGATAATTTATCCGCCTCACTTATTACTTACCTACCTAAGGATCATTTTAGTAGAGCACGATTGGACAAGCCAAAATATACCGCGAACCATATTTTCTGAGTCACTATAATAGCAGGTAGATAACTAGTATATTGTAGTATATATTTGGTGCGTAGTAAGTACGTTTCCGTCCATATTTCCGTTTTTACAGTTAAATAAATAGAAAATAATATCACCTTTGTTGGTGAAACCACAAAGATTTTTGTTTCAAATTAATATTTAACTTTTCGACTTCTCAGTAGGATACCTACGTACCTATGACAGTTAAAAACCGGCAGTACTGTCTAAAAGAATAACTACAATTAAAAAAATATTCTGTTAAAACTTACTTTAGGTAATATATTTGTCCTTCGGGCGTACGAGCTTGTTCCCAACCAGGCGGGAGTGGACCAAGATCGTCTTGAAGATGTGTTCCAACGTCATAGGATCTCTGTTTTGTGTGCTGATGATGTAGCGGCGGTTGTTGATTTTGTTGTCCAGCGGCATAAGTTTGTTGCAAGCTTGCGGGTGACGAATGTGCTCGAGAGTGCGACACCGGTGAGGCGCCAGTCGCGGACGACGATCCGAACGCCGAGTCAGCCGAGTTTTCTCGCGAGTGAGACACAGATGGCGACTTGGAACCGGTTGACGGCGGGTTAAAGAACGACTTTGGAAGCTGTCGCATTCGGAGAGGCACCTGTAGCGGTCGTTTCGAGTCCGGCTTAAGCACTGTGTCGAACAATGACTGTAGAACCGAGTCTGAATCCTGGTCCACGCGGAGGACCAGGTTCGATTTCTGTTCAGCGTCCGAGTTGAGAGCCATGATTTGCGTCGGAACGAAGAAATCTCGAAACCGACCTGGCCCACCGCTGTGACACAACACTAGCACGCGACGGGCTGGCGCGACGCCACCCGACGTTCTTGCAATATAGCGTTCGCTACGCGACTGACGCGCGCCCCGCCCGCACCGCCAAGTCTCCCTGCCCACGCGCACCCGCCGCACCACCCGCGCTGCGCATAGTATGTATGGTGCACGGACCGGTCTTCGCTTCGAGAATAATGCCCCTCACCCCGCTCACCCACTATCTCCTTGGCTCACCATAAAATACTGTACTAGGCACCTATAACAATAATTGTGACGGGAGCGCACAAAAATGTCTAAATCTTTATTGATATTAAAATCAAGATTAATAAACTTCTCACTGGATAAAACAGATAATATATAAAGTTTGTACTTTGTACCTATTGTTTCATCTCTTAGTAGCATGTCCTTAGTCTTCAATTATGTTATTTTGTCTACAAGCAATGCTACCTGTTGTCTGCTTTGAAGTGTCAAACTTTGTGGGTGACTATTGATGATAGAAACCGAAACCTCTGCTATATTAATACACTAGTTAGACACCAAGGGTCTGTTTTACAGTGAAAGGATAGGCTCTATTACTGTCTGTTTCATCACCACCTGATAAATTCTATTGGCAATTAACTAAATGAAAAATCAATAGGTAGATAGTTCCAATTAGTGATGATTTTTGTTTTTGTGAAGACAGACCCTTCGACTTTATTGACACGTAATATTATTTCCAACGCTCTATTGTTTAATGTATGCTCTTGTAAATATTTTTATTTCTATTATAGAGTTAGTGTTTAAATAATATAGGTAAATATTATTTTTTAAAATTAAATGATATGCTATTCGAAATAATTACCTATACTTGAAAATTTTCAAAATTATTCTTCAAAATTCGAATCAAATCTATTAGTTTTAAAATGTGGTTAGGTTATCAGTGAACACTACCTAATTTTACCAAATCCCAGTAGGTATAGGGAGGTAGAACAAAGCAGTTAACTATTTTTGTCAACTTAATCGGACTAACTTGACATAGGTATAGGTAATACAAAAAAAATTAAAACGCACAATATACCTACTTAGTAAGGTTTTAAATGGGAATGTACAGTCAAGTCTTTTATACCTTCGTCGATTTTCAAATGCTTTCCCTTATCTATCAAGTCAAGGCACAAGTTACCTTTTGAAGCTGAGCAGACTATTGCGTAAACCTACATCATGACAACAAAGATCAAAATAAATCATTAAAAAATTCTTTAGAGTTTAGTATTAAATTAAGTAAGAAGTCAGTAGTCGCGTATTTCATAGAGCGAACCTGTGTTAAAATCTAAATCATGCTCCTAGACCTGCAATATTTTTCACAACTGCAGCACCAACTCAATTTTAAATAATCTACATACTATCTTTGATAGTAACACCATCTAGTGACAAAATGATATAGGAGGACATAAGTGGCAGCTGGTACTTTAGTTCCGTTGTGTCTCTTTAGATGGCGCTGAAATTATCATGAATATAAGTGTCTGTCTCTGTAGTGTTTACTTTTCATCATCTTTAAAATGTACTAATATTATAAAGAGAGAGCATGAATTTTGTTAGTTTGTGTGTATGGGGAATATATCTTAAAAACATTTAAAAAAAACAATTTTTTTGTGAATATGTATGATTGGTTTCAGCATGAAAGATAGGATGGAGGAGGAGTTTTACATCCGATAGGTGGAGCCATACGAAAGTATGGGTCGCTAGATATAAAAATCACCTGTCACTATGTTTGTACACGCTAAAATCCGAAACCACCCAACCGGTTCCAAAGAAATGTTGTGAATGTGTATGGCTTGAAGACAAGTCCTTTTGGGCCCGAAGTAGGGGCTATAATTTTAAGAGCATTTCTAACTTTCCAGGAAGTTCACCCTTGTTTTTCAATTTTATTTCTGTGCTCGCGGTTCTAATCATACTCTACCCACTGATGCAAAAAGACGTTGGCATGAACGTCCAAAATATCTTCAGTTTTATTAACAATGTCCTTTTTAAAGCTGACTATAGGTAGGTACACAAGTGACCGTGATTGTATTTTTATTTTTTTGGGTAAGTAAGTAATATCTCTCCGAAAAAAATAGTTCTAAAAACCCTACTCAAAAACTCTCCCGGATTTAAAGTTATTAAAAATTTGAATAATAAGCTATACTAGGCCACTATGTCGCGTCGTAACAGGCATAGACAGAGCAGTCGAGTTTGCGCAATGCCCGCACATGGCACATGCACTGAGGACCGATGGTTCCTATACCTTTTTGGAAAAACATCAATAGCAACGAAGTATACAATGCTCAGCATCGGTATCGCTATCTTCCGACGCGCATGCGCTGTTGTAGTAGTAGGATGGTTACCTACGTCGGGAAAAATCATTACAGTGCATCACAATTCGAAGAATAGAAACAGTGCCACCCCACAACAGTTATGCTCGAAATTATTTAGTCATGACGCAAACATTTAAATTCGAGGATAGCTTTGACCGATGTTGTCGCCTTTGCGCTGAAGAGCAAGATGTTACCATAATGATATTCAGTCAAGAAGCCGAAGCAATGCTTCTACAAAACAAACTCAACAAATATTTGTTAATTGAGGTAAGGTACCTAATCAATCCTAACAAGTTTATGAATTAATTAAATACACAACAATAACAAACTATGTTATTATTTAGCCACGAGGAAGTGGCTAAATAATAACAGCCGCTCGGGTTGAACTTTAGGTTAAGCCGTGCTTGCCTAGGTTGGTCTGTGGATGGGTGACCACCCATTACATACCGAGTTTCCTCCACGCCTCGGAAAGCACGTTAAGCCGTTGGTCCCGACTGGCATTTGTAGATCTTTGTCAGTGGTTACAGGCAGTCAGTGGCCCAAAAAGTCGGACAACCAGTCTTACCAAGTGGTATCGTATTACCCAGTGCTAACTGGGTTGTTGAGGTCAGATAGCCAGTCGCTCCATATCGCCCAAAATATTTCGTATCCAAAATATACGTCCAAGATATTCAGCTGCATCCGGTTAGACTGGAAGCCGACCCCAACATGGGAGAAGACAAACTATTAATATTTTCAGGTGGACGAAGACGACAAGTTGCCGAAAAATATTTGTATACAATGCTGTACAAAGTTACAATCAGTGTGTGATTTTATCGATACAGCGCGAAAAGCTCAAGATGTTCTACTCCAACGTAGCTTTATGATGGATCAAATTATTCCAAATACGTGTATGATATCTTTGGTTAAAAGTGAAGCAAAAATTGAGACAAAAGAGAATCACGAAAATGATAGCTATACTGAAATAGAAGTGAGCGTGGATCCGATGATGGTGCTTCAAAATTCAGAAGCGTCGCTCTCGCCCACTTACGACCATAGCTCTTCCATGGATGATGTTACTTATTTACATGGGCTGGATACAGAAAACGTGACAATAAAATTAATCAAGAAAGGGGATACACTCTCTGATTTTGAAGATGAAGAAAGGGAAGACGAAAATACTAAATCACCCGCACATGATAGTAGTGAAGAAGATGACAAAAATGGGAAGCCTTTTCCATGCAATTCATGTGATCGCAGCTTTTGTACTGATTTGGCATTAAAAAATCATAGCTGGATCCACATCCCTGAAAGTAAGGATGAGGAGAAACACTATAACTGCCAGACATGTTCAGAAACATTTTTTTATAAGTATGATCTAATTTCTCATTTGAAGAAGCATCGAACAAATGGTATTTGCCAATTATGTGGAAGAATGTGAGTTTCTCATTTTTATATTTTTGATTTTGCATCTAAAGTTGTACCAAATCTGCCTATTGTAACAATTTTGTAAAAATCAGCTCAACTCAAGTATTTTTAAAAGATTCTCCAAATCTAAAGACTGAACTTTTATGTTTACAGGTTTCGATCAGAAAGAACATATGTTGCCCACATGTCAGTACATTTACCAACAAGCAAGTCATATACTTGCAAGGTATGTTGTCGTTCATACAACACATGGGGGGGTTTGAAGACACACAGTGTCACACACAGTAATGATAGACCCTATTCATGCGAGATTTGTATGAAGACTTTCAAAAGAAACCAGGATTTAAAAGTAAGATTTTTCTCAAACAACATTCAGTTACTATGTAAAATAACCCATAGTAATATTATTGATGGAAAAGTAACATGTCAAATCTGTTATATTTTATAATTATTTAACAAAAAATTTGCACAGCACAAGCACAGCCTGAGTTAGGATATGTCCTAACTCACTCAGGCTGTGCTTTAACAATGTGCAAAATGTTTAAACAGCACCTACTGATGACCGTCCTTGTTCAGTGAGCAGTAAGAAACAGCTCAAGATGATCTGACGGATGACGCCAGTGCGGTGTTTCAAAACTATAGTCATTATAGACCTTATAACAGATTACGTGTTTGTCTTTATACCCCAAATCGATACCAACCTAAGTTGCCTATGGGTTATTTTTTAATCCGATTTGTATATTCTACAGAAATAATTTCTGACATCAAACATTTATATTGCTCTAAAGTGTAGTAATTGTACTGTCAACAAAAATGGTAAAATGTGAGTGTACTATTAGGTACGCCTCTGCCTAACCCTTTGGGGTTTACAGGGCTATATTATGGGCTGCTGGACTGTTCGAAAGAGATACAGTGGCCCCGGAACACATAGGGTGATGAAGGAACATGGATGGGTTTTAGTCAGTATAAGTCTGACACTCCCACCCGCTCCGCCTAGAACGGGACGAGTCATTTGATGATTTCACATCGGAAAAAAAGCCAATGTTATTTGTTTTACAAAATGATTACTGACATTTTTACTTTTCATGAATGAGTAATATTGATGCTGACTGTACTTTGTTGTTTCAGTTCCACATGAACCAACACACTGGGGCAAAACCATACAAATGTCCATTTTGTGAAAAGTCCTTTGCAAGCTCTGGAAATTGTTACTCTCATAGAAATCGAATGCATCCTGAAGGAAAACAGGCACATAGTTATTGGAACTCTGCCCCTGCTAGCCCTCCTGCGCTCCGACCTATCGCACCTAAACCAAATCCTACAATTAACACTACATATAATAATCTAACGACTATAAATGGTGTTATCAAATATAAATGCCACTTATGTGAGCATAGTTTTGTGAAAAAAGAAAATTTCAATGTAAGTATATTAATTAAGACAGTAAAATAAATATGGTAAATAATGACTAATATGTGGATTTTATAATTTGTTGAGAAGAGTTTGATTTCCACTAATTTGATGAGTTGTTGATTATTTCTATCTCTATGATTATAACCAATAGCATTAAGATGACCCTCTGACTAATATTCCTAAAATATAACAGATAAATAATGGATTGAAGTGAAGAGATAGCAGCCTTGGTACCTGCAACCGTTTTTAAAAAATAATGTTGTTTGTCTTTCGCGAATTAACATCATACTTCTTTTTCTTTGTAGTACCATATGTTTCAACACACGGGAGAAAAACCTTTCAAATGCACGTATTGCCCAGAAGAATTCGTGACCAGAAGAGGGTTACTAATCCACCACGACAGTAAACACCCCGAGAAGACTCGTCCCCTAGGACTCCCTACCGATTATACACGAAAGAGAACGGATAAAGGGGACCAGAAGGACGACAACCTCTCTATAAAGAGTCTGCTCAAATAAATTTAAGTGAAGTCTAAACGGCTTTTAGCAATACATACCTTTAATTCTTAATTTTGTCTTTTTTTTCTATCTTTTTTCCTTATGAAGTTGAGATAATAGAAAAGGAACAAAACTCTATAGAAAAACTTTATTTCGAAGTTTCAAATTATCAGGTTTTTACAATTTTGCAACAAAAGTACTCGTAAATTATTTCAAAATTTGAATCTTTTGCAACAGCAACAGGGCCAGCCAACAGGTGACTTCAATGACAGTTGTCTCGTCTGTCATGCATGTCACTCAAGTACTCCACAGATTATAGTAATAAAGGCGGTATTACATTGGCCGCTTAGAGAATGCATTCTTAGAACGGCTGCTTTACCGGGGCAACACTGTGCGGCATTGTTGCATGCTACATATTGTGACGTGTGTCATCTTGGTGGTATGCGCAACCTATTTTACGCCGAGGCAACATTGTGATTCGTGCCTATATAATGAGAGGTTTTCCTTTTGAGGTTTTAAAAAAAAGCTTAGTTTCCAAAAACTCTATAGATGGCGTTGAACTTACTATGCCAAAGCCAAAACGCTTGAAAAAAAAAAACATTGTGTCACGTCACATACTCTCGCTGACTGACACTTTCATTTGCTTAGCCTTCCGAATTTAACCAACATTTCTCGGGCTTTGTTAAAATCAGTTTTTTTAGGTTCCGTTCCTTGCATTATCATACTTACTCCTAGCGCCATCTATCCAGCGACTAGGGAAGAGCTAAAAAGAAAATCCCTCATTATCAAAGCATCGTGCTGTAAAATTTTATTGGAGTGTTTTGGTCCACCAACTTGATTGATTCATCGAGGGGACAAGATACAAGATACAAGATTGTACCGTAGAGTATGGCTGATGAAGTAACTTTAGCACTAGTGCTGCCAATAAAAAAATCTCGATTC
Source organism: Xestia xanthographa (assembly GCA_905147715.2). NCBI lineage: Eukaryota > Metazoa > Arthropoda > Insecta > Lepidoptera > Noctuidae > Xestia > Xestia xanthographa. The sequence continues at coordinate 22,873,131 of LR990642.1, read as the reverse complement.
CCCGACTCAGTGTTGCCAAATCCCCGTAATTCCCCGCTTCTTTTTGATTAATTTGCCACATAATCCACAAAATGATATTTTTGGAATAAAAATACTGTTTTATACAAAATTTGTTTAATATACTACTAAAACTTTAATAAAATATTATAGTTCGTAACAAAATTAACTCATGTCTCTAAACTTCATACATACTTTTCAAAACAAAGTGCATTAGGAACAAAAAAAACTTTTTATTTAAATCTATAATGGCCCATATTTTATTTAGAATAGTATTATAATGATACAAAATCGTGTACGAATGACAGTTTTTTAGTCGTGAGTTACCCGACATAAAATAGTTTTAGTCCACGGAAAAAATTGGCCTGGATTCCCCGAAATTACCCGATTTTTGTCATTCCCCGCGCTCTCCCCGCCGTAACCACCAATTCCCCGCAAATCGGGGATTTTCCCCGCAATTGGCAGCACTAGTGTGTGAATCTGATGCAAAGTGTTGCCATGCCGCACGATTATTGTCACAATATGCAACTTTTAAAATTATTGTAGCATGCGACCTTGTGGCATGCTGCAATGCCTCCCAGTGTTGCCCCAGCGTAAAGCAGCCGTAACAGCAGGACTATTACGTATCTCTGTTGACAGCTCGAAATGATAGTAACTGGGCACAGTGTCCATCAAATAACTGTCAAAAGGTTAGTTTCATAGTATGTATGACCAGTCGTGATCAAATATGACGTCATCGGTGCCCATCGTGGCTGATAGTCACCGTAACTCATTTTGACAGACGCTTTCGTATCGATTCTTTTAGTATTGCTATTATGTAAGCATAGTGGACATCAAATTGATGACAACTGAGTCTGAAGTGGCTTTCGTGAAAGACGTTACACCGTACCCGGGCTGTTAGTCACCGTAAAGTGATATCCACTCTGTGTAATACGTAATCCCAATATTTTGACATTTTCGGTTGTCATCAAAGTTCGGTGTACAACCGAAGCTTGATAATAACTGGTGATCAAAAAAATACGTAATATAGCCCTACAGGTCGTGAGCGAAAGGAAGATGTAACTTTGAACTGGCGAAGAATTTACGATTACGATCTTCTCCAACGCGTTTTGTCACACTCGTTACAACCGGTTATCGGCTTAACCGCAGAGTGTCACATGTGGTGCACGCGGCTTGATGAAGATATTTTAAATAAAAAATCGACTAAAACTTGCACTGTTCATGTTTTCAATAGTTTATTTCACATCTCTATAACATTTCCAAACGCCGTAACAAAAATCACAGCTCTACTCCATTGACAAGTTGTCAACTATCAAAGTTACGTCAACAGACCGCGCCATTTTTTGCGTCATCGTGTTAGCGTTAGTGTCACATTTCAAGTGATTACGAGCTAGGTACGTTAGCGCGACATTAGAACATACTAATATTATAGAGAGGTAACATTTGTTTGTAAGTTTGTAATGGGGGGTAATCTCCGGAAGTAATGAACCAATTTTAAAAATTGTTTCACTGGCTACAAAGCTACATTATTTGTGAGTGCTATAGGCTATATTTTATTCCCGTACTCCCACGGGAACGAGAACTACGTGGGTGAAACCGCGGGACGTCAGCTAGTATACCCTAAAAACTACCTATACGCGCTACAGAAACTTTTGTAATAACCTATTAAAAAAAGTTAAAAGAGCCTACGAGAAAGATAAGGTGCGGGCGGCGCAGAGTGATAACAAAAGATTATGGAAAGCAATAAAAGAAATCACAAATACTAAAAAAAATACAAACCACCCTAATGAACTACTGTCTCTAACAACGACACCACAGTCATCACTAAATGAAATCAATAGATACTTTGTAAATGTGGGTAAGTCACTAGCTAATAAGGTAGAACAAAGGAAGGCAAAACACATACCTACGAGCAGCAGTAGCAGTTTTCAAACTCCTACACAAATGAATTCGTTCGTCTTGGAAGGCACCACTGAAGAAGAGATGGATCGTCTAATCGTCAACTTAAAGCCAGATTGTGCTACAGGCTATGACTCAATAAGCAGCTCCTTCTTACAAACTTTTAAAAACTTCCTGGTCCCTCCGCTTACATTCATATTTAACTCATGTCTTCAGCATGGTGTTTTCCCTGACAGCCTAAAAAAATTGGTTGCCTCTAAAGTCGGTATACGGGCGAAACGGTTTTACGTGACAACGACTTTGAGTGGTAAAATAAACTTTTTATGTCTGTCTCTCTCGCTCTTAGGCGGGACGCGTGCCTCTCACTCGCTCTCATTGTGAGCGCATAACGTGAGCGGAGCGTTACCCAGTTTCTTGAAGTGTCACCCGGCAAGCCAATTTATAAGACGTTGTCACGTCAAAAAATCTGTTGTCTGCCCTGTATACAAGAGCGGTGACAGAGGTCGTATCATTAACTACAGGCCAATTTCTATCCTCCCAGCGCTCTCTAAACTTCTAGAGAGAATTATCAATACAAGGTTAGTTGGATATCTTGAAACCAAACATCTGCTTTCAACAAACCAATACGGATTTCGTGAAGGTAAATCAACAGATCAAGCTGTTAATGATCTCATCAACTTTGTTAGCAATAACCTTGATAAAAAACAAAAATCACTCACGGTATTCCTGGACTTGGCCAAAGCTTTTGATACGATCTCTGTCCCGATCTTACTCCAAAAGTTGGAACTCCTAGGAATTAGAGGAACCCAACTAAAACTCTTCGAAAGTTATTTGACTGGTCGGCTTCAGAGTGTTAAGATTGGCAACGTCATCAGTGGAGACCTTCCAGTCACGTACGGGGTTCCCCAAGGCAGTATCCTAGGCCCATCCCTATTTCTCGTCTATATCAACGACCTCACGAGTCTCAAGCTTCGCCATGGCAAAATTTTCTCCTTTGCAGATGATACTGCTCTCGTTTTCTCTGCAGATACATGGGAAGGGGCTTTCAAAGCTGCCCAAGATGGTTTCAATGCTGTGAGGGAATGGCTTGAGGGCAATGTGTTAACTCTAAACGTGGATAAAACCAAATATGTTTGCTTCAGTATACGATCAAACACAGAAATCAATAATGATCAACATAACATCATAGCGCATGAGTGTTCCTTTAGAGAAAACTGTTCTTGTCCCAAACTAGAGCGAGTTACAGTAATAAAATATCTGGGCGTCACCATAGACAAGAACCTCAACTTTAAGGAACACACTAAGGCCCTCTGTGGGAGGATCAGGAAGCTAATTTACATCTTTAAGACCCTTCGACACGTCACCGAACCCTTTGTGCTGAAGCGGATATACTTTGCCCTCTGCCAATCCCTCATTACTTATTGTATTACATCATGGGGAGGAGCACCTAAAACTATCATGAAACCTGTTGAGGTTGCCCAGCGTGCCATTCTGAAGGTTAGCACTTTCAAGCCTAGATTGTTCCCTACCTCGCAGCTTTACGAATTCTGTGGAGTTCTTTCAGTAAGACAACTTTTCCTGCTCAATATTATATTATTGCAACATAAAAATGTATTTTACAACCCTCTCACTCTAAATAGGCGTACAAAACACTTGGTTTGCCCACAACCCATCGCCTTTAGAACCAATTTTAGTAATAGATTCGCTCCATTTATTGGCCCCTACATCTACAACAAAATAAGTAAAAACCTGAACATTTACCCGATGACGAAAAAGTCTTGTAAAATCACAGTAAGTGAGTACCTACAGAAACTCACATATGAGGAGACAGAGAATCTGCTTCAGATACCTAGCTAAACAACTCAAGACTCGACTAGTAGTGGCATCATTTAAACTAAATTAAGTAATCTTCTACAAAAATTAAAAGTCATGTTCCGCAATCTTACACACCCTCTCACACTCATTCACGCACACCTCCATCACACACAAAGAGAGGACTGGAACTGGACACTTGTAATCTTTTTGCATTTTTTTCTTTTTTTCTCAAAATTTTATTGTGATAAGTAGGTACATACATGGAATCATTCCAATAGTATAATCAAAATAATAAAAATTGTAACCCAGGGGGATCGGCGTTGAGGGCTGAAATACAGGCTCTGCCTAGTTCGGCCCCAAATGCTAATACTTTTGTGTACATTAACTTTAGATTAAGCACTGTATTTGTAAAAAATGTACATATTTTTGTGAAATAAATATTACTTATTACTTACTATAGTATATCAAGATCGGTCATACTAACTGGGTTGCCACTTGAGTGATTGTGGCGCCCTCATTTATTTTCTACTCTTTTATGTCGCACTGTAATTCTGTAAAAACAGGCAAGGACAAATCTTCAAATCCGTGTCCACATTCAAATCCGTGTCAATAGACGCAGTGTTAAAAAAATAAAAAGAAAAAAAAACTTGGTCTTTTATTATTGTGTGTGAGTGAATTGTGATTTATTCATTCATTTTATTTAAATAGTACACTTGTTTTGAATCTCAACAGTGTAGTGTTAAATAATACCGAAAATAGTCAATTTAGTTTTATTATTTTATCGACCTTCAGAAATGACCTTTAAACTTTACAGTCCGTAGGCGCATGCGTAGATTTTCCGTCAAAATTTGTTTGGCGCGCTGATAGCTACGACGATTTGATCACGATGAAATTACTTATTTTAGTCGTTCGACAGATACCTTACACAGCTCACGTTTCTAATTATTTCTGCATTATCTTCAATACTTGCAACGAAAATGTCTAGTGAGGAATTAAATACCAAGAGAAAGATGGCACGACAAAATGGTATTGTGCAACCTTTGTTGACTGGTAAGCATAGAAAAATCATTTATTTTGGAGCGAATTTTAAATGTCAAGTGTACTTTAGAACTAAGTAATCAGAATGTCGTATAGATAATCTAAGCGTTTTTAATTCAGTGTCACCTAAAATAATTTCAATGATACCCACAAGGCAATTTACACTAAGACTTATTTAGGTGTTTCAAATAAATGAATACAAACTTAAATTTTAATACGATTTATTATTGCGTAGTAAAAACAGAAAGTACTTACCTGTCTATTTTTATTATAATCTAGTTCTTCCAAATAGTGTTTACAAATTAGTCTATCATTTCCGGTGAACGAAAAAAACAATAATTTCAAATCAAAATTACACATAATAAACATATCTGTTAGACTTTTATAGCTTGTGAGTGAGGCTATGATTTTTTAATGAGAGGTATAAACAATAAATATCTACTAATAATTAATGTTCCCTACAGATCTCTATCAAATAACAATGGCCTATGCTTATTGGAAAGCCGGAAAAGTCAATGATGTTGCTGTGTTTGATTTATTTTTCCGCACAAATCCTTTTCAAGGAGAATTCACCATATTTGCTGGTCTTGAAGAAGTTATAAAATTTTTAGAAAACTTTAATTATTCTGACAGTGGTAAGTAGATATAATCTAATCTATCATAGAAGAAAAAAAATGATGCACAAAATAACAACAGCTCTTTTTCCAGATATTGAATACTTGAAGCTGACTCTTCCAGAAAACATTGAACCCGAATTCTTTGCTTATTTGAAGGACCTAACTTGCAAGGATATTAGAGTAAGCGCTATTGAAGAAGGTTCTGTAGTATTCCCAAGGTATGTTGAAAAAGTATCCAAATACCACTAGCATTATAAAAAAGCAATGAAAACCACCTACCTCTTTTATTTTAGTTGAAGCAACGCTTTCTGACAAGACAAAATTAGTAGTGTGAAATTTTAAAACCTGTAATTGCATGTGGTATGGTAGACCGAAAGTACAGGATCCAAATTCATTTAGGTGACCAATTTTTACATGTGCTGTGCTACTTGCACAAACTTGCACTTTAAATGTAGTAACAAATCATTCAAGAAAATGCTATCATTGATAAAAATATCACAAAAGAGTTTTGTTGGTCCCACAGACCAATGCCAAATTAAAGAATGTTAAGTAAATGTTTAATAGAGAAATCCTACAGTTGAATATTTAAAGCACCTTTTATTTCAATGGTGTCCCTAATATGTGTAGTATATAGTGTATAGTTCAGATAAATAAACGGTCAAAAATGTCTTAAAGTGCTTTAAAACTATTCTAAGGCCTGTCTAAAAATAGAATTTGTTTCTAATGTTGAGGCAAAGCTCAGCACGTTAATTTCATGATAGATGATGAGTAAGTCCTTCATGTATGTTTGTTTGTAAAATAAGAGCAGGTCAACCGTAAAACATCAAATGCTATTCGAGCTTATCAAAAGATTCTATCTGCTGTGGTGCTATTTTTATATTAGCATCAAATCAAACGGCTATAGAAGTAACATGAGAAAACTAAATATTTTGAGGGTTTTTATTTACTATGAACCCTAATAGCAAAACCACCTGCTTTACACATGCTGTTTTTAGGAAAACTCAGGGGTTTAAAAATTCCGGCTTATCTCCGACATTTAAAAATTCGTCGCATATTACCAGATATAAGAATAAGTATTTTGCTCCATCGGTGGATAAAATTCTAAGTTTGATAGCATATATCTCGGTAATATCACGCTTTTTTAAGATTTTGTCTCATACAATAACCTGTTTGTTTGATTTGATACCAGCTATTGATTACATATTTAGGTATCACAAATAGCCGCAATTTTGAAAAAATAAAAAAATACGAAAATTTGGCAGGCCAGATTCCATACCTAGGTACTAAAAGATTAAAACCTTACGTGGTTTTACATCTAACGAATTTGAACATTGCTGCAATACTAATAATAAAGATTACCTAAGATGTTTACGTCGTTGTTTTATGACATTGTGTATCTTGCAGGGTGCCCTTATTAAGAGTTGAAGGACCTTTAATTGTAGCGCAGTTGCTGGAAACCACTTTATTAACTCTCGTCAACTTTGCAAGGTAAGTCACTTGCTATCGTGTATTGCAATATTGACGTAATTATTTATAAACATAGCATGCTGAGACTGTTTGTACTAGATTAGTCAACAAAAGTAAATGACGTTTATTTATTCATAGACCTTAACAATTCTATAGATATTTCTTCGGTTGTTCGTCCGCTCTTTGCGGGCGTCCATTAATTATGTGAGGCGTTTAGGGGGGGAGTCAATCTAACGAGGGAGAGAGGGGGGCCTGCAAATATCACGTAATTTTTTCCCCTGCAAGAAACGAGAAAACTGGGTTTAATTAAGAGTTATATATCCCTCAAATGGCTTAGCATGATCCTCCGTTACGCCTCAAATACTGCAGCATTAATTTTGAAATAAATATATGGTAAAGTTGAGGATTCATTCTAAATCCTATGTGTGACGAAAACACGTTTCCATAAACTTTTCTCGATAGATAAAAAATTCGAAGCTACCTCCAAATCGAACAAGTACTTAAAATTAGATCATGAAACTTTGCATACTAACTGAACTAAATAAAAAGCAGGTCATAGGTGTTTTATTTTTTTAGTCCAATCAATAGATTTTTTGTAAATCGCAAAAAACCACTCATTTCGCACTATTCGGCCGCAGTGACTAACAACCGCTTTGTAGTGCAAGCTGATTAGAACTTTATTCAAACGAAGTTTGAACCACCACAAATAGAGTTGCTGATTTTAGGGTTAGCGTTAGAAGGGCCTTTTTTTTTTCCGATGGGAAATCATCAAATAACTCCTCCCGCTCTGGGCGGAGCAGGAGGGAGTGTCAGACTTTTACTGACTAAAACCCATCCATGTTCCTTCATCGCCCTTTGTGTTCCGGGGCCACGGTATCTCTTTCGAATAGTCCCGCAACCCCGGCAGGCATCGGTCCCTACGGACCCCTTCCCTTTTGCTGACTCTCTTTGAGGCGCGCGTGGAACACGAACGCGCCGTCGACACGGCCTGTTGTCATGAGACGGACGGACGGCGAGCTAGCCCATAGCTCATAGGGCCTTAAGTCAATATAATATGTCGCTACTAAATTATGGCCAAATCGTATAATAATATAAAATATTTTATTTTTATTATTTCAATAATATTGAATAATAAATATTCATTGAAAATAATTATACAATCAAGCACAGATTACTGTATCTAAACTAAACTACGTGTTTTGATAAATCTCACGTAAGTTTAGGTGGGGGGTCAAGTCACATCTCACGATATCTCACTAAGGGGAGAGAGGGCTTCGAAAAATCGCTTATATAGCCTCACGTAATTAATGGACGCCCCCTTTTGTCTCTTGTTTGACACAACTTTAAATTACACTGGGTATAATCTTCCCACGATTGAAAATAATTAATGTAGCCGGTGCGGTGGAATCTCCCCATTGCAATAGCCAACGTAATCCTATTTAACTTAAAATTAAGGCGTAAAAGGAGCTGAGCTGTTCCAATTGCAAAAATGGTGCACGTACCGGCAACACAAATAGAATACACAAAGGAGCTGAGCTGTTCCAATTGCAAAAATGGTGCACGTACCGGCAACACAAATAGAATACACAAAGGAGCTGAGCTGTTCCAATTGCAAAAATGGTGCACGTACCGGCAACACAAATAGAATACACAAAGGAGCTGAGCTGTTCCAATTGCAAAAATGGTGCACGTACCGGCAACACAAATAGAATACACAAAGGAGCTGAGCTGTTCCAATTGCAAAAATGGTGCACGTACCGGCAACACAAATAGAATACACAAAGGAGCTGAGCTGTTCCAATTGCAAAAATGGTGCACGTACTGGCAACACAAATAGAATACACAAAGGAGCTGAGCTGTTCCAATTGCAAAAATGGTGCACGTACTGGCAACACAAATAGAATACACAAAGGAGCTGAGCTGTTCCAATTGCAAAAATGGTGCACGTACTGGCAACACAAATAGAATACACAAAGGAGCTGAGCTGTTCCAATTGCAAAAATGGTGCACGTACCGGCAACACAAATAGAATACACAAAGGAAAATTACAGTCAAGAGATTCAGTCAGGCTCGTGTTCTACACGAGTCAGCTGAAGCATGCACCCTTAACATTTTGCATAATCGGTTAAATCATACTTATCAAGGCTTTCCTGTGTGTGCTTAGATATGATGAGTGTTTGCTCTTCGATACTACGCTTATTGTCACACTTATCAGATAGGAGCCACGTCAGACATGGCTGCCTCAGATAATTGCAAGCCGTATTCCATTCGTTCACAAAGGGGTTTGTCACCCTTTGTTGCGTCGGTATGTGCCTACTATATCATTTCCATTTATAGAAGTACCTGATAGGCAAGACCATAAAATATTTCGTGGTATGATTTATTACTTGCGGGTATAGTATCATACAGAATTACATCATAACATCACATCACACACACGCAGCGTTACCCCAGTGGTGGCGGTCCCGACTTACGAACAGTAAGTCGTGGGTTCGAACCCAGACAGGCGCATTATTTTGTGTAATTTATTTCATCACCACTGCTCTCAAAACGGTGAAGGAAAACATCGTGAGGAAACCGGCATGTCCTAGAAGCAAAAAATTCGAAGACATGTGACATCTACCAATCCGCACTGGGCCCGCGTGGTGAATTATAGCCCATTCTCTCTCTTAAGGAGGAGGCCGGTGTCCCAGTAGTGGGAACATTAATAGGCTGATGATGATGATCAAATCACGCTTGTATTTCCCCGAAGGGTTAGGCAGAGATGTACATATAGTACACCCACATTTCGCCAGTTGTAATAGGGGGAAAGCCTATTGCCATCAACCGGGCACCACTCCGGACTGCTTCTGAGAAATTCCTGTTGGAAAACCCAATACTATGTCCCAGTAGCGAAGGGTCAATTTTTGTAAGAGGTAAGCCGGAGTACCTATACATCTTTAAATGAGTCTGTAGAATACTGAGTCTGCCATTTTTGTAAGAGGTAAGCCGGAGTACCTATACATCTTTAAATGAGTCTATAGAATACTGAGTGTGCCATTTTTCAAAGAGAATCCGGTAGGAATCGAGTTGTTTGGATCCTTCGCCACTGCTATGTCCATCTCGAATCGAACTTAGGAGTCCTAAGTTGTAGTTCATACAGAACTAATAAAATCAATAACTGCCCACTTAGCTCTAGCAATCAATAAAATGGTGTACCTACCAACACGCTCCGACAAAGAATGGTTTCCCGCTGAAGGACGTTTCCATTGTTTAATCGGCAGAAAAGTCTTGTGACGAAACTTTAATTAACCATAAAGGTAATAAAAAATAATACAAAGCCATGATACCTACTTACCACATACAACTCTAGACTGTTAGACTAAGGTATTTGGTAAAATCAAATAGAAGCCATGGAAAAAGAGAAGAGTGTTTAAAAGAGTCGCATAAGGGACTGCTCACACTTATTCAGATCTATTCAGCTAATGCCCATAGAAAACAACGATTTTGTATGAGACGCGTGCGTACGCATCGCGCGCGCTGATCGGATGCGTAGGCGTACGCGTCTCATACAAAATCGTTGTTTTCTATGGGCATTAGCTGAATAAGTGTGAGTAGCCCCTAAACTCTATTTCGGAATCATCAACATCACTTTGGTTCAACTCGAATAGGTACTGTGATTGTATTATTTTTTTCCTCTACTCCCACAATTATTTTATCACATTAGACGCCTAATTTTTATGCCATTGTTACTATTTTTGAATTCATTCTGATAAATTTGCTTTTGAAAATTTGTTCTAACTAATTAAACATTTTACAGTTTGATGGCGACGAACGCGGCACGTTACAGAATGGTTGCTGGGAAAAATGTTTCATTACTTGAATTTGGTTTAAGAAGAGCCCAGGGCCCGGACGGTGGACTGTCAGCGTCGAAATATGCTTACATTGGTTAGCATTCATAAATTATTTATTTAATTATTATTATTTTCTTTCATTTTTTTCTCTCGTAAGAGAGTACAAAAACCCGACCCACGGGCCAGAGCCAAGTTTGTAGGGGGAAGTTTAAATGGAGAATGTTGATGATATTGTAGAAGAAGTTAAGAATTTCCGGGTGATGTATTATTAAACGTTTATTTCAGACTAGCTGACCCACGCAACTTCGTTTGCGTCACATAATATAGCTTATAGCTGTTCCCCGCGGTTTCACCCTCTCTGCTCAGCACCTGTTGGTCGTAGCGTGATGTTATATAGCCTATAGCCTTCCTCAAGAAATGGACTATCCAACACTAAAAGAATTTTCCAATTACAACCAGTAGTCCCTGAGATTAGCGCGTTCAAACAAACAAACAAACTCTTCAGCTTTATAATATTAGTATAGATTAAATAATACATATAAAAAAAATAAAAGTTACATAGTGAATTAAATAAAAACACAACACAATTACAATTCACAAAAACTTAAAAGTAAATTAAAATATTATCATTAAATTATCTAATTATTCATAAATTATACACAACTAATCGAACAACAAGACATTCACATTACAAAATTTCATAATAAAATAATAAAAACAATCAATCAACAATAAAAATAAAAAATCAAACGGCGAGCCAGACCGTCAGGCCTTCATCTTTGTAAGGCCACCGCCAGACACAAACAAACTTCTGCAAACTTCTTTTTCTACTTCTTTTAAAGACAGCAGGATATTAATTTTCTGTTGACAAAAGGATTCCTGTGTTCACATAATAATTTTGGCTTGTATAGGGGCGCAAATTAACTTGTCTCTATGGTATTGATTGTATTAGCGTGTTTGCGCAGCTTAGGCAGGCAGCTAGCGAACCCCGGTGCCTGGTACGAAGCTCGCGGGCACTATTCAAACTTGTGCAATATAAAACACCCTGCCGCGCCATTGACTCATAAGAAACCCCAATAGCGAATATACTTTTCGTTAATAGGTTTAATCAGGCAAGTTTCGCGAACCTTGCCCTTGAATGTCTCACCTGTTTGGTACTCACGTACGGACTGCCACCAAAGTTTTAAATTGGCTTTGCTACCTACTTGATTTGTTGGATGATAGGTGTTTTCGAGCCTTGCACGCATTTTCTTTCTTATTGTTGAACTTATAGTTAGGTATATGCTAGGGGACGTATCTACCACCCGTGTTACCTTCATTTTACTTTTTTAGAGCTATGGTTTATGTTTCTGTTTTAGGTGGATTCGATGGTACAAGCAATGTGTTGGCTGGGAAACTGTTTAATATACCGGTGCGAGGAACCCATGCACATTCGTTTGTGACGTCGTTCAGCACGTTGGAAGACTTGCACTCGGTCATGATACGGCACGCAGAGTCACAGAACTCGTGCAACCTGCTCGATCTGTCGCTAGAGTGGCGCAAGCGAGTGTCCGCCATCATAGATATATCCCCGGAGGAAGCGAGCGACGGTGAACTAGCTGCTCTCATATCCTATGCCCTCGCATTCCCGTCGGGATTCTTGGCTCTAGTGGATACGTACGATGTCAAGAGGTATAATTTTCAAGGCTTACCGTCACGACACAGGCAGCATAATATGAATGGGCATTCTGGCTACAATAGCAACTGTGGAACCAATGGTACTAGAGTACTCAAATCACCGACTATACATAGTACATATGGATATAGCACGGTCGAACGCACACTGAGGTAAAGATGCAAATAGACAACTCATTGACATTTGGTGTCTGATAAACTTGTATTATTGTTTTGCATTTTCATTTGTATTTTAAGTTCTGTGAAGTTTTCATTATGACTTAGATTTGTTCTGTGTACTGGCAAGTCCAGTTATTGCAATCATTTGACATATCTCATCGTTAGGGGGGCATGAAAGACTCATAACACTGGGACGAATGACATATGCAAGCACACTAACAACACATCCGCCGGGATTATCCGCTGGGAATACTTAACAATCATGGCCGTAGATACTATTTTATGTTTTGTTTCGCTTTTTCAGTGAAGCGTATATGGACGGCGCTTCATGTACAACCGAATGTAAATAAATGAGAACACGTCCTACGAGAATTTTATATTTGCTTCAGTGTGACGTATTGTCGTGCCCTATATGCAAGATTAGGGGCAATTTTAGTCATTGGGCACAGTTGCATTGTATAGGGATATGCACACATTCACAGTATTCAAGCCGGTATTGCATGTAAAGCTACCATCATGCACCCTTAAACATAGTAAGAAACCACTGGATATTTATTTTATATTTTTGTATTTATCTATCGTTTGAACGAACGTAGTGAACAGACTATTAGTAGACACCCAGTTGATTGTACGCCTACGTAATCGCAAATGACCTCATACCTTTAACACATCCACAAGACGTTGAAGTACATACAGTAAATGTAGGTATTAATGATATATTTAAGTAGCAGAGATATTTCAAAGTCAGCATGCCCTGTAACAGATAGTAACGTAACTGATAACAGTAGGTGTATTTATGTCATAGCATTTTTTTAATTAGTAGTATTGAAATAATGTTTGTTAACAGGAGTGGTCTGCTAAACTTCTGTGCCGTGGCTTTAGCGCTACACGACTGCGGCTACAGAGCTGTTGGTATCCGAATTGATAGCGGCGATCTGGCTTATTTATCTGTACTAGCGCGGGAGACCTTCGAGACCATCGCCGAAGCTTTCAAACTGCCCTGGTTCTGTAAACTAACCATTGTAGCCTCCAATGACATTAACGAAGAAACAATACTCAGTTTGAACGAACAAGGACACAAAATCGACTGTTTCGGAATCGGGACCCATCTAGGTATTGTAATTACATATTTGAAAATCCATATTATTATCGGGTGTGTAATGTATGATATAATAACAAATGCTCTAATTTCACTTGAAATAACGTTCATATAATATAATTTTCATATGCTATAAAATCATATAACCTAATTTCAAATGACCTAATGTTTCATATGATATCATTTTCATTTAATATAAAACATTTAGTATAACGTTCATTTTATATAATTTTCAATATGTGTAATATTCTTTTTATATAACATTCATTTGACCTAATGTTCTTTTGACCTAATTTTCATGTTTAATGGTCACAGTTCTAACCTAACTCAAATGGCACCTAACCAAATCTTAAAATATTCAATGCATGGTTGAGGGTGGGCTTGGTCGACGGAGCCCCGCTTCGCGGGGCTCCTACTTCTGTATGGTTTATAAAAAAATAACCACGAAGGGGATGGCGGGGTCTATTCGCTCGCTTCGCTCGCTCACACGACCCCGCCATCCCCTTCTAACCTAACCTGTCCGAGTCGGGGTGCCCTAAAGTCCAGATTTCATCCAATTTCTACTGGTTACAATAGTTGAGGGTGAGAATTTCTAAATTATATTAAAAGTTATTAGAGATTATGAATATTATAGTAAATGAATAATATACTACATGAATATTATGTCAAATGTGCATTATAGGAAATGTTTATTATATCATAAGAAATTAGATAAAATGAAATTATATCAACAATTCATTATCTCAACTGATCGTTATATTAAACAAAAGTATATTAACTGAAATTAGGTCAAGTGAACGTTAGATTTTTTGTTATTATATCAACCGTTACACACTCATTATTATCACAGACTGCTAACTATCTCATGCATGTTTCTCTATGCGCTTGCTTGGTCTATTATTTCATACATTTACCACAATGACAGTAATTTCAGGAAATGCGCTATTTATGCATTACGTTACATTACATTGTGCTAAGCTGCGGTACTTTTTGCTGGTCACATAACTATTATGATTCAAGAATAATACCTATGAGGAAACAACCATTTGTGGTTCGTTGATGGCATGTCATACAAAGTTAAAGTATTTGTGAATGTTTTTTTTGCAGTAACATGTCAACGCCAACCGGCTTTGGGATGCGTTTACAAATTAACGGAAATAAACGGGCAGCCTCGCATCAAGCTGAGTCAAGATGTTGGGAAAGTTACTATACCTGGTCACAAAGAGGTACGTCGATACTCAAAGTACCTTAAATGCCACATTACCATTGCCTGAATTAAAAAAAAAAACCGCCAAGTGCGAGTCGGACTCGCGCACGAAGGGTTCCGTATCATTATCTATATACAACACTAGCTGACGTCCCGCGGTTTCACCCGCGTAGTTCCCGTTCCTGTGGGAGTACGGGAATAAAATATAGCCTAAAGCACTCACGAATATTGTAGCTTTCTATCAGTGAAACAATTTTTAAAATTGATTCATTACTTCCGGAGATTACCCCCCTACATACAAACTTACAAACATACAAACTTACAAACAAATGTTACCTCTTTATAATATTAGTATAGATTAGACAAACCGGCAAAGAAATCACGTTTGTTGTCTGGGAGCCCCCTTAAATATTTATTATATTCTGTTTGTAGTATTTGTTGTTATAGCGGCAACAGAAATACATCATGTATGACAGACAAACAGACGGACAGTGGAGTCTTGTAATAGGGTCCCGTTTTTAACCTTTGGGTACGGAACCCTAAAAACTAGAAAACTACCTCGAAGATGAAAACTAGATAACTAAAACCTAACAAAAAATGTTCAAATAAAATAAAAGGCAGTGCGAGAAAAGGACAGCTATAACTATGAACTAAGTTAGAGATGTCAAACTAGTTTATGCATTGCGCTTCACCGTGTTTTTAGTCGACATGTTTTTACGTGCACCCTTTTTTTGGATGGAAATATTATTATTAGTTCCAACTAAATTTGACAGCTCTAAATTACGTCCGTCTCTTTCTCGTTTTATTAGAGAGAAAACGATAGCAATAACCTAAATTTAGTTTGTGCACAACAGAATCGACGCCATTGATGTAAGTAATTTTCATTCGGATTTCGTATAACCGGACCCTTACATAAACATCACGCCGGTAGCCCTCAAAGGTTAGACAGAGGCCTACCTTATAGTTCACCCAGATTTCGCCAGTTAAGTTAAGTCCCGTGTAGTAGGGGGCGACCCTATTGCCATCAACCACACGTCATTGCTAAAATGACTTGTATTAGAGATACGTATGATGTATCGAATAAGAACTCTTATCAGTGGCGGATTTACACATTTGCCGCCAGTAGGCTTTTCAAATTTCTAATCAAAAGGCTAATATTTGCCGCCCCTAAAATCTGCCGCCCTAGGCTCCAGCCTACTCAGCCTAGTGGTAAATCCGCCACTGACTTTTATCATTCAGGCTAAGTTGCAGGCATTTTACGTATTAACCAATACGACGTTTCCAGTACCTAGACGAGGTCATTGTGTTATCTGAATGAAAATTAATTCTCTCGCTCGATGTTTATTACTGCGATAATGAGTACAAACTTGTTGTTGTTAAGTTTGTTTGCAAATTATAAATGAAAACGAACGCTATCTTGATTAATAAACGAACACTGAAGTTAGAAACAAACAACTGACTGCGTTGAACTTTAACATATAACGATTGCAACTAATCACAGAACTTATCGTCTCGACAGCCATTTTAGATAGTTAATACTTTATTGTTATCTAAATACTGTTTTGTAACAATATTTTGATTTAAAAGAGTGTCCATGGAGTTTCTTGCCCGTTCTTCTCCATAGTGATCTACGCTAGGGAATGGGCAACTACAGTACTTTCTCAAGTTATTATGTCTTGTGACTGGGACTGTAGCTTTGTATTTTTGACATTCAAAAGTGCCGTAATGGTCTAATTGAAATAAATGCTTTGAGTTTGAATTTGCTCACAGTTTAATATAAGTAACATGTTTGAGACTATCCTAATATCGATAAAACTATGATTTGTGCGATAAGATTAGGTAGGTAAATATAAGAAACGGAATATCGTATAACGTACGGCCCTGAACCGATGCGTGTTATCAAGGAGAAAAATATACGATTGTCATGAATAGATAGGTATGGCTTACACAGTATCTTCGAACGGCACAAGGTCTTGTGACTTACGAATACTTTGTCAGCTTTATTAGTGAATGTTCAGTGACTGCACTATTTACCATCGATTTACTAGACGGTTATAGATGTTAGAACGGCGATTTAGATAGCATTGTTCTATAAATCCCTGCCTTCGTACAAATATTAGGAATGTCATTATAAAATTATCGTTAGTTTCAAGTTCAATTTATTAAGTACTAGCGGACGTCCCGCGGTTTCACCCGCGTGGTTCCCGTTCCCGTGGGAGTACGGGGATAAAATATAGCCTATACGGATTCGGAAGAATCCCTCTAAGTAATGTTAAAAGAAATTTTGAAATCGGTCCAGTAGTTTTTGAGCCTATTCAATACAAACATACAAAAATACAAAGGTTTCCTCTTTATAATATTAGTATAGATAAACGCCAACGTCTTATAACAAAAAAAACTTTTTTGTAAAAAAATAAAACCGACTTGAAAAAATAAAAAAGTGAAAAATAATTTTAGCTCATTAGAATTCGGTGACTTGTTTGTTTGATTCAGTTTTTTTTTTGCCAGCGACTTCTGAAGCTAAAGTTATTTTCCCTTTTTTGTTTTTTTTTTTTAAATCAGTTTTATTTTTTTTCAATTTTAGTTGTTCCTAAACCAATTTTTGCCATGAATTTATTTAACATTGTTATCAATAACAAATCGTAATAGGCTTATCCCAATAAAATGCAACTTAACATACTTACCTATCAAAATACAGGTGTGATGTTATGTTATGATGTTGTGTAAACAATAAACATCCAAGCGATTGCAGCAATCACAACAGATTTGCTGTCTATTATTGAAGAGTTCCATTGTATATCTCCGAAGATCAGCATCAGATCTTCACCAAACTATGTGGTACCACGCTTGGGATATCTCCTTTCCAACAAAAAACCATCAAAATCGATTAATAAACGACGAAGTTATCCGCGAACACACATAAAAAATATATATAATTATCTACACACCTACGGTCGAATTGAGAAACCTCCTCCTTTTTTTTGAAGTCGGTTAAAAGTTATGAAGGTTAAACGTGTTACTCAATTCCTTGTTATTTAAAAACTTTTGAGTGTTTATAGGCTAACTGTGGGTTTTTTTTTTTAATATAAAATTATGGTTAATTTCCTTGAGGTAAATTTTATTAGGTTTATCGACTTATTGTCCCACTGACATTATTACACTTAGGTAATTAAAACAGTCTTCCCCTTCCAGCTTCATAGGAAAAATATGGAATATTATGTTTATCTTCAGTCAGGTTATACCTACATACAATGAACATTTTGTCGTAGATATATTGAAATGACTTTCCAAAAAAATGGCCGAGTCATATCGGATTTAAAGATAAAATCGGTTATTACATTTTATTGAATGATGTGATAAACTGTTATCGTAATAATTTCAGGCGTACAGACTATTCGGTGCTGACGGCCATGCTTTGATCGACCTTCTGCAGCGTTCCTCTGAGGCGGCGCCCGAGGTCGGCCAGAAAGTGCTCTGTAGACATCCCTTCCAAGAGTCGAAGAGAGCCTACGTCATCCCCAGCAAAGTTGAACACCTATACAAGGTGATTGTATATCTTTTCTTAGCAATATTATGAGGAAACTGCAATTGAATTATGATGCTGCACGTGTTCTACAAGTAAAATGTACTTTATGACAATTGTTTTATATTAAAGGAGTCAGTGTTTATGTTAATTAGCGAGCTGCTTACCATAATATCAATAGTAACTCATTAGAACGTTTGTGAGAGACCAGGTTTCTACACAAATTTCAACCGTAATGGCAAATAGTTTAATAATAAAGTGTTAATTTTATAATATACTACTTTAATAATACTTTAATATAAAAGTAATTTTCCAACTGCAAGACAAAGTATAAGAAACGATTTTTCGTTTCGGATAAAGGAGGAAAGACTTCTTTACTACAATTTCTTTACATCAGCGATGTGTAGGTACAGCACTATTTTATTATGACATTTCGCCCGCGAAAATTGTGATATCTCGGCTAATTTGCATGATATTAATATAATTTATAGTCTATGTTACTCGGTAAAGATGTAGCTTTGTAATGGTGAAAGAATTTTTAAAATCGGTTGAGAAGTTCTTGAGTTAAATCGTAAGAAACAAACAAACGAAAAATCAAATAATTCCTCTTTATGATATTAAATAATTTAGATTGAAATTTATTTATAGAATATTCTTCATAGCTTGTGGAGAAGCAAAAGATCAGTACATAGAAAAGTTGTCATTACAATATAACATAGTGATTACTTTCATTTTTAATGATAGAAGATTCTATTTACATATTTTATAGGTGTACTGGAAGGATGGTCTCATTAACACGATGCCGAAACCGCTGCACGAAGTGCGAGAGCGTGTGCAGGCTTCACTGAGAACTCTCAGACAAGATATCAAAAGGAATCTGAACCCGACCCCATACAAGGTATACATACTTATAAAATATGACATATATACATATATTCAGTACTCAGAGATGCAATAAACAAACATACTCTGTTCAGTAGGATAGTTTAAATTGCAAGTTAACATTGCCATATTATTATGAGCCTTATGTTTCTCGCAACAAAGATTGTTGTCATAATTCATGGAAATGGCGACAAGTGTATGAGTTGCAGTATGCAATTGTACAACATCCACCATATATTAATTTTTTTCGTGGAAATGCTCATTCAGCGCCTGAAATAACTAAAAATCACACACTATATAGCGCATACTCCGCAGCGTAACCACTTTAAATTAAAGTTTACCTACATCGTAACTAGAGGACTTTTTTTAATAAGACTAGAATTTTATAGACATTCCATAGACTTTTTAATGTAACTTATACTTGTTAAAGCAAAGGTGGTTCCGCCATAGCATGGCGTAAGAATGCAGGTGGCCTAATAATATTACACCCATGACGCTGCTGCGCGTCACTTGGCTTAGGAATTCGAGCGTGGGAAGATCATCAGACTTTGACAACCACATATGACTAAAGTCACTTCAAACATGTCTAAATTTGGTTACAGGTGGCAGTGAGTGATGACTTGTACAACTTCATACACGACTTGTGGCTCCAGAATGCTCCTATTGGAGAGTTGTCATGAAAGGAATGAGCCTTAGTATTAACCAATACTAAAAGAAGAACAAACAAGAGCTTGGTTAACCTTATATAAAGAAAACAACGAAAAATTTCACTTAGTACTAAGTTAATTTATAAAAATGCAACAACTTCTATATTATTGTATTTAAAATACTATCATATTATATAGTATATAGGTACACACATTGTGAAAGGAAATCTTGTATATTTGATGTTTTGTACACATACAAGTTTTAATTCTGCCATCCTAGGTTTACATAATGAGTCTAAAATAAGGTAACTATAAATTGGTATATAAAATACAGTTATTTTTATACCAAATAACTAGCATTATGTGGAACCTTACCAATATTTATTATCTGAGAGTAAAATGTCGTATATTATAGTGAAAATTATATACATTATAGACCTATTCAATTTTGTAACATGTACAGATTCCTACACACATTATCTAATAGAATAATTATTGTGGGCTTTGAAAAATATTTGTTTAGGCTTGAGCCGTGGAATCAAAATGATTGCTACGCAAGAATAAAATTTGTGCGAGAGCTTCTTGTGCAATATTTATTCACGTACTATTAGAAGATTGGTAAATTTATTACATGGTAACTTTTTATAATATTGAATTATGGTCTTGAAACACTGGGTGGATAATGAGGTTATTATCATTGCAAAAGTCGTGCAAATTATCGTTTCCAATATTGCAAAATTTCCAAGTTTGTTCCTATGCTAGTCATGTACAAAAATGTGTATTTACTCATTTCGATTTTACAATTTTTTTAAAGTATTTATATGTTTAGATTTTTAAAGTATAATGTTGCATTCCTTAACTTTGGAAACAAAAGCTTAAACCAAAGGATTGTTGGCATTGTTAAAAGTAGATATTTAACAGTATATAAATAATGTACTGTTACCCCTTGCCATTGGTAGAAGCCATTCGGACATAAAATGATCCATTGATGTTTATGCAATGGGGTAGATGACACCAATCAATTGAGATACTTTTTAAGAGCTGTCAAAATGCGGTTCCCTTATAGATTTTGTATGGCAATAGCCAACTGTGACGTCACTGTTTATTCAACTCAATGACTCGACTATTTATTGATTTCAAACCAACTAAAAATCGAATTTGGCAATTAATTGAAAATAAATCGGGTTTTCAGGCCCAAAATAAAGTGTTTTTTTTAAGAGATTGGTGTCTTGGAATTATTGTTTTATGGTGTCATCTACCCTATTAGTACTTAGTAATCTTCATTACATTCACAGTGCAAATATTATGAGAACTGTATGCTGTAGCTATGTAGCTTATAAAGGTTTAGTTAAGTTTTCATGAGAGATACGGTAACATTTTGTACAAAATACAGTGCATTTAGTTCACCTTTTAGCTAGAAAGTTAGGTTGAAGGGACGTGATATTAGGTTATTGATTTCATTATTATTGGTGGAGGAAATTCATTGTTGTGATATACTTAAAAATATTATGGAATACATTTTAATTTCGCGACAAAGTTGTTTTGGAATACAGCAATAAATCATGGTCCTTTCTGAACAATTTAATAAAGTTTAAAATATTATAAGCAATCAAGACACTTTAATTAAATACATGTTTTAAATATAAATGTTGGAGATACCTATATTGATTGTTAGCTTTATTTTTTATTACCGTCATCACAACTGAAACAGAGGCCCTACTCCCTAACGCTTCGTCCGTAAATTCGGATCTATCTGTCTCTCTCACTCGCACTCATCTGCAGACGTGCGCGAGAGAGACGGATAGATCCGAAGTAGGAGGGCCTCGGTAGTACAGTTTTGTTAGAGGATTAAAGGTTGTCGATTAACACTTTAGTATCGAAGTGTTTTAATTAGCATTTGTAGAGGTCGATGTTAATGATGGTCGTATTTTTCTGTTTTTTTAACCGCAAGCAAATTTTTATATATAAAATATGTGTAAGTAAATAATAAACTGATGAAATTGTTAATAAAAACATGCTGTACAGTGCAATCCTATAACAACAACGATACCATGTAAGTTATCAGAATTAACTTGTTTCTGAATAGATATCCTTTAGATCACTGATAACGTTGTATCAAAATGTAACCAAAGTGAGTCGAGCTATTAGCGCTAGGAGTGAGGGTGCTTACATAAAGAAGCAGGTTTCCGGTACGGGCGAGTCGGTACCGATCGGTGCAGGGTTCACTTGCATATAGTTTAAACCTGCTTCTTTATAAGCGAGCGCATAAGATAACATAGAAATGAATACCTGCACCGATCGGTACCGACTCGCCCGTACCGGTAACCTGCTTCTCTATGTAAGCACCCTCTACATAGACTTGTGGTTTATACTGTGCATATTTTATCTATTCTACTAAGTGCTACCCTAATTAGATTACTGTGCTTTATGCACGTTTTTATGAAATTGTGCTTATGAAAACTATAGTTACCAACATTTTTTTAAACCATATAACTAAAAAACCTATAAGTGTTAATCTTATTAAACCAATCTGCTTGTCACCAGCAGACTTTTAATGTTTTATCAAATATTTGGTAAAGTATATTTACGAAGAAGTAAATTAATACTTTATGCGAAAATTGTGAGATGGACAGTTCCAGCCGTTCCACGATATATTTTACACAGTGGCGTAGCGTGCCTTGGCGGGGCCCCGTATAAAAATTTGTTTAGGGGCCCCTAGGGAAATAATGAGAGGTTTTCTTTTTGAGGTATTAAAAAAAAACTTAGTCTCCAAGAACTCTATAGATGGCGTTGAACTTACTATGATAGTTGGTGCCAAAGCCAAAACGCTTGGAAAAAAAAAACATTGTGTCACGTCACATACTCTCGTTGACTGACACTTTCATTTGCTTAACCTTCCGAATATAACCTAGTTTTCTCACGCTTTGTTAAAATCAGTTCTTTTAGGTTCCGTTCCTTGCATTATCATACTTACTCCTAGCGCCATCTATCCAGCGACTAGGGAAGAGCTAAAAAGAAAATCCCTCATTGTGATTTCTCACAAAAAAAAAAACAGTTTGCATGAAATGGGGAAGGCTGGTCATAGCTGATTGTAAATGGCGTGTCCATAGCTTAGTCCCAATCTGTCCAATGATAACAAGCTATTAAGAAATATAAAATGACATTGACAGATTTTTAACCAATGACGACAGTTGGTACAAGCTATGCTAGCGCCATTAGTTCCATAGTTGCCATCCCCATTGAAAGAAATATTTGTTCATCATAATTATTTATCTGTCACTTTTTCCAAATTTTTTACAAACAATTAAAATTAAATATACACTCTCCTTGCCTTTTTTGGCTAACAGATTTATTTCTGAAAAAAAAAAGAAATTGGGTAGTTTTTAACTTTTGCTTACTCGCGTTGGGGGCCTCCGTGGCCCGGGGCCCCGTATAATTGATACGGCATATACGGCGGTAGCTACGCCCCTGATTTTACACAAATGTTAAAATGTCGTAGAAATTAATTCTAATCGTAATTTGATGAGTATATTGACGTAGTTTTCTCGCACTCCGTCCGCGGCTAAAGGACAAAAAAAAATAGAAACTAGAAATAGCATCGCATAATTCCGTATTAATTTAAGAATAAGAGTGTTAATTTGAAGAAAACACTTGTTTATGTTTTTATATTGTAATTGTTTAAAGTAACCCAAAAATTAAGTACATTATTTTACATTAGCTTTGTGTAGACAGCAGTACGCTGAATTTGGTGAAGTTTTGGTGATGTTCTGTGTAGATTAGAGGTTAGCACAAGCACTGGCCTTTTCACGGTGTTATCTGTGCCTTAAAATTTAGTTAAATTTAGCTTGATAAGTAAACACAGTTTTTTTAAAACCGTTTTAATGTATTTTTTAGAAATCGCTTGTATCTACATAGATAAACTTGGGTGAAGTTGAATGTTAATAAATAACTTACTTTTGTAATCATTCATTTTATTTTAAAAACAACTCCTCTACTCATTCGGATAAAAGTTTACGCAGAATGATTAAATATCCTTCACTAGGTTTTGATATGGGGCAGGCGCAGCTGACGAGCGGTAATTTGAGCCTTCACAAAGTATTTTACGGTCTTTGCTCTGGATAGTGATCCGGTGTCTTCCTTGGTAACGGTCGACGACATCTCCAGTGTTCATAATATACAAATTACGCTTGATTGCATATTAACAGTGACGAAAATTTCGCGTTGATTCAACCCACCTTTCACAACTACATAATAAAATTGTAGGTCGAGCTGCTACGCTGTCACAAAAATTACAATCAAATTAGTTCTTGATAATGCAAAAAATAATATCCAACAAAACACAAACTTGGAAAATTGCCCGTACATTAGATCTCTATGAGGTTGAGGTCTATGCATTAGATGATTGGAGGTATGGGCCGACGACGGTCATAGTTTGGGGCCTTTGGGGGAAAAACCTGGATGAGGCTGGCAGTGCTGGCACAGAAAAAAAAGTATCCGTCAGACCCGCGGGTGTATGACTTCCAAATATATCAAAAATAAACTATTAAAATGTACGTTTTTAGGGTTCCGTACCCAAAGGGTAAAAACGGAACCCTATTACTAAGACTTCGCTGTCTGTCTGTCCGTCTGTCTGTCACCAGGCTGTATCTCATGAACCGTGACAGCTAGACAGTTGAAATTTTCACAGATGATGTATTTCTGTTGCCGCTATAACAACAAATACTAAAAACATAATAAAATTAATATTTAAGGGGGGCTCCCATACAACAAACGTGATTTTTTTGCCGTTTTGTCTAATGTATAGATAATGGTACGGAACCCATCGTGCGCGAGTCCGACTCGCACTTGGCCGGTGCCAAGTGCGAGTCGGACTCGCGCACGATGGGTTTTAACGAAAGGTTTTTTGTTCTAAAATAAGTATAAAATGTACGTGTCTGTAAGCGTAGCAAACATTTTAAAGTGAACCGCCATCTTGACGTCAGGTCGGCGGGTGTATTTTAATTCAACGAACTTTATTCAAATTTGACATTAGGAATTAAATGTAGGTATTGTACGTCAAATGTACTTAGAGAAACACTAATTAGACACTTCTTAAATGTTATACAAGCTCTGGTATAGTAAAACC
This sequence comes from Xestia xanthographa, assembly GCA_905147715.2. Classification (NCBI taxonomy): domain Eukaryota; kingdom Metazoa; phylum Arthropoda; class Insecta; order Lepidoptera; family Noctuidae; genus Xestia; species Xestia xanthographa. The sequence goes on along the minus strand of LR990642.1, from coordinate 22,848,149 downwards.
AATGTGAGCTGCCATCCTGACGTCAGGTCGGCGGGTGTATTTTAAATCAATTAACTTTTTTTTAAATTTGATTTTACTTATGAATTAAATGTACGGGAGCACAAATTAAAAACTTCTTATTCGGCCCGCAGTGACTGACGTAACAACCACTTTGTAGTGCAAGCTGATTAGAACTTTATTCTAACAGTATTTCAAACGAAGTTTGAACTACCAAATGTAGAGTTGCTAATTTGAGGTAGGTAGTTTAGATAGGCTCTTAATAAACTGACTACTGGTCGAGAATTACGAAAAAGGAATGATTTGCTATAATGTTATCCGAACTCAGAATACCTGACTTTGGCGTCCTCAACTAAAGCTTAGGTTGTACATATGCAGGTACAGAGGCAATCATTATATTTAAACACATCATACAGCAGGCGCGGATACAGGGGGGGCAATGGGTGCAATTGCCCCCCCCCGCTGTTATTTACTGAGTTGTATTTTTGACGCCAACCCGATATATAGTTGCTAAATGTGAACGCAGACTTAGCCACACCGCTGTCGCCGCATTCCAATTCTTCGTATATAAAGTTCTATGCAGTCTGTGTGCAATCTGTGTCTATGGCTGTGTGCGAGATTGCATAGAAAAATAGAATGCGGCGACTGCGTTGCGCGGCTAAGTCTGTGTTCACCCTAATTGTTGATTGAAGCACAATAGTTAAACAATGGCGTCCCGTCCCGACCTCTGAATAAGGAATCCTATGGAACTGGTATCTACGAAAAAAACGTGCATACCTACGGTAACCAAACATGGCCGCCAAGTGTTGTACTAGTCTTAGTTTTTCAATTTCATAGTTCGTACCTTTGTGAGATGAAGAAGGGCGAAAGAAAACGGCAGAAGAGAATTATCGAATAAATGCACAAATTTAAATATTTTTGACCACCTATCGAAAACACATCTTTTAATACGGAATCAAACCAGCAAACGCAAAAAAAAAACCAGCTGATCCATAAATCTGTGTTTACGAAACTACTACTAATTGCAGCCGACTTTAATTACCTATCGATTTCAGGGATGGTCCCTAGTAAAAGTTGCACATAATTATGAGTTCAATGACCCCTTTTCGGGATTTTTTTTTAGGTCAATTGGATTGCACTTTGTTTATCATAATGAAAAATCAAAAATAATATTTAAAATATGTAATGAACATTATAAAATAACCACGTTTAAATCATGTTTAATCAATAAATATGTTTATTATATTTTTTAATCATCAAAATCATATGCTTTTGGGGAAAAAAATGTAGGCTCAAGGCAAATTTCCTAACTTTGCAGTTTACTGCGTCTCTAAAGCTAAACCTTTGGCTTTGGAAATTTGTCCCTTAGGAAAATCTTTAGGTCCAGCACACTGTTCCAAAACAATAGCACTATCTTTACTTAATAGATTTTTTTCCTTTAACTCCTTATTGATTAATAATAATAATATAATAATAATAATAATAAGCCCCCCAAACAACCACTCGTCCTGATTGAACATCTAATCACGTGGGGGGCGGATACGCGAAATTGAAATTACTGGCGTGGCTAATCGTGGCTCTGGAAACCCACTAAAAATGGAGACTCGTTCAAAGAGAAAACGTATAGGACCGCTGCCCGGGGGCGATCGCCGGGGCGCACCTGGAGCTGACGCTAGGTGTCACAGCATGCGATCCGTCAGCGGTGAGGAGTTGAACAGGCGGGCTCCCACCGACAAAGATACTACAGCCGAAATCATTGACGATGGTGACAGACTGACATACAGGACAGACACCCCTGTAGAACCGTATAGTCCAAGCACAGTGTCATACACACCTTCTAGGCGATCATCATCATCCATACCATCGTCACCAACACTTTCATCACCCCCCATCATTAGTTCAAACACAGTTCCACCCACGCCGACCTTGAATGCTGCGCGGGGGGTATCTACCTTCTTACCCGCGTCCACCAAGGCCGGAAAAGCAAGAGTTCGCATGAAATGGAGCAAAGAAGTAAACACATTTATCATGCGAACCTACTTACACATCACTAAATTAGAGACAGATATGACCACCTACAGACAACAACTGCATGAACTTTTTACACGCCAATATCCAGAGACTAGTGTCTCAGAACAAAGGATTTCCGATCAAAGAAGAGCCATAGTTAGGAATAAACTCCTGTCACTGGTAGAAATAGATAGGTTAAAACTAGAAGTACGCTTACAATTAGAAACAGAAAATAATGAAGATACTAATACTAATAATTGCATAATAACACAAAACACACTAGAAAATACCCAACAAGAACAGCCACAACCGTATAATCAATCAGAACCTTACACACAATCTCTACCATGCTATCAATCACAAACATATTCACAAACCACACACACATCCACACAAACCGAAAGTATAACAATAATATTGGAAAATGATGTTCACATTCTAACAGATACTCATCACATCCAGCCCACAGATACGCGTACCCGAGAAATTCACGATAAATTTAAAACAGCTCTCGCTCAATACTCTGGCATGGACCCAGCAGTTCGACCAAAACTGCCCAAACTCAGGAACACACCAAAACTTCATCAGTTAGTTAATATATTCAATCAAAATATTCTAAACCAATATGTTAGTGAAGAAACACAACTCACAGACGTGCATACTCTTATATACTGCACAGCATTAGTAATTTCCGAAGAACTTAATTATAAAATCACAGAATACGCAGGCAATAGAAGGCCAAAAACTATTAACAAACCAGCATGGCAGCAGAGGCTTGAACAAGACATAGAAAAACTTAGAGCAGACTGCGGTAGACTCACCCAATACATTAATAATAATAGGTCAAGCAAAGTAGTTAAAAGAGTGGAAGTCATATTTAAAAACATGGCTATCCACACCAGACACGAAAAAGATAATAGGAAACCAGAAGAATTTCTGGATACTCTAAAACAAAAGTTAGCTGTAAAAGTACACAGATTAAGAAGATACAAGAAAGCGCAAGATCGTAAAAATGATAACTCCTTATTTGCTATGAATGAAAAGAATTTCTATAGAAAGTTACAGACCAAACCACAAACTGACACAACATCCGAAAACAGTATAGAATTACCAACAGCGGAACAACTTGAATCGTTTTGGGCTGGAATATGGGAAGAGCAAGTACAACATAATGATAAATGTGATTGGGTTACAGACGAAAAAACAAAATGGATTTCATTAGAAGAAATGGATTTTGTTGAGTTAACCGAGTCTGACATTACTAGTATCACAGCGAGACTTCACAACTGGAAATCCCCCGGCATTGATAAAATTCACAATTACTGGTATAAAAAATTAGAATCACTGCACAAAGTTTTAGCCAAAAATTTTACAGATATTATATTAGGGAAACAATATGTCCCCGAATTTCTCGCTACAGGAATAACCTACATGTTGCCAAAATCACAGTACTCTCCACAGCCTTCTCAATACAGACCAATAACATGCCTTCCCACTATATACAAGATTCTAACATCAGCAATCACTACAAAAATCAATAAACACGTAGAACATCACAACATTATTGCAGAGGAACAAAAGGGATGCAGGGATGCAGGGATGCAGGGTCACATGGGATGTAAGGAGCAACTAGTAATAGATTCGGTAATACACAAACATGCTGCCACAAAAAATAAAAATTTACACTGTACCTACATAGATTATAAAAAAGCTTTTGATAGCATTCCACATTCCTGGCTTATCCAAATTTTACAGATATATAAAATTAACCCAAAAATAATTGACTTTTTGCAAAATACACACATCAAAAGTGTCTAGGGATCAAGCATTTTTATGCGGATTTCTTGAGATTGAGATGTGGCTTTGTAATAAATTTATGATTTTATAAATTTATATGGATCCTTTTTGGTGCATTTCATAATTTGAATCAGGAACTCTCAATCAAATTCGAGTAAAAGATGAAAATAAGCTGTCAATATTTTCCCTATAAAAACATACAACGCATTGAAGACATTATTAGTGCTACTGTTTCCCTACTACTGATTAAAACCAACGTTATTATGGAGCGGCGACGTCATTTAAGCAGGGAAGAAATGCTCAGAGCCGTGGGAATGATAGAAGCTGGTTCCCGGCAACGTACTGTAGCTTTAGCTCTGAATACAAGTCAGAGTGTTATCAGTCGACTTTGGACACGTTACCGAAGCACTGGTACCGTGGCTGAGCGCCATGGAGGACGGTATCGCTGCACCACACGGAGACAAGACCGATACATTCAAATCTTAACTCGAAGAGCTCCAACAATAACCGCCATGATGTTAGCCGTGAGGCTTCATCACTCTTCAGGGAACTTAATTAGCGACCAAACAGTCAGAAACCGCTTGCATGAAGTGAACCTTCATTCCCGAAGACCGCTACGGGTACCACCTATAGCAATGCACAATCGTAGGATTCGATATCAATGGGCTCTTGAACACAGAAATTGGGCAGAAGAACAATGGCGTTTCGTGTGCTTTTCTGATGAGTCTCGTTTTGGTATGAGACCGGATACAAGACGTATACGACACTGGAGAACCCCTGGACGCCAACAGCGATTAAAATCCTGCCAGGAAGTCCATCCTTATAGTGGTGGAACCATCATGGTATGGGCGGGTATTTGGATCGGCGGAAGAACTGAGTTGATTTGGATCAGAGGCAACCTCAACGCTCAAATTTATGCTGAGACGATTGTATCAGACGTCATCGTTCCTCTACAAGTGCAAATCGGTCCCTTATTTCAGTTAATGCATGATAATGCACGACCGCACACCGCAAGAGTTGTAAGACAGACTCTCGCCGCAGCTAACATCAATGTCCTGCCCTGGCCTGCTCAGTCGCCAGACTTGAACCCGATTGAGCATGCATGGGATATGCTACAGAGAAGAGCTCTGCCGAATATGGAGGGTATCCAGTCGCAAGAAGACCTTTTTTTGTTGTTGCAACGAACATGGGCGGCCATTCCACAGCGTGATTTGGATGAACTCATTTTGAGTATGCCAAACCGATGTTCTTGTGTTGTTAGTGTTTGCGGTAGAAACACGGATTATTAATTGTTTAAGTTACCCAATAAAATTTTAAAGAAAACTGTGTTTTCAGTCATTTTTTCGAACTTTAATGTTAGTGGTTCAAATGTCAAAAATCCCTTTATTAGGAAAATGGCAAATTTCTTTATTAATGCAAAGGTGACTTGGTTTATCGTTACTGTGACAAACGAAAACACTTTATTTGATGAATCCTTAAAGAAAATTTTAATTAATATCAATCAGGAGAAAAGTTATTGCAAAAATATATGTTGATCCCTAGATACTTTTGATGTGTGTATTATGTACCGGTGGAAAACTACCCTTCAGTTAAATTACCGCGATAACACTGTCACAACTAAACAGATAGCCATAAAAAAGGGCATTTATCAAGGAGATTCCTTGAGCCCTTTATGGTTTTGTCTCGCTCTAAACCCTCTATCTCACTTACTGCAGCGTTGCCAGGCCGGATATTGTCTTAAACATACAACAGGAGAAACTACTATTTCACATCTTATTTATATGGACGACATTAAACTATACTTAAAAACTGAAACAGACATGAAAAAATTAATAGAAATCACGACCGAATTTAGCAAAGACATAAACATGCAGTTTGGATTAGACAAATGTAAAACACATTAGAGGTCAAATTAAGCCCGGTGATTATGCAATTAACACTAATGACACTATTACTGCTATGGAACCCACTGATTTATATAAATATTTAGGATACAGACAACTCAAAGGATTAGATCACACAACAATTAAACAAACTCTGAACACAGAATACAAGAGAACAGTGGTCGCAGTATGTAAAACCCAGCTCTCCGGAAAACATTTAATAAAGGCGCTAAACACCTACGCAATTCCAATACTAACATACTCATTTGGAGTGATCAAATGGTCACAAACTGACATCCAGCAAATAGAGAGAACAACACGCACGACAATATCTAAACATAATAACCTACACCCTAAATCTGCAATAGAAAGGCTGACCATCAAACGGCAACACGGAGGGAGAGGCCTAATAGATGTCCATGACCTTTGGCAGAAGCAAATAACTAGATTGAAAACATTCTTTCACACTAAATCTAACACAAGCAACATACATAAAGCCATAGTAATGAACGATATCAACTACACACCACTTCACCTAAACAAACAAATAGATTCACAACCCACTAATAATGAAGACCCACAGAAGAAAAAGATAGAAGATTGGAAAAAGAAAGTATTGCACGGGCGACATCCCCATGATTTAGAACAGTCTCACATAGATACGACAGCATCAAATAAATGGCTAAAGATAGGTAGTTTATTCCCGGAAACCGAAGGATTTATTATTGCAATACAAGATCAAATTATAAACACTAAAAATTACAGGAAATATATTATTAAGGACCCTACAATAACGAACGATAAGTGCCGCAAATGTCACAGCCAACCAGAGACCATTCAGCACATCACTGGGGCCTGCACAACACTCACACAAACAGACTACACCCATAGACATAATCAGGTTGCAAACGTCATTCACCAACATCTAGCTCTCAAACATAAACTGATACAAGATACTAGTCCTTACTACAAATACATACCAGAAAGAGTTCTTGAAAATACTACACTACTACACACAAACTCTACTACGACCGCGGCATTATGACTGACAGGACCATTCATTATAATAGACCAGACATAATACTTCAGGATAAAGTTAATAAAGTCACTTACCTTATAGACATAGCAGTTCATAACACACATAACTTGCAAAAAACAATAGGTGAGAAAATTAGTAAATATGCAGAATTAAAAGAAGAGGTGACCAGAATATGGAGACAGGAAAAAGTTTACGTAGTACCGATAGTAGTCTCCACTACGGGTGTTATACCCAATCACCTCCACCATAGCCTCAAATTAATAGACCTCAAGGACTCAATCTACATAACACTCCAAAAAGCCGCAATTTTAAACACCTGCAGAATAGTAAGGAAGTTCATGCAAATTGAGGAAAATTAAATTTCTCCCCACGACTCACACATACACACGCTACGTTGCGCGTTACGCGTACTAGCATAATCTCGTAGAACAAACAATAATTATATGACTGAAAGGTAAAAGACATATCTATAGAAATATATTTAGTATTGTTATTTAGGTAAGCAATAATATCTTGTTTTTTTTGTTTGCTTGATTGTCTTAGATCTCTCTATTTTAATTTTCTGCTTACGGACGGCTTCACTGAGACATTTTATTTTTCTCTTTTGGCCAGCAACTTTTTCTTGTAGAGCTTGTTTTCTTTTGAGGGTTTGATTCTGAAATTAAAATTTTGTATTGATCAATTTTATGAATTTAATTTAATTGTAAGTTAAATTAAATTCATAAAATTGATCAATACAAAATTTTAATAATATTATTTATTTTAATATAAATTTGGGGTAAAGGGCACAATCAATTGACCTTTACCCCAAATTTTGATTGATAGATCGGTTGGGCAATAATTTATGATAGAAATTCAAGTTGAGAATTAGCCTCACCAAAATAGGATTTTGTTGACTGCTCGAAGGCTCATTTGGTACTATTGGTGTTTAAGCTGGACTTTCAGCAAGGGTTGATAAGTGCTGAAAATAAAAATAATGGGTATTTCAATCTTACAACGCCAAGTGTTCTGTTGAATGAACTTTCTTCAAAATGTAAGGAACAGATAAATATCTCTTTGCTTTGACTTATTAAATTTTCATTTCCAATGGTTTCTAACAATATTCTTTTCTTTGCTTTATTTCTAGGTAACGTGTAAAAAATACCAAGTCAGTCGTGATTTAAAAAAAAAATGCTTTTAGTACATCACTATGAACAAAATATAAACAATGATCTAAAACCCAAAATATCAGTATAAGTTAACTAAATTACACGCGGATTAATTATACAGATCAATTTAATGACAGACTACATAATTTCATGTATTTCCAGGCTTCTTTAATATTTTAAATAAATTTTAGGTTACCTACTCACTTGTGAAACGACAAATTTGGCCGATTTTGGCTTTTAGACGCACCACAACCCACAACAGCGCACTCAGGAGGTATCGCAATTTAGTGCCTTTTCACTTTTATGAATAACTAGCTGATACCCGCGGCTTCGCCCGCGTGCAGTTCGGTAGCTGTGCCACTGAATCATAATAAAGGGATAAATAGTGTCCTACATGTTAATCCAGGTTACAAACTATCTATGTGCCAAATTTCATAATCATCGCAATGTATTATTATCATCACAATCACCATCAGTATCACAACCACCATCATTATTATCACAATCACCATCACTATCACAACCACCATCACTATCACAACCACCATCATTATCACAATCACCATCACTAACAAAACCATAATCATTATCACAATCATTACACAATCAACATCACTATCACAGTCACCATCACTATCACAGTCACCATCATTATCACAATCACCATCACTATGACAACCACCGTCATTATCACAATCACAATCACCATCACCATCACAATCACCATCATCGTTATCACAATCATTGTCATCTTAATCACAATCATCATCATCATTATCACAATCATCATCATCGTTATCACAATCATCACAATAAATCAACAATAACCCTCTATAGAAGTCGAATCCGCCATCTTCTGGATCTCAAAATAAATGCCATTTTCGTAATCAGCACCCTTGATAATCTCGGTATCGACACCCATATTGATTTTTAGACATTTCAACCCCATCGCACCCCAACAGGGAATGATGGTATTTCAGGTCTGCCACATTAAATCTTAAAGTCGTTGTTTTTGTAAAACACCCGATCCAATTCACCATACAAACAATACCTATGTTGAATTTCAGGCTTTTTTACCCCATTTCCCCCTCTAAGGGTTGCATTCTGAAAAAACCTGAAACACAAACGTTAACTCATTTATCGATAGGAGTTCTCCTGTTAAGTTTCGAATAAAGTAGTCTAACTAATCTTATTTCCCCATGTAATCTTTGGACCCCTGTTTCAACCCCTTACGGGGTGAATTTAGAAACATCCTTTCTTAATGCACCCCGAAACCTCAGAACCTATGTGCCAAATTTGGAATCTCTAGACTTAGCGGTTTGGGCTGTGCATTGATTTTTATACTTTGCTACCCCATTTCCCCCTCTTAGGGGTTGAATTCTGAAAAAAGCTGAAACCTGTTTCTACTCATTTATCAATAGGAGCACTCCTGTGAAGTTTCGAATAAAATAGTCTGACTAATCTTGTTTCCCCATACAAACTTTGGAGCCCCGTTTAACCCCCATGGGGGTGAATTTTGAACAATCCTTTCTTAGTGCACCCCTAGATCACATAAGAAACCAATGTGCCAAATTTGGAATCTCTAAACTCAGCGGTTTGGGCTGTGCATTGATTTTAGACTTTGTCACCCCATTTCCCCCTCTTAGGAGTTGAATTCTGAAAAAACCTGAAATCCCTTTCTACTCATCTATCAATAGGAGCACTCCTGTGAAGTTTCGAAAAAAATTGTCTAACTAATCTTGTTTCCCCATACAAACTTTGGAGCCCCGTTTAACCCCCTTAGGGGTGAATTTTGAAAAATCCTTTCTTAGTGCACCCCTAGACCACTTATGGAACCTACATGCCAAATTTGGAATCTGTAGACCCAGCGGTTTGGGCTGTGCGTTGATAGATGAGTCAGTCAGTCAGTCAGTTTCTTCTTTTATGTATTTAGATAAGCACAATTTCCTTTAAATTGAGAAAAAAATTGTTCGACAGCGAAAGTAAACAAAGGCAATGTACTCTGTGACAGCAGTGTTGCCAGATGGAATCTGAAGAAATCAGTAGAAAAAATAAAGTTTTAGCAGTAGATCGAAGGAAAAATCGGTAGATTAAAAAAAGTCATACCTACAAGAGATTAAAACCGGTCAAGTGCGAGTCGGAGTCGCGCACGAAGGGTTCCGTACCATTATTTATACAACATTAGACATAACGGCAAAAAAAACCGGCCAAGTGCGAGTCGGACTCGCACACGAAGGGTTCCGTACCATTGACTATATTTAGTATTTGTTGTTATAGCGGCAACAGAAATACATCATCTGTGAAAATTTCAACTGTCTAGCTGTCACGGTTCATGAGATACAGCCTGGTGACAGACAGACGGACAGACGGACAGACGGACGGACAGACGGACAGACACCGAAGTCTTAGTAATAGGGTTCCGTTTTTACCCTTTGGATACGGAACCCTAAAAACACGTTTGTTGTATGGGAGCCCCCCTTAAATATTAATTTTATTATGTTTTTAGTATTTGTTGTTATAGCGGCAACAGAAATACATCATCTGTGAAAATTTCATCTGTCTAGCTGTCACGGTTCATGAGATACAGCCTGGTGACCAGGGGCGGCTGTACTTTAAGTGCGCTCGTGCGCTGAACCACCAATTCAAAAGATTTAAAAATTACAAAATATTACATCATATTAATTTTAAAATTAATAATATTAAGGACGCTATAACATTTTTCTACAAATATCAGTGTTTTTCAGGTACCATTTTAATGTGGAAGCAATCACATATGTGATTATTTCATGGTCTTAATTTAAAGATAATATATTCATCTCCAGACCTTCATCTGAAAAATTGTATGTCGTCATATAAAATTTTCGCACAAATACGTTTTTCCCATCACAATAATCGCAGAAAATTGTAAAAAGTAGGGTCAGAATAGGTGCATTTTTTAGGTAATTTTACAGCATATTTTATCTTAAAAATTATAATAAATTGCGGTATATATAAATAACTAACTATGTAGCTAATTTTTTTTAATCAAAATCAACATATTTTCCAATTATTAGCTAAAATAAAAACATTTGCCAGTTTCTCCATACATTTTCCTCTAGCCGTTCATCATTCCGCGCTCAGAAGCGCTCTAGGAAGGACGGGTGTAACGCTCTCTTGCAAAAAATAAATACGATAAAATTACTAGAATATATTGTAGTGTGCATTCTGTGCATGCGTGTGTGAGTACTGTCGGCGTCGTATAACGTAATCGGAAAAAGTTGATACTTTTGCGAACTGAAATAAAAAATTATTACGTAGAATGTGATTTAGAAATTATGTTGGGTACGATCGGGATTTGGATGAGTAAGGTTAAGCAGTTGTTGACAAGGTTGCAAAATTGATGAGTGGGGTTAAGCAGCTCTAAGTAAGATCGGGATTTGGATGGGTAAGGTTAAGTAGTTGTTGACAAGGTTGCAATACGGATGAGTGGGGTTAAGCAGCTCTAAGTAAGATCGGGATTTGGATGGGTAAGGTTAAGCAGTTGTTAACAAGGTTGAAAAATGGATGAGTGGGGTTAAGCAGCTCTAAGTAAGATCGGGATTTGGATGGGTAAGGTTAAGCAGTTGTTGACAAGGTTGAAAAATGGATGAGTGGGGTCAAGCAGCTCTAAGTAAGAACGGGATTTGGATGGGTAAGGTTAAGCAGTTGTTGATAAGGTTGCAAAATGAATGAGTGGTGTTCAGCAGCTCTTAAGTAAGGTTAGGATTTGCATGGATAAGGTTAAGCTGTCGGCGGTGAGGTTCGGAAGTGGATGGGTGGGAGGAGAGTTATGATTTTAACCTGTTTGTATGTATGTATGACGAATATGGATGGATACAAAACCGAAATCCAAGATGAAGCTGATAAAAATTTGACACCTTTTTTTTATGGGTCTTAATTTTGTGGTTTTTGGAGTCGCTGGTATCGGATGTATAATCATAACTAAAATCCAAGATGGCGCCGACGAAAATTCGATCACTTTTCGTCATGGAGACATCCATATTTCGGCAACACCCAAAAATTCCGAAATATTTCATTCTGAATTTCGATATTCCGATTATCAAAAGTCCGAATTTCATAATACCGAAGAATTATAATGTCTATTATTTAAAATCCCGGAATTCATAATTCTAAAAGTCGTAAATACGACTTTTGCTGTCCGGCTTTCATATTTCCGAAGAATCAAATGTTCGATGTATCGTCAGTCCGAAAAACATTCCGATTTTCAATACTTTGAATAAATTGCTAAAATTTTCGTAAAAGTCATGCTAGCTGGCATGAAGAGCGTAGGCCGAAAGCCGACGATGACGACATTTGTGTCAAAAAGTGGGTTTGTGTAATGTAAAATGCGAGTATAGCGAGCGCACGTCATGGAGTCGTAGCAGGTTCTAAATTTGTTTATATCTTGAAAACTGTGCATCTTATCGCAAAAATAATGAAAAATTCGCCCCCCTTTTAGTAACCCCCTACCGCGTAATTCTCAAAAGGTAGGTAAAAAAAAAAAAAAAATTGGATTCGTATTATTAATGTTTCGTATTATCAATAAGTCGGACTTAATTTCTTCCCAACAGTATTGTATGTTGCACCCAGGTTTGATTGACAACCCTAACCCGCAATTTTAAAATTATTTTCCGAATTCTTGGGTTTGTTGCATTCGGTTTTTTTGTGTGGCAATAGTTACTACAGTAATAAACAATTAGACTTTTAAAGAAATACGACCATTAAGGTGAAAGCGTCAGGGTAGCCCGCGAAATTCAAATTTTCTTACGTATTTTGCAATTTGCAGGCCAGTGCTAGGTTGTATGTTGATTAAAATATTGTTCGCGATTGTAAGACGTATGTAGTTATAGAATTATAATCATCAAAACCATTAATACAACCCTCCAAGTTCATAAAGGTCTAGCAATGACTTTGACCTTGAAAAAATCGTTCCTCGACTTAAGGATGTTTCTCGATTTTCTTATTTTCCCTTACTATAGTAGTTAGAGCTGGCGATGTTATAATAGGTGTTTTGTTTGGTAAACAATTTCCAAAAAAAAACATAAAACTGGCATTTGTGCAACTAAGGCAAAATAACACACTGTGCGACGGTACTAAGTAACAGAACTATCAAGTGCATTTTCAAAGGTCCAAGTAATGTTCAGGAATCAATAGGGAATATGGATGAAATACAAAACCCTTTTTATTTATTAAAAATGCCTTGTATTGGTGCATAAGAACATTGTGGATCACTTGTTTTAGTTTCTAAAACATAACTTATTTACGATTTATTGTTTTATGAAGCATGTTTTTAGTTAAACGGAACGCACTCTCAAAACACATAGTCCCTCGATAACGCCGGTAGTGACGTCAAAGTCTATATGTAAAAAACAAACACTTTTACTTGAAAAGTACTTAAAGTTTGACGAATATTTTATTATAATATTGTTATTGCAATTTATGCTTGATTAAAGCACATACAATTAGTAAAATTATTTTATTACATAGATTGAGGTAAATGACGTCACATAATGGCCACGACAGTCACGGACGTTTGAACTGTCGTAGAAAATTGCAGAAGTTTAATATTATTTTTGAGCGACAAGCAGTCGTTGAACTTAACTTTTAATACTTTTCTTGGGTTGATATTAGTGTATTTTATTGATTTAAGTGAAGAAAAAATTACATGCATATTCCCTATTACAATAAAGTTAAAAAATAATATCAAAGACCAAGATTATATAAGGGAAGTATAAAATCGAACGCTCGAGAGTGGTTCAATGTGTGCGTACGCGTGATGTTGCTGTGTGCTGCATTAGATACCTAAATTTGAGTTCGTTGAAAATGTTATAGCGTCCTTAAAACAAAATCATATAACAAATAAAATTTCCAATTATGACGAAACAATTTAATATTTTACTATCCCTGTAAAGAAACACCTATTCTCGTGCGCTTCGGCGAGCGCACGCGGACTGCTAATACAACTTGTATGAGATACGAGCTAACATGCCGGACGCGTGAGACAAAAGATAGTTCATAGAAATGTACCGAGAAATTAGTCAGTTTTCGTGCGCCGCACGTGCGGTGCGAACCGAAGATTACCGAGAGTAACCAAATGTTTGACGAAATTCGCCGGCCGAGGCGCCGAGCGGTGACGGTGGCCATGATGGATGACATCTCGGTATCAGTAGGTATAGTTTTGCTGCATCGGTGACGCGTTAATTATTGTTTGTACTCGTAATAAGTAATAAGTACAAACAATACCCAATTTTATTAAAAAGGTGATTGAACATTTAATTTTCGCTTCACAAAAATGTAACCAAAATAATAAAACATTAATATATTTTATATAAACTGTTGTTTTATTGTAGTTTTTAATCTTTGAGGAAGTAAAGTGCACCACCAGTTCGATGACCCACCAGCCGCCACTGCTGGTGACAGTCAGACGGACAGACAGTGAAGTCTTGTAATAGGGTTCCGTTTTTACCCTTTGGGTACGGAACCCTAAAAAGCACTTGAGCTTGAATACTTTGACTGGGTTTTTATGCCTTGTGTTGTGACCAGAATGGCAGACTCACTGACTCAGTAAGTAGTACCACAGGTAATATATAGTACCGTCAGTGATTGGTCAGTCTTGCACACACTACAGGTAAAAAATACCGCGAATTCACAAAACTTGTTGAAAAAATGTCATGTTATTTAAGCCTTTAAGCCAGCTGACACGACACGACATCAATAACTAGCTAAACGATCTGATTTGAAAAAAATCAGGTAGATTTCCAATCAAGGCGGTAGATCAGTAGATTTTTTTTAAATCAGGTAGATCTACTGCTAAATCAGTAGATCTGGTATCACTGTGTGACAGTAACCAAACATGGCGGATTGGCACGCAGGTACATTCTAGTGACGTCACATGTTAAATGTTGCCAAAATCAGCAAAAACAAATATATTGTCGTCCTGCTTTTCTTACGCGAGACAACGTTAGAAAGAAAAACCAATATTTTTGGTATTGCTACATCGATTTCACTTAGAGTAAATTACGGCAACTCCATAGTTGCCGTAATTTACTCTTTAAGTATAACTAAATATATTTTTAGTTATTGTTTACTATTATGCATTAATTTTACCATCGTTTTAGAAATAACACTACTGCACATAAATGTACATTTTTGTAATACTTTTATAAATAAATTATTCTTATTCTTATTCATAAAGTATTCCCTCCATGGTCCCGACCGAATCGGTCGGGTTCACAGACGAAAGTTTAAGGCGGATGCTCAAGCGTAGCCCGCGAAATTCAAATTTTCTTACGTTTTTTGCAATTTGCAGGCCAGTGCTAGGTTGTATGTTGATTAAAATTTTGTTTGCGACTGTAAGACGTATGTAGTTACAGAATTATATTCATCAAACTCATCAATACAACCCTCAAAGTTCATATTGGTGTCAAAATTACTTTTCCAAGGTCAAAATCATTCTTGCACCATTATGAACTTGGAGGGTTGTATTGATGATTTTGATGATTATAATTGTGTTACTACATACGTCTTACAGTCGCAAACAATATTTTAATCAACATACAACCTAGCACTGGCCTGCAAATTGCAAAAAACGTAAGAAAATTTGAATTTCGCGGGCTACCCTTGAGCATCCACCTTAAACTGCATCCCTCTTTTTCATGCGATTGCGTAAAGCTGTAGCGTCACAGATTACTAATATGTAGTATAAAGGCTGCTTTACCGGTGTAAAGCAGCATGCTTGCAGCATGCTACATTATGTGGCGTGCGTCATCTTGTGGTATGCGACAAATCACCACGCCGAGGCAACAACGTGCCTAACATCGTAAAACATAACCTTAGACTGTTAACTGTATGACGCACCAAAAATGTGGCATGGAATCCATTGTGTTTGGATAAAAGCTGCGACTGACTGCGACAGTCTGCCACATGACGCAAGTTGTTGCCATGCCGCACAAATCTTGCCACAATGTGCAACATTTTACACTCGGCCTTGTGGCATGCTGCAACGTCGCACAGTGTCGCCCCGGTGCACAGTGGGCTGAAAATCGACTCTCATAGACATATAATACTTTTTTCCCAAATGTCCACTTTTGTGACTTGGAAATGTTTTGGGAGACTAAATACATGCCTAAAAATATCAACATTAAGGAATAGCATTGCAAACAACGCAAACAGAATTTTTTCATTAAAAATTACTATGGAGCTGGCATGAAAAAGTCATAAATCTCCGTCATCGTTCAATTGGCCCTAATTCCCTTGCAGGTTAATTATTTAAAACATTTTGACATACTTTTCGAACCTGCCAGAATCCCGACCTTTTTTTAAAAAATCGTATTCGATTTAATATTTTCAAAAAATTTTTTTTATCAAATGTTTGAGTTAATTTGCTTAAAATCTACACGGACTACTTAAACGATGAACCCGATCACTACTTTGTATAAACACGCCACATGATCATAAAAAAATAAGTTTCGAAGACCTAATTACGTAACGATCTTAATTATCGTCATTATTTTATGAGTTTAAGTAATATTGTTATTCATATCTATTCTATGAGTTAGATAATGAGAGTAGTGAGGTAATGAGTTAAATGATCACACTAATTTAATTTCAATGTACACAGTCGGAAAGGCTGGAGGTAATTATAATGAAATAATTTATATATATAAATCAGCAATTCTAATTATAAAGATACTAGCTGTTGCCCGCGGCTTCGCCCGCGTGCTGTTCGGTAACTGTCCCACTGAATCATACTAAAGGGATAAATAGTGTCCTACATGTGAAATCCAGGTTATAAACTATCTATGTGCTAAATTTCATAATCATCACAATTTATTATTATCATCACAATGAGAGGTTTTCCTTTTGAGGTTTTAAAAAAATACTTAGTTTCCAAGAACTCTATAGATGGCGTTGAACTTACTATGCCAAAGCCAAAACGCTTGAAAAAAAAAACATTGTGTCACGTCACATACTCTCGTTGACTGACACTTTCATTTGCTTAACCTTCCGAATATAACCAACATTTCTCGGGCTTTGTTAAAATCAGTGTTTTTAGGTTCCGTTCCTTGCATTATCATACTTACTCCTAGCGCCATCTATCCAGCGACTAGGGAAGAGCTAAAAAGAAAATCCCTCATTACCATCACAATCACCATCACAATCACCATCACAATCACCATCACAATCACCATCACAATCACCATCACAATCACCATCACAATCACCATCACTATCACCATCACTATCACCATCACAATCTCCATCCTAGTCATCACAATCATTATCATCGTAATCTCAATCATTTTTACCTTAATCATAATCATCATGATCACAAATTCACAATCGCCATCACTATCACAACCACAATAATTATGACAATCACCGTCACTATCACAATCACCATCACTATCACTATCAAAATTACAATCACAATCACAATCCGTTCACTAACCTCGTTATCACAATCAGTTTCATCGTAATCAAGATCTTCTTCATCATTATCACAATCACTGTCACAATCACAATCACCATCACCATCGCTATCACCATCACAATCACCGTCACTATCACAATCACTATCACAATCACCGTCACAATCACCATCAAAATCACTATCACAATCACCATTATCGTTATCACAATCATTATCAAGGTTATCACAATCATTATCAAGGTTATCACAATCATTATCAAGGTTATCACAATCATTATCATCTTAATCACAATCATCATTATCAAAATCATCATCGTAATCACAATCATTATCACCGTAATCAAAATCATCATCACAATCATCATCATCATTATCACAATCATCATCATTGTAATCACAATAATTATCATCGTAATCACAATCATCATCATCACAATCATCAGCATCATTATCACAATCATCATCATCGTTATCACAATCATCACAATAAATCAACAATAACCCTGTATAGAAGTCGAATCCGCCATCTTCTGGATCTCAAAATAAATGCCGTTTTCGTAATCAGCACCTCTGATAATCTCGGTATCGACACCCATATTGATTATTAGACATTTCAACCCCATCGCACCCCAACAGGGAATTATTGTATTTCAGGTCCGCCATATTAAATCTTAAAATCGATGTTTTTGTAATACACCTGACCTAATACACCAAAAAAACAAGACCTTTGTTGAATTTCAGGCTTTGTTACCCCATTTCCCCCTTTAGGGGTTGAATTCTGAAAAAACCTGAAACACAAATGTTAACTCATTTATCGATAGGACTACTCCTGTTAAGTTTCGAATAAAGTAGTCTAACAAATCGTATTTCCCTTTGTAATCTTTGGCCCCCGTTTCAACCCCTTAAGGGGTGAATTTTGAAAAATCCTTTCTATATGCACCCCCAAATCTCATAAAGAACTTATGTGCCAGGTTTGGAATCTCTAGACTCAGCGGTTTGGGCTGTGCATTGATTTTTATACTTTGCCACCCCATTTCCCCCCTCTTAGGGGTTGAATTCTGAAAAAACCTGAAACCCGTTTCTACTCATTTATCAATAGAAGCACTCCTGTGAAGTTTCGAATAAAATAGTCTAACTAATCTTGTTTCCCCATACAAACTTTGGAGCCCCGTTTAACCCCTTAGGGGGTGAATTTTGAAAAAAACCTTTCTTTATTCACCCACAGACCACATATGGAACCAATGTGCCAAATTTGGAATCTCTAGACTGCGGTTTGGGCTGTGCATTGATTTTTATACTTTGCCACCCCATTTCTCCTTCTTAGGGGTTGAATTCAACGGCGGGAGACGCCCCGGGCGTCGGGGGCCACCACCACGTGGCCCCCGGCCACCGTAGGCACGGGCCTGTGTACGGTGGGCTATGGGCTAGCCCGCCGTCCGTCCGTCTCATGATAACAGGCCGTGTCGACGGCGCGTTCGTGTTCCACGCGCGCCTCAAAGAGAGTCAGCAAAAGGGAAGGTGTCCGTAAGGACCGATGCCTGCCGGGGTTGCGGGACTGTTCGAAAGAGATACCGTGGCCCCGGAACACAAAGGGCGATGAAGGAACATGGATGGGTTTTATTCAGTAAAAGTCTGACACTCTCTTCTGCTCCGCCCAGAGCGGGAGGAGTTATTTGATGATTTCCCATCCGAAAAAAAAAAAAAAAAATAGGGTTGAATTCTGAAAAAACCTGAAACCCGTTTCTACTCATTTATCAATAGGAGCACGCCTGTGAAGTTTCGAATAAAATAGTCTAACTTATCTTGTTTGCCCATACAAACTTTGGAGCCCCGTTTAATCCCCTTAGGGGATGAATTTTTAAAATCCTTTCTAGTGCACCTCTAGACCACATAAGGAACCAATATGCCAAATTTGGAATCTCTAGACTCAGCAGTTTGGGCTGTGCATTGATTTATAGACTTTGTCACCCCATTTCCCCCTCTTAGGGGTTGAATTCTGAAAAAACCTGAAACCCGTTTCTACTCATTTATCAAAAGAAGCACTCCTGTGAAGTTTCGAATAAAATAGTCTAACTAATCTTGTTTCCCCATACAAACTTTGGAGCCCCGTTTAACCCCCTTAGGGGTTGAATTTTGAAAAATCCTTTCCTTTCCTTTCCTTTAGACCACATAAGAAACCTACTTGCCAAATTTGGAATCTGTACACTCAGCGGTTTGGGCTGTGCGTTGATCGATGAGTCAGTCAGTCAGTCAGTCAGTTTCTTCTTTTATATATTTAGATTTACAAATCTAAAGGCCAAAAAAAAGAAGAATTATGGAAAAAGTAAAATAAAGCGACAATTTTCAGTGTTAAAAAATTGAACATAACGAATACAAAAGATAAACCTAATACATAATTATAAATATTAACAAAAATAAAGGACAAAAAGAACTAATTAAACCTATTCTGAATCACTGTCATCTGAATCTAACTCGGAGTCGGAGTGTAACTGAGAAACATCCCTAAACTCAAAAACTTCAAGAACCTGAAGGTTCTTGAAAAAAAACCAGCGTCTCCTCAAATAAAGTTTTCTTTTTTTTTGCGTCCAAAATGGGTCTTGTTGATGAAACAAGTGGATCTGACGAAAGTCATGTCAGCCGTTGTTGCCAGTTTTGAGACTGCTTCTAAATTGTTTAGCTCAGACGGTTTCGCTAGGCATATGTAGCAAGACGCGTTTGATCTAGCTGCTGAAAGGTATGTGCATATCTTAGCATCGATCATCGACATCAAGGGCTTGTTTGTGGCTAATTGTATTGCTGTTACTCAGTTGGTCGGAGAGCAGATATTTCATCCTTTTTTTTCTGTTTTTTTGCCTTCACGACTGCTTCTCACTTTCTATAAAAGTAAACTGTACCGGTCGACAAAACAATGCAGAGCAAGGTTTCGGGTTTTGCCAAACTGTATTTTCTTCACTTATCACTTTTAATGGCACCAATGATGTCTTATAAATACTGGAGTCATCTTGAATATAATTCAATTTTTGTTTGTATTTACTCTGGCTACATGCTCCATCAAAACCCCATTTAGAGATTAAAATCATTTATTTTTGCTTTAAATCTTCTGGTAAAGATTTAAATATTCTATTTACTGTTAAGTCCAAGAGAGCTTGCAGAGAAATGCTGGCTGAGCTATCTGTAACCGTGATAGAATTTTCAGGTTCAGGTGGATAACATTCTTTTTTTGCACTCTGTAGTAAGATGGATAAAAGTCTTTAATAACTTCTCGAATTGCTGATTCTCTCAAAGTTATATATATATATTGCCATTTTGATAATTTAAGAGATAGCATTAATCCAAGCGACTTTATGGGTGTAAAGGTTTTCTTGCCAGCCGGTTTTTTGATCAAGTCTTGGAACCTATTAACTGTTTCTAGGTTTTTTAATATGTATTCAATCACAGAAGCAATATTATCTCTTCCGTCTTCCTTCAACTTGGTACAAGCTGCATAAACAAGTTCACTGCAATCACTGTTCAAATGATCACCATTCCGTCTCTTCTTTTGCTTCGTTCCCAACTCTTCAAAAGGTTTTCTGGGGAGTTTCCTTTTGGTCATAGTACCAACTGATGATGTTGATGGCTCTTCTTCCTCATAAGTGGCAGATGTGGAAGGTTCCTGAATATTTTCTTTGCTGCTAGGCCAGTCGACATTTTTCTCAAGCCATTTTCCATATTCCTTTCGGAATAACTCCATTTTTTGGCTCGCAGAATGCTAACGCTTCTCTACTGCTCTCGTAAATTTCCGGCAAAATCCTTTAAAAGTCACACGATCTTCCTCAGATAAACTACATCTCAATCGAGATAACAGTCTCAAATAAAAACTGATAATCGTTTTTTTTTTGGCTGAACCTTTTGAAATAACGAACATATCCAGATTTGTTACGATGCTTTCCATGTTTACGGTGATATGATGTTATTACTGTTTGTACTATTAATGCGTAAAACGAAATGGAGTTCTCCCATTTAACAATGAGTTACATGATCACACTAATTAAAAACTCACTAGTCTCAATAACTAACTCATAAAATAGATATGAATAACAATATTACCTAGACTCATAAAACAATGACGATAATTATAGATCGTTGCGTAATTAAGTCTTCGAAACTTATTTTTTTATGATTATGTGGCGTGTTTATACAAAGTAGTGATCGGATTCATCGTTTAAGTAGTCCGTGTAGATTTGCTTAAAGCTTAAAGCTTAAATTAAGCTTATATTAAGTCAAATATATGATAAAAAATATTTTTTGAAAATATTAAATCGAAGTCGATTTTTTTAAAAAAAGGTCGGCATTCTGGCCGGTTCGAAAAGTGTGTCAAAAAATTCTAAATAATTCAAGGTTTAATCACCTGTAAGGGAATTAGGGCCAATTGAACAATGATGGAGATATAATACTTTTTCATGTCAGCTCCATAGTAATTTTTAATGAAAAAAATCTGTTTGCGTTGTTTGCAATGCTATTCCATAATGTTGATATTTTTAGTCATGTATTTAGTCTCCCAAAACATTTCCAAGTCATAAAAGTGGACATTTGGGAAAAAAGTATAATGTGTCTATGAGAGTCGATTTTCAGCCCACTGTGCCGTGTAAAGCAGCCTTTATGTAGCAAGCCGTATTTGTAGCGTCAATGTGAGATTGAGCCGGGTTTACACTTTGCATTAATGGGTCAAAGACTCAAAGTTCTCTAAGTTATCTGTGGACTACGCCTAAATTTTGTTCGTGTAGTCGTGTGCTCTAGGTATAGGTTTTAAATAATTTTGTGCCGACTTTGTTAGTCATTTACCTGACAAATAACCTAAAAAGACTGAATTTTATATTATTTTATACGTAAACATTAAGTGAATTACAATTCAGATTATCATATCAGCAGTGAGTCAACTGAACGAGATAACGATTGTGAGTAAATAAACATTTACATGTTATTTTGTGTTGCTTTGTGTACCATACCTCTAATTAATTTGATAAACGCCTACTTTGCTTCTACAAGTCATTAATTAGTTATCAATTAAACACTATTTTATGAATATTATAAACAGACACGACGCTATTAGACCAAGGGATCCTTCTATAGTTTATCAGTGAAAGAACATCGGTCATAACGAGATGGATTTATGTCAACACTGATTATTTCATAGAAAAACTGTATTTTATTTCGGCTATGTACGTTGTCCCAGGATATGATGATGCATTATTCTGTAACAGGCACACAAAACTAGAATTAAAAAGTCTCGTCCTGCGAATTTATTACTGATTGCAGATATTTTTTTAGTGCTGCTGAAGATATAGAGCGTAAAGTGTAAAGCAACAAATAGTCAAGGTATTCTAGGTATTCTATAATATGTTCCAGACAAAATTTGTGTTCCATTTCCATGAAATGTTGTTGTTTAACCATTTTAGACTACCTATTTCATTTTGATTTAGCAGTAGTTTTGATTATTTGTTACAAATTATTCTTTGAATTGAATATTAAGGATAAGTATCTTAGGGACTTGAAATGAGACTTGTTATGAGTACACTTATCATTACACAACTGGTTTTGCCACAAAGGTATTTTAAATTTCAAAAGACAATTCCTTGTTCCTTGTATTCCTTGTTTATAAAATGTTACTAAAACTCTTGACTTTCTATGATAAATGTTTAGAATGGAATGTAAACAAACATGATAGATTCTGTTGTTTAACTTGCCTTGATTTCGTTCAAAATGGTGGATGCTTTACTTTATCTCTATCAAAAGTTATTTCTTTTGATAGCAATGTTGTCCCTGAACATCCTGCAAGCTTTCGACAGGGTGTAGAACAAAGAGTTACTTAACAAGCTGAAAACTTGCTGTCTACAGTAATTTAACATGGTATTGTACCAAATTTAATTTGCTAATGAAGTCTCTGAACTCTAGATTGAAGCGTGAGTACCTCAAGGCTCCGTACTTGACCCGTACTTGATTTAAACCGCTGACCTACTCTGTAGCAGTTAAGTCATGACAGTTACATATGCCGACAATACTGCTTGCCTAGCCAGTAATAAAAACCCAAGTATAACTACATATTATATGCTTAAAGCTAGACTAAATATTAGAGTGGCATCTAAAATGAAGAATCACTCATTTTTCCATTGGAGAAGGGCTGCCAAGTGTAAAATACTTTGGTGCATTATAAACAGAAGAGTAATAATGGGCCAATCATATCAAAATAAATAGAACTGAATTCAATCTGCAATATAAGCACATAAACTGGTTATGGGGGAGGCAGTCAACTTTATCATTAAACAAGTTAAAAAATGCATTAATATTAAACCCATCATGGCATTCAACTCTGCATCTGTACGTAAGTCAAACTTGGAGATAATTTTTTAAAACCATAAATGGAATGGAATCGACGGCTACACTACTTGTAAATTAAGGACTCAAAGTAACTATCTGACTCGAGAATTAATAAACAGTGATGGAGACATCCAACACCTCAACAAATAGCACATACTTTAATTTGGACAAAGATTCTGAACTGTGAATCTGTGTGGGATGATTCTAATGGAGTTCACGTAACATGATGTGGGACTTGTGATTGTTAATAAATCCGATCACAGTTATTAACTGTTACACAACACAAAAAGACTACAAAGTTAAATTTGTTTGTTGTGTTTGTTGTTTGTTTAATTAAAATTTTGAATTAAAAAAAAAAACTGATGGAATACTTAGCCTTTTCCTTTTTTAGAAGGTGGTTAAAAACTCATTAAAGCTGTGTCACAAACCACAGTCAGCCGGGCAGAGCTTTGAGATGGAACTTTGCACCTGTCTGATGATCTATTCTAGACTGTCCTCAGCAAAACTGAAAGTCAACCAACAATAAAACACGTTTTGGAATGGAATGTAAAATATTCATTAACTATGACTGTGATTGACTGGATATCTTTATCTTAAAAGCATTTGATCTTAGCTCGAAAAAAATAGAATTTTATTTCCTCTAAATATAAAGTTCTATTTTTTTCGTTTGTTTCAGTTTAAATATTTTTACTATAAAAAATTTCTGCTATAAAAATATAAAATTAGAATCGGATTTTGTTAATTACATGGTTTTTAATATTTTTTTCACAGAACCCTAATCTTTATCTAAAACAATAGTAGCCTTAGTTACTCCTTATAACATCAACTATCTACCAAAAAGCCCCATCAAAATGGGTCCAGCCGATTTGGAGTTTAGCCGGAACAAAAAGACAGACAAAAATTTGAAAAAATGAGTTTAAACGTTTTATGTATCTGTGGTATATACTTTCTTATACATTCAGAAAAAAGCTTTTTTTACACGCTTTATATTAGCTTCACTTGTATGTTTGTTTGTTAGTTTGTATGTTTGTAACCGACTTCTTTTTGACCCACTTTAAACGGCCAGATTTCATTCAAATTTTGCACACCCGTCAAAGACCGATGACAATTCAGGTTTTTTCAGAATTCAACCCCTTAAGGGGGGAAATGGGATGACAAAGTCTGAAAATAAACATGGTTATTGTTTGTATGGTGTATCGGGTCGAGCGGGTGTATTACAAAAACAACGCGATTTTAAGATTTAATGTGTAGCTGAAATACCATCATCCCCTGTTGGGGTGCGATGGGGTTGAAATGTCTAAAAATCAATATGGGTGTCAATTCCGAGATTATCAGGGGTGCTGATTACGAATATGGCATTTATTTTGAGATCCAGAAGATTTAGATGATTTAGATAAGATGGCGGATTCGACTTCTATACAGGGATATTTTTGATTTATTGTGATGATTGTGATAACGATGATGATGATTTTGATAATGATGATTGTGATTACGATGATGGTGATTGTGATAGTGATGATGATTGTGATTGCGATTGTGATAGTGATTGTGATAGTGATAGTGAGTGATTTATAATGATTATTGTGATGATGATAATCGTGATTACGATGATGGTGATTGTGATGGTGATCGTGATTGTTACGGTGATAGTGATTGTGATAGTGATTGTTATGGTGATGGTGATAGTGATGGTAATTGTGGTAGTGATGATGATTGTGATAGTGATAGTGATTGTGACAGTGATAATGATGGTGATTGTGATAGTGGTGGTCATTGTGATAACGATGATGATGATTGTGATAATGATGATGATGTCTGTGATAATGATGATGATGATTGTGATAGTGATGGTGATAGTGATAGTTATGGTGATTGTGATTATGATAGTGATGATGATTGTGATAAAGATGGTGATTGTGATAGAGACGGTGATTGTGATGATAATGAAATTTGGCTCATAGATAGTTTTTTACCTGGATTAACATGTAGGATACTATTTATCTCTCTAATATAAATAAATATGATCCCGTGGGACAGTTACCAAACTTCACGCGGGTGAAGCCGCGGGCAACAGCTAGTATTCTTGATATAACGGTAACCGTGATTTACAAAAAAGCTTCTTATATACTTCAAAACAAAATATTCAGGACAGAAATCTCAATTTTTTATTTTGCGGAATAACATTTAGTAATTAGCGTAGCCTAGGATCTACAGTCGATAAAGTCATCAACTTTAAATAAGATAAACCTTTCGGAGAGGGAATCTGAGAAACAGCTACCTCATCTAAAGAAGGCAGCAGGCGCCCGATTTACCCACTTCCCAGATAAGTTACTGACTTAATAAATTATGGTTTAAATAACAGTTTATTTTTTTTTAAAACTTGCTTTTATAAATAAACCAGTAGAAAATAAATAATAGTTAAAAAAAACTAAAAAACACGCTTTATATTGAAAACCAAACTAAAAAATAGAAAATAAATTTTAATAAATTTGAATTAAGAATAATGTAAAAAATTCTAACAAATATAAATGAATAATAGTGTTAATAAGAAAAAAATGCCTTATTTAAAAAAAAAGCGTGGGGTGCATGGTGTCAATAGTTATAAATATTTCATTAAAAGATATGAGAAGGAGGATTATCATTTCGATAATATCTTAAAAAGCACCCCACGCTTTTTTTTAAATAAATCATTTTTTTCTTATCAACACTATTATTTATTATATTTGTTAGATTTTTTTACACTATACTTATATTTACAACATTTGTTGGAGTCTTCATTTCGTATTTATTAGCATAAATGTACAGACTAAAATGTTCATGTAAGTACCTATGTTGTTATTAAGTCTTATTAAGAAGATACAAGGTTTTTTTAAAAATAATATCTTAATAATTAAGATGTCGTTATAATCGGTTTCGGGTGTGTGTAAGATATTAATTATATCACTAATCATTCCCAAAAAACATTTTGTATATGCCACGGATCTACGTTATTCTACGATTACTTTTTGACCGAAGAGATTTTTCGCGGCGCCCCCTCCAAGGTTTAAGTAAGATAAACATTTAAAAAAAACCGCTGCTTTTTCAAGTTATGCAAAAGACATAATCAGAGAACATAGGCTGTCCTCCCCCTCTTTTTTTTTTCTTTTTCGGGTGGGAAATCATCAAATGAGGGGTCATTTGATGATTTCCCACCCCTGCTCTGGGTGGAGCAGGAGGGAGTGTCAGACTTTTACTGACTAAAACCCATCCATGTTGCTTCATCGCCCTTTGTGTTCCGGGGCCACGGTATCTCTTTCGAACAATCCCTCAGCCCCGGCATCCTCCCCCCCCCCCCCTAGATTCGACACTTGTAGGTGTGCACATTGTGATTTAGGTACTATTAAAATAATAATCCTATAGCGCCGAGCCGGTTAAGGATTACTATTATTTCCGTGAATAGGGAATATGCACGTAATGTTTTCTTCACTTAAATAAAAAAAACAGTACTATCAACCCAAGAAAAAGATTAAATTTAAGTTCAACTACAGCTTGTCGCTTAAAAATTATATTAAACTCCTGCAATTTTCTATGACAGTTGAAACGTTCGTAGCTGTCGCGGCCATGATGTGACGTCATTTACCACAATCTGCCTTGTTTACATCATTTTTTTTGCCCTTAATAGAATAATTTTACTAATCATTGTATGTGTAATCAAGTAAAAATTGCAATAACAATATTATAATAAAATCTTAGTGAAACTTAAAGCACTTTTCTAATAAGAGTGCTTTTTTGACACATAGACTTTGACGTCACTATCGGCGTTATCAAGGACGACGCGGTTTGAGAGTGCGTTCCGTTTCACCAAAAACATGCTACATAAAACAGTAAATTGTAAATAAGTGATGTATTAGCAACTTAAACAAGTTTACCACGATGTTTTTATGGGCCAATACAAGGCAATTTTAATAAATAAAAAGAGTTTTGTATGTCATGCATATTATTACCCCGCGGGTGCAATCAGGATTCAGGATACATGTTCAAATGTTCTTATAATATAGTTTGGTTATTTATAGGTAGTTGAGCGTCAATTGTTAGTGTTAGTGAAACAATTACTTACTTAATTCATTACAACGTTTGCCCGACATCCATGCAACAGCAGACCAGGGAGTCGTAAACAAAGTTCGGAAGTAATTGCTATTGTACTCTGTAACACAGTTTATGTTCGAAGCTCTACATCGCGAGATATTTCTGAACGCAAGGTTAACACATTGTTCGCAACTCAAAGCATAATTTTGGCCAATTGTAACTAATTTAAGACTGCCTACTAAAATATTCCTGCATTATAGAAGCTCCTCCGTAGGACGGAATGTCGGGACGAAAATCTTTCCTAAATATTGCATTTGGATTTTTGAGATTGAGCCTTTGGATTCATACCAAAATACAGAGTCGTCTCTAGCCCATGTAGCGCCCGTGTGCAAACATTAGGTAACAGGTAGGTACAAGTAACAGTACATCAAGTTACCACAAACTGACAAAGGGGAATGACAATTTTAGGCCCACACTTGCACATGGAATTGGTTTCCATAAAAAAATTGTCCATATTTTTCCCATGTGTTTCACGTCTTCATTAGTCTGTGCTAATCAGCAACATTTTTTCGAAAATAATAAATATTGAAACTACTAAAATAGTGAAACTTGAACAAAACTTAATTTCTAAATGTTGCCTTTACAAAAAAATGTTGACAGGTAATTATTAATCGGAATAATCAGTCATATTTTTTTCACTGTTCATTATCTGCCAAGCAAACTTAATTGTATACATTATGAATCACAGAAATCCCCTTTTGTAATTATTATTAATTCTAGTTTTGAAGAAGCTAATGATAAATTAACACAAAGTCTAACTTGTCAGCTACCGGAAAACGTTAAAATGTCAAAATCATTGCTTGTTTGCAACTCCATTGCGGCGACTTGTGTTTATTTATTGCGGTTTAAATTGACTACTTTTGCCCATAAATACTACTGACTCCGACGATTCTCCCATACCTGACGACCACGGCCTGATTAATTATGCTCGTTAATAAATTCAAATAATGTATTATGTGATATTTAACATAACCAGTACCTGCAAATCTAAGAATCTTAAATAACTTTAAAATGCAAAGTTATTTGTAAATCATTTATTTTACTAATTAATTATTGGAATTGTCCCCTATTATTATCATTAATTTTTATATGTGTGCACAGTGGGCCTAAATTACTATGGCGACTTGGCATTCCCCTTTCCCCAATGGATAATATATATTACTATTGTTTGGATATTAAATTTGAAGAAGAAATTTGTCAGTTTTGGATACCATGATGTGCTGTTGTCTGTGTTTAGAATTATACAAGGTGTTCTGGCGTTTACCCTAACAAGCCAAAACGTATCCATGTTATGTTATCATGCCTTGCTTTGCTGTCATTCTTCAAATGTAAGAAGAGCTCCAGATGCCATACAAAATGTATGCAAAGCGGAGCCCTTTTTACGCACGTTGGTCATTGAAAGTGCCGCGGCCGGCCAACGTGCGCTCCCAGTGGGGCTCCGTAGTAGGGTTGCCAACATTTCTACGGCGAAATATAGTATTTTTCAAAATAAGCTATAAAAAATATAGTACCTACACTTCTAAAAAATATAGTATTTTATGAAAAATTAAAAATAGTCAAAGATATACCTATTTGTTCCTTATTTATTTTTATAAAAACTATATTTATTTGCACTTGCTTTTTTTAACAATATTATGTCTAAAATAAAAGTGTCATTATGCTCTATTATTACATTCAATTTTCAACTACAATATTTTACGAAACACGTCTCGACCAACGAGATGACGATGATTACGATCTCTTTACATTAACTTTTTGAGTGAGGCGCGTTCATAAATTTTTAAAATAATTTTAATTTTTGCGTACTATATATTTCTTCAACAGTAAGTATATAGTACGCAGACCCGAAATATAGTACAATACTATATATTATAGTACGGTTGGCAACCCTACTCTGTAGCGAGCGGCGCGCGGCGCTCGGCGGCCCCGCCTAGGAACGCTGCGCCCGTGTGCAACGCACACCACACTCGGTAAAGACGGCCCTGCCAAAATAGTAAGATTCAGCAGAAATTCTTGCATCCAAATTTTTCCGGATCCCAAGGAGAATATTTGACAGGTTGGATCACCGCTCTGTAGGAAATTCGTCGGGTCTTGGACAATTCTGGACTCCAGAAGATATCCAAGCCAAGGCTCTCTCTTTTATCAGTATCACCTAGACTTTGGCGTAGGTAAAAGTTCTCCAACAATGTCTAGCTCATTACGATAAAACTAATCCGGTATACACAATGTTTTAATTTTATTGTACCTATGCATGCACTGATTATTCTAATATTCTGTCTCGTCATGGAAAAAAACACGAAAGTGGTCTGTGTTGTGCTTTGTAACGAGACGCAGGCGCGTTCTGCTGGTGCTCAGCCATCGGCAACCGAGCGAGAGTCGTTAACCACAGCGACAGAGACGGTATTTTCATTTATATGTTGTGCCCTGAGGCTATACCTCTACATATATGTATAAGATCACCTCTGTGCCAAGGACTAAGACAAATACATCTCAGATGTCATGTCAGTCGGTGGACGATCAGTATTCTCTTGAATTATCGTGCGTTTTGCGTTGCGTTTTTTTTATGAAAAGCATCGCATACTAGCTGTCGTTTATGTGTTAATGAATAAATTAAATTTAATAATTTCTAACATTTGGGTGGTTAGTCCAAAATCCTCAGCTTTGTGATGATGGCAAAGTTGTATTTATGCTTGCATGATTTATCAATCAATAGCATCTGGTGCGGGAAAATGCGCCCAAAATTACATCAATAATCCATACAGATACGGTCTGATTACTTGAAAACTGAGGTCAGGAGAAGGGATTGAACGTTTCATATATAAAGTTTGTTTTCAGTACCTAACAAGATGAATCAAATTCAAATCAGTGTAATTGAAAGAAAAGTTGAAGGCGAGCAAAACGGCAATCATTACCACCAGGCATAAAAAAAGAGATTTGTGTATCGTCAACTGTTCCTGGTGAAAAGTTAAAAGCTTTGGTCTCCTAGGTGCATGCACATGATGAAAGAATCGTATATTAAAAAAGGGGTCATTTCATAAAATAGTATAAAAATTGATGATGTATCTTCAAACAATCTTGAATCCGGCTATTTCTTATGAAACAGTTAAAGCGATTTTTGTCGGGCACAGCTTGTGCTTTGAGGACCCAAAACCAGCGGCTATTGGTTTTGGGTCCTTAAATCCCTAAAGCTGCGTGAAGAATGCGCGCGGGTGGCTGGATGCGCCGGGCGGGCGGCGCATCCGCCCTGCGTCAGTGCCGTCAGTCGCCCGCCGCCGCGCGCTCGGCCGGCCGCCGACCCTACGAACGCCACCCCTGCCATAAAACTACTTAGTATGGCCTGCGAGTTCTATAAAGTGAAAATCTTGACTTAAAAATACTACTACGAGTTGTTGTATCACATTGTTTATGTAGAAAATGCTCTTATAAAAGAGATACTTATTACATTTGTAACATTGCCTTCATAGTTTATTGTTTTACGTTTGCAAATGAGATATTTATACTTTAAAAGTCTATTTAATTATGTTTAAAAGTTGTTGTGCGCGACCGAGCAAAAAAATAAGTAAAAGCAAATCTAAATCTGAAAAAATGGATTCAAACTCAGAATCAGATAATGAGACAAAAGAAAAGTTGCCGGCTACTGACGATAACAATACACAGGAAAAGGACGAAGTGTCACAAACAACCAAAGAGTCGGTAAAACTAGATGTGAATTTGGGAAACGAAGAACAACAAGAAATATGTTCACCAGCCAGTCCTGACGTACCGATTAAAATGGAAAATATTGAAGAGACACGATTTGATTCCGTCAGTGAAGCTGGTGAGGTAGACACTTTAGATCTCGTACTTCCTAAAAAAGATTTGGCAAGAAAGAGGTATTCTGTAGATTACAAG
Source organism: Xestia xanthographa (assembly GCA_905147715.2). Taxonomy (NCBI): domain Eukaryota; kingdom Metazoa; phylum Arthropoda; class Insecta; order Lepidoptera; family Noctuidae; genus Xestia; species Xestia xanthographa. The sequence goes on along the minus strand of LR990642.1, from coordinate 22,816,454 downwards.
AAGACCCGTCTGGATTTTAAACGATTTTCTGTAGATTGTCGCCGCGGTTCCGCTACTCTAGAAGAACTGGCGCGACTGGAGGAAGAGCTTGCCCGGACAAATGTGGATGTTCGCCCAGGAGGCCGTCGTAAATCAACTGGGATATTAAAATCTACAACGTACAGCAGCAATGGAGTATCAGAGAATCGATCTAGTAGTAAACAGGAGTCAGATACGGAAGATGATGAAGTATTTGAGGCGAGTGCTGCTAAATCTAGTGAAAACGAAGGGCCGCGAGATCCTCCAGCCACTCCGGTGGGTCGGGATGAATTAGCGTTGAGGAGGCATAGATTTTTTTCGGATCTTGTTTGTGCTGCTCGCGCTGCTGTAGAGCATCGGGTCCGGTTTGACCCACTCGGCCCGGTCGTTGCCGATCAAGGTAAGTAAAAAGTAATGAGGAGATTTAGTATATTAATACTTTTTCAACTACCTACAGCACGGCACATTATGTCTTCTAAAAATATGCTCTGTGCAATTAAGCCAAAAAACACATTTTCAAACATGAAAAACATCCTATTGTACTTACATAACAGAATTAATGTTTCCAACGCTATAAAACATACAATATTGTTATAATTTCGGCGACGAAGGTGCCTGAATATTTGGACCAAATGAGTGAAAATCGATTCGTTTGGCCGATATCCAAGTATCTTGATCTTATTTCCTGAGAAATTAGGATGGTTACAAGTTTACAACTAGCATACAAGTTAAATTTGAGACTTGTTTCACATTATTATTATTTTATGGTGATGTTTCTTTATTATTATTATTATTTAAGCTTTATTTATCCATACTATTTACATACTTAGTTACTAAAAAAAATACATATGATTATTGTATGGCCCCTGTAGGGTAAAAAGCCTCCTCCAACTTTTTCCATTTTTGTTTTTCTTGGGCGGTGTACATCCAGAAAAACACACAAAACAAACAAAACTGGATGTTTCTTTAGTATGTCTTAATTAATCTATACTAAATTACTAAATTATATAATATTATATTATAAAGATAAAAATTTGTTAGTATGTAGAGAGTAATATCCGGAACTATTGATCCCATTCAAAACATTCTTTCACTGGCAGAAAGCTACATTATTCGTGCTTTATGCTGTAAATTATATTAACATCATGCATATTTGCCGAGATAACACAATTTTTGCGGACTAAGTCGCGGGCGAAGTGCTAGTAATACATACATTAATAAGTATTTCTAATTCCCCCTAATAGGGAATATGCACGTATTTTATTCTTCACTTAAATCAATTAAATACAGTACTATCAACCCAAGAAAAGTATTAAAAGTTAAGTTCAACTACTGCTTGTCGCTTAAAAATAATATCAAACTCCTGCAATTTTCTATGTCAGTTGAAACGTCGGTAGTTGTCGCGGCCATGATGTTACGTCATTTATCACAATCTGCCTTGTTTACATCAAATTTTTTGCCCTTACTAGAATAATTTTACTAATTGTATGTGCTCTAGTCAAGTAAAAATTACAATGACAATATTATAAGTAATAAAGTCTTACTGAAAGTTTAAACACTTTTCAAATAAAAGTGTTTTTTGACACATAGACTTTGACGTCACTACTGGGGCGTTATCAAGGACGACGCGTTTTGAGAGTGCGTTTCGTTTCACCAAAAACATGCTATATACAGGGTGGAATTTTTGCATGCCACCTGGAGGGAAAGTACTCTAAATACCGGAGATAGCAAATTTTACTCAAAGGAAACATTCCTTTATTTTTAAAAAGAAATTAATCTGCATTCAAAGATTTTGAAAATTCGCTTGCCATACTCGGGAATCGAACCGGCTAAATACCAAAAAAATAACACCCTGTACTTTTATGGCACCAATCAATAGGGTCAATCATAAGGATTAAATCCCTCTAACAAATATGATAAATTAACTGAAAGGAAAAGCATGAAATCTTAACTTATAAATTCAATGCGATAAGATACAGCACTTTTACTCAAAGGTCCATCCAATTACTTATGTTAGAACCTAATTAAAAATTATCTTTTGACGACATTTATTGATTAAAATGACGAAGAACTAATAATGCTAAGTATTCATTACTAATAGGAAAATTGCAATTTGCACAAACAAACACGTGCAAATTGCAATCTTCTTTCTTCAATTGTAAAGGTCCATCCTTTGAATAAAAGTGCTTTATCGTATTGAATTTATCCCATTGAATTTATAACTTTAGATTTCCTGGTTTTCCTTTCAATTAATTTATCATGTTTGTTAGAGAGATTTGATCCTTATGGTTGATCCTATCGATTGGTGACATAAAAGTATTTTTTTGGTATTTAGCCGTTTCGATTCCCGAGTGTGGCAAGCGAATTTTCAAAATCTTTGAATGCAGATTAATTTCTTTTTAAAAATAAAGGAATGTTTCCTTTGAGTAAAATTTGCTATCTCCGGTATTTAGAGTACTTTCCCTCCAGGTGGCATACAAAAATTCCACCCTGTATATAAGTGATGTATTAGCAACTTAAACAAGTGTACCACAATGTTTATATGGGCCAATACAAAGTATTTTTAATAAATAAAAACCGACTTCAAAAAACAAAAAAAAGTGAAAAATAGACCTTGGTTTGATTCATTTAGATTTTTTTTGTCACCGTCTTCTGAAGCTAAAGTTATTTTTCACTTTTTTGTGTTTTGTGTTTTTTGAAGTCGGTTTTATTTTTTTTGCAAAAAGGTTTTTTATTTTTCCATTTTTAGTTGTAATGGGTGTTTAGTAAACTGGTCCCACACAGGTAGATCCCGCGGGATCAGTCGACCTAGTGAATTTAAAAATTTGCTATGTATTTATTTTACATTGTAAACAATACATGTCATGGTAATAGGCTTATCCCCAATAAATGGAACTTAATATACCTAAACTGTCGAAATTTGGGTGTATTGTACATATCTGCGTACCCCTCAGAGCATACAGGCGTGATGTTACGTCATGATGTTGTATAAACAATAAACATCCAAGCGATTGCAGCAATCACGACCGATTTACCGTCTAGTTTTGAAGAGTTCCATTGTATATATCTTCGAAGATTAGCATCAGATCTTCACCAAATTTAAATGCGACCATTTCAGGAGTATACTCTTTCAAATAAAAAAAAAGAATTTTGAGAATCGCTCCACAAATGGAGGAGAAATCGGTGAACATACACGAAATTATACCACACGACTGAAGTAAAAATGTTCATAAAATGAAAACTACTGGGCCAAACTATGTTAAATTTTTATGGGACCAAATGGCAACTATTTTGCATCAAACTAAAAACGAATCACGTAAATCGGATCATAAATCTCGGCGTGATCGGTGTACAAACATTAAAAAAAAAAATACCGATCGAATTGAGAACCTCCTCCTTTTTGAAGTCGGTTAAAAAGAGTTGTATTTCATGCATATTCCCTATTGTCCGGTTTCTATCCAGCCCTTCCACAATAACGGCTTAGCACTAAGCAATGTGGAAAGGACAGGCACATTATTTGTTTCCTATTCCGTATTCATAAAATAAAACCACACTTTATCTTTCGACGATGAGCTATTTTTAAAGGTCATTTTTTATAGTCTGCTTTCGATTTATTATAACAGCTTGTCATGAGCTGTCATAAACAGATGATTTGTTTTTGTTTAGACATTGTTATTATTTTTATTTACCATGTAAAAAGACAATAAATGTTCTCTGTTTTATTGAAGAGCAGCCAAGTAAGCGGTAGGCGTGTAGTCATTCAATTACAGTATAAACCAACTTATTGACGATAGCTGCTCTATGGATGAGCTATCTCTTTTATGATATCAATACCGACATCGACGCGGGTGAATTGTATCAATTGACACTTCACCTTCATTTGTTCCATTCTAACACTGACAGTGGTAATGATTCGGAAAATTACACTGACCAAACGTTGGTTGGTTGGTCTTGGCCAAACCAGAAATCATCTTGTGATGTTTTTTGTTTTTATAGACCACACTTTGACGTCACTTAAGTGATAAATGATTTAAGAAACACCAAGAACTTATAATAGAGAGGTATTCCTCGAAGCGCTCCCGTTTTGAAACGCTCCCAACTAAGCGCTCCTGTTTTGTTCCTAAATTTTAATATTTTTAATCGTTCCTCCAAGCGCTCCTTTTGGGAGCGCTTGGAGGAACGATTAAAAATATTAAAATTTATTTCCTCAAAGCGCTCCCACGTTTAAAAATAGGGAAAAGCATGAAGTAAACGTAATGAATTATATCGATAATTTTTAAAATAGTCCTATCTCTATCCGAAAGTTAGTCATGGGAGCGCTTGGAGGAACAAAACGGGAGCGCTTAGATGGGAGCGTTTCAAAACGGGAGCGCTTCGAGGAATACCTCATAATAGACATTGAAAAAGTGATGTTATTGATATTGGGGAAGTTCAGAATGCGGAATGAATACAGATTACGATATGATTTTTCACGAAAATAACAGACTGCTCAATTGTGAAGTAAGTCAATATTTCAATAAGTATATTCACAGGTTTGACAGCAATTCTATCCAATTTAGTAGTGGGATGCCCGATGTTGATGTTATGTAACACTAGGATCCGTATTCTCTTTTTAGGGTTCCGTAGTCAACTAGGAACCCTTATAGTTTCGCCATGTCTGTCCGTCCGTCCGTCCTCGCTTAATCTCTGTGACCGTTAGCACTAGAAAGCTGAAATTTGGTACCAATATGTATATGAATCACGCCGACAAAGTGGTAAAATAAAAATTGGAAAAAAATGTTTTATTAGGGTAGCCCCCCTATATGTAAAGTGGGAAGTGATTTTTTTTTAAATTTCAACCCTAACGTGTGATATATAGTTGGAAAGGTATTTAAAAATGAATAGGGGTTTCCTAAAATATTTTTTTGATAATGTCAATAATTTCGGAAATAATCGCTCCAAAAGTAAAAAACAATGTGTCCCTCCCCCTCTCTAACTTTTGAACCATAAGTTTAGAAAATATGAAAAAAATCTGAAAAGTAGAACTTTATAAGGACTTTCTAGGAAAATCATTTTGAACTTGATGGAAACAACAGTTTTTGTACAAAAAAAGACAAAAAGTTGTACAAAATAATTTCTGGACTAAGTTTGTAGTATATTCGTATATGCAAGCATTTTTACATAATGGATACCCACCTTTAAACTCATAAGTGGGAATACTTATTGTGACGGACGGGAAACTACGGAACCCTACACTGAGCGTGGCCCGACACGCTCTTGGCCGGTTTTTATCAGTTGAAACACATGAACCAGACGAAAAAAAAAAAAAACTGGCCAAGTGCGAGTCGGACTCGCGCACGAAGGGTTCCGTACCAATTATTATAAAAAAATTACGTTTGTTGTATGGGAGCCCCCCTTAAATATTAATTTTATTCTGTTTTTAGTATTTGTTGTTATAGCGGCAACAGAAATACATCATCTGTGAAAATTTCAGCTGTCTAGCTGTCACGGTTCATGAGATACAGCCTGGTGACAGACAGACGGACAGACAGCGAAGTCTTAGTAATAGGGTTCCGTTTTTACCCTTTGGGTACGGAAACCTAAAAACTTGTCTACTTTTGTATTAAATTTAGTACAGGTCATTTAATACAGTACTACCAATATGATGCATAATATGAAATTTAATTTAATATAGATGAGCTATGTTCAATTAAATTTCATATTATGCTAAAATAATTACTAATAATAATTGGTTCTCTTGTTAAATTGTAATGCCGTAAAATAAATTATTTAAAATGAATTAAAATTGACCCAATTACTGTTAGTCTAATTCCGTTCGAACAAATAGGCTTATCGTATTACATGGGGCGTAATGAATACTGCGAAAAGTAAAAGTAGTTAAACATTCTTTTAAACCCTTAAATACATACTAAACTAATTAAAAGATTATAGTTACTAAATTACAATCATTAAGCTTTCGGATAAGATAAGTATAGATAATAAGTGATAATGAAAACAAATAATTTCCAATGTCTGTCGTTAGGTTTCAAAGTAAACTTATATTGTGTTCATCACTCCTAATTTGTTAACTGTCGCAATTATTTTAATAAATATTTTTTTTAACTCTGTTGATTCGCATGGTAACTAATTAAGGGCAGGTAGTCCCAATTTTCCCAATTTTACATAACTTTGATTCAATAGTAAACAAAGAAATAGTGATTTTTTAAAGCTAAAAAAAATAGATATTATAGTTGACTATATTTACTAAGATAATTTGTGGTTCAAAACATGATATCAAAAACTTCACTCGATGAAAAAAAAATCCGAACAGGAGCCTAATTCGAATATTTTTTTATGTTTTTCTTATTTTACTTGGAGAATATGAAAGTTTTACCTCCAAAAAAAATATCTAAGCAAAGTTAATAACATATAGAACAATTATTTGTGGTTAAATTTTTCAAAACAATTTAATCCTTTTAATAATAAATTATTATATAAGAAAACGGCTTGCGCACGTGGATTCAGTCGCCCGCCGGGCCTTGACGAGGTAGGACCTATGTCCCTTTTGCTGGCGCACGGCTGTCCCGTCGATTTATCGAACGATTTATTTAAAGAACGTAGTGTAATTATAACAGTACAGTCTTTTTTAACCGACTTAAAAAAAGGAGGAGGTTTCACGATTTGACCGTAGGATAACTTCGTCGTTTATGAACCGATTTAGATGATTCTTTTTTTGTTGGAAAGAAGATATTCCAAGAGTAGTACCATGACCATGAAACTGGGATCTGATGATGGCATCTCAGAGAAATCGAGGGGAACCTTTGGACATCGTAGTGCGACTAGTGCGTTTGTTTTTTTGTTCATTGAGTATTTTAGAGCACTACTATTTAAAGAAAGTCTGGACTCGATCTGATGATGGAACCCGAAGACAGTCGAGGGCACTCCTCAACGATTCACAATAATTACCTGGTGTTTGGGCTTGATTAATTTGTATTGATGAGAACTTTACACCTAAATGGGTTGTGGTCATCTTTAGGGGTCTGATGATAAAGACGAAGGACAGTCAAAGGAACTCCTCAACGTTTTACAGTAGCTACCTTGTGTTTGGATTTAATTCATTTCTATTGATGAGAACTTTGCACCCATATGGGTTGTAAGTGCCATTGGTCTGATAATGGAGACCATAGACAGTCGAGGGAATTCCTCAACGAACGAGTTTACAATCTCACGAGATAGATTATAATCTAACGGTATTTACAATTTTACGGTGACACATACAACAAATAAAGCATGTGTCTCTTCGTGAGATAAAAACAATGTAAGAAACCTAGTCAAATTGTTCGCGACAAGTGTCTAAAACAGTGTTTTTATATAGTCTATAGAAAGAACGTTCGAGAAAGTACGCTATTGCCGTGTTTGTGATTCTTTGTCGAGTACTTTCTGTTATTATTAGTTTTAAAAGTAAGTAGGTAGGTACAAATTCTCTCGAGAATAGTCTCGTCACAGGTGCGCGTACGCAAACTACTTATAAAAAACATCGAGAAATGTTAATTTAATTTCGACCGTACGCCGAGAGCGTAAAGTACCTACTTCCTTCTTCCGTTCGAGTTATTTATTATCCTTTTGCTTATAGTTTCCTTTGTATTTTTTTGTTAATGTTTTTTGTGCATGCTTTTTGTATGAATTAAAAGATTGTCTAGCGAACAAATACTACACACCGCTAGAGGATTCGCGAATATTTTTTGTGTGTCTGCGCATAGTAAGTTTTGTTTTCGACATTGGAACAGTCAGTTTTGTTTACGATATTCAAGCAGTCAGTTTCGTTTCGATATCCGAATAGTTAACAGTTCTTTCCGATTATAGTTTCAGCTCAATTTTTCCAGTATTGTCTGCTTGTAGTGTCTTACCATAGTCAAATAGTGTTTCATTTCTTCTCCATCTACAATAATAGTGCAGTATTTTCCAAACCCACCTCTCCGTTCCACGAAGCTAACGTTTACACCCGGAACTTTCGGTACAGGGCGGTTAGTGGCTCAGATTTGGTTCCGTTATAGTTTTTGAATTTCCAAACACGAGTCCACCCGTCTGGTACACAAATAATTGAATAAATTACGACTTGAAGCAATTTGTATTTACAATATCTATTCAAATTAATTTATTACATTTAAATGTTAGGTTTTCGCAATTACTACCTATTATAATAAATCAAGCTGACAATTTAATAAAATAAGTTGACCTACTGCCTACACGACACGCTTACCTATACTGTGACACTTCGCTCAGCTTTGGGTTCAAGTCGGCGACGCGTGTGCACGACTCGTTTCGCGTAAAGGGTGGTAGCGTTAAATACCTACTTTGCTTGGCGTAGACGGCCTTAAGGTACCTGACGAAATTATTCTTCAACAAATATAAAGGGTGTAAAACACCTGTTAACGAAGCCGAAAGGCACTTGTTCTCCTCGTCATTGCAATATTTTTTTTGTTCTACACCATACCTGGGAAACTTCTAGTTACGGAGATATTGGGGGTCAAAGTTCCAACATTTTGACAAGTTTTTTTTTAAATACAAGTTTTTATTGTGAGATTTTACTTTAAACACCTCCACGATCCCCGTACTATTCAATCCATCCATCAGCACAATGCTTTGAGTGCGTTACATTTGAGTTCTACCACAAAACATGATGTTTCACCCCAAAAAAAAAGTCGTTTCCCAGCAATAATTTTTGCGTAAAGTTACTTAGTTTGATGTACTTACAGAATGTTTGGTTGACGGCTTCGTGATGAGGTCTTTTACACCCTGTATATACGGTAGGCTTGGGTAGTACATGCAAGAAAATCGATCCAATGCAATTCTGATAACCCGATCAATGAAATTGGAAAAGCGAAGTAGGTAATGTCTGCCTAGCTATCAATCATTCGTAGAATTATTATAAATCGTTAAATCGTGGAATAGTTTGTGACTTCAGTTGAATAATTAGTGTTTACTAGCTACCTGGGTATTCCTTTGACTTTCCCCTGTAAGATTACCTCAAATTTCAGTTGTAGCTTGTCGGGTCCAGAGCTCTCATATTCAAAAGTTTTCTCGTTGAATTTTGTAAGGCTTTAAGTTTATTCGAAATATTTCTCGCAGTTGACCTTTCATATTTTATGAGACATAATGAAATAACCCGTATGGCCTATTTTTGGGCATGTCTGATATACGCCCCTGGGGACCAGACGAACTAAAGATCACGTGAAATTACTTTATTGATGCGAATTTATACAAAGAGTAGACTTTTCTGCATCATCATAAAGCTAACATTAACATTTATAAATAAATCTTCATGTCTTAAAGATGCCGTTGTAGAAGTAGTCTTGACTTATTTACAGACTGAGTAAAAACTGAAAGGGATTTAAATATTTTGGCCGACCTACCATTCCACCATTTTATTTTATTTGCAAAATTCCAGACACATTGCCATTGTATGGGACAAAATCTTTCAAAACGTCGCGTTTCTGAAAGTTACAGTCTTCGCTATCAATACTTCTTTTGGGGTGAAGTCGCTGAAAAGGTGCTAGTTAATTATGTGCTCTACAAAGTATTGTGGTCTTGTGGATTGTGCTTCTAATAAAATTGTCATCATATTGTTATCTTCCTCGTTATTGCCTATTAACGAGCAGTTTGCTTGGATGCCTTTAAACATCAAGTTTATTGAGCAGTTAATTTTATGTTCAAAATATTGTTTATTGTACCTATGTCGTGCAAAGGGCCTACTGTATGCGTACTTTTATAAATAACGAAAGATAATTCACTTCTTTTTACCTTCGGTAAACACGAAATTAAAAATGCACGAGTCGAGAGCACGGTAGCGGTGTGACGACTAGTGATTGGATTCTTCTGTTGTCAATTTCTGCTACGCGTATCGTAAGCTGTCATCATTTATGAGCATTACGTACGTCACCTAATGAATGAGTCACATCGATAGTTCAGTGTCGGTCGAAGCGCTCGTAAGAGCATGTAGTTCGGCAATCGTCGCGCGTTGTAAATATTCTAGAGAACGGTTGGCGGACACCCGCTTAGTTTCTGAATCATCGTCACATATCCGCCCGCGTTGATCCCACTCCCACCAGCTCCCGTCAGTGTACGACGACGCACGCGCATGTTTACACGCATTGTGCCTTTACTAACAGTGCATGAAAAACAACGGTTAAGTGCTCTGAAAGTGTTTATTTCTGTGCTTACAATTGGTTGTTATACGGATCGTTTTCACTAGAAACTGGTAAGCTGCATAGTTTTTAGTTTTTTCTTATATCAAATAAACCGGCGTTATTTATGTATAAATGAGTAACTAAACCTATCTAGTAGATAGGAGAAGCTGTTTAGCTGGTATGTCACGTTCAGTGTACTTAAAACATTGGCTTTATTCAAACTACACGATAAAATTGTTAATGTAGCTGTTCGTTCTAACAATATAGCGTATGTTTTCCTGCAAATGGCGCAAGCTTATCAGTGTTAGTAATGTATGGCGTATGGGACTGTCGCCCGACGTCAGGCAACACGAGTTATGTCAATGAACTTAATCGTTTTGGTATGGCCATAATAATATGCTGTGTGGACACTGTGGACATAGACAACATCATTATATTTGTAGAACCTTTTTGATAAGGTTGTTCGCAACACAACATTATATTCGCAAATATTTACGTGTTACATATTCGCGCAGCCTATTTTTATACTCGTCCATGGAAACGTTTAGGTAGAGTACGTATTTTATTTTTTAGGTATTCAAGGAATCGATATATCCACACAGCACAGGGCTATAAAGCTATTATTCCAAATTTATGATGAAATATACATAAATGATATGATATTGCTACGATAGTACTCTACATTTTGGTGACATCGTACATAGGTACTTATTAATATTATCGATGCACCTCCATAAAAAACATGTAATTTTTCCTTCAATACCACCACCACCTGCTCTACCTGCATTAGTGTTTGCCAATCCAATCCTTGTAGTCAGCAGAATTTGAAGCTGATTCAGATTTGGCTCAGGAAGTTGCTCCATGCACCGGCAATCGATTCCAGTCGCCATTGTTCGCGATATAACGCTCTGCTCATGTGGAAAATTCATAGTGGGTTAGGTAGCTATTCAATTCTATAATGCGGTCGGCAGTACCATTGCAAATACCTCGACACAGGATAAAGTGCCGCATTATGTCGGCTGTGTCCTTTGTGTGTTGCTATGGAGATACGCTACTTATATTTAGAAGCATACAAAACAATGTTATGAATAGACCAGTGTCTATTCATAACATTATTAATCCTCATAACATAACAAATCCATATAAAAACGTTGAAACTACTAAGTATTGTCGAGACTGAGTAGTCTATGTATCAGTACTTCGGCGCCGTCATCACGTTCTCGTTGACGTTCCGGTGACGGCGGCGGTGGACAAACGGCCTTAGACAGATGTAAAAGGCCGCACCGGTATCCCCATTTCACTTGATAAAAGTGAATTATGAAACGGAACAAACCATGCGCGGTCAAAGGTTTTTGTTTTGCCCTGTCATAAGTTCATAACGAACGTATCTCAGAAGCCCTTTTCATCCCTGTTTTGTAATTTGTACGCCGACTATGCGGAAAGTTTGTAAAGGTAACTTTATTAAAGTCGTTCGTGTGAAATTACTGAATTCATTGCCATGTAGCATCTGTTCAGAAAGCTGAGGTAAGCTATCCAATTTGACTATAAATGAGACTCAAGTACTCTGTCGTATCTTTCCTATCTCCCCTTTATTGAGTAGACTAAAGTTTGAAAACATACTTTTAAGTCGTTGTTGATAGTGTTTATACCGCTACCTACTGTTGTTGATCCGAATCAAACGGTCGGATTTGACCAGCTGGCACCTATCCCAAGCGTAAAGTAAATATAGAACGGACTATATTGCTGGAAAGCAATATGACATCAGTGTTCGTAACATCTCATCTCGCGTTGCCATTTCATACTAAGTTGCCCTTGAAATAATTAGTACTATTGTATTTATAAGATGCATGTCAAAATTTTGAGTAACTAGTATCTACTCTTTAAGAGGCTAGGGTCATCATCTGTCTAGCCTTTTCCCAACTATGTTGGGCGGCTTCCAGTCTAAGCGGATGCAGCTGAGTACAAACTGAATTTTACATGGAGCGACTGCCTATCTGATCTCCATAACCCAGTCAATACTAAGTAATACGATACCCATTAGTAAGACTGGTCGTCAGACTTTTTGGTCCACCGACTATCTGTAACGACTGTTTAAAGATCTACAGATGACAGCCGGAACCAACGGCTTAACGTGCTTTCCGAGGCACGGAGGAAACTCGGTATGTAAGGGTGGTGACCCATCCACAGACTCCTAGGCAAGTACGGCTTAACCTAACGATTGACCCGAGCGGCTGTTATTATTTAGCCACGAGCTCCTCAAGAAATAGGCTAGGGTACTGTTAAATAATTTGAGTGAGTTGCAAAATGTTCGTAATAGGAAAGCGCTCATTAAAAATGTATATGAGTGTGTCATTTAGGTAGGTGGCGGTTACGAATGTAGAGCAAGTTAAGAGGTGCCTACTTTCCTTTCTGCCTCCACCTAGACGTTTCAGGGGTGATGCTCTAGTAGTTCTGAACACTCCACTTTTGACGTCGACGCCGTTTTATATTTACTTATTTAATATTCTGGAAAGTTTTAACAACTTTTATACTGTAAGCTAAAAGTTAGGTGCAATCTTTCAATTGAAGTAGATACTTTCGTTTACTTGTGACTAAATAAAACACACTATCTATTGTTGTTAAAAGTATGGTTTTATCTCATAAGTCATAATAGTGTAAAATAAAGTCGCTGTCCGCTTCTCTCTGTTTCTCCGCGTAATTCTAAACCACGCAATGGATTTTGATAGTCTTCATTGTCATTTAGAGAGTTTATTGGAAACGGTTTATATTTACAACAAGTGCTATAAATTCCACCCAGGTGAAGCCGGGGTGGGTCGCTAGTATTTTAGTAAAACTCAAAGCCTATCTTAGCGAGCAGTATATGGCCGAATACTGATGTGCAACTTATGACAAAATTAAATTAGATTGATAATGGTTAAGACTATTTCAATCGCTAATTTGATGTCTTGGACATCTTGATGAGAGAGAACAAATTCTTTATTCCGTATGGGTTCAGTTGATTTGTTGTCAAGAATTTAATATTTGTTCAGTGAGACATACTAAGATATCTCAATGCCAAGGCAGTGGGCGTGTCAGCTAGGTGCCAGTAATGTCTGAAACATCAGTCAAGTGCAAATCGAGCCCTGGTGCTAAGCAAGCAGTGCGTGCCGTAACTTTGAAGCAGCTAGCCAAGCTCATTGTGGAAGCGGTATGTTAGTATGCTTCCAGGATTTAAACGAAGCCAACGATAGGGCTGTGCAGGTGGCAACATACTGTTCGAGTATTATTTGAGTCTATCGACACACAAAAGAGGTTGGAGCTCGTGGCTAAATAATAACAGCCGTTCGAGTTGATCCTTAGGTTAAGCCGTGCTTGCCTAGGTTGGTCTGTGGATGGGTGACCACACTTACATACCGAGTTTCCTCCGTGTCTCGGAAAGCACGTTAAGCTGTTGGTCCCGGCTGTTATTTGTAGATCTTTGACAGTCGTTACAGGTAGTCAGTGGCCCAAAAAGTCTGACAACCAGTCTTACCAAGGGGTATCGTATTACCCAGTACTATCTGGGTTGTGGAGGTCAGATAGGCAGTAGCTCCATGTAAAATACTGGCATTCAGCTGTATCCGGTTTGACTGGAAGCCGACCTCAACATAGTTGGGAAAAGGCTAGGCAGATGAATATGATGATCGACACACAAAATAAGAAGAAATATGCTTCGATGTCCTGGATACAGTCGAGGCTTCTACAAGCAATATGGTTTGGCAGATCTTTGCTCTATCAACTAAGTGAGAATTCAAATAACCTTCTTGGTTACATTGACATAATTGACCAGACGATGTCTAAAGAATATTTAAGCTCCTCTTTAATTTAGAATCCTCTTAATCAAAAGGAAAATTTCTATAAATTAATAAATTTTAACGCTGATCCTCAGAAATGTCTCTTGACTTTACATTGGGCTTTACCTACCTTGATTACATCAACATCACAGGCAGTCTACCTTGATTATTATCTGTAATATAGGTACTTATTATTTAAAACTGACAAGTCTACAGAAGTAAAGTGGGACAAGCGAGCTCTTATTGGTCATACGATAGCTGTCCTGCACATACTAAGGATTGTGGTGTCACGCGAATGACACATGGCTAACCAAAAGTGTATGTTGCTCGCCAGATGGTAGGCTTAAAATTAAATGCCCTCTAACGAGATTCTGGCTCAATCGTTATAGATTTGTATTGTACTTTTTTGGCGTAGGCAATAGATATAAACACAAAGTTTATGAAACACCTACAAACTGGGCAGTTATTTGTACATTACGGATCTATTTATATGCTGAAAATCACGGAACATTTTATTTTTTTTGCTCGTGTGAATTAAATTTTCGTACTTATGATGAATACCATCGTTTAGTACGATGTCAAGCTTTACATTATTTCGTGTTAATTACCAAGACGTTAATAACCTTGCTCGTACGTAAGTCAGTAAGCTCGTAGGTATTTAAGTAGTAAAGTAAATCATTCAATGTAACCACGGAACAGAAAAAACAGTGGAAGTGCAATGCACCAAAATTACTACAGGAACCGCTGTCGCGAAACTCACACAAATAAACCGATAATCATATACTGCACTACAAAGAAACAATTCCTTTGATTTGTAGTTTTAAGTTTAGTCAAAATTAGCCTACATCACAGATTTGGAAATAAACCCTGAAATTCTACAAATAAGATTTACTTTGCTATAACGGCAAAACGTATTTACGGTCTATAGTCACACTAAGATTCGATTGACGATTCAATTCCGCTACTCGACCATAGATGGCGGTATTCTCAAGGGTCGCAATTATCAACTTAATTGCGTTAAACGTACGGTTGACATTTGCGTGATCGATCGAATTCTGCTGCTACTCGGTCAAGGCCGCACCACGTAGCACATTGAAATTCTTTATCGATATCGATAGATACCTGATATTTTGTTCAATTAGCATAAATAAGATTTGTTGTGAGTACATTTATTTATTTGGTACACAAACCGCTGTTCATTTTAAACCATTAATTAATAGACACACAGACAGACAAACAGACAGGTAAATTTAAAATTAAATAAAAGTGCTGTATGTATGCATGAATACTTGTATATTCAAATTTTACATAAAGACTGCAACGTAATGAAAATAGTAAAGTTCAGAGCATATCGTGCTTGATTTGGTTGGCATCCAATTAACTCTACCCGTTGCATCTATCCATTTCTCTTTGATGCTTGCGTCTTTGGGAAACCTAAAAATATTTTAAAGGACCTACTGATGTCTAATTAGTGATCAATGCAACGTCTCAATCATTAATAAATTATAATAATTATGTTACTATTTAAAACATTGATTATATTTTTGCTTCATCGCATTTATGCCACCTTAAATTGGGACACGAAATTTACTTAAAAATAAATTTCGGGTATGAATGAAGGCGACCATAGACTTGTATTGTAATGTAAAACTAAATAAATAATGAAACAACATTGTTTAGGTATTCCTTGTATCGATATCAATCGACAAATTCAATATTCAACTTGACCACATCACTACTTGAGTAGCGAAGTGCTTTCGACAATAAAAATCAATCCAAAATAAACTTTCTCTTAATTGTATAAGGTTGGTTTTGACTAACTGTATTAAATATTAGTAAATTGAAACAAAACAAGATTTTTATTAAAAAACAAATAAAATCGTACTTTCCGATGATACGGAATACCTCCATTTTTAAGATTTTTTCTCCTACTATCATTTTTGCACTCTAAAACGGAACAATACGGCATAGCTAGGTAGATATGAATTTGTCGCCACACTAGCAACTCGACGCGATGTCAGAACGCGACTGGGATCGGTTAAGCGGTTTAGTCTACATTTGACAGATTCTACTTATGACATCATATTCTACATTTGACAGATTCTATATTTGACAGATTCTACAATCGACAGATTCTATGTTTGACAGATTCTACAATCGACAGATTCTATGTTTGACAGATTCTACAACCGACAGATTCTATGTTTGACCGATTCTACAATCGACAGATTCTATGTTTGACAGATTTTGAATAAGTTATTAATTAACAGGCAACAGTCATTTTTAGGGTTCCGTACCCAAAGGGTAAAAATGGAACCCTATTACTAAGACTTCGCTGTCTGTCCGTCTGTCTGTCCGTCTGTCCGTCTGTCTGTCACCAGGCTGTATCTCATGAACCGTGACAGCTAGACAGTTGAAATTTTCACAGATGATGTATTTCTGTTGCCGCTATAACAACAAATACTAAAAACAGAATAAAATTAATATTTAAGGGGGGCTCCCATACAACAAACGTGATTTTTTTGCCCTTTTTTTGATAATAATGGTACGGAACCCTTCGTGCGCGAGTCCGACTCGCACTTGGCCGGTTTTTATCATATTTATTAGGTATAGTATTATTTTGTAACATAGTTACATAGGTATTTATACAATTACATTGAAAAAAAAAAAAGCTATGCTTATTTGTAATAAAAAAAAGTATGGATAAGAAATAAAAGTACAGAAACAGTTGGATTTGAATTATTTACTTAAAAAATTATACTTATTTGTAAATAAAAAGAAAGGAAAAATTTTAAAAATCACATTGAAAGAAAAAAACGAAAAGTTATACTTATTTGTAATAAAAAAAGGAGAAAAAGTATGGAAAAGAAATAAAAGTACAGAAACAGTTGGATTTGAATTATTTACTTAAAAAATTATACTTAAAAAAAAAAAAAAAAAAGAAAGGAAAAATTTTAAAAATCACATTGAAAGAAAAAAACGAAAAGTGATACTTATGTTATAAAAAAAATTAAATTACAGAAACATTACAAAAAACTTTTTTGCAAAAAATAAAACTGATTTTTAAAAAAAAAGAAAGAAAAACACAAAAAAGTGAAAAATAACTTTAGCTTCAGAAGCCTGACCTTTGTTTGATTGATTTGGTGTTTTTGTCACCGGCTTCTGAAGCTAGTTATTTTTCACTTATTTGTGTTTTTCTTTTTTTTTTTTAAATCGGTTTTATTTTTTGCAAAAAAGTTTTTTTGTTTAGTGTAAATGATGGTAATAATCTTTTGTTTGTTTTAAGTTAACTGTTATTTTTTGCTACTTTATTATAAGATGCTCATAATTCTTTATTATATGATGCTCATAATTTTAAGTTAAAGTTAAACTGTTACTTTTTGTTTAGTCTAGTAGAATAAGTTTAAATAAAAAAAAACCTCAGTTAAAAGTTGCCTTTGTTCGTATAGTATTGATACGCATTATGCCAACTTACGCAAATGTCCAAATGCGCAAAACTCCAACTACGCATAGTACCAACTTCGCAAAGAGACAAGCTCGTACCAAAGTACCAACTACGCTAATTACTAAACTGCAACACGCAAAGTACCTACCAACTACGCTGAGTCGGCTACGTAATTTCGAAACACGCGAGCTCGCTGCACGTTAGTGGGACAGATCTCGACTCACACAAATCCAATACACGGAATCTCCCGACAAACCTTATCGCGACTCATCAAATCCCGATGTACGAAATCGCGATATTGACAGCTGTCATCTGAAATGTAGATCTCATCGAGACCTATCACTTGTCCTTACACACAACTAGTCTAAGGTCTATAGTTTCCGAGATATAGCCGTTTTAATTTTGACAGCTGTCATCCGAAATGTACATCTCATCGAGACCTATCACTTGTCCCTACACACAACTAGTCTAAGGTCTATAGTTTCCGATATAAAGCCGTTTTAATTTTGACAGCTGTCATTCGAAATGTAGATCTCATCGAGACCTATCACTTGTCCTTACACACAACTAGTCTAAGATCGATAGTTTCCGAGCTCTAGCCGTTTAAATTTTGACAGCTGTCATCCGAAATCTATCCCCTACCCTTCCACTGACTAAGAAGTCATTGAAAAAGTGATCATTTTGGTAAAGTAGTCTTTCTGGTAAAGTAGAATTTATATGCATTGTGGGGGCTGTGGTCATTATGAAAAAGTGGTCATTTTGGTAAAGAGATCATTTTGTGAAACGCAGTAGTCATTATGAAAAAGTGGTCATTTTGGTAGTGGTATTTTTGGTAAAGTAGACTTTATGTACCTAAAGGGATAAAAATGACTGTTGCCTGTTAATTAATAACTTATTCAAAATCTGTCAAACAGAATCTGTCGATTGTAGAATCGGTCAAACATAGAATCTGTCGGTTGTAGAATCTGTCAAACATAGAATCTGTCGATTGTAGAATCTGTCAAACATAGAATCTGTCGATTGTAGAATCTGTCAAATATAGAATCTGTCAAATGTAGAATATGATGTCATAAGTAGAATCTGTCAAATGTAGACTAAACGGGTTAAGCGTAACAACGCATAATTGTGACACGCGTGCCACGCCTACTTAGCACTTCCACTGTTTTTTCTGTTCCGTGATTTTCTTAAACAGTATATATAAATACATTTCTAAGTACTTACAAGTAATTCAAGCGACCTTTTAATAATATCAAAGTCTTTGATTTCGTTTGTTTAATTAAGAAAATTGATCTAGGCAATTTAAGAAACTTGAGTAAAATTATTTTGTTCTCCTACGATTTACGAAGTAAGTACTTACCTATTATATGTAGGTATGTGTGCTTTCGTGCTTTCTACCTTTGTGTGTACCGTTTGTATACGCAGAAATTCGTAAGAATCAAAATATTATGATACATAAATGTAAGTTTGCTAACTAAAAACGTAAATCATTTATAATGAACACCATTCGGCGCGTCATGCTCGTCAAAAGAATTTTTAATTAAATATGTGTTTCTTACTAACTGCAAACATATTGTTGGTAGGTACTTAATGCATTATTTTAGAATAAGATATACCTAATTAAAACCGAAATTCGAACATAAATAAATATGATTATGGTTATGCTTGTGTGTGTGTTACATTTATTTCCTTTTGTTCTTGAAAGGAAAATGAGTTACGATTTAATTAAAATAGTAAATGTTAATGTGACTATTATTACACAGACATTGGTGTCGATTCGGTTGTGCACAAACTAAACTTAATTTAGGCTATTGCTATCTTTTACTAAAGGGCAGTGCGAGAAAAGGACGGCTATATCTATGAACTAAGTTAGAGATGTCAAACTAGTTTATGCCTTGCGCTTCACCGTGTTTTTAGCCGACATGTTGTGTGTTTTTACGTGCACCCTTCATTTGTATAGAAATATTAGTTCCAACTAAATTTCTATACAAATGAAGGGTTTGCTGTTTCGTTCATGCACAGTCGAACGATTTCCTCAATACTTCGTTTCTTCGTTTTAAAATCGTTTTCTCTCCCAAGGTAGGAGTTAGGGTTTAACGCAGAATGTGCACTAAGCAAAATGTGCACTTAACGCAAAATGTGCACTCTGCAAAATAGGATTTCTCAAAATGAGCAGTTATCAAAATGTACTACAACTACACTACTACTACGTACTGTACTACTGTGTGTAGTACTTCTCAAAAATAAAAACCGTTTGCATACCTACTATATATTTTTTATTATTTTGACCGATTTTTAGCATAATTATGTCAATTCTACATTAATTTAATGGGATCACGCTAAAAATCATGCAAAATTATAAAATATATATAGTAGACAAACTGTTATTATTTTTGTAGTGCTCATTTTGAGAAGTGCTATTTTGAGAAGTGCACATTTTGCGAAATGCACATTTTGCGAAGTGCACATTTTGCGTCAAGTGCACATTTTGCTTTGTGCACATTCTGCGTGAAACCCGTTAAAAACTGGGAGCCAAACAATTTAACTTGAAGACAAAATAGCGGATAAGGATTGTCAGCACGTATACAGACAGAATTTCACTGTGGCTGCGGTTTTTCATCGCACTCCGTGGTTTCCGATTGGGTCTGAATACTGATTGTTTGTTACAGGAGTTACGTCATAAATATAGCATAGAAATGATTGTTGTCTCGATCTCGTCTCGTTACACACGTGCATTCGTGCGTGTTGGGCTATAAATAACTTGAAATACATATTTATATCCTTATAACTAGCAGACATAAACGTATCT
Organism: Xestia xanthographa; assembly: GCA_905147715.2. Classification (NCBI taxonomy): domain Eukaryota; kingdom Metazoa; phylum Arthropoda; class Insecta; order Lepidoptera; family Noctuidae; genus Xestia; species Xestia xanthographa. Next base: position 22,796,207 of record LR990642.1, on the reverse strand, counting down.
TCCTCTTAGTCGCGAATTACTACATAAACTTACGAGTGTTCATTAACGAACTTCATCTTTAATAATTTATATACATTTTCCCTTAAGTTTCTTTGGATGTTTACTGAAGTTTAACTCAGCGGAACTTTTAATGACACCTTTAAAAATAAAGAACCTTGCCTTACTTGTTCGTTAACGGTGAGCCTAAACTTTAAAGCTCATTTATTATGTATTTGGTGAGTCAGTCTTCGTATAAACTTGCTCATTCTACTAAAAGATCGATGCTCACATTCAAGAAAACTGCTATCGGCACAAACTTAACGAATTGTAAAACAGAATCTGAAACTGTTTTGATACGTATGCACCGACAGACATTTTAAAACTTAGGTAAGTAAGGGTATTATTTTACTTTAAGTATCAAGTCAGTAACGTACGAGAAGGCTCCTTCAGTTCATTTTTCATTATTTTAATTAGTACAAAAAGGCTGTTTTATTACCGTTAAATTCTTCATTAAAGAATCTCTTTAAAAATATAACAGATATAAAACAACCTTTCTGGGTTGCTACCACGCCAATCAAGAGATTACCTACTCTTGATTGGCGTGTTAGCAACCCAGAAAGGCTGTTTTATATGTGTTATTTTATTTTTGATTTTATATCTGTTATTGTGGACAGCATCTTTTCCCTGCATTACTTTTTGCGACAGTAATAAAACTTGTAAGTACTATCGTGGCCTTTTCCGCCTGACCAGTTTAATTTTTTTTCGCTTAAATCATGCGGAGGCGCCGAGCCACGCCCCCTTAAAGTTTGGGCCTATTAGGAAAGCGTCAACTTTGGTGTGCAAAATAACAATAACTCTCGTTCGGCGTGCGTCGTCAGTGCGCTCTGCCGATTCGATATTTTTTCATTCATTATTTCTACACAAAGTCAACGGGGCGGGGCTAGAGAGCGTTTCTATGTTGCGAGTGCAAGCAAAAATTAGCTTAGTGGCGGGAGTGTCCTCGATAGTACTGATTATGTAAATATCGGGATTAGGAATGAGTTATATTTAGATTTGAAACTGCTTTGGCCAAGAAGCACGTAGACGAAAATAAACAAGTGTGCTCTCACGCTATACCTATGTTGGTAAGCATAATGAAATAAGTACCATGCCAGCAGTATGTATCATAAGTTAGGTACTTATTCAAATAAACACCACATAGGCTAGGAGAAACAGCTATTATAAATATACAATAAACCCTTTTTGAAACATGGATGGGCAACAGACGAGGGTAACACTACAGATTTGAATACTGAAACTGAAAATAATTTACAAAAGCTAAAAATTGACTTACCGTTTGATGTCAAAAGGGTGAGAATGAAAATGGTTGATCACTGAAGCTTGAGGTTTTGTAATTTACAGGAGTTTGTTTTCATATTATTGTAATTATTCGAGTAAAGTTAGTTATATCAAGTTTGATCAAAGGCTTCAGCTTTCACTTAATAAAAACAAGCTTAAGACTTTAGTGAAGTTTAAGGATTTTTATCCATGTTTTCGTATTAATTATTGTAATTATTCGAGTAAAGTTATATCAAGTTTAAATCAAAGGCTTCAGTGTTCACTTAATAAAAACATGGTAAGGACTTTCGTGAAGTTTTAGGATTCTCTATCCAACCAAAGGCAACTTTGGCAAAATAAAAGAAAAAACTGAAATGTCTAGGCAGGCGCCCATGAAATTTTTAAAATTGTCTGAACTGCCAAAAGTGCCTTTAAATTGTGAAAAATCCTCTGTAGACATTTTATGATAAATTGTTTTACAAAAGATTATTCGTTTACGAGTTATTAGTCGAATGCAATTAGACAATGAGGAGGGACGAAGTTTATAGCGGTCGGATTTTCATGGGACGTTTTTATTGAGTTTCTAGAGGAATGGAGAAAAAGTTTAAAAAAAAAAAATTCGCCGCTCGTGACTTTTTTTAGGGTTCCGTAGTCAACTAGGAACCCTTATAGTTTCGCCATGTCTGTCCGTCCGTCCGTCTGTCCGTCCTCGCTTAATCTCTTTGACCGTTAGCACTAGAAAGCTGAAATTTGGTACCAATATGTATATCAATCACGCCGACAAAGTAGTAAAATAAAAATTGGAAAAAAATGTTTTATTAGGGTAGAGCCCCCCTATATGTAAAGTGGGAAGTGATTTTTTTTTTATTTCTACCCTAACGTGTGATATATTGTTGGAAAGGTATTTAAAAATGAGTACGGGTTTCCTAAAATCATTTTTTGATTATGTCAATAATTTCGGAAATAATCGCTCCAAAAGTAAAATAAGTTTAGAAAATATGAAAAAAATCTGAAAAGTAGAACTTTATAAGGACTTTCTAGGAAAATCATTTTGAACTTGATGGAAACAACAGTTTTTGTACAAAAAAGACAAAAAGTTGTACAAAATAATTTCTGGACTAAGTTTGTAGTATATTATATACAGTATATACCCACCTTTAAACTCATAAGTGGGAACACTTATTGTGACGGACGGGAAACTACGGAACCCTACACTGAGCGTGGCCCGACACGCTCTTGGCCGGTTTTTTATCTTTCTTCTCCACTCCTCTAGGAACTCAATAAAAAAGTCCCATGAAAATTCGACCGTTATAAACTGTCCTCGTTAGGTGGCCAGTGAGAATGATTATAAGTAGTGTGCAATTATAGTGAGACATATTTTTAAAAGTTGTGACACTGTCCACCCGGGGTCGACAAGCATGCGGTGGACAGCGGGAATAAACCGTCTAAGTATATCAGATGTACCAGACAATAGAAGCAGTAACTTGAGCATTTACTTACAGAGCTAAGATACCTTCAGATCACTGATGAATAAGATGGGGTCAATAGATAAAACGTATCCCTGACCTGCCCGCGTAGCATGGCGACGTAGAAACGGGGAAAGACTCGACAAATCTTTTGTTCATCTGTCATTTTGTCTATTTAATATCGACAAAATGACAGATGAACAAAAGATTTGTCGAGTCTTTTCCCGTTTCTACGTCGCCATACTACGCGGGCTGGGCAGTATAAGGTGCTTAAATAAAACTGTTACTCGGATAATTATTCGTTGCTGAACCATACCGTTGCTGCCTAACGATGCGAATTATAATTCACCAAGCGTCGCCATTTTCTTTTTAATTTAACGTTAATGAGACTTTGTTGCGGACTACAAGCTATTTGTGAAGACAGATGGGTCTACGTTGACGTCTTAGTAATATCTATTCAGACATTTTCTTCGCGTTGATTGTTTTGCTCTGGTGCACATCATCACACGAAGAACACTGGTCTTCAAGTGTCTGTTGTATCTTGTTTGTCGTTCTTTTTCTTATTATTTCTTAACCATTTTCATTTAAAAAAAAGGACGGATGAAAGGCTATAAAACATGTGAGGAGTCCCTGCCCTGGGGAAGACTTAATAAAATTCGCACACGGTAAGGTAGGTAGCTACTTAAATAGGTAGGTAAGTACTTAAAGGCTTACGTGACGAAGGTCTTTATATTGATTTTTACGGACCCTTACCATTATTCGGGAACATAGCCTTGTTTAAAAAACAGATTTTATAGGTAGGTGCTTAGTAAATCTGATCTTTAGCTAAATCTTGAGTACCTTAACTGATATACACTCAAGTGGATTTATGTATGGAAACATGAACATCTGGTTTTATGATCCGCAAACTCACTTTACATGTTGAATAACCGTCTGAAATTACATTTTCTTTTGATGTTGAAAGTTTTAAGTTCGTAAGCATGACATTGTAGGTACTTTAAAGACTCGACTCATATATACTTATATACGATACGTGGGTTGGTATATAGGAACTGTACATTGTCTGGATGCGGGTTCGTAATTTCAAAGTAAGTTCAGGGGTCCACAAACTAAGCCCCATTAACGGATCACACAAAGCTCTGTACATATCTTCCTGTTTGTATACTACACCGTCCTCCGATAAAAGACTTTTTACAGCTATACGGGGCCTGTAGGGAAAATTCCGCATGATTTTTAAGCCTCTGAAGTCAAAATCCTACTATGAAAACGCTATGTGCCCAGAATTTTATTAAAATAGCCGTACAGGTACACACAAGGCAGACTTCCATACAACGAGCGGTTGCACATAACAGAACTATTAGCCAAAATATTTAGCAGATCGTAAGTTGAGAGAACTTGACCCAATTTCATTTATGAAATACTTTATACCCATTTACATTCAACGCTCGCGTTTCATTCAACCTCTTTGCTCCTGGCGGTATAATAATATTAAATCGGTTTTATAAATAATCGGAGATTTTAATATCGTTCAAATTAATATTTCATGCAGCGTTTCTAATTAAAAACCCACTGGGGTTTTAATTTATCTAATAATCATAGATCAGTGTAGTGTTAAAATTCTTATTTATTAGTTGGCCAGTCGTCCCTGTTCCGAACTTGTTAGTTTTGAGGCAGTTAATATCTAGTCAGTGAACAATGTATAGGCTTGTTTACTCGGCAGTTTGAGCTTTCAAATAACGATATCTTTATAGGTTTGTTTACTAACGTCATAGATATATTGATTGGTTTTTCGACGTCACTATTTACCTCTCCAATCGGCTTGATTTAACTTCAGATAATAAGGTTTTAGTCTAACCACCATTCATAATTTTTGTTTCTACGGTTTTGTACAATATTAATGTTTTCTGGTACCTTTACACTCATATGAGTTTTAAAAAATATCCGAACGTTTACCATAGTGGTGGAAATAAGCTTTTTTTTTATCACGCCTAATGGAAAGCGATATGGAACGAGCGTGCCCAGAAGATGGCGCCTGTTCACTCTTGAAGCTTCTTCTTACATATTTTTTTGGGTGGGTCTAAAAGCTTCAGCACATACGACTTGGAAAATACTAAAGATATAAAATTACGTTCAATTTGTTTTGAAAATATCATATCATCTTGAAGAGATTCTTAAATGTTTTTGGTCGAAATTATTGAACACCAGGACAGCTGGGAGAGATCCGTTTCTTTTTAAATGCTAATTTGCGAGGGAACAATCTATGTGCTGATTGGACCTATTGGTATTCAAATCGTCGGCCTTTCTTCGGGTTGACGGAGTAAATATCTTTTTTTTTGTGGAATTAAGTTTTAGGAAACCGTTTTTATGCCATGGACCGTTCTTAGTAATGTCAGTTCTTGCCACTCTCGTCACAAGTTGAACCCTAACATTGTTGATGAGGGTACTTCGAGGAGTTCCTAGAATTGTTTAGCAAAAACCGAATGAGATTTCTCGAAAAACTCGTGTACAGATTGTTTTAAGTTATAAACCCTACCTCCTAACTCACTGAGTGATTAATTTAACCTTGAACGTAGCCTCGAAACCCTTGGCGTAAAACAAATATTATGCTGTACCTATTGAAAGCAAAAGTAGTACGCTGACCATCCTACGTTATCAGACATTCGTTTTATCTAGGTGTAATTTACACGATTACAGTTCTTCAAAGACACGTTATCATTTTATCATATCTTAGTGAGTCAGTCGATAGTGAGCGTTCAACCAGAAACTAAGTGACTAAGGTGTTAAATTTATTAGAAATTCAATTATTTTGTGATTAACTTGCGTGATCGTTTGACGTTCTTTGCCACAATGGATGAGAATACAAGGAAAAATATGAAACATCTCATCAAGATGTTTGAAAAGCGCGTTGACAAGGAAGGGGAAAATGCGGATGCAGCGGATGTTAGAGAAATATCGCAAATGACTCAAGAGGCCTTCAATATAGCTTTAGGTATTGTTCCTTCTATTGTTTGTATCCAGTCCTACGTTATTAATTGTAAGAGAAATGTAACTTATAATACTTACAATTAATTAAATAATTACCGAATGAGTTTTACGTAGAGTACCAGCTGTTACCTACTTCTGAAGTTCGCTTTACGTACTTACCTGCGTTAAGAGCTTTCTTTATACATGTTTAATGTTGCTCCATTTTGGTGCCGCTTAAGTTCATTTGTTTAATTTTAATTTTCCCAACAGACGAGAGAAAAGGCCCCCATAAATTGTCCCTGTCTGTTTTCACTATGATTCATTGAACAAATCGTGTTAAAGTACATAATTTATCTGGAGGTACACACCTACTATGTGTCATATTTTTCTCTTGAAACTTCTCCAAAGCAGACAAGGGTGACTTTGATAGAATTGTGTTTTAGTTGAAAAATGAAATGTTTTATAATAAGAATATTGTTGTACCTAATTATGGAATAAATGGTTAATGAAATACTTTATTGAAAACTAAAGCTTGTAAGATATCTGAGACTGGAAAATGAGGAGCAATCATTAGTAAAAGTGCCTTTGACTATACTTAATGGATAAGGTCACGGGCGGTGTAAATTTCCCATTACGAAGGCCCATTTCTGTGAGTTTATGATGTGCTTATTATTCGTCAAGGTTGACTGAGTGCTCTGTATTCAGAGGGGTTCGGTTCAAAACAAAACAACAACAACAAAAAGTAATAAAACTTCGTATAGAAGAATAACTAAAATATAAACTAGTCAGAAAGATTCAGTCTTCACATAATAAAGCACGTATAAAAAAGTTGTCGTCATCCGGCTGTGTGCCTAGTTGCGGTGTGTGCGGAGTAGTCTCGTGCGTAGAGATCTCGGTGAAGCCATTGTTTCGCGCAATTAATTTTAACCCCAGCACAGCGCTTCTGCATTTTATGAAACACTCTGTATGCTGCTTTATTCGCGTGGAAATTATAAATGTTAGTACTTACATTCGTGCTGCCAGGTCTTTGAAAAACAGAAATAAAAAATGTGGTTTCTGTAGGTACCTACCTACAAAATAAGTAGTACCGCCTAGCCAGTCTTTAACAATTTGATTTTGATTAAGATCTACTAGTTCATCTATTATTACTAACTCAGACAACTTGTATAATCTATTTATAAAGAGCGGTTTATATTTTACACGAAAGATAAAGTATTTATTTTAAAACCACATAAATGATGTGAGTGACGCTATTTATATGAACAGAATCTATGCTAGTGTTTCGCAATTTTCTGCTCCGTTAGAAATATATTCAGTGATATATTCTGTAGGTCTATTGTCGAATCAAGGAAGGATGCAATTAATTCGATCAGCCATTTCTATATCAGGAAATCCAGAGAGATCTGATAGCCTATTGATAACGTACTACTGCCACTACTACTCCACACTTGGTTGAAACCATGAAGCTTCTAATAGTTTCCATGGAGTCCAGTATTAGTAATTTAGATAATAGTTACTTATTTCCTTTTTCCTCTGCGCAGGCAGTGAAGCCGACGCTGCAGCAGCTGCCCAGAGCCCAGCGTCCGAGCTCGAGAGCCTGATCGAGCGCTTGGAGCGCGTTACGTCGCGGCTGGAGCGCCTGCCGCTGCTGCGCACGCGCACCACTACGCCCCCGGGCTCCCCGGCACCGCCGTCGCCCGACACCGACCTCGCTCTACATCAAGCACCAGTCTTTGAACCGACCGACAACATGAGTGTCAACGGTTACCAAGATATAGTACAGGTATGGTCTCTCTTAGACTGAATACTGCTATCTGAAGGTCGGTTTAGACCAAACAACTGCTCATTCTATACGTACACACTTAATTATTTTTGCGTGAACAGGGATAGAGCAATCTTCGCTTAGCCATAGCATTTCAAGAATATTACGAAAATAATAATAATAATATTGAATTTATTTCAGATCAAATACAATCCATATGTTGTTAGTAAGTCTTAACCTAATTGTTAGGCACCAAATTAAAGTCTTTGTAGATAGGCGCAATTGGGTATAATTAATATTAAATCACAATATTTAGAAAGTAAAATATAGGTAAACCGCCCCGTTGCTAGCCAACTACCACACAACAAGACCTAGCAACGGGGTTGCCAGATCTGTCGCCAACACTAATGTTAGTAAAAATTAAAAAATAAGAAACACACTATTTACAAAATAGATACGACTTACACCTATGTGTGCAGCCGTATCCAGTGAGCCAGCATGGGGCTGTCCCACCTATCACAAAATACATTCAGAATGCTGTGGGAGCTAGCACGAACTCTACCGAGAATAGACGCGCACCTTTTCCGCATAATGGCATGGAAACCATCAACCCTGGCGTCGGCGAACATCCCGGAAGCGCTACAAAAGCGTGGTAGACCCAACAGCATCCTGAACACATTATTATACTGGACACGCAAGGCGTTGTATGCCCTCAGCGTATACCTGACCCACAGACTGCACGTGTAAAAAGACTGGCAGTATGCTCTGAAAAGGGTTATTTTGACTTGCGTCGTACAACGTGCAAATCTGCGGATCAGCATATTACCTCGGACAGCCATCGCCCTGCGTTCCCTTTCTATGTCCAGGTCATCATTCAGGTCATGCGTGACCCAGTGACCCAGGTACTTAAATTTTGTTACTCTGGATAACGGAATATTATTTATAGTCACTTTTGGCACGTTAGTGTAACATTTGGTGCCTGCCTTAAATACCAATAACTCACATTTATTTGCATTGTACCTGAGTCCCTGAGTGACCGCGTAGTCTTCACACATCTTAACAAGACGCCTGAGTGCGCTTATTGATGGACTCAGCAACACCATGTCGTCCGCGTAACTTATATTGTTAACGCAAACTCCGTCAATGTGACAGCCTATACGGGTGCTGCTGAGTTCAACAATGAGCTGATTAATGTAAAGGTTAAAGATACGAGGCGAGGTAATACCCCCCTGCCTCACCCCGCACTTCAACCCATACACATCAGACAGAGTTCCACCCCACCTGACATAGTTCGTCTGATTCTCGTACCAAAACTTAAATAAAGAAATAACAGTGCAGTCAACACGGCTTTCCTTTCGCAGTTTTTCCCACAAGATATCGTATGGCACCAGGTCAAAAGCCCTCGAAAGGTCCAGAAAACATGCATTGACCGGAGTTTTCCTGTCAGCATAATACTGAACAGTCTGCTTAAGACACATGATGGCAGTTTCCGTCGATAGTCCGGGTCTGAAACCAAATTGGGCATCATGAAGATTTATACGACTCGCCATATGGGTATCAAGCAAACAGTCCAGTACCTTAGCTGTAACAGTCGCCAAAGAAATAGGCCTATAATTTGCGGGGTCTGTAACATCGCCCGTTCTATTCTTAACTATTGGCACGACTATGGTCCTCATAAGCTTATCTGGCAAGTACGAGTGACTTATACATAGTGAATAAAATGTTGCCAACACCCTCGGTAAATGAACTCCCGCGTATCGTAAGTGCTCGACGCTGAGGTGGTCATGTCCCGGAGACTTACCTCCGGCCATCTTTCTAATGACATCGGTTATTTCTTTGGCCAAAAACCTTAAACACGGAGAACTATCCTCAGCGCCAATCACCGACGAAGACACGGACGTAACCGGTCCCGACAAGGGATCAACCTGGAACTGTTTCACAAACAAATTTGAAATGGCTTGAGGGTCACAAATTCCTGCCACGCTCACCGGCAGACTCGGCTTGGGGTTCAGTTTACCTGTACTCTTCCAAAACTTCCCGAAATCTTTAGATTTGCGCTGCTCAGCCATTATGTCTAGTTTTATTTGGGTGGTTTTGGTGGTTTGGTATAATGCTCTTAATTTCTGTGTTCGGTTAGCTCTGATTCTAATTCCACATCGATTGAAGAGTGCTCCACGCCTTATAAAGGTCGTTAAAGCCTATGTTCCACATCAATAGGTCACGAACTGCAGTAAGTAATAGGCTTGTGTCCTGAAAAAATCTAATTAGTCTGTCAGTTAGATTTTCAAAAAATAATTGACACGTATTTTGAAGATACCTACGACGCTTTTAAAATTCTCAATAAGTACGTCACGCCGTGTTATAACTTTTAGTGGGTTGTGACGTCACGAGCCCCCACTCCCGAGTTTGATGCATTTTTTCTTTGTCAATATTCATTGATTTACAAAAACAAAAAATACGTGTCCATTGTTTTTCAATACTCTAACTGACGGACTAAATAGATTTGCAATTTATTGATGGTGGAAACATTGGTGAAAACTAGCCTATTGGATCAATTTAAAATAAGTGTTTCGTGAATAATTTATTTTTTATAGCGTCGGTTAATGTGCACCGACTAATGATTTCATTCGTGTTACGTTGACCGAGCAAAAACCGCACTGCACATAGACTCATTACCAAGAAAACAGTAAGCACGGCATAAAGAAAGAAGAGGACTGTAGTATAAGTTAATCCATACATGGCTTTATAAGTACATTGAACTGTACGATAAACCCGTTTCCAACACTCCGTTTGTTTTTGCCAAACCGTCTTCTTTTCCATAAAGAGGATATGAAAGTACTTACGATAAATCATTTATGTATTTAGTCAAATACAAATCAATTTTAACTTGAGGACAGGTTTAAAGGTTGTGTGACAAGATATTACGTAAATAAATTGCTTTTCGGATCGTATAAAACGAATAAATGCTTTTAATACAAATACAAAATAGTTTATTGACTCAGTTAGATATTACATTACATCTTAATGTGTTTGGAGCCCCCTTTTAGGCAAACAATGCCTGTATTAGAAGGCTCCAAACTTTTAAACTCTGACCTTTTCAATGAAGACGTTTATCTTAAAAGATTTAGCAAACTCATTTTTCGCAAAGTGGAACAGAGAAAAGGGATTAAACATTCAGAACGGAATATGAGACAGAGAAAAGCTCACGAAAATTTGGGTAAATAATATACAATGGGAGATACATAAAAACGAGCTTGTCCTCTTGGGACGGCTAGGGTAAGGTCTTGGATGTGTGCTGGTATCAATTAATAACGGTCGGGTGAATAGCGTCGCGTAAGGCCCAGCACACACCGCTGGAGGCGCAGCGGAGCGCATTTGAAGACAAAAATTTAATATAAACCTTCCTACCTTGATATACGGTCAATATAAGAATAAATCCGCAAGCGGTACTCGGAGCGCCCTCAAGCTACTACAAGAGCATGCGCTTGATTGTATATCAAGGTAGTTAAGGTTTAAGTAGGTATATTAAATTGTTGTCTTTAAATGCGCTCCGCTGCGCCTCCAGCGGTGTGCGCTGGGCCTAAAGGTTCGCTCCCAGGAAATATGAGTAACCGCTCAATTTCCCCCGTTCAGTCAACTAGCCGCCCTTTAGCAAACATTTACCCTGGATGCTAACTGTTACACCAAGTCGTCCGAGTGTTTGTCAACGCTGATTGTTTTACCAATCTGTGATTGAGTTAAAAAAGTGACGCTTTTATGCTTTTTGTCTAAAAGGTTTTTATTATTGTGGGCGTCAGATTTGTTAAAAAGTGTAGACAGAATAATGAATTTATTCACCTTGAAAGTAATCAGAAAAATGGATGAATGTAAACAACGCCATAAAAAATAAAGGTACAAATTAAGTCAGGACGGAGGCATTAGCTCTCTTGTTTTGTAAGTATAATTGACATACTGCCATACTGCTAGTTCGTTAGGTACTATTCAAGTACTCTGGTGCTTTTGTATCTCTTTAAATTAATTTCAGTAGATACCAGAAAAAGCATTAGTGTTAATAATAAAATGAAGAAAATGTTTTTCTTTGAGTAAGTTATAGGTAATATTATATAAAATAAAATTATAACTTACTCAAAGAAAAACATTAGCACACATAGCATCTTATAGCATCTTTTGATAAAATAAAAAGCTCATACTATGACACAATTTAGGTCCAAGTGGACACAGCAGGAATGATATAAAGGCCCGAACCAAGATGCCAAGAACAATGTTATATTGTCAATTGAAACTATTAACATACACAACATTATTACATTCTGCCATGTAAACCTAAGTTATTCAGTTTTTTCTCTATGTATCTAACTAGAACAAAGTATAAATTAACTTTTTCATGCGAAGAAAACTAAAATCCATTTTCATAACAAAAGTCGGCTCTTATTGGTGAGGCACGTAATAAGGACATAAAGTTCAAACATACGATACTTTGATATAATGATACCGTCTTTCAAATTTATCATAATAGTGTAATAACGTATTTCCGAGTATTTTTTTGTGTTTTTATTTAACGCTCCGCCTGTTCTGAAATTATTCCGCTGTAAAAGCTAGTTCGTCTAGAACACAATAAGTTTTCGTAATGCAGTCGCTCTACCTATATTGTAACATACTCTGGTTATCAATTTTAAATGGAGCTAATTGAAGTCAAGCCAGTTACCAGACGTGGTGGAGTTTTGCCCCAGGGGTTGTGGTTGCAGCCATACCTACTGGGTAAGTAATTGCTAACGAACTTTTGTTATTTATAGGTAGGTATTTCATTTTTGATGAGACAAGTCTAGACCCAACGCTTAAATACCTACTGAACTTTTGCCCCATTTAATCTACGAGCCGAATATTTGTGCAGACTGAACAATCACGTCTGGTAACTAGGTGTGTTTAGTTAGCCCCCTGTGCCGTGCCTGCATGGAAGAAGACGAGACAGCAGCCCACTGCCCAGTGGTGGCAGCATACAGGGCAAAGTACTTCGGTAACCCAGGTACCTACTCTCCGCGAGAGTGTCAGCAACACCAAGGCGCTGCTGGCCTTTCTCGGGGAGTTAGGGTAGTTCGAATTCCCACCCGTATGCAAAATACGCGCTTTGACGTTGGAGTTGCGGACACCAGCCCGTTATAGAATACAATACAATAGGTGTGTTTTTGCTTGACAGGGCCCTCTGCAGGCGTACTTGCAGCTGTCGCAAAAGATCGGCGGCGATGTGGCTGCGCACGCCAACCTGGTCAACGCTGCCTTCCAGTAAGATATAGATATACATCTAATAACGAGATTTATTACAATATAAGACACGCATTGTTGAATCCCAACTCTGAGTAGCATTACAATCTGAGCTAAGCTAATGCTAACCGTATTTGACACTAGCGGACGTCACGCGGTTTCACCCGCATGGTTCGCATTCCCGTGGGAGTACGGGGATAAAATATAACCTATGTTACTCTCTGATAATGTAGCTATCCATTGCTGAAAGAATTTTTCAAATCGGTCCAGTAGTTTTAAGTTTATTCGTTACATACATAAATACAAATCTTTCCTCTTTAAAATATTAGTAAGTATAGATGAAACGACTAGCGCCTACCATCCACAATAGTATAATTACTTAGCCTAACAGACTTACCTACATATCTAACTGTACACATATCAAATTACAAGAAGCCTAATTTGGTTACGTTAGCGGTAGCCACAAATATTTTGACTGTGAAACAATGTTCCTAGTCTGTTGGTTTAAAAATGCATCAGCAATGGTTTACAATAAAGGATGTTTCGTAAATCAATTTGGTATTTTGCAAGGATCAGTTTGGTTTGAGCAGCCTTTGTCAGAAGAGGGTTGTAAGAGATCGACGTAGCGAACATTGTTAAGATGTCGAAATTAAATCTATTGTTATTGCACTGATGCGGTTGTGTTACACAATTAGGGGCCGCCTCCACGAGCGAGAGAATCGCGCCGAATTATTATCGTCCTTGCCACGTTTTTCTATACTTACACTCTCTTTTGGGCCGTCTCCACGAACGTTGAATCGTCGCGATTCTCTCGCTCGTGGAGGCGGCCCCTTAGGGTGTAGAACTTCTTGCTCTCCGTGCCACAAAGGGTAAAGAACGACACCAATTTTAATAATTTATTTCTCCATCAAAACTTGTTTGTGTTATTCAATTAAATATCAACCAGCAGATTCTCATTTAATTAATGAAGTTCACTGAACTGAAGTCAACGTTATTAATGTAACGCGATACCTATTTAATTTATGTACTTAAGTACCTACCTACCAATTTTGATATTAATGTTCTCAATAAATGTTTTTACTTGATTGAAATAAAATGTATTTACTGTAAGAAAATTGATTCTGCTATTGATAAATAGGTACGTGATAGCAAATATGAAGTAGTAGCCTACTTATACAGTATTGTTCACGTTATCTAACACTTATATCTGATTACTCTCGAGTAGGCAGTTTATTCTTGATATTTCGCAACTATATGCGTGTACTCGTCTTAATCAATTAATCGTTTGGTACACCAGGGCGCAGCTCCGCTACATCCAACTGGCTACAACGAGGAGCAAGCCCTCCCAGGCCGAAGAGATGCAGCTGCTCGCGCCGACCAGCGAGCAGATCTCTGCCATCCAGCAGTTCCGTGAGAAGAACCGCGCTTCCACATTGTTCAACCACTTGTCGGCCATATCCGAGAGCATCCCGGCGCTTGGCTGGGTGGCCGTGGCCCCCACCCCCGGCCCTTACGTCAAGGAGATGAACGACGCCGGCCAGTTTTACACAAACCGAGTGCTGAAGGAGTGGAAGGAGAAAAACAAGACGCACGTGGAGTGGTGCCGCGCCTGGGTGCAGCTGCTCGCCGACCTGCAGGCCTATGTGAAGCAGTACCACACCACAGGACTCGTCTGGTCTGGTGAGTTTACTCGTTTCAAATGTACTCTTACATTAAGGCTGATGATGCTCCAGGGTAGCCCGCGAAATTCAAATTTTCTGACGTTTTTTGAATATAATTCTGTAACTACATACGTCTTACAACCGCGAATAATATTTTAATTAACATACAACCTAGCACTGGCCTGCATTTTGCAAAAAACGTAAGAAAATTTGAATTTCGCGTGCTTCCCACGAGCGAGAGAATCGCGGCGATATTATCGTCCTTGCCACGTTTTTCTATCTATCACTCTATTTTGGGCCGTCTCCACGAGCGAGAGAATCGCGGCGATATTTTCGTATAGAAATACGTTAAATCGCCGCGATTCTCTCGCTCGTGGAGGCGGCCCCTTAGAATTGAATTTCCAACGTCGGATATCTTTCATCCGCGAAATATTTTTTTTGTATGGTAAGAATGGTAAAATAGTTCCACGGAATATACGAGTCTGGCGGTATGATCTTATGATGCCTTAGCCGATATAAAAAAAGCCTGTCCGAAATATGAACGCAATAATCGATGTGACCGCAAGGACGATGTGAACGTGATCGGCATGGATGGTATATTTTGAATAGATTATTCTTTCATCCGAGTTCTAAGAATTAATTAAGTTTGGTGTTCCACAAGAATTTCTATGTTCCCGTCCTTTTGCCATATTATTCTTAAACCGAGGCAATAAAAAGATATTATAGCAAAATTTATGTGGTTTGAACAATGATATTCTAATAAAATGATATTTAATAGAATACCATTGGGTTTGGAGCTATTTGTAGTAATAACATCGTTCAGGCTGTTTCTTGACTCTACAGGTTTGTTAGACTTTTGTTTGTTTGACTTTTAATTCTATAACCCCAGAGGGACCAATTTCCTTCAGTAAACTTTATTCATAATTAAACTTCCGTCCCGAGGGCTAAGAAACTAAAACTGAACCTAAAACAATTTCCCATTTACATAAATTCGCAATTTAAGTAATCCCTAAATTACGTAATGAATATCCTAAATTCTCTTCCAAAATTCATCCCGTTCTGTTCAATTCAACGCTTCGTGTCACAATTTTAAAGTTAATATTCAAAGAGTGGTACATAAATAAAAGCTTTATTAAGGGCGGCGTTGTTCTCTGGTTGAACTTGACACGAGTGTGGCTGTGTGTGGCTCTTCTCGTGAATTATTTAATACGCAGTTGAACCGCCCAATGTCACCGCACATTCTGAGCGGGCGTTATGAAACGCGCCCGTAATATCGCACACCTGAACGGGAGGGAACGAATTATGAATGAATCGAGGTAAAAACGGCAAAACAGAGCATAATAGATATTTTTAGAAACTTTAATGTTAAGCTTTAAAATACAAAATTTATCTTTAGTAAAAATATATATTCATGAAAATGTTGGTTGCAAGCTGACATGAATTATGAGATAATTTTGCCAAACAATTTTTATTTTGCTCTTGAATTATTCTCTGCTTCTCGTTGAGTAATATTCGTCGGTTGCCGCTCGAAGATCGATGGAGTGCACTCTTATAAATTGAGATCGATCGGAGATGAAATATAGATCGATGGAGTACACTCTTATAAATTGAGATCGATCGGAGATGAAATATAGGAATCCTTTGTAGTCCTCAACTCGAACTTGCGCCACAGTAGTGGTTCAGATCTCGGTTCATTTTTTGCAAGCACTTCCATGTTAAAATCTTGTTTTTATTTATTTTTTTCTACATGCTTGTTTTAAATAATAAAATATTCATTAATTCAGATAATCACAATTCACAAATGAAAAAAAAATCAAATTACTTTTTGAATTTTCTGTCTATCTATCACCAGGCTGTATCTCATGAACCGTGGTAGTTGAGACTGTTGAAATTTTCACAGATGAAGTATTTATTATTTGCCGCTATAACAACAAATAATAAAAATAAGATAACAGAAGGCAACCCTGTTACGATGGTACGGAACCCTTCATTCGCGAGTCCGACTCGCACTTGGCCGATATTTTTTGCGAATGACGAAAATTTGACGACATGAAAGCCATCAGTGTGATGTAGAACGATCATTATTCAGCGAACAACTGCAGAAACGAGGCATTCCCAGCACCATCCTGACGATTTTCTTTAAGGCCCTTCTAACCCTAAAATTAGCAACTCTGTTTGTGGTGGTTCAAACTTCGTTTGAAATACTGTTTGAATAAAGTTCTAATCAGCTTGCACTACAAAGCGGTTGTTACGTCCGTTACTGCGGCCGAATAGTGCGAAATGAGTGTTTTTTTGCGATTTACAAAAAATCTATTGATTGGACTAAAATAATAAAACACGTAAGACCTGCTTTATAGCAATCTAATTTGAAGTACTTTTTGAATACCGGTTTATTGTTTGATTTGGAGGTAACTTAGGATTTTTTTTTTATCGAGAAAAGGTTATGGAATCGTGTTTTCGTCACACATCATAGTACTTAGCATTAATCCTCACCTTTACCAAATATTTATATCAGATCGACTGATCCCGCGGGATCCACCTGTGTGGGACCAGTTTACTAAACACCCAAAATTAATGCTGCAGTATTTTAGGCGTAACAGAGGATCATGCTAAGCCATTTGATGGGGTATAGGCAATGACGTATTATATATAGACACGTCATGAACCAACATCGCGGCGCTTAAAAACGGCGAAAATACTAGAACTACATAATAAGCGTGAAGAAAGAGAAAGAAAATATGACACCGAACGGCGGGATGCCTGTTGCGAGAGGGAGATAAATATACATCTTCAGTCACGTCACAGGATTTACATATTAAATTATAAACAAACGTAGCGTCGCGCGACAGGTTGGTGCGTAACTAAGCGCGATGTGGCCAATTGGCTTCATTTCATGTTGTCATTTTAGAGTGCGGACAACGTATCTATAGTTTAAATATCATTGGGTATAGGCCCTTAAAATGAATTTTCTTTGTTCATTTGCACATCAAATCAAAATGTTTTTTTTCATAGGCCTGCACGGGCACTTATAAAACGTCGATAAATAGGTGCACGCTTGCGTGGTTTAGGTTGGTCGTTTCCTATAGAGAAGAACCGGCAAGAAATTCCATGGTACAAACATACTTATTTAATAAAATACTTTTTCAAAATAATATTAAAACAGTACTCCTTAAATATTGGATAAAAGGTCGTATGTTATATCTCAAAACATTCATAACAGGCTTAAATGATTCAATTTTAATCCAACCTGTGTTAGGTATGATATTACGGATAGGGTAGAGTTAAATAAATATAGCCAGCTTGTGTATCATTTAATAAAATAACGTACCCTAGGTAGGGTACGTTATTTTAAAATGTAATGTAAATAATGTCTATTTATTCTTGTCCTACAGGTGTAGGAGAAGAATAAATAGACATTATTAGAACATCAATCAATTCATTTGTACTTACAACATACCTACTGATGATGTATTTATAAAATAGTTCACATGGTGAGGCTTCTCTTCGTTTAAAAACAAAGGTTAAATGCAGAGAAGAGAATCGCAAATATGTATGTGAACTAATAAAAAAACCGGCCAAGAGCGTGTCGGGCCACGCTCAGTGTAGGGTTCCGTAGTTTCCCGTCCGTCACAATAAGTGTTCCCACTTATGAGTTTAAAGGTGGGTATCCATTATGTAAAAATGCTTGCATATACGAATATACTACAAACTTAGTCCAGAAATTATTTTGTACAAATTTTGGCTTTTTTGTACAAAAACTGTTGTTTCCATCAAGTTCAAAATGATTTTCCTAGAAAGTCCTTATAAAGTTCTACTTTTCAGATTTTTTTCATATTTTCTAAACTTATGGTTCAAAAGTTAGAGGGGGGGGCACATTGTTTTTTACTTTTGGATTATTTCCGAAATTATTGACATTATCAAAAAATTATTTTAGGAAACCCGTATTCATTTTTAAATACCTTTCCAACAATATATCACACGTTAGGGTTGAAATAAAAAAAAAATCACTTCCCACTTTACATATAGGGGGGCTACCCCAAATAAAACATTTTTTTCCAATTTTTATTTTACCACTTTGTCGGCGTGATTGCTATACATATTGGTACCAAATTTCAGCTTTCTAGTGCTAACGGTCGAGATTAAGCGAGGACGGACGGACGGACAGACATGGCGAAACTATAAGGGTTCCTAGTTGACTACGGAACCCTAAAAAAGTTAACTTACAGATTTCTATAGTACCTACTACAGTACTATCACTATCACTACATATTATAAAAAACCGGTCAAGTGCGAGTCGGACTCGCACACGAAGGGTTCCGTACCATTGACTATATTTAGTATTTGTTGTTATAGCGGCAACAGAAATACATCATCTGTGAAAATTTCAACTGTCTAGCTGTCACGGTTCATGAGATACAGCCTGGTGACAGACAGACGGACAGACAGACGGACAGACAGCGAAGTCTTAGTAATAGGGTTCCGTTTTTACCCTTTGGGTACGGAACCCTAACAAAGTCGCCCGCCGCGTCTGCCCCAAGGAATACTTAGATCTTTAAAACTACGCAACGGATTATGATGCGGGTTTTTTTAATAGATAGAGTGATTCAAGAGGAAGGTTTTACTATAAAATTTGCAGGCGGGCGAAGCCGCGGGCATCAGCTAGTATTTACATAAATGCCTCGCTAAACTGGGCACGTCTATTCGACTGATTTACAGACGGTACGCCTTAAGGGCCTATCATGCCTCAAATGGCTTAGCATGATCCTCCGTTACGCCTAAAATACTGCAGCATTCATTTTGAAATAAATAAATGGTAAAGTTGATGATTAATGCTAAGTACTATGATGTGTGACAAAAACACTAAACATCCACCATAAACTTTTCTCGATAGAAAAAAAATCCGAAGTTACCTCCAAATCGAACAATAAACCGCTGGTATTCAAAAAGTACTTCAAATTAGATCATGAAACTTTGCATAATAACTGAACTAACTATAAAGCAGGTCTTATGTGTTTTATTTTTTTATTCCAATCAATAGATTTTTTGTAAATCGCAAAAAAACACTCATTTTACACTATTCGGCCCGCAGGGACTGACGTAACAACCACTTTGTAGTGCAAGCTGATTCAAACTTAATTTTAACAGGATTTCAAACGAAGTTTGAACCACCACAAATAGACTTGCTAATTTAGCTCCTGTGGTCAGTCGCCTTAAGACTCATGAAACAACCTAATGTATATAACCTACTATAACCCTTACGACATATTTCTCGATAAAGCGACGCCCTTGACTGACAGTGTCTGGGTTGAAGGCCATATTCTGTAAAGGAAAATCTGCCTGAAGATAAGCGTCGTATTTGAATTTCACATAAATACTCTCTAGAACCTCACTCAAGTAAGAGCCTTTTGATGCGATCGCACAATTTGATGCGACATTTTAATCCAACCTTTCATCTCGCCTTAACACCCGGCGCAGCTTCGCCGAAATTACTTAAACGTAAGACTAAATTAAATCCAACAAACCTTTGACAAAATACGCAGTGATTTGTATTTGCTCGTCCCATTTAAATGTGGGTTATTTCTATATTTTATGATGAGAATATTGATGCCTTTTGACTTTTTGCCGTTGTTTTTAGGGTTTCGGAATTGAAAGTGACGGTGTTATTTTTGCCATTGAGCTACAGTAACCTTAAGGGTTGAGCCTCATCTGGCAGCACGGAATCGCTCTTTTCCATGGTTCAATCGGTCAATCCTTTTGATGACAGTTCTGAGCGACAGAAAAGTATAAGAGCATGGAAAAGAGCGATTCTGTGAGTTAAGGACCCTTACGTTTCTTTAAAATCTAATTAAAGTAATTTGAAAAGGTTTGACGCAGATTATGCACAAAGCAAAATGTGCACTTGACGCAAAATGTGCACTTCGCAAAATGGGCATTTCGAAAAATGTGCACTTCTCAAAATAGCACTTCTCAAAATATCTTCTACAAAAATAAAAACCGTTTGCCTACTATATTTTTTATTATTATATTGCACGATTTTTTAGCTTGATCCCATTTAATTGATGTAGAATTGGCATGATCATGCTAAAAATCGGACAAAAAAATTTAGAAATAGGTATAGTAGGCAAACGGTTTTTATTTCTGTAGTGTCCGTTTTGAGAAGTGCTCATTTTGATAAGTGTTCATTTTGAGAATTGCAGATTCTGCGTCAAACCCATTTGAAATAATCTATTAATTAAATCATTTAAATTCTTTTGAATGTTGTACCTTCAGGGCGTATTTTACTGAATATTAATTGGCCCTGGCTAAACAGCGCTTTTTTCCAATAAGTTTCGAAGTCACAACGCTAAACAATTTACATTGGGCCAGCTCTCAGATTATTGCTCGGACTGCTTGATATGAAATTTCAAACCGGGAACGGATTTATTAATAAATTTTTATCGTGTTCCGTTACGGAAACGGACTCCGATATTAAATGACTTGGCATAAGTACGGATTCTCTTTTATCTCATGAAAACGGATATACAAAAAAAGTGGTTTTGCGTGATTGTAAAACTATTACTGTAGTTAATGATTATCAGTACTTGACGCATGACAGCCCGTGAGGGAGGGGAGTACTGGAAAGCCCGTGGTATATGTATTTATTTATATTCATTTTTGACAATAATTATAGTAGGTACACTATAGGTCCCATCTATATCATATACCTATCTACAACTTTTTTTTTAATATGCAGTCACCAATTTGCAGACCCTGCTTCTACTACTGCTCTTTGCAATAAGTAGAAGAATTACATAGTGAATTACTATTTTGTTTATTTATCGTGTATTTGTGCAGGTAAGGGCGCCGGCGCCGGAGCCCCGCCCCCCCCTCCTCCCGGCGGCATGCCCCCCCCGCCCCCGGTGCTGCCCGACGTGGACTTCGCCAACTTGTCCGTAGACGACCGCAGCGCCCTCTTCGCTGAGATCAACCAGGGCGAGAACATTACTAACAGTACGTGCTGCTGTTTATGATGCACGTTCATAGCCTAATAAAATTGTGTGATATTTAAGTATTATAAATATGTGATTTATTTTTGTCGTTTAAATCTGTCATACCAAGGGGTATGGTATTACCCGGTACTAACTGGGTTGTGGAGGTCAGATAGGCAGTCGCTCCATGTAAAATACTGGTATTTCGCTGCATCCGCCGACCCCAACATAGTTGGGAAAAGGCTAGGCAGATGATGAAATTATATTTAATATCAATCTAACCCAGTACTCCTATGCTAGTCAGATGGGCTACTAACTCGGAATGTAAGAGATAATGCAACGTCTACTTGTTGTGTCAGCTCTGCGCAAGGTGACCGCGGACATGCAGACGCACAAGAACCCGACGCTGCGCACGGGCCCCGCGCCCTTCAAGGCGGCGCACGGCCCGCCCGGCAAGGCGCTGCCGCAGCCCGGCGCCGGCGCACTCGACAAGCCGCCGGTGTTCGCGCGCGACGGCAAGAAGTGGCTCATCGTACGTATTACACTACTATTATCAACACATTAGCCTTTTTATCGCCTTATCTTGATTCACGAAATCACCAAATTTTGCAATTGAATACATTATAAGTAAAAAAACAGCACAGTCAATAAAATGACGAAACTACGCTAATTTGATGAGTCAAAACATGATTCACTTCGCTAATAATGATGAGCGAATGATTATTTCGATTCACATTTTCCGACCCGATTATTTACAAACTTCATAGTGAATGAATCACCTTTAATATCACATTGAACCGTGAAGCGTATTCATGGTTGGCAAAAGTTGCTCAGCTTTGTTACAGCAGCATGGTGTTGCAGCACAAGCGTGCAAGATAGGTAAGTGTGTAACATGTTGCTGCAAAAATAATAATGGACTTTTGTAAAGGCTTCATAAAATTGAATGTGTATCCACAGTTATTTTATCTGTGATAGCAACCCAGAGATCAACCCACCAGCTGGCAGCTACCTTATTCTATTGAAAATAATGTCTAAAATAACTGAAAGGATTGTAATGTGCGTGTATGACCAGTCCGCGTAGCATGACTACCGCAGAAACAGGTTTTGTCGACGAAGAATCAACAAAATGACAGATGAACAAAAGAAATCTGTCATTTTATCGATTCTTTCTTCGAAGAAACCCGTTTCTACGGTGGTCATGCTACGCGGGCTGATGTATACTCGTGGATGAGGCTAAAGGAGTATGTAAAGATCTTAGCAGGTGGAGTTCTGTGATTTCTGCCTACACCCATAACGTGAGCTTATGTATGTGTATCAAGTTGGATTGTAACCAATACATCTGTTTACACAGGAATACCAAAAAGGCAACCCCAACCTAGTGGTGGAGAACGCAGACATGAACAACGTGGTGTACATGTTCCGTTGTCGCGACTCGGCGCTCACGGTGCGCGGCAAGGTCAACGGCGTGGTGCTGGACTCCTGCACCAAGTGCGCCGTCGTCTTCGACAACCTCGTCTCCAGCATTGAGTTCGTCAACTGCCAGTCAGTGCAGATGCAGGTCAGTTTACTTATTTTTTCTACCCTACGTCATACCCACTACTGGCTATAATAACAGCCGCTCGGGTCGATCGGGTGACTACCCTTACATATGTTGGTCCCGGCTGTCATTTGTAGATCTTTGACAGTCGTTACAAGTAGTCAGTGGCACAAAAAGTCTGACAACCATTCTTACCAAGGGGTATCATATTACCCGGTACTAACTGGGTTGTGTAGGTCAGATAGGCAGTCGCTCCATGTAAAATACTGGTATTCAGCTGCATCCCGTTAGACTGGAAGCCGACCCCAACATATTTGGGAAAAAGGCTAGGCAGATGATGACCGGCGATTAGGGAATGCAATCTCGTTCTCGCGAGATCTGCTGTACTGCAGTCTCTCCAACAGTGCCAAATCGACTACCGGTACGTCGAGGTGTTGAAGTGTTTGTACAAAAAGGCCACCATGTCAGTCTGACTTCAGGACCAAGCCTCGGAACCTATCCTTCTCAGGGAGACGTCATATCTCCGAAACTGTTGACTACACTCGAATCTGTGGACGATTATGTGTACCTGAGACAAATGGTCCGGTTAGGTAGGTCTAACTTCGAAAAAGAGGTCAATCGTCGAATCCCACTCGGCTGGGCAGCGTTCGGGAAGCTGCGCGGTATCTTCTCGTCCAACTTACCGCAGTGTTTCAAGACGAAAGTCTATGACCAGTGTGTGTTGCAAGTGATGACATACGGGACCGAAACGTGGTCGCTCACAATGGGCCTCATCAGAAGGCTTAAAGTCACCCAAAGGGCAATGGAGAGGGCTATGCTCGGAGTTTCTTTGCGTGATCGAATCAGAAATGAAGACATCCGCAAGAGAACCAAGGTTACCGACGTAGCCCGAAGAATTGCCAAACTGAAGTGGCAGTGGGCAGGGCACATTGCTCGCAGAACGGATGGCCGATGGGGCCGAAAAGTTCTGGAGTGGCGACCGCGAACCGGAAGACGTTGCGTTGGAAGACCTCCCACTAAGTGGACCGATGACCTGGTGAAGGTTGCGCGAAATCCGTTGGATGCGAGTCGCACGGGACCGGTCAATGTGGCGACACGCGCGGGGAGGTCTATGTCCAGCAGTGAACGTCTTTCGGCTGAAATTATGATGATGATGATGATATTAGAAGAGAAGACTGGTTGTTTATTTCATTTCTTATTTGATTAGATACGTTAAAGTTTATTACTAAAACTTTATTTTAAAAAAAATATTGTAGATACGTCAATACTTAACAAAAAATCGTAAAAATAAATGACAATACCTATAATTCTTATTATTTTTTTCCTAATTTATTCAAATATTGTGATTATTTGCAAGAGTAAACACACAAAACTGCCAATCTCGCGAGATATCGAGATTGGCGAGATCTCGCGGTATTGTTATTCATAAACTCGAATAATCATAATCATCAATACAACCTTCCAAGTTCTTAAAGGTGTAGGAACCAAAAACAAAACAGAAAAAGTCATTTCCACAACTTTATGAACTTGGAGGGTTGTATTGATGATTTTGATGATTATCATTCTGTAACTACATACCTACGTCTTACAGCCGCGAATCATATTCTAATCAATATACACGCTAGTACTGGCCTGCAAATTGCAAAATACGTAAGAAAATTTGAATTTCGTGGGTTGGTTGGAGCATTCATCTTAATAAATTGCATTAGTTAAGTTGGTGTGGTCCCCAATAGAATAATAACTATAAGCATGCCTTTTTTATTTGTAACGTGAAATGTCTTCACTACATGGCTAGATAGCGCTTTCGTGTTCATTATTTCAAAAGAACGATCACGAAGATTGCATGTAATGAAAATTTTATTGAAAAGGGAACAATGGCAATCTATATCGGCTTAGAGGTTCTTAAGAAAGGATTTCTTAAGCGATGCAGGCGATCGAAGAGAGATACCAGATGTTTATAAGTGGTTTTCGAACATGCAAGCTGCTTGCAACTGATTGTGATTTTAATAACAAGTTTCCTCAGCTACTGACTAAACTCCGATTTATCTGGACGTTTAGTAACAAACCCGAAAACTAAATGACTAAATATGTTGGCACAGGCGCAAAAATTTAGCCGGCTCCGTGAGCACGTACTTTGTCTGAGATAAATAATACTGTAATGCGATCAATTAACTGTTACATTACAACATTCGGGATTCGTTAGGGGTTAGACCTCGAGGGAGGTGTTAGCAGAGTGATTAATTAATCTATGTACCCTAATACTAAAGGTTAGGTGTAGGTAAATTGAAAATACAATTTCACTGAAACGTAAATGTGTAATATTAGAGTACGACAAGGTCGCGGCACTCGTACTCCTCGCCGCTTTCACTTTTTATCTCCTCTATGGCTATCTGACTGTTGGTCTCCTCGACGATCGACACCATGTTCATGCCCTGCCCGCGCTCGCACTGGAACATCGGCTGAGCAGGATACCTGACATCCCCAAAGTCTTGAGTGTCATAGTACTCCCTGTTTGTTTCTGGCACATCCTGTAAATGAAAAAAAAAACGGTTAAATCTAAACTAATATTATAAAGACGAAAGATTTGATTTTTTGTTTGTTTGTTACGATTTAACTCAAAAACTTCTCAACCGATTTTAAAAATTCTTTCACCATTAGAAAGCTACATGTTTACCGAGTAACATAGGCTATAAATTATATTGATTTCATGCAAATTAGCCGAACTATCACAATTTTCGCAGACAAATGTTACATATGTATAGATAAAAGGAAGCTTTCATTAATAATACAAAAGCTTAACGATAAAACAGCGTAATCTTATCGAGTCGATCCCAAAATTGGGAGATATTAACACTTACAAAACCCGTGCTTATTACTCTATTCCCTTTTCGCAATTTTGTGAGGATTATAAGATTGCCGCGTAATCTAACACTGTTGCTTTTTTATACTTACCTCGTGTTCGTTTTCGGGTTGGCTTCGTTTAACTTGTATCTGCAGGTATAGGTGTTAATTTAATAATACACTCACCTCATAATTATATGTATACGGCTTGTAAGGGTTTTGCGCCCAGCTCAAACTGTATTCGTCGTAACGCATGTCTGTACAACTATTTCTGAAATCGCTGTCCGTGTCGGATGATTCGTGAGGCTTGGAGTAATCCCCCATAGCATCCTGCGACGCTACGTCCATTGGATGCGGATCTATGTTCAAAATCGTCAGCTTACTGTTTATGACCATATTAAGTGTTTTCTGCCAATCTTCCAACAGTTTTTTTATTCCCTCCATCTGAAAAAAGAATAGATTAATCTGTCATAACAATCCGCTTTTGAGATAAAGAAAAAGTTATTAAATGGTAAATACGAATTAAATACTTTTTTCTTCAACAATGCCTGTTTATTGGCCCTTCGTAATCTCTTCTGTTTGATGTAATGCTTAAGATAAGCGACTTTATAAACGTTGGTAACTTTGACGATCTTAACTCGACAGTCCGGCTTGGCGTCGGGGTCGCTCACTGAAGAGTTGACGCTGATGTCCGGCGTGTTGGGGTCGGTCAGCGAGTGCTCTGTCTTATCCGAATGTCTCTCGGGGATCTCCATATGCTCGTACTTCAACTCCTTTAATAATTCCACTATGAGTTCGTGCTCTGAAATAAAAAATGATCTACGACCTAAGAAAATCAATAACATTTCATACCAAAAGCAAAGGGTCAGTCGAAGAGTGGCCCGATATAAAATTAACGGATCGTATATAAGTGAATAATGACCTTCCTCCTGCGGTGCGTCACCGTGCACGTCGTGGTCGGAGTCGCAGGCGGCGGCGCCGTCCAGCGCGCGGCGCAGCGCGGCGTCGGCGGCGATGACGTCACGAACGCGCGTGCGAACTCTCCGCAGCCGCTCCGCGCCGCGCCGCAGCTGCTCCGCGCGCTCAGAGAACTCCGCGTCTCGTACGCACAGCTTCGTGTTCACTATCTGAATCTAATCACAATAACACGTATAGAAACCGCTGGTGGTCCTCCTGATACCACGACACGAATACAGACGCAGTCTTACTTGAAGTTGAATGTCTTCCATCTCGGTTTGTTTCTGTTTTATTCTCTCCCGGGAAGTCTTGTACATGTCTTTTATAAACTTGTATATGTAAAGTCCCGTTGGCACATACTTGAGAAGAAAAACCGACTGCAATAACACTCAACGCGTTTAATATTGACCTTTACATCAATACCATTGTTACTTATGAGTGAACAAGTAAACATACCACATTGAGGATTGTTAGTCGTACATAGACAGAATATGTTACACTAACTACGTAGTGCGCGAACGGGACGCCGTATTGTTCCATGAGATAGTTCCTTATACTGACGAAACTCCATGTATGCTCGCCGTTCTCCAGCTGATTGCTCAGCAACTGCGCTCGGTGGTCCTCTTCGTGCACGATAAGGGTTCTTAAACGAAGAGCCAAGAGCACCGCCCCCAATGCTATTATTACAGTCAACATCTAAAATATGTCATAGAAAAGTCTTTTGATTACACAGGGACAAACATTAAGAATACATAAAAAATACGAAAACGTAATTTTGAAAATTAAAATCTTGACACTGACATTCCGCCATGCTACCAGAAAGAATAAAAATCTTTAAATTCTTCGTTCAAAACACTTTAACTTCTCTATGAATTAAAAATAATTGACATCATTCAATCATTGACATTATTGACAAGTTTGGTGATGAAAGAAGACACTTCTTTCAATTTAGATTTTTGGTGATTGCATTTTGCATTAATTTGAAATTGATGTGCTGTATTCTTAAATTATTTATACTCAGGTGCTGGGCAAAGTGCCGACGGTCTCGATCGACAAAACGGACGGGTGTCAAATCTATCTGTCGCCGCAATCGCTTGACGTCGAGATCGTCAGCTCCAAGTCCTCGGAAATGAACGTGCTCGTTCCTCAGAGCAACGGAGACTACGTGAGTACAATACATCTGCAAAGCTTTCTTTCCATTACTCTAATACGTTCTTGGAACTGACCGATCTTGCGTGACAGTCAGGAGTATTTACGGAGCATTCAGTCATTATGCTAATTGCTTGGCTTTTGATTTATTTCAATTAGGTCCCTTCCTTTAAAGTGAGGTAAATAATAGAGCTTCTTGACTTACAGTATGTATTAAGCTTTCTCTTGTCAAGATGCTCGTATTAACTAATTTGTTACCGTCGCGGTACCAGTTTTAATTAAACTACTTGCATTTATTTGTACAAGTATTTTGCTAGGGTGATTGTTGATTTGTCGGTTTCCATATAAATAATACTGAGTACCTAATTGTTTGTTGGATAGTCGGAGCACCCGGTCCCGGAGCAGTTCAAGACGGTGCTGAACAAGACGAAGAGTGGCATTACCACCACGCCCGTCGAGAGCACGGGCTAGACCGTCGCGCACTCGGGAACTAACCTCGTCCACTAACCTCGCACGGTACCCATTCGAGGCGAGGCGAGTCTTTATTTAAATACTTTGCACGGTCTAGTTCAACATTAGTTCACGTACCATGACTCGCCTCGAAGCATCCGCCGACGAACATGAACCACCTGCGTACCTTCAGTCGTACGAGCTACGTTCTCGAGTCCCATGTGCGTCTATTTAGTCTTGTATCGATCATCTTATTTAAGAACTGTCTTAATTTCTTGCTCATTGCGCTCGATTGTAGTATTTAAATATTATAAATCTAATACGACGTAGAAATAACTATAACTCAAGTATTTACTGGCCTTTGTGTGTAATGTAAAGATGTTCCTTACACTAACATTTGAGATTTTGACTTTGTGAAGAAGGTAACATGCTTTGGAGTACCGCTCGGTACGGGAGTTAGTTAAGTTAGCTGTAAGGTGTGTGACTGTTTCGAGTATCAGAAGTAAGAAAGGTTTGCGTTCTCGATTTTCGCTATCTCTAATAACTGCGATCATTAAACCCCGAAGCTTGACACGCGTGAGGTCTAATTTTCTTACTTGTATTACTTATTTGTGATCTACCATTACATTATTTTATATCGATGTCTATCTTATGGGAAAACTCACCCAGATTTATATTTTATCCTAGGACATGCATATTTTATTTTGTGATTGTAATTATTATTTTTAAATATTTTTTTTTTAATGTGAAGATCAGTGTAAATCGTATTAAAATAATTAGTAATTTGTCGACATCGTTAATTATATAAGAATTGCTATTATTTATTATATCATCCTTATTTGAAAAATATAATACTGTATTGAAAGTTTGCATTTTGTTAATTTATTTGTCGAGAGATTAAAATTATTTTTAAGATCATTGATTTTTAATTGTGTGTAGCTTTGCACGATCCCTATATTTCCATGAAGGTTTACTTGTTGATATAGATACACTTTGAAAGGCTTACATTCAAATAAAACTAGTAAAATGATTGTTACATTTTTATTCTGTTCATCATAACATGGCCCACATCGTCCATTTAAAAAAAAAACAGTGTTCAAACGGAAAAGGCGGTCCATGTGCTTCATTCAATAAATAAATTCAATTTAGCAGTAATCGTGCAGTGGTAAACAAAACAATTTGGGCACAAACATTACACCTATATTTACAAACAAACCCAAATAACATTACGTAATAATTATGGCGTAGCAATCGTTCAGCATTACCTATGTTGTGAAATTAATAAAATTTTAAAATTATAGCAATTATTGAAATATTTTCTCAGTTTTAGAGATTTCATAACTTACAGATATCTTATAAAGTATCAGTCGAATTTCGATATTTAGTCTACTTCTAAGTACTGGCTTATAAGTAATTAAACCTGTTTAAATGCTGTTAATCGGGGTCTATGCTGGAGTTATTTGGTGAGACTCGACTGCACTGCCACTCGTCGCTGCCGTCGGAGCATTCTAGGAAGCCGTTGCAGACGCTTGAGGCGGGGAGGCATTCTCCTAGAGGGCACCTGAACCCCTTGCAGGTGTCCACTCTGCTGGCTCGCCTGTTCTCCGCCGCCTCGAGGTCTGCGTAGAAGTCCTCGCTGGAGTCGTGTTCTGTGGAGCTGGAGTCGTTGCCCGGCAGCGTGTAGGTGGCCATGACGCTGTCGATCCAGTCGATATAGTGCGAGACCTTGGTGTACACGCCGGGCCGGTTCGCTCGTGCGCAGCCGTACCCGTTGCTGGTGACACCGTAAACGTACCATTTGTCGGATTCCTGTAAGTGGGTACAAAAGATTTTATTATTTCAGTTAATGCTAGATTGTAGAGAACGTTATAAAGTCATAATTTACTGTTATTATAACGAATCTGTTATAGAAGCGTAACAGTTTCCTTTCTCAAGTTATTTTTTGTATAATCAGATTTGATTTTGTATAATTTGGGAGACTCAACGGTATAAATAAGATAAGTGAGCTCTCCTAGCAGCTCTTGGAAAAGTTAGGTACTTTTGTTAAAATTTATCATTAACATAACCTTGCAGGAAAGTGTATCGTTTTGCAAAGTAGGAAGTTGGGGAAGTCAGACAGGCAGTTGCTCCATGCAAAATACTGGTATTTAGCTGTAGTTGATTAATTGGAAGCTGATCCCAACATGAATAGTTGAGAAAAGGCTAGCCAAATGATGAGGAATCTTTGAGAAAGTGTAATAAGTACCTGGCACATGAGCGGGCCGCCGGAGTCTCCGAGACAAGCGTCCCTTCCGCCTCGCTCGTAGCCGGCGCAGAACATGTCGTCGGTGACGCGGTACAGCGGCAGCAGGCGCGTACGCCGCCGGCACTCCGACGTCGATATTACTGGCAGTTCCACCTCTTGTAGCGTGTCCGCTGGAAAGGTAAAGCGACAGCAATATAAAAATAGGATTGGACGCAAACTGCCGACTGAGGATGACTTCCAATTTCTTTTGTCGACAGTAGTCAATTTGCCTTGGTAGATTTGGTGAGATTCCCTTAGTCTTAGCCGGCCCCATATGGTGGACCCTATGGGGCCGGCTGAGATGCTTTACTTTCCTTTTCTGATCATACTCGAATTAAGTAGAGGTGGTCGCGCGGCGCATTCATCATTGGTATGTATTGCTAGCCATGCAGAGCCACTACACCCCTGTTCATAATACTCACGGAACACTCGCTCGTGCTCGTAGAGCTGCCCCCAGCCCAGCACGGTGCAGTGGCGGCCGGCGGGCGGCGCGCGGCGCGGGGGCGGCAGGCAGGCGGGCCGCAGGCGCGCGTGCGGCGCCAGCGCGTCCAGGCGCAGCAGCGCGATGTCGTTGCGGAATCCGCGCGGCGCGTACTTGGGGTGCAGCACCACTTGCCGCACGCGCGCCACGCGCTCCCACGGCCCGCGCGGCCATGCGCCTCGTCGTAATGCGCCCAGTCGCGCCACCCAGTGTGCTTCTGTGGCTCTGTGGTTAAGAATAGAGATTTGAGTGTGATCAATCTTTCTTATCCGACTTATAAACTGCTTCTAGTGCAGTATAAATGGTTTCGTGTATTATAGTTGTAGGAGCTGATTGTTTTTCTTATAAGTGGAATAAAATAATAATAATACCAGCCTATTTCTGTCCCACTACTGGGCAAAGGCCAACAAACTCAACCAACAGACCTCAACACCCTCTGGGCCTCAACAGAGAAGGCACGAGCTTTGATCACCACGCTTAGTGGAAACGACAGGTAAATTAGGTTAGGTAGGTACTCCTACCAAAGCCTCTGAATACCTAATCGTACTAAGCCTTTAGTGCGGCCATCTTTCCCAGGTTTTGGGCGAGGCCCATGGGCGGCACCGCAGCATGAAAACACTGAGAGCAGGTTAGACACTAACCACACTATCTATCTATCATGGGGTTTTGGTTTCCGCACTTAGTCCTTAAAGTGGACCATTGTGCGTGAGCCGTGGTGGCCGTTTACTCCAACCAGCCCACCTCCCTCCAGAAGCAGTTCAAACTTCCCGGTCTTCTCAGGGCGTCCGCAAGGGATCTTGGTGTACCCAGGGTCTCCTCGCGAATCTTGGTAACGCCAGTGCACTCAAGGAGCACATGCGCCACCGTTTCCTCCGCCTCCATGCACGCTCTGCATAGGGGACTGTCAGTGATTCCTAGGGTGTGGAAGTGTTTATTTAGTGAACAGTGTCCAGTGATGGTCCCCGCCACCAGTCGTAGGCTATCTCTGTCCAGGCGCAGAAGGCGCCTGGTCAGCTTTGTGTCAAGGGATGGCATGGCTTCCTTGGATTGCCTACACCCTGGTGCCGAGGTCCACCATTTCTCCGCATGTATTCGAGTGTGTTCCCTTAACCAGCTTCTTAGTTGCTTGAAGGGAATAGGCACAATGGGCTCGGGTCCGCAGGGTTTTGTGCTGGATCCTCTTCTGGCAAGCTCATCAGCCGCATCGTTCCCAAGTGATCCACTGTGACCTTTGATCCATTGTAGTGTTACCGTGTTATGGTTTAGTACCGTGATTCGTTCTAGGGCATTGTGGCATTCTAGTATCAGTCTCGACGTTATCTGATTACTCTTTAAGGATTGAAGGACTGAGGCACTGTCGGATATTATTCGAATATTGGTATCCGTAACCTCCCTGGCCTCTATAGCGTGTGCCGCTTGGATGATACCCACACACTCTGCCTGGTAAACAGAGTTGAGTATTCCAAGGGGTTTGGCTATTTTAATGTTTAGGTCGTCGGAGAACACCCCGAAACCTGTCTCGTCGTCGGTTTTTGATCCATCAGTGTAGATTCTTAGCTCGTTCGTACCTGAGTAGTCATACAACTCCGCTGTGAGCTCTATGTTGTAGTGTTTTTGGAAGCAGTGGGTCTTCAGGATTCTGTCGCTGGGTGATGCCATCATGGGCTGTTGTTTGATAGCATCTGCTCTGATGCGTGTGTGTTTAATTCTGGAATCGTTACTTAGGGTGCCAGATACTTCGAGTCTGAAAATCGCTATGGCCGCCTCCTCTCTTACGACGAGGTGTAGAGGTGGTAGCCCCAGCATCGCCTGTAAGGCAGCAGTGGGGGAAGTTCTCATGCTGCCGGTGATTGCTACGCAGGCAAACCTTTGTAGTTTCTCGAGATCCTTTTGGTTCGTGCTTAGGTTGGTCCTGGGCCACCAAACTAAAGAGCCGTATGTGATGATTGGTCGGATAACTGTGGTGTATAGCCAGTAGGTGATTTTGGGGCTTATGCCCCAATTTCTCCCGAGGAGTCTCTTACATTGCCATAAGGCTATACTGGCTTTTGTGATGGTGTATTCGGTGTGTTTTGCCCAGTTCAGCTGCTTGTCCAAAAAGATACCCAGGTATTTGGTTTCAGTCGATAGGCTTAGGGTTGTCCCAAAGAAGCTTGGTAATCTAACCACACAATAAAGAGGAAGAAGAAGAAGTTAGCTAAAGTAGTCTCGTTTAGGTATATTACCCGCGATCTTTTATAGGTCAAGTTGCTAAGTGGTCCTTTGCTTAGTGACACAATAAGAGGTTGATACTCACTGATAGAAACAATGGCTGGCCGAGAGCAGCCACTGCGCGTGTATGACCGTCCCGCCGCACTGGAAGTCTCCGTCGCGGTACAGCGCCGCCTGCCAGGGCCAGGCGCCGGCCGCCGCTCCCTCGCCGCCCACCACCCTGCCGCGGCGCACGTGCGAGTCAGTATCGTCCCTAGCCACACATATCATACACGTGCCGTATAGCACGTCTACTGATTGTTGGAATGGCGACGTACGAATCATGGTTTCTTTGATTTTTCAATCGGTGATGTGCACATCACAAGAGATTAAAAGATCAATGATGCCAAAATTTTTAAAACCAAACGCAAATTGTTGGGAAAAATATATTAGATCTTGTATCTTTAAGAGTCCATTCAGTCCACTTGGCACCAACGACAGAAGGTAAGCGGCACTCAATAAGGATATTGATCTTACAGAACAACAGATTCACTATTTTCAGTAATATCAGAGACTAGATAAAAATGTGATTATATTGTATTTTATTTCTGTTGGTTATACCTGGGTTGTTGCGCGTCAGCATGCGGCCGTATCCCGCAGTCGAGTCCGGTGCAGCGGACGCGGAGTGCGCGCTTGCGGGCGCAGGCGGCGCGGCGGAACGACAGGCGCGTGTCGTGCGCGCGCGCCTGCGCGTTGTGCCACACCTCCCAGTAGCCCTCCGCGCTGGCCGTGCGGCCCTCGCGGGCTTCTCGTGCCCAGCCTGCATCCCTGAACACAACGCAAACAGAATTATTGCCAACATTCTACTCTATCATGTCTACTGCCATGCCCTTATGTAACTTACCCTTACCAGTAAGTACAACCTTTACAATAGGGAATATGCATTTTTTTTTTTTTTTTTTTCGATACGGAATTTTAAAGTACTATAAAAATAATGACAAAAAGCGAAAACAAGTCATAAATCGGCCAAACAACACAAAAGTTATAACCATTTAAACTTTTGTTTCTATCTCTTTCTGGATAAACGGAATTTAGTATGGATTTTGTACGTCGATGCAGCGAATGACGTCATTCACTGTATCTGATCTATCTGTCTAATCAACAGTTTCAAATGCTTAGTATTTTTTATAGATATTAAAAAATTAATTTCGCTTTGCTATTTCTGATGGTATTACGCTTTGTTTAGAGTGATATTAAAAAATCATGCATATACCCTATTATTCAAAAGTAAAAAGTAGCGGAACTGCACCCCTAGCCAAGTTACAAACGTTTCGTATCGATTCTCTTTCTACAATCGTAAACGCCTCGGCGTAAGCGATTGTAGAAAGCGCTAAATTGGTAGCCAAGTTGACACGACTGAGTCGATCGCTCGTTCTCTAATGTCTGTAGAAAAAACCTACACTTTAGTCTATGGTGAGCGTTCCTACCAAAGAGTTTAGCGATCAACATTGTAGAAACGATAACATTCTATCCTATAATTTTGAACGATGTAAACTTATGTCTACGAATTTTCTATTCGTTTGTGTTGATCACGTGATTTAACGTTGAGATGATGTCATTTCCATTCATTTGAATAGTTTTCTACTAGCGTTAACGATTGTAGATTGTCAACTTGGCTAGGGGTGCTGGGCAGGAGATGTCTGTCGCATGCCGAACGAACTGTGGGCCCGTAAAGCTTAGGATTCGTCCCACCCTGGAATAGTGACACGGGGTCACGGTAGACCACGAAGAAGATGGCGGGATGAACTGGATGTATTCTTTGAGAATTGGAAAGAAGTAGCGCAGAATCGTGACCGTTGGAAGGAATGGAGGGAGGTCTTTGCCTCAGTGGAACAATATGGGCTAGCAATAATAATAAAAAGTAGAGCTTGATTTTGTAAAGAAACAATATCATAATAATTAAGATAAATAATGCAAAAAAATACTGCAAACAACTGCGGGCACAAAAAAAAATTGGCGCCCAACGTGGGACCTGCCGACCCACGCCCTACATGAGTTACCTACTGTTTTGCAATTTACTTGACTCCGCAAGACAGGTCCCTGGGGCGGAACCCCGGAATCCACAGAGTTTTAATGATACCTTTATTTTTAAATAGAAAAAAGTAGGCATTATTACTGAAAGGTCATAGCTCTGCACACTGCTCTGCCAAGGTCGGGAAGTTTGAGAGAGCTTTGCGCCTGCTCCACCACGTCCGCAAAGCTCTCCACGCACAGTCGGCCCCAAACACCACGCTTGCGCACCATCACGTAACCTGAAATTATTGGAATATACAGTTTACCTTTATAAACCGAGTTTCCGCACTTAATAACCTTAGTATAGGGAACAGCTTATTATTTTTTCGCGATTCAGTGTTTGTTCCCATAGTAAAAGTTGTTCATAATGATGAGTACAATGACACCTTTGAGATTTCGTGTATGACACCTTATGTAGGTACAAACTAACTCCAACGAAAATGAAACCAAACAACCGGGTACCTATGGATAAGATTTCCAAACCAAACCATTCTAAAGAATGCCAACCAATGTATTACTATAGGTTTGCTGATCACGAAGTACATACTTATAATAATTACTTCGTGGGTTTGACCATGATTAAAAGTATAGTTGGAAATCACAACTCACAAGCACATCATCAGTCAGTAGTAAAATAAAATCATCTCTAACTTTAGGAATTGAATTAGCCAATACCCATACCTTCTTCGTTATATGGAATAACTTCGTTATCCTCTAGCTGGTCTGCGAGCGCCACGCAGCTCTTCTCGTCGTCCCCAAACGGGCAGTCAGGCGTGCCGTCACAGACCTTAGTCATGTCCAGGCACTGGCGGGCATTGGCGCACACGTACTGTCCTTCTTTACACCACTCTGAAAATAAAACAGTACGTTAAAAATGGTATTTGCTATAAATATGGGAATTATTGTATTAACATTAGAAGGCACTGAACGTCACTCAACACTCAAGCGTTACTTAAAATTAGTTTCAACCAATCAAATGGCTGG
This sequence comes from Xestia xanthographa, assembly GCA_905147715.2. Classification (NCBI taxonomy): domain Eukaryota; kingdom Metazoa; phylum Arthropoda; class Insecta; order Lepidoptera; family Noctuidae; genus Xestia; species Xestia xanthographa. Next base: position 22,759,885 of record LR990642.1, on the reverse strand, counting down.
AATCTTGTTTTATGTAAGAACCTAATTATTAAGTAATGTTTGAGTTTTGAGTGACAATCTGTAATGCCTTGACTGTAAAATTGCAATTTCAAGATTTCGTAAGGAATCATCTTGTCGTCACGTACCACATTTATTCTCATCAGAATAGTCCCAGCAGTCAACGATGCCATCACAGATCTTTGCTTGTGCGAAATCGGCTCGCAGGTAATCTGCGCAAGAGCATGAACGTTCGTCCTCGCCATCAGGACAGTCTAACAAGCGATTACAGCGAGATGTTAGTGGAAGACACAAACCGCTTGGGCAACGGAACGATGTGGCGTTGTCACACTCTTCTGAAAATAATATGCATTTAGTAAGGGAAAATCTAAATAATGTGTAACTTAGGTATGTAACATCTGTTTCTTAATTCTGCTTACCTTCTCTAATAATTTCTTTGATAAAGTTGGTGACATTTTCTTTCTCCTTGTTTGGTTTGGTTCCATGGGGTTTATTATAATTCTTTTCTGGTACATCAAAACTGTTTCCTTCTTGTTTAGATGGAGGATTTTTATTGTACGTTTTTGTTAGGATTTTAAAACCCGCTTGGTTCAACGTGTAGCTAGATGGTATCGCTTTTGTTGAAATTACACCGCCCGGTGCTCGAAATAAAGTATTGTTAATAGAATCTGATATTGTAGCGAGACTTGCGAGTTGTTTCAGCTTGTCAATAGTCAGTGTATTCGTTTGATTGATTGGTATTTCTAAAACAATATCTGGTTCTAAAGCCAATTCATATGCAGGAAGGGTTTGAGTTTTATTTGCTCGTTTACTGCTCACACTTCCAGTTACATGATATGATACTCTGTATGTTCCTTCAGGGACATTAGTAGTATTTGATACTTCCTTATTTAGGAATGCCTCGTTATTTTCACTTGAAAATTTTAAGTCATCGCTTGATTTTGGAAATCTACTGCTTGTTGGAAAGTTACCAGGTGCGTTAACTTGTATGCTTTCAGGCACTGTTGTTAACCTTAACTGATCTTGAAGTTCCTTTTCAGGTATAACTTCTGCACTGCCCGTTTCGCTGTGATTAATTTCATGACTTTGATAGTAATTTTCAGTACTCAGATCATCAATTATCTTTTGTGTTTCAGGATCGTTACGAAAAAAACTACGTAAATTCTCTTTCGTTGGTTGGGACTCTTGGATTTTGATTTTAGGTCGGGGTCGAAGTGGTCGGTTCATACCAAGATTAGACTTTGCAGGTAACAGAGTGATAACACCAGCTGTCGTTATCTCTAACTCATCATCGGGCACAACCTCAACAGATCCAGTCATTTTGTTATGATTATGCCGTTCTTCAACTTCCATATCGTTTAAAGTGTCTTCAGATCTTGACGGTGTATTTTGAGTATATTTTTTAATAATATCTGTTAAATTACGAAATATTGAAACCTTTCCAGGAAACTTAGGAGTTGTATTAGGAAAAACATCGTCGTTCTTCGTGATAATTGCTTGTAATGTGTCATTATAATATTTTTCCGGAGAATTTTTGCTAAACGTGTCATTTTCATTGGTCGAGGTGTTCACTAATTCCCAAGTGAGATGCGGTGCACCAGTACTTGGTATGATAGAAACTTTATTATTGGGTCGTCTTGTTGAATTTTCTTTGGTTGTTTCTTTTTGTGAATGTTCTGTTGTTTTATATGTTGTATTCATTACTTCTAACTTTGGAGTTGTGGAAACGGTACTACTTGCTGGAGCTTTAGTGGTTACGGTTGTAGGGGTACTGGCACTAGTTGTAGTACTTGTGGTGGTAGTGGAGCTGCTTACGGATTTAGGAGTAGATGTAGAGGAAGTAGTAGTGGTGCTTGTACTAGTAGTGGTGTTTGTAATAGTAGTGGTGTTGTGCTTTTTCAGTATTGAAGCTCCGTCAATAGAAAGTTGTTCAGTGTCGTTATCTGTGCTATCAGCTTGAAGCACGTTTATGCTGACACTTGTTTGTTTATCCTTGGGAGGACGTTCCACTGGTTTTCCATCATCTTCATCAGTATAGTCCATTTCATCTACTACTTCAACGACTCCACTTATTTTATCTACAGGGATAGGATGCGGCTTTGGGTAATTAGATCCCAAAGTTTCCATATTTTTTAAAGGTGGTGCATATGTTGGTAATGTAAAACTCGTGTATATAGGACTTGGCACGTAAACATCAGCTGCTAAATCGGGATCTACGTTGTGCAGGCCTATAGGTTTGATTGTCGATCGATCCCTGAGTTTTACCGGTGGTATAGGTGTCAATAAACTTTCTAATATTGAAACATCATCTACGACTTCTGCTACTCCCATTCTGTCTTCAGCATTCAGATCACTGGTAATTTCTACAGAAACTGGGGTAGATTCGCTTGTTCGTTCATAATAGGGTTGTGTTATTGGTCGCCAGGGTTCGTTGTCAATAACATGTGGGACGGTAAATAATGTATCTATTTTGGGCAAATCTTTATAATGATTTTCATTTGTTAGTAGATCAAGTAGAATTTGAGATACATTACTAGCGGTGGTGCTTGCTTGAGCTGTAGTTGACGGCGTAGCTTTAGTCGAAGTTGTGGTGCTGGTGGAAGTTACTGGAGCTCTTGTAGTCTTTTCGGTGCCTTTGTTTGGTGTCGGTTCTGTCCTTGTCTTAACATTGAGAGTAGATGTTATGGTAAATGGTCGGGTCTTTGGTGTGCTTGTAGGAACTCTCTTTGTTGTAGTGGTCCTTACAGTCTGTCTAGTAGGAGGTGCTTTAGTCGTTGTTGTAGTTTTAACAACTCCTGGTTTATGACTTACCTTATCGTCATGACGTATTGGACTAGAACTTAACTTTTTATTTTCCGTTATATCTGCTTCAGTTTTAGTGATTTGAAACGATCCTTGTACTACTGGAATATTTTCTGTGTCAATATCAGGTTCATCTGGATCTTTCTTTTGATTTGGTTTTACTGTAGTTTTACGCACGACACCAACCCTCGTCTGAAGATTTTTGTCAATTCCAATTGGCGGGGGTGACCCTTTTGGATTGCTCATTGTCATGCTCTCATTCATAGCTTCTTTCACATAAGATTCTGAATGATATGTGTGCTCTAGATCTCTCTTTATTACTATACTAGATGTGTCTACTTTTATACTCTGTCCAATCGCTGGATGTTTAGAATTTAAATCTTGAATCAAAGTATTCTTAAGAGTTTCTTCGATGTTTGAAACAGAACTGAAATCAAAGATCAAAGATGATATAATATGACGTAATTTTGGCTGCGTAGCAAATAGAAGGTAAAGTTTGAGTGGCAATCGTTTAGATATTTACCTGGGTATTTTTCTCCTATCGAGGTACAATCTAAAGTGTACGTCTAGTCTCCGGTCCCCAAAGCCAGTGACGAGTGCTCCGGTGAAGGCTTGTCGCAGCGGCGAGGGCGCGGCGAACACTTGTCGCAGAGCCACGCTATAGCGCCGCGCACGCTCCCGGTACGAGGGGCTGCCGGGCACGCCGCCGTACACGTCCCCTCGCATCACCCGGAACGTGCCCTCGAACGATATTATTGCTGCAAAATAGATGATGAGCTTGACATTTGGTCCAAAGCCTCGGAGCTACTAATTGTGTTTTGTTAAAGTATTCCCAAGCGGTTATTAATAAACATTAACACGAAAAAGGTAAACTAAAAATTTGAGGACACGTTATTGACGCAATTGGGCATGTTTCCCACGCATTTTTCCTTTTTAAAGGTCAAATTGAGCTCTGAGCCTAGCGGCGTTAGCATGAAATATCTACCCTATTACACAATAATAATGTAAGAACATAGTAACCCACTTCCCTTGGTCGTTTCCCACAATTTACATGTAAGTTTTTCTATTTTTCATTTCCAGTTGAGTGGGTTTGTTCCTTGTTACACTCCACTAGCTGACATGAAGAAGGCTTATATGCTTTGCGCATAAATGTAAGTAGATTTAGGTTTGTTATTTTACTCGTAAACCAATGAAAACTGAATATAATTGTACAAAAATACGAATGGAAGAGAAATCTCAAGTGTTTTTCAGCAAATATTCAGCACGAAACCTTGTTAGCTGTATGAAAATCAACGTCGTTGAACATCCTGTTGTTATTTTCAGACTTTTTTAATCTGAAAGTGGGCCCGTGTCCGCAAGGCTCATAACTGATACTTTTCAAATAAAGAGTTGGCGTTACCATCACCCAACTTTTAAGTTCACATATATACCTACTGAATATGCTTTCTGGAAAACCCTTTTGGTTCTTCTATTATTATTACAAGAAAAATACATGTAGCTGGCCCGGCAAAATGTCAATAAATCTTTTCGTAGACAGCTACATGAGTAAATGAGTGATGTATGTGAGGCCCGAGTCAACTTTTTCCATCACGTAGAATTTCGGAATGTTGTATATATACCAAACACCTACCTACTTATGGAAGTTTATTTATTAACATTAAGATTTTAATCTATCCCCATTTTAACATTTTGTTGCGTTCGTGACCTTTCACCGGTTACGCTAAGTGAAAAATCGTGTCATTATCAATATTTACCATTGTCAGAGTTATACGAGAATATTCAATATTGTGTTATGTTATGATTTTTAAGGCATATCCAGGATGAAGAAAAATCAGGTTAGTGTTGTTTAAAGCTTAAAACAACAGTCCTGCTTAATATTAGTAACTGTAAAGTTAGGTACTAATTACTTAGCAGGGCTGTTGTTTTCAAACATTTATGGGGTGAACTTATCTTTATTTTGAGCTCCCGATATCCCGTAAGTGCCGTAAAAGCTTAAAACAGATTTATGGGTTGATACTTACGTTCTCCGTTGTCAGGCCTAAGGGCTCCCATGTAGAAGGCAAGCGCCGCTACGGCCAGCACAGCGACCGCAGCCAGCAGGGCTCCGCCGACCAGCGCCGCCGAGCACAGCCCGCCGCTGCGGGTGCTGCTACTGCTGACGCCCGCGCGGGGATACCCTCCGCCCGCGAAGCGATACTCGCTCTGCAGGCAAAGATACATTCAATTAATTTACGTTATCTAATATCACGCCTGTTATCACCAAAGGATTAGGCAGAGGTGTACCTAATAGTACCTACACCCACATCACCAGTTTTGTTTCATCATCATCATCATCATTTCAGCCGAAAGACGTACACTGCTGGACATGGCCTACACCAAGTGTTGCCGCATTGAGCGGTCCCGTGCGACTCGCATCCAGCGGATTCCCGCAACCCTAACCAGGACATCGGTCCACCTAGTGGGAGGCCTTCCAGTCTTGTTTAAGTCCCATGTAATAGGGGGCGAGCCTATTTCCACCAACCGTCAGGTTGTCAACAAATCCACTGAAAAACATAATAACACTTTGCCCGACCTGAGATTCGACCTCAGGACTTCATGCTCAGCAGTCCCGTTTGAACAGTTAGACGAATGAAGCAGTCATTATAGTACATTTTGATACAGGTGGAGAAAGTTTGTTATTGCATCCGAGGCGGAATTAACTCCCGAGCCGTAGGCGAGGGTGTTTTTGAGCCGAGAACTGCAACAAATGTCCACGTGTATCAAACGACGTTTTTCAATACACTTTTGAAGAAATAAATCAAAAGAACGAAATAGTAGATTGTATGACAAGGGAGCAAAACAGTATTTTTACGACGAGGGCGCTTTGGAAAGTGATAAAAAGTCCATTTTTTTTGGAAAGTGATAAAAAGTCATCCGGTATTTTGAGTGTTTGTAATCTCAGTATCTGGTTGGTGCTCAAGAAAAGGCATTGATTCCTTTGATGTAGAAGGGCGTGGCGACAATGGTGTGGGCGAACTCTTAATTTAATATTTTCTACAATGCGGGTGCTGACCCCCGCACCGTACAGCAAACACTTACAGCCAGTCATACAATTTTCGTTCGATTTCAATGAACGATTCATATTCCAAATTCAAATCTCATTACTGCCCGCTAAAAAGTCTAGTGGAGAAAAGAGCTACTTTGCTCCCGCTTAATGGGGAACAAAACGATACTTTTCGAATAGAAGGGATGAAATAGTAGATTTTACAACAAGTGCACAAAACGCACCATTTTTATCCAAGACTTTTAGCAATGTCGAGGATAAAAATGGTTCTGTGGACGAGTTATAAACTCTGCTTTTCACTTCGCGAGGAAATAAAACAGTAGTGGGCCATAGGCTTGTGGGACGAGTTGATGAACGACTCGTATAAATTAAAGAAATTAATAAACGCACGAAAAAACAAGAGCTGTTTCCCCGCCGCTTTATTTTTTTGAAATCTTACGACATTGATATTAGGCTTGGGCTGCAGACCTATACAGCCTACTATTAAATTTATTTTGTAATAATAATTTTCTTAAATTAATTAAATAACCTACCGTAGGTACTTGAATTTAAATGTTGATATCTTTTATGTCTTAAAAACACCTAAGGCAAATAAATTAAAGTAAATATTATAAAATATCAAATTCTATCTATGAACTTCTTATTGCGTTTGGCTGTATGGCTCATTTTCTTTGCCGTAATATAGATACATTTATGAGTAGATACGTTAATGCCCTTGTGCACAAAATTCGATTTTGTGCAGCCTATATCCTGCACAAACAAGCACTTTCAGAGCATGAGAAGTGAAATAGTAGATTTTACAACAAGTGCACAAAACGAACCATTTTTATCCGAGATTTTTAGCAGCCCGAGCCGAAGGCGAGGGCTGATAGTAATGTCGAGGATAAAAATGGTTTTGTGGACGAGTTATAAACTCTGCTTTTCACTTCGATTGCGAGGAAATAAACAGTAGTATAAATTGAAGAAATTAATAAACACGCAAAAACAAGAGCTGTTTCCCGCCGCTTTCTTTTTTTGAAATCTTACGACATTGATATTAGACTTGCATGCCGACATGCCGTAAGATTTCAAAAAAAGAAAGCGGCGGGAAACAGCTCTTGTTTTTGCGTGTTTATTAAATTCTTCAATTTATACTTCTGTTTTATTTCCTCGCAATCGAAGTGAAAAGCAGAGTTTATAACTCGTCCACAAAACCATTTTATCCTCGATATTACTATCAGCCCTCGCCTTCGGCTCGGGCTGCTAAAAATCTCGGATAAAAATGGTTCGTTTTGTGCACTTGTTGTAAAATCTACTATTTTCAACCGACTTCCAAAAAGAGGAGGTTCTCAATTCGACTGTTTTTTTTTTTTTTTTTTTTTTTTTTTTTTTGTGTTTGTTACCTCAGAACTTTCGACTGGGTGAACCGATTTTGATAATTCTTTTTTTATTTGAAAGCTAGTGCTTCCCGTGTGGTCCCATTTTAATTTTGTGAACATCTGATGCTGATCTTCGGAGTTATACAATGGAACTCTTCAAAAATAGACGGCAAATGTGCCGTGAATGTTGCAATCGCTTGGATGTTTATTGTTTATACAACATCATGACGTAACATCACGCCTGTATGCTCTGAGGGGGAACACAGATGTGTACAATACACCCAGATTTCGACAGTTAGGTATATTAAGTTGGCGTGATCGTGTTCCGCGTGCGCCTCAAATGATGTAACATCACGCCTGTATGCTCTGAGGGGGGACGCAGATGTGTACATTACACCCAGATTTCGACAGTTCGTTCCTATTCCGCGCGCGCCTCAAAGAGATGTCAGCAAAAGGGACTGTTCTAAAGAGATACTGCGGCCCTGGATAAAAAAGGGCTAAGAAGGAACATGGATTGGTTTTAGGCAGTAAAAGTCTGACACTCTGAGGGGGGGGGTAATTTGATGATATGCCATCCGAAAAAAAAGATATGTTAAGTTCCATATATTGGGGATACGCCTATTCATCATCAGCCTATTAATGTTCCCACTGCTGGGACACAGGCCTTCTCTCTATGAGAGGGAATGTGCTATAATCCACCACGCGGGCCCAGTGCAGGTTGGTAGATGTCACATTGTCTTCGAATTTTTTGGTTCTGGGACATGCCGGTTTCCTCACGATGTTTTCCTACACCGTTTTGAGAGCAATGGTGATGAAATAAATTACACAAAGTAATGCGCCTGCCTGGGTTCGAACCCACAACTTACTGTTCGTAAGTCGGGGCCGCCACCACTGGGTCACCGCTGCTCACGCCTATTACCATGACATGTATTGGTAACAATGTCAAATGAATTCATGGCAAATATTTGTTTTGGAACAACTAAAAATGGATAAATAAAAAACTTTTTTGCAAAAAATAAAACCGACTTCAAAAAACACAAAAAAGTGAAAAATAACTTTAGCTTCAGAAGTCGGTGACAAAAAAAAAAACAATCAAACAAAAGTCACCGACTTCAGAAGCTAAAGTTATTTTTCACTTTTTTGTGTTTTTTGAAGTCGGTTTTTTCTTAGATAGGTAATGAGGAAACTATGATTTTAATTTTCTTTTTTTCCGCGCTTTGCTTTCGCCAGGTGAAGGAGAAGCAAAGGTATGAAGCCGTTATACAGCCTAATATAAAAAATATGTTTTTTTTTAAATATTTTTATTATTTTAAACTAGAAAACAAATAAATGTTAATTTAGAACACAAATAAATGTTAATTTGTTTATAAAAGTAAATATTAGTTTTAAATAATCATGAAATCTATGATATTCTATTTATAAACACAATTTGAATATTCAAAAAATATTTAAGCCGCAAAGACGCATTATTGCTTTGCCGAAATAAACAAAAAAACATGCACCTCCAACTATAGGCATTGAACCATTTTGGACTAAGTATAGGTAAGTTATCTGTGGCAATTTTTATTCCCGCACACGTGTTGGTAATGAAAAAAGTCGCACGCGTGCGAAAGACATTGCATGTTGAACCTAATCGTAGTACGATAAGAACCAGTTTTCGAGGAAGTCTATTGAAAAATAAATTACTTTGATAAAATATTAAAAAAACCGTTTTCTTGACTTTCTAGGAACAGAATTGTATCTTGAACGTAAAAAAAAACTGTATATTTTCTTTACGTTCAAACAAACAAACATATTCGTTTCTAGGTAAGTAATTAGCAAGTCCTGAAGGGAGCGGGTAATAAACCATTTAAATTCACGTCACATTTCCCTCACTAGGATACGGAGTTGTGGGTATGATAATAAATTACCCGTACGTGTGGACCCGAAAACAAATACGTAGGTACGGCATCTACATCTCTAGGTACATCGTACAAAGCGTCCCTTTTGTGTTTTGTGAAAATTATCTGTAAAACTCTACAAATATCTGGAGCGTAGTATCGATTCAGCAAGCATTTTCGTATTTTTAACGTACACGTTCCTTACGTAGAATCAACAACATTTTATCATAAGTACATTCATAAGTTAAAAATAAGTTGTATTATAAAACACATAAGTAAATTCTGCAATAGTGTGCATTTTATATTAAGAAAAACTGCGTATTTCTCATAATGGAAAAAACATTGAAATAAAATAAAACTGACTTACTAATAACATGCTGTATGGCAACATGAAGTAGTTATAGTTCTTGTTCAACCCAATTATATTGGAGTACTTAGGTATCGTAAAAGCAAGGAGTCTCATCGATCCGTCCATGCCAATTTATTTCCTCCGTAACGCCTACTCGTACAAGCCGGTATGAAGAAAACATTGCTTGTACTTTTTTTTTATTTTCCTTGAAATAATTTACATAATATCATCACGCCGACTATAGTTATCATTTATGGTAATCAGGGCACTAAGTATAGGCGGGGGCCATCCGACCTCCCGAACTGTTTTTGTATCAACCAAGGCGTGATACAATTTTTTTTTCTGTTGCTCATTTCTTGACAAGACCCTCAAGGTCTGTAGGTTCTACTACTTAGTTTGTTAAAAAACTGATATCATCAATTACTTATATTATGTCGTGTCTTTGTTCAGTTATAAAAATTATTGGTTCCAACGCATTTAACGAAATCTAAAATTTTATTTAAAGGACATATTTTTGTATATTTTATTATTAGTAGCTATTACTGTAGTCGTACGTACTTACGTATACGGTATCATTGTCTGTAAAATATCTGCCGAAATACAAAGGGAAGTAATTTTTGATGTTGCGAATTCGCGATGATTACAGTGCTGATGAACGATGGGAACGTGGACAGTGCATGGGAACTGCCTGCGGTGGGCCATCCATCTGCACCCCGCCTCTTGCTTCACCTGTCACTTCGCGCCGTTAATCATCCTTCTACAAAACCACATCCAAACGCTTGGGAATGCTGTTTTGGGGACACGAAACAAATTGTGTGGGTGGGACACCCGAATTAAGTTTTAATTCCCTGTATCTGCTTGCACTCCCATATCGATAATATTCCTTTTAAAAAGTTGAGCCTCGATACAAAAAGCATCTACAGGCAGGTCCCACCGAGATTTGAACTCGGATCGTTGGATTCAAAGTCCAAAGTGCTAACCATTACACCATGGGACCGCGACATTAAATCGCCCAAATTTTCAATGTGTAGGGTTAGAATGCCGATTGCCAAGTATCTACCAACCTATCTACGTCTGCGTATTGTTTATGGTACCATTATGTTCAAGAAGGTTTTTAACAATAATTTTCTGACTATAATACGTACCTCATCATTTTAAAGAGCGAGTCAAGAATTACAATGAACCAAAAATGTTGACCGACCATTTTTGAGCCGGATAATTATTATACCGTGGAAAGGACTGTGATTATAAGACGCTTGACATATTTAAAAACCCAAGAATGACGAAAGTCTTCGTCGTAAAGAATTTTGGAGTAGATTTCTTTCACATTTTTCTAAAAAACAACATTGTAAAAGTCCTTATTACGTCGTCGCTCAACCTACCTATTTATTTATGTAGTAGGTAGGTACCTAGCTTATTTGGAAAGGCTACACGTGAAAATAATTATAAGAGGAACATTATTAAAACACAACATAACTTGTATCACACCAATGATATTTAATTAAACAGATATGTTATGAGCGCGCAATCGTGAAGACTCGAAAACGTGTCAATTGGCCTGTTTTTCCTTTATTCTGCGTCACTGCGTGTATGTGAGCTGGCTCTCCCCCGCGGCACACTTTTTTCGGTGGTTTTGTAGGTGTATAACATATCTGTTTGTTAGAATATCATTGTATCACACTGAAAACATTAACAAACACTTATGAACACATTCTTCTTCGTGTCGATGATTCTTATTTTTATTTTTTTTAATTTGTTTCGACCAGAACTCAGCCACGTCGACGGCGTTGGTTTCAGACACAAGAACACATTAAAAAGTATATACTGAAAACGAACCTTAGTATTAGAAAAACCCAGATACCCATTATTACCTTACCTTTAGAAGGAATCTAAATGAATCCTGAATTAATAAATTATGATTGCATAATATGACATGTAACACTTCATATTACTGCTGCCTAACTTCATCAAGGAGCTTGATATAGGTAAGTATGTACCAAAGATATAAAATTCAGCGGAGGGCCAACATCCGCCATATTGTAAATTGTGACTCGTCTTATACGAAGCTAATGAGAGCTTTGAACCTTACCAAACTGCATTATTACGTCCCTCACTAAACTACCCGCCAGTAATTAAATATACTTTTTGGTTCCTACATTGATTTACAGTTAGTTATTTTAAGTGGAAAGCAATTTCGTTTGACGTTTTTTGCGGTATGGCGCGTTCGATAATGATTTGTCGGTTGTCATTATTGTTTGTTTTTCGATGATATACCTAATTGTTAAAGTAGACTTTACAACCTATAGAAATAATTGCCCTGGATGTCTTTAATTAACAAAGTATCATCATCTGCCTAGCCTTTTCCCAACTATGTTGTGGTCGGCTTCCAGTCTAACCGAATGCAGCTGAATATCACTATTTTATATGGAGCGATTGCCTGTCTGACCTCCACAAGCACAACCCAGTTAGAACTGGGTAATACGATACCACTTGGTAAGACTAATTAACAAAGTATAAGGACACAATGTGAAAAATGTTACTTTCTGTTTATTTCGAGTAAATTATTAATTTACTTAGATAGTATACTGATTTTAACTTTTTATGTGAAAATTAATCGGGGTGCGCTGCAAAAACTTAGGTCCCACCGAGATTTGAACTCGGATCGCTGGATTCAGAGTCCAGAGTGCTAACCATTACACCATGGGACCACTGACAAAAGGCTGCGAAACATTAAATGGCTATCTAAAAAGTAGAGGTTTTTAATTTGGTACTGAAATCGATACTTTCACTAATGATTCATACACAGATAAGTACGTACATATACTTGATGTTGCCAATGTATATTCATCTTGCGAGAACCCGGATGAAAAAACCCTTACACTATACCAAATATTATATGTGAATCTATCTGTTGTAGATGGGTATCTAAATAACCTATAGTTATTTTATGAAATTTATTCAATAATTTATTAAAGCTAAAAGTAGGATAAATGCTCGTCCATTCTTAGTATGATGAATTGCGAAACTTATCGCTAATATACCTGGCTATATACTATAACAAATGCAAATAAGTGCAGACCATTGTGTATTGAATGCACGCCACTGTGACACGCTGACCGTGGTCTCAATCTACTAACGCGACGCTAATGACTATGATGCACTGGGGGCAGATTCATTTAGAACATGAGAATAACACTGGTTTCAGCCCACAGCTGGAGTTTACCCGACTTTTACGTAGGTATTTAATATTCACTCATTCATAATATGCAACACCTTAGATTACTCATATTAAATACTTAACATTATTGATACTTAAAATTACTTAATTGAAGGTATTTAATGTAAAGTTAGTTTTAAAATGACAATTTCTTCAATAAATGTTAGCAAAACTAAATTTCAGGAAAAATCATAAATAAATCTAAATGCTTTTGGTCTAATATCAACCGGTATCATTGTTTTATCAGCTAAGTAAGTACGGCGCCCAAATTTTTAGTATGCGGTACTGCTCGCACAGAAAATTTATTGATCGGTCTCAATTCCAACGAATGCAGTTGCGTACTTACTTGCAACCGTTGGATTATGCTTAGGTAGGTACGGTACATCGGCATTCAAAGGGATACCGAAACTGCTCTATTAAGCAGGTAGTAAAGTTCAGGATGACAACGTAACTGAAATTCTTACCTATGTTTAGTACCTACGTCAGAGATATGCCAAAGAAAACTAAACTTTATTTTCCTACCTTAGGCGATGGGCAGTTTAAGAAACCGGTACCTATACATAATTGTATTGATAATTGATACCAAGATGTAATAATATATGGAGAAAAAATAAATTGGGCAAATTCGTGCTGTACATAGGTAGGTAGGTTATACATGATATGTTAGGGTACCATATAGCTATGTATTTACTGATCGATGTTTGATAAATACGAACAACATCAATTAAAATTAATGATCCTCCAGTGGTCCAGTGTGTGTACGTACTCGGTGAGGGGAAATAATCATACCACCTAAGCGTAGGCTTTGCGTAACGAAACGAAAATAAGCTTTTATAACATTTGATTGATCCAATTAACCAGAATAGGTAGGTAAATGATAAATACGTTTCTGATCAAAATTATTTACCTTAAAAGAAATGAAGGTATATTGCTGTTCCTTAAAGGAAAAACAATGTTCACAAAACAATATTAATATTTTGTCCAATAAAATATGTTAATTAATATTTGCTCTGAGTTTGATGTAGGTAAAGCTACAGAATGATTTAAACTTCCCAAAAAAAGACGTACGTCATTAAAATATTGATTACCGTTTTGTAGCGTTGTATCTAATTGAACAATCCGCCTCGTGTCGCTCATTAGGATCTAATCAGTACCAAGTTACCGACGCTACAGATCACTGCACTCAGTGGTACTCAGATTATTAATGGCTTGCTCTCAAAGGCTTTATTTGCATCAACTAACTACAAACATACCAGAATTAGACAGACATGCATCATGCATGGCATGATTGGTATGGAATAGTACATTTTGATACAAGTGGAGAAAGTTTGTTATTGCAATCGAGGCGGGATTATAACGAAATAAACGAAATATAATAATATAAGCTACAGAATGATTTAAACTTCCCAAAAAAAAAAGACGTATGTCATTAAAATATTGATTACCGTTTTGTAGCGTTGTATCTAATTGAACAATCCGCCTCGTGTCGCTCATTAGGATCTAATCAGTACCAAGTTACCGACGCTACAGATCACTCCACTCAGTGGTACTCAGATTATTAATGGCTTGCTCTCAAAGGCTTTATTTGCATCTACTAACTACAAACATACCAGAATTAGACAGACATGCATCATGCATGGCATGATTGGTGTGGAATAGTACATTTTGATACAAGTGGAGAAAGTTTGTTATTGCATTTGAGGCGGAATTATAACACCCGAGCCGTAGGCGAGGGTGTTTTTGAGCCGAGAACTGCAATAACAAATGTCCACGTGTATCAAACGACGTTTTTCAATACACTTTTGAAGAAATAAAATAAAATAACGAAAAATATTTTTGTCACGAACTATGAAACTATGATTTTAATTTTCTTTTTTTCTCGCGCTTTGGTTTCGCCAGGTTGAAAGAGAGGCAAAGGTATGAAGCCGTTAAACAGCCTAATATAAAAAATACGTTTATTTTATATTTTTGAATTCAGAACACAAATAAATGTAAATTTGTGTATAAAAGTGATATATATATATATAATATATATGATATTCTGTTTATAAACACAATTTGAATATTCAAAAAATGTTTATGCCGTAAAGACGCGTAGTGCTTTACCGAAATTAAAAAAAAAACATTCACCTTAGACTATAGGCATTGAACCAATTTGGACTAAGTATAGGTATGTGGCAATTTTCATTCCCGCACACGTGCGGGAAAGTAGAAATAATCGCACGCGTGTGAAATACATTGCATGTTGTACCTAATCGTAGTGCGTTATGGACCAGTTTTCGAGGAAGTGTATTGAAAAGATATATATCATTCTTGCATTTGCAAACACTTAGACTTTGGCAGACCTAGACACTGGAAATAGGTGATGATGAGGTGGTGATGTTGGTACATCGTAAAATAATCCAATTTACACACTAATAAGAGGTAAAATGGCGGTCTTATCTTTTTAAAAGTATTACATTACATATTCCTCTTTGCATCTTCCCGTGAGGTTATTTCTCTTAAAAGCCACTTCAAGTCGGTTCGTTTTACGAGTGAAATTTTCTTAGAATTCAACAAGACATGGAAATCAATAAATCAATACCAGACTTTCTCGTACATCACCCGTTTGAAATATAGAAATACACACATTCTGAAATATGGCATACTTTATATATATATTTTATTTTTTTATTACAATTTTATATGTGAGTATACCACAAACGAACAAAATTTGGCATATTTCTATGAATAATCCATGAATTTCTGGCGTTGTCGTCATCTAGGAGGGTTATTACTTGTAATATAAGATCGGATAATAATTAACGTCTGTGAAGATGCGCATAACACTGTACCCTTGTACATAACAGGTATCGTAGTGGTCGACCTTGCCACTCGGCCTCATCCCAGTTCTCCATAGTTGCTCCTGCATACGCTAATTGGACTGTATTTGTTGTTCATTGATCCCTTTGTATCGAGAGATGTGTAAATAGAACTCTAGGTTAACGGCGGTAGAGCCTTTCAATACTTATGAACATATTTTATGTCGGGTAGGCGTGCTAATTTTGCCCGATTATCCAAAGTTTTTTCAGGCTTCTAGCAGTTGCTGAAATATTTTTTGTGTAGGTTGGAAGACTATTACATACGAAGAAGGTATAATATCTATCTTATTGAATTTACTCCATGAGATATATATGAATTAGACCATGTTTTGATAACTTGTTCACCACGGAAGCCACCTTCAGTGGTTACATTTAATGTTGCTTGCCTACCTCGGAAAAGCGTGACCAACACGAATATACACATACAGCGATTTTTCGTCAATTAATAATATGTTTGTTTGTAATAATTGGTGTGCAAGGCTCCCTTGTACGTGCTGTAGGTCATGGGTGAGCAATAATAGCATAAACGCGGGAACCAATCGTCCGTCATGGTTACTTCGAACAGTTTTCGTGTTCAGTTTCATGATATCCGCTGCAATGACATAATCATCGAGTAATTAATAATAGCTGCTCATAATTAAATACCAGTTATGGTGTACAGTAGTATTGTAAATGGCTTACTTAATGAGTAATTTGATAATTATTGTAAAGGAACGAGGAAATACGTCTATATATGAAATATAAAACACAGAACTGTGAGATATTTTAACTGAATACGTCGGTCGTGCGGTTTGTTTCTATACTTTTATGTAAATTGAGAACATATAAATAAAAGCATCACTTAGATAGCCGCAATTACAGACACAATTAAAATAACAATGCACCGTGCCCGATCGGGCACGGCTGGGGACATAAGGGCTACAGCGAGACGAAATTTCTGAAGAATACCTAATTCATCATCATCGGCCTAGCCTTTTCCCAACATGTTGGGGTCGGCTTTCAGTTTTACTGGATGCAGCTGAATACCAGTATTTTACATGAAGCGACTGCCTATCTGACCTCCACAACCCAGTTAGGGTAATACGATACCCCTTGGTAAGACTGGTTGTCAGACTTTTTGGGCCTCTGACTACCTACCGACTGTCAAAAATCTACAAATGACAGCCGGGACCAACGGCTTAATGTGCTTTCCCAGGCACGGAGGAAACTCGGTATGTAATGGGTGGTCACCCATCCACAGACCAACCTAGGCAAGCACGGCTTAACCTAACGATCGACCACGAGCTGAAGAATACCTAATTATACCTACACATAAAGATGTAGAAATAATGACACCCTTATTAAAGGTGCACAATTCTCATAATTCCCTCATCTCCTGAAAATAATTTTGGAACAGGAAAGATGAATCATTTTGAACATTAGGTACTATATTATTAAGTACATTTTATATTTGGCTATAGTTTCACAGAAAACTTTAAAAAAGTAAAACACTCTTCGGAAAATATAGAAAAATCGAGTTACGTCATTTCAAATTTGAGCAGCCGAGAAGTCACGGCTCATAATTAGTCGCAGTAATAACTTTAATCACTGACACGGCTAGTCACGTTAGATTGTCCTAGTTGATGCTTTTAATTTATCTAATTTTCCTTATTCGAATGTCTTCAAGCTTGAAGAGTCCACGAAGTCATTGTCAACCTTCCTCAGAAGATTACACGTAATAACTCCTATTATTTATAACTACTTATTGTATTTAATACAGGAAGATTTTTTGTTTGAAAACCTTCGTGTTTGCGAACTTGTAGCGTAATAAGCTTAATAGTCTTTGAGTTACTGTTTTGTTTGTAAAACGTGTTCCTAAAATCGGAATTTGAAATCCAAAGTTCTTATAAAAAGCAGGATATACGCGGACATTCGTGTGTTCCACTTGAATAACATTTTTTTTAAGTGGTTCGTTTCTTCCATAAAATTGTAGGTATTTTTATAATCGTCTAGTGAAATAAACGTAAACGCGGGAAGATGAAAACGTTATGATTAAAATTAATTGCTGCCGTACAAAAACAAATCACGACTGCCAACTTGTCTATGGGAAGAAAATGAGTCACTGGCCTGTTTGTCTATGGTCTCAACGGACGCGTAGCAAGCAATTAGCATGGCTCTCTTGGAGGCAAGGTAGGACTCATAGAACTGACAAAAAACCTTGACATGCGAACATGTAAACGCTACTAATAACTTACGAAAAAATTCATGAACATAACTGACGGGCTTTGAACTGTATCAAGGTTGAAGTAAAGCTGTGATGTGTAGCGAATACCTTGCGTGAGTGCCTCGCCGAAATATTTGAATGTGTTCTAAAGCTTAAGCATAATGAGCTTCATATTCATTCTTCACTAGCGTTTGCCCGCGGTTTCCCTCGCGTTATCGGTCGGAATTTTTCCCACAGGAACTTTTTAAATATACGTACCAGGCCTATGATCATCGTTCACAGCCCGACTTCACCCACTTCTGCCTCTCTTTGTTTGTGCCAAACTCCAAGCTCTTGTGCCAACCTAATCCAGGACATTCCTGCAATGGAAAATATCGTTTGCCCATCTCGCCGCCGGACGACCAGCCTTTGATACTCGGGGATAATGTAGCTTCCGATCAGCAGTTCCGAAGATTAGGTACCCCTTTCACCCTTTAAACTTTGCCGCGTCTTTTATTAGTACAGGTTATCAATATCAGTAATATCAAGATATTAATAACCCGCCGCGGGAGACGCCCCGGGCGTCGGGGGCCACCACCACGTGGCCCCCGGCCACCGTAGGCGCGGGCCTGTGGACGGTGGGCTATGGGCTAGCTCGCCGTCCGTCCGTCTCATGACGACAGGCCGTGTCGACGGCGCGTTCGTGTTCCACGCGCGCCTCAAAGAGAGTCAGCAAAAGGGAAGGGGTCCGTAGGGACCGATGCCTGCCAGGGTTGCGGGACTGTTCGAAAGAGATACCGTGGCCCCGGAACACAAATGGCGATGAAGGAACATGGATGGGTTTTAGTCAGTAAAAGTCTGACACTCCCTCCTGCTCCGCCCAGAGCGGGAGGGGTTATTTGATGATTTCCCATCCGAAAAAAAAAAAAAAAAAGATATTAATAATGATGAGGAAATTGTCCGTGCCATGACGAGGCTACACTCAAGAATTTCTCTATCTCAAATGACTTTGTTTCTTTCGCTTCTCGTTGAGATTTTTCTGTTGTGTCCTTATTGGCTGTTCATGGCTTTGAAAGCGGCGCTCATTAGGGGCCAATGCTGTGCAAAATGGTAGACTTCTTAGAAATGCTGGCGCCCGGCGGCCGGCTATTGTCAAATAATGAAAGTGTCATTAGTTTTGTTGTCGAGAGCAATTTCGCTTCGTGCTATCTTGAAAAGCAGTGGCGTAAACTGCGTATTGAAAGATGCCTTCTTCATAACAAATACTGCAGTGTGGCGTCAATTTACAGTTTCGAAGAATTGATCTCCTTTAATTCTATTAAACATTGAATAATCTCAAAAAAAATTGTAAAACAAAAACAATTCTAATTTTTCTCATAATTTTGGGCAAGAACTCTAATAGCAATTAAGGAAATGAACTCTAGCAAGTATGAAGTGCAGACATTTCCACGATCATAGCTTAGATATGGAAAATAGGCTAAGATGAAGGAGGAAGTCAGTAGCTTTGTTGTGGTATTTCATGTGGTTCAGAACGTTAACTTTCCGCGCCGCAATTTTATTGCTCGTTTATGGCCACTGTAACTGTAGAATTCTTTGAAGCTTGTCCAAGTGGAGTATAGGTATTGGCAATAATATGGTGGAAAAAGTAAAGCTTGCACTAAGATATACAAGATCTTGTACCTATATAATGCTGATGGTGTTCTAAGTGAATATTCTAACAAACAGGAGACAAAGAAGTTGTATAGATTTCAAACTTTCACAATAGATGTTTATCAAGTTTTATCATATTGTCAGGTGTGTTATTGTGTCTTATACGCATTCCTTACATTTATGGGTGTAATGATGAAGGAACGTGGCCATAAAGTGAGGAATGCACAGCGAAGCGTCGCAGATCGTAAGTACTCTTCGGCTACGATAACACTCGATTGGCGTAATGACGAGTTGATTCCAGCTCGCTCGCGGCATTCCGCCACCGCCGCGCGACGCCCGCAACCTCCACATCCTATCATTCCACTTTTATGGACATCAAGACGTAACTATATAAATCTTGTGTTTGTCATCACCTTGATCGATTTTGTACCATCCGACTAGTTGCGTGTAATCATGTAAAAGAATGTCGTCTAGCGGTAAGTGGTGCTTTTCTTGTATGTGTCATACTTGCAGGAATTTCACGGGCTCATTGTGAATTAACTTGAGGTGAACATTATTAATTATTGGTATTTATTATTGCTTGATAATGAACGGTAAGAATAGATAAAAATCTGGACTTTAGGAGTAGGTACACTGCCGCAAAATCCGAATTTAGCTACTTTCGTCAGTTATGCGGTTTTAACCTAAGCCGACGCGAAGCGACGTTATAATTATTTCAATTTACAGTAGATCTTTACTGACGCGTTTTTGTAAAGTGATGTACAAATATATTTTCAATACACTTCCTCGAAAACTGGTCCTTAACGCACTACGATTAGGTACAACATGCAATGTATTTCACACGCGTGCGATTTTTTCCACTTTCCCGCACGTGTGCAGGAATGAAAATTGCCACAGATAACTATACCTATACTTAGTCCAAATTGGTTGAATGCCTATAGTCTGAGGTGAATGCTTTTTTTAATTTCGGCAAAGCACTACGCGTCTTTACGGCATAAATATTTTTGAATATTAAAATTGTGTTTATAAATAGAACATCATAGCTGATAAACATGATTATTAAAAACTAATAGTTATTTTTATACACAAATTAACATTTATTTGTGTTCTGAATTAAAAATATAAAATAAATCTATTTTTTATATTAGGCTGTTTAACGGCTTGATACCTTTGCCTCTCCTTCAACCTGGCGAAAGCAGAGCGCGAAAAAAAGAAAATTAAAATCATAGTTTCTTAGTTCATGACAAAAATATTTTTCGTTATATTTTATTTTATTTCTTCAAAAGTGTATTGAAAAACGTCGTTTGATACACGTGGACATTTGTTATTGCAGTTCTCGGCTCAAAAACACCCTCGCCTACGGCTCGGGAGTTATAATTCCGCCTCGACTACAATAACAAACTTTCTCCACTTGTATCAAAATGTACTATGTCAACATGATTCCCGTGTATTGGATTACGCGACCGAATTAATTTAATTGTTCCACATATTTAATATTCAGGAGTGACCTGTAAACATGGGGCAAGTTAATATTGGTTATTGTGTCCGAAGGCTGAGCCTGAACAAACTCAATATTATGATTACAAACGCGGAGCCACTTTATGTAGAACTTGGTTGAGAGTATACATACATATACCACAGTACAAGTCGCCGAAGTTTCCGGTAATTTGAAAATTAGTGAACAACTGAACCTCATGAATTCATGAAGGTCATTTATTTAAGTACCTAAGTAATCATTTTAAGTTTTAAATTATACGTAGGAACTAGGAATTATATACGTATAGGTACGTTTTCTCTTCCTCTAACTTTTCCCAAAATTAAGCTGTCGAGTTTTAATTGTTTAATCATTTCAAAAGTTTTTATGTTTGATAAACGTTTTCTTAAATAAAAAAAAAAAAAAAGAAAAATCTTCGACGTAACTTACGTGACTACTACAGAGTCTTCTTTATTTAAGGGTGATGGTGAAAATAGTTAATTTCTTTTAGTTGTAATTGTTGTTGTTGTCGACCGTGACTAGGTAAGTAAAGTACTAATTAATAAGTGAGTAGGTACCGTACGTATCTGACAGAAAATCAATATGTTGCCGAGATTTTGGTCGAACAGACCCTCCTATAGTAATAACATGAATACCTAAACAGTACAATAACGCTTTTAGGGTGCTGTTGGGACTCCCGCGGTTCTGTAGCGCGTCGGGCATGTTTGCTGAAGCAGGGATAGATAGCTTTCAAGCAATTATGCGAAAAAGAACAGCATCCTTGATGCGGCGGCTTCGGGGGAGCACCAACAGCATCTTAAAGGTAATAGTGGATAAACCTGACTGTCCGTTCCTGGGGCACTGGACCCGTATACACAGCTGCAGGTCTGGTGCACCGGGAAGCGGACTTAATTATAGCTATAGGTTTTTGAATTGATTATTATTTTATTGTATTTTGATGATAATTGGTTATTTTAATGAGAATGTTGCTAACATAGTTTGTAAGTATTACTAACAACAATATGTATCACTTGTGTTCGATTTAAATAAATAATAATAATAAAGATATTTTATTATTCTGATATCTGAAAATGTAGAAATAATCAAAATTGGGAGCAAAAGTAGAAAAGCGTCAGTTACTTCTCAAACTTGGAAAGCCACGAGGGAAATCAGTTTGTTACTGAAGGAATTTGAATTTATATCGGTCTGAATTTGAATGAAATTTGTTTTTGGTAAAATGCTTGTAATGTTTACTTAATTTGTAAAGGAACCTAATAAAGCGAGATGTCATGATACTTCAATGTATTGTAGCTATATTGCTGGTTTCTGAATTGAGTAATTGAAGTTTCACATCAGCCTATTAATGTTCCCACTGCTGGGACACAGGCCTCCTCTCTATGAGAGGGAAGCTTCTCTATGAAATTGAAGTTTAGGATTTGTCAAACCCTACATGGAAATTATAGTTTGAATTTCGAGTTTTACATTGAAGGAAACACCATAATTGGAGTTAAAGTTGTTCTACAATCAAATACTTTAATCAAAAACAGGTTGATAACTGATCATCTTCTACATACTTTATTAAAACACAAAAACACGACATAAACAAATGACTAAAGTTAATCATGGCCGCAAGGATTTAAAATAGAAAGCAGGATAGGAACGCAGCTGAGTAGCGAGTAGTGTGTCGGCTAACGGGACCGCGTCACGTCACGCTGACAGCGTCGGCGTCGGCGGCGCAGGCGCAGCGCTCCTACAACCACTGACTACACTTACCGGACGACGTTATCTCATTCTTTTCGTAGCATTCTTACTATCGCACACCGGTTATGACGACTTCATACACTTGTGACTTTTGTTAGATAGGCCGTCACTGCATGTCAAATACTGGTATTCAGCTGAATCCGAGTAGACTGGAAGCTGACCCAAACATACTGAGGTTATACTAGGCAGATGATGATATTCTTAGACTTTAGGTACTTTTGCAATATATTTTACAACTTCTCTCATAGTTATTGTTTTTTTTGTACTCTATCACAATGCTATCCTATTTGACCCAAAGGTTTACTGGTAGAGAATGCCTAGTGGCATTAAGTCCACCTATGTACCACTCTTGTACATGAAGTTAAATAAATAGTTTGAAATAAAAATTTTGCAGTCTTGAATTTCTCTTCTGACCAAAAGAATAATATTTTTTTTAATGCAGCAAAAAGTTCCCTAATCAAATAGAAATCTATGAAAAACAGCAAAAACATCTACAGGTTGATGAACGTATCTTCAAGTGATTACGAAAACATTTACTAAAGCTTTTTAAATAGGTACCTATTTGATGATGTTTAGCATAATTCCTCGTACATTCAAGCACAATTCTATTGTTGATTTTGCAGTTATAAAAAAGTAGGAGTATATCTATAATTTGCAGATAAAATTGACCTCTTTAGTGTTATATTAAGGCGACCACTATTGCCTTAACACAATACTTAAGAGGTCATTTTTCCGAGGATTATTTTATACCACCAGTCGGCTTTCAGAGATTCGTTAACCTTTGTTATTAATTCAAATGATATTCATATATACTGCTAACCTCTAGCTAAGTTAGCTACCTACTATGAATGTCCAATTACTACGTGCTTAACCTAGATATGTACAATAGTTTTCTTTCTGCTGTAATACAATCAATTGTGTATTTATTGGGACGTCAGTCTTCACTATATGCTATATTATACTATATAAGGTCTATCTATTCATACACGAAATCTCTTACGGGGACATTGTACTCATCATTATGAACAACTTTTATTATGGGACAACACCCTGAATCGCGAAAAAAAAATCAGCTGTTCCCTACAAAATGTTCGCAAAACTCGTCAAAATTAAAATTTATAATGATTAATCATGCAATGAATCTTTGAAGAACCTTTCAGAGTTTATTTGTTTTTGACATAGGAACCCAAGGGTTGACAATCGCTTAGAAGATATTTGAAATTAGTTCAGTTCCAAAAACTAGTTATGTTAACTGTGGAACTTTGAATTGTTAGTTTTCCTTCATAAACTTATTTCCCAGTTTTTTAAACGGAAAAGGTTTCTAAGATTTTTTTATTGCCTGATTACATTAAGTACCACACCGTGTAGATACGCATTAAGTTTTTTCGTAATTACATCTGAATTCCGTAATTTATCTAGGTGCCTATTTAGCTCGTAGATTAAATCTGTCATTATATATTAGGAATATATACAAATAATCTAAAGCTGTACAATCATATTTTGTGATATGTCTTAGAGTATGTTTTTTTTTAGCTGTGGAAACAGTTTAAAAATATGTTTTACAACAATCAATCAACATCCGTACAATTACGAATATCGGAGCACAAGATGACTGCCGAATGAACTTTACCGTTGCAGAGTGAATCAGAATGAGAGGTGCGGAACGACGAACAAACAAGTGATTAGTAATTATGTGCATAGACATCATTACATTGTCTCGCACATGGCCACAAAAACTAAGCACGACATACGCACTTATGTAATTAACTCATAACTTGACAGTACTCTGTATGTAAACAACAGTTTTATATTGTTTACTTAGAAACATGCTTGTTTTGTTTGATGAAGAGATTACCTTGCCAATTTTATGAGGCAGTTTTTTTCCTTTGCTTGAAACTGATCAATAAATGTATTGGGTTAACCTTAGTTTTTGTTTATCCTAAAGCTCTTAAGGGGTCATTGTGCTCATCATAATGAACATCTTTTACGATGGAACCAATCCTGAAATTGAGTAAACAAAAACAAAGCTTGTAAAACAATGTAAATAAATTAAGATGGCTCTATAATCTACATAAGTTAGTATCTATCTATTCATACACGAAATCGAATCTACATTGTTTTTGTATCGTTTTATGTACTTATGGTAAATTTTACGTTTTGGTAAACTTAAATTAAGTTAGAATCAACTACCCTATCTAGGTACCTAGAAGTGAAAGAAAAGACACAGAGACTTGGATAAACACTTTATGTTTACTTACTGCACAGCTCGACTCGACTACAAAAATATTAACTCTAAAAACAGTATTCGATTTACTCGAAAGCTCTGTGTCTACGTTACCAAAAAGAGGGAAATCGCACCATTTTTAGTCCCGAAGTTAATTCTTACTCTCTTTCTTTCTTACATTATTAACTATTTGCTAAAAATATAATTTTAATGGGTTTAAAATGGGTTTTTAATGGGTTTAATTTACTTTAATTTATAAGTATTTCATCATTAAATAATATTTAATCAATTTATTAAGCTCTAAACACCGTTTTATTAAGTTTTATTAAACTCAATTACTTACTGTTACTAGTCAAATTGCGCACTTTTACCTAACACTTTCAAATTTCGGAACTTACTTAAATTCATATTTTTCAATACTATTATTTAAATTGTAATTGATTACACTAGGTACCTACTTCATCAAACACTATGGGAGAAAAGCTTGTCTTTAAGTGCCCCGTATAACTTATTTATTCACAACACGCAGTGATCGTAAACCATGGCTCTCATAACTAAGGTTAATTACAAAGCCTTTATGAACGTTAATCTTAAAATTACTATTCATAAAACTGTAGGATTTTTTTTTACTTGGATCACTTCACGCGTTTCTGATATGTTTATCTAAAGAAAGTCATTAAGTGTAGGTAAAACTTTCTCCGTGATCTCCGGTTTAATGAATGGATATAGTTTGAGGGCACCCGGCCGGGGACTAGGCGGTGAGTCGGTGTGGGTCAAGGACTCCGTTAGTCCCCCACAGTCCTCCCACGGATACCACTTAAAATGATGAAGATGCTTGAATATCTTGATAGATGTATAAAATGAAATGGATGTCGCAGTCCTGGGAAATCGATATAAAGTATGAGATGTAGATAGCATTATTTTATTGAATTGTTATAACAATTAATTTTGAAGTTCATATTTCGAACACTACGGAAAAAAAAACAAATGAATAACCTGTCATGAAAAAAGTATTAAAGTATAATGTTAGCTTGAAACGGTTATTTTCAGGCTAATATTTTATTTAATCAAATGGGTATATTTTTATGACAGATCTTATCTAAAAGAACGTAATAAACGTAGCGAAATAATAAGTACCTTTATGTTGGTCTACATTGACAAGATCGTTCAGATGAGCGATGTGAATATTTAAAATGAATGACCAGTTCTAGGTTGATTAATGTCTCATAGCTCTGTGTAGGTACCTGAGACAAACTCGGTCGCTGATGTCGTCAGCACGACACACTGACCGCGTCCTAAACGGTCACTTTGTATAAGGAAATTCCACATTTTGGCTGCTCTGATTATAATACTAAACATTTTTTCACTTTCCATCTTACTTACACCCACAATAATTTAGTAAATATTTTTAATAATATTTACTAATTTTATTTGTAGGTTTAATTTTTGAAGCTCCAAAAACTCGAGTTCCACGATTTTAATTAAGTATATTTTAAAATAAATATTTGACTGCTGCTCGTTTCAAACGAATTAAGTCCGAGTTTTCCGGTATGAACTATGTTCAGCTTCTGGTGAATTATACTCAGCAGTGATGAATTATACATGCGAAATAATCTAACATAATAACGTATACGTTCCCAACTTTACTTTGTAAATCACGAACATGAATATTTGAATAAATATGCAGCGTGATCACAAACGCAGCTTCCTTAACCAGAGCCTTGATAATTTACAATTTTGTGGTTATTATGTAAGGACAGAAAAAACTAAATAAAAAATGTGAAGAAGAGTCACGAGGTTCATTGACAGATTTTCATTTATTATAAGAATTTTTAACAAATGTTTTGCTGGAGATCTGAAGCGACGTGATTAGTGTTGCAATCCATCATGTTTAGTGGCTCATTACGGAGTGATAAATGGGTGTATTAAAATTGGCGCGGTCCAGGATGACTTGCTCGTAATGGATCAGCGAAATTGGATCCTTTCCAGCTTCACACAAAAGGGTCAAGATGACTAAAAATCGTGATAAAACCCGTCTTGCAATCAAAATTCATTATTAATTAGCGAGGTGCTTGATTTTATAATTATTAAAGAATACTTATTATTTCATGAGAATAACGTCATCTCTGAATAATAATTTCTTCATTGTTTTAAGTTACATTACATTAATTACACTTTAAGTTGAATTCTAAGTACAATGTTATTTATTATTAGTTACTTAACTACTTTGTAATGTGATGCGTCAGGTTAATTAAACAATTCAGTAAAAAAAACAAGTAAATTGGTTTATTTGCGTGTGTTGCTGTTGCTAGGAAATGAATTTATTTTATCTAACAGGGGTAGATAATATTGGAAAGATTTTTATCTATAATAGCCCTGTAAGCACGCTAAAATCTTCTTTAGGTAGACAATAATGCCGATTCTGTTGTGCACAAACAAAACTTAATTTAGGCTATTGCTATCTTTTTCTCTCGAATAAAACGAGAAAGAGACGGACGTAATTTAGAGCTGTCAAATTTAGTTGGAACTAATATTTCTATACAAATGAAGGGTGCACGTAAAAACATGTCGACTAAAAACACGGTGAAACGCAAGGCATAATAGTTTGACATCTCTAACTTTGTTCATAGCTATAGCCGTCCTTTTCCTGCACTGCCTTTTAGTAAAAGATAGCAATAGCCTAAATTAAGTTTTGTTTGTGCACAACAGAATCGACACCACTGATAATAATTGATGTGTGGCACATTAGCAATACTTTAGGCAAGTTTTAATATAGAGAGTTCTCGTCACGTCATATTAGAAAAGTTCCTGCCATTGAGCTGAACGCTAGGAGACTTCTCCTTCTTAACGTGTCAATCTACCTAAATGGGGTCGGCGAAGAACTTGGCTACAAGTTTATCTAGCCGAGCTACCTAATTGACGCAATCCTTCGAGAAAAGTTCTACACACACACAGTCATGGCTATAGGTACAGTGCGTAGAAAACTGTTGATCATTTATAACTTATCTCCTCTAAGTAGACAATAATCGTAATTGAAATAACTAAATGCAATCTTGTCTATGTCCGTTAAACACAAAGGAATATGGATACCTATTCTTAAGGTCCCTTGGGGCATGTTAATGATCATTGCTTTCTGTTCGAAATAAAATGCGTCTGCATGCACGCATAAATCCAAACTCCGCAGGGCATATAGAGAGAGCCCGCAGTCACTCGAAGGTCCAGTACATTTATGGTAGCTAATAAAGTTTCGAGTTCTTTTTGGAAAATAAGCAAACCAGTAGGTCATCATACCTATTTGATTTTATTTGAAAATGCTAGCACGCAAAAGATTGGAAGATTAAAGTGTACTTTTAGGGGAATATTGCTACGACAAATTAATCTGTTGGCTATTTTCCGAAATTGAGAAAAAATATATATTGACTCCGATCTTTTGACAAAGAAGATCCTGACACGTAGAGTCGGTTCATGGGTAAATAAGGTTACATGCAAAGAAATTCAGCTTCTTTCCAGGAGATATACTTTTACGATATAAGAGTACTGTTGCTATGTCGTCCAACATTGAACTTAGCCAGTAACTGTACTCCGAAGTTCATGCTGTTAACTAATTAAAACGTTAATAGAATCACGAAACCTACATTCCGATGAATAAATAACCGGTTGACAACGTGTGTGCATCTGCATACATTCCTGATCAACCGATCGTCTGTAATTAACCTATCCTAGGGACTTTGAGAACAGTACTAACCTGGCAAAGTTATCATGTTCCTGAGATAATAAGGAATTCAAAGACTTAATACAAATACGTTGTAACTTTTTTACCCGACTACGGCGAAGCCAAAAGGAACGGTTATGGTTTTAGCAGACTATGTATGTATGTATGTTTGTATTTACGTATGTTCCTCCGTAGCGCCTAAACTATTGATCCGATTTTGATGAATAAAGTGTCAATCGATTCGTTAATATGGCCCGGGTAACATAGGCTGCATTTTAATCGTCTTCAAATAGAAAGAGTCGATTTTACCTTGTGAACCCCGAATTTAATTAGAGCGTGACTTTTCAGTAATCAGGTTTTTAGTTTTAGTTGTAGTATACCACACATTTTTTTGTTATTTACATACCTCAGTATAGGTTGTTTCTAAATGCTACAATTGTGGTTTAATGTTTCTTTTGTCACGTTAAGAAAAAATAAAACAGGTACAAAATCAATAGTAATAAAGCTTATGGAAGTTTTTACTTAGGTAGCTTAGAGTTGCGTGTTTGATTCCCGTATCCTACTGTAAGAAGCTGGTTTGTAATGACACCCACGGGCAAGTAAACGATCCTCGAGTGGGGTAAAGATATGGGTTAGCTGGATCAATTATTTACGAGTATTTGACCCACACGTGACTTCGACATTTCCCGATACGACTAGTGGTCCTACCCGTCCGTAGAGAGTTCAATTGAAACCCACGTATAAAATAAAGAGTTCAATGTTTATTGGGTAAATACTCGAAATAACAGGTAATTAGTATGGTCCCAGGCGGGTCTAGCCACGTCGCAGCGGTCGTTGAACTCGCTCAGGTCAAAAGCCTTGCAGTGCCAACCGTCGCTTAGGTATATATTTATCGCTAATACAATTTTCTGAGCCCCTACGTTACTTGTGAAGATTATCCGCCTACCCGGACTTGACTGACAATTATATCCATTGAATATCTCTCGGCTGAAAGCCGTTACGGCAACACAAAGGGTTCGTTAACTAAGTTTATGTTCTGTTTGCGTTAAATCATAGTAATTTAGTTTGAATAAAATTTAAAATCAACGATCTGTTGATACGTTTATTTCCTTCAAGCCAATCAGAACAATTCAAAAAAACTGTTTCTGACGTCGTCGTCTCAGAAATGGCGCAGCAACTGCAAAATGCTAAGAATTTTGCAGTAGTTAAGATATTTAAAAAAAACACATTGTTCTTACCTACCTAGTATTTTATCCCTCTCTAAAGAAAACAACTGTATTTCTACGACTAAATCGAAAAGTTTAAAATAAAATGCAGTAATTTTTGTTTTTATGCGCCATAAAAATGAGATAAAGCTTGGTTTGACGAAACAAGACGTACGTACGTCTGTAAACAATGCTTGTTCTTGTTCTTTGTGGCCATCTATTCAGGAATGTGGCGTCTCTTAATTTCAGAGGTCAGTTACCGCGAACATCTCTATATATATAACTAGCTGATGCCCGCGGCTTCGCCCGCCCGCAAATGATATACTAAAACCTTCCTCTTGAATCACTCTATGTATTAAAAAAAAACCGCATCAAAATCCGTTGCGTAGTTTTAAAGATCTAAGCATACATAGGGACAGACGCGGCGGGCGACTTTGTTTTATAATATGTAGTGATATAGGTAGTTACTAGGGCATGCGAACTGGTTTTTCCCGGTTTTCAAAAAACCCGGATATTCCCGGGTTTTCAGTTTGTAAAAAAAACCGGTTTTGTCGATTAAAAACCCGGGTTTTCGAGTTTTTCGGTCTTTTTCGTAATCGATCTGTGAACTTCGCAGATCAGACACGCAACACGTCCTAGGTCGTTTAAAATGTAGAAATACGAATGAGTTAAATTTTATATCCCCCGAGTTATTCATCTAATCTATAATTTATTCTCAAAAATACGCTACAGCGTTTCTTTGTTGTGGAATTAGTAAAATTATTTTTCGAAAGTATCTGTTGTATTTTTTTTTGTCTTCAATTTATTGTGTATTTATTCTTCTGAGATACTTATAATTTTACATTTGTATTTTTTTAACAAAAGTATCTGATCACCTCGTTCCCGGTACGATCCCTCAGGAAGACTTCAAGCATAGTAAATAAATAAATAAATAAATAAATAAATATTGCTGGACATTACACACAGCGCCATCTAGTGCCACACTAAGCAACGAGGCTTGTGTCGTGGACACCAGATAGTTGATATACTACATAGATACTTTTTGTTTGTAAATATATACTTATTATACATATAAACATCCATGACTCGGTAACAAATGTCCATGCTCATCACACAAACATTTACTCCGACCGGGATTCGAACCCGGGACCCTAAGAACGTAAGGCAGACTCACTACTGCTGCGCCATTCGGGTCGTCATAGCTCGCTAAGCGACTTTGAATTTACGGACCAGCCGTACCGTGAGTGTCCACGTTTCGGCCCCGTAAGTCATAACAGGCAAAACGCACTCATTGAAGACCGTAGTCTTTAGGCTCTTTAGAATACGCAACGACAAGATCCGAAGAAGTTTTCCAAATGCTGGGCAGCCCTGCTGGATTCTTCTGGTAGCCTTCCTCTCAAAGTTGTTCTTACCAAACTGTACAGTTTGCCCGAGGTAAATGTGTTCTCGGACAACCTCGAGAGGACCACAACAAATGCGTATTGAAGAATCTACTAGGCCATCCAGCATTTGCTTCAAGTCGTGCAGCGATACAGCCAGTATGACGATATCACCTACAAATCTCAAGTGTGAGATATAGTCGCCGTTGATGTTAATGCCACGTCCTTCCCAGTTCAGCGTCTTAAATACATCCTCCAATGTGTTGGTAAACAATTTTGGGGGAATTACGTCCACTTAAATTGCCTCAGTATCGCTAATCTACTTGGCACCGCTGTAGAGACTCCAGGACTGACCAGGTTTCGATAGAATCAATAGCCTTCTTATAGTCCAAAAATGCAAGACACAGAGGCCAAATATACTCTTCGGACTGTATAATCTGCCACACTGTGTGGATGTGGTCTAGGGTGCTGTATCCTACTTGTAACTCAGCTTGCTCCGTTGGCTGGAAGTCGACGAGTATTCGAGCTAGACGATTCCTGACGTCTCATGAAACCAGTTTGAACACGTGGTTAAGGATGGTCTTGTACTTCTTTTTAAATAAAAGAACGACCACGCTCCTTCTCCACGCTTCTGCAGTTTTCCCAGAGAACAGGACTGAGTTGAAAAGCTCTCTTAATAGAGGATTTTCTCTCGTTTTCAGAAGCTCAGTCGTTATCCCATCCTCATCAGGAGCTTTTCGATTCTTCAGCTGTCTAAGAGCCGCCTTAATTTCATCTTGGCTGACTCACAGCAGGTCTTCTGTAAAATAGCGGGTTAAGGTTGCTCTGGAATTCTCATTTTCGGGATCAGGTCCAGATGCATACGATGTATACAACTGGCTGTATAAGTTTTTGACTTCCAAAAGAATCTCTGGCTTCGAAACGACGATGTCCCCATTCCCCACTAGATTTAGTCAACTTTGTTAGGTGGCTTCTCCCAAGTAATTAGACGGACACATTCGACCCTCAGTTTTGCTCAATTGCTTTTTGTATTGAGCGTATGCTAGAGCATCGAAGATCGCGTCTTACAAATTTTCTAATTATTTTGCTGAGTGCCTGTAGTTATGTCGAAGTGATGAGTGGGTTTTCACGTCGTTCCGTCATAAGCTCCAGAGTCTACTCCGAAAGTTTGGGCTTCCTGTCCGTACGCTGCATTTTGCAAAAACGCGCCTAGAGCTTCCTCCTTGAAGATTTCCACCATTTGGTCGAGTGCCTGGTCAATAATAACCTGTAATTGTTCATTAATAAATAGAGCATTTTGTATTAATGAAAAAACCCGAAAATACCCGAAAAACCCGGGTACCTGGTTTTGGAACAAAAACCCGAAACCGAAAAACTGGTTCTGAAAAATGGCCAGTTTTCGATGCCCTAGTAGTTACCGTTGCAATTATGTTTTTGCCTCCTTCGATGAGAGATAGTTCTGGTGAAGTCTTAATGTATAATCACCGGATCATTAAACGTTATTTAACTAATCATCTTCAAGATATTTTTTTTGTTCGAATATTTAGAGCAATTTTGGAAAATATTATAGGTACTTAACCAGGTATAATCATATTCTAATTGTTTAGCTTCACTCTTATTGTCATTAATTTCATCACTTTTTACGAGTATATCGGAGTTTCATCATCATCATCATCATTTGCAGCCTTGTTGCATCCACTGCGGAGTAGGTAAGTAGGGCTCTTCATTTTGTGCCATACTTCCCTGTCTCTGGTCTGCGCGACTCTGATATTGGAGCTTGAAAAGGCCAAAAATATGTTGCTTGTAAAGCTGTTTGAGGCGGAAACTTTTATTTAAAGTAGTAATTATTATTTCTTATAATTATTCCATAAGGGTAGTGAATGTTATTTATTTAATAACACCTAAGTAGAACCTATTATGGTAATATTCGTTTCATTTAGGTACTCTGCAAAACTTTTCTATGGTAATTATAGTTTCAGTTACATTTTCCCTATAATAAAAAATAAAATAAATAAATATATCAATAATGGTTAATCTCTTTCCAAGTATGCGCCGATACTCTATGATTATAATGCGGCACGGCGGCGCGGCGCGTGGTGCCTGCGTGCGTGGCCGTGGTCCCGTGTCTCATGGCTCTGACTGCCATTATCATTCGCGGCCGAGAAGCCTCGATTCGCTTAACTTGATACACACGCCCATAATAGCTCCAATCCAGTTTCTAAAATCACGTATGTTAAGATACTATTGTAACAAATTAAAACTTGGGTTCAAGAACAAGGCGATGATTTTCCAAAATCTTCCTGAAACTACTTATCGTCATACCAGACATACATGACTGAAACCTGTAGTTCCTGAACACTATGTGCTGTTAACAGCCCTATTTTTTTTAATTATAGCGATTTTTTGTCAAGCAGGAGAAGTGAGTAAAAAGTAAAATATTTAATTATGCAGGCAAACATACTCGTTATGAATCAGTAAGTAGGTGGTCACTTTCGAAAGTATATTTATTTTCTCCGTAAGTAATTACTTCAGAAGTGAGAAATCAACATTTACAGAAGTAATTACTTTTACGAAGTCTAAACGTAGAGTTCTAGTTTTGAAACTACAATCGATGGCAACAATGCTATGTGGCATATCTGTCGCAGCATTTATTACTTCCTCACTTTTACCGCTGTAAAAAACAAGGAAACAATGTATTAAACAAAACTTTCTTTTAGCGTCTCTGATGAATGAATCAGTATCATGAAATCAGCTGGAAATATATATACTTTTTGTTCTTGCAGGAGAAAGGTGGACGCTGGACCCACTGACCTACTGCGGCCAGGCTGACGACCACTTTCTGCCTCACTGCTATTTATAATAATCATTGTGTAGCACACAACTGACAACGCGTGCATTATACCGTGCAAAGTTGCAAAGCTTACCAGGCGTTAAACTAAGTAGAGCTGCGAAGACAAATGATTGATGATAGTTATATATGGGGGATAAATATGACGTGCTCCTCATGGTAAGGAGAAAAACAAAGACATGAACCCCATCTATAGAAACCATTGTAATATCTTTACCATCTAGTAATGATAAATAGCAATCGAAACAAAGGAAGATCAGCTGGTGCAGCCTACCTCCTCATCATAATATGGTCAAAATATAAATAAACAAACGATACAATTGATGCAAATACGGTACATTTGTGATTGAAAAACAAGCATAGATGGACCTTCTATAAGATTTCATTAATGATACATACCTTGTGGAACACAACACACAACAAGTCTGGATGCGCGACTGGTTGGCAGGCAACACTAGCGCTAAATATAAACTCTTAACGAGTTTCTACGGACAAAAAGGCGAGTAGCTTCACATTATCGCACATGAGATTAGTGGTTCTGAGCGCAATGAGACTCCTATTAGTGCAGTTTATGGGTTTTCGAGAAAGAGTTAAAAGGATACTTGCTCTTTTGTGTTTATTTCACAAGTTACGACTTCAAACAAAATTAAATTAATATAGATTGTTAGGTAGGGACCTATTCATAAATGAAAACAGTAATAAATCTTTGAAACACAAAGCATTTTAGTTCTTGTGTGTCAATTATTAAGGTCACGCTAATTCAATTCATTATTCTGATCAGATAACACTAATTCATAAATGAATAATGATGAAAGATTTCATCAAACATGTCGGAACATCCGCTACTAGCCAGTTTATCGGCTAACAGTGAATTCCGTTTAGATACGGTATTTTTTGTCCAATAATTCAGACGTTTTAAATAAATTGGTAAGGAATCGGCTGTGAATAGCAACTAGTTATAAAACCGGCCCGCGTCGGCATTTTATCTGGTGACCCGATTCGAGGTAGTGTGAACGGGCCGGGCGGGTGTTGCACTGAAGACGCTGCGCGGGCGCCGCGGCCGCCAGCCAAGTGCAAGGCAAACCTCTCCACTACACGTAACACAGCATAACGACAACAAAATACCAACACGCGCGTCCGACACACACTTGTTTTGTTCGCGTTTCTTGTATTGTTTATTAACGGATGTTGGCTAAATGTCTTGACTATTGAAATACTAGGTATGTTTATTTAAATAATGTAGTAAAAAAAATTGATAGATATTAAATAAGCCCTTGAAAAATAAGACTAAATCATTTTTTTTTGTAGTCCCAATGCTAAGCCTCCCATTTCCTATTCCATCCAAAACACTCTAAATTATCTCATATGATCGAAGAAATAAAAGAACATTTTTAAAATTGCTGCACCGATATCTTAATCAATATTTTACGAACAGGCATCGCTGCCTAAGGATAAAAATTACGTAAAAGTAAGTCACGTCTTCGGATGCAATTACGCGAATACGCGACTAAAGTTGGTAGTGAACACGTAAAAAGAAGATGGAGGTACATGGCGGCAATAAGTGCGGGATGTGCGGCGGGTGCACGCTTCAGAGATGTTCCGATAGTTCCTTTTTTAAACATCTTATATATTATTTTATAAGAACATTTTTTCTTTTTTATCTTTACCTGCCTGGACCAATAAAACTTCATGAATGTGCATGTTTTAGTAGTTACCTCGTACAAAATGATAAAATATATTAATAAGTATGTAATTGAATAGTGTCATATTATGCCATGATGTCATTAATTATTATACCGAACGCAAAAAGTCTTACTTCACAGTCATCAACCTGCCTGCAAAAAGATTCACAAGACCAAAAACATTTTCTTCATTTTAATTGGTCTATTATGTTTTGGCGCAAACAAAATTAAACCAATCAAGACAAGAAATCCATGATTTCCGCTGAATTAACAGTAGTTAGTCAAGATTCGTATCAGAATTCCTAGACTGTCTGATTTAACGACGACCCATGCATAGATGGAATTTGCAGACAAAATAATGTTATTCTATTAACTAAAAAAAAACTGAAAGAACTCA
Organism: Xestia xanthographa; assembly: GCA_905147715.2. Lineage (NCBI taxonomy): Eukaryota > Metazoa > Arthropoda > Insecta > Lepidoptera > Noctuidae > Xestia > Xestia xanthographa. The sequence goes on along the minus strand of LR990642.1, from coordinate 22,723,864 downwards.
CTAGGTCAGTCGACTTTAGGTTATAGGTACAGTAAAAGAACTTGCATTCAATTTGACGTGTGAATGAATAATGAACTACCTAATACTTACACAAAATGAAAATCCATCCATCAGCATAATGTAATTCGCTCCTCTGGGTGCTTATAGGAAACGCGCTGCAATCTCTCTTATTTATGCATATTATTATGCACTATTCTAAGTCTAATACGTAGCTGGTGTGCGTGACTGTACGCAGCGCCAATTCATTTCGGATTGCATCCAATGGGGGCGCCATTTTCTTCGTAATGAAGTCTCCACGCAGGATCGCGCACGTACTTAATATGTTCATGGATTCAATCCAATGAAAGATCATTGGATTGAATCCATGGACATATAAGGACAATTTAGTCAATTCTGACCAATAAGAGCTGATGAACGTGGCAACCAGGCTTATTTTGAAACCATTCGTTAGTGTCGCTTCGGGGAAATTTTCTATACTTAGTGACAACATCCTTAGTTTTCTTGGAAAAGCACATTCAAAGTCTTTTCACTTCCAAAGTGCTTGAAGATTTTCCAGTTACGTGATTTTATCAATGTAACAGTAACTTGCTCCAAATTACTCGTTCAATTATCGTAACACTACTGGATTATTAAATAATTACAAAGATCGTATCTTAGGACCATCATAATTCAAGTTAGCAGAACAAAAAGCTATTGTGGTATAACTGCATGGATACTTGGATAGCGGCCGATTAGCATGCTTAGACGCCACGACGACACGCACGCGCGCCCTTCAATGGAACACATTACTATACAATAAGATTTTTTGCCAAATGATTATAGCATGTTTTTGCTAAACAAACAAACTAAACGCAATCTGTCTTACACTTACGGGCCGACAAATTGGGACAGATTTTCTCGTTTTTTTTGCCTCTTAGTAGAAATAGATCAATCTAAGCTTGTTAAGGTTTCGATGTATCTTATCAAATCAGACTACGTATTTATTGGATAACGGCATTTATAATAGTATCTCATTAAGATCAATGCAAATAATGGTGAAAGTCGTCAAGACCGTTAATGACAAAATGTTCATTTGGAAACAAGTTTTTTTGTTCGATTTTATCTTTATTAGCAGGTTCTTGTTTGCGAGAATTTAAAGTTGAAAAGTGAGATGGTTGACACACAAACATGTAGTTGTTTTGGAAGGCACCGTTGTGCGACACCCGTGTTGACCCCACGTGTGGTTCAACGATCAGCCGACACTCGGACAATACGGGCGTTTCCCAGGCTATAGCCCATGACTGATGGTACCTCTTATTAACGGGAACTGGCTTTAAATAAACTTAAAAATTCCATCACCATAGAGCTTTTATAAAGTCAAATACTTTATAAAAGCTCTACAGTTTACAAAAAAGTCACTGCTCGCAAATATTTTATTTGTTCTCAATTTATCCTTCTTTTTTTTTGAATGACAACATTTTATGGTAACGATGACCGCAGCAATAGACACGACTTGATTTACCTGTACCGTATAACCCATATACCTAACCTTTAATTAAATAATTAACGCTCATGATTTAATCATGATTGCGTAATTGTAGTAATATTATTAAAACAGTTGCAATTGGAAGCGCGTGCTCGTGTAGCGGCGGCGGCAGCGGCGCGTGGCTACACAATAGTAAATAAATAGTTATTAGGGTACCTATATGGGCATTTCTGAGGTGTTAGAGGCAATTAAGCGAACACGCGGAAGCCCACACATCATTATTCATTAACAACATCGGCATCGGCTAAAAGCTTCGGGCTCGCTTCCTGGGTTTTTCTGCGCGGGAGCAGTGGATGCGCGTCTCGCGTGCTGGCCCGCGCCGCTCGTGCGCACACGCCTCTTACATCATAACATAACATGTAAATAATTCATGGAATAGCGTTCGATTCGGTTAGTGAGCTTTATCTAGTCCCTAACGGTAAATAAACAATAAAGAATACGAACATCTCGTAAGTTTTGTACTTAATTAATGTGATGGTCTCAACTTGTAAGACAAGCGTTATTTAAATACGATCCAGCTGCCGGTAATGTTCCTCCTCTTGGTTACTTACATTGTTTGTTAGACAGGCTTTCCACTTTGTATAATATTTCAAACACAATCTTTATTGAGTTTTATAATTTAATACCTACAGCTTCTCAACTACTAATTATTATCTAATCATCTATAAGAACTAATAAGGAAACTTATTTTTTATCACATGCCCAGATAATACACACACCTAATATTGCATCACACACAATAATAATAACAAATTAATCTACAAGAATAAAAAAGCAGAACATCATCATGTTATTGGCAAAAAAAGAAATACAAAAATAAAATTCTATTCGTCCTATGCGTGCAAATATTTTTAGCAACAACCATTATCAATATTGCGTCTTTAATGGCGGATTTTCCCCGTTCCCTGACTTGTATCTTTTAGTTAGAATAATCACTGTGGATTGAGTTCACACTTACACAATAGATGGTACTTAGACAGTTTTTTTGGAAATTCTTTTTAAAACGGTACTCAATCTGTTTCGGGTGTAGGAAGTGTCTCGTGTCTAAATTGCCTCGTTAGGTTCACTAAGAGCGTCATTAATGTTTGGTACTGTGGTCGCACCGTTACTGGCATTACCATGGTCGCACAGAGCACTCGGTCGAAGTCATCACCACACCAACCACCACGCTTCCACGATGTAGCTCAGTAGAGCATGAGATGGCTTATGTTTTTTTTTTAGTCATAATGTATTTAGAATCTGCTGCGGTTTTTTAACAGATTTTCATCTAATTTTAAATTTATAAAATATCAATTGTCACGTTTGAGTCCTAGTGATTTCTGATAGAAAGTGTGGGTCGAGTTTAATCGGAAGTGGATTGTGACTAAATTATATTAAGGAAAGTCAAACCATCTTATAAAAGATTAATGAAACCTGAGAATACCTTGTTAGCAAGCGCAATTTCTTACTTACTTACAATAATAACTAATCTCAATTAGTCGAATATTAGGATTAATCGAATATTCGTGTTAATTGCTAACTACTTTAAAGCTTTTTAGCTTATTCCTCAATGGTCAAGCTCAGGTACCTGTACTACGAGGAAAAATAAATAAATGATAAATGGATATTGATTAAAGCTTTTGATATTTGACCAATCCGTACATATATAAGCAGACCTTTATAATCCTGTTCCTTCATAACAATGGATCTAAAAAGACCCTTAACGAAACCAAAGGGCACTTGTTATTCCCATTTTTGAGATTTTTTTTGTTCTGGACTACGGTCCAGAACCCAGGTATGCCTAGGGAACCTTCTACATATTATAGTTATGGAGAAATTGGTGGTTTTTCATTTGTTTTTGAAATACACAATACTAGCCGTGTGGTATCCGGCAGAGTAGAATAGAATCAACCCATTACACTGACGGGTGTCGTATAAGGCGACTAATGTCTGAGGCAGAACACCTTGCGCCTCCGTAGACCAGAGAATGGGCAACAGCGTTTTCTGTTAGTATTTCATCACTGCGATCTCCAATCCGCCTGCCAAGCGTGCCATGGAGATTACGGCAAATTCCTCCCATCATGAGAGAGGCTTATGTCCAGCAGTGGACGTTATGGGCTGTTGTTGTTTTAAATACCTACACGTTTTCAATATCTTTACTTTAAATACCCTCCATGACCCCTGTACTTTCCAATGCATCCATCAGCACAATCTTTCGAGTGCTGAGTACATTGAGTTCTACCGTAAACTGCGATTTTACACTAAAAAACAAAATTGTATTTTTATCGTAGTTATTACGTGGCGTTAATTTTTGATGCTTGGTTGACGGCTTTGTGAAGGAAGGGTCAGGGTTTACATCTTGTATGTCTCCAGGTTTACGATGTAATTGCCCAAACATAACTATCTTCATTTAAGAACTTATTCGTGTTAAAAAAGGTACGCGTTTATTAAAGTCCAATAAGCAAAGCAAAGTAGTCTACCTCAAACAAAGTCAGTTCAAGCCGCAGACCCAGAAAGAATAGCCGTTACAATTGGTTTAGTTAGGTGGACAAGGGTCACCCTAATAGATACGTGGAAACACTTGCTGAACTGGAACAAAATATGGGAAACCACATTATTTCTATCCCAAATATTTTCCATAAATACTTTCAACATCATGACTGTATTTTCCGAAAGGGATGGCAGACATGTAAATACAGAACCTATAAAAAAAGTTTTACTTTCATAAATCCCATTTTTACTAGGAGAGTCTATTGCCATTAAACAGGCAGATATCTAGCTTTGCCCAAACCGGTGATCCAATCCAAGACTCCACACTCACTAGACCAACAAGGTGGCCATGCGCGTCAATACGTATGTTCCGACCACAACAATGGATCCTCGTATTGTATTAAAACTCCGTACTACTCTAGTCCAACTTAATTAAGCTCAAAGTGTTACCAGTACCATTGAACTGAGTACTTCAACAGCTACCAACGTGAATGAACTATCAACTTAACCCCAATTGATGTCCCGAAGAACCTTGAAACCCGGAAGCAGGTACAAGAAATTTGATAGCTATACATGATCAATAGATCCGAACCGAAGGTAACGGTAGTGCATCGGCGACGGTGAATGACACCGTGCGATCGGCGCGGGCGCAGTCTCCCGATAACGCAACAATTATTAGTTTGTTATCGACCGATCTCGTAGAGCTCGTGTCAAAAACGATGCACCGTAGCGTTAAGAAACTGTATTACAATGACAGATACGACGGTAGATGGAATATAAATTTAAAAAAAAATAAGTTTATTGGCACAAAAAACCTTTGTATACAATAGCATTACATTCCACATAGGTATATTTAATTTTAGGAAAAGGCTGTACAAATAATTAAAAACCCTGCCTCCTAAACTAGGAGGACCCTGTGACCTAGGAGTCAGTGCTCTACTGTAACTTCGTGTTCAAAATAAACCTTTATTTGTGTGATAATAAACCTATTTGACCTGGTTTAACTATGCTATGAATGTGTGAGTGGGATGTGGTGTGGTAAAGTGTGGTGTGGTGTGGTGTGGTGTGATGTGGTATGAGAAGGGGGGTGTGTGGTCGTGTACGATATGTTCGTGGGTTTCTGTATTTGTTTTGTTTTTGTTTTTCCTTTTTGTAGTATAATTATAACATGCCTAAATTATTTTAGATATAAGATTTTCTGTACGGGCATAGTCCTGATTATATGTATATGTAGAGACCTAATAGATGAACACCCATTTCAGGTTAATTAATTGACGCTATTATTTTGTCTCCTACTGATAAACAATTGTTTTGTTTGTTGTTTGAGTGTCGTGTTTCACAAATTATAGCGTTCATTCAAAACAATATTAGATCGTGAACTCGAATTTAATATTTGCTCGACAATTTATGTCAGGAACGAGCTTCCGTCAATTTCATATCCGTCATTCGCTGGCTCTTGTCTTTACGCACAAAGACAGATACTAATTAATTTTCCCATAACAATGAATCATGCACTCCATTATGATCTTTGTAATCGAGGCCAAAGGGGCGAGATTAGAACATAATATGTCTTGACAATTTGAGTAAGTATACTGCCGGTACTTGACGAGTAGCGTGTCATTATGGCACTACATTTAAGTACGTCTATAATTAAGATAAATTGCGCGTATTTTGATCTTAGCGACCTTCCGCTGCAGAGGAAATAATGTGGTTAATATATAACATATAAGTACCTACTTAATACCGCACGTTTAATTAGACCCTGAAAATTACGTTTTGAAATAGCTCGCATCAATGTACATCATCTCATAATGATACCAATGGTTTGTATTTTTTCTAAAACGTCTCACAAAAGGCAAAACATTTCTAACATTATATTTATAAGTACATGTACAATACAAAACCATCTCTCCAGATATCCAAGCCTACAAAAAAAAATCAAAGCCAGATTTTTTTTTGTTTTTTGTTACCGTACCGAAATCCATAGCTACAGGTCGTTTTATTCCACCTTAATATCATTGTAGTGTACCGTTGTCCGGCCACAACGTAACGGGACCCAAGGCCCTAAGCATTGAATAACGCTCCGATTATTCCAACCATCTCACATTTAAAGGGGCATCGGAGCAACCATGTTAAGGCTTGTAATTGGCTTTAGAATATTGATTTGGGCATTAGAAGCATGAATGGATTGATGTTCGGGCACGATTCTGTACGATGTAATTATACATTCATAGTTATGATTGATTTGATTAGATAATAGTGCTGAGCGTTAAGACTAGGCTCAACTACAACAATCCTCACATAATTTGTAAACTAACTAAGTCTTTAGTTAGACCTTCTGAATTTCCAGTTGGATGCGGGTTACACTCAGATGAAACTTCTTAGTAAAGTTGGAAAACATAAACATATTTCACCGGGAGTGATATGAACACCAGCTATGACACATATGATAGCAAAATAAAGGTGGCACATATTGGGCACATACCTGCGGGCGGAGTGTCGTATGTCTTGAGTAATAGTCGTGTTGGTAGAAGTTGGTGGGCGACAGCGGTGGCCGGTACTTCTTGTGGCCGTAGCCCATTGTGTCCATCGTGTGCATCTTGATCACAACACTAGTGATCGCACGGGTCACACGAGGCAGTTCCCGATCGGTCGTCCGGTGCTCAGGTCAGACGTTAAGCGTCACATATCGCTCGCTTCTCTGTAACAACAATATTATTGATATCAGTTTTTATGACACGTTTATTATAGTTCTCAGCAAAGCTTTCTTTGTAAACTGAATGGCGGGATGGGCCGCGAAGTGACGCGAGCGCATGCCTTGCATCGGAAATGTGGGATGACGATGCAGCGCGCATTAATAACCGAGTTGAGGCTCTCTAGCCTCCATTAAAGCTTATATTTTGAGCGATCCTAACATGTTACAATACTCTCTTAAATCTGTTAAACTGCAATTAAGAATGTTTTCCATTTGCTGCCTCTATACCTAGTTACTCCCTGGGTTCTCCAACGAGTCCCACGTTACCAAGTTATTTGGGAGTTATTCCAACATATTAACGGGACCAGCTTTGTAAGTACTAACATCCGCCGTATAAATTACGAGACCTTCGCTCTGCGTCGTCCAATATTTACATAAAGTCTCACAGAAGTCGAGAGCTCGCTCCATCGCCGTTTGTTGTGGAAACGAATTTAAATCGGTCAAATACTGGAACTACGAATAGTGACGTGACATAACTGTTCAATGGTTACGACAAAATTCATCAATTAAAATGTTACAATCCGACCGTCGCGTCACAGTGGCACTCGAATAGTCAATAAATCCGTATTTTACTGGCATTTGCATTTTATACTCATAGCTGTTTATTCGAGTCTTAATGATCTGCTAATTTGATTTTGTATAAAAAAAATATACCGTAAATTGTTGACTACTAATACTAAATTGATTCAGTCATAGTAAAATTCGTGCGGATGGAAATCACATTGAGTCAGTTTTACCAAAACGACCTTTTCTTTCAGCGGAAACTTTTATCCTCAATAAGAAAGTGTATCCTATAAAAGGATAAAAATACTTTTCCTCATAAATATTGGTAGGCTTTTTCAAATCTGTCCCAATTCAACAATCCACCATTCAAAGAAATATATTAAAATGTATTTATTATTGTTCCAGCGCACGTTTGCGAAAACCAGTTCAAAACAAATAGATTATTCTTGTCAAAAAATGGACCAGTAATTTACAAAGTTGTGACAGTTCTCACGCGTAAAACGAATCGGTATTCGGTGCCGAATGTTTGTTTTTGCTCACGTTTTTATCTCATTGATTGAGTAGTATTCGGCCTTACCTCAGGGCCAGCCGTTGCACTGCTCAATTGTTCCACAATCGACACCACGGATCAATGAATATTATACAATATTGTTTTTCCCTGAACGTTTTATCATAATAACTCATGGTTGTATTCAGTAAGCTCATTGAACAAAAACTGGTTGCGATGTTAAAATTAATTGTTGATTTATATCAGGAAGTCTTGGTCATCGGCTTCACGTGTGTTCTTCGGCTTATCGTAATAAAGATTGATGTACAAAAAACAATGACTGTGATACTGTACGTTTTTATGTGGCAACCGTTTGTGACACCATGAGCGAGCAGGTGTTTAAAATAATTTGAATAATATACAAAAAAATATTTCCGATGAGAATTACGATTTTTGCGGGCCTCCTGTGTTGAGACATATTTATCCAGAAATGTGAGGAAGTAGAGGTACCGACTTATTTAAAATCGGAAATCCTATACTTATGAAGACAAAGTACCTACACATCGTCTTATAAGTAGGTATCAAAACGTAACAGAGAGGATTGTGGTACAGTCTTATATTGAGAGGCTTCCTTCATTGTGCTGATTGTGACCACCGTGGTATTAGTGGGGTAAAAATCTCCCACACTCCAAAGATCGACCGCCTGAAGGTTACCAAAACGCTACAAGCAAGTGATCTGCATCATCCTTGCGTTACATTTATCTCACACTACATCATATCATCACACTAAGTATAATGCCCTTAAGTTCTCCGCAGCACGTCGCTACTACACTTGTACGTCGTTAACACGTATATTGCTCAAGTCGCTCGCAGCCAGGCCTTGTCCTGCATGGTGCTGAGTCATAGCGAGCATGGCCAGCGTGGGAACCCGCTTATCAGCGCGCTCTTGTGCGAATCGTAGGCATTCGTAGGCCAAGTAATTATGAACTAGTTATGTATACTATTGAAGTTATCTAACCCGGTGCTTTGTTAGAGGGCTCTTGAGGATATATTTTCTAGGATGCAATTGTGCTCCTGCTGAATTGATTTTAGATAAGAAACATGCCTGAAGCGATCTCAGTCTGGCAAACAGTAATAAATAAATCACCCATAAAATCCATATTAAATCTAATCATAAGTTTATTATTTGAATGATTTCCAATGTTCTAAAAGTTTAAACAAAGTTCGAATTTATTAAATACATGTGTATAAACCCGCGTGGTGTTGGTAAACAAAATGCAAGTTCAATGTATCCCAGGTGCAGAGCGGCCTCGGCGCGGTCCAATGTCAATGTCACCTTTCCATTGGGTCGAAACCGACAGCGCTGCGCCGCCCGCGCACGCAGTTCGCCGCCATCGCTTCGTCGACCGTCGCCGCTCGGACGCGGACCGATGAGAGTCAACCGCTCGGAACAGGAAATACCCGATGCTAATCGTCAAATGGGTCTAAGCCGTTTATCCTTTTAATGTTATCAAAGATTTTTTCCAAAAATTAGGATGCATTTTAAAACCTTTTGAAGCATTTTAATCCTTAAGTGAGTCATTTTCGAAGTATTTTGTATTTTCCCATCACAAAAACATGTTTGTCATACACTATGAACATAGTTGGATTTTACTCGATCGGAACCGGTTTAGCATTCCAAGAGATCGGATACTGGTTCCTAATCCTAAAACATTTTCTAAGAATTATAATTTTGCAGGTTGTACTGCTTTCTTCAGAATATATGTCAAGATAATTTAAATATTCGTATAAAATGTGGGTGAGGTAACGCGAATTGCGGTGGAATTCGGACGACAACGGTACATGCGCGCACGCAACATTCGCGCGACGGATTACACGATACTCGTGCTGATACATTAAACAACGCAGCTAATCACTCGATTTACCTTACATACATTAATACTACTTGGAAGGTATTCAAGCTTCAGAGTAAGCTAACACATTAACAATGGAATTTGTTTATTTTTATTGCATTTAGACTTCATATTAGGAACAGTATTCTTTTACTGAAATTGTAATTTAGTTTTCATCTAAGCTAATAAAAAAACAAATATTATCCGTATAATTAAAATCATTTAAAAATATGACCTATTTAGAATTTAAAATCTATAGCTACGAATATCAGCAGAGTGCTACGTTGCGATTGCTACGCCGCGCCCCGTGGCGCATGTCGTAGCAAACTTAATAAAACTAGATTGTTTCGATAAAAAGGTATTTTGTCAGTTAGTTAAAATACTACGTCGTCCAAGACCAAGTATTATAGTTAAATGGGTGATATTGCGAAAAAAAACACCGGTCTGATGTCATGTCTACCACGCAATAATGGAAAATAGTGGAGTAATTTCTTTCATAACTATGTAGAATGTGCCCCTAGTAGTCAGTCTACTTGATAAAATTACTCCGTATGTGTGTCTCATTGGCACAATTACCAGGCTGGCAGGGAGACGAAGAGGCGACAAAGTGCAGACAGTGGCATCCTCCATCCTCCATCCTCCATGCTGTAGCGACAACAAAGAGCACTGAGATCACAACACCGTGAAACAGACAGTTTAATCGTCGGCTAATTGTGCCCACAGTGTGACGATCTGACGTGTAGGTACTAGGGCTTCATATGCATAAAGGCTTAGTATTAATACTCGAAGCTAGCAATATCAGGCTTTGATATATCTTTTGTTGTTGTACTAATCTGTAATTATGAGTACAAGGTGAGCATATGTTTGATACATACCTAATAGTATGGGAATCTTCCTGCCTGTTGTTTTTATATTGCTTTTATGACACGGACATTGGTTTTTAGTACGAAGACCGAATTGATCCATTTTTCAAGAAATAAATAAGCAAGATTAAGCTTTTTGATATGACATACGTATTACCTACAAGTTGGGCAACGTTCTTCCTTATTTCCGAGATCATCATTACTATTTAATTGGAAAGGTCGAAGTATTTTTCTTCTTATATATTTAGCAAAACAATATCCAGCGACATTTTCCTCGATTATAAAGGCCCGGTATCTCACAAACACAATGGAACCTTCGCATATTGATTTACTAAGCTGGACACAATTTCTCGGAAACTTTAATTTTTGGAACGAATACCAACATTTAAAAATAATCATCTGAAACGCTTAATACAATAAGCTAAAAACGTAGAGACTTTGGCTTTATAAAAAGCTTTACAAACTTTCGTAATGAAAATAATGATGATTGCTATAATTTGCTGGATTCATTTTCTATTTGAAAATGCGATGTATTCCTAATAGCACTTTTTCTGTATAAGATCGTGCACGTTAGTTTGTTCAACCCGTTTGAAAAACTTCAAATTTACATTTATGTGATTTGAGTATGAATCACTGATTACTTTGGGATATGTTTTGTTATTCCTTAATAGTGATTGACTAACAACGACCCGACTTCTAGTATAAAAATATAATTTAAAAAGTTATTGGGTAAGTACAATATTCAAACTATGGGTAAATAAACAATATTGTTTAATTGTATGTCATGAGGAATTTAAAAAAGTTATTGTTTAAGTACAATATTCAAACCATGGGTAAATAAACAATATTATTTATTTGTATGTCATCAGGTGATATTGTATCTGTTCTATTAACATTGCTTAAATTCGTGCTAAACAACATATTTATCATTTGCCTAAACATCGTTTTCCTAGACCACCTTCATGGTTTTTTTTCTACAAAACCTCAGCTTTAATTCAGTATCTCACACCTATTATCGTAATCAGAAGCAGGTAGATCGTTTCCTGCTGCTGATGATTGGCAGAGAGTCGTGACGAGCACCAGTCGTCCTCACGTCGGGAGCATCCGTGACTCCTGCGCCGGCCTCGCCGCCCTGACGTCATCACCAATTACGTGGAAACCATGCAGTTGCGTTATGTTATCTAATAGCTGGACACGAGCGAAACAATTAATACTAACTACTCATCAATCTAATGTGTAAACAATCTTAGAAAAAAATGTTTATTAAAAACAAGAGGCAGTTTTATTACAAGTATAACCGATTACAAGATTATAATAGTAATACATAAATACTTACAATGTTTGAATGAAAATACTTTATTATGCAAATTAACATATGATGATTGTGATCTAAATACATCTCGAGAAGACCTGACCTGTTATACCTGCGATGAACAATGCTGTCCCAATCAACTTCATAGGATAACCCCATTTGCATTCGGTTCAGAAGCTTACGATCATCAGCTGAGCATGACAATCTCAAAGGGATATGTTGTCAGTTAGCATGCCAGACAATGTCAAATGAACATGGGTGACACAGATGGATATTTACTCCAGGTTTACCTTGGAGCAATCACTTAGTAACCTGAAATTACGGAAACTGGGAAGGGATGTGACCGAATTTTGGAGCTACTAGAACATGCATGGCCATGACCATTGGCTAAAACCCGTATAAACAAGTCTAAGTGATGACTTGAGTAAAAGTGATACGATTTTCTGTAGTTTCGTAATTGGAGCCCCCATTACGAAACTACAGAAAATCGCGTGTGAATTTGCCGCTAGAGGCGCTTGTGTAGACTAAGGTCCTCCAAAATGTCAGATGTCATAGAGTGTTCGCGCGTTGTGTGCTTTTTTATCACGTATTTATACTAATACTCACGATTGTGTTCTAGATTGAGCCATTCCTGATTAATTATGACTTGAAGACTTTAAGTAGCAACTTAGGATCATAATATTGTTAGTACTTGGAGGTAGAATGATTTTTAAATGTTTCATGCTTGCTAATTTTAGGAAGAATATTGTAAATATATATCTAAAGCTTACACTATGTTGTTATACGTAATAAAATAAACATTTCTATGAAGTTATTAGTGCTTTAAAGTATTGAATAGATTACTGACAGGACCTTACTCGACAGTGCGCCATCTGGTGAGCTCTAAAACGATAGCCCCCATTGCTTGAAGTTAGAACTGTCAAAAGTAAGTAATCATAGCTTTGCTCTCATTGACGGTTCTTACTTCGTTCAAATTGTTGTCTATTTCATGAAAATGGCTGCTTATGTAATCTTATGTAATATACATGTACTTAAACTCAAGTAATTACTTTAACTTGATTATAGATACAAGTGTAAGTATTCTATGTTGCTACTCCGTTATAGTTGACGAAAGCTAAGGACTGTTAGGTAGTAAACAGTTTTGAAGTAGTTTGGTTAGTAAAGGCTTAGGTTGTAGTTATGTTCTTGTAGTTAAGTACTGATTACCTATACTTTTTACCAGACGGATTTAAATGTTCTCAATATTTTTCTCGTTTTTTTTCGCTGTCCTATTGCTTATCATGTTGTGGTTTAATTTTTCCTTTTATAAGCTTGTTAGTTGTGTGTTGTGATTGGATCTCTTAGAATGTGAATGTGACTTTTTTTTTGTAATCATGATATCTATATTATATACACTTTATATTAAAGACACTTTTAGGTTACTGAATACCTATTCAGTAACCTAAAAGTGTCTTTAAGAGCAAGATATCATGATTACAAAAAAAAAAGTCACAACCCGGACTACTCCGGGTACTCAACCCGACAAATGTCATATAAAACTAACGATACGAGTACATAAGATAAATGTACTCGAAAAGACCATAAATATGTATAATCGTTAAAACTGTGGAGCTCGTACGAGGAGAGGGCTGTAGGTAGGTACTCGCTTGACAGGTTAATAAAGAATATCATATTGAAATAACCAAACCTCGAAACATAGACGCATATGTGCTGTCCAATCGAAAACATACATGTAGACCACGTCTAGTGAGGAGCTCAACGACACGGTCAATATACAATCTGAAAACGATTGATGTTCTAACGGTAACGCGGTTAACTAAAACATGCATCAACTAAGATTTATGGTAGTTTTAAAAGCATGCTTATTATTTCAAAAGAGATTTATTGCTTTGCGTGTTTTTGCTAGGACAAACACTTGTTGAAACTAGTAAGTAAGCTGATTTATTATTATTGTGCGCGTGTTATTTTGGATATATTTTGACATCCTAAATTATGTTTTTACTTCACACCTATCAATCATTTATTTTTCATTAATTTATGTTAGTCACTCTTTTACAGCTGTCAGGACCAAATGTGCTGCTGCGTCCAGCGATACCAACGACGTTGCTGTATGTGTCCCGACTGCATCACTCCACGAAGGTTGAGGAGATCGTAGAGTACATGAAGGTGAAGACTAGCTGGACCTTGAGGGTCGAGAAGTTGGAGCCGCGTCATAACACCAACTTCAAGTCGTTTGTGGTGCGAGTTCCGACACAACATCTCGACAAGTTTCTCAAGGAAGACTTTTGGCCGAAGGGTGTAGTCTACTGACGGTTTCGCAGCAGGCTACACGTGACACTGCACGGCGCAACACGACGACGCCACTTCGTGTGTCATAGTTCATAGTTTTTAAGTTATATTTTGTATGTATTAGTATTTATTTTTATGTTGTAATGTAATTTTGTGTATTTGTGTATGGGCCTTAAGACGCCTGAAAACAATTTAAATTGCTGTAAAAATGGGACTTTCGTGATAAAACAATTCCTCCGGTTTTTTCTCTTTCCACAGAAGAGGAACTTTGAGGAAGATAAGTAGTTAAGTAGGTAGCTAGAGTTTAGTAGAAAAAGGAACAATCATTCTTAATGTTTCGTACCCCGAAAGTTCCATACAAGCTTTTCACGCAAGTTTAATCGGCAGTAAATTGAATGTGGATTTAAGAATAGAATCCCAGAGTTCTGCTAGTTTTTTTTTTTTAATTATATTTCTTTAAATAGCATACAAGTTTTTTTCGGTCACACATCAATTAGTCATCAAACTACCCCAAATACTGTAAAATGGAAAAAAAAAAAACAGTTATTTTAAACTTTTGAATAATTAAAAGTAAGTGCACTGATTATGGCCCACATTGACCTACAATAATCTAAGAGTTAAAGGACAAGATGTCTAATTCTTTGATTGCCTCGTGAGTCGAGTTTCGGAATTTTACACGTGTTGCACAGAATAAATCGATGTCAAGAAAGTGTTTATTAAAATTTGCAAAAGAAAATTTGAACTACTCAAACGACGTCCTGTTACCAAAATGGTTTTAAATAATAACCTCTGTAGAGAAGTCGTCACTTTACAGCGACACGCACTTGAAGCGCATGATACTGATGCAAGACATGCGTGACGCGTCCCCGCTGTAACAGTACACTGATCTAGAAATAGTGCGACTCGTGCTCGTGCGCTTCATCACTCGTGTCGTCATCATATGTAACGTTTGTCTGTCCTGCTGTACTTGACTGGTCATCATTGCGTTTAGATGTGGACTTGATATTGTCTTAGATGTGAACTTAAACTCAAAACCTTAAAGTATTTATTTCAAATAGACCAGTTGAAACTCTAGGACCGTGGGGTCCGAGTGCTCACAGCCTTTTCAAGGAAATTTCAAAACGTTTAGTTGACACTTCCCGTGACCAGGCTTACCTTTGCCATACAGCGTGGTAACGCCGCCAGTCTCTTGGGGACATTACCAGTTGACAGTATTGAGGAGGGGTTTCTTTGACGCCATTTTTTATGTTTTTAGTTTATGTTAGTTTATTTATTTTAATAGATTTGTAAATTGTAAATAATATACATACTTTTAATAAAATATATGCATCTTATCTCAGAAAAAAAATAGACCCGTTACAGGCACTTTTGAATTGTAAAAACAAAAAGATGAAGCTAGGTCTACAAAGCATTATAACCGTTATTGTGTAAGAATTGAAGTTGTAATTGCTGTCACACCTATAATTTTAAATCTCCCAGGATTCTTGCAACGTACTATTAACCCCTAACTACTATTCGAACCTAAGTTATAAATTATCATCTTTTACGAGAAAAGATAAGAGATTAAGAACAAGATGTTTTGTCTTTTGAAGCGGAATCGGAGGAAAATCTAGAGTTGACACTAAACAAACAAAATGTAGGTTTTCAGTTAAACAACAACATTTAACTGTGTAAGCTGTCGTTACTTTTTATCACTACGTGCAAGAAACTGTTGTTTAGCATTCTATGCCTGATTACGTTCAGCTATTCAATAATATATTCATACATATATTTTTAAGGTTTCACTACGTCGTGGTACTCTATGATTGTGATTTATCAATGTCATAAATATTAACACAATAATGGTATATTCAAATATGTATACATACCTACTCCCTTAATCCGTGAAGCGATTGCCTATACAAGGCTGCAACAGAGACCCACCCACTACTCGGAAGAGTTCCACGGTTTCAACAATATATTATTTTATTCGTTCGAGTAGATTTTTCTTACGTTGTGCTGCCTCTAGTGGTCGCGCGACTGGTCGGGCAAAGAATTATTAGGTTTTTCCTAGTAGCAGTCACAGAGTCTGGCTTTGGGCCCTGTGGAAGGCAAAAAGGCTCGCCTGTTACCTGGGACTTAAAAAAACAACTGGTGAAAAGTGGGTGATTATTAAGAAAACCTCTGCCTAACCCATAGGGAATTACAGCCGTGACGTTATGTTATGTATTTCTTATGAAATAACGTAGATGAATGTGACATTCATCTGAATAAAATGGGTGATCAAATTTCTATCAAAGCTACAATTATTACCTTCATGTTTAAAATGTAATACAAAGTGGTTCAAGTAAAAGTTTCAGCACGCGGGTCGGAAATCTTTACAACTAAGAGCTAATAACAGCGCGATAACATAAACAATGGACTATTTACACCGTTTGCTGCATAAGTTGTTCAAGTGGTTACAGCTAATTGTATGATAGCAACCGCGACGGCTTACAAAAAATAAAATAAAAATGGTTTATTATTTTAACAAGCAAATACTAAGTGTGGAGGTATAATGGTGTGTTAGGAGAGTCCTTATCTACTATAGCCCTGTTATACTTCACCTGCAATGTATTTCAATGTTATTATTAGGTAAAAATCAATGCGTCCAGCTTGATCTTTGTGAAAAACAATAATTGCAAGAACAACAAAAAATGCAAATACTTTAATTCTCGAAAACATGTTATTACATCGCTTCTAGCTTCGCTATGTACGACTATATAGTGTAAGAACAGCAAATACGGCCAGTTATTCTCAGAGAATGTATTTTTAGTTTACCTCAATGAACTTGTAAATAAATACAAGCTTAGCACACGGTGTGGGGTATCCATTCCGCATTGAAAAATGGGGATAGAACCACAAATAATATTGACATCATATTTTAACACGATATTCAAGTTTACTTAATGAGACACGTCACTCTAGTCAAGGTATCTCCAGGACTCTACATTAAAGCTATGTTCGAAGTTTCATCTTCTTATTCCTTCAACGTCCAAGCGAAACATCTCATGACTGTTTTGCTCAACTTGGTCGTGAGTTTATTAGTAAACACGCGTGAGAATCCTTAGAGCTAGCAGTTCTACAAAAGCAAGCCGACTTCCCTGAAAAGCTCTTGGGAAAGTCAAGAAATCATTTCCGTTTAGTTTTATTTTTTGATGAGAGACTAGTGTTGATATTGTTGTGCACAAACTAAACTTAATTTACGCTGTTGCTATCTTTTTCTCTCTAATAAAACGAGCAAGAGACGGACGTAATTTAAAGCTGTCAAATTTAGTTGGAACTAATATTTCTATGTAAATGAAGGGTGCACGTAAAAACATGTCGACTAAAAACACGGTGAAGCGCAAGGCATAAACTAGTTTGACAGCTCTAACTTAGTTCATAGCTATACCCGTCCTTATCTCGCACTGCCTTTTAGTAAAATATAGCAATAGCCTAAATAAAATTTAGTTTGTGCACAACAGAATCGACACCACTATCAAAAGCTCTCAAAACGACGTTTTTTTTTTTATTTCTTTAGAAAGATTTGGACAGATTCTAAATAAATCATATCCGGTTCATCATCATCTGCCTAGCCTTTTCACAACTATGTTGGGGTCGGCTTCCAGTCTAACCAGATGCAGCTGAATATCAGTATTTTACATAGAGTGACTGCCTATAAATGATATCCGCATAATAAACCAAAACTTGAGAGTCCACCTTAGTTGGTTTGATTACGATCTAATTTTTAATGTTTTAAAAAGGGACAAGCGGGGGCAACGCGCTGTAGGATTTTGCTTTCCATCATCCTCATCACGATCTGTTAAGCCTTTTTTCAACTGTGTTGAAATCACCTTCCAGTCTAACCGGGTGCAGCTGAATACCAGTATTTTACTCGGTAAGAAGATACCCCTTGGTAATACTGGTAGGATTTTGATTTTGTACATTAATAACCACCTCTGAAACTGCACTCGTCGGCTATGTACCGTGGGGCCATAGTATCGCTTAAACAAACTACTTTATACGAGATGGCATGCCAAGTTTTGCATGAAACGCTCGCAAGCTCGTATCGCACGCGCATAACAGTGACTTACCGCTACGGTGCACTGTCGCATGTCGCTCAGCGTGTCTGCGTGACACCTACATAACTGGTGTCATACTGTCATCACACCTGGGTATTCAACTTTCTTTTTCGTATCACTGTGATTGTTGGTTGGCTATAGTTGGATATAGTTCTATAAAATGAGCCAACCGATAATCTTTTACTTATTCAGTTACATACTTCAAATTAATTCAATATTGTACATGTGGTATGTTGTTATCCAGTAAGATTGACAAACATACAAAACGTATGCTTACAATGGCTTCAAAATTAATCAGCGTCCACTATCCAAATCACTAAATCGGACATTTCCTCCGAAAATGGAAATTACACTTTAATGGTTATTAAAACTTTTCTGTTGTATAAATTTTAATTTGTACAAGCAGTTACACTTACAGGAGGCCTTCCAATTCCCAAACATTAATTTTGCCAAACATTTATGAATGTTTCAATCTGGATCAAGCTACTATAATACTGTTTTAATACTGATTAAAACTATAGATTCCAGAATTCATTATTATAACTTATATTTTTAAACGTGTCTGAAGTCTTCTGATACAAGGGCTACAATTTTAGCAAAGGTTCACTAGTTATTTTTAGTTACGTGTACAAATGAAATAATTGCACTACTTAACATATTATATTAACCAAGCATTTTTATTTAAAATGAAGAATTCTGTTTTAAAATGTTAATAATCTAACATAATTGCAAGTGTTATATTATGTAAATTAGATGAATGTAACTTTAGTCATAATTCTCATACTGATGTCATTTTTTTATTTTTTTATTTAAGGATCTCCAACAAAAGACATACACAAAGCATTGTTAGTTAATGGAAGACACAAGGTATTAGGTAGGTGTACTCCTTCACTTATAGGAGACCACAGCATGCACAATAAGTTAATAAATTAAACTCCTATTACTAATTAATATAAAAATGTTATTTTTGTAAGTTTAAGTTTAAAAAAGTTCAAGTTTTGTCAACTTGATCTTTACATGATGTACCGTACATTTCCGTGGGATAATTCAGACATTCACTAAATAGCTATTATACAATGTTATCCCCTGTAAGTCAAAGTAATTTATTGATTCATATGTTTGCAGGACAAGACGGCTAAGATTTATTAGGACCAACATTATAAATCATTTTGCGCGCACAATAATGTAATAATAACAGATTATTTTTATTACAGATCGCACAATGTGACAGCTCATCATAACCCGATAGCTAATTAGCTGTAACTTTGGGTAAGGTCAAAAATACTTGAAGACATAATTTCAACTAAAAACAAATCTATGTAAAGTACCTACCTATATCGTGAACAATTTTAAAAATGACGATTAAAGGTCTGCCTAGCCTTTTCCCAACTATGTTGGGGTCGGCTTCCAGTCTTACCGGATGCAGCTGAATACCAGCATTTTACATGGAGCGATTGCCTATCTGACCCCCACAACCCAGTTAGTACTGGGTAATACGATACCCCTTGGTAAGACTGGTTGTCAGACTTTTTGGGTCACTGACTACCTGTAACGACTGTCAAAGATCTTGAATTGACAGCCGGGACCAACTGCTTAACGTGCTTTCCGAGGCACGGAGGGAACTCATTATGTAACGGGTGGTAACCCATCAATAGATCAACCTAGGCAAGCACGGCTTAACCTAAAGACTGACCCGAGCGGCTGTTATTGTTTAGCCACGAGCTCCTCTTCGTAGATAAAGGTAAAATAATTAAATTCAGCTTTTTTCGCTTCAAGTTATTGCATAAATTTTTCATGTTTTTGTATGTCTTCTTATAAGAAACTATAACGCAGTTTGATTGCTTTTTATACCATGCAGAAACTAGATGATAGTGTAAAAAATAACTCTATAAGTGACGAACCGTCAGTTCATTGCTCAAAACTGTCGTTTTTATAGCCCATCATTTTATAGCGCCTTCTATAGGGAACGTGCAGGAACTATAGGTGGCAGCACTAAACGACAAAAGAGACACTATGCGGACAGTAAAGGAAACTTATGCTGTCACCTGTCACGCAAATCTCTTCAAAAGTATTATTTTTGATTATGTTTTAAGGTATAAAACATGCGTTCCGGTCTATCAATAATGTTCGTCAGCGTAACATGAATGTTGACCAATATGAATTTTGTATGTTTCGTTTATTTTCTCTGATGAAAATTGTGGTGCATGAAGAAACGGTGGCTTAAACAACTTTCTTATTTTCAACACATGTTTTAATGGAAGGGAATCCTTTATCAGCGAGAACAGTATCTCCAGGCTATAACAAATCAATCCACAATCATTTGTTATAAGCAATCACTATAACGCCCTCCGTAGCATTTAGATACAAAACTTAGGAAACTACAAGGAGTGCAGCCAATTAAAAACTTTATTGTATAACTATGTTTATAATCTGAGTTCATGTGGAGACTGTTGAGGAATATTCGGTGTGAACTTCAGTGCAGTCTGGAACGCCCTCCGTAGCATTTAGATACAAAACTTATGAAACCACAAGGAGTGCGGCCAACTAAAAACTTTATTGTATACCAATGTTTATAATCTGAGCACAATGTGAACTCTTTGTTCAACTGTTGAGGAATATTCGGTGTCAACTTCAGTGCAGTCTAATCCATAATCATTTGTTATAACTAAGCAATCACTAGAACGCCCTCCGTAGCATTTAGATACAAAACTTATGAAACCATAAGGAGTGCGGCCAACTAAAAACTTTATTGTATAACCATGTTTATAATCTGAGTACATGTGGACTCTTTGTTTAACTGTTGAGGAATATTCGGTGTGAACTTCAGTGCAACATATGTGTGTTCGCTGAAGTTTAAATGGTACGCCAGTACCATTTAATGTTTGCTTGGACGGTTGATTTTGAAGGCTATTGAACTTTTTCAATGCAGAGTGTAACAAAAACAAATTGTGTTCAAATATTTTTGTTACTGCATTTATCCATTTTTTGCGTTTTTCACTTAGACATGGTATGAGAGTACTATTCTTTGGAAAGTAATAGAATTTTATTATTTTACGCTATTTGATTAATTTTCATTTTTGTGAATGTATTGGTACATCCAGAAATGCAACAATGGATTATGATTAGCTAGAATAATAATTTTCAATAATAAAATTAATTCTGTTTACTTGTTTTACATGTCAATGTCAAGTATTAATTTGGTACAAGATTCGGATTGGTGACGCCAGTTGGCACCACCGTCGTTGTGCACGTTCCCTATATAATAATTTCATTTTATAAGGCCTTTGATAGATTGTTACGTTATTTTCGCAAGCAAAAACAAAATAAACCGTAATTTCATTTTTTGCAAATGAATAAAAATCGTAATTCTGGTAAAAAATAAACAGATTTCATTTAGTTAGGCACGCCAGAACTTATCTCGTATTTGTGCTCGCCAAATTTTAAATAAACTCTTGCAAGATTCTATAATATAGCTGTACGTGAAGGTATTGAACCGAGTTATCCGAAATGAATGACGTGTATTGCTTGAATAGCAAACGAAATATCCCGTTAAATAACCTTTGGAAGTGCGAGGGAATCTAATTGTGTACCTACTCATTGTTGTGAGCTGACCAAACAATCGCTAAGAAGTCGCTGTCAAAGCGATAACGGAAGAATTTAACAAGTTTTCGGCAACACGTGGCACTCTTTTTAGAGCATGTTAATAACCCATAGATGGTAAGGCTGATAAAGATATTTTGCTGCCTTAGCGGTGTTTATAGTATTAAAGTATTTTATAGGTTTTGTAGAAGCTATAGTATTTTTTTTAGCTGAAAATCATTTTTCTGTTTACATCATTAAAACCGTAATCCATCACACTTTATTAATAAAACAATTAATGTTGCACAAATTATGCTAAAACTATTAATATTTATCATTATAATTGTTAAGTAATTAATATCGAAGTGTTACACTCGTAATTAATCAACAATAACCGGTTATTTGCGTTTACTAAGTAACTGTAAACATACATTAACTAACGATACATTTTGCGTCAATTACTGCCGACGATTGACGCTTAAATAACTGTTAATGTAATGTCTCGTCACGTGAGGATTTATTGAAACTACATAGATATTAACTGAATTATTATCTATCTAGCATTCTTATAGGAAAAACGGACATTTTCTTCAGATCTGCAAACGTCATTTCCCAAACCACTGTTTCTTTCTACTGCCTAACTTCAATATACAATTGTACCTAATTTTTTTTCTGTTAAATATTGGTTAAAATATTACATTCCGTTATTACGTACAATAATTAATTACAGGTTTATATATACATAATAAAAAGAAAAGTAAACAAAACTGCACGAATGTGCATCGTTGATGTCTTTTTAAAGGACGAGTGATGTGCTACGAGGTGCTACGAATGAACGCACATTTTTCATTTAAATTGTTTTGACAAATTTGGTCATTAGTTCGTACTGACAAATTATGTAAGTGTTAGATATATTTATTGTTTGTATATGTTAATAAACATTAGGCATTCAATGAGTTTTTTTGTTTTTATACGTGAAATGTGCTTTATTTAATATTAAGGAAGTTCCATACACGTTTACAGAAAATAGTTATGGTTGATTTTATGTTGTTAAATACTTCAGTAAACTAGCTCTCTTACTCATAAGCTCCATATCATTAAACAACTCTTAACCTATATATATACTGAGCATGTTCATAGCATTACGTTCGTAACTCCTAAGGATATTATCCTTAACTGATGTCGTAGTTATCTTAACTGTATCGAGAGTAACTGTAAAAATATATTTACCTTCTTATACGACCCCAAAAAGCTCACAGCACGTTCAGGACGATCAGCATCAAACGAAACGTGTCAACAATCACTTGGAACACTTGGATAAAGTCTGGGTATTGATCGTTAGTTAAAACAACTGTGTACTTCGAAAATTGTATTAAAAAAAGTCGTTCGGATTTCGAATGTCGAGCTTCATGAGGCATCAGCGCGCGCGCGGCTGAGCGGTCTGTTGGGATGTGCGCCCGCGCTGCACTTGAACGTTGAACTGGTGCGCCTACCCGACCGCGGCCGGGAGACGCGCGCGCGCGTAAGCGGCCAAGTCAGCGGGCAGCACCGCAACTCCACCGGGTCGCACCAACACGTACGTCGCGCTAAAGTAATTGTAGCGCAAAATATGATCGCCGGCAATGGACAGTAAACCGCAGGAACATTTCGGAAACTGTGTTGTGGTGAGCCGCCGACTGCTACACAGCTTAATTGATCGCCCAAAGATCACTATCTATGTATAGTAACGTTATCTATCGGACGTAGCTGTTTCTAATAGATTCGCACTAATTGTAACGTTCTACATAGATAATGGCCGTAACCAACCGCAAATCGATGAGTGAGTCAGCGTCGCAGAGATGCCAACAGTTGTAACCACTGTGACACTGTCCGACATTGTTCAACTGACAGCCCACTGTCGGAGCATTCGGAATACAAACAAATGACTAATGTTTTACCCTGTTTAAAATTCCCGACTACAACGCTACTGTCGTACTCTGGAAGAAGACGTCAGCAAATAAATTAAAACATAAATAAACGAACCAAAATATCAGTCAAAACTTTAGAATCTCAATTATTTAAATAAATTAGCAGTTAATTTATGATAATGGTCATAAATAACGAATAATTAATTTAAGTTTGTTGTAACAATAGCATGAGCACCTATTATCAACAAATCAAAGCATAACAACAGACGAGGCCGCGGTACATAGTAACACATAAAAAACACATGCATAATCCTTGTTATGTTAAATTAGCTTCGTAGACAATAAGCATACTTTAACGATGGTGAACTCATAGTACTTAATAGTTAATTACTTACGGAGTATCGCGCTTAGTCATCTTAACTTGTTGTTATAGTTTGATTAATATTAAAAGCCTTATTTATTTCCAGAGAATCAGACATCAATTCAACTAGCGTGTATCTACCGAACAAAATGTTGTGAATATATGGTACGTCTTTATCTATCTTTGTTCTTTTTATTTTAAAGCCTCTAAAAACAACCCTAAACGTAACAGCTTAGAAAAGACACATTTTCAAACAGGAACAGTTCTACCATCTTAAGATTGACGCAATAAAACAGGATATTTTAAGTAGCAATAAGCAAGAGTCGTGGTAGTAAAGGCAGTATAATAGCGACATCCTGTGCATGTCCTAGGTACCGAGTGGTCGCGGCCGGGCATCGAACCCTGGACGCTGCCCGCACAGCCACGCCGCGTAAGCAGCTACGCACACTAACATGGCGAGATCACGACTTTAAAAATACCAATAAAAATATACATTGGAAATATACATTGGCAGGATTCTGCAACGACTATCTGCTCCTATAAATTATTAATCTCAAACAATAAAATAAAGTTACATTTTTATAAATATACGTTACTTAATTAATGACTACAATTATAAAATTAACGAAACAAAAATGTATCGTAAATAAAATGCTGGCCTACTAAACTCCTGCTGCGGCTGTGAAGGTTCATTGCTAAATAAGAACTTTTTCCACTTTCCTCGTCTGTCGCGTGACAACGCTGATTACATAGTTAATCGTTATCTTAACAGCCGCTTGTGAACAATTAAACAGTTAGGAAATATGACTGACAAGAGCTATATTATAACAATACCCTACACTAGACCGTACAGATCTCTAACAATCTATCAAGAGTAAGTTTTACATTATGTTTATCTAATAAATTCCCTTTATGCCTGTTTCGTGGGTACTACACGTCGGTCCTAAATCGTAGAGTAGTGTCCGACTGAAGCTTCGGTTTCGGCTTCGGCCAAAATGGGCTGAAATTTTATCCGAAGCGGAAGGTTTCCAGCAACGGCAAAATTGAAAGAGATGCTATGAATGCGTGAGAGCGCGATGGTAGAAGCAACGCGTCGGGGACAGGGGTCTCACATTTCGAAGTATTTATTGTTTTCGACAATTTGCAATGTAATTTTAATGATCTCGTTAAGTTGTTTATTTACAATCAACCACCCATTCCATCCATCCACTCGCATTCTCCAGTTAACCCGCGATCATGGCGCTTGCAACAGCGTCGAAATGTCGGGAGCTCAAAAATAATCAATAATTACAATCAACAATTTTATTTATAAGTAAAAGTTTCAAAAACTCATTATATTTTTCACTTTTAGCCAATCTTAAGCTGAATTTGTGGGCTTCAGCCGAAAGTTGTGAAAACAGCCGATTAATCGGCTTCGGCTTTGGTCGGACACTATCATAGATGTGCCGTAGAACGTTTATACAGTTCGCACTCGCACAGTGCGGGCGTTACATCACATAAACATGGCCGGCCGCTAGTGGCTCCTCCAGACCCTCATATAACACAATTTTACGCTTCCCGCGCGTACTTTGCCTATAAAACATCGTTAAAACTTAACCCACGTTGAACAAGTCCCAATAAAACTTCCTTTGTTATATTGCAGGTTTATTTTGAAGTTTCTAGGAACTAAATTTGAGCATAATGTATTTTAATAACTAAGCATAATACTAAATTAATAACAAAAGTTATAGACCCGACTCAATAAGAACTTTCAATTAAGTTCCAGTCAAATCAGGGCTACGTCATCATCATTATCATCATCAGCCTATTAATGTTCCCACTCCTAGGACACAGGCCTCCTCTCTATGAGAGGGAATGGGCTATAATCCACCACGCGGGCCCAGTGCGGATTGGTAGATGTCACATGTCTTCGAATATTTGGTTCTAGGACATGCCGGTTTCCTCACGATATTTTCCTTCACTGTTTTTAAGAGCAGTGGTGATGAAATAAAATACACAAAGTAATGCGCCTGTCTGGGCCACCGCTGCTCAGGGCGGCGCAGGGCTACATACTTTTATATAATAATCTAAATTAGTATAGAAGTCTTCTGAGACCGCTTGCCTGACAAAAGACACTTTCTGAGCATATTTTCAGTCAATTTTTTTATGCCATCTCAATTCAAGGTAACAAGGACATTCGTTTAGTTAACATACAACAATCCAGAAGAAAAAAATAAGCATGCTATTATTGGACCCTTTTTGAAGCCCATATTTTGTTTAGCAGCAAGCCAATGAAAATATCGTCGTTTAGAAGATTTAAAATTTTCTTCCCGTTTCCTATTCTTTTGTTCCAACATCAATCTTACTTTAGTCATCGTTACCCCGTATTCAAATATAATCACTATCCGATAGCAATCAGAGTTATCTATCTATTCCTCTTCGTAATGCTTGGATATAGCATCCAGTATGAACTGGAAGGTTCTAGGGTTAATCCAACTGTGCCCGGAAGGCATTTCGTATTGCTCTAGACTCCTGGTGTTTCTTCCTACAGTACGCTCCAGGAAATAGTCGTCGTACTCCCTGTCGTAGTCGGGCAGGATCGGGTTGAACTTGGCGTAGTAGATGGCTGACAGGCACGCGTACAGGAGCAGGGCTGCAGTGAACAGCTGGAATTAAGAAGAAAGTGGCGTTTTAGCAAAACTGTAAGTTCAGGCCCTTTAGAGAGGTTTCGGAAAAATAATTATGGGGCTTATGTACACTTGTAACAATCATCAGTGCTTCTGATATTTGTAGACGGAGATTGAACCTATGTCAGTTGTCAGTGTGTCAAAATAAAGCTTACGTGTTGTATTTAGGGATTTCAACAATTGCAAACTAAACCGTATGTCATGTACTGTATCCAGTGTTGTAGATATCGTGATAAAATAGTCGGATAATAATAGCCACATTATTCGCTATTACGATTGATATTTTTGAGTTTTTTATTTATTGCACATGGGCTTTTATTCTACCATTCAAATGATTTTACTGAATGAAAAATTTGGTATTGAAACATCCGTCATTGACGAATAATGTACATATCTGTTACAAAGATAAGCTTTTATGAGGTAAGTTAAGGTTTGGATCAGAAAGTGAATCAGGCACAATGTGCGGTGGGTCATTACCGCGACCCGCACGCGGAGGCACCGGAACTACTCACATCCTCCCTCCGCGCCCCACCCTGCCGCGTTGCCGGGAGATCGTGACCACCATTTTGAAACGTCGAGTTTACAAAATACTGCTCAACTGTTACGTTGATTACATCATTATACACACCTGCAGTTTTAAATAATACATAGTTTTACCAGCAAAAAAATCAATTAAGTCTACTTGCTTACAAATATTGTAGTAATTTATTTATTTTATTTTATAAAGCTTCTTTGATTACACAAAGACTGTTTTAGGCGTTATTTTTAATTGTTACCACCAAATATAATAGAGGAAGTTTTTAGACATATCTTCCCTTTACTACTAACGTATACGTTATCGTTAAAGTTAGAAAAAATCAGGAAACATTTAAAAGAAGAAGCACGCGAAGCCGCGGCCGTGAAAATAATATCACGTTTCGACCAACCAGACGGAGCGTTGTCAATAATTGGTCCTATTTAGTAGTCATAGACATAAGAATGGATTTAAGTTAGTGTAAGCGAGCCTTATGTTTATCTACATATGTACTCGTATTGTTGTCTAAACCTCAATCTAGGAAATGGTTGTCTGTAACGACACTCGCAAGGCCTCTGGCTTCATCGCCCCGACGGTCATCACATGGCTCTACTCGTAACTATGTCAATGTTATGTCGTCTAACTACCGGCTGATCGTCAAATGACAACGTACTCGTAATAGCATTTTTTGTTACGAAATTATAAACAACAATATTTTCGCGGTACGATGCGCTACGTTGCGCTTGAGGTCAACTCTATTTTTGCGTATTTAGTAGATGATGACGTTTGTTTCCAAAACAAGGTGTACTTTGGTAGCCGTAATCAAATTGTTTATAGACTCGTAAACATAACGTCACGGTTGTAATCCTAGAGGGGTAGGTCTGATATCTAAAAGCACACCAACATTTCGACATTTATGTAACCGTTTTATAGTAACATCTAAAAGCACATCAACATTTTGACGGTTGTGTCTTGTTTAAGTCTCATATATAATCCGTTTAATAGTAATGTTTTATATGTCCTAATAATATTCTACAATACCTCGAAGGCTCGAATAAACTAACTTTTCTTTTAAAATTATTCCGATACTTCTTCAAATGTTATGAAAACAGAACCCATCCCATTAGCAAATCCTATTGATACCTATATGTAAAGAGGTAAAGTTTGGGGTAATCTTGAGAACTACAGGTATTGATCCTATTACGATAATTATTTCACTAATTGGAATCTACAGTGTCCCCGAGTATCTTAATGCTGTATTCAAAACGGTTACAAGGAATAATTTCAAAAGCTAGTATTATGTACGTGATAAAATACTTACTTGAAACACACTCCAGAACTTGAAGGATCCCTCGTTGATGACCCAGTCGTAGTATCCAGCCCATGGGTCCGTGTACCTGGCCTTCTGCTTCATAGGCTTGGGCGTAGTCGTGGGTTCTTCGTAATGGTGGTGGTGGTCTTCGTCATAGTAGTCCTCGAAGCCTCGGCCGCTTCCCACCGTCTCGTTTTTCGGCTTCGTTCTGTTTCGTCTTTGCAAATGTTTCGTCTGAAAGTGGCATTGTAAGCTAATTAATCAATATGTGGAGACTTGCGGTGAAATCCATGGTGTGAACAAGTGAAAATATAACAAAATTTATTTATTTCTTGGCAGGTTACAGTAACAAAATAGTTAAAGTGTACAATTATATCATCACTTGAAAAACTGGAAACTGAAAATGGAATACCATCTTAACTAGTAGGACCTATGGGAGCGAAAAAACGCGGGTTTAATTTGATTTGTAGAAAATAGGTAGGTTATCTGCTAGTAGTATAGATATTTTTTTATTGTTCTGAAGTAAAATACCTACAAAACAATAAAGATAAAACACACTGCTGTATTGTAAAAATCTACAGAATATTTATCCAGTATGAGTTTACTTAGAACAATTTGAAGTTCCCTAAACTAAAGGGGCTTTACATAATTTTTTGCAAGATAACGATCCGATCCGTTCGTAAGATTTATATAACTACACTTGCGAGTATATTTTGTTAAAGCAAACTGTGTGTGTCTTGTCACAAGTTGCTATTCAAGTTTCGAAGTACATAGTTTACTTTGGGTTTTAACCCTACGTACTTTTGGCAACTTTGAGCCAACAAGATTCTGAGGACCTTCCAAGATTATCCCACAGCCTAAGTAATATAAATTCGTAAAATGCTTATAACTAAAAAAAATGTGTGAGTTAGCTGTATTTTTTGTGATCACCCTCTAAACAGGCGTCCAAGCTGAAAAGAAAAGTTTCTTTGGTAAATTATAAAAAAATATGTGATAATTAAATTGGCCCCGAAACAAAAACTATCACAAGAATAGCGACAGAATTATATGCAATAAGCTAAGTAGGCGTTATAGTTCGATTTACACGCGCATGTCAACAGGGGCGGTTGGTTGTTGGTTGTCTAAATAAGTTGCGTCTAACCCATCCAGTTAGCGCATGGAGTGGGTCACCCACTTTGTCCAGTTCAGCGGGTACCGTACTGTGACCTTGTTACATTAGTTTCCGGACACATACCACTAGAATGTTCAGACAATTTTCAGATGAGTCTTCACGGTCAATTTTGTTAATTTTTACTGCGACTCACACGTGTTGGTAAGGAAGTCTGATGGAATGTTATGATATTTTTAACAATCTCTCATGTTGTTGATCATATTTTTGATCTCAGTAGGTAGTTAAGTTCTCAGCTTTACATTTTCTACTAAAAGTAGACTGTGTAAATGTAGATAGAATAGCTAGTACCATTTTATGTTTTTTAGTCAAATATCGGTACAAAACCAGCAATAGATAATTCTAAAAAAGGGCAAGGCCAATACCAAGAAAGAAAAAGGAAAATCATTTAAGCCTGAAAGAGATCTATTTAAACAATATTTAGTTATATTTCTGTACACCGAATTTAAGGTAGAATTGGAGATTTATCTTTTAAAAACAGCTTGTGCCTTGTTTACTCAAATAAATTATTTTGATTTGATTTAGTAGTTTTAGGTACCTACGACTTAAAATAAAGGTCGTACAAGTAAGGCACAATATCTTAAGTTCGTGTCAAGCTTTAAGTGAACCCGACAGATGGCGCTACATTTCACAACTTTGTCAAGTCGAGAATTTAACCAATAGTTTTACTGATTTAACCAAAAGTTTAACTGATTTAACCAATAGTTTTACTGATTCAACCATTAGTTTTACTGATTGAACTGACGCATCACATTTAGTGCTCTTTTCACTTCCTACTCATTCCTACATTCCCTATCAAAGATCACAAGGTATCTGAGAAATCATAACCGTTCTCTCAAATCTCTTATTTAGACTCAGTTATACAAGGTGCTGTTTTGCATCCTCGCCAAAATTCGGGAGAAACAACTGCCTGTATAAATCAAACTAATCCAACAGTAATCCTATTCAATAAAATCACCCACATTATACATAGGTACACAACAAGAACAGATTTAAAAGGTACTCAACGTTAAAAATGCGAAGTTACAATTACTTCGGAAAACAGGAGAACTTTTGATACAGGTAGGATTTGGTGGAATTAATCTCAACTGGTTTGAATAGGTTTAGATACATACCGCGACAGCTGTAGTATTGCTGGAGGTCGCAGCTGCGATGGCGCGGTTCTTATTGACATTCCTCACGACGTCCAGCGCAGTCCGCAGCGCCGTCAGGATGAACTCCGAGATGGGCATCCTGCTGGGAGATTCCTCCTCCTCAGGGGTCGACAAAGACGCCTCCGAGATCTCGCCAACACTACACAGTTCAAATTATGAAATTAGTTTTATAAGCATTTCTGTCTCGAGTGATGATTTTTAAAGTCGACTGTTGATTATAATGTTATAAATTAAACTTATAATGAATGACTCCAGCCAATTAGTCAAAAAAGCTAAGCTCTATGAAAAGTACGACTGTACAACCACTGCGATTTTTCTTATAAATCTCGCCCAATGTTCATGTCCACGACTAAAATTTTGTGCAATCGGCACAATTTTATGAAAAACTCGTAAAGAAGGTAGGTTTTAGGTAAATAGATTTATCTATTTTATTGCAAACAATAATAATCACTTGCTTCGGTGAAGGAAAACATCGTGAGGAAACCAGCATGCCTGAGATATATACATATTTTTTTATTTTCATGTCAAACCAATTAAGAGGCTTACGGGGGGGGGTTATTAGGCGGCATAAAAATTCTGACACCAAAGTAGACACTAACCACACGATACAGAAGAAATTTGCAAACAGTACAAGATTTATGTAGACTTATAAAATTATGAGAAATAACAAAACAGTAAAGTACTCACTGTATGGGTATATATTTATACTTGCTGTAGGGCGGACTGTGCGGCGTAGCAGTGTCGTAGCGCAGGGCAGCGCGCGCGCCGCCCGCCCATAGCGCCAGTGCCACCGCGCCCAACCACACCAGCCCGTGACATGACAACAACACCCCTTTTGACACCATGGCAAGTGCCCGATATTAAAAACAAACTATTCAACAATCAGTGGTCTTCTTTAGTCCTTTGGTATCACTTTACAAAACTAGTTCTTTCTTCAAAAAAATTTAAGCGCCTTGTTCATGGTTCGCCGGTGGGCAAGCTACTGACGGATTTGTAATGCCGCGCCCCAGTTAACAGTGCAAAGGGAGCACTGAAATATGAATACTGTCAACAGAGCGAGCGTGGTCTTAAGTGGAGTGTCAATTTAATTTGTACAGTTGACACATGAGTGAAAGCTGAGACGAGCTAAAGAATCTGTTTCGTATCAACTTTATCAGTTAATACATGTGTTTTACTATTATATATCTATTTCAACAATTTCGACCATTTAATATGGTCAAAATTGTTGAAATAATGAGGACGAAAGTGAAAATTTACTTAGCAATAACATACATAATATCACACCTGTAACCCCCGAAGAGTTCAGGCATGGTGTAAAATAGTACACCCACATGTCGCCTTTTTTCATTAAGTTCCATGTAATAGGGAGCGAGCCTATTACCATCAACTGGGCATCCAGCCTCCGTGGCTGCTACAGAGAAATTCCTGAACCTTATAACTTTGCCCGACCCGGGATGGGAACTGACGATTAGGCTTAGCAGTCCCGCTTGCGTCCACTACACCTACGAGACAGTAATAATGCACCTTAATGGTTTAATTAATCGTTTGTGAAATACACTTATATTCACTCTAAATCTTATATTCAGTGATAGACAATACACACCGAAGGACACTGGGTCGAGAATACTGCGCAAGAGTTTCTTTATATGTATAGCGAAGGTCCCACTAAGAATGGATTTTTGAAGATTTATTCCCGTGGGGTATGAAGATTTGCCTATAAGTTCGTAACTTTTGTCGATTTGGAGAAATCTCATTGCATACGGCTTGTGAATCTATAACTTCTTCAGATTAACGATTTCATACCAACTAGGTAGTCCGGTACATACCTAATTATTTAAGTATGAACAGATGTTTCGATACGTAACATTAATCAAGCATTGATACGCCCCAAGAAAAAGCTGTGTTTTTAACTCTTCCTCCAATGGCATCCTGACTGTGTTTGTAGACCGGTGGGACTCTCCTCTCTTACGAAGGTGGGTAAGTGTTCAGACACACTTATCCAAATAAACTTGTGTACCCTTGAACGAACAGTTCATTGTCATTCTAGTTGTTTATTATTGCAAATTTAATTTAATACTAATATGAGACTAAGCTATACTACTCAGGCGCGGATACAGGATTTTCTTTAAGGGAGGCAATTGTTGGAAAATTCATAAAATTTTTTATAAACTTTTATTATTTATATTTACTAACAATACATGGATGTAATTCTGAAATAAAATATTTGAATTTGAATTAACTGTGTATTTATTAACTTGCAACAGCTATGGATTTTTAGTGAAGCTGGCCAGGGCAGAGTTGTGTTAAGTATAAATTAAGCTAAGGTAAAGTGATCAGAAATCCATAAAAATCGGCCAAGAGCGTGTCGGGCCACGCTCAGTGTAGGGTTCCGTAGTTTCCCGTCCGTCACAATAATTGTTCCCACTTATGAGTTTAAAGGTGGGTATCCATTATGTAAAAATGCTTGCATATACTTTTTGTCTTTATTGTACAAAAACTGTTGTTTCCATCAAGTTCAAAATGATTTTCCTAGAAAGTCCTTACAAAGTTCTATTTTTCAGATTTTTTTCATATTTTCTAAACTTATGGTTCAAAAGTTAGAGGGGGGGGGACACATTGTTTTTTACTTTTGGAGCGATTATTTCCGAAATTATTGACATTATCAAAAAATGATTTTAGAAAACTCCTATTCATTTTTAAATACCTTTCCAACAATATATCACACGTTAGGGTTGAAATTAAAAAAAAATCATTTCCCACTTTACATACAATTTTTTTTTTTTCCAATTTTTATTTTACCACTTTGTCGGCGTGATTGATATACATATTGGTACCAAATTTCAGCTTTCTAGTGCTAACGGTCACAGAGATTAAGCAAGGACGGACGGACGGACAGACATGGCGAAACTATAAGGGTTCCTAGTTGACTACGGAACCCTAAAAAGGAGATTACTATTAGCGATAAGACAATCCTATGTCTGCTTTTGTCATACTTGTAATTTGTGTGGTGTGTATAGAGTAGGTTATCTTTCTATCTGTAAATCTATGATACCAATCTCTTAGGGTGAGACAAAGTATTTACGTGTTATGCTATACTTAGTAACATACACGTAACGTTCAGACATGAATTTGTGAAAAGGGTCATGGAGGAAGCGCTCAGTTATCACCTGCCTTCTAACTGTAATAATTTATTGTTGCTTACTCTCTCTATGTCTGAACATACCATAGACTAATATGACTTGACATACTCGTGTGTACGGTCAATCACTCGCTATTGTTCACACTTACGAAAACCTCGCAACTAAGGGTGCTGGTTACTTCAAACTGTTGCCATAGACGAGTGGTTGACTGTACAAAGTACAGCTTGTGACCATGTAATTATCACGGCTGCTCACTCCCCGATCTACTTATCTTATGCTCCCATAATCTATATTCGAGATAAACTGTAACATGATCATATTTGTTAAATAAACTCCTGCAAAGAAACATAAAATGTTACAACTTGAAACACTATGTCAACATGAGACGGCTGAAATCCGCAATGCGGGCTACGTCTAGGTTTAGCCAGTCAAAACTAAAGTGTTGTTGTACTTTGGGATGATGTAATTTTACTAATATTTTAAATGTTGAGTGCTTGGATAAAAGCTGTCTCGAGTTACGTATGTTTACCTGATTAATGCTGGACTATTCTGCTGCTCGACGTGAATTTACTTTTTACGGTACAAAATAAATTTATAGCTACTGATATTATTGCAGACCAGTATTGGAACCTGGCCAACTGTCTACCACCGAAGATAAAGTAGCTATAGCCTCTGCGTGGATGTAAACAAAACTCTTAATCTTGGTTAATGTAGAACTGAAGAGTAAGGAAGTTTTCACTCGTTCTGGCACCGGATACTTAGCAGGCTGGACGTGTGAAAAGTAACTAAGGTTTGACTTCGTTATTGAGAGTGTTACCGATGCTTACCTGACGCTTTCAAACGTAAATAATAATAGGGTTACATGGGATAAACCGTTTGCTCAAACATAACAACTAATACATTTTTATATTTTGCAAACAGGTAACGTACGGGTCGGGCAAAGACATTCAAAAGTGCTAAGAGCATTTATCATGTGGGACTGGAAACTGAACGTCCTTTCCGCATTATTTAGCCTGAGCCATTATATCAGAGGATTGTCAAAGACTAGCCCCCTGGTCGACTCCAAAGTTGGCTTGATTCGTGGTTTAAAAGCTACTCATAGGGAATTAGGGAATACTCAATGTACAGTCGGGGTTTTTTCCGCCTGACCATTTTTTTTTTTCGCTTAAAACATTCGGAGGCACCGAGCCACGCCCTCTTAAAGTTTCGGCCTATTAGGAAAGCTTCAACTTTGGCACGCAAAATAACAATAACTCGCGTTTGGCGTGCGTCGTCAGTGCGCTCGGCCGATTCGGTATCTTTTCATTCATTATTTCTATATAAAGTCAACGGGCGGGGCTAGAGAGTCTTTCTATGTTGCGAGTGCAAGCAAAAATAAGCTTAGTGGTGGTCAGGCGGGAGTGTCCTCGATAGTACGGTCGAACAAGCTGTTTGGTTTACAGTTTAACCAACAAATTACATTGTAAAATGTAAACCAAATAGCTTGCTCGACCGTACTTGGGTATACCGTACGCCACTGTCAACGATAGCAATCCTTTCGGCGTAAGTAATCACTGAGTGGATATAACTACTTACATCTTAGTTAGCGAAACATGATTAACGACGAAGGAAAAACTACACAAAAAGATTTGTGAAATTCCTCATCATAGATTGGTCAATATAATAACGTCATAGTCAACGTTTAATTGAAACATTTCAAACTAGGATTTTAGACGTTCAATCTGAAAAGAATTATTTTATTGAACACGATCAATACATATAACAACTTTTTTCTTTGCAGGTCTCTATCCCACCTCCCAGAATTTTCGATCACTAAAATAACAATGAAAATATTTGTTTGCAATAACAATGCTTGCGAGAATTGCATCTTTGGTGTAGAGACTTGCGTTTCTCGCAAGCATTGTTATTGCAACCGATTTATTCGTCATTTATCAATCAAAAGTTAGCGATTTTGTCGATCTCTGTCGAGACTGCACTGCAAGTACGTGCCAATCGATAACGATCGAATCCATACGATTCGATAAATCCGACTTTTCAATTGGTTAAAAACTCATTTTATCGAGAATAACTGTCAGATTTATCGAATCGTATCGAATCGAGTGCTAGTACTTGTTGCACTGAGCCCATATTTAATGAAGGTTTCGAAGCTTACAACGATTCTGCGGTATTGTTAAATTGAAGAATTTAACAATAACACTAGTCTGTCTCCATGTGAACATGTATGTTCCTAATTCAGCCAACTTTAGAAATCTGTTACCTGTGTTAGTGTATATAAATGGTGGATTGTTTATGATTGGATTCTCTGGGAGATACTTGTATGGACCTCGCTATTTAATCAAACAAGAAATCGTTTTAGTGACTTTCAATTATCGTTTAGGTCCTTAGGGATTCATACACCAGAAGTGCCTGGAAATCAAGGTTTAAAAGATCAACTAATGCATTGAAATGGATAAAAGACTATTTAGAAGCATTCGGCGGTGATCCTAACAAAATAACAATATCCGGTAGCAGCTCTGGTGCTTCATCGGTGGATTTCCACTTGATTTACGGCAATGAACCGTTATTTCAACAAGTTATAATGCAAAGCGGCACTGCGTTGTATCCCTGGGCTATGTTGCAACCAGATACATCAGCACCTCAGAAATTAGCCAAGCATCTTGGTTTTACGGCTATAAACACAAACGAAGTCCTACCGTTTCTGTCTTCTGTTAACTCCAATTTATTAACTGCTGTGACTGCAGAGCTTGGCCTTAAATTTCGCCCATGTGTGGAAAAAGATTTTGCAAATGTTGAAAAGTTTATTTATGACTATCCCGTGAACATTAGGATGCCGGGGTCTTAGAACTTTGCCGACCCTGTTAGGCTGCAATAGTAACGACGCTTTCGCAGCAAACGAAAACATAGCGCCTGAAAATTTCACAAAATCGAATCTATTTTATGACAATATAGATGAATATTTTAACTTTGATGCTGAAGAACTCAATGATATGCAAGAATTTGTTAGACATTTCTACATTGAAGATGAAAACAATATGTAGAGAAGTAAAAGATGGAATCGTCAGGCTGAATTCAGACTTTTACTTTAATTATCCTGTGGTGCGAACGGCTCAAAAATATCTTGACAGCGGAGTGAACCAGATGTATGTACTTATTTGCCTTTAGCGGAAAGATAAACTTTCTGAACGGTAAACTTAACGTTATAGCAGCAGGAGTGTCACATGCAGAACTTGGCTATCCTCCCTTACATGGACATAAACCTGTCACTTGAAGATGAACTTATTATTGAACTTAAGTGGCCGCTCGTTACAAAGAAACCTGTACTATTTGACTATTGACTCGGAACTTAAAGTTAAGAAGAGAATCTTCAAAGCTGGTATGACTTTTTGGGACCTTTTTATAGGATTAATGAAAAAGATGACACCGATCAGTTCGAAACTGTTTTTTTTTCGAATATCGAATATTGAAAACTGTTTTTTTTTCATTTTGAACACGAATAAATGTTAATTTGTCGATAAAAGCAAATTATTTTATAAATTAGTAATTCACAATTTAAATATTCATAAAATATTTAGGTTAAGGTCGCGCTGGCACGCTCCTCTGTGCAAAAATTAAAAAAAAAACATCTCCGACCTTAGCAACTGAACCACGTAGGACTTAGTTAATAGAACACTTGCAGAAATAAAAAAAACGAGCGTCAAATACACTGCATTCTGAATCTAATAGTAATGCGGTAAGATCAAGTTTTCGAGGAAATGTATATAGGTATTGAGAAATATGTTGTCAGCAGCATTCATATCTCCATTGCACACTTGACACAAAGACAAGGCTTATCTCTCATGATCACCTTCGATTGCTAAAAGTGCCAGTGTTAGTCTATCTCAGGGAGCCACCGAAACCTACAGATCATGAAGGATTGCAAATTCAAAGTCATTTTACCTTTGTTGTTTTGTCTTATCCAAAATGGCAGTGCATTATCAAGGATTGACCCCTTAGTGGATTCCAAAGTTGGCCTAATTCGTGGTTTGAGAGCTGCTGATGGTGATTATTCTATGTTCATGGGGATACCATACGCAACTGTTGATAAAAGTAATCCTTTCGGGGTAAGTCACATAGGTGAAAATGTTTTTTTTTTTTAATAATGTTAAATGGCTTAAAAAATCATCACATTCTTTTTAGCCTTCTACGCCCTATCCCAACTTTGAAGAAGTATTTGAAGCTTATGACGATTCAGCAATATGTCCGCAAGTTGAAGAATTTAATAACTCTGTGGTAGGAACATTGGACTGTCTTCATATAAACATTTATGCGCCAAATTCAGCCAACTCTAGAAACAGACTACCGGTCTTGGTTTGGATTTATGGAGGCGGATATTCGATTGGATTCTCAGGAAGGTTTCTATATGGGCCACGCCATTTGGTCAAACAAGACATTATTTTAGTAACCTTAAATTACCGATTAGGTCCTTACGGATTCATGTGTCTAGACAACCACGTAGTGCCAGGAAATCAAGGTCTTAAAGACCAACAACTAGCCCTCAAATGGGTTAAGGACAACATAGAAGCGTTTGGCGGAGATTCTGATAAAATAACCATTTTTGGCGAAAGCGCTGGCGGAGTAGCGGTAGACTTCCACTTAAAATACAGTCAAGAAAAACTTTTTGATAAGGTAATAATGCAAAGCGGCAATACACAAAGCCCTAAAACGTTAGTGGAACCTGATACAACAGCACCTCTTAAGTTAGCCGCACATCTCGGTTTTAAAACAGCAGACACAGGTGAAGCCTTAACGTTTCTGACAACTGTCGACACCAATTTGATAATTGCATCGACGTCAGAACTAAGATTAGAATTTCGTCCATGTTTAGAAACAGATTTGGATAATACTGAAAAGTTTATTTACGATCATCCGCTTAACATACAACCGAATCTTCGGAATATGCCCATCATTGTAGGATACAACAGTGAAGAATCGCTCGCTACCTATGAAACAATGTCTTCCGCAAAATTTACGACCTTAAACTTGTTTCATGACAGTTTAGCCAGTTATTTTAACTTTTCTGATGAGGAACTCGCTGAAATGGAGGAGTTTGTGAGACATTACTACATAGGAGACGAAAACATAAGTGAAGCAGTGAAAGAAGGAATTATAAGATTTGATTCCGATTTCTTCTTCAACTATCCTGCAGCACGAACTGTCCAAAAATACCTGGATAATGGAGCCAGAAATATATATCACTACGTGTTCGCTTATGATGGTGACAGAAACTTCGTTAAACGCAGACTGAATGTAACAGCTCCAGGGGCATCACATGCAGATGAAATAGGATATTTGTTCGATATCTCTTATATGGAGAACCCCACGTCTGAAGATCAACTTATCATCGATCGCATGACCACATTATGGGCTAACTTTGTTAAATACGGGTATGTAATTTTAGAAGAGTGAATAAAAACTAAAAACAGTATCCCAAACTCACTGGTTCATATTCTGTTAATGTTTCCAGAAACCCAACTCCTCAGACAACGGACCTGCTGCCTGTCCAGTGGGCGGCTGCTGCTCAGGGAGCGCTCAACTATCTGCACATCGACTCACAGCTCAAAGTTGAGAAGAGAAATTACCACTCCAGGATGACTTTCTGGGATTTATTTTATAAACTCAATGAAAGAGCCCAAATACTGTACGAGGAAAGTTCCAAATAAAATAGTCTAAGGACTGATAATACACACATCAAAAAAAGTTTGTGATCACTTTGAAAATTCGAAATCTTTTTGTTACGTTTTTATAAAAAAAAACTAGCGGACGTCACGCGGTTTTACCCGCGTAATTCTCGTTTCCGTGGTAGTACGGGGATAAAGTATAGCCTATGTTACTCAGAGTGAATGTAGCTTTCTAATGGTGAAATATTTTTTTAAATCGGCGCAGTAGTTTTTGAGTTTATTCATTACAAACATACACACAAAAATACAAATCTTTCCTCTTTATAATATTGGTGTAGAAGTGTAGACAAAAAATTGTTATATTTTTAATTTTAAACAGGGTATTTCTATTTAAAGAAAACACTAAACAAAGTTTTTTTCTTGATAAAGTTCAATTTAAATAATTATATCAGCTTATACTAGTGATCACAAACTTTTTTGATGATTGGTGTGTGTATGTTAAATTGAACTTGATTGTTTCTTTTTTTTTTGGACTTAGACTATTTCAGTTTATTGTAACATTATAATCATAAGCATAAATGTCAAGCACCAATTAAAATGTTACAAATTAAAAATTACTTTTTATATTTTTGCCCTTCATACTCAAAAGGCCATTCTTAAATAGGTTAGAGGTAACCATTGTTTGTAGATATAGGATTATTATTACATTTTTGACCGTATTTACACTCCCAGCATGAAATTTTGAACATCCTTCACCATCAACGTTGGCCACAGAGGCTGTTTAGCGCCTGAATCTGTCACGTTCTTGTTTACGCGTATTTCTGAAAACCTCAAATCAATATGTTGCCAAAACTACTATATTCCTCCAAAATATTGCTGCATTCAAAAGGTATTGCCGAACGGAAAATTAGAAACAATTTCACATTTGGCAGATTCCAAATTCGATTTTTGATATTGAAAAAATCAACCTACTCTTTTGTTTTACTATCTGTTTTGCAATGTTTTTATCTGTTGAAGATTTGAAGATAGGCAGGTCATGATTAACTTACGTATCTCCAAGGAACACTTATGTTCATCACAACAAGAATAAAACGTCGCCCCGCCCAGCAAAGATATGAATCCGCTGAAATGGATTAGGACTGGCTGGCCGGCTGAACATAATTTTCACTATCAGTGACCTTGCTGTTTCGCAATGATTTATCAAAATTCAGTGTAATCGAACATGTCAGCAGCATCTTTATCTCCATTGCACACTTGACATAAAGACAAGGCCCCTTATCTCATGATCACCTTCGATAGCTAAAAGTGCTCGTGTTAGTTGTACTCTACCTCCCTCCAGTGAAACATGATAATCATGAAAGATTGCAAATTCAAAGTCATTTTGCCTTTGTTTTTTTTTCTGATACAAAATGGCAGAGCATTGACAAGGATTGACCCCTTAGTGAATTCCAAAGTTGGCCTAATTCGTGGTTTGAGAGCTACTGATGGTGACTATTCCATGTTCATGGGGATACCATACGCAACTGTTGATAAAAGTAATCCTTTCGGGGTAAGTCACTTATCAGACAATGTTTTTTTTTATGTACAGTGTTATATATGTAAAAAAAAAATACTGACTTTCTTTTTAGCCCTCTACACCCTATCCCAACTTTGAAGAAGTATTTGAAGCTTATGACGATTCAGCAATATGTCCGCAAGTTGAAGAATTTAATAACTCTGTGGTAGGAACATTGGACTGTCTTCATATAAACATTTATGCGCCAAATTCAGCCAACTCTAGAAACAGACTACCGGTCTTGGTTTGGATTTATGGAGGTGGATTTTCGATTGGATTCTCGGGAAGGTTTCTATATGGGCCACGCTATTTGGTCAAACAAGACATTATTTTGGTGACCTTAAATTACCGATTAGGTCCTTATGGATTCATGTGTCTAGACAACCACGTAGTGCCAGGAAATCAAGGTCTGAAAGACCAACAATTAGCCCTCAAATGGGTTAAAGACAACATAGAAGCGTTTGGCGGAGATTCTGATAAAATAGCTATTTTTGGCGAAAGCGCTGGCGGAGCATCGGTAGATTTCCATTTAAGATACAGCCAAGAAAAACTTTTCGATAAGGTAATAATGCAAAGCGGCGTTGCGTTAGGTCCTTGGGCGCTAGTCGAACCTGATACAACAGCACCTCTTAAGTTGGCCGCACATCTCGGTTTTAAAACAGCAGACACAGGAGAAGCCTTAACGTTTCTGACATCTGTCGACACCAATTTGATAATTGGATCGACGTCAGAACTTGGATTAGAATTTCTTCCGTGTGTGGAAACAGATGTGGAAAACGTTAATAAGTTTATTTACGATCATCCGCTTAACGTACAACCGTATCTAAGGAATGTACCAATAATTATAGGGTACAACAGTAAAGATTCGCTCGCTACCTATGAAACAATGTCTTCCGCAGAATTTGCGACCTTAAACTTGTTTTATGACAATTTAGCCAAGTATTTTAACTTTTTCAATGAAGAACTTACTGAAATGGAAGAGTTTGTGA
Organism: Xestia xanthographa; assembly: GCA_905147715.2. Lineage (NCBI taxonomy): Eukaryota > Metazoa > Arthropoda > Insecta > Lepidoptera > Noctuidae > Xestia > Xestia xanthographa. Next base: position 22,681,684 of record LR990642.1, on the reverse strand, counting down.
GACATTACTACATAGGAGACGAAAACATAAGTGAAGCAGTGAAAGAAGGAATTATAAGATTTGATTCCGATTTCTTCTTCAACTATCCTGCAGCACGAACTGTCCAAAAATACTTGGATAATGGAGCCAGACATATATATCACTATGTGTTCGCTTATGACGGTGACAGAAACTTCATTAAACGCAGACTGAATATAACAGCTCCAGGAGCATTACATGCAGATGAAATAGGATATTTGTTCGATATCTCTTATATGGAGAACCCTACCGTTGAAGATCAACTTATCATCGATAGCATAACTACATTATGGGCTAACTTTGTCAAATACGGGTATGTATGATGTGCAGAGTGGAAACAAACTAAAAATTGCTTCCCAGAATGACTGGCTGATATTCTATTAACTTTTCTAGGAACCCTACTCCTCAAACAACGGACCTGCTGCCTGTCCAGTGGCCGACTGCTACTCAGGGAGCGCTCAACTATCTGAACATCGACTCACAGCTCAAAGTTGAGCAGAGAAATTACAAATCCAGGATGGCTTTCTGGGATCTATTTTATAAACTCAATGAAAAGGCTCAAGTACTCTACGAGGAAAGTTCCAAGTAAACTAATAGACCGGTGTTGCTATTTTTTTATAATTTGATTAGATTCGTTTTTGTTTTGGTTCCTATTAGGTTTGTTTTGCAACATAACTACTGTTACATTCACTCACTCATTAAAATTATATATATAAATCAAAATCGGTTTTTTGAATTTTTACTCAACTCAGAAACTGGAAGTAATCGGGAAAAGCTTTTACCCACTGTGGTATGATTCGGCTGACAGTAATACTCGGCTCAAACCATTTTACACTTCAACCAACTTATCTGTGCAGGCGGTAAAACACAGAACTAGAATAATAGTACCTACATACATATACATGACATATTGATGCAAATTTTCTTGACAAGCAACGCCACCTTGAAGTGCATACTTAAAGTGGTCACACTATACAGGGTGTAAAAGACCTCATCACGAAGCCGTCAACCAAGCATTCTGTACATCAAACTAAGTAACTTTACGCGAAAATTATTGCTGGGAAACGACTTTTTTTGGGGGTGAAAAATCATATTATGTTGTAGAACTCAATGTAACGCACTCAAAACATTGTGCTGATGGATGGATTGAATAGTACGGGGGTCGTGGATGTGTTTAAAGTAAAAATCTATCTATACCTACATATAATAAATCTGTAGAAAAATCGTTCTTGTACATCGAAAATATTTTGAAAAAAAATTGCCAGGGTGTTAAAGGATAACTAACAGAACCCATTTCCAGCATTTTTTGAATTTTTGTCTGTTTATCTGTTTGTCTGTTTCGATGATCAAGCATCACGTAAAATATACGAAACCAATATGGATAACTTTTATACATCCAAATTGTACGTATCTTGAGGTATAACTTAGTGTTTGTTTCATCGTAATCGGTTAATTCTATCAAAAGATATATGAATTAAAAGTGTTCAAGAAGAACTAATCATCAAATGTAAGATGCAACGACATCTATTGCACTAAAATGGTACTAATGACTAAAAATGTGCTCACATAACTTTTAAATCAACTGACCGGCTTTATAATCAGCATCATCATCATCAGCCTATTAATGTTCCCACTGCTGGGACTCAGGCCACCTCTCTATGAGAGGGAATGGGCTATAATCCACCACGCGGGTCCAGTGCGGGTTGGTAGATGTCACATGTCTTCGAAATTTTTGGTTCTAGGACACGCCGGTTTCCTCACGATGTTTTCCTTCAGCGTTTTGAGAGCGGCGGTGATGAAATAAATTACACAAAGTAATGCGCCTGCCTGGGTTCGAACCCACGACTTACTGTTTGTAAGTCGGTGCCGCCACCACTGCACCACCGCCACCGTACATTGTAATACAAGGGGCTAAAATGACCCATTATATTATACGAGGTAGTTTTACTACCGAGCTTTAGCAAGATAGTAAATAGGAACCAAGCTATAATGGGATTTTAGCGCCGTGAGTTACAACTATACTTTTCACTTTGAGTGCGAGAAAAATTGTCAATTTAGTCAGACGGACAGACAGATGGACAGACAGATGGATAGACAGACAGATGGACAGTCAGTCAGTGCTCTAAAGCATAAAAAGCGACTTTGTCGCCTACGCACGACATAAAGGCGAACTTAAGAGCATTAGAAGTGGAAAAGTTATTATAGCATAAGGTATACTCTAGATTAGTCTACATGACGCTGCTTTGAAAAATTACATCATCACGCTACTACTAATAGGAGCGAATCATCAATGATAAATGTTTCAAAAATGGAGTAAATGTATTTCTTTTGAGAACTTCCGTTGCGAGCGCTGCTACGGTTAAAGTTACGCAACAATCATGTATGAGAGTATTGTTCCTGTTAAAAAGTTTAAAAAAAAAATCCGCGATAGCATAATTATGTCTATCTTATAAGGATGACTCACACTCTTTCTAACCCTCTCTCTCTCATGTGACGCAGGCGAAGTTGCGCGGGTCAGCTAGTCTTACTTAAAAAACTTGTAGTAAAAAAAAAAAAGTTGGAACTTTGACCCCCAATATCTCCGTAACTAGAAGGTTCCCATGTATGGTGTAGAACAAAAAAAATATTGCAATGACGAGGAAAACAAGTGCCTTTCGGCTTCGTTAAGAGGTGTTTTACACCCTGTATCTGTCGTTGACTGCAAAACAATACTGTTGGCATGCCCAGTTTTAAAACAGCCTTGTCATAAATTCATATTGTAACTATAAATAAAATCACGTTATTTTCGCCAATAGGAAGTGAACTGTAAGTGTTCATTATAAACTTTTAACAATATTCATAAGTACAATATACCTAAGTACAGTCGGGGTTTTTTCCGCCTGACCATTTTAATTTTTTTTCGCTTAATACATGCGGAGGCGCCGAGCCACGCCCCCTTAAAGTTTGGGCCTATTAGGAAAGCGTCAACTTTGGCGCGCAAAATAACAATAACTCTCGTTTGGCGTGCGTCGTCAGTGCGCTCGGCCGATTCGGTATCTTTTCATTCATTATTTCTATACAAAGTCAACGGGGCGGGGCTAGAAAGCGTTTCTATGTTGCGAGTGCAAGCAAAAATAAGCTTAGTGGTGGTCAGGCGGGAGTGTCCTCGATAGTAACTATATAAAAATTAGCACTTAGCCTTTTACCTAACTTTAGCGCCTGATACCTGAAAATTGGCCGTCAGCCCAAGCTAGCAGATATACGCTCACAGTACATAGTAACACTACTCGATCACACACATTTTGTTTATAAGAAAATAAGGTGTCTTGGAATATAAAGATTTGAAGATGGGTATGTCATGCACCATCAACGACACCAGGGTAAGCGATCTATCTATCGGAAACGATCTTTAAAAGTCGCGGTCAGCGAAGATTTTAAAGCGATGAAATAGTTTACCCCATCCATCGTCATCTGTAACAGTGAATTCGGTAGGTTAAATAGTAATAGCCTTCTTTAGCCTTTCGTGTTTGTGTCGCTTGACTTATAATTTCGTAATGTTTTATCAAAACTCAATGTAATCTATCGAAACATGCTGTCAGCAGCATCCATATTCCATATCTCCATTACACACTTGAGTTCACTTGACATAAAGACAAAGTCCCTTTATCACCATGTACCATCTCAACATGAATGATGTAACCAAGGTTTTATGAAAATATGCCGATTTAAAAGAGTGTCCATGGAGTTTGTTGCCCGTTCTTCTCCATAGAGGTCTATGCTAAAATGGGCAACTACAGTAAGTTCACAGTTTTTATGTCTTGTGACTGGAACTGTAGCTACATTTAAGTTCATCTTTGTTTCGACAATTCTAAAGTGCCTGTAATTGGCCTACGTGAAATTAATGCTTTGATTTGATTTTATCTCATGATCACCTTCAATGCCTCCTTCACCTGCGATGCCTCTACTTCTTGTAAACACTCCATCCGGGTAAACCGAACAATAAGACAACAAAGCTCAGTAAAACAAAGCATATTGAATCTTAAATTTTATTTTAACAAATATTAACTCAATGGTGGATAGATACCGTAGAACACTATCCCCGATCTCCTATATTTCGCTCACAAGTTTTGTACGCAGTTAAAAACAAAAGCGGTTCTCGGAACTCCATTTTTTTGCGAAAATTAACACAAACATGCTAAACAAAAGGTCACTTTCGCCCCACAGATAAAAAGTAGACAGGCTTGCTGCATTTATTCCATGGAAGTATTATTAGATTACCTAGATAATTATATATGTCGTACCAAAATTGCGGACACCAGCCTGATATAGGTACAATACATTTAAAGGTCTAGTGTCGCTGTCGCGACTACTGATGATGAAAGCCTAGGTTCGATTCCCGGGTCAGGCAGATGTTATTGACTTTTTCCATCAGGAAATTAAATTAATAATGCCTTTATTTCCAATTTACAAATCTAATTGGAATTCAATTAGAATGAATTTTGTTATAAATCGGAAATTATACCAAATCATCATCTGCCTAGCCTTTTCCCAAGTTTTATTGGGGTCGGCTTCCAGTCTAACCGGATGCAGCTGTATACCAGTATTTTACATGAGCGACAGCCTATCTGACCTCCACAACCCAGTTAGTGCACTGAGTAATACGATACCTCTTGGTAAGACTGATTGCCAGACTTTTTGGGTCCCTGATTACATGTAACGACTGTCAAAGATCACAAATGACAGCCGAGACTCTGCTTAACGTGTTTTCTGAGGCACGGAGGAAATTTGGTATATGTAGTGGGTGGTCACCCACAGACCAACCTAGGCAAGCACGGCTTAACCTAAAGATCGATCCGAGCGGCTATTATTATTTAGCCACGAGCTCCTCATAATAAGGAATTTATACCAAACCAATTACTAGTAAATAGCTAACAAAAATTACATTAACTAGGTACTTAAATTATTATGTAACGTGATCCTAAGAAATACTTTCACCCCTTCATTGTGTATTCTATTTCAATTATTATATTTCTAATATTACATCTATTAATCATGAATGGTTAGTTTTATGAATGAAATATATAGGTTCTAAAAGTCAGGAGTTATAAATGTTTATCGTATTTTCTATTGTATCGAAAGCTTCCCCCGTTTTATAGCACATAAAGGTAAAATCCTTCGTGAATGTATTTAATTTTATCTTTAATTTTTCAACGTCACGCTCCTTACTGGATCAGTTGCAAGTCTTTCACAAGGGAATTTCTTTTCTTTTTGAGAATTCTTGGGCTGAATTTTACGTAAAGAATTAAACCTTTTTCAGTATGAAACTTTATGAAAATGTTAATTTTTTTGGTACTGGTATTAGTTTCACCGTAACAAGGATTCAATAAAATGCACTTTTGATATTTTTCGTATTATTTATTTTCAACTTAAACTAATTAACTGTTAACATAATCGTTGTGATAATGAACTACATTCAAACAAGAAGAACCATTGAGAAACGATTAAACGTGTCCAGTTCACAACGTACTTAAACTATTGACGAATTTGGTACAATCTATTTCTAAATCAGCTACTGTTATTTGCTCTTCTCACTCACGTATTTTTCAGCTGCTGTAGCGATAGCTCGCGTTACCCTTCCAGTGATCTCGTGTAGATTCTCGTTCGATAGATGTGACTCGATGGACCTCTTTGAGAAGAAACCTGCTGTAGTGGTGTTTGGTCTCCAACTGTTGGGATACGTGATCTTATGACGTAATACGGCTTTGATAATAAGAGCTCCTACGTAAACGATGAAATATACACTAAAGTACAAAGGCAAGTAGTAAAGCTTCTTCCCGAGGTAATAGTAACTGTATCTGTTGACACGGGGCATCTCTGTAGTTGTGGTCGTCGTAGTGTGATGATAGTGATAGTGGTCGTGGTCGTGATCGTGCTCGTCAAAGTCGTGGTGGAACTTGAAGTCTCCGGGGAAATCATTAGGAAATCCGTGATCGTCCATTGGAGCTCCATGCGTATCTGGCTTCATGTCGTCAGCTGGGGGAGGCGGTGGCACCATGCCCATGTCATTCCCCTTCACATCTTCACCTTTCATGTCCCCTCCGTGACCGTGTGGTTTATCAAATATGAGATCAGGATAATCTGATTCAGGCTGATACGAAGGTGGCGGTCCGTCATGGTGACCGTAACTAGGTGCGTGGTCCTGTTGTGGTGGAGGAGCTGGTTTACTGTAATGGTAGCCTTGGAAGTCAGGTTTGCTACCCATATCCATCATAGGCGGGCTGTCATCGTCATCTTGTGCCATCGGTGGCTTGTTATAAGAATAACCAGGAAAGCCACTGGGCGGAGAAATCGTGGGCACAAAAGGTTGTGATGGGGGAGCAGGAGCAGAAGGTGGCTTGTATCTATACCCTAAGCCCGATGGGGGCCCATCGCTATCGCCGCCAGTAGGAGGTGAGTCTGGCCCTGAGTCAACAGGTCGCTGGTATGAAGATATAGGGCGTGGTGCTGGCGCAGAAGGTGCGTATGGGGGAAAGGACTCATAGGTGCTTGGTGTTGGGAAGTCGTCCGCTGTAAGTATAGGAGCAGACGGGGGTGGTGGAGGCACTAGGCTTGCGACGGCATTAAAGGGACGTGAAGGAGGACCAGAAGGTGGTGAGGGTGGCGGGGGAGGCCCAGACTGTTTCGATTTGTCACCGTACTTTGGTGGTTGAGGCAGGTATGGCTGCGCAGGATTGTAACGATCAACAGGTTGACGCATAGGAACTGAAGAATCTTGAACTTCGCCTCTCACAGGTTTTTTTATGTCAGTAAAACTGTCCAAGTCAAACATATTGTTGCCTTTTTTGCCGTTAGAAAAGGAATTGAATTGTGATTTCTTCATATTTTTCATTTGGAACGGTTTTAGATCAATATAAGGAAACCGGATATTCGGTTCTGTTCTGATTGCTCGGGATTCGTTTTCAGCACCATTACCGGGGTTAGTGCCAAATCTGTGAACAATAATAGTTTTTTTTTTAATTTCCGTAGCCCTCAGTTTAATTATTTAACAATATTGAAATCCATAGTTATCAACACAAATTGGAGGATGGAACACTCACCCTGGTAAGGCAAAGTTGTCATCAATTCCTGCATCTTCTTCAGTCTTATCTTCATTTGGTTGAACGTCATCAGTTTGTGAATTATCTTTGTTTTGAACATCTTTATTAGTTTGCTCTGAACTAACAGGCTCTTCTTCCCATGTACTAGAATATTGGTTATGTTTCTCGTTGTCAATGATGTGCCAAATATTTTCTACGTTATTGATCGGTGCTTGTGTCGTCGTGGTAGTCGTTGCAAGCGTGCTTGTCGGAGGTGGCGGCGCACTAGAGGATGCAGCTGAAGGCATGAACACTGGCCCTGAATTATACAAGTTGTTGTACATAGCAAAATAATCAGTCATATCAGTTTGCACTGGCTTCTCTGTCGACGGCACTGGTAAACCATAATTCGCTTCATCATTCGTTTCTTCGTCAGGAACATAAATAGGTCTCGATGTAGTCGTAGTTGTACTCGTAGTCGACTGGATTCTCTCATTCTCCAGAAGTTTTCGAATTGATTTCATATTGTTGTTGTTAGATTCAAATTCTGCGAATATCAAGTCAGGAGTTTTTGTCCTCGCTGTTGTCGTGGTAGATGTTGCGTTCCGCGGCGTGTCCATCCTGCTCATCCACTTGTGGTAGTAGAACGGCGCTGATCTCCCCGCGTCGGCTTCCGGCGTTCGGGGAGACGGCGTCACGACGTACACTAACGGTCCAGGCAGATTCGCGGAAAAAACATGATGAACATGAAAACAATTTAACAAAACAGTGACCAGAACTATCAGATTCATTTTAGAAGTGTGTAAAGGACATTTGTGAATACCGCGGTATTTCAATCGTTACGCGAGTGCTCTACACGACAACTGACTAGAAAATGATGGCTAGAGCTAAATATTTTCAAATGTGAACAGATGCGTTGGGTGTAAAACTGCGATAATTTTTAGCGGTACTCTAAGATGTAGAACGCTAGAAGCACGATTCAGATGACCCAAACCCGAGTTACAATTCACACTATTAGCACGATAATCAATATCGCTCCCGAGCAAGGCTTTGTAGAAAGTGTCACAGCTATTTGTACAATATATTTAGACCACCTTAAGTGGAAAGTTTCTACATTCCTTCGATCATCTAATAAGATAATATAGATATATCTATTGTTCTAGTAGTTTTTTGAAGTATCATTAGTTACCCTGAAAAAAAAAAGCTATGATTTTGAAATCGTTCACTCTTTACTGTTTTCTACTGCTGAACAGGTCCTGGGTTCGATTCCCAGGTCAGCTAAAATAGACAGGTAAGCTGCAGACAGTATCTTTGCCAAAAGCTTTTCCATCAGGAACTTCTTAGTACCAGAGATTTAAGGCAATAGGCTCGCCCCCTATCACATGGGACTTACACATACCTGGCGAAATATGAGTGTAAGTGCTATTAGGTACACCTCTGCCTAACCCTTCGGCCAATACAGGCGTGATGTTATGCTATGCCGGGCCTTTTGGCCTCGTACAGGACCAATTTCATTTCATGTTTTTTTTTTATTTTTCTCTTTGTTTATTTTTTTTTTTTACTATTTGTAAGTACTGTTAATTTAACCATTTTTATTTGTGTTTTGTCCTGTGCGGGTTAATAAATGCTTTTTCTTTCTTTCTTTCTATGTATAGACTAGTCCTAAGTGGCTATTTTCAAGTCACGTCTTTCATTACGATTTAGGTCTAAAACACGCACCGCAGACATGCTTTGGAATTTGAGATGCAGTTTTTGGGCTGTAAAGTTGGTATACTTATTAAGGCCCTGTCTAGTCTAACCCTAAAATTAGCAACTCTATTTGTAGTGGTTAAATACTGTTAGAATAAAGTTCTAATCAGCTTGCACTACAATGTAGTTGTTACGTCAGTCACTGCGGGCCGAATAGTGCGAAATGAGTGTTTTTTAATGTAGGTATTATAATAAGACTATGTAATTTCTTATTTCTCAATGTATTATTTTTAATTTATAGTGTCAACAATCTTTTAAGTAAAACTTGACAAACAGTCATAAATTTACCTATCTTTGCATGTTTTTATGAGCGAGAGAAGTAAAAACTATCGTGTTTTGAGCCTAAGAATAATCAACAGTTCATGAACAACAACATATATTTTTACTTTCCTTCATACAGTCCATCTATCGTTTCTTTGGTCTTCCTCTAAACTCATAGTCGCCATTCACTTTCATAAATAAAACTTTCCTCACGACATTAGGTACCTACTATTCCTACTAAAAATAATGATGTGGAACTAGTGATTAGTAATTAGTTTCATTATTTTCAGATTCTTTCAAAATGGAACTAGTGATTATAAAAAACACCAGTAGTTTCTCCATGGAACTGTTAATCTTACTAGTGGAACTAGTGATTAAAAAAATCAACACTAGTTCCATAATTTTCAAATTCTTTCTAAATGGAACTAGTACTTAGAAAAAACAACACTAGTTCCATCATGGAACTGTTAATAGTACTAGTGACAATGAAGGATTGTATCGGTGTCGGAACTAAAATTAATATACGAATTTATTTGTGGGAATAAAAAATGAAACAAAAGTTAAAATAACAATAGGTAATATAACAATAATAAATACTTAGACATTATTCATGATCTAATATAATTTATTCATCAATTTGTATAACTCAATGCTCTGGAACTAAACCTACAGGAACACAATCAAATGGGGGCTATCGTTTTTGAGCTCACCAGATGGCGCACTGTCGAGTAAGGTCCTGTCAATAATTCTATTTTATATTTTAAAGCACCAATAACTTCATAGAAAAGTTTATTTTATTACGTATAACGACACAGTGTTAGCTTTAGATATATACTTACAATATTCTTCCTAAAATTAGTAAGCATGAAACATTTAAAAATCATTCTACCTCCAAGTACTAACACTATTATGGTCCTAAGTTGCTACTTAAAATCTTCAAGTCATAATTAATCAGGAATGGCTCAATCTAGAACACAATCATGAGTATTAGTATAAATACGTGATAAAAAATCACGCAACGCGCCAACACTGTATGACATCTGACATTTTGGAGGACCTTAGTCTACACAAGCGCCTCTAGCGTCAAATTCACACGCGATAGCCCCCATTGTGCGACTGCTAATAAACAAGAAATTGTCATTATTTATATTTAAAAATATCAACGTTAAAAATAACTTAGGCACGGTCATAATTTCATCTTAACTTAGACTTAGGTACTAGATAACATTATTTTTTTCAAATCAGATTCAAAATCGATGGCGACCCGAATGGCGTAGCGGTAGTGAGGCTGCCTTACGTTCTTAGTTTCCCGGGTTCGAATCCCGGTAGGAGCAAATGTTTGTGTGATGAATATGGACATTTGTTTCCGAGTCACGGATGTTTAAATGAATAATTATATAATTTAAATAATAAGTGTGTCAAACAAAAAGTATCTATGTAGTATATCAACTATATACCTCGATGCTTAGTGTGACACTAGATGGCGTTGTGTGTAATGTCCAGCAAAATTTATTTATTTATTTAAAATCAGTAGAGATATTGCAAACAAATTTTCCTTTGTCTAAAAAAAAATAAGAGCCATAATCATTGGTTACTTGTAATCTGTTGTCCGTCTAATATTTATGTTGTCGGTCCAGTAGGAAATAGATAATAGTTTGGGACCTTTAAGCACAAGTAAAACAGATAGGTAGACTAAATGCCAAAGTTTCTAACTAGGTATGTGTATGTCTGCTACTCTTTCATTCAAAATCTACTAAACGGATTTTGATGAAACTCTACAGAAAACAGAGCTTATAAAGATATTGTGTAAAAAAATATGAATTAACGCGGCTGAAGTCACGGGTGGAAGCTATAGTAACTAGTAAATTCGGCTTACAATATTATACTTATTATTGCCAACGTAAACCACATCGCGACTTAAAATATTTCTACATTAGCTTTTAACTTATCTAATTTGTATATATTGTAATGTATCACACAGTGGGTGCTTTTTTATCTTCTTTCTTGGCTTCCGAGGCGTCGGTCTCGTTGTAAGCCGGGTTGTCTACACCGGAGTCACTACCGCCATCTGCATTGTCTGGCACTAACTTCGTACGGTTCGAATCCGGTTCTGTAACCTTGTCCACGACAGAGTTCTCTAGTTTAGCCTCAGCTACACTAGCGACATCTATCGCTGGGACACTCTTATCACCGTCCTTATTAGTTTCACTGCCCTCAATGTCGGCAGGTGTTTGCTTCTTCTTACAGAAGTCATCTTCATACACCACTGCCCTCTTTCGTAAATAAAATGTATTGAATAAATAATAAATGCAGCCAGTGATGAATGTCGCGCAGGAGAATATCTGGTAAGTTGGTCTGGTACCGAAGAACTTCATCAGGTAACCACCGATAAGACTCCCAGCTCCTTTGCCTGTAAAACAAATACATAATAATAATTCTACAGGTCATTACAGGATGGTACAGGAGTTATGTCACAATGTGAATTCACTGCCATTTTCTTGAAAAACTAAATGAACTGTTTTCTCGGAAATATTTAAAGGTGGAAGAGACACCGACGACGCTAAAACGTCGTTTCAATGTCATCATTCGAACTCAAACTGATTTATTTTTTTTAACAGCTGGTCTGTTCACGAAGCCGTCAACCAAGCAGTTTAAAAATCAAACTAAATAAGTAACTTTACGCAAAAATTATTGCTGGAAAACGAAACTTTTTTTAGGGATGTAGTTAGAATCACGTTTTACGATAGGACACAATTACGCGTTTAAAACATTGTGCTGATGAATGGATTGGCTCGGGGATGTAGGTATCAAATAAAACTTATGGAAAAGTTGGAACTTTGACCCCCCATTCCGTAACTAGAAAATTCCCAGGTACGGTGTAGAACAAAAAATGATCGTAATGACGGAGAGAACAAGTGCCTTTCGGCTTCGTTAAGGATCTTGTAATCTATTATAAGAAAAATAAAAGATGTCGGTCAAAGAAGCGCTTTCTGATGCACATTTGTTAATTTTTTGAATTGTTGAAACAAAAATTGGCGACAACTACTTAGGTGATTTCTTTATCAATGTTAGACAACATTCAAGGATTGCAAAGTTTGTGGTTTGCTGTGGCAAATACGAGATTTCATAAGCCCTAATAGAAGAAGTTTGGCGTCTAAGACATGCAAGATCTGGCACGTAAGGCCCAGCGCACACCGTTGGAGGCGCAGCGGAGCGCATTTGAAGACAATTTAATATAAACCTTAACTACCTTGATATACGGTCAATATAAGAATACATTCGCACGCGGTACTCGGAGCGCCCTCAAACTGCTACAAGAGCATGTGCGCGACCGTATATCAAAGTAGTTAAGGTTTATATTAAATTGTTGTCTTCAAATGCGCTCCGCTGCGCCTCCAGTGGTGTGCGCTGGATCTAAGATCAACATACCGACTCCAAAGTAGATTCCTCCGAGAAGTCCCTGCACGGAGGTGTCAGTGGTGGTGGAGGACAGGCGCGCCGCGTACGTCACGGCGGCCGTGAACGACAGCGATGACGTCACCGACTCCAGCGCCTCGAACACCAGGCACAGCCAGGGGTTGTAGATCAGTGAGTAACCTGCAAACGACACGGGGGTGTTAATGGATAATTGAGATATTTTGACAAATAGGGTAGATGACACCATAAAACAATAACTCCCAGACACCTACTATCAACTACTACAACAACAGCCCATAACGTCCACTGCTGGACAACAGCCTCTCCCATGATGGGAGGAATTTTCCGTAATCTCCACGCTTGGCAGGCGGATTGGAGATCGCAGTGATGAAAGACTAACAGAAAACGCTGCTGCCCATTCTCAGGTCTACGGAGGTGCAAGGTGTTCTGCCTCAGACATTAGTCGCCTTATACGACACCCGTGAGTGTAATAATGGGTTGGTTCTATTCTACTCTGCCGGATACCACACAGCTGTACCGGATACCCAGACACCTATCTTTAAAAAAACACTTTATTTTGGGCATGAAACCCGATTTATTTTCAATTAAATGCCAAATTCGATTTTTAGTTGCTTTGAAATCAATAAATAGTTGAGTCAATGAGTTGATTAAACAGTGACGTCACAGCTGACTATTGCCATACAAAATCTATGAGAGAACCGCGTTTTGACAGCTCTTAAAAAGTATCTCAATTGATTGGTGTGTCATCTACCCCATTAATTGCATTTGTGACTGGCTCGTTGGTCGAGCACAAATACTGAGCATGAAACCCTTCCTGGGTTTGTTTTTCAGGTCGGCAAAGTGTTATTGAATTTTTCTCCGTTGTAGCCATGTAGCCCAGTGGTGGAGGCCCCGAGTTACGTACAGCTTACTGTTCGTAACTCGGGGCCTCCACCACTGGGTTCCAAGTTTGAACCCAGACAGGCGCATTACTTTGTGTATTTTTTATTTTTATTTATTAGGTCTACCAACAATTGTTTACACAAATTTACAAACAAAGATAAACATGCGCTTAAACTCTACACAGTGTAACAATTACTTATAGTCTAAGATCCCTTGAAGAACGATCTTCACCGAGCTGGTTATTGGATGAAAAGTGTTTTATTTCAAATTAAATACACACATCAAAAGTATCTAGGGATCAACATATATTTTTGCAATAACTTTTCTCCTGATTGATATTAATTAAAATTTTCTTTAAGGATTCATCAAATAAAGTGTTTTCGTTTGTCACAGTAACGATAAACCAAGTCACCTTTGCATTAATAAAGAAATTTGCCATTTTCCTAATAAAGGGATTTTTGACATTTGAACCACTAACATTAAAGTTCGAAAAAATGACTGAAAACACAGTTTTCTTTAAAATTTTATTGGGTAACTTAAACAATTAATAATCCGTGTTTCTACCGCGAACACTAACAACACAAGAACATCGGTTTGGCATACTCAAAATGAGTTCATCCAAATCACGCTGTGGAATGGCCGCCCATGTTCGTTGCAACAACAAAAAAAGGTCTTCTTGCGACTGGATACCCTCCATATTCGGCAGAGCTCTTCTCTGTAGCATATCCCATGCATGCTCAATCGGGTTCAAGTCTGGCGACTGAGCAGGCCAGGGCAGGACATTGATGTTAGCTGCGGCGAGAGTCTGTCTTACAACTCTTGCGGTGTGCGGTCGTGCATTATCATGCATTAACTGAAATAAGGGACCGATTTGCACTTGTAGAGGAACGATGACGTCTGATACAATCGTCTCAGCATAAATTTGAGCGTTGAGGTTGCCTCTGATCCAAATCAACTCAGTTCTTCCGCCGATCCAAATACCCGCCCATACCATGATGGTTCCACCACTATAAGGATGGACTTCCTGGCAGGATTTTAATCGCTGTTGGCGTCCAGGGGTTCTCCAGTGTCGTATACGTCTTGTATCCGGTCTCATACCAAAACGAGACTCATCAGAAAAGCACACGAAACGCCATTGTTCTTCTGCCCAATTTCTGTGTTCAAGAGCCCATTGATATCGAATCCTACGATTGTGCATTGCTATAGGTGGTACCCGTAGCGGTCTTCGGGAATGAAGGTTCACTTCATGCAAGCGGTTTCTGACTGTTTGGTCGCTAATTAAGTTCCCTGAAGAGTGATGAAGCCTCACGGCTAACATCATGGCGGTTATTGTTGGAGCTCTTCGAGTTAAGATTTGAATGTATCGGTCTTGTCTCCGTGTGGTGCAGCGATACCGTCCTCCATGGCGCTCAGCCACAGTACCAGTGCTTCGGTAACGTGTCCAAAGTCGACTGATAACACTCTGACTTGTATTCAGAGCTAAAGCTACAGTACGTTGCCGGGAACCAGCTTCTATCATTCCCACGGCTCTGAGCATTTCTTCCCTGCTTAAATGACGTCGCCGCTCCATAATAACGTTGGTTTTAATCAGTAGTAGGGAAACAGTAGCACTAATAATGTCTTCAATGCGTTGTATGTTTTTATAGGGAAAATATTGACAGCTTATTTTCATCTTTTACTCGAATTTGATTGAGAGTTCCTGATTCAAATTATGAAATGCACCAAAAAGGATCCATATAAATTTATAAAATCATAAATTTATTACAAAGCCACATCTCAATCTCAAGAAATCCGCATAAAAATGCTTGATCCCTAGACACTTTTGATGTGTGTATGTCAAAAAATATATTGCAAATGGGTTGTCTAAAAAATTTCAGTCCAGAATATGATTAATTATCAATTTATTTTTTAAATATATTTTTTAACTTTTCTCTGGTTTGCTTAATAGACAAATTCCATACCAATTGAAAGTATGAAGCCTATAGAATATATACAAACGTTAGGTTGACCGGTTAACCTAACGTTTGCATATTCTATAGGCTATAGAATATGCAAAAGTTATGCAGCCTATAGAATGTGCAAATGTTAGGTTAACCTAACGTTTGCATATTTTACAGGTTTCATACTTTCGATTGGTATGGAATTCGTCTATTAGCCAAACCAGTGAAATGTTGAAAAAAAAAATTAAAAAAAAAATATATTCTGGACTGTAATTTTTTAGACAACCCGTTTGCAATATATTTTTCGACATATTTAATTTGAAATAAAACACTTTTCATCCAAAACCAGCTCGGTGAAGGTCGTTCTTAAAGGGATCTTATACTATTAAAGGTAAACACCACATGGACAAAAAGGAAACAATTTTAAGTAAGTAATATCGTAAGCTACATATTGTACAAGTAAACTCAGTATAATATACAACTATGAATCAATAACTAAGTATTAAAAGCATAATTTATTTGAAAAGAACACAGTCCAAAAACTTTTACAACTTTTACAACAAGTCTGATAAACAGTTAAAAAATTTAACTTTTTGCTTTTTGAGAGAATCAAAGTGAAAATCAACTATATCACTACAACGTCTACAACTATTTAAAACCCTACAGAACCTAGCACATGGAGAGTTAGATCCTAACACCGTTCTTCTCATTGGAGGACAAAATGGAGTAATCGGTTTGCGTGGAATCCTCGCCGGAGCACGAAAGTTAATGAGTGCGAGCAGTGGCGGAGAGTCGATATTTCCCTTCAAGATTTTGCTAGCAAACATTGCGTCAGTCAGACATCTTCGTTCTTCCAAAGTGTGCATGTTGAAGTACTTCAATCTATTTTTGTAAGAACGCACTTTTTTGGTTATTCCCACAGAAAAGGCCAGATGCCAAACGAAACGTTTTTGGACGCGTTCTAGACGCAAACTATTTGTAGCGTAGTGTGGCCGCCACACCACACTGCAATACTCTAATATGCTACGAACTAAGCTCTGATAAAGTAAGATTTTAGTTTTAATTTGACGAAAACCCTTACATTGTCTAATGACAAAACCCATCATCCTGGATGCTATTTTAGAAATGGAATCTAAGTGTGGTGCAAAGGTCAGTTTTTGATCAAACAGAACTCCAAGGTCACGAATAGTGTCTGACTCATTAACTTTGTCCTCATTTATGTAATACACTGTCTTTATTGGATTATTTTTTCTTGTATATTTAACGTGGTAACATTTCTTCGAATTCAAATACATTCCGTTGCTTTTACACCATTGAATAAGACTATTAAGGTCCATCTGTAAAAGTGAAGAGTCTCTGTTAGATTCAACAATTCTAAGAAACTTTAAATCGTCCGCATACATAAAAATTTTAGAGTGGCGTAAACATTTGGGAATGTCGTTTATAAAATAGTTGAATAATATTGGACCTAGATGAGAGCCTTGTGGGACTCCAGATGAGATATTATAAACGTTAGATTGAAAACCGTTTACCACAACATAAAAAGATCTACCTCCCAAGTATGAAATCACCCATTCAAGCAAACCACCAGTAATACCATAGGCACGTAACTTACAAGACAAGATTTTGTGGGAAACTTTATCAAAAGCCTTGCTGAAGTCAGTATAAATGACGTCAGCTTGGTGACCAGAATCAACGGCTTCAATCAAAAGTTCTGTGAAAGGGACCAAATTAGAACTTGTGGATCGTGATCCAACAAAACCGTGCTGATGATCGCTAATGAATAGTTTTAGATGGTTTTGGAAATACGGGCAGAGCAGTGACTCAAACACTTTAGCGAACGTTGAAAGAATTGAGATAGGCCTATAGTTAGCTATGTCATCGTTGCTGTCTGATTTATGTATAGGCACTACCTTAGCCATTTTCCATGTTTGAGGGAATACACCAGAAGATAAGGATTTGTTGTATATAAGAATAAGAGGGCACACTAACTCCTCCGCACAAGACGTAATAAATATTGGCGGTATGCCATCAGGGCCCGCTCCCTTATTAGTATCTAAACTTTTAAGTTTTTTAAGCAATGTCTCACTGCTAATTGTTGGACTTGTTAAACACAAACTACTATTTTCGAAAGATTTTAATAAGATACTGGTATCAAATTCCTTGCTCAATTCTGGTTCGGGGCTATAAACAGAAGAGAAGTTGGTAGCAAACATCTCACATATTGTTGTTACATCAGAAGTGGACATTGATCCATCTTTCATGTTCATAGGGTAGGTACTAGACCCTCCTCGTTTATTCTTTACGTGCGTCCAAAATAACTTAGGGTTTTCTTTTAGTTCATTTTCAAGACCTTCAATATAAACATTGTAAGAGGTGGCCAATTCATCACAACGCTTACTAATTCGTTTTAACTCAATCAAATCCATTGGGTTTTTATATTTATTGTATCGCCTTCTAATATTATTTTTTAAATTTAACATTTTAATAAGTTTGTGGTTAAACCACTGAGGATATTTACGTTTCTTTGGTACCCGTGAGGGAATAAACTGATGTATAGCGTCGTTAAGCGTCTCGTAAAAAACATCCAACATCTCATTCACACTATCGCTACCCTCGAATAATTTAACCCAATAAACTTGTTTAAAAAAATTACGAACTTTTTCATAATTCGCGGTACGAAAATTGAGTCTAATCTTGTCACTGTTGTATGGCAGACTGGCGGCCCTACTCAAAGAAACAACTATGTCTAGAGGTGGATGCTGTTTATCGACATTACTTATTGGACTAATACTTTTGCTCACGCTACACAAGGAATGTGTTGACAAAACTAGATCCAAAATGCGACCAGCGGCGTTTGCCACTAAATTCATTTGACTAAGTCTATTAACATTAGTAAAATCAATTAATATTTCACTAGTACCAGGCAAACTAAGTTTATTATCCGATTTACCCACTAAAGTCCAATCAATGCTACTCAAATTGAAGTCACCCACAATAAAAACACTTGAGTCTGAACATTGTTCAAAAACAGCATTACAATGATCCAAATAGTGCTCCAGAGAAGAACGGCGTATAGGAGGAGGCAGGTATACTGCGCAGAAAACCATTCGACGAACAGTACATGATATCGGCAAGTCAATACTTACCCATAAGTCTTCACAGCCACTTTCCCAATACTTAATGCGTTTAGACTTAATTTGTTTATTAACGGCTATTAAAACACCACCCCCTTCTTTACCACTCTGAAAATGTGAAGTTTCTCTATCTCTTCTATATACCACGTACCTATCGTCGAACAGCTCGCCATTCAGCACAGATTCATTCAACCAAGTCTCAGACAGTATTATTATGTCATAATTATTACAGGCAATATTACGAGATACAGTATGTGTCTTAGTTCTTAACCCTCGACTGTTCTGATAATATATATGCAAATTATTGAATTTAAATCATTAAATTTACAAGTGCACGCAATAATAGGTAAATCTTTACTTTATCTTTAAAAATCACTTGTTTTTATCAAGCAGGTACACATTATTTTAACTTATTTAAAATATCTAAGCTTCCGATAAGAACATGCTCGTCGCCGTCCGTCTTTCTGACAAATATCCTGCCGTTCCTCACCCACACGTACTTATATCCATTCTCCTTCGCCTTAACTCTTGTTGCAGCGTGAAGAGCTTTGTATGCAGTGCGCTTAGTGCGAGATTTGTTATTTTCGTTCACCACATTCGAGCGCGTTAACGTTTAGGCAAATTTGTATGGCGCTGGGGTAGCGCCATCTAGCGTAATATGTCAGAACTAGGTAGTGTGAGTGCCGCATCGACAATCGTTAACTTGCGAGTGTGAGATCCTAGAATACATTCATTCGTTTTCGCGTTAATTCACCGTAACTTGTGTTGCGTACATTAATAACCGGCCAAAATAAGTTGACATTCGTATTTTGTGTTCATAATATAAGCGACTGCCTATTCAATTAGTGGTGGTTATAGAACGAAGTTAGACGACATTACTTATCTGTGGTCAATGGTCATTAGTTTTGTTTGTGTTTACGAAAGTTTGTGTTAGTTTTGAATATTATTGTTAAAAATAAAGACTAGCCCGTCCCAATTTGAAATGCTGGTGACATAAATGGAGCAGTTAGTGTAATTTATATCTTTTGGTGTGTAGTGAGTGACCTTGATCCATCTGTGAAGTTGGTAAAACTAAGTTTGTTACTTTTTAGGCATGGAGATCTAAGCAAATGATCTTATAATGCCCGAGTGGTTTGTGGTGGTGTTTCTATCTTTGTTTACGTAACCGTGTTTACTTTTTTGTGGCGTTATATTACGCTTATCTTGTGCTTTTGCGGTCTCAAACATTGACCAAACGAAATAATACGAGATTCCATGGTAAGTTTCATTCACAATACGAAATTAAATTTAAATTACTTTGTTATTTCACCACTCTCATGATGCTCTCACCACAAAATCTTAAGTGAAAACTTTTCACGCTCGCGTTTCGTATTCGAGCTGTCAAAACTGTCAAAATTGTAACTTGCACTCGCGATAGCATGCAAACGTTAGCGATGTGCTCCAAACGGACCTCATTTTCATAGAGGCATTCTATTGTCATTACCGACAACGTAAATGGTAACGTAAACTCGGTTTACGCGGTCGACACATTACTTGAATTTTAGTAAAAAACTCGCACTTAGCATACAGGGGATAAATGCTCGGCGACAAACACAGGAGATTTATTTCCAGCTATACCAAAATCTCCGGTATTTAGTTTTTCGTGACTTTTATTTTTGTTATAATTGATTACAGAGGCCAACAGCTGATCGCGGATTCTCGGAGAGGCCAGCTGCACCACAATAGAACGAGGGCGAATATTACTCGTATTAAGTTTAGCTATTCTTGTGCAGTGTGAAACATCGCTATCTTGAACCTCACAACCGACTACTGACCCCAACTACTTGACAATGGTGTACAGGTTTTCCTGTTTATTTTCAGGTAAACACTGCAGCTCCAGGTTGTTGGCCCGTGTCTGCTGCTCCAATTTGTTCTGCAGTTTAATATTATCGTCTTTCAGTTCTTTGGTAGTACTCTTAAACTCGGCGTGCTCCGACCGAAACTCATCAAATTGGCTCGTGTGGAAATTCAGAGACACTCGAAATTTATTTATTTATTTATTTAACACTTCAAGCACAAAGTACAGAGGCGGACTTAATGCCATAGGCATTTTCTACCAGTGAACCTTTGGGTGATGCAGAGACAAGCAGTGGTAGGTGTACATCTGAAAATAATTAATTAATACTAAGGTAAAAAGGTCGTCCGTATGGTGTCGGACGTAAAGAATAACACCATCCCATATCTTCCTGTGGGTGTCGTAAGAGGCGACTAAGGGATTTACCAGAGAATGGGCAGCAGCGCTCTCTGTGTCTTGTGTAAGAACCGCACTCACTGCGATCGCCAACCCGCTTGCCAAGCGTGGCGATTATGGCAAAACCCCCCCAAATGAATAGCGCATCACAAAAATGGCCGCTAGTGCCCGGCAGCCCGTCTACCCTCGACTACGGCAGCGGTCGAGGCTACGGCGTGGCAAGGGGTGCGAAGAATCTCCGGAAGGGATCCGGCTGCCAATACCGACGACTAGACCTGGCAACATATAACACGCGCACACTCCGGACCGACGAGAAGATAGCGGAACTCGAAGAGGAATTGAGCAGGCTGCGATGGAGTATTGTGGGATTATCTGAAGTCCGAAGAGAGGGGGAGGACACGATAATCCTGAAATCCGGCAACCTGCTCTATTTCTGTGAGGGTGACCGGCAATCCCAGGGTGGTGTTGGGTTTATCGTCCACAAGTCCCTTGTGAACAACGTGGTGAAGATCGAGAGTGTGTCGACCAGGGTGGCGTACCTTATACTCAGAATATCCTCAAGATATTCGCTGAAGGTCATACAGGTCTACGCCCCAACCTCGGCACACCCCGACGACGAAGTGGAGACCATGTATGAGGATATCTCTAAAGCCATGCATGGTTCCAAAACTCACTTCACAGTTGTCATGGGGGACTTCAACGCGAAACTGGGCAAACGAGACGGTGATGAGCTGCAGGTGGGGCAATTTGGAGTTGGACGTCGGAATCGCCGGAGCCACCAACTGGCTAGTTTTATGGAGAAGGAGGGCCTCTATATGATGAACTCCTTCTTCAGAAAGCGTGAGCACAGGAAGTGGACCTGGCAGAGCCCCGATGGTGCAACTAGAAATGAGATCGACTTCATTATGTCAACCAAGAAGCAAATGTTCAATGATGTCTCTGTGATCAATTCGGTGAAAACCGGGAGCGATCACCGCATGGTAAGAGGCACATTGAACATCAATATCAAGCTTGAAAGGTATCGACTGATGAAGTCTACGCTCCGTCCAGCACAGATCCAAATCCAAAACCCCGAGAGCTTTCAGCTTGAACTCCACAACCGTTTCGAGTGCCTAGGAAGCTCAGTGGACGAGTACAACGATGGGTTCGTGGAAACTGTCCATACGACCGGGTCTAAGTTCTTCAAGGCGCGTCGTACAGATCAGAACAAGAGGCTCTCCGATCACACTCTCAAGTTCATGAAGGAGCGGCGTGAGATGATCCTGCAGTCATCAGACGAGGCGTGTAAATATCGGCAGCTCAATAGACGGATCTCTAAATCCTTGAAGAGCGACCTCCGCCGCTTTAATACCGAGCGTATTAAAGACGCGATTGAGCGGAATAAAGGCTCCAAGGTAATTGCAAGAGATCTGGCTATTGGGCAGAGCCAGCTCACGAAACTGAAGACCGACGATGGTAGGATCTTATCCGCCAAACCGGAGCTTCTGAGGGAGATCGAGAGCTTCTATGGACAGTTGTACACGTCAACTAGTAAACCCGTCGTAGATCTAGCAAACGACCCAAGAGCTAGACTGACCCGACACTATACTGAAGACATCCCGGACGTCAGCCTGTACGAGATTAGGATGGCTCTGAAGCAGCTCAAAAACAACAAGGCACCGGGTGATGACGGAATTACGGCCGAACTCCTGAAGGCGGGTGGAAAACCGGTACTTAAGGCCCTTCAGAAGCTGTTTAATTCCGTCATACTTGAGGGAAAAACGCCACAGGCATGGTGCAGGGGTGTGGTGGTGCTCTTCTTCAAAAAGGGTGACAATGCCCGGTTGAAGAATTATAGGCCCATCTCACTTCTAAGCCATGTCTACAAGTTGTTTTCTAGAGTCATCACGAATCGTCTCGCGCGCAGGTTTGACGATTTCCAGCCACCCGAACAAGCCGGTTTCCGAAAAGGCTATAGCACCGTAGACCACATACATACGCTGCGGCAAGTTATACAGAAGACCGAAGAGTATAACCTGCCTCTCTGTTTAGCGTTTGTGGACTACGAGAAAGCCTTCGATTCGATCGAGACCTGGGCTGTACTGCAGTCTCTCCAACGGTGCCAAATCGACTACCGGTACATCGAGGTGTTGAAGTGTTTGTACAAAAACGCCACCATGTCAGTCCGACTTCAAGACCAAATCTCAGATCCTATCCTCCTGCAGCGAGGTGTGAGACAGGGAGACGTCATATCCCCGAAACTGTTTACTGCTGCACTGGAGGATGTCTTCAAGGTTCTGGACTGGAGAGGGCTAGGCATCAACGTCAATGGCGAGTACATCACTCACCTTCGGTTTGCCGACGATATAGTGGTCATGGCTGAGACCATGGAGGACCTCAGTACAATGCTCGATGACCTCAGTAGAGCTTCCGGAAGAGTGGGTCTTAAAATGAACATGGACAAAACCAAGGTCATGTTGAATGCCCATGTCACACCCACTCCTATCAAGATCGGAGACTCTACACTCGAAGTTGTAGACGATTATGTGTACCTGGGACAAACGGTCCAGTTAGGTAGGTCTAACTTCGAGAAAGAGGTCAATCGTCGAATCCGACTCGGCTGGGCAGCGTTCGGGAAGTTGCGCGGTATCTTCTCGTCCAACCTACCGCAGTGTCTCAAGACGAAAGTCTATGACCAGTGTGTGTTGCCAGTGATTACATACGGGACCGAAACTTGGTCGCTTACAATGGGCCTCATCAGAAGGCTTAAAGTCACCCAAAGGGCAATGGAGAGGGCTATGCTCGGAGTTTCCTTGCGCGATCGAATCAGAAATGAAGACATCCGCAAGAGAACCAAGGTTACCGACGTAGCCCGAAGAATTGCCAAACTTAAGTGGCAGTGGGCAGGGCACATTGCTCGCAGAACGGATGGCCGATGGGGCCGAAAAGTTCTGGAGTGGCGACCGCGAACCGGAAGACGTTGCGTTGGAAGGCCTCCCACTAGGTGGACCGATGACCTGGTGAAGGCTGCGGGAACCCGCTGGATGCGAGTCGCACGGGACCGTTCAATGTGGCGACACTTGGGGGAGGCCTATGTCCAGCAGTGGACGTCTTTTGGCTGAAATGATGATGAAAATGATGAAGGTAAAAATAGAAGGATATATAAAATACTATAACTATATATAAATACTATAAATATATATCAAACTATTTATTACTGTAAATAGATATTTACACGGATAACGGAATAAAAAGACAAACAATAGAGAAAACATTACCGCTGTGATGAAACTGCCAGCTTCCTGCGAATGTACTCTCGAATTTTAATTTTGAAAGCTAAACGCAACAACAACGCTAAGCTAAATTCTTCAAGATCAGCACGAATCGGGGCCAACTCGCTATTGACAATGTTTATAATCGTAGTATTTATTTCCTTGATCATAGTGGCAAACTCTGTTTTAATAACTTCCTGTACGATTGATCGCACCTCCTCACTGGTAACTGCAGGAGCGGGCTCTGGAGGAGAATTTAAGGCCTCTTGTTTCCTCTTGAGGCCGAGATGTTACGCTCCGGAGTACCTACTGTCTTGTTTAGACGACATTGAGGGCAGGTTAAGTTTATTTCACAGTATTATAGTAAAAAACAAAACGCCGCGCCGGCGGCGTCACCGTGTCGCACTCGCACTAGCGAGCCCGCGAGAAGAACGTCGTAAGTGATGCGTAAAATCACAGCGCTTACGCGTACCGGGCAAACACACAGCGGTATCACTCACTGACGGTATCTGATTTATTTTATGTTAATGAGTTTTGATTAATATTGTAAATTAATAGCAGATTAACACACTGGAACTGTTCACTCATTAATCACTATTGTACTAAGAACAGTTAAATAGTCTTTTCTCCTAAAAACTTCGTCCAACACTGCTTTTACAACATAAATAACAATTAACAATTGAGGAGCACAATATGACAACTTCTACCTACGATGGTACAATCGACTATTTCATCACCACTGCTCTCAAAACGGTGAAGGAAAACATTGTGAAGAAACCGGCATGTCCTAGGACATGCCGGTTCTAGAACCAAAAAATTCGAAGACATGTGACATCTACCAACCCGCACTGGGCCCGCGTGGTGGATTATAGCCCATTCCCTCTCATAGAGAGGAGGCCTGTGTCCCAGCAGTGGGAACATTAATAGGCTGATGATGAGTCACGTAGTCTCGACCTGTGCCCGTTTAATGGCAGTAAGGACTCCATAGGGACCCTATTACATGGACCTTCAATAAAACTACCGAAATATGAGTGAACCTTCTATTAGGGACACCTCTGCCAAACCATTCGTTTTGTTTGGATTTCAACTGGAACGGTTCTTATAATAGCTATAGTTGGGCCCAGTGGTGATGTTGCCGATAAAAAGGTAATTGATCTGAACATATTTGATACTTATGAAGTAGCTACCAGACTGTAACACAATTGGGGCAAGGCAACGCCGACTCAGCTAGTCTACACTAATATATACTTTAAAGTGTAAAGATTAGTATTTTTGTGTGTGTATGTTTGTAATGAATAAACTCGAAAACTTCTGCGCCGATTTCAAAAATTCTTTCACCATTAGAAAGCTACATTCACCCTGAGTAATATAAGCTATATTTTATCCCCGTATTCGCACGGGAACAAGAGCTACGCGGAGGAAACCGCGTGATGTCTGCTAGTCTTTAATATATAAAAGCCCTTGCGTCTCATGCAAATATGGCAGTTTAACTCAGCATCAGAAAGACTTGCATTAAGTAAAGTACGGTAGAAACAAAAGGGAAATCGGCCAATGAGAGGAAATCTAAACGGTGAAAGTAGACCCGCAGCTTACAAAGTCACTGAACGAGACGCAAGTCGCGAGTCGCTTGATCTAGTGGAGCTAGCCTCGGGTTCAATCGCTACTAACTGATCTTATCAAATTGCAATTAACAATTCATTAAATTTTGTATCACAATCAATATGGATATAATATGACGTAACTCCCCACCATAGACAAGCCTCATTATTTTAACAATGGTAATTATTATCCTATTGTGTACAGTGTAGCCTACACAAAGATCGGTATTTGAAAGTGGTATCCCAAACACATAAATGCAAATAGATAGCCTATTGAGAGTATCCGGTATTGAGACTTTGAGAGAAAATTCATATTGTAATATCGTTTCTTAAAGATTTCAGTGTCGTAAAGGATATAAATTTACAGGGGTAGGTACTATCGAGGACACTTCCGCCTGATCACAACTAAGCTAATTTTTGCTTGCACTCGTAACATAGAAACGCTCTCTAGCCCCGCCCCGTGTGAGAAAGATCCTATCCACTGATCAGGACCGCACCCTCGGGTCGCTGAAAACCCCAGATAACTCTTACACCAAGTCGGACCACGAAACAAGTAAAGTCCTTTTGGAAACCCACTTCCCAGACTGCAATCTCTCTGAGGACAGAACCTGGGCAAGTGAGCCAACGCACACACCAAATGATCAAGACTGGGCCAGAGCCCGCACCATAGTACCCGCAGAGAGAATAAAATGGGCAATAAAGACTTTTAAACCATATAAACCCGCAGGCTTAGACGAAATTTTCCCCGCCCTGCTACAATGGGGAGTAGACGTCCTAACGCCGTGGCTGACCGCCATCTACCGAGCCTGCATAGCACAAAAATACATACCCCTTGCATGGCGAGAGGTAAAAGTTATTTTCATCCCTAAACCAGGCAAACCAGATTACACACAACCTAAGGCGTACAGACCAATAAGCCTAACATCTTTCCTACTGAAAACCCTCGAGAGACTCTGTGATCGACACATTCGGGACGGACCTCTTCGGGAGCGACCACTCCACAGACAACAACACGCGTATTCCTCAGGAAAATCAACAGAATCTGCGCTGCACAGTGTGATCTCCAAGATCGAATGTGCAGTGGACCACAAAGGCTCCTCACTAGCCGTCTTCATTGACATAGAAGGCGCTTTTGACAAAACCGTCTTCCATAGCATCAACGCAGCCCTCGAGGAACACGGTGTGGACTCGACCCTGCGAGGATGGATCACAAATATGCTCCGACTAAGAGCCGTACAAGTTACGGTAAACGACACCACCAGAGCAATAGTGGCGAAGGGCTGCCCCCAAGGCGGGGTCCTTTCGCCACTACTATGGAACCTCGTAGTAGACAGCCTCATCAAACGTCTCAACAGCAGAGGCTACTACACGGTGGGCTATGCCGATGATCTGACCATAATAATAAACGGCACACACGAAAACACACTATGCAACCTTATGCGCCAAGCCCTAAGGATAGTAGAAGACTGGTGCAAGGAATACAGACTAGCAGTGAACCCTACCAAAACCGAACTCGTCCTCTTCACAAAGAAAAGGAAGCTAGCAACGTTACAATTACCAAGCTTCTTTGGGACAACCCTAAGCCTATCGACTGAAACCAAATACCTGGGTATCTTTTTGGACAAGCAGCTGAACTGGGCAAAACACACCGAATACACCATCACAAAAGCCAGTATAGCCTTATGGCAATGTAAGAGACTCCTCGGGAGAAATTGGGGCATAAGCCCCAAAATCACCTACTGGCTATACACCACAGTTATCCGACCAATCATCACATACGGCTCTTTAGTTTGGTGGCCCAGGACCAACCTAAGCACGAACCAAAAGGATCTCGAGAAACTACAAAGTTTTGCCTGCGTAGCAATCACCGGCAGCATGAGAACTTCCCCCACTGCTGCCTTACAGGCGATGCTGGGGCTACCACCTCTACATCTCGTCGTAAGAAAGGAGACGGCCATAGCGATTTTCAGACTCGAAGTATCTGGCACCCTAAGTAACGATTCCAGAATCAAACACACACGCATCAGAGCAGATGCTATCAAACAACAGCCCATGATGGCATCACCCAGCGACAGAATCCTGAAGACCCACTGCTTCCAAAAACACTACAACATAGAGCTCACAGCGGAGTTGTATGACTACTCAGGTACGAACGAGCTAAGAATCTACACTGATGGATCAAAAACCGACGACGGGACAGGTTTCGGGGTGTTCTCCGACGACCTAAACATTAAAATAGCCAAACCCCTTGGAATACTCAACTCTGTTTACCAGGCAGAGTGTGTGGGTATCATCCAAGCGGCACACGCTATAGAGGCCAGAGAGGTTACGGATAGCAATATTCGAATAATATCCGACAGTGCCTCAGTCCTTCAATCCTTAAAGAGTACTCAGATAACGTCGAGACTGATACTAGAATGCCACAATGCCCTAGAACGAATCACGGTACTAAACCATAACACGGTAACACTACAATGGATCAAAGGTCACAGTGGATCACTTGGGAACGATGCGGCTGATGAGCTTGCCAGAAGAGGATCCAGCACAAAACCCTGCGGACCCGAGCCCATTGTGCCTATTCCCTTCAAGCAACTAAGAAGCTGGTTAAGGGAACACACTCGAATACAAGCGGAGAAATGGTGGACCTCGGCACCAGGGTGTAGGCAATCCAAGGAAGCCATGCCATCCCTTGGCACAAAGCTGACCAGGCGCCTTCTGCGCCTGGACAGAGATAGCCTACGACTGGTGGCGGGGACCATCACTGGACACTGTTCACTAAATAAACACTTCCACACCCTAGGAATCACTGACAGTCCTCTATGCAGAGCGTGCATGGAGGCGGAGGAAACGGTGGCCCATGTGCTCCTTGAGTGCACTGGCGTTACCAAGATTCGCGAGGAGACCTTGGGTACACCAAGATCCCTTGCGGACGCCCTGAGAAGACCGGGAAGTTTGATCTGCTTCTGGAGGGAGGTGGGCTGGTTGGAGTAAACGGCCACCACGGCTCACGCACAATGGTCCACTTTAAGGACTAAGTGCGGAAACCAAAACCCCATGATAGATAGCCCCGCCCCGTTGGCTTTGTATAGAAATAATGAATGAAAAGATACCGAATCGGCGACGAGAGTTATTGTTATTTTGCGCGCTAAAGTTGACTCTTTTTTTTTTAATAGGCCCAAATTTTAAGGGGGCGTGGCTCGGCGCCTCCGCATGATTTAAGCGAAAAAATAATTAAACTGGTCAGGCGAAAAAGACCACGATAGTACATTTTCGTGTTATGCCATTATAATACACGCTCCAGCGAGCTCCTCACATGCTTCATCACGCCATCACTTACCGAGTAATCTAATAGCATAGAATATAAATCCGATGAAGATCACGTTGGCGTGCCCCAGCCTCCTGATGATGGGACCTGACAGCACGAGGAGTGGGAGACCAGCGATACCTCCCACCGTTATCGTGATACCCATGAGGGATCGCGACGCGCCCAGGTCTTGTAGCAGCCAGAATAAGAAGCTCTCGATGTAACCCCAAGCAGTTCCTGAGGATAAAAATTTAAGGTAATCAAAAGCTGAAATGAAAAAGGAAATTGACCAAACAATCATTGTATGCATATAACTTACTTTACTAAGTAATGACCTACCAAGAAT
Source organism: Xestia xanthographa (assembly GCA_905147715.2). Classification (NCBI taxonomy): domain Eukaryota; kingdom Metazoa; phylum Arthropoda; class Insecta; order Lepidoptera; family Noctuidae; genus Xestia; species Xestia xanthographa. Next base: position 22,652,475 of record LR990642.1, on the reverse strand, counting down.
ATCATTATATTAAAACTTTATAACTCAAACCAAGATGCTACGTAATTTACCTGCAAAAGTAGGTTTGAAAACAAAAAAACTGAATAAATGAAACGAACTGTGAAATTGAAAACAAGAGGATATTCATGTTTAATTTCAGGGTTTTTATCCACTGATCACAGTATCAGATCACATTAGCCACGGATCACGGCGAGTTGTATCCACTGATGTCGTTATCCGTTTCCCTCGTTATCGTGCCACCCAATGATCACGATATCTGTGGCGACATGAAAAAAAAAAACAAAATCGAAACAGATCGGATTCGTTTTATTTATTCAGGTTTATCGTTTTTCAAATATTTTTGTAGGCAGTTTATTTATGTAACTGATAGTTTGGTGTACGTGCGACATTAGCGTAATCAGGTTAATTGAAATTAACCCTTTTTAGGGTTCCGTACCCAAAGGGTAAAAACGGAACCCTATTACTAAGACTTCGCTGTCTGTCCGTCTGTCAGTCTGTCTGTCACCAGGCTGTCTGTATCTCATGAACCGTGACAGCTAGACAGATGATGTATTTCTGTTGCCGCTATAACAACAAATACTAAAAACAGAATAAAATTAATATTTAAGGGGGGCTCCCATACAACAAACGTGATTTTTTTGCCGTTTTGTCTAATGTATAGATAATGGTACGGAACCCTTCGTGCGCGAGTCCGACTCGCACTTGGCCGGTTTTTCATTTTAGCAATAGAAGGACTCTTTTTTACTAGAAAAAAACCGTTTTTTGCCCGTGGTACTATATCAGTATTACTACCAGATTAAAAAAAAATCCCGTAGAACTACCAATCGATCCAGTAGTACCACGGGAAGTTCGTTTACTTACTAGCAGGAGTCGTAGCGGAAGCAATTACAAATACCATGATGTCTTGGGCACGCGTAGACATGGGCATAGATAAAGGTGGCGTACCTCATACCGAAGCATCAATTTGGGAACCGCACGCTATCAGTCGGTTTCCGAATTATTTACATTGAAATAGAGTTCCTGTCAAACTCTTCTTTAGGTATTCCTTCGCGGTGATTCCTTCAAAATTTAGCTAAAGTCAAACTTGAAAAACCTAAGCTACACTTTAACAGGTTCTCTTTTTTTATTACAATATGGGCCTGCTCTTGACCTCGATCACGCCTGATAGAAAGCGATGGATGAGATCTATAATGGAACGAGCGTGCCCAGAAGATGCCTGTTAAATTAAATTAATTAATTAATCTCAACTTTAAATTCTTAATTCGGAAAGGGGATCTACCAGGAGTTTAGTTTCCTGCTTGATTTTGTTTCCAGATTTAAAATATACGACAACTATTTGCCAAATACTTGATGCTGATAGTCAAAGATCCCGTTAAGGTGCGGGCCATTTGACCGCTCCTAAGAAGATATTTTGTTAAGGTGACTACAGTAGCTAAATTAGCAACTCTATTTGTGGTGGTTCAAACTTCGTTTATAAAATATTGTTAGAATAAAGTTCTAATCAGCTTGCACCATGAAGTGGTTGTTATGTCAGTCACTGCGGCCGAATAGTGCGAAATGAGTAGTTTTTTGCAATTTACAAAAAATCTATTGATTGAACTAAAAAAAAAAAAAACACTATCATGCTAATAATGTTGCTTGTAGAATTATTTGCCAAACAATCAGAATGATCGCATGTATTTTAGTATGGTTTTTACTCGTTAAAAGAAATTTTTAGAGATAAGTTCGTGATTTTTTTTATCGAGTAAAATTAAATGCATTATGTTTTCAAAACACTATCATACTAGCATATATCCTGAAGAATATCATTTATTTTTCTGGCTTTGTTTATTGCAGTGAATCATATTATGCTTTTTTGCATTATAAAACTCGCGTTTAGCTGCTGTAGTCCCCTTAACTTGCCATTAGTATAAATTGTTAAATAAACATGCCTGCCCCAAAGCATCCGCATAATGCACAGGACTCGAATTGTGCGGAATTTGGTCTTACTTTTAGTCTCTTAGAAGTTAGAACTACCTACTCAGTCTATTGCTTCTTGTCCTATAGTTTAAAACAGTTTCCGATCATCTTCATGACGTTACGTTAAATCTTACCCATTATGAAACACGCAATGAAAAGCGCAACAATTTCGACGTTCTTGAACACAGTGATGACATCTTGTAGAAGGTTCTGTGCCGGCTGCTTGAACTCCAGGTCTATGCTCAACATGAGCACTCCTGAAGCCACCTTCAGGACGGCGTACAGGTAAAACGCTGGCCTGGAAATTATAAATGAATTTTTAGAGGACACTATTATCTTCCACTGAAGTAATTATTTATGGACACAATAGACTAGTTTCCACCATCAATAAATTGCAAATCTATTTAGTCCGTCAGTTAGAGTATTGGAAAATAATGGACACGTATTTTTTGTTTTTGTAAATCAATGAATATTGACAAAGATAAAACGCATCAAAACTCGAGAGTGGGGCAGGTAACGTCACAACGCACTAAAAATTATAGCATAGCGTAACGTTTTAAGAATTTTAAAAGCGTCATATCTTCGTCAATTTTGGTTTACGTAACAAAAGAAAAAATATGTGTAAAATATTTTTTGATAATCTAACTGACGGACTAATTAGATTTTTTCAGGACACAAGTCTATTGTGTAGGAAGTGACAGTTAATTTTAAGAAAAAGTTTTATAATGTGTACGATTGTGTAGGGGTGATGACTTTTCCTATCTGACCCTACAAAGGGATACAACCATAGGGACAGATGGGAGCCAGTCTTTCACAGTATCCAAAATATAGAACAGGAGAAGAAACTGTTTATAAAAACATAAATATCTACTCTACCTATAAATAACGTAGGAATGTTATTGTCAGACATTTAGATAACGTAGAAATAATATTGACAGATGTCAATTATTTTAATACCTACCTGATAATTTTTTGAAGTTAAATAATAAATATTGCTGGACATTACACACAGCGCCATCTAGTGCCACACTAAGCAACGAGGCTTGTGTCTTGGATACCAGATAGTTGATATAAATAAAATAAATAAATAAAAATAAAAAAGCCATTTATTCCATATTTCTTTGCTACATTACATGTTGTTAGTAGGGTATTAGTAAATTTGCTTATTGTATATTGTTAGTGTGGTTAGTCTTCTTTCACTGAAATATGGACCCCTTTTTGGGTAAAGGCCTCCTCCAGCTCTTTCCACAAATCCCTGTCCTTGCCTGTATTTGTCCAGTTATTTCCTGACACCTGGATAATGTCATCAGCCCACCGTCTTATAGGTCTGCCAGCATTCCTCTTTCCCTGTGGACCTTTCCAGCGTGTGGTTTCTATGGCCCATCTTTTATCTATGTAACGTGTGATGTGCCCAGCCCACCTCCATTTCAGTCTAAGTGCATGTGAGAGAGCATCAGTTATTTTTGTTTTTTGTCTGATATGTTTATTCTTTACTTTGTCTATTTGCCTGAGTTGTAGCATGCTCCTTTCCATGGCCGTTTGGGTACATTTAATTTTTTGTTTAATTTTATTGGTAAACACCCAAGTTTGGCAGCCGTAGAGTAAGCATGGTAAAAGACATGTATCAAATACTGTCTTTTTTAGATGCAAACTGTAATTTCCTTTTAAAATTTCTTTGTGTGACCAGAACTTTTTCCACGTTATATTGATTCTTCTTGTTACCTCTTCTTCATTGCTTAACTTGTTGAAAGATAACTGCTTTCCCAAATATACATAACTGCTGACGTATTCTATACTGTTTCCTTTTATCACAATTGGTCTTTTTTGGTTGTTGGTCATTATCTTCGTTTTACTCACGTTCATTTCTAAGCCAATTTCTGAGCTTTCATGATCTAGTGATCTCATCATTTCCTCCAGATCCCTAGAAGTTTCGGCTATTATAACTATGTCGTCAGCGAATCTTAGATGGTTTAGGTATCGCCCGTTGACTTGCACTCCTTTCTTAGACCAGTCTAGTTTTCGAAATATATTTTCAAGCACTGCAATGAAAAGCTTTGGTGACAGAGGGTCTCCTTGTCTGACTCCTCGTTCGATGTTTATTTCATTTCCTCTGACTTCTAGCTTAACCCTACTCGTACTATTTTTATAAATATATTTCAGGATGTTAATATATTTTTGTTCCACTTTTGAATGTTGCAGTGCGTTCCAGACCAGAACAGTGGCTGATGCTATCAAAGGCTTTGCTGTAGTCTATAAAGGCCACATATAGAGGTCTATTAAACTCTCGATATTTTTCTATAATTTGCTCCAGAGTGTGTATGTGGTCCATTGTGCTGAATCCAGACCGGAAGCCTGCTTGTTCATTTGGCTGAAGTTTATCAATGTTATGTGTTATTCTTTTTAAAAGTATTGATGAAAACAGTTTATACATACTCGCTAGAAGGCTTATGGGTCTGTAGTTACCTATATCTAGCGGGTTGCCTGTTTTGAAAAGTAGAATTATGTCGGAATTGCACCATTGGCTTGGAACGGTTTCTGTATCCAATACCATGTTAAACAGCTGTGTCAGGTGTTGAATTAAGATAGGTGCTCCTATTTTGAGAACTTCATTACATAGCCCATCTGGGCCAGGACTCTTTTCGGCTTTTAACTGTTTTATGTGTTTATATACTTCAGAGTTTTCAATTGTTTGTATGCTATTCGTTGGGTGTTCGTCTACAATTTCAATTTCGTTATTTATTCTTTTCCGGTATAGGTCTTTATAGAAGTTTGATGCATGGTTTAATACGTCTATTCTTGATTTCGTTTCTTCTGAGTTTTGCTCAAGTTTTTGTATCCATGTTTTGTGTGTAGTTGATATACTACATAGATACTTTTTGTTTGTAAATACATACTTAATATATATATAAACAACCATGACTCGGAAACAAATGTCCATGCTCATCACACAGTTCCTCGTCAATATTACGTAAGATACGGTTACATACGCCAGAATGTTTGTCTGTAATTACAATAATAACCGCGACCACCGCGTGCATATCCATTACCAACAAGTTATACATGTGGCGGCCAATTCGTATAACACACCGTATTCGTATTTCACATAATGGCGCGCCAGATTGAAAAACGTTATGTAATTCGGCGTCCTCATGTCCAGCCAGATTGTTGTGGCGATACGTTCGACAAAGCGCCGTCCAACGATTAGCCGTATTAAATAAATAAATAAATAAATATTGCTGGACATTACACACAGCGCCATCTAGTGCCACACTAAGCAACGAGGCTTGTGTCGTGGACACCAGATAGTTGATATACTACATAGATACTTTTTGTTTGTAAATACATACTTATTATACATATGAACATCCATGACTCGGAAACAAATGTCCATGCTCATCACACAAACATTTGCTCCGACCGGGATTCGAACCCGGGACCCTAAGAACGTAAGGCAGCCCGACTACCGCTGCACCAATCGGGTCGTCAAAAAAGTAAGTTGTATTGTCAGCAATTCTGATACTTCAAATAACCTACTAAAATTGTCCTAAAAGTCTTGCTAGCTGGCATGAGGAGCGTAAGCCGAAGGTCGGCGAACCGACGACGACATTTGTGACAGAATGGGGTGTGTAATGTAAAATGCAATGCAATAGCGAGCGTGCGTCATGGAGTCGGACAGGTTCTAAATTTGCTTATATCTCGAAAACGGTGCGTCCTATCGCAAAAATAATAAAAAAAATGCCCCCTTAATAAACCCTGCCCCTGCCACATAATTCTCAACATGTAGGTAAAAGAAAATATAAAAACAGAAAAGCGGGAAAAGGGGCCATTTGATTGTGACACCGTTGCGTTGTCGATTGCGACGCCCCATGTTTCTTGTTATGATCATGCAGAGCAACTTGCGGCGATAAATGGAACTAAAACTTTCAAAGCGGCGTATCGACGATGCGCCCGTTTGTATAACGGCGGCACGTTATTACGCTGCTTTGACGAACGCGAAGGGCTCATTCAATGCGGCGTACTTTTTGAAGTGAAAACTTCTTTAGGCGCGTTGAGCACTTTTTGGGTGAAGGAAAAACGTTGAGCTCATCGTCACGTAACGTAACGTGCGGTCACGCTTCGTAGCCGTTCGTAGCACTCGTAGCATCCGCTATGGCGTAGCACCACATAGGCATGCGCGGGCCATTACCATTGCTACGACTGGGGCGGAGCCTGTGTACTTTTTGTTTTCACTTCTATCGGCAGTCCGCAAAAACTTCTCCGATTTTTTTTATTTTAATTGTAATCCGGCTAAACGTGAGGACGCCGTATTACATAACGGCGGTGTTTTATCATCCGCCGCGCTGTTATGTAAAACGGCGTGTTATACGAATTGACTGCGACATACATATATCGCCACGCATTATTCGAATACGCAACGGAAACGCAAAGATTTAAATCGTAGATTCGTTTTACCACGTCATAAAATCTTCCATGTTTCTACAAGATTTAAATAGTATTGTCTAGCTCACTCATCATGCGGTAGGTATCTACAAGTACAAGCTCACTTTTCTCAGTGCAAACACTTTTTTGCTCGAACTTAGTACGGTGAGAGCACATCTATGTTTTAAGTTTATGGGCTAACAAGCCGAGATCGTTTCGAAAAGAACGCACTGCAGTGCACAATGCCTACATGCTCAGTTCGTCTTCAAGGACCAGGCGCGGATACAGGGGGAGGGCAATGGGTGCTATTGCCCCCCCCTGAACCGGACCAAATACGTCATTAGCCAAGCTTGAACTAATTTGACGGAATTTACACTAAATATTCAAGTTGTATATCTTGTCATGGGCGTTGCCAGGAGGAGGCAGCTGCCTCTAGAGGCTCAGGATTTTTAAAAGTTATAGCTTTTCCTGCCTGATGCCATAGAAAGGTATTATAGCATAATTATCTGAGGCACTGTTGTAAAAAATTTCGAGCTCGCTACGCTCGCTCTTTAAGCCTAGTTTTTCATAAGTCTTAACTTTGTCTATAAGAAGCCCAGGTAACTCCAGTAGGGCTCGCTTCGCTCGCTCTACAAACTGCTTTCTCTTGGATGTATCTAAAATTCGACCAAGTAACTCCTACATGAACGTTCGAAACCATTCTAACCTGTCTAAGGCAAGGTGTCGTAAAATTTTCTCCCTACGCACCCCGCCCCCGGCCCAAAAGCGGGCGGCCCCCTTGTATCTTGCATATCATGGAAAGTAACACCCATTTATTATCAAAAGTATATTAATTTTTTTTAATGAATTTTCCATAAATTGCCCCCCCACCCCCTTAAGGCGGCTCCCCGAGCAAATGACCTTGAGCGAGCAGTTTTTTGGAGCCTACTCCTCTTTATCCAAAATAAATACCAACTAATAAAAAATACATTAAATTACTACATATTCTTGACTCCAAAATTGTCGTTTCATATTTTTTTTAAGTTGCTTATTGTTTAATAAATACCCTCACAACGAAACCACAGAAATGAGAAATAATGATTTATAAAATGCTACTCCTCGCTAAGTAACCATTATTTTGATTTGCTAATTATACTAATGGATAGGCAATTTAATAATGAACATAATTGTCGTTTTATTTTTTTCCAAAAGACGTAAATTTGATTTTATAAAGAATAAAAACCACTCATTTCGCACAATTCGGCCTGCAGTGACTGACGTAACAACCATTTCGTAGCGCAAGCTGATTAAAACTTTATTCTAACAGTATTTCAAACGAAGTTTGAACCACCACAAACAGAGTTGCTAATCTTGCTCGGGGAACCGCCTTAAAGGAAATCCTGTATCCGCACCTGTCAAGGACCCACCAAGCAGACCCACCGGTGGGTCTCCGAATACTGATGTGTCTTCCAAGACCTACTAGTGGGTCCTCTGAGATTTCATTGTCTTTGAAGACCCACTCGGACTAGTAGTTTTGGAGAAAAATGGCAACATTAACATAGTACATTGCAGTTGACTTTTTGGCTAATCTGACTAGAACGTTGCTGAATACGCGATGTTTACGCTGCAACTTCCGTATTACCTCGGAAATACAATTCCAAATTAAAATACTGACTTTTCCGACTTCCGCGCCACTAACTGTTCGCGCCAAGTGCAGCTTTACCTCGGAGATCATTCAATCCGAGAGGATGACGCGCAAGTAACTGCCTACACTACTACTACTATTTCTCCCTTACTTTCATACCATGTGACATGACCTTTGCCCTTTATCCGTTGAATAGTTATCACAGGTGGCCTCGTTTTAATATTATTCCAGTGAGGGAAAGAGATGGCACTACACGTCCTCTATAGCTCCGTCAGGATCGTTTTAATATTATTCCAGTGAGGGAAAGAGATGGCACTACACGTCCTCTATAGCTCCGTCTCTTACACTCATTCGAACAAGAATAAAACGATCCTGCTTTAAGACGTCATGGTAGGTCACCAGTCCTGCACATCACTTTTATTCTTGAAAATGGGCACTAGTGAAATCGATCAATCATGCTTTGCATGCATTACTTATTGAAGAATAAAGTCAGCTAAAACATAAATCCATATTCTTTTAAACAAAGCCTTTTTTTAAGAATTATGGAAGTAATACTTCTACTGGGAAATTTTCATTATTTTTTAATCCCCTTGGTCGCAATTTTAGGACAACTTTGTGGGTCACAGAAGAATATTCTTTTTCAGTTTCAGCAGACGCGGTAACGCAACAGGCGTTACCGCGTCCAAACTAAAGTTTAAGAAGTCTCCGTCTTTACATCACTAATATTGGTTGTTACAGCATCAGAGATTGCGTAGACTTAAACTAAAGGCCAAACTCTGTACCTACGACTGTTGCTATCGTGCATGCAGAATTCAAAATTCTACTGTCCCACTCCTGGGCCCAGTACATTACATAAATATGTAGTTATATAATTATCTTATTCTCCAGAAAAAAGTTTATTTTTCTCGTCCAGTCTGGTATCTAAATTAGGTACATACCTATTAACATTATATGACTGTTATTATGCCTGCACCAACCAGTGTGATTGGAATTCTATAAGTTGTTTACCTACATCACGTATACAGCTGTCATGGTGTGTTTGGTCGCTACCCGATGACCTCGCCAACATTTTGCAATCACACAAAATCAACTGGTTGTCTAATCCATCCTCATTTAATTTAAATCTTTCAGACGTACAAATTGCTTTATTTTAAAACACTTTTAGTTTTTTTGTCTGCCCATTACAATCTTATTACATAACACTTAATTAAAGAAACATTCTGAAAGTGTTAGTTAAAATTTGCGTCCTTTCCATCGAATAGACTTTGCGAGAGATAAGCTTAGAGTAAGAGATTATGCAATATAAAAGCGTCATTACCTGAAATCGGTGTACCCCTTCCCTCGGCTAGCGTAGTCTATGAGCATACCAGAGAGTGGTGAGGAGATCATTCCTCCGATGCTGCCATAGACACGCTGCAGGCCGTAGTCGGCCTTTTGTTCCCTCACTATGGCTATCACAGCCCCTTCGAACATCGCGAACGCCGTCCCGCCAATGATGCCAATAAACACTCGCACCTGAGGGTGAAGAATATGAAGATCAAATAAACTGTCTAAAAAGAAAGAACCATATACCTACTCACTTTTTACATGTTAGACACTAGACAGTAACTGCATGGTTTGGAAAAAGTACAAAAATGGGCTTTAATAAATCTAGGTATAATGGTCTAGGCATAGTCCTTAAACAAGGAACAATTTCCACCGGTGGTCTATGGACTAGCTCGACGTCCGTCCGTCTCATGACGACAGGCCGTGCCGACGACGCGTTCGTGTTCCACGCGCGCCTCAAAGAGAGTCAGCAAAAAGGAAGGGGTCCGCAAGGACCCGATGCCTGCCGGGGTTGCGGGACTGTTCGAAAGAGATACCGTGGCCCCGGAACACAAAGGGCGATGAAGGAACATGGATAGGTTTTAGTCAGTAAAAGTCTGACACTCCCTCCTGCTCCGCCCAGAGCAGGAGGAGTCATTTGATGATTTCCCATCCGAAAAAATAAAAATAAAAAGGCCTGATTTCCACCAAAGAGGGAACGAGTGGAGCGGAGAGGAGGCTTGAGAAGGGACAAGGAGAGACGAGAGCTGGATTTATTTTAAACCAATATTTTCTTTACGTACAATGACTAAAACATAAAAGAGCTCCTCAAGAAAAACATGTCAACATAAACAAAAGAGTTAGCATACAAAAGAATTATCATAGGCTTTGTTTGATGCTTTAATTAATTGCTTGTTGTTGCGTTAGACTTTTATATCTCAGTAATCCGCATAACGACAATATACCAGCGTATTAGATGTATGTCTGTAACTGCCTCAAGAAAACAATGGATTGAATGACGAAATGTAGATAACATACAATTACAAAAAAAAAGTGAAACTTTAACTTTAACTTTATTTTTTTATTTATTAAAACTTTATGCACAAGTAAAAAACTGTACAAAGGCGGATTTAGTGCCTTGCTTCAGAAGTCGGTCACTTTTGTTTGTTCGATTGGGTTTTTTTGCCACCGAACGATTTTTTTTTATTTTTTACATTTTTAGGGAACTCTTGAATAATTATGCAATCGCATTACATAACATCACGCCAAGGCGTGATGTAACGTTATGATGTTGTATAAACAATAAACATCCAAGCGATTGCAGCAACCACGACTAATTTGCCGTCTATTATTGAAGAGTTCCCTCGTATATCTCCGAAAATCAGAATCAGATCGTCACCAAACTTAAACGGGACCACCGCGAAATAATATTCTTTCAAACAAAAAAAGAACCATCAAAATCGGTTCTTAATTGGCGAAGATATCGCTGAACATAAATACAAAAAAAAAAATACGAATTGATATCTGGATATTTGGAAGTCGGTTAAAAATATGCTATTTATTATTTATCTTCTACATCATCATGACTAGCTTTTTGCCAACTATGTTGGGATCGGTTTTCAGTCTAACCGGATGTAGCTGCAATACCAGTGTTTTACGTGGGATGACTGCCATCCCAGTTAGTACTGGGTAAGATTTGTGGTCAGACTTTTGGGCCACTGACTACCTGTAACGAAAAAGCTACAAATGACAGCCGGAACAAACGGCTTAACGTCAAAACAACTTATCTTCTGCATTAATATCAAACATCTTTTTAACAAAAAAGTATTCTAATAAAATATCAATTGTGCTTGAAATGACTTTGAACTTTGGACGTGTTTACAGACTGTAGATCTTTAATTAGGTAGTGGTAGGTATTACAAAATTAACTGAATAAAAAATATCTTAAAAATGACAAAAACTATTGCCAATTTTTGTTAGCTTTTTTGTATACTACGAAGATGGTAAATATAACCGCAATCTTACAACTACTGTCCTTTCATTTTTATTTTACCTCTGATTTTGCTGCACAATGACCTTTATCCTCATTGCCGTAAGGTTTCGGTCAGAGGTAATGTAACTGTGAAAGGACCTGTACCTATTATAATATAGTATTGACATTCGACATAACTTTAATGCGATCAAAGGCAAAAGGTTTGTCTACCTTTGACCCTAAGCAGGCATTAGAACAATAACCACCACATTCCCTCATGGCATGCGCTCGCGCAGTACGTGGTGTGGGTAACTAAGCTCTCACACATTGAGGACAAGGCCGCAAGTCTCGCCGATGCCGCGGTCGTTGCGAAACAATGATTAAGTGAGCCTGACTGTGCCTAAGCTTGGAAATCTAGAAAGCGTTAGCGCGAAAACTGTGGGATGATTATTTCTCAAAGATTGTTTTTGTACTACCTTTATTTTAGTTTACCGTAAAGTTCTTATGGGATCATTGTATCAATGACAAGAATCCTGAAATTGTTGCTGTTCGCTTGCTAACACAAATGTATGGGGCAGCTGATTATTTTTTCCCGATTTCAGTGTTGGTCCCGTAGTAAATGTTGAGCATAATGCAGGACTTTGTGCTCATCATCATAACCATCATGACGAGGTATAAGGTAAACTAAAACTAAGCTTGTAGATACTTAAACACTTTAAACTATTAGCAATATTATAAGAATTATATAATGTGGTTTCGTAAAGGTTAACATTATGACACTGATAGTCAAAATGTCAAGCTACTGCTGAGTCGGAAGTTAATGTTTACATTATATGTTTATTAAATTTTCAATGTTGATATTATTGTTTTAAACTAACTGATGACTTTTGTCGAGCTGTATCGATAAAAATTTTAATGTGCACAAAGTCGGTTTTATTTTTTTGCAAAAAAGTTTTATTCTAGTTCTAGCCGCTATGATGAACGCTAAACCTAGTTCTAACCGAAGATAAGAGGATACACCAAGGATTAACCGCATTTGGCCGGCTGCACCTAGTTCTAGCCGGCTAAAACTAGGTGTAGCTGCACTTCGGCTGTTAGCCGTAACATATATAATGCTACATTGCACCCGTGCGAAGCCGGGGCCGGTCGCTATTTATAATATACATTTTTCACGGATGTTTGACTATCATGGTTTTATTAGTCATGAACCGTAGTCAGATAATTCTGTACCTATCGTCTATTATGTCATACGTCACCTATGTAGGTCCTAGACTACTCACTTACAAGTCAGACTTGATTTCTATACCCGATTAGAGCCCATTCAGCAAAAGCGATGGTACTGCATATTTTTTTCCCCTTCATAGAAAACGGAGGCAAAAACTTGGAGTGACCACCAGTGTTCAAAGGCAATAAGACGTTGGGCGCAGCCGTCGATCTGGCAGACGGAATGGGAACGGGTCGCCTCACCGTATCAAGTTCGCCATTACCCAGTTAGCGACGATTAGCCGGCAATCTTTCCATCAGCGGATCCGTTCAATCTGCATGAGTTTACGTTAGCGCTCCACGTGCTCACTACAAATTTCGTTCGTTACGTATGTACATGAATTAGATAATCGTGATCCACTTTCAGCTTCATTAGTGTTTATTACTTCATCCTCCAAGTCTGCTTTTGAAAGAATGCAGACATCTACATTTTGACAAACTAGTCAAAGAACAAAATTGTTACTTTAGAGGTCATAGTAACTTACGGCGAGATAGCACCAAAAGGTGAAGGCGGGGTCCAGGTCAATTTGCTGCTGCGTGTTGTCGCATAGAGTCTTGCGCGGCGTGGACGCGGCGCATGCGGCGCGACATCCGGACAATTTTTGCGACCCTGCCTGCACTCGAACTCCTCCGTCTTGACCCTGATAAACAATTGGCTGGTTTATTGGTTGTTATATATTCTACCTATCACTTCTAACAATCGTGGCAGTACCACGAAGTTGTTATGAGACCCTACAGCACTTATAAATGACAAAGAAGCAACCAATAGATCCCTCTGTAAGTTATGATGTTTTCTGATGGTCTCTCTTGTGTGTGATAAATGATAAAATGAATAAATAAGACCTAAATACAATGGAAACATTACCGTCCGATTTAACTACACTACGACGCGACGATCGATTTTAGGTGTTAACAAATATTGGTATCTCCATGACACACATTTATCTATCAAGTGTATCCTGTTCATTAAGTACTAAAAGAACTAAATGCATTAACTTCAAAATTGAAGTGAGTTGGCTAATTGTATGGTTGTTTTTTTGCATAAATAATCTTAGGCATTTTTTACTAAACTAATAATTTTGCCATACAATTTAATTTTAGCACATAGTAAGTATAACCATACAATTTAATGAATCCGTAAGACTCAAGACGTAAGACGTTTGCCGTAAGAGTAACCGTAAGCTTTTTTCATGTTTCTTATTTTTTTTACGTACGTATTTTATGTTTGTGAACTACATAATTATGTAACAGCATGTCATAAAAAAATATTTGAGCTTATTTCAACTAATTGTAGAAATTTGAGCAAAAATAAAATTGGCGGAACTATTTAGAGTGTTAGTGGTTTATACAACCCACATCTTAGAAATATTCTTATTTCTATATGTAACATTTTTTTTTAAAGTCTTTAAAAATAATTGCTACATAGTAACGTACCACATATGACCAGTTTGACCATTCACCACTGATATCTAATGTAAACTTAAAACATCGTAGTCGAAAACATGGTGGTGTCGATTAAATGGGCATATCAGAACTACGTCTTATTAGATCTATGAGTGAGACGTACTTTACAATTTAAATTATTTTACTCACAAAATTGTCACTGCATGTAACACTGTCGATGCCATCATAGTCTTCATCTTTTGTTAAATTGTGATCTGTAGAGACAGCTTTCACCCAATAGTTTCTTATGTTAAGAGGCGCGGTTTGTACATCGTGGGATATCCTCATGCGGAATGTGGCTTCATCTAGAAGATCCTCTGTTTGATTGAAAATATCATCTTTTCCAAATTGACAAGTTTCATTGATCGCAACGCGACTGCATTCAATTTGATACAACTTGGGCGCTGGGAAGAATATTGTATTACCGGATACAGATATTGTCGTGTTAAAGAATGGATCGTTTGTCAAGATGCGCGATGTGCTCTGGTCTTTCTTCGGAAGCATTGTCTGCGCCAGCTGTGCCATCACCGTGTGCCTATACACGAGACGATGCGAGTCTATAGTCGACTGCAAGTGTATGTCGTATGAATTTGTGTGAATTATAGCATTTGTTTCATCCGCTGATACATGTTCTGGTAAATCACAAATGAAACCACACGAAAGAACTCTGAAACATATGAAATTTAGATTTGAATTTGTTTTTGTCGGCAATCAAATGAATACTCTTCGGTAGGCATAATATTGGTTCAATTAACTTACGTCAAGTTGATATCGTATGAATAAGGGTGGAGAGGTAAGCAAGGGTGATCCTTCATGAGCCCTATCCGCATGGCGGAGTCCTCGCAGGTCGCGAGTAGCTCCACAGCGGGGGGGAAGGTAACAGTGATACGGCCCACCGGCACGGCCAGCAACAGCAGAGCCGACGCACCACCTAGGGTCGACGACAACGCCAACAGTAGCTATAAAAAAAAAAACTCGGTTAAGTAATGTAAGCTGTCAGTTACGGCTGGGGGGACGAGGAGGAACACCATGTGGTTTTAGTTAGTAGGAGTCTGATAGAACAGAAGGCGGAGGGCATCTATAAGAATATCCAGACTTAAAATAAAAGGAGAGTTCCCTCTTCAAAATTAGCGCAACAATATTCCCTAGACACGCTCAGAAGCTAATAAATTAGGAAAATTAGGAATTTCTCAATGAATTATACACATATAGCCAGGCATAAATCATGAAACAACCATACACAAAAAGTTATTTCAGAAATAAGTTTTGGTGTATCACAGGGCAGTATGTTTGGCAAATGAAACTATGTACATTCATAAACTTGTGGTATTAATTACTGAACAGATATATATAGTATGAAGGCTGTGCAGAGACAAGATTTGTTTACTTTCCATGTCAGTAATAATTAGTTAATTACGCAATCAAGTTAATTGTAAGAAATGAAATGTCATTTGAATCGTTTCTAATTACTTAAGCACGAGTAGCTTTACCAGGCATTGTTCATGTCTAATTACCCATGCGACTTGATTCGACATTACCTTATGCATCACTATTTACAACTTTTGCCTTTCTCTGAGGAATTATTGTTTGTATCAATATACTGAATAACTAAGTTGTTCTTTAATATAAGCAGTAGTCAGGTAGCTGCCTACGTCACCAGCTACCTAAGTATCTGTATCTTCAACATTGCCATCCATACATTGTAGTTTATCATCGCTAATTGAAATTATCCTCATTCTCCACCGTTCGTTCCTAAGTATTTGATTTATTTACATTTGTATTTGTTAGTGGACACGTACCGCACATAAAACTAACCAGTCCAGTTATTGATATTTCTTTACTTATCCACGAGCTACAACAACATAATATAGGTAATTACACTTAGGATCTTTATTATGATTTCTCAAGATCATATACCTAATTTTATTTGTAAATTCAGTCTTATTTGTTCAGCTGATAACTAAATAATTAAGACTTATTGAAGAGATTGGGGTACTTCAGTTTATCCGTGATATGGCGTTTGCAACAATGCCGAAATATCGGGAACTCAAAACAAATTATAAACACGAAAAATATCCCGTTTTAGGTGCTAATCATAGAGACTGGAAGTACCTAGGCTGAGATTATTATACCTAGCCAAATGCCCGGATCACCACTTACCTACAACAACTTCACGCGGTCAATTTCAATATAATATTATTAAATCACGTCATGTGTGATGTCTGCAAGAAATAGTCTATTATTATTAATCATTCATCGGCAATAACATTGACAACCGACTACTCAACGCTATAATTTCACAACAGTCAGGTACCTAATCTAAAAACGCCAATGACAATCAGTGGTAACTGGCTGATAAACAGGATGCGATGCTTATTAGCCATGATCAGTAGAACTACGTCAAATTGACGATTTTAGATGCAATTGTAGTCCGCAATTCGAATGTCATCCAAGAATGGAGACGTTCGAGGGCACGCTACCGCGCTGGCAAGCGGAACATAGGCACGCACCCAGTTATCATTGTATCTATGTATCTGCCTACAAGTACATAGCAACGTTCATGTACAATTAAGTTACCACGATGAATGTTTTGCGATTGAAGACAGGTATGTGTGTCGCAGAAAATTAATGACATGATTAACAATCATGCAGTGACGATGGCAGATAATAACACCTATACGTTTTCGGGCAGGAAACCATTTCATTGCTAACACAGTGTTCTATTCAATCGTATCTTCGTAAGCAAACCATAAGAGTTGTCATGATGACATGACAAATGAATAAAACATGAAAATATACGTGTTCCAAGTTATTCATTAAAAAATCTTCTTTGAAGTTTTTATCGTAAGCTAGTTTTAATACAGACTAACGATATTTTTTAAATTTTTTAGCCAACTTCTTTAGAAGTTAGTTTGATTAGTTACCTTGATATTCATAAATTGGTATATTTCTAAAAATAGAATCTGTCTTAAGTACATGACTAAAACTAAACAAAGTCATTATTTTCAATGTGGAAACATGAAGGTCTAGAAAAGTTAATGACAATAATTATATTTGCGGAAAATCATCATATCTTTTATAGAGATATTTAACCTAATAAATTGATCGAAATTACCGATCTGGACCTTTCCATTAAGGATTGTTAAGCTATTGTTTTGATTTGATTTGATTCTAATTTTATAATAATTTTAATTTGTGTGTTTTAATTTTATTCTAATTTGATTTGATTTTATAATAATTTTAATTTTTGTGATCTTAATTTTAACTGTGATGTTGATTTTAATTGTTGTTTTTTTTTTTTAATTTTTAATTTCGTTTTGTTTTTGTGAATTGTACACTATTATATCCTAAGTTGGTTGAAATAAATAAATAATAATTACCCATGAGTTTATCATATTATGACACTTTAAAGTGATTGATAAAAGACAGCCCGATTTTCTATTTGCAGAAAAAAAATCATTTCGTTTTCGTTAGGTACTCTCCTCATGTCATTCGAACCACATCAAGTCTGTTGGTGTTTTCCTACTCAGTCGAGCATAGACTTGGTAGCTAGGCTCACTTATAAATCCAGATAGGATTCCTGTCCACTAACTGAATTTTACCATATCAATTATAACACTTTCTTAAGGTACACATGTTTAGTATTTGTAATAACTAATAATGAGGTGGTAAAATCTAAAGGAAACAAGAAACTCTGACTAGAGATGGGCGGGTGGGTAAAAAATGGGAAGGTAAAAATTGGAAGGAAAGGGTAAAATAGGTAAAAAAGAAAAAATACCCTTTTTTACCGGGTATTAATAAAAAATACCGGGTAAAAATTGAGTACTGCCTTTATATTATTAAAATGGCTTTGCCATGAAATGTATAGTGTCTTTATATAATTTAATTGGCTTCGTCATCAATACTACGATCTACCATGTTAATTTTGACCTTGACCATTGAAGATAAATATTGATTGTATGTCCCCAGCCGTTTCCGAAGGGGAACGGTGCATTGTTATTTTAAATTTGTCTGTAATTGCGGGTATTTAGGCCTCTAAACACTGGCTGCTTTACACCGGGGCAACACTGTGCGGCATTGCTGCGTGCTATATATTGCGGCGTGCGTCATCTTGTGGTATGCTACAAATAATAAAAATATGCGGCAATTGCGGTATGCGGCAGCTTATTTTACATCGAGGCAACATCATGCCCAGATAATTCAAAGCATCGTGCTGTAAATTTTATTGGAGTGTTTTGGTCTTCCAACCTGATTGATCGATGAGACAAGACACCGTCGATTAAGGTGGATGCTCAAGGGTAGCCCGCGAAATTCAAATTTTCTTACGTTTTTTGCAATTTGCAGGCCAGTGCTAGGTTGTATGTTGATTAAAATATTGTTTGCGACTGTAAGACGTATGTAGTAACACAATTATAATCATCAAAATCATCAATACAACCCTCCAAGTTCATAATGGTGCAAGAATGATTTTGACCTTGGAAAAGTAATTTTGACACCAATATGAACTTTGAGGGTTGTATTGATGAGTTTGATGAATATAATTCTGTAACTACATACGTCTTACAGTCGCAAACAAAATTTTAATCAACATACAACCTAGCACTGGCCTGCAAATTGCAAAAAACGTAAGAACATTTGAATTTCGCGGGCTACGCTTGAGCATCCACCTTAAGGCTGATGAAGTAACTTTAGCAGCATGACCCAAGATGTTGCCACGCCGCACGATTTTTGCCATGATGATGTGCAACATTTTAAATTATTGTAGCATGCGGCCTTGTGGCAAGCCGCAATGTCGCATAGTGTTGCCGTGCCGTGTAAAGCAGCCTGAGCTACATAAAATGAAGTTCCCTAATTATGTTTCTCTTTTAAATTTTTAATCAACATAAATTTTCAAATAAAGTAAACTGTTCAGAATAAAAACAAAGATAATAATAGTTAGCTAAATGTTGCACACTACCTTTATAAAATATACAGATATTATGTAACATTTATATATCGTGAAAACATTTCAAAACTAATAAATACATGAGTAACAATTACTTAGATTTTTCGTTTCAGAATACAATAATTGCAATGCAACCTAAACAGTAATTAAATAAAATATCAAAATTGAACAATTAGTTTGATACTCGTTTAACGTATACAGGATGGATACGGTAAACGGGGCAATAAAGAGAACTACCTTCAGCTACACGAAAAAAAATAGTCTTAAAATTTTATTACACAAATCAAAATAAAGGCTAGAAAATACCACGTAGGTCAAGTTCATCTAGGCTAGGAAAAAATATATATAATTTAGACGTATATTATTTAAAGTAAAGTGATGTACCTACACTGTTTTGTGAATGTCGAAATATGATTATTTTTGGATACTTTAGCAGGGTGCAGGCTCTTCTTCAAGAAGGGTGACAATGCCCGTCTGAAGAATTATAGGCCAATCTCACTTCTAAGTCATGTCTACAAGTTGTTTTCAAGAGTCATCACGAATCGTCTCGCGCGCAGGTTTGACGATTTTCAGCCTCCCGAACAAGCCGGTTTCCGAAAAGGCTTTAGCACCGTGGACCACATACATACGCTGCTGCAGGTTATACAGAAGACCGAAGAGTATAACCTGCTTCTCTGTTTAGCGTTTGTGGACTATGAGAAAGCCTTCGATTCGATCGAGACCTGGGCTGTACTGCAGTTACTCCAACGGTGCCAAATCGACTCCCGGTACATCGAGGTGTTGAAGTGTTTGTACCAAAACGCCACCATGCCAGTCCGACTTCAGGACCAAACCTCGGAACCTATCCTTCAGCAGCGAGGTGTGAGACAGGGAGACGTCATATCTCCGAAACTGTTCACCGCTGCACTGCAGGATGTCTTCAAAGTTCTGGACTGGAGAGGGCTAGGCATCAACGTCAACGAGACCATGGCTGAGACCATGGAGGACTTCAGTACAATGCTCGATGACTTCGGTAGAGCTTCCGAAAGAGTGGGGCTAAAAATGAACATGGACAAAACCAAAGTCATGTTGAATGCCCACTAACAACTGGTACAATAACAACCACTCCTATCAAAATCGGAGACACTACACTCGAAGCTGTGGACGATTATGTGTACCTGGGACAAACGGTCCAGTTAGGTAAGTCTAACTTCGAGAAAGAGGTCAATCGTCGAATCCGACTCGGCTGGGCAGCGTTCGGGAAGCTGCGCGGTATCTTCTCGTCCAACTTACCGCAGTGTCTCAAGACGAAAGTCTATGACCAGTGTGTGTTGCCAGTGATTACATACGGGACCGAAACGTGCTCGCTCACAATGGGCCTCATCAGAAGGCTTAAAGTCACTCAAAGGGCAATGGAAAGGGCTGTGCTCGGAGTTTCTTTGCGTGATCGAATCAGAAATGAAGACATCCGCAAGAGAATCAGGGTCACCGACGTAGCCGGAAGAATTGCCAAACTTAAGTAGCAGTGGGCAGGGCACATTGCTCGCAGAACGGATGGCCGACGGGGCCGAAAAGTTCTGGAATGGCGACCGCGAACCGGAAAACGTTGCGTTGAAAGACCTACCACTAGGTGGACCGATGACCTGGTGAAGGTTGCGGGAATCCGTTGGATGCGAGTCGCACGGGACTGGGCAATGTGGCGACACTTGGGGGAGGCCTATGTCCAGCAGTGGACGTCTTTCGGTTGAAATGATGAATGATGATGATGACTTTAGCAGGCAGTGTGCGTTCTATATTTTATTTATCTACAATATAATGTACTATGAATTAAAATTGGCCTACCTTGTTTTATAGTATTAAATTAACAAAACTTCACACTCATTCACGTCACAATGCCTTTGAAAAAAAGAATGTAAAATAGTAAAAGTATATCTCAGACGTACGGTAAGACACACAAGAACAAAAACGAAGCGAAGCTATAGTTGACGAAATGCACCCCTCCACGTCATCCCTCATTGGACAGTTACAATGCTATACTATTTTGTTCTAATGAGAAAACTATGTCCGCGTATGTTGTGCCGACGACGGTCTCAAATAAAATAAATGATAAAGTTCTGTACGTCAAAGTATCTATTAAAAATACAATAATTAGTTAAATTAAACTGATTTTAATTTTTACCCGGTATAAATTAAAAATGGGAAGGTAAAAATGGGTATAAATGGGTATTTACCCAAAGTCTGGGTTTTTACCGGGTAAATGCCCATCTCTAACTCTGACTGAGTTCGAAAACATCGCATGTTTTTGCAGAGGCAGCCAAAGGAAGCCAAATTACATTCATTGGACCGATCCTTGTCGTATGATAATAGTTGACTGTCGTCAATACTATAAAGTGAGGGTGTCACCGTGGTTTCCGTTGACTGTCGAGTTGTCGGTGCACTGACGCACACGCGACGCCCTATATGTACCACGGTACGTCCACCGACGATTGTCAATGCCTCCACAATACAAGGTAAAGGTTATTGTTGACAGAATTGGTTTCATTCGCGATACGGACGTTCTGGATTAACTTGATTATGTAGCAGCGGAACGGGTCATACAACAAAGATTGGTCAGAACAAATGACACAGATTACGGCCTCTAAAAACGGACAGTTGTTACTAAATTACATAATACACTAAATTGCTGACCGGATAAAAGTGACAACTTAATTTACTAAATGAGATGACTAGTTTTTTTATTGCCAACAGTATCAATCGGCTGTTGCTGTTGGTATCTACTTTAGTATTTTTCTGAAGTTTATATTACTTATACAATTGCCTCTGCAATTACCTTTTTGGAAAAATGTTTAAAAATTACATCAAATAACGAACAGTCAAATCCATCGACGCCGACGGGGCGCCTATAGATTTGACCGAGAAGATGCGACTTGCTTCAATTGACACGAGTGCGTTTCCTTCGCTGTAATACATGCTCTAATTTTACTTCGGCAATTCTATCATTTATTTCTTGAGCGCGTGTCTCGTGTTGTGATTGTGGCCAAGCAGAACAAATAAAGTTCAATAGGTAAATCGGTTCAGTGCATTTACTAATTGTCGTTGACCCTGTCCATTCGAACGACTTTGTCATCATAACATTGATATAGTTATCATCATCACGTCAGAGGCGGTGCTCGTTGACAAATGTGGACCTTTCCTGTTACTGATGATATTGCGATTCGCCAGTCACGCTTTACGACTTGATGTTAACATAGATCACAGAAGGTGCTGTGTGTTGGTCTAGACTGTGAATCTCCGATATCTTATAAGATAGTGGCCATTGGTAACCAAATCTACTTGAACAGTTAAATCCAGCTCGGTAGACACAAGTTCGAGAAAGAAGCAAAGATCCAGTTGGGTGGGGCTACGTAGGCGACCAGAAGATTTGTTATCCTTGCCTAATATTGTTTGAAGACTAAAGGTCTTAAACCAGTGTGGTATACCGCGGTGATAACCGTCATAAGGTACGGTGCCGAAACGTGGACGCTGGCAGTTGGGTTGGTCCAAAAAATCAAGGTCGCAAAGCGCGCTATGGAACGATGTATACTGAGAGTTTTTTCATGGATAAGATCTGAAATTAAATTATCCGAAAAATACTGGAGAAGTTCGGGTGACGTGGCGCTGCTGTGGCCTTTGTCTAGCTGCTCTGTGGACTACGATAGGCTGACTTGATTAATTGAGCAAATAGTACTTTTTGCAGATACCAACTGAATAAAATCTTCCTTCGTTTGCATATTCCAATTTTAGAAACTGCTCCTGCATCATCATCTGCCTAGCCTTTTCCCAACTATGTTAGGGTCGGCTTACATTCTAACTGGGTGTAGCTGAATACCAGCATTTTACATGGAACGACTGCCTATCTGACCTCCAATTCGTTTAGCTAAACACAATTTCAAAATAAAGTAGGGTCGTTTCGCCGGTATCGCGACCACCTTCAGTAGGCGACTATTTGACGGACTAAGTTTCTTTAAATCAAGATAATAGTCTTTGTAGAGGTAACCTAGATAAAAAATAAATCTAACGTGCTTTATAAATAATTATGAAATAAGAATTTACACAGTTTATAACAAATGGGTTAACTCAGAGCCGAAAAAAAATTGCTTAATGCGCGTCTTGATTCCGCGAGATGATATGATACCGTGAGTTGGAAAAAAAATAACACGGCGCGCGACGTTCAAAGGTAAGTTTTATTACTTATTTCATGTTTTAAACACAAGTTAGATATTAAATTGTACAATCGATAAGTTTTGCTTATTATTTAGTTGTATTTTGCTATTTTTAAACTTATTGTTAAGATAAAATCCCGTGGTCGGTAACCGAAATGCTTATTTATCAAAAACGTTAGAGAGCGACCACATTGTCGCAAACCGACGAGAACCGCATTATTTTGTTTTGATTAATATGATCCTAATGCTTCATACAGGACTGTTACAATTTTGAACGTAGTATTGTAAAAGTTTTTCTTTGTAGTTCTTTGGTAAGCGACCACCAGTTTCTTTGAAAGAACTTTGTTTAATTTACGTACAAAATTGGGTGGTCGTAAACCAAAATAATCGAAATAAAGTCATTGGTTTCCGGCCACCATAATTTAGTATGAGAAAAATAACGGCCGCTAACAGAAATAAGTATGAAAGTCCGTTGAGTATGCGACCACGTCTGATTTTTTAATTTGGTTGTTAATGAAATGTCCGTTTAATAATTATTTTAGCAAGCGGTTGTACTGTTTTTTTCGTTCACCGGGTTGTACCTAATCTGTCGAAAACTAAATATTACTATTTTTCAGTTTAAAACAAAATGAGTCATAAAAACAACAATAAATATTATTATAATTTTTTTTAGATGGAGCTCCCAAATAATTAAGAATCAACAAAAAAAAAGAAAGAGACTGTCCAGTACCTACACTGAAGAAGTCCTGAAAAAAGCTTTCGATGATATAAAATAATATTATACCAGATGACTAGAAAATATTGATTTTGAATATTATTAAATTTTACTACATATAATTTAGGATATTGTTTGATTAATGATTGTTAATTCTATTACAACTATGATTAAGTTCCTACGAAATGTAAGATCGTTATTTTTAATTAAAAAAAAAAACATTACACCAAAATAATGATTCCCGTATTTGTTTTTATTAGGAAGCAAAAATTAAAATATTTTTAAAGCGAGTATAATTGTTTTAATGGCATATTTTTCATATTAAAATAGCGGTCGCAAACCAGCTCACTAGTGGTCATAAACTGATAAAAATGTTCGTAAACCGACGTTTTCGCTATATTTTCACTTTTTCAGCATTTTATAAATATTTTTGTATGAATGTATTTTATTTTATGTATTGTATCCAAACTAGATTATATTAGGGACAAATTCACATTAACAAATACTATTTTGCGTGTAGACAACATTTTTTTTTCCTCATCTGAAGTGGGGAACTCGGCTAACTGGTCGCTAACCGGCGCAATGACCCTATCTCGGATAAAACTAATTCCCGGATCTGTATCCGCAAATTATTTTTTATTACAAAATATGGGCGTCGCTACCATCAATGGCCCCGGCAATGCTTAACAAAGGACCATGGGCAATTTTCTATAAAACCTTGGCATAAGCCCAACAGAATTGAAATATGTACATATAGGTATAGGAATTGGAATAGGAATATATCTCATCATATCTCTCTGAGGACTTCACTTCATAATAAGTGAAGTACCAAGTCGCCGTTGCTATTATTTCACCTAATACTCACTAATAATTAACCTAGTTTATCAAGGGGGTGCCTAACACGCATGTTAGTACGAGTACTTGTCGCAATATTATTAATTGAAGTAGTATTAAGACGTATGGTTTGAGATATATTTAAATTCTGTTGAACTTACGCCCATTTTAATAAAGTATATGTATTTTAAATATAATTATGTAAATCTATATCCTCTAATTCTTATTGATACGAAGCCGGTAATGATTGAAAAGGTTTAAGGAAGAGTGTACACCCCATGTTGCGGTATGAATTCAAAAATACTTTATCGGAATGGTTAAAATCACAAACGTACGATGAAATTGAACTTTTATTAACCAGAATTTACTAAAGTAAAACCTGTAACCAATTTTAACATGTAACATAAAACTCTACTCCACTCACACCCACACACTGCATATCCACCTTCCACACACGCACACATACTCACACACCACACACACACTCACACACCCACAAACACTACTTAAACCTGAACTTGCTAAAATAATTTTGTAACATTCTTGAACCTAATAATTCGAGAATATAATATTTTGCAAATATAATATTTTGAGAATGTAATAATATGAGAACAAAGGCTAAAAATAGCCTTTATTAATTATTAATTTTAATTATGTCTCAACATTGCAAACCGTAACCCATGGGAAGTTGCGAGGTAACCCCAACACTTATAACTTAAAGGGGCTGCCTCAATTTTGTGCTGTAGAACAATTGTATGAGAAACAATAAAAACTTTTTTATTTTCTATTATTTAGTGTAAAATGTCATCATCATTAAAAGAAAATCGAGGTTTTCGGACCAAAAGCCCCCCTCTATTGTGTGTGACCCCTACTACTTTGTTTTTGTCGGGCTATGTGTACTTCTGCTCCTACAACAGCAGACCTCCCGTTTTATCTTAATTTGCCCGGATCTCAAGAAAACTCAGTGTATGTACTTACTCTGAAGTTGCCGATCTTGTCCGCCAGCATGCCAGCTAGCGGGGGCATGACGATGGAGACGACGGGCGTCACCGCGGACATGATGGCCGTCTCCTCCACATTGATGCCCAGCTCGCGCATGTGGATCGTCAGGTACGGGTACAGCACGAACAGAGCTATAATTGACCACCTCTAAGTTATTTATCATAAAGACTTTAATACTACATTGTTAAAGGGGTGAAAGTAACTTATTTAGTCCCGAGATGCGGTTCCACTGAAGCGGAGCGTAGCTCGATTCACCAATCACATGGCAGGAGTGGAGAAGAGATGTAGATTTCAAGCCATGTGATTAGTCAATCGCTTCAGTGGAATCGCATCTTAGATAAGTCTTTAACCCGAGGTAAACACTGCTTTTCATTACGAATACAAGGTAAGTAAAAATAAAAACATGAATCAACCCGAAAAAACAAATGAAGATCGGATTGCCGCTTTCCCGCCTATTTTACTTTTTTTTCTGTGGCTGGCCAGCTATTCAGCCATTACTTATTTTTCATTTTCATCATCGAAAAAATTGTGAATATTTTGCCCAAATATCCATGTTATTTCAAAGAAATAGTTGAAACCTAATTATAATTAAGTTATTTAAAAATATATAAATACTCTTTAATTAATACATAACTTTATGTTATTTCAATTTTACATCGTGACTGTATAGAAAGTTGGAACATGGTTCAATAGAAAAATTAACAATTTTTTTTTATAATTTGACAGCTGTCAGTTGAAAACGATTCCGGTACCTTATGAGGACTGAAAAGTATTACTTTCAACCAGCTCCTCAGGCAACTTCAGACCTTCTTTCCGAGTATGAGTAATGAAAACTATATTTACGATATCATAGATTAACATTATATTGATAATTAATATTAATTGGTGAGGAGGCTTGATTTGTGCCCGGTTCATGGCTAGGAGTAGGCTCGCCCCCTCACATGGCACTTAAATAAAACTGGCGAAATGTGGGTTTACTATTAGGTACACCTCTACCTACCTAACCCTTCGGAAATTACAGGCGTGATGTTATGTGGTGGGACTACATCTTGAGATAGGTTTCTTTTGAAGAAGTCTACTATGGTTGTTAGTTTGTTACACTAATATTAACAAAACATAATTATGCAAAGAAAGCAAAAGTATACACGTTGGAGAACAGCAACCCGCTGCCGTGCTGCCTCCTATAAAATGTTTTTAAAATCCAGATTGAATTTTTTATACATAATTAACAAGATCAAAATATGTTGTAATATTTCCTTAAAAAAATATTTGAGGGGTTTTCATTTGGGGTGATGAAGGATAAGTTTAGAAAACCTAAACCATATGACAAAATGTACATACCTACTCGTTCCTTATAAGTATACATTAGTGAGTTACAATGTCTCACCACCAAATTTAGGTGTTCCTAGCCACACGTTGCAACCTTTCACGCTTGATAACTCATAGTGGTACAGCCGTGCAGGTAGCTGACACTACACTTACAAGTCACATGCTATCGTATTTCGTGAATATAATATCAGCTGCCTAGGACTGGGTTACGAATTAGTAATAAAAACCTGATCTTTTTATTTTACTTTCAGTAATAACCAAGCCAACAGCAGTGTTTCCTTCTCAAATTCCAAATTACACGGCTCTTCATAGTACATTGATTCCGCTGATTTGGGTCCCGCCGGATCAGTTTACTAAATTATTATTTTTGTCATTTTCTTTAGTCCTTAAGCTATCGAATTTCAAATTTGAATAACAGCGTGTAGAAAAATGTTAGGAGGAATAAAATAAACTCCCGTTGCCTGGCTAATGATTGTACCGAAACTATAAGGATTCAAATTACGAATGTAACGCACATAGGCAGATCCATTAAACGCCCCGCTCTGCACGCCACACGCTGCAAGAAACGCTTGTCCAAGTATTCGGCCTTTCCACCAGAGATGAGCGTAGCGAGGGATGTATCTGAAACTAACCAATAATATCGCTTCTTTTTCACCCCTTGACCTATTCTAGCTATGTGATTGGTTACTCATCCTCGCTCATCTGTGGTGGAAACGCAGCCTAAGGGGCGGCCTCTACAGGGCACGCCACGATAGTGGCGATAAGTCCCCTCTTTGAGGAGTGGCTTGAGTGACGCCACGGCGTCCTCACCTTCCGCCTGACGCAGGTCCTCACCGGACACGGAGTGTTCGGGAGGTTCCTGCACCGAATCGGGCGGGAGGAAACGCCCGGGTGCTTCCATTGTGAGGATCGACCGGAGGACACGGTGGAACATACGGTGGAGGTGTGCCCCGCGTGGGCGGAGCACCGCCGTGTCCTCGAAGCGGCGATCGGCGGCGGCGACCTCTCGCGTCCGGCCCTGGTGCAAGCCATGGTCCGGAGCGAGACGGAATGGGACGCCGTCACCTCCTTCTGCGAAGCAGTAATGCTAGAGAAGGAGGTGGCGGAACGTGAGAGGGAGAGAACCTCTCAACGTCCCGGCCGCCGCGGGAGACGCCCCGGGCGTCGGGGGCTACCACCACGTGGCCCCCGGCCACCGTAGGCGCGGGCCTGTGGACGGTGAGCTATGGGCTAGCTCGCCGTCCATCCGTCTCATGACGACAGGCGGTGTCGACGGCGCGTTCGTGTTCCACGCGCGCCTCAAAGAGAGTCAGCAAAAAGGAAGGGGTCCGTAAGGACCGATGCCTGCCGGGGTTGCGGGACTATTCGAAAGAGATACCGTGGCCCCGGAACACAAAGGGCGATGAAGGAACATGGATGGGTTTTAGTCAGTAAAAGTCTGACACTGCCTCCTGCTCCGCCCAGAGCGGGAGGAGTTATTTGATGATTTCCCATCCGAAAAAAAAAAAAAAAGCGGCGGCCTCTACGAGCGAATGAATCGCAGCGCGCGATTCAACGTATTTCTATACGAAAATATCGCCGCGATTCTCTCGCTCGTGGAGGCGGCCCCTAAGGCGTAAGCATGGCGTGCTATATCAACGCTAGATTAACGAAACACAGAGCTAAGTTTACCTAAATTCGTACCGGTAGCATAATAAGCAAACCCTGCAAAGACAACGAAGTAGAATAGAAGAATAAATAGGATAGGAATGTTGGAATTGTTTATACTTACTTGAAGCATGCACGAAGAACAATATCTTTAGTGGAACTAATTTCTTCTGTTTGAGATCATCGGTTATCCGCTTAAAAAAGGAACGTACGAACTGCATTTTGGTAGCTAACAACTATATTAATTTGTAACAAGTAAAAGGTGTGTGCGTATGTATCCCTAGGTCGGGAAGTCCCTTGTCAGCCAGCCTCCCTCATGTACGCTGTTCTGCCTTTGTTCTTGAGGCATGGAAGATGGGTGATCCTCTCGGTTTCTGTAACAAAACAATGCACTTGTAGTCTTCTAAATAAATCAATATTTTCAAGGAAAAATAACATGGATAAAAGAACATAAGAGTTCTCACGTCGCGTCGCTTAAACGACGCAGTCTTACTGTTATCGGAAAAATAACACTGTGATGTGATTTCACTGAAATTCAAGGACTTCAGACTTGTATTGTTAACAATATCAACATTTTCTAGTTGGCGCTATTATTTCACTGTAGAAAATCAATCAAATGTTCAGTTCAATCGTACATAGAAAATACCTCGTTTTCCACTCCGATCGACTAACTAAACCGTTCAAACTATATACGATTAATGTAAGTAATGTTGACTGAGAATTACAATGGGATTTGCGATTACCTTTTCAATAACATAAAAGGTTCAAATGACTCTTGAATGTAAATATTTTTTAAGTCAAGGTGTAAGTAGAATAGAATACAGATAGGCAGTCGCTCCTTGTAAAATTGGTATTCAGCTGTATCCGGTTAGACTGGAAGCCGACCCCAACATGGTTGGGAAAACGCTAGGCAGACGATCATGATGGTGTAAGTAGGATAGGATAATTGTTTATTGTTGCCCGCAACATATCTAAGCACTAAGGGTATTCTGTAGATACCACAAAAATAAATCAATACTAGTTGTTGTCAGCAAAAAGGAAGGGGTCCGTAAGGACCGATGCCTGCCGGGGTCGCGGGACTGTTCTAAAGAGATACCGTGGCCCCGGAACACAAAGGGCGATGAAGGAACATGGATGGGTTTTAGTCAGTAAAAGTCTGACACTCCCTCCTGCTCCGCCCAGAGCGGGAGGAGTTATTTGATGATTTCCCATCAGAAAAAAAAAAAAGACCGGTGTACAATATACATTATAATAATAGCAACAGACGTAGTTGTTTTTTTTTTTATATAAGACTATATCTTTGGTATATCTCAGTATGGCCAGTAACATTTTTTTTAAAACAGTGTTGCCCCAGTCTAGGAATTTCTCCTTTAATGTGGATGCGTTTACAAACACTGAAACTAACAGCCAAACCTGAAAGCGAAACAAATATTTATTGTTCCGTGCGGGAATCGAACCCACGACTCGCAGGGTAGCAGCCAATCGCTGACACTGCGCCAACCGTGTTAAAAATATGCCTTTATGCATTGATGATGCACTTGGTGCTGCTTGAACTGATGATGAGAACGATTTTTAAAGTATAGACAGAGAGGGACTTTTCCCTCTCTGTCTATTATATACTTTATTGTTTAATTTGTCCAAAACAACCCAGCATATACCCCAATTTAGGGGTCAAAATTGTTGTAAATTAAGTCTATAAGTATCGCCCATTTTAAGAAACGCACCCAATTGCCAATCACCTTGAAGATGATAGCTTAATAGCCATGATGGTAAATCCAGTTAATTAATAAGGGGTTAGAGTTTAAGGGGCACAAAAAATATCATCGAGTCACTGGCGGACTATAGATAGACCGCTCCTGGGCCGCCTCGTCGGCCAATCTCGCCATAGATAGCAACAAAATCGCTAACTTTTGATTGCTAATTACTAACAAATAAATTTGGTTGCAATAATGATGCTCGCGAGTAACGCTTCTTGGATGTAGAGACTTGCTTTACTCGCAAGCATCATTATTGCAACCGAATTTACTCGTTAGTAATTAGCAATCGAAAGTTAGCGATTTTGTCGTTATCTCCGTCAAGACTCTGGCCCAGAAGCGGTCTATCCAATATCACAAACTTTTGTGCATAGATAAGTCGAAAAGCAAACACATATTTTTGTATAAATGGTCAAAAGAAAACCTAAACTATCCGACGTAGGGCCACAAGGGTGTTTGTTGGGCCAATACTCACGATTGTAGTATTTCCTAGCCTAGTGAGGATCTCCCTTGTCCTAAGGCCACAAGCTGTTCCATTTTTAGGACAGGTCCTACTAATGATGAATAGATTAAACCGTAGTCAATAACATCACATTAGATATTAAATAGCACACCTTCCAAAGTACCTTGCCATGTGGTATAGATGTAGATTATATGCACAGTTACTCCACTGTTGGCCTGGTTGGAAGACAATGGTTGAGTAAGTACAATGGCTCATTCGTAACAAAATATAAGCAATGGGTACCCATAAACGAAACAGACGGGCGAGGGACGAGTCGGATGTACAGTGAGTACTGAGACTAGTGCTTAGACGCTAATTACAGTAAAATAACCCCAAATTGAGAAAATTTAATGACTCTCTCATTGAATTTAGCCGTGTGGTATCCGGCAGAGTAGAATAGAACCAACCCATTATACTCACGGGTGTCGTATAAGGCGACTAATGTCTGAGGCAGAACACCTTGCGGCTCCGTAGACCAGAGAATGTGCAGCAGCGTTTTCTGTTAGTCTTACATCACTGCGATCTCCAATCCGCCTGCCAAGCGTGGAGATTACGGCAAATTCCTCCCATCATGGGAGAGGCTTATGTCCAGCAGTGGACGTTATGGGCTGTTGTTGTTGTTGTTTGAATGACTCTCATTTTAATACTACTGTAGCATTTACTTTGTGATTAATTTGTAGCTAAGTTGAGAACTACTTCTAAGTTTTGTGTTTCGAAAGCAGGATTCCGTAAAATTTTCTCAGTAGAAAATACCTCAAAATGACCTCTGAAATGAATTGTAAATGGATAATATTCAATTAAAAACTTTAAATTAGGCTATGGCATTTTTCAGGATAGTCGAACTATGTATACTAAGAAAATCATATGGTTCTTTTTTAAACGTATTTTTATCACCGTAAAAACTTTTCTTCTGAAACTTCAAGATTTATAACCTGTCACAGCTCGAACCGGGGTAACGTATTTATTGTTTCACGCAGAAAACTCCACTGACAACGTTTTATTTTTATTGAAAGGAACAATAAACAGTTAAATTAAAAGGAATTACAACTAGTTTAACAAAATGGCAATTTGGTTATAATGTAACCCACAACGCTGTCCACAAGTAGACACGGAAGTTTAAAAAAAACCGGCCAAGTGCGAGTCGGACTCGCGCACGAAGGGTTCCGTACCATTATTTAAAAACATTAGACAAAACTGCAAAAAAATCACGTTTGTTGTATGGGAGCCCCCCTTAAATATTGATTTAATTCTGTTTTTAGTATTTGTTGTTATAGCGGCAACAGAAATACATCATCTGTGAAAATTTCAACTGTCTAGCTGTCACGGTTCATGAGATACAGCCTGGTGACAGACAGCCGGACAGACGGACAGACGGACAGACAGCGAAGTCTTAGTAATAGGGTTCCGTTTTTAGGGTTCCGTAGTCAACTAGGAACCCTTATAGTTTCGCCATGTCTGTCCGTCCGTCCGTCTGTCCGTCCTCGCTTAATCTCTGTGACCGTTAGGACTAGAAAGCTAAAATTTGGTACCAATATGTATATCAATCACGCCGACAAAGTAGTAAAATAAAAATTGGAAAAAAATGTTTTATTAGGGTAGCCCCCCTATATGTAAAGTGGGAAGTGATTTTTTTTTTAATTTCAACCCTAACGTGTGATATATTATTGGAAAGGTATTTAAAAATGAATAGGGGTTTCCTAAAATCATTTTTTGATAATGTCAATAATTTCGGAAATAATCGCTCCAAAAGTAAAAAACAATGTGTCCCCCCCCTCTAACTTTTGAACCATAAGTTTAGAAAATATGAAAAAAATCTGAAAAGTAGAACTTTATAAGGACTTTCTGGGAAAATTATTTTGAACTTGATGGAAACAACAGTTTTTGTACAAAAAAGACAAAAAGTTGTACAAAATAATTTCTGGACTAAGTTTGTAGTATATTCGTATATGCAAGCATTTTTACATAATGGATACCCACCTTTAAACTCATAAGTGGGAACACTTATTGTGACGGACGGGAAACTACGGAACCCTCCACTGAGCGTGGCCCGACACGCTCTTGGCCGGTTTTACCCTTTGGGTACGGAACCCTAAAAAGAGCTAATCGCTAGGAACATTGATAGCAGTCTGCAGTACGTGTAGCAATTACTTAATTGAAATAATTAAGTAAGTAATTCATTTTAGATAAAGAAATTATTTATTTATGAAACATGGAATTAAATAAAATTAAACCCAGTGAAATTAATTAAATTAAAACAAAAACAAAATAACGAGCGACGAAATTATGTTGAAAAAAAAAAAATTTTGCAAACAAAAAAAAAACAAAAAGTGAAAAATAACTTTAGCTTCAGAAGCCGGTGACAAATCAATCAAACAAAGGTCAAGCTTCAGAAGTCGGTGACCTTTGTTTGATTGATTTAGTGTTTTTGTCACCGACTTGGGTAACATACACACGAACATATAACCACCTCCTTTTTTGAAGTCGGTTAAAAAAACGAGCTGCATAGCTTAGTTTAGTACTGTTGCTAAGCTACGCGGTTCGTTATTTTGTTTAATACGTAGGTAATTCTAAACACTAAACACATGACTGGCTGTCGCCACTCGCCACTGCCTATGTTTGTATAAAATACTCAATTTATAAACTTAAAATACTTATACCCTGAAGTTTATAATTAATGCGACACTTGAGGCAGACCTATGTCCAGCAGTGGACGTCTTTCGGCTGATATGAAGATGATAATAAATACGGTGGGTTCTATAGCAATATATTTCAGTTCCATATTTCAATTTGTTTTATTTATAAAATTCGTAAAATAAAATTCTGGTAAAACTCTAGTAGGTATTTTTAGTAGGTATTTTTTTCGTGAAATAACGATTGCAACTATGAGATAAGATTTATTTCGTAATTGGTTGGGTTCTTTTTTTTATTTTTTTATTACAATATGGGCCTGCTCTTGACCTCGATCACGCCTGATGGAAAGCGATGGATGAGATCTATGATGGAACGAGCGTGCCCAGAAGATGCCTGTTCACTCTTGCTTTGAAGGCAGGCGGGTTAAATGTGGGTGGGAACACAGACGCAGGCAGAGAATTCCAGACTTTGGCTCTGCGCATAATAAAAGTGGAGGAGAAGCGCTTAGTACGACACATCGGGATGTCAACCAAGTGCGGATGGTACGCCGCAGTACGTCTGCTAGTCCGGTGGTAAAAGGGTGATGGTGGGATCAGGTCGTGGAGCTCCTGCGCACACTCACCGAAGTACAGTCTGTAGAAGACCGACAGGCAGGCAACATTACGCCGATGAGCTAGGCTGTGAAGCGAAACTGCCAACGTCTCGTCGCCTATAAGCCTTTTAGGTCTGCGTTCCACCGAGTCAAGTGCAACAAGCTGGTATTTTGCTGAGCCATCCCACAAGTGACTGCAATACTCCATACAGGAACGGACTTGTGACCTTACCTTATCCATTTGGTTGGGGTACCAGTTGTAAGAGATTCAATATTAAGAAAAACATACATCATTAGGTCAGTAAGCGTTAGTGGTTCTATTGAAAATTTCCCCATCCACTACAAAATCAAAACGATTTGATTTTTAAACTTTTCCAACGAACTAATTTATTAGTTCGTCGAATTAAATTACTCAATTATTAGCAATATTCATAATGACCACCAGTACCTTTGATGAATAATGAAGTTTAAGTACCTACCCACCCAACAATTATAGAGACCGGATTATATGCAATTTGAAACCGTAGAAATATGCATCATAAATGCTCGATATCAACTAAACAAAATAATCTAGGTACCTACCTATTTTTAGTAAATTTAGTGCATTTTTGGGGAGAATTCATGTTTGCATGAAAAAAGAATTGTGTACTGTCCCTAATCATTATTAAGTAGTACGATTGAGCGTTCTATTATTTTAAAGTATTTTTCTGACTTGAAAACGAGTGCGTGCCATTTGATATTATAACAAAAGTTCTAACGATCAGATGGCCTAATTTCATTTAATATAATATATGTACTTTTTTGTATTACGATGATAAAATAAAATGATATAATGAATTACTGATATAATTTCAGTTAACCTAATTTTATATAGTGTAATTCACATTTTATATAATGCAAATTTGAACTAATATTCAGTCAGTATAATATTAAAAATCTATAGTAACGTTTAATATAATTTTGAAACGTCTACTTTGTTTTGTATACTTTTGCAAAAACTGATTGGATTATAAACGCCTGCCACCTTCGTAGGTACTCTCCCCCGACCCACTCTATTGTTGGTGAATCATTTGAATTAGATGAGGTTAAAACAGTATGAAGCTTCCTGATATTTACTTTTAGGCTGAAAATGAGTAAATATGAAAATTAGGTCAACTGAACGTTATTTAAAAAGAGTATTATACAAATTGAAAATTATATGAAATGAACGTTATACTAAATACTATTCAAGAGCAAAAGAAGTTTAAATATATGAAATGTAACATTAGATCACATAAAATTAGGTTACTTATTTGTTTTTATAGAATATATAAATTATATCACGTGTTATTTCGAGTGATAAACTACTTATCTGTTATTATGCCATATATCACACCACTTGAAAACGACCGTTCTACATCCACTGAGGCCAATGGGCACTATTTTAATGTAGGTGCTTTATTCGCGGTATCACCTCTGACACATTTTTGCATTTTTTCAGTTAGATAGTTAAAATGAAAGGAAACCCATTCCAACTAAAATATGCATTATCTACCTACAAAAAATTACAATAATATGTAAATGCATACTTAGTGATTAATCATGATTAAAAAGTGATTCATTATGATTAAAAAAATGATATATTAAGATTAAGAATATATTCATATTTTCCCGAATTGACTTGAAATAAATATTCATAATGTATTATTAATGCCCGGGCATTATGTTAATCACTTGGTTCATGACATTTAGGTACATAATAGTACTCGAATGCTCGTGACTGTACTTATCTAGCATGCATGAACAACGATATAACAATAATGTACCTATTTCTGTTTTGTTTCGTATTCGACTTAGCTGCAACGGTTTACTATAGAATACGAAATTCGCAATTAGTGATACTCTGCGCTAAGTTATGCAAATCATAAAATAAGTACTTTTGAGTGAGGCGTGTACCCGAATTCCGAACTCCGAACGTATCTATAATCAATAATATATAAACTATAGATACGTTGTCCGCACTCTAAAATGACAACATAAAATGAAGCCAATTGGCCACATCGAGCTTAGTTACGCACCAACCTGTCGCGCGACGCTACGTTTGTTTATAATTTAATAAATCCTGTGACGTGCACGTGACTGAAGATGTATATTTATCTCCCTCTCGCAACAGGCATCCCGCCGTTCGGTGTCATATTTTCTTTCTCTTTCTTCACGCTTATAAGTAGTTCTAGTATTTTCGCCGTTTTTAAGCGCCGCGATGTTGGTTCATGACGTGTCTATATATAATACACAAATTAACATTTATTTGTGTTCTTAATTCAAAAATATAAAATAAATCTATTGTTTTTTATATTAGGCTGTTTAACGGCTTCATACCTTTGCCTCCTTCAACCTGGCGAAACCAAAGCGCGAAAAAAAAGAAAATGAAAATCATAGTTTCATAGTTCGTGACAACCAAGTGACAACAATATTTTTCGTTATTTTATTTTATTTCTTCAAAAGTGTATTGAAAAACGTCGTTTGATACACGTGGACATTTGTTATTGCAATTCTCGGCTCAAAAACACCCTCGAAAACTGGTCCTTAACGCACTACGATTAGGTAGGTACAACATGCAATGTATTTCACATGTGTGCGATTTTTTCCACTTTCCCGCACGTGTGCGGGAATGAAAATTGCCACAGATAACTATACTTATACTAAGTCCAAATTGGTTCAATGCCTATAGTCTGAGGTGAATGTTTTTTTTTTTTAATTTCGGCAAAGCACTACGCGTCTTTATGGCATGAATATTTTTTGAATATTCAAATTGTGTTTATAAATAGAATATCATAGATAAACATGATTATTAAAAACTAATAGTTACTTTTATACACAAATTAACATTTATTTGTGTTCTTCAAAAATATAAAATAAATCAATTTTTTATGTTAGGCTGTTTAACGGCTTTATACTTTTGCCTCTCCTTCAACCTGGCGAAACCAAAGCGCGAAAAAAAAGAAAATGAAAATCATAGTTTCATAGTTCATGACAAAATTATTTTTCGTTATTTTATTTTATTTCTTCAAAAGTGTATTGAAAAACGTCGTTTGATACACGTGGACATTTGTTATTGCAATTCTCGGCTCAAAAACACCCTCGCCTACGGCTCGTGTGTTATAATTCCGCCTCGAATGCAATAACAAACTTTCTCTACTTGTATCAAAATGTACTATTTCAACGTTCAAAAAAATAAAATAAAAAAAGGATGTCAGACAGCATATAGTACGTACATCAAAAAAAGTTTGCGATCACTTTGAAAAATTGAGATCTTTTTTGTTACAGTAGATAATATTATGATGTCTTCTTCTTTTTAGATTCTTTGTTTAAAATTAATTGATTTCTTTATTTTTATTAAAAAAAACACCCAACAAAGATTTTTTCTTGATAAGTTCAATTTAAAAAATATATCAGCTTAAGCTACTTAGTGATCACAAACTTTTTTGATGTATACTATACACTACTACCACATACTATTATGTATGTATACTCTTCGTCTATATAATGTCAGAAATTAGCTTTTTTGGATTGAGGCAAATTGGTTCAATTCAATTCTTTATTGCATATCACATGTGTTTCACAAGATCTTAATAATAAATAAAGTTCACATGGACCCTGTTGGGCACAACAATATATATTGTCTTTTTTTAACTTTCACGATCAGAACACATTATAATTCACATGTAAACGGGTATTTATCACCGGTGGAAACGTCGGGCTTATATTAAAGGTAAAATTCGCGATAAATACCCGTTTACATGTGTATTAAATATATTTATAATCTGTGACAGTAGGTAAGTAGCATTTAAAAAAACATCATTCATTAAAAGGTTGGAAAAGGTTTGGTTAAAGGTGGATTTAAAGGTTCTTGTCTCGTAGTTTCTTTGCAAACGAACAAATTAAAAAGAATAATTTGGCTTGACTGATGAATCTGTTGAACATAATTAGGCTTACATTAAGACAGGAAACCTAGGTAGTAGGTACTCATGCATTCATAATATTTACTCATTAATAATTGATTATTTATGATCTTCAGATTAGAAGCTATTTGCTTCTCTTCGGTTTCGTGCCGTGATTTGCGGTTACGACACCCGTCGTGAGAGGCGAATGTCGTGTCTTCTCAAAGAGTAGGCAGAGGCGCACCATTCTAATTGTTTTGATACGCATCCGAGGACGGAGGCGCCTACCAAATAAGTAGGTACCACACCTTGTACAAGTAGGTACATGCTAGCCCTTGTTGTTGTTGTAGCCTTGTTGGCTATGGTTACCAATGATATTATATAGTAAAAAGAGGTAGATATCGCACTAGCACGCACAAATTGTTGAGGACAAACTGACACAATTGTTGCACTTTGATAGCTAGCTATCTCTTTCTATCTTATACGTTCCGTATTATCTATCGCTGTCGTAGTTTTAAATTACTCGCAACGATATCTGAACGCCATTCAGTATGAACATGGCGTATCTTCTTTATAATATCATTGATGGTTACAAGTAGATACACATGGTCATGTTCCTTTAGGAGATCAATTTAGGGCGTCCAAAATACACTAGCATCGATACCTACTCGCTACCAAAAAACTTTGAAGCCCAGATCAGATGGTTTCTCAGCAAGCAGTATTTATTGGCTGTGCTGAGTGGATGGGGCGAGATGAGAGAACGCCAACACTACTTATATTTGAAAAGCTACAGATAGAATTCCGCGGACTGTGAGTCTGTGACCCAATTTCTGTACATTATATCTTTTGGGAATAGGCAGTGGTAGAATGAACGCATTGGATAGTGTACAGTACAGGCTACATCCGGAGTTATTTACTATAGGTAGGACCTACCCTGTAGAAACTAGAACAAATTTCCGTGCGTTCAAGAGTTTTAGCCATAACTTTTATTGGAATCAAATAAAACAGTTAACAGTTTAGGACCCATAAAATCCATACTACCTACTTATATAGTTTGATCAAGCTGAAAAGAGTTGGTTTGTTTATTTGAACGCGCTAATCTCTGAAACTATCAGTCGGATTCGAAATATTATTTTTGCTTTTAATATCCCAATTCTTGAGGAAGGCTATAAGGCCATTTAACATCACGCTACGACCCTTACGAGCCGAGTCATCATCTGCCTAGCCTTTGCCCAACTATGTTGGGGTCGGCTTCCAGTCTAACCGGATGCAGCTGAATACTTACCAGTATTTTACATGGAGCGACTGCCTATCTGACCTCCACAACCCAGTTAGTACCGGGTAATACGATACCCCTTGGTAAGACTGGTTGTCAGACTTTTTGGGTCTCTGACTACCTATAACGACTGTCAAAGATCTACAAATGACAGCCGAGACCAACAGCTTAACGTGCTTTCCGAGGCACGGAGGAAACTCGATATGTAATGGGTGGTCACCCATCCACAGACCAACCTAGGCAAGCACGGCTTAACCTA
Source organism: Xestia xanthographa (assembly GCA_905147715.2). Classification (NCBI taxonomy): domain Eukaryota; kingdom Metazoa; phylum Arthropoda; class Insecta; order Lepidoptera; family Noctuidae; genus Xestia; species Xestia xanthographa. The sequence goes on along the minus strand of LR990642.1, from coordinate 22,612,903 downwards.
ACGATCGATCCGAGCGGCTGTTATTATTTAGCCACGAGCTCCTCCCTTACGAGCCGAGTAAAAAGAAAAAAGTCAGAAACGATGGGGAAACCCGCAGGGTATAGCTAGTTTATGGTAATTTTAATCCGGGTTGTTGGACAACTTGGTTTATCCCAGTTGTAAACGTCCCTTTGTGCCTATTAGCCTCGCTCTATTCTGTCTACTGATTGATATGGAGGAAGTGGAAATTATGTTATTTTATTACTCCTTCACTTTTCATTCCTTCTCTTTTTTATTAATGTCGTTGCGGGATTCAATAGTTTCTTTGGGATTCGTTGAGCTTCATTGCCTCAACAAATTTTTGGTCATCGCCACTATTGCTCTTGGCTTTCAGGAGTTGCAATGGTTGGTAAGTGTAGCAGGCTTACCTAGCTGGTATAGTTATCTAGATCTACTACCTGGCTACTATATTAATGGTGCCCTCATACCCAAATGCAACGTTGATCTTGGGCAGTTTGAATTTTATTATGTAACTATAGCTTCTGCCCGGCGGCTACGCCCGCGTGAAGTTTGAAAATTGTCCCCTGGAATATTACTACCGGGATAAAAAGTATCCTAAGTGTTAATCCAGGTTATAAACTATCTGTGTGAAAAATTTCATCCAAATCCGTTCAGTAGTTTTTGCGTGAAAGAGTAACAAACATCCATAAGTACATCCATACTCACAAACTTTCGCATAATTTGTGGGATAGTAGGAAATAGGATTTATTTGCTGGATTAGTCGACACGATTACGCATTAAGATTTACATTTTTTTTTTATTACATTTTGATATAGGTGGGGAAACTTTGTTATCGCAATCAAGGCGGAATACACACCCGAGCTGCAGGCGAGGGTGTTATTGACACAATAACAATCTATGTTTCTATGTTTTTATTATGTTTTATGTTTTGTGATTTATAATAATGCAACTTATATGGAGATAACTCTGAAATAATTAAATAATAATAATATACCCTACCTATATAGAAGAGTACCTGGAAGGATATGGGGGAGGCCTTTGCCCAGCAGTGGGACATTCAAGGCTAACAAAAAAATATATATATATATATACCTTACATACCTATACTTATAATGCATAAAACGTACGCAATTAAAGATTATTATTATTGAGCCGAGAGCTGCAGTAACAAATACCCACGCGTATCAAACGGCGTTTTTCATTACACTTTCGAAGAAAAATAATAAAACGAAAATTATTTTTTTAAACTTTTATATAGGTATATTTTTCAATTTTTTTTTTCTAATTATGAAAAAAAAAATGTAGTTCATCTGTATAGAAATGAAGAAAGGACTTATACCTAATAACATAACTAATTAGTTCTGAAAATAAAGTCCAAGTACATAAAGAAAGTACGTAAACAGAATGAATAGGTGTGTAATAGTAGTCATTTTCAATACACTTCTTCGAAAACAGGTTCTTATCGCGCTACTATTAGGTTCAACACGCAGTGTATTTCACACAGTGTATTTCTTCATTTTATTTTTAAAAAATCCCTTCGGCAAGCCGCAGGAGGAAGTAGATTTCGAAGAAGGTTACACCCATATTTTTTTCAATCCCTTGTTAAAATCCTCCCATAAGAGTTTAGCATGAAAAACAAAAGAAAAAACTTAAAAAAAATTGTAAAGTAAATAAACAATTTGCTTTGAAAAAAAAATATTTGCGACGCCGACGGTAAAAATGTTTACCGTTTTGGAGATACATTTTTTTTTTTCTAAAAATTTTAGAAATTTCTACTCCAGTTAGGGGTTGCATTAAAAAAGTTTAAATTTAAAATTTGTCCGTATTCTTACTCGGAATGACAAAAATGTTAAAATGTAAAATTTTCCATACAAAAAAGTTATGTCCAAGATTTTTTCTGCCGAAATGTAGGTACCTAAAATTCCACAGGTAACGTACCACACCTCGGTTCAATCCCTATAGTCGGAGGTGAATGTTTTTTTTTTTTCGGCAAAGCAATGTGCGTCTTTACGGCGCGCGGCGTAAATATCTTTTTCAATACACTTCCTCGAAAACTGGTCCATAACGCACTACGATTAGGTACAATATGCAATGTATTTCACACACGTGCGTTTTTTTTCATTCTCGCACGTGTGCGGGAATGAAAATTGCCACAGATAACTATACCTATACTTAGTCCAAATTGGTTCGATGCCTATAGTCTGAGGTGAATGTTTTTTTATTAATTACGGCAAAGCACTACGCGTCTTTATGGCATAAATATTTTTTGAACATTAAAATTGTGTTTATAAATAGAATATCATAGATAAACATGATTATTAAGAACTAATAGTTATTTTTATACACAAATTAACATTTATTTGTGTTCTGAATTCAAAAATAAAAAATAAATTTATTTTTGAATTTGGGCTGTTTAACGGCTTCATACATTTGCCTCTCCTTCAACCTGGCGAAAGCAGAGCGCGAAAAAAAAAAAGAAAATTAAAATCATTGTTTCTTAGTTCGTGAAAAGAATATTTTTCGTTATATTTTATTTTATTTCTTCAAAAGTGTTTTGAAAAACGTCGTTTGATACACGTGGACATATATTCGGCCTCGTATGCAATAACAAACTTTCTCCACTTGTATCAAAATGTAGATACTATTTCATTACTCACACTCGGAAAATAGGTCTGAAGTTGCCTGAGGAGGTTGAGAGTAATACTTTTCAGCCCTAGGGAGAATCGTTTTCAACTGACAGCTGTCAAATTATAAAAAAAACTAGTTCTATTTTCACATTTCTATTGAACCATGTTCCAACTTTCTATACAGCCAATCATTACAGCCAAATTACAGCGTGATGTAAAATTGAAATAACATAAAATAAGTATTAATTAAAAAATATATATACTTAGTTTTTAAATAGGTACCTTTATTATAATTTAGTTTCAACTATTTCTTTAAAATAACATAGATTTGGGCAAAATATTTACCATTTTTTCAATGATGAAAATGAAAAATAATGGCTGAATAGATGTACGGCCAAAGAAAAAAAAAATAAGTGGGAAAGCGGCAATCCGATCTTCATTTGTTTTCCGAGTTGATTCATGTTTTTATTTTTACTTATTTCCTTGTATTCGTAATGAAAAGCACTGTGTTTACCTAAGGTTAAAGACATACTTAGTCTTTTTTTTTTTTCTTAGTCAAGTTGCTTTCACCCCTGAACAACAATGTACTATTTATTAATATTCAGTTTGTTTGTTTGTTTGTTTTAGTCAGTTTGTTTGTTTTATAAATAGAATGTCATAGATAACCATGATTGTTTAAAACTAATATTTACTTTTATAAACAAATTAACATTTAGACAAGTAAATGTTAATTTGTTTATAAAAGTAAATTCCAAATTCAAAAATACAAAAGAAAACTATTTTTTTATATAATCTTAGGCTGTTTCATACCTTTACTTCTCCTTCAACCTGGCGAAAGCAAAGCGCGAAAAAAAGAAAATTTAAATCAGTCTCGTAATAATTCGTAATTCTTTCTTTTATTTTATTTCTTTAAAAGTGTATTGAAAAATGAAAAGCGTCGTTTGATACACGTGGACATTAAATTTGTTATTGCAGTTTAAAAAAAAAACTATTTTATAAAAATGAAACAAATTAAGTAGGTACCTACCTACAAATCAGGCAGGCAATGTACCTAAGACCAAGTTGCCATTTGCACAGCGTTAGTCACGCGAGTTTATAAACTTCTAGCTAAATATTTTCAAACAAGCGTTCCTAAGCTGAACCTAATAAGGTTCTTTAGTGAAAATTTAATTAAGATTCATTTCAGGGGGTTTGGTTTTTTTCTTGTAATTATTTAACAAATGGGCTTACCAAAATAAAGATCTAACAGATTTATCTAAACTACCATCTCTACCTGTCTGTCGGATACAGACAGAAAGACTTTGCACTGTTTTAGACTTTCACGGTTTTTCACTACACTTAAAGTACTTACAGGATAATATCCGTGATTCCCGCGATCATGATGCTTGCAACAGCGTCAAAATATCGGGAGCTCATAAATAAAGAAAATCACGGATATTATCCCGTAAGTACTATAAGTGTAGAAAAGACTATAATAATTTCTGGATCCTGGGATCCTACCTCAAAAATAGGTAAACACCTACTGGCCACCTATGGGCTTACTTCTGGGAAGAAAAATATAAAAAAATACAGTTCCAAAGAACAATTTGGTAATAAAAACACTCGCTTACCACAGTTGTAAATTAAAAAATCTTATCGGGAAATATTAAAAATCCACGGTCGGAAAATCCCGTTCTCAAGTCCTCGAATAACCGTCACAATATTTTTCTCTTTTTCGTAGAATATTTATTTAGTCTTTTCACAAGCACTTTTGTTTTTTTATGACCGGAAGTCAATAGATAAGTGAGTTACTGTCGGTTGCGCGCGCGACTTGAGTAGATGCGCGTACGCGGCCGCGAGTCGAAAGTTCGCACTGCACTGGCGCAGCCCTATGTCGTGTCCCCTCTCATACACCATTCATACGGCATTACGTTCTACTGTACCAAGGTTTCAACAACATCTCCATCTTTCCTTACGCGGTGAAAGTAAAGTAGAGCTTCTAACAACCATACAACGCTGCAAAACATATATAGCTCATACAAATAAGACTAAGAAATAAGTATTTGAGGCGGAGGCACACCGCACACCTGCATAAATATAATATTTAGGTAGGTAATGATGACGTTGTTTCACCGAAATTATATTTTACGAAAGTAGCAACGCTGTAAGGTTTTTTTTTTTGAGACATCTAAATAATTCGAAGATTGATCGCCGATCGGACTTGACAAGTCCGATTACAAAAATCTACCATCGAATATCTTAATGATTTTTTCATTATCTATCAATGGCAATCAAATTAGGTACTTACCTTATTTGTGAATGTAGGTATGGTTCGCAAGGACGCGGAGTTATTTTTTGCCTTATCTTAAATTGAATCATTTTATTTTATGAACATCATTTAGGTATCGTTTAATAATAACCCTTGCTTTTGGCTTTGCGTAGTCGGGTAAAAATAAGCTCAGCGAGGTATGGAACGGGCTATGCTTGGAGTCTCTGGCAGGGGCGTAGCTACCACCGCACCGTATCAATTATAGGGCCCCCCGAGTAACAAGGGCCCCTGATCAGGAAAAAAATCACAAAACCTTCTCCCAACCTCAATTATTCTTCTGGATAAAAAATGAAACGATAATATTATGTCCATTAAAACACGAGATTTTGGTAAATCAGTTTATTGCGCTCGGTAGCATAGCACAGTACAAATTAATGTGTCACATAACAACCTACCCTCGACTTAGCCAATATTTTTGATAAAAGAATATTCCATAAGTATTGAAGGTACCTACGTTATTTCATATGTGACATACCTTCCCCCCAAGTATGTAAAACATAATAATAATATAAAAACAAATATAAACTTTATAACATACTACAAAACTGAAGTTACTTATTTTAACCCTTCACCACATATTACTAAACTTAAAGTTATCAATTAATCCTAATTTTTATAACAATGCTTTTGGCAATATGAAAAAGTATTAAGTTCCAAAACATGTATTTTTATTAACTACAACATAAAGTTAGAATTTGGAGCTGGTCTAGTATAGGGAGTTTTTCCATGGATAGCAAGTTTATTCTTAATTTTACCGCCTGAAAGACTAGGTTCTGAATCCAATGGAATACCTAACATTTCAGCCCATTTTTCTGAACTGGGTATTTCTATAATTTGCTCACTTTCCTGTATGTCTGATTGATCCTGATCCATTTCCTGATATTGTCTTTCCCCATAACTTTGTTCTAGTGTGTCCCTTTCCTCAGTCTGGCCTAATTCCTCATTAGACAACTGTGTTTCGGAATTTAGTACATTCTGTTGTCTGACTAACTGGTCTATATGTCTACTGACTACCGTTCCATTTCCAGTTTCAACTCGATAACTGGCAGGACCGTCTTTGTTTACTACAGTACCTGGTAACCAACGAGGTCCACTGCTAAAATTCCTGTACATAACCTTCTGCCCTACGTCTGTCTGTCTGTTCTTCTTTTGACTATTTCTTTCGATTTGATTTTCCCTCTTTTTACGTTTCTGATCATGTGGATTAATGGTGTCTAGCAATGTGCGGATCCGTCTGTTAAACAAAAGCTCTGCTGGACTTTTGTTAGTAGCCGCACATGGGATTGCCCTTAGACCTAGGAGCATGTTTGGAATTTTAACATCCCAGGACATACCGTCCATTTTGCGAAGTTTATCTTTAACTGTCTGTACCATACGTTCTGCCAAACCATTTGTGGATGGATGAAAAGGTGCAGAAGTAATGTGTTTAATCTTGTTAGCTTCTAGGAATGTCTTCATTTCAGAAGAAACAAAAGGAGTACCGTTATCCGATACTAATGTCTCACAGAGTCCATGGATAGAGAAAATCATTCTCAAGTGCTTAATGACGGTGGCTGAAGTCATATTATTGACAATGAACACTTCCGGCCATTTCGAATATGCATCAACTATAATCAAAAAAGTTTTGTTTTGGAAAGGTCCAGCAAAATCCATATTTAACCTAGACCAAGGCTTCACTGGCATCACCCACTCATAACTAGTTTTTGGTGGCATATGCCGGTTTTCAGAGCATTTATTGCAGGTCTGTACCAAAGTCTCAATGTCGTCGTTTAACTGTGGTCACCAAACATAACTTCTGGCGAGTGATTTAGTTTGAACAATGCCACTGTGCGTTTTGTGAAAAGCATGCAGCACTGCTTCACGAAGGGGCGGAGGTACTACTACGCGGCAGCCTAGGAGGACGCAGTCCTCATGCAACGACAACTCAGCCCGATGCAGCCAGTATGGACGTAGCTGATCATCTGATATTTTGGCTGGCCAACCGCATAGAATGTGATGGCTTACTCGATTAAGAACGTTGTCCTGTTTTGTAGCTTGTGCTATTTTGTCCACATCAATCGGAAAGTCATCAGGGGCCTCTGCCATCAACAGTATGTCACAGAGCTGTGGTTCAGCTTGTTCAGGAACAGGCTGCGGCCAGCGACTAAGTGCATCAGCATGACCTATCTGTGTTCCTGGTTTATGCATAATGTCGTAACTATAGGAAGTTAATATTAAAGCAATTCGTGTCAAACGCGGTGATAAAACATGAGGTATGGGCCTCTTGGGGTCAAAAATTCCTAACAATGGTTTATGGTCCGTAACTATCGTAAAAGACCTACCCATTAAGTAATTCTGGAATTTATTTATTCCAAAAATTATAGCAGTCGCTTCTTTGTCAAGTTGCGAGTAACGACGCTCGAGCGAATGCAATGTCCTAGAGCCCATGGCAATAGGACGCTCATGTCCGTCCTCCATGATGTGGGACAAGACAGCTCCCGCTCCGTACTCTGAACTGTCGCAGGTGAGGACTAGCGGCTTGTTCAAGTCATAGTGTACAAGTGTGAGATCAGAAGATAGTAAACGCTTAGCAGTATTGAGACTGGCCTGCTCTCGGTCAGTCCATACCCACTTCTGCGATTTGTCGAGCAATCTATGTAGAGGCTCTAATATCGTGGCCTTATGGGGTACGAACCTCTCATAAAAGTTATATAACCCAAGAAATGCTTGTAATTGTTGCACATTTTTAGGTTCTGGAGTATTAAGTATGGACTCAACCTTACTCGGTGCCGGGTGAATCCCGTCAGCATCGATAACAAAACCCAAAAATTCCACTCGCTCCTTCGCGAACTTACATTTGTCCTTATTGAGACGTAAACCTGCCTTCTCAATACGTTCTAATACTGCGTCAAGACGCTGCGTCATCTCTGCCATGGTGTGGCCGCTGACGATAACGTCATCAATCAGCACGGCTACACCAGGCACGCCTGCCAGCAACGCTGTCATCAGCCGTTGAAAGATGCCAGGGCACGCTTTCACGCCAAATGCTAACCTATGTACAGTGTAAAGACCTTTGCATGTGTTTAGTGTTAAAAGACGAGACGTGTCTTCTGTAACGACCACTTGTGTGTATGCGCGATCAAGGTCTAATGTCGTATAGAATTTCCCTCCAGATATAATTGCGAAAATTTCACTAGCTGTAGGCATCGGGTAAGTATCCGTTTCCGTAGCCTGATTCACCGTACTACGATAATCGCCGCACAGACGGACCGCACCGTTCTTTTTTATTATTGGGACTACCGGAGTGGCCCATTCTGAATATGATACGGGTTGCAAAACATTTTCACCTACCAATCGATCTATCTCTTGCTCAACCCTAGCTTTAATAGCGAATGGTACCGGTCTAGCTTTCAAAAACTTAGGCGTTGCATTCGGTTTCAAATGAATCGCGACGGGGTCTCCCCGGTAAGTACCGAGTTCATCCTTGAAAACCTCCCCATACTTGGTTAATAAAGCATTTGTTGCTGACCAGTCAATATCTAAAATTTTATTCAATTTTATAGAAATTTCGAGGGGCTCAAACCAATCACGTCCCAATAAGTTTGGCCCTGGACCTCTAGCCACTATTACGTACAATTCAGTTTTAATGTCCTTATACATGACCGAGACCGTTGCTTGTCCAATGACCGAAACCTGTGAGTTGTTCCAAGTGCGCAGCCGAGTGTGCATGGGACGCGGAGCGGTGGCTGCGCGCGGTTGTAGGCGCGCCCACGTGCGCTCGTTGACCAGTGAGAAGGCGGCGCCCGAGTCCACTTCCATGTCCACAGGCACGTCGTTCAGCAACACGCGTAGCTTGTAGGCAGGAACGCGCGTGTTCGCGCCCTCCACTTTGTAAATCCCGTTCAGCTGCGCGTCAGACCGCACCTCTTCAGCGTGGTTAACTTTTCCTGAGGTACTTTTCTTTTTAGCTGTGCAGATTTTCTCGATATGACCCTTTTTCTTGCAAAAATGACAAACTGCATTGATAAAACGGCATTCACCACCGTGACGATCACCACATCTGTAGCAAAGACGAATGTTTGTTTTTGTTTTTAACGCGTTGACATCCATCGGCTCAGGCGGGGGCGGGGCGGCGGCGGTATCGGCGTGTGCCGGCGTGGCCGCGCGCTCGGCCTGCTGCATCATGCGCGCGTCCCTCCCCGCGGACTCGGCAGACACCATGGCGTCAACGACGTCCTTGTACTCGAGATTGTCTTTCTTCAACAGCTCGTACTGCAGTTTGCGATCGCTCATGCCACACACCAATCTGTCCCGCAACATGCGTTCCAGATTTGGAAAATTACAGTTGGTACTGATTTTTCTTAACTGAGCGATATAATCCGTCGCTGTCTCGTCCTTAGTTTGATCACGATGGTAAAATTTGTATGACATTGATATTTCATTTGGTTTTGGACTATAATGTTTGGTTAACACATCTATAACTTCCGGATAAGTCACTTCACTTGAATTTTTTGGAGTGATTAATGCAAGAACAGTATCGAAAGTCTGAGCACCACAAATCGTAATCGTAATTTTGACCGTATCGAGGACGATTCCACTAGCTTCAAAGCAATAATTGAGTCGAGTTACGTAACTGTCCCAATTGTCTGTTTTCACATTGAACTCATGAAATTTCACTAATTTACGCTCCATAGTTCACAATTTACACACGTCGCCACTATTATGTCCATTAAAACACGAGATTTTGGTAAATCAGTTTATTGCGCTCGGTAGCATAGCACAGTACAAATTAATGTGTCACATAACAACCTACCCTCGACTTAGCCAATATTTTTGATAAAAGAATATTCCACAAGTATTGAAGGTACCTACGTTATTTCATATGTGACAGATAATATAACTTATCGCGGTCCAGAAAGCTCCAATTTTTCGAGCTCACTTCGCTCGCTCTTTGATGAAGGCTTCACCAGTCGTGGTCCAGAAAGTATCAAATTTTCGAACTCGATTCGCTCGCTTTTCGATGAAAATTGAAAGCCTTTCACAATGCTGTCATTTTCTATTTTAGCTCTTCGTTATTTTTTTTAAGTTAGTCATGGTCATAGTTACACATTTTTTTGTCGCAGGATGCTATTTTCTTAGTGCAAAAATAATTTGTGATTTTCTCTTTTTTTTTGAGCTTTGCCACACTCGGGTGCAAAGGGCTCCCAAAAAAAAATTATACAGTGCCCCACTAGGACTAGCTATGCCACTGCTCTCTGAGGATCGCATCTGCAACGAGGTGATCCGACAGAACTAGAGTGGTCGACATAGCTCACATAATAAGTACCTACCTAAGCTGAAGTGGCAATGGGTTGGTTGAACCGATGACCGTTGGGGTAGACGTGTTCTTGAGTGGAGACCGCGAACCGGTAAGCGTAAGGAGGGCCGGCCTCAGGCTTGGTGGAGCGAATATCTTCGCAGGGTGGCTGGTAGCAACTGGATTGGAGTTACTGAGAATCGCGTTGACTGACGTGCGATTGAGGAAGCTTATGTCCAGCAGTGGACTGCTGTAGGCTGATGATGATGATGATACGTAACATAAGATCACGCCTGTTTCCCCGAAGGGTTAGGCAGAGGTGTACCTAACTACCAATAGTAGGTAAGTACTTAAACCCACATTTCGCCAGCAAATTTTGTCCCATGTAACAGGTGGCAAATCTATTGCCATCAACCGGGGTGTGTAATATATGGTATAATAACAAATAGTATATTATCACTTGAAATAACGTTCATCTATCTACCCGTGTGAACTTGGCACCCGACTTTTGAAAAATTCGTTTTCATTGAGGTTTTTCGACAGATTTCGGTTAGTAGTGGATTGTAGTGAAGCTATTTTCGTTTGTAGTAATGCCAAAAAAATAAAAAAAAATAGTAAAAAAATGTCAGCCCCCCAAATTCGAAAAATCGTTTTTTTTTTTAGTGATTCTCATAGATAAACGTTAGTAGTGGATTGTAGTGAAATTATTTTCGTTTGTAGTAATGCCAAAAAAATAAAAAAAAATAGTAAAAAAATGTCATCCCCCAAAACTCGAAAAATCGGTTTTTTTCTTGCCGTTTCTTGTAGATAAACGTTAGAAATGGATTGTAGTGAAGCTATTTTCGTTTGTAGTAATACCAAAAAAATAAACAAAATAGTAAAAAAAAGCCATCCCCGAAATTCAAAAAATCTTTTTTTCCGCCTATTTCTCAAAGATAAACGTTAGTAGTGGATTGTAGTAACGCTATTTTCGTTTCTAGTAATGCAAAAAAATACCAAATCGATAGTAGTAAAGACACAAGTCGATTAGAAGACTCTTGATCTGAGTCAAACTTATTTCTGAGTGATATTTACTAAATAAAGTTTGAAGATGAACACGATTACTACAAACTATCGAATTGACTGAGGAGTGTTTGTAGAGGTTTGTAGTGGAAAAACTTTCGTTTGTAGTAATGACCTTAATCGACTAGAAGCTCTTGAGTTGAGTAAAACTTTTTCATAGCGATATTTACTGGATAAAATCTGTTTGAAGATGAACACGATTACTACAAACGTTCGAATTGACTGAAAAGTGTTTGTAGAGGTTTGTAGTGGAAAAACTTTCGTTTGTAGTAAAGTCACAAGTCGATTAGAAGCTCTTGAGTTGAGTAAAACTTTTTCATAGCGCGATGTTTACTGGGTAAAATCAGTTTGAAGATGAATACGGTTACTACAAACGTTCGAATTGACTGAGAAGTGTTTGTAGAGGTTTGTAGTGGAAAAAGTTTCGTTTGTAGTAAAGTCTCAAGTCGATTAGAAGCTCTTGAGTTGAGTCAAACTTTTTCATGGCGATATTTACTGGATAAAATCTGTTTGAAAATGAATACGGTTACTACAAACGTTCGAATTGACTGAGGAGTAATTGTAGAGGTTTGTAGTGGAAAAAATTTCGTTTGTAGTAAAGTCAAAAGTCGATTGGAAGCTCTTGAGTTGAGTCAAACTTTTTCATAGCGCGATGTTTACTGGATAAAATCAGTTTGAAGTTGATCACGATTACTACAAACGTTTGAATTGACTGAGAAGTGTTTGTAGAGGTTTGTAGTGGAAAAAGTTTCGTTTGTAGTAAAGTCTCAAGTCGATTAGAAGCTCTTGAGTTGAGTCAAACTTTTTCATAGCGATATTTACTAGATAAAATCTGTTTGAAGATGAATACGGCTACTACAAACGTTCGAATTGACTGAGGAGTGATTGTAGAGGTTTGTAGTGGAAAAAATTTCGTTTGTAGTAAAGTCAAAAGTCGATTGGAAGCTCTTGGGTTGAGTCAAACTTTTTCATAGCGCGATGTTTACTGGATAAAATCAGTTTGAAGTTGATCACGATTACTACAAACGTTCGAATTGACAGAGGAGTGTTTGTATAGGTTTGTAGTGGAAAAAATTTCGTTTGTAGTAAAGATACAAGTCGACTAGAAGCCCTTGAGTCAAGTCAAACTTGTTTCGTTGCGATATTTACTGGATGAAGTCTGTTTGAAGATGAATACGAATACTACAAACAATGGAATTGACTAAGGAGTGTTCGTAGAGGTTTGTAGTGGAAAAACTTTCGTTTGTAGTAATGATCTAAATCGACTAGAAGCTCTTGAGTAGAGTAAAACTTTTTCATAGCGATATTTACTGGATAAAATCTGTTTGAAGATGAATACGGTTACTACATACGTTCGAATTGACTGAAAAGTGTTTGTAGAGGTTTGTAGTGGAAAAAGTTTCGTTTGTAGTAAAGTCTCAAGTCGATTAGAAGCTCTTGAGTTGAGTCAAACTTTTTCATAGCGATATTTACTGGATAAAATCTGTTTGAAGATGAATACGGTTACTACAAACATTTGAATTGACTGAGGAGTATTTGTAGAGGTTTGTAGTGAAAAATTTTTTTATTGTAGTAATGATACAAATCGACTAGAAGCTCTTGAGTTGCGTCAAACTTGTTTCGTTGCAATATTTACTGGATAAAGTCTGTTTGAAGATGAATACGGTTACTACAAACGTTTGAATTGACTGAAAAGTGTTTGTAGAGGTTTGTAGTGGAAAAAGTTTCGTTTGTAGTAAAGTCTCAAGTCGATTAGAAGCTCTTGAGTTGAGTCAAACTTTTTCATAGCGATATTTACTGGATAAAATCTGTTTGAAGATGAATACGGTTACTACAAACATTTGAATTGACTGAGGAGTATTTGTAGAGGTTTGTAGTGAAAAATTTTTTTATTGTAGTAATGATACAAATCGACTAGAAGCTCTTGAGTTGCGTCAAACTTGTTTCGTTGCAATATTTACTGGATAAAGTCTGTTTGAAGATGAATACGGTTACTACAAACGTTTGAATTGACTGAGAAGTGTTTGTAGAGGTTTTTAGTGGAAAAAGTTTCGTTTGTAATAAAGTCTCAAGTCGATTAGAAGCTCTTGAGTTGAGTCAAACTTTTTCATAGCGATATTTACTGGATAAAATCTGTTTGAAGATGAATACGGTTACTACAAACGTTTGAATTGAAAGAGGAGTGTTCGTATAGGTTTTTAGTGGAAAAAAATTCGTTTGTAGTAAAGATACAAGTCGACTAGAAGCCTTTGAGACAAGTCAAACTTGTTTCGTTGCGATATTCACTGGATGAAGTCTGTTTGAAGATAAATACGAATACTACAAACGTTGGAATTGACTGAAGAGTGTTCGTAGAGGTTTGTAGTGGAAAAAGTTTCGTTTGTAGTAAAGTCTCAAGTCGATTAGAAGCTCTTGAGTTGAGTCAAACTTTTTCATAGCGATATTTACTGGATAAAATCTGTTTGAAGATTAATACCGTTACTACAAACGTTCGAATTGACTGAGAAGTGTTTGTAGAGGTTTGTAGTGGAAAAAGTTTCGTTTGTAGTAAAGTCTCAAGTTGATTAGAAGCTCTTGAGTTGAGTCAAACTTTTTCATAGCAATATTTACTGGATAAAATCTGTTTGAAGATGAATACGGTTACTACAAACGTTCGAATTGACTAAGGAGTGTTCGTAGAGGTTTGTAGTGGAAAAACTTTCGTTTGTAATAATGATGTAAATCGACTAGAAGCTCTTGAGTTGAGTAAAACTTTTTCATAGCGATATTTACTGGATAAAATCTGTTTGAAGATGAATACGGTTACTACAAACGTTCGAATTGACTGAGAAGTGTTTGAAAAGGTTTGTATTGGAAAAACTTTCGTTTGTAGTAAAGTCACAAGACGATTAGAAGCTCTTGAGTTAAGTAAAACTTTTTCATAGCGATATTTACTGGATAAAATCTGTTTGAAGATGAATATGGTTACTACAAACGTTCGAATTGACTGAGAAGTGTTTGTTGAGGTTTGTAGTGGAAAAAGTTTCGTTTGTAGTAAAGTCTCAAGTCGATTAGAAGCTCTTGAGTTGAGTCAAACTTTTTCATAGCGATATTTACTGGATAAAGTCTGTTTGAAGATGAATACGGTTACTACAAACGTTCGAATTGACTGAGGAGTATTTGTAGAGGTTTGTAGTGGAAAAAATTTCGTTTGTAGTAAAGTCAAAAGTCGATTAGAAGCTCTTGAGTTGAGTCAAACTTTTTCATAGCGATGTTTACTGCATAAAATCAGTTTGAAGTTGATCACGATTACTACAAACGTTCGAATTGACAGAGGAGTGTTTGTATAGGTTTGTAGTAGAAAAAATTTCGTTTGTAGTAAAGATACAAGTCGACTAGAAGCCCTTGAGTCAAGTCAAACTTGTTTCGTTGCGATATTTACTGGATGAAGTCTGTTTGAAGATGAATACGAATACTACAAACAATGGAATTGACTAAGGAGTGTTCGTAGAGGTTTGTAGTGGAAAAACTTTCGTTTGTAGTAATGATCTAAATCGACTAGAAGCTCTTGAGTTGAGTAAAACTTTTTCATAGAGATATTTACTGGATAAAATCTGTTTGAAGATGAATACGGTTACTACAAACGTTCGAATTGACTGAGAAGTGTTTGTAGAGGTTTGTAGTGAAAAAAGTTTCGTTTGTAGTAAAGTCTCAAGTCGATTAGAAGCTCTTGAGTTGAGTCAAACTTTTTCATAGCGATGTTTACTGCATAAAATCAGTTTGAAGTTGATCACGATTACTACAAACGTTCGAATTGACAGAGGAGTGTTCGTTTAGGTTTGTAGTGGAAAAACTTTCGTTTTTAGTAATGATCTTAATCGACTAGAAGCTCTTGAGTTGAGTAAAGCTTTTTCATAGAGATATTTACTGGATAAAATCTGTTTGAAGATGAATACGGTTACTACAAACGTTCGAATTGACTGAGAAGTGTTTGTAGAGGTTTGTAGTGAAAAAAGTTTCGTTTGTAGTAAAGTATCAAGTCGATTAGAAGCTCTTGAGTTGAGTCAAACTTTTTCATAGCGATATTTACTGGATAAAATCTGTTTGAAGATGATCACGATTACTACAAACGTTCGAATAGACAGAGGAGTGTTCGTGTAGGTTTGTAATGGAAAAAAAATCGTTTGTAGTAAAGATACAAGTCGACTAGAAGCCCTTGAGTTGAGTCAAACTGTTTTCGTTGCGATATTTACTGGATGAAATCTGTTTGAAGATGAACACGTTTACTACAAACGTTCGAATTGACTGAGAAGTGTTTGTAGAGGTTTGTAGTGGAAAAAGTTTCGTTTGTAGTAAAGTCACAAGGCAATTAGAAGCTCTTGAGTTGAGTCAAACTTTTTCATAGCGATATTTACTGGATAAAATTTGTTTGAAGAAGAACACGATTACTACAAACGTTTGAATTGAATGTAGAGTGTTGGTAGAGTTTTGTTGTGTAAAAAAAATCGTTTGTAGTAATGATACAAATCGATTAGAAGCTCTTGAGTTGAGTCAAACTTGTTTCGTAGCGATATTAACTGGATTGATACGATTGTTATAATTGTTGGTATTGGCTGAGAGATGTTTGTAGATGTTTGTAGGTTTTAGAGAGGGGGTACGCAGATTGTCGGCGACGAGACCCTATCTCGACAGCAGGGTGCAAGTAGTGGCCGTACGTAAAAGTGTAAGCGCGGGTTTTATAGATGATTTTTGTTTAAAACTTGTGATATTAACGTAAAGTTTAGTTTATGTAAATTCTCATTAGTATCTTGCTAAAATCTTATTAGTTTTATGTTAATTTAGACTCCAATAAGACTGATTAGAAATGAAAAATTTTAAGTTAAAAATGTAAGTCATACTAATTACGTAACTTGAAAACATGATTTTTTGTTTGATAAGATTATAATGTTTAATTTAGTGTCAAAAGGTTGGTCTTAACTTAAAACCATTTTTTGTGAAAGAATTATGTAAATCGGTTCAGTAGTTTAGGAAATACAAGGAAAAATGTATAGTGAAAATTTCATACATTACCAATTTAGCTGTTTATGTTCTAGGAAGTTTTTTATATGTTATATAAGGTGCAAATTAATTGTTCTAGATTAAAGAAGACATAATAAGCTATGTAAAGTGGTATGGCTTGAAAGGTTTATTTAATAAATAAGTATAAATACGGGGTTCCAAAGGTGTCTCGGCTATAGCGAAAATAGACGCGAAATTAGAGTCAAAAATCACGGTTCTCGTTATGGGCGGACAGGGCCGTATATAAATCGGGGTCGACGGCGAACGGTCGTCAGTTGCAGCCCAGCCACCGAGGAAGAAACAACTAGAAGAAAAAGGGGAACAAGTCGAAACCTAGGGAACGCCGAACATTAGGAAGAAAGAAAAATTGCGTTGTTATTCTACGGTTCCTGCCTACCCCTCTTCTCCCCGAGGTCCTGCTCTACTAGGTCGCTAGTACCCGACCATACCCTACGCATTCAGGGAGCGCTCGTCTACTATTGTGGGAGATTGTCCCAGGTTGACTGGACCCCAGGGTCTGGCCATCCGAAACAGTTGGTCCTCCGATCCGGATCCCTGCAAGAAGACAGAAGAGTTCAGAAGAAAAGAAGAGTCAGAAGACTTCGTTCAAGATGCGGTAACTAGGAAGCAGAAGGATGCCTCCTCACGCCCCGAGTCCCGTCCTTCCGATAGGGACGCGACAGATGAAAGGTCGGGGTCAGAAGGGGTCACATCAGCGTCTGCGTCATTGGGAACTACAGACACGAACACTTTTACGGGTACCACGACTACAGAGACTACCACAATGACTGAGAACACAGCTGCGACTGCGACCACGACTACAGCGGAGTCAAAGAAGAATAAGGAACACACCGCCCAGAAGGAGACGACCAATAAGATCCCAGAAGATGTCCCGGTTAAAGGGGTTAGCAATTTAGACGTAACCTTGAAACTGACGGGGATCAGTCGTCGCGCCAGGTCTACGAAGACCACGAGTTCTTCAGCCAGAAGACGGGAGCTGGAAGCCAAAGAAGAAATGGCACGCCTGGAGCTAAAGCAAGCAAGCTTCTAATCGACTTTTGACTTTACTACAAACGAAATTTTTTTCACTACAAACCTCTACAAATACTCCTCAGTCAATTCGAACGTTTGTAGTAACCGTATTCATCTTCAAACAGATTTTATCCAGTAATATCGCTATGAAAAAGTTTGACTCAACTCAAGAGCTTCTAATCGACATGAGACTTTACTACAAACGAAACTTTTTCCACTACAAACCTCTACAAACACTTCTCAGTCACTTCGAACGTTTGTAGTAACCGTATTCATCTTCAAACAGATTTTATCCAGTAAATATCGCTATGAAAAAGTTTGACTCAACTCAAGAGCTTCTAATCGACTTGAGACTTTACTACAAACGAAACTTTTTCCACTACAAACCTCTACATACACTTCTCAGTCAATTCGAATGTTTGTAGTAACCGTATTCATCTTCAAACAGATTTTATCCAGTAAATATCACTATGAAAAAGTTTTACTCAACTCAAGAGCTTCTAGTCGATTTAGATCATTACTACAAACGAAAGTTTTTCCACTACAAACCTCTACGAACACTCCTTAGTCAATTCGAGCGTTTGTAGTAACCGTATTCATCTTCAAACAGATTTTATCCAGTAAATATCGCTATGAAAAAGTTTGACTCAACTCAAGAGCTTCTAATCGACTTGAGGCTTTACTACAAACGAAACTTTTTCCACTACAAACCTCTACAAACACTTCTCAGTCAATTCAACCGTTTGTAGTAATCGTGTTCATCTTCAAACAGATTTTATCCAGTAAATATCGCTATGAAAAAGTTTGACTCAACTCAAGAGCTTCTAATCGAATTGAGACTTTACTACAAACGAAACTTTTTCCACGACAAACCTCTACAAACACTTCTCAGTCAATTCAAACGTTTGTAGTAACCGTATTCATCTTCAAACGGATTTTATCCAGTAAATATCGCTATGAAAAAGTTTTACTTAACTCAAGAGCTTCTAATCGTCTTGTGACTTTACTACAAACGAAAGTTTTTCCACTACAAACCTTTTCAAACACTTCTCAGTCAATTCGAACGTTTGTAGTAACCGTATTCATCTTCAAACAGATTTTATGCAGTAAACATCGCTATGAAAAAGTTTTACTCAACTCAAGAGCTTCTAGTCGATTTAGATCATTACTACAAACGAAACTTTTTCCACTACAAACCTCTACAAACACTTCTCAGTCAATTCGAACGTTTGTAGTAACCGTATTCATCTTCAAACAGATTTTATCCAGTAAATATCGCTATGAAAAAGTTTGACTCAACTCAAGAGCTTCTAATCGACTTGAGACTTTACTACAAATGAAACTTTTTCCACTACAAACCTCTACAAACACTTCTCAGTCAATTCGAATGTTTGTAGTAACCGTATTCATCTTCAAACAGATTTTATCCAGTAAATATCGCTATGAAAAAGTTTTACTCAACTCAAGAGCTTCTAGTCGATTTAGATCATTACTACAAACGAAAATTTTTCCACTACAAACCTCTACGAACACTCTTTAGTCAATTCGAGCGTTTGTAGTAACCGTATTCATCTTCAAACAGATTTTATCCAGTAAATATCGCTATGAAAAAGTTTGACTCAACTCAAAAGCTTCTAATCGACTTGTGACTTTACTACAAACGAAAGTTTTTCCACTACAAACTTCTACAAACACTTTTCAGTCAATTCGTACGTTTGTAGTAATCGTGTTCATCTTCAAACAGATTTTATCCAGTAAATATCGCTATGAAAAATATTACTCAACTCAAGAGCTTCTAGTCGATTTAGATCATTACTACAAACGAAAGTTTTTCCACTAGAAACCTCTACAAACACTCCTCAGTCAATTCAACCGTTTGTAGTAATCGTGTTCATCTTCAAACAGATTTTATCCAGTAAATATCGCTATGAAAAAGTTTGACTCAACTCAAGAGCTTCTAATCGACTTGAGACTTTACTACAAACGAAAGTTTTTCCACTACAAACCTCTACAAACACTTCTCAGTCAATTCAAACGTTTGTAGTAACCGTATTCATCTTCAAACAGACTTTATCCAGTAAATATCGCAACGAAACAAGTTTGACGCAACTCAAGAGCTTCTAGTCGATTTGTATCATTACAACAATAAAAAATGTTTTCACTACAAACCTCTACTAACTCTCCTCTGTCAATTCAAATATTTGTAGTAATCGTGATCAACTTCAAACAGATTTTATCCAGTAAATATCGCTATGAAAAAGTTTTACTCAACTCAAGAGCTTCTAATCGACTTGTGACTTTACTACAAACGAAAGTTTTTCCACTACAAACCTCTACGAACACTCCTTAGTCAATTCGAACGTTTGTAGTAACCGTATTCCTCTTCAAACAGATTTTATCCAGTAAATATCGCTATGAAAAAGTTTGACTCAACTCAAGAGCTTCTAATCGACTTGAGACTTTACTACAAACGAAACTTTTTCCACTACAAACCTCTACAAACACTTCTCAGTCAATTCGAACGTTTGTAGTAACCGTATTCATCTTCAAACAGATTTTATCTAGTAAATATCGCTATGAAAAAGTTTTACTCAACTCAAGAGCTTCTAGTCGATTTAGGACATTACTACAAACGAAAGTTTTTCCACTACAAACCTCTACAAACACTTCTCAGTCAATTCGAACGTTTGTAGTAATCGTGTTCATCTTCAAACAGACTTTATCCAGTAAATATCGCAACGAAACAAGTTTGACGCAACTCAAGAGCTTCTAGTCGATTTGTATCATTACTACAATAAAAAAAATGTTCACTACAAACCTTTACTAACTCTCCTCTGTCAATTCAAACATTTGTAGTAATCGTGATCAACTTCAAACAGATTTTATCCAGTAAATATCGCTATGAAAAAGTTTTACTCAACTCAAGAGCTTTTAGTCGATTTAGATCATTATTACAAACGAAAGTTTTTCCACTACAAACCTCTACGAACACTCCTTAGTCAATTCGAACGTTTGTAGTAACCGTATTCATCTTCAAACAGATTTTATCCAGTAAATATCGCTATGAAAAAGTTTGACTCAACTCAAGAGCTTCTAATCGACTTGTGACTTTACTACAAACGAAAGTTTTTCCACTACAAACTTCTACAAACACTTTTCAGTCAATTCGTACGTTTGTAGTAATCGTGTTCATCTTCAAACAGATTTTATCCAGTAAATATCGCTATGAAAAATATTACTCAACTCAAGAGCTTCTAGTCGATTTAGATCATTACTACAAACGAAAGTTTTTCCACTAGAAACCTCTACAAACACTCCTCTGTCAATTCGAACGTTTGTAGTAATCGTGATCAACTTCAAACTGATTTTATCCAGTAAACATCGCGCTATGAAAAAGTTGGACTCAACTCAAGAGCTTCTAATCGACTTGTGACTTTACTACAAACGAAACTTTTTCCACTACAAACTTCTACAAACACTTTTCAGTCAATTCGAACGTTTGTAGTAATCGTGTTCATCTTCAAACAGATTTTATCCAGTAAATATCGCTATGAAAAAGTTTTACTCATCTCAAGAGCTTCTAGTCGATTAAGATCATTACTACAAACGAAAGTTTTTCTACTACAAACCTCTACAAACAACTCCTCAGTCAATTCGATAGTTTGTAGTAAATATCAAACTATTTAGTAAATATCACTCAGAAATAAGTTTGACTCAGATCAAGAGTCTTCTAATCGACTTGTGTCTTTACTACTATCGATTTGGTATTTTTTTGCATTACTAGAAACGAAAATAGCGTTACTACAATCCACTACTAACGTTTATCTTTGAGAAATAGGCGGAAAAAAATGATTTTTTGAATTTCGGGGGATGACATTTTTTTACTATTTTTTTTTATTTTTTTGGCATTACTACAAACGAAAATAATTTCACTACAATCCACTACTAACGTTTATCTATGGGAATCTCCCGGAAAAAAACGATTTTTGGAATTTGGGGGGCTGACATTTTTTTACTATTTTTTTTTTATTTTTTTGGCATTACTACAAACGAAAATAGCTTCACTACAATCCACTACTAACGTTTATCTATGAGAATCACCCGGAAAAAAACGATTTTTCGAATTTGGGGGGCTGACATTTTTTTACTATTTTTTTTTATTTTTTTGGCATTACTACAAACGAAAATAGCTTCACTACAATCCACTACTAACCGAAATCTGTCGAAAAACCCTAATGAAAACGAATTTTTCAAAAGTCGGGTGCCAAGTTCACACAGGTCATCTATCTATATTAATAATAAAAAGAGGTAACATTTGTTTGTAAGTTTGTATGTTTGTAAGTTTGTATGTAGGGGTAATCTCCGGAAGTAATGAACCGATTTCAAAAATTCTTTCACCATTACAAAGCTATACTAATATTATAAAGATGTAACATTTGTTTGTAAGTTTGTATGTAGGGGGTAATCTCCGGAAGTAATGAACCGATTTCAAATTCTTTCACCATTAGAAAGCTACATTCACCCTGAGTAATATAGGCTATAATAAAGCCTTATACGTATATATATATTTTTTATCCCCGTACTCTCACGGGAACAGGAACTACGCGGGTGAAACCGCGGGACGTCCGCTAGTATGATATAATTTTCATATGTACGTATATGTAATTATGTACAAATAACTTAATTTCATGTCAACTAATGTAACATTTCATATAAACTTCTTTTGCTCTAATAACATTTTAGTATAACGTCCATTTCATTTAATTTTCAATTTGTATAATGCTTTTTATATAACGTTTAGTTGACCTAATTTTTATATTCATTTTCAGCCAAAATTTTGTAATGAATAAGTAAATATCAGGAAACTTCATACTGTTATAACTTACTAGATGTTGCCCGCGGCTTCGCCCGCGTGACGTTCGGTAACTGTCCCACTAAAAAATACAAAAGGGATAAATAGTGTCCTACCAGTTAATCACGTTAATCCAGGTATAAACTATCTTTGTGCAAAATTTCACAATCATCACAATTTATTATGATCATCGCAATCACAATCATTATCATCTTAATCACAATCATCATGATCACAATCCTCATCACTATCACAATCACAATCACCATCACAATCACCATCACCATCACTATCACAGTCACCATTATTATCACAAACACCATCACAATCACCGTCACAATCACTATCATCATTATCACAATCTCCATCCTCGTCATCACAATCATTATCATCGTAATCACAATCATTATTATCGTAATCACAATCATTATCATCTTAATCACAATCATCATGATCACAATCTTAATCACAATCATCATGATCACAATCTTCATCACTATCACAATGATTATCACAATCACAGTCACCATCATTATTACAATCACTATCACAATCACTATCACAACCACTATCATTATGACAATAATTATCAGAATCACAATCACTATAGGGAACGTGCACAACGACGGTGCTGCCAACTGGCGTCGCCAATCCGAATCTTGTGCTCTATTAATGCTTGACATTGACTTTTCTAACAAGTAAACAGAATTAATTTTATAGTGAAAATTAGTTAACTTATATATATATGCATTGTTGCATTTCTGGATGTAGGTACCAATACATCCACAAAAAATGAAAATAAATCAATTAGCGTAAATTCTATTACTTTCCAAAGAATACTACTATCATACCATGTTTTGGTGAAAAACGCAAAAAATGGTTAAACGCAGTAAAGAAAAATATTTGAAAACAACTTGTTTTTGTTACACTCTGCATTGAAAAGGCCCTCAAAATCAACCATCCATGCAAACATACCAGAACCATTTATACTTCACCATAGACGTGTTCTACTAGACCGCACTAAAGTTCACACCGAATATCCCTCAACAGTTAATCAAAGACTCCACATGTACTCAGAATATAAACATGGTTATACCCACAATAATGTTTTTAGTTGGCTGCACTCCTTTGGTTTTTTAAGTTTTGTATCTAAATGCTACGGACTGCATTTTATTGATTGCTTCATCAAATGATTGTGAACTAATTTATTTATTAGAGCCTGGAGATATTGTTCTCGCTGATAAAGGATTCCCTTCCAATAAAACGTGTTGAAAATAAGAAAGCTATCTTAGTTATGCCAGCCACCATGTCTTCATACACCACAATTTTCATCAGAAAGTAAACGAAAGATATTGAATTTCATATCTTTCGTTTACTTTCTGATGAAAATTAAATTTCATTATTAAACATTTATATTATTACGCTGACGATCGTTATTGATAGACCGGAACTCATATTTTATACCTTTTAACATATTTAAAAATAATATAATTGAAGAGACAATTTTGTCTAAGTAAATTGAAAGCACGATGAGAAGTGATAAGTTTCCTTTTCTGTCCGCATGGTGTCTCTTTTGTCGATTAGTGCTGCCACCTATAGTTCCTGCACGTTCCCTATCCTCGTTATCACAATCCTATTCATCGTAATCTCAATCATCCATCTTCATCATTATCACAATCGCCAACACTGTCACAATACTCACAATCATAATCACAATCTCCATCACTATCGCTATCACCATCACAATCACCTACATTATCACAATCACTACCACAACCACAATCATTATCACAATCACCATCAATCACTATTACAATCACAATCACCATCACAATCACCATCACCATCACAATCAGCATCATCATTATCACAATCGTCATCATCGTTATCACAATCATCACAATAAATCAACAATAACCCTGTACAGAAGTCGAATCCGCCATCTTCTGGATCTCAAAATAAATGCCATTTTCGTAATCAGCACCCCTGATAATCTCGGTATCGACACCCATATTGATTTTTAGACATTTCAACCCAATCGCACCCCAAGACCCCAACAGGGAATGATGGTATTTCAGGCCCCTTATTCACAACGCTTCGATTCGATTTTCGATTCGGTAAGTCGTATGACTATCTTTTTTTGACATTACGAAATCGAGCGAGATAGACATACGACTTTCCGAATCGAAAATCGAATCGAAGGGTTGTGAATAGCTATGCAGGTCCGCCACATTAAATCTTAAAATCGTTGTTTTTGTAATACACCTGACCCAATTCACCATACAAACAATACCTATGTTGAATTTCAGGCTTTGTTACCCCATTTCCTCCTTTAGGGGTTGAATTCTGAAAAAACCTGAAACACAAATGTTAACTCATTTAGCGATAGGAGTACTCAGGAGTACTCCTATCGGAAAAGTTTCGAATAGTCTAACCAATCTTATTTTCCTATGTACCATCTTTGGACCCCCGTTTCAACCCCTTAGGGGTAAATTTTGAAAAATCCTTTCTTAATGCACCCCTAAACCTCATAAAAAACCTATGTGCCAAATTTAGACTCAGCGGTTTGGGCTGTGCATTGATTTTTAGACTTTGTCACCCCATTTCCCCCTCTTAGGGGTTGAATTCTGAAACAACCTGAAACTCGTTTCTACTCATTTCTCAATAGGAGTACTCCTGTGAAGTTTTGAATAAAATAGTCTAACTAATTTTGTTTCCCCATACAAACTTTGGAGCCCCGTTTAACCCCTTTAGGGGGTGAATTTTGAAAAATCCTTTCTTAGTGCACCCCTAGATTACATAAGGAACCTACTTGCCAAATTTGGAATCTGTAGACCCAGCGGTTTGGGCTGTGCGTTGATAGATGAGTCAGTCACTTTCTTCTTTTATATATTTAGACTAGCTGACCCACGCAACTTCGTCTGCGTTACATAAGAGAGAGAGAGAGAGGGTTAGAGAGAGTGTGAGTCAACCAATGTGCAATCGCGAACTTTTTAAGAGGAACAATCCCGTCATACATGCATGATTGTTGAGTAACTTTTACCGTTTACGCTAACCGTTTACGCAGCGCACGCAACGGAAGCTCTCAAAAGCAATAATTTTTCCTTTTATTTGCAACATTTTTCATTGATCTTATATCACGTATAGCCTTCCTCGATAAATGGGCTATCCAACACTAAAATATGTTTTTAACTCGAACCAGAAGTTCCTCAAATTAGCGCGTTCAACCAACCAAACAAACAAACTCTTCTCCTTTACAATAAGTATAGATTCAAGTGGGCAACAATTTAATTTCTCAGAAATATTTGCATTAATCGCTAAAATATTCTATGTTTTTCCAATTAGAGGCTTCCCTCGACAGCCTTACGTTTTCATCCTTAGACACTCGATGATAGTCTTTCCCCAGCTAGGTCGAAAGTTCTCATCAAAGTGCATAAAATGAGCTCAAACACGATATAGCTGCTGTAAACTGTTGAGGACCACTTGCAACTGCCATTCATCTCCATCGTTAGACCGTTGATGACAGTCATACTCCAGGCAGGTCTTAAGTTCATACTAAAGTGCATGAACTGAAGCCTATAACAACATAGCTGCTGCAAACTGTTTAGGACCTCTTGCAACTGCCTTCTGTCTCCATTGTTAGACCATCGATGACAGTCATACTCCAGCCAGGTCTAAAATTCTCATCAAGGTGCATGAAATGAGCCGAAACACGACATAGCTGCTGTAAACTCTTGCGGACCCTTTGCAACTGCCTTCCGTCTCCATCGTCAGACCTTCGATGACTGTCATACTCCTGCTAGGTAAAGTTCTCATTAAAGTACAAATAGGTGGTCCTATTTGTACTTTAATGAGAACTTTACCTAATACTTTAAGATAATTATACGCTTTTCGCAAAAAAAAAAAAAAATATCATGCGTACCGGAATTAGGTACCTGTAAAAGTGATGCATGCTTCTACATAAAAAAAATATACGCATTGAATTGAGAACCTCCTGAATTTGTTTCGTGGGCATAACACCAAATCTGAGACAACTGACTCGGGCGAGAGTCATTCTTTCACGAAAAACCTTAACAATGCGATTCAGAAAATAGAGTGAAATTTACAACGTCATCTATCGACTCCGAAGTTAAATTGATAAAATGTAATTCATGGAAAGCGGTCTAACGCACACTATATTGGCTATGTAGATTTTTAAAGCAGCGTCATATAGACTAATAATTGAGAGTACCTTTTGCTATCATAACTTTTTTTTAAAGACGGTCACTCGATTTAAAAGTTAACTTGTTCTTTGTGTTTAGTCATCAGTACCATTTTGGTTGAATAGATGTCGCTGCGTGTATCTTACATTTTGATGGTAAGTTCTTTTTGAAGTTCATTTATATCATTTGAAGCACCCATTACAATGAAACAAAAACTAAAACCTTCTCTAAGTTATAGCCAATATTTGTGCATTAAATCCAACCACATAATTTTTTATAATTTACACATGATGCTGTAACAAAAGACCGCACAGATATTCACACAAAAAAATTAAATATAGTAGAAATGGATTCTGTTAGTGATCCTTTAACACCCCTATTATTATTTTTTCTAAATATTTTGATTGTACAGAAACGCCACGGCATTAAATAGTTTGAAACATAACGAAGACAAACCAAACAACGATGATGACAAATATTTCAAAACAAATTAGTAGTAGGTAATAGCAAAATATTGCAGAACAGAAATTAGTTTGAACGTGTATCGCTTAGGTAGGTAACTGATGGACTGTGATCCGTCTGTGATTGATTCATTAGTTCGTTTTTTGAAACGTTTTTTTTTACCTTTCAGCCTGCATACTGAAAAATACTGGCCACCTAGAAATTGGCATAAAAACTTTAGAACGTTAACCTCATTTCATTACCTTTCAGCAGTCTCCTGAATATTATTGAAACATACTGGCCACCTAGAAATTTGCATAAAAACTGAAGATAAACCTCAAGGAACTTCCAAATTCTTATTTCAATGTAAACTATGCATTAACGTGTTGTCGTAAAATTCAATTTTGATCATTATCGGCTTCCGAATTCTAATTTCAATGTAAAGTATGCAATAACGCGTTGCCGTAAGATTCAATTTGGATTTTTAACTTTTTTCATACAAATACAAAACACCCTTATTTATACCCCTAGGGGCCGAATTTCGTCAAACCCTTTCTTAGTGAGCATCTAAAAGCCGAAAGGAACATTCAGGCCCACATTCATGTCTCTAACTTTAAAAACATAGAACTTTCATACAAACTTTGACACCCCTTTTCAACCCCTTGGGGTGCGAATTTTAAAAAATCCTTTCTTAGTGCGCGCCTGCACCCCATAGAGAGTGCTTGTGCCAAATTCTGGACCTCAAGGCCCAGTAGTTTCCGAGATGTCGTGATGAGTGGTCAGTCAGTGAGTGGACTTCTCTTTTATATATATAGATAACCTCATCTAACCCAAATGTTTCACCTACAATAGAGGGGGTCGGGGGAGCACGAAAATCGCAGGCGTCTATAATCCAATTAGTTTTTGCACAAGTATAAGTCGCAGCCAACTAGTTTAATTAGCCGTTCAATTAACCGCCTAGCTTCGTTATTAAAGCAGTGGTCGGCAACGCGCGGCCCGCGGGCCGCATGCGGCCCAAGACCTACCTCTTTGCGGCTCGCGACTGCTTTGTAAATGAAAGTTTAATTCTTTTAGTCAAATTTAATCAGCGTTCCTTGGGCCTGCCTCAGTGACGACGACAGTTTTCAGACACCCAATGTGTGACGATTCACGTGACGCACCCAGTCCCATTCTAATCTCGCAGATTTATCGCCAACATCGGCGATGCCTGTCTTGGAGCGTATTGTGGTGTTTCGTATTCGATCAGTGACTTTGATGTTTAAAATGTACGCGGAGAGCTCTTACTTGCTTTTGCTCTATAGAAACCATGAGTTTGGACTTCTGAGCGTCCGTCAAAGTCAAGTCTGGGTGCCATAAGTTAGGATAGGCAGGTTAGGGTAGGTCTTTGTTTTAGTTAGTTATTGTATTCCCCTCATGCCCTCATTTTTTTTTTCATGAAAAAAAAACCTAGTTGTTTCATTATAACAAAAAAAAATACTATGTTATTAATTAGTAAAAACTAGTAAAATCAACCCTGTACCTCCATAGTTTTAAAGAGAAAGGAGGTCAGGCTGATAGGTCGGTGGTGTTTGACGTTGGTATAGTCACTCTTACCTGGCTTAGGAATTAATATGACTTTCACTTCCCTCCATCCTTTTGGAACGTATCTGAAGGCCAGGCACGCTCTCATTATAGATACCAGTCTGTTGGCGACAGAGGTCACAGGCGACAGAGGACGGGGTTTTTCCTGACTTACTGCAGTGGGGTGGCCCACTGCAGTAAGGCAGGAAAAACCCCGTCCGGACCAGCGCGGCCGCCTTGAAAGAATGGAAGCCCCGGATCGCCCACTGCAGTTTTTACAGCGTGATGACTTTGTGTGCATAGCGCCAGTCGTTTACCGACGGTGTTTGAGTGACCTCTGTCCAGTCGATAGCCTGTGTGAAAGCGCAGCCTGGGAAGTGAGTTTCAATAAGGACGCGCGTCGCCTCTTCTGGTGAGGTGGTAACTGTGTTGTCGAGTTTACGCAGGACAGCAGGCCCAGTCGGGTTCTGCTGTGCCAGTATTTTCCTTACCCTGTTTGCTTGTTGGCAGGATTCAATGTTGCCACAGTATTTACGCCATCCAGTAGAGCTCCTGAATCTGATGCATTTCTTATAGCATTATTTGGCCGCGTAGTACGCATCTAAATCCTATCAGCACAGGTGTTCATTGATTTCGTGAGATGACTTACACGCTCGTCGATCTGCTGCGTGTCCTTGTAGGTCATTCCGTAGTTTGTTGACGCAAGTTTGGATTCGAGGATGTGTGTATAAGCAGGCGCGGATACAGGGGGGGCAATGGGTGCAATTGCCCCCCCCCCCCCCTGAACCAGATCAAATACGTCATTAGCCAAGCTTGAACTGGTTTGACGGAATTGAAACTAAATATTCTAGTTGTAGCTGCCACTAGAGGCTCAGGATTTTAAAAAAATTATAGCTTTTCCTGCCTGATGCCATAGCACGTAAAAATTGTAGCCTAAAATGGAATCACTCGTAAGACCCTGCGAAAAACATTTATCAAAAAGGCTCCTTTTTTCTACCTCTGGATTGGCACTCCTATTGGATTGTTGCATGATCGATATATACATAGACAGAAATAAATTAGGAGCACCCTTGCCCCCTGGCCGAGGTAACTCCAGTAGGTCGATAGGAAAAGTGTTAAAATTTTCGAGCTCGCTTCGCTCGCTCTACAGACTACTTTCTTTTGAATTTATCTAAAGCTAGACCAAGTAATTCCTATATGAATGTTCGAAACCATTCTAACCTGTCCAAGGCAAGGTGTCGTAAGAATTTTTCACTACGCTCCCCCCCCCCGGCCCAAAAGCTGGCGGCCCCCTTGTATCTTGCATATAGTCAAAGTAAAAGTAAGGATTTCTGTAAAGTAACGCCTGATACCATAATTTATTATCAAAAGTTTACCTATCAATTTTTTTTAAAGAATTTTCCAAAAATTGCCCCTCGTAAAGGAAATCCTGGATCCGCGCCTGTGTATAAGCAGCACAGTCAGTGTTTCGCGGGTTTCGCCGTGGCAGTGTGTTGGTGTCACACAGACCACCTGTGGTCCGAGCAGGAGGCCTCCTTGGAGACCTGCCAGTCAGTGGTGATGGCCGCTGCACCCTCCGAAGCCAGAGTGACATCTATGATTGTTTGGCTACGTCTGTTTACGAAGGTTGGTTCGGAACCTGTATTTAGTAGGGTTAGGTTAGTTGTAAACAAGTAATGTACTAGCGCCTTACCCCTTGCATTTTGTGTGTCCATTGCCCACAGAGGGTGATGAGCGTTCGCATCGGCACCTATGACAACCTCCAGCCCAGTGCTCTCGCAGTAAGTCACAAGGCGGGCGAGTTCATGCGGCGGTGGCTCCTCTGCCTAGGGCATGTAAGCAGAGGTGAAGACCACAGTTGCTACTGTCCCCCCCCCCCCCCCCCCCGTTGTATCAGTACGTAGCCTAGCTACAGCGAGACATCTCTGCAACTGAAATCTGTTTGTGGCTGTGTTTTTATGTTACGTGTCACATAGATGCACGATCTGGGTTTATCATGATCTGTGCAAACTAGGAGCTTACCACCAAGATTAGACAGTCCTTGTATTTGGTCCGCCCTAATCGACGGCTCTTGGATCAAGGCAATGGCCGTATGTTGAACCTCCAGCCACTTCCGCAGCTGAGCCGTCGCGGTCTGGCTATGGTGGAGGTTAGCCTGTAGGACCTTACAGGTCGACGAAAGGGACGACATCACTGAACGTTCCTTCCTCGTCACCTGCCAGCCGCAGCCCGGCAAACAGGTCGCCCGCGTCGAAGCCATCCCCCTAAAGGTCAGAGGCCGAGGACAGGATGATGTCCTCGAGCTCCTCCTTCGAGAGAAAGGCGCCCACGCTAGCGGCTGTAGGGGCGGCTGGCGCTGCTACTGCAGGCTCAAACGCTGGAGTTTCCGCGCTGTCTTCGGCGGTCGGATATCCCTGAGGGATGCAGTTGACAAATCTGCCGTTCGGATCCTGGAACTTAACGTACACCATCCCTACACCAAATGCGAGACGGCGTTCGGCTTCCATCGGGTCGGAATTTGGTCCTCAGGGACCCCGACCATCACTTAACACGCTTGTGTCGCCAGTTGGACTCGTAAAGGGAAATACTCTGCAGGTGAGTCCTGTATGGGAGAAGAGGCCTCGACGAGTATCCTGTACAACTTAAGTATCCGATACCTACTCTTTAGTTAACACAACACACAACTCTGGTCAGAGCATACTCCCTTTTCTATTATATGGAAGATAAGGAAATTTACACCCTGATCTTCCTTTCTCTAGATAGGTACTGGTAACATGGGCGCCGGCAGAAATAATTTCCAGGTGGTGCAGATTTTAATTTTCTTACAATCTTTGCCGTATATGATTGTTAATAAAAAGATGAAATTTTAGTCTGAATGTTCGAGACATATACAAATTTCTGACTATTCATTATGAATTTATTATATAGGTAAGGTACCCAGTCGTCACGGCTCACACCTATTTGTTCACGACGATCAAAATTTAAAAATTCTAAGTTGGTGGTGCACAACGTGCACAATAGACAGATCTTTTAGCACACTGAGAAGAGTTAAAACTTGGAATAGGTCCACAACAGGTGACGAGCGACTGTCTGGATTATGCTTGTTAAGTGTCCACCGAGGCAAGATAACCAAGGACAATAAAGATAACTTTATAGAAAACGTCATTAATAAGTTCGGTCAAAAATCCCGCCGGCTGCAGTTGCTTTTTAAATGAGAATTGTGTAATTACTGCCTACTAATTATTGTGAATAAAAAAATGATTTCCAACAGACGGCTTTTTATTTCAATAATTCCTGTTGATCCCGAGATTCCTAAGAGGTGCAAGTGCACCCCCTGGCACCCCCCTGCCGGCGCCCATGACTGGTAACACTGAACTTGAACATCAGCGCAGATTTCATTGGAGTATTACATCTATAGATCACCGTAGACAGTTCCGTGTCTCCACCAACGATGTGGTAAATTTTCCGCGGTCCATAGGTGGGTTTGGGAACAAATGGACTAGACTAGCTTGAATTAATTACATCCCTCATTTTACAATGATTGGGTTTGTCCCAGTTTCCAGCCCACGTAGCCTGACCACCAAAAAAACGGGTTACTTCGAAGAATCGACAAAAAAAAAATTAATGTTCATCTGTCATTTTGTCGACGGAAGAATCGACAAAATGACAAAACGACAAGCGAGGTGACTCTCAGGGCCGCGCCGCCCCTATGTGCGAGCGAAGTGTGCGGCGCACACAGGCGCCAAGACAATAGGGGCGCCGCCATTGAAATTATTGTTGTTACACTTACTCAACAACATAATTATATTCTTTGTAGGTAGTGGAGTATCGATAAGTACTTAGGTAGGTACAATAGGCGCAACATATGCCGTGTAAATAACAAACATAACAAAACAAGGTATATTGCGCTTATTGTACAAGTCTCCCAAGATAATATTCACGTGTGTGATTTAATTTAACAACGCTTTGGGTTTTAGCTGTGGGTTTTAGTTTACATTAGTTACGAGTACAGCGTTAAAAAAAAAAAAACTATCGGTTCAGTCTTTGGAGACTGGTGTGCATAACCCTGGCAAAATGTTGTGCATTTGAGAGATGAGACCATAAAAAATAATTAGTGTATCATGAGGAGCAATTTGTTTAATAGTAGCAAAATTTGTGTGAATTGTAGTTTTAAAGTTATTTGAGAAAAACACATTTTGCTGGAGTAACGTTTGAAACGTTATCCTGGCAAAATCGATTTTCAAAAATTCGTTCAGCCCGGAACCAAATACATGATTAGATAGCTTTTGTTGCGTAGTAAATGTTTGTAAATAGCAAAAATTGTGTGTGGTATGGTTCTTGAGTTATTTAAGATTTTGCTGCAGTAACGTTTTGAGATTTCCCAGATCTCGAAAACGGCTCAACGCAGAAGATTGAAAAAATACCAATAAGAGACCTTAATTTGTTTAAATTAGTTTAAACATTAGTTTTTGATTTGGTTGTCGTAAACCAATGGAATTAAATGGTTTCAAAAATCAGATAAAAACGGATTTGCAAGTAAACCAAAACACTTATAACCAAATAAACAGCTGTAAAAAATACCCATGGTAGACACTTATCACGTCAAGTAAAATAGATTAGGTAACTTGATATGAAGATAAAAACAAAATTGATTCATTTTAGACTGGTCGTACTTTAGCGATGAAATACGCAGTTCCCAAAACATTAAGAAACGTGTCATACTTTAAACTAATTAAAATGATTCATGAATATTAATTCCTGTTAATTTCAGCTTTCAATTACGGCTGTAATGAAAGTTATATCAAAATCAAGAATATGTCAGAAATTCTCTAATAAGCCGACCAAATTAAAAAAGGTCACGTAAAAGCGGCCGCACCATACGTACGAGTAGTCTTCGCAAATTAGCAACTTAGTGTCGGATGTTTTGTACAGTTAAGCAGAAAAACATTTTATTTTGCCAGGATAACGTTTCAAACGTTACTCCAGCAAAATGTGTTTTTCTCAAATAACTTTAAAACTACAATTCACACAAATTTTGCTACTATTAAACAAATTGCTCCTCATAATACACTAATTATTTTATAAGGTCTCATCTCTCAAATGCACAACATTTTGCCAGGGTTATGCACACTGGAGACTGCCGATAGAGGTGATAACAAAAAGTACACAGGCCCCGCCCCAGTCGTAGCACTGGTTATGCCCCGCGCATGCCTATGTGGTGCTACGCCGTAGCGAATGCTACGAGTGCTACGAACGGCTACGAAGCACGTTACGTTACGTGACGATGAGTTCAATGTTTTTGCTTCACCCAAAAAGTGCTCAACGCGCCTAGAGAAGTTTTCATTTAAAAAAAATAAGTTGAAACATGAAGATTCGTGAAAAAGGAGGCGGTTCATAAGTTTCGCACACAGGCACTGTGGGGGGTCGGCGCAGCCCTGGTAACTCTCTTGATGCCACAGTAGATATTCATACAATTTTTAATTTAACAACGATAATACGGTTCCCTTTGCTGCAGCTAGTAAATTGCGCGAGGATTTTTCCGCTGTAACTGAACTGGTCATAGGCCGAATAAATAAGATTTTGTTGCGAATACTCATACACAATGTTTTTTTACCTATTTCATCATGTCAGAATAGGTACAGAATAGTAAAATTAAAGTGTACCTATCATAGCGCGGTTGTACTACTACGACAACGTTCCATATCGCAGCCATTAGAATTTTTCCACTAGGCGGCCTCGGCAGCTGCATTGTGTTATTTTGGACCACAGAAAAGAAAAAAACAGTAGAAACAGCATAGCGCTTTATTAGTATCGGAACCAGCGTACCCCAAACTAACACATAAACAGGTTAATTGTATTTCGTAACACTAAGAAAAGCGTGGTGTGATTGGTAATTTAATTTAAATGAAAGTAATATATCAATTTTCGTTTATTTGAAAATAAACCATAATCACATGCAAATAGAGTGGTTTATTATCTACTCTTTTTACGTATTAGCTCTTAGAGAATAGTTTCACGAGCAAGTTCTGCTACTCGCCGCTAGATGTCACTACACTAAATGCATTTAATAAACCTTTATTACTTTTGTAATAAGATTGATATTTCCGTAACGAGCTCATTACTATTTTTGTGCTATTCGTCTTTTTCTAGGGTTGTACCACTGTCGTTGCCTTTTTATCGACATTGCGTTTTATTTTCAAATATAATACAAGAGTCGATAAATATTTTTAAATTTCAAAATGAATGTTACATAAGTATGTTTGAAATCAAGTGTTATAAATTTATAATAATGCTTATGATTTCTATAAATAATAATTAAGAACGTATTGTTATGTATACAACTGATTGATTTCGAAAATTATACTATTTGATGGAAAGGTAACAGAACTACACGATATTTTGTTACTACGGGTACCTAGTACCTACGTTCTATTGACATGAAACCCTGCGATTTCGCCGGTAGCTACACTCGTTTTAAGTATGTTTTAGCTCGACGAACTCCATAGCAAACTTTGATGAAATTTCAGACTAACACATAGGCCACTTATTAAACTAATATGGGCCACCTATCTGACGGCGAGCCACCCAACATCGCTCGCCGTCCTACGGTGGCCGGAAATCGCCCTGCGACTCCCGACTTGACTTGACTTGAACTTGAACTCGAGACTTTGCAAATGACCTAAGGTGAGATAAATCTTTTCTCGTTTGAATATTACGAATAGATTCCCCATATCCATATTTTAAACTTATTTCAAACCTGATATGGAAATATGTACTACCTATTATTAATTCAGAATCATAAAAAAAAAACGCACACAGGGTTAATTTTTCGCCGATACACCATAGCACATTGAAATTTAAATTATCGATAACTCATTATCGATAACGTCAATCTCTAATTGAGGAGCGGACTGTGACATGTGCGTAGTTGGAATCTGCGAGAATAATATGTTTGAGTTAAAAGAAAGTAGACCCTAAGGTGTAAACAATAAAGTCTGTTTTTACTTGTCTTGTCTAATAAAATAATGTTTTTCAAATTTTAGTCGAAATAAAGCAAATTAAGACTTACCGATGGTATGATATACCACCATTTGATACATTTTTGGTTCTGCTATCGTTTTTACATTCTAGAACAGCACAATAAGGCATTTTAGTATTTTTTTAAAAGTTAAGTTAAGTTTTGTAGGAGTTATTGTCACTGTGACGACTATGTAGACTGATGTGCGTGGCGTGTGCGTGGGGAAACACTTTGCGGAACAGCGCAAAGCTCGGGGTACGCGCGCCCCGCCCACATACGACTTCTACTGTTTTTTCTGTTCTGTGTTTTGGACCTAGAGAGGTGGGGTTCATCAAATAATATAGAACAGATAAAATGTTCAAAACGTTTATTGAGATTTCAGTGTGGTAATATCATAATGGCTATTCACAAACCACTTAATGTTATCAGTCTTGTTTGTTAACTAACTTAATAAAAGGGGCGTGGGTCATGTGGGTGTGACACACAAATACTGTATTTAAGGCTGATGCTCCAGGGTAGCCCGCGAAATTCAAATTTTCTTACGTTTTTTTGCAATTTGCAGGCCAGTGCTGGGTTGTATGTTGATTAAAATATTATTCGCGGCTGTAAGACGTATGTAGTTACAGAATTATAAAGTAAGTAATTATAAGTGGGAAAATTTGATTTTCGCGGGCTGGTTGGAGCATTCACTTTAAACCCATCAGAATAGTTCATATCTAGGCAGGCCACACACGGCACCAATAATTAATAAGTACTATGGGGGTCTTTTCCGCCTGACCATTTTAATTTTTTTTCGCTTAAATCATGCGGAGGCGCCGAGCCACGCCCCCTTAAAGTTTGGGCCTATTAGGAAAGCGTTAACTTTGGCGCGCAAAATAACAATAACTCTCGTTTGGAGAGCGTCGTCAGTGCGCTCGGCCGATTCGGTATCTTTTCATTCATTTTTTCTACACAAAGTCAACGGGGCGGGGCTAGAGAGCGTTTCTATGTTGCGAGTGCAAGCAAAAATGAACTTAGTGGTGGTCAGGCGGGAGCAGGGACGGTTACCGTTACCAGACAAATACCGGTAAAATTACCCAAACATTAACGTTATGCTACGTTAAATATTAACGTTAAACATAACGTTAATTTATAGGTATTACCGGTATCTAAGTAACGTTACTAATAACGTTAATTCAATAAAAACTAACAAAAACTGACGCGACGTTGCCAAACCGAACGCGCGCCGCGCGTCTTTTCGTTCGGCTCTGCTAATCAGAGCGGCAACAGCTAGAATTTTGCGATCGGACAGATACCTACGTAAACGCGACAAATTGCGCGCGCTTACGCCGTTACGCGTGTTTCATTTCTTAGTAAGACTAGTACGTCATACAAACATCGCGTACGCCAAATTAGTACCGTATATTATCTGTATTAGATTTGTTTTGTTGTTTTATTATTATAATTAGTTTTAGTCTCGATTATTTAATGGGTCCCGAGTTGCAGTCAATATTTCCTGTTTCCTGAACTTGCTTTTTTATTTTCGGTTTTAATTAAAGTTGTTCTTTACGCAGTCGGGTTTTTATTTTTTTTAATTATACTGGGTGTTTTTCTTATGGACCGACACAATTTTTCCAGGGATTTGGGAGGTCATTAGCTAGGTTCTACCCATACACCCTATGTCCTAAATGTCATGGTTGGCTACATATGTTTTTTTTTCAAATGAAAAAAATACCCAAAATGTTTCCTTTAATTCCAAATAACTTATTCGTTTGTGAGTGTTATGGCACAAAACATTTTTGTTGTATTCTCCAAAGTCTTCTAAATCTAAATTTTTTGTTTGATAGAACTGGTTTCAAGAAAATTCCTTACGAGCTACCAAAGTTATTTTCTTTTTAAATGCATGAAATTGTACAACTTCAAAATTTATTATAAAAAAAACTAAAAGCCATTTTGAACTTAGCTTTATTTTAAAAAGTTTTTTAGTTGATACCCTTTCTAGCGGTATGCTACATGCCACAAAGAACGATTCATTAAGTAGTCAAAATGTTAGGAGAGCCAGGATTAAGAAAAGACTTATAAATGTTACTATGTTTTTATAAAATAAAGTTATAAATCTTGTTCAAATTTGATTCAAATTAACCTAGTATTACCCATACATCCTATGTCTCAAATGTCACGGTTTGGGTACATATGTTTTTTTTTATTGAAAAAAAAAATACCCGAAATGTTTTCTTTGATTCGAAATAACTTTTTCGTTTGTGGGTGTAATGGCACAAAATAAATATTGAGTTAATTTGAATCAAATTTGAACAAGATTTATAACTTTAGTTTATAAAAACATAATAACATTTATAAGTCTTTTCTTAATCCTGACTCTCCTAACATTTTGACTACTTAATGAATCGTTCTTTGTGACATGTAGTATACCGCTAGAAAGGGTATCAACTAAAGAACTTTTTAAAATACAGCTAAGTTCAAAATGGCTTTTAGTTTTTTTTATAATACATTTTGAAGTTGTACAATTTCATACATTTAAAAAAGAAAATAACTTTGGTAGCTCGTAAGAAATTTTCTTGAAACCAGTTCTATCAAACAAAGATTTATTTAGATTTAGAAGACTTTGGAGAATACAACAAAGAATAATTTGTGCCATTACACTCACAAACGAATAAGTTATTTGGAATTAAAGGAAACATTTTGGTTTGCAGATGCAAACATGCAAACCAGCATACAATATGCAAACATGCAAACCAGCATACACCATTCATGCAGCAAGCATGCAGCATGCAAGCAAGCATGCATGAAACATGCAGCAGGCATGGTTTCTATCACGGCTCCGGCGCTGCGGGGCTCCAGCGGTCCCACGCGAGCTTATCGTCGCAGATGTGTTTCGACAGAACGCTCACCACCGCAGCTTCGGCTTGCTGGCCGGCTTCGCCGGCCAGCCTCAGCAGCAACGGCGAGTGTCGCGACAACCTGCTCCTCAACTCGCGGGCCGCCTCGCCCCTCCGCGCCTACGCGATTTTAAATTACACTCTAGGGGTAGGGCAGACAAGACTACGTAAAGTCGGTTTTGGAGCGATTCGTTTCTGTCACTAACTTTTGTAGCTCATCATATTGACTTTTTAAGACAATATTTAAATGTTTGGTTAAAAATTCTATTTTATAGAAATAGCAATAATGCCAAATAAAATTATACCAAATAAAATTACTGCCATCTTAAAAGTATGCCATTGTAAATTCGGAAATTCAAATATTCGGCCAAACAATAACTATATTAAATAATTTTGATGCCTTAAAAATATTCGTTTAAAGAAGATTATGCCAAGTGTGTTATGCCAAATAAATTTTGGAGCATCAAGATTCTGCCAGATAGAAGGAACCCACCTACTGTACCTACCCTAGTCTACGCACCCTACCTATCTACCTTACCTACATACACAAATAGCAAACTGCAATACCTACACGG
This sequence comes from Xestia xanthographa, assembly GCA_905147715.2. Taxonomy (NCBI): domain Eukaryota; kingdom Metazoa; phylum Arthropoda; class Insecta; order Lepidoptera; family Noctuidae; genus Xestia; species Xestia xanthographa. Next base: position 22,574,038 of record LR990642.1, on the reverse strand, counting down.
TCAAAATGTATACTACTACTACAACAGCCCATAACGTCCACTGCTGTACATAAGCCTCTCCCATGATGGAAGGAAAAAATGTATGGAACAGCTGATTTAAAAGGGCAATGCAACTTTTCCCATATGTAACTGGCATATTTTTTTTTTTCTTTTCGCCAAAGTTGAACCGTAGGCCATATTTTGGGGGACTGTCTGAGAGAACAATACCAAAAAGAATTAGCTCTAAAGAGAGTGAAAACCAAAATATGACCAGCACGCCACGGTCGCGACTGGGTTAGTTATTACGTTAGGAAATAAAACGAAATTAAATACATGTCAATTATTTATTACTATTTTAAACGTATCTAGAAAAAAGTCCGTTGGTAATTATTTAGTTTGAGTGTCAAATTGTTTTCCTTCTCATGCCTGCCCTTAGCATCTTCTAAAAATGTGATGATTTTTGCATAAACATTAGGCAGAATGCAGGGCCATAGGTCTTCTAAACTTGACTCCACTAATTTAGCAAAATGGTAGCTAATATTTTTGGGGTTGGCTTTCGTTTGGGTACATGCTTCGCAGTTTTCGTATGTGTTCCCTGTCATTAACGGCATTACCGCTGCCGTTTGGCTGAATTTTTCAGCAAGTCTTCCGAGATTTTTTTTCTTCGTTGGCATTGCTGCTTTGCAGTTTTCGTATGTATTCCCTGTCATTACCAGCATTACCGCTGCCGTTTGGCTGGATTTTTCAGCAAGTCTTCCGAGATTTTGTTTCTTCGTTGGCCTTGCTGAAATTGATTAAGATTGGGACATAACATCCCAATCATCTTCGAGAAGGCTCTGGGGGACAGTGCGTTTACGTAACCGTTTACCATCTTTAAAGACAAAATACGAAACTAATTACTTTTATTAGTACCTACAATTCGTAGCTGGGATAAACTTTCCATTATGGGCCGTCGAGTTGGAAGTTCATTTTTTTTTTGTAGATAGCTCTCATAAACAGAAGGCTTTTTACAAATTTTTAAGTTGCAGATACTCACGGTTTACGAGATTTAATTCTATAAAGATTGGAAAATATCACGACATTTGCACTCTAGGTTGGTTATATTATCATGGTAGACGTCAAAGTTGACATTTCACGTTCCGTTAACGGTAGAAGTGTACATAACTATAAAAAAAGTAAACAAAAAAAGTGTATGTTGTGTCACTGATTGTATGTGTATACCAATTATAGGCAATGTTACTACTGCTACTAGGAGAATTTAGATGCAAGAGTGAGAGAAGCGAACTTGGAACTTAGGGCACCCCGATGTTAGGTTAGTTAGGTTCCTTTAAACCCTGCAGACAGAAATAGGAGCCCCGCGCAGCGGGGCTCCGTCGACTACGCTCTTTTGGCGAATATAAAGTGTTTTTAGGTTAGATTACTATAATTGTTTTTTCTCAAGAACGGTGCGTCGCCTTTACATGGGAGTGGTGCCAGGCCACAGGGGGCACCTCCCTCCTCCCACCTTCTGCCAAACAATACTAATTTTTTACCTCTTTTCATTCTAATAACTAAATAGCGTTATTCTAACCTCTAAACTTTGACCATGGATATCTCCATTACTATGGGGCTGCGCGGTACGGGGATGGGACAGGGGGTAGCCCGCTTCCCCCCCTCCTCCCCCCACCCCTCCCCGACCCATAAATCGACGGCCCATAATGGAAAGTTTTACCCGTAGCTGCTACCGCCTCGAAGAATGGGCCATTCGGGGCCATTCCGAATGGCTGCGCAATGGCATGGCATTGCCGGCCGTGAATAGCCCATTCCTCGAGTAGCGGTAGCTACTAGCTACCTACATATTCATTTTAAAAACGTAATTATTAATAATGTGTTTTTTACTCGTGTGTTTTCTCGAGTGATAAAGACAACTAAATTATTTAGATACTTATTTAAAACTTTACATGTAAATAGCAAAATATTTACGGTTTCCAGCCATTTCACAATTTGTTAGATACACCCACCAATCACTAATTCACTGGGTAATTCATACACGCGAGACTGTGCGAGCGCGAGCGCCATCAACATCGTTAGAAAGAAATAGGCGTATAAATTACCGGTATAAGTATCGTTACTTTTACCGATACTAATTTTAGTTATTAGATAACGATAACGGACTTACGGGTATCGTTATTCATATCGTTACTTTTTTATCGTTACCATAACGGTATTTGGTAACGTTATGAAAAAAGTAACGGTAATTCGGTCCCTGGGCGGGAGTGTCCTCGATAGTACCTATCTAAGTAATGTATGTGACTGCAAAAGTTTAAAGTCGACTTTCCAGTAAAAACCAGGATTTGCCAATTTATGAGCTTTTACAGTAACATATTTTACGTAGGCAAAAGTAAAATTATCAACTTACTAAATGACAATGCTTAGTGTAAACAAGCCGATAGTGAGTATTGACAAGATTAATTAACAAATTGTTGTGTAACAACTTTTATAACAAACCAGCGTTTTACCGAGGTTTTGCCCGCGCCAACAATACGGGAGGCCATGGAAATCTCTCGAAAGTCCCTTTAGTACTTACATAAGGTCAAATTCGCTAGTAAAACTCCACATCCGTGATAGGTATCGATAACAAATATCAATAAACAACAAAAAAAAAAATGATGACTATGGTCAATATCGTGGGCTGCGGGACTGTTCGAAAGAGATACCGTGGCCCCGGAACACAAAAGGCGAAGAAGGAACATGGATGGGTTTTAGTCAGTAAAAGTCTGGCACCCCCTTCCGCTCCGCCCAGAGCGGGGGGAGTCATTTGATGATTACCCCCATCCGAAAAAAAAAAGTCAATACCGTAATATAATAAAAAAATTGTCCTCTTTAGATAGACATCAATTCCTATCACATCATCAGTAAGGCCCAGCGCACACCGCTGGAGGCGCAGCGGACCGCATTTGAAGACAACAATTAATATTAACTTTAACTTCCTTGATATACGGTCAATATAAGAATAAATTCGCACGCGGTACTCGGAGCGCCCTCAAGCTACTACAAGAGCATGCGTGCGACCGTATATCAAGGGAGTTAAGGTTTAGGAGTAGTGGTGGGTAGGAGATTTTTATTCTGATATTACAAGATATGACTATCAAAAAATAAATTAACAAAACATCCTCATCACGTCTGTCACGTTTTGCTAGCTAATTTAATTACACTCTGTAGAAAAGTGTTGATATGTGTTCATACACTACAGTTTTTGAGCGACTCTTTAACAACAAGAGGAACTAATGAACTATAATAAACAAGATGACTTGGAAAATTATGAGGAACACATCATTTAGCGCGATAACAACTGTAGTTCGAATCATAAAGATAATCTATCACAGTGCCAAAGCTTTGCAGTTTAAGTGAAGTTATTACTATTAGGAATTTGCTAAATAAAAGCTCGTAAATGCGTAAGTTACATTAAAATTTCACACAACACGCAACAATTTGACATTAGGTTACGTTAAAACATAAATGAGCCTTTTTAGGGTTTCGTAGTAAAACAAGGAAACCTATATTTTCGCCAAATCCGTCCGTCTTTTCTACCACAGTTTTACTCAGAGACTCCTTGTACTAGAAAGCTATAATTTGGCATTGATTTTATAAATATTGGTCACAACAAAATTGTGAAATAAAGACTGGGAAAATATTTTTTTGGGTACCTAAGTACCAACCCAAAAAAATATTTTCCCAGTCTTTGAAATTCAGTCAGTTGAAGTTCAGTCCAATGATATTCTATTAAACAGATATGTTATACACCTACAAAACCACAGAGAAAAGTGTGCCGCGGGGGAGAGACAGCTCACATACACGCAGTGACGCAGAATAAAGGAAAAATAGGCCAATTGGCCTGTTTTCGAGTCTTCACGATTGCGCGCTCACAACATATCTGTTTAATAGAATATCATTGTCCCAGTCTTTATTATTTACTTTGTTGGTAGGTACCAACAAGTAAAGCGGAGACTGCTCTATAGTTAAGGCTGCTCAACTTGTTTTAAAGTTCGGCCAACATTTTGATTTCGTGTCAACTGACGAGACATCTTATAAATAATAACATTTGCCTAAAGTTATGGTTGTACACAAAGTAAAAAAAAAAAGTATATAAAAGTAAGTAAATATGTTTTGCATTGAGTGAAGTACAAAACAAAGTTGAAAGTTAAAACCAATTTTCACAGAATAATGTTTAGCCAAATCGTGTCATGGCTCCCTGGCGGAACCAACTTGGCTTTAACAAGTATAATGTTACATAAAAAAATCTATGGAATGTCTATAAAATTCTAGTCCTGTTAAAAAAAGCTATATCTCTAGTTTCGACGTAAACTTATATTTAAAGTGGTTGCGCTGCGGAGTATCCTTTCCGGTATAAGCAAATATATATTATCAAATAATTCTATAACAATTCTATATTGAACTAGTACCCCCAAATACTCAATCTAATTTAAATATACGAACAAAACGGAGCCTCAAACTTTCTCTTTGAAAAAGTCGCTACGCGCCTAGATTAAAGTTCTTAACAAATAACGTTTACGTGAAATATAAACTTTCTCTTTGAAAAAGTCGCTACGCGCCTAGATTAAAGTACTTAACAAATAACGTTTACGTGAAATATATGATTTTTTTTTAATAGGACTAGAATTTTATAGACATTACATAGATATTTTATGTAACATTATACTTGTTAAAGCCAAGGTGGTTCCGCCAGGGAGCATGACACGCCAAATCTGTTTAAAATTTTGGTATCAATTTACGAAAACTTTGAAATGTCAGAATACTTCTTGTTTCGAGGAAGTCTGAGGAAGAGTGATTTGCATTTCTGTCATTTCTAACTGATAAACCCAATGTAAATAAGGCATACCTTACTGAAAATGCGTTTATAACGAGCGAGCGTTTTATCGGTCAGGTTTGTAAACCTGAGATCTGTTTTCAAAAGACTCGCCGGCTGAACACTGTTGGTGGGCCATTTCAAATGTGTGGATTTAAGCAGCCTTAACTCTCCAACTTACTTGGCATAGTAAAATTATCTTTAAAAAAACCATAGAAAACGATTATAACGTTAATATGACAGCATGTTACTGTTAAACTATAGATTTCCAATACCCATGCCGACTACGGAACCATTCGGAAAGACTACGAAACTATGCGTGACCAATTCGTATTTGGCCAGCTTTTTTATAAATCTAATATCTTGAAGAAATATTCAACTTCTAGAAGTCCATCTTCAGGTAAATCACTACAATGAATCGCGTTCTGTACTTTGGTAGTGCCAAGTTTTGCCCTCATTGTATGTGGGCGCAGCAACCTGGCAACGTCCTGAAAACAAAAGTATAGATGTTACGGTAAATGTCATTAATTTAAAATTATTAATCAGGACCGGTCATTATTAATAACTTGCTGACCTGGCGAACTTCGTACCACCTAACAGTCGATTCTTTATTTTTATTTTTTTCAGGCAATTTTTTATTTGTTTCTCTCCGTAAGAACCATCCTCGTACTTCCAGGAAAATTTAAAAAAAAGAATTAGCGAAATCGTTTCAGCTGCTCTCAAGATTTGCGCATAGCAACACATTCAGCGATTCATTTTTATATAATATTATAGATGAAGAATTTGCCACTGACGTTTGTCACAACGCTTCAGTACTTTTACATATAATATCAATAGATGGCGCTGATCAGCTTCGGGAATATTTTTTTAAGCGGCGTTATAGTAAAATCACCCGCATCACCCGCAATCGGTCATGAAAATCGCAGCGTGACGTGCGAGGGAACGGAAAATTAAAAAAAGCTGTAAAACATTACAACGTAACTTTGGAAACCCTGCCCATATTTTGATGTGCTGGTGTGACTCATTAGTGTTCCGTGCAAAAAAATTAAAACCCTTGAAATTGGTAGCAAAATCTGATTCCTTATGGAAATTATAATTTTTTTAATAATAATTTCATGCAAACGAAGGTTGCGGGGAAGACGTGACGACATGGCACTACTTTTCCCCTAATTTGAAATCTAAATTTATTGTATTAGCCATGATCTTCATAAGTCTTCTTTAACAATATCTTAAAAATGAAACATACGATTTTTGCAGTCAACTAAATGTGCAACCTTAAAATTATTTAAAAAATCTTACAGGATCAGTAGGGCCAACCAGCTTCCTGAATTCAACAGCAGTATTTAAAGTTTTATCTTTCGATACTATTTCCATTGCTACACAAGGACCACTCGAAAGTTCTTCCACCATACCCTGGAAATAATAAAAACAGTATAAATTACATTTTCGACTTTATCAACCCAAGACACCCAAATCCAACCTTTGCAAAAGTAATGGCAGTTAAAAGTAACAAAAACCGGCCAAGTGCGAGTCGGACTCGTGCATGACGAGTTCCGTACCAGCGTAGAGATGGAACCCCTTTAATTTTTAGTTTTTTACCCGAATGCGCCAGAAGGAGGGTTATGTTTTTCGAGACTCATCATCTGCCTAGCCTTTTCCCAACTATGTTGGGGTCGGCTTCCAGTCTAACCGGATGCAGCTCAATACCAGTATTTTACATGGAGCGACTGCCTATCTGACCTCCACAACCCAGTTAGTACCGGGTAATACGATACCCCTTGGTAAGACTGGTTGTCAGACTTTTTGGGTCTCTGACTACCTAACGACTGTCAAAGATCTACAAATGACAGCCGGGACCAACAGCTTAACGTGCTTTCCGAGGCACGGAGGAAACTCGGTATGTAATGGGTGGTCACCCATCCACAGACCACCCTAGGCAAGCACGGCTTAACCTAACGATCGATCCGAGCGGCTATTATTATTTAGCCACGAGCTCCTTTATGTTTTTCGAGACTATGTATGTATAATTGTTTGGCACGCTCTGTGGCCTGAACGGCTTGATGGATTTTAGCTTGAGAGGTGTCGTTCGATTCGTATTTACTGTGAGAGTGACACTGGGTAGGTATATCAAAATTAAAAAAACAAAATGGCGCATTTTTCGCGCCAAATTCAAATGTTTGGCCGGCTTTGCAGACTGAACGGCTCGATGGATTTTAACTTGAGTGGTGTCGTTAGATTTGTATTTACTGTGAGAGTGACAGTGGGTGTATCAAAATAAAAAAAACAAAACATAATTGCGATTTTTTGGCACGTTGTGCAGCCTGAACAGCACGATAAAGGGCTCATCATGAGGATTTTAAAATGGTATATCTAAGTAACTAAAAAGTGTCAACAGTCGGGACCCAATATAATCTAGACTAAAATCATTACATCTAATATGGGTCCTGACTGTTGCAGTCAATACTCGTATGTCCTGTTTCCTGAACTTGTTTTTTTTTTTCAGTTGTTTTTTAAAGTTATTAGTTATTTTTTACGCAGTCGGGTTTTTTAATTTTTTTAATTATTATTTTTTATTATTTGTTGTTATAGCGGCAACAGAAATACACATTCTGTAAAAAAATTCAACTGTCTAGTGTCTACCTATTACGGATCATGAGATACAGCCCGCTGACAGACAGACAGACAGCAAAGAATTAGTAATAGACCCATTGGTTACCGTTTAGGTATGGAACCTTAAAAAGCGATAAATAGTGGTACCGTTCTGTCATTCATCACTTACCTTATACTCTGGTACAATTCCCTTATACACTTCATAAAACTCAGCAGCATTAATGTTCTCGACAATGACAGAGTTAAGAGCGGTTACATTGAATCCACCATCATCTATAGCTTCTAATGCAGCTCCGAGCTTACCCTCCCGGATGGCGTGTGGTTTGACTATGCAGAGGGTGCAGTTAGACAAGGTTGCCGTCAACCTAAGACGTGTCGAACGCATCGGTGGCGGAGGAAAGAAGTAATCAATATCCTGTTGATAATAGAAATTACTAACTTGAGTTTCATCATTATTCATCAGTTACTAGCATAGCAAAACTATTTCGATGTAGGTCAACATAATCTGATGATAATAATAGGCTGTTTAGCATGTCTAATGTAATAATTAAATTGATCACTTACAAAGTGTGCATTCTCGTCACTTGTTGAAGCATGTACACAGTTTCTCACAGGATCAGTACCATAGAGAGCCCTTATAGTGCCTGGTGCAGCTTTTATAGGATCTGGGTCACCAAGAGTCTGTCTGGCCACGGCAACAGCATCTTTCCCGACAAGCTCCATCCCATAGACCAATTGATTAGTAAGATGGTCTAATAAAAATCTGGAATGCACAAAAAGAGAAATTCATCTTACTATAAAATTTCCTGAGCAGGAATTTTAATAAATTATTTGTCAAGAACTCAGAATTTTTACCAACAATTAATATTGCCAAAGTTGCGTAATAAAACTAGAACAGCTGCCTGTAGCATATAGAACTAATAATATAAAGTTAATTTTTTTTTTAATATAATTTTGTCTTTTTTAACCACTAATATCTTCTGATTGCTTTAAGTTTTGGGTTTGTATTAGTGTGATTTCTAAATAATAAAGTGTTATAAAGTACATTTGGTTAAAGTTCTCCGGAAATCTAAATAGGTAATACAATTAACTATAATTATAATAACAGAAGACTTTTCCTGTACTATATGTTATTATTGTAATTGAAACAAAAATCTTTGTCTAAGTTTCTTTATACTATTAGTTCTACATGCTGGTGGAGGCAGCTGTTCTAGTTTTACTACTTAACATGACGTTTTTTTGTATTCCACCAAAATGAGTCCATACACTGGTCTCAAATACAGCTTCAAGTATCATATTTAAAATAATAAATATTTTTATTAACTCTTTTTATTTTAGTTGCAGGTTGCCAACTGACAAGAGTTATTAGAAATATTAAACCAACTTACGGATAAGTAGGTTTTGTTACTACTTCCCGATATATGACATCAATATCATTAGGTGTCAAACATGCTTTTTTTATCCTAGCAATACGGAGTCCATGGTCCTTGAAATGAGTCAGGATTTTGCCAGCAATCTTAGTAGGCACTGGTTTAATTAACACAAATGTTCTGAAAAGGAAACATTACACAATAAAGCTTCTAATCACTGATATGCCCTAAATCAATGAATCACTGAAGTTTCAAGGAAAAGAAAGTTCTCAGTATTGGCCATGGAGCCTGGATCTAAACCACGTTGATTGCAATAGTGTTATAATAAAAAGAGTCTTTACTGCTTTTTTTTATACTGATTTTTTTTTTTTGTTCTTTGATCAATGCTAGACAGCTACCATTCATCCTGCCCGGAGACCACTCCGCCCACAACACCAGGGAAGCAACCATGGTGGGGTGCGGATCTGGAACGTAAGCGCGGGAAGGTAAGGTCAGCCCTAAACAGAGCCATGAACACCTGTGCTGATGAGGATTGGGACGCGTACTACGCGGCCAAAAAATCATATAAAAAATGCATCAGATTCAGGAGCTCCACTGGATGGCGCAAATACTGTGGCAACATCGAATCCTGCCAACAAGCAAACAGGGTAAGGAAAATATTGGCACAGCAGAACCCGACTGGGCCTGCTGTCCTCCGTAAACCTGACAACACACTTACCACCTCACCAGAAGAGGCGACGCGCGTCCTTATTGAAACTCACTTCCCAGGCTGCGCTTTTACACAGGCTATCGACTGGACAGAGGTAAATCAAACACCGTCAGAAAACGACTGGCGCTATGCACACAAAGTCGTCACGCTGGAAAAACTCCAGTGGGCGATTCGGTGCTTCCATCCTTTCAAGGCGGCCGGTCCAGACGGGGTCTTTCCTGCCTTACTGCAGTGGGGTGGGACCTCTGTCGCCAACATACTGGTACCCATAATGAGAGCGTGCCTGGCCTTCAGATACGTTCCAAAAGGATGGAGGGAAGTGAAAGTCATATTCATTCCTAAGCCAGGTAAGAGTGACTATACCAACGCCAAACACCACCGACCAATCAGCCTGACCTCCTTTCTCCTTAAAACTTTGGAGAGAATTTGCGAGAGAGAGCTGAGGGACGGCGTTTTGAAAACTATCCCACTCCACACTAACCAACACGCATACAGCTCGGGCAAGTCCACTGAATCCGCCCTCCATCTAGTGGTCGGCCGGATAGAAGAGGAGATTCACCAGAAGGGCATCTGCCTGGGCACCTTCATAGACATCGAAGGAGCCTTCGATAAAACAAACTTCGCCAGCATCAACACCGCGCTCTCCCGTCACGGAGTAGAACAGGTACTGACAGACTGGATCACCAATATGTTAAGCAAACGAGTGGTTCGACTTGAAGGGGAACAGCAGATGGCCTTGATAGCCAGAGGCTGCCCCCAAGGTGGAGTACTATCCCCGCTCCTCTGGAATCTGGTGATAAATGACCTCATCACAAAACTCAACGCGAACCATTTCTACACAATAGGGTATGCTGACGACCTCGCTATCCTCATTTCAGGTAAAGTGACAGGGACAATCTGCAACCTCACTCAACAAGCACTACGCATCGTTGAGCGGTGGTGCAGAGAGTTCGATCTCTCAGTGAACCCCACGAAAACTGAACTAGTCATGTTTACCCAAAAACGAACACTAGGCCCTTATCGCCTACCCAAACTTTTCGATACGGAACTCCAGTTAGCCGACGAGGTCAAATATCTGGGAGTCATCCTGGACAGTAAGTTAAATTGGAGTAGTCACTTAGATAATAAAATAAACAGGGCCTGCATCACCTTTTGGCAATGCAGGAGGATGATAGGTAAGAAGTGGGGCCTATCCCCTAAAATTATACTTTGGTTATACTGCGCGGTTATCCGACCTATGATCACTTATGGGGCAGTGGTCTGGTGGCCCCGTACCAAACTAACTACAGCCTCCATCAAACTGCAACGCATGCAAAGGCTTGCCTGCATGGCGATCACAGGCTGCATGAGGACTACCCCGACCGCAGCTCTCGAAGCCATGCTGGGGCTCCCACCGCTTCATCTGTTCATACAGCAGGAAGCGACGATGACGGCTGTACGCCTTAATACACTTCAACTATGGGGTAAGAAAAAAACACAGCACACCGCGGTACTGGAGGGATTCCACAACGAGTTCCCCCTGACGAAAGCAATAAACGATCGGATACCAAAACAATTCGTATTCGATAAGAAGTACAAAATCCAGCTCCACGAGGATCACCGCTGCGAGGGATTAAACCCCGCGGAACTACGGATCTTCACGGATGGATCTAAAACAGGTACTGGCACAGGTGCTGGAGTCTTCTCCGAGGATCTCAACATCCAGATAGCCAAACCTCTGGGGGCCCACAACACGGTATTTCAGGCAGAATGCATGGGCATTTCCCTGGCGGCATCTGCCATCTTAGCCAGGAAGGTTGTGGACCACTCAATCCGTATACTCTCAGACAGCATGGCTGTACTGCTGGCACTAAACAACCACACAGTCAACTCTGGGTTAATACACGAGTGTCACCAACGCCTAAACCAGGTTGGTAATCTCAATAATATAACCATCCAATGGATTAAGGGACACAGCGATTCCCGAGGCAATGATGCCGCGGACGAACTCGCTAGAAGGGGATCGAGCATGGCAGCGGTGGGACCCGAACCTATCGTGCCACTCCCTTTCGGATACCTACGCACACTGGTAAGGAACCGAACTAGTGAACAACACCACAAGCTATGGCTAGACCACGGCGAGTGCAGGCAGGCCAAGGAAGCACTTCCTACTATCGACGGCCGCCTCACTAAACGCGCGCTTCGGTTGACCAAACCGCAGCTGCGCACAGTTACAGCTGCCATTACTGGACACGGCTCTTTTAATAAACACCTCTTTGTCATAGGAGTCACGGACAGCCCCCTGTGCCGTGCCTGCATGGAGGAAGACGAGACAGCAGCCCACGTGCTTCTGCACTGCCCAGGGGTTGCAACATACAGGGCAAAGTACTTCGGTAACCCAGGTACTCTCCGCGAGATTGTCAGCAACACCAAGGCGCTGCTGGCCTTTCTCGGGGAGTTAGGGTGGATCGAATAAAATTCCCACCCGCACGCAAAATACGCGCTTTGACGTGGAGTTGCGGACACCAGCCCGCTATACAATACAATACAATACAATTTTGTTCTTTGTAAGTTTATTTTTCTGTCGGTCAAAATATGTGTCAGTGTTAATAAAAAGCAACTGAAGTTTTTAACAAAACTTCGTTTTTATTTAAATATCAGGTATAGTATATTTCCTACAAATTCCTACTGGCTACGCGCTCTGCACCTTATTGGGACGTGAGTTGCCCTATTATCAAATAAGCTCACTCCCCTGTTTAAACATAACTGACAAAATGTAGGTGGGTGTACTATTAGGTACACTTATGCCTAACCCTCCGGGATTACAGGCGTGATGTTATATCATTCAGGGGTTTCTAAAATCATCTGGTTAAGCATACACAGTTCACTTACATCTGGACGTCTTTTTGCAATTTCTGTCGAGTGTCTTCGGAGGCAAAATCCACAACTTTTATCAGCCGACCCAAAATGTAAAGGGTGCACCCAATATAAAAGCTGTCTAAAGTAAGGCCATTTACTTTGAACCTTCTCATGAAAGTTTTCCGAGTTCGTAAATCGAACATTTCCAGGGTACTATCAGTGGGATAGTAAAACAAATTAAACCGGCGAATAAGACTGGCTTGATTATCATACCACTCTCCAATAAACGAGTATTTGTCCCTGTATGCCCCCTCCTACACAAAATAAAATAACATTGATTAATTTGAAAAGTTTTCCAAAAAAAAAAAAAACTATGATTATTTTTTGACTTTACCATTTTGCTTTTAAACCTGAACTTTTAGTTGAATAAACAACATGGAGATCACATCAATTATAATTAATAAATTGTGTGTAGCCAAGCAATTTTGTAGTAAACTGAAACAAACAAACAATCCACAAAAACAAATTCCGCTACAAATACAAACGACTCGGATATTCGGGACATTTCGGGATGTCAGAAGAATACAGTCAGTGTCGGCAGTGTTGCCAACAGCGCGGGGCCTGATGTCGCCACTTTTTCACAGTTAAGTAGCCTAATGTAGCCGAATTTCAGTCAGCGGTAGCCATAAAAGTAGCCCAAAAAATTGCGATGAATAAAATAAAATAAAAATTATATCCATTTATTTATAAAACAAAAAAAAAAAACCCTAAAAACTTATAAGTACAATGTCACTCAGCTTCGTCAGCTGTTCAATACTAAGGCATCTAGAAGACATTCGCCATCAGCATCTTCAATGGTAGATGTTGATGCTGCTGTGCTACTAAATACCATAAACAAATAGGATCCTTTCTTTCATAATACCGCAAAACCTTTTACATTTGCGTGGAAGATGTTTTTTCTCAAGCTTATTTTAATTTATGATTGTGTTAATTTAAATAGTTGTCCCTGAACTGAAGTAGCATAAACGGCGACCAGTCGCCTTTCAGTTTTTTAGATCGCCGAATCTCTTCTTGAGTAGCCTAAATGGCGAAAAATCGCCCACGTTGGCAACACTGAGTGTCAGAATAATAAAACGGGCGAAACCACAGAGAACTAATAGAGCACAGATAGAGAGATATTTCAGTGGTCAACAACATGGAACTAATAGTTACTACGTAGTAAGTAGCCAGAATCAGAAATGGAAACGTCCTGTCAGAATATATTTTTTACATAACACGATGAAAAAGTAGAGATTACTTAGATAACATTTAACAATTTAGAAGTGATAGCTGGTCAAAACTGATTGTAGATGGCGCGTCCATAGCTTAGACCCAATCTGACCAATGAGATCAAACTATATTTTGAAATATATGCCATTGACAGATTTTCAACCAATGACGATGTTTGGTACAAGCGATGCTAGCGCCATTAGTTCCACAGTTGCATTCCCCAGTTGAAAGTGATTTATTCTATGCTGATGCTCCAGGGTAGCCCGCGAAATACAAAATTTCTTACGTTTTTTGCAATTTGCAGGCCAGTGCTAGGTTGTATGTTCATACAACACACGACATGTAACATACGACTTAACACTGACCTGCAAATTGCGAAAATTTGAATTTTGCGGGCTGGTTGAATGAAGCATTCACTTTCAAATCCATGAGAGCCAATCAGCTTGTTACATTTTTTCAATATGGCCGTCAGTCAGTCGACGTAAGCTTTGCGACAGTAGCACCTAGCTTTATAGTATAATCAATGATATTCTAACAAAGTATAATTATATGTTCTGTGGTAGCACCGCTTTTTTATTATTTTCTATTATCTATATAGTTCTAGGTTAAAATAAAGGTCTAGCTATGACTTCGACCTTGAAAAAATCGTATGAACTTTTATGGTTGTATGTATTGATGCCGTTCGTGCCATCAAAAACTTTCGATAACGCGGGAGATTTGAAATGTTTTAAATCTCCTTTTTCTTTTCAGATACCGGAATTTCAATAGGCGTGAGTGACAATTATCTAAATGGTACATTTAATTTGTCACTCACGCCTATTGAAATTCCGGTATCGACTAAGTCATAGAATGTTCGTTTCCTGTTTCAGCAAATATCATTTTGAAAAATGTGCAAAAACATCAAACGAAAATTCTTTGTTTATGGAATTTCCAAGTGATGTCAAATAATACAAGTTTTTTAAACATGTTTTAGTATATTTATTTTTCTTAATAAAGATTTTTTTGAGGCTTCCTCAACAAACCCTCGATTTTTAATAGTGCAAAACCGCTTCAGGCATATTTCAACTGTACTATCAATTATTCTTTTGAAATTCATCTCATAATGTTCGTCACACCCCTTCAGCCAATCTTTATTTAAATTATCGCACTTTTTTATTAAATAATGTTTTAATTTTTTTTTATAGGAATTTTCTTTTAAATAATTATTTATCAAACTAGCAGCATTTTCAACCATTTCACAGAAACTGGGCTGGATGTATTTTAAACTGCATTTTACGTCGTCGTATTCCTTAAATGATGTAAATAAATGACATACCTCAGTGTTCGGATCAGCAAGCATAATTGTTTTACATTGCGCGCAATTAATTGCCATGTGTTTTGCGATAAAGCCGCACACATATGCACATGCTTGCATTTCTCCAGAACACTGAGGTATATCTAACTCTTCCACACCTTCAATAGAAATTTCCGCTGGAAAAGGTGTGGAAGAGCTTGCATCATTTGTTGTTTGTTCACCTTTATGAAGAAATACTTTGAAATTATTCAATATATCATTATTATCATCCAGGCAGTTTCTGTTTTTATTATTATTAATTAAATTTGTTATTATGCTAGTCTTCAAAGCAGCAATAAATTGAACTGAAGTGGGGTTCGGATTACAACCACAGTTGCTTCGAATGCACCCGAAACAGTTTTCGAGAGGATCTTGATTGAGCCTTCGGACACATAATGTGTTAATCTGATATTTTTTCAAATTTTTAAATATACGTTCAATTGCGTTCATCGTCCTCAACCAGCCATCTTGTGATGGGGGCTTGCTTCTCGCCCCGAGAAACTTCATTTCCGTGAAAAAAACTCTCATTTCATTAAAAAAATCTAAATGAGGGCTGGTTGAAGACATATTGGTAAGGTATTGTTTTCCTCTTTTTCTGTCAGGCGTGTCACCATTCATAGCGTCGAATAATTTGTCCAAATTTGAGACGAGTGTCGCAGTCCCCACGGCATCTTGTGGTAATTCGTCTGAAAGCAAACAAAGAAACATCAAATGTTAAAAGGAATTTCCGCAAATAACATGACATGACAGCATGACACTGACCCATTTAAATGGGTATGAGTAAGTGGTGCCATTTTACATTGTAGTAATTTTCAACAAGAAAACGTTACTACACTCACATCTCACCTCAAGCTATTAGTATAGCTTATGGCAATAGGATTCCAGAAGCCAGATAGGTACCAATTGGTAGAATAAAAAAATCGAAAACATCTTTCTTAGGTTTGTTTTTTCTTCATTTAATCCGATTATCAGTATTTCAAGTCAAGACCGGAGCGACGCCATTATGACCCCGACGCCGGTATGACGCCATCATTGGTGCTAACTAACATTAAAATATTATTTTCTAGTAGGTCTTTTCTTCATGAGTATACATGCGCAGACGGCCGCCATTTGTGGTCATCTTTCGTGAATCGTACTGTACTTGTGAGATAAACATGACCCTCCTTAGGGGCCTGACCCGGGCCTGGCCATGACCCTCCTTATTGTCACAGTCGGGTAAAAAGGCTAGAAAGATGAATATAAATAGAAATATATTATGCTGAAACTTACTTTGGGCTACTTTGGCTAATAATCCTGCAGCCACAGAATGACTCAAAACTTGAGCAGCTAGCCGAACTTTCATCTTCTGTTTGCCATTTGGTTGAAGGTGTTGCTGGGTCAGTGCAGGAGCGAAAACGAAGTTGGGGTTCGTTTTATCTATATTATAGAATTCTTCGATGTGGCTCCATTTAGCTACTCCTGCAATAGAAGATTATAAATTCAATTAATATTCTGGTTATTTGATACAGAGAAATGAATATAATAATAAGGTTGGTAGTTTTGTTTTTAATATAATTATTAATACACTATAAGAGAGAAAGATTAAGATGGATTTAATATAATGACAGTATTGGCTCATCATAATGAAAGGTGCAATCACTCAAGTATTTAGTATCAAGTTCTGCAGCTAGAGCGGAATAGTTAGTATAGCACAGTAATATTACTGCATACCCACTCAGTTTTCTCTACCGCAGACGGTAGCGCATACCACTTCTTAGGAATGATATTCTTATGAATAGACCTTTGTTGTAAGTTTTGTAAAACCGCTAAAAATACAGGCTGTTATATCTAAAACACACATAATAAGCAATACCAACCTATTCTTCGTTGACCTTCTATTTGTACATCTTGTACAAATTGTACATTATGTTTTAAAAAGTTGTTTCTAAAACATTTAAGCAGGTGGGGCGGGTCTAATATGGTGACAATTTCATGTCCCTCATGGTCGAAGAATGGTCGATCTTTCGATGATCCTAATAAATTGATTGCCCGTAAATTGACGCCATCCAAATCACATACGACGCCAATGACTTCTAATCCAGCACCAAAACAAGTACTCAAGACCTGAAAATTCATATTTATTTTAGTTAACCTCAATGATATTCTTATAATCAATTAATATAAATAGTTTGAGGCTAAGATAATGTAATAAATATAACAAACAAACAGAAGGCCCACCTCTTTAATAAGTACAGCTAATCTGTCAGCTGTGACGCAGTCTCCCGAAAAATAGAAGGCTATCGGCTGTTTCCAGGCTTTTCTAACTCCTATAGCCATAAAAGTTAGGGCATGGCTTGCAATTTCTTGCGTTCGGCCCTGGGCAGCATGATCCTGGTAGCCATCTAATTGATCCAGTTTTGTGTTATAGGTCAAGTTTTTTCTTATTGACATTTCGTCAAAAGACACAACACACAAATTGTCACTGACTGACCTCTGTTGTGTGATTTCCTTAATTGTTTCAATCACTTGGTTGTTTATTCCGCACATCATTGGTATTTTATTCAATAATGCCTTTAGTGAACTCACACTAGGCAAACAAAATAGTCGACTTAATAGCCTATAGCATGAACTAGACTTTTTATACATGCTTAAGGCTAAAACTTTGTCGTCTAGTGTCCATCTCCGCCCAGTTAACTTTCTCGGCCCATTTTTTAACTGGCTTTGTAACAATAAATAAAATGAACTGCTTAGTTTGCTTTTCATTATGTTGTTCACCGCATTATCATAGTGCAAAGAATGTAATACATCCCTGTTGCACTTTTTAACTTTTCTAAATTTTCTTCGAAGTCTCAAGATTTCAGTTAAATTTTTTCTGCATCTTTTATAAAGTTTTTGTTTCCTGGGTGTTAGTTCGGTGATTTTTTTGACATCCAGGTCCCTTAATATGCCTTTCCTTTTCAATGATTCCTGTAAAACATATAATAATCATGTCAGAGCCTTCAATGGGTTAAGACATACTTAAGTTACTCAACATACACTACAACAACAAGAACGTTACAACAGATTACTTTATCATAATCCAATAATAACTCAGACCAGCAAAACTTGTAGTGTGTTCATTTCATCAAATTAAAAAAATTAAAAATAAATGAAAAAAAGCAAAGGGTTGGGGGTCGCCAATATGTTTTCATACTATGGGGGGTCGTGTCATGAAAAAGGTTGAGAAACACTGATCTAGACTCATCATCTGCTTAGCCTTTTCCCAAGTTTTTTATTGGGGTCGGCTTCCAGTCTAACCGGATGCAGCTGAATACCAGTATTTTACATGGAGCGACTGCCTATCTGACCTCCACAACCCAGTTAGTACCGGGTAATACGATACCCCTTGGTAAGACTGGTTGTCAGACTTTTTGGGCAACTGACTACCTGTAACGACTTGTCAAAGATCACAAATGACAGCCGGGACCAACAGCTTAACGTGCTTTCCGAGACACGGAGGAAACTCGGTATGTAATGGGTGGTCACCCATCCACAGACCAACCTAGGTAAGCACGGCTTAACCTAAAGATCGACCTGAGCGGCTGTTATTATTTAGCCACGAGCTCCTCTGAACAAACACTGATCTAGACTATAGAACAATAATGAATTTGGCCTATTCAAAGAAAATTAATTGAATTACCTTGGTCAAATCTGGGCTCTGAACGTTATATTCATTTGAGTGTTCTATGGATGTAGAACACTGAGAAGTACTGGCCGTAACTTCCACATCGGTCTGCATCTGTGTAGTCTCCTGATACTGAAATATTTTAATTAAATTGATTAACTTTCCTTCTATGAAATGTTTATTTTTCTTGCATATCTTTACCATTGATGGTGGTGTCCGTGCTCATCACACAAACATTTGCTCCAACCGGGATATTATGACAATTGTTCAACCTGGGCAAAGCCAGCAAAGACAAGTGTCAGAGCTTTTATTGAATTATGTTTGTCACAATAGCTCAGACTTGAAAAACTTCTATCATGCTCATTTAGAATCAAAATCAGAATAATCTATTTGTTAAACATAGGTATATACATTAAGGATTTTATAAATAGTAAAAGCTCTTGCTATGTTTTGTCGTGACAGACATTCAATTGAAGATTTTTAATTTGGCATACACGAAAAACAATATTAATTAATCTACGCTTAAAATATTATTACTACTTATTGAATTACCTTGGTCAAATCTGGGCTCCGAAGGTTATTTTCATTGAAGTGTACTATGGATGTTGAACACTGCGAAGTACTACTGGCCGTAACTTCCACATTGGTCTGCATCTGTGTAGTCTCTTGATGCTGAAATATTTTAATTATATTGATTAACTTTTTTTCTATAATATGTTTATTTTTCTTGCATATCTTTACGATTGGTTAAATAACCTGACTTGTGTTTTATTTATTTTACCTTCATTTTTGAATTCACTATGGATATAGATATCACCAATATTTTTATAAGGATTTTGGTATCGTATTTACAAAAAGGCATTTTGAGCAACAGCAATCGTATCGGCATCCCTGAACAATACTCACTTGAGTTTTATGTGCTTCTTTATGTGGTTGGTCATCTCGTAACTGGGCCAAAATATTTTGAGCTTCTGTTGGAATGGCAAACTTATTCAACCTTGTTTTGGCACTGCTAGTAAATGATGAATCTTCAAAATGATTGCCGCATAGCATTTTATGCTGTTTGTAAAGCTTCACCAATGATTCATCTGAAGACCAATCATCATTGGGAAAACAAAATTTTGCCCAAACTCTAGCCCTGAAAAAAAAAAAAAAAAAAATGTAGGTACACACAGATATATCTTTAAATAGTATAAAATTAAGTCTCTACCGCTGTCTGTTCGTTAAGATCTTTTAAACTACTCAATGGATTTTAATGCAGTTTTCAGTAACAGATAGAGTGATTCAAGAGTAAGGTTTTTATGGGTAAAACATAATACCTTCCTTTTGAATCACTACCATACACCGCTTCCATACTAGTATCTACATGGCACCCGTGCGAAGCAGGGGCGGGTCGATTTACTAATTTTAGAGACTAGACTACTTTAGAGACATATCAGCTAGTAAAGTGTAAATTAGCGCAAAAAAGACTTACTTTTGAGACCCATGAGTGGACGGGAGAGGAAATCTGTGAAAGGTCAAAGAAGAGTTTTCCTTTGAGTGTATACCGCATTTTGCACACTTAACATTCCCTTTCCCAACCATGGTGGAAAAACAACACAAAAGCGTCAGTATCGCACCAAATAATGAGTCTATATCTCGTAATTTAAGGTTTCACAACACGAAAGCGTCAATTTCGCACAGGAGTCTCTATCTCATAAATATTGAATTCACAACACAAAAAGCGTCAATTTCGCACAGGAGTCTCTATCTCACAATTCAAAAATACGATAAACAAACCGGTAAAAACACAAAAACAGCAGCTGAAAGCAGAGAAAAAGTTGGAAACTTGGAAAAAAGTTCTTCTTCCAGTGACAATACAACTACCGGCAAACTGGAAAAATTATAAAAGTTGCCATTACGTAAAAATATGAGTCCGACCATTATTTTTGGTAGTAATCATTTTAATTAGAATCTGTATTAATGTAGGAATTTTAATTTAATAAAGAAATTCAAATTTCTTAAAAAAAAAAACCGGTAAATGTCCATCATCTATAAATATTTCACTCATCAAAATATGACGAAATCTACCAAAATGGTAGGTTAGTATTCAATCGGGCATGTACATTTTAAATCCAACTATCTCATTCTTTCGTAGAGCGCTGTCCTTGTTTTGCAAATCGTGCCACTGCAGGCATTGGCCGCTTAAAAAGCTGACCGCCCCTGGTAACTACATACGTCATAAAATCGCGAACAATATTTTATGCAAAAAAACGTGAATTTCGCAGGCTACCCTGGATGGAGGATCAGCCTTAGAAAGATGACTTAGATGAAATATTATAATTTTGACGGTGTATTTCTCAAGAACCATGCGGATTTATACAAAACTGATAAAATTGTACAAAAGCTTTTTTTTCCCTTTTCTTTGGATAGGTACCAAAATCTTAAAAATCTCAGAATTGGATTTATCCGAATTTGAAGTAGGTAAACTTTAGTGCACCATAGGACCGTAACCCGTAACAATGAAAGTCGCTAATTCAGTCATAGCAGTGGCGGACTAAGCCCGTCAGAGGCGCGGGGCGGCAATGCTGAATGAGGCGCCCCAGAAAAAAAATGTAGTCATACAAGCTTTTTAATCAGTTCACATTTGTGTTTAGTTTACTTCGTTAAAATCTGGCAAGTGAAATTTAAATTCAAATTAAATTATTTAGGCTACATATTATACTTAAATAACAACAATATGAAATGGATATGGGTGAGGAAAGCAAAATAAGCATCGATCGACAAAAAAAATAGAAAAAATAAATCAAAGACAGTTTTTTTTATTTTTAGTAGCGTGTTGTGTTTTCGTGCCTTCAATTTACTGAACTCCTCATTGATACCTTCAGTGAAATCGATTTCTTTCTTCCTGGGGAAGTACCAGCTACAAAGACGGGAATTCCCCCAACGTATTGGAGGCGTTCAGAAAAGTTAAAAAGAATATTAGTACCGCGTAAAAAGTCTAGATGGCTGTAGTGTTTTGATCTTGATGAAATTATGTAGGTACTAGGCACATTTTTAAAGTCCCTTTTAGGATTTGATCAGGGGAACTCAGAGGCATTTTGGGGCCCCCCCAAGACCGGAGGCCCGGGCCGGGCCACCCCTTCCGCCCCCCTGTTAGGCGGACTAACACTGAGTCATATATATCCAATATTCAGAAAGTTGTTTCAAAAATCCATATTCTTAGCCAGTAATCAAACCTGTCGATTTTGTAAAAAAAAAATAACACACTGTACTAGTATACCATTCGATAGCGTCGTTAAGGCTGATGCTCAAGGGTAGCCCGCGAAATTCAAATTTTCTCACGTGTTTTGCTATTTGCAGGCCAGTGCTAGGTTGTATGTTGATTAAAATATTGCTTGCGATTTTAAGACGTATGTAGTTACAGAATGATAATGATCAAAATCATCAATACAACCACCCAAGTTCATAAAAGTGCAGGAATGATTTGGACCTTGAAAAAGTCATTTTTCCACCTTTATGAACTTTGAGGGTTGTATTGATGATTTTGATGAATATAAATCTGTAACTACATACGTCTTACAACCGCGAATAATATTTTAATCAACATAAAACCTAGCACTGGCCTGTAAATTGCAAAAAACGTAAGAAAATTTGAATTTCGCGGGCTACCCTGGAGCATTCACCTTAGGGAACCGACGGGTACGGCCCATTCACGACCTTGCCGCGGTGAGCGGCGGCTAACGGCCCATTCACGACCTTGCCGCGGTGAGCGGCGGCTAACGGCCCATTCACGACCTTGCCGCGGTGAGCGGCGGCTAAGTGCGGGGCGGCGAGCGGTAAGAACAAAAGTATGAAAATGTTTGAAGCACGCCACGAGTCACCGCTTACAGCGAAAACGCGCGCGGTTTTGCCCGAGCGAATCGCAGCAGCGGCGCGCGGTACGGGGAGCGGCGTGATCAAAAGTAAATGATTTAGTGTACTGTTTTAGATAAAATGTAGATTTCATTTATTTTTGTATTCATTTTTGATAACAAAATCATTTCCTTCAATTTCAATTTTATCATACATCCATTTCCTGTTCACTCTGAAACAAAAAACTTAATGTTACTGTTCTGTTAGAGCATTTTTTTATTGAAGACACAATCATCACATCTGTCTGCCTAAAATACTTTAAATAAAGCTGCAGTGATAATCATTCTAAAGGAGAATGGAGACGTTGGACCCACATAATTTAAAAATCAACAGAGCACCATTCACGGTCTAGTTTATAGTAAAGAGTTTATCAGAGTTCTATATAAAGAATATTGAGTTACTAGATGATGAGAATTAAAAGTTACAAATGATTTAAATTCATATCAAAACAAGTCATCATGCAGTTTCCGAACGCAACGTTTGACATTTACCTTTTACCAACTGAGAAAAGTGTAAAATTCATCTGTGGACATAGTCTGTGGATCACTCAATTGTTTGTTTGTGTTCAACGGCTACATGGAATACAGATAAAAGCTATTTTATGCCATTCTACTACTAAATAATAACCAATAAGCCCACGCCTTAAGTTAGGTTATAATTTTCTACCTTTCATATCTTTTTTCTCCCAACTTCTATGACCTACTTTCTATTTGCTTTTTTGTTAGTCTTATGTCATTCTTTAATTATTCATAAGTTTCCACAAAGTACGCTACCCATTTCACTGTCCCGAATTACATACAATCTTGCCATTCTCCTTTTTCAATAAGTTGTGATGAAGAGGTCTCATGCACTACTAGGCCACAACTTGCCCCAGGACTGGCCGGAATCTTGAATACAACTGGTTGGACCACTGGTTGTGTGACAAACTTTCTTCTTGGTTAGAGCTTCTGCTTACAAAAGTCATAGTTGTGGCCGCAAAGAGCACAAAAGAAAACAAAAGTTAAGACATTTAGGGACCTTCCATAGATGTTTTAACTTTTGTTGTTTTTGCTCAAGAGGTACAATATGATAAAACAACAATGTATTTCTATACAACTACTTCTATTACAAAAACAAATGGAAATTTACTTAAGTGTCAAGGTACAACTTATTTCAACAAGTGATTGTTTATGTATTTTTTAAATTTTGGTCATAGGGTTGTCGGCCGTGTTTTTAATATAAAATGGAACAAGTTAAGAAAGACGGTACACATAATTACCTGCACTCGTGTCCACACTTGCTAGAATTGCACTTTGTGCATGGAAAGTGGCATCCTGGGCAGGTTTCATCCAAACAATCACACAAATCTTTTCCAGTGGCTGCTAGTTGGCCACGTTCGTTGTATATATTTTTACTTTTTCGGCTGAAATAGGTAGCAAAAACATGGTTTTAACTAAAATCTAAATAAATCGCTTACTTCATCTAATAACTTAGGTACTTACTTCATAAAATAACTCTTACGATTTAGCTTCCGTCTTTCCCGAGCTGACGTTTCAGGATCAAAGTTATCTAAGAAATTCATTTTGTTTCTGAAGTTCTTCGTCAATCGAGACGTGATGTTTTTTGGTAAATAAATGGGTTATAAAGTCTTATTTGTTTTTAAAGAGTCTTCAACTCTAAATGATTACCAAGAACCTTTATCAGGGAATGAGTTAGAAAGGTATTGCTGTTTCGTCCCGCACACGTTATGCTCGTCAATTTGCAATAGTGCACAATGAGTCAGTAAATACTTCGCTGTTCGTATTCCTAACTTCGCAATAGTTTGTTTAGCTACTGTTTATCACGTCAATTTATTGATAAATTTAAAATGTTGTCGAATGAATGAAGAATTCAAGAATGATCCTGCTGAAATCTGACAGTGTTGCCAACTCAACTACTTCAAAATATGCTAGATTGGTGTAAAAAAATATGCCAAAAATATGCTAACCCTCTCTAAAAAATGCCAAAAAATATGCCAACTTATATAAGTGTCAGTATTTATTAAGAAATTAAATCAGAGAAATAAAATAAGTATCAATGTCTTGGTATTCATCAATATTAGCTGATGTGGAAGGCTGAGAGCTAGAGTCGTAATTCTCTTTGGTTCCGAAGTAATATATTGTCTGGAACAGTGTAGGAATAACAGCATTTTTCTGCTCTTTTTAGGCCGAATCTGATGTACAAAATAGCATTCAGGGTTCTCACCGCCAAACCGCCGCGGAGTCGAGTAACGATTTCAATTTTTATTTCAAGAAAGATAGTGATTTACATTCTTTTCATGTTTTATAAAATATGTTTAAAAAATATGCTATATGCTAAAAGCTAAAAAAATATGATAACAGGAACAAAATATGCCAAATTTAGCATATAATATGCTAAATTGGCAACACTGCTGACAGCGTCCGTTGGCAGCGTCCCCACTAATGGCTTTTCGGGCCGCCATCCAGTCACCGCATTCGTATTATGAAATCAAGCTCTGTGGTCTGTGATGAAACTAACACTCGAATTTTCATATTATTTCTTCAAAATTAATTGTATGTATTTCTAATTTCCTTTGCAGAAATAACGATAGTTTATAGTTGAAATAGTACTCACCCTTCATCCCTGATTTCTGGTTCGCGATCCGTGTCCCGGTTTCCAGGTTGTGGGGTGAAATTCAAAATGTTTTGGTTCAAAAACGGGTTTTTTGACCAAAACTCAAAATTTTTGGTCGGCACCTAGTAAGTTTTATTCCATAAATCGCTAGCCCGCGCGGAGACGGACAGCTCGCCCGCGCCCCTAGCTCGAATAAATTTTGACGTCGATTAATCAAGTTGGTAGACCAACACACTCCAATAAACTTTTATCCACTTCGCAGCTAAGCGCGCGGATTGCAAATACCCATAAACGCTAACATGCAAAAATTTTTTTTCAAAACATTTTCTGCCCGATCCGATAAAAACACCTGTAGCTCAAAAACTACAAGTCCTAGAGCAATTTCAAAAATACTGTTGTCAAGCTGATTAGATAAGGAATCTACTTATCTAGAAATCAAAATGAAATACTTTAATTATATACTCCAAGTCATAATGTATAGCAAAAAATAGTTACAAAAACTGATATTTCGCTAGAAATATCAGTTTTCTCTTAGTTTTTTATCCATTTTAACATTAAAGAAATAAACTAGACTATATTTCCTTTCCAACAAGACCACAATCTCATTTATAGCTCAATAGCATCATATCTAAATATACTTATGAAACTAGATACTCACTGTTTGTTTACATCTGGGAACTAATTTTTGCCAGCCGGTGTTGGATGAAAAAACACACAAACCCACATGTTTTTTGGTGTAGATAGTTGAACAATCTAATCACCTCACTAATTAAGCACTGTTTTTCCCATTTCACACACGTTTTAGTCACTAAATCACGTATTTCTTCACACAACACAATCACTATAGGTACATATAATAACTACTTTTTCACGGGCGAAATATTGCAACTTCGAGATTCCAAAACGAATTTACGTTGACAAAATAATGAAGCACGGTTCACAAGGATAATTTTGATATATAATAGTATCAGCTACCATTAAAAATACCAGAGTTTTTTTTTTTTTTTTTTTTTTTTTTCTTCTGGCTTCGCACGGTTTGTGCATCTCGCCAATGTCAAGTTATTTACAAAGGTAGGGAAACAGGAATATAAAAATATTATTTAGATCGAAATTTGGGATAATATAGGATCAGTAGGAGGAAAAAAAAATAAATATATTACAATTTAATATTATTAATGGTAATGAATGAAGCTATACATTTATATACAGGAAAACTATTTGTACAAAATAAAGATAGAACTGAAGTAGGAAAAGGAATACGGAGAGATAATAGATCACTGAAAAAGGAAGAACGGTCATATAGAGGACAGGAGAAAAGAATGTGGTTCAAGTCACCCACATCTGTGCCACACGAACAAGTGGGGTCGTCAATGATATGTAGTTTGGCAAGATGGGCTGGAGTACAAACATGACCCAGCCTCATCCGTATAAGAATGGATGTCTCCATCTTACCAAACCCAGCCCTACCAAACCACGGTTTTTCCGGAACGTCAGGTTGAATTAATGAAAAATAATATCCCTTCGATTTGCTACTGATATCCCAAGCTATCTTCCAAGTGTCACGAAGAAAAGTTTTTGGTAGAGTCACAAGATCAGAGCTAAAATTTACATAGGGAACTAAGTCTCCACACTGCACCGCATCACCGGCGAGTGTATCCGCCATTTCATTGCCGTGGATTCCAGCATGGGCCGGAATCCACGCAAACTGGATTGAATTACCCTCAGAGATGGTTCTGAACGCAAATTCTCTTATTAAATAAATGATAGGAAACTGCGATTTATGTTCGAAAGGGGATTTGTTGATGGCTAGAAGAGCACTTTGAGAATCTGTAAAAATTATAGTTTTTTTGAGTT
Source organism: Xestia xanthographa (assembly GCA_905147715.2). Classification (NCBI taxonomy): domain Eukaryota; kingdom Metazoa; phylum Arthropoda; class Insecta; order Lepidoptera; family Noctuidae; genus Xestia; species Xestia xanthographa. The sequence continues at coordinate 22,547,080 of LR990642.1, read as the reverse complement.
TAAAAAAGCGAGAATATTCTAATGCTTTTAAAATGCCGAAACATTCCCCCGTAAAAACAGAAGTTTCCGGAGGCAGTTTTATTTTTTGGACGATGTCGTATTGAGAGTGATATGTACCTATCCCAACACAACCCGTAGGAGAAAGCTTGGCAGCATCCGTAAATACATGGTGATACTCTAAGTGTTCAGCCAAAAATATATTAAAACTTGAATTTCTGTCAGGGTCTGATTTTTTAACACATGTAAAATTTAGGGTGGGGCTGAACAGTAAACTTTCATAACTACAGTTAAACATGGGAAGTTTATTGGAACGGTGAATAGGAGAAGAAAGTGAAAGGAATTTTTTATAGCTTATAACTAGACAGGGAGCACGTTTATGGGACCAGTAGTCAGAAGATTCTATTTGTAACACTAAAGAGTCTAGTTTAGGAATGAGAGGATGAGTTGATGACTGAAGAATCCGGAACAAATATTTGTCAGACAGGAATTGTCGTCTCAGATGTAAAGGTGCTTCCCCGCATTCAATTTGGAGTGCATTAATGGGACTGGACTTCATAGCACCCGAAACAATGCGTAGAGCTTTGGATTGGATGCGATCCAATTTATTAAAAGCCATAACGTTACCAGGTTCCAGTAGAAACGATCCATAATCCAGAGTGCTTCTGATGATTGCGTTATAAATAAGTTTCAATGAAAAGGGGTGCGCACCCCACCATACACCAGAAAGGCATCTAAGCATGTTTAGGTGATTTTCACATTTGTTAACAATGTAATCACAATGAGGTACACAACTTAATTTACAGTCAAGTATTACACCTAGGTATCTGAAATTATCTTTAATCGGGATAGGAGTTTGCTTATAGAAGAGATTTATTGTGGGAATATTTCTCTTTCGGGTGAATAAAACGGCCGCGCTTTTAGACGTGGATATATCCAAGCCGTTATGATGTAACCATGACTCCAAATTAGATAATGCGGAATTAATAGCCTGGCTAGCCAGTTCGACGGATTGGCTTGAAGAATATAACAACAAATCATCGGCATATTGAAGAACCCTAACATGGTCAGCTAAGGACGAGTCTAAATCAAAAGTGTATATATTGTATAGAAGGGGGCTGAGCACAGAACCCTGTGGGAGGCCTTTCCACACAAGGTGAGATACCACTTGATCTCCAAATAACATACTAATAGAGCGTTCAGTCAGGATATTAATAATAAAATTCGACAAATTCAATGGAACCCGTAAGGCTCTTAATTTATTTTGTAAAACTGATAATACAACATTATCATAAGCTGAATTAATGTCAAGGAAAACCGCGACTGTGGAATGATTATTAGAAAATGAAATCCGAATATCCGATGTTAAAATGCTTAAACAGTCACTGGTACTTCTACCTTTTCTAAAGCCATATTGTGAATCTGCCAAAAGACCCTTACTTTCAACAAACCATTCTAGACGATTTTTAATTAAGTGTTCAGCTAATTTCATCAGAACTGAAGACAAAATTATGGGACGGTATGAAGAAGCGTCAGATGGGATTCTATTTGGTTTAAGAAATGGCAACACCATTTGACGTTTCCATTCAACAGGAATGTTTCCAGTGATCATAATAGAATTGATAAGATGTAAATAATAACTGAGGACGTCATCATTTAAATTAGCAAAGAAGGAATATGGGATGCCATCACTGCCTGGTGCAGAATCCTTAGTTTTATGAATAACACCCTTTAATTCAGTAAGAGTGAATGGGCCATCTAGGGTCGTATGGGTGTCTTGGTTATGGGATCCGTTGGTTATTGACAGTATTGGTAAGGACAGGTTAGGGTTAATAGCCTCAGGAACCCAAGGCGGCGCTAAGTTATCTAAAAATTCGCTGGCTAAAGAATCAGGTATAGGTGAAGGGTTCTTGTATATGGATCTAAATCTACGGATGTTACGCCAGACAATCGTTGGGTGAGTATTCGGTGAAATTGATGAGCAGAAGTTACGCCAAGACTCAAATTTTTTTTTCTTAAAAAGTTTATAAGTTTCGTTAATTAAGTTAGTAACAGTTTCAAAATTAATATCAGACATATTAAGGTTATAATTATATTCCGCCTCTTTACGTTTGTTAACTAATTCTGTACACTCAGAGTCCCACCATGGAGGCGAGGGAATTGTACTATTATTGTTATTTTTTACAGGAAAAACTACATCTGCAGCTTCGATTAACAAAAGTGCTAAAGCTTCAGCACAGCTGTTTTCATTGCCATCAGAAATTACAGGCAAGGAGCAAAGCTTACTGTCAACAATGCTTCTAAATTTGTCCCAGTCATTATTATTTCTACTAGGTAATTTATGTTTTAAGTTAGATCTCCTTGGTGATGCCTTTGATTTGGAAGTAGGATAAGAAATAACTATTGGGAAATGGTCACTACCATGAGTGGAGGTTAGAGTATGCCAAGTTAATGAAGATGCTAAGTTTGAAGAACAGATAGATAGGTCAATTGCACTTTGGTTTTGGTTGGGATCTGAACGGCGAGTAGCAGCTCCTGAGTTCAAGATGCATAAGTTATGTGAGTCTATAATATCTAGTAATTCCTCTCCATGACAATTAGAAACAGAACAACCCCATGATTGGTGATGGCAATTAAAGTCCCCCAATATTAAGAAAGGCCTTGGAAGAAAAGAAAAGAGATTATTCATCTCTTGAAGGATAGAAGAAGAAGGGTGAGGAATGTAAATAGAAACAAAACAAGTTTGGTGCACCTTAATGGCTACAATAGAAATTTCCTCACTATGAGGAGGTAATGAAATGATAGAGAAAGGAATAGAGTTCTTGATGAGTATAGCTACACCACCATACCCATCAGATCTATCCTCCCTAATGGTTAAATAACCATTAATTTTAAAAATATGATTTGATTTGAGCCAAGTCTCTGATAAAGCAAAGATAAATGGCTCATATTTGTTTAAAAGGTATATAACTTCACTCTTTTTGTTTACTAGACTGCGGCAGTTCCATTGGACTATATTGGATGTGTTGTCCATTATGAGTAGATTGAGGTACATTGAAAGTTGAGGCAACGTTGGACGGTGAGATGTTGAATTGATTAAGAAGATTGTGTAATGCAGAGAGAAAATCGGTAATAGAAAAGTTGACATCATTTTTATCATTATTTGGATTATTAGAAAAACCACAGCCATTAGATGGCTGGGGAATTGTAAAATCGTTAATAATAGCATTATGGGCCTCTTTATTATAACCTTGTATAGATTTGGGTGGGGAGCGTGGTTTCAGGAAGACAGTCTTTTTATAACTACTTGAAGCCTGCATTCTATTGGGTGAAGAGATTGATGGAGTATCTGCAAAATTTTTAGAAGGAGAAGATAAAAGTGTGTCAGCATAAGATTTAGTTACTGGGGGGTATACTTTTGCTGCTTCAGCATAAGAAACTGAGCTATGTGCCATGTATGATTTGATCTGTTTTTGTCGAGAGAATTCAGGACAAGATTTATTAATGGCATAGTGAAAGCCAGAACACAGACAGCAAGATGCATTTTCTATTTCCCTTTCACAGCTATCTCCAGTATGGCCTTGACCACATTTATAACAGCGAGGTTTAGATCTGCACTGAATTTTAGTGTGTCCAAAACGACAGCAATTGAAGCATTGTACAGTAGGGAAAATATATAAATCAACAGGCAATGCATTATAACACATAAAGATTCTTTTAGGTAGAACCTGTCCATCAAAAGTAACAACTATGGATTGGGATGGCTTCCAAATGGTTGTACCATCAACAACGGATTTAAAATTAAGGCGTCTGACTTTTAGAATTGGACCGCACCCAATAGGAACTGTAATATTATCAATAACTTCCTCTGGAGACCATTCTGCAGGAACGCCCCGCACTAGACCCATTCTCGTAACATTAAAAGTGGGTATGAAAGCTTTGTAATTGTATGTTTCCAGACTATTATGTGTAATAAAAGAATTTGCATCCAGAAAATTGGAAAATGAGAGAGAAATTTTATTTCGCCCAATTTTTTTGACGCTACCATTTATAACATTTTGAAAGGCGTTGTGTTTAAGGAATTTACCAAATGTGATTGGGTGCAATGTAGTACCATCATCAGGGGAAATAGTTTTCTTCTGTAAATGAATAATATATGGTGCAGTGTCGGTTTTGTCGTATTCTTTACGACCGATTTGCGCGGGAACTGCTACGGATGGAGCATGAATATCAGCAACAATGGTTGGTATTACAGAGCTAATTATAGGTTCTGATAGAGTTGTAGGACTTGTAGGATCCGTGCAACCACAACCCGACGACTCGGAACCGTGGTTATTTCGGGTGCGACGGCGTTTATTACAGTGCTTGCACACATGTACGCGACTTCTTTTCCGGTGGCGAGCCGAGGACGACCCATCAGTGTCCATGCCCGACTCATTGCTCACAGTTACAAAATTGCCTGCCGGGGGAACAAAGTCCCCCGGGTCTGGCGGGTCGTTCATTACACGGCTTCAACAATTATGAGTAAAAACTTACCACTACCGAAGAAAGAAAAAAAAAACACTAAAAAACTACAAATTTATAAAAAATAAAGAAGATAGAGCACTAAAACTAAGACTACTGATCCTATGATAGCGTATTTTAAAATAATTTATCTTAAATTCAAAAAGGACGCGTCCGCCAAGTTGAACGTTTCCCGCGCTTTCTGTCAAATACCAGAGTTATCACGACATTTGCTGCGCAGGTAAATTCGAGTGTTAACCGTCTGTCAAATGAAAGTTTTTTTTTTTTTTTCGGCAAATTGTCTATGGAGTAGTGTTGCGATGTTCGATTTTATTATTGAGGAATTTAGTAACGAATTGAACACAGAGGTATAAGCTCTAGAGGAGACAGTTTTAGACGGTTTTTAATGCAGTTTTTTGGGAGGCGGGTGCGCGCCATACAAATGTACTAGATAGCTATCAAGTGTAATGCAGCCATAACGCAAATGACCCAGATAGCTGCGGAGAGAGCACGATTGTGGTCTGTGGTCCAAACACAAATTGGCAACCGCGTGCGGCAGCCGTGCTCGGCCTGTGCGTGCTGTGATTGGACGACTGCTGCGCGTGACCGCGCTATATCATGCGTCTATTTAGTCCTATAAAGCGCAGTAGCAATGTATCCTGCAAACGCCGCGTGTTGCTGCCGCGCTCTTGCCGCGCAATGTTTGGACACACCTTTAGGGTAATAATAACGAATACGGTAAAAGTCAATGTACCGCACTCAAAACATTGTGCTGATGGAGAGATTAAATAGTACAGGGGTCGTGGAGGTGTTTAAAGTAAAAATCTGACAATAAAAACATGGATTTAAAAATAAACTTGCGGAAAAGTGGGAACTTTGACCCCATTATCTCCGAAACTAGAAGGTTCCCGAGTATCATGGTCTATATCAGGGTTACTCAAATTGGGGTTCGCCATGTGACGGTACGTTCGCGACAAAATTTACGTGGTGGCTGGCACGCGCTGTCCAATATTATTCCAAAAATTTACTCAATTTGTGACAAGAAACAAGCCCATCCATCCCATTAATATTTGTTTTTGGCATGTACCTACGTACGTATACGTGTACGTATTCAATGAATAAACTTTATTATAATCTATACACAATGTTATTATTTTTATGTTGGGGGGGAAGGGGGGGTTCGCTGTCATCTGGAAACTTGAATGGGGGTACGTGGAGCCAGAATTTTGAGAAACCGTGGTCTAGATCAAAAAATGATCGCAAAGACGGGGAGAACAAGTGCCTTTCGGATTTGTTAAGAGTCTTTTTACACCCTTTAGAATACTAGGTAGTTTTTTCAAGTTTTACTGAATGAGCATCTCATACATATTCGTCCGTTTTTAATATTTATAAGGGTTATTTTTGTCTGAGATTTCAGAATTTTGTGGGTTTTTTTATCCAAATTTCTGCAATCTGGCGACATTTTACTCTTGATCTAGCGCCTTTAAAAAATCCAAGGTGGCAACCCTGGTTGAGATTGTCATCCACTTATCCGTCATTCATTATTTTAAATAGCGATGGGCGATTCCGGGATGTTTTAAATAGTAAATTGAATATTTAACATATAACCTCAAAACATTGGGATTATCGATTCCTCCACAAGGAAGAAGCCCAGAGAAACCGTTAATCAATAAAGATTTAGTGACGACACTGAAACGAACTTTTATTGTTTATTTTTTTTTTGTGACGGCCCCTTTAAATAGGAAATTGAATATTTAACATATAACCTCAAAACATTGGAATTATCGATTCCTCCACAACGAAGGAGCCTAGGAGACTCGTAAAACACCTGGTGTGTTATATAGGTTTTCAGTGCAATGGTGTCAGTATTTTCGTTGATTCAAGATAAATCTATAAAAATGCACTATGGCGGATGGCGACTGAAATAGGGTGACCATGTTTTCCAACGAAACAAGTATTTATCGAGTACTTAATTACCGAAACAATGAAGCAAAACAAGTCGTAATATATTATATAGGGTACAAGCATGACAGCAATTACTAAAATAATGTAGGTACTTAATCTAGTAGAAACTCATGACAAGAGACTGATTTGTATATAGGTAAGTACATATAGGTTTTATACAGTTGTTAAGTTTTTTAAACTTGTTTCTTGCTGGGGTAATTTACATCCCTTTGTGTGGCGTAATTTCAGGGAGCGCTTTTCTTAGATGCGCTTCGCGTCGCTGATTTCTGAGATATGGGACTGGGAGTGTTTAAGATTTGATCTTGAAATGTATTTGTATTTATTTGTAAATACGTATTTTAACTTAATTTTACAGGTAATGATGTTAATTTACCGATAAGAGTCAAAATAATTTTAAATTTTTATTTAATTTTTAATTATTCCTTTGACAAATCGAAATGTTTAGAATAAAAAGGATTTTTAAATCTCTTTATGTTTAGTTAGAGCTATTATTAGAGAGAGTTATTATTTTATGGCTTTGGACAAATTTATATTGAGTTGGCATGAAAAATAAAATCACACAGTCAATAATAGTTCACAGCGCAGAGTAGTATGTCTATGTATAGACGAAAACTGTATTGACTGTTTTTTTCATTTCTTACAAGATATTTTAGTAATCAAAATAGATAAGAATAACACTCCTTGCCCGTGGTACAGTTGGCTATATACCTATACGTGAAGTAGAAAATTCCTTCAAGTAAATGCATCTGCAATTTAGAAAAATAACATTGCAGCTGAAGTAATCACTATGTAAAAAAGAAGCCAAACCAAAATTAAAAGCAATGAAAGTGGTGTAAGACAATAATTGTTGCTCTCTGAATAAAAGCAGGTAAGTACTTACAAATCAGTCTGTTGTCATGAGTTTCTAGTATATTAAGTAGGTACCTAAATTATTTTAGTAATTGCTGTCATGCTTTTACCTATATAATTTAATATTACGACGTTTTTTGCTTCATTGTTTAGGTAATTAAATACTCGATAAATACTTGTTTCGTTGGAATATATGGTCACCCTATTTCAGTCGCCATCCGCCATAGTGCATTTTTATAGATTAATCTTGAATCAACGAAAATACTGACACCATTGCATTGAAAACCTATAACACATCAGGGGTTTTACACGTCTTTTAGGCTTCTTCGTTGTGGAGGAATCGATAATCCCAATGTTTTGAGGTTATATGTTAAATATTCAATTTACTATTTAAAGGGGCCGTCACAAAAAAAAATAAAGCGATTAACATTCGTTTCAGTCTCGTCACTAAATCTTTATTGATTAACGGTCTATCTGGGCTTCTTCCTTGTGGAGGTATCGATAATCCCAATGTTTTGAGGTTATATGATAAACATTCGTTTCAGTCTCGTCACTAAATCTTTATTCATTAACGGTTTCTCTCAGGTCCTCAGTTATGGAGATTACGTTGGCCGAACGTCCTGATGTTCAAGGAACCAAAATTCATTTTACTTTTAACCGGTGGCATTACGAGTAAAAGTAAAGCATTGGTTGTTTGTCACCAAATCGTCACTAACTCTTTATTCAGTAACAGTTTCTCTAAGGTCCTCAGTTTTGGAGATTCAGGTTGGCCGAACGTTCTGATATCAGGTCGTTCGGCCATAAATAAATGCTTCTAACTTTCGAACTGTTCTGTCACAAATTCTTTGGCTGGCATCTTTATGCGTCACATAATCGTCACTAAAAACTGGAGTAGCAGCCAGCTCCCTATGTCGACTGGCCGAACGTTCTGATGTACATAAAAATTCCCGTGAATTATGAAAATGTTCCAAAAAAAAAGAGGTGTTCACTCCTTTTCTATCTTTTGTGGAGAGGTGCGCCGTAGAGGGGTGCGGAAGTGGTCTGCCCCCAACAAGCCAGTTCTAGAGCCACCTGTTCAAGGCTCTCACTGCCTTGTTGGGGGCAGACCACTTCCGCACCTCTCTACGGTGCACCTCTACGGCACCTGTCTATGGCACATCTTTCCACAAGAGCTTTACACCCTGTTCTTCATGCCCCCAAAGAATATCCACATTTCGCCATTTCCTGGAAATTGTGCGCTTACTTTTTTTTGAGGCGGTAGGTTTTGTGACGTGCTTGGAATGAGCTCTTCGTCTTGGGAATCTTACAGCTGTTGTTCCTCTACCCGTCCCTCTACAGATACCTTGGCCCTAAGTTCTGCTTCCGCTAATAACTGTTGAAGAGTCTGAATTGAATATAGAAACAAATCAATATAACCAAGTATTTTACTCAACGAAAAAATAATATGAGTGAAACTGTCCTAATAGCAGTTATCAAAAATAGAAAAATAAACCGGCCAAGAGCGTGTCGGGCCACGCTCAGTGTAGGGTTCCGTAGTTTCCCGTCCGTCATAATAAGTGTTCCCACTTACGAGTTTAAAGGTGGGTATCCATTATGTAAAAATGCATGCATATACGAATATACTACAAACTTAGTCCAGAAATTATTTTTTACAACTTTTTGTCGTTTTTTGTACAAAAACTGTTGTTTCCATCAAGTTCAAAATGATTTTCCTAGAAAGTCCTTATAAAGTTCTACTTTTCAGATTTTTGTCATATTTTCTAAACTTATGGTTCAAAAGTTAGAGGGGGGGGGACACATTGTTTTTTACTTTTGGAGCAATTATTTCCGAAATTATTGACATTATCAAAAAATGATTTTAGAAAACCCCTATTCATTTTTAAATACCTTTCCAACAATATATCACACGTTAGGGTTGAAATTAAAAAAAAAATCACTTCCCACTTTACATATGGGGGGGCTACCCTAATAAAACATTATTTTCCAATTTTTATTTTACTACTTTGTTGGCGTGATTGATATACATATTGGTACCAAATTTCAGCTTTCTAGTGCTAACGGTCACAGAGATTAAGCGAGGACGGATAGACGGACGGACAGACATGGCGAAACTATAAGGGTTCCTAGTTGACTACGGAACCCTAAAAAAGGCTATAGTTTCAATATCAGCATATGAAACCTCCTTCAACATCCTCCCTTTTTGATATCACTGTTACTAATCAGTGCTCATCAGGCCAATCTTCTTTAGAAGTACCAGAAGCCTTGGCCCACTTACTGGTTTTGTCAGCATATCTGCACATTGATACTCAGTTGGAGTATATTTCACTTGGACTTCCTTGTTGGTCACCAATTCTCTGATGTAGAAGTGCCTAAGCGCTATATGCTTGGTTCTCCTGTGCAATTCGGGATTTTGGGATATCTTTATCGCTGCATCATTGTCCACCAAAAGGTTTGGAGTCCCATTCAGTTGGGAGACTTCTATGATCAGCCTTTTCAACCAGATCATCTCCCTTGCAGTTTCACTGGCCGCTACTAGTTCGGCTTCAGTGCTCGAGATCGCTACGCAGGTCTGGCGCCTGCTGGCCCAGGATATAATTCCACCGGAGTATGTGCAAAGGATACCTGATGTAGAGCGTCCTGTCTGTTTATCTCCTCCATGGTCAGAGTCACTGTAGCATAGTAGTCCTTTATTTCCTTTTCGGTAAATTAGACCATAATCAACAGTACCCTTGATGTAGCGGAATATACGCTTTACTTTTGTAACATCCTCTCGGCTGGGATTCTCGAGATTGCGCGAAACAACACTGATAGCATAAGACAAGTCCGGTCTAGATCCAGTCATCAGATACATAAGTGCTCCAACTGCTTCTCTGTACGGGAATTTAAGTTCCTCATCGGTTGCTATTGGTTGTGCTGTAGCATCTTTGATAATGGGAGTGCTCACAGATTTACATTAATACATTCCAAAGCGTTCTAGCAATTTCTCAGCATAATGCTTCTGCGTAAGCTTGATACCATCCTCATGCTTTAATATCTCCATACCTAAGTAGTATGACGCAGGTTTTACGGTTATTTTGAACCGTTTCTTCAATTCAGCTAAAAATCTTTCTGAATCCTTAGGGTTCGTGGCAGCGATCAAACCGTCGTCCACATACAACGCAAGTATGATCTTGGCACCTTGTTTAACTCTCACAAATAAACAGGGATCATTTTGACATTGCTTAAATCCAATACTGATCAAGTAATCCACGATGCATCTGTTCCAACATCTTGGAGTCTGCTTTAAGCCATACAGACTTCTCAAAAGTTTACACACTTTGTTTGTTCCGTCACTATAACCTTCCGGTTGGTTCATATAAATATCTTCATCAAGTGAACCATTTAGGAATGCCGTTGCAACATCAAACTGTGTTAGAGCAAGATCTTCATCAACTGCGATTTTTATGATCAGTTTGACTGTAGCTAGCTTTGCCACAGGGCTGAAAGTTTCGTAGAAGTCAACTCCTTCCTTTTGAGTGAATCCTCTAGCCACTAGCCTAGCTTTGAATTTGTCGAGACTTCCATCCGTATTTGTCTTAACTTTATAGATCCATTTACATGAAATTGGTTTTCGACCTTTGGGTAAGTCCACCAAAATCCAGGTCTTAGTTTCAGACAGTGATTTCATCTCGCTTTCCATAGCTTTCAGCCATTTCTCCTTCTGAGAGCTTCTCAATGCTTCTTTGTAAGTCTTGGGTTCAACGAAGGAACTCAAATTTAATACGAAGTCACCGTACCTCGCAGGTGGTCGTAACTGGCTTCTATCTCGAAGGACCCTATCTACACTTTCTTCTTCTTCAGAATCATATGGAGTATCGTAACTTTCCTGTTCCTGATTATCAATCTGAGGCACTTCATCCGTTGAGTCAGAAAAATCTTGGCTTGTCTGGGGCATATAGATAGATGGCTGATTGGCTTCATCTTGCTCATCCTCCCTTGCACCTGACATGTCAATAGGCAGTTGAATGGCTTCGCTAGGCTCATCCTCCCTTGCTCTTGACACTTGACCATTTTATTTTCAATGATCGAGGGAAATTTGTACTCATAATTTTCTTCGACGCTTTCATTTGCTTCTGAAGGTGGACGAGAGTGACTCTCTTCGTAATCTGTAAGAGACATTGGCAGCTCGTAGGTGTTTCTTTTAGGTTCAGGTATTGCAGAAGTTGTATCAATCTTAGTTTTCTTAAGTGAAGGTAACTCATCAAACACAACATTTCGAGATCTGATCAGTTTCAATTCCTTTACATTGAAAATTCGATATCCTTCATCACCGTCGTACCCAATAAGAATGCCTTTCTCAGCTTTTCTGCCAATCTTACTTTCTCTCTTTTGTTTGGGCACATGTACATAGCAATCGCTTCCAATGATTTTCAAATGATTTATCTTGGGCTTTTTGCCGTACTAGAGCTCATGCGGTGACCTTTCTTCTATAGGAGTAGGTCCCGTTCTGTTTAATATATAAACAGAGGCTTTGGCTATCTCTGCCCATAAACCTTCTGGTATCTTTTCATGAGCGTGCATCAGTGCTCTTGTCATCTCCACGATTGTACGGTTCCCTCTTTCTGAGGATCCGTTTTGTTCTGGAGTGTATGGCATCGTAAATCTTTGTTTTATGCCATATTTTCTCAAAGTGTTACGTACTTGTTCGTTATCGAACTCACCTCCATTTTCGCTTAGCAGTTCCATCACGACGTGTCCGGAAGTTTTTGCTTCTGCTAGAAAGTCCTTCATGCTAGCGTGAACTTCAGACTTTTGTCTCAGGAAGTAGATCCATCGATATTTTGAGAAGGAGTCTTTGAACAGAACATAATATCTGAACTTGGAGATCGAGTAAGGGAATGGACCACATACGTCTGTACTGATTAGCTCTCCAGGTCTGTTTGCTCTTGGTCTCTCTCCGAACTTCTGCCTATGGCTCTTGCCGAAGACGCAGCCTTCACAGATATCAGCAGAACTTGAGTCCAGCTTCACTCCAAGCTCTCTTTGTATCAGTTTTGCTACATGTCTCTTGTTCTGATGTCCAAGGCGTTCATGGTAGAGTTGAAGATTCTGTGACGTCGTTAGTTGGTTTATCTCAAGCTCGGGCATCAGTACTTTTACTTTAAGTTTGTACAGACCACCATGATACTTGTCACGATTCCCGACTAAAATGACTTTGTCATCGTTCTTCACATAACATGACTGAGCAGTTGACTGAAAGATGCTATTCTTTAGCGTATCTTGTGCAGCTAGCACAGAAAATAGATTGCGTTCAATGCTTGGAACGTACCATACGTTTGTTAAGACCAGTAATTCTTTGTGGCCGTATATATCAGCTTCAAGTTGAATAGAGCCTTTTCCTATGGCTTCAATCACCTCTCCATTGGCTGTCATAACTGTATGAGGCTCGTCAAAAACTTCGAAGGTGCGAAATACATCTCTTCTATTAGTGACGTGGCTTGTCGCGCCATTGTCCACATACCACAAGTCTTTATCTGTTTTCTTACTATCGCAGGCTAGAGTTAGGCCTGTCAGCATCCCAATATTTGAAGATTGCTTTGGAGGTTTTGGAGGTCTACCGTCCGCAATCCACTTCTTGCAAGATGTGACTTTGTGAAAGCCTTCTCCACAGTATTTGCATTTCTTCCATTTCTTTTTGCTAATCCCTTGTTTTTCGTAGCATTTCTCTCCTCTTAACATAAGAAGTCCATTGCTACTTCCGCTTTCTTCTAAATTCTTCTGATCTAAAGACCTCTCAAAAGCACATACTTGTGTCGTCAAGTTTTCTATATTTTTATCACTCTTATTCATCAACAGCCAGTTCGACTTAAAGTTGAAATATTGCTCAGGAAGTGTATCCAATATTTTACATAATATCAATAAAATTTCTGGTAGATCATTTCCTTCAATCTCATTGTTCAAGTCATACCAAACAGTCTTGAGAGTCGAAATATGCGTGGCCATATCATGCTCCTCGCTTTTCTGGTAGCGGAAGAACCTCATGCAGAGATCGTAACTCCTGTCTTCCTTTGCTCCATCATAAAGCCTATGAAGCTCTTTCCACATCTCACATGACGTTTCACATCGCATTACCTTTTGTAAAGTTTCTTCAGTCATATTCGTAGTAAGAATTAGAAGTGCTTGACTGTCACATTTTTTAAACATATCCATTTCATTCTTAAACTTTTGTAAATCTTCAGTTCTAGCCGTTTGTCCTTTCGGCTTAATTAACTTGCCTTCAATTGCTTATATCGTACCTGGAGTACTCTTCAGTAGTAATTTCACCTTGTATCTCCATGTTTGCCAGTTAGTGATACCGTCGATTCGACCAATCTCGATTTTTACGCCGGACGATTGCATTTTTGAGAACTCGTTAGTTTTTCACTATTGCAACTAAACAATGTTAATTGTTAACGCTCTGCTACCATGTTGAAGAGTCAGAATTGAATATAGAAACAAATCAATATAACTATTTTACTCAACGAAAAAATAATATGAGTGACACTGTCCTAGTAGCAGTTATCAAAAATAGAAAAATAAAAAGGGTATATCTTTGTTAAAGGTTTCATTAAATGGCCACATTTATAATAAGAATCTTTATTAAAAAATTAATATCAATAAGACACACATCTTACTTGATGTACCACCGACAAGAGAGAGAGCTACCATAGAGTACAGCACTTAAATACAATAAAAAATAAAACATATAATTGAGTAATTGCCTTTTTGCTCAATGACAATTTTAACAAGTTTCAATATCAGCATATGAAACCTCCTTCAACAATAACTGATGCAGAGACAAGCAGTTGATATCCGTAGATTCTTCCAGCACATCATAATCATCTTCTAAATACAAAATTATATCATTTACCGTCAACCTAAAACAATAAACACACAATGTTGAGCCGAATGTATTCCTACATTTTCTCAATAATAGCAGGGGGTAATATTTTCCCATTGTTTGAAAAATGGAACGGTATAGGGAACGTGCAGGAACTATAGGTGGCAGCACTAATCGACAAAAGTGACACTATGCGGACAGAAAAGGAAACTTATCACTTCTCATCGTGCTTTCAATTTACACAAAATTGTCTCTTCAATTATATTATTTTTGAATATGCTAAAAGGTATAAAATATGAGTTCCGGTTTATCAATAACGATCGTCAGCGTAATATAAATGTTTAATAATATGAATTTTATATCTTTCGTTTACTTTCTGATGAAAATTGTGGTGTATGAAGACATGGTGGCTGGCATAACTAAGATAGCTTTCATAATTTCAACACATGTTATAATGGAAGGGAATCCTTTATCAGCGAGAACAGTATCTCCAGGCTCTAATAAATCAATTAGTTCACAATCATTTGATGAAGCAATCAATAAAATGCAGTCCGTAGCATTTAGATACAAAACTTAAAAAACCAAAGGAGTGCAGGCAACTAAAAACATTATTGTGGGTATAATCATATTTATATTCTGAGTACATGTGGAGTCTTTGATTAACTGTTGAGGGATATTCGGTGTGAACTTTAGTGCGGTCTAGTAGAACACGTGTATGGTGAAGTATAAATGGTTCTGGTATGTTTGCATGGACGGTTGATTTTGAGGACCTTTTCAATGCAGAGTGTAACAAAAACAAGTTGTTTTCAAATATTTTTCTTTACTGCGTTTATCCATTTTTTGCGTTTTTCACCAAAACATGGTATGATAGTAGTATTCTTTGGAAAGTAATAGAATTTTACGCTAATTGATTTTATTTTCATTTTTGTGGATGTATTGGTACCTACATCCAGAAATGCAACAATGCATTATGATTAGTTAATTATTTTTCACTATAAAATTAATTCTGTTTACTTGTTAGAAAAGTCTATGTCAAGCATTAATAGAGCACAAGATTCGGATTGGCGACGCCAGTTGGCAGCACCGTCGTTGTGCACGTTCCCTATCGGAAAAATGTCATAAACACAGTTAAACACTAGATTTTACTATTATGTATTATAAACAAAACTAAATTTGATTTTAATTTGCAAGAAAATAGGTAATTTTACAAAAAACACAAATATTTTTTACTTACCGACTGTGGGACGCCATTTTTGTGAATATTACTCACAACAAAACAATATAATACAATCAAAATGCGCGCCTAATGCACTCTGCGGTGCGCATAGAGATAGAAAGAAATAGCGGTGCGCGAATTTGACAGATAACCAATTCAGTGTTACTCCTACGTAAAAAATAATACTGATTTACGATAATAATAAATATATAAAAAAAAAATTAAATGTTGCCGTTCCAAAAATGGATCACTGGGATGGATGATATCCATTGACTTGAGAAGTAGATATCAGATTCACATTCAGTCAGTGTTGCCAATATAGCATGTTATGTGCTAATTTTTGCATATTTTGTTCTTGTTTAGCATATTTTTTAGCTTTTAGCCTAAAGCATATTTTTTGCCATATTTTATAAAACATGAAAATAATGTAAATCACAATCTTTCATGAAATAAAAATTGAAATCGATACTTGACTCCACGGCGTTTTGGCGGTGTCGAGAACCCTGAATGCTATTTTGTACGTCAGATTCAGCCTAAAAAGAGCAGGAAAGAGCTGATAGTCTTACACTGTTCCAGACAATGTACTACTTTGTATCGGAAATCGGAATCAAAGAGAGTTACGACTGTAGCTCTCAACCTTCCACATCAGGTAATGTTGATGAATATCAAGACATTGGTATTCTGTTCCCATGATTTAATTTCTTAATAAATATTACATTTTTTAGAGAAAGTTAGCATATTTTTGGCATATTTTTTTACACCAATCTAGCACATTTTGAAGTAGTTGAGTTGGCAGCACTCCATTCAGCAATTCAAGCTTCAGACGTCAGAGTTCAGTCAGCATTGTTTTGTTCGTTCACACATTGTTGACTATTGTTAGAAATTTGTTGGTTAACTCGATAATATCACAAGATACAGTGTATAATAACAAGAATTTCGAATCATAATGGCTGACACAAGCAATAAAGAATCATCTGTAACTAAAGTTCCTATGATCTATGTTTGTGGAGGTAACGCAATAATAATTTGTTTGCTTTCTTTAATTTTCGAATTCAGTTTTTTTGGTTCGTTTATCAGCTAATTGTTAAATGTAAATCGATAAAGCTAAAATAATTTAGTATTATATGTTTAAACCTCTTTAAAATCTATATATGTGAAGTTGTAAGGTTTAGAATGCTAGGTATAATGTTGTTCCCATTTGTTCTCAGAATGCCATCGAGAGAACGAAATTAAACCAAGAGACCCCATAAGATGCAGAGAATGTGGTTACAGAATAATGTACAAGAAAAGAACAAAAAGATGTATCCTTTTACAAACTTTTATTTTAAATTCTCATTTTATTATTTTGTGCTAATGTCAATGACTAATGTATTTAGTTTTTGGGCAATAATGGGTTGCTTTTTTGTTTGTGGGTCCTGAAACTTCTTCCTTCATTTGCATTATGTTTATAATTTTTGCAATGGTTTACTAGTGACAGGGTAAGACTTGTTTTGTGATTTGCTTAGTAATCATAAATGCTTGGTTTGATGAAACTCTTACTTCTAACCAACTGTATGCTTTGCTTGGTATGTGTATGGTTTGCCACTCATTATGTGCATCAAAATAACTATCATATTTTAATAGCGGTTTATATTTTAAATGTTTCAACTGTTTTATGGTAAGTACCTATTTCTGATACTATTCACACTTTATTTTTACTCAATTTTTTTTTTTGGTTTTACTTGATTTAACAACATAGTATTTTTATTTTAAACAGCATGGGTACATAGTCATCAGCATCACATACCTCTCGCAAGCATGCCATTTACCTCAAGCCATGGCTGCTCCCATCCAGCTGCTACCAGGCACCTTTCTTATTAATACTTGTTTGTATTGCATGCTAATGCATTGTCTTGTGCATTTTGTTTGTTGGTGATTCTTTGAGTGTACTAGTAGGTACAACTCTACCTTATCTTATTGCTTTATGTTTTTTTTTTTTGTTCTGTATATTAATACCAAATATTGCCGTTGTTTGTAGTCCTATCACAAATGTTGTTTTATATAACAATAGTTTAACATAGCCAGCTATACTAAAAGTGGAGCTCCTACACTGTTCAAACAATTCTCATAAAATGATCAAGCAAGTTTATATCTAACATTTATATTATTATCACTATCAAATATTTACCAAGTCTAACTTTAAAATATTGATAAATATGGGAGCTTATATGGAAAAAGAAAATCATGGATATTATCCCAGAAGTACTTTAAGTATATTGATAAATAACTAAAACTTGCAAGCACTATGTTTTTTTCTGGATATTCGTGATAGGGATAAAATCCATGAATAAGTAGGTATCACTGTTCAGACATGACAATATTGAATAATTATCCATAACTACCTACCATTTTCAGTGGTCGTCTTTGATGCCCGTTGATGAAGAATGAAGAAGTTATTTGCTTTAGGATTATTGAGCATTATTGTATAAAATACGACATAAGAAAAATAAAAGGCTTTAATTAATAACATTGTTTCTTTTTTTGTAGTTCGTAAGACAATTGTTTGTACGTACAAACTGTCTACTAATTTCGCATCCGAAAGGCAATTCGTAGGGATTGCCTACACAGACATACAGACAGATATAGATCTGGCTGAACCAGGACAAGTTGCTAAATTAAAAGTATTTGTAAACTATTGTTATTGAGGTTTTTGTAGCCAATAATTACTGAACTTGTAGTTTATGATTCTGTTCAAATAATTTGATATCCTTTTGAATGCGAAACCTCCAACAGTGTGCTTAGGAGGATTCAGGATGAAGCAAAACCAAAGTGGACAAAAACTGACGCTAAAATATTCCTCGTTGTCATTTAATCCATAGTACCTGGGCGAGCTCGGTTGAATACCTAATATAGAGAAAACGAATGTTCCCACATATGAGATCTACACGCTTAGCATGTCCAATTCCATCTCAATTGTACTTAGAATAGACAAAGCTCTTTCTATACAACTAGACATGTCTTTTGCCCGAGCATGGGACTTCCCGTTTAGTCGATTTCTATGTGTGAGTGTGTTTCTACATAGAAATTATTTCCATATAGAAGTAGCTAGTGATGTATATATATATTACGAATTTCGATCGTCGTGTCACTTAGTCGTGGTGAAAACAGGCACTAGGCATTGAGTTAGGTGTCAATGAGTGTTGGTGAAATCATGAATTAGACATTCAGTTAGGTGACATTTAGTGTTGGTAAAAGCGGGCATTAGGCATTGAGTTAGGTGCCACTTAGCGTTGATGAAAACAGGAATTAGGCATTCAGATAGGGTGTCTGTTATTTAGTTCGATTCTTCTCCCTCTAGAACGTGTTCAAAGAGCAATTCTAAAGGTTGCTACCTTTCGTCCGTTTAGATTTCCGACACAGCTGCTCTACAAAGCATAAAATGTTTTCACAGTACGGCAATTATTTATTCTTCACATTATACTACAGCAGCACTCAAACCTTCCTATGACCCAGTTCCTGACGATAGGAGAAGGAAGGACGTGGTTTGCACAAAGCCTCAAACTGGACATGCTTTTGCTAGTCGATTCTACATGTTTTTAGAACCTTTTCTGTATAATAGACAAGAAACTAATCTTCATAGTCAAGTCACTGTCTCGGTCTAAGTTATTGGAAATGTAGTTGTACATCTTTACATAAGGTACCAATTTTATTTTTGTTATAGTTGTTATAGTCCATCCAACAAAGAGATTGTCGAGTGCGTGAGCAAGGCCCTAAGCAATTACTTCAGAAAATTGTTCAGGGTGCTTAGAGAGTTGACATACTAAAAGTCCTGACATCTAGGGGGTGAGTCGGGGTGAGGGGAGGGGGTTAAAGTTCCCATTTTTCAGTTTTTCGCTAATATCTTTTAAACGGTGCGTCATGGAGATAAGAATGTCCGTAAGGATTGAGGAGCCATTTTTTGTAGCTTAATGAAATTAATATACTTATTTAGTAGTAAGTTTAAAAAAATTGTAGGATCGATCCTCGATTTTGTAGTATAATACTTCAAAAGTTATATAATCACAAAGGTGGCACCTCAATCTAAATGTTTGGATTGAGGAGCCACGTCAGAACTTAGAACATCATGGATTAATATTTACCATAATTTAGTATGATTTTGTAGCATTTGAGAGTAGTTAGTAGACAAAATCTGAAAACGGTCGTTTTAAAATTAAAAAAGTTACCATACATTATGTATGTGGCTCCTCAGACCATAATACGACTCGTCATTTTTCAAAGAAGCAGTTGTTCAATTAATGCGCAATTTCTTCGTCATTTAGTAGTAAGTATATCAGATTTGTAGGACAAGATTCGTTAATTAAAAATGAGTGAATTTGGAGATATAGCACATTTTAACTGGCTCCTCAATCCTGACGTTACTATACATGCGAGATCACAACGTTACTCTGTAGCTACCTGAGATCACAACGGAATCTAAAACCAGATACACTAATATTTAGTAGTAAATGTCTACTAAACACATATGTACAGAACAACATTGTATATATTCTGTATCTGTAAAACAAATTACTTTTCGAAATGCCCTAAGAAATCGCTGCTAAGGGTGACCATGGTATATGATTGAAACCAAGAGTTTTTGAAAATTTATTTTGGAACAAATCGGCAATGTCTAAATCCTTTATGCACATAAAGTCTACTTTTCCAAAAATACCACTTTACCAAAATGACCACTTTTTCATATCGACTACTGCGTTTCACAAATTGATCTCTTTACCAAAATAACCACTTTTTCATAATGACCACAGCCCCCACAATGCATATAAATTCTACTTTACCAGAAAGACTACTTTACCAAAATGATCACTTTTTCAATGACTTCTTAGTCAGTGGAAGGGGAGGGGATAGATTTCGGATTACAGCTGTCAAAATTAAAACGGCTATATCTCGGAAACTATCGGTCTTAGACTAGTTGTGTGTAAGGGCAAATGATAGGTCTCGATGAGATAATACCATAAATCATTTATACTCAACTAACTCGTATCATTCTTTATGATCAACAGCCTATAATGTTCCCACTGCTGGGACACGGCCTCCTCTCAATGAAAATAAAGAAAGAAAGAAAAAGCATTTATTAGCCCGCACAGGACAAAACACAAATAAAAATGTTAAATTAACAGTACTTACAACTAATAAGAATTAAAAAGTAAACAAAGAGAAAAAAAAAAAACATGAAATGAAATTGGTCCTGTACGAATGAGAGGGAATGGGCTACCACGCGGGCCCAGTGCGGATTGGTAGTTGTCACATGTCTTCGAATTTTTGGTTCTAGGATATGCCGGTTTTCTCATGATGTTTTCCTTCAACGGGTTTTATTTAGTTTTTTATCTCACGATTCTATGAAAGCGGGCCCTGTAAATATTATACAAATACGGGTACTTACAAATATTGTAAACAGAAAATCAAACAAGTTAATTATCAGTCACAAATGACGTGATTAATAATAATATACCTAGTTCAGTTATACAACTGTAAGTTACGAGTATATATAATCAATTTATTTTTTGAAATATGTGCGTAAAGAAGTGAGCTTCGTCGCCAATGAATGTCAGTTTCTTTGACGTGCATATATTTTTTTCTATTTGTTTTCTTATGTACGTAGTAGGTAGGTGTAGAGTATAGTAAAAACACAAAGAGTACCAGTAAGTAGAAAAAGTTGCATTCCTCACTGTAAAATTATGATTTTCACTGTAAAATTCGTAAAAACACCGACCAACCAATTAGTAACCAATAACCAACAAATTAATAACCAACCAGTACTGTCAGTCCTTTTACACCTGCAGCCTGTGGGTTAACTATACACAGTGGGACATACAGCGATATGCGCGTTCAATACAATAACGCGTTCCGGGTGCTGATGGGGCTGCTGCGCCACTGCAGCGCCTCCGCGATGTTCCCAGCGGCTGACACCGGTGGCTTTACGTCCATCATGCGCAAACGGTACGCATCTATCACGCGCCGCACGCGCGACAATGCCAACAACATCCAGCGTGCGCTCTCGCGGATGGGTGGGTCTCTACGATACTGGTGCGCTAGATACGGCTGCACGCAGTCGTTTAGTGATTTGCCGCCATCATTGGGAAGTCCACCCGGACCTGCCACTTTTTCTTTATTTTTATTATAGGTAATTAAGTTTCAAAGTTTATTATTTATTACTATAAATATTTTTTTATAACCCTAGTTTGTAAGTTTGCAATTTTACTAACAAGTAGGGATGTAATCTTAGGATGAATCTAAAATAAATGATTTTTATTTATTTATTAGGTATTTTATTTATTTAGACATTGTCGATTAGTTGCAAAATAAAATTTCAAAACTAGTTATCCTGGTTTCATTCATATACCATGGTCACCCTTAGCAGCGATTTCTTAGGGCATTTCGAAAAGTAATTTGTTTTACAGATACAGAATATATACAATGTTGTAATGTACATATGTGTTTAGTAGACATTTACTACTAAATATTAGTGTATCTGGTTTTAGATTCCGTTGTGATCTCAGGTAGCTACAGAGTAACGTTGTGATCTCGCATGTATAGTAACGTCAGGATTGAGGAGCCAGTTAAAATGTGCTATATCTCCCAATTCACTCATTTTTAATTAACGAATCTTGTCCTACAAATCTGATATACTTACTACTAAATGACGAAGAAATTGCGCATTAATTGAACAACTGCTTCTTTGAAAAATGACGAGTCGTATTATGGTCTGAGGAGCCACATACATAATGTATGGTAACTTTTTTAATTTTAAAACGACCGTTTTCAGATTTTGTTTACTAACTACTCTCAAATGCTACAAAATCATACTAAATTGTGGTAAATATTAATCCATGATGTTCGAAGTTCTGACGTGGCTCCTCAATCCAAACATTTAGATTGAGGTGCCACCTTTATGATTATATAACTTTTGAAGTATTATACTACAAAATCGAGGATCGATCCTACAATTTTTTTAAACTTACTACTAAATAAGTATATTAATTTCATTAAGCTACAAAAAATGGCTCCTCAATCCTTACGGACATAGATAAGAAGTCTTCTACGCAATGAAAGCTTATAAAATTATGTACAACTTTTATCTTATACACTTTTTCACATTCCTACCTATTTTCGGACTACACATTCCGGAAAAGTGAAAATTGAAAAAAAAAACTACTTGAATTGAACACTACCTTTTGTATACTTCCTTCACGTTATTTGGGGATAAAAAGTATCTTATATCTTAAATCAACTCCTACTATATCAATTTACTAAATTTTATCCAAATCTGTACAGCCGTTGGGATATCAAAACTTTTATCTACACTTCTCTTATACACTTTTTCCAAATTTTCACCAGTGTTCGAGTATCGAACTCCGAAGAAAGTGAAAATGGAGTTCATTTAGTGTGATAGAATAGAATAGAATAGAATTTTATTTTGCAAATATGGGTAATACAATATAGTTGTTATGACATTTTAAAGTTCAGCCATATTTTACCATGCGGCATGCAAACATTTACATTATTTATGAAACAAGACCAGATCGATTATATTAATATTATTACAATTATCATTCAACAGATCATTTAATAAATTATTATCATTTTCATTACAATTATCATTAAATTAATAAATTATCATTATATTACAATTATCATTAAATTACTAAATTATCATTTTTGTTACAATTATATAATTCAATTAATAAAATATCATTATTATTCAAATTAATCAAAAAATATATTTTTCTCTGTTAGATGTGACAAGTACCTCCAAGCGGTGAAGGCGGTAACAGTTTGAGATCTCGTTTTCTACCAGTGGTAATGGAGCAGAAGCGGGTCGTCACTTTTCATTCCATATTTCCTGTCGTAGAAAACGAGATCTCACTGGCTAAAACTCCCATAATCATCCATGCCTTCGGGCTTATGTTATTGTTGTCGTTTATGATTTCAACCTCTTTGGCACGGTAGCCTACCCGGTAACGCAGGGGAGCAGCCAGAACAGTTCATTGCTTTGTAATCGTCATTAGTTACGCAATTGGATTATCCATCATGAGTGCTAATAATAATAAGTGTCCTGTGTGTGATAAGGACATCGTTAAAGGGGGTAAGGATGTTTCTGAGGTGAAACAAAAAGGAATACTCGGCCTTATCAAAGCTAGTAAAGATCGGAACGATGATAAGCATTAAATTTTCCGCGCCTTGACATCAGTTTTAATTCACACTAATTGTCGTAAAAACTACACTCGAGCCGATACAATTAAAAAAAATGTAAGTGTTGCATCTACATCTCAAGAAGAGGCAGGCCCGTCTCAGCTCAGGTCTTCAGCTCGTCAATTCGACTTCATGACTAATTGTTTATTATGCGCACATAATGTAAAAGAAGAAACCAGAACGCCTTTGAGCAGAAGAAGAATAGTACATTCAGTTGAAACTCTTTCTATTCAGTATCGTATCAGGGAAGCATGTTCTATGAGGAAGGATTCTTGGGGTGACGCAGTTCTTGGTCGCTTGGCGTCCATTAACGATCTTGTTGCTGAGGGGGCAGTATATCACAAAGACTGCTACCACACTTTTGTAAAGCCCATCGATTTCCCAAGTCCGAAAGCTGAAATCCCTACAGACAGCCATATCACCGAGGCTATGGAGGAGATTTTTAACTACATGGAGGGAAGCACCGATTGTCAGTTCTCCCAAGATGAGATTCTAGGTGTCATAACAGGGGTGAAACCTCAGTGGCGAACCATCAAGGCTGAGTTGGAAAGGAAATATGGGGACCGAGTATTGATCAGTCCAGGGGTCAACAGATTCAAATTGCCCGTAGTGTGTTTTAGAGACACCGGGGTTGAAGAGGTTGAAATCATAAACGACAACAATAACATAAGCCCGAAGGCATGGATGATTATGGGAGTTTTAGCCAGTGAGATCTCGTTTTCTACGACAGGAAATATGGAATGAAAAGTGACGACCCGCTTCTGCTCCATTACCACTGGTAGAAAACGAGATCTCAAACTGTTACCGCCTTCACCGCTTGGAGGTACTCCGAGCTTATGTTATCAATAAAATACCTAATTTATATACTAGCTCATATTTAACATTCGGTAATGCTTGTCACATCACACTAAATGAACTCCATTTTCACTTTCTTCGGAGCACGATACTCGAACACTGGTGAAAATTTGGAAAAAGTGTATAAGACAAGTGTAGATAAAAATTTTGATATCCCAACGGCTGTACAGAGTTGGATAAAATTTAGTAAATTGATATAGTAGGAGTTGATTTAAGATATAAGATACTTTTTATCCCCAAATAACGTGAAGGAAGTAGTATACAAAAGGTAGTGTTCAATTCAAGTAGTTTTTTTTTTCAATTTTCACTTTTCCGGAATGTGTAGTTCGAAAATAGGTAGGAATGTGAAAAAGTGTATAAGATAAAAGTTGTACATAATTTTATAAGCTTTCATTGCGTAGAAGACTTCTTATCTCCATGACGCACCGTTTAAAAGATATTAGCGAAAAACTGAAAAATGGGAACTTTAACCCCCTCCCCCCACTCCGCCTCACCCCCTAGACGTCAAGATTTTTAGTATGTTTATTCCCTAAGTACCCTGAACAATTTTCTGAAGAAATCACTTAGGGCCTAACTCACGCACTCTACAACTCCTTATGGGTGATTTATTGGGTGAACTATTATTAGATTTATTTTATTTTAAAACTTACTGCCCTAATTAAAGCAATGTAAAGTGATGGCCTGAAACACAGGTTTAATTATATCTAGATCAGGCAGGTCGTAGGTAGGAGTCAACGATAAATACTTGATTCTTTGAAATACTGGTCCTATGCACTTCCAACAGGGTCGATAAAGTAGATCGAATCAAAAATAGCAAGCCAAGCACCGAGCCCTGCGGAACACCGCTCGACGTCACGCACTAGCCTCGGAGATTACGACACATGTAGGTAACAGACTTCACGTAACGTAACGCCTTCCTAATGAAACTTCAGGACAGTGTATTGAACGCGTTGGAGATGTTAAAAAGCTTGAAGATATTTCATTAAGGCTTTTACAGCAAACAAAACTTGGCATTTAACTAATGTTTAATATAAAGAAATACATTCAGAATGTCAACTTATTAATTCACTCTATAACTAATTAATCAGTAACAAAATTATACAAAGGTCAGAATAGCATGAGCGTCCGCGTCGTGGTCGCTCGGTGCTCTGTAACCAAAAAAAACCGGCCAAGAGCGTGTCGGGCCACGCTCAGTGTAGAGTTCCGTAGTTTCCCGTCCGTCACAATAAGTGTTCCCACTTATGAAAAGGTGGGTATCCACTAAGTAAAAATGCTTGCATATACTACAAACTTAGTCCAGAAATTATTTTGTACAACTTTTTGTCTTTTTTGTACAAAAACTGTTGTTTCCATCAAGTTCAAAATGGTTTTCCTAGAAAGTCCTTATAAAGTTCTACTTTTCAGATTTTTTTCATATTTTCTAAACTTATGGTTCAAAAGTTAGAGGGAGTTTCCGAAATTATTGACATTATCAAAAAATGATTTTAGGAAACCCCTATTCATTTTTAAATACCTTTCCAACAATATATCACACGTTAGGGTTGAAATAATAAAAAAAAATCACTTCCCACTTTACATATAGGGGGGCTACCCTAATAAAACATTTCTTTCCAATTTTTATTTTACCACTTTGTCGGCGTGATTGATATACATATTGGTACCAAATTTCAGCTTTCTAGTGCTAACGGTCACAGAGATTAAGCGAGGACGGACAGACGGACGGACAGACATGGCGAAACTATAAGGGTTCCTAGTTGACTACGGAACCCTAAAAAAGGGGCGAGCCTCCCGCCGTCAACCGGCGGCGGCGTCTTTGAGATGTCTTGGGACATCGCCAGCACTCCCCTGAATTCTGGCATCAATTGTAGAGCGCCCGTGTCGAAAACCAAACAAGTTGTCGTCTAAGTTAGGGCCTCTGTTTATAAGTGGCAGATGTAGCGGTGCGGCGCGTGGAACACAGCGATCATCCGTCGTCCCAGGCCTTTGTCTGTTCAAGAGTCCGGTCAGATTCCACAATTCTGTCTCCAGCAGTCCACACTATAGAGGCTGGCGTTAATTACGTGCTCTGTACCTACCTCGTTGTTGATTTTATAACATTGCATTTGCAGGTGATGCAGTGTGAAAAGGGATCAGTAATAAAATTTGCACATTAAATAACTCAATGTATTATAATTATGTAACTCCCTTATTACAAATTTCTTGCAACAATTTAGTAAAAATTAATCCCCTTTCGATATAATATACATCAAAAAAAATTATATCTCTAATTCTACCATAATCATGAGTACACCATTTCCTCCAAACATACCGTCTCAATAATGTAAAATAGCTATATTAGAGTATATTGTGGCACAATGCCAGCGAACTCACACAGTACCTGTGTACGTAAATTCTCCGTTTTTAGATTGTATTTATAAATTAAGTTTCAATTTCATCATACACAAGTCACAACAATTTACAGGGTAATAAACATTACTTTTTGTACTTAACATCTATTTATAATACACACCAGACAGAATAATAGTAAGGATCGTACTTAAATAGATTTCAGTCATGTTCATACATTATGATGTACAACAAAACGCATACGGTATAAAAATAATCACAGCTTTGTGAGTTACGGTAGCATTGTGTCAAGCTGGCAACACTTACTGGGAAAATTACAAATTCTTAATGGCCCATACGTTTTTATTAAATTGGAAAGAATAAACGTATGTAGTTCATTATTATACTTATAATAGGCCATTTACATAGGATTAAATAGGTACATTAAAATTTATACAGTAAAAAGTTGTAATATTTTCTCTATTTAATAGGGTTCATGATATGGTTATTTATATGGATAAGAAATCTTATTATTTACATATTCAACTCGTTCCTGTTCAAATTTCCGCTTCATTCTCAATTTTGTTTAGCCATGCATTATTTTCTATTTTCGTTAACTTTGATATGCCTAGCATGACTGAGTTCATCCTTGCGAGCATAAAGCCGAAATGTTAATAATATTCACATCTTTTGTATTTGCTTGCTGCACGCATAATCAACCATTTACTTATTGTATGAATAAGTGACCGTAGTAAATGGGGCTTATAGTAAAATTAAAGGAAAATACAAATGTATCAAAACACCGGTCTTACCACATAAATAACAGTTCAATAAATCTTGTCTAGCCTTATATTCTATGTTTATGAAAAAAGTTACGAGCCATATTTATTTTTATACCCTAAATAACTGTTAAACATCGATACGTTTTTAAATTATGAGACCTCTTAGGATAGAAAATAACTGCTTCAGGGATTAAACCAAGTTGGTAACACTTTGTATAAGCATTCATGATGTGTGTTTTCAGCTACCTATATTAGTTGGCTCTTAGGACAAATAACTGGAATTTTGTAAAGTTAAAAAAAATAAAAACTAGTATAAAAAATTACAGCGGGATTTTGTTTGGAAGTATGTCTGATGGTTGGTGTAGTATCATCCTGAATTAATGTACTAAAGCCAAATATTTCGAACAAGTGCTATTTTTGATATGGAAGACTAACGATTTTTGTATATCTAAATTTAGTTTATGGAATTTGATATGCCAATTATTTTTAGATAAAAGATTTGGAAGTAGACGTTATACAGTGTAAATACATCATAAGTATATATTTTATAAAAAATACATACAAAAGTAATAATGGTACTTATCAAGATAAAAGTTGCTACATTTAAGGATTTTCAATATGTGTCATTGATATTGAAACATAGTTTACCTAAAATACGGACCACCAAAATATTTATGTAAGAATGTTCTGGATACGTTAAAATGGGAAGTTTAAGCATTCAGTTTATAATTTTCATCTGAATTACTATCAACATTTTTATAATCCTATTTAAGAGTTACCTATAATAACAAATACAATATGTATGTAAGCCCTAAAATGGAAGCAAATTTAACAACATTAAAAATTATTTAAATTTGAGATATTTACAAGATAGTTTCATAGTTACATCAAAATAAGATACAGCAATGTATATAATAATATAATTAAAGCGCATCGTTTTGTTTTCACACGTGTCTGAGTCAAACCCCAGTATGAATAGTTATACCTTAAACTAATAACAAAACAAAATTGCACATTAAAATATCCTACTTAAAATAATTTTGGCACTAAATATCTGTGGCACTATAATTAACTCGCATGTCTTTATCTTGACCTTCATTACCTTCAATAGTCTTTCCTTCAATATCTTTTTCACTTTCACTCATGTTTTCGCAAAGAACGCTATCTTCGTCATCGGATGAGTCCCGGCCAGCCGAAGGACCTGTCAATGTCGCACCATTAGGTTCTCGATACTCGAGCTTTGTTGGATCCTTCTCATGTAGCTTTCTTGCAAGAGATTGTAAACTGGCCAGTGAACTTGCACAATCCGTCGTATCAATGTCTGTTAAACTTACACCCGCCCGTTCAATTTCCGTAAATGTTCCAAATGGCAATTTAAATAAACATTCAAGCCGCATTACATGCATTTTACTTCTTAGATGTTTGGCTAGGTGTCCATGTATTCTAAACGCTATATTACAATCAGAACACCGAAATGGTCTTGGGTTAAAAGACGTAGCAGCGCCAAATGTTGACGTCATTGAAACTTTATTATGATGTGAACCAGAGCGTTCATGTTTTTGAAGATGTCCTCTTGTTCTAAAACTTACGGCACACACACTGCATCTAAAAGGCCTTTCCATGTAATGTATATTCAGATGCAACCTCAACTGTGAAGGTTTTGTGAATGTTTTGTTACAAAAATCACACACCCTACGACCATCTTCCATTAACCTGCCAGGTGAATAAGAACTATTTTCAAAATCTTTTCCTTTTGTAACTTTAAAAGCTACGCCTCCTACACCTATTACGACTTTTCTCGCGACAGGTTCATGTTCTAAAGAGGGTAGTTTTGATGACTCCGATTCTGAAAATGGTTCATCTGATTTTGTGTTGTCTTCACGTATAACCAAAATATTATCGTCATTAGAATCTTCATTTTGATTTTGAACATTGTCTTCGTGTGTTTGAATATGATTTATCCTTGCATGTTTTAAATATTCAGAGACAACATGTTTTGCATTTTCTGCATTGCTTTGAGCTTGTATGTGACTTGCCTTAGTCTCATTGACTGAACTAGTTGATACAGGGGATTCTCTTATTACTGGGACCTCATCTCTTGATACGGCTGGAGATTTTAACACATTGTCACTTTCACAGTCTATCATTTTGGCCTCGCTGTAAATGACTCGGGAAGAAGATACCGTCGTCATGAACGAACTTTTAATGGACGTCACAATTTTATTGTTGCTGTCCATGGAGCAGAAGCTATCGGTGAACGTTGATTTTTCAAGATCAACTTTCCTTACTTTACTTAAACTGCTACTAAGCTGGCTTTGCTTGATCTTAGAATCTTGCAACGCTCTTTCTGTCAAATATGTATGCAGCATTGGCTCTCCATTTGTCCACTGAGTCTGGTGATTAGGAAGTTTGGCAGTATTTGAAGCTAAGGATGCTAAAACACTAGATTCTCTGGCGGTTGGAATTTCAGGAATGTTATGTTGCATGGTTTTCATATCAGTTTTGCTGAGGTCCATTGGTTCATTCTCAGTACTCAGTCTCGAGTCGCTTGTAGAGCTTTGTGCGGTACCTGGCCTTTCCGGATTACTATCTGTGCTAACATTTTCCAGCCCTATCGGTGTATACGGATATGTTGAAGGTCTAGCGCTAGTTATCAATCCAGGAGTAGCAGAAGTGGTTGGTCTAGATCCTCCTAGTGATAACAAACAGTGCGCAGCTTCATGTTCTGGTAACCGTGATTTGTAAGCTTCTGTATCTGAAAGGTCATAAGAAATTTGGAATATTAGTTTACAGAATTACGAACTTAAGCACTAGCCTTTGTATTACCACCTCGGCTAGGTCCTAAGTAATAATTGTCACATTGATCTAGTGGTCGGAAGTGCCCCTGCAGAGCAAAAAGTTCCTGGGTTCGATTTGGGCAAAATATAGCTGGGTTTTTGCATTACAAATTGTTAAGTAACAGCCCAGGATCCTGTTTATGTGCCCGATTTATATTACATGGGACTTTAGAACTGAGACTGACTGACTAGAGACTGGAAGAAATGAGTTTGTAATATAGAAAGGTATCTCTACCTGACCCTTCGGGAAAATAGACGTGATTTTGTTTGTTTCTGAATAATAAAGTGTTACTTTTACGATAAAAATAAATTAATATACTTAAATTAAAAAACTAAATTGTAAACCTGGCTATATCATAAAAAGGTTATATTTACCGCTTGATTCTGTTTCTCCTTCGTTTCCTTCATCACCATCCGATTCTGTTTCATCATCAGTTTCACCTGAACATTGCGCCATCTCGCCACCGTCACCATCGTTTTCTTCATTTGGATTTATTCCTAATTCGCAGCACTTCTTATAGTGTGCTTTACTTTTCATATGTTTAGTTAAGTTGCCCTTAGTCTTAAAACTGAAATACAATAAAGTATTACGTGAGTCAATATATTACTAGAAGGACACTGAATTCATAAGTGTGAATCAATTAAAATAAGGATAAGAAGAGGTAAGAATAGTGCATATTTAATTTATACCAATTATTTACCTGAAAGCGCAATGTACGCATGTATAAGGACGTACGTCGGTGTGAGTGCGAATATGTTTCTTAAGCATAGAAGGCTTCTTGCAACGAATTCCACATTCAGAGCAAACATAACGTCCTCTGCCACGACCGCGAACGTACGTATATTCCTCATTACTTTCGAACCCACCAGTTACCTCCTTTTTAGTCACAATGTTACAAACCGAAAATTTATTTTCGTCTGTTTTCTTCATATCTAACAATTGCATTGTCTGGAAATCCAAATGATATATATTAAGTATCATTATTTCATACTTGTTTCATGAATAACTCAAAAAAATCATCAGACTGATATCGTACATTAAGATAAAAAAAGTACATAAACATACCTGTTTTTTATCTTTTACAATTCTCTTCCACTGTGATGAATGAGTCAGTACAAGATCCTGTTTAATCACAGCGACAGCTACAGCTTGCGGTCGATGACGTGAGTCATATAGAGACATAGCAGACGATGCTGACAATCCCAGCGGGTCTGGCGTCAGCTCAGATAATAACTGTAAACATATTCATGTATTTACAATACAATCACCAACTTCGTAAGTGCTCGTAAAATGTCAAATAGAGAATCATTATAAAAAAGAAGATTAATAATTACCTGCCAGTTACTGTACATTGATAGAAAATGCTGATTCGGAACATATGTTGGTTGAGGCCGATTGATCGTGCAGTAGAAAACTTTTGTCGAACATTTTAATCCTAGATATGTATAGGCATTTCCGTTTAAGTATAGCTGGCCATAGGCTTTAGCGGGGCGAGGAGTTTCTGGAGATACCAAAGGCATTGTATTCGCATTTGGCGTGATCCCGTGATGTCTTTTAGGCGTGAATGTGCCAGGTTTTAGGGGCAAAGTAGAGGGCCGCAAAAATTTTGGTTTTCTTTCTTCTACAGTAGGTTTCGTTATGATATTCTTCTGGAAGTAAGAGGTTTCAGACCTTTCATTGTACACTGAAACTACTGGCATTTCTTGAGCGTTAGTATTCTTTTGTACCTCCGATGAACTTGGAATTTGATTGTTATAAATTTCAGCTTTGGTTATTAGATTTTCAAAATTAAAATTGCGCAACTCTTTTTCTGATTTAGTTTCAATATTCTTGAAAAGATGATTGCTACTATATTTATCTCTATTATTTTGTTTGTGTGATGGAAAAATAATATTTTCTTTCAAAACTTGCGTTCTAGGAACACCATCGGAACTTCTCTTGACGGCTCCGTCTGGTCTGAGGATTGATTTAACTAAACTTGATGACAACGATTTCGAAATCAAACTTGAGTCATCTACATTCCTTATTTTTATAATAGGAACAGCTGAAATGTACTGTGGCATATCAATATTAAAGTGGTCTTGAGCCGTTTCATCGGCCTCTAGTTTTGATATTCTTGAATTTGGACTTTTACTGTTTCGAAATTGCTGTGTGTCGTATTTAATTATTGTTCCTTTTGAAGATTGAATATTTACTCTGAAATTTCCATGATGGTCCTCTCGAGTGGATTGCACGGAAGTTTTGTTGGTATCACTGTTGACTACGTTCTTTGGGTGAGGATTTGGATTTCCAACAAATACGCCTGGTGTGTTTGGTCCTGGTATACCCGGTACGTGAGGTATTAATTTACCACCGTGAAAAATTGTCGTTGCACCGTTTGGAGATGAAGGGCTGAGTGGAGGCAAAGTTAATGGATTAAACGCTGTAATAGCACTAAGTGGTGGAAATTGAAAGTGTGTAATATCATGTATATTAGGCAAATTAGAACTCGGAATAGAAGGGGCCGTTGATATTGAAATTCTTGGTGTCTGTGGCTGTGGAGTACTAATAACTTCTTTAGGTGTTGGAGGATTGTGCATTATCGTTCCACCTGAATGCAAGCCAGATCTCACTACAACACTGCTGGCTTCCACATCATTTCCAAGTTTCGATGGTGACAGATTTTGATGTATTAATATGGGTGAGAGTTGATTTTTGCTGGGCTCAATTCGCAGCGTTGTTGTACTACCAGAATGATCCAAAATTTTGACTTCACCTCCAAACATTTGAAGAGAGGTTGAATTATGTCTCATATGTTGTGATATTTCATCCATGGTTCGTAAAGTTGTCGAGTTGGCATCGATACATCTTATCTTGGATTGAGGATACAGATCATTTGATCGCGGTGAAATATTTTCAATCAACCTTGGACTGTAAGTGTCAGCCCGGCTATCGATTCTTCGTTTTGGGCTTGGTAAGGGCTTCACTTTAAGATTTTCTGTTTTTCTCACATAATCTGATGGTACTCTTGTATCTACAAGTCTTGTGTTTCCAAGTAATGGTCCCGGTGATGGTAAAGGTGCCACCACATCATTGGTTTCTGGTTTCAAGATAACAAGGTTATCAGGTTTAATTCTTGACGGTGACGACTTCGTTGAATTTGAAGGTCGTGAATAATTTGATGGTGTTTCTGGTAATCTAACGTTTATTGAATTACTTCTTACAAATAGGTTTTCAGGCCTTACAGATTTCATATCTTTCTGAGATACAGTATTAGTGCTAACACTTCCTTTGCAATAATACACTCTGTGTGTTTCTAAGTTATCAGCACTTCGATATATTATCTGACATAAGGGACATATAAATAATGGTCCCTCAATTAACTCACCCGTCACTGACGCCAACCCGTTCATCTTGGTTTTTAGTAGGAGATCTTTTATAATGGAACCTTCTGGATTTAAAGGATGTTTTTGATGTTCACTCTGTGAGAAACTTTCAGAATGAGATCTTTTTCTATATGAATTTTCGTTTTCATGATTAGATTTTGTCAAGTTTAGTGGTGATGGTTCTGATTTGATTTCAGCTAATTCAGTCATAAATTGTTTACTCTCCGCTATTTGTTTAATTTTGCCATATTTCTTTTGTAATGGTGTTTCAATTACGTCAACAATAGCTTCATTATCTGATATAATTTTCGAGATATGTTCTGTAAGGAAGTCAGCATTTGGGGAAATAGATTTTTTAACTTTATCTTTTTCGTCGCTTTCTTGATATAGTGCTGCTCTAAATTTGGGTTTATATATCGTTTTTGTTCTATTATTCTCAATTAATGATAAACTCGTGCTCGTTGAAGGCATGCTCGTATCAATAATTAATTCTGAAGAATCATTTGACTCCACATTCTCGGCACGTATTATAGAAGCATCAGAACCAGTTTCTGACACAGATGTGGGCGGAATAGACGTGTCACTTTCTGAACCTCCAGATAAGTCGTCATCATTTAAAGTTACTGATACGTCAGCTCCTTGCATTCTTAAGGCATGTGTTCTTGATCTCTGATGTTTGTATAAATTGGATTTTGTTTTAAAAGCAAAACCACAAGGTACACAAGGGTATGGTCTCTCATTCGTATGAGCTCTGATATGTTTTTGAAGAACTGAAGGCTTGGCACAAGATAATTTACAGTAGGGACATATATAACGTCCACCCACTCCACCATTATAGGCTTCTTTGATTAAATCATTTTCAAGATTCTCAGTCTTATTAGAAAATTCATCAGTAACACTGGTCTGACCAGCTACTTGAACAAAATTATTTACATTACTTAATCTACTATTTTCATCGTTATAATTAATTTGTACATTTTCCTCTACATCCTGAACTTCTAAATGCTGTTTATCTGCTTTTGTTTTAATTTTCTCTATTTCTGGATGTTCTGCTGCGATACTGCTATTCGATATTGAAAGACTGCAAGCAGTCGACGATACAATCGTTTCCTTAAGTCTGGTTTCCCCCGTTTTTGATAGATTTCCAGGAAACACAGACATCGTAGATGCCATTTTTTTGAATTTCTTATGAAGATAGCTGTGATCATTGTTATTGGCGAAATTGCTATCTAAACGTTTTTCTTGAGTAAGCGGCATCGTACCCGCGACGTTTGAACCTGAAACAAAAAATGCATCATTGTAATTCATACCCTTACAATTTTGTATTTATTTTAACCGAAGCAGTTAAGTACACCATAACCTATTAAAGTATTATTTTAATCATACAGTGTGAAGTAATACCGCTGTTAGAAAATGTAGAACAGTCTCTGATCCAATAAATGTAGGTATTTTTTTATTGATTTAAGCCATTACTAGTATATTTATGTTATTCGATGTCCAGTATACATTTTTAAGAAATAATTGGTACAATTTATTTATCTAAAGAGAGATATGAGGCTGAAAAATATTTTTTTTGTTAAGATGTGTGTCTTCACTCACGTGAATTTTATCGGGGATGCCCGAACCAAGAGTTCGGTTCGTGACCTCGCCGCGTGATCAGTTCCTGATATTATGGTCTATAGTTGTGTACGAAACTTTCAAAAGACGAGTTTACACTAGAGCATTTTCTTTTTAATGTTACGTTCTTACTAGTACTCGACATGGTGTTCGCAGTAATGCTCACGGTGAGTGAGCATTTACCTGTCACATTCCTTTCGTTTACTCTTAGTTGAAATGTTGGATTTGCGCGAAATTTTATTTTTTTTACGTGTAAATACTCTAGTCGATACTCACCTTTAGGCAAACCCGAGAAAATAGGTACACGTGAGTAAACCGTACATACATCCAAAATATGAATTTCATATTACACTCGAAAGCTTCAATAATTAATTCAGTAGGTATTCTTCCAAGGAAATCAAAGTTCATGAGCTGTATGAGTAACTTTTGAGGCCAGCAATGGAATAGTAAAAAAACCGGCCAAGTGCGAGTCGGACTCGCACACGAAGGGTTCCGTACCATTGACTATATTTAGTATTTGTTGTTATAGCGGCAACAGAAATACATCATCTGTGAAAATTTCAACTGTCTAGCTGTCACGGTTCATGAGATACAGCCTGGTGACAGACAGACGGACAGACAGCGAAGTCTTAGTAATAGGGTTCCGTTTTTACCCTTTGGGTACGGAACCCTAAAGCAGCATCGTCTTCGCCTATGTAGTTATTTTTGTATGTAACAGCAGATTAACTTCCAACATTTCAGAGTATTTCATAGTTATTATTAGTACTTTCATTGAGTAGAAAGATACGAGAGGAGCTCGTGGCTAAATAATAACAGCCGCTCGGGTCGATCGTTAGGTTAAGCCGTGCTTGCCTAGGTAGGTCTGTGGATGGGTGACCACCCATTACATACCGAGTTTCCTCCGTGCCTCGGAAAGCACGTTAAGCCGTTGGTCCCGGCTGTCATTTGTAGATCTTTGACAGTCGTTAGGTAGTCAGAGGCCCAAAAAGTCTGACAACCAGTCTTACCAAGGAGTATCGTATTACAAGGTACAAACTGGGTTGTGGAGGTCAGATAGGCAGTCGCTCCATGTAAAATACTGGTAGGTGGTACTGGTAGTGGTGGTGGTGGTATACTGGTATTCAGCTGCATCCGGTAAAACTGGAAGCCGACCCCAACATAGTTGGGAAAAGGCTAGGCAGATGATGATGATGATTGAGTAGAAAGATGCCAATAATAATATCGTAGGTGGTAGGTATCCGAAGTGAGCTAACATTATCTCCTAAAGTACCTTAACAAGGTACTTTAGGATGCCCATGGCCATGGGGATTTCCTTCTGTGTTAAGTTTTGGTTAAGACCGTTTTGATTTTTTTAACTTTGCCCCTCTCTAGGAAAATGTCCTGTATCGTGGGTGCGTTTGCAAGCATTGAAACTCACATAAATAAAAATCCAGACTATTAACAAGTACCTTTTGGCCATCCAAATATTTGTAGTTTAGCAAAGATTTGTGTAAGTTTAATTTCGATTAATGGTGAAGGAATTTCTAG
Organism: Xestia xanthographa; assembly: GCA_905147715.2. Lineage (NCBI taxonomy): Eukaryota > Metazoa > Arthropoda > Insecta > Lepidoptera > Noctuidae > Xestia > Xestia xanthographa. The sequence continues at coordinate 22,510,153 of LR990642.1, read as the reverse complement.
ATTAAACGCCAATTTGTTTCAATCGACATTCTGGGAAAGTAATGTAGTATCTAAAAAAATACTGTTGAATTGATTACCATTGCGATTCTTTATTAATTCATTTAATTTTAAGGATTCGAGAGGGCAGTTAATCATCGAATAGTAAAATATCGGTAACGCTCTAAAATCGTGGATACATATGCGTTTAAATTAAGATCCCCTAAGTTACAACAAAAGACATTTCCAATGACAACATGATACTCCTTTTTTAGGCAGTCGTGTACAAATGTAACAAAAGTCGTAGCTACACATTTATGCGCAATTTTTTGCTATACAAATTTTTAAATATTTAATAATGAGCTTTGCGATGCGACGATATTCATTATTTGCATTATCACTATACCTACACTTGACCATTTCATAGACCTACTCAGTAACTGCAGTAATTGTTGAAAGAAAGATTAAATTTTCGCGGGCTATCCTACTTCTTATGTTTACTTACCTACTATTTTGGAAAAAGTTCGAACACTAGCAGCAACAATATATACAAGAAAAGTGCTAGATTTAAACGTAGGTAATTTTTGTTTATGTTTATTCATTCAAGACCTTTAAATTTTGTATGTCAAATCATTGAAAAGAACTCGACACAAAACAGCGAACAGCGACGCGATGTGGAGAACGTGAACGTGTTGACGCAACACAACGCGCATGTGCCGCGCTATTTCTATTGGTGTGTAGTGTGAGTGTGACATCACCGTGACGTCACGCTAATAGACGAGGATATCCCCAGTCGGCGTTGCTTTCTGTCGTGTTTTTTTTACAACTGACGAAATAAATAGCTTTCATTATTATCAAGGCAGGTACTTATTTCAGTGAACGTTTGGATTATGATCTGTGTCCGTTGTGACTACAGTGAAGACTGAGCTCTGGGACTCTGGGTTAACATTATAATTTAGTTTACTTATAACAGTTTAATGAATCTCATTTTACTTCGTGTTATTTATGTATAGTTAGGTAATTAAAATATGTTCGCTCATTTAGAATTATTAATATAGTAAGTAGGTACACATTTTTACTCGTAAGAAAATAGCTGAAGGCTTAGTTGTACGTATCACAAAACAAGATGTGAGGAATACAGTTTTGTAAGTGTGAGTGTTATCTACACAATCCGAATACGTGTGTACGATGGCGGACGACCTCGCTTGCGCTCACTTGAGTCGTTTGTGGACGGCTGCGTCGTTGGAACGTTCCGAGAAGGCGTTACAATTTCTGAGAACTGGAGACAACCAAGCCGCTCCGTTCGTTTAAGAACAGGCAAGCAAATAAGCTCAGTACGCACTTGCCGCTTATGCACACATCGCAAGCCTCGCTTTTATGTATCAGCGTTCTGATAGCTCTATGTGTGCGCGCGCTACCTATATAAATAAAGACTGGCAAACTTGTGATTGATATAGGTAGGTGGACCTATCCTAGATTTAAATCTTACGATCAGGAAAGTTGAAATCTTACAGAAGAAGCTAAAATGATGTCTGTTACGCGTTTTTTATTACTTATGTAATTTCCAACGGCATCCCAATGCCGTTCATAAAACTGAAGACACGACTTAGACCTATTTATTCTGTTGGGTCTCAACATGCAAATATAAAATCAGGAAAGTGATCCCGAAGGCAAGTGGGAATAACTACTAGTGTTGTAATGAGACAAAGGAATCCCGGCGGCCGGCCGCCGCCCGCCGGCCTGGCGCCAAGCCAGGCGGCGGGGCGGCCGGGCGGCCCTGGCGACGCCTGTGTCGGCCGCCAGCACGCCGCCGCGCCGCCAGCTTCCATCGCCTCTACCTATCACTTAATACAGCTATTATAATATTGGCTAACGTTTATAGGCACTCTCTGTGTGGAGTCTTGCTATGTACTTAATATGTACTAATTTTACCCGAAAAACTAATTTCATTTGTATGAATTGGTTTTTTGATAAGGTCCAGAAACAAAAAATATTTTGTATTATGCTTGTAAAACCACTAGGTACAACTGTAGAAGGACTCGTCTTCAAATGTGCAGCAAATGATTTTAGTGTCGTAAGTATTACAAAAACATAGTCCGGTTTTAGGTAGTAACATTTTTTGTTATCGCCAGTATGGGTGCATAATTTTAACTTCAAAACAACTAATGGATTATGTAGCACCTCATGATTGAGCTGCCTAGTTTGCTAGAAGTAGACAAAATTGATACTTCTTGGTGATTTGTTTATTTATTATTACATATTTTTCTTCTTTGTTTATTTGGTGGTTACGGGATATCCTAAAGGCTTGATAAATACCTGGGTACATCCTAAACTTTTTCAAAACTAAATGGGTTGAAGGATATAAAATGCTATGCCTAGAGATATAAAAATGCTTAAATATCGCAATGTATTTTACTTGTTTTTAAAGAAATCTATATCAGAATCCTTGACCTGACGAGCGATTGGGTGAGAATCTGCGATTCGATATTTGTATTTCATAATAATTATATTAATGTGATAGATAAAATTGTAATCATTCGACTGTGAATAAACATAAAAATATATAGGTATAAGAATCAACACATCCTAATCTAGAATTCTTACCGCGGTAAAATTGATCAGTCCACCATTATATCATTGCTGTCTTGATATCATTTGTTGACGCCTCCAGAACAAATGTCAACAAGTCCGATAGGCTGCATTTCACCCGCGCACAAGTGAATCATCGTTAATAATTGCGCGACGATCCACGCCACACGGCACACACACACACACACAACACCTGTATTATCGTCACACAAGTCTCACTCACTAGCACTCCGGTATTGCGACGCCACTTTCTTTTCGCAAATGATAACAATTATTAACATAAGAGTATTTATTTATTTGTTTTGTCTGTATGCTGGAAAATATGTTCCGTTTACCGTACACTCGAAGGAGGAACAGCGTACGTTCCCGCACCGCGGATGAGTGTTCAACTGTTTGTAATGTCGTTGGTTTGTTCGTTTCGTTCCGTTCGGCTCCCCGCGCCACCCGCGCGACTGCCCGCGCCCCGCACTCTGCGCCCGCTGTAAGTAGTGATTCATGTCGCGTTTTATCTATCTCCCTCCTTCACCGCAACCGGATCGGTTGTTCTTCGTAATCTATTTATATGTATCTACATAATATGCACGGACTTTAACCTGCGCTTAAACTACAATTCAAATCTTATTTAAGTATTAAGTAGATTATTATTTATTTGAGAAAGGCATACACTATGGGACTCCCATATTGTCAAACCTACATCAACATTAGCACCACAACATTCTGATGATTTTATCATCTGAAATTTTCACTTATTCTATCCATGTTGTGACATAAATTAGACGCATAAAATTGTAATGATTTATTCCGTAAACAATTGCTCCATATCTAATGATCTAAGAACTACTTACCTGATTCTTAGATTAAAATTTACAATTGAATTTCGGGTTGACAACAAAAATTGCGCCCAGGAAATTATTAAAAACGAATTAATAACACGTTTTAAATCTTTATACCCACCCAACAGACAGTGACGATGGGTACTAACCCAGAAAGCGAATGTTAAGCAGTTTACTGCGAGATTACCATACAATTGTTGTTATCACTTGTATCGGCATGGCGATGGCAAGCAATGTAGTACCTAATTTTCATGCAGCGTTGATTTCGTAACGGCTGCGCTCGACTAGAACGGGTATCGGTTTTATTTGCCACCGTCAACTACATTCTCTATTGCAGGAAACTATTCAGCGCCATCGATAGGTTCTACCATACTTATGATTATATTTTTTATTAGCAAGGATCTTTAGTAGGTACCTATACGAGTAAATCGCATGGTAAGTGCGAAACTAAATATCTTTTAGCAAGCTTAAACAAATGTAGAATCAGTAACTAGTTTATAATAACTACAATTAATAATTTATTGTTGGCATTTTCCTATATTTAACTTATCTCGTGAACTTATTATCGGCAAGACCTCTTTATCAAAATTCTATATATTCATAGTTTCTACACAAATAAGCTTGGCATAATACGAGCATTAATCTATATGGTCGCCGAGTTACGTAGTGATGATAATTTATTTTCAGTGAAGAAACTTCATGATACTCGGGCTAGATTCGAATGTATAATATAAACACATTATTTGCAATGATAATTGGAAGGCGCTTATCAGTATTGCGGAGGCGATGACGCACGCGTTTCGAGGATAGCACGCAGTCGCTCGATTGTGAACACAAGTTGGTCAGGAAGCGAGCGATACTCCGACGACCACCACTATAGAAAAAACTGGTTTCTTAACGTGTTCTGCTGTTCCAGTTACATACACTGCTTACTCTCTGAAGGCATTTTTGATTCATAATCATGCAGAAAATATTTGTCGGTGTAAGTGTTCTCATTATACAGCTCAAAATAGAAAATATAAAATTTCGTAAGATGGTTTTCACTATGAGCGTTTAATGATTCAATTTTGCATAGGTGCAGTAAAATGCTATGATAATATTTGTCGGTAAATAAATTAGATAGCTACCCACAAAATTAGGTTTAGCCAAAACATCTCGATTCAAAGTTCAATGAGTTTCTTCGGTACGGTACCACAAAAATTGGTTGGCGTTATTCTTTGACGGCTGCTGTTTCGCGAATGGTATCTGAAATGCGGGGGCGCGGGGCACTTGTTGCGTTGTTTAGTTGGCGTTGGTACCGCCTGTTGCCGACTGCCGACGTCACGTCACGACCTTGAGTTACACGCCACGGGGAGCGTCTGTTTCTGTGTGTCTCCTGTACCTGACTACACTTGTATTTAACGGAATATGCGTTGGTACCTAATACTTGATGTAGGAACTTTATCCAACAGCTCTTTCAAGAACCATTTGACAAACAAAAACCAGTTTCCCCGATTTCAACCGAACTTGGTCGTAACTTTCTACGTCATCAACAATATAGGGACATAAATTAGTTTATACTATAAATCCCAAATCAGTCTGTACAGGTAAATGTCCAATCTTAGCATATAGCAAACATCCATTTGGCAACGCAGCAGCTGTTGAATAAACTTGTGATTCTACCCGGGCGCCATGAAGTCGCGTGGGCGGGAAACCATGAAACCAGTCAGCTCAGCCGAGACACTAATGGCTCAGACTAAGTTTACTAAGGAATGAACAGAATTAGGTAGTGCAAGCGAAAAACATTCCACTGTTGCATCTCTACCCAGAATTTAATTGGTAAATAAGTGTTATGTAGTGTTATTTACCTTGTTTTGTTTCATACGTGTATTACAATTTATAATAACTGACGTCAATGTACATAAGTATTTTCATGACAGACAACATGCATGTAGGTACAATATGCTTTCAGAATACCTAGACTTGTATTTTTAACGTTGGTAGTCCGTCCGACTCCGTGTACGTTCAGTTATCGAGCGTGCTTCTTTGCACGAAACAGGTTTGCGACTAGTGCGAATGCAGAACCGACCGCATCGTCTCCCCACCTTGCCCGGGCTTCCCTCGGAACCAGGTCATCGTTAACCTGCCCAACCGCTACGCCATCGCCACCGACCAACTACACAGGCCACACCCCGTCCAATTTCTGATGTTTTTGAATTTTTCTTGTTAAATATCTTACGAATTAGTTACAATCACGTGTCCCAAAGAAAAAAACGCACGACCAGACTTCCAATTCCGAATTGGGAGACAAATTTAACTTTACAGCTGAAAAAAGTTACTAACTAATCTTTGAAGTAGATTTTTTCCCGGTCTAGGTAAGGCACCCGCAGTACACCGCAGTTTACTCTTTTAAATTAATTTAAACTTGATACCTTAACCCGTTCCTGAGAAAAAGGGTCTTGCCAGACGGACAAAAAACTGATGCGAACCGTCAGAAGGTATCTAACTCAATGTAATATTTTTTAGGAATAGCATAGTAACATTTGACTTGCTGTGACAAATATAAAAATAATTTTATAGTTATAATATTGACGTTCATTATTACTTGTACTTATGTATATACGATCACTAGGTGCCGTATGGAATGGACCAGTAGCAAAATTTATTTCTTATTATCTATGAAAAGGTGAATAAGTTAGCATAGTTTACGGAATATTAACTCATTTATAGACTACTCAAATCCGATATTAATTAAGGATCGAAGTCACATGATTTAGAGTTGCAAATGCTATATGAAAATAATATAGCAATGCTTCTAACTTCCTTGCCAATTGGCGCCCTTATTATGTCAGGTAGGTAGGTATTTGAAGTATCAGCATTAATAATTTTAAATTGACATTGGCAATAACAACAGCATTGATTTAGATACATAATTGTATTTGTGGATGTTCGGGACGTCACCAAGTATCAAACTTATGTAGGTAGGTACAGAGGGTCGCACGTCAGTAATAATAATAGTAACAAAACCAGTAAAAGCTAGCCGCTTCTCCGCTCCGAATTTTGATTCTGCAAATGAGATGCATTTTAGGTTTCCTTATGTCAACATACAAATTTTTAAGTTCGGATGATCGCAAAGCAGGTCTAAAACTGAGTCCGGTATTTAGGTGCCACAATCTGTGACACTAACGCTACTCAAACGCAATATTATTTACATTCACATTTGTACCTATTCGTTAAAACTGGCATTAAGAGAATGGCGTCATTCTTCGTGAATTCCGGCGTCCTCGTATCAACGACTAAAATACGCCATATGTGAATGAATGTGACAATATTATTCGTGAGTCACACCGAGCCGGGTAGCACTTGACCAAATAAATAACTATTCACTGTTCACAAGTCTTTCCTCAATGACGTTCATCAACGTGATGTTAGTATAGTTTATACCTAGTATTAAAAAAGTGAATTGAGTAAATGAAGTAGGTACCCACAAAATGCTTCGATAATAATTCAACAACTAAGTGAAACCAGCTAATGAAAGCATTTTACTTGTTGGTGTCCATTACATATAATAAGTAATGTAGAAATTAAAAAACCAAGAACTATGAAGAAAAAAACGTTGGCATTGTTTACATAGGTAGGTATTTTCGCGGCCAAATGTTATGTTGGGGATAGGGATTGCGTCGGGAACTCGGGATCGTCTTTTGGATATTCGCCAGCGAGGTATTCCCGCTTCCGAGGTGCATTCTCAACGCCTACACTCGTTTACTCTTTCGTACTCATCGGAACATAACTAAATAATACAACTCCGACATTATTACGGGTAAAATCGCCTCTGATAGCTTTTAGCAAGCATATTTTACATGAAAACTTTACACCTGAATAGTAATAGTGGCCTAGTGGGGCGTGATTCCGCGTGATGAGTCTGATGAGAGATTTTAGCATAAAATATATTTGAAAAGTTTAGGGAAATGCGTGCAGCCGCCAGCAGTGTCTTCGAATTTCAAAGGACAAAACATTTCGGGATGTTCAGTGCCGTTGGTTTTCATCTCATCATACGGGGGTATAACTCACATATTCTGAAAAAAATCACCACTGTACCAGTATCAATCAGCACACGGCGAAAACTGCTCTAGATCAAGCGAAGTCATATTTTTGGGGGAAATTAATCACTAAAAATACTTCATGATAAGGCGATAAATGCGAAACTACGAATATTTCTTAGTATTGAAGATATCTATTGTTTTTAAAAGAATTAATGATGAGATAAAAAGAGGTCTACAATTTTATGTTTGTTCATTAATTGAAATACAGTTTATGAGTCCTCCTCCTATTCGAGTCGTATTCCTTGATTGAGGGTTGTGATCCCTCTTCAGTATCACCTCTCGGATGATCCCCCTCCATCTGTTTCTGTCTTTGATTGCGTGAAGGGCGCTGTGGAGTCAAGGGCGGTGCGGATCTGGTCAGACCATCGTATTGGGCTACGTCCACGAGGTATTTTCTCATCCACCTTGCCGGTCACGATTGGCTTTTCAAGGCTGCCATCGTCTTTTCTCGCAAATACTCGCAATTTGACCAAAGTATTCCAAGACTGCGCAGACACTCGTATGCCAGCCGTGAGGAAGCTTTGAGCTCTAGCAGTATGGAGACGTTCGTCCGATATGCTGTCCAGGGGATATGCAGCATCTTTCTCCATCACCACATCTCAAAAGCGTCAACGCGTTTTCGGTCAGCAGCTTTCAGCGTCCAAGTCTCAGCGCCATACGAGAAGATCGAGATGACCAGGGTCCCAGTTTGGTTTTGGTTTTTACGAAAATGTTGCGATCCCTCCAGATTTTATCAAGCCAAGACATGGCGCTTTTAGCCAAGCTGAGACATGGCGCTTTTAGCCAAGCCATTCCAGTTCTCCTGCGCACTTCCTTATCGCAAGAACCATTTTTGCTGATGTTGAACCGTTTTTATAGACTTGTGAGCAGATCCTGAGAGGTTGTGATCAGAGCCGCAGTCTGCGCCGAGAAAGGTCTTCACATTGGAAACCGAGGATCTCCAGCGGGTATCCAGAATGATGCAGTCGAATTGATTTCTATGCCTGTTGCCTGGAGACCCTCCATGTGTATAAACGTCTAGGATGATGTTGGTAAAGTGTTCATAATACTAAGCTTTCTGTCTATAAAGAACTCAATCAGTTTTTCACCCCGTTCATTCCTAGTGAAAATCTTTCCATGTGTGCTTCTGGTATGATCGTCAGCAATTATTTTAATTTCCCGACGAGGAATTGAATTCAAATTTTCCTCCAGTTTCCCATAAAGTCTATAATTACCTCTTCTTGGGCTTGTGCTCTCGGTGCGTATATTTGTATAATATTCAGTACGCAGGTCAAATCACCACTGTACCAGTATCAGCACGCGGCGAAAACTGGTCTAGATCAAGCGAAGTCATATTTTGGGGGAAATTAATCACAAAAAAGACTATATGATAAGGCGATAAATGTGAAACTACGAATAGTTCTTAAAATGAAGATATCTAATAACAGAATTAACGATGAGATAAAAAAAGGTTTGCAATTTTATTTTCGTTCATTAATGGAATTGAAATGCCTACAACTAGGTACCAATTTTCCTTAAGATTTATGAGTAACATATTATTTACATTTCTCTGAACGTGTCATGTTTACCTGTTGTGATTATTAAATCAAAATATACCTATTATATTTGTTAGATTTTTTCTTGACTATGTAGTGTGTAGTACTCTTTGACTTTTAATTTTATTGAAATATGTTTTTGTTTAACTTCATTATTTTTAGTGCACACAATTTTCTATCATTTTCACAATAAATTCGTAGCGACATACTTACATAAAATATGTATACCAAACCAACCGTAATCTTATTTCACTGACGCATAATATTTTCGATAACTTGCTAAAAGTATTCAACTTCAAAATTCAAATCAGTCGCTGATAAATGGTAGGTATAAAATGGTGATAACGACGTAAGACAGTGTTTTATGTCCCGCGTGTAGTATCTACATAAATACTGTATGATTAAAAAGAAGACGGTATATTCAGTCGGAATCACATTCGAGTACAATTGAGTACATAGGTAGAGAGAGACTTCTTATGTAATTTTTACTAGGTTTTAAAAATATTTAAAAGCAGCACACTGCACACTACTAGTCACGAAGCACACTATCTATTGTTTTAAATTAAAACAAAAATAGCTTAATAAAATAAAATAATTTTCACGGCTCCAACGGAACTGTGTATGTACCTACAAACAAGGTGTAAATGGACCCTTCACGAAGCCAATCAAGCATTCTGTACATAAACTTACTATGAACTCTTTAATACGCAAAAATTATTACTAAGAAACGACGCTTTTTTTGGGTGAAAAATCACGATTTACGGACTCAATCCCACTCAAAACATTGTGCTGATAGATGCTTTGGCTAGTACAGGGTTCATGGAGGTATTTAAAGTTAAGATATAACATTAAAACTCGTATTTGCTTTAAGCTTGTGGATAAGTCCTCTAACACCTCCGTAACTAGAAGGGATGGTCCACAACAACAACAAAAATCGCAATGATGGGGAAAACTTTTCGGCTTCGTTAAGAGTTTTACACTATACGGGAGAAAATAAAATAACAAACAGTATTTTGCATCATTTTTTAGTAAAGCTCGAAACTCAGACTCCGGACCGAGTTAAATCATTAGTTTTTACGTTAACTCATCAGACCTAAATCAAACACATATACGTACAGTATAGATAGTAGCAAAGTGGTCAAAGGAACTTTGATTTTGGAGGATATTAATAGTGCAGTATTCATTTATTCGAAAAATCTTTTGCTGGAGCCAGGCAACGAACCGTTTTTTTTTTTACAAAAATGTGCTGATTTCGTATTATTGCACTAACCGATAACACTCGCTGAACAAATGCAATAAGTAGGTAGGTTGGTACAGTAGATATATGATTTGATTATTCATCTGTTGTTTATTGTAGAACATTTACGTGGCCATTACTTCATCAATGACAGACATGTAATTGTAGCTGCTGAACATAAACTATAGTACCTATTCCATAAACAACTACTTAGTAAACAAAATATTCAGTGAAACGTTGTATAAATGGGCAGTAAACTTGATTATTTTTTCTTATATTATACTTAATATCGGAAGTAGGCAATGTCGCAAAGATAGAAAGCTATCTATAATTTTGCTGTTTCATCTGATCACTACAGAGTGATTTTTCATAATTGTTCAGTAAAATTAACAAAACAAAGCAGCAAAATATTTGACAGCTAATTGTGGGGCACACCTCGTGAATCCGTGCCAAATCGAAAAAAGGATGCAGATTCATTTAAAGGACATTCTTCTTTTATATGAAAATCTGTAAATTCGCAGGTTTATTAGAGAACCAAAATATTATGAGAACAAGCAGCCAAGCCTAGAATCTCGGTGATACTATGAGATGGTATACTTCTTAAACAACTTGGGCAAATGATTAGAAATCAACCGTGCTTTCATTCAAATAATGATGGAAACCGAGCACTTCCACCGTCGTCTGCCTAGCCTTTTCCTAGCCATGTTGGTGTGGATCTAACCGGATACAGCTGAATACCAATATTTTACGTGAAGCGACTGACTCTGATCACAACACAGTTATTGGGTAAAACGATACCCCTTGCTAAGACTGGTTTTCACTTTCAGGCCACTGACTACCAGGAACGACTGCCAAAGATCTACAACTAACAGCCGTGACCAATGGCTTAAATATGCTTTCCGAGGCGCGGAGGAGAATTATTATTTAGCCACGAGCTCTTCAGCAGAGTAATATATAATTAATTATTGGTCCAAGATCCCAGAGCTGCCAGACCTTACTTATTTTCTCAAGAACAAAATGTGTGGCATCAAGTAGTATAAAGTATAATTAAACCTTAGCCTATCTCGTTATTGACCTAAAACGGAATTTGCTTATGTCACAAATTCACAATACGCCGACATCTCGTTTGGTCTAGGCATAACGCGACTTAGACAGACTGCGTTATAGGTATACAGCGAGCAAAGGATTAAAAAAATCTTAAAGCAGAGTGCTGATTTTATATAAGTTACAGAGAATATTGTTAAAAACTAATAACCAACACTGCCTGACACTGCCTTTTGACGGAAATTTCTGCGGAATAAAGTCTTACTTCGGTACCTAAATAGTCAGCTATATAGGTCAATAACTCTAAACGGACTGCGAATTCGCGTAAGTAGCGTATGTTAGTAGTAAAATTTGTCATTAAAAAGCTTTCTCAAATGGTATATATGTTATTCCTATTGGTCACCCAGAAAATCCTTGGTGCTCAAACAGTTAATTATTTAGGTCAATAACTCCGAACCGACAAAGAATTGGCGAAAGTCGTGATACTGGCAAAGATTCTCCTTGAAAAGCTCTATGCAATGGATTATAGGTTATTACTATTGGTTACCCCGAAACCCCTTAATTTGTTGCCAAGAAAACCTTAACTGCGTTGTCCAACTAGTAACCTTAGCTCAATAACTACGAACGGACTGCGAATTGCCAAAAGTCGTGTTAGTAGCAAAGGTGCTCCTTGAAAAGCTCTTTTCAATTATGTATAGTTATGGCTATTGGACTTTGAGGGAAATGCCTATACTTCGAGGCCCATTCTTCTTTTTCATCTTTATGATCTTGAATCTAGGGCTTACACAAATTGATTTCACGTGTATCAACCATTATTGATCGAAGATCAACCATGTTCGTTGGTACTCTCGGGCTTAAACGGTCGAGGTATGTTGTTGTACAACAAAACGAATGAAAAACCTGTTTATTCTGCACAAAAGATTAATTTTTCAATGTGATACCAATGTTGTGATGTACCGAAATGGGTTTGCTATTGCCAAAAAACTCTTCCCACTTTCCCTTCTAAATGTTTTTACCTATTTCTGAGTTTATCAACTGATACCGCACGTATATATGAATGTTCAGTCTACTAAAACGATCAGAAGAACCCGAAAAAGGAAGTCGAGCTCATTGGCTACTTATCCTCATTTGGCTAGTCTCAATGGGGTCGGCGCCGGTCTAGCCAGATGCAGCTGAATTCCAGTATTTTATATGGAGCAACTCTCTATCTGTAGGGCTATTACGTATCTTTTTGATCTCCAATGACTGCTTCGGTTGTACACCGAACTTTGATGACAACCGAGAATGTCAAAATATTGGTATTACTTTCTATGATCTGTGGTATTACGTATTACACAGAGTAGATATCACTTTACGGTGACTGGCCCGGGTACAGTGTAACGTCTTTCACGAAAGCCACTCCAAACTCGGTTGTCATCAATTTGATGTCCACTATGCTTACATAATCGCAATATTAGAAGAATCGATACGAAAGCGTCTGTCAAAATGAGTTAAGGTGACTATCAGCCACGATGGGCACCGATGACGTAATATTTGATCGCGACTGGTCATACATAATACGTTACTAACCTTTTGACAGTTATTTGATGGACACAGCCCAGTTACCATCATTTCGAGCTGTCAACAGAGATACGTAATAGGCCTGAAAGTCCCCACAAACCACAATTGGTGGGTAAAACGATACCCCCTGGTAAGACCGGTTGTCGAGCTTCTGACAACCAGTTACGACTTTCAAAGATCCCCGAATGAGAGCCGGGTCCAACGCTTTCAGAAGCACAGAGGAGTCTTACTTAATGTGTAACAAATGATCACTCATCCACGGGTGGACCTCGGCATGCGTAACATTTTCGATCAACCCGTACGGCTATTATTTAGTTAGCCACGAACCCCACCTTTATTTTGCTGCTAACTGATGTTAATTCCTAATTTTTGTTAAAAGAAAGGACAAAGCACATTCATTATAACAGTTGAGTGTTGTTCAGTCAGTATGCAATTCTCAGAATACCCCCGAGCACGCGCTGCGCTGCTCGAGCTTACCTATAATAAATACTCATACTGCCTACCTACGTAACCTTTTCACATTTACGATTCGTATAGTTCTAAGAATCTTCTTCGATTCCCTCGATACTAGTTAGAAGTTACTTATAACAGATAGGGGCATGGGGCACACTGGTGTTTAACTTCTCAGTATTTGAATCAAAAAAGCAAATGTTTTCAGAAAATAAATGGCGACTAACAAGTTCTTCACCACCGGCTTATTGCCGTTGATTAGAGTTTCCAGTGAAATTATCATATTAATTGCATAACTGAAAAGCACTCACAAACTAGAAAAAAAGACAAAAACATATACTAAGGTGGTGTTAATTGTTATTTCTGCTTATTGTTTGCAGTGCATGGTCGTTATTTAGAAAATCCAATACTTAACAAGATTAAGTAGTTACTGAAGGATGATATTTTTTCTAAGTTAACAATAATATATTTTTAACGTAGACATTCACCTGACATTAAAACGAAAACGTTACCTAAGTACTTACGGGGTGTTTTTTTAAGATGGGTGGTGAGGTGAATTGTTAAATTATGATCAGAGATATAAAGTGATCACAGGAACCATGAGCTCAATGTTTGAGAAAACTGCTTTTTGTCATATAAAAGATCCTGTTTAGCCATTCCGATAGTTTTGCAATACTACGCGGTGGAAGGCGGGACAACGACGAGAAAACGATTACCACGTATTCAGTACATCATTCTGAGCGCGACGTTAAGATTTTTCATTGGTAATTAAAAAAAAAAAACTGCTTTTCCATACATTTTAGGCATTTAAGTATTGGACTTTTGTAGGAAACTAAAAAAAAGCTGCTGATCACGGCTGTCATTTGTAATTTTTGAGTCGTTACAGGTAGTCAGTGGCCCAAAAAGTCTGACAACCAGTCTTACCAAGAGGGGTATCGTATTTCCCAGTACTAACTGGGTTGTGGAGGTCAGATAGGCAGTCGCTCCATGTAAAATACTGGTATTCAGCTGCATCCGGTTAGACTGGAAGCCGACCCCAACATAGTTGGAGATACGGGGTGTCAATGAGCGGCACCTTACATTGTTTGAGTTTGATGCTGCACATTTTACTTTTTTCAAACAATTCGAAGGCCAATTTAAATTCTATTTAAACAAGTTAATGATCTAGTAACTAGTTGATTGAATTAATGTAAGTATTTTTTTTTTGCAGTCGGTTCAGCAGATAGATATCGACGGGCAAGGTCTGCGTGACACACAATCGAAATACCTTTAGTTTTCACAGCCCAGCAACATTAATTGCGTTGTTTAAGCTGTTTCAGACAATTTTTTTAAATAATTTGTAATTTCTTTCAAAATCCTTCGAAACGTCAGTAACAACTGATCACATGTTAGCTGCGTGAGAATACGAACTGCTTAAAATTCTCTAATGATTACTCGGCGTTGTTCCCAATGACCTCTTTGACACTTACATAATTAATTTACTAATGTAAATACATACTCGGTAAACACTAAAGGCAGCCTATTTAGTTAGAAACATACGTATAATACTTATCAAAAGCAAAATCGACGCATGCTTTGTGGGATTCCTAAATGCAGACTTAAGTGCAACTGCACAAAGCAGAATTTAATCGTGAAAGGTAGCCCCCAGAAAGTTACAAAACCTGTAACGTGGACGTATAAACTGCACCTGGCGAAGGACTGATACACGTTAAGCCTTCACACATTATAATATTGTAGAGAAGAATTGCAAAATTTTGCTGAGTTTATAAATGGGGGAAAATATAATGACCACCAAAAATAACTTTGTGACCACTAACATCTATCACCTAAAATATCAATTGATCACCAAATTTAGTAAATTGAGCACCAAATTTTATTGCGGTGGTTGATGACAAACTAGTTTTTAACCGACTTCCAAAAGAAGGAGGTTCTCAATTCGATTGTGCCTATGCCGCCGACTTGGGGCACCCCGACACGGATAGATTAGGTTAGAAGGGTATGGCGGGGTCGAATGAGTGATCGAATAGACCCCGCCATACCCTTCGTGGTTATTTTTTTATAAACTATTCAGAAGTAGGAGCTCCGCAAAGCGGGGCTCCGTCGACCAAGTCTCCCTCTACTCGTATGCAAGAGCATAACAGTTCAATTTCTGGTGGTCATTAAATAAAATAATACATTTTTGGTTCTAATTTCACGATAAAATGGGGATTAATATTGGTTATTATTTACTAATTTTAGCAATCAAAAGTGGTTTTTGCCGTTACATTTTACTAAATCTGGTGGTTTGTTAATTGTATGCCTTTAAATATAAGCGTCTAAAGACAAAAGATTTATAAAAAAGAACATTTTTTCATTTCTTTATCGCAAAATATCATACGCTGATTTTTAGACGATATGACATTTGTTTAGATTAACGCCTCCTCCGCTATGTGAGTAGCGTAACGAAAGATATGCTCAATTAATATTTCAGGATGACTTTTGCGGACTGAGGCTGTCACAATATATTTGTGAACATTTATTTTACTCAAATTAATAATAATATTGTTTACAGATTTTTATTGCATCTCAATAAGCACTAAAGTCAAACACACGAACCACCACGCTGTAGTCGTGAACTACATACGCCGAATAGAAATGAGCGAGAGCGCCAAATCTTTGCTACGCTTACGCTTTAGTTAGTCTCCCTGCCACCCCGCCCGCGCCGCCACTGATGCTGTCTCAAACAATGAGATTTTACCAATAGAGACGTCATACTGATTATAAAGAAATAAAAACATGGCGATATTTTACATGAGCGGCTAGCTGGGTGACGGCCAATGTCAGTCTATGACAGCAGCTAGATAGAGTGAAATGGGGAAAAATGGGAACCTATCAGGCAGCATGAAGAACGTAAACAGTAAATTTTCAATATAAAAATGTTTATTTACAAATAATAATATTATGTATGTTTTTTTTGTTTCACTATCACTAAAGTTGAGAACAAATAGTTGAGTATGTTGTTGGCATTTGGCATCCATTCATCTTCTCGTCTTTGGGTTCTAACTACTTGTACCCATTTTTCTTTAATGAATTCTTCTTTATGAAATCTAAAACAAAAAAGAAGTTAATGATGAAAGGCAAATGTTATATTTATCTAATAACAATGATATTCTAGTAAACAGTTATGTTGTGAGCGCACAATCGTGAAGACTCGAAAACGGCCCAATTGGGCCGTATAGCCTTTAGTCTGCAACACGCATGGCGACGAGCGATACGCTGCTACGAATTTAGATAAAAATTGTAAAAATGCCATCGTGCGTGTTCAGAAAGTGTACCAATTATGATACCAAAGTAAATAAAAGATACCAAAGTAAATAAAACACAAGGGATCTCATACCACATGTAACTACGCAATATACTTCGATTTATTATTATTATTTTTTATATTCTGATATTTGGAGGATAAAAAAGAAAGAAATGGGAAATGCATTTTTGTCGTGAGTACGACAACGACGCGTGAACTCTCGTCATAGAACAACACTATCTGTCTCTTTTTTTCTTATTGGTTTTATCCAGCTATCCCTTTTGTGTCGTTTTGACTTGAAGTGAAATGTAGAATAGATAAAAAGGTGTGGTGCCGCTGCTGCGCGAAACACTTTTTTCGGTGGTTTTGTAGGTGTATAACATATCTGTTTATTAGAATATCATTGTCTACTATGGATAATATTGGACACCAGTGGTGAAAAATAATATGTGATATTCGAATAATATATTAGGCCAGGCCCCATATGGCCATATCACCCCAACATCCTCTAGCGTCGTTCGAACTGACAACACCGCGCGCCATTATCTCGTTTTCTCTATCACTCATAAATGCAACACGCTACTTGTCTCTTTCGTGTAGGTGACAAAGCGGCAACAGCGCGGCAGTCATTTTTGAGTAAAATTAAATTTATGATTTTCCATTTTAAATAGAATAAACAGTACTTACAAATGAAAAGACACATCCTTTTTTATTTTTACAGCCGGCCCAGTATAAGTATTGCACTTTCTGAACACACAACTGCCTTATTTGTTTAATTTCCTATAGCAAACTCCCGTTAAACGTCAGTTCGCGTCGCGACCAGACGCAGGACGTGCGCAGGACAGACTGAAGTCACACAAGCTGGTCAGCTTGTGTTTGCATTGCCACGCTGACGTCGGTAAAACGTATCTACCTCATTATTATATATAACATCATTGGTCTCAAAGTTGTAACTGTGTGAGCTGACCATGTATTTAAGCTATAAAATGACACCATGTTTTTTTTTTTTTGGATGAGAAATCATCAAATGACTTCTCCCGCTCTGGGCGGAGCATGAGGGAGTGTCAGACTTTTACTGACTAAAACCCATCCATGTTCCTTCATCGCCCTTTGTGTTCCGGGGCCACGGTATCTCTTTCGAACAGTCCCGCAACCCCGGGCTTCGGTGGCACCTTAAGTAACAGCTTAAGTGACAGTGGGCATTGACAGTGACATTGCTCGCAGAAACGAAGGCCGATGGGACCGAAAAGTTCTGGAGTGGTAACCCAACCCCACACACAAATGACACCTGAATCATGTTATCGGTGAGGGAGGGCCATTTAGGCCTTTTCGTTACCCCGTATCGTATATTCTCCATCGATTATAAACATATTTCATGTCAAAAATATAAGCATAGGATGAATGAAAAATTATGTGAACGATAAGTCTGCCAGTGCCATGATAAACGGTAACCTGCGGGACCGGTCTTACCATGTCCACTTTTTGTTGTTGTTAGCCCGACCATTGACGATACCTACACGTTCACGTAAACGATCCGGATAGAAAAGCTAATCAATGAATAAATTTGATAATAATTCTTTCGTTTTAACGTCTGATGCAGATCAAAATTAATAAAAATGACTGGTGTTTAAACAAGTGTTATTACTGAATATTATAAACATCATAATAATATATGCGTCACGCACGTCCCACAAAAACGTCTTAGTAGAACACGATGTGATCACTAGCGTTTAGGATGACCATTCAATAGTCACGAATTAGTGAATAGTCCCGGGAAATCCCGGAACCGAAAGTACCGGGAAATCCCGGAAATTTGCGTTGGTTTAGGAACCGGAATTTCCAAAACCAAATCCCGGTTCTTTCGGTACTTTCGGCAAAAGATACTTCGCGTTTAGAAACAAGCAGACAAAAGAAAACAACAACTGATCGGCGAAATCCAAAAACTATTAACAGAAGGACATAAATTTTCTATATCTTTTGACAAGTGGACGTCCATTCGCAACAGAAGATATATTAGCCTGAATCTGCACTCACAGCGTTTTCCCAAAAATTTCAAAAATCTAGGACTAATAAAAGTGCACGGTTCATTATCAGCAAAAAATGCATCGAAGAAATAAAGTTGAAATTAACAGAGTTTGGAGTGACTCTAGAAAAAGATATCGTAGCTCAAACAACAGACTGATGCAGTATGATGATTAATTTTGGAAAATTTCTCACGTCCTACCACCAAACTTGTATTGCCCATGCCCTTCAACTTGCGATCGTTGATGTATTTTACAAGAAAAGTAATGCAATACCTGAAGAACCAATGGAACCGATAATCAGTTTTGCTGACGCTAAATCAAGTGATGACGACGACGACGTTCCTTTATCGGAATTAGCTCGGAAAAACAGCACCAATGAATATGTCGCTTCTGACGACGACTCGGATGCCGTGGAGGTTGTGGAATCAATTAATTCATCGCTCGACGAACGAAAGTTTGCATATCACGATCTAATTTCAAAGGTAAAAACCGTTGTCAAGTTATTCAGGAAATCACCAACTAAAAACGACGACATACTACAAAAATATTTCATCGCTGATTTTAATAAAGAATTTGCACTGACAAGTGACTCGAAAACGCGATGGGGCAGTTTAGCAAATACTCTGGACCGGTTTCTGAAACTTCGAACGTGCATATTGAAGGCACTAATTGATGTGAAGTCAGATATATGTTTTACAGAAGAAGACTGGCAGAATATGACAAAACTTTACGAGGTACTTGACATTATCAGAACAATTTTGGAAGCGTTATGCCAGCGAGATGCGACACTATTAACTGCAGATATAGCTGTAAAATTCGCATTAAAGAAATTGTCCACCATAAATAACAGTATAGCCGCAAAAATGTTGACGATGCTGAAAAACAGATACAGGCAACGTCGATTGCCGGAAACATCAATATTAACATATTTGCAAAACCCTGAAATGTACTTCTCCAACGCATATGATGAAGATTTGTCAGTGTTTACTCGGCCAAGTAGTGATGAAATATGCAGGAAGATAGTGGAACTGCTAAGGCGTACTTTAGGAGATTTTTTTTTGGAAACAGCTCAATTGCCGTCAGATACAGATGAAGACATAGAAAGAGAACCTCAATCAAAAAAAGAGGAGCTTAATGCAGAGCTTAAAAAAGCTACTGCTTGTAAAAGAACAAGAATGACTCGCAGTGAAGATCTTAATACGAATGTGAGGATCGAAATGGCTCTTTTTGAGAACGGAGGGAATCGTGGACGTTATTTGTCGCAGGCTTTCGACTTTCTTTTATCAATTCCACCAACAAGTGTAGAGCCGGAAAGAGTTTTTTCTTCAGATGGGTACCTTTATAATAAAATAAGATCACGTTTAAGTGATAAGAGTTTGGACGCTCTTATATTTGTAGGATCATTATATAGGCAGGAGAGAAATACTCTAAAAAATAAATAAACAGGTACCTAACCTAGGTTATTGAGTGCCCCCATTGTAACTATAAGAATCAGACCAATGTAATATTGGTCTGAGCAAGAATTCCAAATTTTTATAATCTCCTCCGTTTCAACACTTTCAACTCTCTTACAAATACTTATTAAAGTATCAAAAGTATCGATAGTACCGGGAATCCCGGTTCTTAAGCCAGAAAGTCCCAAAAATCCCGGTTCTTTAAAACAGTACCGGTTCTGCATTCCCTATCACGAATCGATCGTCTGTTATTGAACAAATCCTCTAAACGTTAGAACCGAAACCGAACAATTTTTACAGTTCATTTCAGACATCAAATCCTTCCGACAGCAAAGACAGTGAGTGATATCGAGCCAAAAAAAGTTTTGACCGGCGTTGCTTAAATAATTAAATATAATTTTAGGTAGTTACGTAATAGGACTTAATTAAATTCATTCTAGATTTTCATTTAAATTATTAGGTACGCGATTGTGCGATCCAGAGACAACGTCGGTGCCGAAGATCAACAGGGGAAGGAGACAATTTGTCTCTTCAGCGTGGGTATACAATATAGTGTGCACTGTTCCACCATGGTTATTTTGGCGCATGGCCATAAGTCAGAACTAATACCGCCATTTTGGACTATTAGACGCGGTGGATCAGTTTCTTAATAAAATCATTGTTATTTTTTTTTAATTATAAAGGGTGTAAAACACCTCTTCACGAATCTGAAAGGCACTTGTTCTCCCTGTCATTGCGATCATTTTTTTTGTTCTACACCATACCTGGGAACCTTCTAGTTACGGAGATATTGGGGGTCAAAGTTCTAACTTTTTGACGAGTTTTTTATTTTTTTTAATACAAGTTTTTAATGTAAGATTTTTACTTTAAACACCTCCACGACCCCCGTACTATTCAATCCATCCATCAGCACAATGTTTTGAGTGCGTTACATTGAGTTCTACCACAAAACATGATATTTCACGCAAAAAAAGTCAGTTTCCCAGCAATAATTTTTTCGAAAAGTAACTTAGTTTCATACATCAAACTAAGTTACTGGTTGCTTCGTGGGGTGGCTTCGTGATGAGGTCTTTTAAGGTGCGTACAGACTATATAACATAACATTGCTATATAACATGTTTCAGATAATGTGGACACTGAATGTTATAAATGTCAATGTCATAATGTGGACGTGTTACAAAACACAAGTTATATAGGTAATATGTTACATAGTCTGTACGCACCCTTACACCCTGTATTAGCGATGTAGATGATATGACAATGACATGCTATGCGATGTTGGTGGTTGTAACAGTAGAGACAGACAAAAGAAACGATGGGTGGACTGTGTGATGGATGACATTGCTAGAAAAGAGCTGACTGATGAGATGACGGTAATAGAGAAGTACTTATAGAAGCAAAATACATGCCGCGCCGACCCTAAATAAATTCGAATAAGAGCACGAAAATGTTGATGATAATTATAGTTCCTCGATCATTCTACAATTGCACTTATCATTTTCTACTACAATCTGATATTTAGGTAGATACATACTACACTGGCCGGAAAATAAACCGGGCCACCCGCTTCCTTAGAACGCTGATTCGATTTTCTCAAAAAGTATAAAATTTACAACTATTACAGCTATACCTACTAGGGCTTAAGCTCTGGAATTCCGGAATTGGCATAATTCCGGAATTTGGTCTTGCGTGCGTTACCAAGATTCGCGAGGAGACCCTGGGAACACCAAGATCCCTTGCGGATGCCCTGAGACGTTTGATCTGCTTCTGGAGGGAGGCGTGCTGCTAGGAGTAAACGGCCACCACGGCTCACGCACAATGGTCCACTTTAAGGACTAAGTGCGGAAACCAAAACCCCATGATAGATAGATAGTGCCGTAATGATTTAATTGACATAAATGCTTTGAGTTGGAAGTGCGGACGCACCATGCCTCAAGCCGCGTAATATTTTTTTTTTTTTCTATATCGAAATTTCGATATTGATCTCACTGATTCCGGAATTGGAAACGATATTGGATTTTATCGAAATTCCGGAGCGGAATTAGTTTCCGGTTGTAAGTATAAAACTTACAACTATTACAGCTATACCTACTAAGGTATAGCTGTAATAGTTGTAAGTTTTATACTTTTTGAGAAAATCGAATCAGGGTTCTAAGGAAGCGAGTGGTCCGGTTCATTTGTTGGCCAGTGTACTTTTACCATTCCGAACGGATCTGTGATTTGGGTTTTGCCAGTCCTCCGATTCAAAAGTCGGGTTATCAAACAAATTTGTCATCGATTCG
Source organism: Xestia xanthographa (assembly GCA_905147715.2). NCBI lineage: Eukaryota > Metazoa > Arthropoda > Insecta > Lepidoptera > Noctuidae > Xestia > Xestia xanthographa. The sequence continues at coordinate 22,487,804 of LR990642.1, read as the reverse complement.
ATATCGTATCGATTGGTTGTGAATAGTACTGCCTGGTGTGATTAGTATGGTAAGCAATTGATAATACATACAAGAATAGATAAAAAAGATATAGTGAAAGACTGACGCTTTGAAGATACCTGCAAAAAGCTTTAACAATTTTATGTTTAAAGGCGCATTCGCCTGTTTTACAAGATTTGATTTTGAGCAAACCGTTGTAAATAGACGTTCCCGAAGAGTGAGCAATTGAGCATTTACCTGTAATGTTTCGATTTCTTACAGAAACGAGTGGATTTTTTATACAGCCATTTTTAGCTTTAAGCAACCAAAATATTGATCCCACTTACATAAGTATATTTACAACGCAACATATACAGAAATAGTACAGCCGTAATAAAATTACAAACCACAGGTCCAAATTTTAAAATAGAGAAAGGTTTCAAACAGGGTGGGGACCGCTATCTCCTTAACTGTTTACTTTTTTGTTATTTAACAAACTGCCAACATCCTGAAGATTTCTTCAGGATGTTGGCAGCGGATTGGAGGGAAAGAGGCATTGTTCTCTTTGCATGCTCAGCCACAGAACGTCAGCTCTTGCTTGAAGATGATGTCAAAGACCAAAGTTATGTGCAATAAAACACCTGAAATAATACAAGTAGACGGAGAGACAATACAACATGTCCAGGAATACCTTTACTTGGGACAAATAGTCTCTTTGCAGACGAGGCAAAACAAAGAAGTCTCAGGACGAACAGAAAACGAAGAAGAGAAAGAGGAGCTACTGGTCCATGCAGGAACTATTCAAGGGTGAGTTGCATGTATATTCTCCTAGCCTTAATCTGTGGTGCACAGACTTGGTCTTTGACTAACATCCAGAAGTCCAAACTCAAGGTTTGCCAACGAGCAACGGAGCGCAGTATACTAGATGTTAAATTAACGGATCTTGATCGAAACACAATACTACGCTCTCAAATAAATATAGCTGACGTGGCTCAAAAGGCTGTCTAACTCAAATGGGGCAGGACATGTCTTCCGCATGCCGGTCAAACTTTGGGCCAAAATAGCAGGAAACTGGTGCCCTGACACAGTGAGGCGGGGTCGCGGCAGGCCACCAAGGAGATGGCGGGACGAACTGGACACTAGCAGGTTCCGTCAGAGCTGGAAGGAGGACGCGCGGGTTCGCGAGAAATGGAAAGAGGGGTAGGAGGCCTTACCCGCGAACGCTCTAGTGAGGGAAAGCCTTAAACTCAATAGATGATGATATACATATAACTTATTTTGTGCAAAAAGCAAACATTCCTTTAAAGTGAAACGTTGTTTAATCTTTAGCCTAGAACTAAAAGCTCTTTCACTGACAGAATTTCTAATGTATGGCATAGCCTCAAGATACGACCTACAGAATCATTATTGATTTTAATTTCTCTATTTTTTTACGAAGGGGGACTACATAAAAGTGCAAGAGTAGATTATGAACTAATCATCTCGTTGTGTAGTCTGCAAAAGGTCCGCATTCCGTACTCGTTTACGAGTCTCGCATTGTAAAATATACTTAGGTCTGCTTCGGACTGGTTTTTGTAGACTACCAATGGCGACTTGTATAACATCCGATTTCACACTTAGAGAAAGAAAATATATGGATTAAATATTAATTAGTGTAATACACTCAGCATACTTACCTACTACTTATCTAGGTACTAAGAATTTATTTCAAAAAACCTAAATGCGACTCATTCATTCTAGGTCTTATCAAATGATGACAATTACTGGAACCTACTGATTAAAAAATACGGATTAGCGATAAAAAGGATAGCAAACTATAGCTCTTGATTAGAGACTGTATGACCCGTCGAGTTTGTGAACGTTAGTTTTGAGATGGAACGGAGATCGGCATGCGGCGGGGGCGGGCGGACGTGCCAAGGCAGGCAGGCAAGCAACATATTTACTCATACGCCCGAGGCGTAAATCACCGTGCATCTATTTCGAGTTGGCCTGTGCGGGTGTGGGCACAGGCGGGGGAGGGCGGGGCGCGGGTAGACGCTGATGCCGGTCTGGCGCCAGAAGGATTCCCCAGCGCCCCGCACTCCCCTCGCGCCATCACTCGAGGTCGTCCGCCGAGCGGTCGTGTCTTTCCTTGCATTACTGTCGCAAATAACTAATTTACCACTATCCACAAAATCACTGGTTTTATCTGGGCTAACCCCGAATGCGATCGCCTTGAAACTATGAGGTAGAATTCCAAGAATAAGTCAGAAGTCTAAGTTTCCAAATGTAATTACAAAATACATTTTTTTTATTATGTATCTATTTTAGCCAAAAATGAGTTTTATATCATAGGTACGTTCAAAGTTTCGCAAGATAAAAATTTGATTAAATCTATTCTTTAAAATAAGTACTTTATATTCAGCGCTCTTTGCTTAAATTATTAGCATACCATGATAACAACACCTTGTCTACAATGAGTCAACCTCGTTATTTACGTTAATGAATAGGTATAAAAAATCACAAATAAGAAAATAAAAATTACGTAATAAAATCAAAAGTAGGTATTCAATTCTAATATTTAATTTTGTTCTACTCACTTGTTAAATTCGTTTGATCCTGTACGAGATGAACCAAGAACCCACCGAAGTATAGTTGGCAATCTGGTCTTCCCTTCCCCCCACCCTGTCCGCACCCGCGCAGGGATGCCCTGCGGTCATTGGTTACTCATACATCTTGCAAAACCTGTATTCGTTCCATTACACAAATTTAAAACGCTTGTTTACATAGCTAAAAGCACAACACTATTCTCACTATTTGCACTTGTGATATTCAATGCAAATTACATAAAAGTAGAGAAACATCTAAACGTATTTTTGTACCTATGTACTGTACTTTCGCACGTGAAAACGCGCGCACCGCGCTGAACTCCGACAGAGAATGAATATTACTATACTACCGAATTGAAAGTAGGTATTACATACAAAATATCAAGCTAGCTGGACAGATGTTTGTATAGATATACAATGCCAGCGCGGTGTGACACACACACGTGATGACTCTTAAAACCCGATTCTTAAGGTTTAAAATACAATATTTTGACAGCAATAAAATATGGTACAACTGTACTACGCTATCCACGTATAGATCTACCCAAATATATAAGGCATAGAAGCAGAACGACTCTCACATAATTAGTGACTATTCGATGAAAATTATGTCTCCCTTACTATGTAGGTACAGCAATTTATAAGAAAACACATTCTAATTAGTTATTTTGTGCAGTGCAGTCCTCGTCACCTTGATGTGCTTGCTTTGATTTTGCTACCTATAAGTTACTTTCCACAATACATAAATAGATATACATTTTTAAATGAAATTTAGTTTATAGGTACATAAGTTACATCAAATTTACTAGTCTGACCTGTTTAAAGCATTAGCCTACTTCTTGAAATGGTTTGTAAGAACTGGTACAAATCGTTCACTCACTACGCCATCTCGCGAATAAGAATAAAACTTTAGTGCTGTTTACTGCCAATAGATGGCAGATACTACATCACCGCATCAAACCAATACAGCAGCATTTCGCGACCTATTATTTTATCTTGGGGAAGAATATTAACAGCTGGCTAGTAGTTGTATTTAACTTAATGGCTACTTTTGAATATAATTTCGGTTACATTTGCTTGCGGCAAGCTTGGATGCGCTACGCAGGTTTAATTTTTTTAGAAACCGAACTGTATTTCCCTATCATTTCGTGTTTTCACACTGCCGAGAGTGTCTGGAGGCGTGACTACGCTAGACAAGTACGAAACGATATCCGTGGTAATTTCAAAGTTGCCCCTATGCTATAGAAACTAAACGAAAGCCGTCGCAGACGGTATGATCACGTGATGCGAAGAGACGAGGAACATGTAGTGAAGAAAACATTGTAACTACCTAAACATAAGGGAGGTAGAGGACTAACTCTGGCTATGTGGTGGAATAGCATGACGAAGCTCCTATTGGAGAATTGCCCGATCGGACAACCCAGGGCACATTGTCTTAGCGCCAGATAATGAGGAGAGCCGACCCCACCTAAAGTGAAGAAAAAGAGAGAAAAAGTAAAGTGGGATAAAGCTAGGAAGGAAAATAATTGTAAACCAAACCTATTCTTGATTACTTCCTGAAATGTAAAACCAATTTCGCACTTAGCCGATTTTATTAATGAAGAGCAGCATGGTTCTCTTGGTGTTTGAATGAGTCAGGTGGGCGAAGCCAGATAATATTTGCAGCAGCCTACTCGGGTGCGCAATCAATTCAGTGCTATACAAATAGGCCACTGCAGTTCACGACCGGAAGGCACTTGTTCTTGGGGCTTCGCGATGTTGTGAGGTGGTGTATTCTCGTCCCATAACTTGCTTCGTTCTTTAGGTGGCGTATCTTGGATTGCTTAGTTTTTGCGGCTTCTCAGTCTACCCAGGATAGTCGTGTAATCCAGTGGAGTAGGGTCCTGTATACATTTTTTTTTGGGGGCTCTTTAAACCTGAGTGCGGCGAACTAAGAAAATAGCACCCTGACTTGCATCGATTTAGCTGTCATTCATTTTACTAAGAGAAAGTGAGCGAGCAAAGTGAGAAAAAAAAATGTGCAACTGTGATCATGACTAGCATAGGTTATGACTCATGAAGAGCTAAAATAGAAAATTAGCATCCTGAAAGGGTTTAAATTGGTGCTTTCTGGACCACGACTGGTGATGCTTTCATAATTGGAGCTTGCTGGACCGCGATAAGTTATATTTTCATTTTATCTTTTATCAAGGAAAATATATAGTTGAGGTTGGGAAAAGGTTTTATGATTTTTTTTCTCATCATCACCCTTGTTACTCGGGGGCCCCGTATCATTGATACGGCTGATACAGCTACGCCCCTGGTGTAGTCGTAGAAGGATGTAAGATGTCGAGAACCGGATTCTTAGTCGTTTTTTCCCAGCGTGCATGGTAATTCCTACGAACGGCAGGTGGAGCAATACCTACCTGCTTGCAGGTAAAGCTTACGTCACGTCTCATTTAGGACAGTGTCTACTGATTTGGCGTGGGCGTATCAGTGCCACACTGGCTGGGCGCGCAAATTAGTCAGCAGAAAAGCATAGGGACGTGCCAGTTGTTCAAAAAAAATACCTAAAGACAGTATGTAAGCAACAAGTATCTCCTTTGAGGCAAACCATCTTGAAAGTATCCCGTGGTGCTCTGTATTAAGATTTTTTTTACAGAGAATATCGGGTATAATATTGTTGCTACCCAGTTTGGTGGAAATCGGGCGACGACGTAGCAAATTATTTCAGGTCCCGAGTTCCCGACCGTCTGTTTTGTTTTGTGACAGTGTTTCTTATAAATTAGTGGCTTAAGACGCCTTCGTTTTCCTCGTGGCCTCGTCTTCGTCACGCCTAAATGCTTAGAGTTCGGGCAGTGTTCGACCTTAATACTTTGCCACCTGATGTTAAGTGTCAGATTTGAGTCCCTGTTGTGAAGGTGGAATTCACACGACAGTATCTTGGAAGGGTTCGGCCGGAGAGCATTACTGTCATAAAATTTACACAGTGCGTCGAGCGCCAAAGACTATTTGTGTTACACTCCATCGAAAGTAGCTGATTGTGTCGTAAATGCCAAGTCATCCACGTATAAGAAGCGCTCTGTGAGTTGAGTGGCAGGCTGGTATTAGCAGGTAAAGAAGTTGAAAAGAGTTAGCGCCAACACAGTGCCTTGAAGAAGACCGTTCTTTTGCCCGACGCCATCGTAGTTTCTGAGATTACCTTCTATCTCTTAATAATATGTAGTTTGAACCTGCGACGCAGAGGGTTGTTACAACTTTGGCGTGTATCAGTGCCTGTGTATCTGTCTATTGTATCGTAACTCCCAAACGAATGGACCGATTTTGATGCGGTTTTTTGTTTAAAAACTGGCGTGATCAAGATAGTTCTTAGCTATAATTTATGAACATCTGTTTAGGCGTTTAAGATGATTCAAACGCCTCAAATCCTACTTGACAGAAGGGTCTTACCAACTTTCACAGGTCAGATTGATTTCAAGTTTGGCGTACTACGATGGTATGTTCAAGATATGGTATGGTAACCTTGAGTTAATGCTACTGCATCAATTAGTTTACGGAATGCCCAACCCCTCAACAAATTACAGCAGATATAGCTTGTTTGGGCTCATATATGGACTCAATAAAAAAGACGAACGCTAAAAAGCTTGAAATAATTAGTCTAACACTGGTTTGCAGCATTAGTCTCAGTCTCAGTACTGTCTTCCAGCATTGGTCATTGTAGTGTCTGCTAGGACATGCTCACGGGAAATCCCCGTCTCGAAAGTACTGGGAGGTCCCGGGATTTTTCAACGTGTTTAGCACTGGTACTGGTTATTTTGGTACTAAGGTTGTTCGTTTAAATAATTATTAATATTCATATTTCAACTTATTTAAATTAACGAGTGTTAAATGCGCCTCCTGGCTACATCATCAGTCCCTCGTAAACAAGCCCTACCTATTGAGTCTCATCAAAACGAATCATAGCCCCAACTTGAAGAGTTTACTGGTGGCTACTGAAGAATTCCATAATCCACTTCCTATCTCCATCATCAGATTAGCTCCAAGATACCAAAATATAGTAGGTATTGTTATACGAGGTCTGATCAATTAATAACCGAACTTTTTAAATTGAGCGTCAACGAAGTATCTTAGCATTGTGCGGTTTTCAAGTGATTGTTGTAACCTCCCGAGTAACCTGCTTTTACCGATTATTGATATTTCGCTTCTTTCCAGTGTTATTGTTTTATAAATGCAAGTTGCTCCAGCGTTCGCGGCAATCTTTATAATGTGCGATTTTCGGAAGCAACGATGCAACGAGAAGTTTTTTGTAAAACTGGGGAAAACTTTTACAAAAACATTTGGACTTTTGAACAAGCTTACGGAGACAATGCTCTGGGTCGTACACAGTGTTACGAATGATTTTCCCGATCCAAAAGTGCTCGTCAATCAGTTGAAGTTGACACTCGATCAAGAAGATCTTCGACCTCAAACCTCAACTGATAATACTCGCATTCAGAAAATCTGTTATCTGGTGCATGCAAATCGTCGACTGATTGTCAGAGAACTTGCAGAAGAGGTTAGGATCTCAATAGGGTTGCACCATAACGAACTCACCAATAAATTGAACATGGGTCAAGTTGCAGCAAAATTTGTTCCTCGGTTGATGGCCGAAACGCAGAAGGAAAATGAAGTGGAAGTTTTAAAACTCCTATAATAAGCCAACGATGACGGCACACTTATTGAATCACGCACCCTAAATTCAAATAATTTTCAATTCGCTTGGTAAAAACGAAAATACCGGTTCCGGACAGGTACCGGAAAATCACGGTTCAATACAAGGTACCAGTACTGCATGCCCTACTGCTAGCAGCCAGCATAGAGATGATTTCTGAGTAAAAAAATATGAATCTATTTAGTCCGTCAGTTTTCGAAATAAAAAAATATTGGATAAGTACCTACGTATTTCTTTGTTTTATCAAATCAATGAAACGCATCAAAGATCATGTGGGGGCCACTTTTTAATTTTCGACTCACTGTATCGCCTTCATTTTTTTTTTTACGTGTCGAATATTTATTGGAAGTCAGACGGACTAATTAGATTTTTTTGAAGTCATCTACCCATTCTACCATATTGGCATTAGACCCGAATTACTAGAGCGAGCGGGATTACTATCGCACGCGGCAGAATCGACGACGATTGATTCTGGCCTTCCAGTGAACGCCGACCGAAATATTTCCGTCGTACCGCTCCCGTGATTTCTTACGACGAACCTTGTTAATGCAGGCGTGAGAACCTTGTTAATGTGTCGTTAGACGAACCTTGTTAATGTGTCGTTAGACGAACCTTGTTAATGTGTCGTTAACTCTTTCAGGGGCACTTTCATATAAGTTACAATATACGTGTTTTTTTGTTTTTTCTAGTTGTATTTAGGCTAAACATTACTGAAATCATGTTTCAAAAAAATATCTGAGTGGAGGCTTTTGAGGAATCACATGGTTAGCTACGGTAACCACCGCCGCTGTAGAACAAAACAACACTATGAAAAATCGTAAAATTTTTAATCATGAAAACAGGCAAAAAAATCATGAAAACACTTAGGACCAAATTTTTTATTTCACTTCTTATGAAAATCTTCGAAGTAGGACTTTCCTTTACGAAAACATAGTGGAACATTGTAGGTTTTGCATTTCCAAACCGTACGTACTGGAGTATCACTGGAACTGCATTTGGCGCATCTCCTTGATGTGCTTCGCTACGGCTGATGGCGATTGCTTTGAAGGTGGATCTCGTCGGCCACTGTTGGCTTATGTCATTTTATTAAGGCGGGACCTGGAGAAAGCGCTCCTGAACTGTGTACAAACACATCGATTTCTTCAGGCGTAGTGGGAGTATTAGTTTTCCAGATTAGGTAGCATAAAGGTTGGTTTAATTTCTTGCAAATCGTCTGACCAAAACATGGGAAATACTGCGAGAGGCGTAATACTTTCTAACTCCAGTATATGTGCTGGTACACCCACATCTTCAGTAAACTCACCTGGTGGGGAAAGTGAGTAGTTCTTCCACTTTGGCGCTCTTGTTTGAAGACTGCTGGAGCTGCTCTCTTCCGCTACAGGATTAGCAACCTCCGGAGGCAGAGTAGAACGGAAACTTGACAAGGGTTCATTATCTTCTTTATCAAAACTGTGTGCATACGTTCCCCTACGACATCACCCAATAGCATGGTAGGTAGTTGTGCATCATGAGTTTCCTGGGCCGATTCCGCACTGAAGCAACTGTAGTCATCGAAGGGTATCTCTTCCAGACAGTTTTCAATATCCGCTTTTCAATATCAGCTAACATACAAAACATTCTGTAAGATATACAAAAATAACAATGTCACATCTATACGAACAAATAAAACATTCTATCTGCGCGCTGGTTAGCTAATCTAACCACCTAATTATGAGTATCATAATTACATTATAAAGCAAAATTACATACATTGTTTATCAAATACGTGCTAAAGATGTCTAAACACGTCTAATAAAACAATCATAGTCATAAAAATAATAGACTCACCTTATTTTTGAATGTTTTTTTCCGAGCACGTTACAAAAACACTGTCAACGAATTTTGTTCAAATGAACAAAACAAACACGAACGATTATCGGCACCACTTACTGCCTAAACTAAATCGAGCGTTAGGTGTATTTATAAGATAGTTCAAGAAATAACCGCTAGATTGCAGGAAATTAAAGAAAAAAAATACGAAATATGTGGTTAGCGTAGCTAACCACCGACCCTGAAAGAGTTAACGCAGGGTGAAAAAATAAAACGAAACAATTCGAAAAGAAAATCTATATTTTCAACATGACAAGAAATCGCTAACGAATATAAAACAAAACTTGCATACATAGCTTCGCTGCTTTAAGAAAACAAGATGCGACTAATGAACTCAAATCAATCAAGTGACATTTCGGCATCATCATCTTTTTTGTCGCCCTTGTCATCTTTGGGTTTCTCTTCTTTCTTTTTGTCATCCTCCTTCGGCTTATCAGCTGCCGTGTTTTCAAGCGCTTTAAAGAAAGCTTGCATATCGCCTGTGTTCGCAGCCGCTGTGACTTCCGAAGGCAAACCAAATTGCGATATCACTGGACCCATTTGACCCGAAGTCAATGCCGAAGAGAATTGGTTCGCAGCCTGGAATATAATGCAAGTGTTAATGGGTGTGTTCAGTAAGCAACTTCATTTAATGGGACCTTAGTGGTGATTAAGGCTTTCATATCAAATTGAAGATATTCAATATTATGCAACATTAGTTTTGAAGTCTGCCTTTTAATAATTTTGCACAAGTAATGAATTATTAAGTAATAATATAGGCTGTACATTCATTGATCAGTTGGTTCACAACAAAACCATTTCCTTTTTTGGGATATCAAGGACTTGTCTATTACGGATGGGATATTATGTGGAAAGAATCGATTTTAAAGAAACTAAATACGCGGCACATTACGTGTCTGACCGCGCACAGTGAAGGATTCCGTAGCCGGGGTAAATATTTACACATGCGCTCAAAATATTACAATAAATTTGTATTCCATAGTATTTCTCAAAGAAACTGAAAAACAAAGTTAGTTGAAATTAATACAATATGTTAGTATTATACCTGCAATAGTTATACTTGGATTAAAGATTACTTAGGATTATTAAAATATGCGAGTCCTGACGTCGTCGTTGGCATGTAAATGTAATTTTATTCTATAGTTGGTCGTTAAAACACAGAAATTCATAAAATATTGTGATCTGACTCATCAATTTGTGATTCTGACATCACATCTTGATTGGTATATTGTTGATTATCTACTTACCTTTAAAGTTTATGATGAATGTGTTTGTGTTTTGACAAAATCTATTGTACATCATAACAGGGAACTTCACACATTTTTTCTCAGAAGTTCACTTAGCATGATTAAAAATGTTATTAAAACAGGAAATCCCATTTTCCAAAATTCTTGTTTTAATCATGAAACTGAGACTGAGAATGTACTAAATTGTTGCTATGGTAGTGAGGTCTTCTTGTTATCTATATTGACACACTGATTCTTAAATGGAAAGAGGAACCTATATACAGCATCTTTCTGGTACATGCTGTAGAAAAAAAATTGTTTTTGTCTAGATATTTAAAATAGGTAACCTTCTCCCTTTTTAGCAGTCGGTTAAAATAAGCAGAATGCCTTTTACATTATAGTGCCTCTGAGAACGTCATTAAAGGTGAAATAAAGGTCATGTATCTTTCCACAAATCCTTGATGACTAATCCTATCGTTCTTTAACTTTAATAGTTTCTTATTGGAATTTATGTCAATCTGAGTTCAAGAGGCAATAACATTTTAAGGTAAGTAAAATTTTAGGAATCCCATGTACCGCGTACATACAGACGAACCACAGAAGCGTTAGAAAAATGATATGCGAAACGCATACCGCTCGATAAAGCAAGAAGCCCGACGAGCGACGAGAGACGAGTCGCTGCGGAGACACGCGACGTGGGGCGGCCGAGCACCGGAGCGCTATACGTGAAGGTTCACCTGAGCGAACTGCGGTGAGAGCAGGGTGGTCCTTACATCGTCCTGGGCGGCGCCGGGCGTCGCGGGCGGCAAGTGCGGCGACAGGCGCGGCGCGTTGGAGGGCGCGCTGGCCGCCGTCACCACGTCCGGCGTCGCCAGCGTGGCCGCCAGGTCCACGCGCGCCGCCCCCGCCGCCGCCGCGCCCGCCGACCCCGCCTCGCCCTCCGGCGGCGCGTTACCGAGCCCTGAGAAGTAGCGCTGCAAGTCTGACAAGTAGATCTGCCCGCCTGCACCATCTGTAGTTTTAAACGTAGCATTAACTAGCTGTCACTGTGAGCGCAACTCCAACAACACTGCCAACAAGCTGTATGTTACAAATGAACTGTTTGTAAATTGAGTCATTATAATCAAGTACTGCCTGTTACGCTGTGACCATTTTAGTTTTTAGCAGGGAAACATTACCCAACAGGTAAAATTAAACCTCATTAATAGGGAATGGGGGGCTGCGATTCTCCATACAAATGTGTTCCCCTTTTTCCTTCCTGAATAATCCCTCTTGTTGAGCTATCATTTTTATTTTCGTAATCCTTTTTCCAGCAACTAATAAGTAAAGAAAATATGAACCTCCAAAAATGACAAAAATTGCCCCAATTTTACGGCCGTGACTAGACGACTGAATTTTGTCGTCAATTGTTTTGGCTTACCACGTGGTTGCGCAGCGGCAGCTGTGTTAGGCGCAGTGGCGGTGGGCGCGGGGGCGGGGGCGGGGGCGGGAGCGTCGCGGGCGCGGGCCGGAGCGCGCGCGGGTGCGGCGCTCTCGGTGCTACGCGCCTCGGTGCTGCGGGGCTCGGAGCTACGTGCCTCGGTGGTGCGCGGTTCGGTGCTACGCGGTGCACTACCACCGCGACTGCTGTTGCCACTGCCCGCAGACGGACGAGTGCTGGTGTTGCCACTGTTGCTACTGCTGTTGTTACTAGATATACCATCATCATTACAAATAAAATTAAAAACACAATGTTTATAGCTGTCACAATCGGCTATCAATCCCACATCAATTTATCTCCATACACACCAGAAGCATATTAGAGTATGGAATGACTGACCACTTCAGGCTATGTTTCCACCACAGAGGGCGTGTGCAGGGTTATGTGTGAGACTAACCATTAATATTGATACTAAGCTAGCTATGTGATTGGTTAGTTTTACACATATCATTGCACATCTCTGGTGGAAGCTGATCCTTAACAACCATTAATGTTTGTTCATTAGATTTCAATATTCATGGGCTCATTATAGCTTCTTGCTAGCTTGAACTTAGCATTGATGTTATATTTATATAATTTCTGCACATCTAACAGAGAAATTCAATGAATTCTAAGTACTTATTATAAAATGACAGTTTTCTTTAATAATAAAAAATAGAGAAGAATGAAGTAGAAATACTGCACCAAACCCAGTAAATTTAGATATGGGTTTGAGAATGATGATTTAGAAGGTATGTATTTATAGCTACCCCATAGTGCCCAAAAGAGAGGACAGTCCTCCAATTTGGCCCACTCCTCCGAGAAGTTGCATGAGTTGCTGCTGAGACATATTGTTCAGTATATTTTGTAGCTCTCCATCCTGTCCACCACTGCCACCACCTCCGCGTCCCCCAGATGTTGGAGGATTGTTCAAGGCCTCATTGATGCGGCGGCAGTAGTCATCATCCTTTTCTACCTTGGGTTCCTATGACACAATTACTTTTTTATTCACTAACAGTTAAGTATACTAGTAGCGTAGTTAGTCAGGTAGTGGTAAGTGTTTGATGACACTGGTTTATTTAGTTAGGTAGTGGTATGTGTTTGATGACACTGGTTTATTTAGTTAGGTAGTGGTATGTGTTTGATGACACTGGTTTATTTAGTTAGGTAGTGGTATGTGTTTGATGACACTGGTTTATTTAGTTAGGTAGTGGTATGTGTTTGATGACATTGGTTTATTTATTTAGGATCTTAAACAAAGCATGTACACAAACACAAAATAATTAATTGATGAGAAAAGTATCACATAGGTGTGCTCCTACACTTACAGGAGGCCACAGCATGCATAATAAAAATGTATAACTAAGATAGCAAAGTTAAATAATAGTATTCAAAAAATTACAATCAAAACACATTTCGTAATAAAATAATTGGTTCCCATGCTACTTAAAAATAGGTGTACTCTAAACAAGTAAGTTACAATTTTGTATTTCATTCATGATAGGTTATAGCACGCTTTTAGCAAGTGACTCACGAGAAAATATGCAAGAAGTCACTAAATCAAATATTTGCATTTCTCAGCTGTTTTACTTTTACAATTTTAATAAGTTAGAGTAGTAGAGAGAAACAACATTAAAAAATACAAGGGATTTTAGCTGCATTTCTTACCTGCATCCAGAAAAAGTACTTCTTAGAAAACGACTTGAACTTTAGGACGTAAACTCTGCCAGTTGTGCATTCATTCACCCGCACAAATTCACAGTCATCAGGAAATATTAGCAAGTCATCCTCCACCTCGCCGGTGGTACGGTCTTTCCAACAAAAGTGCATCAATGAGTCTTCCCCTTGGTACACATACAACAGACCCTTCCTCTTATCAGGATGAACCATACGACCTTTTAGAGTCATTCTTCCAGCTCGAAATTCTACCAGATGCTTGTTGCCTCCAGAACTACCGCCTAATCCAGAAGTATTACCGAATAATGCAGTTGCCGACATGATGCTGAAATTTGAATAAAAAAAATGTTTTTTCAAGACAATGTAACTTGATCGAGCAGGCTCGAGGCTGGCAGGATAATCAAATAGATAATGACGCAAATATCATCAATATTACAAAACTAAGCAATTTACCTGAATATCGTCCGTTCTTCGCTAAGTACGATTGCTATATAATGTACTCTGTGATTGCTATGCTACTACCTACTACTCGTTCGTTTTAATTGAAATTTAAAACAAAACTCGAATTACAAGAACGAAGATGACTATGATTTTCCTAAAGACAAAAACGGACAAAACCAGTGTTGCCAGCTCAACTACTTCAAAATTTGCTAGATTGGTGTAAAAAATTTGCCAAAAATGTGCTAACTTTCTGTAAAAAATGCCAAAAAAAAAACCAACATATCTAAGTGTCAGTATTTATTATGAAATTAAATCAGAGGAATAGAATATCAATATCTTGATATTCATCAACATTAGCTGATGTGGAAGGCTGAGAGTTAGAGTCGTAACTCTCTATGGTTCCGATACAGTCGTACATTGTCTGGAACAGTGTAAGAATAACAGCACTTTCCAGCTCTTTTTAGGCCGAATCTGAAGTACAAAATGGCATTCAGGGTTCTCACCCCCAAACCACCGCGGAGTCGAGTATCGATTTCAATTTTTATTTCAAGAAAGATTGTGATTCACATTCTTTTCATGTTTTATAAAATACTAGCAGCCCGTCCCGGCTTCACACGGGTGGATAAATTAAGATGCACAGAACTGCACACGGTGTGCAAATTTGATTAAAATCGGTTAAGTAGTTTAGGAGTCCATCGCGGACAAACAACGTGATACGTAATTTATATATAGCTGTGTCTGGCGCGCGCCGCCCTCGCGCGGAACAAGCTGCTCGTGCTCGACGAGGCTACTGCCAACGTTGACCCCACGTAAGTCACCACACCGATGATAAAAAAATATGCTTTAAGCTAAAAGCTAAATAGATATGCTAAACAAGAACAAAATATGCCAAATTTATAATATATTTTGCTAAATTGGCAACACTGGACAAAACAGACAGACCACAGATCAAAGCAAATAGTGAACCACTCACAGAGTTGACAGAGTAAAAATTTTATAAAATTATTATACCAAAAGAAGCGAATCTATCGGGATAGATCGTGACGACAACGTCATGGACAGGCAGGGCTGAAGTGCAACTGGTGAAAGTGCCAAGGTAGCCCGCGAAATAATAATTTTGTAGTATTTTTTGCAATTTTCAGGTCAGTTTCAGACACAGAGCATCTATAATATGGCTTAGGTTAAATCTATTTGCAGCTTGCGCATAGAGTATAGTAATTGACATTGCCAGATTTATAAGTTTTAAAATAGATATATCTCCCGGTGAAAGAATCTGAGTACGATTAATTAACAGTGAATTTTTCACCTGTTTGCTATTAAAGGATATAGGGAACGTGCAGGAACTATAGGTGGCAGCACTAAACGACAAAAGAGACACTATGCGGACAGTAAAGGAAACTTATGCTGTCACCTGTCACGCAAATCTCTTCAAAAGTATTATTTTTGATTATGATAAAAGGTATAAAACATGGGTTCCGGTCTATCAATAATGTTCGTCAGCGTAACATGAATGTTGACCAATATGAATTTTGTATGTTTCGTTTATTTTCTCTGATGAAAATTGTGGTGCACGAAGAAACGGTGGCATAAACAACTTTCTTATTTTCAACACATGTTTTAATGGAAGGGAATCCTTTATCAGCGAGAACAGTATCTCCAGGCTATAACAAATCAATCTACAATCATTTGTTATAAGCAATCACTATAACGCCCTCCGTAGCATTTAGATACAAATCTTAGGAAACCACAAGGAGTGCAGCCAATTAAAAACTTTATTGTATAACTATGTTTATAATCTGAGTTCATATGGAGACTTGAGGAATATTCGGTGTGAACTTCAGTGCAGTCTGGAACGCCCTCCGTAGCATTTAGATACAAAACTTATGAAACCACAAGGAGTGCGGCCAACTAAAAACTTTATTGTATAACCATGTTTATAATCTGAGTGCATGTGGACTCTTTGTTTAATTGTTGAGGAATATTCGGTGTGAACTTCAGTGCAACATATATTATGTGTGTTCGCTGAAGTTGAAATGGTACGTCAGTACCATTTAATGTTTGCTTGGACGGTTGATTTTGAAGGCTATTGAACTTTTTCAATGCAGAGTGTAACAAAAACAAATGTGTTCAAATATTTTTCTTACTGCATTTATCCATTTTTTGCGTTTTTCACACATGGTATGAGAGTACTATTCTTTGGAAAGTAATAGAATTTTATTATTTTACGCTATTTGATTAATTTTCATTTTTGTGGATGTATTGGTACATCCAGAAATGCAACAATGGATTATGATTAGCTAGAATAATCATTTTCAATAATAAAATTAATTCTGTTTACTTGTTTTACATGTCAAAGTCAAGTATTATTATGGTACAAGATTCGGATTGGTGACGCCAGTCGGCACCACCGTCGTTGTGCACGTTCCCTATAGTAGAGTAATTTACACATCACCCCTTTTTCCCACGGGTAGACAGAAACTACAGAACGCCACTTAATACAGTTTAACGCAGACCGAATCATGCAGATCATCATCATTCTCCTGCTTAGAGAACAATTTATGTGGCGTCGGTCGTCAATGAGCATGTCTTCGTTTCTTTTTCACGTAGGTAATCACACCTATTTAATCATGCAGATCAATGTGTTAAAAATGATATTTATCCATGATGATGATGGTGATGATGGTGGTTATCCATGATGGTGATGATGGGTCGTTGACGGTTTTCCGTTAACGAAACGTTTACGTTGATTTAAGTTTGTCCACCCCGAGAGAGCGACTGTCGCAACCCCGTGCAGGGCAAGCCACAATAGTGGCTATAAGTCCCCTCTTTGAGTAGTGAATTGAGAGTAGCCACGGCGTCCTCACCTCCGCCTGACGCAGGTCCTCACCGGACACGGTTGTTTCGGGAGGTTCCTGCACCGAATCGGGCGGGAGGAAACGCCCGGGTATTTCCACTGCGAGGATCAACCGGAGGACACGGTGGAGCACACAGTGGAGGTGTGTCCCGCGTGGGCGGAGCACCGCCGTGTTCGAAGCGGCGATTGGCGGCGGCGACCTCTCGCGTCCGGCCCTGGTGCAAGCCATGGTCTGGAGCGAGACGGAATGGGACGCCGTCACCTCCTTCTGCGAAACAGTAATGCTAGAGAAGGAGGTGGCGGAACGGGAGAGGGAGAGAACCTCTCAGCGTCCCGGCCGCCGCCGGAGATGCCCCGGGCGTCGGGGGCGGGGTAGACGCGGGCCTATGGACGGTGGGCTATGGGCTAGCTCACCGTCCTTCCGTCTCATGACGACAGGCCGTGTCGACGGCGTGTTCGTGTTCCACGTGTCTCAAAGAGAGTCAGCAATAGGAAGGGGTCCGCAAGGGCCAATGCCTGCCGGGGTTGCGGGACTGTTCGACAGAGATACCGTGGCCCCGGAACACAAAGGGCGATGAAGGAACATGGTTGGGTTTTAGTCAGTAAAAGCCGTTTTCTTACTCATGTGGTAAAAGTCTGACACTCCCTCCTCCTACATACATGGTGTCTATTTTAATATGGGGGAAAATATAATGACCACCAAAATTAACTTTGAGACCACTAACATCTATCATCTAAAATATCAATTGATCACCAAAAATTGAGCACCAAATTTTAACGATGTATAGCTCAACATAAAAGAGTAGAAATTAAATATTTGGGAACTAAAATTTTTCATTTTCTGGCAACATCTAAAATTAGTACTTGAGCTGTCAATTCTTCTCGATCGGTTTCTTTTTTCATTAGAATTTTGGTTTTTGTGTGTTATTTCTGAGTGTGGACAGGAAAACAGCGACATATCATGAATAAGGTAATTCGTGGAGGTGCCCGTGAAATAATGTTTAAGTTTTCATGCGGTGTTTGACCGAATTACAAGCTGGGAAGCTGCTATCCTACTTCGAAGATGTTTGCCATCGTACAGCAGATTTTACTGGTAAGTAACTATTGAAAGTTGCAGTAAACGTTAATTACAAACGATTATTACATTCAGGGAGCAAAATTTTCGATCTAAATAGTATTTACAAATTAGTTGTCTACCATTTTTGAGGTTATGCTAAGATAAACAAATACCCTTGGAGTTATAGCGCGACTTAACAACATTGATAGTATGGCAACAACATTTGATGTAATTAATTGCGTATTACCAAGTACGATTTTTGCTTTACCATATTTGAATTATATTATTATTATGAACATATTTGCGCGGGACTTTTTTCGTCGGACTGACAGCAGTTATATTATTTATGAAGATAGAGCACTAATTTAAAGTTGTATCTTTAAGCTTGATGTTAATAACATGCTTTGTTTGTTTTAGGTGTTTCTGTAAGCACAGTGCGCAGAATTGTGCAAAACGGCGGGAAATTCTCGACTCCAGCTATACATAGAAAGGGTCGCCCCTCATAATATATATTTGAGTGAACTTGTAGTTTTATTACTATTACGTACCAAATCTATTTATTATCTATGAGGAACTTATTGAAAGCAATGAATTAATAAACATATCATCATTCTCTTGCCCTTATCCCAATTCATTTGGGGTCGGCGCAGCATGTCTTCTTCTTCCATACTTCTCTATTTTTCGTCGTCTCATCAGACACTTCTTTTCTTGCCATATCATTCTTTACACAGTCCATCCATCGTTTCTTTGGTCTTCCTCTACTCATATACCCATCCACATTCATACTCAAAACTTTCCTCACGACATTTTCCTCATCCCTCCGCATCACATGCCCATACCACGACAACCGATTACCACACAACTTTTCAGCCACCGGCGCCACTTTCAGACTTCCTCTTATATACTCATTTCTTACTTTATCCATTCGCGTAACACCACACATCCCCCTTAGCATCCTCATCTCCGCGACATGCAAATGCCTTTCATTCATCCCTTTTGTGGCCCAACATTCTGATCCATACAAGACAGCAGGTCTAACCATTGTTTTATAAATCTTCCCCTTGAGCTTAAGGGGAATGCGGGAGTCGCAGATTGTTCCCGTGACCTGCCGCCATTTTATCCATCCCGTGTTAATTCTGTGCTTTACACTACGATCTATTTCGCCATCGCTTTGCACAAGTGAACCGAGATACCGAAAGTCGGAGCAGACAGGAAGAGGCGCGCCATCTAACGCTATGGCTCCAGAACTGGAGAGACCGCCGAAATCGCAGAACATGTATTCAGTTTTACTTCTGCTGATTTTCAAGCCAACATTCTCCAGTTTCTGTTGCCATTTCTCCAATCTGCTCTGGATCTCAGGTCCATCTTCACCGACAAGAACAATGTCGTCGGCAAACAGCATGCACCAGGGTGCCTCTTCCTGGATGTCCGACGTTAAACCGTCCATCGTCGTCGTCCATGATCAACAAGAAGAGGTAAGGACTTAAAGCCGACCCTTGATGCAAGCCTACAGCCACACTGAACTCATCGGTGTTGCCAGCAGCTGACCGGACGTAGGTACAAGATTGACTGTACATAGCACGAATTAACTCTACATACTTCCCAGGTATACCTTTCTCTTTCAAGGCCCACCACAACACATCACGAGGTACCCTATCATACGCTTTCTCCAGATCAATGAACACCATGTGCAAGTTTTTGTGTGCACGTCTGTACTTCTCGCACAATTGGCGGAGTGCAAAAGTGGCGTCCATTGTTCCTCGACCTGGCATAAACCCAAACTGATTTTGGGTGATCTTACTCTCTTCTCTTATTCTTTTCTCTATCACTTTCTCCCATACTTTCATACTATGTGACATGAGCTTTATCCCCCGATAGTTGTTGCAGTCCTGCACATCACCTTTATTTTTGAAGATGGGCACTAGCGAACTATTGCACCATTATTGTGGGATCGCTCCTTCATACAACAACTTATTGAAGAATAAAGTCAGCCACATACATCCGTCTTCTTTTAAACACTTCCATACTTCTACTGGTATTTCATCAGGGCCCATGGCCTTTCCATTTTTCATACTTTGAACTGCTTTCCTCACTTCATCCATACTAATTTCCCTCACCAAACCTCCTTTACTTGTACCTCTTTAAGCACACCGCTCCATGCATTCTCTTCATTCATTAACTTTTCAAAATAACCCTTCCATCTCCTTTTTATTTCATCATCTTTAGACAAAACCTTACCAGCGCCGTCTTTCATACACTTTATATGTTTTATATCTCTCGTTCTCCTTTCTCTTGCTTTTGTAATCCGGTAGAGCTCCTTCTGGCCTCTAGGACTGTCCAGTGAGTCATATAACTTCTCCTGCGCCTTAGCTCTGGAAACTGCTACCGCTTTTTTTGCCTTTCTCTTCCATTCTTTATATTCCTTCTTCTTTTCTTCTTTCAAACTGTCGTTCCCGTTTGCTACACCCTGCCATTCTTTAAACGCAATCTTTTTCTCTTTCAGACTCTTTTGCACCTCTTCATTCCACCACCATGTATCCTTATCTATCATACCTTTCCCTTTGGATTCTCCAAACACATCTTTTGCTACTCTTCTTATACAATCCGCCATCTCCATCCAACATTCATTCACAGATTTTCCTTCTATATCCAGCATATCCTTCATTTCAATCATCTTATCTACAACTTGATTCTTAAACATACTTGCACATTCTTCGTTTTCTATCATACGCCATCTGGTTTTGGGTGGGGGCCGTTCTTTGTTTCTACTGGCTGAGACACTGATTTTTACCTCCATTATGACCAGTCTGTGTTGGGAGACTAAATCTTCGCCTGGCAGCACTTTACAGTTTTTGACGTATTTAAGACTGTCCCGTTACTAATACTTATTTAAAATAATTATTTTCTCATTATTTATAGCTATTAGACCGATAATACTATTCAAGTATCAAAATCAGCTTGATCGTACTAACTGGGTTGCCACCTGAGCGATCGCAGCGCCCTCATTTAATTTCTACTCTTTTGTGTTGCACTATAGTTGATGACAACTAGTTTTGCCTAGGCCGACTTGGGTCGTGACGTGGACGTTGGACGTGGCTTAAAAACCATTCAGAAGTAGGAGCCCTGCGAAGCGGGGCTCCGTTGACCAGGTCTCCCTCCAAGAGCATAACAGTTCAATTTCTAGAGATCAAAAATAAATTTTTGGTTCTAATTTCACGATAAAATGGGGATTCATTTTGGTGATCATTTACTAATTTTGGCAGTCAAAAGTGATTTTTTTGCCGTTACATTTTGTTAAATCTGGTGGTTCGTTAATTGTATGCCTTAGAATATCATTGGTCCCTATGTTTATGGAGAATTTGTGCAAAAAATAATTTAGTTATAGGATACAGAAAAACAAACGGGACAAAACTTCTAGATAGCACTATAAGTATACTTTCGGCATCAGAATCGTTCCCAAAAGTATGTGCTAGAAGCAATTTAAATAAATAAATTGTTTCTAGCACTTAGTTACCTAAAACTGTTATCGAAGAGACACATAGTTAAACAATTGACATAAATCTCCTGGAGATTTAGTAACGGACGGGAGCCTAGAAGCAATTATGTACTTTTTGACGTGATAACGTCATATAAATCGATGAACACCGGCTGCGTAGCCGAAACGAAAGCACTAAAAAGTGTCACACCGTTTTGTTTCGGCGATCAACGCACAGCCTAAACCCTTGGACCTAGAAAACTAAAATTTTCCAAAGTGGTTCCCTTTATAATGTAGATTAAAAGGAAGGATTTTTCGAAATTCAACCCCTAAAGGAGTTATAAAGGGGATGAAAATTTGTATGAAAGTCCGTCAGTTTTAAAGCTACGATCTTAAAAGTTCCTGAAGTTTAATAATGTAAACTCAGCCTTATCTTAAATTTTTATTCGATTCGAAATGATCGAGTTACATCTCAATTTCTCAAAATTCAAAATGATTGGGATTGGGAGTATAATGTACTCAAGGAACCTATAATTATACTATTATAAGTTACTCAATGATATTCTATTGAACAGATAGCTTGTGAGCGCGCAATCGTGAAGACTGGAAAACAGGCCAACTGGCCTGTTTTTCCTTTATTCTGCGTCACTGCGTGTATGTGAGCTGGCTCGCGCACACTTTTTTCGGGGGTTTTGTAGGTGTATATCATATCTGTTTAATATCATTGAAGTTAGTCGGTGTACGGTGTACGTTCCTTGAATGTACTCTGTGGGATCGATATCGATTTGACTGACGGAACCAGTGTTGCCAATTTAGCATATTATATGCTAAATTTGACATATTTTGTTCTTGTATAACATATTTTTGTAGCTTTTAGCATTATGGCAATTTTTTCTTAACATTATTATTATTTTAGAAAACATGAAAATAATGTAAATCACAATGTTTCTTGAAATAAAAATTGAAATCGATACAAGACCCCGCGGTGGTTTGGTGGTGAGAACCTTGAATGCCATTTTGTACGTCAGATTCGGCCTAAAACAGCAGGAAAGTGCTGTTATTCTTACACTGTTCCAGACAATGTACTACTTTG
This sequence comes from Xestia xanthographa, assembly GCA_905147715.2. NCBI lineage: Eukaryota > Metazoa > Arthropoda > Insecta > Lepidoptera > Noctuidae > Xestia > Xestia xanthographa. The sequence goes on along the minus strand of LR990642.1, from coordinate 22,465,396 downwards.
TATCGGAACCAAAGAGACTTACGAGAACCACTCTAGCTCTCAGCCTTCTACATCAGCTAATGTTGATGAATATCAAGACATTAATATTCTATTATCCTGATTTAATTTCTTAATAAATACTGACACTTATTTATGTTGGCATTTTTTTTTTACATTTTTTTAAATTTTGTAGGGTAGGGTAATTTTTTAGGTTAGCATATTTTTGGCAAGTTTTTACACCAAGAATTATATTATCTGTGACCAAGATCTAGCATAAATCATATTTTGAAGTAGTTGAGTTGGCAACACTGAACAGAACGGGGAGCAGTGTTGCCAACGTGGGTGATTTTTCGCCATTTAGGCTACTCAAGAAGAGAATCTGCGATAAAAAAAACTGAAAGGCTACGGGTCGCCGTTTAGGCTACTTCAGGTCAGGGCCAACTATTTAAATTAACTGAATCATAAATGAACATAAGCTTGAGAAAATAAAACATCTCCCACGCAAATGTACAAGGTTTGCGTTATGAAAGAAAAGATCGCCACATTCGAAAATGCAGAATGCTGGAGGACCTCATGTTCAAAGATTTAGCGGAGTTTTCCTTACGTTATCTTTCATTAACTTTGAGTAATGCCGTCGTTGAAAGAAAGTTCAGCGTAATGGGTACAGTAAAGACAAAACTAAGGAACCGAATGCAACTTCCCACGCTGATCGCCATTCTTAGAATTCGTACTCTTATGAATGTAAGAAGTATCTGATAAGCTGCAACAGCTTTCAACCAAGCGATCACATGGTTAGTTTACATGCTGGCAGAAAAGTGTAGCGGAGCTTCTGCCAGTAGGTACTAGCCGAGCAGCTTCAACATCTACCATTGAAGATGCTGACGGCGAAAGTCTTCTAGATGCCTTTGTATTGCTAGCAGCTGACGAAGCTGAGTGATATTGAACTTATGAGTTTATAGTGTTTTTTTTTTTAAACGTAATCTATCTGTAGGGAAGTAAACTATTTTATATTATTTTATTCATAGCGATTTTTTTGGGCTACTTTTAAGGCTACCGCTGACTGAAATTCGGCTACATTAGGCTACTTAACTGTGAAAAAGGGGCGACATCAGCGGCCGCGGCGCCGCCGCCGCCGCCGTAGACAGAGTATTTGAACTGTCTACGGGCCCCGCGCTGTTGGCAACACTGACGGGGAGTCGAGCGAAGTGTGTGGTGACGGCTGACGGCTGAACCCAATGGTCGATTTATTAAAACCGTGACGTGTTTTGTACTTGATCGATATTTCACTACACTGAAAATATAGCGAAGTTATTAACAAGTTCAGTAATCTAATTAATACTTGTGTCTACTTTAAACAGGTGTAATTAAGTTTACTATTTTTAAGTACACTGAAACAGAGTATACCTTGTTGATCGGCTGCAGTGTCTTTCTTCAATCAAAATGAGTGCGGTACAAACAGGTATGTTATTTTGTTTGTATTGTTATTGTTGTTAGAGGCGATGCGTAATGCGTCGCACATCTATAAACGTGTTATTTCAAGAAAATTTATAAAATAATGGCTAATATCTACCCGAAACTAAATGAATTAGTCACTTGCTGACTGGAAATAAGATTATATTCCAATACAACCTACGTAGCTATGCCAAACGTTATTGTGAAATTAGATACCTATTTCTTAGCTCCTCTTTGGGTATAAATTAAAGTTGGTAATAAAATAATGTGCTTGCTAGGGGTTGGATTCTTGGATTGGAAGCTTTCCTTACAATAACACATTCTAGTACAAATTAGTTTATTACTCTCAGGCGGCCTGTACCTGCACAACCTACGTAAATTAGAAGCCAGTCACTCACACAGAGTTGTTCACATACTAAGATTGTGCAGTTCTTCACAGTTGGGGAATACTACTTACATTACTTATGTTAAAAACAGTATTTTGTGCAGTGCTGGGTTTTTCATACACCCTTCACAATTCTGTTTCTTTCATGTACATTTATATGTGTAATTGGTCCTTGCGGTCTGTTAGGACTGATTCCTATATTGTACTGATCTAATGAACCAATATTGGCAGTTACACATATTATTTTGTTCTTTTTTGTTTAGCTGTAAGTCTTCTTACAGATATAACATAATATAGGAATAAAATACTAACTACATAAACAAAACCCTATTGATGATATTCTTCAGAGAGGTCAAGTGCTCCCACCGACATGTGTGTATGGCCAAATATTCTAATGTGTAGGTAGCAAAGGTACTCCTTGTAGGCCACCTGCCACAATCCTAACATAACCTCTGTAGTTTCTACCATTACTAGGGTGTTGTACTCCCTGGAAAAAAGGTGTGAATATATGCATGTTTTTTAAAACAATATCCTTTGTTTCATGACTCATATATATTTTATGACCATGTTGCAATCATGAAAATACAAAGTTGTTATTTTACAATTTCAAGAGCTACCACTATCTTAGTAATCTATGTGTCATTCAATAGTTGAGTAATTCAACCTAATAAGTGTAAAGATTTTGTTAGACATAGTAGATATTTATTAGAAACTAGCTGACGTCCCGCGGTTTCATCCGCGTAGTTCCCGTTCCCGTGGGAGTACGGGAACAAAATATAGCCTATAGCACTCACGAATAATGTAGCTTTCTACCGGTGAAACAATTTTTAAAATCGGTTCATTACTTCCGGAGATTACCCCCTACAAACGAACTTACAAACATACAAACAAATGTTACCTCTTTATAAAATTAGTATAGATATTATCTTTTTTTTATTAATAGTATTTATATTAGAGGCCTTTGCCCAGCAGTGGGACACAAAGGGCTACCAAAATATATAATTTGAGAGATATAGAACATTCCATGTCTGATGGAGTGACTGGCAGACAATGCATTTGGATAACTGGAATGATCTTATTCTAATTTGATGCCCAACTCAAGTAAAGGTGATGTTAAAGCTAGTGATTTTATGCTTTTAGTATATGCTAGCTTAGGTATTATAGTTAAAACTTGTTATATTTTGTACACAGAGCATAGTAAATTACAAAATAAACATTATACAATGCTAGCCCAGGGCAGCCCCTTATATGTGTCCAATGTAGTCATAGCAATGAAATGTATTACACTTAGCAAAATTCAAAAGCGATTTTCTCTATTGTGAAATAATTATTTCTACATGGAGACAAAACTTATGCCAAAATACTATATGTTAGAAGCCATACTATTACGAATTACAGTGGAGAAAATCACTTTTAGAAGTTGCTGCATGCATACTTTTAATTGCTCCTGACTACAGCATATAGTAATCAATTAGTTGTAGTATCCAATTGGATTTATGCTCTGTATTCCTAATATAACCCGTATGCTCCCGGCCGTGCCTCCTGAGGCACAGTGCATTGTTATTTTAATTGTGTCTGTAATTGCGGGTATTGAAGTGTATGTAGTATGGGATAGGTTGAATGTCTATTTCTTCAATTTTAAATTGAATTACTCATGTGGACGGTTATCTAATGTTCACTGTTATTTTTCCATGGTGTCCTGTAGTATTATTGAGTTATGATATAATTGTATGAATATTTGCACTATGAGATGTAACAAGTATAAACAGAGCATTAAAAAACACTCATAAAAGCCTGAATTCGAGGTTCTCTCATTAACTTTTGCACTCTGCATTTTCTTAATTCTTTAAACTTTTGAAGAGGTGTAACTCACAACAATCTCAATATCTCAGACAATCTGTAACTCATACAGCCGCGGTTAGTAAGCGATTGGCATGGATGGAAAATGGAAGTGTGAATGGCGTCCGTTTGAAAATGGAAGTCGACGGAAAAATACTTCTCACACAACCAAGCCAACTACACTAGCTTGTTGCATTTGACTCGGTGAAACGTGGAGCTAAAAGGTAAAGGCGACGAGATCACGAGACGTTGGTGGCTACGCTTCACGGCCTAGCTCATCGGCGTAATGTTGCCTGTCTGTCGGTCTTCTACAGACTGTACTTCGGAGTGTACGCAGGAGCTCCACGACCTGATCCCACCATCACCCATTTACCACTGGACTAGCAGACGTACTGCGGCGTGCCATACACACTTGGTTGATATCCCGTCGAGTCGTACTCGGTTCTTCTCCTCCACACGTTTATTATGCGCACAGTCAAAGTGTGGAACTCTCTGAGCTGCATCTTTCTTTGTTCCCTCTCACATTTAACACGTCTGCCTTCAAAGCAAGAGTGAACAGGCACCTTCTAGGCACGCTCGTTCCATAGACCACATCCATCGCTTCCCATCAGGCGTGATCGAGGTCAAGAGCAGGCCCATTTTGCAATAAAAAGGAATAATTACCTATTCTAATTCCCACGTATCTTCATAAATACAAAACCTGTAAGGCTGCGGCCGTGCCCGATCGGGCACGGTGCATTTTTATTTTTATTGTGTCTGTAATTGCGGGTATCGAAGAGCTACGAAATGCAAATATCTTTCCAACTTATGCCAGGCTCGGTCTTGTCCATTTTTATTTAATCCTAGCACTGAAGATACGATACAGCATTAACAGCAGTTCTTGTTTCTACTTCATACGAGTACGCAGTTTTACCCGAATACCCGGGGCCTGGCTCGGGAATCTCGCGTTTCTTGGACCGCGCGATTATTATTGAGCTGTCTGAACTGCAATGCAAGTACGTAGCACTCGATTCGATACGATTCGATAAATCTGACGGTTATTCTCGATAAAATGAGTTTTTAACCAATCGAAACGTCGGATTTATCGAATCGTATCGATTCGATCGTTATCGATTGCTACGTACTTGCAGTGCTGAACTGATAGTAGGTAACTAATAGAAAACTTTTTGAAGAAGTCGGTGACTTGTTTGTTTGATTCAGTTTTTTTTGCCACCGACTTCTGAAACTATACCTACTTAGTTATTTTTCACTTTTTTGTTTTTTGAATTTGGTTTAATTTTTTCCATTTTTAGTTGTATGTAACATCCTATACAAATATTTGATATGCAAACTTCAATCTTAATTAGTTATTATTTTTGTTCGAACTAAACATTTTGGCATTTTGTTTTAGTAGGTACCTACTGTTGTATCTTGAACCAGATTATTATTAATTAAATAAAAGTCCATCATGTGCAAAATAGTTTGTGTAATTTACTCCGAAGACCACACCCAAAGTACCACAGATAATCATGTTCCTCTATATCTGTAAGTCACCACAGATAATCAACATAGGGCTTTACACTAATAGAATTAATAAGACATTACTTATGAACTACCATACAACATCTCCCCTCTAAAGATTCTCTGGAAAATATAAAACCAAAACATAATAACCTACTTCTAGGTACATAAAGTAATCAACTAAAACTACATTAACATTTATGAACTAAACTTGACATAACTATTTTTCTAACACATAATCCTTAAATCTAACCGGTGGCTTTACTTCTCTGCGTGACCCGGTCCGTATGCTATTCTCCTTCTCCTCTCCCTCTAGTACTTCTTTATCCCCTACCTCTACTGCAACAGCTTTGTTTTGAATCTCTTGTTGTTGTACCCTACTTTCCATTGGTTTTATATGCATTTCGTTTCTTGTATATACCCTCCCGCTATGACTATCCATTACACTGTACGAATTTGGATATTCAGAGCAGTCTATAATTGTAGCTGGTTCCCATAAACTATCTGGCATTTTTTTATAAAAAATTGCTTGCCCTTTCTCATACCTATCTCGTTTTGTGGCAGTTCTATCATGCCACCTCTTAGTTTTTAACTTTTTCTCAATAATCAACTCTCTATCTTCTTTAACCTTATATTTTGGTACAATATTACTAAACGCACACGGAATGTTCGTCCTTAAATTTCTACCCATCAGCATAGCTGCAGGAGATGGTAATGACCCTCTAGGAGTTGCCCTCAAATTTAGTAAGGCTAGATGTGGATCTTGATTTGAATCCCTAGCTTTTTTAAATAACAATTTAATCGTTTTCACAGCACTTTCTGCCAAGCCATTTGACTTAGGATAATGTGGACTTGACAAAATATGCTGGAAGCCCCATTCTTTAGAAAACTGGTTAAACAATTCCGAATCAAAATACAAGGCACCATCAGAATACAATTTCACGGGTATTCCATGTCTAGCAAAAATGGACTTAAACCTCTCTATTATACAAGCAGATTTTAAATTTGGTAACTTTACCACTTCAATATAATTAGACAAAGCATCAACTACCACTAAGTAATATTCATTGTACAATTCAAACACATCACATCCTACTTCAGTCCATGGAATACTAGGAACTGGTTTTGGTGTCAATTCCAGCTTAGTGTTCTTGTTAGAGAATTTCTGACACGTATTACAACTTTTGACAAATTTTTTAATATCCTGATTAATTCCTAGCCAAAACATAGTCAACTCACTTCTGTTTACCATTCTATTCATGCCTGGATGACCTGTGTGCAACTTTTTTAACATTTCATACTGCAATGGCTTAGGTATCAGTATCCTATCACCCACAAAAACTAACTCATTAATTACTGTCAAATCATCCTTATAATTATAATATGGCTTAATTTCTTCTGGCAAATGTTTATATGAAAGCCATCCCTGTAACAAATAGGTTTTCAGTAATGTTAAAGTTTTATCTTTTAAAGTACTCTCTGTCAATATCTTCCAATATTCTTTTGTAACTGGCAAATTTTCTATTAACATTAAAATTTGGTATTCCACATCATCAAAATTAGTTTCTTTATCACAACCTGTTATCTTTACATCTCTTGACAACGCATCTGCTAAGTACATGTATTTTCCAGGAGTATGACTTATACTTAATCTGTAGGGCTGTAACCTTAACATCATCCTTTGCAACCTAGCTGGAATTTTATGTAATGGTTTATTAAATATCCCTACTAACGGTTTATGATCAGTCTGCACTTTAATTATATCCTTTCCCAACAAATATTGCCTGTACTTTTCTGTTCCAAAACAAACTGCCAACAGCTCTTTTTCAATTTGTGAATACCTCCTCTGTGTTTCTGTTAATGACTTTGACGCATAACCCAATGGCCTGCCATTCTGTAACAGAGTAGCCCCTAGCCCTACCGAACTAGCATCAACACTCAGCACCAGTTCCTGACTTGGATCATAGAAACTTAACACCTGTGAGCTACTAATAGAATCTTTTAATAATTGCAGTGATTTTTCATAATGTGGTTCCCATCTAAACTGAGAATCCTTTCTCAACAAATCTCTTAATGGAGCTGACTTTTCAGAAAAAAATTCAATAAATCTAGACAAAAAATTTAACATACCTAACACTCTCTGTAAAGATTTTTTATCTGTCGGTGTTTTTATCTCCTGGATGGCCTTTACCTTCTCTGCATCTACTGTAATTCCCTCTTTACTGAATTTATGTCCTAAAAATGTAATTTCATTAGTATCAAATACAAATTTACTTGGATTAAACTTAATTCCTCTTTTTAATGCTGTTTCTAATACTTTATAAAATGTTTGCTTTAATTCCTCCCTTGAGTTAGCCCACAGTAAAATATCATCTTGAAATGTCTCCACATTACTAATATCTCTAAATGTTTCATTTATAATTTTATGAAAAATTTCCGGAGCTACATTCAAGCCAAATGGTAATCTTAAAAATGCATATCTACCCCACTTTGTTTGAAATGTACAAAGCCTCGAACTTTCTTTTGACAATGGAAGCATCCAAAAACCAGATTGTGCATCTAATTTACAAAAATGCTTTGCACCACTTAACTTTGAAGAAATATCTTCAAGGGTAGGTAGCGGGTAGTGTGCTCTTTTTGTAGCTTGATTCAGAGCTCTTGGATCTAGGCAAATTCTTAAAGATCCATCACTTTTTTGGACTACTACCATTTGACTAACCCAATCCGTCGGCTCCTCAACTGGCTCTATAATACCTATCTCTTGCATTCTCTCTAGCTCAGCTTTTATTTTAGTTTCTAGAGAGTATGGAACACGCCTCAAAGGTGATACTACTGGTTTAACCTCAGAATTAATTTCAATATTAATTTCTTGTTGTATTAATCCTACCTTACCATCAAACAAGTCTAAATATTTATGTGGTATAACACTACTAACCTGTTCAGGCCGAAAAATCCCATTGACTCTTATAATTAGCTCTAATTCCTCAGCCGATCTTAGACCTAAAATGTTGTAACAATCCAAATCTACTACCATAAAGTCAATATTATAACACTTTTCTTTATACAAACAAGCCAAAGTACATTGTCCAATAATATTCAATTTATCTCCTGTAAACGATGTTATACTAGTCTTTACTGGTCTTAAATTCTTCAATTTCAGATTCATTTGACGGTATTGTTTTGCACTTAAGACATTGCACTGCGCTCCGGTATCTACTTTAATTTCCATGTCCACTCCTTGACACTTCAAGATCGCTGTGTACCACCCTGTTCTTCCTTCTCCCAATGCTCCTACAAACCAATCATCATCTTCCAATCCATCATCCAACAAATTAACTTTTTAGCCTTTGAAAAACACATTGATGCAAAATGGTTAATTTTTCCACATTTTTTGCAGTTTTTCCCATAAGCTGGACATTTTCCATATTCATGTTTGTACCCACAAAATTTGCATTCTGTTTCCTTTTTGTTTAACTTTTTGTCAAATTTCTCTTTAACTAAATCAATATTAATTTCTTCCATATCTCCTTTAATTTCTTTATTGATATTTTCCACTTGCTTTATTACTGATATCTGTTTTGCAAAATTCTAGCACCTCTTCCCCAGTCTTGTCCGGCATTCTCAGTAAAGCTTGTTGTAAAGACACATCCCTCAGACCACAAATAAACACATCTTTTACAAGACTGTCAGCTAATTTCCCAAACTCACATTTCTTTGCTAGATTCTTTAGCACTGTCATGAATTGCTCGCAGGCTTCATCGTTTTGTTTCCTTGTTAAGAATAAATATCTTTGATAAGTTATGTTCACTTTTGGCTGAAAGTGTGCATCTAATCTTTTCACCAACTCGGAAAGTTTTTCATCCTCAACCTTTGGCAATGATATTATTACTTCTCGTAAAGTCTCCCCTCCATGGAACATCAAAATTGACACTTTCCTTTTTTCTGACGCTTCTTCATAGTATGCATCAATGTAACTGGTTAAACTATCTCTGAATTTTCTCCAATTTTCCGCCATGTCGCTTCCACTCTCTAACTTCTCCACTCCAGCATTTGTATGAAGCCCCGCCATTATGCAAATTTCAATCAAATTTCGTTTTTCAAATCTCTATATTAATTTTCCGCTGTCACCATGTTGTATCTTGAACCAGATTATTATTAATTAAATAAAAGTCCATCATGTGCAAAATAGTTTGTGTAATTTACTCCGAAGACCACACCCAAAGTACCACAGATAATCATGTTCCTCTATATCTGTAAGTCACCACAGATAATCAACATAGGGCTTTACACTAATAGAATTAATAAGACATTACTTATGAACTACCATACAACACCTACTTACTTCATACGGTTATATTATTATAACCATATGAAGTAAGCCCAACAAAAGGTAACTGCTGTAAATCGATGAGTAATTCCCTCGACTGTCTATGGTTTCCATCATCAGACCTGTAATGGCACTCATAACCCATATGGGTGCAAAGTTCTCATCAATAGAAATGAATTAAGTCCAAACACAAGGTAGCTACCGTAAAACGTTGCGGAGTTCCCTTGACTATCCTTTGTCTTCATTATCAGACCCCTAATGACAGTCACAACCCATCATGGTGTAAAGTTCTCATCAATACAAATTAATCAAACCCAAACACTTGTGTCTTTCGGCTCCATCATCAGATCGACTCCAGACCTTCATTAAATAGTAGTGCTTTAAAATATGAATTAATGAAAAAATTAACAAACGCACTAGTCACCACTACGATTTTAGCAGGTTTCCCTCGATTTCTCTGGGATGCCATCATCAGATCCTGGTTTCCTTATTATTGTACCACCTTAGGGATATCTCCTTTTCAACAAAAAAAGAATCATCTAAATCGGTTCATAAACGACAAAGTTATCCGCGAACAAACATAAAAAAGGTCGAATTGAGAAACCTCCTCGTTTTTTTGAAGTCGGTTAAAAATAAAAGTGTATTCCTAGCTTGGGACACGGCGTACATACTTACTATTCTTAGTTACCTCTTTCTGTCCCTCTGGCGTTCTTCTTCACCGCCATTTAGTTTCACCAAGCGATTAGCAAGCAACTTGTATAAAATTTTTCCTTCATTCAGTTCTAAGATCTAACCGCACAAACTAGTTTCAGACTTTCAGTTTTGCTCTTTCGGTAAATCTATGTAGGATTGTCATCTAAGTAAATGTCCTATAAATAATCCCTTCTGCTTGCCTATACCTGCAAACGTTCTTATAATGTAAATACACACATCAAAAGTGTCTAGGGATCAAGCATTTTTATGCGGATTTCTTGAGATTGAGATGTGGCTTTGTAATAAATTTATGATTTTATAAATTTATATGGATCCTTTTTGGTGCATTTCATAATTTGAATCAGGAACTCTCAATCAAATTCGAGTAAAAGATGAAAATAAGCTGTCAATATTTTCCCTATAAAAACATACAACGCATTGAAGACATTATTAGTGCTACTGTTTCCCTACTACTGATTAAAACCAACGTTATTATGGAGCGGCGACGTCATTTAAGCAGGGAAGAAATGCTCAGAGCCGTGGGAATGATAGAAGCTGGTTCCCGGCAACGTACTGTAGCTTTAGCTCTGAATACAAGTCAGAGTGTTATCAGTCGACTTTGGACACGTTACCGAAGCACTGGTACCGTGGCTGAGCGCCATGGAGGACGGTATCGCTGCACCACACGGAGACAAGACCGATACATTCAAATCTTAACTCGAAGAGCTCCAACAATAACCGCCATGATGTTAGCCGTGAGGCTTCATCACTCTTCAGGGAACTTAATTAGCGACCAAACAGTCAGAAACCGCTTGCATGAAGTGAACCTTCATTCCCGAAGACCGCTACGGGTACCACCTATAGCAATGCACAATCGTAGGATTCGATATCAATGGGCTCTTGAACACAGAAATTGGGCAGAAGAACAATGGCGTTTCGTGTGCTTTTCTGATGAGTCTCGTTTTGGTATGAGACCGGATACAAGACGTATACGACACTGGAGAACCCCTGGACGCCAACAGCGATTAAAATCCTGCCAGGAAGTCCATCCTTATAGTGGTGGAACCATCATGGTATGGGCGGGTATTTGGATCGGCGGAAGAACTGAGTTGATTTGGATCAGAGGCAACCTCAACGCTCAAATTTATGCTGAGACGATTGTATCAGACGTCATCGTTCCTCTACAAGTGCAAATCGGTCCCTTATTTCAGTTAATGCATGATAATGCACGACCGCACACCGCAAGAGTTGTAAGACAGACTCTCGCCGCAGCTAACATCAATGTCCTGCCCTGGCCTGCTCAGTCGCCAGACTTGAACCCGATTGAGCATGCATGGGATATGCTACAGAGAAGAGCTCTGCCGAATATGGAGGGTATCCAGTCGCAAGAAGACCTTTTTTTGTTGTTGCAACGAACATGGGCGGCCATTCCACAGCGTGATTTGGATGAACTCATTTTGAGTATGCCAAACCGATGTTCTTGTGTTGTTAGTGTTCGCGGTAGAAACACGGATTATTAATTGTTTAAGTTACCCAATAAAATTTTAAAGAAAACTGTGTTTTCAGTCATTTTTTCGAACTTTAATGTTAGTGGTTCAAATGTCAAAAATCCCTTTATTAGGAAAATGGCAAATTTCTTTATTAATGCAAAGGTGACTTGGTTTATCGTTACTGTGACAAACGAAAACACTTTATTTGATGAATCCTTAAAGAAAATTTTAATTAATATCAATCAGGAGAAAAGTTATTGCAAAAATATATGTTGATCCCTAGATACTTTTGATGTGTGTAGTTGCGTGTTAGTAAAAAGCCGTCTAAGCTTATTCGTGATAAAAACTTCATCCAATTATTGAAGTGGTGGTACCACTTTTATGAGTCATTTGTCGTGCAACTTGCAGACGTTTTTTAGTATATTTCATCAAGTTACCAATGACGCAATTCTACCGTGGCCCGCACCGCGCGCCTCCCGCTCGCTCGCCTGCGGCACTGTCAATAAACTTTAGCGGCACAAGGTGAGCTAAACCTATGGTTTTGTTGTTCGCTCTTTGAAACTTGTTGCTTGGTCAAAGACCTTGGTTGATTCAATGATCACCGCGTTATAAATCTATTATGACCCATTTTAGATTTAATAATTTTAAAATGAATTTTTACCTCTAAATAGGAAAAAAATGCTAATATTTTGGAGGTCAAAATTGTAATTTATACACCACCGAGATCGGAGCTCGCGTTGTTGGTGAAAGTGGCGAACACGAGCAATCAGGCAGCGGCGCGAAACGAACGCAAGCTGGCTGGTTTGGTGGGGCTCGACGTGGCGGAAGAAACTGACATCATTGCGCGCCGTCGGTGCACGCATTCATGTTTCTCGAGTCCGTCGTGAATATTGCGAAAAACAAAATGTTTGTAAAGTGACAGTAACGTAGTAAACTATTTACTTATTTATAATGTAGAGTTACGTACCTATACCAATAAGTGATCTCAATTCCAAGGCACATGTTTTACCGCGTGTAACATATGGACAATAGCTAGAGTTACATGATCATATAGATACAAAATATGCTTAATTGCCGCGGAAGACGAGGCAGATAGAATGGCAAGTGATGGAACGCCGAGCATCGGCATGGAGCCGACGAGCTTGGAATATATGGAGGATCCTTACTTTGTACCACCGGACGACGACTCCACACCGAGTTTCGATGTAGCTGTGGATGAACTGGACGAGGTAGAGGAGCCGAACTGGCCACAAAACGACCCTGACGCTGACTGGCGCATGCTGCCTGACCTCGCTGATTCCGCTCTCTGCATTGAAACTGAATTCTACGTGGATAATCGACGTCGTCGTCTTAGAATATTTAGAAAAAAAATACGAGAAGTACGAGTTACTTTTCAAGATTTATCAAAGCCTTATCTTGCCAAGATGTCCAGTCACACAAACTACAAGAAGTTCCTAGGGATCGCAGTTGGAGGTTAGTTATAAAGGTGTAAAGAACACAGAAAACCTTTTATTATTATAAATTACACAATATAAATTAAAAAATAACACTGACTTGAAACTCTCATTCAGGTGAGTGTTGAAACTTGGAACTAGTAGGATTTAGGAAGTGCAGCAGTGTTTACGTTTAGTACGTATCATAACAGCATCAATAACAATTAGTCACAATTATTAGCTCTAGTATAATACTAGTATTGTTAGCAATTAAACACTTCATAAGATCTTATATAATTACATTGTTTGTATTGTATAGATAAAGGTATCGTTAGCATACTCTAGATTTTTGAAATTATACCAATTGAAAGCTACCAAATGTGCCAATTTACATTGATAGTCGTTACCAGGTAGTCAGTAGCTCCAACAGCAGTCTGACAATCAGTCTTACCAAGACGTATCGTATTACCCAGTCCTAACTGGGTTGTGGGGGTCTGATGGCAGTCGCTCCATGTAAAATACTGACTGGTATTCAGCTGCATCCGGTAAAACTGGAATACGACCCCAACATAGTTGGGAAAAGGCTAGGCAGATCATGATAATATATATTTCATTATAGAAATGGATTTGTAGAGCACAAATCCATTTCTAGACATAAACAGTAAAATTTAGGCGTGTGAAAACAGTAAAGTTTAATCGTAAAATTATTCATGAGTCGGGGAACCCCTGAATTTAAATATTCATTTTTCGTTTATTTTTATTTATTTATATATTTTTAGTGTAGACACTGACATTGGTTGGTCATAAACCTCTTGTGTGTTTCAATGATTTTAATGAACTGAGTAGACCCCGAAGTTTACGAAGTGCGAAAATGCCGTTCTTCAGTTGCGATGTTATTTCTCAAAAATCTTTTATTTATTGCTTATCTATTCTACAATTAATTGTAATTTTGAATTGAAAATACGGCCTAATTTACCATTAAGAAAATAACATTGATAACACGCCAACTTTTATGCGATACCTAAAGAATAATTTACAAAAACGCAGGGGGCGTGTCAGCGGCTCCGTTATAATTTCAACAAAATCCATAATTAAAATCTCTACTTACTCTCTAAATCTCAACCCGTCTCAGACTTAGAATATTTAAGTCGCACAGTCGTACGATATGAATGATATGATACCTAATTTAACAGTTAGACACACACTGTATTTCATTAAGACAGCTATCACTTTGCAATGCATACATAATTAAATGTTGTTGATGTACCTACCTATTTAGGATAAACTTAAAATAAACGTACTTGTTTTTATATCATATTTTTAACACGAGTTTTTATCAGCGAAGCCCGCTATGTAATATCACTACAGGACGCGATGTAATACGGGATGGACCTGATATGCCAAACCTACAGTAATCCATATACTACAGACTGCAGACCTACTAACAGACATCAAGATATTAAAAAAAAAAATTGCAATCGTTTACCTTTAGTGAAGGCTGCGCGGTTGAGTAAAAAAAAACTACAATAGGAAATAGTTAAATCAATTTCGCAAATTAGAATGTATAGTCTAGCGGCTTTGTGTTGGATATCTCGCACATGTTAAAATGTTTTAGCTATATATGTGTAATGCTGATTGTAGCAATATTATTTTCCTTTTATTGTATTACATAACTTTACTTTCCCCCTACTGGCCACCGATCATTACTCACAGAAAGCACAAAATAAATGTGGCTTTGCAGTTCGAGTCGTATTTATTGTTCTCAAAAATGTTAGTTTTGATCGAATAAAATCATTAGGAGTTTTAAGTAAGAAAGGTTTTCAATTTGTTTTTGCAAAACCATGTAAGTTTTGAAAGTTTTAAAATAACCGTGATATGTGCTATCACGGTTATTCGGTTGTCGTACGCGATTAGCGAAGTTTTCCAGTTATCTTATCGAACATAAACAGAGTGTTTATTTTAACTGGGACAGTATGGGGAAATCTGAATCTATAAAAGATACCGGCAAATTTTTTAGGAACCATTTTTTTTTTAATATGATCAGTGGTCGGATTAGGTAAATCAATTTACCTATACTGATCATTGTTGCACCCTGCCACTGCAAGTATGATCACGACAGCATAATTACGTCAGTCACTGCGACCGAATAGTGCGAAATGAGTGTTTTATTGCGATTTACAAAAAATCTATTGATTGGACAAAAAATAAAACACCTAAGACCTGCTTTATAGTTAGTTCAGTTAGTATATGCAAAGTTTCATGATCTAATTTGAAGCACTTTTTGAATATCAGGGGTAAAAAGAAAAAAAAATCCAAAGTTACCGAACAATAATGTTCGGTAACTTTGGATTTTTTTTTCTATCGAGAAAAGTGGAATCGTGTTTTCGTCACACTTAAGACTTGCATATATTTATTTCAAAATTCATGCTGCAGTATTTTAGGCGTAACGGAGGATCATGCTAAGCCATTTGAGGGATATATAGCCCTTAAGTTAACTGTCCAAAACCACTACCAACGCCTTCGATATGGTGTGAGTTCGTCGAAATTAATTTAATTTGATAACTTTGGAAAGCATCGACACGACGAAGAAGATTTGTGGTCGGCGCAGCGCAACATGTTTTTCTTTTTCCTTAGATAGCAGTTTGCTATTATGTCAGTGGTCTCCTCTTATTAGTACCTACGTATATGAAACTAAATCTAAATTGTATACCTATCTGTTACCTTTAGCTGAAGAAGCGATGGCCGGCGCCGGCGCGGCTGCAGACGTGAACACACCCGACGAGCTGGCGGGGCTCACTCCCGAGCAGGCCGAGCAGCTCCGCGCGGAGTGGAGCCGGGAACTTGCGCGCGTCGAAGACGAGATCGCTACACTGCGCACCGTTTTGCAAAGCAAGGTATGATAATTTGACGACCCGAATGGCGCAGCGGTACTGAGGCGGCCTTACGTTAGGGTCCCGGGTTCAAATCCCGGTAGAAGCAAATGTTTGTGTGATGAGCATGGACATTTGGTTCCGAGACATGGATGTTTATATGTATAATAAGTATGTATTTACAAACAAAAAGTATCTATGTAGTATATCAACTATCTGGTGTCCACGACACAAGCCTCGTTGCTTAGTGTGGCACTAGATAGCGGTGTGTGTAATAATGTCCAGCGATATAAAAAAAAAAAAGTTTTATATTTAATAGCTTTTCATGAAAAGCTATCATGTAGAAGCTTGAAGATTGAAAATATTGAAATCGTAGATTCGCCATAGCGCGCCAAAAAACGTTTGCGATTCTATTTCGTTGAGATTTTAATAGTATTTTGTCTCTCACTTATTCTGCATATCGTTTCCTTATCATTGTTTGCAGGATGTACGAGCTCATACTTCAAAAATATTTGAATTCCGCCTGCCGGATAGCTTGATTTCTGGCTGTTGGTCTCCCAACACTTCTACCGTTTCTTGGTAACCATTCAGTGACGGCTCAACTCCACCTGCAATCACCACGTCTTGCAAAGTGTCCTGCTCACCTCCACTTTATACCTACCCTCATTTGTTTGTCATACTTGATTTATTTGAGAAATACAAACTTATTATTGTGGCCTATAAAAACATTTTTGTGCATGCGTAAATATCCATGTCGACTACGAAACGGTGCATTGTGCGCACGCACTTGCCCGGATTTATTTTTTAAATACAGTGATTTTGTGAGGACTTGCGCTGAATCTTTACTGTTTCTCAGACGAGTGGACACTGGACAGACCTACGTTTGTTTACGAACGAGGTCGGGGACATTCCCTACTCTTTTAATAAACTGATCATCACTTCTATAACCTTTCCTTTGTTTTTTGTTACAGATCCGCCAAAGCTCTGAATTAAAACGAAAACTTGGCATAACTGTTTGGAAGGAAATTACCGAAGATGTTAATCAGGGTTTAAAAAATGTAAAAGAAAGCCAAGTGTGAGTACCGGTTATGATTGATTTATTTTGCACAACTTTCGTACATTCAAATCAGTTTATGCCTGTTTGTTTTTTCTCTAGGGTTAGAACAACTTCATTATTATTGTTTTGGTAGTGGTGTGTGGCTTCACGTTTTAATTTTGCTTAAGATGGTGAATGGTGGCGATTTATGTAGTAGTATCTTATTTCACGTTTGATTTGTTGTACGACAGCTATCAAACTATAGAAACACGCGTGGCTGCGCTTACACTGGCCGTGACTGAAGCACCAATGTAAGTAAAGTTGACAATTTCAACCTCAATATCACTATGCTGCACCTAAGAAGTGGAAGTGAGTCTAATAATTAACGTAACTAATCTATTGATGAAAACTAATGCACAAGCGCGGTTCCACCGTTGTGGGCACGATGGGCATGCCCACAACCCTAAATGAGGTCGATAGTCTGATGTCTACACAATAGGCCTTAAAAAATATAAAAATTTTGATTAATGATATTTTGCTATAAATTATTCACCAAAATCGGTGGAATATTTTAGAGATTAATGTTATTATGCATTCAAACAAACATCTTTTTGTAATTTTCGTGATGTCATTTATTAGTGTTCATCCCACGGTTTTACCTGTGTGAACTGATACACTGTAGATACAAGGAATGGTGTTTTTATTTCCCTTGGGCCGACAAGGCTATGGCCTGGGTCAAAAACCAGTGCATTCATGCCCGATAGCAAAAATTTTCGAGCTCGCTTCGCTCGCTCATATTCCCAATACCTGCCTATTTTAACAAGAATAACCAAAATCCGAAAATAGCGCGCCTTTGCGTTCATATAAGCTTTTCTTTACAAATTGGCAGAATTAGCCCTATTTCTATCATAAAACCAAAAGATGAAGCTATCAAATTCGAGGTGAGTGCTAAAATTTTCAAGCTCGCTACGCACGCTTTTGAATCCTAAATTTTTCGTTTTGTTTTTTTTTCTGCATAGATCGACCAAATTACTTTTTGGATCTAACATATCCGAGATTCCGAGGTGGAGTGCAAAAAATATCGGGCCATTTTCATGGAAGTGAATTGTTCAGAAACTTATTTCGACAGTATTACCTGTATGAATGGTAAAAATAAAATCTATACAAATCCGAGAAGGACTGCTAAGTTTTTCAAGCTCATTCTTGCTCTTACATTCTGGAGTCCAATTTAATTATTCATTCTGAAACTGTTATGCATAAGTCGGCAAAGGAACCCAGATGCAAAAAAATTCGAAGTCGCTTCGCTCGCTTCCTTTTTTTTTCGGATGGGTTAACATCAAATGACTCCTCCCGCTCTGGGCGGAGCAGGAGGGAGTGTCAGACTTTTACTGACTTAAACCCATCCATGTTCCTTCATCGCCCTTTGTATTCCGGGGCCACGGTATCTCTTTCGAATAGTCCCGCAACCCCGGCAGGCATCGGCTCTTGCGGACCCCTTCCTATTGCTGACTCTCTTTGAGGCGCGCGTGGAACACGAAGGCGCCGTCGACACGGCCTGTCGTCATGAGACGGACGGACGGCGAGCTAGCCCATAGCCCACCGTCCACAGGCCCGCGGCAGTCCACAGGCCCGTGACCGTCCACAGGCGTCCGCGCTCGCTCGCCTCCTAAAGTATTTTATGTTTCTCAGACTTTTCTGACTAAGCCGGCAAAATCATTTAAAAATAATGCCAATATAAAGTGTTACGAATCGGAGGAGAGCTGCTAAAATTGTAGAGCTCGCTGCGCTCGCTCTTGCATATTAATTTAGTTTCTTCTTTTCAAATTCATCATTAAACTACTACCGCTTCATCTCTCATCACTCTTCTCTTTTTTTTTATTCGGCGTCACTTTGCCGATTTTAGGGCCGTGCCCACAACCTATTTTGAGGGCTGGATCCGCGCCTGCTAATGCATGGGCTTCTATTTTATTTTTAGTTGCATTTAAGTAAACGCTTTTATCTTTTTAATCGTAGTGGTTGCTTTAATATACCTACTATTACCTACACGTACTTCATTTTTGTCCTGCAGTTCTAACCCGAAAGAAAATTGTGAACTTTATTTATTACATAGATTATTTACTGTGGGCGCATAACCTATATTTAAGAAGTTAATTGTAAACTCATGGTATTCCTTTTAACCTCCATCCGCTCATTACTGACATTCATTTAACTATCATTAATAAGTAGTTATTGCTTTAGTAAGTCCCCAGTTTCTCTCAGTTATGTTTTCACAAGGTCCCACTCAGATACATATTCGTGCTAGCAGTATTGTGCCAATCAACATTGCAAGGACAAAGTCTTGGATTTCAAACCTATGTAAAAAAAGTAGAATTCTGTAAATCTACTATAGTCTGCGCCAGATAAGTAAGAATTAAAGGTCATTAATCCGCATACATTTATTCAAATACATAATTCCGAAAACAGAAATAATGTCATAAACTTGTCCCGAAACGACCTTTATCGTGATCTTTGACTTTTTCTAGTAATAAAAAACGATTCATAATGTATTGTCGGGGTACCTACGCAGAGAAATTAAGGAAAGAGCAATGACCTTTAATTCCTACTTATCTGGCGCAGACTATATTTGCTACCTAAGCAATAAATTATAGCTACCTCAATGTATTTTGTAAGTAGTTTATTATGAAAATACTTGTTCCATTCAATGGAGAGACAAAGTATTTTCCCAACACGGTTACTGAAGCACATGTTTGTATAGTTGTTACTGGTTGTCATGCATATAAATAAATGTAAAAAAATATACAAAATAAATTAAAAAATAACTTTTGTATTGGGTTCAACTTTAACATTAACACCTTTGTACTATCTATAGACGTTGCATTGAATTTTCTATGGTTATTAAGTAACTGCGAACAATAAAAATAAATGGATAGATAGCAAATTGATTTACAGTATTACTCTTTTTTAGGTTTCAAATTAAAAAATTGGTCCTTTTGTGCTGATCTTTTATTATGTTTTCCATGGATTCCAAACTAGTGGCTCAGAGGCCCTACTCTCTAACGTCCGTCCGTCCGTCTCTCTCTCGCGCGTATCGCGCATGAGTGCGAGTGAGAAAGACGGATAGAGACGGATGGACGGACGGACGTTAGAGAGTAGAGGCCCTGTTCTGGGCCGACACAATTTAGATTACCATCGATTCGACATGCTAGGAAGATGTGTTTTCCAGCAGAATATCAAATTACAGTGACCCCTTGTGAAAAGTGCAATTTTCACCTCCTGTGACTTTACGACACTTGAACTTATAAGTTTTAGTTCTTTTAGTCCTCGAAAGAACAGCTGAACAGATATAGATCCGTTTTTGCCACACACGTTTCCAATTATAGATTTGAATTGTGTGATTGATAGACTTTTTGTAACAACAATTCTGGTTTTTATAGATACCAAAAAACTGAATCTGTGATAAAATCGACTGCGGAGAAGACAACTTCGATTCTCGGCGGTATCACTGCAGGAATGTCGACTAAGATTGGTCAGATGCGAAACTCTGATTCGTTCCGCTCCATCGAAGAACGCGTTGGCACGGCGTACGAAAATGTTAAGGTGACGAAATTTTACTGTTACTTCACTTTATCAGTATGAAGACATCTTATCAAAACCATTATTCACATCTCTGACTAAGAGGAATAGCAGGAATAATCTATATAGTATAGATAGATTGTTCCAATTTCAAACACGATCCTAATTTTTTGAATAGTATAGAATGAAATAACAATCACGAGACCGGTGGATCTACCATTAATGAACAGTGCTTCATTGTTGAAGAGGGATAATTTCCTATCCGATAATTTTCCCGTAAATCCATTGGTAATGAAACATAAACTTTATGTCCAACTACATAAGTTTGTTTCTATTTTTAATTTGAAAAAACGGTAAGCAGTCAGGATGCATTTACGGTCCTTGAAAAAAAATTCACATTTATTGAAAGTCTTCGCATATTTCACTATCAATATTTGTGTTCATTATTATAGACGAGATGCGAGAAGACGATCAATATTAAAACAAATAAAAACATTTATTTGACACTATAAAAAAAAAATATTAATACTGAATTTAATTCTACAACGTACCTTTTCTTGTACTTTGTTAATGTTTGTCTGTGTAACTTTTCAGGGCAAAGTGTCTTCTAGATCTAATTCAACGCAGAGCTTCGACGAAGCCCTGCGCGACGCCAGCCGCTCGGCCAGCGGCGCCGCCTCGCCCACCATCCCGGAGAACAAGCCCCTGCCCTAGTCGCGCCACGCTCCCACGCCGCGGCACTCGCCACACGTCACACGTACACGTGGCGGACGGCCTGACACCGCCCTCTAAAGGCACTAACAATTTTCATACGAGGAATATTGCATACATTTGTAATGCACCCTTATTTGATATAAAACACCATTTTATATGTGCTATTAGATAGTATTTAAAATTGTGTGCTTGTATCACAATATTTACCTATGTACGTGTTGGACGGTGATACTGCAAGTTGGTTAATATGGTTATTGGATTATTATTCACTCATCTTATTAGTTAGATATTGGTTCAAGACACTTATCAGAAATGAGAAGAATTTGCAATTTTGATTTCGCAAATCGCAAAACCTAAATACATGCAATATTGGTGTAGAGTGTGTCTTTGACTTTCTAGATTATATTGAAAGGTGGTCAGTATCTGTAACGACGGTTTAGCATTGAGCATTGTGTCACAAGTGCGTTATATGGGGTGCACCACAATTGTAAACTGCGGCGTGGTGTCCTTAAAATTCGTTTATTTAAGAGACTGCTGATTAAATGCTTCATAATCTGTCTCTTGTTCCTTTTTCGTGTCTTATTTAATAGCATTCCAAACTATCATCACTGATTAAATTTATTATACAAGGTATTAAGGACATTTTGAAATTGTGTATTCAATGCTTAAACTCAGTATTTCTATGTGTAAACAATTTTGTAACTCCTTATTACAGTCAGCGACAAAAGGCGATTAGCCACTCGTTTTAATCTATATTGTTTTATAATTAAAAGTATAATTAATTTACCGTTAGCTATTATATGATATCAAATGCTGAACTACAATGTATCGAATAATTTTGTGTGAATTTAGACTAGTGTCTTGTTAATCGACTTTTGTCGCTGACCATACGTGTATAATGTAAGACACAATTTGCCGTTGCCAGTTAGGTCCATTATTACTATAAAAATGATATTTTTGTAAGATGCTTAGCTTTCCTTACTTATAAAAAATCAACTATTTACAACACCTCTAAAGACGGTAATAAAATTTATGTATTGATTATATTTGTATTATTTTTTTACTCAATAAGCTCCTTGGTGACATTTCATAGATAGGTACTGGATGAAATATTACTCTGATTGTATAGGCGAAAGTAAACGTAGGTATAGGGGATGCTCCTGAAGTCTTGACTAAAAAAAGGCATACAATTAACGAACCACCAGATTTAGCAAAATATAACTGCAAAAAAAATCACTTAATTGCCAAAATTTGTAAATGATCACCAAAATTAATCCCCATATTTTATCGTGAAATGAGAACCAAAAATTTTTTTTTTTAGTTAATGATCACTAGAAATTGAAAACTGTTATGCTTTTGCATTCGAGTCGAGGGAGACTCGGTCGACGGAGCCCCGCGACGGGGCTCCTACTTCTGAATAGTTTATAAAAAATTACCACAAAGGGTATGGGGTCCATTCGCTCGCTCATTCGACCCTGCCATACCCTTCTAACCTAATCTATCCGTGTCAATGCCCCAAGTCGGCCTAGGGAAAACTAGTTTGTCATCAAACACCTCATTCAAATTTGGTGTTCAATTTACTAAATTTGGTGATCAATTGATTTTTAGGAAACTCGAGTATCTAATCAATCTATCACCAACAGCAGCTACTAACTATTCCCTATGGAAATGTAAATCCAAACTGAAACAGTCTGTTCGTGCCAATCCGCCAATAAAATACAACCATGGAGAATGGTCAAGAAGTGCCTCAGAAGGCAAAAACATTCGCAACATACCTTATCGCAAAGTTTTTACAACTAATAGTCGTGAGGTTGAAAATCAAGTAGAAAAATTCATACATGATGCTTTAAACAACACATCAGCTCGATCCACCTATTAAGAGTCCTATATACCTACTATTACCTACAAGTACTTCATTTTTGTCCTGCAGTTCTAACCCGAAAGAAAATTGTGAACTTTATTTATTACATAGATTATTTAGGTACTGTGGGCGCATAACCTATATTTAAGAAGTTAATTGTAAACTCATGGTATTCCTTTTAACCTCCATCCGCTCATTACTGACATTCATTTAACTATCATTAATAAGTAGTTATTGTTTTAGTAAGTCCCCAGTTTCTCTCAGTTATGTTTTCACAAGGCCCCACTCAGATACATATTCGTGCTAGCAGTATTGTGCCAATCAACATTGAAAGGACAAAGTCTTGGATTTCAAACCTATGTAAAAAAAGTAGAATTCTGTAAATCTACTATAGTCTGTAGTCCTCTAATACATTTTTTTTGCAAATTTTAGATTTTTACTTCCTGGATCAAATTATTTCTATCGGCGTACACGAGTCCATAATAATAGCGATCTCCGGACGATTGTCGATTGTTATTGATGAAAATTAGAGACAAGACTGAGGAGCAAGCTGAATTGACACAATTATAGTACCTACTTCAATTTTATTTATTGTAATTTTGTCTTATTATATTGACGAACGAAAACGAATGAAGCGTATTAATTGTAGATCGAAGTTTTATATCATATTAATTTATTTGATAAAATTGAGTTTATTTGGAATATAATGGACGCTGAATCAAGACATGTAAGGCTTAAATTACGCTTTCTTTACGATTTTTTCCGTGAAAACTCGAGGAATTTAAAAAAATTCTAGAACTCCAATAAACAAGTAAAACATTCAACGTATCTTTAAGTAATTTTAGCTTTTATAAGAATTGAATCTAACAATGTAAATTTGAGCGTCAAAATTCCATCGCCGACAGTTTTTCTTGCAAACTGAGGTCGTAAAATAATTATAGTAAATTACACGAAAAAAAAATGAAAATGTGTAACTCCAAGAAAGAGAATGGCACTATCGTTATTCATAAGCAAATAATTAAAATATCTTACTGCTGCTGAAAACTACTGCGTCAAAAATCATGAATTTGCGTAAAAAATGTAATAGGACTCTTAAGCCATTCACTGTTGGGGAAGTAAGATACATGATTCACAAGAAACTAAACCCAAAAAAGGCACCAGGTTACGATCTCATTACAGGTAAATGTATTAAGGAACTACCGGACAATGCTATATCCTTCTTAACTCCGCTGTATAATATAATGCTATGCTGAGAAGAAGTTACTTCCCATCACAGTGGAAGGTGAAGAAGTAACCTTATATAGACCTATAAGTCTTCTACCAATACTTTCAAAATTGTTTGAGAAACTGTTTCTACAAAGGCTGCTACCCATTCTTGAGGTAAGAAAAATAATACCAGAACATCAATTTGGGTTCCGCGCAAAACACTCCACGGTAGAGCAAGTACACAGACTGGTTGAAAAAATACACAACACTCTTGAAGCTAAGCAGTACTGCTCAGCTGTATTCCTAGACGTAACTCAGGCATTTGACAGATTATGGCATGAGGGCCTCCTATATAAGGTTAAGACTCAATTACCAACCAATTATTACACCCTGATAAAATCATACTTGGAAGACAGGCATTTCCTAGTAAAGCAGGGAAGTGAAGTAAGTGACTTAAACCCTATATTGTCAGGGGTACCACAAGGAAGTGTACTTGGTCCTATCCTGTACCTGTTTTTTACAGCAGACCTATCAGTATCGAGCAGGACGACCACAACAATGGCGACCTGCAACTGACACCGTGGAGTCGCGGCGGAGCGCATTTCCGCGCGGGCGGATCTGCGGGCCCCGAGCGGCGCTGAGATCTGAAAGCGAAGCGCGGTGGCGCGCAGCTACTCCGAGCGCGCCCATTAGTAGTGCTGTTCTGTACTTTGTACAGGCAACTCGCTCTCGTACGTAGTGCGGCGTTTACTCATGTGGCTCAGCGGAGCGCAGAGCAGCACGGCGCCGACTGGAGCAGTCGCGCGCATGCTCTTGTAGCTTGAGGGCGCTCTGAGTAGGTACCGCATGCGAATTTATTCTTATATTGACCGTATATCATGGTAGTTAAGGCAGTGGCAGACTTACACATTTGCCGCCAGTAGGCTTTTCAAATTTTGCCGCCCCTACTGATCTCTACACAGTGTGAGTTCCTTTATGATTGTTTTTACAACCAAAAAATGTTGTTAAGATTACCCAAGAAATAGTTTTTGGGTAAATTCCTGAGCTAAGCGAAAATTTTGACACTAACTTGAACAGGCTAGAATTGTTAGAATCCTGATACTTATGAGTTACTTGTTCGACTCATAGATAAAGGCAAGAGTAAGTAGGCTGCAAGAGCGAGCGAAGCGGGCTCGAAAATTTGTACACTTTTCCTACCTTGGACAGGCTAAAATTGTTTCGACCTACCGGAGTTACCTGGGCGACTTATAGACAAAGATAAGATTCAAGAGAAGCGTGAGCTCGAAAATTTTTACACCTTGCCTCGAGTAAATTCAGATAGCTTAGCTTTTTAGGTTTGAGATCAAAATACCCACATGCTAAGCAACCTTGCGTATGTATGCTATAATTGCCTATTAGGACCTCGGGGCAAGGGGCTCCTAATTTATTTCAGCGTCTGTCTATACCGATCGATCGAGAAGTTTTTCGCAGGGTACGAACCGCGCGCGTTTGCTTAAAGAAAAGAAAATGTGTTGAACGCTTGTTTTCAATAAACGCGATTCAATAAGTTGTAGAAAAATTCATCTAACTGGTGAAACATTAAAGTGCCTACATATTGAATTGCTTGTGTGGACCTAATAGCATTTAGGAATATAATTATGAATGTATTAATTTCTGTAACACTTAAAAAGATAACTGGCTCATATTTGCCGCCCCTAAAATCTGCCGCCCTAGGCTCCAGCCTACTCAGCCTAGTGGTAAATCCGCCACTGAGTTAAGGTTTATGTTAAATTGTTGTCTTCAAATGCGCTCCGCTGCGCCTCCAGCGGTGTGCGCTGGGCCTATGGGGTCCCGGCGCGCTCGGACATAAGAGGTATTATTTTACCATAGGTAGTTTGGAGAGCACCAGCAAGATGGTCAGACGCTGTCAAGAAGGCTGTTGGAGGCATCCTGTGCCGTACGCTTCACACTGCAGGAGACCACAGATTGGAGACTTGTTATATGTCATTGCGATCTTCAGCAGTGAGGGATCGACAAAGAAGTAGGCAGTAGGGTGTTGCTAGTCGCAAATAAAATACATAGATTTAGGGTAGAGGACATTTAATTACACAATAATTATGGTCAAAATAACGCAAATCGAGCGCTACTCACAAATATTAACATACATTCCGACGTTCCATTACCGATCGTGTATACCCTGCACGAAGAAATTTGAATCTATTTTATTTATCATCTATATGTAAACGGGAACCCTACTTTATGAAGTCATAGGATTAAAATATGCTATTGAAATCATTATGTGTGAATACAAAGCGTGGTCCATTAATAAAAATAACTATCAACAACTAGATATGTTTTCCAAACAAATACAATTTTACTTACCTAAGCTATAGTGAAGTCAATAATAAAATTAAGAAGGACGAACAAAGTTGTAGCAATGGGGAAGACCGTTAAAAGCTTATACAAGATGGCGCCACCATAGCTAGGTCTCAATCTGACCACTGACAGTGAGGTCGGTTTTGAAATATAAAATAACATTACCAGATTTTCAACCAATGACCATGCCTACAACCCGTTATTACAGCGTCAATAGTTTCGTAGTTGCCATCCCCATTACTTCTTGAACAAGACACAGCGCTTTGTTCGTGCTTCGACTAAGTAACTACAATGATATAAAAACAAACAAGCGTGGGTTTTAATAAAATATAATATGTTGTAGGGTAAATAATATGATTTAGAAGTAAAACATCTTAAAATAAAGGGCGGGGTGGCGTAATTATTATGAGACACAGCATGACTGTTTAATCTGGCCACATGACTCACGAAGGTACAGTATATGATGGTTATCAGTGATATCATTTATCTACTATATGTAATACAACTATTTATCAATACAAGTCACCCGGCTATTTTTGCGGACTGCAACTTAGCGCCATATCAATAGCAGTGATGGATTCAATCATACAAGTCCGCGCGTAAATCTAATTCTTACAATAAATATTAAGTTCTAATGAAAATTTGGTAGCCGATTTCATTTGTGCAGTATATAAGATAACTAATGTATACTATATAAGATGATAAAATATACTGAGGCCAGGTCTATTTTGCACTTGAGTGTTTATGGTTGGTATGTCGATATGTGTTGGATTTCGTATAAATATCTATGAACGTATCTACCGACAAAGGAAATGTATTGATGACGGCAAATATCTAGTAATTAAATTGCAAGGCAGCTGAAAGGCATTTGTTCTCAGTCATTGCTAAAATTGTTTTGCTATGGACCATACTATGGATATTGGAAGTCATTGAAGTTCCAACTTTTTCACAAGTTTTTAATATTATAACATTAATACCTCCATGGTCCCTGTACAATGCATCCATCAGCACAATGTTTCGAGTGCGTCACATTGAGTCCTACCGAAAAACATGATTTTTTGACCCCAAAAATGTAAGTCCCGTAAAAACTTTCGCGCAGAGTTACTTTTCGAAGACGTCTTCGTTGATACCTTGTTTAATTAAAAATTCACAATAGGTTGACAATAAACGAATCTAAAGAAACGAAATACGTAATTCCGTTGAATTGCATAGAAGACGTAGATAAGAACAATTTAAATCGACAATCGATGCGATATCGCATAAAAAGACAAATTGCATCGCGCCATCGATAAAGACCCATACTCACACTATGTAAAATTTACTTTTTGGGCTTGAACTAACGAACTCGGGGGAAAATAGACATTAGTATGCATTTACATTTGCGATAACACTGAAATTGAGCAGTGCACCGTAATTTTAATAATTACTTTTTGAGCATCATCTATATCTTAAAAAAAATACTACAGCATAGTAATAATCTATAATTATAATCTAGGCACAGGCACTTGATTGTTACATAATCGGTGACACAATTTTCCGACGCCTTATGATTTGCGATGTTATTGGACTAGATACCTAGATCCATAAACAAAAAACCGTTACAAAAAAGCGCGAAATTCAGATAGAAGCTGGCATTGATTAAGCGAAACGCTTACTTAAGGAGCCAGACCAAAGACTGAATCGACCTAAAAGAGTTTTCAAAATTTAAAAAACAAGGCAATGTGAATTTTGTCATTGCAGCCGAGGCAGGATTCACACCCGAGTCGTAAGCGAGGTTAACAAATATAATATATTACGAGAGAACGAACGAACGTAACACACTAACATAACAAGAGATATTTTTGGCATTAGTCATTATGAAACTGATTTAATTTGCGTTTACCACGCGCCGCAAAGCTGCAACCCCGGACAAGGCCCTAGTTTCTAACGTTTCGACCGTATATTCGGATCTACCCGACTCTCTCATTCACATTCATCTGCAGACGTGCGCGAGAGTACGGACGAAACGTTAGAGAGTAGGGCCCCAGATTAGGTCGGGTTTTCGTTAGACATTGTATTTAATACTTTACACCCGACCTTGTTTTTTTTTTTTTTTTAATTTTGCTTTTTAATTTTATCTCGTTAGAGAATGCCTGTTGAAATGACAAACTGCACCTAAATCGACCAAGCCCTCTCGGAAAATATACGCTATAATTCATTAAAATAAAATATTTATTGCAACGTCCCCTGGCGAGTTCACAATATAACACCTATCCATGAACCATCGCCGATGAATCACAAAAGCTCTATTACAAATTAACAAAGTTTACTGATGAAATAGCAAGTATTTTACGGCGAGCTTATTCTATGCGCTTCTACTGTATGGCTAAATATGACGAACTTTCAGGGATTGTGTAGAAAAATCATAGTATCATTTTCGGTGTGCAATTAAAAAACCTGGCGTCAGATATAACATTTGAGTAACTATGTTATTGCTTTAAGAATGTGTGCATATGGCAAAATATATATTTATTTATCATATAGTCCAAGTATGTACTAAATTCGTGACGCTAGTAAGATGAGACATCAAGATTCTTGAGAAACGGGTTCGATTCCCGGGCAGTGTCTGGTGCACTACAGTAATGCAACAATACAAACTCCTTAAGAACGAAGTCATTTATTTTACTGACTTAATTTAGCAATTAAAAAAAATATATAATTATAATGTATTAAATTTTGAGCTTCATGACGTATCATGTAGGTACACGTTTACAAAATTAAGTGAAAGTAATTAAAGACTAATGTCAACCCGTCATCATACATTTCAGACTAACAGAAAAATAGTTACGTTTTTGTTACATTGTTGTGTATTCGTAAGTTTTTGGACTGGAACTACAAAAACAGTTTTTTGGAACCCGTCCCGAATTTAGTACATAATTTATAATCTAAGTTCAGTTTTATTTCTATTGACTTCTTAATTAATACAATAGACTTTATTGAGTGCTCATCCCTTGTTTGTGTTCATACTCATAGTTAGATTAATATATTAAAATAAATCTTAAATTTAGTATTATTGGCGTGTTACATTAAAGCCATTATTACAGTGTGTATTTGTAGACTCTACTGACACATATTTTTGTAATTTTTAGCCACATTAAGTAACAATTATAAAAACCAAACATGATGTAAAACTATAAATAAAGCTTCGTAGAGTCGAGTGCAATTAGACAAAAAGGTGGTTCTAAGTTTGTAGTGGTCGGACTTGAGTTCCTAGAGGTGTAGAGCAGAGTATAAAAAAAAAAAATTCTCTGTGAATAATAAAGATATTTTCAAGATACGTTGAACGCCTTATAAACATTTTGAAAACAAAAGTGCTTCTATTGACATCTTAGATGACTTTATATTTGCGAATAAAGTTTTAGTTACTACACTCATTAATGTGGTTTTCATGAACATTTTTATGAGTTCGGTATTTCAGAAATAATTGAAGAAAATAGGAAATTAAAAAAAGAAAACCATGAAGTATGCATTGCATCGACAACAATGAAAAAATACACAGACCAAATTGCCGTTTAATAGATGCACACAGGTCACACTTTTACGCCACATTATAAATTCGTCGAATATCAAGTTATTCTTAGACAAAAACAAAAAGAAAATCACGAGATGCGATTTTTTTAAACTTCTTTCACTTCCTTTTTTGACTTACTGAATAAAAAAGTACCATGAAAATCCGACCACTGTAAACTTCGTTCCACCTTTTGAGTATTTTTGGCTACTTGCACTCAGCTAATAGGAAATAGGCGATTTTATCTCAATTTTATTTTAAGTAAAGAACATGTTAAGAGGGCTATCACAATTTTTATTGTATTTGAGTGCTTGAAGAGTCAAACACTCAAATAAATAAAAGAAAATTTGTGATATTTATTTAGAACACTCCCGTGGCCATATCTAAACCATAATCACACATCAAAACTCTCAGATCACATTTTTTATTGTATTTGAGTGTGACTCTTCAAACACTCAAATACAAGAAACATTGTGATAGCCCTCTTAAGGCGACTACAGGAGCTAAATTATCAACTCTATTTGTGGTGATTCAAACTTCGTTTGAAATCCTGTTCGAATAAAGTTCTAATCAGCTTGCACTACAAAGTGGTTGTTACGTCAGTCACTGCGAGCCGAATAGTGCCAAATGAGTGTTTTTTTGCGATTTACTAAAAATCTATTGATTGGACTAAAAAAATAAAACACTACGATGCTAATATGCTTGCTAGTAGAATTATTTGCCAAAAAATCAGAATGATCGCATGTATTTTAGTATGGTTTTTACTCGTTAAAAGAAATGTTTAGAGATAAGTTCGTAATTTTTTTTATCGAGTAAAAGTTGTATTATGTTTTCAAAACACTATCATACTAGCATATATCCTGAAGAATATCATATATTTTTTTGGTTTTGTTTATTGCAGTGAATCATGTGATTTCTTGCATTATAAAACTCGCGTTTAGTTCCTGTAGTCGCCTTAGGGCTGTACACTCTCGCCGAGGCATTCGGAGGCAGGATGCCTGCGAGAGTGTACTGGCTTGCTTTCCGTCCTGTCCCGGTGTTTTGCAAGACGTCTCAGGAGTGACATAAAGAGCTCTCTGTCGAAAGTGTACAGCCACTATGATGAACTCACAATTTCATATTACTAGTTTATGGTATTTTTGATCACGCACCGTACCTATATGCAAATCGGTGCTTAAAGGCGACATAAGTTCTTATTATATAGGCATACGCTTCTAGCTCATGAACAATTAAAACTTTCGGTTACTTACACTAACATACAAAGGGAATAAAAAGTCCTGCCTGCCACCAACAAAATGTTTTTTTTTTTTTTTAATAAAAATTAAGCGCAATTTAATAATAATTAAGCTCAATACAATGCATCAAAATAATTATATACTGATCCGCGTCTGAATATTAATGTTTCTGAATAAAATTACTTATGATTACTGAAATCCCTTGTTTAAAATACATTGCTGTTTACAACTTACTATCTCACTCATTTTGTTAGAGCTTGTATATTGGCCCTCTGTAGGTACTACGCTATGTGTTGTGTAAATTTTTCACTTGAAATTAGAATCTTAGATCATTGAGGTTCGATTTTCATTTACTTATCCAACTATCTTCTATAAAGCTATGAAGTTTATATTGGTTATTATGATCGATTTGATATGATTTAGGTTTAAAACATAAGGATATATAACTAGCCTGCTCTTATTATTCAAAGACTTTAGAATCCAAGTTTTGTAGTACAATTTCTCGATTTTTTCCTATTTAAATAGATGGTTCGTGGTTTCTGAATAAAATTAACGACGCATCATTCCAGAAACCAGACGTAAAAGATCTTTAGTTAAATTATATCTTGGCGTGGAGGGCACGCGCTTGCCTTATGGTCTAGCCGTCTAGCGTTCAAAAGGGCTACTCTCAGGACTCTTTATCACTATGACATTAAATATTGCTATCTATGAAACACCGATTTTATTTGCATGTTGTAAATTCATAATAAAATATGTAGTTATTATAGCACATTACTTGTGTGAAACGTATCACGTTAAGTGTGAGTTTAATCTAACAGTACACAACAATACGAATAACATAGTTTATTTTATGTACATAGAAGTGTATTTGATTTATCCCGGCTTCGCACGGGTGCAATTTAGTAACAACAGCTCCACCCTTTGGGCTAAAATCTATACTATTTTTTTAGCGTATTCACAAAATTTCATTGAAATCGTTTGGTTGGTTTCGCAGATTAGAGTGTGCTAACATAGTGACACGTGATTTTTTATACATTGTATAATGTACTTAAAAAAGTTTCATAGAATTTCTAGTACAAGTGCAGTTAGTTGGGCGAATGAGTTATACATATATATACCTAATAGCAGTAGTTCGAGTTAGCTACCTACTCCACAGGTCAAATAATACAGTTTTTTTACAGACCTTGTGGGAATATCAGCATTTATAAGAAATACACGGAAATTTTCTTAGGAAACATTAGCCTTTCTTCATGAACACAATTTTAGCTAAATTAGGTACTTATTTATTTTGTCATGTGCGAGTTGTCAAAAAAAGAACAATTTTCTGTTCGACTCCGTTTCATATGAGGATCATTAATTGCATCGGAAGAAAAAGAAGGGACAGCAGAAGTCGGTCAAATTTAATAAAATATTTTCTTACAATTTGTATAGAAGTAAAAGGACCATTGGCATTTTCCTATGAACTCTGGGCGTAAGACTAACATAATTAAAATATATTTCAGCTAATAGCTGTAGCTGTAGTGTCTTGATAGAAGTAGTAGAAGAGAAGCCTTAATTACAATTAATTCTTAACTTTATTCTAAAACAACAAGTACCTAAGTCGCCAGAGAACAGAAATAGAGCTACTCGAAATTTGTTGCCTTTTATGTATTTTACCAACCGGTCATATACTACTAGTAAATCCAAAGCGGGGTAAATTAGCATTAGTGCGAGTTTTGCACAGTGTGAATGTACGACCTACGCCAAAACGTAGTACTAGTGTGAACAAAAACCTTATTAGTTTTAAAGTAGACTGAATTGAGTAACAGAACAGTAGAACAAATGGGAATTTTTGTCCTACAGTTCTTGAATCGTAGGACTAGTGGGAAAAAATATTAGGACAACAGAAGTGGGGGTCTAAATAAATGAAATGATCCTTACAGGAGAAAGTATAATCAGTAAAAATATTAAGACACCTTTCTTGGGCCACCCTGTGTGATTTTAGCCACCTCCAAATTTACGAAATTAAAATTGAAAATAATACTATTATTTATTCTTATCATTGACCCTAGACGCATATGTTTCCAGGATCAGTCTTTGGGTTAGAAATGATTTCAGCTTTGGAGTACTTAACAATTAAAATTCATCGACAAAGTCTCAAAAAAGCCTTTGGCAATCCCATGACTTCTATGTTCCCTTAAATATAAACCGACTAGCTAAGTAATAAGTAGAAAAATGATAAATTAAGAACAAATTCGTATTCAACAGTATAAATTGTAGCAAAGAAATTTTTAGAAATTAAAATAATTATGTTTATGATCTCTATATCTAACGAGCTTCATCGTGTATTAATAGACGGCTCTCTTATATCCGAACATTCTACTAATTTGCACTCAACAGTTGGAAACTGATATAAATGCTTAACGAGAATATGAGTGAGTCAGCTATACGATTGTAATAGTAATCTGCAACCAAGAACGTGCAAGAAACTCAACCAACACGCTTGTAATCATGAACACATGAACCATATTTTTATTACAAAAAAACAATTGCAGAAGAATTGAGAAAAGAAAAAAAAAACAAATTAATATTGAAAATATTTACAGTACACACATAGACGCCAAATCACTTCGACAAGAAAACTTAACAATTAGCTTCGATTTTGCTGCATAATTTATATTGCATAAATAATTATAAATAATTCATTTGCTTCAAGGGTCAAACACCTACGCAACTAAAGTGAGAGAATTTCCTGCAGTTTAAGGAAGTTACCAGTGAAGTAGAAGTTACTGTGAATCCAAAAGTGATGTTTTTTTTTTTATAAAATACTATTGTTATTATGTACTGACTGCCTGGTCTAGTGGTCGCGACTGCTGAGCATGAGGTCCCGGGTTCGATTCCCGAGTCAGGCAAAGTGTTATTGGGTTTTTAGGCTCGCCCCCTATGTAACAAGCTAATTTCTATCACTATCCACAGTTTTCGAAGAATATTCAAATCAATTGCGTCATTTGTTTTTTAACGTAATGAATGTTGTTGAAATGTCACAACAACGACAACGGTTTACCCAACAAGCCCATTCCAACATAGTTGGGAAAAGTCTAGGCATGATATGTCATGGTCCAGATGATTATGTAAGATTTTATAAGTATTGCGATGACGAGATGATGTGAATTTAGCTACTTTATTATCTATGCTTATCTTTAGGTCGTTCCGGAGCCGAAAGCCATAAACTCGATCATCGAACTCGGAACGATTGGGACTGTTTTGTAAAAAAACACGAAAAAAAAAAATTTTTTTTTTATTTGTTATTTAAAAAACAGTCCCAATCGTTTAAAATATGACCACACCTTTTAGACACCCACCTTTTTATGAGAAACATGCCTCGATTTTGGAAAAAAAACCTGAAAGATTCCCCTTGATTTGCCACTTATTTTATATTTGATAAATCAAATACTAGCTAGTATTTGATTTATCAAATATAAAATAAGTACACTGCAAGATGATTTGTTAATAAACGGTTTCGATTTCATGCTTAGCCATATTTTTAAAAAGGTTTTTTTTTTCAGAAAGTCATGGTTTCCGTGACTGCTTTAGCTGATATCTATAATTTCGAATAAAGCCTAATTTGCAGTGTTTTTTTACAACTTTGACTTAGTGTCACTTTTGATCCTGCCTGGTGTGGCAACTATCGCCCATTTGGGTGATTAGTGAATGTTAAATAACTACAAGAAATTATTTTTATTTGGTATTAAAATGCATAAAAAAAAACGAAGCAGTACTATTTCTACACCGATCAGTTGCATTGATACCTGAACCGAGGTATTTTGTTATTAATATTTCAAATACGATTAAGGCTTTGTAATTTATTTTGGCCTGCCCTGTTTATAACAAGTTGCCTAAATCAGTTGCTTACCGAGAGAAAATATAAACCTAAAATTATCAAAAACCTTATTGAAAATAGTTAAAACTACATTGAAGACAAAGATGTTTGACAATCAAATGTGTGCAAATGACGTGTCTTCGCTGATTGCTCACTAATGATATAATTATTTGAATGCCTAATAAATGTTTCGAACCAAACTATCTCATTTTAATTTTTACCTTGCCTTAGTTTAGTTAGTTTTATAACATTATGTTTACAATGTTTTCACATTATACTAACGCATTCACTGAACGCTGTTATGTCAAATTTTTCAATAATTAAGCGGGGAAAACCATCACCAATAAAACCTTACTAGGTTTGTCGACACAACTATTACTGACATTAATGAGGTTGCCACTGTGTTTGTACAGTGACTAGCTTTTGATTAAGTGGATTGCTACATTATTGTGCAAAAGTTAACGGGCGGTATACTGTGTAGCCTCGCCTGGGCTGGTATAAGTCATATTTAACCAGCGAAGAGCTAGAATAGTAGTTAATGGATATTACTACGATGTTTTAACCCCTACATGCGGAGTGCCTCAGGGATCACATATCGGCCCATTGCTGTTTTAATGTTCGTTGATGGCATAAGATTTTTTTTCTATACACAACTCTGAATTCCAAATGTATGCTGATGACTTGATATATTATTATATATATATAACATATCTAGGACTGACTATTCAGAAGGAATAATCAGCTTTTGGCAGGTGATGTTGATAACCTATGTAGTTGGTGCAAAAGTAACACACCTTTATTTTTAGTGACTCTCCCGTAAAAAAACAAAATTATCGTCACGATGACTGGTCATACATTGAAATCATGACTGAAATTACACTCGGGAGTCATGATTGACTCTGAAATGCGATTCAATAAACAGGTAGACATAACTCTTGAATAAATGTTTAAAAATTTTCTTCCTAATCGAAAGGTAGTTTATGCCTCTGCTCGCATCGAAATCCCTCTATTTTACATTAGCGCGCAGTCACATTAATACTCGTACTATTTCAGGTATTTTCATGTGGGTTAATACTGTGTATGTATTCACTAAAGCCCGCCGCGTCTGTCCCTATGTATGCTTAGATCTTTAAAACTACGTAACGGATTTTGATGCGGGTTTTTTTAATAGATAGATAGAAATAGAGTGATTGAAGAGTAAGGTTTTAGTGTATAATTTGTGGGCGGGAGAAGCCGCAGGCATCAGCTAGTTACTTGATAAGCCTTAAATAAATAAAACTCAACTATGATTGGCTTATGCATTCGTTGCCATAAGTTAATTTTATTTTTTATGGAATTTTAAAACCCAATAATGATGTATGAAAAAGCGTGTAACGAGTAATTGTATAGTATTGGGTCATTGTTCGTATCTCAACTGCGAACCAGTGTGCTCCCTACCCCTTTATTTGTTTAATTTTATTTTGTAGCTTCTGTCGAATGTTCGTCACTTTATTTTCATCGTATTTTTGTCTTGAAATATGAAATGAGAGCATTCTTCAAGTTACGAGGAAAGGGGTAGATATTATATAATAGATGGACAACAGAATTTGTATCACGACACAACTACGTTATAAGACTCTATTGGAGGTTCAGCAGACCTCGACTAAAAAAAAACGTTGGGAAATTTTAAATTAACATACACACTTTTTCATTAAACATCATTCAAGGTTTTAGCCTTGCATCGGTCACGTGTGTTCTGTCGAGATGGATGTACGTAAAAAATTACTTTGTGGCATTTGTTAAGCACCGTCACATACGTTTTATATGCCGTGGAAACCTACGGATTATTGACGAATCTTATATGATATAATTATATATGGATTCGTGCAGTATCGACTATTGCAGATCACTATATGGTTTGCGTTACAATCCTAACTTGCGAGTGTAATGTTTGGATTATAATAATAAAATGTATTTAGTATGATTTCATGTGATTGCGACTCACGCCTAATTGAAACAAAATAAAAATAAAAATAAAAAAATGTTTATTAAATTTCACACTAATTACAAAAAAAGACATTTGTCACCGACTCCAAATCAGGACGATAGTTCTTACCAACTTTTAGTTGAAATCAAACTTAAAGCTAATAAATAAAAAAGAACTCTTACTTTTTATAAACTTAAAAATGTACAAATTAAAACAACATTCTTTACACTGATAATAAGGTTAATTGTATGTTTATGTGTTTATATACATGATGTATAATGCATTTATGTGGCTGCGCTGTGTGGCATGTGTTAAAAAAGAGAGATGTAGAAAGTGTAGAAATATAATAATGACATAAAATAAAATATATCGACCTACCCACACAGTTGCGGTTAAGGAAAAGTTTTCTTGATTCGCAACTGGTTGCAAAAAAGGAGTAAAAATTCCTAATTCGCAACTGGTTGCGAATCGCAGTTGCGGAAACGGCCGGAGGGCACAAGTAATTAAGTTGTATGTGTAAGTTGTATGTGTTGTGTGTGTGTAATTAAGTTGTATGGTTCTCTCTTCAAAAGACCATCTCAGACACTAATCTGCATAGTCCTCATGTGAATTGAGCAAGATTGTCTGGACTTTAAAAGAGACTATGACCTCTGAGTTTGTTTCGGCTGTTTCTTCTCAGAGTAGTCAGGTACGAAACACCGGCCCCATCTAGTTTTAAAAAATGACGTGTAAAAGTGTTTGTAAAAACCTACTTGCAAAATAAACATCATTTATCATTTATCATTTAAGACGAATCAGCAAAAACAAAACATTCCAGTCAAAATTAAAACATCTTATGAGGATTATTAGAACGAGGGCGTGCTTAAGCACGTGTTTAGCTACAAATTAAAGTGGGATATTTCATAAAATTATAAATATTAACTTTTGTTGAAAATATTTGTATTTTTAACATTATGTTTGATAGTAGATAGTATTATTTTCTCACAATATTAAAAACATAAATACATAATAGAATCCGCTGCTGGACCATCGAGAGGTTCAAATTTATTTTGATGGTCAGTTCTTATCGAAACTATTTTTTTTTTTCAAATAATGAACTAAATTTTTAAGTACGTGCACTGGCTCTTACGTTCATAAAAACACAAACAATCCCCATTTAAGTGCAAAAATATTTGATATCTGATTAATGTCGCTTTGTGCTATAAATCGCTATTTATGCAGGTCACTTTCTATGCTAAACTGCGTTCGTAAACTTACTAGATTTAATGGGTTTTAATTTAATTCTATGCTAGATTGCGTATGTTAACTTACTAGATTTAAATACACCGGATTGTTTAGACATCAATAAAACAGATGGTTGGTAGTTATGAGCACTTCATTGATCCTATTCATATATTTTATAAAATATATTTTTTGCATGTCACTGTCACTAATAATTCTTTGTTAGTTTCAAATGACGATAAAATATTCACTTATTAAATTAATCGCACTTTTTCATTTCATTTAAAAAGCTAATGTTCAAGGCTACAAAAATGCTTATGCAAGATAGGTCGTCTTCGTTTGAAGTTTTTCATCGATTAACACTATACGATACATGCATGAGGTAATTTTTATTGCTTTCCTCGGACTATATTTATACAATTTATTTCATTTTACTGTCAACGATTTTTCAATCACCATAATTTCATAGAAATGAAGCGTCTTTTATATTGGGACTATCTTCGTAAAAGCATAACAACATTTATAAAATTAGACTATTTATGAAACATTTGTGGGGCTATACAGAACCTGATAGAAAATGGTTGGCATTTACATCGATGTAAGCAACCAGAAAATAGGCGGAGTTCTATCTCAAGAACAAGGAGATCCGACAGTGTCATTCCCTGCTCCAGGAAATTGTTGCAGAAACCGGAGGAGGGAACAACTATCGAACATGTAACAGACGCGACCTCCGTGCCGAGATAATTAAAAGTATAGAAGCCCCAACAGTTTCGCCACGCGAGATTAATATTATCTGCATCACCGTCAAAAGCTCCCTCTATCGATGACAGACGTTACCGCCACCGAGACGCACGCGGTCCGCGTGTCGCCGCTGTGAGCTGCCTGACGTCGCGCGGGGCGGCGGGTTAGGCGAAGTACATGACCTTCTTGGTGACGGCGTGCACCGTGATGGCGCGCGCCATGGCGATGGGCGTGCGGTCCTCGCTGCAGGCGGACTGGTGGCTGCCCTCGCCCGAGTCGTGCTCCTTCTCCACCAGGTGGTAGCGCGCGCGGAACGCCACCAGGTGCGCGTAGTACGCGGGCGCCGGGATGGACACGGAGCGCGTGCAGCGCACGTACGTGTGGCACAGCTGGTACGTGAGGCACTGCAGCTCGTCCGACCCGAAGTGGTTGTCGTCCCACAGCACGTGGTAGTGCGACGGCCGCGACGTGCCCTGCGCGTGCACACAGCCCGTCACTCAACTTATCGGGGGAACATTCAAGGGAGAGCTTTACGAGGGGCATAAGAGAACAAAGCTTACCTGTATTCCTTGATGACTGCAGAGATAGAAGTCGAACTCGGTGGGGTGCGTGATGCCCAGGTCGACGGTGGTGCCGGCGGGTATGTTGCCGGACTTGCCCGACTGCTCCTTCTTGTCGGCGCAGAACAGGCGCGTGTGATGCCGCTTCTGAACCACGATGAACGTGATGCCCGGCTTGTACTCCGCCTCCAACTGGAAACGTTGCAGTTTCGCGAGTTAATATTGCGGTACATTTCAGAAATATGTTTCACTGTAATCGCCGCTTCATAAGTTCAGTGTTGCGCCGTAGCTGCTGAGACCACGATTAGTCCACTCACCTTGATGCAAGCTTCTCTGACGGCGGTAAGCTCATGCTGCAGCACGTGCAAGAACTGCCCCTCAGATATACCATCGCGGTACATAATGATCCGGTGCGGCTTGAACCCGCCCGTGCTCTTGTAGAACATTATCAACAACTCCTGCACCATGCTGCTCATTTCATGTACTATCTCTTGTCTGAAACGTGGCGTGGTTACAATTATACACACGGTGATACAAGTATCACTCGTTTCGATGTCTAAAGTGCTCATACCGTTAAGGTGGATGCGCTTAGATAGCCCATGAATTATTTATTTCTTACGTTTTTTGCAATTTGCAGGTCAGTATCAGGCTTTACGTTGATGATTGATTAATTTGCGACGTTAAAAATATGTAGTATTTACAGATTTATAATCAGTAAAATCATCAATAAAGCTATAACTATCGACTCTAAACGTTGATTGGAGTGGCTAACAACTCCATAAAAATAAGCCCTTGTTAACTATCGACTCTAAAAGTTGATTGGAGCGGATGACAACTCCATAAAAATAAGCCCTTGTTAACTATTGACTCTAAAAGTCGATTGGAGCGGCTGACAACTCCATAAAAATAAGCCCTTGTTAAATTTCAACTAAAGTTGATTAGGAGCGGATAATAACTCCGTTAAAAATAAGCCTTTGTTACAATTTGTCCACTGTTCTTAACCAGCTTAATAATATCAATTTCATGAAGTTATGACATTTGAGACCAGCACTAACATAGACAGTTCTTATGAGTCCAATGAGTTTTATTCATGAATACATATTTGTTTCGGTCGCAATCAATCAATCATCAATATACAGCCTGATACTGACCTACAAATTGCAAAAAAACGTAAGAAAAATTTGAATATTGCGTGCTACCTTTGCGCTTTCGCCTTAACTGGCTGAGAGCGGGCGTCGCATCGGGTGCTACAAGTCTTCAGACAAGTGGCCCACTAGCTTCTAACGCATATAAAGTTATAAAAGTTTCCAATCACAAAGTAGCTTTTCATCTGTTGATTTTATATAGTTATATTGTATTAGTGTATTTGTTCATTACATATTCGGTTGCAAGTAAAACCAAAACTGAATATTGTGTCTTGTTGATAACATAAAACATTAATCAATACGTTAAAAAAAAATGAAAAGGAAAGGATTCATTTATAAAAATTAAAATGGCTTTTTAGTCACAAAAATAAAACAAATTAGGTATCATTGAATCCGGGACATTTCTTTAGCGGTCTGAACCCTTGTGTTATTGTTTATTTCGGGTACAGTCGCAATCTAAAGTTAGGGTCTTCACTAATTGGATGGAGTTACAGTCACAAGCATAAATACATAACTATGGAGAGGTCGGTAAAAAGATCTGACATCATGATTCATCCATCACTATTTTGGCTGCATTTAAATATGAATGTTTTGAGCCATTTCCCAACTATTTTGAGTTCGGCTTCCATTCTAACATGATGAAGCTGAATACCAGTATTTTACATGGAGCGACTACAAACCCCAATTCTTGGGTAACACCATACCCCTTGGTATGACTGACTGTCAGATTTTCGGGCCTTTAACACGTAACGACTATCATAAATCAACAATATAAGCCGAAGCGGCATCCTATATTTTTGTGTTACTTGGCTCGTTGGATAGTTTTGTTGTTGCTTCGGTGTCACATATTTGTGACGTTACTGGTACAATTTCCACAGATATTTTCTATTTCTTCAGATATTAATTTGAAGTCAGATATAATTTCCAACCTGTCCATTGTAGTATATCAATGCTTGTGACTGTAAGCGCAGGGAGTGCGCACATTGCAGACTTTTTATCGGCCGATAGTTTAGTCGCTATCAGGCTTAAGTCTAAGACTTAAAATATATAATTTAATAAAAAACGAGTGCACACACTGTTTATGATGGTCGGCCAATTGTTTGTAATCTCCTTTTTTGAAATTCATGGCACTTCCGCTTGACGCGACTTTGCCCATGCATAGTGTGTTTTGGTAAAAGAGCGACAGGATAAACCAAAAGGGAATCGGGACGCCTTTCAGATTGTTTTATCGACCGATTTTAGGTTGGATAATGTGCGCACTCCCATATTATATGCTCATATCCACTGATCTAAGGAATCTATTCGTAAATCTAGCTTGATCCCAAGTTATTCGGGGTCAGCCTCCTGCGTCACTAGATGCAGCTGAATACCAATATAAACCAACTAAACTATCGGCCGATAAAAAATCTGCAGTGTGCACACTCCATAAGACGGCCCCATCTACTTACTTATAGAACCCTAACGGTGAGTCGGTGCAACTCGCACACCTGCCCTCGCTTGTCATTGACGAGAGCAGTAGAGGTGTGATGAGCGAAGCGAAAGGGAAAAATAAAAAAACAGCGTAAGTGCGTTTGCGCACTGTGCCCGATCCGACTCCGAGATAACAGGGACCGAAGTAGCCGTAGTACTATTCGTATTGAAACGCTTGTGCAGTGCCCCCGAGCAGTTTCATCGGCCAGTATTATAAACCAACTGAGGCACTTATAACTACCCGACAGCGCGACAGTAAAGTCAGGGTTATGTTTTTCATGCATCTATCTTTGTATCTATGAATGTGGGATTCTTTATATTCTGCTACTTGCTTACTGTTGTTGAAAAATGTTTTATTCATTTATTTATCTACTATTGCAGAATAACCCAATGCGATAAATACGCCTTAATTAATCCTATTTGAATTGTTACTTTTATCTAATATTTGTGTTAATAAATCATAGCGCGAATTAATAAAAAACTTAAATGTCCAGAGTTGCCACAGTACTCGAAAGAAGGCGTTGGCGTCGACTTATAGGTTTAGTTTAGCTATAGTTTCTATTTCGGAGATTGTTTTTATTTTGTTTTAAATTAGCACGAAAATATTTTACTTAATTATTACTAACTAAAATCACGTAAAAAACATTAAATTCA
The DNA here is from genome assembly GCA_905147715.2 of Xestia xanthographa. NCBI lineage: Eukaryota > Metazoa > Arthropoda > Insecta > Lepidoptera > Noctuidae > Xestia > Xestia xanthographa. The sequence goes on along the minus strand of LR990642.1, from coordinate 22,422,285 downwards.
AATAACAGTAAATCTCGACTGTTTAAAAAACGTAGGCTATGTATGTCTTTGGTCGGTCAGTTTAATTGGAAAAAAAATATTATTTCTTCATAATCTTGTTTTCATCTTTTTAATTCGTTTTATAAACAGTAGATTTTTTGTTATTATACCTACGCCATGCAATGTAATACATGCACACACAAAGGGAAGATTCGGTCAAATATCGCTATACTATAATCGACGGTCGGCAGTGCACAATAAACCTTCTAATTTGGTACGCTTACTCGGGCCGTATTGTCTCGGAATCGGATCGGGCGCAGTGCACAAGCGCAAAAACTGTAAATTCGCGTAAGAATCGGAATTCACGGCGCAGTTTACGTGTGCACTCGCCACTGGAATAGATTATGAGGTACGTTAAAACTCTAGAGGTAAAATAATTGTGCGCTTGCAATCTCAACATAATTATCATGTTGGTAGGAATCACGGCGAGATATTGAGGTTGTTCGTATTTTATTCGGCCGTATCTCTCACAGAGGGCACTCAGAAACAGCTCGCACCGTAAATAGTGATCCGAGTTTTGAGCGTATCACTACATATTATAAAACAAAGTCGTCCGCCGCGTCTATCTGTTCGTGATAAACTCAAAAACTACTGCGCTGATTTTCATGATGTTTTCACCAATGGATAGAGTGGTTCTCTCAAGGAAGGTTTTAGTATAATTACTCAAGTTTTTGTATACATTGGCTAAAATATAATGTTTGTTGGAGGTGTCGGAAAAATATAAGCCGTCTGGGAGCTTTAATTTTGCGCGGCCATCAGCTAGTATTTTATAAACCTGTTATATTGGAAGTCGCGCAACCGTGGCGGGTGCATTCATGAATTGCGCCGCAAACAATAGTCAAATGAGTTATATATAATACGTATAGTATATAGTATACATAGTGTATAGACAGTATACCTGTGCTGCTGCACGCGCACGGTGGCGGCGTAGCGCGAGGGGTGCGCGTCCATGGAGCCAACCACGGCGGCGATGGACGGCTTCTTGTTGTCGCCCGCCGGCGGGTGGGTCACGTCCACGCCCAGGAAGATCACCGGCTCGTTGAACACCTAGAAGAGTAACCACACTTTCATTTACACAGCTTAAAAATGCCCTGGACGTCCAACGACGGCAAAAGGCTTGTCGACTGAAAAAAATCTAATTAGTCCGTCAGTTAGATTATCAAAAAATATTTGACCCGTATGTTTTCTTTTGTTACGTAAACCAAAATTGACGAAGATACGACGCTTTTAAAATTCTAAATACGTCACGCCGCCGTGGTATAATTTTTAGTGCGTTCTGACGTCAAGAGCCCCTACTCCCGAGTTTTGATGCGTTTTATCTTTGTTTTTGTGTGGTTTTCAGTGCACTTGTAACAAAATTCTAATTTTGTCGGAATGCTATCGTAATTTATGAAATTGTGAGACCCAGTTCTGTATACAAAGTGATAACTATCGCATTGAATATAATATACTCTATAATATAATAGATTTCATCCAAAATATATACAAAAGGTGCTAAATTATAATAAGATTAGAATATTTGTTCCGCAAAAAACGAAATGTAAACAAACAAAAATGGCCGCCCCCGATACAATTTTTCGGTCACGTGACGTCAATATTCTGCCGATTTGTGATATTTTTTTTTACTTTTTTAGGGTTCCGTTGTCAACTAGGAACCCTTATAGTTTCGCCATGTCTGTCCGTCCGTCTGTCCGTCCTCGCTTAATCTCTGTGACCGTTAGCACTAGAAAGCTGAAATTTGGTACCAATATGTATATCAATCACGCCGACCAAAGTGGTAAAATAAAAATTGGAAAAAAATGTTTTATTAGGGTAGGGTATATGTAAAGTGGGAAGTGATTTTTATTTTAATTTCAACCCTAACGTGTGATATATTGTTGGAAAGGTATTTAATGAATAGGGGTTTCCTAAAATCATTTTTTGATAATGTCAATAATTTCGGAAATAATCGCTCCAAAAGTAAAAACCGGCCAAGTGCGAGTCGGACTCGCGCACGAAGGGTTCCGTACCATTATTATCAAACAGGGCAAAAAAATCACGTTTGTTGTATGGGAGCCCCCCTTAAATATTAATGTATTTAGTATTTGTTGTTATAGCGGCAACAGAAATACATCATCTGTGAAAATTTCAACTGTCTAGCTGTCACGGTTCATGAGATACAGCCTGGTGACAGACAGACGGACAGACAGCGAAGTCTTAGTAATAGGGTTCCGTTTTTACCCTTTGGGTACGGAACCCTAAAAATCAATGTGTGTCCCCCCTCTAACTTTTGAACCATAAGTTTAGAAAATATGAAAAAAATCTGAAAAGTAGAACTTTATAAGGACTTTCTAGGAAAATCATTTTGAACTTGATGGAAACAACAGTTTTTGTACAAAAAAGGCAAAAAGTTGTACAAAATAATTTCTGGACCGGAACCCTACACTGAGCGTGGCCCGACACGCTCTTGGCCGGTTTTTTTCGATGGCTATTGAATAACAAGTGTGATACATCATTGGAAAGGGCATTTCTTGCAGAAAATAGTAACAAATGATGTTGTTTTTTTACTCAAACTTCACTGAACAAAAAATAACAAGAAATGTCAATACGTGTTTACGTATGTGGGAATTCCTTCATATTATAATACCATATTTCTCTGTATTGGATAAACCTATCAACATAATATTAACACATACTACAATAGGAACTTAGCTTTCAGCTAGTAATATTTTTATTTACGTGAAAGCGTATAGTTGTATTATACTATTTAATCTGGTTGAAAAAATATTCACCGTCGGCAAATATTTTGTGCTAGTCATACGCCTGTAGACAAATATTTTTGTACTATGAAGTATGTTTTTTATTATTTTTCAATACACTTCCTCGAAAACTGGTCCTTAACGCACTACGATTAGGTACAACATGCAATGTATTTCACACGCGTGCGATTTTTTCCACTTTCCCGCACGTGTGCAGGAATAAAAATTGCCACAGATAACTATACCTATACTTAGTCCAAATTGGTTCAATGCCTATAGTCTGAGGTGAATGTTTTTTTTTTTAATTTTTGCAAAGCACTACGCGTCTTTACGGCATAAATATTTTTTGAATATTCAAATTGTGTTTATAAATAGAATATCATAGATAAACATGATTATTTAAAACTAATAGTTACTTTTATACACAAATTAACATTTATTTGTGTTCTGAATTCAAAAATATAAAATAAATCTATTTTTTATATTAGGCTGTCTAGCGACTTCATACCATTGCCTCTCTTTCAACCTGGCGAGACCAAAGCGCGAAAAAAAAAGAAAATTTAAATCATAGTGTCATAGTTCGTGACAAAAAAAATATTCGTTATTTTATTTTATTTCTTCAAAAGTGTATTGAAAAACGTCGTTTGATACACGTGGACATTTGTTATTGCAATTCTCGGCTCAAAAACACCCTCGCCTACGGCTCGGGAGTTATAATTCCGCCTCGATTGCAATAACAAACTTTCTCCACTTGTATCAAAATGTACAGTAAGCGTTTATAAGTTGTGAGGCACGCTAAGGATTGTATTGCTGTGAACGCACGGTCGAGCGTCCGTGCGTCTATATGTGTAAGTGGTCTCAATACAGTACGCACACCACAGCCACAGAGTTCGCCCAATCGCATGTCGCGCGTCACACTCCACGAAACATAAGAATATATTTCCGTTTCTTTTATTATACACGCAGCAAACCTTATTTGTGTAGCGACCTGTTCTTACCATTGGATAGTTAAAATTCACATTTATTGACCATGTGTTGATAGCTGTTGGGGTAATCAGTAGGATTCACGATCAAAGAGATCCGAGTTCAAATCCTGTTAACAACGTGTGGGGTTTTTGTTTCTTGGTAACATTAGTTATTGGTTCATTATTTATTTTTTATAAGAATAAGTTAAATATTAGTAAAAAAAAAACATAGTATTATTATTCAACTATTTATTTATTATTTTAGCTGTTCGGTGTTGGAAGGTGGAAATAAAAAAGTCGTGGTGAATGATAACAGAAATGTTTATTCGTTTTATTTATTTATAAGATTATCAAACTTTCATGATAATTGTAACGTCACATTCCTACCTAGATGTAAAAAAGTTCTCTTGTAACCGATCATAAGATTTTTTATTGTATACCGTATACCCACTTACTTTCAATTCATAATAACATACTTAAGTAACAAGTAAAGGATATTCTAATTACACAAATATAACATATAGTTGATACCCACTTATTATAGGTATCGGTAATCAGCAGAGTTTATTGAAAACTAATATAAATAATTTAGACTTTATGAATATTTTTTTTTGTGACGTCACAATAAATGTAACTCGTATTGAGGTTATAGTTTAACCCGTATGCTCCCGGCCGTGCCTCGTGAGGCACAGTGCATTGTTATTTTAATTGTGTCTGTAATTGCGGGTATTGAAGTGCTACGTGTTCATTTTCCCGAAGAAAAGAAGATTGAAACTAAACCTCAATTTAAGATCATTAATATAATTACGGATAAGTTAATATTCACTAAATATTTTGTTACACATCTAAGTAAAACTAAAGCATCTAGGGATTAATTTTGTAGCATGACATCTTCTAATACTTCTACATAATTAAGTAGAACTGTTGGCGCGTGGAGGAATAAAAGCCAGTTCTCCTGGCCCTGCTGCACTTATCCATCCCCACATGATCCCCACATATTAACCACTAGCGACCCGCCCCGGCTTCGCACGGGTGGACATTTATTTTTTAAGCTCTCTGAAAAAAAAAATTGTTTTGTATGTATGTTTTTATAGGTTTTTTATTCGTGTTACATTTCTTTGTTTCGTACCTGCTTAACTCTTAATGCTTCACTATACACTATGTTCGCAGTAGTATTTGTAGATGGCATTAAAACATATTAGTTTTCAGGAGATTCTACTCGAGAAAGTGCAACATATAATTGGCCATGAGAAACAACATTGTTGGGGTCTTTTCTGAGATCGATGCCTACCATTGAAAAAGTTTGACCCTGGGATTTATTTATTGTAAGGGCAAACGATACCTTGACGGGAAACTGTAATCTTTTAAAAGAAATAGGCAAATCTGTCGGTATCATCGGGATCCGCGGAATGTGAGCGAGCTGTCCAGCCGCCGGGCCGGTGATGATGGTCGCTACAATCACATTGGCTCGCAATTCTTTTATCAATATAATAATGGTAAAAGAAATTTTGAAATCGGTCCAGTAGTTTTTGAGCCTATTCAATACAAACATACAAAAATACAAAGGTTTCCTCTTTATAATATTAGTATAGATAATTCGACATGAGTCTGTATTAGGGATTATGTTTTTGTCAGACCAGCAGAGTGTTTCTGCAGATTCTTGCGTCATAAATGAAGCCTACCTTTTTGACTTTATTTAAAAAGTCAGTTTTTTGAGTCTTCTCATGGTAGTATTCCAGTAAAAATCTAAATAATCCCGTGCGAAAGGTAATCGTTCTTCTATAACTCTTTCTGTCAAGAAGGGCTTCTTAGCTGGTCTTCGTGATACAAGCCTTCAGCGTGGAGGGCACGGCGAACAGTTTGCGATGAGGTGTCAAATAATTCCACAAATTGTCTCAAAGGTGTGAAACCATTTGTTTCTTATTCGCCAACCATATATTATGTCGTCGCTGCGCATCGATAATAAGCGACGGCTTTCCACTTCATTGTCGACTAGCAAGGCCTTTTGATCTGACTCACAGTATTCCTCTAAAACAAAAAACAAAAAAATTATGTTAGGCAGCTATAATAAAATACTGAAGTTATCATTCACTCTGCGTTTATAAATCCAATAATTAACACTAATTATTTATCTTTTATGCCTCATGATGGATTTAAAATCAATTTATTAATCCCTAAGTCACCAAATAAATAAACAATAACAAAGTAGGCTATAATTTTTAATAAAACTTTGTTACAATAATTCATAAATATAATACTCACATTAGTCCGGTTTCTTCAGATATTTGTGTTCTATTAAGACCACTTTTATGCAGCACGATAATATTAGTCGCCCTCGCCTCAATATCAATATTTGCCTGCATTTTGAGAAATACCAACAACAACACCGCTATCTATTAAACCACACGTCACTAACCAAATTTAACATAACCAAACGACAACGTTCATTTCAAAATCAAAATCAAATCATTTATTTCAAGTAGGCCAGTTGCAGGCACTTTTGAATTGTCGAAACAAAGATGAAAATTAAATGTAACTAGCTACAGTCCCAGTCACAAGACATAAAAACTGTGAAAGTACTGTAGTTGCCCATTCCCTAGCGTAGATCTCTATGGAGAAGAACGGGCAAGAAACTCCATGGACACTCTTTTAAAGCATAAAATTGTTACAAAATCTTGGTTACATCATTCGTGTTGAGATGGTATATTATGTGAGAACAATGTAGCAAGATGTGCACGTTAAAAGTGTCCATAGTAAAAACAAAAAATACAATTAAAAAATAAACATTAAAATAAGCCACGGCAACTAAGAGATGACCAGTCACAACTGACAGCGCCCGTTCACGAACATGACGCATGGATCAGCACCATTTAACTCAACCATTTTGTAGGGAACCAAATGATCGGACACACGCGCCACCATCAGCGAGACATTAGAGTGAGCATGACATACTCTCAACTGCCTGGGCACATTCAAGTCAAGAAAAGACGTAGGATTCCAGTGAATGATAGCTTTACATAGTACTCACACAATATGGGCTATGCGATTATATAATACTAGAGATTGAATCTATACAATGCAAAGATAGTTGTACAATCTTCAGCAGCTCCAACAATTATATGTAATGCTATCTAATTTATGCGCCCCTGTCCATGTGGAGCAGGACCAGCATTGAGCCACGCATTTTTATCAGCGACATAATCGCCCAACTTGTAATAAGCTTGCTTACATAGTGTGCGTTTGATGCATGTTTTAAATTTCGTCTCATTCAGTTCAAGAATACTTTGTGGTATTTTATTATAGCATCTCAAACAGTACCCCATGAAAGATGAGTCTACTTTAGCGAGTCTGAAGCCTGGCTGAACTAGTTGGTCCCTATTTCTAGTACTGTAATTATGTCTGTCACCTCTTTTACCAAAGAGATGCAGATTTTTTCTGACGTACATTATGTTTTCGTAGATATACTGACAATGTACCGTCATGATGCCAATATCTTTAAACAGTTCCCTTAGAGAATCGCGCCTACGAAGATTATATCGATGCCTTAGTTCACAATTGCACTAACTACAAAATTTTCAATTTTTACTTTTTTAATGGCAAATACACTAAATTTCATGCTCTTTCGTTTCCGCGCATCGAAATACCGTTATTCCGTCTCTTTCTACCAAAACCGTGGGTCACAATTGTATTAAATGAGTTCGTTTAATGTTCCATGAATGTGGTATTATACTAATGGTCTTTATTTTTGTAAAACCAATCAAGATATACTTTAACTGATTTTAAGTTTCTCAACTGCAGGAAATTTCAAAACACAAACGTATTATATACATTTGCAATATCTGCTCATACTTTTTAGCAGTGCTACAAGAGTGTATTATGTGTTGGTAGTACAAAAGGATCAAGAAAGTTTGATGCCCAAGTGTGCTAAGTACTTTTACTGGGACCCCTTGGCAATTTTTTAAGTGCACAAATACATTAAACCGTTTTGAGATATAGTCCGAATTAATAATAAATACGATCGATTTGAAATTCATGGAATCGGGGCATTCGTATTTAGAAGTGGATTCAATTCACGCGTGTATTGAAAGAGCGCGAAAGCATAAAAGCATATTCACTTTGCGTGAATATGCATTGGTGATAGGGTCTGCTAGAATCAAGCCGAAACCCTACGATGTTATTATTATGAAACACGAGGAATCCTATGATTTGAAGGGATTCGAAAAAACTATGAATTCCAATACAACAAAAAATACAAAAAATGAGCCAGTACAGTGGCTGAAAATTAAGTGGCTGCGGCTGCAGAAAGAATCCCCCACTTCAATTTTTTACAAATACGATTTGACCGATCCAGATTTCAATGAAATAGACATTTGTAAGACAAAAACAATGAAGAAAAATAAAGACATATGTATAAGCAAACTAAAGAAACCTCTGAAAGTAGCATATAAATCACTGATTGCAGTTTCACAAACTAAAAAGAAAGATCTGATAACACTTTTAAATGATGGGGTTATACCACCAGAATATGAGCACTATTACAAAGATATTCCATCCACTTCTGCGGCTATTGTTAACAATAATTGTGATTACACTGAATCGTCTGATGATGATCCAGATGAAGAGTCCATTGTTGAAGAAATTTAAGTTTTGATTCAATTTTTAATTACCATCATCATCTGCCTAGCCTTTTCCCAACTGTGTTGGGGTCGGCTTCCAGTTTTACCGGATGCAGCTGAAAACCATATTTTACATGGAGCGACTGCCTATCTGACCTCCACAACCCAGTTAGTACCGGGTAATACGATACCCCTTGGTAAGACTGGTTGTCAGACTTTTCGGGCCTCTGACTACCTAACGACTGTCAAAGATCTACAAATGACAGCCGGGACCAACGCCTTAACGTGCTTTCCGAGGCACGGAGGAAACTCGGTATGTAATGGGTGGTCACCCATCCACAGACCAACCTAGGCAAGCGCAGCTTAACCTAACGATCGACCCGAGCGGCTGTTATTATTTAGCCACGAGCTCCTCTCAATTTTTAATTACCAATTAGTAAAAATGAATAATTGTTACCTGAAACTGAAGACTGACTTTATTAATTTTCTTAAAAAAATCTTATTTTAATGATTCAGAAACGAATTATTTTGTGAAATAGCTAAAGATTGGCCTGTAATTGGGCTTCAGTCCTTTGAAATTTATTTTATTTGATTGTGGATAAAAACTGTTTGTGTTTTATAATAAAAATTAACATTAAGAATATGGATCACTGGTTTATTATTTTGTCTATTTAATGCAAAGGTGGCGAGACGATCTGGACGCGTACCGCGAGGGTTGGTCCGAGGAGGCACTGGAAAAGAGCAAATGGAAGGAATTGGGGGAGGCCTTTGCCCAGCAGTGGGACAGTACAGGCTAGGAAAAAAAAAAAAAAAATGCAATATCCATAACTATTATTATCCTTCTTCTTGGACCTTGTACCAGCCTGGTAAAGCTGTTAAATATTTTTGAGTTTTTCACTTAATGCCAGTCAGCATAATCAATCTTAGTGCACAAATGTATTAAATGGGGGGTTTTATGTTTATTTGGCCATTTTGAAAAGGTAACGTTTAAACTAATATTACAATATTGAGATATGATGGAGTAAAAGGACTAGTCTTATGAATAGATGCATATTTTTTTTGTTATTTTACTTGGATTTTCCACTGTTCTCGTCTAAGCTTTAAAAAACTTTAAAGCTCTCTCCTCAAAAATGTAAATTTTGTAGTTAGTGCAATTGTGAACTAAGGCATCGATATATAGCTCTGATGGCTCTTTTTTGCAGAATAAATATAGACCCAATATCTGCAGCCCGTCCCCATAGCAAAATGCCATAAGACATTATACTATGAAAGTAACTAAAATAGACCAGTCTAGCGGTATCTACATCAGTAAATTGACGGATTTTTCTAATAGCGTATAATAATAATAATAATAATAATTTCGGGTCCCGTGGTACTAAGGAGCTACTCCTCATTGATATGGCCATTAGTCACCAGGTTCGCCGTTCCCGAAAGAATCTGTCGACATGCTGGATAGACTATAAGAAGGCCTATGACTCGGTGCCACATACATGGCTCATGAGGGTGCTAGAGTTGTATAAAGTTGATGCAACTCTGCGCACCTTCCTGATGTCGTGTATGGGGCAATGGAGGACAGTCCTTCGCTATCCAGGATGTCGGCAGATTCAGAGGAATAGCGAGCCGATAAGGATAGAGCGAGGTATATTTCAGGGCGATAGTTTGAGTCCACTTTGGTTCTGCTTAGCCTTGAATCCTCTTAGCACACTGCTGGAGGATTCAGGTTTAGGCTATCGGTTGCGGAAAGATGGTCAGGTTATATCTCACCTCCTTTACATGGATGACCTAAAACTGTTTGCCCCCAACGATTTGCAACTGATGGAGTTACTGAAGGTAACTGACACTTTCAGTAGCGCCATCAGGATGGAATTTGGTGTGGACAAATGTGCGGTCATGCATGTAAAACGAGGGGAGATTGTGGAATCTGTGGGAACCCAGCTCTCAGATTCCATAACTCTTCGATCCCTCTCAGCAACCGAAACCTATAAGTATTTGGGTATGTCGGAAGCGCTGGGCGTCAATGTTGCTGACATGAAGCAATCGTTGAAGGAGCGCTTCTTTGGCCGCCTGAAAAAAGTATTTAATAGTCTTTTATCAGGTGGCAATAAGGTGCGTGCCTTCAACGGTTGGGTCATGCCGGTTTTGATGTACTCTTTCGGCATACTTAAATGGACTCAAACAGAACTAGACGCCTTGGATACGAAGGTCCGTAAATTGTTGACGGCGTATCGGATGCATCACCCACGTTCTTCGGTTATGAGACTGTATATCCCGCGGAAGTGTGGGGGTCGAGGCTTTTTAAATGCTAAGACTCTCCACAATCGCGAGATATGCAGCCTCAGGGAATATTTCATAGGAACCGATGTGGGAATGCATCGAGATGTCGTCACGGTGGACAAGGGCCTCACCCCGCTCTCCTTGGCTAAAGAGAACTGGCGCAAACCTCCAGTGCTTGACACTAACGATCGCAGGGAGGTATGGCAGAGTAAGGAGCTTCACGGACGCTTTTTCCGCGCTCTCCATGGGCCCGATGTAGACCTACCAGCGTCCGTAGCCTGGCTACGTTCCGGGGACCTATTTGGAGAAACCGAAGGTTTTGTCTGTGCAATAATGGATGAAGTTATGATGACGAATAACTACCGTAGATTTATTGTGAAGGATGGCACGGTTGACATATGTCGGGCATGCCACCGTCCAGGCGAAACAATCCGTCACATTATCTCCGGGTGTTCTCGTCTAGCTAACGGAGAGTACCTGCATAGACACAACCTTGTAGCCAGGATTATCCATCAGCAACTTGCTCTTAAATACAACCTTGTGGAATCGGAAGTGCCTTACTATAGGTATGTGCCCGACCCAGTTCTCGATAATGGCTGTATCACATTGTACTGGGATCAATCCATCATCACTGACAGGACTATTGTAGCCAATAAGCCTGATATAGTGGTGGTGGATCGATCAGAGCGGCGCGCAATGATTGTTGACATAACGGTCCCGCATGATGAGAACCTCGTGAAAGCAGAGAAAGATAAACAAATCAAGTATCTTGACTTGGCTCGCGAGGTTGTTGACATGTGGGAAGTGGACTCAGCAATCATTGTGCCGATAGTCGTATCAGCCCATGGCTTAATTGCCAAGAGCCTCGATCAATACCTGAGGAGGCTCTCGTTAGGCAGCTGGATCAAGGGCTTGATTCAGAAAGCGGTACTCCTGGACACGGCTCGTATTGTTAGGAGGTTCCTCTCTCTGGAGCCCTGACCGCCGGTAGCTTGGACCCTGTTCCCGATACCGGTGGGCTACAATTTTTTTTTTTTTTTTTTTTTTTTTTTTAATATTTTTAAATGTTTTTTATATATTTTTTAATTAATATTTAAAAATGTAACAAATTTGTTTAAAAATGAATAAAGGAAATAATAATAATAAAATTATTTATTTCAGTACATTGACAACATTATTATAATAATATAATAATAATAAATCGTTTATTAGACTCAGTAAAAATATAGCCTAATACAATGTCATCCATTAGGGGGTGTACAAAGAAGGCTGCAAAAAAAAACTAAAAGGACGCCTGACTTCCAAACTAGGTAAAGAACCTGTATCTTGGAAATCAGTACACTTCCATGGACACAATTTCGTTATTAAAACTATAGAATTAATTGATGACAATTCCAACACTAGACTACAAAATTTAGATATAAAAACATTGCCTCCTGATCAGAAGGTCTAAGTAGCAAAATGTCCAACAGCGCGAAATGTCTAATGAGCAGTAAGTCTAATTAGCAAAATGTCCATGTAGCAAAACGTCCAACTATCAGATGGTCTGTATAGCAGAACGTCTATTTAGCAAAAAGTCAGATTCTCAAAATGTCTGGATACTCAGGCAGAAAATTCAAACACACAATTTGCATCGGGAGGGAAATGGACACGGTATTATAATATGTACATACAGACTCTTTGGTCTATGTACTCGTAGCGTATATCATATCTTTTTAATGGTGACTGACACTTATTGTCATGAATGCTGTTTGATTAGCATTACTCATTTGTTTTTTCTTCCTGTATTGATTGCTATTCATTACAAATACAATAGTTCTAGCTTCTAAATTATAAAAATGGATGAAGAACAATCATTTACTTTCATTGAAAGTCAAAAGAAGAAGCGTGTGCTGCTGCTGAATGGTCACAGGTACAATTTAAATATCACAAATAAGGGAGGGTCAACTCTATGGAGATGCTCCCAGCGCAATGAGTGTAGTGCATCTGTTACAATAAATAAACACGAAAATAAAATAATTCGTCAGTTAAATAACCATACTTGCAAAGCTAATTTTGATAAAAACAGGACTGACATAGTAATGGACAAATGCAAGAAATTAGTTCGTCAAAAAGCAAAACCTGTCCAGAAAATTTTTGAAAAAGAATTCGCTAATATGGATAAGATTCAACAGGTACCAGATTTTAACTCAAAAAAAGACACACTGTTCAGGGCTCGTCGCAAACATTTAAATGTTTGTAAAACTGAATTCAGAAACTTGAATGATGTTACAATTCCAGAAATAATGGCTGACAGTTTCCTTGTTTGTGAAGATGGATGTGACAATAATAAAATCTTAATATTTTCAACACCTGTGAGTAGACAATGCATTAAGACATTGAAAAATAAGATGTATTTCATTGATGGAACATTCAAAGCTACACCCAAACCATTCTACCAGCTGTTATCAGTTCATGTTGATTTGAATAGCTGTGATGATTTAACTTGTGTTATGGGAGTTATATACGCGTTACTACCTGACAAGACACAAGAAACCTACGGACGCTTATTTGGCCTCATCAAGCAACATTTTGAAATAGACATGACGGCCATTAAATGCGATTATGAGATAGCGCTTATCAATGGAATTAAAGAAGCTTTTCCAAACACCCAAATAACGGGCTGCTATTATCATCTTAATAAGGCCGTTTGGAAAAAAACGTCAACATTGGGTCTTCCTGAAAACAGAGAGTGCAGAAACATTGTCAGAATATGTTCCAATTTACCTCTGCTACCTTCTCCATACATTACGGAATGTTGGACTAGCATTGTTGAAAACGCCACGAAAAGCGAAGAAATGGTGGTTTTTTTTAAATTACTTTAAAAGACAATGGCTTCAGTCTCTGGCAGATATAATAAACTGTCCTAGTAATTATAATTTTCGCACAAACAATGCACTCGAAGGGTGGCACAGGCGGCTAAACACGAATATAAAATCAAAGCCAACCCTGCTACTATTCCTCAAAGCTCTTAGAAAAGAAGCGCTTTGGCAAGATCGCAAATACAAGAATATGTTATTTGAAGGAAATAAGAGAAGAAAGATCGATATAATGTTTAATGCCAAATACAAAAGAGAGCTGCAAAAGCTTGAGGGCCAAAAAGTTAGCCCCTTTGAATTTTTGATAAATCTTGGCCATATCAAAAGGATATTAGGTCAATAATTGCAGGGGAATTTGTGCGCCTAATATCCTAATAATATTTATGAGGCTATAAGGTTTTTAACCCTGATATTTTTTTAACAAATAAATTTACTTTAATTTACAAATGACTTTTACTTTCTTCATGAGTGTACACATTTTAAAAATGACATTTTGCTAAATAGACGTTCTGCTATACAGACCATCTGATAGTTGGACGTTTTGCTACATGGACATTTTGCTAATTAGACTTACTGCTCATTAGACATTTTGCGCTGTTGGACATTTTGCTACTTAGACCTTCTGATCAGGAGGGAAAACATTATACAATAATTATATGAAAACTTATAGTAAGAAATAAAGAAAATTTAAAAATCGTGAAGTAATAAGGAGTTTAAGTGTGGTAGTAGTTTGTGTTTGGTGTGGGGTGTGATAGAGAGCATGGGTGTGATAGTGAGCATGGGTGTGATAGTGTGTATGGGTGCTTTTGTGAGTGTGTTACTGGTGTAAAATGAGTGTGAGTGTTTTGGTGTGTACGCAATTTTTCTGTATGTTGGTTCAGAGAATGAAGATGATGATGATGTTAGTTCTGGCCTGATGTTACTTCGGAACATTTATGATTTTTTCCGTTTGAGAATAATCAAGGTTAAGAAGCCATCGTGTGACAGTTTGTTTGCATTTTTGCTTAGTTAGGGGATAAATTGTCAGTGCCTGATTAATTTTATTATATATATGGCCACCTAAAAATGTGAAAAATCTCTGCGCGAATTGAGTACGGCAGGCTCTGGACTCGCAAACTGTATGTTTCCTACGTTTATGGAGGAGAGCAATAGGATCATAAGTCAGACGACCATGCATTTTGATGATGGTATGAAGTATGAAAAGTTGCCTCACTGTAAGAACTTCACAGGTTTGGTAAAGTGTGATAGTGGGATGATAGAACGGAAGAAATGCACTAACCTTAAGTAACGCTCTCTGGGCACGCTCCAGTTTCAGCATTACGGTTTTACACGCCCCACCCCAAGACGTTATACAATAAACTAAAAGAGATTGGCATAAAGCGAAGTAGATTGTTTTTAAAACTTTCGAGTTTGCTATATGTCTAAGATTTTTAAATATATATATTAATTTACGAACTCTAGATGAAACAAGGTCGATGTGGGGTGCAAAATTTAGTCTACTATCAAGTTGAACGCCAAGGTATTTTATTGTGTTAGTTTGCTGAAGTGGAGGACAGTCACAAGGTGATAGGCAACTACACATGTGCGAGTGGGCGATAATTTGTGCGTTAGCCAAGAGCGTCTGTGGGACATTCCGGAGAGAAAAAGTTAGAAATTTTGTTTTGTCGACATTTAGGGTTAGAAGATTGGTTCTCAGCCAACGGTTAACAATGTTAAAGCCACGCTGTGCATGCTGAATCGCTTTGTCCCATGAGCTATCTCTGAAAATGAGGGCCGTGTCATCTGCAAAGGCAACAATCTTCCCATTTAGAAGTTCAAGGTCACAGAGATCATTGATATAAATGAGAAACAAGGTGGGTCCGAGGATGCTTCCTTGAGGTACTCCGTAGGATATGGGAAGATCGCCACTTATCCACTCACCAACTCTTACACACTGAGACCTGTCACTGAGATAATCCGTGAAGAGTTCAAGTGGTAAATCCCTGATTCCCAGTCTCTCAAGCTTATCTATTAGTCTGGGGACAGAGACCGTGTCAAAAGCCTTAGCTAAATCAAGAAATATTGCTAATACTTTATTTTTGTCATCGATATTGTTTACAATAAAGTCCGTAACCTCATGAACTGCGTCACTAGTAGCTTTATTGCATCTAAAACCAAATTGAGAGTCAGATAACAGCTTATTTTTTTCCAAGTAGTTTATCAGTCTTTTGTTCATAAGTTTCTCTAGGATTTTAGATAATGTAGGCAATATCGAAATTGGTCTATAATTATTGACACAGGCTCTGTCACCAGACTTAAATATGGGTGTTATTTGGGATTTTTTGAAGTCTCGTGGGAAGGAACCGGTCTGAAATGATAAATTACAAATATAAGCCAGCGGGGAGAGTAATATAAGTCTATATCGAGATAGAATACTTACAGATATATTATCACGTCCAACAGCACAGTTAATTTTAAGATTGAGGATAATATTGTTTATCTCATTTTCATCTGTTGGGAACATTACGAAAGAGAATGGACAAGACGATTTGGGAGGCAAAGGTGAGTCGGGCGCAGGTTCCTGAGATAGATGTTTTTCTGCCAGAGATTTGCCCATGTTTGCAAAGAATGCATTTATGGTGTCAACGGAAAGTTGAGGGTTACTAGCAGATATTAATTCAGAGGCAACTTCCTTTGGTCGAGTAGTGTAAGTTATAGTTTTTATAGCGGTCCATAGCTTTTTAGAATTATTTCCTGCCTTATCAATTTCGTTCCTTTCATATTGTCTTTTCAGCTTTTTTAACAATCCGTTACAAAAATTTCTGTATCTGGTATAGGTTACTTTTAGAATTGTATTATTGGGAGATTTTTTCGACTTCAGATGGAGTTTATCCCTATTTCTCATGCATCTCAAAAGACCTGGAGTAATCCAGGGCTTCAAGTTTTTTTGCCTTCTGGTTACAGTTATAGTATTAGTGCACAATTCCAAAGCAGAATTAATAGAACCAGTGAAAAAGGCAACAGCATCATTAACATCAGTCATAGCATATAGGGGCATATTACAGACATCTTATAGATATAACATACAGATTATGTCCTACAGATAGGTCCCCTGGCTCCCAAACTAGGTTTTCACCTGTGACTTGGGAGACAGTGTTTCTCCATTAAAAAGTCATTATGTATGTCATAGCCTCATAGGTAACCAAAAATGTAGCGAAAAAAGAAGAAAATAAAATTAACAAAAAGCAATTTCCAAAATCGAAAACATAACCAAAAATCTATTATTAACAAAATCACAATCATTTTGAAACATGAAGTGCATGATAGTGTGTTGTCAGACGGTGTGTGTGTTTGTGTGAGTGAGTGAGTCTGTGTGGGTGCGTGTCTGTGTGTGTGTATATGTGTAGATGGGGTGTAAAGTGCTTATGAAATGTTTGTGTCGGGCTTAGGGCTATCGTGAAGGGGAGAATAGTAAATCTTCTATTTCGTCGTAGCTTTTTTTCATCAACCACGTTTTCACCACGCTTTTGCATTGGTGCAAATTAAGGTTATATATCGCGAGCAATTTGTTGATGGTGTTGTACACCTTTTGGCTGAGATAAGAGAACTGGTGTTCAGCAAAAGTGGTATGGTGTCTTACAGGTGGGAAAACAATATCAGCTCGACGTTTTTTGGTAGTTTTAATAGGCACACGATGTTTTTTCAGTATACACTGCAGCACAAACAGTTTCCTCACTGATAGCACTTCGCAGTCCTTATAAAGTTCCTCTGTAGGGTATCTGTAGGGCTTGCAATGCATTACTTTAAGAACTGCTCTTTGTGCTCTTTCTAATTTTAGAAAGTGGGTCTTACAGGCCCCACCCCATGCTGGCAGGCAGTATGCAAGTAGAGATTGACACAACGATGAGTAGACAACTCGGAGAGTACTTGTGTCAGTTGAGTAGCGTAGTTTTTTAAAAATGTAAATAAGTTTCCGTGTCCTTGCTACCAAGTTGTCTACGTGAGTATACCAGTTGAGATGTCTGTCAATCAACACGCCCAGGTACTTTATATTAGTTGTTATTGACAGTGCAGGGCACGTACACGAAATAAGTCTTGAGTGCTCTGGACATGAGTGACCCTTTATTAAAAGCGGCCTATCAGGCTGGGATTTTTTACTTATAGAAAATGGTACAACTTTAGGCGTATGCTGCTGAACTTAGCCGCCCCGCAAGGGATGTTAAATGTGAACCCCATTGTAGCCTTGAATCAAGCGTAATCCCCAGGAAAACCGTTTTATCTACGAATTCAAGTTTCTCTTTATTCAATATTATTTCACAATCACTACTCTTAACATTGGGTAAAGCAAATCTTATGCATTTAGTTTTTTTTTCATTTAATACCAAATTGTTTGCTGTGAACCAATTATGGACCTGAAGTAGGGCATTATTCAGGTCATCTAGATTTTGGGCCCGTCTATTTATCTTAAAAATTAGGAAAGTGTCATCAGCAAACAACACCATATTTTGAGGTTGGTTTTTCAATAAATAGGGTAAATCATTTATATACACGAGAAAGAGGAAAGGACCCAATATTGAGCCTTGCGGAACCCCCATTTTTACTTTTAAACCCTTTGAATTAACACCATTTATTTGAACAAGTTGTTGTCTATCACTCAAATATGATTTTACCAAACTAAGTGCAAGTTGACCTAGTCCGTAATGCTCAAGTTTCAAGTAAAAGTAATGTGTCGTGATTTACGCAATCAAATGCTTTGGAAAGGTCACAAAATATTCCTATGGCGTCTTGAGACTCTTCCCACGCAGTAAATATGTGCTTTAATAAGGTAACACCGGCGTCAGTCGTACAACGTCCCTTGGTGAAACCATACTGTTGATCGTGTAAAATTTTGTTGGTGTTGAAATGATTGAGCATTTGATTAAGCATTACCTTTTCAAACACCTTGCTAAAAACTGGCAACACGGATACAGGTCTATAATTATTAGTATCTTTACTGTCCCCGGATTTGAAAAGAGGTATCACTTTACTGTATTTCATTAGATCAGGGAAAACTCCTTGGTCTACACACAAATTAAAAATTAAAGCTAAGTATGGGGCTATAGTCTCAAGTATGGATGTACACACTTTGATAGACATTCCCCATAGATCTTCGGTTAGTTTGATTTTTATTTGCCGGAAAGCTTTAATAACTATCATTGGGTTTGTGTTTAAATTTAAATTCAGCCGTGCAGCCAGATACATTCGCCTTTAATAATCCAATTGAGACTTCAGGTGAGGAATTAAGAGCCTCCGTAGTTTTTAATGGTATATCGGTAAAGAAATTTACAAATTCTTGAGCTACTTCCAGATTAGAGCTTTTAGGACCACATGCTGAATCTAACGTGTATCTAGTGTTACGTATTTTCTTCCTGTTAGTTTCATTATTTATGACTTTCCAAACTGTCTTTATTTTGTTTTCTGCTGTTTTGATCTTGTTGCTAATGTGCAGGGCTTTAGCAACCTTGCATGTATTTCTAAAGATTTTTGAATACTTAGCAACATACTTGTTAAAAGTTTCAGTGTTTATAAAAGGCTTAAGGCCATATAGCTCAAATAGTCTTTCCCTACTTTTTCTGATACCTCTAGTTGCCCAATCACTAAATATAAATTTGGGGCAAATACTTTTTGTCTTCTGTTCAAAAGTTTTGTTGAATTCCGTGTGAACTATTGAAAAGAAACGATCATACAATTGATTTACATTAATATCGTCATGGCTCATAACATCTAACTTGTTCTGTAGGGAAATATTATATCTATTTAATTTGCTAGAAGTTATAGGTCGAAATTTAATCTGGACTTTTTGCAATGGTGTATTACACCTAAAAGTTACAGTTTGTCCGCTATGGTCAGACGGCAGACAATTTAATATAGCTTTATCTAAGTAATCACAATCGCAGAAAACATTATCTATACAAGTAGCAGAAGATGGAGTGACTCTAGTAGGTTCTATAAAAGTGTTGGTCAAGTCAAATGACTTAAAAAGATTTAATAACCGACTGCTATTTGAACTTTCTTCTAAAATATTGATATTGAAATCACCACAAATAATTGTAGATTTATTACTGGCTGTAAGTTTTGCCAGGACATCTTCCATTATTGATTCAAATAAGGATCGAAGGAGGAAGGAGGAAGATTTCGATCAAGTAAAATATTCATGAAACTCAGGTTTACCTCACAGAAATATAAATTCTTGACTTATTTTTCTATGATCTACCTTCTTCTAACTTTATGAAATATGTGAACAAAGCGAGAATATTTTTCTGTCCCATTACTTCCAATCGAGTAAACACTTACAAAAAGTTTAAAAGTAACAACGTGAGATTTGAACTCACGACTTACTGATTCACTCTTACATGTGGACGCGCCTAACCACTAGGCCATCTTGACTTATATTTCCATGTTGAAATTTTGGACTACATTTACTTGTAGATGACAATGTCTATTTTCTTGAAAGTAGAAGGTCGTAAGTCAAACTAAACGTCAAGCTATTGCTTTGTGAGATTGCCTATCGACTTTTGGTCGACACTGTACTATTATCGTATGTAGACTATGTAGATATACCCCTTCCACCATGGCCTTTCTCGGGGAATTGGGATGGATTGAATAGTTTCCCACCCGCACGCAAAATACGCGCTTTGACGCGGAGTTGCGGACACTAGCCCGTTATACAATACAATACAACACTTCCACCATTAAAAGTCATAATAGTACATTTTGATACAAGTGGAGAAAGTTTGTTATTGCATTCGAGGCGGAATTATAACGTGTTTATAATGTGTTTTTGAGCCGAGAAATGCAATAACAAATGTCCACGTGTATCAAACGACGTTTTTCAATACACTTTTGAAGAAATAAAATAACGAAAAATATTTTTGTCACGAACTATGAAACTATGATTTTAATTGTCTTTTTTTTTTCGCGCTTTGGTTTCGCCAGGTTGAAGGAGAGGCAATGGTATGAAGCCGTTAAACAGCCTAATATAAAAAATAAATAAATTTTATATTTTTGAATTCAGAACACAAATAAATGTTAATTTGTGTATAAAAGTAACTATTAGTTTTAAATAATCATGTTTATCAAAGATATTCTATTTATAAACACAATTTGAATATTCAAAAAATATTTATGCCGTAAAGACGCGTAGTGCTTTGCAAAAATTAAAAAAAAAACATTCACCTCCGGCATTGAACCAATTTGGACTAAGTATAAGTATAGTTACCTATCTGTGGAAATTTTCATTCCCGCACACGTGCGGGAAAGTGGAAAAAATCGCACGCGTGTGAAATACATTGCATGTTGTACCTAAACGTAGTGCGTTAAGGAACATTTTTCGAGGAAGTATATTGAAAAATACATATGTTACCGATTGAATATGCTGAAATGCTGGCGAATATTATCTAAACAACCTGGAATTTTGAGACGGGGCAGCTTAAAACCATTGTAACTACAGGAAAACGGTTTTAAGTGATGGTTTGGGTCACAGAAATTGGAAAAATCTAAAATTATACTTGGAGGAAATTGGCTGTGACAGACAAACAGACACACAAGTGATCCTATCATGGTTCCGTTTCTTCATTCGGTCGTAAGGAACCCAAAAATAAAAGGCTGTTCAATTTTAGCCCATACGATCAGCGAAAACCACGTCAATATACGTACCTTGGGACGTAGTGACGGCACAAGGATGGAGTTAATACCGCCAAGCTTCACGTTGATCTTCAGGCATAGATTGCTTAACGTCTGCGGCGAAGTTTTGTTCACATTCTTGGCTTGAACACACTGCGTCGCCATGCCTAGCACGGTGTCCCCTACCCGCTTTACTTCAGCTACGGACAAGGAAGACACATTTCAGTTAGAGTGTATTACTATTACTACACCGGAATATGTTTGACCCAACAGAACTTTAATATTTTCCGAAGAAAAACATGAGCTGCAGTTCTACAATTTCAGTCATCATCATCAGCTTAGCCTTTTCCCAACTATGTTGGAGTCGGCTTCCAATCTAACCTCATACAGCTGAATACTAGTATTCTACATGGAGGGACTGCCTATCTGACCTCCACAACCCAGTTAGTACCGGGTAATACGATACCTCATACCCCTTGGTAAGACAGGTTGTCAGACTTTCGGGCCACTGACTAACTTTAACGACTGTTAAAGACCTACAAATGAGACCCGGGATCAACGGCTTAACGTGCTTTCTGAGGCACGGAAAAAACCTATTCGTCTAAGATCCCTTAAAGAACGACCTTCACCGAGCTGGTTAATGGATGAAAAGTATTTTATATCAAATTAAATATTATGTCAAAAAATTTATTGCAAATGTGTTGTCTAAAAAATTTCAGTCCAGAATATATATGATTAATTCGCAATTTAATTTTTTAATATTTTTTTAAACATTTCTCTGGTTTGGTTAATAGAGTATGAAGCCTATAGAGAATATAAGCAAACTTTAGGTTAACCGGTTAACCTAACGTTTGCATATTCTATAGGCTCTAAAATATGCAAAAGTTATAAGCTTATAGAATAAAGCCTATAGAAAAATAGAATTCGACAGGTTTCATACTTTCGATTGGTATGAAATTTGTCTATTAGCCAAACCAGTGAAATGTGGAAAAAAAAATGTATTCTGGACTGAAATTTTTTAGTCAACCTATTTGCAATATATTTTTTGACATATTTAATTTGATATAAAATACTTTTCATCCATTAACCAGCTCGGTGAAGGTCGTTCTTTAAGGGATCCTATACTATATTATTTTCTACAATAATTGTAGTTCAGGCTAATTATATTATTTAATACATACCATAAACAGGCGTCTTTCCAGGCAACACAACGACCACAAGCTGCAGCTGCACGAACGTACTCTTGAGGTACTTGAACATGGGCTCCACTTGGTCCGGCCCCGTCGCGTATTTACAGAAGCACGGCTGTCCGATGATCGGCATACCGGCGTCGTTCGATATCTTCTGCAGCTGCTGAGTGAAGTTCCTGAAGGGAGGAGCAAATATTATATTAACATAGGCGTAATGTAGGCGCTATAATGTTATACAAAGACGTCTGCAAAGGATCAAACAAAAATCGTGTAAATCGATCAGCTGAAGGATGAAATTTTCAAACATACATGCGACTTGAATTGAGTCCTCCGTCTTTAAAAGTAGGTTAAAGAGTATTCTTAAGGAACTGATGATGTGATTGTCGGGATACTCCTCCGATAAGGATCTCAACATCCACATAGCCAAACCTCTGGGGCCCCACAACACGGTATTTCAGGCAGAATGCATGGGCATTTCCCTGGTGGCATCTGCCATCTTAGCCAGAAAGGTTGTGGACCACTCAATTCGTATATTCTCAGACCGCATGGCTGTACTGCTAGCAATAAACAACTACACAGTCAACTCTGGGTTAATACACGAGTGTCACCAACGCCTGAACCAGGTTGGTAATCTCAATAATATAATCATCCAATGGATCAAGGGACACAGCGATTCCCGTGGCAATGAAGCGGCGGACGAACTCGCTAGAAGGGGATCGAGCATGGCAGCGGTGGGACCCGAACCTATCCTACCACTCCCTTTCGGATACCTACGCACACTGGTGGGGAGCCGAACTAGTGAACAACACCACAAGCTATGGCTAGACCACGGCGAGTGCAGGCAAGCCAAGGAAGCACTTCCTACTATCGACGGCCGCCTCACCAAACGCACGCTTCGGTTGGCCAAACCGCAGCTGCGCACAGTTACAGCCGCCATTACTGGACACGGCTCTTTTAATAAACACCTCTTTGTCATAGGAGTCACAGACAGCCCCCTGTGCCGTGCCTGCATGGAGGAAGACGAGACAGCAGCCCGCGTGCTTCTGCACTGCCCAGTGGTTGCAGCATACAGGGCAAAGTACTTCGGTAACCCAGGTACTCTCCGCGAGATTGTCAGCAACACCAAGGCGCTGCTGGCCTTTCTCGGGGAGTTAGGATGGATCGAATAAATTTCCCACCCGTACGCAAAATACGCGCTTTGACGTGGAGTTGCGGACACCAGCCCGCTATACAATACAATACAATACAAATACTCCTCCGATAAAAATAAAGAAGTACACTTACTTCAGGGCATCTTCCCGTACAGTTCTCTGGGGTGCAAAACAAGCAATGGCCCATACTCGTATCTCGACTCCCATGAAGAACTGTTTGCCTCTCATATCCCAAACACCTTGATTCGGCAACGCCTGCTGTGGGCAAAACGATTAAAAATCAACCATAAAATAAGAAAATTAATAAAAAAAACGTCTGAGTAACGAAACATAATAAATTAATATAGCTGATTATAAACTTTCAATATTTGGATAAAAATAGACAAAAACAGCTAGTATGAATTCAATTTCATGCTTTGTAAAATTCTAGCTCTAGTAAGTCAGAAACTAATGTCAACAAGAAAATGTAGTAATTCAAGAACTTTGTTATATGAAGTCTAAACTGGTAACCAAAATCTGGACGACCAACAACTTAATTTAAGATTGCCACCGTGACGCTAATTGACACGACAGAGATTCTTCATCACTTTGCATAATGAGCGTTCACTCGCCATAACAAACACGAGCTCCGTCTAAATGAGCACATCGAGCGCTTTTATGTTCGCCCTAAAAACCGCAGCGTATGGATCAGAGCGTTACATAAGTTACATGTAATGTTCGAAGTGGCGTCCACACACAGAATTCACGTTATATTACATGATACATTATTTATTTATTTATCACAAACACTGCTATAGTTACAGGAAATTCCTAATGCGGTAGCGTGATCCTTAATATAGTTATTAGGAATCACGCTACCGCATTTGTCTTTCAAACAATATTCAAGGTATTTCACCTCGTTCATTTTTAAAGTTCTTATAGGGCAGGTACGGTCGACCATGCTATTTGGTTTACATTTTACAATGCAATTTGCAATAGCTTGGTCGACCGTCCATAATGCGGACATTTTGGCAGATAGGTTTGTGTTCCAAACAGGTAAGTAAGTGGGGCGACGTCGATAACCACGCTTGCTGGTGAAGCCGCGCGCGCGGACCAATCTGTTCCCTGAAGCACCACTGACACGTGCACTCCACACTCTTAACCTCATAGCTAGTGACGTAGATTTTTTCCATTGTTCTCTGAGTAAGTTCACAAAAAATGCATGTTTGTAATTAGTTACAAATCTTAATATTGTTACTATCGCATTAGGTAACCCTGTAATGATAGTCGTAAAATGGAAATGGAAAATACAAATTATTTATTTTTATGAATTCATTCAGAAAGCAGGAAAAAAGTCGACCCTGTCTGCAGTGGCGCTTTGCTGACAAAGTTGGTCCGTGCATGTGGCTCTGCTAATAACCGTGGCTTCCTACGCCGCAGTATATAATTTTCATGCACATCATGAAATTCTAGACCCGGCTAAGGCCCTTCTAACCCTAAAATTAGCAACTCTATTTGTGGTGGTTCAAACTTCGTTTGAAATACTGTTAGAATAAAGTTCTAATCAGCTTGCACTATTTATACAAAGCGGTTGTTACGTCAGTCACTGCGGCCGAATAGTGTGAAATTAGTGGTTTTTTGGCGATTTACAAAAAATCTGTTGATTGGACTAAAAAAATAAAACACATACGACCCGCTTTATAGTTAGTTTAGTTAGTATGCAAAGTTTCATGATCTAATTTGAAGTACTTTTTGAATACCAGTGGTTTATTGTTCGATTTGGAGGTAACTTTTGATTTTTTTTCTATCGAGAAAAGTTTATGGAATCGTGTTTTCGTCACACATAGGACTTAGCATTAATCTTCAACTTTACTATGTATTTATTTGAAAATTAATGCTGCAGTATTTTAGGCGCCACGGAGGATCATGCTAAACCATTTGAGGGATATATAGCCCTTAATAAGATTTGAAGCTTTACCTGTCCGCCAAGCGACGAGACCCGTCCGCCGTACTGCAGCTTGGGCGGCGGCAACACTCGCCCGCGCACCTCCATCATGTTGTTCGAGATTGTCAGACCGAACTCTTTCACATACAAGTCTGTGTTGAAGTTCGCACGCCGCACCAGATTATTGATTTCTCTTTCCCTGTTTGGATATTGAGTACATTTAATTCATCTTCTTTAACAGCCAAGTGTCTCATAGAAATAATGATAAAACTGAAATTAATAGAAATTCAAATGCCAATCTGCCAATTCTGCTTTGGTACAAAATACATCTTGTTTGAAATTAATGAAAGATACAGATAGGAAATACCATAAAATGATTTTTTCTGCTAAATTGAAATACCAGAATACCAATCTTCTTCTTTGCATTACCAAAAGTAATTTACCTGTCGGGAGCTGAGCGCGCTGTCGCCTTAATCATGGTAGAAGTTTGCATGTCAGTCAGTTTCTTAATACATCTCTGACCAGGCACTATGTTACACACTTCTAGAGGGAGGTATGTGTGTTTGTGCTCTTGACCTACTTGGAGACACGGCAAATGTGGGTACCTCAGCTTCATCTTATACTTGTCCAAGAAGTATTTAGCTACAGTACATTCTACTGTTTGTCCATTTTCTAGCTGTAGAGGAAATCTGCAGAAATTTGTTTTAATTACTCACTGAAAACAAATAAGGAAAAGCAGTTCCCTAATCATTTCACAAAACTTTTGGCATTAACTGTATAAACCCAATTGAATTCTAAACTTGTTGATGCCTGTTTTTGTTGAAACATTTTATTAATGTACATAATTATATCCTTTTTCCTATGAGGATAGGCAATATTATCTCCTAATCTGTTTTCCTCTTCCACATTCCAAATTAATTTCTTATCATAAACACCTAAGTGTCAATTAAAATGACTTTTATCCCGACTGAATTTTTTTTCCCATTTCCAAATGTTGCTCTGAATATATCATTGCCACTGTGTATAAATTAAAATTGACGTCTATTGCGCCTATCTGCGCGAGGTCAGCGCAGCCCCATTGCAAGTAAGCTGTTGTGATATATTAATGGGCTAAATCTGCTTTTAATGACTTGAGGTTGAAACCTACCATTAATACTTAAGAAACCACTAACAAGTATGTGTGACTTACGATTGCATCTGTGAAGGTCTACGGGTCACATTACACACTCTGTATTTCCTCTTCATTGTACCACAATGAGTGATTTCTATCTTGAGCCCTTTGATTTCTTTTGTGAATTTAACTCTCTGGGAGTCCGTCAATGGTTTTCTTTGATCATTGATGTCTCGTATGTCAAGTACTTCACACATAAATTCTATGACTGGCTGTGCTTTGTAAAAGGCGGTTGCAGAAACTGAAAATTGATGAAATAAAACCCATGAAAATGTTTTATTTTTATTATTTTTCTTTGGGACAAGCCCGCCACACTATTCCCAAACCACTGTAACTCCTGAAAGCTAGAATCAAGTGGCGACCACCAGAAAAGTCCCAGAGAAAGAATTTAACCATTATTATAAATAGTATGACGATATTATGTTCAAAGCAGTTGTAGTGTTAGTTATAGAAAAAAATACATATATATTACAACTTACCATCAATATTCAACATCATTTTCCACTGGCTAGGTCTCACTGACTGGTGAAAACCAAACCAGACCTCTCTACCACCACCGAGAGGATGATAATATCCTTCTGGAGATGAGAAAAATGACCTCCCCACTGGAGTATACATCATAGATGGTAGATGCCGCATGACTACATCCAATGCTAAGATGGCGTCATATGGAATTTGCCTTGTTCGGCCTTCAAGAGCTTCTTCTAAAGCAAAAAGTGACACCTAAAATCATCAAATAGTTAAACTTTTTAATTTTAATTTGCATAGATGCCAGACTTTTGACAATCCTCAGACAAAAGAAAGAACTAAAAGAATAATAAAAAATAGAGTGATTTATTTTGAGCAAGTTTTTTCTGAAGAATGTCTGTCTCTGTCCACCTCAGTAATGAAATGACAGCTTCTTATCAGAGAAAAGATGACAAAGACTATTAGGATTTTATCTTTAACCGTTAATCCAGCATATTTAAAACTCATCCATTATTCAATTTAGTATTCATAAAAATGTGTAGTGTAACTAGAAGCTTGTTACTTTGTTGTATTGAATATTGTCATTCATACTTTTATTTAATTTTAAAGAAAAGTAAGACTAATACATATAATATAACAAATTTAAATACCATGCTTATGTAGGGAGATTTGCTTAAACAAGCTCCCACATGTAAATACCTAGTTAAAAGTACCAAATATTTTGTACACCAGTCATTTCCAGCAATTTGCAAGCTGACTAAGCAGTTTGTTATATTCTAAAATACAATGAGAGCATTATCATAATCTATGTTCATTATAATGAGTATAAAGCTATCTGATGTTGTGAAAGATTCTCAGTAGAAAATCTATCAAAACAAGAATTTGCTTGCATTATTTATAACAATATTTAATGTAAAGTAGATTTCAAAATATTTACTAACCTGTGCAACCCATTTGATGCTGACACGGAACACTCTGTCTTTGCCTTCTCCAGGCAATATAACCTCCAATTCTACCTTGTCATTTCCAATAGGCAGGGGATCTCTTGTATACAGATTATTTCTGCCATCAAACACAGGTTTGAGTGCTCCAAATATTTTATTGTAACAATGAACCATAGTTTCAACAATTTCTCTATTGACCTAAAAATAGTGCACAAAATGTGTTAATTTATTCTTACAGCAAAAGTGCATGTGTTATTTATGGAAGAGGTAAAGACAGGAACAAAAACTATACTATCCATAATCATGCAAAGTAAATCCCTGATACTAACAACTGCAATCAAAGAATGGAAAAGAGATGATAGTCAACAATGTGGAACTCACCTTTCTGGGGCATTTATCTGGCTGTATATTAACATCATAATGATGTACAAATCCTCTGGGCATTGATATTTGAAAATGATTGGCTCTTAGCATAATCGGTCTTCCTTCATGGCCAAGGTTGGGACGTCGCGGGCATGTGAGTGTTGGCAGATCCGCTAGTGGTGCAGTGGGTGACACGAGGCTCATGGCACCCGCAGCACCAGCTGCACCAGGAGCAGTCGCTCCGGTCGCGGGGGATGTGCTGGGGACTCCGGCCGCAGCACCAGTGGTGCTCGCGGCCGCGGTCACTGCCCCCGCAACACTCACCGCTCCAGCATTCGTGTCCCCCGCTGGAGCTGTGTAGTTTACACATGTGGAAATATAATTGTGACCAATTAATAAGATTGCGAAGCATCGCGTTACTTCTGATAATATTTAGAACAATCAAACAAAGTGTTGCTCCCATAGAGCATAACACCTACCTTGACCAACGGGGTACATCCTGATTTAAGGTTTATATCAACAAAAGGTTAAAAGTTATGAAACACACAAATATTTTGTGTAAGATATAGCCACAATGTGATAAATCCAATAATAATTGTAGAAAGTGTCAAAGTATTTTCTAAGTCGTCGCCCTAGTCTAATGCTGTATGACGTAGTGAGATAGTGTGGTGTAGTGTAGGGACTAGTGTAGCAAGAAAGAATATGAAGTTTTCACTAGTGCTGTTCACGTTGATTTTAAAGCTAAGCTCAGACTATGCAAAAATTTAATAAACCGAAAAAAAGTAGAACGATTGTTTGACGATTAATATTATTGTACAATCTCCACAGTCTGACCATAGAGCATTTATTTAAAGTATCTTACGGTAAGATACTTTTCTTACCTCAAAAAACAAACAGTAAATGAACGCAAGCTTCTTTTGATTGGTTCACTCCTTTTTACTTATTTATTAAAAATGACTTGTATTGGCTTGCAGAAACATTGTGGTACCTCTCGTTTAGGTTTAGCATCACTTATTTTACAATTTATTGTCATCACGTGTTTGGTGAAACGGAACGCACTCTCAAAACAAGACCTCTCGCGCCAGTTTCATTTTGGCGTTTGGCACTTGGCATTTGGCACCCAGCATCCGGAACAAAAAACAACAAAGAGCTCACGAAAACAACCCAGATACCACACCAGTTGCCAACTGTGTAGTCGTCAACAGCTACATCTATTTGGGCTCTACTATCACCAATTGTGGGGGCTGTGACACCGAGATTAGACGTTACGCATAACTCGATCGGCTGCACAAAAACTAGACAAAATCTGGAGGGACCGCCGAATAACTAAAAATACCAAAATTCGTCTTATGAACACCTTGGTTTTTCCGATCTTCCTCTATTGAGCGGAGACATGGACATTGCGTATGCAGGACCGACGCAAGATTGACGCCCTTGAGATGTGGCGTTGGAGGCGCATGCTAAAGATTCCCTGGACCGCTCATCGGACTAACGTGTCAATACTCAAAGAACTCAATATTAAACAAAGACTGTCGTCGCTTGTGCAATTACGAATCCTCAGATTCTTTGGACACGTTACCCGCAACAATGATTCCATGGAGCGTTTGGTAATTCAGGGTAGAGTCGAAGGCAAGAGACCACGTGGTCGATCACCAACCCGATGGACAGACTCCATTAAATCTATCACCAAGATCCCTCTGGCAGAATGTGCTCGCCATGCGACCAATAGAGACCGGTGGAAAAAGATCGCGAAGGCAGCGACCGCTATTGTGGGCGATCCCTCATGACCACGACCACTCTGTCAAGAGTGAACGACTAAGAAGAGATCCGGAACAATCCCGAACATTACTGACCCTATAGGTAGGGACAAACTGAGCCCACGTACGCAACGTGGGAGAGTTGGTGTGCACACTACGCGTACCTACGCAACGTATATGGCGTCAGATTCGTTCAATTTCAATTTCAAAAAATGGGAGACGAACAGTCTCCCATTTTCGAATCGAAACGAACTATCGATCCTAACTGACGCGTTGCGAACGTAATTTCTAGAAACACACTGGTCTTACGCGTGGGATGGCGTATGATATCCCCTCCATCTTCCCACACCGTGCGTGGATCTGGATCGATAGATATAACGTTGCGTGGGACGCGTGTGACAGTATTGCGTATGTGTGTGTTTCTAGGCATACAAATTCAACCGAATAACGCGTTGCATACGTTGCGTACGTGACGGTACGTTGGTTCAGTCTGTCCCTACCTGATCTACCTACTTAAGGCTGATGCTCAAGGGTAGCCCGCGAAATTCAAATTTTCTTACGTTTTTAGGGTTCCGTACCCAAAGGGGAAAAACGGAACCCTATTACTAAGACTTCGCTGTCTGTCCGTCTGGCCGTCTGTCTGTCACCAGGCTGTATCTCATGAACCGTGACAGCTAGACAGTTGAAATTTTCACAGATGATGTATTTCTGTTGCCGCTATACAACAACAACAAATACTAAAAACAGAATAAAATTAATATTTAAGGGGGGCTCCCATTGGCGGAACGTGAGAGGGAGAGAACCTCTCAACGTCCCGGCAGCCGCGGGAGACGCCCCGGGCGTCGGGGGCCACCACCACGTGGCCCCCGGCCACCGTAGGTGCGGGCCTGTGGACGGTGGGCTATGGGCTAGCTCGCCGTCCATCCGTCTCATGACGACAGGCCGTGTCGACGGCGCGTTCGTGTTCCACGCGCGCCTCAAAGAGAGTCAGCAAAAGGGAAGGGGTCCGTAAGGACCGATGCCTGCCGGGGTTGCGGGACTGTTCGAAAGAGATACCGTGGCCCCGGAACACAAAGGGCGATGAAGGAACATGGATGTGTTTTAGTCAGTAAAAGTCTGACACTCCCTCCTGCTCCGCCCAGAGCGGGAGGAGTTATTTGATGATTTCCCATCCGAAAAAAAAAAAAAAAAAGGGGGGCTCCCATACAACACACGTGATTTTTTTATAATAATTCTTACGGAACCCTTCGTGCGCGAGTCCGACTCGCACTTGGCCGGTTTTTTTGCAATTTACAGGCCAGTGCTAGGTTGTATGTTGATTAAAATATTATTCGCTGTTGTAAGACTTATGTAGTTACAGATTTAAATTCATCAAAATCATCAATACAACTCTCAAAGTACATAAAGGTGTAAAAATGACTTTATCAAGGTCAAAATCATTGCTGCACCTTCATGAACTTGGAGGGTTGTACTGATGATTTTGATCATTATAATTCTGTAACTACATACGACTTACAGTCGCGAACAATATTTTAATCAACATACAACCGTTTTTTGCAACAGGCCAGTGCCTGTTGCAAAAAACGTAAGAAAATTAGAATTTCGCGGGCTACCCTGGAGCATTCACACAGGCACAGCGCTGGGTTACAATCTCGTGACTTCGGGTTCGATCCCAGCGTAAGGATTTTCTTATTGTGAATCGAGTCATTTTGTTTTTATTTTATTATAGGTTTGTTTTTTTTATATTTCATGCATTAAAAAAAAATGATTCTATGTTAAGGCCTGATGCTCCAGGGTAGCCCGGAAAATTCAAATATTCTTACGTTTTTTGCAATTTTCAGGCCAGTGCTAGGTTGTAGGTTGATTAAAATATTATTCGCGGGTTTAAGACGTATGTAGTTACAGAATTATAATCATCAAAATCATCAATACAACTACATACGTCTTCCAGCCGCGAATAATATTTTAATCAACATACGACCTAGCACGGGCCTGCAAATTGCAAAAAACTTAAGAAAATTTGAATTTCGCGGGCTACCCTGGAGCATTCAGGTGGATGCTCAAGCGTAGCCCGCGAAATTCAAATTTTCTTACGTTTTTTGCAATTTGCAGGCCAGTGCTAGGTTGTATGTTGATTAAAATTTTGTTTGCGACTGTAAGACGTATGTAGTTACAGAATTATATTCATCAAACTCATCAATACAACCCTCAAAGTTCATATTGGTGTCAAAATTACTTTTCCAAGGTCAAAATCATTCTTGCACCATTATGAACTTGGAGGGTTGTATTGATGATTTTGATGATTATAATTGTGTTACTACATACGTCTTACAGTCGCAAACAATATTTTAATCAACATACAACCTAGCACTGGCCTGCAAATTGCAAAAAACGTAAGAAAATTTGAATTTCGCGGGCTACCCTTGAGCATCCACCTTAAATGATTCGCAAGTATTAGGACTGTCCGTTACCACGTCTAGAGTCTGGCCAACGAAAGCTGTCCACAAAATATTTTCAGAAGTTTTGGTATGGCAATAATTTAGGACTGTCAAAATTGACATATTTACGTTTCGTACTTGAGTCATCTTGTGTTTACGTGTTTCATAATTTTATTGGTTTTGTTTAAAATAATGCCAAAAACAATCAAAGGTTCGACGAGGAAGCTTCTATTTACTATGATTGACAAATTCAAAGACATAAAAAGTGATATGAATCAGAAATTGCAGAGAAAATACTACGACTGGATTCAATCATTTCATTTTTAGGTTAGTTTATTGAATTTCTAATGAAATATATTAAAGTAAAACCAGGAGAGGCTTAAATGACATAAAATAACTTTAATTATATTTTACACATTTTTCTAAGAAGAAATATTTTAAAGAAGTGACAGACATCTTATTATTTTTCTTGATGCTTGTCAGTAGTCATTCTACTCATGAAGGTTCCATATAGCTTCACCTTCAAAGAGTATACCAACTCTTAACATCTTCTCTTGAAGCTAGGAAATGAATGCAGTCTTTAAACATACAGGCCAATCCCACGACAAAGCATAGCCAGCCTTGGCTTATACAGTGCCTTAGTAAACATATCAGCAATTTGGTTTTCTGTACCAATCTTTGCAATCATCATAGTCCCATCAGCTATGGCTTCTCGTATAAAGAAGTGTCGTAGCTTTATATGCTTGGTTCTATTGTGGAACTCATATGTTGGATTCAGAGCCAGCTTGATGGCAGACTCGTTATCCACGTGGAGAACAGGAGTCATCGTTGATTGCTCTATGCCTTCAATCAATCTTTTAACCCATATTATTTCTCTTGCAGCTTCACTTGCAGCTACAATTTCGGCTTCTGTACTAGAGATCGCAACTGATGTCTGTAATTTGCTTCTCCATGATATTGGACCTCCGTAAACACATACAAGTCCTGAAGTTGACCTTCCAGTGTCAGGATCACCACCATGATCCGCATCGCTGTAACAGACCAGTTCTTTCTGCGTGCCTTTTCCGTATGTAATGCAGTAATCTCGAGTACCATTCAAATACCGAAATATTCTTTTTACTTTTGTGATATCTCTTTTTGTAGGAGCTTCTAAGTGTCTGGATGCAACACTAAGAGCGTAAGCTATATCGGGCCTTGTGCCCACCATCAAATATGCAAGGGCTCCAACCGCTTCTCTATAAGGAAACGAATTGTCTCCTCCAGCATCTTCTCTCAATTCGGAGTCTTTGACTATCGGTGTAGCAGCAGCCTTACTATTCTGCATACAAAATTTTTCAAGTACCTTCTTAGTGTAGGCACCTTGATGTATTTTGATACATTCTTCCTCTTTCTTTATTTCAAGTCCTAGGAAGTAAAAGGAATCTTTGTTATTTTGGGCCTTTATTTTAAATCGCTTCTTTAGACTTTCGAGAAAAACATCGATTAGTGCCTGTGACGTGCTAGCAATTATGCCATCGTCAACATATAGGGCTAGAAGCAGCCTGCTTTCTCCCTTTTTCATAGAGAATATACAAGGATCTTCTCCTTGTTTGAACCCTGTTTCTAGAAGAAAGCCTTTGATGCAATTGTTCCAACATAATGGTGCTTGTTTAAGTCCATATAAACTGCGTTTCAATTTGCATACTTTGCTAGTTCCATCGTTATAGCCTTCTGGCTGTTTGACGTAAATTTCCTCATTTAAACTTCCATAAAGAAATGCAGTTGACACATCAAATTGCGCAAGAATCATACTGTCTCGAGCAGCAATACTTAGTAGCGTCCTGATTGAGCTCATTTTTGCGACTGGACTAAATGTTTTCTCATAGTCAACGCCTTTCTTTTGAGAATAACCAACAGCTACTAGTCTGGCTTTATACTTCTCGATATTTCCGTTCGAGTTTCGTTTAATCTTGTAAACCCATTTAGTTGAAATGGCTTTGCGTCCTTTGGGCAATTGGATTAAGTCCCAAGTTTCGTTATCTTTCAGGGAACTTATTTCATCATCCATAGCATTGCGCCATTTATCTTTATCAACAGACTTCATTGCATCTTTGAACGTCTTTGGTTCTTCTTCATGATTATAGACCTTTTCAACACAATTAAGAACAAATTCATCAAATCTATCAGGAGGTTTGATTGTTGAACGATCTCTTAAAGTCATTCTTTCTGGAACATTTTCATACGGTAAAATACTTCCCGTTGATGAAGTACCGTTGACATCAGAGCCAGATTCAGCAGTTTCGAAGTTAACAGAGTCATTAATTGGATCAATCGGTATATTATTTGATTCAACAGTTTCTTGATCGTGTATCATCTGTGAATCTTCTTCTGGTACGATAGGCTGTAATTCTGGTTCAATAGAGGGTATTGGTATAACAAAACTGTTTTTGTCTACCTTACGTGCCTCGTCCACTGCGGTCTGATTTAAAGGTTTTTCTATGAGAGGGCGTTCATCAAAAATCACATCTCTTGATCTGATAAGTCTATAATTTTCTTTAGACCATATACGGTAGCCATCATCTCCATCATACCCAACAAGAATTCCTTTTTCGGCTTTCTTACAAAGTTTCTTCCGTCTTTGTTTAGGTATGTGTGCATAACACGGCGATCCAATAATCCTCAAGTGTTTGATGCCTGGTTTCTTTCCAAAAAATAACTCGAAAGGTGACTTTCCCTCAACGGTTGTCGGTCCCGTTCGATTGAGTATGTAGACGGAAGTATTTATTAATTCCGCCCAAAGACCTTGTGGTATTACATCATGAGCATGCATGATTGCCCTAGCAGTTTCAACTATAGTCCTGTTATCTCGTTCCGAGCATCCATTTTGTTCTGGCGTATAAGGCATAGTAAAACGCTGTTTTATACCATTCTGTCGAAGTGTATTGCATACCTGCGCATTATCAAATTCTCTTCCATTATCGCTTAGGAAGTTTTGAACAACATGTCCAGCGGTTCTTATCTCAGCTAGAAACTTTTTTAAGTTTGCTGTGAACTTCGCTTTTGTTTCTCATGAAGTAGACATGACGATATCGAGAGTAGTCGTCTTTGAAAAGAACAAAATATCGATATTTGGAAATTGAGTACATAAATGGTCCACATACATCAGAGTGAATAAGCTCTCCAGGTTTTGTCGCTCGTTCTCGTGTTCCGAATTTCAACCTGTGTGCTTTGCCATTGATACAGCCTTCACATAGTTCTGTATTATAGTCCAATTTTAAGCCAATTTCTTTTTCTACTACCTTTTTTACATGTTTTTTATTTTGATGTCCTAAACGTTCATGATACAATTGTAACGATTGTGAATTTGTGACAAGGTTTATTTCTTGCTTTGGTGTGACAATTTTAACATTAAGTATATAAAGCCCTCCAAGCTTTCTCCGTTTCCCGTTCACTATTTCTTTACCGTTTTCCTTCAATGTACATGATTCTGTGCGAGATTCAAATGTACTATTCTGTAGTTTGTCTTGAGCAGCAAGAACGGAAAATAAATTTCTTTGTAATGCTGGAATATACCATACATCTTTTAAAAGAAGCTGTTCGACTCGTCCATTTACATCAGCATTGAGACGTATTGTTCCTTTGCCAATAGCATTGATTGTCTGTCCAGATGCTGTAGTAACAGTGTGATTATTTTGAAAATATTCAAAGCTTTCAAATAAGTCAGACCTATTCGTAACATGACTAGTTGCGCCATTGTCTACGTACCAACTATTTTTATCTGCTTCTGTTGTATCTTCAACTGACAGAATTGTTAAATTCATGTTGTTCACACTACTAGTCGAATTCTTTGGTGGTCTTCCGTCAGAAATCCACTTAGGACATTTTTTGACAATGTGACCGACCTGTCCGCAATATTTACACTTTAATTGCTTTTTGTTAAAGTTGTTCTTACTCTTCTCAGATTTTACTACAAGAGCCTTCACATTAGTACTACACTCTGCTTTATTTAGTAGCGCTCTTTCATAGGCACATAACTGTATCGTCAGATTCTCAATGTTTCTATCCTGTTTTGCCATCAAAAGCCAACTTGACTTAAATGCAAAATACTGTTCCGGAAGTGTATCCAGTATCTTACAAATTACTAGGATTACTGGTAAATCGTTTCCTTCTAATTCAGTATTCAGGTCGTAGAATAATGATTTTATTGCAGATATATGTGTGGTCATGTCATGCTCAGGATCTTTTTGGTAACTGAAGAACTTCATACTTAGGTCGTAGCTCTTATCTTCTGTAGCTCCGTCGTATAGCCTCACAAGTTCATCCCACATGTCCTTTGCTGTACTGAATCGCATTACTTTATGCAACATATCCTCACTCATGTTTGACGAAAGTACTAACTGTGCAATATTGTTGTTATAGTCTGTGGTCTTGGGCGTAAAACTGACGTTTACTTACTTACTTTTTACCGCGTTTTCACGCATGTGCTTTCGTACTAAATTACAAGATTAATACAATTACAAAGCTACATTGTTTCATTTCATTGCTATTTACATGGTGGCAGTACGATTTAATAGTGGCGACGAGAATTGGTGAAGTTTCTGCAGTGAATCATGGCTAAAGTGCCACCTAATTTCATAGAATTCTACGATACTAGAAACAAGTTTAAAAGATGGGTGCAGAGGTTTGAAAGTGCCTTAACTATTTACGCAATCACGGGCGAAGGAGATAAGAACTCCTATCTTCTTCATTACATCGGTGCGGATCTATACGAGACTTTATGTGACTTAGTCTCGCCAGCGGAACCAAGCTCAAATTCGTATAGTCAAAATGTTGAAATCCTTATTAAGCACTTGGATCCAGACCCGTTGGAGATTGCGGAATACTTTAAATATCATCACCGTCACCAAAGAGAAGGTGAATCGATTAAGGAATACTTAGCGTCGCTGAGGAAAATGGCCTCGACCTGCAATTTTGGTACATTTCTAAATACAGCCTTGAGAAATCAGTTCGTGTGTGGTGTCAGATCACAAAAAATACGTGACAGGCTACTTGAGTCAAGCAAGCTAACATTAGAACAAGCAGTGAGTATTGCCACAGGCATAGAAAGTGCGCAAGCAGAGGGAACACAAACAATTGAGAGAGAGGTACAGGCAGTGCACATAAACAAAAAGAAACACTCATTTGCTCCATCACCACAAACAAAGCCAGGCACCAATTACAACACAGGGTCATTGGATAAATCTGGGCCAGCAACATCATCAAACATTGTGTGCTTCCGATGCGGTGGAAACCATTATGCCAACAAATGCACTATGATGAACACTAAATGTAATTTCTGCCAGAAAACAGGACACCTTAGAAAGATGTGCCTT
The DNA here is from genome assembly GCA_905147715.2 of Xestia xanthographa. Taxonomy (NCBI): domain Eukaryota; kingdom Metazoa; phylum Arthropoda; class Insecta; order Lepidoptera; family Noctuidae; genus Xestia; species Xestia xanthographa. The sequence goes on along the minus strand of LR990642.1, from coordinate 22,384,397 downwards.
CGATTAAAAAGAGTTAATGCTGTGGATGTCCCTGGCCAAGTGGATCTTAATACAGAGGAGGTGGTATTTGTTAATAATTGCAACTTAAAGGCAAATACAAACAAGTTTTGGTTAAAAGTAAAAATCAATGGGTCCGAAGTGTCAATGGAATTTGACAGTGGGTCAGCAGTGTCCATAATGAACCTGGAAAACTATAGAGGAATTTGTGATGAGGAATTGACTCCTACAAAAACTAAACTGTGTACTTATTCTAATCAATTTTTAAATGTTTTAGGTGTTGCTAACGTAACAGCTGCCATTGGAAAGGAGAGTAGAAGTGTCAAGTTATACATCATATCGGGGAACCAGCACCCACTCCTTGGAAGAGAGTGGATCAATAATTTTGACGCATTTTGTGGCTTCAGAGATTGCATAGCGCAGGTTAATCAAGTATCTCCAGGTATTGTGTTGCATGGCCATTCTTTGCAAAAATTATTTAAAAAGTACTGTACATTGTTTGATGACAAAAGCGTAGGTAAGATTAAAGGGGATCCAGTCGCATTGCACTTAAAAGAAAATGCCAAACCTATTTTCCATAGGGCTAGACCAGTGCCTTTTGCATTGAAGGAAAGAGTTGAAATGGAAATTGATAATTTGGTAAGGGAAGGGGTTTTGATCAAAGTTGATTATAGTGAATATGCCACTCCAGTGGTACCAGTAGTGAAAGCGAATGGCAAAATTAGGCTTTGTGGAGATTACAAGATAACTTTAAATAAAAATTTACTAGTAGATGAACATCCTTTACCAACTTCAGAAGAGTTATTTAATGGTTTGGCTGGTGGTGACAAATTTTCTAAAATTGATCTTCGAAATGCTTATTTAAATTGGGAAGTTAGAGAAGAAGATCAACACTTACTTACACTTAATACCCACAAAGGGCTTTACAAATGTACACGATTAATGTTTGGTCTTAACTGTGCTCCAGCGAAATGGCAAAGGAAAATTGAGAATATACTAAAAGGCATACCGGGGGTACATTGCTTTATTGATGATATCCGTATATCAGCTCCAAATGATGAGGAACATCTTGATAGGCTGGAACAAGTTTTCGCTAGGCTTTCTGAATTTGGGTTGAAAGTTAATTTAGAGAAATCAGAGTTTATGAAAGATATGATTGAATATTGCGGGTACAAAATTAGTAGAACTGGAATCCATAAGTCAGACAGTAAAATTAGAGCTGTAGTTGGCGCTCTTCAACCTAAAAATATCTCAGAACTGCAAGCCCTCTTAGGATTAGTTAATTACTATGGCAGGTTTTTACCAAATTTAAGTGATACATTAGAACCATTGCATGAACTGTTAAGAAAGGAAACTAATTGGTTTTGGTCTGCTGATTGTGAAAAGGCACTATCAGTAATAAAGAAGCAAATGCTTTCAGACACTGTACTTGCTCATTACACACCAAGCTTACCTTTAATTTTGGCTACAGATGCTTCTTCTACAGGGGTGGGAGCTGTACTTTCACACATTATGCCGGACGGTACTGAACGCCCTATTCAATACGCTTCTCAGACTTTAAATGTTACACAAAGGAAATGGGCACAGATTGACAAAGAGGCTTATGCAATAGTGTTTGGCGTTAAACGTTTTTTCCAATACCTATATGGGAGAAAATTTATCCTTTATACGGACCATAAACCGCTTGTTCAAATTTTCTCACCATCTAAAGCCTTACCTCATTTTTCTGCTACACGCATGCAACACTACGCCATTTTTTTGCAAGGGTTCCAGTACGATATTAAATACAAAAACACCAAAAGTAATGCAAATGCAGATGTCTTCTCGCGGTTACCGATGGCGGAAGAAGTGCCATCGACAACGCTCGAGGAGGCAGAAGTTTTTCAAGTCAGTATGATTACTGTTCTGCCCGTGACGATTACTGACATTGCTGCCGCTACACTTCATGACATTACGCTTAAGCCATTGTTGGGGGCGTTACGAACTGGGAAGATAGTGCCTCCAAATGACAGGTTCGGTATTGACCAAATAGAGTTTTCCTTGCAAAATGATTGCTTAATGAGAGGGAGCCGCGTTGTTGTGCCTATGTGCTTGAGAAGCAAGATATTAAAGGACCTGCATTCATGTCATTTCGGAGCTACGAGGATGTTGGCTTTGGCTAGGAGCTACTGCTGGTGGCCTGGAATGGACAAAGACATTAGGGAGTTAGTAAAGAATTGCACGCAATGCTCCTTACATTTAAATTCACCGCCGTCGGTAGCGCCCAAACATACGTGGGAATACCCGTCGAAACCATTCGAACGAGTGCACATTGATTTTGCCGGCAAGTTCCATAATGTATATTTTCTATTACTAATTGACGCATTTTCAAAGTGGCCTGAAATTCATATTTTAAAAAGAATAGATACGGATTCTACAATTGAAGTATTAGACAAAATTTTTACAACCTTCGGTTACCCAGATATTTTGACTAGTGATAATGGAACACAATTTGTTAATCCTAAATTTAACGAGTTTCTTAAAATGCGTGGAATCACACACAGGCGGTCAGCTCCGTACAATCCGGCTACAAATGGACAAGTAGAACGCTATGTTCAAACCTTTAAGAATAAATTACGCTGTCTCAGCACATTGGGGGATTCATTGGAAGCAAAGTTAAACCAAATTCTTTTTCAATATCGCATTACACCACACCCTGCTACAGGCAGATCTCCAAGTGACTTGGTTTTGTCCTACCAGCCTAACTCGCGGTTTTCGCTAATTTGTCCAAACAAGAGTACAGTGCTTCCCCAAAAGGATCCGGTTTGTCTAAGCAATAGTACAGAGCCTTTCGAGAGAGAGGTGAAGGTGGCGCGTGTGAGAACACTAGTGCCTGGGGATAGAGTGGTTGCTAGAAACTATACGAATGAGGGTAATTGGAAGCTGGGGGTAATTCATAAGGTTTTCGGGAAGCTTCATTATTCGGTTAAACTTGACAATGGCATGCTGTGGCGTCGACACATTGATCAGATACGTAAAGTGGGCGGTAATATACCCATATTCGAGGAAAGTACTAATGCACCCTCCGCTGAGGAGAGGGAGAATAACGAACGACCGATTTCCAGCCTGACTCCTGCCTGCAATTCAAAATTAGACTTTTCTCCAGCTGAGCCGTGTTTGGACTCGGGTACGGTTGCTCAACCAGACTCTGAGCCAACTGTTGCTCAACCAGACTCTGATCCAAATAATGCTGCAAATTCGGAGGCCGAAGCGAACACAGGCTTGGGCACCTCATGTTCAGAACAAGGTTTGCGCAGGAGTCAAAGAGTTAGGAAGCCAGTAGTTCGCCTTGATTTGTAATGGGTACCTAGATATAGTTTGGGTTATGATTTATATTGTATTTGTATGTTGATGTTTCAATCTTAAGTTGATTATGTTAGTAATTATTGAACTATGTTGATATCGTCAGATTTACGTTCCGGGGTGTGAAACAGTTGCTTCGTAGTGAGGGAGGAACTGTTATAGTCTGTGGTCTTGGGCGTAAAACTGACGTTTACTTACTTACTTTTTACCGCGTTTTCACGCATGTGCTTTCGTACTAAATTACAAGATTAATACAATTACAAAGCTACATTGTTTCATTTCATTGCTATTTACATGGTGGCAGTACGATTTAATAATTGTCTAATGTTTCAAAATTTGTTGACTCCTTTTTAAATATTTCCAACTTTTCAGGTGTGGCCAATGCTCCTGGGTGAGTGGGCATTTTTGTTGTACCCTTTATGACATCAATTGTACCAGGATAACTTTTAAGCAATCTTGTTATCATAAACTTCCACGTAGGCCAATTCTGTCCGTCCAATTTATTTATTTCGATCCTTGCCCCAGCTACAGACTGCATGATGACGATCGTAAATTTTACTAATATCTTAGGTACAGATCGACTTTTACGTAAAATTCAAGATTCTTACTTTATTTTGCTATCCACCCATAAAATTCACCCTCAGGCAACTCACCGCTCTGCTACCATATTAAAGTAAAACCAGGAGAGGCTTAAATGACATAAAATAACTTTAATTATATTTTACACATTTTTCTAAGAAGAAATATTTTAAAGAAGTGACAGACATCTTATTATTTTTCTTGATGCTTGTCAGTAGTCATTCTACTCATGAAGGTTCCATATAGCTTCACCTTCAAATAGTATACCAACTCTTAACAAAATACCTTGATACTTTTCGACTATTTATAACAAATCGCAATATTTTTCACGGTCTATCTACTTTTCAGGAAGTATTAACAACGAGGAGACAAAACTTAAAATTGTGGAAGCAGTAACGAAATTGAAAACTCGAAAAAAATTAAATCTCGACTTGTGAATCTCATTATTTAGAAAATATAATTATCTTCAATGACAGGTATTACTTTAGAAATTATAGATTTTTATCAGTTACTTCGAAAGGGATTGCTAAATTAAATAAATAAACCCTACTATTTTTGTATTTTATTGGTTTTTGACTATGACTGACTATTAATAATATACTGTTACATAATTTATTGTATTTGTTCCCTTCAGATGTAAGTGTGAAGACTTTATGAAGAATTTAAATTAAAGGGTCTAACAATCAAGGACAGTGGAATACTCCGGGGAAAAATCGTCCACATTCAGCAACAGTTTCCAATTTGGATAAATTTGATATTTCAGCTTTATGACACAAAATAAACGAATTTTATTAAGGATACTACCTCACAGGTGGCGTGGAAACGCGTACATATTATGAACTATTTGAAAATAATAAAAAGGCAGAATTAAAAGTACCTACTCTTTTATTTAATATTTACATTACACTCGAAAATTACAGCTCATAAAACATAAATAAAAAAGACTACTTGCTGAATAATAAATAGTATCAACTACGTTAAAAAGTAGTGTATAGCCAGGGTTAACAGCTCTTGATTTTTTAAAATTCCCGCCTTTCTTCTTGGACAGCTTTCGTTGGCCAGACTCTACTAGGTACCATCGCAGGCCGCCTTTGTCTGAACAACGCATAAATCACGCCCCCACAGTGTAAACTTCACTTTATTTTACATCCGACCCGTTTTCATCATTGCATCATGGGTAGAATCACAGAACACTAATAACTAGAATACTCTATGGTTTCAACCGACCGTGTTTTTATGACATTTCGTTTGGAAGTTTGGAACGAACCCTTAAATTATTGATCAATACATATATACACACATATGTACCTATTTTGGGAAATTTAATATGTCTATCCCATATAGTGGCACGCTAAGAAGGTCTGGAGGAGTTGTATCAGCAATTGGAAAACAGTTGAGAGGAGTTAATTTAAAAGCTGCGAAGAGAATCACAGTTAAATTTGATCCGTTTGGTAATAATGTAACACATACAAGGTGAGGAAGACTGAACATTTACTAAATTATGTCATAAGAATGTTCTCGTGCCCATCCATTCAAAAAAGAATACCACGATTTTCATTGAATTACTACTACTCTGTTACACCAAAACTAAGTCGAATAATTATAGAATGTTGTAACTGAACTATAAAAATTTCATAACCTATAAAATTCAGATAGCAAAGGATCAGGTTTATTTGTTGATAAATATTACTTAGAAAATATTTTGCCTATACAGAAATGTCAGCTATTCAGCGTCTTTTTTACCTAGATACTGTATTTTTCACAAGAGAAAAATGATAGTTTTAAAAACAGGTTTTCTATAAAAGTATTATTATTACATTTAGGGAATATGCATGTATTTTTTTTTCACATAAATCAATAAAGTACAGTACTATCAACCCCCAGACAGAACTAAAAATTAAGTTCAACAACTGCTTGTCGCTCAAAAATAAAATTAAACTTACAATTTTCGACGACAGTTCATACAATCGTCCGTGACTGTCGCGGCCATTCCTGTCATAGCGTTTAACGTCATTTCCCTCTATCTGCCTTGTTTACATCTAATGGGGAGGCTAAAGGTGAACGCAGACCTAGCCGCACCACATTCGAATGTGGCGACTGCGGTGCAGCTAGGTGTGCGGTCACCATAAGGCGCTGTCAACACCAAAGTCGCGCATACGGTCTATTTGTATGGGAACAAAAAAAATGGTAAATGAGACGTCACTCACACATACATACACTTACACATAACATAACAAAACAAATTAATAAAATAATAAATACAACTTAACCCTTTATGGCGCTGAATTGCAGTTCTGCATCATACCATTTGAACTAACCAATTCGTTCAAAGCAACGAATCAAACACCTTTCAACGCAGCGATGCACATCTACATCAAACCGTTCTACCGAATTAGTTACTACATTTATCGCTAGATGGTGTTATTTGTATTTTATGGCCACTCGAAGTGACGAACCCGCCGGAACCGGTTTGTGTAGTTCGTACGCGATTTCGACTGCAATTTTTTTAAAAGTTACTGAAAATATCGACGTGAAATCGCTGTGGAGTAACGGTAAGTTATTGATTTTCACTGATTAGATGTAATTCAAATGTTTTATACTGTATTTACAGAGATCGGTTCAAGTTTTATTTTGATGCAGTAATGCATCATTGCGCTAAACTGTTATATTTTATTTCATTTTTCTAAATAGGTATCTTCTTTTATTCTAGACTCAATATGAGTTCGAGGCCTACACATTCAGCTTCTAGGCTTCCACATTTGTCGAATGAGGAACTGGAAAATATTTTAGTCCAATTTGAAGATAGCGAGGACAGCTTGGATTACTCCGACGACGATGATGTAGCTGATCCTTCGTTTTTGGAACAGATTGATCCGTATTTGCGTCAAGACTCTGATGAGGAACCCGAAGCAACAAACCCAGAAAATCAGGACAATGACATCTTGCCACCGATCTCTGAGACCAATACGAGCACTACGATTCATCCATATGAGACACCGCCTACTGTTCCAGAACCCAGTACCAGTTCCGTATCCATTTCACGAAGCACACGTGTTCCTAAGACAAATGCCATATGGAAAACTAAAAACTTAGAGCTGAACGAAGACCAGGTGAGGTTCCGGGGATTTTCCAAGTTACCAAATGAAACACTGGAATTGCAGACACCTTATCAGGTATTTTCTACCTCAGTTGAACAGGTCGCCAGCTATAATGGTATTGACGTATCCCTAGCGGCCTGGAGAGATAATAAAATTGTGCACCTGGTATCCAACTTTGCTGGCAAAAATCCAACATCTGTCGTTCGAAGATTTGAGAAGTCTCAAAAGATATACATCGATGTGGAACGGCCCTTTATTGTCGCAGAATACAATCGACATATGGGAGGTGTAGACCTAATGGATAGCGTAATGGGTCATTATAAAATAAGGCTACGAAGCAAACGTTGGTTTATGCGACTCTTTTACCATTTTCTTGACATCACCATGTGTAATTCTTGGCTGCTATATAGAAGAATTCATGCTGACACGGCAAACACTGACAGGGTGCTCAATTCTGCTGATTTTCGACTAGAAATTGCTGAGACTTTAGTCAAATATAAAAGGGTGAACCGGCTGAAGCGCACTAGTGACGTTGAAGCACTCATCCAGGACAAGAAGAAGAAAGGGCCTTGTCAGTATATCCCGCCTAAAGACGTCAGATTGGATCAGTTAGGGCACTGGCCTGTTTGGACTGTCAAAAGGCTTAGGTGCAAATATCCAGGTTGCACTGGAACAGCCCAAACAGAATGTGAAAAATGCGGCATTGCCTTGTGTTTTAACAAAAATAACAACTGTTTTCGATCCTTTCACGTTTCGTAACATTTATATGTTTTAACACCATGATGCATATCTGCATCAATATGTTTTTTTTCAAAAATATATACCTTTCCTTACATATTTTTTTTTTCATTATTTTTCCCATCATTATGTAGTTAGTCTGAATCTATTGTCAATAAAAAAAACACAAAAACACGTTATTGCGCCATAAAGGGTTAATAAAATATAAATTTAATAGAGAATATAAATTAATAAAATATAATAATTCATACAAATTAATGAAATTATAACAACTGATACAAAATAATAAAACATAATAATTAAAACACGTAAATAAAATAATTGAATAACCTGATAATATTAATTAAAATAACTACATAAACTACTAGTAATATTGTTGATAATAATTGTATTTGTTAACAAACTTACAATCCAGTATACCCACTAACTGGATGTTTGTTTTGTCCAATCTACCTTATTATGTTGCCGTGCCCTAACCGGGTTTCATGTTGGAACTTACTTACATATATTATAATTATGTAACAACTAAATGTACACATGAATGCAATAAAGAGTTTAAGTTTATCTCTGGGGGCCAGGTTTTAGATGAAAATAATGAATAAATCATCATCTGCCTTTTCCCAACTATTTTGGGGTCAGCTTCCAGTCTAACCAGATGCAGCTGAGTACCAGTACCAGTATTTTACATGGAGCGACTGCCTATCTGACCTGCACAACCCAGTTCATACTGGGTAATACGATACCACTTGAGTAAGACTGGTTGTCAGACTTTTGGACTGTCACCACTGACTGTGACTGACTGTGGCCACTGACTACCTGTTACGACTGTCAAAGATGGACAAATGACAACCGGGACCGACAGCTTAACTTGCTTTCCGAGGCACGGAGGAAACTCGGTATGTAAGGGTGGTCACCCATCCATAGACCAACCTAGGCAAGCATGGCTTATCCTAAAGATTGACCCGAGCGTCTGTTATTATTTAACCACAAGCTCCTCAAAATAATGATTAAATATTGAAATAAAAATAAGTGTGGATTATTTGTGAATTAAGACTCGTTAGCGGTATGGTATGACTAGCTGACCCGCGCAACTTCGTCTGCGTCACATGAGAGAGAGAGGGTTACAGAGAGTGTGAACCTTTTTTTAAGAGGAACAATATCCCTCAAACATGATTGTTGCGTAACTTTAACCGCTTATGCAGCGCTCGCAACGGAAGCTCTCAAAATAAATTAATTTTCCGTTTTTGCTACATTTATCATTGAATACTCCGCTCCTGCATTAGTGTATATCGGACTTCTCGTTCTCGTGGACAAACAAAAAAAAATACACGTCGAATTGTGAACTTCCTCCTGTTGAAACTAAATTTGAGGCAACTGACACGTGCGAGGGGTCGGAAAATCTTATAACCGTCATTCAGAAAATGAAGTAAAATTAACAACTATCGACCAAGATGTTAAACTGGTAAAATATAATGCATGGAAATCATGCCATGTAAATTTTCAGCACATTTTTAGTCATTAGTACCATTTTAGTACAATAGATGTCGCTGCATCTTACTTTTGATGATTAGTTCTTCTTGAACACTTTAAATTCATATATCTTTTGATAGAATTAACCGATTACGATGAAACAAAAACTAAATAATACCTCAAGATACGCACAATTTTTATGCATAAAAGTTATTTACATTGGTTGCGTAAATTTTACGTGATGCTTGATCATCGAAACAGACAAACAAATAAACAGACAAAAATTCCAAAAATGCTGGAAATGAGTTCTGTTGGTTATCCTTTCATACCCAGGCAATTTTTTTTTCGAAATGTTTTCGATGTACAAAAACGATTTTTCTACTGATTTATTATATGTATAGATTTTTAGAACATATATTATTTTTTTGGTGATGTCAGCCCCTTAACTGTGGAACTAACGGCGCCAGCATACTTGGTACCCAAACCAAACATCGTCATTGGTTGAAAATGTGGTAATGTCATTTGATATTTCAAAATAGCTCCAGGGTAGCCCGCGAAATTGAAGGAATGAACTTGGAGGGTTGTAATGATGATTTTGATGAATATAATTCTGTAACTACATACGTCTTACAGCCGCGAATCTAGACACGCGGGAGCGTGTCAACTGTGTCAAGCCAAGTTCTTACACGATCCATTTGGAGCCACTTTTGAGCCCCTCATAACTCAGAAACTATTTCACCTAAACTTGACAAATTTGGCTCATATATTGAGACTGGCGAGATACATATATGTGTTCCAAATTTTATAAACATATCTCAAACGGTTATTTAGTTAACGTCCAAAAATCTACATTTTATGACTGACCTATAGATCAAAACTATAACCCAGTTCCAGATGACCTAGAGAGTTCAAATTTGGTATGCAGATAGAAAAATCAGAAACTGGTATTTTTTTAATCATTTTATTAAAATTTTATTAGTGCCTGTAAATCTCTATATGTGGATTTTAAGATCTTTACGTGAATATATAACGAGTTGAATACCACCCTTAATTTTTTTTTAATCCAAATATTTCCGTTTTGTACTTATTTAATAAGAATTAGTAGAATTTCGTATTTATTACGCGTGACTAACCGTATTCTACAACCACTAGCGCCACCTTTTATCATTCTCAGAAACTCACTACACCATGCCGCCTCCATTGATTTATTTAAAAGTGACACTAGATGGCGTATGTACAAAAAGTAATGATATCCCATCAAAAACATAAATGTGAAATGAGAGCCAAGTTCAATATTATGATAATTATATGTCTTGGTTGTTGACTTCAAGGACAAAAGAAGTGAAATCTAAATGGGTGCCAAGTTCAATGGTCAGTCCTGAAATTTATTTATAACAGCATAAAATATCAATTTTTCTTATAACTTAGAAGAATATATTGTAGCCTAAGGTCTGACTTGGCTAGTTTTCATATACGAATTATATTATAGCCTTTGCAAGTTCAACCTGTTACTTGTCGGTTCTTAATTTATTATTCCGAAAATTTGGCTTGCTGATAGAAACTAACCATCGAACATAATAATTCACATACTTTATCATAATAAAAGAGATGTCAAACTAGTTTATGTTTTGCGCTTCACCGTGTTTTTAGTTGACATGTTTTTACGTGCACCCTTCATTGGTACGGTTATACACACATCAGCAGCACTTTATGTTGGAGAGAGGTGACATTTTTGATATTATGTCACCTCTCTCCAACATAAAGTGCTGATTATAAGAAATGTACGCCGTTCAGGATGTTAAACTGATACTTTTCTGATAGCTCCTGAACGAACGTATCCTTCGAAAACCAATTTGTCAAAAAAGACATTGCCTTTGGAAAATAAGCGCCTTACAGGTCATGTTCTGAAAATATAACAGGACAGACATGGCGAAACTATAAGGGTTCCTCCCTTATAGTTTCGCCATGTCTGTCCGTCCGTCCGTCCTCGCTTAATCTCTGTGACCGTTAGCACTAGAAAGCTGAAATTTGGTACCAATATGTATATCAATCACGCCGACAAAGTGGTAAAATAAAAATTGAAAAAAATGTTTTATTAGGGTAGCCTCCCTATATGTAAAGTGGGAAGTGATTTTTTTTTTTTTAACCCTAACGTGTGATATATTGTTGGAAAGGTATTTAAAAATGAATAGGGGTTTTCTAAAATTATTTTTTGATAATGTCAATAATTTCGGAAATAATTGCTCCAAAAGTAAAAAATTAATCCCCTCTAACTTTTGAACCATAAGTTCGGAAAATATGAAAAAAAAACTGAAAAGTAGAACTTTATAAGGACTTTCTAGGAAAATCATTTTGAACTTGATGAAAACAACAGTTTTTGTACAAAAAAGACAAAAAGTTGTACAAAATAATTTCTGGACTAAGTTTGTAGTATATTCGTATATGCAAGCATTTTTACATAATGGATACCCACCCTTTTTTTTTTTTTTTTTTCGGATGGGAAATCATCAAATAACCCCTCCCGCTCTGGGCGGAGCAGGAGGGAGTGTCAGACTTTTACTGACTAAAACCCATCCATGTTCCTTCATCGCCCTTTGTGTTCCGGGGCCACGGTATCTCTTTCGAATAGTCCCGCAACCCCGGCAGGCATCGGTCCTTACGGACCCCTTCCTTTTTGCTGACTCTCTTTGAGGCGCGCGTGGAACACGAACGCGCCGTCGACACGGCCTGTCGTCATGTCATGAGACGGACGGACGGCGAGCTAGCCCATAGCTCACCGTCCACAGGCCCGCGCCTACGGTGGCCGGGGGCCACGTGGTGGTGGCCCCCGACGCCCGGGGCGTCTCCCGCGGCGGCCGGGACGTTGAGAGGTTCTCTCCCTCTCACGTTCCGCCACCTCCTTCTCTAGCATTACTGCTTCGCAGAAGGAGGTGACGGCGTCCCATTCCGTCTCGCTCCGGACCATGGCTTGCACCAGGGCCGGACGCGAGAGGTCGCCGCCGCCGATCGCCGCTTCGAGGACACGGCGGTGCTCCGCCCACGCGGGGCACACCTCCACCGTGTGTTCCACCGTGTCCTCCGGTCGATCCTCACAATGGAAGCACCCGGGCGTTTCCTCCCGCCCGATTCGGTGCAGGAACCTCCCGAACACTCCGTGTCCGGTGAGGACCTGCGTCAGGCGGAAGGTGAGGACGCCGTGGCGTCTCTCAAGCCACTCCTCAAAGAGGGGACTTATCGCCACTATCGTGGCGTGCCCTGCACGGGGTTGCGACAGTCGCTCTCTCCATGTCGCCATGAGATCTCGCCGGAAGTCTGTCCGCTGAGCGACAATTTGCCGCGGCAGCGGAGTTTCCCCCCGGCTTAGCGCCTCCGCGCGCCATTCATGTAGGCGCGCGAGGACTATCGCCTCCAGATGGATACCCACCCTTAAACTCATAAGTGGGTACACTTATTGTGACGGACGGGAAACTACGGAACCCTACACTGAGCGTGGCCCGACACGCTCTTGGCCGGTTTTTCCATAGAATTTTCGGGAGGGTATTACTCCACTGTTTGACACTGTACACAGTGGCGTAGCGTGGATTTTCGCCGCTTGGGGCCGACCGGAAATACGCCGCCCCTTGTTTTTTATTGACCCCGATAACTTGGGGTCTAAACTTTAAGGGGTTTTTGAGAAATCAAACTTTAAAAGTTTTTTTGAAATTATGTCACCTCTCTCCAACATAAAGTGCTGATTATAAGAAATGTACGCCGTTCAGGATGTTAAACTGATACTTTTCTGATAGCTCCTGAACGAACGTATCCTTCGAAAACCAATTTGTCAAAAAAGACATTGCCTTTGGAAAATAAGCGCCTTACAGGTCATGTTCTGAAAACTTCTTAAAACTTCCCTTGGTTTTCGAGGCAGGTTTCTCAAAATAAATGTATGACACTTGTCATGCAAATTGCAGAACCGAGTTTCTTGTCTCAAAAATGGTGCCACAGTATACTTTTTTTAGTGAGTGAATAACCTGAAAACAATGGTTGTTACTGAGAAAGTAGTATTTTAATAAAACTGGTTACTACAGTTTTTTCGATGTACGTCTTCCTTGTTGCAGATTTTCTTGTTACCGCTATGTGATGTTAGCTATTCTGCCGTGGTATAACTAAAATGCCGTTATCCAACATCTGGTCGATTTTTAACTTTTGATGCTATGTTAATAAGGAAAAAAAAAATCTATCGATCTGTGTTTCCGAATTTTCAATACCTTGAATAGTTTTGGAAATAATTATTTTAAGAATGCCGTTAAGTGCATATTTTTCTCGTGTGAAATAAACAAAAATGTCGTTAAGTAACTTTGTGAGTAGACTCACAAAGTTACTTAACGACATTTTTGTTTACAACAACAAAAATATCAACAAAAAAATACAAAAATATGAGTTGATGAACCTTAGCGGCTGTATAGATACAGCCGCTAAGGTTCATCAACTCATATTTTTATTACAAATTTTTCATATGGTGCTTCTCTAGATTGCCGTTAACAGTCTTTTGTACACTATAAAGCGGTAAAGATACTTGTAACTGTTTTATTGTTATTATTTTTATATTATAGAACTTTACTTTTGTTAAGCTATAACGTCGTTAATTGAAAATGATAGACTTACATGTGATTAACGACGTTTAACGGCATTATAGGTTAATATTCGACATCCTTAAATTTTTACTTAACGTATGTTATAAGCCACTAGCGGCTTTTCAAAAACTAAACAAAAATTAATTGTCCGTCAGTATTAGACTAAAATGATGTTATCTCACACTAATACACAACAAAGCCGTTAACTGATCTCGCGCGGGGCGGGGGGCAGCAACTACGTAACGATCGAGTTCTGTGATCAGAGGGGTTGGGGAAAAGGAAACCAAAAAGAAATTATGTATTGAAAAAACAAAATGGGACCAAACAAGAGGTATGCAAAATATTTTTCCTTACCACTCTAGGATATTTAAAAAATAATGACTGGATCCTACATGTAACTTTTACTGATCCTTCAATAGATAAACGTGGTAAACACCAGAAAACACCAACATTTGATCACGATTTACTAAATCTACACGTAGAATCGTTTAACCCTTTAGAACCACACTATGGGCGGGCACATGAACCTCTGCGACGATATCTGCCAAGTGACATAAACATAACTCAAATGCATAAACATTTTAATGAAACATACAACGATAAAAATATTTCGTACAGCTTATTATACAGATCACATGTAAAAAAATGAACATATCCTTTACCGACCAAACCACTGTAACTCCTGAAAGCCAGAATCGACAGTGGCGACCACCAGAAAAGCGCCGAGACAATGAAGCTCGACGAAGTCCCAGAGAATGAATTTAACTGTCTTGGATCCCGCAACGAAATTAATCAGAAAAGTATAGCGGAGGAGTAGGAAAATCCGTAATTTCCACTTCCCTCCATATCAGCAGGAGACAGAAAGAAACAAGGCCAATAGGCGCAAAGGGACTCTTACAACTGGGATAGGCCCAGTTGCCTAGCACCATGGATAAAATATTAACATTAATGGGTCTTAAGTTGTGAGCAGTTATATTTGATTCCAATAATAGGTATGGCAAAAACGCTTGAACACACGGAAATTTGTTCTAGTTTCTACAAGGTCTGTGTAGTAAATTACTCCGGCTGTAACCTGTACACTATCCAACATAATATTGCGTTCATTCTGCCAAAGACTGCACTCCCATAAAATATGATGTGCTGATTGTTCATATTCGCAGTCAGATGTGGAACATTGACAAAAAGGCGAGTCAACAAGCTTGAAGGAAAATAATTTACTCTTAAAGTTACCATGACCGGTGACCAGATTGGAGATGTTTAGAGCTGCAATTTTCAGTCTGCGCCTTACTGCATACAATCAAACCTTTGCACCACTCGGCAAAATTACTGCAGAATCCAAACCCGCCACAGTTATCTGGCATGATAGCATTGCAGGGAGAAGGCAAGAAGATAATAATGTCAGCATTTTATCATTTTCTTTTGCGTAATAGAGATGTTGGGCAAGTACACATCTGGCTCGAAAATTGCAGCTCACAAAACAAAAATTGGCTGTTGTATTCAATGCTCACTCACATGATTAATAGTAAAGATATTGCCACAGAAAAAATAACTCTATATTACTTTGAACCCGGCCACACTTTTATGAGCAGCGATCAAGTGCATCACCAAGTAGAGTTGTCCATGAAGAAAAAAGGTAGATTTTGAAGAGTGTGTATCTTCCACTAATAAGTCAAAAGTAATCGTACAGTCCATGTTGCCAGAAAACTTTTTGAATATACCAAATTATGTGTCACAACACTCACAACGAAGAATTCAAACATCCAACTTAAGAGCTTATTTAAAAAATATGATTAAGGTATCTTTCACTCGTAAAAGTTATGATCTCATGTATAAGAATAATTTCGATGATACAACATAACTACTCTCCGTTTCATGAATGATAAATATTTGAAAAACCCACGTATAATGGTATATGAATTCAGGACTGAACCGAAATTGTTATTTTGGAAAAACTTACCAACAAAAGAGAATGAAAATTCCGGTACAAGTTCTGATTAAGGGAATAATAATACAAACTAATGTAAGTCTATCGAGAGTTTGAGACTGATTAACTATGTTAACTAAATAATTATTTTAAACATTGTCATAATATTTCAAGCTAGGTATTATGTAACTGTGTTTAGATTTTGAATACCATGTTTTTAAGAATACATAAATATTAAATAATCAAGAAGGCTTAAATGTAGGTAAAAAGTTAATACTAAAATTTAAATAAGGAAAACTATTTTTTTGTTTTTAGTAGTAGATGATTGTTTTCGGATGATATTTTTAAAATGATAATAGAAATTTAAAGTTTTAAGTTCAAGGAGAAGATTCAACTTAAGTTTTGATTGTTTATTATCTCACGTTTCAATAAAGCGGAATGTATGTAAATTTGATTTTATTAATATTTGTTACAAATTATATTATTTTGAAGTACAAGTAGTAGTTTATTAATATTGATAATTAACTTAGGTGATATTTGTATTTGTAAATAACTAAAAGTTTCTAAGAAATCTAGTTTTAAGTGAAGTTTTGTCAAAGTTATAAGTTTAAGCAAAACGATACTCAATTTTGAAAAGCATTTAGGAAATATTAACTAAAACAATGAATTTTATTTAAAAAATCCCTTAATTTTTAATAACTTTAACTTCGTTTTGTACAATATTTTTGGTTCACCATTTTTTGATACTGCTGCGCTATAATGCCGTTAAAATGTAAGGTTTTTAGTTTAGCCGCGTTTTAGCTTAACAATGATTCATGTTTTTCCCATACATTTAAATCCATTTATGAGTTACCAGACTTAAAAGCAGTAAAGTACCGTTAAACGCACTAAAGTCTAACATGAGTCAGTTCTTATATTACATAATGTTAAGCTAAATCGACGTTATGTGCTTTATCGACGTTTTAGATAATTATCGAATAGATTTTTTTTACCATTTTAACAGACAATATTTTGCTATGAAATAGATACACTAAAATGCCGTTACACTGTATGTAGCGGCACTTTAGTCGATGACCCATAAGATTTTGGCAACACCGATGATAAACTAAAACGCAAAAACCGTTATTTCATGATTTTAAATTATATTTACGATATAAAAGGGGAGTCGTTCGAAAGTATTTAACTTGATCTATGTTTAGGTACCCCCAAGTCTCAAATAGGCGTTGTCATTGAAAAGTTACATCGGTTTAAATTTTAACCGCGGTTTTTGCATGTTATTCAAAACAACGGATTTGGTAGGTAACGGCATTATAGATATATCACGGCAGTATTTGACTTAATACGCCGGATCCTGTTCGATCAGATCAGGTACAATCTGTCTCTCTCAGGTGTATTTTAACATATCCTAGCAGACAGTTAAAGCTGTAATTTACTGCTATCAGAAAAGTATCAGTTTAACATCCTGAACGGCTTAGATTTCTCACAATCAGCACTTTACGGTGAAGAGGTGATAATATTTCAAAATACCCTTTCGTATGCCGCCTGGGGCCGTGCCATGGCCCCCACCGCCCCCCCGTAGCTACGCCACTGACTGTACATCCAAAGTTAAACATGATATAGTTTTGTCTCATTATTAAAGTTGTCTGTGCGAGTTACGAGCTACCAACGTTCGTTCGTACGATTCGTTTTTATTGCCAATTTTAACGCAACTTTGTGCGTAAATTAGTAACAAAAGAAGTGTCAAATTTCCAAAACAAAGTCAGTACCGACCAAGCACGACTATCGAAGAATTCCATAAATTTTATTTTTAATTGATTTACGCAGTGGTTTTTTCATAAAACTCGATTTTTCAAGCCTCTTCGTAATTTTTTACGCGCGCTTTTTACTATGAATTATCGTGCATTTAGCCGTGTGGTATCCGGCAGAGTAGAATAGAACCAACCCATTACACTCACGGGTGTCGTATAAGGCGACTAATCTCTGAGGCAGAACACCTTGCGCCTCCGTAGACCAGAGATTGGGCAGCAGCGTTTTCTGTTAGTCTTTCATCACTGCAATCTCCAATCCGCCTGCCAAGCGTGGAGATTACGGCAAATTCCTCCCATCATGGGAGTGGCTTATGTCCAGTAGTGCACGTTATGGGCTGTTGTTGTTGTATCGTGCATCTCACTGTCACTCTGTCGGACACAATGCCAGTGTTGAGACAGCGTGCTTTTTGGCCACGCCCACCAGTGAGTTCGGGCCCGCGACTTGTGCTACGTTATACAAGTGTACCACAATGTTTTTAAGGGCCAATACAAGGCATTTATGGAATACAAAAAATGTATAAGTTTCTTAAATATTCCCTAATTTTTTTTTAAAAGATGATCAATTTTTTTTTTATTCACCCAACTTTACTGATGTACAATCACACAAGCAATAAAAAAGTTAAACCACAATATTTCTGATTGACATCTACTAGAAACCTAACCGAGGCTACAGAACCAGCAAAAACATCTATTTCACTACGAATGGAGTTCGCTAGAGAGAGCATGCGGTAAATGGGCGAAAAATTACCTATATTAGTTCGACTATGGGGCCAAGACGAAAGTCCTTCGGTTAATTAAGCGGCTACTACTACGTGGGATACTAAATGTCACTCTTTCTAAAAGCTCAGAAGAATCAAATAAGCCATTTATTAGTTTAAACAAAAACATGAAATTCTGAGGTTTCCTTCGTGCGCTCAAACGTTTCATTTTATAGTGATTAAGCCTAGAGTTATACGAGGTAGACGTTATACTTGACATGTTACTGTTATCTCATCTTTAAAAAAAAAGGAAACAGGACATATTGAGAAAACAGGACATATGACTGCAACAGTCGGGACCCATCATTACAACCAATAAAGGGCCCCGACTGTTGCAGTCAATATGTCCTGTTTCCTGAATTTGTTTTATTCTTTTCAGTTTTTATTTAAAGTTATTAGTTATTTTTTACGCAGTCGGATTTTTTAAATTATTTTAATTGTTTTACAATTTTTAGGTACTATACCATTTAAAATCCTCATGATGAACCCTTTATCGAGCCGTTCAGGCTGCAGAGCGTGCCAAACATTTGAATTTGGCGCCAAAAATCCGCCTTTTTTTTATTTTGATATACCCAGTGTCCAATGAGATTTTACCAATAGAGACGTCATACTGATTATAAAGAAATAAAATCATGGCGATATTTTACATGAGCGGCTAGCTGGGTGACGGCCAATGTCAGTCTATGACAGCAGCTAGATAGAGTGAAATGGGGAAAAATGGGTACCTATCAGGCAGCATGAAGAAAATAAACAGTAAATATTCAATATAAAAATGTTTATTTACAAATAATAATATTATGTTTGTTTTTTTTGTTTCACTATCACTTCACTATCACTAAAGTTGAGAACAAATAGTTGAGTATGTTGTTGGCATCCATTCATCTTCTCGTCTTTGGGTTCTAACTACTTGTACCCATTTTTCTTTAATTAATCCGTCTTTATGAAATCTAAAACAAAATAGAAGTTAATGATGAAAGGCAAATGTTATATTTATCTAATAACAATGATATTCTAGTAAACAGTTATGTTGTGAGCGCACAATCGTGAAGACTCGAAAACGGCCCAATTGGGCCGTATAGCCTTTAGTCTGCAACACGCATGGCGACGAGCGATACGCTGCTACGAATTTAGATAAAAATTGTAAAAATGCCATCGTGCGTGTTCAGAAAGTGTACCAATTATGATACCAAAGTAAATAAAAGATACCAAAGTAAATAAAACACAAGGGATCTCATACCACATGTAACTACGCAATATACTTCGATTTTTTTTTTATTTTTTTTTTCTTAATATTCTGATATTTGGAGGATAAAAAAGAAAGAAATGGGAAATGCATTTTTGTAGTGAATACGACAACGACGCGTGAACTCTAGAGTCCAGACATAGAACAACACTATCTGTCTCTTTTTTTCTTATTGGTTTTATCCAGCTATCCCTTTTGTGTCGTTTTGACTTGAAGTGAAATGTAGAATGGATAAAAAGGTGTGGTGCCGCTGCTGCGCGAAACACTTTTTTCGGTGGTTTTGTTGGTGTATAACATATCTGTTTATTAGAATATCATTGTCTACTATGGATAATATTGGACACCAGTGGTGAAAAATAATATGTGATATTCGAATAATATATTAGGCCAGGCCCCATATGGCCATATCACCCCAACATCCTCTAGCGTCGTTCGAACTGACAACACCGCGCGCCATTATCTCGTTTTCTCTATCACTCATAAATGCAACACGCTACTTGTCTCTTTCGTGTAGGTGACAAAGCGGCAACAGCGCGGCAGTCATTTTTGAGTAAAATTAAATTTATGATTTTCCATTTTAAATAGAATAAACAGTACTTACAAATGAAAAGACACATCCTTCTTGATTTTTACAGCCGGCCCAGTATAAGTATTGCACTTTCTGAACACACAACTGCCTTATTTGTTTAATTTCCTATAGCAAACTCCCGTTAAACGTCAGTTCGCGTCGCGACCAGACGCAGGACGTGCGCAGGACAGACTGAAGTCACACAAGCTGGTCAGCTTGTGTTTGCATTGCCACGCTGACGTCGGTAAAACGTATCTACCTCAGTATTATATATAACATCATTGCCAGTGTCACTTTCACAGTAAATACGAATCTAATGACACCTCTCAAGCTAAAATCCATCGAGCTGTTCAGGCTGCAGAGTGTGCCAAACATTTGAATTTGGCGCCAAAAATCCGCCATTTTGTTTTTTTTTGCTATACCCAGTGCCACTCTCACAGTAAATACGAATCTAATGAGACCTCTCAAGCTGAAATCCATCCAGCCATTCAGGCCACAGAGCGTGCTAAACAATTATACATACATACATGCATAGTATACACATACACACATACTCTCGAAAAACATATCCCTCCTTCTGGCGCAGTCGGGTAAAAAAAAAAACCGGCCAAGTGCGAGTCGGACTCGCGCACGAAGGGTTCCGTACCAATTATTATAAAAAAAAAACACGTTTGTTGTATGGGAGCCCCCCTTAAATATTAATTTTATTCTGTTTTTACCCTTTGGGTACGGAACCCTATTACTAAGACTTCGCTGTCTGTCCGTCTGTCTGTCACCAGGCTGTATTTCATGAACCGTGACGGCTAGACAGTTGAAATTTTCACAGATGATGTATTTCTGTTGCCGCTATAACAACAAATACTAAAAACAGAATAAAATTAATATTTAAGGGGGGCTCCCATACAACAAACGTGATTTTTTTGCCGTTTTGTCTAATGTATAGATAATGGTACGGAACCCTTCGTGCGCGAGTCCGACTCGCACTTGGCCGGTTTTTACCCTTTGGGTACGGAACCCTAAAAATGTAGTTATTTTGGAATCGGCTACATGCTATTTGGTAAACCTTGTTAATAATTATACAATGATTGCAGTGGTGCTGGGCAATAAAATAAATGTGAATTACAACTTGGTTAATTATTTTACACTTTGTTTCAGAAATTTCCTGCACTACATAAGTTCACAGAAAGTAATTTTGACTAATCCCAACTGCTCATTGAAAACAGAAATAGCCTGTGACCGCAGTGAGCCTACTGTTGATGTTACTCTAGCACCCTCAATTGCAGGTAGCTTATCCACTATACATTAACATTTCCTTACTGTAACAGGATAGAGAAATCAGAACTGAAGTTTTCCCCATATATTCATCATATCTAAAAGTCAAACAAAATACATTACATAAAAATGTTAATTGTTCCTGAGGCAGTTTCCCATATCTATGGGCTTACCCAGAGGGAGCAGGATCACAGCTAGTTCGCTAGCATGATGTATGAATTGAGCTATCTACCCTCTCACTAGCCTTTTCCTATGTTGGGGTCACTTTCAGTTTTGGGGTGTGTGTGTGTGTGTTCCATGTTTTCTCTATGTATTGTTTTTGACGTGATAACGCCTTTTAAAATCGATGAACACCGGCTGGACGCACGAAAAAGTGTCACGAATCCTGCGATCAACGCCCAGCCCAAACTCTTGGACCTAGAAAACTGAAAATTTGCACAGTGGTTCCCTTTAGTAGTAGACAAGGATTATATGGAAGGTTTTTTCGAAATTCAACCCCTAAGGGAGTTAAATAGGAGATGAAAGTTTGTATGAAAGTCCTTCAGTTGATCTTAAAATTTTTGTGCTTTGCTAACGATTAAAAAATAAATTACACGTCTCAGCGTTTTTGATAATTTTACACCTAAAGGTTAAAAAAGGGGATGAAAGTTTGTATGAAAGTCCGTCAGTTTTAAAGTTAGGATCTTAAAATTTTGTGATTAGGCTAAAGATTGAAAATTAATTTATACATGTCTCAGCGTTTTTGATAATTCCACCCCCAAAGGGTTAAAAAAGGGGATGAAGTTGTGTATGGAAAGTCCTTAATTTTCGAAGTAAAAATCACAAAATTTAATATAGGCGTATGGTTGGAAGCTACCGCAACGGTGTAGTTAGAATTTCAATCCCTATGGGGGTGAAATTTTGTTTTTTTAAGTTAAAATCACTAATATCATGAATAATGACGAATTCACGTAAAATTATCGTCCGTAAACCGACTTTACAGACAACCCTTTTTTTATATTTCAGAAACAGCTAAAGTAAAGAACATTACAATCAAAAGCGGAAACCTTACTTGTTTAGAAATACTGCAATTGTTAAATAAACATATTTCGTCACTGGCACCTGTAGAACAGCCAGCAGCTGCAATCCTAACCAAAACAGAGAAGAAGAAGAAGAAGTAGATACGTAAGAAGTAGGTACCTATAAGATGACGAGGTCAAGTAAAGGAAACCTTAATGTAGTTGAAGAGCTATACAACCAGATACCAGCATTTACTGATGTATTTTCAGAAGATACATTTTACATATTTGTTGTGTTCTTTGTTCTTTCAACATTGTTGGTTGCTTTTATTCTGTCCAAGTTTATCACTATCAAACCTGTAGAATAGTATGTAAGATATTTATTACTTTGATGTTTAAAATTACTGTGAAGTTTCAAAATGTATTAAACTTATAATAAAATAAAAATGTTTTGGTAAAGATTTGTTTTAATTTATTATAAGTTATTAGAAATCAGGTTTATAATTACTAGTGGCCCTCCCCTCTCCTCGACTACCGCTCCTGCTATGCATGGTGCAACCTAGCTGGTCCAACACGTGAACATCAAAATGACCGATCAGCTTTAAAATATTACTAAAATCTAATACCTATTTGATACCTTTGTTTAAATAATTAGCACCTAATTAATAACGGAGAAAATTAATTTAGAAATTGGGTAAGTGTTTCTGATGTCAGGATGACTGCCCACATTTAGAATCTCCACATAAGTGCTCCAAAAGTACAAAAAATTTTAGGGCAATTATATATAATTATATTTTTTCTAGATTTTTAGGGCAAAGTACTTACTTATAAGATTTTTTTTATAAAGGCTGTAAAACACCTCTTAACGAAGCCGAAAGGCACTTGTTCTCCCCGTCATTGCGATAATTTTTTTGTTCTACACCATACCTGGGAACCTTCTAGTTACGGAGATATTGGGGGTCAAAGTTCCAACTTTTTGAAAAGTTTTTTTTTTAATACAAGTTTTTAATGTAGATTTTTACTTTAAACACCTCCACGACCCCCCCGTACTATTCAATCCATCCAACAGCACAATATTTTGACTGCGTTACATTGAGTTCTAACACAAAACATGATTTTTCACCCCAAAAAAAAGTCGTTTCCCAGCAATAATTTTTGCGTAAAGTTACTTAGTTTGATGTACAGAATGCTTGGTTGACGGCTTCGTGTTGAGGTATTTTACACCCTGTAGATTCCTGGTCAAAATGACCTACCAGCTTTAAAATATTACTAAAATCTAGCTTATTAAATACCTAGGTACTAATTTATATTGTATTCAGTATTTCTGTCGCAAGAGCCAGCCGAGGTCCTGCCATCACTTTACTTTTTCTACATAATTACGTCCCAAGGCCCTTCTGTTAGGGTCAGTTTCCACCTAGCGAAAATACCTCGCGCACTTTTTTGATGCCACAAAATAGGACTATTTAATTTGACGCAGACATTAGAGACCCTTAAACTATCCATAGAAATACCGTTGCTCGCGCCAGTGCCAGTCACTGCTTCTCATACTAGCGTGAACGTAAACCTGCGCGAGTGTCAGCGTATAGGTCATTAAATAAAAATCGAGAAATATATTATAAATATGTATATGTAATAAAAATTGCTTCATGGATGGTCCGAAGAATAGAATGTAGTAGGTTCTTTGAAACGATTCTTATTAATGTTAAATACAATAATGTTAGCGGTAATGAACTTTATCAAATAAACGTATCAATTCACTTAAAATTCTTGAGTTCCCCAACGAATCTGAAACAGAAAACACATGTAAATAAAACCTGTTACCATCAATGACGTATTATATAGTTTATATATCATTGGTTACCATAACTATCTTTGCATTGTTATCTTGCAATCAATCGGAAAACTATGAGGAGACTTGGAAAATACTACAACTAACACAAACACAGTAATGCTGATTGCCAAATCAGGCCCTCAACATTTCGTGGCGAGGAACTAAGGTTGAACACTGCTCGAACCCAAAATACCTAGGGGTACCTTTCGTTAGGGCTTTAACATGTAAATCACACTGCTTCAAAACCAAACAGGTGGTCGGGGACCCGCAATAACCTGCTACGTCGCAGACCGGGGACAGCGTGACACTGGTCTACTCACGCCTAGGGTTACCAGATGAAAAAATCAAAAGTCCGGAGAAAAAGCCTGATTTCCATTGAAAAATCCTGAGATTTTTTACAGTTTCAAAAATTCTCAACCTTTTTTAAATTGTTAAGTTTAACAATTTTAAAAAGTCGTAATATTATCGTTTATGTACCTACACTGTGGACCTCACGCACGCGTTGCACATCGCACTCGAAGCGCGGGGGGGCGGGGTATTCAATATAATTTCATTTTAGAATCCATAATTAAAGAAAAAACCTTACTTAAAAATGTATCATCACATTAAGTATGATAAAACTGATTAAGTACCTACTTGGATAAATAAGTACTTACTGATTTTAATTGTGCAATTATTACCAAAGGAAGATTATTTTTAGTTTGTTTAACTTTTTATTAAAGAAATCTTTAAAATGTAAGCTGTATTTTATTGAAAATTCAAAAAATCCTGAGATTTCATGAGATTTGCAAAATCCAGCCGCAATCCTGAGAAGAGTCCAAAAATCCTGAAATCTCAGGACAAATCCTGAGATATGGTAACCCTACTCACGCCAGGCAAGTAGAAATTGCCCTAAGAGCGGTTTCGCACTACGTCCGGTCCGTACCCGTGAAAAGTCAGTACTCTACATATGTAGGTAATTATAAAATTACCAGAAAACGTCCTGCGGAATCGCGGGGCAGGCCCAGAGCCATACACTTTGTTTTCACTTCACGGTCGGACGTAGTGCGAAACCGCTCTTGATGTGACGTGTTCACGTGTCGGATTATACCGGGCTGCTTAAAACTGACTACACGCAATAAACTACTCATTATTCACGAGCGATGGAAAAAAAGTAATCAATGGGATTCTACCAGACCTTCTACGATTACACAACGACCGAAAGCATTAAAGTCGTAACAGTTTCTTACGCTCCGCGCAGATCAACCATGACATACCACCAAAGGTGAGAAGCAAACTGTCGAAAGAGAAGCATTCACTTCCTCCCGATTTCGTTAAACACCAGCCCGCGTAGCATGACTACCGTAGAAACGGGTTTTGTCGACAAAATGACAGTTGACCAAAGAAATCTGTCATTTTGTCGATTCTTTCTTCGAAGAAACCCGTTTCTACGGCGGTTATGCTACGCGGGCTGGAACATTTGTCATCCGTACATGATCTGCAGTGGCTGAGAGGTCGAAATGTTCCTACACTTGACCTTTAGAAGCCAAACGCCACAGACGTCGCGATTAACGTGCTGGGCCCAGGAAATTTAAATAATTCGTACCATCGATAACCAAGACAACGAGGAAAATATGCAAATGAGATGTCATTATGGCTTACAGAGCCAATTTGCATTTAGGAAAACCTCTATAGTGCACTAACCGCTAGAACTAAGTGCAGCTGTCTATTTCCAAAACATGCCACCTTTTCATTCTTTGTACTGTTTCCGGAATGGGAAATTGATTCGGGTTGATCGCAAGTTGTGCTATAGGTATATTTAGAGATTTAATAAATAAAACTTACATCTTGATTACGGGTTTTCTGTTTGCGTTCCACTAACGATGTCAAAGCTTCGGACCGGACTGCTAGCGAGTCGATCCTCTCAACAAGTTGTTGATATGGCGACAATGGTTGGGCACCCATAACAACATGACCTAACTTGGAGTCAATCTTGGCATCTAGCCGAGCGTTGCGAATCAAGTTTACAATCCAACATTCAGCCTCATCTGGCTGCATGTTCAAATTCTCAGCTAACATTCTGTAATTAAAACATTGATGAGCATATAGTTTTTTTAAAAATATTTCATATTTGCAGATATAGTACGTACCCAATACTGATGACTTGATGAATACGGCAGAATGTTTCAAAAATCATAAGTCGAGCATTTTCAACAAACTCTTCTAGACACGCGATCAAGAAGAAGTCGGTCAATAGTACTGCTTGACACTGGTTTAATTTCCTGCGTGCAGCTTCAAAGTCAAAGTTCACATAGAGATGCTCTATGAACTCTGTAATAGGGTCCCTATAAATATTGTATTAATTAAGACATTAAATATAAAACACATAAAATATTCTTCAAAGTTGCAATGAGAACTCATTAATTATGTATTTTACTGAATTATTTACCTATAAGTGTAGGCTTCTTGCTGAATAACTTTAACCAAGTCCTTGAGAGCATTTCTTCGAGAACGGTTAATAATAACAGCAGTCGCCAAATAACGAAGGATATGTGGGCACATTGTTTGAATGGCATTCAAGTACCTGCATCAAAAAAAAAATATTTTAACGGAAGTGAAAACATGGTAAAACTAAACGAACGTATGACGGATTAAGAAAAAAACATTTTTTGTTTTAACATGATTTTGATATTGATATCATTATTAATAAGAAGTTTCGCCAGTCAAATCAATTTGGCCGTCTATTTATTTACCTAACATGGACAAAAACTATCTGAATACTTACAAGGGTTTGTACAAAAACATTTCGATGATAAGGTCTCGCCCTTTGACGTGGTTAAAAAATACAAAAAGCGACCAGTGCACAAGCCAGGTTCGCTGCTGCAGAGCCTGCATGTTGCTAGCAGTTGCGCCTGCGCCGCCGTTGTCAATAAACTCTCGCAACTTCGTTAAATCGTCCAAAGCGCCATCCCAGTTTTGTACCAAAATCTCACTAGCCAGTTTGCCCCAAAGCACGGATAGGTAGTTCTGAAAAAAAAAAGCGATATCACAATAAATTTACGTTTTTAGGGTCCGTACCTCAAAAGGTAAAAAACCGGCCAAGTGCAAGTCAGACTCGCGCACGAGGGGTTCCATACCATTATCTATACAACATTAGACAAAACGCCAAAACCATCACGTCTGTTGTATGGGAGCCCCCCTTAAATATTTATTTTATTTTAATTTAATTATGTATTTGTTTTTAAAGTGAATATACAACTAAATATTAAAATAAAGTTCTTTATTTCTTCTCACAATGACAAACTTAGTCTTTTTTCTTTTTGACGACCTGAATGGCGCAGCGGTAGTGAGGCTGCCTTGCGTTCTTAGGGTCCCGGGTTCGAATCCCGGTCGGAGCAAATGATTGTGTGATTATTGATGAGCATGGACATTTGTTTCCGAGTCATGGATGTTTATATGTATAATAAGTATGTATTTACAAACAAAAAGTATCTATGTAGTATATCAACTATCCAGTGTCCACGACACAAGCCTCGTTGCTTAATGTGGCACTAGATGGCGCTGTGTGTAATGTCCAGCGATATTTATTTATTTTATTCTAGGTTTCACATAATATTTGTTTTTTAGCAATGTGAGGAGCTGGTGTCTGAGTTAAGCGTAAAATGCCTGTATTACAAATCAACAGGTCCCGGGACTCCCCACGGAAGAACAGAAAGTTTTACTTAACAAAATTTGATATTAAAATATAATGTTATAGTTAAGGAGATTAGTTGGTTGGTTGGGTTTATTAGTTGGTTGGTTGGTTAGTAGTTGGTTAGTTTTTAGTCTTAACTAAAAACTTATTATAATTTTGGGGGTAGAAGTTAAAAATAAACTATCAACAAAAAGTTAATCAAGGCGCCTATGCCTGTGTGTATGTATGTGTGTGAGTGTATAATGCTAACGTGTAGTGTTAAATGTCAGGTGTAGTGTGTCGATGTGTACGTGAGAAGGTTTTGGTAGGTACAAGTTATAAACGTATATCGTACTAATTTAATTTAAATGAAGTAGACTTTCTGTAAAATTAAAGTGTGCGTTTCGACGGCGCGGCCACGGCGTTTTTTTTTTTTTTAAGCTATGCCAAGATTTTGTAAAAAATTGTATAAGTTGATTCCCAAAACCATAAATTTGTCAAAGTTAGGGTTAAAAAGGGGTTTGAACGGGGCCGCGCCATCGAAACGCGGAGAACCGCGCGGCCACGGAGATCTTTAAAACTAAGCGTTGCAGAAACCTGAAATTTAGTTAAATAAAAGATCGAATTTGCAAAAAAAATTTAAAATATCGAAAAAATTCCTAGGTTTAAATTTTAGGAGCTGTAAGTCTAAAACCCCATGGCCACGCCATTGAAACGGTGAATAACACGTTATCGCCGATATCTCGCTGAAAAAGTATTGCAGAGGTCTGAAGTTTTTTGTAAAACCTAGATTTGAATTTGTCAAAACTTGCAAAAATACACAAAAAATCCTAGGTTTATATTTCAGGAGCTGTAGTACGGTATCGCTTAGAAATAAGTCTTGAGTATTTATCAAAGAAAGTAAGTATTAGCTAGATTTTTTTTTTAAACAAAACCTAAATAATAATATGTAGAACTGACGCGAAAAGGCAAAAAAAAATTTTTTTTTTTCACTCCGAAACCAATGACTTACACTTGGTTTTCGGCAAGGGATATAGCGCTAAGGCTCGATTTACTTTGTTGTTTAGATTTTAACCTTGGTAGCAGCAGAAAAGCCGATGCGCAAACTTAGTTTTGAATGACGATGAAGAACAGACTAACTAACCTTTAGAAGTGCTCTTTGTGCTCTCTCAACTTTTAAAAGATGGGTTTTACATGTGCCACCCCATGTGATAATACAGTATTCAAGATAAGACTGACAGAGAGCATAGTAGACCGATTTTATAACAGATTTTGTTGCAGTGTCGGCTTAAAATATTACCTCTACGAGCTTTGTCAAAAACTTCATGCCAGGAGCTCCCACTTAAAAGTAAAGCCGTATAGGGAACGTGCACAACGACGGTGGTGCCAACTGGCGTCACCAATCCGAATCATGTACCAAATTAATACTTGACATTGACATGTAAAACAAGTAAACAGAATTAATTTTATTATTGAAAATGATTATTCTAGCTAATCATAATCCATTGTTGCATTTCTGGACGTACCAATACATCCACAAAAATGAAAATTAATCAAATAGCGTAAAATAATAAAATTCTATTACTTTCCAAAGAATAGTACTCTCATACCATGTTTAAGTGAAAAACGCAAAAAATGGATAAATGCAGTAAGAAACATATTTGAAAACAATTTGTTTTTGTTACACTCTGCATTGAAAAAGTTCAATGGCCTTCAAAATCAACCGTCCAAGCAAACATGCCAAGTACAATTTAAACTTCAGCGAACACACACATTAGACTGCATTGAAGTTCACATCGAATATTCCTCAACAGTTACACAAAGAGTCCACATGTACTCAGATTATAAACATGGTTATACAATAAAGTTTTTAGTTGGCGGCACTCCTTGTGGTTTCATAAGTTTTGTATCTAAATGCTACGGAGGGCGTTCTAGTGATTGCTAATAACAAAATATGGGTGTGGATTAGACTGCACTGAAGTTCACACCGAATATTCCTCAACAGTTAAACAAAGAGTCCACATGTGTTCGGATTATAAACATTGGTATACAAATAAGTTTTTACTTAGCCGCACTCCTTGTGGTTTCACAAGTTTTGTATCTAAATGCTACGGAGGGCGTTCCAGACTGCACTGAAGTTCACACCGAATATTCCCCAACAGTCTCCACATGAACTCAGATTATAAACATGGATATACAATAAAGTTTTTAGTTGGCTGCACTCCTTGAGGTTTCCTAAGTTTTGTATCTAAATGCTACGGAGGGCGTTAAAGTGATTGCATAACAAATGATTGTGGATTGATTTGTTATAGCCTGGAGATACTGTTCTTGCTGATAAAGGATTCCCTTCCATTAAAACATGTGTTGAAAATAAGAAAGTTGTTTTAACCACCATTTTTTCATGAACCACAATTTTCATCAGAGAAAGTAAACGAAACATACAAAATTCATATTGGTCAACATTCATGTTACGCTGACGATCACTATTGATAGACCGAAACCCATGTTTTATACCTTAAAACATAATCAAAAATAATACTTTTGAAGAGATTTGCGTGACAGGTGACAGCATAAGTTTCCTTTACTGTCCGCATAGTGTCTCTTTTGTCGTTTAGTGCTGCCACCTATAGTTCCTGCACGTTCCCTATCATCAGCAAACGCAACAGTTTTCAAAATGGCTATATCACACTGTACTGGGATCAATCCATCATCACTGACAGGACTATTGTAGCAAATAAGCCTGATATAGTGGTGGTGGCGCGCAATGATTGTTGACATAACGGCCACGCGTGGCGAGAACTTTGTCAAAACCGAGAAAGAAACGCAAATCAAGTATCTTGACTTGGCTCGCAAGGTTGTCGACATGTGGGATGTGAGCTCGGCGATCATTGTGCTTACTTATAGTAAAAATACTTGAAATATGCATTACTTACACACGAAAAAAATTGGTTGCCTGTAAAGTCGGTATACGGGCGAAAGTTTTACGTGACAACGACTTTGAGTGGTAAAATCATTTTAATGTGAATATTCATTCGTATAGTAGTAGTTTCGTATAGGGACGCGTGCCTTTCACTTTTTATGTCTGTCTCTCTCGCTCTTAGGCGGGCTAACCATGCCCGAGTGGAAGGGACGCGTGCCTCTCACTCGCTCTCATTGTGAGCGCATAACGTGAGCGGAGCGTAACGCAGTTTCTTGAAGTGTCACCCGGCAAACCAATTTATAAGACGTTGTCACGTCAAAAATATATTCCAAAGGAAATTAAAAAAAAAGCGCATGAACTCCGTTTCCCGCGCCATAGTTAGTATTTGCACCGTCTAGTCGAAAGCAGAAGTGGGCCTGGGCTCGGATTTTGCCTTGGCCCGCATCATTGAACGGTGCGTTTGCAGTATTTGGATTATGATGCTCGTTTTATTTTTAATCTATGGTTAGCATATACAACCTATTCTTTCTTCATTATTTTATTTGTCAGACTTGAAGAAATAAAAAAAAAAATACCATGACATTACAAAAAATGTCAGCTTCAATAAAATTAATAATTCATAAATTTGAAGCGACTGGTGTTAATTTTAAGTCTTTACAGGCTTCAATCAAATGCGAGGGAAGTTCTACGTCTACGACGAAATACAGTGAATGGTCCGACGGTAAATTAGAAGAGAAAAATAAAGACAGTGATAGGTCATCATCACGTTTAGTTGTAAAAATAGCATCAGGAAATGAATTTGATAGATTTAATTTAGACGCCAGTGCAAAGAAAGTTGATGCACCTGAAACTTTTATAGCCAATATTTTGGCGACATCTTCAAAA
Source organism: Xestia xanthographa (assembly GCA_905147715.2). Classification (NCBI taxonomy): domain Eukaryota; kingdom Metazoa; phylum Arthropoda; class Insecta; order Lepidoptera; family Noctuidae; genus Xestia; species Xestia xanthographa. Next base: position 22,352,701 of record LR990642.1, on the reverse strand, counting down.
CGTGAGCTTGCTCATAAGTTAGGTTTAAAGGCACAAGACGACAACTATCACGAAGAACAATCAAGGGATCTATTACTATCAAATCAACCAACATTTCAAAGTAATCTATGTTTCGAGAATGATATATTATCATTACAGTTTAAGTGTAAATTAAGTAATTCAGGAAATTATTCGAGTCCTTTAGAACATAGCCTTGAGAAAGTGAAAGAGAACAATGCTCGTATTATGGAAAATATACACATGCTCAACAGAACCCTGAATTATACAAAAAAGAAAGAGATACTTGACATTGTGTGCCCAAAAACAATTAGATCATTTCCTTGTAGTACTTGCGGCAAATGTTTTGTTTATGAAACTGGTTTGAGAAGACATTACTCAATGAGACATGCGCTGACACAAATGCAACCGCGTTGGCAAGTGGTTTGGACCTGCATTCAGTGTTTTCAGGTATGGCCTCACCAAGATCAAGCCCTGAAACATTCCAGTGAATGCTGCAAATCAAATAATGCTGACTGTGTACGTGAGATTAAAACATCTTCATTGTTGCAATGTGAATTTTGTGAGAAAGTATACACAAGCATTCCCAGATTACTACGACATTCTAAAATTCATACAACAGCTAATAATTATGAGTGCAATGCTTGCGAAATGGCTTTTGTATCATACAAAACAGCCGAACAACATTGGGCATTATGCCCATGGATGACTATGTACTACAGTTTCTCACTACCAAAACTGTTGCTCTGTAATGCATGTGATCGTAAGTTCAGAAATTATGAGCATTTGTATAATCACAGGTATGTGAATTTTTATACCAAATCACAAGTGTTAAATGGATACACAATGGATTTTATAAAAACCTGTTGTTGTGGAGACTTGTACTAAAATTAAGATTCTATTGTTTTTACAGATACAAAGTGGGTCACTTCATGACCAAACCACATTGTAGCCAAGGCAGTGCTAAATCCCTGGATGTAATGGTTTATCAATGCGAAATATGTGGGCATTTTGATGCTTCCATAGCACCATTGAAAGCTCACAAAAATCAATACCATCCTAAACATGATATGGGGATGCAGTGCAAATTGGTATGAATTTATATTTTTTAAATGTAACCTATAACATGAGACTTTGTTAAGGATTTTATATTCATGAAGGATAGTCATTGGCATGAAAAATAGGCAGAATCTATACTAATATTATAAAGCTGAAGAGTTTGTTTGTTAACTACTGGTTGGAATTGAAAAAATATTTTTGTGTTGGATAGTCTATTGATTGAGGAAGGTAGCTAAGTAAGCTACAATTATTATGTGACGCAGACGAAGTTGCGCGGGACAGCTAGTTTTGTATAAATTAAAAAGCAAAACAGGAACCAATATTTTCTGCAGCTTTCGTATGGGTCACAATTATCATATCCTTTGTTCAAGTTACTAATTTTAATATTATTAATTTTACTTAGCAGGATAAAACATTTGATGATGGTCAAAACTACAATATCTCGAAAAATAATAAATTCTGTATACAAAATGAAGAGACTGATAAGCCTGAAGAAGAACAATAGATTAATTATATAGATAGAATTGATAATGAATTTTGTTATAAAATAAAAATTATTAAATCACAAGCGTTGTTTCATTGATAAACTTCTATTCAAAACAATATTGTTTGAGTTGCTTAGTTACATTGTAATATCATAAAAGTTTTCAATATTGGAAATCGCATTACGGAACTCAAATGGAGTTGAGCAGGACACCTAGCAAGGCGCAGTGATGGTGGTGAGATTTCTCCGAAATAAATAAATAAATAATAATAATAAAAAACATCACCGGCATGTCCTAGAACCAAAAAATTTGAAGACTTGTGATATCTACCAATCCGCACTGGGCCCGCATGGTGGATTATAGAACATTCCTTCTCATAGAGAGGCCTGTGTCCCAGCATTACAAAGTGGTAACCAATTAGAATCAAATCTTACCTTGTCTGTGGGGCACATGACCAGCTGACAGAAGTAGAGATATGAGGCAGACTCTACATAGTTACCACACTCATATCGGTATTTGGCCAATCGATACATGCTGTCAATCATCTCAACTTTGAACTGTAAAGTAAGTTACATAAATTGTAAATTGATAAAATAATTTAGTGATCAAACAGTCTACTGCGGTACGTTTCATCAAAAATTATTACCTCAAACTCCTTGTTAGTTGTAAGATGGTTGATGAGAGTTTTAGGATCTCTCATAGTCTCAACAGTCTTCATGACATCGTCTCTCTGCATGAGCCTTAGCACAGGTTCCACAGCATCTTGGAGCTCTTGCAGTTGGGAAAGGACTACACCCCTTCTTGATTTAATTTCCTAGAAAAAGAATACAATATGATTTGATTTTTTTGTTGTAGGATGAGAGTACTTGCCACTGACTCTTGGATCAGCAAAGTAAGCTGCGGGTTATCTTGTGTTTATGCATTCTAAGATTCAATTAAATCCAGAAATTTTGTGAAGTCAAACACAACACCAGTCTTTTTCTTTTATATAAGTCCATTCAAATGAAGGAGTTCACTTCACAAATACAAAAATCTATGGGAAGTACTGCAGATGAAAAATGAATTGTGAATTGTGCCACAATATCAATGAAGCTTGGAAATTACAAAAAAAGTACTTAATAAAAATTGTTTACAATCCTATGATATTGTTTTAGAAAACAATGCAGGTAGATTCTAAAATTAAAAACAAGCTACATACTTGTTCCATTTTTATGCACTTTCACGTTTCTAACAGGCTAATTATTATCTGAATAGAGTCGATTTTCATCAATATTTATTTTGCCACAATATTTTTACTAAGCTAAACACATTAAAATTGTTTACAAACTTGTATTGGACACTTAACATACCTCAGGGGTATCCTCATCAGGGTACAGCATTTTTCTGATATCAATAACATAATCAATCATGTTAGTTTTGCTAAGAATCTCTAACTTAGCTTGCAGGAGCTCTGATTGATCATAAGTCTGAAAGCGAAAATGTGTATATAAAAATCTAGCGTGTTAAATGGGCTAACTGGACTGATGAACCACTTATTTACAATAGTATATTAAAAAGAAACAGGTTAACTTTTGTAACTCACCTCTTTAGCAGCTAAAAACTCAAGTAAGGGGAATACCAAATGTCGGTCTAGGTATTGACCTATTTTAAATGTTAGGTCAAATTTAGAATAACTCATTGTTGCGTTTTTATTGCTCACGGTCTCAAAATATAAAAATCTGTACTCGTGAAAGTAATAATCATGCCCGATGGCATGGCAAGGAAGAAGTGACAAATTGACACCTCCACAGTCCACATAAAACTATTGCTTTGCTTTACTTAACGTTTGACATTCAAATTATTGTCATCTTTGTCTGTCCTTAAGTAACTTATATACTGCATTTCTTTCTAATGCTTCAAAGTCAAGCATTTGCATGGAGATGGAAATTTATAACCTCAAAATATCCGCTTTGCAGCCCGCTTAGAGATGCCCATTGGTTGGCGTTTATGGAAACGGAAATAGTAGTGATGCCTTGGCCCATGATAAGCGGAAGCGGCTATTTTTCAGCCTATATATTAGAAGAGATAGCAATGAGGTTACTAAAGGCGCTCGTGGTTAATCATTTCCTATTCATTGGTGACATGGGTGACTATCGTTAGGAAAGCATGTTTCCTCGGTAGGTACCTCGGAAAACACGCTAGACCGTTGGTTCCGGCAGCCAATTTGTAGATCACGTTGACAAACAGATTTTGACATCGGGCAGAGGCTTTTGTTATGAATTCTAAGTTCAATTTTTTTTTAGGCATGGATAAAACAAAAAAAAATGCAAAAAACGGCGTTTTATTTATTGGAAACGGCAATTTCATAGGTAAAGACCTAATAATACACGAGAGCTGAGGCTCGGTGTGTGTATTTGTTAAGGTGAATGCTCTAGGGTAGCCCGCGAAATTCAAATTTTCTTACGTTTTTTGCAACTTGCAGGCCAGTGCTAGGTTGTATGTTGATTAAAATATTATTCGCGGTTGTAAGACGTATGTAGTTACAGATTTATATTCATCAAACTCATCAATACAACCCTCAAAGTTCATATTGGTGTCAAAATTACTTTTCCAAGGTCAAAATCATTCTTGCACCATTATGAACTTGGAGGGTTGTATTGATGATTTTGATGATTATAATTGTGTTACTACATACGTCTTACAGTCGCAAACAATATTTTAATCAACATACAACCTAGCACTGGCCTGCAAATTGCAAAAAACGTAAGAAAATTTGAATTTCGCGGGCTACCCTTGAGCATCCACCTTAAGAGGCAGACTCAGTGCTGCCAACTGCTATTGTAAGAAATGCGCTAAACAAGCCCTAAAATGCACTAGGGTTGTGCTAATTAAGAGCACCAAATAAATAAAATCAATCAAAATATTTAAAAAAAGAAGTTAAGAGAATACTAAGTTGTTAGTCATTACAAAATTAGATCGTCGTCCTAATAGGAGTTGGAATTATGGTCTGAATTCACGGTTGCTGTGGTGGCTGAGTTGAGGGACCAGCATAGCTATTCACAACCCTTCGATTTGATTTTTGATTCGGAAAGTCGTATGTCTATCTCGCTCGATTTCATAATGTCAAAAAAGGATAGACATACGACTTTCCGAATCGAAAACCGAATCGAAGGGTTGTGAATAAGGGGCCTGGAGTTGATGAGGGCCCAGGAGTTGATTGTTGGATTAAACTTGTACATCTCTTTCGAACCAACTTTTTCAAGAACTTCCTTCGGAATATCATACTGGTAGCAAGTTTTAATTTGCTGCTTGTAGCCCAGATCGAATAAATAATATTGATTGTGTGAAGAGTGAGTGTGTGAAGTGAAGGCTCATTCGATTTCGTTGTTTCGTTTTTATTCATCAGGCTAAACATAACTATCTGTGTTTCAGAACGCGCCATTGATTGGTTTTGTTTTTACCAACGTGCGTGATAATTATAATCGCAGACTTTTAAAAATGCACTAAATGGCACTAGGCGTTCAGGAATTTTGAGCTCTAAAACATCAAGAAATGCACTAGATCTAGTGCCGAAAGCACTAAATTGTCAACATTGGGCAGACTGTGACGGTGTTGTCACAATTTTTTTTAACTTTTTATTTTTTAGCCGCCCGCGCCCAGCCCATCCAACTAAATAAGAATAAGTTGATCTCTCTCTTGATCTTCTAGCCTGCTGCGTGCTCCGAGTAGCTTTTATTGTAATGCGATGTCTTGGAGTATTAATTACTCTATGTGCGACGTAGTATATCTAGAAGCCTGTGACAGTGACTAAAAAGCGCTTATTCAATCCATGCACACCCAAGAAAAGAACACAGATAAAAAAAAAAGTTTTGATAGCTGTGTGTTTCTGAAATTGAATACCTTTTCTTTAATTTGTGAAGCAATATTATTGAACTATAGAATAATATCCTTTGGCGTGTTTATATTTAATTACTGAAGATCTTATTACCATAAAAAAAGTACAAACTATTGTGTTTGCCGCGGTGCGGCCATTCAATATAATGGTGGAGTCCAAAATGGCGACTAGCGCGTTGGATTTGGTGAATGCGTCATAAATAGACGCGGTGCATGTGTCTTCAATGGCTATAAATAGAGGATTTGAATTAGAATGATTGCATGAATTGCAATGAAAAATGTCAAACACAGTTATAACTAATTATACGGATCTCAATGGACCTTCCACAAAAGCTGATAGTTCTGTTGTTGTTATTGTAAACAAGGATGGATCTCTGTCTGTTGATCAAAAATTACTAGGTACATTGATGGGTAAGTTTCTTATTATAATGTTTGATCTTTATGTAAAGTACCTCTCAAGCGCTTCGTAAATCAGCTGGAGACGCAGGAGTCATAATATGTCGGTAAACGGCATACATTGATACATCAAATAAATAGATGCATTGTGTGCACTCATCTCGAAGAAAAAAATCATTTCCCTCATTCGTAAGTTTATTGTTCTAGGATATTCCTTTAATATTTTTTGAATAGATCATCATTCTGATATTGTTTATAATATTAAGACTTCCACTGGTACTTATATAAATAAATAATAATTAACTTAATACATTTTGGCGCCAAAACCATAATCTCGTATAATGCACATCTACAGATTACCTGTCAACAATAGAAGTTATTTTGTTGTTTGACAGTTCTTTGTAGATATTATTGCAATCATCAATCACTGTTTCAGGTACGGATGGTTCTCAAAGCACTGGTATTAGTGTAGTACGGGTTGGTCATGAAGGCAAACCTGACGATGCTACTGATTCTGACACTGATGATGAGAAAGTGCCTCATGTGACACTTTCAGTGGATAGTTACTATGATGAGCCCAACAGTATCATAAAGTATGGTAAGAAAAAAAACCTTCACAGTTCTTTACTTCTCACTTTAAACTTCAATACTTACAATTGTTACTCTTTATATGTTTACAGATAGTGGTGCTGAAATGTTACAGTCGTTGAGGATAGAAACAAGGGAAAACAGTTTAGTTGGATTCCAAAATGACCACTGTTATACACCCCTCAAATCACCAAGCCATTCCTTACCACAAAGTGACAATGTATCGACTTATGACGAATCTGTTATTGAAATCACACATACACCACCACCTAAACCTGTTCCCAGTTCTAAGAAAATTACTATTTTGGAACAGCAAATCATACCAAAAGGTAAAAAGATCATCATAAATCAAACTGAATCACCTATTGTACTAAAAGGGAATGATATATTACACAAACCACTGCCTGTTTTAAATAAATCCAAGGATACCAGAGAGTTAGATAAGACTCCAGACGCATTACAAAAGGCTGATGACAGTACTGAATCCTCTTCCATTAGCTCATCTGGTGATAGCATACCAGACAGAGACTCTGATTCTGATTACAAAGATACTAAAGATAGAACAGGCTCCCTTAGACTTAAGAAAAGCAAATTAAAGCCCCGCATATTAAAGACTGCGGCAGCATCTAAAGTCTCAAAACTTGAGTCTAAGTTGATTACTAAACTGAAGCCTGGCAGAAACATTCTAAGAAAAGATAACAAAGAGAAGCTACAGCACAAAAATATTGTTGAAAAGAAAGATGCAATAGAACTGGATTTGGAAAGCCTCTTACCTTCATCTAAGATATCAACTGTTGCCACACCTGGCCATGAACTTAGCAAAGTGGTTTTGAAACAGATTCCAAAGCCTATTAAAAAAGAAAAGAAAACACCAGCTCATGTTACAGCTCTTTTGTCAGATATGACCTCATTATTCTCCACACCAGATGTTATAAGAAGGGTTTCTACTGACGGAAAGGGTCCTCCTAAAACACCAACAACTGAAAAAGACTCATTGTCTTTTCCTGACAAAAAAACTTCTATTGCTTCTAAGGTTTTAGATCCAAATGATGGAAAGGTTGTAGATAATAGTAAAGTTGACACTGCAGAAAATCTCAAGCCTATTGTGCACAAAACTTATTTGAAACACAAAGAAAGAGTTATTCCGCCTGAAAAGGCTAAACCTTACGACCTTATCCCTCAAATAGATGATGCAAGCTTGGCTCAAATACTTCAAGATACCACAGGAATATCTAACCCAGTTAAGAGTCAACCAAGTATTTCTACTGCTGGTGCTATGAACAGTCCAGGTTTAGCAGGTCCTTTATCACCTACTTTAGACTTGTTGGGTGGACTACAGCCTGAAGAGGAAGGCTTGACAGAAGATTTCTTAATGTCTGTTGCTCAGCTAGTGGCAAGCTCAGAGAACTTACAGGAAGTAATTGATAAACAAGTGCTGGGGAAGGTAGATTCAGGGCCTATTAAGACCCTACAGACGGGTCAGTCTCCACAAACACCACAGCAACAAACGCAGGGAAATAATTTGTACACGCAATCTCTCTCAAAATCAGTGCCGAAAACAATAACCGTGCGAAAAGATCCGATAGAGATTGTACGACGCGATGGCCGAGTGATTACGCTACCACCGATCGAGGCGCCAGCAACACGTTCCTCGAAACGTAAAAGTCAAATGGAAACAGCAAATATACCTGAACCACCACCACCAGTTGTAATACCTTTAGCCCCTGAAGAGCCAGTGTCAACAACTCCTGAACCACAAGTACTGAATGTATCAAAGCAATATATCAACAAGAAACTTACCACTAAGAAACAGGAACAACCATTTTCTAATCCTGTTCATGAAAAGAGCATCACATATGCAGAATCCCAAGAAAGTTGGAATTCTGAAGATGATCCCAATAGGTATGTGTAACATACATACAAATTTTATCCCCTCTAGTAATATTTTGCCATACCTACTTTAATACACCTACTGATTTTTTGTACTTGAACCAGCAAATATAAATTGTAAATATGAATTATATGATTATATATTTATGTATTATATGAATCGTAATTTTAGGCTATGGTGCATATGTAAGCAGCCTCATAACAATCGCTTTATGATATGTTGTGATGGTTGCGAGGACTGGTTCCATGGAAAGTGTGTTAATATCACTAAAGCAATGGGGCAACAGATGGAGGAACAAGGCATTGAGTGGAGATGCCCAAACTGCATCAAAAAAGCAAAGCCATCAGCTAAAGGCTCTAAACAAGTAAGTACCTACAAACAATCACTTATTAAATTGCAGTATTTTCCATAGTAGTACCATAGACTTATCTTGTCAAAATTCAAAGACCCAAGAATTGATCTTTTAGTAATACCAAAAATCAATTTTTCTATGTTATTGGTCTTTCTATGTTATTGGTCTAACGTAGTCCTTCCATGCGGCCGTCATTGATCATTTCAACCAGCCCACCACCTCCACCACACTACACTACCTCCAGAAGCAAATCAGGTGTCCCAAACTGCTCAAAATATATACTTATTGTGTAGAACTGTTATTTAGAAAGCAGTTTTTCGTTAAGGCCCCCTCCACAAGGCGCAGTAAGCCCCTAACTATTTAGGGGCTATCTAGGGGCATGACGAAATCGAATTTATCCGCACATGCTATATTCCTGACAATGACAGTTTCTCCTGGATGGAAATTGTCAGAAGGTTGCTGTTGGTAAACATCTGTAATAATTTTATCCAAAAAGAAAAAATTATATTAGTTCCAACCTCCATTGTTGATTTGACACCTACTCAGTGACAGATGAAAATCCTCAGTCAGATGGTATCAATGAAAGTTGCCATAGCAACATTACTGTTATAATTCCAGTAAAATGACATGTCAATTATTACAATATAATAATTTTCAGGTTCATGCAACACACAGTAAAATTGAAAGTGTACAAACAATTCCAAGTCCTGAGTTGAAATCACCAGTCCAAGTTGCTATCAAAGACTCAACAAAGACGAGTTGCATAGTATGCAAGAAGGCAGCGCGGGCTAGCAGTATTTACTGCAGTAACTCCTGCATATGGAAACATGCTCAAGACTCTCTGGGAACTCAAAGCCCTTCAACTAAAGGAGATGGCGAACCTGGTAAACCTAGCGAAAAACCAAAGGCTGAATCTAGAGTAAGTAATAGCTATATTACAACTACTTTTAGTGTTTAGTGTAGTGCCTCATTGGTCTTGTGGTCACACACTCTACTGCTAAGCATAAGGTCTGGAGTTCCATTCCCAGGTTGAGCACAGCATTATTTAGGCGACCTGAATGGCGCAGCGGTAGTCAGGCTGCCTTAAGTTCTTAGGGTCCCAGGTTCGAATCCCGGCAGGAGCAAATGTTTGTGTGATGAGCATGGACATTTGTTTCCGAGCCATGGATGTATACAGGGTGTAAAAGACCTCATCACGAAGCCGTCAACGAAGCATTCTGTGGATACATCAAACTAAGTAACTTTACGCAAAAATTATTGCTGGGAAACGACTTTTTTTTTGGGGTGAAAAATCATGTTTTGTGGTAGAACTCAATGTAATGCACTCAATGTGCTGATTGATGGATTTAATAGTACCGGGTTCGTGGTTGGTTACATTAATAACTTGTATATAAAAAAAAAAAGTTGGATTTTTGACCCCCAATATCTCCGTAACTAGAAGGTTCCCAGGTATGGTGTAGAACAAAAAACAGATCGCAATGACGGGGAGAACAAGTGCCTTTCGGCTTCGTTAAGAGGTGTTTTACACCCTTTATAAGTATAATAAGTATGTATTTACAAACAAAAAAGTAGTAAAGTATTTCAACTATGTAGTGTTCACGACATAAGCCTCGTTGCTTAGTGTGGCACTAGATGGCGCTGTGTGTAATGTCAAGCGATATTTGATTGCGTTTTCCGTTACTTTTTTCCGACCTTGTACCTGGTTGATGGAAATAGGCTCGCTCCCTATTACATGGGACTTAAACATAATTGGTGAAATGTAGGTACACCTATGTACCCTTCGCGGATTAGAAGTGTGACTGGTGACTTGGTGACTACGAACTAGATCTGGACGGGTAGCGCTGTCTGGAGTTGGTCTGTGTGACCATTCAAGTTTATAAGCTTTTTTATTTTTATCTTCTTACTGTCCCTTTCTGTATACATCCGTTTCCTTATTTCTTTTAAATCGATATTATTCCGTGGACAATAGTGTGGGTTATATGTTTGTTTACTATTAGACTTAAGCTAACTATTCATATTACATTACGTGTAACTGTTTTTTGTCCCAAATAAATAAAATAACATAAAAAAAAAAAAAAAAAAAAATACCATTCGAATTGAAAACCTCCTCCTTTTGGAAGTCGGTTAAAAATAAAGACTGTTTTTTATTTGACACAAGGATTAGGTATAACCATTTAAACCTTGGTGTTTGCAGGTTATAGTTTATGAACGCAAATCTGGTAGGCTGCTGGCTGGCAGCAATGCTCCAACTGCAGAAAACCTAAAAGCATGGTTGCAACAACATCCAACATTTGAAGTTGTACGTCCTGGAACCTTAAGTACAATTAAACCAGGACTTGCAAAGAAGAAGACTCCTGAACCAACTAAGGTTCAGACAACACTTAACTTTGAAAGGATTCCCAGGAAACCTGCAGAACAGTCAACACCTGTGCGTACACCCCATGCAGAGCCAAAAGAACGGTCTATTAGACTGATAGCGGCACCTAAAGAAGAACCTAGAGCTAGTCCTCAACTCAAATCTCCTGCAACTCCAAAATCTCAGCCATCAACATCATCATCATTGGGTGACACTCCAAAGGCCAGCACGTCAACTGCTAGGCCTGCCATAATGACTAGGAAACTGATACGGACCCCTAGTAATCATGGCCAGACCACACAAAATAAGGTATGTGACAGAAGTCAATTAAATAATCTAAAAATTACAACGGCTAGCCATCTTTTCCTTATAAAAGCCTGTATTTCATTAGTTGTTTATTCCTGATATGCAATGCAGGAAATAATTTGAGCACACAGGCAATAAATTGGAAGAAACTGCAAGTTGTATTGTGGCTAATTTGATGTTTTTGGATATTTATTTTTTCAAAAACTTTTGATATTTTTATTCCTGTTCTCTGGAAATATTTTAAAGTAATTAGCATGGCGAATTCCTTATAATCTATCCATCCATTCATCCATGTTTATATGTCGTACATGGCGTCAGTTTTACGACTTATTGCCTTTTACATCGTTAACTACGTGACCAGTGTGACCAATGTGTCCCAACGTGCATACGCCGTCTCTCCTGAACAGGAAGTATGGAATTTTTCATACGAACTTTCCAGGTTTTCACCCCGACAGGGCCAAATTTTTTGAAAAAGCGTTGGAAGTTTTTAGTTTATTTGAATTTTGGGTTAGCTAACTTCCGAATTGATTGAAGTAAACCGTAAAAGCCTCTCCTTACAACCTGATTGCTACTTTTCACCTAGTTAGGGAATTTTCAAAAAAAACAAAAACACTTTTTCTTTATTTTTAGAGTTCCTTACAAAATAACGGAACCCTTATATGATCACTCGTGCGTCTGTCTGTCTGTAGGTCTGTCTGTCACAGCCAATTTGCTCCGAATCTACTCAACCAAATCAGATGAAACTTGGTACGATGGTGTCCATCCTATTCCATCCCAAACACAGATGTGCAAAGTAAAAAAAAAGTGTAGGATATTTAAAAAAAAGTTTTGCAAACCTCACTGTGTCATATATCAAATGAAAGGACTCGTTGTGAGGATCTCAAATATCGTATTTTTGTTATTATTGAAAAATAAATAGTTTTGATTTTATTCATGAAAGAAGACGAAAATTAACCATTCTCCCTTCCTTCTTGACTTTGGCATTGTACGGAACCCTTTCCACGCGAGTTCAACTCGCACTTGGTCGGTTTTTTTTTGCTAGTTTATTTTTTTTTATTTTTTCTCCAATAATTTGAAAACTACCGTTATTCTGAATTGGACCATATTTCAGACACGGGAGTTATCTTCTTACATGTAAAATAGGTAACAGTATCGAATAATGAAATAAAAATTTCGTAAAAGCCAAAGAACATACTGTGCTGCGATGTCCGTGTCTATACACAGAACTCGTGGTCGTGATGAGCATAATATATATTTGATTTTCAAATGGTTCTTGTTTTAAAGAGGGCAGTTGAAACCACTATAGCTACAGGATTTTAACTTTCAATTTTTTTTGTCTACATAATCAATTTTTCACTGACAGATATAATTTTCTAATGTTTTCGACTTAGACACAAGCTTGTTTACTAATTTGGTAATCAGATAGGAATTGTCTAATATAGTGATGTTAACCTTGAACGTGTTTGCATTTTGATTATGAAGCTGAGATGGCGAGTTTATGATAATTGTTACGTTACAGGCGCCTTCAGTTTCGCCGTCGACGTCGCGTCGGAAAGACACCCACAGCCGATTGAGAATGTCAAGTGGTGAACCAGTCAGGGATAATGTGCGGAAAGCTTTACAAGAACAGTTGGCCATTCGGATGGGAGAAACCACTGGAGCAAAGTTTACAGACTCGGAAATAAAACAATTTGCTTACGACACGGAACTTGAGTTGCACGAGCTGTTCCGAGATGTGGGGATGAAATACAAGGCGAAATACAGATCACTAATGTTTAATATAAAAGACAGGAAAAATCTGACTTTGTGGGAGAAAATCTGTGATCATTCTATAACGCCTAAACAACTTGTAAGCTTTCATTATTTATTTTGAATACAATGCTTATCTGCCTTATTCAAATAAGATTTTATGTGTAATGTTTATTGTTAATTTCCAGGTTCGCCTGTCTCCAGAAGAGTTGGCAAGTCAAGAGCTGGCACAGTGGAGGGACAAGGAAGCTAAGCATCAATTAGAATTAATAAAAAAATCTGAGTTAGATCTTCTAGCTGCTAGCAAAACTTATGTCCTTAAAACACATAAGGGAGAAGAGGTATGGAAAGCTTCTATCATTTTCATTAATAATATCTTTTGTTGGCCTTTTTTTTTAAACTGCTTTAGTGTGAGTGCGAGTTTTAACTTTAGGTATGTTTACCCTAATTAAATTCTAATCAATTAACGACAAAGAACTTATCTACTAACTTATTTTTACCCAGGTTATGGAAACTAAAGAATCTGTATCAACTGAACTGGACCCAAATGTGCCTGTTGAAGATGTAGTTACAGCATTAAATGACTCAACAGTTGGTCCAGATGTTTTCTCAAAAGAAAAAACACCCGAAAAGTAAGCTTTTAATTTCGATATTTTCTAGTTCCAATTTATAGTAGTTGTTTGTTGTTAACATAATTTTTTTTTGTTACATTAGCATCAGTAAAGGCGAAGAAGAAGATAAGAAGTACAGCAGTAAAAAAAGAAATCGGGAAGATAGCAGTTCTAGTCGTTCGAAAAAAAGCAAGCGTGATTCAAAACGTGATTCTGACAGGAAATCCAGGTCATCCAAAAGAAGATCAGCTTCTAACGAAAAGGAAACACGAAATGAGCAGAGAAGGTCAACACGGAGGACAGACAAGAAGTCTAGTAGGATCAGATCGATATCTAAAGATAGATCTAAGGAATCTAAAGATAAACCTGAGGCTAATGAGCGATCGCGACGTAGATCATCATCGAGAGAGAAACCCAGAAGACGGTCTAAATCACCAGGACGAGAACGGTCACGTTCGATACGACGCTCTCCTTCTCGGGATAGCCCTAAGCGTAGGAATTCGTCGCGTTCCAAACGCATTGCCAGCAATGACGAAAAGTTAAAGCATCGGTCCAGATCTCAAGAAAATGTTTACACTAAAATTAAAAATGAGTAAGCATCCACTTCATGCCCAACTTAGTATGAAATTCAGACGAATACCAATTTATATTTTTTTTATGTCCTTAGCTCCACAGATTCGGATTCAATAGAGAGGCCAAAATCAGCGATGCTGAAAGAAGCTCACCCGGAGTACGATCCTCATGAACCAATGATAACGTCGGCATTTTCAGAAGAAGATTTACGGAAATCTAGAGAAGACGTATTCGAGGAAAACTACAGGAATGATATGAGTAATTTTGAAGCCGAGTATGATCCCTCTAAGTCTTTGATTGAGCCTAATATAATATTACCTGAAACAAGGTTTCAAACAAAGCAAGATAAAACATCTGGTGAGTAATTAAACTAGGAGTCTTGTTTCTAATACTAATTTTTGTTTGTTTGAACACAATTATTTATTACTATTGTTTTTGTAGAAGCCGAAAGCGACCAAGAACCAAGTAGCACAGTTGACAATTCTGCAGCGACCGTGTGGAGTGGATGTATTAACATGGTGGATGTGGCGCGGTTCTATGTTGCTGCACATGAGGTGCGTTGCTCTTTATCTTTTACTTCAGTCAAGAATATGTCTCATTATTATGTTATTCTACTATTTTACCCTTACTTAATTTCAGGTATCAGGCAGCTCTGTGGACTTGGAAGAAGATCTTAGCACAGAACTAGATATTGTTGGAAGAATAAATCCCGACACTGTATGGGACTATATTGCAAAGATGAAGAAAACTAGTACTAAAGACATTGTTATTCTGAAACTTCAAACGGCAAATGATGAAGAAAAAATGCAATACATCGCCTTATATAGTTATCTAAGTAGTCGCAATAGGTTAGTAGTATATATATGTACTTACAATGGATTATATATTGTTTTTTATATGAAAATAAAAACCATCCCCCTCCTTATGTTCCTACCTATTTAATTTTATTTTCCTTTCAATAATAAACACACTACCGTCACTGGCAGTTATATTAAATGTGGAATTTTCATATTTTAGGTTAGGCGTAGTAAAGGCGTCCAATATGATGACCGTGAAAGATTTTTATATAGTACCACTACCGGCAAACACAACGTTACCGGCGGTTCTCCTGCCTCTCGACGGTCCGGGCATCGGAGAAATCAAAACACATCTCCTAATTGCGATCGTAATTCGGCAAAGAAAGAAGCGTTTGGCCACCAACATTCCTGCTGATATTGTTCCCGCTAAGGTCAGTTCACCGATGGAAGAAGATTTGTAAATACAGATTAATAAAATAATAATGATTCTTTGCATTTATTATTTATATTTTTGGATGTGCAGTAAAACATTTGTAAATAAACTGATAACTACTAACATACCCTTCCCACAACCATTCCTTCAATAAATAGGCACCTGTTTAGTTTTAGTACATATATATTTTGAATATCTATTGATGTTACGTAGGTGGCACGTGAGTCCCGCAAGCGCTCATACACACCGCCGGCGTCGCCACGTAGACGACCACAGCTCCCGCTGCCAGCATACACTTCAACAACTCTCTCGACAACTGTCAAGGACAAAATTGCTGCTTCTTTAGGTAATAAATTGCCTGCTATGGTTATTGTATTATTTAATTTCAAAGGGACTTATATATTCGCAAAATGTGTTCATTACATTATTTAAAGTATGTTAGTTTACTCAAATGTAAGATTATATTCGGCAGTGTCTGCGGATGATGAGGAACCGTATAGTCCGGGCTCGACGAGTAGCAGCGGCAGCGGACCTTCGTCGTCGGGTCCGAGCCTAGCTTCCAACACTCTTAGAACTAAAATGGAAGAGCTTAACAGACAGATAGAAGAACAGAAACAACAAATTCGTAAAATGGCGCAAGCAGATTCTTCTATTGGCGAGGTAATTGTTTTATATTTTACAGACAGAGATTCTGTTATGATGCACAAACTAAACTTAATTTAGGCTATTGCTATCTTTTACTAAAAGGCAGTGCGAGAAAAGGACGGCCATAGATATGAACAAAGTTAGAGATGTCAAATTAGTTTATGCCTTGCGCTTCACCGTGTTTTTAGTCGACATGTTTTTACGTGCACTCTTCATTTGTATGAAAATATTAGTTCTAACTAAATTTGACAGCTCTAAATTACGTCCGTCTCTTTCTCGTTTTATTAGAGAGAAAACGATAGCAATAGCCTAAATTAAATTTAGATTATGCACAACAGAATCGGCACCATGGTCGACCATCTTAGTGAATCATGCCTAAGCCCAAGTTCAAGACTAAACTATGTGACTGAACAAAGTATGCCTTTACTTATAAAATGTATTTCTTTTCACAGGACGAAGCTTACTCTCCATCTCGGCCCATGACTCCGCCTCCAGTTCAAAATGTTCCTTTGGCTGACATTGCCTTGCCATCCAACTTGCAAGAGATTCTAGCGACTATCAAGCAGAGGTCGGAAACCACTTCTACAGACGTCGACATGCGAATGACTTTACCATAATTCATAAAATTGAATACAAATGGACATCATCACCTGCCTACCCTTTCCCCAAATATGTTGGGGCTGGCTTAGTAAACATGTACATAAAGAGTAATTAGCTGATTTTGGGCTTCATTCATAAACGCTGATGATTGAGGGTGTTCTAACCATAGAAAAAAATATGGTAACGCATCTTTTTTTCTATGATTAGACTACTCTCAAGAAACAGCGTTTATGAATAGACCCCTTAATTTTAAGCACAATGTTTATTTGCAGTGCAAACATTTCTGAATACTATTCCAGCATTTTATAGAGGTTTGGTTACATATTACTGGAAATGTACCCATTAATAATTTATATTTCTACTTTTGTAGAATAAATGACAATTGATTGCATTATCTTAAAATTTTATTAAGTTATTCTAGTTAGCTTTAGGAACCATAGGTTTAGATTTTTTTTATAAACTGAATGTGCAAAGCATATATTTTTGTGCAATAGGTTACTATTACAACACATGAATTCCCAGTAGTACATTATGCAATTAGAAAAATGAGGTGCGAATGAAAGAGAAACTTATTATTGAATGAAGTTAAAATTAGGTAAGTACAGTGTAAAATATCGTAATAGCCTATTGTTTTTACTACATATGTAGAGTATGTTCGAAATAATTAGTGTACAAACTTAGAATATGTTTAGTTGTATCACAATGATTTTACATTTTTCTGTTTAAATCTAACTCTTCTAACATTACAGTTAAATAAAATAAAGACATGTTTCAATTGGTATTTTATATATTTTCGTCATCATACAATGACCTCTTAGATTTAAGTTTCTTTTCTTTAAATGGTAGTGCGTCCAGTCGTTTTTCTTGAAATGCTAATTTGTTAAGTTTAGAAAGATTGAAGTTTTTCATAACTACATTCTGTAACTTTGGATTGTGCTTTAATCTTTTCTGCATAGCCAATATTTTAGTTTCCATAAGTTTTCTCCTTGGAATGTGGCGCAAAGAATATTCCCAATCAGCAGTCAACTTCAAATCTAATAGAATGGGTACCATGTGGTTGATATTCAAGTTTTTCTTAGATCCTGGAGCCCATTCAAGATACCTATCCAATGGTAACTTTGCCATCCTTATTCCATCTCTTTTCGCTTTAGCTAGGGAGAGTGGTTCATTATTTACCTGCAAGAAAGAGAATGTATGACAAGTGACTATTTCATTAAAAATTTCACCCTTCTCAAGATCATCTGAATTTGTTATGGAGGTTACGGTGGTCCGTAAGCTCCTGTGTCATACGGGTACACACCGAAACACACAAATATTGTAGGTGTCGTGTAAAGCTAAGCGTCCACTGGGACGGAATCTGAGCGTACGGAGCGAAAGGATTCATTTATTTGTATGGTACAGCGTGCACTAGATCGTCATAACTGCGCCAGGGATCGGTATTTCTGCCGATGACATCCATTGAACTTTTTGTTTTTCGTTTCCTCTGCTGCTATTATACAGACGACCCAAATGCCGCAGCGGTGGTGAGGCTGCCTTACGTTCTTAGGGTCCCGGGTTCGAATCCCGGTTGGAGCAAATGTTTGTGTGATGAGCGTGGACATTATTATAAAGAGGTAACACTTGTTTGTAAGTTTGTATGTAGGGGGTAATCTCCGGAAGTAATGAACCAATTTTAAAAATTGTTTCACTGGTAGAAAGCTACCTTATTCGTGAGTGCTATAGGCTATATTTTATTTCCGTATTCCCACGGGAACGGGAACTACGCGGGTGAAACCGCGGGACGTCAGCTAGCTATATAAACTATCTGGTGTCCACGACATAAGCCTCGTTGCTTAGTGTGGCACTAGATGGCGCTGTGTGTTAATGTCCAGCGATATTTATTTATTATTTATTTATATTCTCGTCACTATCCCCATAATGTGAATACTCATGCTCAGGCTAACTCGATTACTTTGAAAATACCGATGTTGCCGATGCAAAATATGAATGCAGTAGACACACCTCTGCATTTTGTAAATACTGACGCCTCTCGTACGCTCCGATTCCGACGCGGCGGAAGCTTAGCTTTAGGACATCTGCAAAAACCGGTTGCACAGTCGCGTCTATATTGAAAAATAGAATGAGCAGCGCTAAACGGAAAGGGCGCTTGTGACTTGTTTTCTAAGGAAATTTTGACAGCAGGCATCCACACTGTGCACCAGCGTTTACGTAACAAAAGAAAAAATACGGGTAAAATATTTTTTACCACTATCTTTTTCTTACATAATATTATTTTAGGTGTTTTACCTTGTCAACCATGCATCCAATGATATACACAGCATCATGATCAAACTTGGTTAGTTCTTCTCGACAATGGGGGGTCAGATAAACCAACTTATCTTTTGGAAATACATCTAAATAGCTTTTTGTGTGAATATTCAAAGGAAACCATGGTTCATCTAATGAAGGAATATTTTTCCGCATTTGCTTCATAAATTGCCCATCCATATTCACATTACACATGTGCAGGTTAAAGGGTTCTTTATGAATTCTATTGTCTCCAAAAACATATGTCATTTGTTTAGCAGCATTTACTGTTTCTTTATAAACCATGCTATCTTCGTATGAGCAGTCTATCACAACTGATTGTCCAAATATCATAGCTTGAAGGGCCCTGAAAAACAGATATATGCTTATTTATTAGCAAGCTACATTATTATAAACCATTCAAATACACAGTATTCAATACTTTCTGCTATTTTTTGCAAGGGAGAATAGAAAAAGGAATAGAGTTTAAAACTAGATATGAATAACAGTAGTAAAAAATAAATATAGAATAACCTGTAATTATCAAATTGGTTTATCGACTGATCCCTTATACGAAGAAACAATGACTGGTGTTGTATGCCATAAAGAAGGTCATCTTCATACTCTTTGCTGTCTTCAGGTTTGATCACTGGATGTTCCTTTCTTTTGGCTTCTTTCTTAGCCTATAATAATTAAACAAAGGTTAAGATTTACATTACTATTCATCAAAATTTTCATGTAATAAGTTTTTGTTTGTTACCTTGAAATTCTCTTTGGATTTTTCAGTTTTAAACAGATATCTTAGATAACTTGCACGTTGATTTTTTGTTGAAAGGTCTAATAAATGTTGCCACTGGTCCATGTTTATGAAGTTAGGTGCATATCGCCCGTCCTGTCGCATCACCTCAACTTCCAGCATTAATATTCTGAGCTTCTTCTCGAGTTCAGCCTCGCCTTTACATATGGTATCTACTATTGTATCTGTGAAAAGATTTGCATTAAAATAAATTAGTTGAAGTGGGATTAGCCGGGCCATGTCTGTAGAATGTATCAGGGCCAATGGGCCAGAGTCGTCACTCGTCACATAGTGGGTGCCAGAAGACGGGCGTCGTCGCCAAGGGAGGAATAGACAACGCAGGCGTGACGACTTAGAGGCATTTGTGAGAAATTGGCTGGAGAAAACTGCACGGAGAGAAGAGTGCAAGGCTTTGGGGGAGGCCTCTGCCCATCAGTGGGACATTTTAAGCTAATAATTCAAAGACGGTACTCACCAATCTATATTTTACTTATTCATATGAAATCAGTGTGCATCACAATCCTTACCTGTATCGTCTATTTGGGATACATAACATCGCGGTTGTAAAAAAGTAAGATGATTTAAGTTAAATAGACTTTGTATACGAACTGGGTTGTTTCGATGTTGACGAACAACTGATAAAGCTGTTCTAATGCAATGCATCATTTTAATGATTACTGATTTTAAAAATCTACACCTCTGCAGCTCAACTGGAGAGTATATATTATATATATTCAATCACTGCAATACAGGTTCAGCTTGCAGCATTCCAAATTTCAGCGCTTCTAGGTTATTTTATTATTTTGAATGAAATTATTTGAAATGAAAATGACATCTTTCAAGGCAGTGTTGCCATCCATGGTTGCTAATTGCCGTTTATATCATGCATGGTCACAAATAGTTCCAAACATTAGGAGGAATGGTACCTTCATCAAAAGTTTTTGGAATTTTCCACCTCTCGACAATAGACTGCTAATTGTGGAGAATTACTGGATTGACACTTTCATATTCATATTCATTTATTTGCGTTCTACAAGGTAAAAACATGGTGTTAACAAAAAAGGCTTAGAGCTAAGAGCCGTTGTAGACCTGTCAGGGCACAGCAAAATCTAATTCTTACAAGTATTAGTAATTATGTAGTAGTCATTTATATGAAACCAATTAAAAATGTTACCTATAAACAGTTAGAAGAAATATACAGATATAGATATGGTAGACAACACAGTACAGTTATGGTGGTGGTTATGGTTGGTGGTGGTGGTGGTTATGGTAGTATGGTGGTGGTGGTGGTATGTTATGGTTTTGGTAGTTATGGTATGGTGATTTAGGTATGGTGGTGGTTTGGTAGTTGTGGTTGGTATGGTTTTCTGATATTATCTCAGAAACGAAGAAAAGTTTCGGACATTTCCTTACCAGAGCTTAAAAATATTGTCACCCTGCTCTGCTCTCGTAAATGAAAACACAGTAACTGAAGTTACTGTGTTTTCACTAGCTTCAGTTACTGTGTTTATGCTTGTTACTGTGTTATTGTACTAAGGAGACCAAGCGCTATCTGGGAAAATTTTTCGGTTTGTCTGTATCTACCACCGTTACGGAGATACGATAGATAAAAACGCAGTATTTCGCTAAAAATCAAGACATTTTTAATAAAAAAACACAGTACGTTAGAATTTTTCAAGTAACTATTCACTGTATGTGTTCATGTATTTTTATAAATATGTTTTGCTTGGCTATAACACAGCTTCTTCGAATATCTACTGTGGTTTTATGTAAAATTCGTAAAATGTATAGATTACATAGATCAATCACAGTATCCTAGTTACTGGATTACTTAGTTATTCAGATAAGTAATTGAAGTTATTAGCTTTGAACCCAGTATGTGTACAGTTACTGTGTCGTAACTCGTAATACTCCTATTAACAACACCTCCATCCCATCCCATCCTCCATCTCGCCTACAAGACGTGACTGCGTTAGCTACTAAATGTGCTTACTAATATTATAATGTCTTGTGTCTGTATCACCTATATAAAAAAAGAAAGTCAAAACGGAGAAGATGGTGGATGACACGCTTAGATTATAAACCTCATGACACGGATGGTGGTGATATGGATTTTTTGGATTCCAAATGATTGATTCGTCGTTACTCCACAGTCCACTGTCCACTCCGTCATTATAAATGCATACTTACGAGCCAGAGCTACTTTTAGTTTGTTTGAAACATATAGTGCACATATGGCATTAATTTATGAAAATACTAAAAAGCTTCGTCTGAGAATGTTGACCATTAGTTTAGCTGGCAGCCAGGCAGCCTGGCAGCCATATTTAAAGTTGAATGTTCTCTGACATTTGATTTGACATTTTGACCAGTGTTGCAAATTTAGCATATTATACGCTAAATTTGGCATATTTTGTGCTTGTTTAGCATATTTTTTTAGCTTTTAGCATATAGCATATTTTTTTAACATATATGTTTCTTGAAATAAAAATTGAAATCGATACTAGACTCCGCAGCGGTTTAGCGG
The DNA here is from genome assembly GCA_905147715.2 of Xestia xanthographa. NCBI lineage: Eukaryota > Metazoa > Arthropoda > Insecta > Lepidoptera > Noctuidae > Xestia > Xestia xanthographa. The sequence continues at coordinate 22,330,384 of LR990642.1, read as the reverse complement.
TGAGAACCCTGAATGCCATTTTGTACGTCAGATTCGGCCTAAAAAGAGCAGGAAAGTGCTGTTATTCTTACACTGTTCCAGACAATGTACTACTTTGTATCAGAACCAAAGAGAGTTACGACTCTAGCACTCAGCCTTCTATATCAGATAATGTTAATGAATATCAAGACATTAATATTCTATTCCCCTGATTTAATCTATATCTATACATCTCATCTCATTCTCATCTCATATAAATCTGTAGAAAAAACATTTTTGTGCATATCTTGAGATATTATTTAGTTTTTGTTTCATCGTAATCGGTTAATTATATCAAAATATATATGAATTTAAAGTGTTCAAGAAGAAATAATCATCAAATGAAAGATGCAGCGACATCTATCTATTGTACTAAAATGGTAATAATGACAAAAAATGTGCTCAACTGATAACTTTCAGATCGACTGACCGGCTTTAAAAAAAGTTATTATAGCTTATGGCACTCTAGATTAGTCTACATGACGCTGCTTTGAAAATTTTCATAGCATGATTTCCGTTCATGATATTTTAGCAGTTTAATATCTTGGTGATAGATGGCGTTGTTCATTTCACTCCATTTTCTGAATCGCGGTGATAAGATTTTTCGTGAAAGAATGACCCTTACCCGTGTCAGTTGCAACAAGTTTGTACTTTTAATCGATGAAACAAAAAGGAGGAAGTTCTCAATTCAACGCGTATTTTTAACCAACTTCCAAAAAGGAAGAAGTTCTCAATTCGATCTGATTCGATCGGTATTTTTTTTTTTATGTTTGATTGTATGATCAGTGATAGCTATGAGAAGTCTAATAAGATAAGCATACTCCTTTTTTTTGTGAAAAGCGTAGGTAGGTATATCTCACAGTTGGTCCCATTTAAAATTGAAAAATCATGTTTGGGTTAACTTCCTGAACCTTTGGTGAGAACTTTCGACCTAGCTGGAGTATGACAGTCATCGAGTGTCTAAGGATGAAGACGTAAGGCTGTCGTGGCAAGCCCTTATTTAGAAAAACATAAGTAGGTAGATTAAAGTTAAGTATAATATTGTTGTTGTAATTGTTGCCCACTTGATTAAAAATAAATCCGCGATAGCATAAGTAATATGTCTATCTTTTAAAAGGTTGACTAATACTAACTCTCACTCTCTCTCTCACATGTGACGCAGACGAAGTTGCGCGGGTCAGCTAGTTTCCTAATAAATACTGACACTTATTTAAATTTTGGATTCTTTTTGGAATTTTAAGAATAGCGTAGTTTCGGCATATTTTTTACACCAATCTAGCAGATTTTGAAGTAGTTGAGTTGGCAGCACTGATTTTGACATTTATTTTATCATTTGTTTGACTGATTACTGAAAAATTTGTAAAACGTGCTGCTGGTGTTGGTAGATGGTAGGTTATGTAAAATAATCAACGTTTCATGAGATTGTGTAGCATCTAATTGTATTTTTTTTATCGAATATTGTATGTTTTAAGGTACACGATTGTCCAGGATGGCAATTTCAACTATATTACGTCGTACTTTGATAAATGGGACGCTGTATTCCGCGGCTACTCTACGTTTTGCTTCAAGCCAACCTGAAAAAAAAGTATTCTTTGATGTAACTGCTGATGGGGAACCCCTGGGGCGCATAGTGATCAAACTGGAGACGGACTTGGTCCCAAAAACCTCAGAGAATTTTAGGGCCCTGTGCACTGGCGAAAAGGGTTTTGGGTATAAAGGTTCTTCATTTCACAGGATAATTCCTTCCTTTATGTGTCAGGGCGGCGATTTTACCAACCATAATGGTACTGGTGGAAAGTCCATTTATGGTCGTGTTTTCCAAGATGAAAACTTCAAGCTGAAGCATACTAGCCCTGGAACCTTATCAATGGCTAATTCTGGCCCCAATACTAATGGATCTCAGTTCTTCATCACCACTGCACCAACACCCTGGCTTGACAAAAAGCATGTTGTTTTTGGTTCTGTGGTTGAGGGTATGGATGTTGTAACTAAAATGGAAGGTCTTGGATCTAAAAGTGGCAAGCCCTCTAAGAAAGTTGTGATTTCTGAGTGTGGTGAGTTGGACTAATTACACATTCACTGTATATTATGTAGTCTTTGTAGTACAACCACTACTGTAGTGTAGATATCTGAATTATGTAATTTGTTGAATAATCGGTAGGTATTAATTTTATATTTAATAAAATAGTAGATGTTATTAGATAGGGGCTGGGCCCCTATACAATTCCTAAGTAGATTATTCTTGCTTGTAATGTTTGTAGGTTTTACTAAAGACAATTAATATTGTACACAGGTGATTATTGTGAAGAAATTGCTGCTGAAACAGCAGTTCAGTGATTGCATTTATATTATGTTATGATTATACTCAAGATAAACTGTGTTAAATTATTTGTTTAGATGTTTTCAAAGAAAGCAGGAAAATAAAATGTGTTTTAAAATAAGTATGCAATTTTATTAATCACTAAATGCAACAAATTAGTTTAGGAGTTGGTATTATCAAACTTGTTTGGGTGATTGACATAACAACTTATTCAAATACGTCTAAGTCAGTATCAATATCAAGTCTTATGATCTATTGTAGTAATAAGGCATTTTTCGTTAAACACTCTCTTTCATATCAAACTATTAACCTCTCTTAACAATATGTGACAAAATTTACACAGACAACATTCCTGTCTTTTTACTTCATTATCTGAGATAAATATATTGCTTTTAAAATACATGTTTATATTTAAATGATATAGTTAATAATTGAGTCCTTAATCCAGCAGCCCAAGAATTGACATTTTTTTACACCTCAGAAATAGTTTTAAAATAAATAAGTCTTTTGAACATCAAGTTCATTTACAAGAAGACATGATCATTTATATGAATTATAATAGTATAACAAAGCCAACTTTGGACATGAATTAACAAAGGCAGTTTTGTTATAGATAGCCTAAAATAATGTTATATGCTAAAAACTCAAAGTTTTAGGACCCTTAGTGGCATGCATAGAACCATTAATTGCACTAAACTTTGTAAAATAGGATCACAATACATTATAAACTTACCAGAAAAAAATTTAAGATGCATAAAAGTTTGCTTTCTATTGTTGTCAATTATTTACACTCGGTTGCAGAATTCATTCCTTCCCTCCTTGAGATCATAACTAATGCTTTTCATTCAAAGGTGTAACATACCCTATAGCAGTTCTGGTGATTTGTGCTTGTGTTTTGTTCATTTAAGTTACAATAATAGTAAGAGGAATGTTAACAGTTACATATTGCAGACAGAGATATTATAAAAATGAGAAGATAACAAACTGTAGGCAAGCATATGAGCACCATTATAAAAATTATAAAAAGCTTAGTGCAGATAAAAAGGGTGTGTAGTAGTGAGTGCATTTCAAAATAGTGTCAATATTCATTTGACTTTCTCGCATTTTAAGTTTATCTAAATTAATGTACATATTTTTGTTTTTATCTAGGTGGCGGTCTAATTTATTTAATATCTAAACTAACAATGGTGAAGTTTAACAGTCTGTAAATTATTTGCACTACTTTCAGAATATACACAAACAAAAAATGTATTTGGCGGCTTTTTACATAGCAATATCAGAATGATAAAAGTATACACATCAAATTGAGTTCACAATGATTTTGAATTTTAAGTACAACAAAATCTAGTTTTCGTTTTTATAAAGGTAATTTGCACCTTTATAGAAAACGCTAACGTTATTAATTAACTAATTACACTAATATACAAATTAAACTAAAATAAGAGTGATGCGATTTTTTTAATATTAAAACAACAGTCAGTTATCACACTACATGATTAACGAAACATTACATTGATCCTACGTGTTGTAGCTTCCAGCTTCAATGGAGTCATTACTAGAACACTAGTTGGCTGCAGAAGCAACAGTTATACTTTTCATTAATAATTATATCAAAGCTTCGAAACTACATTTAAGATATGATTTGGAATCACTCATAATTTGTTCTATTTGCTAAATTTAGAATAAGTGTAGTTCATTTGAAACTGACTCATGTTCACTACGTTGATGACTCAGTCGTGCACAGCAGTAAAAAGCAATTGTTTACACTCATTGGTATCACTCAACTGAGATTCAGTCCCAACACTAAAATGTGCAGATTGGGCTATCTCACACGCAGGGGTCCAGTCGAGTCGACGCCAGATGATCCACGCTTCGACCCTTCTGCATCTGTAAACTAAGCTCGTTGGGTTCCAACGTGATGTGATGAGAGGAGGTCCGCTTGTGCTTCGTCTCCGGTATCTTCGAGTCCTTAGAGCTCGTCCGCCGGTGCCGCAGCACTCCGCCGCCGTCGATGAGCCGCTTGCTCTCCTCGTCGGCCGCGCGCGACAGAGGCAGCACGGTGAGGTCGAGGCTCTCCATGCTCTTGAGCGCCAGGTGCTTGAGCTGCTCCAGGCTGAGGTCGCGCGAGTCGGAGCGCGAGTGCACCTTGAAGTCGCGCGAGCCGCTGCGCGAGTGCGCCTCGCGAGGAAGGTCGCGCGACGTGGAGCGCGGCAAGGCGTCGCGGCGAGAGTCGCGCGAGTCGCTGCGCACGGCGCGGTTGCGCTCGGGCTCGTCGAGCGAGTGCTGGCGCGCGCGCGGCTCCAGCTGGATGGTCTTGGAGTCGTTGCGCAGGTGACGCGACGCGACCAGCACGCGCGACGTCTTGCCGGCGGGCGCGCGCGACTCCTGCGAGTACTGCGAGTACTGCGACTCGGTGCGCTGCAGGCGCCGCCCGGCCTCGTCGTGCGCCTCGCCCGGGGGCTCCAGCGGCGTCGTGGTGGCCGAGCTCACGCCTGACATCACACCCGACCGGAAGCCGCTTGCGTTGTCCGCCGATGGAAGTTCCTCAAACACTGTAAACAAATAGTTTGTAAGTTAGAGTGAAGGCACACGGTTTTAGTCGCAACACTCGCAACGCATAGTGTGGCATCTCTCTTGCGGTTTGATTAGCCACATAAAATGTGTGAAAAACAAGATCAATAGTTAGCTTTAAGCAGAAAGTTTGTCGTACGTTTGTCGAGACTGATGATGGAACCGGCGATGTCTTTGTGCGGGTCGAGCGGCGGCGAGGTCTCGAGGTGTCGCCGTCGTCGCACCAGCCACCAGTCGGCCATGAATATACCCAGCGCCACTATCTTGATACCGCCGCATAGGCCCACGTATCTGTAATATCACAAGTGACAATTTTGTCATCAGAACTATAGCACTGCATGCTTCTTTTGGCGCTTGAAAGACATTGACAGGAGCTGGTAGTAACAATTTGCGAAACTGTGAAAATGTATTGAAAAATTAACATGGCGGTGTTCATTCCGATTACAGCCCCGCTAAAAACCGAACATTCATATACTTAACTCAATATATAACACAAACAAGCGTTTGCAGTGTAAGTATACCTGTATCTGAACTGTTCGATGTCGTAGAGAAGGCAGCGGCCCCCCTTCTCTCCGCTGCAGGACTGCTTCCACAGCAGGCACGTCGAGTCGATGAGGTTCCCGAACACGATGGGCGCGGGAATGTACCCGAACAGACGGAATATCACGAACTGCATGCCGAGCGCGAACGAACGCTCTTCCTCGCTCACCGATCTGTGGAGAATAAAACATGTTTTATTTTATGTAACCGGTAACGTGAACTTAGGTCCTGGGTGCGGCCTAACTGTTATTGGGTTTTTCTATCAGAGCCATGGAGCCATGCTTGTTTGTTGGCAATAGGCTCGTCCCTTTTAGGTACATGAGACTTGAGTTAACTGGCGATATGTGGGTGTATTATTAGGAACACCTCTGCCAGTCTGCCTAACTCCTCTGGGATTACAGGCTTGATGTTATGTAGGTAAGTTTTATTTAAATGATCAAATAGTGAAAAAAGTGATCAAATAGTGATAGGAAGAGTCACGAGTTCACGTTATGGCCCCATTCACACCGCGATGGCTTTGACCAGTACAATATTGACACGACTGCCAAGAAAGTTATTTTATGTAATTTTTATTATCACATGACGTTTTCATACTGCAGTTTTTAAACCGTATGACAGTTCAGCTTAGGCAATTTGGTGTGTAGACATTAATTTTAGGCATTTTGCTTCATAGACGAATTCAAAGTTAGACACTCTGATCATAAAGGCCTCTGTGGCGCAATAGGCTAGTTTCCACCATCAATTAATTGCAAATCTATTTAGTCCGTCAACTGGAAAATAATGGACACGTATTTTTTGGTTTTGTAAATCAATGAATATTAACAAAGATAATAAATGAATAATGTATCAAAAATCGGGAATGGGGGCTCATGGCGTCACAACGCACTAAAAATTATTCCACGGAGTGACGTATTCAGAATTTTAAAAGCGTCGTATCTTCGTCAATTTTGGTTTACGTAACAAAAGAAAACATACGGGTCAAATATTTTTTGATAATCTAATTGTCGGACTAATTAGATTTTTTCAGTACACAAGCCTATTCTATTGCCGCACAAAATATTTCTATAACCAACAGATACAGACGGTCTACCCGTTTGCCTATGTTAGATCTGTGCCTGAAACCTTCTCGGTACATCAGCAATGTAGAAAGTCATAGTCAGCGCTAAAGAAAAGTAACGCACCTCAGCACGATCATGAGCAGCGGCATCTGCGTGACTGCGACGACGAAGGTCATGAAGAACAGCAGCACGAGGAAGGGGAAGATGGTGGTGCAGGGCGGGTTGCAGGCGCCGGCCGTGGCCACCGGCACCACCGTCACCTCCGAGTACTCGCCGCGCACGCCCAGCACCCCGCCCAGCAGACCCGCCATGCTCTCGCGACTGTTCTCGTGCACGCCTGCTCATTCAAATTGTCTTATTATTGCACTTTTTCTGCCCATCTTGCACAACCACTTACACCTTTCAGGATTAAGCCAATGTTAGAGCTGTGCAGGTGGCTGCATACTGGTCTGGCAAAATTTTAGTTTAATCGACACGTAAAGAAGAAGAATACACTGAGCGCAAGCCAGCCTGGCCACTATCCAACCTGATATTACCCTCATGCAGGGAATAAAAGCTGTTCTAGATCGTAACAGGTAATGGTATGCGTATCAAATAGGCCAGTGGTTCCCAACCTTTCTTGGAACAGGGACCATTTTCTTGTCTTTTATGTTAGCAGGGGCCATAAGGTCCTACATAAACATGGACAACGACCAATATTATATCTAGGGGGTGAATCTTTAACTCTCACAATGCAAAAATTGGAAAATGGGATGAAAACCTTTAGAATTAGGATAGAAAGGATATCAAGGATACAAAAGCAATTGATGTGAGTTGGAAAAACTTTGCGAAAATTCATACGAAAAAAGGAATAAGTTAGTAGATTCTAAAAAAAATAGCACCTTGCCTTCTCATAGGTTCAATTAGATTGGGTTGAGCTTGCATCTTCTGTCGAAGTTAAAAAGTACAAATAACATTTTAACCTTTCGCCGATCATATTCGAGGCTCCTGCGGACTACCGGTGGTCCGCGGACCGCAGACCACAGGTTGGGAACCACTGATATAGGCAATACTCGTCTACGGGTCTATAGCTTGACTGTGGTGAACTCACATGCACAGTTAGTGAAGTTGGAGCGCGAAGAGAAGGCGGCGCAGCCGGCGTGGCAGGGCGAGAAGTACGTGAGGCCGTTGTTACCACACACGGGCTCCATGTCGGTCTCCGTGCACAGGCAGTTGAAGTTGCACGCGGCGGTCAGATTCACCTTGAATGGTTCCAGGTTTCTGGAAAAATAATGGCTTAATAAAATACTCTGTTTGAGAGAAAGGGGAAAAATCATTTTCACATAGTTTTTAGATAAGAGATAAATAAATATGCTGTGGAAAAGATTATATTCATCTCCATGAGATCTACGCTTTGGAACGAGCAACTGCAATCCTTTTGTGTATTTACAAACAAAAAGTATCTACGTAGTATATCAACTATCTGGTGTCCACGACACAAGCCTCGTTGCTTAGTGTGGCACTAGATGGCGCTGTGTGTAATGTCCTGCAATATTTATTATTTATTTTACAGTTGTTATTCCTGTAGCTGGACTGTCGGTAGATACATCTTCTTGTTTTTGCCTATTCAAAACTACCTACAATTGGTCTATTTGAAATTAATGCTTTGACTTTGATCAGTCATTCCAAAAAAAGACAAGCCTTACTAATTAAGAGGCGATAAGAATAAGAAACACAAAAAAAATCGGAGCAGCCTTTGGGGACTGCCGATAGAAGTGAAAACAAAAAGTACACAGGCCCCGCCCCAGTCGTAGCACTGGTTATTCCCCGCGCATGCCAATGTGGTGCTACGCCGTAGCGGATGCTAAGAATGCTACGAACGGCTACGAAGCGTGACCGCACGTTACTTTACGCGACGATGAGTTTAATGTTTTGCCTTCACCCAAAAAGTGCTCAACGCGCATAAAGAAGTTTTCACTTCAATAATACATACGTGTGATTAGTATAAGGTATGGTGGTCCCAGCCATCTTGATGTTGTCGCATCCGAGGAAGAACAGTAACGCGTAGCAGGAGAGGCAGATAGTGTTCGATATGAGCACGAACTGCACGGCGCCCTTCGGACGTAGCTCCAACCGCTTGAGCAGGCAACCGCCCATAAAGATACCGATGCATGCTCCCGGAATTGCGATGGAACCTATTTATTTTATTTTATTATTTTCGGAAAACGTACAGCTACGCAGGCAGACACAATAAATTAGTTATTAACTAGCACAACGGACCGAATGAGAGTCTAACCCCCGAATGCTGAAACGTCACTCAAAATTTAAGGGCTGCTTAATATTTGGGCAGCTCCAAAACTTTAAATTTCGTATGGCCAAACGTCACTTTTGAGTACCTATGTGTTAAATATAAGTGCTACTTAAATTTAGAGTGATGTTTCAGTATTCGGGGGTAAGTGCGGAAAATGCAGTCCCTACTGTACTCTAGTTATTAACTAAACTTTAATTAATAAAATCAATATGGCCAATTACAAGTTTTCGCAGATAGGGAAACAAAAATAGTTAAACTAAAAGATGGTAAGGATTAATACAGAAATTATAACGTGGGCACTTGGTTATCTAAACAGTTTCAAGGTCGAAAAACTAGGCACTTTGTTTGCAGAACAAAAACGAAAAGAACTTTTTGCAAACAATGCAACCGACTTCACGAAAAACAAAAAAATGCCAAATTACCTTAGTTTCGGAAACCGTTGGTTTTTCTTACTTTGATTATTTTCTAGCCACCGACCATATTATGCAATGCCAACAATATTACATAATAATATACACTGTCATATACGGGTACAGGTACAATTGATAACCTCATTTTTTTTTAAGTCGGTGAACATGTAATGAGAGGTTTTCTTTTTGAGGTATTAAAAAAAAAAATAGTTTCCAAGAACTCTTTAGATGGCGTTGAACTTACTATGATAGTTGGTGCCAAAGCCAAAACGCTTGAAAAAAAAAACATTGTGTCACGTCACATACTCTCGTTGACTGACATTTCATTTGCCTAACCTTCCGAATATAATTATAGTTTTCTCGCGCTTTGTTAAAATAAGTTTTTTTAAGTTCCGTTCCGTGCATTATCATACTAACTCCTACTAGCGCCATCTATCCAGCGACTAGGGAAGAGCTAAAAAGAAAATCCCTCATTGCAAACGCTTCTAGATGTCCTTGTGTTAGTTATAAAAACTACTCTGCGGTATCGGATAAGAAACGGTTCAAGCTACTAACGGATAACTTACTAACAGGTAACGAACAGTTACTATCTCTAACTGTTTAGCTTACTTACGAACAGTTAGAAACAAAATGTCACAGATACTCAGCGCACACCGCTGGAGGCGCAGTGCAGCGCATTTGAAGACAACAATTTAATATAAACCTTAACTACTTTGATATACGGTCAATATAAGAATAAATTCGCACGCGCTACTCGGAGCGCCGTCAAGCTTCTACAAGAGCATGCGCGCGACCGTATATCAAGGTAGTTAAGGTTTATATTAAATTGTTGTGTCCAGCGGTGTACGCTGGGCCAAAAGCTTACTCTTTAATTTTTCTATGAATCAAGTGACTAGAGACAACTGAGAGAGTGGATATTTCAAGCTAACTTTGTTTATAGAAATACCGATAGCTACGAGACGTAGGCATATTTACTAACAGTTCTATGTAAAAAACGGCCGTAAGTATCGGGTAAATAGTAGTTAGATACGCATAGATTTTTCCGCAAGTTTTTAACACTACTGAGATCAAGAAGGCAGCATCAACATACTTTTACCCAACTACAGTAAAGTCAAAAGGAAAAGTAATACATTTTTAACCGACTGTCGATACTACGACACATTGCGCTCAAGAATCAGTTTGTTTGACGTAGTGAAGACATCCTTCTTTCTTACAAATGGCATTGTCTTTAAGAAAACACATACCTACCTAACAGTGTGGGAGTGATGTAAGCCATAGTTCTAAATAACTGTCGGTAGGTACTTATCTATCCATTTTAAAACAATTAGTAAGATGAACAGATATAGGTGACGCAAGCGGTTTCGGCATTAGATCGTCTGCTCAGATTAAGGCATTGTGTACAAAACTGCTGTTGCTACACGGCATTATTAATACACGCTTCATGCAAGATTGGAAACAATGGGTGAATGAGGTTTGATTTATTAAAAACAAGCTGTTGCCCGCGGCTTCGCCCGCCCGCAAATTATATACTAAAACCTTCCTCTTGAATCACTCTATCTATTAAAAAAAACCCACATCAAAATTCGTTGCCGTAGTTTTAAAGATCTAATCATACTTAAGGACAGACGCGGGCGACTTTGTTTTATAATATGTAGTGATAGTGATTTCAATTGTTAAACATTTCTCAGTGCTAAACGTTTTAAGATCAGCAAGCAATATTTATTTCCAATATTCACGAACATCGCCACATCACGGTATATTTCATGACCGATCCATAGTCACACCAGTGTGACTACTACTACTACAACAGCCCATAACGTCCACTGCTGGACATAAGCCTCTCCCATGATGGGAGGAATTTACCGTAATCTCCACGCTTGGCAGGCGGATTGGAGATCGCAGTCATGAAAGACTAACAGAAAACGCTGCTGCCCATTCCCTGGTCTACGGAGCCGCAAGGTGTTCTGCCTCAGACATTAGTCGCCTTATAAGTGTGACTACAGTTCATTTTATTTATCTGTAGTCACACTGGTGTGACTACGGATAAATTAACCTGATCCGTAGTCACACTTGCCTTAGTGACTCAAAACTTACAAGACCTACCTACCTAAGCTAGTTTTATAATTTGAGTGAATCTCGCTTTAGACGTGCTTTAAACCCAACAACATTGCTTGGCCGTAGAAACAGGAAGATATGGTGGAAAGAAGTGCTATACCACTGTTACTCCTATTTTAATGTATATTCTATAGCTTACACTATTGCTGAGCATGATAACTCGGTTCCAAGATCGGGCCATGTTTTATTGTGTTTTACATCGATAATTTCAGTACCAGCCTCAGTGTCAGGATTTGTGCCGAGTTGATGTCATCTTATTAGGGTAGATGCATTGACTTGAGAAGTAGATGGACTGGAAATACCTACAAAAAAAAGGTGCCACAAAATTTCTCATAAAATGGCTGCCAATGATAGGGATGTACCAATTAGGGAATATAGTGTTACTATAACAAGTATCGATAATAATACTACATAATAGTTTTACGAGTCTTACTAGATATCACGTTTGAATCATATTTATAATTTACTAAGCACTTCGCCCGCGAAAATTGTGATAGCTCGGCTAATTTGCATGACATCAATATAATTTATATCCTATGTTACTCGGTAAAGATGTAGCTTTCTAATGGTAAAATATTTTTAACAGTAGTTCTTGAGTTAAATCGTAACAAACACACAAACAAAAAATCAAATCTTTCCTCTATATTATTATAGCATAGATTCTTACAGTCTGTTGTAACAAAAAAATGAGTAAGTTTAATGTTCTTCTGATATCTGACCGTTATTAAATGTAGTGTTTTTCTGCACAGAATTTATAAACAATTTTAGTCGCATCACTTTTGCGCTTTCGCTTATTTTATAGGTCTGTAGCTTCTAGTAGGTATGAGGACTAGGTTTGCCAGATACAGTAATTTCATTTCCTGGCCAATTCGAAGGATACTAATTTGGTGGGTACCTACGAAAATAGATAATGGTCTTTGTAAATTGCATTTCTTGTAATATTTTACAAACATACCAATACACATAAGTATGTCAAAAATCAACTTTAATTGCTCATACGTCATACTATGCAGATTATTTTTTAAATATGAAAACACAAACATTAATTGAGCATCGCACCTCGTTTTTAGTTATTCATTAAATAAAACTTCGGTAAAAATCAACATTTGTTTTATTTATTCAATAAACATTTGGTATGAAAACAACAATATTATGTAAGTATATCAAAATAAAACAAACTACCTATTCATTTCTAAACAATGTTAGTTTGTTCAAAAACTGCTTTCCGAGGCACGGAGGAAACTCGGTATGTAATGGGTGGTCACCCATCCACAGTCCAACCTAGGCAAACATCAGATTTTTTAACGTTGCTCGTCTCACAGAAAACAGATGACTCTTGATGTTGTTTTTTGATGGATGCCTGAAAAAAATAGGAATTTCGTTATGCAATATGTTGAAAGAGGTTAAATGAGAGATTTTTATAAGAAAGAACATTATTGAATGAAGTTGTTCTATGTGTTACTCAATGTCTGTCTGTTCTTGTCATCGTGTAAAAAAAATCTATATTGTAATAAATTCACGTATTTGGATCTCGGATTCCTGCTTTATTCTATTTCTAACAGTTTTGTATTGTGTAACGGGCTGGTGTCCGTAACTCCACGTCAAATTCGTCAGTCATAACGCGTACCTAATTTGCGTGCGAACAATAATAATCTTTTTTCGACCCGATTAGCACACGTATGTAGGTACTATACCGATATCGTACCAGCACAGCGAAGGAACTAGTATCGGAAAATATTACCGCAACGGTACCACACTATTCCACCATGACATATTATTGTAAACAAACGAATGAAATTATGAAATTAAAAAAAGGTCTGTTGGACGAAAATAAGCCCAAATATGAAGACTACAGCCATAAATTCACGATCCCTTAGCATTTTTTTCATCAAAAGTGTATTACTATGTGTAATAATTCATGAAAACCGGCTACTAACCTGTGAAAAGACAATTTAGGTTGATTATCCTTCTTTCTTGCACAACACATCATAACACAACACGCAGGCATGTTGAATAGCTGTTTTCCACCATATACGTGCAAATTTTATAGATAAACTCTTCGTAATTTTCTCACAAATCTTAAAAATTGCAAAAGTAAACACTCATTTGACAGCAGAACTACCACAAAACTCGTCGCATAATATGGCGGATACGGCACTTACCTACAACTGTTACAACGTCACAACAAAATGTTGTCATTATGAGCAACAGCTGAAATATTGTTGTCTCTTTTATCAAATACGATTACCACATTAAATAGAATGAAGCAAAACGATATTTCACATTCCGTTTCGTATTTCACTCACATTTGTCTATGCAAATGTAGGTATAGAATATCGGGGCCCCTCCATATTTCTTTCTATCTCTATGGGTAGATGACACACTAATCAATTGACATACTTTTTAAAACCTGTCAAAACGCGGTTCTCTCATAGATTTTGTATGGCAATAGCATGCTGTGACGTCACTGTTTGATCAACTCAACTATTTGTTGATTCCAAAGCAACTAAAAATCTAATTAGGCAATTAATTGAAAATAAATCGGGATTTTAGGCCCGAAATAACGTTTTTTTTTTAGATAGGTATTTTGGAATTATTGGTTTATGGTGCCATCTAACTATCGCCTTCAATAGCCATTACTGGCGAGTACTGGGTGTGTGTACCATTAGAAACACCTCTGCCTAACCCATTAAGGATTACAGGCGTACGTTTATGTAAGTATTATTATTCCAATTAAATATGACGTGAATACACGACAAGCCAAATCAAAGTCACTTCAAGAGCCACGCAAAAATAACTTTTACGGCAGGCGTACCTACCGCTTCTTTCGCAATACCCAATTTACTAAATCAAATACCTGTAGGCATCAGAGACTCAATTAATAGTAAAAACATAAAGCGTAAGCTAAAAGAATATTACATCAAGTCGATTATAACTTAACTTTTAAGGCCCTACTTCGAAAATAAATCGTAACTCGATGGGCGTGACTTAGCCCCCCGCGCGGGGAGCGGCGAATGTAGATTACGCGGTCGACTGTGCGGTCACGTGGCATCGGGATAGTCAGAGAGCCCACGACACTAAATCTAGTTCGATAACACTCCCAGTGGCTAAGTGTTAGTGACACAGCCCGTGGCTAAATAATAACAGACGCTCGGGTCGATCTTCAGGTTAAGCCGTGCTTGCCTAGGTTGGTCTGTGGATGGGTGACCACGGGGTTCCTTCCGTGCTTAGGAAAGCACGTTAAGCCTTTGGTCCCGGCTGTCATTTGCAGATCTTTGACAGTCGTTATAGGTAGTCAGTGGCCCAAAACGTATGACAACCAGTCTTACCAAGGGGTATCGTACTACGAAGTAAGTACTAACAGGGTTGTGGAGGTTAGATAGGCAGTCGCTCCATGTAAAATACAGTTATTCAGCTGCATCCGGTTAGACTGGAAGCCGACCCCAACATAGTTTTGCAAAAAGGCTAGGCAGATGATGAATTAGCCCCGTTCAAATCATAACTTGGGAGCAGCGGTGGCCCAGTGGTGGCGGCCCCGACTTACGATCAGTAAGTCGTAGGTTCAAATCCAGGCAGGCGCATTACTTTGTGTAATTTATTTCATCACCACTGCTCTCAAAACGGTGACGGAAAACATCGTGAGGAAACTGGCATGTCCTAGAACCAAAAATTCGAAGACATGTGACATCTACCAATCCGCACTGGGCCCGCGTGGTGGACTAAAGCCCATTCCCTCTCATAGAGAGAAGGCCTGTGTCCCAGCACTGGCGAACATTAATAGGCTGATGACGATGATGATGATGATGAAATCATAATTTCTGTGTAAGAAAAACCACTGCTGCATCTTCCAAACAGTGGAGAAAGTGGTTGCTACAGCGATTGAAAGTCGCTCACCACGCAGCAGATTCGGCGTTTTTTCAGCAATCACCCGGTTCCTTTCGACTTGTACTGATTGAATACGCGTGCCACGGTCACTTACGAATATTTTGATTAATAGTGCCTCCAGGTTTTTTGCATTGCAGCATCGTCATTTCGTGTTCCCCAATTAATAATGTGACTAATTATATATATCTATATGTATATCATCATTCTGGGAGTGTTATCGAAATAGGTTTAGAAATTGCATGGGCTCTCTAACTAGGAGAACCGAGTACGCACTTCTTGGGATTTTTGAAATATTAGCACACAGGTGGTATGGAGTAGACAAATAATACAAATATTTAATTTTCAACCTTTTTAGGGTTTCGTAGTCGACAAAGTGGTAAAATAAAAATTGAAAAAAAATGTTTTATTAGGGTAGCCCCCCTATATGTAAAGTGGGAAGTGATTTTTTTTTTTATTTCAACCCTGTGTGATATATTGTTGGAAAGGTATTTAAAAATGAATAGGGGTTTTCTAATATCATTTTTTGATAATGTCAATAATTTCGGAAATAATCGCTCCCAAAGTAAAAACAATGTGTGGCCCCTCTAACTTTTGAACCATAAGTTTAGAAAATATAGAACTTTATAAGGACTTTCTAGGAAAATCATTTTGAACTTGATGGAAACAACAGTTTTTGTACAAAAAAGACAAAAAGTTGTACAAAATAATTTCTGGACTAAGTTTGTAGTATATTCGTATATGCATGCATTTTTACATAATGGATATCCACCTTTAAACTCATAAGTGGGAACACTTATTGTGACGGACGGGAAACTACGGAACCCTACACTGAGCGTGGCCCGACACGCTCTTGGCCGGTTTTTTTTATTTAGTACAACATGTAATAAAAAATAATTTAGAAAACACTCATGTTGTTTTACTACCTCATTTCCTTTTTCCGCTCCAGCACAAATACAAAAGTATTTGTTTTTAACTGCTATGAAAAGAACTTGACGAAATCGTCTACCTATAATAGGGAATATGCACGTAATTTTTTCTTCACCTAAATCAATGAAATACAGTACTATCAACCCAAGAAAAGTATTAAAAGTTAAGTTCAACTACTATTGTCGCACAAAAATAATATTAAACTCCTTCAATTTTCTACGACAGTTCAAACGTCCGTAGCTGTCGCGGCCATGATATGACGTCATTATCCACAATCTGCCTTGTTTACATCTAATTTTTTTGGCCTTAGTTTTTTTTTTAATACTGGTATTTTGCTGCAACCGGTAAAACTGGAAGCCGACCCCAACGTAGTTGGGAAAAGGATGGGTAGATGATGGTGAATAATTGTAGGTATGTGCTTTATTCAAGTAAAAATTGCAATAACAATATTAGCGTTGAACCTCATCTGGCAGCATGGAATCGCACTTTTCCGTGGTCCTATCCTTTTCTGTCGCTCAGAACCATAATTTGCTAGAACGGGAATGCTATCGCACGCGGCAGCATCACCGATGCTATCGGGCGCACGCTCTGTATCTCGCTCTAACAAATGACGGTTCTGGGCGATAGAAAAAGATACGAGTTCGATTTCGTATGGCAGTGGTTCTTCTTCCTCATCTTCGTTATCGACATCATGTGGTTGTTTCCTTTTATTTCTGAAATAAAAACGATCATCAACATTCAAGTGGAGCATAATTAATCAAATTCATTCATATCGTTTTTTATTATTGATAACCACGATAAACCATGCCTCAAGAAAGATCAAAAAATGAATTTCGACTAAACTCACCTTTTTTCGCAATTTAAAAGCTGCTCCAATCTTTTTTCTGCTCTAAGTGTGTCATACGCGGTAATAGTATTTGACGTATTGTTGACATAATTCTAACCCAAAATTAATTTTAAGTTTATTTTAGCCATTTTTATATTTATGAAATAAATCGCAAGAATAGTCTTTATATACCTATTCAACACTAATTAAGTAACAGTCTACTAACTTTTACTATACGAACAATTATCAAAATCACGAAAATCCGATAGCACCGATCTGCAAACAAATGTCATAGGTTCGTCGTCGATGAAGTGCACCGGGCGACTGATCTTCTGAGCGAGCGAAAGTGATGCAATTACTTTTGAAACACAAAAGAAGAGATAGCTACAATGTGCGTGCGCTCGGAATAAAAGGACGTATGTGCCAAAACGAATTCACTCTATTTTTAACAAAATAAAGGTATAACATTTAAAATGACTTTGAGTAAACTTTGATATAATAATTTTCTATGTTTTAAAGTAAATTCCGTTGAATATCTCTTAAGCGTTACGCCGTGATGTTGAAAAAAGTAAAAAAATAGATGTAACTTTGCAATGTTTTTGAATCGAGAAAAAAACATTTAATCGTGTATTCCTTTTACACGATACTAGACCAAAGAGTCAAAAAACATATACCAGAATGTTAGATCCCTATTCTACATACTCAACAAGTTACACGAAATAGAAAAACCACATTTTTTTCAACATATCACCTTAAGGTCTAATTGTGTGCTTTGTTTATGTGTTTTTGAACATGTAATTTATAAAATAATAAAATAATTCTATAGCTTACCAGTAAACACGCTAGCCTGACTCTTGCCCAGACTGAACTGCGTCTCCAGGTACTTGGGCAGGAAGACGACGAAGCCCGACACGATCATGAGCTCCATGCAGGCGCCCAGGCACGTCACCACGTACACCGGGTTCTTGAGGAGCCGCCACATCGATACGGGTATATCTGCGGATCGGGAGATAGATATAAATTGGTGCCAGTTAAGATGAGAATAGCGGTCATTAGACCCACCTACATTTATTAAACTTTTTAACTTTGAAAACCAAAAATAAGCCTGTTAAGTCTGGAATCGTCATTTATCGTGTTCTTCAACATTTTTTGTAATGAAAAACGATACATATGGATTATTTGTTTTGGTTCGTACGAACGAAGAGATATTAGGGAAAGGGCAATGACCGCTATTCTCATCTTAACTGGCACCAACTATAGAATTCTTCTTTATTATGTACTACAAACAAAATAAGTACAGTTGTAAATAAGTAGAAATTTTAAATAACTTGACACGATGCGGTCTTATCGCTAAAAGTCAACAATGTTTTCAAGACTGCAATAGTTTCAGGAGGTCAGTGATCGAAGACTCTCCCGCCTGATCATCACTAAGCTAATTTTTGCTTGCACTCGCAACATAGAAACACTCTCTAGCCCCGCCCCGTTGACTTTGTATAGAAATAATGAATGAAAAGATACCAAATCGGCCGAGCGCACTGATGACGCACGCCAAACGAGGGTTATTGTTATTTTGCGCGCCAATATTGACGCTTTACTAATAGGCCCAAACATTAAGGGGGCGTGGCTCGGCGCCTCCGCAAGATTTAAGCGAAAAAATTTTTAACTGGTTAGGCGGAAAAGACCCCGACTGTACATGCGTTATTTTTTGTGTAATAAAACAACACTGAAACAGTCTTTGGCTTACACACAACAAGGATATTTAAGAAAAGATTTCAGCAAGAAATATTTAAAAATAAAAAAACTACTTAAACATTTGAAACCCATTTATGAATACAGCATAGACTGGCAAAAAACTATACGGCATATGTGCCGTATAGTTTTTTGCCAGTCTATGCTGTTTCCCAAATAATTCAAGGAAGACATATAATATTTACGGAATACCATGTATGTAGACTGTACCTTTGATATCTTTCCCGTAGCCAGTATCCTTGATATCTGTCTGCGGCTTAGCTGGTGTTTTGGACGTAGATGCTCCACTGGCAGCCGCGGCTTTCTCCACCAGTCTGATCTTCTCCTTCTCTCGCACCAGTACTTTAGGAAACGAAAAGAAGGGAATGGCGACCAGTATGAGGAGGAAGCCACAAAGTAGGAAGCCACCCCACCACATGCCCACCCAACGGTGATCACCGGGATCTGTAAAAAAAAATTGAGGAATACTTATTGGAGAATCCAACACCAAATTCGATTACGAAGCTGAAAGGCACTTGTTCTCGCCGTCATTGCGATCTTTTTTTTGTTCTACACCATACCTGGGAACCTTCTAGTTACAGAGATATTGAGGGTCGAAGTTCCAACTTTTCGACAAGTTTTTTTTTTTTAATACTTACAAGTTTTTAATGTAAGGTTTTTACTTTAAACACCTCCACGACCCCCGTACTATTCAATCTATCCATCAGCACAATGTTTTGAGTGCGTGACATTGATTTCTACCACAAAACATGATTTTTCACCCCAAAAAAAAAACTCGTTTCCCAGCAATATTTTTTGCGTAAAGTTACTTAATTTGATGTACAGAATGCATGGTTGACGGCTTCGTGGTGAGGTCTTTTACATCCTGTAGAGTTATTCCAAGAAGTTCTGTTGATGTTGTGTTCATCTTTTTCAAATATGCAAAAAACGATGGCCGCATCAAATTTGAATGTGGTCAGATTACTCACCTATTGAGATGATGGTGCCAGAGAACGAGTCCATGTGGAAAGATAGCAAGTATGCGCCGAGAAGGAACCCGAGGACTGGGCCGAAAGCTGCCATACTGTACATACATCCTATGAACAAAACAATCGCACATTTAGCTTTTGTATAATCGAATCAGTTTCACCCGCGTTTAATTAAGGGCTATATATGCCTGCTATAAATGGCTTAGCATGATCCTCCGTTACGCCTAAAATACTGCAGCATTCATTTTGAAATAAATAAATGGTAAAGTTGAGGATCCTATGTGACACGATTCCATAAATTTTTCTCGATAGAAAAAAAATCCAAAGTTACCTCCAAATCGAACAATAAACCGCTGGTATTAAAAAAAATACTTCAAATTAGATCATGAAACTTTGCATACTAACTGAACTAACTATAAAGCAGGTCTTATGTGTTTTATTTTTTTAGTCCAATCAATAGATTTTTGTAAATCGCAAAAAACCACTCATTTCGCACTATTTGGCCGCAGTGACTGACGTAACAACCGCTTTGTAGTGCAAGCTGATTAAGAACTTTATTATAACAGTTTTTCAAACGAAGTTTGAACCACCACAAATAGAGTTGCCAGTTTTAGGTTTAGAAGGGCCTTAAGCCACGGGATCATACTACCGCTGTATAATTTAATTATGTACGGTCGAACAAGCTATTTGGTTAACATTTTACAATGTAACTGTAAACCAAATAGCTTGTTCGACAGCAGTATCCTATGTCACTATTTTGTCCTAACCTAATCCATAAACTATGTGTGCCAAATTTCATCTAAATACGTTCAGTACTTTTTGCATGAAAGACTAAACAACATTGATATGTTTAATTTATCAATGAGTAATAAACATCCATGCTCACGAACTTTCGTATATGTATAAATAGTATAGGTAGGTACTTAGACTTACTTAATTAGATAATATTTTTGGCAATAACCTAATTCTAGAATGACATGCATTATTCAGATTATGTTATTGATTAGGATTATGATATAATCAACAAAATATAGGTGAGTATTTATCTTTCACGGACATTATGCAACTAACAACAAATTAGCTCCTATCAATCACAAGCAGCATGTACGAGGAAGATATCATATCATCGCATTGTCCTTTTGTGACGTGGGTAATGTGTCAAACAGTAAGTGCACCCGGCACTCCGATACGGTGGAAAGTAGGTCGTGTTATGTGCGGCTGCAAATGGCGCGGGTTCCAGCGCTAATATCAATGGCTTCCCAAATCGGTTAGCGTGAGAAAAATTTCCATACGCTCCATTTACTTTATTAGCGAGCACAACCTACAAAGGTCGATTTGAACGTTATAGAAACGTCACACTGATAAAATCGACCGAATAAAATTATACTCCCTAAAGAAATTAATGGTAGGTACCTAATAAGAAAAATTGCTGTGATGTAAGATTGTATTGTGAAAATATTGCGTGCTGGTATTGCTTGCTTCCATAACTTTCAATTTCATTCAGTTTAAAGCGGCAAGTGTTTGGTTTAAGAGATAAATGTTTGTGGAAACGGTATTGTCGTGTGACATTGTCCCCGAGCCGAGCATTGTCCTGAACCTCGACGATATCTTGAGACGGCATCGGCAGTTTAAAGTAGGGTCATTGCGCCGGTTAGCGACCAGTTAGCTGAGTTCCCCACTTCAGATGAGGAAAAAAAAATGTTGTCTACACGCAAAATAGTATTTGTTAATGTGAATTTGTCCCAAATATAATCTAGTTTGGGTACAATACATAAAATAAAATACATTCATACAAAAATATTTATAAAATGCTGAAAAAGTGAAAATATAGCGAAAACGTCGGTTTACGACCATTTTTATCAGTTTATGACCACCAGTGTGCTGGTTTGCGACCGCTATTCTAATATGAAAAATATGTCATTAAAACAATTATAATCGCTTTAAAAATATTTTAATGTTTACCTCGTTAATAAAAACAAATATGGGAATCATTATTTTGGTGTAATGTTTTTTTTTTTAATTAAAAATAACAATCTTACATTTCGTAGGAACTTAATCATACTTAGTTGTAATAGAATTAACATTCATTAGTCAAACAAATTATATGTACATTTAAAAATAATCAACATCAATATTTTCTAGTCATCTGGTATAATATTATTTTATATCATCGAAAGCTTTTTTCAGGGCTTCTTCAGGGTAGGTACTGGACAGTCTCTTTATTTTATTTTTTTGACTTTTAATTATTTGGGAGCTCCATCTAAAAAAATTATAATTATATTTATTGTTGTTTTTATGACAGTCTTACCAAGGGGTATCGTATTACCCGGTACTAACTGGGTTGTGGAGGTCAGATGGGCGGTCGCTCCATGTAAAATACTGGTATTCAGCTGTATCCGGTAAAACTGGAAGCCGACCCCAATATAGTTGGGAAAAGGCTAGGCAGATGATGATGTTGTTTTTATGACTCATTTTGTTTTAAACTGAAAAATAATAATATTTAGTTTTCGACAGATTAGGTACAACCGCTTGCTAAAATAATTATTAACCGGACATTTCATTAACCAAGCAAATTAAAAAAATCAGACGTGGTCGCATACTCAATGAACTTTCATACTTATTTTTGTTAGCGGCCGTTATTTTTCTCATACAAAATTATGGTGGCCGGAAACCAAAGTCTTTATTTCGATTATTTTGGTTTACGACCACCCAATTTTGTACGTAAATTAAACAAAGTTCTTTCAAAGAAACTGGTGGTCGCTTACCAAAGTACTACAAAGAAAACCTTTTACAATGCTACCTTAAAAATTGTAACAGTCCTGTATGAAGCAGTACGATCATATTAATCAAAACAAAATAATGCGGTTCTCGTCGGTTTGCGACCATGTGGTCGCTATCTAACGTTTTTGATAAATAAGCATTTCGGTTACCGACCACGGGATTTTATCTTAATAATAAGTTAAAAAGTTGCAAAATACAACTAAATAATAAGCAAAACTTATCGATTGTACAATTTAACATCTAACTTGTGTGTAAAATATGAAATAAGTAATAAAACTTAGCTTTGAGCGCCGCGCGCCGTGTTATTTTTTTTCCAACTCGCGGTATCATATCATCTCGCGGAATCAAGACGCGCACTGAGCAATTTTTTTTCGGCTCTGGGTTAACCCATTTGTTTTAAACTGTGTTAATTCTTATTTCATAATTATTTATAAAGCACGTTAGATTTATTTTTTATCTAGGTTACCTCTACAAATACTATTATCTTGATTTAAAGAAACTTAGTCCGTCAAATGGTCGCCTACTGAAGGTGGTCGCGATACCGGCGAAACGACCCTACGCCGTACGCCTTTCATTATTAAATAAAGCGGATATAAATCGATCGATATAGACCTCCTTCTGGCGTTCCGAGTGGCTCTCGGAACCAGGTCGCGTCCATAGGAATCTTAACGTAAAGGGTCTTCTTAAAACCCCTCCCTTCAATGACGCTACAACGAAGTGTTTTTATACTCGATCTATTTCAAAACCAAACGTTGAAATGAAAATGAAAAGAAAATGTTACTTTACAGTGTTATGTTTTCGCTGAAATGGCTTTTTTCAGGACAGTAACAGTAAGTATCAGCTGTAATATAAGAGGAACTGGGTCAAGGCTGCGGGCCCATGACTACGGTTCATTTCCAAGGCATCGCATTTTGATCGTTCCAACACAATGTAGGATTCAATATAACGTTCCTAACCAAAATTTGACGTTAGGGTGGGACAGGCTTTATTTATAAGGTCGGAGGGTCACGGCCTTCTTTTTATGTTCTAAATAAATTATTATGTGCATAATAAATATCAATTTCAGTTATGCGCAGCTTAATTACCATTTCCATTAGTAATCTAATCATGAATAAATCACAATAGGAGACTTGTGACTCTTGTGAGTAGGCTATTCGTTTGTATAGCAAAATTAAACGATAATGAGCAATAAAAATAATTTGTTAATTTTTGTTAATGCGGGTCGATTAATTTATGGGTCATTTTGTTGGTCAACAACAAACTGTATATTGTGTACTGAGGTCATAAACAAACTAAAAACGACGAACGAGATAACCGTGCTGTATGGAACGGGCAGGTTGAGCTGCCCGTTCCATACAGCACGGTTATCTTTCTAGAACGTTCTCTTCAAACATTACAAATAGCATGCTCCGGATCATCGACCTTTCACGTGAATCCTACCTACTATTATATTATCCTGCTCTATTACTGTAGTAGATAGACCGTATAAATAGCAAAACGTGTGATGCATTAATAGGTGCGCCAGTACTTGATTCAAAACATTACTTTTAATTGGGTATTTTGTAGGTAGCCACTATCTTCATAGTTCGATCAGTAAATATTGACAGTTTGCGTCTAGTTGCATTCTCTATCGCATATTATCGTACAAATAATAACGCAGACGCGGTTATTATCTCGTACACAATGATGGTCAACATTGTTATTTCGTAGGTATTGTTAGTAATTTTCAAACTGAAATTAAGACTAACATGGTTAAAAAAGTATATTCAAATTCAGTGTTTGTAAACACGTTCTATTTGAACGCGTGATGTTGATAAAAATGCTTTTACTTCTAGTGAATGCTGTAAAATGCAAAAAGCAAAGCAAATTAAATTAATTAAAGGTGTGTGTTGGTTTTGTTGAAGTTCAGTGACTTGTTAGCAGTTTATGCACAGTTTATGTTAGGGGACATCGTTACACACACGGGGACACGGTACCGCAGGCTGTCACGACAGTAAAGGCATGAACGACTCCAATGATATCAAGTGGACACGCCGACAGTATAATAAGCATCACGACACACTACTATTGAAGTCGTTTCAAAGTTAACAAAGGGTGATAATAATTTATGGGATTTGCAGTGAGTTTAGCACTGCAGCGATATGCCTTATGACATCAGCTATGATTTCATTTTGTTACGTTGATCGATTTCAATAAACAAGTTTGAGAGGATACTAGTCACTACTAGACAAACAAGGTATGCGTACGATGTTATTATTCTCAAAGGTGCTGCTACATCATTTGGAACACAATTGATTCGTGTTTGACATCAGCCTAAGATAATGTGCCCATTGATTTCGTGATAGTTGTCGGCCACACAAAACAAACAACGTGAGTTATCGCCGTTATCGGTATAAGTCAAGTAGCTGCACGAATTGCCTTCAGCACGGTCAAACTAAATCGTGATGCAACGAAACAATCAGAGGGAACCTGCAGTAGAAAACTGTACAAATTAAACGAATAACGATTTTAACTTCGCTAGTCACTATATATTTGTCCCGATACAAACAAGGAGACCCACTTCTGAATCTTTGTAAAGTTTCCCAGACAATAGGGTAGATAACACCAACCTAAAAAACCTCTCTAAAAAATACACTTTATTTTGGGCCTGAAACCTGAAACCCGCTTTATTTTCAATTAATTGCCAAATACGATTTTTAGTTGCTTTGAAATCAATAAATAGTTGAGTCATTGAGTTGAAAAAACAGTGACGTCACAGTTTGCTATTGCCATACAAAATCTAAGAGAGAACCGCGTTTTGACAGTTCTTAAAAAGTATCTCAATTGATTGGTGTTTCATCTACACCATTTTAAAATATCTTCCCTTTAAAAAAGGCTCTATCCTCGGACCTCCTTATTCAGGTGTTTTTGGCTTTTTGGTGCGTCTTCTTTCACCTATACTGCTACATATAGTACGTGCGAGTGTTACTCACCTATATACATGCTGGAGGACTCTGGGCGCACGTGGTCGTCCACGTACGTGGTGCCGAGTGTGAGCAGCGGCGACCCCCCGCAGCCCAGCAGGAGCTGCGCCACTATGAACACCATCACTGGCATGAATGTGCTCGGGGAACTCTGACAAATTAATACAATTCATTACTCATATAATCGCATCACGTTCTTCTATCCAAATTGGATGGGGAATTTGACTTTGGCGACTAATGGATGGGAAACCCTTGCATGTCTTAATTTCGCGCGCAGAAACATTTGAAGTGCGGAAGTGCTTGATTTGAAGTTACTACTGTTACTGTTAGACTGCGTCATCCCACTGCTGGGCAAAGGCCTCTCCCCATGACTTTCAATTGTTTCGATCCAGGGCTAATGTGGATCACTGTTCATTGGTGTTGTCCTGCTCGTTCCGCCATCTTCAACGAGGTCTGTCTGATTTGAAGTTATACTTAACTATTGCTGTAATCATATGATTATGGACCTTATCTCCTGTTTGGTAGAACAATACTCCACATCTGGATTTAACTAGACTGCTGTCAATGAGTGTGAACCAACCTTAATGCAGTTGTCTGGTCTCAGGTTGCTGGGTGGTAAACCTTGCGAGAGTCGTCCCAAGCCGCCCATATCCTGCTCCAACGCCCGTGGCAGTCGACAGATGTTGTCATCAGATTTGTTGTTCATCAAAGTTTCGCTATTCACTTCCGCTATAAAGTGCGGAACGACGAATACTAACGACCCAATGCCCATAATCACAGCACCTAAAATAACAAATCTCGTAAACATTTTGTTGCTGCGAATGAAACTGAATTCGCTCCATAATGAAATGGAGGAACAAAGGCTGTCTTTAATAAGCGATTGATAGCCAGGTCAAGGAATAAAGTAATGTAAGCTCAAAAGCCTTGCGTAACACTTAAACAAATAAGATTGGTTATGAAATATGTAAGCTAGAAGTTCAAGTAATCATTCATCCTTACCGACTGCGATCCAGACTGGAATGTGTCTCCTGCTGCCGAGATACGACACGAAGATCACGGTAATGACGTTACCGATCTCGTAGCTGCTCGCGATGAGTCCGGATAGACTCGACGGGATTTCGAAGCGTTTCTCGATTGTTGTGATCACAGAGTTTATGTAGCCGGAGCTCAACGCTTGTTGTAGCGTTACCAGGAACGAAAGGAAAAATACAAACACCTGAAAGAAAGCATCCCTTACAATATGCTCCAGTGCAATTTATAAATCTATCACGAATCTTTTTAATACTTACTTTAATACTAGAAAATTGCTGTATGAAAAGCGGCCTCCACGACAAGATACCGCAATCTCTTGCGTCATGTGGAATGTCTAATATTTCTGGGTATAGCTGCCGAGGCTTTTCTCGTTCCTTGTCCCGCTCGCGATCTCTACAAATAGAACGAAAATACGCGTAAGTTCCCGTGATAACATTACTTTTGCTGCAGCTAGATGAATAAAACTACAGCAGCTGTGCACATTAATCAATTTATTCACGGCGCGTGCGCAGGTTGATATAATGACAGGTATTTCCTAACTTTCTGCTGGGTAATCTAACACTATTGTACTCGTAAACTGACGGTAAATTAATGTCTCATGCGGTGCGATCTCGAATTTAAACGAGTTCGTCGGTTCCGGTGTCATAAGTGCGAATGAGAGCTCAATATGAGTACAATGCACTGACGGGACCATCTATTAAATTACTACACAAAGCGAACTTGGCTTCGGGTTGCAGATCTTTTTACCACAAATTCATTTAATAAGTTCATATACTCGTAGCTAGTGGTAGCACGAATCATAATGATATATTATTCTATCTATGGTAGTTCACCTGTCGCATATGCCGGCCGAAGGGTTTCGGCTGTGGCACTTGATGGACTCCCGCGGCG
Organism: Xestia xanthographa; assembly: GCA_905147715.2. NCBI lineage: Eukaryota > Metazoa > Arthropoda > Insecta > Lepidoptera > Noctuidae > Xestia > Xestia xanthographa. The sequence continues at coordinate 22,303,040 of LR990642.1, read as the reverse complement.
GGTGCGGTGGGAGCGGGGGGGTGCTGGGCCCGGCCTCGTCGCCAGCGCCGTCTGCGCAGCCCGACTCCGCGTACAACCCCGTCATCGCGTACATTGACTCTTGCCTCCTGGAAATGTGGTTTCGTGTAAAATTTATTGAACTCCTGGGGCCCAAGACCCAGATAATGCATAATCTTTATGTACACACACATGGTGAGATAAGGAATATTTTCAAACGCATAAAAATAGTTCCCCCTTTTGGTGATTCCAAGTTGGTAGGTATTTACAATCTGGTATTTAGCGTTTATCTCCATTTTTCATGGAGTATTTAAATGAGTAATCACTGAATTCAATGGAACGGTATCAGGGCCGATTATCTACATAGATAAATGTATGATCATTATAATAAATATGACCTCGTGGAGTCGTGGCCGTGCTCATCACAGAACAAAAACAATCGTTAACATAAAATAAGAACAAATTGTAATGACTGCAACTGCAAAATTTAACGAATATCTAGTGTTTCCAGTTAAGTTGTTAAAACACCACTTTACTAGTTTTAAAAGGTATCGTGAGAGTGGGAAGAAAGCAGTGTTTTGTAATGTACATGTACTTATGTTTTGATTTAGCATACTGTGATATAATGTTGTTACTCTCAGCATAATACTTTGCTCAATCTGAGAAATCAGACTTAACTCAAAACAGAAATCAAGCACTGTACCCATCGGTAGCAGTACTTGATGCTAACAGAACAGCATCTCTGATATCTCTCTCTATAAATAATAATGAACGTTTGTCCTCTATGCGTAAGCCAGACGATCTACGAGATGCCATGACGAAAAATAAACTATGCGTTCCTAACCATTGATCTGATTGTGATGAAACTTTGATCCTTCTGTGTACGCCTGCGAAGGTTCCTGGACCAAAAAAACTATATTCACGTGGGGCATTGCAACGCATGCAAAGTACAGCAAATTAGTAATGCAATTTTAACCATACAAATGCAGCTGGTTCTATTTTTAACTAGAATCAATAAACAACATATTGATTTTATAGCCCAATACATTCGCATGCCATAATTGCAATTAATTAACCGACTGGCTACAACAGCGGGGCTGATAATGAAACAATAGCTTCAATTGCAACAAGTTAAAGAATAAAGCCGGTACTTAATAGGCTTGTTAAAATATATTATGTATTGGCTCCGGAAGGAACTGTCTAAAAGACCAGCACACCGCCCACGACTTCGGCTGCACGTTTCACACACTTTCGCACATCTCCTTTGAAAGGTATATTTGGAATTTGTATCATTGCTATCTCAATTATTTGTAAGACAAATTCAACGATATCAAACAGAGCTCTACTTTTATGTTTAGTTGAGGAGTTCCCCATGGTTTGGGAGTGAGGTTTTTAAAACTTGCTTTTGAACGTCAATTCTTGGGTCAAAAGGAAAAGTAGTGTTTCCAATGCGGAAATACAGGAAACGTCAAGCGATAATGATACAATAATAATTGTTGTATCAAAAGTGGACATCGTGAAAATATTTCTTGATATGACTGCCCAACATAAAAACAATCCAATTGGATGAATTGTATACAAACGTTTTCCTATTCTATCGAATTATACAGTTTGCAAATTCAAATGACCCGCAAGTTCAACGTACAAAGAGTACCAAAGCTAATTCAGATAGTGATAAAGCGACCAGTAACAGTAGTTAAACCGGAACGAGGAGTAAGTGGGTCATCATAATAATATCGTAAAAGATACACTCGAGAACCGGAGCGCATAGAAACACCAATGTTTATTTACTGAATTAGGCTCTGAAATGAAACACGTGCTGGTTAAAAGTACGCCTCTCGACTTTCAGCAAAAGGCATCGTGTCGGCCTACCTCTGCTAGTAGATTACAATGCGGAAAAAAATGATTTGACACAGGCAGCCATATCCGACATGCACGTGATTGTTTCAGTAAAGTTATAGACAAAAATAGAAAGCCAATGTATTGTTGGCAGAAATAGTCGGACTCCTGAAACAATACCAACTGTCCCAAATAACTCTATTTGTGACGAGCGAAATTTTAGAATATGGTTTACATTGTTTCATCCAAAACTGCTCTGAATCATATCAGAAAGGATGAGTGAAAGTTGGCTTGCGAAAAATAATTCCGGATGAAGCCATGGAAATTCACTGGCGAAAAAAATGCACTGTGAAGGACCTATTAATATCCCGAGCAAAGAAATGTTGTGAAAATATATACGGGTGTTACATTTGTATAGAGGAGCTCGTGGCTAAATAGTAACAGCCGCTCGGGTCGATCTTTAGGTTAAGCCGTGCTTGCCTAGGTTGGTCTGTGGATGGGTGACCACCCATTACATACCGTCGAGTTTCCTCCGTGCCTCGGAAAGCACGCTAAGCAGTTGGTCCCGGCTGTAATTTGTGATCTTTGACAGTTGTTACAGGTAGTCATGGACCCAAAAAGTCTGACAACAGTCTTACCAAGGGGTATCGTATTACCTAGTACTAACTGGGTTGTGGAGCTCAGATAGGCAATCGCTCCATGTAAAATACTGGTATTCAGCTGCATCCGGTTAGACTGGAAGCCGACCCCAACATAGTTGGGAAAAGGCTAGGCAGATGATGATGACTTAATATATTTGTATTCATTGGCCAAGATGTGATCAGTGTGATCACTGATCACACAGTAGGTTATCCACAATTATAATTAGCAGTAGCGGTCTGGATATCAGCATCAGCACTGCAAGTACGTAGCAATCGATAACGATCGAATCGATACGATTCGATAAATCCGACTTTTCGATTGGTTAAAAACTCATTTTATCGAGAATAACTGTCAGATTTATCGAATCGTATCGAATCGAGTGCTACGTACTTGCACTGCAGGTGCGAAACGGAATATTGAAACTAATCGTGGTGCATGGTGGACAGTGGTACCTATTATTGGTAACATTGGTAGCTGTTACCGACCGATTATAAATAACTGGCTCTTCTTTTTAGGATCTTTGATTTGTTCTAATCTATTCTAGTGCCAGCTATCCTTCCTTTGTATGGACATAATAATGCCAATTGGTGGAATGGTGGATAAAGTCTGCTTTGGCTATAGATGACCCGATGCACGATGGTGGTCTATACAGCATGAATCAGAAAGAGTAAGTTGGGTTAGTATTGAAATTCTGGTCTGAATACAATGTCGGTCTAATCGAGACAGTTGTTGCGTTTGGTGGTTTGCACCACACCCCTAAAATACAGGGTGTCAACAACCTCATCACGAAGCCGTCAACCAAGCATTCTGTACATCAAACTGAGTAACTATTGCTGGGAAACGACTTTTTTTTTGGGGTGAATGTTTTGTGGTAGAACTCAATGTCACTCAAAACATTGTGCTGATGGGTGGATTGAATAGTACGGGGGTCGTGGAGGTATTTAAAGTAAAAAAAATACAATAAAAATTTGTATATAAAAAAAAACTTGTCAAAAAGTTGTAACTTTGACCCCCAATATCTCGGTAACTGGAAGGTTCCCAGGTATGGTGTAGAACAAAAAAAATGATCACCATGACGGGGAGATCAAGTGCCTTTCGGCTTCGTTAAGAGGTTTTTTACACCCTCTATGAGCACACCTTTCAGTTACACGCTGAATAATGTGAAGATAGTTAACCAACCTGTGCCCTTTCCTGTGCTGAGGCGCGGCGTTGGTGCCGCCCGCGTTCGGTTGCCGTTCGCCCTCCGTCATCTTGTTGTGGAGATCCGCGTCTCACCGCACGCCCATACCAGTCTTCACTTCCGCACTTCTCCACCTGACAAAAGATTTACAAACTTAAATAAACACATATTTTGTATTCACACATCTGCGTCGTTGGTTTAGTGGTCGCTAGCGTAACTGCTGTGCGTGAGGTCCTTGATTTAATTTCGAAGTTGAGCAGTATTAGTGGGTTTTTTAGAGATGTAACGGATATCCGGTAACTTTTCAGTATCCGGGCTATCCGGCCCAAATTTTACTATCCGGCCGGATACCGGATATTAACTCATTATCGGCCTCGCAGTTCGCCGAATATCCGTTATTCGGTATCCGGCCAAACAACTATCCGTTTCATCATTTGTTTTTTTTCCATCAGGAATTTCTTAGTATCAGTCACGGAGTGTGGATTTGTGCCTGGCTTATGGTAATTGGCTCACACCCTATTACATAGGACTTCAACATAGCTGGTAAAATGTGGGTGTACTATTAAGGACACGTCTGCGTAATCCTTCAGGTCAGGGATCACAGGCGTAACGTAATGATGCTTTGTGTTGTGATGATTGAAAACAAGCGAGAAATATTTACCGTACTGAAAATATTATTTTCAGCAAACGGGTGTGTAATAGTGATCATAACGTTTATGTAATATTTCGTGCCAAGAATAAATCCCTGTTCACAGAGTGCTTTACGTTATTCATTGAAAAACAATGTCGAGGAGAAATATGTATCGCGGACGGACAGGTGAAGAGTCTATTATTAGCCTTGTCATACTCATCTCTATACTTGTCTACGCTTTTCTTACATACATGAGAAATATTGTGTTATGAATTGTGACCATCTGGATTGTCCAGGTAGACATGACGTGTGGGTGTGTCCAGGTGGACATGAAATGTGGGTGTGTCCAGGTGGACATGAAATGTGGGTGTGTCCAAGTGGACATGACATCTGGTCATGTCTAGGTGGAGCTTTACAGAAACATAACTTTTTTATTAAAAAAATATGCATGACATAAAAATGAAGACGCAATGAAGATATTGATCCGAGAATTTCGCAAATAAAATATGTACCATAAACTAAAGTTAAATCGCTATATCAAGCTGACACGGCAAGGTCAGGTTGACGCCTCAGTACCGAAGGTTGATGGTTCCTCCGTAATGGCAATTTGACTAAGGGCTACGCTAGCACGTTAGTGAATTTATATTCACGTTACGTTAAAATGTGTTAGCTACTGTATTCAGTTACGAAACGATATGAGTCATGTTACACAAAACAATGGATCAGCATTTTTTTTATTTAGACCATTTACAAAATGTGGCAAGAATGATGTTTTGCGTGAACGATATACCAAACTAATTCTTTTACAAAACTGTTTGATGAATAGAGTCCTATTACATTTTTTACGCAAATTCATGATTTTTGACGCAGTAATTTCCAGCATCAGTTAGATATTTTGATTATTTGCTTATGAATAACAATAGTGCCATTCTCTTTCTTGTAAGTTGGAGTTAGACATTTTCATTTTTATTTTCGTGTAATTTACTATAAATATTTTACGAACTCAGTTTGCAGGAAAAACCGTCGGCGATGGAACTTTGACGCTCAAATTCACATTGTTACATGCAATTCTTATAAAAGCTAAAATTACTGAAAAATAAGCTGAATGTTTTACTTGTTTATTGGAGTTATAGAATTTCTTTAAATTCCTTGAATTTTCACGGAAAAAATCGTAAAGAAAGCGTAATTTAAGCCACAAATGTCTTGATCCAGCGTCCATTATATTCATCAGTCGCATGTCAGTCTCGTTTCTAATTTTCGTCAGTCAATCGACAATCATCCGGAGATCGCTATTATTATCGACTCGTGTACGCCGACGGAAATAATTTGACCCAGGAAGTAAAAATCTAAAATTTGCGTAAAAATGTAATAGGACTCTTAAATGATAAGTGTATTATTTCAGATCCACAGGATTTAAGAATTATTTAATCATAAAACCAATTACTTTCTTTGTCAATTGGCGAAAGCTGGCCGAAAACAAATCATGCCTCCAAAGCCTGTTTTTGGAGGAGCGGGGCTATTCGGACTTCGAGGTTGAGGCACAGGCTTACGATGCCTGCAATCAAACTTGATTTAGCGTAATATTTTTAAACAATAAGCCTTTGTGCCATGTTCACAGACACCACAAAACCTTTTTATTTGTTATTTTAAATAGTTTCAATAATTTGTGGTTTACAATCACGCTGTTGGTCACCAGAAGAGTCTAAAATCTTTTATTAGAAATTCCAAATACGTATAAAACCGCGGTGGGTTAGCCGGTTATTATTGGTGCGATGACTCCGTGTCATGCCCCCTGCGTTGTGATTGCACATCTGTTCCGTCCTGCGATGAGTCTTGGAGTTACAGGCGAATTGTTTACAGCACAGGTGGCCAATGGGAATAGAGGAGGAATATGATAGAGCAGGGATATTATGTTGTATTTGCCACACTGTTATAAAAATAGACTAGCTAGACTGATAGACTCTATTTTTTGTATGGTCATACTCATTGTGCAAAAGAAAACGGGCCCATAAGCAAATAACGTACTTATTTAATTCTTTCAGTTAATTTGATAATTCTAAGCCTGTATCCACAGAATCTTGTAAATTAATAAGCCAAGAGCAGTTGCTGGCAATTTCGTCATAAAATTCCGTTAAACAACGGTAAGTCAACATCAGGGTAATGAGACTTCGACAATAATAATTAGGTATATCAAATAATTTGGGATCAGGGAAGGAGAATGGTGATGACGATAATTATTATATTATTATTAAAACTTTTTTTTTTCTAAGTGTTGTAAACATTATGAACTTAAATTATTTTTTTTCAAATCGGACAAAATATATAAGTAAACCGTCTTTTTTTTGCAAATGAGCGCAGCTAGTACCTACATAATAGGTAAGTCAAGTTGACAAGTTCTCACAGTGTTTGACAGCAATCGATCGATCGTCTTGTTATAACAACGACGTTATGCCAAGCGGTTAATAGACTCGATCAAGTCGAGGATTCATTTCCATATATCTTCTAATAAGATTTTCCTCAAGGTTGACCTATTTATGACACAAACAGGCAGTTCGGATGGAGTACCACGTCCAAATAGAGCGGCTAATGTAAGTCATTCACATTTCTAAGAACATATTGCAATTGGGTTGATTGCGGTCAAACTGCCAGTGAATTACGTACCCCGTGCTGGGTAGGTGCGGTACATATCTAACGGGAAATATTTGCGGTCATTACTTCGAGCAAACGCTAAAATATCGAGTCTAAAGTCTAAACTTACTGCTAATATTTTTTCTTGCCAACATCAATAATTTTGCGGTAATTTCTCTGTTATTATTCAGTTTGCTCAATAGTGTAAGTACATAATGTGTTACCGTTGGATTTTGTATATCTGATCAGCACTGCAAGTACGTAGCAATCGATAACGATCGAATCGATACGATTCGATAAATTCGACTTTTCGATTGGTTAAAAACTCATTTTATCGAGAATAACTGTCAGATTTATCGAATCGTATCGAATCGAGCGCTACGTACTTGCACTGCTGGTATAAAAACGAATACTTTTACCGTCAAAGTAGGTATTTCATAGAATAGTACATTACGATATTAGTGCGTTAAGATGGTTATAACATGCGAGGCGGAATTTCAGCCCGAGCCGAAGGCGAGGGCGTAATTGAGCCGAGCATGTTATAACCAATACGCACGTATATCGTACGACGTTTTTTAACACATTTGCGAGGAAACAGAAAAAAAAAAACATTTCACAATACCAGTACAAAGAAAAGAAAATTTGAGAAAAATGGCGCGAGGATTATTCTCTGCCGTGGCTGCGTGAAAATGTTGGCAAAGACGCTAGAGCATGCAGCCAAGTTTTTAAATTACCGAATAAACTGTTTTTTTTTTTAAATAAACTCAATCTGTGAATGCACACTGTTGCTTTCCCGCCATTTTAACAGGTCGCCAGCGCAGCCTACTGACTGGCGCCGCGCGGCGATTAGTTCGAAATTTGAATAGCAACTCGCGCTGCTCACTAGCTGGAGTCGTGCGGCGGCGATCAGTTCCATATATGAAATGGCAAATAATACTGTTATGGAATTTGTATGGACTATAACTTAACTCTTTGCTTTGGTAACACACGCGTTTTTTATGACCCGCTTTACATATTTAAAACCGGTGGAATTACATCAGCTTTACGAGCAAGGGGGTTAAAAATCTTTTAACGTTACATTTTGTCCAATGTTTTCTTAAACTACGCGAATTCACACAGTATTATAGACTGCATTTGTTTTCGCAGACGCAGACGCAAGCAGCAGTAAACGAAATCAAAGTAGTGCGCGGGATGTAATAGTACATTACGATATTAGTGCGTTAAGATGGTTATAACATGCGAGGCGGAATTTCAGCCCGAGCCGAAGGCGAGGGCGTAATTGAGCCGAGCATGTTATAACCAATACGCACGTATATCGTACGACGTTTTTTAACACATTTGCGAGGAAACAGAAAAAAAAAACATTTCACAATACAAGTACATAGAAAAGAAAATTTGAGAAAAATGGCGCGAGGATTATTTTCTGCCGTGGCTGCTTGAAAATGTTAGCAAAGACGCTAGAGCATGCAGCCAAGTTTTGAAATTACCGAATAAACTTTTTTTTTTTTTTTTTAATTAACTCAATCTGTGAATGCACACTGTTGCTTTCCCGCCATTTTAACAGCGTGCCAGCGATGCCTACTGACTGGCGCCGCGCGGCGATTAGTTCGAAATTTGAATAGCATCAGCGCGCTGCTCACTAGCTGGAGTCGTGCGGCGGCGATCAGTTCCATATTTGAAATGGCAAATAATACTGTTATGGAATTTGTATGGACTATAACTTAACTATTTGCTTTGATAACACACGCGTTTTTTATGACCCGCTTTACATATTTAAAACCGGTGGAATTACATCAGCTTTACGAGCAAGGGTGTTAAAAATAAAATAAACACATGTGGTTTTGTTTTGAGCTCAAAAGAACGACTTGCTAACGGGATCAGTTGACCAATTCAAAAATTCATTTGGTCGACTGATCACGCGAGATCCGCCTGTGTGGGATCACTTTACTATAAAGCCCTACTAGCTCCCAACCGTCTCTACATAATAGTGTCAGATGAGAAAAGTAGAGCTATCGTCCCCTATAAAAACGTCTAGTTTCATCCAGACAAATTCAAAAATTCATTAGATCGACTGATCTCGCGGGATCCACCAGTGTGGGATCAGTTTACTATAAAACCCTACTAGCTCCCAACCGTCCCTACATAGGTAGTGTTAGATGAGAAAAGTAGTGCTATCGTCCCCTATAAAAACGTCTGGTTTCATCCAGACAAATTCAAAAATTCATTAGATCGACTGATCCCGCGGGATCCGCCTGTGTGGGATCAGTTTACTATAAGAGCCCTACTAGCTCCCAACCGTCCCTACATAGGTAGTGTCAGATGAGACAAGTAGTGCTATCGTGCCCTATAAAAATGTCGTTCATCCCACCCCGCGAGATAACTTTATTTGCTAAAAAAGGGATAAGTGATTAGTGATATGAGTATACGAGTACTTAACAGTAATATGACACGTCGCGGCTATAAGTTTTACGCCATAATATGCAATATTGGTTGAGATTTAGGTCACCAGTCACCACGCGGCGGGTTCGTAGCGTGCCAACAAAACGAACTATCAAAATATGCGCAAAAAACCAGGTGATCATTTATGCGAAACTAATGTCAATGAGAATTTTGGCCTTAGTGGCGGTCAAAATTAGCATATTATTCGTTCAATATCATTCATAATATTCACTATGAACGTTTCAAAAGAGTTGCCTGACACTGTTATTTTTGGGGATCCACAAATGTTTTATTAAGGCGGCTCCCCGAGCAAATGACCTTGAGCGAGCAGTTTTTCGGAGCCTACTCCTCTTTATCCAAAAGAAATACCAACTAATAAAAAATACATTAAATTACTACATATCCTTGACTCCAAAATTGTCGTTTCATATTTTTTTTTAAGTTGCTTAATATTTAATAAATCCCCTCACAACGAAACCATAGAAATGAGAAATAATGATTTATAAAATGCTACTCCTCGTAAAGTAACCATTATTTTGATTTGCTACTTATACTAATGGATAGGCAATTTAATAATGAACATAATTGTCGTTTTATTTTTTCCAAAAGACGTAATTTTGAATTTATAAAGAATAAAAACCACTAATTTCGCACAATTCGGCCTGCAGTGACTGACGTAACGACCAATTCGTAGTGCAAGCTGATTAGAACTTTATTCTAACAGTATTTCAAGCGAAGTTTGAACCACCACAAATAGAGTTGCTAATTTTGCTCGGGGTACCGCCTTAAATAATTAAGACGTGTAACTAAATTTGAGTAAAGTAACGGCAGTGTTAATGTGAACAGTATAATGACACAAAGTGGGTTCTCCAGCTTACACAGCGTGCATCGTTATAACTGTCCACCTTGCAGCAAAACGGCGGGCGCGATAAATGATAGTGGCTCCGTACCAGCATAGAGATGTACGATGGCACACTAAAGTAATAGTTTCGATCTCAACACGTAGGTTATACAAGGTCAAATTTAACTAGCTAGCGAAACTTCGAAGGAGTGATGAGTCAAAAATCTTTTCTTTTTTGTTTTATCCTTTTTACATGTCGTTATAAAATCAAATCATTTACTTAACATATTATAAAATCCAATTTGTTTGTAATATTTAAGTATAAACAAAACTGAACTGAAACTGTAAATCGGTCAAAACTACTTTTGACTGGTGTCAGTCAAAATTCTAATAAAGTTAAAATGCGTTTTTCTGCATTAAAAATATGTTGTTTTAGAACGCCTCAGTTGTAAGTAATTAATTACCTAGTCTTAAAATTACATCATGATGTTTTTCAATAGGTCACAAAAAACCTAACAACCTAATAAGTTTCTAAGTACTTAAATGTTATTGTTAAAATCGTTTTTACCGGTCAACAGTAGTTTTGACTGATTAACGGCTTTGACTGTGACATATCATATCACATCTTAAAAACACTACTAACCAAGAAAAAAAAAAAAAGGTTAATATATTTTCGGGTCAGCGACCTGTGGACGTATTTAGTCACCAGAAGTTCAGTATTTATTGTTTCATCATATTAAAATATAGGTACCCATCCATCACGTATGTAAACTTTACGCAAAACATTAGTACTGATATTTCAAGTGATTAATTAACACTACAAGCGGTCGCAGACCCAACTAGTAACGGGTTGGTCGATTTTGATTTTAACTTCATAAGGGTTTTTTTGTATTTCCTGTGGTTCCAAAATACCACTCACAAATATTTAGGGGGAATTCGAGACCTCGGACCTTTTGGGACATGGTCCCAAAAGCCTCCCGACCCCTAATAACTTCATCAATTTTCTTTTTTGACAAAGTTTGTTACGATATCGATAACAATGATATCTACGACGTTTCGCTATCTAATTAAATTTTTGTTCTTATTTGAATCCGTCAACATAGTCGTCGGCGTTGTCCAACATACGTGGTTGTTTGGACGTATAAACAATTCAAAGTCATTGAAACAGTCATAAATTAGTCAAAAAGCTAAGAAAGTACACAAGCGACACAACAAATCGCCAAGTCAGATATGTGTCGTAGAAGCAGGCAGACACAAATATCTAACTGTATACTTTAAATGAGGGCAGCACCGGAATGAAGAAACCTTGTAATATACCAGTCACAGCAGATGCTTTACGACGCCATTCACCGTATGGCATATAGTGAATACTCAGATAGACGATACTGCCACTAATACTACTGACACGCTATTCTTTTATGTTTAAAGTTAACGGAGTTGAGCGATGATCTAGAGCAGACAAGTGCAGGTCCTGCTCCACCACATCTTATAGCAGTACCTACTAGCTGACCCACACAACTTCGTCTGCGTCACTTAAGAGATAAAAAGCTCACAAAGGGAATAATCCTCCGCTCCTTTTGGTCGTAGCGTGATGTTACTCGCATATAGCCTATAAACCTTACTCGATAAACAACAACAACAACCAGTAGTTCCTGAGATTAGCGCGTTCTACCAAACAAACTCTTTAGCTTTATAATATTCCTATAGATAGATATCAGTCATTTTTTGTAGTAAATATTCGTATACGATCAACTTGCTCCATCTGCCTGCTGCCTACCTAGTCTGAATGCAAATGCACGCATGTGAGCTAGTAGCTATTATTAAAAGAGATAAATTAATATTTCTGAGAAATAGCTGCGTCCGTGCAAAAACAACGACGTTACTTTCAATCAAATGTAGAAGCAAACCAAAACGATAACCGAAGAAAAAAAAAACAATAAAGCAAAGAATCCCGATAATCTTCTGTACATTTAATAAAAATCCTAGAATGTGATTTGTTCCGTACGCAAAAACTACTGCATAAGTTATGGACATACTACAAAACAGTAGCGAAAGGTCAATTTTTGTAAGAGCTAAGCCGGAGTACATATCTTTAATGTGATTATATTATTTGTCTATAGAATACCTGACTGTGCCATTTTTCAAAGGGAATCCGGTAGGAATCGAGTTGTATGGATCCTTCGCCACTGCTACACAATAATGATCTTCAAAGGTTGTTTTTTCAGGCTATTTTTTAAAAGGGATAATCAATACAGCATTATGTCTGTATTCTTCGTATGTTTACCATTTCAAACATGACATGCATGAGAACGTATCATTGACGTGTCAGTCTATTATTTACGGTGACTTTACTTCTAAGAATTTTTATGTCCCCAATGAAGGTCAGGGTTGAACTCGGGGTTGCAATGTACATTGATTGGTTCGAATCAATGATATTCTAATAAACAGCTAAGTTATACACCTACAAATCAACCGAAAAAAGTGTTCCGCGGGGCAGAGCCAGCTCACATACACGCAGTGACGCAGAATAAAGGGGCAATACGACCCAATTGGGCCGTTTTCAAGTATTCTCGATTGCGCGCTTACAACATTATCTGTTTACTAGAATATCATTGGTTCGAATACATAGAAGCATCGAAAAACAGTCTTGTAGATTGGGCGAATACCTGCATGTGTTATGTAACAGTTTCGCAGCAGTACGGATGCCGAACTGAAACAGTCCGTGCCAACTGCCACCCCACCAGTCGTCTTCAGGGAGAATCGGAAAATGTTTTCACTGCACCGAGACCGCAATATAACCGATTCTTTAAATTCTAACAAAACTTCAACCTTCGCTGCGTGTCCGCTAAACATATATTCTGCTTTATATTATGTATTTATTTATTTATGTATTTTCTGCTTTCTACGAGAGTCAAGTTACAATAATAAAAGAGGTACGAAGATATTGGGTTATCTGCTGGTTAAGTCATTTGTATAATTGTATGCTTTTGTTATAATCAAAGTAAATCAAACAAAAAATTATAGCAGTCTGCATCTGCAGTCATTCTTTGATAACATTTTTTTTTAATGCATGTCTGTTAAAGTACAGTCTGAGGCATCATGTTTATTTCTTTACGCTGAAGTAACCAGTATCCAAGTGTGCCTAGCACCAAACATATTCATAAACACATCTTTGTACAATGACTCATCGACACACACAAAACCAACTCACATCAGCAAATCTAGCCCGAAAAGATACTATCATAGTATAAACTATTAATCGAAGGTTGTTGACACCTAAAAGGGAAAGTTGTGCTATCATTTTACTATTTCCGCATAAGAAAAGGCTATAAATAGGCATAACTAACAAGCCTAACTAATCTATCGCCTGTTAGCCCAGAAGCCGATACATTATATTCCTATCCTTACGTCAGACAAATAATGGCGGAAATAAAAGCGACCGTACATTATATGGGTACATACGCGTATGTACTATCTTACTGCACTGTTATTGAATTAATCTGTAATTCTTAAAGCCCTAAAATGTTTTTGAGTGTATGCGGTGCTCCAGACCAAACGATGTCCCCACTTGCATGAGTGTTCGAATTGTCTCAACACCTGCACTTTAGAAGACCTAAAAGACGCCACACTCGCCGCGATTAACATGGTCACATACTGGACCCAGAAAATTAAACAAATCGTACCATCGACGCAAAAGAAACAAGAACATGTTCTTAAAGATTATCTAGATTATAATAAACTTAATCATAATGTTAATGAATTACAAGGTTTTCAATACATTACATAAAACTGTTATGAAAGCATCAATGTCAAGGATACACACACTTGACTGCGATGTGAAACGTCTTAATTTCGTGTTTATAAATTCTTGTGACAGGGTTTCCGAAAATCTATAAACATTGATGGAACCATCAAATGTTAGGCATGCGATTGTCATGCATGACCTACGAAGAAAGAAAAAAAGCCATTGATCAGAAACATGATGAATACGATTACCGAATACTGCACAAAATACGCAGTAATTTAGTTATTGGCACTTAACATACATAGACGAAGACAGAGCGCGTAACACGTGGAATCCTTATATTCGCAGTATTTAAAACCAGCAAGGCAAGGTGAAGGCTATTGTGTTCAACGGGCTGCGGCTAGGCGGCTCACTCGTGCAAGCTAACAATGGCTCGCCGAATATGAATGGCCGGAATCTTTATCTCATACGGTAGTGACAATTGTAAACATGTTTGTTAGAATGGTAAACAAGCAACATCAGTCATCCATCATGATCATTTGTCTTGAGAGTCTTATAATTCTGAAGCTACGAAGAGTTGATTGCTGGGTAATATGCTGCCAATTGATTATCTATTATAGATATCGAGTTGTGAGTGGTCATGCTTATAAGTTTGAAAGGCCTACGCCCATTTATGGTCAATGCCCGGATTACAGAAAGCTGAGGATTAGCGGTGTGGAGAATTGATGCAGAGGAATGAGAAAAATGTGACAGTAAGTGTCAACTGTAAAAAGAAAAGATGGAAGGATTGTAATGATAGATGATGGAGCCTCCTGGCTAGGGGAACAAGGAAATGATAGGCTGATAGAGAATTGTGAAAGAGAAGTCTATTAATAAAGGAGATAGTGCGCAGACCCCAAACAAAGTAATATACAAACTATGTAGGTTCAACGTATTGTATTTGAGCATACACTGGAAAATATTTAGGATCCAAAAGTAAGAATATACTGTTACAAAGTGCATAACTTAGCCGAAACAGCGAAAGTGAATAAAAAGTAAAACGACCATTTACATAGATATCGTTTCGAAATTCTCTGGAGAAATTAATATTTAAAGCGTTAGTTTAATCAGTTAAGTAAACGTTAGAATTGAAGTCACTTTGAACGAACACACCTAATTTTAGAACCACAGGGAATAATCACGCTCTCAATGTTTTACTAGCGTCCTATTTTACACTTCTCTTAAAAACAAGATATTGAAGTTCAAAGTATTATTAATTGTTTCCGACAAACATCATGTAAATAATAACTGAAGTGTTTTCAATATTGACGAGCACGGATTGAAGTGATAAACTGATTCGCAGAAACTGTTGGCACATGTAAACAAACAAATCCACGCCTTAGTAGAAGATTTGCACAAACGCGGGGATCTTTCATGTGAAAGTAGGCGTGCGTTCAAGGTTAATAGGCTCGGCGTTCAGCGCTGTCATGCTCATAGGTTACAGGTAGGTTATCCGGTCGATACAAAGGCATGCTGCCGAAGCGCCTAGAATTTATATTCCTTTGCCACTAATTCGAAGGGTGGGTCTACTTTACTACGCATCGCGGTCGAACGATTTTACTGAAACAATACGTAGGTAGCATAGAGTTCGTATCCATACATGGACATAAACTCATTTTTTTCATAAATATGTTGGCTGGTGAGTGTAGAATGTCGAGAGAAAAGTTTTGAGTATGAATGTGGATGAGTATAATGAGTAGAGGAAGACCGTAGAAACGATGGAAGGACTGTGTGAAGGATGATATGGCAAGAAAGGAGGTGTCTGATGAGATGACGTGTAATAGAGAAGTAAGGAAGAAGAAGACCCCAAATAAATTGGGAAAGAGCAGGAGAATGATGATGATGGGTTGAAGTAAATGTACTACTAAGCTTCAAAAGTATTCACCAAGTTTAAGATAGGTTTATCGAAAATAAGTATCTCATGGCTGCATTAATGATCGCGTTACGTTAAACACGCCAAAAGCCGTTGAAATAACTTTAATAGCTGGTAGGCTTTTATTATTAATTAAAAGCCATTAGGGAAATGGACGGTGGTTGTCCGATAAACCTAAAACATTTCCCGTAAGGGATTAAATATAGAACACGTTATATCATTGCATGTTCACATTGGGAAAAACAAAACACAGTGATGTTTCGTTTTGAACATCGGCATCGTTTAGATAACACGCTGGAACATGATGTATGAGTACAAATAACGCAAGTAACACTTCAGCACCTTCAGTAAATGGAAGTATGCTGTACAAACAGTTTATCAGTTATAATGATGTTTGGCTATGAATAACGCGGTTACCAATGTATCCCTAATTACGCCAAGGACATGTTTTGTTCATGAGTTGTCAGTAAACAGTGGAAAAATTGATGAGTATTGTATCTGTATCATAACGAATGAAGTATAATTCAGCAGCAGTGAAACGAAAAGGTTAATGACTTTGTTTAAAAGTTTAAACTGGGCCGGACCTGCCCACCACGTGTGTCCAAATAAAATTACTTTCATTCTAGATATTATTGTTAGTCAGACAACGTAGACCAGTAAGTGACGTGTGTCTTTCTATTGTGGTTTGTATGAAAGTAACAAACACAGAAGATCCACATAAAGTCCACGTGCACACCGAATGAAAAAATCAATTTCAGGCTAAATAAAACCTGGTGACCTAACCAGGATTTTTTTAGCAGTACATATTACTAGATGTCATCTATAGCTCCATCTCTTTCCCACACTCAAGTAATACAGCAATATAAGAGGTGGTGGTTCGGGTCCTGGAATTGAAAAGTATACATACTTGAGTATAACTTCTTTTTATCGTAGGAACTGGCTACTCTGTACTCAGGTCAGACTCAAGTCGCTGTAAATGATGTCATAACTCATATACTCATATGTTAGACAGGTTCTGCTGTTTCAAGTGACAATAGAATCGCAATTATGCGACTGTTTTCGAAGGTCCAAGTTCTGCGACAGCAGTACGTCTGCTGACTTTGAACGGCATTTCGGCTTGCTATGTCGGCATAGTTATATATTGCTCGGAGTGTGATGCCATTTTGGTCACAGCGACTGCATTTGATGGCTTTCTAGGGTGGTGTTGAGAGCTTTGGAGTGCTGCTCTTTCTTGCATATCTATAGTGACCAGCTGATCCAACTTTGGCACAGCAGCACAAAGCAGACGTGTAAGAACAGAACCATTGACGACATCGCACGGAGCCGGAGTTCAATTTGTACGAAATGAACCTTCTTTTGTGAGTCCTTTGAATGTGATTTGAGGTCCGTGGTAGTGCGTGCTTGGCCTCTAGTAGCCGCGTCACCGAGGGAAAGGCTCCGAGGCCGTCAAGTCGGCGTGGGCGACGGTGTCCGATCAGGATCGATCTAAATGTCAGTCTTTGTTCCTTATTCAAAACTTAATAGTGATTTACTTTTGTTTTTTCATATGACATAAGCTATGAATTTTTTTTTTATTAAGTATCTGAATATTAGTTGAGAGTGAGGACGAGAATTGTGTTGGTTACGAAGTATTATAAAATATGTTAGGATGACTAAGAAACAGATACTCTGGCGTCAGTTTACTTATAAATATCGTTCTGTGGAAATTAGTTTCAAATAAAGCACAACATACAACATAATGTTTTGTATAACAGGTTTAAAATGATTAGAGTCTAGTTGTCACTAAGCTTGAAATTTGGGAACGAAATCTTGTTAATTCGCGGAGACACAATACATTTGCCTGTTTATTGAAATGAAAATGTATTGGGTCGTTGCATTATTATGACCTAGCAACAGCTATGATTAACAAATGAAGGTTGAATGCTGTTGTTGCCAGGTGAAATATTATTATTTAAATTAAAACACCGCTTCTGACTACAGATGGCGTACTAAACTAAGATGCACTTAAAGGAGTACTCTATGGTAGTGTTTACAGAGCGCATGTTGCAATAAAGTATTTATACCTAACTAAGATGGGATAACATTGCGAGTAAGGAAAGTAAGAGTACTTACTAGAGACTAAAGATCCCTTTTAAGTTGAGTGGATAGCACATTATGGAATAGTGCTATCATTACTCGTTACAGCCTCCGCTACCCAGCGAAATTCTCGGTTTCTTCTATAGGGATTTTTTCTATAGAGGTAAACATGTTTGTAAACGCCGAAACGTTGCAGAATTCCATGATCCAATGATGAATTTATGATTGTATGATGAATTTCATGATGATGATTCTGCTTTACCATAATATCAAAAACTTCACCAGAGAAACAAACACTAGTAATTAAATTAAGAGAACGAGATTGCAGTATTTGCAATAGATCATGCAACAAATACGTGAGACTAATTACTGCACTTCACAATACCTGACACTCGTAATTCAAGATTTAAGTATGTAGTGACATTCTGTAAGAGATGTCGTAAATAAGAAAACTGAAATTGTATCGTCACCTTAGCCCGTGCTTTATCTTACTATGGCATTTACGTTCCCGTCTTTAACTTGCGCTTATACCTATGTAGTTTGACAGCTGTCAAGGCGTAGCCAGTAATTTAGTTTGAGGGGGCTTCTCTAAATAGTATATTGTTGATCGAAACCATACCCCCCCTGGGTAAGGCCCTGACAATTGTGTGACAGTAACAGGAATAAAGCATTGTCAAAGAATGTGCCAAGTAACGTTCATAGATTTCGGCCGAATGACACGGTCGTGTCTTTTTTAACCGACTTCAAAAAGAAGGAGGTTATCAATTCGGCTGTATGTTTTTTTTTGTTTGTATGTTTGTTACGCGATTTCTCCCCCATTTGTGGACCGATTCTCAAAATTCTTGAGAATCGGTAGAGTATACTCCTGAGGTTGTCCCATTTAAATTTGGTGAAGATCTGATGCTGATCTTCGGAAATTGCCGATTGATCTGCCGAGATTGCTGCAATCGCTTGGATGTTTATTGTTTATACAACATTATGACGTAACATCACGCCTTTATGCTCTGAGAGGGTACGCAGATGTGTTCAATACACCCAGATTTCGACAGTTAGGTATGCTAAGTTAAAAACAAACAAACAAAAAATACAAAAATATAAATACAAAAAATAGCTTGTTCGACCGTACTATGGATAAAATAAAATTGAGAGGTTGAGCATCGTATGAGGCAGAGTGCAGTGGCAATGAACGATCGCCACTCAACCTGAGGACCGGTTTGCTCCCAGCCATACAAACATTCATGCCCAATGATGACTCACTTGTTGTCCAACCTATGTCGACGACTTTGCATGTTCTGGGTTGACGCGACGTTTTTCTAAACAAGATCCGTCTGTTTCAATATCTGCATAAATAAAATAGGTCTTTACCTGTGAAGTTGCCGTTCTATAATACTGGCATTTGAAATGTAGTTAATTAATTTTATGTGTAAGGTTGCCAAGAATTCAAAATTCGAATGAATAAAAAAAATTAATTCTATTTTCAAATTCAGTCATATTTTGTGTATTTACAGTGCACAGCATACGGTCTCGAAGGGGTTGATAAAAATCATGATTTTTATATAAAAATCAAAAAAATCGGATTTATTTGATTTAAATCAGATTTATTGGATTTAAATTGGGTTTTTTTGATTTTTTTACATTCTACTCTTTTTTTAATTTGAAATTCAGTTATTAATTAAATAAAAACACAACTTATTTACCTATATATCTTTTTTCACATACAATCAAATCACTTATTAAAAAACACTGTAATTTTAATGAACAAAGAAAATAATTCGTTTAGTTTTTTCAAAAGGAAGACTAAGTTGGCTGCCTTCTTGGTGCCTAATCTATTTCTTATTTTGTTGTGCACCAAATTGAATGCCGAAAATATCGAAAACGTTCTTTCGACCTCCGCTGCAGCGGAAGAAGCAACTGTACACACTATGTGTACAGTTAAGCAACTGCTATCAGTTGCTTGATTATATCCAATACTTCTTCAGTTATAGGTTAATTTTTTTCATATTTTGTATTGCGCGCCGTATTTTATGTCGGGGGAAGTATCTTGACACATTTTGGCCGATTTGGTCGCAGTAAAAAAAATATTGAGTTTTATAAAAAAATCACTTGATTTTAATCGCGATTTAAATCACTGATTTATATCAAATGATTGAAATCACAACAACCCTGTACAAGAGCTACAGCTAGAAGCTCCGCGTCATCCACCATACTCGCCAGACACGGCGCCGACAGACTTCTACTGTTTCTAGAATTTGGACAACTTCTTGGCAGGTAAAAAACAATACCCGAGAGCCAGAGGCAGTACAAAATGCCTTTGAAGAGTTTGTTGCCTCCCATCCACCAGACTTCATCAAGAAGGGCATTGGAAAATTACCACAGCGCTGAGATGTATCGATAGTAGGTATGGGTGTTAAATAGAAATAAAAACAAAACTACACTAGGTGCCTACTACTATTTTGTATAAAAACGGCAATTACATAGGTAATGTAATGACGTAGGTAAGTACTTAAATATTATACTTGGTACAATTTATGAACAATGGAGTCTCATTTTATGAACTTGACAGAAAATAAAAATATTGCATTAGCATTGAACAAGTTTAAATAGTATGAAATTGAGAACCATTTTCATTTTATATTGTCACTTATTTATAATGTAGTTAAAGATAAGAGACGACGATTTGGACTGATTGGCCAGAGAAGACAAAACACCGGAAGAGTTGGAAAGGAATGAGTGAGGCCTTTGCCCAGCACTGGGACAGAATAACCTAATTAAAAAAAAAAAAAGACGAGGATTTTTGAATCAAATAGCATTTGAAAGAAAAATTGAACTGTTTATTGTGTTGTGCCTTGTGTCCGACTACAAAACACGTACATTATAAATGAACATAAAGTAATAGTTGTAGCCAACTACATAAACCTACTTATTTAAAAAAAAAAAAACGTTTGAGGATACCTATTTGCGTGAATAAAAATAAAAAGTTCCGCGTAGGTAGGTAGGTGTACTGTGTAGCGGGAGCCTGGTATGAATGGTGAGATTACAAAACATATTCCACGGTGTATCGTGATTCGTGGAGCCTCTGAGTGCTCGGCTTGTTTGCACAGCTCTCACATGTTTATGCATACAAGTTGATGAAACAATTTCTCAATATCAGGCATGAATTTAATGGAGCTCCTCCTGGAAGCCTCGATCGTGCAGGCCTGGGTGACATCACCGGACAGGCCTGCCGACGTTAACAATGAGGCAGGGTGGTTCCAGGAGGCCATGTCTGACATCTGCGACGTGGCAATGCCCCGTGTTCGGCCAAGAAGCGCCCAGCGTCAGGTGTACTGGAGGTCGCGTGAGCTGACATCTCTGCGCGAGGCGTGCGTGGCTGCACGACACCTGTACGCCAGGCATCGCAGGCTCCGCATCCGCCCACCGGATGCGGCAGCCATTGAGGCGGAGCTTTATGAGGGGTACAGAGCGGCGAAGACCGCCCTCCGCGAAGCAGTCCTGCGGGCCAGGGATCAGGCCCGCGAGGAGTTGCTGGGGACTCTCGACAGAGATCCGTGGGGGCGCCCTTACAAGTTGGTGCGGGACAAACTCCGCCCCTGGGCCCCCCCACTGACGCAGAGTCTCCGGCCTGAGCTCGTGGAGGACGTGGTGAGCACTCTGTTCCCTTCGCGAGGGGAACACCCACCCCCGCCTATGGCTCCGCCGCCTGCGGTGCTGGAAGCGGATCATCAGGACGACGACGACGACACTCCGGAGGTGACTGGGGTAGACCTGAGAGTGGCGGTACGCAGGCTCAGTGCCAAAAATACCGCCCCGGGACCTGACGGCTTGCCTGGCAAAGCCTGGGTCCTGGCCTTGGAGGCTGTCGGGCCCCGACTGGAGGGGCTCCTAAGTGCATGCTTGGAGAGAGGCCAGTTCCCGCTTCGTTGGAAGACGGGGAAGCTGGTCCTCATCCGGAAGCCGGGGCGCCCTGCGGACTCTCCGTCCGCATACCGGCCCGTGGTGCTGCTCGACGAGGTGGGCAAGCTCTTTGAAAGAGTCATTGCAAACCGCCTCGCCGAGCACCTTGCGGGGACTGGGCCGGACCTTGCGGAACACCAGTTTGGTTTCCGCAAGGGGCGCTCTACGGTGGACGCCATCATGCGCGTGAGAGCCCTCACGACGGGGGATGCGGTGTCCAGGGGTGGGGTTGTCTTAAATTGGCGGTGTCTCTCGACATCGCCAACGCCTTCAACTCCATGCCCTGGAGCTGCATTAGGGAGGCACTCCGGTATCACCGGGTGCCGACCTACCTCCGTCGAATGGTCGGGGACTATCTGACGGACAGAGCCGTCATCTACCCCGGTCGCAGCGGAGAATGGAACCGGTGAGAGATGTCGTGCGGTGTTCCGCAGGGATCGGTCCTAGGGCCGTCCTTGTGGAACATCGGTTACGACTGGGTGCTGCGCGCCGACCTCCCTAGTGGTGTCAGCGTAGTTTGCTACGCTGACGACACGCTGGTGCTGGCCCAGGGGAGGTCGCACGAGGCGGCGGCCGAAGCGATGACACGCGGGGTTGCGACAGTCGTTGAGAGGATCCGGCAACTGGGTCTCGAGGTGGCATTGCCCAAGTCCGAGGCCATGTGCTTTCATGGGCCTCGGAATGCGCCACCTCCGGGATCCTTACTCACGGTAGGAGGGGTATCCATCGGTGTCGAGTCGACTTTGAAGTACCTAGGACTCGTCCTCGACAGCCGGTGGAACTTCGTGGAGCACTTCCGACGTTTGGCCCCCAAACTGGAACGGACTGGGGCTGCCTTCAGGCGGCTCCTGCCCAACCTGGGGGGGCCGAACGCCTCCTGCCGGAGGCTCTACGCGGGAGTCGTGCGGTCCATGGCCCTTTACGGGGCCCCGGTGTGGGCGCGTTCTTTGAGGCGGCGTGCCGCCCACTACCTGAACGCGCCCCAAAAGGTAGTAGCCGTAAGGCTGGCCCGGGGCTACCGCACGATTGCCCGCGAGGCGGCGAGCCTCCTTGCCGGATTGCCGCCATGGGATCTGGAGGCGATAGTCCTCGCGCGCCTGCATGAATGGCGCGCGGAGGCGCTACGCCGGGGGGAAACTCCGCTGCAGCGACAAATTGTCGCTCAGCGGACAGACTTCCGGCGGGATCTCATGGCGACATGGAGAGAGCGACTGTCGCAACCCCGTGCAGGGCACGCCACGGTAGTGGCGATAAGTCCCCTCTTTGAGGAGTGGCTTGAGAGACGCCACGGCGTCCTCACCTTCCGCCTGACGCAGGTCCTCACCGGACACGGAGTGTTCGGGAGGTTCCTGCACCGAATCGGGCGGGAGGAAACGCCCGGGTGCTTCCATTGTGAGGATCGACCGGAGGACACGGCACGGTGGAGGTGTGCCCCGCGTGGGCGGAGCACCGCCGTGTCCTCGAAGCGGCGATCGGCGGCGGCGACCTCTCGCGTCCGGCCCTGGTGCAAGCCATGGTCCGGAGCGAGACGGAATGGGACGCCGTCACCTCCTTCTGCGAAGCTGTAATGCTAGAGAAGGAGGTGGCGGAACGTGAGAGGGAGAGAACCTCTCAACGTCCCGGCCGCCGCGGGAGACGCCCCGGGCGTCGCGGGCCACCACCACGTGGCCCCCGGCCACCGTAGGCGCGGGCCTGTGGACGGTGAGCTATGGGCTAGCTCGCCGTCCGTCCGTCTCATGACGACAGGCTGTGTCGACGGCGCGTTCGTGTTCCACGCGCGCCTCAAAGAGAGTCAGCAAAAAGGAAGGGGTCCGTAAGGACCGATGCCTGCCGGGGTTGCGGGACTATTCGAAAGAGATACCGTGGCCCCGGAACACAAAGGGCGATGAAGGAACATGGAAGGGTTTTAGTCAGTAAAAGTCTGACACTCCCTCCTGCTCCGCCCAGAGCGGGAGGGGTTATTTGATGATTTCCCATCCGAAAAAAAAAAAAAAAAAGGCATGAATTTAATGATTTTGTTCGGCATGCTCAACACACTTTTTAGTTTTTGAAATTCCAATGGGTACAAAAATCCAGCCCTATGCATTGAGGCCATAAGTCAGTTGGTTGCTAGGTATTTGCAGAATTTAATCTTACATTTTTGTGTTTACACGTGCAATATGCAATATTAATATTACGTACTAAACAATAATGTAGGTTGTAAATATTTTAATAACCTGTTAGGTACCTTTACAACTTCTGGTGGAAGACTGTCGTTGTACGCATTCCAAATCTGCAAGAAAGAGAGATTTTATGAAAAAAATCGTTCACAAAAAGTCCTTGCGTCCCATCCACCCTGCCACTTCAACGGGGCAGATGGGAAGCTTCGTCGTCTCCGATATAATCGGCGTCGGCATTTAACGGGGAGGATAGCACAGATCTAGTATAATTCGTATATTGTGTTTTCTGGGAGCATGGCATGGCATGGCCCAGAGCAAGTTTCATTTACCCAGTCTGCGTGGTGATTTTTTGTTTTTGGGTCAACAGGTCAACTAATGAAGCCGCCGCTAGTCCAAATTATTAAAATGTACTAGATAATTCCATTGGTAAGTATTCGTTTTCGTACGCTGAAACTGACTGTAAAAATACCAAGGGGTTCTTGGTTAAACAGGGCACATTCTAGAAGCACGAGGTATAACTTTACGAGTGTACAATATGTTACATTACAGCATAGAGTGAATGCTGAGAAAATCGATATTATGAAGTTGTTAGTTTACACTGACGCTAGACTCGCGGACCAGAGTAATCCACACAAGTGCCACTTGTATCAAGAGCTTGGAGTGTGGTGCGGCAGTGGTAACACTATTTTAGTTTATCGGGATATGTGGTATTTTATGCAATATCGCCTACGTAGTGTTTTGCCCGCCTACGGCAGATCCAGCAGGCTAGGCGTTTCAGCTCCAGATACGTGTGACTCCCGTTATATGAAAACTGAAGAAAAATACGTCGTATGTTTTTTAAACTTTTAGCTGTCTTTTTGTCGTACTAAATTTTTGCTCTTGCGACGTAACCGAAGCGTGAAATATTTCCAAATGGCACCACCACATTTTGTTATGGTTAAAAAATAAAACAAAATTCCATTACTTATTGAATTTTATTTTCAAATAAAAATTGAACAAAATCGTAATAAAAAATGGTTTAACCGTACCATTGCCTTTAGTCGTATTTGCCATCGTTCGTTAGCAACAAGAGCAGGTAGCAAATTTATACAAAAAAAAAAAACACAGCAAGAGGCCATGGCAGTCGGCACACAAAAACCAGCCACAGTCAGAAAGAGATAAGATGATAAAGCGAGGAGCAAGTAAACAAATTTTTACTTGAAGACTTTTAAGAATAATTAGTACAGTAGGAACACCCGATATGTGCCTCAACAGTTATCAAAGTACAAACAAACACGAATAATATTGTAAACAGAGTGTGAAGCCACTGCTACAATAAGTTTTATCGTTTAACTTTTAAATGTAGCACATCACTTCTCGATTACAATATCGCACTTCCCAGTACACGAGGTATGATAATAAAACAACAACACGCCTGCTATGCCTGACGGTTAGGCAGGGGTGTTACTAATACACCCGCATTTCGCGAGTTACCTATGTGTCATGTACTATCGTGGACACTCCCGTCTGATCACCACTAAGCTAATTTTTGTTTGCACTCGCAACATAGAAACTCACTAGGCCCGCCCCGTTGACTTTGTATAGAAATAATGAATGAAAGACAATACCGATCCGCCGAGCGCACTGACGACGCACGCCAAACGAGAGTTATTGTTATTTTGCGCGCCAAATTGACGCTTTCCTAATAGGCCTAAAATTTAAGCTGGCGTGGCTCGGCGCTTCCGCAAAAAAATTTAACTGATCAGGCGGAGAAGACTACGACTGAACCTATTACATGGGCGAAGAACCTACTGCCATCAAACACAAATACAGACTCCGGCCGAGGTTGGTAATTCTAGATGGGAAACTCAATAACATTTCGACCGACTCGAGAATCGAACCCAGGACCTCATGCTCAACAGTATGACGACCCACTAGACCAGTGGTTCCCAACCTATGGTCCGCGGACCACCGATGGTCCATAGCAGCCTCGAATATAATCCGCGAAAGGTTAAAATGTCATTCGTACTTTGGAACTTGCACAGAAGATGCAAGCTCAACCCAACCTAATTGATCCTTTCAGAGGCGAGGTGCTAAAATATTTTGAGATTCTACTAACTTATTCCGATTTCTGTATGAATGATTGCTAAATGCGAGCTCACTTCGATCGCTTTTGTATCCTTCACTATCTATGGTTTTCATGCCATTTTTCAATTTTTGCATTGCCATTTTTAAATAAATAAAATATTGCTGGACATTACACACGGCGCCATCTAGTGCCACACTAAGCAACGAGGCTTGTGTCGTGGACACCAGATAGTTGATATACTACATAGATAATTTTTGTTTGTAAATACATACTTATTATACATATAAACATCCATGACTCGGAAACAAATGTCCATGCTCATCACACAAACATTTACTCCGACCGGGATTCGAACCCGGGACCCTAAGAACGTAAGGCAGTCTCACTACCGCTGCGCCATTCGGGTCGTCAAAATTTTTGCATTGTGTGAGTTAAAGATTCACCAGTTCACCACCCTAGATATAACTCATATTGATAATATATAATCCTGTAGGTGTCCATGTGTGTGTTTATCTAGGACCTTATGGTCCCTGTTAACAATAAAGACACTAAAGTGGTACCGGGACACCAAAGTGGTTCCTACCCAAGAAAGGCTGGAAACCACTGCACTGGACCAACGAGACCATAACGAGGCAGTCAAGCAATGATAGTAATCCAATGAAAACACAACAGTCAATACGTACAAATGTACGATGCTCTACTATTTTATGATAGGATAGGCACGGTTTCTAGAACATTCTATGTTTTGACGTCGCGTACGTACACGCCGCAGGTACTTACGCACGACCACCAACCAAGCTATATTAACCTAGTTAATGCAGATCTCCCATTGTACGGGAAATCTATACAAAGCGAAGCTATGTTTATACTGGACTTGATGTGTCGGCGTGTGAACGCCACTTTTTTCAAACCGACCGACACAGGTGAATTGAACAGAGCTGCTGGTCATGGCTTATATTGGTAAATATGCAGTTTCTAGAACTAAAAATCAATTATGATTATGTGTAATTGATTGTTTCAGTTATTTATGATAAGAATTTTCAGGAAAAGTATTTTTCAGCTATTAACTTTTTACCTTGCGCTTTAAAATCCGTTTTGTTTAGAAAATGTTAGGTAATGGTCAAGTTTGCAAGGTGATAAGATAGATATTTTGGAAACGTAACATTTAAACCATTTTACAGTTTTCTATCTTTGTTAAAAACAATACAAATATGTAATACTTACACAGTTTGAAACAATATACTATTTATTTACGAAGAAAAACTAAAATAATTGTGTGTAGCCCCCTATAACAGTAAAATTTTATAAAGCAATTCAAGCTTTCTAAATTCCTAATTCTACTTAATTTTCGTCTAAATATAGTTTCGTCCTCGTTCAAAAGACATGACAGAAGGCGGCCGTCGTTGACCGGCTATCTTAATCAATAAAATTATCAGAATGATCATACCGATGATAGAACCACCACTTTCCCCGCCCTACTTGTAACTTATAGATGAGGTTTATGGCAATGATGATCACCTAACTAGTTCCATTATTTTCAGATTCTTTCAAAATGGAACTAGTGATTATAAAAAAAACACTAGTTCCATTAATGGTACTAGTGACAATGAAGGACCTCAACATCTTGCTAGTTTTTAGAGTTTCGTACCCAAGGGGCAAAAACGGGACCCTATTACTAAGACTCCACTGTCCTGTCTGTCACCAGGCTGTATCTCAAGAACCGTGATAGCTAGACAGTTGAAATTTTCACGCCATGATGTATTTTGGTTGCCGCTATAACAACAAATACTAAAAATAGAATAAAATAAATATTCATGGGGGGCTCCCATACAACAAACGTGATTTTTTTGCCGTTTTTGCTCGATATTAATAACGGCAACAGCTAGACGCTTGACATATTCACAAAATATTTAGTTATCCACTTTAAAAATAAATATTTAATAAATATATAAGGGGGGCTCCCACATACAACAAACGCGATTTTTTGCCGTTTTGTCTAAATTATGTTGTATAGATAAATGATACGGGACCCTTCATGCGCGAATCCGACTCGCACTTGGCCGGTTTTTAAAGCTTTCTGACTGACCCTGAAACAGATTACTATAGTCGTAATAAAAGTGACTTCATAGATCCAAACGTTTGTCTCAGGAATGTCGATCTTTACGATCGACTACGGGTTCAGCAGACACTTCAAACAATATTAAATTGTTATGCGTCGGTATACTAATAAGTATTTTATTTTTTTCTTTTCTGGGATGGTGAACGAGTCTGGCCCGCCTGGCCCGCAATGGAAGATGACTCAGAGCAGATTTATCTAGCAGTAAAAGTATGTCATCCTTCTGTGTTTCACAATATTATTTTCTCCCAGAGGGCACTGGCTCTTGTAACAGGTTAATAAACCTAGCACTATAATCAGGGATTTCAATTTGAAACCGTTTTCTTGTGTAATAACGATTATTGTAGGTACTAGCCAGCGTTGCCAGACGTTCCGCTTTTTTCAATCTAAATGAAATGTCCCGTGCGGGACAGGCTCAGTCCCGCTTTTCGGGGATAAATCATCGTTAGACGTTTTAGTGGGAAATTGCAAAGACACCACTGCCACCACTGCACAGAAATGGCACCAGCTCTTTCAACAGTTTCCAAAAAAAGATACCAGGAATATGCTTAAACTAGTGTCTTTCATATTAAGTATCCCAACATCAAACTGCTTTCCTGAACGCGTCTTTTCCCAGATGAATTTAAAATGGTCGGATGCCAGAAATAAATGCACCGTAAATTTAATGAAATCAGAATTACTCATCCAGTTCTATCCTGTGATCAGTTCTTCATCTTTATTAAAGAGAAAAAGGAAACTTTAAAAGAAGTTAAATATCATTTTTTTATTTTATTTTACTAGGTCCCGCTTTCGACGAAAGAATCCCGCTTTCTTCACTCAAAATGTTCCAAAGTCCCGACTTGGCAAAAAAAATCTGGCAACGCTGCAGCTGGTACTACCTGACCCGCGCAACTCCGTATGCGTCGAATGAGAGAGAGAGAGGGATAGAGAGAGTGTGAGTCAACTTTCAAAGATATTATGCTATCGCGGATTTTTTTTCGAGAAAAACGATTTTTCTACAGATTTATTATATGTATAGATAATAACATGTCATTTTTTGCATTCAATTACGAACAAAAACCTTTTATAATCAATATGGCTGACCTCCTATAACATACGGCGTGATAATATTATTTATTTATTTATTAAAACTTTTATGCACATGTAAAAAAACTGTACAAAGGCGGATTTAATGCCTATAATAAATAAGCCTAAAAACCTTCCTTGGTTTACAAAGAACATTTTTGCTGAATTTCAATTCAATCTATCAAGTAGTTTTGGCGTGAAGCCGTACCATACACACAGACAGACAAAAATTCTAAGAAGTCACTTTTTGTCATCAGTTACGTTTTTCTAACAAAAGCCACTTATTTTTTCTTAAAAAATTCTCAATGTACAGTTTTTCTTTCGTTACTGTTTTATTATAATTATTATGTATAGATTATTTGATAGAACATTTCGGTTGGCTGAAGTTGGCTCTATTCAAAATGGAATAAAGCTAATCGCGTTTACCGGATGCAGGTATTCTGGCCGTGAACTTTTAAAAATAAACTTTATAAACTGACGTCAAGGCGACGACGGCAGGCGAAAACTACAAGTCTAAGCAAACAATATTTTATAAACAAATCTTGTGAAAACAAGTGGGGCTTTAGTAAACAAAAACACGTTTTAAATGTAGCATAATATGGATGGCGGCAACGCAAAATTATGGCAGATGACTGCTATTATACATAAAGGGTGTAAAACACCTCTTAACGAAGCCGAAAGGCACTTGTTCTCCCCGCGCGCCGCGTCATTGCGATCTTACTCTCATTTTTTTGTTCTACACCATATGATACCTGGGAACCTTCTAGTTTCGGAGGTATTAGGGGTCAGTCCCAACTTTTCGACATTTTTTTTAAATACAAGTTTTTAATGTAAGATTTTACACTTTAACCACCTCCACGACCCCGTACTATTCAAACCATCCATCAGCACAATGTTATGAGTGCGTTACATTGAGTTCTACCACAAAACATGATTTTTCACCCCAAAAAAAAAGTCGTTTCCCAGCAATATTTTTTACGTAAAGTTACTTAATTTGATGTACAGAATGCTTGGTTGACGGCTTCGTGATGAGGTTGTTTACACCCTGTCACAGATAATATATACTTCGTACAGATACCCAATCCCATACAAAGAAATGACACCTCCCTAAGTCAGGTAATTGCTCGGGTTATTTATTGGTTTCCATTACTTCAACAGATGGCAGCACCAGCGTCTCACTAATTGCCGCAAACTCGAGTTTTACAACGCCATCTAGGAGTCCACCATCACATCACCTAGGTAGATACAGAGTGGAATCGATTTCGATGATATCGAAACTAGATGGCGCTGTTTTTATATTGATTCTCACCAACGCACCATGATCCGTGCCTTCAAGGACGAGTAGGTAATAATAATACAAAAAACCGGTCATGTGCGAGTCGGACTCGCGCACAAAGGGTTCCGTACCATTATGTATACAACATTAGACAAAAAGGCAGAAAAACACGTTTGTTGTGTGAGAGCCTCCCATAAATATTTATTTTATTTTGATTTAACTATTTATTTTTAAATTGAATACACAACTAAATATTGTATGAATATTTGAAGCGGTAATCTGTTGCCGTTATTAATAATGAGCAAAAAACGGCAAAAAAATCAAGTTTGTTGTAAGTGAGCCCCTCTGAAATATTAATGTTATTCTGTTTTTTGTGTATTTGTTGTTATAGCGTCAACAGAAATACATCATCTGTGAAAATTTCAACTGTCTAGCTATCACGGTTCATGACATACAGCCTGGTGACAAACAGACGGACGGACGAACACTGGAGTCTTAGTAATAGGGTCCCGTTTAACCCTTTGGGTACGGAACCGTCAAAATGTCTTGAGTGGGCAAAACAGTTTCATTTATGTGAGTGAGCTAGCAATATACACGCTGCGGCGAATGAATCTTTATGTGTTTTTGAGTATTTCAATGCATACGGAGCCCTCTTACATGTCGGCGCCGGGCGTTACGCTAATATAGGTATTTTACGCACCGAGCGGGCGGCGACCAACGCAAGCGATACATTCATTCATAATATCTAGCGACGAAACAATCTTGATCCACTGTAATACAAGTTTTCGGTGAACGGAAAAACTTTTAATGTGATAGTTTGTGTTATTTAATACTATTATAATTCGTATTACTTAATATATTTTTCACTAATTATTAAAGTGTTGATACATAAATATTCTAATTGTGACGCAGTAACCGAGCGTTGATAACCAACATCTGTAACATAGTGGTCTGGAAATCGTGCTTCAGAACTCATAGTCGAAATAATTATGGTACTATCGATACTATGAAAGTACGTGATATATTTTAAAAGAGAATAAAGTCCGCGATATTCGTATTATTTTAACGTTTCAATTACTGCTACATTTTAAATACGCGGTTAGAAACGAACGCGTTGAAAACGAACGTGTTTTCCAAGCAATCAGGTTTTAAATAGGTAAAAGGATAATTTAGCTTCAGAAATTTCTGCTCCCTAGGCAGACAAATATCTTTGTCTAACTTTTATGTGCACCTACGTAAATAAATAAATAGTACACAGGTTAACAAGTAAACAGGTTTTAACGTGTTTAAATAAATAATTATTTTATTTGGTGCTTCAATTACCATGTTTTTCAACGATCAAAACTGCAGTCGTAGTTTACGATGTTCTAGGATGCACACAAAAGCAGCGTCTATACGGCAAGACGCACACCACGATAATACCGACACGAGGAAACGCCAGGGTAGCCCGCGAAATTTTATTTTGCAATGCAATGCGCATGTCAGTGTCAGCCTGTATGTTGAACAAAATATGTAGGTATGATTCGCGACCGCATGTATTTACAGAATTATCATCATCATCATCATCATCAGCCTATTAATATTTCCACTGCTGGGGCACAGGCCTCCTCTCTATGAGAGGGAATGGGCTATATATAATCCACCACGCGGGCCCAGTGCGGATTGGTAGATGTCACATGTTGAATCGAATTTTTTGGTTCTAGGACATGCCGGTTTCCTCACGATGTTTTCCTTCACCGTTTCTAGAGGAGTGGTGATGAAATAAATTATGCAAAGTAATGCGCCTGTCTGGGTTCGAACCCACGTCTTACTGGTCGTAAGTCGGAGCCGCCACCACTGGGCCACCGCTGCTCTTCATGTCATTAAAAATGAATCGATAAAAATCACGTTAAAAATTTAAAATTCTTAAATTGAATTTATAGTTATAACAATAAAGTCCATTTTAAGAATTAAAATTTTTCATAATAATAAGAATCACGTTAAAGAAATTAATGTGGTGATGAAATTAATTACACAATGCGCCTGTCTGGGTTCGAACCCACGACTTACTGTTCGTAAGTCGGGGCCGCCACCACTGGGCCACCGCTGCTAATTAAAATCGTCAATACATTCCCATTTAATAACTATTTAATGAAAAGATCATTCAATGGGATTAAATGAAATTAGAGGGTTGTATTGATGATTTTAATGATTACAATTCTGTAACTAGGTACCTATGACCTACATGTTACGGCCGCGAATCATATTTTTTAATTAACAAGGTGACACTGACCTGCAAAAAACGTAAGATAAATTTACTAGTGTGCCATTTGCGCAGCTTTACGTTAGATGTTCCGAGCCGCTATAAAGTAGACCGTCACTTGCAGCACAGAATAGAAAATAGTACTAGCTTGCAGCTCATAATACTTAAATAGGTATCATTAGTTAATTACCTACTCAAATAATTCAAATCGCTTGTAATTTAATTTAGTTACTGCAGCCAGGAAATAAAATGAAATAGGAAGGTACCTAGTAGAAGTAGGATGAAAGATGGAAATGGGTACTAGCAGTACTAGCACAGTACTAGGTAGCTACATACATTGTTTTTGTTTACTTGCTAAGTATAATAATTATTATTGGCGCCAAATAGAATAGTACCTACCTATTCTATTATGCATTTTGCAGTGCACTGCTCGATCTATTTCTAGCTTGTTATTAACACGACGACTATCGAACTTCTACAATTTTTTTTTATAATTTAGGATTACTTTGGACAAAATTAGCTAAATACCTACTTACTTCATATATAAAGAAGGCAAACCTACAAAATTATGCTCAATATAATATTTTTTGAGCTATCGATAACCTTTGACAAAACTTAGCCCTATGGCCCTAATGTACCTTTTTTGGGACGTAAATAACATTTGCTTATTGATAGTTTTCTCAGAATATAACGCCAATCCATAAACCGACAATAAAACCGCATTCAGTAGGTAGGTAGGTAGGTATAATGGGTGCAAGTTTGTAGAGCGCGTAAGCAAACCTAGGAATTGTTTTTTTGTATTCAAAAGCTTTGTTTATTCTTTTCAATGGAGATTTTTATCAATTGTTACACCTACAAATTTTAGTCTACTTTTGTTTTCTCTCTTTTACCTATTGGGGTTGGTGAATGAAAAATAACTTTTGTTTTATTTAGGTTAGTTTTAGAGACGTTATAAACCGATCCTTGATAATTAATGTTAGGGTTTGGTGATGTCAAACGTTGAATGAAAAACATAACTTTCGGCGTTGTTTTTAAATGATGCTGTTACCTGTTTTCCGCGATTCGACCTTCGTGAAATAATTACAAAAATAGTAAGTACAGCAAACTATTTAAATCGAACCTATTTTGTTAAAAATGACAGTCTTTTTTTTGCACGAAGACATAAGTAATTATTATTCTAAAATAAAAGTAGTCTTCATTGATGTATTAGAAGGCGGCCTCCGAACAGCCAGCTGCCAGTTGTCCCGTCAAACGCCGAAACACAGGCAGACAGACAAAGACAAAAATTAAAAAACAATGTAGGTATTCATTCAGTAAAAAGACACACTTCAATATTATTTATTTGTTTAGATTCTCTTAATCGCACATTGAATATGACATCGCACCTTGCATTCAAGGACAAGTAATAACAATAGGTACCTACACTAACAAAAAATATATCGCTCGAGTTTTTACTGTGCTCAAGTTGTGCTAGCTGTGCAACAGTTTAATTTGTGTGAGTGATAGCTCACAAACAAAACAGTTTCGTTCCGCGTGTGAGGTAAATTGAGTAAAACGCCATCTATACAAAATAGCTCTAAACAGAATGATCTACAGATGGCTGACTTTTGAAAACTTTATCAATCTAAGGGTTCGGATTGAAGTAAAAGGCCTCCTTTATCTTTTTTGTTGAAATAACGTGTTTTATGAGTGTAAATAGATAAATTAGCATTAAACAGGGAACATTTGAATTTTTGCTAATCTTATTTCGGCCGAAATCTACCGTTTAACGCATTTTAGTGATTGTCAATTTCATTACTGTTACCTATGCTGCCATCTATTGATTTTTTTCAAGACTAATTATAAATTGTTCGGGTTGAGACCCCATGACCCTGTTTACATACAGCATGTGTCAGAAAGCTGTGGTCGTATAATTTAAGGTTTTGGCATGGTTTTGGTATAGATATAGACCGCCAAACTGAACAACTTTCTCCATGGTCCATGGGACCGTTATCGTAATATGTAATATTAGTACTTAATCGCGAAAAAACATTATTCAGCTGTGTGACTGTCAACTGTCATAATTATGATATCGACCAATAAACGGGTCGGGGGGCTTTTGGGACCAGGACCGGGATCCCGGATTTCCCCTAAACATTTTTGAGTGGTATTTTGGGTCTACGAGAAAAAAAAACAAAGTTAACAACAGATTTTTAAACAAGAATCAATCCTATTTCTTGCAACAATTGTCATAAAAACTGCTTTTTGATGACCTAATTGAAATAAATGCTTTGACTTTGAATAAATCGGTTGTTTATATTCAAGGAAATCTGAAGCTTTCAAACTAGTTCTTTCTGAGAACGGACCAAATTGCATGTAATTTAGTAGCCATTGTTGTTTAATGATGACCACCCTAATGGTGTCCGACTGTCAGGGTTGTTGTTCACAACCGGTTTCTAACCAGCCCGGTGCAATAAAGCACTAAGTTCGCTTGTTCACGATATCGGACTTACGCAAAGCGTATAGAAACAAAATCGCATCTTTTACCAGGTAGGTAGTAACCCGGTGCCGCGTGCCGGTCCATTTAAAAACCGGTCGTGAATGAACAAGATTACTCGTGGGGGCACGAGTAATCTGAATATAGAATGTTTTTGCAATAGTAGATCCATACAGAAAATTCTGGGTATTTTCTGGGTCAAGCTGGCATATAAACAAAACATGATGCCTGTTTTCCATTCCACGTCCTAGTTGCAAATGCAGAGTTAACCGAGCGGTCGAGTCCGTAGAGTGAAGAATAAGATTACTCTTGAAACAGAATAATAATATAGTGCAATGCTCTATGTTCAGAAACTTAATAATTAATTCCAACAAAGAATAAGGTTCCTTTGTCAAGGAAGCAAACAAAAGGTTCAATGGAAGTAGTAAACATCCAAAAAATGTAGCTCCAAGTGGTCCTTTCGTTAAAGACCGTAATTAGAATGCGCGTCGTGATCCCAGTCCGTGGTGCACTTTCTACATCGAACAATAGGAAGCCGGACTGTTTTAAAAAATAGTTCTTGTCTCTCACTAATAAGATTCAATACAGTCTGTAGTAGCTGGTAAGTAAATGGATAAGGTCGAGCCAGACAAAGAATGACTAGACTCTGGATTTTAACTGGTACAGAATATTATTATATAGTGTTTATTACATAAAATACCACTTATTCTTTATTTCTTTAATCTACACTAATATTATAAAGAGGAAAGATTTGTATTGTTGTATGTTTGTAATGAATAAACTCAAAAACTACTGCGCCGATTTCAAAAATTCTTTCACCATTAGAAAGCTACATTCACCCTGAGTAACATAGGCTATATTATATCACCGTAGTCCCATGGGAACGGGAACTACGCGGGTGAAACTGCGTGATGTCCGCTAGTTACTAATAAGGCCAGAGATACGACTCACAAAAAAAAATCAAAGGCAAAATCGCTGAGATTTCGTAGTAATATTTTAAAGTAGTTCAAAGGGCAATTACACATTGATACATAATTTAACAGGCCATTCGAGGCCAGTGGAGTCTGAACTCTGATCGTTTATCAGTGCCGTTTGTAAGAATGACCTCGTCATATCGTCGCAATGCGCAGCTGTGCCGTACCAGAAGCTACCTACTTACTACTATACGTATAGGGTTGATTTTGATTTCGATAGTTTGGAAGCGTGTGCCATAACTTGGTAAAATGTGACACACTGTTCTAAATCAATTTTTTTTTTCTGCTATTACCTATAAATATACAATACTAGCGGACGTCACGCGGTTTCACCCGCGTAGTTTCCGTTCCCGTGGGAGTACGGGGATAAAATATAGCTTAAGTTACTCAGTAAGGAAATGGCATTCTAATGGTGAAAGAATTTTTGAAATCGGCGCAATAGTTTTTGAGTTTATTCATTACTAGCTGACGTCCCGCGGTTTCACCTGCGTAGTTTCCGTTCCCGTGGGAGTACGGCAATAAAATATAGCCTATAGCACTCACGAATAATGTAGCTTTCTATCAGTGAAAGAATTTTTGAAATCGGTTCATTACTTCCGGAGATTACCCCCTACATACAAACACATGTTACCTCTTTATAATATTAGTATAGACAAACATACACATACACAAAAATACAAATCTTTCCTCTTTATAATATTAGTGAAGATTAGTTTAAGTAGATGTAGATGGATTGAGCCCAAATGAATTGTCTCCCTAAGATTTTAAGAATAACTGGTTTCAAGCTTCGGCGTCTCCAAAGTTAAATCTCTTGCTCGCTCTCGCTTCTTGTATAATAATCTGATTGTGCATGCCTAGCATTTTCCCTATGTTGGGGTCGGCATCCAGTCTTATCGGATGCAGCTGAATACTAGTATTTTACATGGAGCGACTATCTATCTGACCTCCATAACCCAGTTAGCACTGGGTAATACCTACAATACCCCTTGGCAAGACTGGTTGTTAAGACTTTCAGATCACTGACTACCTCTAACGACTGTCAAAGATCTACAAATGACAGCCAGGACCAACAGCTTTACGTGCTTTCCGAGGCACGGAGGAAACTCGGTACGTAATGGGTGGTCACCCATCCACGGACCAACCTAGGCAAGCACGGCTTCACCTGAAGATCGACCCGATCGGCTCTCATTATTTAGCCACGAGCTCCTCCGCACTCGCTTCTTGTATGTGATAATTATATAATCTACCAACTATTAGAATTCCGCTCATTCATTGACAGATTCGCATGAAAATTCATTTTAAAAATAGAAAAGGGAAATCCCGTCTGGCATACACACGGCTTGTCGTATCGTATTATAATGAACGTAATTGTTAATGTAGCCACTATCCTATGCAGGCGCGGATACAGGAGGGGGGCAATGGGTGCAATTGCCCCCCCCTGAACCAAACCGAATACGCCATTAGCCAAGCTTGAACTAGTTTGACGGAATTGAAACTAAATATTCTAGTTGTATATCTTGTCATGGGAGTCGCCAGGAGGAGGCAGCTGTCACTAGAGGCTCAGGATTTTTAAAAGTTATAGCTTTTCCTGATGCCATAGAATGGTATTGTACGTAATAAATTGTAGCGTAAAATGGAATCACTCAAATTAAAATATTGTTTAACCCTGCAGAAAAACATTTGTCGAAAAGGCTTCTTTTTTCTGCCTCTGGATTGGCACTCTAATTGGATTTTTGCACGATCGACCGGTATAGACAGAGCCTGAAATAAATTAGGAGCCCCTTGCCCTGAGGCCTTATATGCAATTATAGCATAATTATCTTAGGCAATGATGTAAAAAAATTGCGAGCTCGCTTCGCTCGCTCTTGCAACCTAGTTTATCTTGAGTCTTGACTTTGTCTATAAGAGGCCCAGGAAGGCTAGTGGGTCGAAACAAATCTAACCTGTTCAAGGTAGGTAAAGTGTTAAAATTTTCGAGCTCGCTTCGCTCGCTCTACTTTCTCTTGAATTTATCAAAAAGTCGACCAAGTAATTCCTATATGAAGGATTGAAACCGTTCTAACCTGTCCAAGGCAAGGTGTCATAAGAATTTTTAGCTCGCTACGCTTGCTCTTGCAGCCTACTTCCTCTTGAATGTTGCCTTTGTCTGAGAGTCGATCTAGTAACTCAGGGTCTAAACAATTGTAACCTGCCCAAGGTAGAGTGTTAAAATTTTCGAGCTCGTTTCGCTCGTTCATGGAGCCTTAGTTAATTTTGTTGTTAAAATTGTCGCCCTAAGTCGATTAAGTAAAATCAATTCTTTTAATGAATTTTTCGTAAGATAGGTAAAGTCAAACAAAAATTGCCCCCCCTTAAAGGAAATCTTGTATCCGCGCCTGATCCTATGTTCACGAGGTCCATAGCAAAATGTGAGAATACAACATTAATTAAAATTAAATAGGTACCTAACCATTTCGTCATTATAGTTTGTATGTTTAATTTACTATGATTTATTAATTCCATACGGAAATCGATAAGCTATAAACCTGCAAGGCCAACTGGCCAATATCTCGCCTAGCTTGAAACACTCGTAGATCGTAATCGTAACAACCAATAATTGTGTGTTGAATTTAATTATCTTATGTTCTTTGCTGCTTTTCTTTTTAATTATTCTTCATGAAAGTAGGTAGTTACTTAATAGGTTTACGTCATTCATAATCATGTTGCTCATGAAGTCATGAACTATAGGACTATAGCAAGCAAAAGCATTCTATACAACTGAAGTTAAAGTGAGCAATAATGCTGCCGTCCTTGGCTGCTCTCCAATTCTTAATGATATAGGTATTACGGCAACCTTATGCTTTCAGAAGTTTCACCCAAAACTTATAAAGTGGTTGTTGGATGCGGCCCTGCGGGTGTGGCTGTGGCGTTGCCGACGCGTTGCCTCAACCCCCGCTCATACGCATAGCAGCGCCGACGACCTTCCAAGGTCGTCACTCACCCTCCACTAATCTGACAGTTTCGTGATAGCTTCACTTAATTTTATTAAGAAGCTTGCGAATATTTATGCGCTACGTTCTCTGCTTATTCATTAGCAAGATTCTGCGGATTTAGGCTACTTCAAATCAAATTAGCTGAAATCACCAATAAAATAGATTAGTAGCTTCTAGGTGCCCGTTTTTTTTAACAGACTTCAAAATGGAGGAGGTTCTCAATTCGTTTGTTTTTTTTTATGTACGCCGATTACGCTGAGATTTATCATCCGATTTACGTGATTCTTCTCTAGTTTGATGCGGAATAGTTGCCATTTGGTCTCATAAAAATTTATATAAACATAGTTTGGCCACGTTTGGCTCAGTAGTTTTCATTTTCAGAACATTTAATGAACATTTTTACTTCAGTCGTGTCAAGTCGTGTGGTCTAATTTTATGTATGTTCACCCATTTCTCCTCCAATTGTGGAGCGATTCTCAAAATTCATTTTGAAAATTTTGACCAAATTTTAATTTGGTGAAGATCTGATGCTGATCTTCGGAGATTCTATAGGTACACAATGGAACTCTTCAAACATAGACAGTAAATCGGTCGTGATTGCTGCAATCGCTTGGATGTTTAATCAAATTCAAATACTTTAATTCGAGCGGAGGCTCATATAGGGTTAGTAACATATTCCTTAATAAAAAAAGTGTTAGAAATCAACACGATACGGTGGCACATGTAACTGACAGCAGCGAACCACATAATGACAGTCCACTCGACGACAATGACGTAACATCACGCCTGTATGCTCTGAGGGGTATGTTAAGTTCCATTTATTGGCTAACCAGATCCGAGTCAAAAGTAAGTTACTCCTATTTCGCACTGACTAATTTTATGACGGCAGTAGCTTCATGCCTAAAAATCTGGTTTAGAAGAATCATATGAATTACGTTAAAATTCTTAAAAATGGCCATAGACGCAGATAATTAATATTATTATCATGGATTTTCACTTTGTGACCATTTTAAGAATCGTAACATAATTCATACTA
This sequence comes from Xestia xanthographa, assembly GCA_905147715.2. Classification (NCBI taxonomy): domain Eukaryota; kingdom Metazoa; phylum Arthropoda; class Insecta; order Lepidoptera; family Noctuidae; genus Xestia; species Xestia xanthographa. The sequence goes on along the minus strand of LR990642.1, from coordinate 22,262,772 downwards.
CTACAACTACTACTACAACAGCCCATAACGTCCACTGCTGGACATAAGCCTCTCTCATGATGGGAGGATTTGCCGTAATCTTCACGCTTGGCAGGCGGATTGGAGATCGCAGTGATGCAAGACTAACAGAAAACGCTGCTGCCCATTCTCCGGTCTACGGAGGCGCAAGGTGTTCTGCCTCAGACATTAGTGGCCTTATACGACACCCGTGAGTGTAATGGGTTGGTTCTATTCTACTCTGCCGGATACCACACGGCTAATTCATACTACCTATTATGATTCTGCTAAAGCGGCTATTTTAGGCCCTCAGGTGCCGAGCGACCTAGTGATTACTAATGTATACGTCCCAAGATTACAGTTTATCGATTTTATGTTGTTGATGTCTCTATCATGTAGTAAAACAATGGTGTGTAGAGGACAATGAAGGTAACACAAACGTTGTCAAACAGTACAGTAGCTAGTAACGGTGCCTGTCCTTGTTCCACTCATTGTGTTTGCAACTGTTCATATGAATGGCAAGTCTAGTTTCTCTGTTCCTGATAACACAGTCGTATTGTACAATGTTTTGTTATTTTAGATACATCTGAACGCTTTCATTAACAATGACGATCGACAAAGGTCAAGAAAAATCAGCAAAAAAAAACGTGGCACAATAGGGTAGATTAGATAATATCTAATCTACCTGACACCATAAAACAATAATTCCAAGACACCAATCTCTAAAAAAAACCACTTTATTTTGTGCCTGAAAACCCTATTTATTTTCAATTACTTAATTGTCAAATTCGATTTTTAACACTTTATTTTGGGCCTGAAAACCCGATTTATTTTCAACTAGCTTCTGCCCGCGACTTCTGCTCCTGCTACGCGGAACCTGTTGCTTATGCCAGCGACAACGGGGTCGTCAAAATCGAAGATCTGATACGTCTGATGTCGAAGCGCAATTCTCTATCCGTGAACGTCTCCGACTCGCGAGACAATGCGTGACGTTCACGATCAGCAGTTAGTCGCGCATCACGTTCCCCACTTTAGAAGTCGATGTGTAGATAGATACGCTGAGAACTCAAGCGTAATTCTCTTTCCGTGAACGTCGCCAACTCGCGAGACAATGCAGACGTTCACGATCAGCGGTCAGTTGCGCCTCTAGAGACCTGGATGTAGATGCGTAAATACGTTGAGAACGTAGGCGTGCTTCGCAATCCGAAGAGGTATCGACTGAGCGAGTTGAAGCCTGATGTTCTCGAACAGCATTAAGTCTCTCCTGACGCTCTTCGGTAGGTTCATGGGATCTTATGATCCTCATTCTTTTAGCTCCTTTGGAACATTGGGAAAGATTTGACCTCTTTCTAGGCATGGTTATAGTTTTATTAAAATCTAAGTGACTGCTTCGCTGCGTTACCGGGTAGGCTACCGTGTCACGGAGATAAATGGAAAAGGAAATTAAACACTAAAATAACATAAGCCGGAAGGCATATTTATTTGATAAAATAAAAAAGGGAGTTTTGGCCAGTAAAGTCAAATTTTCAATGATATAGGTACCATCGTCATCGAAAATCAGTCCTAAACTGTTACTACCTTCACCGCGTGGAGGTACTAAGCTTATGTTATTTTATAATTACGTATATATTGAAATTAGTGATAGCTTTGATTTCCACATCAGATGTTTCTGATCTTCGATTTTTATAAGTCAACAGGAAATGCCCTTCAGACCGAACAACTTTTGCTAAGACGTCATTCCCTATATGTGTTATGGACTATGGTGTAGCTGGGCTCTCGGAGTTCCACAACAGGTGTTCCAGATCTTCGATTTTTATAAGTCAAGATAGAGTGCTCATCAGATTGAACAACTTTTGCTAAAACTTCATTCCTATATATATGTTATAGTGTAGCTGGGCTCTTGGAGTTCCACATCAGGTGTTCCAGATCTTCAAATTATTCTCTCAGCAGAAAATGCCCATCACGTGGAACAATTTTTGCTATGGTACCATTTTTGTATCTCTTATTGTTCAGCTGGTCTGTTGTGGTTCTGCATCAGCTGTTCAAGTTTCCAAGATAAATTACAGCCAATATCTTGCCCAGACTTAATACCTATACAACAACAAAAAAATCATTCAAATCCGTCTAGTAGTTCCGAAGATTAGCGTGTACAAACAAGCAGACAAACAGCCAGTTTTTTTTTTTTTGGATTCGTGCTCTATTACTGTTTCTAAAGCCCCCTCAATTATTTCTTTTTTAATATATTCAATGTACAGACACAGTTTTTTTTTACTGTTTTATTATATGTATAGATTACTTAATTGTCAAATTCGATTTTTAGTTGCTTTGAAATGAATAAATAGTTGAGTCATTGATTTAACCAAACAGTGACGTCACAGTTTGCTATTGCCATACAAAATCTATGAGAAAACCGCGTTTTGACAGCTCTTAAAAAGTATCTCAATTGATTGGAGTGTCATCTTCCCCATTCTTAAATTGTATTTTTATGGTCTCATGATCCATGCGAGTTGAAAATGATAGAAGCAGCTTAATGCAGTGGACTGTCATTGAAATAAATCACACAAAGTGTATTTTATCTTCGTTAACACTTGCAAACGTTTATCTTATTGAAGGTAATGGAGTGCCCTTTCTGTATTGTCTGCGTTTTATACCGAGTGTACAAGTACTACGCAGAATATGCAAGATAAAGGTCACGGCACAGTATACCGGCACCGCAACTGCACAGCGCAGCACGGCGCGGCGCGAAGTCGCGCGTCGTCGCGTCGTCGCCTCGAATTTAGGCTACGGCTAGCCGCCAGCGCACTAACTACGCATCGTGGTGCAAGCTCGCGGTCCGCGTGCCGGCCGCGAGGTGTAAACGTGCTGTCACCGCTAACACATTTTTTTTGATAAAAGACATTTTTGATCGACGTTGTTTCGCTGGTGACTCGGAGTTGGTGCGTCTGTAACTGCTGTAAGCATGCGGTCCGCTCGCTTGCGGCGCGAGGGCTGCGAGTCGAGTTGTATGGTAGCGGCAAGCACGCTGATTGCTCGCCGTGGGCTTCTTCATATTGACATTATGAAAATATAATTATTATAGGACACACGATTTAATGCTCTCATCCTCCAGCAATTAACTTGCCATTCAATGGCAAGTTAATTGCTGGGTTGGAGTGGTGTAGTAGTATAGTGTGCCATGACCTTAATAGGTAAAATGACTATACTATATATTATTTTGTGCATTATGGATTATTTCATACTGGGAACATAAACGTATTACATCCTCAGGTATGACTTCGTGGTTTTAAATATAGTTCTGAATTTGATGCAGTAACTTGACAGGGTGAATAATCCAGTTTTGCGTGGATGCCCATTTCAGAAACTATAAGAAATATCGGAGCTCAAGAGACTCGGACGTCTTGGTGCCGATTTTGATAAAAAAATCAAGCACATTAAGAAATTTTAATCTGTAAAGTAAATGGGTGCTGCAAAGTTACGAAATTAAATAAGCTGAAATGCTTTAAGTTCAGCGCGATATTTCACAATTGGATCTAGATCTCTAAAGTTCAGTACATTTATAACCAGACTACTTTTAACAATAGTATGCTCTAGTTAATAAGATTACTGATTTATACAGTTCACGATTTGGTCTTCATTCGACCTCGTCGGCTTTACTTTCCTGCGGTACTTGAGTCATGGCCCATGACATTTCTCATTGTAATGTATCAGTCACATAAAATGTATCTCGCTATTCCTTTGAAAGCAATACTTAGATAGCAATACAGTTTCCAAAGTTTTTAAATTTGATCATTTACTACCTTTTTTTGGCATGGGTAAATTCTCATGGATATCCTGAGGGTCCGTTTCCACCAAACGGAAAAATCCTCGCGCACTTTTTGATGTCACTGAATTATTGGGACTGTATCTTTAGCCGTAAGCGTAGTATCAACTGGGCGCTCGCACATTCTCGAAATGTCTGCGTCGAGTTTGGAAACTGAACGTCAGTCTGGGGAGTCGTCGGGGAGAACGGAGGGTTATGTCGGAATCTTACCGACTAAAAGCCGACTGTTCCTAATTTTAACAATATTTCAATTCAGACGTTCTTAAGAGCAAGAAAGGATTAAAAAAGACTTAGTAAGTACAAACAAATGTATATTAGTAGTAGTGACGTTGCGGCTGCGCTTGCGCAACTCGATTGCGTCAGGGCACCGCTCCGGCTACGGGCCTCGGGGCCCTAGCTGTTACTGCGAACATAGAAACGGTACTTACTCTACAATCTGTGATTGAACTCTAGCGAATTATCCACTTTTGTCAACGAGAGAGAACTAAGAGAGCGCTGCCTTGGCAGAGAGCTGAAAAATCAAAGGCAATTTTACTACCTAGCTACGTAGTAATTTACTCGATTTAAACATAACATAGAAAAGACTAACCTCTTAATTAGTGCTTCCTGCCTACTACAATGACTTAACGAAACGTGGTCACGGTACGGTCGGTCCATAGATTCAAGGTCGCTTAGCGAACTATATGGAACGGACTGTGCTTGGAATCTGGCTGAGGGATAGAATCCAGAACTTTTACAGCAGAGAAACCCAAAGTTGTCGACATAGTTCACAGAATAAGTAAGCTTAGTGGTAATAGGCCGGCCATATTGGCGAGGTATTCCATGAAGCACACCCAAACGAAGCACACCCAGGCGAAGCACACCTAAAGTATTCCACTTAGCACACCCGTGGGTGGGCTTCAAATAAAAATTTAAAATAATTAATTTCCTATTCCACGAAGCACACCTACGAATATAATTTCTTAGTCCCCGCACCGCGAGTGATATTCGTAGGTGTGCTTCGTGGAATAGGAAATTAATTATTTTAAATTTTTATTTGAAGCCCACCCACGGGTGTGCTAAGTGGAATACTTTAGGTGTGCTTCGTCTGGGTGTGCTTCGTTTGGGTGTAGCCGTAGAACCGATGACCGTAGGGGTAGACGTATTCTTGAGTGGAGACCGCGAATCGAAGCGTAAGGACGCCCTCAGGCTAGGTAGAGTGACAATCTTTGCAGGGATGGCTGATAGCAGTTGGGTGACAGTTGCCAAGAATAGATTAGAATGGCGTGCAATTGGAGAGGCCTAGGTCCAGCCAGCAGAACATCAAAACACATTACTTTGTATTAGCTACAAATAAACAACCACTAAAATGACGTGTTGAGTAATATAATTAAATCAAGAAGTGTCGTAGGGTCAGCATGTTACAATGAATTTATACATCTCTGGCACTAACAACGTGATGATGCGCGTCTTGCTAAATAAGTGAATTAACACGAATTAGTTCATCATCTGGGTCAAGATTACACAGTGCGTGCTAATATCAGCATGTGCGAGTAAACAAATCATAAACACATCAATAAAAAGTAATAATTATACTTTACAACTATTAAAAATTAACCTTGTGGTTAGAACTGTTCGTCATTGTCAATGCTTAGCTAATAATTCTAGCTTTGCAAAGCAAATTTTGTAAATATTTATCGGTCTCTTGTCCTAATTTTGAACTTTTTGAGTAGTTCGATTGCTCTATTCGACGTTCCCTCAGCCTTATAGATCGAGAACTACGGATGCGGGACTACGTGCATGCGGGACTTTTTTGAGCAGAATTGATTATAGAACAAACTCCAACAAAGGGTCAAATGGATGTAGGTACGTCCGTTGAAATATTGTAAGTATCTCAAATTATTGCTCGTGATAAGTTTTCCAATTTATAGTATGGCGACAATTACCAAAGTAAGTAAGTCACCGGAGACCAGTGCTAATGCCAATTGAAAATGTTGTTATGCCCATAGTCCTTTGTCGCAGAAGTTGTACTTACCTAATATTTGAGATATTCGCAAAGGTTTTTTTCGGCGTCTTCATGAACTATCATAATATAGCATTACCTACTATTACTATCGTTTAAAATTAATCCGATCAAAATCTTCATACGGATTTTAAGATTGATAAGATTGAAGATTTGTCTTCAATTATTATTTTTCTGAGCTGTATGGTCTGCCTCGTTTGCATTTTTTTTAAATACAGCATCATGCTTGAACTAATAGGCCTGTTGCATAAAATGTAAAAGAGTATTTAAGCAGTGGTGAGTCGTTTGGCAAGTGGTGCACATTTCTGCGCCAGCGCCGGACGTCGACTCGACAAGGAAGCGCATACTGACCTAGTATACTTCTCTGCTTGGCTTGCAATGCAAATGTATCGTTATTATCGATTTAATAAACACCCCACAATTGAATCGACGTTTGAGATTAAAATTCCAAATAGCCGATTTACACGAGTAACAGATCCACAGGAGTGCACATGTAGATCATAGTCTATGAATGAATTTGGTGAAGGTGAATGTTCTGAATAATTAGTAACTGGAGACTTAGGCGTGCCACGCTTATTTGGAATGAATATGTTATTTAAAATTTTCAAAGACTGAAACGCTCATTGATCGCAATCCAATAAGCGACAACAGCGTATTGTTGGCATTTTCAAAACATCCACGACGCGAGAAATACGGAACGACCACAAAGCGATAATAAGCGTCGTGGCTCTTTTGATTTTCGACCACCGTAACGCATTCTGACAATAACAAAAAAGACACGACGCATTCTGAGCCTTTTCTGTGCAGCAGTGCATCCACGCCTCGATGCGATGAAAATATTGTACAGAGTTTGAAGATGTTGCTGCTTGCATCAATCCACTCGAAAATAAACTATGCATATTGGTAAACAATTTTGGACTTATCATAATTCGAACGCAATGAATTTAAGCCCAAAGTTGCGTTAAAATTATTGTGAAAAAATAAGACTTTCGATTGTCATAGGTTCAAACCAATCCTTTTCTCAATTCGACCGTATAAAAATATATATCTCTTTAATATCCTATATAAATTACGTGTCACGTTGTTTGTCCGCGATGGACTCATAGACTACTTAACCGATTTTAATTAAATTTGCACACCGTGTGCAGTTTAATCCAACTTGAAAGATAGAATAGCTTACATCTTAATTTATAGTCGCAATATTATTTTATTGCAAATTATTTGTCATTACATATTATTATTATTTGACACTAGCGGACGTCCCGCGGTTTCACCCGCGTAGTTCCCGTTCCCGTGGGAGTACCATGATAAAATATAGCCTATGTTACTCGTGGATAATGTAGCTTTCGAATGGTGAAAGAATTTTTAAATCGGTCCAGTAGTTTTTGAGCCTATTCATTACAATCAAACAAACAATCAAACAAACAAAGTTTTCCTCTTTATAATATTAGTATAGATTTACAATTATAAGGCCCCCCCTTATAATTGTAAGTTATATTATTGGGGGGGGGGGGGGGGGGGGGGAGATTAGAGGAAAATAAATGTCCACCCGTGCGAAGCCGGGACGGGCCGCCAGTACTTATATATATATATTTTTTTATTTGTGTTCGCGGATAACTTCGTCGTTTATGAACCGATTTTGATGATTCTTTTTTTCTTGGAAAGTAGATATCCCAAGGGTGGTACCATGATAAGGAACCCAGGATCTGATGATGGCAACGCAGAGAAATCGAGGGGAACCTTCGAAAATCGTAGTGCGACTAGTGCGTTTGTTAATTTTTTTCATTAATTATTTTAAAGCACTACTATTTAACGTAGGTCTGGAGTCGATCTGATGATGGAGCCGAAAGACAGTTAAATCAAATCAAATCATTTATTTGTCAGAACATGGTCGGTATGTATATTACATGGTCTTGAGTTTATATATATTGTGTCATCACATTGGTCATCACACTAAACCACATGGGCGTACAAATGTTATAAGTTAAATTAGTGATCAATAATTAATTTTATTATAAAATTTGCGGGGCTCTGCAGAATATGTTTTTCCGCATAAGAGCTGTCTTGGCTCTGCGTCTGCGTAGCATATCATTTCGCCTGTTACGTTGTACAGTATCAGATAGGTAGGAAAACAAATTTGGATTTAGTCTCACAAATAAGGCAGTTTCATATATATGTATACAAAGCTGGTAGTGTCAGAATTTTGTGCTTTTTGAAATATGTTACACAACTGTCCGTCACCTGAAGCCCAAAGTCGAGGGAACTCCTGAACGATTTACAGCAATTAAGTACCTGTTAATTGGGCTTGATTAATTTGTATTGATGAGAACTTTACACCTAGATGGGTTGTGACTGTCATCAGAGGTCTGATGATGAAGACGAAGGACAGTCAAGGAAACTCCTCAACGTTTTACAGTAGCACCCTGTGTTTGGACTTAGTTCATTTCCATTGATGAGAACTTTGCACCCATATGGGTTATAAGTGCCATTACAGGTCTGATGATGGAAACCATAGACAGTCGAGGGAATTCCTCAACGATTTACAGCAGTTGCCTTTTGTTGGGCTTATTCAAACGGTTTAATATGCCAAAATGTTCAGTTTGTACAAAAATAATACCTAATTAAGATTAAAGTTTGTGGAAAAATAAAAAACTTTTTTTCGAAAAATAAAACAGGCTTCAAAAAACAAAAAAGTGAAGAATACCTTAGCTTCAGAAATCGGTGGAAAAAAAAACAACTGAATCAAACAAACAAGTCACTGACTTCTAAAGCTAAGGATATTTTCACTTTTTTGTTTTTTGAAGTCAGTTTTATTTTTTGCAAAAAATATTTTTTTTATTGAGTTTTTATTTTTTGGTGTTCAACATCAGATAGTGAAGTTATCAGCTTTCTCCATTGGTATGGGAGAAATGAGAATAATCGGTTAGCGCAGCTATAAAGGCAAATAGTGGAATAGTGAATAATTTTTCAAAAGTCAACTGACAATGTGAAAATGTGGAAAATAGTTTTGACGAGGTAAGCACCTAATACTATGTTTTTATCTATTTTTGGGTAGTAATTATTACAATACGGAGAAAGCTAAAGCAGGTTCCTGGTTGCAAATATAACTACCTGACATATTTTACCTACTCCGATGACTAGAATAATATTGAACTCTTAATAATTTTATTATCATGGGGGCAAAAATCCTAAAACTTTTCATATCCCTGGGGCATGTCCATATTACCATATATAATACATCTCGGATTGACTGTTAACAATAACTATCATTGGTCCATAATCTAGGCAACAGTTTAATATTTATTTGTAATTTTGGAAACAAGTACAAACTAATAGTTTTACCAAAAACGGTTGACAAGTAAGGTTTAGTTACAATCGATAGTCAATACATACTAACACTAATATTTTATAAAGTTTGTATGTAGGAGTAGTTATGCAATCAATCCTCAAAATTACTTATCCAATTAAAAAAAATCTTTCATTGGTGGAAACCTACAGTTGACTGCTATTAGTTAGTAGGTAATATATTTCTCGATGCACACAAAGTCGCAGGCAAAAGCTAGTGATTTCTGATACCTGAAAATAGTGTGGTATCACTTTTTGTTAATAACTGGCATGTTTCTGGTGGTAATTTAGGAATCTCTTCATAGTAGATAGTCTCCTATCAAAATTTATCATTAGCAAAACTAGTCTTTCAGTTATTTTTTCATTTAAAAAAATACATAGCTAACTACCAATATTTATTTCTAACACTTTTTTTTTTCAGTAATATGTATCTGATTTACTCTTAATATGGTTGAGATCTTCTCATTCTGAATTGGGTTGACTGGTATTCAGCTGCATCTAGTTAGACTGAAAGTCGACCCCAACAAAGTTGGGATAAGGCAAGGCAGATGCTGATATTCACATCTAGGCACACTAATATTATAAAAAGGAAAGATTTGTATTTTTGTGTGTATGTTTGTAATGAATAAACTCAACTACTGCGCCGTTTTCAAAAATTCTTTCAACATTAGAAAGCTACATTTACCCTGAGTAACATAGGCTATATTTTATCCCCATACTCCCACGGGAACGGGAACTACGTGGGTGAAACTGTGTGACGTCTGCTAGTACTGAATATAATAACAGAAGAAACCCTGATTAGTTATGATAGAATTTTGTTGGTTGCATTATTAGTTCATTCATTGTCAAATTGAAAATTACTGCCTGTGTTGATATATTTGAATTAGTTAACAACCTTTTCATCCACACAATAACAAATTATTTGTGTATGATAATAAATATCCTGCCAACTGTACCATGATACCTTTTGAAAATACTTCTGCTTAGAACAGTAGCTCCAAAGGGTATTTTGTTTGTTAAAGGAAATTAAAGGAAATAATTACTAAGGTTTAAAAAACACTAAACTTACCCAAGGAGTTAATTATGAATTATCATAACAAAATTATGGCTTGCTTGGTTCACTCAAAGATGAGGGTAGGTACTTACACCAGTAGGTATATTGTGGATAGTGATAACATTAGTAGCTGAATCTCTAAAGCTCCAGATGTCCAATTGAATAAATTTCTACATGCGAGCTACCTATGTGTTTAAAGGTAGTCTGGTCTAGCACTCATAAATAATATTTGCTGATTATCAAGTAGGTACCAATCAAACATGTGTTATTTTTGGCAAAGAGACTGACTTCACCACAAATGCAACTTAGTGGAGCCAAAATAAAAACTCCGCAAGAAATGACAACACACCATTGTTGAAAACCCCTGAAGTGCCCTGAACCTAGCCGAAGTCTAGAAGAGCCATTGAAAAATATATATACAAGTTGGTAATTCACATGGGTAACGTGGCTATCTAAGCACACATTCAATCGTTTCATAATTTACAGCGTGCATTTTAAAATGCTAACATTGGATCACTAATAATAGCATCAAAATGTTGCATCAAGAAAGCAATTTTTCACTGGAAAAAAATCGTAAGTACGCGTTGGTTATTTCTCACGATTTTATGCTAGAATCACACATAGAAACATTATATACCATCTCAATAATATTCTACTTACGTTCTACAATGTGTAGCTATGGTTTTGGTGAATTTTCACGGGTAAAACACGACGATTCCCGTTTATCCTTTGTGAAAGGAGTCCGTCGAACGCACAATATTTTCTTTAGCACTATTTTTAGATCGGGGTGAACACTAATCACACAATTTAGCAGGTAAGAAAAACAATATCGGTTGCACTGGTCACTAACATAAACTAACAAAATAAGTGTACTTCAAGTTAAATCGACGTAATATCACAACTCACGCACGAAATCGAACACGAATTCTCACTGGTTGGTTAACGTTAGCTGGGTTGGCGTTGGCGTGACATGAATGAAGTTGGCAGCAACCAAAACATCATCATAAAAACAGCTGTTTATCGATTTCAGCGACATCTAGATTCAATATTTTGACTATATCTTATATCTCACAATAATAGCAACAGATGTCACTCTTCAAGTCCTTTGGTGGTGGAAGTCGTATTACACTTTGCTAAGAGATGGCAGTTTTTTGAAGAGTTAAAAAAAATAAATTGTTTTCACGTAATTAAGTAGCTAACCCGGGAATGATGAAATGTTGGTTATTTTTTTGTTTATACAATGACCTGCTATTTTTTTAAGTATTTCGTTGTAATTACATTACGCTAATAATCAAAATGAAATACTTCATGTTAATCAAAATTAAGTCAATAAAGGATAGAAATCTAGATTTTTTTCTTTTAAATTATATTCAGTTTATTTCTTCGTAATTAAATACATCACAAAAATCAAGTGTAAAACAGGGCCCCTCCGGGATTTGAACCCGGGACCTCCTGCACCCAAAGCAGGAATCATACCCCTAGACCAAGAGGCCACATATACATATTGTTGAAAATACAATATATAGCATAGATGGAGTTAATTCCGTTCTCATCTTCAGTGAGTGAGTTGAACAAAATAAATCTGTGCTCTGAAAATGTACTCACCATTTTGATTTGTTTTGCATAGTGCACATGTTAATGGATGACAGCTATTGTAGTTCATGTTCTCGAAGTAAACCTCAGTTTTATGCTATTTACTTATCTAATCGGATCACTTGTTGGTTCAGAAGTAGTCAGCTTTGTTTTTTTAAATATCAATGTAGGTAACTGATAAATAGGATACAATTTCTATTTTTATACGTTTTCCGTCGTTGATTTATTCATGAGACAGCTGTCAGCCATGAATCGATATTCGGTTCACGCAGCGCCATCCATTGCATGTTAAACGTACCGACTTGAGTCATCCATTGCTGCCATAGGAACAAGCCACAACGTAATGTTGAGTCACGGAGAATGTTTATTGCCAAGGTCTACGCCATGTAAGTTCCTACTAGCGAAGTTAGTTCATTCTGAAACGGACAGGTGGCATTTGAAATTCTGATACCTTTAGGCAGGAATAACTACGGTACTATGTTGTAGGCAGTAGGTATAATTAATATTCCAAACATGTTTAGGGACTGGTGTTTATGGAAAGCCCGTCTAAAGTCGAGCAAACTTTCCACTGTTTCAAAATGCAATTATTTTGTATTTGCGTCCGAATTCTCAAATAAATATAGGTATTATGTTTTGTTATTTTGGTTAGAGCAATAAGAAAAACAAAATGTATTTTGACACTAAGTAAAAATAACAATTGTATTTTGAATCTTACCCACGGAGAAAGATCCGGACATTTGAAAAAAAAAACCGGCCAAGAGCGTGTCGGGCCACGCTCAGTGGTGTAGGGTTCCGTAGTTTCCCGTCCGTCACAATAAGTGTTTCCACTTATGACTTTATGAGTTTAAAGGTGGGTATCCATTATAAATGCTTGCATATACGAATATACTACAAACTTAGTCCAGAAATGATTTTGTACAACTTTTTGCCTTTTTTGTACAAAAACTGTTGTTTCCATCAAGTTCAAAATTATTTTCCTAGAAAGTCCTTACAAAGTTCTACTTTTTAGATTTTTTTCATATTTTCTAAACTTATGGTTCAAAAGTTAGAGGGGGGACACACACATTGTTTTTTACTTTTGGAGCGATTATTTCCGAAATTATTGACATTATCAAAAAATGATTTTAGGAAACTCCTATTCATTTTTAAATAACTTTCCAACAATATATCACACGTTAGGGTTGAAATAAAAAAAAAAATCACTTCCCACTTTACATATAGGGGGGCTACCCTAATAAAACATTTTTTTTCCAATTTTTATTGTACCACTTTGTCGGCGTGATTGATATACATATTGGTACCAAATTTCAGCTTTCTAGTGCTAACGGTCACAGAGATTAAGCGAGGACGGACAGACGGACGGACGGACGGACGGACAGACATGGCGAAACTATAAGGGTTCCTAGTTGACTACGGAACCCTAAAAACAGACTTTTCTTTCCTTTGAATAGAGCTGTTGCTGTTGTTGCTGTTGTGTTGTGTGTTGTTGTATTGTATTGATTTAATGCCATTTTTTTTTTCAAATTAATTATAATAAAGAAAGGTGAATAAAGAGAAAGGTAATTTGAATCTGCTAACATAACCTACTGGGTATCTACTGGTTAATAAACGATAACCCTTGGTATGACTGACTGACATTTAGTGTGACTATGTATCGGTCACGACTAAAACGACGATGTTTAAAAAAACAACCAAATTTCAATGTTTAAAAAATAGCGAGGAGGTACACAAAATAGGAAAACATTAATACGAGTACCCTTTTAGCCAAAGAGAACATAGAAACAGAATACTACAGAACTACTAGACTACACACTACTAAACGAACGAACGAACTACTAGAGTATACAGAATACTGAAACCAAACGGAACTTCTACTACTTTCAGCCACACTCGCATCACGAGTGACACTCTTTTTATACTTATTACCTATACTAACTTATATATGAATGACACCCAAGCAATAACTTGCCTGTCACACCTTTCCATAGAACTTATGTGCTACGTACAACCTCATTTCTTCCTAATGTGGTTTCTCTTGCCGCCAAGCCTTTGAAAGTTTTAGGATGCGTGCGGGTGCATTGCCATGCGATCATTTTGGTATGAGGCGCACTGCTCCTATTCTAGCATCGATATCAGGCTGCGCTAAGAGCACACGCTCGTTACTATCAGAACGGTCTAGGTCTTCTTCAACATCTTCAGTTTTATCATCTGAAAGAGTTTTCATCATTGAACTGTTACCTTGAATCTTTGAGCTTCTATGTGATCAGTGATCAAAGTGTTACAAGTTCAGAGATTCAAGGTTCAGAATGGCAAAAATATAAGAAGGTCAGCGTCCCAACCGTCCTATATTATTGCCAAATACTTTACCACAGCGACATACGCCGAAAGGGAACACACCACACATCTCAGTGTATTTCCAAGGCGTTTATCGTCCAGCGTGCAGTGTGTGTAACGTTGGGATGTGTTACCTCTCAAGGGCGTGCATCGCTAACGTTGATGTTTGTCACTCAGATAGCGTTAATATAGCTATGGTAGCGATAGCGTCCCTATGGTAAAGTATTCGGCCATAAAGAATTAAGGACGACGGACCTTTTATTTTTGCCATTCTGAACTTTGAACTTCTACGTGATCGTGATGAACTAATGATGTGTTGCTTCGAACTTGACGCCAGGTTAATGACCTGCTAGGTTGTAGCAGGTCATTCAAGTATAGCCAGCCTCTTATTAATCAAAATTGATAAAAAAGCTACGGTCTATGGCGAGGGTTTGTTAACAATGTAGGTAATCAATTTATGATTTTTATTTTTTACCTTTAATATGGAATTTAACATGTGGAAAGGGTAACGCTTCTTTATTACTTATAAAGGTTTTTAAACTGGTTTCGCGGTGACAACATCATATTGTTAAATTAGTGATATGACTGTGTGAATTTGTAGAGTTAATGGGCCGGTGTTGCGTATTAGATTAAATTACCATCTGGGTGAATTTCAACAAATGCCATTTTTTATCATTTCGGTGAACTTTTTCATTTATATTTTTTTGTATATTTTTCAGGTTTTATGTAATCTTTAGGATATCAAATATTCCAAAATTTAATATCATCAACGTAGTATTTAAAACTAAGGAGAAAATTCAGTTTGAATTCTGGTTTCCACCGATATGACAAACCGGCTCCGATTATTTTTTATGTACACCGATATGATAAGTTTATCCACCGAAATTATGTACATATCCAGCGATATGATAATATATCCACCTTTGAACATCAAAAAGGAAATAGTTAGTAGGTACCTACCTCTATATATATAGAGGTAGGTACCTACTAACTATTTCCTTTACAAGGGTGACTTATAACTGAAGATCTGAACTGAGGGTCATAAGTAAGAAGATCACATCCAAAGAGAACTAAGTTCTTAGAAATCCAATCAAAAAAATATTTTTTGAAATTATGTACCTATTTTATTATTTTACTTTCTTTTTTATTATATTTACTTTCTTTTGTTATTACATTTAATAGAGGTACTTTAACATTCTGTCGCAATAGCCGTGGGCTATGAGGTCTTTCTTATTGGTTCTTGAGAAATACCAGGCTTATTTTCTCGATAGTTCAGTAGCGATTCTGTTACATCATTGGTCACTGAAAAACTTGTTTCCTTGTTTCGGGCAACATTTGCCTTAGCTTTTTTCCTCTGATAATATGCACGGGCACTGATTCGGTTTTTTTTGTGCAATGCGACGTGCATGTGCAGTCATTTGGCTTCGGGTTGGGATAAGTCCGGCTGCCTTTCATCTAGCTAAACGTTCTCTATCTTTTCTTAAATGCTCCTCTCTTAACACAGGATCGCTTTTGATTTTAGCTTTTCTTATTCTTTCCAGTAACCTCTTTCTCTCTTTTTTCTCCTCCTCTTTTAGCTTTGGCCTCGGCATTCTTAAATAAAATTAAGCTATTATGATGTTTTCTTTTTATATATTTATTATTTTGTTATTTATTACTTAACTATAAATTTTTTCTAGAGAAATCTTTAATGCGTTCGATTGCTCCACCTCACCATCATCATCTCAGCCTATAGATGTACATTACCGAATACAGACCTCCCCTAATGATACATCTTTTATTACCCAGTGGTATCGTTGTAATGATTTTGGCAGTCTGTGTAGGTAAGTATGTGTGTATGTATGAATGTATGTGTTTGTATATTCCATTGTTTCCTTGTATACTTAACGAAATGACACGGGATCTACCGATATGATAAAACGACTCACCGAGATGATAAAATGATCTACCGATATGATAAAGCAAACCACCGATGTGACAAAACTGTGCGTTGATCATGAATCAAAACACCGATATTAGATATAAGACACCGATTGATTTTTTCTTATCATTTCGGTGTAAATTATCACATCAGTGGTAATAAAGACCACCGATTACAGCAATATGAGAATAGCGACGTGAGAAATAACACACTTTTTAGAAAATTAGAAAAAATACATAATATCTGGGATAAATTCAATAACAGTCAATGAAGCTAATTCACTTACTACCTCTGTTAGAACCAAACAACAATAATAAAACTACTCATTATACTCGAAAAATGCAACCACCGATAATATAAAATAATTGTCCGGGAGCAACTGGAATGGCGTACTTACGTTATTGCCGGGAATATGCAGCAATTTGACACACGTCCGTCCTGACTGCGTACTAGCACATACCATCGAGGGAAATAAAATTGGGGTGGGGACGCTGTCGGACTCGTCGATTTAAAGTTAGGTTTAAATTACTTTTGTCCAGCGATATGAGAACATTTTGCAGGACAAGTACGTTTGTGCCTCTCAGTAATAATACTCGTTAATTATGTAATTAAATATGCTATATATTAATAACAAAACTAATATTCTATGAAATATAATAAGTTATATGCTTAACTTACTTATTTTTATTAGTGTATAAGCTTTTTTGTTTGTAAAAAAACTAGAGGGACAGCACCGATTTGAAAAAAATAGAGGTTTATGTATTTATTTCTACCTTTGTAATAAGACCTAGCCAAATTATATTTTTGCCACATCCTAATAACTACCTATTGAATACTAAAAAAATAATTCATAACAATATTCCTTTTTTCAAATACTAATTTCACCGAAGACAAAAAAATAAGTCATTTGGGAAATTCACCCATCTACATCTCTCCTCCAAAGAAAAAAATAAATTGTTTTGGCAAAATATTTATTATGATCTTATTTATTCTGTATAAGAAGTAATAATGTTGGTGCCAAGTTTCAAGTTTCTAATCCGAACGAATAAGATCGGTCATATAGCGCATTTTGATACAAGTGGGGAGGGAAACTTTGTCATTGCAACCGAGGCGCAATAGGGTATATGAATGATCTTTTTTTATCACTCTAAACAAAGCGTATTAACATCAGAAATAGCAAAGTGAAATTATTTTTTTAATATCTAAAAAAAATACTAAGTTATAAGCATTTGAAACTGCTGAAAAGACAGAGAGATCCGATACAGCGAATGACGTCATTCGCTGCATCGACGTACAAAATCCATACTAAATTCCGTTTATCTAGAAAGAGATGGAAACAAAAGTTTAAATAGTTTTAACTTTTGTGTTGTTTGGCCGATTTATGTCTTGTTTTCGTTTTTTGTCATTATTTTTATAGTACTTTAACATTCCGTATCGAAATACAAAAAATAAAATTTATGCATATTCCCTATTCACGTTTCGTGTTATGGAGCCAAGACCCGCAGTAACAAATGCCCACGTGTATCATTCAATGTCATTTTTCAATACACATTTTTTCAAAGCGTGGGATAAGACTTGACACCGCTACTCATCACTCGTTACTTCATTTCTCACTCCACTCGATATTTGCTCTTAAAATCCGGCTTCACATTAATAAGATGTTGAAAAGGGAATCGGAATTGAATGTCCAAAACTCCAAATCGGAACACGTGACACTCGTGGCTACTATCGCAAGACAGTTCAATGAGACTCTTCTTGCGAATGAATACTGGTGGATCTTGTGCATGGAAAGGATCTTGGTTACAAGCAAATTTTTCGACATCGTCTTCAGCAAACCATTCAGCTTCCAAAACAGTTCCATTCAATGGAACACGATGTGAGACAATAAGCTTATAAGCGGCCGCATATTTATGAGTTGTGGGACTTGTGGGTAACAATCTTGACCATCAGCCATTTCCAATTTTGTTTTATCAAATTCAATTCAATTCAAATTAATTTATTTCGTGAACACAGGGTACATACATACAGAAGATGTTATAATAAAATAGATGAGATCCGAGCTGTGTCCCGCCAAAAGGCATACAAAATATCAAAGGTCCTTTTTTAAACAGACACATTTCAGCCATTAAAAGTAAAATCACAATAATTATAAATCATGTAAAAATTAGATAAAATGTAAATGTCAAATTAGTAAAATCACAATAATTATAAATCATGTTAAAATTAGATAAAATGTCAAATTAAATAAAGTAAAAAAACGAAAAAATAAAAATAACAATGTCACTAATTCAATAATACAACAAGACAAGACAATACAACAATTCAAGATTAACAAAATCATTTCGTATGTCACATAACATTTTATCAGATTGGATTTGGCAAGGAATTAAAATTAAAATTTGTCATTTAAATATTCGTCAACAGAATAATACACCTTGTTATTTAACCATTTGAATAGATTTCTTTTAAATTCGTTAATGTTCACACTTGAGATAACTTGTTCTGGTAACTTATTATATAGTTTTTGAGCCATTGCATAAAAGCTTTTGCTATAAAATTGTGTTTTTGTTGCTAACACCTGCAGGTTTTTTGAGCGCCGTTTACTTTCTACAAATCTATATAAATGTATGTTGTGTTTTATAAAAATACAGGCTTCATAAATATAGAGTGACGGTAAAGTTAATATTTTTAGCTCATGAAAATGTGGCTTGCAAGATTCTTTTTGCTTTATTTTACAAATAGCTCGGATACATTTTTTCTGTGCTACAAGTACTTCTTGAACCTTAGGCGCATTACCCCAGAATATGAGGCCATACCGCAGAGCTGAGGCGACGTAACCATGATACGCTGCTAGTAGGGCAGTCTTATTGGCAATTTTACCCAGCATATAAAGAGCATAATTATGAAAATCTACTCAGCTTTCCACAAACACTTTCAATTTGAGTCCTCCATGTCATGTCATTGTCAATATGTAGTCCAAGAAATTTCGTAACACTAGATTCAAGTATTTCATTCCCTTTATAGTTTATTTGAAACTGTGGTTGTTCTTTATGTCTAATTTTGAAATTCATTACTTTAGTTTTAGTTAGATTTATTTTAAGGTTATTAGAATTTAACCAGTCGATAATAGGAATAAGGCTATTGTTTACATGCTCTTCTATTTCTTTTGTAGTACCAGAATTATAAATAACATTATCGCGCCCTGTAGGAATGTTTATTTCGTAGCCGCGAGTAACTAATTTTGGTTTCCGCTCTCTTTACATTCTACGGCGCATGCACCATGGCGCCGCGGCGCACATTTGGGAACCCCTGCACCATTCGAAATAAATGAAAAAAAAAACTAGAGTGTCAAATACACTGCATTCTGATCCTAATAGTAGTGCAATAAGAGCTAGTTTTCGAGGAAATGTATTGAAAACCGTATGCCTGGTTTGCACCCCGACTGGGATTGATTAAAAAAAAATTGTTTTCACGTTTCCCTTATTTAAATTTTATACATTTATACCATTTTTTAAATTAATTTAAGCAAGTAGAAATCCACCCCTTAAAACTTTATCACCCCTTTTTGCCCTAGTTAGGGGTTGATTTTCTTGAAATCCCTTCTTAGGGGGCGTCCATAAATTACGTGAGGTGTTTAAGGGGGGGAGGGGGTCGAGTCAAATCTCTTCTAATCTTACGTTGGAGAGAGGGGGGGTCTCGGCAAATATCACGCAATTTTTTTTCTGATTGAAACATATTACACTTATAATTAAACTCTCAGCAACATTGATTACTAGTCATAACTAGTCGTAAATAAAAGCACGAAGCAAATTTGTTTTTTTCTTTTTACAATAACAATCCAACACGTTTACGTAAGAAACTCACATTTTGAAAAATCTCACGTGAGATTGGGAGATGGGGGAGGGGGTTGAATAAAATCTCACGACATCTCACCAGGGGGGGAGGGAGGGGCAGAAAATTAAAAAAAACACCTCACGTAATTTATGGACGCCCCAGCACACCCCTCTGTTATAAACTAAAACTATTGTCCAATTCAAGTTGGTATCTTTTGGAGTGGATTGGACTACAGGAGAGTTATAATAGGTACAGGGTGTTTGGTGGGTGGACAGACACAATTTTCAAAATTGATTTGTTTTTTTTTATATTGTTTCGGTGTTTCTCAGTCCGTATAATATAGACGAGATAAACATAGAATAGATAAATGTAATAAAATAAAACAAAAATCATCATTACATTACTTTTTTATTCGTAACGAAACGGTACAAAATGACAATCGCTTCAGTACTTAATGTTATAAATATTATAACAAATATCGCCTCAAAAGCAAATTCACAGTATATTTTTGACAGTATTTACTGCTCTTATGCAGTAATGTATCAGACAGGTGTGGTTATATTTAAGGATGTGGTACAGACCATCAAACTCATTAGCCTTTTCTACGGGACTACCATCGTAATCGTGAAAAAAATATCAGCTGTCCCATACAAAATTTCAATACCAACTGACAACCGACTTTTTTTTCGCGATAACAATTTTGGTCCTATTTATAAACAACAACCTGTTCGTACAAGACGACGGAATTTAAGTGTCTTTAAAATGTGTATAATATTTCCTGCAAATTGCAATCAAAAGGTGACATTGCCACAAGTGTGCGTTCATTTTCACTAACTAGGTACTATGGCATTCCTTCAGACGTTGACTTATATTAAATCTTAGGCTTATGTAACAGATCATTTGCATTATAATGTAAAGTTTAGTAGACGTGACGGTGCAGTGACATAACAAATAATACTAATTACTCGATGCAGGGAAATGACATGCGTGACAACGCTTCTCGACGAGATAACTTGCCGTTCTGTCAAAATTCAACTAAACCGACTTCGATAAACCTAAGCGGCCGTTCACACTACGCTGTTTTGCAGGATATTTTACAGTAAAAAGTTAGGTTTACAGGTAATACGATTAAAAACAAATGCAGTATGGAACTGCCGTGTGATCCCAAAGCTACACTGCAAAATATCGTCCAGATCGACGCTGCGTTTGTTAATCAATGTCTGAATTTTATTTCAAAGTAAAGTAGGATTTTTAAAAGGCGACCATGCAACAAGCACTCTGTAAGGCTTTTTCATTACAATTCTGGTTCTTTAGCATGAAGTGCTGATTCCAGTTTTAAAATTTCGTTTTTAAGGATTTATGACGCTTGGATACGAGCTAAGATTGTTTCAAAACTGTTTATTCTGTTCGCACAATTCAACATACAAGTTGTAGTGTAGTTAATATATGAATCTTTACAAATTACAATTTAGTGGTCTTGTATCACTCCTCTGCGTCTCTTTAAAAATAACTCATATGCAAGCGTCAGTTTCCAGATTTACCACCAAGCGTCACGAATGTCTGTACAATACCTGACATGAATGATCCGTTAAATCTAATTACCCATACAATAAAAGCCTAAAGCCTCTCTTAGATTTAAACGAAATCCTAGCAGTTAATATTATACTATTTACAAGTCATCCTGGTTTCTCTTAGAACGTAGACAAACGCGATGCGTTATAAGAAAATCCTCGGTGCACACACTCACCAACTGAAAAATAAAAAACAAATAATATTATTGATCAAAGCAATAAAGATGAGAACTATGGACATTTAAATTTGTCGTATCTTTCGTATTATGTAAGTTTTTTTTACTGTTTATGGTTTTCTTATGTTAATATCAAGTACTTTACCATCGAAACATGGGCGTGTTAATACCCATTTCGGCAGCCTACAGCGACATTTTTGGATGATGTCACCAATAAATTTTGGCAATCTCTCAGATTACTTATAAGTAAATGTAGTTCAACTTTTGCCGCTAGGCTTACTGATACTGATATTTTTAGCCTGGGTTTTCCCACCGATGGGCAAAGCCATGACTTCCAGTTACTTCTATCCAGGCTTACATTCTGTTAATAAATTATACTTTTAATAGAAATTCCATTGTTAATTTTATTAGAAAAATATCAATTATGGGAACGACTATGCAAACTACGAATTAGAACTATTCAATAAAAATACTATCAAATAAAAAAATAACTACGAAATAAAATATCTAACGTGATTTCAATGTGTCTACTATATACTATAGAATGCTAAAAAAGTGCGAAAGCATAATAAACAAACTACAGAAAAAATGCGTGATGTCATTGTGTTACATGCAAGGTAAAGTTATCAAGTTCCCATTTCGCTAATCAAAGTTTTCGACATCATAAACCTTTCCGTTGTACTTGACCCTGAAACCCGAGAGACAGTACTTGAAAGAATTCCTTTACCAGATCGACCTTCAGATTTGAGATATGATTATATTTCGTCATCGTATTGTTGTCAATTAAATGAAAAAAACATCATTCATCAATTGCGATTGATTGTTACCTACTCAACTCATTTACGTATTTCCCAATGAAACAGTCAGATTAAACCTTTGGCATGTGTTTAAGGAGCGTCATTTTAAGGTGTTTGTTTAACTTTGTTACATCGGAGGCTGTTCGATACTTACGATTGATGTTAAGGTTGTTTAACTTTAGAACACACATTAGGCAAAACACCGTTAGATAAACTTGAATCACGTTTTACTCTTGGAAAAGTTTAAAAATCTAAGAACCGAATATTCATTAGATGAAACTAAACAAGATGCTAACAGTAGAAATGATGTCTTTTGTGACATTTATTTTTCTGATTAAAAATTATTCTTATATTTTCCTTAATGATTCTAACTTGGTAATACCCTGTCGCAGACATTAAAAACCATAAAAAAAAAACAGATTTATGTTTCTAGATATTTAAAAAATTCTAAGATTTTTACATTGTGTTTCATGCTTACCTACGTGCAAAACAGTTCTAAGCGTGCGAAAGTAAAAAAAAATACTGACATGTAACTTCTCTCTCAACGTATAAACTATTTTATGAGCATGGAGAAGTTCTCGACTCAGTACCTGATTACCAGCGGTAGATCCCTGTACAAAATAAATACAATAACATAAAAAAAAAAATAGATAGGTAATAATTATCTCCTCAAAAAACACACATTGTGTCAAACGGCCAAATTCTTAAACGCAATTCGATTTTAAGAAGTGGTCAGCTTTTAGAATTTGAAGTTGCGAAAGTGTCAAACTCTACTTTAACACTGAATTTTAAAGCAAAAAACTTAAAGTTGAGTGTCGTTTAAGAATTCCGGAGTTATCTGTCACATCACCGCTGCGGTTCGGTTTCTGGGAACAGCGCTGCAAGACGAATATATAGAGAAGATCCGGGGTTGCGAGACTGTTCGAAAGAGATACCGTGGCCCCGGGAATCCCCGGGCAACAAAGGGCGATAAAGGAACACGGATGGGTTTTAGTCAGTAAAAGTCTGACACTCCTTCCTGCTCCGCCCAGAGCGGGAGGAGTCATTTGATGATTTCCCATCCGAAAAAAAAAGACAAAGAAGATGGAAATTTCTTATGCAGAATTAATTTACCTAATGACGAATAGACACAAAATGAGAATCCATAAATTGTGTAGGTAAAATGAAAATCGTTTACATTACAAAGATTTTAGGTACTCTCCTAAAAGCTTGGTTTTCAAATAATCAATATTATTCGCAAATATTGAGTTGGGTTTTCTGTGTATTTAACCTAAAGCAATATAAACTTAAATTTGTGGAAGAATGGGTACTCGAAAATGGCGGTAAGTATAAAGTATTCCGAACCAGTATTTACTCATTAATCGATTCTTAAAATGAAATGGCTCTCGATTCGAATGAGTTAAAGTGAATGTAATTACGCCGAATGATTCCCAATCGGGCCACTATCCGACATACCTGCATTCTGATAATAATGCACGTTTTAGCAATGGCAGTAACAGGTGTTAGTACTATACGTAGTAAGTTTTCATATCAACACTAGTGCAGTTATGATGGGAGCCGGTTGGAGTTTTGTGGTTCTATACAGCTATAAAAAAAAAAAAAAAACAGAAATATAAAATAATAAAATTAAAATGCTCTGAAAAATACGGGCGAAAGTTTTACGTGACAACGACTTTGAGTGGTAAAATAAACTTTTTATGTCTGTCTCTCTCGCTCTTAGGCGGGACGCGTGCCTCTCACTCGCTCTCATTGTGAGCGCATAACGTGAGCGGAGCGTTACCCAGTTTCTTGAAGTGTCACCCGGCAAACCAATTTATAAGACGTTGTCACGTCAAAAGAGGTGAGTTGTGAGAATTCATCAGTTTTTTTTTTCGCGTTTATTTTTCGTTGACCGATTTTCTGGAAAGAAACTACTTCGTAAAATATCAAAACAAAAGTATACACCAACTTATAAAAGCTTGTCCCGATAGGACTATAATCCGTAAAACAGTAGGTAACATAACATAACATCAGGCCGGTAATTCCCGAAGGGTGAGGCAGAGGTGTACTTTAAAGTACACCCACATTTCGCCAGTAATGTTTAATTGAATAGGGGGCTAACTTTTTGCCATCAACCAGGCACAAATCCAGACGAAGTGGCTGCTACTAAGAAATTCCTGATGGCAAAATCCAATAACATTTTGTCCGACCCGGGAATCGAACCCAGGACGTCTTGTAATGAGCCAGTCCCATAATCTCCGCACCCGGCTGTCTCTGTCACTGTTTATATGGTTCCAGTGAGAATCCCATCTTCATCCAATAGGGTGGCTAAGGCAAAGTAAATCTCAGATGGCGCCACCATAGCTGGTCGCAATCTGACCAATGAGGTCAAACTATTTTGAAATATAAAATGACATTACTACATTTTCAACCAATGACGATGTTGGGAACCAGCTATGCTAGCGCCATTAGTTCCACGGTTTCCTTCCCCATTTAATACGTAGATAGACCTAAGTTACCTACATTAGAGGTATGTACTTTAAGCTGACTCAGAAGCTTGACTAACTTCAACTAATTATTCGAGGAATCTGACGAAATGAGTGTTACGCTGACCATGACCAGAGCTATTGCACTCCGTGTGTAGGCATGAGATAATTACCTACCGCTTCGCGCATATTGAATATGCAAGCTCTCTAGGGCTGTCGCGCTCCGCAGCCGTGCGTAACTGCGTACGTATGCCGTGTTAATTTTTCGCGCTCTTTTGACCTTGCGTCGCGTACCTACCTACTCGTACTTCGTGTTTGTTAACTGACTGATTTATTGATCATTAATCATTACTAGTGAAAATGACAAGCCGGATAAACTGTTGCTGTTAATAAATGTAGAAAAAAATGTCTTTTTTAAGTATATACATTTCACTGCTCCATGTCCATGTTTCCCATCAGAGTTTATTTTAAAATTACTTACGTATCTATTTGTTAGATTTCGCATTTATGCTGCTATTAAGGCGAGGCATCGTTCTAAATCCGGGCACGCGCGCATCGGGACTGAGCGGGGGACTGGGCGTCTGAGCGGGGCGAGGATTGCTAGCTTATAACTTAAAGGACGTAAACGACAAAATGGTTTTTGTTATTTAATTCAGTTGGGAACGATAATTTCAGAAATTCCTTCTATAATTTTAAAGAGTATGTATAGGCTCATCTACGGAGAAAGTTAAGAGGCTTAAATTGGTCCCGTTTGCCCATTAAATGTGAATCTCTTTTTAAAAAGAGGTATGTTTGATATTTTTTTCTCTGTTACAAAAGTTACTTAATCATGTATTGAAAACTAACAAAATAAGGGTTTTATCATGAATTATCAGGTCACCAACTTATATTTTCATTTGTTTTGTAATTACTGACAAAAATTGAGATCATTGACTACATGATTTCCAATGCGTCCGCTTAAATGTAATAAGTAATCGTAATTTTAGAGAAGACAAGATATATATGAGACATTATAATAGAGTAAAACAATTGTAATTATAAAAGTTTTAATTAACATATAAAAATAATACATTAAAATACAAAAATGTTGGTACCTAGTATTTTATTTTGAGTACTTGAGGCAACCCTATCGACTGACCATTAAGCAGTGAGACGCCGAATAAAATACGCTAACGCGTGGCGTCAAGGCACAATTTAGATCGAGCGGGCCCAGTTACGGTATTTATAATGTCGGCTTTCTTCAAGATCAAAGGAGTGCAACTTCTGTACAGTAGTACTATTATCTATTCTGTGCCATGACCAGTGTGACTATGCATAAATAAAAGATGATTCATTAAACATAATCTGCCTAGCCTTTTCCCTATACATATAGGGGGCGGTTTCCAGTCTAGACGGATACATGTGAATGTCAGTATTGTACATGGAGTGACTACCTATCTGACTTCCACAACCTTATTAGTAGGGTACTACGATACCTCTTGCTACAGATTCGATGTCAGACTTTTAGGCCATTGACTACTCTGACGACTGTCAAAGATCTACAAATGACGGCCTATGCTACAGTGCTTTCCGAGGCACGGAGAAGTCTCGATATTTAATGAATGGACACCGGACCTTCGGTGACATTTCGGCAATCAACAACAACAACAGCCCATAACGTCCACTACTGGACATAAGACTCTCCCATGATGGGAGGAATTTGTCGTAATCTCCACGCTTGGCAGGCGGATTGGAGATCGCAGTGATATAAGACTAACAGAAAACGCTGCTGCCCGTTCTCTGGTCTACGCAGGCGCAAGGTGTTCATATCATATGAGTCATATGACTAGAATGCTTTTCGACGGTTTATAAACTACACAACAGCAGAATTTCGACCTGTTATGGATTATGCATTGCTGGACATAGAAAAGTAAAGTCATGTGATATTTACCCGTGGTGGTGATATGTCGTTGCTACTGCATGATGAGATTTTACTGCCTTAGCCTTCAGGGCGAGGGCGCCTGCAACTCCAGCACCCACAGCGCCGACCTTCGCTGCTTTCAGACCAATTGCACCTGATAGAGAAAAATTGAATTTAATAACAAAAACAATTCAAAGAAAATAAAAAACTAGCTATAGCTATTCAGCATTATTTATTTGGAGAATATACTACCTATTATAAAAAATAAAGCTTAAATTGTTCCTTTTAAAATAATTTGCTCCCGTAGCACTTTTGCTACGAGGTGCTACGATTCCCTATTTCGTAGCAAATGCCTACGCAACCCACGCGGCCGCGTAGGGAATTTTGTCTAGTCATTGAAAAAAGTCTATGAATGTAAAAATACGTATAATGTCCAAAATACAGTGAACGCTGATGACTCACTCAATTATACAACTTATTTCAAAATTATTGGCTGATTGAGCTTCCTTTAGGGTTGCCAACCATTCTCTAATAATTATCTCTCAAAATCAGAAACCCTCTTTCTGATTTTTCGAACTATAACTGTAAATGATTGCTTTAGTAAATAAGAAAATATTTTTTAGTGCCCGTTCGTAATTGAGGAACAATGATTGCATAATAAATGTTAGTGACTAAATATTGTAAACGTACGTTTATTATGAAACTTTTACGAGTTCCCAAAGATTCTCGGAACTTCTCGAAACCCTAACTGCTGCCTTGATCATCAATTCATCATCATCTAGGTTGGTAGGTTGGTCGTTGGCCCAAAAAACCTAAGAACCCTTTTCCTGCCGGCTTCCCTTACAACAAGACACTCTACGTAGGTATCACAACGACTATACCGGGTGACTTTTTATCAATTTCCAAAAAAAAATGGGTATACTAGGTGAACAGAGTAGAAGCTTATGGCTTACCTAGTTTCTTTTTATTTTTTCCACAGCTTAGAAAAAAATTGATCCATCATCAAAAAACGCTACAAATTTTAAGTTAACTTTTCATAGAACAAAGAAAGAGAAATTTTGAAAAAAAAAAAAAACGAATAACGAAAAAGTTGTTTGAATTTTTGTTTAAAAAAAAAAACCGGCCAAGAGCGTGTCGGGCCACGCTCAGTGTAGGGTTCCGTAGTTTCCCGTCCGTCACAATAAGTGTTCCCACTTATGAGTTTAAAGAATCAGACAAAAAGAAACAGAAATCAGACAAAAAGTTCAAAATTATTTTCCTAGAAAGTCCTTATAAAGTTCTACTTTTCAGATTTTTTTCATATTTTCTAAACTTATGGTTCAAAAGTTAGACACATTGTTTTTTACCTTTGGAGCGATTATTTCCGAAATTATTGACATTATCAAAAACTGATTTTAGGAAACCCCTATTCATTTTTAAATACCTTTCCAACAATATATCACACGTTAGGGTTCGAAATTAAAAAAAAAATCACTTCCCACTTTACATATTGGAGGGCTACCCTAATAAAACATTTTTTTCCAATTTTTATTTCACCACTTTGTCGGCGTGATTGATATACATATTGGTACCAAATTTCAGCTTTCTAGTGCTAACGGTCACAGAGATTAAGCGAGGACGGACAGACGGACGGACGGACAGACATGGCGAAACTATAAGGGTTCCTAGTTGACTACGGAACCCTAAAAACTGAGTATGCCATTGGCTTCTACTCCGTTTACCTATTATACACATTTTTTTTCAAAGTGATAAAAAAGTCATTTTGTATTTCTCCATTGTGACCTAATTCTGTTTTTTTATTCTCCAATTTTGCACTCCAACAGTTCTCAAATCTTGGTCTTCGCCATCCAACCGAATGAATTTGGGCCGGCCGGCGGCCTCGACTTCTGCTACCTTGATGGCTTGTTAAAATTAAACGTTTACCTACGCGAGGTGATAATAGGTTTAATATTTGATTTTTAGCAATTTTCTTAGCAATTAATTTTGTGTTTGTGTCTAATGATAACCTTAAGCGAAATTGATATCTTCGTTAAAGTTCATCGAACTTAATTGCGCCAACGTTTTTTTCATAAATGTAATAGTTTTTTTTTATATTTTGAAAATATTTATTATCGGACCGCATTTCTGAAATTTATTGAATGTCACCAGAATATTTATTGAATGTCACCAAAAGATTTATTGAATGTCACCAAAAGATATATCTCTTAATGCTTGTCATTCTGGCTTTACACTTTATCCTTGAACTCTCGTAATCGTAACGTAACAAACAACTCTTTAGGATGATGATGAAATTATAAGCTAATTTCCATATGGAAGTTACTAAAACCATCAATGAATATCTTAGTATTATTTGTTATTCAAAATGGCCATGCTAATTGTCCTCGGAGAAGATTAACGTAGGTCTAATTAACTGTGGACAAGTAATGCTGACATAACAGAGGAATTCGATATGTACATAACGAATGATGTAAGTTACTTTAAGAACCTGTTAATTTTACACAAATGTCACTTACTTTTGTAGTAGTACATACAAAAAAAAAACAACAACAATAACAACAACAACAACAATTATAAACTCACTTATACTCATACTCACTACACTACTCATACATACTCATACACACTCACTCTCACCTCTCCCTAACCCCCTCCCCCTCTCTCTCACTCTATCTATAACCTCTCTGGTTTATACTCATTTTTTCTCAACTACGCTGAGGTCGGCTTCCAAACTAAACTGATGCAGCTAAATACCAATATTATATTATATTGAGCGGTTGCCTATCTGATCGCCACAACCAGTAACTGGGTATACCCCTTGGTAAGACTGATTTTCAAACATTCGGGTTCTAAGTACTGTCAAAGTTCTATAAATTACGTGCTTTCTTAGGTTCGAAAGATGAGTGAAGTGATGGATGGTCACCCATCTACGGCCCGACCTCGGTAAGCGTAGCTTAACCTTCGATCGAATCTTGTGGCTTTCAATACTTAGCCACGAGCTCCTTTTAAAAAACTCACCAAGTGCTAACTTCTTCTTCAGCAGCAGTAGCAGCAGACCTCTTTTGTTCCTGGGACTGCTGTCGTGCGCGGGAGTGTCGAAGGCGAGCGACTCCTGCGCCTCCGCGGGTGACGGGTACGCCTGCGCCACTGCTACGGCGACCAGGCACAAGAGGAGTACGATGCTTGAGGTCTGCATGGTTGATTGGTCTGTGGATTTTTATATAGCTTTCATGTAAAAAACATATTTATAGAGGATGATAATCATCTTGTAATGTTCCCACTGCTGGGACACGGGTCTATAATAGGGAGTGGGCTGTAATTCACCGCGAGGGCCCAGTGCAGGTTGGCAAATGCTCACATGCCAGTTTCCTCATGATGTTTATTTTTCCACCATTTTGAGAGCAGTGGTGACGAAAACCGTGTCTACGATTCCTTCTAATTAGGTGTTCAAGCTTTATAGAATAGGTAGGTATATACTGGATAACTTTTTATCACTTTCCAAAAAAAATGGGTAAATTAGGTGAACGGAGTAGAAGCTTATGGCATACCTAGTTTTGTTTTTTTCCACAGCTTAGAAAAAAAAAAAAAACCGGCCAAGAGCGTGTCGGGCCACGCTCAGTGTAGGGTTCCGTAGTTTCCTGTGCGTCACAATAAGTGTTCCCACTTATGAGTTTAAAGGATACCCATATCCATAATGGATACCCATATCCATTATGTAAAAATGCTTGCATATACGAATATACTACAAACTTAGTCCAGAAATTATTTTGTACAACTTTTTGTCTTTTTTGTACAAAAACTGTTGTTTCCATCAAGTTCAAAATAATTTTCCTAGAAAGTCCTTATAAAGTTCTACTTTTCAGATTTTTTTCATATTTTCTAAACTTATGGTTCAAAAGTTAGAGGGGGGGGGGGGGACACATTGTTTTTTACTTTTGGAGCGATTATTTCCGAAATTATTGACAGTATCAAAAAATGATTTTAGGAAACCCCTATTCATTTATAAATACCTTTCCAACAATATATCACACGTTAGGGTTGAAATTAAAAAAAAAATCACTTCCCACTTTACATATAGGGGGGCTACCCTAATAAAACATTTTTTTCCAATTTTTATTTTACCACTTTGTCGGCGTGATTGATATACATATTGGTACCAAATTTCAGCTTTCTAGTGCTAACGGTCACAGAGATTAAGCGAGGACGGACAGACGGACGGACAGACATGGCGAAACTATAAGGGTTCCTAGTTGACTACGGAACCCTAAAAATTGATCCATCATCAAAAACGCTACAAATTTCAAGTAAACTTTTCATATTAGAACAAAGAAAGAGAGATAAAAAAAAGAAATATATCGAATTTAAATCATACGCAATACGCGTATAAAAAAAAACTAAGTATGCCATTTGCTTCTACTCCTTTCACCTATTATATCCATTTTTTTGGAAATTGATAAAAAAAGTCACCTGTATAATATACATTTCGCCTTTTTCCCCATGGGGGCAAGCTTAACGCAATCGTCACGATCCCTACATACACCTTTCGTCTCTTCCATTTTCATACATCTGTCTGGTTATATACGCACGCCGCCGGTTGCAAATACTAGACACCTCACACGTCGGCGATAAGAATATCAATGTTATGACAAAAGTCATACAGAGAGTGAAGTAGACTTGTTCGATCTGGATGTCACAAAACAACTTTCAAGCAGGAATTAAAAACTCGCACTTATTATTTTGGTTTTCTTTGTGTGGTCAATAACTAGTTTTATATTAATGTCGCCTTTCAGGACTACAATCGATAGTTAGCCCGATGCGAATGAAGCCTTGAAACTTGCATCACAGTGCAGCGGTGCAACAGAAGGAGCGAATAAAAATAAAAATAAAAATAACGCGGAAACTATTGGCTGTAGGTATACATCATCATCTGCCTAGCCTTTCCCAACTATGTTGGGGTCGGCTTCCAGTCTTGCTAGTATTTTAATTAATTAATTTATTTATAGTTAATTAAAACGGTAAACACCAATTACAATAATTAACATAGAAACACCAATTACAATAATTGACAAAACAAAAGCAAAAACATACAGTTGATACCATTCAATGGTTTGAATTAAATTATTATTACTAACACGGAACAGTGGACACCCTTTCATACTTTCTCTCATCAGACATATTCGCATAACCTTACTCCATTCATCCGCAAACACATCACTTTCAGGGTTGGCAATCAGAAGGGCGTTGAGCGTCCCGGAGATTCAGCTCTGGCGACAGTTTTAGATGCCGGTGGGGCGAACAGAATGTGCCGGCGGCACTGGCAGTGTCTGATATATTTATCGGGAACAAATAGCCGGCAGAAAAGGCTGTCGAGCTCAGGGCAGTCGATTAGTCCCCGTAGGGTCTTACAGGCTACCTTGAGCTGCTCAGAACCTCTTCTCACTTCTAAGGAGTTAAAGCCCAACACTCCTAACAGGTAGTTGGTAGGGTATATAAGGGAAAATAAAAATATAACCTTTGGAAAAAAACCCCCTTAGAATCGTTTTCTGCACCTTTTCGAGCATCAGTGTTGGGGCAGCGGTGTAAGGGTGCCAGACACAGGCACTAGACTCAAGTTTGCTTCGGACTAGAGTGGTGTATAGTAATCGAAGGACATTAGGATTGCTGAAGTCACGAGCATTTCGCATCACAAAGCCCAAACACCTGAAGGATTCCTTCGCGAGGGTAGAAATGTGGTCTTTAAATGTAAGACAGCGGTCAAACGTCACTCCCAAATCCTTAACGTTGGTGACTCGAGAAATTACGTCGCCACCCAATCTGTAGTTGAAAAGGATTGGTCGCAACCTTCTACCGTATGTCATGACCTGGCACTTGCTTGTGTTGAAAGGAAGTTTATTTACAATACTCCATCTAAAAACGGCATCAATGTCCCTTTGTAGGAGTTTACAGTCCTCTTCCGATCTGATTTGTGCAACCAGTTTTAGGTCGTCGGCGTATAGCAAGCACCTGGCAAACTTAACCTCTGTTACCAAATCATTAATCATGATCAGGAACAGAGGTGGCCCCAACACGGATCCCTGGCTCACGCCCGAGCGGCTGTTGTAAGGCTTAGATTCAAAGCAACCATGTCTGACAAACTGCTTGCGATCTCGCAGGTAGTTGGCAAAGAAACAGAGAAATCCGGACGAGAAACCTATAGCCTCTAGTTTTGTCAATAGTACATCGTTGTCAACTCTATCAAAGGCTTTTCGGAAATCAAAATATAGAGTGTCGACCTGCCTCCCGATGTCCAAGCTACTGGATATGTAGTCAACATGGACGAGCAAATTAGAGTTTACGGAGCGACCCGGTCGAAAACCGTGTTGGGCATCCACCGATCCTCCTCCTACCGATGTTTTGTCGGAGGTTTTAGGGATGGGAGTAACTCGCGAAACTTTCCATTGCTCAGGGTATACGCCGGACTGGAGGGCTAGGTTAAAAATATGTCAAAGAGGAGCTGCCAAGGTGTCATCACAGCCCTTAAGAACAAAGGGTGGAATGTTGTCAGGGCCAACCGAGCTAGAGGGTCTAAGTGGTCTTTAAATGGAGCGACTGCCTATCTGACCTCCACAACCTAGTTAGTACTGGGTAATCTGATACCCCTCGGTAAGACTGATTGTCAGGCACTGTTTGGGCCACTGACTACCTAACAACTGTCAAAGATCTACTCTCCTGTTTATTATTGATTCCTTTCTTTTATACACTCTGACATTGAATGTTTTGACATGTATTTTATTACTTTTTATTTTATTTTATGTGACATTTACTGATTTGACATGAATACTTATTTTATTAAGTATTTTACTTTTTTTCCCACAACTGTCTGGCAGTTGGAGTACTATAAGCGACCCACCCAAATGTCCTTTCTTTTGTATTGTTCGTCGTTTCGTTGAGCTCCTTGAGTTATAAGTCGACCTACACGTTAACTGACAAATGCTTGCACTGACTGGACAGGTCCACTCAAATCTGTATGGTTCTTTCTTCAAAGACCATCTCAGGCACTAATCTGCATAGTACTCATGTGAATTGAGCAAGATTATGTCTGGACTTTAAAAGAGACTACGACCTCTGAGTTTGTTTCTGCTGTTTCTTCTCAGAGTAGTCAGGTACGAAACACCGGCCCCATCTAGTTTTAAAAACCGGCCAAGTGCGAGTCGGACTCGCGCACGAAGGGTTCCGTACCATTATTATCAAAAAAAGGGCAAAAAAATCACGTTTGTTGTATGGGAGCCCCCCTTAAATATTAATTTTATTCTGTTTTTATTTGTTGTTATAGCGGCAACAGAAATACATCATCTGTGAAAATTTCAACTGTCTAGCTGTCACGGTTCATGAGATACAGCCTGGTGACAGACAGACGGACAGACGGACAGACAGACGGACAGACAGCGAAGTCTTAGTAATAGGGTTCCGTTTTTACCCTTTGGGTACGGAACCCTAAAAATGACGTGTAAAAGTGTTTGTAAAAACAACTTGCAAAATAAACATCATTTATCATTACAAATGACAGCTGGGATCAACGGCATAACGTGCTTTCCGAGGCACGGAGGAATCTCGGTATGTAAAAGGTGGTCACCCATCCACAGACAAACCTAGGCAAGCACGGCTTAACCTAAAGATCGACCCGAGCGGCTGTTATTGCTTAGCCACGAGCTCCCTGGCTGTATACAGATGGTAACGATAATACTATAAGGGGTCTCAAGGTCTCATCACACACTTCACACGTGTTGTTAAACATGATTACATACAATCACATCGTAAAGTTAAACATAGTAGGTACGCTCAACGACAAATCAAGCAATGCAAAATCAAATTAAGGTGATCTCTTATTCTACAGGAAATCTATACAAAGCGAGGTCGTGTTTTCCTGGGAATGTAAGTATAGCTTGATACTCGCCGTGTGTACCTACTGTCCTATCATTGATTACATTTTACCACCGATTTTACAGTGCAGTGACCTCTATTTTCATTACCATAAGGTTCATGTCAGAAGATAAAACAACTGCGAAAGAACTGTAGGGCTTCCTGAATATTTTAGCCTTATAAGGCAGAACAATAATGTCATCTGCCAAATTACCGCATTTTTTATAATTGTCGTTGTTGTTTTATAATCTTCATGTTCATGTCTTGTTTTCGTTCTACATATTTTGGAATAATTTTTAATTTAATAATTTCTTCTTGAAAACGTTACTTTCGTTTTTACCAGCGAGAATAAGGGCGACACAAAATATGTATAGTTTCTGCTTCTAGTTAGGTTAGAGTGAAAAGGTTTTAAGTCTTATTAGGGTTCCGTAGCCAAATGGTAAAAAACGGAACAAACATAGTTTTTTTTAAAAATCCCAGTTACTGTTTTATTCACCTATACCATATTTACAGCACAAATGTTATTTTAATTTGACCTAACAAACGAACCCACCGTCCCTAGTTAAACAACCTCAGGGACACTGCTGCGACTAACTTATTAGCATGACGTCTATGTTAATAAGTAGTAAGAAGGCACTATTATAAACGGTGTAAAACATCTCTTAATGAAAACGAAAGGCACTTGTTCTCCTCGTCATTGCGATAATTTTTTTGTTCTACACCATACCTGGGAACCTTCTAATTACGGAGATATTGGGGGTCAAAGTTCCAACTTTTTGAGAAGTTTTTTTTTAAAAACAAGTTTTTGATGTAAGATGTTTACTTTAAACACCTCCACGACCCCCGTACTATTTAATCCATCCATCAGCACAATGTTTTTAGTGCGTTACATTGAGTTCTAGCACAAAACATGATTTTTCACCCCAAAAAAAAAAAGTCACTTCCCAGCAATAATTTTTGCGTAAAGTTACTTAGTTTGATGTACAGATCTGCTTGTGATGTACAGATTTGATTTGATTTGGTGCTTGGTTAATGGCTTCGTGATGAGGTCTTTTACACCCTGTATATTAACATAGATGTATGGATGTGGCCGAAGCAAAAAAAGTTTGATCTGTGGTTTCTGCCTACCCCCGTGGCAAAAGAAAGATAGAAAGAAGACTATTTATTTGATCGCACAGGACAAAACAATGAAGCAAAATTAAATAAATAAAAACTTGAAAAAACATTAAAATATCATACATCATCATCAACAGCCTATTAATGTTCCCACTGCTGGGACACAGGCCTCCTCTCTATGAGAGGGAATGGGCTATAATCCACCACGCGGTCCCAGTGCTGATTGGTAGATGCCACATATCTTCGAATTTATTGGTTCTAGGACATGCCGGTTTCCTCACAATGTTTTCCTTCACCGTTTTGAGAGCAGTGGTGATCAAATAAATTACACAAAGTAATGCGCCTGTCTGGGTTCGAACCCACGACTTACTGTTCGTAAGTCGGGACCGCCACCACTGGGCCACAGCTGCTCTGCCAAAAAATCATACATTCAACTAAAGTTGGGCCTGATCGAGGCCAAAAAGCCTGAGTGAAGAAAGACGTGAGTTTATGATGTATGTAGCATTATATAGCGCAACAGTTTTTGGGGCCTATTCGATGTCGTCTTCTTCTAAGAGATAGTAATTGCCTGCGGAATAAAAATTCAGACGTATTTGTTTATCTACGTAATTATGCTAATTAACAGGCAGTCAGCTGAGATTAGATACTGAGACGTGTCTATAGATCCTTAGCGTGTAAATTTTCGCTAATATTACGAAAACAGAAAGACAAGTAGGTACCAATCTTGGTAGACGTGCGTAAGTATTTACTTATTCGTTTAAACAAATCCAGTTCGAGGCTAAGTATTGGTAAGTTTGTGTTTACTTATAACATTGTGAAACTCACATGACTATTAGTTTGTCATTCATTTTTATATAAACGAAATATACCTAAAATAAAAATATATTCCGGTATAAAAGATTCTGAAAAAGAAATATTGCAACACCGCTAAGAAGCATTCCAACGGAAATTGAGACATTTCTATTTGGTTTTCGTTCAACATTTCCTAGCCATCTCCTTGGCTCCGGTTGCGGCAGCCGACGAGAAAACATTTGCTTCGCTACTTAGGTACTATCGACTCATGCACGCTGAAATACTACAAATATACCGAAGAAACTACAGAACGTAAACTATATATGGTAGCGACCCAATAATTTCATCAGAAAATGAGACATATTTCAGGAACGAAAGATGACATTAATTTTCAGTTGAATTCAACGCAGTAGCGTGCAATCTAAGAGATCTTTGGGAGATCTTTAAGAGATGTCCTTACTGCCGATATCCGTTCACGAACATGACGCATGCATCAGCACCATCCATTCAACCGAACATAATTGCTGCGAAGTGTGGGAACGGTTCTGATAACTACTTTTCAATATTTTTGAGTATATTAAATAAAGCTGAAAAGTTTGTTTGTTTGTTTGAGCGCACTAATTTTACTGAAATTCTTTTTACATTTGAAAATCAAATTCTTGCGGTTACTCAACATCACGTTACGACCCTTAGGGGCCGAGCAAAATGAGATACGGCGGGTACATCCGCAGGGCACTGCTAGTTAAATAAGTACCGGATTGACATAAAAAAATATTTAAATATTGAATAGAAGTATGATAAGTCCACACATTGTTGGTATGTCTTGTGCTCTGAAAGAATGCTTTCAATAGAATTTTGGACCGGAATATTATTTTTTATCGTTCTGGCGTGATTGAGTTACAAAGGTCCATCCATCGATTCAAACTTTCGCATATAAAATAGTAACAATACATAATATAAGTAAGAAATTCCCCGGTCTCAAACTTACGTAAACTAAATATTTGAATATGGTCCATTCATTTCAAAATAACGCGGAGGTCAGACAAATATTATCGTTTGTTGGGAAATAGTTTAATAAGAGACAGATAAACGCTACAATGTAATATGGACTATAATAAAAAAAAAAACAATTCAGAAGGTTTGCTTTTGGTGGTTTGAGAAAATTTAAGAAAAAAAAAATTAAAAACCCGACTGCGTAAAAAATAAAACCTGAAAAGAATAAAACAAGTCTTGTTCAGGAGACAGGACATATTGACAGGTTTTATTTTTTACGCAGTCAGGATTTTTTTTATTTTATTTTTTATTTTACACTTTTTGGTTACTTAGATATACCATTTTAAAATCCTCATGATGAGCCCTTTATCAAGCCGTTCAGGCTGCAGAGCGTGCCAAACATTTGAATTTGGCACCAGATATCCGCTATTTTGCTTTTTTTTTCATTTTTTTATATACCATTTGATATACCCAGTGTCAGTCTCACAGTAAATACAAATCTAACGACACCTCTCAAGCTAAAATCCATCGAGCCGTTCAGGCCACAGAGCGTGCCAAACAATTATACATACATACATACATACTCTCGAAAAACATAACCCTCCTTCTGGCGCAGTCGGGTAAAAAGAGTAAAAAGACAAATATGACTATAAAAAATGTTAAATTCAACACGAGTTCTTAAACATGTATTTTTTGTATTATAAATAAATAACTAAATGACTGTAATTTTGGCACCATACCTTAATGAATTCACGATTAAGTTCGCCAAAAAAGGAGGAATGTGGGTACAATACACCCACCTTTGGCCAGATAGGTTAAAATTCGAGCGGGGGCAAGCTTCAAATCCAGTCTCCTGAGAAATTCCTTATGGAAAACCCCAAAAACAAATATTGTAATTACTTTTGCAGATGTCCACAGCTAGTAATAGATAACTGTAATTAATAATTCATTTGTGGAATCATAATAATGACAGGTGGGTTTAGGTGTGTCAAATATCAAATGTAAATGAGCCATCGATATCTCTGGGCTTTAACTGTCACATACTGATGATAGTAAATAACACCAGTATTGCAAAAATATACATGTTGAGTCATATGTATATTTTTGCTGATAAATTATACTAATAACGTTTAATTTTAGAGTGCTGTCTAATTGCGGGTTTCCACGAGGTTTCTTAATAATAAAAACATTAACTTCTAAAATATTATTTCTAGTTTTTTTTTTGAGTTCTGCTGTCTGTCTATCCGTCTGTCACAGGTATCTTTTGAACCGTAAGGTAGAACCAGAATCGTGTTTTTAAATAAACTAAAGAAATTCAATATTGTACGGTGGTATGGAACCCTTCGTCCGAATCCAACTCGCACTTGGCCGGTTTTTATAATCACTTTGAATTTTATTAAATTACTTTCTCCATACTACCCCGCACTATAAAATAACTAAGTTAAAAAGAAATAATTACGCAAGTACCTTGGTGATTAAAAGTTAACGTAAACACAACACAGCACTGCAGCAGCCACTGACACACGATGACAATGAGCTGGTGGGCAATTCTTTTATAGATTGCAGTAGGACGGGCCGGGGGAGGGCGGCAGCCGACGCAAGGGTTCAAGGAAATCGCACGTACAGGTATCGGAGTGACAGCCGATGAGACGTCCCTTTTATTCATTATATACCGGATTATAATTAATATACAAGGTTTCCGTGTCTTCTTCAGTAATAACGGTAATTTCGATGCATGGTTAACTCTTGATACGTACGTTTTTATAGCCCATTACTAAAAATTTAAGAAGTGCATCGTACATTTTCCAGTATATTTTTTTTATTCGTGGTCAGTGTCGACGTTATTCTTTTTTTTCATAAATTTAATTGGAAAAAATAATTTAAAAAATTAAGAAACCCAATTGCGTAAAAAATTACGAATAATTTAAAATAAAAACTGAAAAGGATAAAACAAATTCAGGAGACAGGACATATTGACTGCAACAGTCGGGACCCATATTGGATGTAATGATTTTAGTCTATATTATTTAATGGGTCCCGACTGTTCCTGTCTCTTGAACTTGTTTTATCCTTTTCAGTTTTTATTTTAAATTTTAATTTAATTTACGCTAATTTTAATTTTTTTTTTTAATTTACGCTGTCGGGTTTTTAATTATTTTATTTTATTTTACACTTTTTAATTACTTAGATATACCATTTTTAAATCTTCATGATGAGCTCTTTATCAAGCCGTTCAGGCTGCAGAACGTGCCAACATTTGAATTTGGCGCCAGAAATCCACCATATTGTTTTTTTATTTTAAATTTTGATATACCCAGTGGCAATCTCACAGTAAATACGAATCTAACGACACCTCTCAAGCTAACCATCGAGCCGTTCAGGCCACAGAGAGTGCCAAACAATTATACATACACACATACTTACATACATACATACTCTCAAAAAACATAACTCTCCTTCTGGCGCAGGCGGGTAATAAAAATAAAGGTCTATTTTAAAACGGATAGTATTATTTATGTTGTGAAGGTATGTACTTGGTAATTATTCAAAATTGAAAGTCAACAACAGCTTACGTACAAAACCAGGAACAAATAGTGAAGGCGCTGTTCTGAGTTGACAAAGATCTTCAAAGTTCTCGAGCTGTGGTCCTCATGTGTCAATGACATACCATACATTGGTGCTTTACTGGAATCCCCATAATGGTTGCGTATTAACGCCCACAAAACTGCCGCGTCATGCTGTATTATAAATATTACATCAAGGTCTTTGTCAATGCTTTCAAAACAGTGATGTAAAGTCAAGGACGAAATTATTACTGCAACATTCTACGATCTTACTTTTAACGAGAAAAATCTTTAATCTTTGTCTTTGTGTGTGACGTTTTTTTTTGGTATTTTTTTTCTTGTGTCATTTTAGTGTGTAAAAGCTCATCCACTGCCAAGGGCGACTTACGTGATGGACACGTAAATCTACCTTTAAAAAATAATAAAATATTAATTTTATGGATTTTACTATTTCAGATCAAGCAAACGAAGGTAAAAACATCAATGCGCATTTCTATGGATTGTACCTGTCTTTACCATTATTTCTATATTGGCTCTAGGCTGCATAGTCGGCTGATTGTGTCCGACTGGCTGCGGTTGGTCGGGCTTCCTCTCCCATCCCAGAGCATGTCTTTCCTTACAAAATCGTGCCCCCTGGTGTATCCGGCTTGTCCGGGTCAGGCTTGCTCCTGGCTGGGTGTGGTGATCAATCATTATCATCATAATTTTATGGAATTTACTATTTTTCCGCGACTGCTCGACTTTCAAGAGATCCTGGGTTTG
Source organism: Xestia xanthographa (assembly GCA_905147715.2). Classification (NCBI taxonomy): domain Eukaryota; kingdom Metazoa; phylum Arthropoda; class Insecta; order Lepidoptera; family Noctuidae; genus Xestia; species Xestia xanthographa. The sequence goes on along the minus strand of LR990642.1, from coordinate 22,221,840 downwards.
ATTTTCAGATCGAGAAAAGTATTATTGCGTTATTCTATTAGGAATATCAACGCAGCAGTCACAGTTTCCGGATTTTTGGCTCCTTATTACATAGGAATTAAACCAGTGAAACAAATACTACTGACGATGAAACATATACGCGAACAATAATATTTTCAAATATATGCCGTGTCAAAATCGAATGGAATCGCAACCACCAGAAACGAACATGATTCTCCAATGATAGAAGAGACCAATCAAACGAAGGTCAAAACACCAATGCTCATTCTTATGGATTGAACCTGTCTTTATCATCATCATCGTCATTTTATGGATTTTATTATTTTTCCGCGACTGCTTAGCAAAAGATCCTGGGTTTGATTTTAAGGTCGGGAAACGTATAGCGTTATTCTATTAGGAATATCTCCGCAGCAGTCACAGTTTCTAGCCTTGTGGCTCCTTATTACGTAGAAATTCAAGCGAGGTGTGGATGTACTATTAATTAGACTTCTGCATAATCCTTCGAAGATTACAGGGATGTCGTGTACTAATAAGGAAACTATTAGATACAGATTGCTGCAAATAACTTGAAATGGAACTTGTTTTTTTTTTACGCGCAGTTGAACTCACGTAAACGCGTTGGTTCTGCCAAAATGATAAACATACTTCTTCTACGTTAACATTAGCTCATACGTATTAGTTACCTCAGTTAAAATAACTGGTATTGTAGCTATGAAACCGGCTCCATAACATAATCATCCTGTAATGATCCCACTACTGGGACACAGGCCTCTATGATAGGGAGTGGGCCTATTATTCCTACGTAATAAGGGCCCAGTGCAGGTTGGCAAATGCTCCCATGCCGGTTTCCTCACGATGTTTATCCTTCACCATTTTAAGAGCAGTGGTGACGAAAACCGTGTCTATGATTTCTTCTAATTAGGTGAGGTACAAAATAAAAATATGTATTGATCTACATTTTTAATTTGTCGAGTCACATAGTCATACACGATACGATTGTGTGATCTTGGCGATAGATTGGAAGAGAAATAATTAAAACAAAAGTTCACTTGTTTGACATATAGTTTAACCTTATACATATAAATCATCTCATTAATACCTACTATTTAACTCTAATAAAATTGTATGATCGATGTGATGAAATTTCGTTCATTAATTCAAAACACCTACTTGGTGCAGGTTTCGCAAGCGCTTCTGCTGAACATAACGTCCAAAGTTCGATTACCAGGTCGGGCCAAGTGTTATTGGGGTTTTCCATCAAGAATTTCTTAGTAGCAGCCCGGAGCCTGCATTTCTGCACAGTTGATGGTAATAGGGTCGCCCTTTATAACACAGAACTGGCGAACTGTGGGTGGACTGTAAAAGGTACACGTACCCCTGCCTAACCGTTGGAAAAAAAGGCGTGACGACGTTAAGACAACTAACAATAGTAGACTCGTTCAGTGCCGTAAATAGCCTTTTCTGCGCCCTCTGCGAGCTTCTATAACTGCGCCCTTATTTTTAGGTTGATTTCGTCAGAAAAAATCTACCTATTGGTCTTGCACCTAAAGTCGAGTTTTCCGAAAATTTCACCATAGGGGTCTAGTTATGACTCCTACAGCCCAAATCAATCGCTGGTTAAAAAGTTTACATATATATGTATACGTATGTATGTTGGGCGCCAAGAAATATTTAGCCACACTCTACAGGTCGCAATTATGCACAGATTGCTTTTAAACTTGGCCCAAAAATCGAAAGGGTCAAAACTTAAGTTAAGTTCGTGAATGGGCGGTTTTTCGAAAATCGGTTTTTTGGCTATAACTTTTTGCCTTTGGAAAATTTTTGAACCGTGTAACATTTTTATCATTCAGAGTAAGAATACGGACAACTGTTAAATTTAAACCTTTTTGATGCAACCCCTAACTTGGGGCCGGGTTGAAATTTAAAAAAAATAAAAATAAATGTTTATATTCGAAACGGTACACGAAAATAATTTTTTTTTGAAAGAAAATTGTTTAATCTACAATTTTTATTTATAAAGTTTAGCGATAAAACTTATAGTTTTGGAAATAAAAAATAATAACTGAAAAATTGAGGGTGTTTCCATGCTAAACTCTTATAGGAGGATTTTAAAATGTATGATAACCATTAAGAGGTTTAATTGTCAAACGTCAGTAAAAACGTTACCATGATGACCAAGTCTTTTGGCAACTGACGTGTTCATAAAGGAGGTACCTACTTCTAACAAAAACAAAAAAAATCTGACAAAAAATCGGCCAGCGCAGATTTACTCATGTGCCTGTGAATTTACAGAATAAATATGGATGGAACCTTAAGTGTCTGATGAGATGACGAAAAATAGAGAAGTATGGAGGAAGAAGACATGCTGCGCCGACCACAAATGAGAGAGGCAAGAGAATGATGATGACCTTCTTTGAAATCTACCTCCTCCTGCGGCTTGCCGAAGGTATTTTTTTGATATTATGTGGCCGCCACACTATGCTCCTTGCGCTGCTCCTCGCGCTGCCGCGATTTACCACGATGTTGCCCTCTCTGCCCACACACTGCTCTACTCGCGCAATTAATCGCGACGCTCCTCACTTGTCATTTGCCTTTGTTGGACAATGGCCGATGAACTGTGGCAGCGTGCGCGCAATGCATTTTTAATATAGCTAATTATATCAATGTCATAAAAAGAAATATATATCGTTGTCGTCGTCCTCGCCAACGGAGATGGTGGATCACGACACGACCGCGCGATTATGTAGCCAGCCACTCGCGCTCGTATTGCCGGTCCTTTGACTCGCGCACAAAAACCGACAAAATAGGAAGCGATGGGCACGACGAGGAGCATGACGTGCGGCATGACGAGTAATGTTGCCACACTATGTCTCTGCCTCCTTTCCTCGCTACTTCCCATGCCACTCGTCAAGTGTGTGGTGGCCGCATTATACGAGGTAGGTACCCTAGCAATGTTATGTATAGGCATGCGTTGCCCACCCTGATGCTTAAGATTTAATTTTTGGGCCACTTTGGTCTTCATACTTCTTTAATAAAATAACACCCTGCAAAGTTCCAGTAAACTGTAAATTATTTTAATTTTAAGTACTTGGTATGGTAGAGTTTTGAATAAGGAAGGTAGCATAATATAAATTGCGTTCAAGTATGAATTGGTGAAAAAACGTTTATTAGAAAATATTTGCAAAGATTATACACAGCACTAGGGGCGCAACGGGAACTTTTCAGGAGCAAACCGAAAATATAATAGTCCTGCCTGGTCTGGCCATTCTTGCCTCCCCCAGAGCATCAAGTTACCACAAACTGTCATAGGAGACGGAACTGATTACAATACATTCTTGGGCCTGGATGTAACGAGACGAAAATGGTATGAATTAATAGATTCAGACATCAGTCCCTCGCTGAAAATTCTGTAAGTTTCGACAATCTCAGAGCGGAGATAATAGAGGTTAAGTAAAAGTGAGGTTATGTTAGTCTCTATAAAAGAGCTGATTACAAAGTTATTTATGCACTAATGTATATTTAGTGGAGAATGTTTGAAAGGTCATATTATGAATATGACTTGAAGCCATAAATAGATAACAAGAATGGATTTATCGAAAAAACGTCCAGAATAAATAAAAAAACACATTTTAATGTAGTACATGGTTTATTCATCTTCTATAATTATTATAATGTCGTATAGAAATTGTGCAGGTGGAAGAATATAATATGATCTTGGTACCTAGCCCAGTTAGGTTATATTTTCTTTCAGAGTTAGGTGCAAGCCAGTGCCGAATCACTGACAGAATTGTTTCACGTCCAATTGTCGTCGGCCTGATTGAGCTATTAATACTACGTATAGAGAAGACAGCGCGAACAAAATCTGTGCTCCGTTCAACTGCGGTCGGCCGGCCGCAGTTCACTCAGTAACTTTTTTTTTTTTGGGGAATGGCATCTCGCAGTTCAACCTAGAGAGGTTGTCGTCTGCTTAACCGGACAATCCTGTGGGTGCCTTAAGTGTAAGGCCTCCAGCTAGGGCATAAAACTTACAAACTAAACACTCAGTCGCTTTCTCGCCACAGCATCTATATATACAGGGTTTGCCGCCCCCTGCGCGCCCCGCACTGCCGTGCTTTTTGCACAGATTTTGTTCGCGCTGTCTTCTCTATACGTAGTAGCAATAGTTCAATGGTTGGCCTGGGGTATTGCAGTGATTAGTAGCAAACCCACAATTCACACAGCGATCCATAGTTTCAACAATATCCAATCCAAGCCGGTGGCAAAATCCAAAAAACAAATCCAAGTCAAACGAGTGAGCGATCTTCGGTGTCCAGTACGGAATCAAGTGTCGTAGAAGGTAGGCAGGGTCGGAATCCGTAATAAACAAAGAAGTGGTCGTTGAAATAAAAAAAATAATCGGGAAAGCACTCAAAACGTAACGGAAAACATGAAACGAGTGGAGCTATTACTGTACTCTGTGGAGTGGAGCCATTGACTTGAGAAGAGTGGAGCAGAGAATCGGCATGTGTCAATGTCACTCCGCTGTTAATGTTGTCACAGATAATATATAGGTACATACTAATAAAATATGTTTGGTTTTAATCGATACGAAATCGATAATCATTTTGGTTTTTCGGTTATAATTTCTTTTTTAATGTAACTGTAATTAAATGCACTATATTGTATAAAAATATATAAGTATATACTTTGAGTTAATTCCCTAGTGCTAAGTTTTTCTTTTGTAGTTCTGTAATCGATTAATTAAATCGATGATGTTATGAAAACCATCTTTCTCATTTTTCTCTGCTTCCAGATTGAGAATTGTGTTGATTTTTGATATTTTAAAATAGATAAATTTTTTAGACCTATCTCAACTTATTTAAATTTTGGCCCACCGTTTTCCATCTGCTTTTCTCATTTGATTTTGAACTTAACCATCAACATTGTATGGTTTAAAATCATATTTTGGAGATATTTTACAGTTTGTGGTAAACAACTTGATGTACTGGCGACTGTACAATAAATCGGTGTTCAGTTCACGATGTGGGTACCCCCTTTGAAAGCGTTCGTTAATACAACTGGGGTGCCCAATTGATCCAGCTGTACATATCAAAGTGGTTTTCATTAACATTTGTTTAACAACTTGTTTAATTTCAATAAATCACCACCATGTTTCTAAAATGGGATTTTTGTAGGAAACATACCGTAAAATTGAGTTAATATTTATGTTACAAAGTATAGGTAAGAAACTATAATTCTATTTACGAGTAAATAAAAGCTATTTCTAGTAGGTACTTGGGACCCGTTTGTTTAACGACCAAAATACATTCATTTGTAAAATTCTTCATAAACCTGTTGAGACAGTGACGGGTAACGTAGATAAGTCGTAGCATTTATGGCAGGCGAAGTTTACGCAGATACCATTCCAGAAGAAGATGATTAAACTATCGTCTTCTGGAATACGACAACAGAACATTTTATGGGAAGGCTGAATAGCTGCCCATGGACACCGATAACTATGCAGTTATTTTATTTTACACATACATACATTTAAAATTTACGAACACTGTACAGTGTACTGCAAAATCAGAGAAACAACAACGAAAGGACAATATGCTGTGTAATAAGTACGCTGAATCTTCCCCGACCAGAGAGAATTTTATGCTTCTTGGGATAAAATGATAATTATTTTTTTTGCTGGAAGTAGACCAAAATTTTGCTAGTTATGGTCTATCTATAATACCTACAGAGACAAAAGGAGTTTGTTTTTATTTAATTACTAGCGGACGTCACGCGGTTTCACCCCGCGCGTAGTTCCCGTTCCCGTGGGAGTACAGGGATAAAATATATCCTATACAACAACAACAACAGGTCATAACGTCCACTGCTGGACATAAGCCTCTACCATGATGGGAGGAATTTGCCGTAATATCCACGCTTGGCAGGCGGATTGGAGATCGCAGTGATGAAAGACTAACAGAAAACGCAAGGTGTTCTGCCTCAGACATTAGTCGCCTTATACGACACCCGTGAGTGTAATGGGTTGGTTCTATTCTACTCTGCCGGATACCACACGGCTATCTGCCGGATACCACACGGCAATATACCTATCCTATGTTACTCCGTAAAGACGTGGCTTTCTCGTGGAGATTTTTTTTTTTAAATCTGTCGAGTTTTCCTAAAGACAATTTGAAATACACCTGCGGAATTATGTGTCTCAAAACCCTAAGTAAATCACACTACATAACACAATATGTAGCTTGTAAGCACACCTACGACATTTCATTTACGAGTACCTACTTGTCTGACTATGGGCTTCTCACGAACGCGCATAGTAAACGTATTTTGTAAATATTTATAGTTGTTTTTTTTTTTTGGAAATGTAAAACTCTTAAAAATAAAAAACTTGGTATCGCAAACATTAAAACCAAAAAGCTGTAGTTGTTTAATTTATGTACGAGTATAGGCAAAAATCGTTTGGAGTTTAGGTTACGTTTACCTAGTATGTCGCGCGTTTGGGCTAATGCCTCGGTATTTAGCATATTACATACCTACATAGCATAGAAGTTCCGACCTTCTTGGTGTTTGTCCAGCGGCCGAAGTGGCCCCAAGACGAGCCTGATGTCGCAATGGTATTGAAAACCGTCTTCTTCCTACGAGAGTTAAGCCACATGAACATGATGTGATGCTGGTGCGTTTCTTCGCAAGGTGTATCAATATTTTTTCATTTCTCATGCTCTAAAAGTTCGTCTATAAGTCGTGCGTAGGCGACTTAAAGTCGCTTTTTTGCTCTATCTAGAGCATAAGTAAAATCTTCGTCGACGACCAAGGCAATCGGTCCAACAGCCACACGAACAATTTCAACTTCATAGAATAATCTCTTTAATTTAATTTGTTTCGTTAGTATTCTAAGAACAAGGTAAGGATACAATAAAGCTTCATGAAATAAACTATTTTTTTTTATTTAATCTATTTATTATTTTACATGTTGTTGTTTCATTTCCTCGCAATCGAAGTGAAAAGTAGAGTGTACAACTCGTCCATAAAACCTATTTTTCAACACATTTGCTCAAAAAATGCATTTACGGAGCCGGTATACATTGTCCAAAAGTTAAAAATTACGCAGCATACAACGGATCGTGAGGTAAAATAGGTACTCTCACCTAATTACCTATTTTACCACATACACCGTTGTATAGCACCGTGCGTATTCTTTACGTTTTTTTTTTAAATTAGGTCTAAATGAAAAAACGTTTTTTTCTTCATGGGTGTCGTTTTCGTGGTTGTTAGAGTCGCTGATAATGAAAATGAGGTAAAATGAAAATCCAAGATGGCGCCGACGAAAATTTTCGGTTTTTTCTTCATGTGTATCGTTTTCGTGGTTTTTGGGGTCGCTGATAATGAAAATGAGGTCAAAATGAAAATCCAAGATGGCACCGATAAGTATTTTTGGATATTTCTTCATGGGTGTCGTTTTCTTGGTTTTTGGGGTCGCTGTTTGTTTCATTAATTATTGTACTGTTATCTCGCAAATGTGTTGTTAAACATTGTATGACACACGTGCAGAAATTGGTATTTACAAACTCGTGACTATGGTAAACCCTTGACACTCGTTTGTAAAAACCAACTTACCGCACTAGTATCATACATAACTATTACACTTTATATGCATCCTCGCTTCGTGTTAAATGGTGCATTTTATGCACTTGATGTACAATCTACTATTTTGTTTTTTGTTAATGGTTTCTCGTAGGTCAATCAAGAAGGTCGTCTAGACGTCTGCTAAACCGGCCAATCCTGTGGGTACCTTGAGTATAAGGCCTCCAGCCAGGGCATCGCCTGTAGGTATAATATGTTGTTTTGATATTTAGAACGCTGTGTCGTTCATCGCTCCGACGACATCGCAAGATTCGCAAGGTACCGACAACGTTTCGTGTGGCATCACTGTTACGACTATAAGCTCATATGAACCGCAAACATTTAGTTTTATGTCCGTTACGCAGAATTGAAAAGGTTAAAGTAAAGTTACGCTTAGAAATATATACTAAAACGGATTTCAAAATAGTAGACGTGATCCATTTATTAGGCACTAAAATATTAATGACTACGATTATGATCTCTTTTATGCCTTTAAAAAAGGTAATTATAATAAAAAAAAAAAACAACTGAATTTCACATACATACAAGACAACAGGGCTCCAGGAAAAGGAACCATCGTGTCCTGAGGTACCGCTTTCTAAATTAGGCACCTATAGGGCTATTACGTATCTTTTTGACCTCCAGTGACTATCAAGCTTCGATTGTACACCGAAGTTTGATGACAACCGAGAATGTCAAAATATTGGTAAGTATTACGTATTACACAGAGTGGTTATCACTTTACGGTGATTAACAGCCCTGGTACGGTGTAACGTCTTTCACGAAAGCCACTTCAAAACTCAGTTGTCATCAATTTGATGTCCACTATGCTTACATAATCGCAATATTAGAAGAATCGATACGAAAGCGTCTGTCTAAATAAGTTACGGGGACCATCAGTCACGATCGGCACCGATGAGGTCATATTTGATCACGAATGGTCATACATAATACGAAACTAACCTTTTGACAGTTATTTGATGGACACTGAGCCCAGTTACTATCATTTCGAGCTGACAACAGATACGTAATAGGCCTGCTGATCCGATTATTATCATTATCTCAGAATAAATTATATAATAAGTCAATAACCTCACGTTTTTACATTATAATAATCATAGCATAACTAAGTTCTAAAATAAGAATAAAGCCTACGTCTGCCTACCTATCAAAATAACGGTTTAACCTAGGGTCAGGGTAGGTCAGGCCCAGCGGGCCTAAAATGGCCGCTTTAGCAGAATCGTAATATAAATTACGTTAAAAATTTAAAATTCTTAAAATGGACTTTATGGTTATGACCATCTATAAAAAGTTTTCCGGCGTATATTCCACACTTTGCTCGGAATCATGCAGTATTTTTTTTATATTGGAGATTTTATTTTATTTTATTTATTAGGGACAAATAAACAGTTACATGTTCAGGTTTAAAATTATGAGTAGTTACATAAATTGGTAATCATATAACCCACACCATTGTCCACGGATTAATAAATGAACAAATAAAGTACGAAAAGATAATTTTGTTGAATTAATTAATTAATTTTAGATTAAGATTGTGGTGAAAGAATATTGATAGCGATTTGTTTGATTGAGATTTGTTTTACAATGTTATTATAATTGATAGAGAAAGATTTGCGGCAACACCTTTGCCTATAATATGAATTACATGCTGTTGACCGCGAAATTGTTCCCCTGAAATTGTTAAAAAATATTATCTTCCCTATTTGAATCGGATTTTGTTAATAATTTCAAGGGTTTAATTTTTGCACGTCAAAATCGGTCCCGCCGTTTCGGAAATCGGAGATTACCCAGAACAAACAAACAGACAGACATACCGACAGACACACAAAAAATAAAAATAAAGTTTTTTGATCTATGTAGCGAATAAGCTTTCCTAAGGCATTCAGGGGGTCTAAAATGGCCGCTTTAACAGAATCGTAATATGAATCACGTTAAAAATTAAAAATTCTTAAAATGGACTTTATAATTGTTAAAATAAAGTCTATTTTGAGAATTTTACATTTTTAACATGATTAATATTATGTCCTGCCATGATTCTGATAAAGCGGCCATTTTAGACCCCCAGTTAAACTGTTAAATGCTATTTTTTTTTAATTACAAAAATTCACTTCATTTTTATTTATTTGTTTAAAATGATGTTTTGATAGTTGATTAAATTTTTGGGAATTCTGGATTTTTTAGGATTCTACCCTCACTCCGGACCATGAACTAAAATTCCGGACTTGTCCGGAAAATTGCGAACGCATAGCAACCCTAGTTTTACCTAAATCGGTTTATGTAAGTTATAGTTTTACGCATAAATGGCTATTTAGTTCTCATACTAAACACAACAAAATTTTAATAAGGTACCTAAATGAAAGAAATAGGAACACTTTTACACTAAAGTACTTATAAAAATCTTGTGTCACCACCAAACCGCATTTCAATGACATTTTGTGAATGTGTATGGTTGGTTCCAGGTGCCAGGTTGAAAGATAGGATATTTTTGGATCCGATAGGTGGCGCCATAGGAAGCGGGGACACGTCGCTAGTTACTATACGATTACTACACTGGCTTGCAAAAATAAATATCACACTTTTGAAATTTCAAATTGTTAAAGTTTTAAAATAAAAAACGTTTTATAGCAATTTTTATCAGCTTTATTAGTTTTTCAGTACAAAATTAAACTCTTTTTCGAGTCCTTTTTGTTTCGAAAGTATATCTTGTGCACTTATAAAGTTATTGAAATTTTAAAAGTGTGATACTTATTTTTGCAGGCCAGTGTATATCTACAACAAAAAGTATTCCTAAAAATTTTAGATACATTTTAAAATATTATAGCACTTATAAAATCAGTTAATTTAAAACTTGCTTTAGAGTTATATTACCTACTAGCTGACCCACGCAACTTCGTCTGCGTCACATAAGAGAGAAAAAGCTAACAAAAGGAATACATTTTCCCCGTTTTTGCAAAATCTTTCATTTATGCTCCGCTCCTTTTGGTCGTAGCGTGATGTTATATAGCCTATAACCTTCCTCAATAAATGGGCTATCCAACACAAAAATAATTTTTCAATTCCAACCAGTAGTTCCTGAGATTAGCGCGTTCAAACAAACAAACAAACAAACTCTTCAGCTTTATAATATTAGTATAGATTTCTTTTAATGACATCCGTAAAATGCTTTAATGTTTCTAAAAAAAAATGTACTTAGCATGCTTCTCAACTACAATAAAAGCCAGCACAATTGCTCACATAACTTCTGAAGGCGCGCAGCAATGAAGACCGGATTCTGATTACCTAGGCAATCAATCAGCAGCCGACCCATATGTGGTATAAAACAAATATAAAATTACACAATAGTTACGCCTGGATAGTTATCGTGTTTGAGCAACGGTCGGGCGCTTCCTTGTCGGCAGTTTCGCGTAGCCGTGCGCCTGCTCATGTAAATCGTAATTACGTCAAATTGCGTGGCAAAATGATATAAGGCATTACAGTTAGCGGCATAATGAATGCAGCACGTGGACCGCCCGAGCGGACTGCTAATAGGGCTGAAGAACACATTTGCCTTACAAATACGACGTGTGTCGGACTAAAACACTAAATAAAGGCCAGTACCTACACGTAATTTTTGCTTAATAAATCTTTTCAAACGAACAACGTGCACGTTAAGCGTTCTATGGTTACTTGCGTACTACTTCTATGTATTTTATAAACGGTGCACGTTTTTTTCTTTGTGCAATTATGAGGAAATGGGTTGGTAGTTACCAGGGTATTTTTTGATACAGCAAAGTGTAATTAACTTCTTTAGCCGTGTGTTTCAGTATTATTTGAACCGGGTCAATCAATTCGTTGTTACCGACCAAGTACCTAATAATAAATCAACGAAGGGATTTAGCATCTATGTTTTTACTATTTATTTATTTATTTAAACTTCATGTACAAGAGTGGTACATAGGCGGACTTAATGCCACAAGGCATTCTCTACCAGTCAACCTTTGGGTTAAATAGGAAAACATAGTGATAGGGTACAAAATAATGTCTAAGAAACTAACTTCTTGTTAACGAGAATGTATATACTTATATTGATACTAATACACATATACACATAAAATAAACTAATAGAATCAAATATCAAAAATTAAAAATAAAATAGCGATAAAACTAATAATTATTATTATGACTCGACTTCGACTTGAGAGCTATTTAGTCTGACTTAAATAGTAAGTACGAACTTTTCTTTTGAAAGTGAATTTATGCCGTTTAGGTGAAAATAATTTGTCATCCTCTTCTACACAGTCATCCATCTTACTAGAACTACTTAGTGAAACAAAAAAATATACTACTTCTAACATTTCTTTTTAATCAGAATGATGAAATCAAAAGAAAGATAATACATTTTGTCTACTCATATCACTAGCATTCTTTGCCGTTTCATTACTGTTTTCAAGTTTTCGAACTGAAATATTTGTTTTAGACTAGGACAGTCTACTGATTCTGTTAGTGTTGCTCCTATAATTTAGTGTATTTTATTAATGAACTATAATTTTGATTTAAATATGCAATTACAGGTGCAGCAACCTTGTTAGATCTCGTGATACGTTTTTAAAATGCCAACGTGGAACGTGTATTAAAATATCACTGGAATTTCGAAAGTGCAGTGATGCCATTGCCATGTCGGGGTTAAAATAACCGTGAAAATAATTTAAGTATAATTTATTCTAAAACACATGTGACCATGCCGTGATAATATGATTCAATATCAGTTTAATTAAAGACATTTATTTCTTAAAGAACAAATCACAGTTTACTTATCGCATAGGTATCACTTTGACAATAGAAGTATGTATGACATTTTTTCTGCTTATTCATGCTTATATCACAAGTACGAAGGTTAAAGAGAACCTATTAGCGGTTTTCCCAAAATCAAGAAACTGAACAATGTCTCAAAAGTCTTCTTACCTTTGATCCTTTTACATAAAGGGTGTAAAACACCTCTTAACGAAGCCGAAAAGCACTTGTTCTCCTCGTCATTGCGATATTTTTTTTGTTCTACACACCATACCTGGGAACCTTCTAGTTACGGAGATATTGGGGGTCAGAGTTCCAACTTTTTGACAAGTTTTTTTTTAAATACAAGTTTTTAATGTAAGATTTTCACGGCCCCCGTACTATTCAATCCATCCATCAGCACAATGTTTTGAGTGCGTTACATTGAGTTCTACCACTAAACATGATTTTTTACCCCAAAAAAAAAGTCGTTTCCCAGCAATAATTTTTGCGTAAAGTTACTTAGTTTGATGTACAGAATGCTTGGTTGACGGCTTCGTGATGAGGTCTTTTATCCCTGTATGATAATTTGGAATGTTAATAAGATAAAACATGACAGGCTCTCCTCTTAATTAGTATAGTTTAACTAATTACGTAAATAATAAAAACCGGTATCCCTTTTCATATTTCGCCATGGTATGTGATCTATGAATAGAGATGGGCCGATGGGTATATCCGCCGCCGATGATTGGCTGATTTGATCGGTTAAACCATAGACTTGAATGGAATGCGGATTTGAAGGTAATAAAAGAGTGGAAAATAAAGAAATCGTTCACCCATATACGTAACATATATTCTTAGCACATTCTTATTGGGCACGGCGTAATTTAATTCGTTTACTTTTCTTAAATACACGTCACCCATCTCTTCTGTTTTATTTTAGTTTGCTTATACATGTAACGCTTTTGCACTGTTTTTAGCATTTTATAGTAGACATTCTAACAACGTTAGATATTTTTATTCCTTAATTAGAATAGCTGTAATTCGAATTAGAGTTAGAATAGCTAATTAGCTAGACGAATCGCATGTAACTAAAAGAGTGATGATTATGAATTTAAATGTTGATGGATGGATATATAGAAGAATGACATGAAAGAAAAACCGGCCAAGGGCGAGTCGGACTCGCGCACGGAGGGTTCCTTACCATTATCTATACAACATTAGACAAACCGGCAAAAAAATCACGTTTGTTGTATGGGAGCCCCCTTAAATATTTATTTTATTTTAATTTAACTATTTATTTTTAAAGTGAAAATACAAATAAATATTCTGTGAAGATTTCAAGCCTCTACCTGTTGCCGTTATTAATATCGAGCAAAAAACGGCAAAAAAATCACGTTTGTTGTTATTGTGTTTTTTTGTTATAGCGGCAACCGAAATACATCATCTTTCAAAATTTCAACTGTCTAGCTATCACGGTTCATGAGATACAGCCTGGTGAGAGACGGACAGACGTACAGTGGAGTCTTAGTAATAGGGTTCCGTTTTTACCCTTTAGGTACGGAATCCTAAAAAAGGAGTACCTAAATCAGTCATTTACTCCGGTGACGTAACGGTTGACAGGGGAGAATAGAAGAAAAAAACGTTTTGCGCTGACCATAAGTAACATGGGACAAGATGATGATGATGATGATTGATGACTTCAAATAGTCAGTAGTTCAAATAGTAGTAATAGTAGATAAAAATGGAGTTTTTATTATTTGTTAAACTGACACTTTTATCCATTCAACTGTTCACAATTAGCACTTCTTATTTAACTGTTAGGCCCACGTGATGGATTATATATAGCCCATTCCCTCTCATAGAGAGGAGGCCTGTGTCCCAGCAGTGGGAACATTAATAGGCTGATGATGATGATGATTTAACTGTTTGTTGCTATTATATTAAAATTATAAATAAGTAACAAAATCTAAGCCTGGTGGCAAAAGTTGGACTACATTTCCTTAGAAACAGCAAGATTCACAAAAAAATATGACGTCACCAAAAATTATTTGTTTTTCTGGAATATTTTTTTACTTGTGAAAATTTGTGACAAATGTATCTTCCGTATGGGGCCCGTCTTGCCTGAATTAAATAAATTTTATTTTATTTATTTATAAATAAATAAATTTTGATTTTGCGGTTCTGAGAAAACTATTATATATGAAACTATATTTAGAGGCTTGATAACCTTTGACAAATATCGTGTTGTCATCAACATAAAACCTTTTTCAAGGTCTGGCCACCATGTTTATGAAAGTTAAGTCATTTTTATTTTAAATTAATTCTGAGCGGTAAAGTAGTTAAGATATAGCTGTCAGCTGACTCTATCCTGCAATAAGCAGAAAAAATAGCCTTTAAGATGTAGAAGGTAGCAAAGACTAGATTGTACATGCAGTTTACCTTTGTATTTCACTTCGGAAATCTAGTACAATGTAAAATTATTATTATTCATTTATTTTCAGATAAACATCCATAAAAATTGTTAGTAACACAGAAATACTTATGAGAATGGCTAGCGTAAACTCTTTTAAAAATGTCGCTACATTTTTACCAATCAATCATTTCACTAGGTGGCCCGATAAACTGGTGAAGGTTGCGGGAATCCGCTGGATGCGGGTCGCACGGGACCGGTCAATGTGGCGGCACTTGGATGAGGTGTCCAGCAGTGGACGTCTTTCAGCTGAAATGATGATGATGATGAATCATTCCACTATACCTCAGTTTACTGTTTGATATAAAGCCACCCACCCCGACTTCACGCTGGAGCAAGATATTGTTTAGATTTCCATACAAAAATATCATATTTACCGACTTAATTCCATTGTATTTTCAAAAACTTTCTTTCATACCTTCTTACGTCATTACTAAAAATGTCATGTTTTACAGATACGTGCGATTTCGGCTATAAGAAAATCGGAAGAAAATTACCCTTCCTTTGGTGTTGCCGTAGTTTGTCAAAAATCAGCCAAATCTGTGTTGTAAACCAATATCCATACCATAAATGTGCCTATACTACTATACTAGAACAGTAAATGAACAGATTCGTGATGAGTTAGTGCCAAACTGTTTTTATGCAAAAATATAACTCTTATTTCAAATTAATATGTCCAATGTTAAGAATCTACTTCTCCAAATTCCTTCACACCGTACAGGCTCGTATGTCAAATTCTTACGCTATCTCTACTATAAAGCTCTGGAACGCGCTACCTTTTGGCAGTTTTCTCGCTATTTTATTTATATTTTTTGGTATTTGATAGAATATCTATTAGATTATTTTATCTGTATATGTGTATTAGAATCAAAATGCTCGTTAACAATGAAGTTATTTTTTAGACATTATTTTGTACCCTATTACTATGTTTTCCTATTTAACCCAAAGGTCGACTGGTAGAGAATGCCTTGTGGCATTAAGTCCTATTCCGCCTATGTACCGCTATTGTACATGAAGTTTAAATAAATAAATAAAATGTCTATTTGAGTTAATATATTATATCACTTAAACTTAGGTCTAAGATTCAATACTAAACAAACTAAATTGTTCAAACTATTGTATGCCGAACATGGTAGAGCAGTGCAAACATACACACAAATAACTCGATAACAACTCTGTAACCACTGTTTCACAATAAAGATCTTTGACGTTGATTTTAAATATTGTCAAAAATAATATGAGAAATTGCTTGTTGTTAGGCGATGTCTAATAAAATATTTGCAATATTTTGTGCTAAAGTAATTGTTATTTTTAACCATTTACCCTAGCACAATAAATTAATATAATGACAGTATTAATGTTTTTGTTTTGGTTCAGCCTGTTTTAATTAAATATGATGAAGTAAATTGCTTGTTTTGTTGTTATTGTAAGATACAGCTCTGAACTGGTAAGACTGGTGGACTGGTGGTATCTTTAGAAGGTCTTATATCTTAGTGTAGGTATATTATTGACTAATTTGGCATTTTTTTATAAAAACTTGTTTAAAACACATCTATCATTGTCACTAATTTACCATAATATTGTCACCGTGAGTTTTTTTGCTGGTCTAGTGGTCCCAAACGTAACTGCCGAGTATGGGTTCGATTTCCAGGTCGGGCAAAGTGCTATTGAGTTTTTCCATCAGGAATTTCTTAGTAGCAGCCACGGAGTATGGATTGGTGACCGGTTGATTGCAATAGGCTACCAACCTGATACATGGGACTTAAATAAAAGGTCTTTTACCTATGAAATTGGAGATATGTATATGAACGTTTTTAAAGTATAAAAAGATTGTTTATTTTTAGGGTTCCGTAGTCAACTAGGAACCCTTATAGTTTCGCCATGTCTGTCCGTCCGTCTGTCCGTCCTCGCTTAATCTCTGTGAACGTTAGCACTAGAAAACTGAAATTTGGTACCAATATGTATATCAATCACGCCGACAAAGTGGTAAAATAAAAATTGGAAAAAAATGTTTTATTAGGGTAGCCCCCCTATATGTAAAGTGGGAAGTGATTTTTTTTTTAATTTCAAACCTAACGTGTGATATATTTTTGGAAAGGTATTTAAAAATGAATAGGGGTTTTCTAAAATCATTTTTTGATAATGTCAATAATTTCGGAAATAATCGCTCCAAAAGTAAAAAACATTGTGTCCCCCCCCTCTAACTTTTGAACCATAAGTTTATAAAAAAAAAAATATGAAAAGTAGAACTTTATAAGGACTTTCTAGGAAAATTATTTTGAACTTGATGGAAACAACAGTTTTTGTACAAAAAAGACAAAATTTGTACAAAATAATTTCTGGACTAAGTTTGTAGTATATTCGTATATGCAAGCATTTTTTTAACTTCGTTTACATATTTTATTATCCTGAACATATCTACGGAACCCTACACTGAGCGTGGCCCGACACGCTCTTGGCCGGTTTTTTTTATTTTAGCTGATCAAAGTACTGGCCCAAATTACCTATATAATTTTGGCACTTTGATGGCAGTTTGTTTAAATCCCTTTACTGTAGAAGTCTGCCGGACAAGAGGCCGATAAGGTCTGCAAAGGCGTTTCCTACTGCCTTTCGGGTGTTGATTTTTTTCCCACTTAAGGCTGCAGTCTCGCAAAATTCACTTGCTGCGAATTATTTGCGCAACAAAGTATATATTTTTTTAACAAACGGATGAAATAACACGAAATATTATTATTGCACGTAAGTAAGCATAATATAAGTAATAGCTAGTTATTTTTTTAAGTTCATTTAAGTGGATTATGTTAGGTAAATCAAGCGCTAGATACAGGTCTTTCCTGCCCAACATCATTTCGAGTTGTGTTTGCGCGCTTAGTTTATGGCAATAAAGAATTAATTTACAAATCTGTTCAGCGCATAATGACCTCAACATACTCGTCTTCAAAATGCGCTGATTAGTTTTTTCTAATTATCTTTAATTTTCTTAATTCAGAGGTCACAATTTCATCAAAATTCTCTGTTTTTATCTCTTAATAAACGGGTTGTTTCATAAAAACTATGCATCGTAAGTATGTAATAATTAAATTATTTTGATGCCAAGAGTTCAATAAAGCAAATACAAAAAAAAATTGCACCTAAATCACCTTACTCTAACAATAATAATAATCTCAAAAGACCTACAAGAAATCCCTTGCAATTCTTGTTTATAAACTCTTTTTTTGAAAAAAAGAGTTTATAAACAAGAATTGCAAGGGATTTTTTGAAAAATAGTAGATTGTATGACAAGGGAGCAAAATAGTATTTTTACGGCGAGGGCGCTATTTTGATTCCAGAGCGAAGCGAAGGATTCTAGAATAGAATCCCGAGCATAGCGAGGGATTCTAAAATAGAATCCTGAGCGTAGCGAGGGATTCAAAGTACATCGCCTGAGGGAAAAATATGTTTGCTCTCGAGTCATATACTCTACTTTTCATCTCGTTATATGAGAAAATAAATAAGAGACACTTTTAAGTAATTATTGAATAAGTTTTATTAAAAAAATGACATGAATGTAAAAAAGGTCAATTACCAATTTATATTTATATCTAATAGATATCAATATAAATGGCACTGGCAAAATTTTGAAAATTTATTGTCACTGTGTGTATTTTGTTTGGGATTGATATACTTAGTTGTGGATTTATTTATACATTTTTTGTTTTTTAATTACTCTTTCTTTGTTCTAATATGAAAAGTTTACTTGAAATTTGTAGCGTTTTTTGATGATGGATCAATTCTTTTCTAACTGTGGAAATAGAAAAACAAAACTAGTTATGCTTTAAGCTTCTACTCCATTCACCGAATATACCCATTTTTTTTGGAAAGTGATAAAAAAGTCATCCAGTATTTTGAGTGTTTGTAATCTCAGTATCTGGCTGGTGCTCAGGAAAAGGTTCCTTTGATGTAGAAGAGCGCGGTGACAACGGCATGGGCGAACGATCTGCAACTCTTCATTTAATATTTTCTACAATGCGCGTGCTGACCCCCGCACCGTACAGCAAACACTTGCAGCCAAGTCATCTACAATTTTCGTTCGATTTCAATGAGCGATTCATGTTCCAAATTCAAATCTCATTACTGCCCGCTAAAAAGTCTAGTGGAGAAAAGAGCTACTTTGCTCCCGCTAAACGGGGAACAAAACGACACTTTTCGAATAGAAGGGATGAAAAAGAGTTTATGTCAAAGGTTCCAAAACTAATCTAGGACATTTCGCCACTCTCCCAAGACTCTGTAGGCAAAATTGTCAAAGCAATCTGACATGGACATAACCTTCCCCATCTCTAAATACAAAAAAAAATTGACCACTGCAATATTAATGTAGATTAACAATTTTAATTTAGACATAATTTTTAATACGATTAATACAATTTATTTTTGATTAAGATTTTAATTTAATTTTAACTTTGATTCTGACTTTGATATTGATTTTGTTTTTATTTTGAAGTTGATTTTGATGTTTAATTTTGATTTGATTTTATTTGTAATTCAATTTTAATACAACTCTAATTTTAATACGTATGATTTCTTGTCATCAAATGCTTTTTATTATTTTGGTTTTTGTATTGTTTTTCGAATTATTTATACTTTTTTCATTTTTTTTTTTTGTGTTAACACCTAGTTTTATGTGCATGCTGTGGTCTCCTGTAATTGAAGGAACACACTTAAAAGAACCTTTGTATAACTGTGACTTATATTGTATCTGTGTATATTTTGGTGGAGATCAAAAAAAAAAAAAAAAATGTTTATAAATCAGACTAGAATGACGTCCGCAGTGCAAGTAACAAAAGCACATAACCTCCTCCCTTTTTAGAAGTCGATTAAAATTAAACTTGACTTATGTTAGGACCAGGTCCGGTTTTTAACTAAAATTTACCTACTAGAGAACCGTTACTTATCCACATGGAGATTCCATAATGATAGATTGGTATAACACGCTAAATTAATTACATTGTTAACATACGGTTCGTGGCAGCTGATTAATAAGTGGATTAAAATTAAATTCGATATTTCAGATAGGTCATTCACCTGCTTTTGTTACTAGAATTTATGTGAAAATTATTTTCATTGAAATGAAAATACACAGTATAAGTTTTCAGCAGCACGCATGTTTTAGTTTTAATATTTCGTCATTGATTGTTCATTTACACATTAGTAACTTATCTGTTACTAATACTCATTTGTGACGAGACAGTGTTCTCTGTATATTTTGGATGTAATAAAATGAAACTCGTATATACGAAACAATATTAGTATACCTTATTTTATTAAGTACTTACACTTATACTTTAAGTATACTTTTGACCGAATATGGCACATAGGCTCATTGTACTGTAAAAAAACCGGCCAAGTGCGAGTCGGACTCGCACACGAAGGGTTCCGTACCATTGACTATATTTAGTATTTGTTGTTATAGCGGCAACAGAAATACATCATCTGTGAAAATTTCAACTGTCTAGCTGTCACGGTTCATGAGATACAGCCTGGTGACAGACAGACGGACAGACGGACAGACAGCGAAGTCTTAGTAATAGGGTTCTGTTTTTACCCTTTGGGTATGGAACCCTAATAAAAAACATTTTATTAAAAAATATAATCTCACTAGCTGATGCCTGCGGCTTCGCCCGCGTGAATGTCGGTTATCGCGACCAAAAGTAAAGCTCCCAGACGGGTAATTTTTTTCCGACACCTCCAACAAATATCATTTTATTTTAGCCAATGTATAGTACAAAAACTTGACAAATTATTATACTAAAATCTTTCTCGAGAACAATTACTCTATCCTTTGGTGAAAACAGCATGAAAATCGGTGCAGAAGTTTTTGAGTTTATCGCGAACAGACATACAGACGCGTCGGAGGACTTTGTTTTATAATTTGTAGTGATGAAGAAAACATGGTGCACATAAATGGCACAAAAATGATCAGAGTTGTACTAGCTCCTAAGGATTATGCTATATTCACATTTTGCAGGTTTGCAGCACACGGCATCGTGAGCGCAGTCAGTGCTTACCACGTGTTGCTATTAGCAGACAGCACGGCGCTGTTGCATTCTCTTTCTTTGTTTATTTATTTAAAAACTAGCTCTTTCCCCGGGCTTCACTCTCTCTGTGGTCGAAAAATAAGCTCTATAACACTCGGGGATAACGTAGCTCCCCATTAGTGAAAGAATTTTCGGTATCGAAA
Organism: Xestia xanthographa; assembly: GCA_905147715.2. Lineage (NCBI taxonomy): Eukaryota > Metazoa > Arthropoda > Insecta > Lepidoptera > Noctuidae > Xestia > Xestia xanthographa. Next base: position 22,200,763 of record LR990642.1, on the reverse strand, counting down.
CTGTAATTCCGAAGATTTCATCCAAACTTACAAACTTTACCTCTTTATTGGCGAATAAGTAAACCAACAGTGTACCAACCAACAATGTACCTAAAGGGTGTAAAACACCTCTTAACGAAGCCAAAATGCACTTGTTTTCCCCGTCATTGCAATCAATTTTTTGTTCTACACCATACCTGGGAACCTTCTAGTTACGGAGATATTGGGGGTTCCAACTTTTTGATAACTATTTTTAATGTAATAATTTAGAATATCATTATAATCGTTGTTTTGTGTTTTTTTTGTTATAATAATTTGTATGTCAATTGGCAAAACATAGCGCACTACCTATTTTTTTAAGATCTTGTTGTAATTATTACCTATGTTTACGAATAAATGATTCTGATTCTGATTCTGACAAGTTTTTTTCTAAATACAAGTTTTTAATGTAAGATTACTTTAAACACCTCCACGACCCCCGTACTATTTAATCCATCCATCAGCACAATGTTGTGAATGCATTGAGTTACATTGAGTTCTATCACAAAACATGATTTTTCACCCAAAAAAAAAGTCATTTCCCAGCAGCAGCAGCAATTTTTGCGTAGAGTTACTTAGTTTGATGTACAGAATGCTTGGTTGACGGCTTCGTGATGAGGTCTTTTACATCCTGTATACATTTTACAACCATCAATAATAAAAGTACAGGGCAATAAAGAGCCACTGTTAAATGATATCCAAGTAACTTTTCGAGTTAACTCTACTCAAGGTTTAAACCAACTAAAACAAAACATAACTCTCTAAATCATAAATAATTTATTTACCGTAAGTAATACATAAAACCCCGGTATCACAATCACGAAATTAATTTATAGGAAAAATACTTTAGATATAGTAAAACCCTGTATTTACATAAATTACTCGTTCAGCTTTAGGCATATAAATAAAGCGGAAATTTCTATCTCCTATTTTTATTAATAATAACACACGGAGTGAGGTAAAAGGTCGCTTCCAGATGATATCCTTTCGTCGGATGTCGTTGACATTAGATGAAACCAGTTATTACCAAAAATAAAACAGGTAGAGACAATTTCTGTTATGATTATGATTCTATAGCGACCCGCCCCAGCTTCGCTTTTTACGACTTGAAAAATGTTCAAGATTTCTTGGTGGTTTACTGAAAAGAATAATTTGTCGATCACGAACAAACTGTCTTTAATAAAGGAAATCTTAATAAAATCCTTATCTTTTTTCCGCGAAAGAAATTTGATTCAAGACCAATTTAATATAAATATTCACGAATTAGGAGCATGCAATATGATTCTAGCCTTTCCAGCATCTAAAACTGCTAGAATTATATGTAAATTAGTTAATTTAGGAATTAAGCGTAGATTGTAAGTTTTGCATGTATAGTGTTCCTATGAGGGTGACATGTTCGCTATGTGACCAAACCCTCCGTAATAAATAAAGATTTAAAAAAAACATCATCCATTGCGTATTTGGAAGATAGGTTTTGCAAAATAGTACATTGTTACCCTAGGGGTGAAAGGGACAAGCCCGCCACACTGTTCCCAACCACTGTAACTCCTGAAAGCCAGAATCAACAGTGGCGACCACCAGAAAAGCGCCGAGACAATGAAGCTCGACGAAGTCCCAGAGAATGAATTTAACTGTCTTGGATCCGCAACGAAATTAATCAGAAAAGTATAGCGGAGGAGTAGGAAAATCTGTAATTTCCACTTCCCTCCATATCAGCAGGAGACACAAAGAAACAAGGCCAATAGGCGCAAAGGGACGTTCACAACTGGGATAGGCCCAGTTGCCTAGCACCACGGATAAAATATTAACATTAATGGGTCCTAAGTTGTGAGCAGTTATATTTGATTCCAATAATAGGTATGGCAAAAACGCTTGAACGCACGGAAATTTGTTCTAGTTTCTACAAGGTCTGTGTAGTAAATAACTCCGGATGTAACCTGTACACTATCCAACATAATATTGCGTTCATTCTGCCAAAGACTGCACTCCCATAAAATATGATGTGCTGATTGTTCATATTCGCAGTCAGATGTGGAACATTGACAAAGAGGCGAGTCAACAAGCTTGAAGGAAAATAATTTACTCTTAAAGTTACCATGACCGGTGAGAAATTGAGCAACACAGTGATCAACCTCCAGCCATGTCCTGGCCAGCCGTTCACGAACGGATGGAAAGAACTGGTGGAGGTGTCGGCCCTTGATGGAATTATCCCACCTACATTGCCATTCAGACAAAAGTTCCTCCCATACGTCGGTCTGTGGTTTGAATAATCTAGAAATCTTATCACGGTCACGTAGGGTTAAAAAGTCTGCGTCCGTGGTCTCACGCGCGTTATAGTACATTGCAGCCCGTCGCTGCACTTCAAGATCGACTGGAAGTACACCTGCAAGTACCGGTAAGGCTTCAGTACTAACCGTCCTATACGCTTTGCATAAGAATATCAAAGCCAAACGCTGGCTTTGAAGCAATGTACGTCGTACCGCTCCTATGGTGGCCCTATCGGCCCAAACAGGTGCCCCGTAGCACATACACCCCAAATAGGTAGCCCCATAAATGGTCTTTAAAGTTAGAAATGACAGACCCCACGTAGATTTGGATATTCTAGTTAAGGCATAAAAGTTCTTTTTAGCTTTTTCACCGACAGTTTTTATATGATCTATGAATGAAAAATTCTTCTCTAAGACCAAACCAAGGTAGCACACGGACTGCTTTCTTTTCACGGGAACGTTATTAAATTTAATACTAGGCCACGATTTAAGATTACCTTTTAAAATTAGTTGATAAGTTTTTTGCGGTGCAAAGGTCAGACGGTTTCGATCGCCCCACTGAGATATTAATCGTAGGCAAGTGTCAGCTAAATTCTCGAGTCCAGCCCGAGTACTCGACTGAATGAGCAGCAGGCCGTCGTCCGCGTAACCGGTTAATGAACAGCCGGGTGGGAGAGGAATCGCGAGAAAATCATCGAAACCTAAATTCCACAGATACGGAGCGATTACCGAGCCCTGAGGACATCCCATGGTAAGGGACTTTGACATAGAATGATGTCCGAGTTTGAGTTTCGCGGAACCATTTAAAAAATATGAATAAACAAGATTATATATGTTTTTATAGCAGCCGCGATTCTTCATTTTAAGTAGTAGCATCGGCCACCATGCGTTATCAAAAGCCCCGGAAATATCTAAAAAGATTCCAACCACGTACTTGTGTTCCGAGTTATTAACAATTTTTCTAACAGAAAGTGCCGCGTCTACGGTAGATTTTCCCACGGTGAAACCGAATTGGTTGTTATGAAACTTTGGCCCGTCTGGCAGCAAACGTGGAACGATAAGGCGCTCCAGGAGTTTTCCCAAAGATGGCAGTAAGGTTAAGGGCCTGTACGACTTAGGGTCGTCTGGTGGCTTATCACCACTTTTTGGAATTATTCGTATAAAGCCACGTCGCCATACACGAGGAAAAACGCCATCCGCAATACATCGGTTGAAAACAGATAAAATGGCGTCACCCGCTGTTTTACAAGCTTCTATTATCATCCGATTAGATATTTTATCTTCACCTGATGATTTGTTAAGAGGCAGTTTCCTGACAAGATTAATGAATTCGTCAATGGATGGAAGGTCTGACGTTGGTGATTCAGGTGGCACAGAGGCCCACGCTCTGATCTGCTGATGGTAGTCATTGTCATTTACTGGCGAATCATCAGGTATCAGACTATTTAATAAAACTTCGGTTGTTTCCTCAATACCGGTCGTGTGTCTATTATTTACTTTAATGTTCTGGACAAACGCCAGGTCGACTGATCGATTAGCTTTGAACTCGTGATACAAAGGAGACCACGGACCTTCTTTATCTAGTTTTTCTACTATTTTTCGCAGTAAATTACCCTTAGACTTTTCCACTGATGCTCTGTAGCGGGACTTGGCAACTCTAAATGCATTTAAAGCAAAGTTAAGTGGGTCTCCGGTGACCTTTTGTTTTCTAAGCTTGTTTAAATGTCTGCGCGCTCGGCGATAGCTTTTACGCTGCTCAATTAAGTAGTCACACCACCAATCACATCTATGGATGTTGGTCATAGTTGCGCGACCAATGGCGATGTCAGCACAGTAAGTGAAGGTGTCTGACATAATTTCAGCACTTTCTTCAGCTGACAGCCCATCACGAGTGAAGTCTTTGGCGTGACACGCAAAAAGCAAGCTAAAGAATTCCCAATTCGCGCCTTTACTTTTATATCTAAAATTACCAGTGATATGAGATGGACCTTGAGTAGACCTCGGAACAAATTCGTACACGATCAGGCGATGATCACTACAAGACGCATCTGGTAGGACACGCCACCTATCCAATCGTACGTCTGCACTAGAAAGTGTGACGTCAATACAAGATTCGCCCATTGGGCTGCAAAAAGTAGGTGGTGCATCAGGGGTATTATGAATTGATAGGTTCATTTCTGCTATAAAATCTTCAACAGCACAACGTCGGTCGAAATCCGTTGACCTAACCTTGCCATACCACAGAGACGATGACGCGTTAACATCAGCGCCAACGATAACTTTACTGCCCGCGAGTGACTGTAAGACGTGACGGAGGTTATGTATATGAGGTGCAACAGGGTCTGAGTATTGAAAGTAACAGCTCACAACGTAAACTTTAAAAGAAGCTGATGAGACTTCCGCAACGGCACAGTGGGGCGTCATGAGGTTACGCAAAGACGTTACTGTAAAGTTAGAAGAACGCGCCACGTAAATTCCGGCTCGTGCTTTGCTGTCCAGCTGAACTACTTTGTGACGTAAGTGAGCGTTCTGGTATTGTTCTTGAACAAGTACTATGTCTAAGTTATAATCGATAATTAATTTGTCTAATTCAGAGGTCGCCACCCTATCGTTGTGGAGATTTAATTGTCCTATAGTTAAACTATCCATTATTTTAGTAGTTGGTATTGAGGATTAACTGTTCGAGCTTAAGTTTGTAAGTGGTACACTCTGGGGACCCGCAACGATGGTCAAACGGTTTTTTAAAACGTTTACACGCCACGCAAGTAGGTATGTAATTTAAATTATCCTTGTGCGGGCAGTTATTTGTTTCATGTGCTTCCGAGCAGTTAGCACAGGTAGGTGATTTATTAACGCAGTGTTTCTTAACGTGACCGAACTGCTGGCAATGTAAACAACGAACTACTTCGACATCATCGATGAAACGGCAAGTCGCCCAATCAATAAATAATTTATCTTTGGTGGACACTAAATGTTTTCGAACTGTGGACTCGATTTCAACGCCTATCCACTTGCGACCGTTATCTAAGGAACGCCTACGAATAATTTTAGTTGACTTAATAAAATCATCCTCATTTATTGGCAGCTCGTCTTTAATGTTTTGACGGTATAACGCGTGCAGAAAAGCATTGTCTTCCATTGAGGATGGGACGTCCTTAACTAATATACGAGGCCTTCGGCCTTTCGGTTTTTCAAGTCTTAAGCCGGCGGACCTAATAGCATCGACCGATTGCAATTTTTTTATTTGGTTGTCATTAGCGACACGTAATACAACGCCAGATTTCGCGGTTTTCTTAACGCCTACAATTTGAAATCCGTCGTCACTAGGCTTAATCGCTTTCATAAGCGCTTGTTTAGTTGCGGACGATGACGAGTAATCGGCTAACCGGTCAGCTGTAGGGTACGCGACGACGCACGGAAGGGGAACGCGGGACTCCACGGCTGGCGCAACTTTAGGTAGACGAAGTTTCAAAGAATCCGCATACGAAGATTTGTTACAATCACTAGTATTGACATTATTAGTATTACGATTTAATTTCATTATATCCAATTCGCGTTTCGTATTGGCTAATTTAGTTTCATTGGAGGATGATTTTATGGCTAACAAAGAAACGATGGCCGTTACGCGCTGAGTCATGTCCATGATAGCGGATTTATTTGCGACATTAATGCGGGACCCTTGATCATTAACAAGGTCGTTAATTTTAGAAAGAAATGCAGACGCCTGTGAGACTAAATCGCAGTAATTGTCATTGCTCGCAGTACTGACGATTAATATTGGCGAAGGTTTCTCAATTGAGTCGGATGTGTGAAGCCGTTTTGACCTTTCCTCGGGCGATATGTACGAAGGTGACATTTCGCGAAACAAACGTTTTGTTGAACTAGCGGAGGTCGTCGGCGACCCGGGTGTATGGAATGCATCTCTGCCACGGTCAGGCGGGTCATCATTAATGGATAACATATTATAAATTATGAAATTCAAACAAACTATTAGAACGTAAGAAAAGTAACAGAATTAACGGACGATAAAATTATTTCGAGGTACCCACACACCAAAAAAAAAGTAAATGTACTCACCGAAAGTAAATGAAATTAACTAAAATACCAGTAAAACCGACGTAAAAACACTAAAAAACTTACGATACCAGCACTTAGCACAATAGTACACAACTAGGAACAACTCACGAGCCGGGAATCGATCACGGAACACGAAAATCGTAATTAAAATCGACAGCGAAATAGATCGCATCCAAACCGATCGAGTGCGCGGAGGGAAGTGCCCTAGGGGTGAAAGTAACTTATTTAGTCCCGAGACGGGGTTTGGTGCCCGAGCGAAGCGAGGGCGCTAATAGCTCGAGGGACTAAATAAGTCTTTAACCCGAGGTAAACACTGTGCTTTTCATTACGAATACAAGGAAAGTAAAAAAAAAACATACAACTCGAAAAAACTAATGAAGATCGGAATTCGAATGGGGTAGATGACACACCAATCAATTGAGATACTTTTTAAGAGCTGTCAAAACGCGGTTCTCTAATAGACTTTGTATGGCAATAGCCTACTGTGACGTCACTGGTTATTCAACTCAATGACTCGACTATTTATTGATTTCAAAGCAACTAAAAATCGAATTTGGCAATTAATTGAAAATAAATCGTGTTTTCAGGCCCAAAAATAAAGTGTTTTTTCAGAGAAAGGTGTCTTGGAATTATTGTTTTATGGTGTCATCTACCCTATTGCCGCTTTCCCACCTATTTTGCTTTTTTTTTCTGTGGCCGGCCAGCTATTCAGCCAATACCTATTTTTCATTTTCATCATCGAAACATGGTAAATATTTTTCCCAAATCTATGTTATTTTAAAGAAATAGTTGAAACTTAATAATAAATAATAATAATAATAAAGATATTTAAAATATATATATTCTTTAATTAATACTTAACTTTATGTTATTTCAATTTTACATCGTGGCTGTATAGAAAGTTGGAACATGGTTCAATAGAAAAATGAGCCATTTTTTTTTAATAATTTGACAGCTGTCAGTTGAAAACGATTCTCCCTAGGGCTGAAAAGTATTACTTTCAACCCGCTCCTCAGGCAACTTCAGACCTACTTTCAGAGTATGAGTAATGAAAATACATTTAAATATACCTACGATAAACGAGACAAAGCGAACTATATCAAAATCTGCTCTGAGATTGAAGTCCTATGACGTTATACGCTTCTTTTAAATTATATTATTGCTTCCTGGCCTTTTCTCGAACTTGGTCACATTAAGGCTGATTTACATTGATCCAGTAGCTGGATTCAGCTTCAATGGATTCCAGCGGAGGATTGGCATTGACACTGATCAGGCCGTTTACATTCAGTCCAATAGACAGTCTTACTTTGTTGAGGTACATTGCGGCGACGACTGGCCATTGCGTTTTCACGTATCCAGTGCCACTAGCACGGGGTGCGCGGCGTACAGTGGGAGGACACTGGATTGAAAAATAGGAACGTAGTCTATTCCGATCCAGCGCTGGATACTGGACGCTGTACTGGATTGTAACATGTTTAACCCAGTGTAATCTAGCAATGGGTTCGCAATACTGCTCCTTAATAAACCCTTTTAAACTTTAAACTTTAAAAAACCCCAATACCTCAGGAAACAAAATAATTCTCTTTTTACGCGGCGCACGCGGAATACCTACTACTGAAACACTGTTTTAAGCTTTCACGGTTTAAAACTAAACTTATATTGTCACTTACGGGATATCTTCCGTGATTGGTAATTGTTTTGTGGTCCCGATATTTCGACGCAGTTGCAAGCGCCATGATCGCGGGTTGACTGGAGAATGCGGGTGGATAAAAAAAAATTGTTAAGAGCAGACAAATCTGTCTACCCTCTTTCTTTGTCTTTTGCTGCGCGCACTACTGGAACTCGCCACTAAGTCACGACAAAACACACTCACAGTATCACCAGGTTTTGTGGAGTCCTTATCATGAACACGAATCGTCGTCGTGTCGTTTTCATGAATTACGGAAGATATCCCGTAAGTGACAATATAATTAAGTTTACCTACTACTGATTGGCACCCTGACGACTCTCGTGAAAATATCCTCAAGCTTTCATTGTGCGAGTCACACATAGATAAGCAAGATAAACGTTACAGCATAAGTTCCTTTTGCTGGTAACTAGCAATTCTTTCATCATCTAATCTCTTAAACTAAGATTTTATCAGTGGAGCACAATTTGACAGTCATAAAAAAAAATTGCAACCCAGCCTATGGTCGACATCTATCTGCTTATAATAATAAATAAAGAGTGATTAATAAGTAAATAGTGAGTGCAGGAAATTATAATAAAGTACAACTCACTAGTGCAGGAGGTCCTGTAAAATTAATAGTAATTTTCGTATTTGATGAAGGCTAATTTTAAACAATTTTGTTACGGTAAGTATTCATTTCTATTTACTTTTTCATGCTCACAGACAATGTTCGTTATTTCGTTTAGAGGTTAAGCCCTAGAAATGATTTCATCTACTTTGATAAATATTGATTGAAATATATATATATATATATTGAAATACGTAGTAAGTGCAAAAAAAATATAAAGTGACTTTTGGCAGCTGAAATTCATGTAGGATTTTAGCTTGCTTAGCATATATTACATTTTAGATGCACTAGAATTTCAGATGAGAATGCGATATAACATCTGAAGTGGATCACTTATGCCCGGTTCCTATAAACAACGGTTCGTTATTGTGCAAAAGGAACCATTCGTTTTTGAGTTACGAATAACGGAAGGATTGTGGCGTTCCTATATATTTTTGCGTCAGCTACCTGCACCGAATGGATGTTGGTTACCCACTTACCAAAGCCCTCCGTCAACACGTGTTCGACACCCCATGTTTCGTTATTACAACAGGGTTGATGACAAAAAAATACAAAAACAAAAAACACTTGTCCATTTTTTTTCGATAATCTAACTCACGGACTAAACAGAATCATATGATTCCTACCTTTATTCAGAAAACTTATCTTTTATGTTTATTTTATAATTTTGGTGTTGAAAAAATCTCTATTAAAAAATAAAAATAAAAAATATTTTGGCTACTGAAGTGAACAAAACCCGATTGAGAGCGACAGACTTTCTTGACACATTACATTTTAACGGAACTGTAAATTAAATTGTAATTTGTAAGGCACAGAGGATCATAAAAATCACAGAGTACTTTTATATACCTATGTGCGTAATGTATTATGGTTGTTTCAAATAAATATTTTAAGGTTTGTTTGAGAAATACATACCTGGCTCCCTTATAAATTTCGACGAGTAAACTTTGTACAGACGACATATCTTGCCGAAATCTAATTTGTGATTTATTATCCAAGATACTAAAATGATCGACCCTCGTTTTGTAATTCCGTTGATTAAAACCACTTTCTTCATCTGATTCGGAGTTACTCCAGTCCAATAACCTTTCAAAATCACTAGTTCACTATTTGAACGCGACATTTTACAATTATTTATAGCAAATAGCAAGGAATAACTAAAATTATTGTAGACAACCGACCGAAATCGGGCGGTAAACATATTGTAAACGACTCGTTACTTTGACAGCTCGTTGACCTACCTTTTTTGTTATAGGAACACCATCGCCTGACATCTGCATACATTTGGCTTACGGTTCGTTATTCGAAACCCTCCCATCCGTAGAACTGATCTATCGGTAACTTATGTAACGAAACGTTTTTTATAGGAATGGTTTTGGCATACGTCTCGTTGAAAATACTACTATCCGTAAGCAAAACGACTCGTTACTTGTTTATAGGAACCGGGCATTAAACTAACTTTTGGAGTGTACTGTAAGTACACAAAAAAACGTCGAACTCGGAGAAGTGTTAAGGCTCAAAAGAATTACGAACTCAACATGTACAGTCAGCTTCACGATGTGGGTACCCCCTTCAAAGCACCTACGTTCGAACCCGGGGTACTGGGGTACCCAACTGAGGTAACCAATTGATGCAGCCTACTGTACACTGGAATTCCATACAGGTTTCTACATATTAAGAAGATTTCCTCGACGAGCGCGCATTACAAGTGAGCCGAGAGAGTAACTGAACTTCTCACATTTTCATCAAGATGAGCTTTTTTAATAACGGTTAAATTGTGCACACAACATCCCCACCGGATTAATATATCTGAATTAATAAATTACTTTACGAAATCATTTCCAATTGTATTCGTTACTCCGATTTACCATTGCAAGAGTTGCCGATGCGCGATGTGGAATAATCTTTATTTGATTGGATCACTATCGAACGCCGGCTTAAAAGTGCGTATTATTCGGTAGCAACGGAAAAGAGTAATGTATTCAAATATATTTCGTGAAGGGTCCCGGCGCCTTCCCTCAAAATATTCAGAGCGGTTTATGAGCTAAACACCTGATTAAACAGGTACTGTGTATGTTCGCAACAGCGGGGCACCTCGAGATTTACATAAGAAAATTGGATGATTCAATTTGCCATACAAAACTATAACGTTGTTAAGTATGAAAAAACGTTTTGAAGTTATCCTGTTGAGGTCATTCACTTTACGTGTGAATTGTCTGATGGCAAACAACTGTTCTCAAAGGTATGTATGAGCGTTGTTGACAAAAATTCTATTTGAGTTTGCTTTAACGTGAATTTGTTTAAATAAATATTGACATTGTTGTTTAGTGACACAAGTTTAAGATGTGGTATAGTGGGTCACCATGAATGAACAATATTCTCATTTTTAAATTAAACTGTTTGATATTAAAATTTGTTTTTTCATTGTATGAATTATATAAGGTACTTAGTGAGTTCGCTTTGTAGATCTTTGACCGTCATTACAAGTAGTCAGTGGCTCGGATGTCTGACAATCAGTCTTACCAAGGGGTATCGCATTATCCAGTACTAACTGGGTTATGGAGGTCAGATAGGCAGTCGCTCCATGAAAAATACTGGTATTACTGGAAGCCAACTCCAACATAACTAGGAAAAGGTTAGGCAAATGAGATGATAACGTATAGGGAGTTCGTTGACGGTCGCTCTGCGATCTATGGAACGGGCCATGCTTGGCGTCTTTTTGAGGGATCTAATCCAAATCGGAGTAATCGAGCAGAGACCCAAAGTTGTGGACATAGCTCACAGAATACTAAGCTGAAGTGGAAATAGGCCGGCCGTTTTAGCAGTAGAGCTGATCCGATGACCGTTCGGGGAAGACCTGTTTATGATTGGAGAACGAGAATCGACAAGCGTATAAGGCGCGGGACAAATACAAGAAGCGTCGGGCGCAGGCGAGGCGCGGGCGGGGGACCAATTTTCTGAAATTTCATGCAAAATGTATAGAAGAGGTGAGGCGCGAGACATACTGAGACGGTGCGGCGCGGGCGCGGTGCAGGCGTGGCGCAGGCGCGGCGCGGTCGCCAATTTCTCGCTTTCGGCGCACCTGCAGTTAGCAGTGGCATGCCGACAGTGTACACAGGGGAGAACTAGACGGCGAAAACGCGCGACGATATAGAATTTTAAACACTAGAATTCCCCAAATGCTTCCCTGTGTACGCCCGCGCCTCGCCTTTCCGACACCGCTAGCGCGTCTGTTCTGCGCTGCACCGGCACTGCGCCCGAAGCTTCTTGTATTTGTCCCGCGCCTAAGGTGGTATACGCTTCCAGCCTAGGAGGAATCATATATGACGATCTCCAGAGGGTCAGAGCCCATTCGTCCCCTAAAATTCGTCTCCCAGCATAAAAGTTGTGGATTCGGCCCCTATATAGGTGCCCATTGGTCTCCTGGTAGGGGACCAATTAATATTTTAACAAAAAATATTATTTTTAAGGTACCCATTCGTCCCCTCTAATATATATTATGCAATATAAGTTAAAGATTCGGCACCTATTCAGGTGCCTATTGGTCCCCTGAGATAAAATTAGCAATATTTTACATAAGAAACGGTTAACATAGTACACTTGTGAACAGTTTATTAACGGAATTAATTTAATAAATCATAACAGATTATTGAAAAAAGAGCTATGATCAATGATAATCCGTCATGATAATAATATAACCTGACGATAGGCTTACGATGTAATATTGTCTCTCGTCTCACGAATGGCTTGTTAAAAAAACGGGTTACAAAATAGATAAGGTGTTTTGTTTATATGTTATGGCTGCCTCGATGACATATTGGTTCTTGAAAGTGACTGCGAATACGAGACTGTTCAATGTGTCTTTGCTCTTTTATTTATTAAATGAAGTTCGCCTAACGAAATAAACAATACTGTTAATATTATAATAATATTATTTTTAACATAATTGAATCGAATTATCTCATTTGAATCCTGGAATATGATTAGTATTATTATTGATGGTAATTCACTTTATGGTGGAATACTACAGTCATATTTTGACTAAAAAGTCAAAACTAAATTATTTACTCCTAAATATGTATAGCAATTTTTTGAAAATCAGATTTTTAATCATTCTTAATTTAAAATGAAAAAACAAATATAAGATTAGTTTTATACTAAATTAATGTTGATTTGTTTAATCTTCAATAATTATTGTGATTTTAGTCATTTTTTGTTTTTGTAGTTATAGTTTATTAGATGTAAGTTATTACGATGTTGCATGTAGTTGGTTAATATACAAAAAAAAATATGTTGATTTATCTAGTCTTCAATAATTACTGTGATTTTAGTATTTTTTTTGTACTGTTATAATTTTTTAGATTTAAGTTATTATGATTTTGCATGTATGTAGTTGGTAAATATACAAAAAAATAAGAAGTGATTATTTACTGTTGATATGTGTTATGACTGACTATATATGTGTTGTGACAATTTTTTTGCATATTTTATATTTAATGTTGATTTATATGATGGTAAACCAAGGCTGATTTTTGTAAAAGAGTTGTATTTTGTAAGTTTCTAGGACATTGTGATTTTGCATGTGTGTTGTAGTTAGTAAAAATGTTGGTTTTACATAGTTGATAAAGACTGATTTTACTTTTTATATTACTTTTATACAAAGTTATTGTGATATTGCATTATTTTGTTGATCTCTTTGACTGTACAAAGTACTAACAATTAATTGTTATTTTTGTTATATTGGTATTGATATTTGGTTATTTGTTTGTACACTGGATGTAAATTAATCTAAAATTCAGTTATTACTGGGATTTTATTTAAATAGTTACACAGTTTTATTTTACTGCATAAAGATATTATAGTTATCATATATTTTGAGAGCAGCGGTGGCCCAGGGGTGGCGGCCCCGACTTACGAACAGTAAGTCGTGGGTTCGAACCCAGACAGGCGCATTACTTTATGTAATTTATTTCATCACCACTGTTCTCAAAACGGTGAAGGAAAACATCGTGAGGAAACCGGCATGTCCTAGAACCAAAAATTCGAAGACATGTGACATCTACCAACCCGCACTGGGCCCGCGTGGTGGATTATAGCCCATTCCATCTCATAGAGAGGAGGCCTGTGTCCCAGCAGTGGGAACATTAATAGGCTGATGATGATGATGATGATGATGATGATGATATTTTGCTAAATATTTACAAATGTACAAGAAACCAAAAGTTGATTAATTATTTTGAAGACTGACTTAATGCCTAGAGCCTAGAGGCATTTTATTAAACTTAATCTTATTTGAAATAAACATGATATCTTGTGATATCTACCGAATTACTATATTTTTTATTTTACCCTTTTCTGCGCGACTGTACCAGGACTACCAAGCTGAAGTATACACATATACATGTACTTATATTAGAAGAATGAATAAAAATAAATATTCTTCAGGGGACGAATGGGCCCCTCAAAAGTTCCAGGGGACGAGTGGGCACAGGGTGCGAATCTTAGGGGACGAATGGGCTCTGACCCTCTCCAGAGATGGCTGGTAGCAGCTGGATGAGAGTTGCTTAGAATCGTGTCGTACAATTGGAGAGGCTTTTGTCCAGCAGTGATCTGCTATAGGCTCATAAGTTAACATGATGATGACTTACATCAATGCTAGTAAGTTTGCTAGCCCCCTACTCTACTTACTTACCTATACTAGGAGTAGCAAGTATTTTACTAGAGCAAAACCGAAGGCAAAGTACTGCAGGTACACATACAATCTAGCAAGACTTGACTCTATGTTGCAGGTTCTATTTCCACACAGTTCAAAATAATAGTAATAATTCAGTTATTTCCTGTCAACTTCGGTGGCACCTTAAGTAACACCTTAAGTGGAAGTGGGCAGGGCATATTGCTCGCAGAAAGGATGGCCGATAGGGCTGAAAAGTTCTGGAGTGGCGACTGCGGATCGGAACACGATGCGTTGGAAGACCTCCCACTGGACCGATGACCTGGTGAAGGTTGCGGGAATCCGTTGGATGCGAGTCACACGGGACCGGTCAATGTGGCGACACTTTGGGGAGGCGTATGTCTAGCAGTGTACGTCTTTCGGCTGAAATGATGTTGATGATGATGAACTTCGGTCCATGTTTATCATATTAGGTCCAACATACAAATCGTAAAAGGCGACATCAACGTTACTGATTACACATTCGATTAACACAATTTTCACTGCTCCCATAATAAGTTAAGTACATTAGTAGTGTAAAACAGTTGAGTATATTTTACAAGTTATTGTTACAGACCAGAATGATGTTCCTAGCTTTTGATTAATACCTATGGAATTTCCGGAGTCCAACAAAGATGAGATCGCAAATATATATCCTTAATGACATTACATAATGACGTCATGCCTGTATTCCCCGTAGGGTACCTACATAATATGTAGTACCTAAGTACCTACACCCACATTTTATCAGTCCTGTTTAAGTTCCATGTAATAGGGGGCAAGCCTATTGCCATCAACCGGGCACACATAAAGACTCCTTGACTGATACTGCGAAAATCCTGGTGTAACAACCCAATAACACTTTACACGACCTGGGAATCGAACTCAGAACTTATTACGTCTTAAGGCCCTTCTAACCCTAAAATTAGCAACCCTATTTGTGGTGGTTCAAACTTCGTTTGTAAATACTGTTAGAATAAAGTTCTAATTAGCGTCACTACAAAGCGGTTGTTACGTCAGTCAATGCGGCCGAATAGTGCGAAATGAGTGGTTTTTTGCGATTTACAAAAAAATCTATTGATTGGACTAAAAAAATGAAACACATAAGACCTGCTTTATAGTTAGTTCAGTTAGTATGCAAAGTTTCATGATCTAATTTGAAGTACTGGTTGGTGCTATTCGAAGTAGTGATTTATTGTTCGCTTTGGAGGTAACTTTGGATTTTTTTTCCATCGAGAAAAGTTAATGGAATCGTGATTACGTCACACATAGTACCTAGCATTAATCCTCAACTTTACCAAATATTTATTTCAAAATTAATGTTGCAGTATTTTAGGCGTAACGGAGGATCATGCTAAGCTATTTGAGGCATGTTAGGCCCTTAATCATATTGAATATTAGAATCTACTGAGCCTGTTGCGTAGTATCTGGTTTAGTTAAAGGTGGGGCGAAGATATACCTACCTTATTAAAGGCAACAGATTATACATTAACTATTAGCGTGCGTGTCCGACTCACCGACCTATAAAAAGTCACTGGCAGGACATCATAGAACAGTAGATCAGTGATCAGTGATTGTGCCGGACGGTGATATTTTGAAACAGGTAAAATTAATAAAATCATTAATAGAAATAATTTAATTTAATTTAAAAAAATCGCATTTGTTTTTTTGTGATTTCAGTGGTGTTTCAAGTTAACATTGTAATTTTTTGATTTGGAATAATCTATACTAATATTATAAAGAGCTAAGATTTGTATTTTTCTATGTAACGAATAAACTTAAAAACTGGTCACAGCAATGGATAGCTACATTATCGGCGAGTAACATAAGCTATATTTTATCCCCGTACTCCCATGGGAACGCAAACTTCGCGGGTGAAACTGCGTGACGTCCGCTAGTATCTAATATTTTTCGCGATGGGACCAAAGTTGTAATCCGTAAAAAATAATAGGCTGTCCAATACATATGAGTCGAGCAAGTATTGAAGTTTTGTATGGGACAGATTATTATCGTTACCCAACTGCGGCGAAGCCCAAAAGGAGGGTTATTTCGATTAGAATGTTGGTCGGTTGGTCCCATGCATGCAGTTGTTCAGTTTCATGGTTTATAAATAAAAAAATAACCACATATTTCTGATACAGGCTGTATATAAGTACTAGGCACAAAAACCAATACATATAGTCTAGTACCAACATATTAATAACAAATCATTAATAGGTATATATATATAGGTATAATAAGTAATTTAATATTTTCTAAGTTATAATATTAAAGCTTTTTCATTCTGTCATGCGGTTGAATATACCGGCAAAATATAGCCTTTCATCCAAATCGGTTCAGCCATTTAGGCGTGAAAATGTAACAGATAGAGTTTTAGGCAATGATATTCTAACAAATATAAATAAATATACATATAAATTTAATAGAATATCATTGGTTTTATATATAAATTAGGTTTTTTTTGGTGATTCTTTTTGTATTTAAAAGAGCGATTGATGAGCGATTTTGAAAAATAAAGGGGGGTCACGTGTTAATGTTATTCAGATTCAATGTATAAAAATACACTTCCATCCAAAATTTAATCCTGAAATAAACACTTTCAGAACATGAGAAGTGAAAAGTAATTTTTTTGTTCATACATAGATAGCTCTCTATAATTAGATACTAATTATAGAGAGCTATCTTACAGACGTAATATTATATTAGGATGTTAGTTAAGTAATTAAAGTATATTCTAATAACAAAATTCCTTTCCTCACAGACCAAATCAAGATGAAAAAGTGCACATTAGTCTTCGTGGTGTTGGCGGCGTTTGTGGCGTCGCTGGCGGCTGAGAACGGTCCTCTGATGACCGCCCTCCAGCCCGTGGAGCAGCCTGAGGTCGAGGAGGTTGTGCTCGTGGACGCACAGGGCAACAGGGAGAAGAGGAGTCTGCTTCTCGGTGAGTCAAAATGACGATTAGTTTCGTTACTACAGTCCGGTGATTCCCAAGCTATCTGGTCCGCAAGAGCTTCGAATATAATGGTCCGCGGAAGATTAAAATGTTATTCGTACCTTTTAACTTGCACAGAAGATGCAAGCTCAACCCAACCTAATTAAAAACCTATCAGAGGCGAGGTGCTAAAGTGAGTCTGTTCACTTCATAATGCTTGGCACGTCAATGTCAACGCAAAATCGTGGTAATCGATTACAAACCAAACACTAATTTTCGACGTTATGTCATGTCCTTAAGTTCCAAAATAAGGCATTTGTCATGTCACGAAACCAATTAACACACCACCTATACGCGTTTGTCCTGCGGTTCGTGTCATCTTCTCACGACTTTGCCCAACGTTGCTGAATACAAATTTGGAATGCATAGAAATATCGGTTATTATTACTAAAATTGTAACAGGTACCGGGTGGACGCATTATTTGTCACAAATCGCATGGCGCATCGCCGCGTCAGTCGCGTAATGCCAGAATAGTCAGATACATCATCCAGCATCAGAACATCTAAGCCTATCACCATTTAGCATAAAATGGTCTAAGATAGGCTTAGATGTTCTGATCTGAGAACCTTAAACACATTACCGACATGATGTGTTAGTGCGTCGAAGTATGTAGGTATTTAGTACTCATCTCCACGCAAAGTCATTTCAGTGTTCAGTTCACGGCCACGATTTCTACTTAATTACCTAACATCCTGTAGATAATTACGTGATTATTTCATTTTCGGGATTCATTCGTGTCTCATTATGCTGGCAAGTGCAGAATTTCAAGGTTAGGTGCCCTACACGCAAGTATTGCGTGTATGTTACTTGCCCTCGTTTCAATAAACTGAAGTATTGACTTAGACTTATAACCTACGCATTATTAGCTGTTGACTTTGTTTAACAGGTCTAGGCTAGGCAGGTATTAGAAACCGCTTTTTTTCTTTCATTTTAGGATCATTATTATTTTGTTGCAGCTGGTTATAGTCTTATTTTATTTCATTTTTTGTCAGACAAAAACTGGATTTATAAAAATTTAGGATACAATAAAATAAAAACGGACTAATGACTCTGATTGTTGTGTATTCCATGATTGAATCGTTTGTATCCTATCATTTTATTGTCGGGCTTTTTAAATAAAGCTGAAATATTTGGATTGAAAAATCCATTTGATAAAAAGCTTACAGAAATACAGAGGAAACGTTCCGTTTATGTTGAAATACCTAGTGGATTAGCGATGATAAAGTAGCGACCCAAGTGTTCGCCACTTCGCCCATAGTTTGTACATCTTACACTTATCTTACCTGCTGGGCTGTTCAACTCTCGAGAGATTTGTTCAGCCCTACACTTGCCTGAAATATTGCTTGAGAACAGAGTTCAAATTCCCGCTGAAGAGTTGTGATTACAATTCTACATACAGACCCTAAAGTTCAAATGACTTTGAACTTTATTTAAACGCATTCAATTTCTTTGTGTGAGAAATGCAGATGCTTTGGATATGAGTCGATAGCAATATTTATGAAATAGGTATTATCACGTTTTAATAAACATGTTTCTGCGAATAGTTTTAGAAAACATGTTGATAGTGTTGTTTTTATGTTTTATTCGCTCTTTGACTATTTGTTGCAATCGACAGATTTACTAAAATAGATTAAATAGAACTTCATAATGTAAAATTCCATTCAATATTTTATTTTTTTAATGATGTACATACATTATGATAGTATTGGTGCAAGTTAAGCAAGTTGCAGAGAATTGTTCTTTTTACTTGAAACTCATCGAATGTCGCAGTAATCACCTAGTGCTATAAACTGAAACCTACGGGTTATAATATGATAGTAGTGCTGCAAGTTAGGCAAGTAGCAGATAATTGTTCTTTTTACTTGAAACTCATCGAATGTCGCAGTAATCACCTAGTGCTGTAAACTGAAACCTACGGGTTATGTTATGATAGTAGTGCTGCAAGTTAGGCAAGATACAGAGAATTGTTCTTTTCACTTGAAACTCCTCGAATGTCGCAGTAATCACCTAGTGCTGTAAACTGAAACCAACGGGTTATGTTATGATAGTAGTGCTGCCAGTTAGGCAAGATACAGAGAATTGTTCTTTTCACTTGAAACTCATCGAATGTCGCAGTAATCACCTAGTGCTGTAAACTGAAACCTACGGGTTATATTATGGTAGTAGTGCTGCAAGTTAGGCAAGTAGCAGAGAATTGTTCCTTTTACTTGAAACTCGTTGAATGTCGCAGTAATCACCTAGTGCTGTAAACTGAAACCGACGGATTATGTTATGGTAGTAGTGCTGCAAGTTAGGCAAGTAGCAGAGAATTGTTCCTTTTACTTGAAACTCGTCGAATGTCGCAGTAATCACCTAGTGCTGTAAACTTGAACCTACGGGTTTTAGTTAACAGCATACGAATTACCTTTGCGACTTGTGACAAAACGTATAGATACATTATACATACTGACACGTGTAAAATATTGTTCGTTTGTAGGCTAAAATATCTACTTTACTTTTACATTTTTTCAAGCGTTAGGATCCCATTATCCGCTTTTCATATCATTTTTTCGTTACGATTCCATAAATATTCATGTTGAATTATAAGTGGCAAGGTACTGTTTCAATATGAATAAACAAATCCATGAATAAAACATTGTCAATGCGAAATGCATTAGGGATATTAAAACTTTGTTATTTCAAGTTCTGATGATCGGTCGTTAACCTTTCATTATTAATTAATAAACCTTCATAGATATTCACTCTTCATCAACACGGGTTTACGTGTATCAAAAGTTAATTAACGACACGGTTGGCGCAGTGGTTGTGTGATTGCTGCTGCGCTGCGTGTCGTGGGTTCGATACCCGCACGGAACGAATATTTGTGATACCTACAGATAGTTGTTTCGGGTTTGGCTGTTTCTGTATGTAAATTGAAATGTTTGTAAAAGCACCCACAATACAGGAGAAATGAATGGTGTGGGGCTAAGTTTAAAAAATAATATTAAGAGAGTAATTGTTAAAATAGGAGCAAAAAAAAACCAAGACACCATCATCATCATGGGAGTCCTGAATGCAAAGGTTGGGAGTGTTTACATTAACCGCGTATGACATATAGGTACACAGAGACTTGCTTTACGCCAATAACCTAACCTATGCCTGCTGACTCATCACGCCGACATGCAAGCTAAGAGAGCTTGTCAAACTCTATGCTTTCAATGTTGAATTTCGAACGCGACACTACAGTGAAGGAATCACAATAACTGTGTCGATTTTGACTACAAAAATATGGTAAATCAAATCAATCGAGTCAATCGTAAAGGTATTGTACCTATTAAACTTAATTAGCACCCACTAAGTAGTAGGCTCAACCAAATTAATTCTGTCATCATGACAATCAATTTTGTCTAATCATCCCAACCAGCGACGTCGTGCCACGTTAATTTATGCGAAAACAATTTTACTATTTAAATAGTTGGGAAAATACTTTGTTTGAGCAGTCAATACAATCAGTCATGTTATGGAATCCCAAGTGGACACTGTAACTAACATGTTGCGCATACTTCTGCCGCAATGAGAAATGGATACTGCGTAACGAATACGTCATGTCGATCCCCAAAGACCTCACTTTCAAGCCCTAGAGGTAGAGATTGATGACGTCACATTATAAGCTAACAGACCCGCTAGATGGATCACCCGATTGGCTATTCATAAAGTCGTAATATGCTAATACGTTGAATAAATATGGAGGTTCAGAGTTGACAACAGAATTTCTTTAAGACCTTGAACTTACTTATATCGTCACTGTTATATTTTTTATTATAATGCGCAGCAACAGGATGTAATAAAAATTCTTCAAGCTATTAATAATAAAAAGCAGGGTAAGTAGAGGAATTAAAGCCATCGTAAAATGTGTTGATCCCTTGTGAGGAGATGACGGGGACGTACAGTGACCCCCAGAACAAGTATACTTATAAATGCAAATCTGTACAGCAATTTACTTTGATGAAGAATTTCGGTACGTTGTCTATTTACAAAGATAATTGCATTTTTATTGTAATTTATATAAAATTATTGAAAACAAAAAAAAAAAACATTTCTATTCTATTTTTTAACGAAAAAAATGTCAAAACACGACTGACGTGTCACCCTCACTATTCATATAAATTAGGAATTTATGTAGATGAATAAATTCTCTTGACTTGTTCTGCAGGTTTATTTTAATTTCAAATAAACTTCTTGTTTCCATAATAATTCACCGAGATTATTCAATGTGTGGGCCTTAGTAAAAGTTTAGGTAAAATGCGATAGCACTTAAAGTTAGTTAAACTTAAAAAAATGTTTTGAGTGTATTACGAGTATTTACTGTGATTATTATTTTTGACGTGACAACGTCTTATAAATTGGTTTGCCGGGTGACACTTCAAGAAACTGCGTTACGCTCCCGCTCACGTTATGCGCTCACAATGAGAGCGAGTGAGAGCCCGCCTAAGAGCGAGAGAGACAGACATAAAAAGTTTATTTTACCACTCAAAGTCGTTGTCACGTAAAACTTTCGCCCGTATACCGACTTTACAGGCAACCAATTTTTTTGTTAGAAACAGAAAATAACTACTAGCTTTAAACTAAAACCTATGATCTTTTTAACTGTAATATTACAAATAATATTCGCCACTCAGTTATATTATAATAATTGCTGGTTGATTAGTTTATTTACTGTATTTATTATTTTTAACGTACAAAATTAATTGTACAGTTTAACAGGCGAGCTTAATTCAGAATTGAGTTCTCTATCAATTAGCATACCTATATATAAGAGAGATTTGACTGTGAAAACTGGAAATTGCCTGGTCATCGAATTATTGGCATAGGTTATCTGCAAATTAAAAAAAAAAAAGGCGCAACCCATCTGCTGTAAGCGATGATTTATATAAGGAGGATTTTTCCTATATTGAGTCTAAAATGTTTGTTCTTACGAATTGTAATTCTTTGACTACAGGTGGTGCTGCTCTAGGCGCTGGTGCTCTCGGAGTTGGTGCTCTAGGTCTGGTCGGTGCTGGTCTGATCGGTGCTAAGGCCGGTTTCGTCGGCGGCGCCATCGCTGGAGGCGCCCTCTCTCACGGCAGAAGCCACGGCGGGTACGGCAGGAGCTACGGAGGCGGCTACGGAGGCGGCTACGGAGGCGGCTACGGAGGTGGCTACGGAGGTGGCTACGGAGGCGGCTACGGTGGCGGATACGGCGGTGGATACGGCGGCGGATACGGCGGCGGATACGGCGGCGGATACGGTGGCGGATACGGCGGTGGATACGGCGGCGGACATGGTGGTTACAGGTATGTACTCACGGAACACTGCACATTACTATAAAGTAACGTTAATTCCAAACTTATTAGGGTCTAGCGTTTGTGACGTACGGTATGATAATTGAATGAGTAGATTATTTTTTAACAATAATAATTATATATTTATTTATCTATACTCACAGAAACATAATATATGGTTTTGTTTATTTCAGACGTTACTTCCATGGTTAACTGATATCATCATTCAAATAATTCCCGCAATAACTTTTTAATTACATTACGCACAATTCTAATTTACCAATTATAAACAAAAAACATTTCAGTAATTCTCAGCTACAAACATCTTAAATTAAAACATAAAATATATTTCCTACTTATTGTTCTCATAATACATGACATATAGTCCTGTAGGATGGAGTATATAAAGTATATGGGCAGCCTGACCGAACTCTCAGAAAGTATAAAAAGGTACTTTAAGGATAATTTTAATCCTGGTCACTATGATGGTGCTAAAGTGTTTTTAGTAGAACTATACCTTGACGGACAAGTATAGGCACTGAAAGTAACCACAAAAGTCCATTTACAAGCACCTAAGATTTTTTTTTGGAAGGATGTAGCACCTTGCACCCTTAGTTTATGGCACCATCAACTATTATGTTCTTGTTCATCAATGTCTTTGGTAGTTTTGTGGACTTAAGGCCTTCTTACGCGGGCCTGTGGACGGTGGGCTATGGGCTAGCTCGCCGTCCGTCCGTCAGGTCGTTTCGACAGCGCGTTCGTGTTCCACGCGCGCCTCAAAGAGAGCCAGCAAAAGGAAGGGGTCCGTAAAGACCGATGCCTGCCGGGGTTGCGGGACTCTTCGAAAGAGATACCGTGGCCCCGGAACACAAAGGGCGATGAAGGAACATGGATGGGTTTTAGTCAGTAAAAATCTGACACTCCCTCCTGCTCCGCCCAGAGCGGGAGGAGTCATTTGATGATTACCAATCCGAAAAAAAAATAGCTTCTATAATTTAACCAGTGTTATCTGCCTACAATGTGTCCAGTGCTAGGATACAGGCCTCCTCTTCTAAATCTCCCTTCAACCTTTTTTATTATCCACCACGTTGGCCCACATTGGTGGTTCTAGGACATGCCGATTTCCTCACGATGTTTTCCTTCCCCGTTTTGAAAGCACTGGTGATATAATAATTTGCACAAAGTAAAGCTTCTGCTTACGTGCGGTCTCTCGATCTCGTAAGTCGGGGTCATTCCCACTGTGCACACTGCACTGTTTTTTTACCTGCAATATACTTTTAGTGAAGGACCGTCTATTGGTGGTGGTCATCATTTTTGACGCAGTTTAACTATAATAGCACCGTATATCCAATCTTAGGTCTCATATCTCTTATATCCTATACATAAAAATTTCTCCATGGGACCGAAATGTATGGAATAACTTATTTTTTCGTGATTGAGATATTGGTCCCATGGTGAAAGTTATTCTGTTTGATGGTCTGTACATACAACACCCTTAAATTAATATGACCTTTCTCATACACACTGTATATATGTTCTTTTGATTTTCCACGGTCTCATACATGATGTTGATTGTTACAGGACAGTGTACCTTGTTGAATCCAACCCCAGATGGTGCTGAACAATCGACTGAAAACCCAACCACTGTGCAATAAAATGGTTTAAGTGTACATGATTATTTATGGAGTGATATTTTTGTACGAAACAATAAAAGAAATACAAATATTCTGGTTTTTTATATGTATTTATAAAAAACAGACTTTAAATTAATTCTGGTTTTAAATTTTTATCTATTTGAACACCTTTTTCAAATGTTTAAGTATCTCAAGAGTACCTCTACGTGAAGTAGAATCTAATTTAATTGGATCGTCACATATAATTTTATAATTCATCTTTTCAAAATATTCTTAGACAATTTAAAAGAGTAACAAAAAAGTTACTTGGCCACCAAAATACGAAATTACCTTTGTTTTGTCTTTCAAAAGTCTCTTTTAATAGCCTAGCTAAAATAAATAGTTTTACTTTGAATTTGCGGGCTCTAATAATAGCAAAAGTTGGTAAATAATTGCAAACGCAAAGCCAAGTTTATACTGACCTCGAATCCAGAGGATGAGCAAAATGTGGTTCCGCTGTTAGCGTTCTCTAATATTTGTGAAAAACCTCGCTCAGCAAATGCCGAATGTCGTTAAAATGTGCATTTGCAAAATGGATATTTGAATGTGTCTGGAGCGAGTCATGCATACAAGTTACCTTAAACTACGATTCCTTTGCTTGGAATTTGCATTAATTGAACTGCTTGAAACGTGTGGATATTTGCAGCTACCAGTTCAATCAATACATCAATTATTTTCCTAGAAACATCGATTATCATATCTTCTTAATAAAATAAATCAGGTGTCACTATGTTCGTACACGGTTATCTCCGAAACCGCCCAACCGATTGTAATGAGTGAATGGGTTCCAGCTCGAAAGAGTAGACTAGTTTTTGATAGTAATACCCGATAAGTGGCCGTGTGATGGATGACTTAGTGCTGGAATTCCACAATTCGGGAAAAGCCTTTTGCCACTATGGTTTTGAGTGTTGTCAGCAAAGTATACGCGGTTTTAATTATAAGAGTGAAAACAGTGCTTAAAAATAAGAACAAAGAAAAATACCTTAGTCTCATGCGGTAATAGAACCCGACGACTCGCAGAATATTCAAGCAATCGCTTACTCACAGCGAAAGCTCTGTCGTTTATTGAGTAAGGCTCCAACTAGAACATAAAGCATTTACATACTACCACAACTCAGACGTGTGAGGCCGTGGCCAAAAGCTAGTTCCCAATAAATACCATCGCACTTGATGCGGCCGTGCATCACGCTGCTCACAGCCGTTGGATGGAGCCGTCGATACAGCATTAACGGAGATGGATGGCATCGGGGCATGCCATCGCCTCTTTAATCTCACCTACAAAGAGATATACGACTGAGCCGTGCTTCCGATAACTGTACCTTAAATTGTTCTGGTTCATGATAGTCGCAGATCACAATCTAAAAATTGAAAGGTTATTATGGTATCGATGAGTTCGTAGAATATGACAGTCACAATTAAATGATTTGTGAATTAATATTTATATTATGTTTCGCTTTCAATATATAAGATGTAGGTACAATGCTGAACTCAATGAAGACGTTTCGCGTAGCATCACTGCGAAGATCATAAAACAAAATACGTTTCTATTAGAGTCTAACAAAGAGGTTTGTATCAGTGAGAAGCAGATTTGCAGGCGAAGGTAACAATGACAAAGATTAATTACCTCCCAATAATGACGAAACAATCTTATCTGACGCCATTGATGGTGGGATCCGTACGTTCGAATGAAAAACGGAACCTCAATCTATATAATCACTTGAGTGTCTCTCTGTCCTTCTGTCACAGCCTATTTGCTCCAAGTCTACTAGACATATTTGTCTCTTTTTGGAGGCAAATGAGAAAATTATAGTATGGTACATCAAGTGAAAGAGTTTGTTATTTTAAAGTAAAAAAGAATAAGAGAATCGATAAACATTAAACCCATCACTGTGCGTGTTACGACACGCACTTGCCAGTGTTTATTCATAGATTGATTTGATGGAAACTGAGAGACATTAGCTGTAAGCGTTTCATTATTTGAAGCCACTATTGAAATAGAAGCAGTTTTGTTTGTCATCGTGATCCAGAAATATGACAACAATAGTTTCTATATCTCCAGCCAGCGAATGGTAATGTATTACTCAGTATTATGATTTAGGGCACAGGAAGTTTGCCAATATTTTCGTGAGCGTAAGTGTCGATGTGTAATGAATTATAGCATTAGCGAAGTTTTGGGGTCGTTCGGTGTCACACTAGGCTCTTATTTCAATCGCAATCAGCTGTTTTCTGGTAACTTTTGTGCTACATTACGTCAACGCATGAACATTCCGTAATCAAAGGTAATGTAAATTTTCTGGTCTGATTTTATCTAATGAAGGCGTTGTTCGTCGAAATGGGGCAGTGTGGCGGAGTGGTGTGGCGGTAGTAAACCGCGATCATCGAAACTTTTCAAATAAAACCGATGAGACCCCTTGTTTACGCACTTTCTTGCTTTATCCGCCCTTTTCTTTGTTCAAATCCAAGTTTGTCCTGTTTCCTTTAGTAATTTGTGGTTCCAGTTATTTTATTGGGGTTCAGAAAAACTAGTTAGGCTTTATATTTTTTAGAGCCGCGTCTAACTTCTTGAATAAGTTTCTTTTGCTGTATATAAAATAGTAGGCAAGGTATGTGAAATAGTTTTATAATTCTTCATGGAAAGAAAGTTAATTAAACCATATCATATTTTAGAGGACTTTTGATTTTGATAAACGTTCGAAAAATGTTCTCTTGTGAAATAGTTCAAAATATTTGTAAAATAAGTAATAATAAATAAAATAACTATTATATATTACATATAATAAATTAATTAATATAATAACTCATTTTTGTATTTAAAAATCTTCTAATATATAAAAATCATGAGATTTTTGTCACACTGTTTGTTATCGAACTCCTCCGAAACGGCTTGACCGATTTTAATGTTTTTTGTGTATATTTAGTTGTTCTGAGAATAGGTCGTAGGCTATATACTTTTTCATACTGTACATCAAAATTTCCACGGGAAGGAAATCGCGGTCAACAGCTAGTCACTACTTATTATAAAACAAAGTCGCCCCACCTCGTCTGTTCCTATGTATGCTTAGATCTTTAAAACTACGCAACAGATTTTGATGCGGATTTTTTAAATAGATAAAGTGATTCAAGAGCAAGGTTTTAATGTATAATTTGCGGGCGGGCGAAGCCGCGGGAATCAACTAGTAATTTATAAAATGAAGTGAAATTTAATAGTAGATTATTAACCAAGGGGATAATAAAGCAGTGTCTTCTGTCGCGGGTGACGATTTAAATCGCGAGCGTAACGAAGGACTCGAGGTTTACTCCCGAGCGTAGCGAGTGTGTTAAAAACTTAAATCACGAGCGAAGCGAGGGATTTAAGACGAGTCCTGAGTGTAGCGAGGGATTTAAGTTCACCCAAGACTAAGACAGCTTTATCACCGAGGAAAATACTCTACTTTTCGTACCATTTACGAAAAAATGATCACAATAATAATATGAGATAAGCATATAATAAAAATAATGACAATTAAAAGTAAAAGTTAACATTTGAAACATTGGTCCAATTATTGATAGAGAGAGTTACATTTTTGTTTGGTACATTTTATTGTTGATGAGTTGATTTGATTATTTCTCTGTTCTTGCGTCTGAGGAACTTGCGTTTCATTGTAGATAGTATACGTCGGAGATAGTGGTGGTGGTGCATCGTGAGTTACGGACGAAGATAAGATGCCGGGAGTTGATGGTTGAGGCTCTGATAGATTAAGTTTTATATTTTGTTAATTTGACTGCTTAATATGGTTTTATTCGCCATTGAGCTTTCGATATAACCCTCAGCTACTCTATCAGAGCTCCAACCACCGTGTCTTTTTATTGACGTAATATCCGCCACTGAATTCGCCAAGAAAGTCACCGAAGTTCTTCTAAAGCAGTGACCGGTGTAGAGTTCAACATCTTTAAGTTTTAAATATTTAGCAATTTTTTTGTCGGAAAAGCAAAGGCATCAAGCTCATACGGCCTCGTCGGTTTTCGTAATTTTATTTAATAATCATAACTGCATAATAAATGCGTATTCCTTTTTCAAAAAGATGTATAATGTTTTATATACAAACTCAATGGTGTAAACACAGATGTAGTTCAGTATAAATTTCGGTAAGTATTCCAAATTTAAATAACTTTCTCCCCCTAGAGGATGAAAGAAATTCAGTACAATTTTCTTTCCCTGTTTTTAACAGATTAAAAATGACTATTGTTATGTTCGCTTTTTGTGACATAGAATGTCACTTTTTTGAGCAAGTGATACGAAAAATTTATATATTTTATGCAAAAACAAAATAAATTGTAATCAGGTACGTAAGTACACAGTTGAGTGCCTCTAGAACATAGTTTTCAATGCACTGTTGGGCTTGTTAATGTCATTATGCCTCAAGGAATTAAAGCATTTGTCGCTCAGATAAAACCTTTGAAGCTTCATCTGGCAATATGAGCACCGTTGAATATTCATAGTATGGGGAGTGATTAAGCCACTCCTACTATTTTAATGAAAGCAAATTCACTACTCGAGCAATTTGTACCAAGTTTGTGTTTATAGGAGCTGATTTAATAATAGTTTCGGAAGGCCAATCACTGTTTTATTGCCTTGGGGTTTTGATATTTTGAATAAGTGGTTTTCATTTTTACCCGACTACAGCAAATCGAAAAGAAAGGGGCTTTTACACACTTTTTTTTTTGACAGATTCGATTCGGCTTACGATTAAGGTATTTGATTTTATTTTTTCATTTATTTACCATTTACAAATTAATTACATTTGTTTTAGCAGAATAGCATTTTTAAACCACTAAGGTTTGTACTTAATGCTACATGTAATTCTACATCGCATTTCAAACAAAATCGAGGTAAACAATAAATACAACATAATACCTTATTTCGAAATTTGAGGAGCTCGTGGCTAAATAATAACAGCCGCTCGGATCGATCGTTAGGTTAAGCCGTGCTTGCCTAGGTTGGTCTGTGGATGGGTGACCACCCATTACATACCGAGTTTCCTCCGTGCCTCGGAAAGCACGTTAAGCTGTTGGTCCCGGCTGTCATTTGTAGATCTTTGACAGTCGTTAGGTAGTCAGAGACCCAAAAAGCCTGACAACCAGTCTTACCAAGGGGTATCGTATTACCCGGTACTAACTGGGTTGTGGAGGTCAGACAGGCAGTCGCTCCATGTAAAATACTGGTATTCAGCTGCATCCGGTTAGACTGGAAGCCGACCCCAACATAGTTGGGAAAAGGCTAGGCAGATGATGATGACCTTATTTCGAAATTTGGTAACTTCATTTCAGGTGATATACTAGTTACTACGTAAACTGCATTTTACATTGAGCATTCAATGTGTTGTAGGTAGTGGGACTTAAGTTTTAATTAAACTAGTTGAGAAAGTATAACTATAGGAACCTGTACTGCTTAAGTTAAGTTTCACAGGTTCTCAACTTTAAATTATCTATTTAGTAATCGACAATAAAGTAGAAAGTAGGTAACTGTAGGATGCACCTTAATAATTTACTATCATTAATTAATCATTAATTTTAATGAACATTTGAAAATATAATGAATACATAATCATATTCATTATATTTTCACAAGAATTGTTATCAAAACCAAATTAATAAGCATTATAATGTAAACGTTTCAGTAAATTATTTAATCATTGTATGTATTATAATGTAAACGTATCAGTAAATTATTTAATCATTGTATATTTGATTTCCGAGAAACAGCACACACAGATAATTTTAATTTAATTGTTACAACGCTGCATATAGATATGTTTAAATTTAACAATTATGTGATGTTTAAAAATCAAGTGTCAGTATGTTAGTACACGCTCATCTCTGGAACCACCTAACCATTTTGACAATCGTTATGATTGGTTCCAGCTTGAAATATAGGATAGTTTTGGACCCAATAGGTGGAGCCGTGCGAAGCAGAGGTGGGTCACTAATACTATTATACAATTTGAAAGAGCAATGATAGAAAGGTACTTGTACATCTTCCATAAAACTTTAACAATAGTAATTAAGTCACCCATTGCATAATTAAAAGCACGTTCCAACATTATACAGTTATTCACAAAAGTGGGAACTTAAAGGTTGTAAGAAAGAGGTTAGGCCTCTGGGGCGTGATAGCTACACCCGCAAAACGAGTAGAGCCAGCAAAAGTTTCGGGTTCCCGCTCTTCCGAAGTACCGCGAAGAACGACGAACGTAGCAAACTTGTGAGTTCTGAGCGTCCGGTGAGCTGCCGTAATTTCTAACAAAATTCCTCTTTATTCTTGAAGTAGGAAATGCAAAGGATGATGGCAGTTTATGTATGGAGTCTGGCACTATGGTACTAAGTGACTATGGCACTTTTAATAATAATAATAACGTTTATTTCGGGCTACGCCCATACTGTTACTAACAATGATCTTAATACTAGTGTTAGTAGACATACAACACATACATGTTTTATTATGTGTGGAGTTTCATCCAGTGTCGCAGCGTTGGAGACTCCCATCTATCTGCGAATAATCTCAAGATACTGTTGGTACCGCCACTAAGACGAGCGAGCAGGGAAGCGCTTCTCTTACGCATGATGGCCGCAAAACCATCTATATATGCCTTTCCACAAACATTTTTGAAGCGATATTTCGCCATGGCAGCCTCAACAGTATCCTGAGTGCGTTATTGTACTGGACCCGTAGATCGCTGTGTGCACGCAAACTATAACCAGTCCACAGGCTGCATGTGTAGAATAACGAGCAAAAAGCTTTAAACAGAGTAATTTTGACCGCCTCTGTACTTACATCGCGCAAACCTGCGGGCCAGCATGTTGCAGCGCACCGACAGCGATCTACGTTCCATGTCAATGTCTTTATTATCCTTTAAGTCGTCGGTAACCCAGTGACCCAAGTACTTAAAACTGGTCACTCTATTTAAGGGTGCTCCGCCGAGCGATATCTCAGGTACCTTTAGTAACTCTTTTTGGCGCCTATACTGTCCTAAACATGTTATTTTAAGCAGTACCTAATTATAGTTGTTTTTACATATTCCATAATTCTCTGCATTTTTGAGCATCATTAGGAATGCTTCGATGTCACACGTACCCAATTATCGGTCACGGGTTCACTGGTACTCAATTACACATAGCTATTGGAAGGGTGTACCAAAATGAGGACCATCCTTTATCCAACGCTTAGTAAGTTCTCTGGCGAATTATTATGATAATGACTTTCAATGACAATGAACCTGTGCTTATTTATTAATGTATTTACTTACAACAGCAATACATACTAAGAATTAATGTGAAACAATGAAAATAACATAAAAGTGCTGGTTATGTATGCCTATTATAGGTACGCAGCATTCACCATTGGACAACAACATATAATTTTTTCAAACCTTAACAATAAAATTGAAATGATATGAATTATGATGATATATACATGTCGGATCCGGTCATGAGTACGGATGGGCGAATGGATAGAAAGCGCGCCAGTGGTGACATCACGCGACCTACTTACCAGTCTACCCCACCATGGCGGCTTTTGCAGAGTCCTGATGTTGACACCTCGCGGTGAGGCGGACATTCTATATCTGATCGCAGCGGAGTTAAGACGTCTTGAAACTGTACACGATTCATTGTGCCTAGTGTTATTGTGTGAAAGTGTAATGTCAAGTTATTTGTTAGACTCAGTGTATCTGTTTGAAAAGAGTAACCATGGAGTTTCTTGCCGGTTCTTCTCCATGGAAACTACCAACCCGAACCGTGCAATGCGAAATAAAATAGTGTATCGCATCCAGTGTGTTTTCATAGCACGAAACCCGTCTACAGCCCATATAAGCTCGAGCCTAGTGAAATAAATTCCTGACAAACCCGACATACATTTATGTATTATGAGTATGATATCTAAAGATTTACATTTTTAATAAATGGTTGCGCAGTTGCAAATGTATTGAGTTGACAGAAATTAGTTATTTAAAGGTAATTTAGTGCTCTCAAGTAACCCAGAAACTGATCTTCTAAATTTGTTAAGGGAAACACCGAATAAATCGGTTTTCAGTGGTGTGTGGGAGCTGTTTAGTTTCTACATTATATTCGTGGTAAAGGAGCATTGAGACCAAGGTTTGATTTGCGAAAAGGGATAACAAACAGTCTGGTGATGGGATATCTGGCAGGTTTTGAAGGGACTGAATACGAAATACGCTCAACTAAATCACTGCATTTTATGCTTCCGTTGACAATTTTGTATAGAAAAATAAGATCGCGCGAACGGCGACGGTCTCGCAGCGTCTTTATGTTGATGACAGCGATGGCTTATTTTTCTGGATAAAAAGGCAAGATGCTTTGTGAAGGCTTTGGAAGAGCTCGTGGCTAAATAATAACAGCCGCTCGGGTCGATCGTTAGTTTAAGCCGTGCTTGCCTAGGTTGGTCTGTTGATGAGAGACTACCCATTACATACCGAGTTTCCGCCGTGCCTCGGAAAGCACTTTAAGCCGTTGGTCCCGGCTGTCATTTGTAGATCTTTGACAGTCGTTAGGTAGTCAAAGGCCCAAAAAGTCTGACAATCAGTCTTACCAAGGGGTATCGCATGAACCAGTACTTACTGGGTTGTGGAGGTCAGATAGGCAGTCGCTCCATGTAAAATACTGGTATTCAGCTGCATCCGGTAAAACTGGAAGCCGACCCCAACATAGTTGGGAAAAGGCTAGGCAGATGATGCTTTGTGAAGGCTTTGTGCTTAAATATCTCGAGAGGATTGCAGTAGCTTTAGTAGCCACTAGTTTACAGTAGATTATATCCAAAATAACGTTGCCTCAATTCGCGTATGTTGGTCTTATCCTCATTGATTCATAAAAAACAAAAAACATAAATATTTGTTTTTTATTGGTATCGGCTAGAAAATATGAGCAGCTTTGAGCAAAGCTGCTTACAAAAAAAAAGAAATGTTTGTTTCTTTAGTGTGTTTTCTTATAGCTATTTACATGTTCGTAATTTTCTTGGAAAATGTTGCTTTTAATATCAAGAGATGAACAAATATTTGAGCTCATAGAATATTTATAGATTTGAAGCAAGACAACTCAGGGAAAATATTAGGTAGATATCTACACTCATGAAAATATTTAAAGGAACACAAAAACAGTTTTCAGTTGGCATAAGTAGAAACAGCTTTATTTCTGTTTGTTGAGGGATTCGTTTTAACTAATTTGTAAAACTGCTATTACTGAACAGATCAAAGAGCATCTTTAGCACTTATGAACTTTAAGCACATTTCCTAATGTGTTTTTCTCGGAGCAAGCCACTAGGTCCAGGCATAAAATATTATTCTGATTTTTAGGGCTAACTGTCATGTGTCAACTTCCAAAAGATATTAGTTCTTACCCAAGAAGACGTCTAAGTACAATTTCTTAGCACGCTGCTTACGATAAATCTGTAGTTCCTCGCTATTTTTTCCTCTACGTCTCATAAATTCTAGTCCGTCGGTATCGCAAAAAAATAATACTTATTACAGAAGTTTGGGTCATTTGATTGTAAGTGCAACCATTTTTAATTAACGTTACTGCTTGAGAAATCTGAGCTACACTAACGCCTAGAATTTTCGATTGAATTTATCAAATGACGTGTACTTAATACGAGAACATTAATATACTTTTGAGGAAACTTTTGCAGACATTGGAAAAAGACGGGAACGATCAGAAAACTTTCTATCAATGCGCAATCAATAACTTGACTCAAAGCTAAAAAAAAATGAAACTTGGAAATAAAAGTTAGTCAAGAACTTATTGTCTTTTTGCGTTCCTTTAAAATGTCCATGAGTATAAAAAAAATACACACCGAATGCGTAACCTTCTCCTTTTTCAGAAGTCGGTTAAAAAAATCTGAAAATCGCCTATAGTATAAAAGTCGATTCTTTTGATATTGTAATTGTCGGCAAGCGTCATTGGAGCTTTATTGAAGAGTTTCTTTGTTCTCAATATTTCCATCGTTTTGATGAAATAAAAAGAAGGCGCGAACTCGTTCGTTATGGCAACAGTTTGAGTGCAAGAGACAATAACCGTAATTTCGAAAGAGTTGAAACAAGAACGATGAGTTGCTGAAAAAATTTGCGTACATTACACATTTATTACATTTTGAATCGGCTTAAAAAAATGAACACGATGTTAATGTATGTATTTCGCGCGTATCTTTATTTTTAGGATTCCGTACAAAAAGTGAAAAAATAACGGAACCCTTATAGGATCACTCGTGCGTCTGTGTCACAGCCAATTTACTCCGAATCTACCGGACCAAATCAGGTGAAATTAGTAGGATGGTGTAATCCCATGACCCAAACACAGATGTTCAAAGTAAATATATATTTTTTAAATAAGGGTTATTTTCGGGGGACAAATTAGGAAATTAAAAAAAAAAGTTTTGCAAACCTTACCGTGTCGTATATCAAATGAAAGGGCTCGATATGAAAATCTCAAATATATTTTTGTTATTATTGTAAAATAAATAGTTTTGATTTTATTCATGAAAGAAGACGAAAATTGACTATTCCCCCTGCCGAAAATTGACCATTCCCCCTGCCGAAAATTGACCATTCCCTGCCCGCGTAGCATGACCAGTACCACCGTAGAAACGAATTTGTCGATTCTCTTTCGTGCATCTACGGTGGTCATGCTAAGCGGGCTGATCTCCGAAACTACTGAGCCTAAAATTTTGAAAAAAAAAATACAAATATAGTTCATTGCTTGTAAATTACAGGAATACCTATAAGAATTCTATCAATTGAAAATAAAGAAGTAAACTCAATATAATACGTTCACCATTGTACGGAACCCTGTCCACGCGAGTTAAACTCGCACTTGGCCGGTTTTTTTTTTATCCTGTAAATCAACCAAGTAATCACGGATAAATCGGTATATTGTACATGAGTCGGTAGCGGTACACTGTATTCTGCGAGTTTACTAGGTCAATTTCCGTGAATCTCGCGGTGCGGAGGCGGAGGCCCCTTATCAATTTTGCAAAGGGTATTTTAGAAGAAAACTGTTATTTTCCACATTTTAGTGTTTATCTTACAAAAGTATTCTTCCAGATTGTTTTACTTTCTGTTCATTGGATTCAAACTAAAATTTTAAATAAACTGCAAAGCACATAAATCAATAAGTATTTTTAGACAACATTAACAATTCTAGTCGTGACCCATTTCGATTCCCGTGGTTCGGATCGCGAGAGCCTCCGAACGCAAACGCAGGCGACTCATCCATCAAATCAAAGTTGATCTTTGTTCGATTTATGAAACCCGATTGTTTGCTTTCCGTGCCGCCATAATAATCGCTGTCGTATTGGAAAACTTTATGAAGAATCGTCGCTTTTTGCCGCTCCTAGAGAAGGTTGGCGAATAAAGCGATATTGTCGTTGTCTCAATTTAGGTGGTTCAATTAGTAAGACGATATTATTTGTAGAGGCGTTTATTATATAAATGGTTTGACCCTAAAATAAAATATTGGGCTCAGTTCTGTTCTCGTTGTTCCTGCCAGCTGTGCCCGTGGCTACGCTCGCGACCTTTAAAAATTTAAACAGAATCTTTTTGCGTCAATCCGGAATGAAAAACATGCATTACTTCGCTAAGAATTAAGTGTATAAATAGTACATTGTTCACCGAGAGGAGAAAACACCCGAGATCGGGATTCGCACTTTCTCTCGAGTGATACATAGTGCTTTATACTACACCTACGAGGAAAATAAAAAACGAAATCTGTACTAATTGAATTTTTTTTTCACTTTTCCATTGCAAAAAATCAAGTTTTATTCATTGATTTAAATAGTAAAGATACGGTCGTCCGAACGTTCGCCAAACGCGGTCGCCATACAGAAACACTAACGCCATCTATTAGAACTACTATGAACTACGATGTCAATCGGCGTGGTCTGCCCCTAGACGTAACCTTGTAAGAGCGGGTATTTTTAACCGACTTGAAAAAAAGGAGGAGGTTCTCAATTCGTCGGGATATTTTCCCCGATTACTCACTCGAAGACGGCTGGATCGATTTGATTTTATACTGAGATTTTATACTTCAAAGTTGGTCCCATTGTCATTTGGTCACGATCTGATGATGAAATCTTGGAAATCGAGATTGAACAAACACGTAAATAGCTATTTGACTTAAAATATGGTTCACCACGTTCCTGTCTTATGACACGACTCCAAGCTTCATTTCGCACCGAATCAGTAGGAAATCTGCAAATTAAATACGTATTTTCACTGTACTTATAGATTTTTACCAGTAAGTACATAAAAACACATTTTAATTTGCTTGTAATAAACAATAAAAATTATTTTATACATGTCGCCGCAAGAGGCTCTATCTGCTAAGATTTAATCTAATTATTAACACTCATAATTCTATTCCATGAACCTGCCATCTCTGCTTCGTGGTACAGTTATTACATCACTTGACAAATGAGTTAAGCGCCATCTATTGGCGTAACTAGCACTTAGATAGTTCGTGGTTTCAAATAGTAATTAAACAAAAGTCTAGCTAAAGACTCAGTAAGTCTTTAGCTAAATCTATAGTTAAAATTATGAAAAGCAAGTATTTTATGACATTGGATTTGTAATTATTATTGTTCATTTTGACACAAGATTTTTATGAGGCAACACTACAGGCCGAATACGATTTGATCAATAAATCAATTAATAATTGGAAACTACAATTAAATCAGATTATCTAACTAAATTACAAACTAAGAAGTAACAAGATTATTTTACAGAACAATTTATTAGTGAAAGACTTCGTAGGTGTTCTTTGTACTAAATACTTTGATTTGCCGGAAATGGTTTTAAAAGATTGAATATTGTTGTAAAAAGTATTGAAGCGACTAATTAGCTTTAACTTGATAAAACCTTTGCATTTGTGAATATTGGTATTGTTTAATTATTAAAATGATTAATTATGAATTACTCTAGTATTGTTTGTAAGTTTTAATGAACTTATTATGTAATGAGTTACCTGTACTGTGTGGAGGACTTCCGCCCACACGGAAGAATGAACGCTTGAGCAACGGGCAGTCACGTTAGCTTACGATTAGCAAAAACAATTGAAATACTAAGTAATTATAAGTGTTTAATGAAGTGAACGATCTGTAATACGATTTAAAATAGTGTGAAGAGTTTCTTCTCCTCAACCATAATAATTTGCGAATGGACGACTCAACTCTAGAAAGTGAATCAGTTTCTGTACATAAATGGTTTAATAGAAATAAACGTTTGGAATTTGAGTCAAGTGCTGTGTGTGATTTCAAATACCCACCTACCTATCTATCAACAATGAAGAATCGTATCGCAAGGCGATGTGATGACTGAAAGACAATATGGTGGCGAATGGCGCCAATAATTTGGGGACAGTGTTCCTCTAAGCTTTCCCTGCCGTGATATCAGAAGAGGTGATAGCTCTTGCGCGCTGCTCACAGTGCCGGACATCCAGAACAATTACAAGGAACTACCGAACTAAAACTCTTGCTTTCGTGACCATGGCCGAAGGCGTGGCAAAGAATTTTTCACCGAAGTGGTCACCACGAAGCTTTTCAAGAGAGAGCGACTTATTATGCTGCCACAGCCAATATACAGTGTTATGTGGCAATGAACTGATAGACAAGAAGATACCTAAGAAGTCTAAGATAGCCTAAGAGTTGGCTGCATTTTCATCCAAGTGGCTGACAAATACCAACATGATAATTTATTGCAACATTTGACCCAAAACAAATCAGAACACATAATGAAAATGCAATTTACATTGGTAAACAAACAATGAAGTTGTATGTGATGGAAAACTTCATTTATTGCACTCAAAATTACCAACATGTACAGCACAGAATGACCGAAGCAGAATAAACAAAGATTGGACTCCGGGAAAGCAAAATTATCAATAAATAAACCTGCTAATGGATCATCAATCCCGGGAAGTATTTTGTTTTATTTATTTTAGTATTTTGTTACTGTAGAGAATATTTACAGTTAACATTATTTTATCTTAACACATCCCATGCGGTTAGGGTAACTTGACACCTGAATAAGTGAAATAAAAACACTCCATTTAATTCAATCACTACCTATGCGTTCAATGTTATTTTGAAATATAACCAGTAATGATGTGTCAGAAACTAAACTCATGAATTAGATTTAACTTTTTAATTACTACTAATTAAATAACTGAGTAGTAACAAATTTAAAACTTGTTGTTGTTGACTTTTCATTCACACTATAGGTTTAAACCTCACAATCAGATATTGTTTGCGTTAAGTGCAAAGTTGAGGGCTTTTCAAATAATTATGCAAATTTGAAAACATTTGTAATGGACAACATGTTGCAAGATTCATACAAAAACACTTTGTTATGAAACTGATTTATAAAACAAGACGACTTATGAAATGTCAAACAAATTTCAGTTCAACAAGTTATGACAATGAAATCTTAGCGTGTGATATCAACGAAGCAAAGCTTTCGATGTGTTAATAAAATGTGAATGTTTTGTCAGTGTAACTACACAACCAACAGTGTTTTTAAAGTAGTTCTGATCAGTTTAACTTTCCCATCTTAGTTTAATTAACTTAATCTAAGTAAACAACTATTTCAAAACAACTTATTACCGACTATAAAACTTATCACTCCAACTAATTTAAAAAAAAATAGTAGGACTGCTTTGTTGGTCCAGTGGTCATGAGCCCTGTTATTAAAGCATGAGGACCTGGATTCGATTCCCAGGCCTGGCAGTGTTATTGGGTTTTTCCATCAGGAATTTCTCAGTAGCAAGCCAGACAATCATATGAATGGCAAATAGCCATATCGCTAAACTAGAGGCTTAGGCAAAGTGTGGATTTATTATTTTCACTTCTGCCTAACCCCTCAGGGATTGCAGGTGTGATGTTATGTACCTACACACTTCACTATTAGTGTAGACATTACACTATTATTAATATTTACCTGCACTGACTGCCTTGTTGGTCTAGTGACTGCAAGCGTGACTGTTGAGCATAAGGCCCTGGGTTCGATTCCTAGGTCAGGCAAAGTGTTGTTGGGTTTTTCCATTAGGAATTTCTCTGTAGCAGGCACAGAGTCCAGATTTGTGCCTGGTTGATGACAATAAGGCTTGCCCCCTATTACATGGGACTTCAAAATAAATGTTGGCATACTATTAGGTATACCTCTGCCTAACCTTTCAGGAACAATAGGCGTGATGTTATGTTATTTACCTGCATGACTTTTCACATTTCAGGTTCCAGGCAATTGTCTTATCATAGAAGAAATGATAGTGATGACATCAATTAACCGCTACCCCAGCAAATGATAATGGAGCAAGGTCACTTAAAAATGTGACTCAATGAACAATTTCAAAAACTAACAACTTCAAGGACTACAGCCTGGTGAACAGATGACCGTGTCGCCAGCTATGGAGCTATAAAATGGGGAACAGCATGAGAACAGCCAACCAGGGATGACTGTTACAGTGTCCTCACATCATAAACTAACATAAAAGGTGAGGAGTTTTCAAACTACTTCTTACACTTCCCCACTGATACCTAGTGTTACAACAAAAGACTTAATACAATAGCCCAATCAACTTACCTACGTGATTCTCATGTGTATTGAGTAACATGTTTCCACATTGATTATTTTAGTTTTTATAATCCTGGCAGTTGTAAGCAACTATTTACAAAAATAATAACAAAATATTAGTACTCCTAACAGTAACTAATAAAATAAAAATAAAAAACTCACAAGCTATTGGTATCCGTGGAGGAAACAACAAGCTCAATGAGTAATACAACACTCACAACAAATCAAACAAATACTGTCAGTGCCGTGGAGGTACTTGATAATGAACACAACAAATTACAAACAATCCTATCAGCAGCCGTGGAGGCCACTGATAATGAACACTATTAATGATCCTATCAGCAGCCGTGGAGGCAACTGATAAACAATACTCTCATGTTATCCTGCTGGGTCCACGGCGTACTAACGCCCAGAGCCTGGTTCCTTATATCCTGTCAAATCAAAGACTTCGTGCCTGTCACGGAGCAATGGTCCTAAACTCCTTACCCTTTAATCCTGTCAAATCAAAGACTTTGTGTCTATCACAGAGCGGTGTTCCTGATCCTATCCTTTTATCCTGTCAAATCCAAGACTTTGTGTCTATCACAGAGCATTACCTTCCCGTGAGAATGAACAAATAAAAACATGCTACTTACACTACACTTAACAAATACAAATTACAGACTATCTAAAGCAATCAATAATTTTATCAAACTCAAAGCATTTATTTCAATTAGACCATTACGGCACTTTTGAAAGTCAAAATTACAAAAAAAGAAAATCAAAGCTACAGTCCCAATCACAAGGCATAATAACTTGAGAAAGTACTGTAGTTGCCCATTCCCTAGCGTAGATCTCAAATCCATTAATCAATTATTAAAGACAAATCTAGTAGACAGTAGATCTATTACAAGGTTCTGAAGATAACTAAAAACCCAAACTCATACCAAGCTGTTATTTTTAACAAATAGCTTTTAGCATCAACAAACTCAAATACAAGTTGCAAAACTGCTTGCAAACTAACTGATACTAAACAACAATTCAACGAATATTGTTGGACAATTGAAGCAACAATATTTTATTCAGCTGTCAGCTGATTAAACAAAATCAATAACCTCAATTCAATTAATGTTATTTGATAATTCAGGCTACAACATTTTATTCAGTTAGCAGCTCATACCAGCTTCAATCTAAACACTACTAAAAGATTAAATAAAAATTTCAAGCAGATTAACTCTGTGACTGTGTGTATGTCTAGGTGATACATAAACGCATTTAATTTTGAATACAATGAAAACTGAATAGATGCCTGATCTATAACTAGCTTTCTATGTTGACTGACACTTTCTATTACCAAATCCTACAATTCAATGAACATTGTAGGATAATAATAAAAGCAACAATAATCTGCCGACAAAATTTATCTCCACTATTTCAGATAACAACCACGAAACTCCACATACTGACGGCGACGGCAGGTGCAGAGCGCGCACCGCCGATCAGAATGGCCGTGTCGCCGCAAGAGGCTCTATCTGCTAAGATTTAATCTAATTATTAACACTCATAATTCTATTCCATGAACCTGCCATCTCTGCTTCGTGGTACAGTTATTACATCACTTGACAAATGAGTTAAGCGCCATCTATTGGCGTAACTAGCACTTAGATAGTTCGTGGTTTCAAATAGTAATTAAACAAAAGTCTAGCTAAAGACTCAGTAAGTCTTTAGCTAAATCTATAGTTAAAATTATGAAAAGCAAGTATTTTATGACATTGGATTTGTAATTATTATTGTTCATTTTGACACAAGATTTTTATGAGGCAACACTACAGGCCGAATACGATTTGATCAATAAATCAATTAATAATTGGAAACTACAATTAAATCAGATTATCTAACTAAATTACAAACTAAGAAGTAACAAGATTATTTTACAGAACAATTTATTAGTGAAAGACTTCGTAGGTGTTCTTTGTACTAAATACTTTGATTTGCCGGAAATGGTTTTAAAAGATTGAATATTGTTGTAAAAAGTATTGAAGCGACTAATTAGCTTTAACTTGATAAAACCTTTGCATTTGTGAATATTGGTATTGTTTAATTATTAAAATGATTAATTATGAATTACTCTAGTATTGTTTGTAAGTTTTAATGAACTTATTATGTAATGAGTTACCTGTACTGTGTGGAGGACTTCCGCCCACACGGAAGAATGAACGCTTGAGCAACGGGCAGTCACGTTAGCTTACGATTAGCAAAAACAATTGAAATACTAAGTAATTATAAGTGTTTAATGAAGTGAACGATCTGTAATACGATTTAAAATAGTGTGAAGAGTTTCTTCTCCTCAACCATAATAATTTGCGAATGGACGACTCAACTCTAGAAAGTGAATCAGTTTCTGTACATAAATGGTTTAATAGAAATAAACGTTTGGAATTTGAGTCAAGTGCTGTGTGTGATTTCAAATACCCACCTACCTATCTATCAACAATGAAGAATCGTATCGCAAGGCGATGTGATGACTGAAAGACAATATGGTGGCGAATGGCGCCAATAATTTGGGGACAGTGTTCCTCTAAGCTTTCCCTGCCGTGATATACATATAAAATTAATTTTATGATATGAATTATTAAATCTTTTCATTTCATCGGCTAAAACGCGCGCCGCTGCAAAGTTATGTCTAACTTTTACGCGGCTTCGCGTCGTCTTTGCCAAACGTTGAGACAAATACGAAAGAAAATTGTTTTAAATAATGTTAGAAGTTGATATAATATTTTTTTTTAACTTACCGGTGATAAGAAATGTTATCATTTATTTTATTGTGCTTTTTGTCGTAGTTCACGCATCCCTTCACGACACAACTTGGCATTTTTGCTTGTAAAATTTACGACCGCTCCCGAAGACAGCCGAACGCGTTCTAGTTTAGTTCGCTATAGGGAAGACCATTTTGGGACCACGTTCGAGGCGTCATTGTAACATGCGGTCCACCCAGTCCTTACGCAGTAATATATATGTCAATGGTAATATTATATTTTTTAATTGATTTCTGTGGTAAAAGGTTATCAATCAGTATTTTTGCTGTTTCCTTCAACTGCGGCGGAGTTAAGAAATCTTCATCATCACTATCACTACTTATCATTTTGATAGTTTTATTTTACTTTCTACGAAAACTGAATCCTCAAACAACACACAAATTGGAAATGGCGCCAATGGCGTCTGCAATTTTCACATGTTCTTTTTTCAAATTGTTTATCCTGCCGCCGCAGGGTCGCACTGCCAGCCCGATACCATCCAACACACAGCTAGTGGCCAGTGTCATTTTGCGAACTTGGAGATAAAAACTCACTGTAAAAACTTTTTGGCTTTTGATATTTAGGTTACCGGCGCATAGTCTTACGCAAAATTAAAAAAGAAAAACCACGTAAGAAATGGATTTTCATACACTTTTCTCTCCCGCTCAGATGCGTTTTCTCCCCGCATATTTGTTCGATGTGCAATGACGTACTTTCTACCGTAAATTTGATAAAGTATCAAGGTACTTTCCAAGCAGGTGTAGTATAAAGGTATAATTCGTCGTGGCCATCGAAGTTTACATTCATAACTGGACTGGGTTTATATTCTAAACGTTGTTTACAACGTAAAATAAAGTTCAGAATATTCGGATAAAGCTGAATTGTCTTAGAGCCTATAACTAAATCAGGAAAGGGCGAAGAGGGAAAGAAATATAAAAAGTCCTACAGTTCTTCTACTTGCAGCGTTTCCAATTATGCTCACAAGGTTTCGTCCAGTAACAAAATGTTTTACGAAAAACTCGTTTGAAATAGTGATAAATTTTAACATGGGATGGTTAAAAGGACTTTTACAGCGTCCCGATATTTCAATATCCACGGAATTTCTAATAACATGCGCTTTATGGGGAGCGAGTGAGCGAACCGTCAGTGCGTATCGTAATGGACATTTTGTTAGCCTGAAGCTACGTCATTAAACTCATGCGATCAGCGTTCACTCGTTCAGCGCTAGGCTATAGTTTGGCAGGTTGGCGGGTGAAGTTTGCGTCGATGAGCTGAGTCGGCGGTAAAAGTTGGCACATC
This sequence comes from Xestia xanthographa, assembly GCA_905147715.2. Classification (NCBI taxonomy): domain Eukaryota; kingdom Metazoa; phylum Arthropoda; class Insecta; order Lepidoptera; family Noctuidae; genus Xestia; species Xestia xanthographa. The sequence continues at coordinate 22,156,750 of LR990642.1, read as the reverse complement.
AATATGCAGGGGCGCCTGGCCCGTGGCCAATGTAGGATACGCCAATTGAATATTTTGGCCCAACCCCGGTCCGTCCCATAGGTCCCGCTACACATCCGCGGTACACAACTTGCGATAAGTTGAATGGGTGCTCATACTAACGCGTCCACTCGACGATTACGAGATGTTTCTTTTTCTTTATTAAATTGTGGATATTATTGAGCAAAATGGATTCTTAAATTGTTGAGTCTTCCATGTTCTTTTCCTGTTTCTTCTTTTGTCTGATGGAGTATGTCAGTGCTACAGGTCAGTGCAAGACACTAGTAATCTGTTCTTATTGTGACGTTGGTGGTTCGTTGTGTTGGTTAGGTATTGCCTAATGACCCTGGTTGGTGTAATGCTTTGACGGAAACTATTTCCCATAAATTTTATATTGCGGTAAGCAGTCAATCATAATATATCATTAAATAATGTATTAATGTATTACAAAAAACAGTAGACCGTTCTTGTTTGTTATATATCCTCTAAAGTTATATATAGAGTGACACACAACACCTATAGGTACTACATCAAACCCAAACCTTATCCAAAGTATTTCTGTCGCCGTAATTCAATGCCCAACAATTTAATTACAAACATTTGTATTGTTTCACCAAAACCGTGTAAGTAATTCAAAGCTCACAAAGCTACAAAAGGTTTAGTACATTGTTTCTTAGAAACAACTTGAACATGAAATTCATGACGATAAGGCGGTTTGCAAACGACACCGTTCTTCTGCGCGGACGGGCGGTGAAGAGGATCTCATGTCACATTGGCTGTATGAAATCGGTTGAAACTAACATGCGTGCGCCGCTCGACCGCTGCGGTGCTTACCGCCTATCCACGCGGCGCACCGCCACAAAATCATCGCCGCTTCCGTCCGACCGCGCGGATGAGCGGTGTCGTGTGATAATCGCTTTATGTTGTGTTGCCCGGTGTAGTCTATCCTTGGTTTGTTTATTTAGGCTATAGACACGTGCCAATTACTTCCTTGTTTATCTCTAGTGGTCGCAAGCGCGACTGATGAGCAAGTACTCGCGCCAGTGCTGGAAGCAAGTACTCGAGCCAGTGCTAGAGGCAAGTGCTCGCGGCAGTGCTGGAAGCAAGTGCTTGCGCTAGTACTGGAAGGAAATGATTGCGCCAGTACTGGTAGCAAGTGATTGCGCCATTTATGATTAAATTACGGGCTTGTCCTGAAAATTTAGAGCGTATGGCAATCCTACATGGAAGGGATGTAGTGTATCCATATGGTATCGATAACAACTGTCGTCTCAGTTACATGCATTGCGCGGGATTGCGGATCAGTCACTAGTCAGTTGGGTGAGAACTGTCAGTCTGCCAGTCAAAGTGTGAGGCACGGATTAAGAGGTTGTGCATTGCAAGCGAGCTAACATTTACATAACCACATGACACTAGGATTTATCTATTCACAGGGACTGTAAGAGAACAATGTTTAGAATAGCCGTGTGCTGAAGATAAATTAAAATACTCAGGCTGCTTTCGTGAGCACTTTTGGTCCGTGTGAACGTTTTATTTGATACGATAAAGCCGTTCGGGTAATTTACTCCGAGAAACGTTCAACATAAATCTGCTTGTAAAAGACAAATAAACTTGCTTGACACAAGAGAAAATCTTTAACAAAGTAGGTTACCGAATCATAGGCAGATTGGTTGGTAATTTGAATATAAGGGTTTGTACTCGACTAGAATTATGCTCAGCTAGATGAAGATTCATGAATTATCTACTGACATAGTACATCTACATGTATGCGGAATCACCCTTACAGAAAGACACCAAAGCTTAACTTCATTAAGCAAACGAACCTACACAGAGTTTGAACTGAGATGTAAAACGATATAGGCGTAGAAAACAATGGCGAGTGTGTGTGCCCTCGCCCGCCACCCTACGCTGCCCGACGCTGCCGATTGCAAATTGTAATAGTACTAACGCATGTCGAAACCACATCGAAAACCTTACGGGTAAAACAGCGCTTGTTTCAAAACACTCGCAAATGGAACTAGTTTGTATGCAAGTGAAGTTTTTCATAAACTTTTGCCGGTTTAAACCGCGCCAGGCGTTACAGTGAGGGAAAAAGTGTAATTAGAGGAAGAATGGAAATGAATTCGTTTCCTCTAATTTCTTTTATTTCATGGTGAATACTTATTTTCATGTTATTAAATTCTTGACACTTCGTTTTGCCTGTTCTGCATTTGAAATGGCTTTCGTTATGCATGGAAAAGTAGTTATTTTGAGTGGTTTGAGTCTAGACTTGGTTTAAGATGTGCCTGATATAAAAGTTCCTCGCAACTCATCTCATTTACATCGATTCTTCTAAAAATAGATGTTATACTGTACCGCCTTTATCGTCGCCTTTGGTTAATCAATCAAGGATGACGTTCTGATCATTAAATTTAAGTACTCGAGAAACAAAAATAAGCCAAGGGCTGAGGCATGAATTAAATTAGAATTGTGGAACACCATTTACATTATTTTCCCAAAGTTGTTTACTCAAGTTCGGGACAAAGGGGAGGCTGATAGGGGTAGACTCAGCGAACGTCAGTCTTGTCAACTACTTTATGTGTGAACACAGTTTCAGAACTGTTGAATGCACTAGTACTTTAACTCACTCTGTATCTAAATGAAAGTTTCGTTATGAATTTATAATAATATGGTCGTAATTTTATTATTTCAAACGTGGTCTCATATCTCGCGTTAGTTTGAAAATGGCGGCGACCATTCTTCTGGTGTCAAACCATAAACCGTGCATTAAAGTGGCCTTTGACACTGCAGAAGCGCCTTTTTGTAAGTTTATTGAAGAGGATGTAGAAGTAAAGCTGTTATGGTAATGGATCAAACAAGCGTCAGACACTATTTGCCGCGTACCTTGTTGATGGTTCGAGCAGGAAGCGACGCAGTACAGTGCCGGTAATCGGATTACGGACGATGGGCAGCTGTGCGCGAACCTGTGCTACGGTGTTTGAGCTGCCCCCACACCGACACCTTGATGTATAGCTAATATCCTTTACCTGCACTGAATTTCATCAAAATGTTCCAAAGTTGCACTAGAATAAATTACGTTGGTATTCACACGACCGGGGTAGTCGTGGTAAGTAAAGTTGACTAATGTATACTATTCGTCAGGAACCCTGCAGTGTTTATTCCTATCGGCTATATTTTCTGAACTTCCACAGTTTCATTGCAGTGTTGTGAAGTAAAACATGCGTGTTTTATGATATTTCGATGAAGTTGGAAAGTTCTAAATCAATAAACGTTGAGATCACGAGGCGCACGTGACTGTGTTACAAAAGTTTGTGAACTCAGTTGTTGTGAGGCATCATTCATGCAAATTATATAATAGATGGATGAAGTCGATTATACTAAAAGCATAACATAATAACCGTTTCGTTCAGAGTAATGAAGACAAGCAAGCATATGCAAATCACGGTATATGCATATTATATACGGTATATTAAATTATCAGGTTCATACAGTCTGAAGCACGCAAAAATCAAATAGAGGGGATTATGCAGTCTCGGTGAAATATTTCATGGAGCTTCGGGCCCTCGAGGAAATTCAATTAGCCAGTGCCTGTTTGACCATCGGCGCAGCGTGTCGTTGTCGCACGCTGTAGAGCTGCGAGTTAATACGACAGTTTGTTACTGCGTCCTTTCGTTACTGCCTACCGTTTATTGGAGCAGAGTACCATAAGGGATTCCTTTAGAATGGCAATGTTTTGGAAACTATTGGCCTTGGTTATTTTAAGTTCTAATCTATATTCAAATTTTGTATTCTAACACTGTTTTAAGCTTTCACGGTTCATAACTATACTTAAAATGTCACTTACGGGATATCTTCCGTGATTATTGATTATTTTGAGCTCCCGATATTTCGACGCTGTTGCAAGCGCCATGATCGCGGGTTAACTGGAGAATGCGGGTGGATGGAAAAAATTGGAATTGGATTTTGAATGTCGGGGAGCTCAGAATAATCAATAATCACGGAAGATATCCCGTAAGTGACATTTTAAGTATAATTTATATTCTTATTATTAAAAGGCAAAGTTTTAACGTTTGGTTGCAGGAGGTATCCCGAGTGTCATAGCAAAGGTAATATTTAAATCGTCCTGTGGGATAATTTTCGACCATAACGCAAGCGAAACCGCGGGCAAAAGCTAATTTGTAATGCAGTAGACTACCTACTGCATTACAAATTAGCTTTTGCCTTTTAGCTTTTGCATCATTCCACACATCCTGAAAGGAAATTAAATGGCAAATATAAAAGTGGGTATAGTATCTCTCAGGCATGCTGGTTTCCTCACGATGTTTTCATTCATGCAAGTAATAATTTTACAATACGCTCATGAATTCACAAAATCTGAGGTGTGAGGTGTGAGGCGTGTGCCTTGGGTTCGAACTCGAGGCCTATGACTTGGCAGTACGATGATCACACCGCTAGGCTATCACTGTTGGGATGCTAAAGCATCTAAAGGGTGTAAAACACCTCTTAACAAAGCCGAAAGGCACTTGTTCTCCTCGTCATTGCGATCATTTTTTTGCTCTACACCATACCTGGGAACCTTCTAGTTACGGAGATATTGGGGGTCAAAGTTCCAACTTTTTGACAAGTTTTTTTTTTTAAATACAAGTTTTTAATGAAATATTTTTACTTTAAACACCTCCACAAAACAAGATTTTTCACCCCAAAAAAAAAAGTCGTTTCCCAGCAATATTTTTTGCGTAAAGTTACTTAGTTTGATGTACAGAATTCTTGTTTGACGGCTTCGTGATGAGGTCTTTTACACCCTGTATATAACCTATTGCAGCCAAAATAGAATTCAAAGAGCTCTAAAAATAAAATATTGTTTATCTTGAACAAGTCTGTAATGAACGATCGCTGGAAAAAGTTGGGGTTGGGAGACGATGCTAAGCGGAACCCGTCGACCCGTAGGACAAGGTCGGCTTAAAGTATTGTCTGAGGAACGGACATATTTCACTCCTGATATATTATGTGAAATGGTTTATTGCTGATTCTTTTCTTAGGATTACCGAGAATGGCTATCATTGTTTTTACTAAGAAATGTTATATTTCAATATTGAGATTTATTCGCATTTAATGAGAGAGGAAAACTCCCTCGGTCAAGTGTAGGTCAACTGAACAAGGGTACTTAACTAACTCAGTAATCAGTCTTAATCCCCTAGAACATGGCGTATTTAAAACGCGCAGACGATGTGCGTTTCACGAACACGTGTTTTTTGCGCCGTGGATACCGTTTTTTGCATTTTTATAGATTCAAACGCGCGTAAAACGCAATATAAACGCCTGTGAGAAGTTCATTCAAAACTCGTTTGAAGCGCGTACAAAGGGTCAAACCCAGCGTAAGCAGTGTTGTCTCAACCGACGCCATTGTACAACTGACGAGGAGTCTCTGACCAAAACGCGGAAGCTACGAGCGTCTACAGCGCGTCTGTATCGCTGTATCTATGCGTATTACACGCAGTAGACGCGCGTTTCATGATCGCCCTGTGTGCTTAGGTTACAAGGTTGCGTTCAAATCTCGTTTGAATCGCATATAAGTGCGTTATCTGCGCGTCTTCTGCGCGTTTAAAATACGCCGTGTGCTTAGGCCCTTAGGGACATCCCTGCCTTGGATTACAGGCGTGATGTAATGTAAGTATGCTAGTTTTTTTGCCATTGGATATTATTTAAGCAGTTTTTTTAAGAAAAACTTTTCTAGCACAACAATAAAAATATATGTATGTGGACTCGATACATAATTGGACGAAATCGGCTCGATAGAAAATAATTGCAAAGAGTGGTCTTAAAATCATCATTAAACGGTTCTATGCCTTTATTTTTTCGACGTATGGGTCTGCAATTAAAAGTATGAAGTCAACATATTCATTTTAAATTCAGATACTCAAGTTGCCACAGCCTTTGAAAATTTCTTTGCGGATATTCCCGTATCGACTACTAAATCGCTAAACTCGTCACCTGCTGCTGCCGAGTCTTTACTAAGGGAAAACGTTTCAGTCTGTGAATCCGAATTTAATTTTCAATATGTTACCTGTAAAGATATAATTAAAACTTTTCACACCATAAATGTTAAAAAGACCGCCGATCTATGGGGTCATTCTGTAGACGTTGCTAAATCCATTATAAACATTGTAGCTCCTTCATTAGCTGTAATATTTAACGATTGTATTGACCGTGGTGAGTTTCCTGATCTAATGAAATATAGTAAAATAATACCATTGTTTAAATCGGGTAGTACATCAGACCCCACTAATTATAGACCCATTTCAGTACTACCCACCTTTAGTAAAATTTTCGATAAATTAATTTTGGCACAAATGCAAAGTTTTTTCAATAAACATAAGTTATTGCATAAAAAACAGTTCGGTTTCACAAGGGGTCGTTCAACTACTGATCGTGTTGAACTTTTAGGACACATTTATAATGCCTGGGAGGACAAATGCGATGCTTTGGGCATTTTTTGCGATTTATCTAAAGCTTTCGATTGCGTTCTTCATGAAACATTAATCAGGAAACTACACCACTACGGAATCCGTAACGCCTCTCTGGATCTTCTTATTTCATATTTGAGTAATAGGATTCAGAGAGTTGATGTTAACGGGAAGAGATCTCCTGGATCCGTAGTAAGAATGGGGGTACCACAGGGCTCAATTCTTGGTCCATTTTTGTTTCTTATTTACATAAATGACTTGCCTCACCTCATAAAGGATAATCATGACATAGTATTGTTTGCAGACGACACTTCTCTTTTATTTAAACTCAAACGTCAGCAGTTAGTTACGGATGATGTTAATTGGTTTAATGTTAATAACCTACTCCTAAATGAGAAAAAAACGAAATGTATTAAATTTACGATACCCCATGTAAGACAAGTGGAAACTACTGTACTAATTAAGGATGAAGAGTTGAAACCGGAAGATAGCACAGTGTTCCTAGGCATAACTTTGGATGCCAAGCTTCAGTGGGGCCCGCATATAGACAAATTGTCAAAAAAACTTAGCTCTGCAGCATACGCCGTTAGAAGGATTCGTGAGTTAACTGATTTAGAGACAGCCCGTTTAGTTTACTTTACTTATTTCCATAGCGTGATGTCGTACGGTATTCTCTTGTGGGGCAATGCCGCCGATATTCAGACAATATTTGTTTTGCAAAAAAGGGCAATTCGTTCAATTTATAAATTAAGTCCCAGATACTCCCTCAGAGAAAAATTTAAAGAGATTAATGTTCTTACTGTCCCTTCTCAGTTTATTTATGAAAACCTTTTGTACGCACACAAAAATATTAATTTGTTTAAAAAATACAGTGATATCCACAACATAAATACGAGGAACAAACACAAATTTGTTGTTCCTGCAACGAGGCTCAAAAAAATAGGAGGTACGTTCAGATGCCAATGTATACGTTTTTACAATAAACTTCCGAGCCAAATTCAAGCACTAAGCCTTAATAAATTCAAATCGTTTATAAAACGGAAGCTGTGCCTGAAAGCCTACTATCATGTTAATCACTATCTCGAAGATAAAAAGGCTTGGGATTAAGCTGCTCCAATGAAATTTGCTCTGTGAATGTCGAAGCTTCGGACTTCGCTTGTTTATTATTTATTCCTTTCTTTTCCTTTTTTTATTTTTTCTTTTCCTTTTTTTATACACTCTGACATTTAATGTTTTGACATGTATTTTATTATTTTTTATACACTCTGACATGTAATGTCTTGACATGTATTTTATTATTTTTTTATTTGACATTTATTGATTTGACATGGATACTTATTTTGTTAAGTATTTTAGTTTTTTTTTATCATTGTGCCTTTTAATGATTTTTGTGATTTTTATTTACATTTTTTTTTTTAATAGAACTTGTTATGAATTTTATATGATTATTGTGAATGTGGGGACCATGTGGGTCACATTTATATTTTTTGTTTATTTTTTTCCCACAACTGTCTGACAGTTTGAGTACTCTAAGCGACCTACCCAAATGTCCTTTCTTTGGTATTGTTCGTCGTTTCGTTGAGCTCCTTGGGTTATAAGTCGAGCTACACATTAACTGACAAATGCTTGCACTGACTGGACAGGTCCACTCAAAACTGTATGGTTCTTTCTTCAAAAGACCATATCAGACACTAATCTGCATAGTCCTCATGTGAATTGAGCAAGATTGTCTGGACTTTAAAAGAGACTATGACCTCTGAGTTTGTTTCGGCTGTTTCTTCTCAGAGTAGTCAGGTACGAAACACCGGCCCCATCTAGTTTTAAAAAATGACGTGTAAAAGTGTTTGTAAAAACCTACTTGCAAAATAAACATCATTTATCATTTATCATTTATCATTTATCATTTATACCTAAACCGCTAACGAGTCATATAATAATATATTTCACAAATAATCCACACTTATTTTTATTTCTATATTTATTTATTATTTTCTTCTAAAACCTGGCCGCCCAGTAACTCTCTCGCTCTCGTTTACTCCGCTACAAATAGACAGAGTGCGCGCATTTTGGCATCGCACTTGGCATGTGTTGACATCCTCTCAATGCTGTTTTGGACCGTCTAAAATCTTCCGTGTCAATAAACCCCTGCTTGTTATAGAACTTTATTCAAAAATGTACTCAGAACCGTAGCAATTAACAATCAGGATAGCTTTATAACAAGAAAAAAATACTTCGCAGTTTTATAACAAGCTCAGTTATATAAGATTTAATCAGGATTTTTAGAAAAGTTTGTTCATGTAACAAGATTTTTAATTAGTACAGTCAGAATCAAAACTCAATTAGCGTTTAAGCCCCGCTTTTCGATGTGTGACCGAAGTTCGTTAAGGCCTGGTCCAGCAAAATTGACTGGTCGTCGAATTTCTACACGGTTTGTGATGATTTGTTGACTAAATTATTAATTTAAACATATTTTTCACAGAGAGTTAAGCCTATCGGATTGTCTAGTAAAAATACTAAATCCTTGCCCATGGTTTGCAACACCTGAAATACGTTTAATAAGCACTACAAGAGCTCGCTTGTCACTGTGGACACCGCACTCGCCCGCACAGGTCCCGCCCGCGTTAGTTCTAGTCGCTAGGCTCGCAGTGTGGACGCATACTAAAACGCAGGCCACACCGCCAGCTAGCGAGCACAGCAAACTAGCAGCAGCAGCTAGGAGCGAGGCAGACGAGGTGTCGTTTCACTTCTTTCATACTCTTCTTCTTCTTTCTTTGTATGGCCGAAATGCCGAATATAGTGAAACCAATAGATATTAAGAACTTACCCATGTTAACTACGTATATTCTTGCAAATAAATGTATCATTGTATCATTCATTCATTCATACTTTGGTTCTCACCGCGAGCTATCGAAAGAGCCGAATAAAGTAGGAAAGGGTCCTCGTCCGCCTCGCTAGCTCACTCGCTTGATACACTGACAGTCGTCGGGTCGAACGACCTCTACCATAAGCTAATCGGATTGTGTTAGCGCGGATATTTAATAACGAATAAAGGTTTCATTTTATTTTGTTGAGCATTTTAGATATTTTCAGTAGTTTATTTTGTGTGTTTATTATTATGAACTTTATACGGTTTTTTTGTACGTTGTCTTCTATAGAGAATAATGATATGCTAACAGCAAAAGTTTTTACTTACTTAAATGTTTAAATAATTGGCTAGGCTCTATTCAACTTTAAGTTTGTAACTACTTACTACAATGTAATTTATGATAAATGATAAATGATGTTTATTTTGCAAGTAGGTTTTTACAAACACTTTTACACGTCATTTTTTAAAACTAGATGGGGCCGGTGTTTCGTACCTGACTACTCTGAGAAGAAACAGCCGAAACAAACTCAGAGGTCATAGTCTCTTTTAAAGTCCAGACAATCTTGCTCAATTCACATGAGGACTATGCAGATTAGTGTCTGAGATGGTCTTTTGAAGAAAGAACCATACAGATTTGAGTGGACCTGTCCAGTCAGTGCAAGCATTTGTCAGTTAACGTGTAGCTCGACTTATAACTCAAGGAGCTCAACGAAACGACGAACAATACCAAAGAAAGGACATTTGGGAAGGTCGCTTATAGTACTCAAACTGCCAGACAGTTGTGGGAAAAAAACAAACAAAAAATAAAAATGTGACCCACATGGTCCCCACATTCACAATAATCAAATAAAATTAATAACAATTTTTTTTCAAATGAATGTAAGTAAAAAAAAAAAAAAACACAAATATCATTAAATGTCGCAATGATAACAAAATAAAAAAGTAAAATACTTAAAAAAATAAGTATTCATGTCAAATCAGTAAATGTCACATAAAACAATAAAAAATAAAAGTAAAATAATAAAATACATGTCAAAAAAAAATTCAATGTCAGAGTGTATAAAAGAAAGGAATCAATAATAAATAAGCGAAGTCCGAAATTTCGACATTCACAGAGCAAATTTCATTGGAGCAGCTTAATCCCAAGCTTTTTTATCTTCAAGATAGTGATTAACATGATAGTAGGCTTTCAGGCACAGCTTCCGTTTTATAAACGATTTGAATTTATTTAGGCTTAGTGCTTGAATTTGGCTCGGAAGTTTATTGTAAAAGCGTATACATTGGCATCTGAACGTACCTCCTATTTTTTTGAGCCTCGTTGCAGGAACAACAAATTTGTGTTTGTTCCTCGTGTTTATGTTGTGGATATCACTGTATTTTTTAAATAAATTAATATTTTTGTGGGCGTACAAAAGGTTTTCATAAATAAACTGAGAGGGCACAGTAAGAATATTAGTCTCTTTAAATTTTTCTCTGAGGGAGTATCTGGGACTTAATTTATAAATTGAACGAATTGCCCTTTTTTGCAAAACAAATATTGTCTGAATATCGGCGGCATTGCCCCACAAGAGAATACCGTACGACATCACGCTATGGAAATAACTAAAGTAAACTAAACGGGCTGTCTCTAAGTCAGTTAAATCACGAATTCTTCTAACGGCGAATGCTGCAGAGCTAAGTTTCTTCGACAGTTTGTCTATATGCGGGCCCCACTGAAGCTTGGCATCCAAAGTTATGCCTAAGAAGACTGTGCTATCTTCCGGTTTTAACTCTTCATCCTTAATTAGTACAGTAGTTTCCACTTGTCTTACATGGGGTATCGTAAACTTAATACACTTCGTTTTTTTCTCATTTAGGAGTAGATTATTAACATTAAACCAATTAACGACTTTCGCCAGGGCGCTATTAACATCATCCGTAACTAACTGCTGACGTTTGAGTTTAAATAAAAGAGAAGTGTCGTCTGCAAACAATACTATGTCATGATTATCCTTTATGAGGTAAGGCAAGTCATTTATATAAATAAGAAACAAAAATGGACCAAGAATTGAGCCCTGGGGTACCCCCATTCTTACTACGGATCCGGGAGATCTTTTCCCTTTAACATCAACTCTCTGAATCCTGTCACTCAAATATGAAATAAGAAGAGCCAGGGAGGCGTTACGGATTCCGTAGTGGTGTAGTTTCCTGATTAATGTTTCATGAAGAACACAATCGAAAGCTTTAGATAAATCGCAAAAAATGCCCAAAGCATCGCATTTGTCCTCCCAGGCATTATAAATGTGTCCTAAAAGTTCAACACCCGGCATCAGTAGTTGAACGACCCCTTGTAAAACCAAACTGTTTTTTATGTAATAACTTATATTTATTGAAAAAACTTTGCATTTGTGCCAAAATTAATTTTTCAAAAATTTTACTAAAGGTGGGTAGTACTGAAATGGGTCTATAATTAGTGGGGTCTGATGTACTACCCGATTTAAACAATGGTATTATTTTACTATATTTCATTAGATCAGGAAACTCACCACGGTCAATACAATCGTTAAATATTACAGCTAATGAAGGAGCTACAATGTTTATAATGGATTTAGCAACTTCCACAGAATGACCCCATAGATCGGCGGTCTTTTTAACATTTAAGGTGTGAAAAGTTTTAATTATATCTTTACAGGTGACATATTCAAAATTAAATTCGGAATCACAGACTGAAACGTTTTCCCTTAGTAAGGACTCGGCAGCAGCAGGTGACGAGTTTAGCGATTTAGTAGTCGATACGGGAATATCCGCAAAGAAATTTTCAAAGGCTGTGGCAACTTGAGTGTCTGAATTTAAAATTTTATCGCCAATAGCAAGGCTGTAGTCACTGTTTCGGTTGCAAGACTTTCCCGTTTCGCTATTAATAATATTCCATGTCATTCTAATTACATTACTACTATTTTTAATTTTTGAACTCAAGTAACGTGACTTTGCTATAAAACAAACTTTTTTAAATATTTTAGAATAATTTTTAACATACAACTTAAATTCTCCAGTGTTTATATAGGTCCGCTCTGCATACAGCTCATAAAGTCGTTTTCGACTCTTATGAATACCAATAGTGGCCCAGTCGTTGAAGGAAGCGTTACTATTAACCGAGATTGTCTTAGGAATAAATGTGGTATTAAATTGTGTGCAATACATACTGAAAAAATCGTTATAATGTTGATTGGGATCATCATTAGTTGACAGTAGTGGTAATTTAGACAAAAGTTTAGTTTTAAAGGTTTCCAGGCGAGTTTTAGTTTTTGGATTAACAATGATATCCTTTTTAGTGACTTTCTTGCTTACATTAGGAATTGTGATCAATTGCCCACAATGATCAGAATCTAATAAGTTAATAATTTCTTTGTGGGTAGGTATAACATCTGTGTAAATATTATCTAGGCAAGTGGCACTAGTTGGTGTTATTCTAGTGGGCTCCAGAAATTTGTTTTCAAGATTGTATGAATGAAACAGGCTTAAAATTTTAGTACTTAACCCAGAACTTTCTAACAAATTAATATTAAAATCACCGCTAATAATTATAGACTTCTTAGAATTACAGATTTTATGCAACACTTCATCCATTACCTTTTCAAAACAATCATACAATCCTGAAGGAGGTCTATACACACTTAATATGATAAACTGCTCCAACTCTATACAGGCTATTTCAACTGTTCGCTCAACAGATAGGCTTACAATATCCTTGCGGTCTTTAAACTTAAGCTGATTATTTACTAGGATTAATGCGCCGCCATGTATAGCATTTACCCTGCTGAATGAACTACCAACCTGGTGATTACTAAAATTGAAAATTAATTGGTGACATTTGAGCCAATGTTCCGTTATACAAAGAATATCTATGCAATTACAATTCATGAAAAGTTCTACTTCTAATTCTTTGTTCAAAAATCCTTGAATATTTTGATGAACCAGGTTGATACTATTAAAATTCTCAAAACATTCGCCTGATTTACTATCTGGCTTCCTTATATTGCAAGAGGTTGCCTCTGTTGTCGAAATTGATAATTTAAATGATTCACTGATTCATTCATTGTTGACAAACTATTGGTAGAGTAATTTAAGCTAATATTGCATTGATCAACAGAGGCAACTTGATTAGCCAAGTTCTTGGCTGTAATAGAAAAATAATAAGATAGCGACACAGCTACTTGTCTTTTACAATAGTTTGTCAGATAGCACCTGTCTACAAGATATCTATGTTTTGTCAAATAAAAATTGTTGCCAATATAATTGTTGATGTCAAGTAAATGAAATGAATTATTATTGAATGTCAAATTATGCAATGTCATATTAATATTATATCTATAGTCATTTTCTTCCTGTGGCAAACTTTTACTATAAGGAAATGTAAACAACACAATTTTTCTTAAATTTAAGTTTGACAAAGTTCTATAATACTGGAGCAATTCTCCTTTGTTCACTTTTCCTCTATTACCTATCAAAATTAATAATATGGTGTCCTGGTTAAACTTTCATAATATGATATAAAGAACATCCTGGCATACAATTGTTTATTACGGAGTGTCCTGGATATATGATATCGAGGATTAGTGACTTTCATCCATAGCAAGTTTTATATTCTTTATATCACGTTAGTTAGTATTACCATTTATATTTTTTTTTATTACAATATGGGCCTGCTCTTGACCTCGATCACGCCTGATGGAAAGCGATGGATGAGATCTATGATGGAACGAGCATGCCCAGAAGATGCCTGTTCACTCTTGCTTTGAAGGCAGGCGGGTTCAATGTGGTTGGGAACACAGACGCAGGCAGAGAGTTCCAGACTTTGGCTGTGCGTATAATAAAAGTGGAGGAGAAGCGCTTAGTACGACACATCGGGATGTCAACCAAGTGCGGATGGTACGCCGCAGTACCTCTGCTAGTCCGGTGGTAAAAGGGTGATGGTGGGATCAGGTCGTGGAGCTCCTGCGCACACTCACCAAAGTACAGTCTGTAGAAGACCGACAGGCAGGCAACATTACGCCGATGAGCTAGGCTGTGAAGCGAAGCTGCTAAATGCTATTATTTCAACAAAACAAAAAGACAGTGCGTTAGATGAAAGATGCGAATAGGCATCTCACCCCTCCTCACTTCATCAATCCAGCAGAACATCTTCTTCCTAGATAGTAACTGCAGTGGCCAATATGGAAATCTGTTTTCGGGTCGAAACCGTTTGCGGGCCCAGGTTGCCCGTTGTAGAAGTAATCTGGCCAAATGGGGTATCATCGACCCGTCCCAAAGACAAGGTCAGCGTGAAGCCCCTCTGCAGGGTATGCCCCACCTCATTTCTTGCTCATCCTGCACAGCCACATGCACCTTCCAAGATTTAAACGAAGCCAACGACAGAGCTGTGTAGGTGGCAACATACGGTCGGGTATTATTCGAGTCTATCGACACGCAAAGAACAAGAACAAAATTGTTTGTAAGTCATCATTAAAGCCCCACACCGTATCGTCAAAATCGCGGGAAACAGATGGATCAAAGACACACAGAATAGAGGAAAATGACAGAAGAAAGGGAAGGCCTATACCCAACAGTGGGTGATTCCGGGGTGAAATGACGATGATGATGAAAGCCACAATCACACATATCACGTATGACACAATCTGTGTATGACGTTCACATGCACGGAATTAATCTGTACGATCATCATCTGCCTAGCCTATTCCCAAGTTTTTTATTGGGTTCGTTTTCAGTCTAACCGGATGCAGCTGAATACCAGTATTTTACATGGAGCGACTGCCTATATGACCTCTACAACCCAGTTAGTACTGGATAATACGATACCCCTTGGTAAGACTGGTTATCAGACTTTTTGGGCCACTGACTACCTGTAACGACTGTCAAAGATCACAAATGACAGCCGGGACCAACTGCTTAACGTGCTTTCCGAGGCACGGAGAAAACTCGGTATGTAATGGGTGGTCACCCATCCACAGATCAACCTAGGCAAACACGGCTCAACCTAAAGATCAACCCGAGCGGCTGTTATTATTTAGCTACGAACAGAGTTAATCTGTACGATATTTTACTTTATTATTTTGGGGACCTTTCGAAAATGAAACGGATGTGATGAACAGTTTAGTCGTTTATCTTTATGTTTTTCAAGTCAATATTGAAACTTCACTGATTGAATAATCTAATAAAAAATGTTACTTACATTTTCAACAGCAGTTGCAAAAATACTCCTGTATAGCGCTGCCAATAAGAAAATTTGAAAAGATAAACAACAGAAAACCACTACTCCGATACTTATTATTAACAAAAAGTATACTGAGATCAAAGGCGCCTAAAGAGTTAAGTGGAGCTTCAATTAGTGCTGGAAAACTAATTAAAACCGCATTTGGCACAGATACTGCGAGATACATTTGTAGTGTAGTGAGAGCGGTCAGCTTGTCATCTGTTTAGTAGTCATGTAATACTTTTCCTATGTTAATGATATCCTATGTTTAAGACTTAGATAAATGACCTGGTGGGCTAACATGACCCCTTGTAGCAGTATTTTTAACCGACATCAGGAAAAGGAAGAGTTTCTCAAGTCAATTGTATTTTTTTATGTTTGTTACCTCATAACTCCGTCATTTATGAACCGATTAAAAAAAAATCTTTTACGTACTTCTAAATACTTTTCTATTGATCCCATAGAAATTTAATAAAAATTAGTTCTGTATTTTGGTTCTTTTCTACTTGACCTATGTTGAAGACATGATGGTTACTTAATAACTTCTAGTTACAATGCAACAATTGTTTCGTGACAAGAATTTGTGTGGTTATTAACTAATAAGGGTAAAATAAAAAAAGTTTTTTTTTTTTTTAAATCTAACTTGAGTGCGGGAAAGAGACGTCCTGTATAGCTTCATCTCTTGCTTTTTCTGTCAAGTTACAGGTAAGACTTTGTGGTTTTTATTCCTTGAGTTGCGATAGTTGGCTGCTGTGGGTTTTCTATCTAAGAATTCTGGCATTTTTCCAGTACATAAGTATGGATTTGTGTGATTGTCGAAAGTAATACTCCGTTCAAAGATAACGCCAATACGGTAATGCCATATTAATCAACCAATCATCGCGCGACTCTCGTCCGTAAAACATTCATACATTTTCTATTAGACAGACACTCGCTTACAAACCACAGATGCTCACTCAATCGAAAATAGGCTCATCTAATGGATTGTAAGAGAAGCCTAAAGCTCAGACTGGAACTACAAGTCACCCGGGATTCGTGGCTCAAACATGGTTATGGGATTTACATGGGAACACGCAGAACAATGTTTTATTGCCGACTGTATTAGAGTTGGTATTTCCCAAAGGCCTTCTGAAAATGTATTTGGTATTGCATGTTCCGTCAAAATGTACGTGTTTCGCGGAGGTAGTGTTAGGCTCAGATATATTTACTGACATAAACTAAGACACTTGTGTCTTGAGAACAATACCACTGTTGTTTGAACTTAATAGAAATACGTCTGCATAGTTCTCTGTTCGTTCACTTTGAAGTGTTGTATCTTAGAAATGTTTCGGATTCTTCAAACGGGGCTTAGCATAACACAGATGATGAATTTGTTGTTTAAACGAAGCGGGCATGAAGCGTGACGAAAATTGTTTAAACAAAGATTTAATTACTTACCAGTTAGGTAATGTAATTAGTATTTGAATAATTAGGTAGCGAAACTTAAAGTTAAATGAACCTTAAACATTTTTAGGCTACACAGTTATTACAAACATCACACATGAAACCACGTTACGTTATAGCCTAACTTATGTTTACACTACTTTATTTTTTATTGTTTTTCTAATACTACATAGGTAGAGCCAGGAGCATAGGTACCCTAAAATTGGGTAAAATAAAAAAAATAAAAAAACACTTTTTAAGATGTCTATTTTGCAAATAAGTTTTTATGAACACTTTTACATCTCGTCTTTAAAATAAGACGACACGTAAAAGTGTTTCATAATTAATTGATGATAATGAACATAGTTACAACACAACATTAAGATATTCACTAAATAAATAAATATCGCTGGACATTAACACACAGCGCCACCTAGTGCCACACTAAGCAACGAGGCTTGTGTCGTGGACACCAGATAGTTGATATACTACATAGATACTTTTTTTTTTTTTTCGTAAATACATACTTATTATACATATAAACATCCATGACTCGGAAACAAATCAAATGTCCATGCTCATCACACAAACATTTGCTCCGACCGGGATTCGAACCCGAGACCCTAAGAACGTAAGGCAGCTTCACCACCGCTGCGCCATTCGGGTCGTCAAACTCACTGTTGGTCAGGTCCCACTGATGGGCAAAGGTTTTTGTTCATAACCTTCCACTCTTTCGAGTTTTTTTTCCGGCCAGTAAGTACCACACAAACTTAAAGCCGCTTAAGGGAGATACTATTATGACAGGTATATTCTCTTAGTCCAAGGGAAAATCGCTTTTCAACTTCGCGTAAGTGTGCGTCTGTACACTCCCAGGCTGCCGAGGTCTAGACCAATAATACAATATATTTTCAAATAGCTCCTGTAGCGAATTTATGGAGTATAATTGATCAGCTGATCTCAATTCTACGGTTCAGTGAGAAGACCGCGTGACCCCAAAACCGAATAAAAAGCCTTTGTTGTTTGGTTTCCATTTTAAATTTACCTGCGGCTTAACTGGTGAGGCATTTGCGTTTGTTCTGTGAAACCAGTGGTATAAAACCTGCATCCCTTGCCAAGTTGACAATCTACAATCGTTAACGCTAGTAGAAAACTATTCAAATTAATGGGAATGACATCATCTCAACGTTAAATCACGTGATCAATACAAACGAAAAGTTTACATCCTTCAAAATTATAGAATAGAATGTTATCGTTTCTACAATGTTGATCGCTAAACTTTTTGGTAGGAACGCTCACCATACAGTAAAGTGTAGGTTTTTTTTTACAGACATTAGAGAACGAGCGATCGACTCAGTCGTGTCAACTTGGCTACCAATTTAGCGCTTTCTACTATCGCTTACAGGCGTTTACGATTGTAGAAAGAGAATCGATACGAAACGTTTGTAACTTGGCTAGGGGCGCTGTTTACATACGTCTAACCGACAATAAAAGTTAATTTAACAACTTGCTGTAATTCTGGTATGACATAGGAACCTACGCGTGGAAGATACCTAATTCTGTTAGAGTAAATAAACTTATAAGTATATTTACTGTTTCAAAATTTTAGGTCGAGTGGTTTTGGAGATAAGGGGCGTCGTGAATGGTAAATTCTCACATCATGCAAGCAGGTTGTCTGCCCTTGTTACATGATTATTATATATGTGTAAGTTTATTTAGATTTGTATATGCTTTATGTATGTATGCATATTACTATATAATAGATAAACAACAGACTATCTGCAGTATTGTCTTTCTCTCTTCCTGTAATCCATCCAAAGGTTCTTTTAGAAAAGATCGCTTTCTGTGATAGACCGCCCATTGTGTCAGCCTATGTGAAACGATATATAATAAAGAATATTCTAATATATTCTCATCTATTTTATTGCATAACTTTATGAGTATTTGTTTCGAACTTACAAAAAGAAACATTTTTTAAATAAATAGCCTTAATTTTTATTTGCGACCCTCACCAAAGCCCTTTCATTTAATTTTGATACGCCACGCATATCCACAATTGGAATGTATAAATGTGTTCCAACTGTAGTTAAGTTTGTTTTAAAAAAACATGTTAAATAATACATTCATCGTACAGAACATTCTCCACGCGAATTGATTTCGCACTTGGCCGGTTTTTCCTACCACTCGAAAAAGAGTCACAAAAAACCTCATTATTATAAGGAAAATTTTAGTAATTGTAAGTAAAATAGTTTTAACCGTTCGAAAGTAGTTTCATGTCTGATTTCTGCAGTCAAAAGTTATTTTGACCGATGAACAATTTTGTCTGCGACAGATATAGGTAGGTACATACTGAGGTCGCCGCGGTGCACGGTGTGAGCTCGCGCCGTGATGGTATTGATTCAGTTTATTCGTGGACTGCTGCACTCCGCCATCCGCCATGCCTCCCCACACCATCCAGCCAATTGGCTAAATAAAGATTACGTCAAGCCGCTCTAAAACGCTACTGTATTTCACGAAAACTTTGCTAAATTATTTAATGGCAAACTGAATATTTCAGAGAATTCCGTTCTTTGTTCAGCTGAGTACGAGTTTGAGAGGCAGTTGCTAGTTTAGGAACAGTCATAACAAAGACGCCGCTGTTGATTGTAGATTGTAATTCTATTTTATTTTCGTATGCTATAAACATGAATAAGTGATAAAGACGAATTACTTAGTATACGAAAGCAATTTGTACCTGTTGTTTTATTAGGCCGTAGTTATCTCGACGGGAGTAATTTGTCTCAAGCGATGATCCTTTCATTCAAAGAAGAGCGCGAATCATTCTTCGTAATAACACCTTCGCTCGGTTGGTGTTAAGATTTACGATTTTATTCAATCCAACGTCCCGGTAAATTACGGGGAGCCGAGATCCATTAAGTGCTTAAGTGCCTCCCGAGCACGAAATTGGGGATGATAATGGAAATGGGTTCTTACTATGTTAATATGGGACTTTACACCGAGCGGACCAATTCACGCGTTGTTCTAGCAATATGCACGGCATTGCGGTACAACCGTTTATGTTATGAATAGCCCCTTGATTATGCTGACTCATTACTTGGTGGTTACTGTTACTTAGGACTGCGTAAATAGATTAGTCACGTCCTTGTAATATGCAGATTAAAAATGGGTGAACGAAAAGCTGTTATTAAGTCTGTACTTCCATAAGGAAATTGATGTTAATTATACTTTTTTAATGGAAATGTAAAAGGAACTTTAGGTGATTTACCTAAGTATATAACACTTCCTCTGCTAAGTTCGTAAGAAATAAAATAGTACGCATGTCAAACAAAATTTGGTAAAATATCCGAAAATGGAGTCCATCGGCGCGCTAGTAATATAACGGGACCCCCATATATGCCCAAGCAGTCTGGTTCTCCTGTTCTATGTTCGTAATTTATATAGTTTTAACCAACTTCTAATAAAGGAGGTGTTTATGTATCCGGCGCGTATCATTTTGCCGTATGTCCAAGTTGGCGTCAGTTTAAGACGCGGCAAATTTCTGCAAGGAGGTGGCGCTCCCATTTATCATTCATAACTTTCTTAACCGCTCCTCCGATCGCTCTATAAAGCTTCACGTTACTATACATTCTAGTTATGTTATTATAATTTATTAGTTTCGGCTCACTAACCCGATAGAAATGGAAATAGGCGCTCTCATTCGCAACTTTGGCACAATAAAGAAGTTCCAATTCCTTCACAGTGGGGCTACAAATGGGATAAGTTTAAGAAAGCAATCGGCCTTATATGGTCGTTATGGACCACTACGAAGGCGCGGCGTGAAAACCATTGGAAAGTTTCCCTTATCGCTTCATTTGATATAATTCTTCTACAATAGCTATTTCCGTTTTGGAAACTAGCACTCGATGAACTTTTAAAATAATTAAGTGCTAAATAAATGTTAAGGGTGAGCCGAGTCGGGGCGAGTTTGGCCCGGGGTCGTAGAAACAAAATTAATTACGAAATAGTCGAGAAAACTTTTGGGTTGGCGTCGCGTCGTCGGAATAATTGTTGCTAATTGAGTTCCATCCACCTGGGAAAATGGGGATGGTAGGGGATGAGTTACATTGGTGACTATGAAAGCGCCCGGCCCCACCCACCGCGGTGGAACTGCACCTAACGAGTCGCCTTCTAATTACACACATATGCTTGCTGGATGATATACTGTCACTTTTCGTGGGGGGCGAAGTAGGTCCTTTCACAGTTACTTTACCTCTAAAAGCCGCAATCCAATAGGAACCTTATAGCAATGGAAATAAGGAAATTTTGACAGACTTACCAGTGACAGCAACCAACCAGTAACCTTATTCCTATTAAAATAACGATCACTGTGATTATGACTGAGATACAAAGCCAGAGGTAAGATAATTGCGAAGTGTCTGTAGTTGCCCGTTCCAAAGCGTAGATCTCTATCGAGAAGAAATGGGAAAGAAACTACGCGGACACTCTTTTGAATTCAAGTTAGGTTTTACAATTTTACAAAGTCTTAGGTGCATTATTATTGCTTTTTAAATGTAAGATCAATGTAGAAAAAAAAAACAAATTATTAAGATCACGAACATGACGCGTGGAACATCACCATTCAGGTCAACAATTTTGAAGGCAACTGAATGATCTAAGTGACCGGTGAACGTTCCAATGAGGGAGCGCCATTATGTGGCGAACCCTCTACGCCGTAGACTTGTCCAGTCTACGACATTTTCTCGTAGCACCTCGTAGCGGCTGGGTGTCAGTGATTGCTATGAATTGTCGTGTTGTAACCGGTTGGTTGTATTGTATCAGTTGCCTTATCTCCGACTGGGGGTATCTCGTTAGTGGCGGTCGCGTCAATAGTATTAGGATTACGGTGCTGTTCGTCGCTTGATTGGTAATAAGCCAATCCTTCGCCACTGATTGGCTTTGAAGATTAGGTATGTGGAGTTACGGCTTTTCATGTTTATGAAAACAAAGCTGTTTCGTTACGCTCTAAGTTTGTATTGATATTGTTGGATTCGGAGATATAAAAGTATGAGATCATTGATAGGCTCGCCCTTTAGTACATGGGATCTAAACATAACTGGTGAAATGTTGGTGTAGAAAGAAAGAAAGAAAGAAAAAGCATTTATTAGCCCGCACAGGACAAAACACAAATAAAAATGGTTAAATTAACAGTACTTACAACTAATAAAAATTAAAAAGTAAACAAAGAGAAAAATAAAATAAAAAACATGAAATGAAATTGGTCCTGTACGAGGCCAAAAGGCCCCTATCTCAGCATGGTGCTGTAACATTTAAAAAAAAAAACGTCACAGCGCTGGTATTCTGATAGGGCCTAGAGTGATGCCACGGTCAGACACGGATAAATAATAAATACATAAAGTGTACTTATGGGTAGATCTCTGCCTAACCCGTGTGATGTTATTTGAGATCATTCAGTATGAGTTCAGAGTAGTGCCTACATTTGCTTTGGGTAGTAGATTTTAGTTGTATTATTATTCCGTTGACTTATGTAAACATAAACCACTCCGAATGTTTCTATGTAATTGTTATCTATACGAGATATTTTTTATTAGATAACCAAAATAAATTTTGTATTAATTTCTAGTTGTCTCTTTACATTATACTCATCTTTACTACTAGTACCTATTATTATAAATGATTGGCTTTGTAAGTTAGTAGTTTTAGATGTCAGACGGTCGGTCGGAAATTCAGAACCACTGCTGGTTCAATTCCAAAAAATGTGATGTAGCATATTTAAAACTAGTGGACGTCACGCGGTTTCACCCGCGTATTTCCCGTTCCCGTGGGAGTACGGGGATAAAATATAGCCTATGTTTCTCAGTAAAGAGAAAGAAAGAATCATCAGAAATAATTATTAAAATCGGTCGATTAGTTTTAGTCTGAAATCGTAACTGTTATGTCTCACTCTAACTCTTGGGTGGTTTAATAAAACACAGTTATATTTCTATTAGAGCTTGTGCGACACGTCCGCTCGCCTCGACCGCTGTCAAGGTAATGCCGAGCAGGCGGGTCGCAGGAGCACATATTTATTTAATTATTTTACAGTACATCACATCTCTCCCTTTCAATAGATTTTTAAACTAATCACAATGACTACCTACTCTGAATTTAATCTTGGTTAATAGTCACTATTTATGCTACACGTGCTTTTATATAATTCTAGTATTTGAATAATTTTAATCTGTTATCCTATAATAATCTTAATACTATCAATAATTTATTACAATACAAATTCAATCATCCGTGTCTAGTTCTACATCACCATCGTCTTTTTTGCCGTTTTCCTTGTGAATTCTCCATTGTCCCTCTATTTTATTGAGGTGAACTATGTTTCTTCTTATGTTTTGACCTAATTCATATTTTTTTTTTTTATATATTTATATCACCGTTTTTAGCTCTCATTACTGTGTGTGTGCTAGGGTTGAAATCAAGTGTCAATTTATTTTCTTTTTTCATGTTTTTAACTTATACCTTTTCTCCTATATTAATTTCGTTGTCTACAGCTTTCCATTTTCTGTCTTCAATCAACTTTCCCTTTTCTTTTCTGATTTTATCTCTATCATAAAATATACTTCTAGGTCCATACGTATATAATAATTCTGAGGGTGGCTTTCCAGTTGTACTATAGGGAATGCTATTGTACATCATGATATAGCGAAGGAGGTCATCCTTCCAATCAGACTTTTGGCATTGGCTAATTTACAAGCGCTTAATGATATCGCGGTTTTGTCTTTCGGACTCTCCGTTTTGTTGTGGCCAATACGGTATAGGATTGCAAAGCCTGATGCCAAATTCTGAACAAAAGGATTTTAACTCCTCGCTAATAAATTGACGTCCATTATCCGATATTATACTGACTGGAATATCTAGCCTAGAAAATATTTCTTTTAAAACATTAATTGCTGATAGGTGGGACTCTCCGATCCTGGGGTGGTGGATACGACTGCATACAGTCAAGTAGACATTCCCCAGGATCGGCGTGCCTCACCCAGCTTAGAGTAAATTTTACTAACATAGTTTATAAGTTTTCATTGTTACTAACAAATATATATATACTTAAGTTAAATTGATCATTATTATTAAGATACTAACAATACTAACTTAGTACCTAAGCATCATTGTTACTAATACTAAAATACTAACAAAACTATGGACTTCAGTCTGAAATAAAGTTTTATTTATTTATGGTTTCAGTAGATGTTATAGATTTCATAAGCTTAATTTCTTTGTAGCGGCTATAATAATCAATGACTACTAATAAGTTGTGTCCACTTGGCAGTGGGCCTAAAAAGTATATAGCTATATCAGTCCATGGTTGCATAGGTAATTTGCGTCCCTTCATTGGCACAGGGAGGCTTGGTCCTGATACTAGAGTGCAACTTCTACAACTTTTAACCATGTTTTCTTCGTCTTTATCTATTTTAGGCTACCAAACTTTAGTACGCAATCTACTTGTCATAGCAACGATACCTGGATGCCCTTCGTGTGCCGAAGCAAGCACTTGCTTACGTAACTCCGTGGGAATGATTATTTTGTTTCCACGTAGTAAAATATCGTTGTGCATTCAAAGTTCATGCTCAAAGAGTTTATAGCTGTTGACTT
This sequence comes from Xestia xanthographa, assembly GCA_905147715.2. Classification (NCBI taxonomy): domain Eukaryota; kingdom Metazoa; phylum Arthropoda; class Insecta; order Lepidoptera; family Noctuidae; genus Xestia; species Xestia xanthographa. The sequence continues at coordinate 22,132,116 of LR990642.1, read as the reverse complement.
TGGGGTCCCAGTTATTTCCAGAGAGAGCTAATTTGACTAATTGAATGTCTTCATCACTTTTAGATTTATTAATGATATCCTCTATAGGTACCGCCATTGGTAATTGTGATTTGGGCATAATCGGGTCAGGGAATCAGCTATATTGTTTTTCCAAGATAGTAAACACTTTGTAATTGTAAGCCTTAACCGTAACATCTAGCGTTCTATTCGTGCACAAGGTTTTGATCGCAGCCCTAATATTACCTCGAGAGGTTTATGATCAGTGATTGGCTTAAATTCTTTTAACCCATATAAATACATATTAAAATGTTCGATAGCCCAAACCAAGGCAAGTACCTCCTCTTCGGTCTGGCAATATCGTTTTTCAACCTCAGATAAACTTTTATGACCAAAAGCAATAATCCTAGGTCCTTGTACATCAATCTGAACGAAGCCTGCTCCTAACCCTACTGGGCTAGCATCTGCCATGACTTGTGTCCTATCGTGTGGATCATAAAACCCTAAGGTGCGAAGGGCACTTAAACTTTCTTTTAACTCCGCAAACGCAGCAGATTGTTTATCTTTCCAATATTCCGCTATGTCGGCGTGTTTAGAGAGTTTGTGTCTTAAAATTTCTCGAATTGGATCTTTCATGGTGCCAACCTTGGGATACATTTTCCAATATAATTGACAAGTCCTAAAAAACTTTGAACTTCTTCGACTGTTTTAGGTTCTCTGAATGATTTAACGAAAATATTTATAGACTGAAAATATATATAAATATATGTATAAACTGAAATATTTATAGTTTTGACGTACTTATCAAGGGGCCTAATGCCTCGTGGAGATAATTCATAACCCAGAAAATCTATTTTTGACGCGTTAAAAATACATTTTTTATGATTGAGGACCACATTATTATCTTCAAAACTTTTAACACATGTTTTAGTCTATCGTTATGTTCATTTACGTTACTGCCAAACACAATAACATCGTCAATGAAATTAACGACGCCCTTACAAGGCAGAAGCCTTTAATATCGCGTTTATAAAAGATACATGACTTCCTGAACTTTGGAAGAAGTTGGGTCATTGTAGGTAAAGGATGATTCTCTCTTATAATGGCTTTGTTAGCACATCTCATGTCGACACATAGTCTTAAGGTGTCATCACTCTTAAGAATGGGTACTACCGGAGAAACCCAGGTTGTCGTTTGATCTACAGGTTCAATAATGTCTTTTTTGACAAACTTATCAAGTTTATCATTGATTTTATTTTCGAGCGGAATTGGTACTCGCCTATATGGCTGACATATGGGTGTCACAGATGGATCTATAGCTATTGCCAATTGGACATTTTTTAATTTAGGAAAATTGTCTGTGTATACGAGGTTTATACTCACCCCTAATTTAAGCACATTGAGACACGTAGCTGTATGCTTGCCCAACAAATTACGGTTGCCATTTTTAATCACATAAAATTTAGCAGTTTTTGTGTCTGGTCCCACTACGATTGATGCTTCAATATTGTGTGATATTGTTTTGTCAGTTATTATAATGTTTTTACTCCCAGAGTCGATGAGTATATTTTCGTTGACACCTCCTACTTGGCAAGTTATTTCAGCGTCATCGTCAATATTAAATAATATAGTTTACATTACTGACTGGTGGTTTGGTCTGTAGTTCGTTTTTTTTTTTTTTTTTTTTTTACTGGTTTTTTTTTTTTTTTTTTTTTTGCTCGAAGCAGTGGGTGCTTTACGCTTGAGTTTCCTTTTTCGACATTGACTCATGAAATGACCTTTATAGCCACATTTGTCACATACTTTGTGTACGACGTGTATCATCACACTTGTGATTTTCACTTCCACATCTTGTACACCGTGCATTATCCGTGTGAATAATACACGGAGTTCGAGTTTTGTTTGTTCTTGTTCCAATCCTATTACCCTGTTCAGTTTTTGTTACTTGGAATTCCTTTAATTGTCTCTCAACGGTTTCGATTGAGTTGGCTTCTAAAATAACCTTTTCTATTGTAACGGAATCTCCTAACTGTAGTATTTTCTTTCTAAGGTCTGATGAGGTACATTTTTCAGCAATATGGCAAAAAAAAGTCGTTTTCCAGCAATAGTTTTTGCGTAAAGTTACTTAGTTTGATGTACGAATGCTTGGTTGACGGCTTCGTGATGAGGTCTTTGACACACAGTATGTATACAGAATTCATAGACAGATTTGGGTTTATACTACTCAAGACTGAACTTTTGGATTGGAACATGAATCATTTAATTTTGTGGAATTGCATATACTAGTACATTTTATACCAGTATATGTGGAACTAGATGGGTATTTACCCATTGGAATAGTGTACAGTGTGTATTTTGTCATTTTCTTTCGACTTGGCTAATACTTACAGGCACGATTGGTTGTTGTTGTGTAGTCGGTAGCTTATTGAAAAAGAGCAAGAGTCAATAGATTGATTTAAAGTAATCCGTATTACCGTACTAATCATATTTTTCTTCCATAACTATATTAATTTATTACCTATTAGTTGTATGGAAATAAATAAATGGAATAAATAAAGATTCTAAGAACGATAATGAAAATTCTATTAATGATACTGTAATATAACCACTAATTACTGTGATCATTAAGTAGATAATCGTGCGGTATTACTCAGAATGTAAATAGTTAAAATTAAATGTAATGTGGGTAAGTCGAGAATGACACGGAGAATATCTCACTATGTTTTTGGTAGTGATAGTTCTGCGGTAGTTATACAATGTGGATACTTATACAGTTATAATGGACGTGCACACCAGCTACACAACAATATTTTTTTGGTAAGCATTAGCAGGCACTGGTTATTTAAGGCTATTTTGACCGAAGATATCAATTGTCAGTAATTTGCTTACACTTAAATATTTTTTATTTTACTTAACAATATAATTATTTATCTCCATATCCCTTTGTAAATTGAATAAGAGGAAATAGAAAACAATATTTAATTGTGACGAATTAAATAACCTCGGTCATTCGCCTTTTTTTATTTTTATTTTACTCACGTTCTTTATCCTCGTCGCCAATGTTATGTCTCACTCTAACTCTTGGGTGGTTTAATAAAACACAGTTATATTTCTATTAGAGCTTCTGCGACACGTCCGCTCGCCTCGACCGCTGTCAAGGTAATGCCGAGCAGGCGGGTCGCAGGAGCACATATTTATTTAATTATTTTACAGTACATCACAGTAACAAACACACAAACAAACAAAAAATAAATCTTTCCTCTTAATAATATTAAATTAATATATTATTAAGTATAGATGTTCCCGTGGAGTAATTTCTGACCTTAACTAGAACGAAACCGTGGGAATAAATCGGGTGGGGCTGTGTCGGTGCACAGGGCCGTTGGTTTTAACGTGAAACGTCTATAACACATATCAATCACGACGACCCGAATCAATATGTCGGCCTTATCTCGATTTTACTTAATTTTTTACACTTATTGGTTATTTTTATTTATTTTTTTACACTGATTGGTTATTTTTAACTACAAATATCGTTCAAGTCACATTTATTATTATTTAAATCGATTAGTCTAAATGAACTCTGTAAATACATGAAAGAATCACGGCGCTATCACGTGTGAGTCGTGAGTTATACTGAAATAGAAACCAGCGAGAGCACCGGTTTCCGTTATTCTACGCAGTGACTTCCCTCGCCGTCCCGCCCGGCCCCGATGCAAACTCAAGGTCTTAGCAGCGAGCCGTGTCGACGGCGCGTTCGTGTTCCACGCGCGCCTCAAAGAGAGTCAGCAAAAAGGGAGGGGTCCGTAAGGACCGATGCCTGCCGGGGTTGTGGGACTGTTCGAAAGAGATACCGTGGCCCCGGAACACAAAGGGCGATGAAGGAACATGGATGGGTTTTAGTCAGCAAAAGTCTGACACTCCCTCCTGCTCCGCCCAGAGCGGGAGGAGTTATTTGATGAATTCCCATCCGAAAAAAAAAAAAAGGTCTTAGCAGCGAGCTGACTATATACGTTAAATAATGACACAAAATTCATGTTTCAACGATGAATATTTTTGTAGTTATTAATATCAGACGATATAGACCAATTCGTTACGGTCCGATTTTCTGACATGGTACCCCGTGTGTGGTACCGATTTTAAAGACGTTTTACGTCAAAACAAAATAGTGTAAGGATAAAGTCCTTGAATGTTGTCAGTTTATAATAATAACAAATTGTGCCTACCTACCTGATACAGGAAGTGACGTGCCCATACATACATCACAAAGATTCAGCGAGTCATCTACTTATTAAGATAGGAGCCCGCTATACAGAGTGTATTCTTGAACAACTTATTCCATCAGTACAGGTTTTGTGTTAGCTGGAGATAAGCGTAGAAATTATAGTGTTTTGAAAGTTAGCTTTTGTATCGAAAAACAGCAATTTATATAAGAATTAATGTGAAACACATTCACCGTAGGAAAACAACATATAACAAAAATAACTGGTTATCGAGCAGATTAGTAATTTACAGTGGATGCATTTAGTCAGTCTTGATTGATTGCTTCATATTTTTTTTGTTTACTGATAGGTACTTGACGCAATCGTTTCCTGTGGTCAATCTGTATTTATCTATTTACCTATACTTAACCTGAAGTGTTTGTGTGTATGCATGAACGCGCTAATCTCTGGAACTTCCTGTTGATATTGATAGAAATCAGCATTTGGTTACTTTTTTCTTGAGGAAGGTTGCAAGTGGTTTAACATCACGATCGACCCTTACAAGCCGAGCGACGGCGGCGAGTGATACCGCGGGGCACAGCTAGTTTTAATATAAAAAAACAACCTGTATGTGTAGGTATGTACATCGGTACTCTGGCAGAGAGGCGAGGTAACTCGGTGAGGCGACGAGACCTAATTAGCATCAACTTAATGAATATGTAATGCTTGTTAGATAATTGAATTATACTCACCCTGAAAGTACCTAATTTTCATGCTGCTTCCATTTTCAGCTATACAATTTTTGTAACCAGTCATTTTTCAATGATGTATTTTGTTGCCGCTATAACATCATCTGCCTAGCGCCTTTCTTTTCCCAACTATTTTGTGGTCGGCTTCCAGTCTAACCGAATACAGCTGAGTACTTTACATGGAGCGACTGCCTATCATTCCAACAGTCGCCAAGGTCTTTGAGAACGGACTATGTGACCGATTACTGGGGTTTCTTGAGAAGACTGACTGCCTCACTGACCGACAATACGCCTACAGGAAGGGGCGATCGACAACTGCCCTTGCACGTGAGGTCATCCGCCATGTAATGAAGGCTCGGGAGGAAAAACAGCAGGTAGCAGTGCTCTTCTGCGACCTCTCAAAAGCTTTCGATGTCGCGGACCATGGCGTGCTGGCACGGAAGATGAGGCATCTTGGAATAGAGGGAAAAGCGTTAGACTTGCTGCTTGACTTTTTAAAAGGCAGGTCGCAAGTCGTGATGGGTGACGGCGGAAAAGTTAGATCGGACCCTCTCAACATCACTAAAGGTGTACCACAAGGCTCCTCCCTTTCTAACATCATGTTCAGTCTATTGCTCAATGACCTACCTGCAGCAATAAGTGAAGCTTACGTCTTTATGTACGCGGACGATGTGGCTGCAGTCGTGTACGCGCAGTCGATGGAGAGACTTCAAGAAAAGCTCAACTTAGTGGTGGGGAAAATTAACAACTGGTTTAAAATAAATGGCTTGGTACTGAACACAACCAAGACCCACTACATGCACGTCAATCTTTCCGGTCGAATGTGTACTCCACTGTCACTTCGCGTAGGAAGCAGTGTGCTCGAACAGGTACACGTCACCACATTTCTCGGCTTCGAACTGGACAGTTCTTTAACTTGGGGGCCGCATATTGATAAAATGTGTGGCAAACTCGGACGAGCATGCTTCGCTCTGGAACGATTAGCGCAAACACTCCCACGTAAAATGATGAGAGGGTGTTATTTTGCGTTGGTACACTCGGTGCTGCAGTATGGCGTTGAGTTCTGGGGCCGGGCTGCCGATTGGGAGCGAGCCTTTAGAATGCAGAAGCGTGCTGTGAGAGCCATTACGCGATCACAATGGGATGCCACTGCGAGACCACTTTTTATACGTCTTAAAATATTGACTGTCCCGCCATGGTCATATTGCAGGCGGCGATATACGTTAGGCAAAACTTAAATGAATACAGTAAACGCGGAGATAGACATAATTACTGTACTCGTGGTAGAAACAAATTAGCTGGCTACCCACACACCCTATCTAAATCTGGAAAGTTAATTCACGTTATGGGTCCATCGGTATACAACCGGTTACCGGATAATATCGTGAGCGCGACATCTGACAATGCTTTTAAAGCTAAACTCAAAGGCTGGCTAACCGACCAGGCGTTATATGACCTAAAGGAATGGTTTTAAGTAATTTGACGAGATTAGTATGTGTATGTTTATATTTTCTGTTTTATTGCGTGTGCTCAAGTATTGTAATTTTGTTTAATTTATGATAATTTGAATTGAACTTTTATTTATTTTAATTTTTCTGATGCTGTTTTTAATGTACTTACAGTGATTTGTGTTTTTACTTTTTATTTTACATTTTTGTTCAAATCTGACCTGTAATTCTTACCAATTATTAATAAAAAAACTAAACTAAACTAAACTATCTGACCGCTAGAGCCCAGTTCATACTGGGTAATACGATACCACTTTGGTATGACTGGTTGTCAGACTTTTTGGGCCACTGACTACCTGTAACGACTGTCAAAGATCTACAAATGACAGTCGGGATCAACAGAACGTGCTTTCCGAGGCACGGAGGAAACTTGGTATGTAAGGGTGGTCACCCATCCACAGACCACCCTAGGCAAGCTCGGCTTAACCTAAAGATCGACCCGAGCGGTTGTTATTATTTAGCCACGAGGTCTTCGCCGCTATAACGACAAACAATAAAAACAAATAAAAAATTAAAGGGGGCTCCCTTAATACGACGGTACGGAACCCTGCATGCGCGACTCCGACTCTTACTAGGCCAGTTTTTTTTTCCTAGGGGGTACATTCTCCTTTCACAGTGTGCCTGGTTCACGTTCATACATCTGGTCATACACGCTTGCCGCGTACGAGTACTACGCACCAAGCCCTAGGTGCGGATCTATCCGTCTCTCTCACTCGCACTCATCTGCAGACGTGTGCGAGAGGGACGGATAGATCCGAATATACGGACGAAACGTTAGAGAGTAGGGCCTCTGACCTTTCTGAAGAACATCAACATGCAACTGGAAGTTCAGATAGACAGTCCCGCGATGTAAACTACTGTTGCATTCGGTTAAACTGGAACTCGATCCCAGCTTACTAGGGAAAAGGCTATCCAGATGATCATGCTTTGAGAACAGTGGTTATTATGTTTTTTTTTTTAAATTAATATTAAATAGGCCTTCTAACTCGCGACTTTAACTTGCGACTTAAATAGATGCTGCTGCGGATAATAAAACTTGTGGCAAAGCAGAGCAAAGCGCTTTGTGCGAATATGTGGAACATCGACAAGGTATGGGTGTAGGTACGTCTGGAGTCTCGATGGAAGAAGGGAGATGGTGGAATGAGGTCTTGGAGCAATCTCCAAATTAAATGTCCTGGGTTTTGAATGTCGTAGGACGGGGTCATTACCTTGGGCTACCAAAGCTCCTCAATGTTTACATTCAATAAATCGTGCCATGCTCCCTGGCGAAATCACCTTGTCTTTAAGAAGTATAATGTTACATAAAAAAATCTATGGAATGTCTATAAAATTCTAGTCCTATTAAAAAAAATATATATCTCTAGTTTCGACGTAAAATTATATTTAAAGTGGTTGCGCTGCGGAGTATCCTTCCCGGAGAAACCACCATGATATATCTATTACTATACATAGTATAAGCAATTATATAGTATTAAATAATTCTATTACAATTCTATATTGAACTAGTACCCCCAAATACTCGAATCTAATTTAAATATACGAACAAAACGGAGCCTCAAACTTTCTCTTCGAAAAAGTCGCTAAGCGCCTAGATTAAAGTTCTTAGCAAATAACGTTAACGTGAAATATAGGTTTGATACTATATATTTGTTTATACTATGAATATAATAGATATATTATGGTGGTTTCGCCGGGAAGGATACTCCACAGCGCAACCACTTTAAATATAATTTTACGACGAAACTAGAGATATATGTTTTTTTAGTAGGACTAGAATTTTATAGACATTCCATAGATTTTTTTAATGTAACATTATACTTCTTAAATACAAGGTGGTTCCGCCAGGGAGCATGACACAATAAATCAGTCAAAGTTTATTTGGCCGTCAATATAATCTCACTACCTCCACTAGAAGGTATTCTGCCTGAGAGATGATGTTATTCATGGCAAGCTGTTATTGGCTCCTGTCAAAATGCTAGCCGTTTGAACTGAACCCTGTCTAGCGTTTATGAAGCTTGGGCTATTACCGAACTTGTGTATGTGCAAGTTTCTCTATCAATGTAGCTTAGATAGACTGAAATATCGTTGTGAATTAGGAAAAGTTTCAAAAGAATTATCACAGTAACTTTAATATGGGACTACTTAACGTGGATAAGGATTGCATATTATAGTGTTCTTATGAACTCTTTTAGGTTTTTAGAAAATCAATCAGGCCCATAGAAGCATCAATTCCACAAGAGGGAGGGAAGGAGGATCTTCCTCCTCCCTAAAATAAATGTATTCCCTTTTGCCCTGTTTTATCTGATATCTTGGGCGATTCCTTGGTATTTAATAATGATGAACAGATGGTACTAGATGACATTAGTAATACGTTAATTATTACAATAAAAAAAACCGGCCAAGTGCGAGTCGGACTTGCACACGAAGGGTTCCGTACCACTATATTTAGTATTTGTTGTTATAGCGGCAACAGAAATACATCATCTGTGAAAATTTCAACTGTCTAGCTGTCACGGTTCATGAGATACAGCCTGGTGACAGACAGACGGACAGATGGACAGACGGACAGACGGACAGACGGACAGACGGACAGACAGCGAAGTCTTAGTAATAGGGTTCCGTTTTTACCCTTTGGGTACGGAACCCTAAAAACCGGCCAAGATCGAGTTGGACTCGCGCACCGAGGGTTCCGTACAAACTTTTTTCAAGTTTGACATCTCCAACTTAGTTCATAGCTATAGCCGTACTTTTCTCGAACTGCCTTTTAGTTAAAGATAGCAATAGCCTAAATAAAGTTTAGTTTGTGTACAACAGAATCGACACCATTGAATTGGCAAAGTGACGTCACAAGTTGCTAAAGCCATTCAAAATATGCAAGCATAGAATAAAGGAAAATATATAACATTCAACTATAGAACTCGTTAAAAAGCCGACATCAAAAGAAAAGTATTTAAAACCAAACTGTGAAAATACAACATAATGTTAAAAGCCCAACGCCGAAATGCACTCAATATACACGAGCGACCCGGTTCCATACATCCGAGGAAGAGCTTTTAATGCAAATCACAGGTGACATCGCCTGTTTTAGCTGTATTATTTTTAAATGGGATTGGCCTCGAGCCGCGACCAAAATGTTCATTGTGAAATGCAATGTCCATTTGTTGATGAATTTTAGATGTTGTTGTTCTATGATAGATGAGCTTTAGAGAGACTTAGTACCTCGTTAGTCTAATGTTCACAGGACGCGCTACTGATGTGAGCATGAGGTCCTGGGTTCGATTTCCAGGTCGGGCAAAGTTTTATTGGGATTTTCCATCAGTAATTTCTCAATAACAGCCACGGATTTTGGGTTTGTGCCCAGTTGATGGCAATAAGCTCTCCCCCCTATTACATAGGTGATGGAACTAAAAAGCGAAAAGTGGGTGCACTATAGTACACCTCTGCTCTGCCTAACCTCTCGGAGATAACAGGCGTGTTGTTATGATAGGAGTGAACAAAGCATCGACCATTATGGAAATTTATACACAGTCCTTAAAACAGTGGAACTTTGGATCACACTGTTCTGGTTATCATGGGACGGATGCTTCCATTCTATTGGCCAGAACTGCTAAGATCACTCTGAGAATAGTTTTTAGGGTTCCGTACCTCAAAAGGTAAAAAAGGAATCCTTATACATATACTTATTAGCCACTTGATCATATACTTTTTAGCCACTTGATCACGCGCATGCGTGGGTTTTAAGGTTTCTTCAATGAAATACTGTACTGAATTATAAATTGCTGTATTGACTTCGATCTGAACTAGATTCTTACAAAAGTCGCTGAACCCGTTACAAAAATGCATTTGTCTACTGATCTGATTGCTAGCGGCCCTCGTGGGCAAGTGTACCTAGGACACGACGGATTCCGATACTTATGACAGATAAGTACAGACATCAAGCTACCATAAACACTCAAATTTTCCCAATCAACCTTGGACCTGCAAAGTTGAAAATCTATTAAATAAATTTTACAGATTGTAGTTGCTTGATGTGTTGCGTATTACCTGTCCAATTAAACAACGTAGTTTTACCCACGCCGATCATCATCATCATCATTTCAGCCGAAAGACGTCCACTGCTGGACATAAGCACTTGGGGAGAGTGTCGCCACATTGAACGGTCGCTTGCGTTTCGCGTCCAGCGGATCCAAGCAACTTTCACCAAGTCATCGGTCCACTAAGTGGGAGGCCTTCCAACGCAACTCCGATCACTAGAATAATATTAAAGTCTTAATCATTTTAAAATCCCGGAGGCAAAAAACTTAAAAGTTTTCAAATTAACTTGTAAACTCATTCCAATTAGTATTACTCGTAAAGTTGGTATTTTATCTTCCCTAGTTTCTTATTGTTACAGTGATTCCGATCTAGTGACAGAAAAACATGAAGCACATTACAATTACGTCAGTTAGTTGAACATGGCCGTGTTATTTCTGGCCCAGACTATGTAAATGGATGTGGAATATCTACTGCTACACAGTTTACATAATACTGAATAACCTTATTTTAGTTTCGGATGCTTGACTGCATGACATGGTACACGTGCCAAGATTCGCAAGCACAGTCAAGCATCAGTCAAAGTCAAAGTCAAATTTATTTGCATAGATTGCAGGTACATAAAATAAGTTGTTACAGTAAAATGGGTGAGCCTTGTACAATCTACCTTTAGGCATGCAAACATTAATTAAATTGTTATCTATATTAAAAATAAATTAAATTAAATTATGGTTTACAGTCAAAAACAATAGATTCATATTATACAAAAAATAAATAATCTACTACATACAATTTGAAAAAATAATCGGAGAAACATTGAAAGAATAAGATAGGCATGTCAATATTAACCCGACAACGACAACGGTTACGACGCCGACAACGTTACGTGTATAGTTTTAGTTTCTCCTGGTTTTATTTTAAATACATATGTATTAGTTTATTGTTATTAGATGTTAATTTGTGTATTTTATCTATGGGCCTTAGTAGCCTGATAATAAAATGATTATTATTATTTATTATTATTAATTAAATTACATTAAATTATTCCATGCATTAAATTATTAAATTACAAGTCAGTGTCATTTAGAAAGTCATTTACTGAATAATAGCATTTTGCAATTAGTAGTGATGTCAGTCTCTTTTTAAAATGTTGAATTGTGTCATTTTTAATAATATTGGGTACTTTATTAAAAATTATTGTTCCCATACTAATAACACTTTTTTTGAGTAAAGCAGTATTACATCTCTCAACATGTAGTAAGTGTTTGTACTGACTTCTTATAGGTCTCTTCCTAGCCTCTGACACTGAGGTGAAAAGGTGCATGTGTGCTATTTCTAGTATATACATACACGGGAAAGTTAAAAGTTTCCCGTGTATGTATATACTAGAAATAGCACTCTAAATAGTATAATTACAATGTTTAAAGATATGTGCGACTGATTAGTTCTGTAAGAAGAACCTCTTGCTTTATCACGTAGACCACTGTACTAAACTAGAAGGGAGTGGATACCTTATAAAAAATACAAAATTATTGAATCCAATTATTGGACTATGCGGGAATATTAGACCTATTTCAGTGGTAACAAATCGTCACGACGGCCCTTCCACATGTTTCCCTTTTGCTTTTAAACTGTATTGCAACAATTTTCCCGCCAAAGTTCCGAAAGTCGGCGGGAAAAGGCCGGATATGATGGTGGGAGATGGGCTATTGACTTTTCTCGTTATCGCTACACGTGGCTTCAAGCCGCTCTAATAAAGTTCGTGAGCGATCCTCCCTACTTGCCCCACACTCACCGTGATAAGGAAAATGCTAAGGAGTTCATATGTCGGCAGTATACCCACATATTTGCCCGTAAATAATGGCATAAGGTAAACAGATAATCTATTTTAATAATATCTGGGTCAACTTCTACTGGCTTGGTCACAGCGGGCACTACTAACAACTCAAATATGGCTATTGGCTTGCACTAGGAGTTGAAGATAATGAATATGTGTTTTAAAAAATGTGTTTGTTCCTTCAAGAGCCACACATCATTTTAATCTACAATATTTACCAAACTTAATTCAGAAGTGTAGTAAAAGATCAGATAAAACTTTTCGGAGGTGGTGTTTTGGCCGTGTTTGCCGCAACACGCAAGTTATTTGAATTTTATTCAGACGAGCCAAAAGCTCTTTACTTTTTGATACATAAAAATATCAGGCCAGTTTTTGTCTGTTTCATTCGTAAATATTGAACATAAAATATAGTAGAAACTTACATTATTTGACGTAAAACTCCTGGCAATGAAGCATGATTACAATAATTCAATAAAATATAGAGGGACACTAAAAGGTGCTTTTAGGATATTGTAAAACACTATGAAAAGCGCTGGCTCATGCAAGTCGGTAACATAGTACGTTCCATATTCGTTCGTGATGCAAACACATAAAAGTTTTGTGCGGCAGCTGTGAGGGGTAATGGACGTGAAATAATTTTCTTACTGAATGCTATCGAAGTTTAAGCGGCTCGGCGTTAAATGTTCCGTTATCCGTTGAAAACGTCCAAGAACAAATGTAAAACAATACAATTTTGCTGCATTTTAAACCGTACAAATTTTTATATAACTTTGTTGCACAACAATTTTACAGGCTTTTAAACCGTGCCATTTATATTTTTACCTTTACAAGCCAGAAGGGGTGAAGTGCCTGAGTGCTTATTAATATTTTTAGCCTGATGTGTAGGACAGGGACACAGGGTAGGTTTCTATAATGAAAATATAAAGCCTTCGGTCGAGACACATCACATTCATAATTTAGTGGACTAACTGACGTCGCGTATGTTAGCTGGCGCTTTAGTGCAGAATGAAAGTTGTTAAAAAAGTTATAATATAAATAAAAAACCCGACTGCATAAAATACATAACCCTGACTTTGCTGCCGCGCAATCGGTTAAAAAACTAAAGTACCCATGCTACGTGCTGAAAAATATAAGGTATTAACTTAGGTTTGGGTTATGATAGAAATGTTTTGCCACTGTTTAGTTTTCTACGTTATTAGTTCATATGAAATTTGAAAGTTCCTGAACATGTATGTAGATAACTTTGTTTTGTTGTTTTCTAACTATGTTTGTGCATTTTCAAGCTCAAAATTTTCTCAGCAAACACAGGTGCAAATTGTTTCCGCATATTTTTATTTCTTACTCAAACTTTTAACATGGTAAATATAGAAAAAACATTTTTCATTACTCGTACTCTGAAAGTAGGTCTGAAGTTGCCTGAGGAGCGGGTTGAAAGTAATACTTTTCAGCCCTAGGGAGAATCGTTTTCAACTGACAGCTGTCAAATTATTTAAAAAAAATGGTTCTTTTTTCTATTGAACCATGTTCCAACTTTCTATACAGCCACGATGTAAAATTGAAATAACATAAAGTTAAGTATTAATTAAAGAATATATATATTAAAGATCTTTATTATAATTAAGTTTCAACTATTTCTGTAAAATAACATAGATTTGGGAAAAATATTTACCATTTTTCGATGATGAAAATGAAAAATAGGTATTGGCTGAATAGCTGGCCGGCCACAGAAAAAAAAGCAAAATAGGTGGGAAAGCGGCAATAGGGTAGATGACACCATTAAACAATAATTCCTAGACACCTTTCTCTAAAAAAACACTTTATTTTGGGCCTGAAAACCCGATTTATTTTCAATTATTTGCCAAATTCGATTTTTAGTTGCTTTGAAATCAATAAATAGTCGAGTAATTGAGTTGAATAAACAGTGACGTGACAGTAGGCTATTGCCATACAAAGTCTATTAGAGAACCGCGTTTTGACAGCTCTTAAAAAGTATCTCAATTGATTGGTGTGTCATCTACCCCATTCGAATTCCGATCTTCATTAGTTTTTTCGAGTTGTGTTTTTTTTTACTTTCCTTGTATTCGTAATGAAAAGCACAGTGTTTACCTCGGGTTAAAGACTTATTTAGTCCCTCGAACTATTAGCGCCCTCGCTTCGCTCGGGCACCAAACCCCGTCTCGGGACTAAATAAGTTACTTTCACCCCTAGGGTAACAATGTACTATTTTTTATGTTACAAGATTTTGTTTTACTGGTGTTTTCAAGCGAGGGTGCAATTAAAGATTATGCTCTAGTATTTGCATAATATTGGGGCGGGTATAAAATAGGCACGCCGAGGAAAAATATGGAATGGGGAAAAACAATGGCCTGCCATACCCCAGATTACTAAGGCTTTATAATGAATCGCTGAATTATGGAAACAAAGGCTCGGGGTAAAGATGTTATTTACCAGCTTTTTACGTATTTCATGTGTAATTTTGTTTGTAGTATTCGGTTTCAATCGAAGAATGGAACCTCTATTATCTCACTTTCTAGATCGTATGTCACAGAGGTTTGTCTCGAGATCTGGGAATTTGAATTTCACGTTATGTTAGGTCTCGGCGCACAGATCGCCAGTCAAAGAAAAGAAAAAAAAAACAGAACTCTTTTTTAAATTTGACATGTAAAATACTTACACTACGTTACTTTCCTCCGTGCCTCGGAAAGCACGTTAAGCTGTTGGTCTCGGCTGTTATTTGAAGATCTGTGACAGTCGTTACAGGTAGTCAGTGGCCCAAAACGTCTGACAACCAGTCTTACCAAGGGGTATCGTATTACCCAGTACTTACTGGATTGTGGAGGTCAGATAGGCAGTCGCTCCATGTAAAATACTGGTATTCAGCTGCATCCGGTTAGACTGGAAGCCGAGCCCAATATAGTTGGGAAAAGGCTAGGCAGATGATTGACAGGTAAAATACTTCGATCTTTATCAAAATTTACAGGACAATAATTATACACAATTCCGATACTATAATAATTGATGAAGACAAAAACGTTAGATGAATAATAATTTATAGTGCCGATAATGTTTTTTTCTTGAGTCTGTGTCCTGCTTATCAATGATGACAATAGTCTCGCACTAGCTCCTGAACTATAGTTCGATAGTAGTAGTAGTGGAATATTGTGTGGTTTAGGTTGAAACCTTCATTGCTAAATCCCTACTTACTCTTCGCGAGTTTTTTTTTACCTTGTTATACAAAAGGTTACAAAAGGAAACGCCTCTGAAGAGTGATTTTATTTCAATCGATCGTAAGCTTAGGCGTTATCAAAAGGTTTCGAAGAAATACGAAATCTAAAAATAATATACTGTGATTTGTTTTGTTACAGAAGCTTTATGTTTCGGTTAGACAAAGAAAAAAGATGTATATTATTAGTAATCCATCCATACAGAGGTAAAATTTGTTTGTAAGTTTGTATGTAGGGGGGTAATCTAATCTCCGGATGTAATGATCCAATTCTAAAAAAAATTTCACTGCTAGGTGCTAGGAAGCTACATTTACGTAGGTGGTATAAATTAGCTAATTAAAATTAATCACAATTTTTGCGGAGGAATTTTTAAAAGGATCTACTTTTGAAAACTATTTTAAGGCTGGCTATTCGCTAGACATGTATAATATGACTACATACATTTTGTACATACTAACTAACTCAGGTAGGTAGGAACGTCACATAACTCACTTTACAGCTACATCAGTCCACATCAAGCCGTGCCCACGGGTAAAAAGGCCTCTCCCATAATTTGGCGAAAATACTTAGGAGTACTTGAAAATGTTGGACGGCTGTCTTGAGCACGCGTTCTAAAACTTTCTAAGAGAAGTCGTCCCAACGAGAAATCTCCTCGTAATCCGGGGAAGTAAGGTAGATTTATGATCCCAGTTACCGTGACACAGGTATTTTCACTAGCAGGAAAACTGACCAATACCTGTACGCATTTTTTCTAAAGTTATTTTATGTCGACAGACTGGGGGATGTTCGAACAATATTGACACTTCTGTTTATACACATTTGGGTCGAAACTTGTTTTGTGTGTTCAGTAAGTTTTGTTGCGAAAGCTTGTCAGTTTTGTTTGGCTTGTTAAAGTGATGCTAGTACATTATATAAGTTGATAATAGTTAAGTTTGGTATGTAAATCTATGGCAAACTAGGAATATATTATTGAAACAATAGACTTGTTTCCACCATCAATAAATTGTAAATCTATTTAGTCCGTCACTTAGAGTATTGGAAAATAATGGACACGTATTTTTTGTTTTTGTAAATCAATGAATATTGACAAAGATAAAACGCATCAAAACTCGGGATTGGGGGCTCGTGACGTCAGAATGCACTAAAAATTATACCACGGCGTGACACATTAAGAATTTTAAAAGCATCGTATGTTCGTCAATTTTGGTTTACGTTACAAAAGAAAAAATACGTGTCAAATATTTTTTGTTAATCTAACTGACTGACTAAAACAAAGATTTTTTTAGTTGACAAGCCTATTATATAGGTTTGGCGTATACATAGGTAGACATAATCTTCTGTGAGCTTTTGGCTAGTGATCTATTCTAAGCTTTAGATGGGGTGACCACCCCTGAGTTTCCAGTGTAAAGCACTTAAACGATTATGGATTTATAGTGTAGGACCCTTACCCAGATAACATCATGCAGGAAAAAAGTTGCAGTAAGGAAACAGGTAGACATGGGAAACGGAGAGTCTAAAATGTTAGATTTGTCGGTAATCTATATGTCGAACTAGCTTTTGCTCTCGGGTTCGCCCGCGTGTATGTCGAAAATTATCCCAGGAGATTGTACTAAAAGTATCTAGGTCATGATCAAAGCAGTAAGCAGATTTTATAAAAAAAATCCATGTGATGGTAAAAGCCAGAGTAGTAAGCTAGCTTAGTCTGTAAGCTTTCCTAAAATCATCTGCCTAGCCTTTTCCCAAGTTAAATTGCGGTCGGCTTCCAGTCTAACCTGATGCAGCTGAATACCAGTATTTTACATGGAGCGACTGCCTATCTGACCTCCACAACCCAGTTGGTACTGGGTAATACGATACCCCTTGGTAAGACTGGTTGTCAGACTTTTTGGGCCACTGACTACCTGTAACGACTGTCAAAGATCACAAGTGACAGCCGGGACCAACTGCTTAACGTGCTTTCCGAGGCACGGAGGAAACTCGGTATGTAATGGGTGGTCACCCATCCACAGACCAACCTAGGCAAGCACGGCTTAACCTAAAGATCGACCCGAGCGGCTGTTATTATTTAGCCACGAGCTCCTCCTAAGCTTTCCTAAAATGTAAAAAAATAAATAAATATAAAATACCAAAACAGCGACAACAGGTGATTGTTGTAAACACTTTCCTATCTACCAATCCCATATCGCGGTTCAGCTTCCCTACCCATTTCATTCACTTTGCTCTCACGATATACGTGCCGAATGTTCCATTTCACCAAATTCTTGTTTTGCTCCTCTGAAAGATCTATACGTGTTATTTTGTTAGTTTAGGTAGTGACTGCTATGATGACGAGTATTGGAGAAGTATGAAAGAAGAAGACAAATGCAGCGCCAACCTCCAATAAAGTGGAATATAGAAAGGAGAATGAAAATGAGATATGATCTTTTATGCATACCCTTTCCAGTTCAAACCTGTTAAGAATTTGAATCCATACCCACGTGTTCTCGAGGGACCTCATGGCTAAATAATAACAGCCGCTCGGGGCAATCTTTAGGTTAAGCCGCGCTTGCCTAGTTTGGCCTGTGGATGGGTGACCACCCATTTATAAAGGGTGTAAAACACCTCTTAACGAAGCCGAAAGGCACTTGTTCTCCTCGTCATTGCGATCATTTTTTTGTTTTACACCATACCTGGGATCCTTCTAGTTACGGAGATATTGGGGGTCAAAGTTCCAACTTTTTGACAAGTTTTTTTTTTAAATACAAGTTTTTAATGTAAGATTTTCACGGCCCCCGTACTATTCAATCCATCCATCAGCACAATGTGTTGAGTGCATTACATTGAGTTCTACCACAAAACATGGTTTTTCACCCAAAAAAAAAAGTCGTTTCCCTGCAATAATTTTTGCGTAAAGTTACTTATTTGATGTACAGAATGCTTCGTGATGACGTCTTTTACACCCTGTATACCAAGTTTTCTTCTTGCCTCGGAAAGCAAGTTAAGCCGTTGGTCCTGGTTGTCATTTATAGATCTTTTACAGTCAGTGGCTCAAAATTCTGACAACCTGTCTTTGAGTAAGACAGGTTGTACTAACTGGGTTGTGGAGCTCAGATAGGCAGTCGCTCTAAAATACTGGTATTCAGCTGCATCCGGTTAACTGGAAGCCGACCCTAACATGGTTGGGAAAAGGCTAGGCAGATGATGATGGCCGACTGGTTAGGTTTCCTAAGATTTTTCTCAAATAAAACAAAAACGTAATCGTATCACTAGTTAAGCCTGAAACAACGAATTTAAATAGGAAACAGATTAAAGGTTCTGGCAACCGTAAAATCTACAATAGATTAAAAGCTAAGGACTTCATTACTTAAGGCATTTCAGTAAGCCTATTGGGGTCTAATCTATTTTCCTCGAAGCAGCCAGAAAGGAATGTTAGCCTACATCCCGGCTATTTAGAGTTGAATTAGGAAGTTCAACGTTTCTATTTTGTTAAGGAATCTTTAAAATTGCTCGCTTCGCTTTTTTATGCTTTTAAAAGCAATTTCCTTTTACGGAGTCAGAAAAGTAATTGAAAACTCTAGATGAAACCGCTGCGTTGCATGTTTCATTTTTTAGACTTGGCTTTTATTTTTCATTTGTCTTTTAAACTAGTTAGTCAATTTCGTAATTAAAGCCGCTTTCAAGGTAAACCATTACTCCACCACGTTTAAAATAATCAAAAACAATTCGAAGCAATTTCTTAATGAATAAAGTACAGTTACCAATAACGATTATCAAGAAAGTCGTAACTGCAAAAGTATTTACGACTTTCTTACTTTTGATCTCATTTTCCTTCTCATTGGGTAGAAGCAATCTATTTGGCCAGTAACTGGCGTTAACAGTTGATCCTCAGAGCTTATACTATCAACAATATCTGAGGAAGTTCTGCGTGGTTCGCAGGAGAAAGGCTTAATTACTGTTCTCGATGAACTTAAATTAAATTTTGAGAACTGTATAGTGACTTAGAACTTTAATTGAAGCAAGAATATGAGATTACTACAGGTTTTATTCAACTGTTTTATATAACTGTTAAATCTATCTGGATAAATAAAAAAAAACAATTCCAATTTTCTCGTTTATAAAGCGTTATCGGCTGAAAACGGCTCGACCGATTTAAATTTGGTATTTTTTGGTAAGCGCCTTTTTATTTTTTTTAATTAAAAATAGCTCCTGTGTGAATCCGGGACGGTTCTCTAGTTTTGAAATAAAACGGGGCTAATTAGTAATACAAGTTGTAATGATTGGTTGACCAAAATGACAATACTATAAAGGGTGTAAAAAACCTCTTAACGAAGCCGAAAGGCACTTGTTATACCCGTCATTGCGGTCATTTTTTTGTTCTGTACCATACCTGGGAACCTTCTAGTTATGGAGATATTGGGGGTCAAAGTTTCAACTTTTTGACAAGTTTTTTTTTTTTATAAATACTAATTTTTAATGTAAGATTTTTACTTTAAACACCTCCACGACCCCCGTATTATTTAATCCATCCATCAGCACAATGTTTTTAGTCCGTTACATTCAGTTCTACCACAAAACATGATTTTTCACTCCAAAAAAAAAGTCGTTTCCCAGCAGTAGTTGTTGCGTAAAGTTACTTAGTTTGATGTAAAGAATGCTTGGTTGACGGCTTCGTGATGAGGTTGTTTACACCTTGTATAGATTTAGGGCTATAAGCATCAGTAACTACACGTTCACCTGAAAGGGTATGCATGGGGGGGGGGAGGGACGCTTATCCTTTCACTCTTAAGCCGTTAGATAATAGACACATGGTAAGGGAGAACCGAGGTAGTAGAAAGTTGCAGTAGTGCTTTATTAACTTCAGGTAATATAAAGAAGATACATTTTTTGCCATGCTTTGATGCAAGGTTGTGTCGAGTAACTATAATAGGTATTATTTTTGTGCATTTAAAGATATAATGTTATTTGAGGACTTGAAGAAAGAGATGCAAACATTTACACAATCACAATGAGAGTGTGACTGACTTACATAGCAAAGGTGCCCTAGATTTCGCGATAGAAACACTGAATAGACAAATTCAGGGCACTAAACAAATCAACCTACAATGCTAATCAAATCTGGCGCTCCAAATTGCACTTTCATTTCGTTTTGATAAACTTGAATGTACAGGTTGCAGGTACAATGTTGCAGGTGCAATTACGCCAAGGTTATAAGCTGCTGGCTGTATGCAGAGCGACTGGCGGCTGACCTCCACAGCCCTGGGGAAATCAAGATTTCGTAACATGACGTTATTAGAGCTTAGGTAAATATCATATAAGTCACTTAACAAGACACCCAAGGGATAAGATAAGATTGCCAACCAACGAGAATTAAAGAAAACTATTGCTCATTTGATTTCCGAGCTTGCGATCGAACAGTACATAGGTACATCCAAAGTTAGAACGAAATCTTTTACAAGTTTCCGAATATATTCCAGTCCATTTAACCGTACTCGGTCCAACTTTAACATAGTACGCGCTGGTAAGTACGACATACCTCGCCTGACATAAGCGTTTAAGAACGGGTTCTTTAGAGGCCCTTGAGCGGATGAAAAGACGTAAAATTTGTTATTACGGCCCTCGGGGTTGGTCAGACATTTTATTCTAAATACTCGTGTAAGAAATAACCAACCGTTTCTGGCTAGGTCTCCTGAATAACGTTGTGTTGGTTCGGTTCCCGAATTATGTAATGCACAAATCGAGCAATATCTGTAACATGTATGGCGTTTGTTTAAATGCAAGTACAGTGCCAAGATAATGATTTATACGTTTGTAAATTAACAATAAATTTGTTGTTAATGGAGGGCAAATATTAGCGGGCTCGAGCCGATGGAGGCTAGTGGGGCGTGCTTCAGGCTGGAGCCATGCCAGGCAGATACACGTCTTGCAGCAAGAATACTGCTGTTTGTCTTCATTACACTCGCTCTTAAGATTAACTTAAGACGTTTATCTCGGGTTCCAAAGCGCACACCATTGCTGCGACGTCGCAAGCAGTAAGTAGTAGCAGTGCACTAACTAGTTCAGCCGTTACGTCACTTTAGATGCTTTTACTGATTTGATTTGTTTGGGGTTTAATCTATTGTTCCGGGATTGTTCATATTTACGATTGAGAGCGACTTAAGCAATAATTTCATTATATTTAGGCACAATAAAGTATTTAATTATGAAAAATGAAATTAACTTATTCATTAAAAAAAAAACAAAATATTCTGTTTCAAAATATTATGCACATAAATATTACAACAGCACATCTTTCATAACTTCTTGCTGAATTTCAATCTGCAACTCTTCGTCGCAGAAATGAAAACTTCGCAGTGTCTCAAAGGGCCCTAAATCGGCGACTATTTGAGAGAAAAATGACCGAGCGTCTCAGGGCACAGTGCAAAACGCTTTACGAGTGATGCCTTAACATTTTTTATTTCCTACGCAAGGCTACCTCCGAAAACAAAGTATGAATTAAATTTATGAATGCATAAAATTACTGGTGTGTCTTTAACGAACATCAAGCTGTATAAACGTGTAAAATCTGGCGGGCTGAGTCGGGCTGCGCATTACGTATTCCAGTTCGGCGAGCGAATATTTCGACAACAAACATTATGGTAATTTGGCCGTATAACGATCTATTTTACACCTGTTTACGTAAACACGCTGCCTAAGCTTCGGAGACGATTTTTCCCTGCTCACACTAGTTCGTTAGTCGCCAAAACGATCGTTTATTTACACAGGACGCTGAATAAAATGCCACTTGTACTGTGATGAGGGTCTAATGTTTGAGGTCAGACCCAAGCTTTTTTGTTCCATGTCAAATGCTTTAGAAAGTCATTATTGAGTAATTATCTGCGATAAGGGCCGTTATGACGTTTTATTGGGCTTTAAATGGTGTATAAGGAGACAATTAGAGGCAAAATTTAATTCGAAACTTGTTGCTCAACACATTACATCGTTTTAATCAACTGGAGTGAATACACGGGCGTAACTTGTGCATTGTGTCAACGCAACTTTAAGATTATAATCGTAATACAAGTGCCACGCAGGCATTGCGGTGTCATACTACTCACTAGCTGTTGCCAACGGCTGCTGCGTGGAAAAACAAAAAAATAATTAAAAAATTAAAAAACCCGACTGCGTAAAAATAACTAATAACTTTAATTAAAAACTGGAAAGACAAAAAGCAAGTTCAGGCAACAGGACAAATTGACTGCAGCAGTCGGGACCCATTTGGATTTAATGATTTTAGTCCTGATCATTTAATAGGTCCCGACTGTTGCAGTCAATATGTCCTGTTGCCTGAACTTGTTTTTTTTTCTTTTCAGTTTTTATGTAGAGTTATTAGTTATTTTTACGCAGTCGGGTATTTTAATTTTACTTTTTTTATTTTACACTTTTTAGTTACATAAGTATACTATTTAAAATCCTCATGATGAGCCCTTTATCGAGCCGTTCAGTCTGCAGAGCGTGCCAAACATTTAAAATTGGCGCGAAAAATCCGCCATTTTGTTTGTTTTTATTTTGATATACCCAGTGTCACTCTCACAGTAAATACAAATCTAACGACATCTCTCAAGCTAAAATCCGTCGAGCCGTTCAGGCCACAGAGCGTGCCAAACAATTATACATACATACATACATACGTATTCATACATATTCTCGAAAAACATAACCCTCCTTCTGGCGCAGTCGGGTAAAAAGAACAGCGCTATCTACCGGTTCTAACTATATTTAAGAACCATGCAGATCTATGAATCCATACGATGCGCAAGCGTTCCATTGTCTTATGTCTTTTATCACACCGTGTGGGGCATGGTGTTCTGATTTACAATTTGGAACAACGCTTCGTCTCGTCTCGCTTCTTCGTCGTTTTCGTACCGACAACGCATCGTATGTTTCCTCTGTTACTAAACATTATGCTGAGTTTCATTGCAGGCAGGTTGCAAGTCACGTTCAAGAGTTTAAAGTCCAACTTAAGTTAGAATCACTAAGCGTTATCTTCAAATCTTAAATGTTACTTCGATTTATTTGACCGCCATAAAACGTGGGAGTTCTGGCTCAAGTTTGTGGCTAACATCGGTTCAGACCAATAACTCACGAGTCTCCTGAGGCGCGTTATAACAGGACGTTTGACAAAGAGCTGTTGCTGTGTGCTGTCATTGTTTTTATTTTAAAATCGTGTACTATCTACTGTTTCCGTACTGTGAACATTCAAACTATTAATGACAACCAGAGGAGTATCAACATCTAAACTTGCATGGACAACAGTTTCGGGACTCAACTTGGTATATAAATTTAAACTCTAACGTGTCGATTTAAGGTTAAGTTTGTGTGTTGCTAGTGAAGTGATCGCGGCAATGCTCATGAATACATCAGGACAATCCGGGTGACGCGAAAGTGCTTCTCATCATTCGACCTTCGGTAGTGTAAATTGTGGACTCTTGGGGCTTGCATGCAGGAATTGAAGCTACAAGCGTCGGTCGGCAGGTTCCTAGTTGTAAACTTGTAAACTTCTATGTAATATGTACATGTTTTGTATGTGGTATTTGTACTTATATTTAGCTAGTTGGGCGTGTAAAATTGTTAACTGAATACGTGTGTTTTTTTTTTGTAGGTATATTGTGTAGAATTTGAAGACTGTTATATACCATTATTGTACATGAAGTTTAAATAAATAAATATACCTAACAAAGACACAGAAAATTTAATTTTTCACCATCCAAGCCTATCAATGCACTGCTTAGCGTTGCGATCTCCAATTATCTACAAATTAAATATAAGCCAAATAAATCTTAGAAATATTCTTGAAACCACCTGTACATTGATAAAGTTCGTGTTGAAGGATGTATTATACATTTGTAGTATTCTTAGGAGCGTCCCCTCGAGACGCGGTGAACAGCGCCGTATGCAAACGTAGTCTTATGATTTGTGGCAGAGTGACAAGCTCTCATCGCGCGCCCCGCGGCTCCCGACGACACTCCAACACACCCTATTGTTGACTCGTACCGTGTACAAACTTATATCTACAGACAGTCTACACTCACGTACTAAAATCCACAGACAATAAACACTTGCCTAGTGCCTGGCCATATCCCCGATTCTTTTTAATTTCCAGCGAATGAGGTTATTTGGGACGAGCCCTAACTTTGTGGCTTCCGAGCTTCAAGTTATTTACAGTGCCTATTCAAAGGAAAATTGTAAACAGAACTAATAAATGGAATAAAATTCTTCTTTTCAAAAACTCCTAAACGTTTCTAAATAAACGTGACAGGGCTACGCTGTCCGTGTAGGTATACGAGGTCGACGCGGATGACGAGGACCGTCGGCATTCTGTGCGTCAGTGGAACGACGCGAAGCCTTATGAAAAATATGAGCGAGTTCACTGCACCGACCGGCAAACCGACTAGCCATTGAGTAAAGACGGTACCAGTGAGCACTTTTTTAGGTTCAGAAGAAGACTGAATGCTAACAGACGGTCGGTGAAGGACTGTAACTGGGCTTTGTTTAGAAGTAAGACGCTTCAATTCATCTTATTTTCATTGCAACCTTTTAAATAAATGCTATGATGAATCGTGATAATAAAATGAAACACACACGTGTCGTAGTGAATACAGGTTGTTTTGCTTTATACCATTTTCTTTTAGGACATTTAGAAACTAAGGAGAATAAATATAGAATAAATAGACTTTATTTTATTATTATATCTCGTCTTATCCCTATAACCGTGAAAGTGTTTGTTCCTAAAATATATTCAGGTTCTCGGAAGATCAACAAAAACAATCGTGAATAATACAAAAGCTTAACTAGCAATGTTAGCGTGTATTGAGCCGTCAGATGTGCCGCTGTCTATTGTTAGATGCAAAGCCCAGATTTACATAACACGCCCCGCATCATCGGCTGTGATTGTTTCGATGCCAGTTACAGCCCATGTAATTTGTAGGGATTCCGATGAATAAATGGCTTACATTTATAAAACGTTTCGTCTACTTTCCTGCCCAGTACAAATTCGGGTTTTAGGAACAATTTTTCAACTGAATATATTATTATAAACTTAGTTGCTACGAAAATGTTTAAACGTGGGCTTGTTATCTAGAAAGTTTTCGATAAAAAAGGTTTCGAGAGTACAAAGTAGACTGCCCACGCTGGGTCTCATCCTGATAATACATCACCACTTTGTAGGAAAAAACATGCGTTAATATTTCGCGAGGAATTTCATTATTGCGAGCCTTGTTGGCTTTCAAATAAATAGGCTTTTTATTGCTTTTCTTCGTCCGCCGATGTTCGATATTGTGTATCGGGTTGAGATTAGACAACACGTATTAAACATACTATCCCTACATTATTAACGTTACAGTAAGCTGGGGTTTCAGCACTGGATCTACAATTTTGCCGAACCGGGGTAGAACCTTGATAATGGCGCCCAGTCTTACCCAGAGATTAAAAGGTAAATTAAAAAAAAAAAAAAAAAACAATAAAATATAGTGAATTAGTTTGCACTCTTTGTTACATAGTAGGTAACAAAGAGTGCAAACTAATTCACTATATTTTATTGAAAGTTTTTTTTGTTCGTGTGAATTTCGGACTTTTGCATACGATCTTTGCCACGCTTTCTACCAGCAGCGTAGCTTAATAGTCAGAGGCCTAGGTGCAAAGATGAAGCTACTCCAGTTTTGGAAAAGAATTTATAAGAAAACAATGTTAGCGCGAGCAAAGCAAGCTTGAAATTTTATCACCCGTTTAAGATTTTCTTAGATTGCATAATACTAAAGCTACTTTATTGTCTTATACAGAAAACTTTCAGGATAAAGAGAAGAGCGAGCGAAGCGGGATTGAAAATTTCAGCATGCAGTGTGCTGAAATTCTAGTTTTTTTTATCATGCAATGAGAGCTAGTAGTTACTTACTCGTCTAAGTGAAAACGTCGACTTAAGTAGAAAATTTGCCGAATAAATTAAGAGAACTTGGGCACGGGCTGCAAGGGCGAGCAAGAACTAGAATAAATCAACTTGAATCAACTTCAATAACTAACTGAACGCATCCTACGTTCCAAAATTAAAATGAATAATCGATAGTACGTGCGCTGGATGCTAAGGACTTTGTGAATAGGGTTACAAGGACCTAAAATCGGAAATCCGGTCTTGAAGAATGAAAAATCATGATTTTCGACAAAACAGTCCGGTCTAGCTTAAAGTTTATCTACGATCAAACAAAAAACTGAAATTTTTGTTCCAAGTTATAAATAAAAAGAACAATAAATCATGTTCAGTAACTAAAAGTTAAACGTAAAAGTGTTAATTCATTTTTTATTACTAGATATAGCTTTTAAATTTGGTTTTGACCGCAAAAAATTGATTGAAGAATTGCTCATAACCAGAATCTTTCCAGTTATACTTCGTAAGTACGATGGCTCTAATGGACTCCACTGATAGTCTGTTTTTTTCTTTCGTCCAGAGTCCGGTATAAGACTAAAAATCGGGTCTGGCACAAAATCCGAGCAAAGTCCGGTATTGGTATTGAAAATCCGGTCAAGACCGAATTTATCCGGTCAGATGGTAACCCTATTTGTGAATCAAGTTTTTTTTCTCCTCTCGATATCATCTGCAATAAAGAGACTTTGTCTGTTACTTTTTTACGCCTTAACGGAGCTGGATGTTAACATGAGTAACCCCATGACCCGGGGTTAGGTATGATTAGTTTTTACCCCGGTAGTGCGATCCCGTGGAATTATTTTAGAGTTCCACGCAACCGAAGACGAAGGCTAGATAAGATTATATTTTCAAGGATTTCTGTTTACTCATTCTTATGTGAAGGTATGTATGTGTTGAAATTAGACAGTAACATCTGCAATGGCTGTCTTCTTCTTATCATTTGGGTTCCGCTAACAATTTCAAACATTTTTGTTTTATTTCGCAGTTTAAAAAGTTTTGCCGCATTATCTCTGGACAGTATCGATATTCTGTTCCAATTTTAAATATTTGAGTAAAGGATGCCTGGAGAGGCACGTTGTATTACTAATCATTAGCTTTTACCCTTCGGCATCGCTCCTTATAGTCGGAATTTATCCCACGGGAACGTTTTTAATATAGCTTAAGACAATCGGGGATAGTGTAGCTTCCTATTAGTGAAAGAATTTTTGGAATCAGAAACAGTAGTTCCGAATATTACACCCTATATCCAATTTTACAAAACCCCTTTATAATATTTGTATTACTAATAGGGTTCTCGTTTTTCACGGTACCCTAAGACACACTTGTGTGGCGTACAGTGAAAATTGTACACGAGGGATGTAAGAAGAGGGGTGAAAATGAGAAATGCAAATAGGTTGTTGAGTTCAGCGCCTCGCAGAATAAGCCTATGAACTTCTGACAAATAGTATTATGTTGCGATTGCGTCTCACACGGAAAATAAATAATAAAACGTTAATAAACTGGGATAGTACAATATATTTTATTGCCTCGATGAAGGAATTTTAAAAATGAAATATGTCACGTCCACAGGTTGGACACAATATTTCGTCAACATTCAATTTCCTGTCGTATGAAAACGTTACGCTCCGCTATCGAAAATGTCAGAATAACGAGAGGAAATCGAAATGAACTCAGCAGTTCTATAGCTATATGTATACATGGATACTTACGAGGAGAAAATAATGTTGTTTTTAAGGGGGAAGCGTAAGAGTAAACCGCGAAATTAAAATTTTCTTACATTTTTACAATTTGCAGGTCAGAATCAGATTGTATGTTGATTAAATTATGATTTCTTTAAGATAGAATAGTATAGTATAGTTAGATAGAAATATGATATTTACCGAATTATAATCACTAGTTTTATCAATACAACCCTCTAAGTTAATTTAATCCCATTGAATGGCTATTTTATGAAAAAGACATTCAAACGCTTCCACCTCAAGTGATGGTAACTTGCTGTAGATTAGGTTTACTAATCAGGGGTCAATAATTACAAAAAACCGGCCAAGTGCGAGTCGGACTCGCGCACGAAGGGTTCCGTACCATTATTATCAAAAAAAAGGGCAAAAAAATCATGTTTGTTGTATGGGAGCCCCCCTTAAATATTAATTTTATTATGTTTTTAGTATTTGTTGTTATAGCGGCAACAGAAATACATCATCTGTGAAAATTTCAACTGTCTAACTGTCACGGTTTATGAGATACAGCCTGGTGACAGACAGACGGACAGACGGACAGACGGACAGACGGACAGACGGACAGACAGCGAAGTCTTAGTAATAGGGTTCCGTTTTTACCCTTTGGGTACGGAACCCTAAAAAGGTAAAAGCCGTAATGTGAAAAAGATGAAAAGCATTTATGCAACACCTGTTACAGATTAAGTTATATTTCAATTTCGGATTTTTTAATTCTACTGCCGATCGAGCAACAGAATTAAAATATCCGAAATCACTTAAATTAAAATGCCTCCGTTTAAAATGCTCTGAAAAGTTTCCATCCATTGAAATGCAGAAGTTCTCATTTAAATTATGTGTCAATACACGAAGATCAGACCTGCGAGCCGTTTTCATAATATATTACATATTTACTATTGACATATCACAATCAGTATCACATTGTATGGAAAAGGAAGGAAAGAACATCACCTCGAGCTGTTACGAATCATACAATACTTGTGTGTATTGATGTTATCTATTTATTAAACACATATTAAGAGAACATTCCCGAGAGAAATAATCAAACTTTCTCGAACACATCTTTTCTTTTTAATTTTGTGGCCACATCTAAACCATAATCACACATCAAAACTCTCAGTTCTTGTATTTGAGTGTTTGACTCTTCAAACACCAGGTAGCACCAACAATATTGTAAAAAAAAAACGGAACAATATATTCAAACCCATTTAAAGTAAAAAAAACAATAACGTTAGTAACACTACCTTTTTTATCTAGATCTGCTTGAAAATTACTAACTCCATTTTCAGAAATAAACTTCTCAAGAGATATTAACTCCTAAGTTTTATAACACGACTCTGGATCAATATTTTTTCATCCTCGTATAACAACTGTACGACGACGTCCGCTCAGGATACGATCTTTACTATTTTTACCTGCTTTATGGATATGGGATATTCAATGTCCATACAGAATGACACAATTTGTGTCCTAATATGGCGGGTCTATACCTTTTAACGAAGATATTTCTATGCCTTGTAACGTAATGATGCCCATATAATACTAGTGTGTAAATACGATGTTATTGACAGCATATGACAGGGATCTAAAAAGATACTGTGTTTGGCAAAAATAGTGAATCAAGCAAACAAAACTCACCTCGAAACTTATTTGACTATTTTTGTTACTTTAATAGCCGGAAACCATTCGTCCGGTTACTCATTTACACGTACAATAGATTACCACAATAAATTAATTCATTAAACCAACACAGCGTTCAAACTCTGCTCCCATTTCACAAAATACTTCATAATAATGAAAAATACGCCCGATCCGCGGACAATGGCCAAAACAATAGAGCTTACACTGCAATATGTCATTCGTGTCATCAGTAGACATTTTCCCATTAATTTGTTTGGTAATTAATCTTTTTCGACATTAACGACAAGGGCTGCGGGATGACAAAGAAGGTGCCGACAGCAAAGGGTCATTGAAGCTTTGTTAACTCAAGGAACAAGAGAGGGTTTGATCTCTTTGTTTTGTGCTGAAATATCATCCTGATCGTTAACAAGGACGCTGCGTTCCGCTCCCGTCTTTGAATTTTTCAATGCAAAATGGACATAAATCAAGGCTAAGATATAATACGGAGGCGTATCATACGTTTGTAGTATTTAGATAGAGACTGCCCGTGACTTCGTCGATGCTGATTTCGGACTTCGTCGATGAACTTCAAGTCCCCTTTACCTCCTTTAAAAGGTAGTTTTGGAAAATTGATCATTAAGATTTTTTTTAAATCTTATGACAGAGGTTCTAAATATGGCCTTGGCGTTCTCTCACCACACCCCATCTACCCAGCTATAAAGTTTTCGAGCTGAATATGCTTGCTGAGAAACCCTCTGGCTTCATTGACGACCCGATTGGCGCAGCGGTAGTGAGGCTGCCTTACGTTCTTAGGGTCCCGGGTTCGAATCCCGGTCGGAGCAAATGTTTGTGTTATGAGCATGGACATTTGTTTCCGAGTCATGGATGTTTATATGTATAATAAGTATGTATTTACAAACAAAAAAGTATCTATGTAATATATCAACTATCTGGTGTCCACGACACAAGCTTAGCTTAGTGTGGCACTAGATAGCGCTGTGTGTAATGTCCAGCAATATTATTATATTATTATTATTATTATAACAATGTGTCAAATACAAAAACTGGTATTCAGTTGCGTCTGGTTAAACCGACCTGGTTGCATCTGGAAGCCAATCTCTGTTTATTGTGAACAATGTCTTACTGTTTCCGTCCCGCTGTTGCGATATCGCGGCCGGCCAAAAAGTATTCTCTGCGTCCCGAAGACTCGGTTTGGCATCCTACGACTTCGCGCGGTACATTTTGACAATTCGGGTGAGCGGGACGGTAAAGGTTAACAATGAGTTGTATCGATTATGATTACCATTGTAACCGAAGGAGCCAACAGTCAAAAGCTGCTGCTGTACTGTCGTGCCAGGTATGTCGGCAACTTTCGTACGCGTTCGGTTGACATAATGTCGATCCCGCCGACATGCCCGTCGGCTTTGGTGTGTAGGCTTCATTATGATCTAGTGCGACTTACGAGCTAATTAGGTAAATCAGCTGCCTCATGCCTGACAACGCTTTTAACTGAACACCGCCACCGACCTACATAGCTAACAGTATTCTATTAACTAATTAGTACATAATATGTTAGCGGAAAAGCATATAATTCCGTCAGTGATACTTCTAGAATCAAAATATATTTTATATGGGCCTGGTACTTTTTTTGTAACATCGACTAGATAAAAAGCAAGAAACTATATACGTATTTATTTGCTATGCTGGAGATACCTCAAGTGTTGTCACCTCAAGTGGCGTAAATATTGTTATCTTTTTCGTAACTATATTTTTGAGCCGTTTGGGGTTGATACTCGGGCCCATGGGATCCGTGTATATCACAGCCTTTTTAAAGAAATTTCAAGACGCTTAGTTGACACTTCCCGTGACCCTAGGGCAGAGTTTTACCTTGGCCAGAGGCTAAGCGTTGCCAAATGACGTGGCAACGCCGCCAGTACCCAAGAGTACCAATTTGTAACAAAAAATCCCCAGGTTAAGGTCCCTCAAATTAGGTCTATCGAGTGTGTTAGCTGTAAAAACTTTAGAAACTTTGGTCTTTCTGAAACATCAATTTGTTTCGTAGGTAATAAGTTCTATCTAGGAA
Source organism: Xestia xanthographa (assembly GCA_905147715.2). Taxonomy (NCBI): domain Eukaryota; kingdom Metazoa; phylum Arthropoda; class Insecta; order Lepidoptera; family Noctuidae; genus Xestia; species Xestia xanthographa. The sequence goes on along the minus strand of LR990642.1, from coordinate 22,100,201 downwards.
TGAAGTTAGTTGTTACTGTCATAGTTAAGTAACACAATAATTCCTGGCTTGCGGGAATACAAACCGCTAAGCGGAAACTGCAGCGCTGTGGTCTGTGGCAGTGCTGTGTGTCGAATAGTCCGTCGACGTCATTCACTCCGCAAGTTGAGGAATTGAACTGTTTATATTATAATCAATTGCATATTGGTGTCGATTCAAGATAGCAATAGCCTAAATTAAGTTTAGTTTGTGCAAAACAGAATCGACACCAATGTTTCTTCTCAGAGTAATTGGTTGGAAACACTGACCCCATCCCATATCTTCCCGTGGGTGTCGTAAGAGGCGACTAAAGGATTACCAGAGAATGGGCAGCAGCGCTCTCTGTGTCTTTTGAAAGAACTGTACTGCGATCGCCAACCCGCCTGCTGCTAAGCGTGGCGAATGTGGCGATTATGGCAAAACCCCCCAAAATGTGGCGACACTTGGGGGAGGCCTATGTTCAGCAGTGGACCAGTAGACGTCTTTCGGCTGAAATGATGATGAATGATGACTGACCCCATCTCATTTTAAAACACGGCTTTTTTACATGTGTTTTAGCCAATTTACAAAAATAAATATCATTGTAGCACGGTGATTGTCGGTGATGCATATCATAATCAGCCTGCCTGTAATGTACCCACTGCTGGGACATAGGCATCCTCCCTATGAGGGGGTATAAAAAAAATAAACCCTAGCATGAAAGGGTTTTCAGCCTATTTACAAGCACAATGTCTCAAAATGTCCTATTATTTAATTTTCTGATTACATAAACTCTTATTAGTTATTTGCCTGCTTATAGAATCTAATATTATGCGAATATAGACCATAACTAATTGATTGGGCATGGTTATGTATCATAATACCTAAGTTTATCCTAACTAATTTCGATATAACTACGGTTGATTCACATATGTTCATAACGCATATTGGTCGACTGACCTACTGTTTTACTTACCTAATTTTGATTCAACTAAAATCAATCGCACTAACGAACGATTAATCGAATGTTTTTTAAGATTTTGGATATTACAACTACGTATGAAATACCTACCTATTGGACGACTTGCCTACATACTGCACGCGCTGGATTGACTTCTAAAGTGGTGGGTAGTTACTGGCATGCATACAATCTTAACTTTAGCCTTTAAAATCTACATAACTTTTTGTTTCAATTGTGCCTTACATTTTCTTCTTAAGGCGTTATGAATTCGTGCATTATGCCGAATAATATGTCGTCCGCATAATTTATTACACAGATAACCATGCGTAACTATAACGTCAGAATTAAACAATGATTCATTATATTATACATTAACACGTATGTTGAAAATCCAGTTCTTGATTGTTTACTAATTTTGTATGCATATTATGCATAACAAACTAAAGGTAAATAACTGCACCAGTTACGCCACTCTCCAGAGACATACAAACACAACATTTGTGTTATCGTACTATTAAACCTGACAAAAATTTAATACTTGCGTTGGCTCTACGCAACGCCTCTAAATGGTGCCTGTTTATATTTGATTTGCGCCTCCACCAATATATAGACTACCAATATGTGAGCTGGTATTCTACTTTAAATAAAAGGCCTTTTACGGCTTTAGCTATATATTTTAGAATATGATCCACAATTTTACAAGAATAAAAATCAACTGACAATCCAGTATATAGACAAAAACCTCTTCTTTTTTCCTAAATTACTTTTACTCCAAAATCCTTTGAGAATCCGAAAACAACTATGAGCAGGCTGGTTGTTAGCTCTAAAACCTAAAAATACCAACCTACCTATATTTTTACGACCTACTTAAGAGGTAGATCAAGTTGATCTGAGTTCGAGAGGTGATTTATGAGGAGGAAGGTAAACACGACGCGCCTTCATTAAAAAAGGATTTGATATTAGAAACTGATGTATAACCGGAGATGCCTCAGTTTTAATAAACAGACAGTGTTTTGTTTTACTTTAGATAGATAGGTAAATAGAATGTAAGTACGGGGAGTACCGAGTAGTTTAATTTACAACTGAACAAACGAGAAAAGAAATCTTACTAGTTCAGTTAACTGAACTGGTCAACTGAACTAGTGGGAACTGACGAATTTGACGAAGTCTTTTTAAACCGGCTGAAAATCGTATCAAATAAAAAACACTGTTTTGTGCTTTCACGGTTTAAAACTAACCTTATACTGTCACTTCACATTTCTCACTTTTTTTTTGTCTGTGACAGTAGAAGTTTAGTTTCATATCAACACTTCAACAGTAGATGCTCGATGACGCTGGAAGTGGGGTAATCCAAAATTACAGCAAGTAAAAATTACAACAACAAAAAAAACATGATCGAAAATTCCTTACCTTATGGGAAACTACATTAAATAAATATTTTTTTTATTCAGTTCGCATAACACGGTACAATATTAAAAAGCTAGTAACAAAAAAACAATGATCCTTAAGCACTAGATTTTTACAAATTCCCTGGACTCCACACTAGGATACCCTGTGTCGTTGGGTCCAGTCTCTTCCCAAGTAAAGGTAACATGTTAGCTTTAACTGGACGAATTAATTACAAAGGAAATAGAAAAAAAAGATAGGTAAACTAAGATAATTAAAATACATTTCAACTAAAAACTTTTATAATATAACAATATTTTGGTGAGGCCGCGGGCAAAAGCCAGCATGGTTTGCGGCTCACAGTGGATTTCAAACATGAGTAGGTTGACACCCTGTATCGCAATCGCGGTGGAAGTGATTATGCACTCTTCCCCGGCGCCGCCCGGCTCAATTTGACGCCATTTGCCGTGTGACCTGCGTCGCGACGAATTTAACTGCCAATTAATAGCACCTATTTAGCTCTCAGTAACGCTCCATAACATGGAATCTAATTATCGTATACCTGTGATAATGCATACTTACTTTTCTACTTAAAATATGTAGGTATAAGTTGAGCTACACGATAACTGACAAATGCTTGCACTGACTGGACAGGTCCACTCAAATCTGTGTGGTTCTTTCTTCAAAACACCATCTCAGACACTAGTCCTCATGTGAATTGAGCAAGATTATGTCTGGACTTCAAAAGAGACTATGACCTCTGAGTTTGTTTCGGCTGTTTCTTCTCAGAGTACTCAGGTACGAAACATCGGCCCCATCTAGTTTAAAAAAATTACGTGTAAAAGTGTTTGTAAAAACCTGCTTGCAAAATAAACATCATTTATCATTACAACTATACATAAATTAACAAGCGCCTTTTCTCCATGGGGTAGGCAGACTCTACAAAACGCCACCTGCTATGACCCATACATCCTCCTTTTGCCTCGTCCACGATCATACATCCAGGATCAAATGCGCCACCACACGCACACCAGCTTTCTCTCATCGGAGCATTCGCCTGTTTTAGTTTGCTTACATAAAGAAACAGGTTTCCGGTACGGGCGAGTCGGTACCGATCGGTGCAGGTATTCATTTCTATGTTATCTTATGCGCTTGCTTATAAAGAAGCAGGTTTAAACTACACACATCAAAAGTATCTAGGGATCAACATATATTTTTGCAATAACTTTTCTCCTGATTGATATTAATTAAAATTTTCTTTAAGGATTCATCAAATAAAGTGTTTTCGTTTGTCACAGTAACGATAAACCAAGTCACCTTTGCATTAATAAAGAAATTTGCCATTTTCCTAATAAAGGGATTTTTGACATTTGAACCACTAACATTAAAGTTCGAAAAAATGACTGAAAACACAGTTTTCTTTAAAATTTTATTGGGTAACTTAAACAATTAATAATCCGTGTTTCTACCGCGAACACTAACAACACAAGAACATCGGTTTGGCATACTCAAAATGAGTTCATCCAAATCACGCTGTGGAATGGCCGCCCATGTTCGTTGCAACAACAAAAAAAGGTCTTCTTGCGACTGGATACCCTCCATATTCGGCAGAGCTCTTCTCTGTAGCATATCCCATGCATGCTCAATGGGGTTCAAGTCTGGCGACTGAGCAGGCCAGGGCAGGACATTGATGTTAGCTGCGGCGAGAGTCTGTCTTACAACTCTTGCGGTGTGCGGTCGTGCATTATCATGCATTAACTGAAATAAGGGACCGATTTGCACTTGTAGAGGAACGATGACGTCTGATACAATCGTCTCAGCATAAATTTGAGCGTTGAGGTTGCCTCTGATCCAAATCAACTCAGTTCTTCCGCCGATCCAAATACCCGCCCATACCATGATGGTCCCACCACTATAAGGATGGACTTCCTGGCAGGATTTTAATCGCTGTTGGCGTCCAGGGGTTCTCCAGTGTCGTATACGTCTTGTATCCGGTCTCATACCAAAACGAGACTCATCAGAAAAGCACACGAAACGCCATTGTTCTTCTGCCCAATTTCTGTGTTCAAGAGCCCATTGATATCGAATCCTACGATTGTGCATTGCTATAGGTGGTACCCGTAGCGGTCTTCGGGAATGAAGGTTCACTTCATGCAAGCGGTTTCTGACTGTTTGGTCGCTAATTAAGTTCCCTGAAGAGTGATGAAGCCTCACGGCTAACATCATGGCGGTTATTGTTGGAGCTCTTCGAGTTAAGATTTGAATGTATCGGTCTTGTCTCCGTGTGGTGCAGCGATACCGTCCTCCATGGCGCTCAGCCACGGTACCAGTGCTTCGGTAACGTGTCCAAAGTCGACTGATAACACTCTGACTTGTATTCAGAGCTAAAGCTACAGTACGTTGCCGGGAACCAGCTTCTATCATTCCCACGGCTCTGAGCATTTCTTCCCTGCTTAAATGACGTCGCCGCTCCATTATAACGTTGGTTTTAATCAGTAGTAGGGAAACAGTAGCACTAATAATGTCTTCAATGCGTTGTATGTTTTTATAGGGAAAATATTGACAGCTTATTTTCATCTTTTACTCGAATTTGATTGAGAGTTCCTGATTCAAATTATGAAATGCACCAAAAAGGATCCATATAAATTTATAAAATCATAAATTTATTACAAAGCCACATCTCAATCTCAAGAAATCCGCATAAAAATGCTTGATCCCTAGACACTTTTGATGTGTGTATATGCATCAAGTGAACCCTAACAATCCAAATTCAATTTTGAGCATTACAAATAGACGTAACCATCCAAGATTCCATTTGGTAAAGAAACCAGTGATTGTTACAAATAGCATCATTGCGTGTATGGCTACCTTAACAGGCGAATGACGGAGCGCCTTAATACTTACCCTGAAAGTATTTTCAGAAAAAATGGGTACTACTTCGCGGGCGATTAGAAATTCTAGTAATAACTACTCGACTGTAATCGCTACGACACTCAACTCAAGTCATATTCTCGTACACAATTTCAAACTTATGTGACTGCACAATATTTGAACGAACAATAATGAAAATGTAGGATGATATGTATCTAAGATAATGTACAGACTAATGAGTACAAATGGATCAGGCGAAACCGACACTTACGTTCTTACAGAACGGGAATACACTCATCCCATGTTCTCACTGCTAAAACATGCACTAGAAGGCATTAATAGCAAACTCTTCGATTGCCAATAACTCGAAACTTAACTGTTATTTGAGTTCGGTAGTCAAATACGGAACAAGTGAAAAGCATCACTTAGGCAACGTAAACCTAATCATTGAAAACTAACAGTACGGTACTATGCGAGGGAGCATCGGCCATTCCCAGCTGAGATATGTTTGACTTGCTTCGTTCGTATCCCCTCGGGTGTTCGTGATTGAGACTCTCGACGTCGAATAATCTGTCTTGATTTTAAAGGAATATATGTTGGCTTCCGGACGCTCCGTCTTCCAGGATATGTTTTATTTGTTAGAAATTTTAATATTGAACTTTCGAATAGATTTTCGTTGTCGATTCTTTTATGTATCCTGTGATGTATGAATGCATAGTCGGAAAGAATGTTGAATTTCACGATATTGTAGATTGTAGGCAAGTTTATTGTTTTGCAATTTGTCTGCTTATGATATTTTCAGAAATAAGTTCGACATTCCTTTATATTTTCTTGAGAGGTATATTAGGTATATTATGTTCAAATGGTTTTAATGGCATAGTGCGGAGAATATATCGTTAGTCCACAAGACTACACTGACTACACCAATAAGTGAAAAGCGCAGTAAAATAAAAAGTGGTAAAGTTTCAAGTGGCTCCACAGAAGCGGAGAGAACATAGTGACGTCACGGGTCCGGTAAACATTGCATACAAATCAGCGCAGTGGCCGACTTTCAGCGAAACTGCGAAATTAACTTTGATCGCGTTTTAATACCCGCGCTTGCGTGGTAAAGTATTAAATCTCAATTTATATCCAAGTCCTCCGTCTTTAGGCAACTAGTTTATGAATTTGTTTAAAAGTTAACCCATTAAGTAACGCTTGCTCTTGCAGAATATTTTCCAAGAAGAGTCAACATTGAATTTGATTACCAATTTATTTTCTCCATTAAAGCTAATAGCAAAAATAACTTAGGATAAAATTCATAATAAAGTCTAATTTGAAAGAAAAACCATATTCACATGGATGTATAGGTATCATTTGTAGGTAATATTATAGCATTATAGTACCTTCTCAGAACTAACTAAATAATTCGTTTGTCAAGACCGGCAGGTTTCTCGTGTATTCCTGGTTTACCCAAGTAAGGAGTGTGCTTGATGCCAAAACTTGGCGCTGGTATCGATGGCTTGCCCACCATAAACTGAGAACAATTAACATTAAGATTATGACACACTCTCTACAGAGCATACAAGGGACTAAGAATCAGGTCTATTTGCTTTGAATCAGCCGAATGGCCGCGTGGTGGTTCGTACGTAGTACTTAAATCAATCAAATTACCTATAGTAAACTATTGCCATATCGTTGCATCACTTTATAGTTGTTACGTGATGCGTGTTTTAAGATACAAGGTGTAAATGAACTCTTCACGAAGCTTTCAACTAGCCATTCTGTACATCAAACAAAGTACCTAATCTACGCAAAAAATATTCCTGGAAAACCTTTTTTTTGTGGTGGAGAATCACGTTTTACGGCATGATTCAATGTAACGCACTCAAAACAATGTGTTGATGAATGCATGCATTTAATAGTAAGCCGTGTACGCACGTACGAACAAATTTGCTGCGTTGCTTGATACGCAACAACTTGGTTCGCACGTGCGTACACGGCTCTTTGTTACGCGACGTACATTCAATCGCGAAACGAAAACCTAAGTGAATCCAAACACAAAAATAAAAAAAATAATGTGGTCGCCACATTCGGTGTTCATGGCGTGACAACTCCCCGACATTCAACGACTATTTGCTGGAAAAAATCAGAGCAGTCTTTGAGGACTGCCGATAGAAGTGAAAACAAAAAGTACACAGGCCCCGCCCCAGTCGTAGCACTGGTAATGCCCCGCGCATGCCTATGTGGTGCTACGCCGTAGCGGATGCTACGAGTGCTACGAACGGCTACGAAGTGTGACCGCACGTTACGTTACGTGACGATGAGTTCAATGTTTTTCCTACACCCAAAAAGTGCTCAAGGCGTCTAAAGAAGTTTTCACTTAAAAAAAATCGCAAATTTTTGCGATGAGTGGCGGTAAAATTAACATGATACTGTACCTTCTTTTCGCAGTAAGTATTCGGCGCAGGAGTTTTCAGAACTCCTACGTACGACCTAAATCGAGGTGCGAAGGAATAAGCAGGCTTCGTCTTCTTGACATAATTAGAATTTGGGTTATGTGTCCCCGGGCCTGGCGGATTGAAAGGGGGGATGATGTATCGTGGGTATGAGAAGGTGTACGCTGGTTGTCGCCTGTACAAACAAAAAAGCCGGTATGAAGACTGAAGTTAAAACTGTGTGAAATACCACTTGTTTTTAATTCCCGTCGAATTTACAATTCTAACATGACACTGACTAGCCTTTTCCCAATTATGTAGGCTTTGACTTCCAGTCGAACCGGATGACCGACCAACAGTCTTCTTTGCGTGTCGATAGACTCAAATAATACCAGACCAGTATGTCGCCACCTGCACAGCTCTGTCGTTGGCTTCGTTTAAATCGTGGAAGGTGCAGGTGCCTGTACAGGATGGGCAACCAAGAGTGAGTTAATGGGTCAATACAGGGTGTGGGATGATGATTCTGGTAAAGACACATCACCAGCATCATCATACGTGGTATTTTCAGGGTGTGGGACCAGGGTCCCAAAATACCACGTAAAAATATTTAGGGGGAATCCGGGATTACGGTCCTGGTCCCAAAAGCCCCCCGACCCGTCCCACATCCCACTACCAAACCCCGTCTGCCTAGCCTTTTCCTTTTTTTATAGAGTCGGCTTCCAGTCAAATCGAATGTAGCTGAATACCAATAATTTGCATGAAGCGACTGCTGGGTCTGACCTTAACAACCCAATAGTACTGGGTAATACGACACCCATTAAAGGTCGTGGCCCACTACACAAGCACCGCACCGGCACCACTCCAACCCAGCAATTAACTTGCCATTCAAATTAGAGCACTAAATCGTGTGTCATAAAATATATTATGTAATGTCTGTATGAAAAAGCTTACGGCGGGCGGTCAGCGCGCTTGCCGCTACCATACGACTCGAACCGCGGGCGACTCGGAGTCGGCGCGCGGACCGCGGTCCGCGGGTGGCCGGCGCGCCGCCGTCGCGCGGACCGCCTGCTTACGGCGCGTCGACTCCCGAATTGCCGGCGGTTGCCCGCGAAACAATGTCGTAAACAAATGCAGTGTTGAGTTTATAGATTTTAATGTGAGACGATTTTGCATGTGTGTGTTCCCTTTATATTAATAACAAAACTGTTTGTACGAGTTCGTAGAAATAAATCCTTTGCCGCATCACCACGTCTTTTTCATTCATAACTTCCTGCAGACCAAAGTGGACCTTAACTATCAAAACATGCAGCAAGCTCATAGTCCGGGAGATAGCGCGTTGCAAACAAAAAAGTCATGAATTTTTTTCATAAATAGTTTACATCATACTGAGCTTAAAAAATCATCAGCTGCATGGTGGAGGGGGGATTATGCGTCAGCCGCTTGCATAAACTTGTAAAAGAAACACGTAAAATAAAGTTACAGTACGCCGGATGAAAAACAAAGTGATTGTTTAAATTATCAAAAGTACGAAAACAACAATCAGCTGCGTGAGTAGCGGTGGACAGACCGTCAGCAGACGCAGTAACAGTTACAAATATTGGAGCATTGCTACTACGCTGTCTCCTTTTAAACTGTGTGTGTTAGTGGGGTAGGTGAATTAATCCACGAATCCACTTAACATAAAAATAATTATAATTACTAGACATAATAGGGGTTAGGTAGGTCTATGGTCACCATTTTTTTTTTCACCACTTCCATAACTTCCCAATCCTCGAGCCACCGCGGGTGCGTCAGATGATGCTGGGTTACTTATCAGTCATTCGAGATCGATGAACAAGATGGCAAACGATCAGCGTAAAAGCACTACCTAAATTGAAACGCTAGCTCCCGGACTATCCCGGCCAGTGTGGGGCCTGCGAGCTTGCGCCTCGTGGACGGCGCGCGGCCCGCGGGTGCACGCCGCGCGGACTGCGGGTGGACGGCGCGGCGCAGCCTAAATTCGGGGCAACAGCTGTGCTGGTGCGGTGCTGGTGCAGTGCTTGTGTAGTGTGCTATGAAGACTGGTTGTCAGACTTTCGGGCCTTGTGATAAGTTACAATAAAATATAGATCTTATTCTGCGTACTAATTATATTCGATATAGACAGCTCTGCGTATAGTAGCACAAGTAATGAGTTCAAGTAACACAATCGTATTTATATTACGGCTAAGGCCATTGAACGTTTTAACGCCAAGTCAAGATCTGCACGATAAAGCGTACTTCAAAATGGTCTACAACGCGTTGTTTTGCTGTCGTATTTGGTTTTAATTTAAATTTAAATTAAACTACCGCGTGATGCCGCAGCGTTAGCGTCGCGGTTGCGCAACGGTTACGCTGCGTATATAGTGCACGATCAACAAACGCCTAAGATTAGCATTGATCCATTGATTCAAATGTCAGATGTGAGATCTTTCCTTAGGATTAAGTTTATTTCCACCGTCAATGTACTAACTAAGTTCCAAAAGGGGTTTGAATATTTTCTTAGAGAGCCTGACCTGCCTAAATGTCCGCCATTATATAAGGTGTAACATAATAAACGCAAGACCGTGTGGTCTCTTGGACTATGAAACTGAACAACTTTTGTTCTACAAAATCTTGAAATTCTAAAAAAATTAACTTTCAACTTTGCATAGAAACTGAAGCAATCAGTTGACCAACATGTGAATTTCCAAAAGTCATAGAACTAAAGTTGTTCAGTTTCATGGTCTGAGACACCACACAACAGATCTTGTGGTCAAACACTGTTTTAAGCTTTCACGGTTCATAACTATACTTAAAATGTCACTTACGGGATATCTTCCGTGATTATTGATTTTTTTTTTTTTTTTATTCGTGGCGTTTGCAACAGCGTCGAAATATCGGGAGCTCAAAATAATCAATAATCACGGAAGATATCCCGTAAGTGACATTTTAAGTATAGATCTTGTGGTGTCTTGACAGGTGTTTATTATGTTATAGCATGTATATTTTCAAAGTAGCAGTCACACGTTAAACCTGTATTAATCAATAGCTGGTAACAAAACAAAGGAAAATTGTTTGAGACAAAATCTTCTAAAACAGATACAGGTATAGGCCGAAATTACTTAAACCCCTTTGATCACGTTGCGTAGCTTCGTATTCTAAGTTGCTTAGTAACAATAACAGATCCATAACTGAGTTGAAATAGCCACAAAATTTGAAAGCATTGAGAACGTAATAAAACTATGCAAAACACAATGCTTCATATCTCAGATTAACCTGACCCTCTGGCATAGCTACTAATGTTTGAATTCTCTTACTGCAACTTCTATGGTTCATGTGTTGTATGTTTTAAACCTAATATTTAAAAACTCTGACAAAGGGGTGGGTGGCTAAGGCAAAGTAAATCTCAGATGGCGCCACCATAGTTGGTCTCAATCTGACCAATGAGGTTAAGGTGAAAGCGTCAGGGTAGCCCGCGAAATTCAAATTTTCTTACGTTTTTTGCAATTTGCCGACCAGTGCTAGGATGTATTTTGATTAAAATAATGTTCGCGATTATAAGACGTATGTAGTTACAGAATTATAATCATCAAAATCATCAATACAACCCTCCAAGTTCATAAAGGTCTAGCAATGACTTTGACCTTGAAAAAATCGTTCCTCGACTTATATGAACTTAGAGGGTTGTTTTGATGATTTTGATGATTAAAATTCTGTAACTACATACGTCTTACAACCGCAAACAATATTTTAATTAACATACAACTTAACACTAGCCTGAAAATTGCAAAAAACGTAAGAAAATTTGAATTTCGCGGACTGGTTGGAGCATTCACCTTAAGCTATTTTGAAATATAAAATGACATAACCACATTTTCAACCAATGACGATGTTGGGAACCAGCTATGCTAGCGCCATTAGTTCCACAGCTAGCCTCCCCATTATACCAACATATTATGACGTGACGATCTGATATCGTTTGCGGGGTAAACATGGACAGAGATCACCCAGAATAGAAAGGTTTGGAAGGAGAAAGATGTGGCACTTGCCCAGCAATGGGAGACAAGAAAAGCTAACAAAAAAACATAGTTCTAGATATACATACTTTTCTCTCGGTATCGGCGGGCAATACATGTTGGGTGGTGGGGTCCACATGTCATACGGTGTGTACGGAGGCTTGGCAGCGAGTCCCAGACTGTAAGCTGGTGCGCGCTTGACTCTAATCCTCAGCAACGGATCATGAGCACCAGGGCCGGGTTTATTGAGCTTGTCGCCTGGCGGCCAGTTGGGTGCAGTCATCGACCCTCCCGGGATTTTGTGCGGGCCTGTGAAATATTCATACTATGAGATATAATTTATGTGAATGTATTATTAAAAGGTTTTAAATATATTTTTTTCATATTTTTTTAATGTTTTTATATTTTTTGTAATTCATATTTTAAAATGTTATTAGTTTGCAAGTAAGGCAAATAAAGAAACATAATAATAAAAAAAAATACACTGTAACTGAAGTTAACAACTAATTACAGTCTTATCAGAAACTAGATATATTAACTTCGTCTTCGTGTGTTTTGTGTTTCATTACGGCAAGCCTATTGCTATAAACCGGCCACAAAAACCTCCGAGGCTGCTACTGAGATTTTCCTGATGGAAAAACACCAGGTCCGGACCTAGGAATTGCACCGAAACCTCATGAGACGTGAATGAAAATGGAATTATGAATCAGTATGGATGGATTAAAACCAAATTTTAAGTAAAAACATACCTAATTTCGCATTAATCCCACTAACGTTGAGCATTGGTGCGTTAATTTTGACTGACGGGGGAAAATAGGGGTTTAACACTTGACCAAAAGTGTAAGCCGGTGCACGTTTTATCTTTGAAAACCCGTTTCCTCCTGAAAAGAGAATTAAATGATGACGCTTTTAATAAATAGAGGATCTCGTGGCTAAATAATAACAGCCGCTCGGGTCGATCTTTAGGTTAAGCCGTGCTTGCCTAGGTTGGCCTGTGCATGGGTGACCACCCATTACATACCGAGTTTCCTCCGTACCTCGGAAAGCACGTTAAGCAGTTGGTCCCGGCTATCATTTGGAGATCTTTGACAGTCGTTACAGGTAGTCATTGGCCCAAAAAGTCTGACAACCAGTCTTACCAAGGGGTATCGTATTACCCAGTACTAAACATGGTACCATTCTCGTTCGGGAAAAAGAAGGAGCACAATCGTTCGCAATTAGATCTCAAGAACACGTCGCTAAGATCAGGCCACATTAAAAATATAGTAGATTTTAGAACTATTAAGCTTGTAAGGCTGTTATTGTTTTGGTTGCATGTAATCAGTAGTTATATAAGTATTTTATTTCATCTGGCAAGTATTTTATTACATCTGGCTTGTATTTTTTTTCCTCTGGCTTGTATTTTAAGATATAGGGTAGGAACCAAAGCGTTTTTCAACATTAATTTATATAAAGTAGACTTGTGTCAGCTGCTTCAAGCTCAAATAGTAATCTTTGCCACCGTAACTGCTACTCAACTGTTGCGCTGTGGCAGCTATAAGTATAGATTAGTAGAAAGCATGTTTTTAATGTATCTTGATGGTAAGTGTTTTCAAATGTATACTAAGATTAAACTGTTATGCTGTGCTGCTCGCACAGTCACTGCTTGGTATTGGAGAGTTTTGTTAATATTTAATTATTTCTTACAGAATTATATGTTTGTATGTAACTTTTTCTTGCTGCACTTGTTCGAATTAAAACATTTGTTATTGTCTCTTTTGTTATTATCACATTATTTTAAAATTGAAACGTGTAATGCTGGCCTGATATTTTATTGCATAATTTACTATTTCAATGGCGGATAATTTGGTTGTCTATTATCAGAATTGTCGAGGGATCCGCACTAAACTGCATATTTTATACATGAATATACTAGCAAATTGTTACGATATAATAATACTAACTGAAACCTGGTTAACACCTGAAATATTTGATAATGAGTTCATAGATTCTCGCTACACAGTACATCGATGTGACCGAAACCGTACAGCCACCAATAAAAAAGACGGAGGTGGCGTTCTCATAGCGGTGTTGAAGGGGTTACGCTCGGTAAGGATTAGTCCTCGGGTAACTCTAGAGGCAAACTTAGAATACGTTCTTCTTAAATTGCCCGGCTCAACTAGGGGAAAGAACCTGATCTTCGGGGCGGCCTATATACCGCCTAGAACGGCTGAATCTGTCTATGTTCAATACTTCGATCTCATGCAATCTTTAATTGGCGACACTAATGTTGAACAGTTTTATCTCTTGGGTGATTACAATCTACCTAATGTTGACTGGACTTCCTGTACTAACAATGTACAATCATCGGGACTAATTTGTAGTGGTAATTCTTCTATTTGTGAACATCTTGGAGTATTTATGTCATACCTTAACGCCTATCAGTACAACACTGTAAAGAATCTGAGTGGAAAATTATTAGACCTGGCCATCAGTAACCATGATTGCTCTGTTTTCCCCCCCACTGACTATTTACTGCAACTAGACAATTACCACCCACCTTTCTGTGTATTAATACCATATAAATCTTCCCAAACAACAATGATTCGAAAGTCATTGAAAAGGTTTAATTATTCCAAGGGTGATTATGAGAAGATAAATGAGGAATTAAGTAAAATCAATTGGAATGAGCAGATTGGGTCAGAACAATCCGTAGACATAGCATTAAATACATTTTATAATATTATCTTTGGCTTAATAAAATCTTATGTTCCACTAGTCAATTCTAAATCTCCGAAATTCCCGATTTGGTTTTCGCCATCTCTGGTACATATATATAAAAACAAGGTTAAAGCCTGGGTTAGATGGAAGATTTATCACAATATTTCTGATTATGAACAGTTCTCTCTATACCGATCCAGATTTCATGACGAATGCACAAACTGCTACAAAAAGTACATGAATTCTGTTGAGGACGGCATACGCGATAATGTAAAATATTTCTGGACGTACATTGCAAACCGGAAGTCTTCTACAGGAATCCCTTCTAACATGACATACAAAAACAAGAGCACTAATGATCCCGAAGAGATTTGTGACTTTTTTTCTGCATTTTTTAATTCAGTTTATGAACAACCAACTTTAAGGAGTAATGTTCCAACGTGTTATAATTATTCTGAGCACAATTCCCTCATTAGTAGAATAGAGTTGAGTATAGAGGAGATATTAAGTGCACTTAAGACTTTAGACCCAACAAAAGGTCCTGGTCCGGACGGCCTACCAGTTACTTTTCTTAAAGCTACTGCTGAAAATATTTGTGCTCCTTTACTCATTATATTTAATAAATCACTGGCACAAGGAATTTTCCCCGAGGTGTGAAAGAGCGCTAATATAACACCAGTTTATAAGTCGGGCTCCACGCAAGATGTTGAGAACTATCGTCCAATATCTATTATGTCAGCACTGCCGAAGCTTTTCGAGAGGTTAGTCCACAATAAAGTATATCCTGTTTTACATCACAGCATTCTCCAGCAACAACATGGATTCGTCAAAAAAAGATCAACTACAACAAATTTGGTGGCCTTTACGGATTACTTATTTAACAATATGGATTCTCGTGTTCAAGTGGATACCATTTATACGGATTTTCGGAAAGCATTCGACAAGGTTGACCATGAGTTGCTCCTGAATAAAATATCTTTTAACGGCATACGTGGTGATTTACTTCGATGGTTCACTTCATACGTCACGAATAGAACTCAAAGAGTTGTAATTAATGGTTTCAGCTCTGCCACTACTATTGATGTGAGTTCCGGTGTGCCTCAGGGTTCGATTTTAGGACCTTTATTATTTATATTATTTATAAATGACATCACGTCTTGTTTTAAAAACTCTAGTCTTGCTTTATGCTGACGACCTCAAGATTTACAGGCCCATCAAAAATTTGCAGGACAGCGGATTACTACAGGAGGATTTGGATCGCTTTAGTGAGTATTGCAAGATTAATAAACTGCAGCTGAGTATATCTAAGTGCTGTTGTATCAGCTTCACGAAAAATAAGAATGTTCTCAAGTACCCTTACTCATTAGACGGTACTTCATAATCAAGGGTATCACTTGTCCGTGATCTCGGGATTCTTCTCGACGATAAACTTCACCTTGATGCCCACATTGATAAAGTGGTCAATAATGCCTATCGAATGTACGGTTTTGTGATGAGGTCCGCGAAGGACTTTAAACGCCCATCTACCTATTTATATCTGTACAAGTCTCTTATCAGATCACAGCTTGAATATGCAGTGCCGGTGTGGAATCCCTTTTACAATAAATACTCAGATCGTATTGAAAAGGTTCAAAGAAAATTTCTAAAAGCCATGCATTACCGTTGCTTTTGTACATCTGTATCTTATAATGATTCACTTAAAAAGTATAAATTACTTGATCTGAAATCTAGACGCACTCTCTTGGAGATGGTATTTTTGTTTGATTTGTGTAATAATGTGTATGACTGTATTGATATTCGTAATAAAATAAGTTACATCGTTCCTAGAACGACAGTATGCCGCGGGGTGCGTGCAAGGCCGCTGTTTGCCGTTAGCTCGTGTCATAATAACGCAGGTCTGCGGGCACCTCTGCGTCGACTTACCAGCAACTACAACAAACTTTTCAATGATGTTGACATGTTTGCTCTCTCTGCTGGTAAATTTAAAAATGTAATTATGAAAACACTTGGCATTGATTAGGCATAATTATTCGCATACCTTGTTTTTTTGTTTTTTTATTTTTTCTGTGTTAAATTAGTTAAATATATAGTAATCGTTTTAAATTATAAATTAAAAACTCATAAAAAAAATAACACCAATATTTTATAAATTATTTTAGTTTGTAAGTTTGTCTAAACTTGCATGGTCTGTAAAGCTTGTATTTTTAATGTATTCCGTGGAAAATGTTGTTGGTAACACATTTACTCATACTTGTTATTATTGTTTTTTATATTAATGTAATGTGTCACTGTTTGTTTTCCCTAATAAATAAAATAAAATAAAAAATAACTGGGTTGTGAAGGTCAGATAGGCAGTCGCTCCATGTAAAATACTGGTATTCAGCTGCATCCGGTAAAACTGGAAGCCGACCCCAACATAGTTGAGAAAAGACTAGGCAGATGATGATGACTAATCCTTACTAATAATAAAAAGAAGATAGATTTGATTTTTTATTTGTGTTTGTTACGATCAACTGATTTTATTAAATTCTTTCACCATTACAAAGCCACATCTTTACCAAGTAACATAGGCTATAAATCATATTGATATCATGCAAATTAGCCGAGATATCACAATTTTCGCGGGTGAAGTCGAGGGCGAAGTTCTAGTAATAAATAAATGTTAATCCGGCGATCTTGAATTTATGTGGTTTAGGCACAGCCTTACAAATAGGGAGACCTAGCTCAGAGGCCAAAGGATGTCTTGTGAACAGCATGGAACTGATTTAACTCTAATTTTTTTCTTAAGAAACAGAAAATCAAGATGGCAAAGTTCTTCTCGGACAAGGTAGAGTGGGAAGCCTATCAATGTCAGTCCTTATCCATGCTAGATTGAAATGATTTTTTTTTTAGTCCCTTTCTATTTGGGGTCGGCACAACACGTTAGACTAGGATAGTGCTATAAAATTAAAAAGCAAACTTTATATTGACCGAAAAGGAAAAAAAATCGCCTCTGGCATCCAGAAGTTATTTAAAGGCGGCGGAAAATACAGCGATAAGGCTCTATTATCATTTTCCTATTTTGCTTAGCAACAGATTCTGTCAAAAAGTTTTTGTTGACATCGAAGCCAAATAGCAACTGTAATTGATAAGATTTATTCTTAGCAAATTGATTTAGCTATCTGGAATTATTTACAACTTGGAATCGAGTCCGACGCGACGGTTAGCGTTAATGAACTTTAGTGTAATTGGTTGGTAACTTCTCTACGATGTTACGCAATTAACATCTCTGTCATAATTTGTGAAGGCAAGAGCGGAGAGATGGCCAGAGCTTTTAGTTGTACTATAAATGAGGAGCTATACAATTCAATGGTACGTGTAATTAATTATCAATCACCCTGGAAATTCGGTACTTTCCTTGAAATGGGTGATACTAGAGCTATTTGCAACAATTCGACTCGGATTACTTAGGGTTCAATCAGGGTGGGTAAAACTGTCCACCTCTGTACCATAAACGGTTATTTGTGAGAAATCTACGCAGTTCTGGTCGTTAAACTGATAGCTTTAGAGCGAATAAATCCTTCAAATACCAAAATTATCAAAATAGTAACCACCCTCGGAAATCAATACAACACATTTACCAGCTTATCTGGGATAATGCAATGAAACCACAAACATACAAAGAAATTGTTTAAGGCGTTGTTGCCAAGTTAGGTGTTTATCGTGGAAAAAGTCCTGAAGTGAACAGACATCACGTTTTTTTTTAGGCAGGCGTGTTACAATATCTTACCGCATAACTGAGGCTGTTCATAGTTGTTTGGGCCTGGTGTGAGTATTTCTTTTGCTATAGGATGAGTTCGTACTGTTGGCTGAGCTGGCACCTGTTTCAAAATCCTTGTTCTGCATTCATATCCAAAAGGCATCCTCTTCAACCAATTCTAATTATTATATTATTACAATATTAATACCAAATCTGGCTAAAAATCGTTGAGACTGTTAAAGTGAAAAATGTTTTCTTTCTTCTTTCTGAAATAATATGAATACAACAACAATCATTCTAAACATTGGCAAAGGATGTCAATGTTGAAAATTGTCCTAATATAATGTCAAAAACATTCGCATTTCTCATCAGCCAGCGACATACCTACGGGTATATAGAAGGAGATCCCAAATCATACCAACGGATGAACGGAATAAAGCGAGCGATAACATTTGAGGATAAAAACGGCACGAACGCGGGAATCAGGAGGGCAAATAAAAACTCAGTGGAATTTCCACGGTCCAGGAAATTGAGCTGCACCGGATATCGTCGCACCGGGGCGACGTGCGACGGAGGAATGGCTTCCGGTCGAGGTGGGCCTCCTTCATTATTCCTCCATTCTCTCACATTTCAATTCTGCAAATAGCATCGCGGATTCAAGGTTGTTGGTTTCAAATTTTTGCTATCAACTAGAGTTACTAACTTAACCTTTGTCGATAGATCTATTGAATAAGCGTCGTTATTTAATATTAGCACAAAAGCGATATTTACTTAATTTTTCATTTAGTGCCTATGAGTTAGCTCCCATTAATATGTACCTATTTATTTTTTATTCTTGGCCCATTAACCAAATTGTTTGACCCGTCATTCGATCTTACTGAAACTACTAGATATTATTCTGTACCGAATTTCAATTAGATTAGATATTGCCTCTTACTCTTTCATGTAGATGACACATATTCGATTTTCATTATCAAAGCTTAATGATAGGTTTCGACTTGTTTGGCTACGCCACGTTTTATACAAAACCATTGTTGGGGAAAATTAGAATGACCCCGTTTGGTTAAAAACGATGAAAGGTTCTCTGGTTATAGAGAATTTTCTGAGAAGAAAAAAATGGTCCTTTTTAGGAGAACATAAACAAGTAGTCCTAATATGGGTAGACATCCTTGTGAATAGTTATAGCAAAAAAATACTCTCGAATTCCTGATAGTAAAGCAGACTTGTATGGTAAACACTAATTAAGCCAGTAATATTAAGTCCAGCCTTATTTAAATAGCGCTTGAGTTTTCGTTTTATTTGTTGAAAAGTTATTATTCACGCTTTTTAAGTGCTTTCTTGTTTTTTTTAAAATATTTTGTCTAACAAATAAAAGTCCGATTTTTATAATCTGACGCTAAATAATATGTTAATGATTTTTCATTTGGTGGCAAAACCACCCAACTCTCACAATTGGACATACTCCTTACATCTCGGTAAGAAGTATGCCCAATTGTATAGACAATACGTTGGTAATATCTTTATGTCGGGTTGTCAGGATTTATTCCGTTAGGCTCGAGCATTATCTGGGCAGAAGATGGGTTTCGTGCAATGAAAACACACTGGATGCGATACACTGTTTCTATCAAACTAACAAATAATTTGAAAATTTCACTTTAACACAAACACGGGGCACAATGAATCGGGTACAGTTTCAAGACGTCTCAACTCCGCTGCGATCCGATCCTGAACTGTTAACATCAGGACTCTGTAGAAGCACGTCATGGTGGGGTAGACTGGTAAGTAGGTCGCGTGATGTCACCATTGGCGCGTTTGCGATCCATTCCCCGGTCCGTACTCATGACCGGATCCGACATAATATTTTTGCAGGCCTTAGGACCCGAACTCTGGAAGCGATTGCTGAACTTGGGCGTTGGCAATCGCGCTTGCTACCTCTACATTATTAGCATTTAATCTAATTAGATGCTTCGTGCCTATAATATTTGACCGTATTTATCATTTTTCTAACTAAAATAACGAGGTATCTATCACATGTACCAACAGTCCAAATGAGAGAAACTTTGATACACGTAATAACTTGACGGTCAATAATGTGATAATATCAATGAAACCCGTGTACAACGTCGCGTCCCATCCATTAGTTATTCATGTAAGTAATGGAAAATTAAAAACGGTAACGGGCCAATATGGCGGGTCGTGTGGCATTCATTATTCAAGCCGTAGTGCTGGGACATTCAGATCGTGGGGTTCATAGATCCTGTCATAGTGATGTACGATCTGATTCGATACTTTTACCTTATTGATAGAGCAGAATGCAATACTGAGATATTTTGGATCGATACAAAAGAATACGACACGTGCTTGTATAGATGCAAAAGTACCGGTATCGGAATGTATTAATCGTATAGTGCGTACTTTATTGTCCTTCATTGCATGATCAGTCAAATTGAAAGAATACAAAAGGATTACAAAAGAATTCCAGTAATTTGCCTACACTCTAAGAGGGGTTAATAGGCACTTATACCGCTATGAACGTGCTGAACTCTCTGGGGCTACTTACTATAGGTACTCAGTGATATGGTGTTATTACAAAGACGAGGTAATGAGCCTTTAGTTGTCCTGGTTGGGTTCTAGATACATTGTGCCTTCGTTAGTTCATAAAACAAAGTCCTTGGTAAATTGTGGGCTAGGTATTGTGAACTAAATAACATGAAAAACAGATTCTAAGAAAGGAAACAGCATCAAAATACCATCCATGTTGAAATGCTAAGACGGGATGTAAATAAAAAAGAATTTCCAAGAGTAAGAACACAACATTCACTATAAAAACATTTGCACAAATCTAAAAGCCGTATTTCTGAACAGAAATTAATTGAAGCGTGTCGGATGTTTCATTACATAACTAGAAGGTGTTTGTTAACAAGCTCTTTACATCATACATTATTTACTCTCGAGTACATTTTCCAGGAATTTCAGAAACAAAGAAAATACCATGTTTCGACACACAAAAGTATCTAAGGAAAACCTCTCAATGTAATACACATGTATGAGCAAGTATCAAATAGATTTTGTAACGAGAAATTGGACTCTTCACGAAACAGGCAGCTGCGGGAGTAATGGTGGGGTCGACTACAAAATTCTTAGAATATAAAGGGTGTAAATAGTTCCCTTGCACTTGGCACTTGTCATTGCTATAATTTTTGTGTTCTGGGCCAGGCCTGGGAACCTACTAGTTACGAAGATATTGGAGGTTCCAACTTCTTGACAAGTTTTTTTTCAAATACTGGGTTTTAAGGTCATAATTTTACTTTAAATACTTCCATAACCCGTTTACTATTAAATGCGTCTATAAGCACAATGAATTGAGTGCGGTACATTGAGTTTTACCGTAAAACGTGATTTTTCACCAAAAAAAAAGTCGTTTGCCAGCAATAATTTTTGCGTAGAGTTACTAAGTTGGATGTACAGAATGCTTGGTTGACGGTTTCGTGATGGGTCTGTTTAAAACCTGTATATATATTCACGCCTGTAATCCTCAACAGGTTAGGCAGAAAGGTACCATACTCGTACAGTACACCCACATTTCGTCAGTTATGTTTAAGACCATGTACAAGGGCCGAGGCTCTTGCCTTCTTCTAGGTTCAAATTTAGACTCCGTGGCGGGTATTGAGAAATTCTTGATCGATGAATTCAGTCTAGGTTTTATACCTAGGCCCATTGAGGTAGGAAATAAGTCAGTGCCTAGGCCTGAATTCCTGTCACGCTGACGGTCGGTAGCGCGCGTCCACGAGAAAAAAAAATCGGAGCAGTTTTTGGGGACTGCCGATAGAAGTGAAAACAAAAAGTACACAGGCCCCGCCCCAGTCGTAGCACTGGTTATGCCCCGCGCATGCCTATGTGGTGCTATGCCGTAGCGGATGCTACGAGTGGTACGAACGGCTACGAAGCGTCACCGCACGTTACGTTACGTGACGATGAATTCAATGTTTTTCCTTCACCTTTCCTAAAGAAGTTTTCACTTTAAAAAAAATACGAATACGATTATGAAACACTTAATAGCATATGAAAAAATTTAAACTGATAAGTAATAAAGCGGTATTCTTTCTACAGATTTACAAAATTTGCTGTGCGCGACATGGGTCCATAATTGTTTCTATGTTTTTATTTACCACCTGTAATTGTACATTATGGATTAGCAATAAATGATTTTGGCTTTTGGCTTTGGCTTTGAAAAACAGTAGCAAATACGCGCCGCTTACGTCAGCGTCGCAGTATGGTGCTATATCGAACACAATGTATACTCGTACGCGCGACCGACTCACGACGTCAGCCGCGACAGGACTTCAGGGCTTAGTTACAGTACCTAATAAATTCTAAAGATTTCACAAAGTAAACAACGCTTTTAGGAGAGCCTGGAGAGATTGGAAAGAGTTCAATAAAAAATGAGATAACGCCGTAGCTTTTGTGGCTTTTAACAACTTGGTAAATTCTTTGGTAGACAACATACCGTGTCAAAGAATAAAGTTGTGTTTCACGAGTGTGGGGCCGCTCTTGTTAGGGAATCTCGCGCTTCGTTGCCTTTCGCGCAAGTTGCGGTTCACTAAACTTTATTACATCTTTTGTTTTAGGTGGAGCTCCCAACTAGTCAGCGCAAGACAGAGATAGAATACAGAAATTACTTCCCTCTACACACACTAATTATAAAATTCTTTGTTTTAACGTTTTAAGAGAATCACAAGGAAAACAATGAGGTACGGTGGAGTTAAAAATCAATAGAAAAGGTCGACTCAATGCCGCTCGGCTTAAGCTCTCTGAAAAAAGTTGCCAGTTCGAATTGACTTTCCCTGTTCAGGGCCCGAAGTTACAGTATGCTTCAGTTGCTCGTAATACGGCTGACCCATTTCGCCGTCATTGTTGTAAAGGCGTATAGTTTTAATATTCAACGGTGTGCTTTATAATTGCTGAGATAAATTATATTTTACGTGAAATTTTATTTTAAAGTTGAAACTAGGTGTTATTTTTACGTTAATATTAATTAGCACAGTTACATTAGAGGCATGGATAAAGTTCGGCCCAACATGAACAAGATTTTATATTATTTAAACATTAATAAATTTGTTACGATATTTTTATATTGTTTTTTGAACTGTGCTAGGCCAAACTTATTCTTTTAACTACAGAGTACAGACCTTATTAAAATTTTAATGTAAAGGGTAGATAGCTAGCGTGTTTATTAAATTCTTACCAAATTCATTAATAGTTTGATTTAAAATTAAGATAATGTTACGTCACCCTTTTGCTTGTCAAAGGTCTTCCCCGTTGCCTTCTAGTTTTTTTGCTGTTTTGAAAATGAACATGTTGTGAAGAAAAAGTACATAAGCAAAGTACACAATAATATTATCTTCGTAATAAGTAAACGAGGAATGTTCGGAGATGGCGTCTGTTTATTTGATTGCGTAGTGTGCGTACGGTCCGAAGCGGGCAAATCCCAGGATCTTCGCCGCAGGAAACAATCCGTTCTGCTGAATAATTAAGTATTTCCCGAATTACTTTTCTCTTTCTCTTAGTACATTATATTTCAAAAAGTAGTTGAGGATTTGATATTTTTGTAAGAATGTCTATCTGTCGTAGGGCACGTAATGATGGAAGATTAAAGGTATTACTTAGTAGTCTCTATACATTTAACAACAAAACCTAACACTCTTTAAATTGAAAATATATTTTTATATACATATTTGATATTTAACCGACTTCCAAAAGGAAGAGGTTCTCAATTCGATTGTTTTTTTTTTTTTATGTATGTACACCGTTTACGCTGACATTTATGATCCGATTTACGTGATTCTTCTTTAGTTTGAGTCGGAATAGTTGCGATTTGGTCCCATAAAAAATTAACAAAGTTTGGCCCAGTAGTTTTCATTTTATGAACCCATTTTACTTCAGTTGTGTGGTATAATTTTATGTACGTTCATCGATTTCTCCTCCATTTGTGGAGCGATTCTCAAAATTATTTTTACACGCTTTATATTAGCTTCACTTGCAAGTATGTTTGTTTGTTTGTTTGTATGTTTGTAACCGACTTCTTAGGGCGCGATTTTGACCCACTTTAAACGGCCAGATTTCATTCAAATTTTGCACACCCGTCAAAGACCGATGACAATTCAGGTTTTTTCAGAATTAAACCCTTTAAGGGGGGAAATGGGGTGACAAAGTCTGAAAATCAACATGGTTATTGTTTGTTTGATATATCGGGTCGAGCGGGTGTGTTACAAAAGCAACGCGATTTTAAGATTTAATGTGTAACTGAAATACCATCATCCCCTGTTGGGGTGCGAAGGGGTTGAAAATTTGATATGTTTAAAAATCAATATGGGTGTCAATTCCGAGATTATCAGGGGTGCTGATTACGAATATGGCATTTATTTTGAGATCCAGAAGATTTAGATGATTTAGATAAGATGGCGGATTCGACTTCTATACAGGGTTATTGTTGATTTATTGTGATGATTGTGATAACGATGATGATGATTGTGATTACGATGATAAATAATCATTGTGATTACGATGATGGTGATTGTGACAGTGATTGTATTTATGATAGTGATGATGATTGTGATAAAGATGGTGATTGTGATAGAGATGGTGATTGTGATGATTATGAAATTTGGCTCTGGATTAACATGAAGAATACTATTTATCTCTCTAATAGAAATAAATATGATCCCGTGGGACAGTTACCAAACTTCACGCGGGCGAAGCCGCGGGCAACAGCTACTATTCTTGATATAACTGGTTGCGCCAACATTCAAAAATTGACTGACATTCGCTACTTCCTATACCCATCTCCCTTCCGCACATACCTCGCGAGTGAGTAAGAAGATTTCGCTCGTCTCTTTGTCGCGAAATCACTTCCGGATCGAATCGCGCCGCGCACGCAATGGCGTCTGCCCGTTCAGCTTAAAAATATTAATAACTTTGGAATCACCGCATTTTCGCATACAATAAGACTTTTATTCCATCGTCTGTGTTATTGTTTTAACGTGTGAGACAGTGATTTGAAGCCCAACTGCCCCTGAACCTGGAAAGTGAACCGGTGCACCGGCGACGACGAGCACGTGGCTCCCGTAAAAGGTTTGTGCTTCCTTCCCTTGTTATTTCGGGTTGTTTTCTATTGTCCCACACCCACTGCAACTCGAATCCCCTATCACAGTGTTTGTCAGTCTTTTTATTCCGCCTTGCAAATACAGTCCACTAATTTAGCCCTTCGCGCCACCATTTCTTTGGTCCTTCGAGCCGGATAGTATAAGTATTTGAATTAGGTACATATTTGTTGTAGTTATCGCATTAGTATTTATTCCATATAGAATAAACGCACTGCACCGCAGTCTTATACCTAACGCAATTCGTTGTTCGTTTCGCAAATAGTTCATTTATTACGTTATGGTACGTACGTAATACCTACATACCTACTTATCTATATATCGCTAGTACTCTGCTAATTCATTCGGAAGTCTAAAAGTATTTGTATATCAGAAACAGCGACACAACCTAATGGGTAAATTATAATTTAAAAGTACCTACAGTTCGTTTAGTATAGGTACTCGCAGTACATTTATAACTGCCTACCCACTGCAACTCGAATCCCCTATCACAGTGTTTGTCAGTCTTTTTATTCCGCCTCGCAAATACAGTCCACTAATTTAGCCCTTCGCGCCACCAATAACGGTAACCGTGATTTACAAAAAAGCTTCTTATATATATCAAAACAAAACATTTAGGACAGAAATCTCATTTTTTTATTTTGCGGAATAACATTTAATAATTAGCGTAGCCTAGGATCTACAGTCGATAAAGCCATCAACTTTAAATAAGATGAACCTTTCGGAGAGGGAACCTGAGAAACTGCTACCTCATCTAAAGAAGGCAGCAGGCGCCCGATTTACCCACCTTTTTTTTTTTTTTCGGATGGGAAATTATCAAATAACCCCTCCCGCTCAGGGCGGAGCAGGAGGGAGTGTCAGACTTTTACTGACTAAAACCCATCCATGTTCCTTCATCGCCCTTTGTGTTCCGGGGCCACGGTATCTCTTTCGAATAGTCCCGCAACCCCGGCAGGCATCGGTCCTTACGGACCCCTTCCTTTTTGCTGACTCTCTTTGAGGCGCGCGTGGAACACGAACGCGCCGTCGACACGGCCTGTCGTCATGTTATGAGACGGACGGACGGCGAGCTAGCCCATAGCTCACCGTCCACAGGCCCGCGCCTACGGTGGCCGGGGGCTACGTGGTGGTGGCCCCCGACGCCCGGGGCGTCTCCCGCGGCGGCCGGGACGTTGAGAGTTTCTCTCCCTCTCACGTTCCGCCACCTCCTTCTCTAGCATTACTGCTTCGCAGAAGGAGGTGACGGCGTCCCATTCCGTCTCGCTCCGGACCATGGCTTGCACCAGGGCCGGACGCGAGAGGTCGCCGCCGCCGATCGCCGCTTCGAGGACACGGCGGTGCTCCGCCCACGCGGGGCACACCTCCACCGTGTGTTCCACCGTGTCCTCCGGTCGATCCTCACAATGGAAGCACCCGGGCGTTTCCTCCCGCCCGATTCGGTGAAGGAACCTCCCGAACACTCCGTGTCCGGTGAGGACCTGCGTCAGGCGGAAGGTGAGGACGCCGTGGCGTCTCTCAAGCCACTCCTCAAAGAGGGGACTTATCGCCACTATCGTGGCGTGCCCTGCACGGGGTTGCGACAGTCGCTCTCTCCATGTCACCATGAGATCCCGCCGGAAGTCAGTCCGCTGAGCGACAATTTGTCGCTGCAGCGGAGTTTCCCCCCGGCGTAGCGCCTCCGCGCGCCATTCATGTAGGCGCGCGAGGACTATCGCCTCTAGATCCCATGGCGGCAATCCGGCAAGGAGGCTCGCCGCCTCGCGGGAGATCGTACGGTACCCCCGGGCCAGCCTTACGGCTACTACCTTTTGGGGCGCGTTCAAATAGTGAGATAATAAGAGTTAATAAGAAAAAAATGTTTTATTAAAAAAAAAGCGTGGGGTGTCAATAGTTAAAAATATTTCATTGAAAGATATGAGAAGAGGGATTATAATTTCGACAATATCTTAAAAAGCACCCCACGCTTTTTTAAAATAAAACATTTTTTTCTTATTAACACTATTATTCATATAAATTTGTTAGAATTTTTTACACTATTCTTAATTCAAATTTATTAAAATTTAGTTTCTATTTTTTAGTTTGATTTTCTAAATATAAAGCGTATTTTTTAGTTTTTTATTTTTATTTGAAAGAGTATACTCCTGAGATGATCGCATTTAAATTTGGTGAAGATCTGATGCTGATCTTCGGAAATATACAATGGAACTCTTCAAAACTAGATGGTAAATCGGTCGTGATTGCTGCAATCGCTTGGATGTTTATTGTTTATTTGTATAAACAATAAACATCCAAGCGATTGCAGCAATCACGACCGATTTACACCGACACGGTATACAGGCGTGATGTTACGTCATGATGTTGTCATCATGACGTAACATCACGCCTGTATGCTCTGAGGGGTACGCAGATGTGTACAATACACCCAAATTTCGACTGTTTAGGTATGTTAAGTTCCATTTATTGGGGATAAGCCTATTACCATGACATGTATTGTTAACGATGTAAAATATTACAACTAAAAATGGAAAAATAAAAAAAAACTTAAAAAAAAAAAACCGACTTCAAAAAACACAAAAAAGCGAAAATTAACTTTAGCTTCAGAAGTCGGTGACAAAAAAAAACTAAATGAATCAAACTAAGGTCACCGACTTCTGAAGCTAAAGTTATTTTTCGCCGTTTTGTTGTGTTTTTTGAAGTCGGTTTTATTTTTTTGCATAAAAGTTTTTTTTTACTTATGACTGCGACCGTCTAGCTAAGTTAAAAGTTTAAAACTTTAATTAATGCTGCTTAAAAGTTTTTGTCACATTAGGTAATTACTTTTTATATGAGAAGAAAATGGTTTTTCTTGTAGGTATCTAATAGTTTTGAATTATAATAATAATCTGATTTTTTAATATTGTTTTTTTTTTTTTTATAAGGATTATTTAAAAATGTATAAGTAAATAAAATAAATATAAAGGAAAACAATGTTACCAGCCTAAAACTGCCCTACTGCACGGCTAAGGTCTCATTACCTGGATTATAGGATACTAAAAGTGAATTTAGCTCGAGCGGAGCTGCGATTTAAAAGCTAGTTCATTCATAAAACCAGGGCACTGAGTAGGTTGGCGCTGTTCGGGTAAAATCTTTGTCGGGCATGTGCAGCTAATTTACCTAATTAGCTCATATCTCGCCGCACTAGATCATAAGCCTTTCACGGCGACAGTAGTCTAGAAGCTCTCACTTCAATGTCCTTACAGGACGTCTCTCGCCATCTCTTTCGAACACTGAAGTAGGATTAAAATAATTCTCGTATTAAAAGTAGTGATACAGTTCCTGATATGAAGCTGGTTGTTATGTCTAGTTTTTCTTTAATAGAAGTCATGCTCCTTTGCGTGAATTAAAAAAAAATATATGTTCTTATTATTTGGTATTTTCTTTCACATGTGTTCCCACTTAATAGGAGGCGAGTCTATTGCTATCAATCGGGCACAATTTCAGATTCTGAGGCGGCTACTGAGAAAATCCTGATGGAAAAGCCCAAAAAAAATGGCCGGATCTGGGAATCGGACCGCATGCTACATGAAACTAAACCGGTAATCGTGCTTGCGACTGTGAGACAAACGAGGCAGTCAAAGACAAAGTACTGATCAAATAATTCATGCACTTGACACTTGAGTCATACCTATTTCCTTCAATCCAAGTCCGAATAGAACAGTCCTGTGACGCAGACAGGCGTATTAATGAAGCTCATACGGAAATCTAGGAGGTCAACTGTCAAACACGATACGTGACGTGTGTGTGTGGTGCATAATGTACTACATTAGTGTCAGGTGTCCTGACTGGCTAATTAGGGACGGTGAGAGGTACAAGTCGTGACGTAGGCGACTAATTTACGGTGTTGTAAGCGTCTAGGGTAGTCTCTAATATAAACAAATGTACCGTTATGTATTACGCAGACAAGTGTCGTGTGGTGCAACCAAAGATTTTAAAATATGAATAAGATCTCTTTGGGTGCAGCCTTGGTTGAATTTGCAACATAACTTCATAGAGTATTTCAAAGACAATATAAATTCTATTGTCACCTGTCATTCTACTGTCATCTCAAACGTCATCATTAATAACAACAGGGTGAAAGTTTTCACAGCATGATTATTGAATAAAGTTCAAAACCATGTTCACTTATAAGCTTGTGTGCGGATTTAGAGCACCACTGGTCACCACAATTATCACCAGAAACAAAGGGACAGCTACCGATCCTGTTCAGCAACTATTTATCGATAAAATAAGAGAGTACAGGGCAAAGAGCCCTAATGACGACCTCGTGGAACCCACCCCAGCTGTACTAAAGGAATTGCAGAAAGAACTGGAGAAACTCAGTAAGAATTATGGGGGTGGACCAGGGATTGACATGACAGCGTTTCCAACATTCGATTTTAAAGAAGCTAAGCTCGACCCTATTGATGAAGCCGTTCCTGAAACAGAAGGAAAGAAGAAGAAACCAGCTAAGAAGAAGAAGCCCGATCCCAAGAAGGATTGATAATTCCTTTCTGCGTACTGCTGATTGATGTTTGTTATGGTATTAATTGCAGTTTTAGATTTTAACGCTTTTGTTTTCATGTAAACCATTTCTAGGTTATTATTTCTGGTTTAAACTATGTTTGCCCAGAATGAGGTGGATGTACGCCTACGTAAATACCGTGGTAATTTTTTTATTGATTCCATGTAATTTGCCCTTTGGTCTAAATTAAATTGCCATAGTGTAGCGGCACTACAAAAAGCACTATAGTAACATAGAATAAAAAGCTTTACAACGGCATCTATGCCACAAATGAAGAACTAGCATTAAAATGCAATGGCGATGCACATAAGAGCTAAACGCGAGTTTTATAATGTAAAAAAGCATATGATTCACTGCAATAAACAAAACCAGAAAAATATATGATATTCTTCAGGATTTAGGCTAGTATGATAGTGTTTTGAAAACATAATGCAACTAATTTTAGTCGACAAAAAAAATCACGAACTTATCTCTAAAAAATTCTTTTAACGAGTAAAAACCATACTAGAATACATGCGATCATTCTGATTTTTTGGAAAATAATTCTACAAGCAATATATTAGCACGATAGTGTTTTATTTTTTTAGTCCAATCAATAGATTTTTTGTAAATCGCAACACTCATTTCGCACTATTCGGCCCGCACTGCCCGCAGTGACTGACGTAACAACCACTTTGTAGTGCAAGCTGATTAGAACTTTATTCTATCAGAATTTCAAACGAAGTTTGAACCACCACAAATGGAGTTGCTAATTTAGCTCCTGTACTCGCCTTAAATGATATAGAAGAACCCGACTTACAAGTGTCAGGCAGTAGCCTATCAGACAATCGGTCGGAGAATCTTCCCTTTTTCTATGGAGTATTGAGGAACTTAACACCCTGTGAGGCCGTGTGGTATCGGGCAGAGTAGAATAGAACCAACCCATCACACTCACGGGTGTCGTATAAGGCGACTAATGTCTGAGGCAGAACACCTTGCACCTCCGTAGACCTGAGAATGGGCAGCAGCGTTTTCTGTTAGTCTTTCATCACTGCGATCTCCAATCCGCCTGCCAAGCGTGGAGATTACGGCAAATTCCTCCCATCATGGGAGAGGCTTATGTCCAGCAGTGGACGTTATGGGCTGTTGTTGTTGTTGTTGTAACACCCTGTTCTTCATATCCCTAAATTAGAATAGCTTCTATTAATTACCTGAAACTTTTCAATTAACCTTCAAGTGCTAAGGGCAGGTCGGGCAAGGGTAAATGCCGTTGGGTTTTTCTATCAGAAATGTCCGGTTGATGGAAATAGGTTCGCTCCCTTATTACATGGGACGTAAACATAACTGGTGAAATGTGGGGGGTAGACTATTAAGTACATCTATGCCTTACGCTTCGGGAATAACAAGCGTAGTGTTAAATAATAGTTATTTATGCAACTGTTGTATAATGAGGGGTATTAAAACACGAATGTGGGTTTATCACACGAGGCGAAGCCGAGTGTGATAATAGTATCACATGAGTGTTTTAATACCTAATTATGTACAGTTGCATACAAGACTTCTACATCCATGATATGAATCCTCCATAAAAGGTTCTGAAACCATAGGATGTTGCAGTGTTGTAAGAAGTCTATGTAAATTCATGGAAAGTTTAATTGCTGAGTATTTAATACAAACAAACCATGTTTAAGTAATAATATAATTATTAACATTTTGGATTGTACAATTATTAACATGCACAAAGTTTGTATCACTCATTTTTAGGGTTCCGTACCCAAAGGGTAAAAACGGAACCCTATTACTAAGACTTCGTTGTCTGTCCGTCCGTCTGTCTGTCACCAGGCTGTATCTCATGAACCGTGACAGCTAGAAAGTTGAAATTTGAAATAAAAACAGAATAAAATTAATATTTAAGGGGGGCTCCCATACAACCAACATGATTTTTTTTGCCCTTTTTTTGATAATAATGGTACGGAACCCTTCGTGCGCGAGTCCGACTCGCACTTGGCCGGTTTTTGTAAACAACAAAGTACTTAGTGTAATACTAATATCCAAATATCGAACAAAAATGGCGGGATACGACGTGAATTCGAATTAACCTATAAGTTTTTTTTTAATTACGTCGCTGTGGTAGTGAATCGCACGTGCTAGACAATATTCTTTTTTTAAAAACGAGTTGCATAATGAAATTCAGTACAACATTATAACACCCGTTTGGAAGTTAAAATGGTTATTATGACACTGGCTGTTTTAATGTTGGCCATAAGTTAACTGTTTCAGATACTTTTATAGAGGATTTATAGCATGGGTGTAGATAAAACTACTTGCTGATGCCTGCGGCTTTGCCCGACCGCAAATTATATACTAAAACCATCCTCTTGAATCACTCTATCTATTAAAAAAACCCCCGCATCAAAATCCGTTGCGTAATAGTTTTAAAAATCTAAGCATACATAGGAACTGTCCGCGGCGGGCGACTTTGTTTTATTATAATATGTAGTGATACAAGAAAACTCACTACAAAATTATGCTTACATTTCGATGTTATGAACAATAACGTACCTTAATTTAGTTGAGAGTTTCAAAACTTGAGAGGGCAACCGACCAAAGAATTCCTTACAAGAGGCTCCAACACTCTTGTAATATAAGTTTATCCAGTGACACTGAGGTATCTTTATTACCTGCCTTCGTAAGTACTTGCGTAACTTGGATGAAGACATAAAAGTTACAGTCGTACAAAATATTTGGAGTTTTTAATCCCGTTGAGTAATTCTGTGGTCGAATTTACGTTTTGTATATTATGGAATTTATTTATTTTATTTATTTATTAAAACTTTATGCACATAATGTACAAAGGCGGACTTAATGCCTTGGGCATTTTCTACCAGTCTACCTTAGGGTGATGCAGAGACAATACAGTAGGTGCAATAAATAGTACAGAAAATTTTGAAGAATAAATAAATAAAAATAAATAAATATCGCTGGACATTACACACAGCGCCATCTAGTGCCACATTAAGCAACGAGGCTTGTGTCGTGTACACCAGATAGTTGATATACTACATATTATATACTTTTTGTTTGTAAATACATATACTTATTATACATATCCATGACTCGGAAACAAATGTCTATGCTCATCACACAAACATTTGGTCCCGGGTGTGAATCCCGGTAAGAGACCGGGATTCACACCTGGGACCCTAAGAACGTAAGGCAGTCTCAACTGCGCCATTCGGGTCGACAAAAATAATAAGTCGATAATAGTAGATTGTATGACAAGGGAGCAAAATAGTATTTTTACGGCGAGGGCGCTATTTTGATTCCAGAGCGAAGCGAAGGATTCTAGAATAGAATCCCGAGCATAGCGAGGGATTCTAAAATAGAATCCTGAGCGTAGCGAGGGATTCAAAGTACATCGCCTGAGGGAAAAATATGTTTGCTCTCGAGTCATATACTCTACTTTTCATCTCGTTCTATGAGAAAATAAATAAGAGACACTTTTAAGTAATTAATGAATAAGTTTAATTAAAAAAATGACATGAATTTCTAAAAGGTCAATTACAAATTTATATTTATATCTAATAGATATAAATATAAATTCGGAGAGGAGCTCGTGGCTAAATAATAACAGCCGCTCGGGTCGATCGTTAGGTTAAGCCGTGCTTGCCTAGGTTGGTCTGTGGATGGGTGACCGCCCATTACATACCGAGTTTCCTCCGTGCCTCGGAAAGCACGTTAAGCCGTTGGTCCCGGCTGTCATTTGTAGATCTTTGACAGTCGTTAGGTAGTCAGAGGCCCAAAAAAAAGTCTGACAACCAGTCTTACCAAGGGGTATCGTATAACCCGGTACTAACTGGGTTGTGGAGGTCAGATAGGCAGTCGCTCCATGTAAAATACTGGTATTCAGCTGCATCCGGTAAAACTGGAAGCCGACCCCAACAAAGTTGGGAAAAGGCTAGGCAGAGATATAAATATAAATGGCACTGGCAAAATTTTGAAAATTTATTATCACTGTGTGTATTTTGTTTGGGATTGATATAGTTGTGGATTTATTTATACATTTTTTTGTTTTTTAATTACTCTTTCTTTGTTCTAATATGAAAAGTTTACTTGAAATTTGTAGCGTTTTTTGATGATGGATCAATTCTTTTCTAAACTGTGGAAATAGAAAAACAAAACTAGTTATGCTTTAAGCTTCTACTCCATTCACCGAATATACCCATTTTTTTTGGAAAGTGATAAAAAAGTCATCCAGTATTTTGAGTGTTTGTAATCTCAGTATCTGGCTGGTGCTCAGGAAAAGGTTCCTTTGATGTAGAAGAGCGCGGTGACAACGGCATGGGCGAACTATCTGCAACTCTTCATTTAATATTTTGTACAATGCGCGTGCTGACCCCCGCACCGTACAGCAAACACTTGCAGCCAGTAATTTATACAATTTTCGTTCGATTTCAATGAACGATTCATGTTCCAAATTCAAATCTGATTACTGCCCGCTAAAAAGTCTAGTGGAGAAAAGAGCTACTTTGCTCCCGCTAAACGGGGAACAAAACGACACTTTTCGAATAGAAGGGATGAAAAATATAATAATAAATACATACGTACAACAAATTATACATAGTGAGGAAAGATAAAAAAAAAACATAGATGAAGAAAACCAACAAATTAATTGTGGGGCAAGTCTTCCAAATTCTTATGGAAGTGTTCGCGAGCTTTTACTTTAAATGTGAGCCGACTGGTTACCATCCTGATATTCAGAGAGAGCGCATTCCAATGGAATTGTTAAATCTGTTCACCTAACACCTGACTACCTCTTTGGTCGTGTGGTCGCAAGCGGTCATGAGGTCCTGGTTTCGATTCCCGGGCAAAGTGTTAGTGGGATTTTGTATCAGGAATTTCTCAGTAGCAGCCACGGAGCCTGGATTTGTGCCCGGTTGATGGCAATAGGCTCGCACCCTATTACATGGGACTGGGACCGTCGAAATGTGGGTGTACTATTTAGGTATACCTCTGCCTAAACCTTTAAGGATGGATTACAGGTGTGATGGTATGTTTATGTAAATCAAAATATTTTATTTCACATAGGCCTACATGGGCACTTATAAAACGTCGAAAAGGTGCACGGTTCGGTTTGGTCGTTTCCATGGAGAAGAACTGGGAACTGGAATCAATTTTCATATCTGCCAAAGAGATATAAAAAGACTTAGCTCGTAATATTTTCAATGTCTTTGATGTCTGCAAAAAACGGACGGAAACGTGCTATTAGTTTTGAGGTATTCCATGAAGCACACCCAAACGAAGCACACCCAGACGAAGCACACCTAAAGTACCTATTCCACTTAGCACACCCGTAGTGCCTCCAACCGTTTGTGAAGCCTGCATCGCCTCGACAAAACTTAGAAAAAACAAAACTTAGTTTTAAGCGGTGAGATAATATTAGGTAGGTATACCAACAAGTATTTAACTGTATCCGGATGAACTATCAAGGACTACGTACGAAAGCTATAATTATTAAATCATTTATTTTAAACAATCTGTGCGGGAATAAGAATGAATCTATGGAATCTAATAATCGTAATTTTTTAAATACTTATTAGCTTAAAATTATAAGAAAAACTCAAATTAACCATCACTCGTTCGTACCATCATTCGTCATCAGCCTACAAAGTTCACTGCTGGTCTTAGGCCTCTTTAAGAATCTCTCGAAGATCGACGCTCCACCGAGCCTGA
Source organism: Xestia xanthographa (assembly GCA_905147715.2). Classification (NCBI taxonomy): domain Eukaryota; kingdom Metazoa; phylum Arthropoda; class Insecta; order Lepidoptera; family Noctuidae; genus Xestia; species Xestia xanthographa. The sequence continues at coordinate 22,064,702 of LR990642.1, read as the reverse complement.
GGCTGTCCCACCTTATGATTGCCAATTCATCGCCCCCCAAAACGTTTCAATGCCCCACAACTGTCTTTGGGTCCTTTACTGCTACTTAAGCCTCCACCGACCACAACGGGGCAGAGCGACTGGTCTCAAAGACTAAATCTAAATTATCAGAAAAGTACAACGTGTGGAATACGCATACGGCTATAAAATACCTATTCCGCTTCTTATAATTTGAACGAACTCTTATTAGGCACTATCTAGGTAAGCAATTATGGTAAGTGAACGGAAAAACACCATGTTCAGTAGGTAATTAGTACAGAATTGCTATTTCCTCTACTTTGTGTAAATTGAATACCTACCGTTGCGTATCCCGGCCACGGCTCTGTGATCCGAATACACAAGTATCCACTATATACTGCCGTATGTTTATTTATTGTTATTTATCGTGGTGGCTGGTAGGTAGAATAAATGTCTTCTCTTGGCTCCGAGATTTAGACAAGGAGAGATCTGTAGCCCTCTACGCAAATCGATTTAACTTGAACAAGAACTTAAAAAAAAACTGTAGTTCCTGGCACCTCTAGTCCCACAATGCTCATAAAGTACACAAGCGTGCATCATCGAGAATAAAAATACAACTTTCTGATGTTCAAGTTTTTCAATCGCCTGATCATTTAACTTCTTGAAGAACTCTTTAAGTTTCCCATCAACTTCTGCTCACGTTTCCCAACACGATTGAACAATCACGCTAAGTTTTTCATCCAGTTTATCGAGGCAGGTTGTTTATTAAGACGCGGGTATGCTCCTCCACGTAGCTCCCTGAAGATCGAAGGTATTATCAGTAGAGCGGTACATCATCTAATTAATTACGTGCACAGACTGGAAGCTGCTGTAGCACGTACTAACACAACTTATTCTCTGAATCAAGATAGTTTTGCGGCGAAGATTACGAGTAATCGAGCTAGGCTGAAGACGGCTGGGAACTTATTGTCTCAAGTGGAGATCCTACCAACGTGGAGGTGTTTTTGGGACAGAAAAGGACTGTTGCAGATAGATAAGTAAGAGCCTAGATAAGTGAATTAAGTAATCTTTGAAGTGAAAACTTCTTTAGACGCGTTGAGCACTTTTTGGGTGAAGGAAAAACATTGAACTCATCGTCACACGTAACATGCAGTCAAGCTTCGTAGCACTCGTAGCATCTGCTACGGCGTAGCACCACATAGGCATGCGCGGGGCATAACCAGTGCTACGACTGGGGAGCGGCCTGTGTGTACGTTTAGTTTTCACTTCTATCGGCAGTCCCCAAAGACTGCCCCGATTGTTTTTTTTTATATTAAACCATTGGAGGACGTCACTGGCTCTTGGTACCCGAACCAAGTTCTGGAGTCAGTGTTTTAAATATTTTTGTAATCTAGTTTATGCCATTTTTTTGCATTATGTTGTCACATTTACTCCTGACTATATTTCAATGGGCTGCACCAGTTCATCTATTAAAATAAATCGTCATTGTTTTATTTTGTTTTGTTTCTTAGATAAAAATGGTTAAATAAAATCTCTTTAGGGATTATAACATGAAAAAAATAAAGCATTTTTTATAACATTGTTTCAACAGACTGAAAAGGGTATCCCCATTTTCCATATTTTGACGAAAACGAGTTACGTCGTAATTATAATGAAGTTACGGGTTAACTTCAGAAGAATACTGTTCCACTCGTTTTTAAGGAAAATCCTTTAACTCTGCATGACAGGATTAACCTACTTTACAATTTGAAATAATATTGAAGAAAAAAATCCTCGACTGGTTTTCACGAAGTCAGTGATTTATTTCCTTTGAAAAATGTTGAACAGTGGTACAAACTTCTAGTTCCAAGTTGCCGGGGATAGAAACCTACGCGAGGCCACAACTGTACCCACGTGAAAAGTTTTTAATTAACCTGTGAAGTCTTTGCAAGTGACCTATGTTCGTTTTCTGAGTATCAACCTTAGGTAGTTTTATAGCAAAGTTGCTTATTTGCTTCTTTCGTCAAACCGAAAAACTCTTTTAATTACTTAATAGTCCAATTAGTCTAATACACAGATATTGGGCTAACGATACAGATATTTAAATCAGTAAATCAGTTGTCCGCGATTATTTTTGAATAGAATATTAAAGTCACTCAGGGTTAAAATTTTGAAATAGCTTTTCTTTTTCAGGCCACCTTCAGTTTTCCTGCTTTTACCAGACGCAATGAGCTAACAAACATATAACAACTAATCAAGCAACCCAGAAACAAATAGGCAAATAGTACGTAGTTCTAAACACAATCTCTTATAAATTCAGCTAAGACTAGTCCAATATTTTGAATGTCTAATTTAATTAATTTATTTTATTTATTTTAATTTTTACAGATTTTAATTCAAGTAATAGCAAACATATGTAATAATAATTAATAATTGTGTAATAATTTAAAGTAATTTTCTAATATAAAAAAATATAGAAATTATTAATATAGAAATTACTTAAAATGATAATATTAAATATAGAAATTAGAAATTACTTAAAAGATTACTATTATAGGAAAAAACTTTGATGTGGGTTGGTACATTACCTGTAAATATCACTATGTCTGACAAAAGTTTCAGTTACTTTAAAGGCCGTTTTCTATAACTTACTTACGTAAAACTGTCAGTTAAAATGCCTACGTCTGGTAGCCATCGGTGTTTCTATAAACAAAGTTAGCTTGAAATATCCTAACCGCGTCACGTACCTGTCACTTGATTCATAGAAAAATAAAAAAAGCTATTCTGTGACGTTTTGTTTCTAACTGTCCGTAAGCTAAATGTGAAACAGACAGAGATAGCAACCTACCGATACCTGTTAGTAAGTTATTGAAAATGGCCGTAAGAAGACATACATATAAATAAGGTAAACAAAACAGTGTTAAACATAGCACTTAGGTGTACTAATCAAGAGCGTGTAACCGCGCCTGGCGATCATCAGGCATACGGCTTTGAATATTCAACAGAGCAATTACTAGTTAAATCTCTAGTGTCTTGCTGAATTCTACCACTACTACTGGTTACGTGATATTTATGGCATTTTTTATTCTTGATAAAACGAACTTTTACTAATTAGTGAAGCTTATTTCTGTATAGAAATTGCGTAAAGGAAAAATTGAAATATAAAATGTTCAAAACTGATAAGTTGAAAGAAGAGGGTAGGTTTGCCAGTTATTTTTAAACAAAACCATTTATATCAGTCATTTCTTCTTAGAAATGTGGAACATTTCAAATTACATGTGTCCGGACAAAATAATCCCTTAATTTATTTACAGTAGCACGTGTAACGGAGACCTGTCAGCACCATAAATCCAAATTACAGCCCGACACATCACCACAACACACATCCACACTTAATTATCCTTAAACTTTATTAATAAGTGGTGAAACAGGCTTACCATCGAAGATGTAGTGAGCTCTCCTCTCCTTTAATCACCATGGTAACGGATATAATACCGTCTAATTCGCGTATCCCAGTGTAAACACGTAGTTGAGATATTAGTGAGAGCGCCGAGCCAACTTCCGACGAGATAATCCTTCTGTTAATATTCACTGTCGGTAGCTGTTCCCAGGATTCGATGTGTGTTGGAATCAGAGGCACTACATGAGTAACGGTGTAAACGTAACGTGTAAACGAACGACTTTTACATTGAAAATACTCATTTCACTTATAATATTTACTTATTTTTAAGAATTGATTCGCATGTAAAGGTTACTATAATGTGCTTGTCGCAAAAAAAAACCAAAATTATCTTAAAATTATTGATTGTTTTGTTTTCGATTTAAAAATCGTTCATATTTTTTACGTTACGGTTTCATCGCGCACTTGTGCTAGTGCCTCTGGCTGAGGCTGTTCTTCTAGATGTGTTTTACTATAACTAAGTTATACTAATCTAGCTGTTAAATAAATAAATCTAAATTTACCCACAAGATCGTTTTAAATATAGCCTATGACACTAACAAATAACGTGACTTTCTATTGGTATTGGTAAAAGATTTTTTAAAATCGGTACAGTAGATTCAGAGATTACCCCCTACAACCTCTCAAACTTTACCTCTTTATAATATTAGCATTGATAGATTATTTTTCAGGTTAAATGGTTTGCGCCACTTGAGGTTTTTAGCACTGGCTCAGGCTTTCGTTTAGGAAATATCGGTGAATAAACGGTACCGAAACACCTTTGTGTAAATTCAATAACAAGCGTTGCGTTTGATCGGGCACTGACATACACGTAGTTAATTGACTTAATTGGTATATTTTCTACATCACAACCGCTTGGTTTCTTAACCACACCCATTGGTGAACAGTTACGGAATCGATCGGTATTTTTAATTAAAAACTATTAGCAGTTAGAAATTATGTAATAGGTTCCGTCCGCGATTTAGAAAGACTAAGAAACATACCCGTATGACACAATAGTGTGGCTTACATCAGTGAAATATTTCTTTAAATCGGATGAGTAGTTTCAGAGATATCAAAATACCAGGGTGTTGACATTTTTTTAAACGTTACAGCACCATGCTGATTTGCGCCTCGTACAGGTGGTCTTGTTCAATTTATTATAATGTATGTCTTATTTTATAAATAGTTTTTTGGTTGTTTTCTTTTTATTTAATTTTGTTTTATTGTTTTGTCCTGTACGTAGTCTAATAAATTAAATACTTTTTAATACTTTTTAGGGTTCCGAAGAATAAATGAAACAAAACGGAACCCTTATAAATTTAAGATCACTCGTGCGTCTGTTTGTCTGTCACAGCCAATTTACTCTGAATCTACTGGACCAAATCAGATGAAAATTGGTATGATGGTGTAATCGTATGATCCAAACACAGATGTGCAAATTATTATTTTTTAATTATTAGAAAATTAAAAAATAAGTTTTTTAAACTTTACATGTCACATATCAAATGAAAGGTTTATGAGAATCTCAAATATATTTTGTTATTATTGTAAAATTTTGTTCATGAAAGAAGACGAAAATGGACCCTTCCCCCACCCCCTGATCTCCGAAACAACAGAGCCTAAAATTTGAAAAAAATAACAACGATTGTGCATTGCTTATAAATTACAGGAAAACCTTTAGGAATTCTATCATTTGAAAATAAAGTGGTAAACTCAATATAAGACTTTGGCATTGTACGGAACCTTCTCCGCGCGAGTTCAACTCTCACTTGGCTGGTTTTTATTTTTTACCACCTACATCCAAACTTAATACTAGTTTATCTCTTAAATAAAAGTAGTGTAGATTCTGTAGAAATATAAGCTAAAAGACGGCTAAAAGAGGAGCTCGTGGCTAAATAATAACAGCCACTCGGGTCGATCGTTAGGTAAAGCTGTGCTTGCCTAGGTTGGTCTGTGGATGGGTGACCACCCATTACATACCGAGTTTCCTCCGTGCCTCGGAAAGCACGTTAAGCCGTTGGTCCCTGCTGTCATTTGAAGATCTTGACAGTCGTTAGGTAGTCAGAGGCCCAAAAAGTCTGACAACCAGTCTTACCAAGGGGAATCGTATTACCCGCTACTAACTGGGTTGTGGAGGTCAGATAGGCAGTCGCTCCATGTAAAATACTGGTATTCAGCTGCATCCGGTAAAACTGGAAGCAGACCCCAACATAGTTGGGAAAAGGCTAGGCAGATGACATTGTCATCATCTGCCTAGCCTTTTTCTTGATTATGTAGAAATATGCATCTTTAAAAGTAACAAAAAGTGTAAAATGGACAATCTTGTTTTTAATTCACAGAACGGCTGGCACAATATCAGCCACAGTTTTTAATTAATAACTTTAAGCATTTCCAATGTTCGTGTTGCTAAGTGGTACGTACACAATAAAAGAAACGTCTTAACTTCAGATGAATTAATTAAACTCGCAATTGGAGAGCTCAGTAAACTGAAATATCTCACTTCACTTTGGTATATTTTATTATTCCTTTCAATTTTATTTATGCTGGCTCTGTATTACGGGAATTATAAAGGTTTTGGATCTAGTTCTGATTTTTAATGACGTTAGCAATTATCCCTGAAGGGTAGTTTTTGTATTTACATTACCTGTCAGAAGAATATGAAAAAGATAATAAATGTGGTAATGACGCACTACGATTTCAATCGACTTAGTCATGAGATTTCTATTTAATTTACTTCCTTTTATGTTAGATTTCTATTTTGTTTTCCTCCGGTTTACCTCAATAGGTTTGCACGATGGCCGATGCTATTTTATGTATTACCACATTCCACAAAGTCAAAAAAAGGCAGAACTTATAGAATATTAATGGAAACTGCCAAATATACATAAAAAAATGTATATTTTAGCAGTTTTCATTAATATTCTATAAGTTCTGCCTTTTTTTAACTGTCACGTTGTGATCGCAAGCGCGACTGCCAAGCATAAGGTCGTGGATTCAATTCCCGGGTCGTTTTTGGGATTTTCCAATCACTAATTTAGCAGTAGCAGTTAAAAGTCTTGGTTTGTCCCCGATGAGTGACAATAGGCCCGCCCACTATTGCATCGGATTTAAACATAACTGGCAAAATATGCCTAGAGTGATACCTATATGAATTTTTGTAGAGTAGGTACCGCAAGTATAAAACTGAAGAGTTCTGGGCTCACTTCATGTTAAATAGTCGTATTCAGCTACATTCGGTTAGACTGGAAGCCAAGCCCAATACACTTGGATCAAGGTTCAGCAGATAATGAGGAACCGCAATTAAAAAGTAAAAAATAACTATAATTCTAACTTCCTTAATGATAAATTATAAATGCGAAAGTAAGTTTGTTGTTATACCTTTTCATGCCTAAACCATTGAACCGACCATCCTAAAATGTTGAATATAATATATTAAGTTGCCAGGTGTACAGTAACGTACATAGAGTACCTTTTATACCGAAAAAAATACTATTCCCGAGAAAAACACCAATAACGTTCTTATGATAATAGATGGCGCCACGTGTCTTTCGAATCACAAGCATAGTACAACCCGAATTAATTGTCAAATTGTAAATTAACGCGAGAGAAACCGCGCGTAAAAGCTAGTTCAGGAATATATTCAGAAACACGCAATATCAGTAACTTAATTGAATGTAACAGGAAAAGAGTAACGGCAATTAAGTAGCGGATATTTCACTTGAATAACTGGAAATGACGAAATCGTTTGATAGCGTAAAACCATTGAGTTTTAATCACATGTTATATTGATAAATGATATTCATTTTGCAAGTAGGTTTTTACAAACACTTCAATTTTTAAAAACTAGATGGGGCCGGTGTTTCGTACCTGACTACTCTGAGAAGAAACAGCCGAAACAAACTCAGAGGTCATAGTCTCTTTTGAAGTCCAGACATAATCTTGCTCAATTCACATGAGGACCATGCAGATTAGTGTTGTAAGTGCTAGTGTGCACCAACCCGCACTGTCCCGCGTGATAGATTACTGCTTACTCTCATTCCCTCTTAGAGAAGAGGTATTTGAAAGTAATGCAAAAAAAAAAGTTTTATATGTTAATACATATTTTATAAAACATAAAATATGTATTATTATTTTATATTAAATTATTTTTATTACATTTTTTTTGTTTATTTCTCTTAGTCTAATTTATTAAAGCTGTCGAATATGTACAAAATATTTTCATAAATAATACTTAATAGAATAACAAAAACGCTAGACGAACAGCAACCATGCCAGCAGGCGGGTTTTAGGAAGGGTTTCTCTACTCTAGACCACATTCATGTTATTACACAGGTAATAGAGAAGATCAATGAGTACAGGAAAACTCTATATTTATGTTTCATAGACTACAAAAAGGCCTTTGACTCTTTAAAACACAGTGACATCTGGAAAGCTCTTGTACAGCAAGGAGTAGATAAAAACCGGCCAAGTGCGAGTCGGACTCGCACACGAAGGGTTCCGTACCATTGACTATATTTAGTATTTGTTGTTATAGCGGCAACAGAAATACATCATCTGTGAAAATTTCAACTGTCTAGCTGTCACGTTTCATGAGATACAGCCTGGTGACAGACAGACGGACAGACGGACAGACGGACAGACAGACGGACAGACAGCGAAGTCTTAGTAATAGGGTTCCGTTTTTACCCTTTGGGTACGGAACCCTAAAAATACATCGACCTACTCTGCAACATTATACTCAAACAGTAGCGCGAAGGTCAGGCTAGAAAGAGAAGGAACAGAATTTAAAAATAAAAAAGGGAGTTAGGCAGGGCGACCCGCTCTCACCGAAAATTTTCTCTTCTGTTCTAGAAGCAGTCTTTAGAAACCTCGATTGGGAGAAAAAAAGGATAAGAATCGATGGAGAATACCTGAGTCACTTACGCTCTGCAGACGATATTGTAATTTTTGCTGAGAACTCTATTGATCTGGGAGATATGATTACAGAACTAACACGCGAAAGTAAAAGAGTGGGCCTGACGCTTAACACAGCAAAAACAAAAATATTAACGAACGGAGAAACCACGAGTATCAGTGGTGAAGGTGTAAATATAGAATATGTGGAAGAGTACGTATATCTGGGGCAAATGGTTTCCTTTAACAACTGCGCAAGCAATGAAATTCGCAGACGTATTTCTATGGCATGAAAGAGGTACTGGAGTTATAAAGAGATAATGAAAAATAAACAAGTAAAAATACATACAAAGAAGCTTTACGAAGTAAAAATTCTTCCATGCTTGACATACGGGTGCCAGACCTGGTCCTTGAAAAAAGAAGATGAAAATAGACTAGCAATATGCCAAAGAAAAATGGAGAGAAGTATGCTAGGTGTGAAACAAAAAGACAGGATTAACAATAAAGCTATCAGACAAGAAACAAAAGTTATGGATATTGTTAAAACAATAAGGGTACTTAAATGGAACTGGGCTGGCCATATCTGCAGAATGGAAAACAACCGCTGGACCAAGAAAGCTACTGAATGGATACCCAGAGACGAAACCAGGAGTAAAGGTCAGCCAAAGAAAAGGTGGGAAGACATTTTCAAAGAGAAAGTTGGACCGAACTGGATGACCCAAGCCCGGGACAGAAATAAGTGGAGGATAATGGGGAGGCCTACGCCGAGGAGGCGACTACTACTTAAAACTGAATTAAATATAAGTGTAAACAAATAGTTAATTTAAACCTGTTCTCTAATGTTCATATTGTTCATATTATTATGTAAGTTAGAAATAAGGCCGAAATAAATAAATAATTAGCCGTGTGGTATCCGGCAGAGTAGAATAGAACCAACCCATTACACTCACGGGTGTCGTATAAGGCGACTAATGTCTGAGGCAGAACACCTTGCGCCTCCGTAGACCTGAGAATGGGAAGCAGCGTTTTCTGTTAGTCTTTCATAACTGCGATCTCCAATCCGCCTGCCAAGCGTGGAGATTATGGCAAATTCCTCCCATCATGGGAGAGGCTTATGTCCAGCAGTGGACGTTATGGGCTGTTGTTGTTGTTGTTGTAGAAATAAGGTAGTATAAAGGCTTTTTTTATTTTATTTATTAAAGGTGAAATGGTCTAGCAATAAGCGTCCAACTATGAATTCATATGTATAGTTGGTGCCAGTTAAAATGAGAATAGCGGTCACCACCTACATTTATTAAGCTTCTTAACTTTGAAAACCAGAAAAAAGCCTGTTCAAGTCTGAAATCGTCGTCGTGATCTTCAACATTTTTTGTAATGAAAAACGATACATGGTTTGTTTGTTTTGGTTCGTACGAAGAGATATGAGGGAAAGGACAATGACCGCTATTCTCATCTTAACTGGCACCAACTATAATACGTATAATTCAGCATGAGTCTGGACACCCAGCATATTTTATAATAAACATAACATTTTGTATTCTTCAAAGAGGCAGAAGTATATTCGATACTAGCGGACGTCAAGCGGTTTCAACCGCGTAGTTCCCGTTCCCTTGGGTGTACGGGGATAAAATATAGGCCTATGTTACTCAGGGTGAATGTAGCTTTCTAATGGTGAAAGAATTTTTGAAATCGGCGCAATAGTTTTTGAGTTTATTCATTACAAACATACATACAAAAATACAAATCTTTCCTCTTTATAATATTAGTGTAGAAGTGTAGATTACACCTGCATTTTGCCATCATCGTCATCATCCTCTTCCCCTTATCCCAATAGATATGATGACTGACTAAAAAGAATATAATTCTGTTTAGTCCGTCTGTTAGATTATCGAAAAATATTGGATACGTGTTTTTTGTTTTATCAAATTAATAAAAATGGACGAAGATAAACGTGTCTAAGATCATGAGTGACGTCACAAGCCGGGGGGCTTGTGACGTCACATTTGAGTAAAAAATGTACTCAAATGTGACATCACACGAGTTTTGACGCACTGTATCCTCTTTCATTGTATATTTTTGTGAATAAACACTTTTTCATTTTTTTTTTTTTTTTTTTTTTTTTTTAATTTTTTGTTTACGTGAAAAAAGAAAAAAATATGTGTCCAATATTTTTTGGACATCTATCTGAAGGTGCGCCTCAAAGAGAGTCAGCAATAGGAAGGGGTCCGCAAGGGCCGATGCCTGCCGGGGTTGCGGGACTGTTCGAAAGAGATACCGTGGCTCCGGAACACAAAGGGCGATGAAGGAACATGGATGGGTTTTAGTCAGTAAAAGTTTGACACTCCCTCCCGCTTCGCCTAGAGTGGGAGGAGTCATTTGATGATTTCCCATCCGAAAAAAAAAGGATTAATTAGATTTTTTTGTCGTCTTTTCTATTCATTTGGGGTCGGCGCTGCATGTCTTCGTCTTCCATACTTCTCTATTACTTGTTATCCCATCAGACACCTCCTTTCTTGCTATAACATCCTTTACAGAGTCCATCCATCGTTTCTTTCGTCTTCCTCTACGCTAATACCCATCCACATCTGCATTTGCTGCATTGCACTGGGCTTAGAACTCCTCAGTTTTATACTTGCGGTACCTACTTACCCTAACTTCTACTGCTAAATTAGTGGTTGTAAATTCCAAAAAATGCTTTGCCCGATCCGCAAATTAAACCCAGAACCTCTTAGTCAACAGTAGCGCTTGCGCAGCGTTTGCTTGCGAGTATTTAAAGGCCTAACATGCCTCAAATGGTTTAGCATGATCCTCCGTTACGCCTAAAATACTGCAGCATTAATTTTGAAATAAATATATGGTAAAGTTGAGAATTAATGCTAGGTACTATGTGTGACGAAAATACGATTCCATAAACTTTTCTCGACAGAAAAAAAATCTAATGTTACCTCCAAATCGAACAATAAACCACTGGTATTCAAAAAGTGCTTCAAATTAGATCATGAAACTTTGCATACTAACTGAACTAACTATAAAGCAGGTTTTATGTGTTTAATTTTTCTAGTCCAATCAATAGATTTTCTGTAAATCGCAAAAAACACTCATTTCGCACTATTCGGTCGCAGTGACTGTCGTAACAACTGCTTTGTAGTGCAAGCTGATTAGAACTTTATTCTAACAGTTTTTCAAACGAAGTTTGAACCACCACAAATAGAGTTGCTAATTTTAGGGTTAGAAGGGCCTTAACCAACGACGCACGATGGCTTGGTAATTTTACACGCTCACATTCCCAATGCTGATCATGACAAGTCAACACCAAAAACAGACAGACAAATTATTTTCATAGTAATTAACTAACATACGTTCATGCCATTCGGTAATGAATTCCGTCAGGTTATAAATGGTAATTGTTGCTAAATATTGATAAGCAAAGTAATCGTTGTTGCATTACCGATACGAGTGCATTATAATTAAACACGCGAATGAGTGAATACACAAATAGTACTTGTTCACATAGCCATTCAACAGCGCTTAACCGCGTAACAGGTTGATCTTGAGTTATTATACCGCGTAACATTCGCGAAATATTCGCGAATGTTCGCATGTACTTTGACACCATATATACACTTGACGATCGCAAACTACAAGTGATACAGGTAAATAAAATGTACAGTGAATAGCTGAATAAATAAGGAATCTATTTAAACAAAAATCAAGTTATATGCAAAATTCTACTTACTGACCACGGATATAAAGGGTGTAAAACACCTCTTAACGAAGCCGAAAGGCACTTGTTCTCCCCGTCATTGCAATCATTTTTTTGTTCCACACCATACCTGGGAACCTACTAGTTACGGAGATATTGGGGGTTAAAGTTCCAACTTTTTGACAAGTTTTTTTAAATACAAGTTTTTAATGTAGGATTTTTGCTGTAAACACCTCCACGACCCCCGTACTATTCAATCCATCCATCAGCACAATGTTTTGAGTGCGTTACATTGAGTTCTAACATGATTTTTCACCCCCAAAAAAAAAGTCGTTTCCCAGCAATAATTTTTGCGTAAACTTACTTAGTTTGATGTACAGAATGCTTGGTTGACGGCTTCGTGATGAGGTCTTTTACACCATCTAGATATATCTAGATAACTCAATCAAGCTTTTTTTTTTTTTATAGAAACAAGTTACTATACAAATCAGGTTAAGTTTTTGCTTTTAAATGTCTAAAATTAAGTTCTTGAGTTGTGACGTTGCTGTTTTTAAACAAATTAGCCGGCTGCGACAGTAACTTAATAGCATAAGCATTAAATGCTTTAAGTGCTTTTGCGTTATCTAGATATACTTATATGTGTTACAACTGAATTTCATTTGCTGCAAGTTATTAAGTTGGTTAACCTGAGTTTTCAGTAAAAAAAATGTTCTACGGGGGAATCATTAAAACCTAAGGGTTAGCCAACATAATAGCTAGCGGCAAACACGCTGTCAAAGAACTGTACTTTATTTATTGCATGAATCCTTTTCACCGGTGTTCTGACAACTAAATTATAGTTCCAATAAATGTCTGTTATTACTTTAAATCGGTTAACTTGAATCAATATATTTTGTTAGTTAAGTAAGTTTGTGCGTGCCCGTTGGTCTGATTCTTGGTTAGTTTTTACATGATTATAATCAAATTATCAAGCGCATCTTAGAACCATCAGAGTTTGGCAAATACGATTGAATTTTGTATAATAATTATTAAAAATGTCATCAGATTAGTGATTGTGATTTAATTTTAGCTAACATGGATAAACCAGAGACAATGGATCGGGTGAGGTTTACAATAAATGGGAGAAAGTACAACGGTAAGTGCGTTTTTTTTAAACAGTGATTACCACAGACACAGTTATTAACTTTTTTTACTGCAACATAAGTTTAAAAATACGTTAACGTATTTACTGTAACATTAATTTAAAAATACGTTAACGTATTTCGAACAGATAAAAATGCGTTTCTGTTCAAAAATTCTGATCATTTCGAATATTTGCTTTCAGATTTTTTTTTATAAACATTTATTTTTTGTTGACATTTTCAGCGGGTGGCGAGTTCACTTCGGACCTGACATTAAATGAGTACATCCGTCGGTATGCAGAGCTCCGCGGGACTAAGTACATGTGTCGTGAGGGCGGCTGCGGAGCCTGTGTGGTCAATGTTCGAGCGCACACCCCAGGCACAAAGGAGATCACCACCTTCTCTGTTAATTCTGTAAGAAGGATATTTATTTGTATAAGATTATCAAGACTTCTTTAGAATTGTTTTACAAGGAAGAGGCCCCAATTAATGTGGTCTATGTGCAATTAAGCAAGCTATTTCTGTTATGATGGAGCGCATAATATGTTTACCGTCGGAATCCCAAATATATATTATGTAGGTACCTACTCATCAAGGTCACATTTAATAACTTTTATTCTGTTCCATTCAAGTGTCTTGTTGCCATCATGTCCTGCGACGGCTGGGACATCACAACTATTGAAGGCATCGGTAACAGGAAGATCGGTTACAACATCATACAGAAACGGCTCAATCATTTTTTCGGATCACAATGTGGCTACTGCAGCCCGGGATTCGTGATGAGCATGTACAGTATCAATGTTAGTGTGTATTCGATGTTTTTTTGCAACAGATTTTTTTAGAAACGATTAAACAATATCGAGTGTAGCTAACCAACAGTGCTTGTTCGGTTTATTTAGTAAAAAATTGTTTCACATTTTGCTGGTAAAATAAAGTCTACACAAATTGTACCTTTTTGTTTTCAAATCCTGATGACAGTAAACTATATTCCAATATTTATTCCAGTCTCGCACAGAGCAGTGACCATCATCTAACAGAAGCAGAAATAGAAAACTCTTTGGGCAGCAATCTGTGTAGATGTACCGGTTACCGTCCCATTCTAGAAGCATTCAAATCTTTAGCCGTCGACCCAGACGCGAATACATTAAGCAAGATAAAGGATATTGAAGATATATCCAAACAAATATGTCCGAAATCCGGTAAAACGTGTGGCAGCGCTTGTGGGATCAATGAGGACTGGTGTTTGGTAAATATGGATCATATGAGTGCTCCAGATTTGCCTAAGAAAATATCTCTCGCCGATGGAAGACTGTGGGTTACTGTTGAGGATGTAAGATCGATATTTACTGCTTTAGACGACGTTGGCTATGATTCTTACATGTTAGTCGCTGGTAATACTGCAAAAGGTAATTGTAGATTAGTTAACTGTGGGACTAATTAATATGAAGTTTTTGTAACACTTTTGGCATGTTACAAAATATTTATAGACAAATATTTTTTTTTAATATTGATAAAAAATCTGTGCAGTTAAGACAGTTAGGTATTATGTAATGTCCTAACAAAGCCTAACTGACATTCCAGGAGTTCGTCCAATACTATTTTACCCGAAGTTGTTAATAGACATCAGCGATGTGAAGGAGTTGGCCACACATTACTTGGACATAAACTTAGTCCTCGGAGCCAACATGACACTGACTGATACCATGCACTTATTCAAAGAGTTATGTGTATCTAATGAGGACTTCTGGTATTTAGGCATACTTTACGACCATATCGAACGAGTGGCTCATATACCTGTGAGAAATGTAAGTGTGAAAATTGGTTTTAATTAACGTTTTACTTAGTTTTTCATTTACCAGAATTATCACCATTCAAATATAAATTAAATTAATCCCTTTTCACATTTCTCTTTTTAGTTTTAGTGGCATAATTCTTCTGTTCGTTTTTATTTTAAATTCTGCTTTTTTGTTTTCAGATTGGAACTCTAGCTGGTAATTTGGCTCTGAAAAACTCAGACCCAAGTTTTCAATCAGATATATTTCTTTTATTGGACTGTGTCGGGGCTACTGTTACTCTAGGTATGTCTACATGGATTTCTCATCGTAAAAAATGTCAATATGACATGCGCAATACAAAACTTCAGCGATGCTGAAAAGTTATCCACTTTTTTGACGCCGTTTTTATTATTTTGAGTAGTACGAGTTTGATTCGTGAACCTATTTTTATTATTTACTAGCTGACCCGCGCAACTTCGTCTGCGTCACATGAGCTACCTACCTACCTACTACCTACCTACTACCTACCTACTACCTACCTACTACCTACCTACTACCTACCTACTACCTACCTACTACCTACCTACTACCTACCTACTACCTACCTACTACCTACCTACTACCTACCTACTACCTACCTACTACCTACCTACTACCTACCTACTACCTACCTACTACCTACCTACTACCTACCTACTACCTACCTACTACCTACCTACTACCTACCTACTACCTACCTACTACCTACCTACTACCTACCTACTACCTACCTACTACCTACCTACTACCTACCTACTACCTACCTACTACCTACCTACTACCTACCTACTACCTACCTACTACCTACCTACTACCTACCTACTACCTACCTACTACCTACCTACTACCTACCTACTACCTACCTACTACCTACCTACTACCTACCTACTACCTACCTACTACCTACCTACTACCTACCTACTACCTACCTACTACCTACCTACTACCTACCTACTACCTACCTACTACCTACCTACTACCTACCTACTACCTACCTACTACCTACCTACTACCTACCTACTACCTACCTACTACCTACCTACTACCTACCTACTACCTACCTACTACCTACCTACTACCTACCTACTACCTACCTACTACCTACCTACTACCTACCTACTACTACCTACCTACTACCTACCTACTACCTACCTACTACCTACCTACTACCTACCTACTACCTACCTACTACCTACCTACTACCTACCTACTACCTACCTACTACCTACCTACTACCTACCTACTACCTACCTACTACCTACCCTACCTACTCTACCTACTACCTACTCTACTACCTACCTACTACCTACCTACTACCTACCTACTACCTACCTACTACCTACCTACTACCTACCTACTACCTACCTACTAC
The DNA here is from genome assembly GCA_905147715.2 of Xestia xanthographa. NCBI lineage: Eukaryota > Metazoa > Arthropoda > Insecta > Lepidoptera > Noctuidae > Xestia > Xestia xanthographa. Next base: position 22,048,381 of record LR990642.1, on the reverse strand, counting down.
CTACCTACTACCTACCTACTACCTACCTACTACCTACCTACTACCTACCTACTACCTACCTACTACCTACCTACTACCTACCTACTACCTACCTACTACCTACCTACTACCTACCTACTACCTACCTACTACCTACCTACTACCTACCTACTACCTACCTACTACCTACCTACTACCTACCTACTACCTACCTACTACCTACCTACTACCTACCTACTACCTACCTACTACCTACCTACTACCTACCTACTACCTACCTACTACCTACCTACTACCTACCTACTACCTACCTACTACCTACCTACTACCTACCTACTACCTACTACCTACCTACTACCTACCTACTACCTACCTACTACCTACCTACTACCTACCTACTACCTACCTACTACCTACCTACTACCTACCTACTACCTACCTACTACCTACCTACTACCTACCTACTACCTACCTACTACCTACCTACTACCTACCTACTACCTACCTACTACCTACCTACTACCTACCTACTACCTACCTACTACCTACCTACTACCTACCTACTACCTACCTACTACCTACCTACTACCTACCTACTACCTACCTACTACCTACCTACTACCTACCTACTACCTACCTACTACCTACCTACTACCTACCTACTACCTACCTACTACCTACCTACTACCTACCTACTACCTACCTACTACCTACCTACTACCTACCTACTACCTACCTACTACCTACCTACTACCTACCTACTACCTACCTACTACCTACCTACTACCTACCTACTACCTACCTACTACCTACCTACTACCTACCTACTACCTACCTACTACCTACCTACTACCTACCTACTACCTACCTACTACCTACCTACTACCTACCTACTACCTACCTACTACCTACCTACTACCTACCTACTACCTACCTACTACCTACCTACTACCTACCTACTACCTACCTACTACCTACCTACTACCTACCTACTACCTACCTACTACCTACCTACTACCTACCTACTACCTACCTACTACCTACCTACTACCTACCTACTACCTACCTACTACCTACCTACTACCTACCTACTACCTACCTACTACCTACCTACTACCTACCTACTACCTACCTACTACCTACCTACTACCTACCTACTACCTACCTACTACCTACCTACTACCTACCTACTACCTACCTACTACCTACCTACTACCTACCTACTACCTACCTACTACCTACCTACTACCTACCTACTACCTACCTACTACCTACCTACTACCTACCTACTACCTACCTACTACCTACCTACTACCTACCTACTACCTACCTACTACCTACCTACTACCTACCTACTACCTACCTACTACCTACCTACTACCTACCTACTACCTACCTACTACCTACCTACTACCTACCTACTACCTACCTACTACCTACCTACTACCTACCTACTACCTACCTACTACCTACCTACTACCTACCTACTACCTACCTACTACCTACCTACTACCTACCTACTACCTACCTACTACCTACCTACTACCTACCTACTACCTACCTACTACCTACCTACTACCTACCTACTACCTACCTCCTACCTACCTACTACCTACCTACTACCTACCTACTACCTACCTACTACCTACCTACTACCTACCTACTACCTACCTACTACCTACCTACTACCTACCTACTACCTACCTACTACCTACCTACTACCTACCTACTACCTACCTACTACCTACCTACTACCTACCTACTACCTACCTACTACCTACCTACTACCTACCTACTACCTACCTACTACCTACCTACGTAAATTATTTAAAAAATATACAGACGAAAGTTTATTCACCCTTTTTTTTTTTTCATTGTTTTTAAAATGTATTCTGCTATTCTGGGCGGAGACAAATCCAACGCAACAAAAACCATGAATATTGACTCAGCAGATCTCGAGTTATAAGTGATGTAACAAACCCGTCTTTCTTTTATATATATAGATTATGTACTCTTTAGACGTAAAAAAAATAAAATTAAAAGTTAGTTATTTACAACACAAAATATATTTTTTTTTCTAGTGGATCGCAAGATGAGAAAGACGGAGATGAAATTACCTGAATTTTTAGTAACGAATCTTAGAGGAAAAATAATGACACAGATTAAACTACGTCCACTTTCGCGACACTATGAATTAGTTACGTATAAGGTGGGTGACATGTATTGTATTTTTTCCACAATATTTCCACGCCGTAGTATGTGGCGGGACGCTTTTTTAATCTTTCATGCATGGTTTTGTTGAATTTTAGTTATTGTATGTGTAACCATGCTTGAGCAAGTAATATATCTTAATGATTGTAATCAGTTGTTTGCAAATTCTTAGAATACAATTTTATTTTATTTTATTCTGTGTTTGAGTTTCGATTGATTTTTAGTGTCAGGACTATTTTTTTATTACTAATTTATGAACATAGGAACGTCTTAGTCATAATTATTGAGTTCAGATTCTTTTGGTTTCAAATATAAAATTGATTAGAATACTAATAACATCATGTAGCAACATATTTAAATAAGACTAATGTTTTGTATCTATAGCAAAAACGTTTATAATGAAAAAGAAAACCAAATATACAAGAATATTTTCTTCTAGATTACACCGAGGGAACAAAATGCTCAGGCATATGTAAATTCAGGCTTTCTTCTGAAATTCAACCCTCATACACATCTTATAGAGGAAGCATCCATTGTGTACGGTAATATTAACCCATCATTCACCCACGCTTATGACACGGAGAAGTTTCTGATTGGTCGTGACATATTCAACAATCATACGTTACAATCGGCTCTGCACGTCTTGGAGAAAGAAATTAAGCCTGATGTTCGACCACCATATCCACTGCCGTTTGCTCGGAAAAAAGTGGCATTGGGTCTATTTTACAAGGTTAGTACACCTACTAGCTACTACGCAACCTACTAATGTGCAACGTCTACGTACGTTAATAAATTCGTTAATATGATTTTATGGTTTGATTTTTTTCTTCTAAATTCCTCTTTTCTTTCTTTCAAATACCTCCTTGGTGTGATAGACTAAAGAATAAATCATTATTTAATATTAAGTTTCTTTACAGTGTATCATCAAACTTTGTCCAAAAGACATACTGAATCCCATCTATAAGTCTGGGGCTACCACACCGAGTGACGACAGACCACCGGTCAGTCGTAGCTACCAAGAATATGACACAGACCAGAAGGACTTTCCTATAACACAGCCGCTGTTGAAGAAAGAAGGAATGATTCAATGTGCGGGTGAAGCTGTCTACAGTGATGACACGCCGGCGATTAAAGATGAAGTGTTTGCTGCACTAGTGCTCTCCACTGTAGCAAAAGCAGAAATAGAAAGCATTGATAGTTCTGAGGTTTTGGTAAGTACACTAACTGTTTCGGTTCGGTTTAATGTTTTGTTTTGCATCGTGGGTGTGCAACTGTGCACACTAAATATTTTCATCAAAATTTTTATACGTTTCAGAAAGTTGATGGTGTCTTAGCTGTGTTGACTTCCGTGGACATCCCAGGTGTAAACAGTATAAATCGAGCAGATTTTGTGCTCATGTTTGAGAATGAAGAACTATTGGCTAGCAATAAAATACTATACTACAATCAGCCAGTGGCTATTGTGGTTGCTGTTACTCAAGTATTAGCGGACAAGATGGCGTGTTTAGTGAAAGTAAATTATAAGAATGTTCCGAATAAGCCTATTGTTTTTACCATTGAAGATGCAATACACGCACCAAAAGAGGAAAATAGGCTTTACCCTTACCCAGGTATCGTACCAACAGATAGAGGAGCTAATATAAGAAAAGTTATCAATGGAACTTTTATTAGTCCTCGTCAGTATCACAATATGATGGAACTGCATACAACTCTTACTAAGCCTGTTGATGAAGGATTAGAAGTTATATCATCAACTCAGTTTATGGACGTAACACAAGCATCAATCGCACAGCTTTTGAAACTACCTGAGAATTTGTAAGAAATCGAAATTATTGATATTAAATATCAATCAATAACTTGAACAGAAGTATATTTGTACTATAAGCATGGTCTTTATTTCAGAATTATAGTGAAAACAAGGAGATGTGGAGGTGGTTTTGGTTCTAAAATCAGCCGGCACAATTTTGTAGCGTGCGCAACGGCATTAGTTGCATATAAACTCAATAAGCCATGTAGGATGGCTATGCCAATGCACAGCATTACACGAGTAACTGGAAAAAGACCAAACACCAGACTTGATTACGAGGTATGAAATGCATAATATTAATTGGACTAAATATATTTTTTTTAAATGTTTTTCTGAACTGATATTTTATTAAACTTATTTTACATTAGGTTGGGGTAGACGACAGAGGTGAAATACAATATATGGACGCTGTATTTTATGTGAACGATGGCATTTCCCGTAATGAAAATGAAAATACTTATGCTACAGATTCCTTGAAAAACTGTTATGATTCCAGCAGATGGAAATGTGATTCTTTTGGCGTTATTACAGATGCTCCATCGAACACATTTATGAGGGCCCCTGGTAATTCGGGAAATAATTAATTAAAAATGTTTTACTGAGCAAAGGTTCAACAACATAAGGTATTAATTACATGTTGTTTACTTTTTTCAGGCGGCTTTGAGGGAATTTCAGGAATAGAGCACATAATGGACCATATAGCTGAAGAACTAAACAGAGACCCGGTAGACGTACGCATGGCGAACTATCGGCGAGAAGACAATGATTTACCAACCTTAGTGCCGATGTTTCTAGAGAAAATAAACTTTAAAGAGCGACAGAAGCGCATAAAAGAGTTTAATCATCAGAATAGATGGAAGAAACGCGGTATAAAGCTGAACAATATGGCCTTTCCATCGCAATACCTTGGTAATTATGGAGCTCTTGTTTCTGTGTACCATGGTGACGGAAGTGTGGTCATAAATATTGGTGGTATTGAGATTGGACAAGGAATATTCACTAAAATGGCCCAAGTGGCAGCTCACGAGCTCAATGTCCCTGTTGAGACTGTGTCTGTCATACCCAGTCTTAACTTTGCAACTCCAAATTCATTTGCGACAGGTTCCAGTATAACTAGTGAATGTTGTGCTTATTGTGTGATCAGATGTTGTGACCAGATCAAAGCAAGACTGGCGCCTTTTAGAGCAGCTATGCCTACTGCTTCGTGGCGAGAAATCGTATTTGAAGCTGACAGTCAGGGGGTATTGTTACAAGCCAATTATTTGACGAGTCCAAATGATCCGAGATTGGTGAATTACTCGATATTTGGTATAGCTGTAACCGAGGTTGAGGTAGACATTTTAACTGGCAGTAAATGGATTGTTCGAACAGATATATTTGAAGATGCTGGTCGTACCTTGAATCCAGCTATAGATGTGGGCCAGGTGAGATATATTTCGATGTTGGTTTCTTGAATGTTCATATAAAAATATCTTGATGTGGAAGGCTACATTGTATTTAATTTTTGAAGGTGGAAGGAGCATTTATAATGGCTGCATCAGTGTGGATGATGGAAAATACAGTTTACAACGAGCATACTGGAGAGTTGTATAGTGATCGAACTTGGACTTACAAAATAATAGGGGCAAAAGATATCCCGTATGATTTTCGTGTTTATTTGAGAAGAAAACGACCGAACCCTGTTGGTATTTTGGGATCTAAAGGTACAAGATTATTGTGACTTACTTTTTGTTTGTTGTTTTTTTTTTAACTTAATTTTGATTTTGATTTCTTTCTTTCTTTTATAGCTTCTGGTGAACCTCCATGTTGCCTGGGTTATGTTGTAGTCGAGTCGCTGAGAGATGCTATAGAAGCTTCTCGAAAAGACAGTGGGCATGATACAAATTATCTTTGTTTAAGTAAGTAACTTATTCCTTTTTTTGTTTCTCTTTAGCTGACTGTCCCTTTTGTGTTTGTAAATTGGTTGTGTGGCTTTTAGCTTGGATAAAGTCTCGATTTCACTGTTGCTTTTGTCGAACCAAAGAATTTATAGTCCTTATAATATTTTATATGTTGCAGAGGTTCCAGTTAATCTTGAAAGTATTGTTGAAGCCGCTGATGTAAAAATAGAAGAATTTATCCTATATTGAGAAGAGTAATACTTTAGAATGATATTATGCTTGATAGTTGTAACTACACTGTTTTTCATGTTTTTGATTTCAAGGCAAGTCTCAATAAGTTAATTAGGGTGTAAGTTAAATGTAAGTTAATCTTTGATATTATTGTTTTACGTTACATAAAGGGTGTAAATAGACCATTAACGAAGTCGAAAGGTACTTGTTCTTCTGGACTATACCTTCTAGTTTCGGAGATATTGGAGGTCAAAGTTACAACTTTTTCCTTAAGTTTTTTTTAAATACTAGCTGTTAGGGTCATAATTTTCCGGGGTTGCGGGACTATTCGAAAGAGATACCGTGGCTCCGGAACACAAAGGGCGATGAAGGAACATGGATGGGTTTTAGTCAGTAAAAGTCTGACACTCCCTCCTGCTCCGCCCAGAGCGGGAGGGGTTATTTGATGATTTCCCATCCGAAAAAAAAAAAAAAAAAAAGGGTCATAATTTTGCTTCAAATACCTCCATAACCCGTTTACTATTAAATGCGTCCATAAGCACAATGTTTTAGGTGTCTTACATTGTTTACCGTAAAACGTGATTTTTCACTCCAAAAATAAAGTCTTTTTTCATTATTTTTTGCGTAGAGTTACTTAGTTTGATGTACAGAATGCTTGGTTGACAGCTTAGTGAAGAGTCCGTTTGCACCCTGTAACTTTTGAATGCTTGGTTGGTGAAGTAGTCGTAAGCGCGACTGGTCAGCATAATGTCCCGGGTTAAATTCCCAGGTCGAAGAAAGTGTTATTGGGTTATTTCACTAGGAAGTTCTCAATAGCATTCACGAAGTCTGGATTTGTGCGGTTGTTAGCAATAGGATCGCCCCCTATTACATGGGGCTTCAACATAACTGCTGAAATGTGGGCGTACTAATGAGTGAGCAGCGGTGGCCCAGTGGTGGCGGCCCCGACTTACGAACAGTAAGTCGTGGGTTCGAACCCAGGCAGGCGCATTACTTTGTGTAATTTATTTCATCACCACTGCTCTCAAAACGGTGAAGGAAAACATCGTGAGGAAACCAGCATGTCCTAGAACTTAAAATTCGAAGACATGTGACATCTACCAATCCGCACTGGGCCCGCGTGGTGGATTATAGCCCATTCCCTCTCATAGAGAGGAGGCCTGTGTCCCAGCAGTGGGAACATTAATAGGCTGATGATGATGACTAATGAGTACACCTCTGGCTAACCCTTCGGGAATTACAGGGGTGATGTCATGTTATGTATGATCTTCATAATAAGTCATAATATCAGCAAATTCTACCTAAGCGTTCATACCTAATATGATTATGAGTGAAATGATTCTCGTTGTCGGTCGTATATCCATTGCTTGTACTACTAGTTATTTGATTATGTGGATGGGCTCGGCGCCGGGGCGGACATAACCGGGTTTATTGCTTACTTAAATAACAACCGTACTAAGTAACCCCTTGTCTATCATTTTGTATTTACGTTATTCATTTCTCAATCTTAAAGTTATATTTTGTAGTTTATGTTAGTTATATGTTTGTTTATTTTATGGTTACGGAGTTTTATTTTGTACAATTTGTGTAGCATTAATATTAATAATAAATTTATTTATTGGCATAAACAAGACATTACATGGTCGTGAATCACTGGTGCCTGTGGTAGGTAGTGAAACACTTGTATTACAGGTCACCAAAAATTCACCATTCTTGTTATTTTATTGTGTTGTGGTATTTAGAAATATGATTTAGGACTTAGCGCAGATTTCTTAACTAAAGTAATTTTCTAACTCAAAATATCCCATTCATGATTTACTTACCTATTGATAGTTATCAAAACAGTACATCAATTACTCACCAGAATTAACTTTGTGCATCAATTTGTAAATAACTTAATTAATTTCTAATTTTGCGTAAATTCTTTACCCTCTACCGAAGCTGTCAAATATTTCCACCGTGTCACGATTAGCAGTTTGTACTTTTCTTTCATGAATTTAAAGTTTATATTCCAATGTCAGGGAGAGTACGCATTCCATTTATTAAAGAATATCTCGCTACTTTGTCCGGGAAGGGTCAACGGCCTCCACCGGCAGGTGTCACCCACACCGGAACATTATGTCATGAATCGTGCAATTCCTTTCAGAATTAATAAAAATATATTTTTCTGGTTTTTCATTTATTTCTTGGTACTGTCGAAAGTGTCGCTTATTGAATAAACATTTCTGCTGGCGACTTACCTATTCGATAATTTATTATTTAAACTATTAATATGTCATCACAATAATGTTAAACTCAGGGCTCATTACTCTATTACTTTGCCACGGAATGGAATGGGAGGGAATTTTTGTAACGAAATTTTATAAAGCATCTCTTCATCAATAGGTCCCTCATTACTGAGGATCGTGGTCACTGGACTCCTTTAAACAATCTGCCTCTATCGACTCCGGTCCAGGGCTACCATCATCATCCGCTGAAAGTTGCTTGAAGTAACGTAGCTTATTTTACTTGGTCGGACCTTCGTGTTGGCGATCGACCTCGTGCTCCGTTGCCTTCGGTATTGCCAACAATGACCAGATTTTCAAGGCTGATATCTCCCCTTCGCATAATGTGGCCGAAATAGATCAAAATACGCTGCAGGCAAACTGTTCCTGTTACAAAGTATAATAAACTTAATATCAATTGTGTAACGCACAAACTAGAACTCCCGAGAATGCACGAAAATTTCCGGAAAGACACGCGACTAGTTTTCGGGCTCGTTTCTGGTATAGTAATATAAATCAGGCTTAAGGCAACCCACACAACTTACATAAATGCTAACACAAACTCGAAGCGAAAACTGTCAATATTAATATAACCCTGTAACCGAAGTACCTTCACTAGTTTATAGAGATGGATCAAGTCATCTTGACGGGTGTATCGTGGCTTAGATAGCGTAGTGTTTGATTGAAGATGACGTCCAAGACAATAGTGTTAGGTATCATTTTGCATCAAAGCCCGGAGGGTGAGAGTTCGACCTGAGAGCCAGCGTAGCGGAAAATAGCCTGCGCAGTATAGCGAGGAGCCAATGCCGACGGCTACGGACTTGTCTCGATTACGTGCTATATTTATGATAGGCTACGAGACGGGAATATATTTATTTCGTGGTGAGTTTATGTTGTATGGTTAAGTGTTAAATGGATACCTACGCGCCGTTTTAATTACATATTTGCTGTCCTAAATAAGCCTGATCATAATTATAACTATGATATTTTAGTGATATTGATAATTAAATGGCCTGTTATCATTTGTAATGTAATTTTGCAATACTTTAATTTCAAATAATTATGTTATTTGTATTGTATTCTATATTGGGATTTGATGCCTTTTTGAATAAACAAATAATTCTGATCTTAATAAAGATAGCTAGATAAGCTAGTCTAAAGTGAACCTATATTTAGTGTCCGACCGAAGCTAGTTTCAATAACCGAAATGACAGTGCGTTTAGTGCCGAAACTGAAACTGAAAGTGCTGGACACTACCTACAGCTTTTCTATACCTATTTGATAGCATGACAAAATGGTGACATACTTACGTATTTTTGATTTAATTAATAGCAAGATCATTAAAATTATTATGTACATTATATACATACTACAACTAGAACTAGGTATAAAGGGTGTAAAACACCTCTTAACGAAGCCGAAAAGCATTTACTCTCCCCGTTTTTGTGATATTTTTTTTGTTCTACACCATACCTGGGAACCTTCTAGTTACGGAGATATTGGGGGTCAAAGTTGCAACTTTTTGACACTTGTTTTTTTTAATGCAAGTTTTTAATGTAAGATTTTTACTTTAAACACCTCCATGACTTTTCTATTCAATCCATCCACCAGCACAATGTTTTGAGTGCATTACATTGAGTTCTACCACAAAACATGATTTTACACCCCTGAAAAAAAAGTCGTTTCCCAGCAATAATTTTTCCGTAAAGTTACTTAGTTTGATGTTCAGAATGCATGGTTGACGGCTTCGTGATGAGGTCTTTCACACCCTGTATACATATAATTACAAAAATAAAAACTAAAAGTAAGTACCTACATATATACAACGACGTCAATAGGCGTCAGAGTACTCCTCCGTGACATATTATGTTTTGTAATTCAATATAGTTAATATTAACCTACTAATACCTACTAAAACTAATAAAACCGCTTTTCTCCAGAAACTCAAGCAAGAAAATCAATTTCGTTCACTTACACCGCGTCACTAACGCCTCGAAGAAAATTAGTACAAATGGACTCAATAAAGTGGAACAAATAAATACGTTTCCCAGCCGCTGGTCATTTGTTCAGGACGTGCGTACGAGGATATCTATCTAGATAGACTGGATCGCCAATTTGTTTCGTGTCACCTTTATTATGTTAGAATTTTAGCGCAGTAGTCTCATCTTGTGAAAAATGAAGCAAAGATCTGCTGAAGTGAAGAGCTAATGCAACTGGCATCGGGTAGTAGCTTCTTGTCGAGGTTTCGCTAGCCTTCAAAATGAAATCACTTTAATCAATGTTTTTTTTGCTTGGATATATTTGGTTAAACGTACTAGATGGTGTGTTAAAAAAATTCCAACTATTTTAATGGGACTTTATATAGCCTATGACATGCGGGGATAATGTAGCATCCCATTTGGAAAAAAAATCGTTCCAAAGTTTACATCCTACAGCCAAAATTTCTTTATCCTATATCCAAACTGCGCGGTATCTTCTCGTCCAACTTGCCGCAGTGTCTTACTTAAGACGAAAGTCTATATAACCAGTGTGTGTTGCCAGTGATTACATACGGGACCGAAACGTGGTCGCTCACAATGGGCCTCGACAGAAGCCTTAAAGTCATCCAAAGGGCAATGGAGAGGGCACTGCTCGGAGTTTCCTTGCGCGATTGAATCAGAAATGAAGACATCCGCAAGAGAACCAAGGTTACCGACGTAGCCCGAAGAATTGCCAAACTTAAGTGGCAGTGGGCAGGGCACATTGCTCGCAGAAAGGATGGCCGATGGGGCCGAAAAGTTCTGGAGTGGCGACCGCAAACCGGAAGACGTTGCGTTGGAAGGCCTCCCACTAGGTGGACCGATGACCTGGTGAAGGTTGCGGGAATCCGCTGGATGCAAGTCGCACGGGACCGGTCAATGTGGCGACACTTGGGGGAGGGCTATGTGCAGCAGTGGACGTCTTTCGGCTGAAATAATGATGAATGATGATCTAAACTTACTTGCAGATTTTACCTTTTTAAAGTATCAATAATTATTAGTTTAGATCTCGTGGGTATATTGGTCCCAACCTTGACTACTTAGCATGAGGTCCGTAGAGCGAATTATTATTGGGTTTTTCCATCAGATTTTTTTCAGTAGCAGCCACGGAGCCTGGATTTGTGCCCGTTTGATGGCAAAAGGCTTACCCCCTATTACATGGAACTTAAACGGCTGGATGAGAGATTATGAAGTAATGCAAATAAATTATGAGAATTACAATGTGAGCAGTTACTTTAACCGAAAATCTAAGATGCGTGGGGGTTCATTAATCCTAGTAAAAAATTGTATTAAATCTAAGTCTCGTAATGATATAGTCGATCTATCGGTTGAACATAGCATTGAATTGTCTTGTGTTGAGCTAGATAAGCATGTAATAGTGTGCGTTTACATACCCCCTAATTACCTGAACTATTCTATCTTTGAGTCAGTAATGGAAGATGCTTTGGCAAAACTTGTAACTGGTAATAAACCAATAATTATCTGTGGTGACTTTAATGTCAATATCATAGAGAATAATGTGAATAGCCGTAGAATCTTAAGTCTCTTTAAATCATTTAACTTGTCAAATATGTTTTCAGAACCAACTCGAATTACGACAAATACTGCTACATGTATCGATAATGTTTTTTGTTGCTGCGATTACATAAATAAATCCATCGTAAATTACCTGCCTTCAGATCATAGTGGTCAGACGGTTACTTTCACGTACAATAGACAATTACAAAGAATTCAGATACAAACTAGACAAATAACACCCAGCAATCTAGACAAATTTAATAATAATTTAATTAGCAAGTTAAGTTAAGTATACCGGGCCATATTAGAAACAATGCAAATGTATTTTATGAAGAATTCTTTTCGGTAGTGCACAACGAATTTAATAATACTTCGAAATCTAAAACTATTGGCCCGAAGTTTATTTTCAGTGACTGGGCAACACAGGGTATTCGGAAAAGTAGGGAACGATTGTTTGAGCTGTACGGCCTTAAGCCTTACATCAACACTGAAGCTTTTAATAAATATGTTGCTATTTACTCGAAAATGTTTAAAAACACTTGCAAGGTAGCCAAATCCTTATTCATTAGCAACAAGATTAAATCAGCCGACAACAAAATAAAAACGGTTTGGAAAATCATCAACAGTGAAACAAATAGAAATAAAAAACAAGGTAATGACTTCACACTAGAGACATCGCGTGGCCTTGTGAGCTCCAACAATGAAGTTGCTCAAGAATTTGTAAATTTCTTTACCAGTATCCCACTTAAAACTACAGAAACCTTAAATTCCTCTCCCTTGCTCTCTATTGATTTATTGAAAGCGAACGTTTCAGCCTGTCCAAATGAATTTAAATTTCAGCATATAAACCCCATAACAGTCATAAAAGGTTTTAAGCAAATCAAGATCAAATTAACGGAAGATCTATGGGGTATGTCTATCAAAGCTTATACCTCAATTATTGAGACTGTAGCGCCGTATTTAGCCTCAATATTTAATTTGTGCGTGGATCAAGGGGTCTTCCCGGATCTAATGAAATTCAGTAAGGTAATACCGCTTTTTAAATCCGGGGACAGTAAAGACACCAATAACTATAGGCCCGTATCCGTGTTGCCGGTTTTCAGCAAGGTGTTTGAAAAGATAATGCTCAATCAAATGCTTAACCATTTTAACACTAATAAAATATTACACGAGCAACAGTATGGTTTCACCAAAGGACGTTGTACAACTGACGCCGGTGTCACTTTATTAAAACACCTATTTACTGCGTGGGAAGAGGCACAAGATGCCAAAGGAATCTTTAGTGACCTTTCGAAGGCATTTGATTGCGTAAATCACGAAACCCTGATCTTGAAACTTCAGCATTACGGTTTAGGGAAACTTGCGCTCAGATTAATAAAATCGTATTTGAATGATAGACAGCAGCAGGTACAAATAAATGGAGTCAACTCAATGGGTTTAAAAGTAAAAATGGGTGTACCACAAGGTTCGATATTGGGTCCCTTCCTCTTTTTAGTATATATTAATGACCTACCCCATCTATTTAACAACCATCCGCATATGGTGTTGTTTGCTGACGATACTTCTTTAATATTTAAAATAAACAGACGTGCCACTAATCTTGATGACGTAAATAACGTCCTACTGCAGGTCCACGATTGGTTTACCGCTAATAATTTAGTACTAAATGGGAAAAAAACTAAATGCATTAGATTTGCTCTACCAAATGTCAAAAGTAGTGATTGTGACATAATATTGAATCAAGAGAAACTAGAATTTTTCGATAAAACGGTTTTCTTGGGAATCACGCTCGACTCAAGGTTACAATGGGGTCCTCATCTAACATCTCTTGCAGGACGGCTAAGCTCAGCAGCATATGCTGTTAGAAAAATCCGTCAATTTACTGATGTTGATACCGCGAGGCTGGTCTATTTTAGTTATTTTCATAGTATTATGTCATACGGTATTTTACTATGGGGACGGGCTGTAGACATCGAGTCTATATTTATTCTGCAGAAAAGAGCCATCAGAGCCATTTATGAATTACGTAGACGCGATTCTCTAAGAGAACTGTTTAAGGAAATTAATATCATGACAGTACCTTGTCAATACATCTATGAAAACATCATGTACGTTAGAAAAAATCGGCATTTATTCAGTAAGAGAGGGGACAGGCACCACTATAACACTAGAAATAGGGACCAACTAGTTCAGCCAGGTTTCAGGCTTGCTAAAGTGGAATCATCTTTCATGGCATTTTTTCCTGTGGCATGGCATTTTTTCCTGTGGCAACACTACAGCTAACAGCTGATTTGAATTTGTCCTTAAAATTTTAATTTTAAATATTGTATTTCCTTCATAATAAGGCCTATTTCCTATAAAATATCAAGTATTAAGCAAGTATAGTGTGAATTATAGTGTAGATGTATTGAATTAACGCAAATTATGTGTAATAAATTCATTTGTGAAACTGACAGTTACCGGTTCGAAGGAATCTTGCATTGTCATCTTAATATCAGGTACAATAAAACTTATTTTACTTGGTAGTACATTGTTTACGTTTTAATTACTTGCTTTCTATAACTGGATCACTTTTAATTACGGCTACCTGTTGATGCCGATGACCTTTGAAACGTAAACATAACTCTGTTTGGTTCGGTGACAGAACTTCTTTTTGTCGAACTAAATTTCATTTTTCCATTTTTCAATTAATCGTTTCTTATACAATTCTACCGCACCAATCTTCTATCTTGTCTCTATTCTACTGTATCATGATTATGACACGCAGTGCCCGCGCTCGGCTCGAAGAGTCCAAACTTAGTCAGGCTTTGAGCGAACTAAAGGCGTGTAAGGAGTCCTGTAACCAGCTAAACAGGGAAATAGATGACAATGAAAGGGTGCTCTCTGAAGCTCATGAAAGGAATAATAAGTTAAAAATGGAAATGGCTCAGTTATATACTGCCATAGAAGACCGGGATAGGCTCCAAGTCATTGTGGACGGGTTCAGCCAGTGTAGCACAGAGTATGAACAAACTCTCAGTCACAAACATCAGTTACAACAACAGCTACATGAGGCCAGAAGTCAAATATCAGAACTCGAGACAACCAATCACAACATCACAGCCTCATTGAACCAAAGTCTGTTCAGTGAATTGGTGCCTATTGCTCCGTCAATGCTTTCTAATACATGCCAACCTTACACTATAGATCTGACAGGTGATGATGAACTAAATTCAATTAAATCAGTGCGAGTAATGACTAGTAAGAATAAACTAAAAAATATATTAAAATAAACAAATACATTGTTAAAACTAAGAAAATGGTAAAAAAGCAAAAGTTTTTCATTAAAAATGTAAAACTAAATAGGGAAAGATTGAACCTTCTAAAACAATTAGATATGTATTCTTTAAATTTAGATAAAAGTAATAGGAAGTACCAAATTGACACAGAGAACTTGCAGTGTGAAATTGACCACCTACAACGGAAATTAACTTTACTCAATACTAAATATACAGCCTCTGAAAACCAAATGAGGGAATTCAAATCGTTTATAAAACGGAAGCTGTGCCTAAAAGCCTACTATCATGTTAATCACTATCTCGAAGATAAAAAGGCTTGGGATTAAGCTGCTCCAATGAAATTTGCTCTGTGAATGTCGAAGCTTCGGACTTCGCTTGTTTATTATTTATTCCTTTATCCTTTTTTTTTTTTTTTTCCTTTTATATTTTTTTTTTTTCCTTTTTTATACAATCCGACATTTAATGTTTTGACATGTATTTTATTATTTTTTATACACTCCGACATTTAATGTTTTAACATGTATTTTATAATTTTTTACTTTTTTATTATTTTATTTGACATTTACTGATTTGACATGAATACTTATTTTGTTAAGTATTTTACTTTTTTTTTTCATCATTGTGACTTTTAATGATTTTTGTGATTTTTATTTACTTTCTTTTGAATAGAACTTGTTATGAATTTTATATGATTATTGTGAATGTGGGGACCATGTGGGTCACATTTATATTTTTTGTTTATTTTTTCCCACAACTGTCTGGCAGTTTGAGTACTCTAAGCGACCTACCCAAATGTCCTTTCTTTGGTATTGTGCGTCGTTTCGTTGAGCTCCTTGAGTTATAAGTCGAGCTACACGTTAACTGACAAATGCTTGCACTGACTGGACAGGTCCACTCAAATCTGTATGGTTCTTTCTTCAAAAGACCATCTCAGACACTAATCTGCATAGTCCTCATGTGAATTGAGCAAGATTGCCTGGACTTTAAAAGAGACTATGACCTCTGAGTTTGTTTCGGCTGTTTCTTCTCAGAGTAGTCAGGTACGAAACACCGGCCCCATCTAGTTTAAAAAAATGACGTGTAAAAGTGTTTGTAAAAACCTACTTGCAAAATAAACATCATTTATCATTTATCATTTATCATGGGGTACTGTTTGAAATGTTACAATAAAATACCTCCCCACATTCTTCAACTGAATGAGACGAAATTTAAATCTTGTATAAAACGCACACTATGTATAATAGGCAAGCATATTATAAGTTGGGGGATTACATTGATGATAAAAATGCTTGGCTAAATGCTGGTCCTGCTCCACAACCATAGGTGGGGGGGCAAACTAATTGTTTGTACTGGTCGGGCATTATTTGAGTCCATCGACACGTAAAGAAGAAGATGAGGAATTGATTCCCATGTTAATGTATTGTGGAAGCTGCAGAAGATTGTAAAAATATACTTGCATTGTATAGATTCCAGTTCTTAGTATTATATAATTGCATAGCACATGTGTGAGTATTTT
Source organism: Xestia xanthographa (assembly GCA_905147715.2). Lineage (NCBI taxonomy): Eukaryota > Metazoa > Arthropoda > Insecta > Lepidoptera > Noctuidae > Xestia > Xestia xanthographa. The sequence goes on along the minus strand of LR990642.1, from coordinate 22,031,679 downwards.
GTACTGTTCAGCCACCATTTACATTTATTTATCTTTCATTGACTTGAATATGCCTTGGTGACTGAGAGAATGTCATGCTCACTTAAATGTCTCGCTGATGGTGGCGGGTGTGTCGGGTCATTTAGTTCCCTTCAATATGGTTGAGTTGAATGGCGCCGGTACATGCGTCATGTCTGTGAACGGGCGCTGTCAGTTGGGACTGGTCATCTCTTAGCTGCCAAGGTTCGTTTTAATTACTTTATTCATACATTTTTAATCTAATCTTTCACTCTGGATGCTCTTAGTGTGCACGTCTTTCTACATCGTTCTCACATATATGTATAATCTCAAAATTAATGATGTAACCAAGATTTTGTAACAATATTTTGCTTTTAAAAGAGTGTCCATGGAGTTTCTTGCCCATTCTTCTCCATAGAGATCTACGCTAGGGAATGGGCAACTACAGTACTTTCTCAAGTTATTATGCTTTGTGACTGGGACTGTAGCTTTGATTTTCTTTTTTGTATTTTTGACTTTCAAAAGTGCCGTAATGGTCTAATTGAAATAAATGCTTTGAGTTTGAGTTTGAGTTTGAAACATAACGAAATAATAATACAATATTATTTAAAAAATATAAGGTAAACGTTTACAGTTTTTCTTAAAACTATGTCAAGTTCACCCATGCTTTGAGCCAGAACTGGGTAATCCTGTGTTTCAAATGTGAGTGTACTATAAGCTACACTTCTGTTTAACGCTTCGGGGATTACAAGACTGATGTTATGTGTACTTTACACCTACACCGATGATTAGAGACTTGAAAAAAATTGTGTATGGTTTCGGTAGCATATTCGGCGAGAAAGTACCAATAATGATGATAAATTAGTCTTGAAAAAGATACCTTTTCCAACTAAACATGTAAATCCTGTACTTCTCCCTCACCTCAAAGGATCCAGCAAGACATATAATAACAACGTAGAAGTATAATTTGTCTCTAGATGTAGCTCGCGTTTTCGTCAAATTTGTCGACGGGAATAGGTGCGAGGCGCAGTAACGAGCAGGCATCTGCGGCGTCGTTCCGCGACTAACAATAATTCATTCCAACAGCCTGTCAACAATTTCACACCCTACTGTATATTCCACTTGCTTTTCCCCGCAGCTTCGCTCGTGTTTGTTATGGTTGGAAATTATCACACAGGAAGGTTTAAATGTAGCCTATGACTTTCGGGGATAATGTAGCTTTCCATTAATGAAAAAAAAAAATGGTTGTTTGTAAAGTCGGTTTACGGACGATAATTTTACGTGCTATGGTCTTTTTTCATGATATTAGTGATTTTAACTTAAACAACAAAATATCATCCTCCTTTTCACCCCCTTAAGGATTGAAATTCTAACAATACCGTTGCGTTAGCTTCCAACCATACGCCTAAATAATAAATTATGTGATTATTACTTTGAAAATTAAGGACTTTCTATACACAACTTAATCCCCTTTTTTAACCTTTTGGGGGTGACATTATCAAAAATGCTTATGCCTGAAAATTAATTTTCAATCGTCAGTCTAAACACAAAATGTTAAGTTCTTATCTTTAAAACTGACGGACTTTCGTCCCCTATTTAATTCCCTTAGGGGTTGAATTTCGAAAAATCCTTCCTTATTCCTTGTCTGCATTATAAAGGGAACCATTGTGCAAAATTTCAGTTTTTTAGGTCCAAGGGTTTGGGCTGGGCGTTGATCGCCGTATCGGAACGGGTGTGTGTGACACTTTTCCGAATTTTGTAGACGTCATCACGTCAAAAAAAAAAATCGGAATTGGATCAGTAGTTTCCAAGATTACCCAAGTAATAAACTTAAAATTTCACTAACGGGATATCCACAAAACCACAAAAGTTGGTGATACTGTGAGTGTGTTTTGCCATGACTTAACTGTCGAGTTCTAGAAGTGCGCGATAGCAAAAGACAAAGAAAGAGGGTAGACAGATTTGTCTGCTCCTAACAATTTTTTCCATCCACCGCATTCTCCATTCAACCCGCTATCATGACGCTTGCAACAGCGTCGAAATATCGGGAGCAATTGGCTCGCGAGGTTGTCGACATGTGGGACGTGGGTACAGCAGTCATTGTGCCGATAGTCGTGTCGGCCAATGGCTTAATAGCCAAGAGCCTCGACCAACATCTTAGGAGGCTCTCGCTTGGCAGCTGGATCAAGGGCTTGATTCAGAAAGCAGTACTTCTGGACACGGCACGTATCGTTAGGAGGTTCCTCTCTCAAGAGCCCTGACCACCGGCAGCTCGGACCCTGTTCCCAGCGTTGGTGGGCTACTATTTTTTATATTTTTAAATGTTTTTTTATAGTTTTTGTATAGAAATATTTAAAAATGTAAAATATATGTAATGTAATGAATAAAGGGAATAATAATAATCACGGAAGATATATCCCGTAAGGGACATTTTAAGTTTAGACATAAACCGTGAAAGTTAAAATCAGTGTAAGTAAAGTAATATTAGTGTAGGTGTAGAAAGTGAAAGGGCGTATGTCCGTTTGACGTAATTGGGGGAGATGGTTGTTTAGTTGAAGACGTATTTGTTGCCTGTCGGAAACACTAGGCTGTCTGGTATTTAATATTGAATATTTCACTGACAAGAATTGAATATTTGACTGTCTGTTAGGGAAAATGTTTTATTGTATGACGTGACAAGATGAATAGGTACTCGCCTTTTAGTTTAGCGAGAGAGTATACATTATGGCCATGTTTACAGTTAAATTGATTACGGGCCATTTAAGTTAGGTTAGGACCTATGGTAAAGTTTCAATGAAGTTTTCGTTTTGTTTTTGTATCTCGGGGTTCTATAGTTGAAAATTAAATGATTACACTAAACTTATCGAACGTTAAACATAAGGTGGATCCATTTATTAAAACGGTTGTCTGAATAAATCTAGCTCATTATTTGGGTTTAAGACATAAAACACCACATCCGACCAGGCTTATGGATATTTGAACGATAAAACAAAGAAAAACATTTTATTTATCACCAACAAGCTTAAATTAACAAGAACTCCAACAAACAAACACAACATTTACAATCTTTGAAAGTCGTTACAGGTAGTCAGTGGCCAGTCTGACAACCAGTCTTACCAAGGGATACCGTATTCAACAGTAATAACTAGGCTGTGGAGGTAAGATAGGCAGTCGTTTCTTGGAAAATACTGCAGCTGCAGCATTCGGCTGCATCCCGTAAGACTGGAAGCCGACCCCAATGAAGTTAGGAAAAGGCTAGGCAGATATTAGCCCGATGAAGAAAGTTGTATAGCCCCACAAAATCGTCCAAATTTAATACAAAATAAACTCTTCAATCCTCACATCTGCGGCTTCAACAATGCTTTCCAGATTAACTGGAACTTCTGTAACAAATTATTCTGTAATAAGACACTATGTATAGCTTATCCTATCTCATCGTTATGCCATATACACACATCAACACGGTCTAGGGATATTTCATACTCAATTAAATAACTCGAAAAGTACTGGCCGCATTGGAATCTTTTATACACTGATTTGTTTGTAATTTATCTCAGACTAATTTCAAATTCAAATTTTTGAAAATTCTTTTGTTTCGGCGGCATAAAAATGTCTTGATGTTTAGGAGAGGGAATTTTCATTTGTGCGAAATTTAGAAAACAATACGAATTACGTTTAGTTACAGTTTTTTTTCATTTTTAAACGAAAGATAAAGTTAAAATTGAGGTATTGTAGCCATGCAACGCCGACATTTGACGAGGGCGGAGATGTTACGAGCTGTGGGAATGCTGGAAGCTGGATCTGTTCAGCGTAATGTTGCTGAGGCCATAGGGACCCATCAAAATGTAATTTCAAGATTGTGGATACGCTATCGTGCCACAGGTGAAGTAGCGGAGAGGCACCGGGGGCCAAGTCGCATCACTACCCCCAGACAAGACCGATTTTTGCAAATTACTGCGCGAGCACAACCAAATGCAACGGCGACTCAATTGGTCCAAAGGCTGCGAGTGGAACACCAAGTGCTTGTGAGTGACCAAACTGTAAGAAGGCGACTGCATGAAAGCAATCTACGCTCTCGTAGACCACTCCGGGTCCCACCTTTACGGAGAGGCAATCGTGGACGACGATTAGAATGGGTTCGGAACCACGTGGACTGGGGCCGTGACCAATGGTCCAATGTTCTGTTCACGGATGAATCCAGGTTCGACTTCCATCCAGATTCACGAAGGACGCGTGTTTGGCGAGTTCCTGGACGATGGAGCCGTCTCCAGAACCCTCAGGAAGTTCACCCATACCAAGGAGGAACAATTATGGTTTGGGCAGGAATTCGTCTTGGAGGACGGACGGATCTCGTTTGGGTGCGGGGCAATATGACGGCAGAACGATACGTCCAACAGGTGCTGGGGCCCGTAATCTTGCCCCACAGAACACAAATGGGGCAAGATTTCCTGCTCATGCACGACAATGCCCGGGCACACACGGCGAGAACGGTAGCAGCTTGGTTACATACACATAATGTTAGGGCCTTAGACTGGCCTGCTCAATCGCCAGATCTAAATCCCATTGAGCATGCGTGGGATATGCTGCAAAGAAGAGCTCTGAAGGAAGTTTCTGAAAATCTGGCTACAGAAGATCAACTTTTTGCGCACCTCAGAAGGACATGGGACAATATTCCGCAGCAAGACATTGACAACCTTGTTCTGAGCATGCCGAATCGTTGCCGATGTGTTATGAACATCATGGGCGCTTTCTCAGACTACTAACTTCAAGTTTTTATACACATATTAAATGATTTTTCTATTTTTTTCAGTTTTTACTCACAAATTAAAAGTTCATTCATATACGGTTTCCGTCTATGCTTAATTTTTTTTCCATAAAATCCTGAAATTTTAATCTATACCTTAACCATTATTAAAAAATGGTAGAATATTAAATAACATATCTTTTAAATATATACATGTTTAACTTCTGTTGTTAAAACATTTATATTTAATTTACATTAAGTACAGGCATCGAAACTCAAGTCGTAGAACAATAGAAACATCACGAGGCAAGAGTCGCGGAGGATTACTTTCTACGTCCGTCCGTTGTCGTGAAGCGATTCGGGTACTCTCTCTGTGCCGACTGGCGCCCCATTCCTTGAGCTCCCGGTATGAGGTGCGCAGGCGACGGGAGGGGGGCGCGCAAGGTATGGCACTGCGACTGCGTAACAACACCGCACTTACTACTTCCATAGACCCCGCGTTACATCCTCCCCCTCTAGTCCAACTAGGTGCCCTCGCCGTTGGGCTAGTCCAAATACCGGCGCGGCCTACCACGTCGGCGTTTCTCCCTAATGGGTGGCTCTATTTGACCGGCGAAGGGCGTGAGATGCGAAACGTGATACCTCCCCACGTCACTACCAGTCTGCACGTTCTGCAGACCATAAGTTGTTGGGCTGACAATTTTCCCTATTTTGTATGGGCCGTCGCGACGTGGGATGAACTTCGCGGTCTGTCCGCGGGACGCGTCGTTAGGTCCCTGCGTTTTTAACAAAACTAGGTCGCCTACCTGGAACCCTGGTGACGGCCTCCTCTTTTGGTCAGCATTCTCCTTCTGGCTAGCCTGCGCCTTCTCGTGAGTGTCCCTGGCCTCGTCCAGGGTTGCAGCCATCTTCTTCAAGTAAGGCGTAATACTAGGTACGAAGTTGTCGTGATCTACAATAGCCCTCATGTCTATCGCAGAATCGGAAAGAGCTCGTAACTCTCTCCCAAATGTAAGATAAGCCGGCGAATACCCTGTACTGCTGGTAATCGCGGAGTTCATAGCAAACCTGATTGCAGCAAGATGCATGTCCCACGTGGCATGGTCGTGGCCTACGAGTATAGCCAATTGAGGTTTGAGGTCTCGGTTCTTCCTCTCTATGGGGTTAGCCTCGGGATGATAAAAGGGCGTGAGTGACTGGCTGATCCCCAGCACATGGCACACCTGCTGCATCACCTCGCTCACAAATTGCACGCCGTTGTCACTGATAAGACGGCGTGGCACTCCATACCTGAGGAACACTTCATTAGCGAGAGTCTGAGCACATTCGACGCTGGTGGCACTCTCCAATGGAAACAATTCCACCCAGCGCGAGCAGACGTCCTCTACAATCAGTACCCACCTGTTCTTCCTAGGCGTCTCTACAAGTGGACCAAACAAGTCCACGGAGACCACCTCAAATCGTCGTGACACGGCAGGGGTTTGCAGCAGTCCTGCTGGTTTGCGATTGCTGGCTTTATACCTCTGGCAAGGCACGCATTCCTTTATATAGTTCGTGATGAACGTGCGCATACCAGGCCAACAATACCTTGCACGAACGCGGCTCAACGTGCGTTCCACGCCGAAATGGCCAGCTGTCGGTGCGTCGTGGAGGTCAGCCATGACCTGCTTGCGTTCGTGCTCGGGCACGACCAGGCAGCATTCTTCTCCATCGTCTGCCTCTAGACTGTACCTGTATAATATGCCATCGGAAATAGTGTACCCGCGGTCGGACCATGGTCTCCCCCTAGAGGGTTCGTCAGACTCCATGTCCTCAATAATTTTACCGACCTCTGGGTCCAATAATTGATTGCCGCGGATATCACTACTGTTCCTCTTCTGCATGTCAACGACCGTCATACGTAAGGCGCACTCGTTCTGGTCCTCCGAACGAAAAGGTCGCGACAGCGTATCTGCAACCGCGTTCGAGCGACCGGGAATGTACTCGATGTTAAGGTCGAACTCTTGCAGCGTGAGGGCCCATCTGGCCAGTCGGCCACTAGGTGACCTTTGACTCATCAGCCACCGCAGGGGCTGGTGATCCGTCCTAACTGTGACCTTCGCGGTTTCTACATAACCACGGAACTTACCGAGTGCCCACACGACAGCGAGAGCCTCCCGCTCGGTCGTGGAGTAGTTCCTCTCGGCGCTAGTGAGGAGTCGACTTGCGTACTCAATTGGCCTCTCGTCGTGTCCCTCCCCCTGCATTAGAACAGCTCCAAGGCAATAAGCGCTACTATCAGTGCAAAGGACGAAGGGTTTCGACTCGTCCGCCTGACGGAGGATGGGAGCAGACACGAGGAGAACCTTGATGCGTTCAAACGCCTCCTGTTGCTCGGCGTCCCATCGCCAAACACTCGACTTCTTCAGGAGGTTAGTAAGGGGTCTCGCGACTTCTGCATAATTAGTAATGAAGCGTCGGTACCAACTCGACGTCTGTAAAAAGCACTTTAAGTGTTTCACGTTCTGAGGGGCGGCCATATTGTCGATGGCTGCTGTCTTTTCTGGATCCACCTGAATTCCGCCTGGCACTATGACGTGGCCTAAAAACTTGACAGATTCTTTCGCGAAGAAACTCTTGTCCCTGTTGACCCTTAGCTTAAACATTGCCAGTCGTTCGAAAACTGCCTCTAGGTCAGCCAGGTGCTTCTCGAAGGGCCCCGGTGACAGCAATATTAGGTCGTCAAGATACGCGAGGAGATCCACTTCCTTCAGGTTAGACCGGAACCGATCCATCATTCTCTGGAAAGTGGCTCCTGAGTTCCGTAAACCCATCGGCATCCGCTTAAATCTAAAGGTACCAAGTGGCGTTGTGAACGCAGTCTTGTCTTGGTCCTCTGGGCAGACACTCACCTGATGGTAACCTGATCGAAGGTCAAGAGTGGTCATGTACTCACTGGTCTTGGCCGCGTGCAGTATATCTTCAATGCGTGGGAGGGGGTACCGGTCAGGCTCGGTCACCGCGTTAAGCTTCCGGTAATCTATACAGAGCCTTAAACTTCCGTCCTTCTTACCTACCAGCACGACATTGGAGGCCCAAGGTGACTCACACTCTTCGATGACGTCATCTCGCAGCAGCTTATCAAGCTCCTTCTGCAAAGCCTCTTTCTTATTCTGTGACATTCTGTACGGTGGACAAGCAATAGGTTCTTGGTGTGCACTCACCTTTATACGATGCGTGGCGAACTCTGTCGCCGGGCCGTCGCGCGCGAACTGCGGTGCGCGACGTTCAATAAACGCGCTAAGTTTGCGCCGCTGCTCGGGATTTAACATCGAACCTTCGTCCGAGCGCAACGATAACTCAGTAGACGCGGCGCTCAACAGGCCCGCGTCAGTAGGATCAAGTGTGTAAGTGTAAACAAAATCATAACAATGGCCCGGACTATCCGAGAACGCCCACGTGCGTCGGGCGACGTCTATTACCATGCCGGCCCGCGCCAGGAAATCTACACCTAACAGCGTCCTAATGTTATCGCCAGGTAATACTAAAAACTGACACATTACCTTGCGACCTTTAATTATTATATCTACCTCAGCTGACAACAGGTCTCTCCAGTTCTGTGTACCGTCAGCTAGGCGTACAAAACGATTAGTTTCGCTAAATATAATTCCTGAATCTACTAACAGTTTGTGTAATAGAGGGCTCGCAATGCTATGTGTAGCACCGGTATCTACAATAGCCACGCCGCTACGGCCCATAACACTAATATTTAACAATGGGTGCTGTTCGCGCGCACTCACATTCGTTATTTGAACGCACGAATCAGCATTACTCGCGCCAACGTTATTATTACAACTAACATCACGACGATAAAAATCTACATCAACAGTGTTGAAAGATGTTTTCTCATCCGGTTTCGACAATGGTTTCACGCAAACATCACATTTCGATCTCACGACGCCTTGTTTACCACAACCATAACAACGTAACTCCTTAGTCGTAGTGTCGCTATTATTTTTATTAGTGGTCGCCTTATCACGATTGCGACACTCATCACTAACATGCCCAAATAACTTGCAAAAACTACAACGGGGTCTATTTCTGTTGTTGCTACGCAGTGCCGTCTCACTCGTAGTAGTGGCACTCGACTTCGAAGTCGATTGCGTGAGTTTGCGGTCGGTAGTAGTCTCCGCCAATGTTTTTGTTAACGGTGTCGAATTTTTATTATTACTAGTAATGGAATTTGATACCTTTAGCGCTTTGTATGAATCCTCCGCAATCCTCACCTTATACATTAGCTCATCTACACTACGTATACAATCTCGCGGCACTCTTTTCATCACACGTCGGTGCAGTAACCCGTAGCAAGCGTCTACTTGCACCACTTCTTCGAGTTTGTATGGTAATTTAGCTATTAATGCCCGCACTTTGCACACGAACGATTCCGCGCGTTCTTCTTCTCGCTGCTCCGTGGCGAAGATTTGTCGTAGGACTTGATAGGAGGGCTGCGCGACGCCATAGGTCGCGCGTAGGCGCGCAATTGCGTCCGACCAGGTGACCGCCGACGCCTTGACACCACGCCACCATACTGCGGCTTCACCTTCCAGCAGCATTGGCAATCCTCGGAGGGCGTGCTCGTCGCTTACGGCGGCACACTCCTTGAAGACCTCTACGGCGTCCAGGAATGCTTCCAGGACCTCAGCGTCCTGGGAGGTCCCGTCAAATCTCGCCGTGCATCTTGTGAAATTAGCGTCAGCACGTGATGCGGCTGCCACAGCGGAACTCTCGCTGCTTGCGTTGGTGGTAGGCGCGCTGCCTACTGGGGTGGAGACCCTGAGTTCGCCATTGGGTGACATCAGCGAGTTAATGAGGCTTTTATTGGCTTCCACTTGCGCACGCGTGATAGTCTCAATCAGCGTGGATAGGAAGTCTGGGGAGATCTGGGGAGCTGGTTGCTGTATCGACCTCGAGCCGGCGGCACTTACGGTTTCGTCCGCGTGGCCACGCTCGACGACACTCTCCTCATCTTCGGTGAGCGTGACGTTGTCCTCATCCTCTCCTCGTTGTTGACGGAGCGCTTCGCCTCTCCTCGTTGTCGGCATCTTCACACTCGTGATGACAACGGTAAGGTCGAACGTCCGTACTTTTACCTAACAAGGTGAGTAGGTATGCACTTGGTCACGTAGGCACCGGATCACATTTTGTAACGGTTCGAGCCACTAGTTTGGGCGCCAGTTTAACTTCTGTTGTTAAAACATTTATATTTAATTTACATTAAGTACAGGCATCGAAACTCAAGTCGTAGAACAATAGAAACATCACGAGGCAAGAGTCGCGGAGGATTACTTTCTACGTCCGTCCGTTGTCGTGAAGCGATTCGGGTACTCTCTCTGTGCCGACTGGCGCCCCATTCCTTGAGCTCCCGGTATGAGGTGCGCAGGCGACGGGAGGGGGGCGCGCAAGGTATGGCACTGCGACTGCGTAACAACACCGCACTTACTACTTCCATAGACCCCGCGTTACACATGTCATATAAATAATTAACACATTGATAGTAATTCGCTTTTTTAAAAATATCCCTAGACCGTGTTGATGTGTGTATATGCAGTTGCAGTATGAGTTTCATCTCATCATCATCATCATCAGCCTATAAATGTTCCCACTGCTGGTACAAAGGCCTCCTCTCTATGAGAGGGCATGGGCTATAATCTACCACGCGGGCCCAGTGCGGATTGGTAGATGTCACATGTCTTCGAATTTTTGGTTCTAGGACATGCCGGTTTCCTCACGATGTTTGTCTTCACCGTTTTGAGAGCAGTGGTGATGAAATAAATTACACAAAGTAATGCGCCTGCCTGGGTTCGAACCTATGACTTACTTACTGTTCGTAAGTCGGGGCCGCCACCACTGGGCCACCGATGCTCTCAAATTATATCTACTTAGATAAAATTGATTTATATTTTTTTTTTTAAACGAGAATGGTCCCGTTTTATCATATTTAATTAATGAAAGAGTTTGAAATAAGACCGAACCATTAAATAAAAGTATAATTTAGGTAAGAGTCTGTCTTGTCTCCTTCCTTAAGGGTCCCTACAAAAAATTAAGTCATTTTGAACATTTTTGATCACTCCTTGTGAGAAAGGCAAGAAGAATTTGAACCTGCTTTATTTTTATTATAAGAGTCAGGTTCTTATTCTTGTCGACTGCGGGAACAATTGTTTTAAATAATGTATATATTAATGGCAATCACCCATATGCAAAACCCCTTTTCCGCAAAAGTAACGAGCGAGTGATGTTTGTGGTTCCCTGAACAAAGAACTACAAAATATTCTGAATATTAAAAAATATGAATAACATCAATATATGGTCTACTCGTAACATACGGGAAAACATTATTGATTTCTATACGAAATATAGCAGAAAAAAAATGTTGAAAAAACTTAATTTATGGAAAACGTCGGGCCAAAAGGGTATTTTTTTCTATACCTTAGAAACACTTTAAAGAAAATTTAAAAATTACTCATTAATCTGAAGGTAGCCCTTTATTAGAATCTGAATTTTAATTTATAAATAAACAATAACTTCATTTCGTAAATTAAATGCAAAGTGAACTATATAATCGACCGCGCAAACCCGCTCCCGTCAGTAACGAAAGGGCTCTCCCAGCGTGAGGACGTATCACTTTGCTTCGCAAGCGCTCGCGAGTTATTAAGTGAATATATTTCCGAGATATACACAGACTACCACATTTCGATCCAGTATTTATATTATAAATTATTAAACTATTTGATTGTACATATTTAGATAAGATTTTTTTTTGACGTTGGTTGTTTATTATGATTGGTAATATATTTTTCGTTTTTTACGGATTCGTATAGAGGAGGCTCGGGAAAGTAAAAACCAGTTTTCAAAAGTTGACCCACTTGTCCCCCTTCTCCCCCTTTTAGGTGGATCTCGGAAGTTGAGAGACTTAAAACATTTTTTTTTTCAGATTCATATAAAGGGGCAACGCGTTAGTCAAAATCATTTTTCAAAACTCCCCACTCTCCCCCCCTTCACCCCTCCCCCCATCGTATCTCGGAAACTAGGACACGTAGCGGCTTTTTGATTTTTACTATAAATTATTAATGAGGAGCGTTTAAATTTGTAAACGGAGGGTATCCTCCCCTCCCCAACATCCCCTAAAAATAAAAGGGCTATAACTTCGTAACGGTCAGAGATAGCCATTGGGTGTTTGAACAAATATTATAGTAGGCGTCGAACCTTGTCTGGTGGTAACGAAGCAGCGTAACGAAGGTTGAGTGGGTGAAGCGTAACTCAGGGCGACGACAAGCAAACTTTAGGGTAGTGTTTTTTTTAATGGGTCTGAGTTTTTAAATAAGGTTTTTTTATAGGTAATATTTTTTTAAATTGGTTTTTAGAATGTTTTAGGGGTTCTTAAGGGTTTTCATAGTGATAAAGGGGTAGTTGTAACGGATTTCCCAATTATTTTAAGGATTCCTATGGATTCTCAAAATTTTATGTTGGTAAGGAATACTTCTCAAGAACACGACAAAAAGCGAGCTGCGCGCAGCTCGCGCACCCACGCAAATACTAGTATTAATATATAATGTGTGTAAGCAAGTTTTGGGGTCGCTGATTATGAATATGACATCAAAATGAAAATCCAAGATGACGTCGACGAAAATTTTCGGTTTTTTCTTCATAGGTGTTATTTTCGTGATTTTTGGGGTTGCTGGTTACGAAAATGAGGTCAAAATGAAAATCCAAGATGGCGCCGAGGAAATTTTTTGATTTTCCGTCATGGGTGTCGTTTTCATGGTTTTTGGGGTTGCTGGTTACGAAAATGAGGTCAAAAAGAAAATCCAAGATGGCGCCGAGGAAATTTTTTGATTTTCCGTCATGGGTGTCGTTTTCATGGTTTTTGGGGTTGCTGGTTACGAAAATGAGGTCAAAATGAAAATCCAAGATGGCGCCGAGAAAATTTTTTGACTTTCCGTCATGGGTGTCGTTTTCATGGTTTTTGGGGTTACTGATTACGAAAATGGGGTCAAAATGAAAATCCAAGAAGGTGCCAGAATTTTTTTCGGTTTTTCCGTCATGGGTGTCGTTTTCATGGTTTTCGGGGTTGCTGGTTACGAAAATGAGGTCTAAATGAAAATCCAAGATGTCGCCGAGAAAAACTTTTGTTTTTCCGTCATGGGTGTCGTTTTCATGGTTTTTGGGGTTGTTGGTTACAAAAATGAGGTCGAATGCAAATCCAACATGGCGCCGAGAAAAAAATACGGTTTTTCCAACGTAGGTGTCATTTTCATGGTTTTTGAGGTCGCTGATTATTTTAATTTTTTTGCTTCCTCGGCGCCATCTTGGATTTGCATTTCGACTTCAGTTTCGTAACCAGCAAACCCAAAATCCATGAAAATGACACACATGACGGAAAATCCAAAAATTTTCTCGGCGCCATCTTGGATTTGCATTTCGACTTCAGTTTCGTAACCAGCAAACCCAAAATCCATGAAAACGACACACATGACGGAAAATAAAAAAAAAATCTCGGCGCCATCTTGAATTTGCATTTCGACTTCATTTTCGTAACCAGCAACCCCAAAAACCATGAAAACGACACCCATGACGGAAAATCAAAAATTTTCCTCGGCGCCATCTTGGATTTTCATTTTTGACCTCATTTTCGTTACCAGCAACCCCACAAACCATGAAAACGACACCCATGACGGAGAGTCAAAAATTTTCCTCGGCGCCATCTTGGATTTTCATTTTGACCTCATTTTCGTAACCAGCAACCCCACAAACCATGAAAACGACACCCATGACGGAAAATCAAAAATTTTTCTCGGCGCCATCTTGGATTTTCATTTTGACCTCATTTTCGTAACCAGCAACCCCAAAAACCATGAAAACGACACCCATGACGGAAAATCAAAAATTTTCCTCGGCGCCTCTTGGATTTTTATTTTGACCTCATTTTCGTTATCAGTGACCCCAAGTAAACCATGAAAATTACAACTATGACTTAATAACCAAAAAATTTTCCTGGCGCCATCTTGGATTTTTATTTTAACCTCATTTTCGTTATCAGTGACCACTTAAACCATGAAAACGACACCGATGACGGAAAAAATAAAAAATTTCCTGGGCGCCATCTTGGATTTTCATATTGACCTCATTTTACTAATCAGCGACCCCGAAAACCATAAATGACACCCATGATAGAAAAAACAGAAGTTTTCCTCGGCGCCATCTTGGTTTTCATTTTGATCTCATTTCGTTATCAGCGTCTCCTTAACCATGAAAATGACATCCATGACAGAAAAACAAAAAGAAAAAACCACCTTCAAGTATAAATAACAGGGGTATGTTATGTTTACTCTACAGAGTGAATCTCAGTGGCCATTAAGTCGCGCTAAAGTCCAGTCGCGCAAGTTTCCATTCGCGCAAGTGTCCTTTCGCGCAAGAGTCCATTCGCGCAAGTGTCTTGGCTCGCAAATGTCCGTTCGCGCATAAGTCTAATCGCGCAAAAGTCCATTCGCGCAAGTGTCCAGGCGCACAAAAGTCCGTTCGCGCATAAGTTCAATCGCGCAAAAGTCCATGCGCACATTTGTCTTTTCGCGCAAATGGGTTCGCGCAAGTGTCCTTCGCGCAAATGTTTTTCGCGCAAAAGTCCCAGATCCAGAAAAATTAAGTTTGTCCTTTAAAAAGTTTGTACGGAACCCTCAGTGCGCGAGTCCAACTCGCACTTTTATTTATCATTTTGTAAAATGTTTATATGTATCTAAATTCTTCTAATACAAAATTAAACCATTTTTATTTTGATTGTGATAAATATACAGTAGACACACATTCCAGACTTTTATTTCTAAACCGTACTGACTTTATAATTATGTATCATAAAATAATATCGTCTACAGGATCAAAATGGTTTAGGCGATCACTACGCTCGATCTGCACCCGTGTGTGCGTGTATCTGCATGAAAAATGCACACAAACATAGGATCGCAACGAATTTGCCTAAACTCTAGCGACTGAATTTTTGGAAGGGGCTCTTAATTGAAAAACTACGACTGGGAGTTATTCTTTTATAGCTTTTGAGACTGTTAATTTATGTCCGGAGGATGTTAAGTTTTACATACCTAAATTGCCTTTGTATCAGTTAAAGTTAAATAAATAAATATCACTGGACATTACACACAGTGCCATCTAGTGCCACACTGAGCAACGGGGCTTGTGTCGTAGACACTAGATAGTTGATATACTACATAGATATACTTTTTGTTTGTAAATACATACTTATCATACATATAAACATCCATGACTCGAAAACAAATATCCATGGTTATCACACAAACATTTGCTCTTACCGGGATTCGAACCCGGGACCCTAAGAACGTAAGGCAGCCTCACTACCCCTGCGCCATTCGGGTCGTCGAGTTATTAGTTAGGTACTTTTAACTTTAACTGATGCAATAAACATGCACATAAAATCACGCTTGTACTCCCCGAAGGGTCAGGCAGACATGCTCCCATAGGGAATATGCATATTTTTTTTATTTTTTATTTCGATAGGGAATGTTAAAGTACTATAAAAATAATTACAAAAAGCGAAATCAAGACAAATCGGCCAAACAACACAAAAGTTATTACGCTTTGTTTAGAGTGATAAAAAGAATCATGCATATACCCTGTTGTGCACACACAGCTCGCCAACACCATACAACTGCTATCTATGTTAACAAATGACAAATAATGGAAACACAAACGTACGTCGAAAGTCGCAAAACTTGTTTTAAATTGAGTCTTCCAATTTAATTTACCATAATTATCGAAATCGTAATTGATGTCAATGCATGTTTGCGTGAGACGATAACAATATAGTTTGCAATAATCAGAACAGAGGCTACAAACGGTTATTTGGCCGATGGGGCCGAAAAGTTCTGGAGTGGCGGCCGCGAACCGGAAGACGTTGCGTTGGAAGGCCTCCCACTAGGTGGACCGATGACCTGGCGAAGGTTGCGGGAATTCACTGGATGCGAGTCGCAAGGGACCGGTCAATGTGGCGACACTTGGGCGAGGCCTATGATGATAATGATGATGAATTTCCTAAAATATTCAATAACTTACTCAAACAAAGATAACTTGCATCTTGACCACTGTCTCTTCGGGAGGCTTCAATGGCATCTCTCAATGATTCTACTACAACATATCCAAGGCAGCAGGGAGGTTCGCCAGTAGCTATAAAGAAAATAAAATCTAGTTTAGAAACTGCTCGTAGATATGCAAGAATAAATTATTCACTCTTTCAATAAAATAATATCACGACTGTCTATCAGTGACGGATGTTTACCATAGTACGCCAACATTTTGCCAACTATGTTTAAGTCCCATGTAATAATGTTATAGGGGTGAACCTATTACCATCAACCGGGCCCAAATTCTAACTCCGGGTTAAAGTGAATGCTCCAGGGTAGCCCGCGAAATTCAAATTTCACACACAACCATCAAAGTTCATAAAGGTGGAAAAATGACTTTTTCAAGGTCAAAGTCATTCCTGCACCCTTATGAACTTGGAGGGTTGTATATCAATACAACCCTACTGTAGACGTTTGTAGTTACAGAAGTATTATCATCAAAATAATCATATTTTAATATAAAATAATCATAATCATACTTCTGTAACTACAGAGTAGTCAGGTACGAAACACCGGCCCCATCTAGTTTTAAAAAAATGACGTGTAAAAGTGTTTGTAAAAACCTACTTGCAAAATAAACATCATTTATCATTTACATACGTCTTACAGCCGCGAATAATATTCTAATTAACATACAACCTAGCACTGGCCTGCAAATTGCAAAAACGTAAAAAAAAATGAATTTCGCGGGCTGGTTGAAGCATTTACCTTAAGAAGTTGCTAATGGAAACACCCAATATCACTTTGCTCGACCTTGGAATCGAATCCAGTACCTCATGCTCAGCGGAAGTGCTTACGAGCAGTAGACCAACGAGGCAAATATATGTTTATGCTTTTATTGTTACCTTTAGCTCCCAAAATACCGACTGGATTGGGTTTCTTCCGTCTCAAATAAACACGGAAATCGTAAGGGATGTCTTTAGCACCAAAGATCTTGTAAGTCCAAGTTCGATCACTATACAACTCTCCGGTATTCTCGTTGTAAACTGTGTTTTCCATCGTCCACAAAGACGTAGCCATTATAAATGCTCCTTCCACCTATGTAGATTATCAAAAGAAAAATTGTATTGTGTCATTCTGTAAATCTATTATCTGGATTACACAGACATGTAAACAAATACCGTAAAACAGGTCTCACCTGTCCGACTTCAATGGCTGGATTTAAAGTGCGACCAGCATCCTCAAATATATCCGCTCGAACAATCCATTTACTGCCAGTTAAAATATCTACCTCAACCTCAGTTACAGCAATACCGAATATCGAGTAGTTCACCGATCTAGGATCATTTGGACTCGTCAAATAATTGGCTTGTAACAATACTCCCTGACTGTCAGCTTCAAATACGATTTCTCGCCACGAAGCAGTAGGCTTAGCTGCTCTAAAGGGCGCCAGTCTTGCTTTGATCTGTTCACAACATCTGATCACGCAATAGGCACAATTTTCACTGGCTAAACTTGAATTTGTCGCAAAAGAATTTGGCGTTGCGAAGTTAACAGAAGGTATGACCGACACAGTGTCAACTGGGACGTTGAGCTCGTGAGCTGCTACCTGGGCCATTTTAGTGAATATTCCTTGTCCGATCTCAATACCACCAATATTTATGACCACACTTCCGTCACCATGGTACACAGACACAAGAGCTCCATAATTACCAAGGTATTGCGATGGAAAGGCCATATTGTTCAGCTTTATTCCGCGTTTTTTCCATCGATTAAGATTATTGAACTGTTTTACACGCTCTTGTCGCTCCTTGAAATTTATTCTCTCCAGAAACTTGGGAACTAAGATTGGCAAATCATTGTCTTCTCGGCGATAGTTAGCAATGCGAACTTGCACAGGGTCTATGTTCAGTTCTTCGGATATGTTGTCCATAATATGCTCTATGCCTGAAATTCCTTCTAAACCACCTAAAGGAAACAATTTCGGTTCATTATACTATACGTATCTTCATAAGTTTCAGTGAAGCTGTCATTTTTCATATGTAACGTCCTTTCTTACCAGGGGCTCTGCAAAAAGCGTTCGATGGAGCATCTGTTATGACGCCAAAAGAATTACATTTCCATCTCCGGTGATCATAACAGTTTTTTAAAGAATTTGTAGCGTACGGATTCTCATTTTCATTACGGGAATGGCCATCATTCACATAAAATACTGCGTCCATGTATTGGATTTCACCTATGTCATTCACTCCAACCTTAAATAACGACAATTCATTACAATACCTGTATAAAAGATCTACAAAATTATCTCTTGAGTGATGTATAGGGATTTTGTCTCTAATACCTCGTAATCTAATCTGCTATTTGCTCTTTTTCCAATAGCACGAGTAGTATTTAGCATCGACATAGACATTCTACATGGCTTGTTCAGTTTTTTTGCAACTAAAGCCGTTGCACATGCTGCAAAACTATGTCTGCTGACTCTAGAACCAAAAGCACCTCCACATCTCCTTGTTTTTACTATTATTCTGAAATTAAAAAACATTTTCTGAAAATATCAACAGATAGTTATTCGGATAGGTACTCATTTAATTGTAAATATTCGTTTTCTTACAAACTCTCGGGCATTTTCAGAAGCTGTGCAATAGCTGCTTGCGTAACGTCTATGAACTGAGTTGATGTTAGAACTTCTAAACCTTCATCAACAGGTTTTGTTACGGTCGTATGTAGTTCCATTGTATTGTGATATTGGCGTGGACTAATAAACGTTCCTTTGATAATTTTCTTAATATTAGATCCTCTATCCGTTGGTACAATACCCGGATAAGGGAATATTCTATTTTCTTCTTTCGGTGCCCGTAATGCATCTTCAATGGTAAAAACAATAGGTTTTTTTGGAACATTCTTATAATTCACTTTAACTAAACACGCCATTTTATCGGCTAATACTTGAGTAACTGCAACCACAATAGCCACTGGTTGATTGTAGTATAGTATTTTATGGCTAGCCAATAGTTCTTCATTCTCAAACATTAGCAAAAAATCTGCTCGAACTATGCTGTTGACGCCTGGTATGTCCATGGAAGTCAACACCGCTAAAACACCGTCAACTTTCTGAAATGAAACATTAAGAAAAGTTTTGTTCAATGTCTCAGTACTATTTATAAGCCAATGCAGTGTACTTACCAAAACCTCGGAACTATCAATACTCTCTATTTCTGCTTTTGCTACAGTGGAGAGCACTAGTGCAGCAAACACTTCATCTTTAATCGCCGGCGTGTCATCACTGTAGACAGCTTCACCCGCACATTGAATCATTCCTTCTTTCTTCAACAGCGGCTGTGTTATAGGGAAGTCCTTCTGGTCTGTGTTATATTCTTGGTAGCTGCGACTGACCGGTGGTCTGTCGTCACTCGGTGTGGTAGCCCCAGACTTATAGATGGGATTCAGTATGTCTTTTGGACAAAGTTTGATAATACACTGCAAAGAAAGTTACTATCAATCAATTTAAAGAGTCCGCGTAACACTGGTCAGTTTCCCTCACTGATTTACTTATTAAAAAGCTATAAAGTGACTACGGAAGTAAGATCCGAACATTTTAAATCGTGATGCAAATTAAGCAGTTCCGTAGTAAGTGTACTAACCTTGTAGAAAAGACCCAGAGCAACTTGTTTTCGTGCACAAGGAGCTGGATATGGTGGTCGCACATCAGGATTAATTTCTTTCTCCAAGACGTGCAGAGCCGATTGTAACTTAAGATTGTTAAATATGTCACGGCCAATCAGAGACTTCTCCGTGTCATAAGCGTGGGTGAATGATGGGTTAATATTACCGTACACAATAGATGCTTCTTCTACAAGATGTGTGCAAGGATTGATTTTAAAAAGAAAGCCTGAATTTACATCTGCCTGAGCGTTTTGTTCCCTTGGTGTAATCTAGAAGCAAATGTTTATGTTCAGTAATTTTGTCTCATAAGCGGTTTTGATATACAAGTAAGCTTTCTTCTTGTATTGTGTATTTTTTCTTGAATCTTCTTCTTTTTTCTTTCTTGTATTTTGTGTGTACTTTAATAAAAAAAATACACCTAACTGGACTGGTAATCATGATGAAGTGTCTCTCTGCCTTAACTTTTGGGGACTACACCCATTGGGGCCTGATGATATGTTATTAATATATCATCAGGGATATTTCTTGACGGCATGTAAAGCCGAGTCAGAGGCCCATGAGGAATCAGCATAAGAAAACTGACACCAGGTTAAGCACTAAAGACACGATAAAGAAGAATATAACATAGTTTTATTTTATTAATTCTTGTCATGTTGGCAAGCACCATTTAACGTTTTTTTACTAGATGAAAAATTAAATAAAACTCAGCACATAGCATAAAGTTAACCTTACCTTAAATGTCACTAATTCATATTCTCGTGACAGCGGCCGTAGTTTTATTTGAGTGATTACTTTTCCTCTCAGATTCGTTTTCAAAAACTTTGGTAATGTCATCTCCGTTTGCTTCCTTTCTCGGTCAACTAGAAAAAAAGGATATAGTATTTATTCTACACCTGCTTGGAAAGTACCTTGATACTTTATCAAATTTACGGTAGAAAGTACGTCATTGCATATCGAACAAATATGCGGGGAGAAAACGCATCTGAGCGGGAGAGAAAAGTGTATGAAAATCCATTTCTTACGTGGTTTTTTTTTTTAATTTTGGGTAAGACTATGCGCCGGTAACCTAAATATCAAAAGCCAAAAAGTTTTTACAGTGAGTTTTTATCTCCAAGTTCGCAAAATGACACTGGCCACTAGCTGTGTGTTGGATGGTGTCGGGCTGGCAGTGCGACCCTGCGGCGCAGGATAAACAATTTGAAAAAAGAACATTAATGGAAAAAGTGTTACATTAAGCTTCACTAACTGCAACAATTTCAATATAAATTTCAATTAGTAAATATTTCGTTTTTATTTTCCTCGTAGGTGTAGTATAAAGCACTATGTATCACTCGAGAGAAAGTGCGATTCCCGATCTCGGGTGTTTTAAAGCCCTCGCCTACGGCTCGGGCTTCAAACGACACCCTCGACGGTAATCGGTCACTTTCTCCTCTCGGTGAACAATGTACTATATTGTTCTGCCCAAGAGCTTTTGTCACCCCCAAACCAAAAAGAGGGATGTTATAAGTTCTGTATCTGTGTATCTGCACATGTGTGTCTGCCTGTGGCATCATAGCTGAACGGATGAATAGGGTAAAACCAGGAGAGATGGACCAGCGGGTGAGACGGACCATCGTAATTTCTACCAAACTATTAAATTTATTTAAGCAGACAACACTTACGAGCACTTGTCAACCTGTTTGCTACGAGTAGAAACAAAGACCGTTGGATTTTTGTTTGTAAAATTTAAAAAAATCGAATAAAATGGTTTCGAAACCGTGATTTTTTTTGTATACGTGTTTTAAAAACGAAGGTATGTAAAAGATATTGTGTTTGTAGAATAAGAATTGAGGTTTCTGTGTTAGCATGTTCATGAAATGATAAAATAATCTCAATTTTTTTGTTTATTTGTTGTGCTTTTAATATGAGAAAGAGGTCCATCTCTCAACTCAATTTAGGAGAGATGGACCATGTCATGTATGGGTGAGATGGACCAATAGTCAATCATTTTTTTTTTATGTTTAAGTAGTTTTTGATTATTAATTGCTACTTATTTTTGAGTCTTTACATTTTTAATGAGTTAGTCTCTTCTTTTGTAGGTAATATGCCTTATAGGAGGAAAAGTGGAGTATGTAGAGGGGAAAAGACAGAAAGTGCATCAACTGATGCTTTTCAAGCTGCTTCAATGGGATGACAACGAATGTGCAGGCTGTGGTGAAAACTATGAGTATACCCTGAATAAAGATGAATGGCTGCTGTGCATTATTTGTGAACGCCGCGGCGCCGGTCCCATGAAGGATGTGCCAATTATCCCAATTTGTGCGACGTATGTGGAAATACGGTGACAAATTGAAGATTTTCGTTTCATTTAATTGTTTATTTTACTTGTTAATTTCGTTTTGAATGTTATTTTTTTTGTTTAAGAAGTGTTAATGATTATTTTTTGTTAGGACCATCTCTCCTTACTGGGTGGTCCAACTCACCCGTATAGTATGGGAGAGATGGACCGAGGTCTCATGACGACAGGCCGTGTCGACGGCGCGTTCGTGTTCCACGCGCGCCTCAAAGAGAGTCAGCAAAAAGGAAGAGGTCCGTAAGGACCGATGCCTGCCGGGGTTGCGGGACTATTCGAAAGAGATACCGTGGCCCCGGAACACAAAGGGCGATGAAGGAACATGGATGGGTTTTAGTCAGTAAAAGTCTGACACTCCCTCCTGCTCCGCCCAGAGCGGGAGGGGTTATTTGATGATTTCCCATCCGAAAAAAAAAAAAAAAAAAAAGGGTACTTTTTTAAATATTTTAATTATTTCCTTATAGAAGCTATTATCGTGCCATATTAACATAAAAAAATGTTGACTATTAATAGTAGGTTAGGATATCACTAAATTGTATATTAGTTACTAAGCAATAAAAAAGATATTAAAGTTGGAAAAAAAGTGGTCCATCTCTCCTGGTTTTACCCTATATCTAAAACCGCCAAGTATAATAAACGTGAAGGGACAACATTTGTTTTTTTTTCCTTTTACGCCCCAGCGCACACTGCTGGAGGTGCAGCGGAGCGCATTTAAAGACAATAATTTAATATAAACCTTAACTACCTTGATATACGGTCGCGCGCATGCTCTTGTAGTAGCTTGAGGGCGCTCCGAGTACCGCGTGCGAATTTATTTTTATATTGACCGTATATCAAGGTAGTTAAGGTTTATATTAAATTGTTGTCTTCAAATGCGCTCCGCTGCGCCTCCAGCGGTGTGCGCTGGGCCTAAGAGGTTATCGTACGGGTGGTTTTTCTTTAATTTTTATAATACAAGAAATCAATGTAAACATACCTAGAGTAACAGTAGCTCCGACACAGTCCAATAAGAGGAATATGTCAGATGGGAAACTTGGTTCTGAGTTTTTCAAAGCTAAGTTACCAGCTAGCGTTCCAATCTAAATTGTAGAGAAAAGTAAGATAAAACATTTTAACAGTGATCAGTGAAAGAACATTATAAAGAAATGACATGTAATATTAAGTGCATTTTAAATTATTTACGTAAGATGATAATGTAGTTTGCCATAACCAATATCACGGTATTAAGTTTTTTTTTTCACTTGCCCTTGTTTTTGAAATGATAAAAAAATGGAAACTTTTATCTGCTTTTACTTACTTTTTTTTTTAAGAGTTACTTTATCATTTTATAATGTCGGAACATAAAATAATAAATTATTTATGGAGAATTATTGTATCACTTACTACGTACATTATATACAAACTACAAATAGATCTAAAAAAATAATACAAAATTAAGACTAGAAATATGTACCTTATATACAACGACAACAATAGGTGTCAAAGTATTCCTCCGCATCGCTATCATCCGCGAAAGTGCCCAGCAGGCCTATTACGTATCTTTCTGATAGCCAGTGACTATCAAGCTTCGGTTGTACACCGAACTATGATGCCAACCGTGAATGTCATAATATTGGTATTACGTCTCACACTGAGTAGATGTCACTTTACGGTGATTAACAGCCCGGGTACGGTGTAACGTCTTTCACGAAAGCCACTTCAAACGCAGATGTCATCAATTTGTTGTCCACTATGCTTACTTAATCGAAATAATCTATGTATCTATACAAAAGCGTCTGTCAAAATGAGTTACGGTGACTATCAGCAACGATGACAACCAATGACGTCATATTTGATCGCGACTGGTCATACATAATACGAAACTAACCTTTTGACAGTTAATTGATGGACACTGAGCCCAGTTACTATCATTTCGAGCTATCAACAGAGATACGTAATATGCCTGCAGAAGACGGTTAGCATTGTTTATTATTTTTCGAAACGGATTTAATAGAATAATTCCGTTTTCTTTGCCTACTTACATTTCTCACAGGTATATGAGCCACTCGTTCCATATGGTCGTAAAGTATACCTAAGTACCAGAAGTCCTCATTAGATACACATAACTCTTTGAATAAGTGCATGGTATCAGTCAACGTCATGTTGGCTCCGAGGACCAAGTTTATGTCCAAGTAATGTGTGGCCAGCTCCTTCACATCGCTTATGTCGATTAACAACTTCGGGTAAAATAATATTGGATGGACCCCTGAAATGTAATGTAATGATGTACTGAACAACCGTACCGTAAAATAATATTAGGTATGCATGTTATTATGTTTCACTATCTGTATCTACATTGTACATTTTTAGCTAAGGGGATACGGTTTAACTTAGATTCTCCTATTATTCTTAAGATAATTTTTGAAACTTATAATTAGTAGGCTAAACCCAACTTTAGCCATAACATATCTATTGCTTTGTAATTTTACATAATATAAAGATTTTAAATTACCTTTCGCAGTATTACCAGCGACTAACATGTAAGAATCATAGCCGGCGTCGTCTAAAGCAGTAAATATTGATCTTACATCCCCAACAGTTACCCACAGTCTTCCATCGGCGAGAGATATTTTCTTAGGCAAATCTGGAGCACTCATATGATCCATATTTACCAAACACCAGTCCTCATTGATCCCACAGGCGCCGCCACACGTTTTACCGGATTTCGGACATATTTGTTTGGATATATCTTCAATATCCTTTATCTTGTTTAATATATTCGCGTCTGGGTCGACGGCTAAGGATTTGAATGCTTCTAGAATGGGACGGTAACCGGTACATCTACACAGATTGCTGCCCAAAGAGTTTTCTATTTCTGCTTCTGTTAGATGATGGTCACTGCTCTGTGCGAGACTGGAAATATTGGAATATAGTTTACTGTTATCAGAATGTCCTGGTTTCAAGTTAGTAATAATTATGCGTGTCAGATTTTCCTCCATAAAAACTGTAGAACTGAATGTACGACATGCAAGCGTGTGTTATGCAGAGGGACGCTGATAACGGCTTCAGGTTTTGTTAACACTCGATTTCGCTCCCCAACTAATTTGTGTACCGCAGGCTTTAAATGAAAATCGATACATAACGAGTAATCTCCAAAAAAATGTGTGCAGGTTGTGCAGACTTCGTTTTACCGGCAAAACGATTTTTTCACAAAAACACCAAACGAGCACGTTCGATTAGCGCCGCGCAAATTTTAATTGCAATATCAAATATAGCTCCTATGAAAAATACAGAATATGAATTGAGTGCGGTTAACAACCTAGTCCGGTTTAGTGTATAAATAAAATATTATAAATAAATATTGCTGGACATTACACACAGCGCCATCTAATGCCACACTAAGCAACGAGGCTTGTGTCGTGGACACCAGATAGTTGATATACTACATATATACTTTTTGTTTGTAAATACATACTTAATATACATATAAACATCCATGACTCGGAAACAAATGTCCATGCTCATCACACAAACATTTGCACCGACCGGGATTCGAACCCGGGACCCTAAGAATGTAAGGCAGCCTCACTACCGCTGCGCCAATCGGGTCGTCGATATCAGGTGACAGATGATTTTCAGCTAGTGTCCAGCTGAGAAACTGTCCAGGTGAGAATCTGCCCAGTTGCGAATCTGTCCAATTGCTACGGAGGCAAATAATTTACAGCATCACTGTACAATAACGTCATCATTTTGGGCACGGGACCCTAAGTCCCCGTGCTTTCACCCAGGTGGAGAACCTAGGTGAAGCACGGGTCCGGACCCCGTCTGCTGGTACAAGTCGTCCACTTTCATAAATTGACCACTTTTTCATAACGTCCATATTTTCAACTCATCCACTTTAATTATGTCATAGACTGTACAAT
Source organism: Xestia xanthographa (assembly GCA_905147715.2). Taxonomy (NCBI): domain Eukaryota; kingdom Metazoa; phylum Arthropoda; class Insecta; order Lepidoptera; family Noctuidae; genus Xestia; species Xestia xanthographa. The sequence continues at coordinate 22,005,915 of LR990642.1, read as the reverse complement.
TTCTGTCCAGTTGCTAATCTGTCCAGCTGAGAAACTGTCCAGCTGATAGTCTGTCCAGTTGCTAATTTATCCAGTTGCTACGGAGGCGTTCAATTACCTGTACATGCTCATCACGAACCCCGGGCTGCAGTAGCCACATTGTGATCCGAAAAAATGATTGAGCCGTTTCTGTATGATGTTGTAACCGATCTTCCTGTTACCGATGCCTTCAATAGTTGTGATGTCCCAGCCGTCGCAGGACATGATGGCAACAAGGCACTTGAATAGAAACGAAAAGTCATCATCATTATATTATGTGCTCTATCATAAGAGAAATAGCTTTCTAAATTGCACACAACATTTATTTTCAATCAAGCAGTTACAGGCACTTCTGAACTGTCAACAACAAAAAGATGAAGCTAGAGCTACAAGACACAATAACCGTGAAAGGATAGTAGACTCTAGCCCTCATAATTAGGTGCATGGAATATATTGAACCTTAAGTCTGGATAATTTCATACAAATAAGTATCTTTCTTACAGAATTAACAGAGAACGAGGTGATCTCTTGCGTGGCAGGCGTGTGCGCTCGAACATTGACCACGCAGGCTCCACAGCCGCCCTCACGACACATGTACTTAGTACCGCGGAGCTCCGCATGCCGACGGATGTACTCGTTTAAAGTCAGATCCGCTGTGAATTCGCAACCCGCTGAAAAGTCAACAAAAAACAAAAATGTGCCGTTAGGTAGAGTCGTGAATTTGCAATGGATAAAAGAACATTTGAAAAGAAAACGAGTGATCGTTACAGAATATGTCATCGTGTTGTTTAGCAATTTGTTTAATTTTTTTATTTATATGCATTTTGAGCACAGCAACAAAAACAAAACTAACAATATTTAAAAAAAACCACTCACCGCTATACTTTCTTCCATTTATCGTAAATTTCACCCGATCCATTGTCTCTGTATTATCTGCAATTAACTAAAACTAAATCACCATCACTGAGTAACGAAATAATTATGAAGACTATTATAGTGGCTTATTCCTAGTAGGTAGCTAAGGCTATGGTACTCCCTTATATCTCCTAAAATTTTTTGTCCGAAAATCATTATCCATAAAACGTTTGCTATAAACTTCAGTTACCATAATGTTCAAACTCCCGAAATTTTGTTTTACATAATTATCTTTATTTCTAAAACTGTTCTGTCATAATATCGAATGCTATAATAATTGAATCTTCTAATTGTATATGCCATAAAGTCAATTATCCTAAGTATTATATTATATAATGTGTATTATTCCTAATGTCCATATAAGTGTAATAAAATGTTTGGTCCTAAAACATTTGCTAAAAATTAGGTTTTAGTGACAGAAACGAATCGCTGTAAATCCGACCCCACGCAGTCTTGTCTGCCCTACCCCTAGAGTGTAATTTAAAATCGCGTAGGCGCGGAGAGGCGAGGCGGCCCGCGAGTTGAGGAGCAGGTGGTTTTAACACTCGCCGCCGGTGCTGAGGCTGGCCGGCGAAGCCGGCCAGCAAGCCGAAGCTGCGGTGGTGAGCGTTAAACACATCTGCGACGATAAGCTCGCGTGGGACCGCCGGAGCTCCGCAGCGCCGGAGCCGTGACAGACACCATGCCTGCTGCATGTTGCTTGCTCGCTTGCATGCTGCATGCTTGCTTGCATACTGTATGCGTGCTTGCATGGTTGCTTCAAGCTTGTTGCATGCTTGCTGCATGCTTGCTGAATGCTTGCTGCATGCTTGCTGCATGCTTGCTGCATGCTTGCTGCATGCTTGCTGCATGCTTGCTGCCTGCTTGCTGCATGTTTGTTTGCATACTTATTACAGGGAAAAATAAAATCCACATAATTATGTTCACACTCAACTGTTTTATAATGATTGACGGTTTGATTGATTGATTTTCTGCCTTTTAGTGACTACTTATATGAAATGTATGCCAAAACAAAAGAAGATTCTAACTATGAACTTTCTGCGATATGATGGTTCTACTTTTTAATTCTAACAAATTTCATAAGAGCAATATTGTATAAAAATGTGTTGTGTTGAGAGAAGTTCATAGCATAGCAAAAGCTAAGTAATACTTACTTTACTGTAGGTACCCGTAATTACAGACACAATTAAAATAACAATGTTCTGTTCCCTTTTGGGAACGTCTGGGAACATACCGGTTTGTTTTAAAAATATTATTAAGATCTAAACATTTTTTTTTAAAATTTAGGATTTATAACTATTATTGAAAACGATTTTAAGTGTTTTGTATATTATTGATTGTAATTTTTATGACAAACGGGTTTAGAGCATATTGTATTTAGGGATTTCAATTTAATGGCATGTGATATTATGTGATATTAAGTTCGGGTAAGTTATCATTCGGACAAATGATGATTAGGACAAAAAAAGTTATGGCACTTTAAATTATGAATAAAAAAGTTAGGTAATACAATAGAGAACCTAAGGCTATACTACGAATGACAATCCGCATTTAATTAAATATCCTTAAAAATAATGTATCGTATCTACCGTATTTGTGTCAATCGATGCAGACATTCATGGATAAGAACTCATTTGCATGCATTGTATTGTTGCAGAATAAATTAACAATGCTGAAAACATGCTTGTTAACCGTGACGTATTTATCGGTATTTATCCCTTTTAATGTCGTGTGACTGAGACTGTAGCTGCTCTACATTTAATTTTCATCTTTGTTTTGACAATTGCCTGTAACTGGCCTACTTGAAATAAATGCTTTGATTTTGATTTTGGTAGGTTGTATAAAATATGTATTAGGTAAATAAGCTAAAAATCGAATTTGGCAATAAATTGAAAATAAATCGGGTTTTCAGGCCCAAAATTAAGCGTTTTTTTTAGAAATAGGTGTCTTGGAATTATTGTTTTATGGTGTCATCTTTGCTGCCACATCGATATTGCTGCCACATCGAGGTGTATAACCTCTTCCTCATGCGAATGTTACCTCGTATTTTTTTTATTTCAATCAGCAACTTCCAAAGTTAACATAAAAAGTATTAGCATGTCTAAAGACAACAAATCGTCAGGGTTTCTAGGCTCTTAAATGAATGTTTAAGAGCCTAAATAAATCGGGTTTTCAGGCCCAAAATTAAGCGTTTTTTTTAGAAATAGGTGTCTTGGAATTATTGTTTTATGGTGTCATCTTTGCTGCCACATCGATATTGCTGCCACATCGAGGTGTATAACCTCTTCCTCATGCGAATGTTACCTCGTATTTTTTTTATTTCAATCAGCAACTTCCAAAGTTAACATAAAAAGTATTAGCATGTCTAAAGACAACAAATCGTCAGGGTTTCTAGGCTCTTAAACATTCAGGTTACCCCGACTAACATTCTTCATCCCGGTTTAGTAGTTGAAAATAAAATGATGGCTCAGCTTTATCGAGCGTTTAGCATAAGATGGAGGCATTTATTATATATAACACCTCGTTAGAATAAATCTAGCTCAGTTTTAGGTCTTCAGGCATAAAACCTACATCAGACGCAGACTTTCTTTATACGGTTAGGTTATACCAGACTAAAATATTAGTGTGAAAAAACAATTTGAAATACTCGTTGTGTTTTATACAGTGAGGTGAATAAATATCCTTTAGGCACATAAAGTCTACTTTACCAAAAATACCACTTTACCAAAATGACCACTTTTTTATAATGACTACTGCGTTTCACAAAATGATCTCTTTACCAAAATGACCACTTTTTCATAATGACCACAGGCCCCACAATGCATATATGCTTGATCACAGAAATGTACAGCAATCAGAACAAGTTTTATTTTAGCAAAAATAATGAGCCAATTTTGAAGACAAGGATATTATATAAGGTTCGATAGATTTTGCAATATAGCCTCTGTTGCCTCGTAAGACGTGTTGAAACAGAACTCGGATATGCTTTGGGTGCAATAGACCTCTTTTCAAGCCTGATTTAAACAACTACAGCGAGTATAAGAACTTTTAAATAACACTTAGTTATTAGGCATACAACTAATATTATTTTACATTAAAAATAATTACTGCAAATAATTAATAAAGTAATTAATTAATAGTGTATGAAGAGGTAAGTATAGATCGTAAGCACTTGAAATGTACGAATAAGTAATGCATGAATCATTTACATATTAAAACGTCGGTTACAGAAAGTGCATGTCGCAGAAGCATGTAAGTATAAAATGGTATATGACTAGCCCTCATATATTTCACGGAAGTTGAACAATGTCACGGCGGTACTCGGCGCGGTGTCGGGATATTCCACCCTAACTTTTGATGTCGGTTATACGGTATGGGATATACTTGAACTTTTACCTTAGTACAGGGAAGCCACAAATTAAGTGCCATATTTTTTTAGAAAAACTATTTATATTGGGGAAAGTATGATCGAGAATAGAATAGAATGATTCTTTATTATGTACACCGTACAAGTAACATTCAAAGAAAACATTTTACATGGGGTGATACAATGGACGATCTTATCGCTAAAAGCGATGTTTCAAGACTACCTTTGGATGGATTACAGAAAGATTGAGAGACAATACTGCAGGTAGTCTGTGGTGTATCAATTACAATCTTCTCCTTGGTCAGAATAGATCAAGACGCTTACGGGACTCACTGTTACCAATGCCCTGATACGAGCTAAAGACAAAGACTGTCGCCTGGAACAGCTCGTCAGCCGCTGCGTGGTAGCCTTTCAAGAAGATCTTCAGTAAAGAAAAAAACGAATAAGAAGAGGGAGTTGCGTACAAGCTGTATTGCTAAACAAGAGAGGTTAACGGAAGGTCGCCAGTCTGATAAATGAGCGGACGACATATTCCGTAACTACACGAATACCTGCGACCAAAGACATGAACATGGCGCTTTGCCAATTCTTAAATTTGTATTTTAAAAACTCAGCTGTACAAGAAAGAAACCACTTTTAGTTCGAGTTTACGTAGGTATAGAAAAGTTTTAAAACAAAAGTGTCTGAGCTTAGATAAAATACACAGCGGATTGCTTCGGTGTCGGTCGGTAGGGACCATAAAGATGCTGCGCTGGCTAATAATATCTGAGAGTAGTCTCTGTCAGGTGACAATTATTGTTCTCGCTTGGCTGCTCGGCACCTAATTGCTTTGCATCGTATAAAACTACTATGAATACAGATCTCTTCGACTCATAATAAATACACTAGTATTTTTAGCTCAGCTAGACTCAGTATAGTCTTGACAACTGTTGAAAACGCCCATCAAATCGTAGGTTTTATTAGCCGCAATTTGTGGATCCGCAGACAGATAATTCCATATGAAAACTTTCCATCGAGGGCAGTTATGTCATTAGTGTCAATGTGTCTAATGGGGCAGATTAAGGGCGTATTCAGCTAGACTTGAGCTCAGTCAGTGACTAAGAATATCAGTAACAGTGTCCTTTGTTACTTAGCGGGAACTCGAAACACATTCACATGGTAAATATCCCGTAAGTGTTATGAATGATGTGCTAGAAGTTTATAGGTAAAAAACAGTTTTCATAAAATATATATTGGTGTCGATTCTGTTGTGCACAAACTAAACTTAATTTAGGCTATTGCTATCTTTTTCCCTCTAATAAAACAAGAAAGAGACGGACGTAATTTAGAGCTGTTAAATTTAGTTGGAACTAATAATTCTATACAAATGAAGGGTACACGTTAAAACATGTCGACTAAAAACACGGTGAAGCGCAAGGCATAAACTAGTTTGACATCTCTAACTTAGTTCATAGCTATAGCCGTCCTTTTCTCGCACTGCCTTTGAGTAAAAGATAGCAATAGACTAAATTAAGTTTAGTTTGTGCACAACATAATCGACTCCAGTGACTTGAACATAACTAGCGAAATGTGGTTTTGTGTGGTCTACTCTTAAGTACACCTCGGCCTTATTCTTCGAGAATTACAGGCGTGATGTTATGTTATGAGAAGTGTTTCCGAATCATCATCATCTGCCTAGCCTTTTCCCAACTATGTTGGAGTCGGCTTCCAGTTTTTACCGGATACAGCTGAATACCAGTATTTTACATAGAGCGACTGCCTATCTGACCTCCACAACCCAGTTAGTACCGGGTAATACGATACCCCTTGGTAAGACTGGTTGTCAGACTTTTTATGTCTCTGACTACCTAACGACTGTTAAAGATCTACAAATGACAGCCGGGACCAACGGCTTAACGTGCTTTCCGAGGCACGGAGGAAACTCGGTATGTAATGAGTGGTCACCCATCCACAGACCAACCTAGGCAAGCACGGCTTAACCTAATGATCGACCCGAGCGGCTGTTATTATTTAGCCACGAGCTCCTCGTGTTTCCGAATCAATTCCGAAAATATATAAAGAAGTTGTGCTCCCTAATATCAGCAGGGTCTGAGAAAGGTGACAATTGTGTGCTCCCCTCTTGCTCGTAAGTACATCTTATCCCCACAGTATGCACTCTACACTGTTTTAATTGCTTCACCCCGCAATTCACCGCGCAATAATAAATAGTGCCTCACTTTTCCTTTTACTCTCTTATTGTCAGCTCGACCGCGTTATAAATTACTTTGCTCCTTGTGGGGCTCCACATCGCTGTCAATGTGGTGAAGCAGTCGACTGCCTCGGACACCATGGCCTTTCTTGCAGTAAGAGTGCAGGTCGGATAGCGCGGCACGCTAGCATTAATGATCTCATCCGTCGTGCTCTTGCCACCGCCGGGGTGCCAGCTGTATTAGAACCCACTGGCTTGGCACGCGTCGATGGCAAGAGACCAGATGGTATGACTATAATGCCATGGAAGTTGGGTAGGCCTTTGGTGTGGGACGCAACTTGCGTCGACACCCTTGCGCCATCCCATCTTCCTAGCACAGTGTGCTGCGCTGGGGCGGCTGCTGCAGGTGCTGAAAACCTCAAACGGCGCAAATACAATAATTTAATTGGTAATTATGTGTTTGAGCCGTTTGGGGTTGAAACACTAGGGCCATGGGGTCCGAGTGCCCACCTAGTTTTTCGAGAAATCGCCAAGCGGTTGGTCGACTGTTCACGTGACCAGAGGGCGGGCCTATTTTTTGGCCAAAGAATCAGCATTGCCATCCAACGTGGCAATGCTGCCAGCCTTCTGGGCACGTTTCCTGTTGACAGCGATGTGGACGAATTTTTCGACGCCCTGTAACCGCCCTTTTTGATACTTGTAAATATTTTTATTTCTATTATAGAGTTAGTATGTAAATAATGTAAATATTACTGTTAATAAATATGTTGGAACTTTCAATAACTTTTCTCAGCACCTACTCGCAAAATGTCAAATTATAAGTAGGTAGGTATTCTAAGCTAGAAGTCATTATTGCCTTATGCTAATATTGTAATAAATTGTGTTCTTCCCACTGGTTAATATTGTGATTTGAATTTAGAACTGCAACTAAAATTGGATGAAAACTTTTACCAAAAAATTATTGATTGTGGTTATTTTCTCTTTTATCATCGTACGATACATCGTATATCAATACGAATATGTATCGTTCCCAGTACCAGCTTTAGATTAATATAGGATCTAAGCCTGGTGCTATTTTGAAAATCTATGCAATAAAATAAAGTTGAAGTGTCTTTTTGTAATTTCAAAATACCTAACAGCGTTTTAACAGTGATTTTTGTGCACATATTGAATTTGATTTTATTAACGTTACAAATAAAAAAACAAACAAAATATAAAATAAAATAAAAAAAACTACAAAAAATTAAGGCCCGTGTAGGTTTTGTTTTTTCACGCGGACAAAGTTCGTGGGCAACAGCTAGTAAAAACTAAAATCCAGTCCAGTCTCCGTACTAAAATATTCAAACCCTATATTAATTACAATTTACAAACAATATTTAAAACGATCATTTTTCAACAAAATTATAAATACTCCGCAATATAAGTGTTTTTTCGTGATCGTTGCAGATTTTCTGTAAAATTATGTTTTTGCTATGCAAAATATAGAATAAAATATTATGAATTTAGCTGAGGACGATTTCTCATAGCTTCAGCTGGGTTTAATGCTGAAAAATTTGAGTCGTAGCGGTTGCGATATTAATGTGTTAGTCGGGAACTTAGTTGACTAATTATTCTTGTGTTTTATGGAAATTGTAACCCGTTATGCGTTTTTTATGGAGTTTAAATGTATGTTTTAATAACTCCTTAACTTCAAATATATTCTCATTGTTTTAGTTATCTGGTTTCGTTCATATAAATATTATTGCAGATGTAATAAACTCAAACTCAAAGCATTTATTTCAATAAGAACGTTACGGGCACTTTTGAATGTAAAAACAAAAATATGAAGCTAAAGTCCCGTCACAAGGCATACCTAATAACTTGGAGAGAAGTATTCGTTTTCGTAGATCTCTATGGAGAAGAAGTGACTCCATGGCCACCGTTTTAATCAAGACATTTTTTCAAGATCTTGTCACCCAGAACCAATGATATTTAATTAAACAGATATGTTATGAGCGCGCAATCGTGAAGACTCGAAAACGTGTCAATTGGCCTGTTTTTCCTTTATTCTGCGTCACTGCGTGTATGTGAGCTGGCTCTCCCCCGCGGCACACTTTTTGCGGTGGTTTTGTAGATGTATAACATATCTGTTTGTTAGAATATCATTGCCCAGAACATATTAAATTAATTTGTTTCATGTAGTACTTACGTATCTATAAATAAATTATATAAAAAGTAAACCATGTAAAATAAACCATGTCGTGCAAAGTTCATATAGTTCAAGCGGTAAGTCAATGTCACAGCAATTTGTTTTATAAGCCGCCATTTTGACAAACGGGCTTGGGACTCATGTCGTAATTTGCCTCACGTATGAATAAAATAAGAAATGATTCTGTTAAAAATATGTATATTTCTTGACACTAACTTCTTGAAAAAGAAGCACGTAATCGCGAAAAAACATCAGCTATGTCTATCATCCCATACATTTTGAAAATTTGTATGGGACAACTTAAAATTTTTTCACGACTATAATGATGGCCTGATAGAGAAAGTTGCTCAGTTTGATGGTATATAGTGGTATCCTTTAATATGACCACTCCATTCTGATACATGCTGTAAAATTAAAGCCTGACTTTTTGAGTAATGTATCATATTTATTAAATGTTTTACACAATATACACAAACAATACAACACAAACAACACACGCAATACATACAATACATACAATATATTTACTTCAAATGACTTTAAGACTATAATGACGTACTATAGTACGTTATTGCAAATAAATGATTATGATAAAAACTAAACATATTTCTCAAATTTACTTAACGTTTTATTTTACAAAATTATTATCTCATCAGTAAACAAAATAACAAACTTTTTTAATAGAAACAAATACATGAAAGAATGTTATTTGTAAGCTCTCTTTTACTTGGTAGTCCTCGTTTATATTTATTGAGTTTCTAGAGAGCAAATACTTACCTATGTTTACTTTAGCTTATAAACAAGCATATCATAGCTTTTATGTATTGTGTTTGTACATAATGACTTCATTTCATTCTTTGCCATAAAATGCTTGTGGCTGTGGCCAGGACAAGGCGTTGGCGAGGACAAAATCAAAATCAAAATCAAAGCATTTATTTCAAGTAAGCCAGTTACAGGCACTTTTGAATTGTCGAAACAAAAATGAAAATTAAATGTAGCTACAGTCCCAGTCACAAGACATAAAAACTGTGAAAGTACTGTAGTTGCCCATTCCCTAGCGTAGATCTCTATGGAGAAGAATGGGCAAGAAACTCCATGGACACACTTTTAAATCAGAATATTGTTACAAAATCTTGGTTACATCATTCACGTTGAGATGGTATATTATGTGAGAACAATGTAGCAAGATGTGCACGGTAAAAGTGTCCACAGCAAAAACACACAAACAAAAAAAAAAATACAATTCAAAATAATTCATTCAAATAAGCCATGGCAACCAAGAGATGACCAGTCACAACTGACAGCGCCCGTTCACGGACATGACGCATGGATCAGCACCATTCAGCTCAACCATTTTGAAGGGAACTAAATGATCCGACACATGCGCCACCATCAGCGAGACAATAGAGTGAGCATGACATATTCCAAACCGCCAGGGCACATTCAAGTCAAGAAAAGACGTAGGTTTCCAGTGAATGATAGCTTTCTAGTACATAGTACTCACACAATATGGGCTATGCATTTATATAATACTAAAGAGATTGATTCTATACAATGCAAAGATAGTTGTACAATCTTCAGCAGCTCCAACAATACAATTTAATGCTATCAATTTATGCGCCCCTGTCCCTGTGGAGCAGGACCAGCATTGAGCCAAGCATTTTTATCAGCGATATAATCGCTCAACTTGTAATATGCTTGCTTACATAGTGTGAGTTTAATGCATGTTTTAAATTTCGTCTCATTCAGTTCAAGAATACTTTGTGGAATTTTATTACAGCATCTCAAACAGTACCCCATGAAAGATGAGTCTACTTTAGCGAGTCTGAAACCTGGCTGAACTAGTTGGTCCCTAATTCTAGTACTGTAATTATGTCTGTCACCCCTTTTACCAAAAAGGTGCAGATTTTTTCTGACGTACATTATGTTTTCGTAGATGTATTGACAATGTACCGTCATGATGCCAATATCCTTAAACAGTTCCCTTAGAGAATCGCGCCTACGAAGATTATATACGGCTCTGATGGCTCTTTTCTGCAGAATAAATATAGACTCAATATCTGCACCCCGTCCCCACAGCAAAATGCCATAAGACATTATACTATGAAAGTAACTAAAATAAACCAGTCTAGCGGTATCTACATCAGTATACTGACGGATTTTTCTAATGGCATAGACTGCTGAACTTAGCCGCCCCGCAAGAGATGTCAAATGAGAACCCCATTGTAGCCTTGAATCAAGCGTAATCCCCAGGAAAACCGTTTTATCTACGAATTCAAGTTTCTCTTTATTCAATATTATATCACAATCACTACTTTTAACATTCGGTAAAGCAAATCTTATGCATTTGGTTTTTTTTTCATTTAATACCAAATTGTTTGCTGTGAACCAATTTTGGACCTGAAGTAGGGCATTATTCACGTCATCTAGATTTTGGCGGCCCGCCTATTTATCTTAAAAATTAGGGAAGTGTCATCAGCAAATAACACCATATTTTGAGGTTGGTTTTTCAGTAAATAGGGTAGATCATTTATATATACTAGAAAGAGGAAAGGACCCAATATTGAGCCTTGTGGAACCCCCATTTTTACTTTTAACCCCTGTGAATTAACACCATTTATTTGAACATGTTGTTGTCTATCATTCAAATAAGATTTTACCAAACTAAGTGCAAGTTTACCCAGTCCGTAATGCTCAAGTTTCAAAAGTAATGTGTCGTGATTTACGCAATCAAACGCTTTGGAGAGGTCACAAAAAATTCCTATGGCGTCTTGAGACTCTTCCCACACAGTAAATATGTGCTTTAATAAGGTTACACCGGCGTCAGTTGTACAACGTCCCTTGGTGAAGCCATACTGTTGATCATGTAAGATTCTGTTGGTGTTAAAATGATAGAGCATTTGATTAAGCATTACTTTTTCAAAAACCTTGCTAAAAACTGGTAACACGGATACAGGTCTATAATTATTAGTATCTCTACTGTCCCCGGATTTGAAAAGAGGTATGACTTTACTGTATTTCATTAAATCAGGGAAAACTCCTTGGTCTACACATAAATTAAAAATTAAAGCTAAGTAAGGGGCTATAGTCTCAAGTGTGGATGTACAAACTTTGACAGACATTCCCCATAGATCTTCGGTTAGTTTGATCTTTATTTGCCGGAAAGTTTTAATAACAATCATAGGGTTAATGTGTTTAAATTTAAATTCAACCAGGCAGCCAGACACATTCGCCTTTAATAAACCAATTGAGAGTTCAGGTGAGGAAATAAGAGCCTCCGTTGTTTTTGTGGTATATCGGTAAAGAACTTTACAAATTCTTGAGCTACTTCCTGATCAGAGCTTTTAGGACCACATGCTGTATCTAATGTGTAGCTAGTGTTACGTATTTTCTTCCTGTTAGTCTCGTTATTTATAACTTTCCAAACTGTCTTTATTTTATTTTCTGCTGTTTTGATCTTGTTGCTAATGTGCAGTGCTTTAGCAACCTTGCATGTATTTCTAAAAATGTTTGAATACTTAGCAACATACTTGTTAAAAGTTTCAGTGTTTATAAAAGGCTTAAGGCCATAAAGCTCAAATAGTCTTTCCCTACTTTTTCTGATACCTCTAGTTGCCCAATCACTAAATATGAATTTAGGGCAAATACTTTTTGTCTTCTTTTCAAAAGTTTTATTGAATTCCGTGTGAACTATTGAAAAGAAACGATCATACAATTGATCTATATTAATATCATCAAGGCCCATAACACTTAACTTGTTCTGTAGCAAAATATTATACCTATTTAATCTGCTAGAATTTATAGGTCTAAATTTAATTTGAACTTTTTGCGATGGGGGTGTATTACACCTGAAGGTTACAGTTTGTCCGCTATGGTCAGAGGGTAGACAATTTACTATTGCTTTATCTAAGTAATCACAATCGCAGAAAATATTATCTATACAAGTAGCAGAAGATGGAGTGACTCTAGTAGGTTCTGTAAAAGTGTTGGTTAAGTCAAATGACTTAAAAAGATTTAATAAGCGACTGCTATTTGCACATTCTTCTAAAATATTGATATTAAAATCACCACAAATAATTGTAGATTTATTACTGACTGCAAGTTTTGCCATCACATCTTCCATTATTGATTCAAATAAAGAAAAGTTTTGATAGTTTGGGGGTCTGTACACACACACAATTACATGCTTATCTAGCTCAACACAGGACAGTTCAACGCAATGTTCAACCGAGAGACCTACTATGTCATTACGTTGCTTATATTTAAAACAATTTCTTATTAATATTAGGGAACCTCCACGAAGCATAGTTTTACGGTTAAAGCAGCTACCCACCATATAGTTCTCATAATTGATAAGCATTTGGTAATCCTTAAGCCAATGTTCAGTAAAACAAATAATGTCAAACTTACTATTTTCTAAAAACAATTCAATTTCTAATAATTTGGAAGAAATGCCTTGGATATTTTGGTGGAATAATTTCAAAGTGTTCTGCTGAGGCCCTTTTTTACTAACTAATTGAGTGCAAGAAGATACGTTGGTAGGATTAACAATATTGTTAATCGTACCTCCTGTTGTCTCATTTCCTAGTTTAAATTAATTTTTGGAGTGAGGCTGGAGACACCCGTACTATCCTCAGACAACAAGACCCTATCACTAATACTAATATACCCTAATTGAGAATTCTCCACGGTGACACATGGATCCTCCTCAGTACAATGTTTGTAAACATTTATAGCACTAGTGCTATATTCATTTAAAGTCACCTGTATATTAGTATTACTACTAATAGTCGCAGTGTTAATAATAGAACTAAACTTAGACATACTATTTATGTCTGTGTGAATATTATAAGCTAATAGCCGAGCTATTTTGTGTCTACATCTAATAGGTAGATACACCTTACCCCGTGTCGACTTCAGTTTACCAACAATAGTGTTGATATCCAGATATATAAGTCTGTCACTATAGTGACCTACTAAAAAATGTACATGGTTATTTAACATATGTATATAATTGTTTTTTCTATTACCCAAATATTCAAAAAATGGAAAGCCACACAATATTATTTTGTTACAATTTAACTTCAACAACTCTGAAACACAGTCAGTGATGTCTTCCTTTTTAATCTTAGAACTATTACCAACACATATAGTAATGGTGGTACTAGGATCACAAACAGTCTTTGTTACTGATGCCATAATCTGTTTGTAGGTTGATCCTGGCATGCAATAATTTTGGGTACAATAACTCAGGTTATTACTGATCAATTTCCCTAACCCTCTACCTATACTATCAGAGAACATAACTGAGAGATTAGAACCAAGACTATTAGGTGAGACCAAATTACCTAAGTCAGGTATTGTATCTTTGGTGGAAATACAGTCCTGAGTACTCACAGCTAGGGACAGGTCCTCCGTTGCCTCAAGCTGGAGGGCATCATTGCTGGATTCCCTCTGACAAGTACACTGAGTGTTGCTGAGAGTCAGCGAGTCCACTTTGTCTACCAATGCATTTGTAGCAAGAATATGCTCTTTAATTTGATTTTCCGAGCATTCATATTTATTACATAAAGATTTTAGTGACTTATTAAGAGCCTGTATTTCTGATTGTAAGCGCTGAGTGTCAATTTCATAAATATTTATACTATCTTCCAATTTAATCTGATAGTTATTTAATTTATTAACTAGAGAAACACGTTCTTTCCTTAATTGAATATTTTTGGAAAGGTGTTTTTGTTGTTTCTTGTATTTATTACATTTTTTAATTATTCTATTTAATCGTGCATATTTCTTAATTTTATTTATACTAATTTTGTGGCTGTAGTTATGCTTTAGTAAGGAGTCCTCTGTAAGGTCTATTGTTATAATGGAATGAGGGTTGCAATTTGTATTAACTAATTCATTATACAAATGTTCAGTTTCCATAGCCTGAGTATGATCCTTTTCCTTTTTCAAATTTAAAAGTTTGACATTTGCATGGACTAATTCATCCTCTAAGTCCCTAATTTTACATAAAGCCTCCTCATACAAGTTGCTACAAGAGTTGAACCCATCCGTGACCGCCCTTAGTTGATCCCGTTCATTGACAACATTCAAGAATTCCTGATGAAGGTCTACTAGCTCCCGTTTTAAGCTCGAGTTTTTGCTATTTACGTTAATGACCTCCTCCTCACTGTCCTCTCTCTCTTGCAACAGCTGCTGGCATTGGAGTTTAGAGTCCTTAAGTTCTTGGAGGGCCGTTCTCAATTTTAGCTCCATATCTTGAGCAGTACCCTTACGGGTCATCACAGGCATGGTTTCCGGATTGGTTACTGAAAATTGTAAATAAAGAAACGGTGAGAACTAATAAGATAGACCAATGAAGAGAATTTAGAGATAAAAAAGGGGAAAAACAGGGAAAAAGTTTGTGTTACTCAAAGAAATGAGGTAGGCTGCTATATTAGCTTGACAATAATTAAATTAGCTTACTGAATAATTAATTTTATTGCTTCAATGAGAATTTTACTTTCATAAGATTTTACTTTTTATGTGGGTAGATTGCCTGGACTAAAAACTTATGATAATTACAATATTACTTCAAGACGTTAATGAAATAACTATCACGAACTTAATATTTAACTAATATTGAAAAGATTCATAGCAAGTTTATATCGTTAAAGTTTTACTTTTTACGAAATGACAATTGTCAACAATGCAATCTAGAACCTTAGAAGGAATTTAGCAAAGAAAACAAAAACTATACTAGAATTGGCGTGGACGTGTTGTAAAGTTACGATTGTGGGACGATTGTGTGCTATTTATATTATATAAAACTACAAAGCCACTGACTCACTCACTCACTGATTGACATGTCGTTTCTCGGAATGGGTGAGAGATGGGTTAGGGGAATGTTTGGGAAAAATGTAGAGTACCATAGAGTGAGTAGAGGAAAATTATAGAGGAGATTCAAATCCAAGATGGCGGCCGAATCCATTTCCGGTTTCAGTGAGGAAAAGACTTGGACGAGTTTCGACTCAAAGGTCCTATTCAAAATCTAAAATGATTTAGAAAAAAAGTAAAAAAAAAAAAAAAAACAAGATGGCGGCTGCGCTGGGACGTTTTGAAATCTTCGACTTTTTGCACTAAACTTTGATGAATTGTTTTGTTCTACCGATTTCAAAAGTTGGCAACACCAATAACACTTGTCGGTGGCTTATATCCTTGAGATTTCAGAAAAATTGTGACTTTTCAGAAAAACAAAATGGCGAACAGTATGGCGGCCATCTTGTAAAAAGTTATAATTTTCGATTTTTTTCAAATCCATTTTTCGGGTTGTTGGCAACATCTGACGGGTTTAAGTTGTACCGAGCGGTTGTGTGGTTTATAGAGGAGTGTTGCCTGGTGCGAAAAATTTCCCCATTTTTAGGGTATTTTGCCAGATTTTCCCCAAAAACATGAAAAGTAGAAATAACGACATTTTGAATAGAGACTTTGACTATGTGGCACCATTGGGGTCCCCCAAATGACATTTGACCATTTTGGTTCGTTTTAGTTGGCAACCCCAAAAAATATTGAATATTTTAATTTTTGGGACTTTTTGACTTTGGCGAGTTCTTTTGTTCTACCAAACTCAAAAGTTGGCAACACCACGCACACCGGTCGGTAGTCTATATCCTCGGAATTTCAGGAAAATTATGACTTTTCAGAAAAACAAGATGGCGGACGCTGTGGCGGCCATTTTGTAAAAACTTGAAATTTCGGCTTTTTTCAAATCTATTTTTCGTGCAGTTGGCAACATCTGAAGGGTTCGAGCTGTACTGATCGGTTATGTGTTTTGTTGAGGAGTGTTGCCTGGTGCAAAAAAATTACCCATTTCTAGGGTACTTTACCAGATTTTCCCCGAAAACGTGAAAAGTAGAAATAACGATATTTTGAATGGAGACTTTGACTAGCCGGCAACATCGGAGTGTCCCAAATGACATTTGACCATTTTCATCACTTTGAGCTGGCAACCCCGAGAGCCATTGGGGTTTGCATTTTCGGGTCAGATCTGAATTTGGCGAGTTCTTTTGTTCTATCAAACTCAAAAGTTGGCAACACCACGCACACCGATTGGTAGCCTATATTCTTGAGATTTCAGGAAAATTATGACTTTTCAGAAAAACAAGATGGCGGACAGTGGGGCGGCCATCTTGTAAAAATGACACAAAATCCCAATGTTCGACACGAGTAATGGGACAGCTGGCATGCCCCCACTGGATTGTGTTGTATGAACCAGTTGTGTGTATTGCCGAGGAGTGTTGTCTGGTGCAAAAATTCTCCCCACTTTTGGGGTAATTTTCCCAATCTTCCCTAAAAACATGAAAAGTAGAAATAACGATATTTTGAATGGAGACTTTGACTAGCCGTCAACATTGGGGTCCCCCAAATGACATTTAACTATTTTCATCACTTTCAGCTGGCAACCCTGAGAGCCATTGGAGCTTGAATTTTCGAGTCAGACCCGAGTTTGGCGAGTTCTTTTGTTCTACCAAACTCAAAAGTTGGCAACACCAAGTACACCAGTCAGTGGCGTGTATCCTTGAAATTTCAGGAAAATTATGACTTTTCAGAAAAACAAGATGGCGGACGCTGTGGCAGCCATTTTGTAAAAAAGACGAAAAATCCAAATTTTCGATACGATAAATGGAACAGCTGGCATTCCCCGACTGGATCGTGTTGTATCAACCGGTTGTGTATTTGGTCAAGGAGTGATGCCTGGTGCAAAATATCTCCCCACTTTTGGGGTAATTTTCCCCAAAAACATGAAAAGTAGAAATGACGACATTTTAAATGGAAATTTTACATAACCACCAATAATAAGGTGCCCGAAATGACTTTTGACCATTTTCATCACTCTCAGCTGGCAATCCCGAGAGCCATTGGTGCTTGAATTTTCGGGTCAGACCCGAGTTTGGCGAGTTCTTTTGTTCTACGAAACTCAAAAGTTGGCAACACCAAGTATACCGGTCGGTAGCCTATGTTCTTGAAATTTCAGGAAAATTATGACTTTTCAGAAAAACAAAATGGCGGACCCTGTGGTGGCCATTTTGTAAAAATGGCAAAAAATCCCAATTATCGACACGATAAATGGGAGAGCTGGCATCCCCCGATTGGATTGTGTTGTATGAACTGGTTGTGTGTTTCATCGATGAGTGTTGCCTGGTACAAAAATTCTCCCCACTTTTGGGGTAATTTTCCCTAAAAACATGAAAAGTAGAAATGACGACATTTTAAATGGAAATTTTGCATAACCACCAAGAATGGGGTGTCCAAAATTACTTTTGATCATTTTCATCACTCTCAGCTGGCAACCCTGAGAGCCATTGGCGCTTGAATCTTCGGGTCGGACCCGACTTTGGCGAGTTCTTTTGTTCTACCAAAGTCAACGTACAGCCACCGTGTTTTTACTGACAGGCAGCTTATATCCTGGTTACTTTAGGAAAATTTTGACATTTCAGAAATTCAAGATGGCGGCCGTGCCACTTCCGGTTTCCAAAACCTTGTCCGATTGGGGTCGTTCAAGCGGTTCATCCCACTGAGCGGTATTAGTTTGTAACGGTTTTTTGGATTAGTAAACAAGAAACTTCCACGTGTGGGGTAAAAGTGCCAAACCCCACCTTTTTGCCCCCCTTATCCCCCCCCCATCTCGTAACTCGGAAACTAAGAGACCCATGGTCTGTTTTTTTACGGATTCGTATAGAGGAGGCTTGGAAAAGTAAAAACTATTTTTAAAAGTTGTCCCCCTTGACCCCCTTCTACTCCTGTAGGCGTATCTCAACAAAAAATAAGGGGCCATGAATTTTTTTTTTCAGGTTCATAAAAAGAGGCCCAGAGTTAGTTAAAATAATTTTTCAATACTCACTTTGAAAAATGGCGGCCGTGCCATTTCCGGTTTTCGAAACCTTGTTCGAATACAACTCACTGACATTATTGTTCTCCCGGACGGTGGAGAGGGAGAGGGGTATATTTTGACAGATTCATAATCAAGTTACTCTCACGAGTAGGGAAAATGTGCCAAACCACTTTTTGCCCCTCTTCCCACCCCTCCCTATCGTATCTCGGAAACTAAGAGACCCGTGTTTTGTTTTTTTACTGATTTGTATAGAGGAGGCTCGGGGAAGTATAAAACATTTTTCCATGTTACCCCCCTTGCCCCGCTTCTTGCCCCCTTGCCCCGATTCTCTGAACTTCCAAGATCCGCCTAAAGGGGGGGCCCTTTAGGCGGATCTTGGAAGTTCAGAGAATTGAAACTTTTTTTTTCAGATTCGTATAAAGGAGCAATGCGTTAGTCAGAATCATTTTTAGCAACACCCCCCTCTCCCCCCTTCAGCCCTCCCACCCATCGTATCTCGGAAACTAGGACATGCAGCGGTTTTGTTTTTATTTTTACCTAAAACTATTGAAGGGCGTTGAAATTTTTACACTCTCCCGTCCCAAAACTCCCCTAAAATTTCAAGGGATGTAACTTCATAACGGTTAGAGTTAGCCATTAGGTGCTTGAACAAATATTATAGTAGGCGTCGAAACCTGTCCGGTGGTGGTACCGGTAAAGCGAATGGAGGAGCGAGCCGGTGACCCCCGTAGCGTAGGGATAAGGTCACGATAGCTTTCCGGTGGTAGGTAGGTCCTGAGTGGAACGAAGGGGGGAGGTGACGGTGACCTCCGTAGTCGTTATGCTACGGAGGTCGCCGGCTCGCTTCACTCGCCACCTGTTTTTTTCACGCGGCCTTTGGTTAAGTGCGTGAAGCGTAAACAACTTAGAGATGACTATGTACGTATACGGAAAAAATATTTTGAATGCTAATTTTAAATTTCGCGCCACGCCAAAACGCTCCGCAACTAACTATATAAGTACTACGCACGCATACGCATTCGTATTGATTCTGACCTAAAACTATTGAGGGGCATTGAAATTTTGATTACCCTACCCTTACTATACTTATCACCCCCTCCCCAACCTCCCATAAAATTGAAAGGGCTGTAACTTTATTATGGTTAGACATAGATATTAGGTGTTGGAACAAATATAATGGCAGGCGTCGAAACCTGTCTGGTGATGGCAGAGATATGTTCACGATAGCTGTCCGGTGGTAGGTACAACAAGCAAACTTTAGGGTAATGTTTTTATTAATGGGAAAATGTCTAAGTTTTTAAATAAGGTTTCAGATTGTTTAAGGGGATTTTAAGGGTTCTTAGACTGCTTCATAATAATTAAGGAGTTCTTAGGGCTTTAGGTTTAGGGTTTTTGTACAGCTGTAAAGGTAAAGGTTTTCAAAATGTTTAAAAAGTTCAATATTTTTTTTTAAAACTTCAAACGGAGTTAGCTAACGGATTTTCCAATTCATTTAAGGATTACTATGGATTCTGAAAATTTTATAAGGGTAAGGAATACTTCTCAATAACACGAAACCGAACAGAACCGATTAGAATGACATAGGTATATGTTACGGGCAACGTGATTAACTGGGCATTATTAATAAGGACCGGCCATTATTAATAATGCCCAAGAGCGATGGGCAAAGTGATTAATTTAAAACTTTGACCAGCCATTATTGCCCGACGGCCCGTGGTCTATGTAATAAGTCAGTGTTTGAGATAGCATCATTGTTTTCTTTAATACTTGCTTCATAGGTCGACCACCATAATTGGTCCGAATTAGTATTACAACTTTATGTCCCAGAAGTCCGAATTCGGGACATGAGGAGCGTAGGCCGAAGGCCGGCGGAGCTCCGACGACATGGCTGACGGGAGATAGGGCGGCAGCTTTTTTTTTTAGACCGCCCGATCCAAACATCTGTTTAGTGTAATTTCTATTTTTACATAATGACAGTGTTTGATAAGTAATATTTTTATCAAAATAAAATAGGTAACTACTAATGTTATTACATTTTTAACTGTTTATTTTTAACTACTATGTTCAATAGTTTATTTTTTGTTAACTTTTCATAAAAAAAATTGTAAGTTTAATTTCATTTAATAAACAAAAAGACCACATAACAGTTCACCTATTTTATTACTTTGCCCAAGATAGGGTGGGCATTATTCATAATGGCCGTGAAAAGTGATTAATCATGCAGTTAATCACATTGCCCAAATGAGTCGGGCATTATGAATACAGACCGGCCATTATCCCCATTTTTAGGGTATTTTCCCAGATTTTCCCCAAAAACATGACAAGTAGAAATAAGGACATTTTGAATGGAGACTTTGACTAGCTGGCAACATTGGGGTCCTCCAAATGACATTTAACTATTTTCATCACTTTCAACTGGCAACCCCGAGAGCCATTCGGGCTTGAATTTTCGGGTCAGACCCGACTTTGGCGAGTTCTTTTGTTCTACCAAACTCAAAAGTTGGCAACATCAAGTACACCATTCGGTAGCCTATATCCTTGCAATTTCAGGAAAATAATGACTATTCAGAAAAACAAGATGGCGAACAGTGTGGCGCCCATCTTGTAAAAATTACGAAATTTCTCAATATTCGACACAATAAAAGGGGCAGCTGGCATCCCCCGACTGGATTGTGATGTATACCGGTTGTGTCCTTCATCGACGAGTGTTGCCTGGTGCAACATTTTTTCCCACTTATGGGGTAATTTTACCTGATTTTCCCTAAAAACATGAAAAGTAGAAATTACGACATTTTAAATGGAGACTTTGACTAGCTGGCAACATTGGAGTTCCCAAAATGACATTTGTCTATTATCATCACTCTCAGCTGGCAACCCCGAGAGCCATTGGGGCTTGAATTTTCGGGTCAGACCCGACTTGGGCGATTTCTTTTTTTTTACCAAAGTCAACGTACAGCCACCGTGTTTTTACTGACAGGTACACATTATCCTGGTTGCTTTAGAAAAATTGTGACATTTTAGAAATTCACGATGGCGGTCGTGCCATTTCCGGTTTCCGAAACGTCACTCACTGACATATTGTTCTCCGAGGTGGTGGAGGGGAGTATATTTTGACAGATTCGTAAACAACTGTCTCTCACGAGTAGGTAAAAAGTTCCAAACTTCCCCTTTTTGCCCTCCTTCCTCCCCCTCCCTATCGTATCTCGGAAACTAAGAGACCCGTGTCTTACTTTTTTAACAAATTTGTATAGAGGAGGCTTGGAAAAGTAAAAACCAGTTTTTGAAATTGCCTCCTTGTCCCCTTTAGGAAGATCTCGAAAGTTAAGAGACTTGCAACATTTTTTTTTCAGATTCATATAAAGCGGCAATGCGTTAATCAATGTCATTTTTCAATTTCCCACCTCCCCCCCTTCACCCCTCCCCCCATTTTATCTCGGAAACTAGGACACGTTGCAGCTTTTTGATTTTTATTATACGTTACTATTATTGAGGGGCGTTGAAATTTGTATACCCTCACCTCCCCTAAAATTTAAAGGGTTGTAACTTCATAACGGGTGGAGATAACCAATAGGTGTTTGAACAAATATTATAGTAGGCGTCGAAACCTGTGCGGTGGTGGTACCGGTAAAGCGAAGGGGAGAGGTGGCGAGTGAAGCGAGCCGGTGACTTCCATAGCGTAACGAAGGTTGAAAGGGTGAAGCGCAACTCAGAGGCGACTATATACATACGGAAAAAATATTTGAATTCTAATTATTATTTTAAATTTCGCGCCACGCCAAAACGCTCCGCAACTAACTGAGTAAGTACTACGCACGCATACGCTTTCGTATTGATTCTGACCTAAAACTATTGAGGGGTGTTGAAATTTGTATACCCTCCCCTCCCCACCCCAACCTCCCGTAAAATTTAAAGGGTTGTAACTTCATAACTTTTAGAGATAGCCATTATGGGTTTGAACAAATATTATAGTAGGCGTCGAAACCTGTCCGGTGGTGATACCGGTAAAGCGAAGGGCGAACCCCGTAGCGTAGGGATAAGGTGGCGATAGCTTTCCGATGGTAGGTAGGTCCGTAGCGTAACGATGGTTGAGTGGGTGAAGCGTAACTCAAGGGGGTGACGACAAACAGAGAGTCAGCAATAGGAAGGGGTCCGCAAGGGCTGATGCCTGCCGGGGTTGCGGGACTGTTCGAAAGAACAACCGTGGCCCCGGAACACAAAGGGCGATGAAGGAACACGGATGGGTTTTAGTCAGTAAAACTCTGATGCTTACTCGTGCTCCGCCCATAGCGGGAGGAGTCATTTTGATGAATTCCCAACCGAAAAAAAAAATAGGGGCGACGACAAGCAAACTTTTGGGTATTGTTTTTTTTATGGGAAAAGTCTGAGTTTTTAAATAAGGTTTAAGACTATATTAATGTTTTTTAAGGGGTTTCAAAATCTTTAAAATAAATTCTCATTTTTTTTACTTCAATTTTTTTTTTACTGAATTAGTTTTTAGAATGAGGGGTTCTTAGAGGTTTTCATATTGATTTAGGGGTTCCTTAGGGTTTTCGTACTGCTGTAAGAACCCTTACAGCAGTACGAAAACCCTAAGGAACCCCTTAAAGGTTTTATAAATATTCAGAAGTATTTTAAAAAATCTTCTAAGGGCTCTAATGGATTTTCCAATTCATTAAGGATTTTTAAGGATTCTCAAAATTTTATAAGGGTAAGGTATACTTCTCAATAACACGAAACCAAACCGAACCGAATAGAATGATATATATGTTACAAGCGACGTGATTAACTGGGCATTATTAATAATGGCCAAGAGCAATGGGATAATGCCCGACGGCCCGTGGTCTATGTAATAAGTCGGTGATTGAGATAGCATCATCGGTCTAAATTTTAAAGTTTAGAAGTTGTTTTCTTTAATACTTGCCCTGCGTATGTCGACCACCATGATTGGTCCGAAGTAGTATTACAACTTTATGTCCCAGAAGTCCGAATTTGGGACATGAGGAGCGTAGGCCGAAGGCCGGCGGAGCTCCGACGACATGGCTGACGGGAGATAGGGCGGTAGCTTTTTTTTTTAGACCGCCCGATCCGACCATCTGTTTAGTGTAATTTCTATTTTTACATGATGACAGTGTTTGATAAGTAATATTTTTATCACAATAAAAGTAGGTAACTACTGATGTTATTACATTTTTGACTGTTTATTAAAACTATTGTAGGGCGTTGAAATTTGTATACCTTCCCCTCCCCACCCCAACCTCTAAAATTGAAAGAGCTGTAACTTCATAACGGTTAGCAATTAGGTGTTTGAACAAATTATATAGTAGGCGTCGAAACTTGTCCGGTCTCCGGTGGTGGTACGGTAACGATAGCTTTCCGATGGTAGGTAGGTCCTGAATGGAGCGAACCTGCGAGACCGAGTGGAGCGAAGGGGGAGGTGGCGAGCGAAGCGAGCCGGCGACCTCCGTTGCGTAACCAAGGTTGAGTGGGTGAAGCGTAACTCAGAGGTGACTATGTACATTCGGAAAAAATATTTTCTCAAAAAAAGAAAGGGCTGTAACTTCATAACGGTTACAGATAGCCATTAAGTAATTGAACAAATATTATAATAAGTGTCAAAACCTGTCCGGTGGTGGTAGGGATAAGGTCAAGATAGCTTATAGGTCTGAGTTTTTAATGAAGGTTTTAGATTGTTTTAGCGGATCTTAAGGGTTCTTAGACGGTTTCATACTGATTTAGGGGTTCCTAAGGGTATTTGTACTGCTGCAAGGGCCGCTCATAATGATTTTCAAAATGGGAAACTTGATTTTATTCAAAAATTAGAATATGGGTATCGTTTTAGAGTGATTTGGAGGTGTTGATTTAGAATAAATAGGAGCTTAATCAAGTGGAAATTTGCCATTTCACTAGAGTTTGAAAAGTGAAAGACTCTTTTGGGGTTATGTTTGACATTTTTACTACATTTAGGGGTTTTTAAAGTGAAAAATGTACCAGCACAAGCACGCGAGGTGCTTGCACCTCGCGCAACACGCAAATACTAGTTATACTATATAAAGCTCGATTACCACTCACTGACTGACATAATTGTTCTCCCAGATGGTGGATGGGGAGGTGGGTATATTTTGACAGATTCGTAAACAAGTGACTCTCGCGAGTATGGGAAAAGTGCCAAACCTCCCCTTTTCGCCCCCCTTCTCACCACCCCCTATCGTATCTCGGAAACCAAGGGATTTGGAACGTTTTTTTTTTCAGATTCGTATAGAGGCGGCTCGGGAAAGTAAAAACCAGTTTTCAAAATTGCCCCCCTTGCCCCCCTTTTCACCCCCTTTAAGCGGATCTCGGAAATTGAAAGACTTGGAACATTTTTTTTTTCAGATTCATATAAAGGGGCAACGCGTTAGTCAAGATCAGTTTTCAAAACTCCCCACTCTCCCCCCCTTCACCCCTCCCCCCATCGTATCTCGGAAACTAGGACAAGTAGCGGCTTTTTGATTTTTACTATAAATTATTATTGAGGAGCGTTTAAATTTGTATACGGAGGGTATCCTCACCTCCCCAACCTCCCCTAAAATTGAAAGGGCTGTAACTTCGTAACGGTTAGAGATAGCCATTGGGTGTTTGAACAAATATTATAGTAGGCGTCAAAACCTGTCCGGTGGTGGTAGGTTCTGAGTGGAGCGAACCTGTGAGACCGAGTGGAGAGAAGGGGGGAGGTGGCGAGCGAAGCGAGCCGGCGACCTCCGTAGCGTAACGAAGGTCGAGTGGGTGAAGCGTAACTCAGGGGTGACGACAAGCAAACTTTAGGGTAGTGTTTTTTTTTATGGGAATGAGTTTTTAAATACGGTTTTTTACTTTAATTTTTTTTTTTTTATTTTTTTTTTATTTTTTTTTTTTATTTTTTTTTGAATGTTTTGGATCCCCCAAAACATTCCAAAACAAATTTTTAAAAAAATTAACAGGTCTCAGTTTTTAAGTAAGGCTTTTTACTTTTATATTATTAGGTTTTTTTTTAAATTCATTTTATAATGTTTTAATGGTTCTTAAGGGTTTTCATAGTGATTTAGGGGTAGTTGTAACGGATTTTCCAATTATTTTAAGGATTCCTATGAATTCTCAAAATTTTATGATGGTAAGGAAGAACTTCTCAAGAACACGACAACACGCGAGCTGCGCGCAGCTCGCGCACCCAAGCATATACTAGTTCTAAATATAAAAGTAAACAAATACTCCCCGTATAAATCCGTAGTCCGAACATCAGCTGTTGGTTCTAGGTTACCGGTAACGTCGTTTCGTCGCCGTACAACTGAATCCTTTATTAATTAACAGGAAAATATGTTTCCTGGGTATTTACACATTTAAAATACGATATTACATATGATTACACCTTAATTGAACTTAATTACTATTTAATTTTAATTTTAAAATACGGAACAAAATTTTGACATGTCACTCGGGCAGTGTTGCCACTTTTTTTTTTTTTCTTTTTTTTTTTTTTTTGACATGAATAGACACGCAGATGAGCGATGGAGCGAAGCTTTGACCAAATAAACCAGAGCCATCCAAAAGCGCGTTGGATTGACGATATCGTCAAAGTTACAGGAAAACCTGGAAGTGAACAGAACCGGGAAGTGCGGCAGAAGAAATGGCAAGCTTATACTCAAGAGTGGGTGATTTCGGGTAAAAATAATGAAGAAAACGGGAAGAAATGTCACGATTTATAAATTCACCTCCCGCACCGCAGCTCAAGTATTCTTGTATTATTTTCCAAGGTGGCCTCCAAAAACTCTTCTCCGTCTGATTTGAATTTAAAATACTCTCAGGGAACAATAAGACGCTCATCATTTTTCTCCCGCGGCCTCGGAATTTGCATCTATCCATCATAAAGCTATCGAAGTGCTTTTGTTCGCTTTATTCGTGTTCCATATAAATATGCACGGATATGTAAATTTGTATTGTCAAAAATAATTACGTCATTAAAATATTTCCATTTCTCATAACCTGCTTACTGAAAATCGACGAAATGAACTGAATTCGAATTAAATAATTTCACATTCAACATTTAAATTGTAGAATAAACTGGTAAAGTGTTACTAACGAAACATTCAGTGATAATCGGCAATAAATCTCTCAAAGGGTTGCCAAAAAGAACTATCTTGCCGTTAACGTTTTTATTTATGCCCTTGGCCTTTAGATTAAATACACATAACTTCTCCGTAACTCCGGATAAACCATTTCAGTTTTATACTTTAAAAGTATCCGGAGGTCTGTTCCGACGTTGGTATAAAAAGGTGATGAACCTTTTTATAGAAATCAATATTTTTACATAGACGAATAAAACCCAAAGACCGAGAGACCGTACTGTTAAACGACCCCTGTAAAATTGAAATGATTATGACTGAGATTAAAGTATGTGCACTGCTCTAAAATTGGCACCCTAAATCAGCAATTTCACATCAATTAACCACGGCAGGGCTACAAAATGATTATGTTAATACACCAGGCAGGCAATTGCTTCCACGTTGGTTCCGCCGCTGTAATTAAAGTTCATCAAGCATTCGCGTCGCGTCTTCAACTCGCTTGTATATTGCTTTTGCTGCAAACCTACTACTTAAAATAGACCCTCATTATTTCCTTTGTGCGACCCCTTGGTGGCCATGTTGGTAGAACTGTGCGGGGGGAGGGGTGTCCGTCGCTACAATGGCTCCTACCTGTTTGCGGTAACAGAGGCGCTGCGTTGGCCTAACTACCGTCATAAATTGTGCAAGTGGCGAAGCGGTTGGGAGTTTTTCGTAGCAAGTCTTTAGAGAGCACTCAAGGGAACGGTTCGAGCGAAGATTTCTTGCGTGAATTAAGCCAGCGCTACACGTTTGGGAATTTGCTTGCTGTACTAATGCTAATGCAGGTACTAGCTACTAGCAGGAGCTCAATACTTAAGTGCCGCATTTATGCTCTCTGTACCTACCTTCTATACACTCACGTTACAAATGATTGCTCATTTTCAATAGAATTTAATTGCAAGGCGGTGCTTTTGCAAGATAATAAGAGTAGAGCACCCACACAAGTATGCTGCTTACATTACTAATAAAACCAAGGGTAGGATCCTTAGTATAAAGTACGTGAACAATATGAGTAAATTCTTCTCGGCTCATTGGTGCAGTATTATGCATTTGATGTGGCGCCAGGCGTCGGATCCGGCCCAGAACAGTCTCAAGACAACGAGCGTCATAATGAGACGGCCCGGCAGGTTGCTGGCTCAGTACCCGCGCGGCTCCGGGGAAATTAAGACAGTTTATTTAGACATTTCTTCATATATCAAGGGACGGAATATGCGTGCTCCGTAAAAATATTGGATTATGCAAAGCATTTTTGTTATTCAAATTTTTGGATTAAGGGAGTAAACGGAAAATAAAGAGCTTACAGCTTTTCGTACTTAAAGGAATTATAAAACCATTTTAGTACTCAACTTTGTGTTGGTTTTCATAGCAGGATTCTTATTGTATATTATGTATTCTTTATAAAAAAAACTGCTATAGACTCGAGTATAATAAGCTTTCATTTGTTTGTACGGTTTAATTATATTATTGTTCTAGAAAAAGTATCTTTACTTAAGTGATTGCTACTTATACCGAGCAACCGTGTGTTTGATCAAGAATCGATAAGTACGCTTAGCTGTTTACATTCCTTACATCTTTATTTTCTTTACACAAATCGATTGAATACACATCGAATAGTCTTCGATGCTGACAAAAGTGTATTTTGTTCTAACAAACGACACAAAATGAACATGCAGACTCCTACGTATTCACAAATACGAAAAACTGGTCGAAAAATAAAAAGACAAAACAGGCCGGTGTTTTCAACGTCGGCATAACATCCATCAGGGCGGTTACGTGGCAAATCGCTGACAATATCGATTACAAAGGAGAACAATAGTATTTATGGCACTTTCCTAGTCAAGTTTTTGCATTATTCCCTTGTTTGTTTCAGTTTTTCAACTAACAACAAGGAAACACATTTACGTTGAGAAATGTGACGTAAAAGTTACACGAAGTGTGACCTTGGAACGAAATATGTGGAAAACATAGCTATTTCGATAACAGGGTTAGGAAATTCTGTTTCAGATTCTTATTACGAGGAAAAATAAACAGAACAATCCTACTTGTACATCAAAAATGCATATAATTTCACTGTTGGACCAGAGTAATTTTTATAACAAACTTAGCAAGGTTACAACTCTATGTAGAGAACGAGAAGAATATTCTAGACACAATTACGTAAGCCACTTATAAATATAAAAGTAGCAATTCTGTGACAACTGCCTAAGTTTTCCCATTTCGTTTGTTAACACTACACAAGTTCACACACACAGCTATGTACTCAAACCACTTACGTTCCTGAAGGCCTTCATTACATGACACAAGCAAGTTTGATCCTTATAGCCTAATAAAACACCTATAAATTGGCCTCCAGCGGGCAGTAATGCGGCAACTTCCACGACCTACAGACGTATCGATTGCTGAACTACAAACTCTTCTACTATACCTATGTGCCCATTGGCGTCGCTCGGAATAATTTTCCTATTCACAGAATCCCAAGCAACAGTTTTTACGACTTGATGAGGAGGGAAAAAGTCATCTGTAAAAAGTAAAAGCCTGGCTACAGATCTCTCCCTCCCTCATCGCACTAATTGCAAGTTTCGCTGAAGAAATTTTTTGCTGAAAGTTTAAAAAAAAATCTATAAACTGTCGGACTGAGAAAAACTAAAGCTGTCTGGCTGCTCGCTTGTCAACTGGAGGAGAATAACTCACGGCGGCGGCGGGAAATATGACTCTTGAAAAGATGCAAATATAATTGTTTAGCAGGAGTTTTTAGGTTTAAATTTTATTTTAAAATTAAATTTATTTACTTATTTTTATTCATTAACACATACATTTTGTTTAACAGGTAAAACCCAAGCTAACAAAAGTAGTCATAAATTGCTAATTATCCAGTCCCAAGTAAAAAAAACCGGCCAAGTGCGAGTCGGACTCGCGCACGAAGGGTTCCGTACCATTATTATCAAAAAAAGGGCAAAAAATTATTCTATTTTTAGTATTTGTTGTTATAGCGGCAACAGAAATACATCATCTGTGAAAATTTCAACTGTCTAGCTGTCACGGTTCATGAGATACAGCCTGGTGACAGACAGACGGACAGACGGACAGACGGACAGACAGACGGACAGACAGCGAAGTCTTAGTAATAGGGTTCCGTTTTTACCCTTTGGGTACGGAACCCTAAAAAAAGAAGTAAATTGGTGTCATAATATCACCGGCGTGCGTGCATGACCTGGTGAAAGCAGGATCGTTTTAATTTTATTCCAGTGAGGGAAAGAGATGGCACTAGACGTCCTCTATAGCCCCGTCTCTTACCCACACTGGAACAAGAATAAAACGATCCTGCTTTAAGATGTCATGGTAGGCCACCAGGTGTATGAACATGCACTTGGTGAAAGGATCGTAGTATGGCGTTCTATAGTTCCTGCCCTCCCTCATGGGGAAAAAGCGTGAGTTTATGTATTTATGAAGTTTCACAATACGATAATACTTGAAAATAAATACATTTGAGTACATGGTATTAATTGCATCGTTAATGATGACCTAATTTCGACTACAAGTGAGTTTTTCTCCTCTAAGTGAGTTTGACGACCTGAATGGCGGAGCGGTAGTGAGGCTGCCTTGCGTCTAGGTCCCGGGTTCGAATCCCAGTTGGAGCAAATATTTGTGTGATGAACATGGACATTTGTTTCCGAGTCATGGATGTTTATATGTATAATAAGTAGGTCTCTATTTACAAACAAAAAGTATCTATGTAGTATATCTACTATATGGTGTCCATGACACAAGCCTCGTTGTTTAATGTGGCACTAGATGGCGCTGTGTGTAATGTCCAGCGATATTTATTTATTTTATTTATCTCCAGAATAAATGTAATTTTAAACGTTCGCTAATACAAATCTACATACTAATAATCTAATTTAATCTACTATACTATACTTGCTAATTAAATTAAAACGTTAATTCCCAAAAAACATACCGAAGTTTGGGAACACGAGTGTCATCGAAACTTAAAAGGGCTTTAACTGAGTGATGAATTGAACTCACGCACGCATGTAGTAACAATTTACACTAAATAAACTTTTATGAATGTTTGCTTGACTAAGCTTCAAACGAATTTAAAACTTCATTTAACAAACAATATTAAACTTAGCTTTTTGAGAAAACATAAAATATTTATTTTCTTTGTTTTAAATATGTTTTTATATTATGTATGACCTCTAAAGTCTAATATCCAATGCGTTGAACTTTTGTCTCGAAGTTCAATATCACGAATACTTACTTATACTTTGCTCTTTTTTAGGGTTCCGTAGTCAACTAGGAACCCTTATAGTTTCGCCATGTCTGTCCGTCCGTCCGTCTGTCCGTCCTCGCTTAATCTCTGTGACCGTTAGCACTAGAAAGCTGAAATTGGTAGTAAAGTGGGAAATGTTTTTTTTTTTTAATTTCAACCCTAACGTGTGATATATTGTTGGAAAGGTATTTAAAAATGAATAGGGGTTTCCTAAAATCATTTTTTGATAATGTCAATAATTTCGGAAATAATCGCTTCAAAAGTAAAAAACAATGTGTCCCCCCCCCCTCTAACTTTTGAACCATGAGTTTAGATATAGATATTAGATACATAAGGACTTTCTAGGAAAATCATTTTGAACTTGATGGAAACAACAGTTTCTGTACAAAAAAGACAAAAAGTTGTACAAAATAATTTCTGGACCGGAACCCTACACTGAGCGTGGCCCGACACGCTCTTGGCCGGTTTTTTTTATTTCTTTATTGTATGGTTAGTGGCTATTTAATCTGTAATCAGAGTTTTTATGCCGCCCATGGTTCTGTAACTTGGCTTATATAACTTGCTTAATATACCACTACAGACTTTCAATAATCTGTAGACGCCCCTTCGGTGAAAGGGTGTTTAATAGATAACCTTTTTTTTCTTTCTACCATATAATTTTCAAAATCCAATAGGTTTCTACGACGGTCGAGTAAATCCACATTTAGCCATCGGGCCTGCCCTACTATTAAGTACTGTCATCTACGAAGCATACTTTTCTGAAATATAAAGTGTCTGCAGCTTGTATAACGTTGTCTACCTTTTCTTATACTCAGAGTGGTCAGTTAAACTAAAATAATTTACAAAATTAAAAAACCCGACTGCGTAAAAAATAACATAGTTTTAAATGAAAAAAGAAGAAAACAAGTTTAGGAGACAGGACATATTGACTGCAACAGTCGGGACCCATATTGGATGTAATGATTTTAGTCTAGATTATTTAATGGGTCCCGACTGTTGTTTCATTTAAAACTATCAGTTATTTTTACGCAGTCGGGTTTATTTTTTATTTTTTTATTTTACATTTTTCAGTTTTAGTTACTTAGATATACCATTTTAAAATCCTCATGATGAGGCCTTTATCAAGCCGTTCAGGCTGCAGAGCGTGCCAAACATTTGAATTTGGCGCCAAAAATCCGCCATTTTGTTTTTTTTTATTTTGATATACCCAGTGTCACTCTCACAGTAAATACGAATCTAACGACACCTCTCGAGCTAAAATCCATCGAGCCGTTCAGGCCACAGAGCGTGCCAAACAATTATACATACTTACATACATACATACATACTCTCAAAAATATAACCCTCCTTCTGGCGCAGTCGGGTAAAAAGTGCGGTAAGCCGGATTGCTGCCAAGAGGCGAGGAACCCACCGAACGGCAGACAGCGAGATAACTGTATTGTGAACCAATAAATTTCACCCCTTTTGACATTCGAGGGTTACCTCATTCGAAGGAATTAACGCTTTATTATTTGACGAGTTTATATATAAAGCGGAATTTTTACGGCATTCGTACGATGATGTTAAATATAAAAGCAGGAATGAGTCTTTTTATTACGTTTTCATGGCTAGAATACCAAGTCGTTTCTGATGCTCTTTGAAAGGACGTTTGTTTCGAATGTCATTGAAATATTTGTAAAGAAGAAAGTTTAACAACTTTTACGCGGGACATAAAAAAACTATTGACTCGTAGTCATTGCCAGTGACCACAGTTAGTTTTTAATAAATGGACCAGAAAAATAAAGCTTGGCGACTGTGTCCCTGAGGGCATAGGCTGCATACACAATTTACTGAACACAATTCCAAACTACAAAAACTGTTGCCCGTAATTAAGATTGTTCCGAACCGAAAAATCCAATTACACTTTGCTCCACCTAGGAATAGAGTCACAACCTCAACTTCAGGTTCACTCGCGTTTGTTATTTTCATTTCAAAACTCAATTCGAAGTAGATATCTGAACGACGATTTATATTATACGAAAGCACTTCAAAGTTGAACGCAATAAAACACTCGTCGCTTACTTTAAACGTTTTATTGAACTGTTTGTTTTTCGACGTTAATTTATAAAACGAGACAGAATAGTCATGACAGTGTCGCGCGATTCGCACTCAATACGGCTGCAGACGACGTTGAACGATTTACGAAGTCCCTGGTGATTAATATCCAGATCTCATCGATCGCTTGGAATAATGCCCGTCGCTCCCCGCCGATAAACGCCTATTAACTCTATTATTTATCAATATTTTTCCCTGTGGATTTGCTCGCTTTATTTGAATATGAATTGAACAATTGGTATTGTGTGAACGCGTGGGTCGTTTTTCTGTTGTTGGTGAGTGTTGTGAGCTCGTTTGGCAGTGTTAGGTCGTTTGAGTTAGATAGAGTACCTGTAGCGGTGCTTACTTGTACCCACATCCAATGTATTTTGTAAGTTGTTAGACATAAATCGCGACCTGGGTTTTCTAACTTACATCTCTAGTACATTTATAACACATTTATTTTGCAATTTTACTTACATTGGCACAACCGTTGGTACACAAATGTATTGATACAGGTTTATCAAGAGTATCATAGACATTTGTGCAGCGAAAAAACATTGCCTACAGCTAGTCGCATTGACACGCCCAAAACATTGAGCAACATTTTTCATTTTCACTTTACGTGTTAGATTTCAATTAGTTATGAACGAAGCATACTTACATTTCGAACGATAAGTCTTTATGTTCTACTAACTTTTGGTTGCGGCTTCGCTTGCGTTATGGTCGGAAATTTTGTTTTTTTTTTATTAAAGTAACTGTTGTCCTCGACATCGTTCGCATGATAATTTTGATGTGTATGTGGGAGACTAAAAAATAGCCTACGACATATTCTCAAACCTACCAAATATATAAAAATCGTTGAAACCGTTTCGGAGGAGTTCGATAACAAACACTGTGACACGAGATTTCTATATACCAGGTGACTTTTTTATCACTTTCCCAAAAAAAATGGGTATATTAGGTGAACGGAGTAGAAGCTTATGGCGGCTACCCAGTTTTTTTTTTCTTTTTTCTACAGCTTAGAAAAAAATTAATCTAATGATAGATTAATTTTTTTCTTCTTCTTTTTTCTGTTCTAATATGAAAAGTATACTTGAAATTTGTAGCGTTTTTGTCATCAAAAACGCTACAAATTTCAAGTAAACTTTTCATATTAGAACAAAGAAAGAGAAATTCTGAAAAAAAAAAGAAATAAATATCAAATTTCAAATCATACGCAATACGCGTATGATTTGATTTGCTTCTATGCCATTTGCTTCTCCTCCGTTCACCTATTATACCCATTTTTTTTTTAAAGTGATAAAAAAGTCACCTGTATATTAGAAATAGCCACTCATGATTAATGACATGACAATGATTTGACACTCATGGATACTGTAGCTTCCTACTAGTGAAATATTTTTTGGGATTAGATCAGTAGTTCAGAAGAACACCCCAATACACAAACTCCCAAACTTTACCTATTTGTAATATTATAGAGATAGCACGTCTTTATCATTTTTTTCGTGTTAGGAATAACGATGTAGCATGTTTCGAGTGTCTACACCCAGAATTGATAAGGTTAAGCCATTAACTTCACCCAATCTACATACCTATCTACTGAATTCCATAAAAAAGTCTTGAAAATAATTCTATTTTTCTCTTGCTAGTCTTTTAATCTTTATTTTTTGGATGTAAATGACAAGGGGATTGAAAATAAAGGTTTTATACGAGGTGTTATTTCGATAATAAGATCAATAATTGATCTTATTTTCGAAATACCTGAAATCAAAATGCCTGACCTGCCTAACTGACCGACAATTATTGTCGGTCAGTTAGGCAGGTCAGGCTCCATGTCAAAATATTCAAACCTCTTCTTGTGTTCTTATTTTTTGTGTATGTTTTTTATATCTCAAAATGGCATCACCCTAGTGCAGGGGTCGCCAAACTGCGGCTCGCGAGCCGCATGTTCGGATGTGAAGCTGCGGCTCTTTAGTTCCATACGCAAATATTATTTATTTTATAAAAAAAACTAATTTGTTGTGAAAAAATACTACTATGAACAAATTGATATTTTTCTTATGAATAAAATTAGAATAAGATTAGTTTTTTTTTTTTATCAAACAACTTTATGTATGAAAGTACCATTATTTTATTGTTGGCAAGAAACATTTTTGTGGCTCTTAAAAACTTCGAAATTTTGTAAATTGTCATTTTTGACTCTTCCGATTCATGAAGTCGGTTAAAAAGGTTGTCGACCCCTGCCCTAGTGGAAAGATAAAGCCGGTATGCTCCTATTAATACTTATCTTTCCTAATCACATTCTTAAAGATCATTAGATTACGCAGTCTGTACAACAAAAAAACAAATCAAAAAGAACTGGAAACCGCTTTTTTTTTTTGGTTAGGAAATCATCAAATGACTCCTCCCGCTCTGGGCGGAGCAGGAGGGAGTGTCAGACTTTTACTGACTAAAACCCATCCATGTTCCTGCATCGCCCTTTGTATTCCGGGGCCACGGTATCTCTTTCGAACAGTCCCGCAACTCCGGAGAACTAGAACCCTGAATTCGGAACAAGAAATTGATCCGGCACTATGTGCACACATTTGGTAACTTAACACGCTTAGACACCAAGGTTAAGCATGAATTACATATGTGTAGGATATGACAACAACAATTTTTAACTAAGACATTACACATCTATATAATTATAGTACTACGATGTGACTAGTTCTTTGGTCTAGTGGTCCATGTACTATGCTGAGCTGGAAAAGTGTTATTGAGTATTTCCATCAGGAATTTCTCAGTAGCCGCCACGGAGCCTGAAAAGAGTTCACTTGACGGCTAAGCTTGTGAGCAGCGGTACCCCAGTGGTGGCGGCCCCGACTTACGAACAGCAAGTCGTGGGTTCGAACCCAGGCGTATTACTTTGTGTAATTTATTTCATCACCACTGCTCTCAAAACGGTGAAGGAAAACATCGTGAGGAAACCGGCATATCCTAGAAACAAAAAATTCGAAGACATGTGACCTCTACCAACTCGCACTGGGCCCGCGTGGTGGATTATAGCCCATTCCCTCTCATAGAGAGGAGGCCTGTGTCGCAGCAGTGGGAACTTTAATAGGCTGATGATGATGATGATGACGGCTAGTCACTGACTTAGTCACTATTACTATTGGGATTTAAACATAACTGGAAAAAGTAGGTGTCCTATTAGGTACACCTCTGCCTTCCCCTTTGAGGATTACAAGCGTGATGTTATGTTACGTTCACCGTAGTAATAGACAAAAGTGGTCATAATTGCACGAATCTGTCCGCCTTAACTAACACGACAACCTTACTTATTATTGTTGGAGAAAGCAAACAAATTGACCTTGTTTGCTACGATTTTCATTTGAGTCTTTATTAATTATTTTCTACCACTTCATTAGCCGTCTATTTCCCGCTTACTTTTGTTTGTTTTATAGACTTCATTGTAAGAATTGTTTTAATTAAAACACTCGTTAATAAGGTCTTGGTTTCTCGATTTATGTTTTGGCTGCTGTACTGAAACAATATGATTAGTTCACGAATTTGTTTATTAAACACTTGATTGACCAATTAAGAAGAAAAATTCAAATACTTAGAAAGATTTTCGTGCTAATGGAAAAACGAAAATGCCTTCGTAAACTGGGTTAAAAGAACTTTATGTTTACTTGCAGCATTCATTTCCTGTAACAAGAAGCGTTGCTCTAAATCGTGGAACCACATCTCGTTTGTTTAACTTTTTCTTCGTGCACTGAGTGAATTTCATACGGTGTCAGAATACAGCAAGTTTGGTGACGTTAGCAATGTCTAAGTTCGCATTGCATAGGCGGCACTGTACAGGCCGCTGCAACGCTCACCGTCTGCAAATTGAATTTCTAAGTTATTCCCCAAGTTGTGAAAGCACGAATGAAGTGAGCTCGTTCCCAGTTGTTGTTCCCCGACTTGGGACTCGATGATTGGAGCCGAGGGCACGAACGAGTTCGGTTTAGACCAACTTCTCGCTTTCTAACACTCTGTTCAAATCGCCGTCGAGTAGCATAGCAAGTAGACATCGATTATTTTATTGCTCCAAAGGTTGCGCCATACGTGACACGTTCGATATGCGTCGTTCGAGAATATTCAGTTACAGACATTAAGTGCTGTTTTGTTTTCATGAATTTCAGATTAAATAAATGGCTATCTCGCGCTTTTACTTCTTATTCACTTTTAAATGGGTCCGCATTACTGTAATTTATGCCTATCCGCATTGGGAAAAGTCGTGAATGTGTGTACATATATCTTTCCTTATAGTCTTGTTAAAGGTACAAGTGGATAGTCATTTTATGTAGGGATAGCAGTACGTTTTCTCGTAGTCTGTTTATCTCGTCCATATTCGAATATATCTGATTTGTAATAACACTCTCATAATATAAATACGTAGTGACGTAAATGTTACGTTTACAGTACCTAATAATTTTGAACGGGACTTATTTTCTTATTCCCTAAACACTTATTGATAAATTGTCCCTCTACAAACACTAAGTACCTACTTCTAATGATACACACTGTTTTTTTTCATGAATGTGCCTTTAATCTTGTAAACTGTAAACTGGTAATTTGACCGGTAATTTTCACAATTTCCTAATAACCACAATTCAACCGTAACACGTTAGCTCGTAGTAAACTAAACGGGATCGGGTGTAATGCGAATTCATTAGCATGTAAACTGTCTCCTTGTGAGACTCTCTGCGTATCAATGTTTGACAGGCGTTCCGCTACGCCGCGGTCTGAACAAAGCGATGTAAGTGATTCCGTGTTGGAACCGTGACGCGATGCCCTTGAGAGATAACTCGTTCATTTCGAGAGCAGATTGAACCGATTCCCCTGTTCAAGACATGAATTTAAAATACTCGATTTACAATTCAGTTTCGTTCACGGAACCCCAACTTTTTTGTTTAAATCTGTACCCCTGTAACAAACGTGATTGCATTTTTAATTAGATTCCTTTTTTTGGGATTCGAGCGGCAAAGCACCGCGTTGCGTGCACACTGTGCATTAAAATGCTAGCTCTCATAATACGATAATTGCTATTATTAACTGCATACACGACAGTCAACTTTAAACCTTATTCTAACTGAAAAAAGTTGCTATTTGACGTTTCAAACTAATTTTACTTATAATTTTTTACGTCACTTGTATTACTACTTCATAACGCTGCCCCTGTGTTTAGAGATTTTCCATTTCCACATTAGGTTTACTTAAGCTTAATTGGATTGAGCTGGAGTGATCGAATTACTGAAATTGATTAAGTGCACTATAATAGATACCTAGATTTAATTAATTATTACAGCAAAATAACTTTAAACATAGCTCAAAGTTCAGCTTAGTATTTTATTATGTAAAAAGTAGTTGTTTTGCAGAAAAAAAAATGTGTACAAAATATAATGTTTCTCGTAAATTCCTCGCCAACAACATATTTTTCCCAAATAAAAATATAGTAAAAATGAAACTTACAAGTATAATCACGTTAGGTACCTATACGACCATATAATATTACAGAAAGTTATTGGTCCGTAAGAGATTACATCCAGATATTAGAAACTTTCGGTACCAGCCATCACATTACTCTCGCATAATTTACGTCCTTAATAGTTTTCATATTCATCGATGCATTAAAAAGAGATCAATACGAAGAACAAAAAAAGGCCAAGTGCGAGTCGGAACCGCGCATAAAGGGTTCCACTTTTGTGTTTTTATTTGCCACTAGCTTTTGCCCGCGACTCCGCTCACGTTAATTTAGAGTTTGACAATCAATTCGCACTACTAAACTTTATCTAAATATATAAAAGAAGAAACTGACTGACTGATTCACTGACTGACTGACTGACTGACTGACTCATCTATCAACGCACAGCCCAAACCGCTGGGTCTACAGATTCCAAATTTGGCAAGTAGGTTCCTTATGTGGTCTAGGGGTGCACTAAGAAAGGATTTTTCAAAATTCACCCCCTATGGGGGTTAAACGGGGCTCCAAAGTTTGTATGGGGAAACAAGATTAGTTAGACTATTTTATTCGAAACTTCACAGGAGTGCTCCTATTGATAAATGAGTAGAAACGGGTTTCAGGTTTTTTCAGAATTCAACCCCTAAGAGGGGGAAATGGGGTGGCAAAGTATAAAAATCAATGCCCACCCAAACCGCTGAGTCTAGAGATTCCAAATTTGGCAAGTAGGTTCCTTATGTGGTCTAGGGGTGCACTAAGAAAGGATTTTTCAAAATTCACCCCCTATGGGAGTTAAACGGGGCTCCAAAGTTTGTATGGGGAAATAAGATTAGTTAGACTACTTTATTCGAAACTTAACAGGAGTACTCCTATCGATAAATGAGTTAACTTTTGTGTTTCAGGTTTTTTCAAAAGTTTTTCAAAAGTTGTTTCAGTTTTTTTCGAATTCAACCCCTAAAGGGGGAAATGGGGTAACAAAGCCTGAAATTCAACATAGGTATTGTTTGTATGGTGAATTGGGTTGGGTGTATTACAAAAACAACGATTTTAAAATTTAATGTGGCGGCCCTAAAATAACATCATTCCCTGTTGGGGTGCGATGGGGTTGAAATGTCTAAAAATCAATATGGGTGTCGATACCGAGATTATCAGATGTGCTGATTACGTAAATGGCGTTTATTTTGAGATCCAGAAGATGTCGGATTCGACTTCTATACAGGGTTATTGTTGATTTATTGTGATGATTGTGATAACGATGATAATGATTGTGATTACGATGATGATGATTGTGATAATGATTGTCATGATGATGATATTTATTACGATGATAAAGATTGTTTTACGATGATGATTGTGATAGTGATTGTGATAGTGATTGTGATAGTGATTGTGATAGTGATTGTGATAGTGATTGTGATAGTGATTGTGATAGTGATTGTGATAGTGATTGTGATAGTGATTGTGATAGTGATTGTGATAGTGATTGTGATAGTGATTGTGATAGTGATTGTGATAGTGATTGTGATAGTGATTGTGATAGTGATTGTGATAGTGATTGTGATAGTGATTGTGATAGTGATTGTGATAGTGATTGTGATAGTGATTGTGATAGTGATTGTGATAGTGATTGTGATAGTGATTGTGATAGTGATTGTGATAGTGATTGTGATAGTGATTGTGATAGTGATTGTGATAGTGATTGTGATAGTGATTGTGATAGTGATTGTGATAGTGATTGTGATAGTGATTGTGATAGTGATTGTGATAGTGATTGTGATAGTGATTGTGATAGTGATTGTGATAGTGATTGTGATAGTGATTGTGATAGTGATTGTGATAGTGATTGTGATAGTGATTGTGATAGTGATTGTGATAGTGATTGTGATAGTGATTGTGATTGTGATAGTGATTGTGATAGTGATTGTGATAGTGATTGTGATAGTGATTGTGATAGTGATTGTGATAGTGATTGTGATAGTGATTGTGATAGTGATTGTGATAGTGATTGTGATAGTGATTGTGATAGTGATTGTGATAGTGATTGTGATAGTGATTGTGATAGTGATTGTGATAGTGATTGTGATAGTGATTGTGATAGTGATTGTGATAGTGATTGTGATAGTGATTGTGATAGTGATTGTGATAGTGATTGTGATAGTGATTGTGATAGTGATTGTGATAGTGATTGTGATAGTGATTGTGATAGTGATTGTGATAGTGATTGTGATAGTGATTGTGATAGTGATTGTGATAGTGATTGTGATAGTGATTGTGATAGTGATTGTGATAGTGATTGTGATAGTGATTGTGATAGTGATTGTGATAGTGATTGTGATAGTGATTGTGATAGTGATTGTGATAGTGATTGTGATAGTGATTGTGATAGTGATTGTGATAGTGATTGTGATAGTGATAGTGATTGTGATAGTGATTGTGATAGTGATTGTGATAGTGATTGTGATAGTGATTGTGATAGTGATTGTGATAGTGATTGTGATAGTGATTGTGATAGTGATTGTGATAGTGATTGTGATAGTGATTGTGATAGTGATTGTGATAGTGATTGTGATAGTGATTGTGATAGTGATTGTGATAGTGATTGTGATAGTGATTGTGATAGTGATTGTGATAGTGATTGTGATAGTGATAATGATAGTGGTTGTGGTAGTGATGGTGGTTGTGGTAGTGATGGTGATTGTGATAGTGATGGTGATTTTGATGATAATAATAAATTGTGATGATTATGAAATTTGGCACATATATAGTTTGTAATCTGGATTAACATGTAGGATACTATTTATCCCTTTATTATGATTCAGTGGGACAATTACCGAACTTTACGCGGGCGAAGCCGCGGGCAACAGCTAGTATAACAATATAATTCAATCTTGTGGCAATACGCTGGCTGTATAGTGTACTAATGTGGTGTGGTGTGTGGTGGTCACTAGAAACACTAGATATAGGTTTAGAATAAAACTACCAAATTATCAGTAAGTAGATGGACTCTAAGGGTACGTGTGCTCACTGCCCGGGATAAGTGTGGACTTCTCAATCAACGGAATCTTATAGCTCACGCTACTAAATAACTAAAGATACAGCTCTGCGTAACAAACATAATTACATAACAGACGTAGGCCTCTCTACAAACTGAGGAATATTCCACAAAAAAAAGATGGATAGAATATTTTATTCTACATCAAAATTAGTACTTAACTGTTCTCTTGATTATTATTTACCAAAATTTTAACACCGCTCTTCTTTTTTGTTTTTCTCAACTCAGATTAAAGGACCATGAAATACGTCACGACCAATAAATTCAAGAACAGCAAATGTATATTTATAACGACATATTACTTTACACACAATGTCGTGACAGACAAACAGACAACGGTGTGATCCTATAAGAGTTCCGTTTTTCCATTTAAAATGCAGAACCCTAAAAAACATGTACTGTGAGGGATATGTTATTTATCATTCTTACATTATCATAAGAAAGGAGTCTCATTCATCATTATTTTACTGACTTTTCTAAAAGGCCGAGAAGCGTAGAGGGTAAAAGGGATTCTCCAGCCAACAAAGCCTGACTACACAGTACGTATAATTTGTTAACAAAAGGCCAGAAAGTCTTCATATTTATTACTTTCCCCTCACCTCGAGCGGGCCTCTAAAGTATAACAATATTAACGCTGATTTGAAACCGGAACATAGTTTAGGTTTCGAATGTTGTGGCGGGAACCATTGTGTAAACTTTTACATTGTAATCTAAATAGTGCGCCCTCACAAATATTATATTTAAACTTAGTTTTGTTTGCTCAACAAAAGCTTTTATGTAACTCTGTGAGGTTAGGTGGGGTCACGGAGTCATCTCAGTATTGTTCACATTTTCATGATATAGGTATCCAGTATTAAATAAGAAGAAACCGAAATCAGTGTGTTAAACCTTTGCCAGAATTTTATTTGCGTGAAATTCAATTTTAGAGAAAAGATGCTACTAGTTATAATAGTTACTCTCGTGTAGGTAAAGTGAAAGAAGACGTAGCAGCAACATAAGACATAAACAGCGTTTACCCGCCCGTTGCTCTTCCAGCGAATGGAAGTTTTAAGCATAATAATTTTGCTTTCAGCGTACAAGTCTGGAATACCTTCTTCCTTTATGGAAGTAAAATAAAAACTTTCAGCTTGTTTCACATGCAGGAAGGAAATGTCGGTAAGTGCATAAAATGTGAGTTACGTGACAACAGATTTACGATGTCCAGCAACAGTTCGTCATCACTCATACTGACGTGTTTATCACTGCTTGGACGCCAGACGTTCGTAAGTTACGTAATGCATGCAGCGTAGCTCGTAGGTGGACCCAGTTATCCTGGCAGGAGGGCATAAATCGAGCGTGCGTCCGCTAAACGTACACTGAGCAACAGTGACAGCACAATGTTCGCTTATCTTAATTGCCTTCCCAGATACGATCGTGGAATTTATCTGCGGCGCTGCCAGAATAAGTACGGCACTTTTTAGCGGTCTGCACGGAAAAAAGTTTAATGATAGTGCCGCAGCTATCTGAGACAGTTGCTCTTTATTTTTCACAATTAAATAAATGCTACTCGGAGTGGTTTTGATCAAATAAAGCGACGCGCTGAAGATTTTTATTGTTCGGAGGAAAACATTTCAAGCTTTAATAAATAGTTTTCATTTACCTCAAAGCTGGTTGAGGAAAATGAAGGCCTTTTCCCCTTTGTATACCTTTTGTGGTACATACAACAGTCCTTGAACTTGTTACGTTATTGGTTTTTAAACGATTACGACGCGTCTACCCACGCCAAACTCCATAAAACAGAATATAAAGCTTCCTTCCTATAAGTAAAGGTACACAATTTGGATGGCATTAAGAAAACACTCTATTTAATGAAAGTACGAAATTCTAAAGTCAAAAGGTCTGAATGCCAAAGATATTTATTAAAATTCAGCTGACTGGGAAAGCATTTCCAATCACGCCAGTTTATTGTTTCTCTATTGTCTCGCAAGCGGCTGATTTAACGGACTAACTGAATGAATAATGCATAGCACAATGAACTGCCAAAATCCAATCTAAATCCATTTTCACAATCTTTGAATTCGGTAAATATGAATGTTTTCGGCTGAATAAGGAATAACTGGATCAACCTGCTACTAAATTAATCAAATATTCATTTTATATTTATTTGAAGGTACTGATAGTATGTTCAAGTTTTGATCAAGAATAACGGGCTGTAAGGCCATCGGTTAGAACAAAAAGAGACACGTAACCGTAAAAGAATACATCGTAAGAGAACCAGTATGTCCTAGAAGTCCCAGAACCAATCATTCGAAGACATGTGACATTAAACAAGTGACACTGGGCCAGTGTGGTGGATCACGGCCCACTCAATCTCACAGTAAAGATGTCTTGGCTTTCTTTTTATAAATTATGTGTAAAAAAAGGTTTACTAATGTTTCCCATATTTTAAAATGCAATAATTTTATATGCCATACTTGTATTTGCAATAATTTTATTAGAAATAACGCTTCAGTTGCCATAATCGTGAAATTACATAAAATCATTTTCACTAATTTCATTGGTCATAATCGATCAAGTGTCATAATAATTTGAATCCATAAATTTATTTGCTATATTATACATTTTCAATAATGTCGTTTTCCATAACATTTATTTACCATAATATTCATTTGTCCATATTAACACAACAATGCTAGTTCAGTACAAACGCAATGAAAATTCACAGTCTGAATCTTCTTTTGGCATGCATTTCACATCGATAGTCATTAAAAGGCCAAAAATCAATCAATCAAAGCGTCAATCATTATAAAACAGTTGATTATGAACGTATGTGGTTGTTATTTCCCCGTAAGAAGCATGCAAACATGTAGCAAGCATGAAGCAAGCATGCAGCAAGCATGAAGCAAGCATAAAGCAAGCATGCAGCGAGCATGCAGCAAGCATGCCGCAAGCATGCAGCAAGCATACAGCATGCAAGCAAGCAAGCAACATGCAGTAGGCATGGTTTCTGTCATGGCTCCAGCGCTGCGGGGCTCTGGCGGTCTCACGCGAGCTGCCCCTTCGCGCCTACGCGATTCTAAATTACACTCTAGG
Organism: Xestia xanthographa; assembly: GCA_905147715.2. Lineage (NCBI taxonomy): Eukaryota > Metazoa > Arthropoda > Insecta > Lepidoptera > Noctuidae > Xestia > Xestia xanthographa. The sequence continues at coordinate 21,961,290 of LR990642.1, read as the reverse complement.
GGTAGAGCACACAAGACTACGTGGAGTCGGATTTACAGCGATTCGTTTCTGTCACTAAAACCTAACTAAAGTACTAAAGATTGTTTGCTGTAATAAATAATTTTATGACAGACCAAATGCCTTAATGACATTATACAATAAACGTTTTTAAATTATATTAAATGTTGCTTATGTCAAGTATCGATTATGTAATGTGTTTCTTATAGGAAATAATGATTATGACACATGTTATTATGGAAACTCATTCTATGGCAAATAAAAGTTATGACTAATAAGTTGATATGACCAGCGTTATTAGTATATATAAATGATAATAGTGCAAATAAATAGTATGACGGGGGACGATTATGGAAAACAATAATAGTACAAATCATTTTATGGAAAACAAGGTATTACCGTTAAAAAATAATCATTGAAATAAATAGAAAAATATAGCCTAAACTCAACAGTAACATTGAAATAAGTACACTTTTCTTACATCGATCAACCATTTTTATCGCTGTTATTAAATCATAAGCCAAAAGTAAATAAAACACGTAACGAACGAAATTCAACTCACGCGAGCTAGCACAATCTTTGTTAGAACAACATCGTTACGGAAATATAGTTTTCAAAAGCTTTAGGTAATAATCTTAAGGAGATCGCTATTACATACATTCATATAGCTCATTCATATATACTTCTTATATTAGCTAACTAGTTCTATTATATACTAAATTATCTCTTCTTTGAACAATCTACTAACTAAACTTACTTTGTTTTAGATAACTATTAACTGACCAAATTCTGGGAAGTGTGGTATGGTAGAGCTCAGTATTTATTCAGTAATCAGCAAGTTTGTGGAATAGTAATAGCATTAATTCAACTGTTATTTAGTAAGTCGAATACTAACTCTCTATAAGACTCTTCTGTTAAGTACATGGAAGCATTGATTATAACTTTGGTTCCTAGATTGTTTCCTTCAACGAAAGATAACCACAGTAGGTTTTAAAACGGCACATTAGAAATGACATTCCGGGCTACGTACCCGAAATATTGGACTTAAATCATTCCAGAACTTTCTCCATAAATTGCCATCAAATCTAATTGAAAAATAAAACACATAGTTACTCAAAGGTATGATGAATTATTTTGATTCTACTAATTCTTTGATTAAAACCCTCAATCTTTTGTCAGACAGGACGGAGTGACTTCCTTTCATTTGTCGAAAGCAAATCACTAGTATTTATTAGAATGTAGCAGCACCCACCACTGAGACAGATGTGGACTCCTTGTTGCCAAGAAAAGTAAAACGAAACTTCTTTAATCAGAGTAATTGGCTTTGACCGTTGAAGATAAAGTAAAATAAAGGAATTAAATACCGATATACAGAGAAATAGGGCGAGGTCTACACAGAAGTTGTGGGACTGTTCGAAAGAGATACCGTGGCCCGGAATACAAAGGGTGATGAAGGAACATGGATGGGTTTTAGTCAGTAAAAGTCTGACACTCCCTCCTGCTCCGCCCAGAGCAGGAGGAGTCATTTGATGACTTCCCATCCGAAAAAAAAAAGGTCTACACAGAAGACGGCATGCAGCGATTTTATGAGGATACTAGCGGACGCCCTGCGGTTTCACCCGCGTAGTTCCCGTTCCCGTGCGAGTACGGGAATAAAATATTGCCTATGTTACTCAGGATGAATGTAGCTTTCTAATGGTGAAAGATTTTTTTTTTTTTTTTTAATCGGTTCATTACTTCCGGAGATCACCCCTACAAACAAACTTACAAACAAATGTTACCTCTTTATAATATTAGTATAGATATGTAGTGTTAACGCATACAAAACACTGGTTTAATGCTATTTTACATTTCGGATGAATATATTTAATGGATGAAAGGCAAATAGTCGTTAACTGGCCAGTTGGCACAGTCCAATGCAGGCTCCGTTAATTCCGGGGGCGGTCACGGAGCCGGTAAATGTGTCATGTTAATAGCACCCCGTTAAAATATCGCACGTTTTCATTTTATGATCTTCCAATTTTATAGCTAGTGCTGCTGATGGGAGGTGTAAAATTTTGACGCTGAACTCCTGGAGTATGTTTCTATGTACGTAAATAGGAAATAGGTAGGTACAGCAGGATGTTGACCGTGCGATGCAGGACAGAATGAGTTATCGTCACCATGTATGCAAGCGTGGCATGTAAGCCGGGAAATATGACGGCAATGCTTGTAAGGGATTTAACTTGCTAACTTGTGTTTTGTCCAAGTTAATTTCAGAATCTTATCTCTAATCCTTTAATCTTTGTTTAAGTTTAGTTTCTAGAAGTTATCAAAGGAAACGTTTTAAATGTATTCTACGTTTGACTGCTTCGTTGAACTGGTCGCAAGTGTTACTGCTGAGGTCATGCTGAGCAGTTCTTCGTGCGAATTCCAGGAAAAAGTGTTATAGGGTTTTATCATCAAGTATTTCGCAGTAGCAGCCCGGAGTCGTGAGCCGTGACACTCACGGGTGTCGTATAAGGCGACTAATGACTGAGGCAGAACACCTTGCGCCTCCGTAGATCAGAGAAGGGGCGACAGCGTTTTCTGTTAGTCTTACATCAGTGCGATCTCCAATCCGCCTGCCAAGCGTGGAGATTACGGCAAATTCCTCCCATCATGGGAGAGGCTTATGTCCAGCAGTGGACGTTATGGGCTGTTGTAGTAGTAGTAGCCCGGAGTCAGGATTAATCCTCGGTTGGTAGGATGTGGTGTACTGCAGATACTGTATAATAGGTGCAAATATACCCTTAAAAAAGCCGAAACTCAATGGACCAAACCTGGGAACCTAATAGTTACGGAGATATTGGAGGTCGAAGTTCCAACTTTTTCACAAGTTTTCAAATACTAGTTTTTGGGGTCATAACTTTAGTTTAAATACTTCCATAACCCATTTGGACTGGTATGTTGGGACTTCCTCGTTTCTGCAGTGCCTCCGAGATGTTCGCGCAGGCTCATACTGACGATTTCCATACCGTCATTCGGAAAAAAGTCATGTCAGTTATGAGGAGGGTGCGGGGAAGTCACAACAGCATCCTGAAAACTGTAGCTGAAGATGTTCGTGCACCTGTGTTGAGGCATTTCGTTCGTCTGGTGATTTCTAGGGAGGTATCTCCCTATTGTTTATCTTGACGGGGCGGGGTGTCTCAGCACAGGAGTTTTTTATTTATGTGTTTTATATGTTACTAGCGGACGTCACGCGGTTTCACCCGCGTAGTTCCCGTTCCCGTGGGAGTACGGTGATAAAATATAGCCATACGGATTCGGAAGAATCCTTCTAAGTAATGGTAAAATAAATTTTGAAATCAGTCCAGTAGTTTTTGAGCCTATTCAATACAAACATACAAAAATACAAAGGTTTCCTCTTTATAATATTATTATAAGTATATAAGTATTAAGTATAGATTATTATGATGAGTGTTGTCTTTTGTAATTGTATTTAAGTACTAACAATAGTTTCTAAGTTTTTGTTTACTAACCCTTGGATCTAGTTGTCCCAAAATAAAAATATTTGACTTTGAATTTACTATTAAATGCGTCCATCAGCACAATGTTCTGAGTGCGTTACATTGAGTATTACCGTAAAACGTGATTTTTCACCCCAAGAGAAAGTCGTTTCCCAGCAATAATTTTTGCGTAGAGTTACTTAGTTTGATGTACAGAATGCTTGGTTGACGGCGTAGTGAAGGGTTCATTTACACCCTGTATATCTCTGCCTGATCTTTCGGGGATTACATCTATGCTTTTTACGTAAGTATTTTCACCTTCAGTCTCCTTGCGGGATAGCCCTTCGTTAGAGGTGTTCAAGAGAGGAATACATAACATTTCCTGTCAACATGATCAATATGTATGTATGTATATAATATATTGTATGTTTGTAGTTTAGTTTATAAAATTAATTAATTTAGGCAACATCTCGTATGTTAATGCACATTCATAAGTGTATCTTCTTTTGCAAATCTCGCTACCAAAATTAGGTTTGCTGTAAAAAAAAAACCTAATTCTGGGTTAAGCACGCCTTTGTATCTATACGTATGCTATATAATTGCAATGTATGTGTAGGTATATTTGTTTTCTTTGTGTGCAATAAAGAATAAGAATTTTGTTTGCACAGTTATGCAAAATCCTCCGCTGAAGTTAAAATAGACGTAAATCCCGTAATCAGGTGCACTCGATACATTTACTCTAATACTGTCATACGATAAGATATTTTACGATCCACTAAATGCAGTGAACACGACCGTATGACCTAAAATAGATATTTAACCATGAAAATCGACGTTCAAAATCCGCACCCCAGGCACTGGTGTTAATGGTTATGAATAAAAATTTATAGGCTTCGAAATAGCCTTCTATTCTGTAAAGCTCTATCTCAATTAAAATCCTATTATCTACTCAAAATGGTGGTGCCATGTGCTGGGAAGTGCTGCTATAAGTATTATTAACAGATAATTATCAGGCCGCCCGTCGATAACTTTCTTTGGCCAGAAGTGTAACTATTTAAAACAATTTTGCGAAGTTTTCCCGTGGAAAGTTTTTCCAGAGTTTGAAGATTGAACGGAAAACAAAGTGGTTTAGCTCTTTGAAGTCTAAAAGTGCTACTAGATGAGAGATTGATACAACGATAGACTGATGGATAATAATCTAGACTTGAATTCCACATTCTATAGTATAGTGTTAGTTTACAGACATCAAATTCATATCAAGCAGCATCGTAATCATCTTAAGGTCTCGAGTTTAAACCCAAGACACGAACCTCGTATTCAGGTGCGTTTTGTTTAATTATCACTTGCTCGGTGGCTTGCACAACATCGTGAGGAAACCAAACCAGCATGCCTGAAACATATTTCTCGACGGCATGTAAAGCTAAATCAGAGGCCCGTGAGCGGCATAAACACTCTGATACTAGGTTAGGTATACTAACCACAAGAAAAAGAAAGAAGAATATCATCACCCACGATACAGGAGAAATTCCTAGGGGGTTACGTTTTTTCCTAAAGAAACAAAAAGATTTCGTCAAGCATGTTGTGAATTTCGACAACTAAACATAATAGCATCACAAAAGTCCCATTTCGTAATTATTTTGATCTTCATACATTTAATCCCATTTCGTAACTATTTTGATTTTCATACATTGAATCTCATTTGATAAACTTTTTGTTCGTCAAGTACAGTTAGCACTCAGGAGAACTACTAAGAAAAATCACAATTATTGTTTAGTTATGTTCGCATCCCTTAAATTTCATTTCTTTCGTATCAGTTTAAGTTGTGGTCGTAATTTTTTACTTAAAGTAATAAACAGAGACGATTACACGATAATTCATTCTCTTCGCGCAAAACCATATTTTTCCCCTTTTATTCGACAAATCTTCTAATAGCTCATAATTACGCTTAGGTAGTGCTTTGCTAGATCTCACGAGATTTAAGTAGGCATTTTGGTTTAGGTTATGATTACTAAATGAAAGAATAGATCTAGATCGAGGAGCTCGTGGTTAAATAATAACAGTCGCTGGGGTCGATCGTTAGGTTAAGCAGTGCTTTCCTAGGTTGGTCTGTGGATGGGTGATCACCCATTACATACAGAGTTTCCTCCGTGCCTCAGAAAGTACGTTAAGCCGTTGGTCCCGGCTGTCATTTGTAGATCTTTGACAGTCGTTAGGTGGTCAGAGGCCTAAAAAGCCCGACAAACAGTCTTACGAGTATCGTATTACCCAGTACTAACTGGGTTGTGGAGGTCAGATAGGCAGTCGCTCCATGTAAAATACTGGTATTCAGCTGCATCCGGTAAAACTGGAAGCCAACCCAGACATAGTTGGGAAAAGGCTAGGCAGATGATGATGAGAATATATCTACTACTACTATTTCAGCCGAAAGACGTCCACTGCTGGACATGGGCCTCCCTCGAAGGGGGGTTTTTGCCATAATCGCCACGCTTGGCGGGTGGGCGATCGCAGTACGGTTGTTACAAAAGCACAGAGAATATAATCTATTCAACATAAAACATTAGCTGAACAAATATAAAATTAATCATTGAAGTTATGTATATACGTATAAGTACTTACTGTTTGCGACCTTCTGTTCCACGTGTTTTCCTTTTTAGGGTTCCGTACCCAAAGGGTAAAAACGGAACCCTATTACTAAGACTTCGCTGTCTGTCCGTCTGTCCGTCCGTCTGTCCGTCTGTCTGTCACCAGGCTGTATCACACACCGTCACAGCTAGACAGTTGAAATTTTCACAGATGATGTATTTCTGTTGCCGCTATAACAACAAATACTAAAAACAGAATAAAATTAATATTTAAGGGGGGCACCCATACAACAAACGTGATTTTTTTGCCGTTTTGTCTAATGTATAGATAATGGTACGGAACCCTTCGTGCGCGAGTCCGACTCGCACTTGGCCGGTTTTTTATACTCATTATTGTGGAGTATAAAATAGGTATCGTATTAAAATTAATTAAAAAACAGATATTATTGTTTTTCCTTATCCGGAACACAGGCTGAGCTCTCCGGAAAACCATGGATAAAATTAAAGAGACGATATTAATATTAGAGTATGTGTGATTTCATCTGAACTAATGCATATAGTAGTATGTAAATAGAGGTATGTCTTTAAAAGTTGTTAGGCATTTGCCTTACATTTACATTTGTACGTGTGGTAAGAGCTGAAGGTGGAATGACTAAGAAAAGATAATTCAAAATAGAAACCCCTCATTTTCTATGACAAAATAATTGCGGGGAACAGCTATGTACTTTACCGGTATACGTATGCTTCGAATATTTGTCGTGTCGTGTTTGTCATGTCAACTGTGCCCCAACTTTACCAAGGTTATTCTCCCAAGTTCTTGTAGCCAGAAAGCTAACAACTTGGCAGAGGTTTCAACATTTCGTAGTGAAACATAAAGCGTTTCTGTTCGAAAAGACGCATCAGCGGACCTCTGGTTTTGAAGGTCAAGGTTAGAAGCCAGTGGTCGTGCCAAATAATATGTGCGAACCGCCTTTACTTGCTGCCAAGTATTTGTAAAAACTGCACTTGTTCCAAGATTTGTGTCATGCTTTTGAGAGTTTAGAAGCACTTATGTAACAACTTTTATGTGTGTTTTTCTAGTTCAGTTTAGGTTATTGATTTAGTTCCCAAAGGTTAAAAGTGCGAGCAAGAATATAATTACCTTTAGAATATAAATAAATAAATATCGCTGGACATTACACACAGCGCCATCTAGTGCCACACTAAGCGACGAGGCTTGTGTCGTGGTCACCAGATAGTTGATATACTACATAGATACTTTTTGTTTGTAAATACATACTTATTATACATATAAACATCCATGACTCGGAAAGAAATGTCCATGCTCATCCCACAAACATTTGCTTCTACCGGGATTCGAACCCAGGACCCTAAGAACGTAAGGCAGCCTCATAACGCTGCGCCATTCGGGTCGAACAACGAACGATACAACTGTACAAGCTTCGGTCCATGGTTTCGTCCGTGTCTAAGCAACATATCCTAAGGCACTCGGTAATATTGTGGGTTTTCGACTCATCATTCCGCTGCCCTTATCCCTTATCCCCAGCATGTCTTCTCCCATGTCTGAGGCAGAACACCTTGCGCCTCCGTAGACCAGAAAATGGGCAGCAGCATTTTCTGTTAGTCTTTCATCACTGCGATCTCTAATCCGCCTGCCAAGCGTGGAGATTACGGCAAATTCCTCCCATCATGGGAGAGGCTTACGTCCAGCAGTGGACGTTATGGGCTGTTGTTGTTGTTGTTGTTTGTTGTTGTCTTCTCCCACACTTCTCTATTACTCGTCATCTCAACAGTCACATCCCTTCTAGCCATATCATCCTTCACACAGTCCGTCCATCGTTTCTTTGGAGAGTAGAGGAAGACCTCTACTCTTATAATTATCTACATTCATACTCAGAATTTTCCTAATTCCTCCACCTCACATGTCCATACCACGATAACCGATTACCACACGACTTTTCAGACACCGGCGCCACTTTCAAACTTCCTCATAAGTACTCATTTTTTATTTTATCGGAATGAATAGTATCATCGGTGATAACCCCAGCTACATCTAAACATACAAACTTTAGGATTTTTTTTTCATATTAGGATGCATTAAAAAAACTTTTTTGCAAAAAATAAAACCGACTTCAAAAAACACAAAAAAGTGAAAAATAACTTTAGCTTCAGAAGTCGGTGACTCTTGTTTGATTGATTTCGTTTTTTTGTCACCGACTTCTGAAGCTAAAGTTATTTTTCACTTTTTTGTGTTTTTTGAAGTCGGTTTTATTTTTTGCAAAAAAGTTTTTTATTTTTCCATTTTTAGTTGTTCCCAAATATTTGCCATGAATTTATTTGGCATTGTTAACATCGTTGTTGTTGTCTGTCGAAATCTGGGTGTATTGTACACATCTGCGTACCCCCTCAGACCATACAGGCGTGATGTTAAGTTATTAAGTTGAGTCGCGCGCTGACCACGATCGCGCCAACTTAGCATACCTAACTGTCGAAATCTCGGTGTATTGTATACATCTGCATACCCCCTCAGAGCATACAGGTGTGATGTTACGTCATGATGTTGTATAAACAATAAACATCCAAGCGATTGCAACATTCACGGCACATTTGCCGTCTATTTTTGAAGAGTTCCATTGTATATCTCCGAAGATCAGCATCAGATGTTCACAAAATAGAAATGGGACCACACGGGAAGCACCAGCTTTCAAATAAAAAAAGAATTGTCAAAATCGGTTCACCCAGTCGAAAGTAATGAGGTAACAAAAACAAAAAAAAAAAAAAAAAAAAAAAAAAAAATACAGTCGAATTGAGAACCTCCTTTTTTTGGAAGTCGGTTGAAAAAGAAGAAATCTGCACAGAGTTTTATATAAATAAGAAGTCCTAAAGGTTCAAGAAACGACGGAAGTGACTCAAGAACAAGATTCTAACCTAATAAATAACCATAAACAGTTTACTGCATGAAATAGAGTTGTACCAGTAACATTTACGTCGACGTCACCGCCTGTCCATCCGTCACTCCATTCCGTGCGCCACCATATCATATAACATTATTACTGTCTACTGCTGTCAGTTAACCTCAAACGCTCCCACTATGGGCTGGCAGTACCCACTGTTAGCTTACCTCTGATCACTTTTGCACCACTGTTAAATTAAACTGATCTTTATTTTAGTACAGGAAAGGTTGCTGTTGGATCACAGTAGTTGAGGTCAAATAAATGAAAAGACTGTAGTTAGTAGGTATGGACGTTGCGGTATACCTCCTAGGGCCTTGGAGATATACCACAACGTCCCTTCCTATGTCGACCCTAGGATCTAGGGTCAGATTAGGAGGCCTAGACCGAAGCGGAGGCGCGATTTCTTACGGAAGTTCAGTATTGACGGCGGGGACAATGTTTTGTTTCAACCATGGGTCATTTTTATCGTCTATGACGTTTTAGGCGGCCACACATTAGTGTCTAACAAAAAAATAGCAGTGGAGACTCAACGTGCTTTCAGAGGCACAGCTTCGTATAAAAAAGTCTGGAGGCCATTCCCGCATACCAGCACTACAAAACGAACTAATAGAAGTTTCAAAATCGATAAAAGCGTTAGTTAACCAACACATTCCTGTGGATTAACCGTCGGCAGTTTAATTTAAGCGTTCACAAGTTTTATTATCAGTTAGCCGGTGTTGCAATGAATAATAAGGAGTTTGCTGCTGGGAAGTTTGTTGGCAACGCCCTCTATATCTGAGGAAACTTAAACAAGGCCTGTCGGCGATTTGTGATTGAGTTTATTAGATTATAGCTGTTTTAATTATGATTGATTCAGGTTGTAGGTACATTAATTAACTATAAGGTAGGTACCCCAAACGATCTCATCTTTGTTTCAGAATTCAAATGATTCGTTTGGGTATAATTAAAAACAAATGAGTTAGTAGATTAAATCATTTCATCTCCCAAAAAGTCCAACAGCTTTACTTTTATTTATTTTTGCATTCAGTTTTACGAATTACTTTCGAAAAAGCCTCGTTGTGTCCTTCTTATCATGATATCCTGGGTTTGATTCCAAGGTCAGGCAAGGTCTTACTGGTTTTTTCCATCAGGAAATGCTTAGTAGCAGCCACGGAGTCTGGATTTGTGCTCCGTTGCTGACAATAGGCTCTTACCCAATAACATGGAACTTAAACATACTAATGTGTGTATACTACCTGCCCTACCCTTCGGGGATTGCAGGTGTGTTGTAATGTTGTTGTATTTTCTAAACAAAAAAAAATTAGAACAATTTATTTCCAATTGAAATCATCATCATCATCAGTCTATAATGTTCCCACTGCTGGGACACGGCCTCCTCTCAATGAGAGGGAATGGGCTATAATCTACCACGCGGGCCCAGTGCGGATTGGTAGATGTCACATGTCTTCGAATTTTTGGTTCTAGGACATTCCGGTTTCCTCACGATGTTTTCCTTCACCGTTTTGAGAGCAGTGGTGATGAAATTAATTACACAAAGTAATGCGCCTGTCTGGGTTCGAACCCACGACTTACTGTTGGTAAGTTGGGGCCGCCACCACTGGGGCACCGCTGCTCTACCGAAAATAATCAAAATCGTAGTAAAACAAAAGTACTTACTTATTAGGTATTTATATAACAGCTAAAACCGTACCTCTTAGTTCGCTTCCACACATTACGTAGGTTCCCGTATCCTTTGATCCTTTGTAGGCAAAAATAGAATCAATCACCCATGGAAAACAACGTAATGGCCGTCCCAGCACCGAATCCTTACATAAATATATTATAATTCTGTGTATACTGAGTCTGAGTGTTACCGCTATTTTTGTAACCCCCACAACGCTTTTGTAATTCAAAGGGATGGAAAAGACAAATAGAAATACCTACCTATTCTGTTATAAGCTGTAGCCGTATATGCGAATAAAAAGAAATGCTATCTTTGTTGTAGCGAAAACAGACGAAAAATATTATCTAGTGTCGTTTTGTTTTATGAATTAAAATGTGGGACTGATAAGAAATGGGACTTGGTTTTGTCTACACTATTTTGCAGGATTTAAGAAGAGAAGGTAGGTGACGTGTATTTTACGTGACGTTTGACGTTTTGTTATGACGTCACACCGAGTGTAAACGTGAGTCTAGGGAGTTTGTTTGCTTTTCTTTACCTTTAACTGTACTCTAGGGAGGAATATTTATTTTTAATTTCACAAACGAAGTTTATCAGTTTTTTTTTTTTTTAAGAAATTGTTAAAAATGTCAAAATAGAAGAAGAAATAAAGAAAAATAAAATATAATCATTGTAGTTGTGTTTGTGTAATTGTCTTAAGTGTTGTTTAATTGCATACATTTATAAATTTTCCTTTTAAAGAAAATTTGGCCACCGTAGTGAGTTATTGAGTTACTCATTACTCAATAACGAAATTATTTTCTAAATAGCCGCTTTGGTCTAATGTTTGCGGCTTGATGATCTACGGGGTTCGATTCCAAGGTCGGGCAAGCTCTTATTGGATTTTTCCATCAGGAAATTCTCAGTAGCAGCCACGGAGCATGGATTTGTGCCTGGTTGATGGCAATAGGCTCGCCCTCTATTACCTAGGACTTAAACATAACTAGCGAAATGTGGGTGTACTACATATTAGGTATACCTCTGCCTACCCTTTGGGGATTACAAGGCGTGATGTTGTTATGTTACGAAAGATTATGAGCAAATGGCTTTCATCTATATAATACTCGAACTCTACTTTTGATGTCAGTATTATTCTTACGACTTATAATCTGGGAATTGAGCTTAGGAATATCCATAAAGTTTTACCGTGCTTAGTGACGTGTTTAACTGGCTTCGATCGTGACCACTTTGACGAGGCTGCCGTAAATATGCATTCAATATCGCCGTCACTTCGATTTAAATTTGTAATGAAGCGTGTGTTTCATCGAGCTAATTCGAACATTGTATCGGTTAAAGGTACTTGACTGGAATTTAATAAAAGTAGTAATTGAAACCCTCGTTCAAGGATGGCTGATCTACTAATTTATAGCGACGTGTTTGACCTTACTACTAAGTGACGATTAAAACATATAAAGTGAAACGGGTTATATATACGTATATACCAAGAATTCAATGTGCCGAATCATATATAGGCCCGACATTTATAATTATAATTCGCATCACCAAATTGACACACGTAAAATCAACTGGCGCGCTGTCGTATTTGCGGCTGATAACCGCAGCGGAACCTATAGCCCCAGCCGGTAATATCCGTGCGACCTCGCAGAAAGACATACGTCAATTGTCACCGCAAAAACCGCTGAGGCAGCGCTTGACCGACCTAATTAATGGCGACTGCCCCCTGGGACAGATTAAGCCGCACATAAAACCTTTTCCGTGCCCATACGGTCCACGAGACCCCATCGATCCTTTTCTTGTTAGGCGCTGCCAATCAAATGCAATCAGGATCCTGCGACAATCCGCCACCGAGCCATCGGTGTGTCGCTGCTCGTAAAGTTGGGTTGTAAAAGCATTAGCTCACGCAAAAAAGGGGATAACGGCTGTCGCGGTTTATTTCATGGACCTATCCATCAGGAATTCAGGATGGATAAGTATGGTGTAAACGTTGTCAGTCTGATAATGCTTTTCGTGAAATGTTAAAATTCTTTTCGATTTAACGAAAAATGTTGAATATTACTAACTAAGTACACTTTAGTAGGGATGCAGAACATAAAAAGTTGCTAACCGTCTACAAAAATGATGAGGTCGTGTAAAAACCGCACATTTTCAGCAGAGTTGGGAATTCATAATTAGAACGTGGCTTATTCTAGAATATGAGCTTACTTTTGACCTAATTTCAGCTCATGCATGACGTCCGACTCGAACTGTTTAGTAGGTTTGGAGGAGAATAACTTGGACGGGCAAGATTGCACTGCATTTAGTAGGACATCAAAGTTTCGCCTTTTGTATGAGGTATTCGCTATATTTCCATGACAACGCGGGATTCATTGAAATGCAGCGAGTCCGCGGAAAGTAACATCGCGGGGAAGCCCGAAGACCATAACTATGCGCTGGCGTCTTCCTCCGCTCCCCCAATAAATTCTAACAATGTCGACGAGTGCACCGAATATTTTACACTGAATTTGAAATTTGTGTATCGACTGAAATGTTGTTTGCTTCAAGTTTTGTATGAATTTAATGTACAAGTTTTGTACGGGTTTATAAACTGTGTGTTTGGGCTGATGTATACTCTAGGACCATATGGGTGTTAGTCTGTAGAAGCACGTGTGTTGAAAGGTTACAAAGTAATAAGAGTGTACGTACTTTGTGGGCCACCGTCACAAATATTTCCGGTGATAAATTTACTAATACCATCATCTTAAAACTTATTTCTGAACAGAAAAAAAAATACCATTAAAACGTCCTCTTAAACAGAACAAGGAAAACGATTACTTAGGTACTATCTCATAATAAAAACGTATTTATCCAACATTATTCTGGGGAATGAAAGGCAAATAAGATAAAAACAGTACGGTGTATAATGGACTGAAGTTTACCGTATTATTCGCTGTAGATACGGCCAGGGCGTCGGGCACTAAATAATGCGCGTTGTTTCTATTGATTGCGGCTATTTTCAGCATCGGTGCCACCGCCGCATCGTTGGCGGGCCTTAAAATTATGTCAACAACTTTGTTGAATCGGGAACACCTACATTTAACATAGAGTTGAGGATTTGGTATCATTCTGGGAATTAATAGGGTGTTAACGATAAAACTTCAGTATAAAATTGAGAATAGGATCGATGCTAAGTTATTGATACTTATATTACACAGCATTCATAACCTTTTAAACGAATTTGACTAGGTGAAGACATAGGTACTTTTTACAGAATTTGACCGTAGCGGGATGCAAAGTTGGGGCTACGACGTAGACATGGCTACGGCGGCGTAGCAATCACTACGCCGTGCTACGGCTACGGCTTCGAAACCAAAAAAAGTAGTAGTGTAGTGAAGTAAAGGATCCGTTAGAATAAATACACTAAAAACGTAGATTTAGTATAAGCTAATTCTATATATCATTATTTTTGAACTGTCATAGAATCTACCTAATAAACAAGGTCATCCAGTAATAAATTAGTTAATAATAACTGCACATAGAGAATTCTTGTTGCGGTCACTAAGTAAGTCTTCTAGGGCTGCTTCATCCTGATTTGAATAGCACAGAGCTTTAGGGCCGGCGCACATATGGCAGAGCGCAGCACAGAGCATTTTCCACTTTAAAACTATTATCGACATTGTCCTCAATGAAATTATATCTAAAATCAACTAACACGACAATTAATTCCTGAAGAGTATCGAAGCGACTATATGCGAAAGATATTGTGCAGGAAAGCAAATGCGCGCTACACCGCGCGCATCCGCTTCCGGTCGCCGGGCTCGCCGAAGTGACGCTCGCGTCACGGGCGAGAGCCGCCATTTTGTTGTCAATTCTAAATTCTTTAATTTATCTTCTTCCTTTTCTGCAAGTAAAATAATCAACAGCACGTTCCAATCCATCATTTTATTCATGAATGCATGTACACGTTTGGACACTCAAAAAATTGCAAAATGAATGACGGTGGTGTGTCGATTGTGCGCAGTCTAGCCCAAAATGCGCGCATCCGTGCGGCGACTCGCGCATCCACGCGCAGTCTCAGTTAGAAATTCGCCTAATGTGTCACGCGTTTAAAAAACTTCGCGGGCATGCTCTGCGCTGCACTCCGCCATATGTGCGCCGGCCCTTATCGTAAAATACTAAGGACACGGACGAATAGCCTTTTTAAGACTCTCAGGCAAAAAACGTAAACGGACGTAATCTTTATATCCTCCTCTACCACATTTTTTTACGATGCTATATTTAGAGGTGAATAAACTTATAAAAAAATATTATAGCGCAAAAGCTAACTGGCTAAGGCGGTAACTGGTTGGTGACCCATCACGTAACGGGAGGACTATACTTTTCTCAATTGACTTTTACAACTTTTACACGAATGTAAGCGGCTGCATTCAAATGCAAATGTGGTACAATCTTAGTGTAGTTATTACTTCTTTAACCGTTTGGTTGATTAAGTAACATGCATCGCAAACGAATAATATCAAGAAAGGTTACAAAATAAGAATTCTTATTTATAAAATGAATAATGGTTAAACAATCACTTAGATAAAGTAATTCACCAACTCGTCCCGCATGCCCATGGCCCATTTGGGACGAGTTGATGAAAATCAAAATAAATAATATTTTCATTCCGTAACTCGTCCCACGACGCCAGATAAAGTTACGTTGACGTTAAAAAAAACATTCTTAAAGATTTAAAAAAGGAATTTCTTTCTAAAAATTGACGGCACGGTTGGCGTAGTAGTGAGCGATTGACTGCTGCGCTGCGTCGCGGCCCGCGCGAGTTCGATTCCTATATGAAACAAATATTTGTATGGCATACAGTTGCTCCGGGTTTGGCTGTTTGTGTACGTAAGTTTAAATCTTTTTAAACGAACCCCAGATACAGGAGAAATTCCAAGTGTGGGGTAAGGTTTATCAAAAAAAAAATATAACAAGCCTGCTTCAGAGCCTTCTGGGTATTAAAACCCAACAATTCTTAGTCCTTTCTACCGTAACTAGTGATAAAATACTACACAAAAGAATTATTTATTGGATGTTTACACGTATATTTGGGTCGACATGGTTCCGTATAAAAACGGGCCGGCACCCACTTAATTCGGATCACGTGTGCGCTCGCAATGAGCTTGTAAACACATACATATGTACCGTCAACTACGCGATGACAATATTGTTTACACGCTCATCATTCAACCGATGTTTGGGATGAGTTGGGCCTTAATGTAGTAGCAAAGTTAGTATCTTTTGGAAAGGGAGTAAACCTCAAAACTTGGTATTTCATTCTTGGTTTCTACAGAACATTTATCATTAGAACACTTTGTATCAAAGCGAAAAAGAGAAAAATATTATTAACAATACTTCCTAATGCAATGAATTTATTTTTAAATAGTTGACGAGAGAGTTAAGAAATAATAAATATTGTTAAAATATACGATATCTATTAAATAAAAAGCATTTTACATATTAAAGTGGATCCAAGAGCTGCTCTCTTTATAATGCGGAGATGCTCCAATTTCTAGCATATTGTGTTACCGGGTCTCAGCAGTACCGGAACGTGCACTTCCTATTAGGGAAGTTTCCTTAGACTTATCAAATTATCCACAATGCTGCTTCAATAAAAAAGTTTGTATCACCTGACGACTTGTTATTCATAATTGATTCAACCGCCCGAAATATCAGAGAGCGACCTAATAAAGTATAGAGTGCCAGTTAATGTACAACTGAAGAACCGATGACCGCTCTAAAAATACGATAAGGAAGCTATCACCCGGCTGGTTATCGGCTCGGCAGACATTGGACCAACCGTTCATGAATAGTTAAAATGTGAACCTCTAAGGAAATGTTCACATGAATCGGAAAAATACATAGCAAACCTCAACTACGAGTCTCGCGGAAAACTCAATATTCCAAATTCAGCAAAGCTAACTGCTACATAAAACATTGCGGATTCAGTCGCCGATAGAGTTGTTGTTTAAATAAAAATCAGTTTCACGGGATGTGCAAGCTCTTTAGATGTTCGTGTGAGCTCGGGCTTATTGTGATGGAGGCATGCGCGGTGCGCGGCTGGCAGGGAAGCCTGGCTCAGTGGCTCTCGGCGCGACGGCTGGCCCGCGCGCGACCCCAGCGCGCCCGCCGCACCGCGTGCGTACTTACGTAAGTCACGCGAAAATAAAAATAATAAACTTAACACACAGCGCTCCGTGTGCTCGCATGTGATTTTAAATAAAGACCAAAGCGTTTTTCTCTTGAAACTACCAGTTCTAGTGAGTAAAGTGAGTGAACATATTGTGTTTGTTTGACATTTTGTGTGCCAATACGGACGGTACACATGTTTGTATGTAAGAACGTGATGTTTGGTGAGTAGACACACATGTGCTCTTAAAGGAATGTTGTATGTAGTCGTTGGCGGGTTTATTTTGTTAATTCTTTTTCCACACATTCGATGGACGGTGTCTACGGAAAGTCTTCGTATCTACTTGTTAATAATGAGAGAAGACCTACTTTAATTAATAAAAGTAAATTGAATAGATTCAACACGTTAAAATAAACAAGATGGATTAGAAACAAGATTGTTCGATTTTCTTTTTATTTTATTAAAGGAGATAGCCAAATCTCTTTCCGACGTTATCGTGGGTAATCGTTTTTCTGGTTCGACACAACTGAATAACCCCATTTTCTATAAAAATGTTTTATCTACATAAGTCTAATTAAATTCAACAATCAACATTTTTACTGTTCGGTTGGAAACGCGTCTCTACATAAAAGTATTGAATTATGATTTCATTACTACAATCACTTTTATGTACAGCGATTCTTAGGTACCAAGGTCGGCTACGACATCCATCTGTGCCTGGGAAAGGTTTTTATGCTGAGATGATGATCCAAGTACTCATTTTCACTCATCACTGTCACTATCACTACATATTATAAAACAAAGTCGCCCGCGTCTGTCTGTCTCTATGTATGCTTAGATCTTTAAAACTTCGCAACGGATTTTGATGCGGGTTTTTTTTTATAAATAGAGTGATTCAAGAGGAAGGTTTTAGAATATAATTTGCCGGCGGGCGAAGCCGCGGGCATAAGCTAGTTTAAATCATTCCTATAATTAGCAGATTAGTGGCGGCCCGTAACGGCCCTGATTTAGATTTGGAGGCTTCTCATCCAGACAGGTGTATTACTTTGAGCAATTTATTTCATCACCACTGCGCACTGCTCTCAAAACGGTGAAGGGTAACACCGTGAGCAAGCCAGCATGTCCCAGAACCGAAAATTCGAAGACACGTGACATCTACCATCGCGCACTCGGCCCGCGTGGTGGATACAAGCCATATTATATATTGAATATATTTCCTCTCATAGAGAGGAGGCCAGTGTCCCAGCAGTGGGAACATTATAGGCTGATACCGAAAACGGCTGTTATTTTTGGAGGCGGAGTTTTTTAATTGAAATTCTCTTCTTCTTAGTCGTTCACTCTTGACAGAGTGGTCGTGGTCATGAGGGATCACCCACAACAGCGGTCGCTGCCTTCGCGATCCTTTTCCACCGGTCTCTATTGGTCGCATGGCGCGCACATTCTGCCAGCCCTCTGGATCTTGGTGATAGATTTAATGGAGTCTGTCCATCGGGTTGGTGATCGAGCACGTGGTATCGTGCCTTCGACTCTACCCTGAATTACCAAACGCTCCATGGAATCATTGTTGGACGCTCCATGGAAAAATTGAAATTAAACACAAGAAAATGGTTTATCAATTAAATTGGCTTTATTTGAATGATCATTAAAATATACCATTTATGTTTGAATATGATTTCGGGCACGTAGGGCCCGTAACGCTGCGCCCGACCCGTACATGGTGTAATGTGGAGGCCTAATTTGCACATATTGGCCTCTAAAAATTATGCTGTGCCTATTTTCATCCGTGAAATATTTCTTTCATTTTTAAATTTTTGAAATTATCTTCTAATACTTATAAAAAATCGCCAGATTATTTCTTAAAACGTTGTCCTACGAGAATTTCTCAGCCATAAATTCCAATATCAAATAAGAAACAATTTAGACAATAACCGGGGCTTTAAGCGCGCCTTTATTCGACGAAGGGAGTCAAGTGGTTCTCAATCTATCGCGTTCGGCATTCTTGTTATATATTATATTATCAAGGTACGTCAAATACATGATATTGAAACTTAGTCCTTGACTTCTTATTTTTAGGGTACCGATTTTTAAGGCGACTACATGAGCTAAACGCTAGTTTTGTAATGCAAAAAAGCATATGAATCACAGGATTCACTGCAATAAACAAAACCAGAAAATATATGATAGTCTTCAGGATATATGCTAGTACGATATTGTTTTGAAAACATAATACAACTAACTTTATTCGATAGAAAAAAATCACGAACTTATCTCTAAAAAATTCTTTTATCGAGTAAAAACCATACTAAAATACATGCGATCATTCTGATTTTTTGGCAAATAATTCTACAAGCAACATATTAGCGTCATAGTGTTTTACTTTTTTAGTCCAATCAATAGATTTTTTGTAAATCGCAAAAAATCCGCTCATTTCGCACTATTCGGCCCGCAGTGACTGACGTAACAACCACTTTGTAGTGCAAGCTGATTAGAACCTTATTCTAATAGTATTTCAAACGAAGTTTGAACCACCACAAATATAGTTGCTAATTTAACTCCTGTAGTCGCCTTAAAGGAAAACTAAAAACTGCTTCCTTGGCTCAGTGGTCATAAGTGCTACTACTGAATATGAGGTTCTGGGTTCGATACCCGAGTCGGGCAAAGTGGTAAAGGTTTTTTCCATCGGGAATTTATCAGTAACAGCCCAGAGTTTGGATTTATGCCCGGTTGATGGCAATAGCCTCCCTTGGTAAGACTGATTGAACTTTTGATGTACTTACATTTCTACCTAACCCTTCGGAAATTAAAGGCGTGAAGTTATTATATAATATTAAACCTTCATAAGATCACTATCTTGTGAGTCTGTCACAAAAGTTTTTCTCGAAATCTATAAAGCTGTGGAAAATGAATTTTGGAATTATATCGGGCCTCGATGACGCGTATTCGGATCACCGATAAGTCTTTTGCTTTTAAACTTCTACGAAAGTCAATGTAAAGCATTTTGAACACTAAGACATTATTTTCTTTAGAGAGTAGTTCCTAGAATCTATGCGGGAAAACTCGCAAACAAAAGTTAGTTTCTATTTTGCCTTTGTAGGAGTATGAATGTATTTTCATCGATAAGACGGAAAAGAGGGAATTATTCCATATTTTCTGACTGCTTACAAAATTCCTGGATTCGTATCCGAGCGCTAGACTAACTAACAACAATATATATAGTCTCCGCCAGATAAGTAAGAATTAAAGGTCACTAACCCGCATACATCTATTCAAATACATAATTCCAAAAACAGAAATAATGTCATAAACTTGTTCCAAACGACCTTTATCGTATTCCTTGACTTTTTTTAGTAATAAAAAACGATTAATAATGTATTGTATTACCTACGCAGAGAAAATAAGGAAAGAGCAATGACCTTTAATTCTCACTTATCTGGCGGAGACTACAACTATCACCGTTCATGATCATTTTCCTGCTCTTATCCCACGTTGCTTGGGCTCGGCGCAAAATGTTTTTTTCTTCCGTTCCCCTCTGTCAACCAGCACGCTATGATTTACTTCTTTATCTTTCAAATCCTTTCTCACACAATCCATCCATCGTTTCTTTAGTCTTCCTCTTCCTCTCCATCCATCAACATTTATATTCTTCACTCTTTTTGCCACATGCGATTCATCCCTCCTCAACACATGTCCATACCACGACAGTCGATTCCTTTTCAACTTTTCTGTTCTCGTCTCGTTCCTTATATACCTTATCCATTCTTGTCACACCACACATCCACCTCAACATTCTCATCTCCGCTACATGCAATCTTCTTTTTCAACCATCTTTTTCACAGCCCAGGATCCATCATACATTACGACAGGTCTATTCACGGACTTGTACATTTTCCCCTTTAACTTGAGGGGCATCCCCGGGTCGAAAGTTGTTTCAGTGACCTGTCGCCATTTCATCCATCCTGAGTTGATCCGGTGCGTTACGTCTCGATCTACTTCGCTATCCCCTCGGACAAGCGACCTATCACCGCAATGTTAAAAATGACAAATAATGTTCATTCTCTACTAGTTAATCTTTGGGTTAAATGGGTAAAGATTGTGCAAAATGGGTCAAACCTACATACAAGTCGATCGTGTTGAGATTTGTTTTAGAACTACGAAACGTATTGAAAGCGACAGCTTTTTGGCTACGCCGTGGTCAGCTAATGTGTCAATTGGTTTTCGACTATAGCAGTTCTCAGGATCAGCTGTCCAGCAAGAGCAGCAGTGGGAGCAGTGGTGGTCCAATGGTGATTATGAGTTGGAGGTCGTTGGTTTAAACCCAAGCAGGCGCATTAGTTTGTGTCATTTATCAATTTAATCACCTCCACCTCTCCTCTACCAATTATTATTTATTTATTTATTTACTGCTTTCAAAACTGTGAAGGAAATGTGAGGAAACGTTCTAGAAAATGAGAAATGTTCTAGAACCAAATATACGACGACACGTGCCTTCACCGGGCCAGCGTGTTGGATAGCCCATTCCCCCTCATAAAGAAAAGGTCCCAGCAGTGAGAATGCCAGAGATCGCTCTAATACCCGATTAAGAGCAAAAGACTCACCCTAACACATTGGACTTGTAGCACAGTTGCTGTCTACGGCTGTGGAGCATACAGTTTTGACAAATGTTGCAGTCAATAGTGGTTCTGACCTCCGTAACAGTGTTGAGTGTGACATACATTTCTACAATTTATTAATAAAAAAGTTGCAGCACAAAAAAGTAAATGATTAAATGTATAGTACAGCTGATTTGTTTTTCATAAGCGACGAAAGTTTCAATGTCAATTGCTTGTAATAATAAAGAGGTTGTGCACCCGTATGATAAATACGAGTAATTCATTTTTATTCATACCAGTCATTCATATTTATAGCCGCGTTGACACCATCAGAATAATATGCTCGGATAGCTACTCGGACACAACCCGTATTGTGGCGGGTTGCCACATACGAGTGCGCTCGGATTATGGGTTGCCACAATACGAGTTTCGTCCGAGTAGCTATCCGAGTCCACTCAGTCCGAGCACACTCTGATCGTGTCAACGCGGCTTAAAGGACGTTGTCATATTTCACGTAAGGGTCTTTTACATTCATAATCGCGACTTTGTCGAATTATTTTGTATTATAACAAAAAAAAAGATAATTGGAAAATAATTCATATGACAGTTGATTCTTTGGTATGGTCTTACTAGCTGACCCGCGCAACTTCGTCTGCGTCACATAATATAGCTTATGACATGTCATTTTGTGCATTCAATTATGAACAAAAACCTTTTAAAATCAATATTGCTTATCTCCCATAACATACGGCGTGATACTATGTAGCCTAAAGCCTTCCTTGGTTTACAAAGAACAATTTTGCTTAATTTCTATTCAATCTATCCAGTAGTTTTGGCGTGAAGCCGTACCATACACACAGACTAACAGACAAGAATTCTAAAAAGTCACTTTTTGTCATCAGTTACGTTTTTCTAACAAAAGCCACTTATTTTTTCTTGAAAATTGTCAATGTACAGTTTTTCATTCGTTACTGTTTTATTATATGTATAGATGCATACCTTAGAGTTCTGCGATGTAAAGAACACCTTAATGTTTAATATCTAAAAAGAATATTGAGTAGTAGGTATCTAGTATAAGATAGAACATTAATCTTCGCAGGAATGGAAACTATTCCGAGTTTTCGCAATGGTTTACATGAATACAGACAAGCAAAAACGAACAAGATTTTTAATTACTGCTGCTGAAAAAGCCTAAACACATGTTTTTTTTCGTTTTTTTTTTTTTTCGTTAACGGACAAACCTCTTGCTGGCACAAAATATCTATCTACAAAGTACAAACATACATAAACTTACGGCTTTTCTCATGCGGGAAGGCAAAAACTGCAGTATGACATCTCCTACGATCCTAGGTACTTTCTCTCTCTCGGTTCATACGTACATCTGAGGCCCTAGCACGAGCCTGCCAGGGCTGCGGGAGTATTCGAAAGAGATACCGTGGCCCTGGAACATAAAGGGCTAAGAAGGAACATGGATGGGTTTTAGTCAGTAAAAGTCTGACTCTCAAGGGAGAGTCAGACTTTTACTGACTAAAAGCCCCCCCCGTTCTTGGCGGAGTAGAAGACCACTCCGCCAAGAACGGGAGGGGTAATTGATTTAATGAAGATTTCTGAAAAAAGGCCGTAGCAAGAATTTTGACGTTTTTCGTAACTCTAATACGTCAATTTTTGAATGGAAATTTAATAATCCTACAGTTATTTAGTTAATTTTTTTGCAATAAGCACAATCAGTATCATTCATAGATATGAATAAATTCTTAAATTATGAGAATATATATGTATAATTATTGTTATCAGTGGATACAACTCACCCTGATCCGTGGCTAACCAGATCTGATACTGTGATCGGTGGAGGTCTAACCCATTGTGAAACGTGTATTTTTTTTAAATTTTAAAATTGACGTATTTATGTTTGTTTGCGGCGTAATTAGACCTGTCGTACTGTATGGATCGGAATGTTGGGCTGTGAAGAAGATGGATGAAAAAAGATTGCATGTAGCGGAGATGAGAATGTTGAGGTGGATGTGTGGTGTGACAAGAATGGATAAAATAAGGAATGAGTATATTAGAGGAAGTTTGAAAGTTGCGCCAGTTACAGAAAAGTTAAAAGGGAATCGACTGTCTTGGTATGGGCATGTGATGAGGAGGGAAGAATCGCATGTGACTAAAAGAGTGATGAATATAAATGTGGATGGATGGAGAGCGAGAGGAAGGCCAAGGAAAAGATGGATGGATTGTGTGAGGAATGATATGAGGGAAAAAGGTGTAAATGATTGCGTGACGGTTGACAGAGGAGAATGGAAGAAGAAAACGTGTTGCGCCGACCCCAAGTAACATGGGATAAGGGCAGGAAGATGATGATGATGTTTGTTTGCGGCGCGCACTACGAGTGCGCGCCGCCTAGGGCCTCAGGTCACACTCGCACACCTGTTGTGAGAATTACATACATCTATCTATGTTAAAAATGTTAAAATTAACAAGGTCGATGTAAGTAGATAGTATAACTATGACGTTAATTTGCTTGGGATGTACCTTTATCTCGAAAACTTCTAAACATAAATTATGAAAATTCCAATAACCTTATAGAGATACACAAATATGAGCGAGTGAAGCGTAAGCGGGTGGTTAGAACAATGTAAACAAGAATTTTGTAACATTATGTAGTACATGAAAATATTAACATCGATTAGCTTATATTTATTGTTAGTTCATGTAAATGCGGTTGTTCACCAAGGTAGGTTGTTTTTCAGTCTCGAGCTTTTGAATATTAAAATAAATGCATGTACTAAACCATCATAATATACAGGGTGGAACGCACAAGCGGTTACTATGTATTCAGTAGGTACATTATTATGAAAATCAAAATTTCTATGAAAATAGAAAATTTACATGGTGATGCCGAAGTGCCAATAACACCTAACTGACAAAGTAAAAAAAACGTTCAATTTCTTAATAAATTAAAAAGTAGAGTTTTTAAAGTTAGTTAGGAGGTAATGCCATAAAATAGACACGTTGGTATAATTGGGAGGTATTTCCACGTTTTATTTGAATGCTGTTGCAATTAAAATACACTTAGAAGATTTCACAAAAACATGCGAATAACGCCTTTAAATTCAAAACGGTAAAAACGTGAATTTCTCGAAAAATGTCAGTTAGGAGGTATTGGCACTTCACCGTCGATGGGTAATTAAAAAAAAACCGTGACCGTGTTGATAAAGCGCTTTTGTAAGAATCAGCTGTTTTTTTTTTAATTTATAGAAGCTTGGATAATTCAATTTGTTGTCGAACACATGACTTTTAATGGCATTCTAATGATATAGATGTTAATCAGGCTTTAAGAATGGATTTTCATATAAAACACAAAATAACGTAGGCTAAGTAACGTATGTGACTGCCTCGTTGGTTTTGTGGTCACAATTGCTATTGTTGAGCTTGAGGTCCGGGGGTTCGATTCCCGGATCGGGCAAATTGTTTTTGGGTTTTTTCATCAGAAATTTCTCAGTAACAGTCACGGAGCCTGGATTTGTGCACGATAGGCCCCATAGGTATAACATAGAACTTAAACTTAACTGTGAACATGTATGTGTACTATTAGATACACTCGGCACAATATTAGTTTCCCACACCTATTCCACCTGTCATGTCAGAGAAGATTTTTCGGTGTGTCGAATCGAGGATAATTGAAATGGTAAGAATTTGCCTTATGCTGAGGCTCGACAAAGTACCTCAACACCTTTACCAAAAGCGTGCAAACAATTTACACTTCTTTTACTTATTCTTGTGTTATTTAAGATTACTATACATCTCACTGAAATGCTTGAAAAGTTTAAAACACAGTTATACACCATGATTTGCTTTACCAAATGTCAAAAGTAGTGACTGTGACGTGTAATTGAATCATGAGAAACTAGAATTTGTCGATAAAACGGTTTTCTTGGGAATGACGCTCGACTCAAGGTCCTCATTTAACATCTCTTGCAGGACGGCTGAGCTCAGCAGCATATGCTGTTAGAAAAATCCGTCAATTTACAGATGTTGATACGGCGAGGCTAGTCTATTTTAGTTATTTTCATAGTATTATGTCATACGGTATTTTACTATGGGGACGGGCTGCAGACATCGAGTATATATTTATTCTGCAGAAAAGAGCCATCAGAGCCCTATATGAATTACGTAGACGCGATTCTCTAAGAGAACTGTTTAAGGAAATAAATATCATGACAGTACCTTGTCAATACATCTATGAGAATATCATGTACGTTAGGAAAAATCTGCATTTATTCAGTAAAAGAGGTGATAGACACCACTATAATACTAGAAATAGGGATCAACTAGTAAAGCCAGGTTTCAGGCTTGCTAAGGTAGATTCATCTTTCATGGGGTACTGTTTAAAATGTTACAATAAAATACCTACCCACATTCTACAACTAAATGAGACGAAATTTAAATCTTGTATAAAACGCACACTATGTAGTCAAGCATATTATAAGTTAGGGGATTACATTAATGATAAAAATGCTTGGCTCAATGCTGGTCCTGCTCCACAACCATAGGGGAAAACTAATTGGGCAAATTATGGTGGTAGCTGCAGAAGATTGTAAAAATATCCTTGCTTTGTATAGACTCAATCTCTTAGTATTGTATAATTGCATAGCTCATGTGTGAGTACCATGTAGTTATCTTTCATTGACTTGAATATGCCTTGCTGGCTGAGAGAATGTCATGCTCACTCAAATGTCTCGCTGATGGTGGCGGGTGTGTCGGGTCATTTAGTTCCCTTCTATCTGGTTGAGTTGAATGGCGCCGATACATGCGTCATGTTCGTGTACGGGCGCTGTCAGTTGGGACTGGTCATCTCTTAACTGCCATGGTTCATTTTAATTACCTACTTTATTTATACATTTTTGATTTAATATTTTGCTCTGGACGCTCTTAATGTGCACGTCTTTCTACATCGTTCTCACATATATGTATAATCTCAACATGAATGAGGTAACCAAGATTTTGTAACAATATTTTGATTTAAAAGAGTGTCCATAGAGTTTCTTGCCTGTTCTTCTCCATCGAGATCTACGCTATAGGGAATGGGCAACTACAGTACTTTCTCAAGTTATTATGTCTTGTGAGTGGGACTGTAGCTTTGTTTTCTTTTGTATCTTTGACATTCAAAAGTGCCGTAATGGTCTAATTGAAATAAACGCTTTGAGTTTGAGTTTGAGTATCAGAAAAGTCTGGAAATATCTTTCGCTAAAAAAAAATCAGCTGTCTCGTAATGTTGGGTCAACCCGCTGATTATGTTTTTGCGTTCACAATGATGGTCCCGTGGAGTTTGTTTGGTTTGATATTGATACCTCGTCCATAAATATGGCCACATTTTCTGATGCATGCTTTACTCTATAGCAATTTGTTTTAATGTCTATGTTACGGCTAATACCCGAAGTGCGGCTACACCTAGTTTTAGCCGGCTAAAACTAGGTGCAGCAGGCCATATGCGGCTAAACCTAGGTGTATCCTCATATCTTCGGTTAGAACTAGGTTTAGCCTTCATCATAGCGGCTAGAACTAGCTGCAGCCACACACCGGTGGTTAAACTTAGGTGTATCCTATTATTTTATCATCGCCTGGAACTAGGTTTTCAGTTCAGTAATGAGGTGGTTGATGACAAACTAGTTTTGCCTAGGCTGACTTGGGGCACCCCAACACAGATAGATTAGGTTAGAAGGGTATGGCGAGCCCGCCATACCCTTCGTGGTTATTTTTTTATATACCATTTAGAAGTAGGAGCCCCGATCGCGGGGCCCGTTTGACCGGTTCTCCCTCGACTCCGATGCATCTGCGGGGGTAATACGAAATCTAATCAATCGGGAAACGCAAGATAAGAATCTCAAAACAAAACCAATAATTATTATTTTCGTCCTGGTCACAGCACTGCTACGGCTTTAGTTAACGTGACCGATGACATACGTTTAGGCATGGAGAAAGGAAATCTGACAGTTCTCTGCTTATTGGATTTTAGTAATGCGTTCAACACTGTTGATTTCGATATCCTGCTTGGCATACTTCGCTCACTTAACATATCTCCAACGGCGATTGACTGGTTTCGTAGTTACCTGTATGGGCGCCGGCAACGTGTATGTATAGAAGGGTCTTGCTCTTCTTTGTGTTATACTTCTGCGGGTGTACCTCAGGGTGGCGTTTTATCTCCTTTACTCTTCGCAATTTTTATAAATTCTATTTCCACAAGACTTCTTTTTTCTTACCACCTTTATGCAGATGATCTGCAAATTTACCGGCAAGTAGCATCTTCAGATATGGCTGATGCAATTGATATAATCAACAAGGACATGGTTTCAATCTGCGAGTGGAGTGAGGCACATGGGTTGCAGGTTAACCCGTTGAAGACTCAGGTCATTGTTGTTGGTAGTTCAAGGATGATCTCCAAGATAAACTGGTCGCAGCTTCCCCATGTTAAATTTAAAGGAACTGCTATTCCAATAAGTGAGAAGGTCAAGAACCTTGGGGTTTGGATTGACAAGAATCTTTCCTGGGGTCCTCAGCTGCAGGACGTAAGTCGCAAAATATTCGCATCTGCCAAGTCCCTGAGACGATTGCGGAACTTTCTTCCAACTGCCACTAAAACTGCGCTGGCTCAATCTCTTTTACTTCCCATTCTTGACTACGCTGATGTCAGTTATCTCGATCTCACTGAGCACAGCTAGACAAACTTGAGCGACTTCAAAACTGTTGCATAAGATTTATATTTGGCTTGCGCAAATATGATCACATTTCTGAATTTCGTACAAAGCTCAAGTGGCTTCCTATACGTTTTCGCCGTAATTCTCATATCCTGTTTCAGCTATACAGTATTCTGTTCAATCCTACAACCCCCTCTTATCTTAAAGAACGTTTCAAGCTCCTTCATGACACACATAATAGATATCTGAGGTCATCGGAAAACTTAAGACTAGAGATGCCGATGCATTCCACCAGTTTCTATGACAAGTCTTTTACAGTTCAAACAGTTCGTTTATGGAAAGCTTTGCCAGTGGCTATAAGGCGTGCTCAATCTCTGCCAATTTTTAAAAGCATGTTAAAAAAACTGTATCTCTCTCCTTAAGCTTAATTTTCATTTTTTTAGGTATTTAGTTCTTCGCACTTAATTCTTGATCATAAAAAAAAAAAAAGAAATAATAATAATAAAAATGTATTTAGGTATTTAAGTGTAATATGTTTTATGTATGTATATGTAAGTATTTATTGTATATATTATGTAAATGGTACACCACAGGCTACCTGCAGTATTGTCTCTCCTTCCCCCTTAAATCCATCCAAAGGTTGTCTTTAAAAGATCGCTTTTAACGATAAGACCGCCCATTGTGTCACCCCTTTTATAATGTTTTACATTTGTATCTGTAATTTTTTTGGTGTACATAATAAAGAGTATTCTATTCTATTCTATGCTTAACCGAACTAAAAACCTAGTTCTAGCCGATGACAAATAAGACACACCTAAGTTTAACCACCGGTGTGCGGCTGCACCTAGTTCTAGCCGCTATGATGAAGGCTAAACCTAGTTCTAACCGAAGACAAGAGGATACACCTAGGTTTAACCGCATATGGCCGGCTGCACCTAGTTCTAACCGGCTAAAACTAGGTGTAGCCGCACTTCGGCTATTAGCCGTAACATCTATATGAGAGAAGGCTCGTGGCTAAATAATAACAGCCGCTCGGGTCGATCTTTAGGTTAAGCCGTGCTTAACTAGGTTGGTCTGTGGATGGGTGACCACCCTTACATACCGAGTTACCTCCGTGCTTCGGAAAACCCGATAAGCAGTTGGTCCCGGCTGACAATTGAATATCTTTGACAGTCGTTACAGGTAGTCAGTGGCCCAAAAGGTCTTTTTTTTTTTTTCGGATGGGAAATCGTCAAATGACTCCTTCCGGTCTGGGCGGAGCAGGAGGGAGTGTCAGACTTTTACTGACTAAAACCCATCCATGTTCCTTCATCGCCCTTTGTGTTCCGGGGACACGGTATCTCTTTCGAACAGTCCCGCAACCCCGGCAGGCATCGGACCTTACGGACCCCTTCCTTTTTGCTGACTCTCTTTGAGGCGCGCGTGGAACACGAACGCGCCGTCGACATGGCCTGTCGTCATGAGACGGACGGACGGCGAGCTAGCCCATAGCCCACCGTCCACAGGCCCGCGCCTACGGTGCCCGGGGGCCACGTGGTCGCCACGATAGGCAGTCGCTCCATGTAAAATACTAGTATTCAGCTGCATCCGGTATACCAATAGCGGTTCTGTGTCGCACAACATAATCATTAATATTTTGTATCTACCTACTACTCGCAGCTAGATTGAGACTTATCATAAACAAAAATGTCCGACATCACTTTGTTTTGTTCTTGATTCTTTGAGTCTAGTCTAGACAGACTTCATATTTTACTTAGGCTCTATAAAATATCACACGACTGTAGGTAACTCTTTTGGACTCGTATATACAACCATAACTTTGATATATTATTTTGTCCCTTGTCTCAGTCAATGTAGTGTAGGTTACTACAACATGTTTTTGAAACAAAGTGGGTTTATTTATATACCTATCTACTTACGTACGACCCGTAGGTACCTGCTTTATTATATTTATATTTACTTAGGTTTAATTTGAAGGTATTAGGCACGCATGAAAACCTTTCGAAATAAATACTCTAAATGATTGTGAATTCCGTTTTTAAATCTGTTGCGTAATTTAAGATAACAACGCGTCCACACCTACAGTAGGGGAGTTGGGGGAATTGGGAGTCACTTAAGGGAAACTCGTTATTATAATCACTAATGATCAGTCTTATAATTTGTTCAAATTGACTTATCTTTAAAAACTAATCAGGAATCGATTTATATAAGTCTTTTTTGGCTATCATTGCCATAAACGTAATTATAATTAAAAAACAAAAAAGTAGCTTTGACTCCAATTACCCACATGTAAGGGAAATGAAAGTCAGTCCATGTCCAGTACGAGTCAAAATTATAAAACGGAGAAAGTAACAAAATCTCTTTTAACAAAATAATAAGAATTAATAAATTGAAAAGTTACAAATGATAAACCAATGGAATAACAAAGAATAGTAAATAAATCGAGTGAAATGCAAAAATCACAGCGATAGTGACTTGGATCAACAAATCCTGTACATGCCTCATGGGCCCATCCAGGACAGAGTTTTATCTCTTCGAGGCATATCGTACACACAGACTGATAACTTTGTCTCTCTTTTTCCTAACGTTTCATAGCTTGACTCTCATTACCCCAATGACGGTTTGTTTGCTAGATTTGAATTATTACACAAAAAACATCTGAAAATCTAATAACTTGCATTAATAAATATAAGTTTAGTTCCAGTACTACGCTTTGAAATTATTTTATACGAAAATTTAACAAATATAGATAATCACGTTTTCAATCGAAATTTCGGAAATTTTCGAACGGTCCCTGACCTGTGACACGTGCCTCGCTACCGGTGATGCGAGCATGACTTTCGGGCCGCGTATTGACCAGTGCGGGAGGGTTGCAGAGCTAAGCCCCGTGCGACATAGCCATATTCTGTAAAGCTTAAGGTTCAATTAATTTTTAATTGACCCCCATTGCCCACTGACTCTCATTCCCCCCGGCTCCCCTACAATAGATTATGATGAACTAATCCCGATATCAAGCATGATATTTCAACAACTTATTAATTTAGTCACACAGGAAACAAACCATAAATTTGTATCAAAATTTAACTTAGTTATAAAATCACT
Organism: Xestia xanthographa; assembly: GCA_905147715.2. Taxonomy (NCBI): domain Eukaryota; kingdom Metazoa; phylum Arthropoda; class Insecta; order Lepidoptera; family Noctuidae; genus Xestia; species Xestia xanthographa. The sequence goes on along the minus strand of LR990642.1, from coordinate 21,930,102 downwards.
TACTAGAAAATTATCATAACGACCGTTATGATATTTTTTTTGATTTTATAACTAAGTTAAATTTAGTTTAATTTATTTTTTTTTTTTTTTTTTTGGAGGAGCTCGTGGCTAAATAATAACAGCCGCTCGGGTCGATCGTTAGGTTAAGCCGTGCTTGCCTAGGTTGGTCTGTGGATGGGTGACCACCCATTACATACCGAGTTTCCTCCGTGCCTCGGAAAGCACGTTAAGCCGTTGGTCCCGGCTGTCATTTGTAGATCTTTGACAGTCGTTAGGTAGTCAGAGGCCCAAAAAGTCTGATAACCAGTCTTACCAAGGGGTATCGTATTACCCGGTAATAACTGGGTTGTGGAGGTCAGATAGGCAGTCGCTCCATGTAAAATACTGGTATTCAGCTGCATCCGGTAAAACTGGAAGCCGACCCCAATATAGTTGGGAAAAGGCTAGGCAGATGATGATGAACTAAGTTAAATTTACCCCTTACGCGACCCTTATGCTTTCAAGTGAGGGCGATTCGTTAACTGACCCAAATTAATTTGAACTCAGATGACACACAAAAACGCCACTGTATGGTCAGCTCTAAAATGAAACAAAATAGTTTTGTTTATCAATGGGTACCCACTGACCCAATCAAATAAACCCCGATACAATGTAACGTCGCATCAGGCAAATTAGTCCACAATACATGGAGAGGTGATACTGCTAAATAGGTCGGACGATACGGCGAGACCTTTTCACAAATTATTAATTTACTCACACGGGAAACATGCCTAGGATAAATTGTAATTAATTTATTACTTTAATTCAAATTCAACTCAAACGCAAAGCACTTACTTCAAATAGGCCAGTTACAAGCACTTTTCAATTGATAAAATCTAAAAGATGAAGTTACAGTTTATCTACAAGATTATAATACTTGTGATTTCATTCCTAAGCGTACATCTCTATGGAGAAGAATGGACAAGAAACTTCGTGGACACTCTTTAAAATCGAAATATTGTTATAAAACCTTGGTTTCATCATTCATATTTTATTTATCAATGGGCATCTGATTCAATCAAACAATCCCCGATACAATGTAACTTCACATCAGGCAAATTAGTGCACAATTTGTGAGCGGTGACACCGCTAAATAGGTCGGACGACACGGCTGGTAATGCAACATTTCTCCTTCGACTAGCACTTTCATTTTTTGTATGCAAGTGACAATGCCAAAAGTTTTGCGCACTGCGTCTCCTTCCTCCTCAGCTGAATATGTATGGGACAGACTTGCCAATTCAAATTCGGTTACTTTATTCACCACATTGCAGTCTTATTGGAATTTTCAGCCGCGATAATCCCCTTTTTGTTATTTAAAACATCTGCGCTCCAATTTTATGTTTTAGTGCGCATTTATGAAGGAGGAAATGACGTTTTGCGGTATGAATAGAATTAAGATTTTGTACGTAAAGAAATATGAAGGTAGAGAAGTTAACAGTCGATGAAAATCTTCATTTTGCAACTAGAAACACTTCAGAATCATAATCTGCCCAGCTTTTTTACAACTACGTTGGGGTTGGCTTCCTGTTTAACCGGATGCAGCGGAATACCATAGTATATTTTATATATTATTACTGTATATATATTTATTATATTTACATAGAGTATTTCACATAGAGTGACTGCCTAACGGACCTCCAGAACCCACTGTATAATACGATATTGTACCCTTGCTTGGTAAGACTGGTTGTCGGACTTTCGGGTCACTGACTACGGGCCACCTGTAACGATTGACCAAGATCTACAAATGACAGCCTGTGACCAACGGCTTAACGTGCTTTTCGAGGCACGGAGGAAACTTGGTATGTAGTGGATGGTCACCCATCGACGGATCCACCTAGGCAATCGCAGCTTAACCCGAAGATCGACCCGAGTGGCTGTGATTATTGAGCCACGAGCTCCTCCAGCACTTCAGAATGTTAGTAAAATAAAGTCTATGCTAAAAGTTCTACTTTGTTTTTTTAACGTGTTTCTACGGTAGCTGAGTAAATAATACAATATTTTCATCACTGAAGTTACAATACATTCCTACCTAATTATATAGAGAGAAAATAAAAAACAACAACAGAATAAATTAAAAATAACTTTCCTCTTTCGGTTTGTTTATGTTTTCAATATTGGCATCGTAGTCGTAGCCCTCATAATTTAATTATGAGCAAAACTAAAGCTTTGCTGGAAGACCTTCGCTGTAATTAATTCGTAAATAAATTATCATGGGCCGAGTAAAACTCAGTACATTTACAACAAAGTATTAAAGCAGTAATGAGGACTCCGTTGCTAATGATCAATGTATGATCATGGACTTTGTAAAACATATTCCGTAAATTAGATTTTTACACTGTTGTATTGAATGCAGTTGCTTTTGCAGTTTTGCTCTGTAAAATGGCAAGTCCAAACTCCAGGAAAGTGATGAACATGATATAACATCACGCCTGTAATCCCCAAAGAGTTAGGCAGAGGTGTACCTAATAGTTACCCCACATTTCACCAGTTAAGTTTAAGTCCCATGTAATAAGGGCCGAGCCTATTGTCATCAACCGGGCACAAATCCAGACTCCGAGGCTGCTACTGAAAAATTCCTTAAGGAAAAACCCATTAACACTGCCCGACCTGGGAACCGAACCCAGGACCTCATGCTCAGCAGTCAAGCTTGCGACCAAAGTTGAATAATTACGAAATGGGATTCAATGTATGAAGATCAAAATAGTTACGAAATGGGATTCAATGTATGAAGATCAAAATAGTTACGAAATGGGATTCAACGTATGAAGATCAAAATAGTTACGAAATGGGATTCAATGTATGAAGATCAAAATAGTTACGAAATGGGATTCAATGTATGAAGATCAAAATAGTTACGAAATGGGATTCAATGTATGAAGATCAAAATAGTTACGAAATGGAATTCAATGTATGAAGATCAAAATAGTTACGAAATGGGATTCAATGTATGAAGATCAAAATAGTTACGAAATGGGATTCAACGTATGAAGATCAAAATAGTTACGAAATGGGATTCAATGTATGAAGATCAAAATAGTTACGAAATGGAATTCAATGTATGAAGATCAAAATAGTTACGAAATGGGGCTTTTGTGATGCTGTTTTGTTTAGTTGTCGAAATGGGAAAGTTATGAGATGGGCCGGAGCCCACTAGACCAACGAGGCAGTCGGTCTTTATTTTATATACTGGCTGAAAAACGAGTTTTCTGTAGAAAGCTATCGATGCCTACGATCTACAGCTGACTAGAAAACAATAACTTTATAAGAAAACATACAACAATTGTATTTTCCGAATTTTATACCTTCGTTATTTCTGCCAGTTTTTCTTCTTGAGTACCTATTCATAGGAACGTATTTCCGGAAGCTCATTATTTTTGAAAACAACCACTTTAATGGGCATCATTATTTTTTTACTAGGAAATACGATCTTATCGCATCATGTAAGTTTCGAGACCGCAGTTGGAATCCAAAAAGGCTATAGTACTCTGGCCTGCAAAAATAAGTAAACTTTTAAAATTGCAATAACTTTTTAAGAGTCCTATTACATTTTTTACACAAATTCATGATTTTTGACGCAGTAATTTTCAGCATCAGTTAGATATTTTAATTATTTGCTTATGAATAACAATAGTGCCATTCTCTTTCTTGTATGTTGGAGTTACACATTTTCATTTTTCTTTTCGTGTAATTTACTATAAATATTTTACGAACTCAGTTTGCAAGAAAAACCGTCGGCGATGGAACTTTGACGCTCAAATTCACATTGTTACATGCAATTCTTATAAAAGCTAAAATTACTGAAAAATAAGCTGAATGTTTTACTTGTTTATTGGAGTTTTAGAATTTCTTTAAATTCCTTGACTTTTCACGGAAAAAATCGTAAAGAAAGCGTAATTTAAGCCATAAATGTCTTGATTCAGCGTCCATTATATTCCAAATAAACTAAATATCATCAAATAAATTAATATGATATAAAACTTCAATCTACAATGAATAAGTTTCATTAGTTTTCGTTTGTCAATATAATAAGACAAAATTACAATAAATAAAATTAAAGTACTATAATTCTGCGTCAATTCAGGTCGCTCCTCAGTCTCATGTCAGTCTCGTTTCTAATTTTCGTCAGTATCAATCGACAATCATCCGGAGATCGCTATTATTATCAACTCGTATACGCCGACCGAAATAATTTGATCCAGTAAAAATCAAAAATTTGCGTAAAAAATGTAATAGGACTCTTAAGTACACAAGATATACTTTCGAAACAAAAAGGACTCGAAAAAGAGTTTAATTTTGTACATAAGAACTAATAAAGTTGTCAAAAAATTCTATAAAACATTTTTTATTTTAAATCTTAACTTCTATAGTTTAGAAAAATTGAAATTTTAAAAGTGTAGTTTTGCAGGCCAATGTATAGATAGCCTTTCGGGCTTTACAGGCGTGATGATGTGTTAAAAACAAAACGTTGAACAAAAACCGCCGAAATTGTGATGGGGACCTCTTTCATTTCATTTTATTACTTGTTGTTTTAGCGGTCACTCTGTGAACCTGTTGTATCCTTTGGGCATAGAACCCTAAAAATATAGTCTTATCCATTTGTTTTAGTGTGGGACCTTAGTGAGTGACTCTTGCGCCATCACATCTACCAATCTCATCGTGTGCTGTCGCTGCAGACGCGGCGTAAATATAGTACCTTTATGGAAACTATTCGAACCGTTAGGGGTTAAAACTCTGTGGTGAAACGCCGTGCTGGGGTCCGAGTGCTCACAGACTTTTTAAGGAAATTTCGAAACGCCCAGCTGACGGTTACCATGACCCAAAGGCTGGCTTTTACCTTGGTCAGAGGCTAAGTGTTGCCATACAACGTGGCAACGCCGCCAGTATCTTGGGCACATTACCAGCTGGCGGCGTTAAGGAGGAGATTTTTGATGCCCTTTCACAGGTTTTTGTTATTTTATTGAATAGTTTTTAATTGTAATGATGTACATCGTTAGTTTACTCTACTTATTAATTAAAAAAGTTTTATTTAGAACACAGTGTGAAATTAAACACGATGGACATTTCGGGGTCTACAGTAAAATACCAGTTGGTAGCGTTGAGGAGGAGTTTTTTAATGCCCTTTTGTAGTTTTTTGTTAGTTAATTGAATAGTTTTTAATTGTAATAATGTACACCGTTAGTTTACTCTACTTATTAATTTAAAAGTTTTATTTAGAACACAGTGTGATATTAAACACGATGGACATTTCGGGGTATCTATGTACAGTAAACTGGACAAATTAATTACTTCGTCCAACACAGTACAAAATGTACAGGTGTTTTAGCTATGTACCGAGCCATATGCCAACTCCATCATGTGACATTATTAAGGAACACCAAAACTAATATCCAAGTTAATGACATAGCGCACACTGAATACTTCGTAATTATGAAATACCAGCGCTACCAACCTGTTAATTATACGTGTATTCATACATCTACGCACTAGATACATTTGATGTAAAGGTAGTGGATTGAATTGATTTCCTTTGAACATTGAATCTTTTGTGTAGGTAAATTGAAAACGGTAAATTAAATTTTATTCAAATGCGTGTAACTCTTTGTTGCTATGGTTCTAAATTATAGAGAAAGTTATTCATTTGGGTTTCCAGTACTTATTAATTATTCTAAAGCAATTTAGCAATGCCAAAAAACACTTGGGGACAAGAAAAACCAAGACGCAGTGTTGGTACGTGATTTTGTCGGCCGGCAAACTATTTTTGAATTTTCTAGTATTTCTTGTACAAACTATAAAAAATGTCATTTCTGCGGTTGTAAAACTAGTGATATCTTTTTTATTATAGGACCCAACAGCACAGTGTCACTACTTAAATAACGGAGTTTTTACAATTTTCATCACCAAATTGCTAATAGTCTCCCAATAAATTTACTGTGTGCAACCGGACACGAACAGATATGACGAAATTTGATGGGTCTTTAGTCATTTGGCTACGAAAACCTAAAAAGGAAGTATTACAAAGCGTCAGGTTTAGAAAAAACGGTAAGCTTTAGGATACAAAGGCATTCAGCATACATAGCAAACTGCCGAACTATATATTCAATATTTTTGAGTTTATAACGCACAGCCAAGCGCCATTAGTATGCTAAGCAACGGCACTAGATCTTGCTCTAACCTATAATATCCTAACTTACCTTAACTTGGCTACTTTACTATCCAAATCGATCGTGACCCGTTTTAAAGTAGTTTAAAATGGGAGAGAATAATTTGGTAATGCAACTAAAGTTCGTAGTAACTTATTTAGTGGGTTAAAATTTAAAACTACTCGTCGTAAAGTTTGAGGGTATGAAGAACAAGGTGTAAAGCTCTTCATCCCCTATAGATAAGGGAGGATCTTCTGATCAGACGAGTTTTATGTCTGGTGGGCCACTGTCCGACAGCTGTTGTTGTCGAGTTTTTCTATATAGTCTTAAGTCGTGGATAACTTTACTTGCGCGATGTAGAATTCTGACGTGTTTCGCTGTTAGTTCATCATCATGTCATAGATGGCGCTGTAGTACTTTTTGTTCATTGTAGCTGTAATACTTGTTGTAGTGCCGCTACATCACTGCTCCTCGGAGACCAGGGTCGATTGTAGACAGATGTGCCATAGAGAGGTTCCGTAGAGAAGAGCGCCGTAGAGAGGTGCGCCGTAGAGAGGTGCTCCGTAGAGGGTAGCGCCGCCGTAGAGTAGCGCCGTAGAGTAGCGCCGTAGAGAGGTCCACCGTAGAGAGGTGCGGCGTAGAGAGGTGCGCCGTAGAGAGTAGCGCCGCCGTAGAGTAGTGCCGTAGAGTAGCGCCGTAGAGAGTAGCGCCGTAGAGTAGCGCCGTAGGGAGTGTGGTTGACTGCTGGCGCTGACCAGAAGGATTCTCGTTTGGCTGAATTTGACTCGATCGGCCGAAGGTGCAGTGCCAAGGTCGCTAGGTTGAGGGTCCTGAGCAGGAATGCGCTTCCGCTGCATGCTGGTGGTCAGGAATATCCGTTTGAAGATGGCTGGCTGTATGTCTCGCTGCTCGAAAGTTTGAGGAAGTGATCTTGACGATGATGATGATGACGTCACATTGCACGAAGGCTGCGGGGTCACCAGTTTCGGAGTATGAAGAACAGGGTGTTTACACCTTCGTCTTTTTATTGTTTTATTGTTTAACTTTACTATTGTGTCTACTTCGCTATGCAGTTGAAGGAAGCGTAGAAAATCGTAGGCATGGGAAACAATACTTGCGCAATATAGTTGACGCAAAATAATAACGTTGTCAGCTACAATTTGATGAGGTGTAAAACAATGATTGGCAAAAGCTACTAAACTTTTATTTAAGTACTATTTTAATATGGGATAAAAGGCTTTGTTTAAAATCAATACTTCAAGGATACCTTACATAAGCCTGGACACAACAGAATCGGTGTTTTGTTATGGATGGTTTGCAATAGAACGATTTTAGAACAAAAGGTACAAAAAACAATGGGTTGGTTGCGAGGAATTCATGTTATTGAAAAGCTGCGCTCACGTGAAATTGAACAGCTCTGTCAGAAGTGTACAAAGGTACAATTTAATAGCTATATCAGTAAAGCTATTTATAGCAATATTACAACATCGTCAGACAAGATAGAACAAAGATCAAAGGTTCATCTCCCATGATTAAATCCGTTATCGAGAGCGGAAAGAGATAAAATTAATACAAGTTGCCTGTTTATGAGATAATAAATTAATCTGTATAGCTATTCAATTAGCAATAGCAAATACGCTAGTCCGTGTGGCTATTGTTAATCCAGGCCACGGTTTATATCAAACGTGGAGCACACAAAATAAATTATATCAACAAACTGGCTCGTATTTGCAAATGAAGGTAATTGCTTCATTTGCGTTCGCAATCTCGTTAATACATTGTATTTTAATTAATATCTAAATAGGTGTACACTTCGGGGCCGAGCCTGCGCGTATGGGGCTCATTTGAAATCCAATCATATCCGGAATCAAATAACTGCTTTACTGCACCTGCGTGCTCGTTATGCAATTGGTATGCACAAATCGGACATGTTTGAATGTTGAATTTTGTTTTATAGCAAAACATTTATCGTGTTTCATTCCCGTGACTCGATAATTATAGTGAAATCAGTGCTCGAATGAAAAACTCTAGAGAATTAAATTCATAAGCTCTCTTTGGCTTGTGGCGTGCCGATTCCCAAAGGCACTTTTGTAAACAATGGCGAGCCTATTTTGTTTAAAATAGGCAATTTATCTTTCTGCCGACCGCATCATGGTAATAGCTGAATGTAGGTAATCAGAGGCGGAGGAGGTCATAATAGTCATCCTGACCGCTTTCGGTCACAGCGGCCTATCTTGGCGAAGATTAGCCATCGGCGCAGGAGATATTATAGTACAGGTGCACTCTCTGTTCCTTTTTCTCTCATGGTCCGAAGGGACGGCAATCCTACACGAGGCGCAGGACTAACGACTTAACGTGCTCTACGAGGCACGGGGGTATCTAACCGCCAACTTCCAAACTCCGGGTTACTACTAAGATATTTCTAATGAAAAACTCAATAGTACTTTTTGCCCGACCCGGGAATCGAACCCGGGTTCCACGCTCAGCAGTCGCGCTTGCAACCACGAGACCAACGGGGCAGTCGGGGTAAAGGAGGTAGACAGCGATCGACAGCAATGCAAAGGAACTCCATGCTCTGAAAAAGTTTATAGTTCCCATGTATTGTATTGTATGTTATTATACGTTCTACACAAAACAGCACGTACGTCACAGGTGCAATCCCGCGCACAATTATTTCTCTAATAAAATCTGTACACCCATTGAAACTGAAAACACGCAACCAATTTGAAGTTACAGTCGCGGATTTAATTGAATTGGTTAGTTTTTTGCCACAGAATTACGTTACGTTGCACTGTGACAATTATTTTTAATTGCCTCAGTTTGATAGTTGGAAAGCTTTGTTTAATCAACAGTGTTAGTTCATTATGATGTTAATAGTAAGTACATTTGCTTGCTTATTAGTTCGCTAAGGCGTTGGTACCGGCTGTCATTTATAAAGATAGTCTGATAACCGACTGGGGCCCAAGTCTGCTATTTTTATAAATTCGTCATTCCAACACGGCCCGTGTTGGAATGACGAATTTCATTCTCATCCCATTGTCATTTTGCTAAGAGTTCGTAATCTGCTAAACTCATAATGTTCGATCATTGGTCAGTCAATGGTCTCTTAATAGACTTGTGTTATAATGACATTGTCGTATTGCCATTATTATAAAACCCGGCAAATTACATTTATATATATTTTTACATATTATTTATTAGTGTTATAAGCAATCTGAAGTAGTAAGAAGTTCGTAAATAGCACCAATCATTAATTTGTCATTATACGTAGGTATATACGAGATTACCATTCTATGCAATTTCTTTCAATGTAGTGTCATTGGTTGACCATTGGAAAGACATAATAACATCATATTAGTAGATTACCAAACTTGTCAAAATCAACAATTATGAAATCAATGATGGACCATTCTGACACTATTGTAAAAGCAGATTTGAGGCCCTGGTTGTCAGACTGTCGGGCCTAAATAAAGATTTTACCAAGGGCTCGTATCACATAGTAACTAACTGGGTTGCGGAGATAAGATAGACAGGAAAAGGTACGATCAAAAAGTTTGCGAACCGAACTCTGAAAGATGTGCCAAAGTCTTCATATTCCGGTGCCATAGCTAGTCTATAACCTCCCCTTCCCAGTTTGACCGAATCTTGACTTACACGTGTCCGTCTGCAGAAACCGAAAACGGCGAAGAAAAGCCGAGGGCTAGCTTTGATGTCAGCCTCGTGTAAAATATTTTGGGATCAAAGGATCGTAAATATTTATCTCAATAATAATAACTGGCTTGCTTATTGTTTTTTCAAGGACTATTGACCACACACGTTTTTTTTTCGTGAAAATCAGTTCATCAAATCAGAAAATTAGTTTCGGTTAATTCGTTGTGTCTGGGGCACGGTCGTCGTCTACACTAATATTATAAAGAGGAAAGATTTGTATTTTTGTAGTTTTGTGTGTATGTATGTTTTTTAATGAATAAACTCAAAAACTAGGTAGGTACTGCGCCGATTTCAAAAATGACCCTGAGTAACATAGGTTATATTTTATCCCCGTACTCCCACGGGCACGGGAACTACGCGGGTGAAACCGCGTGACGTCCGTTAGTGAGTAATAAAGTGGAAGAATTTCAACGTGCGGTTGTATGAATGTGAAACTCGGTATTCATAATTCGGATAAAAAGAGTTACATGTATAGGCTGACTGACAAAAATCCCAAAAATCCTTCAAGTAGTCAAGTTTTGAAGGGAACATTTTACTGTATTTTTGATTGGGGGTGTTGAAAATCATAGTATCAAGTACTCAGACGAAGTAGCCCGCGAAGAGTTAAAAGTATTAGTCGTAACGTAGAAAGCTAAGTCCTGTTAACTTATTAAAGTTAACATTATACAGGTTTCACTATAACTTGCTTTGTAAGGAGAAGTACCTAGTACTTAGTTGATGAAGTCTTGTCTTAAGTAGTTAGTAGGTACACTTGGTCAACCTGTGGTTACACGTCTTGCGAACAAGTGTGTTCAAGCTTAGCCTAGCCTTTACTTTGAAAATAAGTTGTGTTGCACGATTCTTATACTTCTTTACTAGGTATGTAGATACTTAGCCACCAAGTCTTACCAAGGGGTATCGTATTAAGTGGAGGTTAGATGGGCAGTTACTCCATGTTAAAACCCTTGAATTTAGTTGCATCCGAGAAGTCGAATCCAAAATAGTTGGGGATAGGCTAGGCAGATGATATTTGGATTATTACTATTTTATGTCTATGAGTTGTCGCCACAGCGCCACGCCACAGTAGGATGTGAAAGCTGGAGTAAATAACAAACTAATATTAATAATCTCCATTCACGTGGTTCTCCTTACGTTATTTAACGTAAGAAGTCATGTCTAGGGAAACAGGCTTACACTTCAACCAATTTATCCGAAAAATCACTTCTTCACCACTGCTCAACTAGTTTGCTCAACTGCTTAAAGTTGAGCAGTGGGTAATACCAACGGCTCAACTGGTAATTACTCAACTATGAGTAGTTGAGCAGTGGGTAATACCCGCTGATCAACTAAAACTGCACAACTATAGTTGTAAACTAGAAATGAAAATTCCAAATCTATTAATTAATATACTTCGCCAACTACTTACTAAGAAATCTTAAAATTAAAAAATAAAGTTTTCTTGACAAGCAATGCTACCTTGACCTGCATACTTAAAGTGGTCATACTAAAACATGGCGAACATGGTCAGACATTGCACGGGATAAAGAGGTTTTGAAGGAGAAATTGGAGGCATTTGCCCAGCAGTGGGACACTCAAAAAGGATGGCAAAAAACAACCTAAAACATCCTGTAGCATTAAAATTAATTCGTTGATACCAGGTACCTTTTTCATGAATTTAATGTTGATTTCTGAAAACAATCCAGGGTTACAATACGTTGCTGAAAGGAATAAAATTTCATTATTTACTGAAAAATATTGCACGGATTTCGAAATTCCCACCTCGCCTGGCAGGCAGAGTGGCAGCCAACAGAATAATTGTGTAGGACATAGGTCGATGCCTTGCCGTAGGCATCCCTTGATTGATTAATCCCCCAGCCGCCTCCCACAATAGCTATTCAAAGTAATAGAGCGTTCTATTTGTAGTCGAACCACTTTGCTACAAGTACGTCCCTTAAACATTCACACGTAGGTACCCATGAGTTAGCATAACACACGTTGCCTTAACGACTATAAAATTATATAACAATTTTATGTACGCAGCAATGCAGTCCCAGCGGTAACAATTACGAGGGCGTAGCTTTCATTAAACTTCATGAACTTCGCGTAGATTTATGTTCGCGAGTTTCAAAGAGTTTGGCGCCTCGCTCACATCGTTTGGGTGTCTTGTCGAAATGTTTTGTGAGGTACAGTTAGTTGACCGCCTCAACTAGTTTTTCATTTCGTTGCTCTTTTGTATGAAATGTGAAAACTGAGGTCGGTGTGAATTGGTTTTAGTTTAGCGGTTAGAGCGTGATTGCTTCGAATTCAGTAATGGCGTTGTTTATCAGAGTTGGTTAACTTGCTGTGTTTGAATTTCTTTGACATTGGGTTTTTTTATTGAACGAATAGTTTCACGGTGAAAATATTCGTTCTGTGAACTTATTCAAAAATGATTAAGTACTCAAACAAAAATCTCTTTTTCGACAGCCTTGTCAATATAATAACGTACGAAACTATTTTGTGTGCATCTAACGAAACAGCTTTTAGAACAAAAACAAATTGCAATTAGCGAGGCGCAAACAATAAAAAAAAACAATCACCATGAAACAAAAACCCTTTTTCTGTGAAAGCATAAATCTTCCTTGTTTGGACTTTTCTGGCACTCGAGGGTTAGCTGGCACATAAATAAATACAATGTTTTCGTTAATTCTATGCAGACATTTCAAGCTCTTTTTCTATTAAGAATATACCAACCAATTTTAACCTTAAGCTAAAGTTTATAGGTAGGTATTTCACCGTGTGTTCTCGGAACGTGAGAGGGAGAGAACCTCTCAACGTCCCGGCCGACGCGGGAGACGCCCCGGGCGTCGGGGGCCACCAGGTGGCCCCCAGCTACCGTAGGCGCGGGCTTGTGGACGGTGGGCTATGGGCTAGCTCGCCGTCCGTCCGTCTCATGACGACAGGCCGTGTCGACGGCGCGTTCGTGTTCCACGCGCGCCTCAAAGAGAGTCAGCAAAAAGGAAGGGCTCCGTAAGGACCGATGCCTGCCGGGGTTGCGGGACAGTTCGAAAGAGATACCGCGGCCTCGGAACACAAAGGGCGATGAAGGAACATGGAGGGGTTTTAGTCAGTAAAAGTCTGACACTCCCTCCTGCTCCGCCCAGAGCGGGAGGAGTTATTTGATGATTTACGAACCGAAAAAAAAAAAAGGTATTTCATTGTTATTCTCCATCAATGTTCGTCACAATCGTCAGAGTTATAACGGGTCAAAGTCAACGGAGCAGTGGCCTATGTAGACAAATGGCCTGGGTGATGGCCAGTTACCACAGTCGGCGTTATATGTTGCGTGAATAATAGTCAGGGAGGCCACACTCCCTCGATAGTTAACTCATTTAATAACGTCTTGCATAGAAATGGTTCGATCGACGTTAGGTGACTGACGGGCCTGATAACCTGTCGTGTTCTGCCCTTTAACGTGGTCATTCATCTTTTAATGTAGATGACTAAGATCCCATGAACGCCAGACCTGAGACATTTTAGAAAAGCTAAACTTTTCTATGGAAGTACCTTACTATAGGTAAAACAATTGTCAACAAAAGTCAGTCGTGTTGGCTTTTGGTTGTTCCGCTAGTTATTTTATACCCTAAAACGTGTTTTTTTTATATTACGTAGTATTCATCTCCTCTGCTGCCAGACACTTTGTGGTGTGGAAAAACTCCGCCAGACACTTTAAAGTTTGAAATATCTCTCAGGCATGCTGGTTTCCTCACGATGTGAATCGATGATGAATCCGAAAAATCAGAGGTGTGTCTTGGGTTCGAACTTTAGACCTATGACTTGGCAGTTCGACGCTCACACCAATAGGCTATCATGTATGTGTGTCAAATACGATTATTAAAGACTAGCTGACGTCCCGCGGTTTCACCCGCGTAGTTCCCGTTCCCGTGGGATTACGGGGATAAAATATAGCCTATGTCACTCAGAGTGAATGTAGCTTTCGAATGGTGAAAGAATTTTTGAAATCGGTTCATTACTTCCGGAGATTACCCCCTACATACAAACTTACAAACATACAAACTTACAAACAAATGTTACCTCTTTATAATATTAGTATAGATAGAAGTATAGATAGTGGTACCTTTTTAAAATTAAACTCAAATACAAACCCAATTATGATAATTGATAAGTTATTCCAATATTATAAAGTCATAAATGTATTCGATAATGTGAAATTCGCTGTTGCCTCTGATTACTGTGATCAGATTAAGAGTAAGTTACAGAAAATAAGTAGACCTAATTTTGTTCGTAGTAGTACTTGCCTCTGTATAAACTGCCGAGAGTAAATAATGAATACGGTAAAAGGGTCTGAACATATGCGCTTCCAAGCTTATTGAATAAGTTAATTAGCCAAAAAATTGGCAAACAAAAAATAAAAGAAAAAAAACAGATTAAAAAAATCTTGAAATTCTACTTCACCGTTGAAATGTATATACCTAGTAAAACGGGGAGGGGCATACGTGTGGGCCCACTACAGCTACCAGACTAAGACCTGTGAGCGAGTAACTTTACTGATCGATAGCACATTTCATTCTTGCAGTGGAAAGAGATTTGAAGAAAATTGATTTGTAAGCTATATTAGTACACAAACAAAAAAAAACTTGCAACATAGAAAAAAAAAATCACAAGCAACTGACCTACAAAGAGAAATGAAATCCCGCCAAAAACATTTTCATGTAAAACACCTTTATATGTATAGTCAAAATATTTGGCTTGGCTTTCGTTATTAAAGAACCTAAATAAGAAATTGTATAACAGAAAAGTGAATAAATTTTTCACTTTACGCCTATGTGAATGTACCGAAATGGCCAAGCCACATATGTTGACTATAAGGTGTAGAGTTTGTAAAGTTAGACCTTGTAGAGTTAGGGCGTGTAGAGAAAAGCTGGGCCATACATGAGATCTGATAACTTTTTGACAGTGCGAGAAAATGTTTTTGGTGGGATTTAATATTCTATAACAATTTAGAACGTGAAATTCGTCCAATTAGTGTTTGAGTTCACAAACAACTGTTTATTGTTGGCGTTGGCGCAGAGCGATCGTGTTGTTAATTGTTACATGGTGTTTGTGGAACAGCAAACATGCCACATCAGACTGGGGACACACTGGGTGCAATACTTCGTTCTGATATCCAGAGAGATTTTTCATTCTGTGCCTCTTCAATAATTTACTTACTTATTTAAATTCATGTACAAGAGTGGTATACAGGTGGACTTAATGCCACAAGGCATTTTCTACCATATATAGATAGAGTACATTATAAATAAATAAGAAAAATAACATTTTGTAAGCATAAACATACTAATTCATATTAAAATACATACAAAGAGTCCGAAATACGAGAAACATTATAGTATTTACTGCGACTCTAGTAATCATCGTTGTCATAATTTCAGCCGATAGACGTCCACTGCTGGACATAGGCCACCCCAAAATGTCACCACATTGACCGGTCCCGTGCGATTCGCATCCAACCTTCAGCAGGTCATCGGTCCACCTTGTGAGAGGTCTTCCAACGCATTGTCTTCCGGTTCGCGGTCGCCACTCCAGAACTTTTCGGCCCCATCTTCATCTTCAGTTTGGCAAATCTTCAGGCTACGTCGGTAAGGCTTACCTTGCTGGCAACGTCTGCGATCAGCACCAGAGGGACTGCTTCAACTGCACTCAAAGCCGAAACCCACTTCACACACCGAAGTTCATAGTTCAAAAATGTTATTGCAAATTGCGATGGGCCGATGGACCCGCGGGTTTTATTTATAGCGAAACCTGGACAATCTCAGCGATAATTTGAGATGATACCAGAGATGGATCCTTTTAGTTTTTGGATGGTAAGCGGACAGCACACGCGGCGGCTATATTATGCGCAGACGCCATCTTGACTGATTTTACTATAACGTGAAGATAGTCACGAAATGCAATGCGGCCAGTGGAACTTCATACTGGTGGAGCTCCTTTAGCCGCGGCAGGAACAAAGCCCATGGAGTGACTGCTGGACACTTTCAACTAAGCGAGCCATCCCGTTTTCGTACCTAGTCAGTTCAAATGTCCAAGGTCAAGCATTATAGTTATTTGTACGTAGGTATTACACGCAAACACCATGTTGGCGTAACCACCTTGTAATGACTATATAGATAGTAAACCAATATTTCAGACTTTTTTTTTGTTGAATAATTATTAACCGTTTTAGTTTTATATAATTTTCACAGCTACAACTTCTTCTCTTACACATTCTCCCTTTCACTCACTTAGTATGGTCATCCTCTCATGTATAAAACCTAATTTTTCAATAAAAAAATCTTCGGACTAGCATATTTCCCGAAGTACTCAATTCCTTATTAGAAAATCCATTGTCAACACTGGTGTCGATTCTGTTGTGCACAAACTAAACTTAATTAAGGCTATTGCTATCTTTTTCTCTCTAATAAAACGAGAAAGAGACAGACGTAATTTAGAGCTGTCAAATTTAGTTGAAATTAATATATCCATACAAATGAAGGGTGCACGTAAAAATATGTCAACTAAAACATGGTGAAGCGCAAGGCATAAACTTGTTTGACATCTCTAACTTAGTTCATAGCTATAGTCGTCCTTTTAGTAAAAGATAGCAATAGCCTAAATTAAGTTTTGTTTGTGCACAACAGAATCGACAGCACTGTCCAACCTGGGCATAGCACCGAGGACAATACGCTCAACAGTTTCATTCCTATTCATAGAATCAACGGAGCAGTCAATACTAATGTCGGTATTCATTATTTTCTTGTTCTAAAAACTGAACGTAAATGTTGCTGAACATCATTTCTTTTCTTGGTATCCATTTCCACAAAAAATAAACTCCAACTTACAGCCCCCACGGCATTTCATGGAAACCGCCTTTCATATGTAATGTGCCATGATTATCCAGTATTGTGTTAGTTGTTTCAAAAAATTGTTAAAAAGTAGAAAGTTAAGCGCAAAATGCTTTGTTCTATATTGCAAGATATTTAAATTAATAAAAAACAATACTACGATATTTAAATTAATAAAAAATGTAATTAAGAGGGTCCGGATAAAAGTCACTCGATTAAATGTCGTATAACAATGACAAAAGGCCCTTAATGTAACCGAGGGCGCTCTCTGTCAGCCCTCCCTATTGATGCACAGATAGGGAGGACCCTATCAAAATTTAAATGCGGTCCATTTTAGCTGTTTCGGTCTGCGGAATCGTAATGAAAATATCCTTTACATTTACCTATATTAGATTTTTTATTCGACCCTATACCCGTATTAAGCCAAACCAATTATTCCGTGATGGCGATCCCGACTTTTATACAAATTCAACTTGTTGTAGCGAATATTTTCCTTTTCAATATGAAGGTAGTAGTAGGTAGTACTTACTTAGAGTGCGCGTCCAGAGTGCGCAACATCAACTCACTGGAGAAATATAGCGCTTTCATAAAATCCGAGGTGTCATTTCCTTTTGAATAGTTCGTTATATCTGCGCGGTGAACGAAGCCGTGTATAAAAGTCTCGGGTTATTACGAGTCGGCCGCGATCCTTCCGTGTCATTGTGGGCGAGAGTGTTATAAAACGGACACTAAATCTCGTTTCTATTGACAAATGACGTCGCTCGTTACAATACTGTATCGTTTTCCAGGCCCATACCATTTTATATTTCCTTCCACGCTGTGATGTCGTATGATCGTAAACTAGTATAGTTTCCTTCCTATTGAACGTAAGGATTGAATATTCCCCTTTGATGTGTATACAGTATTTGCGTCAATAAATAAGGCCGTTACATCGACGTTCGTTTACTAGTCTTCCTTTATGGCGATGTTTTTGGTTCTTTTAGGTTCTTTCCCTGAACTATCTATGGTCGGAAAATTGTTCATAGTATGTGTTTGTAGGTGGGATATAGGATAGTAGGTATATATTATTGCTAATGAGGAGATGTAAATAAATAGGAAAGTCGAGTCGATGAGCTATATGAACTATAGTGTAGCATGGTTCTTTTATCTCTTTAATGGAATTGTCAGGAGGGGCGCCGTTTGTCTACATTTGTTAAAAATGTACAAAAAAAAAAACAAGATGGCCTCCTATTCTGCCCTACTAAGCGCAAAAGCGGTATCTAAAAAAAAAAACGTTAAATTGATTTTTATGCCATCAGATAGCTTTAAAAAATACGCATCTAATGAACTAAGCCTTTTAGCGCTATCTTGTTCAAAACATATAAACATACCCTTAAGAAAGATTTCCCTATCTCAGTTTTACCTTAAATCACTAAGGGTTTTAGAGGTATATCAATATTACGTAGGCAAACAGCCGTATATTGCCTATCACTGCGAGCATAATCGGCAATACAATTTTGAAAGTCAAGTTTTGCCACCACCAAAGAAGAAAACTGCAATGGAAGACATTTCTAAAACCAAAAAAGAAAATATTTTGAAATCTTTTCAAAATATTATACCTCAAAACGAATGTCCTTTTGGAGAGAACTCCCTACTTTTGACTAGATTAATTTCATAGAATCCGTTTTTTCTTCAAATATTTTTGTATGCCATTATGAATTTGAATAATAAAAGACATTAATAAATATATTTTGATCGTTTTTTTCCTTTAAATAATACATATTTTATTCGATAGAAAATTCATATTTTTTTGTATACGTACATGTAGGAGAAAAGCTAACGAAAAAGCGGTAACTCAAATTTTAATTGTATAATTACTAAGCGGTGTAGCAGTATCTCATGAAAAAGGTATATCCACATACATTTTTGATATTTTAACTATTGTAGTAACAAATAGATCCAATACAATATATAAATTCTAATTAATAAGTAAAAAAGTCAATATATAAAGTAAAAAAAAGATTTTTTTACAAAACTCCAATTATCTCGAAACATCGCTTTCATTAAGATACCGCTTTTGCACGTCGTTGGGCAGTATTGTGGCCACGCACAAAAATAAATAAGCTACTGTACTATCGTGTATACTAGAGCGGGAAGAGGATATTTTCTTATTCATGTATAGTTTCCTTAGCGGTCATCCCAAACTATAAAGGCACTATTGCTCCATCAATTTAAGTTCCTTTTTAGAAATTAATTTAAAATGGCAGGTAGAGGTACTTTTAATTCTGAATGACATGAAAAAAAGATACATTTTTCTTTATTGAGTGCTAATTTCTCATCACCATGTCATTATGTTGCATTTGCAGTGCGGCGCCCGCATGCGGTTACGATTATCTGTTTGTTAGACTTCTTCAATCGGTCCCTCATTACTGAGGATCGCGGTCACTGGACCCTTTTAAACGGACAATCTGCCTCCATCGTCTCCGGTCCAGAGCTGTCATCACCATCTGCTGATATTTGCTTGAGGTCATAGCTTATTTTACTTGGTCGGACCACACCGTGTTGGCGACTGGCCTCGCTCTCTCTTGCCTTCGGTATTGCAAACAATGACCAGCTTTTCAAGGCTGCTATTTCCCTAACAAAATACTACAGATGTTGGACATGACCGTAGGCTTTCCAATGCACACTAGATTCGAGCCATTGTTGAGTAATAACCAAATCATATGTTGGAGTGTCCAAAGTGCGCCTTTCCTGCTCTTCTGAGGACCTAAATAATGTCAATGATTGGCGTACCTACCCCTAAACTCACCATTAATCACCATTAATTTAGTATTTTTGCCATCGAATCGAAAAGAAGAACAATAAACTGATGGCACATAATCTGAATCGTACCTACCATCCTATATGTATATACTCTACGTTATTCATAACATACTTTATATCGAAACATAAATCCTCACTTTCAATACTTTTATATCCCATACATAAGAAGGAATTTATTACGTTTCGATAAATAAGTATGGTATAAACCCTCTTTGTTGGAAGGGTCATAAATCACCCAAATGAACCCGAGCCTCCATTGACAAAAGTAGCATCATAAATAAATACATTCTTACACGGTTCCCGCCACTCGAACTGAACTCTTTCAACTGATGTTCCCTTTGTGCAAATAATGGTAAATAGGCATTTATACAAACATATTTCGCATTTGTCAAAGGTGTCCTTCTGTGGTGATTTGTAATAT
Organism: Xestia xanthographa; assembly: GCA_905147715.2. Taxonomy (NCBI): domain Eukaryota; kingdom Metazoa; phylum Arthropoda; class Insecta; order Lepidoptera; family Noctuidae; genus Xestia; species Xestia xanthographa. The sequence continues at coordinate 21,910,126 of LR990642.1, read as the reverse complement.
TTCGGTTTTGTGGAACTGCTTTCCTTTGTGAGAAAATATTAAATACTAGAGAAACAAGTATCTATATTTTATTTACATACATAAACTCACGCCTTTTTCATATGGGGGTAGGCAGAAACTGCAGAACTGCTACGACCCCCCTTACCGATCCTTACATACAACTTTTACCTCGTCCACGGTCATACCCGCCCGCCAGTTGCGATTAACACGTAGCTGATCTTTCTGAAGAACGTCACCAATAAGGTCATGATGTCCTTCTAGGGCGTCCCGTCCCGGTGTTGCCATACATATCTCCCTTGTAAATATATTTTGTTAGTAGTAATCTCATAATATATAATATTATATATATCATAATATGTAATATTGCATATATCTCATAATATATAATATTATATATTTATCTTTTATATATTTCTTTTTAGGGTTCCGTAGTCAACTAGGAACCCTTATAGTTTCGCCATGTCTGTCCGTCCGTCCGTCCTCGCTTAATCTCTGTGACCGTTAGCACTAGAAAGCTGAAATTTGGTACCAATATGTATATCAATCACGCCAACAAAGTGGTAAAATAAAAAGGAAAAAAAAATGTTTTATTAGGGTACCCCCCTATATGTAAAGTGGGAAGTGATTTTTTTTTTTTTTTTCAACCCTAAAGTGTGATATATTGTTGGAAAGGTATTTAAAAATGAATAGGGGTTTCCTAAAATCATTTTTTGATAATGTCAATAATTTCGGAAATAATCGCTCCAAAAGTAAAAAACAATGTGTCCCCCCCCCCTCTAACTTTTGAACCATAAGTTTAGAAAATATGAAAAAAATCTGAAAAGTAGAACTTTATAAGGACTTTCTAGGAAAATCATTTTGAACTTGATGGAAACAACAGTTTTTGTACAAAAAAGACAAAAAGTAGTACAAAATAATTTCTGGACTAAGTTTGTAGTATATTCGTATATGCAAGCATTTTTACATAATGGATACCCACCCTTAAACTCATAAGTGGGAACACTTATTGTGACGGACGGGAAACTACGGAACCTTACACTGAGCGTGGCCCGACACGCTCTTGGCCCGTTTTTTTATAATAATTATCTTTTCTCATTCTCTTCATAGGACCAAACCATCTAAGCATATTATAAATAGTCTAGGTATATTTGTTGTTGTCACATTCATTTTGTTTTGGCTTCTTCAAGGAAACCGTTGCTGTAGAGAGCAACTTCCGTTTACAGTGCTCACGAATGAAGGCTATCTGAAGGTTATAAAGTGAAAATATCATACAATAGGTACGTACAAGAGGATCCCTATCGAATTCGCTTCAAAGGACAGAGCAAAAGGAACAAATCGATTGGAAATAATCTTCATTTTCAGAAAGGAATCGTGACTAGTAGACGTGTCATGTTATCTACGAAACTGGCGTTGGAGTGGTTGTTATTGAATTGATTTCCTTTTAAAGATTAGATCAATCAAAGTCTTTGAATATAGTTGATAAATTCCATCAACCTCGAAGTCTTGCAAGAGCAATGATCATGAACCTTGCTTGATCAATACCAATTTCCTTTTAATTTTTTATTCTACGTCGTTGGAATGGGAAGTTATGCTACAGGAAATAAGGTATTGATTTCCTTGTTCTTTATCGTGTGGTTAGTGCGTAACCTGGTGTCGAAGTTTCTATGCCGACCGTGGGCCTCTGACTTGGCTTTACATGCCACAAGTTACACCTGAAAGCCCATCAAAGCACGAAGAATTTGAACACCACAATTTAAAAATGAAATGAAGAGTAACATTAAGGATTTGTTTGAAATTGGTTTTAAAGTAAACACATTCCATTGGATACCTTGAGTGTTAGGAAATGGTTGGGAAAGTGTATTCTCAACGAGTTGAGAGTTTACCGACGTTTCGTAAACTGCCGAGTAAAATGTTTGCCAGGTAGACTTCAGCAATACGAACAAAACGCATCGCGAGTGCATTTTCATAGATGTAACGTGTAAACATTTTACAATGAATCAATTTAAAAAGCTCAACAAGATTCGTGTACTTTCACGTTATATTTGATCTTCGCTCAAACGGTCCCTGAATATCTACTTCACAAAATGAAGCCCGATGCAGTTAATCTCTTCAAATGCGTCTTTACCACGATTTTGCGATTAACAATAAAACCAAAAATAAACATAGCGATAGAAAAAACAGAGAGGAATGAAGGAAATAAACTAAAAAGTAATCTACCAAAACGATAAATCAATTTCACCTCATTGAATCAAACGCGACGTTTTATGCGGATTCGTAGTTAATAAACATTTCCTTGTCCTCGGTGCTTATATACGGTTTTCATTGGGCTTTTCCAATATTTACGGATGTAGACTTGGCCATCACAAATCTCTTCGGAAATGATGTGCGGAATCGGCAAGTAAAGGGCATTAAATCTGTCTGGAGCGTTCGATTTGCATTGGGAAAATTGCATTTTCGAATCGTCGGCGACAAGGAGGCGGCGCCTGAATGTTTGCAAATGTGTTGCAAAAGCTTTGCTTAGAGTTCTGCCTCTAGCGTTGCCACTGGCAATACGACGCCGTGCCAAGCAAATGACGTAAACCGGAGACACTTGTAGACTTTGTGGCAAATCACATTGTAGTTTTGTACTGATTATTTTATTGAATCGTTGTTGTTGTGCCAATACAAATATACGCACCGGAGTCGAGTCGAATAAAGTTCAAAACTCAATAAACTGAACAGCACCACCTGCTTCTAGCTAGCTATCAGATTGTAAAATGGACTGGATTTCAAATCGTTCACATATTCATCATCTGCCCAGCCTTTTCTCAATTAGGTTCGGCTTCTAGTCCAACTGGATATAGCTGAATACTAGTATTTTACATGAAGCGACTGCCTATCTGACCTCCACAACCAACCCTTTGGTAAGACTGGTTGTCGGACTTTAGGGCCACTGGGTTGTCAAATGACAGCCAGAACCAACGGAATATCAGGTAGCAAGATTATGTTACGTCGGCGAACACGCACAATGGGGATACGAAGAATGTGCAAGAGTATATATTTTCTGACGAATCCCGATTTATGCTGCATGCACATGATAGATGGCCAGGGGAACGTTTTATTCCAGCCTATTTTGAGGAAGAAGTTCCGTTCGGCGGTAGATCTGTTATGGTTTGGGATGTAATCTCTTCAGAGTTAGTTGCACGGAGTTAGTGCTGGTAGAAAATGGTATGCTAACTAGTGCCAGATATGTGGAAGAAATTCGTAATGAGCATGTTGGCCCTATATATACCAAAACTTTCACATATACACCTATAACAAAGTTTACAAAAAATAACAAGGCAGCAGCAAGGAGGTTTATACAGATTACTCAATATAAATAGTACCTTTTTCTGAAATAAATGACAATTAATTATATGATATAAAAAAAAACTTAAAAAGAACTTATTTTAAAATTGACAGTGAAACAATATTAACTTATTTCACAATTTTTTGGGCTTAAACGTAAATTTTAGTAAGATTTTATAAAAAAATAAAATTGTGAGTAAGAAAAAAGAAAACCGACCTAAAAAAGGAAAGAGAATATTATTATTATAAAAAAAGATGGAACCTTGCTATCCAGTCGATTGTGGGAATTATACCATCGGCCCAATGTTGGTGCCCGCTCAGTGTATGAGAAAATATTGTGAACAAGAACCGTCGTGTTATCAACCGGTTTGTTCGAAACCTGTGTACTACCCGCGGACTCCTTCAGATTACGACTGCTGCCAAGCCCCTCCGCATAAAATCTGCCATACCCCATCTCCCGAAAAACGTCAATCTCCTGACTCTTGTTGCTATTACCAACCTTGCAAAACAAAATATATAATGCCTTGCTACAGATACGAAGACGGACGAATAGTAAGCTCAATTCATGAATGTTAATCAGTTTTTATCTCGTTGAATTAGTACAGATATTTTTTTTGCGATAAAATAATAGTAGATTCGAATTCGTTTTGTTTGTTTACTTCGTGTAGAATTGTTTTTTTTTTTAGATAGAGAAAGTATTAGGTAAAGTTACATGATTAGAATATTTTTTTACTTGAACTGAAACCAACATAATAACAAGCTTGTATCCATCCAAGAGGTAAGCAGTGGTGCAAATAGGACTGTCTTACATTTTATCGTCCAAAAACTATTCAATAAAGTCTTATTTATGAATTCCTTGAATCAAAATTCAGACATAAAGCCATAAAATGGCGTGTATTTGGAACATACCTATTTGAATTATTCATTGGATTTGCCATTGTCGAGTCGGGCGTGACTTTGTGATTATTTTGGTTGTCCCATTGTTTTGTTGTTAGTTTCAGGAACGGTATGTTCCAACACGTTATGGTAGACTCCCAAAGTCAGCATACAGTCGAAACGGAATGCAGGATCAATTGCATGGTTACCGCGGAGCTATCCGGTACTTATGCGCTGGTGCAGCACCGAACGGCGCGTGCTGTGTATACACATTAGTTGAGCCTATGGCTAGGATATACCCAAAAGTCACACAAGAAATGCTTCCTGTCAAAAGGAAGAAGGAAAAGAAAAATTGTTGACTCATTTAGCGTAGATGAACCTATTTAGTAAGCACAAACTTGTTTAAAGAAAAATAAGAAAAAACAACGCACCTGGCAGGTAAATCCTCTACCATCATCAGCGTTAAAACGAAATGGAATTCAAGATCACAAATACAATGAGTGCGGCAGTGTGTCGTACATACGCAAGTGTTGGGCAGATGCGATGTGGAGCTACTACCCTTTTACCGTCCGTATCAAACCGGCGAAGAAATTGCCCGTACTTAAAAAGAAACTCTGACCTCTTCTGTGGTGCGTAATTTGATGAGTAGCGTTTGTTTAGGCATCTAACAGCAATGAAAAGTCACGCATTAATATCCATTACTGTTATACATTTCAATAGATACATAAGTAGATAGACACATAGATAGAAGCTTTAGGGTTATAAACACAAAATCGAAACAACAATAAGTAACAGGTACAACGGAGCCTGTACCTGTTACTGTTGTTTTCTTTCTCCATATTCTTGTTTAAATTGCGAAAATACCGGGAAATTCGCAATGTCTCATTAGGGCGCAACTAAACTGTGACTGTCTGGTCCGTTGCAGGTTAGAAAGTTCCCCGTGACCGCCTTCAAGCGCAATGGAATGCAAGATGTTGAGCACTCCACACAAGGCACTGCGAATTTCCTTGTAAGGCATCCCCGAGACGTGGCCGTTGAATGTGAATTCCGTGTGAACCCAACCAAAGTGTCTGACCCAGCCAAAGTACCTCTTTATTGCTCATCTCGCGGACTCTGTTGCGGCCGCAAGAAGAAGCCTATAACAGTAAAACTTGAAGATATATTGGATGACTCTAACTAAAATAACTGAATTTTTAAATCAATGGAAAAATTGTTGAAGTTTAATAACAACAAATTAAATACGACCACCTCATGTAAGCGGCTTTTCTTGTATAACCCCTTTAGTGTTACGTTGCATGGGATTTCTAATCCTAAAATACATTTGGACATCCTCTTGCATATCTATCTTTTCCCTTTTACTTTTGTTATGTACGATTTTGAAAGAGTCAAATAGAATTGTGGATTGTTTCAGGCAAATCAACCAACGGTGCTGATGCGCCGCGCGTGTGAGGTGGCTTGCGGGACACGCAAGCGGAAACCTTTTGTGGTTTCATCTTATGCGGCAGACCCCCATAACGAAATACGACGGTACCATGCCGAAGATGAGCGGGTATATTCCTATTCAAACAACTAATCCCTAGGTACCACTTCAGTATTTGAAAATTAGGTATTAATCTAGACTAATCATTTTTATGCAAATTTCATTCTTGGGAAGAATATAGACTTGAGTCTTATAATAATTCATCCTCAACAAATAACTTCCTTCGGTTGATTCCAATTGAATTCGACGATATTTTATGAAAAATTAATATTCAGTAGGAGGATGGAAAACCGCCACCTGAATTGATTCCCACGCAATATCCTTTTAGACGCCGGAGCCAAAGCAAAAAGCCGAATAAACGCCGTCGGTGACGCCGAGGAGAAATTCAATTTCATTACAAACCCAGTCAGTGCTAGAAAAATGAATCCGACGTAGACCACAACCGGAAAATGAGATTAGAATTCTTTTAATAAAAATCTGAAATGTTCGGAACAAATTAATTCGTCGCAAGCGAAATAATTGCATCACAAAGTCAAGTACAGTCGTGTGTTCGGTTAAAACATCACTGCATACCTTGGAAACGCGTTAAAGTACGTATACTAAGATGAGATCGTAATCTAAATTAAATAGTTTAAAACATGATCCTTGGTATCTTTTAAAAAGACCGAATTTTCTGTCGGTCATTACAAAAAAAATTGCAGTTTCATTTAAAAGTGTAGTACTTAAACGATTAAAATGATGGATACCAACCACAATATAATTATATGTTTCATGCAAAGGTACTATCGAAAAGGTACTACGACCAAAGCAACATTCACAAAGTTTCAAAGAACCTAGTTCTCAGTCCAACCAAATTACTGAATCTGTGTAAACTTCAAAATGTGTGTCGAAGAATCGGATTATCCGTAGAGTTAGAATTTTAATTAAATTGCTCCACTATTTACGAGCAATTTACGTGAGATTAGAGATGTTATTCGGAGTGTGCCTGTTTGGTGTGTTTTTGACATCGATCGTGCCGTCTCGCGGACCGCAATGTTTATTCGGTGAACGCGACGTGGGTTCAGATGGGGATTTATTTTCGACTGGGGCTCAAGATACGACTCTTCGTGATTGGACCCTGTAATCCGAAGGCTCGCAGAATTAGGCCGGCTCTGTACACGAAACATCCGCTGACGCTCCTCTCTAGTTAAACATTTTATTGTTTGACATACTTGACAGTTTAATTAGAGTTTAATCTCTTAACGTGATGGTTCACTAATCCGCTGCGGTCCGCAAACTTGAGCGCGATCTCACAATTGAATATTCAACGAATTATACTCACCATCACCTGGACCATTTGGCATCTTTTATCGTGAAAGCAGATCTCTAACTGAATTTAAACTTTTAACACTCCTCGTCTAAGCCCCAGTAATTAACAGAAAGCGTAGTTATTATCCGAAACACAGAAACTTTCTGGACAGGAATTCGGACTTACGATTCGTGCTTTTTTACCTGCGAAGTTAATTAATTTACCGGATTCCAGTTCAGAAACTTATCTGCTTATGCAAATAAGAGGATTGCCTTCCTTCGTGGAGATTTTTAAATTTTATTTGTTGATTCCGGATGAATTCTTGATCTTCCCAGCCCTCTCCATTTAGGAAGTTTTTTTTTTTTAAATTATTTTATTAAGTTTGTTTTTGTTTATACACAGGGGAATTGTTGCTTCCACTTTGAGAGAAAAAAGCCTCCGAGATGTGAACCGTGTTGGGCTCCCGGACCATGTTGTCAGCCTTGCGCTCGTGATTCTTGCTACACTCCATGTGAGGTGCAATCATGTCCCGAGTGTCAGTACGTAGACAGTGTGTACGCGCATCCGTAGGCCCGCCTGCTATTGCACGTAGTTCTAATGAAACGTATTGTCTCGTAACGAAATAATGAATTTGTGAAAGTCCGTAATTTATTTGTTTGATCGTCTTTACAAGCCCAAACAATTTGGCGGCTATATTATTGTTAGTAAAGTGTATTATAAAAAGTTAGTGTTTCATTTAGACTATGCCACAGTTTAAGGAGTGCAATCATGTCCCGAGTGTCAGTACGTAGACTGTGTGTACGCGCGTCCGTAAGCCCACCTGCTGTTGCGCTTAGATCTAATGAAACGTATTGTCACATGAGTAAGAAAATGGAACAGAGTATAAGCTTCATACAACCGCGCGAATTGGTTGCACTACTACAAGCACGCGGGGCATGTGTGCGTTACCACTGGCCGCTTGTCGCGTACGCGGCGAGACTGGAAAAAACCGGTTTACGCTGTCACGGCCAGTTGAGAATATCAGGGTTGTCAGGGCAACACACGTTGTTTGTAATTTGCACGTTCTTAAGAAGCTTATACTCTGTTCTATTTTCTTACTCATGTGGGTCTCGTAATGAAATAGTGAATTTGTAAAAGTCCGTCATTTATTTGTTTGATCGTTCTTAAAAGCCCAAACAATCTGGCGGCTATATTTTGTTAGTGAAGTGAATTATACAAAGTTACTGTTTCATTTAGACTATGTCACAGTTAAGGAGTTCAATCATGTCCCGAGTGTCAGTACGTAGACTGTGTGTACGCGCATCCGTAGGCCCGCCTGCTATTGCGCTTAGTTCTAATGAAACGTATTGTCTCGTAACGAAGTAATGAATTTGTGAAAGTCCGTAATTTATTTGTTCGTCCTTACAAGCCCAAACAATTTGGCGGCTATATTTTTGTTAGTAAAGTGTATCATAAAAGTTAGTGTTTCATTTTTAAATATTAAGACTGTAACAGTTAAATGTCAGTAATGCTAAGTTTTTTAAATCGGTAACTATGGCTATTTAACTGCAATATATTCCTGGATTTATTTGGTAGGCAGTTGTTGAACTAGATTCATATTTACGACCATTTTCTTGATACTAAGCTCGGGCCACATTGAGGGGCAGTTCAGACAAGATTGAAAAAATTGTCGCGCAATTGAATGGCTGGACTGGCTGCATTGAAAAGAGACCGTATTACCATTGTTGAAAATTGTAGTTGCAATACGGTCTTCTTTAAATTTTTTGCTCCCACTAGTAACCACCGAACTGTACCACCGGTGGTACTAGTGGGAAATCTCGTTCTCTATTAATACTATTCAACTAGAGGTGTTCGGTTTGACCAATGAGAGCGCCATCTAACATTCTGGAGCGCTACCCGCCCCGCGCCCTTCCCGCGATCAGAGTCTTCTTTCCTTCACCGAACCCAAACACAAACTCTTGTTAAAACCACTATTTACTTAGTACTTGGTACTAGTAAGACTGTTTGTTCCTGATAGTTCTTCATACTCTACATACACAATTTGGTTTGCATAAGTATGCAACATAAGAAGTATGCCACAGCTACTGGCAACGCGCATTGTGGCATACTTCCATTTATTTTCGCCGCTCATCTCTTACCGCGCCTCACCGCACCGCAATCTGCGGCGCCGCGTGGCCAAGCCGTTGGGGTCCTTGCGTAGAACACTGACAAAAAGCCGAAGCAACAAGCTTCAAGGAAAATATACTGGTAATACTGTTATAGTTGCAATGACATGTGAGAAATTGGGCAACACCTTCAGCCATAATCTGGCCAGCCGCTCACGAACATTGCAAAGAATGGTAGAGTTTCGGCCTTCGGATAAAAGTTCGACGTCAGACAGTCAGTCACACGTCAGTCTACGGTATAATTTTTGGGTTGTTACCGTTCAGTTACACCATGTTGTTACACTGTTACCTATTGGGAGAAAATATATCGACAGGTAACACTATGCAGGGTTAGTTTTCAATGACCGGCCAAATTTTTCAGAAATGGTTTATAATCGATAGGTACGATATTATGAAAAAAAATAAAAACATTTTCTTAAAATAGTTTTATTTCGAAAGTAAAAATTACGCACCATACAACGGAACGTGCGGTAAAATAGATATTCTCACCTAAGTACCTATTTTACCGCATACCACCTTGTATAGCACCGTGCGTATTCTTTACGGTTTTTTTTTTATTTCCATAATAGTACATTATGATATAAGTGCGGTAAGTTGAAAATTACAGCAGAGGCGATATTGCTAGCCCGAGCCGTAGGCGAGGGCTATAATAAGTGTGTTCCTCTGTGGCCGGACCACAGTTTAGTACTCAGATGCTATAGTTCGAAATAATACCTACCTAAACTCTACTTTCATCAGAATACATATATATTTTTAGTACCTCAAGAGATATCTTTTTAATTAACAATTTATGTGGTCCGGCCGCCAGGCAGTACTCTCTGGCCGCGCCACCTCAAATTAAATGGAGTATAATGAACTATTAATAAATCAATATCCTGAAAAAAACTACCTAAAGAGTACCTTGCATACGACAAATATGGTCCAATAAACCCCTTTAGTTAAGGAGTTATTGGTCGTAGGGTGTGGTCCGGCTGGAAGGTATACTCTGCAGCAAGTCAATTTTGCAATATTTAATATTAACTATCCATAAATCAATTTATATAATAGTACCTTTTCTCTACTCTTCGTTGATACTTTTTTCTCTCAAGAAACTATTCATTTTGATTAATTAATCTTTAAAGTATGTGGCGCGGCTAGGGAGGATTACTTTCAGCAAATACAACGAAATATGCTTTATTTCTTTATGCCAACGAAAACTGCATAATAAGTACTTTATAAAAAGACGTGGACTTCATCTGTAAACTTTTATTTTTATTACCAACAATGATTTTGAAAAGGTGCACTTTTTGGTTTTTGTTTACCTATCTACCTAAGAATAGGTAGTTAACTTGACGGTGTGCGTTTCGACCGCGCGGCCACGTTTTTTTTTTTAAACTAAGCCAAGATTTTGTAAAAAATTGTAAAAGTTGATTCCCAAAACCATACATTTGTCAAAGTTATGGTTTAAAAGTTATAAGGGTTTGAACGTGGCCGCGCTATCGAAACGCGGAGAACCGCGCGGCCACGGAAATCTTTAAAACGAAGCGTTGCCGAGACCTGAAATTAAGGTAAATAACAGATTGAATTTTTAAATATATTGAAAAAATCCTAGGTTTAAATTTTAGGAGCTGTAAGACTAAAACCCCATGGCCGCACCATTGAAACAGTGAAAAATACGTTATCGCAAATATCTCGCTGAAAGAGCATCGCAGAGGTCTGAAGTTTTTTGTAAAACCTAGATTTGAATTTGTCAAAACTTGTAAACATACACAAAATAATCCTAGGTTTATATTTCAGGAGCTGTAGTACGGTATCGCTTATAACCTTCAAAAAGTTCTGAATGTTTCGATAGGGTGACCATGACTTATTGCTTACAGAAAACTTTCCACCTTTTGTATTAGAAATTATTTCTCAAGGTTGCTTAATTAAATTAAAATGGTAAGATACAAAAACATGTTTATTTCTTAAAAAATCACATAAATCACAGATTGCTAACTTACACATATTTGACAAAATCACAAATCATAGATTATTTATTTACTTACTTACACTAAGAATTTTTTTATTATATTTTTTTTAATACGACTGTAAAGTATGGTTTGTTTAAAATTTCTTTTTTAGATTAAATTTTCTTTTTTATTATTTTGAATATCTTAATCATCTATTTATAGACCATAATTATGTTAGAGTAGGTCATTGTATTGTCATAGGTTGTTCAGAACTTGCGTGCATTTCGGTTTTACCATCGTCATAACAAATCATTATGGAAATACCATGAAATGACACTTATTTCTGGCATAATACATATATTTCAAATCCTTTAGAAAAATTCAAAACAATTACTTTTTCAATTAAGATGCTTTTTTACATAGTAAGCAATGGATCCTCCATTGCTTGATAGCTGAAAAAGCACCTAACTGAACAATCTGTAATTTATGTGTTTTTTTATAATTAAAAAAATAAACTAAAATGAAACGATAAGATCATCATCATCATCAGCCTATTAATGTTCCCACTGCTGGGACACAGGCCTCCTCTGAGAGGGAATGGGCTATAATCCACCACGCTGGCCCAGTGCGGATTGGTAGATGTTACGCGATGTCAAAAACATAATTATGTTTATTAGAAATAAACATACGACTCTTCATTTTTATTTAATTTAGGATCCTTGAGAAATAATTTCTAATACAATAGGTGGAATGTTTTCTGTAAACAATAAGTCATGGTCACCCTATCGAAACATTCAAAACGTTATTACAGGTTTTATATTATAAAATAAATATTTTTTTTGCCTACTATCGTTAGTTCTACTTAATTAGGGTTTGTTTACAAAAAAAAATCAAGCTAATACTTACTTTCTTCGATCAATAATCACGACTTATTTCTAAGCAATACCATACTACAGCTCCTGAAATATAAACCTAGGATTTTTTTGTACATTTTTATAAGTTTTGACAAATTCACATCTAGGTTTTACAAAAAACTTCAGACCTCTGCGATGCTTCTTCAGCGAGATATCGACGATAACGTGTTTTTCACCGTTTCAATGGCGTGGCCATGGGGTTTTAGTGTTACAGCTCCTAAAATATAAACCTAGGATTTTTCTGTGTATTTTTACAAGTTTTGACAAATCCAAATCTGTGTTTAAAAAAAACTTCAGACCTCTGCGATGCTTTTTCAGCGAGATATTGGCGATAACATATTTTTCACCGTTTCAATAGCGCGGCCATGGGGTTTTAAGATTTTTTTTTTATATTTTTACTAATTTTTTGCAAATTCAATCTGTATTTACCTAAATTTCAGGTCTCTGCAACGCTTCGTTTTAAAGATCTCCGTGGCCGCGTGGTTCTCCGCGTTTCGATGGCGCGGCCACGTTCAAACCCTTATAACTTTTAAACCATAACTTTGACAAATTTATGGTTTTGGGAATCTACTTTAATTTTTTTTTACAAAATCTTGGCTTAGTTTTTAAAAAAAAAAACACCGTGGCCGCGCGGTTGAAGCGCACACCGTCAAATTAACTACCTATTCTTAGGTAGATAGGTAAACAAAAACCAAAAAGTGCACCTTTTTCAAAATCATTGTTGATAATAAAAATAAAAGTTTATAGTGAAGTCCACGTCTTTTTATAAAGTACTTATTATGCAGTTTTCGTTGGCATAAAGAAATAAAGCATATTTCGTTATATTTGCTGAAAGTAATCCTCCCTAGCCGCGCCACATACTTTAAAGATTAATTAATCAAAATGAATAGTTTCTTGAGAGAAAAAAGTATCAACGAAGAGTAGAGAAAAGGTACTATTATATAAATTGATTTATGGATAGTTAATATTAAATATTGCAAAATTGACTTGCTGCAGAGTATACCTTCCAGCCGGACAACACCCTACGACCAATAACTCCTTAACTAAAGGGGTTTATTGGACCATATTTGTCGTATGCAAGGTACTCTTTAGGTAGTTTTTTTCAGGATATTGATTTATTAATAGTTCATTATACTCCATTTAATTTGAGGCAGCGCGGCCAGAGAGTACTGCCTGGCGGCCGGACCACATAAATTGTTAATTAAAAAGATATCTCTTGAGGTACTCAAAATATATATGTATTCTGATGAAAGTAGAGTTTAGGTAGGTATTATTTCGAACTATAGCATCTGAGTACTAAACTGTGGTCCGGCCACAGAGGAACACACCTATAATAAAGCAGAGGCTGTAATTATCAAAGCGCACGTATGTCATACGACGTTTTATAACATATTTGCGAGGAAATAAATAAAACTCGGGACTTTTTTAAACGAATAAATCTTGTTCACAAATTAAAGATGCCCGCGCATCAGCGCATTTTTTAAGGCAAAGACACAAAACAGCCAGTATTACTAATAAAGTAAATTAATATTTTTGTTTTTGTTACAGAAAAATGGGTATCCGTCAGGACCGCGGGTGTATAACTTCCAAAAAGATCAAAAATAAACTATTTAAATGTACGTAAAATGTTCGTTTTTATACTAAAATAAGTATAAATGTACGAGTCTGTATGCCTAGCAAACATCATTTTAAAGTAAGCCGCCATCCTGACGTCAGGTTGGCGGGTGTATTTTAATTACAATAACTTATTTCAAATTTGACATTAGGAATTAAATGTTCGTCAAATGTACGTATAGGAACACTAATTAAAAACTTCTTAAATGTTATACAAGCTCAGATATTGTAAAATGAATGTGAGCCACCATCCTGACGTCAGGTTGGCGGGTGTATTTTAATTCAATTAACTTTTTTCAAATTAGACATTCGTAATTAAATGTACGTCAAATGTACGTTATGGGACACTACTTAAAAACTTCTTAAATGTTATACAAGCTCTGATATTGTAATACGAATGTGAGCCGCCACTCTGGCCTCAGAATGGCGAGTTGATTCTAAACCAATCAAACTATTTTGATTTTCTGGACTTCTATTTATTGTTGGCTTCAAATCATCAATCGTCTAATGTTTATTGAATCTTATACATATACTAAAATCTTAATAATACTGACTACTGGTCGAGAATTACGAAATAGGAATGATTTGCTATTATGCTGTCCCAACTCGGAATACCTGACTTTGGCGTTTTCAAATAAAGCTTAGCTTAGGTAAGTACCTAATGCAATCATTATAATTTAAACACACCTTAAAAATATAATATTTCGAAGTTTGTAAATTCGACTATGGTAGTAATACATATGAAATCCCTCATAGTGCCTGTTTAAACTGAATGGCCATTGCTATGAAGGCGTATTTCTTGTTATTTTCGTCAGGAAAAACGTGGTAACATAAATAAGGTTTTTAATCTACCTAAGAAGCTATAGTAATTACATATTTTTTCCTCATAAGCAGTTCCTACAAGCTACGAATCTGTTAATAGTCACATTGACAAACAATAGTTATGTGTCATTATTCTGATTAAAAACAATAACCACTATGCACGACGAGATTTTGACAGATGACACATCAGCTGAATCGGTGGGGTTATGCAAATTGTCATGAAACTGAAAATTTTGCGTGAACTTTCATATGCATCATTCGATTTCATATTGAAAAATGATTTTTACGATAAGTTTGTGACTATTATCTCCAATAGCGTGTTGAAGTCGGTAAATCTGCGTCAGTCTATTGCCAATATATATATCTACAGTAAGTAACTACACCCTTCCAAAAAATTGTTAATTAGATGCGCTGGAAATAATGTACAGTCAAAGGTCAAAATTCCACTTCCACCGCAATGCACATTATCGTTTGCGCTATACGGGCGGCGGCGCCTATACACACATACGCATATTTATCCGTGTGAGTGATGTTCCAACGCTAACAACCAATTTGGCCACCGTATCACTTACACAACTCATTGAAATTTGTAATAACAATCTTAAGCGGGCAACAAGTTGCTAATGTGTAAGTGTTGTCAAACGTTCTTATAGAAGAAGGTCATAAGTACCACCAATATTGCTATGCCATTGTGTTGCGAGATTGGCAGTCGACTTCTGACTGTTACTGTACATAGACGAGCTTCTCGTTTGCTAATAAAACTCAAAAAGTCAAAATAAAAACTAACATTCTATCTGCGTTCTTATTTTTGCCATTATAAAAAGTAAGTTAAAAGTAAGTACATAAAAATACTTTGATTGTGTCAAAGATTTACAAAAAAAAAAACTGTTGCAACATAACACCTTAGTGCTGCCCGTAAACCCATGTTTCATAAAAAGTTGTATTCAGCCTAATCGATACACGCAATGGAATCGATTTTGAAATAAAAATGAGACGGAATAAAAATCCCTTGGTATAGTTTCAAATAGTTATTTAATTTTCATATTAATCATTTTACCAAATCAAACAAACCGAACTACAAAAAAAAATAAAGACCAAATCAAATAAAACATAAAATAAAAAAAAAAAGTAACAAACGTCAAACGAAACAAACTAAATTCATTAAACAAACATCATTTATTATCATACTATTTTTTTTACATTTGAACTTATAGAATGCAATGGGCTATTACCATTTCAGGACTTCTATTTAGTTTTGGGTTTGAATCGTCATAGCACATCCATATACTATCATCACAACCATATGAATGCACTTTATAGTGCCCAATTACATCATAATAAGGAGTCCTTGAAGATTTACTTTCTAGCTTAGTATCTAAGCTTGAAGGTACATATTCAAGGACTCCTATTATGTTCTAATGGAATATTATTAATATTGACGAATGCCGATTGATTTCTAATGATACTTAACTATTTTTTCTTGGCTGCATTTCGAACAGTATCATTTTAAAGTATTCACTAGCACTGTATTAACTTAGTATTAGTAGTAAAGTAGTAGGTACCTACTAAAACCAACCAAACATTATACAGCACAGTTTGATTTATAGCTAATTTCGCGCCAATTTTTTTCAACATCAAACTTTAAATTATGAATGCACTTGCTGTTCAAGTTTATTAATAAATTTATAACTCGTTCGATAATTTATTGTTTTTTTTTGGTTGGATATCGATATACATCAAAGCAATAAAAAAATGCCGAGGATCTTGCTAGGTATAGTAAAAAAATAGTTTGATCCGCCAAAGATTAATTATAATTATTCAAAAAAATTGTGTATAGTACGGTTGGGTTGTGTTAGGTTCAATGGTTAGGTTACACTGCTGGGCAAAGGACTCCCCATTCCTATCCAACTCTTTCGGTATTTTACTTTCAATGGCCAATTAGTGAAGAAAGAAGAGTCTAAATCGTCACGCTGGTAAGCGTACCCGCTTACCAGCGTGACGATTTGTATTATCAAAAGGTTGTTTATAGAATACCTTCTATAAACAACCTTTTGATAATACAAAAAAGTACACTACATGATAAATAATATGGAAAATTAAAAAACTTATTTTATAAATGTGAATTGCGAGCGCATTCCTTATTTAAATTTTAAAACAAAAAAATCGACGCGAATTTAGCCATAGGTTCTGCATGCATAGTTGAAAAAAATCATTTTCAGATTTTTTCTTTACGCTGCTAGTTCAACGGTAATTTTCTCCTATCAATGAGTTTCAGATAGAGTGATTCAAGAGGAAGGTTTATATGTATATGTCTAAATGGGGACGGAGGGTGGAATTAAGGGAACCGTCCACCCGACCTACCCGTGCGAATCCGGGACGGGCCGCTACTATAGTATAAAATGGTAATATCAAAATTAAATAAATAATCATTTGAAATTATACCAAGGAGTTTTTTTTCCGTCTCATTTCTTTTTCCAAACTCGATTCCATTGCGAGTATCGATTAGGCTGAATATAACTTTTTAATCGTAATGTTGAAACATGGGTGTTACGGGCAGCACTAAGAAGTGTTATGTTGCAACATTTTTTTTTAGACTTTGACACAATCAGTCTTTTTAATAAGTACTTAAAAGTAAGTACTTTTAACGTACTTTTTATAATGGCAAAAATAAGAACGCAGATAGAATGTTACTGTTTTTATTTTGACTTTTTGAGTTTTATTAGGAAACAAGAAGCTTGTCTATGTACATTATTTCCAGCGCATCGAATTACCAATTTTTTGGAAGGGTGTAGTTACTTACTGTAGACATACATATTTGGCAACAGACTGACGCAGATTTACCGACCTCAACACGTTATTGGAGATGATAGCCACAAACTTATCGTAAAAATCATTTTTCAATATGAAATCGAATGCTGCATATGAAAGTTCACGAAAATTCTTCAGTTTCATGACAATTTGCATAACCCCACCGTCAAAATCTCGTCGTGCATAGTGGTTATTGTTTTTATTCAGAATAATGTCACATAACTATTGTTAGTCAATGTGACTATTAACAGATTTTTAGCTTGTAGGAACTGCTTATGAGGAAAAAATATGTAATTACTATAGCTTCCTATGTAGATTAAAAACCTTATTTATGTTACCAAGTTTTTCCTGACGAAAATAACAAGAAATACGCCTTCATAGCAATGGCCATTCAGTTTAAACAGCCACTATGAGGGATTTCATATGTATTACTACCATAGTCATCTCGTCTAGTAGTCAGTATTATTAAGATTTTAGTATATGTATAAGATTCAATAAACATTAGACGATTGATGATTTGAAGCCAACATTAAATAGAAGTCCAGAAAATCAAAATAGTTTGATTGGTTTAGAATCAACTCGCCATTCTGAGGCCAGGGTGGCGGCTCACATTCGTATTACAATATCAGAGCTTGTATAACATTTAAGAAGTTTTTAAGTAGTGTCCCATAACGTACATTTGACGTACATTTAATTACGAATGTCTAATTTGAAAAAAGTTAATTGAATTAAAATACACCCGCCAACCTGACGTCAGGGTGGCGGCTCACATTCATTTTACAATATCAGAGCTTGTATAACATTTAAGAAGTTTTTAATTAGTGTTCCTATACGTACATTTGACGAACATTTAATTCCTAATGTCAAATTTGAAATAAGTTATTGTAATTAAAATACACCCGCCAACCTGACGTCAGGATGGCGGCTCACTTTAAAATGATGTTTGCTAGGCATACAGACTCGTACATTTATACTTATTTTAGTATAAAAACGAACATTTTACGTACATTTAAATAGTTTATTTTTGATCTATTTGGAAGTTATACACCCGCGGTCCTGACGGATACAAAAATGGTTGTAATTTATTGTAAAAATTAATTAAATTAAAGAATTAAATGTTTATTTATTATATTTCATCTCCCACAGTTAATTTTATTCATAAAATATTGACCACTTTTCTGACATAAAAATTCTTTGCTAAGATTTAAAAAAGTACCGTTCGTTTTAGACGGAGCATTTACATTACTGCAGAAGTACGTAATGAGATACATTACGATATTGAAATGGGTGAAATAAGAGACCCTTTACGAGCAAATGTGTTATAAAAAATATTATAAGAATTCTACCAGTGAGTTTTACATTACGAGAATAAATAAGAGGACTGATCAAACCTCCTTGGAAGCGCTTTTGCTCAATACGTTTGTCTCACTTTAATAATAAAGAGTAAATGAGACGAAAAATGTAGTTCTAATTTTCGCCACGTGCGTGTGGCGCCATTTGCGAATTCGCGCCATTTTCATATTAGAAACGTCAAAGATTGTTGCGACTTTTCGGCTGATATATAGAAACAAAATAATAATATGAGTTCAAGCGAGGAATCTGATATTAATATGGAATCTACTCCACCTGATGAATGAGGCGCAATTTGCAGAAAAAGGGTCTCTCGCCAAGACCGCTAATTAATGATTTACAATAATTTTATAGCATGGAAGACTCGAAGAAATACTCAATCATTCTCTGAAAAGTTTGTTTCATTACATATTGTACTGTTTTCTCGAAAATGTGTTGAAAAACATTGTATGACACACGTGCAGATATTGGTATTTACAAACTCCTGACTATGGTAAGCCCTCGACATAACTATTATGATACTAGTCCAGTAAATTGGTTTTACAAACGAGTAGACAAATGTAAGCCAAAGACGGAAGTCGAGGGCTTACCATTGTCACGAGTTTGTAATACCAATTTCTGCACATGTGTCATACAACGTTTTTCAACCCATTTGCGAGAAAACAGTACAATATGTAATGAAACAAACAGTGACCCCTAAAACCACGAAAACGACACCCATGAAGAAAAAACCGAAAATATTCATCGGCGTCATTTTGGGTTTTCATTTTGACCTCATTTTCATTATCAGCGACCACAAAAACCACGAAAACGACATCCATGAGAAAAAATCCAAAAATTTTCCTCGGATTCATCTTTGATTTTCATTTTGACCTCATTTTCATTATCAGTGACCCTGAAAACCATAAAAACGACACCCATGAAGAAAAAACAGAAAATTTTCGTCGGCGCCATCTTGGATTTTCATTTTGACCTCATTTTCATTATCAGCGACCCCAAAAACCCCGAAAACGACAACCATGAAAAAAATCCGATAATTTTCCTCGGCATCATCTTTGATTTTAATTTTTACCTCATTTTCATTATCAGCGAGACCCCGAAAACCACGAAAACGACACCCATGAAGAAAAAAACAGAAAATTTTCGTCGGCGCCATCTTGGATTTTCATTTTGACCTCATTTTCGTTATCAGCGACCCTAAAAACCACGAAAACGACACCCATGAAGAAAAAGCAGAAACATTTCATCAGCACCATCTTGGATTTTCATTTTGACCTCATTTTTGTTATCAGCAACCCCAAAAAACCACGAAAACGACACCCATGAAGAAAAACTGTAAATTTTCGTCGGCGCCATTTTGGACATTTTCATTTTCATTTTGACCTAATTAAAAAAACCGTAAAGAATACGCACGATACTATACAATGGGGTACCGCACGTTCCGTTGTATGGTGCGTAATTTTTAACTTTCGAACAATATATACAGGCTCCGTAAATGCATTTTTTGAGCAAATGTGCTGAAAATAACTATTAAAATGCACTTTTGGTTTGACATCTAGATCTTAATTTGAAATTTAAACCAACCCTGTATAAGTCAATGGTGCCGATTCCCTTGTTCACAAACCAAACTAAACTAAATTTAAGTTGAATGCATCTTTTTCTTTCTATTTCATTATGAAAAGGACAGAAGATAAATATTAGTTTAATCCTGTCAAATTAGTCAGCACCTGACGTAATTTGATGTAATTTTAGTAGTCAACTTTTTAATCGCGTCTAAAACTTGTATGGCGCTGATTAATTTGACAGAACATAACTAAAATTTATCTTCTGTCCTTTTCCTAATGAAATAGAAAGAAAAAGATGCACTGAACTTAAATTTAGTTTAGTTTGTAAACAAGGGAATCGGCACCAATGCCACGTTTTCTTTCCCATTAATTAACATACCTAGACTTAATGCAAATATTGTCCCACCGTGTATCTCTAAAAGAAAACAAAGACAAGTAGGAAATGAGAAGCAATTATAATAAAGTCTCACAAAATACCAAGAGACCAGAATCCAATGGGTAACAGTGTAACACAACATGGTGGAACTGAATGGGAACAAACCTATAATTTGGAGACCGGAATAGTACATTGTAGCACGTCGTTATACCTCAACATCGGTTGGAAGCACACCTGCTCGAACTGTTAAGGCCTGAATTCCTCCTAAGCTGACGTCGGTCGCGTACGTCAGTCGCGCGTATGAATATACATTGTGTTCTATATAGCATCATATTGCAACGCTGACGTCAGCGACGCGTACGTTGCTACAGTATTTCTCTCGCTGAAGTACGCGTCCGACATCAGCGTAACAGGAATTCAGGCCTATGGCTTCAGTACAAATGATCTATCCACTTTGCATCATCACTACATATTATAAATGTAAGAAAGAAACATTACATTTACATTGAAAGAAAAGCGCCAAATACGGAAAGAGAGACCTAAGCCCTCCTACACCTACACCTATAACTCTACCGGTCGCGAATTTACGAAGCCTATACTATTTGAGTCCCGAGACCAACTCAAATAGAATAGCTTTTGTTTATGCATATTACTCGACAATACCTAATCTGTTTCAGTAAAAAAATTGACTCAAATGGATTAGCTTTTGGCCTGGATATTTTCAAAGTAAATGCACGGACAAAACCTAGTACTGTATTATACTTATTGACTCAAATAGATTAGCTTTTGTCGAAATATTTTCAAACATTATTTACGAACAAAACCTAGTCGAGTAGAGTCGGCCGCCATATTTGTTTATCGCGTACGCGATTGGTCGACGAGGCGCCGACTTGTTCCTTACTTCACCTTTGTTATGATCGTATTATTTAGTTGTCGCTAAATTGTTTTCGAGGTTATGTACAGTGCAATTAAAGTACGAAAACCATGATAAAAACAGTTTTAAGTGATATCTTGGGCGATAATATCTGTTACTTAAAGTTGGAGGAGAAGAGTCACGATAATTTTCACGCACAAGTTCAATGTAAACTTACAAATGGTGACACTTGCAACGAAAAGAGTGACAAGTTTATCACAGCTTTTTCTCGTAGTACAAATACTAATTGGATTGTCAACAAAACTTTTCCAAACTTTTCTCGCCACGAATTTCGTAAGTTATATATATATGTCACCTATCGAAGAAAAATAAAAAGGATGATAAAAAAATGGATGCAATAGAAACTATAATTGCACGGCGAGTATAAATATAAAGTTTTTAAAAGTTACGCCAATAACTCAAAAAATATCGACTTTATTAAGAGAAGGAATGAGCGTGGTGATCGATATTAACTATAATCATTCTCATCGACTAAAAGTTGCTCAAGCGTATAATTTATTAAGATGTAGTATGGAAACAAAAGAGTCATTCTATAGCTATTTTGACTCGGGAATGACACCAGCCGCCGCTAAAACCTACCACGAGTTACATATAACTGAAGATTGTAATGAAGACTTAGGCGTTTTATTAGCAAATGCCCAAGTAAATCCTACAGAGAGGCAAGTTACATATTTGTATGAGCAATGGAGGACTGAGAAGTATGGAGGGAGAGACGAACAAAATTTTATTGAGAGGATTAAATTAAAAATGAAAGAACTTCAAATGCAAGACACCAAATTAAGCCTTACGGAAAATCCTCTTGTCGTTGTCCTCATAACTCCTGTAATGAGAAGATCATTTGAAGCCGGCCTTGCTGATGAAATGATATTTGTGGATACTAGTGGGTCTTGCGACCAAAGCAGCACATGTGTCACCTTCATTTTTGCAGCTACAAAAATCGGAGCAGTTCCAATAACTGTTATTCTTCATAGAAATAAATCAGAACGTGATTATTTATTGGCCTTGAGATTAGCAAAGGAAAACTTAGAGGCTTCTTGTGAAAAAATCTTCGAACCACAAGTTATTATGACGGACGATGACATTGCAGAAAGGAATGCTTTAAAGGTAATTTTTCCAAAAGCGCGACTACTACTATGTATTTTCCATGTAATGCAGGCTACTTGGCGCTGGCTTTGGGATGGTAAAAACAAAGTTGATAAAAATGATCGCAGACTTTTGATGCTTTTATTTCGATGTATTTTATTTGCTAAATCTACCTCAACTGCCGAAAGCTCTATGTTAGAACTATTAAGCAACGACATCTTAAAAAATACGACAATGCTAAAGCATATTTTGAAATATATTGGGCAAGACGCGAAGAGTGGAGTTTACCCTATAGAAGTAACGTACTGCATAGAGGCAATAATACAAACAATTATTGTGAAGCATCAATACGAATATTTAAGGATGTTATACTGCAAAGATGCAAAGTGTTCAATATTTGTGCCCTGATAGACTTTGTCACAAGTACTTTTGAAAATTATCACAGGAATAGACTTCTTAAATTTGCTAACAACAGAGGACGCAATTTGACTTTATCTTATGAAAAGTTTTGCAAGCATTTGAGCAACATCGAAAAAAACAAATAAAACAAATATCAGATACATCGTATGAGGTGAAGGAGGAAGAAGATGGCGAATGTTATCAAGTCGATATCGAGAATGAGTTTTGCGATTGCTTTTTTGGTCAAGGAGGAGAATACTGCAAGCACCTATGTGCAGTGGAACAAAAATATGACGTTTTTCTAAAACATTCCTTACTGCTGACTAAAATCGATAGACAAGAGTTTGTGAAAATTGCTTTAGGTGAAAAACATCCAACAAATTTCTATGATAACATTGATGATATAGACAGCGTGGATTGTAACGATAACCGCAAAGACACAATAATGACTGCTTTATCTGGAGAGGTTCCCCAACAAATTTGTGATTCTCAAGCTGTGGATTTCCATTTACCTATTGCCGAAACTACGAACCAGAGTAGTACTAGTGTGGTAGAAGAATTGCGACATGAATTTATTAGACTTACTGATATTTTAGAAACTGAAAAAACTGGTCCTTCTAATTCTGCATTACTTAAAAAGTACATTAAAACACTACAAACAATAAAAACATCGACACAGATCTATAATGTCTTTGTTGTCTCATTCGATTAAACATAGCAGAGGCCGAAAAATAAGAGTCCAACCAACATCAGTAGCTAGGAGAAAAGATAGAGGACTACAAGGTAGTAGCCGCATTCAGTCAGGAAGACCAACTAAACTGGAAAAGAAGAAAATTGTAAGACCTCACAATATAAGTATAAATATAGAAAAAAATCAAGCCAGTGCTAAAAAACATTGACATTCATCTCATTGACTTGAATCATTTCATTGACTTCGTCTACGTGAATGTCGGATATCGCAGTCGCAGTGCCTATAGTTTAAGTTAGACCTCTAGCAACATATTGGTGAAAACTGCACTCAATTCCATGCAGTAGATTTTGCGTGATGCGCGTTCAAACATGCAGACAGACAGACAAAAATTTTGGCATCTGTTGCTCTAATAAAGCCCCCCCATAATATTTTTTCTTCAATATCTATAATGTACAGACATTAGCCTGTTACAATTTTATTATACTCGTATGTATAGATAAGTACCCATAAATTTGATAAAAGTGTCTACTTGTGTTACTTGCTATTGCTGTGCTATTTTAAGGCTCTTTTTCTCCATGATCAATATATTTAATTAAGAGTATAGTATGTTCCATATCTTCT
The DNA here is from genome assembly GCA_905147715.2 of Xestia xanthographa. Taxonomy (NCBI): domain Eukaryota; kingdom Metazoa; phylum Arthropoda; class Insecta; order Lepidoptera; family Noctuidae; genus Xestia; species Xestia xanthographa. Next base: position 21,885,885 of record LR990642.1, on the reverse strand, counting down.
GTTTTGTTTTGTTATTTTATATGCCATACTTACATAAGACTGATTGTTACTATGTTTAAATAAAAATAAAAATACTAAGTTTGTCTTATATTTGATAAAAATAATTATCTGCGTTTTGTAACAAACAATATTTTAGTTTTATTATTTTTGTGTATTTGCAACAAGTGTGTATTGCGTTTCTTACCTAATAAAAGTTTCTTCGTTAATAAGTTTTTCTTTTTTGTCAATCAAACTCAGAATAAAAACGAGTAATTTAATTAATTTAATATTAAAATAATTACAATTGTCATGTAACTATCAATCTACTATTAAAGTTTTTGATCGATCGGTATCAAATTGAATAGCATTTGTTGCTGCAATGTTAGAATGATTTTATCTTACAAAGTCTACGCCATTTCGGTCAATTTTTGTACTGAAATAGATTAGGGTTTCGTCAAGTTTTTGTCAAACAAAAGCTAAACGAGTTCAGTTTGACTCGGGACTCAAATGGTATAGGCTTCGTAAATTCGCCTACCGGTCAACTCTACTGCTTAAGTTGTGACCGGATATTTAAAAGCAAATTCGGTCTGGCCAGCCATATAAGGGCACACGCACGGAAGTAGTTCCAAAGGGTCGCCGTTACCTAAATCGGTAAGGAGGACTATACATATTATAAAACAAAGATAAAAAAGACTTCGATTTTTAAAACTACGCAACGGATTTTGATACGGGTTTTTAAATAGATAGTGATTCAAGAGGAAGATTTTTTAGTATATAATTTGTCAAGCGGGTTAAGCCGCGGGCATCAGCTAGTAAGAATATAAAAGCTGACTTCGAAGCGATTTATTACTGACTAGGTACCTCATGGTGCACATCAAAAAATCCTTTGTTCAACAATAAACGTGCCTACCTAATTACCTACATACATGATGGTACAAGCATACCTATGCTTCTACCATCATAAGTTTTGGCACCCTAAAATAGGAAGCATAAACACATAACATAACGTCACGCCTGTAATCCCCAAAGGGTTAGACAGAGGTGTACATAATAATACACCCACATTTCGCCAATTACGTTTAAGTCCCATGTGATAGGGTCAAGCCTATTGCCATCAATCTGGCACAAATCCAGACTCCGTGGCTGCTACAGAGAAATTTCTGATGGCAAAACCCAATAACAATTTCCCGATCTGGGAATTGAACCCAGGACTTCATGTTCAGCAGTCGCGCTTGCGACTACTATAGTCTCCGCCAGATAAGTAAGAATTAAAGTTCATTAAACCGCATACGTTTATTCAAATACATAATTCCGAAAACAGGAATAATGACATAAACATGTCCCGAAATGACCTTTATCGTGATCCTTGACTTTTTGGGTGTATACTACTATTTCTATTAGGTATTTCTATTGATAGAAATACTGGGCCTGATTCAGACTGATTGTCCCACTATTTCTATTGCTGTCGGCTGTGACAAAAAAAAAAACGCTGCATCACCTGACAAAAAAAATCAAATCATCAAATGGCAGATTATTAATTTGTTCTCCACTTATTTTTTTTTAATACCGAGAAGTCGTGTTTTTTTATCTATTCATTAAAAGGTAAACTTTTCAAATAACGTTACTGCGTTTTTTTTGTCGCAATAGAAATATTTCTAGTAATAAAACCCATTCATAATGTATTGTCGGGGTACCTACGCAGAGAAATTAAGGAAAGAGCAATGACCTTGAATTCTTACTTATCTGGCGGAGACTGGCGGAGACTATAGCTAGACCAACGAGGCAGTCAGACAGCATGAAGTAGATAGCTACAAAACAAATTATAATTTATTAGCCATATACAACGAAACCTCTAAATTACAACTTACAACCGACAAAACATTCCACTTAGTACGTTAGTTCATTTATTGTTTAGTCTTATAACTTCCAATAACTTTTTAGTTGTATTCGGTGTATTTACCGTAATAAATGAACGGAATCCATACCAGACATAAAGACGAACGATCAATTTAGCGTTATTACTTTGATTCTCGCCTATCAGAGCGTAATAAGGCGTTACAGAGATAATATTTTGTTGCAGACAACACGTCGGCGAAAATCCGTCACGCAATCAAACGGAAAGAGGAAGATCTCGAAGATTTCTAATAAAACCGCAATAAACAATAGTGTAACAAAAAAGTTTTTAAAAAACGTTTGTGCAAAAATGCGATTAATGTGTTGTGTGAACAGTGTGCTTGTGTTTGTGTGTGGTTGTGAGGGTGTTTGAGGGGGTGCAAATGCGAAGGCGGCGCGGGAGGGGGGCGGGGCGAGGGGTGCGGTGACTCGTGCACCATGCGACCGCCGCTGCCGCTGCTGCTGCTCGCCGCGTGCGCCGCTTGCACCGCGCAGATTGCGTGGACGCCGATTTTCCTCGACGGCAGCAGTGAGTATTATTATTAGATTCCAATTGTTTTTTTCTTTGAAAAGAGAAAACTAAGCGCCGCCGTCAGAATTCATACTTTAATCTTTGCACCTAGGCCAGGGTAATTGGGTTTGAAAGTTTTAATTGTTTATTTGAACTTCACTGTCAAGGGAATAAAAGTATGTCGTGGCGGCCAACAATGGCCTGATGGCTAAGAGCCTCGACGAACATCTCTCGAGGCTCTTGCTAGGCGATTGGATCGATGGTCTGATACAGAAGGCTACGTCCTTGATACGGCTCACATTGTGAGTACCTGCCACTGGTAGCTTGGCCGTGTTCCCGATATCGATGGATAACATTTTCTAAATATTTCTATTCGGAATATTTATTAAAAAAAAAAATTAGAAGTGTAAGAAAAATTAATAAATGAAAATTTTACAATAATTGTCCACGATGTTGCTGGGCTACTATTTTTTTTTTAAAGAAATATTTTAAAATATAAAAGATGTGTGTAAAGATGAATAAACAGATAAATTAAACATAAACATTTTCCACGACCGCATCGACGTAAATTAAAAAGCGTTTTAGTGAATAAAAATTCAGTCAAAATATTTAGCAGAAAAAAAGTAGATAATGTTAAAATAATGTAAACATTATGTTTGAAAAAATATTCTGTATTGAACTGAATAAAAAACCTACATATTTGGTAACAGGAAACAACGCAAAGCCAAGCTTCCTTTTTATTTTAATAGGAGTTAGACCAATCCACGTTTCCTGTTCCTAGGTCAAGTAGACCTGTGGACGCAGTCCTCGTCGGGCTGCGCGTGCCCAGGCGGCGACGGAGATGACTGCGCGTGCTGCGTGCGCGACGGTGCCTGTCCCTGCGGGGACTTCGCGCCTGCGCGCTGCGCGCAATGTGGGATGGAGCAGTACTGTGCCAATAGTAAGTAGTGCTGATTATTTCGGGTCATTTTATTACTCTTCTTATCTTATCAGCCTATAATGTTCCCACTGCTGGGACACGACCTCCTCTCAATGAGAGGGAATGGGCTATAATCCACCACGCGGGCCCACCGCGGGTTGGTAGATGTCACATGTCTTCGAATTTTTGGTATTATAGTAATATAGGTTTTTCCATAACGAATTTCTCAGTAGCAGCCTACGTCGTCTGGTTTTACCCGCGGTTTTCGGAACGGTTGATGGCATTAGGCGGGCCCCTATTTCATAGGACTTATAAAATTACTGGCGACATGTGGGTGACCTGCTATGAATACACTTCTGCCTAACCTTAGGGGATTACAGACGTGATGTTGTTAATGGGGAAGGAAACTGTGGAACTAATGGCGCTAGCATAGCTGGTTCCCAACATCGTCATTGGTTGAAAATGTGGTAATGTCATTTTATATTTCAAAATAGATTAACCTCATTGGTCAGATTGAGACCAGCTATGGTGGCGCCATCTGAGATTTTCTTTGCCTGTGTCTCCCCAGGAAAAGTTGGAGTAATCGGTAGATAGGTGGTAAACCTCAGATTTGTTTACCGTTAAATCGTGATCAGTTGTCATTTCAAAGACTCCATGCTTAATGAGTATAGCTGCATAATCTTACAGTAATATTAAAAGTGAAAGTGGTGAAAGTGCATGTCCCACTCTGAAGGTCCACCACCCACATTCACTTAAGTACTTAGCACTAGCATATCTGTTTATATCTTCAAGACTACAGACATAAAAGTTGGTCATTTATTTCAATAGATAACTAACTTCTATTAACAGTTCTTATCCACGACCGCAACAGATGTAAAAGTCCAGCTAATTGGCTGTTCTATATGAGAGTCTTAATGGGTTCCATGTTGTATCCACCACGCTAAGCTTTTATTTTTCTTACAGTTGTATTCCGCACAAAATTACTGCTCTCCACAGACAAGATGTATCTTTGTTACAAGAAATTCAATTATTATCTATGCGGCTGGCAGAGCGCCAAGCTATCATTGATATGTTTCCTTTTCCGGTGGAAAATTAATATTTTTAATTTTATGGTACAATACACACGGCACAATAACAAAACTTGGACAATAAATCGGAAAGATGAAGATTTTGGTGACAGCATAAACTTATTTCAGTTGTAACTTATGAATATGCAGAGAATAATCATCATCATCTTTCTTCTCATCATCTTCTTCAGTTTTACCGGATGCAGCTGAATACCAGTATTTTATATGGAGCGACTGCCTATCTGACCTCCACAACCCAGTTAGAGAAGAAAAATAGAGAGCAAGAAAAAGAGAGCAATAGAAAGAGAAAAAGAGAAGAGAATAATATTTACATAATTTACAAGTTTCAAAAAGGGCGTTAATATGAGATATCTACTATAAAACTTTTCTTCTAGAATGAATAATTATATAAATAATCAAGCAATGTGTCCTGAAAGGAGACGCACACTCAAACACGATATACATAATTATTATGATCAGTGTTAAATAAACAAAATACTGAATGCAATGTCCGAGGAAAAAGTACAGATTTCTCATGTACTTACTCTCATATAAAATCCTATAATTATTAATTTGTTTGACGTCATAATAACGTTACTAACGTTACTAGAGACACAATGAACTACAAATACTTACGACAGCAAAACACATTTCACCACGAGTCGCTACATTTAGTTCTATAACCCATTAAATTCATAACAACCCATGGATCGGAACAGGCTGCAATTATAATCCATTTGTTTAACAAAGTGCTCTATTGTTGAATCTAGCAATTTATCGGTCGTTGTTATAACACAGTAGCTTTAGTATGCCTGACCTGTGGTCTCATTTCAACGGTACATCACTAATGGTTCGGATTAAATCATGCGACTTCTAATCGACGTAAAATTGTGTTATGACACCGTTATCAATCATTGTATGATTAAGACGTTGTCACCACGTTTTGGACCCGTCCGGGGAAGGGACTTCGGCCAAGAAAATGTGTCGTACTGTCCTAGTGGGCCGGCAGTCTCGACAAAGATAACGACAAAATCGCTAACTTTTGATTATTAAATAATTCGGTTGCCCTGACACCTGCACACTTGACGACCTTATGACTGCATCAGCGAGTGGAGTTTGCATTGCTGAATTTTGGGCCAAACACATTTAATAAATATTTGCCATCGACACGCTAAGAAGAAGAATAACGATGTTTGCAGGAAATGCAATACAATGTAAGTATATATCCAAGATGCTATTCTCGCAAGCATCGTTATTGCAACCGAATTCTTTAATAATCAAAAGTTAGCGATTTTGTCGTTATCTCTGTCGAGACTGCTCATAGGTTAGTTTATAGTATTGCAGAATATTTTCCAGCTAATCTTTGAATGTTATTAATTACTAATTTGGTATTACCATAGATATCGTACTCATTTACATTTCCGGAAGAAGCTAGCTTGCCGACCTTGCAGGTGTACTTCAATAATCTCAGAGGGGTTAAGGATTTGTACCTAATAGTATATCGACTTTTTTCCAGTTATGTTTAAGTCCTTTGTAATAGAGGACGAGTTTATTGCCATTAACCACACAAATCTAAACTCATTATGGCTACTACTCAGCAACTTTGACCTGGGAATCGAACGCATAACGTCATGGTCAGCATTCGACCTTGGTACCAGTAGACCAACGAGGTAGTAAAAGAATAAGTAAGCAATAGGCTATACGCATGATTTTTTTATCACTCTAAACAAAGCGTATTAACATCAGACATAGCAAAGTGAAATTATTTTTTTAATATCTATAAAAAATACTAAGTTAGAAGCATTTGAAACTGCTGATTAGACAAAGAGATCCGATACAGCGAATGACGTCATTCGCTGCATTGACATACAAAATCCATACTAAATTCCGTTTATCTAGAAAGAGATAGAAACAAAAGTTTAAATGGTTATAACTTTTGTGTTGTTTGGCCGATTTATGTCTTGTTTTCGCTTTTTGTCATTATTTGTATAGTACTTTAACATTCCGTTTCGAAATTAAAAAAAGAAAATTTGTGCAAATTGCCTTTTAGCGTATCATCATCTTCGTGCTCTTGTCTCATTCTACTCGGGGTCGTCGCAACACGTTTTCTTCTTCTATTCTCCCCTGTCAGACGTCACGGCATCATTTACTAATTTTCTTTCATATCATTCCTCACACAAACCATCTATCTTTTCTTTGGCCTTCCTCTCCCTTTCCATCCATTAACATTAATTAGAAGAGACACACTATGAAACTAATGGCGTAGCAGTAGACCAACGAAGCAGTAAAAGAATAAGTAAGCAATTACCGTATCATCAACTTCCTGCTCTTGTCTCATTCTACTCGGGGTCGGCGCAACACGTTTTCTTCTTCCATTCTCCCCTGTCAGACGTCACAGCATCATTTACTCCTTTCTCTTTCATATCATTCCTCACACAATCCATCTTTCTTTTATTTGACCTTCCTCTCCCTCTCCATGCATTAACATTAATTAGGGGAGACACACTGTGGAACTAATGGCGCTAGCATAGCTGGTTCCCAACATCGTGATTGGTTGAAAAGGGAAATGCCCATTTGATGAAGAGGTTTTGGCCAAGTGACGCCCATGAAAGAAACCAACTATGGATATTAGGGTTGACATCACAGATGAAGAAACAAACACTATTTTGTACATAGAACTCGGTTGGACTTTTATAAATCATAAACAAGACTTCAAGCCATCCCTACTTCGACAGGATTAACAACGACCGGAAGTGTTAGATGGGGCAATAAACGATTGAGTTTCTTGATTAACTTGGCTTTTAATTCCGGAGGTTTCATTGCAAATGAATAATAGCAATATTTTAGTAAAAAAAATGGTATATTTTACATTGGTGGGCAAAACGTGGCCAAGAATGGGCGTTTCCCTTTGGTAATGTATTTTTATATTTCTATATAGCTTAACCTCATTGGTCAGATTGAGACCAGCTATGGTGGTGCCATCTTAGATTATCTTTGCCCGTGTCTCCCCGTGTCTAAGTTTATAGAACTCCTCGATGTCGTCACACCTGATTTTGTTCTAAAATTACATTTTCTTTCAGTGTGCAACATCACAATCGATTCTCGAATCCTCAAGAGCAAGTCCGGCAAGACGTTCGGTCAGATCAAGTCACCGTCCATCGAGGGTCCTGGTGCGTGTTCCTACTTCTTGCAGCCGGACGCTGGTCAGCGAGTCGAGATACAGCTGTACCGGCTCGTCTCCGTCGGGAAGTTCAACGGCACCAGGTATGTAAAAAAAACTGTTTTGCAAGAAAATAAAACCAACTTCAAAAACACAAAAATGTGAAAAATAACTTCATCTTCTGAAGTCGGGTCGGAGGGCTTTTTGATTCAGTTATTTGCCACCGACTTTTTATTTTTGTAAATTGGTTGTGAACCTTTACTTATTAAAAATAAGTTATGTTTTAAACCAGATGAGGTCGGTGTTTCCGAAACTAACTCTGACCAAAAATTTTATCATCATCTGCTTACTGATTGATTGTTTTTGGCAAAGCTTTCTCCGATACATCGCTGATAACTGTTATTTCTGTAATAACTTTGGAGCTTTTATAATTATCTTCTTTCATCCAATCCATCCCTACTTACGGTCTTCCTATACTATTAAAATCATCTACATTCTCCGTCATTTTATCCATTTATTCTTCTTCTATTATCTTGGTCTCTCTCACTCTATCGCTCTCTCAAGTCATTATTCTCAAATCCACTAAATACAGGCTTCAGGGGAGTCTATTATTCTTCTACACAAAGAACTTGATGGAAAATCTTTATTCGGCACACGATTTCAGTAAACACATTTTGATACCAAGTCAATTTCTACTTTCAGTCGCAACAAATATTATTATCGTTCATGAATGCAAATAGCACTGTTATCTGAAATCCAATATTAATATTGCATCCTAACTCAATTTAAAATATTAGCCAATAATTCCTCTTGCTGCGGCTGAATGACATATTTAGCTTAATTGAAAAGCAATGAATTCCACCCGATATTACCTATGCAATCGGAAACTAAGTCCCGATTTAACTATTCTGATTTACTGATCTATTTGATATGAACAGAGTTATATGTTTTGGACGTAAATAGTTTTACGAATGAAATTAAATTCGGTTACTACCTATTATACATTTTAATTACAAGGTTGTAATACCTGTAAAACAATTCATTGCAGCTGCGCATGGTCACGCAATTGTTATTAGGTAAATTTTTATCATAACATTTTCTTAATGGGTATAAAATGGGTGCTAAAAAGGCTATTTAATCTATAATTGCCGTTAATATCACCAGGCATAAAGGTGTAAACGGTGGCGATCGTTTATTTGTTAAAACGCATAATTGGGACGGGAGTCGGCAAGGGCTCTAAAATTATTTCGAATTTTGAAAGTTGAAGAAATTTTGACGATCCGAATAGCGCAGCGGTAGTGAAGCTGCCTTACGTTCTTAGGGCCCCGGGTTCGAATCCCGGTAGGAGCAAATGTTTGTGTGATGAACATGGACATTTGTTTCCGAGTCATGGATGTTTATATGTATAATAAGTATGTATTTACAAACAAAAAGTATCTACGTAGTATATCAACTATCTGGTGTCCATGACACAAGCCTCGTTGCTTAGTGTGGCGCTGTGTGTAATACCAAATTTCCAGCGATATTTATTATTATAGTGCTGCTTTTGAGAATTTTCCAGAGGTTTGGTAAAGTAGGGATAACTTTAGTGACAGACCGACAGATGGACCAATCAAAATCTTCGTCACATGCAGAATACTAAAAAGCAATCCATAAAATCAGATCCGTCGATCGGAATCATAGTTTCGCTGAACATGTATGAGAGTTATATGGACCGGGACGTGATTGGTGGAAAAGAATCGGGTGTGACGGGTCCGAGGTTTCCCCACACTGCTATGATCAATGTCCCGTCAAATTGAATATTTCCAGAAGATCGTCTTGGGATAGACACCGTCCATGTTAATATAATCGTTCAATATGTGTGTTACAAAGTTGCAATATGCTTCGACAAAAATGTTAATCTGTTTTTTCTTGAAGTAAGGAGTTCATTATCATAAGAACATATAATATCGCAGCTTACAGTCACTACCTCTCTCCTTAAGCATCACTATACATGGTTCTTTGTTCTCGTCTCATGATTATTATGTATTGTATGTAAAACACCTCTGGACGAAGCTGAAAGGCACTTGGTCTCCCCGTCATTGCGATCATTTTTTTGTTCTACACCATACCTGGGAACCTTCTAGTTATTAGGGTTCCGTACCCAAGGGGTAAAAACGGAACCCTATTACTAAGACTTCGCTGTTTGTCCGTCTGTCTGTCACCAGGCTGTATCTCATGAACCGTGACAGCTAGACAGTTGAAATTTTCACAGATGATGTATTTCTGTTGCCGCTATAACAACAAATACTAAAAACAGAATAAAATTAATATTTAAGGGGGGCTCCCATACAACAAACGAGATTTTTTTGCCGTTTTGTCTAATGTATAGATAATCGTACGGAACCCTTAGTGCGCGAGTCCGACTCGCACTTGGCCGGTTTTTTTATTTTATTTAAGTTTTTAATGTAAGATTTTTACTTTAAACACCTCCACGATCCCCGTACTATTAAATCCATCCATCAGCACAATGTTTTGAGTGCGTTACATTGAGTTCTACCACAAAACATGATTTTTCACCCCAAAAAAAAAGTGGTTTCCCAGCAATAATTTTTGCGTAGTTTGATGTACAGAATGCTTGGTTGACAACTTCGTGGTGAGGTCTTTTACACCCTGTATTTATCTAAATTACTATATGCTTCATGTATGTATATTTTATGTAAATGTCCAATCCATCCCCAGATTGTCTTGAAAAGATTGCTTTTAGCGACAAGACCGCCCATTGTGTCACTCGAAGTGAAATGTTGGAATTGAAATTTGTACAGTATACCTACATAATAAATAGTATTCTATTTATGTATCTTACGACCATCACCAGTTTCTACCTGTCTCTCTGACGTCATCATATACCTATTAGTGACTTAGTCACGCCCTACGCTGTCCGATGATTGGATGTCGATCATACATGAGCTCATAACCGAGATTGTAATCACTCGGCTCAGACGAGACAAAGCTTCATACCTAATACTAAAGCTTCATTATCAGCGTCGCATCCCTATTATAACCATATTGTCGCGATAACTGGAACCTCAGAAATGAATGCGGTAGGTATTAGTTACGTTAGTGAATACGGAAGTATTTGCTGAATCCGTAGCATAAAGTAGAATATTGTAAAGTCTCTTGTATTTGTGAGCACATAAAGTGATCTGGCGTATATTTTTATGCGAGTTAAGCGTATACTTAAAGCATTGTTGGCAGTTGTAGCCTGCCCACAGTGCAGTACAGCAGTCGTTGTCGGATCCAAGACAAATATGTCTGGATTATGTTGTGCACAATATTTCGTATGTATTCGTTGGCGGGAACACATATTTTTGTTCATTTCGTTCCAACACTAAATTATAATTTGCGATCATCTCTACACAATTGTTACTTGTGGTTCATTATCTTATGTTGTGAGTTCAGTTTCAGTTATGATTGTCTATATATTGGTGCCGATTCCCTTGTTTACAAACTAAACCAAATTTAAGTTCAGTGCATCTTTTTCTTTCTATTTCATTAAGAAAAGGACAGAAGATAAATTTTAGTTATGTTCTGTCAAATTAATCAGCGCCATACAAGTTTTAGACGCGATTTAAATGTTGACTACTAAAATAACATCAAATTACGTCAGGTGCTGACTAATTTGACAGGATTAAACTAATATTTATCTTCTGTCCTTTTCATAATGAAATAGAAAGAAAAAGATGCATTCAACTTAAATTTAGTTTAGTTTGTGAACAAGGGAATCGGCACCAGTGTCTATATATATTGTCTATATATAGTTAATCTCTATAAATATTAATCATTAAATGAAAATAGTAAGTCATTAGTGCATTATCATCTGCTTTGCATTTTAGAATACATGTCGGGGGGTCGGTTTCCAGTCTATACGGATGCAGCTGAATACTCGTACCAGTATTTTACTTGAAGTCAAAACCCATCTAACCTGCACAACCCAGTTTCTGGGATAGCCTTTGGTAAGCCTGGTTGTCGGTCTTTCAGGGTTTGGACTACCCTTTCGGGTAGTCGGTCAAAAATCTACTAATTGTTACTTGGGACATATTCTTAGACGTTTGTAAGTGAAGCCCGGTTGATAGCAATAAATAGGCTCGACACCACAAGGTATTCTATATGTTATCTAAACCTCTGCCTATGACGTCATGTTATGTTCGAAAAGCTGTAATCGAAAACCAGTTGCTAGTTGTCCGGTATTTTACTGAACTGGCCCCTTTTGGTTGTTTTGTTTACTGTTGTGTTTACTAGTGACATGAGCCAAATAAACATGTTTTTTTCTTTCTTTTCTTTCTCTACACTTGATTTAAACCATGTTTGTTCTCCAGTTGCGTGGGAGGTTGGCTGCAGTTGGGCAGCGCGAGCGCAGTGCCCGCTAACGGCGCGGCTGAGACGCGGCTGTGCGGGGCCAACGAGCGGTACACCCCGCCGGTGGTGCTGTTCGCGGACCATGGGGCGTCTACTTTAGAGTTTAGGTGAGTTTTGAACTTTATAGGCACCCTTAGCATAGCCAAGGTCGCTTAGGACTGCGCTTATTAACATTTCAAAAGTGAACGACGCGTGGGCCACGCGTGATCTTCCTTCAAGTAAATTTAAAATTCTGCTGTAATGAGCATGATAGCTTACATTTCAATGCTTTACTGTGGGTGGAGTCGGAGTTGAGTTGGCATCGAATCTGTGTAATGTGTACAGTCCTTTATTCTCCCCGTCTTTGCGATCATTTTGTTGTAGTAGACCATATCTAGGAACCTTCTGGTTACACTAATATGCCCCTGACCAATATATTCTATTTACTCTTGGAAGGTTTGCATGACAGTTAACACAAACCTACATACAGGATGACATTTTTATCACTTTTAAAAAAAAATGGGTATACTAGGTAAACGGAGTAGAAGCAAATGGCATACTTAGTTTATTTTATTTATTATTTTCGAAAAAAAAAAAAAACGAAATTTCAAATCATACGCAGTAAGCGTATGATTTGAAATACGATATTTTTAATTATTTTTTTCAAAATTTCTCGTTCTTTGTTCTAATCTGAAAAGTTTACTTGAAATATAAAGCGTTTTTTGATGATAGATCCATTTTTTTCTAAGCTGTGGAAAAAAACTATGTATGCCATAAGCTTCTACTCCGTTCACCTAATATACCCATTTCTTTTGGAAAGTGATGAAAAAGTCATCCGGTATAAATTACTTACTTTTAATTTTCACGTTTGACGAAAATGTTGAAGTGTATTACCTAATTGTCAATTATATTCTTGTCTTTATCCATTTTTTTTCGGTCAGCTCAGCATGTCATTTTCTTTCATACTTCTCTATTTGTCATGATCTCGAATGTCTCGTTATGTCTCCCACTTTCTAATCGTATCATCATGCACTCAAGCCATTCATTTTAATTTCCTTGGTCTTATAAGACTTTAAAGAATTACCTTCATTTATATCCAAAAAAAAATCTCACGACATTTTCTTTGTATTTCGTAAAAGTATTGATATCTCAAAAACAAATGTTGCACATATCGTGTAAAGTCATTTGACGTGTGACGTGCAATAGGATATGTCCAAAAAATCCTTTCACCCTTTGAAGCTTCAGATACAAAAGCAACGGCAAAAGCTACGGCAATACAAACACAACTCTCCTAATACGGCAAGTCAACGCATTAACTACTTGTATGTTTGTGCATGAAAAAGTTAAAAAAATAACAACATAAACCTTTAACAACAACCTTTAAGGTTGACTGGTAGAAAATGCCTATGGCATTAAGTCCGCCTCTGTACTTTGTGCTTGAAGTGTTAAATATATAAATAATAAATAAACTATCCTAAATGGCAAATTAAATGGTCATTACCGTCCCAAAATTGTTGCTGTTGATTCAGCGAGGTGAGCAAAGTTTGAACAGGCCGCTCTTCAAATTCTATTTTTAAACAGTTTCATTCTTAATTAGTATACTTAGGTCTTCGAGAAGCTTAAAAGCTACGCAAGCACTTATTATAATCATGACCAACCCTTAAACATTCCACCTAATCTTGTACATACGAAGGTTTATTTAGCGGACCGATGTATATAACGGTATCAAAATAAACTCATTATTTGCGGCAAACCGCCGCGCCACCGATATCAGACTGCGGACGACGCTATCGTCCCACTCCTATCTACATATTCGTAGTTGATATCCAAACCGTACGCGTGTAGATTCATCGATCATTAAACGTAACTCGTTAAGCAATCCGGTGTACTCGCGCGGTGGTAATGAATCCAACCAAAATGAACAATAATTAATTACATTTTCATCCGCTAATGGGACCGGCAGGCACTCAAATGAGCATTATTTCCGCATAGTGAAGCGATGCGGCCGCGTGGAGCATTTCAGAATTTATCTCCATTTGCAGTTCGGTTCGGAAACGCGAATTCCGGTAGTGAGCGGGAGTCGGATTCGGAACAAAAGGTCGTCACAGCGGAACCGGTAATGCCCGATTCGGAATTGTGGCCCGTTGTCAGGCAGTGCTGCAAATGCTCTTGTCAGCTGACGACGTTGAATTGCTTGATTTTATGAAGTAGTACTGGCGGGCGTCGCACGCTGAGCACTGTATGTGTGGTGTGGTGTTAGTTCATATAATGTGCCGCTATTTGTTACAAGACTAGTTATAGACATCGCAAATCTGTCAACAAATCCGTGTGGTTACATACTGGCTGGTGATATACAGCGTGTATCGAAAGACGTGGACATATTTTAGGTCGTGGCTATCCCATACATTTGGGTCGAGTAGACATTGAAGTTTTGTTTGAAACAGTGGATAATATTTTTGCAATTACAATGTCAGTCCCATCCATGGAGAAAGATGTTCAATCTGATTCCAGATAACCAAGTGTTTCTGATAAGTTTGATACGAGGTATAACAACAATCAACATGTTTATGTCAGCCAGCTCGAAATAGTAGCTAAATCCAATTGCTCCAACAAACTAGACGTAGATCAAATTGTACATTTTATTTATAGTCCGAATATGTTCACCTTTTTATTTTACGAACCCTACTCAAATATCAACAATTCATAAGCGCCTTTAACACACCCTTTGTTACCAGGATAACAGAAAAGACTGTGAGGTCACAGTTCCTCGCGTTCTTCAGTTTCACGTCGCTAAGTAATACCCAAGGCGTTGGGTTTCACCCGAGGGGCGGCTCGCGGATACCCCACACAGGTAAATAAAACATTAAATATACAAGTATTGAGTTTTTTTTATAAACAGCAACAAAGGTAAATACAAAGTGATTAATATTTTTTTCATAAATTCTTATTACTAAGTAAGATGATGATTCCTATTTCAATTTCAATTTAGCACCTAATTCAGAAACTTTACACCTAACATTTACGTAAAAACTCGACTCTCAAAGGATGTTTTATCTTTCAAAAGCTGCCTTCTCCGGTTTTTATTTAACAATTTGCTTTTAGAAAACAAGGTTTTACATGAAAACGTTATGTATGTACCGAAAATTGCTCTTTAGGAAAAAATATGGTGGCTATTTACTGAATAATTCACCTTCAGAATGTGGTCGTCAATTTTTACACGCTTTATTGTTCCAGTATTTGGCCTCTTTTGTCTTTCAGTTGAGTTATTGCTAATTAGACAGGTCGAATAAAGGCGGAAACGTGATTGGCTATTCTTTATCTGGCCTTATACTCCCTTAAAGGAGGGATCATCGGTTGGAGCTCACTAACAAGATGACCATTTCCTTCGTCGACATTGTGGGAATATAATAATGCCTTCCGGTTTTACGTCCTTGGACCGTTGTATCTACACTCTACGGGGTTTCCACTATACAGGTTACGATTATTTTGCGGGAGTATACTACAACGAACTATGTATAAAATATTATGTATTTTGTATGTATGAAACATCTTCCTAATAAGGTCACCAGTATTGTTATACTATCTAGTGTCTTAACAAGGATTGTACCGGAATAAAATACGTCCTTATCGACATAAACAATGAATATCATGTTACTTCTATTTTAATATTACATAGAGGTAAAAGTTTCTATGTAGTGGGTAATCTTCGGAACCACTGATCCAATTTCGTAATTTCTTTCACTACCAGGAAGCTACATTATTTCCGAATGTTAAAGGCTACATTTAAAACGTCCTCGTGGGTTGAATTTTCGTATACATAACGGGAGTAAAATCGCTAGCAAAAGCTACTGTGGTATAAATTAGCAGTGATATCTTCAGTATTATGCAGTTCTGTGCAAACGTGTCTTTACTATTGAATGAGCATGTGATGATAAATTGCTAGAATATCGCCTTTTACACTGCAGTATACCCATTCATTAGAGGTATTCCAGGTTAACTCGTATACATTTCCTTTTCTACTCCATTGGATACGTTTTCAGCGGTAATGAACGTTCTATTCAAAGAACTGAGTCTCTATTTCTGAAGATATATCCATTAACATGGACATCTTATAAAACAATACGAGTATTTATATCTTTCTTCGGCTGAATACAGTAAATAAGGTCTGAAGGATGTCCCTACGTTCGGTTCATGTCATAAACATGGCGTCTACTTTAGGAAAGCTGTCTTGTCAAGATATTTTCGGAAGTAGCGCATGTGTAGCCGGTGTTAGAGACCCTCGTCATAAGTTGCCTTATAATTATTGCCTCCATAGAACCCATACCTTTATGGTATATATCATTTGCTTATACGTCGAAATACGCACCTTTATGTAGCTTTCCCTGATTTGTTTGGGATCTACCGTTTCCTCTGAATGTAAAATAAATGCGAATTAAGTAGAGTTTAATATCGCCAATAATATCTATTCCGTGGCATTTTTTTTTTCTAGCCCGCTTTTTCCCACTCCTGGGCAAAGGCCTTAATTTAACTTAAATTATTTCAGTTTTGTGCCTATATTCCGTGATAAAAGGTTAATACGTAACATCACGCCTGTAATCCCCGATGAGTTAAGCAGACGTGTACCTAATAATACCCATATTTCAACAGCCGTGTGGTATGCGGCAGAGTAGAATAGAACCAACCCATTACACTCACGGGTGTCGTATAAGGCGACTAATGTCTGAGGCAGAACACCTTGCGCCTCCGTAGACCAGAGAATGGGCAGCAGCGTTTTCTGTTAGTCTTTCATCACTGCGATCTCCAATCCGCCTGCCAAGCGTGGAGATTACGGCAAATTCCTCCCATCATGGGAGAGGCTTATTATTATATGAGGCCAGCAGTGGACGTTATGGGCTGTTGTTGTTGTTGTTGTTGTTGTCATGCAATTGGCGAGGGGCCTATTGCTAAAGTTAATACATAAAATAAAATTATTAAATTGAAATTATATGAAAGTGTTTAGTTTTTAGATGTCGTTGAAGGGTAAAGCTTTTTAGTTATAGAAAATGAAAATTCCTACAGCGTTACGACTATGTAATAGTTCAGCGTATATACAGTATATCGCCGTGATGGAGCGGAATCCCACTTATTTTTGAAACGCAATCATGCAAATCATACGTTTCGAATGGTGCGTGTCAATAATAATTTATGTTTAATAATATCATTTTCCCATAATATGGAAATATCAAATAACTATAGTGTGCTCTGTTACATACTCATATTACGTAATTTAAATTACTTTTACTATGTACTTACACGTTGTTATTCAGAGGTCGTTTTGTTGACCAAAACAACACTTGAAAATTTTTCATGAATAAGTCGGATTCCAGATACTGTCCCACTAGTAAAAAAAAACATACTGTCTGTATAGGTGATTATGCTAAAAAAAAATCTATATCTGATGCAGTTTTGTGTTATCCTGGAATTCTAAAGCGCACATTTAAATACTAATGTTTTCTTCCAGCATAAGCAAATAGATAACTTGGTGACCAGAGACTTATCATCATATTCCTCCCACAGACTGCGATTGGTTATACCAAGACGTTTCGTGCCGGGGCCCTGGGGCCTGTGTGCTGGCCAGTCCTGGGTACCCGGGCCTGTACCCGCCTCATCGCCGCTGCCGGTACCTTTTCGCCACCAACTCCGTGCACACCAGGGTCAAGATCATATTCACTTCTATTTTGCTACCTAGAAAGTGAGTATTTTAATAACATTTTACTATTGTAATTGGTTAAAAGTTTTACTTGAAGTTGGATTCACGACATTGTTGTTTTTTGGGGATTGTCTTCAGCTTCATCATCATCAGCCTATTAATGTTCCCACTGCTGGGACACAGGCCTTCTCTCTATGAGAGCGAATGGGCTATAATCAACCACGCGGGTCCAGTGCGGATTGGTAGATGTCACATGTCTTCGAATTTTTGGTTTCTAGGACATGCCGATGTCTCACGATGTTTTCCTTCACCGTTTTCTTCGTTTTCTTTCAGCTTATATTTGAGTAATACTTTTCCGGTGTACAAAATATTAACGTTAAAACAAAAAATCTCCCCTACACGAATCAACGATCTACATTATGTAAACATGAAAATGAATACGAAAGCAGAATCCCATAGGAAGTTGGCTCCAACTCAAATCTTTATGTAACTGAGTTTTGTTCACCTAAAACGACGTAATAGTGTTTGTTCCATCGCTTAATAAAAGCCATCACGTCGTGTCTCCTCGGTCAACATACTTAGTTTAAGGCGGCTCCCCGAGCAAATGACCTTGAGCGAGCAGTTTTTTGGAGCCTACTCCTCTTTATCCAAAAGAAATACCAACTAATAAAAAATACATTAAATTACTACATATTCTTACTACTCCAAAATTGTCGTTTCATATTTTTTTGTAAGTTGCTTACTGTTTAATAAATCCCCTCACAACGAAACCACAGAAATGAGAAATAATGATTTATAAAATGCTACTCCTCGTAAAGTAACCATTATTTTGATTTGCTACTTATATTAATGGATAGGCAATTTAATAATGAACATAATTGTCGTTTTATTTTTTCCAAAAGACGTAAATTTGATTTTATAAAGAATAAAAACCACTCATTTCGCACAATTCGGCCTGCAGTGACTGACGTAACAACCACTTCGTAGTGCAAGCTGATTAGAACTTTATTCTAACAGTATTTCAATCGAAGTTTGAACCACCACAAATAGAGTTGCTAATTTTGCTCGGGGAACCGCCTTAAGTAGCGGTTACATAAGTGACCAAGCCGCAAGTGTACCCCGAGGTCAACTCAACAATGTCCAGGAAACTTTACCAAGAACTCCTTACCTTGTAACCGAAATACCAATCATGCAACGTTTCCGTATCACGCTACGAATGAACTCAAACTTTTTCCAGAAGTACTTATTTAAATTTATGAGGTATAACAAATGTGGATGGTTCACAAAGACGGCGCCATATTGAGGTTCCCCTGAAAAGGGTTTGGGACGGATACCGCCTTGCCTAAATTGAAAAGAGCTGTTGATAAGTCAGGGATACCCATGTGGGTAGATGGATTACATATTCTATCAAATTATATATTAGGTACATTATATGTTTCATAATGATATGTACGTTAACATGATTGGGACGTTTGAGGGGAATTTACCTACTCGATATTTTACAGAGTTGAAACCCTTTTGTTGCTATGCAAATTGTATTCAATAATGTGTTCTATCTTTATTATAAAAGTTTGATGGATTCGATTTGTATTGATGTTTTGACAAGAACAAAGTTTATGTAATATGTATGTGCACACTTGTACACACGTCAACAAATCAAGCAAATCAAATCTCTGCCAAAATCAAACTCGAATCAGCTGTCAAATTTATTTAATAGATTTTTAACTTTATTGGTATGGCATTAAGTTCAAGATCGATAGGGTTTTTTTTCAGTTTTGGGTAGCTTGATGTACTGGCGCGGGCGTCTGTACATTCCTCTCATAATTTTCCACACATAAAATGTATCAAGATAAAACTTCGCAATGAGTTTAAAAATTAAATGAATAATTATCAAAATGAATGTCTTTTAAGTGGACATTAACTGTAATGGGCATGTCAGTCCGAAGTCTCATTTGCGTAATCTTATTCAGTAAGTGACGGACGAACGGAAACGACGTTTTTCCTCTAACTTGTTTACAAGCTATTTAAGAGAAATCAAGTGACATTTTTTAGAAGGTTTTGCGGTAAATTTATGCTTAACAGTGGTAAATAAGAAAGTGGAGTTTTCAGAATAAGACCAAAAGAATAAATACAGGGTGTAAACAACCTCATCACGAAGCCGTCAACCAAGCATTATGTAATCAAACTAAGTAACTTTATGCAAAAAATTGCGACTTTTTTTTGGGGTGAAAAATCATGTATTGTTGTAGAACTCAATGCAACGCACTTAAAACATTGTGTTGATGGATGGATTAAACAGTACAGGGGTCGTAGAGGTGTTTAAAGTAAAAAAAATACAATAAGAACTTGTATTTTAAAAAAAACTTGTCAAAAAGTTGGAAATTTGATCCCCAATATCTTCGTAACTAGAAGGTTCCCAGGTATGGTGTAAGGTCAAATAACTCTCTGTCTCTCTCTCTCACTCTCACTGTTTTAGAGAAAACGAGCGTCAACATTTATAAGTGACAAATCACTTATTAGTTGCGGAGATGGATGGCCCGACATTACGACTCTATAGGTTATAATATGCTCAATGTGTATAGGTTACAACCCCCGAATCCGTGCAGGACGGGAGCTACAGGGTGATAAAATTTGTTTGAAAAATCTAAATGCGTGATCCGATTAACTTGAAACTTGGCAAGAATACGAATCTAAGAAAATAATAATATTGCCATAATATTTTTTTACAAAAGAACGCCTCAAAGGGGCGTTAACAGAAATTCAAGGTTAAATTTTGATGAATGGTCAACATTAATCGGTGAATTACCAATTTCGAAGCAGTAAGTCTGAAATTGCCTCATTTTACTTGAAGTTCAGAAATCGTCATGACACAAATACAGGATGACTTTTTATCACTTTCCAAAAAAAATGGGTATAATAGGTGAACGAAGTAGAAGGAAATGGCTTACTTAGTTTGTTTTGCGAAAAAAAAAATCAAAAAAATTCGTAATTCAAATCACACGCGCATCGCGTATGATTTGAAATTCGATACTTTTTTTCAAAATTTCTCTTTCTTGTTCTAATATGAAAAGTTTACAAATTTGTAGCGTTTTTTGATGATAGATCGTTTATTCTAAGCTGTGGAAAAAAGAAAAAAAAACTAGGTATGCTTAGCTTCTACTCCGTTCACCTAATACGTATATCCATTTTTTTTTGGAAAATCATAAAAAGCCATCCGGTGTATTAGATACGATTATTAAGATTTACCACAATTCAGATAATTATTCTCAGTAAAATTATATACTAAAACGGTTAAGTGCTCAACCAACTAATAGTACCTTAACTTAATATGTCACGAAGGCAACTGTTATTGTAGATAATTGTTGACGTAACATGGGTCGCGCTCAGATGAGCGACGACAAGCTCAGATGAGCGACGACAAAGACTTGACCTCTTAGTACACACATTCTGTCTTAATAGATGATCTGTACCATCTTGAAGTGTTTATAATACAGGGTGTAAACAGACGAAGCCGTCAACCAAGCATTCTGTACATCAAATTAAGTAACCATACGCAAAAAAATGCTGGGATTTTTTTTTTTGGGATGAAAAATCAGACTTTTCAATAGGATTCAACGTAACGCACTTAAAACATTGTGCTGATGGATGGATGAGGGTACGAGGGTTGTGAAGGTATTTTAAGTAAAATTATACATTATAAACATGTATTTAAGAAAAACTTGTAAAAAAGTTGGAATTTTGACCCCCAGGTTCCCAAGTGTGGTCTACAACAAAGAAATGATCGCAATGACGGAGATAACAAGTGCCTTTCGGCTTCGTTAAGAGTCTTTTTACACCCTATAAGGCGGTTGAGGTGAAGTAAACTCTATTGTAATCCTTGTTACCAAGTATAAAATTAAGTTAATTTCAATATGACTAATCTTCATCCGCCAAACTTTTTCACAACTATGTTGTATCGGTTTCCAGTCTAACTAGATGCTGATAAATAGCGAAATTTTACATGAAGCGACTGTCTATGTGACTTCTACGACCCGCTCTGTACCCGGGTAGACTTATTGTCAGACATTCGGGTTTCTTGAAACTTGAATCTTTCTTGACACAAAGACTCCAAAAAAAAAATTATATTACGCCAGGAACATGTTATGATGTTCTTAATAGTACTAGTCAAGTACTATTAAAAACATCATAATACGAGTATGATTGAAGTTGTCGATGGTTACACACTTACCGAGGGTCAGGGCGATAATACGAACATAAAAGGCGAAACCTATTATGTTAATGACTATTATAGCCATACATTTTGTTTTAATTACTAGCCATTAGGCAGTTTTGTTCAGGTTCCAATAGCTTCGGGTAGGTATGAATATCGGCTAGAAGTGTGTTGTAGTTTAAATTAAGTAAAGTCTAAATTAGGCAATAAAACTGTTTGGTGTGGAGACTGTGGAGTATCGATTGTCTACCTGTTGTTCTCTTTAAAACTCAAATCAGCAAAAGAAAATATGTATTCTGACAGAGGACCAGCGCACTCGCAAGTGTTGGACGAATCGATAATAAATCCATCACATAAAATTATGTTAGCAGGTGCCAACTTGAATAGGTACGCAATTAATTCAGTGCGTTCCAAATAGGTCATCCTAGGTGGTGTCTTCTATAAGAAAAATCAAAAGACAAAAACATTATGGTTTTGGAAAAGTAAAAAAAAGTAATTTCTTCGCATTTTGAGCACCGGCCATGTTTTCTCTCTACCACTCTTGGTTGACTGTTAAGAATACCATTGGTGTTAACTCCGTATTTGTACCTTTTTTCGTATTCAAAAAGTTTAAAAAGTATTATCTACATACATCTTTTAATGAGTTTCAGTAATCGTAGTATCGGTTAACAGGCTAACTGAAACAAATTTTAATGATATTGTAGAAAAGCATGATCAATAAGACCCTCTTATTCCGTCAAAACTGTAACCTAAAAGCTAGACACTAACAACTGTGACCTCGTTTGACTGTTGGGGCTCAGTTGCTATTGTAACGCAGTCTGTTGTAGCAGTCTATATTGAAGCTTCGCATAATTAGGCCAGCGTTTCACCAACATTACTTGGTAATTTAAAAGCACCTTGGAATGTTAGAAGCTAGTTGGTATTTGATAAATGTTTTTCGAAATGATCAGTGTCATCGTCTGCCTTGTCTTTTCCCAACTATACTGAGGTCTTCCAATTGAACCGTCTGCAACTACATACCAGCATGGAACTACCGCTAATACAATAACACTTGGTAAGACTGTTGTCAGATTTTCGTGTTACTGTCTGTCCATAATGACTGTCAAAGATTTACAAATGACAGTCAAGACTAACAGCTTAACGTGCTTGCCGAGGTAGCCCGGTGTGTTATAGATACATGTTATGTTTGCTCATCCAAAGATCGTTCTCGACAACCACTGCTTAATTTTGAAGATCGACCCATGGGGGTACTAATATTGGCTCTTTAATCAACTGATCCCGCTCATTTGGATCGCGCGGGATCAGTTTACAAAATAGCTGGATCCACACCAGACGATCCAAAATGGATCGCCAATTCCTGCGATCCGCGATCCGGGATCATGAGGCATGGATCATGGATCGTGTCGTCTGACGAATTTAACTTTTCTTGCGATCCCGCCGCGTCGCACCGACATGCTCCAACCGATCCGCCTAGGTATATCACAGTTGAACCATAATGTGTGATCGTGCGCTCCACACACAAACGTCTACACCGAGCGCGCCGAGAGACTGAGGCGCCTGTGTGCTAGTAACAAAAACCGACAACTGACGGATCGCTCGCGGCAAGGAGCGCGCGCTCCTGCCGCGCATTTTGGATCGCGCGAGGCAAGTTCACATCAAACGCTCCTATGGTGCGCGCTCCTGCCGCGGAGCGCGTTGGATCGTGTGGTGTGGATCCAGCTAATTATTATTTTTATGTCATTTTCTTTAGTAGATTAGTCCCGCTCTTAAAATTCGACGCCCACAAAAACAAATGGAAACAGTTTCTTAAACAAAGGAGACATTCGTAGAAACGAACAAGTTACGATGTATGACTGTTAAATTGTAGGTAATAGCAGAGGTAGTTAAGGGCCACTTATCAGTTAGCCGCTTACTGGATCAATAGTAATATGCTAACTAAACCTACGACATTACACGAAGTTAGGACGTAGTTCTATCATTACGGGCCGGCCACAATCTCTCATCAATTCAGTTAAATAAATCAAACTACTTTGAGCATTTTTAATAAATGTGGCATATTATTGTCTTGTAAAATACATTGCTGTTCCATACATTTTGACCGCGTATATAATTATTACATTTAATTGGCAATGGCAGATTGAAAAAAAAAATACCCATTAAAACTATCTATGGGGGGGAGGACGGTTCATCATTCAAAATTATGTTCTGAATACGTACATTTGACCCGCCTTCCTTCAGAGCAAGAGTGAACAGGCGTCTTTTGGGCACGCTCGTTCCTTCATAGACCTCATCCATTGCTTTCCATAAGGCGAGATCGAGGTCAAGAGCAGGCCCATTTTGTAATAAAAAAGTAAAAAAAACTTGTTTACTGTTTGTGCGTCGATGTCGTTTCCCTGTGTATAGATACATAATTATAATGTCCTAAACAGATTTTAAATTAATCAGCGGTGGCTATGCAAAATTGTTGCACTATGGTATATGACAAAAAAAAACGAATTAGTCCGTCAGACAAATTTCCAAAAAAATATTGCACATACAAAGACATTCAAATATATTGCTAGTCTTTTCAAATCTCTTTGTGCACATATATTTTTTCTTTTTTCACGTAAACATAAAATGAAAACGATACAGTGTGTCGAAAACTCGTGTGACTTCACATTTGAGTACATTTTTTACTCAAATTTGACGTCACAAGCCCCCACTCCTGATCTTTGACACGTTTTATCTTCGTCAATTTTTCTTAATTTGATAAAACAAAAAACACGTATCCAATATTTTTCGATAATCTAACTGACGGACTAAACAGAATCATATTTTTTTTTAGTCAGCCATCATCCCTATTACTTAGAAAAATGGATGCAGTTATTTATAATGTAGTTGGTTCTGTCAAAATGTACCAACCCACATTTTGGCTGAGCTCAGAAACAAACAAGTTAATAAAAGTAATATTATTATTTAACCTGTTAATACGGTCTACTTTCCATCATAATTCTCAGTTTTATTGATCCTTTCTGCCATTACCTTTTATTTTGAGTACACAAGACTGATGAAGCGTTTGTGTGCGGTTACGTCAAAGGCTGCACATATCCAGTGTTCTTCCGGAAGTATTTTTATCAGCCCGTATGAAATCCACTCGTTTTGAAAGCCGGGAACAATCGTTTTCAGTAAATATAAATGGCGGCAGGTCACGGGAACAATCTGCGACTCCCGCATTCCCCTTAAGCTCAAGGGGAAGATTTATAAAACAATGGTTAGACCTGCTGTCTTGTATGGATCAGAATGTTGGGCCACAAAAGGGATGAATGAAAGGCATTTGCATGTCGCGGAGATGAGGATGCTAAGGGGGATGTGTGGTGTTACGCGAATGGATAAAGTAAGAAATGAGTATATAAGAGGAAGTCTGAAAGTGGCGCCGGTGACTGAAAAGTTGTGTGGTAATCGGTTGTCGTGGTATGGGCATGTGATGCGGAGGGATGAGGAAAATGTCGTGAGGAAAGTTTTGAGTATGAATGTGGATGGGTATATGAGTAGAGGAAGAACAAAGAAACGATGGATGGACTGTGTAAAGAATGATATGGCAAGAAAAGAAGTGTCTGATGAGACGACGAAAAATAGAGAAGTATGGAAGAAGAAGACATGCTGCGCCGACCCCAAATGAATTGGGATAAGGGCAAGAGAATGATGATGATGATAAAAGGATCGCCATCCGTATCTCCCTTCCAGCCGTGTGGGTTTGTGCGACGATTTGCAATAAAAGTGTTTGTGTGTGTGTGTGGATGTGGATGTGTGTATGTGCATGTGTGTGTGTGTGTGTGTGCATGTGTGTGTTTGTGTGTGGAGCGGATGTGGAATTATTGGTCGGTTTAAATGAGTTATGTAATTAAGAGTGTATGCATCAGTTGTTATTATCGGTTTTTATTTTATAGAATGTAATAGGCTCTTGGCTAAATAATAACAGGTGCATGGGTCGATATTTATTGTTAAGCATATCTTGCTGAGGTCAATCCAATCCTGATCACTAAACAAGATCCCTCCGTCCCGCCGTTGGTCTCGGTCGTCATTTGTGGATCTTTGACAGTCTTTATGAGAAGTCAGAAGCCCGAATGTCTGACAACCAGTCGTACCACCATCATTATCTGCGTAGCCTTTTCCCAACTATGTTAGGGTCGGCTTCCTGTCTTACCGGATGCAGTTGAATACTTGCAGTATTTTACATGGAGCGACTGCCTATCTGACCTCCATAGCCCAGTTAAGTCTGGGTAATACGATACCCCTTGCTAAGACTGGTTGTAAGACATTTTGGGCCACTGACTACCAGTCTTACCAAGGGATATTGAATAGGGTAGATGACACACTAAACAAATATTCCAAGACACCAATCTCAAAAAAAAAAACACTTTATTTTAGGCCTGAAAACCCGATTTATTTTCAATTTATTGCCAAATTCGATTTTTAGTTGCTTTAAAATCAATAAATAGTTGAGCCATTGAGTTGATTAAACAGTGACGGCGCAGTTTGCTATTGCCTTACAAAATCTATGAGAGAACCGCGTTTTGACAGCTCTTAAAAAGTATCTCAATTGATTGGTTTGTCACCCCATTTGTTCTGTTTCGTGTAAAATAGGTATTTTAATTAGCTGTAAAGGTTAGGCAGATGATAAGGTAAAATAAATTAAAGATAAACTTAATTTCTTTTACTTTTTTAATATCACGTTATGTTCAATGACGTAGTACACTTAGCTTAAAGTATTTACTTAATGCTAAAACATGAATCTTCAAATAATACTGAAAATAGTTTTGAGTACGTATAGGTACTTACGTTTATATCAAAAACATCTTGTCTAATGGTATCCATTAAACAAGTTAATTCTGTTGTGAAATCTTAAGTAAAATGTAATTTATTTTGCTGTAACATGAAAGTAATTTATAATATCTTTTAAAGGCTGTTAGAACGCCAATTACGAAGATAAAAGCTCTGTTTTATTCAGTAACAATATCATTACTATCTAAATTGGCTGTAGTTTACTGGAGCATAATTCAATTAGCTAAAATATTCGCGTTACAGTACTAAGATTTAAATAACAATATTTATTTCAATTAACGAGTGGTTTAGTAAAGTAACTAATGTTATTACCGTTATAAAATTCTTCAGCTGGTCTCTTAACGGCGACACAAACATAATTATTATGTAAATATTATAGCTTTATTCAAGGGACAGCTACTTGTATTAAAACGGCATTAAATTACGAGTTTTAGACAAAACATAAACTTGATTAGCATGCGTAGCGTACTCGGCTTAAGGCTAATTGCTATATCCTGACTCCGTGTAATGCGATCTCAACCGTCTTTAATCTCGCCCACTTGACTCCCTCCGCAATAACACTTCGCACACTTACATAACGGTATGTTTGTCATTACTTACTTTCACACACAATTATTTGCAAAGCCTTTACCCTTATTAAAATACTCCCTCCCAGTTATTCCCTCTGTTATTGAAATATATTTTCGACTCAAATAAATCGGGATTCCATCCAGCCGATGGGAAATTCTAAATATTTTTACGGCTGATATTTCTCGCTGTAGGTAGGTGCCTATATTTAGAAATTCTTGATGGGAGTATTTTTAAAGACTTCAATTTATATTATACAACTGGTAGGTATCTGCGATATCGGGGTTTATTGATTGAGTTAAATATGATTTTAAACGACGGATTCCAATTACATTGAAGTGCAGTATTATATTTTTAGAATGTTAAGATTGGAGAATATTATTAGAAAAAAAACTTGTTTTTAAACAAAGAAAATTGTAAAATTTTACATCTGCAACATTTGCTTGCAATGAAAAGGTGTAGTTGTGCACATATTGATACATTTTCGTCCCACTAGCACTACTTGTACAATAAATCCCGTGGGAGTGCCAGAGAGAAATAAAAGTGCTATCTTTGTGCAATACGTTTTCCGACATACTAATAGGTAGTATGTTCACAGTTCACACGAAGCGAGGCACTTTAGCTACCAGATTTAACGCAAACACACTTGCCATAAAGTTTGCAAAGAAACGCTGCGCTTTATGATCCCTTTCAAAACGAATTTGTTATGATACTGGAATGGCAAGTTGCGCAGATATTTACATGGAAATGTAAAGTAGATTGGAGGTATTTTCATCCTTTATACGTTATTATTACGTTAATATTTCTAAAAAAATATAAAAATAGTGGTCCGCCTGTGTCTGGAGCAGGGTCTAAGCTACGGGTGGTTAGGGCTCCAGAGAGAAGAATCTTCTCATAATGCAAGCCGCATCAAGGAGTACTGCCGTCTGAATCAGGCCGGTGTTCCAACCGCCTAGCGAGAACCTTGATAGATGTTCGTTGAGGCTCTTGGTCATCAGGCTATTGACCGTTACGACTATCGACACAATGATACAGCGGAGCTCATGTTCCACATGTCAACAACCTCGTGCGCCAAGTCGATATATTTTTTAATTTTTATAATATATTTTAGGTTCATTCAGTTAAAGAAAGGACTCAATCAAAGAACGTCATTCATTCCCAAGTTGCTCCAATAATACAAAAAATCACAACATTGAATGGAATGTTTCAGGAAATATAAAATGTACACATAAGAAGATTTTTCCTCTACGGAGTATACTATATCAATACAAATCTTACTTGTATTTTATTAAAGTGATTTTATGGCGTATAAATGGGCAAGACATATACCATCTAATGCCGGCTGTACGCTGTGTTTCGCCCGAGAACCTCGGTCGAAACGAGTGACCTACACTCTCGCCGAGCGGGATCACTCGTCATTTTCAATTATGGACGCCGAGGGAATGGACGAAACAGAAGTTGACACGGACAAACACAAGCTGCTGTTGCACTATGTGCCATCAGTTACTACCGTTACTTAAGTATATATGTATTATGAAAAAAAAATACAAAAAAGTGGCACTAACGAAAATGGTGGATGGTCACAATTCGTCGTAATAGAACATGGTAGATTTTAATTTAATTTTACTTCTTAATTGATATATCGGCATCGCAATTGGGAGAAACGAGAGTGTACAGCGACGCGCTCGCAGTTTGTGCGAGGCGGCGCGAGTCCCTTTGACTGGCGCGCAAAAACTGACTCGGGACGGAGAGCTAGCGAGGAACACCGAGACAGGCCGAGGCGGGCGAGCGCTACCATCTACACTCTCGCCCTGCCTCGGACTGTCTCGGTGAGAGTGTACAGCCGGCATAAAATGGAACGAATATAATTTAACATTTCTTGATCTTCATCGTAATGTAAACGTTTATTTGAATATACTGTAGAGGTTGTTTTTGGATTAATTTTATCTCAAATACCAGATGTATTCGAGATATGAGGAAAATGATAGGAAATGGCACGAAAACATTATAGGTAGAGTAAATAGTCCCGGAAATATGATTTCTAGTTCTTTTGCAAAATGTAAGATAAGAAACATTTTCCTTTTTGTGTTTTTCCTGCTGTTCTCAAGGATATCGTGTTGCTTAAGAGAGCAGAGCATTACTTATGACCTATGGAGTAAATGGTTACTCATTATCCCAAAATCGAGACTATCTGCAGACAAGATATAAGAACTGGGTTGTTACTTTTAGTTAACCAAAATAGTAGGTAAAATTTTAATAGAGAAAATCATTCTTCTTAGTCATTTTTAGTAGACTGGCTACTGCTTGCCACTTATTCTGCGTGGATAACAGCTGTGAAGCAATAGCACATTTTTTTATTTAGGTTATACCTACTTTCCCACTGCTGGACAAAGGCCTCCCCCATTGAATTCCTTTCACGAACTCTTTTCTCGCGCCACGCCACTTCGAATCACGCTTCATGGTACGAGGTCGTCTCGCCACCGCTGTCTGGGCTGGCTGGCCTCGGCGGCGCTGTCCATCTCTTGGCACCCATTGTGTAAAGACTTTTTTGCCCAGCGGTCATCGTGCATGTGGCCGACGTGACCCTCCCAATCCCATTTCAACCTAGGAGACTCCACGCCTACGTCTACTAGTCGAGTGCAATTAAACAATAAGGTGGAACGAAGTTTATAGTGGTCGGATTTTCATGGGACTTTTTTATTGAGTTCCTAGACGAGTGGAGAAGAAAGTAAAAAAAAAAATTGCCGCTCGCGACTTTTTTTTTTTTAATTGTCTTTGGAATATTTTTTTTTTTCGTTTACGACTGACTTCAAATTCGATGAATTCATATTGTAGCGTAATAGTGTGACCTGCGTGCATCCATTAAACGCTAATTTGGTCTGTTTCTTTGTTCATTGTTGTCGATGTAATGTATATTTCAAGTATTTTAGAAAATTTCTTATTTTCTGCAATTATTTCTAAAATATCGAATTTTAAGGCTAAGATGCTTTTGAAATTGGTAACCAATGCTTTTTCACAGATAACTGGACCAGAAAGTATTAATGAAGACCACTTGCATGAGTGTAGTGACTTAAAATTAATTCGGAAATGTTAGACAATCGTTAATGAAATATTTTTTTTATAAATACTGCTATGAAACTCAATATGTAAATTATTGTATTAATCCTCATTTCATATATAGCTCATAGCTACCTAACGAAGTATAATAAGTAGAAAAATATTTAAGGATACTTGTTAAATATTGGTTGGTTAATGCTGAAAAAGTAAAACATGACAAAAGGCCTCTATCGCTAAGAAGTGGGAGTGGTATCGGTATCGGTATTGATATTAAATTGCGCGCAGAGACCCAAGCTTGCAACTTATCTTAGATAGAAATCGTGAGAAATGGTTACGTTATAATTACGGTAATTTTTGTAAATTTACCAGCGGCCCCATTGCACCTTCGTCAGCAATAATCAACATTTATCGAGTACCACTAATTTTATTTTGAGAAAAATGGCCTTCTTTAACTTTTATATACTTAGACGATTTCCTGATAATTGTGAATACATTTTTAGTCACTTCAGTCGTAAACATGGTTTTCTTAAATATTTTTACATCCAATTATCTGTAAAAAAGTATCAGTTACCAATTTCAAAAGAAATATTGGTCTTAAAATTCAAAATTTTAAAAATAATTGCAGAAAATAGGAAAGGAGATTGACCACAATCAGAGTCACTTTATAGTAAAAGACTATAGCCATAAAAACAAACTC
The DNA here is from genome assembly GCA_905147715.2 of Xestia xanthographa. NCBI lineage: Eukaryota > Metazoa > Arthropoda > Insecta > Lepidoptera > Noctuidae > Xestia > Xestia xanthographa. Next base: position 21,854,938 of record LR990642.1, on the reverse strand, counting down.
ATAAATAATAAAATATTTTTTTTAACTTCTCTTAATTCACTTGATCGAAATCGTATGTGGGGTTACTATTTTGTATTTAATTAGTTAAAATATTGGATTTTGCTGCATACTTTTTAAAATGGCGTATTCTGGTAAATGTTGCCAATTTATTAAAACCTCCCCATAATCCGTCAGACTCGGAGTTTTAAAAATAAATTCAACTATGACTATTCTCGTTATTTTACATTTTTTAATTAGCATTATTGAAATAATATATTTTCTTAATTCGCATCCTTTTAAATAATATTACTTTGCTAATTAAAAATCTTTCTATATTTGACAAATCAGTTATAGTCAGAGTGATTTAGATTAACTGTTGGTAACACTATCACAATGTGAAATGTGAACTGTCACTGTCAATTTGTCAAACAAATCAAACCTCGCCGCCGAATACTTCTGTTTTTACTTGTGCATCGATAGTTCTTGAGTTTGTTGTGCTTATAAATAACTTATCATTGCGTTCTGTTCGTATCTTAAATGTCAATTCAAGTCATTTTGTTGTAAAGGGCTGCTGCTTTTAGTGGAAGGTTCGTTACTAAACTAACCTCAAAACTGAACAGAAAATCAAAGAACAACAAAAACCCCACAAAATAAATGGATATATTTTTTTTTTCCTTAGAAAGTACGACATCACCCCTCTTTTATATCCAATTTATGCTATCATACAAAAAGTTTTGATGCGCAACGGCGGTCAGTAGAAAAATGGGCATACTCCTTTTCAAAAAATACTTAAAATATAATATTATATAATCCCAAATTAGCATTTAATGGATGCACGCAGGTCACGCACTATTACGCTACAATATGAATTCGTTGAATTTGATGTTAGTCATAAACGAAAAAAAAATATTCCAAAGAAAATTCAAAAAAAAAAGGTTGCGAGAGCGAAATTTTTTTTTTTTTACTTTCTGCTCCACTCCTCTAGGAACTCAATAAAAAAAGTCCCATGGAAATCCGACCACTATAAACTTCGTTCCACCTTTTGAGTATTTTTGTCTAATTGCACTCGGCTACTATGCCCGTTTTGGAACGTAGCTTGGTATTACGAACATATCTCGTCCCTAAAATGGATAAAAAGTAGGTATAAATATATCTTAACCTCGACTATGATCTATCTGTGTGCCAAATTTCATCAAAATCCGTTCAGCTGTTTTTGCGTGATTAGGTAACAAATATACAAAATTAAACATTTTTTATATTCGTTTTAGCTCAATAGGCTGGAAGGAACTGGTTTGAAATTCAGTTGCAAGATTTGACCAAAACATACCAACTAACCAACCAACTAACCGCACATAACAAATAAAAGCTTATAAAATATTTTAAGCTTGTATTTAACTTGCCGTGCATCCGCTGTATTTTCATCCTTTGAGAGCCAACCAAACCGACACAAAGTAATGTAATGATACATCTAGCAATCATGAGTTGAGTGAAAAGATGTTATCATTTCATTTCAAAACATTTGTAGAACCAAGTCTTTCGCGCAAGACGTTCGTAATAAACGAACGTAACTTTACTAGAGAACGTTGCGCTATTTTACTTGAACAAATGTATTTTTTTTATCAGCACGTCAGTCTATTCCCGTCACTTCTTACGTTCAATTTATTTTCTGCAAGAAACTACATATATTTACTTAAAAACGACCTGAAAATTGCTAAAGTAAATCTGCGTCAGTAGACAAACAAATATCTAAGTTTACCGTATTCCAACAAAACTAAACAAATACCACAAAAAGCTCAATTTTCATAGCAAAGATTGTTTCAGTTTACGTTAGCAACACACTGGAGCTCCGGAGGCACAGTGGTTTACCTATGCGTCTATGAGACGTATTCACACAAGCTATGGGACTTTATAAGTCGTCTGTGTTTTTCTTGGAAGTCTTTGAAGATCATATTTATGTTTTAGATTGTATCTCACGTGCGTTAGCGACGTTAGTAAGACACAATACAAGATTCATCTTTGAGGTCGAGTCATCGTCACTGAGTTGCATTTACCAAGGGATGTTTTGAAATTATATTAGTGGTATTTATGGAACATTAAACTTCGGCAAGTTCATATGGGGCTGCCTTCACGAGCAAGAGAATCGCGGCGATATTATCGTCCTTGCCACATTTTTCTATACACTCTCTTTTGAGCCGTCTCCACTAGCGAGAGAATCGCGGCGATTTTTTCGTATAGAAATACGTTAAATCGCCGCGATTCTCTCGCTCGTGGAGGCAGCCCGTGGCGACGTTTCCAAGAATATCAAACATATACGTTAAAAATGGTACATAAATGACATAATAACAAAAAAAAACCTACCTTTATTTAAAATAGAAATGGACTTATACACAGCCAACTATTTGTATATCAACAAATCCCGTATTACCAAAACCTCGTTTCCTATGCAGAAATAAGTCGAAAATCCGTAAACACAATCTTCGAAACATAGCCCGTATAATCCATTCATAAGCTATACAGTAAAACAATATCATTTCCGCAGTCACTGTACCACGGATTATCTGACGTTACGGGCGGGTAGCTCACCCTCTGCCTCCCTGCTCGGCACCCTATGCTCTGAGCGCACGGCTACGCTTGAACATCCTGGACCAAATCTCCTGTTGGAATTCAAGTAAGTAAGCTTTGAATTACACTTTCAATATGCGAAAATGTAAGTTACACTGGCCAGCAAAACTAAGTATCACACTTTTAAAATTGCAATAACTTGTTAAGTATACAAGGTATACCTTCGAAACAAAAAGGACTCTAAAAAAAGTTTAATTTTGTACATAAAAACAAATAAAGCTGATCAAAATTGCTATAAAAGATTTTTTCTTTTAAATCTCTAACTTCTTTAGATATGAAAAAAATGAAATTTTAAAAGTGTAGTACTTAGTTTTGCAGGCCAGTGTAGTTTTAAGTCGGAAAGAACTTGTGTTTTTAATCTTATGTAAAAAGAGAACTTGATTGATATGAAAGTCTTCCTTCAGTTGCTTTTACGACTGATGGCTATGGCACGCGAAATGACGTAGTCGAATCTAAGTTGCCTGACTGCATTATACAGTGTGTATCAGGAAGGTATGGACATTTTAAGTGATGTAGTGTGTGATTAAGATACAACGTAATTACGATATTGGTCCCATAGAGAAAGTTGTTCAGTTTGATGATCTATAACATAACATAATATAACGCCTGTAATCCGCGAAGGGTAGGCAAAGACTTAACTAATAGACACCCACATTTCACCGTCATAATTTATGGGTTTGGTATAGACCATCACTATGACTGCCTCATTAATCTATATGACCACACATTAAAGATAATTACTTGCTAGCTTGCTTTGCGATTGGAAATATTATTTCGACAACTACGTTTTTAAACACTCAAGACCTTTTAACTAAACCAACTAAAGACCCCTTTTAAAATCATAATGGTAATCTATATTTGTTTCTCTAAACACCTTTTAGTGTAGTAATTCTTTTATTCCTATTTTCGGCTCAAAGGAAATGTATCAAAAGGGGTTTATTTATAACTCAACACGAGATCTAAGCCCTAATTCGTTTCTCTTTACATTATATGTTAGAGGCTCGACAGCCAAAATTAAATTAAACACATACATAAGTCCCTCCACACACGACATTGAGTTATTGAAAGGCGCTGGGACACATAAATCTAAGAACCATTTGGTAAGCTCGTTTTACCCTGAATTGATTACAATGGTCATGAACACGTGTACAAATGTAGACTCAGCATTAAGTGGAGTAATCGCATTGTGTAACAAAAAGTGAAGGAGTCTTTATGATGTACAGGGTTAGTTTTCAAAGGCCAGTGCTTTTTCAGAGATGATTTAGAATCGATAATAGATTCAATTTATGTATATATTTTTCAATTTATTTTGTGGAAATCATAACAATACAATTCAGTTCAATAACGTAGACTGAAAATACAGTTTCATTTTATTTTACTTCCGGAAATTAAAAATAACAAATGACTTTTCAATTGAATGTTTTCATTACTTTTCATTTGTGTTTGATTCGAATATTTTACACTCAATAACAGTTCTATAGAGATCTTAAATATGACTGCTCATTGAAAACTAACCGTGTGTAACGTGTATTAGAAAAGATGTCGTAGAACAACTTTCTGTTTAGCACTAAAGTTGTAATCGCGCAAAAATTATCAGCTGTTTCATTCATAATGTCAATATCTACCTACTTGACCTAAATGATGTACAGCTGATTATTTTTTCGCGATAATTAAGTTTATTCCATGGAAATGTTATTGATTTTGTCTGTACACAGCTTTGTATATGACCACATTCCACTTTTCTGATACATTCTGTTTAAGGCTGATGCTCCAGGGTAGCCCGCGAAATTCAAATTTTCTTACGTTTTTTGTAATTTGCAGGCCAGTGCCAGGTTGTATGTTGATTAAAATATTATTCGCAGCTGTAAAACGTATGTAGTTACAGAATTATAATTATCAAAATTATCAATACAACCCTCGCAATTTCATAAAGGTGCAGCATAATAATATACAACCTGGCACGGGCCTGTAAATTGCAAAAAACGTAAGATTTTTTTAATTTCGCGGACTACCCTGGAGCATTCACCTTAACATAGCCATTTAACGCCAAAGAGTACCTACTTCCATACAAAACAGCACAATTATTTCTTTGCACACATACAAACAGTTTCTAACATGATGCTACCTGTGTTCAGTTCCGGGCCATTAGTACCGCCGTACGACTACAACGGATTTATAGCCAAGCTCGAGTTTATTGAGGGGATCGACAGCAGTGGCTCGCCGCCCACCGTGGTTCCTGCCTCACCGCCCCTGGCCGCACTCACTCATCATATACAACATGGTAATTACAACCTTATATTCATAGTAGTAGTAATAGTTATGTAGTGACAAAAACTAAAACATAGTACGCTTAGACGGTTTGGTCATGTTGAGAGGTTGACTATAATTCGACTGACAAAAGGTTATTTACAAGGCAGGGAGCAGACACCCTAGAACAGAGGTTCCCAAACTTATTTTGTCTACTGCCCACTTTGAGAATATATTGATTCTGATTTTTAGCGCCCCCATTTTTTCACATACTTAAAAACCACTATAACTTCAAATTAAATTAATTATTTTGAGCTATATTAACGAAGATTAAAAATACATTCTAAACGAGACTTTTACTATAACCTGCAAGAGTTAACTTGAGACCTGAGTGCAGTAGGTAGTACACAACGGCGCTCAGGTCTCAAGTTAACTCTACGACACCTGCCAATGAGAATTATTGAAACGCAACTTTCTACGTATAGTATTCAGACAGAGTATCTTTTATTCAAAATAAAACAAACAATCGATTCTTCTCTCGATCTCTAAATTAATATTAGTTTATGTTCACAAGTTGTAGTCGAGAGCTAGAGCAGTCGGTGTCTAAGAGTCCTCCTAGATGAAATTACAAATCGTTCCCTAAACCTCTACACAACGCCCCCATTTTTTTTCTGGGTCTCTTACTGCCCGCCTTTAGGCCTGCAGCGCCCACAAGGGGGCGTTATCGCCCACTTTGGGAAAGGCTGCCCTAGAAGGACATACACTGACGTTATTGGTGATTAGGGCATGCACCCGATTCCACAAATACCGGGTAGACCCGGTTCTACGCAGTTCTTTTAAGGTATTTGAGAAGCAGGTGCACGCCCTATTGGTGATGTTCAAAATCAAAATCAAAGCATTTATTTCAAGTAGGCCAGTTACAGGCACTTTTGAATTGTCGAAACAAAGATGAAAATTAAATGTAGCTACAGTCCCAGTCACAAGACATAAAAACTGTGAAAGTACTGTAGTTGCCCATTCCCTAGCGTAGATCTCTATGGAGAAGAACGGGCAAGAAACTCCATGGACACTCTTTTAAATCAAAATGTTGTTACAAAATCTTGGTTACATCATTCATGTTAAGATGGTATATTATGTGAGAACAATGTAGCAAGATGTGCACGTTAAAAGTGTCCATAGTAAAAACAAAAAAAAAATACAATTAAAAAATAAATATTCAAATAAGCCATGGCAACTAAGAGATGACCAGTCACAACTGACAGCGCCCGTTCACGAACATGACGCATGGATCAGCACCATTCAGCTCAACCATTTCGAAGGGAACTAAATGATCCGACACACGCGCCACCATCAGCGAGACATTAGAGTGAGCATGACATACTCTCAACCGCCAGGGCGCATTCAAGTCAAGAAAAAAATCGTACGATTTCAGTGAATGATAGCTTTCTAGTACATAGTACTCACACAATATGGGCTATGCGATTATATAATACTAGAGATTGATTCTATACAATGCAAAGATAGTTGTACAATCTTCAGCAGCTCCAACAATTCTATTTAATGCTATCAATTTATGCGCCCCTGTCCATGTGGAGCAGGACCAGCATTGAGCCACGCATTTTTATCAGCGATATAATCGCCCAAATTGTAATAAGCTTGCTTACATAGTGTGCGTTTGATACATGTTTTAAATTTCGTCTCATTCAGTTCAAGAATACTTTGTGGAATTTTATTATAGCATCTCAAACAGTACCCCATGAAAGATGAGTCTACTTTAGCGAGTCTGAAGCCTGGCTGAACGAGTTGGTCCCTATTTCTAGTACTGTAATTATGTCTATCACCTCTTTTACCAAAAAGGTGCAGATTTTTTCTGACGTACATTATGTTTTCGTAGATGTACTGACAATGTACCGTCATGATGCCAATATCCTTAAACAGTTCCCTTAGAGAATCGCGCCTACGAAGATTATATATGGCTCTGATGGCTCTTTTTTGCAGAATAAATATAGACTCAATATCTGCAGCCCGTCCCCATAGCAAAATGCCATAAGACATTATACTATGAAAGTAACTAAAATAGACCAGTCTAGCGGTATCTACATCAGTAAATTGACGAATTTTTCTAATAGCATATGCCGCTGAACTTAGCCGCGCCGCAAGGGATGTTAAATGAGAACTCCATTGTAGCCTTGAATCAAGCGTAATCCCCAGGAAAACCGTTTTATCTACGAATTCAAGTTTCTCTTTATTCAATATGATTTCACAATCACTACTTCTAACATTGGGTAAAGCAAATCTTATGCATTTAGTTTTTTTTTCATTTAATACTAAATTGTTTGCTGTGAACCAATTATGGACCTGAAGTAGGGCATTATTCACGTCATCTAGATTTTGGGCCCGTCTATTTATCTTAAAAATTAGGGAAGTGTCATCAGCAAACAACACCATATTTTGAGGTTGGTTTTTCAATAAATAGGGTAGATCATTTATATACACGAGAAAGAGGAAAGGACCCAATATTGAGCCTTGCGGAACCCCCATTTTTACTTTTAAACCCTGTGAATTAACACCATTTATTTGAACATGTTGTTGTCTATCACTCAAATATGATTTTACCAAACTAAGTGCAAGTTGACCTAATCCGTAATGCTCAAGTTTCAAAAGCAATGTGTCGTGATTTACGCAATCAAATGCTTTGGAAAGGTCACAAAATATTCCTATGGCGTCTTGAGACTCTTCCCACGCAGTAAATATGTGCTTTAATAAGGTTACACCGGCGTCAGCCGTACAACGTCCCTTGGTGAAACCATACTGTTGATCGTGTAAAATTTTGTTGGTGTTAAAATGATTGAGCATTTGATTCAGCATTACTTTTTCAAACACCTTACTAAAAACTGGCAACACGGATACAGGTCTATAATTATTAGTATCTTTACTGTCCCCGGATTTGAAAAGAGGTATGACTTTACTGTATTTCATTAGATCAGGGAAAACTCCTTGGTCTACACACAAATTAAAAATTAAAGCTAAGTATGGGGCTATAGTCTCAAGTATGGATGTACAAACTTTGATAGACATTCCCCATAGATCTTCGGTCAGTTTTATTTTTATTTGCCGGAAAGCTTTAATAACTATCATAGGGTTTATGTGTTTAAATTTAAATTCAACCGTGCAGCCAGATACATTCGCCTTTAATAAACCAATTGAGACTTCAGGTGAGGAATTAAGTGCCTCTGTAGTTTTTAATGGTATATCGGTAAAGAAATTTACAAATTCTTGAGCTACTTCCAGATTAGATCTTTTAGGACCACATGCTGAATCTAATGTGTAGCTAGTGTTACGTATTTTATTCCTGTTAGTCTCATTATTTATGACCTTCCAAACTGTTTTTTTTTGTTTTCTGCTGTTTTGATCTTGTTGCTAATGTGCAGGGCTTTACCAACCTTGCACGTATTTCTAAAAATTTTTGAATACTTAGCAACATACTTGTTAAAAGTTTCAGTGTTTATAAAAGGCTTAAGGCCATAAAGCTCAAATAGTCTTTCTCTACTTTTTCTGATACCTCTAGTTGCCCAATCACTAAATATGAATTTAGGGCTAATACTTTTTGTCTTCTTTTCAAAAGTTTTGTTGAATTCCGTGTGAACTATTGAAAAGAAACGACCATACAACAACAACAACAACAACAGCCCATAACGTCCACTGCTGGACATAAGCCTCTCCCATAATGGGAGGAATTTGCCGTAATCTCCACGCCTGGCAGGCGGATTGGAGATCGCAGTTATGAAAGACTAACAGAAAACGCTGCTGCCCATTCTCTGGTCTACGGAGGCGCAAGGTGTTCTGCCTCAGACATTAGTCGCCTTATACGACACCCGTGAGTGTAATGGGTTGGTTCTATTCTACTCTGCCGGATACCACACGGCTAACGACCATACAATTGATTTATATTAACATCGTCATGGCTCATAACACCTAACTTGTTCTGTAGGGAAATATTATACCTATTTAATTTGCTAGAAGTTATAGATCTAAATTTTATCTCAACTTTTTGCAATGGTGTATTACATCTAAAAGTTACAGTTTGTCCGCTATGGTCAGACGGTAGACAATTTACTATGACTTTATCTAAGTAATCACAATCGCAGAAAACATTATCTATACAAGTAGCTGAAGATGGAGTGATTCTAGTAGGTTCTATAAAAGTGTTGGTCAAGTCAAATGACTTAAAAAGATTTAATAACCGACTGCTATTTGAACTTTCTTCTAAAATATTGATATTGAAATCACCACAAATAATTGTAGATTTATTACTGGCTGCAAGTTTTGCCAGTACATCTTCCATTATTGATTCAAATAGGGAAAAGTTTTGATAGTTTGGGGGTCTGTACACACACACAATTACATGCTTATCTAGCTCAACACAGGACAGTTCGACGCAATGTTCAACCGAGAGACCTACTATATCATTACGTTGTTTATATTTAAAACATTTTTTTATTAATATTAGGGAACCTCCACGAAGCATAGTTTTACGATTAAAGCAGCTACCCACCATATAGTTCTCATAAATAATAAGCATTTGGTCAAAATTGGCATTTGGTTCTTCGGAAACATCAGGTGCATAGTAGTCGCAATGAGTGTGCGTGTAGCATCATAGCAGGATACACCAAAACATGCTTTTGTAACAATGTTTGACATGACCTTTACATGATTGAGATAATGAGGCTATCGTTTTAGAGCTCACCAGATGGCGCCACTGTCGAATAAGGTCCTGTCATTCATTCTATTGTATACTTTAAAGTACTAATAGCTTCATAAAAGTTTATATTATTACGTTTAAAAACAGTGTTAAACTTCAGATACATATTTACAATATTGTCCCTAAAATTAGCAAGTATTAAATGTTTATAAATCGTTCTTCCTCCAAGTACTAACAAATTAGATCCAAACTTGCTACTTAAAATCTTCAAGACATAAATAATCAGGAATTGCTCAATCTTGACCACAATCGTGAATATTAAGAAAAATCCGTGATAAAAAATTTCAGATCAATTGATTACCGGGAAGTGGGTCAAATTTAACTTGCAAGATTTGATTACAGACAAACACCGGGACAGGTGAAACTAAATAAAAGCTTGTAAAAAGCGAACACTATGGCATCTGACATTTCTGAAGACCTTAGTCTACACGAACGCCTCTAGCGGCGAATTCTTGCGCGATTGGCCCCCAATGCAACCTATTACCACTAACGATTTTTAAAAACCATATAAAATAAATCGAATGTTCTTTTTAAACTTCGTATAATTATATGTGGTAATATTGGACTTAAGATACAACTGGCAACAGAAAAATAACGTGTTCAGTAGTATTTTCCATTAAAATAGAAGAAGTGGTAAATTACTATGAAAACTATTTTCCAATACCTATGCATTAAGTCCATTCATTCTCACTGAATGAAAGGGTTATTAATAATAAAACACAACTAGAACACTGAACTTAAAAAATGCATTTATGGTCCATTGTAAACGCCACAATAAGCTTTTTCCATTCGTTGATCCCAACAACAATAATTGTGCTGGCTACTTTAAATTCTCTTCATCATATTTCTATTTTATTTCTGTTCTCGTAATACCCTGTTTTTCCACTAACTGTTTTGTGTAATAAATTATACATTTTGATTCTATACATTTACGAAACATCATGAGTTTGAGGAGCTCGTGGCTAAATAATAACAGCCGCTCGTGTCGATCGTTAGGTTAAGCCGTGCTTGCCTAGGTTGGTCTGTGGATGGGTGACCACCCATTACATACAGAGTTTCCTCCGTGCCTCGGAAAGCACGTTAAGCCGTTGGTCCCGGCTGTCATTTGTAGATCCTTGACAGTCGTTAGGTAGTCAGTGGCCCAAAAAGTCTGACAACCAGTCTTACCAAGGGGTATCGTATTACCCGGTACTAACTGGGTTGTGGAGGTCAGATAGGCAGTCGCTCCATGTAAAACACTGGTATTCAGCTGCATCCGGTAAAACTGGAAGCCGACCCCAACATAGTTGGGAAAAGGCTAGGCAGATGATGACATTTACGAAACATCTAAAACTATGTTTTGCCATTTTTCTTAGCGGATAGGATACCAGTAGATAGTAACGGGATGACAAATGAAGTATCCGGGGGAAGCGGGGCGCGGGTGGGCTGCGGCGCCACTGTCCGGGGCTACGGGCCGGGCGGCGCCCGCTCCGGCCACTTCGACTCCCGGGCCGGCCCGTGGCGCTCCCAGTGTGTCATACACCTACTCGGAGCGCCCACCGACGTCGTCCAAGTATCACTATTTAATTATAATTTAAGGTAAGTGCTCCACAAATTAAGGAGTTCGCTCTATCAGTTTAATAAAGCGAAGGGAATTTGGCTGAATTTATATTACTACCCATATATTTTGCAAATATATTAAGACATTCCCTGCTTGTGACAGCAGTACTCATTAAGCGAGCTTCAAAATACCGGAGTTTGAAATAAGCGCATTCACACGTTCGTTAATTGAAACCTTTCTGCACTAGAGAGAGCATCTGAACGTAGTAATGAATTACAGACTCGTTAATATCTAACACTGACGTATTTAGTTCAGCACTTTTTTTACCGAGATAGACTTAGATCCGCTTAGACCCCAGCATCAATGTACTTCACTGTATAAAATACACAAAGCAATCACTACGAGTAAGTTGTAAGCAAATGTGAATCATGTTGGTAGGTATTCTCTAGTCATCTGAATATCGAGGCTGTATTTTGAAACCCGATTCTATTGCTACTGTATATTCGGGCCGCCTGCTCCCCGGGGTGCAATTGATTGATAGACTCACCCTAAGAAATCATAAATTTGTGATTCGGGATTTTAATTTCGGATGTTCAACAAATGTTTTTACGGAGGGTTTTCCTTATCCATGTTTCTTACGTAAACGCATCCAATTTGGTTTTCTTTGTCCCTTGTTTATTTGACGAGCCTCACTAATTCACCTGTTTCCTCGTATTTTTCCTTTTTGATCACGAAAATTAAAACATGCTCCCCCAAATCAGGTTACAAAGCTGTCGATCTCATATTGAGATCTTAGAAGGTCTCCACGAATTTGGTGGAAGAGGGGAAAGAGACAGGTCCGAACGTGGAGACAGAGCTCTCCTTAGAGTATGTGGACCAGCTGTGAGGGAGGCAAGGGATCCCGCCGGCCGGTTCCTAATACGTCAGGCAGTGACGTCCAAAGGTGCTAACTTGACGATTCTATTCCGAAGAGCGACCCAACAAACTCCAGACGAAGAGGAATTTGTTGACGGTGCCTTCGCATTTCACGACGGTGAGTAAACAACTAGATATGACTAGAAATATTAGAAGGAAAACATGAAAGGAAAAATATTTTCGCTTCCACAACAAGACATAAACAATGATATTTGATGACTTATGGAAAGTGAAAAAGAAAAGGGCCAGACGAAATAATATTCAGAGGCTAAATCCTACTGGTGCTTACTAAGGGTAATGTGAATGTTTATGTGAAGTGTATTCTATATGTATGTGCGACATACACAATGACTGGTGAGAGGAAAAATACATGACGTATGGAAAATATATTGCCACGTTATTTTCGCGTCCTGGAATAAAAATAACGTAATTGTAAGCGATTTGATGCGTGGTATCAAAACAACATTTGCTTCTTCCGAAATGCGCCTCTTGATTGTAAATTGTCGATAAATTGTTCCATTTTGTAAATAATAACCAGAGATCCAATAGGGTAGAGCATATTTTCTTAACTTTAAGGAAGTTAGTAAGATGTGTTTGTGGATACAACCCAGATACATTATCTCTGGACCTGGCGTCGATAACTTTTAAAACAATAAAAGTCCAAACATGTTCAAAAATAAAGCAGTGATAACACAAAAATATCACGACATGTATCGGCAACGAAAAAGCTTGTTTTTGAACATTTAATTGTTACGTTTGGACTTTTATTGTTAAAAAAGTCGACGCCAGGTCCAGAGATAATGTAACCGGGTTGTATCCATATGTTACTTACTCCCTTCAACTCTAAGTAATTGTCCTTTACCTATTGCGATCTCTGATAATGAACTTTTCCATACAGAACAACACGAAGGTACGGCATCTCCGGATGCCACGTGTGCAGCCACGCATTACGGGCTCTCGTCGCCAGCACACGGAGGAGTGGCAGCACCCTCACACCATCACATCTTCTGGAACATCGAGGAACGACTGCTCTGCACGCATCGGTTCATACCTGCCTCGAACCAGAGCGTCACTATTGAAGTAAGTGTGATTACATCTTGTTTTTCAACCTAAGATGCTGCTTAACCTGGCTATCCTGTGGGTGCTTTGAGGGTGAGGTCAAAAAACTTATGAACTAAACGACTACATGCTAAGGGTACCTCCTGTCTTTAGAGCTGCATCCCAGCTTGATGGTGGAGGCTTGTACTCCAGCCTCGGCTTAGGGCGTCACTCGATTTAGTCGGTTTAGGGAGAACAGCAAGGGACAAGCTGAATCCGTTTAGTAAGTAGTTTGATCACACACATAACTTAAGTTACGTTCTTACGTTCAGCGCGCCTTGGACGGTTGACCGCGCATGGATGCGCGGTCAACCGTCTAGCTTAGCTAGATTAGATGGTATAGGTATTTAAATAGAAAGCGTATAGTGTCTGCTCACTTATTCTTCTTCTCCTTTGCGTTTCGATGGACTCTATGAGACCAGTAGGTAGACACCAGCACAGCTCTATTCCTAGCTTCGTTTAAATACCATACTTTCGAGAATGTTCTATTGAATATAATCAATCCAAAATAAAATGTATCTTAATTGTATAAAGTTGATTTTGACTAACCGTTCTATGAGTTTTTCATACCACAGACCAATGTTAAACAAAATCATTGTCGAATATTAAATGAAATGTTATTTTAGTTCGAAGTTAATCTGTCAATCTTTAACACTAAAAGCGACTCGCTGATATAGACGTTTCACGGTAAACCCAACGGTCGTGTGCACCGACACAGCAGCCCTACCCGATTTTTTAGGGTTCCGTACCCAAAGGGTAAAAACGGAACCCTATTACTAAGACTTCGCTGTCTGTCCGTCCGTCTGACTGTCACCAGGCTGTATCTCATGAACCGTGACAGCTAGACAGTTGAAATTTTCACAGATGATGTATTTCTGTTGCCGCTATAACAACAAATACTAAATATAGTCAATGGTACGGAACCCTTCGTGTGCGAGTCCGACTCGCACTTGGCCGGTTTTTTAAACTTTTCGAATACGAAAAAAGGTACAAAGACGGACTTAACACCAATGATATTCTTAACAGTCAACCAAGAGTAGTAGAGAGAAAACATGGCCGGTGCTCTAAAAAAAGAATAAAATTAATATTTAAGGGGGGCTCCCATACAACAAACGTGTTTTTTTTTATAATAATTGGTACGGAACCCTTCGTGCGCGAGTCCGACTCGCACTTGGCCGGTTTTTTATAATTTGTGTTCTTTAAAAATATTTTCAATTTTACAAAATCCGTCCGCAAGTACCAAACAGAAAGGACAACATGCACAATAAATTGTAGAAATATTTTGTTATAAAATATTGGTTAAAAGTTCATTCCACAACATTCTGCTGTGATAAATGTTTTCTTTTTATATTGCTGCAGATTTTTACGGTGGTAGGCAGTTGATTCCGCATTTTTGAGCATTTTTGTGTGGCTGAAATGTCATATTTGTTTTTTTATGATAAAAAATCCGTTAACTGCACCTGTGTGTTGTGTAACATACATGGTTTTCTGATGTATCAAATACCAAACCAACTAACGAATTTTTATTTCGAAAATAACTAAACACGTTATAAAAGGAGCCAGTATCTACCTAAATACTTTATTTTAAACATTTGTAGGTATTAGGGCTAAGTACCTGTTCTGACCAAATTGGACGTACTTACTTATTTAAGATTCCTCGCTCGTTTACAAAAAAGAAAAATAAAACATTACATTAATTTTGGTTAAACCCACATCGCTTAATCTTCAGTCTTAATCTACAGTCAGCTTCACGATGTGGGTACCCCCTTGAAAGCACCTACGTTCGAACCCGGGGTCCTGGGGTACCCAATTGATGCAGCCTACCGTACTAATTTAACATTACAACACACCGTCTCGCCAGTATTTCCTCGAAGGCTTAGCTAGCACATGTCGTTCGCCATGTATTCTAAGCTCACCTCGAGCCTATTGATATGAACCGCCCAAATTAAATTGTAATTTATTTTAAATTATAATATATTAGTTAGTAAAATTACACCATACGTTTTTCTTTTTTTTGTATTATGTTTGTAGGGTCTACTATTGTATTTCATGTCTATAGCCACTCATTTTAATTTTTAATTTTAATCTCTCCTATGCTAACACTTATTTTTGTGAATGCTGGTTAACTAATTGGCAACTGTGTAAGTCCAGGACTGTAAAACCTATATATTCCTAAATGCTGTACACAGAAGCTGTTGGTGAACCTATATAAATAAATAACCGCCCGCACAAGCCTTGGGGTTACAACTGAGATATTCCTAATGGAAAACCCGTTAACACTCTGCCCGACCTGGGAATCGAACCCAGGACCTCGTGCTTATGCGGTAATATAATGCCACCTTTTCTCTATAAAATATATTTGGTACTTAGTTACCAGAGATTTGTATAAGGTTTTTTTTATTCCTACTAGTATTATAAATGCGATAGTTTGTGAGTATGTATGGATGTATGGATGACAGGATGTATGGATGTCAGGATGTATGGATGTCAGGATGTATGGATGTCAGGATGTATGGATGTCAGGATGTATGGATGTCAGGATGTATGGATGTCAGGATGTATGGATGTCAGGATGTATGGATGTCAGGTTGTATGGATGTCAGGATGTATGGATGTCAGGATGTATGGATGTCAGGATGTATGGATGTCAGGATGTATGGATGTCAGGATGTATGGATGTCAGGATGTATGGATGTCAGGATGTATGGATGTCAGGATGTATGGATGTCAGGATGTATGGATGTATGGATGTATGGATGTCAGGATGTATGGATGTCAGGATGTATGGATGTCAGGATGTCAGGATGTCAGGAGGTCAGGATGTCAGGATGTTTGGATGTTTGTTACTCTTTCACGCAAAAACTACTGAACGGATTTGGATGAATTTCGCACACAGATAGTTTATAGCCTGGATTAAAACATAGAATACTTTTATACCAGTAGTAAGTTCCCATGGGACAATTATTATTAAACTTCACGCTGGCGAAGGCGCTGGCAGAAGCTAGTAATGGATATATTTTCCTTCTTCCCTCTAGATCCAGCGTCTGGAGCGCATGTGGAGCGCGGAGCCGACGGGCACAGTAGGCGTGGGGGGCGCGGGCGGGTGTCGCACTGCTTGCGGGGACGCGGGCTGCGAGTGCCGCTCCAACACGCCGCTCTACTACCATGACCATGTAGCCCTGGTAGCTGGCGACGGCACGCACTTGTCCTGTCTCTGTGGCGACTTTCAGGTGAGATTGGTTCAGAATAAAATATGTTTTGATTTCCCATTGGAATTTTATTTTAAACCAGCGACACGTCGCGTCGCGGCTTCGGACTGGTGAAATATATTAATGAAAATAATGAGAAGTGCCGTTAGGAAAATAAAATTTGCTTTCATGCAAACCTTTTCCTATATATAATAACGAACGTTACCAAAAAAAAACGAGATAAATCGGTCGAGCCGTCCGTAAGTGATGCTCCGTCATACATGTGTGTCCTAATTGATTTATATTTATGTAAGTAGATGAAAAACTAAGTACCATAAAACTTACTAATTAATTCGCTCGGACCAACTCTCATCTGTCCACTCGTAAGAAGAGCCTTTGATAATAGCGGCCACGGTTCACCCATAAGTATTCCAATTTTTCAGGTGAAGAACACTAAAAATACCTGAAATACTCAACTTAATACCTGTCCCACTTGGCATACAAAATGAGGTGATTTAAAACAAGAACTTATAACTTTATGACGTAACGCCACTTATTTGCAATTCAAAAAATAACAGTACTCGACGTGACAGTCATTGGAATTGACGTTCATTACAGCTATCTGAGCGAATTAAATATTCGGAATGCATCGACAAGAAAATTGACGTTAATTGCTTGAAATATTAAGGGAAACATTGAGGGTAATCGACAGGAAAAATCAAGGGACCGACACATAATACAGTGTAATACCGTTACTGAAGTACTGAACAAATGGCTACATTCGTTTGCTGAATTATACTTTGAGCATTTCAATTTCAAGTTGAATAAACACTGGTTCTTTAGCAAACCGGAACCGAAATGCATGATCTAATTATTGCGAGCTCTGAATATACGACAACAAATAAATTAATCGTGTTACTGGGGCCTTATGCTAACACGGGGAAGGACGAGCATCCCTCTCGCCGCGACGCCGCGCCGTGCCCGCGCCCGGCTGCGGTGCCCGCCGCATAATTAAGTAAGAGGGTTACTATTAAGTATGTAACAGCAATAAAGCGTAGAACGACCACCCGAGCGTATAGGGACTCCTACATAAGAGCAAATATGCCGCTTAATAATTTAGTTGCCATGTTTAGTGCTCTTTCAGGGTCAGATTAATTACTTACTTTCCTTTGAGATTACGACTGAGCTTTAGTTGAAGTTTCTGTAGTGTTACTCTCCCGAATTTACTTAAGAACCTAAACTAACTAATAATAGGAGACGTCATAATTTTCATTAAATTAAAATCAATATAACATAATAAAATCGAAGCGATCCAATACTGTATCTCTGTAAATATTTATTCAGAACAAATTGTTTCGGTAATACTCGAATGAAAATAATTTAGATGGTATCGCACATTGTTATTCAACAGAGGAAGGTGGTTTGCTTCCGGTATATTTATGTTCGATTTATATTGATGTGTTTACATTTGATGGGAGCGCGTAACAAAACGAAGAGATATGATCCGCCGCTTTGTTATCTTATATCGCGAAACGCGTGCTTAATTTAATTATTAACAGAGCTTTACCCCCGTCGTGGCTTGACGCCATCCGCGCCAAATTGTTACGAGCTCACATTGTTCCAAAATGGACTCTGGGCCGTATCTAAATCGGGTGGCAGCGTAGCGGCCCATGTCCCGGTACTCATAAAACATTGGCTAACTGGCGGCATGTCATCCGTCCGCCCCTGTTATTAGTGGGCAGCCGACGACGTGGCTCGGGGCGACAGCTCAGAGACTCGCCCCTGAAAATTCAATTACTTAGTAGCGGCCTACGTATGGCTATTGCATAGCGTTAGCGTAGACCGCTGCACGCTGAATTTGTCAATACGCTGTTCACGTATGGACGGTTATGATGACTGTGCGTATCCGATCAGAACCCTGTTTTTATGTTCTTGCCGCGAATGTAAAGAAAATATTTACATTTTTACTGGCTAGGAGTGAATATCATAACTTTACCAAAATGAAAGACTAGAGATAAGATTTATCTCTATTGTTATAAATTATATTTTTCTTTTCCTCATTTCGGCTGTGGCGGTTACTGTAAATTTTAATTTACGTTTTTATGTTTGTCACAGGCGGCGTGGTTGCCGGTCGTTGTGCGGAGTTGGACGAGTGTTCGGTTGGAGTATTCGGTGGCGCATTACACATATGCGAGCCGCGGTTTTGATTACGCGGCCGCATACAGTTTCAACGATGACGCCATGTGCGGTCAGCGCACCTACACCACTCACTCCGGTAAGCGTAGCCACCGTAGCGCCATGACGTCACTGGCGCTCTCTTATAACACGCCGGCTGTTATGAACATTATTCGAAAATGATCCCGGAATAATTCGATAAAGATATCTCAATGAAAGGGGCAAATAATCGGCAATTTATCTCCGATTTACTCCATAGGCCCCAATCACATAAAGCGAAAAACAAACAGTTCTATTTGACATTCGAGGCGCGTCTCCGACGTTTGGAAAAACGCGTCGGATATTGTTCTCGGTGGCGCGGCGGGGCGCGTCCGAGAAAATTACGTGCCACGACCCAGTTTCACGCCGCCAGCGGTAACACTGAATCGAAAAAAACCTTGAACAAGATCGTAAAGTTGCAATTACAACGTCGCTATTGCGGCGACTCGTGCTGCCTTAACGTCGTGTTATTGCCCACGGAGGTAGATGTATAGCTGTCGCCTTTTAAATTTATTTTTTTCTTCTCATGGACTTCATTTTGTTTTTTCCTCTGTAGGTGAAATATCGTCGAGGAACGTGTCGGTTACGGGCAGTCTGAACGAGTTTTTCTATCAACAATGCACTTGGGTATTAGACTCCAACGTTGAGCGGCAGTTGTTCATTGACATCACGTCTGAGCAGGTAAGCCACGATAAAAAGCTGTTGAGTTTTATTTTACTCTTCTTCTCGACTTCAATTTATTCTTGTGGACTTTCTAGTGGTGGAAACTCAATTCATTTTATAAAGGTATTTTATTTACAGAACAGAAAAGGTAAAATATTTTAATAAAGGATATACTGCACTTATTTGAACTTGTATCTCCGCAGTAATATGTGGCCACAAAATACCACACAATAGCAGTGATGTTATTGTAGCAAAATCAACATAAAACAATGACAAACATTTGTTCAGAACCCTCAGTAATTTCGGGCGACTGTTTGCTGTTGTGGCTGCGGCTATGCGAGGTATTCCATAAAAAATGTTATGGTAGGACAAGTCGTGCGGCTCGTGGAACATCACGCTGCACGAGTGGTCGGGCCCCGGCGGGGGCAGCGGGGCGGCGGGCGGCGGGGACGCGGGGCTGGCGGCGGCCGCCGGCGACCTGCTGTACACGTTCTGTGCACGGCACAAGAACCACACCTACACGCTGCCCTGGCGGCTCAACACCGTCGTCATTAGGTATGTATTAATTCTACACGTATGACGTGACACAGGCTCAACGTTGACGAGATCAATTGTCCGACTAATCTAAACAGCGCACCTAAATTGTGTATTCACACCGTAAAATCTCTATGATGCATGCTGGTGAGGAACAAAGCGTTATTGCTGCCAAACCGAGCCTTGCACAATTGTAACAAATCGATGCAGATTACTGAAGATTACTCGATTCATATTCGAGTTGCGTGTACGCCCCGCGTAGCTACGCTAGTTCGCTTAGAAGTCAAAAGAAATCTTCCGCTGAGCTTTTAGCACGAGCTAAACAATTTCGAAAAGAAAGAAAAACGCCACGATAAATTATTTATGAATGGCCCTCGGCTTTAATACACCTACCGACGTGCCAAATACGTAAGAGCGCATGCTTTTATTTAGCTACTTTCTCGGTACAAAGATCTTTTTTCTTTGTGCATATTAGAGGAAGCCGTAAGAGGGTACGTGGCGTGTTTCCGAAATGACATTTTCACTCGTAAATCCTGAATAACGATGTGTGAAAACACACCTTTGTCGATGAATCGAGAGGTCGACGCAAAACGTTCTTTTTGGTGGACGCAGGTGGATTGTAAATAAAGTTTTAAGCGCCCTCTGCAGCCTTTCGTGTTACCTGGTTTGGTTTTCGACCACACTTTTTTCCAGAACATCGCGTGCACTTCGGGTTTTTGATAATGGCCAATAGGAAAAGCGTGCCACGGCAATCTAAAACTTTTCGTACGTCCTATACGTTACGCTGCTGGCAAATAAAATGCGCGTGGCTCTAAACTTTTACACACAATGTGTATGGAATATTGTTGGCCAATTTTATTGTAGTTTTGCAAAGTTTTGTGAGACAATAAGTTTAATTTGTCTCAATAACATACGTATGTTAGTAAGCAGAGCTAATTAAGACATGAACTCCATAATCCGCTT
This sequence comes from Xestia xanthographa, assembly GCA_905147715.2. Lineage (NCBI taxonomy): Eukaryota > Metazoa > Arthropoda > Insecta > Lepidoptera > Noctuidae > Xestia > Xestia xanthographa. The sequence continues at coordinate 21,834,213 of LR990642.1, read as the reverse complement.
ACCAACGCTGTGAAAGACCAATAATGACACTGTTCCTTTACGTCATAGGTTAGTAGCACTATCCCGGCAGCAGCCACTGTACAGCATCCGCTGGAGGTCGCAGGTGGTGCGGGCTAACACCCGGTTGGGCCCGCCCACCCCCGCGCCCGCCGCCTCCGCCGCCGCTGCCACCATCAGCGTCACCAGGGTCCTTTTGTACTTCGTGATGTGCTTACCTGTGCTAACACTCTGAAAATAGACGGTAAAATTAACGTGTGTGCAGCTGTGTGTAAAGACTTGAAATTCATGCCAGTACCAGTGCATTTTGGAACGTAACAGATTCGAGTTAAATGTCACTTTCGATACAATTACGTGAGAAGTACTAAGTGCTTATTTGTCACCGTCGTGGAAACTATTGTCGAGAACTGAAATCGAAGCTTCGAAATTTACTCTTTAGTGAAAACTAGTTTAAAGATACGGAGTGCTTGATATTTAGTTTCGAAGATTGAAGTGATTCGGCGATCGAAATATGCGTTGTGTAACTATAAAACGGTACTATGTATAGTACATGTCTTTAAATGTTGTCTACGAAAATACAGTAGCCACCCCAAGTCCTATTTAAATATTTTAAATGAGTAACTGAATTTAAAAAAAAACTTGTATGGAACATAAAAAACAAAAAGTGTGACAAAAATGCGGAATCAAGGTGAGAAAATTATCCATTGGTTTTGTATTAGTAGGTGCTAGTTTTGAGTGAACGCTTATTAAAATACTACAGAAAAATAAATAATTTACCCTTCTAAAGGTGAATAAAAAATCTAATTTAAATTGAGTATTTCACCGACAATCTTATTTAAATGCCAAAAACGGGATTGAAAAATAATGATTATTAATTATCTCAATTCTCAGATGCGTAATACTGAAATTAGCTATAAACTAAAGATATAAAGCCATTCCAACATCTATATTAATTAACAAGGATTAAAACTCAGTCCCTAAACGAGTATAGTTTCAATTTGGCTGATTTATCTTCGCGTATAAATCTAACTGCAGGGAGTAGCGCTCCGCTACATGAAAACAAGCACATGAATCAAACGCTATGTCGAAAATATTCTAACGGCTAACCAAACCGTAGTGCTGAGATCAGTTATTTATTTATTTAGCACTTTTAGGTCCGTAAGAATATATCACTGTAAGCATTAAACATGCCAAATGAAGCAATATTTCCATTTGAACTGAAATTTTAATGAAATTGAGCTTTTGTAAGACACACAGTCAACAGGAAAAGCCGAGGTTATTTTTGGAAAAGTTATGGTAGTTAATTTATTAAAAGAATGTCATTGTTTTTTTTTTTTTAATAAAGTAAGTGTTTTTTTTAATAATTAGTTAATTTGTCCTGTTTGCTGGTTTTATGGAATATTTTACAACATTTAATGATCATCTTTCCTTTGATATTGAGGGCTGTCATTCTTTATGACTTCGTGATATTTTGAGCAAATAATTAGTACTGGCCTAAAAGTACTTAGTTCTCATTTAGATATGTATATTATCGATTTATTTAATATCTTTATATTTGTAAATCTAAAACAATGAAGTGGAGACAAGTAATAATACGCTCCAATAGTGCTCCGATCAGATATCAAAAGATTTTGAGTTTTAAAAGTGCATAGTCGTAAGTGGTCGTCCTTTAATTACGTGAGTTTCGAAGAGGGGGAGGGGGTCAGAAAAAATGGGGGGGATGGGATAATGTGACAACGTATACTTTTTCGTAGAGAACAAAAAAAAATAATTTAATGATTGATGTGTAAAATATTTTTACCATAGTATATTTGTGCCCAAATAAAACGTTTTTTGTTTTGTTTTAAAACAGATTCTAAAACGATCTGATATTTTCACAAATAAAAAATACACGTGATATTGAGAGTTGGGAGAAAAGGTAGACCAAGAACTCACGACGTGATACGTCGTGAGTGGCGTCGTGGTGAGGTGGAGAGGCGGGGGGAATAAAAGTGGCATATAAAACCACACGTGATTAAAGGATGGCCCCTAACGAGAAAGTATCGGGAGCGAAGCTGTAACGATACCGATACTTAGATCTATAGCGATGTAAACTTTGTATGTACGTGCGAACAACTACGAACGAACTATGTAAATATTAGATATACAAGCTAAAACAAATCCCCTAGAATAGCATAGAGTAACACCTCCAAAGACTTTTTGGATAAGTAGAAAAAATAATGTTGCTTCAATAAATTTGTGCTCATACTTTTTTCGAACGCTGTTCTGTCTTTTTTTTTAAATTATTTCCCTGTTATAACGTAGCATTAATGTGAGTATAAATGGCTATTAACTGTCTTACTGTCAATTATAAATATCTAGAAAGTAATCTGAAATTGTTTTATCTAAATTCTTCGCTTTTTAATGCTGGTCTGCAATATTAATACGGTATGCTTCTATTGTAAATTTAATTTTTAAGTCACAGTGCAAAATTTAATCTGAATACTAAACTCATATTTTGGCAATTTATGTCCAAACGGGGCTTCACCGAACTTTAAAAAAGGAAATCACCTAGCATAATAAAAATAACTCTGCAAAGCAATTGAATCGTTGAAAATCAATTAGTATAAAATTATAAATGCACAAAAAATATTTAAATTTCTATCACACGCAATTCAGGCAACGAAAAATAAAATTTTATCGTTCGGCTATGGATTTCGAGCACTTCACAGGAATTGAATTTGAAAAATATAAAAACGGTTGGAATGCACGACGACCAATCAAGCTATGCAAGATATGCTCCACCTCCTTTCTTGCCCATCCTGCACAGCCACCTGCACCTTCCAGGATTTAAACGAAGCCAATGACAGAGCTGTGCAGGTGGCTACATACTGGTCGGGTATTATTTGAGTTATCGACACGCAAAGAAGAAGAATCAAGCTATACAAAACTAGTGTAAGCGGACCTCTTATTGAACGGGAAATCTATACAAAGTGAGTTCATGTAATACGGGAATTGTATAGCTTGATATGTCCTCGTGTATACAATACCTACCATACACAAATCTCACGGATGGATTTTAGGAGTTTGTTGAAATAGAAAATAACAATTGAAGCTGAATAGAAAATGTTTTTGCACGATGTGTTATTTATTTTAGATGGTAATAGCGTTGTGACGCAGCAGATATGGAATACGGAGAACTATTTCAGTCCCTGAATATTGAGGCGACAAACTCATGTATTTATATATATGTATTTATATATATTTGTATCTGTGGATAACGTTCTTGGTTGCACATTTGTATAACTCTTTGTACTTATTCTATTTTTTGTATTAAATAATGTGTAATTTTTGGTTCTTCCGAATAAATAAAATAAAATTAAAAAAAAAAAACTCTGACATTCACGTGAATATTTCTTACTGCGAATGTCACAGTTCATTTTGGCTTTGAGTTATTTTTCGAATCACCTTTGTTCTTTTGTGTCCTATTGCTAGGCAAAGGTCTCCCATCATATCTTTCCAGGGACTCTTCTCCTGCGCCACCCCGAAAAAGTCTTTGTTATGCGTGTTTAGATTACCTCGCCACCTCTTTCTAGGTCGGCCTTGGCGGCGCCGTCCATCCTCAAGCACCCATCAATCCCAATCCTTTTGTTCTTAAAACATCTATTTTTAAGATTGAAGAAACCACGTTCCGCACACTGTAAACGCAGTCACGCTCCTTCAATATCCATCATACTCCGATATTCATTGAAATATACTGTATTCCATATCGAATGCTGAGACTGTTATCTTCGCAAGCTACGCTTTACCATATATTTAAATAAGTTCACGTTGCTCCATAGCGACTTTGTGTAATATTTAAATTATCAATTATGTAACTAGATAATAATTTAGCTTAGATGTAAATAGTTCGGACAAAGTCGGCATTATCCCTAATGACTTCGTAAAACTTCGGTGATAACCCGAACTTTGTTCACTTTAGATTAACCGAAAAAAGCTAACTTTAATAGGTAGGTAGATGATTCTACGTATAAAATAATGAATAATGTTTGTTACACTGAAATAGATAAAATGAAAGCAATTTTTGTGTATTATTTTGAAAGCTTACCCACATCATTATATAAATGTAAATATCGGATTCTAAAGAGGAAAATAAAGTAACTCGTGCTTTTAAAGTCATCAAAATTCAGATATAGAGATCCGTTTGTTTTATACGAAACCTTTTAAATTAAGTCAATTAACCAAACACAAATATCAATCAACACAAAAAACTTCTAAATAATAATTTCAATCTACAAAAAATGAGGTTTCCTTACTAATAAATGGCAAACCACTTTTCCTGGAAAATCACTGCGATTGATGTTTTAATTAAAAATCGAAGAAACAGCGACGCTTTATATTTAGTTATCGTTATACGTAACAGTCTACGGAGAGCTGTGCCAAGAACTGATTACACGCCGCCTTTTACGTTTGATCCGACCCACTAGACTTAACAAATTTATAGGAGCAAACATTGAAGGCTTTATCAGTTCGATCGAGCTTCAGTTTAAACTTTCCATTTGAAATGTTCGCCTCTGCCTTTCTTTAAACTTCCTCTCTTGCCTTTGAGGTTTCTAAGACGGAAACTTCTTTTTAGATAGGTTCCGAACCAGTACTTTTATTTTTCTCTTTACTCGCTATTACGCTGCTAGTGTTTGGTGCGCGCGAGGATTTTATAGTGCAAGAGTTTACGTGAGCACAATGTTTTGTTAGTTACTGGCTGGAAATATGATTCGTATTTTTATTTTACTTGGAAAATGTTGTGTTTGATAAAAACGTACACGTTATACGTGAGATGGTGAGTACATTTTTGATTGAAGATAACATTTTGTTCCTATTAGATTCATATATGATATTTGACAGAATAGTGATGTACGGTATTTACTCGCCTGATTCCGCACGAATAACTTTCTTCGGACGAACCAAGAACTAACAAGAACAGTTCCACCGTGCAAGCTACGTCAACAGAATTAATTCACCAAACCATGCATTAGCAAAGACAGTTTATTTTAATAATAGAAGCATAAAAGGTCTGCTGCATGAAGATTATTCGCAAGTGCCGAAGAATTGTTCTTAAACTAAAGTTTAATATGAAGTGAGTTGTGAAGTTGAAGAAAAGATGGATTCGCAGTCGGTTGCTAACTTAGGAGCTTTTGATTCGCTAGCACTGTGCCAATCGTAAAGTTGTCCCCCTGAAAAAGGCCGTCGGCAAAGTCTTCCGTTAGATGAAGTTCCTCGCATCCAGCTTCTTTGTGCTTCACTCAAAGGAAACGCAATTTAAACTACATGCGGGTACACCAGATACTCATCCCTTAATCCATCTATCAACTCTTTCGGAGCACAATTTGCAAGATTTATTTAAGACTGCCGCATGAGGGATATCATGGACGCTCCAGACTTTCAACAATAACAATTAAACAAATTGGAATTAAGTTGAAGTTGCTGTGAACTTCGTGCAGTTCGTTAAAACTATATAATTGGGACTGGGTGAGCTTAAATACGAGAAGCACTAATGGCGCGCGCTGTAGGATTAGCAGACGTGTTGTATTTTCCACGTCACTGGATATCCTCCGAGAGTCTAGTGTAAACCTGAGTTATTTCAAAAATGTTGGTTAGTTTTATTTCTAACCAAACAGTAATGCCAATATGGCAAGCTTACCTAAAAAAACAAAAAATATAATAAATAGTCTCATTAAAATCAAGATAGAATTAATTCCTCTGTATAGAAGAAACTAATTAACATGTTTTATTTTAGAACTTGATTCGAAGTTCTTGGTAATGAAAGTCACTGGTATTAATCTTATTTACTGTAAGATGGTTGGTGGGAAAAAATCGTTCCGAAAATATTTTTTTCATTTAGTAAGAAGTTCCTTCTAAATGGTGGGTTAAAAATAAGCCCAGTTTAAATTAAACATCAATCTAAAGTAACTCAATTACTGAAACGATCAAAATCCATAAAACTTTTAACAAACATTCGCACTAATTAGTTTATTTTGGTTATCAAATTACATTTTGTCATCTAAACAACAGTTAGGGTTGCAGTAAAAGTTGCTGGCGGCTCCTTTGTAAACAATAACAATGACTTCTATTGTCTCCGCCGCCTCGGCATGTCCACGGGCGTTCATTGCTGCCATAATTAAGTTTTTAACAAAGATAAATTAACAGCGAGATATGTTTTAGCTTAGAGATTCGCAAGAATATTAACGCTCGTGGCATGGTGTTCATCCGAAGATTTTACGATGTATTATAAGTATAGATTTAATTTGTATGCTTCAACCCAAGACATAGATCGACTCACTATAATATTATATGTATTTTATTGGACCACCCCTGTACAATCTATGCCAAAAAATAAATATTTCATTTTCATTTTATTCAATGCTGTAAAATTTTTAAATAATCTATGGAGGCCAAACGTGGTAGGCTGAAATACTAAAATACCGAAAAAATTTTTGGGGGCCCGAATAAACCATTCTACGAAATGTTAAGTTTAACCAGTACTGACTCGCCGTGACTTAGCCGTGTGGTATCCGGCAGAGTAGAATAGAACCAACCATTACACTCACGGGTGTCGTATAAGGCGACTAATGTCTGAGGCAGAACACCTTGCGCCTCCGTAGACCAGAGAATGGGCAGCAGCGTTTTCTGTTAGTCTTTCATCACTGCGATCTCCAATCCGCCTGCCAAGCGTGGAGATTACGGCAAATTCCTCTCATCATAGGAGAGGCATAAGTCCAGCAGTGGACGTTATGGGCTGTTGTAGTGTAGTAATACTGACTCACGACTTTGTTGCAAAAAACGCGACTAATATAAAAATTAATACTAGACAATCTTCAGTTATCAGGTAAATGTCACAGACTACTTATTTTATAATAATAAGGGTCTCGTTCAGGCATCTTCAAAGGCTTATCTCCGTAATAGAAGCTAGGCCCCGGTAGATTAGTCTGTCATACAACGGATACTCATTTTGAGGACTCAAAGCTTTCAAACGACCTCGACGCGTTTGCTCGTCATAAGCAAGATTGGAATGGTATTTATGGTTTCATTTCAACGTTATTAAAGTTCATCTTTTTCATAACAAGGTTAAATTAAATTGATTCATTCATCATTCGATATCCGTCACGTCTATTAAATTTCACTAGTTAGTTTAATTTAATCAACTAGATTGCGAGGTCTTTTGAGATACAAAAGACCAAACAGAAACATCATCTGAGTTGCATTTTCCCAACTACGTTCGGGTCGGCATCAAACATGACCAACTGCAATACCATTACAAATCACCAAATCTACTTAATGAACTAGTTTAAAATTGTGTTGTTAAGTTATTGTTGTGTGTGTTGTGTTGTTGCTGTTGTGTTGTTGTTGTTGCTGTTGTGAAATATGACCAGCGTCAATACCATTAAAAATCACCAAATCTATTTAATGAACTAGTACTAAGTTGTTGTTGTGTGTGTGTTGTGTTGTTGTTGTTGCTGTTGTTTTGTGTTGTTGTTGTGTTTTGTTGTATTGAGTTGTAATATTTTTCACTTAATAATAGTTCATCTTTGCCCTTGCCTCTTCCCGTTACGCGGGGTCGGCTTTCTTAATCTTTCCTCATAATTCACTTAACTGGTAAGCATTAATACCTACTAGTACAGACATCAAGCTTCCCGAAACTGTCAAATTTTCCCAATTAACCTTGAACCTAATGCTTTAGCGATAAAGATGAAAATCGATTAAAGGAATATGACAGATTGTAGTAGCTTGATGTGCTGGCGACTAATAAAAAATCAATAAATAAAATGAAAATGAAAATGAAATCTTTATTTGTAGACATAGGTTGTACAGGGGTGTCCCAAATAAATATTAATAGCGAGTCCATCTATGCCTTGCGTTGAAGCATACAAATTAAATCCATACTTAAAATCTATTATCAATTTAAACGAAAATTTATTATATTATCAAAATAGTACACAATGTCAGAATAATACAAACTTAAAATGGAATCAAAATAATATAAAAATAAGAAGATTACATGTCACATAAATAAATGGGTATTACAATTTGATTTTATTAGCTAATATAATTTTAATTTCAGTCAAGGTTTTACAAATATAATAAATCGGATGTAGCAGGTCTAGTATCTTTCATTTAAATAATCATTAATTGTATAATAACATTTTTAACTAGAAATTTGTTTAAGAATTTTTTGAACACATCTTTATTGGTAATATCTATAATTTCTTTAGGCAATTTATTATAGATTTTGGGTGCCATACCTAAAAATTTTTTACTGAACACAGCTTTTTTGTGTCGTGTTATGCATATTGTATTTACTAAAAACAATTTAATTTAACACAACAATACAATACAAAACAAACACACAATACAATACAACAATACAATTTTTATTTTTTATTTTTTTATTGTTCAATTATAATAACAATTTAGAATGATGTTAAGCGGCCATTAAAATCGGAACAGACGACAACATCACAATGAACCGAAACGATGACATTAGTACCTCAGAAAGTAATCTGTATAATTTGTGTCTACTTAAATATTCCTTAATGTGACTTGTGAGAGTCGAAGTTAAATTAGACTAATTGCTGTACTTTTCATGGCTTGATATTTCTTAATTGACCTTCCTTGACGACGAAGAAGTTCCACATTTGTTAATTGGAGTTAGAATTAGAGTCCGTCTTCTTCTTGAACTGCTAATGAAGCAAAGAACCTCTCAAGTGTGTCGCTAAGTTAATTTCACTGATTAATTATTTCTTTGCATACATCTGTCAGTGAACAAGATTAAATACTGAGTTTTACGTGATCCTTTTATTTATTAACAGTCTTGTCTCGAAAGTCTTTAAGTCAATACAGGGAATTAGAAGTCTGAATAATCTCTCTTTGTTTTGTCAATTTGTTTAGATTTTCAGCACGTGAAGTAAAATAAATACGACGTTGGGCTGACAAGGTAAATAAAGTTAAATGGTTCAAGGCACACTGTGTATAGAAACCTCGGTTAGTTGCCGGGCAAAGATAAATTCTACCATAACACATCCAAATCCGACATTGCGGGTGTTAAGACTGACCTAATTGAAATCTGTGAAGTGAAAGGTTGAATTTTCTTGCTTGATTTTGTCGCTACGTGGTAACATTACCGTTATGAGAAAAGTAACATAACATCACGCCTGTAATCCCCGAAGGGGCTAGGCAGAAGTGTACCTAATAGTACACCCACATTTCGCCAATTATGTTTAAGGCCCCTGTAATAGGGTGCGAGCCTATTACCATCAAACGGGCACAAATCCAGACTTCGTGGCTGCTACTGAGAAATTCCTGATGGAAAAACCCAATAACACTTTGTCCGACTCGGGAATCGAACCCTCATGCTCAGCAGTGACGCTTGCAACCACTAAACCAACAAGGCAGTCGTACATACAATAGTCCTATTATTCTAGTTAGTTTTTAATGATGCACTTGCACAGCAAATTCATTACTTAATAGCTAATCGATCTTTAGTATAATAGGGTAGATTCCAAAAAAAAAACTAATTATTCCGTCCAAAGATTCCGTCAGATAGATTTCCAAAAAATATTGGACACATATTTTTTCTTTTTCACGTAAACAAAAAATGAAGACGATACAATGCGTGGAAAACTTGTGTGACGTCACATTTGAGTACATTTTTTACTCAAATCTGGCGTCACAAGCACCCACTTATGATCTTTGACACGTGTTATTTTCGTCAATTTTTATTAATTTGATAAAACAAAAAACACGTATTCAATATTTTTCGAAAATCTAACTGACAGACTAAACAGAATCATGTTTTTTTAGTCAGTCATCATCCCAATTGTTCATTTACCCTTTCATGTCATCGGAAAATTACAGAAACGTTTGAAAGAGCACTTCTCACTACGAGAAAGATAAATTGCTCGTCTTCTATACGTATTCAACATTCCAGTAAACGTGTGTTCGTAATTTTTCTCATCCTAAATGGCTAAAGAATGGTTGAAGAAGACATGCTGCTCCGACTAAACTAAAGCTAAACTAATTTCCTAAAGAAATTGGAATAAGGACAAGAGTATGGTGATGATGACTTATTGAGTCACCTGGATGGTTCTTAGCTACGGACCCGGTGGCACTGTTTTACTCATCTAGTTTTTTTTTTTTTACTTTTATTAATCAATAAACACTGTTTACAAATATTTAATACAACTTAAACATACCACACAAACCATCGTGGGTTTAACAGTGGTATGCCAGACACGGCAACTCGGTGCCACAACACATTACTAATCAGTACCTACAATACAGCATATTATGTATACGTAATTACCCACGCTGTAGTCTATGAGCTACGCGTATACGCGTACCGTACGCGCGCGATCCGAGCGCAACAAGGGCATAGGGTGCGGCCAACTAAAATTAAATTATTGCAGACCAACGTCTGCTTTCCTGTCCGCTAGTGACGCTAGTCGTTAAACCTTTAAATATAAGACTAGCGGACGTCTCGCGGTTTCACCCGCGTAGTTCCCGTTCCCGTGGAAGTATGGAGATAAAATATAACCTTTGTTACTCAGGGTGAATGTAGCTTTCTAATGGTGAAAGAATTTTTGAAATCGGCACAGGAGTTTTTGAGTTTATTCATTACAAACATACACACAAAAATACAAACCTTTCCTCTTTATAATATTAGTGTAGGTAGATAAAATAAACTTGGAATTTTCTCACTGGTTTCATGACCATTCCTCATCATCATCTGCCTAGCCTTTTCTCAACTATGTTGGGGTCGGCTTCCAGTCTAACCGGGTGCTGCTGAATACCAGTATTGTACATGGAGCGACTGCCTATCTGACCTCCACAACCCAGTTAGTACTGGGTAATACGATACCCCTTGGCAAGACTGATTGTCAGACTTTTTCTGGCACTGACTACCTGTGACTGTCAAAGATCTACAAATGACAGCCGGGGCCAACAACTTAACGTGCTTTCCGAGGCACGGAGGAAACTCGGTATGTAAGGGTGGTAACTCATCCACAGACCAACTTAGGTAAGCACGGCTTAACCTAAAGATCGACCCGAGCGGCTGTTATTATTTAGCCACGAGCTGGTCAACCTCCTCCTTTCATGACCATTCCTATTTACAGTTTTATGTGAAAGCAGTGTACTGCATTTTAAAAGGTTTGGACATTTTGCATACTAAAACACAGATGGTGGATATAGCTCAAAAAACTGTCAAAATAAAATGGAACTCGTCAAACCACGTTGGCTGCACTCCGAATTTTCTATTTACTAAAATCACAACAGGGTTCCTTAAAACTGGGGGACAATTGTAAGTAACGGAATAACAAAGCTCATTTAGTCCCCCGGAGTCATCAAGTTGCGTGGGAACCGACAAAGCTGACTTTGTCATGCTCCCTAAAGTTGGGTAACACTACAGTCAACCCACGTATGTACTAATAAACCGGGATTGTTTGTTGTTGCGATCATAAGTGGAGACACACGTTTCAAAGTGTACCGTATACGTAGTTATATTAAGTTAAGCTAATTTAATGTTTCATAATTATTTCAAACGGATACCAGATTACACAAACATTTTGGTTCAGATATTTACAGGACCACCTACAATACTTTCTAACACTTACATTTTTCATAGCTGAAAATCAAACAATAAAAATGTTCCTGCTCCGTTTGGTGTTGTCTACGTGCTACGAGATCTCCGCTACGCCGTAGCACTGTCGTAGCGCGTCTGGATTTCTTCGTAGCAACTTGAAAAACACATTATAAAACACATATAAACGGGTATTTTCGCGAATTTTTACCTTTAATATTTGCCCGACGTTTCGACCGGATTGCACCAGCCGTGGTCGCGGGAAGACTGAAGTATTGGAGGTACCGCCACAGCAAAGCGAAGGTGTTTATTCAACTACCCTCACTTGATCTTCATAAATGTTAATTAGGGCCGGTTCACACTAGGACAGCACACTACACTAACAGTGTCCGCATACTGAGATGATTTCACTTGACGAGTACACTTAGTGATCACTGGATTCCAAGCGGGAGAGAGTCTGAAGCCGTCTTCGCGATTGAAATTAGGATACTTCTTGATCTCAATCGCTTCCCGAACCATTCTCTTATAGTAGTGCTTCTCATTTGCAAGGATTTTTGGGTTGTGTAACTCCATCCAGTGGTTGGGTCCTGAGTCTATCACATGCTCCGCTATAGCGGACTTGTTTATTTGTCGATTTTTGACCGCTGCTATATGTTCCTTGACCCTTTCAGCGACTGTTCGCTTCGTTTGGCCTATGTAGGAACGGCCGCAGCTGCAATCGATTTTGTAAACACCAGGAACCTGGAAAGGTACTACATCCTTCGGTGTACGCAGACGCTTAGCCACTTTGTTGAATGGAGTATAAATCGACTTTATTGAAAACTTCTTGAAAAGGTTCCCAATTTTGTCCGTAACCCCTTTCACATAAGGCATGAATGCTGGCTGTCTTGTTACATCAATGTGTTTTTGCTTTTGCTTGCGTCTGCTATCTGGATGCCGCCCATTAGTCTTGTACCCGTTTCGTTTAAGAACCTCCTGAACATGTTCCAGCTCTCCGGGCAGATGTTCAGGGTCACAGAGGTCATACGCTCTGTTCATGAGAGAAGAAACTACTGACTGAAGATGTGCTGGATGATGATGTGAGGCAGCATTCAGATACCTGTCCGTGTGTGTCGGTTTTCTGTACACAGTATGCGACAAGGTTCCATTGGACTTAACCATCACTTTTAAATCTAAGAAGGCTAAAGATCTGTTATCTTCCATCTCATACGTGAATCTTATCTTCGGGTGTATGGAGTTAAGATGTTCTGTCAGTTGATCAACTTCTTGTTTACCTCCATTGATAATGCAGAAAACATCATCGACGTACCTTTTCCAGAGTCATATACCGTGAGCTGTTATGTTGATCATAGTCTCAAAGTGCTCCATCCAGATATTGGCAAGTACAGGAGCTACAGGACTGCCCATAGCTACGCCATCAATCTGGAGGTAATGTTGCCCCTGGTATAAGAAGAAATTTCCGTCTAAACAGTTCTCCAGAAGACAGATATACTGGTCAGGAAGTTCCTGATCACACAATCTTTGCCTAACAACATCAAGACAATCCTTCAAAGGAACACATGTAAAAAGAGACTCAACGTCAAAGCTCACCATTGTATCTCTGGGTTCCAACTTCATGTCCTTGATGATGCCGATGAAATGTCGCGAATCCTTGACAAAAGAAGACGTCTTGCCCGTTAGCGGCTGCAGTATACCAGCAACATGTTTCGCCAAATTGTACGTAGGCGAGTCCACCTGGCTAACGATCGGTCGCAGGGGCACGTTGGATTTGTGAACTTTAGGTAATCCATACAATTTGGGTGCTTGAACTATGGCTGGTCTATTTATGCGTTCAAAAACATCTTCATCGAACAAGTCACTATACTCGTGTATAACTGCCCTGACCCGTTTCGTGACTCTTGCCGTGGGATTATATGAAACCGGCTTATACACCTTTTTGTCTTCAAGCAAATTCCGTATTTTAGTGTCATAGTCTTCTGTCTTCATTATAACGGTAGCGTTACCCTTATCTGCTTTAAGCACGAGAATCTCATCATTATTACGTAGGTCCTCAAGCGCCTGTAGCTCACCCGCCGTTACGTTGGGCTTTGGAGGCCGACATTTTCGTAATATAACGGAGACATCCTGTCTTAGCGTTTCCGCGTCATTCGAAGGAATCTTATTACGAACAACGGCCTCCTCGACACTGCTCACTATATCCTCATACGGAATCCTTTTAGGCGTTAAAGCAAAATTTGTTCCTTTTTCTAGAATGCTAAGTGTGTCGTCGTTGTAATTATATTCAGTAAGATTTATCACCGTCTTAGCCTTTTGTGTTTGTACCTTATTATACTGGACCTTACCACTTCGAGCCAACAGACGGTTGAACTTCTTCTCATGTCGCTCGGCACAACACTCCTTGGTTCGTTGCGCTTGATAAAAAGTAACTCGGTCACACACATCAAAATCACTGAATGACAACACTACGCTACACTCCATATGAACATTATACAGGTCACTTTGCACTTTGTTAAGATAGTTATTATCATTTCTAATTAACTGCTTAAGAAGGCGGACACTCGCATTCCTTAGAATTTTTCCGGAATGTTCGATATCACTACGCGGTTTGAGTCGACAACACGTAGGTATTAAGTCCCAATCACGACATTTAGTTAAAAATGCCAGTGATGTAATAAGACGTGCACTTTTGTTCCGTAAATATTCTAGATGGTGAACTTTCTTTACTATTTCCGGCCCGTACCGGTTAGCAATTGTCTTTTTTAAACTTTCACGATCAAAACACATTATAAAACACATATAAACGGGTATTTTCGCGAATTTTTACCTTTAATATTGTGTGAACCGGCCCTAATTAACATTTATGAAGATCAAGTGAGGGTAGTTGAATAAACACCTTCGCTTTGCTGTGGCGGTACCTCCAATACTTCAGTCTTCCCGCGACCACGGTTGGTGCAATCCGGTCAAAACGTCGGGCAAATATTAAAGGTAAAAATTCGCGAAAATACCCGTTTATATGTGTTTTATAATGTGTTTTGATCGTGAAAGTTTAAAAAAGACAACTTGAAAAAGTCTAGTTTTACGCTTAGTTGGGTTTGTTTTTTGTTAAATGAGTATTACAGTACATCTGCAAGGCTCTGCTCTTACCTACTGCCAAAATAACCCGATCCATCTTAGTAATACCTCATACTTAATAAAGAAAGATTAAAAGGCAATGTCGTCGACATGCATTAATAATTTCGCTCAATTGTTATCATGTTTACTTCATGTCTTATTGTATGTTCCTAAACACACAGTTAATTTCCGATAGACCCATTCGAACTGCACACACAATTTCACCGAGTAAACAAAAATGTAGGTACGTGCTCTGTTACATACTGTGTTTATTTTTCGTACATTGTATGCGTGTATCAGTCGCCATTGTTTTTTTGAGGTCAGTCAATTCCATTCGGCATTGATATTTTTTTAAAGCACGTCACATTTTTTTGTTAGTCGTCATAATATGACCCGATAATGAATATTTGTATGCTGTGCTAGTTTTGATATACCCAAAACTCGACGCGTTTATATCAATTTCTAGTTGAAGTTAGTAACCTGTTCCAAAACACAACTTTTCCGTGGAACTTATCGTAATCACGAAAAATATTAGCTGTGAGACAGCTGATAATTTTTTCACGATTACTATGTTGGCCCATGCAGAAAGTTGTTCAATTCAATGGTCTATAGCACACGCTTCAATCTGACCACACCTTGTATACAAGGTACCCTGGACCTTTCACAAAGCCGTCAACCAAGTATTCTGTGCATCAAACTAAGTAACTCTACGCAAAAATGAATACTGAGAAACAACTTCTTTTTTGGTGTGAAGAATCACGGGTTACGGTATAAAAAAGGACTCAATGTAACGTACTCAAAACATTATGCTGATGGAGGCATTGGATTGTAACAAGACTTATGAAGGTATTTAAAATAAAGTTATATCATTAAAAACTTAAATTTAGAATAAGATAAAACTTGTTAAAAAGTTGAAACTTTTACCTCCAATGTCTCCTTAACTAGAAGGTTCCCAAATATGGTACAAAGCAAAAAAAAAAATGTTGTGTTGTTGTGAACTAAATGATGGGAAAAACAAGGGCTTGTGAGCTTCGTAAAAAGTCTTTTTAAACCCATTTTGTAATAAAAATGTATTAAAACACTAAAAAACAATATAATGACGCGATCCAGTTCAACCAATTTGAAAGGAACTGAATGATCGAACACACGCAACACCATCAATAAGACATTTGAGTGAGCAAACCATACGGCTATGCACGTTTAAGTCATATACAAAATACCATAATAAAAGGCTCTATGGTGGTCAACTGCTTACATTTATAGAAAATTACTTGTATGCTTCTAAATAATACAAAACTATGGCTGTCAATGTATTTAGGAAATGGATGAATATAAGTTAACCGTCAAAAGAACACCCAAAGATCTTATTTTGGGTGTGCTATTGAAATCATTAATTGTGTTAAAAAATAAGATAATCCTTTAGGTAAAAATCGGTTACAGACTAAAACCGTTCTACCGACACCGCTCCTGAAATGTCAGAAAAACATCTATGTTTATTATTTTTACCATCAGTGCAGCAAAGGAAACCTCTTGTTTTTGTCAGCACGTATTTTGTTTGTTTCGTTTTCTTCACGTTGGTGTTTATTTATAAAAAGTTGAAATAAAATACGGTGCGAAACACGGTTAGTTTACTTTGGTGTCGAAGCAATTTCAGCGTGCAATGGACCGAGCGAACCCTTGGGCGTCGCACCTGCCCACAATCATTACATTTTATATCTATGTTTATATAAAACGTTGACACTACACCCACTCACATAATAATAAAAATCACATTTTGCACAGTTATCGGAAAATTGCGCGATATTTGTTGAATTTCAATACTGTTATAAAATAAAATGGAGAGTTCGTATAACTGATAGCGACGTTCGAAGATATGATATAATAATATCTCAAGCATCTGTATATTAAATTTTAAACAGCACTAACGCATGTATAACTTGAATTGAGTTTTGAAGTTGAGACGGTTATAAATAACAATGAGCCCTCATCCCAGTTTTAATCAAGATTCTAGCTCATTACTGAAGTAGGTACAATCTACATATTATTATGATTAAAATGAGGAGAAGTTATAATTATTTCTCTCATGTAATATCAGTTGTTCTTTGTAAAAATTGCATATTTTTTTAAGTCCCTTTGAATCATGTTTCTAACTAGATATGCATAAATACAGACAGAGCAGCGGTGGCCCAGTGGTGGCGGCCCCGACTTACGAACAGTAAGTTGTGGGTTCGAACCCAGACAGGCGCATTACTTTGTGTAATTTATATCATCACCACTGCTCTCAAAACGGTGAAGAAAAACATCGTGAGGAAACCGGCATGTCCTAGAACCAAACATTCGAAGACCATGTGACATCTCCGCACTGGGCCCGCGTGTTGGGTTATAGCCCATTCCCTCTCATTGAGAGGAGGCCGTGTCCCAGCAGTTGGAACATTATAGGCTGATGATGATGCATAAATAATTGATTTCCGTTTAATCTTCTCTTATTACCGGGGTTAAAATGCTTTGTAAGCAAAAATTGAGGTTTGAGGTTAATCAAACTAAGAATACCAACGTGTCTTTCCCGATAAACTTTTTGAAGTAATTAAGCTAAATAAGCTTCCACATTAGTCGTTATGTACAATACCTATTAGGCAGCGCCTATCCGCCTAAATCAATTTGCCGGGACGCGATTCAATCAGTAGGTATGCGGAACCGTAACTGGCTAGGGTTAATTATGGAAATCCGACATTGCGGGTGTTAAGACTGACCTAATTGAAATCTGTGAAGTGAAAGGTTGAATTTTCTTGCTTGATTTTCTCGCTACGTGGTAACCTTACCGTTATGAGAAAAGTAACATAACATCACGCCTGTAATCCCGAAGAGTTAGGCAGAGGTGTTCCAATAGTACACCCACATTTCACCAGTTATGTTTAAATCCCACGTAATAGTACATACAAATTCCGCCAGTTATGTTTAAGTCCCATGTAATAGTACACCCACATTTCACCAGTTATGTTTAAGTCCCATGTAATAGTACACCCACATTTCACCAGTTATGTTTAAGTCCCATGTAATAGTACACCCACATTTCACCAGTTATGTTTAAGTCCCATGTAATAGTACACCCACATTTCGCCAGTTATGTTTAAGTCCCATGTAATAGTACACCCACATTTCACCAGTTATGTTTAAGTCCCATGTAATAGTACACCCACATTTCACCAGTTATGTTTAAGTCCCATGTAATAGTACACCCACATTTCACCAGTTATGTTTAAGTCCCATGTAATAGTACACCCACATTTCGCCAGTTATGTTTAAGTCCCATGTAATAGTACACCCACATTTCACCAGTTATGTTTAAGTCCCATGTAATAGTACACCCACATTTCACCAGTTATGTTTAAGTCCCATGTAATAGTACACCCACATTTCACCAGTTATGTTTAAGTCCCATGTAATAGTACACCCACATTTCACCAGTTATGTTTAAGTCCCATGTAATAGTACACCCACATTTCACCAGTTATGTTTAAGTCCCATGTAATAGTACACCCACATTTCACCAGTTATGTTTAAGTCCCATGTAATAGTACACCCACATTTCACCAGTTATGTTTAAGTCCCATGTAATAGTACACCCACATTTCACCAGTTATGTTTAAGTCCCATGTAATAGAGGGCGAGCCTAATAATAATAATAACATCAACCGGGTACAAATTCAGACTATAGGCTGCTACTGAGAAATTCTTGATGGAAAAACCCAATAACAATTTGCCCGAATCCGGGAATCGAAACCAGGACCTCATGCAGAGCAGTTACGATCCAACGACGCTGTCGGTAGTGGCAATGAGAAAATATTTAAAAGAATTAGCTGATTTTTCTTGCGTCTACATACGGACATTAGCTAAACAAAAGGGTCGCTAACCCTTTTGTTTAGAAATCATTGCCAACTATAATAAAAAAGTGGAAAGCTCTGGTATGCTTGTATTATTATTATTTCGTTTATTAATTAATACACATTTTTAACATTTTTAAATATTCCTAATAAAATTATATTAAATAAAAAACATTTAAAATATAAAAAAACAGTAGCCCACCAGCACTAGGAACGGGGTCCGAGCTCCCGGTGGTCAGGGCTCTTGAGAGAGGAACCTCCTAACGATACGTGCTGTCTTATTACTATTATTTATTTATTTCAGAGAATCTCCAATAAGTTACCAACGCCAACGTGTAGTAGCATTCCACGAATTACTATTAACCGATAATTAACTGAAAACTAGTTAAAATTAAAATCATTATAAAAACAAAAATAAAGTATGAGGAGTAAATTAATTGGAAATCAGATTTGAACCCGCATTGAATGATTAACATGCCCGGTTCAGAGGTTTAATTAATATTATCACATTTGTAGTTATCTGCTTATACTTATTTTTCTATAAATAATTTTATTAAATGATGATTGTTGTAATTAATGAACCTTTAATTCACGTTGATGAAATATACGGTTTTTTTTTTGTGAAAACTTCTTTAGGCGCGTTGAGCACTTTTTGGGTGAATGAAAATCATGGAGTCATCGTGACCAAAAGCTTTCATCAACCTTATACAATAAAGTTAAAGTTTATTTGGATTGATTCTATTCAAACTTAGTTTTCACTTATATCCCCCTCTTCGTCCAAAGACTGCCCCATATGTTTTTTTTTGTACCAGCGCCCAGCGCCGTGTTACAGAACATTAAAAAAATCTGCTGTTCCATATATTTTGATCACATAATTTGCTCTTGAGTGTAAATTGGCCTATATAACCGTTTAAAATATTGGTATTATTTTTTTTGGTGCTACGGAACCCTTTGTGTGCGAGTTCGACTCGCAATTGGCCAGTTTCTTTTTTAATTCCTTATAAAAAAAATCGGTTCGAATAATGTGCGTACCTACTACATAGTACGTGGTTCGTAACCTAACGTTAAGTTGTCGGTAGGTGATTAAGCACAACAAATTATGGGCTGTAACGGAAACCTATTTTGAAGCATATCAACAACTACGTAAAAACAGCAACAACAGAAATATTATTTACCGAACGAATCATTATTTTACAAATTAATGTTCACTAAACTTGACGAATGAACGTACGCCGCGTAATAAAAGCTCGCGCAATGAATGTTTGCAAAACCAATCCTTAAAACGAATGCTCATGGTGAGTTCACTCCATTAAAGTGAAAATAGCAATTTAATTTAATTTGAAAATATCTAGTAGCCGGCCATCCAGTTACATTACGCCTACACATTATTTACTTTCCTTTTTCACATGAAAACACATTGAATAACAAAATTATCTCGATAAACGATAACAGACGGGCTCACTCAAAAACTTTGTTGATAATGTTTATAAATTGACACAGTATCTATCATACTTACAACATCAAAATATACTTAAACATTTTCAGACTCCGAAAAACAAGCCAAAATGTTTGTATAAACGCAAGTTCGTGAAAGTGATGGGTAGCTCACCAGGGAATAAAGAATTTACTTGTATCCAACCCAGGAGCAATTCCAATCTTGTTCCTGGGAGCACAATTAATTCCCTTAACTTAGATATACCGATTTATCATTTGCCTTTTTGTAAAAACTTTTGGAAGCCAGAGGTGAAAGAAAAATAACTTTTTGTCTTTATTCTTTAATACTTGGGTGGTTTGTAGCGCTAGTTTTATATTGCTTCGTTTCGTTTTGATGGCACGTTGAAACTTCAGTTTTATTACTTACTTTAAACGTAAATGTTATAAAATTTTACTGAGGATGTCTATGATTATACGTGCAAGATTTATAATAGTAACCATTTATTAAAAAAACTAGTTGTGGCATACGACCTTCATCCGCGTGAAATTATTATAAAAATGCTACTTCCCTATACAATAAGTAAGTTAATCCTTATAACATCAGCTATCTGCCAGTAAAAGCCACGTTAAAATCGGCTCAGCCATATCGGAGATAAGCTGGAACAAACAGATAGACAGACAGACAAAAATAAAGTTTAAAAAAATACATCCATACGCATTCATTAAAAAGCTCTTTTTGAAATTACAAGCAGCCACTTCAGTTTTACTGATTTGTATAGATTATTATATTAAATATTCAACTAAGTTGCGACACAAAAACCACCAACTCGACTTAATATATCTCTACAGTTCATATTATGCCGATTTCAACCTAAATCAGATTCCAAATAATTGCTTTTACACTTTGAAGCAAGAACAATAAGTCTACAGATATTAATATCACATCAAAATGTTTGAAATATAATCAGAGGATGAATTTACGAAACATGAATATTTTGAACGGACAAAGGTCAGCTATTTGGGGACTGTTAATATCGTTTTACATATTTCATGAAACTCATGAGGAAATAATTACAGGAACATTCATTGAGATGTGTCTGTGCGGAAAAATGTGAAATGATTGGAATGATATAATATTGTACCATTTGACCTACTTATACTTAATTACTAGCTGTGCCCCGCGGTTTCACCCAACGTTTTTCTTTTTACTCGGCGTCGTAACTTGCTGTTAAATAGCACATAAATAGGCTATCAGTGATTAGCGCGTTTAAATAAACTAACAAACTCTTTGACTTTATTATATTTATTGGTACCTATAGATATTTCAGAAGGTACCAACTGTCTATCAGTATTTTAATTTAACTTCAAAATTCAAAGCTCTGGCAAGTTTGACATTACGAATATCCTACCGCTATTAAACGAGCAATATTTGTATATTCAATTTGTAATCACGTTCTCGAAAACGGCTCAGTTCCAATAATGGGTTTTACGGGGGCGATAAATCGATCTAGCTGGGACTCACATATGAAAAAAATCGTTTTTGGTATTTTCACCTGAGAAGAGCTTGATCGCTCGGGAATTCTTACAAGACCACACGGATCTGACGCAGAATGTCCCATTCGCACAAAGTCCCATTCGCACAATGTCCCATTCGCACAATATCCCATTCGCACAATGTCACATACAATTATGTTTATACCTTTTTTTAGACCAGCGTACGTGTCCATCCCTATATTTCTCACCATCCTATCCATGGGAAAATGCTAGTCAAGAGAGAGATATTACATCGATCCATCTTACGCCATACCTGATAGATTGAAAGGTGTATGGCAGCCATGTTTTACGAACTGGGAAGGTATTAAACAATTTGTTGCCAAAAAGGCTTGTTATTGATGATCCTCAATGAGAGAAGAATAGTTTACTATTTGTTATCGCCGACGTGTCTGTGGCACAAGTGGTTGCTGATGTGCTCGGCTACCTATTTGCGGAAATTCACTGTTTTTTTGTCTTCAATACATACTAACGTATTGTATTTGTAAGTATAATAGGTATCTAGAAGCTGCGGTGTGTGGGATGTTCTTTGAATAAAATAAAATATTCTTAGGCTGCTATGCCGTCTTGTGCAATCAGAAATAGTAATTTTTATATGAAAGTTAACCTTTACATATTAAACAAGCGGCCAAGTGCGAGTCGAACTCGCCCATGAAGGGTTCCGTAGCAGCAAGTAACATAATATTAAGTTCTTGTAGTTCGTTGTAACTTTGATCGATGTTTTAATAACAATTGCGGTTTACGATTTTTGACATTAAAAATAAAAACTACTTACTAGATCTCGTTCAAACTAATTTCCGGTGGAACTTTGTATGGTAGGTAATGTACATCATATATTTTTTTTAGTTTTATCATTCTTTTATTTTAGAAGTTACAGGGGGGGACGACGACACATTTTACCACTTTGGAAGTGTCTCTCGCGGAAACTATTCAGTTTAGAAAAAAAAATATATTAGAAACCTCAATATCATTTTTGAAGACCTATCTATAGATACCCCACACATATGTGTTTGATGAAAAATAAAAATTGAGTTTCAGTTCTAAGTATGCCCCCAAAATTTATTGTTTTTTTTTTCTATTTTTGTGTGAAAATCTTAATGCGGTTCACAGAATACAGTATATAGTTTCGGAAACAAGTGGTTCCGTTTTTTGCGATTTGGCTACGGAACCCTAAAAAGTACGTTGGAGCGAACAGATACCGATTTCTCTCACATTTTCAATATTTGCGATTAATAAATGAAATATTCACAAATAAACGTAAAATAAGCACAATGATTGTAAATATCGTAGTATTGCAATATCAAACAAAACAGCGCAAATGATTTAAGTTCAACATCCTACCGAATCGCATCAACACTCGTCCGTGATAAAATTATTTCCACGTAATATTTTAAAATCTAAATACGAATTTTTGGAACCAATTAAACGGAACGTCGATTTCCAATCGAATCTCAATTTAAAACTCTAAAAATAATAGTTGAAATGGTGGAACGCATGGACGAGCCGGCCTGCCAGTCACTTGGGGCCGAGTGCTATGAGAGATTAAAGGCTACGTGCCTGTAGCCAAACAAATTGTCCATCTAATGGCAGAGTAGTGCGGGCCTAGCCTCGGTTTCATCCCGCCACCGTAATCCCGAACGGTTAAGTGGCGTGCCATTTTTGTTAGCTCACTTCGATTACATTGGCTCTATTTTAAACTCGCCAGGCCACAGCTATTTTGAGCCTTTAGTCATTTATGTTTTGTGATTTAAATAATATATATTATCCTGTATGCGTAGGTATGCGTAATTTGCTTTTCATGAATCGGTCTTTCTTTCGTTTTGGTTTGGTTAGCATTAATAGTGTATTATTGTTTTTTTTTATTAATGTGTGTTTGTTTGTGTAGTACAGTCTTGCCATACCCATGGCCCCGGGGTAAAAAGATGTGAGTTGGGTGTGAGTTCCTAGTACGTGTGCAATATTTATTTTGGAATAATGGGAATGAATCAGTTTTTCAGTAAGATATAGACACGACACATAAAACTTACAGAACGCGCAATTGCCATCATTCCTTAAAAACATAACCTAACTCAAGGAAATGATTATCTCCCATCTCTAAGTTTTTGGTACCAAAATAAGCTATCATACTAACACATTTATATGTAAATATCATAGTCCCATAATACTAAAAGTAATGTACTGTATTTATTTCCAATGGGCGCGCAGTGCGTCGGCGGCGGTAAAAGGCCCCTAATGTGATTAGGGTAAACTTATCACGCTTGATCGGATCCAATTGCAATGCCGTATCTGTGATTTGATAACGGAAAATCCATTGCAACATATTTATTTAACGGTTTATTTATGTTGTTAAACATTTGATTATTTTCAGTTTTATATTTAGTCAATAGGGAATAAGCACGTAATTTTTTCTTCACTTAAATCAATAAAATACAGTACTATCAACCCAAGAAAAGTATTAAAAGTTAAGTTCAACTACTTGTCGCACAAAAATAATATTAAACTCCTGCATTTTTTTACGACATTTCAAACGTCCGTAGCTGTCGCAGCCATGATGTGACGTCATTATCCACAATCTGCCTTGTTTACATCTATTTTTTTTGGCCTTAATAAAATAATTTTACCAATTGTATGTGCTTTATTCAAGTTAAAATTGCAATAACATTAGTGTAATGAAATTTTAGTGAAACATTAAGCACTTTTCAAAAGTGTTTTTTTTGACACAATGAACTTTGACGTCAATACCGGCGTTATCGCGGTGTGTTTTGACAGTGCGTTCCATTTCACCAAAAACATGCTACATTAAACAGTAAATTGTAAAATAAGTCATGTATTAGAAACTTAAACAAGTGTACCTACCACAATGTTTTTATGCGCCAATACAAGGCATTTTTCATAAATAAAGAGTTTTGTATTTCATACATATTCCCTATTGTAAGGCTTTTTAGCTAATGGTAGTTCAAATAGTTTGTCTGGCGCAATAACACAAACCGTTAAAAGAAAAAAAATAGATACAAGCATAGCTAGCAGTATAAAGTATGTGTTTTGTTCTCATGTAATCCAATTACCAGTGCAAAGGAGCAGACACATGATTGCATCGATACGTAAAGGACAAACGCGCTTCGAGACAGTTGGCAATATCTCCAGTTCAACTCCCCTACCACACGTCTCCCGTCATTTTAGATAACATCGAGGGCCCCGCCATGAATTAAATGTTCGCTGAAATGCCCAGGGATCTGGAAGGTTCAAATGCGAACTGAGCGAATAAATAAACTAACAGTAAAGCAATTTTTCTGTAACTCAATTTCACCTTCGAAGACATGATTTTTTAAACAGCTCTTTAAATATTTTGGACAGCTAGATTCTCCCTTCATAAAAAGATAGTAAATTAAAGCTTAAAGTGAAAAATGAAACAAATTCTGATATCTCGGATTAGGATGAGATAAGAACATAGTTGGGGCGCAGTCTCATCAGCTCGCTAAACGACAAAGGACTCTGATCCTTCTTCCCTTTTGTCTGACACCCAGAATGAGCAAAAAATTGTTCACTCAGTTTCCTCCCGTATTACTGTTACGGGATATGGAACGAAGCTTTAAATCTCAAGAGAATACGAACATTCTGATTTTATCTGGTTTCTACAATGTACACATGTATTCTCGTTTAATCCTTGGAGGAAGAAATTCTTTATTTGATAAACCAGCTTTACGAAAATGAAAGACAAAATGTTTACGATTTCAAGCTGCGTGTTCGGGAAACGTTTCATTGTGTTCTTTATTTATAGTGGTTCTATAAGATAGTAGTGTGGGTGAATGTTGCTTCATCCTGTTCCTTAACGGTTGATTGCCGATCAAATCCATCATACATTATCCCTTGACCCGTAAACTCGTAACCCGGAAAGGTGACAAACTTCGACCCTGTGGAATGTACCCATTCGGTTTTTGGGCGTGTGTGGGCAACAAATTCCCGTCCTGTCCTACGCTGCTGCCCGCCGCTGTCCTATACAATTAGATTAATTAACACTTTGGCGAAGAGAGCGGAATTCCTTTGGCCAAAGTTTACACTTGTGAGTTTAGGAATTATCAAGAGCAGAGCAGACGGGAAATTTATTAAATATATCTCCACGTAGCGTCAATAAATCTAACGGCCTTAGCAGCTCCTGCTAAAGTGGTCGGGCGACATCTCGCCATTTAGCATGACTTATGGACACAGGGCGCAACGTTTTTGTCAAACCATATGCCACAGACTTCATCTCGATCTGCGCTAAATTCATCTAGTTTAACAACGGGGCATTTACTTTTATTTTTAAGTGCATTTTCTTATCTAAATTCTTTTTTCTGCGAACTGAAAACTAATACATAAAATATATTCAGTAGTAGGCACTTGTTATATTGTTGCACTTAAAATTTCTTTGACGTCATTGAAATATTAGTGGGTCTGTTCTGTAGGATGCAATTAATTAAAAAAAAAATAAGTTTCATTAAGTATTTTCTGCTTAACTGTCAGCCTGTACATCTATTTAAATGCGTTACTATCTCGCTCACCCGAAAACTAACTTACCAACTTCACTTTTCCAATGTTAACAAAGATTGGAAATTCTACATTTTTATTCTATCTCAGCCAAAGCCGTACAGTTAAGGCCCTTCTAACACTAAAATTAGCAACTCTATTTGTGGTGGTTCAAACTTCGTTTGCAATACTGTGAAAATAAAGTTCTAATCAGCAGTGTAGCTTGCACTACAAATCGGTTGTTACGTCAGTCACTGCGGCCGAATAGTGCGAAATGAGTGGTTTTTTGCGATTCACAAGAAATCTATTGATTGGACTAAAGAAAATAAAACACATAAGACCTGATTTATAGTTAGTTCAGTTAGTATGCAAAGTTTCATGATCTAATTTGAAGTACTTTTTGAATACCAGCGGTTTATTGTTCGATTTGGAGGTAACTTTGGATTTTTTTTCTATCGAGAAAAGTTTATGGAATCGTGTTTTCGTCACACATAAGACTCAGCATTAATCCTCAACTTTACCATATATTAATTTCAAAATTAATGCTGCAGTATTTTAGGCGTAACAGAGGACAAACCATTGGAGGCTAAGCCATTTGAGGAATATATATAGCCCTTAATACAAAATTAAGACTTTACGGTCGCACGGATTGAATGGTTATTCGTGAAGCATTCTTCTATCTCCATTCGTTCATTATTAGAACCGCATTTGTTCAATTCAATTTACTTTTGGACATTGCTACAAGGGATTCCATTACGTTTCCATTTCAATTTTGAATGAATAAAAGGTTTTCCTCGTTTTAAGTGAGAATCATTATGTCAAGCCCATTGAATATACATATAGACATAAAAAATTGTTATGAGATTTTATTGGGATTGAGGTATAATTCGAATATGTTATATAGATCATCATTTTTAATTGTTAATATTTTAATATAAAAAGCCGTAATCAATCATTTCCTATGCTGTGTTTTATTTATAACTGAGTAACTTATAGGTTTACGGCACACAAAAAAAAACTATTAAAAACTTTTTTCCAAAAAATAAAACCGACTTCAAAAAACACAAAAAAGTGAAAAATAACTTTAGCTTCAGAAGTCGGTGACTTTTGTTTGATTATTTTTTTTTGTCACCAAAATTTAAATGGGACCACACGGGAAGCACCAGCTTTCAAATAAAAAAAAAAACGGTTCACCCAGTCGAAAGTTATGAGGTAACAAACACAAAAAAAAAAATTACAGTCGAATTGAGAACCTCCTCTTTTTGGAAGTCGGTTAAAAATATAGTTATCACAAAATTATTGTTGATCATTATCGATGTACATGTGACATAGCTAGAAGGCTACGCCCTAGACTTCGCAGGAAATGGCGGGCCGACCTGAACAAAACCAAAGACCCCACATTGACCATTGACAAGGGATTTGGACATCACGGGGAGAGCCCTTTGCCGAGGCAGTGGGATGAGACATGCTAACAGTAACAGTATCACAAAATAAATATTAACTCATTATAAAACACATGTAAACGAGTATTTATCGCGAATTTTAACTTTAATAATAAGCTCGACGTTACGACCGGATTGCATCAGGGTACTCCCTTATATCTCCTAAAAATTTTTGTCCGAAAATCAGTATCCATAAAACGTTTGCTATAAACTTCAGTTACCATAATGTTCAAAATCCCGAAATTTTGTTTTACATAATTATCTTTATTTCTAAAACTGTTCTGTCATAATATCGAATACTATAATAATTGAATCTTCTAATTTTATATGCCATAAAGTCAATTATCCTAAGTATTATATTATATAATGTGTATTATTCCTAATGTCCATATAAGTGTAATAAAATTTTTGGTCCTAAAACATTTGCTAAAAATTAGGTTTTAGTGACAGAAACGAATCGCTGTAAATCCGACCCCACGCAGTCTTGTCTGCCCTACCCCTAGAGTGTAATTTAAAATCGCGTAGGCGCGGAGGGGCGAGGCGGCCCGCGAGTTGAGGAGCAGGTGGTTGTAACACTCGCCGGCCAGCAAGCCGAAGCTGCGGTGGTGAGCGTTAAACACATCTGCGACGATAAGCTCGCGTGGGACCGCCGGAGCTCCGCAGCGCTGGAGCCGTGACAGAAACCATGCCTGCTGCATGTTGCTTGCTCGCTTGCATGCTGCATGGTTGCTTGCATACTGTATGCGTGCTTGCATGGTTGCTGCAAGCTTGTTGCATGTTTGCTGCACGCTGCTTGCTCGCTTGCATGGTTGCTTGCATACTGTATGCGTGCTTGCATGGTTGCTGCAAGCTTGTTGCATGCTTGCTGCATGCTTGCTAAATGCTTGCTGCATGCTTGCTTCCTGCTTGCTGCATGCTTGCTGCATGTTTGTTTGCATGTTTGCATTCTTATTACAGGGAAAAATAAAATCCACATAATTATGTTCACACTCAACTGTTTTATAATGATTGACGGTTTGATTGATTGATTTTCTGCCTTTTAGTGACTACTTATATGAAATGTATGCCAAAACAAAAGAAGATTCTAACTATGAACTTTCTGCGATATGATGGTTCTACTTTTTAATTCTTACAAATTTCATAAGAGCAATATTGTATAAAAATGTGTTGTGTTGAGACAAGTTCATAGCATAGCAAAAGCTAAGTAATACTTACTTTACTGTAGGTACCCGATACACAATCGAGGTACACAATTAAAATAACAATGTTCTGTTCCCTTTTGGGAACGTCTGGGAACATACCGGTTTGTTTTAAAAATATTATTAAGATCTAAACATTTTTTTTTTTTTATTTAGGATTTATAACTATTATTGAAAACGATTTTAAGTGTTTTGTATATTATTGATTGTAATATTTATGACAAACGGGTTTAGAGCATATTGTACTTAGGGATTTCAATTTTATGGCATGTGATATTATGTGATATTAAGTTCGGGTAAGTTATCATTCGGACAAATGATGATGAGGACAAAAAAAGTTATGGCACTTTAAATTATGAATAAAAAAGTTAGGTAATACAATAGAGAACCTTGCATCAGCCGTGGTCACGGTAACGTATTGGAGGTACCGCCACAGCAAAGCGAAGTTGTTAGTCAACTACCCACCAACCAATTCACCACCCCACCCTCCACCAACCCCCCCACCTCCAATACTTCAGTCTTCCCGCGACCACGGCTGGTGCAATTTTGTCGAAACGTCGGGCTTATGTTAAAGGTAAAATTCGCGATAAATACCCAAACGGGTTTTTATCGCAAATTTTACCTTTTTTTTAATTTTACATGTGTTTTATAATGTGTTCTGATCGTGTAGATAAGTTTGAAAAAGACAAATATTCCCTCCTCAACAACACAGGAAAAAATAACCAAGTAAGTAGTCCCTAGTCCCTAACAATCCTGCCCCTTGATATATGAGGAGTCCTTCGCGCTCCGTTAGCGCCGTACGAAGTGTGCGAATTGTCGCAAGACGACGCAACCACTGACAGATTGTTCAACTTATATTGTTGGTTCCGCACACCCATCATACGGCATGTTACTGTGGATATTGCGGTGCTAAATAACCGGCTTTTGGGAGATCTTAATTGATGGTACGGCTTTATCAGAAGCTTTTCTTTTGTTGCAAGTTACTTGACAAACAACAGTATCTTTCCGATAATATTTTCTTTTTGTTTATTACATAACACTAGTCTTGTAATCCGCGAAGGGTTGGGCAGAGTTGTAGGTTCCTAATAGAACACTCATCAACCAGGCATAAATTTAGACGATACGGCTGTTACTGAAAAATCCCTGATGGAAAAACCCTATTACACATGGCCTTTTTTTTCTTTTTTTTTTCGGATGGGAAAACATCAAATTACTCCTCCCGCTCTGGGCGGAGCAGGAGGGAGTGTCAGACTTTTACTGACTAAAACCCATCCATGTTCCTTCATCGCCCTTTGTGTTCCGGGGCCACGGTATCTCTTTCGAACAGTCCCGCAACCCCGGCAGGCATCGGTCCTTGCGGACCCCTATGACACATTGCCTGACCTATAGTAATCGAACTTAGAACGTTAGGTTCGGCAGTGGAACCTGGCTGCGCGATAATTAACATAAGTGATATAATCATGTCCTGCTTTTTAGATAAATCTATGAATTGAACTCTATCATCTGCCTAGCCTTTTCCCAACTATGTTGGGATCGGCTTCCAGTTTTACCGGATGCAGCTGAATACCAGTATTTTACACTTTTTAGGCCTCTGACTAGCTAACGACTGTCATAGATCTACAAATGACAGCCGGGACCAACGGCTTAACGTGCTTTCCGAGGCATGGAGGAACTCGGTATATAATGGGTGGTCACCCATCCGCAGACCAACCTAGGCAAGCACAGCTTAATCTAACCATCGACCCGAGCGGCTGTTATTATTTAGCCACGAGCTCCTCTTATTTCAATCTATGAACACTAAACAATGAAAAATTCGTAGCCAAGTAAGTACTGAGCTTCGCAAAGCCTCCGTCCGACAGTTTCATCGCTGTAAAATGTTTAAGACAAGCTAATGAATTTTCAAAAGTCTGTAAATATATTTCTACTTAATAAGTAATGATACTAATATTTTTGTTTCAATATTGCAGGTAATAAACTAAAAGGGTTTACCTTCAGTACCAGTAATTACTCAAAAAAGTCCATAAAGATTATTACAAATTGCGCGAGTCTAGGCCCCATGTAAAATAGATAAAGTTTAATCATTCCTATTATACTTACTCGAAAGAACCAAAGAAAACTATAATAAAATTATACATGTGATTCTTTAATTACGCAACTGTTTTCATGGTTAAAACCACAGCGCCCCCGCTAAAGAGGCAATTATAATACAATTTCCGCCTAAATGAAAATTTCAATTAAGTACCTACAAGGTAAAATGAATATTCATATCAAAAGACGCTTTAAAGGGTTGTTACGAAATGTTATCGATACCCGACCTCTAGTTACATGAACACCAAAGTTAATAGGAAAAGTAGTCCCAACTTTGTAAACAAGAAAATTAAACAGGATTAAGGCGCTTTATATTTACGAGGTAAGACGGTACTCCTTATTAAGGAGGGAATACAATTACGCAGTTCCAGCAATTTAAGAAGACCTAGCACCGTTTAATTGCACTGGCATAAATTGTCTTTTGAACAGATAATTTCTTGGTAGCATTTTATGGGCAACTCGTAAAATTCGCAAGCTTTTGGCTACGGGATATATCCATTAAGTGCTAAGTTGGGTGATATTGTAATCCTTTCTGGTAATTAAGACTCTGATTTAGAACTTGCAAATAAAGTAGCTAACGATATCGTTAGCTTATTTATTATGGAAGCCATTTTGTTAGGTATTACATCGAGTTTATGTTGGCGTAACGTGCAACTGAGTCTTGGCTACAAATACGTATAAATAAGCCACGTCGCGAACGTATAAAAGCAATTATGTGTGTAATAAAATGCATACATTCCCCCGTCTAAATATGTATATTCCGATTAATGGACCAGTCAACAGCAATTTGGAATAAGAAATTATATTCGCAAAAGACGAAGCTTTCTGATTAAATCCCAAGACATTACCATCCATGGCTTGTTAAATATTTACAATTTATACAGATTCCGTATTAAATTTGCAAGGAAACAACTCTCCCTTGCTTTGTATATCGTTCTAATCTGATTATACAATACAGATATACTCATAAATAGGTGTGTGAATTAATTTACATGAAGAATGTTAATAGAAGACGCGTGGAAGAGGTTTCTTAGTCGAGAATTATTTACGTGGGCCGTAAGTTGTGTTTTGCTTGAGGCTGTGCCTCTGAATCTTATCAAAATACAAATTATACGTATCAACGTAAATATTATTACGAATACACATTTCATATTCGAAAACAGTAATCAAAACGCCAAAGACTTTTAATAAATGTCAGGAGCGGCTCCAAAGTGATATATGACTATTTTGGGTGGTCGAACAGCCGCCGCGTAAACCGCTGC
Source organism: Xestia xanthographa (assembly GCA_905147715.2). NCBI lineage: Eukaryota > Metazoa > Arthropoda > Insecta > Lepidoptera > Noctuidae > Xestia > Xestia xanthographa. The sequence goes on along the minus strand of LR990642.1, from coordinate 21,802,134 downwards.
GTCAAGAGCCCTTCATAAAATCGACCTTTCTTGTCGAATCACGATAGCCATCGTCGCTATATCGCTTATAATGATCCATAAAAGATAAATATTTCGCCATCGTTCTTTTGTTGTATTATAAAAAAAGCAATAACCTCATCAAAAGAATGCTCGCCCGCCACAACTCTTTATCCCAAATTGAACAATGACCCGAATGAATAAAAAAAACCCTTTATCTCAAAAAGAACGCTTCTCTGCAGAGATAAATCAAGTAAATCATTTTTAAAGTAAATGTTATCAACGGAATAACTAATTGTCTCATTGTAAATGGAGTACAATCTCTCGCAGTTCTTTTGTTCCAGTGGAAGCATTAAGTATGAAATAATGGCGAAGTTCCGTACACGGTAGACAGTTACTTGTCTCGACAATGTTATTAAATCATACACAGAGACGCCGCGACTGTAAAGTATGTAGTGCAAAGCATCGTATTCTCGCAAGTTCGCGTCTCCGTGTACCTTCATAAATATCTGCTTTGACGTCACATTCTTATAAGACGGAACTAAAATCAGTGTGTTAGGAAAATGTAAATATATTTTCAGTAACATGTTAGTTGAGTTTTGGCAAGTTAACTTTTTGAGTGATGTTTTCGAGTGATTAAGTTTAACTGCAGTGTTTTAGACATATTACTAATTAGTTTTCTTTAATATCCACACTAATATTATAAAGAGGAACGATTTGTATTTTTGTGTGTATGTTTGTAATAAATAAACTCAAAAACTACTGCGCAGATTTCAAAAATTCTTTCACCATTGGAAAGCTACATTCACCTTGAGTAACATAAGCTATATTTTATCTCCGTACTCCCACGGGAACGGGAACTACGCGGGTGAAACCGCGTGACCTCCGCTATTGTTAATAATGAATTAATTACGGTTTCAGTTCCTTAATACAAAATAAAAGCCTGACTTGGATCATAGAAAACGATCTAATTAAAATGTTAACATACGAAATAGAAAATACATCCTTAAAACTCGAGCCTTTCGTCCATCACACAAAAAAAAATACTAAATAATACTAGTATAAATATGATAAAAATGATTGTTGCCTGTTAATTAATAACTTATTCAAAATCTGTCAAACATAGAATCTGTCCATTGTAGAATCGGTCAAACATAGAATCTGTCGGTTGTAGAATCTGTCAAATATAGAATCTGTCGATTGTAGAATCTGTCAAATATAGAATCTGTCAAATGTAGAATGTGATGTCATAAGTAGAATCTGTCAAATGTAGACTAAACGAACTAAAACTGTCAGAGTTTGCCATAGAAAAATGCTGTTAAACTTCCACTTCAAATCACCAGCTTGAAATTGCAAAAGAATATCGAGGGTAAGGCACGCGTCAATAACAAATTCTAGGCGTGTGCAGTGCCTTGAGCGGTGCGCGATAAATAAGGCCATCTGTCAGCTCGTAGATAAACGGATCCTCTCACATTGACACTCTATTAAGCCTGCTTACTCTGAGGTGTGAGCTGCCATACTAATATAGGAAAGGGTTATGTTTTACTGAAGATAAAACTAATTTATTTTAACGGTTAATTTCTGGGACTAGGAATGTTCAGCGGTGGGTTTGGTATACCTACCTACTAAAGCACCTTTATTACTCTAAAATGTATTAAAAGTATGAATTGGTTTCATCATCATCATCAGCCTATTAATGTTCCCACTGCTGGGACACAGGTCTCCTATGAGAGGGAATGGGCTATAATCCACCACGCGGGCCCAGTGCGGAATGGTAGATGTCACATGTCTTCGACTTTTTTGGGTCTAGGACATGCCGGTTCCCTCACGATGTTTTCCTTCACCGTTTTGAGAGCAGTGGTAATGAAATAAATTACACAAAGTAATGCGCCTCTCTGGGTTCGAACCCACGACTTACTGTTTGTAAGTCGGAGCCGCCACCACTGGGCCATCACATTGTTTTATCCGATAATTATTTAAGTTATCAAGGAAATGGTATTAATTTGTCTTAGTACCAAAAGTCGTAAAATAGGGGCAGAGCCTATTGCCATCAACCGGGTACAAATCTATACTCCATGGCTGCCACTGAGAAATTCCTGATGGAAAAACCCAAAACACTTTGCCCGACCCGGGAATTGAACCCAGGACCTCATGCTTAGCTGTCATGCTTGCAACCAGTAGATCGACGAGGCAGTCAATAGATCAAAATAAATAAGATAAAATAAGGTAGTTAATTGTATTACAGTTACAAATATACACATAAAAGTAATCAAAGTTTCATTTCTTACAAAATAAAAGAAAATTTTGTACTAACGCTTAAAATTTTCTTATAAAAAGAAAGCCTGACCCTAAAATCATATAATTTAACATAATAATAGGTATTGTAGAACTCGCTTAGTCAGCACTCAGGGACTACGGGCATTTATCATTAGGTAAGTACATTTCTTTTTTGTGAGAGGTCGAAAATGCCAGGCATTATCTTTACCTTCCTTTTTGAGAAAATTATGTCCAGCTGAAAGTAAAGTTTCCTTAAGTATATAGTGAGGATTTTCTCACAGGAATATCTACTCGTATATAGTGAAGATTTTACCAAAAAACAAAAAATGGAGTTATTAAAAAATGTCTTGTGTTACTAATAACAGTTATTTTCATCAATTTTACCCAAAAGCATTGGTATAATTCTACTTTTTTTATGGAATCCCAATTTTACCCATGTAATTAAAAAAACCGACCAAGTGCGAGTCGAACTTGCGCCTCCGGGAAGGTTCCGGAAGCGCAAGTACCATCGAAGTAGGGGAGCCCCTTTTAATTTTTAATTTATTTGTTGTTATAGCGGCAACAGAAATACACATTCTGTGAAAATTTCTGCTGTCTACCTATTAGGGATCATGAGATACAGCCCGCTGACAGACAGATGGACGAACGGATGAAGAACGTGTTAGAACAATTGTATTATGTTTGTAAACGCAACCTATTACGTCACTGTCAATGCAGTGACATAGCTGTCATTTTGATTTTGACGCTTACTCCCAATGATATTCAATTAAACAGATATGTTAAGAGCGCGCAATCGTGAAGACTCGAAAACGCGCCAATTGGCCTGTTTTTCCTTTATTCTGTGTCACTGCGTGTATGTGAGCTGGCCCTCCCCCGCGGCACACTTTTTACGGTGGTTTTGTTATAGGTGGCATATCTGTTTATTAGAATATCATTGCTTACTCCTCTATATGTCGCCATCTATGCGATTGTGTATGCTCTTTTGTCGTTCCTAATAATTAAATAAATCCTGTGGAATGCCCAGTTCAAGTTTTCTTTTCTGTCCGAATAATCCAACAGAACGGAGGCTTAGTAATAGGGTCCCGTTGGTTGCCTTTCGGGCACGGAGTCCTAAAAATGAAATAAAGTGGCTGGAGCCAAAAGAAAACTTTAATAGGGAATATGCATGAAATACAAAACTCTTTTTATTTATTAAAAATGCCATGTATTGGCGCATAAAAACATTGTGGTAAGCTTGTTTAAGTTTCTAAAACATCACTTATTTTACAATTTTTTTTTTATGTAGCGTGTTTTTAGTGAAACGGAACGCACACTGCCACCGGCCACACGGTCTACACGGCCCACCTGAAAAAAAGTGATATTAGGAAATGAAAGAAAGCTCAGATCCGTTAAAGATCAAGGTGTTATTTAAGCTTCAGGTTCTTATTCTTCTCATTTCGATAACTCAGTTTTGTCCGAATTGTACGTAGTGACCTGGACAACTCTATCGTGGCTTATTTAGGGCCTGGAGGGTGCAGTTGGGGTGGTTAATAATATTATCCTTTATTTAATTCTTTACTGCCTCGTTGGTCAAGTGTTTGCAAGCGCAACTGCTGAGTATGAGGTCGTGGGGTTGTATCCCGGGTCGGGGAAACCGATATTTGGTTTTTCCATCAGGAATATATCAGTAGCAGCCACGGAGCCTGGATAAGTGCCCGGTTGATGGCTCGCCCTCTACTACATGGGGCTTAAACATAACTGACGAATTGTGTGGGTGTACTAATGAGTTCACCTCTGCCTAATAACGGGGATTTTATTATTATTATTTCGTTTATTCATTTAAACACATATTTTTGACATTTTTAAATATTTCTTAATAAAACTACATAAAAAAACATTTAAAAATATTAAAAAAAAATATAAGTATTATTATATTATTATTGTATTTCGACGGCATGTTAAGCCAAGTCAGAGACTCATGGGCGGCATAAAAACTCTGACAACAGATTAGGCACTAATCACACGATAAAGAACTTCAACCCGAAATAATCGACCAAAGCAAAACTGGAACGTTATACAATGAGGTATTATTGCCTTCTATTATTTACTCGTGTCGAACAATGTAGTAACCTAATTTCAGGTACAGATGAAATGAGAATGCTAAGGGGGATCTGTGATGTAACGCGAATGGATAAAATAAGAAATGAATATACATACATACGAGGAAGTCTAAAACTGGCGCCGGTGATAGAAAAGTTGCGTGGTTATTTCAGTTGTCACGGTATGGTCATGTGATTTGGAGAAATGAGGAAAATGTCGTGAGGAAAGTTTTGAGTATGAATGTAGACTTAGACGGATGTAAGAGTCAAGGAAGACCAAAGAAACGATAGATTAGTGTTTTTTTTTTTTTTTAAATTGGGACAAGTCCGCCACACTATTCCCAAACCACTGTAACTCCTGAAAGCCTGAATAAACAGTGGCGATCACCAGAAAAGCGCCGAGACAATGAAGCTCGACGAAGTCCCAGAGAATGAATTTAACTGTCTTGGATCCCGAAACGAAATTAACCAGAAAAGTATAGTGGAGGAGTAAGAAAAAGCCGTAATTTCCACTTCCTTCCATATCAGCAGGAGAAAACGAAATAAGGCCAATAGGCACAAAGGGAAGTTTACAACTGGGATATGCCCAGTTGCCTAGCACCACGGAACATTAATGGGTCTTAAGTTGTGAGCTGTTATATATTATGTTGGATAGTGTACAGGTTACATCCGGAGTTATTTACTATACATACAGACCTTGTAGAAACTAGAACAAATTTCCGTGCGTTCAAGCGTTTTTGCCATACCTATTATTGGAATCAAACGATGGATGGACTGTGTGAAGAACGATATGGCTAGAAAGGAGGTGACTGCTGATATGACGAGTAATTGAGAAGTATGGAAATAGAAAGCATGTTGCGCCGACTTCAAATAAATTGAGATAGGGGCAGGCGATGATGTAAAAGGATAAGTACGTAAAGCATGTTATGGATTATCAAATGTAAGTTGCTTATGTGATTATGGAACCTTGGTATTAATTGTATGTTCAGATTTGTAGATAAGTACTTAAATGAGTATGGGCATAATATCACCTATACAAATATATCAAATTGAAGTCTCAAATTGAAGTCCTCATCTGTTTTTAATTTCAAAATAACCTAAGTAAAGTAGCCTATGTTACTCCTTTTAACATCAGCTATTTGCCAATAAAAGTCCCGTCGAAATTGGCGTCGCCATTCCGGAGATCAGCCGGCACAAACAGATCGGCACACATACCGTTTGTGTACCTATCTGTCTGTTTCGGGACATTTATTGGCAAATAGCTGATGTTAAAAGGAGTAACTTAAGCTACTTTTATTGTTAAAGATAGATGCAGAAGAATGCTGCTTTCAATGCAATCTTAACATAAAAAAATGAGAAGGGTTCGCCAATCCTATGCTTCGATTCACACGAGTCGAGCATGTAAACATAATGTATGTAAAAATAATATGATACTTTTATAAAGATGCCATTTTTCCAGATTCTGAATAGGCAAGTTCGACTATACCCTCGGGAGTCGTAAATTCTATGAAGTGGATGGGAAGCAGCATTTTGTTGTACTCAGTGTGGAACATACTGATATGAAAACATGACTGCACTTGTACTTTACTTTGTAACTTGAAGGCTGCGTTTTCACCAGCGATGAACGAGGATGTGCAGCGAGAGATGTGCTTGAAACTAACCAATCACATAGCTAGCTTAGCTCAAAATGTGAAAAAGTTTTACACATCCTCGCTCATCTTAAGGGCCTATACTGTCTTGAATGGCTTGGCATCGTCCTCCGTTACGCCTAAAATACTTCAGCATTAATTTTGAAATAAATATATGGTAAAGTTGAGGATTAATGTTAAGTCCTTTGTTTGGCGAAAACACGATTCCATAAAAAAATTTCGATAGAAAAAAATCCCAAAGTTACCAATAAACTGAACAATAAACCGCTGGAAATCATAAAATACTTCAAATTAGATCATTAAACTTTTTATACTAACTGAATTAACTATAAAGCAGGTCTTATGTTATTTATTTTTTTAGTCCAATCAATAGATTTTTTGTAAATCACAAAAAACTACTCATTTCACACTATCTGACGTAACGGGTTCCTTCTATCTGGCAGAATCTTGATGCTCTGAAATTTATTTGGCATAACACACTTGGCATAATATTCTTTAGAAGAATATTTTTAAGGCATAAAAAATATTTAATATAGTTATTGTTTGGCCGAATGTTTGTATGTCTGAATTTACAATGGCATACTTTTAAGATGGCAGAATTTTATTTGGCATAATTACCTTTGGCATTGTTCAAATTCCGCATAATTTCCTTTAGAATAACGTTTATTTAGAGCGACGATTATTTGGTATAATTTCACTTGGCATACTATGAAGATAGCAGAATTCCATTTGAAAGAATTTTATTTGGCATTATTGCCATTTCATAAAATAGCATTTTTAACCTTAAATTAGAATTAAAATATTGTCTTAAAAAGACAATATGTTACGATAAAAAAGTTAGTGACTGAAACGAATCGCTCCAAAACCGACTCCACGTAGTCTTGTCTGCCCTACCCCTAGAGTGTAATTTAAATCCGCGTAGGCGCGGAGGGGTGAGGCGGCCCGTGAGCTGAGGAGCAGGTGGTTTTAACGCTCGCCGCCGTAGCTGAGGTTGGCCAGCGAAGCCGGCCAGCAAGCCGAAGCTGCGGTGGTGAGCGTAAAACACATCTGCGACGATAAGCTCACGTGGGACTGCCGGAACCCTGCAGCGCCGGAGCCGTGACAGAAACCATGCCTGCTGCATGTTGCATGCTTGCTTGTATGCTGCATGCTGGCTGCATGCATGGTGTATGCTGGTTTGCATGTTTGCATACTGCATGCTTGTTTGCATGTTTGCATACTGCATGCTTGCTGCATGCATGATTTATTTATTTTACTAGTTATGTACACACAGTATACAACAAAGGAAAGTACATTATAAAATATGAGTACATTGGAACTACTTATTTCTTAATAAATTTCTGCCAGCAGATCTTCAAAAGGAGAAATTAAAAAGAAATGTAGACAATAGTGTGTGAGAAAAAGAAGAGAATAGATATTATGTGCCTTACCTAACTTAACCATGATGTTTGCTTGCCTGATCAGAAATATGTAGCAATTAACATTATGTAGCAATTAACATTATCGCCGTATGTCTGTGGCGAAAAAAAAATAATGTTCAATCAATTTTATTATTATGGTAAGAAATACAAATTTAGTAAAACTATGATTTTTTTGTTATGTGATAGATCAGATGAGGCTTTCCATTATTATGCATAATGAAATGTATGCCAAAAGATGATTCTAACTGTAAAATTTCTGTAATATGATAGTTCTGCCTTTTAATGACTATCGATATGAAATTTATGCCTAAAGATGATTCTGACTTACAAAATTATGAGTTTTGAATGTATGATAAATGAGTGTCTGCCAAACAATTTTCTGCGAAATGAAGTTTATGCCATCTACTGTTATGCAAAGTAATATTATGACATAAAAAGTTCTGCTATAAAGGGTAGACCCGACGTAACAACCACTTTGTAGTGCAAGCTGTTTAGAACTTTATTCTAACAGTATTTCAAACGAAGTTTGAACCACTACAAATAGTGTTTCTAAATTTGAGGTAGTATAGGCCCTTATGTGGAAACGCAGCTTAATAGTAAATCATGCTACAGTCAGCTCGACTAGAATGTTTCACGTAAGTATAATTTGGTGATCAGTCGTATCGAGAGTAGAGGTGCCCGAGTAGTGGGCGGCCCCGACTTACGAGCAGTAAACCGTGGGATCAAGCCCAGGCAGGCGCATTAAATTTTGTATAATTTATTTCATCACCACTGCTCTCAAGCAGTGGGAACATTATAGGCTGATTATGCTTACTGTATTTTTATTTCTTTTGAAAGACCTTCGCAACAATTAGATTTAAATATAAAAAGGGAACTCTTTTCATAAAATATTGTACAATATTCGAATATGTTCTCTCATATTAGAATTTCTCAGAATCAGCTCGGAGTTTGTAAGGGTGGAATGGAACCCGTCTCAGATAATCCATTGATCGCGCGTTAATCTATTGATATTGTGCCTGATCTTTCTCCTCGCGTGCCGGAATGCCATTCCCTGGGACTACGGGAATGAAGGTAGACAGAGTGCATTATTTGCGCCAACATTTGTTCACTTTAAAACTATTCTTTCCATAAACTTGCATATTTTTAAACTGATGTAGCATATGCGAATATGAACTGCGTATATGAACTGCGAATATGAACTGCGAATATGAACTGCGAATATGAACTACGAATATGAACTGCGAATATATGAACTGCGAATATGAACAATCAGCACATCACATTTTATGGGAACGCAGTCTTTGGCAAAATGAACGCAATATGATGTTGGATAGTGTACAGGTTACATCCGGAGTTATTTACTATACAGACCTCGTAGAAACTAGAACAAATTTCCGTGCGTTCAAGCGTTTTTCCCATACCTATTATTGGAATCAAACATAACAGCTCACAACTAAGGACCCATTAATGTTAATATTTATCCGTGGTGCTAGGCAACTGGACCTATCCCAGTTGTAATGGTCCCTTTGTGCCTATTGGCCTTGTTTCGTTCTGTCTCCGGCTGATATGGAGGGATCTAGAAATTACGGTTTTTTTCCTACTCCTCCACTATACTTTTCTGATTAATTTCGTTGCGGGATCCTAGACAGTTAAATTCATTCTCTGGGACTTCGTCGAGCTTCATTACCTCTGCGCTTTTCTGGTGGTCGCCACTGTTAATTCTAGCTTTCAGGAGTTACAGTGGTTTGGGAATAGCGTGGCGGGTTTGATGTAACGTAATCTAATATATAAAATCTCGTGTCACAGTGTTTGTTATAGAACACCTCCGAAACGGCTTGACCGATTTTTATGAATTTTGTTTGTGTATATTTGGTAGGTCTGAGAATAGGCCGCATTTGTGCACCCCTAGGTGTATTTTTTATTCACACCACGCGGGTGAAACCGTGGGGCGCAGCTGGTGTAAAATAAATAATACCAACATTATTTAAAACCTGTTGGTAAAACACTTGAATAACCACGAACCGAGCAAAAACGTCGCCGGGATGTCGTGCCCCGTGACGTGTAGGATTATGTTAGCGGAGTCCATTATTTGTCTCATAAATGTCTATCAAATCGTGTAGGTACAGTTTTTCCTACAAAAGCAACAAAACTTGATCTTCTTGAACATTCTTACGATTTCTTTCATAAAATAATTACACTGTTACAGTAGATAGAATTTGCATGATTAAATCGGAATTTTTCATGAAAAAAGATAGGTATTTTGTTATTCAGTTGAGCCAGTATGGACCACTACTCGTTGATTAGGCTCAGCTCGTCACATCATCTTCTACGAGGACCGCTCCAAATTCGTAGAATATGTTGAAGTAACTATTGTGGTTAACAGCTCATTGAAAGTCATGAGGAGAGGTCTTTGCCCAGCTGTGGGATGACTCAGACGAACAGTAACAGTCTCTGCCTAGCCCATTCCCAACTTTATTGGGGTCGACTTCCAGTCTTACCGGATACACAACCCAGAGTAAGACTGGTTGTCAGACTTTCGTGTCACTGAGTACCTGTAACGACTGTCAAAGACCTACAAATGACAGCCGGGACCAACGTCTAGTAACAGTAACTACCTAATCAGTACATTCCCAATAATAATGCAAGGTTCACAAAAAACGTAGAGAAAATCTGACCATATTCAAAATAAAAAAAATCAAAATCAAAGCATTTATTTCAAGTAGGCCAGTTACAGGCACTTTTGAATTGTCAAAACAAAGATGACAATTAAATGTAGATACAGTCCCAGTCACAAGACATAAAAACTGTGAAAGTACTGTAGTTGCCCATTCCCTAGCGTAGATCTCTATGGAGAAGAACGGGAAAGAAACTCCATAGACACTCTTTTTTAAATCAGAATATTTTTACAAAATCTTGATTACATCATTCATGTTGAGATGGTAAATTATGTGAGAACGATGTAGCAAGATGAGCACATTAAAAGTGTCCATAGTAAAAACAAAAAATAAAACAATTCAGAAATAAAATAAATTCTAAATTCAGTTGCAATGTTCGTCATAGAGTGACAATAGTTCGCAAACGGGCGTCGGACAGTGGTACTCGACTGGCTGCGAACAGCCCCGGCGACGGGCTGCCGTGTCGAGTGTGTCCGAGTGTCCTCTCTATGAACGATACAAGTCAGTGCTACGCCCGCACTACATGTAGGTTCACCATTTCGAGATCTGAAAAGTCCTAACATAAAGCCAGACAATTGCAAGAAAGCTTGGACATTTTTTCTCTATAGCTTTCGTTTTTCAGTAGTCGTAATTGTCTTTTCTGTTTTCTTATAAATTCCTTTTAAGTTCCGGACTTTTCCGGACGAATGACAAGACCGGACAAAGTACAGAAGAAGGTCCGATAAGCCGGACATGTTTGGACAAACCTTGTCGGATGGTTACCCTCACCACACGTATCTCATGTTTGAAAACGTGAGGTTTGAAATACATGGCTTTTATTGGTTGTGTAGTTTTGATAATCTTCCTACTGTTAGAAACGCGAAAGATTGCGAGGCTGCAAAGATGGATGTTTCTTACTTTTTCATGCGAAACTACTGAACGGATTTTGATGAATCTACAGATTTACGGGCTTACAACGTTACAAAATAATACATACCGGATGACTTTTTTATCACTCTCCAAAAAAAATGGGAATATTAGGTGAACGGAGCAGAAGCTTATATATAGCATACCTAGTTTTTTTTATTATTTTTTCCACAGCTTAGAAAAAAATTGTTCAATCATCAAAAACCCTAAAAATTTCAAGTAAACTTTTTATATTAGAACAAAGAAAGAGAAATTTTGAAAAAAAAAACCAAAAATATTTAATTTCAAATCAAACGCAGTACGCGTATCATTTGAATTTCGAATTTTTTAGATTTTCTTTTTTTTTCGAAAAAAAAATCAAGTAGGTATGCCATTTGCTTCTACTTCTTTAAGTTGGCAGTGCATCTATATTATAGCGATGTCGTGTCCTTACCAGCCGTGGCCACTTACTAGGCCCAACCATCCAGTAAGTTGGCCACGCATATTGCGCAGCAAGGGGCGTTCATCAGCAGGTGAGCGAACATTTCGGACACTCCAGCAAGTAGGACGAGGTTTGATCAGGAGCAGCAAACTCGTACTGCGTGTAACAGGCATGACGACAGTATCAAAAAATTGCAAAAACTATTTAGTCCGTCAGTTAGACTATCGGAAAATAATAGATACCTATTTTTTGTAAATCAATGAATATTGACGAAGTTAAAACGCATCAAAACTGGGGAGTGGGGCCACGTGACGTCAGCTGAAAATTATACCACGGCGTGACGTATTGAGAATTAAAAGCGTCGTATCTTCGTCAATTTTGGTTTACCTAACAACAGAAAAGATATGGGTCAAATATTTTTTGATAATCTAACTGACGGACTAATTAGATTTTTCAATCGACAAGCCTATACTCCACTTTGACAAAAATAATTTGATTACCACTTGCAGCGCTTATTTTTAACCGACCTCAAAAATTAGGAGGTTCTCAATTCGATTGGTATTTTTTTTTTTACAGAAGCCAGTACATCAAGCTACCCGAAACTGTCAAATTGTCCCAATCAACCTTCAACCCAATGCTTAAGCGATAAAAACGAAAATCTATTAAATAAATTTGACAGATCGTAGTAGTTTGATGTGCTGGCGTCTGTACCTAACCAGAGGTCCTACTCCCTAACGCTCCGTCCGTGTATTCGGATCTATGCGTCCCTCTCACTCGCACTCATTTGCAGACGTGAGCGAGAGAGACAGATAGATCTGAATATACGAAGCGTTAGGGATACCAGATACCATACCATACCATACTCAGATACCATCACCATCATCATTGATAGTTCCACCCCTCCTGCCTTTTTGTCATTCTTAAAGAGGTCATCATCATCTGCTTAGCCATTTCGCCTACAGTCTAACCGGATGCAGCTGAATACCAGTATTTTACATGGAGCGACTGCCTATCTGACGGCCACAACCCAGTTAGTATACTGGGATATAAAACGTGTATAAGCAACTGGACAGACGTACTCGTTCCCTAGCTCTGTTAAATTTCATGTAAAGTTGACGGTTTTTCCATTAACAGATAAACTTATTAAAAAACTTGGCAGTCGCCAAAATAACGGTATTCAGCTGCATCCAATTAGACAGCTGACCCTAACATAGTTGGGCAAATGATAATGATAAATGTCAAAATTAAAATACTCGACAAAATACCTGCTATCACTCATCATCTGCCTACCATTTTCCGAACTATTTTGGGATCAGCTTCCAGTCTAAACGGATGCAGCTGAATACCAGTATTTTACATGGAGCGACTGCCTATCTGACGGCCATAACCCAGTTATTACCGGGTAATACGGTACCCCTTGGTAAGACTGGTTGTCAGACTTTTTGGGCCACTGACTACCTGTAACGACTGTCAAGGATCTACAAATGACAACCGGGACCAACTGCTTAACGAGCTTTCCGAGGCACGGAGGAAACAAGGTATGTTATGAGTGGTCACCCATCCACAGACCATCAAAGAGCGACCCGACCGTCTGTTATTATTTAGCCACGTGCTCATTCTTAAGCAGGTCTTACCCAGATATGTATGAATTTTTTATGGAGTATCATTTCCTATTCAATAAAAAAAGTATAAGTGTCAATTTTCTGTTCAATCACCTATCGACGGGCTCTCAGCGGAAAATACCGATCTGCGAGAATATATCGCTATTTTGTTTCACATGTAAAGTTTTATGACTTCGGGCGTATATAAAGTATGATGTCGCCCCGTCATTTTACGTCCAATATCTGTATTTTGTTGAGAAATAATGGTATCGTAAATGGTGCTGTAACAGAGAAACAGGTGATTAGGATGACTGTTTTGTTTTGTACCTGTACTCATTTTGATATGGAGTTAGTAAACATAAGATCACGCCTATAATTCTTTATTTCAATACATTGTTACAGACATCTTAAGATATAACATACAGATTATGTCCCGCAGATAGGTCTCCTGGCTCCCAAACTAGGTTTTCTCCTGTGACTTGGGAGACAGTGTTTTGCCATTAAAAAGTCCATTATGTATGTCATAGCCTCATAGGTATAATACACACATGAATCCGAAGAATCAGAAGTCTAGGGTTCAAACTTGAGACCTACGGCTTATGTAGATAGCTAACTACTGATATGTTATGCTTTTGTAGAAATGATCATTCGCGGTAACGTGCATCGAAGTCAAGTAGTATCGCAGTGAAGATCTATCGCGGTTACGTGCATCGAAGTCAAGTAGTGTCGCAGTGAAGATCTATCGCGGTAACGTGCATCGCAGTGTAGTGGCTTCGCAGAAACGGTCTTTCGCAGTAACGTGCATCGCAGTGTAGTGGCTTCGCAGAAACGGTCTTTCGCAGTAACGTGCGTCGCAATTTTGTAGCATCGTATAAGCATTTATCGATATTTTGTGCGTCAAGATTCCGTAGCCTACTCGGGTTACACCGCTGCAGCGGAGACTGGAATCAGCGAGAGATGTCGTGCGGTGTTCCACAGGGATCGGTTCTAGGGCCGTCCTTGTGGAACATCGGGTACGACTGGGTGCTGCGCGCCGACCTCCCTAGCGGCGTCAGCGTGGTCTGCTATGCAGACGAAACGCTGGTGCTGGCACAGGGGAGGTCACACGAGGTGGCGGACGAAACTATGACACGCGGGGTTGCGATAGTCGTGGAGAGGATCCGGCAACTGGGTCTCGAGGTGGCATTGCACAAGTCCGAAGCCATGAGCTTTCAATGCGCCACCGCGAGCCGACTTTGAAGTACCTAGGACTCGTTCTCGACAGCCGGTGGAACTTCATGGAGCACTTTCGACGTTTGGCCCCCAAACTGGAACGGACTGGGGCTGCCTTCAGGCGGGTCCTGCCCAACCAGGGGGGCGACCTCCTGCCGGGGGTACGCGGGAGTCGTGCGGTCCATGGCCCTTTGTGTGGGCGCGTTCATTGAGGCTGCGAGCCGCCCACTACCTGAACGCGCCCCAAAAAGTGGTAGCCGTAAGGCTGGCCCGGGGGTACCTTACGATCTCCCACGAGGCGGCGAGCCTCCTTGCCAGATTGCCGCCATGGGATCTGGATGCGATAGTCCTCGCGCGCCTACATGAATGGCGCGCGGAGGCGCTACGCCGGGGGGAAACTCCGCTGCTGCGGCAAATTGTCGCTCAGCGGACAGACTTCCAGCGGGATCTCATGGCGACATGGAGAGAGCGATGGTCGCAACCCCGTGCAGGGCACGCCACAATAGTGGCGATAAGTAGGGGTCTTTGAGGAGTGGCTTGAGAGACGCCACGGCATCCTCACCTTCCACCTAAGCAGGTCCTCACCGGACACGGTTGTTTCGGGATGTTCCTGCACCAAATCGGGCGGGAGGAGACGCCCGGGTGCTTCCATTGCGAGGATCGATCGGAGGACACGGTGGAGCACACGGTGGAGGTGTGAACCGCGTGGGTGGAGCACCACCGTGTCCTCGAAGTGGCGATTGGCGGTGTCGACCTCGGAGCGAGACGGAATGGGACGCCGTCACCTCCTTCTGCGAAGCAGTAGTGCTAGAGAAAGAGGTGGCGGAACGTGAGAGGGAGAGAACCTCACAGCGTCCCGGACGCCCCGGGCGTCGGGGGCCACCACGTGTACCCGGCCACCGTAGGTGCGGGCCTGTGGACGGTGGGCTATGGGCTAGCTCGCCGTCCGTCCGTCTCATGACGACAGGCCGTGTCGACGGCGCGTTCGTGTTCCACGCGCGCCTCAAAGAGAGTCAGCAAAAAGGAAGGGGTCCGCAAGGACCGATGCCTGCCGGGGTTGCGGGACTGTTCGAAAAAGATACCGTGGCCCCGGAACACAAAAGGCGATGAAGGAACATGGTTTTAGTCAGTAAAAGTCTGACACTCCCTCCTGCTCCGCCCAGAGCGGGAGGAGTCAATTGATGATTTCCCATCCGAAAAACAAAAAAAAGGTTTACACCGCTAGGTTAGCATTGCTTGAAAAAAAATTAAGTCATAATGTTAGTAATACCTAGAAATAGATGCGCATGTCACAAGAGAAATAATCTAAATATATAAAAGAAGAAACTGACTGACTGACTGACTGACTGACTGACTGACTGACTGATTGACTGACTGACTGACTGACTGACTCATCTATCAACGCACAGCCCAAACCGCTGGGTCTACAGATTCCAAATTTGGCAAGTAGGTTCCTTATGTGGTCTAGGGGTGCACTAAGAAAGGATTTTTCAAAATTCATCCCCTAAAGGGGTTAAACGGGGCTCCAAAGTTTGTATGGGGAAACAAGATTAGTTAGACTATTTTATTCGAAACTTCACAGGAGTGCTCCTATTGATAAATGAGTAGAAACGGGTTCCAGGTTTTTTCAGAATTCAACCCCTAAGAGGGGGAAATGGGGTGGTAAAGTATAAAAATCAATGCACAGCCCAAACCGCTGAGTCTAGAGATTCTTAATTTGGCAAGTAGGTTCCTTATGTGGTCTAAGGGTGCACTAAGAAAGGATTTTTCATAATTCAACCCCTAAGGGGGTTAAACGGGAATCCAAAGTTTGTATGGGTAAAACAAGATTAGTTAGACTATTTTATTCGAAACTTCACAGGAGTGCTCCTATTGATAAATGAGTAGAAACGGGTTTCAGGTTTTTTCAGAATTCAACCCCTAAGAGGAGGAAATGGGGTGGCAAAGTATAAAAATCAATGCACAGCCAAAACCGCTGAGTCTAGAGATTCCAAATTTGGCACAAAGGTTCTTTATGAGGTTTAGGGGTGCATTAAGAAAGGATTTTTCAAAATTCACCCCCTTAGGGGTTGGAACGGGAGTCCAAAGATTACGTGGGGAAATAAGACTTCTTTATTCGAAACTTAACAGGAGTACTCCTATCGATAAATGAGTTAACGTTTGTGTTTCAGTTTTTTTTTTCAGAATTCAACCCCTAAAGGGGGAAATGGGGTAACAAAGCCTAAAATTCAACATAGGTATTGTTTTTATGGTGAATTGGGTCGGGTGTATTACAAAAGCAACGATTTTAAGATTTAATGTGGCAGACCTGAAATACTACCATTCCCTGTTGGGGTGCGATGGGGTTGAAATGTCTAAAAATCAATATGGGTGTCGATACCGAGATTATTAGGGGTGCTGATTACGAAAATGGCATTTATTTTGAGATCCATATGATAATGATTGTGATAACGATGATGATGATTGTGATAATGATGACGATGATTGTGATGACGATGATTGTGATGATGATGATTTTGATTACGATGATAATAATTGTGATTACGATGATGATGATTGTGATAATGATGATTGTGATAACGATGATAATGATTGTGATTACAATGATAATATGTGTGATAACGATGATGGTGATTGTGATAGTAATTATAATGGTGATTGTGACAGTGACGGTGATTGTGATAGTGTCGGTGATTGTGATGGTGATAGCGATGGTTGTGATTACGATGATAATGATTGTGATAACGATCATGGTGATTGTGATAGTGATTTTGATGGTGATTGTGAAAGTGGCAGTGATTGTGATGGTGATAGCGATGGTGATGGTGATTGTGATTGCGATTGTGAGAGTGATGGTGATTGTAATAATGATGTAGATTATTGTGATTACTATGATAATGATTATGATAACGAGGGTAGTGATTGTGATGGTGATTGTGATTGTGATGGTGATTGTGATGGTGATGGTGATTGTGATTTTGATTGTGATAGTATTGGTGATTGTGATAATGATGGTGATTGTGATAATGATTGTGGTTGAGATAGTGATGGCGATTGTGAACATGATGATTGTGATTAAGATGATAGTGATTGTGATTACGATGATAATGATTGTGATTACGATTACAATGATTGTGATGACGAGGATGGAGATTGTGATGATGATGATTGTGAATACGATGATAATGGTTGTGATTACGATGATAGTGATTGTGATAATGATGATAGCGATTGTGATTACGATGATAATGATTGTGATAACGATGATGGTGATTGTGATACTGATTTTGATGGTGATTGTGATAACGATGATGGTGATTGTGATACTGATTTTGATGGTGATTGTGATACTGATGATGTTTGTGATAGTTATTCTGAGAGTGGTGGTGATTGTGATGGTGATAGCGATGGTGATTGTGATAGTGATTGTGATGGTAATTGTGATGGTGATTGTGATGGTGATTGTGATGGTGATTGTGATGGTGATTGTGATGGTAATTGTGATGGTGATTGTAATGGTGATTGTGATGTTGATTGTGATGGTGATTGTGATGGTGATTATGATGGTGATTGTGATGGTGATTGTGATGGTGATTGTGATGGTGATTGTGATGGTGATTGTGATGTTGATGCTGATTGTGATGGTGACTGTGATAGTGATTGTGATGGTGATTGTGATAGTGATTGTGATGATGATTGTGATGGTGATTGTGATGGTGATTGTGATGGTGACTGTGATGGTGATTGTGATGGTGATTGTGATGGTGATGGTGATGGTGATTGTGATGGTGATTGTGATGGTGATTGTGATGGTGATTGTGATGGTGATTGAGATAGTGATGGTGAGGGTGATAATGGCTGTGATTACGATGATAATGATTGTGATAACGATGATGGTGATTGTTATTATGATGGTGATTGTGATTGGTGATGGTGATTGTGATAGTGATTGTGATAGCGATAGTGATGGGGATTGTGATGGGGATTGTGATGGGGATTGTGATGGTGATTGTGATTGTGATAGTGATGGTGATTGTGATTGTTATGGTGATTGTGATGGTGATTGTGATGGTGATTGAGATAGTGATGATGATGGTGAGTGTGATAATGACTGTGATTACGATGATAATTATTGTGATAACGATGATGATGATTGTGATAGTTATTTTGATCACCATATTGATGGTGATGGTGATTGTGATAGTGATTGCGATAGCGATAGTGATGGGGATTGTGATGTTGATTGTGATTGTGATGGTGATGGTGATTGTGATTGTTATGGTGATTGTGATAATGATTGTGGTAATTATGGTAGTTGTGTTAATGATGATAATTGGTGATAATGATGGTGACTGTGATAGTGATGGTGATGGGGATTGTGATAATCATGGCGGTTGTGATAGTGATGGTGATTGTGATAATAATAATAATAATTGTGATGATTATGAAATGTGGCACATAGATAGTTTATAACCTGGATTAACATGGAGGACACTATTATCCCTTTAGTATGATCTAGTGGGACAGTTACCGAACTTCACGCGGGCGAAGCCGCGGGCAACAGCTAGTCTAAATATATAAAAGAAGAAACTGACTGACTGACTGACTGACTGACTCATCTATCAACGCACAGCCCAAACCGCTGGGTCTACAGATTCCAAATTTGGCAAGTAGGTTTCTTATGTAGTCTAGGGGTGCACTAAGAAAGGATTTTTCAAAATTCACCCCTTAAGGGGGTTAAACGGGGCTCCAAAGTTTGTATGGGGGAAACAAGATTAGTTAGACTATTTTATTCAAAACTTCACAGGAGTGCTCCTATTGATAAATGAGTAGAAACGTGTTTCAGGTTTTTTCAGAATTCAACCCCTAAGAGTGGGAAATGGGGTGGCAAAGTATAAAAATCAATGCACAGCCCAAACCGCTGAGTCTAGAGATTCCAAATTAGGCACATTGGTTCCCCATGTGCTCTAGGGGTGCATTAAGTAAGGATTTTTCAAAATTCACCCCCTAAGGGGGTGAAATGGGAGTCGGAAATTTTGTATGGGGAAACAAGATTAGTTATACAATTTTATTCGAAACTTCACAGGAGTGCTCCTATTGATAAATGAGTAGAAACGGGTTTCAGGTTTTTTCAGAATTCAACCCCTAAGAGGGGGAAATGGGGTGACAAAGTCTAAAAATCAATGCATAGCCCAAACCGCTGAGTCTAGAGATTCCAAATTAGGCACATTGGTTCCCCATGTGCTCTAGGGTTGCATTAAGTAAGGATTTTTCAAAATTCACCCCCTAAGGGGGTGAAATGGGAGTCGGAAATTTTGTATGGGGAAACAAGATTAGTTATACTATTTTATTCGAAACTTCACAGGAGTGCTCCTATTGATAAATGAGTAGAAACGGGTTTCAGGTTTTTTCAGAATTCAACCCCTAAGAGGGGGAAATGGGGTGACAAAGTCTAAAAATCAATGCATAGCCCAAACCGCTGAGTCTAGAGATTCCAAATTAGGCACATTGGTTCCCCATGTGCTCTAGGGGTGCATTAAGTAAGGATTTTTCAAAATTCACCCCCTAAGGGGGTGAAATGGGAGTCGGAAATTTTGTATGGGGAAACAAGATTAGTTATACTATTTTATTCGAAACTTCACAGGGGTGCTCCTGTTGATAAATGAGTAGAAACGGGTTTCAGGTTTTTTCAGAATTCAACCCCTAAAGGGGGAAATGGGGTAACAAAGCCAGAAATTCAACATAGGTATTGTTTGTGTAGTGAATTGGGTCGGGTGTAATTACAAAAACAACGATTTTAAGATTTAATGTGGCGGACCTGAAATACCATCATTCCCTGTTGGGGTGTGATGGGGTTGAAATGTCTAAAAATCAATATGGGTGTCGATACCGAGATTATCAGGGGTGCTGATAACGAAAATGGCATTTATTTTGAGATCCAGAAGATGGCGGATTCGTCTTCTATACAGGGTTATTGTTGATTTATTGTGATGATTGTGATAACGATGATGGTGATTGTGATAATGATGATGATGATGATTTTGATGAGGATGATGATTTTGATGAGGATGATTGTGATTACGATGATAATGATTGTGATTACGATGATGATGATTGTGATAATGATGATGATGATGATTGCGATGATGATGATTTTGATTACGATGGTAATGATTGTGATTACGATGATGATGATTGTGATAACGATGAAGATGATTGTAATAGTGATTGTGATTGTGATGGTGATTGTGACAGTGTTGGTGATTGTGACGGTGATAGTGATGGTGATAGTGATGGTTATGATAACGAAGCTTGAGATTGTGATAATGATGATTGTGATTAAGATGATAATGATTGTGATTACCATGATAATGATTGTGATAACGATGATGATGATGACGATTGTGACGATGATGATTTTGATTGCGATGGTAATGATTGTGATTACGATGATGATGACTGTGATAACGATGAAGGTGATTGTGATTGTGATGGTGATAGTGATGGTTATGATAACGAAGATGGAGATTGTGATGATGATGATTGTGATTACCATGATAATGATTGTGATAACGATGATGGTGATTGACAATCACAATCACCATTGCTATCACCATCACGATCACCACTATCACAAGATAGTGATGGTGATTGTGATCATGATGGTTGTGATTAAGATGATAATGATTGTGATTTTGATAATGATTGTGATTACGATGATAATTATTGTGATGACGAGGATGGAGATTGTGATGATGATTGTGATTACGATGATAATGGTTGTGATTACGATGATAATGATTGTGTTAATGATGATAGTGATAGTGATTGGGATCGTGATTATGATGTTGATTGTGATGGTGATTCTGATGGTGTTTGTGATGGTGATTAGGATCATGATGATTGTGATTAAGATGATTGTGATTAAGATGATAACGATTGTGATGACGATGATAATGATAGTGATTACGATGATAATGATTGTGATGACGAAGATGGAGATTGTGTGATGATGATGGTTGTGATTACGATGATAATGATTGTTATAATGATGAAAGTGATTGTGATTGTGATGGTGATTGTGATGGTGTTGGTGATTGTGATTGTGATGGTGTTGGTGATTGTGAAAGTGATGCTGATTGTGATGGTGATGGTGATTGTGATGGTGATGGTGATTGTGATAATGATAGTGGTTGTGGTAGTGATGGTGATAGTAACAGTGATTGTGATGGTGATAGCGATGGTTATGGGGATTGTGATAGTGATTGTGATGTAGATTGTGATGTTGATTATGATGGTGATGGTGATTGTGATAATGATGGTGGTTGTAATAGGGATGGTGATAGTAACGGTGATTGTGATGGTGATAGCGATGGTAATGGGGATGTGATGGTGATTGTGATGGTAATTGTGATTATGATTGTGATAGTGATGGTGATTGTGATAGTGATGGTAATTGTGATAATGATGGTGGTTGTAATAGGGATGGTAATAGTAACGGTGATTGTGATGGTGATAGCGATGGTAATGGGGATTGTGATGGTGATTGTGATGGTAATTGTGATTATGATTGTGATAGTGATGGTGATTGTGATAGTGATGGTAATTGTGATAATGATGCTGGTTGTTATAGTGATGGTGGTTGTGATAGTGATGGTGATTGTGATAATGATGGTGATTGTGATAGTGATGGTGATTGTGGTAATGATGGTGGTTGTGATACTTATGGTGATTGTGATAATGATGGTGGTTGTGATAGTGATGGAGATTGTGATGATAATAATAAATTGTGGTAATAATGAAAATCGCTACATACTTTCTAACCTGGATTAACATGTAGGACACTATTTATCCCTTTAGTGGGACAGTTACCGCACTTCACGCGAGCGAAGCCGCGGGCAACAGCTAGTAATACTAATAAATATCGCTGGACATAACACACAGCGCCATCTAATGCCACACTAAGCAACGAGGCTTGTGTCGTGGACACCAGATAGTTGATTTACTACATAGATACTTTTTGTTTGTAAATACAAACTTATTATACATACACACATCAAAAAAAGTTTGTGATCACTAGCATAAGCTGATATAATTTTTTTAATTGAACTTTATCAAGAAAAAATCTTTGTTGTGTGTTTTATTTCAATAAAAATACCCTGTTTGAAATTAACAAAATAAATTATTTTTTTATAAAAACGTACCAAAAAAGATTTCGATATTTCAAAGTGATCGCAAACTTTTTTTGATGTGTGTATAAACATCCATGACTCGGAAACAATAAACATCTATGACTCGAAAACAAATGTCCATGCTCATCACAGAAACATTTGCTTTTACCGGGATTCAAACCCGGGACCCTATAGAACGTAAGGCAGCCTCAGTACCGCTGCGCCATTTGGGTCGTCATAATAAAAAGACATACTGTTTCCTATTTATTTTGCCTATTATTATATACTAGCTTCTGCCCGCGACTTCGTACGCGGAACCTGTCGCTTATGCCAGCGACAACGGAGTCGTCAAAATTGAAGATCTGATACGTCTGATGTCGAAGCGCAATTCTCTATCCATGAACGTCTCCGACTCGCGAGACAATGCAGACGTTCACGATCAGCGGTCAGTCGCGCATCATATTCTTCACTGGTGTCTAGAGACCTGGATGTAAATGCGTAAATACGCTGAGAATGCAGGCGTGCTTCGCGATCCGAAGAGGTTTCCACGGAGCGAGTTGAAGCCTGATGTTCTCGAACAGCACCAAGTCTCTCCTGACGCTCTTCGGTAGATTCTTGGGATCTTATGATCCTCAATCTTTTAGCTCCTTTGGAACATTGGGAAAGATTTGACCTCTTTCTAGGCATGGTTATAGTTTTATTAAAATTTAAGTGACTGCACCGCTGCGTTAGGCCGCCGGGTACGCTACCGTGTCACGAAGATAAATGGAAAAGGAAATAAAACACTAAAATGACATAAGCCGGCAGGCATATTTATTCGATAAAATAAAAAATAAAAGGGATTTTTGGCCAGTAGAGTCAAATTTTCAATGATATACCATCGTCATCGAAAATCAGTCCTAAACTGTTACCACCTTCACCGCGTGGAGGTACTCCCAGCTTATGTTATTTTATAATTATACATTGAAATTAGTGATAGCTTCGATTTCCACACCAGATGTTTCTGATCTTCGATTTTTATAAGTGAACAGGAAATGCCCATCAGACCGAACAACTTTTACTAAGACGTCATTCCTATATGTGTTATGGTGTAGCTGGGCTCTCAGAGTTCCACAACAGGTGTTCCAGATCTTCGATTTTTATAAGTCAACAGAGAGTGCTCATCAGATTGAACAACTTTTGCTAAAACGTCATCATTCCTATATTTAAGTAAGTGTAGCTGGGCTCTTGGAGTTCCACATCAGGTGTTCCAGATCTTCAAATTTATTCTCTCAGCAGAAAATGCCCATCGCGTGGAACAATTTTTGCTATGGTACCATTTTTGTATCTCTTATAGTTCAGCTGGTCTGTTGTGGTTCTGCATCAGGTGTTCAAGTTTCCAAGATAAATTATAGCCCCAGACTTAAGCCCTTGCCCAGACTTAATACCTATACAACAACAAAAAAATCATTCAAATCCGTCCAGTAGTTCCGAAGATTAGCGTGTACAAACAAACAGACCCACAGACAAACAGACACACAGACAAACAGAAAGATTTTTTTTTTTGGATTCGTGCTCTATTGCTGTTTCTAAACCCCCCTCAATTATTTCTTTTTTTAAATATTCAATGTACAGACACAGTTTTTTTTACTGTTTTATTATATAGATAGAAGATAGAGAAGAAGAAGACAACAAAAAAATCATTCAAATCCGTCCAGTGGTTCCGAAGATTAGCGTGTACAAACAAACAGACCCACAGACAAACAGACACACAGACAAACAGAAAGATTTTTTTTTTGGATTCGTGCTCTATTGCTGTTTCTAAACCCCCCTCAATTATTTCTTTTTTTAAATATTCAATGTACAGACACAGTTTTTGTACTGTTTTATTATATAGAGAAGAATATAGATAGATAGCGTTCAGCAATTAATTGGCATAAAACTAAAGATAGACTTAGAAATAAATAATAAGCAATAATTATGTTAATAAAAATCTTATTAAGAGAGTTTCATAATTGGTTCATGCTCCAATGTTCACAGACGGTGTAATTATATTACGCATGCCTACGACGAAATTTCCTCAAATAATAACATTAATAAAAACATGATATTATTTTATGAAGGATACGTGAAACACACGTCAATATTATATATTCAGTATTAAAGCCAAAAAGCTCGAGGCCCTTCAAAAATAATTATCCATCATGTACATTCCAGCAGTGGGGGATGTGATATGATGCTTATTATACGTATATTATGTTTTACATTTTATTTTTTGAATGGTCTTAAAAGGTCAAACACACAAAAAAAAACAAATATAAACAAAAAAGTCTTCTCGCACATGTGATTTTTCGGATTCATGGGCGTATTGTATAATTTTCACTTGCTGATGGAAAACATTGAGGAAACCAAACCAGCATGCCTGAGAGATATTTCTCGACGGGGGAAAATATAATGACCACCAAAAATAACTTTGTGACCACTAACATCTATCACCTAAAATATTAATTGATCATCAAATTTAATAAATTGAGCACTAAATTTTAATGAGGTGGTTGATGACAAACTAGTTTTGCCTAGGCCGACTTGGGGCACCCAGAAACGAATGGATTAGGTTAGAAGGGTATCGCTTCGTGGTTATTTTTTTTATAAACCATTTAGAAGTAGGAGCCACGTGAATTGGAGCTCCGTCGACCGGGTCTCCCTCGACTCGGATGCAAGAGCATAATAGTTTAATTTCTGGTGGTCATTAACTAAAAAAAAAAATTTTTGGTTCTAATTTCACGATAAAATGAATTTTGGCAATCAAAAGTGATTTTTTCGTCGTTACATTTTGCTAAATCTAGTGGGTCGTTAATTGTATGCCTTTCTCGACGGCATGTATAGCCAAGTCAAAGGACTCTGACAACAGTTTTAGGCAATAACCATACGAAAAAAAAAGAAAAATATAAATAAAACTATATTTCGGGTTTATTGTTACTAAGGAGCCCTAAAAAGATCATCATAGCATAAAAGTACTTACAAAAACAACAACAACAACAGCCCATAACGACCACTGCTGGACATAAGCCTCTCCCATGATGGGAGGAATTTGCCGTAATCTCCACGGTTGGCAGGCGGATTGGAGATCGCAGTGATGAAAGACTAACAGAAAACGCTGCTGCCCATTCTCAGGTCTACGGAGGCGCAAGGTGTTCTGCCTCAGACATTAGTCGCCCTATACGACACCCGTGAGTGTAATGGGTTGGTTCTATTCTACTCTGCCGGATACCACACGGCTAACATTGTCTACATTATATAGTGCAAAATTTCAGTTTTCTAGGTCTAAGGGATTGGGCTGGGCGTTGCTAGCGGCGCGCGTAACGGTGTGACACTTATCGTACGTGCAGCCGGTGTTCATTGATTTATAAGACGTTATCACGTCAAAAAAGATAAAATATAAACTGTATCTCGTGTTTATTGTTACCAAGGAGCCCTAAAAAGATCATCATATCATAAAAGTACTTTAAATAAAAGTTGGTAGACAGTGGGTCAACCAGGTCAGTAGTTCACGATATACAATTACAGGCGACGGTTTTCTGCCCGCGGCTCACGGCCCTATGTTCTAGCTCATTTCACTGCCACCCCTAACAGGATAGACGGAACTTAATTTATGTGACGCCATCTTAATTATACGTCTCTGTCGCATTCAAATGCAGATAAATCATGCGTTTTATTTAACTTTATTGCGCAGTAAAATGTTTATGAAATCGTTCGTTTATGACCGACGACTGCGGTCAACAAACATATCAAAACGATGTACAAAGTCCGTATTCTCTATTTATCTATACTTATTTACTTACTAATATTATAAAGAGGTAACATTTGTTTGTAAGTTTGTATGTAGGGGGTAATCTCCGGAAGTAATGAACCAATTTTAAAAATTGTTTCACTGGCAGAAAGCTACATTATTCGTGAGTGCTATAGGCTATATTTTATTCCCGTACTACCACGGGAACGGGAACTACGCGGGTGAAACCGCGGGACGTCAGCTAGTTTTTTATATTTCAAGAACCTTGTTTCTTTTTTTCACTGCCCCGTTGATCTAATGTTCGCAATGGCGTCTCCTGGACATGAAGTTTTGGCTTCGATTACCGAATTGGGCAAATTGTTATTGGATTTTTCCATCAGAAATTTCTCAGTATGAGCCACGGAGTCTGGATTTGTGCCCGGTTGATGGCAATAGGCTCGCCGTATTACAAGGGACTTAAACATAACTGTCGAAATGTGGGTGTTCTATTAGGAACTTACACCTTTGCCTACCCTCCGGGGATTATGTGTGGTGTTATGTTATGTTTCTTTTTTGAGAAACTCTTGTGAAGATTATGAAGAGTAAGATTCTCAAAACCTTTTAAAGGTCAGCATATTCAAAACATTTCAAATAGACAATTTATAACACGCACTTTTGAATTGTCAAAAACAAAAAGATGAAGTAACAATCCAGTCACATTGCATAATAACTGTGCAAGGAATGTATTGCCCATGCGAAATCGTAGGTCTCTATGGAAACATCATCATCTGCCTAGCCTTTTTCCCAACTATATCGGAGTCGGCTTCTAGTCATACCGGATGTAGCTGAACACCAGTATTTTACATGGAGGCCTGATCAGAGAGAGACTGCCTATCAGACCTCCATAACCCAGTTAGTACTGGGTAATACGATACCCCATGGTAGGACTTCGTTGTCAGACTTTTTGAGCAACTGACTACCTAACGACTGTCAAAGATCTACAAATGACAGCCGGGACCAACGGCTTAACGTGCTTTCTGAGGCACAGAGGAAACTCAGTATTTAATGAGTGGTCACCCATCCACAGACCAACCTAGGCAAGCACGGCTTAACCTAAAGATCGACCCGAGCGGCTGTTATTATTTAGCTACGAGCTCCTCCTACGAGCCCAATAATTTCCATGGACACCCTTTAAATCAAAACATTGTTTATCGTTCATCGGTGAATATGCCAAACTGTATGATAGCATGCTATACATCATAATTATGTCCTCCTAAAGTAATTAAGGATGACCTCAAACACTGCCTACTCTTATATTCTATGGGTACTGCATATTGCCGTGTTTCCACTTAGGTGTGATGAGGGGTTCGGGTCGAATTTAATTCAAGTAAAAAGGCAAGTCATGATGACCGGCTGACGCCTGACAACCTAATGAATACCGGATGATGAAAATTTTATCGAACCCAAATTGTTTACGTTAGATAACCGACAAAAATCCTGTAGATTTATCTTAAGGGTGTAAACAGACTTCACGAAGCCAAGCATTCTGTACATCAAACTAAGTAACCCTACGCAAAAATTATTGCTGGTGACTTTTTTTTGGGGTGAAAAATCATGTTTCACGGTAAAACTCAATGTGACGCACTCAAAACATTATGCTGATGGATGTATTGAATAGTTCGGGGGTCGTGGATGTATTTAAAGTAAAGTTCTTACATGAAAAGCATGTTATAAAACTTTGACCCCCAATATCTCCGTAACTAGAAGGTTCCCAAGTATGGTCTAGAGCTAAAAAATGATCGCAATGATGGGGAGATCAAGAGCCTTTAGGCTTCGTTAAGAGACTTTTACACCCTTTATACTATGTAGCCGCTATGTAGGTACAGTCGTAGTCTTTTCCGCCTGATCAGTTAATTTTTTTTCGCTTAAGTCATGCGGAGGCGCCGAGCCACGCCCCCTTAAAGTTTAGGCCTATTAGGAACCGGGGTTGCGGGACTGTTCGAAAGAGATACCGTGGCCCCGGAACACAATGGGCGATGAAGGAACATGGGTGGGTTTTAGTCAGTAAAAGTCTGACACTCCCTCCTGCCCAGAGCGGGAGGAGTCATTTGATGATTTCCCATCCGAAAAAAAAAAAAAAAACTTTCTTTACAACTTTGACAACTTTCTTGAGTCAACGGGGCCTCCGCCCCGTTGACTCAAGAAAGACAAAGTCAACGGGGCGGGGCTAGAGAACGTTTCTATGTTGTAAGTGCAAGCAAAAATTAGCTTAGTGGTGATCGGGATGGGAGTGTCCTCGATAGTACATAACATCACGCCTGTAATCCCCGAAGGGTTAGGCAAAGGTGTACCTAGTACACCCACATTTCACCAGTTATCTTTAAGTCCCATGTAATAGGTGGCAAGCCTATTGCCATGAACCGGGCACAGGTCTAAACTCCGTGGCTGCTACTGAGAAATTCCTGATTGAAAGGCCCATAATGCTTTGCCCGACCCGGAAATCAATCCCCGACCTCTTGTTCAGACGTCACGCTTACAACCACTAAACCAACGAGGCAGTCAATACAATAACAGTATATTATCTAATAATAGGTATTATAAAGAGGTAAAGTTTGTAAGTTTGGATGTGGTACCCCTACATCTTCGGAACTACTGATCCGATTCCAAAAATTCTTTCACTAATGGGAATTTTCTACATTATCCACGAGAGGCATAATTTTAAAACATTCCGTTGGTTAACCTACTGACCACAATGCGACCGAAACCGCGCGCTAAAGTTAGTAATTTTATTAAATTATTTACATATACTCGTACAATGTCTGTATCATAAGACGAAAGATCTGACTGAAACATTTTTAGGACTTTTTTTTCGTCTCCGAGTAGTCACGTAGAAAACACTAACGTCATCTAGTTTTTATTATATTGTCGACATATTATCAAAGTATTTGTATAAATTTACTTCCAGAAATAAATATCGTACCATTTATAGGGCACAATAATAAGACCACCATTGATCATACGAATATTATTTACCGAAATAAAATCACAAACGCAAAATATAACAATAGGACAAAGCCATTCACATTCCTTGTTTGTCTCATAGATTTATTTATTCAACAATTTAGGGAAAAACAACAAATTCAGAGGATATTCAATCATTGTTCGCAATAACCGAACACTGCAAACACTTGTAAAACAACACAAACAGAATAAACGACACCTGTTACTATGCTCACTTTCACTTAGCTTTTTTTACACGCACGTGACGTTATGCAAATATTAGATATTTCGCGGCACAATATTCCGTAGCAATTTGCAGGGAAATTGGGCAGGAAAGCAATTGATATTCCTATCTCGTTTGGGAATTTTCGCTGGGAATACTGTAGAATCCACTTCTGATTCACCATTTACTTTGTAGCTCACATATCTGTGTCTATGGAACGGTACAGGGTAGACAAACGCGTTAGAAAACAGCAGCACATGGTGCGTACTAAATCCTAGTACTCGTGTACTAGTATCTGCCATAGTGTCCCTCGTTTGCGTTTGTTTGCAAAACTTTGCATTGTCGATTTATTGGAATTTAGTTCTCTTTGTAGACTATTTGTAGTTTATTTGCACATTTATTTTTATCTTAGCTAGGCAAAAGAATAAGCTAAATATTGAAACTAAACACTTTTCTTGAACACTCGTCAAAATTACGGTTTTAACATTTCAAACTTCCACGTACAAGAAATCCTTTTGAATAGTTTAACATCAATGAATATGTGAGTGACCCACTTCTACGTTCGTTCACTCTGGTAGCTATCACTATATTTAATGTTATTGACTTTGCCTACAGCCTGTAATTGTACACAACGGTTGCTCCACTCCCTTGTTCCGTCCAATTAATTTTAACAATATGCGTGTAACGCACATGAGGAAACTTGGGATCAGGAAAAATTACAGGGTGTGTACCTATCTCTGTAATCGTGAAACAGATTTGGGACTCTCGGGCTCACAAACATATTAAATGTCGTGTATTTAATTATACCTAGTTCATTATCCATACAGTACATTAAAATAAACCTTTCAGACTTACAAATTAAAAATTCATTGTGTATTACAAAATAAATGTCAGAATATTTTATTTTTTAGCAGAAATTCAAGCCTAAGGCTCACCTAAATTCTTTCATGAATATGTCGCGTATAATATAAAACCCAAATCACATATTGCCAACAATTCGTATACAACACATAAGTCAAGTACACGACCTTATTAAGCCTAGCTCAGTCCCTAACAGCCATAATAAGATCATGGAGGAATTTATATAAGCGGAACTATTTCAAGAATACCCTTATTACCCATTACTAGAGCTACCCACTGTGCGCCCCGCTTAATATCGATATCGGCTAAAGATGTTTGTTGACAAATGAAATGCCAATTGCAGAGACGACTATTCCTTATTGAGAAGCGGCGACTTCAATATCCTTTGATTAATGTTGTTGTGTATATTATTATTTACTAGAAGATCTAAGCTTTTCTGGGAGTTCAATGATGTCAAAAACATTTGCTTTCCTTCAATGTTTTTGATTGGCTATCAATTTTCATGTTTATTTAAAAACAATTAAATTACCAATCAATATGCCTCATTAATCGATCAAGTCTTTTGAAGTCTACTGCTGAAAAAATGTTGTTGAATCACGTCTCTTATTCTGCGACCTTTCTTCGGTAGTTAGAACTACTTTCTCTGTTCTATTACTATGTAAAAGCCTGTATGAAAAAATCTAAATAAAAGGGCCGTCAATAATTATTTTCAATGGGGGCTATCGTTTTGACCTCACCAGATGGCGCCACTGTCGAATAAGGTCTTGTTAATAATTCTATTTTATACTTTAAAGTACCAATAACGTCATAAAAAGTTGTTTTACTACGTATAGTAACATAGTGTAAACTTCAGATACATATTTACAATATTCTCCCTAAAATTAGCAATCATGAAACATTTAAAAATCATTCTTCTTCCAAGTACTAACAAATATGATCATAGATAGGTTGCTACTTTAAATCTTCAAGTCAGAACCTCATCTCACATCTATACCAAAAGGAAAAATCATTTAAAAGCAGAATGTATAATATTGTCGATATTGCTTATTAAAAACTCGATTAGAATTTCTTCCTTGTATGACTTTACACATTAGGAATTAATGTTCCCTATCCATTGAAATATTATGTAGAATATGAAGCTTTTACTCGTATGTTAGCATTTCCTCTGAGGAAGTTGCAGTGCTTCTTTTCAATATCCCAGGTTCGTATAATACCAGTAATATAATCCGAAGCTGACACAAAGCTGCGGCAATTTAATACCCCCAAGAGAAGTCTCTTTGCATGACATTTTTCATACATTCATGAGCGATACAAGATTCGGTTGATTTGTTTAACATAAGTCGATTTGTATGTATTTCAAGGCACTTATCTGGTAATTGAGAATGTCTTAGAATTGACGTAATATTTATATTTAATTGAAAATTCGTATTTATGTTTCTAACAGTCTCTCTCAGAAAAGAAATCTTTTGAATAGGATCATACTCAAATTTTATTCTTGTGTCTGTACTGGAAACGACGGTTAATAACGCAATATCGACAATATTTATAGAGACGATTTAAAACAATTATTGGAAAATTGAAAAGTGGTTTAACGGATCGCCGTCTGGCGTATTATTTGTTGTAACAGATCGACTCGGCCCCAGGGACCGACTGGAGAGCTCGCAAGGCGACGGATTTCACGCCAGCGTGCCGTCCTTGCTGCCTCCCGCCTCCGAGCTGCCAAGCCGGGGCGCTCACTGTCCAACACAAAACTCGATTGGATATCGATTTGATAAATAGTGTGGCTAATCTCACCTATTATTATATCAAGCACGAACTACCGCACCATTTAATTAACGTCTAAAGACACATCACAGTGTTTGTCCACGTAATTACTTCAATGGAAAACAATCATGTTCAAACAATTTCCTTTTTCAGTGACACAAATACACCAGTTTAAAAACCTTCATAATGGAAATGTTTCACAGTGAAAATGAGTATTTTCGCTTACACTGAAACCGAACAAAAATGCTGAGTTCGCACTCTGACGAACTTAATCAAACGTTGAGCTTCGTCCATACAAAAAGTTTACCAAACGTAATATTGAAAGAACGAGTTTTAATTTAAAGAGTCAATGAAGAGGAAAAACATAGGTTCAATCAACTATTGTGAGTTTAAGGCCATAAAGACTGCTGACAAGAACAGCGACGCAGATAAACGACGACATAATATTAGCCCTAAAGGACGCGTTTACGAATTACCGCGCTTCTATTGTTCGATCGCAGACTTATATTTCACTAGCTGACGTCCCGCGGTTTCACCCGCGTAGTTCCCGTTCCCGTGGGAGTACGGGAATAAAATATGCCTATAATAGCCTATAGCACTCACGAATCATGTAGCTTCCTACCAGTGAAACAATTTTTAAAATTGGTTCATTACTTCTGGAGATTACCCCATAATACAAACTTACAAACATACAAACTTACAAACTTACAAACAAATCATACCTCTTTATAATATTAGTATAGATTACATTTTTGTGCATTAAATTCAAGACAATAACAAGCAAAATAACCCTTAACTCAAGCCCTTAAGGTTCATCAGATTAAGCAAAATTTGTTGAAAATACGGATGAGATTTTTTTTTTCTGACTGCTATTGTAACATTTTGATAGTTTTTTTGAACACCATTTTGAGTTGAACATTTATGTGCTTACTTAAAATATTTTTAATATATAAATTTATGTTAGATATTAAATAGAAGATCCTAAACTCAACACGATATGGTTAATTTTGTGTGGAGAGGCACCGAAAATTATTTTTTACAATATTAAAAACCAATATTTTCGAATAAAAAGCAATTATTATTTGAAGGTGAAGGAGTATTCTATCTGTTGTAATTATTAGTTACATTTAGTTTAGTTACATTTTTCCGCAAAAGCATTCGAAAAACTGCTTGTTTTTTAAAGTTTTAGTCAGATATGCGAACGCATCCTTAATGTACTTGGATAAAGTTTGTACTCAATTTATATAACAATAGAGTGTACCTATTGGAGCAAAGCATAGAAACACGGAAGCCTTTCATGCCATCGTTCAGTATTTCGTGAGCATTGTTCGAAACGGGGTTACTACAGTTAGTGCCACGATGTAATAAAATACAATATCACAGGACAAAAGGCTAAACCACTGACAATTCACAATTTTTCTAACATTTCTATGACCACAGAGCATGCAATAGTATATTTAAGTGCACTCGCCAAATAAAATCACCAGCAAAAAGTTCGTGTAGCTTCAGTATTTTTTTTTATGCGGAACAAAATATTATTCTACAAATTCTGTCTTAAGGAAACACACACACATACAGGTGTATGTATGTAGATATGTAAATGTATATTGATAATAGGTAAAGGAAATACATTGGTACCTAATGAATTATTTATTAAAATTTTCGGGTGTTATTTTTAAATGCGAAAATCCGGATAATTATGTAGTACTGAGTTATGCCCGCGGCTTCGCCCGCGTGTAGTTGGGTAATTGTCTCACGGGATCATACATTACTACAGTGATAAAAAATATCCTATGTGTTAATCCAGGTTATAAACCATCTGTGTCGAAAATTTCATCCAAATCCGGTCAGTTTTTTGCGTGAAAGAGTAACAAACATCCATCTAACCTCACAAAATATCGCATTTATAATGTTACTAGCAGATGTCACGCGGTTTCACCCGCGTAGTTCCCGTTCCCGTAAGAGTATGGGGATAAAATACAGCCCATGTTACTCGCTGATAATGTAGCTATCCATTGCTGAAAGAATTTTTCAAATCGGTCCAGTAGTTTTTAAGTTTATCCGTTGAATACAAAAATACAAATCTTTCCTCTTTATAATATTAGTGTAGAAGTATAGATTTAGATATATATTAATAAAGTGGGGTAGTAGGAAGTACAACAAATTAGGCTAGCGACTGTTATTTTTCTATAGCTTATTTTGACCCTAACATAACAGTGGACTCTTTCCGCAGACCCATTAGCTCATACAGGATATCCTTACCCTCCGCCCGTACGATCACGTCATCAAAATAAAATGTATCCTCATCAGAACGCTAGTTTAATGGCCGTAAGCCCGCTCTTAAACCGGGGAGCGCTCACAGTCCCAATGAAAACTGTTCGTCTTACAAAACAAACTAAATACCAGGGTTGTTTGTGCTCCACGTCAAACGTTGTTATACGTTGTTATCCGATGTTTGTTGTTTCTACAATACATTCAGATTCTCTCCACGATAAATATTTGGTACAGCTAAATACGTCGTCGTATGATGTTTATCTTGACGTACTGTGTATTTATTAGCTATAGAATTACATATTCATAGTCTCATATTCAATAAGTTTACTCGAAAAATACTAGGTTTATTGATATTTTTCGCAGAAAAGGTACGTAATATTAAAAGGAAACAAGGAAAATGGGTAAAGGTGAAATGGGAAGTAAATGTATCAAAATGATATTTGTATTCATTAAAATATACGTAGGTCATCATTATAAATAAAGAATCATTTTATTTATTTTATTTAACTTCCCCACAATACCGAATCCTTCCATGCAACAATACTTCTAACATACCCATAATCTGATTGAATAAAGAGTTACAGCAACCAACACAAGCCAAAGCGCCGGTATTATCAATTTGATACCAGATACGTTCGTGAATCGATACCTCGGGATACCATACGTTAGATTCAATCGTGGTAACTTAGGAATAGTTAATAGTTTGCGGCCAGCGTAGCCACTGTGGCCAGACGGCACTGATTTTAGCTTACAACTAGTAACTCGACACAGCAGAATACACATTTGTACCTAGTTGCGTCGGTCGACGTCCAGCCAATAAGCGATGTTCATTCGGTGATGTATGTCGATTCGGGTTCATTGTTTTGCTGCAAACGTACGGATTGACAGTGTGTACTCGTCTTATGTAGACTTCACACTTCATCTGTGATTTGTCAATCATATCTGACTGTTGCTTGACTGCAGCCTTTATGTTAGGTGTCTGGTTTTGCGTGTGGAAGTCCTCATGAATGTCCTACAGAAACCAACCAAACCAAAGTGTTCTTCGACTACCTTTGGCCGGGGTACTGGAGTACTTGCGCAGTTCGTCACGCTCCCCATTCCAGGTATTATACCGCATGGTCAAGTGGTCTCAATCAAACTCTAAAGAGGCCTGGCCTGTTAAGGTGACAGACTCCCCAAATCCCCTTTGCTGCCCGGAGGGCATTTTGCGCCCTCCGGCGTCCAGTGTTGACATGTTAGCCTGAACGTATACTACGGTAAATGTGCACTTGTGCAGCCAATAAGTTTGCTATTCGTCGATTGATGTGTACCTTACTGTGTGCGGACACAAACATGAATCGACAGCCATCAATATTTACCGAATTGCCTTCAGTTTCATCAAATAAAAGCTGCAAATAATGATCAAAATAATGTCGCTTTCAATTATATGAAAACAGCGAACTACTTATACCAACTATGTTTGTAAAAACTACTACGTGTGTGTCTGTATGTTTGTTACTCCTTCACGCTGAATGAATTTGGATGGTATTTTCTAGATAGATAGACTATGACTTGGAATAACACATAGGCTATTAAAATAGAAGCATGGACATTCCGTGGATATGCACTTATACCTGGTGTTTATCCACACGGCTCGAGTGACTGTTTTAGCAGGTACCTTAACTGTAAAACTTCACAAAAGATTCTAGACGTGCAAATAGAAAGAAAGAAAGAAAAAGCATTTATTAGCCCACACAGGACAAAACACAAATTAAAATGGTAAAATTAAAAGTACAACTAATAAAAAATAAAAAATTAAACGAGGACAAAAATAAAAAAAACATGAAATGAAATTGGTCTTGTACGAGGCCAAAAGGCCCCTAAATACGGCTTTGATCTTTATTTATTTAGTTGCTACTAGCTGACCCGCGCAACTTCGTCTGCGTCACATAATATAGCTTACATGTAATTTTGTGCTTTCAATTATTTTGTGCATTCAATTACGAACAAAAACCTTTTAAAATCAATATTGCTTACCTCCCATAACATACGGCGTGAAAATATGTAGCCTAAAACCTTCCTTGGTTTACAAAGAGCATTTTTGCTGAATTTCAATTCAATCTATCCAGTAGTTTTGGCGTGAAGCCGTACCATACACACAGTCAAACAAACAAAAATTCTAAAAAGTCACTTTTTGTCATCAGTTACGTTTTTCTAACAAACGCCACTTATTTTTTCTCGAAAATTCTCAATGTACAGTTTTTCTTTCGTTACTGTTTTATTATATGTATAGATACTGAACCATGACTCCATGAGAAAAGGTTTGCATGCTCACAGAACACTACGACCGCCGCGTCGTAGACTGGAACCTGTCACTATAAATGCAAATATACTCTAGCCAGGATCGTTAAATCCTACACGTTCCTCTATATAAGCTTTAAACGTTAGCACATATTGGTTTCTACCGCAAACCGATTTAAAGCCAAACCATACCATAAAGAAATAGAAGACGATAATACAATACTGTAGAATAGATTTTACATGATAGAATTAGTGATTTGTTTTATGTTTTTATGTATTCTATTTGGTCTCGCTCTCTTACAACTCAAGAGTACGTTTAAAATGTAGCTTCCCGCTAGCGAAAGCGTTTTCGGAAACGGTTCAGTAGTTCCGAAGATTACCCCCTACATACAAACTTATAAATATTTTTACCTCTTTATAATAATTAGTATAGAAAAATCATCAAAAGTACATTTCGATTGTGTGTTACGAAATAGCTGACTGTTATTTATTGTTGTCCAAATTATCGCGCCGAACGAACTAGTACGAAATCTCTCGGATCACCTCCGACTAGCGAATGAAACTCTTACACAACAACTATTTCACACATCAAACCTAATTTACGATTACACTGTCCCTACAAGATGTAAAAACCAAATCAACATCAATTCATCCGTTTGGAAGTTACGATACGCAGACAGACTTACAGATCCACAGATTATACTCATGTTAAACTATGACACCCCTTTTTATCGTAATTGGTTCAAACTAGGTCAACCCAAAAACAATTTCAAACACAGCTACACTTGATCTAACCAAACACTTACTTACTGAAGGTGGCAGTAAGAACTTAATACTCACAGCAGAACCACTTACGACGTTCAAGGGGCGAAAATTCTATCCCAAAGAATGAATTCCTCAACAAAATAAACTGGCAGGGGTACTTATTAATTAAACTTCTGCGTACCGTCTCTGTTATCTCTCTGTTGGTTTATTTAATTACAGCTACCGAATTGCTGAGCACAATAAATACGAATTACAATATTGAAAGGCGTCAAAATACTTGTGCAGATCTTTCGTAATACCGCCTGCAAAACTAAGTACTACTTTTAAAATTTCACTTTTTTGTAAACTCTATAGAAGTTAGAGATTTAAAATAAAAAACGTTTTATATGAATTTTTAACAGTTATTAGTTTTTTTTTTTTTTTTTTTTTTAGTAGGTATGTACAAAATAAACTCTTTTTCCAGTCCTTTTTGTTTCGAAAGTATATTATCTATCTTGCGTACTTAAAAAGTTATTGCAATTTTAAAAGTGTGATACTTATTTTTGCAGGGTTTGCTTTTTTTGTGTGGTATTAATTAATTAATTAATATTTCTTGAGGTACTTTTATGAATCACTTTGGTTTAAAAAAGGCCCTAATGAGTGACAAGTTTTCCTGTCATCGTCAATCCCAATTTATTTGAGGACAGTGCTGCATGTCTTCTTCATCATAACTTGACATCACGCCTGTAATCCTTGATGGGTTGGGCAGAGGTGTAGATAAGTGTGTGATAGTACACCCACATTTCGCCAGTTATGTCTATGTCCCATGTAATAGTAATATTATTTCTTCGTAATCAATACTTCTGTATTAGTCACCCCCTTTAGAGACATATCATCTGTCACAGGTCTTCCCGTCTGGTTATTAAGTTCACAGCTGCCCCATAGACAGACAAACATAGCAGTAATTCAATATTATGATAATTGTGAGTAATTCAATTCAATTATGAGTACGTATACTACAAATGTCACTTACGGGATATCTTCCGTGATTATTGTTTATTTTTGAGCTCCCGATATTTCGACGCTGTTGCAAGCGCCATGATCGCGGGTTAACTGGAGAATGCGGGTGGCTGGAAAAATTGTTAGGAGCAGACAAATCTGTCTACCCTCTTTCTTTGTCTTTTGCTACGCGCACTACTGGAACTCGACACTAAGGGACACAACGCGCGCAACAGCGTCGAAATATCGGGAGCTCAAAAATAAACAATAATCACGGAAGATATCCCGTAAGTGACATTAATTTGTAGTATAGTTATGAACCGTGAAAGCTTAAAACAGTGTTTCAATTATGAGTAATTCAATATTATGATTATTTACAGAAAATCCTCTGTTATTGATTCTAAATATTCTCCTTGATATTGTTTTCTTCATAGTAACTACTTGCCAGGACATAAAATTGATAAACATAACGTTTGAGTACTCCTGCATAAATATTACGTATTTCGTAAAACAATATATATGCGTTGGCACGTAAAACAAAAATAGATGGCATTTATGAACGCTCATAAAGTTAAATGCTGTATATAAAACATTGCAGTTAAATGGTTAAAAGAATATAACATTGTCATCATTTTGTGTAGGTCCTCTTTGGTCTACTTTTCAGTTAAAACTAATGAGAGTGGCTCATTTATTACGTACACAACTCACGCAAAAAAACTCAAAAAAAGTAATCATCACATAGCACTATCACTATATATTATAAAACAAAGTCACCCGCCGCGTCTTTTCCTATGTATGCTTAGATCTTGAAAACTACGGAACGGATATTGATGCGGGTTTCCTTAATAGACAGAGTGATGCAAGAGGAAGGTTTTAGTATATAATTTGTGGGCGGGCGAAGCCGCGGGTATCGGCTATAATAAGTACTAAAATAAAAACTCCGATAGACTACAACACTATAAGCAAAACTAGGTATCCATTGTTCTGTCGGCTCATGTGCATTTTTCATACTACTGTTATAAATGTGAGATGCGAGAAGCTCGTGGCTAAATAATAACAGCCACTCGGATCGATCTATAGGTTTTTTTTTTTTATGATTGTGCTCGTGTCCTCTGACGTAGTCAGAGCCCTTATTTGGACTTATTTTGTTTACTTGCTATTTTTAATTTTGTTCTATAATTTTGAAGAAATTAAGTTTTCAAAAGGATTCTAGTTTGTCTAATATTTATTTTATTGTTCTCAATTAATTTATACGTTTCTATGCTTATACCGAAATATCTTTTCTTGTAGGGAAATATCTATATTTGGAAAAGCATAGTTTTTAAAGGTTTTTGTTTCTGTTAATAACTCTAATTGCAACTGATAAGCAGTATTCTATGAATATTTTTCTAAGTTTCGTCTCTGACATTAATTTTTTTATATTATTCAGGGTTATTGTTGTCCCTAGTCTCCGCTCGGCTTCGTATCTCTCTATTCCATACACTGGGCATCCTATCAATATGTGTGCGATCGACTCCACAGCATCCGGTTCACAGATGCACGATGGGTTCTCCTTACACTTGAAACGGTGCAGGTATTCGGAGAACCCACCGTGCCCCGTTAAGATCTGTGTAACAATCCCGGCTGGTTTCAGTTTTAGCACAGTTCTGTGGGCGTCGATCGCATTTGGGAGGAACATTTTTGTGACACCCGCTGTTTCTCCCCGCTGGTATCTGCCGTTCCATTCGTCAAGCGACTCCATACGGATCTGCCGCTTGACGAATGAAACGGGACACAGGTCGTAGTCCGGCTTCCTATTCGACCCCAAAGCAGCTTCCTTTGCGAGCTGATCGGCCCGCTCGTTTCCCTCCAATCCCGCGTGGGCCTTAATCCAGAACAATGAGACCTTCTTATTCTGGCGGTTACATCGTCGTAAGATGTCCCTTGTTTCCACGGCTAGGGGATGGGGGGAACTTACATTTGCGATCGACTGAAGGGCCGCTCTCGAGTCGCTGAAGATGCCGAACGTACATTCCTTGCGCTTGAGCACCTCTCCTGCCGCTCTTTGTAGGGCTAGGAGCTCAGCCTGGTAGACGGTGCAATAAGACGGCAAGGCAAGTTTGAGAGCCCGAGTTTCGGTGGTGCCATTCCACAAGGATAGCGCCGCTCCGACTCTGCCCTCAATCTTGCTGCCGTCTGTGAAGATCCTCACAGCAAAGTCGCTGTGGTTTCTGTAGTGTTCCTTGTCTACCAGGCATCCGAACTCCAGGTTAAGGTGGTCCGCGGGGTGTGGAGCCTCTACTGCTGGAGCCATCCGCTCGACCTCCCTGCCTCCCAGCGCGGGCCGGATACCCCCCTCCTGGCCTCGTACAACGCAGCCGCTTCCCGTATACGAAGGTCAAGTGGGACGATCCCAGCCAGCACCAGTGCCGAGTTCAGGGAGACCGAGCGGTAGGCTCTGCATAGCTTCTGTGCGAAACCCCTCTGGACCACGTTAAGCTGTTTTACTACTCCCACTTTTTTGGCGGCAGGTGCCCATGCGCTTGCAGCGTAGAGAATAATTGGTTCGACTACTGCCGTGTAGATGGCGCGGATGATCTCCGGGTTTAGGCCCCAGCTCACTTTTGCCGCCCGTGCCAGCTGTTTGTAGATGTTAACAGCTTTTCTGCATACGTTGGCGACGTGGGTGTTAAAAGTGAGCTGGTGGTCGACGGTGAGCCCCAGCATTTTGATTTCTTTGGACATGCCAATGTCTACCCCGCCCATGTGCAGGAGTGGGACATCGTACTTGAGTTTCCTCGTAATGACCATTGCACAGGTTTTGTGTGGTGCAAATTTGAGCTTATTTCGAATGCCCCACTCCCGAACATACTCGAGGGCGGCATTGGCTTGTCTCTGAACTTCCAATGCTGTGTCACCGTCGAAGATCATAACCACGTCATCGGCGAAAGCCTGGCAGTAGTCTCCCCGCTCCTCCAAACCTTTTAGCAGCGGGTCGAGTAACAAATTCCAGAGGATCGGACCGCCAACAGACCCTTGCACACACCCCTTATTTGTGTCCCTCTGACACTCGGCACCAGCATACCTTACTCTGACACTCCTACCAGTCAAGTAACTGTCTAGCAGCCTCCTGAGATTCACCGGGATCTTTTCCTCAGCCAGTCTGGTCCTGATAGCCGGCCACCACGCGCTATCGAAGGCTCCCTCTATGTCCAGTGATACAACAGTGATCAGCTTCTTTTGACTTAGCTTCCCTTTGATATGTTGTATCATGGTGTAGAGGGAGTCTTCGGTGCTCCTCTGTGGCATGAAACCAAACTGGCGAGTACTAAGCCGCGGGATCAGATGCCACTTCAGCCTTGCTACAAGCATCTTCTCTAGAATTTTGCCTAGGACTGGTAGGAGGCCGATCGGCCTGTATGACTTAGGGGTGGTGTAGGATTCCTTGCCGGGCTTACGGAGGACTACCACCGTTGCCACTTTCCAGGCCCCAGGGAAGTGTCCGTGCTCCAAGCATTTGTTGGCCAGTGCAAGGAACGTCCCTGGGTCCCGGGTGATCTATAGGTTAAGCCGTGCTTGCCTAGGTTGGTCTGTGGATGGGTGACCACCACCCTTACGTATATATACAGAGTTTCCTCCGTGCCTCGGAAAGCACGTTAAGCTGTTGGTCCCGGCTGTCATTTCTCCATCTTTGACAGTCGTTACAGGTAAATAGTCAGTGACCCAAAAAGTCTGACAACCAGTCTTACGAAAGTAGTATCGTATTACCCAGTATGGATTGGGTTGTGGAGGTCAGATAGGCAGTCGCTCCATGTAAAATACTGATACTCAGCTGCATCCGGTTAGACTGGAAGCCGACCCCAACATAGTTGGGAAAAGGCTATAGGCAGATGATGATGATATTATAAATGCCAAAGTCTGTGAGGATATATATTGTATGTATGTATAGATGTTAGTACTCTTTCAAATTTAGCACATATATATTTTATAACGTAGATTAGCACATAGTATACTTTTTATCCCAGTAGTACGATCCCGGGCATAAGCTAGTGCATAATAAATATCTTGTATTTACTAAAGTTACTTCTGTCATACCTTAACTCAAATATATGTGGAAAAATAATATTACCTTTCTGATTACAGCACCTAAGAAGAGCCCGTACAAATAAAGGTACGATTTCACGCAGGTTTCGTACATACCTAAGCGTTCGTAGACATTCCGGGAAAAATAAATGGGACACAGATATTTTCTCGGATTTCGGTACTGATTTCAATGGTTTTCTCACACAAAAGATCTAAATTAAGTAATCGCTGTGACGATTTTTATCAAAGAAAGTTATAATGAAAGTCTTTGATTTGAGCTAAATATTATGTTATTAACTTTAATATGACTTTATTTCACATGAAATTATAACAACGTAACGAACAGTGTAAATAAATTAATTTATGTTGAATTTCAAACTTTTTCATCGGCACCCAATTATAATTGTGTACATACAGTTCAAATCGAAACATTTTAATAAGCGCCCCTCCAACTGAAAATCGCTTACTAAAAGGTACGCAAAAACCTATAATAAGAACGAAAAATATTTTTGCATTCATTCGCCAAAGTAGTAGATGAGAATTTCCCAACGATAATTGACGGTCCCGCCGAGAAATATCGTCTATATAGTGGACGAAGTTTGACGACTGTTGGGAAAATTTTCAAGCTCCTTTTCAAGACATTCACTTGAATACTGAGGACGTTCGACAGCAGACAGCAATTTGTTAGTTTATGCGTAGAAAGCGCCGCCGGGGCCGCGCTCAGCCAGGCGGCGAACAAGTCATATTTTATTAAATACGTACAAACATTTGCATTTAGCTACCGTGTACACTGTATTGTAAAATTTTAAAGTATTTTCCGTGTAATGCATTCAAATGATAAATGTAGTCTCGTATTTTGAATAGAATAAACAGTGTTTTAAATGGATAACCAGAATGGGACGGAATTTTAATACGTGGCAAGACAAAGCTGGGGCTGTAGCTACCTACTTATGTTAGAAGAAAAATTCACATGCTTCTATGAGGTGTTCTAGTTGGTAATAAAGCTAGCTTATTTGCCCGGTGCGGGTTAGTTAGTATAAATTATTAGTAAACGATACAACAGCTTTCTATCAACACATTCACACAACAATTAAATAGTCTGCAGAGATTTAGTCAGATTATGGTTTAACACCATTATTTATAGCCAATAATGATTGCAGGTATTTGGAGCTTTGAGATTTTGGG
The DNA here is from genome assembly GCA_905147715.2 of Xestia xanthographa. Lineage (NCBI taxonomy): Eukaryota > Metazoa > Arthropoda > Insecta > Lepidoptera > Noctuidae > Xestia > Xestia xanthographa. The sequence goes on along the minus strand of LR990642.1, from coordinate 21,758,586 downwards.
CTCATGGCTAAATAATAACAGCCACTCGGGTCGATCTTAGGGTTAAGCCGCGCTTACCTAGGTTGGTCCGTGCATAGGTGACCACCGATTACATACCGAGTTTCCTCCATGTCTCTGAAATCACGGTCACGGCTGTCATTTGTAGATCTTTGACAGTCGTTACGGTATCGTATTACCCAGTAACAACTGGGTTGTAGAAGTCAGATAGGCAGTCGCTTCATGTAAAATACCAGTATTCAGCTGCATCCGTTTAGACTGGAAGCCGACCCCAACATAGTTGGGAAAATGCTAGGCAGATGATGAGTGTTAGCAGGTATTTTGTCAAGTATTTTAATTTTGATATTTATCAACTGTGTTGTATCTTTTCCCAACTATGTTAGGGTCAGCTGTCTAATTGGATGCAGCTGAATACCGGTATAGGGAACGTGCAGGAACTATAGGTGGCAGCACTAAACGACAAAAGAGACACTATGCGGACAGTAAAGGAAACTTATGCTGTCACGCAAATCTCTTCAAAAGTATGTATTATTTTTGATTATGCTAAAAGGTATAAAACATGGGTTTCGGTCTATCAATAATGTTCGTCAGCGTAACATGAATGTTGACCAATATGAATTTTGTATGTTTCGTTTACTTTCTCTGATGAAAATTGTGGTGCATGAAGAAACGGTGGCATAAACAACTTTCTTATTTTCAACACATGTTTTAATGGAAGGGAATCCTTTATTAGCGAGAACAGTATCTCCAGGCTATAACAAATCAATCCACAATCATTTATTATAAGCAATCACTATAACGCCCTCCGTAGCATTTAGATAAAAACTTAGGAAACCACAAGGAGTGCAGCCAATTAAAAACTTTATTGTATAACCATGTTTATAATCTGAGTTCATGTGGAGACTGTTGAGGAATATTCGGTGTGAACTTCAGTGCAGTCTGGAACGCCCTCCGTAGCATTTAGATACAAAACTTATGAAACCACAAGGAGTGCGGCCAACTAAAAACTTTATTGTATACCAATGTTTATATCTGAGCACATGTGGACTCTTTGTTCAACGGTTGAGCAAGGTTGAGGAATATTCGGTGTGAACTTCAGTGCAGTCTAATCCATAATCATTTGTTATAAGCAATCACTAGAACGCCCTCCGTAGCATTTAGATACAAAACTTATGAAACCACAAGGAGTGCAGCCAACTAAAAACTTTATTGTATATCCATGTTTATAATCTGAGTACATGTGGACTCTTTGTTTATCTGTTGAGGAAATATTCGGTGTGAACTTCAGTGCAGTCTAATATGTGTGTTCGCTGAAGTATGGTACGCCAGTACCATTTAATGTTTGCTTGGACGGTTGATTTTGAAGGCTATTGAACTTTTTCAATGCAGAGTGTAACAAAAACAAATTGTGTTCAAATATTTTTCTTACTGCATTTATCCATTTTTTTCGTTTTTCACTTACATGGTATGAGAGTACTATTCTTTGGAAAGTAATAGAATTTTATTAAATTTACGCTATTTGATTAATTTTCATTTTTGTGTCTGTATTGGTACCTACATCCAGAAATGCAACAATGCATTATGATTAGCTAGAATAATCATTTTCAATAATAAAATTAATTCTGTTTACTTGTTTTACATGTCAATGTCAAGTATTAATAGAGCACAAGATTCGGATTGGTGACGCCAGTCGGCAGCACCGTCGTTGTGCACGTTCCCTATTATGGCGACTGCCAAGTTTTTTAATAAGTATTTCTGTAACATTACCAAATACCGTCAACTTTACATGAATTTTAATAGAGCTAGGGAACGAGTACGTCTGTCCAGTTGCTTATACACGTTTTATGTCCCGTTCAAAGCCATCTCCATTTATATGGACCCATATCAATGACCATAAACATGATCATGAATAAGAATGTAGGTTTTATGGATCCCAATATAAATCCGGAGGAGGTGGGTCATTACACCCGCCTCGAGGAGGCGCTCCAAGGGAACAAGTTGCTGATAATAATGACATGTATGGACTTGATTATTCATCAGTGTCTGGACGTGAATATAGCATCTCTTTTCTGTACTTAAGTGTCGTAAAGGTAGCTGGGGATTTCTTCACGAGGATATAGGTAGGTACTCCAATCGCACGCTTATAAAGAAAAAACCCGGCCAAATGAGAAACGGACTCGCGCATGATGGGTTCCGTATCATTGCAGTAGGGGAGGGATCCCGACTTTAAAAATTGAAGGGGCTTAAATTTTTAATTTATTATTTGTTGTTATTATCTGTCATTTTAATTTATTATTTGTTGTTATTATTATCTGTGTTCTTTTCTTTTATACAATTTTATTAATATATATTTTTTGGTTTGGTTTTTTTTTTTTATTTATAACACGGGAACGAGATAAGAGAATTTAATATTACATACTAATGACCATGCAGAGCCTACCTATTAATTACCGGCAGGTCTTAACCTTAAAATTAAGAGGGGAGGAGAACCGGGGAGCGAAACACTTGAATCGTAGATGAACCGTAGCGGCGAGAGGCCTCCCGAGTCAGGCTTGCTACACCCAAGACTCGAGTTGGAAGTGGAAGAAGGCCTGGAGCGGTAGTGACGACGCGTTGTCTCGTTGGTTATAGCCACATCATATTAACCATTTCATTTCCTTTCAATTCATTTCAATTCATTTCAATTCATTTCAATTCATTTCAATTCATTTCAATTCATTTCAATTCATTTCAATTCATTTCAATTCATTTCAATTCATTTCAATTCATTTCAATTCATTTCAATTCATTTCAATTCATTTCAATTCATTTCAATTCATTTCAATTCATTTCAATTCATTTCAATTCATTTCAATTCATTTCCATTCATTTCCATTCATTTCAATTCATTTCAATTCATTTCAATTCATTTCAATTCATTTAAATTCATTTCAATTCATTTCAATTCATTTCAATTCATTTCAATTCATTACCGTTCATTTCCATTCATTTCAATTCATTTCAATTCATTTCAATTAATTTCAATTCACTCCATTCGACTCCACTCGACTCCACACGACTCCAATCGCCTCCACTCGACTTCACTCGACTCTAATCGCCTCCACTCGAGTCCACTAAAATCCACTCTTTTATTTTCTTTTCTTCTTTTCTTTTCTTTTCTTTTATTTTCTTTTCTTGAAGGAATTTGGAGAAGTAGATTCTTGGAAGCTCGAAGGTTACGACTATTGAGAACTGCCCAACACTTTGAAATAAGTCTTACTCCTGAGTCGGATAGGCAACCATTTAAGCTGAGAACGAAAGGAAGAAATGTGATCGTATTTACGAAGGCCAAAATAAATCAAATACAATTGTTGAGGAGTCGATCCACTCGACACCCCTCGACACCACTCGACTCCACTCGACACCACTCGACACCACTCGACACCTTTCGACTCAACTCGACTCCACTCTTTTCTATTCTATTCTATTCTATCCTATCCTATCATATCCCATCCTATCCTATCCTATCCTATCCTATCCTATCCTATCCTATCCTATCCTATCCTATCCTATCCTATTCTATTATATTCTATTCTATGCTATTCTATTCTATTCTATTCTATTCTATTCTAATCTATTATATTCTATTCTTATTTTATTATTTTATTTTATTTAACCAAGGTTAACGACGCAGCCCGAAGAATTGCCAAACGTTGCGTTGGTAGGCCTCCCACTATGTGGACCGATGACCTGTTGAAGGTTGCGGGACCGGTCAATGTAGCGACACTTGGGGGAGGCTTATGTCCAACAGTGGACGTCTTTCAGCTGAAATGATGATGATCGAGAGGCCACGAGAGTCAGGCTAGCTACGCCCAAGATTCGTGTTGGAATCGGAGGGAGGCCTGGAGTGTTAGTAGTGACGACGCGTTGTCTCGTTGGTTATGGCCACATCATGTTAACTTGAAGGGAGGCGGAAACGGGCCTTGTAATTGAGACGAGGGATACGGCTCTCTTGCCACCGTTATTTAAATTATACCAGACTGTTCAACCATGAACATACCATTATTACACGCACCAAATAACAGCATCACAGCGTCAGCATTAAGAGCGACATACATACGTTCTACGCGCCGGCAACACCAGCACACCGTCAGCGCTAAGAGGTGGCCTACTGAGATCTTCGCTTCATCGGCTCGATACACACACGACACACATGTAAATAGGTATCAATGTGTATTGACCACAAAAATTGTATATAATTAAGTTTATTATTGTAATTAAATTAGTCATCAAGCTGGAGTCGAGTGTGATTTATCTCCTATACCTCCTCTTACTGTGGCCAAGACACCTTTAGCCATCATCGGTCCTATGAGTCTGTGGGATCGGCAGTAAGAAAACCATTTCCTGTGTACATTGCACGACGTACACAAAACCCTCTTCCTACCCAAATTCCGTCTGTTACCGTAGGTCTCCTTGTGACAGACTTCCCTCTCATATAACCAACGTAACCTACGTTTGGTGTGGTTTGTATGGTAGGCTAGGGCGTTAGGGTAACTTATTAGGGTGCTAGGTAGGTAATTACTATAGGGCTAGGATAACTAGGGTGCTAGGTAGTTACTGTAGGGCTAGGGTTGGCGTCAGTTGGGCTTTAATTACTGTTCCAGGCTCAATTGTCTCAACCGTAGTCACATTGTACGCACCAGGAATAACGGCCGTACTAAGCTGTAAGTCCCGGTGTGTACAATTTTGGTCCTTCGAGCGATTTTAGGGAATCAGGGAGCGTGTGTAATCGGTACTTTAACATAGTAACGTTTATATATATAAAATTCAACAAATATAAAACGTTCGTCTTTTTGTCCAACACCAATATTGGCTGAGTAACGTTTAGACGTACTTCGAACTAGCGTACTCAGCAGGCGCTAGTAAAGACTGACATACTAATACGTCATTTGAACGATAGCGAATCGGAATTCGGTACCAACAAACGGGTTCATCGATATTTTGAGAAGTAACACATATAGTATCAAAGGGCAGTAAAGATGGACGTACAAGAGATAAACGAAGTTATACGAAGCCAAGAAGCAGATTACAATGAACTAAGACAAATATTCACCAACATCAAGAAAGACTCAGCATCAAGGAAGACTCTAAGATATATCACGGAGAGGAAAACTCGACTCACAGAAGTATTTACTAGAACGTCCAAAAACCATTTACTACTACAAGACCAAGATGTGTTGTGTGATCACAAATACATCACTACCAACTACTTTGGGTCTATCAACACACTGTATACGCAGGCTATTGAATACCTGTTAAAGTGTGAGAAAAGACTACAGGTGGTAAACCAACTATATGAGCCAGAAGATTTACAACCCGAAGAGGAAGAAGGAGTTAGTTCACCCAAACTATTTATTCAACTATTTCGGATTAATCAGATGCAGAAAAAGTTACAGTCGGCAACTCAATTAATTACCGAAGAGAAAGCAAGTTGGTACTTAGAATCTGTATTGACTACTTTGCAGAAACAATGGCAAGAAATTGAAGAAACACATGTACTCATTCTAATGGAAGATAGTACGTTGGAACACAGCTATTTTCAAGAAAAGATGTTTGAGAGAACGCAAACGGAATTCGACCTTGTGATGGAAAGATTATTTGGAATAATAGGTCAAAAATCGACACACAACAATCATAAAACGTCGGTCAAGTTACCACAAATAATAATTCCAACATTCAGTGGAAGTTATGAGTCATGGAATTCCTTTTATGATTTATTCTTGAAAATAGTACACGAAGATAAATCGTTGAGTGACACAGAAAAAATGCAGTATTTAAAAACGCATGTACGAGGTGACGCCGCTAAGCTGATCAAGCATTTAACAGTTTGTGACGTAAATTACATAACTGCATGGAATTTGTTGACAAGACGATACAAAAATGACAGACTAATCATTACTAAGCATATTGATAATATTCTAAGTATATCGAAAATAAAGAAAAGTAATGCCGCGAACTTAAAAAATCTCCATGATACATTCAACGAAAACCTAGAGGCACTAAAAAGTCAAAACATCGACATTTCAACTTGGGACCCTATTTTGACGAGAATACTTAGTAGAATATGGGACTCAGAAACTGATGAAAAATACGAACATCAACTAATAGAGCCTAACAAAGTACAAGAGTTTTCGGCAATGATGCAATTCTTAGAAAAAAGGTTTAAGTGTCTGGAAACTTCAAGCACTCTGAGGGAAGAAGCGTTTGTTTACAGATCGCGCCATGAGTCATCAAATTCAACTAACAAACAAGTAGATCAACGTATATGCTGGTTTTGCCAAAGTCGCGAACACAGCATTTATCAATGTACTGGTTTTAAAACGCTATCAGTTCAAGAACGCAATAACATCGTAAACGAAAAACAGAAGTGCAAAAACTGTTTGACTCATGAAACGTCGGTAAAATGTCACAGTGATAAAAGTTGTGGATACTGTGGGAAAAGAGGGCATCATTCCTATTTACACCATCATAACAATAATATTCCGACAAGACACGCAAAAAGTGAGCCAAACAAGGAGAATTTGACGACCCCATCTACAAGTAAATCCATGAAAAAAACTGTGTCCAATATGTCAACTATTAACAAAACAAATATACCAAAAACCACACTACTAGCGACGGCCTTAATAAAAGCTCACTCGTCGGACGGGACATCGCATTTATTAAGGGTTCTATGTGATCAGGGTTCAGAGGCATCATTCTGTACAGAAGAGGTTGCCCAACTATTGGCATACCCACGTATTAAGATACATACAGAAGTGATCGGGATTGCTGACGAAAAACCTAAAACATCGAAGAACTCTGTCAATGTCATGCTACAGCCAAGATTTCCGAGCGAATATAGGTTACCAGTCACACTTATAATACTACCAAAACTAACTGGCTGTTTACCAGAGAAAAATTTACCAGAACTAAAGTCAGATTGTTTACAAAATAAACTATTTGCCGATCCTACATACTACAAAAGAGGCCCAATAGATATAATATTGGGGGCTCAAGAATATAGCGACTTACTACTAAACGGATTACACAAGGTGCAAGACGGAATCATCGCTCAAAATACCGAATTTGGGTGGATTTTATCCGGGATTTGCGGCGATACCACAAAAACTAACACAGTTATCAGTATGATGACACGGACTACAGAAGTTCAACAACTAAACAAGTTTTGGGAATTAGAAGAAATTCCTGAAAAATACCAAATAACCACCGAGGATCAGGCGTGTGAAAACTATTACCAACAAACAACTATAAGAAATCCAGATGGGACATACACAGTGAAACTTCCATTCAAGAATCATAGCGTAGATTATGGGAATTCGCGCAAAAAAGCTATTGCAAGACTATTACAATTAGAACGGAAGTTCGACAAGGATGAAAACTTACGGAAAAAATACCAAGAGTTTCTCAATGAGTACTTAGAAATGGGCCACATGAGGAAAGTATCTAGTACTGACTATTACCACGGCAAATACTATATACCACATCAACCAGTCATTAGAGAAGATTCACTAACTACTAAGCTACGAGTAGTATTTGATGCGTCGAGCAAGTCAAGTACTAACATAAGTCTAAACGATAATATGTTTACGGGACCAAGACTACAGCAAGAATTAGCAGTTATACTGTTACGTTGGCGTAAACACAAGATAGCATTTATGGCGGACATCGAAAAAATGTACCGATACATAAATATTAACCAAGAAGACTACTCCTACCAACGAATAGTATGGAGGAATTCACCGAAACATATGATCGACGAATACGAATTAACTACTGTGACGTATGGAACTGCAGCTGCCCCATACTTAGCGATTAAGACGCTACAACAACTCGCTGCTGATGAAGAAGCGAACTACCCAATAGCCTGCCAAAGGACTCTCCAGGACTTCTACGTGGATGATATTTTGTCAGGAGATACGAATGTTGAGGCAGCAAAATTTTTACAAGAAAACTTAATAAATATGCTACGTAAAGGCGGATTCAAGCTACGCAAATGGTCGTCTAACAGTGCTGAATTGTTAGAAAATATACCTAACGAGAGCAAAGACGACCAAGTGATGAAAATACCGCTAGATGAAACTAGAAAATCCTTGGGAGTATTGTGGTCACCATTAGAGGATAGTTTCTGGTTTCAGATTACTATCAATCAAAATGAAAAACCAACAAAACGATTTATTTTATCGGAAATCGCTAAGATATTTGATCCTCTGGGATGGTTAGCACCTGTTGTCATAAATATGAAACTCATGATTCAGGAACTTTGGACAAATGGCACAGAGTGGGATCAGCCCGTAGAGGAAACTATTAAAACAAGGTGGATTGAATTACAAAAACAACTAAAGACTATTGAAAAGATTTCCATCCCAAGATGGTGTCATTTTTCAAATGAATCAAGAGTCGAGCTGCATGGCTTTAGTGATGCTTCTGAAAAAGCATACGGTGCAGTAATATACTGTCGGATACAAAATAATAACACATTTAACGTAACCCTTTTGCAAGCTAAGTCAAAGGTAGCGCCAAAAAAGCAGAAAACTACATTACCAAAGTTGGAGTTATGTGCTGCACTATTATTAACCCAATTGATGGGAAAAGTTATTACTGGAATGGAAATGCAAATTACAAATATTTATTGTTGGACGGACTCCATGATTACTCTCGGCTGGATCAAGGGTGAAGCTGAGCGATGGAAGACGTTCGTAGCTAATAGGGTATCTGAAATACAAAGAACATTACCAGAAGCAAAATGGAGTTATGTAAATACATTACAAAATCCAGCTGACCTAATTACAAGAGGCATTGCACCAAATAAATTACAAAACTTATCACAATGGTGGAATGGACCAGAGTGGTTAAAAAGTGATAAAATGCCAAGTACGAAAACTGTACCACAGATATGTGAGGAGATTAAACGATGTTATCATATAGCTATTATACCAAAAAACGAAATCTGGAAGAGGTTCTCAAGCTTCCAACGGATGATACGAGTTCTATCATATTGCTACAGATTCGTGAATAAACAAGAATACAAGAAACCATTAAGTTGTAAGGAAATTAATTCAACAACTAAAAAACTCCTCCGCTTAGTGCAACAAGAAGTATTTGCTGAGGAGTACAAAACAATTAGAACCGGACAATCATTGAAGAAAGGAAACAGGTTGTCATGCCTAGATCCGTTTATTGACGATGAAGGCGTACTGCGAGTAGGAGGAAGACTACAAAACTCCAATTTACCATACGAGCAAAAACATCCAATTTTGTTAACTCATGACCATCACGTAACATTAATCATAATTCGTGATGCTCATTTAACCACATTACATGGAGGAAATAATATGACATTAGCGTATATAAGACAGAAATATTGGATACTAGGAGGAAAGCGAGCAGTGAAAAGTAGTATTAGAAAATGTGTAAAGTGTACTAGATACAGATCATCCACCGCCTCACAAAAAATGGGCTCATTACCAAAACCAAGAGTGACGGAATCGTACCCATTCAGTCACACAGGTGTGGATTATGCTGGGCCAATATCAGTGAGGACAATGAAAGGAAGGGGTCATAAATCTTACAAAGGCTACATTGCGATATTTGTTTGCCTATCCACGAAAGCGGTACATTTGGAGCTGGTAGGTGACTTATCAGCAGAAACCTTCATAGCAGCACTACGGAGGTTTATGGCTCGCAGAGGTCCAGTATCACACATGTATAGTGATAACGCGACGAATTTCGTAGGCACTGCCAATTACTTGTATAAAGAAATGTTAGACATAACACAGTCTGACGACTTTCAAAACACGTTGACCAATATTGGAACACAATGGCACTTCATTCCTCCATCATCCCCCCACTTCGGAGGGATTTGGGAAGCAGGAGTAAAATCTATGAAACACCATTTGCGTAGAGTGATAGGAGAGCAGACACTAACTTATGAAGAAATGAGCACGTTCTTACACCAAACTGAAGCATGTCTAAACTCAAGACCATTATGTGCACTAAGTGAAGATATAAACGATAATATCGTGTTAACACCAAGTCATTTTCTAATAGGAAGAGAAGCGGTAGGGGTACCAGACCCGCTATCGGAAACTAATACAGATCACATAAACAGATGGAAACAGATCCAAAAAATGAAAAAAGATTTCTGGAAAAGCTGGACTAAAGATTATTTACACCAACTTCAACAAAGGTACAAATGGAAAACTAATCAAGGAAACTTGTCGGTTGGAACTCTAGTAATTATAAAAGATGAAAAAGTTTCTCCCAGCAAATGGCCACTTGCAAAAATAAAGGAAATACATACGGGTAAAGACGACTTATCCCGAGTAGTGACACTTCAAAAGTCGTCAGGAACAACTCAAAAACGATCAATTCACACATTAATACCTTTGCCAATTGAAACAAATACGGGTAGTAGTAGTGATGAACCTAAGCAGTCAATACAAACAAATACTGTTACAATCCTAAGAAAAACCAAAACTAATCAACCCAAACAATGTAATAAAATATCCAAATGGTTCACGTTGCTACTCATCATGTTACAAATATTGGGGTCAGCAAAATCGACTACAACGACGTACTCTGTAAAAACGGTACCATCAGGATTTTATGTTGAAAAAATAGGAACAGCAAGCATTGACAGAGGAATATTTAGGATAGAAATAAATTATGAAAAACAACACCTAGAGCAAGACCTTGTCAAAATAAAAACAATGACGTCACAATTCAGTCAACTATGTACAAATGCGGAACAAATAACAGCTTCCGGATTTTGCAAACAATTACACCACCATTTGTTAGAAGAAGCATCAAAATTTGAGCGAACTAAAGAATATTTGACAGAAGTGAACCAGACTAGGAAGAAAAGGGGAATATGGGGAGAGTTACTAACTGCTATCTTCGGAGTGAATGATGAGGCATACCGAGATATAGACACATTAAATTTAAACCAAAAAAAATTAATTGAAGCTGCCAACCATCAAACCAAATTCATGATATCAACAATCTCACAAGTAAACAAAACTGAAGAAAGAATAAAACAGAAACTTATAGGATTTCAAACTAAACTAAACCAAGTCATCGGTTACATCGAGAATAACAACCATTGGTTCAGTACAGTCGACCACAACAGTGTAAACATACGTGTTATGCAGACTTACCAACTAGCGTATAATTACATGGAAGAAATCATGGATTATTACAACGGGTTATTAGAGATATACTTAACCAAGGCGACAGTATATAGTGTTTTATCACCAAAGAACGTCACTGACCTGATATCATCAGCAAACAAAAAATTACCATCTAAACTAAGAATTGTTCAACAACAGTTACTAGAAACCAAGATATATGAGAACAAGACTCATATAAAAGTATACGCCTATTTTCCTATACAAGAGATAACTAAATATACTTTAATGTATGTTACACCAGTCCCGAAGATTAACTCTGACAAGTCTGCCCAAAGTATAGAAGTACCTAAAGCTTACATAGGGTTAGATTACAACAACGAAATGTATTTTGACTTGAACTATGAGGAGTTCAAACGTTGTTTAGAATGGACTAACCATTTTATTTGCTTTCCTGGGGCCGTGAAAAACATGCAATTAAAAGAAAATTGCATTGTAGACCAACTTTTCAAAAACCAGACACATACGAAATGTCCGACTAAAACATATTATTTATCCAATAAAATAATATGGAAACAACTTTACATGCCAAACACTTGGTTATTCATTGTACGAGATCGGGTTACAACGTCAATACTTTGTGATGGACAAAGAGAAGAAGTTGAGCTTCAAAACGTTGGTGTAATACGAATCGCAGATAACTGCATTATTAAAACAACTAATAACATATTAACTGCCAAAAGAATTATTTCAGTACCGATTGTAACATCATACTCAAAACAAATAGACTTTCCCATAACAACGCACATGGTGACTAAATCCATGCTAAACATTACCAAAGAAGAAGAAGTTGTAGATAACTCAAAAGATATTTTTCAGAATCTAGTTAATCAAGAAAATGCTTTACAAACCGAATTAGATAGTACTATTTGGAATCAAATTAGTTCTCACGCATACTTAACTAGTGCGATATCTTGTATAATCATGTTTTTAATCTTTTTGTTTTTAGTTTGCTACGGCCCAGCTATACTGAGATGGGTTCGAGTCACAGTGCAGCACAAGACCAGAAGGACAAGTCCCGAGCCAGTGAACCAACCAGCAAGAGAACCAAATTCACTTGCTGCCAACAAGACAACTAAACCAACAACAGGCCAACCAACTATTACAACGGAACCTATGTATAGTTTACCACATCAACACGAAAATATTGAATTATACCAACTGGAGCCTAGGTCCTGAGAGGCGCCAGAATGTTCAACCATGAACATACCATTATTACACGCACCAAATAACAGCATCACAGCGTCAGCATTAAGAGCGACATACATACGTTCTACGCGCCGGCAACACCAGCACACCGTCAGCGCTAAGAGGTGGCCTACTGAGATCTTCGCTTCATCGGCTCGATACACACACGACACACATGTAAATAGGTATCAATGTGTATTGACCACAAAAATTGTATATAATTAAGTTTATTATTGTAATTAAATTAGTCATCAAGCTGGAGTCGAGTGTGATTTATCTCCTATACCTCCTCTTACTGTGGCCAAGACACCTTTAGCCATCATCGGTCCTATGAGTCTGTGGGATCGGCAGTAAGAAAACCATTTCCTGTGTACATTGCACGACGTACACAAAACCCTCTTCCTACCCAAATTCCGTCTGTTACCGTAGGTCTCCTTGTGACAGACTTCCCTCTCATATAACCAACGTAACCTACGTTTGGTGTGGTTTGTATGGTAGGCTAGGGCGTTAGGGTAACTTATTAGGGTGCTAGGTAGGTAATTACTATAGGGCTAGGATAACTAGGGTGCTAGGTAGTTACTGTAGGGCTAGGGTTGGCGTCAGTTGGGCTTTAATTACTGTTCCAGGCTCAATTGTCTCAACCGTAGTCACATTGTACGCACCAGGAATAACGGCCGTACTAAGCTGTAAGTCCCGGTGTGTACACAGACTTAGAAAGTTTATCTCAGCTCTATCCGTAGACTGAATTTTCAAGCGCTCCCCGTCATCTACAGGTTTTTATAATTTTGACGAGATTGTTCTAGAGCATAATAGAAGAATAAAATGGTTTTGAAGGTCCAACATCAATTATAGCGGCAACAGAAATACACAAATTCTGTGAAAATTTCAACTGTCCACCTATTACGGATCATGAGATACTGCCCCCTGACAGACAGACACACAGACGGATGGACAGCGGGGGCTTAGTAATAGGGTCCTGTTGGTTACCCTTCGGGTACGGTACCTTGGAGAAGGGTCACCAATTCTTAGCGTTTTCTTTATCGTGTGGTCAGTGCCTAACCGCCACTAGTAACTAATAGGGAATATAATTCGACGACCCGATTGGCGCAGCGGTAGTGAGGCTGCCTTACGTTCTTAGGGTCCCGGGTTCGAATCCCGGTAAGAGCAAATGTTTGTGTGATGAGCATGGACATTTGTTTCCTAGTCATGGATGTTTATATGTATATTAAGTATGTATTTACAACAAAAAGTATCTATGTAGTATATCAACTATCTGGTGTCCACGACACAAGCCTCGTTGTTTAGTGTGGCACTAGATGGCACTGTGTGTTAATGTCCAGTGATATTTATTAATTTATTTATATTTAATATGCATGAAATTCAAAACTCTTTTTATTTATGTAAAATGCCTTGTATTGGTACATAAAAACATTGTGGTACACTTGTTTAAGTTTGTAATACATCTCTTATTTTACAATTTACTGTTTTATGTAGCATGTTTTTGGTGAAACGGAACGCACTCTCAAAACGTATTGTCCTCGATAACGCCGGTATTGACGTCAAAGTCCATTGTGTCAAAAAATACTTCTATTTGAAAAGTTTCACTAAAAAATTATTATAATATTGTTATTGCAAGTTGACTTGAATAAAGCACATATTACTAAAATTATTTTATTAAAGCCAAAAAAAATGATGTAAACAAGGCAGATTGTGGATAATGACGTCACATCATGGCCGCGACAGCTACGGACGTTTGAACTGGCGTAGAAAATTGTAGGAGCTTAATATTATTTTTGTGCAACAAACAGTTATAGTTGAACTTAACTTTTAATACTTTTCTTGGGTTGATAGTACTGTATTTTATTGATGTAAGTGGAGAAAAAATTACGTGCATATTCCCTATTCTAAGCGTGGGGGTTGCGTCCCTGCCGGGGTTGCGACCTGCCGGGGTTGCGGGACTGTTCGAAAGAGATACCGTAGCCCCGGAACACAAAGGGCGATGAAGGAACATGGATGGGTTTTAGTCAGTAAAAGTCTGACACTCCCTCCTGCTCCGCCCAGAGCGGGAGAAGTAATTTGATGATTTCCCATCCGAAAAAAAAAAAAAAAATGGTGAAGCAATATACCTACACCTATTTTGAAACATAAATAAATAGACTCCTAAAAACCTAAGTATTGAGTCTACTTAGGTTTTTTTGGAATCTGTTTATTACTTATCAAAAAATACCAACATCATATCCTGTTATCCTTTTATTTCTCACTAGAACTGTTTTTAAAAACGATTATTCCCTGAGTAAAAGCAATATTTTTAAATTAAAACTGTTGCTTTTGGTGTGGTTTTAGCCGAGTTTTAAGCTACGTAGCCTCAAAAATCGCGAGTCGGAAAAATAATGCGATTGTAGTCGTAAAACTCGTAAAACAACTACGCAGCTGTCCCGTGTCCTCTTTATTTTATTACTCTTTTCCGTGTGCCCGTTTATAGTGGCCCAGTGTGGTGCCTACGGGAATTGGCGTATACGATAATGCTTATAATAGCTGGAAGAAACTAGATAGCCATGACACAAAACCGCCAAAAATTTTGAGATTTGGAAGAGTCTAGTAGAAGTAGAAGAAGTATCTACACTCAGCATTGGGTGGCCAAGGGTTGAAGAAGAACCGGGGTTGAGGGACTGTTCGAAAGAGATACCGTGGCCCCGGAACACAAAGGGCGATGAAGGAACATGGATGGGTTTTAGTCAGTAAAAGTCTGCTCCGCCCAGAGCGGGAGAAGTCATTTGATGATTTTCCATCCGAAAAAAAAAGGGTTGATGAAGAATAAGAAGGATAATGCTAATCGCCAGCAGTGAGTGGGCTGATAGATAGCCGAGAAATTATTAACCCGACTGCAAAAGAAGGGTTATGTTTTTTATGCTTTTCTTAGCTGAAGCCCAGCCTTCATCCGCTATCTGTTAGTAAAAGCCCCGTCAAAATCGGTTTTGCAGAACAAACAAACAAAATTAATTAAATATAAATAGGTACCTACTGGTCTACTACCGTATCTATAGGTATGTACATTTTCATATGGATTCAATAACTTTTTGAATTTACAAACAGACACTTTAATTTTATTTATTTGTATAGATTGGTGTGTTAGGTAGATCTTCAGCTCCTCAGAGAAATCTGTAAAGAAAATTAAACATTTCAGCCAAAATAATATATTCCAACAAAAATAAGTCGAGGCAATAAAGAAAATCACAATTCTGTTCACCGAACCAATCACAAACTTTTCATCACTATAATTTTATTGACCTATGACACTAACTTCATGTTATACAAACTAGGACACTTACCCTAAAACGGCGGTAATATCAAGTAGAAAAATCTTCGTCCAAAATCTATCGGTCGTAGACATGAATCTGTTATTGCATTGAGAGGCCATATCGATTTCTTAATACAATTTACCTTGAGCATGGATTTGGCAACAACAATGTTGGCATAAAACTATAGACTATATAAGTATAGAGATAATAATACCATGGTTGTAACAAAGGGTACTAAAGGTTTCAGGTTCATTTGAGGTTTACAGTTCTGTGCACTACTTCTACTCCTATATAAGTACAGTCGAGAAAACGGATAAGTAACCAGGGCCGGCAGTCTCGACAGAGATAACGACAAAATCAAACTTTCAATCGCTGATTACTAACGAATAAAATCGGTTGCAATAATAATGCTTGTGAAAATCGCATCTTAGATGTAAAGACTTGCGTTACTGGCAAGCATCAATAATGTAACCGAATTTATTCGTTAGTAATTAGCAATGAAAAGTTAGCGAATTTGTCGCTATCTATGTCGAGACTGCCTGCCCAGGCAGCTATTTACAATACCGTTAATACAACGATCTTTTGAAAATGACTGTCACACAGGCAAGACGGACAAAGACCTTTTACCTAGATTTGTATAGTGATTATCATGTATTGCTGAGTACTGTGTTAAATCTTTTAGTATAATGTTTAGACGACACATTATGTCGTCTAAACTTACATAATATTTCACGCGCGTAGTTCCCGTTCCCGTGGGAGTACGGTGATAAAATATAGCTTATGTTACTCGCTGATAATGTAGCTACCCATTGCAGAAAGAATTTTTCAAATCGGTCCAGAATTTTTTAAGTTTATTCGTTACATGCAAAAATACAAATCTTTCCTCTTTATAATATTACTAGCTACCTTGCGGCTTTGCCTGCCCGCAAATTATATACTAAAACCTTCCTCTTGAATCACTCCGTCTATTAAAAAATCCGCATTGTAATCCGTCGCGTAGTTTTAAAGATCTAAGCATACATAGGGACAGACGCGGCGGGTGACTTTGTTTTTTATTGTGATGATATTATTTTATAATAGTATGTAGTATAGAAAGACGTAAAATGCTTGTTTGTTTCAGTAAGCGATTACAAAAAATCTATCACTGAGAGAAGGCTACTTATAGTTATATAGTTTGATTTCGACACGGACGGAATTCGCGGACGTTTATGAAACATACCAACATAATAAAATAGAACGTCTTTGTAATAGCAGGTTACTTATCAATTTTGTGTACTGTACACATGAATGACACAAGTTTTTATACGTTGGAGATAAAAATGTAGTCTCAGCACCTCTGGAAGCAAGGTGTTGAGAAAACAAGTTAGTTTCAACATACAATAGAGTTTGTGTGTGCGTATGTACGCCTGAGTGCATCGTTCAATGTTTTTACGATTGTGCCAAGGAAAGCTCTAACAAAGTAAGACGGTGTATGGCGTAAGCACTAATGTAAAAAAGTACATTTTGTTCTGATATGTTTCTATTCAAGTATTCAGTATTATATTTTTTTCAACATTAACTGGAAATACAGAGATAATATTTGACATAACATAACGCTTCTAATCCCCAAAGAGTTAGCCGGAGGAGTACCTATAAGTATAAGTATAGGGGGCTAGCCTATTGCCATCAACCGGGCGGAAATCCAGAATCCGTAGCTGTTACTGAGAAATTCCTGATTGAAAAATCCCAATAACGCTTTGCCCTTTCTGGATATCGAACCCAGAACCTCATGCTCAACAGTCGTGCTTGCGACCACAAGACGGTCAATTTTTGACTCATCATCATCAGCCTATAATATTCCCACTGCTGGGACAAGGCCTTCTCTCAATTCACCACGCGGGCCCAGTGCGGATTGGTAGATGTCACATGTCTTCGAATTTTTGGTTCTAGGACATGCCGGTTTCCTCACGATGTTTTCCTTCACCGTCTCGAGAGCAGTGGTGATGAAATAAATTACACAAAGTAATGCGCCTGTCTGGGTTCGAATTCACGACTTACTGTTCATAAATCGGGGCCGCCACCACTGGGCCACCGCTGCTCTCAATTTTTGACTAATCAAAATATATTATTTCCTATCCTTTCACAAATAAAGGCTTCCAACAAATAATCCATGTTCCGTTTAGCTTTGATCAACCTTAAAGAAACATTTAGCCAATGGCATTACCTACTCACCCTAAAAATATAGAAAAACCGTGTCAAGCTAACGTTTTACACAAAGAGACAAACACAGTATCTTCGATTAAACTCGATTGATACAAGCTACAGCTTGTTAAAGTTAATGATCGGATTAACAAGCTGTCATTACACGAGTGAATGGAGCGCAAATTGTAAATTCCCTCAAACCAAACTCGAATCAAAATGTTTCGTTGCGAGATGAAAGGAATATTGTGTGTTAGTAGATAACGTAAGCAGATATAATCAGGTCATGGATTCATTACTCGCAGTGTGCTACTAGACTAATTATTGCTATATTGTAATTGTATTGTATTGTATTGTATAGTGGGCTGGTGTCCGCAACTCCACGTCAAAGCGCGTATTTTGCGTACGGGTGGGAATTTTATTCGATCCACCCTAACTCCCCGAGAAAGGCCAGCAGCGCCTTGGTGTTGCTGGCAATCTCGCGGAGAGTACCTGGGTTACCGAAGTACTTTGCCCTGTATGTTGCAACCACTGGGCAGTGCAGAAGCACGTGGACTGCTGTCTCGTCTTCCTCCATGCAGGCACGGCACAGGGGGCCTGTTGCTGTTGCTGTTCTATTGCTTAAAGTTTTTACTATTTTTAAGTAAATTCCCTATAAGTCTTATTTCGTTTCTCAAAGATTTAAAAAATGGGCCCTCAATCCAGATGCACACCGGATTGAGTGGTCCACAACCTTCCTGGCTAAGATGGCAGATGCCGCCAGGGAAATGCCCATGCATTCTGCCTGAAATACCGTGTTGTGGGCCCCCAGAGGTTTGGCTATCAGGATGTTGAGATCCTCGGAGAAGACTCCAGCACCTGTGCCAGTACCTGTTTTAGATCCATCCGTGAAGATCCGTAGTTCCGCGGGGTTTAATCCCTCGCAGTGGTGATCCTCGTGGAGCTGGATTTTGTACTTCTTATCGAATACGAATTGTTTTGGTATCTGATCGTTTATTGCTTTCGTCAGGGGGAACTCGTTGCGGAATCCCTCCAGTACCGCGGTGTGCTGTGTTTCTTTCTTACCCCAGAGTTGCATGTTGTATTAAGGCGTACACCGTCATCGTCGCTTCCTGCTGTATGAACAGATGAAGCGGTGGGAGCCCCAGCATGGCTTCGAGAGCCGCGGTCGGGGTCCTCATGCAGCTTGTGATCGCTATGCAGGCAAACCTTTGCATGCGTTGCAGTTTGATGGAGGCTGTAGTTAGTTTGGTGCGGGGCCACCAGACCACTGCCCCATAAGTGATCATAGGTCGGATTACCGCGCAGTATAACCAAAGTATAATTTTAGGGGATAGGCCCCACCTCTTACTTATCATCCTACTGCATTGCCAAAAGGTGATGCAGGCCCTGTTTATTTTATTATCTAAGTGACTACTCCAATTTAACTTACTGTCCAGGATGACTCCCAGATATTTGATCTCGTCGGCTAACTGGAGTTCTGTATCGAAAAGTTTGGGTAGGCGATCAGGGCCTAGTGTTCGTTTTTGGGTAAACATGACTAGTTCAGTTTTCGTGAGGTTCACTGAGAGATCGAACTCTCTGCACCACCGCTCAACGATGCGTAGTGTTTGTTGAGTGAGGTTGCAGATTGTCCCCGTCACTTTACCTGAAATGAGGATAGCGAGGTCGTCAGCATACCCTATTGTGTAGAAATGGTTCCCGTTGAGTTTTGTGATGAGATCATTTATCACCAGATTCCAGAGGAGCGGGGATAGTACTCCACCTTGGGGGCAGCCTCTGGCTATCAAGGCCATCTGCTGTTCCCCTTCAAGTCGAACCATTCGTTTGCTTAACATATTGGTGATCCAGTCTGTCAGTACCTGTTCTACTCCGTGACGGGAGAGCGCGGTGTTGATGCTGGCGAAGTTTGTTTTATCGAAGGCTCCTTCGATGTCTATGAAGGTGCCCAGGCAGATGCCCTTCTGGTGGATCTCCTCTTCTATCCGGCCGACCACCCACTAGATGGAGGGCGGATTCAGTGGACTTGCCCGAGCTGTATGCGTGTTGGTTAGTGTGGAGTGGGATAGTTTTCAAAACGCCGTCCCTCAGCTCTCTCTTCTAAATTCTCTCCAAAGTTTTAAGGAGAAAAGAGGTCAGGCTGATTGGTCGGTGGTGTTTGGCGTTGGTATAGTCACTCTTACCTGGCTTAGGAATGAATATGACTTTCACTTCCATCCATCCTTTTGGAACGTATCTGAAGGCCAGGCACGCTCTCATTATGGGTACCAGTCTATTGGCGACAGAGGTCCCACCCCACTGCAGTAAGGCAGGAAAGACCCCGTCCGGACCGGCCGCCTTGAAAGGATGGAAGCACCGGATCGCCCAATGGAGTTTTTCCAGCGTGACGACTTTGTGTGCATAGCGCCAGTCGTTTTCTGACGGTGTTTGAGTTACCTCTGTCCAGTCGATAGCCTGTGTGAAAGCACAGCCTGGGAAGTGAGTTTCAATAAGGACGCGCGTCGCCTCTTCTGGTGAAGTGGTAAGTGTGTTGTCGGGTTTACGGAGGACAGCAGGCCCAGTCGGGTTCTGCTGTGCCAATATTTTCCTTACCCTGTTTGCTTGTTGGCAGGATTCGATGTTGCCACAGTATTTGCGCCATCCAGTGGAGCTCCTGAATCTGATGCATTTTTTATATGATTTTTTGGCCGCGTAGTACGCGTCCCAATCCTCATCAGCACAGGTGTTCATGGCTCTGTTCAGGGCTGACCTTACCTTCCCGCACTTACGTTCCAGATCCGCTCCCCACCATGGTTGTTTCCCTGGTGTTGTGGGCGGAGTGGTCTCGGGGCAGGATGACTGGTAGCTGTCTAGCATTGATTTCGTGAGATGACTTACACGCTCGTCGATCTGCTGCGTGTCCTCGTAGGTCATTCCGTAGTTTATTGACGCAAGTTTGGTTTCGAGGATGCGTGTATAAGCAGCACGGTCAGTGTTTCGCGGGTTTCGCCGTGGCAGTGTTGGTGTCACACAGACCTGAATATCGAAGCGGACCCACCTGTGGTCCGAGCAGGAGGCCTCCTTAGAGACCTGCCAGCCGGTGGTGATGGCCGCTGCACCCTCCGATGCCAGAGTGAGGTCTATGATTGTTTGGCTACGTCTGTTTACGAAGGTTGGTTCGGAACCTGTATTTAGTAGGGTTAGGTTAGTTGTAAATAAGTAATCTACTAGCGCCTTACCCCTTGCATTTTGTGTGTCCATGCCCCACAGAGGGTGATGAGCGTTCGCATCGGCGCCTATGACAACCTCCAGCCCAGTGCTCTTGCAGTACGTCACGAGGCGGGCGAGATCATGCGGCGGCGGCTCTTCTACCTCGGGCATGTAAACGGAGGCGAAGACCATAGTTGCTACTGTGTCCCCCCGCTGTATCAGTAGCCTAGCTGCAGAGACATCCCTGCAACAGAAATCTGTTAGTGGCTCTGTTTTTATGTTACGTGTCACATAGATGCACGATCTTGGTTTATCATGATCTGTACTAACTAAGAGCTTATCACCAAGATTGGAGAGTCCTTGTATTTGGCCCGCCCTAATCCACGGCTCTTGAATCAAGGCAATGGCCGTATGTTGTACCTCCAGCCACTTCCACAGCTGAGCCGTCGCGGTCTGACTGTGGTGGAGGTTGGCAGGACCTTATAGGTCAACGAAGGGACGTCATCACTGGACGTTCCTTCCTCGTCACCTGCCAGCCGCAGCCCGGCAAAAAGTTTGCCCGCGTCGAAGCCCCCCAGGTCAGAGGCCGAGGACAGGATTATGTCCTCGAGCTCCTCCCCCGAGTGGACGGCGCCCACGCTAGCGGTGGTAGGGGCGGCTGGCGCTGCTACTGCAGGCTCAACCGCGGGTGTTTCCGCGGTGTTTGTTGGAGGGGGAGTTGCCTCCTCCACCTGTGTCCCAGCGCTGGCTTCGGCGCCCGGATATCCCTGAGGGACGTCGACAAATCTGCCGTTCGGACCCTGGAACTTAACGTACACCGTCCCTGCACCAAATGAGAGACGGCGTTCGGCTTCCATCAGGGTCGGAATTTGGTCCTCAGGGACCCCGACCATCACGAACCACGCTTCGGCCTGTTTGTTGGCGCCCAGCAACACCCACTCCTTGATGCCAACCCAAGAGTTCTGGTAGCACAGAGCACGCCCGATGTCGGACGGCTCCGCGAAGATCCCCTGCTCATCAGGAATGAGGATGCCGCATCTTACCCGGCGCTTGATGTCCGCCTGCTTCCTGACCACTAGCGGGCTGCTAGTGGGGGGAGGCAGCTCGGAGATCAGTTTCCTTAGCCATGCTAAGGTGTGGTCGTTCCCGCACCACAGTCTGAGGACCCCGCTGCTGAACACCGGCCTCCCATTGAAGGTCGGTGCAGGTGAGTCCTGTATGGGAGACGAGGCCTCGACGAGTATCTTCTTCTGGCTAGCCGCGAGAACCAGGGTTGACACCTACATGCTGATTTGCCCCGTACGGCCGCAGGTGACTGCGACATCAAGGTCGGAGCATACAGCTTGGGCGTAGCTACGCTTTGCGTCCCGTTCGGATTTATCAAGACGCGGCCGCTTGCGCTCTCCTCGAGGTGTTAAAGTCTCGTTGAGAGCTCGCTTGGCTGCGGCCTGATCAATCCGAACGGGTTGCGGTGTCGTTTGTGTGGCTGGTTCACTCGCGCCGCTGGCTGCTGGTTGGCTGGGTCCCGGTCGGCTGGTGCCGGCCGTGGCCTGCGACCGCCTGCCTGCGAAGAAGTTGACATTGCCATGGGTCGGTTTAACCCGGCCCGTGGCGTTAGCCTGTATAGGTTGAGGGGACTTACCCGTCCTCAGTGTCTGCCGCTGCTTCAGGGACGGCCTGTTCTTCTTTCTCGGTTTACCCGTCGAAGGGACCGGGGCAGCCTGCACTGAAGGTTCAGCGCAGTGGCGTTGTTTGCCGGAATCCTCCTTCCTGCCTTTGCGCCTGCTCCTCTGCACCTGGCAGGTGAGCGCGAACGCGTCGCCTGTGGTGCTGGTCTCCGCCGGTTGACCAGTGACGGCCACCGGAGGGGGAGCAGTAGGTGGAGGAAGATGTATGAGGGGAGCCCGGCCAGAGGAATTAACCGTCGTGGCGGGCTCCACGCCTGAAAAAGAGGGAGGAGCGGTACTGGTCCCAAGCAGCGCCGCGGTCCTCCGTTTATTACGGGACCTGGTTTTGGTCCTGGCAGCGGTTCTCGCCACTGCCGGACCTGTACCCGCACTGGAGCTCGCTACGTTAGCAGCGGAGCATCCGGGGGCTAGAGAGGTGCTGCATGCACTCCTCTTGGGAGAATCCTTGGCTTTTGCCTCCTCTCCGGTGTGTGTTTGTGCAGTATGTGCGTGTGAATGTGTATGAGGTTTGTGAGTTTGTGTGGTTGTTGTGTGTGTGTGTGGTGTCGTATGGTCTTTGAGTATCCATAGTATAGTATAAAAAAATTATCTCTCCGGCTTCCCACCCTCCATGGAGCCCGCACCTGGGAACGTCTCGCTACAAACTAGCTCAACCGTTAGGAGTACCTTCGAGATATAGGGGCGTGAGGCTGGTTTACAGTGTGACATCGGGCGCTTGATCGGGTTGACGACTAATCAAACCTTCACTTACACCTTCAGCATGACCTTCACCAACCGCTTCGGCCATCCAAGGACGACCTCCGCGGACCTCCCACCCCTCGCCATGGCCCTCTGACGGGACACTGTGGCCATTTCCCTACCCTTGGCTATTGGGTAGGGCCACCGTTTCGCTTGAAATCCAGACCAAAGAGGGCGTGTTGCTTCACGGACGCATTACCACCAGCGCCGATCGGCTCAACCCTCCAGGACTCCTTCATCCCCGCTTACGGCGCTCAACTGCGCAGGTCCTAGCGCAGGTGACCAAATGTCCTACTCGACGCCAGCTGGGTTTAGTGGCGGCCGAGCCCACGCCCACTCGGTCACGGAGGGTCGTGGTTAGGTTAGAATGCGCCTGGTGAT
Source organism: Xestia xanthographa (assembly GCA_905147715.2). Classification (NCBI taxonomy): domain Eukaryota; kingdom Metazoa; phylum Arthropoda; class Insecta; order Lepidoptera; family Noctuidae; genus Xestia; species Xestia xanthographa. The sequence continues at coordinate 21,734,700 of LR990642.1, read as the reverse complement.
TTTCGTTGCGTCTATTTCTTAGGGAAATAGACCCAAAAGCAGGGCGGCAACCACGTGAAGGAGAACACACCAGACTTGCCTTGAGGATCTACACGACTGTAGCGCTCCCCCTCAAGACCCCGCCACCTTACCGCCTCTGAGGGAGGCAGTAAGGTAGGCCTGCATCTATACTACCAAGCAAAGCGCAAGCAAAGCATGTCGTTGTGCAACCGCGAAAGCATAAATACAAGCCCTCCCCTGCTAAATTGTAATTAATCATAACATAACACCACGCCTGTAATCCCCGAAGAGTTCGGCAGAGGTATACCTGATACCTGATACTACGCTCACATAACACCAGTTATGTTTAGATCCCAATTAATGAGGGCGATCCTATTGCCATCAACCGGGCGACTCCGTGGTTACTACTGGGAAATTTTAAACACCTATTTAATCAAATCGCAAAACCTAAACCACCACCACCCTAACTTTTTCGTTTAAATTAGCTTTAATCTATTTTATTTTATTATGTGATTTTTTTTTGCTAAAAAATAATGATTCAACTAAAATAAATGTACAGAGGCGTACATTGTCTTTAACATCGGCATCTAAATATCATAGCAGTGATTTCCCTATATAATGAACGTGACCCACTGTGACATATATTTTATTCTCCAAACAGTAAAAGATACACTTCTCGTTGTCAAAGTATCCTAAAATAATGTTATTCTTCGGAGTTGCCTTCGTGTTATACATGACTCCGGCTTTTCACTTTAAAACAACTGTAGTCTTATTATTCAGTTCCTTTCTTAGGGCGTTTTCACGTAGAAAGCTGGGTACCGGCGCCGATCTGCCGGCGCTTATATAGTCGGCGGAGGCAGTCTCTATGCTTTGTGCCGAACCAGCGCCAATAAGCGCCGAACGTCGGCGACAAGTTCCGACCTTCTTGTTGGCGCTGGTTCGGCACAAAGTATAGAGACTGCCTGCGCCGACAACCTGCGCGGACCGGTTTCAATAACGGCTGGCAGATTGGCGCTGGTAGCCAGCTTTCTACGTGAATACCAGGTGAATGCTCCAGGGTAGCCCGCGAAATTCAAATTTTCTTACGTTTTTTGCAATTAACAGGCCAGTGCTAGGTTATATGTTGATTAAAATATTATTCGCGGTTGTAAGACGTATGTAGTTACAGATTCATATTCATCAAAATCATCAATACAACCCTCAAAGTTCATAAAGGTGTAAAATAATTTTTACACCGTTTAACTTTTTTATCTTCATTTTTTGTTTTTTTTTCCTTGATATAGTAATCTATATCAAGGTCAAAATCATTCCTGCACCTTTATGAACTTGGAGGGTTGTATTGATGATTTTGATCATTACAATTCTGTAACTACATACGTCTTACAGTCGCGAACAATATTTTAATCCACATACAACCTAGCACCGGCCTGCAAATTGCAAAAAACGTGAGAAAATTTGAATTTCGCGGGCTACCCTTGAGCATCAGCCTTAAGCGACAGCGCCACCGCTCGCTGACTGAAATCGTATTCAGCGTCACTCATAGAGGAGACTACAAAGTTGAGACGCTATAAAATGATTCCTATCTTATAGTCCATGTACTTGCTGGTAGAAATGTGAGGAAAATGTAGTGGGGAAAATGTTGTGTAAAAATGTAGATGGCTACAAGAACAGAGGAAGACAAAAGAAATGATGTATGGACTGTGTGAAAGATGATATGGCTAAAAAGGAGGTGACTGCTGATATGACGAGTATTAGAGAAGACGACATGTTGCGCCGACCCCAAATAATTTGGTTTAAAGGAAGGAAGAGCTTGTGGTTAAAATAACAACAGCCGCTCGGGTCGATCTTTAGGTGAAGCCATGCTTGCCTAGGTTGGTCTGTGGATGGGTGACCACTCATTACATACCGAGTTTCGTCCGTGCCTCGGAAAGCACGTTAAGCATTTCGTCCCAGCTGTCATTTGTAGCTGCCACACAAACGTCCATAGTCCAAAGCTCCCGAGACGCTGAAGACCGCAACAAGTGGAGGCGCATCGCAAGGGCTTCGTCATCCAAAGAAAATGCATCATCTTTAACCACGACCATTCTGTCAAGAATGCACGACTGAGGAGGAGGTCATTTGTAGATCTTTGACAGTCGTTATAGGTAGTCAGTAGGCCAAATAGTCTGACCAAGGGGGTCTTACCAAGGGGTATCGTATTACCCAGTACTTACTGGGTTGTGGAGGTCAGATAGGCAGTCGCTCCATGTAAAATGTTGGTATTCAGCTGCATCCGGATAGACTGGACCCCAACATAGTTGTGAAAAGGCTAGGCAGATGATGAAGAGCAAGTGAATGATGATGACTTGCAGATAAATAATAAAAATAATAATAAATCTTTATTCAGAAACTCAGAAGGTAAAATACAATATGAATCTAAAAACTAACTATGAAGGTATAATAATGTATGATGCCTGTACTAGGATAATCCTGTATCACAGGCTGCAGGAGCTCTAACAAAATGCTATATGTAGGGCAGTAGTTATTTTTTTGTTTAATATTTAACACACGTGACTAAATTATTTTGATTAACTTAAACTCTAATAACTTAAAACTCAAAACATAATTGTTACACGAAAATTTGCGTCAGCAGAATTTATTATAGGTTGCATGCAAAACACATTCGAGGCGCTCTTGTTATATTCGATATTTGCACCTAGCGACTAATGTGCTTACAATAAATAAAATCGATGATAAGTATGTCAGTGGTCTGTTATTGCTACGTTGTTTCAGCAATATGCGTCAAACGCGGAAGTCTGACCTAGAGTATGACGCTCTACGCGCCCTCGTAGATAGAAATAAACTTTAATTTACCGTTTAAAATAGAGTTTATTTAATATCGAAGAGACTTGATTTAAACAAACAATTTGCAGAGACGTAACCTACATTTAGTGAGGACGAAAATCGCTTCCATTGCAAAATAAATTGATTAGACGTGAGGCAAAAAAATCTTAAAGCTTTCTCTCTTTTTTAACTTTTCGTGTCCGAAAGCTTTGTCCTGAAGAGATTCATTTTAATTACGATTTCCACGAGAAATAACGAGTCGGGGAAGTACGGCCTTCACCTAGCTACCAATCTTCATTAGCTTCATTATTTCCGTGTAAAATTGTACATTATGTGCCTTTTTATACTACCTATAAGTATTTACGACGCAGGGTTTTTTTTAGACCGTCTACTAAAGGATTTAAAGATTAATTTTATTTAAAAAGTATACCTTGCTCATTTTCGATTTTTTTCTTATCGCTAGAATGGTTTTAATTTTTATCAAAATCTATGAAAAAAACTGAATTTTATCCATATAATGGTAACTTATTATTGTAAAAAAATGAATGAAAGGTCCAATTTTGAAAGTGTTTAGGTATTTTTTTGCGGTTAGCTACCACCGACATGAATTACATAGAGTTATTGATTTTCCCTGATATGTCGCCAAGCACTGTGGATAGAGACGTGAGAATACACGTAGATAGAGGGTAGAATTTGATTTATTCAGGCAGAGAGCGGTCGGTCGCCGCGACCGTACGTTACTAACTTGAAGTTCCAACGACATAAATCTGCGGCCACTCCACACAAAGTGAACGAATTGGACCGAATGAATAATTCGGAATACATTTATGCAAGCGCAAGTATTTCCATAGCATAATCTCGTAGGATCACTGAACAAATACTTTTACAAGATTTGTACAGGACCCAGATATTGAAAAACGTAATAAATTCTCCCAAAATATGCTGTATACATATTTATATGAATAAGTGAAACGTGTCACAGAAAATTTTAGACCTTTTATTCACAGCAAATAAATATAAAAAGTCTAGATAAATATTTTGATTATAATATTATCTACTTTTCAATATTGAACAGTACACAAACACTTTGGTTGAAGTTTGCTTCTGCTAAATAGAAAAGTTTTGATTTGTTGAAAGACAAGACGAAACTAAAAGACGATGGTAAGAACAACAATCTGCTAAAAGTAAAAACTTTTGCTTCAGAACTTTCTATTTCATCTGAAAATAACAGTATAAGTTCAATTGTTTTTTTTTCGTGAGGTAATGTTTTACGACTGTGTTTTGATTAAAAAATGGAGCACTTGTCATTAAACCTATTACTAGTTAGACAATTATTAGTTTGACAAATATAGGGAAACAAAAAAAACATTATTTCAATCATCATCATCATCTGCCTAGCTTTTTCCGAAATATGTTGGGGTTAGCTTCCAGACTAACCGGATGCAGCTGAATACCAGTATTTTACATGAAGCGACTGCCTATCTGACCTCCACAACCCAGTAACCCAGTTAGTACTAGCCCAAGTAACAAATTTATGTTGTTTAATAGTTGAGTAAACGTTTTTCATTTACTGTTGGTTCTATAAGGTCGGTTGTATAAACGTAGTTGTAGACGTTTATGCAACGCGAAATAGGCCCAAATTATTCAACATTATTGTTATTTAAAAGTTACATAAAAGTTAGTGGAGAACTATTTTAATGTTGCTTAAATGTTAAATAAAAGTTTCCGACCGACTTTTTGGTTAGATAATGGTTAGATCTCGACTGCTATGGAACCACTGGAGTCCCATAAAAGTTATATAGACATTAGAAGGTGACTGAAATGTCGCACAAGTGTTTAACATCGACGTTTATAGTATACATTCAGTCCATCCATTCATTCTCATTCATTCCTAATATTTGCAGGAATAGTGCATCGTGTAATATTTTATTCAAAACTAGAATTTAAGAGGTAAGTTATAAATTATCATAACTAAATTTACATTTACTTTACAAGGTTTATAATATACGCGAAGAGGGTGCACCTAGTTCTTATGGGACCTTTAGTTTTATGATTAAATATAGGTGTGTTGTTGTGAAATTTTTTGCGCCCCCCTTGAATTCGTTGAAATTTAACTATTGTTAATTATTATTTAAAATTTGTTTTAATACTAAATACCAGCCATCTTGTCAAAGTTACGAAGTGACTTCTATACAATAATTATAGAATGAAAAGGTCCATAATGCGGTTTCTTGCGACCAAGATAGCCGGCCATTATAAATGATTTTAGAGTTCCGTGAGATAATATATAAACAGTATGAACAGAGAATGACGATCACATTACAAATGACATTAATTTTATTGAATGTACTTGATGTTAATGACTTAATTAAAATTATGTTACCTACTATGCTTGTGTTGCATTTACCTACTTTGCAAAATAAAATCATTATACACGATGTAATATTTTATAAAAAAAAACGCGTTATCTAATTAATTACGTATTATTGAGCGCAGTGTACTTTTTCTGTTCGACCATAACATACTAAATAGGTGCATCTTGTGATTATTTGTTAAATTTCTTGAGTTCCTTTATTAATACTGAATTCACGCCTGAGATACGGCACGCAATTTTTTAACACCACGCGCTGCAAGTGACGAGCGTGGAGACGACTGGCGCGCGATAATATGATACCAACATATCAATAGACCTACATCTTTTATGAATAGCTAACAATATATCAAATAAAGTTCAAGAACATGGGTCGAAAAACAAGTCATCAATGAAATGTGACTTTTTTATTTTAATAGGTACTTAGGTACTTCGGACCCACGTTCCATAAAATGACAGAAAATTAACATTTTTTATAATTTTTCAGGTGAAGTAAAAGTGGACATCAATAAATTATGGTAGTGTATTTGGATGTCGATAAATTTAGATTAGATCTGAGACTGACCTGCAAAATGAAAAAACATAAGAAAATTTGACATTCGCGAGCATGGTCGGTGCTGCCACCTTAAGCTATGTTTCAACTTTGCGCAGCAAACATTAATTTTTAGTGATTATGTAGGTAATAAGGAAAACTACAAAAAAATATTGAAAGTTCCACTTTTTAATTTAATTGTACTTAAATTCTGTGATTTTGCATGCCAAAACTTAGTAAATAAAAAGATATAAACAGTTTTTTTAGTATTTTTATTTTTCAGTTACCACTTAAGACAACGTATGCACTAAAGGTACAAAATACATGTGCTCGTTAAGCACTGTACACACCAATTTGCATTTAATATATTTCTGTATATCTTCCTGAAATTCGATATCTTTGTCAGCAGATAAGCTTGAAGTATCGGAAGATAGTCCTTCAGAGCACTCTAAATACTCAAAATAATCATCAACGGAGTCACCTAAAATAATTAAATCAACTTGAGACATTGTGTGTAGTTATAATACTATAAGGTGATTATCTTAAAATTTAAACTTACTGTTTATTTCTGGTACAATATTCTTTTGTTGTATGGCTCATAAGTTTCATCTGGAATATTTAAAAAATGTCATTTATAAGAGAACTATAATAAAAAAAAAACAAGCAATAGAAATACTTCTAATAAAAATAAAATTTATACGGAACCATTTTTGTTGTTGAGGCTTTGTTGAGGTACAGAATTAGCAGATGACGGGCCAGTTTTCAGTGATTCAAAAGCTTACTTTCCGCTTGAAAGCCCCACTTTCTTTAAGCTTTTTCCATTGATCTAGATCCATATTTTTGTAAATATTGTAACAACGTTTGTTTAGCTGATAAAATGGAAGTTAGTTTTAAAAAGGCCCTTTTGGACCTTTATATAATTTTTAGGTCTGCTTAAAGTTCTGTAATGGTTACAAAATAATGCTTAAGTCGTATAATGGTTCGTAGTTCACCACTAAAATACTTCGTTAAATACAGGTCTAAAAATAAACTTTTTGCGACGGTTTGATTACATAAAAGTCGTGTTAAGGTTACTTCGACCACCAACGCTGGTTAAACGAACCCTTTTATCTAATTGTTATGTAACATCGTATTATTTAGTTGCGTAAACGCGGTTTCCACAACCTACAATATACGACGTTGTATAAAGCAGTCGTAAAAACGTTTACCTAACCTATACACTTGTACCAATAAACGACGTTGCATTAAATAGTTGTAAAAACGTTTACCTAACCTATACACTTGTACCACTATACGACGTTGCATTAAATACTTGTAAAAACGTTTACCTAACCTATATACTTGTACCACTATACGACGTTGCATTATATAGTTGTAAAAACGTTTACCTAACCTATACTTTGTACCACTATACGACGTTGCATAATATAGTTGTAAAAACGTTTACCTAACCTATTATTTCGTACCATTATACGACGTTGTATAAAGTGGTCGTTAAAACGTTCACTCAACTATTTAATAGGACCTTTTAGTCACAGGGACTGAATCGTTGTAGGAATAACGGTTACACGACCTCGTAGTTGTCTAATAACGTCTATTCAACAGTTATATAACTGAAAGTCGAATAAGATATGTTTTATATAACCAATTTGTTAGTTGGGAGGTAATACGATACCCCTTGGTAAGACTAGTTGTCAGACTTTATAGGCCACTGACTACCTGTAACGACTGTCAAAGAACTGCTTAACGTGTTTTCCGAGGCATTCTAAAAAACATTATATCAGTAATAATAAGAAAAAAAAATCTGAAAGAAATGAGAACATACAATTGATTGACGTAAAAACGACAGAAAATCGAGATTCTCAATCCAATTTTTAACATTTGTATGTAAACCTAATTATTGAGAGAATTTCTACGTATTCATATACGCTTCATCTCCGCCAGACGTGAAGTTTAATAAGATATTTCCTGTTCATGATGCTGGAAAGCGTCGGCCACCTACGTGGAAAAGTATTTCATAAATATACCTGAGAACATTTTCATTTTATTTTTAAATAGCGGATGTCACGCGGTTTCACCCGCGTAGTTCCCGTTCCCGTGGGAGTACGGGGATAAAATATAGCTTATGTTACTCAAGGTGAATGTAGCTTTGTAATGGTGAAAGAATTTTTGAAATCGGTTAATTACTTCCGGAGATTACCCCCTACATACAAACTTACAAACAAATGTTACCTCTTTATAATATTAGTATAGATAAATTTAATTTTTTCGTTAAGAAACTGGATGGTAACTTTTGTATTGTTTAGAAAGATAAAATATGTCATATATAACGCGATCACTAGATAATAAAAGGCATGGTATATGAGCAATCAATAGTATTAATTATGTATATCTTCGCATCCACTTTAAAAAGTGATTTTCCTATTGTACTGATTAACGATTTACGTTTTCAGGAAATTTTGGAAGCCATACTAGTACGAAATAGGTCTTATTCAAAGTAGAAACCGTTATATTCCGTCAAGAGTGTATGTATGTGTGTGTATACCTATTAGTGTTTATGACTGTACATTACCTAGTATCCATATTTATATCACTACATATTATAAAACAAAGTCCCCTGCCATGTCTGTCCATATGTATGCTAAGGTCTTTAAAACTTCGCAACGGATTTTGATTCGGGTTTTTTTAATAGATAGAATGATTCAAGAGGAAGGTTTTAGTATAATTTGCGGGCGGGCGAAGCCGCGGGCATCAGCTAGTTTTTTTATTTATATGCGAAAGTAACTCTGTTTGTTTCTTTGTTCCCTTTTCACGACTAAATGGCTGATCGGATCGTATTGAAATTTTGGAGAGAGATATATTCTATCCTGAAGAAGGACATAGGATATCTTTTTTCTCATAGATCATCATCTGCCTAGCCTTTTCCCAAGTTTTATTGGGGTCGGCTTCCAGTCTAACCGGATGCAGCTGAATACCAGTATTTTACATGAAGCGACTGCTCATCTGACCTCCACAACCCAGTTAGTACTGGGTAGTACGATACCCCTTGGTAAGTCTGGTTGTCAGACTTTTTGGGCCACTGACTACCTGTAACGACTGCCAAAGATCACAAAAGACAGCCGGAACCAACTGCTTAACGTGCTTTCCGAGGCACGGAGGAAACTCGGTATGTAATGGGTGGTAACCCATCCACAGACCAACTTAGGCAAGCACGGCTTAACCTAAAGATCGACCCTAGCGGCTGTTATTATTTAGCCACGAGCTCCTCTCTATTTTTTCTTACTTTCTTACAGATACACTTTAAAACTTCCACACAAACGAAGTCGCGCGCAACAGTTAGTTATAACGTAAAATATTTTAAAATTAAAACAATGTTGGAACATGCGACACATATTCAAGTCGGGATATTGTTGCCATAAAGGCGGAAAAGGAAGCCTTTTTCTTCGAGCCGGTATGAGCTATTATCTACATATTTTCATAGGATTATAGAGTATTATTCCCCTCAGCCGTTTGTTGTGCCAGTATCAAGAGGCTGCTGTTCAGTAGACGTTTACATGGTGAAAAGAAAATCTTTGGAGGAAATTGGCTTCGCAAAGTATAGGACAAAGAGGAAAAAGCAGGCTTCTCTAAACCAAGACGGCAGTTAGTAGTGTGTCATTACTACGATATTGGGTGATAATAATTATGTATAAAGTATATCTGCATCTTCATAGATATGCTGATATAGATATGCTTACAATCGGTTTTTGAATGAAGAATTTGAGGTTAAGCTTCTGTAAAACTCTACGTTAATACCGCCAGTGCTTCGAATGCTAAATTAGACTGTGACAGGTTCTCAACTTTAAACACGACTGTAACTTCAATTACCCCATACTTTTACAATCTTACCTATGTATTGCCTTGTTCTGTCCCACTGTTGGGCAACGGCCTCCACCATACTTTTCTAATCCTCCCTATGTCTTGCAATAGCATTAGCATCTAAAAAGCTGGCACCCGCGATTCTTACACCTAATGGCCTATTTCCCATTTTTATACTAAGCTAATATAAATCCAGGCAATAAAACTTCATATTGCATAATTAAAACATAATTCATAACATGCAAATCTCATAAAATATTATTTACGTTGGTCATAAGTTAATACGAGCGTGATCAAATTACCCTAATTGCGGATTAAGGACCTCCGGGGGTTCGTCTGTGACGTTCTTCATGATGTTAACTGTCTCCACTTGCCGCTTATCGCAACCCTCACAAATTCAATTATGGACCTTCGTCGCAGCGATGTTGACCTGCCCTGAGCAAATACCAGCGAACCAGATTCTGCCACAAATCTTGGACAGTTCGACCTTCGCTGGCCCGAGCTATATGAATTATGAATGAAGAATATATTTGGTTGTGTCAGTGTTGAGTTTACATAGTTGAGTGTTTTGTTATTTCTTGTCGTTGCCCCATACTTGGGTGTTCCCTGAATTGTGTTTATGTAATCTCACATAGACAGGTACATAAACACTTGCTGTGAGAAATGATATGGAAGAAATAAATAATAAATGACAGCGTGACGGTTGTCAGAGGAGAGTGGAGGAAAAAAACGTGTTGCGCCAACCACGAGTTGTCTGGGATAAGAGCAGGAAGATGATGATGATGAATCATCAAAAAACAATCATCAAGAAAAACAGCGCGAGCAAGACTTTAATCATCATCATTGATGCGTTACTCTTGCTCGCGTTGTTTTTTAGGGTTCCGTACCCAAAGGGTAAAAACGGAACCCTATTACTAAGACTTCGCTGTCTGTCCGTCTGTCCGTCTGTCTGTCACCAGGCTGTATCTCATGAACCGTGACAGCTAGATAGTTGAAATTTTCACAGATGATGTATTTCTGTTGCCGCTATAACAACAAATACTAAAAACAGAATAATATTAATATTTAAGGTGGGCTCCCATACAACAAACATGATTTTTTTGCCGTTTTGTCTAATGTATAGATAATGGTACGGAACCCTTCGTGCGCGAGTCCGACTCGCACTTGGCCGGTTTTTTTACCTATACAACCTCTTTCACAATGTTTCAACAACAACAACAGCCCATAACGTCCACTGCTGGACATAAGCCTCTCCCATGATGGGAGGAATTTGCCGTAATCTCCACGCTTGGCAGACGGATTGGAGATCGCAGTGATGAAAGACTAACAGAAAACGCTGCTGCCCATTCCCTAGTCTACGGAGGCGCAAGGTGTTCCGCCTCAGACATTAGTCGCCTTATACGACACCCATGAGTGTAATGGGTTGGTTCTATTCTACTCTGCCGGATACCACACGGCTCAATGTTTCACTGAAGTATATTTGTACTACCTGGTCTGCAGGTTGACTTACCATTTAAAACCAACAAACATTCAAAACCTTTTTTTTCCTTTGAACTCGCCTAGAGTTAGTAGAGGGGTGACTCTCTTTCTAGCCATCTTTCACACATTCCATTCATCGTATCGTTCCTTTGGTCTTTCCCTAGTCGTATAGCCATCCACACAGAGGTACCTAATGAGTAAAAGGCTCCAGCCCATCTCGTAATTTTCCCATTTCGACAACTAAACAAAAGACGTGCGAAACAAGTGAAAAAGTGTGCCAACTCGTAACTATTTTAATCTTCATACATTGAATCCCATTCAACCATAAATTTCAACTGTTACAAAGAAACCATTTGTTGATGTTTTATTCAAGTTTTGGGCTATCTTACAAAAATAATTGCGCCCTTGGCTTATACCTACAGGCGCAGGTTGTCGGAATATGTTACTAATTTACTAACTGGACGGTATAAATAATAAATATCGCACTATGGAAGGGATTAGTGAATAATAAATATCAGCTAATGTAAGGATAGTAACTAATTTTCGCAGCTTTGAATTTGGCCGATGGAATTTTAAGTATCTATCTACCCTTGTTTTCCATTTAGGACGTAATTTATTAACACAATTTGTTTTACTAACTTACAACTACTGATGTTATTTTTCCTGTTTTTAGCCAGTACTTGTTTTCTACATTAATTATTTATTTTGCACGAGATGTACTTTTCATGTTGGCAATTTTCTAAGAATCCTAAATGAGTCTTTAACTATGGTACAATTTCGTTGAATATAAATTTCACTTGTATTTTCAGGATAAGTTGAAAGTTAAATGGAAGTAAATGACGTAACACCGAGCACACTACGTCGCCACTTCCCTGAAATTTTGGTTAACTCACCTTTTTTTTTTTTTTTTTTTTTTTTTTTCGGATGGGAAATCATCAAATAACCCCTCCCGCTCTGGGCGGAGCAGGAGGGAGTGTCAGACTTTTACTGACTAAAACCCATCCATGTTCCTTCATCGCCCTTTGTGTTCCGGGGCCACGGTATCTCTTTCGAATAGTCCCGCAACCCCGGCAGGCATCGGTCCTTACGGACCCCTTCCTTTTTGCTGACTCTCTTTGAGGCGCGCGTGGAACACGAACGCGCCGTCGACACGGCCTGTCGTCATGTCATGAGACGGACGGACGGCGAGCTAGCCCATAGCTCACCGTCCACAGGCCCGCGCCTACGGTGGCCGGGGGCTACGTGGTGGTGGCCCCCGACGCCCGGGGCGTCTCCCGCGGCGGCCGGGACGTTGAGAGGTTCTCTCCCTCTCACGTTCCGCCACCTCCTTCTCTAGCATTACTGCTTCGCAGAAGGAGGTGACGGCGTCCCATTCCGTCTCGCTCCGGACCATGGCTTGCACCAGGGCCGGACGCGAGAGGTCGCCGCCGCCGATCGCCGCTTCGAGGACACGGCGGTGCTCCGCCCACGCGGGGCACACCTCCACCGTGTGTTCCACCGTGTCCTCCGGTCGATCCTCACAATGGAAGCACCCGGGCGTTTCCTCCCGCCCGATTCGGTGCAGGAACCTCCCGAACACTCCGTGTCCGGTGAGGACCTGCGTCAGGCGGAAGGTGAGGACGCCGTGGCGTCTCTCAAGCCACTCCTCAAAGAGGGGACTTATCGCCACTATTGTGGCGTGCCCTGCACGGGGTTGCGACAGTCGCTCTCTCCATGTCGCCATGAGATCCCGCCGGAAGTCTGTCCGCTGAGCGACAATTTGTCGCTGCAGCGGAGTTTCCCCCCGGCTTAGCGCCTCCGCGCGCCATTCATGCAGGTGCGCGAGGACTATCGCCTCCAGATCCCATGGCGGCAATCCGGCAAGGAGGCTCGCCGCCTCGCGGGCAATCGTGCGGTAGCCCCGGGCCATCCTTACGGCTACTACCTTTTGGGGCGCGTTCAGGTAGTGGGCGGCACGCCGCCTCAAAGAACGCGCCCACACCGGGGCCCCGTAAAGGGCCATGGACCGCACGACTCCCGCGTAGAGCCTCCGGCAGGAGGCGTTCGGCCCCCCCAGGTTGGGCAGGAGCCGCCTGAAGGCAGCCCCAGTCCGTTCCAGTTTGGGGGCCAAACGTCGGAAGTGCTCCACGAAGTTCCACCGGCTGTCGAGGACGAGTCCTAGGTACTTCAAAGTCGACTCGACACCGATGGATACCCCTCCTACCGTGAGTAAGGATCCCGGAGGTGGCGCATTCCGAGGCCCATGAAAGCACATGGCCTCGGACTTGTGCAATGCCACCTCGAGACCCAGTTGCCGGATCCTCTCAACGACTGTCGCAACCCCGCGTGTCATCACTTCGGCCGCCGCCTCGTGCGACCTCCCCTGGGCCAGCACCAGCGTGTCGTCAGCGTAGCAAACTACGCTGACACCACTAGGGAGGTTGGCGCGCAGCACCCAGTCGTAACCGATGTTCCACAAGGACGGCCCTAGGACCGATCCCTGCGGAACACCGCACGACATCTCTCGCCGGTTCCATTCTCCGCTGCGACCGGGGTAGATGACGGCTCTGTCCGTCAGATAGTCCCCGACCACTCGACGGAGGTAGGTCGGCACCCGGTGATACCGGAGGGCCTCCCTAATGCAGCTCCAGGGCATGGAGTTGAAGGCGTTGGCGATGTCGAGAGACACCGCCAAGACAACCCCACCCCTGGACACCGCATCCCCCGTCGTGAGGGCTCTCACGCGCATGATGGCGTCCACCGTAGAGCGCCCCTTGCGGAAACCAAACTGGTTTTCCGCAAGGTCCGGCCCAGTCCCCGCAAGGTGCTCGACGAGGCGGTTTGCAATGACTCTTTCAAAGAGCTTGCCCACCTCGTCGAGCAGCACCACGGGCCGGTATGCGGACGGAGAGTCCGCAGGGCGCCCCGGCTTCCGGATGAGGACCAGCTTCCCCGTCTTCCAACGAAGCGGGAACTGGCCTCTCTCCAAGCATGCGCTTAGGAGCCCCTCCAGTCGGGGCCCGAGAGCCTCCAAGGCCAGGACCCAGGCTTTGCCAGGCAAGCCGTCGGGTCCCGGGGCGGTATTTTTGGCACTGAGCCTGCGTACCGCTACTCTCAGGTCTACCCCAGTCACCTCCGGAGTGTCGTCGTCGTCGTCCTGATGATCCGCTTCCAGCACCGCAGGCGGCGGAGCCATAGGCGGGGGTGGGTGTTCCCCTCGCGAAGGGAACAGAGTGCTCACCACGTCCTCCACGAGCTCAGGCCGGAGACTCTGCGTCAGTGGGGGGGCCCAGGGGCGGAGTTTGTCCCGCATCAACCTAACTAAACTAAAACTAAACTAACTCACCTGCCTTATCGTTCTTTAGGAAAGTTCTGGGTCCCCCCGTTCTCCTGTGGATTTAGTTTTCACTAAAAAATGTAATAAAACATTTGGTAGAAAAAATATCTTCCAGTCCAGTTATAAAGTTAATCTTTGAGAGTGAAAAAGATAAATTATCACAGTTGCTATGCATGGCTTTGCTTTTTGTGAAATTCGGACTATACATTTTCATCTTTGAATTATTTTTTTGTCCATGTCTATTGTCGCAAATCTGTTGTGTGCCACAACAACAATCGTTACTTCAGTTGCTTGAAAAAAAAAAGACAACTCAACAAACTCTCACACACACAAAGTAATTACTAACCAGATTTAAATCTAAATGAACGAAATTAAGCTTTTAAAAAGGGACAGAAAACAGATTAGACACACACACAAGGATCGGTTGTTCCAGATTTCCATTTGGATGTGGGAACCCAATTAATGAGCGCGCTTAGTAGTTCGCAGTATGTGGGTGGCGCCCACTGGAAGCCGCTGGAAGCTACTGGAAGCCACACAGAACTGTAATGTGTGGGTTTCTACGATCGCACCGGCTTATAAGTTCTACTAACATTTCAGAAGCTGACCACTTTCTGAGTAGCTGTTTGTTAAGTAAGTATTCACTATTACATAGGCCATAATAGGCTAGTTTCCACCATCAATAAATTCCAAATCTATTTAATCCGTCAGTTAGAGTATTGGAAAATAAAGGATATGTATTTTTTGTTTTGGTAAATCAATGAATAGTGACAAAGATAAAACGCATCAAAACTCGGAAGTGGGGGCGCGTGACATCAGAACGCACTAAAAATTATACCACAGCGTGACGTATTGAGAATTTTAAAAGCATCGTAAATCTTCGTCAATTTTGGTTTCCGTAACAAAAAAAAAATTTTTTTTTGATAATATTACTGACGGACTAATTCGTTTTTTTTTCAGTTGAGAAGCCTATTGTAAAAAGTTTTCGAATCCTTTTTTAACTTTATGACATGATGTATTTTAGTTACAATCCATACTAATTTTACAAAACTGAAAGTTACATAAAGCTGACAGAACTCCCGAGCGGGCGAAGCAGAGGGCAGGATCTAGTCAGTTTATACGTGTATGAAACATAGTTATAAGAAGCAACAACTATCGCAATAGATGTCATTAAGGTTCGCTAGATGCAAGAAGCACATGATTGGTCTACGTGGCGAGGATTGTGGGACCGAGACAAGGTCCACTGCTAGAAAAGTGATGCTGGCAAAAGTGTCTGTGCCCTTTAATAATGGTTAGGAATTAAAAGAGTCAACATTTTTTTTACAAATACAAATAAACTTTTAACAAATTTGTGGACACTGGTCTAGAAATGACAATGAAATAGATGTTTTATTTCCCCGTCATTACCTATTTTATTGCCTAGCAACGAATTTAAAGGAAGAGCAGCCTTATTCGCACCTCAGTAATGTGGGACTATTTTATACGTTCAGCCTAAACGCCGATTAGGGCAAACGATGTGTCATTAGATTCGTATTGTTTTTTGTTCCCTGCGATTTGTGGGGTAAATATGTGAAGAATATGTCTCCCTCAGACAAATGTTGCAGACGTTAGCAGCCATTTTCTCCTAGGGATCATTGAACTACTGGAATCAAGGTCAAAGGAATCGTAAAGAGGTTTGGTATTCAAAATTGCGTAGTAAATGGTTAAGTAGGCATATGTTTAGTTTTTTTATTGTTATTCTGGAATCTGTTCTTACAAACCCGCTGGTCTCCACATTAATTTAAGCAACTGCAATTCATAGAGAGGCAGAATCAACGTGGTCATCCCAAGAAAAGCGTCGAGGCAGTGAAGCTCGGCTAGTCCCCAGAAACCAAACTGTTTGGATCCTGCAACGAAATTAAACAGAAAAAAACAGTGATAACAGATTCCATCTACATTTTCGAAGTGAAAACTTCTTTAGGCGCATTGAGCACTCAAAAATTATGGAACTCGCGTGACCGTCACGTAAGCTTGTCGTAGCACTCGTAGCCGATCTGCTACGGCGTAGCGCCAAATACGGATATAACTGGGGCGGGGCCTGATTGGGGAAGCGGGAGGGGGGAGTGGGAGGGGGAAGCGGGAGGGAAGAACGGGAGGAGGTGTGGGAGGGGGGAGCGGGAGTAGGAGTAAATAGATAATAAACACATATAAAAAAAATATTGCGCACACACAGCTCGACGATATAATTCACGCTCGGGTCGATCTTTAGGTTAAGCCATACTTTCCTAGGTTGGTCTGTGGATGGGTGACCACCCATTACATACCGGGTTTCTTACGTGCCTCGGAAAGCACGTTAAGCTGTTGGTCCCGGCTGTCATTTATAGATCTTCGACAGTCGTTACAGGTAGTCAGTGACCCAAAAAGTCTGACAACCAGTCTTACCAAGGGGTATCGTATTACCCAGTACTAACTGGGTTGTGGAGGTCTGATAGGCAGTCGCTCCATGTAAAATACTGGTATTCAGCTGCATCCGGTTAGACTGGAAGCCGACTCCAACATAGTTGGGAAAAGACTAGGCAGATGATGATGACTTAGTTTTCACTTCTATCGGTAGTCCCCAAAGACTGCCCCGCATGTTTTTTTGTCATATCGTATTCCGAACATCAGATAGATAGATACAAGCCCTAGGCCACATCGGTTCACATTAGGCGAGTTGCACCCAAACGCTAGCATAATAAGCATTAAAATTGAAGAAAAACAAGCTTGGTCCTCCAATAACTTGACGAATATTAAGTACGTCAGAACTTTAAAAGATACTGTGACCTCTGAGTTTGTTGCGGCGGTTCCTTCTCACACTTAGTCAGGTATGAAACACCGAACTCAGCAAGGTTTAAACAAAATGAAAATGAAAGTGTTTGTAAAAACCAATTTACAAAATAAAAAATCATGTATCATATTTTATTACCCAAGAAGCTTGATACTAGTTTTTTTCGTTCTACCCACTCACACAACTACAATTTACTACCTCACTACCCTCAAATCTAGCTATCGAATTTCATTGTTATATATCATTATCAAAAGTTAGGGGTTAAACCGCATCTATTCATCTAGTGTAACCGCAACTCATGTTACAATCAGAGTGATGAATGTTTGAAAGTGGAGCTATCAACGGCGCTAGTTCGCGGGCGACACGACAGGTGGCGACACCACACTCGTGTGTACGCATGTTTAGAATGTATTATTTAACTGGAGTTGTTGAGCGCTTGAGATGTCTCGCTTTGTAACTTATAGAACAAAATAGTTGAGAGTTTACGCTTATCTAGGAGTTAAAAAAATAGTAGTATAGTATAGTATAATGAATGAATGAATAAGCTTTATTTAATCCCATACAAGTAACAACAATAATCAGTAAAAATAAACATAAACATTAATTAACAATTATCATCAGCAATAAATAAGTAATTTAATCAAATCAATAATAACTATAAAAAATAACAAAAACAATAATTAATTCCATCAAACTATCAATAACAATAGTCGCTAACTAATTCTATCAGATCAATAGAAATAATAATCGTTTATAACAGCAATCATTACATAATAATTCCATCAGATTAACAATAATCAACAATTGGGACTGGCATACGCAATGCGGTTAAATGTCCCCAAATTAATAAAGGAAAAAAAAATAAAAAATAATAATCAACAACAATCAATTAAACAATAAATAATTTGATCAATTCAATAATAGTAATTAAAAAATAAACAATAATAAATTCCATCACATTACCAATCATAATAATAATTCGCCAACTAATTTCATCAGATTGATAACATTAAAAACCATTAATAATAACAAACAATAAAGAAATAATTTCATCAAATTAACACTAATAACATGCAACAACCGACAATAATAAACATTAAGAAATAATAAATAATTCGATGAAATTATTAAAAATAATAATAATAGTATTAGGTAATAATTTAGCGAATAGTTTTCACTGTTACTTTTGTATGGACCCCCTTCGGGTAAAAGCCTCCTCCAAAGATTTCCACTTCTCCCTGTCCTTAGCCCTCTCAAGCCATTCTCGACCTACTGCCGCCATAATTTCGTCTACCCATCTGGCACTAGGTCTGCCTCTCGCTCTGGTACCGCGAGGTCCCTTCCATTTTATGGTTTTTAAAGTCCACCTGTTATCAGCGTACCTGGCTACATGACCTGCCCAGTTCCACTTTCTTTGTAGAGAAAAAGATAGTGCGTCTGTTATGTTAGTTTTTTTGCGAATGTCTATGTTTTTCACTCTATCTTTTAATTTTAAACCCGGGTAACTTCTTTCCATTCTTCTTTGAGTGGTCTGGATTTTATTTCTGGTTTTGAGGTCGAACGTCCAAGTTTGGCAGTCGTAGGTGAGGCAAGGTAAGATTTCTGAGTCCATAACTATCTTCTTGGTAGGCAATGAAAGAAAGAAAGTTCTTCAGTATTTCTTTCTTTGCTGAAGGAAATCTGTTTGCCTAGGTATATGTAATTTTCAAAGAACTCAAGAGGGATGTTATTTACCAAAATAGGTGTCGTGTGGTAGTTAGTCATGACTTTCGTTTTGTCTAGATTCATTTCTAATCCAACTGTAGTGCTAGCCTGCTGAAGGTCGTTTAACATGTTGTTTAGTTGATCTGAAGACTCCGAGAATATAATAATGTCGTCGGCAAACCTAAGATGGCTCAGAAAATGTCCGTCAAGATTTATGCCTTGCGTAGACCATGGTAAGTCCTTCATAATGTACTGCAGAACAGCTATGAAGAGTTTTGGGGAAATCGGGTCACTTTGTCTCACGCCTCTATTTATGTTAATTTTATCCCCTACTCTATCTAGTTTGACTCTACTGGTACTATTTGCATTAATGTTTTTGAGGATACTTATATAATTGTCCTATATATTCTGTGACCTCAATGTCCCAGATGCTGTCATGTGATATAGAATCAAAGGCTTTCTTGTAGTCCACGAAAGCTATATACAAGGGTCTGCGAAATTCTTGATATTTTTCTATCACCTGGTGAACCACTTGGATATGATCGGCTGTACTAAACCCTCTTCTGAATCCCGCTTGTTCTAACGGCTGATGGTCATCGATATCCGAGGTTATTCTGTCTAGCAAGCAGGAGGCAAATAACTTGTATAGACACGGCATCAGGCTTATTGGACGATAATTCCCTATGTCAGCTGGGTCACCTTTTTTATACAACAGGATAATTTCAGATTCGGTCCATTTGCGTGGCACAGTTTCTTCAAGTAGTATTTTGTTCCATCGTATAGTATAATAGGGTTAGAAAATATTGATTGGTGCAATGTATCTGTCACTAATGCTAAATGAAGAAGTAAAACAAAGTATTACCCAAGCTTTTTGGGTAATGTCTTCTTCTAGTCTTGTTTTTACTGGCGATTTGGTTATCCAACTTGGATGTAGCGCTCCCCGGTCGCTGCCGCGGTACCGCTTACTACGCTCGTTTGGCTCGCGCGCGCTTTCTGTCACAGTTCTAACCTAACCTAACCAATTTGATTGAAGTGTCCTAGCAATAGTATACAGCTAAGTTTAACCAACTGCTACCAGCCGCACCTAAGGAGGCTGGCTAGAACAAGGTGTAACCGTACTTATTTTAGCCATAACGTGTAGTTACTTTTCTAACTTTACCCAAAACCGGGTAAACCTAGGTGTACTTTTTCTTCTAGCACTACCCTTTACATATTGATATGATATCGATGACAACTGTCGTATCGGGTAAACATGCGCGGTGTGCGGTCAATTATTAAGCTACTAGCTTATGCCCGCCCACGTGGTGCTCGATGATTGACCCGGGATAAAAACTGTCCTATCCAAATCCGTTCAGAAGTTTTTTGCGTAAAAAAGTAAAATCCATCCATCTTCAAAAACTTTTGCATTTAAAGATAATATTAGTTATATACGTCAGTTGCTCGAGAATTCATTAAAGCAAAATAAACACAAATTCCCAATCTCAAAAAAATGTGATTTAATTGAAACAAAGAAAACTGTATTGCTGCTGCCATAATCATACGTAACTGACAATTACAGTTCTGTAGAATCCAATCATTAATAATTGCTACTCCGAGCACAAAAGTTCATTATTAGAAACATATCAAATTATTTGTTCTACGAAAATTAATTAGAATTCTATATTTGCCGTTGTGACCCGGTTTGTTGTTTTATGAGTATTTTAGGAGTAATCATATTCTGGAAGATTAAAGATAAAGCAAACAGTATGATACCTTCTGATTCTGTGAAAATAAAAACAAAAAGTTCACTGAACAATTACAATTACCACCATAGACATTAAAATCCATAGATAGCAACATTGATGATACCGATCCGCAAGGAAAAATTTAGAAATAGCATACATGGAATTGTAGGTTACTGAAACAGTGTGTATGGTTGTGTTATTTTCTGACGTAGGAAACTTTACAGACTAAAATTATTAAATATATTTACGTAAAGCTAACCAAGGTGGTATTATGGTAACAAAACCAATTTAAAAAAAAATAAAAAACTCAAATAAAAAAAAAATATAAATATAAAATTAAGAATGTAAACAAATATTTGCTTCGTTTAAGTACAAATGGCATCCACTTTCAGGCTCGCTTGCGTTCAAATATGCAGACAGTATGTAAGTTCACACTTATTCGTATTTTTCCCTAGGGACGTGACATTGGGGACAGATGCACGGCGTCGTCGCGTCCTCTGAATTGGTCTGGTCACGTTGCACGTCCACGTCGTCGTCCCGGCGACTAAGTTTAGGAGTATGTCTGTAAATTTTAATATCAGGGGTGAGACCACGGAAAATGGAACATTTGACGTAAATATAAGGTAATAATGTAGTTTTCCAATTGCATTTAGTAAAATGTAGCATAATCAGCCATAATGTGCACAGCTAGGACAAAAGCCTACTCACAATGAGAGAGAGTGAGATAATAAATTAGTAATCTGTCACGCGGGCCCAGTGCAGGTTGGTTTGGTAGATGTTACATATTGTGGGATTTTTAGTTCTAAAGGTGTGACTGAGGATACATCCACACCGTAGCTACTTTTTGTAGAACAACGTTTCAAATCAAAGTGTTTGTTATTGAGCAACATCCGATAGCAAAAAGTTATTTATTGTTAGTATTTTTTGCCGTGTTAGTATATATGTTAAGTAATGTTGCCTTGGTTTTGAAAACAGTCAACATGTGATAACAATTGAAAATATTGTTAGAGAATGTTACTTATTTTATCATATGTCAAATGCCGTGCAACTCGCTTGTTGCTGAAAGTTACTCTTTGTTATATTTTGTTAATTTATGTTATTAGCGGTATGGACGCGATGAGTAACATTCAGCTAGTAGCCCTAGAAGTTACAGATAGTTACCTAATGTTACCGTGTTGCACAGTGTTGAGCCACAAAAGTTAACTGCGGTGTGGATACACCTTAAGACATGTAATATAATGTTAACATTCACGGTAACGAAATATATACCAAACTCAAAGTAGTGAGCTTGGTTGGATTCGAACCTACGATTTCCAACTCGCATGTCGTACCGACGCTGCTCACCTAATTTCCGGATTCCTAATCTTTTGGTAGAGATAACCACGACAGTGTAATGGATGAACATGACAGCGGTCATTAAAATTATGTTGCTAATCAAACTGAATAATCAAATTGTATATTTAACATAAAACATTTACAATTCAGCAAAAAAGGGTAAGTAGTAGCACCTACTCTTTTACAACTTTTCCAAGTCGCGTCTCAAAGCAAGGTTGTATGTAACTTGTAGGCGTAGACGCGTACTTCGTAAAAATAAAACGTTTTGCAATAACTATGATCCCTAGGATAATGCTGGCTACTGTTACTTGACACTAAACAAAGGAGTTCTTATTATACTACTTTTTGTCTTTGGGTGTTCTGTTGACTTTGACAAAGTAAATCCATTTTAGCCGACCCGAATGGAGCACCGGTAGTGAGGCTGCCTTACGTTCTTGGGGTCCCGGGTTCGAATCCCGGTAGGAGCAAGTATTTGTGTGATGAGCATGGACATTTTTGTTTCCGAGATATGGATGTTTATATGTATAATAATTATGTATTTACAAACAAAAAGTATCAAAAGTATCATCAAGTATATCAACTATCTGGTGTCCACGATACAAGCCTCGTTGCTTAGTGTGGCACTAGATGGCGCTGCGTGTAATGTTTAGCGATATTTATTTATTTTATAACACTTTTTGTCTTCAAACAACACACACTGCGTGATGGAGTCGGTTATGTTTTGATTATCTCCCGAAATAGAGAGGTAAAAATCAACGGTAACTGTTAGACATTTAGCTTACTGACCGTTAGATACAAAATGTCTCAGAAAAGCTTTCTTTGTTTTTTCTATGAATCAACTTATGTATGGTAAGCGGTCGGCCCTCCGAGTGACAGGTAGGTGACGTGGATAGGATATTCCAAGCTAACTTTGTTTATAGAAACCGATAGCTACGAGAGATAAGCATATTAACTAACCGTTATACATACGTAACTAAGTTATAGAAAACTGGCATAACCAACGATATTCTAGTCAGATATGTTGTGAGTGCGCAATCGTGACGACTCGAAAACGACCCAAATGGGTCGTATTGCCTTTATTCTGCGTCACTGGGTGTGAACTGCCGCTGCTGCGCGGAATACTTTTTTCAGTTGATTTGTAGGTGTATAACATATATCTGTTTATTAGAATATCATTGGGCATAACCATGACTTTTTAAAACTATTATTTAATTGACTACCTCGTTGGGTCTAGTGGTCGCCCGACTGCTGAGCATGAGGTCCTTTGTTCGATTCCCGGGTCGGGCAAAATTATATCGGGTTTTTCCATCAGGAATTTGTCAGTAGCAGCCACGGAGTCTGAATCTGTGCCCAGTTTATGGTATTAGCCTCGCCTTTATTACATGGGACCAAAACTGGCAAAATCAGAGTTTACTATTATGTACACTTCTGCCTAGCCCTTCGGAGATTAAAGGCGTGATGTTCCATTCGAAAAAGAAAAAAAATGAATCAATGAATGCGCAATATAATTAAGCGTCATATTAATAAAAAAGTACAACAATAATAAATAGTAACCTACCACTATATTTCTTTGAAACGGGAAAGATTATTGTTGGGCGACATTATAATATTATAATAAGCAATAAAACGCACGCTTTGCGTGTAATAAGCGTGCATAGCTTCCGTTTTCATTAAATTTTCAGCCGCAATCAAGGTTTCACTTAATCTCGACTGATTAATGAAATATAATCAAAATTCCTACGCGATACTCATTATTATAAATTACAAGAGTAATATTAACAGCGTAAAATGTTATTATAAAATTCATTTCTTTTTCAGACTTTTGGTAGGTCGAAAATTCTTTTCTTGTCAGACGAAAAGTAATCCTAAAGTTTCAAATATTGAAAAGCCCAAAAGTCTGAGAACAAGTCTCACCAACGGGTTATCGTATTACATAGTACCTAAATAGATTGTGCAGGTCAGATGGGTAGTCTTTCTATGCATGTACAGTCGATAGCGCATCAACATCGATACATCGCATCGTGGATCGAGCATCATCGTGCATCGACAATTTGTGGTAACTACCACAAACTTTCAAATTTCTCCAAATGATTTTAAACCATAAAATGTTGACGGTTAAGTTCAAAATCAAATGAGAAAATTTGACAGTTTGTGGTAACTTGTACATAGAATAATAGGTACTAGTAAGTATTCAGCTGCTTCCGATTACACGTAAAGCCCACTACTCACTGAAACGTAAGAATTTAGAAGCCTAAATACAAATAATCGTTTCTATGGTGAGTGACTATTCCCTTCGATTTTATTTTATCACGTTTGTTTTTCCCTTTGGACGTCATCATACAGACATCAGATAATTTACCAACAACTAATAATGAGGTAAAACTATTTATCAGAAAAATATCAAAGAGATTTAAAAGAATTAGTTACAAAACGGACCATAAGAATAATGTCATACCACAAGTAACATTTAATTAAAATTATCAAAAACCCCACTGCAAATTGTATTATGTAAACATATTTTTGTAAATGACCTTTTAATTTTCTTTATTTTCAACCGACTTCCAAAAAGAGGAGGTTCTCAATAGACTGTATTTTTTTTTGTGTGTTTTTTGTGTTTGTTACCTCAGAACTTTAGACTGGGTGAACCGATTTCGATGATTCTTTTTTCATTTGAAAGTTGGTGCTTTCCGTGTGGTCCCATTTAAATTTTGTGAACATCTGATGCTGATCTTCGGAGATATACAATGGAACTCTTTCAAAAATAGACAGCAAATCTGCTGTGAATGTTGCAATCGCTTGGATGTTTATTGTTTATACAACATCATGACGTAACATCACGCCTGTATGCTCTGAGGGGGTATGCAGATGTGTACAATACACCCAGATTTCGACAGTTATGTATGTTATGTTAGCGCGATCGTGTTCCGCGTGCGCCTCAAATGACGTAACATCACGCCTGTATGCTCTGAGGGGGTACGCAGATGTGTACAATACACCCAGATTTCGACAGTTCGTTCGTGTTCCGCGCGCGCCTCAAAGAAATGTCAGCACAAGGGACTGTTGCGGGACTGTTCGAAAGAGATACCGTGGCCCCGGAACACAAAGGGCGATGAAGGAACATGGATGGGTTTTAGTCAGTAAAAGTCTGACACTCCCTCCTGCTCTGCCCAGAGCGGGAGGGGTAATTTGATGATAACCCATCCTAAAAAAAAAAGATATGTTAAGTTCCATATATTGGGGATACGCCTATTTATCATCCGCCTATTAATGTTCCCACTGCTGGGACACAGGCCTCCTCTCTATGAGAGGGAATGGGCTATAATCCACCACGCGGGCCCAGTGCCGGTTGGTATAGATGTCACATGTCTTAGAATGTTTTGGTTCTAGGACATGCCGGTTTCCTCACGATGTTTTCCTTCAACATTTTGAGAGCAGTGGTGATGAAATAAATTAACAAAGTAATACGCCTGCCAGGGTTCGAACCCACGACTTACTGTTCGTAAGTCGGGGCCGCCACCACTGGGCCACCGCTGCTCACGCCTATTACCATGACATGTATTGGTAACAATGTCAAATAAATTCATGGAAAATATTTGTTTGGGAACAACTAAAAATGGATAAATAAAAAACTTTTTTGCAAAAAATAAAACCGACTTCAAAAAACACGAAAAAGTGAAAAATAACTTTAGCTTCAGAAGTCGGTGACAAAAAAAAATCAATCAAACAAAAGTCACCGACTTCTAAAGCTAAAGTTATTTTTCACTTTTTCGTGTTTTTTGAAGTCGGTTTTATTTTTTGCAAAAAAGTTTTTTATGATACACCCACTATTTGATTTGTTTGAAAAAAAAAAATGAACGACTTACAATTTAGCGCCAAAAATCCGCCATGTTTTTTTTTAACACCTCTTGAACACTTGAGTTTTTGAGAAAAATCTAATGATAAGATCCATTCAGCCGTTTGAAAGATACGAGGTTTTAAAGAAAACAAAAAATACAAACATACTCGTACAAGATACGCGCGAAAAACAAAACATTTCTTTGGCAGTCGTGTAATAAAAAAAAATGATCCCGACCATTTTTGATTTTGACACATGAATGCTACTTGACAAGAGGGCAAGGATTAACATTGACATCTGTACTTTTGTTTACCTATGTTCTACAAATAAAAATATTTGAATTTGAATTTGATTCGTTATAGTTTCATAGTCTCTTAATTAGAACGGATCTATGGTTCCGTTTGCGGATGGACGAACGTCACCTTCGCTAATTGCATCTCATTTAAAAAGTACGGAACTCTCAATTAACCTGGGCGTGTGTAAAATAAATAAGTATTGGATTACGATTTTTTTTGTCTTGTCCCGTCTATCGCTCGTAAATATTTGGATTTAGTCGTTTCTCTTTGAAAAGAAGTGAAGTTAAGTATGACTCGTATAAGCTCTCATAACTAGTATGCGTGGAATGAATCACGAGTCACAAATCACAAAAGCATAGTTCGGCTTGTTTCTATTTTAAGACCCTAAAAGCTATCTAGAAATTACCTAAATTCATTTCAACGTAATTTAATTTTGTTTTCAGTTTAATCGAATATTAAAGTCATTAATTTCAATTACACCATTTAAGTGACTTTTGAATCTTCAAAAAGTCTGTCAGTTAGTGAGAAAGTTAGACTACTAACGAAGCGTCTCTATTTACGATTCGAATTATGAATTTACGATTCCATCTAGGAATCGTAAATTTTAAATTACCTGGACACTTTTTTATATTGGTATATGTCTATACACGTACATGTTGTTCATATTAATGCATTTACAAATGCTCATGCGTAAAAAACAAAGATCCGAACTTGATTTTAAAAGAGCCGTCATCGAGATTCTTGACCATTCTTCTCTATGAGATCTAAGCTTTGTAATGGACAACTTAAGAGTCCTTTCACACTCTACATCTTCTTGTTTTTGACTATTCAACAGTGCCTTTAACGGATTGATCTATCCTACTAATCCTACTATAATGTTAATAAATGTGAAAGTTTGTGTGGATGTATGGATGTTTGTTACTCTTTCACGCAAAAATTACTAAACGGATTTAGATGAAGTTTAGCACACAGATAGTTTACAACCTGGATTAGCACATAGGATACTTTTTATCCTAGTAGTAAGATTCCGTGGGACAATTACCGATCTCCACGTGGGCGAAACCGCGGGCATAAGCTAGTTTGAAATAATTGCATTGACTTTGAGTATGACTTCTTTGAATAGCAGCTCAGCATAAGTGAACAATGCTCACTTTGATGGCGGCTGCAACATGTACTTAAAACTTAGCGAGCTTAAACAGCTCACAAGTTGTTACACCAACTTTAATGTTTGCGACTGTTGGAATCACTGTATCGTTGCGACGCATGTTAAGTTCCTAAGTACACTTCAGCTAGAAGCCTACCTCCTCATAGAATGTTACAATGATACCTCCCGTCCGTTACTGAATCTCCAGGAGATTTATTTATTTAACGGTTTATGCACACACTACATACAGAAAAGAAGAAAGGAATAGAAAAATAGGTACAAAGGTCATGCTTATTTCTAAACAAATCTCTTCCTCGAAAGGAGAGTAGATAAAAAGAGATGTAGACATAGTGTGTAAAAGATGAGAAAATAGAATACATACAAATGTAGTCAATTAAAGAATTTAAATGTAACATACAATATTAGAATATTCTTACATACGTATAAGACAAAACATATCAATTATAATGTTTTTTTTTTTTTTTTTTCCATTATCGATTATTTAGTTCAATTGTTTAACTATTGTGTCTACTAATTAGTCGTTTAAAGGTTTATTAACGTGATTTTAATATTAATGTGGTATATTTTAACCTGTTTTTTAACCTACTTTGATAGTTTTGGTGACGCATTCATACATTTTTATTATCAACAGAATTTTAATCAGCCATTGGCTCAAAGATCATCCTTTCATTCCCGTTCTACGATATTGAGAAGAGCATAGCTACATCAGCGCAGATTAAAGCGATTGTGTAAGTTCTCCGAGAATTTACAGTGCTTCGCTTTGAATGTAGAAATACGAAAAAACTCGAAAACTGCATTTCACAAAGCTAATTGCAAATTCATAGCAATTTTAAAACCTCTAGATTGTTTGTTTTTAAATCACTCAAATAATCCATTTGAAGCGTGAGACGTGTCCCATCATTGAATAATCCCATTCCGTAATGAAATTGCTGAAATCATCCGGCCATTTTTGCTATTTTTACTTTTGCAATATTCATATTTAATTTATTGATGCATATTTTTTATATTGGTTCGCAGTTAAAGGCTGAATTTTTAATTTTAGCACCCAACTACGTAGTACGCGTGATTGCGTGCGAGGCATGTGTAATAACTTTACGGGAATACACCTCGACACTTTATTTCAAGTAAAATAAATATCAATTTTCGGTAATGTTTGGGACTTTCAACTTTCCATTACGAACCTCTGAGGACTCTTTGATAAACTCATAATCTTTGTCACTTCCGGAAGATCGACTTAAGGAAAGAAAATGATACAATATAATTATATCACAGGTTAAGCTAATATCGGGGCCCCGGTGTGGGCGCGTTCATTGAGGCGGCGAGCCGCCCACTACTTGAACGCGCCCCAAAAGGTGGTAGCCGTAAGGCTCACCCGGGGCTACCGCACGATTCCCGCGAGGCGGCGAGCCTCCTTGCCGGATTGCCGCCATGGGATCTGGAGGCGATAGTCCTCGCGCGCCTACATGAATGGCGCGCGGAGGCGCTAAGCCGGGGGGAAACTCCGCTGCCGCGGCAAATTGTCGCTCAGCGGACAGACTTCCGGCGAGATCTCATGGCGACATGGAGAGAGCGACTGTCGCAACCCCGTGCAGGGCACGCCACGATAGTGGCAATAAGTCCCCTCTTTGAGGAGTGGCTTGAGAGACGCCACGGCGTCCTCACCTTCCGCCTGACGCAGGTCCTCACCGGACACGGAGTGTTCGGGAGGTTCCTGCACCGAATCGGGCGGGAGGAAACACCCGGGTGCTTCCATTGTGAGGATCGACCGGAGGACACGGTGGAACACACGGTGGAGGTGTGCCCCGCGTGGGCGGAGCACCGCCGTGTCCTCGAAGCGGCGATCGGTGGCGGCGACCTCTCGCGTCCGGCCCTGGTGCAAGCCATGGTCCGGAGCGAGACGGAATGGGACGCCGTCACCTCCTTCTGCGAAGCAGTAATGCTAGAGAAGGAGGTGGCGGAACGTGAGAGGGAGAGAACCTCTCAACGTCCCGGCCGCCGCGGGAGACGCCCCGGGCGTCGGGGGCCACCACCACGTGGCCCCCGGCCACCGTAGGCGCGGGCCTGTGGACGGTGGGCTATGGGCTAGCTCGCCGTCCGTCCATCTCATGACGTCAGGCCGTGTCGACGGCGCGTTCGTGTTCCACGCGCGCCTCAAAGAGAGTCAGCAAAAAGGAAGGGGTCCGTAAGGACCGATGCCTGCCGGGGTTGCGGGACTATTCGAAAGAGATACCGTGGCCCCGGAACACAAAGGGCGATCAAGGAACATGGATGGGTTTTAGTCAGTAAAAGTCTGACACTCCCTCCTGCTCCGCCCAGAGCGGGAGGGGTTATTTGATGATATCCCATCCGAAAAAAAAAAAAAAAAAAAAAAAAAAAAAAGGTTAAGCTAATATTCCTTTTGCTCTATAATGTGTAGGTAAGTATAATGTACTCTTCAATACCTTCCAACAGTTTTCAAATTCTATCGTGCAACGAAAGGGGCGACCAAAAATAGCCCTAAGGTGTCTAAGATATAAAAGAAGTACATGACACAAAATCTTTCGAGTACCCTTTGACATAAAAAAAAAACATTTTATCACTCCAATGTCGTTGCCCTTAATAGTGAAGGTTGTAAAACGATATCCGCTTTTTATAACAAGACTTAAAGGTAAGCTCGAGGAAAATATTCAGCGCAGAGTACGCAGGTAATAACTCTGTAGCGGGCCCGGCGGAAATTAGAAGCGTCTGCAATATCCCGCGGGTTGCTCGACTATAAAAATAAAATTGTTAACTTTGCCTGCAAATACCACTACCTACTTCGGTAATGGGTATGCTCCTTTATGCGACTATTCATTACTTTGGTAGTGTGCTTGTAAAAAAATCCGATGGCTATTTTTTGTTTCAATTTCTTCAATGTACAAAAATGACTTTTCTACAGATTTATTATATGTATAGATTATACACTTACCTGCCGAGTTTCCTGCGTGCCTCAAAAAGCACGTTAAGCTGTTGGTCCCGGCTGTCATTTGTAGATTTTTGACAGTCGTTACAGGTAGTCAGTGACAACCAGTCTTACCAAGTGGTATCGTATTATCCAGTACTAACTGGGTTGGGGAGGTCAAATAGGCAGTTGCTCCTTGTAAAATATCGGTAGTCACCTGCTTCCGCAGTTGGGAAAAGGCTAGGTCGATGATGAAGTACTTAGTTCTAATTAACATCAAATTTCTGGACTCGGAGGTATGGACCAGAATTCGTCATTTAGTATGACGCCACACGCCACGCGTCACGCGTCGCCACGCGTCATTTACTGGACACCAGAGGGAGGATATCGTCGTGGTGCGATAAGCGAAGGTGGTGTGATGGACTGCTGGTCCTATTTGCGGGGCTAACATGACGAAAGATCGTACGAGATAGAGAAGTTGGAAGGAAGAGGAACCTTTACCCAGCAGTGCGGCACTAGGTAGGATAACAGAAAAAAAAAATTACTCGTAGGTACTCTTGCTGAAAACTTTAGCAGAATTTCGTACGGTTTATAACTTCGTCCGATCTTCACCCTGTGTAAGTGCCAATATAAGTTCTTAGCGGCGGTGGTGTTGTTCTTTTGTGAGAAATCATAATATTTATACAATACTACTAAGAAACTAACTAAATACACACTAAAAACTGAAACTATGTAACTGCTTCTATGGTTGGTTCTATGGTTCCAAAAAGGATAAGAATAGCAGTCATTGACCCACCTACATTTATTAAGCTTCTTAACTTTGAAAACCAAAAATTAAGCCAGTTCAAGTCTTGAACCTTCAACATTTTTTCTAATGATAAACGATACAAGACATGGTTTATTTGTTTTGGTTCGTACGAAGGAAATTAGATTAGGGAAAGGGCAATGACCACTATTCTCGTCTTTATTGGCACCGTACCTAGGTACTATTATTGATAAAATTTATAACGTACTAGCGACCGGCAACGGCTTCGCACAGGTGCAATGTAGATACTAATGTGTGTATATGTTACGGCTAATAGCCGAAGTGCGGCTACACCTAGTTTTAGCCGGCTAGAACTAGGTGCAGCCGGCCATATGCGGTTAAACCTAGGTGTATCCTCTTGTCTTCGGTTAGAACTAGGTTTAGCCTTCATCATAGCGGCTAGAACTAGGTGCAGCCAAACACCGGTGGTTAAACTTAGGTGTGTCTTATTTATCATCGGCTAGAACTAGGTTTTTAGTTCAGTTAAGCATAATTATTGGTTGTGTTTTGAGATTTTTATCTTGCCTTTCCCGATTGATTTGATTTCGTATTACCCCCGCAGATGCATCCGAGTCATGGGAGAACCGGTCGAACGGGCCTCGCGATCGGGGCTCCTACTTCTGAATGGTATATAAAAAAAATAACCACGAAGGGTATGGCGGGGTCGAATGAGCGAGCGAAGCGAGCGAATAGACCTCCTTCTAACCTAATCTATCCGTGTCGGGGTGCCCCAAGTCGGCCTAGGCAAAACTAGTTTGTCATCAACCACCTCATTACTGAACTGAAAACCTAGTTCCAGGCGATGATAAATAGGATACACCTAAGTTTAATAATAATAATAATAATAATCATTTTATTGTCAGGCGACTAAGGCCCATAGATAAAATACACAAAATAATAATTAACAACAATAATAAACTAATACATATTGCAAAACCAAGAGAATTAAACTATTGAACACGAAGAGACGGCGTCATGTTGCGCTGCGTGGTGTCGCGTAGCCTTCCGCGAAATCGCCGATACATGACACCCTTCGGCCAAAACTCTTCCTTGAGGAAGGTCTCAATATGATGAGTCGGAACTCGCATCACGAACGAACCACCAGCTTAACCACCACGCGCCACGAGTTTAACCACCGGTGTGTGGCTGCACCTAGTTCTAGCCGCTATGGTGAAGGCTAAATCTAGTTCTAACCGAAGATAAGAGGATACACCTAGGTTTAACCGCATATGGTCGGCTGCACCTAGTTCTAGCCGGCTAAAATTAGGTGTAGCCGCATTTCGGCTATTAGCCGTAACATATACATAGATACATATAAACCCTCCTCTCGAATCACTATCTATTGCTGGAAACTGCCTTAAAATCCGTTGCGCAGTTTAAAAGATCTAAGCGTACAGACAGCGGAAGCGACTTTGTTACCTTTTATACTATGTAATGATTAGACAGATTCACAGAACTCGAATTCCAGCTCGAATTCTAGGTACCTACTACCTACGCGTCGTTCTCTCCTTTGTTACATACGAGATACCTATTAGAAAAAGTACAATGACCGTGTCAGTTCGTTTTATTCTCCGAACTTTGAACGAAACGAACGAAAGCTGAAAAAAGTAAAAAATCGAAACGTATCGGCACACAACAATTCAATATCACAGTCAATACCTACGTTAGGATTAAAGATTTAGAGAATAAATAACTGAACTGAGGCTGAACGAAACTGAGGCCCTACTCCCTAACGCTTCGTCCGTATTTTCGGATCTATCCGTCCCTCTCACTCGCGCTCATCTGCAGACGTGAGCGAGGGAGATGGATAGACCCAAATATACGGACGAAGCGTTAGAGAGTAGGGCCCCTGAACAGAAGATTACCATGAACTCTTTTTTTTAATTAGGTAGCATATTCTGTCCTACTGCTAGGCAAAGGTTTCCCATACCTTTAGGTTTACCTTTCCAACTCACCCGGTGTTTTGCCTTGCCTGGTCTATCAGGAACAAGTCCAAAACGTCACGCCAGCGTTCCTTGGGCCTGTCTCGGTGACGACGACCGACTTCAGACACGCACTGTGTGACGATTCTGGCCCATCTGTCCTACCCATCCTGGAAATGTGACCAGTCCAATCCCATTTTCACTTCGCAGACTTATCGCCAACATCAGCGTTGCCTGTCTTGGAGCGTATTGTGGTGATGCGTATTCGATCGATGACTTGATGTTTATAATGACCTATTTTAGCAGAGTTACTTTAATCTTAATTTAGTGCGAGCGAGAGATGGAGTTAGACGTCGTGTATCGATCACTCTCTCACACTAAGCTGACTTTTAATTGTACAGGCCCTGACATGTGTGAGTAGTTTAGGTTCAAAGGGTTGTATATCACCATCCTAACCAAGTCCTACCGTCCAGCAATTCATGAAACGTCTTGCAAAGCGTTTTTTCAACTCTGCTATTAAGCATGGAACCCTCTGATCGCATCGGCCGCCTGATACGACCCATCGCGTATCAGGTCAGTCCGCCGTCCACGGCATACTCTTATCACCCCCGACGACGCTATCACCCTCCTACAGGAAAGTAGTAAAGACATCAGTACCGTTCGTAGACCATACAAATACAAACCGGCAACATTTCGACCTCGCCGCCGAGGTCTGACGTGACGTCCCCATTCTACCTCGACCCCCCGACCCTTGCTCGAGTCAGGCCGCGATGCTGAGCCAGTAGTGTTAAATTATCTAACTCAGATCCAGCTTGTCCTCTTGCTGCCCCCCCTAGCGACGCCCTTAGCCGAGGTTCGTACCCCACAGGGGGTGCCCTTAGTTAGTCAGTTATGAGGAGGGTGCGAGGGAGTCACAACAGCATCCTGAAAACTGTTGCTGAAGATGTTCGTGCACCTGTGTTGAGGCATTTCGTTCGTCTGGTGATTTCTAGGGAGGTATCTCCCTATTGTTTATCTTGACGGGGCGGGGTGTCTCAGCACAGGGTTTTTTTTTATTTATGTGTTTTATATGTTTTATATGTTTTTATTATGATGAGTGTTGGCCTTTGTATTTGTATTTAAGTACTAACAATAGTTTCTAAGTTTTTGTTTACTAACCCTTGGATCTAGTTGTCCCAAAATAAAAATATTTGAATTTGAATTAGTGCGTGGTCGCTTAGTTTATAGTCATTATGCCCCTGGCTGGTTCCACAGGATTAGCCCGGTTAAGCAGAAGCCAGTCTCTCTAGACTGAACTGCAAGATGCCATACACAAAAAAAAAAAAAAAAAAATTGCTGTCATTCTGAAAACTGACGGTAGCTTTCTGGCAGTTCCTGTAGTCAATTACTTTCATTAATACCTACTTTGACTGAACGACTCGCCTTTTTGCACTAGTGGTCGCATTCGAGACTGCTGACCATGAAGTCCTGGGTTCGATACCCGTATCGGGCAAATTGTTATTGGGTTATCCATCAGGATTTTCTCAATAGCAGCCACGGAGTCTGAATTTGGGTACAATGGATGGCAATAGGCTCGTCCCTTATTATGTATGGGCCTTAAACATATCTGGCGAAATGTGGGTGTACTATTAGGTACATCTCTACCTAACCCTTCGGAGATTACAGGCGTGATGTTATTTAATACCTATTCTATCTGATAACATTACCAAGTAACCGTGATACGAAAAATCCTAACTCATAAATCGTAGCTATACCTAAAACAAGTCGGAATAGAAAATGTGTAGGCGCCAAACACTTCCACGCACCTAACACCGATATTGGACGCTTTCCACATCACTAAACGATAAATCCCGTGAAAGTGAATTACATTGTTTGTGTACAAAAGTTATTTTGAAACTGTCGCCCACAGAGCTCGCCGTCGATACATGCTCCACTGGACCGGGGATGGATCAGTTTTCCATTTTTTCAATACACAGTGATAATTTTACGTTGACATTGAAAATACAAGACAAAACATGAAGTATTTTGTAGCTTCAGAATAACGTGAAATGAGAATACGTGTTTTAAGCGCTAGCCAGACGATGGAAAATTTGTGCGCGAACAATTTGCAACAACCAATGAATGTCAACCAATAGATGAAAAAACAACACAACAACCAATGAACAGGAACAGTCATTTCTATCCGGCGGACAAAAGTCCCTCGTCTTTGTGGGCCCTAATTCATAGCTAGAGACATAAGTAGTACATACTACATAGACAATACGACTGAACTAAACAAAAAAAAGAGAATCAAGCATTTTAGCTGAGAATGTTATCTATCTGTAAAAACAAGAACTGATGGAACACACGGCCTCATCTCTATGAGAGGGAATGAGCTACATGCCTACTTATAATTTTATTATTTTTTTAAATAAGTAGGTAGGTACAAAATTTTGTGTAAATTTTGAAACGCCGAAAAAAGTTGGACGAAAGTTGCAACAGATTGGGTTCCGAACAATAGTACCCGGCAACACGGTAGGCCTATGGCGTGACGAGTTGGGCTCTTAGCGAAAGGATTAAGCCCAAAATAGCCAGGCTGAGAAAAATTTAAAGAGGGTAGGGTGGCCTTTGCCCTTCAGTGGAACAAATCTGACTCGTATTTATTAAAAAGTTGTGAATATTTTGAGCCTGAACAGATATTTATTTAACTATTCCCTGAGGAATGGCAACCGATGAATTGACGTCCAACATGCTCTTTATACACCAACAAAATAACTTCATCAACATTATTTGCTGTATGCCAAATCAGATAGGGGTTACAGATTTATATTCCCTGTGTTCTTATCTACTCTACGAATAATAACATTCAGCAAATCCCAAAGGTGTCGTAAGCTTGGACGAAGGGATTTTGTCTAAGGATAAATGTAAAATAATATTGTTGTAATAAGATCTTTTTTTTTCAAATCACATTATGAAGAGATTGAAATAATCTTTGTCGAAAACTTTTTTGTAAATATGTTTGTCTTTTTTAAATTTTACCCCCATAGGGCAATGGTTTTCAACCTTTTTCATGACACGACCTCACATTGTATGAAAAAATATTTCGCGACCCCCGACCCTGCGCTTTTTTTCATGTATTGTATTATATATTTCATAATTAAGATTCAGATAATTACATAATTAAAATATTTTTTTAAATTTCCAAAATGATTTAATTCTCAATGTAGCAAAAACGGTTTCACGATGGGAGAAATTAGTTAGTGAAAATAAAGCGCAACCTTCGCTTTAAGATGGACGAGTTCCTACTCATAGGTTTCTTTTTGTTAATTTGTATGAACAAACAAACATTTACATCCTTTAACATTTTCTTATATACTACTACTACAACAGCCCATAACGTCCACTGCTGGACATACGCCTCTCCCATGATGGGAGGAATTTGCCGTAATCTCCACGCTTATATAATCATCCTTTTAAACTTATTGTTTTTTTACTAAGATAATTTTTGCGACCTCTTGCGACCCTTTAATAGACCCTTCGCTGTCTACACGTTGAAAAACACTGCCATGAGGCACCACAGGTGGTAAGTGACACGACTTTTTTTAATTATTTCCGTTGGCACCAGTGGTGTACAAGTAGATGGTGGACAATAGACATTTGGAATCATCAGAGATTTCTGCACTCCGACTGAATTGTAACAAACCCAAAGATTAAGTTGAACGCGAGCTATAAGCGACTGAAACAAGAGGTTCCGTGGCAGTGTCTTTCGATCGCTATATTGCTGACCGCTACTGTGTAATCTTCTAATGTAATAAAAACATTTCAAATTATTTATTTTCGAACTTCTCGGAAACGGCTAGACCGATTTTTATGATTTTTTTTGTGTACCTATATTTGTTAGATCTCAGAATAGGTCGTAGGCGTCCTATTTTTAGTGTCACACAAACACATTACAAATTTCCACGCAAACGAAGACGAGGGCAACAGTAGATATATGTCTGTAAACATGATAAATATCTCGTTTCCAATGTTAATGATAACTACACTACTTTATTAATGCACTGATTTCAATATATATAGAGTTGAACATTAATTTAATCATAGCCCGTGGTACTTCATAAAAACTAGATCCGTCCCTGGATCTAGTTTTTATGAAGCATTAAAAGCAGCACGCAGCTTCAAAAGAAGTTAGGTTAGGCTGTATCACAGAGGCCGTAAACAATTTTGTTAATTAAGAAATATTATTATTATTTTAATTGTGTTGACAAACACAATGGCACAACAGTTATGTAAACATGTCTCCGGCCGAGTATGCGGTACTGTCATTTGTTGTCAGTAATTCAATCTACTTGCAACTGTACACCGGTTACCAAGTTTTTCGGTAGTTACTTATCTAATATCTATTTAACACATATAATTTGCTTTTAGTTGACTGGTTAATTTACAATGAATATATTATATACGGCTACAGGATTATTATGGTTATCAGGTACCTATGTAATTTCTTTTTTTTTTAATTAACCTGTTTTGTCCCCTGATGGGACTCAAAAAAGGTCTAACCTTAGCTTTCCACTTCTATATGTGTGTGGCTTAAGGATTTGTTTTTTATTATATTAAATATAAATAAATTTTATTCATAGAAATTTCACAAATACAGGCTTAGTGTTCAATGACCAGCCAAAATTGAAGTGCATTTTTAAATTATGGAATTGTGAGAAAGGTAAGGGAAGGAGTGCACTGCCATCTCGAAACCTCCCTTAGCAAGTTCGTCTGCGGCGTCATTGCCTAGGGATCCACAGTGCCCCTTAATCCAATGGAGGGTGATTCTGTTAGACAAAGTTATACTCTTCAGGGCGAGGTTTCATTCAAATATTAATGTATTGTTAGTTTGTTTTCTAGGACTTTAAGCGCAGTTAGGCTGTCAGATACGAATCTGATTGCGTAGTTGTGAAACCCTAGACGCTTTACGGCTGTTACAGCTTGTGTTAGGGCGACACACTCGCATTGGAATATCAAGCTGTGTTCGCCTAGTGGTAGGTGAAAGTTAATGTTGAGGTCTAGGGAGCGTACGCCAGCCCCTGAGCCGTTTTGAGTTTTAGAGTCATCTGTGTAGATGCTTACTTCATTGACTCCTGACTGATCCCTTAATTCCCCTGTTGTTTGTATGCTATAACTTTTGTTGAACATAGGTTTATTATGTGTTCTATCACACGGGGCAGCAATGAGAGATTGATACTCAATCACCCGGTCCGGGATGCCTGCGTAGGGACTGGTGTGGTTCTTGCCCCATATGCGTATGCTAAGTGCATAAGCCTGATAGCTGCTAGTGCTACCTCCTGCTGTATGTACAATTCAAGGGGACTTAATTGTAGGACTATGTTCATTGCCGCAGTTGGGGTTGTCCTCATACAGCCAGTGATAGCGGTACAGGTCAGCCTTTGGAACCGCTGAAGCCTAGGGACGGTGGTCGAAAATTCAATTCTCGTCCACCCAAACCAAGGCGCCATAAGTCAGCATTGGTCTGATCACCGCCGTGTAAGGCGCGAATTATACAGAAACGGCGTAAGGCGAAGGCGCGGGGCAGGCATCTTGCCGCTTCAAAACGTTTCAATACAAAATGTAGGTAGGCGACATGATGTGAATTATACTCAAGCGGCGTGGCACAGGCACGTCGTTTCGTCGCCTGTTCCGCGTCGCTAGCAGTCGCGACTGGAGAGGCGCGCAAGCAGCACGACTTATGTTTATACAGTAGGTGCAGAAAAATGAAGACCGTGTTTTACTTTCGACAATAGAATGTGGAAACATTCTAGTGACATTTTATACACTGTAAACGAAATACAGAAAACAATCAGGATATTCGCATAATTTTTCCATTATTTTAAAATATCTATGCTCTAGTGACATTTTCCACATAGGGTGCACCCAATATCTTCGGTGTCTCTGCACGTTAATGAGTTGCAGCAAAGCAAGCGCATCTTCGTCGTCTGAAGAGGAAGACATTCTATCACGATAAAGTCATCCTGTATAATGACTAGTTGCGGCGTCTCTTCGCCTCTTTGATATAATTTAAATAGCGTCCGTGCCTTATCTGTTCCACGCCTGCTCTGCGCCTGCGCCGCGTCTTCACCGTATGCCTTTTCTGTGTAATTCGCGCCTTAGGCGCAAAACATACAGAAAAGGCGTACGGTGAAGACGCGGCGCAGGCGCAGAGCAGGCGTGGAACAGATAAGGCACGGACGCGATTTAAATTATATCAAAGAGGCGAAGAGACGCCGCAACTAGTCATTATACAGGCTGACTTTATCGTGATAGAATATCTTCCTCTTCAGACGACGAAGATGCGCTTGCTTTGCTGCAACTCATTAACGTGCAGAGACACCGAAGATATTGGGTCCAACCTTTTTTTTTTTTTTTTTTCGGATGGGAATCATCAAATGATTCCTCCCGCTCTGGGCCGAGCAGGAGGGAGTGTCAGACTTTTACTGTCTAAAAACCCATCCATGTTCCTTCATCACCCTTTGTGTTCCGGGGCCATTGTATCTCTTTCGAACAGTCCGCAACCCCGGCAGGCATCGGTCCTTATGGACCCCTTCGTTTTTGCTGACTCTCTTTGAAGCGCGCGTGGAACACGAACGCGCCGTCGACACGGCCTGTCGTCATGAGACGGACGGACAGCGAGCTAGCCCATAGCCCACCGTCCACAGGCCCGCGCCTACGGTGGCCGGGGGCCACGTGGTGGCCCCCGACGCCCGGGGCGTC
The DNA here is from genome assembly GCA_905147715.2 of Xestia xanthographa. Lineage (NCBI taxonomy): Eukaryota > Metazoa > Arthropoda > Insecta > Lepidoptera > Noctuidae > Xestia > Xestia xanthographa. Next base: position 21,695,074 of record LR990642.1, on the reverse strand, counting down.
TCCCGCGGCGGCCGGGACGTTGAGAGGTTCTCTCCCTCTCACGTTCCGCCATCTCCTTCTCTAGCATTACTGCTTCGCAGAAGGAGGTGACGGCGTCCCATTCCGTCTCGCTCCGGACCATGGCTTGCACCAGGGCCGGACGGGAGAGGTCGCCGCCGCCAATCGCCGCTTCGAGGACACGGCGGTGCACACCTCCACCGTGTGCTCCACCGTGTCCTCCGGTCGATCCCCACAGTGGAACCACACCCGGGCGTTTCCTCCCGTCCGATTCGGTGCAGGAACCTCCCGAACACCCCGTGTCCGGTGAGGACCTGCGTCAGGCGGAAGGTGAGGACGCCGTGGCGTCGCTCAAGCCACTCCTCCAAGAGGGGACTTATCGCCACTATAGTGCCGTGCCCTGCACGGGATTGGGTGCACCCTGTGGGGCAGCTGTCACAAGAGCATAGATATTTTAAAATAATGGAAAAATTATGCGAATATCCTGATCGTTTTCCTACAGTGTATAAAACGTCACTAGAATGTTTCCACATTCTATTGTCGAAAGTAAAACACGGTTTTCATTTGTCTGCACCTACTGTATAAACAAAAGTCGTGCTGCTTGCGCGCCTCTCCAGTCGCGACTGCTAGCGACGCGGAACAGGCGACGAAATGACGTGCCTGCGCCACGCCGCTTGAGTATAATTCACATCGTGTCGCCTACCTACATTTTGTATTGAAACGTTTTGAAGCGGCAAGATGCCTGCGCCGCGCCTTCACCTTACGCCGTTTCTATATAATTCGCGCCTAAAGCCACAGCGTGATCTTTGGAGACAGCCCCGATGTTTTTCCTAACAACTATACAAGTTTGTAGTCAAGATACCTATTCCAGAGCAATTTGCTATAAAGAATCACTCCTAAGTACTTGACTTTTCTTTAAGTATTAGTTCGGTGTTGAATAGTTTAGGAAGTTTATGTGGTCCAAGGACTCTTTTGCCTGTAAACATTATTAGGTCTGTTTTGGTGGGGTTAATCGATAGATCGTGTTTTGTACACCAATTCTCGATTATTTTGAAGGCTTTCTTCATGAGGTCACATAAGACGGCTTCAAATTTCCCCGTGAATAGAATTGCTATGTCATTTGCATAACCCACTGAATACAGACTGCTAGCGTTGAGCTCTGTAATGAGCTCATTTACTATTAGATTCCACAGTAGTGGTGACAGCAACCCTGTGGGCAGCCCCTGCTAACGATACCTCGTGTGGTGGTGTTCACAGTAATTGAATAACGCGGTATTTCAACATATTGTGAATCCATTGTATAAGCGTTGGCGCCTCACTGTGCACGACTAGTGCCAGGCCGATGCTAGCAAAGTTCGTTTTGTCAAAATCACCCTCTATGTCTATGAAGGCGCCCAGTTTTGGGATTTTGGTTTTGAGAGCGTGGAGTGCGGATTCAGTTGACTTGCCTTCACAGTAGGCGTGTTGGCTAGGGTGTAAAAGTTTAAGTAGCGAAATTTGATTCCTAATCCTTCTGTCTCCCAGCCTCTCTTGTGTCTTCCAGAAAAACGAGATGAGGCTGATAGGTCTGAAGGACTTGTGTTAAGTGTAATCGCTCCTACCTGGTTTTGGAATAAAGATTATTTTTACTTCGCGCCATTTCAAGGGGCTGTAGCGGTGGGCCAGACAGGCACGGAAAACCTTGACAAGGTATTCGGCTAGCGAGTCACCGCTCCATCTGAACAGTGCCGGAAAAATACCATCCAACCCTCTTGCCTTGAAAGGTAGGAAGGTGTTGATTGCCCATATTATTTTGTCTTTGTCTATTATTTCTGAAGCTACTTCCCAGTCTAGGTTGATCGTAGCTCTTTCACTGTATGGTTCCCAGCTCTGTTGGGTCGCAATCCGGCAGCCTGGGAAGTGGGTGGTGAGAAGTAATTCGTTAGTCTCCGCATCGCTAAGGTTGTAGGGTTTTTTGAGGCATCCTATTGAAAGACCAGTCCCGGCGGCGAGACAAGTTTTGACACTCATTGCCTGGTTGCTATTCTCAATGTAAGTACAAAAACACCTCTAGGCGTTTTTTCCTCTGAGGCGTATTAGCCACTGGGGTAAGACAGCAAGGAACAAGCTGGATTAACCAAGTAACACAGGAAGCATTATAACAAACGAATAGTAAACTTATTTAGAACCTAAGGTCCGTATAAACTCTTATTTGAGTTCACCGAGCATCTTGACGCTTTATATTGGTATTTCAAAAGCATTATGGTGCTTTACGATGCATAACGGTTGCATAACGGCATATGAAAATGCTTTTGTAAAGCCTTTAGTTTGAGTGCAGCAAACCACAAGGCAGCTGTATAGCTTTCAGCTGTTTTTAGTGCGTTTGGATCTACAATAGCATTTTTAAGTAGTACGATAATGCCTATTGCCGCTTAATAGCATAATCTTGTACCATTATAATGCACCGTAAATCCGTTATACAGCTTTGAGCTGTTTTTAGTGCCCTTTGTTGTGTAATAGCACTATTAAGCGGTAAGTAAAAGCCTAGGACCGCTGAACAGCATCAACGTGAATCAATGTAATGCTTGCATTTATAGAGTTCAACTGAGTTCTGTTGTACAGCTATCAGGTATTCAATCAAATACACGTGAGTTATTGTAATGCGTAAAGCTGTATATACATTCATTTCACTGTATTCGTAAAACCATTTGTCGGCCATATTGGGGAAAAGCACATATTATATGATCAACAAAACAACAGCCATTTTTAGGGTGGATTTTTTTATTTTAATTTCTTCTTGATTTTGAACTACGGTCGTCCGGGGTCCAACCATGCCTAAGTCATTCGAATCTGTGTCTGATTTTTCTCCAATATGGATAATTCAAGTCTACTGGTATACCGGTGAACCCATATAGAGCTACTTTATACACAATGGTATTACAGTGGCACATCAAAAGTCTTTTCTCTGGCCTCTAGCTTAATAATTGTTCACGTGTGAGTATTGATACTACCGGTGGCATTAATTAGCCTTTTTAAGGGCTCACCTGGCTGTTATAGATCGACACCATTTTGTAAATATTTTATAACCAAAAAATATTATCATTTGGACCTATTTATAAAAGCAATAGACCTATATCATAATAATATAACTTTATTTAATAATGCTCAACCAATACCATTATGTCAATTATGCAAAATTCGTTCTAAACTAGGAATACACAATTGTTTTGGGCATTTCACACATATTTTCATGTCACATTTTATATGAAAACCACAAAATAACGAAGGCGCGTGAAAATTTTCAATGAAACTTATATAGACATTTACAGTAAACTACATTGCGAATAATATTTACAGGCATAAAATAAGAAAAGAGTCAAAATCCAGGATTATAATTTTTGTTTTGATGCAAACAAATATGGTGTCATTCACTCAGTTTTGACCGTCTTCGTCCATAATATATTGCTTGACATAGTTAATTGTATTATAACATTTGTACCGTAGTATTAGAGATGTTTTTGCAATGATATAGGGTTTATTTAAGTTCTAACTGTGAACACTTAGATAGCCTCAATCATTCTTTTAGAACAATCTAATGCCAGTCTAATGCTTTTGTAATGCAATTAACATCTTCATTATCAATAATATTGCTGATATAATGTTTCTGTAATGCGATTGGCAACTTTATTGTCCGTAATAATGTTTCTGTAATGCGATTGGCAACTTCATTGACCGTAATAATGTTTCTATAATGCGATTCGCAACTTATTTGGTCACACTAATGCTAATATAATGCGCCTGTAATGCAATTAAACAACTAATTGTGAACTTATTTATGATCTAAAGCCGGATAATTTGTGCCCAAATAAGCATTACAGTAGCCGTATAAACGTTTGTAATGCTATCATAGAACTAATTCAAAATGCGAAAACGATACAGAAATGCTGTAAGTCGGCCGATATAATGCTTTGATGTGAATTGGATCATTATATCATCGCGCCGTGCTAATTTGTGTATTGTATTCCAGTGATGGTTATCGCCAAATACAAGACGTTTTCAGCAATGAACACCGTTCTCTTCACAGATGTTCTTCCTGAAGGAGAAGGTATGTTTTAAAACTATTAAGAATAAGGAATATGTCATAATAGAAACGGTGTAGGAAGTAAGGATGAGTAGTTCATTATTGTAAAAAATAATATAAAGTAATGGATACTAGTTTTGTTTTAGTTAGTTCGCGCAAGTGCAAGCAATAAGTTAACAAAGGTTTATAGCAATGGGATGAACGGTTTGGAAGCGCAAAAAAAAAATAGAGAAATGCCGTCTTACACTCTGCCATTTCCAGGACAACCCTGGTTTGGTATTTAAAGTGACGCGGCCACAGCACTGCGGCGTTACGGTGGTGAGCAGTACTGATTGGATCCAAAATTACTCTCTTGCTTAATAGATCAAGAGAGTAATTGCGGATCCATAAGAGAGTTGCGTGCTTGCTACATATGCTCCACGACCGGCATACATAGGGCGCAGAGATTGTGTCGTGTAGATGAATGTCTATTTCTCTCATAGAACCTCAGCTATTTCTTGTGGAAGTAATACCATATAGCCCACATAGGGCGCCTTGTTGGCACTTTACTTCAGAAGTGGGAGCTTGGGATAAGGCCCGGTACCACCAAAATGGAGACGCGGAGAAACCTGGCCTAAGTGGCTACTGTAATGGATCGTGTATTTAAGAGGTGATTCATTTAGAGATTCCTTTTTTGGCTAGGGATTTTTTAACAGATAAAGCGTGAATCGTGTTAACCTCTCATGGTATTTTTATTCAATATAGTTTGACATTTCATCATGGAAAGACTTAGCCCGACAGAGCGTTTACAAATTATTCAGTTTCTCTATTATGAAAATCAGCGTTTTACGATAAATGAGCAACTTATGGTCAACATAATCGGCCTAACGAACGCATGATTCACTATACCATTGAAAATTTTGATAACTATTTTGGCACACAGCACGTGAAAGCATGGCTTTATTGCGAGAACAATTTGGTGATCACATAATTTCACGCTTCAGACCGGTGAATTAGCCGCCTAGATCTTGTTCACTTCACACCCCTAGACTTTTTGATTTGGGGATATGTAAAGTCCAAAGTCTATCGATATGATTGAGCAACTGGTAGCCAACATTACTCGCGTTATTCGCTAAATATCACTTGAAATGCTCTGACGCGTCATCGAAAATCGGAACTGCAAAATGAACCATGGTTAACCGCAGTTACGGACAACATTTGAAAGAAACAATATTTAAAAAAAGAATATCAAGAATGGTTCTTTTGATAGCCTGTTTTTTTTAATATATATTTTTTTGAGTTTTGAAAATGTACTTCCAAATGAATCATCCGTTAGATACGTCTCCATACGTTCCATTCTTCAAATCTAAAAAAAATATTTATGTGCCCTTATTTTTTCAGAAAATGAACATAGCGAATATTTCTTCGGTAAATGTTTAACAGCAGCCAAACAACTACTGGCACACGACACCTATGAATACGCAAATATAAGAAACCAAATCATAATTCGGGTAAATAATGCTCAATTCCTTTGCCTTGCATATTAATATTATCTATGTATTAGTAACGAGCTTTCTAATTTTATTCAACATTTTATTTTTGTTCGCGATACAGACTCAATATTAGCGATATTTAAAATAACTAAATACAGTGTACAGTGTATGATTATACAAAAAAAATTGGTGTTTCATAATTATGAAAAGTGCAATACTGATAACAACAAAATATATGGAACAGCTGTTTTTTTCTAATCGACTGCAAAACATCTACCTACTAAATAATGATAAAAGTTTACATGATTCAGTAGGACATCGGCTTTACACCCTGTGAATATTAAGTTGCACACTTCTTCAAAATTACTTGACACAAGACAAAATTACTGTTCTGGCTACAATAAAATAAACTGTTTTGACAACATGAGTGGGAGAAGAAGGCCAAAGAAATGATGAATGGATTGTGTGAGGAATGGAGGAAAAATAAAAGGAGTAAATGATGACGCGACGAAAAAAAAAATAGAAATAGAGGAGAGAATCGAAGAAAAAAAAATGTTACATCGACCCGAGTAACATGGGACAGTGACAGAAAGATTGTGATGATATTAAATAGATATATCAGGATGACTTTTTTTATCACTTTCACAAAAAAATGGGTATAATAGGTGAACAGAGTAGAAGAAAATAGCATACTAGTTTCTTTTTGCGAAAAAAAAGAAAAAAAATCGAAATTCAAATCATAAGCGTATTGTCGTAAATTTTATCTTTCTTTGTTCTAATATGAAAAATTTACTTGAAATTTGTAGCGTTTTTGATGATGGATCAATTTTTTTCTAAACTGTGGAAAAAAAAAAAAACTAGGTATGCCATAATATGCTTCTACTCCGTTCACATAATACCCTTTTTTTAAGTAAAAAAAAAAAATCCGGTTTAAAGGGTGTAAAAAACCTCATAATGAAGCCGAAAGGCGCTGTCGTACGCTGTATGTGATTGGTATATGGTGTTTTTTGTAAACACCATACCAAAGATATTGGGGGTCAAAATTCCAACTTTTTGACAACTTTTTTGTTTTTTTAAGTTTTAACACCACCATGACCCCCGTACTATTCAATTCATCCAATGAATGTACAATGTTTTGAATGCGTTACATTGAGTTCTACCACAAACCGTGATTTTTCACCCAAAAAAAAAGTCGTTTCCCAGCAATAATGTTTGCGTATGTACAGAAAGCTTGGTTGACGGCTTTGTGATGAGGTTGTTTACACCCTGTATTATTGATATTAGGATAAAAATATTTTGTAAAAAAAAAAAATATTTCTTCCAGCGTTCCCTTTTCCTCTTAACACCAGAGACAATACCAACCTGCGTGCAAATAAAGGCAACCTCAGACCAAGGCGACATGATTAGGTACAACGCATACAAATTCACTGTTTGCGTTATAAGATTGACATTCCAGTATAACTCTCATTATGGAGGGTATAGGACTAATTATTTTTACTATGAATGGTTTGTTCCGGTACAAATGCAAAAAGATGTTACTTGGGATTTATATTTTTATTTAACTTAGTTTTCAAAATGTTTTAAGCGAGTGCCTATACTTAATTACGATAAAGTAACGTTTTTCCTCGGTTTCCCTTTTTTTATAGGCGAATAAAGTGTTAAATTTGATTTTTTTGATTTTTACTCCCTGGATCAAATTTTTTCGATCGGCGTACATGAGTCGATAATAATAGCGATCTCCGGATGATTGTCGATTGTTATTGACGAAAATTAGAGAGGCGAGACTGACATGAGACTGAGTGAGGAGCGACCTGAATTGACGCAGAATTATAGTACTTCAATTTTATTTATTGTAATTTTTTCTTATTATATTGACAAACGAAAACTAATGAAACGTATGCATTGTAGATTGAAGTTTTATATCATATTAATTTATTTGATAAAATATTAGTTTATTTGGAATATAACGGACGCTGAATCAAGACATTTATGGCTTAAATTACACTTTCTTTACGATTTTATCCGTGAAAACTCAAGGTATTTATAGAAATTCTAAAACTCCAATAAACAAGTAAAACATTCAACTTATCTTTCGGTAATTTTAGCTTTTATAAGAATTTAATCTAACAATGTGAATTTGAGCGACAAAGTTCCATCGCTGACGGTTTTTCTTGCAAACTGAGTTCGTAAAATATTTATAGTAAATTACACGAAAAGAAAAATTAAAATGTGTAACTCCAAATTACAAGAAAGAGAGTGGCACTATCGTTATTTTTAAGCAAATAATTAAAATATCTTACTGCTGCTGAAAATTACTGCGTCAAAAATCATAAATTTGCATAAAAAATGTAATAGGACTCATAAGGAACTTTATTCGCCAATAAAATAAACAGATAATTAAGTAGCGTAGACTAGAAACATAGTCTTAAGTAACGACTGCTGCGTCAGTCCAATATGAATATAATCATATACGGATTTATCATTGGGTCGGGCCCGTTTCGTAACGCTACATTTACTTACCTATGCGGTGTATCGCATGCACCAGGTACAGTCAGTATGTTAGGTAAGTCAAATTTTTTAGGAATGTAAATATTTGTTGTTTGAAATGAAAAAAGTAATTTAAGATGTTTGTATTGTTTATTTATTTTGTATTATACGTACAGGGTTAGTTTTTAATGACCGGCCAAATTTTCAGAGATAGTTTAAAATCGATAATATTTTTCGATATAATTAAAAAAAAAACTTTTTTTTTTTATTTCATTCGTGTCCACCACTAAAAAACAAACGTGTGTATATTGCACCAGCACAATTCAGTTCAACAACTTAGATAGGTAGCAGTTAGCACACACATAAATTTGGTGGTATTTCCCACTAGATTTATGATTTAGGAAATTTTTAGGACATTTTCAAATGAATGCTATTATTTTATTTTATATTTTTGGACAATAATATTTAAAATGCAATTTTGGTTTTATATCTAAATCTTAATTTTAAATTTTGGCTGGGCATTGAAAACTAGCCCTGTATAAAAAAATAATATTTAATTAATTAAACTAAGCAAAGAAAAATGTACAAAAATAGTATATTTCATTACAAGTGCGGAAAGGCTGTCATTGCAAAGAGTTCGGACAAATGTCTACCCGAGCTGAGGCTCAGCCGAAGTCGAGGGTTGACAGTCGGAACAAGTAGCAATGACGGTTCCGCAGGTGTACTGAACGACTATTTTTAATACAGTTGCGAAAAAAGGGTCGAAATTACTCATTTTGTGCAACAAACAACTAAACTCGCAAAGAAAATTTCTGGAAAATGGCGCCAACTGTAGAATATAAGCAGAGTTTTTTTTTCTTCACCCATTTTGGTAGGCAAAGGGAACTATCCATACAGCTTAGTCTTCAGAAGATTTTTTTTATTGATATGAAATGAAAATAAAATGTAAATGAGATGAAATGAAATGAAACCTAACCTAACTCATTCAATTAAATCATTAAATCTGATATTGAAGTAAATTAGTAGCTTCTTTCTAAAAATATACGTATTTGTATGAATCACAAAAACAGTTTAGTAAAAACTTCATGGTTGGTTTTTCTTTTTAATAGACATTATTTTGACAGTTGGGAAAGAGAACGCACGAGTTCGGGAAAGGTAATAAAAAAGCACTAGTATGTAATAGCCCACATCCCGAACGCTATACGTCCCAGCAATACACCATTTTTTGAGCAACTGTATTAAAAACTATATTACAATATGCAATGCATAAACTTTCTTTATTCATTCCAAATGTGTCTAATTGTGACTAGGTAGGTAAGTATACAACAGTCAAATAAACAAGTAAATAAATCAATAAAAATCACTCCTGCACTTCTTTCTTATTAAATTTTACCTGTGATTCTTAAAAATATTGTCATTTAGATAGGTTACAAGACTTTAATTGTATTTTATGCAGTACTAACTTCTAACTTTAAGTATACCAACTTCTAACTTTATGTATATTGTCATTTTTATTTAGTTTCATGTATATTTTAATTTTTAACTTGTAAGAATTAGATCTTGTGGTGCCCTGACAGGGTCTACAACGGCTCTTAGCTCTAAGGCTTTTTTGTTAACACCATGTTTTTACCTTGTAGAACGCAAATAAATGAATATGAATATGAATACTAGTCATTAATAATGGGAATAGTTTTAAAATGTAGAAATAAAATGAATAGTAGATAAATTCACACACACCAGGCACACCAGAATTTTTTACTCTGACTGTACTTTAAGGTGTCCTCAGGTACGTAATATCTACAAACATAACCAATGTATATTATGTAGCATTACCAAACGGGAGCGTTACCAAACTGGCGCGACCCTCATCATTGGCCTTATTCCATCTTACCTACTTCATTTATAGCAAAAGTTAAAACTAAAAAAAACCGGACAAGTGCAAGTCTGACTCGCGGACCGATGGTTCCGTACAAACTTGTATGTTGATGGTTTCTTCAACGGGAAGTACCCTGTAGGTTTTCATTAACTTGCGATTGAGCAGAACATGCAATGAAGAATAAACATAATTTATTTTAAAAAGGCGCAATAGTATTATCTAGTACAACGGTGTAATTAGTGCTTATATACTCGTAAGTAAAGTATAACTAAAATATATTTAATAATAGTAATGATAATGAGGAGTTTAAATATATGGTAGATATAAATTGTTATTGTTATAATAATATATTGTTTATATTATTACCATATTGTTTATTGCGTTTTTTTTTTTTTTTTTTTTTTTTTTTTTATTTAATTCACAAAACTGATGTACAATCACAAAAGCAATAAAAAAGTTACAACACCATATTTCTGATTGACATCTACTGGATGTGAATCTAGCATGCATATTATATGTAAGACAATTAGGTAAAACTCACAAATTGTGAACCTTTCCAACAATTACGAAAAAGTTTCTGAGAGAAAAATTAAACAAAGAAAAATAAAAATAAATCAGTGACGTTATACAATCAAGACTCTAAGATTAGTCCTAACCGAGGCTACAGAACCAGCAAAGACATCTATTTCACTACGAATGGAGTTCGCTAGAGAGAGCATACGGTAAATGGGCGAAAAATTGCCTATATTAGTTCGACTATGGGGCAGGACGAAAGTCCTTCGGTTAATTAAGCGGCTACTACTACGTGGGATACTAAATGACACTCTTTCTAAAAGCTCAGGAGAATCAATTATGCCATTTATTATTTATATTAGTTTAAACAGAAACATGAAATCCAGAGATTTCCTTCGTGCGCTCAAAGGTTTCATTTTATAGTGATTCAGCCTAGAGTTATACGAGTTCAGACTACGACATTTGTTATCCGAGAAACTTAAGTGGTACAGAAACCTTTTTTGAATACGTTCAATCCGATCTGAGTGCACTTGATAAAACGGGTTCCACACCGTACTACAATACTCCAGAATACTTCGAATAACGCTGTTGTAGATGGAAATAGTCAGAAAAGGTTCTTTAAAAATTTTCATTTCCCTGACGATGAAACCCGATAATTTCGATGCCTGACTAATAATTTGGTCATAATGACTCCTAAAACTTAAACTACTATCCAATAAAACACCAAGGTCCCTGATAGTATCAACTTCTTGGAGCGGGCTGTTATTAATCGAGTAATAATATTCACACGTTTTCCTTTTTCTGCTAAATTTGATAAAGTAACATTTGTTTTGATTTAATGACATTTTATTTTGTATGCACCAATTGTGTACGTTATTTAAATCTAGCTGAAGCTGCATAATGTCGGATTCGTTGTATACAGTTCGATATATTTTTAAGTCATCAGCAAAAAGTTTATATTCCGAATTAATTTTGCAACCCAAATCGTTTATGAAAACTAAGAAAAATAGAGGCCCCAAGTGTGAACCCTGCGGCACCCCGGATGGTAAGTAATATCGTTTGGATTTAAAACCCTTGAGATACACCAGCTGAGAGCGATTTTTTAAATACGATTCGCACCAACGCAGCAACGACCCATGAATGCCCATACTTTCTAATTTAGCAATTAGTAGGTCGTGGTCTACCAAATCGAAGGCCTTTTTAAAGTCGGTGTATATTGCATGGACTTTTCTACCGTCATCTAGTGCAGATGATATATATGACACATACTCGACTAGGTTAGACAGCGTCGATTTTTTGGGGCGAAAGCCATGCTGGTTATCATCCAGTACACTTTTAAAGTGAGAAAACATTTTTTTCTGAACAAGTGATTCAATAATTTTACCACAAGCGGATAAAATGGACACTGGTCTGTAATTTGCAACATCATCAACACGACCAGATTTAAAGATTGGCGTGATGTGCGCTATTTTCCACTGATCAGGGAATACGCCTTGTGCCAAAGAGTAGTTGAACATAGTAGTCAGGGGATCAGCCAGGTTCGCTGCACATTTTCTAAGGAAGAGAGGAGGGATTGAGTCAGGCCCGGGTCCTTTATCACAATCTAGGGAAGACAAGTAATCAAAAACTTCACTCACTTCAAGTTTACACCGACTAAAAGTGTCATTTTTACAGGGAGTGAGTTCATCTGGCGTTGAAGTGAGTGTGTTACTATCCAGTCTATATATGGACTGAAAATGATCGGAAAACAAATCACAGATTTCCTGACCGCCCCTGGCAAAATCAGTGTTATTCAATACCATTTTGTTGGGAATATAATCGCTACCTGTTCGTTTATTTTTTAAGTACCTCCAGACATACTTAGGATTGGTACGAAGATGTTCAGCTATATTCTTTTTGAAATTGGCATAACAGTCCTTTATCAACTCACTGCATCGCCTTCTTAGGCATTCAAACGTAATTTTATCTCTGGGATTCCCATATTTTTTATATACAGGGTGGAATTTTGTAATGCCACCTGGAGGGAAAGTACTCTTAATACCGGAGATAGCAAATTTTACTCAAAGGAAACATTCCTTCATTTTTAAAAAGAAAGGGTGATCCAATTCATGAAATGACTAAGTCCATTTTAACTGTTTTGAACTAGCAACACTGATTTGTTTGCTTTTTCACTCCTTTTCGAATGGTCTATTTAAAATTCTTGGGAAAAGTCTCTAAGTACCCTTTCCGAAAGTATAAAAAAAACAAAATAGCCGAAATTTCCATTCATAAAATCTCTATGTCCAAAAATCACTAAGTCATAAGTTTTTTTCGAAGAAATCGCTAAGTCCATTCATTTCTGACAACACACATCGTTATGTCAAATTACATGACAGAATTTTTTCTTAACGGTTTTTTAGCTTTTCTCCGAGAAGGTTTTGTTTCGATTTTGTTTAAAATCTTATGTGTACGTGTGCAGTTAAGGTAAAATGGATCCTGATGACAAACTGAAGAGGTGAGTGTTCTGTTTTACTAACTAGTGCGTATTTTCAAATGAGTAACCTGGCTAAGACAGTTAGCGATTGTGAAGTTGTTTTTTTTTTCATTAGGTTTATTACATTATTACAGAGTAATGCAACGAAGCGGTCTCTTTGACTCTGGGGAAAGTACCACTACCACCAGTGATATTGACGATTTTTCTGCTTCATCTGAAGACGAATGGATACCCAAAAGTACTCGGGCTTACAAAAATAATGTACTCACTTTGAATAACGAACAGTCGTCTTCACCAGTTGATACGTTAACGCCACTAGATTCTTCACAACTACCCTCATTTTCTGGCATTACACCAAAATGCATGAATGAGACAGATAATGGCGATGATATTGTCTATTATTCCGAGTCATATGAGGACAATCGAACACCACAGCATTCAAGCCGAAAATCGTCCATTACTATTTTGGCTGATGTACACCTACCCGCTTTCTCTAACAGGTATTTACTCGTACTTATTTTAACGTTTTCTACCGTAGGTAGGTACCCGTAGTTCATGAGACAAGTAAAATTACATCTTTCCAAGTCACAATTCACGGTAAATTTTGCAATATCTGTCTATTTTGTTGCCTCTTAGGTCTTATGGTTTTTTATAGTTTTCAGATAACGCAAAGTAATCGTAGTTTCGAAAATAATGAACTCACAAATTTGAATAATGAGCAGTCGTCTTTGCCAGTTAATACATTACCGCTACTAGATTCTCCACAAATACCTTCATCCACAAAATGCATGAAACAGAATGAGACAGATAATGGCGATGATATTGTCGATTCATTTGAGGACAAACAGACACCACGTGAATCAAGCCGAAAATCGTCCATTACTATTTTGGCTAATGTCCGCCTACCCGCTATTTCTTACAGGTATTTACCTATTTTAATGTTTCTTCTATCAAAGGTACTCGTAGTACATGAGGCAAATAAAATTATATATTTTCAAATGTCAATCAATAGTAAATTTTACGATATTTACATACTTATATTTTGTTGCTTGTCGGTCTTATTGTTTTTTTTTTTTAGTTTTCAGTTACCTCAAAGTAATTGTGCTTTCGAAAATAATGCATCTGCGAATAACGAACAGCCGACTTCATTAGTTGATACTTTATCACCAAAAGATTCTACACAACTACTCCCATTTTCTGCCATTACACCAAAACGCAAAAAGCTAAATGAGATAAGTGGTTTATTTGAGTCCGAATCAAATACAGAACAAGATGATGCTGAAAATTTAATATTAAACCCTGAGACCGGTTTGTTTGAGACCGTAGATACTGAAACAGTTAATAGTACAAGTTTGACTCATATAGGCAAAAAGAGAATTTCAAGACAAGACCAATGGGAAAGGACCAAAAAAATCAAAAGAAATCTTAAAAATCATTCTTTGAAGGATCTTCCGGATTGTCGCTGCAAATGTAAAGATAAATTAAGTAAAAAGCAGGTTGAAACAATATTTAATAAATTTATTAATCTTGAAAGTCACACGGAACAAAATATCTATCTGCAAGGATGTTTACAGGAAGTCAACCCTAAAAGATTTCGTCCACGAACTAAGGGGAGTGAAACAACGCCTAGGGCAAGAAGAGTGTTTGAATATGCTATTACTTTACCAAAGAAGTCTGTCAAAGTCTGCCAAAAAAGTATTTCTGGCTATACACGGGATTAAAAGAGAAAGGTTGGTATGTAAAGTTCAACATCAAGAAAAAGACATTTCTGATAGTAGAGGGCGCCAAAGCAATCCAAAGATTGATGTAGAATCTGTGAATAAAGTTCATAAATTCATTGAAAGTTTACCAGCCCGGCAATCACATTATTCTCGTGCCTCTAGTAAGCATAGAAAGTTCTTAGATCCACACTTGAGCATTGCTGAATTGCATAGAAAATTCAGTCTTGAATACCCTGAATGCAATGTACTCTATGAAAAATTTCGATGCATATTTAACCAAGATTTTAATATATCTTTTGGACAACCCAGAAAAGATATATGTACGACTTGTGAAAAATTTAAAGTTGACATTACCTCTGCTGAATTAGCGAAAGATTCAAATAAAGCAAACAAACTGAAAGGTGCACATGAACTTCACCTGAGAAAAGCTGAGGTATTTTTAAAGAACCTGTCAAAAGTTGAAAAAGAGAAACCATCAAACAGTTTATCACTATGCTTTGATTTCCAGAAGAATCTGCCTCTGCCTGTAACTAACATCACAGACGAATATTATTTAAGACAGTTATGGTTGCATAACTTTGGAGTGCATAATTTGGGTCAGAATACTGCAGCAATGTTTCTGTTTACTGAGAATTACGCACACAAAGGACCCAATGAGGTAATAACTGCGCTGGAATATTATATTACCAAAGCAAAAACTCCAAATCAACACCAGTTAGATCTTTATTGTGACAACTGTTATAGTCAAAACAAAAATAGATATATATTCACCTTTTTGGATCAACTGTGCGCAAAAGGAGTTTTTGAGAAAATAACAGTCTCATACCCGATACCAGGACATTCGATGATGCCCATCGATCGTGATTTTGCTCTTATCGAAAGAAAAAGGAAGAAATATGACAAGATATATACACCCGAATATTATGTTGAGCTTATTAAAAATAGTAAGAATACAAACAAATTTGGAATAGTATTCCTTGAGAAAAGTTTGATGAAGGAAAGTAGCCCTCACGATGTTCTTAAAGTAAAAGACTATAAAAAACTGTACGATGAACGCATAAAAGCGAGTCTGCCTGGAATATCCAAATGTCGTAGAGTGTTTTTCAAAAGAAGAGGTAAACCAGAGTTTTCAGAATCTATGAAAGGTGAAGATTTTAAGCCGTTTTCATTATATAAGGTCGGTTACAGCAGATTAATTAATCAAAAGCTCGATGACTGCTACGATGCACCCTTAACTATAAAGGCTACTAAATTGCAAGATATAAAGCGGTTGCTAGAATCTGTTCCTGAATCGGAAAGATATTTTTATGAGGATTTATATAATGGAACTCAAGATCTCATATCTGCAGAATTCAATTCTGAAGATGAAGTAGAATGATAAGCTGATTTTGTTTAGATGTTGTACTGGGTACTGCAATATTATAACTAAGTCCACCATTTATCACTGTAATATTACTAAGTCCAGGGATTAGGGATAAGTCCAATTTTTTTGATATTTTATTTAGATAGTCCTGTTTCATAAATCATTATGTTTCTTTTAATAAATAAAACTTCTTAGTTTCCGATATAATATGTCTTTATTTTTTTATTCAACGCATGTTATTTCAGCAGACATTTAAAACATAAAACTACTAATATCTCAAACGTCACTTTTAGGACTTAGTGATTTCTTGAATTGGGCCACCCTTTAATCTACATTCAAAGATTTTGAAAATTCGCGTGCCACACTCGGGAATCGAACCGTCTAAATTCCAAAAAAATAACACCCTGTACTTTTATGGCACCAATCGATAGGGTAAATCATAAGGATCAAATCCCTCTAACAAATACGATAAATTAAATGAAAGGGAAACTATGAAATCTTAACTTATAAATTCAATGGGATAAGATAAAGCACTTTTAGTCAAAGGTCCATCCAATTACGAACATAGTAAACAATTCTCTTTTGACGACATTTATTAATTAAAATGACGAAGAACTATTTACATAGGAATATTGCAATTTGCACAAACAAACACATGCAAATTGCAATTTTCTTCTGCAATCTTATTCTTTTCAATTGTAAAGGTCCATCATTTTATTAAAGTGCTTTATCGTACCTATTGAATTTATCCCATTGAATTTATAACTTAAGATTTCATGGTTTTCCTTTCATTTAATTTATCATGTTTGTTAGAGGGATTTGATCCTTATGATTGACCCTATCGATTGGTGCCATAAACGTACAGGGTGTTATTTTTTTGGAATTTAGACGGTTCGATTCCCGAGTGTGGCACGCGAATTTTCAAAATCTTTGAATACAGATTAATTTCTTTTTGAAAATGAAGGAATGTTTCCTTTGAGTAAAATTTGCTATCTCCGGTATTAAGAGTACTTTCCCTCCAGGTGGCATTACAAAATTCCACCCTGTATATTGTGATATTTAGCTTTTTCTTTAATGACTTTTAGTAAAGCTCTACTGTACCACACAGGATAGCGTTCATCTCGTGGTTTTGTAATCGGAGTGTGCCGTTCGATAATTGGCATAAGAATATCATAGAATTTTTGCAACATGTCGTTAATATTTTTTACAGAATTCCATTCATCTGACCATGCAATTGTCGCAAGTTCAGCGTTGACCGCTTCATAATTACAGAGATAAAAGTTCAAGTATGGGATTTTATTTTGCACAAGAGGATTGCTATTATTGGATGTAAACGTGATCTCTAGCGCTGGATGATGAGGATCAATTGGTATAAGTGGAATTGAGGCCTGAGACACCAGCACTTTGTTGTTACTACTACCAAGAACTATATCTAAAATCCGGTTTGAAGCGTTGAGTATCGTGTTGCATTGATGAAGATCATTAAAGGCTAACATGTCTAAAAAAGTGTGTTCTATATTGCTGCTAGATCCTTTGGGAACCAATAGTCCAGATTCCGCAATATATTCCCAATAGATACTACCCATATTAAAATCACCGATTAGTAAATTGATAGAATTAATTTTGCTTTTTTTATTAATTACTTCTGTAAAGTTTCGAAACAGTGCATCGATGTAGTCTTGTTTAATTGGAGGTGGAATATAAACGGCACAAATATTAATTCTTAAGCTAGTCTCACACTTGATTGTGATCCATAACTCCTCACAATGGGACTCCCAATTTAATCTCCGCGAGACCTCGTATTTTTCCAAAGTTGCAACAAACACACCTCCACCATCTCTTTTTGTAATCGAGGATACCGTAGATGACCTATCGCGCCTGAAAACTCTGTAACGGTTATCTAAAAATTCATGGTCTAACACCGTATCATTGAGCCAACTTTCAGTGCCGATAATGATGTCGTAATCAAAATTTAAAGCTGCAGTATAAAAATCCTCTGTCTTGGTTCGTAAGCCTCTTACATTTTGATAATAGATTTTAAACTTGAATTTAAATGATTATAACACTACCAAGCATGCAAAGTATGTGACTAATAAAATAATAAGTTACAAAGATTCTAAACATGCCAAATTTTTAATTAGAAGAGATTTAGTTGTCACATCCTTCCGGACAAATATGCGACCATTCCGAACCCATACAAAGTTATATTTCTTTTCCTTAGCAGTAATTCTTGTCGCTGCATGTAGTTTTTTGTTAGCCAGAGTCAGATTTTCTGTCACAAAGATCGGCTGCTTTTCTCCACCAATGCCAATATGGCTGCTGTTCAACTTTTCCGACTCATTCTTCTTATTAAAGTTTCTAACGGCAGCAAGTAGATCATCGCGAATACGAGGACTGGCTAACTTGACGACTATGCTACGTGGACGGTTTGTCTCTTCGTTTAATTTAGCAACTCTATGAAATGACTGGATTTCATTATCCTGGAGTTCATTTCCCACAACTCTACCCACCTGTTTTACGACCATTAACAGGTTTTCGGTTTTGTGTTCAGGAACGCACTGTAGCTCGATATTGCTTTCACGTGCTAATTGATCAATAATCTGCAATTTAGTCTCTAATTCCCTCACTTGAGCACTCATCGCGACGTTATTCTTGAGGAGTTCGGCAATACTGTTATTATTTCTAGCATTTAATTCGACTTGCTCGTCATAAGCGTCAGAAAGAAACGATACAGTCTTCTTAAACTCGTCAAAGTCTTCGCACATCGAGGAAAATTTCAAAGATAAGTCATTAACTTCCCTTTTGACCGTACCTAGAGTGGATTCAAATTTCGCCAAAGAGGCTTGTTGACTATCAAACTTGTCATTCATATCCTGCCGCAATTTACGAATTTCCATAAGTATTGTGTCTTGCAAATTGACTTCAGTGCTAACGCATGCCACTCGAGGCGTAACTGGTGGTGATTTCTCAGCTGGCGTAAGTCTCTGACCAAGTTTTGGGCTAGGTTTGTTTTGGTTATTAGACGGTCCCGATATAGAGGAATGCATTGTAGTTATTTCAGCTACCGGACTTGCTTGGTCAGTTTGCACAGTGTGACCTCTAGGATGGACTGGTGTATTAGTGTTGTCTAATTTAGGACGGCCAGATATGCAGATTGGACACGTCCATTTAGATCTAGGTGTTGACGCTTCATCGTACTTGACGCATTCCAAATGGTACTGAAGGATACATTTGCTTACACAGCATTTAATTCTCTTTTGTGTAACGAGAATTGTACCATTACAACCAGCGCAAATCATATTGGCAAAAAAAAAAAAAAAAAAAAAAGCATAAAGAAAATGCAAAAAGTAATTCTTATCCTGGGATTCGAACTCACAAGCTTTGGCGTCTCAATCGTCACACTCTCAACACTGCCACTGACGCATTGAATTACTAGTCGAAATAAGCGTATTGCCGCGTAACACTAATGATCGTAGTGAAGTGGAGTTGATAAAGTTATTTTCGAAACACCCACTTTTGTGTGAACTTGAACTTGCGAAGTCACTTTTTTTCAATGTTTAGTTTATGTTTTTGCCAAAATACAGTCACTGATCACTCTGCAAACGATGTCACGTATGCCACATTCACTTGGCTTTAGCTTTCACACAATGTTTATATCGTAAGTAAAGTTATTACAATATTAATATTTATTTGTTTACGGAACGGCAAAATGTAAGTGAACGCGTTGACTAATAAGCTCAATGAATGCGTTGACTAATAAGCTCAATATATTTTACAGCTCCAAGTAACTGAGACTTAAGTATTTGATATTAATTTCAACTTGGTACAACCTTTTTTTTTCAGATGGGAAATCATCAAATTACTCCTCCCTCTCTGGGCGGAGCAGGAGGGAGTGTCAGACTTTTACTGACTATAACCCATCCATGTTCCTTCATCGCCCTTTGTTGGCCACGGTACCTCTTTCGAACAGTCCCGCAACCCCGGCAGGTATCGGCCCTTGCTGACTCTCTTTGAGGCGCGCGTGGAACACGAACGCACCGGCGACTCTGCCTGTCGTCATGAGACGAACGGACGGCGAGCTAGCCCATAGCTCTCCGTCCACAGGCCGGCAAACTTGATACCACCTGGCCTTCTTGAGAAAAAAGGTTTTTGACAAACGGGCAACGAAGTAATCCTATAAAGGTTCCGTTTTTCCTTTTGAGTTACGGTACCCTGTACTTATACATCACAAATAACAACAACATCTATTTATTTTCAGCCAACTTTGGCCCAAACATTACCTTACAGACTAAAATACTTTGTGTTAGTAAAATAAATCTTTATACTATGCACTGCACTGTGCTGGTGCACTTTACTTGTGCACTATGTCACTGTGCGTTCATGTGGCACTTGCCCGTGGAAGCGACGGAGCGCCTCTCCCTGCGGCCCAAAGTCCTCTTCCAAGACGAGGTACAGATAACACGTTGTAATTCCCACCACGAACGTCTTAAAGTTGACGTTGCAGCACGACTCAAGCAGCTGCACTCTCACCACGTACTTGGTCTTCTGACGCACGTACTCCACGATGTCCTCCAACGTAGTGTGTAGGCCGTGACGGGAGACGTACACCGGGTGTTCGGCCTCGCGGCACGAATAGGCTCGTTGGGCGCCGTTGGAGCCGTGCCGCAGCGGTTCTTGTTGGTACGTTGACGGCGCTTCCTCCTCAACACCGTCAAAAACCATCGTCGGCCCGTATCGATGCATTTTCAGGCGCAGGCTTCCCAGCGGGGGCAGTTAGGAACATGGCGAGATTTCACAGGCGCTGAAAAAACAGGCAGCGCGTCGTGCAGTCTTACGGCCACAAACACATAAACAAAACACACACAAACAAACAAACAAAACCATCAAAATCAACAAACAAACAAAACAACAAATGCCATCTAAGTTAAACAAACATAGTCGTAGTAGGGTAAATACAAATAATATATGCGACTATCCCTTTAAACTTATAATGGGCCCAAAAAGTCTGACAACCAGTCTTACAAAGGGGTTCGTATTACCCAGTACTAACTGGGTTGTGGAGGTCAGATAGGCAGTCGCTCTATGTAAAATACTGGTATTCAGCTGCATCCGATTAGACTGGAAGCCGACCCCAACATAGTTGGCAAAAGGCTAGGCAGATGATGATGATGATTTGGGCTCTAGGGTCATACCTATGGTAAAATTTTCGGAAAACTCGACTTTAGGCGCAAGACCAATAGTTAGATTTTTTCTGACGAAATCTACCTATTAGGGCCTTAATCATTATTGGAGAATATGCTTATGTAGGTACCCACCCAAAAACGTATTTTTACATGCTTTATATTAGCTTCACTTGTATGTTTGTTTGTGTGTTTGTATGTTTTTGTAACCGACTTCTTAGGGCGCGATTTTGACCCACTTTTAACGGCCAGATTTCATTCAAATTCTGCACACCCGTCAAAGACCGATGACAATTTAGGTTTTTTCAGAATTCAACCCCTTAAGGGGGGAAATGGGGTGACAAAGTCTGAAAATCAACATGGTTATTGTTTGTATGGTGTATCGGGTCGGGCGGGTGTATTTAAATAACAGTTTTAAAAATTAAAAAACACGCTTTTATAAATAAACCAAACTAAAAAGTAGAAAATAAATAATAGTTTAAAAAAAACTAAAAAACACGCTTTATATAGAAAACCAAACTAAAAAATAGAAAATAAATTTTAATTAAGAATAGTGTAAAAAATCTAACAAATATAAATGAATAATAGTGTTAATAAGAA
The DNA here is from genome assembly GCA_905147715.2 of Xestia xanthographa. Taxonomy (NCBI): domain Eukaryota; kingdom Metazoa; phylum Arthropoda; class Insecta; order Lepidoptera; family Noctuidae; genus Xestia; species Xestia xanthographa. The sequence continues at coordinate 21,673,332 of LR990642.1, read as the reverse complement.
TAAAATGTTTTATTTAAATAAAAGCGTGGGGTGGTTTTTAAGATATTATCGAAATGATAATCCTTCTTCTCATATCTGTCAATGAAATATTTATAACTATTGACACCATGCACCCCACACTTTTTTTTAAATAAAACATTTTTTTTCTTATTAACACTATTATTCATTTATATTTGTTAGATTTTTTTACACTATTCTTAATTAAAATTTATTAAAATTTATTTTCTATTTTTTAGTTTGGTTTTCTATATAAAGCGTGTTTTTTTGTTTTTTTTTTAAACTATTATTTATTATAGTTGGGACTTGGCATGATGTGATGTTATGTTTCACAATACTTATGTAAGTAGGTACAGGTTAACACAAGCACGTGACTATTTACAAGAAAAAAAAATGTGGCGCATACATGTCGATCGCATTGTTTGTTTTGATGTGTGACCAACATTCAGGTAAACAGACGGGATGAGATTTGCCGCAGCGCGCAGACATCGTCGCCCATTCCTCACTGGCAGACTAACACCAAACAAGTTCACAAATGAATTCTTTTGTTGCATCAGTTTTATTAAGTGTACTAGGTATGTTTATTTTTTATTTTTTTAGATATTGTTGAGTATCGTATTACTCAGTAACTGTATTGTAGAAGTCAGATGGCCAGCGCTCCATAAAAACGAATACCTTTTTAGCTACATCCTCTTAGACTTCAACATTGTTGGGAAAAGACTAGGTAGATGGTGATTCTTTTTTATTACCTTCTTCTCACTTCAGACTCATAAACCATGCGTTTGATTAACCCGTATGCTCCCGGCCGTGCCTCCAGAGGCACAGTGCATTGTTATTTTAATTGTGTCTGTAATTGCGGGTATATTGAAGTGCTACCCATAAATACGGTTTAACCCTTATCATGTATGGGTTAAACATTTACACATGAAATTACAAGATTCTTTATGTCTCCGCGTGGTCTTCCTGCGAAAATTAGCTGCCGTGAACAAGAAGATTTTATGACGTTAGCTCTCCAACTCACTATCAACAAAGCCATCTACAACGATAACTTTCCCTACGATACTAAACTACTGTAAGCTAAAAGATTGTACAACGTTAAATCTTACTGCGTAGTAACAGTGAGATTTAACGTTGTGCCAATATCTTAACAACTACAATATACCTTGTAGGGACACACACACTTTTAGTGTGTCGGGGAACCTATCTTGTTACTAGGTAAAGCTAAGCCAAGTTAAGCGTGTTAAATATATTAGTTTACCATATCGAGACTGCTTCATTTATTGGGTCCCCGAACACATCCTAAATTGGTGACCCCGAGGTGATGTTATCGGCGATAGAAGCCAAATTAACCAAACTTTTGGTCTCGCTCGCGACTAATACTGCCCTTACGGTTGTAGGGAGATGACCCTCCCAGAGAACTTGCACTGTATCATCCGGTAGTTTATCGCGAGCGAGGTCGCGCATACGATGTAACAACTGGGTCTGCTTTTCGTTGGTCTAGTCTAGAGTTTGATTCCCAGATCAGAATCAAATCTTAGATGGGTATGATTCCCAGATCGAGCAAAATGTCATGAGGTTTTCCCGTCAGGAATTTCTCAGTAGCAGCCACCGAGTCTGGATGTGTGCTCGTTTGATGGCAATGGGCTCGCCCCCCAATATAGGGGATATAAACATAACTGGCAAAATGTGGATGTACTATGTATTAAGTACACCTCTGTTTGTACTTTATATAATTTAAGTACAAATATTGCAATCGACGAATAAGTGTACGAACACAGTGGCGGCGGGGCGGCGCGTGCAGCGTTCATATCAAACACATGCATTTATACGTGAGTGGCCTCAGTAGACGCCCGCCGGTCGGCAGCTCATCGCCCCGCAGAACGCGCCGCCCGACGCTATTGCACTCAGGCCGTACACTTAGACGTAAAGATAGGACGTATTAGGTAACCTTCAAACTACTAAGACACTACAAACTAAATGGAATCAGGTGTGGAGTAGAATACGCTGTCTGACCAGCAAGCATGACTGCTGGCTTGGGTTCTAGGTTCAATTTTCTTGTCAACCAACCTCAATTCGTGATTGATTAATAACAAGAGGCTATCTCTCTCCTTAATCATTACTGGAAAAATATACTTCTGTACTCGAAAACGTTTTTTTTTATTGTTAGGAATTTTGGCATGATATGATGCTATGTTTCTTTATCTACGCACAAGAACGTAACTATTTACGAGGACAAAAAATATTTGGCACATGAGGCATCTTTTGTTTGTTTGGATGCAACCAAGGCAACCAACCAAGGCTGATGCTCAAGGGTAGTCCGCGAAATTCAAATTTTCTCACGTTTTTTGCAATTTGCAGGCCAGTGCTAGGTTGTATGTTAATTAAAATATTGTTCGCGACTGTAAGACGTATGTAGTTACAGAATTATAATGATCAAAATCATCAGTACACCCCTCCAAGTTCATTAAGGTGTAGGAATGATTTTGACCTTGAGAAAGTCATTTTTACACCTTTATGAACTTTGTACCCATTACTACATCCACATTTCGCCAGTTATGTTTAAGTCCCACGTATAACCAGGCAGAAATCCAGATCCCGCGACTGTTACTGAGAAATTTCTGATGGAAAAACCCATGATCTGGGAATTGAACCCAGGACCTCATGCTCAACAGTCGCGTTTACGACCAACGAGGCAGTCAAGCTTTTCAATATTTAATCTGTGATTTTGTATATTACAGTGGTGGAAGTCCAGTTCACTTATCAGCAAGAGACGGAGCTTAAATTGGCGCTACACGGCATTGTCTTCACGAACGTTAAACCATTATTTGGTATGGTATTTATTTGATTAAAAAATTGAGTGAGATTTCAAATTACCATTGTTAAAACATATTTTTAACCCCAACAAAAAAGAAGTGTGTTACAAGTTTGTAGTGCGTATCATGTGTCTGTCTATGGCATCATATAGCTGCTGAAAACGGCTTCATACCTTTGCCTCTCCTTTGAACCTGGCGAAAGCAACAAGACAACAACAACAACAAGAACAGCCCATAACGTCCACTGCTAGACATAAGCCTCTCCCATGATGGGAGGAATTTGCCGTTATCTCCACGCTTGGCAGGCGGATTGAAGATCGCAGTGATGAAAGACTAACAGAAAACGCTGCTGTCCATTCTCTGGTCTACGGAGGCGCAAGGTGTTCTGCCTCAGACATTAGTCGCCTTATACGACACCCGTGAGTGTAATGGGTTGGTTCTATTCTACTCTGCTGGATACCACACGGCTAAAATACGCGACACACGGCTATTGCGAAAGCAAAGCGCGGAAAAAAAAACATAGTTTCTTAGTTCATGTCTTTTTTTTTTGTTTTTTTTTTTTTTTTTTCTTAAAATGTGTATTGTAAAACGTCGTTTGATACACGTGGACATTTTTTACAGTAGTTTTCGGCAAAGTTTGCCTTTTTGTGAAAAATGTAATATTGCACTACCCTCTGTTTCCTACTTGTGAGTCTTGTATCATAATTATCTTAAATTCCCAATATCAGCTTGATATACGTCCTAATGCAGGTCTAAACACACCAACAATGCATTTTAACGATTTTACCTTATTTTTTTAATTGATTTAGAGTGGATGCGCAGGGAGTACGTTTTTGTTTTTAAACGCCACTCTAGAAATTTCTCCCATATCGTGAGTGCGTTTACGAATATTTGAAATACTATCTGATGGATAACATATTATCTTAATGTTTCAGATAATGTCCATTACGAATATTACTGGGGCGATTGTATGGAAAGCAAACTAAATAACTTATTATTTAATAATACTTTCACATACGAACAGATTTCGAATAAGGCTGTAATAGAGGTAAATAAACATTTGCTTTGTTATAAGAATAAGATTAATTTATTTAAATAAAAAGTATTACCAAATGTACATTTAGATGCAGTAGTGTTATTTCTGAAACAATGGTGTAATTAGTGCATAAAAGTAAACTATAACTAAAATATATTTAACAGTTGCAAGAAACGATAATGTGGAATAGGCGAGACGACAAAAAATCTAATTAGTCCGTCAGATAGACATCCAAAAATACTGGACACATATTTTTTCTTTTGTTACGTAAACCAAAATTTACGAAGACGATATGACGCTTTTAAAATTTTCAATACGTCACGCCTAGGTATAATTTTTAGCTAGTTCTGACGTCACGAGCCCCCACTCCCAAGTTTTGATGCGTTTTATTTTTGTCAATATTCATTGATTTACAAAAACAAAAAATATGTGTCCATTATTTTCAAATACTCTTGTTTCTATGATCTATGACTCTAACTCACGGACTAAATAGATTTGCAATTTTTTGATACTGTCGCCATGCCTATTCAAAAATGTTTGTTAGCGACCTGCCCGATCTAGCTTTATTTAAACCTGGACGTTATACGTTATGCCCTTATCCAAATGTATTTGGCGTCGGCGCAGCATGCCTTACATAGTTCTCTATAACTCGTCATTTCATCAAACACCTCCTTTTTAACCATATAATCCTTTACACAGTCCATCCACATTCATACTTAAAACATTACATTTTCCTCATTCCACCGCATCACTTGGTCATACCAAGCCAACCGATTATGCTCGATCCTACGCCAATTCGTAATTTTATTCATTATGTTACTGGTCGCATAGATAGACTGGAGGTCTCTGAGCAAGTTACGAACCTTTCAAAGCCTTTTCAAAGAATAATTGAAGTGAAAACTTCTTTAGGCGCGTTGAGCACTTTTTGGGTGAAGGAAAAACATTGAACTCATCGTCACTTGACGTAACGTACGGTCACGCTTCGTAGCACTCGTAGGCGATCTGCTACGGCGTAGCACAACATGCGCGGGGCATAAACAGTGCTACGACTGGGGAGGGGCCTGTGTACTTTTTGTTTTCACTTCTATCGGCAGTCCCCAAAGACTGCCCCGATTTTTAGGCATTGTTACACTTGATGGATGGAGGCCAAAGAAAACATGGATGGATTGTGTGATTATATGAAAAAGAAAGGAGTTAATGATGCCGTGTCGTCAGACAGGGGAGAATGGAAGACGAAGACGTGTTGCGCCGACCCTGAGTAGAATGGGAGAAGAGCAGGAAGATGATGATGATGACAGTACTTGTGACTAATTCTAACAAATGATGATCCGAAGTGCCCCATACTTATGATGGGTTGCGCACTAGATCCGAACTCAGCACATTCGAATTTTGAACATTTGGCGATGGTTTGGTTCAGACATTTGTAACCGTAACTTCTCACAATCTGATCGCTTGCAGTTCGCTGATCTGGTTCTTGGAGCCACAACATCTTCACGTGATCTATTGTATGTGTAGACCATATTTTTAACACGTTCATTGCCAAGTCAAAATGCTGAACTTACCTAGATGACGAAAATAAAAATTCGTTGAATGTCCTGCCTAATGGCCAAAACAAGTACCAGAACCCAAATACGCTACGGCCGCTATTTTATGGCTCGTAAATAATTGTAAGATATGTAAGGCACCTTCAAACGACGTCGCGTAATGTGACAATTAACATGTTAAACGCGAAAGTTCCAATAAACCAATCATTCAAACTCATTCGATTATTTCAGGGTCACATCAATGGAACAGGATGGGGACCAACACCGACCTGTGTGTATATATTTTCAAAGTCTACCGTCACCGACTTGGTTAAGTATAATTCGCACACATTCAATGTATGCTTCGTTAGAATCATATATAAACATCACACCGAGGATTATATTACTATGTACTATGAATGGTACATACCAGTAGAAATGAAGGATGGCATTGTGTGGGACTTATATTTCTATGGTTCTGATAAAAAAAAGTAGAACTAGTTAGGTCTGTTTATCTATAGGTACTAATATTGTAAAGAGTGATTGAATTTATGATTTTTGTGTGTGTATGTTTGTAATGAATAAACTCAAAAACTTCTGCACCGATTTCAATAATTCTTTCACCATTAGAAAGCTACATTCACCTTGAGTAACATATGCTATATTTTATCCCCGTACTCCCACGGGAACGGGAAATACGCAGTTGAAACCGCTTGACGTCCGCTAGTAGTTATATAAAAAAATAATGGCTTACTTTTAAATAGAATAGGTAAATTTACTAATGCGTTTCTTGTTTTTATAATTCCTTAATTTTCAGGAACATTCTTTGAATTGTTCATGTGATCATAGTTTCAATATGATTTATCTTTTAAAGAATTTATTTCCTTTTTTTACAATGTGTGTTATAATAATATACATACTATACAATACATCCAAAAAGCACTTAACTCGTCGAATTAAAATCGAAAAGGTAAAATCGAGGTCCACTATACGTATAGGTACACAGCGTTGGATCAATCGTTTACGTATCTTATATCTCACAGTGTCCAAGGGAGAGAGTCCAACGTTTATAATAGCAGATATCAAGAAAACAAGCACAGTTTTAGATCGTAAAAGAACACAAAATGGATCACCAGAACACCACGAAACAACAAACGTAACTTAAAAAAAGTTTTCAAATGTACCCCACTGTTACTGTGTAATAAATAAACTACTTGAAGTGAAAACGAAAAGGTCTTATTTATTTTGCAATGATATTTTAAAATGTATCTGTAATGTAAAACATGTTGAAATAATAATAACAAATAATACTTTTTTATTAATATTTAGTAATACTTAATTGTACTGTTATCAACTAGCTCTATCTATTGGCAAAAATATAAAACTGTGGCCAAACAAGCGTTCCTAACCACATAGATGGCAGCACTGTCTATGAAAATTTTGTTCGAAGCCAATGTATGGAAGTTTCCCCTGCGTTATACTGAAAAGAATCCAGCAAGAGCGCAATGCCCCCCGCCCCCACCCTTGCCGCCCCGCCTGGCCCCAATGTAAACTCAAGGTCTTAGCAGCAAGCTGACTGTATACGCTTAATAATGACACTAAACTCATGTTTCTACAATAAATAGTTTGTAGTTAATTTCAGACGATATAACCCAATTCATTACGCCAATTCGTTACGGTCCTGTTTTCTAACATGGTACTCCGTGTATGGTTCTGAATTTAAAGACGTTTCACATAAAAAATAACGTTTACGCCTACTCGAAAAGCAGCGACATCATCTGCCTAGCCTTTTTCCCATGGATATTTTACATGGAGCGACTGCCTATCTGACCTCCACAACCCAGTTAGTATCGGGTAATACGATACCCCTTGGTAAGACTGGTTGTCAGACTTTGGGCCTCTGACTACCTAACGAGAACGACTGTCAAAGATCTACAAATGACAGCCGGGACCAACGGCTTAACGTGCTTTCCGAGGCACAGAGGAAACTCGGTATTTAATGGGCGGTCACCCATCCACAGACCAACCTAGGCAAGCACGGCATAACCTAACGATCGACCCGAGCGGCTGTTATTATTTAGCCACGAGCTCCTCCACTTCTCACTCGAAAAGCAGCGACACGACAGTAAATGCAGATTTCCTAGAAACTAGGTCGCTTCATTTTGTCCAAACGGCTGAAAAATTATGAATTACAGAAGCTACATATGTCGGCGCCATTGATTGGGGTTAACACGTCAACTTCACATAATGAGGCCAAGGGCGCGTCGCGGTTGACTTCAACAGCAAACATCAAAGGCCAAGCTCTCGACTAGTGCAGAAGGGCCCTTAGTAGCTAACGAACGACTGGATAAAACCCCGCCACTTGTACTAGTTAGGGAATGAACGAAAGCTCATTGAGCTAGTAATTATGTTGACATTTTCAAGTGTGTCTTAGCACATTTACTAAGTTGTCTGACTGCGACGGGGAATTTAACTTGCTATTTGCATAGTCAATTGTCAAACTACATTGGGTGGAACAATTTGTTCTTTGCAACAACTGCACTTATTTGTCGTTCCCGCTGCTGAGGATCGCAACGACATAATTATGACGAGTCTCCTCCAAGTCAAGCAGTCTCTCGTAGTGCGAACCACGCGGTACAGGCTGCCTCCAACCACCTTCTTGATCGCGTTTGACCATCTTGCTGGTGCTCTGCCTTGCGTGCTTTTTCAGTCTACCCGGCCCAGTAACATTAACCTTTCCAGACAATGCCTAGGAACCTGCCCGTAGGTTGAGCTAAGAGCACTGTAACAGACGCCGAGCTCCATTGTATTACTAAATGATGATTAGCTATATTAAGGTGTTTCATCCACCAAGTTTCTGAACGCACCTTTTTTGACGTTTGACAGATTACGTTTCAGTTGTCAATGAGATGACGTTGGTTGTCTGTGCGATTTTGGTTGGAAAAATGGTCGCTCCCGTCTTGTTTTTTTTATGCACGTTGCGGTCGTGTAATTATTGATTGAAACTTTGAGTTAATGTTAATCCGATACAATCTTGATCGGTGTTTGATATTTTGTTGATAATTGAGTGAAAATTGAGAAATCTCGCCATATTGGGTCGGGACCGCGAGTAATTTGTTGGTTAAGTACCTAGCCGGCTTTGTGTCATTTGGACGCCGGTAACTTTCTAAATTCAGTGCTGGACTATGGTAAATCCCCAATTGGGTTAGCAAACCGGGATAAGATTTATTTGGACATTGACTGAAAAGTGCCACGTGTGTGATCTTGGAAGGTTTGACCAGGGAGTCGATGGTACGCGCTGTGGGGCGTCCTTTGGTTACCGTCGAATCTACATAACTTCACATACACAACTCAAAACACATTTACACTTACACCCCACCCAGATACGATGTGACCAGGGACTACGTCACGTCACCAGTACCAGCGTGATGGTAAGTGTATCTAATAGTTGTTCTCCTTGTCGATTGGACAAATATTATTTTGATTAGGGCTCCGCGTAATCGCGGACATCGTGATTCGTGAGTCTGTTGGTGCAGTCTCACACAACTGGTAGCAGAGCGTGGTTTAATTGTTAAATTCACCACTTATTGTCGAGTTAAAAGTATTGAGAAGTCTGATTTGTTGCCTGTCAGCCTGACTCAAATTAAACATAGTTAAGCACGTTAACATTGATTGTTTGACATAATATGTTATGATATGTAGTGTCCCTTGTGGCTTGTACTTTAATTTGTTGTTGTATAAACAAGGTATTGCTTGTACAGGGTCGGATTTGAACTTGTAATAATTCAAACTAAGTTTTATTATTTGGTTTAAATTGTAGTTTGGGTCCGGCAAAATTATTCCTGTTGATTATTTAATTGAATTTAATTTGTTTATTTGATATTTGTCCCAATGGCTTCATTGAAAGCTGTAAACCAAGCCATTGGTGGATTGACCTCACAGCTAAGATGGTTTGCCTCTGCTGCTGCAACCGCTGAGCGTCTAGACCTGGAAGAGGCCACGCTTGCCCGGTATGAGCAGTTGAATGCGAGATTGAGTGCGGTTGACACTTTGTTTGCTCGCTTCAATGAATTGATTTTGGACTTGGACCTGGAAACATTGGGTCAAGCAGCCCGTGATAAGGTTGTTGCGGATTATGACCAGATGTTGAACCTGGGTGACATAATAAGTATGCGCGCCTGTCAAATTTTGAAGAGTCGGGACCCTGCCCAGGTCAAAACAGAGACCTCTGTTGTTGCAGGCCCTGGACTTTTGGGTAGACTGCCTACCCTGGAGCTGCCACATTTTGACGGTCACTTGGACCATTGGTTAAGCTTCAGGAACCTGTTTGACAGTTTGGTTGATTCGCGCTCTGACCTCCGACCGGCCCAGAAGTTGGCTTATTTGTTGTCAGCCCTAGGAGGTGAGGCTCGAGCCTTGGTGCAGCACTTGCCGGTGACCGACTCGGCCTATCCCACCGCTCTGGAACTTCTATCCCGACGATACCAGAACAAACGTTGCCTGGCTGATGTCCATATTGACCAGATCTTGGGGTTGCCGGCCATCACCAGAATGTCAGCATTGCGTGCTGACCTGTTGAATCCATTGCTGGCAGCAACCAACGCCTTAAAACGATTGGAGTTGCCGGTGGACTATTGGTCCTATCTTTTGGTGCACATAGTGTTGCAGCGGCTTCCGTCAGACTTAAGGTCCCGTTTTGAGCAGAAGTATGGTGGGGATAGTGCCACCCATCTTCCCCCCTTTGAAGACCTCGTCAAATTTTTGGAGGATGAGTGTCGTTTCCTCGACAACGCTCGTGGTGCCACGGGGTCAAGCCAACCGCCCTCTCGGCCGAGGGCCCAGGGACGGACTAGGACTGTCGGGCCTGGTGATAGCCGCCCTGCCCCCCGTTTTGGTGGCACCCAGAGTAATCCTGCTTGCGGCTATTGTAAGGCCACGGGACATGGCGTAGTCACTTGCGCGGCCTTCCTGAGTTGCACGTGAGTGCCCGCCGCCGAGTTGCCAATGCACGCCGTCTGTGCTTTTCTTGTTTGGGGAATCATTTTCATCGGGATTGCCCCAACCCCCGCCTTTGTTCAATTTGTAGGGGTTCACATCTTGAAGTTTTGTGCGCCAACGCGAACCGCTCTGACAGACCAGCCTCTGATGGGGGTTCGCGCAGGGGGGGGTATAATGGAGATGAGCACCGGGCTCGTCGCTCGCCGGTTCAGAATCGAGGAGGGGCCTACAACTTTGACCGCCGTACTCCACCCCCCGCGCCAGTTGATCGGGAGCCGCGCGACCGCCGATTGACCTCCCCTCGTGAAGGCGATTATGCAGCTGCTGGTAGGCGACATTGGCCAGACCAGCACCGCCTTCCCTCCCCTCCGTTGGCGGAACGTCCCCGTTTGGAGACGCGCCCCCCACCACTCAGGCGTCAAGTGGGATATGCCCCTCCAGCGATGGCGCGCGGCTCGGGACATCGCGCGGACGAGGAGTTTGATTACTATCCTCATCGGGATAGACCCCAGCCTGGATGCGGCGATCGGTCGCCGCCCAGGCATTGCTAGGAAATTGGCGCCTGTCCCGCTAACGTACAGTCAAAGGTCAAAATTCCACTTCCACCGCAACGCACATTATCGTTTGCGCTATACGGGCTGCGGTGCCTATACACACATACGCATATTTATCCGTGTGAGTGATGTTCCAACGCTAACAAATTAACATGTCGTGTAGCATCGCTACGAGTAATAATATAGATGTGGTCAATGTTAGACAAGGATGACAATATCAGTAACTTCTTTTTATCACCGTCTGATTATTTTTTTCATAGTAATGCAAAATTTTGACAAGTTTGCGTAAGTTAACAATAGCTAGATCGGTAACGAGGCTAGTGTGATCGGGATAGATGTGAGTTCGAATCCAAGATGGACCGGTTTTTTATGTTTTATTTAATTATGTTTAATAATTTATTTTTGTAAGTTATTTTGAACAAATAGATATTATAATAAATATATTATAAAGGTAATTTATTATTACAATAATGATAATAAATGAAACAAACAAGTAATATTATTATTTTTTTTATAAAAGAAGTCCTTTACACATACTTATGTTATTATTGTAGTATAGAATGTTAAAAAAACATATTTAAGGTTACATAATATAGATATTATGAAAATTCTGACATCATTGAGGTTAAATTTAACTATTCATTTTCTCAATGAAAAGAGGATTGAAACTTAACCTCAATTTTACAATAATATAAATACTAATTTGTTTAAGTTACGGTCACTATGTCCCCTGACATAAAATTACCCTACCTGTTTAGGATTTTTAATATTTCGTATGACCTCCGTTAGCCTCGATACAGCTAATGAGACGTCGACGCATAGACGCCACAATATTTGCACAGACATTTGTGCCACGCAAACTATCCCATAATTGCATGCAATGGGATTTGAGTAGCTCAGGGCATCTCTCGTCCCGAGCTTCCCATCTTTGCACCATTAAACCCCATACATTTTCTATAGGGTTTAAGTCAGGGGACCGAGCTGGCCAAGGAATAACTTTAATTTCTGGATGATTGCTAAACCATTCGCGAACAATGCTGGCACGGTGAATAGGACAATTGTCTTGCACAAAACTTATCTCTTCTAAGTCTTCTGCGGGGTAGATATTACGCACTGTAGCCAACATTACATCATTCAGCACTTCCACATAGTTGGCACTGTTGGCTCGCGTCGATATAAAACTTAATTCACCGGGCCCTTGAGCACTTATCCACCCCCACATATTCACACTGATTCTGCCTGATTCCGTATTTGGTCTTGAAACCATTCGTCTCATATTCAGCTACCATATAACGTCGCTGAGGCTGGCTAATAAGAGGTGGTCTTCCGCTCCTCTCACGACTCTTCAGGCTACCTTCTTCCTCAAATCTCTTCACCCAGCGCCTAACAGTCTCTCTCTAAAAAAAAGTCTATATTACACAATTGCAACAAGCGATTTAGGTCTACCATTATATTTTGTAGGTATCATCACATAAAATTTAAAAAAAATAAACTTACGCATAAACTGGTTTCATTCGATATTTGAGATATATTAAGGCCATTCGAATATAGGGCCACAATATTTGCCTTAGCTTCAATTCTAATATTAGCCTGCATATTGAATTCAGAAGAATACTAAAATAGCAACAGCAAGATAACACAAACGCTCGTAACTATGTTCACCAACCAACAACAGCGAATAGTGGAATAATTTATGTGAACTAGTAAAGTAGTTAAAATATGCAGGTAGATTTGAAACAAAGTGAACTTATCACTTTGTTTCAAATCTACCCTCATATTTTAATAACGACGCTAAGATTGAAAATTATTGTAAAACGAAAGAATCTTCGTTTAGTTGTGGAATATATTTTAACATTATATTTTGTTAACAACTCGGCATTTATATTTCACATGTAATACTTAAAAAATGTTTTTCATGTTTGATGTGAGACTCGAACCCGAACACTCGCCATGCGAGGCGCAGTGCTAACCAATTTGGCCACCGTATCACTTACACAACTCATTGAAATTTGTAATAACAATCTTAAGCGGGCAACAAGTTGCTAATGTGTAAGTGTTGTCAAACGTTCTTATAGAAGAAGGTCATAAGTACAACTAATATTGCTTTGCCATTGTGTTGCGAGATTGGCAGTCGACTTCTGACTGTTATTGTACCTCCCCAGATCGACACGGTTTTGTTGCCAACGGCATCGGTCAGGGTCTGGGGACCTACGGGGGACTCTGTTGTGGTCCGTGCCATTTTGGACACGGGAGCCCAGGGTTGCCTTTTGTCGTCTTGGTTAGCGGGTCGGGTGAGCCTGGATGTCCGTGCCTTTTCAGGCACGATTAATGGAATAGGCGAAACACCTATCCCGACTGTTGAGGGACAAACCTTATTTGGGCTCACTCCTGTGAGTTGTTTGGACCCTAAGTTTTTTCCTTCGGCTATTGTTCTGACGAGTATTTTGGGCTGTCATCCCCAACGTCAGCTGTCGCCTGATATTGTCCGGTTGACGTCAGGCCTGGATTTGGGTGACCGCCGGTTTGATTCCCCTAATACAACTCATTTGATATTGGGTTCCGATGTACTAGGGAGAATATTGTTGGGTAATATGAAAGTCTTGCAGCCGAACGGTTTGGTGGCTGTCTCGACCATCTTTGGTTTTGCGGTGATGGGCCCAGTGTTGAAGGCTGCCCCTCCACCTGAGCCTGATTTTGCGTTGGCGTGTGGCTCCGCTCTCTCTGACGCTGTTCAGAGGTTTTGGGAGGTTGAGGAGCCACCGCAAGTGGCCCGCTTGAACCCGGAACATGAGGAGTGCGAGTTGTTCTATCAGAACAACACAGGTCGACTCCGTTCCGGTCGGCTCGTAACACGGTTGCCTTTTGTTGCAGTTCGACCACCTCTCGGCGAGTCCAGACCTATGGCCGAGAAAAGATTGTTGGCGATGGAGCGCCGTATGGCCAGGGATCCGGTGCTGCGGCAGAAATATTTAGATTTCATGCGTGAGTACGCAGACTTGGGACACATGTCAGTGTCAAATTTGGATTGGCGCTCAGTTGAGCATTACTTTCTGCCGCATCACGCGGTCCTCAAGGCATCCACCGGTAAGCTGCGCACAGTGTTTGATGGGTCTGCGCGGACTTCCTCTGGTGTCTCTTTGAATGATTGCTTGCACTCCGGCCCCAAATTGTTGAGGGACCTTTGTGATGTCATCACGTCTTTTCGTCGTCATCAAGTAGTCTTTGTGGCTGACATCAAAATGATGTTCCGGCAAACGGTTATTCACCGGGATGACAGACGTTATCAGTTGATCCTGTGGCGAGAGAATCCCCGGGACCCCATGGTTGTTTATGAGCTCAACACGAATACGTACGGCCTTCGATCGAGCCCTTTTGTTGCTATTCGTTCGCTTTGGGAGCTCGCGGACCGAGAACGCTTGAAGTTCCCTCGGGCGTCCGCCATCTTGAAAACGGACTTGTATGTTGATGACGTCTGCACTGGGGCTTCCACGGTTGAGGAAGCTATCCTGTTGCGTGACGAGTTGGTTCAAATTTTGGATTCCGCTGGCTATGAGTTGCGTAAGTGGGTGTCCAACTCGCCAGCACTGTTGGAAGATGTGGAAGAGGATCATAAGCAGGATCCTCATTTGTTTCAAAATGCTTCAGTACCGACCAGTCCAAGACACCTTTACGTATGATGTCGATTTGGAGTCACCACACACTTGGACTAAACGACTGGTATTGTCTACTGTCGCGAGAACCTTTGACCCGAATGGTTGGATATGCCCGGTATTGTTTTGGGCGAAATGTTTTCTCCAGCGCCTTTGGACCGCGGAACTTGGTTGGGATGAGCCACTTCGGGAAACCCTTTTGGAAGATTGGCTCCAATTTGTATCCGCACTTCCTGTGGTCAACGAGGTCGCGTTACCACGCGCTATCCTCCCCCCTGGGAACTATACTGCTACCCTTCATGGGTTTTGTGACGCATCTTCGCACGGTTATGCAGCTGTTGTTTATCTGCGCACCGTCAGCGCGACAGGCCAGGTGAAGTTGTCACTGATCATGGCCAAGAGCAAGGTGGCCCCCCTCCGGACGGCATTGACCATCCCTAAGCTAGAGTTGTCAGGGGCGGCGCTTCTTATGCGTCTCTTGAATCACGTTGCTCAAACTTTGGGTGGATCTGTGAACATTCGGAATTCTTACGCCTGGACGGACAGTCAAATTGTTTTGTGTTGGTTGAAGACGTCCGTCCACTCCTTGGAGGTCTTTGTTGCGAACCGAGTGTCACAGATACAAAATTCCGAAACGCCTTTGATTTGGAGGCACGTGCCAATCACGTGCCCCGTGATTGGGAGACTTGAACCCCGGCGATGTAGCCTCACGTGGGTGCATGGCCCCCCGCCTGATTGTGCACCCCCTTTGGTGGGGACCGGATTGGCTGACTCGCCCCGAGGATGATTGGCCTCGAACGCCAGTTTTGATGTCGGATCCTTTGCCCGGGCTTAAGGTGCTCGCTGTTGGGACGAAGGACCCTCCGTTTGATCCTGATATTTTGTTGAATCGATACAGCTCCCTCGACAAATTGTTGAACGTTACCTCGTGGATCAGGCGTTTTGGTCACAATGCTAGGAATCCAGGGAACAAGCGCCTGTCACCGGTTCTCTCTCCTCAAGAGCGAACCCACAGGAGGAGTGACTCTTGTCACTCGACAAGAGTCACTCCTCCTGTGGGTTCGCTCTGTGCAGGCCGTACACTTTGAGAAGGAGATCGAGACCTTGAAGTCCGGTAGAGTTAAGTTGTCGGGAGCCGTTAGTAAGTTGAACCCCTTTTTGGATGAAACGGGTCTTTTGCGTGTTGAAGGACGGTTGAGGCACTCTAGCCTTCCTTATGGGGTCCTATCGGACTAAGGCCCCAACGATGCAGCCCCAGATGGGAGACTTGCCTGCTGATCGTGTCAATGAGGCGAGGCCCTTTGCAGGCGTAGGAACGGACTTTGCTGGTCCCTTTTCGATAAAGACGTCTACCCTTCGCAATAGTAAAATTGTCAAGGCTTATTTGTGCGTATTTGTCTGCCTGTCAACTAAGGCAGTGCACTTGGAGCTGGTATCCTCCCTCTCGACGGAGGCCTTTGTGGCAACTTTGGATAGATTTACGTCTCGCCGTGGGTTACCTTCTCTGATCAGGTCTGATTGCGGTACCAACTACAAGGGTACAAGTAACTATTTGAAAGAAGTGTATGACTTTCTTAATGAGAGCCAGGTTGACATTGGTAACAAATTGGCCCGTCGAGGGGTCACTTGGTTGTTTGACCCGCCAGCCTGCCCCCGTTGGGGGGGTATTTTTGAGGCCGCGGTGAAAGCAGCAAAGGGACTCTGGCGGAGATTGTTGGGAGACACCGTTCTCATCCCTTGAGACCGTTCTCATTCTCTCTCTCTCAATTCCTTGAGGAATTAGCTACGGTATTTTGTCGCATTGAAGCGGTACTAAATTCGCGTCCATTGTGCCCGCTCTCTTCGGACCCTAACGATTTGGAGGCTCTAACCCCGGGCCATTTCTTGATTGGACAGCCACTTGTCGCTCTGCCTGAGTACCCTTTTGTTGATGTGAGCCAAAATCGGCTATCGCGGTTTCAGTTGGTGCAACAGCTCACTCAGAGCTTTTGGAAGCGTTGGAGCTTAGAGTATCTGCACATCCTCCAGCAGCGCGTCAAGTGGACTGATAAAACTCATCCGCCCAAGATAGGAGACCTCGTCCTTATTAAGGATGCCAACCTTAAGCCTCTGTATTGGCGCCGGGGGCGCATTCTCAATTTGGTGGCTGGCACCGACGGGGTACCTCGTTTTGCTGAGGTTTTAGTGGATGGATCGGTTATGAAGAGAGCGGTCGCAACCTTGTCAAGACTGCCAATTGATTAGCGGACGGGACGGCCCGTCCGGGGGGGTAGATGTTTCATCCACCAAGTTTCTGAACGCACCTTTTTTGACGTTTGACAGATTACGTTTCAGTTGTCAGTGAGATGACGTTGGTTGTCTGTGCGATTTTGGTTGGAAAAATGGTCGCTCCCGTCTTGTTTTTTTGATGCACGTTGTGGTCGTGTAATTATTGATTGAAACTTTGAGTT
This sequence comes from Xestia xanthographa, assembly GCA_905147715.2. Classification (NCBI taxonomy): domain Eukaryota; kingdom Metazoa; phylum Arthropoda; class Insecta; order Lepidoptera; family Noctuidae; genus Xestia; species Xestia xanthographa. The sequence goes on along the minus strand of LR990642.1, from coordinate 21,656,311 downwards.
AATGTTAATCCGATACAATCTTGATCGGTGTTTGATATTTTGTTGATAATTGAGTGAAAATTGAGAAATCTCGCCATATTGGGTCGTGACCGCGAGTAATTTGTTGGTTAAGTACCTAGCCGGCTTTGTGTCATTTGGACGCCGGTAACTTCCTAAATTCAGTGCTGGACTATGGTAAATCCCCAATTGGGTTAGCAAACCGGGATAAGATTTATTTGGACATTGACTGAAAAGTGCCACGTGTGTGATCTTGGAAGGTTTGACCAGGGAGTCAATGGTACGCGCTGTGGGGCGTCCTTTGGTTACCGTCGAATCTACATAACTTCACATACACAACTCAAAACACATTTACACTTACACTCCACCCAGATACGACGTGACCAGGGACTACGTCACGTCACCAGTACCAGCGTGATGGTAAGTGTATCTAATAGTTGTTCTCCTTGTCGATTGGACAAATATTATTTTGATTAGGGCTCCGCGTAATCGCGGACATCGTGAGTCTGTTGGTGCAGTCTCACACATAAGGTCTTAATAAAGAAAAGAATAGGCCCGCACAAGGCGAAAAAGAGTATAAACTTTATTAGAACAACATATTGTGACCTACAATTGCCTTATATGGTAGCGAAAATGATAGTTTCATGATAAACCAAAAACGTTACCATATAAGGTAACGAAGCATGACATCGCGTGTTGTGGGCGGAGCCTCCGACAAGTCGAAACTTGACCGACCCGCGAAATACTGGGAAAGTCCATTATAAGGGCAACGATGGGCCAGAGGGTCCCGAGTACAGCGAGGCCCCGCCACTACTTGCGATATGATGTTTTCGTATAAGAACAGGCGATCAAATCATTTCGATACAGGATCGCCAGTGATCCGCGCAGCTCGTCACCAAGGAACCGAAGCGACACCTAGTGACAGCAGTGGAAGTTTTTGTGTGTGCCGTGACTGGAGGTACTCCAGCAGAAACTTTTTCGCCCGGACCGCCCAACGCTTCACTTTCCCTGTGTTCACACAAGTGCGTAGCACCTGTGTGAGCACGGGGGGAGTCGTCCCGGTGCTACCCGGTGATTATCCCACCGTAGCGGTCGCGAAGTCACTTCCCGGTGAAAGTTTTTAAAAAAAATCAAGAAGATGCCGAAGCCTGGCGCCCGTGGCTCTCTAGGCCACGTGGATGACGCCAGCCAACAAGAGCCTCATCCGGAGTTGGACCAGCCGCTCTCATTACCGTCTCTCGACGACGGAGCGACTGGTGCAGCGCTGGCCAGACCGCCCTCTCCTCGGAGCGAGGAGAAGGTGAGGTCTGGCAAGAAGAGGACCTCCCAAGGCGGAACAAGCGCGGCGGCGGCCACGGCCGATTCGTCGACGACGCCGGCGCCTGCGCGCGGTGCGCCGGCGCCCTCGCCGAGCCTGCCGCACGCCGTAGCCGTGCGCCCATCCGCTTTCCGTCCGGTGCCGATCCAGGCCCCGGAACCCGCCGCTGCAATAGCTGGACGCGCCACACGCGCGCGCCACTGCACCTACTGCGCGCGGCACAGTGCGCGACTCCGCGCCTCCCGCGCGCGCACCCGCGCCTACGCCGCGAGCCTCCACGAGCGCGGCTCGCAGCGCGCCCGTCCACCCGTGCCTCCGCTGATCCACGGCCCGCCGCATCGACTGCGCCCTCAGGGGCTGCGTCCGCGGTGGCCTCCACCAGCCGCGACACCCCTATCCCGCGCACCGCCACTGGCCCCAGCCACAGCTCGCTGGCCGGGCCGGCCCAGGCGGAACGGGACAGACGCCCGCTTACTAAGCTGGCGCCTAGCGGCCGTCCGACGTCCTCGGCGCCGCAGGCACCCAACTCGCCGGCGCCACCCCGCGCCTCGGCCTTCGACTCGCCGGCGGCGCTGTCGGCATGCTCGTCTCGAGCCGGCTCGAGCATGTCGATAGCGTCCGGGGGCTCAGTCGACTCCGGCCGGAGCGCCTCAGGGAGGCGCACCCCTACAGCATCTCCGTCGCCGTCGCTGGGATTCGGCTATGAATTCCAGCTGGAGCCGCGTCCCCAGCGACGGCGCCGCAGCACCGATGAAGCCGAAGAAGAAGAGGCCAAGCGATACTGCCCGGACTCGCCGCGGCCGCAGCGCGAGCGCGCGCCGCCGCGTAGCCAGGGCAGTGCCGCCTCGCCCACCTTCGCGGAGGCGGTCAGGCGCACGCCCACCGCGTCGCCGACGCCGCCGACGCCCATACCCAGGACCAGTCAACACGGGGTGAGTGTCTCACAAGTTGACTCTTCCCCAGCTCAGCCGGCGGCCCCTGTGAACGACGGAGGAGCATCGACCAAGAAGGCCACTTCCCTGCCCAAGCTGAAGCCGCCCAAGAGGCCCAAGTATCCTCCGCTGACGGTGGAGAAGCTGCCGGGTTGGGCCGCCCACTTTAGGGCAATCAGGCAGAAGTTGGGTCATCCCCCCAATGCCCGCCCATTTGGCAAGGGGATTCGGTTCTGGCCCGACAGCGAGGCCGAATTTAGGATGATCCAAAGCTACCTGACGGACCTTGAAAAGGCGGACGGCACCTCGTGGTTTGCTTACTCGCTGCCAGCGGAGCGAAGCATGAAGGTGGCCATCACAGGGCTGCCGGTAGACACCCCCCCGGAGGAGATTGAGGAGGAGCTCCGGGACATGGGTTACGAGCCGGAGTATGTGCGCCATATTAAGGCGCGCGCAGGACGACCCGGCTGCGTGTACCACGCCGTTCTTAAGAGGACCCCGGAGGCCAGGTCCATATTTGACGTCCATACATTCATGTGTATGAAGGGCGTCAAGATTGAGGCCTGGCGGGGTAAAAGAGGGCCCGCCCAATGCCACCGGTGCCAAAAATTCAGGCACTCGTCGCATCATTGTCACCGGCCGCTCGCCTGTGTCCGTTGTGGAGAGGGACACGCTGCGCGGGATTGCCCCCGCCCACGAGACGAACCGGCGACCTGCATCAACTGCGGGGGTGATCACCCCGCTAACAACGTGCGCTGCCCCACCTTCCAGGCGGAAATCCGGAACAGGCGAGCGGGCACTGTCGCCGCCACGACCGCCTCACGCCGACCTCAACAGGTCACCGAGGGGCCCCAGGATGTGGCCGTCACAGAGGCCCAAGGCGCGTCGCTCATGGCGGCGGCCAACGGGCCCACCATCAGGGGAGAAGCCCCCCCCCCCTCCTCCACAAAGCGGCGGAGGAAGCGGAAGGGGAAGAAACGGAGGGGAAAAGGCAAGACAGCCGAACCCCCCCCCCCCCGCACCTACAGAGGAAATACGGGACGACCTTACCTCGTCCCAGGCGCAGGCTGTGCCACCCAAAATCACGTCGCAGCCACCACCTCCGAAGGAGAAGAGAGGGCTGTCTGCTGGTGCCGGCACATCGCGGCCCCCAGCCCTCCAACAACAACAACAACAACAGCGGCCCAAACAGGCTGCGCGCGCCGGTCCAGCTGCCGGCGGGGAGAAGAACACAACAACGACAAAGGAATTCACAGCCTGCGCCGTCCAACTGCTAATGGACTTAATTAAAGCCATAAGGCAGGGACAAGACGCGGGTCTGGTTATCCTCGACGGCCTGGCCTCCCTCCTCAAGCTTTATGGCTAGGCCGCTGAGGGTAATCCACTGGAATGCCCGCGGCCTTAAGGGCAGGTAGTCCCAATTTTCCCAATTTTACATAACTTTGATTCAATAGTAAACAAAGAAATAGTGTTTTTTTAAAGCCAAAAAAAATAGATATTATAGTTGACTATATTTACTAAGATAATTTGTGGTTCAAAACATGATATCAAAAACTTCACTCGATGAAAAAAAAATCCGAACAGGAGCCTAATTCGAATATTTTTTTATGTTTTTCTTATTTTACTTGGAGAATATGAAAGTTTTACTTCCAAAAAAAATATCTAAGCAAAGTTAATAACATATAGAACAATTATTTGTGGTTAAATTTTTCAAAACAATTTAATCCTTTTAATAATAAATTATTATATAAGAAAACGGCTTGCGCACGTGGATTCAGTCGCCCGCCAGGCCTTGACGAGGTAGGACCTATGTCCCTTTTGCTGGCGCACGGCTGTCCCGTCGATTTATCGAACGATTTATTTAAAAGAACGTAGTGTAATTATAACAGTACAGTCTTTTTTAACCGACTTAAAAAAAGGAGGAGGTTTCACGATTTGACCGTAGGATAACTTCGTCGTTTATGAACCGATTTAGATGGTTCTTTTTTTGTTGGAAAGAAGATATTCCAAGAGTAGTACCATGACCATGAAACTGGGATCTGATGATGGCATCTCAGAGAAATTGAGGGGAACCTTTGAACATCGTAGTGCGACTAGTGCGTTTGTTTTTTTGTTCATTGAGTATTTTAGAGCACTACTATTTAAAGAAAGTCTGGACTCGATCTGATGATGGAACCCGAAGACAGTCGAGGGCACTCCTCAACGATTCACAATAATTACCTGGTGTTTGGGCTTGATTAATTTGTATTGATGAGAACTTTACACCTAAATGGGTTGTGGTCATCTTTAGGGGTCTGATGATAAAGACGAAGGACAGTCAAAGGAACTCCTCAACGTTTTACAGTAGCTACCTTGTGTTTGGATTTAATTCATTTCTATTGATGAGAACTTTGCACGCATATGGGTTGTAAGTGCCATTGGTCTGATGATGGAGACCATAGACAGTCGAGGGAATTCCTCAACGAACGAGTTTACAATCTCACGAGATAGATTATAATCTAACGGTATTTACAATTTTACGGTGACACATACAACAAATAAAGCATGTGTCTCTTCGTGAGATAAAAACAATGTAAGAAACCTAGTCAAATTGTTCGCGACAAGTGTCTAAAACAGTGTTTTTATATAGTCTATAGAAAGAACGTTCGAGAAAGTACGCTATTGCCGTGTTTGTGATTCTTTGTCGAGTACTTTCTGTTATTATTAGTTTTAAAAGTAAGTAGGTACAAATACCCTCAAGAATAGTCTCGTCACAGGTGCGCGTACGCAAACTACTTATAAAAAACATCGAGAAATGTTAATTTAATTTCGACCGTACGCCGAGAGCGTAAAGTACCTACTTCCTTCTTCCGTTCGAGTTATTTATTATCCTTTTGCTTATAGTTTCCTTTGTATTTTTTTGTTAATGTTTTTTGTTCATGTTTTTTGTATGAATTAAAAGATTGTCTAGCGAACAAATACTACACACCGCTAGAGGCTTCGCGAATATTTTTTGTGTGTCTGCTAATAGTATGAAAGCACAGCGCAGGTACCGCATAGTAAGTTTTGTTTTCGACATTGGAACAGTCAGTTTTGTTTACGATATTCAAGCAGTCAGTTTCGTTTCGATATCCAAATAGTTAACACTTAACAGTTCTTTCCGATTATAGTTTCAGCTCAGTTTTTCCAGTATTGTCTGCTTGTAGTGTCTTACCATAGTCAAATAGTGTTTCATTTCTTCTCCATCTACAATAATAGTGCAGTATTTTCCAAACCCACCTCTCCGTTCCACGAAGCTAACGTTTACACCCGGAACTTTCGGTACAGGGCGGTTAGTGGCTCAGATTTGGTTCCGTTATAGTTTTTGAATTTCCAAACACGAGTCCACCCGTCTGGTACACAAATAATTGAATAAATTACGACTTGCAGCAATTTGTATTTACAATATCTATTCAAATTAATTTATTACATTTAAATGTTAGGTTTTCGCAATTACTACCTATTATAATAAATCAAGCTGACAATTTAATAAAATAAGTTGACCTACTGCCTACACGACACGCTTACCTATACTGTGACACTTCGCTCAGCTTTGGGTTCAAGTCGGCGACGCGTGTGCACGACTCGTTTCGCGTAAAGGGTGGTAGCGTTAAATACCTACTTTGCTTGGCGTAGACGGCCTTAAAGGTAAGGTCGCCCCCCTCCGCCGCCTCCTACACGAAGAAGACATCGACGTGGCGCTAGTAAGCGAGACGCACCTGGGACCAGCTGACAGGCTCAGAATCTCGGGCTACCTCGCTTACAGGAAAGATGAAAGGTCGGCACTCGGCACTCCCTACCGTGGTCTGGCGGTACTGGTGAGGCGTAGGGTCGTCCATCAAGAACTCCCTGTGCCGTCGCTCGGCACGTTCTACGCGCTGGGCGTGCAGCTGCACGTCGCCGGCGAGGATCTCGCCATTTACGCCTGCTACAAGGCGCCCTCGGCCAAACTTGATCCCACAGAGCTGAGGGCCCTTCTCGAGGCCCACAGCGGCGCGACGATCCTTGCTGGTGACCTTAACTGCAAGCACCCAGCGTGGAACTCCGCCGCGACCAACACGGGGGGCAGGCGACTCTACGCGGACGCGGAAGCCTTCGGCTACACGGTGTCCGGCCCAGAGACGCCCACCCACTACCCGGACGCCAACGCTTACATGCCGGACGTGCTGGACATCGTGGCCTACCGAGGGCTACACTGCCAGATCGCACAGCAGGTGCTAGACGACGAGATGCAGTCAGACCATCATCTTGTTCTCGTCGTCCTATCGGGGATGCCGACCCGACAGCTGCCCGCAGCGCCACGTCGACGAATAAACTGGGAAGTTTTTAAAGAAAAGGCTGAGGCCACCACTCCGACTCGGCCCATGATTACCTCCGCGGACGTGAACCAGACCGCGGATGACGTCACTGCTTGACGGAGCGCCTTGGAAGCGGCGACAACGCTGGAACCGCAGGGGAGAGTGCTGCAGCCGCCCCTGCCTGCGTATCTACGACGGATGATCGCCGACAAGAGGCGCCTTCGCAAGCAGTGGCAACAGTCGAGATGCCCTTCATTGAAGACCAGAGTGAACCGCCTCGCGGAGAGGATTAAGGCCGAGTTGCGGGACCGGGAAGCCGAGAGCTGGGAAGACCGCATCCAAGAGGCGGCTGGCAGCTGGCCATCCGCCCACAGACTCTGCCGCCAATTGACGAATGCCCCAGCTCCGGTGCGCCCACTACTGGATAGCGGCGGGGCGCTCAAGTATGTCGCAGAGGACCGCGCGGAGGTCTTCGCCGAGCACCTGGAGCGTCAATTCCGACCGAACCCGAACAGCGACGTCGACCATGTCGCAACAGTCGAGAAACACCTTGGGGACTACTTCGCCACGCCGATAGCTCCCGAGGAAGAGCCCATATTTTTCTCGCCTGGGGCAGTAAGACGCGCCATCCTGAGGACGAAACCCAGGAAGGCCCCCGGTGCGGACGGTATCACCAACGCAGTGCTGCGCCAACTGCCGTACCGTACGGTAGCGGCGCTGGCGCGCCTGTACACGGCGATACTGCGCACTGGGACGTTCCCCTCCTCGTGGAAGGAAGGGCGCGTCATCATGCTGCCCAAGGCGGGGAAAAACATACTGAAGCCGGAGAGCTATCGGCCTGTAACGCTGCTGCCCACCACCTCCAAGGTGTTCGAAAAACTCCTGTTGCGGCATCTCCAGCCGCACATCGACCCGCGGCCCGAACAGTTTGGGTTTAGGTCGGAACACAGCACGACGCTCCAGCTGTCGAGGGTGCTGCACCACATGGCGCAAGCCATTAACAAGAAGGAGTATGCGGTCGCAGTACTCCTCGACATGGAGAAGGCCTTCGACCGCGTGTGGCACGAGGGCCTCATTTTCAAGTTGGCCACGTCCGACGCGCCTCGCCGCGTTCTAAAGGTGGTCCAGTCTTTTCTTACAGATAGAAGCTTCCGCGTGGTGGTCGAGGGAGCGCTCTCCAGTGCCCGCCCGGTGCTGGCTGGAGTGCCCCAAGGCAGTTGCGTGTCGCCAGCGTGTTACTCACGTTACACCGACGACATCCCCACGACGCCAGAGGCGATGCTCGCGCTGTACGCCGACGACGCCGCGTACATCACTACATCGCTTAACGCGAAGTACGCGGCGGTCAAGATGCAGCGCGCGCTAGACCTACTGCCGGACTGGCTGTCCAAGTGGCGGCTGTCGGTTAACGTGGGTAAGACGCAGGCGATGGTCACTGGACTAGTGCCCCTCCCACCACCTCTGACTCTACAAGGCGCCGACGTCGAGTGGTCGCCCCGGGTGAAGTACCTGGGGGTCACCATCGACCGTCGGCTCACCATGGGCCATCATGTCCGCCAGGTCGCGGCTCGGGCTGGGGTAGCCCGCCACCAGCTCCGTCCGGTGCTCTCGTCCCGACTGCCGGTGCGCGTCAAGTTGGGCGTGTATAAAACTTATATACGTCCGATTCTGACGTACGCCGCCCCCGCATGGTACGTCTTCACATGCGAGGGTCACAAGAAGCTCCTCCGCACGCAGCAAAATCTTGCGCTGCGGACTATCGTCGATGCCCCTCGCTTCGTGAGGAATGACGTCATCGTGCGGGACCTCGGGTTCGAGAGCCTGGACGTCTTCATCCGGCGCCTTGCGACGGGAATGTTCGCGCGTGCCGACGCATCTGCTTGGCCCCACGTCAAGCATATTGCGCCCTGGCATGCGCGCCCCCCTGACGCGAGGCGCCCCCTCCCCCGCGACCTGGTAGCGGAGGATGACCCATCACCACCGGACTTGACGCCTGGGTAAGCTGTTTTTCCAGGATACACGCAGCTTACCTACTCATGAATGACTCCACACACACAACACACACCCAGTTGCGCGACCTGTGCTAAGTTAATATAGGCAGGCCGCGTAGCTTCGACCACACATGCATCCCTACACAGGCACGTTAACTCACGCGTAGGATCGCGGCGCGGGCTCGCGAACCACGCTTGCACTGGTCGGTGTTCACACAACACATTACCGCCCATACATACACTACGGTTCTTCGTCCGTAACGTAACCGGCTAGCTCTGGAAGCGGGGCGGGCGGGAACCACTACATCCTCCGTAGGTGCGTCGGAGTCGGCACCTCTGTCGCTGGTCGTCCCCCGCCGGGCCTCCTTCGGGTCTCACCTGGCGGGGACTGACCGCCGAGGTGCCGTGAAGAAAGCAGCGCTGTATGGACAGCGCTGCAGGCGCGCCTACGGAACACTTCATAGCAATCTTTCACAGGCATGCGACACTGCTGCCGCATGCCACAAGGCCTTGCCTACTAGGCAAAACAATGATAGGCCTGTCGTAACAGGCCTCGGTATGGCTTCCGCGGCCAGGGGGCATAGCCCCGAAGCCGCCCGCCGCGCCCCCTGACGGGGGCGCAGCGACATCCTCGTATGTATTTCGATACAGTTCTACAGTTTTTACAGTTCTTCCTATTTACAAGTGTTTAGTTTTAAGTGTTTATTGTGAGTCCCACGTGCCCTATGTATATTTGAGTTATTATGTTCTTGTGATAAATCAGTTTGTGTTAAAGTAAATGTGCCCGCTCTATTGTAACAAGTAATTAAACAGTGTGAAATCATCGAAGAGTTTTGATTGAAAGTAAATCCCTTAGCCACCTGAGCTATCGAAGAAGGGAATAAATAAATAAATACAGTCCACCCATAACAAGCACGCTCAACGGCTTGTGCCAACTACTTCTACTCAATAAACAAAAGACTACAAACAGACAACTTTTACTAGGGACGAACTTAAGCAAGCTCACGACAAAAGTCATTGTTACACAAAAAATAACTATTCCAATTAATACAAACACTGCAATTTAAAGTTACCGCGCAACTCATTTCAACATGGAGGAAAACGGACCCGACAACACGAAACCTCGTGTCTGTTGACCCCGGTAACTGCACTGCCCCTTAAGAACTCAATTAATACTTTAATTCGCAGATATTACTAAGGCCAGTTCACACATTCATTGCTACAGACCCCTGTAGCAATGAATGCCCTGTAGTAAATGTATATACCCATATACATTATATGTTAGAATGGGTACGTACGTTGGGCCCTCGGTGTATCTAACTTACGTTAGTTTGCTCGCAACATGACCGCACCTAGGATCTTCATTGAGCTTTAATTCTGATACTGTAGAAAGGGTGATGAAGCTGATTGTTATTTTTTAACAGCACCGAACATTTTTATTATTTTTCAAAGCAGAAGTAAGTAGGTACCTTTCAGCGATATTGAAACAAACACTCACACAAACACTTTTCAAAATATACGTGTTACAACTCAGCTTTTTTGCAAAAACATTTAAAGAGGAACCTGCTTACTATTCCAAAACCCAACGGAGTGCAATCATAAACAAAACCACTTATGAAAAAAAAACGTTTCTACAAATTCAACTCGTAAATAGCAAGCAACAACAATGTTGATACCAAAATTCATTTGAAACAATAATTTGGAGTGCATCACGGCGGATAGCGAACTTGTTTATGAGTTTAGTTAGATGACCTCGGTTCTTCGTGATCACGTACCCAGGACTGACATAAAATTCTAAATGTGCCTCGTAAAGTTTACGTTAATAACATTGTCTTCAAGTTCTGAGTGACTCGACACTCAGATAATATAGGGTGTATTATACTGATTCAGAGATATGATACAGATTGTGACTGTATCGAAATCTTTTCTTCTTGGGAATTTTTGAACTCGGGACTTACCGATGATTCTTCGGGTACTTACTATGGCTTGAAAACACTTTAGGCAAAGAGTTGAAGTGATTGAAAAAAATGTGGCAAATATTGACAGTTGATTGCTCTACTATGGTGACGGATGTGTGACATCTATACATATAATAAAACAGTAGAAAAACTTTGTCTGTACATTGAATATATTAAAAAAAAAATAATTGAGGGGGGTTTAGAAACAGTAAAAGAGCACGAATCCAAAAAAAAAATTCTGTCTGTTTGTCTGTTTGTCTGTTTGTCTGTTTGTCTGTTTGTTTGTACACGCTAATCTTCGGAACTACTGGACGGATTTGAATGATTTTTTGTTGTTGTATAGGTATTAAGTCTGGGCAAGATATAGGCTATAATTTATCTTGGAAACTTGAACACCTGATGCAGAACCACAACAGACCAGCTGAACTATAAGAGATACAAAAATGGTACCATAGCAAAAATTGTTCCACGTGATGGGCATTTTCTGCTGAGAGAATAAATTTGAAGATCTGGAACACCTGATGTGGAACTCCAAGAGCCCAGCTACACTAACATATATATAGGAATGACGTTTTAGCAAAAGTTGTTCAATCTGATGAGCACTCTCTGTTGACTTATAAAAATCGAAGATCTGGAACACCTGTTGTGGAACTCCAAGAGCCCAGCTAGACCATAACACACATAGGAATGACGTCTTAGCAAAAGTTGTTCGGTCTGATGGGCATTTCCTGTTGACTTTTATCTTGGAAACAAACACCTGATGCAGAACCGCAACAGACCAGCTAAACTATAAGAGATACAAAAATGGTAACATAGCAAAAATTGTTCCACGTGATGAGCATTTTCTGCGGAGAGAATAAATTTGAAGATCTGGAACACCTGATGTGGAACTCCAAGAGCCCAGCTACACTAACATACATATAGGAATGACGTTTTATCAAAAGTTGTTCAATCTGATGAGCACTCTCTGTTGACTTATAAAAATCGTAGATCTGGAACACCTGTTGTGGAACTCTAAGAGCCCAGCTACACCATAACACGTAGGAATGACGTCTTAGCAAGTGTTGTTTGGTCTGATGGGCATTTTCTGTTTAATGTTTAGTCTGATGGGCATTTCCTGTTGACTTACAAAAATGAAAGATCTGGAACGTCTCGAATCGTCTCGCGCATCCCGTTGTATTCCCGTCCCCGGGCTCTTAAAATTCGACATCAGACGTTTCAGATCTTCGATTTTGACGACCCCGTTGTTGCTGGCATAAGCAACAGGATCCGCGTACGAAGTCGCGGGCAGAAGCTAGTATAAGAATAATTATAATTATCTGTTACTGTAAGCAAACTAAATTAAACAATTTCACATCCAACAACTTAGTTTCCTATCACTGACTGTTGAACATAAATAAAAAAACAATAAATTAGGTAATAACATCGAGACCGGCTACAATAATTATTTACCTACATAAAGTTCACAGCGAACTCTTGTTAAAATTTCCAATTAAGTGATATTCTGAGGAACTTAGGTAGCACTTTGACACAGTGATAATATTAATATTATTGAACGAGTAAAGTAAAATAGAATTCAAATTATTCTGTAAAGTCTACAGAATAAAATTTAAAGGGATGAATTTAATAGCACTTTATATTTGGTGAAAACAGCTTTAAATTGTATATCAGTACTTTAAAATAATAATACACCTTTAATTTAATAGTATCACTTTAGTAAACATGAACCAAATTTACAAAATAAATATTCAGTACCTTTATAGTAATAATTTCATAATTAAAATATCTAGAAAAATAATGGTTTACACTATACCTGTATCGAAAACCAACTCCGAATCCAGTTACTTAGTATCGTTTGGCAAGAGGAGGGGGTTGGGAGGGGGAAATGGACGGGAGGGGGTATCTACCGCTTCTAACCTAGCACTATAACCAAACCTCAAAACACTATAATCGCCTAAAAAAACGTAGTCGAAGGCGTAGTCGAAGGAGGCCCACTACACGAAGCTCCTATTTCTGTCTGCAGGGTTTCAAGTACCGTTAGGGGTAACCTAAAAGTCGGGGTGCCCCAACACCCCAAGTCCAGAGTTTGCTACGCTCGCTCTTGCATCCTAAGTTCTCCTAGCATCATTGCCATCGATTATTTTGATAGTTCATTCAATTAATTTTAAAGCTAAGCATATTGTAGTGGAAACCATATTTTTTATAGTTCATTCAATTAATTTTAAAGCTAAAATTATTTTTAAAGTGCGTTTATACAACATTATTTATAGTTTAAGCGAAACATAAATATAGTTTGTTCAGCTTATGCAACTGAATGGATTCCAATATTTTTACACCATGTTATATGTTGTCTCAAAAATATTTAAAAACAATGATATTTAATTAAACAGATACGTTATGTGCGCGCAATCGTGAAGACTCGAAAACGTGTCAATTGGCCTGTTTTTCCTTTATTCTGCGTCACTGCGTGTATGTGAACTGGCTCTCCCCCGCGGCACACTTTTTTCGGTGGTTTTGTAGGTGTATAACATATCTGTTTGTTAGAATATCATTGTTAAAAAAGGATACAAGTTAGACACCGACCTACACTAAGTACCTACCCGCAATCATACGCGCACAACTGACAGGTCATAGCGGTACTAGGCGCGGGCGCAGAACACGGGCGGCGCGGGGGCGCTCGCCGCGTGGTGACCACGTTTTTTTACAGACAACTATAGGTAACAGAACAAGCTTATAGCTTTGTGATTTTCCATGATACAGTTTTGAAATTATGTACATAGATTCTTTACATAAAAATACATTCAGTATATCCATAATAAAATATTGACAAAGAATTCATACGCTTCAATATTCACTCTGCAAAATTCATCTATACTATACTAATATTATAAAGAGGTAAAATTTGTTTGTAAGTTTGTATGTTTGTAAGTTTGTTTGTAGGGGGTAATCTCCGGAAGTAATGAACAGATTTCAAAAATTCTTTCACCATTAGAAAGCTACATTCACCCTGAGTAACATAGGCTATTTTATTCGCGTACTCCCACGGGAACGGGAACTACGCGGGTGAAACCGCGGGACGTCCGCTAGTCTAATATAACTTACTTAAAAGTGCTAATCCACGCAAATCTGCGGCGTCCGATATCACTACTGGGTGATGTCTGCCGCAGAATTGCGTAGAACCGTAGAGCTGATTGATAGGAGATACACTCTGGTTTCTTTAAAACAAATAGTAATGGTTACCCATTATGCCAGGCCAAATTGCATTATGCACATTTTATACGAAACTATATTCATCTAGTCTCGCCTACAAACACTTTTAACTTTAGTGTGAACAAAGTAGCAAAAAAACAACCAGTATTGCAACCCCTTTTTTTTTTCGGATGGGAAATCATCAAATGACTCCTCCCGCTCTGAGCGGAGCAGGAGGGAGTGTCAGACTTTTACTGCACTAAAACCCATCCATGTTTCTTCATCGCCCTTTGTGTTCCGGGGCCGCGGTATCTCTTTCGAACTGTCCCGCAACCCCGGCAGGCATCGGTCCTTACGGACCCCTTCCTTTTTGCTGACTCTCTTTGAGGCGCGCGTGGAACACGAACGCGCCGTCCGACACGGCCTGTCGTCATGAGACGGACGGACGGCGAGCTAGCCCATAGCCCACCGTCCACAAGCCCGCGCCTACGGTGGCCGGGGGCCACGTGGTGGCCCCCGACGCCCGGGGCGTCTCCCGCGGCGGCCGGGACGTTGAGAGGTTCTCTCCCTCTCACGTTCCGCCACCTCCTTCTCTAGCATTACTGCTTCGCAGAAGGAGGTGACGGCGTCCCATTCCGTCTCGCTCCGGACCATGGCTTGCACCAGGGCCGGACGCGAGAGGTCGCCGTAGCCAATCGCCGCTTAGAGGACACGGCGGTGCTCCGCCCACGCGGAGCACTCCTCCACCGTGTGCTCCACCGTGTCCTCCGGTCGATCCTCGCAATGGAAACACCCGGGCGTTTATTCCCGCCCGATTCGATGCAGGAACCTCCCGAAAACACCGTGTCCGGTGAGGACCTGCGTCAGGCGGAAGGTGAGGACGTCGTGGCGTCTCTCAAGCCACTCCTCAAAGAGGGGCCTTATAGCCACAATTGTGGCGTGCCCTGCACGGGGTTGCGACAGTCGCTCTCTCCATGTCGCAGTATTGCAACCCCTAAAAAACGTATAACGGACCATCAATCAGCACAGAAAATATAACAACAAAAAATAACAGGTGGCTTTTGCAATAGATATTATAACTATCAAACGGCCTTAGGGAGTTTATTACTCATCTCGACGTAACGCCTTGACTTATAGGCGCCGTAAACGTATTGTGTGCACAGATAACGCAATAAAACGAATATATCTGTGATGGACATTTTCAGGACCATTAAGAGGTTGCTCTGTTTTGCGTTTTATAAAGCTGAAGTGAAGCATTAAATATCCGGTTTTAAGGACCACCTTGGAACCGGATATTTAATGCTACACGGTAAATCTAACATGCTTTATCTAACAAGAACAATCTGGTTTGGTGTAGCTGATCGTTCTTTAAGATTTAGATTAGATTAGATTAATTTTCATCATAGTCTTTTTGTGATTTTTCTTTCTTATTCATAAGTAAAACGATCAAGTTCTGTAAACGACTTCGTTGAATGACTTACATACTGTTCTTTGCGACAAGTTTATGTTAAAGTTCCTAAAAAGTGAAAGGATCCAACACAAAATAAGAAACCTTTTTGGTTCATATAACCTACCTCTTATAAGTTTTAGTCAATATAAAAGGGCTGAATGCTATAAACCAACCAGACCACGGTGACATCAAATATTATAGAGTAAATCAACTTCTAAAATTGTTAAAATCGTATGGTATACCTACTCGTAAATGTGTGTAATACCTGAACGAATCAAACGTCAGGCAAGTGTTAGTAAGACAGTAAAGTTCCTGAATAAAGAACTGGTCTTTTCACCATGAAAATAAATCTCCATTAAATTTCCGGAAAAATAAGGCTGTTGATTCTCATTAAAAAAGGCGCCTTGCATTAAAATGTTCTCAAAGATTTCCATAAACATTATTTAAATAGAAACATTCTGCCTTCCCAGCTCTTGCGGTTTCTTGCAAATTGCACAAAGCTCCTGAGCGAAATAGGTCGCCATAGTCCTCGTAAACAGTGAGCTTGCAAGACTTGCAACTTGTCACTGCTAGTGCTGTTCCCGAACATTGTAGTGCATCAGCACTACTGAACGAAGGGACCACAACAAATTGAATCACACATCAACGTTCATTTTAAGTGAAGTTTTAATGCGGTTTGCTAGCATTTTAGCTGATTGTATTTGTTGCAACTTTGTCTCATTTGACTGTAACCAAAAGGGCAGCATACTTATTGAAAGGGGACTATTAAACTAGCTATGTTCCCCGACTACCTCTATAAACACGAAACTAATCATATTTTGAAAGTTCCCTAAATCCATAACACTATAACCATACAATTCAATTACATAACACTTACAAGATAGTCGGTTTTCACGGAAGACGGATATTATGCGTCTTTGTAGTTATACTTATCTTCATAGCGATAACAAATT
Source organism: Xestia xanthographa (assembly GCA_905147715.2). Classification (NCBI taxonomy): domain Eukaryota; kingdom Metazoa; phylum Arthropoda; class Insecta; order Lepidoptera; family Noctuidae; genus Xestia; species Xestia xanthographa. The sequence continues at coordinate 21,640,207 of LR990642.1, read as the reverse complement.
CGTAGCAAGTTTCCTCAAGCGACCCCTTCCTGAGGGTTGAACACTGAACTTTATGGCAGCTCCTCGCGGAATGCTTACAATTTATCAGCCTTTATGACGAATATATTCTATTCGATTATGCCTCTTGAATTGTTCCATTGAATACCCAAGTTGGTATACGCTGCGTGGGTTTGTTGGGTTCAAAATTATTGATGGCCGCTTTTGGTGAATTTAGTTCTCGGAGAAATGTAACTGGTAGGTTCTTACAAGCAAATCTATTCTTGAGACCTAGAAAATTATTATCAGTTAAAAAAGGTCTGTAATAAAGTATGTGGTCAGTAACAGTTATATCTAGTTAGATATCACGTTAGCTCGATAATGGTATCGATTCTGTTATGCACAAACTAAACTTAATTTAGGCTATTGCTATCTTTTACTAAAAGGCAGTGCGAGAAAAGACGACTATAGCTATGAACTAACTTAGTGATGTCAAACTAGATTATGCCTTGCGCTTCACCGTGTTTTAGTCGACATGTTTCTACGTGCGCCCTTCATTTGTATGCAAATATTAGTTCCAACTAAATTTGACAGCTCTAAATTACGTCCGTCTCTTTTTCGTTTTATTAGAGAGAAAAAGATAGCAATAGCCTAAATTAAGTTTAGTTTGTGCACAACAGAATCGACACCAATGGACTAATAATTTTTAATCTTTCTAAATAAAACTCCAGTCTACCTTAACAATATTGACTAACTTCGATCTACAAAAAACTAGAAGCAGCTTATACCATCGCTTACGAAACATAACAGGGAAAGGGCTCACCAAAACAAAGCCAAAGATAAAAAGCTATCTCATTCGCTCGATTTACATAGTGTGCCTTTACCGAAATTAACTTAGCTACATTGTTAAGTTAAAAAGGTAGTAGGCGAACAAAGCCTCGCGGTACCTTTGACTAAATTGAATTACTGCGAGTTGGTGCTTGTACGGCGACATGCTACACGGCAGTCGAGAGCCCCGGCAGATAGCGCCTGCCATCAGGGAACTGTCAAAGCATGTATCAGTGAATGCGGTTCATAATTGATTTAAGAGAACCTCAGCTCCAGAGTGGCTTCGATTCAATTACCCCTTGTTTAAACTCCAGTTAGACGAACAAGTTTTTATAGAAATACCCTTGTTTAATGTACCCGAGCAAAATAATTATTCCCCTGTTCAGGTTAATGGAGCTAATTCAATTAAATTGTACTGAGTATCAGTACAATTTAATAGAAATGAAATTAATTTTATGAAACCGCTGATGGAACTCGAACCCGGTTGGCTTCCGAGTATGGTATGGGTATGTTGATAATAAACATTCAGACGTCGGATTTATGTCGTCATCGGAATAAATGTCAGATTATGACGTCGTCATGTTGTTTTATAACACCCTCGATATTTTGAAGAGCACCATCCTATTATGCTGTTACTGCTCTGCTATCAGTTAAATTACGTTTCTGGTAATTTCTCGCTGAGGCAAATGTCGTCAACTTTTTGTAATGCATGTTATTTTTGTGGATTTTGTACAGAAGATTCATTTCAGTAATATAGATTATCTAAAGAATATTTTATTTTATCTAAAGCATGTTTCGCAGACAAAGTTTCAACTTGCAGACTCGAAAACTCGTAAGACAAATCTACTCAATAACGGAATGTTCCCGAAGCAAAAGATAAAAACTTAAACGAATTTGTACTAGACAACAGCTGTCCTAGACAGTTTTTATTGACATTGTAACACAAGCAAATCGTCTGCTCCAACTCACACACTTGTGTATTGAACAACTACACGTATGATCACAAGGGAATCTAATCAATTGTATATGACCTTTGCCAATGTTAGATACTAGTTTCAGGTGTATTCAAAAATGTATTACGATCATAATTCCAGCTGAAACAAGTCCACAGGATAAGTCCCGTGGATACCTTTTACCTAATATTAATTATAGCCAAGAGATCTATGATAATTTTTAAAGGTTAAATATTTTAGTACACGCCAAGTCGTTCATACAGTACTTAATCTGATTACATTACTGAAAGAAGGAAAGAAAACCACTCACTCTGAACAAAACAATCTAAATATTATGTAGTATTCAGTCAATCTGGTTAAATATAAGGCCGTTTCCAATTGTTCAACATACCTACTTGCATTAAGAAAAATGCCAAGCAGATAAACGACTACCCATCTAAAATCTAAAAATATTAAGTTTACTAAATACTTGTATCTTCAATATTTCTTACCACCCCTAAAATACATCTAAGATGTGAATCAATTTCCTAAGCGGCTTCCTCTTCCATTCTATTTGCCAGCTAAGGCCTAACACAAGTCTAGACAGGCGGGCAGGATCATAAAAATAAAAATGTCAAACGGGAAATTGTCGATGGAAATATCCCTGTTCGCCAATAATACCCTATGAAATATTAGATACTTAATAAAAATGATTTTATACGTAAAACAAATTTTGTTGCCATCGTTCCGTTTTTATTGTGGCCATAATCGGCGCGGTTAAAATTCTGTGCACGTGTGAACACGGTTATTGCAGAGTATTTTGTTAGATATAAAATACCTGTACCTTTTTTGGCAATTCCAATATGATTCCAACTTAATATCGAAAAGGATGACCTACTAGAATTTGGGACCATTTGTATGAATCGCTGTGTTTTCCTCTATGAGCTGATCTGAACTTGGGTCGTTGACTATAAAACGAATACAGTTTGGAAACTAATACGTAATGGTACGGTGTTTGATTAAAATAAACTTACATAAAGTTCACAATATACCTGTATATTGTGAAAAACTAACAGTAAAACAATAACAGCCGCTCCGATCAATCTTCAGGTTCAGCCGTGCTTACCAAGGTTAGTCTGTGGATGGGTGACCACTTATTACACACAGAGTTTGTTTTGCTGTTAGTAAGTTCACAATATACCAGTATATTGTCGATCAGAACTATACAGGATAAGATTTTTTCATCCCACCTATTCGAAAAGGACGACTTGGTTCGCCTTTAAGTGCACCCAAAGGTGGTGTTTTCTATAATAAACTTTTAGCGGGCAGTAATGAGTTTTTATTCCTCTTTATAAGTGCGCCGCAATTATCTTTGCGGCGCACTTTTTGAATTTGGAACATCTTAGTGTTCAGCGCCGAAAGAAAACGAACGCAAATATTGTTTGAATAAAGACTGGCTGGTACGACGCGGCCCATAGTCGCGCCCGCCGCCGCGCCGCCGCGCTGGCTGATTAAAAAAGAAAAAGGCGCGAACTACAGACCGCGTTTTCGTCAATTTTCATGAATTGTTAGAAATTCATGGTTTTGTTTTGAAAAATTAGTTCTTCAAATGACAGTGAATAAAAAACACAATAAAGTGAAAAATAACTTTAGATCTTTAGAAGTCGGTCACCTTTGTTTGATTCATTTAGTTTTTTTTTGTCACCGACTTCTGAAGCTAAAGTTATTTTTAACGTTTTTGTGTTTTGTGTTTTGTGAAGTCGGTTTTATATATTGCAAAAAAGTTTTTTTTTTTTATTTTTCCATTTTTAGTTGTAACATCCTATCCAAATATTAGATATGCATTTATTTTACATGTTGAAATTAGACCACACGACTGAAGTAAAAATGTTCATAAAATGAAAACTACTGGGCCAAACTATGTAAAATTTTTATAGGACCAAATGGCAACTATTCCGCATCAAACTAAAGAATAATCACGTCAATCGGCTCATTAATATCAGCGTAATCGGTGTAAATACATTAAAAAAAAACAGTACAATTGAGATCCTTCTCCTTTTTGAAGTCGGTTAAAATTATGAGGCACCTTTTATTTTCTCATAGTGGGTGATGAAAAGTAGAGTGTATCACTCGGGCGCAAAATATATTTTTGGCTCGGGCGACGTACTTTGAATCCCTCGCTACGTTCAGGATTCTATTTAAGAATCCCTCGCTACGCTCGGGATTCTACTCTAGAATCCCTCACTTCGCTCTGGATTCAAAAAAGCGCCCTCGCCGTAAAAATATTATTTTGCTCCCTTATGATACAATCTACTATTTCATCCCTTCTATTCGAAAAGTGTCGTTTTGTTCCCCGTTTAGCGGGAGCAAAGTAGCTCTTTTCTCCACTAGACTTTTTAGCGGGCAGTAATGAGATTTGAATTTAGAACATGAATCGTTCATTGAAATCGAACGAAAATTGTATAAATTACTGACTGTAAGTGTTGGCTGTACGGTGCGGGGGTCAGCACCCGCATTGTAGAAAATTTTAAATTAAGAGTTGCAGATAGCTCGCCCATGCCGTTGTCACCGCGCTCTTCTACATCAAAGGAACCTTTTCCTGAGCACCAGTCAGATACTGAGATTAAAAACACTCAAAATACTGGATGACTTTTTTATCACTTTCCAAAAAAAATGGGTATATTCGGTGAATGGAGTAGAAGCTAGCATAACTAGTTTTATTTTTCTATTTCCACAGTTTAGAAAAGTATTTATCCATTACGCTACAAACGCTACAAATTTCAAGTAAACTTTTCATATTAGAACAAAGAAAGAGTAATTAAAAAACAAAAATGTATAAATAAATCCACAACTATATCAATCCCAAACAAAATACACACAGTGACAATAAATTTTCAAAATTTTGCCAGTGCCATTTATATTTATATCTATAAGATATAAATATAAATTTGTAATTGACTTTTTTTACATTCATGTCATTTTTTTAATTAAACTTATTCATTAACCTCTCGGTACCGGAGTGCCGTTTACTTAAAAGTGTCTCTTATTTATTTTCTCATAGAACGAGATGAAAAGTAGAGTATATGACTCGAGAGCAAACATATTTTTCCCTCAGGCGATGTACTTTGAATCCCTCGCTACGCTCAGGATTCTATTTTAGAATCCCTCGCTATGCTCAGGATTCTATTCTAGAATCCTTCGCTTCGCTCTGGAATCAAAATAGCGCCCTCGCCGTAAAAATACTATTTTGCTCCCTTGTCATACAATCTACTACTAGCATCATGATTTAATATATAATATACCGGATGACTTTTTTATCACTTTCCAAAATAATGGTTATAATAAGTGAACGGAGTAGAAGCAAATGGCATACTAAAATAAATAAATAAAAAATGAAATTTCAATCACACGCGTTTTGCGTATGATTTGAAATTTGATATTTTTAATTATTTTTTTTCAAAATTTCTCGCTCTTTGTTCTACTTAATCTGAAAATTTTACTTGAAATTTAAAGCGTTTTTTGATGATAGATAAACTTTTTTCTAAGCCGTGGAAAAAAGTAAAAAAAAACTATGTATGTAAACATTTTTTTGGAAAGTGGTAAAAAAGTCATAAGGTATAATTATCATATATATAATTATGATAATATATTTTAGTGAAAAAGACCATAATCACTGGCGCTCCTTTCAATAATTTATGAACACAGTATATATAGGTAGTCCGCATAGCCCACAGAACACATAATAGGTAATAGCGGCACGGAAGATTGATGAATAATACATTTCTGTGGCGGTCCATTATTCACGATATATCACGAGTACAGCTGAAGAGGCCACGTGAAGCCCAATTAAAACTTTTACCGACAACTTCCTACGATTTTTATTGTGATAAGATAATGGTTTGATGTTTTTATACGTTAGGGAAATGTGTGTGTTTACCATGTACTTTTAGGATTCCCTAAAAAAGGTGCCAACGCGACCCTGTTACTATCGTTCCGCTGTCTGTCATAGCGCTGTATCTTATAAAGAAGACACTTGATTTAAGGATTGTGTATTACTATCATTGAGTTAAATATACTTACATACTATGGTCAATCCGGCACAAAAAATGTACGGTGGTATTACCATCGTACATTTTTGTACCGGATTGCCGCTGTTAAGATGGAGCAAAACACGCCGAAAAAAAACACGTTTCTTGTATAGGGACTCCGTTTCACTTTTAGCTTTATTTATACAAACTTTAATAAAACGCAGCACAAACTATTAAACTACTGTTTGTGTGCATTTGTCTTTCTTCGTTCGATTTGACAGGTATTATTAATCACATTACTAACACGAACGCAAGCAAGAAAATAACAAATCTCAGAACAATAACTAATATTGTTCTGAGGAACAAATAAAGCACCCACAGACATAAACTAGCCACCATTTTTAAACGGCAATGAATACCAGCTCCATATTGCTAAAAAAAAGTTTTACACTGAGCGCCATCTATCGTTTTTCAGTGGAAGCTGACCCAGAAAATACCTCATGTAACTTATTTGTTGAATAGCGATGACGAATATTTGAAGCAACAGGGTGACTAAGTACCTATATCGCATTACCTATAGCATTTCAAAGAAAAAAAGAATTAATAATAATATTTTGTTTGCATCAGACACAACGATCCATAACTTAGTTCATAAAACACACTCAAAATAATGTTACATGGAATTCAAGTAATCAGAGATAAATACACACCACACAATACTCAAATATACTAGACAAAATAAAATTTAAATTAATACAATATTTTCTTGTCAACTAAAAATATAAAATGTCAAAAATAAAATAAGTCAATTTCAAAATCAAAACAATAAATTAAAAAAAAATAAGTTATGTTCAAAATCAAAATAATTAAATCACACTAAAAAGCCATTTTAAATTCTGTGGTGATCATTTACAATTTTTCCCTGCTCCAGGCCCGATATAAGGGTGCATGTAAGGCCTGCCAGTGCTGCATGAAAGGTCCGTCCAACCTGTTGGCAACAGCGGTAAGAAGACTGTTGGCGCTGCCCCGCACTCTACTCGCTAACGAGGTCGCCCTCTTGCGCATGCTGGCATAAAAACAGTCAATGCGGACGCTTGCGAACATTCCCGATGCGCTGCAGAAGCGAGGCAGCCACAGCAGCGCTCTCAGCGCGTTATTATATTGAACGCGGAGAGCACTGTAGGATTTCTGCAAATAAGACACCCACAGACTACTCGTATAAAAAGATGTGCAGTAGGCTCGAAAAAAGGTGATCTTCACATCCTTGGAGCTACGAGCAAACCTGCGGGCAATCATATTCGCCCTCACCGACAGCGCCCTCCTTTCTCGCTCAATATCAGCGTCGTCCTTTAGGTCGGACGTCACAATATGGCCCAGATACTTAAAAGTGTGTCCCCGCTCCAAGGACACCCCACATAGCCTTACTGGTGGAACCTCCGCCGGACACTTAGAACCCGCATTGAAAACCATAAGCTCGCTCTTTTTGACGTTATATCTTAGGCCATGTGTGTGAGCGTACGCTTCGCAAATGCTTATTAGCTCTCTGAGTCTTCCTATTGACGCGCTCAGCAGCACCATATCATCAGCGTAGCTTATGTTGTTAAAACAAACATCATCAACATGGCATCCAACATGACGGCTGCTGAGCTCGGCAACAAGTCCATCGATATACAGATTGAAGAACCTGTACGAGTCCGACAGAGCTCCCGACCATTTAACATTATTGACCTGGTTCCCGTACCAGTGCTGGAAGATTTCAACAACTTCAGGCGCAACTCGCCTATCGAGCAACTTTTTCCACAGCACTTTGTACGAAACCAGGTCAAATGCCCTGGACAGATCCAGGAAGCAGGCGTAAACAGGCGTGCTCAGGTCCGTGTAATATCTGACAGCATGCTTTAAACTCAGTATAGCACTATCTGTGGACAGTTTGGGCCTGAACCCAAACTGGTTATCGTGCAAAGTGATTGTGTTGTTTAACTGAGCATTAAGCATGCTGTCAAATACCTTCGCGATGACTGTCGCTAATGAGATCGATCTGTAATTGTTCTTATCCGAAATATCACCCATTTTATTTTTAACAATTGGTACTCAACAAACTCAACAACCGTTCTCATCAGCTCGTCTGGCACGTATGAATGGCGAAGGCAGAAAGTGAACAGCATGGCCAAAACACGTGGCAGGTGGGGGCCTGCATGCTGTAGATGCTCGATGCTGAGTCCGTCATGTCCTGGAGACTAACCCCTGGTCATACACCCTATGGTTTTAGCTATGTCCGCAGCTGAGAACTTAACTCTTGGTTCCAGGACAGTGCACTGTGACTCAGTATCGGCCACCTCAGAGGGCGGAATACTGCTTGGCTCGACACAAAACTGTGATTTAAAAACATTGGCAATATCCCTTTCAGCAGACACGCCATCGACGCTCACTGGCAAACCAGGCCTAAGGTTGTGCTTTTTTGTAGACTTCCAGAAGTCCCGAAAGTCTTTTTTAGTGTGCAACTCGGCTAGGATGTCCATCTGGATTTGGTCTTGGTGATTTTGGCACCACTTTAATTTTGATTTAAAGGTCTTTCGAGTGTCACACATTTCCTCATAAATCACGCCTGACGTAGGTTTGCCACAATTAAGCCACTCATTAAACCTTAGCCTAGCGTACGAGTGAGCCTCGCTGACGTGCTTATTCCAACTCACCACGCGCTTCGGCCTTCTACCAATGACCCGTGTCTCTCTGCTAACAATGGTGGCTTCCCTTAGAGCGGATACCACATCCCGATACAGACAATCAATTACTAGATTGTGGTTCGAATCACTACACATGCGATCACAACAATTGGACAATACGCGAGGAAAATCAACATTTCGCAATCGCCGATGACATTCTTGCCTGTAGGTGTTGATAGCATCTGAGCTTTTTTGTCCCCAGACAACTAAGTTATCGTGGAACATACTCCGCTTTGCTTTCGGCCTAATTATATTAATGTCACATTCGACCAACAATGGGTAGTGATCCCATTACATCATACTTAACGCTAACACTACGAACAGTTTTCCGAGCTGATTCTGTACAGAGACAATGATCAAGCCATCGCCCAGACCCATTACAGTCACTGACATACGTATAGGTGTTCGACGTCAATCCATCGAATTGTTCCGTTGTTTTACTTCAAAATTTTGTTTAGTCACAGTAGCAAAGATGTATATACTGTAAACAAAGATTTATTTAAAAAAAATTACTTTTCTGAATGATTATATTTTAAGAGTAGAAAAACAATTATAGGTAAAAGATGGCTCTCATAAAGTAAGGCTCAATGCACTCTAGTACACTGATATAGGACTGAACAACTTCCTAATATACGTTCTCGCTTCGATAAAATATTCAACTTCGATTTAAATTTAGTTTTTATGAAATTGTATGGAAGCGCGAACGCAGCGAGGGTGAGGCAGTGACTCCATTATAACACAAATTGACACTAAGCGACGATGAAGATAGATATTGTGGCTGGTAAGCACAAACTTTAACTTAGCTAGAGATTTTCTTCTTTTTGACTTTCTTATTCTGGAAAATATAAAAGACTTGAATGTTGTCAATCGACACATCCAATCGTCCAAAGCCAATCTTTTTAATTTCATCTGCACGCCAGATGCATGATGAATCTTCACGTCAACAAAAACTTGCACGTATTCTGTGCACAATTCATGCGAATGAAAGTCAACAGCTCGTAGTTTCAATATCGGCACAGCAACCGTGCAGATTGCGTTCTACACTGCAAAATGCTACAGTTTACCTGCTCCGATAAATTCACGAGAGGCAGTGTTGTAGCCAGTCCTTGCTAATAAAAGGGTGACATCAGCTTTTTGATTGTCTATGCCTCGTTTGTTCCACGGGTATTTCAACATTTCCGACCTGAAAGCGCCTCCGCGAGGCAATATATTGCCGTTGACAACGCATGAGATGGAACTCATTGCGTGGCATGAAACTCGGATTAATTTACATGTTGCATTCTGAAAATCAATTATTGCGTATAGCATTTCGAGTCAGAAAGGCTTCGCAGGCGTGTTTCAGGAAGGCGGGACGGTTAATTTCTGTAGAAAAATTCCCTATACCTAGATAAAATTTTTCCAGTTGAAAATTAAAATATTAATGAGAAACTATTTATGTATCGCCTGTGACATGAAGAACTTCATGGAACACTGCATCATCATCTCGACACATTCGATTCTAGGAAAAATACAGTGAAACCAAATTATACAAACGCATTTATTACACAACCGTTTATTCATTTAAGTTTTTAAACCGCTGTTATTTATTTATATAAACTATACGTTAACTAACTTAAACAATAAACTTAAAAAAAAACCGGCCAAGTGCGAGTCGGACTCGGACTTGGGTACTCGCACTCACACGAAGGGTTCCGTACCATTGACTATATTTAGTATTTGTTGTTATAGCGGCAACAGAAATACATCATCTGTGAAAATTTCAACTGTCTAGCTGTCACGGTTCATGAGATACAGCCTGGTGACAGACAGACGGACAGACGGACAGACAGCGAAGTCTTAGTAATAGGGTTCCGTTTTTACCCTTTGGGTACGGAACCCTAAAAATGACGTCAAAAAACTCCTCCTCATCGCAGTCAACTGGTAATGTCCCCAAAAGACTGGCGGCGTTACCACGCTGTATGGCAACGCTAAGCCTTTGGCCAAGGTAAAAGCCAGCCCTAGGGCCACGGGAAGTGTCAACTAAGTGTTTAGAAATTTCCTTGAACAGGCTGTGAGCATTCGGACCCCACGGTCCCAGATTGTTACCCCAAACGGCTCTAAAATATAGTTACCAATAAGGTTATATTTACGCCGCTTGAGGACCTCTGCAGCCGCAGCGGCGGCCCCAGCACAGCACGATGAACCAGGAAGGTGTGAAGCCGCAAGAGTATCAACACATGTTGCGTCCCACACTAAAGGCCTACCCATCTTCCATTGAAACAGAGACCGGTATCGTCAGGTTCTTGCCATCGTCGCGTGCCAAGCCATTGGGTTCTAATAAAGCTGGGACGCCGACGATGACAAGAGATAGTTGGATGATGTCATTTAAGTTCGCGTGCGTGCAAAACAAATATTAATGTGACAATAAATCATGCAATTATTTCAAACATCATTTTATAAAATTGAACAACGAATCCCGTAGGTATTTGCGTGAAATGTAATGCGAATTATTTGAAAAGCTCATTGTGAAAGCTGGATCCGATTTTCATACGATTCCCGGTTTGACTGCCATTGTCCGTAGTGCAATACCAACGATGCGGGCAACACAAGTATTTTATTACCAGCTACAAATCTTCATTTAGCAGCAATGCCCGAGGCCTTTCACAGTTACGGCACACACGAAAACGAAATGGAACCATTCACGTTTGATTTACGATAACCGATAATTATCGTCATCCGATTAGTCTTCCGACCGTTTCACTTTTTACACAAAGCAATCATAGGAAACAAATGAACATTTTTATCTTATCGATGCTTTCACAATTCTGAGAGTATAATCGGATTGGGCCAATTCCAAGACTGGGATTTCGACATCATCATCATCATCAGCCTTTTAATGTTCCCACTGCTGGGACACAGGCCTCCTCTCTATGAGAGGGAGTGGGCTATATAATCCACCACGCGGGCCCAGTGCGGATTGGTAGATGTCACATGTCTTCGAATTTTTTGGTTCTAGGACATGCCGGTTTCCTCACGATGTTTTCCTTCACCGTTTTGAGAGCAGCGGTGATGAAATAAATTACACAAAGTAATGCGCCTGTCTGGGTTCGAACCCACGACTTACTGTTCGTAAGTCGGGGCCGCCACCACTGGGCCACCGCTGCTCTAGGGATTTCGACAATGTTAACTTATTATACATATTAAAACATATATATTGTAGTGAATGTTTTTTTGGTACATATTCTAAAATGTAATTAAATTAATCGATTCAGCCAGCACTTCAGCAGAGGTTTTTGTATCAGACAGTAAAATTATATGACCAAGCTGGAGCCCAAAATCACTTTTTTTGTTTGCACGCATTCTAGCTAGAGATAAACCTGACATTCAATACTCTGAATATATTCTAAAGATTCTTTTGATACTATTTGAGATTGGTATAAACAGAAGCAGTCTTTCCTCATTTCTTTACCTTTCCAACTCCATGTTTCGTCTCAAACAGACAAAAATAGTACATTTTGGTACAAAGTGGGAAAACTTTGTAGCACCGACTGCAGTGGAGTCGAGGCGGAAATCAAGTGAAATAAAAAAAAATAAACCCCTCTTGTATCAAAATGTTCTTTAATCGGTGCGTACTTCCATCCTATTAAATTTCTTATTATTATACTCGTATTAGTTATTAATAGGATCTAAATGGTGCTATGGCAACGCCAAGGGTATTTATTACTAACGAGTCACCGTGCTTAATACAAATTCAAACGAAGATTAAAAGAAGCAAACACAAAAGATATTTTTTTGTTATTTGACTTTCGTCAGATGGTGCCGTCGTACCTACATTGATGTCTTTTGATTCGGAATAATTTCTTACAAGTATACCTACAGTACTTAAATTTTTGCGTGCAGGAAACCTCATGGGTGTCTTCCAAGGGGTCTGTTTGACGGTTTGACTCTTATAGACACTCAGTGCTCTTCAACTAGGTACCTTTGCTCAAGTACTTGTGCAGTTCGTCACCCTCTCATGGCCAGATTTATGCATTTTTAGAGTTCACTTCATTTATCTGTACCTAATTCACAAAAAAATGCAGATTAGGTAACGAGCCATTAACGACCATTTTCAATAACTTCATCATCATCATCATCATTTCATACGTTCATCACTGCTGGACATAGGCCTCCCCCAAGTAATGGGGGGGATTTGACATAATCGCCACGCTTGGCGCCTGCCAAGCGTGGCGATTATGTCATTTTCTTAATTTATCTTAATTTATCTAATCATAATTTATCTTCTGTCCTTTTCTTAATGAAATAGAAAGAAAAAGATGCACTAAACTTAAATTTGGTTTAGTTTGTAAACAAGGGAATCGGCACCATTATAATGCAACCGTGTGTGCGCAGGCACAGGTACATTCTCTGTTCCTTTTTCTCTCATAGTCCGATGGGACGGCAATCCGACACGACCGGAGAGAGATCAGGCCCAGAGGCCCTACTCTCTAACGTCCGTCCGTCCATCCGTCTCTATCCATCTCTATCCGTCTCTCTCGCGCACGTCTGCAGATGAGTGCGAGTGAGAGAGACGGATAGAAATGGACGGACGGACGGACGTTAGAGAGTAGTTCCCCAGGACCAACGCCTTAACGTGCTTTCCGAGGCACGGGGGTAGCTAACCGCCAACTGTTAACTTACTTGATGCAAACCTAACTACAGAATGCAAATTATTGTAGCATCCCACTTTTCGGGTACCACGTATTTCGTCTTATAGGAATATCGCATAGAAAAAGCCAGGGATTGCCTTTAACGGCGACGAAACGAACTCGAAGCGGCGCTGAATAAATAAACAGCTGAACAACTTCGTGAAAAAATCTTGTAAACTTGATTGACATTCTTGCAGAGTGTTATCAAGGACAGGCCTCATTAGGGCAACTTTTTTATCGTTTTGGGCACAGATTTTGGATTCCCGAGTAAGATACCAATTTGACGCGAATTTTAAAACTGCCTGAAGACGTTTTTGTTTTAAAAGCATATTTTACGATAAATGAAAAGTGCTATGGGCAATTTCTGTAGACAAGAAGACTACTAAAGGTACTGTTAAACCGACCGGACTTGACTGCAGACTGGCTATGGAAACCTGACTATGACAGATTTTTTAATCTACAGTCTACACTAATATTATAAAGAGGAAAAATTTGTTGACTACTGCGCCGATTTCAAAAATTCTTTCACCATTAGAAAGCTACATTCACCCTAAGTAACATTATAGGCTATATTTTATCCCCGTACTCTTACGGGAACGGGAACTACGTGGGTGAAACCGCGTGACATCCGCTAGTTCATAATATTATTTTAAACTGCCTTGACTGCCTCATTGGTCGAGTGGTCGCAAGCGTGACTGCTGCGCTTGAGGTCCTGGGTTCGATTCCCCGGGTCGGGTAAAGTGTTATAGGGTTTTTTCACAGTAACTGCTACGGAGTCTGAATTTGTGCCCGGTTGGTGACATTAAGCTCGCCCCTATTACATGTAATGTGGGTGTACTAATAGGTACAGTTCTACCTAATCCTTCGGGGATTACAGGCGTGATGTTATGTTATTAACTTTCAAAGTCCATTGTCCAGATTCGGATCTAGTCAGTTTAACCGAACGTTTAATGGAAATTCAAATATTTTTAATGAAACGCAAGTTTTGCTAAATGCCACTGCTGTTATGTAGCTCATGTTACGTTGCAGAACAAGTATCATATCACACTAGGAGAGATAGAAAACGTATTGTTAGTACGGTCGAACAAATTATTTGGTTAACAGTTTTACCAACAAATAACATTGTAAAATGTAAACCAAATAGCTTGTTCGACCGTACATAAACTAACATTTTACCAGTTATTTACCTAAGTTTTTTTTTCTTGCCCCATTTTAGACTTTTTTCCTACAAATATTAAACTCACATACACAAACAAACAGACTTGGAACAACTATCTGAAGGCCATACAAATATTTGTTCCGTGCGAGAATCGAGCCCACGACAGTCTGCGCAGCAGTCGATTGCTTAGCCACTGCGCCAACCGGTGCGTCAAGATGAGGCGAGGTTGTTTTTGTTAACGGGGTACGAAACCTAATATTTTTAGACGGGAATACTTTAAACTCTTTACATGATCTGGACATCAAACCCATGCAAGCCAGAAGTCAAAAACATCGAGTCAGATAGTACCTACCTAAATTGTCATTGCGATCATTTTTAGGGTTCCGTACCCAAAGGGTAAAAACGGAACCCTATTACTAAGACTTCGCTGTCTGTCCGTCTGTCTGTCCGTCTGTCCGTCTGTCCGTCTATCCGTCTGTCCGTCTGTCCGTCTGTCTGTCACCAGGCTGTATCTCATGAACCGTGACAGCTAGACAGTTGAAATTATCACAGATGATGTATTTCTGTTGCCGCTATAACAACAAATACTAAAAACAGAATAAAATTAATATTTAAGGGGGGCTCCCATTCTCAACGTCCCGGCCGCCGCGGGAGACGCCCCGGGCGGTGAGCTATGGGCTAGCTCGCCGTCCGTCCGTCTCATGACGACAGGCCGTGTCGACGGCGCGTTCGTGTTCCACGCGCGCCTCAAAGAGAGTCAGCAAAAAGGAAGGGGTCCGTAAGGACCAATGCCTGCCGGGGTTGCGGGACTATTCGAAAGAGATACCGTGGCCCCGGAACACAAAGGGCGATGAAGGAACATGGATGGGTTTTAGTCAGTAAAAGTCTGACACTCCCTCCTGCTCCGCCCAGAGCGGGAGGGGTTATTTGATGATTTCCCATCCGAAAAAAAAAAAAAAAAAAAAAAGGGGGGCTCCCATCACCGGATGCGGCAGCCATTGAGGCGGAGCTTTATGAGGGGTACAGAGCGGCAAAGATCGCCCTCCGCGAAGCGGTCCTGCGGGCCAGGGATCAGGCCCGCGAGGAGTTGCTGGGGACTCTCGACAGAGATCCGTGGGGGCGCCCTTACAAGTTGGTGCGGGACAAACTCCGCCCCTGGGCCCCCCCACTGACGCAGAGTCTCCGGCCTGAGCTCGTGGAGGATGTGGTGAGCACTCTGTTCCCTTCGCGAGGGGAACACCCACCCCCGCCAATGGCTCCGCCGCCTGCGATGCTGGAAGCGGACCAACAGGACGACGACGACAACGCTCCGGAAGTGACTGGGGTAGACCTGAGAGTGGCGGTACGCAGGCTCAGTGCCAAAAATACCGCCCCGGGACCCGACGGCTTGCCTGGCAAAGCCTGGGTCCTGGCCTCGGAGGCTCTCGGGCCCCGACTAGAGGGGCTCCTTAGCGCATGCTTGGAGAGAGGCCAGTTCCCGCTTCGTTGGAAGACGGGAAAGCTGGTCCTCATCCGGAAGCCGGGGCGCCCTGCGGACTCTCCGTCCGCATACCGGCCCGTGGTGCTGCTCGACGAGGTGGGCAAGCTCTTTGAAAGAGTAATTGCAAACCGCCTCGCCGAGCACCTTGCGGGGACTGGGCCGGACCTTGCGGAACACCAGTTTGGTTTCCGCAAGGGGCGCTCTACGGTGGACGCCATCATGCGCGTGAGAGCCCTCACGACGGGGGATGCGGTGTCCAGGGGTGGGGTTGTCTTGGCGGTGTCTCTCGACATCGCCAACGCCTTCAACTCCATGCCCTGGAGCTGCATTAGGGAGGCACTCCGGTATCACCGGGTGCCGACCTACCTCCGTCGAGTAGTCGGGGATTATCTGACGGACAGAGCCGTCATCTACCCCGGTCGCAGCGGAGAATGGAACCGGCGAGAGATGTCGTGCGGTGTTCCGCAGGGATCGGTCCTAGGGCCGTCCTTGTGGAACATCGGTTACGACCGGGTGCTGCGCGCCGACCTCCCTAGCGGTGTCAGTGTAGTGTGCTACGCTGACGACACGCTGGTGCTGGCACAGGGGAGGTCGCACGAGGCGGCGGCCGAAGCGATGACACGCGGGGTTGCGACAGTCGTTGAGAGGATCCGGCATCTGGGTCTCGAGGTGGCATTGCACAAGTCCGAGGCCATGTGCTTTCATGGGCCTCGGAATGCGCCACCAACGGGATCCCTACTGACGGTAGGAGGGGTATCCATCGGCGTCGAGTCGACGTTGAAGTACCTGGGACTTGTCCTTGACAGCCGGTGGAACTTCGTGGAACATTTCCGACGTTTGGCCCCCAAACTGGAACGGACTGGGGCTGCCTTCAGGCGGCTCCTGCCTAATCTGGGGGGGCCAAACGCCTCCTGCCGGAGGCTCTACGCGGGAGTCGTGCGGTCCATGGCCCTTTACGGGGCCCCGGTGTGGGCGCGTTCTTTGAGGCGGCGTGCCGCCCACTACCTGAACGCGCCCCAAAAGGTAGTAGCCGTAAGGCTGGCCCGGGGCTACCGCACGATTGCCCGCGAGGCGGCGAGCCTCCTTGCCGGATTGCCGCCATGGGATCTGGAGGCGATAGTCCTCGCGCGCCTGCATGAATGGCGCGCGGAGGCGCTACGCCGGGGGGAAACTCCGCTGCAGCGACAAATTGTCGCTCAGCGGACAGACTTCCGGCGGGATCTCATGGCGACATGGAGAGAGCGACTGTCGCAACCCCGTGCAGGGCACGCCACAATAGTGGCGATAAGTCCCCTCTTTGAGGAGTGGCTTGAGAGACGCCACGGCGCACAGTGGATCGTCCCCATACAAGAGGTCGGACATAGAATGAAAAATTAAAAAAGTATTTAATTAAAAAAATATATATATACAGTTGCATTCCTCTATTGAAGAACAACAAAAAATGTTACTACGCTTTTTTTATTTGACCAGCACTTTAGGAGCTATTCGATGAAAACTGTTATTTTTGTATGGAAACGAACACAAAAATGTCTGTATCTGATGATTCCCTCCTTGTTTCGATTTGCGGTTTTCACTACTGTCTTTTACCTATTTTATGCCACGTTTTCTTCAAGGACACATGGTGCCCGCAGAGCGCCCCTTTCGAGATATTTTGCCTATAGTAACTATCTTTGTTATTGTATTACTGATGGAATGGAGGTACATTAAGTATACTTATTACTGAGAATTAGTCATCACTAAGTAGTTCCTTAAATAACAGGTGCATTTGTGAGTACTTTAATGACTTATTAACGCTTTTGTTGCAATATAACAAAAGCGTTAATGAGTCATTAAGTAACGACTACCAGTACTTGCTTAATCTAATTAGTTATTGTAATTACCATGTTAACAACCCTTAAGCTCTGCATTGTGATTGGCTCATATGTCATCATTAGCTTATCAAATTCATTACTAGTTGCAACTTGCTGCCCTATATATTTTAGTGTGTTTTGCAAATATTATTCAGTTGTAATTTCAACCTCTACCAAGTGTTGTCATTATGGCTTTCCGTGGGTTTTCTACTTATCTTGATCTTTATGTTGCTCTTCGTAATCATAAAGATCTTCGTGACTATGAAAATTTATGTAATACATTGAAGTCGAATAGTAACGTCCAGTTAAGTGAAAATGATGTGTCGGATCTAAAGAACTGGTGTCGACGATTTTGCTATCGGGTTTACTCCAAATGGGTGCAATCAAGAAGGACAGTCGACAAGTTCATGGACAAGAACAGAGAGTGGTTAAGTTCCGATATCATTTGGCCAAATTGCTTTAAGGAAAATATTGTTCACACTGAAGAAGCTAAAGATGAGACAGAAGAGGTAATCAGTCCATCAAAATCAGACGCATCAACTTCAACATTTAAATCTCCTCGAAAACACTTTGAAGATTTATCCAGTAGACAGAAAAGAAGACGTGTTGATGAAAATATGGCTAGTTGCAGTCGTCCAGATGAGCTTTTACATACTGTTGAAAGTGCACTTAAGTCTGCCGGAAAAAATGATGTGGCCAGAATCATGAAGCATTTGCTGGGAAATCCTGAACATGTCTCAACCGTTCTTCCTGGAAACTAAACAGAATACTTTGCTTCGTGAAGTTCCTACTCACAAAGCACTTGCTCTTTACGTTCACATGCAGTTATCCAAGTGGCGTTACATCACACTTAGGGACTTTAGTTTTAAAGAAGGTCATGCGAAATACCCAAGTTATTACATGTTAGTGAAAGAAAAACTTAAGTGTTACCCGGCAAAAGAAGACGTAACTGTGACTGATACTTCCGCAAAGATACGACTCCAAGCCCTCCTTGATCTCACAGTTAGGAGGCTGATCGATTCACTTGAACCGAATTTTGATGCTGGTGAACAACTTGTGCTTCACAGTAAATGGGGTTTTGATGGAGCTTCAAGTCAAAGCATTTATCATCAAGAACAACAACAAGTGAACAAGATTTATCCAGTGTATTTATGGCAAGTCTTGTACCTCTTAAGTAAGTGACTTCTAGTGGAAACACAATGTGACAGAATGATCGGCCATCGTCAACCACATATTGTCGTCCGATTTCATTTACGTTTATGAAAGAAACGGAAGCAAATGTAAAGGCTGAAATGGATATATTTGAGACCGAGATTCGTGAACTGAACCCAACTGCTTGCGGCAATGCTACTGTTATGCACAATCTGTGGTTAACCATGATTGATGGTAAGGTACATTCAATCATATCGGGAACATCGGCAGCAGTATGTGATTTGTGCAAAGCTCGCCCAAGTGAGATGAATAATTTAGAAGAAGTGAGAGCTAAACCTGTGAACGAAGATTTATACAAGCATGGATTTAGTTCGTTGCATGCTTGGATTCGGTCTATGGAGTGTTTATTACACATTGCCTACAGAATGGACATAAAATCATGGCAAGCAAAAGGTGACGATAATAAAAGAATTGTTAAAGATAAGAAAGAAGCTATTCAAGCTGCTTTCCGAAGAAACACAGGCTTACTTCTGGATGTTGTAAAGCAGGGTAGTGGCAATACAAACACTGGAAATACTGCTAGAAGGTTTTTTGCAAACCCTGAAACGACTGCGGAAATGACAAAATTAGACGTCAATTTAATTAGAAGACTCGCTGTAATTTTGCAATGCATTTCCTCAGGCGAAAAAATTGAAATCCAAAAATTCAAGTTATATTGTGATGAAACACCAATTTCTTCGTACAGTTATATCCATGGTATAACATGCCATATAGTTTGCATAAATTGCTGATTCATGGATCGCAGATAGTGGAACACCTATCAGTAGTGCCTATAGGTTTTTTTTCTGAGGAAGCATCTGAAGCAAGAAACAAGGATTTTCGTAAATTTAGAGAAACTCATACGCGAAAGCACAGTAGCATCGCCACTAATGAAGACATTCTTCATAATCTTCTTTTATCTTCCGATCCTCTTCTAACGAGCCTACGACCGAGGATGCCCAATAGAGTTAAAAAATCTTCATTTAGAGAACTGGACGATTTGCTCATACATGACCAGAGTGAATTGGAGCTTATTGACATTTCAACAGATACAATAGTTGGAGCAGTTTCGGAATGTAGTGACATTGAAGAAGATGACGACAATAATGATCATGATGTCGTTATTGATGAAGACGAAGAAAATATAGTTTAAGTCTTATAGTAATATAATTGTTAGTAACTTTAAGGTAGTATTAGTTTATTTATTTTTTATTATAATCAATATTTACAATTTAGTTATTAGTAATTGTTTTATTTTTTATTTATAAATTATTATAGGTTTAAGTGTAATTTATTTAAAGATTTAAATATATTTTACAGTGTTATATTATATAAATAAAAAAATTATAAATACGTATTTTCTTATTCATCAACATCATAAAACATTTCTTTTCTTTTTGATTTGTTATTGTTAATGCGATGTCACAACTCATTACCGATATTTTTTTTTTCAATATACATATAGAACTCACTAATGCACCTTTTCTTCATTTAACTTCTTATGTGTAATTCTTAGTAATTATAATATTAATAAATAATTAGATTAAGCAAGTACTGGTAGTCGTTACTTAATGACTCATTAACGCTTTTGTTATATTGCAACAAAAGCGTTAATAAGTCATTAAAGTACTCACAAATGCACCTGTTATTTAAGGAACTACTTAGTGATGACTAATTCTCAGTAATAAGTATACTTAATGTACCTCCATTCCATCAGTAATACAATAACAAAGATAGTTACTATAGGCAAAATATCTCGAAAGGGGCGCTCTGCGGGCACCATGTGTCCTTGAAGAAAACGTGGCATAAAATAGGTAAAAGACAGTAGTGAAAACCGCTAATCGAAACAAGGAGGGAATCATGAGATACAGACATTTTTGTGTTCGTTTCCATACAAAAATAACAGTTTTCATCGAATAGCTCCTAAAGTGCTGGTCAAATATAAAAAGCGTAGTAACATTTTTTGTTGTTCTTCAATAGAGGAATGCAACTGTATATATTTTTTTTTTAAATTAAATACTTTTTTAATTTTTCATTCTATGTCCGACCTCTTGTATGGGGACGATCCACTGTGCGGCGTCCTCACCTTCCGCCTGACGCAGGTCCTCACCGGACACGGAGTGTTCGGGAGGTTCCTGCACCGAATCGGGCGGGAGGAAACGCCCGGGTGCTTCCATTGTGAGGATCGACCGGAGGACACGGTGGAACACACGGTGGAGGTGTGCCCCGCGTGGGCGGAGCACCGCCGTGTCCTCGAAGCGGCGATCGGCGGCGGCGACCTCTCGCGTCCGGCCCTGGTGCAAGCCATGGTCCGGAGCGAGACGGAATGGGACGCCGTCACCTCCTTCTGCGAAGCAGTAATGCTAGAGAAGGAGGTGGCGGAACGTGAGAGGGAGAGAACCTCTCAACGTCCCGGCCGCCGCGGGAGACGCCCCGGGCGTCGGGGGTCACCACCACGTAGCCCCCGGCCACCGTAGGCGCGGGCCTGTGGACGGTGAGCTATGGGCTAGCTCGCCGTCCGTCCGTCTCATGACGACAGGCCGTGTCGACGGCGCGTTCGTGTTCCACGCGCGCCTCAAAGAGAGTCAGCAAAAGGGAAGGGGTCCGTAAGGACCGATGCCTGCCGGGGTTGCGGGACTGTTCGAAAGAGATACCGCGGCCCCGGAACACAAAGGGCGATGAAGGAACATGGATGGGTTTTAGTCAGTAAAAGTCTGACACTCCCTCCTGCTCCGCCCAGAGCGGGAGGGGTTATTTGATGATTTCCCATCCGAAAAAAAAAAAAAAAAAAAAAAAGGGGGGCTCCCATACAACAAACGTGATTTTTTTGCCCTTTTTTGATAATAATGGTACGGAACCCTTCGTGCGCGAGTCCGACTCGCACTTGGCCGGTTTTTTTGTTCTAGACCATACCTGAGAACCTTCCAGTTATGGAGATATTGGAGGTCAAAGTTCCAATTTTTTCTCAAGTTTTTTTTCCAACTCTAGTTCTTAACTTTACTTTAAACTCTTTACTTTTACTCCATAACCCGTTTACTATAAAATGCGTCCATCCGCACAATGTTTTGAGTGATTTTTCACCCCAAAAAAAAAAGTCGTATCTCAGAAATAATCTTTGCATAGAGTTACTTAGTTTGATGTACAGAATGCTTGGTTGACGGTCCGTTTACACCCTATAAACGCACAGAGCGAAATAAAATCTCTCATCTCAATATTGCTTCACGACCAGTTCTGTGCTTCAGGCATGTTGGGTGCATAGCCAAACCATACATCCCATACATCCCATTCCCATAGATCATTCGCGTCCAAGCTACTAAGTGGTTTAACAGTTGGACTGAATTACTTAAGGAGTGTACCACTTAGTTGGCCGTCATATACTCACCTAACTAGTGGTGGAACACAGCTTGACTGGACGCAGACGAACTTTACAAAGTTTCTATTTCGTCCCCATGTGCTGTAAACATGATGAAACCTGTCTGGGTAGTGAACTTAAGCTTGGTAATTGACTAATGATGATTAACTAATTTAACAGGAACTGATTTCGGACGAAATATACTGTAGGTAGGTAAACAGACAAACGTTAAAGGTCAACGCAGACTAAGCAGCACCGTAGTCGCCGCATTCAAATCCATTTTTCTGGATCATTCCCACTAGTTCTACAACACAGTTCTAATCCTTTTTCTACCGTAGAACTGTGTAGTAGAACTAGTGGGAATGATCCATGATGGGGATGGGGATATGGATCATGGATGGGATGGATGGATGGGATCCAATCTCGCACACAGACATAGACACAGATTGCACACAGACACAGATTTCATAGAACTTATACGAAGAATTGAAATGCGGCGACTGCGGTGTGGCTAAGTCTGCGTTCATCTTAAATGACGTAACAACACACCCGTAATCCTTGGAGGGTTAGGCCAACCACCAACCAATTTATACATTTTACAATGTATTTTTAGGTTTAAAATGTAAACCAAATCGATTGGTTGACCCACATTTCGTCAGTTACGTACGATGCAGTTGGTGAGCATATTTCTATCAACTGGACAAATATCTAATACTTAACTGAGATGAAGATGATACTGCGAAATTCCTGATTAAACTGTTACATTTGAGATTTTGTCCCTCTAGTGGTAATGGAACAAAAGCCCAGATGCTAGGTGGGTTGGTATTAAAATGCAAAGAAACAACAAATTATCTCAAACAATATAAGTTTATTGTTTTAAACTATATAAACTTAACTATTAAAAGAGGTAATGCCAGCCAGCCTTAAATTCGGTCGGTTTCGAACTATGGTCATGGGGGGTTGGAGATAAACCCAGTACTGTTCCTTCTTCAAAAGTTTAAATCAAATTAAAGTAAATAAAGTATAATTAAATTAAATTAGTTCTTGCTAAAATATCAAGATACAACCTTCCAGTTTAGTGAATACTAATAAATATTATATGGGCGCCAGGGACTTGAACAGTCCCGGACCACGGAGCCGACGAAGATGTCCAATATAATTCCAGTTAAGCATAGGTGTCGAACCCGGGGTCCTTTAATTTAATTAAGTTGAAGACCGGCTTCTAATTTGGAAAACCGGGCAGGTGATACACGGGTTCTTATATGAACCAGTGGAAAATAAATTTAAAAGGTGTCAATTTAGATTTAAAAAAAAACCGTCCCGCCTGCAATAAATCGCTAGGCGGACTCTGCTACTGCACGACCGTCTCCACTGGAGGCCTTGAGTGGACTCGAGGAACGGGTCTCGCGTCCAGGTCCCAGAGGCTCGTCTAGATCCTGGCGGCGAGACGAATCGCTCGAGTTGCCTCACAGTTGGGTAATGATGAAAACAATTGACTGCTTGATGCGACCGGCTGTAGAACAGGTCCGCCTATTTCATCTGCGAATCCTCAACGCATGGAATCCTTATAGAACACGAGATAAACTTTGTAACTTGACTCTGGCTTGATCAATGGCAAAATGACGCCCGTGACCTTCCATTGTCTTGTTATCCCTCCCAACCGGAAACAGGCGGAGCACCTAGAAAATCTCCCCTGTTACAGGTAAAACTTACAAGAGCACTGATGACCGAAGCACTACCTCAAGATATTTAATTCTTGAAAATCCCCAACAACTGTCCAACATGACGTTTATACTCTGAAACAATAACAATTTTCAGGATCCAAGCTGACAAACTAATTATTTCTTAGTTCTAACATTAAAATTTGTCCTAAGTGGAGCAACCTTTTCCCTCACTCTTTCGGCGAATTGAGAATGAATCACCTGGCAACACTAAGCCATAGACATGCCACAGATTAAATATGGATTGTGAGGTCCGCGATGCTTCTAGAAAAAACTCCTTAATAAAAAAATAATTTCACTTCCGTTTACGGTTAAAAAAAACAATTAAGTATTTCAACCAAAAGCTGGAAATTATTAAGGATTTGTCTTTATGATATTAGTTCGATGATTTCCAATGAAAATGTTAAAATGTATCGATTAGAACTACAACTGCATATCGCAGCCGCTAGATGTCGCCTCCAACTGTCAGAAAGAAACTGACGTTTAACCGAATGACATTTGGAATGTAAACACAATCGCAGCTTAAATAAGATATTATGAATCTAATTTATTATGAACACCAGTTTATTATGGTTCCGAACAGTGATTTATCGTCAGGAAGTGTTACTAAATAGTCCGGTGATGAAGTACGGATGCAAAGATGACTCCTTCTTCAAATCGCAACCCAAAGTCATTTGCATAAACCACAATGAACATTTCACTTGGAAATCATGGAGAGAATCATATTGGAAACCTCTCAATTTACAACGCATGCTCACAGGTAAATGTTAGGTACCAAAAAAACAACGTAACAGTACCTCCCCAACCACCAGAGATTTGACCCGATAGGGCAAATCTCGACGCTGGCCCTCCAGCGTCTAAGCAGGCTCAAAAGAACCAAGCACGCTTACAATATTCTACACCGCTCGACCCTGAAAACAGGAACTGAGAAAGAAAAAAGAATAAACGTTGGCACGACTAGGTAGTTAAGGCATATACAACAACAATACCGAATTCTGGTTACACTTAATTATCCATGTAGCCTGTGTGTTATTAAAGAGTTACTTCTGGAGCGAGTCTAATCCATTCAAAAATATGTAAAAGACAAGCTTCAACAAGAGTCTTAATGCGTATGTATCTGCTGAAGTACTATCTTAGTCTGACCTACTATAATTATATAGGAGAGACCACCCCACCCAATCGTGCACGAACACCACCCTACACATACTCTTACTAAAAGTGATGACCGCCGAGAATAACGCCGAGCTGGTACAACAAACAATACACCAAAAGAAATTAAACTAACTGCTACAAACTAATGAGAAATGGCTAACCGTCTTCCCTAAATGGAGTGTGACGGTTATTCGGCCACTGAAAAAAAATAACATCTAAAAACGTTTTCCATCAATGCAGCCTACACGCCCGCCATTAAGGCCTCCTAACTCAGGACTATCATTATGCTGCCTTACCAGCAATCCGGAGGTTTATACACTCTTCGAGTGTTAATCCTACAGCAACAAGTAAACCAACAACAATTTTTAAACAATCGTCTATTGCTACTCTAAAAGTAGTTCACAAATGTGTACACAGTAGGAACCTGTGTAACAACTACGAACCGCAAAAACAGTGTAAAATATATTTAATTGACATGGTTCTAACACCGTGGCATATACAGCCACCAATGCTACAAGTAAACCAGTAGTCCCTAGGCATATACAGCCCTCAAAGGTCACCGCGACCATCTATAAAATAAAATAAAAAAGTTAATCCTCGCCATATGGTGATTTAAAATCCTTGATATGCCATGTACCAAGGTTTTTACCGGAACTACAGCCTTCCAATTCATACACTAAGGGTGAAAGTTTTTTTCTAATTATACATCTTTCATATTTAGGAGCTAATTTGGCCATAAAGAATTTTGAGGCGTCACTCTGAGGATATGTCCTCTTCCAAACAGTGTCGCCTACCTTAAACTCCGCGTGCCTCCTACTACTATTATAATAACGAGCACTACGTTTATGCGATTTGACGAGCGCGTCCTTTACTTTATTGAAGATCTCACCCAAACCCCCTAACTGATTGGCATATGAACTGCGGGAAGCGCAAGCTAGAGTGGGCTGTGCAACGGTATCATTGCCGAAGACATCTCCACTACTAACTGCCTCTCTGCCATGTACTAGGAAGAACGGGGTAAAACGAGTAACCTCGTTTGTGGAGGTGTTCATAGCGAACTGGATCTTTGAGATGTTAACATCCCAAGATCGATGGTCATCCTCCACGAGAATTGATACCGCGGTCATAATGGTACGGTTATAGCGTTCTACGGTGTTCACGCTTGGGCAGTAACGAGGTGTGAAGTGAACTTGAGGTATTTTGTACCTCCCCAATAGTGAACGTAACTCATTACCCGTGAATTGCGTCCCGTTGTCTGCTATAACCGTACGGGGTATACCATGTACCAGGAAAACGCCGTCTTCTAGTTTCTGTGCTATAGCCTTACCAACAGCTCTACGTAAAGGAAATAGTAAACAGTATTTCGTAAAACAGCACACGACCACTAAGAGATATGTGAATCCCGTTCTGGACCGTGGCAACGGACCTACCAAGTCCATGCTTATGGTTTCAAACGGCTTGGAGCACTCTTTCGCATCACCCAAGAGTCCGGGAGGAGGTAATTGTGAGTGTTTATATGCTGCGCACGTATCACATTTACCAACGTAGCTAATCACGTCCTTATACATATTAGGCCAGTAGTATCGGAGTGCAAGTCTTTTATAGGTTTTAAATACTCCGAAATGTGGAGATAATTCGCCACTATGGTGACTCTTTAACAACTCTAGTCGATTGCCCTCCGGTACTACCTGCTTCCAGTCATAGTCACTAGCCACTCCGAATTTATTTTTAGAGTAACGGTAGAGTTTATCCTCCTTAATTATAAAGTTTGGGCACGACCTAGGCGTACTGACACATTTATCCCACAATGCTTTAAACCATGTGTCATTAACGGGCACTTTAATTTCCAACACCGGAACGCCACGAGATAGGGCATCCGGAACCACATTGTCCCTGCCTTTGCGATGTTCGATTGTGAAGTTGTAAGGTGATAACCGACAACCCCAACGGGCTAATCGACCAGAGGGATTGGTTAAGTTAAAGAACCATTTTAAGCTTGAGTGGTCGGTTATCACTTTAAACGCTGGACCGCCTTCCACGTAAGGACGAAAGTGTTCGACTGCGAAGACCACAGCGAGGGCCTCACGCTCCGTTGCGGAATAGTTGCGCTCCGCCGGATTGAGCGAACGACTGCAATAGGCTATTGGGTGCTCCTCCCCATTTGTAACCTGAGTCAAAGTGCCCGCTATCCCAAAACTAGATGCGTCACAATGAATCTCAAAAGGTTGAGAGAAATCTGGACAAGCCAATACCGGAGCAGACACCAACGCCTCTTTTAAGGTTGAGAACGCGGTTTCAGTCTCAGCCGTCCACTGAAAAGGCGGCGCTTTTTTGCTCGTACTGGTTAGTGCGTTTAAAGGGGCCGCTATCGTGCTAAAGTTTTTAATAAAACGTCTATAGTACGTCTATAGTTGAGATAAAAAAAAAAAAAAAAAAAAAAAAAAAAAAAACTGTTACATTTGAGATTTTGTCCCTCTAGTGGTAATGGAACAAAAGCCCAGATGCTAGGTGGGTTGGTATTAAAATGCAAAGAAACAACAAATTATCTCAAACAATATAAGTTTATTGTTTTAAACTATATAAACTTAACTATTAAAAGAGGTAATGCCAGCCAGCCTTAAATTCGGTCGGTTTCGAACTATGGTCATGGGGGGTTGGAGATAAACCCAGTACTGTTCCTTCTTCAAAAGTTTAAATCAAATTAAAGTAAATAAAGTATAATTAAATTAAATTAGTTCTTGCTAAAATATCAAGATACAACCTTCCAGTTTAGTGAATACTAATAAATATTATATGGGCGCCAGGGACTTGAACAGTCCCGGACCACGGAGCCGACGAAGATGTCCAATATAATTCCAGTTAAGCATAGGTGTCGAACCCGGGGTCCTTTAATTTAATTAAGTTGAAGACCGGCTTCTAATTTGGAAAACCGGGCAGGTGATACACGGGTTCTTATATGAACCAGTGGAAAATAAATTTAAAAGGTGTCAATTTAGATTTAAAAAAAAACCGTCCCGCCTGCAATAAATCGCTAGGCGGACTCTGCTACTGCACGACCGTCTCCACTGGAGGCCTTGAGTGGACTCGAGGAACGGGTCTCGCGTCCAGGTCCCAGAGGCTCGTCTAGATCCTGGCGGCGAGACGAATCGCTCGAGTTGCCTCACAGTTGGGTAATGATGAAAACAATTGACTGCTTGATGCGACCGGCTGTAGAACAGGTCCGCCTATTTCATCTGCGAATCCTCAACGCATGGAATCCTTATAGAACACGAGATAAACTTTGTAACTTGACTCTGGCTTGATCAATGGCAAAATGACGCCCGTGACCTTCCATTGTCTTGTTATCCCTCCCAACCGGAAACAGGCGGAGCACCTAGAAAATCTCCCCTGTTACAGGTAAAACTTACAAGAGCACTGATGACCGAAGCACTACCTCAAGATATTTAATTCTTGAAAATCCCCAACAACTGTCCAACATGACGTTTATACTCTGAAACAATAACAATTTTCAGGATCCAAGCTGACAAACTAATTATTTCTTAGTTCTAACATTAAAATTTGTCCTAAGTGGAGCAACCTTTTCCCTCACTCTTTCGGCGAATTGAGAATGAATCACCTGGCAACACTAAGCCATAGACATGCCACAGATTAAATATGGATTGTGAGGTCCGCGATGCTTCTAGAAAAAACTCCTTAATAAAAAAATAATTTCACTTCCGTTTACGGTTAAAAAAAACAATTAAGTATTTCAACCAAAAGCTGGAAATTATTAAGGATTTGTCTTTATGATATTAGTTCGATGATTTCCAATGAAAATGTTAAAATGTATCGATTAGAACTACAACTGCATATCGCAGCCGCTAGATGTCGCCTCCAACTGTCAGAAAGAAACTGACGTTTAACCGAATGACATTTGGAATGTAAACACAATCGCAGCTTAAATAAGATATTATGAATCTAATTTATTATGAACACCAGTTTATTATGGTTCCGAACAGTGATTTATCGTCAGGAAGTGTTACTAAATAGTCCGGTGATGAAGTACGGATGCAAAGATGACTCCTTCTTCAAATCGCAACCCAAAGTCATTTGCATAAACCACAATGAACATTTCACTTGGAAATCATGGAGAGAATCATATTGGAAACCTCTCAATTTACAACGCATGCTCACAGGTAAATGTTAGGTACCAAAAAAACAACGTAACAAAACGGAAAAACCCAATAACACATTTCCTGGCCTAGGAATCGAACCTAGGACCTCATGCCCAGCAAGTCCTGTAAAATAAACAATAGTCTAGTTTCCACCATCAATAAATTGCAAATCTATTTAGTCCGTCAGTTAGAGTATTGGAAAATAATGGACACGTATTTTTTGTTTTTTGTAAACCAACGAATATTGACAAAGATAAAACGCATCAAAACTTGAGAGTGGGGGGGGGGGGCTTGTGACGTCAGAACGCACTAAAAATTATACCACGGCGTGACGTCTTGAGAATTTTAAAAGCGTCGTATCTTCGTCAATTTTGGTTTACGTAACAAAAGAAAAAATAGGGGTCAAATATTTTAGATAATCTAACTGACGGACTAATTCGATTTTTTCAGTTGACAAGCCTATTCAATAGTTTCTTCATCAGTATTTCGTATAATCAGTTTTGTATTTGTGTATTTAAATACTTCCTCTTATTACGTTTATATTATGTATGTATTATTGTAATTTAATTTTTGTTTCACACTGTTCCCCTGAAAATAAAATAACTACACTCAAAACCTACGCCTTTTACCTGTCCTGTGCAAACGCGACGCCGAACAAAACAGGAACTCTTATGCAATTTGCGGAATCAGTGCTTATCTTCTGTTCGAGACGTAACAAGAGAGTTTAAGTAAATTTAACAGCAATTTGCAGTATGTTAACTGTAACGCCGGCGCTTATTGCCACTCCACTCTCGTTACACTCTCAGGCCGGATGATATTGCTAATTGGGTTCCCTAGTTGCCGGAAATCGTATAAAGTTTCGCTAATACGACAGAAGCTGATGCTAGAACGTTAGGAACAAATTATATCAGCGTGAATGGTGTTGTGTGGTGCTTCTACAGCTTCCACTCGGGTAAGTTCGCATACTTTCGGGTGTCTTCGGTTGTCGTATTGAAGGTTTTCGCTCGGTTTGCTCTGTGTTTCGTGCTCAATGTGCAATTTTCACTGTCTGTACTGCATGTAGTACTATCGAGGACACTCCCGCCTGACCACCACTAAGCTAATTTTTGCTTGCACTCGCAACATAGAAACGCTCTCTAGCCCCGCCCCGTTGACTTTGTATAGAAATAATGAATGAAAAGATACCGAATCGGCGCCAATCGAGAGTTATTGTAATTTTGCACGCCAAAGTTGACGCTTTCCTAATAGGCCCAAACTTTAAGGAGGCGTGGCTCGGAGCCTCCACATGATTTAAGCAAAAAAATTTTAAACTGGTCAGGCGGAAAAGACCCCCATTGTACCTATTCCTGTTTGTTGCCTGTATCTGTTGCTTATTTCTCTATCATATTTTTTTTTTTTTGTATCTTCTTTTTTTTTTGTTGATGTTTTTTTTTTTCTTTTTTTTTTTGTTGTTTTTTTTTTTTTTTGTAGTATATTATCAACTAACTGGTGTACACAAGTCTCGTGGTTTATTTAGTGTGGCACTAGATAGCGGTGTATGTAATGTCCAGCGATATTTATTTATTTATTTTAAATTGCGTCAACAGATTTTTGGTTCGTATCTTTTAACATAACCATCATGGACTTTGACGTAATCTTCAGTATGTTATGGAACATCTTGACAGCCTGTTATCGATCCTATTCTCATTTTTTAATGTCTGTTGGATTTCTGATTCTTTTAATAGCACTTTCCGCAAGACAATGTTTTCTCAGAAAATAAATATTCTTCCTCAGCTCTTATTTATTGCTCGGTTATTTTTAACGTTCTTATAGGCAGTATTTTGTCGAGTATAATTTTATATTCTTTCTCAAAATAACTGCTGATAAATATTTACCTAAAATTGCCTCATAATGATAAATATTTGTGCCCTTTATTAGCAAAATGAACCGCCCAGTCAGGAATCGTACCAAGTCGAATTTAAATTAAAAGAAAGGATTATTTTAGCAATTAATTAACTTAATGGCTTTAATAAGTGCTCGAGTCGAGAAAAACGGAAAAGGAATCATTTAAATTGGGTAAAAACAATGACATTGAATGTGAGCAATAAAAATAAAGAAAAACGACTTAGTTTTTGACACAATGAACTGAAAATTATTGCGAATCCGTACAAAAACTCCGAATCCGTACGAAAATTCCGAGTTATAAAACAGTATGTATATATATAAAATATACATTTTCATTGTATTCTGTCATTGAAATAGCTTTTCAATATTATGTATCCAGTCGCTTTGCACAAGAGGATTTTACGGTAGTTTTTATGTCATTTTCATAAAGTTCTATACGTACTATCGGGGTCTTTTCCGCCTGACCATTTTAATTTTTTTTCGCTTAAATCATGCGGAGGCGCCGAGCAACGCCCCCTTAAAGTTTGGGCCTATTAGGAAAGCGTCAACTTTGGCGCGCAAAGTAACAATAACTCTCGTTTGGCGTGCGTCGTCAATGCGCTCGGCCGATTCGGTATCTTTTCATTCATTTTTACTACACAAAGTCAACGGGGCGGGGCTAGAGAGCGTTTTTATGTTGCGAGTGCAAGCAAAAATGAACTTAGTGGTGGTCAGGCGGGAGTGTCCTCGATAGTACCTACCGCCTAAATTAATATATAACCATGTTATTAAAATGTTTTCAGGGATAGAATTTTAATGAGAAATCTATCTTCTGATTTTAGAACAATTAACCAAAGCCAAAACCTTAAGGTAATTAGGTATAGGTGAACAGTGGGGGAAAACAATTCGCACAAAAATCAATTACTGGTAATCTGAATGACAAATAATAGTTGATGATGATGATAGATTATTGTAGATCCACTGTCACGTTCTGGTCTTTTAGAAAAAGTAAATAGCTACCGTACATGCAGCACACGTGAAATCATATTATAACATATATTTAACTTTTATCATACCTTTTCAATTAGTTTTTGACGTGACAACGTCTTATAAATTGGTTTGCCGGGTGACACTTCAAGAAACTGCGTTACGCTCCGCTCACGTTATGCGCTCACAATGAGAGCGAGTGAGAGGCACGCGTCCCTTCCACTCGGGCATGGTTAGCCCGCCTAAGAGCGAGAGAGACAGACATAAAAAGTGAAAGGCACGCGTCCCTTCCACTCGAGCACAGTTAGCCCGCCTAAGAGCGAGAGAGACAGAGCGAGAGAGAGAGAGTGAGAGAGATAGGCATACACACGGTGCTTCTATTTTTTAAATTGTTACTATTATTTCATCCTTCTTCCTACTATACGAATGAATATTCACATTAAAATTATTTTACCACTCAAAGTCGTTGTCACGTAAAACTTTCGCCCGTATACCGACTTTACAGGCAACCAATTTTTTTACCACAAAATGTTAACTTAGTCAACGCGTTCGTTGCAGCATAACGTAATTCTAAAGCAAAAAAAAAGGACAAATATGAAGAAAAACAGCGACTTACTTTAAAGAAACCTCAAAGTGGTTCACAATTTTGTGTGTTCAGGATGAAATAATTAAATTTGTTTCCGCTAAGCTCTATTTTGTTAAGGTTTTGATTCGCATCAACAAAGCGGACGACTGGCGCCGCAAATTGCAGACTCATTGTTCGATTCAAACAAACATTCGCGGGTCCGCTCCTTCGCACAAAGGAACTCCATTTTGTGCGCACAAATCATTTTCATTGTTTTTATTATTTTTGTAATTACTTATGTATATTATTATTCCATTTTTATTTACTCTTGGCCTCAATTTTATAATAGGATGTAGGTACAGCCAAATTAAGGTAAAGATCAAAGATTTTGTTTTCCTTTGTGAGAGATTTCGCTTATGTATCTAATTATTTCAGCGCCTAATTGGGTTTCCTCAATTAATACTGAAACTAATTTAGTCTTAGAAAGTAATAATGTTGGATGATTTGGGACATTTTCCTTTAAATCTTTTAATTAGAAAGCTGCAGCTTGCGCAAATAACTATCGCTACTCTAACGTTGTCCAAGGTTATTTTGCTTCTCTTTTGTCAAAATTGATTAGTTTGTTTTATCTCAATCCAGCAGTTGAGATTGATTTCCAAATCAAGTTTGTTTTATTTTCTAATTTAAGCGTTTTTTTTACTTAATAATGAAACTTCATCGCTAAGTAAAGTTATTTTACTTAGCATTATTAATTATTTTTCTGTGAAATTATCAAAAACTTGGTCTAGTGGACGTCGTGCTACTGCTAGTCATGACTTCATGAGGTTCTGGGTTCGATTTCCAGGTCGGGCAAGTGTCAATCGATTTCCATTTGGAATTTCTATATAGTAGTTACCCGGAGTTCAGATGATTGCAGGGTCGATGGTAGTAAGCTCGCTGTCTTTTACGGCACTCAAAAATAATTGACGAAGTGTGGGTTTACTATACACCTCTGCAATCTGCATAACATTTTGGGAAATACAGGCGTGATGTTTTATTCATCATCATCATCATCAGCCTATTAATGTTCCCACTGCTGGGACACAGAACTCCTCTCTATGAGAAGGAATGGGCCAAATCCACCACGCGGGCCCAGTGCGGATTGGTAGATGTCTTCGAATTTTTTGTTTTGTTTCTAGGACATGCCGGTTTCCTCACGATGTTTTCCTTCACCGTTTTGAGAGCAGTGGTGATGAAATAAATTATACAAAGTAATGCGCCTGTCTGGGTTCGAATCCACGACTTACTGCTCGTAAGTCGGGGCCGCCACCACTGGGCCACCGCTGCTCTCTCTGGGCCACCGCTGCTCTCATACACCTCTGCATAACCTTTTTGGGAAATACAGGAGTGATGATATATTATGTATGTTTAAATATACTAAGTTCTAAAGAATCCTGTGTCTGATCATTCTTGTACTCTTATCTCAATTTATTTGAGGTCGGCTCAGCAATGTCTTCTTATTCCACACTTCTCTATAACTCGTCACCTCAGCAGTCATTCATTACCTGTTTATATCAAGTAAAACTCTTATCTTAAACAGACATAATGAACGTCACATTTTTATTCAGCGCGCACCTTGGACGACCAGCGACAAATACGACACGTTTCTTGCCTTCCAGGAAATTTCTTGAATTCTTTTTTTAACTGACGCGTTTAGAAAACCGTATTACCGGCCAGGTACAAGTAGGTACCTACTTATATTTTATAAAGTTATAAACCTACATATTTTAGCGAGAAATGTTTTGTTATTCACAAACAGATGAACAGGTTCCGCATTGAATAAAACGATAAAAAAGTTTAGTTACACTTACATTTTCTCAAACACTTTGAATTTTATTTTTAGAGTCTCGAGAATTACTCTCTACAGTTTGCTCTGCTCTATAGGTATAATTTCTTTCAAACGTTGTTTGAACCTTGCAAAACCGTTTGTCAAATATTAATCCATTTATTGTATTTCGTACCGTTTCTGCAAAGTTCTGGGAAACACGGGTACAAAACAATTTTAGGCGACGCTTTTAAAAAGGTCACAACGATTTCCCTAAAATATTTGGTATTACTTTTCAAATATATCTTCTCAGATTTTATTAAAGTAGGTATTTCAAAACTTAGTACTTCTAGATTACGTCCTCGAACGTATCTCCGAGCATCTGCAGTATTCGATGGAAAGGCGCTTGATTGTGCTCACTTGACAACTAAATTCGTTCACGTGGGGAAAAATGTCAAAGGCGAGAGAAAAGTAGAATCGAGCGCTAGCCGTGCCGCTTTCAAAGATCGGTCTACCTTTGTATAGTTACGTGTAGCGAGATAAAATACAGTGACACATCAATGGTTCTACACACATCACATACTACCAAAGCAAGTATTTGACCATTTCCAAGCAATGTTATTTATGTATTTACTTCGGTATTCCCAATTGGACGTTACTGGTATTCGATTGCTGTATGTAGGTCACGTCTGAGTATATTTCTCGATTTGTTTGCCATCTACATAATTAGTGGTACCGTTCTCATGAATATTGGTACATGAGGATAAATAGACTTTAGGAAACGTGATTTCGGTTATTTATTCAACTTGACTTTGTAGATTTTTGTTTTAACTAATAGTAAAGTTTGATGACGCATGTTGTGAACTGAAAACGTTCTCCTATATCACTATCGAACTGTGAAGCGTTAAACAGCTACACATGTGTTACAGCATTTGTTGACAGGCAATAAATTGCGACTGCTCATCTGGTATTCGTGCAATCTGCATGGCTGCCGATAGATTGGAACTGCGTCTCTCTATATTACAAATTGCCCGTGCAGACTCCCAAACTGAATTAACGGAACACGGCACCGTCCGCGTCCGCTACTCAAGTACAACAATCCGTGACCGTCGCCACTTGCTTTGTTGGCTGTACCAGTGTAGGTACATGTTCTATGTACTTTGGTACAATCAGCGTTGCTAGCCAACCGTTTGTCTTTGTAGCCAATCCAATATGAGAAAATTTCAGATACGGTCTCGATTCAATTTCGGTTTCGAATAACGTCAAGAAATCGTCAGATTTTATATCTTGAGCAAGTGTCGATTGTTTCCGTTGTATTCAAGTTTCTTGCCGATCCGGGAATAAAAGTATAACACAGTTATCAGCTGCCTATCATTCGAAAAGCTGGAAGAGTCTATTAAATGGGACAGATTTTCGTTTGACGTCTGTGGGCGCCTCAGGAAAATAATCTCCGAACTCGTCACAAACTCTAGACATAATAAATCTTTCCAGGCTGATCGATGGTAGTTTGTAGGTAATAATTCCTTTAGGTGTTGGTTTCTCGTTACCTACCCGTAGTTGCTATGGTTTCCGAATATAATAGGACACGTACACAATACTTTTAGTACCTACTGGAGCAGATTATTGTCTCCGAATATAACCATAACTGATAGCCAAAAAAAGAGACGAGTATTGAATTCGTAGTACAAATATAAAATTGGAACGATTGTTTTAAAAAAATAGTTTTAATAAGCTTTTAATATTTTTGTCACAGCGGATCGAAGGAGATGGCGGGACGAACTGGATGTCTTCCTTGACAATTGTAACGAGATGGCACAGAATCGTGACCGTTGGAGGGAATGGAAGGAGGTCTTTGCCCAGCAGTGGGACAATAAAGGCAAAAGCAGCCAGCAGTGGGTTAATAATAATATTTTTATAAATTGTGTCTACAAAGTACTAGTAATTTCAACAATATATACGTATAGGACAACAACAGTGAGCACGACTCTCGTTTGTTACAACTTGTTTTGCAAACGAACAAGTAAATTTTTGTAACATTTACACCGAGCAAAGACTCGAGTTCAGATTGGAGATTTCAACGAAGAGTACAGTACAATAAAACACTAAAATGTCCAAAGAAAAAAAAAGTTGCTCGTGGAAATAGAAAGGAATGTTACAGGATGAATGTTATGCTCAATCGTCGCGAACATTACTAGCTGCGAACACCGCACCGTGTTGAGCATTCGCAGGATCGTTACATTACATGGAAATTCTTGTTTGCATGTGTTGTTCTACTAATCGTGACATGAAATGTGACACATGTTGAAACAAATCCACTTAGTTATTGTTACATTTCAGGTTGCATTTCAAAGACTGAAAGCCTTGATATTACTAAGGCCTCATTCACGAAGTCAGCGGCGGCGGCGCGGCGCGGGCGGCGGCGCGGCGGCGCTGTAGTGTTCACGAAGTCAGCGGGCAGATCGCGCGGCGCTAGAGCGGCGTAGTGTTGTGTTACGATAAATTAATATCTT
This sequence comes from Xestia xanthographa, assembly GCA_905147715.2. NCBI lineage: Eukaryota > Metazoa > Arthropoda > Insecta > Lepidoptera > Noctuidae > Xestia > Xestia xanthographa. The sequence goes on along the minus strand of LR990642.1, from coordinate 21,603,265 downwards.
TATTCACGAACGAAATGTCTAAACGGCGCCGACAACATCTTTTTGATTCTAATTCCTTCCTAAAGTTGAATTTAGTGTGGGCAAAAGAAGATATAAATTCCTACAACCAAGGAAAAAGTCGAGTTTCATCGGAGTTACGAAGAACAGAGACAACATCCCGATAAATTCTTTGACTATACCAGAATGAGTACAGAAACATTTGATTATTTTCTTGAAGCTCTCAAAGTGCGATTTAGAATCTGTCATTACAATTTTTTTACAAATCCAAAATCATACATATTAATTGCTCCAACACGTCGTCGGCGGGCATTTTGTAATTTTGGTCGATAATTTATTCTGCATAACACTACGTCAATACAGTCTCGAGGGCACCGCTCGTTTGCCGCTCACCGCTCGTACGCTGCTCGACGCCCGCTGCCTGCGCAGCCGCCGCGCCGCTGACTTCGTGAACAGCTCCATCAAAATATATGCATTTGATAGGAACGCCCCGCGCCCGCGCCGCTCCCTCGCCGCCGCCGCCGCCGCGCCGCCCCCGCTGGCTTCGTGAATGAGGCCTAAAGGGGCAGGCACAGATGATATACCGCCACTGTTTATTGCCAGATGTGCACCGAGCCTGGCTATTCCTTTGGCGAATCTCAATCCGATCTGGACAATACCCTAAAGAGTGGAAACAAGCGAAAGTAGTACCGGTCTACAAGAGTAGAGGCCCTTGTGACGTAAAGAACTATAGACCAATATCCATCCTTTCGATCTTCGGTAAAATATTGGTGTCTTTGATTTGTCCACATATTCAACGCTATTTTTCAAAGTTCTTAAGCAACCATCAGCACGGCTTTGTAAAGAACAGATCCACAACTACAAATCTGGTGTCCTTTGTCGAAGCCTCATGCGAAGCCATGGATAAAGGTATACAGGTTGACGCTGTTTATACGGATTTTAGCAAGGCGTTTGATAAGGATTCGCATAAACTGCTTGTTAAAAAACTAGCTACGTACGGCGTCACAAGTAGTCTTTTACAGTGGTTTGGTTCTTATCTGGCTGGTCGGGAGTTTTATGTGGTTGTCTATGGGTTCCAGTCAGGTAGGTATGAAATTGCTATGGGTGTCCCTCAAGGTTCTCATCTGGGCCCAATATTATTCATCATATATATAAATGACGTGACATCGTGCACAATACAAGCAGACGACTTGAAAATTTCAAGGGACATTAGGTCTCAACCGGACGTAAACCTAATTCAGGAGGATATCGACCGACTATCTGCAAGGTGTTGTCATAGTAAAATCTCATTGAATAGTTCGAAATGTAGCCACATAAAATTCACCAGGAAAGTTAATATACCTAGTGAATTCGGCGTACCTAATAAACGGAGTGACCTTATGCGAGGTGGATGTAGTACGAGATCTGGGAGTTATCTTGGACTCTAAACTCACATTTATACCACATATTGAGAACATAATCAGTCGATTCTAACGTATGCTTGGATTTGTTATTCGTAATGGAAAGGTCAAATGTAAATGGTAAGTCCGTATGGTGTCGGACGTAAAGAATAACACCATCCCCTATCTCCGTCCTCCATCACCCTTCCCGTGGGTGTCGTAAGAGGCGACTAAGGGATTTACCAGAGAATGGGCAGCAGCGCTTTCTGTGTCTTGTGTAAGAACCGCACTCACTGCGATCGCCAACCCGCCTGCCAAGCGTGGCGATTATGGCAAAACCCCCCCAAATGAATAGCGCATCACAAAAATGGCCCCTAGTGCCCGGCAGCCCGTCTATCCTCGACTACGGCAGCGGTCGAGGCTACGGCGTGGCAAGGGGTGCGAAGAATCTCCGGAAGGGATCCGGCTGCCAATACCGACGACTAGAACTGGCAACATATAACACGCGCACACTCCGGACCGACGAGAAGATAGCGGAACTCGAAGAGGAATTGAGCAGGCTGCGATGGAGTATTGTGGGATTATCTGAAGTCCGAAGAGAGGGGGAGGGACACGATAATCCTGAAATCCGGCAACCTGCTCTATTTCTGTGAGAGTGACCGGCAATCCCAGGGTGGTGTTGGGTTTATCGTCCACAAGTCCCTTGTGAACAACGTGGTGAAGATCAAGAGTGTGTCGACCAGGGTGGCGTACCTTATACTCAGAATATCCTCAAGATATTCGCTGAAGGTCATACAGGTCTACGCATCAACCTCGGCTCACCCCGACGACGAAGTGGAGACCATGTATGAGGATATCTCTAAAGCCATGCATGGTTTCGAAACTCACGTCACAGTTGTCATGGGGGACTTCAACGCGAAACTGGGCAAACGAGACGGCGATGAGCTGGACGTCGGAGATATTTGGAGTTGGACGTCGGAATCGCCGGGGTCACCAACTGGCTAGTTTTATGGAGAAGGAGGGCCTCTATATGATGAACTCCTTCTTCAGAAAGCGTGAGCACAGGAAGTGGACCTGGCAGAGCCTCGATGGTGCAACTAGAAATGAGATCGACTTCATTATGTCAACCAAGAAGCAAATATTCAATGATGTCTCTGTGATCAATTCGGTGAAAACCGGGAGTGATCACCGCATGGTAAGAGGCACATTGAACATCAATATCATGCTTGAAAGGTATCGACTCTACGAAGTCTACGCTCCGTCCAGCTCAGATCTAAATCCAAAACCCCGAGAACTTTCAGCTTTCATCTCTAAATCCTTAAAGAGCGACCTCCGCCGCTTTAATACCGAGCGTATTAAAGACGCGATTGAGCGGAATAAAGGCTCCAAGGTATTTGCAAGAGATCTGGCTATTGGGCAGAGCCAGCTCACGAAACTGAAGACCGACGATGGTAGGATATTATGCGCCAAACCGGAGCTTCTGAGGGAGATCGAGAGCTTCTATGGACAGTTGTACACGTCAACTAGTAAACCCGTCGTAGATCTAGCAAATGACCCAAGAGCTAGACTGACCCGACACTATACTGAATACATCCCGGACGTCAGCCTGTACGAGATTAGGATGGCTCTGAAGCAGCTCAAAAACAACAAGGCACCGGGTGATGACGGAATTACGGCCGAACTCCTGAAGGCGGGTGGAAAACCGGTACTTAAGGCCCTTCAGAAGCTGTTTAATTCCGTCATACTTGAGTGCAGGGGTGTGGTGGTGCTCTTCTTCAAAAAGGATGACAATGCCCGGATGAAGAATTATAGGCCCATCTCACTTCTAAGCCATGTCTACAAGTTGTTTTCTAGAGTCATCACGAATCGTCTCGCGCACAGGTTTGACGATTTCCAGCCTCCCGAACAAGCCGGTTTCCGAAAAGGCTATAGCACCGTAGACCACATACATACGCTGCGGCAAGTTATACAGAAGACCGAAGAGTATAACCTGCCTCTCTGTTTAGCGTTTGTGGACTACGAGAAAGCCTTCGATTCGATCGAGACCTGGGCTGTACTGCAGTCTCTCCAACGGTGCCAAATCGACTATCGGTACATCGAGGTGTTGAAGTGTTTGTACAAAAACGCCACCATGTCAGTCCGACTTCAAGACCAAGTCTCAGAACCTATCCTCCTGCAGCGAGGTGTGAGACAGGGAGACGTCATATCTCCGAAACTGTTTACTGCTGCACTGGAGGATGTCTTCAAGGTTCTGGACTGGAGAGGGCTAGGCATCAACGTCAATGGCGAGTACATCAATCACCTTCGGTTTGCCGACGACATAGTGGTCATGGCTGAGACCATGGAGGACCTCAGTACAATGCTCGATGACCTCAGTAGAGCTTCCGGAAGAGTGGGTCTTAAAATGAACATGGACAAAACCAAGGTCATGTTGAATGCCCATGTCACACCCACTCCTATCAAGATCGGAGACTCTACACTCGAAGTTGTAGACGATTATGTGTACCTGGGACAAACGGTCCAGTTAGGTAGGTCTAACTTCGAGAAAGAGGTCAATCGTCGAATCCGACTCGGCTGGGCAGCGTTCGGGAAGTTGCGCGGTATCTTCTCGTCCAACTTACCGCAGTGTCTCAAGACGAAAGTCTATGACCAGTGTGTGTTGCCAGTGATTACATACGGGACCGAAACGTGGTCGCTTACAATGGGCCTCATCAGAAGGCTTAAAGTCACCCAAAGGGCAATGGAGAGGGCTATGCTCGGAGTTTCCTTGCGCGATCGAATCAGAAATGAAGACATCCGCAAGAGAACCAAGGTTACCGACGTAGCCCGAAGAATTGCCAAACTTAAGTGGCAGTGGGCAGGGCACATTGCTCGCAGAACGGATGGCCGATGGGGCCGAAAAGTTCTGGAGTGGCGACCGCGAACCGGAAGACGTTGCGTTGGAAGGCCTCCCACTAGGTGGACCGATGACCTGGTGAAGGCTGCGGGAATCCGCTGGATGCGAGTCGCACGTGACCGTTCAATGTGGCGACACTTGGGGGAGGCCTATGTCCAGCAGTGGACGTCTTTCGGCTGAAATGATGATGATGAATGGAAAGGTATTTCAACGCCCGCATACTAAATTAGTTCTCTACAATTAGCCTTATAAGAAGCATCCTGGAATAGTGCAGTGTGATATGTAGGCTTCACAACGCGACCCACTCGCTGCGGATAGAACGAGTCCAAAAAAGGTTTATCCGATACCTAGGGTACTCAAAAGAAGGCAATTTAAATATCTGCCCTACCTTGATAAACTAGGCTGCTACTAAATGAGTATCCTGGAAACTCGAAGGGAGCTTTTGGATTTGAGATTCGCACATAAACTGCTCAATAACACCATTGACGGCCCAAAATTGTAACACCCATAGCTCCACCTCTTCGCCGTACAGTGTTTGGTGCTAATTCACCTATACCCCGCATGTGCAAACTCATAAACGAACACAGCGACCTGTTTGACGTCCACGTAGACTCAATATCGACGTTTGTCAGACGTAATTAGTATTTGTATTTAATATAGTTATCTAGAATCTAAGTACATCAAGCCTTTAAAATTAAATTTACAATTACAAAGAGCATTTTGCATGTAGTGTTTGCCTGTTATTGGTTGTGCAGTTTGATTTAAGACACAATTCATCATCATCATCATCATTTCAGCCGAAAGACGTCCACTGCTGGACATAGGCCTCCCCCAAGTGTCGCCACATTGACCGGTCCCGTGCGACTCGCATCCAGCGGATTCCTGCAACCTTCACCAGGTCATCGGTCCACCTAGTGGGAGGCCTTCCAACGCAACGTCTTCCGGTTCGCGGTCGCCACTCCAGAACTTACAATTACTTGTATTTTATTTTCCTATCTGTATAATATCTGTAACAACTGTTGGTGAACCTTAATTAAATAAATAAATAAAAGTCTGGACGGCTTTTTTGTGTCACATTGCATGTTAGGTTTCAATAATGCTGGGTACAGATTAGTAAAACGTAATTACGCAGTGTATCACGAATATCCGTCCAAACTTATGCAATGCAACATAAAATGTAACACAACAACTAAGCGAGTTTGTTACAAAGTGGTAATAGGTACGTTACGTTTCACAGTGTACCCGTCACAGTCTATACCCAATTAAAATATTACATGACATAAGTAAAAGCCTTCGAGTAAATGCTCTAGACTCACCATAAAGCCACGTGATAAAGCCAAACAACAAAAAGATACATTCAAAATCAGAACAAACAACTGAACTCACCTGTCACCCGCACAAGCTCATCCTTATTCCCACAAAAGTATTCTGAGCGTGCGGACGTCGCATCGTATATTTGCGATAGCTGGTAATGCGCTGAACAGAGTTAATTAAACCGGACGGGCATCGGCTGGCCGGTAATTGGGTTGAGCAACAGGCTCCTGCGGGTATCACCACGTACATACGCGTGAGCAATACTCCTGAGGCGTACCTATGTATAGGGTTGTCATCTGTCCGGATTTATCTGAACTTGACCGGATTTTTAGCCCTCTTTCCCGGCTCTGCCATTGTCCTTTGTCCAGCTTTTAATAACTAAGGAGATTTTATGGAAATAACAAAATATATTATTGGAAAACTAGTAAGGAGCTGTGTTCGAAATGGTAACCCTACCTATGTAGCTTTGTACCAGGAAACATACACAAGTTAGGTTATGTAACATGTGTTTCGTATTCCTACAACGGTCTTTGGTTTGTTTGTATGTTCTAACAGTAGTGGCAGGAAATAATACAAATCAATTTACTTTAAGTTCTTGTACTTGAATATTTGGAACTGTCGGGAAGGACAGATATGCAAGGTGTAAACGGACCTTTCAATAAGCCGTCAGCCAAGCATTTCGTACATTAAACTAAGCAACGACTTTTTTTGGGTGGAAATTGTGAAATCCGCTTTTTACGGCACTCATTGTATTAAACGCACTCAAAACATTGTGCTGATGGATGCATTGTATAGTAAGGGGGGTCATGGAGGTATTTAAAGTAAAGTTATAAAATAAAAAACTTGTACTTAAAAAAGAACTTGTGATCACTTTGGAACCTTGACCTCTCAATAACTCCGTAACTAGAAGGTATGCCAGTAATTTTCCAGCCATAATCTTTGCGTAGAGTTACTTTACAGTTTGATGTACTTACACCAGTGTTTCTCAACCTGGGGGTCGCGATCCCCTGGGGGGTCGCGAAGCCTCTATAGGGGTCGCAAGAGGTCGCGAAAACTACCTCAGTAAACAAAACAATAAAGCCTAGAAAAATAGATTTAATAAGAAAATGTTAACTAAAGGATATAAACATTTGTATGTTCATACAAATTAACAAAATAAAAACCTATTAGTACTCATCCATCTTATTAAGGTTTCGCTTGTTTGTCATTAACTAATTTCTCCCATCGTAGATCCGTTTTTGCTTCATTGAGAATTTGAAAATTAAATCGAATTCCAAATAAAAAATAATGTGTTAAAACATTTATAAATATATAAATTTTGTATGGATTTAATTTTTGTAACATAATAAATACATGAAAAAAAAGCGAAGGGGGTCGGCAAATATTTTTTCATACTAAGGGGTTGTGTCATGAAAAAGGTTGAAAAACAGTGCAATTAGACATAAAATACTCAAAAGGTGTAACGAAGTTTATAGTGGTCGGATTTTCATGGGACTTTTTTTATTGAGTTTCTAGAGGAGTGGAGAAGAAAGTTAAAAAAAAAAATTTCGACGCACGCGATTTTTTTTTTTTAGTTTTTAATGTTCTTAAAAAGAAAACTTTCAGAAATTTTGATGGTTGTAACGACTGTGTTATGTTATGTCTAGTCGCAAACTTTAGGTAAACATAGACCAATTACTTATTCCAAATAACATTAATTTTTGATGTACTTACGTGATGTCCCGGAAAAAAATATAGTCTAAGGAAGTCTCCGATTCTTGTCTCTGTTCTTCGAAGTTTAGGCTAATAAGCACTACCTATTCCTATCACTGATTATCAGGAAATCGTCTATATAATAGTAAAGAAGGCCATTTTTCTCAAAATATTTCTACAATAATAATAATAGTAATGGGGCCGCTGGTAAATTTACAAAAATTATCGTAATTGTAACGTAACCATTTCTCACGATTTCTATCGGAGATAAGTTGCAAGCTTGGGTCTCTGCTCGCAATTTAATATCAATACCGATACCGATACCACTCCCACTTCTTAGCGATAGAAGCCCTTTTGTCATGATTTACTTTTTCAGCAGTAACCAATATTTAACAAGTATCCTTAAATATTTATCTAGTTATTTATACCTCGTTAGATAGCTAATAAAATGAGGATTATGACAATAATTGCACATTGAGTTTCATAGCAGTATTTGGAAAAAAAATGCTTTCATTAACATACACGATTTTCTAACATTTCCGAATGAATTTTAAGTCACTACACTCATGAAAGTGGTCTTCATTAATACTTTCTGATCCAGTTATCTGTAAAAAAGCATCAGTTACTAATTTCAAAAGAAATCTAAGTCTTAAAATTCGATATTTTAGAAATAATTGCAGAAAATAGGAAATTTTCAAAAATACTTGAAATATACATTAAATCGACAACAATGAACAGAGAAACAGACCAAATTAGCGTTTAATGGATGCACGTAGGTCACACTATTACGCTATAATATTAATTCGCTGAATTAGCAGTTATTCATAAACGAAAAAAAATATTTCAATGAAATTAAAAAAAAAAAAAAGTTGCGAGCGTCGAATTTTTTTTTTAACTTTCTTCTCCACCCCTCTAGGAACGCAATAAAAAAAGTCCCACGTACGCAATCCGACCACTAGAAACTGTGTTCCACCTTATTGTCTAATTGCACTCGACGTGAAATGTCCGTTTATACTTTGCATTTATTTTATCTTCAACCCAACTCTAAACAACAAATAACGCCTATATTTCCTCGCAGGATTAGAAAGAGGTCACATTTATCCAGCTATTTTTAAATCCCGTGTAATACGGGCGAGCCTATTGCCATCAATCGGGCACAGAACCAAACTCCGGGCTGCTTCTGAGAAATTCCTGTTACAAAAACCACTACACCAACGAGGCACTTAAAGCCAAACAGGAAAATACCAATTCAAAATCTAATTTGGATAACACGAGAAGTATCATTATTTGTTGACTTATGTAAATTATGAGTGAAATACTCAATAAGCTGTATTTAATACGCTCGCTGTAAGGCTTTATCAAGCGGGCGCAGGCATAGGTGTCTCGACGGCGACTAAGGACAACGACAACGTCGCACTTTGATACACTCTAGAACAGAATTTAAGGCCCTTCTAACCCTAAAATTAGCAACTCTATTTGTGGTGGTTCAAACTTGGTTTGAAATACTATTAGAATAAAGTTCTAATCAGCTTGCACTACAAAGCGGTTGTTACGTCAGTCACTGCGGCCGAATAGTGCGAAATGAATGGTTTTTTGCGATTTACAAAAAATCTATTGATCATTAAACACATAAGACCTGCTTTATAGTTAATTCAGTTATTATGCAAAGTTTCATGATCTAATTTGAAGTACTTTTTGAATACCAGCGGTTTATTGTTCGATTTACCTCCAAATCTACCTACTTTGGATTTTTTTCTATCGAGAAAAGTTTGTGGAATCGTGTTTTCGTCACACATAGGACATTAATCCTCAACTTTACCATATATTTATTTCAAAATTAATAAACGGAGGATCATGCTAAGCCATTTGAGGGATATATAGTCCATAAGGGGCATGATACTACTGCTGCGGGACTGTTCGAAAGAGATACCGCGGTGCTGGAACACAAAGGGCTCTAAGTAGTATCATGACGGATGGGTTTAAGTCAATAAAAGTCTGACACTCCTTTCCGCTCCGCCTAGAGGCCATTTGATGATTTCCTAACCGAAAAAAAAAATGACATGATACTGAAATGATTATGCTTTTAGAATACCTACCTATAACTTGTGTTTGTCTAAGGCACTTCAGTTCGAAAAAAAACTCTCGTTTGAGATAAGTTTTGCTATAATTCCGTCCCTAAAATACTCATATACCTACTTACTTGAAAAGTTACGACGCAAAATGTCGCTAGTCTTGATACTAGTTGCACCAAATCAAATTGTAATAACAAGAACATTCCAACAGCCGACTTCCAAACAGTTGAAAAAACGATAAGTACTGATCAAAGGAAACATTTTTGGTAGACCCCATTAATTATAACGTAATTTATTTCGACAGGCTTCACAAGCATCGGCCCTTTGAAACCCATTTACAAAATAATTGGATTCCCTCATTTAGAGCAATTTTCTGATTTGATTAAAATTGACTTAGACATTGGCAAGATCATTAACAAACTTATTCTGGCGTCTCTGTGCGTCTGGATAACACTTCTGTTAAGACTTTCATTACAGTCGAATTTAATTAACGACTCCCACGATTATTAAATATTTATAAAGTCCTCGTAAGATTTCGAATCAATATTGACACAGTTAATAGATTCTAGAACGAGTTGAATTTGGAGCTTGTTATTTTATCTTGAATGTTGAAACAACAGCAGTGGAGTGATATTCCATGTCTCAAGTTTTAAAGCGAATTTGTGCCTTATTGTGCAGTGTCACGAGCCAGCAATCAAACGGGTAGGTTACTGCCAAGCCGTTACTGAAGGTTACGACTGTGTCTCTATCTAGTTTACGTGGACACATCAAATGCCCGTCATCTCAGCATTGCTGGTGCATAAATAAATATCTTGGCATACAACAAAATACTCAACGTCCTATCCGCCTATCCTTAAAAGTATTTTATTGGGATTACGTGTACCCGAATACACATAAATGTAGATGTCCCCTCATTTAAGAGCTTCCAAACTAATGAACCGATTTAAATAAATGAGGCGTCAATCCATTTACCTGAATAACACCTTTTTATGCTTGTTTTTAAGGGTTCCGTGAGGAAGTTCTTGAGATTTTTGCGTCTGTTAAAGGTACTCAAGGCAATTCACAAAAAAGTATCTACTTATGACATCATTACGAACTTTTTCTTCCTTTGGTTCGCTTGAGATCCTGGTTCATTTATCCCACAATGGATTTAATAAAGAACACAAAAGTTGAAATGCCCCATACGAATTGTACCTAGTCAGTTTGACCCTATTACACATCAGGCGCCACACTAACTGCTTAAAACCATTAACATCCTACACATAATGTCTATTCTAATATTATATAGAGGTTTGTAAGTGTGTATAAATGTAGGGGGTAATCTTCGGAACCCCTGATCCGATTCCGGATATTCTTTCACTAACGGGAAGTTGTACATAAACCTGTGTTAAAAAATAAATAGAGTTTTTTTTTTTTAGATATTACATTTTCCCGTGTGCTATATTTAAAATATTCACTATAATAATAATATCATCATCATTTCATTATTTATAATATTCATTTTTTTTGTTTGTTTTTTTCTTTTTTTTTAAATTTAATCTTGGGTTAATTTCCATACATAACGGAAGCAAAGCCGCGAGCAAAATCTAGTACTAAATATGGCTACAAATACAACTAGACTCTCATCATAGAACTATGAATAATCTAGCACCAAACATTTACCATTCCCTACACTGTTAACTATTTAAGTCGTATTCAAGCTCGTAACTGCCTCATTAAGCCATACCTCATGCTATATTATAATTGGATACCTAATCAGTTTCCCTCTTTTGTTTACAATACTGATTGCTGGTGTGCCGTGATACACGAAAACCTTCTCAAACATATAATAACCTAATGACCTGAAACCAATTGTATTGTAACAGGAATAAATTGTACTTCCAGCATAGAAATATTCCTACATAAAAATCACGGATGTAATCTAGGAAGGGTTTTATATAGGCAGAAGTACACCCACATTTCGCAGTTCCGTTTAAGTCTTTTATATGGATATAGGGCGAGCCTATTGCCATCAACTGGCAACCAATCTCACTTTTCAAATTAGATAAGTGCATCGCTGTTAATGGTGTCGATTCTGTTGTGCACAAACTAAATTTAATTTAGGCTATTGCTATCTTTTTCTCTCTAATAAAACGAGAAAGAGACGAACATAATTTAGAGCTGTCTTTAATTGAACTGATTTCCTTGGGTGCACGTAAAAACATGTCGACTAAAAACACGGTGAAGCGCAAGGCATAAACTAGTTTGACATCTCTAACTTAGTTCATAGCTACGTACTTTTCTCGCACTGCCTTTTAATAAAAGATAGCAATAGCCTAAATTAAGTTTAGTTTGTGCACAACAGAATCGACACCATAAACTAGTTTGACATCTCTAACTTAATTCGTAGCTATAAGTCGTACTTTTCTCGCACTTCCTATTATTAAAAGATAGTAATCTAAATTATGACACAACAAAACTTTTTTACAAAAAAATAAAACCGACTTCAAAAAACACAAAAAAGTGAAAAATAACTTTAGCTTCAGAAGTCGGTGATCTTTGTTTGATTCATTTAGTTTTTTTTTGTCACCGACTTCTGAAGCTAAAGTTATTTTTCACTTTTTTGTGTTTTTTGAAGTCGGTTTTATTTTTTTGTAAAAAAGTTTTTTTATTTTTCCATTTTTAGTTGTAATATCCTATACAAATATTTACTATGCATTTATTTTACATTGTTACAAATACATGTCATGGTAATAGACTTACCCCAATAAATGGAACTTAACATACCTAAACTGTCGAAATTTGGGTGTATTGTACACATCTGCGTACCCCTCAGAGCATACAGGCGTGATGTTACGTCATGATGTTGTGTAAACAATGAACATCCAAGCGATTGCAGCTATCACGACCGATTTACCATCTAGTTTTGAAGAGTTCCATTGTATATCTCCGAAGATCAGCATCAGATCTTCACCAAATTTAAATGCGACCATCTCAGGAAAATATTCTTTCAAACAAAAAAAGAATTTTGAGAATCGCTCCACAAATCGAGGAGAAATCGGTGAACATACATGAAATTATACCACACAACTGAAGTAAAAATGTTCATAAAATTAAAACTACTGGGCCAAACCATGTTAAATTTTTATGGGACCAAATGGCAACTATTCCGCATCAAACTAAAAAAGAATCACGTAAATCGGATCATAAATGGCAGAGTAATCGGTGCACATACATAAAAAAAAAAAAAAAAAAAAAAAAAAAAACCAACCGAATTGAGAACCTCCTCCTTTTTGGAAGTCGGTTAAAAATCGACCCCAATATCTTTCTAAAGTAAAATCTAATTCGTCAAAGCCATAACACGATATATTTTTATTACACATCAAGACTGGATAGATTCTTCACCGTCACAAGTTTAATTAAGTCTCGAATGTACAAACGAGTTGCCAAAACTAGTTAACGTGTTTAGTAACTATAATTAAACTTATACCAACTTATGATGAGGTACGGCCATGTTATTTCATCAGCTATCGATTGTAGCTCGGTGCCTTTATAACAACGAATCGTTTGTCTGATTTTGAATCGTTAGTTAGTAATTGGTTGTTTTAAAGGATCATTTCCACTAGTTCTACTACATAGTTCTACGGTAGAACTATTGGGATTTTTCTTTCCCACTAGTCCTACGATTTAAGATGGTACAAGATCGTAGAACTAGTGGGAACAAAAAGTCTTATTAGTTTTACTGTTCTATTACACAAAACTAATGAGGTTTTTAAATACTCGTAATGCCAAATATTTTGTTTCTTCTACAGTAGTTGGATACTATGGATATCGATTTATAATTAACATACCCATGTCCTTTCATACCATATCATCTTTTAGGCTGCGGTTCCACTGAGGCGGAGCGGAGCAAAGCTGAGCGCGATTCACCAATCACGTGGCAGGAGTGGATAAGAGATGTGGATTTCAAGCCATGTGATTGGTGAATCGCGCTCCGCTCTGCTCCGCTCCGCCTCAGTGGAACCGCAGCCTAAAAGATGATATGGTATGAAAGGATGTGTCTGATGAGATGACGAGTTGAAGAAAAGTATGGAAGAAGAAGAAGACATGCTGCGCCGACCACAAATAGAAGAAAGAAGAATGGAGAAGATAGATGGATGATGGTAGATGGAGAAGGGTAGAAGAATGATGAAAATGATTAAATCTACACTAATATTATAAAGTGGTAAAGTTTGTATATCTGGCGGTCATTTTCAAACTACTGATTCGATTCCGAAAATTCTTTTGCTAGTGGGAAGCTACATTATCCCCGAGTGGCATACGACTAATATGATGGCTATGACATACTACTATAATGGCTACTTATAAGAAAGCTAGTAATTTATAAAAACCTAGTAATCTCCATACTTTCACAGTGATGGTCTCTAAGTAGGTACCTACTTACACACTTCAAAGAATTTGTTCGTGATAAGATTTTTGCATCCCGCCTTTGATATACTAATGCCTTCTTTTCAGCGTTTTTATTCCATTTTCTATACGATCAGAAAGATTTATTTCTGCCGCGTTGTGGCTTTCTTTCATAGCCAAGTCTTTTATGCAGATACCTCTCTGGCAACTTACATTTAAATATTGATTAACATACCGTCGAGATAATAAGATGTTAAAACAACACAGAATCTTTTGATTACCATTTTGATGATGTTGTATTTTTTGAGGAAATACTGACTGTTTTCAGACTACGAATTCTTGTATATAATTATTTACTGGAGATCTGAAAACAACAATAATTTTATCATACAGTGTACACAAAAAAAAAATGTATTTGTTTTTTTTGTGTGCAATAAAGAATAAGAATACAGCCCTTATGATGGGCAACATAAAATATTATGTAAGTATCTAAATGTTAGCCAGAGAGCAATCGCGGAAGACGCAACGGGCGTCGGGGGCCATGCGGTGGCCTCCGGCCACCGTAGGCGCGGGCCTGTGGACGGTGAGCTATGGGCTAGCTTGCCGTCCGTCCGTCTTATGACGACAGGCCGTGTCGACGGCGCGTTCGTGTTCCACGCGCGCCTCAAAGAGATGTAAGCGAAAGGAAGTGGTCCGCAAGGGCAGATGCCTGCCGGGGCTGTGGCACTGTCATTTGATGATTTCCCATCCGAAAATAAAAAATCAAAAATCAAAATCAAAGCATTTATTTCAAGTAGGCCAGTTACAGGCACTTTTGAATTGTCGAAACAAATATGAAAATTAAATGTAGCTACAGTCCCAGTCACAAGACATAAAAACTGTGAAAGTACTGTAGTTGCCCATTCCCTAGCGTAGATCTCTATGGAGAAGAACGGGCAAGAAACTCCATGGACACTCTTTTAAATCAGAGTATTTTTACAAAATCTTGGTTACATCATTCATGTTGAGATGGTACATCATGTGAGAACAATGTAGCAAGATGTGCACGTTAAAGGTGTCCATAGTAAAAACAAAACAAAAACAATTCAAAAATAAAATTATTAAATTCAAATAAGCCGTGGCAACCAAGAGCTGAACATTCCCAACTGACAGCGCTCGTTCACGAACATGACGCATGTATCAGCACCATTCAACTCAACCATTTTGAAGGGAACTAAATGATCCGACACACGCGTCACATTTGAGTGAGCATGACATATCTCCTAACCGCCACGGCACATTCAAGTCAAGGAAAAACGTAGGTTTCCAGCGACTGATAGCTAGCATTCTAGTACATAGCACTCACACAATATGCGATATGCGGCTATATAATAATAAAGATATTGAATTTATACAATACAAAGATAGTTGTACAATCTTCAGCAGCTCCAACCATACAATTAGTGCTATCCATTAATGTGCCCCTGTCCTTGTGGAGCAGGACTGAGCCAAGCATTTTTATCAGCGATATAATCGTCCAATTTGTAATATGCTTGCTTACAAAGTGTGCGTTTAATACATGTTTTAAATTTTGTTTCATTCAGTTCAAGAATGCTTTGTGGAATTTTATTATAGCATCTGAAACAGTACCCCATGAAAGATGAGTCTACTTTAGCGAGTCTGAAGCCTGGCTGAACTAATTGGTCCCTATTTCTAGTACTGTAATTGTGTCTATCACCTCTTTTACCAAAAAGATGTAGATTTTTTCTTACGTACATTATGTTTTCGTAGATGTATTGACAATGTACAGTCATGATGTTTATTTCCTTAAACAGTTCCCTCAGAGAATCGCGCCTACGAAGATTGTATATGGCTCTGATGGCTCTTTTTTGCAGAATAAATATAGACTCAATGTCAGCAGCCCGTCCCCATAACAAAATGCCATATTTAAGACATTATACTAAGAAAGTAACTAAAATAGACCAATCTAGCAGTATCTACATCAGTAAATTGACGGATTTTTCTAATAGCATATGCTGCCGAACTTAGCCGCCCCGCCAGAGATGTTAAATGAGAACCCCATTGTAGCCTTGAATCAAGCGTAATCCCCAGGAAAACCGTTTTTTCTACGAATTCAAGTATCTCTTTATTCAGTACTATATCACAATCGCTACTTTTAACATTCGGTAAAGCAAATCTTATGCATTTCGTTTTTTTTTCATTTAGTACTAAATTATTTGCTGTGAACCAATTATGGACTTGAAGTAGGGCATTATTCACGTCATCTAAATTTTGGGCCCGTCTATTGATCTTAAAAATTAGGGAAGTGTCATCGGCAAATAACACCATATTTTGAGGTTGCAGGAACCGCCATTTTTACTTTTAAACCTTGTGAATTAACACCATTTATTTGAACATATTGTTGTCTATCACTTAAATAAGATTTTAACAAACTAAGTGCAAGTTTACCTAGTCCGTAATGCTCAAGTTTCAAAAGCAATGTGTCGTGATTTACACAATCAAATGCTTTGGAGAGATCACAAAATATTCCTACAGCGTCTTGAGACTCTTCCCACGCCGTAAATATGTGCTTTATTAAGGTTACACCGGCGTCAGTTGTACAACGTCCCTTGGTGAAACCATACTTTTGATCGTGTAAGATTCTGTTGGTGTTAAAATGATTGAGCATTTGATCTTTTCAAACACCTTGCTAAAAACTGGCAACACGGATACAGGCCTATAATTATTTGTATCTTTACTATCACCGGATTTGAAAAGAGGTATGACTTTACTGTATTTCATTAAATCAGGGAAAACTCCTTGGTCTACGCACAAATAAAAAATTAAAGCTAAGTATGGAGCTATAGTCTCAAGTATGGATGTACAAACTTTGATAGACATTCCCCATAGATCTTCGGTCAGTTTGATTTTTATTTGCCGGAAAGCTTTAATAACTATCATCGGGTTTATGTGTTTAAATTTAAATTCAGCCTGGCATCCAGACACATTCGCCTTTAGTAAACCAATTGAGACTTCAGGAGAGGAATTTAGAGCCTCCGTAGTTTTTAACGGTATATCGGTAAAGAAATTTACAAATTCTTGAGCTACTTCCTGATTAGAGCTTTTAGGACCACATGCTGTATCTAATGTGTAGCTAGTATTACGTGTTTTCTTCCTGTTAGTCTCGCTATTTATGACTTTCCAAACTGTCTTTATTTTATTTTCTGCTGTTTTGATTTGTTGCTAACGTGCAAGGCTTTGGCAACCTTGCATGTATCTCTAAAAAATGTTGAATACTTAGCAACATATTTGTTAAAAGTTTCAGTGTTCATATAAGGCTTAAGGCCAAAAAGCTCAAATAGTGTTTCCCTACTTTTTCTGATACCTCTAGTTGCCCAATCACTAAATATAAATTTAGGGCAAATACTTTTTGTCTTCTTTTCAAAAGTTTTGTTGAATTCAGTGTGAACTATTGAAAAGAAATGATCATAAAATTGATTTATATTAATATCGTCATGGCTCATAACACAACTTGTTCTGTAGGGAAATATTATACCTATTTAATTTGTTAGAAGTTATGGGTCTAAATTTAATCTGATTTTTTTGCAATGGTGTATTACACCTAAAAGTTACAGTTTGTCCGCTATGGTCAGACGGCAGACAATTAACTATGGCTTTATCTAAGTAATCACAATCGCAGAAAACATTATCTATACAAGTAGCAGAAGATGGAGTGACTCTAGTAGGTTCTATAAAAGTGTTGGTCAAGTCAAATGACTTAAAAAGATTTAATAACCGACTTTTTTTTGAATTTTCTTCTAAAATATTGATGTTAAAATCACCACAAATAATTATAGATTTATTACTGGCTGCAAGTTTTGCCAGGACATCTTCCATTACTGACTCAAATAAGGAAACATTTTGATAGTTTGGGGGTCTGTACACACACAAAATAACATGCTTATCTAGCTCAACACAGGACAGTTCGACGCAATGTTCAGCCGAGAGACCTATTAAGTCGTTACGTTGCTTATATCTTAATTTTTTTTTTACAAAAATTAAGGAACCTCCACGAAGCATAGTTTTACGGTTATAGCAGCTACCCACCATATAGTTCTCATAATTAATAAGCATTTGGTAATCCTTAAGCCAATGTTCAGTAAAACAAATAATATCAAACTTACTATTTTCTAAAAACAATTCTATTTCTAATAATTTTGAAGAAATGCCTTGGATATTTTGGTGGAATAATTTTAAAGTGTTCTGCTGAGGCCCTTTTTTTACTAGCTAATTGAGTGCAAGAAGATACCTTGCTGCTGGTAGGTTTAACAATATTGTTAATGGCACCTTCTGTTGTCTGACTTTCTAGTTTAAATTAATATTAATATCTGGAGAGAGCCCCGAGACTCCCGTGCCATCGCCAGACAACAAGATCCTATCACTAATATACCCTAATTCAGAATTTTCCACGGTGACATATGGATCCTCCTCAGTATAATGTTTGTAAACATCAATAGCACTAATGCTATATTTATTTGTATACCTGTTCATTAGTATTATTACTAATAGTCGCAGTATTTACAATATAACTAAACTTAGACATACTACTTATGTCTGTGTGAATATTATAAGCTAATAGCCGAGCTATTTTGTGTCTACAACTAATAGGTAGATACACTTTACCCCGAGTCGAACTAAGTTTATCCACAAAAGTGTTGATATCAAGAAATATAAGTTTGTCACTGTATTGACCTGCTGAAAAGTGTAAATGTCTATTTAACAAGTGAATATAATTGTTTTTTCTGTTACATAAATTTTCAAAATATGGAAAAGCGCACAATATTATTTTATTACAATTTAATTTCAACAACTCTGAGACACAATCAGTGATGTCTTCCTTTTTAATCTTTGAACTATTACCAACACATATAGTAATGGTGGTACTAAGATCACGAAAAAAAGGACAATGCGGCAGACTTCGTAAAAGATGGCGAGACGAGCTGGACAAAACCAAGGACCAGCGTATAACCCCTCTACATTAGCCCTGTGTCGACTGGAAATCGTGGGGATAGATGCCTTCACCCAGGAGTACGATGATAAAGGCGTTCGGTAAAAGTAGGGTACGTATGGTTGCTCGAGCTTTACTTTTAAATTATAATTTAAAAGTACGACTCGAGCAACCAAACGAATGCCACCTTTTTTACGAAATCACGCTATATGCCAACCTATCTCATATAGCCAACATAATACATAGGTTCTCAATTTTCACGTAAGTAGAACTAATCTTTCAGAAGAAGGCACCTATTCTACACTATCCAGCTCAAACAGTGTCTTAACAAATCACCAACGTTTCAACACAAACTGACTAGGTACTTTGCTCACAGCGCACAAACATTCCTCCATTCTTTCCAACAACACGAGCAATAAATGTTATCAAAGTAACGTCTTCTCATTTCATTTGTGTAACAAAGTAGTGAATAGCGTGCAGCCGTATCTTACAACAATGCACGGGAGCAGCACTACAGTACTACAGCACTACAGGTGCGCTCCGAGTCTTGTCTCGCGACATTACACGAGAATTGTTGTACAATACATAGCCATAATATCGTTAGCTAGGTACCAGACACCAGTCTACCTCACACATACCACGGTTTTAGAGACCAACTGCACAGCAATGAATAAAGTATACGAGCAGTCCCAGAGTTTAATCTTGTCTTGGTGGAACATCACTATGGTCCTAATAGTGTTTCGTGCTGCTGTTGTGCAAGGAATTTACCAAATAATTACGTGCATGTAGGTACACTCTAGGTACCTAGCAAACATAATACCGCTAACAGTGACCAAAGGTCATCCTGACCACTTTGGCTCGAATATAGTTTTAATTCCATTAAATTAGCTGCAACCTCATGCGGTTGATTTTGAAATTATGATTTTAATTTCAGCTTTACTTTAACGGCTGCTGCGGTGTGCGGCATAGGGGAATGATATATTATTCAATATTTTAAACATAGACGTAATAATTAATGTTCCGGACATTCCGATAGGTACGAATATCTCTACAGCTAATGCAAGCATAATTTAAAAACACTAGACATTACTTAAACTCCGCTTAGCCGGCAAAACGAGATAAGCAGCGTACTATATTCTTGCACGTTTTACGATGATTTGTTACGTGTCTCCTTAAAGATAAAAAATATAAATATTTTAAAAAGGCCCTGGCAACATGTCAAGCCGCCATGTCTAAGTGGCCCCCTCGCCCCACGCCGTTAGCCCGACAGTTCCGAGTGTATGGGGCGTAAACTCACTGATCGCACGAGCCGAGTGCCTTCAACGATCCTTTTACGCGATGTAATACGCGAGCGAGGATAAATGCCGTTTTGAAATATATCGCACTTTTATTTCACTTCAACGTCCATGAAGGATTGTAGTTCCCGCCCGGTTAACACAACTTATTGCATCAATTCCGTTCCATTCCATTTCGTAAACACTCCGCTGAACTTTAAAGACTCTTCCAAAGCAATTAAAGTGGACGCACACCAAGAAGGTCGGTTAAACTTCTGCATATCAAATCAAGCGAGCCGCAGGTACAGCGAGTTGGAGTCTCGTGGCGGGCTAGTTTGTCCCCAGTGTTTGCCGTTAAACCACATTTCTGCTCCATTGGAAACTTAATTATGAGTGTTCCACTCGAGCCTTTGCCATACTAGCGGAACTGTAATGTGGTGTGTCTTTGTAACGTTTTCTTAATAACAAGACGATATCAAGTGGAGTGACCGTCCGGTCCACCAGACCGACCCTTTCAAAACTACACGTGCGGCTTTTAGGAATTCCGCTAGTTTGGCCATCTATTTATTTTGGACCCAAGTAAATAACTTCGATCAACTAACCATCTACGTACCTACAAATGGCTACCGCAAAATATAAGTCTTTTAAGGAAGTTAAAACATTAAACGTTACATAGGACTATAGGTTTTGGATAGTGGCCAATTTTAAAAAGTTAATACTTTTCGTGAGTATCTAACTCTTGAGTCTTCTCCTGCAAAACGCCTTTAGTTTTGAGAAGTTTCTTGTAATACTGCGCCGCCAGCTGATCCGGAATTTATAAACTGAACTGCAGTAAAAAATTGCCTGCATTAACTATTAATTTGCGATCAATAACATTGTAGCAGTAAGTGCCATTTAATTATGGACCATTCATTAACCTTTTACGAGCCGTTAGTCATAGTGACTTTATAGCCTATTTGAGGCAACTGAATTTCACGTTCTGCATCTGAATACGAAATTGAATTGGACTCAACCAGTCATACAGAATGGGCTTATTGAACACGATTTACTGGCTCACAATGAATAGGTGCCAGTAACCATGACTAAATCCATTAGACTTTAGCTCAAACATTTGGTACCGCTAGAAATGCTGTGCAAATTGTGTCAAGAAATACCAGATAGATCTCGTACAAATTCTATGAAGCAGTTTCCAATTAAACAAATTAAATGTTGGAACAACTGTAAAATGTATTAGCTAAACTTGAAACATAATTTATCTAGCCAAAACAAGCTAACTTTATCCCACCTTCATTTTATTTGTTCGTAACTAGGGCTCAGGTAGAGCTAAGCCCGCACTTGTCTAATTAAACGCTAACTCCTAGTTTTCGTTGACGTCTAAATTATTTTTAACAATGTATGTTAGAGGAAGTAACGAACAAGCTGGGGTGGGTATCATCACAACATCGTGGTATCAATAAGACTATTATTTAGCAAAGTACGAAGTTGTGGAGTTGCCAAACAACGAGAACTTAGGAACAGGCGTCTGACTCTCATTCTACGTTTGCCGTATACGTTGTTATACAATACAAGTGTGGGTAGGTAGACTCGTATCGTTCCCCGCCACAACGAATTAAAACTTTTCTATTTAGAAGAAACATGGTTCTAACGGAGCACTGCCATTTGGGAGTAGAAACACAAGTAATAATGCCGTCTCTCCCCTAGAAAACATACATGTTTTTGTTCGTTGAATTATTGCTCTGTCGAAGTTGGAACATAATGTATTTTCAGCTTGATGTAAGCTATCTTAGTAAACGTTTCGTTTATGTGGAAGGTCGTGCATAAAAGTCTGAAGTTAAATTAGGGATAACAGTCGGAAGCTTTGTAGTAAAATTTTATGGAGGACTTATTACGTATTAACCTGAGGTAGTTACTGTAGGTAGCTTTAATCTGGTATACCCACATTTCAATTTATTCTGAACTTTAGGCTGCCTAATTCAGGGAACTTTTAATTTTCGTCATAATGAGTACCTACCCATATTTGAGTTTACAATTTTTGCGAATGTTCAACATCATCACTCTCTTGCTAACATCTTAATTTATTTGAGGTTGACACAGCATGTCTTCTACTTGTCCATACTTGTCTATTACTCGTCATCTCAGCAGTCACTTCCTTTCTAGCCATATCAATGTTATTGATAATATTTCGTAACAATCTTTGAAAAAAAAAATCGGAGCAGTCTTTGGGGACTGCCGATGAAGTGAAAACAAAAAGTACACAGGCCCCACCCCAGTCGTAGCACTGGTTATGCGCCGCGCAGGCCTATGTGGTGCTACGCCGTAACGGATGCTACGAGTGCTACGAACGGCTACGAAGCGTGACCGCACGTTACGTTACGTGACGATGAGTTCAATTGTCTTTTTTAAACTTTCACGATCAAAACACATTATAAAACACATGTAAACGGGTATTTACGGGTAATCCGGTCGAAACGTCGGGCTAATATTAAAGGTAAAAATTCGCGAAAATACCCGTTTACATGTGTTTTATAATGATGAGTTCAGTGTTTTTCCTTCACCCAAAAAGTGCTCAACTCGCCTAAAGAAGTTTTCACTTCAAAAATCTTATTATTTAAAAAAAACCTATTCTGCGTATTATTTTCCACCCAAACCCCTAAAAGCTTACCCACTAAATACATAAGAGTATCTCCCTTCTCCATTGATATTGAGCCAGAATATTTTCCCGGTGACGTAAGCTCCACTAGATATAATACATCATGCATTTTTAGTGGCGAGTAAAACTTTCAGGGGCAAATACATTCGTTACAAACAAACAAGTTTTGTACTACGACTTTATGAAAGCAGTATAAAAACACCTTTACTTGCAAAATTATTATAGGTATGTTAGAACGTAGAGAGAAGTCTAAGTAGTTGATAAGGACATTTTCGTTTAAAAAAAGCAAAATATTGCCAGGACTCATTATCTGCCAAGCCTTTTCCCAACTATGTTGGGATCGGCAACTATCTTACCGGATGCTGCCAGTATTTTACATTGAGCGACTGCCTATCTGACCTCCACAACCCAGTAAGTACTGAGCAATGCGGTAACCCTTGGTAGACTGGTTGTCAGACTTTCGGACCACTAAAATAAATGACAGCCGGAACCAACAGCTTAACGTGTTTTCCGAGGCACGGATGAAACACAGCGGCTTTTATTATTTAGCCACGAGCTCCTCCTCCTCCTTGCGTCATATTCCTCTTGAGGGTACCTACCTCCCTTCTGCATCACCTTCTCTCGGATGATCTTTCAATGCTGCTGCGTTTTTTATTATAAACAGATGGAAAAAGATCATCTGAGAGCCAGAGTGGGCAGTGTGTGGCGAACTGGCGAGTCGATCAGCCAGAGTGGCTGTGTGAAGCTCCTAAAATCCTAAAATATTGCCAGGACTTAAAAGCATTTATTTAGAAAATCGTAAACACTGATCGAATACAGAACATCCTCTTTTGAATTCAATTGAAAAAAAACAAGTTATACAAACACACAGTAAACCACATCCCATATTTAATCTAGAACCATTTCGGAAGCCCATTATTCCTTTAGTTTAACTACGTTAAATAAAGATTGTATTTGCACAGAGCCCTTATTTGCGAAGGTTTTACTTATTCACCAGTACGCAGTTTGTGCGGTGGACAAATAAAGTTCTATATGTTCCCTCCATGATCCTATTTATTTTTCACAAAGAAGAAATTGGACCGCTATATTGATCTTCGCCTGTGAGGCTGCGGATAGTAAAGGTTTCTCTACCCAAACAAAGCTGTGCTATAAGCTTGTGAGCTGTAAGACGTTCGCTCCACTACGAATCTTGCTCACTGAGTTGTCTATTCCCTGCCGTGCTGACACTACCCGCCAGACCTGTGTATTCACGTCCATGCTTGACCTACTCACGTAGAAGTTTAATTAGCAGTCCATCATCATCTGCCTAGCCTTTTCCCAACTGTGTTGGGGTCGGCTTCCAGTTTTACCGGATGCAGCTGAATACCAGTATTTTACATGGAGCGACTGCCTATCTGACCTCCACAACCCCAGTTAGTACCGGGTAATACGATACCCCTTGGTAAGACTGGTTGTCAGACTTTTTGGGCCTCTGACTACCTAACGACTGTCAAAGATCTACAAATGACAGCCGGGACCAACGGCTTAACGTGCTTTCCGAGGCACGGAGGAAACTCGGTATGTAATGGGTGGTCACCCATCCACAGACCAACCTAGGCAAGCACGGCTTAACCTAACGATTGACCCGAGCGGCTGTTATTATTTAGCCACGAGCTCCTCCCGAGTTTAATTAGCAGTGTTAAAACAAAAAAATAAAAACTAAACTGTTCATTATTTCCTAACAAACTCTCCAACAATTCAAATATAATGTATTTACATTAAAACGCTTCCTTTAAAAGAAGTTAATAAACACCAACAAGAATCAGTTTCCACATGACTTCTCGCTAAAGTGTTTCCGAGGCTACCATGCAGCTAAGTGAGACAAATTGCAATTTTAATTAATTCCTGTGACGCTTGCCCACTGACCAACAGCAGGTAAAATTCTCTGGGCCTAAGCTTTAGCATGCAAATTAACACCACCACTGTATTGATCCGTTGGGTTAATTTCTCGCCTTATTAAAACTTGACACGTTTACTCTTGGTCTCGGGAAATGAGTTTAGCAGCTCGCTACTTTGCTGGTAATAGTTGCTGCTGCGTTTTTTTATTATGCGGTTTTAGATTTTTGCTACAACGCATTGCATTCAAAGGGAGGTAGATAGTCCAAAATATTGTTGCTTTATGTTTGCTTGGTGAAAAGCTATTATTCGATTTTAGAATAGTCGCTACTTTAAAACAAATGCCTCGTTGGTCTAGTGCTGGGCATGTGGTCCTAAACTAGATTCCAAGGTCAGACGAAGTGTTTTTAGGTTTTTTTATTTGTAATTTCTCAGTAGCTGTCACAGAGTCCGGATTTCTTCCCGATTGATTGCAATGGGCTCGCCCTTTAGTACAAAAGACTTAAAAATAACTGCCGTAAATAACCCTTCGGTGATAACATGGTGTGATATTATGTTTCCATAACTCAAATGGCTTGTGGGACGAGTTGATGAACGACTCGATTTATGAAGCTTTCTCTTACTAAAAAACGTGGTGCAATCTTCCGAAATAAAGTGTGAAAATTCCCTCGTGCTCGTCCCCCCAATTCCCTCACACTTGAAAGTATTTAAGGGGCTTACAGAGTTTTGGCAACACGTAGGATCATGACCACCTAATGACATTAACCGCGACTGTGCCTTAACCGCTTTCGGAAGTATGTCGAAGACACATAAGCGGCTGGCGATCTCTGGCCGCAATATCCAACGTTAAGCGAACTAAGTTGAGACTTTTTGCATTAAAGTGAAGGTAGATTCATTAAGACTTCGTGTTTGAGAGGTAATTAAAGTATGTGCTGGTCTGAGAATGAGTAACTTAATAAATTACACGTTATTGGTGTTACAATGTCTCGCTGACTTTTAAATTCGGTTCTTGCAATTCTCAGCATAGCGTAAACATAGAATAGAATCATTTTTATTTGTGTATAAACATGGGTTGTGAACTTTTGTTTCGCTGTAGAATGGCATACAAATGTATGAACGTAAAATTTTATTCGAAACATGAATTTGTTAAAATATTAAAATGAATATAACATGTCTTGGTAATAAACACTTAGGTATGCATGAAGCCAGACATCGAAACCACTACAATCTTAGCCAATTTTTTTCTAAAGTGCCTCAAAAATATTCTTCACAATACTCTCAGAGAACAATCAAAGCTTTCAAATAATAAATGTACATTAACAAAAGGTAGGTAATATCACTTACATATACGTGCACGCATAAATATCAAGTCCTTTGTGGCAATGCTTTATGCCGCCCTCTTTTGAAGAATCTCGACTTTGTGTGAGCTTCGCAAGTTCACGACAATACATTCCACGACACGTTTCTACTTACTAACAGTAACTGCAGGTACGTTTCATGAAGCACTACTCAACAACTACTCAATGTTATTGTGAAAATGTACTCTGGTAAATACGTCTGATAGCTTACTTTAACTTAAGGAGCCTTCAATGTCACCCGAGAGCGCTCTTATTCATTATTAATTTCTAATTTCGAATCTATTTCGTCTGTACCCTTTTCGGATGAAGTGATTACTTTAATGAGAAAGCATTAAAATTTTAACAAGGATTTAGTAGTAGGAGAGATTTTACTACGTAAGTACCTACAGTTTTTCAGAGAAGCAGATAATACGCCTACTGATCGGATTAAAGGAGATTCGTGCCATTATCTTCGGCGCTAAATCTTTTTTTTTTCATGGGCAGAATGTTCGCTTGCATGGAGTTAGGGGATAATTAATTGAAGATTATATGGCTTTGTGACTTTGAGCGTCTTTTTCCCTTAATGAGTTACCCCTTTTATAATGGGCTATTGCAGATATTTATGCCGTTTTACTTTACATTTGTGATATCTCAGTAGTATCCATGAATCTGGATTCGTGCCCGACAGATGGCAATAGGCTCACCCTATATTCTATTACATGCATGGGACTTATACTTAAATGGAGTAATGTGAGTTTACTTTAAAAAAACAGGCCTAAAATTATTTGGTGTAATATAAGCTGCCGATAGAGATCGCTTGGATATCCATACGACACTGAACCATGGAGCTCATTGACGACCCACACCAACTTTATGCATATTGTTTGAACGTTTTAGGCTGAAAATTTTGTCATGATTTTCCTTCAACAGAGGAGCTAAAATTAATTACAAATCAGGTTTGAAATCTTCAAGTAGCGCCTACTTGAACATTTGATCAACCGCAACGAGACTCAGGGCTACTTTCACCTATCAAAACGCAATGGAATCAACACACCTGTACTGATTACTATAATAGAACAATTATACTGATAACTCTTGATCTTTTGATGTGCTAATCACGTTTAGTTACATCGGACTAAAGTACTAATTAAAACCATTGATTACCCAACTATCAATAATTAGTTACATCAAGTCTAGCGACAAGTTGCCAAGCCACAAGATTAAAGTCTTCGTATGATCCCAGAACAAATTGGGCGTTTAATGAGAAGGTCGGGGTGTGGGTGGCCGGATTAGGTCCAAATGAATCAAAGTTGCCCCCAGTTCGCCTCCCATCGATCGCCTTCCCGATCACCTATATGTGTTTACCGTTGTTTAGTGGCCATTCAGTTAATTAACTAAGTTGATTGTTCATTAGAACTAGAGGGTAGATTTCTTTTCTACCTTTGAAATTCAATGAAGAAGGTAAGGAATTGAGTTAGGATGTTAGGATAGCATTTGAGGAATCTTTTGTCTTTTTGCTGTTAATAAATGATTGAATGAATGATAATCCTTTGGTAGTTGAACATTGATATATCTTCAAGAGTCAATAGAGATTGCGATCAATGCTGTCTGAAAAAATTACGACTGTTTTATATAAAGTGGTAATTACACTTAGAGCACCTGCGGGATAATATCCGTGATTTTCTTTTGTTTTTATGAAAAGTGGTAACTGTTTTTTTATCTGTAGTCCTCTCACGTAGAATGCTTGTGGCTGTACCTTTTTAAGTTTGACAGTTCAAAAGTTGATTGACAGTGACATTAAGACATCATTATCCAATGATCATGATGTCTTAATGTCACTTTAATGTATAAGCATAATAAAATTAATGACAAGAATGGTTTGCGTAGGAGGCAACGAAAACATACCACGGAGGTACATTATTCGAAGATCAGCCAAAAGTACATTTAACAGGTCCTTTTGAAATAAATGTTTCGAGTTTGAGTTTAAAATGTGAATAATAAAACACAAAAAAAGAGAAAATAACAACAAACGTACATAAAACAATGTTAATTTCATAAGAGATTAACACCTTTGATACACACCGGACTCCGCATAATTTCTGTTAGAAACCTAACGTACCGGCAAAACTTTATAATGCATGTTTTAAAAGTGAGGGTATTTGGGAAGCGGTATATAAGCCAAAGGGAAACTGAAAGCCCGAGGAAATCCCAAACGTGCTAAATATACAATGAGTTGTGGTCTTTGCTATGGATACATTTAGCCTAACTTGTAGAGGTAATCGAACTATATCTAACTTTATCTTCAGAATTGGGATAAATCTCAATTCTGAAATTTACACAGATGAAGTCCTGGATTTTGACACAGAGAATAATTTTTAAAGTATCCTCTGTGTCGATATAATTTCATTGTCATTGCCAAAAAAGTTGGAATAGGGTGTGAAAGTTTGTATAAAAGTATGTCATTTTACCGATTCCCCGATAAACCGTCGTCTGGCTTGTTATAAATAAACTCATCTACAATGAAACCCAAACCTACACCTACATGTTCAGCACTCGCCACTATCTACAACATTTTCAGTGGCAGGTTCATAAAACTAGCTTACTCTACACGTTCCCATTTTATTCAGTACAACATCAACTACAAACAATAACACCGACTGCCTCAAAAGGTACAAATATTTCACAAGGAACATTTCCTCAGAGTTCATAATCGCAATACTTTTCTAATGTCCACGTACCTGCCTACTACTATACTTTTTACGATCGGGCTCAGTCGCCTCCAATATTACTTTTTTACAACCAAACCATCATAACACAGGCCAATGTTTTCTCAGATACATATTAGAAAAATGATTTTCCTGTAGGTCCCACTGAAACAGTAATCAACATGAAACATTTTTATTGTGTTCTTTATAACCGTGGCAAAACGGATTGCTTTGATTCGCACTGTTTCATGCTATTTTACGAGTGTCTCGCGGTATGTTATAAAATTATGGACGTTTTATTGATATAGAGGCTAATAAAGACTAATTTTATTGTGTCGTGCAAACAGGTTCTGTTATGAGCCATTAATATTGCCACATAAATGAAGATTGAGTTCCTTCTAACCAGATGGAAATTCATAACGAAAATCTACTTTATTTACTTACACGTACTCTAGTTTCGTGAATAAATATGTGGCTCTAAACCTCACTAACACAGGAGTACTGTGGTTTAAACTCAAACAAAGGATTTAATTTTTAGTTCGTCAAAAAATACACGCTAACAATGCTAGAAAAATACGCGTTTCCACAGAGAATGTGTTTTCATTTACTCAAACAAAGAGCCTAAAAAATCTACATTTAATACATTTCACACACAAAACTTATTATTTAACGAACGTTCATATCAGAGAACAAAACCGCACGTAATTATCCGTACAGAAAGGGTAATATAAAGTTAGTGGCTTTTAACATGTTGAAGCGTTCACAAACTGCGGTATTTTCCGTGTGAAACTTTCATGTAAACTCACTCGTTCTTATTACACTCGTCCTATGCAAAATGGCGATGATTTGAATAATTTTCAAACAGGAACAAAGATTGTGAGAACTTTATGAGCAATTCATGTTTATTTTGTAAGGTTTTACTCTGGACTATGTTTCAGAATAGCACGGTCAGTTTTGGACTCTAAATAACTAAGCATGTTTTACATTGTTACTAGGTATTGTCGAACTTTTCATGAAATTGTACGTGCCTGACAAGGAGAACAAAGTTGGGTACACGAAACTCAAATGCTAAACTAAACAATTTACTGTCTACGTTATTGTTGTCAAATAACTTCATGAATGTTTGTCAGTCTAAATGCAAAGTGATTAAGTTAATGTAATTTACAATCAAATGCTTAAAGCCAGAGTTACTACTACAAAGTGGAGGTCTAATTGTCAGCTGAAAGGGTTGGTTTACCAACATTTCTATATAATGTATAAGAAACTTCCACTTGAAAACGTAAAGCGAACTTTTCTTGTTAATTGATTATTTTAATTACTAGAACGAATAAAGCAGTTTATGTCTTTTGGTAAAAATAGTAGCCTCTTTTTGCTAAATAAAAACACTTTAGGTTATCTCGAGTCACTATTGATTGATTTATTTATTTATTTTATAAAAGGTAGCTTCACAGCTGACAGCTGAAATAATTAATAAGTGAAATAAGTGAGTTTAATAAGTGATGCTGAAATAGTTAGCCCATGTACTTTAACGCTGAAGCTGACCGTATACCTACCCGTTATGAGGGCTTATTGTAAGTGTACAATAAGCCCTCATAACAGTAAACTCTATACATTGAAAGTATAGGTTCCCTATCCATTTGCATAAAAATTTAAGTCCTAATATAACTTGGCATACTTTTGTTACTACTAATTATATTTTTGCATAACATTATTTACGCATAATTTTTTTAAGCATGATTTATTTAATCAAAATAATGATTAAGCATAACATTGTTAGGTATAAATTGATTTACGCATAATGATACTAAAACATATTTTTTATAGGCATAACAAAGAAGCATAATCCTAAAATGTTAGACATACCCTAATTGGGTATACCAATTTATTTTGACGATTGGTTAAAAACCATCTCTCCGAAGCAGGTAACATATTTGTTTTGAACATAGTTGATTGTGAACATATGTGAGTTTTTCCCTGTAAGAAGCATGCAAACAAGCATACACCATGCATGCAGCAAACATGCAGCTTGCAAACATTTAAACAAGCATACACTATGCATGCAGCAAGCATAAAGCAAGCATGCGTGCAGCAAGCATGCGTTCAGCAAGCATGCAGTATGCAAGCAAGCATGCAGCATGCAAGCAAGCATGCAGCAAGCAAGCATGCAGCAAGCAAGCATGCAGCAAGCAAGCATGCAGTATGCTACATGCAGCAGGCAAGGTTTCTGTCACGGCTCCGGCGCTGCGGGGCTCCGGCGGTCCCACGCGAGCTTATCGTTGCAGATGTGTTTTACGCTCATTTGCTCTCAGGCGCGGAGGGGCTTCGGCTTGCTGGCTGGCTCCGCCGGCCAGCCTCAGCTGCGGTGGCGAGCGTTAAAACCACCTGCTTCTCAACTCGCAGGCCGTCTCGCTCCTCCGCACCTACGCAGGCTTAGATTACACTCTAGGGGTAGGGCAGACAAGACTACGTGGAGTCGGTTTTGCAGCGATTCGTTTCTGTCACTAAATTTTTTAGCACAACTTAATGAATTTTTAATTCAAAATAAATACGTAAAAATAACTCAAAGGAGTCAATTTTTTTTGTTTGGAGAACAGGCCACCCCATAAATTGTAGCAGATATTAATGAAACGTATATAGATTTATTTCTTATAGTTTCTAGATTACAGTGGTAATATTAGCTAAGCCATGTCTAACCGGAATTATGAGAAATTCGAACTTGAAAACGTGTATCTAACAATAACCATACAAGTTGCTGCACGTCTGTAGCAGTCAGAAAGTAATTGTATTCGCACATTGCCTTGAAATCTTACTGCACAATTGACACAACGACCAGCAGATGCCATTTTCATAAAATAGTTTTTCATTATATGCGAGTAAATCGCAAAAACACTTTCAAAAAAATCGAAATAAACTGAGTAATAATAGCTGCGTTCCGAATTAGGCTGTAATCGATTTGAGCGTCCATAAACCCGTTCCGAATTACCGTGAGCGCAATAACGATGTCCCTTGAATCGTCATAGATGACGTCATGACATGCGTCATCTTGCGATTACACCGACCATGCTCCAAATAAATATCACCGTGAGCGCTGTCAAAAATGACAGTTGTGTTGACAGGTTGTGTTGTTTTGTTATGAACTTATGACTCGCATCTAACTAAACATTATATTTAATTATCGTTGGATCTGTTATTTGTAATTCGTGGTATTTTTTTAAGTGGTAAATCTTTTCCGGGTGCAAAATACGCTAATATAAACACTTTCGTCATCCTTTTCATCACTGGACGAATCGTCATTCTCTATCTCAAAATCTGAGTTATCAGAGTCGATAGGTCAACCAACTTATCTTCCATTTTCAAAAATAGGTCTTGTGATTGGGGTTATGATCACTGGCAACGCGTTCACGAGCGTTCCGAATTGATGACAGTTCTTAGCTGTCATAATCGTGATATCTAAATCGGAACGCAAAATATTGATGTGAGTGCTGTGAGCGATTATTTTGTAATACAGAATGCAACCAATGTCAAATGAAGTTGTAAATGTCAAAAAGAGTAAATATCAAATGAAGTTGTCTGTCAACCACCAAAAAGACGGATTTACAACGTTCCGTGCCATGATGATTTTCTATACCATATAAAAGATTTTAGCGGAAACCTTTAAAAATAGCATTATAAAGCTCACAGTTTAATATTATTTATTTTTATGTTATATTATATTTCTATTATAATTAAGCAGATATTATTACCAATGGATACCGTACTTTTTTTTGTAAACGGAAAAAAACGCCCCTATTTACGTAAGTATTTTCTGTCAAATAACATTGATCATAACAGGAATGATTTGACTCGCAAAAAAATATCATAATATAACTTATTTATTATGATTTTAAGATTCCGGTTTCGTTTCTGTGTAATCCTTCGTTTATTACTGTAATTAAATGGTTACTTTTTTTTGGTGTAATATGAATAATATTTATGCAACACCGAAGAGGGCCTAAAAAAAACTGTCTCCTTTGATTCCGGTATTTATATTATTTATATGCCTAAATACTATTATGCCAATAGTCATTATGCCTAGTAAAATTATGTTTTAGTATCATTATGCGTAAATCAATTTATGCCTAACAATGTTATGCTCAGTGTTGTAACTACAGGGTGGCAAGTCGGCAAAATGCCACGGGCCGCCAGCCGGAAGGGGCCCCCGGTCAGAGGAGAATCCCAACTCCCAACATTTATTATTACACATTTAGTAAAAAAAGTTAACATGTTACAAAAGTTTACATGAGCTCAAGGCAAATCTACTCATTTGAAAAACAAAATCCCGTGCACACGATGACCACATCTGTTTACCGCCCTTACTACTATTGGTCCGCACAAAGAGTGTGCGCCATTTTTTCGTTATACAAACTTTGTTTTATAAAAATTCTCTGGCTCTGTTATTGGTCACAGATGTTTGACCACCCTTTTTTGACTAATAGGAATAAAACAAAAAAAAAGGACAAAGAAAGTGAAAGCACTCATCAGGCAGTTTATGGCAGTTTATTGTTGTATTGTATTGAATTGGTTGTTTGTTGCAAGTGAGGATATATTTAATTAGTTAATTGTGAAATTAGAAGAGGTTGACAATGGAGCTAATACCATGAAAGGCACTTATGGCGGAGTTCAAAAACTCATAAGAGATATAGAGAGCCAAATGTGGTGTATTTCCATTGTGCTGAATATAATTTAAATTTGGTGGTAAATGAAGCAGTAAAAGAGGTCATAGAAATAAAAAAACGTTATTCGAAACTGTGCAACAAATTTATATTTTTTTGGCCATAGTATCAGACGATGGAATAATCTTATCTAGTTTTATATCTGACAACAAAGAAGGAGAGAAGGGGTACCATCAAATTCAGTAACAAGAAACACAAAACAATGAATCCAACTTGATGGGCAGGACGCTTTGATGCCATGTTTGCTTTAAAAGTTCGGTTTGTTGATGTTCAAAAAGCGCTTACAAAAACCATTTTTTTTAATTCCAAAGCAGATGAGAAAAATGAAGCTATCTTGCTGAAGAAGAAGGTAGAAAACTACAATTTTATTATGTTGCTGGTTTTCCATTGCAAAGTCTTACAAACCATAGACGCGGCTAATAAAGCACTTCAACCTAAAGCCATTGATCTTTCAAATGCTTCAAGGCGTTTGCAAGTCTGTCTAGAAGAACTTGAAAAGTATCGACATGAATTTGAAGATTTAGAAACGGAAGCAAATAGTATTGCAGTGAAGTGGGTCTATAGACCCTGAATTTCCTAAAACTCGTCAGAAAAAAGTGTAACATCATTTTGATGAAATTTGTGAGGATGAACGTCTTCAAGACCTTGACAGCTTGTTTAACCCTTTAATTTTGCAATGTATAGTATAATATACACGGCACTTTAAGCAATTATAAACCTTGTGTTTTTTCCAAACCTTAACAAAAACCTTTGTTTCATTATCAATAACAGTCTATACATTTTATTAGTATATGAACTTGTATAGATATGGTGTGTCCATCTATCTCGTGGCTAAAATGATCATCAGCGCTCATCGAGTGCAAAGTGTCTAAATCGAAAACGTCGTCAACGCGAGACTGCACTTTCCGATGATCAAGAGGTCTCCGTATATTGTGTTAAAAAGGGGCTCACATCGGTACTGTGTCCGCTCAGTGATCGAAAAGATGCATTACTCACAACTATACGCGATGATGTTAGAGAACTGTCAAGATTAACTATAGAATTATCCTATCTAATCAACTATTTCTACAAACGGTATAGTGATCGTGATGATTTCTTAAAAATGTTTCCTAAATTAGATGCATTACAATTCACTTACATCAAAGATGTAGAAGATCGTATAAGATTAGACCGAGAAGCTACCGAACTAGAGACCGGTATCGCTTTGACTCCGAAATCTTGTAACGTTCAAGCGTACACTCGATTTCAATTGAAATGGTTCGATTAATTAAAACAGAGAGTGTACGAGCAGAGAAGATTGCAACGTTTTAAGTTTGACAATTAAGTTTATTAACGATAAAAAAATGTTGAACAAACTCGTAGATGAATATTTCGGTAAAGCCCCCGATACTCTGGTAGTATACGGTGCTGAGTTCGATTTCATGAACAAAGGAACCTTCAAAGGCCATAGAAAGTTTCGAAATAACGAACTACTCAAGATTGCAAAACAGCCGAAGAACTTGTCAGTGTTTGTGATCAACGAAGCTTTCACCACAAAAAATTGTAGTTACTGCTACGAATCTGGTGCAAAGAATACTTTACGTGTATCAAAGTCTCCACACCGTTACGTATACTGTAGTGTATGTCGTAAAGGTATATATCGAGACAAGAATGGTGCAAAAAATATTCTCCCAAAGTATGAATATACAAAGTCGCCGGTTGGTCTTTCGTCCTCTGGTACTGATATGAATCTTGTGGATGATGGAAGTTCATAAGGTTCATTATCGTAACTCGGTATTTGTCTGGTTGGCAAATAAAGGGTTAAAGTGAACGTATTCTATCATGTATTATTGTAGACATCATCATTAGTCAGCTGAGATCGCGTTTCCTTGTGATGAATGAAAATGTTTTCTATTTCAGTGTCTTGCAATGCAACCTGCCACTTTGCAAAATTTGAATGATTCTGATTTATTGGAAAACGCTTTAGCATTTGTCCATCTATATAAAAAGATATATCAATCTCGTTTTCCAAGGAAATTCTCAGATTTCGATTTTATTTTAGACACGAAATAGAAACGCCTATTTTTTTATGAGAATTTGCTGACTTATTAATAAACAAGCTTTCCTGAAGTGTGCACTGCATTTCTGTTATTTCTCACCATTCCTGTGACTACGGCTAGTGCCGAGCGATAATTTTCAAAACTGAAATTGATAAAAACTTGTTTATGAAATTCTATTGGCTAACCATCGAAAATTCTATGGCCCGAAAATTGAACTTTGATGATGTCATTAACACTTTTGCTGAACAAAGAGTCCGAAGAAAGGAATTTTAATAATTAAAATTATGTACATAAACTACAATAATTGTGATTTCAGTTCAAGTACTTTAACTTAGGTACATTTAATTTAAAGTGAATTATTAGAATATCAAATTGTCAAGTACTAAATTATAATTATAAAGTTTGTATCATACAAACTTTATAATTATTTGGTGTATACAAATTGTATGTACCTACTTCACGTAGTGATCTAATATTAAACTCTCTTACAAGTAAAAGTAGGTAAGTAGGTATTATAAAATGAAAAATACTATTATTGTTGGTTCAGCTTCTTTATATTGGGGGGCCCATCCGATGAATTTGCCACGGGCCTCGAACGGTATAGTTACGCCACTGGTTATGCGTAGCACTTCAATACCCGCAATTACAGACACAATTAAAATAACAATGCACTGTGCCTCTGGAGGCACGGCCGGGAGCATACGGGTTAATCATTATTTTGATTAGATAAACTTCAATTTATGCCAAAACAAATTAGCCTTCAAGATGATTATGCCAACATAAACAGTATGCCAAAAAAAAATTGGCAAAGTATTATTATGGCAAAACAAATTATGCCAAAACAGTTATGCCAAAGTTTATTAGGAAAAAGAAGATTATGCAAAAAAAGGGATCCCGAAAGTATATTCACCACATGCGTAAAAAATATGTGTAAATTCGTCACAAGCCTTCATGTACATAATTTTTGCATGAAGTACTGGTAGCAAACAAAGTTATTGGTTTTTAGAATCTTTCTTTTCTCCTGTGCTTTTTCCTTTTTATTCTCGCGCGCCACTTCCTTTGGTAAATGATAAATGATGTTTATTTTGCAAGTTGGTTTTTACTTTTACACGTCATTTTTTAAAACTAGATGGGGCCGGTGTTTCGTACCTGACTACTCTGAGAAGAAACAGCGGAAACAAACTCAGAGGTCATAGTCTCTTTTAAAGTCCAGACATGATCTGGCTCAATTCACATGAGGACTATGCAGATTAGTGCCTGAGATGGTCTTTTGAAGAAAGAACCATACAGATTTGAGTGGACCTGTCCAGTCAGTGCAAGCATTTGTCAGTTAACGTGTAGCTCGACTTATAACTCAAGGAGCCCAACAAAACGACGAACAATACTAAAGAAAGGATATTTGGGTAGGTCGCTTATAGTACTCAAACTGCCAGACAGTTGTGGGAAAAAACAACCAAAAAAATAAAAATGTGACCCACATGGTCCCTACGTTCACAATAATCAAATAAAATTAATAACAAATTCTTTTCAAATGAATGTAAGTAAAAAAATCACAAAAATCATTAAATGTCGCAATGATAATAAAAATGGTAAAATACTTAATAAAATAAGTATTCATGTCAAATCAGTAAATGTCACATAAAATAATAAAAAAAGTAAAAAATAATAAAATACATGTCAAAACATTCAATGTCAGAGTGTATAAAAGAAAGGAATTAATAATAAACAAGCGAAGTCCGAAATTTCGAGATTCACAGAGCTTAATTGGAGCAGCTTAATCCCAAGCTTTATCTTCAAGATAGTGGTATGGGTACGTACCATATACCACATATATATGGTATACCCATTGTTTTGCCTCTGTCATAGTTATTTAGTATTGAAAGGAGAAGCAGCCATGTTTATCGCAAAATATCACTCAATTGACACAGCTCAAAAGCTTCGATGCTTTTCATTATTCATCCGATCTCGATCGGTTAAATTTTATCGCATCGACAACATTCGATATAAAACTTTGTGGACTTCAGTACTTAGTTGACGCGTGTATTGAAACACTGGTCCTAAAAGTCCAAAATGGTTTATTTTCATATACACTATCATTCCACATTCCATTAGTCTCTTAGATTTATATAAATGATGAACATTTCTCTTCAAACTTCTGATTATTTGTCTTAGGTTTAATATTAAAATTATAATGGAAAGGTACATTTCTTATCTAAAAAGTAGCTCATCTGTGCCTGTACTTCTTCAAGCATTTTGATGTGATTTTCACGATTTTATAAACTGATTTACGAGAAACGATTTATAATTCATTCCTTAATAGCACGGCAACGCTCGGAGATTACAAGTAACAGAGCACTATTTTATTTAACTTAAAATACAGATGGGACCTATCCACTCATTATACAATTTTGCTCGTTTTTAGAGATTCGTGTTTTTATTTCCATATTTTTCATTACTCCCGTTAGACAAGGGTTAGATAATATTACAACTGTAATCTAGAGAGTATAAGAAATAAATCAATATGCGTTTAATTATTGCACGCTATATTTTATGATGGGACTATTCTCCATATAAAAAACTGTGTCCTTTGCAAAAACTCAGCCATATTATATAAAATCCTCCAGATTGTTTGACACACGAATCACAACTATGATATTAGAGATACAAATAACAGAACATTCCGGGAGTGTGTTAACACACAGCTATTAATTAGAACCACTAGATTATTGATAGCGGATTCCGGATTCCTCGGATTGTATTATCAACCCACTTAGACATAACTTCAGGAAAATTACCCATAATGATGGCTGTTGATTAATATCTCATGCTTACATATTATGACTTAGTTAAGATATATCATAAATTGATTCATCATCTAGACTTAGGAGGTAATGATAAGTAAATAATAAAACTTATGAATAACATAACACCACAACACATAAAACCTGTATAGGTACATTAAAGGGGTAAGCAGAAATAACTTGGCCCGTACTTTGACACGAATCTGTCTCTATCGTATTATGTAATTTATTTATTTATAAGTATGATAAGTATGGTAAGCCAACGGTACATACATTTTATATTTAACAATAAACGTTTAAACATTAGGGTTCTTGTGTAGAGTACTTATTACAGTTTTACTCTACAATTCAACATGTGAAATGAAATGAAATGAAATTATTTATTTTGCAAATATATTAAATCACTTTTACACGTCTATATTTTGTTTTAAGAGAACGTAGGCGCCGCCATTTCCTAACTGACTACCCCTGAGAAGAAATACTGAAACAAACTCAGCGATCGTGTCTTAAAGTCCAGACACTATTATTTTGTGTTTTATTTAGTATTTATTTTTATTTAGTATTTGGTACCTAAAGTGTGTAACAGATCTACTTGCTCCTATTTAAAATAAATGGATAAGCAGACTTGTTCAATTAAATTTTAATAGAGGGGAAAGATAAAAAATACAGCTAGTTATAAAAAACTACCTAACACGCACTCAGTTTTAAAGTTTATGCACTTGGATGGACAATAATGAGTTTACCACACTGTAAGAACGGGAACAGGCGTCAGGGTGCAGGTCGATACCGGAGTAACCTTGAAGTTGAACTCTGAAGCAGTAGAAACGGCGGCAGCGCAGATCTCAGAGTTCACCAGGACAGCTCAGCAGCAAGACAGTGCAGAACTCAGGGCCAGACGTAGGACAGCCCTGCGAGACCAGTAGACGGATAGGCACGTAGTTAGCCTCCGAACATCGGAAGTAGAAGTCCCAGGAGAAACTTTCGTTGGATCCCCTGGGCAGTTTAAGAATCTCACCGCCAAAACCAAGCTGCTCTCTCTGATACTCCTCAAATCAGATTCCAGAGTAGACTTTTCAGCCGTCCGTCAGCTCGTTTCTCCCAAAGTAGTCTTCTTCTTTCAAATCTTAGTTTTCTTAGTGTGGCCATCATCTCAACTGACAAGTGTAGTCGGCCAGGACATATACATGAGTGCGTAAAGAATTTTATAATTTAATTTAATATTAAGTTATTTAGTAAACAATCATAATAATCTACAAAATATAATGGCTAAACACATATTGATAAAAATAATTTAAATTATACAAACCAAAAAGAGAAATCATAGAGCTAGACCATAGACTGAGCAGAAAGAGATTTAAAAAACTAACTGACAGTTTGACAATTTGACGCTTGACGTAAATATCACAACATGAAAATTATAATAATATTTTATTTCAGCTATTTCCAAGTTAAAGAATCGTATTTAAACCGATTTGTTGAGTGTAGATATATAAACAAATAAAAAGAATGATAAATAGTATTATGAATGGTGAATATGAAGCGTAAGTATAGCATAATACTATAAGTGTTTAACAAAATAGATTTATTAAGAGAAAAAGTAAAAGTTAGTAAAGGATCACTTAAGACAAAATTAAAAATCTTTATACAGGATAGCAAACAGAACTAAATACATTGTACAAGATTTAAACATAACAGTCACCTGTTTTAAGCTTTCACGGTTCATAACTATACTACAAATGTCACTTACGGGATATCTTCCGTGATTATTTTTTATTAAACATAACAGTATTATAGATATTAAAAGTATTAGTTAAGTAAGTAAGGTAGTTAAGGGTCCACCCTTTATAGCAGAACTTTTTATGTCATAATATTACTTTGCATAACAGCGGATAGCATAAACTTCATTTCGCAGAAAATCGTTTGGCACGCACTCATTTATCATACATTCAAAACTCATAATTTTGTAAGTCGGAATCATCTTTAGGCATAAATTTCATGTGCATAAAAATTAAAAGTAGAACCATCTAAGCGCAGAAAGTTCACAGCCAGAATCATCTTTTGGCGTAAATTTTATATCGGTAGTCACTAAAAGCAGAACTATCATATCTCAGAAAGTTTACAGTTAGAATAATCTTTTGGCATACATTTCTTATGCATAACAATGGAAAAACTCAACAAGCATGCAGTATGCAAACATTCAAACCAGCATACAATATGCAAACATGCAAACCAGCATACAATATGCAAACATGCAAACCAGCATACACCATTCATGCAGCAAGCATGTAGCATGCAAGCAAGCATGCAGCATGCAAGCAAGCATGCAACATGCAGCAGGCATGGTTTCTGTCACGGCTCCGGCGCTGCGGGGCTCCGACGGTCCCATGCGAGCTTATCGTCGCAGATGTGTTTAACGCTCACCACCGCAGCTTCGGCTTGCTGGCCGGCTTCGCCGGCCAGCCTCAGCAGCGGCGGCGAGTGTTACAACAACCTGCTCCTCAACTCGCGGGCCGCCTCGCCCCTCCGCGCCTACGCGATTTTAAATTACACTCTAGGGGTAGGGCAGACAAGACTACGTAAAGTCGGTTTTGGAGCGATTCGTTTCTGTCACTAAGTTTTTTAGCCCATCATATTGACTTTTTAAGACAATATTTAAATGTTTGGTTAAAATGCAATTTTATAGAAATGGCAATAATGCCAAATAAAATTATTCCAAATAAAATTCTGCCATCTTCGTAATATGCGAAGTGAAATTGTGCGAAATTTGAACATTGCCAAAGGTAATTATGCCAAACAAAATTCTGCCATCTTAAAAGTATGCCATTGTAAATTCGGAAATACAAACATTCGGCCAAACAATAACTATATTAAATCATTTTTATGCCTTAAAAATATTCGTTTAAAGAAGATTATGCCAAGTGTGTTATGCCAAATAAATTTCGGAGCATCAAGATTCTGCCAGATAGAAGGAACCCGGTAGTTAATTATGATGTAAAAGAGCGCCTCTCGCCATCAAACGTAAAAGTTTGGCGAGTTTAGAATTAAGCAACACCTCTGTATTAAAATTTCTATAAATAAATAAATTAAAAAAAAAAAATTTGAAACGATATCAATGTGAGTGTGATCATGATTGTCTGGTATGGTCTTTTGAGGAAA
Source organism: Xestia xanthographa (assembly GCA_905147715.2). NCBI lineage: Eukaryota > Metazoa > Arthropoda > Insecta > Lepidoptera > Noctuidae > Xestia > Xestia xanthographa. The sequence goes on along the minus strand of LR990642.1, from coordinate 21,561,993 downwards.
GAGCCATAGCAGGTTTGAGTTGAACTGTCCTGACAGACGGCACGCATGCATCAGTCATCGTGTAGCTCAACCACATTTTAGGGAGCTCAACGACCTGCAAATATGTAGGTATAATGTAATTAATGAGATACGACAATACCTGGCACAGCTAAAACCATTTAAATTATGGCACCTAAAACTGAAATATTTGTCAAAAGATGAAATCTTTTGACAAAGATTCAGTTTTATACTGAATAATTCATAAAACTGCCTCATTGGTCTAGTGGTTTCAAGCAAAACTGCTAAGCATGAGGTCCTGGGTTCCCAGGTCGGGAAAAGTGATATTGGATTTTCCATCAGGAATTTCTCAGTAGCAGCTACGGAATCTGGATTGCCGCCCGGTTGATGGCTCGCCCCCTATTACATGGGACTTAATAGTACATTGTTACCCTAGGGGTGAAAGTAACTTATTTAGTCCCGAGACGGGGTTTGGTGCCCGAGCGAAGCGAGGGCGCTAATAGTTCGAGGGACTAAATAAGTCTTTAATCCGAAGTAAACACTGTGCTTTTCATTACAAATACAAGGAAAGTAAAAATAAAAACATTCAATCAACAAGTGAAGATTGGATTGCCGCTTTCCCGCCTATTTTGCTTTTTTTATTCTGTGGCCGGCCAGCTATTCAGCCATTATATATTTTTCATTTTCATCATCGAAAAAATGGTAAATATTTTGCCGAAATCTATGTTATTTTAAAGAAATAGTTGAAACTTACTTAATTATAATAAAGTTATTTAAAAAAGATATAATTATTCTCTAATTAATACAAAATAAAACGTATAAAAACATGAATCAACTCGAAAAAACAAATGAAGGTCGGTTTGCCGCTTTTCCGCCTATTTGCTTTTTTTATGGCCGGTCAGCTATTCAGCCATTACCTATTATTCATTTTCATCATCGAATAAATGGTAAATATTTTGCCCAAATCTATGTTATTTTAAAGAAATAGTTCAAACTTGATTATACCAAAGGTAAAAAATGTATTTAAAAAATATAATTCTTTAATTAATACTTAACTTTATGTTATTTCCATTTTACATCGTGGCTGTATAGAAGGTTGGAACATGGTTCAATAGAAAAAGAACAATTTTTTTTTAATAATTTGACAGCTGTCAGTTGAAAACGATTCTCCTTAGGGCTGAAAACAATGATATTTAATTAAACAGATATGTTATGATCGCGCAATCGTGAAGACTCGAAAACGTGTCAATTGGCCTGTTTTTCCTTTATTCTGCGTCACTGCGTGTATGTGAGCTGGCTCTCCCCCGCGGCACACTTTTTTCGGTGGTTTTGTAGGTGCATAACATATCTGTTTGTTAGAATACTTATCATTGGCTGAAAAGTATTACTTTCAACCCGCTCCTCAGGCAACTTCAGACCTACTTTCAGAGTGTGAGTAATGAAAACAAAACATACTCCTAAGTAAACGTCTGCCTAACCCTTCGGGGATTACAGGCGTGATATTATACTATGTAATTAATAAAAAGAAACGTAACTTCCTCGCGATATTTTTCCGCAACTAAAAATAAGAAGTACCAACCCATAACACAAGGTCGCAGAGCAGGTAATAAAATAATCAGCACGTATAAAAGCGGATGAAACATCAGGATTCTCGCCCGCGCCATAACTTCACGTCTGAGAAAACATCTTGCCATATTATGCTTTTTCTGGGACGCTCTCAAAACGAGAGCAATTTATTTAATGGACCTGATAGTTGTTTCCCGCAATTTTCACGACATGCGAGTGGTTCACACTGGCCGACACTATATTCCTTTAAATATTTTCTACCTCGAGTTTAACGCTTTTCAATGGAGCTTCTATTTCAGAACGCTCGACCAGATTTATAGTAAAGGTGCAAATTCTATATAAATGTTTAGTACGAGAAAATGTACAGTGTTACTGAAATGAAATGAGCATGGAATATTTTGGACAGGTAAATGTTGATCAAAGAAAAGAGATTCTATACGGAATGAAGGTTTATGAAAGACATTTCTCTATGTAATTACAAATTAATATACTTATACATAATTTTCCATGAAAGCATTTGGAAGTTTCAAGTAGTTAGTTCTTCGCCGTTTTCGGTCAGCGGACATAAAGCTCAAATTCTACTCATTGATGGGACGAACTTACTTATAGTAGGTATAGTGAAATAACATCCTATCTGTCGATCACTTACAGTAACATCCTGTTGCATTACCTCTTTATAGTTACGAGATTCTGCAAAACAACCATATCATAATTAAAAATATATATATGAGTCATTTACATGCATAGCTTTCACTAACGACTCTATCGTCAAACCGATTTTATCAACCCGTACTAAATGTTAAATTACAGTATGTTCCACTAACATTTCCTCGAGAAGCTATCAGGAATAATTAATCAAATAGCAGCCATTGTGATAAAGGCTTGGCACTCGGCAGCGCTCGGGTTCGCGCCAAAAGGATCCTGTGCCGATGGCATTACCTACATAGAAACATACTTACACAGTTCATTTATTACGTTCTGAATACATGTGTGTTTCCTTCTTCATTGGTAGCTTGCATACTTTTCGTTCCCCTTTTTAGTAATGTCCCTCGTAAATCAAAAATTGAATCTAGTATCCGATTCCACTCTCTGAATGTATTTGAAATGATTTTAAAATGTACATTGAAGTATGTTGCTTGCCTTCAAAGTAAGGCAGAGCAGATTCTCCAGAGAGAACAAAACAAGATGTACGGACGTTCACTAAGGAACTAGAACGAAGTATACCTACTACTGGCTAAAAAACTAGCTTATAAAATAAAATTTCCAAAAAGAAAATCAAGGAAAGGTTTATTTCTGTGAATACTTTATCGAAAAGTTTGTAAAAGTAGTTACTATTTAGTAGACGGAGATTGGTTCTCTATTCTTGAGACCAATCACTTATCCATTATGGCAGCTTTCAATATTTACGCGGTCTGCTAAAGGTAGCCCACTGACCCGGTTTGATTCGGATATTGACTGAATATTATAGAAGCGACTTCCTGTCGATATGGCTCATAAAAATCTGGTACCTGAAAATGGAAACGAGACCGTCCCATATCGCACAAAAATATTTACTGGACCTATACCTTTTTCGAACTTGAAGTCACCAACATCCGTGTCTGTCTTCGATCTTCGATTTGACCAAATATTGGCGAATGCAAAACTATCACCACAGTTGTCACCAATGTTGGGCCAACCGCCGTTCTACGCCAGACGGCGCAAGTTTTTCCAATTGTAAAGTATAGGTGGGCAACGGTGGATGCATAACAACGACGCATGCTTCATGCACGTCCCACTGCGGTGGTTTATGCTACATTATTTCTCGTGCTCCGGTTAATATTCCGACGGTGTCTAGCGAACAACCTCACGGCGAATACAAATATTCTAGCCAAACATTTCTAGACTAACTATGAAAAGCTTGGCAAACGACTCACCTATAGGTATATAATTTGGAAATAGTGGAACCAGAAGCAATGCCTATTATGGTAATAGAACAATAGCTAGTAGTGGCTGTATGTTTCATAATTATCTAGGTCTTTCCGCTCGTGTTCTCATTCACGATGTGCGAACACGACACGGCTTGAATTCTGTAAGCTGTGTTTTGTTAGGAGGTTCAAAGCTGAGGTGCTTTTTGCGAATCAGACTAGTTCTAGAAACAATATTAACTATGGAACACAATTCCTGTTAAGGTGAATGCTTCAACCAGCCCGCGAAATTCAAATTTTCTTACGTTTTTTGCAATTTGCAGGCCAGTGCTAGGTTGTATGTTACTTAAAATATTGTTCGCGATTGTAAGACGTATGTAGTTACAGAATTATAATCATCAAAATCATCAATACAACCCTCCAAGTTCATAAAGGTGCTAGCAATGACTTTGACCTTGAAAAAATCGTTCCTCGACTTATATGAACTCACGAGGGTTGTATTGATGATTTTGATGATTATAATTCTGTAACTACATACATCTTACCATCGCGAACAATATTTTAATCAACATTCAACCAAGCATTGTCCTACAAATTGCAAAAAACGTAAGAAAATTTGAATTTCGCGGGCTACCCTGGAGCATCAGCCTTAAAGTAATATTCTATTCTTCTTTATTTAATCGATAAACATAAAGGGTGTAAAAAGACTCTTAACGAAGCCGAAAAGCACTTCTCCCCGTCATTGCGATCAGTTTTTTTTGTTCTAGCTAGACCATACCTGGGAACCTTCTAGTTACGGAGATATTGGGGATCAAAGTTCCAACATTTTCACAAGTTTTTCAAATACATGTTTTTAATGTTAGATTTTACCTTAAACACCTTCACGACGCCCGTACAATTAAATCCATCCATCAGTACGTTTTAAGTGCGTTACATTGAGTCCTAGCGAAAAAGGTGATTTTTCAACCACAAAAAGAAGTAATTTTCCAGCAAACATTTTTGCGTAGGGTTAGGGTATTTAGCTTAATGTACAAAATGCTTGGTTGACGGCTTCCTGAAGAGTCTGTTTACACCATGTATATAATTTTGTTGCAGTATCATAAAAGAACAAGTATCTATTGTGAAATTTAAGTAGTTATAACTTCCATAAGGTCTAATTATTATCAATTGTTATGGTAAAGCAATACAAGGTTCACGTCTAAATTGACAAGGCAATCATATTTACATGACCGTGATGTATACCTATCAAAATAAAGGATGCTTGGAAGGAAGGTCAAAACAAATTATTATTTTTCATTGTTTTATTATTTTTCTGCAGGTTTTGTTTTTCTATAGTATACAAAAGTACTTGCTTAGGCAATAAGCACATGCCGAGTTTCTGATTTGAGTATTTGATTACTAAGATGGTCCTTCAGTTTAAGGTGAAAGAGCCGCGAAATCCAAATTTTCTTACGTTTTTCGCAATTTACAGGACAGTATCAGGTTGTATGTTGATTGAATTATAATTCGCGATCGCAACCAATACTTGTAAGCCTTTAAGTTCATTAACCCCATTGCTTGACTTTTTCATGAAATAGTCAAACTTCGAGGGATGTATTGAGATTTTAATTATTATAGGTAATTCCGTAACTACACACATACAGACGTGTAACTACTCAATTCAGAAACCGGCAAATAGTGACTTTTTTCATGCGGGAAAGATGTTTAAATCAGTTTATCTCTAGGAAAACAACTGCCCCGCGACCAAAATACGACCTGGGCTTATCTGGGCACATTCACTTAAAGTACTAATAAATACCTAATTACCTACCAACATAAATAATATGTCAATATTAGCTACCACGAGTTTTATTGTCTAGTAGTTCCAATGTTTCGAAACCTCGCCGATACACACTCAGGGCCAAATGAAAAATATTTCTAACAACAATACGAACGAAGTTGGAAATGTCTCTGTCTGTCCCTTTTATGATATTACAAGGGAAACACAATTTATCTTGAAGTCAATACTTTTTGGAACTGTTCCCATGTCGTAACTTAGGTTACTCACTAGAAAGATTCATTTGTATAAAAGATTCAATATTTTGACACTTGAACTTATATACAGCATGTAAAAGAAAGGTATATATATGTATATACATATAGACCATCAAACTGACCAACTTTCTGTATAGGACCAACACTGTAATCGCGAAAAAGATCATCTGTCCCATACATTTGGGTCTTGTAGTTGTTGCACAAAAAAAAAACTTTTTGTGCAATGATGGTAGCATGGAGAAAGTTGTTTAGTTTCATGATATTATATGTCCACTCCTTTTTATATTAAAACTAGTACATAAGTTATACATAATGGCCAATGAGTTCGTTCTTGCTTCAGAAATAACGGATACAAAGTTGTAAAGAGATAGCGGCAGGGCAACCTTATTGACTCATACAATTTTATGATATTATCAAAGAAAACCTGTATTAAAAGTCTACGTAATAGGAATCAAAATTGCTTATTTAAAACATAACATATTATGCATACAAGTAAATGTAATCGTAATAATGAATTTCCATTGACCGCTGCTCAGTGAAATTTTCAGTTTATTACGTTCCAAATAAACGAGCGGGCCTGAATTAATTCTCATTTATAAAGAACAAATTGTTGTTGCCCGAATTTGGAGATTCGCCAACCAAATCAACTTCTCATATAAATTGAAACTCTCGTTATTTAGCGGCATTTAATATTTTTAAAGCTTCGACTAAAATTCAGCAGCCGAATGAACTTATTAAAAATTGATCACTCGTTTCTAAAGTTCTACGAATAACAGTAAAAGCCTGTTTACACAGACACAGTCCGGTATATTGTTGAACAGATTCTTACATGGCAACGTGTATTTTTAAGTCATCATATTAATTCACAATTAAAACCTATTTTAGGTAAATTGCTTTGCATTGCTTAGTATTTATATAAAATGACAATGCGAAAAAGCTTTTCAATTGTACTCGGAAAACTCTCAACGTCTGCTGAAAATAGTTTATCACTTAATAACTAATGCAATTCACAATTTAACCAATTTTAGGTAAATTGCTTTGCATTGCTTAGTAATTATACAAAATGACAATGCGAAAAAGCTTTTCAATTGTACTCGAAAAATTCTCAACGTCTGCTGAAAATACTTTATCACTTAATAACTAATACATATATGGAAACTATAGTCATATCTACTTTAAAATCATAAAATAAATAATGAGTCCATGACAGGTGAGCCGTATGAAGTAAGTTTTCACCAACGGAGCCGCGTTAATAATTAACATCGGACCGGACGGCAGCGGCCGCGAATAAAAATGGACCACCCCGTAATAATTTCTTTGAAATTTTAATTTATAGGCGAAGTTGGCAAAGCGGGGTATTAATATTTTATCGTTATTCATGTTGGGTCACCGTCCCCCAGTGCGTAGGGTTTCTCAGCGTTTGTCCTGAGGTAGTAAATACCATCCTTCCTGAAACGAAACAATGAACGTTGATCTCCAAGATTTAAGCTAATGTTGTTACTGCTTAACAAACGAGTGTTCTTTGTTTAATTAAACATAGAAGCGACGAAAAGTTAACCGTGTTCATGAATACTTAAAATAACCTTCTTTTGTTGTTTGAGTCGGTGGAGTGAATGTTCTCCGAGAACGAATGAACGCCGGGGAATCATAACTAAATGTTAATTAATTGGAACATAAATATCAAATACCGACTTTCGGTAGTCAAATTTTAAATGTTCTGGAGCATTACTGCCTAGGGATCCTTAATTAACAGTGTTTATTTTAACAAATATTCTTAGAAGTAAATTCGCAATTTCTTAGTTCAAAATAAATGACGTGTTTACGATCTAAGTAAGTTGTCATTAAAGGCCAACATCAATCGTTAAAATTTAAATAAGGCTCTATACAGCGTACATATCAGAAAGGTGTGGACATATATTATTATTATCTAAAATATTAAAATCTCGTGTCACAGTGTTTGTTATCGAACTCCACCGAAACGGCTTGACCGATTTTTATGATTTATTTTGTGTATATTTGGTAGGTCTGAGAATAGGTCGTAGGCTATTTTTGTCTCACACATACACATCAAAATTTTCACGCCAACAAAGTGGCGGACAACAGCTAGTTTAACTAAAAGATTCAGACCATCAAACTGGACACCACAAAAAACCAGCCGTCCCATTCATTTGGATAGAGTGGGTAAGGGTACCTATTCAAATTTTACGTAGGTATACCACACCCTAGAAATATGACCATCACATTTCTGAGACTCGTTGTATATTTGCAACTCACCCATAGTGTATATCAAATCCGCCCATGATCAGGGTCTCCCCAGTGCCTCGACAGGACCCTGTGTAGTACAACTCGTTGTAGCTTGTGCACCTGACTGCCGTGAAGGGCACGTCAGATATGATGGACTCCGCGAAGAACATGTGGGCACGGTTGTGGGCACATAGACCTGGTAGAAATATAAGACAAACATGAAAACCAAAGTAGTGCGCTTGGCTGGGTTAAAACCCAAGACTACGACTCGTGAATCAATGCTGTTACCACTGGACCACCAGAAAAACGTCATGAGGAAACCGGCATATCTTAGAACCAAAAATTCGAAGACATGTTACCTATACCAACCCGCATTCGGTCCGCGTGGTGGATTATAGCCCATTCTCTTTAACGGCAGGCCAGCCTTCTCACCGCAAATTCGGCAGCACTGCACTGGTACACACGATACGATAACTGCAGGCAAGGACTCGTCTAAACGCCTGCTTATCTTGTGTATGATACAAAATAACTTTATCTGACATCGTTGTAGGTACTTAATTAAAACATGTTATGGCTAAAGACAAGTTTTTAGCCATAACTTCACAATGTCAGTATCAATCGCAGTTGATTTTGATTTTTTGATTGTATTTTGATTTCTTTGTTTTTTTTTTTAATCGTATTTTAAGTTACCGTGAACATTCTTCATTTTTCTCCAAGGGGTGCGGCTCAACTAATGTTAAGCCGGCTAATTCTATTTTTATTTTCAAACACATCTTGAGCCATTACATATAGGTACATCAGTAACGGATCGTTGCCGAGAAAAAGGAACCTTTCTTGGAAAAACCTTACCTACTTTACCAACTTATTTAATGTTTAGGTTTAACTAAGAATAGACAGTAGGTAATACAAGGTGAAAAGGATACCGAAACACAAACGTATTCAGTATATAATTGAAACCTACATCCAATTAACAAAAAAACAGCTGTGACATAATACATTTTGTCCGTGTACCTAGATGCACTTTTGTAGGCAATAGCGTTTTTTTTTTTAATTTTACCGCTGAGTAATTTCGATGTGGGGCGTCCCTCCACCCTGTATAATAGTGTTAGTGATACCTTCTTTCTATGAATACCCACAAATCTTCAAGACACTAGTCATATACCTACACTACACCGTTAATTTAAGGTCGTTCTGAATCCGAAAGCCATAAACTCGATCATAGAATACCTAATTTTTCGTGATTTTTTATATTTTTTTATTGTTATTTTTGTGAAAAAAAGAAATCACGATAAATTTAAATTTCATTTAAAAAAAAACAGTTCCAATCGTTCCGAGTTCGATGATCGAGACTTTCGGTTCCAAAACGACCTAAAAAATAAGCGTGTATATAACTTGCTTTGTCGAACAAGTTTCATTAACTTGTATGACGCTTGTCGTTGTGACTGTAAAGTCAACGTTCAGACATAACTAAGATTACGTATTGCATTTTTTTTTCTGTCTGACCGTTTCCGAACTGTGTGGAGTCGGCTTCCAGTTTAACCAGATGCAGCTGAATACTAGTATTTTAGATGGAGCGACTGCCTATCTGACTTCAACCCACTTACTGGACAATAATACTGTACGATAAAGACTGGTAGTATTAAGAGCCCCTTCCAAAAATTCAGTCGCTAGAGTTTAGGCAAATTCGTTGTGATCCTATGTTTGTGTGCATTTTTCATGCAGATACACGCACACACGGGTGCAGATCGAGCGTAGTGATCGCCTAAACCATTTTGATCCTGTAGACGATATTATTTTATGATACATAATTATAAAGTCAGTACGGTTTAGAAATAAAAGTCTGGAATGTGTGTCTACTGTATATTTATCACAATCAAAATAAAAATGGTTTAATTTTGTATTAGAAGAATTTAGATACATATAAACATTTTACAAAATGATAAATAAAAGTGCGAGTTGGACTCGCGCACTGTTCCGTACAAACTTTTTAAAGGACAAACTTAATTTTTCTGGATCTGGGACTTTTGCGCGAAAAACATTTGCACGAAGGACACTTGCGCGAACCCATTTGCGCGAAAAGACAAATGTGCGCATGGACTTTTGCGCGATTGAACTTATGCGCGAACGGACTTTTGTGCGCCTGGACACTTGCGCGAATGGACTTTTGCGCGATTAGACTTATGCGCGAACGGACATTTGCGCGCCAAGACACTTGCGCGAATGGACTCTTGCGCGAAAGGACACTTGCGCGAATGGAAACTTGCGCGACTGGACTTTAGCGCGACTTAATGGCCACTGAGGTTCACTCTGTAGAGTAAACATAACATACCCCTGTTATTTATACTTGAAGGTGGTTTTTTCTTTTTGTTTTTCTGTCATGGATGTCATTTTCATGGTTAAGGAGACGCTGATAACGAAATGAGATCAAAATGAAAATCCAAGATGGCGCCGAGGAAAACTTCTGTTTTTTCTATCATGGGTGTCATTTATGGTTTTCGGGGTCGCTGATTATGAAAATGAGGTCAATATGAAAATCCAAGATGGCGCCCAGGAAAATTTTTATTTTTTCCGTCATCGGTGTCGTTTTCATGGTTTAAGTGGTCACTGATAACGAAAATGAGGTTAAAATAAAAATCCAAGATGGCGCCAGGAAAAAGTTTTGGTTATTAAGTCATAGTTGTCGTTTTCATGGTTTACTTGGGGTCACTGATAACGAAAATGAGGTCAAAATAAAAATCCAAGAGGCGCCGAGGAAAATTTTTGATTTTCCGTCATGGGTGTCATTTTCATGGTTTTTGGGGTTGCTGATTACAAAAATGAGGTCAAAATTAAAATCCAAGATTAGAGGCACCGAGGAAAATTTTTGACTCTCCGTCATGGGTGTCGTTTTTATGGTTTTTGGGGTTGCTGGTTACGAAAATGAGGTCAAAATGAAAATCCAAGATGGCGCCGAGGAAAGTTTTTGATTTTCCGTCATGGGTGTCGTTTTCATGGTTTGTGGGGTTGCTGGTTACGAAAATGAGGTCAAAATGAAAATCCAAGATGGCGCCGAGGAAAATTTTTGATTTTCCGTCATGGGTGTCGTTTTCATGATTTGTGGGGTTGCTAATTACGAAAATGAGGTCAAAATGAAAATCCAAGATGGCGCCGAGGAAAATTTTTGATTTTCCGTCATGGGTGTCGTTTTCATGATTTGTGGGGTTGCTGGTTACGAAAATGAGGTCAAAATGAAAATCCAAGATGGCGCCGAGGAAAATTTTTGACTCTCCGTCATGGGTGTCATTTTTATGGTTTTTGGGGTTGCTGGTTACGAAAATGAGGTCAAAATGAAAATCCAAGATGGCGCCGAGGAAAATTTTTGATTTTCCGTCATGGGTGTCGTTTTCATGGTTTTTGGGGTTGCTGGTTACGAAAATGAAGTCGAAATGCAAATCCAAGATGGCGCCGAGAAAATTTTTTGATCTTCCGTCATGTGTGTCGTTTTCATGGATTTTGGGTTTGCTGGTTACGAAACTGAAGTCGAAATGCAAATCCAAGATGGCGCCGAGGAAGCAAAAAAATTAAAATAATCGGCGACCTCAAAAACCATGAAAATGACACCTACGTTGGAAAAACCGAATTTTTTCCTCGGCGCCATGTTGGATTTTCATTCGACCTCATTTTTGTAACCAACAACTCCAAAAACCATGAAAACGACACCCATGACGAAAAACCAAAAAATTTCCTCGGCGCCATCTTGGATTTTCATTTTGACCTCATTTTCGTAACCAGCAACCCCAAAAACCATGAAAACGACACCCATGACGGAAAATCAAAAAATTTCCTCGGCGCCATCTTGGATTTTCATTTTGACCTCATTTTCGTAACCAGCGACCCCAAAACTTGCTTACTTCTACATTATATTAATACTAGTATTTGCGTGGGTGCGCGAGCTGCGCGCAGCTCGTTTTTTGTCGTGTTCTTGAGAAGTATTCCTTACCAACATAAAATTTTGAGAATCCATAGGAATCCTTAAAATAATTTGGAAATCCGTTACAACTACCCCTTTATCACTATGAAAACCCTTAAGAACCCCTAAAACATTCTAAAAACCAATTAAAAAAAATATTACATATAAAAAAAACCTTATTTAAAAACTCAGGCCCATTAAAAAAAACACTACCCTAAAGTTTGCTTGTCGTCGCCCTGAGTTACGCTTCACCCACTCAACCTTCGTTACGCTGCGGAGGTCGCCGGCTCACTTCGCTCGCCACCTCCCCCCTTCGCACCACTCGGTCTCGCAGGTTCGCTCCACTCAGAACCTACCACCAGACAAGGTTCGACGCCTACTATAATATTTGTTCAAACACCCAATGGCTATCTCTGACCGTTACGAAGTTATAGCCCTTTTATTTTTAGGGGATGTTGGGGAGGGGAGGATACCCTCCGTTTACAAATTTAAACGCTCCTCATTAATAATTTATAGTAAAAATTAAAAAGCCGCTACGTGTCCTAGTTTCCGAGATACGATGGGGGGAGGGGTGAAGGGGGGGAGAGTGGGGAGTTTTGAAAAATGATTTTGACTAACGCGTTGCCCCTTTATATGAATCTGAAAAAAAAAATGTTTCAAGTCTCTCAACTTCCGAGATCCGCCTAAAAGGGGGAGAAGGGGGACAAGCGGGTCAACTTTTGAAAACTGGTTTTTACTTTCCCGAGCCTCCTCTATACGAATCCGTAAAAAACAAAAAATATATTACCAATCATAATAAACAACCAACGTCAAAAAAAATCTTATCTTATGTACAATCAAAAAGTTTAATAATTTATAATATAAATACTGGATCGAAATGTGGTAGTCTGTGTATATCTCGGAAATATATTCACGTAATAACTCGCGAGCGCTTGCGAAGCAAAGTGATACGTCCTCACGCTGGGAGAGCCCTTTCGTTACTGACGGGAGCGGGTTTGCGTGGTCGATTATATAGTTCACTTTGCATTTAATTTACGAAATGAAGTTATTGTTTATTTATAAATTAAAATTCAGATTCTAATAAAGGGCTACCTTGAGATTAATGAGTAATTTTTAAATTTTCTTTAAAGTGTTTCTAAGGTATAGAAAAAAATACCCTTTTGGCCCGACGTTTTCCATAAATTAAGTTTTTTCAACATTTTTTTTCTGCTATATTTCGTATAGAAATTAATAATGTTTTCCCGTATGTTACGAGTAGACCATATATTGATGTTATTCATATTTTTTAATATTCAGAATATTTTGTAGTTTTTTGTTCAGGGAACCACAAACATCACTCGCTCGTTACTTTTGCGGAAAAGGGGTTTTGAATATGGGTGATTGCCATTAATATATACATTATTTAAAACAATTGTTCCCGCAGTCGACAAGAATAAGAACCTGACTCTTATAATAAAAATAAAGCAGGTTCAAATTCTTCTTGCCTTTCTCACAAGGAGTGATCAAAAATGTTCAAAATGACTTAATTTCTTGTAGGGACCCTTAACTAAATATTTTTTTCAAAAAAACTTTTTTTTTTCATGTGCTAGAATTCCCAAAGAGACTCATTATAATGAATGCGATTTATCAAGAATTTCTTTTGTGTTTAAGTCTCGTTAATGTAGTTTTAAATCTGATTGGATTTCAATTTGAAAAGCAAACATAAAACTCGTATTAAGCTAAAAAGCCAGCAGATTGTTTTTTTAAACGTAAGTACTTAAATAATAATAAAATCTTAGTGCGAAAAACGTAGTTTTTTAATCTAATCTCGGCTTGGATCAGATAAGTACATTAATTCTGATTACTTAAAAAATCGGAATAAAATCTAATAAGATTTCTTATGATAATATCTTTTAAAATAGAAGCCTAAAAAAGTTATTGCCACAGTTTGTGCTAAAATTTAAATAAACCACTCATATACAATACAACAATAGACGAACAACAACAAAAATTATATACGAACAAGTATTAAAAATGGGAGTTTCATTCGCCCAAACGAGCGAGAAGTGTAATATTCGTCGTCTTTTATAATGATTTTTAAGTTTGAAATGGCTGTTAAATTATTTGAAATGGCTGTTAAATTAAAGTTAAATTAGTCGGAGATATTATCTACATGTTACAGGTCCCCGAAAGTCTGACAGCCAGTCTTACTAAAGCGTATCGTATTACCCAGCACTAAGTGGATTGTGGAGGTCAGATAAGCAGTCGCTCCATGTAAAATACTGTAGAAAATCTGCATCCGGTAAGACTGGAAGCCGAACCCAACATAGTTGGGAAAAGGCTAGGCAGATGATGACCAGAGATATACTTCTCTATCTATTCCGGTCCCTTATTTGCCTAAACTTGAAGGAAGTAAGAAACTTGTGAATAATCACTTCCTTATAAAATCCCTGAATTATTTTTCAGTTTCGAAATAAAGCCGTTAAATTAAAGTGAGGTATTATCCTCATGCCGTGTGTCCCAGCAGTCCCTCCATGTAAAATACAGGTATTCAGCTGCATCCGGTTAGACTAGAAGCAGACTCCAACACAGTTGAGAAAAGGCTAGGCAGATGATGATGATGACTTCTTTCCTTGAAGTTTAATCAAATCTCTACGTATTCCGATCAGCGATGAAGATACATACCTCTGTAATCAAACCCGCATCCAGGCTGCCTCGTGCCTCCATTCGGATAGAAGTCAATGTGCCCCAAAGGAGATGCGAAGCCCAGGTAACCTCCACAAGTATGTATGACCTCCACATGACGAGCATCGTGCTTATCCAGCCGAGCATCCTTGTTTCCAAGCGTAAACAATGGCAAAGCTGGGTCTAAACCTAAAAAAGAAAATCAATGCCATTAATACGAAACCCTCCGAAGATTTTTTCACTCGGCCATTAAATTCTCGAAATCTGTTTTCCGGGAAATCGGATGATTGAGAACGTTCAGTTAGTTTGTTCAATGGGGAGTTCTTTTCTAAGTTTATTTCTTGGTATAATAATTAGCATATTATTGAAGGTTTGTTTTTTGTTAACGCAAAGTTGTGGCGTAGTTCACACAACGGATTCAATTTATGATCAACAACAAGCTATAAATACGTACAGGATCCAAAATGTCATGTTGATCTTGTGCCCATAAATCCAAAGTTTCCTAATATTAATTTTAGTTACACATTACCCAAACAATAACGATAATAATATGGTATACGCAAAATTAGCAAACAAAACAATAGGAGTCTTCACAGCAGCCGCAAGAGTTAAACTAACAATAGGAGCTAATTTGCTGCGGTTTTGTTATAAAAGCTAACAGAATCGGTTGCGTAAACACCTCAACATTCAACACAGAATGGGGAGTTAAAATTGCCAAATTATTTGCTATAAGCACGTAATTAAGAGGCGATTTATTATGTCCTGCTGCCTGTTGTCCCGCTCTGAAGGGGTTGGGGCGAAAGGTAATACTGTTTCGGGTTACACCAAGGGATAATGGAATACTTGATCCTGCATGGAGTTCGTAATAATCGTTAATCTTTCTGTACACTTAGGAAGGTTAAGCGGATTAAGATATCCGCCTTGTCTTATCCTATGTTGAGATCGGGTTTCAGTCTAGACACGTGGTTTCTCCACACCACTATCCTAAGTGCTTTCTTTATCGTGTGGTAGGCACTAGCCTAACCTTGGTGTCAGAGTATTTATGCCACCCATGTTCCTCCGACTTGGCTCATGTCGTCGAGAAATATCTCTCAGGCATGCTGGTTTATTTCCTCACAAATTTTTCCTTTAGCAAAGCAAGTGATAATTATACAATACGCACATGAATCCGAAAAATTAGGTATGCGTAAATATGGTAAAAAAGGTTAAATTGGTTAGGTTATACTTATTTATGATACTAGTGCGGTAAGTTTGTAAATACCAATTTCTGCACGTGTTATACAAGGTTTTTCAACACATTTGTGAGAAAACAGTACAATATTTAATAAACAAACAGTGACCCCAAAAACCACGAAAACGAAACCCATGAAGAAAAAACCGTAAATTTTCGTAGGCGCCATTTTGGATTTTCATTTTGACTTCATTTTCATTATCAGCGACCCCAAAAACCACGAAAACGACACCCATGAAGAAAAAAACAAAAAATTTCGTCGGCACCATCTCGGATTTTCATTTTGACTTCATTTACATTATCAGTGACCCCAAAAACCACGAAAACGACACACATGAAGAAAAAACCGAAAATTTTCGTCGGCGCCATCTTGGATTTTCATTTTAACCTAATTTAAAAAAAAAACGTAAATAATACGCACTGTGCTCAACGGGGTATGCGTAACGTGCGGTAAAATAGGTACTCTCACCTAAGTACCTATTTTACTGCACGTTCCTTTATATGGTGCGTAATTTTTAACTTTCGAACAATATAAACAGGCTTCGTAAATGCATTTTATGAGCAAATGTGCTGAAAAATTGTATTAATTAATTAATTTGGACTGTTCAGTTGGGCTGTTGTGTGGTGTTGTTTTGAATTGATATTTTCTCTTAATGTCGTACTAACATAGCTCCTAAGTACTCGCTACTAACCCAGAAGGACTCTTGTTCGGAATAAAGTTTTTTTGTTTGTTTGTTAAGTTCTAACTCAAGACGTATGGCTTGGCAGTCCGACGGTCACACCACTAGACTATCACTGCTACTATCCTAGGTGCTGTAAAAATGAGATCCAGACTTCGGTAGTACTGACAATTTATTTTTCATATGGATAAGCAAAAATGACGCCAAAGCCTCATTCGTATTTTGTTTACCATAAGTTGGTAACCCTTTATGAAGGAGAAAAGAAAGTACCACCTATATTGAACGAGACCCTAGGGTAAAAGGCATGGGGTGCGATGTCAGAAGTCCTCCACGTGTGTCTGGCGGCTGCTGGTCCCTCTCGATACGTCTGGAGGGAAGAGCAGCTGCTGGGCCGGTGCACCCTGGACGCGGCGGTATCCTTCTCCGGGGAATGAGAGGAAATGAGAGTTTTCTTTTATCCCCCGGGGAATGTGACCGCCGCGGCTAATGAATCTGACAATGGTAGGGTCCTTTCAGGACCAACGGTGCGTTCCTCTGCGTGACCCTCTGTAAGGCAGAGGGCACAGCTGAGGAATGAGGGCGGGCTCGGTGTGCACTCACCCTGCCTCCGAGCAGACAGAGAAGGATCCGTCCTCCTCTGTCACCGCCAATCTCGTAATCTGGCTATCGCAGCGCTGTGGATCACGTCTCGCGGTTTCGATAGGGGACCGAGGGTCTTGGCTTAACCGCCCGGACCGCGAGGTAGAAAACCTCTATAAAAAGTTACCCCGAATCCCAAGTGGCGACGCACCGCGAGGGGATGTATGGCTGACGGGTGTTCCATGGAACAAATCAGTCGCTAGTGCACTCCTCGCCAGGGTACCTGCAGAAACCCATGGCGAGTAATAAATACTAAAATCTGCCCTTCTAGGTACAGGGGTCTCTGCCTAGATTGAGCCTTAATTCCCCCATACTCGTGGGATCAGTTATGGAAGCTATAAACAAAAAAAAACAAAACAACACCGCCGGCAACGGCAAAGGAGAGGAGAGGAGGGATGCGGAGTCGGAGTCCGACGCTGCATCCAGTGACGTGAGTGCGGGAGGCTCAGAGAGCTCCCGGCGCGTGACGGTTGGGAAGGTCGCGGAGAACACCAAGTTCTTCCGCAAGCGGTCTAGAAAGGATGGCGACCAAGTCTCGTCATCCGAGGGAGAGATGGCCTCGGCCCGCAAGATCCCCACTAGCAAGCGCGGTGGGATCCGAGGCAAGAGGGGGGGCCTGTTGCCTCCGAGAGGTTGGCGAGACCGGCCGAGGAGGGCTGCCACCCGGGCACTAATGATCGCGGGTCTGGCGACGAGGCGGGCGCACCTGGCGGCTCCGAGGTGGAGCGTAAGGCCAGGTTTGCAAAGGAGGTGGAAGCTGCGATAAGGGGCGTGGTCTTGAAGATAAAGACATCGTCTAAACTCAGGGCCATTCCCGCGGCTTCCGCCTCCATTATGGCGGCAGCGGAGGCCAACTTTGCGGGGCCTTCCCCTCCTCCTCCTCCGATAGGCGGAGAGGAGGTGGCCAAACTGCGGGTGGAGCTGGCCCGCCTGACGGCCGCCATGGAGGTTCTCCAAAAGGAGAACGCCAAGCTCCATGCAGACCTGGCCAGTCTGCGTGAGGCTGGCAACCGCGTTGCCCCTGCAAATGGGGGCCACCAGTCGCAGCAGCAGCGACAAGCCGAGCCCGTGCCAGTGGAGAACCAGGTCCTGAACCTGGTTCGGCAGGAGCTGGCGTCCTTCCAGGCGCGGTTCTCCATCCTGGAGGGAATCGTACTGCGCCCCCCCCTGGGTGCAAACAAGGCAGCCGCGGGCCCGAGCACGATGCCGAGCACGGCGTCATACGCGGCTGCTGCGGCTGCCACACCCGGGCCTGGGCCGTCAAGCCAGCCCTCCGGCAGAGCTGTGGCACCCCCCCCTGGGAAGTCGGCTCCGGCGATACCGGCGCCGGCTAAGAAGGCGCCCAGGAGGAGGAAGGGCAAGGCTGCCGCACAGGCGGGGACTGTGCCGGCGCCAGCGCCAGCGGCAAATGGGCCAGCGGCGAGTGGGCCAGCGCCAGCGGCACGCCAGCCACCACCGCCGCCACCGCCCCCCCAGGCCCCTACACCTCCTTCGGCTGAAGCCGGATGGCAGGTAGTCGGGGAGAAACAAAAGGGGCGGAAGGCGGCCAAAAAGGCCCGTAATGAAGAGCGGCAGCGCCAGCACAGGGCGCGGAAGATCGCGGCTAGGCTTCGCGCCCCGAAGACCGCAGCTGTAGTGATTACACTACAGCCGGACGCGGAAAAGAGGGGCGTGTCCTACCGCGACCTGCTGGCAAAGGCGAAGGAGACGGTGGATCTCGGAGAGCTCGGGATCACCGGGGGCCTCCGGCTTAAAGTCACCGCGACAGTGGCTCGTATGCTGGAGATCCCCGGCGAAACCAGCGGGTCGTCCGCTGACGCTCTGGCTGAACCCTGACTGAAGCCTGAACGCGGACGACGCCCGAGTGTCCAGACCCGTTAGATGCGCAGACCTGCGCATCCTGGGTCTGGACGACTCAGTGACCAAGGAGGAGGTGGTGGCCGCCGTCGCCAAGTCCGGTGGGTGCCCTGCTGAGCAGGTCAGGGCAGGCGCCCTACGTCCGGACGTCACGGGTATGCATACCGTTACGGTATGCTGCCCCGTGACGGCGGCCAAATCAATAGTGGAGGGCCGCAGGCTACTGGTGGGCTGGGTTTCAGCGCAGGTAAAGCTGCTGGAGCCCAGACCTCTGAGGTGCTATCGCTGCCACGTGGGACACCACGTGTCAGTACAGTGCGCCTCGGAGGTTGACCGCAGTGGACTCTGTTTCCGCTGCAGTCAGCCCGGTCATGTGTCCGCAGCTTGCTGCGCCACGCCGCACTGCGGTGCATGTGCGGCGGCCGGCAAGCCGGCCGATCACCGGGCTGGGAGCAAGGCCTGCGCTCCGCCCACCAAGGCCACCAGAGGCAAGGGAAGGCCCTCCACCGCCACCACCACCGTCGCCACCACCGCAGCCGCAACTGCCACCGCTGCCGCCGCTGCCGCTGTTGCCGCTGCAGAGGGGCCCTTGCAGGGGGCCAGGGAGGAAGCGGTAATGGAGTGCCAATAACGGCCCCACTACGCTTCCTCCAAGCGAACATCAACCACTGCGCCTGCGCTCAGGATCTGTTGCTCCAGAGCATGGCGCAGTGGTTGATCAACATTGCTGTGGTCGCTGAGCCGTATTTCGTCCTGCCCAGGGAAGACTGGGTGGCGGACCTTAGCGGCTCAGTGACCATAGTGTCGTCGGCCGCCGCCGGTACTCCGACCCTTGAAAATGTCAGGAGGGGTCGGGGGTGCGTAGCAGCCCGGTTCGGGGAGATCGTAGTGGTGGTTGTCTACTTCTCCCCGAGCCGAACTCTCGCCGAGTTCCACAACTCTCTCGCAGAGTTGAGTGTTGTCGTCGGAAACCATTCCCTCCCCGTGCTTGTCCTCGGGGACTTCAATGCCAAAAACCTGGCTTGGGGTTCTCGTTGCACAGACGTGCGGGGAAGGATGGTGGAAGACTGGGCCCTGGAGAAGGGCCTGGTCGTCCTAAATCGGGGTTCTGTCCCCACGTGTGTGCGGATGCGGGGCGAGTCGGTAGTGGACATTTCGTTCGCTAGCCCCGCTCTGTCGCCGCGTGTCATTGACTGGCGTGTTATGGAGGGGGTGGAGACCTATTCCGACCACCGGTACATCCGTTTCGACGTCTCCACCCAGACCACAAGCGCGCCGGTCCAACAGGCCCCGAGTGGTCCGCGTTGGGCGCTAAAGCAGCTGGACCGGGAGCTCCTCCTGGAAGCCTCGATCGTGCAGGCCTGGGTGACATCACCGGACAGGCCTGCCGACGTCAACAATGAGGCAGGATGGTTCCAGGAGGCCATGTCCGATATATGTGACGTGGCAATGCCCCGAGTCCGGCCAGGAAGCGCCCGGCGTCAAGTGTACTGGTGGTCGCGTGAGCTGACGTCTCTGCGCGAGGCGTGCGTGGCTGCGCGACACCTGTACGCCAGGTATCGCAGGCTCCGCATCCGCCCACCCGATGCGGCAACCATTGAGGCGGAGCTTTATGAAGGGTACAGAGCGGCGAAGACCGCCCTCCGCGAGGCTGTCCTGCGGGCCAGGGACCTGGCCCGCGAGGAGTTGCTGGGGACTCTCGACAGAGATCCGTGGGGGCGCCCTTACAAATTGGTGCGGGATAAACTCCGCCCCTGGGCCCTCCCACTGACGCAGAGTCTCCGGCCTGAGCTCGTGGAGGACGTGGTGAGCACTCTGTTCCCTTCGCGAGGGGATCATCCACCCCCGCCTATGGCTCCGCCACCTGCGATGCTGGAAGCGGACCAACAGGACGACGACGACAACGCTCCAGAAGTGACTGGGGTAGACCTGAGAGTGGCGGTACGCAGGCTCAGTGCCAAAAATACCGCCCCGGGACCCGACGGCTTGTCTGGCAAAGCCTGGGTCCTGGCCTCAGAGGCTCTTGGGCCCCGACTGGAGGGGCTCCTAAGCGCATGCTTGGAGAGAGGCCAGTTCCCGCTTCGTTGGAAGACGGGGAAGCTGGTCCTCATCCGGAAGCCAGGGCGCCCTGCGGACTCTCCGTCCGCATACCGGCCCGTGGTGCTGCTCGACGAGGTGGGCAAGCTCTTTGAAAGAGTCATTGCAAACCGCCTCGCCGAGCACCTTGCGGGGACTGGGCCGGACCTTGCGGAACACCAGTTTGGTTTCCGCAAGGGGCGCTCAACGGTGGACGCCATCATGCGCGAGAGGGCCCTCACGACGGGGGATGCGGTGTCCAGGGGTGGGGTTGTCTTGGCGGTGTCTCTCGACATCGCCAACGCTTTCAACTCCATGCCCTGGAGCTGCATTAGGGAGGCACTCCGGTATCACCGGGTGCCGACCTACCTCCGTCGAGTGGTCGGGGACTACCTGACGGATAGAGCCGTTATCTACCCCGGTCGCAGCGGAGAATGGAACCGGCGAGAGATGTCGTGCGGTGTTCCGCAGGGATCGGTTCTGGGGCCGTCCTTGTGGAACATCGGTTACGACTGGGTGCTGCGCGCCGACCTCCCTAGCGGTGTCAGCGTGGTTTGCTACGCAGACGACACGCTGGTGCTGGCACAGGGGAGGTCGCACGAGGCGGCGGCCGAAGCGATGACACGCGGGGTTGCGATAGTCGTTGAGAGGATCCGGCAACTGGGTCTCGAGGTGGCACTGCACAAGTCCGAGGCCATGTGCTTTCATGGGCCTCGGAATGCGCCACCTCCGGGATCCTCACTGATGGTAGGAGGGGTATCCATCGGCGTCGAGTCGACGTTGAAGTACTTGGGACTTGTCCTTGACAGCCGGTGGAACTTCGTGGAACATTTCCGACGTTTGGCCCCTAAACTGGAACGGACTGGGGCTGCCTTCAGGCGGCTCCTGCCCAATCTGGGGGGACCAAACGCCTCCTGCCGGAGGCTCTACGCGGGAGTCGTGCGGTCCATGGCCCTTTACGGGGCCCCGGTGTGGGCGCGTTCTTTGAGGCGGCGTGCCGCCCACTACCTGAACGCGCCCCAAAAGGTAGTAGCCGTAAGGCTGGCCCGGGGCTACCGCACGATCTCCCGCGAGGCGGCGAGCCTCCTTGCCGGATTGCCGCCATGGGATCTGGAGGCGATAGTCCTCGCGCGCCTACATGAATGGCGCGCGGAGGCGCTACGCCGGGGGGAAACTCCGCTGCAGCGACAAATTGTCGCTCAGCGGACAGACTTCCGGCGGGATCTCATGGCGACATGGAGAGAGCGACTGTCGCAACCCCGTGCAGGGCACGCCACGATAGTGGCGATAAGTCCCCTCTTTGAGGAGTGGCTTGAGAGACGCCACGGCGTCCTCACCTTCCGCCTGACGCAGGTCCTCACCGGACACGGAGTGTTCGGGAGGTTCCTGCACCGAATCGGGCGGGAGGAAACGCCCGGGTGCTTCCATTGTGAGGATCGACCGGAGGACACGGTGGAACACACGGTGGAGGTGTGCCCCGCGTGGGCGGAGCACCGCCGTGTCCTCGAAGTGGCGATCGGCGGCGGCGACCTCTCGCGTCCGGCCCTGGTGCAAGCCATGGTCCGGAGCGAGACGGAATGGGACGCCGTCACCTCCTTCTGCGAAGCAGTAATGCTAGAGAAGGAGGTGGCGGAACGTGAGAGGGAGAGAACCTCTCAACGTCCCGGCCGCCGCGGGAGACGCCCCGGGCGTCGGGGGCCACCACTACGTAGCCCCCGGCCACCGTAGGCGCGGGCCTGTGGACGGTGAGCTATGGGCTAGCTCGCCGTCCGTCCGTCTCATGACGACAGGCCGTGTCGACGGCGCGTTCGTGTTCCACGCGCGCCTCAAAGAGAGTCAGCAAAAAGGAAGGGGTCCGTAAGGACCGATGCCTGCCGGGGTTGCGGGACTATTCGAAAGAGATACCGTGGCCCCGGAACACAAAGGGCGATGAAGGAACATGGATGGGTTTTAGTCAGTAAAAGTCTGACACTCCCTCCTGCTCCGCCCAGAGCGGGAGGGGTTATATGATGATTTCCCATCCGAAAAAAAAAAAAAAAAAAAAAAGGGTAAAAGGCATCGTGTTCAAAACTGCAGAATATGAAGTGTAGCTCCTTAAACTTGACATTGATTGACGCTTCAAACGTGCAGCGTTTACTTAACTGACAAACACATTAGTTGTTGTCTTAACTGAAAATGAATATTAAGCCTTCGGTAACTGTTTTATTAAAACATGTCAGCCTCTGTAAAATAAAATTGCTAAACAAATAGCTATATTCAATTCAATTAAAAACAGATAAATCAACTTGTAACGTGTTCCAGGGCAAAATAGAAAATAACAAGCTATCGATCTTTCTCGAAAAACGAGTACATGTCGGAAAGTTACATCAATACATTCAATACGTTATGTATTTTTATTGACAAGTAAAAAATACCATTATCTTAATATAACATCTTCTTTTTAAAATCTAGGGATATTAACAACTTAAAACACTTTTACGTTTTTTTCCATGGGGATAGGCAGAAAATACAGAACGCCAGCTGCTACGATTCTTACGGCCCATTCACGACTTTGGTCTTTGCGGCGAGCGGCGCGGCGGGCGGGGCGGCAACGACAAGCAGTGCGTTTTACACGCCACGTACCCTCAGTAGCGGCTAGCGGCAGCGGCCGAGGTGGATGTATTTAAGTAGTCAGGACGTGCTTAAAATTATGGCGTTATCAAAATTATCCCTTCTGTGTTTAGAGAGCAGTACATTTTTAAAACAATATATTCTTAATATGAGAAAAGGAGTGCACCAACTGAATAAAGATCGATATTTTAATGGTGAATTGCGTGACCTATACGAAGATTACAGAAAATATCCGGATAAGTTTTATGGGTACACAAGAATGAGTGTGGAAACATTTGATTATATTATGCTGCAATTTAAAACAGCTCATCAGATCCAAAAGGGTTGTTGGGTTGTTTTTTTGTTCATTATTTCGCCGCCGCGCTGAGTCCGTCACACCTACACCGCTGCCCGCGCCGCTCCTTTTCGTGGTCGCACTCATTCGCTTGTACTTTTGATCTCGCCACTCCCCGCACCGCGCGCCACTGCAGCGATTCGCTCGGACAAAACCGCGCACGATTTCGCTATGAGCGGCGACTCGTGGCGTGTTTCAAACGTTTTATACTTTTATTTTTACCGCTCACCGCCCTGCGCTTACGGCCCATTCACGACCTTGCCGCGGTGAGCGGCGGCTAAGCGCGGGGTGGCGAGCGGTAAGAACAAAAGTATCACCCACCGCGGCAACATTGTGAATGGGCCGTACTTCTCCTACATACTTCTTTCGCTTCATCCACGCTCATACATCTGGTCATAGACGCACTTCCACATAAATTCCTCCTCCACAAGAAGGTTAAAATGACACTCACCAGTGATAGTATCAATAGGACCTTTCTTCACATAGGCGCCAGCTATACCCACTACATGCGCCCCAAGACTGTGGCCAATTAGATGCACATTATCCATAGACACTCCTTCTCCTATGAGGAAGTTAAGGAACTCGGTTAGGAGACGGCCAACTGAGGCCACATTGTAGCTGGCTAGGACATAGTTGACGTTGGCTGCGACACCCCAGTCTACCACGATGATGTTCAAATCACTCACGTTAAGGTATGCTGAAATGAGAAGGTAAATGAGTTAGTTCCGGTAGTTTTATTTTCTGAAGAGTTTGGTCTTGTGAGTCTTGTGAACCCAATGTTGGACAAACTTTTGTGATCATCCAAAGAAAGGTGGCACATCGTATTCACTAGCCGTTGATGATTTTTTGATCCACAGAACAGATAGATTTCGAAATTACGACCACAGCTAAAAAGAAGACCTTAGACAGATTCAAACTAAATGCAAAAAGGCTTCTCGACTATTGTCAGACATACGTTTAAAGGAAGCCTTTGTAAATGACCTAAAACAGAACATTGAAATAAATCGGAGCCTTGTATTCAATAGAACAAAGAAGGATACTATCAATCTATTCCACTGGTTCTTTCCATCAGAATAGCACACATTTTTCTCTGGCAACGTAGGTGTTCGAGAATCGAGATACATTGACCTCGCTTGAAATTCAGTCTGGCATCGACGTGATGGATTTCAAGATCTCATTATGCAGATACAGGCGGAGTAATCGCCTACAAGCATTGCAGTTCCCATTTCCTCGTATCGTGAGTACATCGATGTTTAAGTACCTACTATACATGCAGAACAAAATACGATCTGTAATATAATCTACTTTCCAATGAGAAAAGCTTTTTGTATCAAGTAGGCGTGTATAATATCTTAACGACACCACTCGTCCGCGCGGTCAGGCGGTGAAACGAATCTCATGTCGCATTGAAATTGTATGAAATCGGTACACCGCCAGACCGCGCGGACGAGCGGCGCTTACTACCTCTCCGCGCAGCGCACCACGTTTAACCTCCCCGCATCCGCGCGCCCGCGCTTACTTACGGTGTCGTTTGAGTAAGGTGTTCGGGTAAAGTGCTAATGTATTATTTTGGAAAGACTTCCTACCTTCTTTGATTGATTCAGGCATAGGACTGTATCCATGATTAAGCCAGCCGTGTGTAAGCACCTTTACTTTCTTGCTAAAATCGAAATTTGATTCTTGTAGTGACGCTGAACTGTTGGTTGTTAAAACTTGAAAGTCGAAGGGGTTTCTCCTGTAATTATATAAATATTGTTACTGTAAGCCATATTTTTTCAAATCTAGGTTCCTGCAAGGAAAGCAGTCTAAGGTGTTGTAAGTTTGTCTAGATTTTTTTGCGAACGCTACGAGATCCGTCTACCTAATTTGATTATTGACATACAACCATCCTAATAGTAATATCCTTAGGGAACCATCTAGTAATCCTATTACAAAAACAACCGGTTCATTCATCGGTGCTATTGTTAGATGCACATTTCCAACTGTTACTAAAAACTGAAGGGTAAAAATAAATCATTGCCAAAATCAGATAGATGTTGGACCCCAAAATACTCTCATTTCGTTTGAGTTGAAACTCTAGATACCAAACAGAATTTCGCTCACCACGCTGTGACTAGACGCACAACATACATACATAATAGCTCATTTCAATATAATTATAGTCTTATGACTCTTACCACACATTACATACGCTACGAGAACAATAGCGAGTACCAAAACGGTGGCGTTAAAATTTTTGTCAGACGCAACGATAGTAAAATAGGTATGTTGGAAAGAACGTTTCGCGAATTTTAATTATGTTTTACAATTTCCCTTCATGGTGAGAACATTTTTACAAAGGGGAATACAGAATACACCACATCTTAGAAACCGTTTAAGGCTATTTGATAGTTGGTCAACTAGCTATTTTGTGAGTCTCTGAATTCTAACGGAGCTACTGCGGTTTCTTCAACTGATAAAGCATTTTGTTAGAGACTTGGCGCACTAAAACTTTGCCACTTAGAAGAGCTTCGAAAATATTGACCAGAAATATCTAGGACGTGTCAACACAGCTTATAAAAGTTATTACTGAGTACAGAGGACTAGATCATTTACAATGTTCCTATTTTTAATTGGTCCGAAACCAGAACCAGAACTAAACCAGAGTTTTCTGAACGGTTTTTTGCCAACACTATTTAAAGTTTCCGCCAAACTTTTCGTGCTGCCAATATCAGGTCGGGCAATACCACTGAAAACCACATCCAAGCTATACGTATACGACCGAGTAGTTGAAACAATCAGTTTTCGTTGAGTTTGCACTCACAACTTGGGAGAAGCAACGTTAAAGTTAAACACTCTGTTCTCTCTTTTTCTTTAAACCAATTTAGAGTTCTTGTATCTGCAAGGTTGTGATTCTACGGACCACTGATTAATCAAGTGCCTTCTAAAGCCAATCCAAAAAAGACTAGAGGGAATTACTTGACGCTCGAACGAAGTCTTTCAAGAAAATAAAATCGGAATTTCAATTTCAAAATTAACTAACAATATACCGGAAACATTTTCCTGTTTTCTTAGATAAAACCAAACAGGAAAATTGATTTTATTGGCGGTTCTTTTCTTTTAACTTTATTCTCAAAGTAGTCAAAGCCTATCAAAGATTCCCCTTCAAAAGAGACTATATGACCTTTGAGTTTGTTTCGGCTGTTTCTTCTCAGAGTAGTCAGGTACGAAATATCGGCCCCATCTAGTTTTAAAAATGACGTGTAAAAGTGTTTGTAATAACCTACTTGCAAAATACTACTTGCAAATAAGCTCTCTTACCTAGTAAACAGCCTGAATTCAACATCAGACTCGTACACCCATCCGAAGCCCCAAAAGCGGGTCTCGTTGACCGTAGGAGCTGGAGGGTACATCTGCACGCTGGCCAGCCACACCGGGTCGTATGGCGTCGGTGCATCCCAGTCCACCGCCGACACAACTGCTAGGACAGGAGTAGATATTGAACAACGCTTACGGTTCTTTAGTCAAGTCCCACTCATTTGGGACCATTTAATAAATTGCTGTTGAATATTATCGATTGAATGTGCATTTATCTAATTGGCCAATATACACTTGTAAAGGCAACGTTAACAGATAGCATATCATAAGCAAATCAGCCTTCTCCTCCTAAGGTGCCGCCTCCACGAGCGAGTGAATCGCGGCGACTTGACGTATTTCTATACGAAAATATCGCCGCGATTCTCGCGCTCGTGGAGGCGGCCCAGCGTGCCGATGGCAATCTAAATTGAGTTGGCCCAGAACTGAGCTACTAGTTTGGCGTTTTCGGTAGCGTCCAAGTTCTTGTAGCGAACAAACAACAGGACACGATAATAAATGCCCCATCGTTTGTGGAACAGCACCACATTTACACTACAGGGAAGAGTCATTAATTAGTCTCCACCTGAGCAGGTTTTCCTTGCTGCGGCCAACCTGGGTCCGGCCTTAATGTCCCCACATGCAGAGCAAGGACATAGGACAGGAGACTATCCACCACACTGGCCCAATGCAGACTGTTATGATATGATGACACAGTCATGTCTGCGTATTTTTAGTTCTTGAACAGACTGGTTTCCTCACGATGTTTTCCAAAGCCGATTCGAGAGCAGTGGTGATGAATAATAGTAGAGATAATACCTACGGCCGTCCACTCAGCTACCACCGCTGTTCTAGTTTATTAATCACTTCTTGAGAGATACCATATAGGCAATACAGAAATCAAGCTACAGCATAAAAATAACAAGTATGTAATGTATGATCTCGCAGACTATTCTTAGATAAACTTACTACTCTGTCAAGAAAGTACCGGGAAACGATCAATAATACACAAAATGTCTGTTATTCATCCAAATTTATTTTATCACCTTCAAAGTATGCTCCTTTAGAAACGATACACTTGCGCCAACGAATAATCCATTCATCAAAACATTTTTTAAACGCTGCTTCCGGAATTGAGTTCAGTTCTCGCCGCGAATTCTCCTTTATGTCTTCTATCGATTGAAAACGGGTGCCACGAAGTGGTAATTTGAGTTTAGGAAAAAGAAAAAAGTCAGCAGGAGCCATATCTGGTGAATATGGTGGTTGCTGGATGGTATTTGTTGAGTGTTTGGTCAAAAATTCGTTCACAATGATAGCCTTGTGCGAAGGCGCATTGTCGTGGTGCAAAATCCAAGAATTTTCTTTCCACAAATCTGTCCTTTTTCGTCGAATTTGCTCTCTTAAACGCCGCATAATGCTCAAATAATATTCTTTATTTACCGTTAGACCTTCCGGTAAGAATTCAGAGTGCACAACACCGCGATAGTCAAAGAAAACAGTCAACATGACTTTGACTTTTGATCGACTTTGGCGTGGTTTTTTCGGTTTCGGTTCAGTTGGAAGGCGCCACTCCGAAGCTTGTTGACTAGTTTGCATGTCAAACTCGTAAACCCACGTCTCGTCACCAGTAACAATGCGTTTCATGAATGTTGGGTCCGAACTGACTCGTTCTAGCATGTCCTCAGCGACTTTCATGCGATTGAGTTTTTGGAGAAAATTCAGATCTTTTGGGACTAGCCGAGCAGCAACATGTTTAATACCCAAATGATTAGTTAAAATGGTACGGATCGACTCGTGAGATACAGAAAGTTCGGCGGCTATCTCTCTCAGAGTTGAATGGGGATTTTCAGTCACTATTTTCTTCACTTTGGCGATGTTAACTTCAGTTGCAGACGTTGACGGCCTACCAGAGCGAGGCAAATCTTCCATCACATCTCGACCGCTTTTGAACGCTTTGAACCACTCATAAGCACGAGTTTTTGATAAAGTCGATTCACCGTAAGCCTTCTGTAACATTTTCAGTGACTCCGAACACGAAATTCCATTGGAGATGCAAAATTTAAGACAAACTCTTTGTTCGATATTTTTGTCCATTATGAAATTCGCAATACACACTATATATGATATTACTAAAACCAGCACTGTATTTAATATAAATAACAGATGCAACTCAAACTCCGCGCCAAAATGGAAAACAGTTGTGCCAATCTAACAACTACAAAAAATCAAAAATTTGAATTTGGAACCATAAACAAATCATCCATTCCCGATACTTTTTTGACTGAATATTGTCACTTACGGGATATGTCAATGCTTACGGGATATCTTCCGTGATTAGAAATTGTTATGAGCTCCTGATATTTCGACGCTGTTGCAAGCGCCATGAATTCTTAGATATTTCATCTATACTGAAATCATGTTTAGATTCAATAACAAAATCGTCTAGCTAATGTATGTACAGGCACCAGCACATCAAGCTATCCTAAACTGTCAAATTTTCCCAATTGAACATGAAACTTTTTCTTTTTTTTTGCAATAAAGTTAAAAAACTATCAAAGAAATTTGACTTGGGGTAGCTTGATGTGCCGGCCGTTGTATTTATTCCCATCATCATCTGCCTAGCCTATTCCCAACTATGTTAGGGTTGGCTTCCAGTCTTACCGGATGCAGCTGAATACTAGTATTTTACATGGAGCGACTGCCTATCTGACCTCCACAACCCAGTTAGTACTGGGTAATACAATACCCCTTGGCAGAATTGGTTGTCGGACTTTTTAGGCCACTCACTGCCTAACGACTGTCAAAGATCTACAAATGACAGCCGGGACGAACGGCTTAGCGTGCTTTCCCAGGCACGGAAGAAACTCGGTAAGTATGCAATGGGTGGTCCCATCCACAGATCAACCTAGGTAAGAACGGCTTAACCTAAAGATCGTCCCGAGTGGCTGTTATTATTTAGCCACGAGCTCCTCCGCTGTATTTATTATTCTCATCTCATTTAATTTTAGTCGTAAACAGCGACCAAATAACTCAGACAAAGATAATGGTGTCGATTATTTAGGCTATTGCTATCTTTTTCTCTCTAATAGAACGAGGAAGAGACGGACGTAATTTAGTGCTGTCAAATTTAGTTAAAACTAATATATCTATACCAATGAAGGGTGCACGTAAAAACGTGTCGACTAAAAACACGGTGAAGCGCAAGACATAAACTAGTTTGAGATCTCTAACTTAGATCATAGCTATAGCCGTCCTTTTCTCGCACTGCCTTTTAGTAAAAGATTGCAATAGCCTAAATTAAGTTTAGTTTGTGCACAACAGAATCAACACCAATATCAAAGTATTCTTAGTCGATACTTAAAACTAGCAATAGCATTTCGCTTTGGACTCAGGGGGTACCTACTAGCATTTCGCTTTGGACTCAGGGGGTCAGATCAGAGTCAAACTAAGTAGGTCGGGTGGGTATATATCTTGCTTGGAAAGGATTAACATAATGGTGACACCATTCAGATAAACACTACGTGAGAATTATGAGAGTACTAGGTTATGGCACGACTTCGTCTGCATAGTTTACAGGGATAAAAATCTCCATTCTATAATCTATTAGTGTGCCAAATTTCATCCAAATCTGTTCAGCCGTTTTTGCGTAACAAAGATACAAACTTTCACATTTATAATATCAGTATAAGATAGCTATAATAGGTCATAAAACCACGTATGATGGTATGTTATGTAGGTATACTATGAGTAGCCTGTACGTTATGACCATGCAACTCTACCTAGCCCCTTGGGAAATACAAGCGTTATGT
This sequence comes from Xestia xanthographa, assembly GCA_905147715.2. Taxonomy (NCBI): domain Eukaryota; kingdom Metazoa; phylum Arthropoda; class Insecta; order Lepidoptera; family Noctuidae; genus Xestia; species Xestia xanthographa. The sequence continues at coordinate 21,531,066 of LR990642.1, read as the reverse complement.
GTAAATACAACCTTTATCGCAGACATTTATTTTTGTGACAGATTTTCGTTTTATCGAACAAGATTTCTCTAGACGATAATAATTCCTAACACTCAATGATCTGAAACTTATTCATAACTTTAATGCTGATCGAAATTGGTTTTATTTTGCGTTAGGGAAACTTAATAGGCTGTTTTAATCTTAAATCTTTCCCGATCGGCAATTAATATTTTGCTATGTTATAGGTAAGTAAATAAGTTATTAATTTGGTTAAAAGTTAAAGTTAAATTTTACCTACTTTTGTTTTCCCTATTGGAAAATCATTAATGACCGTTTTCTATAACTTACTTACGACGTATAACTATTGGTTACGCCTACTTCCGCTGTCACTTGTATCATAGAAAAATCAAAGAAAGATTTTCTGTGACGTTTTGTTTCTAACTGGTCAGTAAGCAAAATGTCAAACAGACACAGACAGCAACCTACCGAAACCGGCTAGTAAGTTATTGAAAATGGCCGTTAGATATCAAACGCTACTTTCAGTTTTGACTGGTCGACGAGAAACTACAGCATATTATGTAGTTGGGAAAAAGCTAAGCAAGATGATATACAAGTTACATCTTACACAATAACAGTTGCGTACCTACAATTATGGTGAAAATTGTATGTTAATGTGTTTTTCATACCTAAGTATGCGTGTATTCGTGTGTTTCACTTCTCATGCCCTGAAAGTGCTTATTTGTGATATAGGCTGCACAAAATTTGATTTTTCGATTTTTCAAGTGCATTAACGTATCTACTCATAAATGTATCTATAATAAGGCAAAGAAAATGAGCCATACATCCAAACACAATAAGAAGTTCATAGATAGAATTTGTTATTTTATAATATTTACTTTAATTTATTTGCCTTATAAAAGATATTTAATATTTAAATTCAAGTACGGTATAGGTTATTTAATTTAGCCGTGTGGTATCCGGCAGAGTAGAATAGAACCAACCCATTACACTCACGGGTGTCGTTTAAGGCGACTAATGTCTGAGGCAGAACACCTTGCGCCTCCGTAGACCAGAGAATGGGCAGCAGCATTTTCTGTTAGTCTTTCATCACTGCGATCTCCAATCCGCCTGCCAAGCGTGTAGATTACGGCAAATTCCTCCCATCATGGGAGTGGCTTTTGTCCAGCAGTGGACGTTATGGGCTGTTGTTGTAGGCTATTTAATAAATTTAAGAAAATTATTATTACAAAATTAATTTAATAGTAGTCTGTATAGGTCTGCAACCCAAGCCTAATATCAAAGTCGTAAGATGTAAAAAAAATAAAGCGGCGTTAAGCCGGGAAAAACAATTTCCTTCAGTATTCAAAACTGTAAGTACTAATTTTACTTTGAATTTTAATTAAAGAAATGTTATGTTATACTACTGTTCTATCAGCCCTCGCCTAGTCTCGGATAAAAATGGTTCGTTTTGTGCACTTGTTGTAAAATCTACTATTATAACTGTGTGAAATATTGAATACAAATTCCCCTCAATACTCAATCTATCTTCAAAAACAACAATTTTCGTAACTCGTTATCAATAATTCAAAAGCGTGTTAAGTTGCTTCGTTAATTTAATAGAAGTCAGTCAGCCTTCCCAATATGGTCTTCAGGATACAGATTGTTGTCCTCACTTTAGCATTCAATGAATGCTTGAACATTTACTTCACCTACAAACACTGTGAAAGTTTAATAGCTCCAAACAATTAACATTCACTGTTTGATTTAAAGACAGAACATTCATGTTGCTTTTACCAATCTACGGAACCCTAGGGAATGTCCGTCGAGACTCTAAAGAGGTCACAGGCTTAAAGACTGAAGCTGCAATATTTATATTGCCGGTTACTGAATAGCGTAATTCAAGTTTAGAACTCCTGAAGGGACTTGGGCGGAACTTTATGAGACAGAATAATACAATCCTACCGAAAACATTTTCAAGTAAAATGTTGCCAAGACGAGACCATTAAATGACTCGCACTGTCAAAAAGTTATCAGATATCATGTAGAGCCAAGCTTCTATCTATGTATAAACGGCCTAACTCTACAAGGTCTAACTTCACAAACCCTACACACCTTAGTCAAAATTTGTGGCTTGGCCATTTCGCTACAGGGCGTAAAGTGAAAGGTTTATCCACTGTTCATTACCTACTTTTCTGTTATACTTACAATAGTTCTTGTAGTAACGAAACTAAGATGTAGAGTTTGTGAAGTTAGACCTTGTAGGGTTAGGGCGTGTAGAGTTAAAAGCTTGGCTCTACATGAGATCTGATAACTTTTTGACAGTGCGAGTCATATGGTCTCGTCTTGGCAATATTTTACATAAAAATGTTTTTGGTGGGATATTACTTCTTTTTGTAAGTTGCATATTTTATTTAAATTACATTCAATATTTTTTTATTATTTATAATAACAAGGAGTCCCTGTATCAATGTTCAGACCTCTAGCGTCAAAATTGCGGAAGTCTCATACAAACTTCCATCCCCTAGTTTTAAGGGGTTGGGCGATAAAAGTTAACAGTTTTATAATGTTTTTGTTGTTTTGTACTAATAATAGCTTACCTACCGCTTTTTACGACATTAGGAAATACCCTAAGAATTGTGTCAGTCAGTGATGAAATCAGCGTTTTTAGATAGGTATCAATAAAATCGAAAGTCCTAGGAGCTATGCAATTAAAACTTTATATGTTTAATAAATTGAGGGAGGGAGGAGCTCGTGGCTAAATAATAACAGCCGCTCGGGTCGATCGTTAGGTTAAGCCGTGCTTGCCTAGGTTGGTCTGTGGATGGGTGACCGCCCATTACATACCGAGTTCCCTCCGTGCCTCGGAAAGCACGTTAAGCCGTTGGTCCCGGCTGTCATTTGTAGATCTTTGACAGTCGTTAGGTAGTCAGAGGCCCAAAAAGTCTGACAACCAGTCTTACCAAGGGGTATCGTATTACCCGGTACTAACTGGGTTGTGGAGGTCAGATAGGCAGTCGCTCCATGTAAAATACTGGTATTCAGCTGCATCCGGTTAGACTGGAAGCCGACCCCAACATAGTTGGGAAAAGGCTAGGCAGATGATGATGTTTAATAAATTGATAACATATCCCGAGAATTTTTTACTCCAAACAAACCCAAGTTAAAGGGTTCAAAAAAACGACGAAGCGCTTCGAGAAAAGGTAGGTAGTGCCCATGCGCTTCGCTTGGCTCGTCTTGGCGGGGGCATTACCGTGCCCCTAGATATAGCCTATTAAAAAAGGTAAGGCAAAAAAAAAAGCGACTGAGTGAACTGCAGCCGGCTGACATCAGTTGAACGGAGCACAGATTTTGTTCGCGGTGTGTTCTCTTTACGTAGTAGTAATAGCTCAATGACATTCAAGGAAGTAAGTTCACAAGGAAGGAAGTTTGACTGGTTCTCTTTCCAAATCAGAAACAAAAAAAGGAACCAAAAAAATAAAACAAATTTTTGCAGTCACATTTGGACCGTTTTTAGGTGATGTCAAAAGCCTGCATGCTATTCTTGGTTTGTATCAAAGTAGGTCCAGAGTTCAATCCCCTTGGGCTTACCCATTCCTAGTTTCGACGAATCAATGCCAAAGTAAGCTAGCTTAGCTTAGGATTAGGTGTACATTTTAGGCAGGCGTATTGAATTTGCAAAAAAAAAACATGCCTAAAATTGAAGCAGATAGAATACAAATAATGGGCACTGTAGACTGTAAAGAAATGTATGTATTTATATGTTCCACGAACCTGTAAACAAAACGAACAGCAACGAAATCATTCCAACTCCTCTTCCTGGTTACCAACACCGGATTCACTGAGACCACAACCAACTTTCCACACATCGAACAAAACTTTGCTGAACTTTGAACTGACTAGAACGCTCATTTTGAAGCTAAATCTAATTGAAGGACCGGCACCGAGGGCTCCCACATTTTCACTGCCCGCACGAAACAGAGATTGAATTTAAATTTACGTAGCGGTATCGGGCTCCATTACGATTCATAGTACGATCCGCTGGCCAGTCCATCGATCATATTAATCAAACTGGACCTTATTAACATTGCATACGGCATCCTGAGGATTCTTCGTAAAACGGTGACGGGAGAAACTTTGAAACTTGAGTCATCTATGAATAATTTTAAAAGGGAAATTTTAATGGAAATTCGATGACTGATCAGAGACCTGTTTAGAACATCGATACCAATGATATTCTAATAAACATTTATGTTATAGGTACACCTACAAAACCACCGAAAAAAATGCTCCGCGGGGCAGAGCCAGCTCACATACACGCAGTGACGCAGAATAAAGGCAAAACGACCCAATTGGCCCGTTTTCGAGTCTTCACGATTGCGTGCTCACAACATATCTGTTTTATAGAATATAATTGATCGATAAGATAGTTGTAGGTAGCAATTGTTGGATAGCAATTTATTATTTGGCGTGTAGATTATTATTCCTAATTTCTTCAACAGCGCCGAAATATCGGGAACTCAAAACAAATATTAAGTACATAAATATGGTAAATATCCCGTTTTCAGTGTTAATGATAGTGATCATGTGAGTTTAAAATTAAGTACCTAGGTATAGCTGGCGGTTAGTGTGAAACACGTTCAGCCATTTAGTTTTAAATTATTATTATTATTATAAAATGCGGGACCGAGTTCTACAATAAAAAAAAACACAATTTTAGTATATTATTAGCTGTTACCCGCGACCTTCGTCCGCGTGACACTAATATTGAATATATTACTTATGGTTTTTTGTTAACATTTGTAGGGTTTTAATGTTTTTGCACAGAGCCCTAATCCTTTTGCTAAAATAAAAGCCTAACTTAGGTACCGTCAAACCTTACAAGATTGCCCAAGCACTCTTAACTTTGCCCAGCACGTCACTTTTCACAAATGTTTAAAAAGCCGGCAACATTTTTTTGTTGTGCTTATTATTTATTCAGGAAGAATTTTATATTTATTTATTATTTATTTATTTATTTATTATTAAACTTACACACTATCTTTACAGGCGTCCCCAATACGATAGTGATTATGTCTTGGGCAACATTACGTAACGGACTCTGCCTAATGTCACATATGTCGGCTGTAAAATCGTGTCGAAATTGATAGTTTAATTTGCGGGCCAAAACACGTGTGAAAAACTTTCATTAAAACTCGATTTCTAATTACAGCAGAAAATTAAATTTTAAACCACTGATAGTTTGTAATAAATACACAACGAAGATCGAATATACAAAGCGAAATTTCTCTCAACATCGAAAATATGATGGTGGGCAATGTTAGATGAGTTTTTCAGAAGTAGTTGTTACATCTTTGCCCACCAAAATATTACCGTTAGGGTTGTCACCTCAACGTCAAATTGCATCACAGATAAACAGGTACTTTTAATTATGTAAATTTAGCAACGGAGTTTCAAGAAAAAAGAAAAACATTTGGATCGAAAGTATACAGAAATGTCACAATATACCAGTAATGAATAGCACAGAAACACTGTCTTATTTTCTTGATATTATTATATAATATCCTATGCAAAGAACAGTGCATTTAAATGTCGTGTAGCACAATCACACATTAAAAATATTGTTATTTTTTTTAAATAAGTTTAATCAAAAATTTTCAGCAATTTGGACAAAGTTGTACGGTTTGACGGTACTCCTTAAAACATGAGCCAGTAAAAGTCACGTCAAAATCGGTCAAGCCGTTTCGGAGACACTTAGCTACATACTCTTATCATCGATTTTGATAATGTAAACGTGTTTCCGTTAATCAAAAAATCGGAGCAGTCTTTGGGGACTGCCCATAGAAGTGAAAACAAAAAGTACACAGGCCCCGCCCCAGTCGTAGCACTCTGGTTATGCCCCGCGCATGCCTATGTGGTGCTACGCCGTAGCGGATGCTACGAGTGCTAAGAACGGCTACAAAGCGTGACCGCACGTTACGTTACGTGACGATGAGTTCAATGTTTTTCCTTCACCCAAAAAGTGCTCAACGCGCTTATAGAAGTTTTCACTTCAAAAATCTTCACATAGAATCTTACGCACAAGTTGAAGGAAACTTAAGTTCACACCATAAAATTCACCATTTTAACTTTGATTATATCATTTTAAGTATTAAAATAATTACTCAAGTAGGTACATTTATTTATATACTTTGCCTACTGTTAAAAAAAAATAAGAAATCCCCTTGAAGAATAAAATTGTATTACCAGATTTATTCTTCCCTTAGGTGTTGCTAGAAAAAAAAAAGAAGCACGACTATGTGTTTTAGTTGCTTGAGTTGCTTCTAAAGTTTCTTTTTCGTTTTAGTTCCTATCTTTGCCGCTTGCTCTGATACGCTTGCTTGGTAAGTTGGTATTCGCATTTTGCTTGGCCAAGCCAAAGACCTTATACTTAAACTAGACTGTGCACTATGGCGCAAAAACCGGTCCGCGCGAAAGAGCTCCCTTTGGTAGTATGTCCCTTTCTAATGAGGTAACAACCAATGAGCAAACCACCATCTTGCATTTAGTGCTACCAGACATTTAAGTACTGCAACAGCAGTACAAAGAACATTAATACTGAGTTAACAAACTCAGTATTAATGTTCTTTTTTTTGTAATACTACGAACTGATTATTAATTATATGGACTATAAAAATATTGATATATTATGTTTTATTATTTAAGAATTGTTCGTTTTGGTAAAATATAAAAAATAATAATATTTAATTTTCTACCATTTCTACCAAACCCTATGGTTAGTTGAGCTGGCAAGATGTCAGACAAGGACACACTACCAGCGGGAGCCCTCTCGCCCGGACCGCTTTTAGCTAGCTACCGCTTTTAAGAAAATAGCTGTCCTATGAGTAAGGCAATAGATCTCATTTTAGCTAAAAGGTCTTTGGGCCAAGCATCATGGCCTTGCTCGCTATCAAAAGTACTCTGTGCTCGCTATCCAAAAAAAGCAGTGTGATACAGATAAAAAATCCCACTCCAAACTTCGCAAACTTCCGACGGTTCCGACTTCCGTCCCGTTCTTATAATATTATTGACGTTTGACCTAACTTGTGTTCGTACGTAAAATAAAATCAATTAATATTTATAGCGTATCGGGGCGTGCGTTAATAAGGAAAAAGAAATCAAGTAGCCATTATAGCTGAACGCAGCAGTGATACAGATAATATTTCATACAAGGTTAATACGGGAATAAATACGCACAATGGCACTAGCCCTTGAAAGCACAAAAATCTTGGAATTTTTGGAACTTGTCGGACGTCTGAAGGTAAAAGATTTTCAATATTTTAGAAATTGTGATTTTTCTCAGAAGGCTATCGATCTATTTCAGATACTAAAGAACTAGCTACCTGCTTTTCTTGCATCTTTTATGTATTTGCGATTTACGAAGTCATTTCAATGTTATACCAAATAATTTATTTCAGTAGTACCTATAATATTAATATTTAGGATAACTGCTATTAGACACAAAATCCATTATTTCCGTGAAAAAATGTTACACTCAATTAAATTTCCTATCGAGAATTGTATTCTTTGCCCTTGCTTTTACTAGTTTTTGTTTAATTTGCAGCATGTAAAGAGGACTGGCTGGGTGATATGTGACATAAACGAGTGTGAGTCTATTGCTGGCCACATGTACCGCATGGGACTCATGACCTTCTTGCTCACTGATGAGAACAACCCCACCAACCTTGATAGGTTTAGGTGTCTCCAAATAGGTATGTAAATGCTGTCCTTTGTTGTATTATTTCTCAATATTTTTATAGCAAAGGCCTCTAACCCAGAATTCATATTATTTTTAATGGATGTATACAAATCTTTTTGTCCCAGAAGTTAAATTCTTATTAGAGAATAACTTGGAAATCTTTTCAATACTTGGTTGCTGTAACAATAATGTAAACATACTGAAATTAAAATACTGGTATACTGGCATCTGGTTAGACTAGATGCCGACTCCAACATAGTTGAGACTAGATAGATGATTATGACTGAACTAATTTATTGTTTCTATGGTACCTAAATGTCTCAATTTTGCTTCATATATTCTTTCAGCTCTTATCCACGACTTGGCAGAGTGTATAGTTGGGGACCTTACACCACACTGTGGAGTCTCTCCTGAAGAGAAGCATCGGCGGGAAGATGAGGCTATGCAGAAAATTGCAGAACTCACTGGCATTGCTGGCGACAGAATGTATGACCTGTACAAAGTATGTATCAATAGGAAATATATTTTGTTTTTATTTGATTAATTGAACAGGTAGTACAGTACACACTCGCAGTGACTAGGTGTTCCTCGCTTTTTGTCCGCCCTCTGTCGGCTCACTAAAGCAGATAGCTGATTATACAGGAGTAACTGTTAGCTGTAGCTGTAAGAGCAGCGGTGGCCCAGTGGTGGCGGCCCCGACTTACGAACAGTAAGTCGTGGGTTCGAACCCAGGCAGGCGCATTACTTTGTGTAATTTATTTCATCACCGCTGCTCTCAAAACGGTGAAGGAAAACATCGTGAGGAAACCGGCATGTCCTAGAACCAAAAATTCGAAGACATGTGACATCTACCAATCCGCACTGGGCCCGCTTGGTGGATTATAGCCCATTCCCTCTCATAGAGAGGAGGCCTGTGTCCCAGCAGTGGGAACATTAATAGGCTGATGATGATGATGAACTGTTAGCTTTAGTCATTTTTAGGGTTCCATACCCAAAAGGAAAAAGGAGGACCCTATTACTGAGACTGCTGCTTGACTGTCCGTCTGTCACCAGGCTGTATCTCAGTGATAGCTAGACAGTTGAAATTTTCACTGATGTATTTCTGTTACCATGCGCTGTAACAACAAATATAAATTAAAGGGGGCTCCCCTACTACGTTGGTACGGAACTCGTCATACGTGAGTCCGACTCGCACTTGGCCGGTTTTTTTCCATTGGTGGCTGTCTGGATAGAAGAAATCATCTATATAACTAATAATTATTATTGTGACTATGTATTTGTTTGTTTCTTTATAGATTATAATGGGTAGCCAGAGTTTTCATCATAAACTAAAGTGTTCAGGTTAAATCTTGACTGTGGATCTTACCTATCTAAAAATGCATCCTGATATATAGTGCACTACGGCAGTATTGATTACAATGAAGTAATTTCTTTAAACAAGATAAGATAACCAATAAGTACCGGGTATAAATAAATAAACCGGGTAATAATAAATTGCACTTCATTATTCACGGTCATTGTAGGTACATGTTGAAACATGTAAAGATAATCATATCTTTACATGTTTCAACATGTACCTACAATGACCGTGAATAATGAAGTGCAATTTATTGCATTGTTAATTTTTCAACCTCTCATTTCACTTTAGCGCTAGCAAACATTCAAAACAAAATGCTTCCCATCTCTGCCCACCAGAGACTAAAGAGCAGTAACAGCCCTTTTGTGATTTTTCGTTTTATTAGTGATTCTGAAAGCGGGTTTCTTAAGCTTTCTATTGAATTAACTTACTTATTTCTAAGACTATTAGAATGGTTTTTATTTAACAGTTTTCACTTACTGCAAACGAAAAAAATTAACAATTTGGCGTGATTTCCCAACTAAAATACAGTATAAATTATACTGCAGATTAAATTTTAAGGTTTCATAACTAAAATGCAGTAAGCAATATAATTTTACAGTTCTTTAGATAGTTTTATATTTCTGGAAAAAAATTAAAAAAAAAATTAATACGCAGTAAAATTTACCGCCATACAAGCTATTTTTACTGCAAATTAAGAAAATACAATTTATTGTCACGAACTCCCAACTAAAATGCAGTAAAATCAAAGCTTGTCGCATTTTAGTTGTGAATACTTAACATTCTTTTATCATTATAAACTGACTAACACGCAGTAAAATACAGCATTACTGCAGATTAGTTTGGATAGCATAATGACACAGATATGATTATTCCTAGCTAAAGTGCAGTTAATGTTTTAAACATAATAGTTATTTATGCAACTGTTGTATAATGAGGGGTATTAAAACACGAATGTGGGTTTATCACACGAGGCGAAGCCGAGTGTGATAATAGTATCACATGAGTGTTTTAATACCTAATTATGTACAGTTGCATACAAGACTTTATCTACATCCATGATATGAATCCTCCATAAAAGGTTCTGAAACCATAGGGTGTTGCAGTGTTCTAAGAAGTCTATGTAAATTCATGGAAAGTTTAATTGCTTGTATTTACTACAAACAAACCGTGTATAGGTAGTAATATAATTATTTACATTTTGTATTGTTCAATTATCAAAATTCACAAAGCTTGTATCACTCATTTTTGTAAACAACAAAGTACATCTAATGCAATACTAATATCCAAATGTCGAACAAAAATGGCGGGATACGACGTGAATTCGAATTAACCTATAAGTTTTTTTTTTTATTACGGCGCTGTGGTAGTGAATCGCACGTGCTAGACGTTCGATTCACTACCACATTCGATGTTCTTTTTTTAAAACGAGTTGCATAATGAAATTCAGTACAACATTATAACACCCGTTTGGGTGTTATAATGGTTATTAAGACACTGGCTGTTTTAATGTTGGCCATAAGCTAACTGTTTCAGATACCTTTATAGAGGATTTATAGCATGGGTGTAGATAAAGATACATTATGTTATATATGTTAATATTAAGAGAAAACTGTCAAAGGAGGTTGTGCATTCTGCGCAGGGTCCTTTATTAATTAGATGTTTTTTTTTTATTTTTGATATGTAAATTTTACATAAGTGAGTTGAATTATTGTGATTAAATAATAAGAAATAAACGGTCTTTAAAATGTGAACTAGCTATTTTTCTTACTGCACTAGTAAATTGAACACTTTTTTCTTAAAAAACTAACTAAAATGCAGTATTTTTTTGACCTTACTGCATGTTAGTTGGGTTTCTTGACAAAATAACTGATCCAAACGCAGTAATAGGGCTTTTTGCTGCATTTTACTAAGTTTAAAATGGTATTTTTTACAAAAAAGGCTATGCAGTAATAGGCACCAAAAAGAATAAATGGCCATAATAAATTCAGTTATTAAGATATATTTTTTTTATTGCTTTAACGTGTGAACCTATGCCTTTACAACCTTTCTGCATTCAAATTTTTTTGCTTATACGTTCTGTTGATTTTTTAAAATCAATTCTTAACTTTAAATGCGTTTTATTCGAAATCGTGATTTGTTACTGCACTTTAGTGTATGGTGGGCAGATCTGTTCTGCCTACTGATACTGCTAGCCTGTGTCATCCCTCAGTTCCCACTGCTGGTCACAGGCCTGTCCCCATAACTTTCAGATTTTTTGATCTAGGGAAAAATTATTTTTATTTTGCAAGTAGGTTTTTACAAATACTTTTACACGTCAAGTAGATGGGGCTGGTGTTTCTTACCTAACTACCCTGAGAAGCAACAGCCGAAACAAACTCAGAGGTCATAGTCTCTTTTGAAGTCCATAATGTGGACAACTCATTGTTGGTTTTGCCCAGTTTTTCCCGCCATCTTATATGTTTGTCGTAACACCTTCTGGCTGTGTCAGGGCTCCACATAGTAAGTATTGTGGTCCACAGCTCAGCTGTATCTAAGTTCATAATAATTATTATAATACTTATTGTGTTTCAGGAATATGAGAACCAAAGTTCACCTGAAGCCAAATTCGCCAAAGACTTGGATCGCTACGATATGATACTGCAGGCTTTTGAATATGAAAAACGTGAAAATACGCCACAGAAGCTGCAAGAATTCTTCACTGCAACTGAGGGAAAATTCAACCACCCATTTATTAAAGATTTGGTCACAGAACTTTATAAACAAAGAGAGGAGTTTGAAAAAAAATGCCTAACAAATGGACATGCATAATAATAGCAAATTTTCTCTTCCATGCTGCTCATTTGTTCTAATGTTTATAATGCTAGCATTGTTATCTAGCTAAGCTAGTTAGTATTATATTTGATTGCACAGAGTGAAAGGAACAATATTAAATTGTGCACTTCTGCAGCCACTAATGCTTACCCAAGTGTGACTCATTTGAGGATAATAATTATTTGCATAATATACCTACCAGTCCTGAATCATCATGACCATTTGGTTACTGCAGTGCACATTTAATAAGTTAAATTATTATGCCGACAAAGAGATATAAAATACTTTTTGTTTGGTTCTCTATAGAGACCGGATTATATGCAACTTAGAATAGTAAAAAAATATGTATATAAATGCAACAAAAGTAGCATAATATGCAACATAAAAATTGAAGTAAGTACTACAAAATAATGTACTGTGTGTAATATTCGAGTTATTATAATTTGTTTATTAATTAAACAAATTATCAATAGCACAGTTAAAATATGAATCACGTTAAAAATTTAAAATTCTTAAAATGGACTTTATAGTTATGGACATAAAGTCCATTTTAAGAATTTAATTTTTTTAACGTGATTCATACTAAGATTCTGCGTGGATTCTGCTAAAGCGGCCATTTTAGACCCCCAGTTAAAATATAACGTATGTATGAATTAATGTCCAAAAAACGCATGATATGAACATTTTTGCTAAAATATGCATTAACTCAAATAGCCAGCATCTGCATATAATCCGGTCTCTAGATAGATTATAAGGGATTTAGTGTAACATGTTTTAGATATTTTAGTAGTAGTTACTATTATAGATTGCAAACAAAAACATTTTATTTTTAAATAGGTTTATATTTTTTTGGTGTCTAAATTTTATGTTCCTTAAATTATTTTTGTTTCCCTCATAAATATTCGAATATACACAGTGTTACTAAATTAAAGGCTAATTTATTGGTAGGTACTTAAATATTTTAAGTGTTTATTATTCCATTGCATAATTTTAAGTACTTATCAAAGTTATTTTACCAACGAAGTTCTAGATAGAAGAGTTACAAAGTGATCTATTTTACAATCATTGATTTTTTTATTATATAAGATCTTGAATGGCGTACCTAGTATTAAAATGAAAAATATACGTATTGATAAAAATACTAAAGATTTTCTAAACCATTTCTAATGAGTTAGCAGTAATTATTACTTTAGATCTACCAAATATCATTCCCACTAGTCAATAAATGACATCAAATAATTTTAAAATATTGCAAGTGTTACAACCATCTTTCCTATTTTATAAATAGTAGATTTAGTGTTTATTTTTATAGATAGGTAGTACGTATATAGTTACAAGCAAATACCTATATTAACTTGGATGTTGTTAAGGTGAATGCTTCGACCAGCCCGCGAAATTCAAATTTTCTTACGTTTTTGGCAAATTGCAAGCCAGGCAATGACTTTGACCTTGAAAAAATCGTTTCTCGACCTTTATGAACTTGGAGGGTTGTATTGATGGTTTTGATGATTATAATTCTGTAACTACATACGTCTTACAATCGCGTCCAATATTTTAATCAACATACAACCTAGCACTGGCCTGCAATTTGCCAAAAACGTAAGAAAATTTGAATTTCGCGGGCTACCCTGGAGCATCAGCCTTAACAAGCTTCCAATAAGGATCGCAGATACATGGAAAAATGGATCATCACAATCAAGTGGTGGTCATGATGAGGATTTCGACCAACAACCATTGTAATTGTTTCCTACAAGTTCCTTGTCCCATTTGCTTGACAAGCACCCTAACATCGTCCTCTGTTTATTATTTTTGCTTGCCTAAACCATTGTAATTGTTTCCTACAAGTTCCTTGTCCCATTTGCTTGACAAGCACCCTAACATCGTCCTCTGTTTATTATTTTTGCTTGCCTAAAGAAGCTTTTAATATATAATAATGTTAATAAGTGTGCCATGTCTTGCAAGTGTGATAGTGTTTTTTCTAATAATATCTAATTATTCTTATTAATAATTCAAAATATTGTTCCCGCAGCCTACTTACTTAAATACACCTTTTATATAATTTGTTTTTTATTTACTGGATTTACAAAACCTACCCAAACTTTGAAATCTAATTTAATTAATTAATTAGAACAGACACTTCCAATATTCAAATATATTTATTTATTACTTTAGGTAATACTTAAAAGCAGAACGATGGTAGATCTTTTAGATATAGGATCAATTATTTACATTGCCAAGGGAATTAAAGCGAATTAGTGTAATGAAATTTACAAAGCTTAATAAACTTTATGCCAATTGGGTAACATATTTAAATGCACTAAGTACTGCCCAAAAACCAGTTTGTGAGACGTCCTAGGAATTGCAGGAAATTCTTGCTGATAACTAGCAGATACAAGATACTTCTATCATCACTTTACACAACAAGTTAATTTATTGTGCTTGGAACAATTTCGTTACAAAAATGTGCTTCCATTCCATGTCAATATTAAATAAATAGGTAGGTAAATAAGCCTTAGCTCACCCCCAATACTCGGACATCACAACTTCAATACATGTTTTTCTGTATTTATTTCACATTACAATACAGCATGAAATTTGTCTTAATCCAAAAACCGCATTAACTGAGATTGACTAAAATAAGGTGGTGGTCGACTTGAGACAACTGTTGCATATATTAGTTTTAAAGAATAATTGCACATTTTAGTCTTGCGTTGGACTTTGTAGTGCTAATGGAAATCAAATAAATCACAGGTCACTTTCCAATGACAAATCATAACACAGTTTGTACTTTTAAGATTTTATTGTACAAAAAATGGGTAGTTGAGTATACATACAAACCTACTCAGTCAAATTAACATTAAGATCTGCATAAATGCTATGACCTATTGCGACAAAATCTGTTCCCAATTTGCCATTGGAACTGTGATTGTTGAGTCACAGTAACAATTTATAACTCATCAGATCATGCTAGCTCAAATCCTGGACACCCAGCTTCCACTTTAACATAATAAAATACTTTATTATTTGGATTTATAGTTAAATTAGGCTCTGTTTAACGAATTTTCTTTTAAATGTTATTCTAGTTTATAGGATTGCCTTGAAATCACATAAACAATTTCTGCTCTCCACTGACAAGCTCAAAACTTTATGGAGTACCTATACATAATTTGGAGCAGTCGAAGAAAATTTTCAATTTTATATAATATTAATTTCATTAATTAAGCAGTTTGTTTTTGGTTATTCATATTTGCTGCTTGTTGTTCCTCTTTTTTTCGTTGCTTTTCTCTCATTAGTTCAGCATCCCTGCAACAAAGATGAATAAATAGAATTACAATGGTGTTGATGTCTTATTTTGATCAATCCTAAATCACTCACCAACAGAGGTTTTACAGTTAGAGAAGTAAAACAACAAGGATCTAGTGTATGATCTTAGTCTGTCAAAGAGGCATATGTTTGCTAGCCAACTATGACAATAATTTTCAATTTTTACTTTGATCAATTCAGTCACCTAAAATTATACAGGATGGAATTTTTCAATGCGACCGGGAGGGAAAGTGCTCTAAATACTGGCGATAGCAAATTGTACTCAAAGGAAACATTCCTTTATTTTTAAAAAGAAACAAATCTACATTCACAGATTTCTAAAATTCGTTTGCCACACTCGAGAATCGAACCGACTAAAATTCGAAAAAATAACATCCTGTCTCTTTTTGACATCATTCGGTAGGGTCAATCATAATCTCTTACAAACATGATAGATTAAATGAAAGGAAAACCATGAAATCTAAAGTTATAAATTCAATAAGATAAAGCACTTTTATTCTAAGGATGGACATTTACAATCGAAGAAAGAAAATTGCAATAGTCATTTTAACATCACTGTAGTCAGATGGACCTTTCAGTAAAAGTCCCAGCCCAGCTTCACCCAGCCCAGCAGCCCAGGCCAGATTTTCCCATTGAATTTTTATGTTTAGTTACCTAGTTTAGTTTTGGTTTTATTTTTGAGTTTAGGTTTTCCCTTAATTTCATTAATCATGTTTGTTAGAGGGATTTGATCCATATTTAGTCGGTTCAATTCCCGAGTGTGGCAAGCGAAATCTGTGAATGCAGATTTCTTTTTATAAATAAAGGAATGTTTTCTTTGAGTAAAATATGCTATCTCCAGTATTTAGAGCACTTTCCTCTATGTGGCATTGAAAAATTCCACCCTGTATACAAAAATGTCATTATTTGAGAAAGCCCATGACAGTAAACTGGGAACACTATGCAAAACTAATCATAGAAGCTGTTAACACTCTTGTTTGTGTATCATCCTGAATAAATATCAAACCATCTAATGGTTGTGATTTATATGAAATTTATGTTCAGAGGTTATAAAAAGTACCTATGTTTCCGTTCTTGTAAAGACATACCAGTCTTTTCATTGGCATTCTTTTTCCTTTGCTGTTCTTGCTGTTTCTTTTGGTTTTTGGCGCGAGCCAAATCCCTCTGGTTTCCACCTGCAAAAAAACAACACTTAACTGTTTAATGTGCAGAGAAATAACATGATTTCAAGTCCAAACAATAGCATGCTTTAATTCTATCAATAACACGCGAAGTGTTAATTATGGTTCAATAGAGCGGATAGAATCAATTTTCATGATACAAAGCAAAGCGTCACCCAAATATGACTCGTGTCATGGATATAGCGTTGACCGTAGTCTAATCTAGAATGTTCGATGAAATTTGTCCTTCCAGGACCATTCTGAATAAGATTGACGAGTAAAATAGATACACTCGGTTTTATTTTGTAATGTAAAAGTTGTAAACATGAATTTATGTGTGTCACTGTACTCACGGGTCATCTCGAATAAATAATTATTCAACGCTAAGGCAAGGTTGATTTGTCGAAAGTCGCACGCACCAAATTTTTTGTTGTTTGCGGTATGGAAGACCGGACGATACGCTAGCCCGGCCGAAACCTAGGACAACGCACCGCCTTCCTTACCAATACGAAATAAACTTTGAAAACAACTAAAAGATAACGCTGGCTCCTAACAAAATGCTTCAGCCAGCTGGTCACAACCACAAACAAATTGTCAATGAAGCTGTTTTTTTTTTTTAATAATAGCTTTTAAAACCTGGATACAGCATCTTTTAAGATAAAGCTGGGATCAGGCGCTTGTTAAACTACAGAAAACATGGATGCGCCGCAAACTTTCTTTGATTTGTGCCTCTAATCAAATGTATTTTAGGTATGTACATATAACCGATGAACCAACACGGTAGATTCAGAACTCTTAAAATTTAATTGATTTCCTCCTCGGGTCCGGAAAGAGAGGATAATGTAGACTGCTACTGTAGAACATCGTTGATAAATATTTTTTTCGTGGCCTGCAACGACGCGACGCCCCACCTCCCTATGTCAGGGCAACAGTTTCCTGTTAATTTGGCCCACAGTTTGTCCGGCATGCGGCAGACATGTCATTGTCTGGTCCAGTCGCATTTAAGATGGGCAGCCTCTAAGAAGGAGATGGCAAGACGAACTGGACAAGTTATGTCTAAACTGGAAGAAGGACGCGCGGGTTCGCGAGAGATGAGAGGTGTGGTGGTGGTAAGGTGAGCGTGGAGGGAGGTCTTTGCCCGACTCAGCAGGCCTATTACGTATCTCAGTTGAAATGATAGTAACTGGGCTCAGTGTCCATCAAATATCTGTCAAAAAGTTAGTTTCGTATTATGTATGAACAGTCGCGATCAAATATACCATCCAGAGACATACCATCCAGACGACGAAAACCTATAGCCAGCACCGACAGATCCATGTTTTAACCGTTCGTTGATAGATATTTCTGTTTTTTAGGTCCGTACCTATAAAGCAGTATTGATGGAATTGTCGATAAACAAGCTTTAAATATCAGAAGGTGTAAGAATGAAGTGTTTGAGTACATTCGTAAATTGACATAAGACGAAACCGAAAACCTCTTAGAGGTACAACATTAAATTTTACATACTCACCCTCGTACACACACTCACACATCTACAACATATACAAAAGGAGGTCACCACAACACTCCGATATTTTTTTTATTTTTTCTTTTATTTTTTTTATTTGCTCATAAATGATTAAAACTATAAGTAATATAATATATAATTAAAGCCAATTTGAACCTCAAGCTTATAGATAAATGTATATTTTTAAGGAAGAGCGCTGTTGACAGATATTCATTTATCTAGTTCAGACACAGATGTCTTGTCGAATTTCTGTTTATCTAAGCTCCTATAGGATAGTTTTTATGTAATGTATGCACTTGTATTGAGTTGACTAAAACATTTATTATTATTATTACCTATTAATATGACGTCATCGGTGCCCATCGTAGCTGATAGTCACCGTTGTTAGAAATCGCAATTATCGCAATATTGTATAGTCTGTGACAAGTTGGCAGCCCGCCCTTATATATGATATATACTGTGTGTGTCTGTTGAAAATGTAGCTCTGTGTAATAAGAATATGTCTATGAAAAGAATAAGAAACTAATAAACCCATTGTATGAAGTCGTCTATCATTAAAAGGTTATGGGCACCACAAACGTTTTGGCGCAATTGTCTGCGGAAAACTTCAATATCTGGAAATTCAGAGTAAGATGCATAATAGAAGAAAAGCAATTGTTGAGCACGTTGGACGAGGACGACCAAAATGTCGACAAGAAAAGTGACTCGCGAGCCAAATCACTCATTGTACAATGCATCACCGACAAACACTTGGATCTGATAAAAGATGCAACAACAACAAAAGAAATGTTTGCCACGTTGTGCTCTATTTTCGAGCGAAAATCCATGGTAAGTCGAATACATAAAGGGAAAAAGTTATTCACCTTATAACTACAAAATAATGAGAAATTGGAGGAATATTTTTTGAAATTTGAGTCTATTATTAGAGAACTTGAAAACGCAGACAAAAAACTTGATGAGGAAGAAAAAATTACTTACCTTTTGTTAGGACTCACTGAAACATATAGTACTGTGGTAACCGCACTGGAAACAATGGATGAGAAGTCTCTGAACCGCGGCTGAATTGGATCACAGCCAGTAACTTTACTCAATTGTACGCGCTCGGCTGTAATGACCACCGCGCGCTGTTGGCATAATTTGTCCCAAAACTTTATTTAAAATATCGACTAATTGTGCTCGGTCCATGTATTCAATGCTTTATTTATAATCTATATAACATTGTTGAACGACGACGTACCAAAAATCACAGCTCTACTCCATTGACAAGGAAAGAACTGTAAACGTCAGAAAAAAGCGCGGGAACCCCGAATTGGATAGGCGCCTTTTTTTTAAATATTTTATTTAACTTGGACCAATTACTTACTTTACTACTTTTTCTCAACTTTTTCGTCATGGGAAAACGGAAAAAGAAAAAGACGAAGGAAGATACGGGAGGAGATAGTACATGGGCTGATGAAAATGATACTTCTGAGGAGTCAAGTGAAAATGAAGATTTTAATGATGAAAGGAAGTATAAACCATATTATATTTCAGATTATAACAGAAGATATCCGGAAGACTCTATTCTAACTGATTATATAGTATTCGTAGAATCCAGTGATGAGAAAAGATCTATGGGTACGCGGGACATGATGTCTCTGTCGACTCAATTCAAAAGATTTAATAAGGGCATAAGGTTTCTACAGACTATTAATAAATATAAAATAGGTGTGCATTTCGAGAAACCCACTTTAGCGAATGCTTTTTTAAACAATAAAACTTTTCTGATCGATTATTATCTTAAAGCGTCGATCCCAGCAGCAGGTACAGAGGTGACAGGGGTCATTACTAATGTCCCCACGAACATTTCTAATTTCAAGATTTACAAGCTAGTATCTACCTATAGAAAAATAATATGTGTTAAACGCATAATGAAAAATATACGATCTGACACAGGAAGCAGCAGCTTGCAGCCGACAGGGGCAGTAGCAATCACGTTCGCGTCGAATGCGCTGCCCGACTACATAGACCTGAATGGATGGCGATTTGCTGTCAAACAATATTATTCCACCTGTGAAACAATGTTACAACTGTCTCAGGTATGGCCACCTTGCTAAATATTGTAAAAATTCTGTGAAATGCTCCATATGCAGTGGAAATCACACATACAAAGACTGCAGCACTCCAGTTGAAAAGGCTATATGCACACATTGTAAAGGAAATCATATAAGCATCTCTGGTCAATGTCCAATTAAAAAACAGAAAATAAAAGAAAATCAAGCAGCACTTAACAAAAGTATTTTTGCTGATCTATTTAACAAAGACAATTTTCCTGAACTTAAGAAAAAGAACTCAACAGATGTTTTATTGTCACTATTGAATAGTGATGATATCTTAAATATTATTTTAAATTCTATCACTAAAATAATTACTCTTAATAAAGCTCAAGAAAAAACAATATCTTCCCAGCTAATAAAAGATGTTCTCATAGATACAGTTAAAGCAAAATAATTTTTTTTATTTTTTTTTTATGGACCAGTTAAATGTACTTCAATGGAATGCACAGAGTTTAATTAGTAATCGTTTCTTATTTACACAGTTTCTGTATGAGAATAATATACACATTGCTCTTGTCTGTGAAACTTGGCTCAAGTCACGACACAACTTTAGGATAATAGGATATAATATTATAAGACTTGACTCAGGTAATGATCACAATGGTGTAGCTATACTTCTACATAATAAGATTCATTTTCGTATTATTGATACCTTTTCTGATGATTCTATTCAAAATATTGCAGTTCAAATTACTTATGGTAATAAACAGTTAACATTAGCCAGTGTTTACAGTCCTCCTAACCCACCAATTAATTTTACTAAATCTAAATTAGATAAATTAATCCAAAGTCTTCCAGAGCCTGTATTAATTGCAGGTGACTTCAATGCACATAACACCATGTGGGGGTGCTCCGCATCAGATTCACGAGGCTCTAATATTCTTGCAAGTATTGATGATAATAATCTTGTTATCTTGAATGATGGTCAGATGACTACTGTAGGTTCTCACAGATGGAAGCAAAGTGCACTTGATCTCACTTTAGTATCTCCTTCATTAGCTTCAGCATGCAATTGGCAAGTGTATGACGATGACTCTCTTGGGAGTTATCACTTTCCTGTAATCACAAATATCACAGTTTTTAATGACAGCTTCCAAGAAACAACATCCACAAATAAAATTAATTTAAAACTAGTTGACTGGTCTAAATATAATATTACAATAGCTTTTCTTATGGATACTTATAACTTCAATTACTCTAATCCCTTGCAATGCTATACTGATTTAGTAAAATTAATTAAACAAGCTATGCATATGTCTCTCCCTTATAATCAGGTTTTCAACAATCAATCTTCACAGACAATTACCAGATTTAATAGAAGACCACCTTTGCCTTGGTGGAATAGTAAATGTAGTGAAGCTGTTTTAAATTGTAAGAATGCTTATTTGACCTTTAAAGCTGATCCTTCAGAATCAAATTATATAAAATTTAAAAGGTTACAGGCTGTTAAAAAAATCATTTTAAAAACTGAAAGACAGCTTAGCTGGAAACATTTATGTGAATCTTTTAATCGCTCTACACCAATATCTAGAATTTGGTATTATATGAAAAAAAATAATAAAACATTTATACACAATAATACATCTGTCATTGACTCGAGTTGGGCTAATGAATTTTTATCAAAATACACTCCAGACACAGTTGAATCACTGCTGAGTTCCCATTCATGTAGTAATACAACTGTCTTTGATTATCTTTGTAGGCCTTTTACTTTAAATGAATTTAATTCTGCTATTAATTCTAGAAATGATACAACATGTGGCTTAGATTCTATTCCATATAAAGCTCTTAAACATATGAATTCTACATGTAGAGAAATTACATTGAACATTTTTAACAGCCTATGGTCCTCATCCCTTATTCCAGATGATTGGAAAGTTGATTGTTTAGTGCCTATTTTGAAACCTGGCAAAAAGTCACACAAAGCAGATTCTTACAGACCAATTGCTCTTACTTCTTGTATGAGTAAAATATTTGAGCAACTTATAAAGAGTAGGCTAGAATTTTATATAGAAAGCAATTGTCTTTTACCATCAAATCAATTTGGTTTTAGGCGCGGAAAGTCTTCAAGGGAAAGTATTACTCACCTTCAATTGGATATTTTCAATTCTATTAAGAAAAATAATGTTTTGATTGGTGTATTTTTTGATATTGTAGGTGCATTCAATAATGTTAATCATCACATTTTGTCTGTAGAACTGAGGTCTCTCGGTATTCCTGAAAAAATAGTTCAATGGGTGTTCAATTTCTTACATGGCAGAAAAGTATTTGTTAAAGTTAATAATAACACCACAATTTTAGGTCCAAGACTTAGTTTTAAGGGTGTATGTCAAGGAGGGATATTAAGTCCTCTTATTTTTATTTTATACATTCATAAATTAAATATTATTTTAGGATCTAATTTAGTAATTTATGCTTCCGGGTCTAACATAAGAGATTTAGTGTCAACTTTAAATGAATCATTGGGAAAACTCCATTCATATTTTTCTTATTTAAATTTAGATATCAGCACAGAGAAGAGCAAAGTTGTTGTTTTTAACAAAATCCGTCCATTTAATGTAAGATTACTCTATGATAACTCTATTTTACGTATTGAAAGTTGTGTGAAGTTCTTAGGCATAATTTTTACAAATAATCTATCTTGGACTAAGTATGTCAATTCCATTGCAGACAGAGCTTCTAGGGCATTTAATGCTTTAAAGGCTCTGGCTGGTACAAGTTGGGGAGCTGATCCAAAAATTCTTTTGATGCTATATAAATCAATAGTAAGGAGTCACTTTGAATATGGCTTCCTTTGTTTTGCTTCAAATAAAAGATTAGTGGACAAGTTAGATGTTATTCAGAACAAAAATTTGAGGCTCATTACTGGGGCTATGAGAACAACTCCTATTGTTTCTTTACAGGCTGAATGCCTTATACCTCCTCTTATATTAAGATTTAAATACCTCAAATTCAGATTTCTATTTAATATTATTTCTTTGTCAAATCATCCCCTCTTTCGGAAAATGTTGTCATATTATAATAGCCTTTTACCTATTAGTGAATCCGCTCCATATATACTTCATAATTTTTCTGAAATTATACAATATGATCAGCAATATACTATCCACAAATCAATTAATACTTTGCCTTGTTATAATGGTGCTTATGACAGTAAATTTGGTAACATGTGCATCAATATTGACGAAACTCTGAGTAGTAAAGAGGAAGTATATGAGCTACTATCCAGATATTCTGAATTTCGCCACATATACACTGATGGTTCAAAAAAAGAGACAAAGTATCTTGCGCATTCTACGTACCACATCTTAAATTTGGTCGTGGTTTTCCACTTCCGACACCAGCTAGCATATACACTGCAGAATGCTATGCAATTGTGGCTGCACTTCATTTTATTGTGGAAAATCCAGCTGTATCATTGAAGTGGTTGTTGATCTCGGACAGCATGAGTGTTCTGAAGGCATTACAGTTTAGAACTTTAGACGCTAAAACTTCTTTCATTATTTATGAAATCAAGAATTTATGGTGGAAATTACATGAAGAGAATATTGAAATTAAATTCTTGTGGACTCCTTCACATATCGGTGTCACAGGAAACGAAAATGTTGATTTCTTGGCCAAAACTATCGTTGATACTGACATTGACAGTTTATGTTTATCTGAAGTTGCCATACCTTACACAAATTTTTATTCAATACTAAGAAAGAAATTAAAAGAAGAATGGAAGTCTTATTGGGCAAGTATTTTGGAAGGTGGAAAAGGCATATGGTATGCATCAATAAATCCCGAAATCTTATCAACTCCCTGGTTTTCTCGTAACAAGGACTTCACCAACAGAAAATTTTATTCCACAATATGCCGACTCAGATTTGGACATTATCGTCCTCTCCGCAGCTAAGCGCGCGGATTTGCAAATACCGTAACCGCTCACATGCAAAAATTTTTGCAAGTTTTCAAAACATTTTCTGCCCGATCCGATAAAAACACCTGTAGCTCAAAAACTACAAGTCCTAGAGCAATTACAAAAATACTGTTGTCAAGCTGATTAGATAAGGAATCTACTTATCTAGAAATCAAAATGAAATACTTTAATTATATACTCCAAGTCATAATGTATAGCAAAAAATAGTTACAAAAACTGATATTTCGCTAGAAATATCAGTTTTCTCTTAGTTTTTTATCCATTTTAACATTAAAGAAATAAACTAGACTATATTTCCTTTCCAACAAGACCACAATCTCATTTATAGCTCAATAGCATCATATCTAAATATACTTATGAAACTAGATACTCACTGTTTGTTTACATCTGGGAACTAATTTTTGGCAGCCGGTGTTGGATGAAAAAACACACAAACCCACATGTTTTTTGGTGTAGATAGTTGAACAATCTAATCACCTCACTAATTAAGCACTGCTTTTCCCATTTCACACACGTTTTAGTCACTAAATCACGTATTTCTTCACACAACACAATCACTATAGGTACATATAATAACTACTTTTTCACGGGCGAAATATTGCAACTTCGAGATTCCAAAACGAATTTACGTTGACAAAATAATGAAGCACAGTTCTCAAGGATAATTTTGATATATAATAGTATCAGCTACCATTAAAAATACCAGAGTTATCACGACATTTGCTGCGGAGGTAAATTCGAGTGTTCACCGTCTGTCAAATGAAAGTTGTTTTTTTTTTTCGGCAAGTTGTCTATGGAGTAGTGTTGCGATGTTCGATTTTATTATTGAGGAATTTAGTAACGAATTGAACACAGAGGTATAAAATCTAGAGGAGACAGTTTTAGACGGTTTTTAATGCAGTTTTTTTTTAGGCGGGTGCGCGCCATACAAATGTACTAGATAGCTATCAAGTGTAATGCAGCCATAACGCAAATGACCCAGATAGCTGCGGAGAGGTTAAATGCACATCTCGCACGAATGAAAATTATCTCATCACCATCTTGCAATCATTGTAACTCTGAGTGTGACCAAACCGCAGAACACATAATTTTCACTTGCCCTGCTTTTACAATAGAAAGATTAATGTTGATTGAAGATTTAATTAATATTTATGGAGAATCTGAGTGTCCCGCGTGCCCTCAATGATATTTTACGGAATACTAACACCTACATACCCTTATATAAATATATATTAAGAAGTGCTATAGAAATTTGATTATTTTCTATGACTACGGATACGACAAACAAATACCTATAATGGAAAAATATTGGATATGACTGTTATGAGACATGGCTTATAGAGCCTTTAGACTTTGAATAAATTAGACATGGCTTTGTCCTTATTTGGAAAAAACAAAACAGACATGGCGTTGGCCTTTTGAAATTGGACAAATCAGACTTGGCTTAGATCTTCAAAAATACAAGGAAAATTCATTGGAAAATTCAAACAAGACTAGGCTGTATGGCTCTGTTCCTTTGCCTGCCTTTTGGCGAATTTTATAAACAACAATCCATTGACAAGTTGTCAAATGAGCGTTTTCACAAAAAAGTGTACCATGACCGAATTTATTGTCGGATTTTAAATGTGATATTTTCGTTGTTTTTTTTATTAGAATATAACTAAGATGTATTGTAATTTATGAAATGATATTTATTTTCTTCATTATTAATCTATTTTACGAGAAATCGTAAAAAACTGACTCTGTGGAAAAAAATGTCAGTTTTGCGACTATCTTAAAAGCTAAATATCTTACAACTTTGAAAAAACACACAAATTCTAATAATTGTATTTTAAAGATAATAATATATATATATTTAAAACACGACATAGTAGTGAAAAGCTAATAACATGTGAATGTCAAGCTAATGTTAAGTTCGGTTTTGCCACAACTGATGTTAGTAACCGTTATTTTTTCGATACTGTAATGGTTAAGTAGTTTCACCGGGACACTACATTATTGCTTTCGAAATAAACATTGCTATTTTAAATATTGAAATTAAATAAATTGTACCCTTTCATATTAAGAATTAACAAAAACTAAGAAATCCCTCGTCGTAAAACACAGGACAATCGCAAAACTGACAGTCCATTTTTTTAACCTAGACAAATAAACGATACCCACTTGTTTTAAAAAATAACCCACTATTCAAACAGACCGACATACATAATAAAAATCAGGAAATAAAAAAGAACTGTAAATTATCCTAATGTAAACCTGGTGTCGGTTTTGCGACTTTGCGTGTCAGCCTGGTAGGTCACGGGATAAAATGTCGCAAACCTGACGTGACGTTTATTCCCTTATTATATATTCTGAACTGTATTCTAATATAAACATTTACACTACATTTGTTAATAACGATATTACGATTACATTATTAAATTATTAATCTCATAAATATCGTGGAATGATGTAAAGTTACCGGAATCAGCAGTTATTGTGTCTCAAATCCGACACAAGAAATCTTGACGTTCGTGACACAACAAAATAAACACGATGTTTTGTACTCGGTTTCGTGTCACAACTGGTTCTTTTTTTATAATTCGAACGGTGGATTGTAAGGGTTGCTAGTTTAGAAATGAAAAAGTCCTTATTTATTATTTAAATAGCAGTTTTAGCCGTGACAAACCTGTCATGTCCGGTCGGAATCACTTTTTACATGTTTTTTGGAAATTGAATTGTGGAAGTGTGTGTTTAAGGTTTGAATTAAAAAGTACCGGAGACGATAGAAGACTCAGAGTTCTTTCAAACCGTACCAAAAAGTCAATGTATCGCCATACAAAAATTTTTCAGAATAGCTTTTATCATCGAGAAATTCGAGTGGGGGACATGTCAAATATTGACTTCTTGCTGATTAAAATTGGTCATTATTTTAATTGCTCTATTTTTTTTCATATTTGTGGCATTTCATTTACTAGTTTATAATGTGTTTAGTGCTTACAGTTATTAAAATATTCACCAGATCATATCATATTTTGTTAGTAATACTTCAAACACAAGGGACAACCGAAAAGTGGGGGGTACACTTTTTTGTGAAAACGCTCAAATAATAAAAACACAATTACGTCAACAGAGCGCGCCATTTCTTGCGTCATCGTATTTGCGTTAGTGTCACATTTCAAGTTATTACGAGTTACGTATTTGTTATTGGAATACAGTGTTATACATTAAAATGTTCGTGAGAAGTTGTACTATCGTATTATGATAACACAAATTAGGTTCCAAATCGCGAAATTGCAGTATTTCGCCTGTGAAAATGCAGTAATTATATGTACCTACAGTGATTGTGTAGTGTGAAGAAATACGTGATTTAGTGACTAAAACGTGTGTGAAATGGGAAAAACAGAGCTTAATTAGTGAGGTGATTAGATTGTTCAACTATCTACACCAAAAAACATGTGGGGTTGTGTGTTTTTCATCCAACACCGGCTGGCAAAAATTAGTTCCCAGATGTAAACAAACAGTGAGTATCTAGTTTCATAGGTATATTTAGATATGATGCTATTGAGCTATTAATGAGATTGTGGTCTTGTTGGAAAGGAAATATAGTCTAGTTTATTTCTATATTGTTAAAATGGATAAAAAACTAAGAGAAAACTGATATTTCTAGCGAAATATCAGTTTTCGTAACTATTTTTTAGCTATACATTATGACTTGGAGTATATAATTAAAGTATTTCATTTTGATTTCTAGATAAGTAGATTCCTTATCTAATCAGCTTGACAACAGTAGTTTTGAAATTGCTCTAGGACTTGTAGTTTTTGAGCTACAGGTGTTTTTATCGGAACGGACGGAAAAAGTGTCAAAAATTGGCTAAAATTGTTGACACAGCGCGGTTGGGAGTTTTGACAGCTCGCGCGCGGCACTGCGCAGAGGCCACATGTGACTGTTCCTAAATTACCCTAGGCTGATAAAATTTTCGTTTTTCCCAATACATGCTAATATTAGTATTTTGGTCAGTTTTCCCACTAGATTTTGTTAAAGCGAGATTGCTGGATGAAGAACTAAAGAACACAAAACCAAATGAACAAACTGATGGCATAGCATTCAAGTCTAGTACAATAATATGTTATAAATGTAAAAAAGAAGGACACAAAAGCTACGAATGTCATTCAAATAGTGGAAGAACAATGAATAGAAATTACAGAGGAAGAGGTTACAGAGGACGTAGCCGAGGCAGAGTGTACCATCAGAGCCAAAGTCATGCTGTAACTACAGAGCCGGATCAACGGGAATTTTCTTTTCTATCAAGTACTGACAATCATTGTAACTTATTTGGAGGAAATGATCAGAATATAGAGTGGATTATAGATTCTGGATGTACGGAACATCTTATTCAAGCTAAATATGAAAAATACATGAGCGAAATTGTTACACTACAACAAGAAATAAAGATATATATTATATATATATAAGATATAAGTATATATATATATATATAAATGAAGATTTTGTGACAGCCAAGAAGCAAGGAACAATAAAATTGATGTGTAATGGTCATAAGTTAACCTTGAGTGCTCATAAAATAGATAATTTATCATTTAACCTTAACTCAGTTAAAAAGATAGTGCAAAATAATTGTAATCTTCAGTTTTATCGGCATGAAGTAAAAATTCGCAAAAATAATTCAAAAGATTTTATTACAGGGTATTGTAAAGGAAAACTATTTATCTTAAAAGCATCTTTATTTTCAGAACATAATTTGTGTGGTCTAGTTCAGATTCTTTAAGGCACAATAGATTAGGACATGTTAACAGATACAGTCTAAAACTTATGCAGCTTCCTGTCTCTAAGAAGCAATGTGGACCATGTATGATTGGTAAGTCAACTCGTCAGCCATTTCCGCAAAATCTGAAGTGGAGGTCATCCTGTATTGGTGAACTTCTTCTTACTGATGTAGCCGGCGGACCTGCAAACATAAAAGAGATTAATGGAGAACTATATTATCAGGTAATTGTTGATGATTATTCACATTTTGTAGTAGTTTATTTACTCAAAAGTAAAGATGAAGCAACTCACAACTTAATTAGATATATAAAAAATATTGAGAATCAGCAAAACACTAAAGTGAAACGTATTAGATGTGACAATGGTGGGGAATTTAAAAATAAAACGATAGAATCTTTTTGTATGGAGAAAGGAATAAACATTGAATATACTCACCCTTATTCACCCCAACAAAATGGAGTTTCTGAAAGCATGAATAGGACTTTGTATAATAAAGCAAGAACACAGATGTTAGAAACAAATCTTCCAAAATACATAAGGGGAGAGGCCATAGTAAGAATTAAGAATTAATTATTTGTGTAAAAACATGGTACTTAAGGTCTTATAGATAGTAGCTTCGGCATATCAATTAAATAGATGTCCCTCATCAGATATTAATTTCCAGATACCAGCAGAAGTGATGTTTGGTTCTTTAGACTTGAGTAGACTGCGTGTTTTTGGAAGCAAAGCATGGGCTATTCAACTACCAAGAGGAAACAAATTTGATAAGAGAGCTCATGAAAATGAGAATGGTAGGATATGCACCCAATGATTATCGACTGTGGAATCCACAAGCAACAAAATTGTAATATCAAGAGATGTAAGATTTGATGAGGAAGATATCAAATACAAACCAATAAATGAAGAAACAGAGAAGGAACACAGATATACTTATGATAATGAAAATGACACTATAGGATGTGATACGAATGAAGATATTGAAAAAGATTCGAATACTAGATGTGACACAATTGGACAAAAAGATAGATTTGACAAAAACCAACAAAGAGATAATACTGAAAGCAATTCACAGGCAAGACCGCAAAGAACAACTAGAAGACCAAACTACTTAGAAGACTATGAAACGAACTATGATAATAATAATGAAACTTACTATGAAAGTATTGAATCTAACATCGCATACTGTTTAAATACCTATATTGACACTGAACCAATTACCTACAATGAAGCGATTAAAAATTCAAAATGGACAGAAGCAATAGAAAAAGAACTAGATGCTCACAAAAAACTACAAACATGGGAAACTTCTATATTACCAGATGGACATAAAGCTATTGACACTAGATGGATTTTTAAGAAAAAGTCAGATGGAACAAAGAAAGCCAGATTAGTAGCTAAAGGCTATCAAGAAAATAATACCTATGATGTTTATGCACCAGTTCCAAGAATGTCTACTGTGAGACTATTAATAAGTATATCACTACTAGAAAATAAACCAATAAGACAGATGGATATACCTACGGCTTTTCTCAATGGAAATTTGGAAAAAGAAATATTTATAAAATACCCAGAAAGAGTTAAAGAAGAAAAAGGAAAAGTATTGAAATTAAGAAAAGCACTTTACGGATTAAAAGAAGCGCTTTCTTTCTATCTTCATATCGTATAAAGTTACATAATCTATTTTACTTGACGTGATAAGTGTCTACCATGGGTATTTTTTACAGCTGTTTATTTGGTTATAAGTGTTTTGGTTTACTTGCAAATCCGTTTTTATCTGATTTTTGAAACCATTTAATTCCATTGGTTTAAGAATACCAAATCAAAAACTAATGTTTAAACTTATTTATACAAAGGTCTCTTATTGGTATTATTTTCAATCTTCTGCGTTGAGCCGTTTTCGAGATCTGGGAAATCCCAAAACGTTACCGCAGCAAAATCTTAAATAACTCAAGAACCATACCACACACAAATTTTGCTATTTACAAACATTTACTACGCAACAAAAGCTATCTAATCATGTATTTGGTTCCGGGTTGAACGAATTTTTGAAAATCGATTTTGCCAGGATAACGTTTCAAACGTTACTCCAGCAAAATGTGTTTTTCTCAAATAACTTTAAAACTACAATTCACACAAATTTTGCTACTATTAAACAAATTGCTCCTCATGATACACTAATTATTTATTATGGTCTCATCTCTCAAATGCACAACATTTTGCCTGGGTTATGCACACGACCCTTTCTGTGTAGGTAGCTGGAGTCGAGAAATCCCGCCGTTTTGCAAAATTCTGCGCACTGTGCTTACAGAAACACCTAAAACCAACAAAGCATGTTATGTACCAACTGAACTCAATGTATCAGATATATTTACAAAACCACTATGTGAGATTAAGCATAACAATTTTTCATCTAAACTGAATATTGTGTAATAATATAATTTAAAATTGTAAACATAAAATGAAATTAATACTTAGAATTATTAATTATTAAAAATACTTAGAATTTTTTGATTGGTGATATGCAACTTAGAAAAACATGTAATAGTTTTAACTAATATAATTTGTATTAGTAATTGTTTGCAATGTTACAAATATGATTACATTGAAGGGGGGTGTTAGAAATCGCAATATTGTATAGTCTGTGACAAGTTGGCAGCCCGCCCTTATCTATACTAATATTATAAAGAGGTAACATTTGTTTGTAAGTTTGTATGTAGGGGGTAATCTCCGGAAGTAATGAACCAATTTTAAAAATTGTTTCACTGGTAGAAAGCTACATTACTCGTGAGTGCTATAGGCTATATTTTATTCCCGTACTCCCACGGGAACGGGAACTACGCGGGT
Source organism: Xestia xanthographa (assembly GCA_905147715.2). Classification (NCBI taxonomy): domain Eukaryota; kingdom Metazoa; phylum Arthropoda; class Insecta; order Lepidoptera; family Noctuidae; genus Xestia; species Xestia xanthographa. The sequence goes on along the minus strand of LR990642.1, from coordinate 21,499,560 downwards.
GAAACCGCGGGACGTCAGCTAGTCTATGATATATACCGTGTGTGTCTGTTGAAAATGTAACTCTGTGTATTAGGATTAATATGTTTAAGAAAAGAATAAGAAACTAATAAACCCATTTAAAGAAGTCGTCTAGACCATTAAAAACCGTAACTCATTTTGACAGACTCTTTCGTTTCGATTCTTCTAATATTGCGATTACGTACGCATAGTGGACATCAAATTGATGACAGCTGAGTTTGAAGTGGCTTTCGTGAAAGACGATACACCGTACCCGGGCTGTTGGTCACCGTAAAGTGATATTCACTTTGTGTACTAAGTACATATTTTGACATTCACGGTTGTCATCAAAGTTCGGTGTACAACCGAAGCTTGATAGTCACTGGATATCGGAAAGATACGTAATAGGCCTGCTGGACTGGGACAGAGCAGGCTAATAAAAAAAAAACATAGAACAAGGTTTTTTCAGTTCTCGTGAATTCTCACTGGTACGTGGGCACAATACGCGGTTTGGAAGTGGAATTGCGGGCACTGGCCCGATATAAATCACTGTTACTACCTAATAGAAAACAAAGTCGCCCGCGTCTGCCTCCGCATGTCTATTTATTTATTTAAAATAGGTGCACCAACAGTACATACATATAACATTATTGATAAAAGTAGGTACACTTGCTATGGTTCTAATGTACGTACCAATTATAGGTGTACACAACATTTTTAGTATATTAAAGCTACTTTGCTAAAAAGAGATCAGATAACAGACTTATACAATAACAGACTTACAATAATAATGTGGAATAGACAAAATAACATAATAAAATATAAAATGTCTATACATGTCTATAAAACTACGCAACGGATTTTGATGTAGGTGTTTTTTTTGTTAAGAGTTGTATACTCTTTGAAGGTGAAGCTATATGGAACCTTCATGAGTAGAATGACTATTGACAAGCATCAAGAAAAATAATAAGATGTCTGTCACTTCTTTAAAATATTTCTTCCTAGAAAAATGTGTAAAATATAATTAAAGTTATTTTATGTCATTTAAGCCTCTCCTGGTTTTACTTTAATATGGTAGCAGAGCGGTGAGTTGCCTGAGGGTGAATTTTATGGGTGGATAGCAAAGTAGAGTAAGAATCTTGAATTTTACGTAAAAGTCGATCTGTACCTAAGATATTAGTAAAATTTACGATCGTCATCATGCAGTCTGTAGCTGGGGCAAGGATCGAAATAAATAAATTCGACGGACAGAATTGGCCTACGTGGAAGTTTATGATAACAAGATTGCTTAAAAGCTATCCTGGTACAATTGATGTCATAAAGGGTACAACTAAAATGCCCACTCACCCAGGAGCATTGGCCACACCCGAAAAGTTAGAAACATTTAAAAAGGAGTCAACAAATTTTGAAACATTAGACAATACTGCACAGTTAGTACTTTCGTCAAACATGAGTGAGGATATGTTGCACAAAGTAATGCGATTCGGTACAGCAAAGGACATGTGGGATGAACTTGTGAGGCTATACGACGGAGCTACAGAAGATAAGAGCTACGACCTATGTATGAAGTTCTTCAGTTACCAAAAAGATCCTGAGCATGACATGACCACACATATATCTGCAATAAAATCATTTTTCTACGACCTGAATACTGAATTAGAAGGAAACGATTTACCAGTAATCCTAGTAATTTGTAAGATACTGGATACACTTCCGGAACAGTATTTTGCATTTAAGTCAAGTTGGCTTTTGATAGCAAAACAGGATAGAAACATTGAGAATCTGACGATACAGTTATGTGCCTATGAAAGAGCGCTACTAAATAAAGCAGAGTGTAGTACTAATGTGAAAGCTCTTGTAGTAAAATCTGAGAAGAGTAAGAACAACTTTAACAAAAAGCAATTAAAGTGTAAATATTGCGGACAGGTCGGTCACGTAATCAAAAAATGTCATAAATGGATTTCCGACGGGAGACCACCAAAGAATTCGACCAGTAGTGTGAACAACATGAATTTAACAATTCTGTCAGTTGAAGATACAACAGAAGCAGATAAAAATAGTTGGTACGTAGACAATGGCGCAACTAGTCATGTTACGAATAGGTCTGACTTATTTGAAAGCTTTGAATATTTTCAAAATAATCACACTGTTACTACAGCATCTGGACAGACAATCAATGCTATTGGCAAAGGAACAATACGTCTCAATGCTGATGTAAATGGACGAGTCGAACAGCTTCTTTTAAAAGATGTATGGTATATTCCAGCATTACAAAGAAATTTATTTTCAGTTCTTGCTGCTCAAGACAAACTACAGAATAGTATATTTGAATCTCGCACAGAATCATGTACATTGAAGGAAAACGGTAAAGAAATAATGAACGGGAAGCGAAGAAAGCTTGGAGGGCTTTATATACTTAATGTTAAAATTGTCACACCAAAGCAAGAAGTAAACCTTGTCACAAATTCACAATCGTTACAATTGTATCATGAACGTTTAGGACATCAGAATAAAAAACATGTAAAAAAGGTAGTAGAAAAGGAATTTGGCTTAAAATTGGACTATAATACAGAACTATGTGAAGGTTGTATCAATGGCAAAGCACACAGGTTGAAATTCGGAACACGAGAACGAGCGACAAAACCTGGAGAGCTTATTCACTCTGATGTATGTGGACCATTTATGTACTCAATTTCCAAATTTCGATACTTTGTTCTTTTCAAAGACGACTACTCTCGATATCGTCATGTCTACTTCATGAGAAACAAAAGCGAAGTTCACAGCAAACTTAAACAGTTTCTAGCTGAGATAAGAACCGCTGGACATGTTGTTCAAAACTTCCTAAGCGATAATGGAGGAGAATTTGATAATGCGCAGGTATGCAATACACTTCGACAGAATGGTATAAAACAGCGTTTAACTATGCCTTATACGCCAGAACAAAATGGATGCTCGGAACGAGATAACAGGACTATAGTTGAAACTGCTAGGGCAATCATGCATGCTCATGATGTAATACCACAAGGTCTTTGGGCGGAATTAATAAATACTTCCGTCTACATACTCAATCGAACGGGACCGACAACCGTTGAGGGAAAGTCACCTTTCGAGTTATTTTTTGGAAAGAAACCAGGCATCAAACACTTGAGGATTATTGGATCGACGTGTTATGCACACATACCTAAACAAAGACGGAAGAAACTTTGTAAGAAAGCCGAAAAAGGAATTCTTGTTGGGTATGATGGAGATGATGGCTACCGTATATGGTCTAAAGAAAATTATAGGCTTATCAGATCAAGAGATGTGATTTTTGATGAACGCCCTCTCATAGAAAAACCTATAAATCAGACCGCAGTAGACGAGGCACGTAAGGTAGACAAAAACAGTTTTGTTATACCAATACCCACTATTGAACCAGCGTTACAGCCTATCGTACCAGAAGAAGATTCACAGATGATAGACGATCAGGAAACTGTTGAATCAAATAATATACCGATTGATCCAATTAATGACTCTGTTAACTTCGAAACTGCTGAGTCTGGCTCTGATGTCGACGGTACTTCATCAACGGGAAGTATTTTACCGTATGAACATGTTCCAGAAAGAATGACTTTAAGAGATCGTTCAACAATCAAACCTCCTGAGAGATTTGATGAATTTGTTCTTAATTGTGTTGAAAAGGTCTATAATCATGATGAAGAACCAAAGACATTCAAAGATGCAATGAAGTCTGTTGATAAAGATAAATGGCGCAATGCTATGGATGATGAAATAAGTTCCCTGAAAGATAACGAAACTTGGGACTTAATGCAATTGCCCAAAGGACGCAAAGTCATTTCAACTAAATGGGTTTACAAGATTAAACGAAACTCGAACGGAAATATCGAGAAGTATAAAGCCAGACTAGTAGCTGTTGGTTATTCTCAAAAGAAAGGCGTTGACTATGAGAAAACATTTAGTCCAGTGGCAAAAATGAGCTCAATCAGGACGCTACTAAGTATTGCTGCTCGAGACAGTATGATTCTTGCGCAATTTGATGTGTCAACTGCATTTCTTTATGGAAGTTTAAATGATGAAATTTACGTCAAACAGCCAGAAGGATATAACGATGGAACTAGCAAAGTATGCAAATTGAAACGCAGTTTATATGGACTTAAACAAGCACCATTGTGTTGGAACAATTGCATCAAAGGCTTTCTTCTAGAAACAGGGTTCAAACAAGGAGAAGATCCTTGTATATTCTCTATGAAAAAGGGAGAAAGCAGGCTGCTTCTAGCCCTATATGTTGACGATGGCATAATTGCTAGCACGTCACAGGCACTAATCGATGTTTTTCTCGAAAGTCTAAAGAAGCGATTTAAAATAAAGGCCCAAAATAACAAAGATTCCTTTTACTTCCTAGGACTTGAAATAAAGAAAGAGGAAGATTGTATCAAAATATATCAAGGTGCCTACACTAAGAAGGTACTTGAAAAATTTTGTATGCAGAATAGTAAGGCTGCTGCTACACCGATAGTCAAAGACTCCGAATTGAGAGAAGATGCTGGAGGAGACAATTCGTTTCCTTATAGGGAAGCGGTTGGAGCCCTTGCATATTTGATGGTGGGCACAAGGCCCGATATAGCTTACGCTCTTAGTGTTGCATCCAGACACTTAGAAGCTCCTACAAAAAGAGATATCACAAAAGTAAAAAGAATATTTCGGTATTTGAATGGTACTCGAGATTACTGCATTACATACAGAAAAGGCACGCAGAAAGAACTGGTCTGTTACAGCGATGCGGATCATGGTGGTGATCCTGACACTGGAAGGTCAACTTCAGGACTTGTATGTGTTTACGGAGGTCCAATATCATGGAGAAGCAAATTACAGACATCAGTTGCGATCTCTAGTACAGAAGCCGAAATTGTAGCTGCAAGTGAAGCTGCAAGAGAAATAATATGGGTTAAAAGATTGATTGAAGGCATAGAGCAATCAACGATGACTCCTGTTCTCCACGTGGATAACGAGTCTGCCATCAAGCTGGCTCTGAATCCGACATATGAGTTCCACAATAGAACGAAGCATATAAAGCTACGACACTTCTTTATACGAGAAGCCATAGCTGATGGGACTATGATGATTGCAAAGATTGGTACAGAAAACCAAATTGCTGATATGTTTACTAAGGCACTGTATAAGCCAAGGCTGGCTATGCTTTGTCAAGGGATTGGCCTGCATGTTTAAAGACTGCATTCATTTCCTAGCTTCAAGAGAAGATGTTAAGAGTTGTATACTCTTTGAAGGTGAAGCTATATGGAACCTTCATGAGTAGAATGACTATTGACAAGCATCAAGAAAAATAATAAGATGTCTGTCACTTCTTTAAAATATTTCTTCCTAGAAAAATGTGTAAAATATAATTAAAGTTATTTTATGTCATTTAAGCCTCTCCTGGTTTTACTTTAATATTTTTAATATATAGAGTGATATAAGAGGAAAGTTATAATATATAATTTGCGGGCGGGCAAAACCGCGGGCATCAGATAGACGTAATATTTCTCGTCAATACTGACGAGCTAGGTTCTAAAGCGGCGTCCCCACTAGGACCGCGTGGCTCGTGAGGCCAAGCCGCGCGGCCGAGCCTCGTGAGTTTATTAAAAGTCCACACTCACGAGGCTCGGCCGCGCGCGCTTCTCGGCCCGGCCTCAAGGAGCCACACGGCTATAATGGGGACGCCCGCTTAAATCGTGGTAGACCACACAAGGGGGTAAACTAGTGTAGTCTGTTGGCAACACACGTAGACATTCTCTGAATAATAATGTACTCTGTGGTCTACGGCAACACAGAATACAGATTTCAGCCAGAAAAAAAAAAACATCTGCAGTTGTTCTGCATGAACAAAAAAAATAGCAACTGTCAAAGTGTCAAAATGTCGGTCAATGCACAAGTTCACTTGAGTAGCAACGAAAATAATAAAAAGAGTGATAAAACACTGAAACAGTTGTTTCCTAAACGAGATGAGTGCTCACATGTGTCTTGTTATTGGCAAGTTTTTTTGGGATTCCGCAATTTGGTAAAACAATAAAAAATACGTATTCAATTAACGTCCCTTTGTTGTGTTCTGTTCTGCAGCGAGGAAAACGTTTGGAAACTATGTCAAGATGTATCATTGAGAATTCCTGAGGAATTAGATAGATGCTACATCGTTTTCATATCCAACCCTTGCCGTACGGTGCCTCTGTGGAAGCAAAGGGCTGGGCGCGAGGAGGATCGTCTCGTCATATGGGTGTGTACCGAAATTATGTCACGCTATTATGTACTTAATAAGCTTTATTGTTGAGAGTACGTAATTTCTGCTGTATTGTCATATAATTTGTGCCCATCCACTTATTTTAATTCATTGGTAAGATTTTAGTTCACACACAGTTTAACTATGAGAATTGTTTACCTACTCTTCAATAATATCTCATTAACTCTTATCCGAACCTCTATCCTATTTTATTTATGAGCACCACTCAGACCTTGGTATTAAACTATGAATCATGTACCTATCATTTTCATGTCATGAATCAATTTAATGTTCCTAATGTAAAAAAATTGCATGGTTTTGTTATGGCGGAATGTGTGCTTTATAACATTTTTATAACACCCTGTATTACCACATTTTATGCAAATGAATATAATTACTTACCTAGTAAAAGTATTGTGGAACTGTAAGCATATTTTGAAAATTCTTAATTTTCAGTATGATTATCAATGTATTAATTTTATTTCAGGATTATCATGTGATATTTCTATATTCATGGGACAATAAAACTTGCCTTGTTTACGATCTGGATTCTGAGTTGCCTTTCCCAACATTTTTCCACAAATATGTTACTGAGACATTTCGTACAGATCAAGTGCTGAAGTCAGATTTTCACAGGTAAATTATGAAGTGTTACTATGGACACAAGTAAATCTATCAAGTACGTAGTGAAGCATGAATTCTAGGTTAAGCTCGTGCAATAAAGAATAACAATTGGTTATTATTTATTAGTAGTATAAAAATATTATATATAATTATTATTAGTAGAAAACCTATAAAAATTACAACATTCAACAATTTTCAGATTCTTCCGCGTAGTGCCCGCAAAGCAGTTCTTGCAGAACTTTGCGTCAGACCGACGTCACATGAAGAGACCAGATGGCTCATGGATTAAACCACCACCACCATACCCAGCAATATGCACATCAAGTAAGCATATTTTTTTCCTGTCCTACTCCTGGTCCTTCATCTAAGCACATATTTATTCAATTAATGTGGGCTATTTCTCGGTCAAAGTATCAGCATTGCCATGCCATCCAATGTGGCAATGCGCCCACTCTAGGCACTTTCCACATTGACAACAATATGGTCAAATTTTTTGATGCCCATTAATTATTTTGTTTTAATACATTCATGTAGATTCAATTTTTATTTATATTTGAGAGATTTTATAGTTAAGCAGTAAATAATGAATAATCTTTTTTTTTACTTTCATGCAATTCAAAAGATTTCACATAAATTTTACAAATTATCTTATTATCATCCCTGTATTTTAGGCTTTTTGAATATTTTCTGACTCCTATCTCTGGCAAAGAGCCAATAGTTTAATCCACTTTAGGGAACATTAATTTACAAAATGTAGCATTTCTAAAGCATTTTGTATAAAAGTACTTGTGTTATTTTTCTTTGTTCTTGCTGGACAAAGTGTTTTGTGAAAAGTTAGGAAATAGGTCACTGGGGCGCTTGTGTCATAGACTAATAGACTGTCTATAGTACTGAATATTTGAATACAGAATGACTATTAGATACAGTTTTCATTGTAATTTTTATTTCAGTGTTTCAATTAAAACTATTTCATATGATTGATTAATGGAAATAACATTCAGACAATTACATTGTTGCTGATGAAGGTTTTAAGTTTAATTACTTAACTCTTTTTGAAAACTTGTTTCTAGGTTGTATATTAGCATGATAAAATATTGCATTGATGGTGTTTCAATCATTAAAATAAACTTCTGTTTCTGTCTACATTTAAAAAGTATTATTTCCCACTCATTTCCAGCTTCCACTCATAACTTAGATGAATACATCAACATGGACCTTGGAGTTGGCCCCGGTCAGGTACTTAACCTAACAGACTTTGTACAGCGGTTCTACAAAATGAACAAGTAGTACAAAAATAAGGTACTGATAGATAGTCAAATGTTGTTTTAGAATTAATTTCATGATCCTAATGGTTTGTGTTTTCTGTTGATTATGTTTTAATAATCCTTGTTTGTACTTTACCTATAAAAACTACAATGGTCCCAATGCAATGAAAAATTCTGAAACGATGGTGCCATACATACCTGCTGCTACAAAAGATAATACTATGAAAAAAATGTTATCGCTTACCTTGTGTAGGAATTAATTAATGTTACACTTGAAAAAAATTGTTATTATTAATTTTATTGTTCCCAAGTTCTAAAATTGTATTTGAGGTACCTTTAAAATTTGAAAGCACAATAAATTAACAAATCTTCCCACAAACACAAAGAATGCACAAATTGTTACCTAAAATGGAATAAACCCATATTATATTATGTAATAAGCTACAATAATTATATTTTTATGTAGGTTTAAATAAATATTGAGATTATACATTAATAGTAGTTATTACATTGAAATATTGAAATTATGCCGTTAACAGTTATGTAATCAGAAACCTACATAAGAATATCTAAAAAATTATATATACCTATGGGGAATATATAAACGCACTTTAAAAATAATGTGTGAAACATTATTTTTAAATCTTTAGCTTTAAAATTAATGAATGAACTATAAAAATAATGGCTTCCACTATAAAAATATATGCGTAGCTCTAAAATTAATTGAATAAACCAGAAAAATAATGGATGGCAATGTTACCAGGAACTTAGGATGCAAGAACAAGCGAAGCTCTGGACTTCTCCCCCCTCCCGACCACCTCCTCCAGCCAAAAGATACTAAATTTTTATCAGTTAATTCGTTTCGGAGCTTGTTTTCGATACAGATAAAGTGCAAACCATTATTTTTATAGTTCATTCATTAATTTTAAAGCTAAACATTTTAAAGTGTGGAACATTATTTTTAAAGTGCTATTAAATACTGTATCCCTATACCTATTCTACTCTAAAAATAATTTTGAATAAATTAATACCTACATAATATTGAATATGGCAAATTATATAATAATTCAGGGCACTTCTTTTCCCCATAAAGATTAGCTGATTTTGATATAATTAGATGGTAAAATTTTAAGCATAGGGAATTTAATCGAGAGGCTAGTGCTTAAAGTTTCAATTTTATAAGAGTAACGAGTGAGTAGTGTTTTGGAAGTTCTGCATTTTCTATTTGTCGTTATTGTGGAAGAGTATAATATTATTACGTAGATCGTGTTTATTCTCATTTTGACTGAGGTAATCCTTGTTTACGGATTGTGTGTTACCTTGAGTGATAAATTAACATTTAAGTAACTTTATAGTATTGTATATGGTCGCAAGTAGCTTTTGTATGTTGTTAAACTATTTAATAATTTTGTAACAACTTTTATACACTCTTTTTATTCTTCCCTAGCACCCTTAGAAAATTGATAAAAATACCAAAAATATATTTTAAAATATTTGCTTATGGTAAGGGTAATCCAATGTATGAATTGTATGATTCTTCTGAGGAGAGTCAGTTCGTTTACGTCCTTCCACTTCCACCTATGTATGTATTAATTTAATTATGCAAACTTAAGGAATCTTATCTATTGTTCTAAATCTTGAAAGATTTATTTTACCTAATATATTTACACTATTGTACCTAAATATTTTAAAATTTCTCTAAATTTATGATGAGTAAAAATATAACTACTTAAATATAATATAATTATATACTTACTGAATAAGATTAGGCATACTACAATAACACAGATAAAAATAGTATTAACATTAGGTTTGTGAATAATTTTACTGTTAATGAAAAACTTGCATTTATTACCTTTTAACTACGTAATACTTTCAGCAGGGTTTGTGATCTGTGTTTGTAACTTTTACAGTTTACTAGTCCAATGTTAATTATTTTTTTAAGATTTTACGACATTCTTCCAAGTCCCTCAAAGTCAAATCTTGTTTGAAGCTGCTTCTACCTAGTATAATGTCATAAAAACAAAAGTTTATTACTTATAGTGAATTTAAGACCTAGTCATTATTATTAATTATTCTTCTTCCTAACAGTTAATCACTTGTCACATTAGTATTTATTCGAGGCGTAGCTGGATATTCTATGGGACCAAACTCCTTCGACTGGACGCGGTGGAACCCGGAGCGTGGAGCGAATATTATAATCCCTGGGAGTGTGTTTATGTCCCATTCGTTACGCCTTTGTCCTATTACATATTTTCCACATGTTACCGACTCAATTTCTACGCCTTTAAAGTTTTATCTATCGACTGACATACGAGTGATAAATTATTGTGCTTGTGCTTTTAATGTACCAAGTTACATGTTTTTAATTTAAAATTTATCAAGCAAAATAAAAGAAACATTACACGCTATTTGGTATTTTTATTTCATTGATTATATCAACAACCAGTTACTACAATTACCCATGTCAACAGTAAAATTATGCTATTTAATTAAATACAACAGGAACAATTTAATTACTAATACTAATAATTTTATTTTCGTTGAACTTAGTGATTCACTACACACAACAGAGAGATTTATCACAGTTAAAACATAGCCTCGAATATAATTGATCTAATTCTTGTCTGAACTATCACATTAATAGAACTTAATACGATGGGTATTAATCTTTAGTTAGTATTTCGGCTCCACCTTCAGTGATCAATACTGTATGTTCTGCCTGGGCACACCTGGAGCCATCCTGCGTCAATAACGTCCAACCATCTCCTTGTAGCACAGTGAACACACTACCATGAGTTATGGCTGGCTCTATCGTAAACGTCATACCAGCCTGCATTTTCCCGGCGTATTTATTTTCTAAAAATAAGATTATGATGAAAACTTATTACAATAATTTTTAACTGCTTCGTTGATGAAGTGGTCGCAAGCACTAATGCTAAGCCTGAGAGGTTCTGGGTTCGATTTCCAGGCCAGGATGAGTTTTATTGGGTTGTTCCAATGAGAATTTTTAATAGTAGAAGTTTGGATTTATGCCCAGTTGATGGTAATAGGTTCTAGAAATGGGCAAAGTGTATTATTTTTGAGATTGTAACATTTGCATCTCGATCACTGAAATGATCCGAATCACTGATATGTATCATTTGGGTCATTTGGAAAAAATATAAAATATCAACGTAAAACGATAACTTGTTAGTTGTTAGTGCAAACATTTTATGCAAAAAACGACCGTATAGTATTTGATACCTAAGTACCTTAGTGGTCATTTTTATGTGCATAGATAACGATAAAAGAAAATCTGTGAGAGTATGAGTGATACACATCTCATTTGGTATCTCTTTCTGACTTGTATAAATCGTAATAATGTCGCTCGCTTACTCGAGTCTCGCATGGTTTTATAATAATTAAGTAACTCGTGTGTCTCAGTCTCCCTTTCTCGCTCGCTCTCTGCTCAGTCGCCTCGCGAGCGACGCATCACGTGCGGAATGAGAAAAGGCAAAGTAATGTTTCAGATCCAATTGATGCGTTTGAAACGTTGTTACTGAACCAATCTTTTGAATCACTTCAAAGATCCGGATCAGTGAGTCGGTTCCGTAAAGAGTTACACACGCCTAATAGGTTCGTTCTGTTCTGTCTTCCTATTTCGTGGAACTTAAACATAGCTGGTGTACTGTGGTACACCTCTCACCACTCCTGTCTCAATTTCATAATAAAATTCATTTATTGAGGTCATCTAGTAACATTGACACACTTTTCATTATTTACTGCAGTGAAAGTGATGCAATACCATAAAATACTTACTTGAATGATGAATTTCAGGAGGTCCATGGAAATACTCCCCAATGCCATGGCCCAACACAGAAGGAATTACTGTCAGGCCATGCAGTTTTGCATGTTTGTATATTTTACTGCCAATTTCTGAAAATGGCACACCTGGTCCACACCCTTTAATGGCCTGGAAGTCATAAGAAAAATGTATGTCAGCAGAAATCTTGGGTCTTTTCACTTGCAAGCAGGTTACAAAGATGGATCCTGGGTCAAGCACCATACCCCTCGAACTAGAAACAAATTATAGAATACTCATAAAATTTTCAGTCCCTGACTGACTGGTTTTAGCTGTGTATTGGTAAATACACAGCTTAAACCACTGTTACACAAATCACAGATAGCTATTATGGACTTGGAAAATTCAACCCATAAGTGGATGGAATAAATGTTGTAAGTTACTATCAAAATTCAGGCCCGCCGCTAGCTGTTTCGTCGCCCGCGTGCAATACCAATTACGCCGCCCTACGACCAGGCCCAAAACCGGCCCAGGCATTTGAGAGACGGTCGGCCCTCCACTCTCAAGAGAAATGAAAACCACATGTTTTTGAATCAACTGTAGAAAACATCTAAAATATAATGTTGGGCTGAAATGCTAGGCTGTAACTTTGATAAAGAAGAGGCTCGAAGATTTAAAGGAATATCGACGATGTCGAACAAGGGCGTCGCCAGCTTTTGAAAAAGGAAAGTGCGAGTAAAAACGGAAGCGCGAGTAAAAACGGATTTGTAAGGGTTAAGTTTACAGTTACAGATGCAGCTGAACTTCTTCTAAGTATAACACTTGATTAAAAAGAAGTAAAAGTTACTAATTTTTTTTTTTTTTCTCTTTATTTATTTGGGGACATTTAACCGCATTGCGTATGCCAGTCCCATCGTACCCTAAATACATTATTAATCATATCTGGGCCATGAACCTGAACAGACTCTTCGCTACTAATTTTTAAAAGTTTTGAAAAGTAGGTATACTTATAAAGGAAACACTTGGCAAAACTGTCGTCATTGCTGCAATCGCTTGGATGTTTATTGTTTATACAACTTCGTGACGTAACATCACGCCTGTATGCTCTGAGGGGGTACGCAGATGTGTACAATACACCCAGATTTCGAAAGCTAGGTATGTTTGCGGATGAATGGACAAAGATTTTATTGGCATGTCAGAAGTATTGTGAGAGGAATTTATAAATGTGTGAACCTTTACTTTGTTATTTTGTATATTTTAATTTTATGTCATATCTTACTCTTTTAGTTTTAGTTACAGTTTTGGTTTAAAAACAACCATTGTAATTAAATAAATGTTAAGTTCCATTTATTGGGGATAAGCCTATTACCATGACATGATGTTGGTGTCGATTCTGTTGTGTTGTGCACAAACTAAACTTAATTTAGGCTATTGCTGTCTTTTTCTCTCTAATAAAACGAGAAAGAGACGGACTTGTTTGGGAACAACTAAAATTGGAAAAATAAATAAAAAACTTTTTTGCAAATAATAAAACCGACTTCAAACAAATAGAAAAACAAAAACACAAAAAAGTGAAAAATAACTTTAGCTTCAGAAGCCGGTGACAAAAACATCAAATCAATCAAACAAAGTTCAAGCTTCAGAAGTCGGTGACAAAAACAAAGGACTTCTGAAGCTTATTTTTTACCTTTGTTTGATTGATTTGGTGTTTTGTCACCGGCTTCTGAAGCTAAAGTTATTTTTCACTTTTTTGTGTTTTTGTTTTTCTTGTTTTTTTTGTTAAGTCGATTTTATTTTTAACAAAAAAGTTTTTCTTTAGTCCTTTTATTCAGAAATAGACGTTACTTAAACGACTTAGAAAGATAATTTTAAAAACATAAATAAGTGGCTCCAAGAGCGAGCGAAGCGATCTCGGAAATTTTAACACCCTAAGAATTGTTTCGATCTTATAATTAATAAGAGTTACCTACCTGGTCGACTTGCAGACAAAGCCAAGAACCAAGAGGATATAGCCTGCAAGAACGAGCGAAGCAAGCTCAAATTTTTTACATCTTGCCTCGAAATTCTGATATTAGTAATATCACGCTCGATTTGCGGGCGGCCTGAGTGCGCCGCCCGTGTGCGGTGCACGCTTTTCACGCCCGCTTACGGCGGCCCTGTCAAAATTCATCATCAAGCGAAGCTGGGTCTGATATTATAGACATTTACAGCACTTACAACATCCAAACACTCCTCGGTTACACGTACGAGTTGTAAGCCTCTATCATCCACCGCATCGCCCACAAGGAACGTTTTTGAACAATCTCCATGGAAACCTTTGAAGAATACCTGAAAATATTGTTCCATTTAATTTAATAATGTCTAGACGCCAGCACTTCAAGTTACTACAATCTGTAAAATTTCTTTGTGTGGTTATCGGTTGGCTTGATATGGGCATGTGATGCGGAGGAATGAGGAAAAAGTTGTGAGGAAAGCATTTGATTCAAAATTGATTGAGAAAACTTGACAGTTTCGAATCGCTTGATGTGCATAAAATATGTGTGTGTTTACATAAAATATGCATAAGCAATGGATCAAGCTTTGTACAGTTCAACAAAAGGAGAGCAATGCTCAAGCATTCTCTATAATCATGTGGCCGAGCAGAATGAATGGTCCAGTAGAGTGATGACTGTAAGGTGTATCATAAGGTGCAGTATTGGAAGGCGTCCAACAATGCGTACCAAATACAGGTTGCAGAGAATTGTTGGATACAAGTCACAGGGCCGATGATTTTACAATGCTTGAGGGAGGACAATTTGCAGCAGTGGCTATCTTCCAGCTGATATTGTAATGATAATTATGCATAATCAAGATAAAAGTTAGATACTCACCGTAATATCCACATTAACAATATCTCCGTCTTCTAATGGCCTTAAGTCAGGTATACCATGGACAACTACATTGTTGACAGATGTGCACACGCTTTTTGGGAACCCATTATAATGTAATGGTGATGGATAGGCCCCTGCTTCTATAGACAAACAGTGGGCGACTTCATCTATTGCATCTGTTGTGACTCCTGGCTGTAATATTAGATATGGCACATTTAAATATTTTTGATTGTAGAAGATAGGTAAACAGGAAGGATGTCAATTTTAATCAAAGGAACGCTGTCTTGCCATCCCCAGTGTACAAATATTTTAATAATAAACAAAATGTAATGAGCATTTGTATTTTTGGACTTATTCATCTTAGTTGAGAAATATTTTACAGTTCAAAAATCAACAGTACCTGTATAAATTGCCCTAGTTTCTGTAATATATTTGCTGCTAGTTTACAGCTTATCTGCATACCTCTTATCTGGTCTGCATTTTTGATTTCAGGTATACTTCGCACCACCAATGATATGTAATTTGGCCTCTCAATGTGTTCTGGAACTATTCTACTAGGTGTTGTTTCTTCTGGGTACACTTTACTGTATACACCGAAGCGTTTTCTAAAATATTGTTAACAGTTAGATAACTTTGCCTTTAAAGTACTTAATGACAATAACAGTACCTGGCAACTTACCTGAAGAATATTGTCTGCTTCCGGAATCTATATCATGCCACTTCCTAATACAACACACACAGAAATAGCCAAACAAGCACAGGAAAATAATGTGAGTGCGCATGCATATGAAATTAATTACACACAAAAACAACATAAATTGTGTTAGTATATTCTTAAATTAAATTGGCATAGTACTGAGACCAACTTACAATATCCGCTTCTGAATCCTTGGGTTGCAGGCTTTAGGTACTCTCATGGCTGAGGATTCTTGTACTACTTTATTTATATTTGTGATCTATAGGAGGTTATGCGTTAAACTGAAGTGCAACTTAAATAAAAAGAAATCAATCATTTAATACAAATTGGTGCTAGGAGATAATGGTTTAGCATGATGGGATGAATGATTTAATGGGAAAAATCGATAGAAATCAACAAAAACACTTTCAATAACACATCTGATCTTACACATTCGCTCTCCAAAATCGGCCAATCGACTGCATTATATGAATAATAAACTAGTTGGTAAGATCAATGTACACAGTAGTGTTGTTAGCTTTATTCGTCAATGTACATAACTGATTATAAAGCTTGGTTGCAGGAGCACTATTTTCATCCTAAAATGAACGAGTAAAAGGTAAGGTTAGTTAGCTGTCAAATTAATATTCAAATTGCCCGGCTTTTTGACAGGTGTAGTGCTGTGAATGTAGTACTCTTTGGCTGCGTTCCGAATTAAGCTGTAATCGATTTGAGCGTCCATAAACCCGTACCGAATTACCGTGAGCGCGATATCAATGTCCCCTGTGATAAAACTATTTTATCATTATAAAATAATACTCGTGGTTGTGACATGTAAAAATATAATTTCATGAATAACAGCGGTTCCTAGGCAATATCTGACATAAGTTTTATTGGGCTATCAAAACTAATAAGGTTCTAGTATAACATACTCCTTAACATCCTCCCTTTTTGGCAACCCTATTACTATATCAAGCCAATTTGTTTTGCGATTGACACAATCCGTGGCTTATGTAATGCTTTGGTCAGTAAATCCGCTAGTTGGAACTCGCTGGGAACGTATTCTACACCTATTTCTCCATTAGCAACGAGTTCTCTCACATAGAAATGTCGAATAGCAATATGCTTGGTTCTTCTGTGGAGTTCTGGATTGTGTGAGATCTTTATGGCTGCATCATTATCAACCTTTAGCTTAGGTATTTCTTTCAATTTAGATATTTCACCAAAGAGTCTTTTGATCCAGACAATTTCTCTAGACGCTTCACTGGCAGCAACTAATTCGGCTTCGGTACTTGATATTGCAACACATGTTTGTCGTCGACTTGTCCAAGAAATTGCTCCTCCAGAGTATAAGCATAATATGCCTGATGTCGAACGTCCGGTACTTTGGTCTCCACCGTGGTCAGAATCACTGTAGCATTCTAGAATTCCAGCATTGCAGTTCTTCTTAAAAACTATTCCATAGTTGAAAGTTCCTTTGATGTATCTTAGGATACGTTTCAGCCTCTGGATGTCTTCTTTAGAAGGGTTTTCTAGATTCCGGGATACAACGCTTACAGCATATGCTAAGTCCGGTCTGGTTCCAACGGTCAGATATGCGAGTGCTCCCACAGCTTCTCTATACGGAAATAAAGCAGGATCTACCACTTCTTTATCCAGATCTGGCAGTCCATCTTTTTGTATAGGAGTGGTAACAGGTTTGCAATCACTCATACCAAAACGATCTAAAACTTTTTGAGCATAGTGCTTTTGCGACACTTTTATATTACCATCATGGTCCTCTATTTCTAGTCCTAGAAAATAGGATGCATCTTTTATCGTGATTTTAAATCTTCTCTTCAATTCTCTCATTAACTTTTCAGAATCTTCCTGATTTGTTGCAGCGACCAAACCGTCATCTACATAGAGAGCAAGAATAATTTTGTTACTTGCACGGTTTCTTATAAAAAGGCAAGGGTCGGTATCGCATTGTTTGAATCCAATGGTTTTTAAATAATCCACCATACATTTATTCCAACACCGAGGCGCTTGCTTGAGACCATACAAACTTTTCTTAAGTTTACAAACCTTGTTAGATCCATCAGAGTAGCCATCAGGTTGATTCATATATATTTCTTCACTCAGTGGACCATAGAGAAAAGCAGTTGATACATCAAACTGTGTGAGTTTTAGACCTTCATTTGCAGCAACGCTTAAGACTGATCTTATTGTCGACATCTTAGCAACTGGGCTGAAAGTCTCATCATAGTCGATGCCCTTTTTCTGTGAATATCCTCTAGCAACTAGTCTTGCTTTGAATTTATCTAGAGAGCCATCAGCATTGGTTTTGATCTTATATATCCATTTACAGGATATAGGCTTCCTGTCTTTTGGAAGGTCCACCATTATCCAGGTTTTGTTTTCCTTTAAAGACTTCACCTCACTTTCCATTGCTTTGACCCACTGATCTTTATGCGTACTAGTTATTGCTTCTTTATAGGTTTTAGGTTCATTTATCTGATTAAAAATTTCATCTGACATCATGACGTAATCTCCGAATCTAATAGGTGGTCGTATTTGACTTCTATCTCGTAGAGTCATTCTAGTGGCTATCTCAGCTATATCATCTGAGATTCTTGGTTGTTCAGTATCATCACCATCATCTAAGGCGTCTTCATAATGAGGTGATTCTGGCATTGATGCTTCTGAAGACGTTTGTAATGGTTCAGTAGAGTCATCTTGGCTTTCTATTTCCTGACTTACAACCGAATCCGGCGATGTGGGGGGCAAAGTCGAACTAAGCTCATCAGAGCTACTTGCAGCGCGATCCAAGCTATTTTCGACACAATCATCCTCCCTTGCATCACACATCGGTGGTACTGAAAGTGGAAAGTGTATTTCGACTGAAGGCTGTTCTTCCAAATCACTTTGACCAAATGGAGTCAATACCGATTCATTAAATGTAACGTCTCTTGACCTTATGAGTTTACCATGTTTATTCAGTAAGCGATAGCCTTCATCACCCTCATATCCAATAAGAATGCATTTCTCAGCCTTTTTAGATAGCTTTTTCCTTTTTTGTTGAGGAATATGAGCATAACATTCACATCCAATGAGGGATTTTCTTTTTAGCTCTTCCCTAGTCGCTGGATAGATGGCGCTAGGAGTAAGTATGACAATGCAAGGAACGGAACCTAAAAAAACTGATTTTAACAAAGCGCGAGAAATGTTGGTTATATTCGGAAGGTTAAGAAAATGAAAATAACAGTCAACGAGAGTATGTGACGTGACACAATGTTTTTTTTTCAAGCGTTTTGGCTTTGGCATAGTAAGTTCAACGCCATCTATAGAGTTCTTGGAAACTAAGTTTTTTTTTAAAACCTCAAAAGGAAAACCTCTCATTATTTTAAGGTGACTGATTGCTGGCTTCTTCTTAAACCATAATTCAAATGGTGATTTTCCATTTTCTGAAGTTTGACCAGTTCTGTTTAACACGTACGCAGCGGTATTTATCAATTCTGCCCATGTAGCAAACGGTAATTCTTCGTGAGCATGCATTCATTGTACGAGCGGATTCAACTAAGGTTCTATTCTCACGTTCACTAAGACCATTTTGTTGCGGTGTATAGGGCATCGTGAGCCTTTGCCTAATTCCAGCTTCTTGTAGAATGCACTTGACGTTCTGATTATCAAATTCACCTCCGTTATCGCTAAGAAATTCTTTAACAGAGTATCCAGCTACTTTACATTCTTGTAACATTTGTCGGAGTTTCAGGTAAACTTCCGATTTTTGTCGAATAAAATAAATGTGTCTGTACTTGCTGTAGTCGTCTTTGAATAAAACGAAGTAGCGAAATTTGTTAAAAGAAGGAGGGAATGGACCGCATACATCAGCGTGTAAAATTTCCGCAGGTAATTTAGCTCGTACTCTTGTTCCGAAAGACTGTCTGTGTGTTTTACCATAAATACAGCCAGTACACAATTCTGAATCTAGTCGAACTTTAATTCCTAGTTCTCGTTCTATAACACCTTTAACATGTTTTTTATTCTGATGGGCTAACCTTTCGTGATATAGTTGTAGTATGTTTTCTGTTGACAATATGTTTACTAATGGTGTTGACTTTGTAACAGTCTCTACATTGAGCTTGTATAAGCCACCATTCTTGATCCTTTTGCCAGTCAGTCTAACTTGTCCACCAACTTTCAACGAGCAGTGTTCCCTTTCAGACATGAAAACACTTTTATTTAGTCTGTCTTGAGTGGCCAGTACAGAGAATAGGTTTCGCATAATATCAGGTACATACCATACATCACAGAGTGTTACTCTGGATTCCTTGCCATTGATAAATGTTTTCAAATCAACAGTACCTTTGCCAATTGCTTTGACAGTAGCTCCATTAGCAGTAGTCACTATACGATTATCTTCAAAATGCTGAAAACTAGAAAAATAGTCGTTCCGGCAGGTGACATGATTAGTTGCACCATTGTCGACGAACCAACTCGATGTATCATAGTGTGTATGCATTGAATTTACATCTGTATTAACTTGCATGAGCATTAAGTTCAAATTTGTTGGTGTCTGTTTACTTTCAGGCTTGGCTGGTTTACCGTCAGCTTTCCATTTATGACATTGCCTGACTTTGTGACCGACTTTTCCACAATATCCAAGTTTCTTCTTTGCTTTATTATTATTCTGTAAGGCTAGAGCTTCTGCAGGACCTTCATTTTTCAAAGATATAGAGCGCTCATAGGCACAGAGTTGTGTAGTCAGATTTTCTATTGTTCTATCTGTCTTTGACATCAACATCCAGCTTGATTTGAATGAGAAATATGGTTCAGGTAGAGTATCCAGAATTTTGCAGATTAATAGGATATCTGGTAATTCAGACTTATCTATCTTCATTAATTCTTTTATCAAATCTGATCAAATGGTTTTTATTTTGGAAATATGAGTTGTGATGTCGTGTGACGGATCTTTTGAATAGCTGAAAAATCTCATACATAAATCATAACTTTTGTCTTCAGACATACCATCGAACAAACGATGTAGTTCGTCCCAAACTTCTTTAGATGAGTTAAAACGCATGATTTTCTGAAGAGTTTCATCTGACATATTTGCGGTAAGCAGAAGTAATGCAGAACTATCAATTTTATTATATTTTTCTAGAGCAATATTATATCGAGAAATTTCGTCGACATTGTTGGTAATAGGTTTCACGGGTTTTATTAGAGACCCGTTTACCGCGTCCAATCCACCGGGCGTACCTCTTAATAGTAATGACGCTTTAAATTTCCAAGTCGACCAGTTTTTCACAGCCTCCAGGTGACCAATGTCAATTTTACAACTTGGTGATTGCATTATGAATATTTGTCATACCGGATTGTTAAACTTGGTTGATGACTTCTCTAGTTACTATCACTTGAAACCACGCTCTGCTACCATGATAAAACTATTTTATCATTATAAAATAATACTCGTGGTTGTGACATGTAAAAATATAATTTCATGAATAACAGCGGTTCATAGGCAATATCTGACATAAGTTTTATAGGGCTATCAAAACTAATAAGGTTCTAGTATAACATACTCCTTAACACCCTGAATCGTCATAGATGACGTCATGACATGCGCCATCTTGCGATTATACCGACCAATGACCATGCCCCAAATAAATATCACCGTGAGCGCTGTCAAAAATGACAGTTGTTTTCACATGTTGTGTTGTGTATTTTTATTGAAAAAAAATTAAATGAGTTTCAAACTCATGAACATTATATTTAAACGTTGCATCTATGTAATTTGTAAATCGTAGGATTTTTTATGGGGTAAATCTTAGCCGGGAGCAAGATACTCTAATGAAAACGCTTTCGTCATCCTTTTCATCACTGGACGGATCGTCGTTCTCTATCTCAAAATCTGAGTTATCAGATTATATAGAGTCAACCAACTTATCTTCCATTTTCAAAAGTAGGTCTTGAGAAATGTTTTGGTTTGGGGTTATGTTCACTGTCAACGCGTTCACGAGCGTTCCGAATTGATGACAGCTGTCTAAATCGGAACGCAAAATATCGATGTGAGCGCTGTGAGCGATTATTTTCTAATACGGAATGCACCCTTTATTCCATGAGTGCGTTATAGTGCCTCTTGCCGCTGCACATTTTAGGCACAGACAGAGGTGGTGACGGTAGCGGATAGGTAGAATAGTAATGGATGAAGTGGTAAGAAAATGTCAATGATATTCTAGTAAACAGATATGTTGTGAGCGCGCAATCGTGAAGACTCGAAAATGGCCCAATTGGGCCGTATTGCCTTTAGTCTGTACCGCGCATGGCGACGAGCGATACACTGCTACGAATTTAGATAAAAAAAATAAAAATGCCATCGTGTGTGTTCACCACTTCGCAGCTAAGCGCGCGGATTGCAAATACCCCAAACGCTAACATGCAAAAATTTTTGCAAGTTTTCAAAACATTTTCTGCCCGATCCGATAAAAACACCTGTAGCTCAAAAACTACAAGTCCTAGAGCAATTTCAAAAATACTGTTGTCAAGCTGATTAGATAAGGAATCTACTTAACTAGAAATCAAAATGAAATACTTTAATTATATACTCCAAGTCATAATGTATAGCAAAAAATAGTTACAAAAACTGATATTTCGCTAGAAATATCAGTTTTCTCTTAGTTTTTTATCCATTTTAACATTAAAGAAATAAACTAGACTATATTTCCTTTCCAACAAGACCACAATCTCATTTATAGCTTAATAGCATCATATCTAAATATACTTATGAAACTAGATACTCACTGTTTGTTTACCTACATCTGGGAACTAATTTTTGCCAGCCGGTGTTGGATGAAAAAACACACAAACCCACATGTTTTTTGGTGTAGATAGTTGAACAATCTAATCACCTCACTAATTAAGCACTGTTTTTCCCATTTCACACACGTTTTAGTCACTAAATCACGTATTTCTTCACACAACACAATCACTATAGGTACATATAATAACTACTTTTTCACGGGCGAAATATTGCAACTTCGAGATTCCAAAACGAATTTACGTTGACAAAATAATGAAGCACGGTTCACAAGGATAATTGGACCGTGTTAAGCAGAAAAGATCCAACCAGCAATTTGTTGAAAATCGAGTTAGATACGTAGTAAGAATCTACACATCGAACTTTATATACGCAGAAAAGATCCAAGCAGTCTCATCACTTACACCAAACAAACCTCTATGACACTACATGTACCAAAACACATTTAGCATTTTGTAAAAAAAACAAAAAAGATTCATGACTCTTGGATCTCCAAAAAATGAAATGTATTATTTTTTTTAAACCCAAACAGGTTGGATCTTTTCCGCAAAATATTTTTTCTCAATCACTTTTTAATGTGAAGTATACCAAGCGCCTCGGATCTTTTAGCAAAATAGTTTTGTTGAATCTTGCTAATTACACAGGGACCAAGTCAAGATGTTTGTTAGTTTATTGCATATTATGAAATTTCAAACATTTAAAAATATACGAAAAATGACATGATTGTTGCTAAATCTAATACTAATTTAAAAACTATAACATTTGACATGGAAAAAACACTGCCACTTCCGCGTATCCCAACAAACATAGTTTTTTACAAACGCAAGATAAGGTTGTTTAATTTGGGTATACATACAGGTTCTGATGATCATGGCCACTGCGACGTATTGACTGTACCGCATGAACAAAGAAAACATCGCCTCCTTTTCTAGCAAAATTTCTTTCGTCTTCAGCCAGGACACTTTTCTCCAGAAAGTGTTTTTTTTTCTGTTAGTTATAATATTCTCTAGAGGACGTGAACTAAGAAAATCTGTTGGTTCCATGCGGTGAACTAGAAGGGGCTTATGTTATTATGACATTTATGTAGTCTTCAGGCGAATACACTCTTTGTTGGTACTTCAACGCATTTTCCATTTTTCCTAAATCTGTATAGTTCGGCAAAAAGCTATGTCCCGATTCTATAAACTTCATGCTTATTTGCTGCAACGTTGGGTGGTCTTCTAAGAAAGCTTTCAGCATTAGAGTAAGCTTGATGTTACGGTTTTGGCCGCCTCAGGAATCGCTCCACAGAATAAGGTGCGTTACTCCTTTAAGTCTCTCTGACAGGTGTTTGGTGAGACAAGATCCGAGATCCTGTGCGCCTCTGCCTGCTTCGCCTTCCACCCAGACGTTGCAGTGGCCTTCATCATCAGAACCTGATGTATACTCAAATTTTACAACTATATCTGGCGTTTGTAAAAAACTATATTTGTTGGGATACGAAGAAGTGGCAGTGTTTTTTCCATGTCAAATGTTATAGTTTCTATGATTATTTGGGGATCAAATGCATTAAGCGTTACTCGTTTTTTCATCCTCTCTGTCCTGTCACTCGTCTCGCTATCACTTACGCCCTTTTCTTTCATATCACTCCTCACACAATCCATTCATCTTTTCTTTGGCCTCCCTCTCCCTCTCCATCCATACACATTCATATTCATAACTATTTGGGTCAGATGCTTTTCATCCCTCCTCTTCATATCTCCATAAGATATAATTTAATTTCATATAACGTTCAGTGGATATAACATACACTGTCTTGAGCTTATGATTAAAAGTTTTAATGTTCAGATTGATTAGCATTTGTTTGATCTAATGATAATTTTATGTATATATTTTTTTTGGTCGAGACGAAGTTTTAGTTTTACCTTAAGTTTTACCTTATCTTAGTAAGATAATTACCTTTAATAAATAATTTTAAACCTTCCTATATTGTTATTTGGATCTCCTGTGGAAATGTTACCGACAATTTTCTTTTTTGCATAAAAGATCCGCTGGTAGTTTTTCAAGAAAATCAGGAAAACTGTGTGCAACTAGCCAGTGGCATTACATTTAAAATAATGCTTATTTACTGTGCTACCATACGTAACTTTCTATTTTTGCGTCCTTCTAACTGTTTGTTTTATAATCGCTCCTAAAATTCAAATCGTATTTACTCAAAAGTAACAAATTGCTGGTTGGATCTTTTCTGCTTAACACGGTCCAATTTTGATATATAATAGTATCAGCTACCATTAAAAATACCAGAGTTATCACGACATTTGCTGCGCAGGTAAATTCGAGTGTTCACCGTCTGTCAAATGAAAGTTTTTTTTTTTTTCGGCAAATTGTCTATGGAGTAGTGTTGCGATGTTCGATTTTATTATTGAGGAATTTAGTAACGAATTGAACACAGAGGTATAAGCTCTAGAGGAGACAGTTTTAGACGGTTTTTAATGCAGTTTTTTGGGAGGCGGGTGCGCGCCATACAAATAAATGTACCAGATAGCTATCAAGTGTAATGCAGCCATAACGCAAATGTCTCAGATAGCTGCGGAGAGGGTAAGTCTACCACTATGATACCAAAGTAAATAAAACACAAGGGATCTCATACTTAAAAAAATGAAAGATATGGGAAATACATTTTTGTCGTGAGCACGACAAGGACGCGTGCACTCCAGACATAGAACAACACTATCTGTCTCTTTTTATCTGTCTTTTTTTTATCACTATCTTTTTATCACTATGTCTCTTTTTTTCTTATTGGTTTTATAGAGCTATCTCTTTTGTATCCTAAGAGACTACGTTTAGTACAATGAAGAAATGTATAAAACTGAGACAACAGAATACAGCAGGCAGTAGAACAATGAACACTAGTTTCTCGCTTGCGAGCTTGTAAGTAGGTAGGTAGAAACTTATCGCTCCAAACGATAATCGCACAGATTGTATAGAGAACTAACGTTGATAATCGTCAACTGACTGACGAGACGCGATTTTTTTTTTGCGGAATGGCATCTCGCAGTTCAACCTAGAGAGGTTGTCGTCTGCTTATCCGGACAATCCTGTGGGTATCGTAAGTGTAAGGCCTTCAACCAGGGCATAAAACTTACAAACTAAACGTCTACATGCTAAGGGCACCCCCTGCGGGGTACGGGCCTCGGCTTAGGGCGTCGCTGGGAGAGGACAGCAAGGGGACAGGCTGGATCTGAGTGGTGTCATTATTTAGGGACTGATTTTGAACTACAGGCGCAGCAACGCGGGCTGGCACGAGTAAGAGACGGGGAGGGTTCGTATCGAGGCGTCGCGACGGGCCTCGACGGCGAGGACGGAATGAGTGACGAGACGCGACGCACGATCGCCGCTTTTATACTTAGTCCTAGACTCGATCTCGAATATTCTCGAAAATACTCGAGTCGGTGCCTTTGATAAATAAAAAGCAAAAATAAAAGAGAAATATAAAAATTGCGTTGTAAACAATCTCGACTTTATTTTTTGAAGTTGACAACTATAGCGTCTAATTCAGAGGCGGCTTTTATCAAAGGGACTGCGTTATTGTACCAGCTATTGTAACACATATTTATACAAATACAAATAAATAAATATACCTACGCGCGGCCGCGGAGTCAAAACGTTTGACCAGAGAGAGTTGTTTTGATTTTTTTTCTAAATTCTTGAGGAACCCCTACAGAGGTATCGCGGAACCCTAGGGTTCCGCGGAACACACTGAGTATAGCTGGCTTGAATGATACCCAAACAAAACTATGGAGTTTTCAAGTATTTGTTTCCAAATTTAGGGGTTTTTGACTTAGCTATAAGGGTTAAATATTTTTGGGAGTTGGTAACCCTGCGATTACGATCAATCAATCAATCAAATAAATGTACATTGCATTTATTTGAGTGATGTTATACGTACCATAATTATGGTATACGTACCATTATTCAGGTCTTGGTACCATGTACCATGGTACTTCCATTATGGTACGCAAAAGTACCATAATTTTCACATGTAGCATTAAAACCTCAGTTAGATCATAATTGCGATATCTACAATCGATGTATTGATGCGTAAAATGAAACGGCCCCTTTTTTTGTTGACGTTGACTTCTGGTACGAGAGGGAGGGTAGCCAAAGCTAATATCCCTGCTGTTGCTATAGGTTTTAAAGGACTTGGTTCCAGGCCATAAAATGTATGGAAAAAAGGTATAGGACAGAAACCAGGCATTTAGAGGATATGAAACTTGTGAATTGTTATTTCGATTATGCTCCAGGGTAGCCCGCGAAATTCAAATTTTCTTACGTTTTTGGCAAATTGCAGGCCAGTGATAGGTTGTATGTTGATTAAAATATTGGACGCGATTGTAAGACGTATGTAGTTACAGAATTATAATCATCAAAACCATATAATACAACCCTCCAAGTTCATAAAGGTCGAGAAACGATTTTTCCAAGGTCAAAGTCATTGCTTGATTTGATGATTATAATTCTGTAACTACATACGTCTTACAATCGCGTCCAATATTTTAATCAACATACAACCTTGCACTGACTTGCAATTTGCCAAAAACGTAAGAAAATTTGAATTTCGCGGGCTGGTCGAAGCATTCACCTTAAGGTGAATGCTCCAACCAGTCCGCGAAATTCAAATTTTCTTACGTTTTTTGCAATTTTCAGGCCAGTGTTAAGTTGTATGTTAATTAAAATATTGTTCGCGGTTGTAAGACGTATGTAGTTACAGAATTATAATCATCAAAATCATCAAAACAACCCTCTAAGTTCATATAAGTCGAGGAACGATTTTTTCAAGGTCAAAGTCATTGCTAGACCTTTATGAACTTGGAAGGTTGTATTGATGATTTTGATGATTATAATTCTGTAACTACATACGTCTTACAATCGCGAACAATATTTTAATCAACATACAACCTAGCACTGGTCGGCAAATTGCAAAAAACGTAAGAAAATTTGAATTTCGCGGGCTACCCTGACGCTTTCACCTTAATCAAAACTTCTTTGTCAAGTCAAAAGCTCTTGAAGTAGTGGAATTATTAGTAACACCTAAGTACTACTGTTCGGCATGACGGTCTTTTTTAGCGTACCATGGTTTTTTC
Source organism: Xestia xanthographa (assembly GCA_905147715.2). Classification (NCBI taxonomy): domain Eukaryota; kingdom Metazoa; phylum Arthropoda; class Insecta; order Lepidoptera; family Noctuidae; genus Xestia; species Xestia xanthographa. The sequence continues at coordinate 21,472,148 of LR990642.1, read as the reverse complement.
TAAAGTACCATAATTTTGACAGACCGGTGTCATAATTTTTGAGCTGGCAACTAACATCCCTTGTTTCTGGATTGTTTGTAAATGAACCGGAAAGTCGGAAACAATAAAAAATTGCATTAATTTAGTGTTCTACAGAATAGGTTTTCACAACAAAAGCATGTCGCAGAGTAAGTAAAAAATAATTCTTTCAAATAACCATTATTTATCTTTGTAAATATGTCCTGAAACTTACCTATTGATTTTATTGCAGACTCAGAAAAACCACCTCCTAGCCAAGATGTTGTGGATCCAACAGGTCCTGCTGCAAGAAAAGGGGTCCTCATATCTTTTAGAACGGGCAAAACTATGGAAATACCAGAGAAAGATATTGTATGTAAACATAACCTTAAAATCACCAGTTTTAAGCAGTGTTTTGATGTTACTTTTACTAATTGAAACCATTTAATAACTTTATATTACATTGAATCGGTGGTCAGTGGGTCGTCTTAGGGCGGATTTCGATGTGTAATGTGATCATATTACAACAATTGACACAGTCTTGCACATTTAATTTAAAATTATTTATTAATGGTTGGGCACTCAAAGATTGAACTTCTTCCTTTTGAAATTCATTAAAAACTAGATAAAATCCGTCAAGCATAATTTGAATATGTCTACTGCTAAAAAAACACTTTGATGTGGAGTTGCGGACACCAGCCCGTTAAGCAATCTTATAACTCATTGATTCCAGCTCGGCAGATGCAGGTTTGTTGGTGAATTTGAAAAGATAAACAGAATTGGCGAAGGCACTTACGGTATTGTATGTAAGTTTGGGCATTGTTTGTTATTTTCTTTATTTAAATCAATAAATACCAACCTATAGTTTCAACATACTTATAAGTTTTCAAATACACATTGAAGCAAATCTTTGCTAGAAGATATTTCTAGGACGATACAATACCATTATCCCATGATTAACTAAAAATACAATGTTGTTTTCAGACAGGGCAAAAGATAAGTTAAATGGTAACATTGTGGCTTTGAAAAAGGTGAGGATGGATGTTGAAAAGGATGGCTTGCCGTTAAGTGGTCTCCGTGAGATTCAAGTTCTGATGGCATGCAGGCACGAGAACATTGTCCAACTCAAAGAAGTACTTGTTGGGCGGTCTCTTGAGAGGTAAATTTCATACATATGCATAAATTCTGCTTTATTACCATTATCATTGAACAGAAAAGGTCTTGGAATTGAGTCTTATCGCATTCCAGTTTCTCAAGACCAGGGGGTCTAAAATGGCCGCTTCAGCAGAATCTTATTATGAATCATGTTAAAAAGAATTTTAAATTTTCATAAAGTTTATTTTAAGAATTTTAATTTTTTAATGTGTTTCATAATAACATTCTGCTGAAGCGGCCATTTTAGACCCCCTTAAGGTCTTTGTTGATTGTGACAGCATGTCATTATGCATTTTGTTTTCTGTCTTGAAGAATAAATATCAGGTACCTATTATGTAATAGTTAAAAACAAGAACACCAAAATTGTTCCTCTCAAACTACTGCCTACCTCATGTGAAGAGGCGTGAGACATATGGATGATTTAATTCCTCACAAAAATAAATTGTTGTACACTCCTAGAGATTTGTATGTATTTTAACCAGTTTTAAATAAATTTCTTTTTCTTAACAGCATCTTCCTTTCAATGGAGTACTGTGAGCAGGACTTGGCTTCACTGCTAGACAACATGACGTCACCATTCACGGAGTCACAAGTCAAGTGCTTGATGCTACAAGTGCTGAAAGGACTCAAGTATCTGCACTCAAACTTCATAGTGCACAGAGATTTGAAGGTCTCCAATCTGCTGCTGACTGATAAAGGATGTGTGAAAATAGGTAAGCATGTGATACATAATACATTAAGTACACCTGTAATCCACGTAAGGTTGGGCGGAGGTGTGCTTAAAATAGTACACAACATTTAGGTGTCGTGTTATTACACGACACCTAAATGTTGTGTACTATTTTCCTTTTTTTATTTTTATTTTTTGTTTTTTGTTGTTGTCCTCCTATTGGAGGCGAGCTTATTGCCACCAACCAGGCACAATCCAAGACTCCATGGCTGCTACTGAGAAATTTCCGAGGTAAAAACCAAATTAAATACACAACTGTTCTAATATTAAGGGCCTGCGCAAACGACAGACTATCCATGACGCACCTGTGAAAATAGAACCCAAGCAATTATATGCGGTAACGCATACGACGCGCAAAAAGTCCGGCGGCCAAAAAATCCGTGTCATTCTGGCAGATCGCGCCGCACCGCGCCGCACAAAAATGCGCGAAAAAAATAGAATGTTTGCTTCAACGCGCACTAACGCAGACGGCGCACACTTTTAGTATGTAATCTGCACTAGAATAGAATGATCGAAGATGTGCGTCGTGTGCGGAAAATCAGTCATTTTGGGAAAAGGTGATTTTGATATTTGTTCCCTAAGAGATCAGTACATTATAAGAATCAGTCCTAACAGACCGCAAGGGTTGAGTCTGCGTAAAATCCGCAACGGACTTTTGTATGCAATGTAGACATTTTATGCGCCACAGACTCATCCGCACAAAAAGTCTGTCGTCTGTCGGCCCTAAACATCAGAATACTACAGTTGCAGTAAACCAAAAATTAAAACAACCATAAACAATGCAAATAATTTGTAGCTTCATTCTCACTGCATGCAACAAGCAAAAAAAAAAGTTTATGTGAAGGCTGATGCTCCAGGGTAGCCCGCGAAATTCATATTTTCTTACGTTTTTTGTAATTATAATCAAGAATTATAATCATCAAAATAATCAATACAACCCTCCCAAGTTCATAAAGGTGCAGGAATGATTTTGAGCTTGAAAAAGTCATTTTTCCACCTTTATGAACGTGGAGGGTTGTATAGATGGTGTTGGTGATTATAATTATTTAACTACAAACGTCTTACAGCCGCGAATAATATTTTAATCACTAAACAACGTAGCACTGGCCTGCAAATTGCAAAAAAACGTAAGAAAATTTGAATTTCGCGGGCTACCGTGGAGCATTCACCTTAAGAAACTGACAACGTTTTAACTCAAAATACAGCCGACTTCGGTCTCGCACGCTGGCTGGGCGCCCCCGCTCGCAGCGCCACTCCTCGCGTCGTCACCCTGTGGTACCGCGCCCCCGAACTCCTTCTGCAGTCGCCTCGCCAGACTCCTGCTCTCGACATGTGGGCCGCGGGGTGTATACTCGGAGAGCTATTGGCAAACAAACCTTTACTGCCAGGAAGAACTGAGATTGAACAGCTGGAACTTATTGTGGATCTTCTTGGTAAGTCAAACAAAAAATAAATGAAGTTATGAGAGTGAGTGAACTTTGATAATCTTTAATCAATAGATAGGGTGGAACTTTTTTGGATAATTTTATCAATGGGGAAGGCTGTTCAAAGCTGATTGTAGATGGCGCTTGAAATATAAAACGACATTGGTGTTGATTCTGTTGTGCACAAACTAAACTTAATTTAGGCTATTGCTATCTTTTTCTCTCTAATAAAACGAGAAAGAGACGGACGTAATTTATCTGTCAAATTTAGTTTTCCATACAAATGAAGGGTGCACGTTAAAGCAAGTCGACTAAAACACGGTGAAGCGCAAGGCATAAACTAGTTTGACATCTCTAACTTAGTTCATAGCTATAGCCGTCCTTTTCTCGCTCTGCCTTTTAGTAAAAGATTATCGACACCATTGATAGATTTTCAACCAATGACGATGTTTGGTTCAAGTGATGCTAGCGCCATTAGTTCCACAGTTGCCATCCCCATTCAGAGCTTCGATGATTTTTATGATTAACGAGGCAATTTTGAATCTTAGGTACACCATCAGATGCAATTTGGCCAGAATTCAGTGCTTTGCCAGCTCTCCAAAACTTTACATTGAAGCAGCAGCCGTACAACAATCTGAAGCAACGGTTCCCGTGGCTGTCGGCCGCGGGGCTGCGCCTCCTGAACTTCTTGTTCATGTACGACCCTAACAAGCGTGCTACGGCCGAAGAGTGCTTGCAAAGCTCGTACTTCAAGGAACAGCCGCTTCGTAAGTACTTAGTTGAAATTTTAGAATAATTCTGCACCTAGTGTTTGATATTAAGACGTACGGTTTTACACCATCATCATCATTTTTATGTATATGAGTATTTCCCTTCGCACTGGAATAATGATGGCGGTAACCGATAGTCATTCATAATTTCTCCACTGAGACTAAAATGTCATAAATACCTGTACCTAAAACTCTTCGATATATTTATGAAAACCCTAGTTCACTGGTAAATGGACGGACTCTAAAATTTGTTAATTTACTTTTTACAGCTTGCGATCCTAAGCTAATGCCAAGCTTCCCTCAGCACAGAAACATGAAAGGTCAACAAAAGAGCTCTTCGAATCAGTTGAACATCCCTCTGTCAAACTTGAACACTGGTGCTAACGACCAAACCAACAACTTGCCGGCTATTTCTGACCTCCTGGGGTCATTAGTCAAGAAACGAAGGCTCGAATGACGCCCAAAAGATGATGGTGACGAAGTCATAATGTTATAATTATAATAAGCTAATTAAGATTACCAATAAACGGCGTCAGATATGCAAAAAAAAATGTTTTTGTTATAATTATAATAAGCTAATTAAGATTACCAATAAACGGCGTCAGATATGCAAAAAAAAAATGTTTATTTTAAATTAATTGGACACGTGCTTTTTCTAATATTTTAGTGAAGTTTTTTAGCAAGATTACTATTTTTTTTTATCAATTTTGATACTGTCAATCTGTCGATGCGTCGTCGTCGCCTGAGAGTCCCATGGCTTGTCTAAATTTCTCCTGATACTTTTGATTGATGACTGTGTCGGTGATCTTAGCTTTTACTTTCTCTTTCTGGAATAAACGCACGTAAATACTCTTGAATTTGTGAACTTCTAAACAATGTGACTAAACTCACATTCCATACAACAAACGCAAAATTTTTGCATTACGATTTGATGTACTCACAATTTCTTTTTCTGATTTTTCTATTGATCTCAAGGTTCTCATACATTGTGAACAAAGGATTACATCTTCCATGTGGTTCACGGTCTTTTTACGATGATGGTGTTTTAATCTGAAGACAAATATTGAGAATTTTTAGTTTCAAAGTGTAAAGTAATGCGTTAGTTCCGCGCGTGTGTGAAGCGTTTAGGGTGAAAGCTGGGTAGCCCGCGAAATTAATTTTTTTCTAGGTTTTTTGAGATTTGCAGGTCAGTATCAGGTTGTATGTTGATGAAAATATGATTCGCGTCCGTAACACGTATCTAGTTACAGAATTATTATTATCATTGAACTCATCATCAACTCTTTGAGTTTACTTTGCCACCCGACGTCAAACTAGTCAACTCATTCATGAGTTCTCGACTCATCTCAGCTCTTTTTTAATAAAAACGAAAATTTAATTCATCTTGAGCGTGCCCCTTCTTGCACCCTTCGTCTTCTTCGTCCACCCTTTTGCCCTGCACATTAAAAGTATCTATACATATTTATGTATAACTTTTACATAGAATAGGTACCTATTTAAATTCCTATTCTATGGACCGTAGAAGACCATGAATCAAGGTGATATGCAGAACTGTAACAACTATCGAAGGATAAAGCTCATATCACATATTATGAAAGTATTCCCTCGGTTAGCTCGTGCAAAGCGATGGCGAAATAGACCGTAGTGTAAAGCAAATAACACTGGCTGGATGAAATGGCGGCAGGTCACGGGAACAATTTGTGACTCCCGCATTCCACTTAAACTTAAGTGGATGATTTATAAAACTAAGGTTAGACAAGACAGTAGGTCTTGTATGAATCAGAATGTTGGGCCAGGGGATGAATGAACACCTTCCGCCTGACGCAGGTTCTCACCGGACACGAATGTTTCGGGAGGTTCCTGCACAGAATCGGGCGGGTCCCGGAAAGGCCCGGGTGTTACCACTGTAAGGATTGACCGGAGGACACGGTGGAGCACACAGTGGAGATTTGCCCCGCTTGGGCGGAGCACCGCCGTGTCCACGGAGCGGTAATCGGCAGCGGCGACCTCTCGCGTCGACAGAATGGGAAGCCGTCACTTTCTGCGAAGCAGTCATGCTAGCGAAGGAGGTAGCGGAACGTGAGAGGGAAAGAACCTCACGTCCCAGCCGCCGCGGAAGACGCACCGGGCCACAGTGGAACGAATGTATGGGAGAGGTTGGACATTGACAACTCCGAAAAAAAAGAGATAAATTATGCCAAACTAATGATGCCATCTTATTCGATTACCTAATGCCTTCAAAACTTGTTCTGATCAATTTCTTCATAACTCTCATATTTTGGGAGTAATTTGAGATAATGTGATATTTTACTATGAAAATGAGTGTATCGAGCTCTCTCTCTCCTGATTCCGGCCTTGTTTCAAGTAGCGGTCTCTAATATCATAATGCTAATACTAAAAGCTATATTTAACACTAAGACAGATGGTGCGCCAAATGTGCACTTTCTGGGATAAAGAGTGATGTTTATTTTATAACACAAAAATATTATTTTTTGTTTATTTTGTTGATTAAAACCGTTTTTCTAAAGGTTTACCTTATTACAATATCATTTCTGAGCAGCCAATTGGAGAAGATATAAGCTAATTAAGATATGTGATTAGGGACTTAAGGTTTACATATAAAACTGATGCACTAATGATTACTGATAAGAAGATTGCTATTATTTAATTACTAAATGGCTCTTAATACACTAATTTAGCATGCATCATTTTCAAAATAATTACCTTGCAATATTTAACAAATATTTAATAAACCTCGATTAAATATAAACAGGTCACTATTAGTAACTTTAAAATCAGTGTTGATTTACACCTCGTTGTAGCCACGCTAATCTCGCAATGTATCTATCATGGGGTTTTGGTTTCTGCACTTAGTCCCTAAAGTGGGCCATTGTGCGTGAACAATCTCGCAATGTATTTTCCAAATTTTAATACAAATACTACTACTACTACTAGTATTTGAATACAAATCTTCACGTTGCTTTATGCGCACGCGCACATAAAGATTTACGCGACTATAACTATTTGTTTAGTGTTTTAAAAGAAGACAGTTGTGTTCAGTTATGTGAAAGTTCTGAAACAATTTTAAAAGACTGGTGTCGTCGATTTTGCTACCGCGTTTATACAAAATGGACGCAGTCTGGAAGAAGCACAGATAAGTTTCGGAAGAAACATGAGATTTGGCTACAGGCTGCAATTCAGTGGCCGGAATTTCTGAATGAAAATATTGAATCTTCTACAGAAAAAGGCCAGACATAGTTCAGAACTTGTCAATTGTGCCCATCGGTTTTCTATCCGAAGAGGCATCTGAGGCTCGAAATAAAGATTTTTGAAAATACAGAGAGGGGCATTCTCGTAAGCATAGCAGTATCTTATGCAATGAAGATATTATGCACAATCTTTTACTGTCTTCTGATCCACTTGTTACAAGCATTCGTCCAAAAGTAAATAAGTTTGTAAAAAAATCTTCTTTTAAGGAATTTTATGAGCTTACGGATTCTGAGAAAAGTGATATCGAATTTGTTAACATAAATGTTTTAGCGGATATCGATTCTGAAATGGAATTAATTGATGATGATGATGATGATGATGACGATGATTATTAAATGTTGATATTGTTTTAAAATGTGTAACTTAGTAAATTAGAGCTTACATCTTAATTATTTATTGTACTATTCATTAAACTAGGTACTTAATTTATTATTTTCTTATCAACTTATATCTAAAATACAGTGTTTTTATCGTTATTGTAAAACATATATAAATAAAATATTATGTGAAAAAAGTCATACTCTCATCTGTTCTGTTGTAAATAATACACAAGATTAAAAAAAAACAATATATACATATTTAATATATTTATATATGACCTCTAAATACGTCTGTCTGCAGTTTAAAAGTAAATACAAATGGGGGAAAAACTTTTTTTTTCATTTCCTTTTATCCCAGAAAGTGCACATTTGGCGCACCATGTGTCTTAGTATTAAATATAGCTTTTAGTATTAGCATTATGATATTAGAGTCCGCTACTTGAAACAAGGCCGGAATCAGGAGAGAGAGAGCTCGATACACTCATTTTCATAGTAAAATATCACATTTTCTCAAATTACTCCCGAAATATGAGAGTTATGAAGAAATTGATCAGAACAAGTTTTGAAGGCATTAGGTAATCAAATAAGATGGCATCATTCGTTTGGCATAATTTATCTATTTTTTTTCGGAGATGTCAATGTCCAACCTCTCCCATACATTCGTTCCACTGTGCGGGCGTCGGGGGCCACCGTAGGCGCGGGCTGTGTGTAACGCGCCTCAAAGAGATGTCAGCAAAAGGAAGGGGTCCGCAAGGGCCGATGCCTGCCGGAGCTGCGGGACTGTTCCAAAGAGATACCGTAGCCCCGGAACACAAAAGGCGAAGAAGGAACATGGATGGGTTTTAGTCAGTAAAAGTCTGATACTTCCTCCCAGCTCCGCCCAGAGCGGAAGGAGTCATTTGAAAAAAAAAGGGGATGAATAAAAGGCATTTGCATCTGGCAGTAATGAGGAAATGACTGTGAATGGGTATAAGTGTAGAGGTAGACCAAACAAACGATGGATGGACTGTGAAGGATGATAATTATGGCAAGAAAGGAGGTGTCTGGTGAGATGAGTAGGTAATAAAGAAGTATGGAAGAAGACATGCTGCGCCGACCCCAAATTAATTTGGATAAGGGCAGGATGATGAATAAGAAAATTTAGTGGATCCAAAACAAACTTACTGTTTCCCACAGTAGTCACATTGAAGTTTATCGCGACGATGAACTATGATGTGCTGGCCCAACTCGTGGTAAGTCGGGTAGCGCTCAGAACATCGTGGACATAGGATTTTGCCTTCTGAACGACCGCCGTTGCTTTGATGTTCGAACAACTCCTGAGAAGTTTGGAAGTTTTGGTGGCAACTTGGACACCTGTGGAATAAGTTTTCGGTTGTTCATTGGCACAGCTAACATTGTGACCTATTGAAGTTAATTCTCCATAAAGGTACATAAATAAGAAGATATTTGAGGAGATAACTGAAAAAAATATGCACATATAAAAAAGAGTGTATTAGATAAAGAATTAAAATAATCTTGTAGGTTTTTTGGTTAAGTTTTAATAAACTTAGGGTTAGTAATATTCTCTTACATGAATATGTTGGGTTGCAGGTGAAATGCCATATGTTCGATAATTTTCTTGGGATAGAAGTAGTGAAACTTTTTGTCGCAACAAGTCACATAGCCTGGCACACCGTGCCTTTCTTTGTAATGTTTCATGAGCGACCTGAAGTGGAATCCAGTTTCGTGGCAAATGCAGCATTCCATTTTGTAAAATAGTGTTATTTGTCGGTCCAAAGCGGCGCCTTGTTTTGCTGGTTTGCCATCCTGCAACACCGTGGGATCAAGGCAGTCATTTGTATTTGTCAAGTCTGGGTCGGCTTTTTTAAAGTGGTTAATTTGTGAATCTTTCTTAGGTGACGGACTGTTTACCTTAGCGCTTGTGGTGCTCAGAAGATTCTTGTCCAACTTCTCAATGTGCGCGAACTCTTCCAACGTCATCGATTCCATGTATTTCATATCCGAAGGCGTCTTTTTTTTAGGCGCTTTATTACTTTTCGCTACTTTTGTGTCACCTTGCTGAAGTTCTGTCGGTTGTAATTTAGAATTTTGTATAGTGTGTGTCTTCTTTTGCGCTTCAGCAAGGTGTTGATTAGACAGTGCAGCTATAATCGGATGAAGCATTTCATGAACAATTGCAGTTTCCCGCTTCTCCTCTTGCATTTTCAATTTATGGAATTCCAAAAACTTTTGTGTTTTGTCTACTTTGACAGCGTATAGATGTAGTGCTGACACTTGCTGTAAACAGTCGTGACAAATAGCTTTGGGCAAGGTATCATCTGTCCGTACCTAGAAAATAGCAAGTCAGAGTAAAGAGTGTAGGTATACCTTCCCTCCTACGTAGGTATTGACAGAGGTACCTACCTACGGGCCCATTTACCTACAAGGGCACATTTTACCTGATCAGGGTTTACTAGAATTATTACCTAAGTATTTTAACTAAATAAGTTTAAGTGACCTTTACCAGAATATCAAAAAGTCTCTTGAGCTTGCGTTTCACCTCGGGACTCAGCGGCTTTAGTTTCACCACATCGGTGCACAGACACAAACGACAAGACAGCTCACGGACAATACCTTTTTCCAAATTCGCAAAGTCATTCATATTGATGATTTTCTTGTAAAAACGATGAAATACATAATATAAATGTACAAAATAAATATAATATTGTAAATGTTTGTGTATGATTATTTGTTCATGACAAAATACTATTTTATGAACAAACTGATAATTTCGGACTCATTGACAGATCCATGACTGATTGTTTTACTTTTATTTTTATACCTATCAATAGCAGCCAGCCGCCAGCGCGAAATAAAGGTACCTTTTCAAATAAATTCATGAACAAACATTTTTTTATTTTTTTTATTAATATTTTTGTATTAGAATTCTTCACCGTACCTACATAATGTTATCTGTAGGGTATTCAGGTATTGTGCTGATTTCATTGTATCAGGATCAAAATTAAAGAACTGAATAATATGTGTAAGTAGGTAGGTAGTAGTTACCTATACCCATGTCTACCTTAATATTTTTCAATACACTTCCTCGAAAACGGTTTCTTATTGCACTACGATTAGGTTCAAACAGTGCCGGTTTTAGCACTACCAGCGCCCTGGGTGAGATTTCTAGCACGCCCCCTAACTGCAATTTAAACCCATACGAAAAAAAGGCAAAGGATAGGTAGGTATAATGAAACAACCATTTTTTTTTTTTTCTTTTAACATAAGTAATAGACATTTATTTTTCTAGCCTTTCTATCGGCGAACTCTTATAATAGGTTACCAAAGTCGATGTTTTCAGCAATTTCATTTTCGATTGACAAACTTTGCAACTTGGCAACGCCGCGGGCGCGGCGGCGGGTGCGGGCGCGGTAGACGTGGCGAGTTCGTGTTCACAAGATCACATTGGCCGCCAGGCGTTTGCGCGAGTATGACGTAGCGTAGCGACAAGTTCAAAATTTTTGAACTTACCGGCCGTCGCGAGTGAATCGCGCGCCCCGCCGCTAGTTCGACTTGACACAAACAAACAAACATCAAACAAACAAACACAAACATCAACAAACAAACAAACAACCACCAACAAACAAACAAAACAAACAAACAAACACTCACAAACAACAAACAAACACAAACATCAAACATCTCACTCTCACGCGTTTGATAAAGAAACTTTACTTGGGAAGAGACTGGACCCCACGACACAGGGTATCCTAGTGTGGAGAATAAGGTATGACCCAAATCTGCCAGCTTCAAACACACTTATTTGCATGAAGGCATAGGAACCTTCTTTTAAGCACTCTGAAACACTTTTCGATTGTATTTCGGGTGGTTATTTGGGATCTTTTGAAGGCTTCTTGTGATGGTGTGGTGGGATTTAAAAAAGGTGTGTCATTATAAACTTCATCGAGGGTTACAAAAAAATTTGGACTAGTTCTTGCTACTCTTCGTCTCCGTGGTTGTCGTATAGGAGGCTCCGGCTCCTCTATCGATGGTAATGAGGTACCTATCGTCACTATAGACATGTTAGCCACAATAACACAATTTATTTAGCAATAAGGTTGAGTAAAATTTAAGTAGGGGAGACCGGGTACAAAAGTAACACTTTGTACTTTGACACTGGTTTCTAGCTAGTTTTTTCTAGCCTTTTTTGATGAAATTAATATAGCCACATATAAACTTCGATTATGCTATACAAATTTGCATCTAAATTGACCTCATTATTTGCTGTTTATTGTGAATTACAGAGTTTTAAAAATAAAATGACGGTTGTTACTTTCGACCCCCAGGTCGGGGCGAAAGTAACACGGTGTGGGTCGAAAGTAACATAATTAAGGTGTGTACCTATGTAATAAATATGAAATGCCATAAGAAATCAATTTACCTATTTATTAGAAAAACGTGTTTTAATAACATTTTTACTTTTAACATATCAATAAGTAGTACTTCTTTAATGCGTTAACAATGTAAACAAAACAAATTAAACATAACAGTTATTGACTTCTCGTCAGGAATTATTCTCAATCATAGTAGGAAAAAATAAGATCAACTTCAGGAGATTCAGTTAGTCAGACTTAGTCTACTCAGACTTGCAATTATGGCGCACATGTCATAGTGCGCATCATAATTGATGCATGCTGATGAGATGGGATGCGGTCAATCCAAAATAAATTCCAGAGCACTCAATTAAATAGTCTAGCAGATTTTTTTCTACATCAACAGTAAACATACGGTTGACGCAACGGTAGCCAACTAGGCACTAGTATTTCCTGCCTTTAATTTTCTTATGTACTTGTACAATGTCACATGGCAAACTTTGTACTTTTTTTCCAGGGCTTTAATTGTGGCATTGTCTTTAAAATGCTCGTCAGCAGCTTTTCTGTGCACAGTGGTCCCTCTTGCTGTCTTTCTCACTCGTCGCGGCATTCTGTTTGTAAATAAAAACAAATAAATAACATAAAACAATAAGTAAATCATACTCACTGCATTAAGATGACAAAAGTAACATATTACTTTTGTACCCGTAGTGCTGTGTTACTTTTGTACCCAACCATGTTTTTGTTAATTCATGAATGCCTACCTAAAAATGGGACTTGCCATTCCAAAATCACTAATAACCCTGTGTAAACAATGTAGTCAAGAATAACACTGCAAATAGTCACATTAACATCATTTTAACACTACGTAAACACTAAATTAATAAATGACAAAAAACTTACTTTTGGTTCGTAAAATGACATATCGTCCTCTAGCACAACTTTACCTCACGGAGTGTGCGCGGCGACCAAATGCAAGTGGGGGGAGCGTCGCCGGCTGTCTCCTGATGGTAGCGGGGCGGCGCGGGCGTTTCAACCATTTGATATACCTACAGAGCGTCTGTTACTTTCGACCCCCGTTACTTTTGTACCCGGTCTCCCCTACGCAGATTCGGCTACTCACCTGTCAAACGTTTAAGTATATAGTGAGCGGGATTTGAGTAGGTACTGTCAATCGAGTTCAGAAACACAAACGAGATAAGCACTAGTTGATGTTCTAAACCAGCGGTCGGCAACCGGACCGGACCGGTGCGGCCCGCGGACGTCTTACTTGCGGCCCGTAAAAGTTTTAAGTTATAATTATCAAAATAAATGCATGAACGAACCACAATCGACCGTATAGTGTGGATCCAGCCTTAAGGTGACACTAGTCCGCGGGCCTGTGGACGGTGGGCTATGGGCTAGCTCGCCGTCCGTCCGTCTCATGACGACAGGCCGTGTCGACGCACAGTGTTTTAAAAACCCCGATTTTGTCTCATGCCCTTTTTATTGCAAATATCGTTAGTTTATATCATTCTAAGTACTACAGTGAAAATCCGGCTTCGATATGAGCTTTAGTTTTGACAAAAAAAAAATCGAAAGTTTCCCTATAACCGGGTCATGAAAATCACAAAAAAAGTTAATATAAAATAAAATTGGCTGTTATTTAAAAATCCGATTATACGTCATGTTTACACTCATAACAACGTCAGATATTCTGCCCGTTTTTGTAATTTCTAAAGTTAATAGGTTATGAAATAACAACATTTTCTTCGTATTTCTTTTATAATTTTTATTTCAAGTATAATGCCGTATTAGATCGAGATTTTTATACAGTACATTCTTCATACGCTCTTCTATCAATACTATAAAAATCACGATCTAACTCCGCGTTATTCAAAAGTTATTAGTATATACGGCATTATACTTGAAATAAAAATTATAAAAGAAATACGAATAAAATGTTGTTATTTCATAACCTATTAACTTTAGAAATTACAAAAACGGGCAGAATGTCTGTTGTTATGAGTGTAAACATGACGTATAATCTGATTTTTAAATAACAGCCAATTTTATTTTATATTTTTTTTTTTGTGATTTTCATGACCCGGTTATAGGGGAACTTTCGATTTTTTTTTTGTCAAAACTAAAGGTCATATCGAAGCCGGATTTTCACTGTAGTACTTGGAATGATATAAACTAACGATATTAGCAATAAAAAGGGCATGAGACAAAATCGGGGTTTTGACCACTGTGCGACGGCGCGTTCGTGTTCCACGCGCGCCTCAAAGAGAGTCAGCAAAAAGGATGATGCCTGCCGGGGTTGCGGGACAGTTCGAAAGAGATACCGCGGCCCCGGAACACAAAGGGCGATGAAGGAACATGGATGGGTTTTAGTCAGTAAAAGTCTGACACTCCCTCCTGCTCCGCCCAGAGCGGGAGGAGTTACTTGATGATTTCCCATCCGAAAAAAAAAAAAAAAGGTGACACTAGTCGATATTTTTTCCATAGAAATTTCGGGAGGGAATTAGGTGCTTCACTGTTGGACACTGTACATCCAAACTCCAAAGTTATACATGATATAGTTTTGTCTCATTATTAATTTTGTATGTGCGGAAACAAAATAATAAAATAAAAAGCCAGAGTTACGAGCTACCAAACAATCGTTTTACTTTTTATCTACACCCATGCTATAAATCCTCTATAAAGGTATCTGAAACAGTTACCTTATGGCCAACATTAAAACAGCCAGTGTCATAATAACCATTATAACACCCAAACGGGTGTTATAATGTTGTACTGAATTTCATTATGCAACTCCTTTTAAAAAAAGAACATCGAATGTGGTAGTGAATCGAACGTCTAGCACGTGCGATTCACTACCACAGCGCCGTAATTAAAAAAAAACTTATAGGTTAATTCGAATTCACGTCGTATCCCGCCATTTTTGTTCGACATTTGGATATTAGTATTGCATTATGTACTTTGTTGTTTACAAAAATGAGTGAATTTGTGAATTTTGATAATTGAACAATCCAAAATGTAAATAATTATATTACTTCTTATACACGGTTTGTTTGTATTAAATACAAGCAATTAAACTTTCCATGAATTTACACAGACTTCTTAGAACACTGCTGCAACATCTTATGGTTTCAGAACCTTTTATGGAGGATTCATATCATGGAAGTAGATAAAGTCTTGTATGCAACTGTACATAATTAGGTATTAAAACACTCATGTGATACTATTATCACACTCGGCTTCGCCTCGTGTGATAAACCCACATTCGTGTTTTAATACCCCTCATTATACAACAGTTGCATAAATAACTATTATTGCTTAATTTAACGCAACTTTGGGCGAAAATCTAAATATATAAAAGAAGAAACTGACTGACTGACTGACTGACTCATCTATCAACGCACAGACCAAACCGCTGGGTCTACAGATTCTAAATTTGGCAAGTAGGTTCCTTTTGTGGTCTAGGGGTGCACTAAGAAAGGATTTTTCAAAATTCATCCCCTAAGGGGGTTAAACGGGGCTCCAAAGTTTGTATGGGGAAACACGATTAGTTAGACTATTTTATTCGAAACTTCTCAGGTTCCTAGTGATAATTGAGTAGAAACGGGTTTCAGGATTTTTCAAAATTCAACCCCTAAGAGGGGGAAATGGGGTAACAAAATCTATAAATCAATGCACAGCCCAAACCGCTGAGTCTAGAGATTCCAAATTTGGCACATTGGTTCCGTATGTGGTCTATGGGTGCACTAAAAAAGGATTTTTCAAAATTCAGCCCCTAAGGGGTTGAAACGGGGGTCCAAAGATTACATGGGGAAATAAGATTAGTTAGACTACTGTGGTATTTCCCTCTATATTATCGGCTCTCAGACGCGCGCACGTCCGTTCACTTCCGCAGTTCAAAGGTAACTAACTGACTGTACGCGCCGAGAGACGACACAATGCTTCCCTCTCTTTCACTCACAGACACTACATCCCTTCCTTATTTTATTATTTTTGTTTGATGAGATAATTTTCACTTCATCCATCTAATCGTCACCCAAAGCCGGGATCTCATTCGTGGCCTACGGCCAACATTTAGGCCGTCCAATAAACCCCTGTTTGTTTTACTACGTTCCTTAAGAACGCCGAGTCCCACCTGACTCCATAGTCTCTACCAGACCCGATCTCCGCCAGAGCCACCCACGCACCGCGCTTCCTTAGACTGCTACAAGCAGACACCGACTTCTACCGGACTACGGCTATGAAATGGTTACTGGTACGGTCCTACCAACTAAACTAAGTTTCCCCACTATCTCCGACTCTAAATTTCTCTACTGCAAACGGTATTTGGCCCTCGGGCATTCTCCTTTACCTGTGATTCGCGTACTTATGAGTACGCTTAGAGGTTAATGCTCTCAATGTGTAGCGATCCCCTTTAACACTTTTACAACTGTGAAAGGTTCTTTATATTTGGGGTCCAAGGTCCAATTTAGTCTTTTACAGTCGTGCCTTAGTGCTCTCTACCCTTTTTTTTATATAGCGCCGACTTTCCGATTAACCGAGCTGAGAGAACTAACTTGTTTGAGATCTGCGTCAGTATCATCGTCGTAAGCTATAAGACTAAGAAGGCGCGCGACTACCGACTAGTAATTCGAGCAGGCTTACTTTTGCCACCCTATTGACCGTACAGTTTAGTGCCCTCTGCACATCTCCTAACGCACCCTGTCACGACCTATCTTCATTTGCTTCAACTGCGGTAAGCATATATTTTAACGTACTCATTGTGCGCTCAACTTGACCGTTAACTCGCGATGATCCCGTAGCTATTAAATGAAGCCTAATGCTTTACTCTCACAAAATTCCCTAAACTCGTGACTTGTGAAACAACGACCTTGACCGGAAATAATCCTTACCGGTGCTCCAAACAATGATACGCTCCTTGTCACAGCTTTTAAACTATGGGCGGGGTGGCAATACGCATCGTATGATGTAAAAGGACAAACTGTAAACGTATCAATGAGTACGAACACATACTCCTTGTTAGCTCGTTTTCCACTGAGCTCACTTGTCGCATCGATGTGTACCGTGTGCCAAGGTACCGCAACCTTTGTAGTAGGGTGCAACTCTGCCTGTACCTTGCATGAATGACACTTTGCTTCTTTACATGTAACGCAATCTTGTTACGAGGAGACTTAAAAGAGTTATAGTCGCTTACCAC
The DNA here is from genome assembly GCA_905147715.2 of Xestia xanthographa. Taxonomy (NCBI): domain Eukaryota; kingdom Metazoa; phylum Arthropoda; class Insecta; order Lepidoptera; family Noctuidae; genus Xestia; species Xestia xanthographa. The sequence goes on along the minus strand of LR990642.1, from coordinate 21,454,930 downwards.
AACAAACTTCCTTCCATGTAAATATAAACGAAAACATGTAACGCGATCTTGTTACTAGAAGACTTTAAAGAGTTGCAGTCGCTTACCACAACAAACTTCCTTTCATGTAAATACAAACGAAGACATGTAACGCAATCTGGTTACGAGAAAACTTAAAAGAGTTGCAGTCACTTACCACAACAAACTTCCTTCCATGGAATTATAACGAAATTGTTTTACACCATTTACTACGCCCAACCTCTCAAGCTCATATGAGTGATGCCTCGATTCGACCTGAATTGAAGGATGGCGAACTTATGCGGGCTAGCATATTATCCTCCAACATAAATAAATCACTTTCCACAATCACACCCGAACCTTTTCCCTGAAAACAATGGACACGATGTTCGCCTTCACCAAAATTCGAAGGGCCTAGATCAGCATTTGGGACAACACATGTCATCAGACTACCGTTGGTCCACCCAAAAGACATCGACACAAATCACAACTTAAACCAGCGTAACTTTTGCAACCTGTAACACCGTTAATGCATGGTTACGTTGAAACTTTAAAATTCAAAATTAAACATTCCGAAAGCTGGACGTCCCATTCCCTCTCTGACTTCAGAATCAAATCAAGTATCAAATCTTCTATCCAAACACATGGCCTCCATCTCGAGAACAAAACGCTGTAAACTAGTGTAATTAGCTCTATTAAGTCGCGAAATCTGAACCGAAATCAACTGTAACGGGTATCTATCCGGTTTTGTTTAACTCACGATAATTTATACACATACGTTTCCAACAGTCACATTTTTCAACAACAAAATGTGAATTGCTAGGTCTTGTTATTTTGGCATCTTAATAATTCATTCACTCGTTCGCGCATTACTTTTCTTTGTACCGGCGAGCAACGATAAGACCGTCTTCGTACCGTCTCGTTTGGATCTATTAAACGGAATTCTAGTATGTAAGTGATAACGCGGGTATTTGGAAAACCGAAGATAACAATTCAATATTCTGTTTTTATTTTTTATAAACTGACAAGTCATTGCTTAGGTTCTCATGAAATATCAATGTGTACAGTGTACATCATGCAAATTCTATATAACTTGCTGAGAACTTATTGTGGCACAGGAAGAATAGCATTGCTCTTTGTTACTGTAAACAATATCAATATCTTCTTTTCTAACGTTCCCATCTAGCTACGATAGATCCTGCTTCAAAGTAAAACTTCAGCCATCATATTTTAATTTGTGGACATTGAAACAAATAAAGAATGTCTAATTTAGGTCACCAAATGGTCATCATCCTTTTATCAAACTGACACATTAATTATTTATTTCATGCAGTATTTATTCACACCATTGTCCAAATTAAACTAACAATGTTGTATGAATTGTCTTCAAAATTCAATAAACGGGCGTTATCTCTACACAAAACTTCATATTACGGGCATCACCAGTTTGTATTATATATGTACTATGCCACTATTGTTTGACTTTGTTTTAACTGTAAACCATAATTTTATTTTATTTTCAATATTCGTTACTTAACCATTCCATTAATGTTTGTATGTCTAACATAAGGTATATTATACAAGACTCACCCATCTTATTCCAACATCTTATTTTATGCGCCTGCAATCTATGCAAATAATTTTTACTGCACTTCACTGTACTTCGTTTTACTTCACTTTACTTTATTCCACTTTACCTTACTTCACTTTATTTTACTTTTCTTCACTTCACTTTACTTTACTTCACTTCCCTTTACTTCATTTCGCTTTACTTCACTTTATTTCACTTTACTTCACTTTCCTTTACTTCGCTTTACTTCACTTCACTTTACTTCCCTTTACTTCACTTTGCTTTACTTTATTTCACTTTACTTCTCTTTACTTCAGCTTTCTTCCACTTATGTTTCCGGACTACCAGGCATCATCTGGTAACATCATGTACTAACAGGTATTATCTGTTATCATTATGTTCATACAGGCATCACCTGTAGTAAATTAAATTACGAAGTCCTTACAGGCGTCACCTGTTTCCGGACTACCAGTCATCATCTGGTAACATCATGTACTAACAGGTATTATCTGTTAACGTCATGTGCATACAGGCGTCACCTGTAGTAAATTAAATTACGAAGTCCTTACAGGCGTTACCTGTTTTCGGACTACCAAGCATTATCTGGTAACATCATGTACTAACAGGTATTATCTGTTATCGTCATGTGCATACAGGCATCACCTGTAGTAAATTAAATTACGAAGTCCTTACAGGCGTTACCTGTTTTCGGACTACCAGGCATTATCTGGTAACATCATGTACTAACAGGTATTATCTGTTAACGTCATGTGCATACAGGCGTCACCTGTAGTAAATTAAATTACGAAGTCCTTACAGGCGTTACCTGTTTTCGGACTACCAGGCATTATCTGGTAACATCATGTACTAACAGGTATTATCTGTTATCGTCATGTGCATACAGGCATCACCTGTAGTAAATTAAATTACGAAGTCCTTACAGGCGTTACCTGTTTTCGGACTACCAGGCATTATCTGGTAACATCATGTACTAACAGGTATTATCTGTTAACGTCATGTGCATACAGGCATCACCTGTAGTAAATTAAATTACGAAGTCCTTACAGGCGTTACCTGTTTTCGGACTACCAGGCATTATCTGGTAACATCATGTACTAAGAGGTATTATCTGTTATCGTCATGTGCATACAGGCATCACCTGTAGTAAATTAAATTACGAAGTCCTTACAGGCGTTACCTGTTTTCGGACTACCAGGCATTATCTGGTAACATCATGTACTAACAGGCATCATCTGTTATCATCATGTGCATACAGGCATCACCTGTAGTAAATTAAATTACAAAGTCCTAACAGGCGTTACCTGTTTCCGGACTACCAGGCATTATCTGGTAACATCATGTACTAACAGGCATCATCTGTTATTTAGTCCATACAGAAGGAGACCAGTACCTGGGCAATACTATACCCATTGGTAAGACTGGATGTCAAACCCCTTGGCTTCTGACTACATATAACGACTGTCAAAGATCCACAAATGACAGCCGGGACCAACGGCTTAACGTGCTTTCCGAGGCACGGAGGAAACTCGGTATGTAATGATGGTCACCCATCCACGGACCAACCTTGGCAAGCATAGCTTAACCTTGGTCGACCCGTGCGGCTGTTATTATTTAGCCACGAGCTCCTCCATCATCACTTGATACAATAATCTAATATTGATGGAAAGCGACGCAAACTAGCAGTTTGTCCTACTACTCATTTCCACACCACTTTCTCCCGTCGCATTTTGGTTTTCTTTGCCAACTATTTGTACAACTAAAATTGATAAAAGTTTGTAAATTTCTTCATTACCAAATAATCATTGCAAGATTAAAGTCACAAAGTTGCAAAAACTAGACTATAGAGCAGTTACTTCTCATACCCTTGATAATCATTTTGTACGGACTCATCACCGTTCATTTTTCTGTTTACTCGGTAACCCTTTATAGGCCAACGATGCGCGTCATAATTTAGCATATTATAACAACCTGCTTAACGAATTAAAATATAGTGAACTTACAAGTGGGTAGCCATCAACAACTGAGAGAAATAATCACTTTTACTCTAGTACTGTAACTTACTCGTACTTTAACCAAACTTAACTACGTAGTGCATCTTAGTGGAACGTGTTTCTCTAAACTTATGAACTTTCACGAAAAATCGGTATACGGGGTAAATTACTACAACGCGTACACATTTAATTAAGTTTGTGACTGTGTCACCCGACACATCCACCCCCACACCATCATTTTATTTATTATTTATTTTGGTCAGTGGGTAGTCTCATATTTATTAATTTAAAATAGGTGCACCAACAGTAGGTACAATACTATTACATTTATCGATAAGAGTACACATGTTACAGTTCTAATGTATGTTTCAATATGTGTACACAGCATTCTTAGTACATTAAAGAGATCAAATAAGTGACTTACAGTAATAAGGTGGTCATCAGCCTACCTTTCCTCACACACTTCAGTTGCACACATTGACTATTCACCTCACTTGCACATTTCACTGGACGGTTTACTTCACATCCATTACACTACACTTTAACATTTTTTTTTTTTTTTTTTTGCAATAAATCATTTATCTACGTTTTCGAATTAGCCATTGCATTGTATGTAAGCTACATTTCATTCGAGGTGAGAGTTATTCTTACAATTATGTTTATTATAACTACGTGAACCTTTGTGAATAGAGAAAATAAAGAAATTGTATTATTGTACTTCACGGGGCCTCACCTTAATTTGTACTGTGATTTTAATTATTTTAAGCAATCATAACTTCAATCTTAAAACACCGTACACCGTCTTTTTTTTTTTCGTGTTATTTAATAATAAAAGCACACAGTAGTCCTGTTAATCCTCGTCGCCAAAATGTGGTATTTCCCTCTATATTATCGGCTCTCAGACGCGCGCACGTCCTTTCACTTCCGCAGTTCAAAGGTAACTAACTGACTGTACGCGCCGAGAGACGACACAATGCTTCCCTCTCTTTCACTCACAGACACTACAACTACTTTATTCGAAACTTAACAGGAGTACTCCTATCGATAAATGAGTTAACATTTGTGTTTCAGGTTTTTTCAAAATTCAACCTCTAAAGGGGGAAATGGGGTACAAAGACTGAAATTCAACATAGGTATTGTTTAAGGTGAATTGGGTTGGGTGTAGTACAAAAACAACGATTTTAAGATTTAATGTGGCGGACCTGAAATACAATCATTCCCTGTTGGGGTGCGATGGGGTTGAAATGTTTAAAAATCAATATGGGTGTCGATACCGAGACCATCAGTGGCGCTGATTACGAAAATGGCATTTATTTGGAGATCCAGAAGATGGCGGATTCGACTTCTATACATACAGGGTTATTGTCGACATAAAATGTGATGATTGTGATAACGATATCGATGATTGTGATAATGATGCTGATAATTATGATGATGATGTTTGTGATTACGATGATAATGATTGTGATTAAGATGATAATGATTGTGGTAACGATGATAATGATTGTGATAACGATGATGGTGATTGTGATAGTGATTTTGATGGTGATTGTGATAGTGATTGTGATAGTGACGGTGATTGTGATGGTGATAGCGATGGTGATGGTGATTGTGATTGTGACTGTGATGGTGATTATGATAACGATGAGGATGATCGTGATTACGATGATAATGATTGTGATAACGAAGTTAGTGATTGTGATAGTGATTGTGATGGTTATTGTGATGGTGATTGTGATGGTAATTGTGATGGTGGTTGTGATGGTGATTGTGATGGTGATTGTGATGGTGATTGTGATGGTGAATGTGATGATGATGGTGATTGTGATTGTGATGGTGATTGTGATTGTGATGGTGATTGTGAAGGTGATTGTGATGGCGATTGTGATGGTGATTGTGCTGGTGATTGAGATAGTGATGGTGATGGTGAGTGTGATAATGACTGTGCTTACGATGATAATTATTGTGATAACGATGATGGTGATTGTGATAGTTATTTTGATGGTGATTGTGATGGTGATGGTGATTGTGATAGTGATTGTGATAGCGATAGTGATGGGGATTGTGATGGTGATTGTGATTGTGATAGTGATGGTGATTGTGATTGTTATGGTGTTTGTGATGGTGATTGTGATGGTGATTGAGATAGTGATGGTGATGGTGAGTGTGATAATGACTATGATTACGATGATAATTATTGTGATAACGATGATGGTGATTGTGATAGTTATTTTGATGGTGATTGTGATGGTGATGGTGATTGTGATAGTGATTGTGATAGCGGTAGTGATGGGGATTGTGATAGTGATTGTGATTGAGATAGTGACGGTGATTGTGATTGTTATGGTGATTGTGATGGTGATTGTGATAATGATTGTGGTAATTATGGTGGTTGTGTTAATGATGATAATTGGTGATAATGATGGTGACTGTGATAGTGATGGTGATGGGGATTGTGATGGTGATTGTGATAGTGATAGTGATGGTGATTGTGATAATGATGGCGGTTGTGATAGTGATGGTGATTGTGATAATAATAATTGTGTTGATTGATTTGAGATGATGATTATGAAATGTGGCACATAGATAGTTTATAACCTGGATTAACATGGAGGATCTATTATCCCTTTCGTATGATCCAGTGGGACAGTTACCGAACTTCACGCGGGCGAAGCCGCGGGCAACAGCTAATTAGTAATAAAAGAAGTGTCAAATTCCCAAAACAAGTCGGTACTGACAAGGCACAATTATCGAAGAATTCAATCAATTTGATTTGTAGGTACTTGATTTATGCGCTGGTTTTTTCATAAAACTCGATTTTCCAAAGTTCTTTTCGTATTTTTTTACGCGCGTCTTTTACTATGAATTATCTTGCATCTCACTGAGCTCATTCTGTCGGGCACGATGCCAAGTGAGACAGCGTGCTTTTTGATGTTTGAATAGGTATGAGTTGTTAGGAACATGGTCTGTCACTGCTGTTATATTTTCTGTGTTGTCAAGTTGTCAAGAAAAACCAAAATGTAAATTTCTATGTGCATATCTACATGCCTTTACTTCAATAATCTATGGATAGCCAAGTCTCACCAGGTTATGGGCCCAGGCACGTAGTAAAGGTAATATGGAAACGAAAAATGTTGTAAACACAACTACGGGCGGCGGACTAGAGAGATCGCAGCCGGTACGAGATACAGGTATGAGTTTAATGTCGATAGAGAAACTTGATGGAAACTCGAATTATAGTACATGGAAGTTTATGGTAGAGTTATATTTAATCCATGATGATCTGTGAGAGTATATTCAGAAGACACCAGAGAGTACAGATGTATTAGGCTTAAAGAGAGACCAAAAAGCGAGAGCCAGGATATGTATGATGATACAACCGCATTGCCTGATTCACGTGAGACATGCGAAAACGGCAAAGGAGGCGTGGGAGTCTTCGAGGTCAGCTTTTGAGGATAAAGGGCTACATAACCGATGCAGACTTTTATCAAAGCTAGTAAGCCTAAAACTTGAGCAGTTCACAACTATGAGAGACTATGTGACTGCGCTAATGTCAGTAGCACAGCAGCTGAGGCATATCGGAAAAGAAGTTGACGATGAACTGTTAGCAGCGCTAATGTTGCAAGGACTACTGGAGGAGTATCATCCGATGAGATTGGCGTTGGAGAACACCAATATTGAGCTGACAACAGACTATGTTTAAACTAAACTGTTGCAATTGGACCAAGGCACATCCTGCGCAAGTTCTAGTAATAACACGAGTGCTGCACTTACAGCAAAGATGAAGAATCAGAATCAGAAAAAGTTTGTTCAGATGAATAAAGACAAAGAAAAGAAAATAAGATGTTTCATTTGCGATGGATCGCCTAAAGCTCGTGACTGTCCGGATAATCCGAAGCGGAAGGCGAAGGCAGTTAACATGGTAACTGCAACACCGACTACGACCGCGATAGCACTTGATACGAGAAGTCAAGAGAAGCAAGCAGGTCATGCATGGGTTATTGATTCAGGAGCGTCGATGCATATGAGTGGCAGAAAAGACTGGATGAGTAAATTTGCGGAGGCAGGTCGTAAGGTTGAAGTGTCTTATGCAAATGGAGGTAAGATGTATGGAGAGGGATATGGTAATGTAACAGATGAGCATCAGAACATTGAAAATGTGTTGTATGTACCAGAACTGACATCGAACCTACTGAGTGTTAGTAGTATTGTTAAAAAAGGTAAGGTCGTTGTTTTTACCAACAGAGGTTGCGAGATATTCAATGAGTGTGAATATACGTTGAGAGGACAACCATGTGTGACAGGTTTGCTTGATAAGGGTGTGTATAAAGTTAAATCTCCTTCTCAGCAGGTCTGTGCAATAGCGACTACAGCATCAATGGAGCTATGGCATAAGAGAATGGCACACTTGGGTATACGGAATTTGACACTATTGAGAGATAAAATGGCAACTGGGGTAAAGTTTGAACATAACGACAAAATAGACTGTGTAGCTTGTCCGATGGGAAAACAAACGCGGTAACCGTTTGAGAGAAATAAAGCCACGCGAGCCAAAAGTTTATTAGAATTGGTACATTCGGATATCAGTGGACCAATGAGTGAGAATTCTTTTGGAGGTTTTAGATATTATATTACTTTTATTGATGATTTTTCGCGTTAAACTTTTGTATTCTTTTTAAAGCAAAAGAGTGAAGCCTTTGAGAAGATGAAGGAGTTCAAAAGTTTTGCTGAGACACAAACAGGTCAGAAGCTGAAGGTTTTAAGAACCGACAATGGGCGCGAATATTGCAATAAAAGATTTGATGAGTTCTTAAGAGAACACGGTGTTAAACACCAGCTTACGATAGCTTACACACCTCAACAAAATGGTGTGGCGGAGAGAGCCAATCGTACCATAGCACATACGGGTATTTGACACAAAAAAATGGTCAATAATCAGTTTTTTGAAGTATGAATGGAGAGCTGCATAGAGCGAGAGATGTGGTATTTTTCGAGAACCAGATGAACCATAAATTGACTAAGACTGAAGAGGAAAGAAAGACTGCAACAATTCATCTAGAGAATGATGAACAGAGACAAGTTTTTTATCAAGAAGAGACCGACCTTCAACGTGATAGAGATTAAACAGATGATATTAGAGACGCTGAATTCATGGAAGAGGAAGATGAACAGTGGACATCATTTAAAGAGAGGCAAGAGGAAGAGCAACTTGTTGAAACAATACCTGTAGTAGAAGAGAGAAGATATCCACTCAGGACCAGAAAGCCTGTGGAGTCTAAGGATCATATCACCTATGAGGCGATAGTGGAAGAAAGAGATCCAATAAGTTGAAGTCGCAAAGTGTCGAGAAAAGACGCAAAACAGTGGGAAGTTGCTATCCAGGAGGAGCTGGATGGATTAAAGAAAAATCAAACCTGGGTGTTGGTAGAGCCAAACCAAGCAAGAAACATTATTGATTCGAAATGGTTGTTCCGAATCAAAAAGGAGGCGGGAAATAAGAGTCGGTATAAAGCTCGTTTGGTTGCAAGAGGCTTCATACAGAGAAAAGGTATTGATTACGATGAGACGTTCTCCCCTGTTGTGCGTCATAGCTCTTTGAGGTTGTTAATAGCGCTAGCAGCGCAGATGAATCTGCAAATAAATCACATGGACGTGAAGACAGCGTTTCTAAATGGAAATTTAATTGAAGAGGTTTACATGCGTCAACCACCATATTTCAAAGAGAAAGGCAAGGAAGACCATGTATGCTTATTAAAGAGATCTCTTTATGGATTGAAACAGGCGCCACGTTCATGGAATTCTAAACTTCATTCAGAGCTAGAGAGTCTGAATTTCCACCGTTGCGTTGCAAGAATGAACCATGTGTCTACACCAGGCGAATCGCGAATGATATGATAATACTTGCAGTTTATGTTGATGATATCCTAATCTTTTATAACAATGCAAGAGAAATGCAGAAGGTCAAGAAAGAACTTATGTCCAAATTCGAGATGAAAGATTTAGGAAAAGCTGAATTATTTTAGGGATGCGGCTAAAGCAAGAGAATGGCCACATAAAGATTGACCAAGAAGAGTATATAGAGAAGCTTCTACGCAGCTTTGGCATGGAGGACTGCAAGACAGTTGCCACACCTGCAGTACCTGGTTAACATTTCAAGAAGCCAGAGGGCTTACACACACCGAGTGACAAAATATCTTACAGAGAGTTGATAGGATCACTGATGTACTTGGCTGTGTGTACGCGGCCAGACATGGCTCATGCTGTGAATATTATGAGTCAATTCTGCAACTGCTATGAAGAGAGTCATTGGAGTGCTGCCAAGAAGATTCTAAGGTACCTTAAAGGTACTAAGAACATGGGACTCGTGTACTCAAATGATGCCTGTAGTACAGAGATACAAGGTTTCTCTGATGCTGATCATGGAGGAAATATAATAGATAGAAAGTCTTATTCCGGAAATGTTTTCACATTGGCAGGAGGAGTAGTGTCATGGCAGAGCGCTAAGCAGCGCAGTATAGCCATATCAACAGCAGAGGCTGAATATGTCAGCTTATCGGAAGCTGCTAAAGATGCCATATTTTTGAGAAGGTTCTTGGGGGAACTGGGGGAACAGAAAATGTTTGAGTTGTTCCCAATCTGTCAACGAACTTATTGTCTGTAAGTAAAATGTGTGACAATGGTTTTTTTTATAGTTAGTTTTGGTAGTTGGTTTTTTGATAAAAATGGGTGTCATGTTTTTAATGATATAAGTTCTTTAACTGGCAACCAAATTTTAGCTGCTACAAATGTGAATGGTTTGTATAAGCAGTGCAAGCCGCATGTGTTGGGGCATTCCATGCTGGTGCATCCTAGGCAGCAGCCAGAGAGTGTCGATACTGCATTGGTGTCTGCGGCAGTCTCACATAAGCGTTTAAGCCATATCGGCCAGAAAGGTATGAATAGCCTACGTAGTGGTGGTTTATGTTGTGGTGTCGTTTTTCAGGATGACGACTCGCCAAACAAGTGTGTTCCCTGCTTAAATGGAAAGATGCATACAAAGCCTTATCCGAAGCTTGTGGGAAGCCAATCTACCGTGCCACTCCAGCTTGTGCACTTCGACGTCTGCGGGCCCATTCAAGTCAGCAGTTGAGGCGATGCCCGTTATCTTTTGACTCTGACGGATGATTGCACTTAGGGCTTGTAATTCGAATATTCGAATATTCGAATAATGCGAATATTCGTTCATTTTCGCTATTCGAATATTGACTGATGTTAAATTCGAATATTCGAATAATTTTTAGTTATGGAAAGTTTGAAAATACAAACTAAGTCTGTCTTACAAGTTGTTACCTATAGACCGCGTTACCGGTACCGGCATTATACGATAGAGGTGGATCGAGACAAATACACTTAAATTAAGTGTATGAGTTTCTGATGTCAATACCGCCCTCGAGCGTTGAATGTGAGAGGGTATTTTCATCCTCAAATTATATTATTAATCTGAGAAGCGCCTTACAGCACAACTCTATAGGCGCCCTAAGTTTTCTTAGATCGCATTATTACATTTTACGTCAATCCCACGAATGATTATTGTGATTGCGTGATTTTATGATCTTTCATTTACTTTTATTATAAAACTTATTATTGCTTTTGAGTAGGTTACTTCAATGTGACTAATTATAGGAGTAATTAGATTAAAATATTACGCAAAGCCGATTTGATCTCTAGAATTTCCAAGTGCTTAAGAGTCCTATTACATTTTTTACGCAAATTCATGATTTTTGACGCAGTAATTTTCAGCAGCTGTAAGATATTTTAATTATTTGCTTATGGATAACGATAGTGCCATTCTCTTTCTTGTAAGTTGGAGTTACACATTTTCATTTTTCTTTTCGTGTAAATTACTATAAATATTTTACGAACTCAGTTTGCAAGAAAAACCGTCGGTGATGAAACTTTGACGCTCAAATTCACATTGTTACATTCAATTCTTATAAAAACTAAAATTACTAAAAGATAAGTTGAATGTTTTACTTGCTTATTGGAGTTCTAAAATTTCTTAAAATTCCTTGAGTTTTCACGGAAAAAATCGTAAAGAAAGCGTAATTTAAGCCGTAAATGTCTTGATTCAGCGTCCATTGTATTCCAAATAAACTCAATTTTATCAAATAAATTAATATGATTTAAAACTTCGATCTACAATGAAAACGTTTCATTAGTTTTCGTTTGTCAATATAATAAGACAAAATTACAATAAATCAAATTAAAGTAGTATAATTCTGCGTCAATACAGCTCGCACCTCAGTTTCATGTCAGTCTGGTCTCTAATTTTCGTCGATAACAATTGAAAATCGTCCGGAGATCGCTATTATTATCGACTCGTGTACGCCGATCGAAATAATTTGATCCAGGAAGTAAAAATCAAAAATTTGCGAAAAAAATGTAATAGGAGTCTTAAGAACTTAAAACTTAAGTTTTGTTATGTTTACTGATTTACTCACTCAGTGGGTGTAAATTTTTACTAAAAATATTTTTGTTTTGTTTTTTTTTTTTCATTATGATGACAAACTATGTTGCTGAAAGGTGATTCAATTTTATGTAATAAAAATACTCAACTCTAACTTGTTTATTAATTTTTTAAGCGTGTTCTTTCAAGGTTTTAATTTGGTTTCAAAGGAAAAAGCTAGTATTCGAATAATATTCGAATAATTCGAATACTGTCTGTAAAAACATCGAATATTCGAATATCTAAAAACTTCGAATATTTACAAGCCCTAATTGCACTACAAAAACCTTCGGTTATTTAATGAAAACAAAATCCGAGGTGAGTTCACATATTGTTAACTTTAAAAATATGTTTGAAAAACAAACAGGTTTGCAGCTTAAAAGTTTAAGAACCGATAACGGTACTGAATACTGTAACAAAACGTTGACTGATTTCCTTAAAAGGGAAGGGATAATACATCAAACATCGGTGCCTTACTGTCCACAACAGAATGGAGTTGCGGAGCGCGTCAATAGGACGATTTTTGAGAAAGCTAGGGCCATGCTACATAACGCTGGTCTGTCTGAACGTTTCTGGGAGAAGCAGCAATTACTGCTATATATCTGAAGAACAGGGCTCCTACCAGCGCGTTGTCAGGTGACATCCCGGAGAATAAGTGAACTGGACAGCCAGTCGATCTCAGTCATTTGGCTGTGTAGCATTTTCTCACATTCCTGACGTAAAACGTTGTAAACTTGACGCTAAAGCTAAACCATATATCTTTGTTGGCTATGGCGAGACTTATAAGGGCTACCGTCTCCTTGATCCATGTAATTTTAAAAAGGTTGTGCATTCAGAAATGTTACATTTTTAGAAGATGAATCTATTGTAGGACTTCACTTTAAAACACAAAGCAAGAATAATGATGTTATCTCTTATGAATGCATTATAAATAATAATAATTATACAAATATTGATAATGACATTTTAAATGTTGACTTTGATAATAATAATGCAAATGAAATGAATGATAAAATTATTAATAATGTCTGTGATAAAATTTGTCATAAGTCTACTACGGAATCACCTATTTCAGGATCTGAGAGTGACCTAACACCTCCGGTGTGGTCTCCCTTGTTGGACTTAGTCTACTGTACTGGTGATGAAGGTGATGAGGATGATGTCTGTAAGGACGCTGTGTCTTCTCTGCCTGATGCCACACTTCGAGGAGGAGAGGTTGACCATGTGCAAAGTGTTGCTTCTGGCTCACGTCCTGTACGTACTAATAGAGGTAAAATTCCGCTTAAATATAATGACTTATCGGCTATGCTAATTGAGCAGAGTTTGGAAAATGAGCCTAATACATACGTGCAAGCTACGAAGTCTACTGACTGTGAGCAGTGGCTTCACGCAATGAAATGTGAGTATGATTCATTAATTAAGAACAATGTTTGGACATTAGTCAATCGACCAGAAGGTGAAAACATTGTAAAGTGTAAGTAGGTCTACAAAAGGAAACACGATGCCATAGGTAAACTAGATAAGTATAAAGCTAGATTGGTTGCCCGTGGGTTTAGTCAACAAGAAGGTACAGACTACAATGACACTTTTTCACCTGTTGTCAGACATTCCACTTTGAGAATTTTATTTTCCATTGCAACAGAAATGAATTTGCAGATGGACCACATTGATGTTACCACAGCTTTCCTAAATAGTGATCTGGATGACATTATATATATGGAGCAGCCAGGAAGTTTTTGTTCAGATAAAAGTAAAGTTTGTAAGCTGAATAAAAGTATATATGGTCTCAAACAGGCTAGCCGTATGTGGAACTTAAAAATAAATAATGTTTTAATTAATAATGGATATACTCAAAGTAAATGCGAACCGTGTGTATATATAAAGAAGAATGATAAAGATTATATAATAATTGCTCTTTATGTCGATGACTGCCTCAGACATTAGTCGCCTTATACGACACCCGTGAGTGTAATGGGTTGGTTCTATTCTACTCTGCCGGATACCACACGGCTCCTTGCGCCTCCGTAGACCAGAGAATGGGCAGCAGCGTTTTCTGTTAGTCTTTCATCACTGCGATCTCCAATCCGCCTGCCAAGCCGCCTGCCAAGACACTGTACTTGCACTGTACACACTCAGTGTACTTGTCAGAGGGAATCCAGCAAGGATGCCCTCCAGCTTGAGGCAACGGAGGACCCGTCCCTAGCTGTGAGTACTCAGGACTGTATTTCCACCCAAGATACAATACCTGACTTAGGTAATTTGGTCTCACCTAATAGTCTTGGTTCTAATCTTTCAGTTATGTTCTCTGATAGTATAGGTAGAGGGTTAGGGAAATTAATCAGTAATAAGTTATTGTACCCAAAATTATTGCATGCCAGGATCAACCTACAAACAGATTATGGCATCAGTAACAAAGACTGTTTGTGATCCTAGTACCACCATTACTATATGTGTTGGTAATAGTTCTAAGATTAAAAAGGAAGACATCACTGACTGTGTTTCAGAGTTGTTGAAGTTAAATTGTAACAAAATAATATTGTGTGGTTTTCCATTTTTTGAAAATTTGGGTAATAGAAAAAACAATTATATACATATGTTAAATAACCATGTACATTTTTTAGTAGGTCACTATAGTGACAGACTTATATATGTGGATATCAACACTATTGTTGGTAAACTGAAGTCGACACGGGGTAAGGTGTATCTACCTATTAGATGTAGACACAAAATAGCTCGGCTATTAGCTTATAATATTCACACAGACATAAATAGTATGTCTAAGTTTAGTTCTATTATTAACACTGCGACTATTAGTAGTAATACTAATATACAGGTGACTTTAAGTGAATATAGCACTAGTGCTATAAATGTTTACAAACATTGTACTGAGGAGGATCCATGTGTCACCGTGGAGAATTCTCAATTAGGGTATATTAGTATTAGTGATAGGGTCTTGTTGTCTGCGGATGGTACGGGTGTCTCCAGCCTCACTCCAAAAATTAATTTAAACTAGGAAATGAGACAACAGGAGGTACGATTAACAATATTGTTAATCCTACCAACGTATCTTCTTGCACTCAATTAGTTAGTAAAAAAGGGCCTCAGCAGAACACTTTGAAATTATTCCACCAAAATATCCAAGGCATTTCTTCCAAATTATTAGAAATTGAATTGTTTTTAGAAAATAGTAAGTTTGACATTATTTGTTTTACTGAACATTGGCTTAAGGATTACCAAATGCTTATCAATTATGAGAACTATATGGTGGGTAGCTGCTTTAACCGTAAAACTATGCTTCGTGGAGGTTCCCTAATATTAATAAGAAATTGTTTTAAATATAAGCAACGTAATGACATAGTAGGTCTCTCGGTTGAACATTGCGTTGAACTGTCCTGTGTTGAGCTAGATAAGCATGTAATTGTGTGTGTGTACAGACCCCCAAACTATCAAAACTTTTCTTTATTTGAATCAATAATGGAAGATGTGATGGCAAAACTTGCAGTCAGTAATAAATCTACAATTATTTGTGGTGATTTTAATATCAATATTTTAGAAGAATGTTCAAATAGCAGTCGCTTATTAAATCTTTTTAAGTCATTTGACTTGACCAACACTTTTACAGAACCGACTAGAGTCACTCCATATTCTGCTACTTGTATAGATAATATTTTCTGCGATTGTGATTACTTAGATAAAGCAATAGTAAATTGTCTACCCTCTGACCATAGCGGACAAACTGTAACCTTCAGGTGTAATACACCCCCATCGCAAAAAGTTCAAATTAAATTTAGACCTATAACTTCTAGCAGATTAAATAGGTATAATATTATGCTACAGAACAAGTTAAGCGTTATGGGCCTTGATGATATTAATATAGATCAATTGTATGATCGTTTCTTTTCAATAGTTCACACGGAATTCAATAAAACTTTTGAAAAGAAGACAAAAAGTATTTGCCCTAAATTCATATTTAGTGATTGGGCAACTAGAGGTATCAGAAAAAGTAGGGAAAGACTATTTGAGCTTTATGGCCTTAAGCCTTTTATAAACACTGAAACTTTTAACAAGTATGTTGCTAAGTATTCAAACATTTTTAGAAATACATGCAAGGTTGCTAAAGCACTGCACATTAGCAACAAGATCAAAACAGCAGATAATAAAATAAAGACAGTTTGGAAAGTTATAAATAACGAGACTAACAGGAAGAAAATACGTAACACTAACTACACATTAGATACATCATGTGGTCCTAAAAGCTCTAATCAGGAAGTAGCTCAAGAATTTGTAAAGTTCTTTACCGATATACCACAAAAAACAACGGAGGCTCTTATTTCCTCACCTGAACTCTCAATTGGTTTATTAAAGGCGAATGTGTCTGGCTGCCTGGTTGAATTTAAATTTAAACACATTAACCCTATGATTGTTATTAAAACTTTCCGGCAAATAAAAATCAAACTAACCGAAGATCTATGGGGAATGTCTGTCAAAGTTTGTACATCCCATTCTCAAGTCAATGGTACATCCATACTTGAGACTATAGCCCCTTACTTAGCTTTAATTTTTAATTTATGTGTAGACCAAGGAGTTTTCCCTGATTTAATGAAATACAGTAAAGTCATACCTCTTTTCAAATCCGGGGACAGTAAAGATACTAATAATTATAGACCTGTATCCGTGTTACCAGTTTTTAGCAAGGTTTTTGAAAAAGTAATGCTTAATCAAATGCTCTATCATTTTAACACCAACAGAATCTTACATGATCAACAGTATGGCTTCACCAAGGGTCGTTGTACAACTGACGCCGGTGTAACCTTATTAAAGCACATATTTACTGCGTGGGAAGAGTCTCAAGACGCCATAGGAATTTTTGTGACCTCTCCAAAGCGTTTGATTGCGTAAATCACGACACATTACTTTTGAAACTTGAGCATTACGGACTGGGTAAACTTGCACTTAGTTTGGTAAAATCTTATTTGAATGATAGACAACAACATGTTCAAATAAATGGTGTTAATTCACAGGGGTTAAAAGTAAAAATGGGGGTTCCACAAGGCTCAATATTGGGTCCTTTCCTCTTTCTAGTATATATAAATGGTCTACCCTATTTACTGAAAAACCAACCTCAAAATATGGTGTTATTTGCTGATGACACTTCCCTAATTTTTAAGATAAATAGGCGGGCCCAAAATCTAGATGATGTGAATAATGCCCTACTTCAGGTCCAAAATTGGTTCACAGCAAACAATTTGGTATTAAATGAAAAAAAAAACCAAATGCATAAGATTTGCTTTACCGAATGTTAAAAGTAGTGATTGTGATATAATATTGAATAAAGAGAAACTTGAATTCGTAGATAAAACGGTTTTCCTGGGGATTACGCTTGATTCAAGGCTACAATGGGGTTCTCATTTGACATCTCTTGCGGGGCGGCTAAGTTCAGCAGCCTATGCCATTAGAAAAATCCGTCAGTATACTGATGTAGATACCGCTAGACTGGTTTATTTTAGTTACTTTCATAGTATAATGTCTTATGGCATTTTGCTGTGGGGACGGGCTGCAGATATTGAGTCTATATTTATTCTGCAGAAAAGAGCCATGAGAGCCGTATATAATCTTCGTAGGCGCGATTCTCTAAGGGAACTGTTTAAGGATATTGGCATCATGACGGTACATTGTCAATACATCTACGAAAACATAATGTACGTCAGAAAAAATCTGCATCTTTTTGGTAAAAGGGGTGACAGACATAATTACAGTACTAGAAATAGGGACCAACTAGTTCAGCCAGGTTTCAGACTCGCTAAAGCAGACTCATCTTTCATGGGGTACTGTTTGAGATGCTATAATAAAATTCCACAAAGTATTCTTGAACTGAATGAGACGAAATTTAAAACATGCATTAAACGCACACTATGTAAGCAAGCATATTACAAGTTGAGCGATTATATCGCTGATAAAAATGCTTGGCGCAATGCTGGTCCTGCTCCACATGGACAGGGGCGCATAAATTGATAGCATTAAATTGTATTGTTGGAGCTGCTGAAGATTGTACAACTATCTTTGCATTGTATAGAATCAATCTGTTTAGTATTATATAAATGCATAGCCCATATTGTGTGAGTACTATGTACTAGAAAGCTATCATTCACTGGAAACCTACGTCTTTTCTTGACGAGAATGTGCCCTGGCGGTTTGGAGTATGTCATGCTCACTCAATTGTCTCGCTGATGGTGGCGCATGTGTCGGATCATTTAGTTCCCTTCAAAATGGTTGAGTTGAATGGTGCTGATCCATGCGTCATGTCCGTGAACGGGCGCTGTCAGTTGTGACTGGTCATCTCTTGGTTGCCATGGCTTATTTGAATGAATTATTTTGAATTGTATTTTTTTTTTGTTGTTTGTGTGTTTTTGCTGTGGACACTTTTACCGTGCACATCTTGCTACATTGTTCTCACATAATATACCATCTCAACGTGAATGATGTAACCAAGATTTTGTAACAATATTCTGATTTAAAAGAGTGTCCATGGAGTTTCTTGCCCGTTCTTCTCCATAGAGATCTACGCTAGGGAATGGGCAACTACAGTACTTTCACAGTTTTTATGTCTTGTGACTGGGACTGTAGCTACATTTAATTTTCATCTTTGTTTCGACAATTCAAAAGTGCCTGTAACTGGCTTACTTGAAATAAATGCTTTGATTTTGATTTTGATTTTGACTGAGCCCAATTTGACTCATGGTCCTTTGAGAATTCTCAAACTCGAATGCTCAAATTAAACTTCAAAAACAAAAATATTTTTAAATCTTAAGTACTTAAGTCGTCCCAAAGACGTTCTCAAAGTTAAATTCTCAATTCAGAAACCGGCTGTTAGTCTATACAAATAATTTCAAGTCCTAACCTTAGTCATGGAGTGGCCCGCTCGGCAAAAGAGCCGTAGGAAGGCCCATGAGAAGATGGGACGATGAAATAAAAAATAGCGCCGGCCCGCATTGGACAGAAGTAGCCCAAGACCGAGACAATTGGCTATCTTTGGAGGAGGCCTTCACCTGTGAAGACGGGGTTCTTGCATAAATGAACTAAACTAAAACTAGGATTTTAAAAATTATATAATAAAAAAGAGAATTAGATATTAAAAAAACTAACACTAGGATAAGCAAAATGTAAACTAACCAACATAATAAAAAACAGAAATTGTAAAAGTGCATGCAAGAAATAAAAGGCTTTTTATTATTATTATTATTATAACCTTAGTAGGTAAGTAGGTACTTACATTAGGTTATTCAAGTAGGTACTTACCTACCTACTGCTTCAAAAATGTAGTCAGTACCTAATCGACTGACTCAATGCGAGGAAAGTTAATATATAAAAATGTAGGTTGTTTATATGATATTAGGTACATACCCCAAAAAAATCTTAAGGAATAAAAGGAAATCAGTTTATCCACGGTTGAATAAGTATTGTTGTGAGGAAAGGACTCGGCATACACGATAATAACGTTTAAGAATTAATAGAATCCGTGCCGGCCGGACTTTTTATGTGATCGCGTGACCGAATTACGATATTTCATCTACCGCCCACTAACAGAGGTCAATATTCGCTTTTGATACGTCTATCTTCCTAAAAGAAATTCTGATACATCTTTTATTAACTAGGAATCTCCGTACTGTCCTGGATAAGAATGGCGTGCCAGCTGCTTGTTATTCCGCTTAAGTTGTAACAATCAATTGAACGGAGGATTCATACGAGACGGAGGTATTCACTTCGACGTGCCTTAAAAATTAATATAGCTGGTTGAATAGGATATTATTTCTGTTCATAAGAAGCAGGCGCGGATACAGGGGGGGGGGGGGGGCAATGGGTGCAATTGCCCCCCCCCTGAACCAGACTAAATACATCATTAGCCAAGCTTGAACTAGTTTGACGGAATTGAAACTAAATATTCTAGTTGTAGATCTTAAATTGTCATGGGCGTCGCCAGGAGGAGGCAGCTGCCCTTAGAGGCACAGGATTTTTTTAAATTATAGCTATTCCTGCCTGATGCCATAGCATTTAATAAATTGTAGCGTAAAATGGAATCACTCAAATTAAGATATTGTATAACCCTGCGAAAAAACATTTATCTAAAAGGGTTCTTTTTTCTACCTCTGGATTGGCACTCCTATTGGATTTTTGCATGATCGATATATATTATACAATAGACAGAAATAAATTAGGAGCCTCCTTGCACCGAGATATATACGTATATGCAATTATAGCATAATTATCGGAGGCAATGTTGTAAAAAATTTCGAGCTCGCTTCGCTCGCTTTTGAAGACTAGTTTTTCATGAGTCTTAACTTTGTCTATAAGAGGCCCAGGTAACTCCAGTAGGTCGGTAGGAAAAGTGTTAAAATTTTCGAGCTCGCTTCGCTCGCTCTACTACTTTCTCTTGAATTTATCTAAAGTTCGACCAAGTAACTCCTATATGAGCGTTCGAAACCATTCTAACCTGTCCAAGGCAAGGTGTCGTAAGAATTTCTCGCTACGCTCCCCCCCCCCTCCCCCGGCCCAAAAGCTGGCGGCCTTGTATCTTGCATAATTATCATGGCTTTCTAGTCCATGGTTAAAGTAACGCCTGATACCATTTTTTATCAAAAGTTTACCTATCAATTTTTTTTAAAGAATTTTCCATAAATTGCCCCCCCTTAAAGGAAATCCTGGATCCGCGCCTGATAAGAAGACAGAAAGAAAAATCAGATTAAAACAGTTTTTGGCTAATTCAACCGTGGAATTGGAACTGTGGTGGATTGGATGGAGTAACTGTGGTGGCAAATTGAGCAAATTGTCATGTCTGTCCAATACCTATGGGTACCCAACCTCTTGAACCCCTATTTATTATAAATCAATCTTACTTCCAAACCAACGTATTCGACCCAAAATGGCCATTACAGCCACATCTAATACATTACAAAAGACGGATACATTGAAAGCCGGGCTTTGATTCTAGATACCTACGTATAGATCTATCAACGTTAAGACTACAAGGTAGATCTGAGATCAGTTCATGTAATCATATAATGATTAAAAGGCGAACTACGGCCAAGTAGTCGGACGAAGTTTATTGAGATCAGCCTAGCGAAATGAAGGGTGGCTACAACTCCAAGATCGTGAGAGTCGGCAAGTTCAGCCGATAGGTAGATAACTAGCGAAACTACCCACTTCGGAGCTTCAGTGAAAGTTGGAGGAAATTATCAATATTAATAGGTAAGAACTTACATAAACATAGAGTATACTTAGGTATGTATACGTATGTTTGTGCTTCAGCGCGGCTGATGAGGTTAGACCTTGTTTCGTTTACAGCCAATGTTTTCTTATGACCTCAGTGTTTAGTGCTTATTAATTAGCGAGCTCACCTAATTAATTTTCTAATCAAGTCATGAATTATTGGGGTTTCAGGGAGGTAAGTAGGTTTCTATCTACTTACACCGCCAAACGTAGGTTATGACTTTGAAAAAGGGTAAATTTTCAAATTAAGTTCTATTGCATGCGGAGTTTTTCCTAAACTCTAAGTTATAGGTAGGTACTTTAGAACGAAGTTGGTTTTAATTAACGTTACTTCGGATTTCGGAACACTGACAAGTTTCATACTTTAATCAAGTTAAGTTTTAAAAGCCACTTAAATCTTCTAAATATTTTAATCAGGCATAGGTACCAACAAACTCTATTTAAACATTTTGGATTTCCAAATGAAAGCAAATATGATTTATTAGTAGAACATTGAGGTACCCACTGATTTAGATTTGGAGCTTGTTAGACCTAACGGCTAATTAAAACCCGTTATCAATGTTTTCGAAACTAAACAAGTTGGTAGGTTAGGTACCTAAGGTTGTAGGAAAATTTAAGAGCAGCGCTGATTATTATTACTTGGTACCTAATTTCTACGTGTCTGAATGTCTTGTATTGTAGGTAAGGCCATACGTAGTAGGTATGTAGGTACCTAGTGAGGAAAATGTTGAATATGAATGTAGATGACTATAAGAGTAGAGGACAGAGACGTGTCTAGCCCATGTAGCGCCCGTGTGCAAACATTACCTACCCAAGCGCCCCCTAGTAAGCGCGCCGTCAAAATGGAATGCGTACAAAGTACAAGTAACAGCATATTATCAAGTTACCACAAACTGTCAAATTTCCCCAATGTATAATAAACTCTAATTGTTTGGAGATGAAGAAGAATTTCTCGCTTCGATTCGTCGGTTTTGTATACCATGGTGTGCTGTTGATTGTATTAAGAATTATACAGGGTGTCTTGGTGTTTACCCTAACAAGCCAAAACGTACCCATGTTAAGAGTCCTATTACATTTTTTACGCAAATTCATGATTTTTGACGCAGTAATTTTCAGCAGCAGTAAGATATTTTAATTATTTGCTTATGGATAACGATAGTGCTATTCTCTTTCTTGTAAGTTGGAGTTTCTCATTTTCATTTTTCTTTTCGTGTAATTTACTATAAATATTTTACGAACTCAGTTTGCAAGAAAAACCGTCGGTGATGGAAATTTTACGCTCAAATTCACATTGTTACATTCAATTCTTATAAAAGCTAAAATTACTAAAAGATAAGTTGAATGTTTTACTTGTTTATTGGAGTTCTAAAATTTCTTAAAATTCCTTGAGTTTTCACGGAAAAAATCGGAAAGAAAGCGTAATTTAAGCCATAAATGTCTTGATTCAGTGTCCATTATATTCCAAATAAACTCAATTTTATGAAATAAATTAATATGATTTAAAACTTCGATCTACAATGAAAACGTTTCATTAGTTATCGTTTGTCAATATAATAAGACAAAATTACAATAAATCAAATTAAAGTACTATAATTCTGCGTCAATTCAGCTCGCACCTCAGTCTCATGTCAGTCTCGTCTCTAATTTTCGTAGATAATAATCGAAAATCGTCCGCAGATCGCTATTATTATCGACTCGTGTACGCCGATCGAAATAATTTGATCCAGGAAGTAAAAATCAAAAATATGTAATAGGACTCTTAACATGTCTATTTAGATGTTATGTTACATCATATCAATGTCCTGAAATTTCTTCATTGGACTTCGCATAATTCGCAATATGATTGTCAGCGTGTTTTCAAACGAATCATTGAAACAGGTGCCGCCGCGCTATGCGACACTCACTACTACACCAAATATAATCTTTAATAATGTGTAATAAGGTTTATTTCATGTTGAAAAAAAAATTAATATTCTAAAAGCCACTCGCGCGCTCGAGGCGCGGCTTTAATTCGACAAATATAAGAAGGGCTCCAGATGCTTTACAAAATGTATTCAATGCGGAGCTCTTTTTACGTTGGTTAGTGAAAGATCCGCGGCCGGCTATCGCGTGCGCCGAGTGGGGGGGCTCCGTAGCGAGCGGCGCTCGGCGCCCCCTAGGACCGCTGCGCCCGTGTGCAACGCACACCCTGCACACTCGGTAAAGACGGCCCTGGTAGAGGAAGACCAAAGAAACGATGGTTGCACTGTGTTAAGGATGTTATGGCTAGAAAGGAGGTGAGTGATGACGAGTAATAGAGAAGTATGGAAGAAGAAGACACGCTGACCCCGAAATAAATTGGGTTATGAGCAGGAGAATGATGATGATGGTTAAATAGCGCCCTTTGTATTCAACTCTGAATGAGAAAATTGATTTGAAAATCCGTCAGTGACTCAGTGTACTTTTAAAGAGTTATCGCCCGACTCGTCACTGTTGCGATTGGTCCCCAAAAAAATTTTTCCGTAGTCTTTTTTTAGTTGGAGTCCCGACTCGTCACCATAAGAAAATAAATTAGTTTTTGACTTTGAATTGAATTCCAGCTCTCTGTTGTATTCATTTACCTACTGACCTTACATCAAATAGTATTTTATTTAGACCATTGTGTAAGTAGGTAATCCTTTACCTACACCCAACTTGTAATCTATGGCAACTTTTAAATCCAACACGCAGTTGGGTTGGCAACGTTGAAGAAGTTAAAACGGTTTGGAAGCTGGCTAATCCCTAAACAAAAACACGTGACGTGAATTTTCTCGATGCCAGTTCGTGTTTGATCATTTCTGAACGTAGATGGGTTCTAATAGAATGCCACAAAGCCGAATAACTGAGAAAACGGTCGTTATTTCAATCCTTGCTGAAATCACAGTGCTTGTTCGTTCATTGATGGCCGTGAATTAGTTCTATTAATAAGTAAGTTGGAACGGGACCTTCCATGTGCTGATTGTGACCACCAAGCTGGCTTTAGTGAGGTAAAAATCCTGCAATCCCTGGCCTTATCCCCTAAGAGCGGTCGCACTTTGAAGATTACTGCCGGAAATCAGAAAAATGGTAGGTACTTATTAATATGTAGGCACATAACGGTATAATTATGCATATTCAGGTAACGCATCTATCTGTTAAACTTAGTTTAACTTAGTAAGCTTAGGTACCTACAGGAAAGGAATAGGTAGGCCTTTCCTGTAGGTACCTAAGTTTTTTTTTAATAATGGCGAAAGTGTGTACATACAGGACATATATATAAATTGGTTTGTTTACATTGTAATTTAACAACGCGCCAAAATACGTGTCTGAAAGCTTAAAATTCGATACGTTTACCTACGCCATCTTTAGACTTTTTATTAAAAATATTTCTTGAGGTTCCCGCCAAGATATCGAGAGTGATTGATGGCAAGAAGCGAAAGTAATTTAATACAGTGTTATCGTAAAAAAAGCAGGTATCACCCGGGCTTAATTTATTACTTATATTTTAGTATATTGTAGAATTAGAGAGTAGAATTTATTGAAAGAATTTGAATTTTGTTTTTGGGTTGTCATCTTAGCGTGTCGATGCGTGGTAAAGGTGACCGTACTTTCCCAAGACATAACTTTGTTTTGTTTTCTTGTGGTCCCAAAATACGACTCAAAAATATTTAGGGGGAATCCGGGACCGTGGTCTTTGTCCCGAAAGCCCCCCGACCCAATCTAACTTGTGTCGGCCCAGAGCTGAGCTAATAGTTTGGCGCTTTCGGTGGCTTCCATCAGGTCCTGTAGTGAACAAACAACAGGACACGCAGGACACGATATTAAGTGCTCCATCGTTTGTGGAACAGCACCACATTTACACCAGAATCTCCACCTGAGCAGGTTTTCCTTGCTGGGTCCAGAGTATATTTAAAGGCATCCAGATCAGCCATGTCAACTCATGTCCAGGTGGAGGTGGATAGTTATCATAGACCAAGTTTTGAATTTTCCTACCTGCAAAGAAATGTAATTAAGTAAGCGTAACATGACCTTCCCAAAGTCTACACGTGGCATTCAATTTACAAAAGGCAAAATTGGACTTCAAAGGTATTATTTGAGTTTTCAACAAATCTATTTTAAGGATGAATAAATTCACAATAGGTTCAATTAAATTCTATTAACCTTCTATTTGAAGTTGAAACCTCCGAAGACCTTAACCGGTTAACCCTTGCGTTTCCTAATAGATTTGTCTGATACCCGTACCGCAAAGTTCTCGCTTCTTTGGCTGTGGCTGAACAAAGCCTTGGCCTAATTTTGTATTAACAATTTCGTAGCGACTTTAAAATAGAATGTTACTTTGGAATTTATTACTTTCAAAGACGGTGTCCTAGCTGTTAGATTCGTACCGATTATATTATATACCTGTTCGATTCGCTGAGTTATAAGTCGAGCTACACGTTAACTGACAAATGCTTGCACTGACTGGACAGGTCCACTCAAATCTGTATGGTTCTTTCTTCAAAAGACCATCTCAGACACTAATCTGCATAGTCCTCATGTGAATTGAGTAAGATTGTCTGGACTTTAAAAGAGACTATGACCTCTGAGTTTGTTTCGGCTGTTTCTTCTCAGAGTAGTCAGGTACGAAACACCGGCCCCATCTAGTTTTAAAAAATGACGTGTAAAAGTGTTTGTAAAAACCTACTTGCAAAATAAACATCATTTATCATTTACCCATTGGTAGTCCCTGCCATCGGGCTACGGAAAGCGGCCTGAATGTGTTTTTGTTATAAACCTCACCAGACTTGAGATACTTAGGTATAATTGGTTTTTGTCAAAATATGCCGTATCTTTAATTTACTTACTTAATTATTTTATCCCAAGACCTTTAGAATACAGTAAAAAAATTACGAAAAAAAAATATTTACAGAAGAATAATTAACATCATCCAAGAGGAATAATTTCTTTGAAGGTAATTTTTACTTGGATTATCTAATATTTTTTAGATGTTGCTAGCTGGTAAACTTGTTTTCTTATTACTAGTTACTAGGTATTACAAAAGCGAAAGTGAAACACAGATAGATTATGGTTTGAAATAGCACACAGGCAATTTTTGTTACTCAACAAAGTTTCCACGCGATTGAAATTGAAATTGTTTAATAAAATAATTGAAATAAATGAAATCGCAGGCAACAGCTAGTATAAAAGAAGTACAACTCATATAACTTAAAAGTCGTACGGATTTAACTATTATGTAAGTAGTTGTAACAATGACTAAAGGAAAATAATGGTACTTAAGTTAGAAAAATCTTCTCCGGACGCCTGTAAAACTTATTTCAGTCGAAATACACCTACTAACATCAGGTACATGATTGCATAACTTTATAGAATCGTCGAGATTTTAGTATTAGGTACTTATTTTGCGCGTAGGCCCAGGTGGTATAAATTGGTAAGTAAAGGTGAATGTCAGAGTAATATTGCTGAATTAATTTTGTTAGTTTTAGTCTTAATAAGGTACTAAGTTAAGTTGCGATGTTATGAAATGTGATGTTATTTAGCTTGAACTAAAACACGATTATGCGGGGAAATGAATCTAATCAGTTCTAATAGGTATAATAACCTCTTCTATAATTTTTTTTTTTTTTATACTTCTCTTCTAATTCTAGAGAATATCGAAATAGATATTTTTTCGCTTGCTCATTTAGGCATCCGCAATCGAGCGAGTGGCAGGTCGTATGCACAGCTCTCAGCTCTCAGATATTTTATATTTTTATAACAAGTAATAAACCCACTAAAGCAACTATATATCGTCGTGGGTTGCTGGTGATGCTATGCATGCAAATGAGCTAACCGACAGGCTAGTCAGGCAGTTACCTGCCTGACTGCCTAGTTTGTATGAAGGTTTAGCATTTACCTACAATTAAAACTGTCATGCATATGATGCATAACCTATCGTCTATGGCTGTCTTATCACATACACCAGTCGCTTGAGGCAAGTTTTGTTGCAAGTCGTATAAACTGAGGCCGTGACAGGGCGTAAGACTTGGATTATTTATAAAATCTAGTTTTGTAAGTTAGTAACTGCCACGTAATAATATTTCTTATTCAACAGTAACAGTTTATCAGCAACAAGAAGAACGAATTTTGAATGGTACTTTATAAAATTGAAGCTTTTCATCTATATACATATAATAAATCTTCTATACTTAGGGAAAGGTGTACGAGATGATTCACTTAAGGGAGAATGCTTGTAGTTTAAACGACATTTATGTTAATGCAGATGTAAAAGCGTTTATTCATAGTAAATTTATCAGTCTACCTGTTTTCATACTCATAATATTAATATTTTAGATCTAATAATATTATAATTCACGTTTTTTAAAACGCTACCAAAGAATCATCTTGTACACCCCGGTGTCCAAGTTGATCCCTACGGTAGGGGCAAGATGATCCTGGGGATCGTGTTGCCCCCAGTTTGGGAATGTCCTAGGTTTCGGTAGAATTAAATAAACAATAACTTATCAGAGTTTACTTTATTTATTATTACAAAATTAAACATCATAAAGACCTTGACTTAGATAGAATGAGCCAGTCTTATTAAATAATATTCAGTCTCAATACAATTAATAGGTAACAATCATCACATATGAGATCAATCGTTAAGTAAATGTTTAACAAAATTATATATTCTTCTATAATAATAGGAATGACATATCGCACTATCCATACCATAATCAACGTTAAGGTGAAAGCGTCAGGGTAGCCCGCGAAATTCAAATTTTCTTACGTTTTTTGCAATTTGCCGACCAGTGCTAGGTTGTATGTTGATTAAAATATTGTTCGCGATTGTAAGACGTAACTACATATAGTTACAGAATTATAATCATCAAAATCATCAATACAACCCTCCAAGTTCATAAAGGTCTAGCAATGACTTTGACCTTGAAAAAATCGTTCCTCGACTTATATGAACTTAGAGGGTTGTTTTGATGATTTTGATGATTATAATTCTGTAACTACATACGTCTTACAACCGCGAACAATATTTTAATTAACATACAACTTAACACTGGCCTGAAAATTGCAAAAAACGTAAGAAAATTTGAATTTCGCGGACTGGTTGGAGCATTCACCTTAAACGAAAAATCTTATAAAATAGTAATTTACTGTTATTAATTGAAATCGATAAAATGAACGAATACAAGTCTAATAATATTTTGTCCCTATTGCTGGCTATTTAATTATGTCATATTTGTTAGAAAAACATAAATATATTAAAACATAATCTATTAACATACAAATGGTTCAAGATGATGTACAAGATGATCCGTAGGGATCATCTTGTACACCAGTATCATAATCATCTCGCCCCAACATCAACTTTTTTATTCAATGTTCGATAACATAACCTATATCTTTTAAACTGTTACCACGCCATTAAAAAAACAAAATAGAGCAATAAACAAAGGTACTAAAACAACAGCCTTTACAATAGACTACCTAGATCACATTTGATATAAACTTAAAGTCAGCCTTACCTTAGATCAACGTCACGTAATTTTTGTTTCTTTCCACAAAAAAATTGGTTGTCTCTCACGACGCCATTACGATTGACTGCGGCTTGGGAATATCGGGAACTACGTTTTACCAATGAAAACAACTAGATGTCGCTAATAGTTTCGTTGCAATAAAAAAGGATCATCTCACCTCAAAGGATCATCTAGTACACCTTTCCCCTACATATAATAAATCTGTAGAAAAATCATTTTTGTACATCGAAAATATTTCGCAAAAAAATGCCAGGGTGTGAAAGGATAAGCAACAGAACTCATTTCCAGCATTTTTGTCTGTTTGTCTGTTTCGATGATCAAGCATCACGTTAAATTTACGAAACCAATGTATATAAATTTTATACATAAAAATTGTGTGTATCTTGAGGTATTATTTAGTTTTTGTTTCATCGTAATCGGTTAATTGTATCAAAAGATATATGAATTTAAAGTGTTGGTTCAAGAAGAAATAATCATCAAAATGTAAGATGCAGCGACATCTATTGTACTAAAATGGTAATAATGACAAAAAATGTGCTCACCAGATAACTTTTAGATCGACGACCGGCTTTATAAAAAGTTATTATAGCTTATGGCACTCTAGATTAGTATTTAGTCTACATGATGGTGCTTTGAAAATTTACGTAACATGATTTCCGTGCATGATATTTTAGCAGTTTGATATCTTGGTGATAGATGGCGTTGTTCATTTCACTCCATTTTCTGAAGCGCGGTGATAAGATTTTCCGTGAAAGAATGACCCTTGCCCGTGATTACTTTTTTAACCGATGAAACAAAAAGGAGAAAGTTCTCAATTCGACGCGTATTTTTTTATGTTTGATTGTATGATCACGCATAACGTTTTACAGAGAAGTCTGATAAGATAAGCATGCTCCTTTTTTTTGTGAAAAGTGTAGGTAGGTTCTCAAAGTTGGTCCCATTTAAAATGGAAAAATCCTGTTTGGGTTAATTTCCTGCACCTTTGGTGAGAACTTTCGACCTAGCTGGAGTATGATGAAGACGTAAGGCTGTCGTGGCAAGCCCTTATTTGGAAAAACATAAGTAGGTAGATTAAAGTTAAGTATATGGAATGGATAAAAACGCTTACCTACAATGATACCGAAACACTTCTGAAACCTTGACACATACAAATAGGTACACACACTCACGCTCACCCTCTCTCTCACTCACATACACTCACTCACAAACTTACACCCACTCATACACACGTTTGATTTGTAAGTTAATCTTAATCCTAATTAGTCTTAGTATAATAATAATACGCTGTGCTTTTTGTATAATACGACCTGCTATGGAAGAGCGGACTCTCCTAACACAGGCACTGTCTGCCTAAAAGGAGGATCCAATCACAAAATTTTGTTAAAACCTAAACTTGTCCTACCAATAAACTATTTTTTTATTTTTATATAAAATTGTTGCCCACTTGAATAAAAAAAATCCGCGATAGCATAGGTAATATTATGTCTATCTTTTAAGGTTTATTTATTTATTTATTTATTAGTAAAGGTTCACCAACAGCTTCTGTGTATAACATTTAGGTATGCATTGGTTTTACAGTCTTGGACTAACACAGTTAAGGTTAACTAAATTAAATTAGTTAAGTTAAGGTTGACTTACACTCTCTCTAACTCTCTCTCTCTCTCTCTCACATGTGACGCAGACGAAGTTGCGCGGGTCAGCTAGTTACAAATATTATTAATTTAACAAATATTTTTACGATTCCATAATGTCTAGACAACGTTTCTGAAATTACGACACTCGACTCTAATCGCCTCAAATCGCTAGTCTAATCCTTTAATTGTTCTAAGAGCGTTTTAGATTTAACACATTTATTAAGCTTAAAGAATTTTATGATCAAATTCTAACAGATAATGAAGTAAGAAATATCTATAAACTCAACAAACCTTAGCTTATTGTTATAATTAGGTCGTAGCCTTCATTGGGTCCACATAAAGTCTACAGTTTATATTTCTGTTAATCGCTCAAATTTAAAGGCTAGCTCAAAAAATACCATTTTACTTCGTGCAGAAACGAATTTATACCACATTTCATGCAATGTTTCGCTCGTTAGTTCCTAACTCTCAAAGGTCGATTGGAAAATTCTTTTTTAAACTAAGACAAATGTAGACGGCAAATCCGTCGGTAATCCTCAACTTAACGAAGAAGATAACAAGTGACCCGACGAAGTAAACGTATTTTTAAATCGCTCGGCTTTAACTTGATGCCCTGTCACCATTGGTCTAATTGAAGATTACGTTTCTCAAATATAGTTACCGTCGTTACTTAATTTAATGGGTTTCTTGATGACGGTACAAATATTTATTACGCAAACTAGGGTTGTGTTTTTTCTTCCTAACGTTATTTTTTTACATTCTAGATTGCGGAATACAGTAGATTGTAAGCTAGCATGTCGTAGCTTGTGCACATCAGTAGGAATCGTTCCAACTGCTGAAAATCTTCCAACTGGACATGAGTTGCCATGGCTGATCTGGATGTATTTAAATAGACTCCTGACCCAGGTTGATCGCAGCAAGGAAAACGTGCACAGGTGGAGATTTATTAATGACTCTGCCCTGGAGTGTAAATGTGGTGCTGTTCCACAAACGATGGGGCACTTAATATTGTGTCCTGCGTGTCCTGTTGTTTGTGTGATTACAGGAACTGATGGATGCTACTAAAGGCGCCAAACGAGTGACTCAGTTCTGGGCCAACGCAATTTTGATTTCCATCGACACGCTGAGAAGAAATAGGGATCATAAATCTGCTACGTCGTAGCTTTCGGACGTTAGCAAGGATCATAAGTTGCTAAGGCGTCGTAGCATTCGGACATCAGTAGGGAATTAGGGATCATAAGCTGCTACGTCGTAGCTTCCTGACATCAGTAGGGTTTATATGCTGCTACGTCGTAGCTTTCGGACATAAGTAGGGATCATAAGTTGCTACGACGTCGTAGCAATCGGGCATCAGTAGGGAATTAGGGATCATAAGCTGCTACGTCGTAGCTTTCGGACATAAGTAGGGATCATAAGTTGCTACGACGTCGTAGCAATCGGGCGTCAGTAGGGAATTAGGGGTCATAAGCTGCTACGTCGTAGCTTCCGGACAACAGTAGGGTTCATATGCTGCTACGTCGTAGCTCACGGACGTTCAGTGGGAATCACAAGCTCCTACTTCATAGCTTGCACACAAATCAGTAGGCGCTACGCCGTAAGTCGGGGACATATCAGTAAAGATCATAAGCTGCTACGTCGTAACTAAAGGACATTAGCAGATATCTCAAGCTGTTTCAGTGTAGCTTGCACAAAAACCTTTAGTCGCTACTTCGTACAATGCGGACATTTCTGGCCTATAAGTAAGTAGTGTAAGTATGTATGTGAACAAGTTTTTGTAAACTATTATGATTTATAGATGAGCTAGGTATCAATCTGGCTACTTCATATTTAAAACGATAACGAATTTCAATCCCGAAAATAATTTCACATAATAACAACAGCACGTTACTAACAATACGACATAAGAAGCCACATTGTAAATGGATTAACCCGTTTATGAAGAAACCTCTGAATGCACTAGTCGTCAATAGGCATGATGACACATTTTGAAAAACTGTCCTATAATGTTCGGAAACGTAAATTATTTAAAATCAATTTCATATTGTTGGCCACAGTTAAGGTTTAATAGTTAAAAAAGAACATTTTAGTTTTTCGATTTAAAATTCCCACCGAAACGCTCGCCAGTGTCATGGCGTCACTGGTGACGTCACACCTGATTAGTGCAAAACGTCAACACAACAAAGTTAGAGGTTTCGTACGTCTATACATTTAAATAATTTGCGAATTGCGATTATTAAAATGAATTCGAAAAAGTACAGGTGTTGTGCGGTCCCGCAGTGCGGGAAAACATCAATACAAACCCTAAATAAGTTATTTATGTCCGTAGTCCCAACTCTGGAAGTTTGGATTTAATCCAATAACACTCGATAGATGTACAGGATGGCTCTTCGCTTCTGTGATGCATCCACATCAAAAAAGCTATGGCATGTTTGCAGCCTCCTAGTGAAGCTACACAATCATGACATTCAACTGTATTTACTGTTTCTTGCTGTTCATCTATTAATAAAGTTACTGCATACAACTTAGCATGTACTTTATGTTCTGGGCAGATTTTTCTTACCACTGTGCAAAGATTTTCTTCGCGTTTAAGTTGTACCAACGTAGCTTACGGCGTCATCGCCATAGGGTGCCCTGGAAGACCATAAATAAACAAAGAAACGAAACAAATAAACATACGGTTCAATTTAAAAACAATATTACAAAAGTGCATTTCTTTTATCATACTACTAAACCTAAAACCCTCTTATTATAAAACGTGGTCTTAAAAAAGTACCGGCTTTAGTACTAGGTTTAAACCATGACCTTGAATAAACGTTATTACAAAACGAAGTTTATCGCTAGTCCTAGAACTATCTATGGTACCAAAGTTAGACCATCGTGACCCCTAGTTTAACTATGGTACTATGTCAACTCGTTTTTTAACATATATTTATATTGGTTTTCGTCGACTTATCTTCAAGTATTTTAGCCGACTCGGCAATAAGTTGACGCAGTATAAATCCTAGAATGAAATTTGTATTAATGTAAGTAATGTGGCATAGGTACATGGTTTAGCTTATTGCATCAAATACTGTGTGTAGTTGTGTCCGTAATCTAACATGTCAGTTATCACTAACCTTTTCTTCTGAACTTCAATTTTTACCTCTTTTTTTCTTTGGTTGATCCATTTTTTTTTAAATTGAATGCACACACGATCTCACCACAAAGAAAACTGTGCCTTTACTTGTATTATTAGGTAGGTACTCTTGAAGTGAAACCGGACATTTAGTTTATTATAAGATGTAACATAAACATTTCGATAACATTATTCGAATTACGCGCGCCACCCAGTTCACTCCATTATACGCGCTAGCTCGATAGTTGTTCCAAAATGGAACAATTGGATTGATGCATTCAAAAAAATACAAGTCGGAATATTTAAATACCTTTAAATAACAAAATTTTATATTTTACCACTACAAATAACAATTTATAAAATATGTTTTCTTTAAATTACGTAACAACATTTTGTAAAAAGGAACGGTGCAGAGAACGCTGAACGAATAATTGAATATTTTGTTGAATATAATCTGTGGATTATGTTTAGACCAGGGACTATCTTTGGTACTATGTAGTCCTTTGTTGGTCTACGATTTGTAATACGAATGCAAGAACGTTAGTACCGTAACAAACCTAGATAAGCCTAGACCTTTTAGTCCTGGTTTAAACCTGGTACTTATTGGAAGTTTTATAATAAGACGGAAAAGTTTGTTATAATACTCGAAATATTGTGATTTTAAAATGATTACATAGATTACATTTATAAAATGTGTTGTAGTATTAATAAAGGTACTTATACAATGATATTCTAATAAACAGATAGGTATGTTATACACCTACAAAACCACAGAAAAAAGTGTTCCGCGCAGCAGCGGCACGCGAACACTTTTTATTCAGTCTACATTTCAAATGATACAAAAGGGATAGCTCGATTAAACCAATAAGAAAAAAAGAGACAGATAGTGTTATTTTGTCTGTAGTGCACGCGTCCTTGTCGTACTCACGACAAAAATGCGTTTCCCATCTCTGTCTTTTTTATCCTCCATTATCAGAATATTAGGAAAACAAATGAAAAATATTAATAAATCAAAGTATATTGCGTAGTTACATGTGGTATGAGATCCCTTGTGTTTTATTTACTTCGGTATCATGATTGGTACACTTTCCGAACACGCACGATGGCATTTTTACAATTTTAATCTAAATTCGTAGCAGCGTATCGCTCGTCGCCATGCGTGTTGCAGACTAAAGGCAAAACGGGTCAATTGGGCCGTTTTCGAAGCAAAAAAAACTCCCAACATCATCACATCGATTTTAGTCAATTTAGCACCGTTTGCCTTACCCTTGTTCCATGATCCGTGTATCATAAGATAAATCACAAAACCACAGCAATTCGACCATTTGTTTACCTAAATTTCCCGCGTGTTATCAAAAGTGACGTCATGCGCTGTGATTGGTGTTCAACTTAATATGGCAGACATAGGAATTTTGTAGATTTTAATTATCGTATAATTTATCAATCCCGCTCTTAATAATAAAAATAATGCGTGTTTCGTATTCCACAATTAAAGTGTTATTAAATAAATACAATATTTTTGTAATTTTCAATTACTTACTGTCATCATGCCTATTGTTCCCATAACATTTCACATTCTCCTTCAAAGGGATTAATTAAAGTGTTTCCGCCCGATGAAGCAGAAATTGCATTTTCAAAGCGTTCTTATTAATTTATGATAAACTTTTCATCTAAATAAATTGTGCGAAGAGTATTATTAATGGAAATATCTTCTGGAAATTCTTTCACCTGTGTAATTGCGGGCATTTTAAACTGGCAGCCATTTTGTTTAAATCTCTTTTCTCTTTTTACTATTACATATTTTCTTAGTTACCAGTTAAGTTAGCAGTATTATGAAAAATTGTAAGGTTTATGAAAGCAAGACGTTTCGGACTAAGTGACAATGTTGAATTGGTAAAAGGAACGTGGGTCGTCCGGCGGCGAGATGGGCAGACGACATAGCTGCCGTTGTGGGAAAAAACTGGATGAGGCTGGCACAGGAACCTGGAGATTGGCACAAGAAAAGAGAGGCCTATACCCAGCAGTGGGTGAGTTCGGGCTGTGGATGATGATGATGATGATGACAATGTTGATATACAAATAATGTTTTATGATCGTAACTGAAAACTTATAAGTTTTCAGTTACGATCATAAAACATTATTTGTAGATATATAAGATTTAGTCGCTCCATTTAAAATACTCGTTTTCAGCAGCACGTCGACCCCAAATAGCGGTCCCCATATAGTTGGGAAAAGGCTAGGCAGATGATGATAAGATCGTGACAGAAAAGCTTAGATAAGTCTTATCATAGTCAGACTGACAGTCCCACTGCTGGGACATAGGCCTCCTCTCTCTGAGAGGGAGAGGGCCCCCGCAGGCTTAGTGCAGGTTGGGTTTTAATTCTTGTGTTACGGTCTTGACCACCAATATCTATGTATCCACTAAACAACTTTTAAAAAGGGATTTTCTTCTATAGTACTGATTGTAGTTTCATGTCGTTACTGACATTGTATCTTGGAACCCATATGTTTATGAAACTGGTATTATGTCATCGTTCCAATGGTCACACGAGAGAATTAGGTAAGTGTATACAATTGATGCTCGTGACTGTACACTTATACCTACAACAACTATTGTCACACCAAAGTGAAGTCAGAATGTAGTATTTATGCGTGCGTTCATTAACTTTCCGTCCACAAGGACCACAATACAACCAACCTTTTCCCTAATTGAATACTATAAATTTAGCAAAAGTGTATCGACGTTCATGGTCAAGCCTTGGTTAATTGACCGGTTTTCCACTAGAATGGGCGGCACGCTACACGGCACACGGCATCGCCTCTCGTTGCATTAGCGGCTCTTTTCATGACAATGAACAAATAAATCGTAGTATGAATAGTTTCAAAATTGTGTTTAGATTTAGAGACATAATTTAGCGATAATCATGACGAAAATGAGAATAAAATTGTTTATTATAAATGGTATTCTTTTTCTTCTTCTGTAATGTATTATTTATTTTGTATCTGTGCCAAAATATTCAATAAACACTTGAATAAAGTTGTGACTGCTGTGACAAATTGCTGGCAAATACAAGGTCTTCTTTTAATCTACGTGATTTGTATCGTTTTCAGTGTTGTTATTCACGGTGGCTTTGATTCACATCAGTACGTTTGGAACCTCGTTAGCACGTGTATACGGAGGATAGATTTTATATTCGTTTTTGAGTGACGACCGTTCGTCCGTCTGTTAAAAATTTGAAACTACGATCTTTTCTAAATAAACCTAAGTAATGGAGTTATGATATTGAACTCTGTGCATAGATTATGTTTAACTTGGACTCAGATTAGTATCTTATCGGCGGGATGAGAAATTTGATCCCTGAAAGGTCGAGTGTGCAAATCTGCGATCAAATCTCTTGCATAATATTGGTCTACTAGTATCAAAGAGATTTAAAATAATTAGGTATAGAGCGGACATTGGGAATAATGTCATACAAAAATTTTGTTCCCAAACTTTGTTTGTTACTAAGTAGTAAAAAGTTTATGGATTACGATTTTCTTAGTCGTGTCCCGTCTATCGCTCGTAAATATTTGAATATCTTTGACTAGTATAACTCATACATTATCGTAACTATTTTCATCAACCGTTATTAACTAAGTAACTAATAAAAAGCCTATGAGAAAACGTCTGTTTAAAGATCTTTACTTTCTGCCGCGCTAGCAATAAGAGCAGTAAGTATGTTTTGCATAGTTTTGAGTAATTGGCGCTCAAAGTTTTTGTTACAATTTTGATTACCCTGACTACTTTTTTTTTAAGTTATATTAATTGTGATGATTCAAACGTGTAGCCCAAATAAAGCGCTTTTATGTTCTGTACGTCGTCGATACAATTGTAAATATAATAGAATAGTTTTAAATGACGAAAATGCTTTTATGTTAAGTGTTAGTTGAAGCAACCAAAATATCGATTGATTAGAATAATAGCAGTAAGTAGCAAGTTACTGCTGTTATTATACGCAACTCATACTAAGTGTAGGTTTTAGCTTAAGAATAAAAACAAAACGTTAAATAAAAATACTTTCTGTTTATTCATATTTATTTACTTACATATTATACTAAATATCGTAAAGTTTCACTAGGTCTAAGTTTACTTGGTAAAACAATCAGGGAACAATAAAATTTTAAGAAAATAATACTTATTATACAAATTTTAATCAGTCTTTCTTACTTTCAAAGCCTTATAAAATAACTTCTGATTCTTATCGGGCTCCATTCTACCCCGTATATTATTACAAGAAAGTTAAAAAGTATATAAAATTGGCAAGTTTAGCCATATTTCAAAGTAACCAACAAAAAAATCAGCCTTTCTACGAATTTTACCAAAATGCCTTTCTGTTTTCTGGCATTAATTCTAACAGTTTCTTTAAAATCTCAGCCTTCGTAGTTTCTGGAATTCCTCTGGGTGTCAATTTTGAACTAAATTCAGGAAATGTTCTTGATTTCAGGTACTATAACTGTAAAAAGTTGAGTCGCAAATCGAGACGCTGCAATACAAAACTAACAATGCTGACGAACAAAGACAAAGACTTTTTACAGTTAAAGTACCTGAAATCAAGAACATTTCCTGAATTTAGTTCAAAATTAATTTAGTTTGATCTCAAATAATTGTGAACTTATAAAGGCTGATTTTTTTGTTTGACATTTTGAAATATGGCTAAACTTGCCAATTTTATATACAGGGTGTAAAAGACTTCATCACGAAGCCATCAACCAAGCATTCTGTACATCAAACTAAGTAACTTTACGCAAAAATTATTGCTGGGAAATGACTTTTTTTTTTGGGGTGAAAAATCACATGTTGTGGTAGAATTCAATGTAACGCACTCAAAATATTGTGCTGATGGATGGATTGAATAGTACGGGGTCGTGGAGGTGTTTAAAGTAAAAATCTTACATTAAAAACTTGCATTTAAAAAAACACTTGTCAAAAAGTTGGAACTTTGACCCCCAATATCTCCGTAACTAGAAGGTTCCTAGGTATTATGTAGAACAAAAAAAAGATCGCAATGATGAGGAGAACAAGTGCCTTTCGGCTTCGTTAAGAGGTGTTTTACACCCTTTATTAGGTATTTTTTTTTTGTAATAGTTTACCGGAGTAGAATGGAACCCAGAATTAATAATAGGCTAGTTTCCACCATCAATAAATTACAAATCTATTTAGTTCGTCAGTTAGAGTATTGGAAAATAATGGACACGTATTTTTTGTTTTTGTAAATTAATGAATATTGACAAAGATAGAACGCATCAAAACTCGAGAGTGGAGGCACGTGACGTCACAGCGCACTTAAAATTATACCACGGCGTGACGTATTGAGAATTTTAAAAGCGTCGTATCTTCGTCAATTTTGGTTTACGTAACAAAACAAAAAATACGTGTCAAATATTTTTTGAAAATCTGACGAACTAATTAGATTTTTTCAGAACACAAGCCTTTTATTTTATAAGACTTTGAAAGTAAGGAGACTGATTTAAATTTGTATAATAGTTTATTTTCTTAAAATGTTATTGTTCTCAGATGATTTTACCAAGTAAACTTATACCTAGTGAAACTTCTCGTTATTTAATATAATATGCAAGTAAAGAAATATTAATAAACAGATACGTTTTTATCTAACACTTTGTTTTTATTCCTGAGCTATAACCTAAACTTAGTATAAGTTGCTTATAATAAGAGCAGTAACTTACTACTTACTGCTATTATTCAATGTGATTAAAGCAAAGTAAAACACAAACTCTACTTAATATATCCACAGTATTTTTAGTTACTGCTGATGTCTTAAGTGATTAAAGCAAAATAAAAAACATGGTTTACATATTATATCGACAGTATACACAGTTACTGCTCATAGCCTAAGTAAAAGTAAAACCTAAATGATAGAGCTTCACTTGGAAACCCGGGGTAACTATACTTACTGTTGTTATGTTAAGGAAGATTACTCATTAATTTGGACTTACTGCCTTTATACTTAACAACATTTACCGGTTCCCGATAAGCTATCAAAACAGCTGTCAGCACATCTGGTAGAGCTCATTGCGCTGATTCAGAATCAATATTTAACTCATTTTGACAAAAAATGCACTTACTGCTGATATCGCTAGCGCGGCAGTTATGTAAATGAGTGTGTTTTAATAGTAAATAAACAAATGCAAGCAATCTGCAGGTGGCCATCTTTTTATAAAAACACTCAGAGCTTCAAACGACACTCGGGGGACGGATATGAGCGAGCTTCCAAAGGACACTATCTGTCATAGCTTTTTATAAAATGTAACCCATTTATCACGGCATATTACTCGGTAGGTAAGTACGTAATTATTTGATGTGACATTTAGAAATATTGAAACATCCTCTGAACGAATGTACACCTGAGTGTCGCAGATGTTCTAGAAGATAACCAATACTTCTTTTTAAATGCGAACATTTGTGTATATGGATGGATGGATGTTTGTTCCTCTTTCACGCAAATACTCATCATCATCTGCCTAGCCTTTTCCCAACTATGTTGCGGTCGGCTTCCAGTTTCAAACACAAACACTACATAACAGATTTGTATGAAATATGACAGATAGTCTATGACTTGGAATAAAAAAATCTTTTCAAGTTAGCCCTTATTTTCCCACTCCATGGGGAGGCTTTCCCCCCGTTCTGACCACTTCTCATGATGGTGTTTTTTTTTCTTGCAAATTCGCGATGAAGCCATCCAAGGCGTCCCGAGTTCCCAACATCTTTTCCTCGGTCTGCCGCGACCTCGACTAGCTGTCTCAATGCTCCAGTCTTGCGATATTCGGGCCCATAGCCTGTGCATTCGGCAGAAATGCTTTAAAAACAAAAAAAAATACTTTTTTACAGTAAAATATCCCTTGGGACCTTTAGCGTAATCCACACGGGCGAAGCTGCGGCCATAAGCGAGTAACCAATATTTACATATTGTGGTCTTACTGTACGCAGGTATATTTTTACGTGCTACAATCCAGATGCTTGACTTTTCCAATGTTATTGGTAAACTCACAATTTCGCTACACGTTTGGTTCGTAAATCCATTATATTTTAGTACGGGAACGGCTGTTGGGTAGGATTTCTTTTTTTCCACCTTAGGTATATTTAATGGTCTGGTAGACGGATTTATTTTACTTTATTGGTGTTACGCACATATTTATTTGCTACGTGAATGTGCTGCGTATTGGGAAACTGATTTAATACAGGGATATTTGTCACGTTGCTCTTGTGTGAAATATTGAAACCAATTTCAACTAGGCATAGTTCGGTTTTCTGATATTATTAGAAAGTGTTGATTTATATTTATTTGATTAATAAATAGAACTTATATTTTGTTTTTTTAGTTTAGTCTTAGCCTCCGACACTGAACTTTATTGCAATTAATAGTTAACTGATAACCTTGCTGTAAATACTGGTACATAACTCTATGGTATCTACTCTATTTCTACACAGTTTTAAAATAATGACAAAATAAAATTAATCATATACAACTTAAATGCTAAGCTATTACCCCTCTTTCCCTACACTACCTACAGTTTTCACCGATTTCACGGGCACATTGCAGGCAAACCTAACTAGAACCACGTTGATGTAAGAAACTCTGTGGAGGCGATATCGAGAATTCATTGATAATAATTTCTTCGCATATTTAATAACACAAAGGCACAGTGGGCTGTCTGAGACTTCTTTGACAAAGAGTGTTTATTAAAAGAGCCGTGTCCAGTGATGGCGGCTGTAACTGTAGGCACCTGTAGTCTGGCCAGCCAAAGCACCCGTTTGGTGAAACGGCCGTCGATAGTAGGAAGTGCTTTCTTGGTCTATGTAGTTAAAGTTAGTAATTAATTTATGTCGTGTACATTTTTTTTTTTTTTATGTAACAGTTTTATAGTTTTTCGACAAATTTACTTTTTTATAAATGTAAAGCTCCATCCTCACTACACCATTTTTGTAAGCCACATCCTTTTCATAATTTTTTTAAATTCCTATTCCTAGAACAAAAAATCTCTGAGGCATTACTATCCGTCGAAGCGTAAAATGTATCATGACTTATACTAAAAATGTTTGGCTTTGGTAACGTAGGATGCCTATAGTAATTAATCATCAATTGATAGAATTCCAAGCAAAAATAACGTTATTATATTTCGGCTAGATACAAGGAAAATGTTATCACGTGTAGCTAATGGTCGGAGAAAGGCGATATGTGCCATTAATTACCGGAAGTTGACCTTCTAGATAACAAGGAGGTATGACGTTTACCATGAAAACTGACTCTTAAAGTGATTTAGGTAATAAGATATGACCTGAGCCGAAATGTGTTTAATTTCAGACTACGGGTTATTCTTGTTCTAAGAATATCATGGTACAAATGCAAATAGATAAGTAAATAATCTCGTTTTTATAACTTCGATTGGTATAGGTTAAAATTCCGCGCTTGCCTAGGTTGGTCTGTGGATGGATGACCACCCATTACATATCACATCCTCCGTGCCTCGGGAAGCACGCTAAGCCGTTGGTCAGTGGCCCGAAAGTCAGTTTTACCAAGGGGTATCGTATTGCCCAGTACCAACTGGGTTGTGGAGGTCAGATAGGCAGTCGCGCCATGTAAAATACTGGTATTCAGATAGACTGCAGCTGTTGATGCAGCTGCATCTGGTGAGACTAGAAGCCTACCTGAACATAGTTGGGGAAAAAGGCTACGGATGAGTGTAGGTTAAAATTGGTAAAGTAGCAACAAAGCGGCCTAAACATTATGTATTAATTATCTACGCCCTGAAAACTTATTTCTTTTTTCTTTCTTCTAATTGTATAAAAATCTCGTGTCACAGTGTTTTTTATCGAACTCCTCCGAAACGGCTTGACCGATTTTATGAAAATGTTGTGTCTATTTCGGTCGTTTTGTAAGGTTCCGTACCTCAAAAGGTAAAAAAAGGAACTCTTATAAGATCACTTTCTTGTCATTCTGTCCATCTTTCTGCCCGTCTGTCACCACCGATTTTCTCAGGAACGGGTGGACGCTGAAATTTATACCAGATACTGAAGTCTATCGTCCCTATTAAGTGTTTAGAAATCAAGGTCATGAGTCACACGATAAAAAGATATGAGCAAATTTAGATTTTCGCGAAAACTAGTAAGTACCAAAATTTACCTTAATTTTCAACTTTTTTATTTTTGGGAATTTTCACTTTACTTGTGCTGTAAGACCTTGCTTTTAACCGAAATTGTTTTAAATAAATACACTGTCATCAAAATAAAGTTTAAATGAACTCTGTTCAATAAATATCAAAAAGTTGCCCAAAAGAGCTTAAAACGAAATTGAATTTGACATCCAATTTTATATTACTTCGCAAAATAAATAGAAAAAAAAGGTTTCGGTTACCATTAATGGAATTGCTATGTGATACAGTACCTACTTAGGTACATACATAGGTAGGCTATTCTATTAAGTACACACAAAAGGTTCTTCTGTCCATTTATTAATGTATTTAGCTTCTAATCAATAGTTTTAAAATTTCTGATTGCTGAAGCTGTGTGTTTTT
The DNA here is from genome assembly GCA_905147715.2 of Xestia xanthographa. Classification (NCBI taxonomy): domain Eukaryota; kingdom Metazoa; phylum Arthropoda; class Insecta; order Lepidoptera; family Noctuidae; genus Xestia; species Xestia xanthographa. The sequence continues at coordinate 21,411,757 of LR990642.1, read as the reverse complement.
GTAATATTTTAGGTTCGTATTATATTCAAATCTTTTATATTATTTTTGTTAATTATACCATATATACCATATAACCTTTAATTATATTTTTAACAAACTAATTACATTTTTAAATATTAATAAAAAAAAACATTTAAAAATTTATAAAAAAAAACTCTGTTTATTTTTTAGTAATCTTAATTATATCCTATATAAACGACGTGGTACTAATTTTCAAACTCTTTTTGAATTGTAATTATCTAATATTATCACGTCAAATTTTATAAACGTATTTCATTGTTGCATGGGATGAAACAGAACCTGTGTTGTGAATTCGGAGAAAGTTTTCAAAAGCTATTAAATCCTAACAAATGTATAATAATTATTAACAATTCTGAAATTAGTTCTCGAGGCCTACGAAAGGTCGTGTGTTTAACTATTTCGGGCCTACAATTTCACGTCTAGAACTATTTTGGCAAACCTACTCATACAACGATATTTATCTTGGATGAAGGGACGACAGCTACATTAATAATGGTTAACAATAATATCAAGAATGTTCAAAGTTCGAATCTCACAAATACCTAGTTGTCTTAAGTAATGAAAATTTGTAATGAACCTCACCTAGGATAATTCTACCTACATAAAAATACGCTAGATTGGTAAACTGACCGCGCGGGTAGTAAAGTAACGTAATATAGCACATACACAAGCCACTTATTTCTTAGAACGACTTGTTGTTTTTGCTATGGATTCTTGCTTAGTTAGTCGGTGAAAACAGGGCAAAAGTTTTACATTTTCGTATTTGTTTTCTCGCAAGTTCCTTACACCTTAGGTACTTACCTTACACGTGTTCAAAAGGTAATGTGACCACATGCAATAAAATATGCCATGCGAGCCCCACGGAAGTCACGTGGCGTGCCACAACTCTGTTAAAGCTTGAGTGTTGCAACTTTCGTTTGGTTCGCAAAGTTCATAATAATTCAGTATAAAACCGCTAGGCCGAGTGATCCCAAAAGTTCTGGAGTGGTCGCCGCGAGCCGGAAGGCGTAGTGTAGGTATAGGCCTCGACGAGGTGAACTGTTGACCTAGTGAAGGTCACGAGAGCTCGCCGGTAGCAACGCAGGGCTGTTCGTTCTGGCGATGTTGATATCTTATGTTCCTTTCAACATTGATCGTCTTTTGTTTCGGCTAAGATGACGAAAACCCACCTCTATCGTCTCTTTAGGCCTGAACTCTACTAAAGTGGAGACGAGTGGAGCGGAGAGGAGACGTGCGGAAACCGACCAATCACGTTGGTTGAAATCCACTTCAAATGTCTCGTTTTTCCTGTAATTGGTCGAATCTTTCAGATCTTCGCACCGCTACGCTCGTCTCCTCTTTGGTGGAGTCCAGGCCTTAAGGCTGCCTGTCCATTGAAGCGGAGCGAGGCTGCGGAGCGGCGAAACGGAGAAATATTAACCAATAGGACTGCATACTAGATCAGAGCAAAGATTGTATGCAATCTCGTTGGTTAATATTTCTCCGTTTCTCCGCTCCGCAGCCTCGCTGGACAGGCAGCCTAAGCGTCCAGTTTCAAATATGTAGATAGTATAACAAATAGGCCAATTGCAGCCCTTTGCGCTTCCTTAGCTTTCTAGATCTAAACACGCTAATAACCCGTATCAGCTCAGCGATTAAGATGCTGCTGAACTCCTATACCACTATAGGAGTGCGGCAGCCGGCAAATCGGTAAGTGGACGAGTTTGCCGCTTCGACAACGCGAACCCCGTTAATTGGTTTCTAGCTTTCTGGAGTTCTAGATCTCACTATTACACGCTCACTACACTGACGTTAAGCGGTTTCATTTTCTTTGCGATATTTCGAAAAATGTTGAAGTTGGATAAAAGTGCTTATTTTTATTTTGCTTGTAGTATATTTTTTTTGTGCAAAAAACTAGATTTCGTCGTAAAAAGCCTTTTGTTTTCAGGGTTCCGTACCTCAGTCGGCAAAAACGGAAGACTTATAGGATCCCTTTGTTGTCCGTCTGTCAATACCCTTTTTCTCAGAAACGGCTGGAAGTATTAAGCTGAAATGAATATCAAATACTCAGGTCTGCTATTCCTTAAAGCAATGACAAAATTAAACTTGTAAGTCAACGCGATCAAAAGAAATGACCATTTATATCGCATATTTTGCGATTTCGAATCAAAACCTATAGAGTCCTTCCAGAATCATGAAATTTGGCAAAAAGCAATGTCTTACAGCACATGTAAAGGGAAAAATGAAAACCGTAAATATGTAGTTTAATAACAAAACAAGTTTATACGGAACCCTCAGTGCGCGAGTCCAATTCGCACTTGGCTGGTTTTTTTACGTGGATTTCATATTTGAAATATCGCAGAAAATAGTAACAAAAAAAAACAGGCAAAACTGACGACTACGAGTATCGTATATCGAACATGAAAAAAGCAACGTAAAATCGAATATCGAATATTGCCTTTTAATCGGATTTCAAAAACTAATCGCATTGGTGTTGTTTTCTGTTCCGTAAAACCTAATTTTAAACTGTTTTCAGGAAAAAAACAATTCAATAAAACACTTATTTGATGGAATATGTACCTACTAAAGTAAAAACATAACATAACATCACTCACGCCTTTAATCCCCTAAGGGTTAGACAGAGTTGTACCATGGGTGTAATCTATTGAACTTGAACATAACTGGCGAAATGTGGGTGTAGGTACTATTGTACTATCGGGGTCTTTTCCGCCTGACCATTTTAATTTTTTTTCGCTTAAATCATGCGGAGGCCCCGAGCCACGCCCCCTTAAAGTTTGGGCCTATTAGGAAAGCGTCAACTTTGGCGCGCAAAGTAACAATAACTCTCGTTTGGCGTGCGTCGTCAATGCGCTCGGCCGATTCGGTATCTTTTCATTCATTTTTTCTACACAAAGTCAACGGGGCGGGGCTAGAGAGCGTTTTTATGTTGCGAGTGCAAGTAAAAATGAGCTTAGTGGTGGTCAGGCGGGAGTGTCCTCGATAGTACCTACACCCACATTTCGCCAGTTATGTTCGAGTCCCATATAACAGGGGGCGAGCCTATTGCCATCAACTGGGCACAAATCTAGACTCCGTGGCTGTTATACGATATTTTGCTGTATAGGTAATGTTGAGATCATAAAATGTGGAAGTTTCATACAGCTTTAGTTTTCAACGGTATGAGGAGCTTGCAGCTAAATAATAGCAGCCGCTTTGGGTCAATCTTCAGGTTGATCCGCGGATGGGTCACCATCTCATTACAAACCGAGTTTTTCAGTGCCTCGGAAAGCACGCTTAGTCGTTGGTCCTGGCTGTCATTTGTAGATCTTTGAGTTTGACAGTCTTTACAGGTAGTCAGTGGCGCGAAAGTCTGACAAGTAGTCTTGGAGTTACATTCGGTTAGACTGAAAGGTGATAAGCCGACCTTAATATAGTTGGAAAAAGGTTAGGCAGTTAATAATTAGTTTTCAAATGTATGAATAGTGAGATGTTGACGTGTAGTTCCAGAGTTGTGAAAACGGCCGCTTAGCGCAAAAAACAATACAACATCAAAGACAATCATAAAGCCAATATTCACAACAATTACATAACAGTGGTGTCGATTCTGTTGTGCAAAAACTAAACTTAATTTAGGCTATTGCTATCTTTTACTAAAAGGCAGTGCGAGAAAAGGACGGCTATAGCTATGAACTAAGTTAGAGATGTCAAACTAGTTTAAGCCTTGCTTCACCGTGTTTTTAGTCGACATGTTTTTACGTGCACTCTTCATTTGTATAGAAATATTAGTTCCAACCTAATTTGACAGCTCTAAATTACGTCCGTCTCTTTCTCGTTTTATTAGAGAGAAAAAGATAGCAATAGCCTAAATTAAGTTTAGTTTGTGCACAACTGAATCGACACAAGTATCTGTTTACAACGTCATAAAAACAACACAACAACAATTGTAGTTAAAGCAATTACCATTTTATAGCTAAAGTAAAACTACTGTTTGCAGACAGTGCATTGAAAACTGTGAAACGAGATATCTTGATCATGAAAACGAGTACAAGTACGAAGTAATCTCGACAAACTTGGATTTATTGCTGTGACTACAAGAAGAAAGTACAGTAAATTGAAAAAGTAAATAATCTGGTAGTGACTCGAGAACACTGAGACCTTAACTTTTTTATTTGTGTGAAAGAATCTTTAAAGTGCTTTAAAGTTAGAAAAGCCTAACGTAATTAAAGCATAGAGATATTACTACTATGTATGACAGCGCGAACAAAATCTGTGCAACACGCGCGGCAGTGCGGCGCGCGCGGGGGGCGGCTAACCCCGTATATATATACGTAGATGCTGTGGCGAGTAAGCGACTAAGTGAACTGCGGCCGGATGACCGCAGTTGAACGGAGCACAGATTTTGTTTACGCTGTCTTCTCTATACGTAGTAGTATTAACTCAATGAATTAAAGCCGATTTATTTGTTCCTTTCATTAGTATAGCTAGCTCATATTGTCCCACTGCTGGGCAAAGGCCGCTCTCCATTCCTTCCAACTGTCACGATTCTGTTCTTTCCAATTTTCTTTCATAACTTTGTGTAAGTTATTTCATCAACACTGCTGTCTTAGATTCTTCAATTAAACGCCGAATTTCTTGACATGAACTTTAATTTAATGATCGGAGTATATTTTACACAGGTACAATAATTGGGTTTCGGGTCTTTTTGAAAAGAACAAAAGTTCACAGAGATCGTCTCGCTAAGATGGCGCAGAGTATCGACCACAGAGTAATTTTTCCTTACAAACTAGCGCCATCTCGTGGCGTCCAGTGAATTTATTACAGGCGACATCTGGGTCGCATTGCTTGAAGTATTTAGAACAACTGCTCTCAAAATGGTGAAAGAAAACATCGAGAGAAAAACGGCATGTTCTAAAATCAAATATTCAAAGACATCTGACATCTGTCAAACCTCACTGGGCTTGAGTAGTGGATTACACACATTCACACATCACTCATTCTCATAGAGAGGAGGCCTGTGTCCCATGGTAACGTTATAGGCTGTATAATGGGTGTAAAAACATTTTTCACAAAGCCGAGAAGGTCTTGTTCTTTTTTTGTTCTTTTGTTGTTGCGGAGTTAATAAAGGTCAAAGTTTCAAATTTTTACACGATTTTTTTATGTTGTAAGTTTACTTTTAATACTTCTTTATATTCAATAGATCCATCAAGTTTTCAGTAAACCGTGATTTTCCACACCAAAAATATTGTCGTTTCCCAGTAAAAAAAATTGGGCAATGGTGCTTAGTTTGGTGCACAGAATGCTTGGTTGACGTCTTTTTGATGCGTTCTTTTACACCCTATGTACACCGACAAAGAATAGAGTAGAATAGTCTTTCACACCACCACCCACCGGGTTCATTTTTCTTGACAGGCGTCAAGAAAAATGACTAAGGGATATGTCCATGGAATTGTTAGAATAGTCCTCGATTGTCTACTGAAAACTACTCAGCCTGTTTAACCCTGTTGGCAATAACTTTCTTCCAGCTAGAAGACCTTCATTCCAGAAAACAATTAAAACGAGGCCAAGTAAAACAAACACTCCAAAATAATGTAAGGGATATTAGGTACTTTCCTTTTTCCTACACGTACACCATTAATGTTATTCGACCCTTCAACATTTTCCAACACAACACTCCATTATCTAAAATCCAACAACAAAATTTAAACAATGCCGCTTATTAAACAGACCTTAAGAATGTATGTTTTACAAAACCGTTTATTTATCGATAAAACCCATCGGTGGTAAACCCCCACCGTAGCCGTAGCGTTGTAGGCTCGTAGCACTCGTAGCGCGGTGGCTGCGTAGCGCCGTAGCAAGTTTCAGTGTTCCGAACGCCGCGCCCGCTGCCGCTACGCGATGCCGTCGCAAACGTCATACATACACAACTTTAACTCGCGTCGTTAATCATATATTTTTATGAACGTTGTAAATACTTTATCACCTAAATCAAGTTGTCTTTTTTCGAGAAAAGGAAAATAACTTCAGACAATAACTTTTTTATTGTCAAGTAAAGAATATGTTTAGTAGTTTGTTTAAAGTTTTAATTATTACAGAATTACTTAAAGAAAATTATGAGTCCATATTAAGATTATAGAAATGAAATAAATGTGTCAAGTTAAGTTTTATTTTATAAAAGTTTAAGCTCTGTAAGCAGCACGATGCCTTCGTTGTTTGTTCGCTACTTGAAATGCGTTGTTGCAACGTTTTTAATAAAAGGTGAGTTTTTAATATACTTATTTAAAACTATTATTATGTAGTTTAGTACAGACAGAAGATTTTAAGACTCGAAATAAGCCTTTCCGACTTTAGTTTTAGTAAAATTTGACAATTATTCTACAAATTATTTTTACCTGGACGCTTTCTTAGGTTTAGTAACATAAAGTTTAAATATGATATTATCCAACGAAATACATATCATGAAATTAATACCATACATAAATAAATCCTCGCCTTTGATCCCGTATAGCCAATGGATAAGCCTACCGTACATAAATACATATTAAGCGGGAATGTAGAAAAATTACCCTCCTCTTTGGGTTATTTGGTAGTAAAGTTAGTGTGGTTTACTACCTTTCTTTAAGGTTTTTTTACGATATATGTGGGCTTAAGCAGATGAGATATTCTGGTTTTATTATCTTAAATCCCAGACAGAGTAAAACTATGTTCATTGGTAGTTAGTCACATATAAAAAGCTTAATTAAGAAAAACCACGGCTTTGAACTAGATTTTTTTTACCTTTTGGTGAAGATTAGAGGATTACAATGCGCATTCTAATCTCAAACTCCGAGTCGTGTCAGAGTTCTAAGTTAGAGTGAATCGGTTTCTTCTTGGCCGCGTCATTACTTCATAGCAACTGAGTTGCGGCCAAGAGCAAGCTTTAAAAAAACATAAAAAGAATCATTCTGTCATATTTTTAACAGTTTTTGACATTGATTGTCACTGAGATGACATAATTATTGTGACTGAGTTTTAAACGTTTTTAATGACGAGGAATGAAAGGTATTGATTGCCTTTTACGAGTTTTGCGGCTACGGTGTGCACAAAAGGTAGCAATCTTCTATTTTTTGCGCCCTTTGGTTGATATTGCAAAATTCTCTAAAAATTATCCCATGAAACATAGGTCTAATGTTTATTAATGGACTTTTATGGTCTAATATGATGTTATCACAGGCGACTTAGAAAGATACCTATCTATGTTTTAATGAAGTGGTGGAGAGACTTATAAGACCAATAAATGGTTGGTTCAATTTCGCGTTGTTACTTGGGTGACGCCTCCGTTCTTGTTAAATCTTCAAGAGTAGATCGCCTTCAATTGAAATAAATGATAAACCTTTTTTGTTGTTGATAAGTATTTAATTCCTTTAATTGTGAATCATGGTTTGATGTCGAACTTTTGGTTACCAAGGTAATAGGGTGATGACAAAAAAATCTAATTAGTCTGTCAGATAGATTTTCAAAAAATATTGGACACATTTTTTTTTTAAACAAAAAATGAAGACGGTATAGTGCGTCGAAAACTCGTGTGACGTCACATTTGAGTACATTTCTTACTCAAATGTGACGTCACAAGCCTCATGATCTTTGACACGTTTTATCTTCGTCAATTTTTATTAATTTGATAAAACAAAAAACACGTATTCAATATTTTTCGAAAATCTAACTGACAGACTAAACAGAATCATATTTTATTTAGTCAGTCATTATCCCTATTCAGGTCATAGCGTATCTAAAGGAGAGTTAGAGTAACTATTGAAGCTTTTACAAAAGGGAAAAATCATTTTTGAATCAATAAGATGTGTTTTTAAATGTAGTTGCATACTAGCTACGATCTGATAAACAGGTTTGAAAATGTACACAGTGATCTCCATTTACTGTGGGGGTACCTTTACGTACTCCATTTATATGTGTGGTGGGTGTACCTATACTATTAGGTACACCTCTTGCTTACCTTTCGTGATACTATTTCCATTTGTCTAGGTTATTTTTTTTGTTGACAGCAAATAACTCGCAACCGCCATCTTGCACCTGGGTGGTGGTCTGATATAATTAGTTTAACCTTTATTTCAATTATGTACAATATGTAGGTAGACCACAGAACATGAGGTAGACTCCCTTGAATGTATGCAAGCCTAGTACTTTGGTCGCCAAAAAGAAGATTTCAGTCAATACATATTAGATATTAATTAGATAAATTAATTTAGAATATCCTTGTTGTCTCCTAAAATATTAAATGTATAATTTGTGTAAAATAAATATAATTTTATTTGCAAATAAAAGCGTTTCACTTTTTGTTATATGTGTAGATACTTTTCCAATCTCGTGGTCAAGCGTAAACTTTTTAAAACAGTTGTCATTTGCTTCACGAGTCGACGCCGACGTAAAGGGATTCGACGCAGGGGGAATGATTCATATTGTCTATGCTGGTAAAATATCGAACTGAGGACAAGGCTTTCAAAACTGATACTTAACATGATTTCATGCATTTTGAAGTCGTTTTTAACTTTTTAAAGCCAGACAAAGGCCGTACAGTACGCCACAGCCAAGTGCACATTGAAAATAGACCAATAAAATTCTAGGACGAATAAAAAAACTACCTATTAAAATTTACTAACGACTCATTAAGCTAGTTATGGAAAGTGTTCCGATTCGTACTTCAAAGAGACACGAAAACGGAATTAAACTGTGAACATTTAACATTGAGTTGTACAGTAAGCTTTCAAATTGTGTATCGGACAGTTTCAACAAAATATTTGTCGTATTGGGTTGTCCGCCTACGCGGTTACGTCACTGGGGTACCTGTACCGTGGGCATGTGGGATGAGTTGATGGACTCATTTTAGCAAACTTATCAATGCGGTTCTAGTCAATGACGTATTATATATAGACACGTCATGAACCAACATCGCGGCGCTTAAAAACGGCGAAAATACTAGAACTACTTATAAGCGTGAAGAAAGAGAAAGAAAATATGACACCGAACGGCGGGATGCCTGTTGCGAGAGGGAGATAAATATACATCTTCAGTCACGTCAGAGGATTTATTAAATTATAAACAAACGTAGCGTCGCGCGACAGGTTGGTGCGTAACTAAGCGCGATGTGGGCAATTGCCTTCATTTCATGTTGTCATTTTAGAGTGCGGACAACGTATCTATAGTTTATATATCATTGGTTCTAGTGAGGACTTAGGTAGGTACATACCTCTTTAAATTCTGTTTTATGGCCGGATCAAAGCATGTTCACTTGACCAGTGCCTACTTGTGTTTATAAAGCTGCAAAGATAATGTAATTCATACACGCGTACAGGAAACGGGCATACGTTGAAAAAAAAAAGACCTCTATGTGAATAATGTATACTTTTCCGCAGCGTGGCAGGTAAAGCCTCGTATTCATTGGTATGAAGAGTCATGGACAAAATGTGTGTAAATCTAACCTAATTAAAATATATCTCAAATGAGTAGGTACTCCAAATTGATCCTATTTCGACAAGTTCCTAAATATAGAGGTAGGGCCAATTGAAAATGTTTCTATATTTTGTACTTGACTACAACAGTTATTAGTTTTTAAAGAAGATTATTTAGAAAACATTGTCTTACTCTAAGCACACAGTAATTAATACAAGTTAGGCCTGAAAAATCCTAGAATCGACAAGTCTGTGTAGCAGAACATATTTTAAGTGGCTCTGTCTCTGTCCTCCGGCTACATAAGTACTTGTTACAACAACAAGTATGGAGTGTCTAGTATAAAGTCTTAATTATAAGATAACTACTTCAGATATATTTTGCTGTAAATTCTTGTACGGTCCACAAAGGTCAATCGAAGGTCATTCATAACACGTTTTAAGAAATTTGGTAAATGCATGGCCAATCGGCCAAAAATAGTCTTCCTCTTTTTTATGCCATGAAACTGTCAAAATCACTTTGCCAGCTCTTATCTTAAAATATGGTATTCGTAAATTAAATAATAAGTCAGTTTATCATAATTATAATCATCATCATTATCAGCTCATAATGTTCCCACTGGGACACGGCCTCCTCTCAAAGAGAGGGAATGGGCTATAATCCAGCACGCAGGCCCAGTGTGGGTTGGTAGATGTCACATGTCTTTGAATTTTTGGTTCTAGGACATGCCGGTTTCTTCACGATGTTTTCCTTCACCGTTTTGAGAGCAGTGGTGATGAAATAAATTATACAAAGTAATGCGCCTGTCTGGGTTCGAACCCACGATAATATGTTCGTAAGTCGGGGCCGCCACCACTGGGCCACTGCTCTCAGTTTATCATAAACTACACAATAAAAGGAAAACGTTTTATCTGAATGAAAATGGTTACACATGGATGAAAATGGTTAGCTATTTCATTATTATTGTACCTATACGAGCTGTGTCAATTTAATTCATCCTACACATGTTCAAAAGGTCAGACGGAAAGGAAAAATGAGGAAATTCTCATCTCGTAGGCGTTATTACTTACCAACTCGTATTTGACTTATTGAAATGTCACAAAAGTTTAGACAGGAAAGTGTCTTAAGTTTCTTATCAGCGACGTTAATTCTTCAGTGCTAAAGTATACGCATCTCTTGAGACCGTCTAACAAATTGTTCAAGGGAAGTATTGCAATAACGACTTCGCTAAGCGAGCTAATCAAGAATGGTAATATTATCAGAAGTCGGATGATGGTATAATAACACAATTGTTCAAGTTAATGGATCCATTTTTTTGGGACGTGGGTATTTTTAGATAACCCCGTGAGGTCTGCCGTTTTCATTTTGTGTTTTGAAATATGCAGTACGAGTACTTGGCATTTGTTTTTCGGAGCTGTCTGTTTCGAGTCTGGGAAAGTTGCAATTTTTTTGCCTTGTTAGTTTTTTTGATATGTCGTGAGTTTTTGGATGGTACATACACAACAAAACTCTCGATCACCACGTTCGATTCTAGGTAGTGAAAAGTGTTATTGGATTTTTCCTTCAGGAATTTCTCTGTAGCAGCCACAGAGTATGTATTTGTGTCCGGTTTTTGTCAAAAGGTTCGTCCCTTATTACATAGGACTTAACCATAACTGGCAAAATATGCCTTCGGGGAATACAGGCATGTTATGTTATGTTTGGTAATTTATTCGTCTTTTAACACGCTCGTCAACAAAACATTAGAATTTGATAAATTAGTATTCTAAGCCCTTCATATAGAATTGTGTGTGAAAGTATCTTTAGGGAGCCTACTGTGGTGTTGAAGCAAAGTTTGGAGCCTCATTTACATGGAATTTGGTCCTATCACGACGTGTAACATTTAACTCCATGCATATTAAAAGAGCTTTGGAAATTGAATTTCACACTATTAGCACACCCTATCTAAAGATTAGGGTAGCTATTGATTTAGGATGGGATGGTTTGGCTACTTATGATTTTAAGGCTGTGTTGAACTGGACAGATTTAGTAGGTTCGGTTTAATTATCAATAATATTACATCCTGCCTATAATACCCTAGGCCCTAGGCCAGTGTTCCGCAAACTTTTTGTGTTCAAGGTACATATTCATCTTCATCATTTTTGTCACAAGGAAATCAGAAAATTTTGGAAGTACACCTAAATTAATAAAAATCTATTTTTACATATATTAATCAGCATTTTTTTTTAAGTTTTGCGGCTGTTTAAGTAGGTATTTGTCTTCCGCCTGTCAATTTTTTTTCGGAGGCACACCAAAGAATGACCACGGTACACCAGTGTGCCGCGGCACACCCTTTGCGGAACACTGCTTAGGCAGTTGTACACCCCTATTTTGCACGTTTTTTATTTCCCATGCAGTAGGAGCGACCTTATTGCCATCAACCGGACTCCAATCGTTACTGAGTGTTGAAAAATAAACCCAATAACATAATAATGATGTGTCCATCAAAATAAATTGGATAGATCTTTTGATTGGATTTTATGGGTGTAAAAATTCCTTAACGAAGCCGAAAGGTACTTTTTCTCCCCGACACTGCGATATTATTTTTTGTATTGGACTATATATACCTGGGAACGTTCTGGTTACGGAGATATTGGAGATTCAAATTTTTTTTTAAATACATATTTTTAAAGTTATAACTTTACTTTAATTACCTCCATGACCCGTTTAAAATTCAAAGCATCCATCATCACAATGCACCACTTGCAATGTATCACTTGCTTCGGTGAAGGAAAACATCGTGAGGAAACCAGCATGCCTGAGAGATATTTCTCGATGGCAAGTCAGAGCACCATGGGTGGCTTAAAAACTGACACCAGGTTAGGCACTAACGACACGATAAAGATCAGAATGGTTTGAGTGTGCTAATACATTGAGTTTATTATAACGTGATTTTTTACCCAAAAAAAGAGTCGTTTCCTAGCAAAAATTGTTGCGTAGCGTTACTTAGTTTGATGTACTATCGAGGACACTCCCGCCTGACCACCACTTAGCTTATTTTTGCTTGCACTCGCAACATAGAAACGCTCACTAGCCCCGCCCCGTTGACTTTGTATACAAACAATGAATGAAAAGATACCGAATCGGCCGAGCGCACTGACGAAGCACGCCAAACGAGAGTTATTGTTATTTTGCGCGCCAAAGTTGAGGCTTTCCTAATAGGCTCAAACTTTAATGGGGCGTGGCTCGGCACCTCCGCATGATTTAAGCGAAAATAAAATAAAATGGTCAGGCGGAAAAGACCCCGACTGTACATAATGCATGGTTGACGGCTTCGTCATTAGTCCGTTTACACCATTCATTATTTTTTGTTGTGGCCGTTAAGCGTAAAATTCTTTCAGATAATTGAAACGTCAGTTAGCCCAGGACTTTAAAAATACTTTATTTAGATGTAAAATCTGTCATTGACAACTTGATTGCAACAGCTTCAAGTATAACGAAAGATCAAATTAAAAAATCGCTATGCAAATGCAATAAATATTCCCGTATGCTGAATTGACAGCTATTATTTTCTAGCTTGCATAACAGCTTCTCGATTTAGCAAAATCGCGCTGTCGAATGCTCGAAGGAAAATCGTATTCTTTTTCGATTTCCGCCGATATTATTGAGTACGAAATATTGAAGAGGCAAACTCATAGGCAATTTGTATAATCTGTTAGCAAAAACTTGACCTAAACTTTTTGACAATATTTTTCGCTTTTGAGGGAGATACCTATAATGATGTGTGTTGTGATGATGTTGGTATGTAACATTGCTCTTTTCTATTTAATTGAAGGCTGTTTGTTCTGAAAGTCATTATCATCTGTATAGCCTTTCGCCAACTATGTTTAAGTCAGCTGTCATCTGGTCAGCTTGCAGTCTAACCAGATGTAGCTGAATACCAGTATTTTACATGGAGCGACTGCCTACATGACCATTCTCTCTTTTTATTCTGTAGGTACGCCTGAAAAATAATAAGAAGTTTTGTATTTTGTTTGAATAAATCAGACTACCATACTCTACCCTCGTCATGTCTTCAAATCCTCACAGAGTTTGTTATAATCCAACCCGTCTTACTGTTCCCAGTCATGTTTCCGTCTTTTTACATACTGCAATATGTTGACTAGTGTATTACTGTCACCTCATGTCGAGGTTCATCCCTTGTAAAATGTATGGGCTTTATATAACATCAATATACTAGATTACGACGCGCTGTTGGCGGTGAAAATCTCCGGTTTTTCTTATTTGTATACCGGTTTGAATGTGAAAGATATATTTTCAGTACATTCAATGTATTCCGTACGAGGCGATGAAAGCATACGTGTAGATCCCGCTTTTTCATAGCTGGTATTGAGACTTTTATCGGAGTGTAAGTAGTGTAGGAACGAGTGGAATTTTACTCGTTCTTTTCTTTAGATATAAATCTTTTTCTCAACAGACTTCAATTAGACAGTTCTATCGGAACTTCGCTTTAACACTTAAATTTACTGTAGGCATTAAATCAGGTTCTAAGGTTCCTTAGGCATTTTTAGAAGGGTAGTGATTAAATGAAGGTTTTTCCGTTATCACCATTCGTTAAATTGCAAGGCTTTTATCAAACATATTAATGAATAGATATTAAATAATTAACTATGAAAGTATCGATCATATTGCTGTTGTGACGATATTAAAAGCTTTGGTAACACTGCATTAATCTAGCTGCTACTTTATTGGCTATTAAACCTCATTGGTTCATTATGTCGATATAGGTTACTACCACGTAAATTCGCGTGATAATACAGGATAGATAATTGAGGTCGAGAGCTTATGACTGAGTTTACTTTCATTTAATAATTATGAATAGAGGTCAATGCTTAACTGCATTAAGTCATTGTTGAATTTATTTGCTTAAGAGCGGCCAACCCGCCATACTTTTCGCGAGAATTTTGACTATAGCTCGTGCGTGATTATGCCGTTGTTAGACGTATATCTTTGATTTTTTTGAACTAATAGGGAATCTTTTGGACCATATCTAGGCTTCTATCGAAGCAGAAAATCTAAATTTGTAGAAACAAATTCAGTATAAGCCTCCAAAAATTGCTGTTTTTCACAACTTTTACCTCAACTTTGGCCGTTCATAATGTACGTATAAATTGTAAAAGTAAAGAAAGCATCCTGATAGAAGCCTTGCAAATGTAGTGGAGATTCTAAATAATAAATATTTATTTCACACACTTGTAAGACTAATTCAAAAACACGTATTTCCTGGAACAAGTTTTATAAATTTTCGAACAATATTTTTCGTTCAATGTCCCCGCGTTAGGCGGTATGAGGTACGCGGGAGGCAAGTAGTGCGGATTCGGGGCTAGGTAAGACAGGGGAGTTGAAAGAATACCACCGCTGTGGCTCTGGATGAAACAACAAGCTTTTCGACCATGCTCGCGTTGACGAAAGGCGGGCGCCCTCTTAACAACTTTTCATTGGAAATTAATGAACTAAGACCTAGTTTAGGCTTAGTTATTATAATGCATTATCACAAAATTCTAGTCTTCATCTTACTAGTGGCAGTACTTTCATACACGCCTAAAAGCTTGACTTGCCCTTATTTATTTAACCTACGACTTTTCATGATGTTAGGGTTTCTGAAAAGCCTTCTTGCCTTATGGCTTGTCGTATTGTTGGCCCTTAGGTACTCCACTGCATCTTACTGTACTAATTACCTAGTCTAAATAATCTTACTATCTTGTACATTACATTTATTTTTAGGTTTAAAAACGACCATATTGTTTCAAATTCCATTTTACGATGTCCATAATTTCTAGTTACCTTCGAACGGCACGGAACACAACATTAATCAAAACTGAAAAGCATTTTAAAACTTCCCTGTCTCCCCTTAAGATATTCCCGTCCCTAATTGAATTGAGAAATAAACTTGCATCCACTTCGGAAGGGAAACAGTTCCGTTCAGGCATCGTGTAATACCTCAATGAACGGGTAATTAGCGTTGCTTTTAAATTAAATGTTCGCTTTCTGCAATTTGTTTGATGTTCCTGTTAAATGCTGCTGTGCTAGTGATGTTCATGATTGCTTAGGTTTTTTACGACTGCTTTTTATGTGTATTTTAGTGACGGTTAAATGAGTTGAGGTAATCGTTTCTTATTTGTGTGTTTCACGTCGTCAGTATTATCGAATGGGGTCCTGGGTTAAATTTCCAGGACGGGTAAAGTGTTAATGTGTTTTTCCATGAGGAATTTTCCCTGTTGATGGCAATAGGCTCACCCCTATAAAACATGGGATTTAAACATGACTTGCGAAATCAGGTGTATTTCTTCGAATCCTTCGAGAAAATAGAAGCTTGGCTAAGGCTACATCCCGTTTGGTAAATTTCCCGTTCCGCGAACTAAACAAGGTTCTATCTAATAACTACTCTTTGTGATATGACGATCCCTAGGACTTGTTTGTTTGATAAGTCAATCCTGCATCACGATATGAAGTACTACTCTGTACCGGGAAAGTGTGAAAGTACCGGGAAAAGATCAATAATACACAAAATGTCTGTTATTCATCCAAATTTATTTTATCACCTTCAAAGTATGCTCCTTTAGAAACGATACACTTGCGCCAACGAATAATCCATTCATCAAAACATTTTTTAAACGCTGCTTCCGGAATTGAGTTCAGTTCTCGCCACGAATTCTCTTTTATGTCTTCTATCGATTGAAAACGGGTGCCACGAAGTGGTAATTTGAGTTTAGGAAAAAGAAAAAAGTCAGCAGGAGCCATATCTGGTGAATATGGTGGTTGCTGGATGGTATTTGTTGAGTGTTTGGTCAAAAATTCGTTCACAATGATAGCCTTGTGCGAAGGCGCATTGTTGTGGTGCAAAATCCAAGAATTTTCTTTCCACAAATCTTTCCTTTTTCGTCGAATTTGCTCTCTTAAACGCCGCATAACGCTCAAATAATATTCTTTATTTACCGTTAGACCTTCCGGTAAGAATTCAGAGTGCACAACACCGCGATAGTCAAAGAAAACAGTCAACATGACTTTGACTTTTGATCGACTTTGGCGTGGTTTTTTCGGTTTCGGTTCAGTTGGAAGGCGCCACTCCGAAGCTTGTTGACTAGTTTGTATGTCAAACTCGTAAACCCACGTCTCGTCACCAGTAACAATGCGTTTCATGTTGGGTCCGAACTGACTCGTTCTAGCATGTCCTCAGCG
Source organism: Xestia xanthographa (assembly GCA_905147715.2). Classification (NCBI taxonomy): domain Eukaryota; kingdom Metazoa; phylum Arthropoda; class Insecta; order Lepidoptera; family Noctuidae; genus Xestia; species Xestia xanthographa. The sequence continues at coordinate 21,395,101 of LR990642.1, read as the reverse complement.
ACTTTCATGCGATTGAGTTTTTGGAGAAAATTCAGATCTTTTGGGACTAGCCGAGCAGCAACATGTTTCATACCCAAATGATTAGTTAAAATGGTACGGATCGACTCGTGAGATACAGAAAGTTCGGCGGCTATCTCTCTCAGAGTTGAATGGGGATTTTCAGTCACTATTTTCTTCACTTTTGCGATGTTAACTTCAGTTGCAGACGTTGACGGCCTACCAGAGCGAGGCAAATCTTCCATCACATCTCGACCGCTTTTGAACGCTTTGAACCACTCATAAGCACGAGTTTTTGATAAAGTCGATTCACCGTAAGCCTTCTGTAACATTTTCAGTCTCCGAACACGAAATTCCATTGGCGATGCAAAATTTAAGACAAACCCTTTGTTCGATATTTTTGTCCATTATGAAATTCGCAATACACACTATATATGATATTACTAAAACCAGCACTGTATTTAATACTAGCGGACGTCCCGCGGTTACACCCGCGTAGTTCCCGTTCCCGTGGGAGTACGGGGATAAAATATAGCCTATGTTACTCGTGGATAATGTAGCTTTCGAATGGTGAAAGAATTTTTTAAATCGGTCCAGTAGTTTTTGAGCCTATTCATTACAAACAAACAAACAAACAAGCAAAGTTTTCCTCTTTATAATATTAAGTATAGATAAATAACAGATGCAACTCAAACTCCGCGCCAAAATGGAAAACAGTTGTGCCAATCTAACAACTACAAAAAAACAAAAATTTGAATTTGGAACCATAAACAAATCATCCATTCCCGATACTTTTTTGACTGAATGTATAGTGTTTCTGCCTAAACCTAAGAGTTACCTCTTTTTAAGCTCGTCTTTCGAATCTTAAACATTAATAAGCATCCTTAACGTGGAAAATTATTGTTTCTTTTTGGGTCGACTCTGGCCACATTTTCATTAAGCCGATGGGGTTCGATTGAGTCACGTCCCCGTACATTTTGAGCGCTTAAGTTATGATAAAGTTCAAACAATTTACTTGTAATAATAAACCCTAGCTTTTGCTCGTGGCTTCGCTCGCGTTATTGTCGGAAATCATCATCATCTGCCAAGCTTTTTCCCAACTAGGTTGGGGTCGGCTTCCAGTCTTACCGGATGCAGCTGAATACCAGTATTTTACATGGAGCGACTGCCTATCAGACCTCCACAACCCAGTTAGTACAAGGTAATACGATACCTTTTGGTAAGACTGGTTGTCAGACTTTTTGGGAAACTGACTACCTAACGACTGTCAAATATCTAAAAATGACAGCCGGGACCAACCAACGGCTTAACGTGCTTTCCGAGGCACGGGGGAAACTCGGTATGTAATGAGTGGTCACCCATCCACAGACCAACCTAGGCAAGTACGGCTTAGCCGAGCGACTGTTATTACTTAGCCACGAGCTCCTCCGTTTATGTCGGAAATCATGCTACGAAAATGCTTTTAAATATTACCTCTGACAATTGGAGTTAATGTAACGTCACTTCAGTGAAATTATTTTCGGAATCGGATCAGTAAGTCTGAAGATTACCCCCTACATCCAAACTTATAAACTTTACCTCTTTATATTATTAGTAGATGTCATCATCTGCCTAGCCTTTCCGAATTTCTTGAGGTCGGCTTCCAGTTGTATCGATTGCAACTGAATACCAGTATTTTTCATGCAGGAGCCACTGCTTATCTGACCTCCACAACCCAGTTAGTACTGGGCAATACAATTATACCCCTTGGTAAAACTGGTTGTCAGACTTTCGGGTCACTGACTACCGACGTCACGTCACGTTATTGTAATGACTGTCAAAGATCTACAAATGGCAGCTGGGACCAACGGCTTAATTTATTGATATAGAAATACGACCGTGGCATGTCTTTTAATACAAATCCCTTTCGATGCCACGGAATCATTTTAAAACATAGCAATTTATGCCGTATAAAAATTAATACCTTGCCATGCCGCGGCCGTCCCGGTCTGCGTTGGTGATGAAATGAAATGATGGTCACCCATTCCCAGACCAACCTTGGCAAGCGTGGCTTAACTTTAAAGATCGACCCGTGAGGCTGTTATTATTTAGCCACGAGCTCCTCGAGAATACAGTTTATGTATAATATAATAAACATGAAGAGGGAAGGATATACACTCCCTTCCTTGAAGCTCATAGTATGCAATAGCAGTTAGTCTGCGGAGTAACTCTTGCGTGAGTATGTTTGGAAGTGTTGCAGCCACCTAATGGAATAGTAGACTAGTTACAAACTTCCACCACTTTAACAGACGGATGTCCGTTAATAGAAACATGGTTATTAAACTGGGGGATGTGTATGCCTAAGTATAGCATAATCAACCTATAATGTTCCCACTGCTGGGACACAGGCCTCCTCTCTATGAGAGGGAATAGGCTGTAATCCATCACTCGGGCCCAGTGCGGGTTGGAAGATATCACATGTCTTTGAATTTTTTGTTCTTGGACATGATGGTTTTCTTACGATGTGTTCCGTTTGCGTTTTTTATAGAAGTGGTAGTGAAATAAACTGCACAAAGTAAAGCGCCTGGCTGGATTCGACCCCACGACTTAGAACTCTTATGTCGGGGTCAATAAATTATTTATGTGTTTGTATTTGTGTCTATGTATTTTTGTTTTTAATAAATGTTTTTAAATTTAATTGTAATGTAATTCTGCAGTTTCAATTATATGTGTTGTATTTTTGTTTAATATGGGTCTCGGACATGAAATAAATGATTTTATTATTAATTATTATTAATAAAGTGTGGAAATTGATACACTGAAAATAATAGGAACTAATAACAGGCTGCGAGCCAATGGTGCCGATTCCCTTGTTCACAAACTAAGCTAAATTTAAGTTGAATGCATCTTTTTCTTTCTATTGCATTATGAAAAGGACAGAAGATAAATATTAGTTTAATCCTGTCAAAATAGTCAGCACCTGACGTAATTTGATGTAATTTTAGTAGTCAACTTTTTAATCGCGTCTAAAACTGTATGGCGCTGATTAATTTAACAGAACATAACTAAAATTTATCTTCTGTCCTTTTCTTAATGAAATAGAAAGAAAAAGATGCACTGAACTTAAATTTGGTTTAGTTTGTAAACAAGGGAATCGGCACCAATGACCTTTAAAAGTGTGTCAAACCATTTCCTTCAAACCACAGAGTGTTTTAAAGCGATAGAAATGCCTTCATTTTCCACAGACTACACAGACGAGTTCAAAACCAATACAAAGTGTGGAGGTTTTTTTATACACAAACATGGTATTTTGTGTTTTATTTTGCTTAGGACAAGGCTGTTGCGTATCGATCCATTTTCTTTTCAAAAGATTACATTGTTTTTGTGGTGAAATATGGGTGTACTATTAGGGACACCTTTGCCAGTTTTCCTAACACTACGGGGATTTTAGGCCAGTTGATACCCAATTATATGAAATGAGCAATATTTGTATATTTATTTGTAATCACCTTCTAGAAAACGGAGGCGATTGATCTATCTAGATCTCACATCTAGGAAAATTCGTTTTTCCTATTTACACCCGAGCAGAGTGCGATCGCCCAGGTACTACTGTATGTAGTTTGTATTCACAAAGTAACCACACTGTAATAAAAACTTGTACCTATACAACATGAGAACAAACGCTGCGACTGGCATCCGAGTGGACTCTGTCATGTGTTCTAAAGCTCCTCCCGACTACGGACTACAGCTAGGCTATACTTTAGCACCACAATTTATTGTTTCTCAGTGTACACGCGGCGATGCATCACAAATACTAAACAAAACGTATGCTGTACATATAGCCGTGCCGTTTTCTTTTACAAAATGTATTTTAAGGAGAAAATTGCGGTTTTTAAACGACGAAAAAAGGATGAGGTTCTCAAGACGGGCTGTATTTTTTTTTAAATTAAAAATATTATTTGTTTTTAATCAAGTGGTTTCTTGTGTGTGTTCCAGCAAGTAGTAGGTACTCGGTTTGCCAATGATTGGTTCTAGCATCTTGTATTGTATGTTTGTGGCTAGTATCCGCAATGGTACGTCCACTATTCTTTTTATCTTATATAAGGTCTATCTATTCATACACGAAATCTCTTAAGGGGCCATTGTACTCATCATTATGAACAACTTTTACTATGAGACCAAACCCTGACCTCCCTGAATCGCGAAAAAAAATTACATTTGACGAGTTATGTTTTCTTATTGATGAGTAATGACCCCTTAAGGCTGATGCTCCAGGGTAGCCCGCAACAACAACAACAACAACAGCCCATAACGTCCACTGCTGGACATAAGCCTCTCCCATGATGGGAGGAATTTGCCATAATCTCCACGCTTGGCAGGCGGATTGGAGATCGCAGTTATGAAAGACTAACAGAAAACGCTGCTGCCCATTCTCTGGTCTACGGAGGCGCAAGGTGTTCTGCCTCAGATATTAGTCGCCTTATACGACACCCGTGAGTGTAATGGGTTGGTTCTATTCTACTCTGCCGGATACCACACGGCTAACGGCGGTAGCCCGCGAAATTCAAATTTTCTTAAGTAAGAAAATTTGAATTTCGCGGGCTGGTCGAAGCATTCACCTTAAGAGATTTCGTGTATGAATATTGAATAGCCCTTAAACAACATTAGTTTTAGTATATGCGAAACCCGAAACACGTGTCTAGTATTTTTATGTAAGGAATCACAGTTTTGAAAGTTTGTACATACCTAATATACAAACTTTCAAAACTGTCATTATTATCATCATTTCAGCCGAAAGACGTCCACTGCTGGACATAGGCCTCCCCCAAGTGCCGCCACATTGACCGGTCCCGTGCGACTCGTATCCATCCTCTTATATATTGCGATTTGTCAAATACACATACAAAGGTATGTATACCTTTATACACACTTACGTTTTACTTTGTACACACGTACTTTGTACGTATATTTTTCCATTTAAATCGATAACCTACTGAGTAAGATTACTCAATTTACCTCCTCCTCTTGGAATTCAATATTTAGTACGTACCTAATACTGTTTCACATGACTACGCATAAAAAATCCTTATTACAGTATAATGTGATATAACAATGTTTTACCTGTAACAGGTTTCAATAACAGTACGTAAGTGGTAATAAAGATTTAGGCTATCATTGACATTTGATCAAGTTTTATCTAAATAATAATGTAGTTTTTAGTGATGCCGCTTTCTGCCTTCGCCTTCTTTTGTTTAAGTCCGCTGTAATAGGAGGTGAGCCTAATGCCATCAACCGGGCACAAATCCAAGTTCATACTTAATACATGTATCTTTACTGACGAAGTAGTTTTAGAATCAAAAGCTGTTGGGAGCAGACCTTACTTTACATTCTGGTCCGAAATCGACTCTTTTATATCGAACTATTTGCTTAAGGGCTTTTCTATAAAAATGCGATTGATTATGATAAACGATGAAAACCAAGGGAATATGAAATGAGCCTTCAATCGGGATTTTTGGCTGAATTTCAAGATTTATGAGTCGGCCTCTTCCAACTTTTATACCGCCATGCCTTTTATTATAATTTGATCGAACAAATTAAAAAGATTTGACGTGTTCTTAATTTGAAATTAATCAAACAAAACAATCATTTCACAGTTTTTTACATCTAGCTATTGAGTTGGCTAACCTGTATGTGCTGCCGTTATGAGATTTGAACGATTCCCGTGAAGAACATATTCAGGTTAGCCAACTTAATAGCTATAGTGCTAAAATAACTGTGAAAGGACTTTAGGTACTGTTGGTCATTGGTCTCCGAGTTTGTTTTATTATTTTCGTCGGAACCGTCTGTGCAGGTCATTTATTTAAATTCGTTCGTTCAGAAACAGGGTTTTTAATTAGCAGATACTATTCATAAAGATTTTTTGTTAACACTAACTAAAATTTCAAATAATATTTGGAGTTTGCGATTCTTTAGAAGCTTGTAGCATGACCCGTGCAGGTTGATTAAAAAGGGTTATTTTGGATTATTTTGTGGTTCAATTTGTGTAAACTAAACTAACTAGAAAAGAAGGGTTTACTGCTACACATAAGAACCAGAAAGTACTAATAAAACATTTAATTTTCTTACACAACTTTATTTCGTCTCTGTGGTTAAGTCTTTAATTTGACATTTCGGAGTCGCCAAGACTTAATTAATTTTATTTCTGAGAATAACTTGGTTAGTTCACATGCAAGTATTACATTTTATAGCGTAGGCTGCAATTCATTAGAAGCATGAAGGCTGTGTCAACTTGCTTGCCAGCTTAAGTTTTCATTACGCGACCGACTGTGAGACTTAAGACTTTTATAATATACGTATAAAAGAACCACCGACGTCTCATCATAGACTGAAGTCAGCTATAATATTTGTGCTGCAGCATATCGCATTTCAGAATGCAATCTATTTTTTCTCAAACATGCTTGGAAATTTGAGCATTATTTTGACAACCTTGTTCGAGATAAATCGAAATTGCTGTACAGGTCAGATACATGCGACCAGCGAGGGGCAAGAGTTGTATGAAAATCCATATCCGTCGCGTTTAGCGGCCAAATATATTACATAGTAAACTCAGATCTGTCGTGTTATTTAAAAATGGAACGATCTTTTACTCTGAAACATGGCAACCAAGGAGGTAACTTATCAAAGGTTTTATTTAAATTTCGAATTGGCTTGCAAATAGAAAGCGGTTTATTAAAAAAAACAAATTAACTCTTCAACGCGAGTTTTAAATTCCTCGCATTATTTGAGAAAAGTACTATACAAGCCTCGGCCACAACCTAGGCATTGATGGACTTACATATGTGTGCCACGGCTTCGCCTCGGCCAACATTTACACGTTCGTCCATCAATGCCTCTGTTGCTGGCCGCTGCAGTAATGTACTATATCTGACGTAATGTGATATCTCAAGGAGAGGTATCCGCTCCTGCCGGGGTTGCGGGACTGTTCGAAAGAGATACCGTGGCCCCGGAACACAAAGGGCAATGAAGGAACATGGATGGGTTTTAGTCAGTAAAAGTCTGACACTCCCTCCTGCTCCGCCCAGAGCGGGAGGAGTCATTTGATGATTTCCCATCCGAAAAAAAAAAAAAAACGAAACAATATGTATTGGTACATATTATACTACTCTGTCAAGAAAGTACCGGGAAAAGATCAATAATACACAAAATGTCTGTTATTCATCCAAATTTATTTTATCACCTTCAAAGTATGGTCCTTTAGAAACGATACACTTGCGCCAACGAATAATCCATTCATCAAAACATTTTTTAAACGCTGCTTCCGGAATTGAGTTCAGTTCTCGCCGCGAATTCTCCTTTATGTCTTCTATCGATTGAAAACGGGTGCCACGAAGCGGTAATTTGAGTTTAGGAAAAAGAAAAAAGTCAGCAGGAGCCATATCTGGTGAATATGGTGGTTGCTGGATGGTATTTGTTGAGTGTTTGGTCAACAATTCGTTCACAATGATAGCCTTGTGCGAAGGCGCATTGTCGTGGTGCAAAATCCAAGAATTTTCTTTCCACAAATCTGGCCTTTTTCGTCGAATTTGCTCTCTTAAACGCCGCATAATGCTCAAATAATATTCTTTATTTACCGTTAGACCTTCCGGTAAGAATTCAGAGTGCACAACACCGCGATAGTCAAAGAAAACAGTCAACATGACTTTGACTTTTGATCGACTTTGGCGTGGTTTTTTCGGTTTCGGTTCAGTTGGAAGGCGCCACTCCGAAGCTTGTTGACTAGTTTGCATGTCAAACTCGTAAACCCACGTCTCGTCACCAGTAAAAATGCGTTTCATGAATGTTGGGTCCGAACTGACTCGTTCTAGCATGTCCTCAGCGACTTTCATGCTATTGAGTTTTTGGAGAAAATTCAGATCTTTTGGGACTAGCCGAGCAGCAACATGTTTCATACCCAAATGATTAGTTAAAATGGTACGGATCGACTCGTGAGATACAGAAAGTTCGGCGGCTATCTCTCTCAGAGTTGAATGGGGATTTTCAGTCACTATTTTCTTCACTTTTGCGATGTTAACTTCAGTTGCAGACGTTGACGGCCTACCAGAGCGAGGCAAATCTTCCATCACATCTCGACCGCTTTTGAACGCTTTGAACCACTCATAAGCACGAGTTTTTAATAAAGTCGATTCACCGTAAGCCTTCTGTAACATTTTCAGTGACTCCGAACACGAAATTCCATTGGCGATGCAAAATTTAAGACAAACTCTTTGTTCGATATTTTTGTCCATTATGAAATTCGCAATACACACTATATATGATATTACTAAAACCAGCACTGTATTTAATATAAATAACAGATGCAACTCAAACTCCGCGCCAAAATGGAAAACAGTTGTGCCTATCTAACAACTACAAAAAAACAAAAATTTGAATTTGGAACCATAAACAAATCATCCATTCCCGATACTTTTTTGACTGAATGTATATGGAAACAAAACCAAACTTAAGTTAGTTAGACACAGAGACTATCAGGCAGGGCACATTGCTCGCAGAACGGATGACCGATGGGGCCGAAAAGTTCTGGAGTGGCGGCCGTGAACCGGAAGACTTTGCGTTGGAAGGCCTCCCACTAGGTGGACCGATGACCTGGTGAAGTTTGCGGGAATCTGCTGGATGCGAGTCGCACGGGACCGTTCAATGTGGCGACACTTGGGGGAGGCCTATGTCCAGTAGTGGACGTCTTTCGGCTGAAATGATGATGATGATTATATATTATATAAGGAGGAAAAGTTTGTTCGTGTTTAGAACTGCCTTGTTGGTTGAGTAGTCGCAAGCACGACTACTGAGCAGGAGGTTGATTCCCAGGTCGGGCTAAGTGTTATTTGCCAGCAGGAATTTTCTCAGGTCTTGGTAGGGTTGATGGCAATAAATATTGGGTGTACTATAATTGGGTACCCCTTTGTCTAATCCTGCGCGAATTAAAGGCGTGATATTGTGTGATGTGTAAAGTTTGTAACGTTGTTAGTTTTTATGAAGGACGTGATGTTGGAAACTGCTTTTCCGATTTCAAAACATCTTTTACTGGTGGTAAGCTATATCTACACTGTTATCTAGTGTTTTTCAAGCGAACAAATTCGCGGGTAAAAAGTTGTGAAAAATAAAATCATCATCTGCTTAGCCTTTTCCCAACGATGTTGAGGTTCCAGTCTAACCGGATGCAGCTGAATACCAGTATTTTACATGGAGCGACTGCCTATCTGACCTCCACAACCCAGTTAGTACTGGGTAATAGGATACCCCTTGGTAATACTGGTTGGCAGATTTTTTGGGCCACTGACTACCTGTAACGACTGTCAAAGATCTACAAATGACAGCCAAGACCAACTGCTTAACGTGCTTTCCGAGGCACGGAGGAAACTTGGTATGTAAGGATGGTCACCCATCCACAGACCAACCTAAGCAAGCACGGCTTAACCTAAAGATCGACCTGAGCGGCTGTTATTATTTAGCCACGAGCTCCTTTTGAGCTTGAGCTCTCGAGCTTGTGAAAAATAAATTGTCATTTATAATTTCGAGCTATTTTAGGCCTTTCGACATGCCTCTTGCATAAGTAATAGAAACGCGAATGTATAAAGTTTCCCTCTTGATTATTTAAATGGGCACCAAAACGCCTCCATATTGAAATAGTCACACTGTCTAACTGTGACTAAAATGTGAACCATGTAGGTCGTTGTTAGGCTTTGTAATTAAATAGAGTAATAAAGTCACGTACAATCGACCGCCGTCAGTGATAACACCTTACACTACGAAGCTTCAATAGCATATGAGGCCAGCGTATACTGGTTTTTTTAACATTGCCGTTTACCCAACTGTACCTAGCTTTAAACATAATAGAATTAATTCAAATGGTTGAGCAACCTTGCGAGTGCCGTCGTGTAAAACTTAAAACGTCTAATAAATCACTTGGCAAACACTTTAGAAGTGGAAATGGGACCTTCCGTAATAGCCACAACATTAATAGATGTAGATAGCCTTAATCAAACTGAAACTATTTCAAGTAGGCTTACAATTACGGTTGTGGAATAGTTCAGTTGTGGGGTAGATGATATGAGTGATAGATTTACCATTTTCGGGTTGGGTCGAGTGAAGAAAACTTAGTTCACAGAAACCAAGTTCCGACTCAAAAGCCCAGATAATGAGAACTAGAATAAATAAAAGCCGAAGTACGTAATTATTCACGAAAGTATATTTGACTCTTGCCCAATTTAAGTTTTAGTTCGAGAAGTATACATTCGATAAAACATTGGTCAAATATCGCCTTACGATCAAAAGCAAAGTGTCTCCCATAGGTACCTATTTCTTCGTTTGTATTCCCTGGTATTCACTCCCTCAGGTTGGTACTTATCTTTTCATTATACTGTAATGCCTCGTAAATGGAATGTGTTACGACATACGTAGCAAATACCTGAATAATGAGACCATCTTATAGCAATCGTCATCTGTTTTCCAAGCAAATTGAGTATGGGATTATCTTGTTGGAATCTTTTGTTGTGGTTCTACGTAAATCTGCGACGGAGGTCAGCTGTAATAAGTAGAGGTTTATCGTCAGCTAATACTATGTTTACGCTCCTCTGCCTGCAGGAAAAACAAAGTTCCTGCCTAATAGCTATAAAAGGCATGTCGATACCGCTGAAACTTTCACGATAACAACCTGTTTGCTACTACTTCATCATCATGTTCTTATTACAAACTTGGGCTTTAGTAACGAGAAGATTAACAGTTGACAACACACCTATTTTCTTCATAACGTAACATAAATCACTGATTAGCCGAAACCTTACGTACCTAAACCAACAGATGGTACAAATTGTTTTGTAAGTTTCGTCTCATACACATATAAATATGGGGCTCAGAATGTTATTGTGTGGAGTGACGTATATCAACGTCAGAAATGTGGTTCTCACACACATGTGAGACCTAACAAGTGGGTCTCAAGTCGAACCAAACACCCTTTACACGTTTACCCTCACGGTGGATTAAAATCTCTGTAAATATTGCCAGTGACACATCCGTGTTGGCTCACGGTCCAACAATGGAAAGTCAATTGAGCTGGACCAGAGAAGCGTGTGCCGAGAGAATTTATAAAATCTGTACCAGAACTGCCGTGTGACATGGTCGATGAAAACATTCTAAATATTTGTTTTGTAAAAGGAATGTAAGAATGTTTTAATATTTTAATCGAGCGTAAAAGTTAATCCCTCGACATTTTAGCGCATCACAATCTTCATTTGGTTTAGTAATTTGCCCCGACCCGAGGATCGAGACAATTAGCATCTGCGCTTGACGTCACAAGTGAAAATAAAGCGCTGCGTGCGCTTTATGGGCCGGAACGAAATACACCAGTGTAGATAGGGCACATTTTTATTTCGCTGTAAACACGTGTTATGTAACTTTGCTTCATAAAATGTAAGAGTAATGTTGTATTTTGGAGTTTACTGGTGATAAAATGTGGTTAGGACTGCTGTTTGACTTTAATTCACTGGTTTCGATTACAATGCTTTTTTTGAGTCATAACACTCTTGCTATGATTTACTTATGTCGCAAATGAATATCAGAGTGACTGGTCTGGAAAGTGAATGGTTTCATTGTTAACCGATATCTACCAAAGTAACCTAGGTTAACTAGGATATTTTAAGTGTTCTGTCAAAAAAAAAACAGATTAGAGAGAGTACGGAACCTTACGAGCCAATATAAAGATATAAAATATTTAAATAGATACTAAAGGTGAGCCGTAATCTGCATGATGAAGACTGAAGGGTCAGATACAGTTCATAATTACATAATGTCAAGATCTTGTCTCTTGAAAATGAGTTATCCGACTTGGCGGGAAGCAAGCCGGTGGTCAAACATTTAGGAGTTTGACGTTCAATGTCAGAGAAGTAGAAACTTTATAATTGAAAACTTAAGTAAGAGCTTTATGAAGATTTTCCTGACCTGTTTGACTTGCTTGTTTTCTTCTTGCTTTTTTTTCTTTATTTTGAACTAGCGGACGTCCCGCGGTTTCACCCGCGTAGTTCCCGTTCCCGTGGGAGTACGGGGATAAAATATAGCCTATGTTACTCGTGGATAATGTAGCTTTCGAATGGTGAAAGAATTTTTTAAATCGGTCCAGTAGTTTTTGAGCCTATTCATTACAAACAAACAAACAAAGTTTTCCTCTTTATAATATTAGTATAGATGTATAAATATTGTTTTTGAGTATATTGTTTTTTTATTTTTGTCATTTTGTATGCACGTCATAAAAATAAATATTTTTTCTTTCTTTCTTTTTATTTATCAAGTTTACATGGAACACAGATTTAAATTGTAACGTTAGTGAGATGGCATAAGTGCAGTATATTTAAATCCTTCGAAAATATAAATAATTATGCATACGAGTGAAGCCGTTTTCATTCATAAATTATTTCCTAAGGGGTAACTCCTTTGAAAGCTTTTCCCTAACATTTTGAACTTTTCTTTTTATATCCTTATTTCTTTGAGAACGACATGCAAATGCCTGTTCCTCGTTAAAAGATAATTTTATACCGCATTTTTATTTTGTAAATGAATGGCGTAGAAACACTTTTTTTTCGGTCATTGTTACAAAACAAAAATCAACATGATTACAAACAATTCGGTTTAAATAAAATTAGATTGAGATTGTCGCTACAGTACTTAAAGCATTTTAATTTTTGCAACTTTAATCGTATATGAACCATACCCTTGTTTTTAACCAGTTAATTTCAAAAGTATTTTAGGATTATAATTAATATCTATTAATGAACTACTTGTACACTTTTTAGGGATCCGTAGTCCTGACAAGGAACCCTTATAGTTTCGTTATGTCCGTCTGTCTGTCTGTCTGTATGTCCGAGGGTTTGTTAAGAGACCGGTTGTACTAGAAAGCTGTAATTTTGTAGGGGTATGTATATCAATTATTGAATGAATGTACAAAGAGATAAAATTGAATTATGGAATATTTTTTTTTTAGGGTATCTACATCTCAAGTTGTTGGGATGCTGTTTTTTTTGTCATCTGTCCCATTGTGTGGGGTATCGTTGAATAGGTCTTTTAAAATGATTTAAGGGTTGCTAATACTATTTTTCGATTTATTGCTCCATTTACAATATATTAAACTGTAAAGTGCAAATTTTGTTCCAGTAGGGCGTCCTCCCTCCTCGTTAGAGGGGTCTAAAGGCTAAACTGCTGGATTGAAAAATCTGTAAAAGTTCATGATGATAGTGCTTTTCATAAACTTTAAATGAAAACTGTAGCGGTTAAGATAACACTTTATTAGTTTAGCAGTAACAGTCGTTGAATTTGGGTGTTGGATAATATTATACGAAATACGTAGAATAAATCCTTCAAAGTGACTAAGATGGAGTAGTTGCTTGCTTATAACGGGTGAAGACTTGCATTAAAAAACAAAATCTTAAATATAATAATAATAATAATAATAAATTTATTTCATAAAAAGGAGATTGTAGTACATGAGCATAATTACGCAGAGTTATACATATAGGTTTAATAGGTTAATATAACGGGCTGCTACGGAACCCTACACTGCGCGTGGCCCGACACGTACACACAGCAAATTAGTTAGATTTGCAGAGCACACCAATATAATGCTGGTGTGCGTAAAATCAACTGGTGTATTACTTCGCCTCACGTCTCACAATAAGTCAGCAAACACGCGTTTGTGTGGCTAATCTTCGCTAAGATTGGCCGCCGTGATTGAAAACGGTTAGAACTATTTTGTAGGCAAAGAATATTAAGCATAAATTTCACGTTATTGCTAACTGGTCTTGTGGCAAAGGTGTATAAGCAATGGGCTGGTAAAACAAATGTCGTAGGATCGAATCCCGCCATCGTCATTGACTTTTTGCATTTTTAAAAACATTTGTTGTCATTTTGTTGAATTTTTATTTTTCTATTTGAACTGATAATAAGAAAAAAATATGGAAGCGAAAATTAAACAATTTGTAATAAGAAATCAACAATATTTATTGCCTAGGTTTATATTATAATTTTAATTACAAATTATAAAGTTTTGTGCATGACAAATATTCTAAGTCGGACAAGAAATAACGTTATTTTTCATATTCAAGAGAGTAATTTAATTATAGTGATATGAATAAACATGTTAGTAAGAAAGATATTAAGATACAGGTATCATAAATTGTTATCTCACTAACAATAACATCACTCACATAAAACAAATTACCCCTTGATATTTTTATTAATAGCCGATTGGTGCGCCTTTACTATCGGTATGCAACGCGCACACTTGGTAGCATCAGGTTATGTAAAACGTTCAAGTAACCTTCACTGGTATTGCGACCCCCTACCTGCACTAATTCACCAGGACCCATTGATGACATTCATCCCCAAAATCCCAAAGTAAAGCAGCCACTAGACCTGCATGGAAGAATATTTGTTTTTATTATAGTGTTCACCATCTTTTCGCCACAATATTTTGCGACCGTCTCTGTCCGACTTAAAACATTTTTCATCGCTAAATATAACAACATTATTGCACCAATCGAAATCCAAATATTCTCTTGCGAAGCGTACCCGGTTTTGTCTGTGAATATTTGACAATAATATTTTCTTGGCTGGCCTACGACATTTCACACCAGCTGCACGCAAGTGGTTCCGTACAGTTTGTAATGTCACGTCATGTTTAGTCGCCGTTAAACGAGTACCGAAGAAGGGCTCAGCTATATGCGTTGCAACTATATCACGGTGCCGCGCATTGCCATCTGTGTATGCTATGGATTAGCCTTCGGTCCCGGTCGGCAAGGATCAATGCTTCCCGAATCTGCATATCGATGGACCCACAATTGCACACTCTGAACAATAATAAAATATTGTTACAAAAAACAACAATCAATAATATGTGGATTATATAAACATTATTATTAATCTTAACATTTTGTTACTTACCGATATCTTTAAACGCCTCGCAATTTCACTAATTGAAACGTTTTGCTCACGCAAAATAATAATCTCGGCTCTTAAAAGTGTAGTTAAGTGATTCATAATGATTAACAAATAAAAGCACTGCTCAAAACACGCAGGGTACAATATCTAAAAACGTAACGTAAGCGCGATAGTCAATAACATTATGACGATGAACTTTAACTACTAACTTGCACATGATTTGTCATTTTTAGAAGGTAGACCTCAAATAAATTCTAACTCAAATATAAAGAAGACTTGCCAATATTTAAGCAATGAATTGAACAAACAAATGTAAAACGTTTAATTAAAACATACAAAAACACCGATGTGTTGGCAGTCGGATTTGAACTTACGGCGCTAGACGCTGGCGTCGTAAGATACTGTTTACCGCACGCTCGACCATTGCGCCACGGAGAAGATTGTTAAGTTGGCTAAATTTATGCTTCATATTCCATGCAACATCAAGTGACAAGAAATTGTAAGTGTGTGGGTGGACAACGGGTTATTGTAGAAGCGCAAACACTAATAAGTAGGCGAAGCCAGACAGCCGTTGACTTTACGCACACCAATAACTTTGTTAGTGTGCCCTGCAAACCGAGCTAGTTTGCAGTGTGTACATGGCCGGTTTTTTTTAAACTTAATATTTTAACAAATTTATTTTTAATCTATACTAATATTATAAAGAGGTGGGGAGATTGTAAATTTGAATGGGCGTAATCTAAGGAACTACTGGTCCGATTTCGAAACTGTTTCACTAATGGTCAAATTCCATTATTCAAACGTTCCCGTGGCCGGCGAAAAAAGCTAATAGTTGATGTAATGAGAAAGAATCTTTTCCTGCCATGGGAAAATAGTCAGCTGATATACCAATCAATACATACATACGTCATGTATAGTCCATGTATGTTACGGATTGTTTTCCTATGGCACTCGGACTCGTTAGTGAAGAAAAATAGGTTGCCATGGAAGCGTTCGATTTATCAGGGGCAGCTTGGGTAACAATGAAGTTATGGAAGAGACTTTTTTTGAGTTAAAAAAACCGACCAATGTGCGTGTCGGGTCGGGCCACGTGTAGTGTAGGATTCTGTAGTAGCCCGTTATCATAATTATTTAGAACGAATTCGTTGGTACAGCGCCATTTAGCAGCAGCTTTGTGAAACTTATGATTGTATTTTTCGTTTTTTTATTTTGATTTTGTTTTTCAGTGCAAGTCTTTACCCATTATAAACAAGCAACTACTTCATCTTAGTCACTTTATAGGATTTATTCTAAGGATTTTGTATTTGGTACAAAATCATACCTAACAGGGCTTTTAATCAATCAAATCAGGGAAAAAGCTGACGGTTTCGTCACAACGTTAATGTTTTTCCCTTTGTCTACTCTGTCTGTCTTTCTGTTTGTCTTTATTTTAGTATATCCGTGTATATGTCTATTTACATTTATAGGTATATATTCTGATATATATTTATAGTATTTATATATCCTTGTGGTTTATCTTAGTATTCAATTTAAATTATTTTCCGATATACACCTACCACTGTTTGTCTCTGCATCACCGAAAGTTTGACTGGTAGAAAGTGCCTTTGGCATTAAGTCCGGCCCTGTACTTTGTGCTTGAAGTATTAAATAAATAAATAATCAATTATGCTGTACGACACACTCGCTAAAGAATTCAGTCAGAATAAAGTCGATTATAATCAGTTCAAAAAGTAGGAAAATGGTCCTTATTTATACGTCAATTTTATTGTAAAGAGGGATTTAGTTCCGACATATATTATGCCAATTAAAATAAATGTAACTGCCTCGATACTTACGTGCATGCCGTATATTTTGGCAAGAGAGTTTGGTATCGAACATATTCCTCTCGCATCGCTGCTCAGGGGACGTGACAATCAAACGTTTTACCTGAAGTGATAGGCCAATATTAAACGTGCTTAAAGATTTTAGTCACCGTCGCCGTCCGTCCGTCCGTCGGTCTTATGACGACAGGCCGTGTCGACGGCGCGTTCGTGTTCCACGCGCGCCTCAAAGAGATGTCAGCAAAAGGAAGGGGTCCGCAAGGGCCGATGCCTGCCGGGGTTGCGGGACTGTTCGAAAGAGATACCGTGGCCCTGGAACACAAAGGGCTATGAAGGAACATGGATGGGTTTTGGTCAGTAAAAGACTGACACTCCCTCCTGCTCCGCCCAGAGCGGGAGGTGTCATTTGATGATTTCCTATCCAAAAAAAAAAACGTTTCACGTTTAATTGTCACGTCCCCATTTTTTCTTTTTTTCTGAAGTAATAGGCCAATATTAAACGCGCTTAAAGATTTTAGTTTTTTTTTTCTTTTTTCTGAAGTAATAGGCCAATATTAAACGTGCTTAAAGATTTTAGTTTCGATATCCAGTTTCGGATGCAATCACGTTTATTCTTACAAATATTATAAATTTGAAAGTAAGTTTTTTGTTTGTTACCTTTTCACGCCTATAGGCGCTTATAGTTGTATGGGTACTACTGAACCGATCATCCAGAAATTTTACATAATACGTTGTGAGGTGTATAGAAACGGACATAGGGCACTGTTCCCAAGAAAAACAACAATAACGTTCTTATGACAATAGGGTATAATGCATGTTTTTTTTATCACTCTAAACAAAGCGTATTAACATCAGAAATAGCAGTGAAAATATTTTTTTAATATCCATAAAAAGTACTAAGTTATAAGCATTTTAAACTGTTGATTAGACAGAGTGATCCGATAAGCGACTGACATTCGCTGCATCGACGCGCGACGTACAAAATCCATACTAAATTCCGTTTATCTAGAAAGAGATAGAAACAAAAATTTAAATGGTTATGATTTTTGTGTTATTTGGCCGATTTATGTATTGTTTTTGCATTTATCATTATTTTTATAGTACTTTAATATTCCGTATCGAAATAAAAAAAAGAAAATTTATGCATATTCCCTATTGATGGCCACATGTCTTTCGAATCACGATTGAATTATATTATTACAAGCAACGTTACACTCAAATTGATTTTCAAATTCTAAATTAACGTGATAATAATATTATCTACTCTAATATTATAGAGTTAACTTTAGAGCACCCAAAAGAACTTATTATAATTTAACAAAATAACTTTATCGTTGGTTTGCCGTAGGCAAATAAAACATGGCGAAATTCTAGATCCAACCTTTAACAGCTTTCTTTTGTTTTTTTTGGAGGCCTTTTTTTTTTTTAGAAAAAGAGCTTTTTGGTGGTTTATGTGATAAGCTCCAGTGGTTACTAATTCACCTTACCCAGAACGCTCTTATTATTTCGCTACATTACAATGTCCCTTCCTTGTAGTCTCCTTTACGTCATGAATGAAACGTTTTAAGATCCTTAGAGGCAAGCAGTTGCGATTATTAAAGGGTCTACACACCAAAGCCGGCATGTAACCTGAACGCGTACGAACGTTGCCGACATGCCCGGCGGCTGTGTGTAGGCTGCCTTAAGGTCATCAGGTATTTTAAAACCCAGAATGTGAAAGGTCCATAACCTCTTTGATTAAATAGTAATTTTATATAAGAAGTATTTTATTCTCTTGCCATCTAGGTCTTTAATTAACGATCTTGTATCAAATTTCTTACACTTATTTCTTACCTACCTATACGTCGCAGTCAATTCGTATAACACGCCGTATTACATAATGGCGCGCCGGATTAAAAAACGCCTTTATGTAATATGGCGTGTTCTACGGTATGCCTGCGACATAATATAATGGATATAAGGTCCCATTCAAACATATGGACAAATTTTAACACAGCGTTCAGTACGTCTAACCAAAGATATCCAAGCAAAGAAAAACTGATTAAAGTGATTTTATTTTGACCTAAAATAACAAATTGCCGGCACTCTAGAATAAACACATCCGTTATGGGAGCGTTCTCGTAAGTAGGTACCCAGTCAGTTCTGTTAATATCATTCTTTATTTAACCATAGCACAGATAACATAATACTTCACCGTAGTAACTTTCTGTTGACAACACATCACTTGTTTATGATAGTGTTGTTAGGCTAAGTAGAAGATAGTAGGTAATTACGCGTGAAATAAAATCACTTTAATCAGTGTTTTTTTTTACTTGGATATCTTTGGTTAGACGTACTAAACGCTGTGTTAAAATTTGTCCATCTATTTTAATGGGACCTTATATTTTGGGATTTTTATGAGCGATAATTTTTGTGCGCATTATGATTTATTTTTTGTGTTTCATACCGTTTCTTACTAACTGATATGCACCAGTACCAACAGGAGAAAAATTGGAACCACTTAAGAGGCTATGACCTCGTTTATCTTGCCTGTCTATCATATTCATGTTTACCAAACAGCTAAAGAAGAAGACATTTTGATTGATTGTCAGTTTGTGATTTTATTGATTTAACATTGATGTGGTTTTACTAAAGAGAAAAAAACCGGCCAAGTGCGAGTCGGACTCGCGCACGAAGGGTTCCGTACCATTATTATAAAAAAAACCCGGCCAAGTGCGAGTCGGACTCGCGCACGAAGGGTTCCGTACAATTATCTATACATTAGACAAAACGGCAAAAAAATCACGTTTGTATGGGAGCCCCCCTTAAATATTAATTTTATTCTGTTTTTAGTATTTGTTGTTATAGCGGCAACAGAAATACATCATCTGTGAAAATTTCAACTGTCTAGCTGTTACGGTTCATGAGATACAGCCTGGTGACAGACAGACGGACAGACGGACAGACGGACAGACGGACAGACGGACAGGCAGCGAAGTCTTAGTAATAGGGTTCCGTTTTTACCCTTTGGGTACGGAACCCTAAAAAGGGCAAAAAAGTCACGTTTGTTGTATGGGAGCCCCCCTTAAATATTAATTTTATTATATTTTTAGTATTTGTTGTTATAGCGGCAACAGAAATACATCATCTGTGAAAATTTCAACTGTCTAGCTATCACGGTTCATGAGATACAGCCTGGCGACAGACAGACGGACAGACGGACAGACAGCGAAGTCTTAGTAATAGGGTTCCGTTTTTACCCTTTGGGTACGGAACCCTAAAAAGGAAAAGCTTTATACACACGTACTCGTGTTTCTGGTGTTTATGTGACAGTTATGCCACAGATGTCAAGTGTTACAAAAAAAAAAACTTGACTTGTCAGACTTTCGTGCCACTCACAACCTGTGTAACAAATATCTACAAATGAAATGAATGGCGGGACCAACGGCTTAACGTGCTTACCGAGGCACGGAGGTAACTCGGTATGTAGTTGTGGTTACCCATCCACAGACCGACCTTGGCAAGCGCGGCTTAACCTTGGAGATCGACCCGTGCGGCTGTTGGTATACATATATCCACGAGCTCCCATATGCTATAGAAAGGGAATGGGCAACTACTCGTATACTACGAGACTGTAGCTACATTTAATTTTCATCTTTGTTTCGACAATTCAAAAGTGCCTGTAACTGGCCTACTTGTAATACATGCTTTGGTTTTGATTTTGAAAGACGTGTATAAATAAATAAAAAACCGGCCAAGAGCGTGTCGGGCCACGCTCAGTGTAGGGTTCCGTAGTTTCCCGTCCGTCACAATAAGTGTTCCCACTTATGAGTTTAAAGGTGGGTATCCATTATGTAAAAATGCTTGCATATACGAATATACTACAAACTTCAAAACTCAAACTCTAGTTGACTACGGAACCCTAAAAACAACTCGAATTATGATACCTACTTATGTACAGCAAACTTTACTGTTCTACGGGGCTGGCAGTTTCGACAGAGATAACGACAAAATAGCTAACTTTCGATTTCTAATTATTAACGAATAAATTCGATTGCAATAATGATGCTTGCGAGAAACGCATCTTGGATGTAGAGACTTGCGTTACTCGCAAGCATCATTATAGACTAGACTGCCAGCCCTGGCTATAGCAAGTATCTCGTCACGATTTTCTTTCCTATTCTTCGTTGGTCTATATCGCGGGCGGCTATATTTAGGGCAAATGTGGTTTCAAGTGGTGCTTTGGCAGCAGATGTAAGCCAGCTTTATCCGCAAGGGATTTTTAGAGCGTCATTGTGACTATGTGAATTTTTAAATCTGCTTTTTAATTGTTGGTTTTTTCACGTTCTACGCTTTACTTAGGGATTTTACCCAAATACGTTTACACAATTATTACTACATTGTTGTATTTTAGCGCCTTTATTTTTGTCTGTACACCTTAATTACAATTTTAAGTATTTTAATTTAAAATGATAAAAAAAATAGTAGCCCACCGATGTCGATGTCGGGAACAGGGTCCAAGCTAACGGTCGGTCAGGGCTCTAGTTAGAGGAACCTCCTAACAATACGAGCGTGTCCAGGAGTACCGCTTTCTGAAGCTTCCTGTACTTTAGTGTTCCTGTTCCTGTCCTAGTTCCTGTATTATTAGTTCCGACAAATGTATAACTTTGACTAAGTTCAAGTGTTTCTTTTGATTTTCTAGAGTTACGTATTACCAAACGAATTTTTTTCAATAAAAAAACGGTAATTGATTAATGTCCATAAAGTTAAGAAATCTGGATGATCTTTGAATATTTTTAATGAATAACTAGATTTTACGCAGAATTATAAGGCTAGAAATAAGGTGACTGCTGAGAGGGATCCCTTTTTTTTGCATAATCTTCTTTTTCCTAATATACTTTGGCATAACTGTTTTGGTATAATTTGTTTTGCCATAATAATACTTTGCCAAATTTTTTTTTGGCATACTGTTTATGTTGGCATAATCATCTTGAAGACTAATTTGTTTTGGCATAAATTGATTTTTGCATAATGTTACTAGGCATAATGACTATTAGCATAATAGTATTTAGGCATACAAATAATATAAATACCGGAATCAAATTTGAGTTATTTTTACGTATTTATTTTGAATTAAAAATTCATTAAGTTGTGCTACAAAAGTTAGTGACAGAAACGAATCGCTGTAAAACCGACTCTACGTAGTCTTGTCTTCCCTACCCCTAGAGTGTAATCTAAGCCCGCGTAGGCGCGGAGGGGCGAGGCGGCCTGCGAGTTGAGGAGCAGGTGGTTTTAACGCTCGCTAAACGCTGGTGGTTTTACACTCACCACCGCAGCTTCGTTTTGCTGGCCGGCTCCGCCAGCCAGCCGCAGCTGCGGCGGTGATTGTAAAACACATCTGCGACGATAAGCTCGCGTGGGACCACCGGAGCCCCGCAGCGCCGGAGCCGTGACAGAAACCTTGCCTGCTGCATGTTGCATACTGCATGCTAGCTTACTGCATGCTTGCTTGCATGCTGCATGCTTGCTGAACGCATGCTTGCTGCCTGCTTGCTTTATGCTTGCTGCATGCATGGTGTGTGCTTGTTTAAATGCTTGCAAGCCGCATGTTTGCTGCATGCATGGTGTATGCTTGTTTGCATGCTTTTTATAGGGAAAAAACTCACATATGTTCACAATCAACTATGTTCAAAACAAATAATTATGTTATATACGTATATTACCTGCTTCGGAGATATGGTTTTTTTCCAATCGTTAAAATAAATTGGTATATCCAAATATGGTATGTCTAACATTTTAGGATTATGCTTCTTTGTTATGCCTATAAAAATATGTTTTAGTATTATGCGTAAATCAATTTATGCCTAACAATGTTATGCTTAATCATTATTATGATTAGATAAATTAGGCTTAAAAAAATATAAGTATAATAGTAAGCTGTTATGCGTAAATAATGTTATGCGAAAATATAATTAGTAGTAACAAAAGTATGCCAAGTTATATTAGGTCTTAAAATTTTATGCGCCGCGATCATGGCGCTTGCAACAGCGTCGAAACATCGGGAGCTCAAAAATAACCAATTATCACGGAAGATATCCCGTAAGTGACATTTTAAGTATGATGATGATGGTCGTTCTTTTTTTCCAGGTGCGGTATGCTGCGACGAGGAATACCGGCTGATTCGTCATCTGATGACGAGATACGATGCCTCTGTGAGGCCCGTAGAGAACTCCTCACAACCACTCATGGTCACCTTCGGGGTGTCCCTGCATCACATCATCGACGTGGTTCGTATATTTTTATTTACTTTGTTACAATACAACCACTGTAGAAAAAAAAAACAGTTTGATTCGAGTAGGTCAAGTCTGGTCTGCTGGTTTTGTATGGGATTTCACCCACCTAACATATGCTGTGAATGTTATGCAAAACATTATCCTCTTTTAGGGCTCCGCCGCAGTCGGGGTAAACATAGGCTTTTGGTGACAAAAGGGTGAATTTTTGATCCTCGTGGTATGAGATATTGCTACAATTTAATACCTTATTATTTTCATTAGTTGTGCATAAATATCATAAAAATAGAAAAACATTAATTGGAATCATACAGGACAAACAAATAAAACTAAAATAACAAGAAAGGAAAAAAATGCATAAATTAGTCCTTTACGAGGCTAAAAGGATCTCAGCATGATGCTACGACATTAAGCTCTCATAAGTAAATAATAATAATGAACAAAAATTGAGAATGATCATAATGAAGTCCATAAATCTATTGAACATAATTCGACGCGTTATTCCTTTGTGTGTAAATGAATGGGATGAAAACCTTTATTGTACTCAGACATAGTGCACATAAAGGTGCTCATTTATTTATTGTAAACTAGCGGACGTCACGCGGTTTCACCCGCGTAGTTCCCGTTCCCGTGGGAGTACGGGGATATAATATAGCCTATGTCACTCAGGGTGAATGTAGCTTTCTAATGGTGAAAATTTTTTTGAAATCGGTTCATTACTTCCGGAGATTACCCCCTACATACAAACTTAAAACAAATGTTACCTGTATAGATAGACGTAATGTGCTGCCAAATTTATCACTGTTCTTGAAACGGTTTCACGGGGTACTATAATGACAAGAATGTTACATTGTTTTAAACTAGCTATGAACTGTGGTTTCACCCGATGTTTCTGAAACTTTTCTCTTTTTGTGCAGCTCCTCTGGGTCGTAACATGATGTTAACCTTCCTCAAAAATTTGGCTGGCAAATGCAAAATGATTTTTTCCAAATCGGCCTAAAAGTTCCAGAGATTAGCGTCGTCAAACAAATCAACTCTATAGCCTTATTATAGTAGTAACTATCTGATGCCCGTGTCTTCGCCCGCGTGGATGTCGCTTATCGCAAAAGTAAAGGTCCCAGACGGCTTATTTTTTTCCGACACCTCCAACAAATATTATTATATTTTAGCCAACGTAGACAAAAACTTGACAAATTATATACTTAAACCTTCCTCGAGAACTACTCTATCCATTGGTGAAAACAACATGAAATAGTGTTAGAGTTTATCGCGAACAGGCAGACGGACAGACGCGACAGAGGACTTTGTTTTATTTATAACTAGCGCACGTCACGCGGTTTCACCCTCGTAGTTCCCGTTCCCGTGGGAGTTCGGGGATAAGATATAACCTATGTTACTCAAGGTGAATGTAGCTTTCTAATGGTGAAAGAATTTTTGAAATCGGCGCAGTCGTTTTTGAGTTTATTCATTACAAACACACACACACACACACACACACACACACACACACACACACACACACACACAAATACAATAATACAAATCTTTCCTCTTTATAATATTAGTGTAAGATATGTAGTAAAGGTTATTAGGATTCTTGCCTATCTATACTTTTCTAGCCTAAGTAGGTAGGTTTTATCTTGACTAAGATTAGAAAACTAAAGTTACAAGAATCTTCTATAAAATATTCTTCACAAAGTTATCCTGTATGCTGAGCTCACATACCTACCGCAACGATTAAACTCCGCCGTCTTTGGCAAAATTAAAACTGTCTTAGGAACTTTTCAACTAATTAAATCAAGAAAAATATGGAGCCATGAATTGTGACGTTGAGTTTTCATATGGTAAAAGTTCGTAATTGTCTTTCAGAAAATATTTTTGGATGGGAATATTTAGTTAGCACAAATGTGGTTTTAAAAGAAATTAGGATTAGAATAGAATGGACTTGATTGTACAGCAAAGTTAAAACATAACTGTTTTACAATACTCTAATTTAACGGTTACAATGGCGGTCTTATCGCTATCAGCGCAGCGATCAGACCGCCATTCTATTCGATATCTTCCAGACAACCTTAAGATCGATATTACGAACTAATAAAAAGATTACAATATAACATCACACCTGAAATCCCTTAACGGTTAAGCAGAGGTGTATTAAAAATAGTACACCCACATTTCGCCACTGTAATATGGGGCTAGCCTATTGTCATCAACTGGGCGCAAATCCAGACTCCGTGGAAAAAAGATTATATACAGGGTGTAAAAGACCTCATCACGAAGCCGTCAACCAAGCATTCTGTACATCAAACTAAGTAACTTTACGCAAAAATTATTACTGGGAAACTACTTTTTTTTTGGGATGAAAAATCATGTTTTGTGGTAGAACTCAGTGTAACCCACTCAAAACATTGTGCTGATGGATGGATTGAATAGTACGGGGGTCGTGGAGGTGTTTAAAGTAATAATCTTTCATTAAAAACTTGTATGTAAAAAAAAACTTGTCAAAAAGTTGGAACTTTGACCCCCAATATCTCCGTAACTAGAAGGGAAGGAAGGGAGGAATGGTGTAGAACAAAAAAATGATCGCAATGACGAAGAGAACAAGTGCCTTTCGGCTTCGTTAAGAGGTGTTTTACACACTTTATTTTGTAACTAATAATGATGCCAGGAAAAAGTAAGACAATAACTCGTGCTGTGGTAGAAAAAATACAAGTCAGACTGGAACAGACGTCCATTTGGACGTCGCAGGGTTAGTTTTCAATGACCGGCTAAATTTTCAGAGATGGTTTGGAATCGATAATATTTTCGATAAAATGAAAAAAAAAAAAAAAAAATTAAATAAAATGTCATTCCTGTCCACCAATAAAAAGCGAAAGTGTCGATATTGCAACAGCACAATTCAGTTCAACAACCTAGATAGGTAGCAGTTAGCACACACATAAATTTGGCGGTGCATGCACGCACACAAGTGCATTGATTCCCACTAGGTTTATGATTATGACATTTTATGATTTAGGACATTTTCAAATTAACGCTTGTAACAAGGAAATATCGCGTAAGCGCCACCCCGCTCCTAACTTACTTCGTCCATGCATCGCTCGCTCGAGAGGGGTAAGCCCCCCCCCGCTCCCCGGCACCCCGCTGCCGCGCGCCGCTCGCGTCGACAGTCGGCCTACCTCGTTGCCAGAGAGTGCGCACGCTTAACTGTGCGCCTAAACCCTTGTACGAGAGCCCTATGTCGTGGCTGTGTATTGCGTGTTGTGTTCCTAATTAATTATAGACGAATAATACCCTCTACCTTCGCCTCATTTATCTGCCCGCAAAGTTCTACCGCCGTTATAAATTGCGCCCAACTCGTGGCACGCGCTCGGACAACGCGAGCGCGGACTGAAACCACGCGACTGAGTCCCGCCTACTGGACTACCTGCCGTTACGTATCATCTTGGATCGCTGCCGAGCATCATCGACGAGAAGATGCCGCCGAAAACACGCCGACACGCATCCAAGGACAACCAGGATGTGTCCAGTAGTGACGAGGAAAACCACGCGGTAGCAAAACCCGCGAGCACGAGCACTACGGTGTCGCCAACACCGACAACGGGTGGCAACACGATCGCCATGTCCGAAGAACAACTCACGCGGCTATTGTCAACAGTGATGCGAAGCGTCATGACGCCGACGCCGACGCCGAGCTCGCCAACCGGGGAAACAACAGGACCGACTCACCCCACCGCTACACACACCGGAGCGCCGACCCTGCATAGCAACTTCACCCGCTGCACGGCCCGCTACGACGGAGCCGCACGTGGCGCGGAAACCTTGGAAGCTTTTGTCGAGAGCGTGCTCATCTATAAAGAGTGCGCAAACGTGTCCGACGAGCATGCGCTTCGAGGTCTGCCTATGTTACTGACGGGAGAAGCCGCCGTGTGGTGGCAAGGCATTAAATCTACCGTGGAGACCTGGGACGACGCGATACGCCGACTTCGGTTCATGTATGGCGCCCCTCGCCCCGCCCACCGGATTCTTCGAGAAATATACGCACAGGAACAAAGTGACAGTGATAGTGTCGATTCATATATTTCGCGAGTGCGTGCCAATATGTCGCGAATACCGTATGAGGTACCAGAAATAATGAAATTAGATATTGTCTACGGCCTGTTAAATCGTAAAATCCGAAAAAGAGTGTCACGCGATAGTGTAAGTAGTGTCGACTGTCTACTCGAACGAGCAAGGTACGTAGAGGAGACGCTGGCCGAAGTAAGTCCACCTAAATCATTAATTCCATCCCGCGATAATAACTCGAATCACGGTCATGCTGATAACATTCAAAGTTCCACGAATTCCCGAAATGTAAACAATAACCCTCTGACTGAGAACGTTGTTCAAAACAACCGTTCGCATGCCACACAGAACTCTAGTTCGAATAATAGTAGCGATAAGAATTCGACCACACGATTCAGACCACGCTGCGCTTTTTGTAAAAAGTTTGGTCATTCTGTAGATGAGTGCAGAAATAAAACGAAATCGAGTGATGCAAATGTTGATAACGCGCCATTGTCTTGTTACGGCTGCGGTCAAAAAGGGGTAATACGCTCTAAGTGTCCGACGTGTAAAGGTACACCTTCCGCCGATAAGGCGAGTTTCCAAAGTGCCGTCACCCATGTATCGGACCAGTCGCATCCGACTGTAAAGATAGGAGTTGCATCTTTATTAGGTGTCGCAGTGTTAGATACAGGTGCCACCGAGAGTCTTGCTAGTCCTGGATTATATAAAATCCTTCTCGACAGCGGTACTACTTTCACGAAAACGCGCCGTAATCTCAGTCTAGCCGACGGAACGCAGCACGTACGAGAATTATTGGTATGTAACACGAACGTCTTAATTCAGAAACGCGTAATTCCTACCGATTTCCTAGTAATACCAGAAGCGAATAATAGGACGCTTCTAGGACAGGACTTCATCGCTAGAGCAGGTATATTGTTAGACCTCCAACATAACTGTTGGTACTTTCGTGAATCGCCTAGGCAAAAGTTTACTTTCGTACAGTCATACAGCCTCGAATCCACCAGTGGCGAAGCACTAATGCAAATCGATTCCACCAGTGGCGAAGAGCTGTTGCAAGTCGATTCCACCAGTGGCGAAGAGCTGTTGCAAGTCGATTCTACCAGCCTATTACTGAGAGAGGATGAAGGAACGAAGCTGTCACCTGCCCAGAGAACGCAGCTCAACCAGCTCATAGTAAGCAGAGCTGAGCGCTTCGCCACCGAGGGACTCCCCACAACTTATGCCACTCATCGCATTCGGGTTGACGAGAAGCAGGAGCCGACCGCTTCACCACCCTATAGAATGTCGCAAGGTAAGAAACAGTTATTAGACGGTGAGCTTGAGAAGCTGCTGCGAGCAGATGTTATAGAAGAGTGCGAGTCGCCTTGGGCTGCCAACGTAGTCTTAGTAGCGAAGAAGGACGGCGGAGTTCGCCTGTGTGTGGACTACCGGAAGTTGAACGCGGTGACAGAACCGGATCGTTACCCGCTCCCGCGCATGGAAGACGTACTTCATGCAGCAAAGACGACCAGCTACATGACCACGCTCGATCTCCACTCCGGTTATTTCCAGGTTTGTGTCGCAGAAGAAGATCGCGACAAAACTGCTTTTGTAACGCCCTCCGGCACTTACAGGTTTAAGAGGATGCCGATGGGCCTACGTAACTCGGGTGCCACATTTCAACGGTTAATAGACCGATTCAAATCAAACTTGAATGTGCCCATTCGAAGCCAGAAGGTAAATGACAGCTCCGATGTATGCGCGAACCCTCAAGGAAGCAGGCCTGTGACCATTTTAGGCTACCTTGATGATTTGATAATCCTCTCACAGACCTACGAAGGTCACATCGAAGATCTTGTTTCGGTTTTTGACCGACTCGAACAGTTTAGCCTGCGTGTCAATCGTAAGAAGAGCTGTTTCGCCCGAGACTCAGTCAAGTTCCTCGGTCACATCATCGTCCCTGGCGGTCTGCAAGTCGATCCAGGTAAGACCTCAGCCATTGCTGACATGCCCTCCCCAAAGACCGTAAGGCAGTTAAAAGGGTTTTTGGCGACATCTAGTTGGTTTCGGCGCTTTGTACCGAACTACGCTGCAATCGCCAAGCCTCTAACTGACCTACTCAAGAAGAACAGTACTTGGAGATGGCATGATGAGCAGCAGGTTGCTTTTGAGCGTATTAAAGAACTCCTGGTCACAGCTCCCATTCTACGCCAAGCCGACGAATGCAAGCCCTTCTCCCTCCGGACAGATAGCAGTGGCTACTGTCTTGGCGCAGTTTTGATGCAGGGGGAGGGCCCTGATGAAAGACCCATAGAGTACGCCAGCCGTCTTTTAGAGCCAGCTGAGCGCAACTACACCACCACCGAACGGGAGGCCCTTGCCGTCGTATGGGCGGTTACAAAATTCAGGGGTTACGTGGAAGGATCAAAAGTGGTGGTTAAGTCCGACCATCAGCCGTTACGTTGGTTGATGAGCCTGAAGTCACCCACCGGTCGTCTGGCCAGATGGGCACTAACCCTCCAGGCTTACGACTTACAGATCGAGTACACTCCCGGAAAGGTGAACGTGATTGCTGACGCACTGAGCCGCCCAGCCTGTTGCGAAGAAAACCCAGGTGGTTGCGAGGTATGCTTAGTAACAGTAGATGTGCCACACAGGAAGCCTGATGACGTGCGCACTAACCAACTCAAAGATCCCGAGTTGAAGAACATTATAGAGGACTTGGAGGCGACTGACGACCCCTTTAGGGGGAGAAGCTGGTCAGAGAGAGGATACCTGATGTCAGATGGTGTGTTGTACAGGTGCGCGCCTGACTCTGAAGACGCTGATTCCGCCTGTCTCGTGGTACCTACGCATGAGAGGGAGAGTATCCTTGCAGATTTTCATGATGCTCCTACGGCAGGCCACTTCGGTGCGGAACGGACCCTGCAACGCATCAGAGCCCGATACTTCTGGCCAGGTATGAGATCCTTCATCACTGACTACGTCAAACGCTGTACCGCTTGCCAGCGATACAAAATCGACAACCGGAAGCCCGCAGGACTGCTGCAAACCCCGGCACCGACCCGACGGTTCGAAGTTGTGTCTGTCGATTTATTCGGTCCCTTACCTAGAACTCCGAAAGGTAATCGTTGGATTTTGATTCTAGAAGATACATGCTCCCATTGGGTTGAGCTATTTGCGTTAGAGAACGCCACCAGCGTAGATTGTGCTAAGATTTTGATTTCCGAAGTCTTCTTGAGGTTCGGAGTCCCGCGCAGGATGATAAGCGACAACGGAGTCCAATTTGTTGCCGAGGTGATGCAGCAGGCGTGTCATGTGATGGGTATCAAACAGTCTTTGACGCCGCTGTATCATCCCGAAGCGAACCCTGTAGAGCGAAAGAACCGGGACCTGAAGCCTCAACTAGCCATTTTAGTTGGAAAAGACCATACTTCTTGGGATGTTCATCTCGCAGCCATAAGGTTTGCGATGAATTCCGCTGTTACAGCGAGTACTGGATTTTCACCAGCTTTTCTTACCTTTGGGAGAGAGCTGCGCGCACCTTCGGACGTCGTGGCGGACATGAAGACCATCGTGGATAGCGATAATTTCGTGCATAACATCACTCCTTACCTTCGTAAGTTGTCAACGGTGTTGCTCGACGCTAGGGATGTCCACGAACGTGCCCAGTCCGTACAGAAAAAGTATGCGGACGAAGGTAGACGACCGCCTCCAGACTATAAGGTAGGCGACCTTGTTTTGTTGAGAACGCAAGGGTTGAACGAAGTTGGCCCCGGACAGTCTGCGAAATTTATACCTCGTAGGGATGGCCCGTACCGAATACGCGAAGTTGTAACCCCCACTACTTACCTAGTAGAGGGAACCGTCAAAGGTGAGCACATTGGACGTTACCATGTCTCTGATCTGACACCGTTCATCGGTGATGTTGAGGTTCCGGTTAGGGAAAAGCGCAGACGTGGTCGACCCCGTAGGTATGATTGCTAGCCCGAACGCGAGGGCGCTATGTTCGAACTAGAGGGGGAGTGTGTAACAAGGAAATATCGCGTAAGCGCCACCCCGCTCCTAACTTACTTCGTCCATGCATCGCTCGCTCGAGAGGGGTAAGCCCCCCCCCGCTCCCCGGCACCCCGCTGCCGCGCGCCGCTCGCGTCGACAGTCGGCCTACCTCGTTGCCAGAGAGTGCGCACGCTTAACTGTGCGCCTAAACCCTTGTACGAGAGCCCTATGTCGTGGCTGTGTATTGCGTGTTGTGTTCCTAATTAATTATAGACGAATAATACCCTCTACCTTCGCCTCATTTATCTGCCCGCAAAGTTCTACCGCCGTTATACGCTATTATTTTATTTTATATTTTTCGACAATAATATTTAGAATGCACTTTTGGTTTGATATCTAGAACTTAATTTTAAATTTTGGCTGGTCATTGAACGAAAACTAACCCTATATAGGTTCTTGTACAGAAACTGGGTTTAGCTGAGCCAAACCCATTTACTCAAGCAATATTCCTTTTACTTCGAGGAAAAGTGAGTTTATGTTTGAAGCAGAATTCAGTAAAATCTCGATACAGTCTGATATTGTGGCTGTTTGTATATCTTGTATCTCAAAGCTCTCCCGTGTACATTTATAATTTCTCTGAAAATAAACTTAAGAAATGCGAACGCTTTTGAACGTCTTTATTTCAGAAATTATCTTTGATTACAGGAATTTATCTTATCAAGTATTTCTGAATTTTGCTGAAAATATTACCAAAGCAAAAAAAAAAAGGTTTTTTCTAATAAGATTATAAACATTTTTTTTACGAAATGGAGGAAAACAGTGAACTTCGGATTGTTATCAGACCAGATGTGAGAATTCAATAGTTCACTCTGGTGGTCGACAGATCCAACTTTTCGGATTCGATTACTCAAATATGATAAATTGGCTTAAAACATTGCTAGCTCAAAACAATCTAGATTTAAGCTATGCAAAAACAAAAATAAGTTATATAAAATGAAAATTACCTGTAGTTAACCGTTGGATTAGCAGGTCGTAACATAAATCACATTAATAAAAGAACTGGAAGGGACCTAGAAGATCAACTTTTTGTGCGATTGCGTCGTGAAACTACTGAATATCAGTGTGGAATCTCGACACTAAATAGAATAGAATGTGTTATTTGTACGAAGCTTGTAGTAAGTACGTCGTCTCCATTAACTTTGGGTAATCAATCAATCTTGGTCAAACACTTCGGATGGCTTTCAATTGCCTAGGACACACTTTTTGTCCCAGCTTGGTTTTTCTTGGACCTACTCCATTGTTATTTAATTTAATTAGGTTTTGGGAGTCTATAAGCGAAGATTTATTTTCTACGTTTGTAGGTTAGGCAAGCTACAAGATAGAGAATTATTTTGTTGGGTTATTTAATTTTTGCTAATGGGCGTAATAAACCATAATTATATGATTTGTGGTCCATTTTCACCTTTTTATGTTCCATTTTCATTTATTTTCATAAATAATTTTTAGCTCGTGTTATTTTTAACCGACTTCCAAAAAGGAGGAGGTATGTACACCGATTACGCTGCCATTTATGATCCTATTTACGTGATTCTTTCTTAGTTTGATTCGGAATAGTTGCCATTTGGTCCCATAAAAAATTAACATGGTTTGGCCCAGTAGTTTTCATTTTATGAACATTTTTACGTCAGTTGTGTGGTATAATTTTTCATGTATGTTCACCGATTTCTCCTCGATTTGTGTAGCGATTCTCAAAATTCTTTTTTTATTTGAAAGAATATACTCCTAAGATGGTCGCATTTAAATTTGGTGAAGATCTGATCTTCGGAGATTACAACGGAACTCTTCAAAACTAGATGGTAAATCGGTCGTGATTGCTGCGTTCGCTTGGATGTTTATTGTTTACACAACATCATGACGTAACATCACGCCTGTATGCTCTGAGGGGTACGCATCTGCGTACCCCTCAGAGCATACAGGCGCGTATTGTACACATCTGTGTACAATACACCCAAATTTCGACAGTTTAGGTATGTTAAGTTCCATTTATTGGGGATAAGCCTATTAGGTACCATGACATGTATTTTTAACAATGTAAAATCAATGCATAGTAAATATTTGTATAGGATATTACAACTAAAAATGGAAAAATAAAAAAACTTTTTTGCAAAAAAATAAAACCGACTTCAAAAAACACAAAAAAGTGAAAAATAAAATTTGTCACCAACTTCTGAAGCTAAAGTTATTTTTCACTTTTTTGTGTTTTTTTATTATTTGTAAATTATCTGTTGACACTGATTAAACGCTGGGATATTTCTTGGTCCGTTTTACAGGATTTTGCTTTAGTTATTACCTTAAGTGGATATTATTTTTGAAGTATTTTCACTCCTTTTTCATCTGTTTTGGAAAAGCGACACCAGTTCTATTTGTTTCAATGACACGACAGACAACGCCGCGTGCATAGGCCCTTAAATATCATAAAAATAAAAACATTAGAAGAGACGTTTGATCAGATCATGGTGATTCAATAAAACGTTGCTTAAATTTCCCTTTTTTATTCCTTTGATTTTGTCGAAACTTGACAGTAAATAGACAAAATTTTTCTTTCATTGGACATGATGTTTTGGGGCCGTTTTCCTTGTCAAACTGTCTTTGTTCTTGTTTGTAATCCTTCAATTTGTAATAGCATTTCAAAACTCATCGTTAGTTATGTACGGAAACATTAAAATATTTATGAAGAATTTCACTAAAATTCTTTATTATATTAGAACATTCACATGTATTTTACATAAAATTAAAGCATAGTTTCTACTGACTTTGTTCTTAATCAGTTTACACTAAGCATTACTTTGATAATGAAACGCAATTTTCATTAGAAGTTGCATTGTTTTACACTACTACAAGAATTTCATTATACTTAGTTGATAACATTCCACTGTCCACATACGTACATGTAGGTATACATTCCAGAGCACAATCCACATATTACTAAAGTAAACATAGAAACGTAGAAAACCCTCACCTCCGTTCATTTGTAAGTAAAAACACTGGCAGGGAATTATAAGCAAATAGTCTGAAACATGGCAATAGTAACTACGTTTGAGGAGTTTGGGGGAACTCGCAAATTTCCGAACGTTTTATTAAATTTCATAGGCAGGTGAATTCGGAACGAAGTCATTCCTCTGCCGTGCTTGCCTTAATACCCTACCGGAGGCGTATGACATTACATGTCGCTTGTTTCTTCCGAATGGATTGGTAGAGGAATGAAATATGTTTACATTTTCCCAGCTGTGTTATAAGAGATTATTGTCAATTTGGTAACTTTTGGAAAATCCCGCAAAACAATATTAAAAGGGAAAAGGACATGCATTTTTTTAAATTACTTATGAAATTATCAATGTTTTTCCGAATGATGTACTGCATAGCTATTCACAATGCTTCGATTCGACAAGTCGTATGTCTGTCTTTTTTTGGCATTACGAAAGCGACGATACGAGATATATATACGACTTTCCGAATCGAAATCAAATCGAAACCTTGTGAATGGCTATGCTTAATACCTACGTGAATTTTTGTGCGTCGATGTACGTTCCACCTTGTATTTTAAACATCATAGAGTCTTGCTGATAATTAGAACTTAAAATTGACTATAAATTGTTGCCTCTCAATGGAAACACAGACAACTTCACTTTGTAATGTTAATTGAGAATTGTGGTGTCTCTTGCAAACTATTCCAAAGTTGTGGCTTATGGTAACAACATACTTCGTCTATCAACTGTTAGTAAAGCTAATATCAGACGCTTTACTGGATTGAATGGTACAATCGAGTGAATGTTTTTTTGTGTCATTCTACGTTCACAAGACACCGGCATAATTACATAGAGTAAAAGTGCACCCGCTCATTCCAATCCATTCAATAATCCAATTCAATCATTCGATAATCCAACCCAGTTGGGTCGGTTTATTAGTGAATACAATTTTCACCTTTGGTTAATTTTATGTACGATAACAATGAAGAAGCGAATTGTCTGATATCTGCTGATATAAATATAAACTAATACATAAGTTTATTCTCACGTGCGGCTACTGGATAAATACATACAATATTTTGTTGTTGTGTTTTGTACAATGTTTGTTATGCGTTGTAATTCTATTGTTTATTTTTTCTAATTTTGTATGCACGTCATGTCCCTGCGATAAATAAAGATTTTTTCAATACACTTCCTCGAAAACTGGTCCATAACGCACTACGATTAGGTACAACATGCAATGTATTTCACACACGTGCGATTTTTTCCACTTTCCAGCACGTGTGCGGGAATGAAAATTGCCACAGATAACTATACTTAAACTTAGTCCAAATCGGTTGAATGCCTATGTCTGAGGTGAATGTTTTTTTTTTAAATTTCGGCAAAGTACTACGCGTCTTTGCAGCATAAATATTTTTTGAATATTCAAATTGTGTTTATAAATAGAATATCATAGATAAACATGATTATTAAAAACTAATAGTTACTTTTATATACAAATTAACATTTATTTGTGTTCTGAATTCAAAAATATAAAATAAATCAATTTTATATATTAGGCTGTTTAACGGCTTCATACCTTTGCCTTTCCTTCAACCTGGCGAAACCAAAGCGCGAAAAAAAAAGAAAATTAAAATCATAGTTTTATAGTTCGTGACAAAAATATTTTTCGTTATTTTATTTTATTTCTTCAAAAGTGTATTGAAAAACGTCGTTTGATACACGTGGACATTTGTTATTGCAATTCTCGGCTCAAAAACACCCTCGCCTACGGCTCGGGTTTTATAATTCCGCCTCGAATACATTAACAAACTTTCTCTACTTGTATCAAAATGTACTATTCTTTCTTTCATTCTACGTATAAGTGTAGCGCTTTCTGAGATTGAAAAAATATGACAAAACCTCCTAATATTGCGAAGCTATCGTCTCGATAATAATGCATTGTTGATCAAATGAGGTATTGCTAAGTATTCTAGAACGTTCAGGCATACAATAGCCCTAGTACAGTGGTTCAATACTTAAGGTGAATTCATACAAGTTTCCAGTTATAATAATTTGAAATCTAAATAGATTTAAGTGGGTTAGAATAAAATTCAATTACGATTACTAAGAAAATTTTATTAGTGAATTTTATATTCAAAGTTGAAGTCAAATCATTACTTCAAGTAGGCAATTTTTGCTAATAAACAGAATTGATTGAATCGATGAGAAGAATGGGCAAGCTACTCCATATATATGGTATTAAATATATATACGTATATTTATTTACTAATATAGGTTCACCAACAGCTTCTGTGTACAGCATTTAGGTATAGGTACAAGGTTTTATAGTCTTGGACTTACACAGTCACCAATAGGGAATATGCATACATTTTCTTTTTTTCATTTCGATACGGAATGTTAAAAATCTATAAAAATAATGACTAAAAGCGAAAAAAAGACATAAATCGGCCAAACAACACAAAAGTTATAACCATTTAAACTTTTGTTTCTATCTCTTTCTAGATACAGAATTTAGTATGGATTTTGTACGTCGATGTAGCGAATGACGTCATTCGCTATATCGAATCTCTCTGTCTAATCAGCAGTTTCAAATGATAACTTAGTGTTTCTAAAGATATAAAAAAAAAAAAAATTACTTTGCTATTTCTGATGTTAATACGCTTTGTTTAGAGTAATAAAAAAAAATCATGCATATAACCTATTGCAGGTTAACCAGCATACGTATATGTTATATCAGTAACACACATCGTATTTCAAAAAAAGAATACTAAGACTAATGCTTAGGATCTGGCACTTTTTTAAAAGGCAACCTTTAGTGTCTATTACATTGATGTGCAAAGAAGACATTTACACATTTATACACAAAGTTACTTTGTCAGCCAAGCTCATGTTCACCTTCATTTGTACAAACATGTAAATTCAACACCAAATTATTAAGTAATAGTAATAATTCTCACGTTATGTGGACCCTGCGCACTGAGTAAATGCTTCATTATATCTCTCTTCATGTCCTCATATAAAATAAGGGTGTCACTTTCATTCTGACATTTATCTGTGGCAAAATACGAGGTTGGAGTCAGTACGAGCGCTGATTGTGGCCTACTTGTTGACTTGACTCATTTACACCGCAAAAGAGATTTTGATGTGAGCCGATTACCGAAAATAGAAATAGAAGGATTGTTTGCGTAAGTTAGACATGTTTCTTTAAACTTTTAGTTTTATAAGTTCGTTAGCGTAATAAAAAATATTTCAATTTCTGTGGTAAGGGTTTCCAATCAGTCACCCTATCAACCAATGAATAAAGCAATGCCGTTGCAATGCTTATAAGTGTGCGTTCCAGTATGGAGGTCCATAAAAAGAATTTCGAACGGCTCGAATCGAGGCGCTAAAGATCTCGTGCGGGGCGATACCATGTCATTAAGATTTAACTCACTTGCTTAGCTAAGCGCCACTGACGAGCGCCTTGCGCGCACTAAATGACTGCTGACAGGATCGATTTATTTTCCTGCTCTATGAATGAAAGTTCACAAAAACAATATTTTCTGTGTTATGTTATTTAAGATACCTAGTTATATCAAATAGTTTAATTAAGGACCACGCTACCGCATTAGGAATTCACTGTAATGTTAGCAGTGGTTGTGATAAATAAATAAATAATCTCAACAACTTTGTCTTAACAAACCTAAATCGAAATCTTTCAACTATAGTTGCTGCCAGTTAGGAACGCAATAGCGGCCATTGCTATTTCCCTCGTATGAACCAAAACAAATGAACATGTGACTGTTCCTAAATTACCCTAGGCTGATAAAATTTCATTCATGCTAATGTTAGTATTTTGGTCAGTTTTCCCCTTATATCGTTTTTCATTAGAAAAAATGTTGAAGATCACGATAGATGACGATTCAAGACTTGAACAGGCTTATTTTTGGATTTAAAAGTTAAGAACTTTAATAAATGTACGTGGGTCAATGACCGCTATTGCGATCTTAACTGGCAGCAACTAAAACTAATATCCTTTTCCACACCATGAAAGGAAACGGCATTAATGATTGTAACTGTCTTACAATTTGTAAGACAGTTTTTCCCCTTACGCAAAACAACCGCAAGTTGTTGTTGATGTGGTGAAACCCCTCTTAAGGGTCTCGGGACTTGGATTATGTATTAGAAACTCAGACAGGGTTGTATAACTTGGTTGATTTTGCAAACCATCGATTTGTACTTCGTTAATTTGTGTGTGTTAGCAAGTTCAATGTTGTTTTAAGGGTGAATTTAGCGGCTTAATTCCGCTAAAGAAATAAAGTGCGGTTTCAGAAATATAGAATTATTAATAAATGAATCAACTACTTATATAACATCACGCCTGTAATACCCAAAGGGTTAGACAGAGGTGTAGCTAATATAATAGTACACCCACATTTAGCCAGTTATGCTTAAGTCCCATGTAACAAGGTACGCCGTGTGGTATCCGGCAGAGTAGAATAGAACCAACCCATTACACTCACGGGTGTCGTATAAGGCGACTAATGTCTGAGGCAGAACACCTTGCGCCTCCGGTGACCAGAGTATGGGCAGCAGCGTTTTCTATTAGTCTTTCATCACTGCGATCTCCAATCCGCCTGCCAAGCGTGGAGATTACGGCAAATTCCTCCCATCATGGGAGAGGCTTATGTCCAGCAGTGGACGTCATGGGCTGTTTTAGTAATAAGGTAATTATTGTCCCAGGTAATTATTATGTGTTTTCTTCATTTTTGGACTATTTGTATGTACATAGGTATTTTAGTTTATTTATTTTATCTGTCTATGTGTGTATTAGTATGTACTACTTATGTAGGTATATCAATTTAATTTAATAAAATGGTATTTTTCTTATTTAGTTTTTTGTACTTTATCACATTGCTGTCCTATTGAACCCAAAGGTTGACTGGTAGAGAATGCCTGGCATTAAGTCCGCCTATGTACCACTCTTGTACATGAAGTTTAAATAAATAAATAAAGGGCGAGCCTATTTCCATCAACTGGGCACAAATCAAGACTCCGTACAGTTACGGAGTCTTGATTTGTGTACAGGAACTTCTCAGTAGCTATCTACTGAGAAATTCCTGATGGAAAAACCCAATCACACTTTGCCCGACCTGGGAATCGAACCGAGGACCTGATGCTTAGCAGTTGCGTTGCACTAGACTAGCGAGACAGTCTAAAAATCAACTATTGTAACAAATCTACTTGCTCCTATTGAATAAAAGGGTAAGCAGACTTGTTCAATTTAAAATTTAATTAGGGGAAAAAATAAAAAAATACAGCTAGTTATATAAAACCTACTTAGCACGCACTCTCTATAGTTTTATAGTTCACGCATATGGATAAAAATGAGTTCACCGCTGTAGGAACGGGAACAGGCGTCAGGGTAGCAGGTTGCAGGGGTGGCAGGTAGGCAATACCAGTGAGACGTCGAGGATCACCTTCAGGAAACCTCAGCTGGAAGGGCGTCGTGCAGATCTCAGAGACCAACAAGTCAGCTCTGTAGTGGGCAGCGTAGATTTCAGGGCCAGAATAGCTCAGCGTCGGAGTAATAGTCCCAGGTGGATCTTTATCCCCTGGGTAGTTTTTATATCTCAGCGAAAACCAAGCGGTTATCTGATGCTCATCTAATCAGATCCAAGAGTAGACTTTTTTGCCGTCCGTCAGCTCGTTTCTCTTAAAGTCGTCTTCCTTTTTTAATATTAGTTTTCTTCATAGACTATATAAACTGCCGTAGTTTTCTTAGTGTGGCCATCATCTCATCTGACAAATGTAGTCGGCCAGGGCATATTCATGAGTGTGTAAAGAGAATTTTATAATATAATATAATGGCTAAACACATTTTGATAAAAATAATTTAAATTTTACAAACCAAAAAGTAAATATCATAGACTAAGCAGAAACTGAGAGTTTGACAATTTGACGCTTGACGTAAGTGTCACAACATGAAAATTATAAGTTAATATTATTTTTATTTCAGCTATTTTTAAGTAAATGAATCGTATTTAGATCGATTTGCTGAGTGTAGAAATATAAACAAATAAAAAGGATGATGAATTGTATTATGAATGGTGAATATGAAGCGTCAGTATAGCATAATATACTATTCGGGACCAAATACTGGTACATTTTAATGTGTTGTGAATGTATGTACCTACAGTACATTTAATATTTCTTGCATGTACTGTGTAGGTTAATACTTTGTCCCCGGTTCCGTACGACATTCCGAGCCCCTGTAAGGTGAGGGCGAAAACAAAAAGGTTCTTTCCGTGATTTTAATTTCCAACGGGGAATTTCTTTCTTCGCATTTCGAGCATAACAGTGCTTAAATCTGGTTTTTAAATATAAAAAAAAAACAAGAGAGGAAAATTGTACTGCTTGTAAACAAATCAAAAACTTACGTCGGAAAAGCTTATTCGAATAAATTTTCAGTGAAAACTTATGAATACGACATGCACAGCTATCCAGAAATGAATAGTAATTGAAACGCTTTTCATATTTGCGTGTTTTGTTATGTGGAAACTTTTGATGTTCATAATTTTTATATATGTAGGTAGGTATAAAAAGTATTACACAGTAGCTATAATCGAATTTAATTCCTTTAATACATGTTTCTGACCTTAGTTACGAATACATTTCTAATTTGAAGTTATGTCGTCCTCCCTTCAGGCAATTTTACTCACATTCAAGAGATAAACTTTTCATAAAGTAAATTCCAGTTGACTCTCTGTTTCCATGTCAGATAACTGGCATACAGACCGAATAACCGAAATAAAGAACGGGGAATTTTAAATTCGTGATATCTGTCATATCTGTTGCACTGTTTCTCACTGAATTATCTATACTTCTATACTAATATTATAAAGAGGTAACATTTCTTTGTGAGTTTGTATGTAGGGAGTAATCTCCGGAAGTAATAAACCAATTTTAAAAATTGTTTCACTGGTAGAAAGCTACATTATTCGTGAGTGCTATAGGCTATATTTTATTCGCGTACTCCCACAGGAACGGGAACTACGCAGGTGAAACCGCGGGACGTCAGCTAGTCGTTATTATAGTTACTATGTAAGATGTCTCAAAAGAAATTTTATATTTATTTAGCTTACTGCATGAACGCAACGTATCCGAGGGGCGCGGGGTTTATGTCAATTAGTATTAGTAGCCTGGCTCTTGGGAATTCAGTCACTATGGAGCGTTTCTCGGGAGCAGACCGCGCGTTGTGCGTGCGAGAGTTTTACAAAAACGGTGATTCGGCGACTGTAGCACGTAGAAAATTCTGCAGTATTCGAGGTATTCGCCACTTACATGATGCGCCAAGCATTCCTCTCATTAGACATTGGGATAAAAAGTTTGAAGAGACTGGTACAACGCTGGATAAATCAAAATCCGGGCGACCTAGGTCATCAAGAACGGTAGAAACTTCACACACGTCCAATATGTCTCTGCCACGTGTTCGTGAAATTTTCTCAGGCAAATTGATCTCCCGGAGAGGTGACATAAATTGGCCTCCACGCATTCCAGATTTAACCTCTATGGACTTTTTCCTATGGGGTTATCTTAA
Organism: Xestia xanthographa; assembly: GCA_905147715.2. Taxonomy (NCBI): domain Eukaryota; kingdom Metazoa; phylum Arthropoda; class Insecta; order Lepidoptera; family Noctuidae; genus Xestia; species Xestia xanthographa. Next base: position 21,353,406 of record LR990642.1, on the reverse strand, counting down.
ATCTAAAGTTTACGCCAATAAACCGACTACACTGGCGCATTTGAAAGAAAATATCCGTCACGAAATGGCAGCCATCTGAGTCTACCTGCCGAGCCGTCCTAAGTAATTTTACTGTTCGATTAAATGAGTGCCAAGAACGCGAGAGTCTACATTTAGACGATATTATTTTTAAGAAATAAATCCCCAAAAAGTGTATTTTAATAATTAATAAGCATTTTTTCTATATACGGCTTACTTATTTTTAATCGATCCACTAAATATAAAATTTATTTTGAGACACCTTACTTCCAGAATTTATTTTACATCCAAGACTTTTTTGTATCCACACAGGATACAACATTCTTAACTTCGTTTACTACTAATCTTACAAACTTCGCTATCCGCACGAGTTTGATAACTTAAAGAGTGAATAGTTAACGTCCTATTTTGACGTAATTTTCCTAACTAAAACTTGTTAATTATGATAGCAAAGTGAGCTCGAAAGTTAGTGTTCACTTGAAACTTTCATTTCCTACTGATAGTAGTTTGTAAGTGTCAATAAATTGTTCATAAACTTACGCTCGGTCGTGTAAGTGCTCTCGTGCATTCTATACGTAAGGTGCGTAAGAAAAAACGGAAATAAATCTTGGAAATGGTCCGTGAAGTCACGATTAATGATCGCAATTGTTTATTTCCTTACGAATAAATTTCATATTACCGTATAATAGGGGAAAATGTGCAATATTTTGGTAGGTACTGTATTTATTATACATTTGGTTTTATCGTACATTATATATGGAATTACATGGCGACTTGGCACCGTCGCCAATTCATACATCAGTGATGTGGTCGGCGGTCAAACTTACTTGGGTGTCAAATATTGGGGAAGCAAATAATAAGATTTCCCCAACTCGCTGCTGACTTTAGTTTTCATTACATATATTTCATGAGAAAATCAAGTTGTCCATAATAAAAGTTTGTACTGTTATATATGTGAAAGACGTGTGAAATAATCGTAGCCTCGTAGTGCTCGTAGCATTTGCTATGCCACGTAACCCCTTATTTCGTATACATTTGGAAGTGGTACTCAGTCGAAAACCTACTACGTAACATCTTGGATATTGTGTAAAAGTACACAGAACCCATTGGGGTTACAGGGGTTACTTTGATCATTTTAGTTTCGTGTTTCAATAATCCAGTGAAATCAATTTTTAATAAATGCAATCCTTGCTGATTGTGTCGCTTAGAACAAATTTTAACATTAATGTCGAAACAATTACTCCGCAAACTTCAGTAATAATTTCCATTACCGCGTTATTAATTCCAATTAATTGAAGAACTTATTAATGGAGGCTCGTGACTGTCAAAAGTCCTGAACCCTTATATTATCACAAGTATCAAATTACATTTCGATAAAGCAATTATTTCAATTGCGTTAGTTTCAATTATAATTTGAAATTTAGATACTTGAATGAAGTGAGTAGTGAAGACCACAATTTGAGCTACGAGTATACCTAACGTAAAAGGCAGTCTTTGACATTTTAAAATTTTCACCAGCGGATTTATTATTAAGCTAGGTTCATGATATACATATGTACCTACTTATAAAAAGCCAGTATTTTTCCTGACCATCCTGCGGTTAAAATATAAATTCATATTTCGAACTTCCCTGATTCCGCTTTGTCTTGCTGCGCGGTATATACTTCGGTTTCAATATAATTTCCATCGAGTTTGGATAAAATTTGTATTAAAAGCGGGCTTGCATTTTCATGATGGAAACTCTTTGTGTTTTTGTTTTCAAACCACTGAACCGGTTAATCTTTGCTTCCTGTGAATTATACGACGAAAAAAGGATACCGGCAAGGTATATTGCAAAACTACTGCTGTAGGTTAAGACAAATTATTGTTGGTCCTATGTCCATCCGTAGACTCAGTTTATGAAATTTTAGCACTTTCCAATGGTAATAATGCCTGATATTTATTGAATTTGGCAATCAATTCGGGTTGTACTCTGCTTGCAATAATGTAATGAGAGGTTTTCCTTTTGAGGTTTTAAAAAAAAACTTAGTTTCCAAGAACTCTATAGATGGCGTTGAACTTACTATGCCAAAGCCAAAACGCTTGAAAAAAAAACATTGTGTCACGTCACATACTCTCGTTGACTGACACTTTCATTTGCTTAACCTTCCGAATATAACCAACATTTATCGCGCTTTGTTAAAATCTGTTTTTTTTAGGTTCCGTTCCTTGCATTATCATACTTCCTCCTAGCGCCATCTATCCAGCGACTAGGGAAGAGCTAAAAAGAAAATCCCTCATTCAATCATGATTCGAAATGCCATCTATTTTCCTCGGGAACGGTACCTTTTCGGGATGAAACATATATTATGCTAAATTTCAAGATGATCGGTTCAGTGGTTTAGGCGTGAAAAGGTAGCAAACAAACTTACTTTCACATTGAAATCATTAGTTAGAAAAGGATATTATGTAAGTTTGATGGTACGGCTAAGTGCCAGGTGCTAAGTATAGGATCTTCACGGGATGGGCATGTGATGCGGAGAAATGACGACGATGTCGAAATGATATCTATTTTCCTCGGGAACGGTACTATTTTTCGGGATGAAACATATATTATGCTAAATTTCAAGATGATTGGTTTTGTGGTTTAGGCGTGAAAAGGTAGCAAACAAACTTGCTTTCACATTTAAATTATTAGTTAGAAAAGGATATTATGTAAGTTTGATGTTACTGCTAAGTAAGACACATAGGATCTTCACGGGATGGACATGTGATGCGGAGAAATGACGACGATGTCAAAATGCCATCTATTTTCCTCGGGAACGGTACTATTTTTCGGGATGAAACATATATTATGCTAAATTTCAAGATGATTGGTTCAGTGGTTTAGGCGTGAAAAGGTAGCAAACAAACTTACTTTCACATTGAAATCATTAGTTAGAAAAGGATATTATGTAAGTTTGATGGTACTGCTAAGTACCAGGTGCTAAGTATAGGATCTTCACGGGATGGACATGTGATGCGGAGAAATGACGACGATGTCGAAATGCCATCTATTTTCCTCGGGAACGGTACTATTTTTCGGGATGAAACATATATTATGCTAAATTTCAGGATGATTGGTTCGTGGTTTAGGCGTGAAAAGGTAGCAAACAAACTTACTTTCGCATTTAAATTATTAGTTAGAAAAGGATAATAATATGTAAGTTTGATGGTACTGCTAATTAAGACACATAGGATATTCACGGGGTGGGCATGTGATGCGGAGAAATGACGTAGATGTCGTGAGGAAAATATTGAGAATGAATGTGGATTGCTATAAGAATAGGAAAAAAACAAATAGATGTGTGGATCGTGTGAAAGATTATATGGATAGAAAGGGAGCGACTCGTGACGAGACAACTAAAAGAAATTATAGAAGAAGTAGACATGCTGTGCTGACCTCAAATAAATTGGTACAAGGGCAGAAGGGGGGAATAGTGGAATAACTCAAAATGAAAAGGGGACTTTCTGGATTATTTTTACATTAAAATCCAGTTTTCCCCCTTGAGGGGTTAGGGGCGATTTGTGGAATAAGTCAGGAATGATGAGGGACTTCTAAGGTCAGTAAGACAAATACTGACTGTATATATATATATATATGTATTGCTGGACATATATATATATATATATATATATATTGATGGACATATATATATTATATATTGCTGGACATTACACACAGCGCCATCTAGTGCCACACTAAGCAACGAGGCTTGTGTCGTGGACACCAGATAGTTGATATACTACATAGATACTTTTTGTTTGTAAATATATACTTATTATACATAATAAACATCCATGACTCGGAAACAGTATAGTGAATAGGTATAACAACTTGAGTTTTATCATCATCTTCTTAATCATGCTCTTATATATTATCCCTCTACACGGTAAAGGCCTTATTTTAATCAACACGTTTTTTTTTTCCATTCGTACTTTTTTGACGATAAAAAAGAGATTCTAAATTCTATTTCGGTAGTGTTAGACCAAGCAAAAAATAAACTGATATCTCAGTTCCTGTAGGTCAGCGTCAGCAAGGAGGGCAGATGACTACCCTTAGGGAGCACTGGGAAACTTAAGTAGGGGTTAATCGTCACTCGAATGGCTCTTCGAACGCATTCTAATTTACTGTTTATCCCAAATTACAAATTAGTTACCTCCTAGTAAGAGTATGTACAATGGCTCTAATCTAACTGAGATTATTTTGACATTACATACAACCAAAGACGTTCAAATATTTACGGGCAATAGATGAAGAAACTCGTCTTGTCCCGTCTTGTTACTCTTTAGTAACAAATCGTTTTGTCTAATTTCAAGCATAGGTAGCATTCGTGTTAAAACTGTTCGGTATCAAAATTTTTGTATTATAATATTCCCAATGTCCGCTCTATAAAGGGTGTAAAACACCTCTTAACGAAGCCGAAAGGCACTTGTTCTCCCCGTCATAGCGATCACACTCTACCTGGGAACCTTCTAATTACGGAGATATTGGGGGTCAAAGTTCCAACTTTTTGACAAGTTTTTTTTAAAAATACAAGTTTTTAATGTAAGATTTTTACTTTAAACTCCTTCACGACCCTCGTACTGTTCAATCCATCCATCAGCACAATATTTTGAGTGCGTTACATTGAGTTCTACCACAAAACATAATTTTTCACCCCAAAAAAAGTCGTTTCCCATCAATATTTCTTGCGTAAAGTTACTTAGTTTGATGTACAAAATGCTTGGTTGACGGCTTCGTGATGAGGTTGTTTACACCCTGTATGTATTTTAAATGTATTTGGGTATAGTCAAATTCTGAATATGTTACTGGTAGTAGAGTAAAATATTAAAAAAAAATACTAATTGGTTTTAAATCCTAAGTATCAACGTACCTTTCATAATAAAATACTGTTTTTTTCCATAACTTTAATACATTATATCTTTTCGCTTTTTTTCCTAAAGCGTATAAAAATCAGTTTGGTCAATCGTTAGCGAGTTTTCAAACGAGAATAAAGGATTCATAACGCTCGCGTTGTTACATGAAGTTTGTTCTGAAATTCGTCGAGTTGCGGTTCTGCCTTTTTTCAGCCAAAATAATGAATGCCTCGAACACCTAACTCCACGTTAGGTATTGAAACTAACTTTTGGTCAGTGTTGGATGATTCAAATGAATGTTTTATACATAATAATTTTATTCGAGAATAGCATAAGCTTTGGTATTTTCCCTGTGAACGGTATCACCGAAGACTAGACCAGCATGCTTGAGAGATATGTCTCGACGGCATGTAAAACCAAGTCCCATGCCAAAGCAAGCAAGCATGCAAGTGCCCATGGGTGGCATCTAAACTCTGAGACCAGGAGGTCTACTCTCATATAGTCCGTCAACGAAGGTACGGGGCCCGCCTGAAAGTTATACGCTATAGCGCTACACTTTGAAATTAACCCGAATCCCCATACTTATTATTATTCTCTAGTGCACACAAAAAAAAAACAAATATACATATAAATTGCAATTATATAGCTTATGTACTAAGGCGAGCTTAACCCAGAATTGGGTTTTCTTACAGCAAACCAAATTTTGATAGGGAGATTTGCAGAAGAGGATACACTTATGAATGTGCAATAACATTACAAGCTGTTAAATTAATTAATTTTATAAACTAAACTACAAACATACAATATAAAATACGTCATACATACAGTATATACGTACATACATACCTATAAAATCCTATATATAAACATACATATATACATATTGATCATGTTGCCAGGAAATGTTCCCTTATTCCTGTCTTGAACACCTCTAACGAAGGGTTATCCTGCAAGGAGTGTGGAAGTGAATTCCAAAGGCGCACAGCACGAACGGTGAAAGATCCCCTAATATTTTCTGATTCATGAGTTTTGAAAACACATTGGGAGTAAGGACAGATGACCAATCGTGTTGTCATTCTTTTAAATTCGGTCTCCTAAACACATTGGGAGTAAGGACAGATGACCAATCGTGTTGTCATTCTTTTAAATTCGGTCTCCTAAACACATTGGGAGTAAGGACAGATGACCAATCGTGTTGTCATTCATCTTTAATTCGGTCTCCTAAACACATTGGGAGTAAGGACAGATGACCAATCGTGTTGTCATTCATCTTTAGTTCGGTCTCCTAAACACATTAGGAGTAAGGACAGATGACCAATCGTGCTGTCATTCATCTTTAGTTCGGTCTCCTAAACACATTGGGAGTAAGGACAGATGACCAATCGTGTTGTCATTCATCTTTAGTTCGGTCTCCTAAACACATTGGGAGTAAGGACAGATGACCAATCGTGTTGTCATTCATCTTTAGTTCGGTCTCTTAAACACATTGGGAGTAAGGACAGATGACCAATCGTGTTGTCATTCATCTTTAGTTCGGTCTCCTAAACACATTGGGAGTAAGGACAGATGACCAATCGTGTTGTCATTCATTTTTGGTTCGGTCTCCTAAACACATTGGGAGTAACGACAGATGACCAATCGTGTTGTCATTCATCTTTAGTTCGGTCTCCTAAACATATTGGGAGTAAGGACAGATGACCAATCGTGTTGTCATTCATCTTTAGTTCGGTCTCCTAAACACATTGGGTTTCACACAATGAATGACAACACGATTGGTCATCTCTCCTTAGACAGATGACCAATCGTGTTGTCATTCATTTTAGGTTCGGTCTCCTAACGAATCTTACGCCCGTAAGTGGTACGGAGTAGGAAACGACTGTAACTTCGGCCAAAACTACGGATTTCGTGCTTAGAGAGTAGACCTACAGGTTAGATACTAACCACACGTTATAGAAGAAGATTGAAGAATTGTATTTATTTGGTTTCATATTGTAATACTATCGTTAGAACACGGTGACTTAGAGCCGATTATTCACATGACAAAATAATGCCTTTTATCTGAAGATAAAATTCCTAGGGATGGCGTGGCGGTTTGACATACTTTTCATACACAAACCTTAAAAACTGGTCCTGGCGGGTTTTTCCCCACGAAGAATTTACATATTTCTGTGATTTCGAATATTTTTGGATACTATCATTTAAGTTTGTAGTTTCAGAACAAACGATTTTAAAGTGTAAGCTTCATATTAAATATACCCCCAGGTATTTCTAACCGTGCTTTTACCATAATATAATATAAAACATGAAAAAGATTTCACGTATGAATAATGTATTCGTTTCAGCATGAATCTGTCGTTAAGTGCTTATAGATTGGATTGCAATGGAAGGCTTCTCAAATTGATAGCATAAAAATAATTTCTAAAGGGTTTTTGTTTATATTGATTGAGTGCAGGACTTACAGAGGTGCTTTATATTATTTTTGTCAATGCTACCGTAAAACGTGATATTTCAACCCAAAAAAAGTCGTACCCATAATTTTTTTTTGCATAAAGTTACTTAGTTTGATGTACATCAGAATGCTTGGTTTACGGTTTCGTAAGGGTCCGTTAACACCCTGTATACCTAAATGTAAAAGTCAAAAATAACTAATTAAGTTAGCCTTTTTTTTCCCGTGGACATCACTAAATGACTCCTCCCGCTCTGGGCAGAGCAGGAGGGAGTGTCAAACTTTTACAGACTAAAACCCATCTATGTTCGTTCATCGCCCTTTGTGTTCCGGGGCCACGGTATCTCTTTCGAACAGTCCCGCAGCCCCGGCAGGCATCGGCCCTTGCGGACCCCTTTCTTTTTTTAACTTATTTATTTATTTAATTTCATTGAGGCGCGCGCGGAAAACGAACGCGCCGTCGACATGGCCTGTCATCTTAAGACGGACGGACGGCGAGCTAGCCCATAGCTCACCGGCCACAGGCCTGCGCCTACGGTGGCCTCTCTTCTCTACCTCTACCTCCTTCGCTAGCATGACTGCAAGTCACCTCCTTGTACGAATACAAGGAGGTGACTTCCCATTCCGTCTCGCTCCGGATCATGGACTGAACCAGGGCCGGACGCGAGAGGTCACCGCTGCCGATCGCCGCTACGAGGACACGGCGGTGCTCCTCCCAAGCGGGGCAAACCAGGCCTCCACCGTGTGCTCCAGCATGTCCTCCGGTCGATCCTCGCTGTGGTGACACCGGGGCGTTTTCTTCCCCCTGATTCGGTGCAGAAACCTCCCGAAACAACCGTGACCGGTGAGGACCTGCGTCAGGCGGAAGGTGAGGACGCCGTGGCGCCTCTCAAGCATTCCTCAAAGAGGGGACTTATTGCCAATATTGTGGCGTGCCCTGCACGGGGTTGCAACAGTCGCTCTCTCTATGTCATTATGAGAATTAAGTTAGCCTACATTTCTGCCAATTCATCATGTTTTCAATTGAAAATATGATAAATTACCTAACATTTTAGGTTTTCAATATCATAACTGGCGATAAAACAACAAATCTATAGACAGTTATTGTTTTTGAATTAACCCACTGGGTTCATATCGTCAGTTCATTTGTTTCGTTGTTTATTTAGAATTTAGTAATGGGTACAAAAGACCAGTCTTTAAAATGTCAGGTAAACAAAGTGAACCGCATTGACATCTGTTGGAGAGACTTTCGATTGACATTTACGACCTCAAGAATGAAATAGAAGGAATTCGTCATGCGGTTTTTATCTTTTTACTCTTTTTTAACGTTAATTTTTTGTTAGTGAAGTGAAAACTTCTTTAGGCGCGTTAATCACTTTTTGAGTGATGGAAAAACATTGAACTCATCGTCACTTGACGTAACGTGCGGTCACGCTTCGTAGCACTCGTAGGCGATCCGCTACGGCGTAGCACCACATAGGCATGTGCGGGGCACAACCAGTGCTACGACTGGGGCGGGGCCAGTGTACTTTTTGTTTTCACTTCTATCGGCAGTCCCCAAAGACTGCACCCAATTTTTTTTTTCGTGAGTTCAGTTTCGTGTTGTAACAACATTAGCTTAGGGTGTGAGAGAGTACATCAGTTCTGTTTAAGACTATGTACACCTCCTTTAAAGTCGAAACCTTTTTGGTCCTAATTACGAAAATAGACTTGTTTTATAAACAAGAGTTCAGAATTAGTGAAAAAGAACTGCTTCGTTGGTTTAGTGGTCGCAAGCACCACTGCTTAGCATTGAGGTCCTGGATTCGATTCCCAGGTCAGGTAAAGGTTTATAGAGGTTTTCATCAGGAATTTCACAGAAGCAGCCCAGAGCCTGGATTTGTGCCTGTTTGATGGTAATAGGCTCGCCCCCTATTAAATGGGACTTAAACATAACTGGCGAAATGTGGGTGTACTATTAGGTACACCTCTGCCTATCCTTCGGGGAATACAGGCGTGATGTTATGTTTTTATGGTATACGTACTGAAAAAGAACGACGAGCTCGTGGCTAAATAATAACAGCCGCTCGGGTCGATCGTTAGGTTAAGCCGTGCTTATCTAGGTTGGTCTGTGGATGGGTGACCACCCATTACATACCGAGTTTCCTCCGTGCCTCGGAAAGCACGTTAGGCCGTTGGTTCCGGCTGTGATTTGTAGATTTTTGACAGTCGTTAGATGGTCAAAGGCCCAATAAGTCTGACAACCAACAGTCTTACCAAGGGGTATCGTATTACCCAGTACTAACTGGTTTGTGGAGGTCAGATAGGCAGTCCCTCCATGTAAAATACTGGTATTCAGCTGCATCCGGTAAAACTGGAAGCCGACCCCAACATAGTTGGGAAAAGGCTAGGCAGATGATGACGTACTGAAAAAGAACGCAGGTAATGTTTTTTTTTTTAATTGTAGAAGATAAAAAGAACCATAATACGACTCATACTAGTCCCATAGACTAGTACTCCTACTAGTCTCATAGACTAGTAGGTATATCATGAACTCATTATGAATTCACAATCCGTGAATACAAAAACAAATACAATAGGAGGCTGTGGCTGCAACAATGCATGCATTCATCCAACAATACATTTTATTGTTCCCATTTCTTTCGCCACATATTCACAGACTCATTCAATTAATTTATTCATTAGAGCGTTTAGAGCTCTTAAAGCTTTCAGAATGTCGCTTTAGGGCTTGTGTAATTACTTATAAAACCTCTTGTCTCTTTAGATAACATTGTATTGATTATAAAGGAATGTGTTTATTTTATGTTTGCGAGCGGAGAAGTTATTAAAGGCTCATGTTAAATATTTTCGGTTAATTAAGTACTTGGGTTACTAACTTCGTGGTGGCGCAATTTCTCATATAAAGCTTTGATACCCAGACTCTGCTAACACCGAAGCACGCGTTTCAAAAGTTACTCGAGTTCTTCAAATTGCGACAAAGTGAAATCAATATCAATCAGGTACTTTACTGAGTATAAGGTTTATTGCTGTTAAGGATAAAGTAATGACATTTGTCTTGAAAAAAAAAATGGGAAAATTATCGCGAAAAATTCTCATAGTTGTGAATGGAACTCTATGAAGTATGAACTACTTTTGTATGACATGATATATTTGGATCTGTTGACCATTCGTCACATTAGCTATTTTGTTGTTATCCCTAAAGTCATCTATACTAATATTATAAAGAGGTAACATTTGTTTGTAAGTTTGTAAGTTTGTATGTTTGTAAGTTTGTATGTAGGGGGTAATCTCCGGAAGTAATGAACCAATTTTAAAAATTGTTTCATTGGTAGAAAGCTACATTATTCGTGAGTGCTATAGGCTATATTTTATTCCCGTACTCCCACGGGAACGGGAACTACGCGGGTGAAACCGCGGGACGTCAGCTAGTATTTACTAATACGTCACCTTGTGCATCTGGTCAGTTTTCTAAACTCGTTTCATGCTCTATTCGACTCATTCCCAACTCGTCCGATACATATGTACAATTAAGCACAAAACAAATATTTTCAGTACTACAAATTTTATTGTGAATTAAGTATTCGTACAATCTTGTATTTTTTTTCTAAGTATACACGTGGTTCTTTGCAAATGTCACATCATAAAGTGTGGTCGATAAATCAAACTAAAAAACCGGCCAAGAGCGTGTCGGGCCACGCTCAGTGTAGGGTTCCGTAGTTTCCCGTCCGTCACAATAAGTGTTCCCACTTATGAGTTTAAAGGTGGGTATCCAAATCCATTATGTAAAAATGCTTGCATATACGAATATACTACAAACTTGGTCCAGAAATTATTTTGTACAACTTTTTGTCTTTTTTGTACAAAAACTGTTGTGTCCATCAAGTTCAAAATGATTTTCCTAGAAATTCCTTATAAAGTTCTACTTATCAGATTTTTTTCATATTTTCTAAACTTATGATTCAAAAGTTAGAGGGGGGGGACACATTGTTTTTTACTTTTGGAGCGATTATTTCCGAAATTATTGACATTATCAAAAATTTATTTTTGGAAACTCCTATTCATTTTTAAATACCTTTCCAACAATATATCACACGTTAGGGTTGAAATTAAAAAAAAAATCACTTCCCACTTTACATATAGGGGGGCTACCCTAATAAAACATTTTTTTCAAATTTTTATTTTACCACTTTGTCGGCGTGATTGATATACATATTGGCACCAAATTTCAGCTTTCTAGTGTTAACGGTCACAGAGATTAAGTGAAGACGGACGGACGGACAGACATGGCGAAACTATAAGGGTTCCTAGTTGACTACGGAACCCTAAAAAGTCGGCACTATTTAGAATTCTGCGCACTTTTCAAATTAATAGTCTGCGCCAGTTAAGTTGGAAATAAAGGTCATGAACCCGCATACATTTATTCAAATACATAATTCCCAAAACAGAAATAATGACAAACGATGCATAATGTATTGTCGGGGTAAAGAGCAATGACCTTTAATTCCTACTTATCTGGCGCAGACTATAGCAGCACAGCAACCAATCGCTCAGCCAATGCGCCAACCGTGCTGTCAATCTTTTCCATATCCATTTTAATATCACCATGTTATATTTAGAACACGAGTCTACAACATGTCAAGTCAACTGTAACAAGATTGATCTGTAGGTTTTCCTCCATAGGAAGTTATAATTTCCGTCGGGTTCCGCGAAAATGTTATTTTGCGAATCCTGCGTGTATTTCGTACAACAAAGTAGCTGAAAACAGGGTTTTAAAGTACGACATTAGGTTGTAAATTTTATCTCGATAAGTCTGTTGTAAGAGGATGCAATGGAGCGTTTTATGAAGTAGTAATATTATGTACAGTGGTGTTACGAAATAAACTATTTTGTAGGAGTTAATTGTGTTTTAATTACCTATATACCAAAATAGAAGTTATCTACCTACGTGTAGAAGAAACCAGAGATCCTAACATTATTTGGGATATGACAGTTTCACATAAAAATGCTTCTTTAAAAGGGTTATATCATAGGTAGATTAGTACAAAAACCCTTATAAAGGATAATAGGCACATCCCGTTCGTCACACATACCATTAATCATCATTATCATGCTATCCGCACGACCCGGTAAACGTTCATTGTTGAACACTCACCGGCCTTTTCCGAGATTCCCTTGAGAGATGACTTCGCAACTGCAAGCAACGGTTCCCCGTGACCCTTTTCAGGATATATTAAGGTTCGTAAAATAAAGAGGTTATGCTACCATTACTCAAGAAAAAAACTTTTGTGTGAGTTTATGGGTACAGTGATCCATGGGACTATAAAACTTTTTTTATTAAGGACACTTTTAACGTGCACATCTTGCTACATTGTTCTCACATAATATACCATCTCAACATGAATGGTGTAACCAAGATTTAATAACAATATTTTGATTTAAAAGAGTGTCCATCGAGTTTCTTGCCCGTTCTTCTCCATAGAGATCTACGCTTGGGAATGGGAAACTACAGTATTTTCACAATTTGTATGTCTTGTGTGTGAATGGGACTGTAGCTATATTTAAAGTTCATCTTTGTTTCAACACTTCAAAAGTGCCTGTAACTGGCCTACTTGAATTAATCAAAATCAAAGCATTTATTTCAAGTAGGCCTGCTACTTGAAATAAATGCTTTGATTTTGCAAAACTTTTTTTATGTAGGGCCAAACATTCTATCATTTAATATTGTCTGTGGCCAAAACGTCGGAAACGAATGATTGATTTCTAGAATTGTTTCTGTAATACTTTTTTAGCAGACAGTCGTATTTCATCGTGCTACGTCAACTTGGGGTTGACCAGTCCAATGCTAAGCTGCGGACGGCTTCCATGATTTATATGACATGGTGAATTATTAATATAAAATATTGCTGCAATCTGTCGATACGTCTCACTGACTTAGCTTTATCTTTTTTAATGCACAACATATTTTCCGAACTGAAAAATACTGGAAATGTGGAGTATTTATTAAATTCTCGGTGTATTTTTCCGAATGATTATTGAAAATCTAGGAATGAGTAACTTGACCGACGAATCGAGTATTTATTATAAGTTCCAAGTTCGATTTTGATTATTTTTTCAAGTTATATTTTTTTTCTTAACTTATCCTGGTACTGTTATGGATGTCCAAGGCGTAAGACAACTAGCTGAAATTAGCTCCTCCGTATTAAAATGTAAACTATCTAGTCTAGGTATAAATGGAATATTATATGTTCACATCAAATAAAAAGTTTGTGATCACTAGCAAAAGCTGATATAATTTTTTAAATTGAACTTTATCAAGAAAAATTCTTTGCTGTGTGTTTTTTTTTACTGTTTTATTGTTGTATATTCTAAATCTATATTTTTAAATATAGAATCTAAAAAAAAAGAAATCATAATATAATCCACCGTTGCAAAAAAGATACAGATTTTTTAAGAGATCGCAAACTTTTTTTGATGTGTGTATGTATGTATGTGTCTGTATGATAGAGCTTTTGTATATAGTTTAAAACCACACATGACATAACATAACATAACATCACGCCAGAAATCCTCGAAGGGTTTAGGCAGAGGTGTATCTAATAGTACACCCACATGTCGCCAGTTATGTTTCAATCCAATGTAATAGGGAGCGAGCCTATTGCCATCAACCGGGCACAAATCCAAACTTCGCGGCTGCTACTGACAAATTCCTGATGGAAAACTCAATAACAATTTGCCAGACCCGGGAATCAAACCCAGGACCTCAACAGCTATTTTAAAAACATTCGCATAAACTCCACTTTTTAATGCTTGGTTTTAATTCTAAAGAACGAAAAGCAGAAAGCACGTGCACATTTTTATTGCATTCGGAGTATGTTAAATAACAGCCAGCGAAATACATCTCACTGTCTCAAGTATTTCCCTCTTGAGGAACATGTTAGTCCGTTTTAAAGTTTAACGTCACTTGAAGCAGTAAAAGCCGGGAACTAAACTCTTTTATATAAAACGATGTGGGATTTTTAGGGTTCCTTAGCTCCAAGGAACAAAACGGTACCCTTATCACTTTGTTGTCCATCTGTCTGTCAAGACCCTTTATCCCGGGAACGCGTGGAGGTATTGAGTTGTAATTAAAGCCATATACTTATGCTATATCATTATACTCTCTCAAAATCAAACTACAAGCCGTTTGTGCCGCAAAAAATTAACGTACCTACCTATATATCGACACTCTCAAGGTAATCAAAAATTACAGAGGCCTCCCCTGGACCTAGAATCATGAAATTTGGTAAAGGAGCAATGTCTTACAGCACACGTAAAGGGAAAAACCTGAAAACAGTAAATATGTAGTTTAATAACAAAATACCTACAAGTTTATACGGAACCCTCGGTGTGCGAGTCCAACTCGAACTTGGCCGGTTTTTTTCTTATAAAAATGTTACGTATTCGTTTTTGTGGCCGCGGGCGCTCGTTTAGGCGTAAATCTCAAATTATGTAGTTGCGAATTTGTGATTCATGAGAAAAAAATCACCACTTACCGCTTATGCCTTGATTTATTTTATTGTGTGCGATTGAAATGTCGTTCTATTTATTTTATTTGCATCACTAGAGTTGGAATCCTATGAATAGTAAAGCTGGATAGAGTTTCAAGAATGGATTCTAACATGTTTCTTCTGTTAACTCCTCTTTTTTATTTTTGTTCGCACTATCTCGCCAAATATTTCCAATTCTAGGTTCCTTTATGTAGTTTATTACTATAATATTCTTGTGTTTCACCTGTTTAACTATTGAACAGGATTATTATTATAAAGGAACTAACATTGCGTGTTTAATCTCCTTAGATGTTTACTAAAATATCTTTGAAGTATTTAATTTAGTTTATGTGAAGTGTTTAGTTTTAAATTAGTTTATTTATTACTCATTAAACGTCTAGAATAGGAGAGAAGGTCATGGCTAAATAATAACAGCCGCTCGGGTCGATCGTTAGGTTAAGCCGTGTTTGCCTAGGTTGGTCTGTGGATGGGTGACTACCCTTACATACCGAGTTTCCTCCGTGCCTCGGAAAGCACGTTAAGCCGTTGGTCCCGTCTGTCATCTGTAGATCTTTGACAGTGGTTACAGGTAGTCAGTGGCCCAAAAAGTCTGACAACCAGTCTTACCAATGGGTATCGTCTTACCCAGTATTAACTGTGTTGTGGAGGTCAGATAGGCAGTCGCTCCATGTAAAATACTGGTATTCAGCTGCATCCGGTGAGACTGGAAGCCGACCCCGATATACATAGTTGTGAAAAGGTTAGGCAGAGATGATGAAACGTCTAGAATAATATTCCAAAAGATTTTTATCCAAAGTTGGCACCTGGCAGACATAAAACTGAATAAAACCAGTACAACATACTTAAGTAAAAAATTGTACCTAAAGAAAACGACACACTTTTCTATTTTAATCTCAGGCAAGCGTTTGACGACAGCCTCCTAATTATGCAAATAAATTTTCATAACTCAATTATGAAAATTCTCGTAATTTTTCAATTTAAACCTAGCTTTATTTCGTTTTTGCAACGCTTTATAAGCTTGGGGCATTTTTACTGAAGCTTAACGTTTAACATTTTGACTGACTACCTAGGTACTAGTCGATGGACAGAGCGATGTAAGAGCATTTTTACGAAACAGGCCTTTTGTTAGATCCGACCTCATTTATTAAGTAAATCTGATTTTAGGTATATTATTGTTGATAGAAAGTGCGGTCTTGTCATTAGGTAATGGATCTGATTTGGGACGTGTCGGACTTCAGATTCCTTCCAGAGTTGATTACCTTCTCGTACAACAGATGACATATTCAGAAATCTACAAAAAATCGTGCTCGCTCTCTTTCACTCTTATTTGTACGGAATAGTAAAGAGTAATACAAAGATAGTATAAACTCTGTCCTCTCCAGAACAGTTAAATGGCATTTGTATGAGATTGAACTGCCTTTCCTGAAGCTACATATTCATAATAAAGCCTCATATCCGACGCAATTCTTCAGTTATGACGAATATTACGACATTATTGTTGTCAGAACATTTTGACGCGGTTGCATGACAAACTATCACAGAGAACAGACTATACTACAGTCTTGTCAAAGTTATTTGAAGTTTTAAATAAACCTTATGCCAACGAGAATAAAGTTCATTGTACTGCAAACTCAGAGGTAAAATAATAATAGTCCAAGTAGTCAGACAAACTATTTGAACATGTAAATGTTACTGGCCATTGTTGTCTGCATCAACTAGTTTTTTTTTTCATTGTTCTTTTTTGTTCCATTCAGAATAAACATAATGCTTCTTGTCTAATTTAATTAGTTGGTTTTTTAGCATTTTGATTGAAATTAAAATGTTAAAAAAGCAAATAATAAAATAAAAAACAGTGACAAAAGGGTCATTTGAACACTGTTAGGTCTTTTACCTTACATAATTGACGACCCGAATGGCGCAGCGGTAGTGAGGCTGCCTAACGTTCTTAGGTTCGAATCATTGGAGCAAATGTTTGTGTGATGAGCATGGACATTTGTTTGCAAGTCATGGATGTTTATATTTATAATAAGTATGTACCTATTTACAAACAAAAAGTATCTATGTAGTAGGTATATCAACTATCTGGTGTCCACGACTCAAGCCTCGTTGCTTAGTATGGCACTAGATGGCGCTGTGTGTTAATATCCAGCAATATTTATAATAAAATAAAATAAAAAATTAAATAAAAAAATGACAAATATACGTCACGGTTCACGGTATGAAGGATACTCCGACTCCTACGAATGTTGAAACAGTGTTGCAGAAGATAATTATTCATTTGTTTTTTATGACAAAAAATCAAACAAATGAAAACTTCTACTTACTTTGAATAAAAAAATAATAACACTAAACAACAATATTTTTATTTTTCATTTCCTTTTTCCTTCGTCCACCATTCAGGATGTAAATATTCAGAGCAAAAGGGTGTTTACCGGTTCTGTCACTACAGTTGGAGATGATGGGAAATTACAAAATTCAGAACACGTCTTGAAATGCAAAGGGCGTACAGAGGATATTTGGAGCTTAGCCCTTCGGCTACAGTGTAGGCCTTCGGCGTTACTTAGTGCGCGCGCCGGCTTGTTACCATTTAATCTCAAATCATATGGGGCTCATATTTGTAAAACGGTCTATCTTCTTGCGAATCCTGAATTTCAAACCATTTTGTACAAACAGAACTTTCGAAAGATTAATCTTGCTTGGATCAGAATGAGGTAATTTCTTGGTAAGTATTTCGTTTTCTATACTAAACGTATTATTATCAAGAGTTTTATTTGTGCGTGTTTGTAAGGGGTAGGTAATCTTCGGAACTACTGACCCGTTTTCGATCTTTTTTCACTAATCGGAAACTACATTATCCCCAAATGTAAATAGACCATACAGAGTGTAAACAACCTCATCACGAAGCCGTCAACCAAGCATTCTGTACATCAAACTAAGTAACTTTACGCAAAAATTATTGCTGGGAAACGACTTTTTTTTTGGGGTGAAAGTGAAAAATCACGTTTTGTGGTAGAACTCAATGTAACGTACTCAAAACATTGTGCTGATGGATGGATTGAATAGTACGGGGGTCGTGAAGGTGTTTAAAGTAAAATAGCATATTAATTGTTTGCACGCGATATTAATATATTATGTCTATATTCTCATCGATTTAGTGCCCTACAATAATAGACATATGTATCCGGTTCACATCTCGTCCTTTCCGTCATGCGATACATTGTATTGACACAATGATATATTTCATCGTCACGAGGTCATGCGTCAGCATTTTTCAGGAAGGGTTCCGACCTTTTTGTATCTAAGCGGGTTATAAATGGAACTTACCTACTCATGACATTTATTAAGATAGGTTCATTCTGTACTTGTAGCTTATCATTATCTGCCTAGCCTTTTCCCAACTATGTTGGCTTCCAGTCTATCCGGATGCAGCTGAATACCAGTATTTTACATGGAGCGGCTGCCTATCTAACCTCCACAACCCGTTATTATTGGGTAATTCAATACCCCTTGGTAAGACTGGCTGTCAGACTTTCGCGCAACTGACTACCTGTAACGACTGTCAAAGATCTACAAATTATAGCCGGGACCAACGGAGGCTCGGAGGAAAGTCAATATGTAATGGGTGGTCACCCATCCACAGACCAACCTAGGCAAGTGCGGCTTAAACTGAAGATTGATCCGGGCGGATAAATAAAATATATGTGCGCAGAAACACCACGACCTGATCCCACCAACACCCTTTTACCACCGGACTAGCAGACGTACTGCGGCGACCATTCGCACTTGGTTGATATCCCGACGTGTCGTACTAAGCGCTTCTCTTCAACTTTTATTATGCGCATAGCCAAAGTCTGGAATTCTCTGCCTGCGTCTGTGTTCTCACCCACATTTAACCCGCCTGCCTTCAAAGCAAGAGTGAACAGGCATCTTCTGGGCACGCTCGTTCCATCATAGATCTCATCCATCGCTTTCCACCAGGCGAGATCGAGGTCAAGAGCAGGCCCATTTTGTAAAAAAAAAACATAAATGCATGACCAGGCCGACCAGGCCAGCAAAAAAACAACAAAAAACATGTCTACTTTTTACCGAAAAATAGCTATAGATAGTGTCAGAAAAGATAATTTATGTAGAACATTATTCATTTATCCCAAAAAACAAAACGTTTAAGGAAAATACCTTAAATGTTTCACACGATTTCCCCTAATCTCTCGTGACATTCTACTACAGTAATTCTGGTTAAACTTGGATTGCTTTTTAAAAGTTCAGGGAAACAAATAAGTACTTCCAAGTTCCCGGCAATTGTTTTTGTAAAGTATTATGGCCGAATGGCCATGTTCTTTGTATTGGGAATCAGAAACAATTTCAAGGGAATATCGAATTACTGAGCTTGAAATTACATAAGGATAAAGTTCATTTTCCTCTTGATAAGGTATCTCAATTTCTGATTGATGTGATGTTCATATTTCAAGAAAACAACCTATGTTGTGCCAATATTGTTTGGCATAAAATCAGAATACAATAGAGATGATGACTGACTAAAAAAAATATGATTCTGTTTAGTCCGTCAGTGAGATTATCGAAAAATATTAGATAAGTGTTTTTCGTTTTTATCAAATTAATAAAAATTGAAGAAAATTAAAAGTGTCAGAGATCATGAGTCCCGCTTGTGACGTCACATTTGAGTAAAAAATGTACTCAAATGTGACGTCACACGAGTTTTCGAAGCACTGTATCGTCTTCATTTTTTGTTTACGTGAAAAAACTACTACTACGGACTAATTAGATTATTTTTGTCATCTAACCTATTACTGTAACATAGTATAACATCACGACTCTGCCTAACTCTTCGGGGATACCCGAAGAGTTAGGCAGAGTTATACCTAATAGTACACCCACATTTCGCCTGTTATATTTAAGTCCCATGTAATAGGAAGCAAGCCTATTATATTATGTTATTTATTATTAATTTATATTATATTATTATATTGCCATTAACCGGGCATCAATCCAGACTCCGTTTCTGCTTCTGAGAAAGTTGTACTGGAAAAATCCAATAAAATTTTACCCGACCTGGGAATCGAACCCAGGGACCTCATTCTCAAAGTTGCCCTTGCGACCCTTAGACCAACGAGGCAGTACAATTTTGTATTCTGTTTTTAGGGTTCCGTACCCAAAGGGTAAAAACAGAACCCTATTACTAAGACTTCGCTGTCTGTCCGTCTGTCTGTCCGTCTGTCCGTCTGTCACAGTCCGTCTGTGACAGCTAGACACAGTTGAAATTTTCACAGATGATGTATTTCTGTTGCCGCTATAACAACAAATATTAAAAACAGAATAAAATTAATATTTAAGGGGGGCTCCCATACAACAAACGTGATTTTTTTGCCGTTTTGTCTAATGTATAGATAATGGTACGGAACCCTACGTGCGCGAGTCCGACTCGCACTTGGCCGGTTTTTTAATCTGTATACGTGAAGGAAAAACTGTATAGTAGTGTGAAACGTAAAAATATGGGATAGCTACAGTTCATATGGAGGTGTGCAAAAAAATGTAAGTAAAGCTTAATGAATTACGGCGAATTTTGACCACTAGCAATTACTAATTAATTTTGTGGTCAGCTACCGATTCCACAGTCTTTAATATGTCAGTATCATTAAGTACTTAGATACACAATATTAGTAACCGTTTATAATTAATTTGCAAACGTCTGTAGGTAGCTCTGTAATCACCTCTTTCTAAATATCTGATTCTTCAGGATATCAGGAATAGGAATCGATACTATTTGCCTAACCCTGTAATTTCGATTCCTACCATGTAAATATGTGGACTATGAAACTGAGAAAAAATATGGAACACAAATAAAATTGATTGATTGATTGAATAAATCAATCATCTATACTAATATTATAAAGAGGTAACATTTGTTTGTAAGTTTGTATGTTTTAAGTTTGTATGTAGGGGGTAATCTCCGGAAGTAATGAACCAATTTAAAAAATTGTTTCACTGGTAGAAAGCTCAAACATTATTCGTGAGTGCTATAGGCTATATTTTATTCCCATACTCCCACGGGAACGGGAACTACGCGGGTGAAACCGCGGGACGTCAGCTAGAGTTGAATAAATTAATTGAACAAAAAAAATAACACCATCTTTCCTAAAAGTCCCTGTCATTGCCTAATTTTTAAACATATTCCATGTCATCGCAGGTATCTTTAGCATACGTTCTGTCACACATACACTTTAGCATCCATCTCGTTCACACACTTACGAGAATGCATCCAACGACATTCCATTCTCAAAAATATTCAATAACCTTGTTACAGGAAGAAAAAGACCAGCTCCTAACAACGAACTGCTGGATCACACAGATCTGGACAGACTACCACCTGAGGTGGAACACCAGCGACTTTGACGGCATCGGCGTCATCAGAATACCGTATGAGAGGGTCTGGAGACCTGACATCATACTCTATAACAAGTAAGAGATATTTCCATCACAACTTTATGCGTGTATTCCCCGTATGGTATAGAAGAGGTGTACCCAAACGGCTTGGAACATTTTTGTATGAAGCGTGGCCGGATTTGAATTTTTTGGCCGGATTCACATCCGCCATTTTTTTTTTTTCAAAGTAGCGGCGACAGATATAACAACAACAACAAGATACCCCTTAACGTGACCCGTAGAACTTTTTCTCTTAGAAAAAACTTGTTTGTATCACAGCTCTCGATTGATACACGTTTTATGTGTGTCTGACCAAATTAAAGTTGTGCTGAAGATGCCATGCATCAGTGAATGGACTTTAACTTTGATAGCTCATATCTCGGAAACGTGATACTTTACAACATTTTATCTTATACAAAACTTGTTTGTATTGATACCAGCTATCGATTAATATAGGTCGTATACGTGGCCATTACTTTGAACAAAAATCAAAATGGCGGAAGTGAATTCGGCCCAAAAATTCAAATCCCTTTCATCAGTTGTATTTAAGTTCCATGTCAGAGGGGCAGGCTTATTACACAAACCAGGCACAAATCTAGACTCCGTGGCTGCTACTAAGAAAATCCAGATGGAAAACCCCATTTTGTGTGACCTGGTAACCGAACCCAGGACATCATGCTCACCAGTACTGCTTGCAGATACAGGTCGCGGCACGTAAGTCTAGCGCTAAACGAAACGTGGAGGGGATAGCTGCGCATGTTATACGACTGGAGAGCCAATCGGCGCAACGCACGTCCCAAGATATTCTTATTTTTTACTTCTGCGCAATAACGGTCAGCGCTAGAGTTACGTGCCGTGACCTGTACAGTACTCTAGCCCAGTGTTTTTCGTTTGCCTCTATAGGGGGTCGCAAGAGGTCGCGACGGGAATCACCATATAAATTAATATCAAGAAACTTTTCTACTTGACTGTACAAATCATAAAATTGGTCAACGGGATCAGTTGACCAATTCAAAAATTCACTAGGTCGACTGATCCCGCGGGATCTACCTGTGTGGGACCAGTTTACTAAACACCCGCGAAAACTACCTCAATAAACAAAACAATAAAGAAAGAAAGATAGATTTAATAAAAAAAATGTGAATTAAAGCATTTAAACATTTGTATGTTCATACAAATTATCAAAATAAAAACCTACTAATACTCATCCATCTTATTGAGGTTTCATCGTGGATCCGTTTTTGCTACATTGAGAATTAAATCGAATTGCGAATTAAATAAAAATGTTTTAAATACCTACATATATATTTATTCGAATCCTAATTATGCAATGCATAAAAAAAATGTATCGTAAACCGATACATTTTTTTTTATATTTGTAATATAATTAAATAAATGAAAAGAAACGAAGGGTTGGGGGTCGCCAAATATTTTTTCATACTATGGAGGTCTTGAAAAAGGTTGAAAAACACTTCTCTAGACCAATGAAACAATAATAAGGTTAGGGGTAACGAGCCAAAAGGAGGTAACAATAATTTTATTAGTTCATTTAATTTCAAAATCAAAATTGTTAACCCAAATAGGTTGGTAAAGTTATAATTAGGATATTAATTCTGTTTTAAACAAAGTTAGACTGGAATGAAAAGTGTTACCCGGTTCTAAAATTTAATTGTGTTACCAATTATTTTTGATTTGATTTAGTGGAGTTTTAGGCGTTATCGTAATATCGGCTGTAAATTATAAAATAGAGATGGACGGGTTACCCATGTTATCTATAGCCAGTTATTTCCTTGGCCTTGCCAAAAGCAGCTTAGCCTCATCACTCGATTTACTAAAGTATTGAATCACAAGTCTTGATTTAATCTTGTCTTCTTCTTCTTAGCGTGTCGATGGCAATCTAAATTGAGTCGACCCGGAACTGAGCTACTAGTGTGGCGCTTTCGGTAGCGTCCATCAGTTCCTGTAGTGAACAAACAACAGGACACGCAGGACATGATAATAAGTGCCCCATCGTTTGTGGAACAGCACCACGTTACACTCCAGGGCAATCATTCATTAAATCTTGTTCAAATAAATTAAATTGTGGAAGTTTGCTCAATTTTGTAAATGTTTACTCCATTCAGGATGCTTCAATAAACCTTTAGTATCTACCGTTCCAAATTTCAATAGGTAAGCTACTAATTAGCTTATCGTGTATTAAGATAATATGCTTTGTTGTTACACTGTGTGTATTAGCATACGTAATGGATTCTAGATCAATATTTCCTCAATTATCTAAATTAACATAATCTTGTTCCGTTAAATATTAAGGTTCGCTTCCCTTTGAGTTTGTTTGAATTAAATTACATTTTTTTTACAAACGTTGTACCTACTACACAAAATACGGAACTAAAAATAAACAACTCTTTACCCGTTATAAACAAGCAACTACTTCATCTTAGTCACTCTAAAGGATTTATTCTAAGGATTTTGTAGTGGTACAAAATGATCTAACACCCAAGTTCAACGACTATTACTGCTAAACTAATAAAGTTATCTTAACCGCTATAGTTTTTCTTCAAAGTTCATAAAATGCACTATCATCATGATTTTTTCTAGATTTTTCAAGACTTCAGTTTAGCTTTTAGAGGGGGGGAACGTCCTACTGGAACAAAAATTTGCACTTTAAAGTTTAATATTTCGTAGATGGAGCATTAAATCGAAAAATAGTGCCAGAAACTCCTAAGTCATTCTAAAATACCTATTCAACGATACCCCAGACGATGGGGTAGACGTCGAAAAAAAAATTCGTCCCCACTTCACATGTAGGGGAGCTACTCTAAAATTTTTTTTTCCAAATTTTATTTTACCTTTTAGTCGGCGTAATTGATAAACACACCTCTACAAAATTACAGCTCTCTAGTTCGAAGCTATAAGGGTTCCTTGTTAGGATTACGGAACCCTAAAAAAATACGAACTGCAATCTGTTATTATTACTGCAGAAACTTTTTATTAACGTTGGTACAAAATTACAAAGGGAGGAAAAGAAAAATGTCGTCACTAATGACGCGAAAAAATTAAGTGTTTCTTTGTGCGTTCTGCGAATCGCGGATCATTACGTATCAGGGCTTAACAGCTCGCTGCGCTGTCCCGACTCCTGGCGCGACGACGGCGAGTTCGCCATTAATTGAACATAATTATTTATAAAATAAATGGCACCTCCCACGCTTTGGACTCACGGATTATATTATATTGTGTAGGTACAGTCAAAGACCATAACTCCAGTAACCGGCTGCCCTGCCAATCCAATACACTGTAACTTTTGAAAACCACATGTGAGATTTTTGACGATATATGTTTTTAACAAATTATTGCTTTTTTAAATGATTACTGTTAAATATAATATTATTTTATGCATTCTATAGCAGGTGTGTCGGCTGTCCGTATGGTGTCGGACGTAAAGAATAACACCATCCCATATCTTCCCGTGGGTGTCGTAAGAGGAATTTACCAGGAATTTACTAAGGGATTTACCAGAGAATGGGCAGCAGCGCTCTCTGTGTCTTGTGTAAGAACCGCACTCACTGCGATCGCCAACCCGCCTGCCAAGCGTGGCGATTATGGCAAAACCCCCCCAAATGAATAGCGCATCACAAAAATTGCCCCTAGTGCCCGGCAGCCCGTCTACCCTCGACTACGGCAGCGGTCGAGGCTACGGCGTGGCAAGGGGTGCGAAGAATCTCCGGAAGGGATCCGGCTGCCAATACCGACGACTAGACCTGGCAACATATAACACGCGCACACTCCGGACCGACGAGAAGATAGCGGAACTCGAAGAGGAATTGAGCAGGCTGCGATGGAGTATTGTGGGATTATCTGAAGTCCGAAGAGAGGGGGAGGACACGATAATCCTGAAATCCGGCATTCTGCTCTATTTCTGCGAGGGTGACCGGCAATCCCAGGGTGGTGTTGGGTTTATCGTCCACAAGTCCCTTGTGAACAACGTGGTGAAGATCGAGAGTGTGTCGACCAGGGTGGCGTACCTTATACTCAGAATATCCTCAAGATATTCGCTGAAGGTCATACAGGTCTACGCCCCAACCTCGGCACACCCCGACGACGAAGTGGAGACCATGTATGAGGATATCTCTAAAGCCATGCATGGTTCCAAAACTCACTTCACAGTTGTCATGGGGGACTTCAACGCGAAACTGGGCAAACGAGACGGCGATGAGCTGCAAGTGGGGCAATTTGGAGTTGGACGTCGGAATCGCCGGGGTCACCAACTGGCTAGTTTTATGGAGACGGAGGGCCTCTATATGATGAACTCCTTCTTCAGAAAGCGTGAGCACAGGAAGTGGACCTGGCAGAGCCCCGATGGTGCAACTAGAAATGAGATCGACTTCATCATGTCAACCAAGAAGCAAATGTTCAATGATGTCTCTGTGATCAATTCGGTGAAAACCGGGAGCGATCACCGCATGGTAAGAGGCACATTGAACATCAATATCAAGCTTGAAAGGTATCGACTGATGAAGTCTACGCTCCGTCCAGCACAGATCCAAATCCAAAACCCCGAGAGCTTTCAGCTTGAACTCCACAACCGTTTCGAGTGCCTAGGAAGCTCAGTGGACGAGTACAACGATGGGTTCGTGGAAACTGTCCATACGACCGGGTCTAAGTTCTTCAAGGCGCGTCGTACAGATCAGAACAAGAGGCTCTCCGATCACACTCTCAAGCTCATGAAGGAGCGGCGTGAGATGATCCTGCAGTCTTCAGACGAGGCGTGTGAATATCGGCAGCTCAATAGACGGATCTCTAAATCCTTGAAGAGCGACCTCCGCCGCTTTAATACCGAGCGTATTAAAGACGCGATTGAGCGGAATAAATGCTCCAAGGTATTTGCAAGAGATCTGGCTATTGGGCAGAGCCAGCTCACGAAACTGAAGACCGACGATGGTAGGATCTTATCCGCCAAACCGGAGCTTCTGAGGGAGATCGAGAGCTTCTATGGACAGTTGTACACGTCAACTAGCAAACCCGTCGTAGATCTAGCAAACGACCCAAGAGCTAGACTGACCCGACACTATACTGAAGACATTCCGGACGTCAGCCTGTACGAGATTAGGATGGCTCTGAAGCAGCTCAAAAACAACAAGGCACCGGGTGATGACGGAATTACGGCCGAACTCCTGAAGGCGGGTGGAAAACCGGTACTTAAGGCCCTTCAGAAGCTGTTTAATTCCGTCATACTTGAGGGAAAAACGCCACAGGCATGGTGCAGGGGTGTGGTGGTGCTCTTCTTCAAAAAGGGTGACAATGCCCGGTTGAAGAATTATAGGCCCATCTCACTTCTAAGCCATGTCTACAAGTTGTTTTCTAGAGTCATCACGAATCGTCTCGCGCGCAGGTTTGACGATTTCCAGCCACCCGAACAAGCCGGTTTCCGAAAAGGCTATAGCACCGTAGACCACATACATACGCTGCGGCAAGTTATACAGAAGACCGAAGAGTATAACCTGCCTCTCTGTTTAGCGTTTGTGGACTACGAGAAAGCCTTCGATTCGATCGAGACCTGGGCTGTACTGCAGTCTCTCCAACGGTGCCAAATCGACTATCGGTACATCGAGGTGTTGAAGTGTTTGTACAAAAAACGCCACCATATCAGTCCGACTTCAAGACCAAGTCTCAGAACCTATCCTCCTGCAGCGAGGTGTGAGACAGGGAGACGTCATATCTCCGAAACTGTTTACTGCTGCACTGGAGGATGTCTTCAAGGTTCTGGACTGGAGAGGGCTAGGCATCAACGTCAATGGCGAGTACATCACTCACCTTCGGTTTGCCGACGACATAGTGGTCATGGCTGAGACCATGGAGGACCTCAGTACAATGCTCGATGACCTCAGTAGAGCTTCCGGAAGAGTGGGTCTTAAAATGAACATGGACAAAACCAAGGTCATGTTGAATGCCCATGTCACACCCACTCCTATCAAGATCGGAGACTCTACACTCGAAGTTGTAGACGATTATGTGTACCTGGGACAAACGGTCCAGTTAGGTAGGTCTAACTTCGAGAAAGAGGTCAATCGTCGAATCCGACTCGGCTGGGCAGCGTTCGGGAAGTTGCGCGGTATCTTCTCGTCCAACCTACCGCAGTGTCTCAAGACGAAAGTCTATGACCAGTGTGTGTTGCCAGTGATTACATACGGGACCGAAACGTGGTCGCTTACAATGGGCCTCATCAGAAGGCTTAAAGTCACCCAAAGGGCAATGGAGAGGGCTATGCTCGGAGTTTCCTTGCGCGATCGAATCAGAAATGAAGACATCCGCAAGAGAACCAAGGTTACCGACGTAGCCCGAAGAATTGCCAAACTTAAGTGGCAGTGGGCAGGGCACATTGCTCGCAGAACGGATGGCCGATGGGGCCGAAAAGTTCTGGAGTGGCGACCGCGAACCGGAAGACGTTGCGTTGGAAGGCCTCCCACTAGGTGGACCGATGACCTGGTGAAGGCTGCGGGAATCCGCTGGATGCGAGTCGCACGGGACCGTTCAATGTGGCGACACTTGGGGGAGGCCTATGTCCAGCAGTGGACGTCTTTCGGCTGAAATGATGATGAATGATGATGATAGCAGGTGTGTATCTCTAACTACATAGCCAAGTTTTATAAATTTAGTAAAAATAAAAGATATTTCCACTAACTTGTATTGAAAAGACAGAGTTGCCTAGTTTAAGTACAACTATAACAAAGCAAAACACTGTAAAACCAATTACAGTGTTTATGCCTAGTATAAACGTAGGTAACTTATTACGCGATAACACTGTATCCAATGATACAGTGTTTTAAAAAGATCAATAATTATATTATATAAACATATGTATTGAGTGCAGGCTTTTAAGTAAGTCCATTATTGTTAAGCTAAAATCGTATTCATCTTCATCATCATTTCAGCCGAAAGGCGTCTACTGCTGGACATAGGCCTCCCTCAAGTGTCGCCACATTGTTCCGTGAGACTCGCATCCAGCGGATTCCCGCAACATTCACCAGGTCACCGCTCCACCTAGTGGGAGGCCTTCCAACGCAACATCTTCCGGTTCGCGGTCGCCACTACAGAACTTTTTGACTCCATCGGCCATCCGTTCTGCGAGCAATATGCCCTGCCCACTGCCACTTAAGTTTGGCAATTCTGCGGGCTACGTCGCAAACCTAGGTTCTCTTTCGGATGTCTTCTTTTCTGATTCGATCACGCAAGGAAACTCCGAGCATAGCCCTCTCCATTGCCCTTTGGGCGACTTCAAGCCTTCTGATGAGGCCCTTTGTGAACGACCACGTCTCGGTCCCGTATCTAATCACTGGCAACACACACTGGACTTTTGTCTTGAGACACTGCGGTAAGTTGGACGAGAAGAAGTACGCAACTTTCCGAACGCTGCCCAGCCGAGTCGGATTCGACGATTGACAGAGGAGGTTCTCGAAGTTAGATCTACCTAACTGGACCGTTTACCGTCCGTACCGTTTACCGTCCCAGGTACACAGGATCGTCTACAGCTTCGAGTGTAGAGTCTCCGATCTTGAAAGGAGTGGGTGTTTCTCGTAGTCCACAAACGCTAAACAGAGAGGCAGGTTATATATTATTATACTCTTCGGTTTTCTGTATAACCTGCCGCAGCGTATGTATGTGATCTACAGCTTCTGAAGGGCCTTAAGTACCGGTTTTCCACCCGCCTTCAGGATTCCGGCCGTAATTCCGTCATCACCCGGTCTTGTTGTTTTTACAAAACAAAACCAAGGTCATATTTAATGCCCATGTAACACCCACTCCTATCAAGATCGGAGACTACACTCGAAGCTGTAGACGATTATGTGTACCTGAGTCAGACGGTCCAGTTAGATAGGTCGTAGGTCTAACTTCAAGAAAGAGGTCAATCGTCGAATCCGACTCGGCTGGGCAGCGTTTGGGAAGTTGCTCGGTATCTATATCTATCGTCCAACTTACTGCAGTGTCTCAAGACAAAAGTCTATAGCCAGTGTATATTGCCAGTGATTACATACGGGACCGAAACATGGTCGCTCACAATGGGCCTCATCAGAAGGCTATGCTCGGGGTTTCCCTGCGTGATCAAGTCAGAAATGAAGACATCCGCAAGACAGCCAAGGTTACTGACGTAGCCCAAAGAATTGAAAAACTTAAGTGGCAGTCGGCATTGCTCGTAGAACGGATGGCCGATGGGACCGAAAAGTTCTGGAGTGGCGACAGCGAACCAGAAGACGTTGCGTTGGAAGGCGTCCCACTAGGTGGACCTATGACCTGGTGAAGGTTGCGGGAATCCGCTGGATGCGAGTCGCCCAGGACCGGTCAATGTGGCGACACTTGGGGGGAGGTCTATGTCCAGCAGTGGAAGCTTTTCGGCTGAAATGATGATGATGATGAAAATTACTGGTGTCACTGCGCGTCACACGTAAACTGAACCGTCTTCAAACTTGCCGAAATGGCCGGGGGCCTAGAATAACCAAAGAAAGAGCGAGGTAACAATAATGTTGTCAGATCATAGTACGCTGGTGGGACGGTCTCAACGCGCGAGTTACGCGTCGGTTCAAAACACTGTATCTTCAACAACACTCGAAGTTTGTTACGGCAAAATACTGTAAGCTTTTTTACAGTTTTTTGGCATGTTTAAACCATAACTTGAACGTAATACAGTGTTTTTTTGGTTGCCTTATCTTGCCAAATATACATTGTAATGAAAAAAATGTTGGTCACGGGTACTAAACAGACTTCAAGAAATTGATTGGGCGTTGTTAAGCTAAAACACTGTAAGTCGACTTACAGTCTTTTGGATTGGCACGGCAGCGTCTCAATGTTCATAATATTCGCCCGCACGGTTCTGCACATGTATCACATTGAGTGTGTGATGTTTGCGTTGAAAACACGTCATACAATTAACTACGAGAAGACGACGTTAGATCGGATGCATGTGGTCAACTTTTTAAACAATATCACTCGTTTTCTTTTTATTTAATCATTAGCGTCCGCGCCGAGCCGATACAATGATTTTATCCGTAACAGCTTCAAACGACCGATAGGTATGATCAAAGGGCCGTTATACCTATAACTTACTTACGTATGACTGTTGGTTAATGTGCCTTCTTCCATAGCTATCGGTGTTGCTTTAAGAATGTCTAACAAAGAATATCCTATCTGTGTCACTTACCTGTCACTTGATTCATAAAAAAATCATAGAAAGCTTTTCTGTGACGTGTTTCTAACCGTCAGTAAGCAAAATGTCAAACAGACAGAGATAGCAACCTACCGAAACCTGCTAGTAAGTTATTGAAAATGGCCGTTACATAAATATCCATTACTCAAATTTATAAACATTATGTACAGACTACAACTAAAAGTATACTATGTAAATTATAAAAATAAGACTAAAAGACTACTATTAATGTTGAAAATTTGATAAGATTTGATGAGTAATGGCAAAATTGATTGCTACTGGACTTCTGGGCTGGCAGTCTCGACAGAATTATCGACAAAATCGCTAACTTTCGATTGCAAATTACTAACGAATAAACTCGGTTGCAATGATGATGCTTGCGAGAAACGCATCTCGGATGTAGAGACTTGCGTTACTCGCAAGCATCATCATTGCAACCGAATTTTTTCAATGTTGTTTTAGCGATTGAAAGTTAACGATAATGTCGTTAACTATGTCGATTGTCGAGTATACCCTGACCGCGACCGTACTTATTTGGTTTCATAAGCCAAAGTCCAAACGTGGTGATTATGCCTATGGGGTTTTATTATTCCTACCTAACCCACGTTTTCCTCAAAAAGGGAAATTAACTACAGCAAATTTATTTCTGTTCATTAGAGGTCGACTCATTTCTACACTAACACTTTTACTACTGATTTATACCTTTTTCATACGTGGGACGAGTTGCAGAACGAAAATATTACGTATTTTGATTTTCATCAACTCGTCCCAAATGGGCCGTAGGCTTGTGGGACGAGTTGATGAACGACTCGAAATTAGATTATTAGCTGCTTTGTTTTTCAAAGTTAAATGTATAAATGCTGTGTCCCGCGGTTTTACCCGCTGCTCAGGTTCTGTAGTTCAAGAGATTAGCGAGTTCAAGCAGCCATACTAACTCTTCAGTTTCATTAAACTTGTATTATTAACAAAAACCAATCCATTCCAAATCAAGATAACATTGAAAACGAGGTCTGTATTAGCAGCTGGCCAAATCTAGTGGTGCACTGCGAAACATACATAATATGATTGACAGCTAAATACCAATTAACAACCCTATAGTAAGTAGATACATAGTTGTCTATTGAGTGTAGCAACTGTTGGATGAGGCTTACTTGTGAATGACAAGGGTTTAACAGTTGACTGTCGCTTTCAGGATGATAAACGATGATGATGATTTTGCATTCAAAACAAGTACAAGATTATACTGCGAAAATGGACATTTTGGGCCTTCCTGGTCCATTTTAACAACGTAGATATATTTATCACCAACTTCGTATTTTCTTAGAATAAAGAAAATACACTGGCCTGCAAAAATAAGTATCACACTTTTAAAATTAAATTTTTTTCAAAACTCTATAGAAGTTAGAAGTTAAAAATAAAAAATCGTTTTGTAGCAATTTTTATCAGCTTTATATTAGTTTTTATGTACAAAATTAAACTCTTTTTCAATTCCTTTTTGCTTCGAGAGTATATCTTGTGCACTTAAAAAGTTATTGCAATTTTAAAAGTGTGATACTTATTTTTGCAGGCCAGTGTATTTCCTTTTTTTACATGGTAATTTATTTTACCCATTTTATGATCAGCTTCCTTCCTGGATTTATAAGTATAGTTTGGATTAAAGATGTAGAGGGTCTTTTATGGGATTCGAGGAGATGTTTGCAGTCCTTTCTAAACAAACTGATGGATGTTATAGTTACTTACTGAGGCCGATTACTATAGCTTTTTGATGGCGAATATATTTCAATTTGATGGACATTTTTTGAAAAGGTTCTCACTCCTCAGAATATCATCCCAAGAATAATGTAATAGTAGAGGAAGACCAAAAAGACGATGGATCGGATAAACTGTGGAAGGATGGATGGCTAGTAGAATAGTATCGAACAAGAAGACATCAATAAAATAATAAAAATATTTTTTTCTTTTACTTATATTTTAAAGCGTGGAACTTCAGCATTATTCTGAACCGAATGTTTCGTCTCGTAGGTAAAGTCTCGTCTAGTGTAGAGGTGCCTGCTCTTCATTTACTTTACCTACACCGAGATACTATACATTTTTAATTTAATCTAGTCTGTATCTCACAGAATTGCCATCAATTTCTCCCAAGAGATCTAAAACTAAACGAACAAAACATTTACCAAACATTCTATTAGTATTCTTACACGATTATATTGAATAGCTGACGTCCCGCGGTTTCACCCGAGTAGTTCCCGTTCCCGTAGGAGTATGGGGACAAAATATAGCCTATGTCACTCAGGGTGAATGTAGCTTTCTAATGGTGAAAGAATTCTTGAAATCGGTTCATTACTTCCCAAGATTACCCCCTACATACAAACATACAAACATAATGTTACCTCTTTATAATATTATATATATATATATATATATTAAAGTATAGATAGCGACGTAAATGGTGCGTATATATTAGCCACTCCCTCCACTACTAGCTATTAGGTCGTGACGGGACTAAATGCATAATGTAAATCCGCAATTACCAACACAAAGTGCCAAAACATTTTGCAGTTACTGTTTCTTGCCAAATAAGTCTTTGAGGAACGGGGTTTAGTGAAATTGAACTGTCAGCTGAATTTATTAGACGTCAAGGGATACACCTGAATGTACCTTTCGCTTCGGACCGTTGTTTGCCACAGTGAGATTGATTTCGCCATGTTCCAAACTATTAGGTTGGGTTGCTGATGTGGAATTATGTATTGTGTGGTTGTTAGTGAATTGATTTATGTCTGAGTTAAGTAAGATGTAATGCCTCTTATTGATGGGATGGTTTATTATAATGTTATAACAATATACATTATAGAGACAAATATGGGGTGGAAAGATCAAAACCGATTCGTGAAAAAAAAAACCCATGCAACAGTAGACAAAGTATTTAGTTTTTTTTTTTTTTTATGTCTTTTATATTCTTTAGTTTCGTACAATCACCTCCTTGACGGACGCAGATTACTAAATCGTCACCATGTATTATAAAATAGTTCCTCTAACTAAAGAAATTAGTTATTTATTTTTAAATTGAGTTATTTATTTTTAAATTGAGTTATTTATTTTTAAATTGAGTTATTTATTTTTAAATTGAGTTATTTATTTTTAAATTGAGTTATTTATTTTTAAATTGAGTTATTTATTTTTAAATTGAGTTATTTATTTTTAAATTGAGTTATTTATTTTTAAATTGAGTTATTTATTTTTAAATTGAGTTATTTATTTTTAAATTGAGTTATTTATTTTTAAATTGAGTTTTTTTATTTTTCTTGGAAATCGTAACCTCGCAACCTTTTGCGACTTACAAGTGCACCCATATAACTTACCTTGACAACTAATAGGGGTAAGGTAGCGTGTTTTATTGCTCAGTTAATTAGAAATAGTACCTAAGTCGGTTTCAATTTAAAAAGAGAATGCGGTAAAAAAATGGTAAACTTTTTCTTCTTGGCCTAAAAAACATGATATAATACAAACACACAAACATGTTTTAAGCTTTCACGGTTTAAGAACGAAAATACCGAAACCCTGATACATGCTCCCGATAATATGTCCGAATCCGGTCGCCGAGTCCGGGATCTAAAATATCCCGTAAGTGACAGTATAGTTTTATGATTATAATAATTTTTACACAAACATATCAGAGTCATCCAATTCAGATATTTATGCACTATACGAGCTCAGGGGCCCGCAACAAACAATAAAAAAATATTGTTTATAAGGGTAGATCATGGCCTCTTAGAGAACTCATGCTCTATATCATATTTTTCACCAAAATAACCTATTTACATTGTTAACACACAAATGTTAGGTAATGTTATTATGGTTTAATTATGTAAACTTGACGTTCACCCACAAAATAATTAAAGAAGACATTTAATTTCCTGTTTCGTAGTAAATGTTAATTTAAATGCTTCTCTACTGAAACAAACCTTAATTTGGTACGAAAATAGATATCTTGAACCATTATCGCACAATTTATTCGAGCGAACAAAAGTGAATATTGTTATCTACCTAAGGTCTATATAAATTGAGATTTGAGATCAAGCTCCTTGCCTAGGGCATCCATTGACCCTTTTTGGAAACTCTCTCGTGTAAATAAAGTTTAACAAAACGAAATTAAAAGCTTTTTAAAGTAGGTATTTGGCAACATATATGTAACACACAACTCGTATGTACTCGTAATGTAAATAGACCTGCAAGCATTTACGAAAAATGGAATTGTATATTACCTTCGAATAGCACTTCGAATACTTGTTTAAAGGATTTGAATATCAATGTTGGTGTCTTATATTCTTAAGGATTATTCCCACCAAAGGACTCGCATCGCATTGGATTGGAACGGATTTTGCAATATTTAAACGATATTAAATCGTGTACACAGTATTTAACAACTATATTACTAAGCCGCGCACATAGCGTGACCGCGGGTGCCTTTCGCGACATGCGATCGTAGCTGAAAGTATGCTGCGTCTTTCGTACGGTAGGAATGAAAATATTTGACTAGGCGCAAAAACAGATAGGTACGTTCGCAAGTGACGGTACGGAGCGGATCGTATGCGTCGAGATCCTGACGGACGCGATTGGTTGTCGCCGCATCCGTTCGTATCCTTTCCGATCCGATACGATGCGAGCCGTTTTGTGGAAATCATCCTTTTCTCCTTTTTATCACTTATTTGGATAAGTATTCAAATAAAAATCCACTTTTTTGTGCGATATTTGTGTGCAGCATTAATAACTGAATATGCCGCTCAAATGTTTTTGTTTCAGAAATATGTTAAAAAAGATATGACGTCGATACTCGTACTAACTTATTCAAGTCATCATCATCAGTTATCATAATTTCGCAATTAACGTAGCCGTTGCAATTAATTTTAGTTTTGTTATCTAACAAATGCATATTTATTGAATACGTGAATTTACTGAAGCTCTGATGAGCTGTCTTGTTATTATTTTAGACTTATGACTAACTAATAAATACATTACTAATAAACGAAATTGGAGATTAAATCAAATTCGAATGAAAAAAATTTTGGTATGTTTTGGCACTCAGTTCAACAAAAAGAGACTATTAATTTAAAAACAAAAACAAAATACGTAATTGATAAAGTTAGAATCATACAGCTTTAGTAACTTACCGGTTAGAAAAATCGATCACTGTCCCAAACAAATTAAAAAGTGGACTCGTTGATTTGATTGAATTATTTGGTTCAAAAAAATTAAATTAAACTTTTTTTGTTGTTGTTGTTCATGCTATGAAACATTTTTTGAATTTCTAACAAATGTTTGGGAAATAACCGCTCTGAATTTTTCACATCAAGTTACTGGTTGTTTTTATTTAGCCTATTCTGGCTTGACAAAG
This sequence comes from Xestia xanthographa, assembly GCA_905147715.2. Lineage (NCBI taxonomy): Eukaryota > Metazoa > Arthropoda > Insecta > Lepidoptera > Noctuidae > Xestia > Xestia xanthographa. The sequence goes on along the minus strand of LR990642.1, from coordinate 21,317,488 downwards.
GCCTTTTCAATTTCCTCTATAGTTTTCCTTCACCAAGCATCATCTGCCTAGTTTTTTCCCAACTATGTTGGGGTCGGCTTCCAGTCTAACATGATGCAGCTGAATACCAGTATTTTACCTGGAGCGACTGCCTATCTGAACTCCACAACCCAGTTAGTACTGGATACCCCTTGGTAAAACTGGTTGTCAGACTTGGGGACTCGGGGCCACTGACTACCTGTAACGGCTGTCAAAGATCTACAAATGCTATCCAAAACCAACGGCTTAACGTGCTTTCCGAGGCATGGAGGAAACTCGCGAGATAATGGGTGGTCAACCCTCCACGGACAAACCTAGGCATGCGCGGCTTAACCTTAAGAATGTGGAACGACCCGACCGGCAGATATTAATAATCCACATGCTTTCACCAAGTACCCACTCCATACAAATTCAGTTGAGTGGTATCTGCGTAAATATAATAGTTTTGCAACTTTGTATATATACGTCCCTGGTAGATTTACGCTCCGTTCGTTTAAGGACCATTTGACCTTCCCCTTATACTGTACGACTCAAACTGACCTAATTTGGAGACTGTAGTGGCTACAGAAAAACTTCTTATAATAATAATTGGGAATCTTTTCCGAGTTGTGTTATACAAATTCGATCATCATTATGCTCCAGGAGTTACTTTTGCTTATAGGTTAAATTAATTTCCGGTGAGATTGTGTATTTTCTTTCGTTTTGTTATTTTGGTGGCTGATATAAATTATTCAATTTGTTTATACGAATTCATTTGATTACTCTACTAATTTATTTTGTTACTCGTTTATAGACGCGAGTTACATGTAGGCCCCAACACTCATCTAGCGGGTAGCGACGAATATAACGTTAAAGATATCGAAATTATAAAAAAGACTGTAGGAAACCTAGAAATTAAGATGGGTTGCCAAGTTTAAATGACAAAATTACTCTTCAAGAAAGTAGATTATTCAGAAGAGTGCCTAAATCTGTGCTGAATAATGAAGGCAACTTGAGATTCACATTACTACCACGACTCTTGGATTACCTACCGTTCTGCGTAACAATTTGATCCTCTAACGAATTCACGTACTTCAGTTACTGGTATCGAAAAGCATTTCATTTGTACAAATCGATTTATTCGCTTACTGTTTAAATTACATTTACATAATGTCGAAACTATTTCAGGTTTGGTGTTTACCGCATCATTTATTTTATGACTGAATTTACATATTTCATGCTGTTTCGGGTGTTAAGGAGGGGTACATACATAAATTAACGCTTATGACGCTTAATGGGGTGAGCACAGCTGTAAATAGTGCCAAATACTACTTGAAGTCACGCCTGCTGTGCATTTCATAATGTGTGTGTGCTTTGGCACGCAATCTCTGATGAAGTCGACTTTACGGGTAGGAATTATCGTAATTGTCATTCTGCGGCTCTATGTGCTTTAATAATAAGAAAATTGTTCATGTCAAGTTTTGTTTGCTTCTATTGTGACGCTCAAAATTTTTAAAAGTATAAAGTGTAGGTCTCCATCTACGTCTAATATATACTAACATTGTAAAGGGGAAAGATTTTGTTTTTTTGCATGTCTGTAACGGATAAACTCAAAAACTACTGGACCGATTTTAACCATTTTCTTTTTCACCAATAGTAAACTAAATTATCAGATAATAACATAGGCTATAAATTATATTAATATCATACAAATTAGCCAAGCTATCACAAGTTTTGCTGACGACATCGCGGGTGAAGTGCTATTAAGAAACTAGATTTTTTTTAGCCTTATTTAGCCTAATAGAGAAACTAGATTTTTTAATGATATTGTGACCTAACATCAGAAGTGCATGAAACTTCAATTAACTTTGGTGGGCACTGTATCTTGCCTTTAGAGAAAGTCTTGAAGATTTATAAACTCAATGGAGAAACCGAAATATATTTGACTCCAGGAAGTACCTACTACCTACATACTTTTCCACTTTTCTTTGTGTTTTTTAGAGATATTCTGCCTCTATTTTTCCTTGTTGCGTTGACATACGAAAAAGCCTGCTATGTAAATGCGAACTTCGATAAAAACGCTATAAATAAATCTATACTAATATTATAAAGAGGAAAACTTTGTTTGTTTGTTTGTTTGTAATGAATAGGCTCAAAAACTACTGGACCGATTTAAAAAATTCTTTCACCAATCGAAAGCTACATTATCCACGAGTAACATAGGCTATATTTTATCCCCGTACTCCCACGGGAACGGGAACTACGCGGGTTAAACCGCGGGAAGTCAGCTAGTATACCATAAAGTAAAATAGCTATAGGGTTATGCATGTGGGAAATGTTATAAAATAAAGATTTTGCACTCACGTTCCCTTATAATGTGGCACTTTTTGTAGAAAGCACCTCTTATTTTTGGATAATGCCCTAACACATTGACCCCGTTATCATAAAAATATCAACTCAACTTTGATATTTGAATTGTAGAAGGTGACTGTGTACTCGTTCTGCCACCTTTATAATATTATGGACCTACACTTATTTTATAGAAAGTAGGTATAGTGGGGCTTTAGGTGTATAGGTATGGAAATAAAAATAAATACTAAATACAGATGGAAATACTTTAATAAAATTTGTTTTATCAAAGTAGTAGTAGGCCGTGTGGTATCCGGCAGAGTAGAATAGAACCAACCCATTACACTCACGGGTGTCGTACTTATAAGGCGACTAATGTCTGTGGCAGAACACCTTGCGCCTCCGTAGACCAGAGAATGGGCAGCAGCGTTTTCTGTTAGTCTTTCATCACTGCGATCTCCAATCCGCCTGCAAAGCGTGGAGATTACGGCAAATTCCTCCCATCATGGGAGAGGCTTATGTCCAGCAGTGGACGTTATGGGCTGGGGTAGTAGTTGTAGTAAAGTAGTAGTAGTAGTAGTTTTGCTTAGGTTTCATTCTGCAGCTTTGGAAACGGATGCACTGCTCCCGCAAAAATAAGCTCATGCAGGAAAGCAAGAAAAGAAGAAGGACATCAGTTGTTAGTTACTATCAAACTTATAAAAAATTCTAACTTTGTCACTTAAATGGAGTTACCTATGTCGTCGAACACGGCCTGGGTTTTCAATGCGACACCGTCTAGTCTAGAATGAGCAATTAAATAAGAACTCATTTTTATAGTAAAGGTCTTAATCTACACAGAAGTTGCTATAATTTCCGCGCGTATTTTCTCTGTGTTTCAGCCGATGACAGAAAGAATCGGCCAAGCAAGAGTCGGACTCGCACATAAAGGGGTACACCTTAATATGTAATTATTAAGATCGAACAAAACCGAGGTTAGAGGGTTTATGGTGAACAATTTTTGCTCTATGTTAAATAAATAAACATTTTATTTCTCAAACACTGTTTTAAGCTTTCACGGTTGATAACTATACTTAAAATGTCACTAACGGGATATCTTCCGTGATTATTTATTATTTTGAGCTCCCAATAAAAAGGAGGGAGGAGGGAGCTCAAAATAATAAATAATCACGGAAGATATCCCGTTAGTGACATTTTAAATATTTTATTTCTCTTCTACAAAGGTGCCTTAAAAACATGAACATGAGATAAATCCTTTGGGGAGACTGGAATCTGCACTAGGAAAACCCTGTCACACAGATTACCATGCCCACCAAAAACACTAGGTACATGAGCTAAACGTGAGTTTTATAATGCAAAAAAGCATATGATTCACTGCAATAAACAAAACCAGAAAAATATATGATATTCTTCAGGATATATGCTAGTGTTTTGAAAACATGATACAACTAACTTTATTCAATAGAAAAAAATCACGAACTTATCTCTAAAAAAATCTTTTATCGAGTAATAACCATACTAAAATAGATGCGATCATTCTGATTTTTTGGCAAATAATTCTACAAGCAACATATTAGTATCATAGTGTTTTACTTTTTAGTCCAATCAATAGATTTTTTGTAAATCGCAAAAAAACACTCATTTCGCACTATTCGGCCCGCAGTGACTGACGTAACAACCATTTTGTAGTGCAAGCAGATTAGAACCTTATTCTAATAGTATTTCAAACGAAGTTTGAACCACCACAAATAGAGTTACTAATTTAGCTCCTGTCTAAGGCGCGAATTACACAGAAAAGGCATACGGTGAAGACGCGGCGCAGGCGCAGAGCAGGCGTGGAACAGATAAGGCACGGACGCGATTTAAATTATATCAAAGAGGCGAAGAGACGCCGCAACTAGTCATTATACAGGCTGACTTTATCGTGATAGAATGTCTTCCTCTTCAGACGACGAAGATGCGCTTGCTTTGCTGCAACTCATTAACGTGCAGAGACACCGAAGATATTGGGTGCACCCTGTGTGGAAAATGTCACAAGAGCATAGATATTTTAAAATAATGGAAAAATTATGCGAATATCCTGATTATTTTCTGTATTTCGTTTACAGTGTATAAAATGTCACTAGAATGTTTCCACATTCTATTGTCGAAAGTAAAACACGGTCTTCATTTTTCTGCACCTACTGTGTAAACATAAGTCGTGCTGCTTGCACGCCTCTCCAGTCGCGCTTGCTAGCGACGCGGAACAGGCGACGAAACGACGTGCCTGCGCCACGCCGCTTGAGTATAATTCACATCGTGTCGCCTACCTACATTTTGTATTGAAACGTTTTGAAGCGGCAAGATGCCTGCGCCGCGCCTTCGCCTTACGCCGTTTCTGTATAATTCGCGCCTTAAATGATAACAAATTGTGTTCGATAAAATGTTGTTTTTATTAAATTGTGTTTATAGTGGACATATTAATACACACTCTGAGAAAAAATGATGTGCCTATCTATTACGGTTCAAAAGATATACCCCTGTGACAGATAGACAGAAAGCGGAACTTTAGTAATAGGGTCCCGTGTGCACCCTTTGGGTACGGAAGCCTAAAAAAGTAATTTTCGTCACGCAAACTTTTAAAACCCGCTGAACTGTGCAAGACCTCTATCAAACCAAATACAATAAAATGCCATTTATCTACGTTAGAAAAAGGGTCGCGACATCCCTGATCGAGTAACATCAACCTGATTGCAAACCTATTGCTCAAATCTTTTGTTTAACCCCTGGGGTGATAGGTAATGCGTTTGGGATCTCTAACGGGTTAAACGAAGATCACCTTGTGGGTTTTGGAGGAATTTGTATTTAGATTCATCCGCATTATGTATTCAGCGTTCGTGGTCAACTGTTTGTTTCGTATTTGGTTTCGACTGTCAAGCTCAAGTAATGTAGACAAGAATACTCCATTAGCGAATGGTCTGACTTTGTGCTGCTGAATTGAATTTTCAATTTTTCACAGATGTGAAGACAGTTTTATAAGATTACTAGCTGATGCCTACGGCCGAGGCTTTGCCCGCCCGCAAATTATATACTAAAACCTTCCTCTTGAATCACTCTATTTATTAAAAAAACCGTCATCAAAATCCGTTGCGTAGTTTTAAAGATCTAAGCATACATAGGGACAGACGCGGCGGGCGACTTTCGTTTTATAATATGTAGTGTCCCAAATGGGCCGTAGGCTTGTGGGTCGAGTTGATGAACGACTCGATACTTGTAGGTTGTTGTCACATTCTTTTATTTGTTTTAATAATCAAGATTATTCCAATTAGGTACAAATTGACCGGACTTTGACTTTTCTAATAATATTCTGAGAGAAGAAGATATACGCTGGAATCCTTGCGATGTCCTAATAGAATTACACTAAGATCACTAATCCTAGAAGATTCAGTCTTAATTATTTTACTCAGCCCTTGTTTACTGTAATGATTACCTACTGCGAAATCTCTTTAATCGTTTATTTTGGAGGTCCAAATGAGAGTCTCAAGATCATTAGTGTACATTTATAAGATACAACCTAACAAACATCATTTTATTCTAGTCGCCCACGTAAAACAGAAGTTTTACGTGGGCGACTAGACTAAAAAGGACAAGACCAAGATCTTTTACAGTAAAAAATGAGTTTTTTGAGCTTTTATAAGTCCATTACTTAACTACGTGTTCTTCCATCGGTTACAGTTAGTGTAAGTGTAACATGTCTTTATAGTACTAAGTACTACTTAGCTAGGGATTATAAAAGGTGCATTGCTTTCTTTTTTTTTGTTACCTACCTGTGTCACATAGCTAGGGTAATACGGACCACACGCGCGGGCTAGTTCACCTGATAGGTTGTTGGTCGTCATTTTCAGCGTACGAGATTGAATGATCCAATGCAGACGACACCCATACGGGTTTAGCAAATAGCGACGTATCACTCTGAAGCAACCTATAAGTACCTACATATTGTCCATCTCTAAGTGCATCTTTCACACAGGTTAGAATTACAAACGTTGACATACCTTCAGGTATAGAAATTAGGTGTTACTCCTGAATTTATACAACAACTCCAACACAATTAATTCTTAAATAAGTTTTATACGTAAATACAACAAAAAAAAAGTACGCCCGACCCTTAAGGGCAGGTAGTCCCAATTTTCCCAATTTTACATAACTTTGATTCAATAGTAATCAAAGAAATAGTGATTTTTTAAAGCCAAAAAAAATAGATATTATAGTTGACTATATTTACTAAGATAATTTGTGGTTCAAAACATGATATCAAAAACTTCACTCGATGAAAAAAAAATCCGAACAGGAGCCTAATTCGAATATTTTTTTATGTTTTTCTTATTTTACTTGGAGAATATGAAAGTTTTACTTCCAAAAAAAATATCTAAGCAAAGTTAATAACATAATAGAACAATTATTTGTGGTTAATTTTTTCAAAACAATTTAATCCTTTTAATAATAAATTATTATATAAGAAAACGGCTTGCGCACGTGGATTCAGTCGCCCGCCAGGCCTTGACGAGGTAGGACCTATGTCCCTTTTGCTGGCGCACGGCTGTCCCGTTGATTTATCGAACGATTTATTTAAAGAACGTAGTGTAATTATAACAGTACAGTCTTTTTTAACCGACTTAAAAAAAGGAGGAGGTTTCACAATTTGACCATAGGATAACTTCGTCGTTTATGAACCGATTTAGATAATTCTTTTTTTGTTGGAAAGAAGATATTCCAAGAGTAGTACCATGACCATGAAACTGGGATCTGATGATGGCATCTTAGAGAAATCGAGGGGAACCTTTGAACATCGTAGTGCGACTAGTGCGTTTGTTTTTTTGTTCATTGAGTATTTTAGAGCACTACTATTTAAAGAAAGTCTGGACTCGATCTGATGATGGAACCCGAAGACAGTCGAGGGCACTCCTCAACGATTCACAATAATTACCTGGTGTTTGGGCTTGATTAATTTGTATTGATAAGAACTTTACACCTAAATGGGTTGTGGTCATCTTTAGGGGTCTGATGATAAAGACGAAGGACAGTCAAAGGAACTCCTCAACGTTTTACAGTAGCTACCTTGTGTTTGGATTTAATTCATTTCTATTGATGAGAACTTTGCACCCATATGGGTTGTAAGTGCCATTGGTCTGATGATGGAGACCATAGACAGTCGAGGGAATTCCTCAACGAACGAGTTTACAATCTCACGAGATAGATTATAATCTAACGGTATTTACAATTTTACGGTGACACATACAACAAATAAAGCATGTCTCTTCGTGAGATAAAAACAATGTAAGAAACCTAGTCAAATTGTTCGCGACAAGCGTCTCAAACAGTGTTTTTATATAGTCTATAGAAAGAACGTTCGAGAAAGTACGCTAAGTATTGCCGTGTTTGTGATTCTTTGTCGAGTACTTTCTGTTATTATTAGTTTTAAAAGTAAGTAGGTACAAATTCCCTCGAGAAGTCTCGTCACAGGTGCGCGTACGCAAACTACTTATAAAAAACATCGAGAAATGTTAATTTAATTTCGACCGTACGCCGAGAGCGTAAAGTACCTACTTCCTTCTTCCGTTCAAGTTATTTATTATCCTTTTGCTTATAGTTTCCTTTGTATTTTTTTTTTGTTAATGTTTTTTGTTCATGCTTTTTGTATGAATGAAAAGATTGTCTAGCGAACAAATACTACACACCGCTAGAGGATTCGCGAATATTTTTTGTGTGTCTGCTAATAGTATGAAAGCACAGCGCAGGCAGGCACCGCATAGTAAGTTTTGTTTTCGACATTGGAACAGTCAGTTTTGTTTTCGATATTCAAGCAGTCAGTTTCGTTTCGATATCCGAATAGTTAACAGTTCTTTCCGATTATAGTTTCAGCTCAGTTTTTCCAGTATTGTCTGCTTGTAGTGTCTTACCATAGTCAAATAGTGTTTCATTTCTTCTCCATCTACAATAATAGTGCAGTATTTTCCAAACCCACCTCTCCGTTCCACGAAGCTAACGTTTACACCCGGAACTTTCGGTACAGGGCGGTTAGTGGCTCAGATTTGGTTCCGTTATAGTTTTTGAATTTCCAAACACGAGTCCACCCGTCTGGTACACAAATAATTGAATAAATTACGACTTGCAGCAATTTGCATTTACAATATCTATTCAAATTAATTTATTACATTTAAATGTTAGGTTTTCGCAATTACTACCTATTATAATAAATCAAGCTGACAATTTAATAAAATAAGTTGACCTACTGCCTACACGACACGCTTACCTATACTGTGACACTTCGCTCAGCTTTGGGTTCAAGTCGGCGACGCGTGTGCACGACTCGTTTCGCGTAAAGGGTGGTAGCGTTAAATACCTACTTTGCTTGGCGTAGACGGCCTTAATAACATGGGATAACGGTGGAAAGATGATGATGACAGCTTTTCAATATTAGCAATTTTTCGGAATCTGATCAGTGGATTTTTTGGTTGTATTTCTAGAAATAAAAAAAAAATTAAAGGGCTTGACTGGTGACTGGTAGAACATTTTCAAATCCAAGATGGCCGCTACCACAAAATGGCGAATTATTTTTTTTTCACAACTCCCTGAATATGAGTATCAAATGAGAAATCTGTTTTAAATGATATCTGTTTTAAATTTTTAATTTAATGTAACTTGTTTTCTTTTACAGCGCCGACCCCAACTACCGGTCAGCGGTGATTAATACGAACGTCATAGTGAAGCATACAGGCGAAGTGACATGGCTCAGCCACGGCATATACGTGTCTGTGTGTGACATCAATGTGGAGCAGTTCCCCTTCGATGTCCAGCTGTGCACCATGAAGTGGGCGTCGTGGACCTACGATGGGTTTCAGGTGAGGTATATGATTTGTTACTGTTACTGTAAACTTGTATCATCCCACTGGTGGGTAAAGGCCTCTTCCCATGACTTCCAAATTCTTCGATCCAGGACCACTGGTCGTTGGTTTTGTCTAGCTCGTCCCGCCATCTCCCGCGAGGTCTACCACGGCGTCTTCTGGCTGTATCAGGGCTCCACATCGTGGTAATTTTGGCCCACAGATCGTCGGGCATACGGCAGACATGGCCAGCCCAGTCCTACTTTAGCTTAGCGGCTTTTTGAGCAACGTCGGTGATTTGTGTTTTGGAGCACAGTGTGGTGTTGCGTACATGGTCGGTAAGTTTGACGCCTAGGATGCTACGCTCCGTTGCACGTTGGCAAACCTTGAGCTTGAACTTTTGTATGTTTGTCAAAGACCAATTCTGGGATATGGATACCAGGCTTGGTCTTTGATAAACATTAATTAACGAATCATGGACATGTGCATTCTTTATATTTTGACATATGGATGTCAAAATAGAAAGAATGCACATGTCCATGATTCGTTATGGTATTTTTTTTTGTTTTATACTGGTAAATCGTGTGTCCGTTTTTTTTTCGAGTGGGAAATCATCAAATGACTCCTCCCGCTCTGGGTGGAGCAGGAGGGAGTGTCAGACTTTTACTGACTAAAACCCATCCATGTTCCTTCATTGACCTTAGTGTTCCGGGGCCAAGGTATCTCTTTCGAACAGATCGTGTGGTTCTGGAATATGAATGTCACATCACGGTTGCCGATAGATCGAAGGTATCCTCGGTCTATTCGGATGCGATCCGAAAGGCAGTAACATCCTTATTTAATTTAACTTGATTTTAAAATAGTATTTAAAAAATTGCCGTATCCTACGTAAGTGCACCTACACGGTCAAAATGTATGGAACAGCAGATTTTTTGAAAATTGCCGATGAAAATTTTATAATCTATTCGGAATTATGTACGGAATATGTGGAAGCCGTTTGCACGTCAATGTACAACCCTGTATAACTGTTAGCAGTTCTCAAATCAATGATGAAATCAAAACAAGGGATAGGTCCCAATAATTTTAATGTTATTGAAAGCGAATCGAAGTTCGTTTCCATTTAAATCTAAATTCTGAATCTAATCATTCAATAGTCGCAACTCTTATGTTACTGAAAATATCCTAAATTGGTGAACGTTATGAAAAACTGGTGTGAGTTAGCGAAAAACGAGGCGCCAAGTGCAGTGCGGCCGGTTGCGAAGATTTTAGAACATAAATTTGTTTCATTTCGCTACTCGCTAGGCGGCTCGCTAGCCTTTACGCGTTAAGAAACCCACCTCCAAAACCACAATTAGTGCGTTCAATGGAAAATTTACAATCTACCGAAAATTGGCCAAAAAAATTAATTAAAGTTTTTTTTTTATTTCTTTTGAAATAAAGCCTGTAAAGTATTGACATGTTAATTGTTGTGTCTCAGGTGCAAATTAGGTGCCAAGCGAGCTGTTTCGTTACTAAAACAACTCAATTTTTGGGAATAATATCTTCGGAGTTATTAATGTAAAGGGCATTTTATGCCTATTAATTTGTTGGAAATAGGTTTATAGACTTTGTAGAAATCCTATTAAGTAAATTAAACTAGAGTTTTTGCCAAACTCAGAATTAAATTAGGTAATCAAATTACGAAGTTTGTTTGACAAATATTTGTATTTGCAGAAAATCTCCCGAAATCAACTATATTGGTTGGTAAGGGGTGCTTCACACTTTGTTCGCGTGATATTTAATTCGGGAGTATTACTTGAACAACAAAGCCGACCTGTAGCATTACTACAAAAGTTCAGTTTCCATTCGGCTCGTACCGATCGGTAAACTGCGTTCGACACTATCATCTCAGAATCATGTTTTCGTCAGCACAAAATCAATCGAGTCAGCCAAGCGGCATTTTCAGGAACGTATACGAGTATTTACATTGTAATTATGTAATTTACCGCCCGGCAAATCATGCCGAACCGAACATGTATGTAGGATCTCTAACAGAAAATGTAAATATTTACTTTGTTCCTCAATAACTTCTTTCATAATGTTAATAACCCAGCTTGTAGACACAGAAACTATCTACAAATCTAATAAAAACGCCTTTGTTCATCAATATTAATAACTTTCTAACAGACAAAACATCCAAAGAAATAACTCAATCTTTTGAGTACCTAGTAAGGTTTTTACTTCAATACTTCGCTGAAATATTCCATCGGTGAGCTAAATGATATGTGTGAAAATGATACAATTACGGCTGAGTCTAGGGATGCGTGATACTTGCATTTGTGTCGATATGTCGGTTCGACACAGATAAACTAAACGATTTGATTCCAGCATCATATCGAATGGCTTTGTTTCGATTCTGCAAAGTATCGAATCGTATTATATTGTACTAGCTGACCCGCGCAACTTCGTCTACGTCACATAATAAGAGAAAGAGAGAGAGGGTTAGGTTAGAGATTCTGAGACCACCTTAAAAGATAGACATCGCAACTTCGTCTGCGTCACATAATAAGAGAGAGAGGGTTAGGTTAGACATTCTGAGACCACCTTAAAAGATAGACATCATTATGTTATCGCGGACTGTTTTTTAAATTTTTAAGAAGAACAATTCCGTCATTTATGATTATTGCGTAAACGGTTAAAGATTCTCAAAAGGAATCTCCAGTTTTTTGCAATATTTTTCTTTGATGCTCCGCTCCTATTGGTTGTGGCGTGATGTTTTATAACGTATAACCTTCCTCGATAAATGGGCTATCCAACACTAATAGATACTTTTAAGTCGAACCAGTAGGCATAGCCAAGTTACAGACGTTTCATATCGATTCTCTTTCTACAATCGTAAACCCCTCGGTTTCAACGATTGTAGATAGCGCTAAAATGGTAGCCAAGTTGACACGACTGAGTCGATCGCTCGTTCTCTAATGTCTGTAGAAAAAACCTACACTTAAGTCTATGGTGAGCATTCCTACCAAAGAGTATTGCGATCAACATTATAGAAACGATATCTATTCTATCATTTTGAACGATGTAAACTTGTCTACGAATTCAGTAGTTCCTGAAATTAGCGCGCTCAACCATCCAAACCAACTCTTCAGCTTTATAATATTAGTATAGACTCAAGTAGGTAACAATTTAATTTCTCAGAAATATTTTCGTTAATCGCTAAAATATTCTAAGTACTTATATTTTTCCAAATAAGGGCTTATCTCGACAGCCTTACGTTTTCATCCTTAGACACTCGATGACGTCTAAAGTTCTCATCAAGGAACACAAAATGAGCCAAAACACGATAAAACTCCATTAAACTATTGCGGATCTCTCGCAACTGCCTTCCCTCTCCAACGTCAGTCCTTCTTTGATAGTTATACTCCACCCAGATCTAAAGTTCTCATCAAGGTTCATCAAAATGAGCACAAACACGATATAGATGCTGTAAACTCTGAGAACCTCTTGCAAATGCCTTCCGTCTCCCTCGTTAGAATATCGATGACAGTCATACTCCAGCCAGAGTTAAAGTTCTCATCAAGAGCATGAAATGAGCCTAAAAACGATCTTCTTCTTCTTGTTTATCGTGTGGTTAGTGCCTAACCTGGTGTCAGAGTTTTTATGCCGTCCAATGGCCTCTGACTTGGAGGCGCTACGCCGGGGGGAAACTCCGCTGCCACGGAAAATTATCGCTCAGCGGACAGACTTCCGGCGGGATCTCATGGCGACGTGGAGAGAGCGACTGTCGCAACCCCGTGCAGGGCACGCCACAATAGTGGCGATAAGTCCCCTCTTTGAGAAGTGGCTTGAGCGACGCCACGGTGTCCTCACCTTCCGCCTGACGCAGGTCCTCACCGGACACGGTTGTTTCGGGAGGTTCCTGCACCGAATCGGGCGGGAGGAAACGCCCGGATGTTTCCATTGCGAGGATCGACCGGAGGACACGGTGGAGCACACAGTAGAGGTTTGCCCCGCGTGGGCGGAGCACCGCCGTGTCCTTGAAGCGGCGATTGGCGGCGGCGACCTCTCGCGTCCGGCCCTGGTTCAAGCCATGGTCCGGAGCGAGACGGAATGGGACGCCGTCACCTCCTTCTGCGAAGCAGTAATGCTAGAGAAGGAGGTGGCGGAACGTGAGAAGGAGAGAACCTCACAGCGTCCCGGCCGCCGCGGAAGTCGCCCCGGACATCCCGTCGCCCGGCCACCGTAGGCGCGGGCCCGTGGACGTCGGGCTATGGCTTAGCTCGCCGTCCGTCCGTCTCATGACGACAGGCCGTGTCGACGGCGCGTTCGCGTTCCACGCGCGCCTCAAAGAGAGTCGGCAAAAAGGAAGGGGTCCGCAAGGACCGAGGCCTGCCGGGGTTGCGGGACTGTTCGAAAGAGATAACGTGGCCCCAGAACACAAAGGGCGATGAAGTAACATGGATGGGTTTTAGTCAGTAAAAGTCTGACACTCCTTCCTGCTCCGCCCAGAGCGGGAGGAGTCATTTGATGATTTCCCATCCAAAAAAAAAAGGGTCTCTGACTTGGTTTTACTTGCCGTCGACAAATATCTCTCAGGCATGCTGGTTTCCTCACGATGGTTTTCTTCACCGAAGCAAGTGATAATTATACAAAACGCACATGAATCCGAAAAATCAGAAGTGCATGACGGGTTCGAACACGATTTTTTTCAATTTTATATGGGACCAACTTTGAGATATACGCTTTTCACTAAAAAAGAATCATGCAAATCGGACCTCTCTGGAAAAAGTTATGCGTCATCATCATCATCATCCACAGCCTGAATTCACCCATTGCTGGGTATAGGCCTCTTTTGTTTGTGCTAAGTTCCACGCTCTTTCCGTTCCTAGGACGCCACCCGGTCACAGCTTTACTCCACCTACGATCACCGCGCCTTGCTAGGTGTCCTGCCCAACTCCATTACACAGCTGACACGGGCGAATGACAGTATTTATCATTCTTTCATAATAATCTTAACACTGCGATTCAGAAAATGGAGTCAATTTAAACTGCTAAAATATATGCTTGGAAAGCGATCGACTTGCTTTCCATGCATACAAAAGCTCCACGTCTACAGATTTACTAAATGATAGATTTATATTAATAAATATAGATAAATTTTGATTGAAATAAATTATTCCCTAACCGTCGTTTATATGGTTAAAAAAAAACTAAAAGTATGTATAAACTATGTAGTAATGATTTCGAAACCTTAAAGCTTTAAAAAAAATCAAAATACTTAGTTACAAAAAGCGAAAACTGGATGGGGATCGAACATGCGAACCTAAGTTATTATCTTACAGCATTAAACAAATCAAAATTAATACAAAAAGTGAGTCTTGACTGAGGCTCGAACTTGCGAAACACTGTTCACAGGGCGGTCGCTGTCACTCACGGGCTCTTTGTTCTAGTGACAAAAGGTTCAAAATAGCTGTTCTATTGCAACGTATGTTGTCAGTTGTCAAACAGAAATAATATTGACGAAATGCAATATTGCTCACCCCGTAAGTTATTAGCGTAATAATATATAGCCTATGTCCTTCCCCAGGTTGAAATATATCTCCTTGCCAAATTTTATAACGATCCGATCAGCCGTTTAGTCGTGAAAAGGTAGCAAACAAACAAACAGAGTTACTTTCGCATTTATAATATTAAGTATGGATATAAGTCAGTTTAATACCCCGCTCCTTTATAAAAATAGCGTGATTATTATGTTCCTAGAGTAAATTTTTTATTAACATGTTATTTTGTGCATTCAATTATTTTGTCCATTCAATTACGAACAAAAACCTTTTAAAATCAATATTGCTTACCTCCCATAACATAAGGCGTGATAATATGTAGCCTAAAGCCTTCCTTGGTTTACAAAGAACATTTTTGCCGAATTTCAATTCAATCTATGCAGTAGTTTTGGCGTGAAGCCGTACCATACACACAGACAAACAGACAAAAATTCTAAAAAGTCACTTTTTGTCATCAGTTACGTTTTTCTAACAAAAGCCACTTATATTTTCTCGAAAATTCTCAATGTACAGTTTTTCTTTCGTTACTGTTTTATTATATGTATAGATTAAGAGATGCATGATACTTGTATTTGCATCGTAACAAGCTTTGTCAACACGCGCCGCCGCCATATCAAAAATATCAATAAGTATTCTAGATACATAAGCATTTTATTAAAAATAAACAACTCCGATTTTTCAAATTTACTGTACACGCAATTTATGACAACGTGGTACGATAAGATCCATTTATTCCGATACCGGTACTTTTGTATCGAACCAACATTGTATCATATTCGTTTGTATCGATCCAAAATATCGGATCCGATATCATGTTGTATCGATACTGTAAAGTATCGGATCGGATCGCGCATCACTACTGTGTGACATGAAGCGCGAAGAGGCTGGCAAAACGGAGCTAACCCAATAATCCGGTTTATCCACTGCTGGAGAAATCCACGTTTAGATTATCCATGTTACCTTCATTGACCAAGCTGTTACTGACGGATTTACTCGACGACAATTTAATTTCATTGAAGTGTAAATGTTTGCGACCGCATAATTTTGGAATAAATAGAGTTAAAGAGTTGAGTTGTTAGAGTTAGTATTCCAAGATCGCTGTTTCGTCAATATATTAAGTGGAAATTGATGGGTGTTGTATTGGGATTATTGTAAAAAAAACTAAGTAGGTACGTGTTGGGAAAACACCGATTTTTTCAATAAAATCTTAATTCATAAACACGGGAATAACCTCTACTTAGTAAAAACACTGCAATTAGCTCTTTATTAAAACTGTAGAATTCTAGTGTTGGCACGAAAATTAAAAGATTTCAACTACGCAAAAAATTCAAGAATAATGAAACCAAATGTTAGAATAGTAAAATTTTAGCATTTTTCCACTCCGGAAACGTGTCTCGCATAAACAATGAGCTAACAAAACAAAAGATGTAATGAGCTTTTTCGATGCCAGCGGAAACAACATGACGTCAGTTTAACAATAAATAATAGAAGGTTTTTGTTATTGAACAAAAGAAAAGTTCTCATTACTTGAGACAGGGTTATTTATACATTTGTATAAGAGTAAAATCACTTTGCTATCACGGTACGGTAAACGCAAAAAACGGGTTGGTTTTTTTGCCAGACTTGCATTAAATACTATTCGGGCGGTAAAATTTTCTCGGTTCTGGAATTTACTAAAAGCTTTTTGACAAGTTTTTTGTTTTCATCGAATAAGAAATTGGAATGTAATCACAGTTTTAACCATTGTGTTTTTTATATTCTTATCATAATAATGCATTGGTGTCGATTCCGTTGTGCACAGATTAAACTTAATGTAGGTTATTGCTATATTTTACTAAAAGGCAGTGCGAGAAAAGGACGGCTATATCTATGAACTGAGTTAGAGATGTCAAACTAGTTTATGCCTTGGGCTTCACCGTGTTTTTAGTCGACATGTTTTTTACTGCATCCTTCATTCATTTCATTTGACGACCCGATTGGCGCAGCGGTAGTGAGGCTGCTTTACGTTCTTAGGGTCCCGGGTTCGAATCCCGGTCGGAGCAAATGTTTGTGTGATGAGCATGGACATTTGTTTCCGAGTCATGTATGATAAGTATGTATTTACAAACAAAAAGTATCTATGTAGTATATCAACTATCTGGTGTCCACGACACAAGCCTCGTTGCTTAGTGTGGCACTAGATGGCGCTGTGTGTAATGTCCAGCAATATTTATTTTTATTTATTTATTTATTTGTATGGAAATATTAGTTCCAACTAAATTTGACAGCTCTATATTACGTCCGTCTCTTTCTCATTTTAATAAAGAGAAAAAGATAGCAATAGCCTAAATTAAGTTTAGTTTGTGCACAACAGAATCGACACCATTGCGTGTTCTTAATTATTTGGACCCAGTATTTCATCATCATCATCATCATCAGCCTATTAATGTTCCCACTGCTGGGACACAGGCCTCCTCTCTATGAGAGGGAATGGGCTATAATCCACCACGCGGGCCCAGTGCGGATTGGTAGATGTCACATGTCTTCGAATTTTTGGTTCTAGGACATGCCGGTTTCCTCACGATGTTTTCCTTCACCGTTTTGAGAGCAGCGGTGATGAAATAAATTACACAAAGTAATGCGCCTGCCTTGGTTCGAACCCACGACTTACTGTTCGTAAGTCGGGGCCGCCACCACTGGGCCACCGCTGCTCCAGTGGACCCAGTATTTACGTACTTGAAATTCTGGCTAACGTACTTTTAGGATTGACTGCACCTGAAGATTACTAGATATACAAGAAGTTGTCCAACCTCGGAATTAAAACCTGTGGTTTGGCAAGTCACTAGATGAGTGGACTAATCAGTAGATGAACTTAAGAACAAAACAGTTTAATTATGAAAAATCTGATAGGTCTGTTAACAACAATTTTATTAAAAAGCTAAACAATATTTATATTATTTCATCAATTTTAATTTTGTACACATATTAAACAACATTAACTTCCATTAAAGTCCATTAAGACAAAAAACCAACATTTGTTTACTCGCTAAAGACAAACAGAGTAAAAAGTTATCGTAAAAAAGCTAATTTACGTTAACAAAAGAAATTAATTTCCGTAAAAAACGAGAGTAGTTAATTTGCAAGCTTCCAGCGGTGAGGATGACATAGTAAAAATGACAATATTTTTGTTTTTATTTAAGTAATGAAATTCTTTAAGGTGAGATGTGAGTTACGAGAAATGAGACTACCTTATGACCTCATGCTGTAGAAAACGTTAGGGATTATTAAAAAACCGGCCAAGAGCGTGTCGGGCCACGCTCAGTGTAGGGTTCCGTAGTTTCCCGTCCGTCACAATAAGTGTTCCCACTTATGAGTTTAAAGGTGGGTATCCATTATATATTATCTGTGCCATTATGTAAAAATGCTTGCATATACGAATATACTACAAACTTAGTCCAGAAATTATTTTGTACAACTTTTTGGCTTTTTTGTACAAAAACTGTTGTTTCCATCAAGTTCAAAATGATTTTCCTAGAAAGTCCTTATAAAGTTCTACTTTTCAGATTTTTTTAATATTTTCTAAAGTTATGGTTCAAAAGTTAGAGGGGGGGGACACATTGTTTTTTACTTTTGGAGCGATTATTTCCGAAATTATTGACATTAACAAAAAATGATTTTACAAAACCCCTATTCATTTTTAAATACCTTTCCAACAATATATCACACGTTAGGGTTGATATAAAAAAAAAACACTTCCCACTTTACATATAGGGGGGCTACCCTAATAAAACATTTTTTTCCAATTTTTATTTTACTACTTTGTCGGCGTGATTGATATACATATTGGTACCAAATTTCAGCTTTCTAGTGCTAACGGTCACAGAGATTAAGCGAGGACGGACGGACGGACAGACATGGCAAAACTATAAGGGTTCCTAGTTGACTACGGAACCCTAAAACGAAGAAGAATTGCTGCATTTTATGCACTTGGTTTGGAAAACATTATATGTTTTACACAAATAAACATACAGTCCCATAGTCATAAAAGCAGTAGGTAAACAATGTGAAAACCTCCACGTGGCCACGTTCCGATCAAGAGAAATATTCATTTGAGTGGCTACTTCAGGCATTGTTTTAGAATTATCTCTCTGGACTGGCTTCTTGAATCTTTGCCCACATCAAAGTCCAAACCGTTTTAACAGTCAGGTAACAAAGATCAGATTAAATAGCTCCCAGTAAAACAGTGCTCGTTAATACAACGTCAAGTCTCAAGATATTTGGGAAAATCTAGAATTATTATGATTACGATCATCTATCCAGCCGGCCGGCCTTTCATTGTGGCAATACCCAGGTAACCACAAGGAGCTTTAACGGCCGCTTAGCGGTAATTAAGAACCAAAATTACATTTTCTTTGTTATTATTTAGCAAATAAATAAAACCACAAGCTTTGTATTTTAGACGAACGTACCCAACGTATTTCTAAGGGCCTGGGATAACGGTCGGTGATCGATTTTTGACCGAACAACGGCACAATGCCTTGGCCGTTTAATAAAGGCTTGGGTTTTTTATGACTTCGCACACGATCAAAACTCCCATTGTGTCAGGAAAATGACTGGTGGATGCATTATATTTTAATGTTCTACGGTTACCTACGCTACAGTTACGAAAGTTAATGAGAGGATGCGGAAACGGGCCTCGGACGCTCTTTGAGGTCTTATTTATTTATTTACTAAGGTTCACCAACAGCACATACATAGGTACACTTACATAAACTAAATCATACGGTAATATTCTAATATATATGCCAATTACAGGTAAACAGAACATTGACAACAAAGACGCCAGATTACCGCTTAGTTGCTAACTTAAGTCTAGGTGTACAATCAATTATTAAATGATCTTGAATGTCTTCACTCAACATAAGGTGAGCAATTCTAATGCGCTCGTAGCATGTTATGTTCTTTATGTAATTATATCTACACACACACACACATACACACACATAAAAAGCACACTCGTAAGTAAAAAGCTGGCAGTATCGTCATAACGTTAAAGGTTTTCCCATTATTTGTTTTTTTTGAAGAAGAATATTTATTTGCCTAACAACATGGTATAAAAAGATGATCAAATATAAAAAAAAACAAGAGCATACATGACTCTTTTGTTAGTGTCATGCCTGACTCGTCACTGTTCCGATTGGTGCCAAAAATTGTTTCCATACTAGAAGTCCTGACTAGTCACCAGTGGAGTCATTTATAGTATTTTAAAGTTTTAGTGTAAACTAAGAAAAATACTACAAGGTTATATACCTTGTAGTATTTTTCTTAGTTTACACTAAAACTTTGTTTTCAGATTTGCACCTACCACTGTGTCTGCATCGCCCAAAGATTGACTGGTCTGTCAATGACATTAAGCCCGCCTCTGTACTCTGTGCATTCAAGCAGGTGTAGTGTTAAATAAATAAATATCTGGTCCAGATGAAAATTCAAGCCTAATTGTTTTATAATAGAGACTGCTGACTATATCAAATGATTCGTACTAACAAGTTTCCATAAATAATTCAACACTCAAAACTTCACACAGTTCTAAATGGCCAAATTAGACCTTCATTTGAAATGTAAAGATACAGGTGAATCCACAGCCTCTCTGTAACTTCTCACAACGGTAACACGGAGAGTAACACCATTTAGTATTCATCATTCTTTATAGCTACACACTGTATTTCAAAAAGATTTGCTAATTGTTTGTAATATCACTGTGACTGAAAAAGCTAATTTCATCACGTTTGTGGATTTATTTAGACGTGTTTTGATAGATATGTAAAGTATTAGTAATAGGTAAAAGCTGTTTCTTATGTTAAAATCATAATAGTTGTAATCCTATATTATGAAATGAGCAATATATTTTGTAATCACGTTCTCGAAAACGGCTGTAACGATTTCGATGAAAGTTACTGCAATACAGGGGCAAAAAAACGATCTAACTAGGTCTCATTTCTGAAATAAAATCCTTTTTTCTATTTCACCCGAACAGAGGTCGGTCGCCCAGGTACTGTTATTTATTTAAACACTGTTTTAAACTTTCACGTTTCATAACTATACTTAAAGATAAAAAGAAAGAAAAGATATCCCGTATTTATTTAATCACTACTGCTTTTGTAAAAGATCGTGGTATTGACTAAGTACTAGAATTGGTTTAAAATTATGAGAACTTTTTTTTTACAAAATATTGTCCCCGACAGATATTAAACAAGAAAGCCGCTGGAGTACCCAATCACAACAGAAGTAGGCCCGTATTTTAATTTACAGCTTCGAAGGAAACGGCACATTTCGTAAACGCGAAAACAGATTGGAAATCAAGATCGCAATCCTGTAATTTACGCCGACGTCACCAAATTCACGACTCTTTTGTATGAATACAAAAAAGTCGTATATGGCGGGCGTTTATCGTGAAAAAATGGGAAAGAATGTCATTGTATTTAAAATGTGAAACCCTCCGGCGCGGCAGAGAAAGTCCTTTGGAGTACAATAGCTCGCGTTACCCGTATATTACTACATTTTTCATTAGGTATTCACTATCACAAAAGTACATGTGTTTTACATACACTACGCAGTAATTATGCTGTTTTATTACTCGCTCGCCAGCAGCATATAATTGCAAGAATAACAGCTGTGAATGAGATGTGGTCGTACGTTTATTTAACATTTATTTGTTTGTAATATTTATGTGTGATTAGATTTTAAGTGTCTTTTTGAAGAATACATTTTTGATCAAGCAAAAAAAAAACAACAACAAATAGATAACTAGAAATGTTGTCAAAATTATAGAGATGATATAATAAAAGTTACATGTTAGTTTTTTAATTAACTTTTGATTTAATAAAAAGTTACGTAAACAGATTATTAGTTCGTGTTAATCATGGAATTTTCCACCGAAGTAAGAACCTGTTAAAAACATGCGTTTATTTCACAGAATCTCATGACATTTCAGTTCAGCAGTTGATAGGCCACTTGATACTTTTTGGAGTAGGTAGGACTCAGTTCCGCGCTTCATAATTCGTTTTAATGATCCACAACCCCTGCGTTGGCATCTCCAGAGAATGTACTTTGTGACGTATGTGTAGATATTCACATACTTCAATTTAGCTGGCAAAAGGTACGTTCCCTATAAGAATTTTATTTGACATACCAGCGTTTTATGAAAGCACAAATGAATTACTACGCGCGAGTTTGGGAATGCGAACGGCAAAACATATTAGCGTTATTGAATAAGACTAATCTTGGCCTTGCTTGGGTCTCAGATTACGTATATACCGATCTTTTTAAGAAAGAGTGACGAAACAAAGGCAAATTGTTGAGAGATTTCCACTGAACTGATCTTGTTTATAAGAATGAAGAAATCTGCTTGGCATGAAACGGGTGATGGTTTTAACTTCACAATATTCCCGAATATCGGGGATCTTCTGCCTATGGCCTCATTTGATTGTACTTAAACCGATAAAACAAGCCAAATCCTATAAACGTATTTTATGAGCTTAATATCTATCTTATGTAAACAGACTCAAAAGACAGTTATGAATATTTCTGGTTTGACAATCAGACCGAAATAAACCAGCAGATTTATTGCCTCGTTTAATTTTAGGAACCTTTACTTTAGGTGCCCCGAAAATTCGCCGCCTATAATAAAATATTTGCACAACAAACCCCAAGAATTTTGAATTAATGATTTAAGATAAGAACCGCGGTCAATTTCATACCGAAATATTCTTCTTGAAAAAACTTTTCAGGCTCCTGTCTGTAAAACCTATCGCTTTAAAATTTGATGTCTCTCGGGTCGACGTTATTTGACTTTTAAATTAGGATGCTATCTCCTTTCAAATCGGCTTTCGTCTTATATCTACGATCTTACATTCCCGAAGACGGGATTGGTACATATTTAAGGTTTCGCTGTGTACTTTCAGAGTTGTGAAGTTTACTCCTTTGAATAATTTGGCCACAATTACCTTTAATTTAACTTCAACATTCTTACCTAAGAGGTACCCCACTTGGTTGTGTGGGTAAAGTTCAAAACACAGTACCTTTCATGTTTTGCTGGTAACAATTAGGATAACATTCCTTCAGCTGTAGGCTCCACGGGTTTGCTTGTAGGTCATCAGCCTCCGGCCTTATACTAATTCATTTGATTCGGCTCAGATTGCTTTTTTGAATCCTATTCCTCATCCAGTCTGCCCATTTCTGGCCTTATCCTCTTCTAAAAAGAATCCTTTTTTTCTTTCTTCTTCGATTGTTCGTATTTCTCTTCTATCGACAATGATTTACTGTCGTATATATCGTCTCTTATTTTTTTAATTTGTTTTATTTTAAAACAAAATCTTCTTTCGTTTCTTCTTTAGCTGGATCTAAAGAAACAATTCGACGAAGGAGACACAACGAATTACCAAACGAACGGCGAGTTTGACCTGGTGAGCTTCGAAGCCATTCGACACGATCAGTACTACTCCTGTTGTATGGAGCCCTACCCTGACATCACATACATCATCAAGTTAAGGAGAAGACCCATGTTCTATGTGTTCAATCTGATTCTTCCTTGTCTTCTCATCAACGGAATTGGTAAGTGGAGTTTTAAATTACTTATCATCTTATTCATTTGCGCCGTTTTTCATCAATTAGTTGGAAAAATAAAACAAAATGCCTATATTTCTAGAATTTTACATTTTAGCAATATAGGTAAATTGTACCTTTCAATATCTTATCTTTTAGGTAATTTCTTCAAACAGTGCCATAATTATTTTTATTTGATAATGCAGATAAGTATGCTCTTTTCTTTACAGTAATTTAATCATAATCAGAAGTAAGATTATAAACAAATAAAATAATAATTCTAACCACTTTGTTAATAAAACCCGTTTGTATAAAACTTCAGAAATCGTACAAAAGCAACCGTTAATTGTTTTGTACGTACCGCTAATTGTGCGGTTGAACTCTAAATTATATCATGAATAATAAACGTAATATGGGTGGATACCTTAGGTAAACAATAAGACAATGTCGGCTCTAATTAGAAAACATTAGTAGTGTTAATTAGGTGTGTAACTAAATACATAAAATAAGTATATCGCGCGTTTGCAAGTATTCCGTGTGGGTTATTTTCGGTACCTATAGTATTATTACATTACTGTTACCAGTATGTTTACTGTTATTCTTTCACTTTTTATTATTTCAGTAAAGAGCTTATTTGCAGAATGTGAGTCTCCTGAGAATGACAGTTTAATTCTATTGTCCATTAAATATAAAGTCAAAATCGTTTATTTGATTACGGACAAAAATCTTCAACGAGCTCCAACATTTCTGTGAAACTAGAATTAAAATCAAAGAAGTTTTAAACCTTTTGAGGGTGAATCCACCCGTGATTTAGCTCCGTAATATCGTTCACAACAAGAGACTTTATGTGGATTGGCTTCATTACATATTTTATTACGACCAACCACTGATTGCCGAGAAATTCAAGGAAGTTTCGTCTTTACGAACAAGCTCTTATTACCATAGTCTACGTACATTCACGAAATGTGCCCAACGAGAACCCGAATATTCGGGATAATCAAACAGACTCTCAAATAGAATAATACGATAAACAAATACAAAGACTTGCTTATGCCTATGATAATCGTATTTACTGACGTCTTATTTCGCGCCTCTGTTAATCGAAATTACATAAATTACTCTGCACACACTTTTGCACTTAATTAAATATTACACCATGAAGTGATGTAAGCTAAATAAAATTTGGGACCGAAAGACCGAATGGATGACGAAATTAAATCGATTTAGTTAGCAATGACGACTATTTTGTCATGGTTCATAATTATCAAGATATATTTTTATCGAATTATTTTGGAAAAGGCTAGGCAGATGATGAATTATTTATAGGATAACCATGCTGATTCATAACTCTTTCATTATGACGTAAATCACTGTTTTTATATTTCGGGGCCCAAATAGTATACAAAACTTTTTTGCAAAAAATAAAACCGACTTCAAAAAACACAAAAAAACGAAAAATAACTTTAGCTTCAGAAGTCGGTGAGTTTTGTTTGATTGTTTTTTTTTTGTCACCGACTTCTGAAGCTAAAGTTATTTTTCGTTTTTTTGTGTTTTTTGAAGTCGGTTTTATTTTTTGCAAAAAAGTTTTTTATTTTACCATTTTTAGTTGTTCCCAAACAAATATTTGCTATGAATTTATTTGACTGGTAATAGGCGTGAGCAGCGGTGGCCCAGTGGTGGCGGCCCCGACTTACGAACAGCAAGTCGTGGGTTCGAACCCAGGCAGGTGTATTACTTTGTGTAATTTATTTCATCACCACTGCTCTCAAAACGGTGAAGGAAAACATCGTGATGTCCTAGAACCAAAAAATTCGAAGACATGTGACATCTATCAATCCGTGGGCCCGCGTGCTGGATTATAGCCTATTCACTCTTATAGAGAGGAGGCCTGTGTCCCAGCAGTGGGAACATTAATAGGCTGATGATGAATAGGCGTATCCCCAATTTATGGAACTTAACATACCTACTAGTCTGGTAAATGAATGATTGTGGTTGGAAAAGTTGAAAGCAGAAAATGTGACTTATGAACTTTGTTTGGACTAGTTAGAAGATAAACATATTAAAAGTCCTGACCCCTCCGAGGTGAGCCCGAGGGGGGGGGGCAAAGAAGGTCCCGTTTTTTGGTTTTTTGCTTATATCTCGAAAACGATGCGTCGTATAAAATTTTGTTGTACTACATAATAAAACCTTATAAAATTCTCTTCAACTTTGCTTTTCAAATTTTTTTATCTATCTCTTATCGTTGAATTGGTATGAGCTCCGAAAAACGATCAACCTTCTTTGCCCCCCCCCCCCCTCGGGCTCACCTCGGAGGGGTCAGGACTTTTAATATGTTTATCTTCTAACTAGTCCAAACGAAGTTCATAAGTCAGATTTTCTGCTTTCGACTTTTCCAACGACATACCCCTTTTGAGCACTCATTTACCAGACTATACCTTTTTTTTCGGATGGGAAATCATCAAATTACCCCTCCCACTCTGGGCGGAGCGGAAGGGAGTGTCAGACTTTTACTGACTAAAACCCATCCATGTTCCTTTATGCCCTTTGTGTTTCAGGGTCGCAGTATCCCTTTAGAACAGTCCCTTTTGCTGACATCTCTTTGAGGCGCGCGCGGAACACGAACGAACTGTCGAGATCTGGGTGTAGTGTACATATCTGCGTATCCCCTTAGAGCATACAGGCGTGATGTTAGGTCATGATGTTGTATAAACAATAAACATTCAAGCGATTGCAACATTCACGGCACTTTTGCCGTCTATTTTTGAAGAGTTCCATTGTATATCTCCGAACATCAGCATCAGATGTTTACAAAATTAAATGGGACCACACGGGAAGCACTAGCTTTCAAATAAAAAAAGAATCATCAAAATCGGTTCACCCAGTCGAAAGTTCTGAGGTAACAAACACAAAAAAAAAAAAAAAATACAGTCGAATTGAGAACCTCCTCTTTTTGGAAGTCGGTTGAAAATATTAACAAACTAAAAAAACCGGCCAAGTGCGAGTCGGACTCGCGCACGAAGGGTTCCGTACCATTATCTATACATTAGACAAAACGGCATAAAAATCACGTTTGTTGTATGGGAGCCCCACTTAAATATTAATTTTATTCTGTTTTTAGTATTTGTTGTTATAGCGGCAACAGAAATACATCATCTGTGAAAATTTCAACTGTCTAGCTGTCACGGTTCATGAGATACAGCCTGGTGACAGACAGACGGACAGACGGACAGACGGACAGACAGCGAAGTCTTAGTAATATGGTTCCGTTTTTACCCTTTGGGTACGGAACCCTAAAAATATGTACCTACTAAAAAAACTATTAGTCGATTAAACACGTTCGTAACTTTTTCTTTAGTTAACCCTAATCACGTTTGGATAAGTTTCACGTTAAGGTTCACGTTTGGTTAGGTGAAGTGACATTGTTAGCGTTAGCGATTGTTTTATAATTTTGTTATTATCATGATAATTAGCAAGCTATTATTGTCAAGATCTGTTATAATTATAACTTCGAACCATGTTGTTTGTGTGTAGAAACGTTTATTTTATTTACTTAAACTTTTTACCATGAAAAGGTGTGAACTAAAACCTTTTAAATTATATTTGTCCACTAGCTCTTCTAGTGTTCTACGTGCCGTCGGAGTCAGGTGAAAAGGTGACCCTGGGTATAAGTGCACTTCTCTCTATGACCGTCTTCTTGATGACTATAAGGGACACATTGCCACCTACGGAGAAGACACCTCTTATTAGTAAGTTATTTCTGTTTTTAAACTTATTTTAGTATGTTTAGTAAGTGTTTGTTTCAAAGTAATTTTGTTAGTTTTGGAGTTGCTAATAATCTCTGTTTAACTATGGCTGGATTTATAGAAGCGCAGTGAAATACTTTTTTGGATACCTTGGATACTTTTGAGGTCACTGGTTCTCAAACTGAGTCTTAAATTTAACGGGTAACCCTGAAATAAAATCAGAGGGCGTAAAAATGTGAATATCGATAATGACATAAAGGTGATTTTCACCGTTATGTCATTTTACCTTTACATTTTGGCCTTTACTTTCCGAAAATGATTTCTTTGACTTTTTGACTTCTGAAAAATAAAGTTATTTTTACCTTTTTCTTATTTTGTTTTGGAAGTCGGTATTTTTTTTATGTTTTATTTTTTTAACATAAATGTTTACATCGGATCAGTAATCAGGGGGAAATTGGTGTACCTATCTGAAAAAAATTGATGCTAGCCGAATATAATACCTCCTCCTTTTTTGGAAGTCGGTTAAAAAGTTAATAAATATAATTAAACTGACATTAATCCCGTCGAAAGTCTTTGCTGAAATACGAAAGGCTACTTCAAGAGAGTAATCTACAGAATTACCATCAACACTGATTCAGAATCTAATTAACAATATGTGATATGTTCTTCGTTGTTTATATATATTTATGAAATCCTTTATTTTCTTAGTAACTAGAGCGTAGTTTCCTTGATAAGTAGCATCTAATAAGGGTAGTCTCGCTTCGTCCTATTATTCGTTTTGACAAGGGAATGTCTAGCGTGAGCAAAACATAATATCGCTCTGAAAGGTTTTCTGTTATTTCGTATCGGGGAAACCTTTAGTCAGATATAATGTAATACAAATAAAATATTACTGGAAGTTCTCTTTGTACCGTGAACTTACGATTGAGTACGTTGAATTGCTCATTATGATTTTTTCTGTTTTGTTTGTTTATTAACGAAACTTGTGCTGTAAAGATTTCTTTAATATAATTTATCAAAGGCTAGCACCAGCGTGTGGTGTAAACGTAACGTAAATACGTTGATTTTAAGATTTAAAATAATCGTTTCTCATATTGTTTATATTTATATTGTTTATATTGAATGATTATATTGAATTTTATTATTATTTATATTGAATGATACTGATTGTGTTTGTTGTAAATAATTTAACTTAAGTCTCGTGGCTAAATAATAACAGCCACTCGGGTCGATCTTTAGGTTAAGCCGTGATTGCCTAGGTTGGGCTGTGGATGGGTGACCACCCTTATATACCGAGTTTCCTCCGGGCCTCGGAAAGCACGTTAAGCCGTTCGTCCCGGCTGTTATCTTTGACAGTCGTTCCAGGTAGTCAGAGGCTCAACAAGTCTGACAACCAGTCAAATCAAGTGGTATAGTATTACCTAGCACTAACTGAGTTGTGGAGGTCAGATAGGCAATCGATCCATGTAAAATACTGGTATTCAGCTGCATCATGTTAGACTGGAAGCCGACCCCAACATAATTAGGAAAAACCTAGGCAGATAATGATATATGATAATTGTATTTTTCGTTTGAAAAATCGACGTATTTACGATACGTTTATACCGCACGGTATTGCTAGAACCTCTTGTATATGTAGTTGGAGGTAATTGAATCTTTGAAACTAAAACCCAGCACACACCGCTGGAGGCACAGCGGAGCGCATTTGAGGACAACAATTTAATATAAACCTTAACTACCTTGATATACGGTCAATATAAGAATAAATTCGCACGCGCTACTCGGAGCGCCCTCAAGCTACTACAAGAGCATGTGCGCGACCGTATATCAAGGTAGTTAAGGTTGATATTATATATATATATATATATATATATTGCTGGACATTACACACAGCGCCATCTAGTGCCACACTAAGCAACGAGGCTTGTGTCGTGGACACCAGATAGTTGATAATACTACATAAATACTTTTTGTTTGTAAATACATACTTATTATACATATAAACATCCATGACTCGGAAACAAATGTCCATGCTCATCACACAAAAATTTGCTCCGACCGGGATTCGAACCCGGGACCCTAAGAACGTAAGGCAGCCTCACTATCGCTGCGCCAATCAGGTCGTCGAGAGTTTTCGCTAGAGTTATATTAAATTGTTGTCTTCAAATACGCTCCGTTGCGCCTCCAGCGATGTGCGCTGGGCCTAACAGTTACTTTCTTTACAGGTTTATATTATGGAGTAAGCACTTGCCTAGTATCGTTTTCAGCATCTCTTTCAGTCGTCACGCTCAACATATCTTACAGGCGAGTTTTATTACCATAATTAATTATATTTTAACACTTAACATAAACCATAGTTCTAGTTGTAGTAGGTATGTTATAATGTACAAAATAAATTATATAAAACACTTAACTAATTAATAATTATCCTGATGAATAAATTACCTATTTGATCAAACAAAACGGCCATACAATTCAATAACCGATACAAAATAAACTGCTCAATTTGAACGCACACAATATTATCAATTTTATGATGGAAAAATATTCATTTGTACAAATCGAATTGTATTCATATAAGCCCGTTTTCAACCACCAAATTAGGTATGCAAATAAAGGCGATATTGAAAGCTGAAAATATGTTTTGTATCGAGTAAAAATAGATTTTTGATTCTTTCAGGATATATATTGAAAATGTAGGTAGAGTCAGACATGTTTTTTTTCTCTGTGTAGGATTCATTTTGCTCGACTACATGGGAGAACAATGTTTTTACAGCGAGTGGAAAGACTGCAAATGAGTTTTATATCTCATGTTGTATTGTACCTACCCTTAATAGTACTGTCCTCAGTTTTTATTAGGTTCTACATATATCCGAGCCGGTTCGTTGATTAACTCAAATAGTTTAAGATTGTACAGAAGTCACTTCATTGTATTGCCCAGTACTACTTACTCAGACTTAAAGGGCGTCTGCTAATACTCGCGCGAGTGCATGTTCGCGTGTTTATGTTGCAAAATAGTATGAGCAGCGCTAAAGAGATGGCATTTTGTTTTAGTTGTGGTCGGGATTTCGATGACGATCCCATAGCGAACAATTTTTCAGTTTGATGGTCCGTAAACCACAGAATAGATAAAAGAGGTTAGAAGGGCCTTGTGGGCGGGGTAGGCGCTCATATAAGTTGTCAATCGATTGGTCATTGGGCGTGTGTGAGTGCACGTGAAGCACAGTTTTTGCGTTAGTGTGACAATTAATAGCAAGCTCGCCATCTAAGTGTGAGTAGTTTGTGTGCGTAATGCACGTACGTATAGGTCTCTTGCTTGTAGTGGAGTTAAATAGTGGGAGGCAAGTGGCGATACGCGTTCTAATAGTTACAGATCAGGAACTATTTCCTTTCTAACCTCTTTTATCTGTTCTGTGGTCTGTGCCACACCATGATGACATCTTTCTGATACTTAGTGTATGTGTTGTGTGAACGTGTGGTGTTGCTCGTAGAGGAGTGAGAGGGCAGCCGGTGCCGGCGGTGCTGCGCGAGCTGGTGCTGCAGCGCCTCGCGCGCCTGCTCTTCATCAACCTCGACACTGACGCTCCAAAGGTAACGCATGCTAAATAATCTCATTTCTTACTTTTGGAGCACAATAGAGGGTTAGTTTTCAATGACGGGCAAAATTTTCAGAGATGGTTTAGAATCGATAATTTTTCGATGTAATTGAAAAAAAAAACACATTTTTTAAAATAAATTTTCGTTCCTGTCCACCACTAAAAAGCGAACGTGTAGATATTGCAACAGCCCGGTAAACCCGCACTAGGCTCACGTGGTGGTCTGTAGCTTATTCCTTCTCAAAAAGAGAAAACCTGTGTATCTGCAATGGGAGCATTATTGGCTGATTGTGCTAGCTTGAATGAACGCGCCGTGGAAATAATGCTATTCGAGGTAGCGTGGTGTGCTCGCTCGAACACAACGACACAGTGTGCCACGGCGCTCTCTCTCTTGAAATTACGCGCCATGGGAAGCAAGCTTAAGAAATAGATAAGAGCCTCTACGTCTGATGATACTTGTAGGGTAATACGGGACACACTTAACATTCAGTCCTAAAAAAAACCTTTGTGGCTTGTTTTTCAAGCTTGACATAAGATATTTTTGACAATATTATTAACAATGTAACATGGGATTAGGGGAGGACAATATAAAGGTCAAACTTAACAAAAACGTAAGGTAGTGTTTTCTTGCGCTTGGTTTCATAAAATTTTTGGCAAGTCTTTTTGTAGAAAAATATTGCTGTTTCAGACGACGCAACATCTTATTGTATTCGTTTTCTCTTAAGGGCCTATACTACCTCAAATGGCTTAGCATGATCCTCCGTTACGCCTAAAATACTGCAGCATTAGTTTTGAAATAAATATATGGTAAAGTTGAGGATAAATGTTAGGTCTTTTAATTGGCGAAAACACGATTCCATAAAATTTTCTCGATAGAAAAAAAATCCAAAGTTACCTCCAAATCGAACAATAAACCGCTGGTATTCAAAAAGTATTTCAAATTAGATCATGAAACTTTGCATACTATAAAGCAGGTCTTATGTTTTTTATTTTTTACAAAAGACGAAAATTTGATTTTATAAAGAATATAAACCACTAATTTCGCACTATTTGGCCTGCAGTGACTGACGTAACAACCACTTTGTAGTGCAGCTGATTAGAACGTTATTCTAACAGTATTTCAAACGAAGTTAGAACCACCACAAATAGAGTTGCTAATTTGAGGTAGTGTAGGCTCTTAACAACGACTCCACGGTCTCAGCTAGACGGCTGTACTCTTCAATTTGTATCAAAATTGATTGATGCTGGCGTTGCTACCTTTCTATATCAATCACAGTGTTGTTGAAGAAAATCACAAATGTTCCGCAAAATAATCTTATTTCTTGCTTTTGGAGCGTAATATCATTTGGATTACAAAACTAGATACTGTGGTGCTACACTAAGTAAACTTTTAATTTTCTAGCTTTTGCCCCGGCTTGGCTCATTTTGTGATTGGAAATTATCCCACGGAAACGTTTAAAATATACTTAGCCAACTCCTACCTCAGGAATAAAGTAGCTTCCCATAAGTGAAAGAATTTTTTGAATCGGATCAGAAGTTATGATGATAACACTCTACATCGAAACTTACAAAAGTCTCTTCATAATGTAAGTGTAGATTTATCCAGAGCTATCGAACTCAAAAGCAATGAACCTATGTAGGAAGTAGCTAGTTATATGGTTACTCTATTAACTGTACCCAGGGCCACCCGCAGCCATCATGCGGTGATTGCTAACTAATTTGATGGACTCGTCCTGTTTACGGACCGAACAAATGTTAGCCTACGTATTTTGAGCTTATACTTAGGTGTGAGCGCTTTGACAAAGTATATTTTTTAACATGCTTTTATAATTACAATTTTAAATACATGCTTACTACATGCTCGAAGTCAAATGCAATTTTTTGTCTTATTGGGGCCCTTGACTTCTTTTTCAAGACTTAAAGCAACTTTTAAATACTGAATAATATTATTACGTTAAAGCAGACATCATCATCATCATTTTACATGTCCTAATTTATGATTTGAAAGCAGCGCGAGCGATCTTAAATTTGTTCATGTAAGAATTTAAAAATCATTTCTTCTAAATATTAATTGGGGATTTATTATATTATATTCTATTTTATATAATATATTCTATTATTTTTATTTATATTCTATTTTACATGAATAATTTGACAGAACGTATAAAGGGTGTAAAAAACCCTTTAACGAAGCTGAAAGGCACTTGTTCTCCCCGTCATTGCAATCATTTTTTTGTTCTATATCATACACGGGAACCTTCTAGTTACGGAGATATTGGGGTCAAAGTTCCAACTTTTCGACAAGTTTATTTTTAAATAAAAGTATTTTTACTTAAAACACCTCCACGACCCCCGTACTATTCAATACATCATATCAGCACAATGTTTTGAGTGCGTTACATTGAGTTCTACCACAAAACATGATTTTTCACCCCAAAAAAAAAGTCGTTTCCCAGCAATATTTTTTGCGTAAAGTTACTTAGTTTGATGTACAGAATGCTTGTTTGACGGCTTCGTGATGTGGTTGTTTACACCCTTAATAATTTTATTTTAATTTTTTTGTGTAAATCCATGAAAACAACAAAACGCCACCATGATTACCTGTTATTTTTGTTTTTTAATTAAAATCAGTCGTGAAATTGGTCGTAGTTTCACGACTGATTTTAATGTAAATATAAATCCTGAACCTGGTCCATAAATTCTTTAGTCACATCCACAGACGCATGAGACAAACAACCCAAAAATAGTTGCTCTCGCTACCCGGTTGATTTACTGCCTGTAAATATCAAATGCCTGTTATTCCCCAAGGGGTAGCCAGAGGCTTTACACGCCGCCGGTATTAAATCTGAAATTCTCAATGCAAAACAGCTAACACCATTTGATTTGGAATACAGGCGTTGACAGGTAGTCCCAAGGTAGTTGTGCTGTTCAGTATACAAAAAACAAAACATTTGGTTTTGAGGTAAAAAAACTCTCGCGCATGAAGGGTTACCGTTCTGTACCATTATCGTAGTAAGGTCCTCTTTAATTTTTAATTTATTTTATTATTTGTTGTTATAGCGGTAACAAAAAAAAAAAAAAAAAAACACACAATTCAACAACACAATCAACACAAAACAACACACAACACAACACAACACACAACACAATCAACACACAACACAATCAACACAATTCAACACACAACACAACACACAACACAACACACAACACAACACAACAACAACAATCACCAATCACAATTTCAACTTACGAATCATGAGATACAAGCCCGCTGACAGATAGACAGCGGAGGCGTAGATACGTTGGTTACCTTCCGGGATCGGATCCCTAAAAAAAGCATAGTTTAGGTGGATACTATTTTTAGCTCTTCTTGGTTTTAAAGGCGAGGGGCTTTTGCTTTAATAATAACTGCTGCACGGGTACCCTCCTGGTAAAGGTTGCGGGAAGTCGCACGGGACCGGTCAATGTGGCGACATTTGGGGGAGGCCTATGTCCAGCAGTGGACGTCTTTCGGCTGAAACGATGATAATGAATGATGGGTACCCTCCGTGCTTCGAAAGCACGTGTAGACGTTGACTGTTATTTGCAGATCTTTCCGTGTAAAAAAAGCTCAATGTAAAATGCTGGTTTTCATCTGTGTCCGGTTATACTGAAAGCTGATCATAGTTTGGGAAAAAGTTAGGATGATGATGCTGGTTTTGAAGGCGAAGGGTATACACCAGGTGCAGCAGTGGACGGCCAGTCTACTGCTGCACCTGGTGTATACCCTTCTGATGATATAGATATAGAGACCCATAAATAGATGACAGAGGCGTGATGTTTACGTTACGTGTACATTTTTAGTATAATAATACCCTGACGACCATTACAAAAAGATTTACAGCCTAGTGTTCAGTAAAATAACAATACGGTAAATGATTTTAGGTAGGTAATTAGATAAAGTATACCATTTTCTATACTAATATTATAAAGAGGAAAGATTTGATTTTTTGTTTGTTTGTGTGTTTGTTACGATTTAACTCTAAAACTACTCTACCGATTTTAAAAATTCTTTCAGCAATGGATAGCTAAATTATTAGCGAGTAACATAGTCTATATTTTATCCCCGTACTCCCACGGGATCGGGAACTACGCGGGTGAAACCGCGTGACGTCCGCTAGTACTAAATAAGTATCTAAATACCTTTGTCGTTATTTTAACCTCAATACCAAAGTGCCACTGGCTCATTCGATATCCAAAGCCTGAAGTTCATTGAATATTATGATGAATTAATTAATAATATCATTGAGTGCCGGGATTATACGGGTAGTGATTATGCAAAATTCAGAACCAATATTTGTTTATATTAATTTATTATGAATTTTTAATGGGGAATTTGAGTTTGTCAAACTAATTTGGTACCTCTATGAGGTGTAGGCATGATATTCCGTCTACACGATCAATTTATTAAACAACTTTTGACATAAAACAAACACAAACCCAACATTCCTAAAAAAGTTTTGATTGAATAGACATCGTTATAAATTTGTATTTTTTTTACATAAATGTACTGAAAGCTGTTTATTCCAAAGCTCTTCAAATATGAACAGAAATTTGGTTACACGTGTGAACTGAAGCTATGTATATACTTTTGAAGAAAATACAGAATACACAATATATACCTACCAACACTAATAATATTGTCTAGCTCCGTCCTACTTGGTCCATTAGAAGAAACTTTAAGAACGAATAAACGTACGTAACAAACGTAAAAAATATTCTTAAGATCTAGGATAAAATGCCTTTGTAAGTCTAGCATTTTATCCAAGAAACCTGTATAAAATGTTGTAATAGGACATACAAAAACTTATTCCTAATAATCCCGAAACTATACAACCTGTTATTTTTGATATCCCATAACTCTAGGGTATGATTGAGACCATATCAAAGAATCAACTGGCATATTATGAATTATGTTTCAATCATCCTTTTTTTTAATTTTTGGAATTGAAAAAAATAATTCGGCAAAATCACGATTATTAACGTAAAACACCATTACGTGAAATATGACAACGTCGCATTTTCTTAGCTTTAAATTTAATATGAATGATTGGTTCGAATTAAAATGAATTACTCGTATTTATCAATGAAACTTAGAGACGTATTTTATAATTATGATTGATGATATCTCCGAAATTATGCATTTTTGGACCACCTATTCTAGGTGCAGTATTAGTATTATTTTTACTTACAGAATATGAGAGTACTAGAGTTATGGGATACTAGCTGACCCACGCAACTTCGTCTGCGTCACATAAAAGAGAAACAGCTCATAAAAGGAATACATTTTTCCCCGTTTTTGCAATATTTTTCATTTATGCTCCGAGCCTTTTGGTCGCAGCGTGATGTTATATAGCCTATAGGCTTCCTCGATAAATGGACTACCCAACACTGAAATAATCATTCAAATTGGACCAGTAGTTCCAGAGATTAGCGCGTTCAAACAAACAAACAAACAAACTCTTCAGCTTTATAATAATATATATTAAAATATATTATTATTATTTCCTTTATTCATCTCATCTACTTACTTTACATATTTTTAAATGTATCTTAAAAACATTATATTAAAAAATACATTAAAAAATATAAAAAATAGTGGTCCGCCGGTGTCGGGAGCAGGGTCCAAGCCACCGGTGGTTAGGGCTGCAGAGACAGGAACCTCCTCACAATGCGAGCCGTATCGAGGAGTACTGCCTTCTGAATCAGGCCCTTGATCCAACCGCCTAAAGAGAGCTTCGATAGATGGTCATCGAAGCTCTTGGCTATAAGGCCATTGGCCGTCACGACAATCGGCACAATGATAACCGAGTTCATATTCCACATGTCGCGAACCTCGTGTGCCAAGTCGAGATATTTTATTTGTTTCTCTTTCTCAGCTTTCACGAGGTTCTCGTCATGCGGAATAATAACATCGATTATCATTACGCGGCGCGCTGATCGGTCTATCATCACTATGTCAGGTTTATTGGCGACAATAGTCCTGTCAGTAATGATAGACCGATCCCAGTACAGCGTGACATGGTCACTTTCGAGAACTGGGTCGGGCACATACTTGTAGTACGGTACCTCAGATTCCACAAGTTTATATTTCAAGGCAAGTTGCTGGTGTATAATCCTGGCTACTTGGTTGTGCCTGTGCAAGTACTCGCCGTTAGCCAGACGAGAACAACCAGAAATAATATGTCTGATGGACTCACCCGGAAGGTGGCATGCCCGACACACGTCAACCGTCCCGTCCTTCATAATATATTTCCGGTAGTTGTTCGTCAACATAACTTCGTCCATAATCGCACAGACAAAACCTTCAGTTTCTCCAAAGAGGTCGCCGAAACGTAACCAGGACACGGACGCTAGAAAATCTACGTCGGGCCCATGAAGAGCCCGATAGAAGCGCCCGTGAAGCTCTTTGCCTTGCCATACTTCCTTGCGGTCATCGGTGGTAAGTACCTCAGGTTTGTGCCAGTTCTCTTTAGCCATGGACAGCGGGGTGAGTCCCTTGTCCACTGCGACCACATCTCGGTGCATACCCACCTCGGCTTTTAAAAAATATTCTCTGAGACTGCACACCTCGCGGTTGTGGAGGGTCTTCGCGTTTAAAAAGCCTCGACCCCCGCACTTCCGCGGGATGTACAGTCTCATCACCGATGATCGTGGGTGATGCATCCGGCTTTCGGTCAGCAGTGTACGAACTCTTCTATCCAGGGCGTCGAGTTCGGTCTGAGTCCATTTGAGTATGCCGAAAGAGTACATTAAAACCGGCATGACCCAACCATTGAAGGCGCGCACCTTGTTCCCGCCTGAAAGAAGGCTATTTAATACCTTCCTCAGGCGACTGAAGAAGCGCTCCTTCAACGATTGCTTCATGTCAGTTATGTTAATGCCTAACGCTTCCGACATACCCAAATACTTATAGGTTTCGGATGAGGAAAGAGATCTAAGTTGTATGGAGTCCGAGAGCTGAAGTCCCTCGGATTCCATAATCTCCCCTCGCTTTACATACATGACTGCACATTTGTCCACACCAAATTCCATCCTGATGGCGTTACTAAAAGTTTCAGTTACCTTCAGTAGCTCCATCAGTCGCAATTTGTTGGAGGCAAAGAGTTTCAGATCATCCATGTAAAGCAGGTGAGATATAACCTGACCATCCTTCCTCAACCGGCAGCCTAGGCCTGAATTCTCAAGCAATGTGCTTAGAGGATTCAGGGCTAAACAGAACCAAAGTGGACTCAGACTGTCGCCCTGGAATATTCCCCGCTTAATCCATACAGGATCATCGCTCCCCTGGATCTGTCGACATCCTGGATATCGAAGGACCGTCCTCCATTGCCCCATACATGACTCAAGGAAGGTGCGTAGAGTTGTATCTATTTTGTACAACTCCAGCACCCTCATGAGCCACGTATGTGGCACCGAGTCGTAGGCCTTCTTATAATCTATCCAACATGTCGACAGATCTTTGCGGGATCGACGAACCTGTTGGCTAATGGCCATGTCGATGAGGAGTAGCTCCTTAGTACCGCGGGACCCATTCCTACATCCATTCTGAGAGGCTGACATGATGGAGTTTTTGTCAATGTGTGTATTAATTTTCACTCTCAGAATGGATGTAAGAAGCTTGTAGATCGTCGACAAACACGTGATCGGTCTATAATTTTTGGGTTCCGCGGGACTACCTGACTTATGGAGCAGGTGGGTAACGCCTGTTGTTAAGAACTGCGGTAGGGACCCGGATTCTAAGGATGACTGGAATTGCGATGCCAGGCAAGTGTGTGAACTACTAAACCATTTGAGCCAGAAGTTGTGCAGTCCGTCCGGTCCCGGTGATTTCCAATTCGGTAACGGACGAACTGCTCTGGCTACATCTAAAGGTGTTATAAAAATTGGCTCCATTTCTGGGATAGGTTCACACACTCGCTCGACATCACGCATCCAGTCAGCCTCAGTATGGCAAACGGGTACCGACCAGATGCTGCGCCAGAAAGAACTCGTGGCGGCATCATCCGGGCGGCACACGTCTGTCATATTTTGCTCGGGTCGCTCCCAAGCTCTGTATACCCACCTCCCATCGCTCTGGAACATGCGATTCTGTGAATACCGATCAACCCGCCGCTTATACCTCCGAATACGGTTCGCCCATGCATAAACTTTCTGCTTCAGGAAGTCGATGCGCTCTGTGACACGGGACATGTATTCTTGAGGACTGATTTCAGTCCCCGAGAATGCCCGCCTCACAAAGCGCATCACTCGTGGTCGTGTATTGCCCTCCCTGAAGCAGTATAGTTTGCCGATGAGTACCCTGGCCCCGTCGATACGGCGCTCGATCCTGCGCTGCCAGGCTGGTACGGCTGGTTTTGGTCGATTAGCTACGTCACAATTTGGAAACTTGACATTAGCTAAACGACATGCCGCAACAGCCCCACAGAACAGGATCGAGTGTTATTATTATTATTAGTGTATTATTATGGGATATAAAACAACATTTAATCCCTGAAGGTATAGGCACAGGTGAACCTACACACACAAGGTGAAGTACTCCTTTATTTCACCAGTTATGTTGCAATCCCCTATTAGCCGAGCCTATTGCCACCAACCGGGTGCAAATCCAGACTCCATGGCTGTTGCTGAAAAACTCCTACTGGAAAAACCCAATAACACTTGGCCCGACTAGGGAATCAAACCAGACTTCATACTCAGCATTCGCGTTTACGAAAACTAGATTAACGAGTCAGTCATGAGTGCCTTTGGGTCCATTTCCACCAAGCGGTAAAATCCTCGCGCACTCAATGTCACTGAATTAAGGATTGTATCAGTATTGCCTTTAAGTATAAAATTGGGCGCACACGCATTATCGAGAAAGCGCGAGGAGACGCGAGACTTATGTCTGCGTCGAATGTTTAGTGATATCAATTCGCTTGGTGGAAACGGATCCTTAGGCGTCGATTTTCTATGACCTACCTATAAAATATGCGTCAGTGATACATAGGTACCACTATATTGTCGTCTATTGTAAACGCTGCCAAGAGACCAACAAAGCCGAATAAAAATATTATTGTGTTCGTAACAATTGTCCTTAGAGGAATAGTTTTCGCTTCGCGAGAAGTTGGCCT
This sequence comes from Xestia xanthographa, assembly GCA_905147715.2. Taxonomy (NCBI): domain Eukaryota; kingdom Metazoa; phylum Arthropoda; class Insecta; order Lepidoptera; family Noctuidae; genus Xestia; species Xestia xanthographa. The sequence continues at coordinate 21,277,662 of LR990642.1, read as the reverse complement.
ATTTTCTGTTTGTTATTTTATTCAAGAGTAATTTATTGGTGTTTTTTAACAAATGAGAAGGCGTTATAGCTACTCGTGTTTTGCATTACTAGAGTGGTACATAAAGGTGTCGATTTCCGAATAATTGTAACTTATTCTTCTTAGCGTGTCGATGAAAATTCAAATTGAGTCAGCCAATGACGTATTATATATAGACACGTCATGAACCAACATCGCGGCGCTTAAAAACGGCGAAAATACTAGAACTACTTATAAGCGTGAAGAAAGAGAAAGAAAATATGACACCGAACCGGCGGGATGCCTGTTGCGAGAGGGAGATAAATATACATCTTCAGTCACGTCACAGGATTTATTAAATTGTAAACAAACGTAGCGTCGCGCGACAGGTTGGTGCGTAACTAAGCGCGATGTGGCCAATTGGCTTCATTTCATGTTGTCATTTTAGAGTGCGGACAACGTATCTATAGTTTATATATCATTGGAGTCAGCCCAATATTTGGCGACGAGTTTCACAATTTCAGTAACGTCCATCAGCTCCTGTGATGTGTAAACAATAGGACAGGCAGAACAAGATATCAAGTATCCCATCGTTTGTGAGGATAATTGTAACTAATAATGAAGTATATTAAGGAGGAGCTCGTAGCTAGATAATAACAGCCGCTCGGATCAATCTTCAGGTTAAGCCGCACTTGCCTATGTTGGTCTGTGGATGGGTGACCATCCATTACATACCGAGTTTCCTCCATGCCTCGGAAAGCACGTTAAGCCGTTGTTCCCGACTCTCTGTAGATCTTTGACAGTCGTAACAGGTAGTCAGTGGCCCAAAAGTCTGACAACCAGTCTTACCAAGGGGTAGGATCGTATACCCAGTACTAACTGGGTTGTGGAGATCAGATAGGCAATCGCTGCATGTAAAATACTGGTATTCAGCTGCATCCGGTGAGACAGGAAGCCGACCTTGGGGTCGGAGTCTAACCGGATGCATAGTTGGGAAATGGCTAGGCAGATGAAGATGACGATAAATTGTATATTATATTTACTAACGATCTGATATTTTTTGGCGGGGTGGACATAGCCGAACAAAATACAGAAGTTTGGAAGGAACGAGGGAAGAACTTGACCCAGCAGTGGGACATTCAATGGTCTAACAAAAAAAAAGTATGGTATCAATGTTTTTTTCATACAGATGAAGAACGTATATTACCCTTTTTTACGTCGGCAATAAAAACGGGATTCTCATTTAAAACCAAGAATAACGAGGTTCTGAATCAACAGCATTGATCAGCAATTTGTTAGCAATCAATCGATTTGTAGGCTCACTTGATATTTGCCGTTCCCGACTGAAAAACCACTCATATTATCCCAACCTCAGGGGAAAAGCGTAATATAATCGCGGATATTATCCCGTAAGTACTTTGAGTGAAGCGTAATATAATTTTTCGCTTGTGGGGCACAATTATTGTATTTCACTCATCATGCACTCCCGCTGGGCTAGCGTTCGATGGCTTAACGATGTGATTATTAATACTAAAGTAACCGTTGAATTTGTTTTTTTTAATATCGAGTTTAGAATTTTTAGGTAGGAACAAAGAGTGTAGTTGATCCGTGATCATCCGTGTTTAGGTTTCCGTGTCATTATAATCGAATGAATTGTAATTTTTGCCGTTTTGTTCAGTATAAACAATATTGCGAAACGAGTCGTACTTTTGGATTTGGAGAGATTCCATATTCCATACTATATTCTATATACTATAATATTACAAACAGTTTCACGACTAAACGGCTGATCGGATCATAATGAAATTTGGAAAGGAGATAGATTATTTTCTAGGGATGGTCAGAGGCTGTCTTTTTTTTCTCACACATACACATCAAAATTTCTACGCGAACAAAGTATCGGGCAATAGCTAGTTTCTTCTAAATTCCTTTCTGTAGTACAACTTTGGCATTTGATACTAGAGTAAGTCAGTGCCTCAAGATCGTAAGCTTCATCCAAACATATAAAGTCAAATAAAAAAAAACCTATCTGTATCGAAATAGGGAAATAAGTTCCAAACTCGGGATTTATAAAAAAACCTCTGATAGCATTGGGGACTTTGATTTTCTAATTTCAAGTCGCGAACTCGTGACCATTAAAAGTTTTTATAAGCTGAGTGTCAAAGCTGATTTTCTTGTTGAAATTACATTAAGCTTAGGTAGAAAAATGAACGTGATTGTAAATATGTTATTTGGCAATTAATTGTATCTTAAGACTAGCAAAATGAATGTATAAGTCACAGTCATGGAAAAAAAACGGAATAGAACGGTAGGAAAAGGGGCCGATAACAATTATTGTCTTGGAATCCAAACTAAAGCAGATATCATAGTGCTATAACAATTTTTTTGGTGTTTCCATGTAAGATTTGGCAACTTTATAGCTTTGGTCAAAAGCTAGTCAAATTCGAATAGGAAACAAATCGAACACTTTCAAAAGGCGAGATGTTTGATGTTTGATGCTCTGTCTTTTATATCGTTCTAGAGTGCAGTTTTGGGCGGAATTTTCTGTTATTCTGTCTGTAGTATGCGAATTTAATACTAAGTGCTGTATTCAATTCGCATTTCAATCGTATTTTCTTGCATAAACTTTGAAGAGGGTTATGATTATGGCATTGGGTTTATGATTTATGATGCACCTTCATTAGCACACTAGATACATTTGCTAGACTCGGCTAGACAAATGAACGCTTGTGTCAATCTTTAAAGGTTGGTCCATCAGCAATGGGTTTTAAAAGGTTGTTTGCCAACGATGTGTGTTCTTGGACATCATTACTGTCTTGGACACTTTTTTTTTAATAATTACTTTTCTATAAAAATATTACACTGTTTAAACGAACACTGGTCACCACATTGTGTCGCAGGATCAAGATTTTTTGGACAGCTAAAGTTATGGAACTAGGGATACAAATACAACGGTTTTAGATTTACATTAGTCTAAAAACTTAAAGTTAACCTACTGCGAGAAAATGTGGTGTGATGTGTCTTGAAAACAAACCATTAGCATCCAATTAGGAGGATAGTCACAGTGGTCACTCTTACGATGCTATCTACTGGGTATGGTGCCTAGACCTATGGTCATTATTGCCACATTAATCCGGTTTTCTTCCGCCAGGGTGACAGCGGCACGATGACATCGGCCGGGGTGCAGGTGAACCCCCGCACGGGCTCCAGGCTCAAGGCGGAGGTGCGATGCGATGGAGTCCCACTCGCACCTGCCTCGCCGCGCTTCGCACGTCACAACCACAACCATTTAGGTGAGAACAAGCACTTAAAGCGCAGACGATGGACTATTTACCCGCTGGAAGGAAATGACTGCTCCAGTACCTTGAACACGTAGTCCATCGTCTGCTCAGCGCTTGAACTATGAAAAGAGCAAACAAATCTTAACGAAATCATGTTTGTTGACGAGGTGGTCAGAATTATGACAAAATACCGGCTGTTACGTTAAATACAGGATTAGATTATCACTTTCTGCCGACCAAATTGTTTTAAGGCTGACATTTTCATTTTCTGCAAACTTACTAAACTGTCGTTAACCTAAATACAGATTAATTTAAATCACTATTATTTCTTTACCCAATGATGTTTCATCACGTCCTCATATTTGTTTTTGCGAAAGAAACGTGTGACAGAAGAACGGGTCGCCCGTAAGGAAGCAGTAACACAGTTTGCTTCGCACATCAAAGCCGCTCTGTTTGAGAGATTACCACTTACCAACGTACGAGGATGAATATGTGTTTTGTACCTTCATTAAAAATGAGTATGCCTGGTGGCTTCTGAGCTTGTGAGTGCTCTGTTATTATGGATTAACATCACCATAATCAGCTTATAATGTTTCCACTGCAGGAACACAGGCCTTCTTTCTATAAGAGAAAAATGGGCATCTATGGACTCCCAAAATAACTCGCGTGTTTGGATTTGAACCGACGACCTACATTTGTAATTTGGGGTCGTTACCACCTTGAAACACTGCTCTATCTGTTTTTATGGTGAATATGACAAAGTTTGTGACACATTGTCTTACCGCTAAGGTACATAATAGGCCCGTTTCATTGAAAGAATATGATAAGTCATTCTCAAGTTCGCCTAAGTCATATCCACTGTCATCTTGAGAAGATTCATTCCTCTAACGGTCACTTGAAGATAATCATTTTCACTTATTTCAATTTTGGTCTTACTTTCTTTTGGTAATACTTGGTTTTGTGATTTTAGATTCGTCTTGGATAAAAATCTTTGTGAGCCTAATTCACCCACTGCTGGTTATAAGCCCTCTTTTTTTCTTGAGTAGAGTAGTTTAGTTCATTATCCACAGCCTGATCCTTTTTTTTGTGCCTATCCTTACGTCCTTACGTTCCTTACGTTCGCGACCCCTCAGCGGGGCTTTCGCCTCCTCCTCCATAGTGATGTCCGGGACTGATGTCACATCAGCCGACTCACATGAGCTTGTGCAATGCGGATGGTAGTTTTCCCGGTCTACCGCGCGCTGGTTCTTGTTAAGGTGGCATCAAGGGTTTCTGTGCAGTGTGAGTTGGTTTTTACCCCGATGGCAACTATGTCATCTGCCCGTCTCGCTGGTCGAACATTATTATGTCGTTTATCGTAACAGAACAATCTGATCCCTTTAGGAAATTGTTGTTTTCATTTAAATATTTGCTTCCCATAACATTAGTTGTCATAAGAATGACCGCAATATTAATTTCCGTTAGTAAAGCGCCACACGTGTAGCTGCTCATATACCTGTTGATATTGCTTCCTCGTTGCAAATTTAATATTCACACGCGGTGTGCTCAGGGATTTCCTTCCTACTTTGTATACATAGCTATGCTTGATAAGAATGTGTTTTAAAGTGACGGTTATCCCTATTTCAAGTTTCCAGATTTTAAAACTAGTTTAAAAACTGTTACAGAATAAGCAATTTAAAATATCTTGGTGTAGTTTCGAACACATTTCAGGATCTTATAAAAACTTGAAAACTTTATAAGCATTGTCTTTTTTTAAATAACAACAAACAAACAATTTCGATAAAATTGAGATGTCGAAATTATGACGAAAGCGAGGCAATTGAATGTCGCTTTAAGTCTCTTTTATGCCATGAACCAATTAAGATTTTTCTGTGTATGTTTCCGTCGCAGCTGGATACAATTTCAATATTTCTCGAATATCGACACGCGTTCTACCAAATCATATTTCATCGTTCTTGGGGGAATAACGAATCCGTGTACCCTTATATGGGAAAAATCTTTTTGTCGGATCCATAAGCGTATTTAGGACAAATATTCACCATGCGATGTATTGTTCCGAAGTTTATGAACGAAGTATTCCTACATGGTTTTGAAGTTTTAATGTTATTAATTTGCTTACATGCCCCTTGGGGTCGCCTTTTATGAGATCTGTATTGTGTAATGAACACTTAATTTCTGGAATAAACGCTGTTGTTATAAGGTGAGCATAGAGTTTTGTTAACGTACCATTTCAAAAACGGTACGATTTTAGTGTAATATTAGGTTTGTTAATGTAAGGATTGTTCTTGTGTGGGTTCCAGTTATATCAAAAGGTAGTCTTTATTTAGCAAAAGTTTTGAAGTATCTAAATCTGAAATACATCTACGATATAATCATTTTATTTGGTGACGGTCGTGAATCTTTAGCATAGACACCAATAAATTGTAAAAAAATTCTAAGCGTGCCGATGACAACCCAAATGGATCAGCCCAAAGGCGACGAGTTTCCCACTTTCAGTAGCATCCATCAGCTCCTGTAATGTATAAGGAACAGGACAGACAGGACCCAATTTTAGGTGTCCTATCGTTTGTGGAAAAACAAAACACCACTGTAAAATAAATCTTTCCCCAAAATATACGTGACTTTCAACTATTGCGATTTAATCGTGTCTTCGTCAGATAGGCTAAATAAATTCGTATCAATACAGGCGTTTATAATTGAAACGTGCCTCGATTTTGGGCCCAAAAAGGCTATATTATTTAAGTACCTATTTACTGCAAAGTCTCTGGATTTAGTTCAATACCGTTTAATTTAATAGGACACTAGTGTCATTAACCTCATTTTCGAGGGTAAAATGTATAGCACGAGACATTTAAGTCTTTGGCAAAACTCGACTAATCCCTGTCTAGCTGTCCTTCGTAATCCTTTCATCACGGACTTAGAAAACATTTCTCGTCTAAGTAATTTTAGCATATCCTTCAGGGCATGTCTCCGCCTACGAAATTGTAAGAAGGAAATCCGGGTAAACAAATGGGTATATTTCCTACCTATGTATGTTTGGGGCCTCTTACCTGAAATGCTATTTTTATGTGTTAGGTGAATTTTCCTACTGAACTTGCTTGTACTGAGAACAAAGTAGTTCACATTCCTGGGATTTGGGGGCCTCTTACCTGAAATGCTATTTTTATGTATAATTTGTATTTTCCTACTGGACTTGCCTGTACTGAGAACAAAGTAGTTCACATTATTTCTTCTTGAGTTAGTGATATGTTGTACAAACCGAGAAAGTTCTCAGTTTTTTATTTTAAGACCAGAATAACTGTGTTGCGTCATTGAAGTTCTCATCATCATCATCATCATTCTCCTGCCTTTATCCCAATTTATTTGATGTCGGTGTAACATATCATCGGTCATCTCAGCTGTCACCTCCTTGAAGTGTTGCTTACTTACTTTGACCATGTGAGTCACGTTTTTATTTTTTGTTTGTTTTTTTTCCACAACTGTCTGGCAGTTTGAGTACTATAAGCGACCTACCCAAATGTCCTTTCTTTGGTATTGTTCGTCGTTTCGTTGAGCTCCTTGAGTTATAAGTCGAGCTACACGTTAACTGACAAATGCTTGCACTGACTGGACAGGTCCACTCAAATCTGTATGGTTCTTTCTTCAAAAGACCATCTCAGGCACTAATCTGCATAGTCCTCATGTGAATTGAGCAAGATTATGTCTGGACTTTAAAAGAGACTACGACCTCTGAGTTTGTTTCGGCTGTTTCATCTCAGAGTAGTCAGGTACGAAACACTGGCCCCATCTAGTTTTAAAAAATGACGTGAAAAAGTGTTTGTAAAAACCTACTTGCAAAATAAACATCATTTATCATTTACTTTGACACTGTGTTTGTGTAGGTGGAGCCACAGCCACTGCAAATATTGCAACTGTGCCTGGAAACGGGCCCCCTGCTGCGAACGCGGTCGCGGAGTCGGGGTGCGCGAGCGCATGTCCCCGGTGCGCGTGCTGCGGCTGCACACTGCGCGAGGCCGCGGCCCGCCACGAGCAGCGGGTCGCCGCCACCGAACGGTTGGAGCGCGCTAATATTGAGTGGAAGCAGGTAACATGTGCACTAGTTTTATCCAAACTAATATTTTAAGGCTCGAAATGAAAAAAATCTTTGTGTTGGATAGCCTGGTTATCGTGGAAGGCGGAGCATCAATGAAAAACGTTGCAAAAACGAAGAAAATAGTATTATTATTAATATAATTTCACACATACGAATGTCGCGAGCAACAGTTAGTTGTTAATGAGGTACCTAAATATAATATATCAGATATATTTGTATATTCTGATATATTTGTTTATGATCAGAGGCACTAGCACGCTGTGTAAATGTTACGTAAAACGAGCGATATGATAATTTAAAATATTCATTTCACATAAATTAAATTTATTTTCCATTATAAAATCGTTTGTTTTTACATACGTAACGTGCCTAAGGACGAGACAATCAACGAAATCTACTTAGAATAATAAAAATCTGAAAGCAGTTATACCTATGCTCGGGCCTGTGGATGGTGAGTTATGGGCTAGCTCGCCGTGCGTCCGTCTTATGATGACAGGCCGTGTCGACGGCGCGTTCGTGTTCCACGCGCACCTCAAAGAAATGTCAGCAGAAAGCAAGGGCCGATGCCTGCCGGGGCTGCGGGACTGTTCGATAGAGATACCGTGGCCCCGGAACACATAGGGCTAAGAAGGAACATGGATGGGTTTTAGTCAGTAAAAGTCACACTTCCACTGCATATATGCTGACACTTCCTTTCGCTCCGCCCATAGCGGAATTCATTAATTCATTTAATGATTTCCCATCCGAAAAAAAGGTATACCTATGCTATCATCATCCTCGTGTCCCTAGTTGAATTTACTTGATGTCGGTTTAAAATATATTTTTCAATACACTTCCTCGAAAACTGGTCCTTAACGCACTACGATTAGGTACAACATGCAATGTATTTCACACGCGTGCGTTTTTTTCCACTTTCCCGCACGTGTGCGGGAATGAAAATTACCACAGATAACTATACCTTTAATTAGTCCAAATTGTTTCAATGCAAATTAAAAAAAAAAACATTCACCTCAGACTATAGAGTCTGAGGTGAATGTTTTTTTTTTAATTTTTGCAAAGCACTACGCGTCTATACGGCATAATTTTTTTTTGAAAATTCAAATTGTGTTTATAAATAGAATATCATAGATAAACATGATTATTTAAAACTAATAGTTACTTTTGCACACAAATTAACATTTATTTGTGTTCTGAATTCAAAAATATAAAATAATTCTATTTATTATATTAGGCTGTTTAACGGCTTCATACCATTGCCTCTCCTTCAACCTGGCGAAACTAAAGTGCGAAAAAAAAGGAAATTAAAATCATAGTTTCATAGTTCGTGACAAAAATATTTTTCGTTATTTTATTTTATTTCTTCAAAAATGTATTGAAAAACGTCGTTTGATACACGTGGACATTTGTTATTGCAATTCTCTGCTCATAAACACCCTCGCCTACGGCTCGGGTGTTATAATTCCGCCTCGAATACAATAACAAACTTTCTCCACTTGTATCAAAATGTACTATTTCAATACACTTCCTCGAAAACTGGTCCATAACGCACTACGATTAGATACAACATGCAACGTATTTCACACGCGTGCGATTTTTTCCACTTTCCCGCACGTGTGCGGGAATGAAAATTGCCACAGATAACTATACCTATACTTATTCCAAATTGGTTCAATGCCTATAGTCTGAGGTGAATGGTTTTTTTTTTTGCAAAGCGCTACGCGTCTTTACGGCCATAAGTATTTTTTGAATATTCAAATTGTGTTTATAAATAGAATATCATAGATAAACATGATTATTTAAAACTAATAGTTACTTTTATACACAAATTAACATTTATTTGTGTTCTGAATTCAAAAATATAAAATAAATCTATTTTTTATATTAGGCTGTTTAACGGCTTCATACCATTGCCTCTCGTTCAACCTGGCGAGACCAAAGCGCAAAAAAAAAGATAATTTGAATCATAGTTTCATAGTTCGTGACAAAAATATTATTCGTTATTTTATTGTATTTCTTCAAAAGTGTATTGAAAAACGTCGTTTGATACACGTGGACATTTGTTATTGCAATTCTCGGCTCAAAAACACCCTCGCCTACGGCTAGTGTGTTATAATTCCGCCTCGATTGCAATAACAAACTTTCTCCACATGTATCAAAATGTACTATTTCTTCCATACATCTCTATACCCATAGCCGTGATCTCATTAGCCATACTTTTTAGCTATTATTTAGATAGGTAAGATACCCAAAAGTCAAAATGATAATGAGATATCAAAATACTTAACAAGAAAGGGGGTAGGTACAGAAGTATTATTTGATAACGTCTGGCAGTCTTAATGAAGAACTATTCCAATGCATGTTATGTCCGATAGGGCTTGTTAAAGAAAAATCACTAATTTATCGAGATAGGTGCTACCGAGTTCACTGAGAGTAAACCAATTTTCAACCTTATTACTTAGGTCATAATATATTACAATATACATAAACCAAATTCAACCTCAATGTAACAGTACCTAAGTACATAAATTATTGTCGTTAGTATTTTCATAACAAAGACAGTACGAAATAACAATAAGTTTTACGATATCTACCATCTACAGTTACTGTCAAAATTAACTATCTACTCGGTCAGTTTTACAACTTGTCGTAACAATTTAATCTGAAAATCGTGGAAATAACCTGAGCTCCAGAAGGTTTCACCGTAAAATGTTTTAAACGGGTTTTGGTTCAACTCAATATCGTAACCTTTTTATTGGCTTAACTTGTGAAATGTTCATGCCTCAATATTATAGCGTCACCTTCATGTTTCTGGCAAAATAAACGCTCAATTGTTTCAGGTGACGTGAAACTTAATTTACTTAACGGGAATTTAATCACTGTTTTCGAAATGACTGCTGGGGTCGTGATTGTGATTGTAATTACCAAAAAATAATTTTCTTTGTTAAAATACGTTTTCATCATCATTCTCTACATTGGTTACTTTAGTCATTCAAAAATATTATATCCATTTTTAAATTATAATAACCTTATGTAAATAATAATAAACAAAAAATGCCGTCAGAAAACTTCTCCTCAACGCTGTCAACTGGTAATGTCCCCAAGAGACTGGCGGCGTTGCTACGTTATATGGTAATACTTAGCCTCAGAAAATGTTTGAGCTAAAATATGTTCATGTTCATTCTATTTAATGATTTTAATGCCGTTTCAATTAATTTATTATGCATATTAATACATTTATGAAAATCGATTGCATGATATTCTTTTTGCAAATTGAGTAGCAAAAAAAAAAAGATTAAAAAATATTTTTGCAAAAAAGAAAACCGACTCAAAACACAAAAAAGTGAAATATAACTTTAGCTTCAGAAGTCAGTGACTTTTGTTTGTTTGATGCAGTTTTTTTACCACCGACTTCTGAAGCTAAAGTTATTTTTCACTTTTTTGTGTTTTTGAAAAGACGAATTTATAACCTCCTCCTTTTGGAAGTCGGTTTAAAATTAAAGGATTAAAGCCTATAGCTGCAATTAAAACATTAATTAATACACAAACCAATTAATACAACATGAAAATTGATGATAGTGAAACTCTTGAAAATATATTTTTTGAACGTAGCTAGTAATAAATCGTAACTTTTTGCTCACTCCGGTACCAATCAGCAATTGCTATTGAAAAAAAAAAGATTAATGATTCTTGGTAATTACTCCGATGGGGATAATTCTAGCGACAATTTAAAAAACTTGTGGTAGGGGCCGAAGTTGTTCGACTTGACTATACTTTATCGTAACCGTGCAAACCATTGTAGCTAGAGGGTTACAGAATTAAAAAGTTTTTTGAAACAATGAAAATTTAGGGGTTTTGTGTAAAACTAAAAGCAAGTGTACCGTTTTAAAACTCCACAGTAAGATAAAGTACGTTGTCTCTAAACGAATAGGCTTGTCAAAGCACTTATAACAATGACTGATAATACAGGGTGGCCAGCTAGGAATACAACTTTTATTTCCCATCATTTCGACTACAGTTATGCAGTTGGTTGATATACTATCCGTTAATATTCCTCTGTTTAATTGAATCTTCATATAAAATTGTATACAGTGAGTATACACTCAAGCTGGCCACCCTAAGTATAGCTAGGATACCGGTGATAGTAAAACACTGAAAACTTTGTCTACGAATGTTTGAAGATAACTAACAATACCTGTATATGCCCCATATGAAGGTTGTTCTAAAAATATTACTTTCATGTTTAATTTATTATAAATCCCTTGGTAACTTTGAATTTGATGTAGATATTTTTTCAATCTGCAAATTACCATAGATATAGTAAAATATAATAAGTACTTGCAAAACATTTTTGATCAATTTACCGATGATAATGTCACGAGCAGGCATACCTTTAAATGTTTTAAATCATGTTGGAACTGTTTAAAATAATGGACTCGCAGTTGGAACCTGACAGAACTATGTAGGCAGGTATATAGTAATTGTCTTTTTTAAACTTTCACGATCAGAACACATTATAATACACATGTAAACGGGTATTTATCGCGAATTTTACCTGTAACCCCTCCCCCTCCCTCCCTCCTTTTTTTTTCGCGATAAATACCCGTTTACATGTGTATTATAAAGTATATAGTAAATGACGCGACAAGCTGTTTTTATATATTTTCATTGAAAATTAAATTAAAGTAGTCAATTCATATTTTTTTCCATTTACTTAGATGAAAATGACTATTGTCTTTACGGCGTAACGCGTAAGAAGAATCAGATATCTTTTACAGTTAATCTTTACGATGGCAATGTTCAAGACTGTCTGTTGAAAATAGGAGAATGAGCAAGCAGTTATCGTGATCGAAAAAATATCATTCAAAAGGAGAATTGTTGATACTTAGACTGAAGGCAACGACCCGTGTTATTTCAGGAGCTAACTGATTTTTCTGCAGACTATTTAAAACGATATACAACTTGAATCGAGATCGACAGCAGGAAACACTTTACCTATGAATACCCTGTTGCCTACTCTAAATATATATCTATACTAATATTATAAAGAGGTAATATTTGTTTGTGAGTTTGTATGTTTGTAAGTTTGTATGTAGGGGGTAATCTCCGGAAGTAATGAACCGATTTCAAAAATTCTTTCACTGGTAGAAAGCTACATTATTCGTGAGTGCTATAGGCTATATTTTATTCCCGTATTCCCACGGGTACGGGAACTACGCGGGTGAAACCGCGGGACGTCAGCTAGTCGTCGATAAAATATACGAACAATATAGCTACATACATAATCTTTTCCATGAATGTTTGGTATAAATAAGCTGACATTGGTGTCGATTCTGTTGTGCACAAACTAAACTTTATTTAGGTTATTGTTATCTTTTACTAAAAGACAGTGCAAGAAAAGGACGGCTATAGCTATGAACTAAGAGATGTCAAACTAGTTTATGCCTTGCGTTTTACCGTGTTTTTAGTCGACATGTATTTACGTGCACCCTTCATTTGTATAGAAATATTAGTTGCATCTCAATGTGACAGCTCTAAGTTACGGCCGTCTCTTTCTCGTTTTACTAAAGAGGAAAAAATAGCAATAGCCTAAATTAGGTTTAGTTTGTGCACAACAGAATTGACACCATTATTGTAATAACAAAGAAAAATCTAAGCATAAATGTTTATGACGGTTATATAAATAGTAATATCCCACCAAATCCAGTGTCGTAATACTATATTTTTATTATTTACCTTCTTATATTGGACTATCATAAATGCTTTTACTCAAATTTTAATAATAGCCGACTCTCCTCTTCGCCTTCTCATTCGGAATAACTCCGAGATAATGTAGCGTTCATTCTAATATGATTCCACGCAAATATCAGGGAACATAAATTGCTAGTTTTGTTGTATACAAAAAACTTAAGCGCGTAACATGCCTCAAATGGCTTAGCATGATCCTCCGTTACGCCTAAAATACTGCAGCATTCATTTTGAAATAAATATATGGTAAAGTTGAGGATCCATGATAGGTACTATGTGTAACGAAAACACGATTCCATAAACTTCTCTCGAGAGAGAAAAAATCCAAACTTACCTCCAAATCGAACAATAAACCGCTGGTAGGTATTCAAAAAGTACTTCAAATTAGATCATGAAACTTTGCATAGGTACTAACTGAACTAACTATAAAGCAGGTCTTATGTGTTTTATTTTTTTAGTCCAATCAATAGATTTTTTGTATATCGCAAAAAACTACTCATTTCGCACTATTCGGCCGCAGTGACTGACGTAACAACCGCTTTGTAGTGCAAGCTGATTAGAACTTTATTCTAACAGTATTTCAAACGAAGTTTGAACCATCACAAATAGAGTTGCTAATTTTAGGGTTAGAAGGGCCCTAAACTGCACAGAAATCATATTCCAGCTGACGTTTTCATTAAAAACATTGTTAACATGGCATGGGGAGACTGTTTGTGCACTTGGACAAGTTGCATCAATTCTGACGTTTTGTCGCGTAGTCAAATGAGTGCAGAAATTTGTTTCCCCAGCCACTTATACCAGAAAGGTAAAAATTAACTGAAATCAAAGCGTTTCATAACAAAAATTGTATTTAAAACAATTTTTTTTTTTTTTATTCTGATAATGTGTTATTGGGTTTTTCCATCAGAATTACTCGAAACAGCCACGAAGTCGGGATTTATGCCCGGTTGATGGCAATAAGCTCTCTCCCTATTACCTACATGGGATTTAAACAATTGGCAAAATGTGGGCAACCCTCTCTCCCACCCCTCTATGTATGTAAACCTATGTTTAATCCTTCGGGGATTACAAGTACTTACAAGGCGTGATGTTATGACTTAACAAAAGTCTAAAGTATAGCCCGAATATTATTCGTGGAATATTACTAAGTGCTAAACTCATATTGCAACATCGACGTAGACGCGTATCACTCGAGTTTCTTAATTGGCCAATTTACTACGTGCGAACACGATGCAGTTAAATCAGGCGAAAACAGAACACAATGTATCGATGTTCAGGCGTTCCTTGGACTATAAATAAAGTGTGATGCAAATCGTTCGCTTTGAGCTGATGTTTTAGTAATCCCTAGCATTTGTATCTGATGCGCGACTTGAAAAGGATTTTGTAGCAGGCTTTTCGGCTCATAGTATTTGTTGTCTTCCAAATTAACATTTCTTTGTACTTTTGTTAGATCGATTGTAGTGCTCTGTTAAGAAAATCACAGATGAGATAAATAGTGCCAGAAAACTCGCCTAAAACAGATTATCAAGTCTAAGTAGGTACTCCAAAACTGTAGGACAAGCCTAGGATGTTTTGCAGGTTGAAGTTTTAGTGACATAGGTAACTAATTGGTATGTAATTCGCAGGTGGCAGTGGTTGCTGACCGGGCTCTCCTGGCGGTCTTCGTGCTCGTCACTGCTATATCCACGGCGGCCATCTTGTTACCCCAGCTCAACAACCTTCACGTCGGCAACACGCCTCTCAAACCTCCCATTTAGAGACACAGCACCAAAATAGGGTTACTGGAAACAAAGTCTTCTGCCAACGAATGTGTTAAATGAAAATATGTGCCAAACTCAAACTGTGCCGCACTTTTTTAGACGATAAAACCTTCTGTATAAAAACCTTGAAAATAGGCCTTTATCACAGCAGCAACAGTTACAAAAGCAAGAAATTGGTAAATATATGGATAGAACTTTATTTTTGGATTCAAGTTCTAGTGTGATAAGGTCCTATTGGAAATTGATAGTTGTTTAAATAATAAATATACGTAAGTCACAGAAGTTCGAAGTATGGAGAGCGCAGGGAACAGACTTTAGCCGCTAAAGATAACGGAAAGTTAAACTTTAAATGAGCCGAGTTTTTGAATGCATCGACGACCGACTTTTGAGATAGGTAAAACTGTTTTCGCCGTGAATTTACTTTTCGAGATACCACTACTACTTGTGCAAACTTTAAAGTTTTGACGGTAAAATGTTGTGGCAGTTCGTGCTCACTTTTGGAGTACATGTTGAATGTCAATTGTCTGTGGAAACACGCATAAGTTACCCTCGGAAGTTACTTAGGTTAGGTTTGACGCAGAATGTGCACAAAGCAATATGTGCACTTGACGCAAAATGTGTACTTCGCAAAATGTGCACTTCTCAAAATAGCACTTCTCAAAATGAGTGTGAATTTTATCACAATGGGTTGAAATAAAATCCGTTATATGATTTATCGTCCTAAAAATCGTGCAAAATAATAAAAAATAATTAGTAAGCCAACGGTTTTTATTTCAACCCATTGTGATAAAATTCTCACTCATTCTGAGTAATGCTCATTTTGAGAAGTGCTAGTTTGAGAAGTGCACCTTTTGCGAAATGCACATATTGCGTCAAGTGCACATTTTGCTTTGTGCACATTCTGCGTCAAACCAGTCTAGAAAAAAAAAATTTGAGCACGTTGGCTTAACACTTAAATTACCCTGGTAAGTTGTATGAAATGGATGTAACACGGAAAATTGATGTGGTGTGTCAATTTGATAAACAAAATATTGCCATAACTGCCCGACCCGTTTTTACGTGTATAATAAAAACATTCATTATGTTTCTCTACAAATGAGCATTTGATCTTAAATGTTTGCATAAAGTGACATTATCTATGTTTGTAAGGTCGGTTTTGTTTAAAAGGTCGAGTTTGAACCAAAATAAGATAGATCTTGTCTAGCATAAGTATTATTTATTTTCTGCTCAAAGGGCTCTGTTTTTAAGTAACAACAGCATTGTATGTTTCAGTGAGTTTGTGTAGTATCTTTCTCTCAGATTAAAGAAATAGGATCTTTCTCAAGTTGAAATCTACTTGACCTTTGCGATGTTTTGTTCACTTTTTTTGTTTCTATTGTAAAAAGCGTGGAACGTAAAGATTAATAATCTAGTAATTTTTTGTGCCAAAAATTGTATAATGTCAATTACGATGATAAGTATCTGTTGCTACAAAATAATAGAGCGAGTTAGTTGATGATATAGTATAAAGGGTGTAAAACACCTCTTACCAAAGCCGAAGGGCACTTGTTCTCCTCGTCATTGCGAGCATTTTTTTGTTCTATGATCCATTAGCACAATGTTTTGGATGCGTTACATTGAGTTCTACCACAAAACATAATTTTTCACTCCAAAAAAAAAAAGTCGTTACCAGCAATAATTTTTGCGTAAAGTTACATTATTTTGATGCACAGAATGCTTGGTTGACGGCTTCGTGATGAGGTCTTTTACACCCTGTATACAATTCCACAAATAAGACAGTATTCTAGATTGTTCGCAGTATTTAACCAATGAAAAAAGGGGTTTGAATATTTTTGTATAAAGCCTGGCCAGCCTAACTTTTATAACTTATGTTTCAGAAACGGACTCTTAAGAATATTTCATCTTTTGTATGTCACAGGTATTGATTAATATATGTTTTAAACGTGGCTGCAATTTTGGATATATTCGACTAATTTTATAAAGAGGAAAGATTTCTTCTCCATATTAAATCTAAAAATCTACTCTAGGGAATGGGCAACTACAGTACTTTCACAGTTTTTATGTCTTGTGACTGGGACTTTAGCTACCTTGATTTTCATCTTTGTTTCGACAATTCAAAAGTGCCTATTACTGGCCTACTTGAAATAAATGTTTTCATTTTGATTTGTTGTTTGTTTGTGTGTTTGTTAAGATTTAACTCTAAAACTACTAGACCGATTTAAAAAATTCTTTCAGCAATCAATAGCTACATTATCAGCGAGTAACATAGATTATATTTTATCCCCGTACTCCTACGGGAACGGGAACTACGCGGTTGAAACGCGGGTGACGTCCGCTAGTATTTATTTTTATTTGTTTTTTTATTACCTATATAAAGAGATAAATTTGTTTGAATGTAGGGGGTAATCTTCGGAACTACTGATCCGATTCCAAAAATTCTTTCACCAACGGGAAGCTACATTATTCCCGAGTGCTATAGGCTACATTCAGTTCCCGTGTGTTATTTTCATACTTATGAGGAGCGAAGCCGCGAGCAAGAACTAGTATAAAATGGCGGAAAGCGAAACAGGCCAAAATATTCAAACCCCTTTGTAATAACTATCCTCTTTGTTTCTAAATAACATAAAAAATCATATTATTTTTTAAGCTGTCCAACAAATTAACTCTAAACTTCTCAGATCTTCTATTGTCATAATCTAGTTAGGCACAAAAATACATGTTAACATTAAAATAAGATAAACGTAAAATAAGCTCAAGGTTGTTGGAAATGAGTTAAAATGTTGTACATATTGTAGCTAAACTATAGGTAATGATTAATGGCAAGTTGTTAAATTGTAAGAATATTGATTATATTGTACAAAATTAAGAATAAAATTTGCGAAACTGAGTTTATGTGTTTCTGAATCAACAACAAACTAATGTTATGACAATGCCCTTACGTTTTATTCGTAGGTACTAGCTTTCCTCCAACAGCATGCGAAGACTTGAGACTATTATTATAAAATAATAGTCTCAAATAAAAGTCTTATATAAAATCATAGTCTAATATAAATTATAGGTACTATGATTTTATATTAGACTTATTTCCCTGGAAAGCTCCACATATAGCGAGTTCTGCAATCACTCATAAAACATCTACCTATGGGTACTTGCAGTATGGAGGAGCTCGTGGCTAAATAATACCAGCCACTCGGGTCAATCTTTAGGTTAAGCCGTGCTAGCCTAGGTAGGTCTGTGGATGGGTGACCACCCATTATATACCGAGTTTCTTTCGTGCCTCGGAAAGCACGTTAAGCCGTTGGTCCCGGCTGTCATTTGTAGATCTTTGACAGTCGTTACAAATAGTCAGTGGCCCAAAAAAGTCTGACAACCAGTCTTACCAAGTGGTATCGTATTACCCAGTACTAACTGGGTTTAGAGTGGAGTTCAGATAGGCAATCGCTCCATGTAAAATAGTGGTATTCAGCTGCATCCGATTAGACTGGAAGTCGACCCCAACATGGTTGGGAAAAGGCTAGGCAGATGTTGATGAGATGATAGGTGCTGACAATATGCTGACATCTTTGTTCGCTGTTGTAAGATAGCGAAGTAAGTTTTAACGTTGTTACAGAGTCATATTTCACAAAGACGTTCGCAGAAACGTCACTTAAATCTATTTATAAATATTTAATGGGAGCCCTCAAAAAAAATGGCACAATTTCCGGGAATGAAGTACCTGAGTAATAAAAGATTCAGAAGCTTAAGAATGCTTATAAAAGATCAAAAATATCTTTTACGTAAATAGTAAGCTGATACGGTCCATTTGTCGTAAGTAAATAAATCTTTGGATATATATTTGATCATCTGTTATGTTCGACCACAATACATACCAGAATGTTACCTATATCTTGTTATTTCTATTCCTAAGTAAATATAAGCTGTGCCAGATAGACATCAGTGGTGAAGACCTCGTTACTTTTATAGTGGTAACATAACATAACAGCACGCCTAAGGGCACCCGAAGGATTAAACAGAGGTTAAATAATACTACCTATAAGTACCTACTCATATTTTGCCAGTTATGTTTAAGTCCCATGTAAGAGAGGGCGAGCCTATTGCCATCAATTGGGCACAAATCTTGACTTCGTGGCCGCTACTGAGAAATTCCTGATGGAAAAACCCAATAACACTTTGCCCGACCTGGGAATCAAACCCAGGACCTCATGCACAGCAGTCGCGCGATCATTAGAGCAAGGAGGCAGTCACGTGTAAGTTTTTTTAACCCTTACAACCCTTTAACCTTTTACACAACACCAACCCTTTACACTCAGGTGTCGTATAAGGCGACTAATGTCTGAGGCAGAACACCTTGCGCCTCCGTAGACCAGAGAATGTGCAGCAGCGTTTTCTGTTAGTCTTTCATCACTGCGATCTCCAATCCGCCTGCCAAGCGTGGAGATTACGGCAAATTCCTCCCTTCCTTCCTCTTTCAAATTCAAATAGCCTTTATTTCTGATAATTTATATACATTTGGCAATTCTAAAATACATCGTTTTATAATTTAGTTTCATGCTTTTAATTTAAGAAATATTACTTAATACTATATAAAGATAATTGTAATTGTATTGCATTTGATTATATATTACATTTAATTATTTTATTATTTATAGTTTCAATCAACTTTATTTAACATCATTTTATAATTCTTCTTACTCACTTTAAATCCCTATAATATAACATGCTACTTATAATTTAAATAATTACTGATTTTATATACTTATTGTTCTTAAATTTATTTCTTATTAACATTTTAATCCACGACATCGGTAACGTTATTATCAGCTTGCCGTTTGGCATAGGCCTCCCCTAGGGTTTCCCATATTTCCCTGTTTGTGGCTTTTCTTTGCCATGTTGTTGTAGCTATTTGTTTAATATCATCCTCCCACCTTACTTTTTGACGTCCTTTCCGTCTTTTTCCATCTCTAGGGTACCATACAGTAACATCCTTTGTCCATTTTTTCCTCTTACTTCTTATCATATGGCCTGCCCATTTCCACTTAAGTTTTTTCACTGTGTATGTGACATCTACAACTTTTGTCCTGCTTCTTATATTTGTTAAGTTGATTTTGTCCCGTAGCTTGATGTTTAGAATGCTTCTTTCCATTTTGTTTTGGCACACTCTTAGTGCTCTACTCTGCTTCTTAGTGAGGGCCCAGGTTTGTGCTCCATAGGTTAAACATGGTAGTATGCATAAGTTGAATACTGTAGTTTTGTCTTTTAGGGGTATCTGTGGGTTCTTCATAATTTCTCTGAGGGACCAGAATCTTTTCCAAGCCTTACTTATTCGGATATTTATTTCTTTCTGCATCTGATTTTCCGGTGCAATAGTTTGTCCTAAGTATGTATATTCTTCTACATACTCTATCTGATTAGAATTTAGAAAGATAGGTGTTCTTATGTGGTTTGTCATTACTTTTGTTTTGTCTCGGTTCATAGTCAGCCCTACAGTCTTACTTTCTCTTTCCAATTGAGTGAGCATTATTTCTAAGCCTTCTTGGTTTTCATTGAGCAGAATCAGGTCGTCTGCGAATCTCAGGTGGTTGAGCTTCTCACCGTTTATATTTATTCCAAATGTATCCCAATTATTTTTTCTAAATATGTGTTCCAATACCGCTGAAAACAATTTAGGTGAAAGGGGGTCTCCTTGTCGCACTACTTTTTTTATTTTGAACGCTGGTCCTTTCCTTTCTGTTTGGATTTTTGATGTTGATTCTTTGTATAAGTTTTCTGTTATCCTAATATACTTTGAGTGTACTCCTTGTGATCGCAGCGCTTCCCAAATGTGTGCGTGCCTGAGAGAGTCGAACGCCTTATTGTAGTCCACAAATGCCATATAGTATTTTTTTCCATACTCATTGCTTTTTTGAATAACTTGTTTTACGACATGAATATGATCCATTGTTGAGAAATTGCTACGGAATCTCGCTTGTTCTCTTGGATGATTTTCGTCCAATACTGAAGTAATTCTGTTTAATATTACCTTTACAAATATTTTGTAGAGGTTAGAAATGAGGCTGATGGGTCTGTAGTTGTTTATTTCTGCTTTGTCTCCTTTCTTATGGAGCAATATGATAGTCGATGATGTCCATTGTTGTGGTATTGTTTCTTCAGTATGAATATTATTGAACAAATTTGTAATGGACTCTGTAATGTGGTCTAGGCAGCCTTTCAGAATTTCATTTGTTATGCCATCGTCCCCAGGGGCCTTGTAGTTTCCTTGGGACAATATGGCTTTCCTTACTTCGGTTTTTAGTATTGGAAGGATAGGCTCTTCATTGTCTTCCTGTAGGTATTGTGTGTTTGCGTCATCATATAGTTTGCTATAGAATTCTGTTGCTATTTCCGTAATTTCGGGGCGTTTAGTTTCTATCTTCCCGGTTGTCTTATTTTTGATGCCTGGTATCCAGGGAGTGTTCTCTTTCAGCTCTTTTAGGGCTTTCTTTATTCCTCCTGTTTTTTCTATATGGTATTGGATAGTTCTGTTTCTGATTTGATGCCTATGTGTACTTATTTTTTCATTTATCTGTTTGCTTAGGTGCGCTATTTGTTTTCTATTTTGTTTTTTATTATCTAAAAGGGCTTTTCTGGTTTCTATAAGGTGTCTTGCTTCCACTCCGATTTTATCTTTCTTGCTTTTTGAGGTGTGCAGCTTTATAGACATTTCTTGTATTGTTTTTTCCAGTAGATCATATTTTTCCTGTATGTTTTCGATCTTGTTACAATCCGATGTCTTATCCATCAGTGTTATCAACAAGTTTTCTGTGATAGAGAGAGGGATTTGATTTGGTTGGGTTCTATTGCACTGTCTCCTTTTATTGGGTTTTTTTTGATAGATGGTTCCCCTTACCATTCGGTGGTTTGTGTTGAAGTTGAATTTATTAACAGTATCTACATCCTTGAAAAATTGGGGTTTATTAGACAGTATAAAGTCTATCTCATTCTTTACGTTTCCATTGGGAGATATCCAGGTCCATTTTTTGTTTGTGTTTTTCTTGAAGAAGCTATTTAGGATTCTGAGGTTGTGTGCCTGCGCCAGGTTCACAAGTCTTTGTCCGTTATTGTTTCTTTTTCCTGTGCTAAACTGACCCAGTATATCCTCCTCGTTCGGTAGCCTTTCACCAATCTGTCCGTTGAAGTCCCCCATTAAGAAGATTGTTTTGTGTGCACTTGCGAGTGTTTTCTCCAGGTCCTCATAGAATGAGTCCTTTATGTCCTTTGGTGCTATTTATGTAGGTGCATAAATTTGGATTATTGAAGTGGGTTCATATCCAGGCAAGTTTATATTGAGCTGTGCAATTCGTTCAGAGATTCCAATGAAGGACTGTATGCATTCGCTGTAGCATTTTTTGATAAGGAATCCTACACCATGTAGGCCTGGAGTGCTTCCTATATGGTAGAGAATGTATTTCTCATGCTGTTCTATTTGTTCTTCTATTCTCCTTACTTCACTTAGCCCAATAATGTCCCAATTTATAACATCCAAGGCAAATTCTAGTTCTTGTAGGGATTCATCCGTTCTTAAGGTTTGGGTGTTGATTGTTGCAATGTAAATACTGTTTCTTTTTCTTTGTATTGATCCTGTTTTTTGTTCTTCTGTCATTTCCTTTTTGGGAGGTAAACCTAGGGGGTTTAGGGGGTCTTATTTATTACTTAATGGAAAGGTGTATACAGGATGGAATTTTTGCATGCCACCTGGAGGGAAAGTACTCTAAATACTGCTGATAGCAATTTTTTCTCAAAGGAAACATTCCTTTATTTTTTAAATAAATTAATCTGCATTCAAAGATTTTGAAAATTCGCGTGCCGTACTCGGGAATCAAACCGGCTAAATTCCAAAAAAATAACATCCTGTACTTTTATGGCACCAATCGGTAGGGTCAATCATTAGGATCAAATCTATCTAACAAACATTATACATTAAATGAAAGGAAAACCATGAAATCTAAAGTTATAAATTCAATGGGATAAATTCAATACGATAAAGAACTTTTATTTAAAGGATGGACCTTTACAATTGAAGAAAGAAGATTGCAATTTGCACGTGTTTGTTTGTGCAAATTGCAGTCTCCCTATATAAATAGTTCTTCGTCATTTCAATCAATAAATGTCGTCAAAAGATAATTGTTTATTAGGTTCTAACATAAGTAATTGGATGGACCTTTGAGTAAAAGTGCTTTAAGTTGTCCCATTGAATTTATAAGTTAAGATTTCATGGTTTGTCTTATTGAATTTATCATGTTTGTTAGAGGGATTTGATCTTTATGATTGACCCTATCAATTGGTGCCATAAACGTTACTGTTACTGTTAGCCTGTGTCATCCCACTGCTGGGCAAAGGTCTCTCCCCATGACTTCCAAATGCTTCGATCCAGGGCCAATGTGGGCCACTGGTCGTTGGTTTTGTCCAGCTCGTCCCGCCATCTCCTGCGAGGTCTACCGCGTCGCCTTCTGGCTGTATCAGGGCTCCACATCGTGGTTATTTTGGCCCACAGCTCGTCGGGCATACGGCAGACATGGCCAGCCCAGTCCCACTTTAGCTTAACGGCTTTTTGAGTTTTTGCCATAAACGGACAGGGTGTTATTTTTTTGGAATTTAGTCGGTTTGATTCCCGAGTGTGGCAAGCAAATTTACAAAAACTTTGAATGCCGATTAATTTCTTTTTAAAAATAAAGGAATGTTTCCGTTGAGTAAAATTTGCTATCTCCGGTATTTAGAGTACTTTCCCTCCAGGTGGCATGCAAAAATTTCATCCTGTATACGAAACTAGCATGCTCTTCACCTCTGATCCCTGTCTTAAATCTGGCAAAGCTAAACAATAATAATGCTAATAATGGCATAATACATCTAAACAGAAATATTAGTAGGAAACTAGGGAAATACACTTTCACTTTTACTCATTTATCTATACTAATACTAATATAGTTGGTGCCAGTTAAGATGAGAATAGCGGTCATTGACCCACCTACATTTATTAAACTTCTTAACTTTGAAAACCAAAAAAAAGCCTGTTCGTCTGGAATAGTCATCTATCGTTATCTTCAACATTTTTGATAACATGGTTTATTTGTTTTACGTACGAAGAGCGAGACCAAAGGGCCAAAGGGCGATGACCGCTATTCTCACCTTAACTGGCACTAACTATATACTAATAGTACCTAATATCATAAAGAGGAAAGATTTGTATTTTTAGATTTTGTATTCTTGTATACAACGAATAAACTTAAAAACTACTAAATTCTTTCAGCAATGGTTAGCTACATTATCAGCAAGTAACATAGGCTATATATGTATTATCTCCGTACTCCCAAGAGAACGGGAACTACGCAGGTAAAACCGTCAGACGTCCGCTAGTTAAATAATAAAGAAAATTACACATGAAAGCTTACCAGCAACCGCTAAATGTTCCATGAAAAGATTAACCCGAGCGACGTTATGGGTAGGTACCCATCTACCCATCGTGATTTCTGTTAAATCAAGGTGTGTAATGGAAAGTGTATAATATGAGGCGGATAATTGGATCTCACGCACATCCTGCCTAGTAAAGGCAGTCAGTGGACCGTCTTAAGGTAGTATTCTAATGTTCACGACCAAATTGTTCGTGTGGAAAAATTCATTGGAGTTTCATCTGCTTGAAGAGTAACGGAAAATTATGGAATTCCAGATAAATAAGTAGGTGTGTTGCTAGCAATAAGGGTTAGTATGTGGTGAATAAGTATATTGTGGGAATTTATCGAGAGGGTAAGAAGTTGCGTCCTTCTATGTACTGATACTAAGTATGTGTTGGATTACTGTGTTCTCAAATGTATCAATAAAATAAGCTTGGTAATGTCGCTGAGACCATATTCAGTAGACTGTTAAAGCTTGAAAGCAGCTTTAAGCATTAATCATCTGCTTAGCCTTTTCAAAACGTTGAGGTGGGCTTCCAGTCTAACCGGGTGCAGCTGAATATCTGTATTTTACATGGAGCGACTGCCTATCTGACCTCCACAACCCAGTTAGTACTGGGTAATACGGTACCCCTTGGTCAGACTGGTTGTCAGACTTTCTGATCACTAACTACCTGTAACGACTGTCAAAGATATACAAATGACAGCCGGGACCAACGGCTTAACGTGCTTTCCGAGGCACGGAGGAAACTCGGTATGTAATGGGTGGTCACCCATCCACAGACCAACCTAGGCAAGTACGGCTTAACCTAAAGATCGATCCGAGCGCCTGTTATTATTTAGCCACGAGCAGCTTTAAGCGTTATACCTCTGGAAATCTCACTTGTAAGAAATCATGAAATAGAATTCAAACGCTATATAGTGTATGCAACAAACCAAAATAGACTACCGCACCAAACAATTGAGACGAGGCCGTAGAAACCCGAAACTCCAGTCTCCAGGGAGGGAAGCAATATTCCAACTGTCTGCTGACAAAACAGTAAGTGTAAACAAAGCCTTACCAATGCCTACCACTACGTTTACATTCGCGTATAAACCCATTGTCTTCCCGCCTAAGGTCAAGGCCATACAACTCTATCGACCCAATTTGGGCCACTCGAAATTAACAAGGGGGGGTTTACTTGAGCCCGCATTCAGTTTGTATGAAGGGTAACGGAAATCTGGATGTTATTATTCTTAATGAGTGTCATTAATTACTCAGGCATTCAGTAAAATTATAATTTGGAGGAATTTGTCTTTATAATTGGGTTGAAATTGATTTCGGAAACTAATTATGATTATGATCGGATTCAATTAAGAACAGCGATGTTTGGCAGTTTAACCCTAATTTTTTTACAGTTGTAGGTAGGTGAAAAAAACTATGTAAGTAAGGTAAATTAGACTATATAATGTAGTTCACTGAAGATTATCCGAACAATTACTTTTGTGGTCTGAAAGTAAAGAATACTAAAATTATTTCTTAAATCATCATCAGCCTATTAATATTCCCACTGCTGGGACACAGGCCTCCTCTCTATGAGAGGGAATAATATCATATATATAGGCTATAATCCACCACGCGGGCCCAGTGCGGATTGGACCCATACTACATGAAGCGAGAAATTTACTCAGGAATAAAATCTATTATAAAAGTGTTATTATTTTCCGAAAAAATGACCCAACTTGGTTCCTACATCAAATAAAGTAATACGCTGTTTAAAATTAAGATCATAAGACCAGATGATTGTTACAAGATTGCTTTGAATCACAAAGTGAGAAACCAAGTTAGCTGCAGCTAATGCTGCACGTTGTTTTTAACGGTGCATTAAAACTGAACCCAGGTCTTAGCTATGCTAAGCTAACACGGATTCCATCGCTTTGTGTGAAATGGCCCGACCAACGTCTGAAATAACATGCCTGGAACGATGACCTGAACAGAAGTGCAAGAATTTTATTAAAATGTTTCACACATTTCTTTCTTTCTTGCTCTGCTCTGCGATCACAGAACTACGTAGGTACACGAATAGAAAGATAAAGAGAAATTGGTCTTTTGGTCCGCAATTTCAAGTCCTAAATGTTTAAATTTCTTAGTTTATGGCAGGCGTACCGCTTCTTTCGCAATGCCCACTTTACTAAACCAAATACCTGTAGACATCAGAGACTCAATGAATAGTAAAAACATAACGCGTAAGCTGAAAGAATATTACATCAAGTCGATTATAAGTTAACTTTTAATAGCGCGTTGATCAAATCTCAGGCCATGGCATGCTAAGACAGACCCCAGAAGTCTAATTGTATGCTTTGATTAAGTGTGTTTGAACATGTAATTTATAAAATTAAAAAAATTAAAAAATAATATTAAACGTTCGCTATTGATTCATTTTGTATTTTACCATTTCCTTCGAGTAAAAGGTCCCTTATGAGAGACAAAATTGTCAAAAAATGAAGCATCTGTTTTTGGATACGGTTGCTAAGGTGGTTACGGTTGTAATTTTGTTGTTGTTTTAAAATTACATTTGTTTTAAACTCAAATTGCGATGGGAAGTTGACGTGCGATCCCAAGTTTTTACCGATTTTTAGCGCAATGTAGCTTGAACGAGATCTAACATTATCTGCCTAGCCTTTTACCATCAATTTTGATGTAGCTGAATACCAGTATTTTACATGGAGCGACTGCCTACCTGACCTCCACAATTAATAACCCAGTTAGTACTAGTTAATACGATACTCTTTAGTAAGACTGGTTGTCAGACTTTCAGGCCAACTGACTACCTGTAACGACTGTGAAAGATCTTCAATTTTCTTGAACAGGGTCTGATGTAGGAGCATTATTAGGCTTTCTTTCATCTTATTCGATGTTCTTAACGTTATTTCACTTTCACTCAATTTTCTAGACGACTTATTTAGTCTTCAGCAACGGAATGGTAACCCAAGCCTCCATTCTAAGATTTCAATTCAATTTGCAAAACGGTCACTAGAAAAAATCCTCATTGTTCCGTCTGACCTACTTTATTGTTATTCGTAAAATAATAACAACACAGTAAACGTAATGAAAGTGAATTCATTTAGCTGTATACACAAAGATTTATAATTGAACAATTTATGTCAACAAACCCTGAAATTCATTACCCCTAGTCACGCAGTAATTGGAACGATTTTGTTTATATGGGAAGCCTTTGATATTAGATTCCAGAATTCGATTTTAAAATTAGAGTCCTCTGTTTGCAGTAAATCCCATCCCAGTCTTATCAAGGGGTATCGTACCCGTTACTAACTGGGTTGTGGAAGTCAGCTATGCAGTCAGTCCATGGAAAAAAATGTATTCAGATGCATCCGGTTAGACTGGAAGCCGACCCCAACATAGTTAGGAAAAGGCTAGGCAGATGATGACTTGGACTAAATCTCATAAAGCACGTATCTCGACCATGGATATAACTAAGTGAGTTGGAATAAAAATTGAAACAAAAATCTCTCCATTTAAATGAATACCTACCAAGACAAAGCCTTTTTTTTAAAGGAAATTGTAGAAAACAAATCAATGTTTTATCTATTTTTAGAACGGTACACACCGAAAACCGTTACCGGAATGGCAGCAAAAGTTACACAGCCTGCATTTATCATGAATTTTGATTAAAATCAGTGACAGATTGATAAAAGGAAATTCCATTCGGTCATCCACAGACGGACAATCGTGATGAATGGTCTTCGGATCTAGTATCGGTATTGTGTACGCTAAAGTACCAGTATATAGGTATTGGTATCTGAGTAACTATTGATTTAAATACAGAGTGTAAACGAAACTTACACGAAGGCGTTAACCAAGCACCGGGGTTGCGGGACTGTTCGAAAGAGATACCGTGGCCCCGGAACACAAAGGGCGATGAAGGAACATGGATGGGTTTTAGTCAGTAAAAGTCTGACACACCCTCCTGCTCCGCCCAGAGCGGGAGGAGTCATTTGATGATTTCCCATCCGAAAAAAAAAGGCTTTAACCAAGCATGCTGGTCATCAAATGCGCATAAAATATTGCTGTAGGAAACAACTTTTTGCTGTGAAATATTACTGATTACGGTAGCGCTCAATGTAATGTAACGCATACAAATCACTGTAGTTGTAGAAAGCATTGAATAGTACAGGGGTCATGGAGCTATTTATAGTAACATTATAAACGTTAAACATTTAAAAGTACCTATCTAATTAAACATGTGAAAAAGTTAAAACTTTGACTTCCAATATCTCCGTAACTAGAAGGAATAGTCCAAAACAAAAGAAAATGCATTTCAATGACGGGAAGTTCGTTATGGGTGTTTTAACACCCTTTATGTCTCAGCGATCTTTGTTTGTTTTAAATGCTGTTTATAACCGCGGCTCAACTCTGGATGAGGTTGGCACGGGAACATCGTGGTGGTTGTCACAAACAAAGAGAGGAAAACTGAATTAATGAAAATTGTAGAGAAAAGTTAACATGTCTTACTTTAAGCTTGAAGTTAAATGTTAATTACTGGCCAGTTATGGAAAAACGTTGTGGAGATTACGGCAAATTCCTCCCATCATGGGAGAAGCTTATGTCCAGCAGTGGACGTTATGGGCTGTTGTAGTAGTAGTAGTAGTAGTATGGAAAAACAATATTGTAGTGTTTTTATGTTTAGTAGTGGGTGAATTATGGCCATATTCTTCTTTTACTGTAATATTATCCTCTATGGAACATAATATTATGGAAAGGTATTCGACATTACACATCAGTTCGGCGTTTCAATATTGCGTGGATGGTTACCGAGTAGCCCAAAATGGTTTTTTTTTACATAATCTTATTACTATGCGGATAAAACGCTATGTAAGCGTAGTCAGAAAGCCATTAAACACTCGACCCGGCCCTACTACTAAAAGTTAACTTGTATTCATGTACAATGTACATAGGTATACTTACTTAGAATGGCTATAACAGCCGCCCGGCGAATATCCAAGGTTAAGCAGTGCTTACCGAGTTCGGTCCGTGGATGGGTGCCCATTCATTACATACGCTTGCCTTTTTTGGTTTTGCTTTTCTGAATGATGTCAGTCCCATAAATTTTGGACTTCTCCATCAGCGTTATCGCTGATAGAATATCATTAGCTTTA
This sequence comes from Xestia xanthographa, assembly GCA_905147715.2. NCBI lineage: Eukaryota > Metazoa > Arthropoda > Insecta > Lepidoptera > Noctuidae > Xestia > Xestia xanthographa. Next base: position 21,248,204 of record LR990642.1, on the reverse strand, counting down.
GGCCTTATTAAGGTATTGTAACAGTTTTGTTTTTTTGCCACATTATTGCCTGCACAGACGACAGACTATCCGTGACGCACTTTTTAGTCTGTGAAAATTGAACCTAAGCAATTATATGCAGTAACGCATACGACGCGCAAAAAGTCTGGCGGCCAAAACTTCCGTGTCATTCTGGCAGATCATGCCACGCCGCGCCGCACAAGTGCGCGAAAAAAATTAGAACGTTTGCTTCAACTCGCGCTAACGCAGACGGCGCACACTTTTAGTAGGTACCTATACAATCTGCACTCGAATAGAATGATCGAAGATGTGCGTCGTGTGCGTTGAGTCTGCGTAAAATCCACGACGGACTTTTTGTATGTCATGCAGACATTTTGTGCGCAACAGACTCATCCGCACAGTCCAAGAGTCTGTCGTCTGTACAAGCCTTAAGGCAAAGATTTTCAGATCCGTCTAAAAAAGACGCCATTTCTTTTGAAATCTTCATTTGTTACGTCACCACAAGATGGCGGCGATGACGTAGCGGTTTCATTAACCAGCACCCGGTAATGCGTAGGAACAATAATATAGAGGTGCTGCCAGTTTCAAGCCAACTGCAGGCGCCTATAGAACGTATTCTGGAACAAACGGAGCCCATGGCCGCCCACAACACTCTACATCTGTCTAGACAAGTATGTTGGTATGAGTGATGGGGTGGAGATGTCGATATTATTTTTTTTTAGGTTGTTTTTGAAGTCTGACAAACAGTCTTACCAAGGGGTATCGTATTACCCGGTACTAACTGGGTTGTGGAGGTCAGATAGGCAGTCGCTCCATGTAAAATACTGGTATTCAGCTGCATCCGGTAAAACTGGAAGCCGACCCCAACATAGTTAGGAAAAGGCTAAGCAGATGATGATGAGGTTGTTTTTGAAGTGAAAATTTAATTAGAATTCGTGATTTAACTGATTTAGAGACAGCCCGTTTAGTTTACTTTAGTTATTTCCATAGCGTGATGTCGTACGGTATTCTCTTGTGGGGCAATGCCGCCGATATTCAGACAATATTTGTTTTGCAAAAAAGGGCAATACGTTCAATTTATAAATTAAGTCCCAGATACTCCCTCAGAGAAAAATTTAAAGAGACTAGTATTCTTACTGTGCCCTCTCAGTTTATTTATGAAAACCTTTTGTATGCACACAAAAATATTAATTTATTTAAAAAATACAGTGATATTCACAACATAAACACGAGGAACAAACACAAATTTGTTGTTCCTGCAACGAGGCTTAAAAAAATAGGGGGTACGTTCAGATGCCAATGTATACGCTTTTACAATAAACTTCCGAGCCAAATTCAAGCACTAAGCCTAAATAAATTCAAATCGTTTATAAAACGGAAGCTGTGCTTGAAAGCCTACTATCATGTTAATCACTATCTTGAAGATAAAAAAGCTTGGGATTAAGCTGCTCCAATGAAATTTGCTCTGTGAATGTCGAAATTTCGGACTTCGCTTGTTTATTATTGATTCCTTTCTTTTATACACTCTGACATTGAATTTTTTTGACATGTATTTTATTATTTTACTTTTTATTTTTTATTGTTTTATGTGAAATTTACTGATTTGACATGAATACTTATTTTATTAAGTACTTTTTTACTTTTTTTTATTTTTATTATCATTGCGACACTTAATGATTTTTGTGATTTTTTTTACTTACATTCATTTGGAAAGAACTTGTTATTAATTTTATTTGATTATTGTGAATGTGGGGACCACGTGGGTCACATTTTTAATTTTTGTTTGTTTTTTTCCCATAACTGTCTGGCAGTTTGAGTACTATAAGCGACCTACCCAAATGTCCTTTCTTTGGTATTGTTCGTCGTTTCGTTGAGCTCCTTGAGTTATAAGTCGAGCTACACGTTAACTGACAAATGCTTGCACTGACTGGACAGGTCCACTCAAATCTGTATGGTTCTTTCTTCAAATGACCATCTCAGGCACTAATCTGCATAGTCCTCATGTGAATTGAGCAATTTTATGTCTGGACTTTAAAAGAGACTATGACCTCTGAGTTTGTTTCGGCTGTTTCTTCTCAGAGTAGTCAGGTACGAAACACCGGCCCCATCTAGTTTTAAAAAATGACGTGTAAAAGTGTTTGTAAAAACCTACTTGCAAAATAAACATCATTTATCATTTATCTTTAGGCGCTTTGAGCACTTTTTGGGTGAAGGAAAAACATTGAAATCATTGTCACGTCCCATCCCGTCCGTCACGCTTCGTAGCACTCGTAGCCGATCCGCTACGGCGTAGCACCACTTAGGCGTAGCAGTGCTACGACGGGCCTGGCCTGAGGGGGAGTGGTGAAGGGGGGGGAGGTGAGGGGAGGGTGTGAGGGGGCCACTACCACCACTTGTGTATCGGACCTCTTGAAACTACATAATTAAGTATATAATTATTGTTTTAAATAATTTACCTCATTTTAGTAGCAATAAAAACCGTGTATTCACACCAGAACGCTTCTCTTAATTACTGATTCAACAACTTATAGGAGTTGTTTAGTGTGGCTAGTCACAATGAAAGACATGGCGCTAGCCGCAAACAACTACTTCAATGAGAAACCACTTTCTTAGCTAAAGCAGTTTATCATTGTGAAACTTGACATTGATTTATTCTTTCGCATTTTACTTCGATATAAAACTTAAAAAAAAAAACAGCGATCACTTCTTTTTTACCGGACTGCGCCAGAGGGTTATGTTTTTCGAGTGTATGTATGTATGTGGGTATATTTCTTTGACACGCTCTGCAGCCTAAACGGCTTGATGGATTTTAACTTGAGAGGTGTCGTTAGATTCGTCTTAAACGTGAGAGTGTCACTGGGTACATAAAACTGGCCAAGTGCGAGTCGAACTCGCGTGCAAAGGGTTCCGAACTAAACATTTTTTTTTAAATCTCTCACATTCTATCAAGTGGAGTATCAAAATAAAGGATTTTAAAAATGGTTTACCAAAATATATGTAACTTATATGTTTCAATTTAATTTGGACTGATAAATGCTAAAAACAACAAAATATTTTAAAACAAAAACCTAAGATAATAAATATACCAATATTGCCGAGCTTTTTGTTGTTGTCCCTGTGTGTGAGCAGACAACATTTATATACCCTGGGCAACTGACAATAAGCGTGCGGCGTATGCGCAGCAATATTAATAACATAAGCTGGGAGTACCTCCACGCGGTGAAGGCGGTAACAGTTTATCTGGCTAAAACTCCCATTAAACTCATTAATGCCTTCGGGCTTATTCGAAGGTTAAGTAACACAGATATAGGAAAAAGCGTAGCGGTCACTTCACTGCTCCAACCGGCGTAGCAGCCAGGCTCATCGGTGGTAGTACTCTACATTCCACTTTTGCGTTGCCGATTGAAAAGGGACGAGCTGAACCATTACGACCGCTCACTGGTGAAAGGCTGCAAAGAGAAGGACAAAAGTGGAGATCGATAAATTGGCTAATCATCGATGAAATATCTATGGTACCCTATCTGACCCTAAGAAATGTCCATATTCGACTGCAGCAGCTGAAACAAGATCAGGAGTACTTTGGTGGCATCAATTTTATTTTGTTCGGCGATCTTATGCAGTTACCGCCAGTATCCAAGATTGCAGGTGGTGCTTACTGCTTTCGACAGCCAGCTTATTTGACCGGCGAAATCAATCTGTGGCAATTATTCAATTTTTGTGAATTGCCCCAAAACATGCGACAGGCAGGTGACACTCCGTTTGTTGACATTTTGAATAATATTCGCGTTGGAGAATTGACGATGGACCAACTTGAAATCCTAGACGGTCGTAGGATCCCTCTCACGGGTTCATTTGCCAATGGAGAAGCTGTAAGAATTTTTCCCACAACGCGGCAAGTTGATTCATATAATTCAAAAATGACTGCAGAGTTAAGTAAAAAACTAAAAATGTATCAAGTACATGCTGTCGACATTTCACTAGAAGCGAAAACCTATGGCCAATGTCCACGTAAAGAGTTCATATCTGACGACGCCAACAAGACGAGGGGCATTCTCAGCACTTTGTGTATTGGGGTTGGGTCGCGAGTTATGTTACGCCGCAACATAAATATAAACCACGGTCTAGTGAATAAAAAATCTTTGAATGAGCTACAACGATTACGAGAATTTCATAATTGTACTAACTAACAATGAAATTCCCGTAAGCGATAAATTCATTCTATGCAAAAATTAAAAATAGTAAAATAAAATAAAATATTTAAAAAAACAAAAAACCCGACTGCATGAAAAAATGTGAAATAACTGAAAAGATAAAAACAAGCTAAGAAATATATATTTTTTGGTTTTTAAGCGATCGTGGTGGACAATTTTCACAAACGCAGTCGGAGGCATCAAATGTTCACACCACGACAATGGTGTAAAGTTAACCACTGCTGAGTCATCGTGTACACTGTGTCTGTGAATGAATACAAGACTGAATGTGATATAATTAGGATAAGAAGAAGAACTTTGTGCAGCTTCTTCTTCTTATCTCAATTAAATTGCGGTAAGAATACACAAATTATGATGATAATTATATTCACAAAGAATGTACTGGTATTAAGATAAATCCTGTTTCACTGGGAGCCGACCCCAATAAAGTTGGGAAAAGGCTAGGAAGATGATGGATTACACTTACAAAGAAATACATGCGGCCGATGATAGAACGTATTGTGTATATTTGATGCCTCCGACTGCGTTTGTGAAAATTGTCCACCACGATCGCTTAAAAACCAAAAAAAATATATTTCTTAGCTTGTTTTTATCTTTTCAGTTATTTCACATTTTTTCACGCAGTCGGGTTTTTTTTGGATAGCATCTTTCAAATTGACTGTGTTCACATACAATTTAGCCTATGTCTATGTCACCCGGACTGTTATAATGAATCGATTGAAAAGAAAGAAAAAAATAAAGTGTGTCAACGAATAAATAAATATAATGTGTAAAGTATAATAAATACAAATTTAAGACACCTCATTCATTAAAATCGGTTCAGTTGTTTGGGCGCTACGGTGGAACGTAAAATGTTACAAACATAGTTTATGGCTATGCCGCAGTCGGGTAAAAATTGAAATGATATGTCGATATTTTTGTCACGATATTTGCAAGCGCATCACTAAGCCGTAGTACAATTGCAAGGCCACACGCTTTGTGCCGGCAACGAAGCTTGTAAGTACATTTCGCCGACATTCCTTTGGACAGTTCATAATACATGAGAACACGAATTTTGAACCAGACAATATACATATTCCCGTCGGAATATTAAAATTCTATGACTGATGATTTAGACGGTTTGGAGAGCTAAAGGTGCTGATTATTTAAAGAGTTGTTTTATTGAGGTACTCGTATCTTTCTTTTTACTCGTTTTTTATGACCTTAATAATCCATACTTTATATTCAAGTACATACTATGTGTGTGGGTTGGGGTGCCTACCTCTTGTTCTGAAAATTTACATCTTTTAGAGACAGAATTACTTTCTCGTTTAAACCATTAGTATATTATTACCTATTACTTGTATTATGATAAGTTCTATATCAAAGGACGTAAGTATAATTTGGCGATGTCTTTATTCTTTGTTGTAAATTCCGCTGAAACTCCTGAAAATAAACTTTTTTGTACAAAGAAAGGTCGCTCATACACTGAAAAGAAATGGGGGTTTGGTGCTTAACTGTTCTCGTTTTTTTATACGATATAAAAGAATATACCTAAAGGTTAGTCCATGATTTTGGCATAGGTACTATCGAGTTTACTGGGGGATGACCACTTTTCACCCTTTTGCCCTGAGTTTTAGGGTTGAAAAGTGGTCGAACGGCAGTGAGCGCGGTAGTACCTACTTAGCTAGGCGGTACCTACGCAGTTTCTTGTGTGAAGTGTTAACCTTTTGACCGCCAGAGCATAAACGCACGTGCGTGTCCTCCACACCTAGCCCAATTTGACCTACCATTTTGTCATATATTTATAAAAATATAAAATAAAATAAATTGTGTTTTATTGCAGGCAAAAATATCCATATACAAGAAAAATACAATTGAAACGTATAAAATAGTAAAGAAATCATTAATAATCAAAAAAATATCATTCAATTCATTAAAAAACATGAAATATCAATCAATTCATTAAAAATCATAAAATATCATTCAATTTATTAAAAAATATAAATAAAAATATTAAAAAAGAAAAGAACATGGAGGTATATATTGGTACCCCCCCCCCGAATACTGAAACATCACTCAAAATTTAAGTAGCACTTATATATTTTAACCGATACTCAAAAGTGACATTTGGCCATACAACATTTTAAGTTTAGAAGCTGCTCAAATGTTAAGCAGCCCTTAATTTTGAGTGACGTTTCAGTATTCGGGGATAGTCTTCAAAAATAACAATATTTTTTTCGTAATTTTGTTGTTGTTTATGTCGTTTGGTGTACAGGGCACGCGTTTGCTTATCACGCATATGTGACAGTGGCTTTCATAAGGTCAAGTAAAAGTTTAATTGATGAAATTAATTTTCTTTTCTTATCAGTTGTAGTAAAACTCCGCATGGAATGGAGTATAGGACGAAAACATGAACCATCGCATTATGAAACGAGTTCTAACTTTGGTCCGAGATAAACTTTCGCAAAAGCTTACGTATTACAAACCTTATTACAATAACCTATGAATGAGCACTAACATTATTGTTCTTTTATTGTTTGGTGCTACTAAAGGGATCTCCTTTGAGTGCGAATCCGGTTCAGACGGAGCAAGTATTTTTATTTTTTTTTATTTAGAAAAGCTACTGTCGGATTATAGATCAAAATAAAAAATTGGGTCTATCATTTAAATCTGGGTCCCGTTTATGAATAAATCTTGTTAAAACCCCCAGAGGATTAACTAGCACGTATATTTAGCTAAAGTTGACTGCACTTGCAACTTGATGAGATGAGAGCGCGAGCGTGACCAAACCTAGATATTTAAGATCGGAATTTGCGGCTCCGACAATTGTTTCGCCAAGCCGACATCTTAAATAAAGTGATGATCTATAAGACAGCTCAGACACTATGATTTATTCAAAAATTAAATTGAAGTTGTCGCCATAACCGCAGGTGTTAGTCACTGTCAAATATGGTCCGTTATATTTCAACAAGATTGATCGAACTTTAGACTGAACATTCACCTTCACCAAGGATTGCCCTTCAACCAGAATCTAAAAATTCACGAAAATATACTCGGAATAATTCAGTAGATAACGTACATTATGAAAGGTGCAATAAAAACCTCATCGTTTAGAAAGAAAACAACGAGAACGCGAATTTTAATTCAAGAACGTACATAATTATGTATGACGAGCTCGTTGCTAAATAATAACAGCCGCTCGGGTCGGTCTTTAGGTTAAGCCGTGCTTGCCTAGGTTGGTCTGTGGATGGGTGACCACCCATTACATACCGAGTTTCCTCCGTGCCTCGGAAAGCACGTTAAGCCGTTGGTCCCGGCTGTCATTTATGATCTTTGACAGTCCTTACAGGTAGTCAGTGACCCAAAAAGTCTGACAACCAGTCTTACCGAGGGGTATCGTATTACCCAGTGCTAACTGGGTTGTGGAGGTCAGATAGGCAGTCGCTCCAGCCTCCATGTAAAATACTGGTATTCAGCTGCATCCGGTTAGACTGGAAGCCGACCCCAATAAAACTTGGGAAAAGGCTATATAGGCAGATGATGATGACATATGTATGCTTTTTCTTCAGTCGCCTTTTTTTGGTAGGTACCTACATTTAGTGCCTTTTATTGAAATGGTACAGACGCCAGCAAGCTACTCGAATCTGTCAAATTTCTTTAATAGGTTTTCAACCTTATCTCCAAAACATTAGGTTCAAGGTTGATTGGAACAGAACAGTTTCGGGAAGCTTGATGTGCTGGAATTCCCGCAATGGCAACAATATCGTCTACCTATCTCGCCACCGGACGACCAACATTTCTCTTTCCATTCCTTGGATGCCACTACGTCACAGCTTTACTACACCTGTCATCACCACGCTTTGCTAAGTGTCCTGCCCAACTCCATTTGAGTTCCATAACTCGATTCCCAATATCGAAGACCTTCGTACGTCTCCGGATTTCGACGTATGGAACTCGATTTATAATTTTATGCCGAGCATGGAACGCTCTCTGTGCTACTCTGAGTCTGCACACAGCGTCTTGTGAGAGCGTCCACGTCTCAGCACCGTACGTAATGGTGGGCAGAACAATTGTGGGAATATCCTGGATGAGGCTGCATGGTACAAAAGCGTGGAGCTTGGCACAAACAAAGAGAGGCCTATACCCAGCAGTGGGTTAAGTCAGGCTATGGATGATGATGATGATGATGACGATGATTATAATGATGATGATGATGCTGTGCTGGCATATATGTATATTGAAAATGGAGAGAGTATTGGCTTGGAATATTTAAAAATGGCGTAGTAAACTTGTATCTAAGTAGGTGTTTGCCTGACATGTTGTAGGAGATCAAATACAAAGCCGTCTGTGGGTGAAGGCTTAGAAAGAGATTTCCAAAAATCTTATCTGTCTCGCCTTCACTGCAGTCGATATTTTTATTGAATTTATTTTTGGCAGGAAAACGATACATTTAGGCTCTGTATTGATAAGATACTATCTAAGTGCTTAGGGCTTTCAATCCGGAGTTCCGGAGTTTCGTAACTCCGGAGTTACGGAGTGATTTTCAGTATTTTTTAAAACCGGAGTTGAAATAGAACAGCGGAGTTGAAACCGGTTTTCAAAAACCATGTAAACATTATTTACAAAACGACGAAAAACGCATCTTAATTCTTGAGCGAGTTGATTTTAGTTGAGACTTGGATTCGTAAGAGTAAAAAAGGCAATTTATAATAATGGCGGATGCAGAGGAAAATACCTTTCAGAAGCGTACCACTATCTGCTGTGTGTCTTGCCGACGAGCGTGGAGTCAGAACGAGCATTCCCGGCAGCAGGCTTTTTCTGCACGAAGCTTAGAAGTTCTCTTTCTGACTCATCTTTAAATTCCTTATCGGTTCTCAAAACATACTACCAAGAACTTTGATCTCAAAAAAACTAGAGTTTTTAGGTACTTACCTATAAGTTCATGATTATTATTTTATTGTAACTTGCCAAACAAATGTTGATTATTTTAATATTTTATAATGCGTATTAGCTGTCTATTAAAACGTCTGTCTGTCAGACAGTAAATTTTTAAACAAAAACACTGATTCCTTAACATATAAAACTTCTATTGATTAAAATAAAGGGCCTTTTTATTAATTTCTAAAAAAGTTTTCAACTCCGGAGTCAACTCCGGAGTTCCGGATATGATTGCTCAACATCGTAACTAGCTCCGGAGTTGATAACTATCCAAATTTGAATGCCCTAAGTGCTATATAAACAGATTAGGCTTGTGTACTGAAAAAATATAATTAATCCGTCAGTTAGATTATCAAAAAATATTTGACACGTATTTTTTCTTTTGTTACGTAAACCAAAATTGACGAAGAATACGACGCTTTTAAAATTCTCAATACGTCACGCCGTGCTATAATTTTTAGTGCGTTCTGATGTAACGAGCCCCCACTCTCGAGTTTTGATCAGTTTTATCTTTGTCAATATTCATTGATTTACAAAAACTTTTTGTTTTTGTATATATTATACCTATTACATGTCCATTATTTTCCAATACTGTAACTGCCGAACTAAATAGATTTGAAATTTTTGATGTTGGAAACTAGCCTATTGGTTTGGGTAATTTTGATTTCAGAAAATCAAGTTTTAAGTCTAGCTAAAATGACGCAGTCGATGGAATTAGTGTGAATTACAGAAAATATTATTTTGGGAGCAGCGGTGGCCCAGTGGTGGCGGCCCCGACTTACTAACAGTAAGTTGTGGGTTTGAACCCAGGCAGGCATATTACTTTGTGTAATTTATTTCATCACCACTGCTCTCAAAACGGTGAAAGAAAACATCATGAGGAAACCGACATGTCCAAGAACCAAAATTCAAAGACATGTGACATCCATCAACCCGCACAGGGCCCGTGTGGTGGATACCTACCAACCACCCATTCCGTCTCATAGAGAGGAGGCCTGTGTCCCAGATGTGGGATCATCATAGGCTGATTATATGATTTTATTTTTGGATTGAACCGTGTATTGGAAACATTATTTTATGGTTTCTCACTCTAGCAATATCTATACTATCTATACTATTTAACAATTTCTTTGTATTTTGCATAAAATTTGGATTGCGGGATTCAATCTGAGCCCAGCTTGCCTAATTTATAGTTGCCTAAGCCCAAATTGGAAACTAGACGAAATATCTGCTATTAATTATTTGTTCCAGAACTTATTCAGAACATCGGAGTGTATAAAGAAATATCGACGTGTAATTAACCCTTGGGAATAATTGCTTAGTTTCGAGCTCATTGCTCAACCAATTTATTGAGAAGTGATTGGATTTAACGCACAATTACTTGATAAATCTTCTAAATAAACCAGTGTAAGAATTCATGTCATTCGAGAGATTTATTTAAATACTATAAAATGTATTATTTATATCCCTGGGTGGATTAGTCTATATTTAAATACTCTTACTAACTTTAAATACTCTTCTATTCAGGCCGTCAAAAGTAAGATATTATTACAGACTAAAATATTTCAAATATAATTTATTGTCATCAAAAACTATTAAATATTTTATTAAAAGCATCGTCATCATCTGCCTAGCCTTTTCCCAACTGTGTTGGGGTCGGATTCCAGTCTAACCGGATGCAGCTGAACACCAGTATTTTACATGGAGCGACTGCCTATCTGACCTCCACAACCCAGTTAGTACTGGGTAATACGATACCCCTTGGTAAGACTGGTTGTCAGACTTTTTGGGCCACTGACTACCTGTAACGACTGTCAAATATCTACAAATGACAGCCAGGACCAACCGCTTAACGTGCTTTCCGAGGCACGGAGAAAACTCGGTATGTAATGGGGGTCACCCATCCACAGACCAACCTAGGCAAGCACGGCCTAACGAGCGGCTGTTATTGTTTAGCCACGAGCTCCTCCTTAGTAAAAGCATGATATATGTAAAAGTTTTGTTTAAAAATAAACATTTAAGTATTGTCACTAAGTACAACAAAAACTAGTTTATTAAAAAGTAGTTATTTAGAATCAATACTGAGATAAAACCTCTGGCACTCGATACCAGTCCCATAACTATTTGAGAAAACATGAAAGGAAAAGTGCCTATCTCCTTATCTATCGAATAAAATACAGGTGAAAACGTAATGAAAGGAACAGTTCACTCCTCAACCGGAACAGTGTCTCCACTCTACTTCGCTTCCATTTTTTTCGTAACAGACAAAATATTTAACGCTTCAGGGACGCGAGAAATGAAAACATTGCGTCTTGCAGCAAGCTTATCGTATTTCTGTCAATCATAAATCAACATAACGTGTTTACCTGTATGTCGTGGAGAGGAAAATTCAATGACTTCCCCCGTGACGGAAAGATTTAATGTACGAAAATGCCGTGTATATTGGCTTTAGTATTACGCTCTTGGACGTGGAGTTGCAGGACACCCAAAACATCAGAAGTAGTGGCATATTTAATTTGCCGTATGAAGAAAAGTTGGTTAACTTTTGTAGATGGCTGAATTTCAACAAATGCCATTTTTCTTATCATATCGGTGAACTTTTTCATTTATATTTTTTTTGTATATTTTTCAGGTTTTATGTTATTTTTAGGATATCAAATATTCCAAAATTTAATATCATCAACGTATCATTTAAGACTAAGGAGAAAATTCAGTTTGAATTCTGGTTTCCACCGATAAGACAAACCGGCACCGATTATTTTTTCTGTATACCGATATGATAAGTTTATCCACCGAAATGATGTACTTATCCAGCGTTATGATAATCTATCCACCTTTGAACATCAAAAAGGAAATAGTTAGTAGGTACCTCTATACGTTTTTACAAGAGTGACTTATAACTGAAGACCTGAACTGAGGGTCTTATGTAAGTAGATCACATCCAAAGAGAACTAAGTTCTTAGAAATCCATTTTTAGGGTTCCGTACCCAAAGGGTAAAAACGGAACCCTATTACTAAGATTTCACTGTCTGTCCGTCTGTCCGTCCGTCTGTCCGTCTGTCCGTCTGTCCGTCTGTCCGTCTGTCCGTCTGTCTGTCACCAGGCTGTATCTCATGAACCGTGACAGCTAGACAGTTGAAATTTTCACAGATGATGTATTTCTGTTGCCGCTATAACAACAAATACTAAAAACAGAATAAAATTAATATTTAAGGGGGGCTCCCATACAACAAACGTGATTTTTTTGCCGTTTTGTCTAATGTATAGATAATGGTACGGAACCCTTCGTGCGCGAGTCCGACTCGCACTTGGCCGGTTTTTTTTTTTAAATTATGTACCTATTTTATTATATTTACTTTCTTTTTAATAACCTTAGCCATAGCTTGGCAATAGCCGTGGCTATGTGGTCTTATTGGTTCTTGAGAAATACCAGGCTTATTTTCTCGATTTTTCGGTAGCGATTCTGTTACATCATTGGTCACTGAAACACTTGTTTGGTTGTTTCGGGCAACATTTGCCTTAGTCATGTGGCTTCGGGTTAGGATAAGTCCGGCTGCCTTTCGTCTAGCTAAACGTTCTCTATCTTTTCTTAAATGCTCCTCTCTTAACACAGGATCGCTTTTATTTTAGCTTTTCATATTCTTTCCAGCAACCTCTTTATCTCTTTTTTCTCCTCCTCTTTTCGTTTTGGCTTCGGCATTCTTAAATAAAATGAAGCTATTATGATGTTTTCTTTTTATCTATTTATTATTTTGTTATTTATTATTATGTACTTACTATTTTTTAACTAGAATATATGTTCTAGAGAAACCTTTAATGCGTTCAATTGTTCCACCTCACCATCATCATCTCAGCATATAGACGTAGATTACCGAATACAGACCTCCCCTAATGATACATCTTTTATTACCCAGTGGTATCGTGGTAATGATTTTGGCAGTCTATGTAGGTAAGTATGTATGTATGAATGTTTGTATGTAGGTATATATGTATTTAAATAATGTATGTGTTTGTATGTATGTTTGTATATTCCATTGTTTCTTTGTATACTTAACGAAATGACACGGGATCTACCGATATGATAAAACGACTCACCGAGATGATAAAATGATCTACCAATATGATAAAGCAATCAACCGATATGACAAAACTGTGCGTTGATCATGAATCAAAACACCGATATTAGATATAAGACACCGATTGATTTTTTCTTATCATTTAGGTGTAAATTATCACATCGGTGGTAATAAAGACCACCGATTACAGCGATATGAGAACAGCGATGTGAGAAATAACACACTTTTTAGAAAATTAGAAAAAATGCATAGTATCTAGGATAAATTCAATAACAGTCAATGAAGCTTATTCATTTACTACCTCTGTTAGAAACAAACAACAATAATAAAACTACTCATTACACTAGAAAAATGCAACCACCGAAAGTATAAAATAATTGTCCGAGAGCAACTGAAATGGCGTACTTACGTTATTGGCGGGAATATTCAGTGATTTGACAAACGTCCGTCCTGACTGCGTACTAGCACATACTAACGAGGGAAATAAAATTGGGGCGGGGACGCTGTCGGACTCGTCGATTTAAAGTTAGGTTTAAATTACTTTTGTCCAGCGATATGAGAACATTTTGCAGGACAAGTACGTTTGTGCCTCTCAGTAATAATAATCGTTAATTATGTAATTAAATATGCTATAAATTAATAACAAAACTAATATTCTATGATATAGTTATATGCTAAACTTACTTATTTTTATTAGTGTATAAGCTTTTTTGTTTGTAAAAAAAGTAGAGGGACAGCACCGATTTGAAAAAAATAGAGGTTTATGTATTTATTTCTACCTTTGTAATAAGTCCTAGGCAAATTATATTTTTGCCACAACCCAATAACTACCTATTGAATATAAAAAAAAAAAAAAAAAAAAAAACAGAACAATATTCCTTTTTTTCAAATACTAATTTCACCGAAGACAAAAAAATAAGTCATTTGGGAAATTCACCCAGATGCTAAACTGTATGACAAAATTACGTATACTAATTCAATATCAGCAATTCGCACAATCAAATTATTATTTTTTATTTTGACATGTTTTAGGGACTTACTCCAATTGGCAGTTATAAATTATGAGGGTCAACCCAAACCCCTTCAAACATTTATCGTAGCAACCTATGGGGAAGCCCCATAGCCTTCAAAGACATTATTTTACGTAGAAATTTATAAAGTACCATTTCGAGTCTCAGGACTGTAGTTTACTTATTTTATACGGAAATTGAAATAAGTACAACACTCTAATTCTCGAAGGATAAGGCTGAGGTGTACCTAATAGTAGGTAAAAAATAAAAATAACAAAGTTTATTGCTTCAACTTAAATAATTTATAGTAGGAACCCACATTTAGCCAGTTTTGTTTTAGTCCCATGTGATAGGGGGAGCCGTGTGGTATCCGGCAGAGTAGAATAGAACCAACCCATTACACTCACGGGTGTCGTATAAGGCGACTAATGTCTGAGGCAGAACACCTTGCGCCTCCGTAGACGAGAGAATGGGCAGCAGCGTTTTCTGTTAGTCTTACATCACTGCGATCTCCAATCCGCCTGCCAAGCGTGGAGATTACGGCAAATTCCTCCCATCATGGGAGAGATTTATACCTCTGCCATGATGGGAGGAATTTGCCGTAATCTACACATACATAAGTCCAGCAGTGGACTTTATGGGCTGTTGTTGTTGATACCCTGGCAAGCGTGTGCCATCAATCGGGCACAAATCCGGACGCCTTATCCATAGCTGCTACTGAGAAAATCCTGACGGAACAATCCTATAACATTTTGCCTCACTTGGGAATCGAATACAGGACCTCATGCTCAGCAGTCGCGCCCACTAGACCGACGAGGCAGTACAACACTATCCGACAAATTTGCACAACTGTAACCACAGTACCTACGTTTTCCGATCCAAAATTATTCACCAATCATTAATATTGCTCGCCACAATTAATAGTCGGTCACCAAAGATTGATTTGAATATCCACAGCTAAAATAATTCTATTAATTCTATTAATATTATTATTATTTCCATTGAGTCTATGGAATTGAAACTAAATAAGAATTAAACTTATATTGTATTTACGGGATATCTTTCGTGATTACCTATCATTTGTTTTGAGCTCCCGATATTTCGACGCTGTTGCAAGCGCCATGATCGCGGGTTTACTCTAAACAAATAGTAATCTCGGAAGATATCCCGTAAGTGACAATATAAGTTTAGTTTTAAACCGTGAAAGCTTAAAACAGTGTTTAATTAAAGAAAGCAAGAATTTCACCAAAATTGAGCAGATGGCTATGTTTTTATCTGGAAAAGAACGGAAATACTTTTTTTCCAAAGAAAATCACACGCAGATGGAGTCACGAGTAGCTAAAAACTGGTCGAAGAAACCTTAATGGATTTTTAATAGGTTTATAAATTAATCTTTGAAGGAAAAAATCGAAGCCGATTGAAATGCCAATTTCTTGGGCAGATTTTTTTAAAATGAACAATACACAGTTGAGAGGGAGACGCACCAATTTATAATATAATCTCCGCCGGCTATTTAAAGGAAGCTAGTGGCATCTTTCAAAATAACCCCGGGTAAATTATGATTGGTTGCATGAGTTTGCAATCAGGTTGTGACTGTTTTGACATGACTACCCAAAAAAAGGAGTGTTATGTTTTCAGGGTTCATATGTATGTATGTTTGTGATTTTCTTTATTGCACCATAACTTCTAAACGCCTAAGCCGATTTCGTTGTACGTGGTATCGTTAGAATCCTTGTGTTACCCCCCGGCTAGAATATAAAAAAATGGATACTGCAATAGGGGTTTCAAATTATAGGGTTCATCATGAGAATTTTAAAATGATTTATGTAACTAAAAAGTAAAAAATAAAAAAATAAATAAAACAATTAAAAAACCCGACTGCGTAAAAAATAACTAATAACTTAAAATAAAAACTGAAAAGAAAAATTAATAATCTTAAATAATCTAGCTAGACTAAAATCATTACATCCAATATGGGTCCCAACTGTTGCAGTCAATATGTCCTGTCTCCTGAACTTGTTTTTTTCTTTTCATTTTTAATAATTTAAAGTTATTACTTATATTTTACACAGTCGGGTTTTTACTTTTATTTTTTATTATAGGTACATATTTGTTTATTAAATGGATGAGTTCAAGTTAACCGTGGTAGAAAATAAAAAACCCAATAGTTCTAGGATTTTTAATTTTAAGAAAGGGATTGGAAGATTTTTTTGTGATCGTGGCCTGCCTATATTTATCCATCGATTAAACCTGTATTAATCAATAGCTCTCTTGTAGCTTCCGTATGAAACAATAGCTTTTAAACCGTCATGATAATATTTCCGAGATATAACCTATCAAAGAAGCAATCTCAGCTATCAGCGTATCAGCACAACGTTATTGGCTTATTATATCTCGGAATCGTGATGCCTAAGAAGATTTTGACTCTTAAATTACAATTTGCGTATAATTATTTTCCTAATATTTTATACGTACTTTCGTATGATCATGACTGAGTTACAACGTCATTATGACAATCCAATCATTTACGGGCTTAAAGATGTTAATAAGGTTAAGTAAGTGAATTTAGTTATTAGTGTCGATTCTGTTGTGCACAAACTACACTCAATTTAGGCTATTGTTATCTTTTACTAAAAGGCAGTGCAAAAAAAGGACGGCTATAGCTATGAACTAAGTTAGAGATGTCAAACTAGTTTATGCCTTGCGCTTCACCGTGTTTTTAGTCGACATATTTTTACGTGCACCCTTTGAATTATTTGTTGCAAATAAATTTGACTGCTCTAAATTACGTCCGTCTCTTTCTCGTTTTATTAGAGAAAAATAGTAATAGTCTAAATTAAGTTTCACCGCTGACAATAAAGATAACTAGCGATACGTTAAAACCCGCTATTTAGAGTCAATACGAGTCCAAACGATGGATTTAACTGTCCCGCGCTCGCATGTGACAGCTTGCGTAACTAACTAACAGCGAAACAGTTTAATAAAGCTGTTGGTAAAGCCTTGTTTACACTGAGGAACATTTTGGTATTGCTACGGCACAGTACGAAAATAAGGGAAGAAAACACAGCAGTGGGTGGACAGGCTGCCATTGATGATGAAGACACAATACTGGCATCGTCACATGGTGCCTTGTAAGGCGAAGTCTTGTACAAGAACCACATTAATCTAATAACCAAATTTTGAAGTGACTAAATCTAGAGTCCGTACTGGAAGTAGAACGCGCGGGTTCGCGAGAATTGGAAAGAGTGGAGGGAGGCCTTTGCCCAGGAGTGGGACAGAGGTGGCTAGAAAAAAAAAATCTAGAGTAGCCGACTATAGATTTGGTCACTTCAAAATTTGGGCCAAAATAAGTAGGTACTTACCTGATGTCAATCTCTGTTTGAAAAATTGTATGCGTATGTAGTTGCGAAAAAGTATAATTGTTACATCGTTAATTTACATACCTACTTAATACCTATTTGTTTTTTTTTTATATTAATAGGTACCTACGCCAGTCTTATACTACTGTTATTGTGGACAGATGAATTCAGATTAAAACTAAGTCATGTGAGCACTGTTATACCTTTCCGAACATATTAATTAACAAGAGACAGCGGGGTGTTTTGTTAGCATAAACCACATAATTATATCATTGTTCTCGTTTTCTAAACAGGCATGAAAGAAGACATACTATGGTAACAGGAAATTAGTTCCATTTGTTGACTCTGGCGGATTTGAGAGGTTGTTTCGTGGCTCTCTGATTTTGAAGTAAAGTGAGCTTTATTCTCATCCACACAAGGTTCATGTCAGAGGTAAAATAAGTCGGAAAGGACTATAAGTAATGCCCCTGAGACACAGTTCATTTTCGACTTACGTTTTTCAAATGAAGTAACCTATTATGGTATGGTATAGTGTAATAGCATTGATAGTCTAGTGATGTGACCGGACTGCTCTAAGGCCCGGTTTCCACTAAAGTGGAGACGAGCGGAGCGATGAGGAGAAGTGCAAGCTTCAACCAATCACAGGATAATAAATAAATAAATATTGCTGGCCGAAATAAAACCGGACCTGGGCCTAAGCACACGGCGTATTTTAAACGCGCAGATGACGCGCGTATACGCGCTTCAAGCGAGATTTGAACGCAACCTTATAACCGAAGCAAACAGGGCGATCGTGAAACGCGCGTCTACTGCGCGTATACGCACAGATACAGCGATATAGATGCGCTGTAGTCGCTCGTAGCTTCCGCGTTTTGGTCAGAGACTCCTCGTCAGTTGTACAATGGCGTCGGTTGAGACAACACTGCTTACGCTGGCTTTGACCCTTTGTACGCAATTCAAACGAGTTTCGAACGCGATTCACACGCGCTTTTTATCGTGTTTTACGCGCGTTTGAATCTATAAAAACGCAAAATAAATTAATTAAGTCTGCGCGTTTAAACTACGCCGTGTGCTAGGGCTTGGGTTTCGAGTCCTCAAGACATGCACCTCTGATTTTGCGGATTCAATTCCGTATTGATAATTATCACTTGCTTCGGTCAAGGAAAACATCGTAAGGAAACCAGCATGCCTGAGAGAAATGTGTTGACGGCATGTAAAGCCAAGTCACACCACGCTAGGCCCTAAACACACGATAAAAAAGAAGAAGAAGATGGAATAGTGTATAGTGTAACCGATAACATTAATTATCCTTTCGTTTATGATACATTTTTCATTTTAGCGCCTTTCATTTAAACTGCATCAACATATTTGTTTTCATAGAGCATGTGAAGCAAATTATGTCTTTGATTTTTAGCCAGATGAATCCATGATGCACACCACTACCACTGCCACAAGTCTTATTCTGACTATAACATTTTATGTTATAGTCAGAATAAGATTTATTATATACATTGTGCTTCTTAGTCAATATAAGGTTTAGGCAATACTTGGCATAGACGTTTTGTTTTCTAGTCAGCATGATCATAAAGGAATAATTGTTATGAAATAAATTCATTCAATGAGAGGTTTTCTTTTTGAGGTCTTAAAAAAAACTTAGTTTCTAAGAACTCTATAGATGGCGTTGAACTTACTTGGTGCCTAAGCCAAAACGCTTGGAAAAAAAAACATTGTGTCACGTCACATACTCTCGTTGACTGACACTTTCATTTGCTTAACCTTCCGAATATAACCTAGTTTTCTCGCGCTTTGTTAAAATCAGTATTTTTAGGTTCCGTTCCTTGCATTATCATACTAACTCCTAGCGCCATTTATCCAGCGACTAGGGAAGAGCTAAAAAGAAAATCCCTCATTAAAGTATAATCTATAGACCCTATATTTGGGTCCGTAGCTTAGGCCCCCAGTGGTCGAGGCACCACCAAGATTCATTAAATGTGTCATTTATTTTTGGTTAGGCTAGTCACTGATACAGCGAGAAATTGCATTGAATGCCGCCGATATTGTCGTCGTATATACATCGTAAAATTTATTTTCTGAAAAAAAAATATGGCGTTTGCTTACTAATAACTAAAGTCCCCGTCACGAGAAGCTATAAATTTCGTAAACACACATTCGGGTTCGCAACCTTTGGATCAAATACAAAAACATGACAGCATTGACAGCGTCAGCGTGAACTTACTTCAAAACGGCGGCCCAAATGTTTACGTTCCATGAAGTCAGACGCGTTCAAGTACCACAAAACATTAGACGACAGCGCTTTATATCGCTAACATATAATCCGACCAAGTGAAATTGCTCGTTAGCTTCGTATAACACGTATGTTACTTTGAGTTGATTGAATTTGGAATTATTTCTTGTTGATGAAATTGTCGCTACGGAACTTGGTAGACGTTCATTATTTACAAAAATTATAGCTTCTTGTGACGGGGACTTTAGGCGATTTAGCTCAAAAACTACATTGCATTATAAGTAAGTATTGCGTGTACGTCCTCATGACCGGCAAAACGGGACGAAAGCCGAAACGTCCTAGTGCCATTAAAATAGACGCCTAAGTGACTGTCAGCATCTCGCGCTAGTTTGACTCCTCTTTAAGTCCGTAAACAAAAATACGGACCCGTCCGAAAGTACCTCCAAACTTCGGAAAGAACCCTACTCCCTGTTATTTACAGATTCATGAGTTTTTGAGAACACATCGAGACTTCGAGAGTAGGGGACTTAAAAGTCCCCTACTCTCGAAGTCTCGATGTACCTACTCTCTCTTTCTTTAGAAAAGAAGAAAAAGCATTTATTAACCCGCCCAGGACAAAACACACAAATAAAATGGTTAAATTAACAGTACAACTAATAAAAATTAGACAAAGAAAAAAAAAAAATGAAATGAAATTGGTCAACCTCTACTCTTCTTTATTTTTTTTATTCAGTACTTATTGTGCATATACCTACATTTAATTAATTTAAGTTGGTGCCAACATAAACTCGTTAGAGTTTTACCGTGCACCAAAATCATAGACTACATAATTTAGAATTACGAGTAGATCCACTTACGCAGGTATGGTACCTACTGTCCAATTGTGTTGTCATTCATTTTTCGTTCGGGCCCCTAACTATGGTACATTCTGATTTCTGACCGATGCCCTCATCCTGCTCCATCGTAGTAGTAAGAACGTTATAGTATCCCTTTAAGTGTTCCGTACCCAAAGGGTAACCAACGGGACCCTATTACTAAGCCTCCGCTGTCCATCCGTCCGTCGGTCTGTCAGCGGGCTGTATCTCCTCATGATCCGTAATAGGTTGACAGTTGACATTGTCTTTGACTAGCACTTGGCCGGTTTCGTTTCGGTTTCGATAGGTAAATAGTTCGGCTCCGAAGTACAACGTGTAAATTTACATAAAAAAACTGCCCCGTGTGTCAATAAAATACATAGTTGCGTTACTTTTATTGCCTTGGGGATATCACTTCATGACTTTAACTTAGGAGTGGAAAACGTGCTCATTTAATATTTAGTTACTGGCAATAATATGTTTACCTTTTTCTTAATCTACCTACGAAGACACGTGGCAACATTTTATATGTTTTTCTCTTCTGAGGTGTACGTAGACAGACACATTCCTACATACACAGTCCTGAAAGGACATTAGATGCGTATTTAGAAGCCCATAAAGGCTCAAGACTATGTTCGTAGAACTTCACTTTCTAGTGCAGTTTGACTATATGCTGTCCTGTCCTGTCACCACGTCCTGGTGCGGCATTTTAATAGTTTAGCGCTGGAAATCTGGTACTTACAAATTATTAAAACGTTGCAAGATAATTAGTAGTAAATACCTTTTTTTTGCTAGACTTAAATATGTGTTTGTTGGACCACGCTTTAACGCCTCTAAAAAATATAAAGGTGTATTTTATTTACTGTAATGCGATATATAAACCTGTTTTAACGTACTAAGCTAGAAAAACCTTTAGAAAAACCTTACCCCTTTAAACCGATAGTCGCCAGTCGCTTGCCTACAAGACCACAGGACAAACAATATCAGAACAACAATAGGCTACAGAAAAATGAAACTACAGTATCGTTCACCGGCACGGCCTTTAATGCAATGCACCAGGTTTTGAGTCGAGCCTCGAGATTGAAACTAAATGACGATACGATATTTCAAGACCTTTTTTATTTCCAGTTTTTTAGTTTAGTAACATAATTTTCTCATTATTTATATAAAAAAAAACCGCTAGATAGAAAAAAATAATATTTAAATATCGTCCTTTTACATTTAATAATATTTTTTATATTATATTTATATGTTAATATTTATTATATTATAATTATATTTTTATAATAATAATAATAATATATTTATTTAATTTGACAACATTGGTCCACTGGTTAGTACACAAACAAACTTATCAACTAAGGGTTAGCATTTATTAACTAAGTACATAATTATTTCTGTTATTTGTCATCCCTGCCTCACATGCAACCGGACAAAGTGTCTCACTATCGGTGCATCGTGCTGTTCAGCTAGGGTTCTCAAAATACTGTTGTGGCTAGCCCTCATTCTGCCTATTAAGGATGCGGTCTTTTTCCTCATAATGGCATAAAAGTCATCAGTTCGTGCTGCAGCAAACATGCTTGACGCGCTGCAAAACCTGGGCAACCTCAACAGCACCCTAAAGCCATTATTATATTGCACACGCAGAGCATCTAGAGCCCTCCGCGTATAGCTGACCCACAAACTGCTCGTGTAGAACCCTTGACAATAAGCTTTAAACAGAGTTATTTTGACTTCGTTGCTGCAACGAGCGAATCTGTGAGCCAGCATATTGCATCTGGCTGCTAGTGCCCTGCGCTCGCGATCCATATCTACCTGATCTTTGAGGTCCTCGGTGACATAATGTCCTAAGTATTTAAATTGGGCGACCCTTTTAAGGGTTCGTCCATTGAGGGATATTATGGGCTCGTAATTTAAATGTTTCCCGGAAGCAGCAAAGATCAGGTACTCACTTTTCGCAACATTATATACCAGACCGTGGGCTGCTGCATACCTCTCACAGACGCTCAGCATGTCCCTGATTGAGCCAGCCGTTGGACCCAGCAGCACCATGTCATCAGCGTAGCTTAAATTATTGACGCTAACACCACCTATTTTGCATCCAACTGGTCTGCTGCTGAGTTCAACGATCAACTCATTTACATACAGGTTGAAGAGCTTAGGTGAGGTTAACCCCCCCTGCCTCACCCCACACTCCAACCTGTACGCTTCAGATAGAACGTCTCCCCAACGAACTTGGTTTAACTGGTTAGAGTACCAGTACTGGAACAAACCCGTCAACTCCGGTGGTACACCCGCTCCCCTGAGCTTATCCCAAAGGACATCATATGACACAAGGTCAAATGCCCTTGAGAGATCAAGGAAGCAGGCATACACCGGAGTACTTCTATCCTTGTAGTATTGGACGGTCTGCTTTAGACAGAGGATCGCACTCTCAGTGGAAAGTTCAGGCCGAAACCCAAACTGTGCGTCATGTATAGTTATCCATTTGTCAAGTTCCTTGTCCAGCATACCGTCCAACACCTTAGCAATTACAGTGGCCAAGGATATCGGTCTGTAATTCGCCTCGTCAGATACATCCCCAGTCTTATTTTTCACGATTGGCACCACTATTGTTTTCAACATATCGGGTGGAAGGTATGAGTGGCTAACGCAAAGCGTGAAAAACAGCGCCAGCACTCTAGGCAAATGTACCCCCGCACACCTGAGGTGCTCAATGCTGAGACCATCGTGACCCGGAGACTTTCCCTTAGCCATTCTTTTAATTACTTCAGCTACATTCTTGGCAGAGAAACGGATCGGCTCATAATCACGACTAGTCTCATCATCAATCACCCCCTGGGTCGGCCCAAGTGGTGATGATACCATAAATCGTTCTTTGAACATGCGGGCTATCTCCTCCGGCGAACTACATTCCCCCACACTCACAGGGCGGCCCGGCCCAACCTTCAGCTTGTTGGTCGATTTCCAGAACTCAGAAAAATTCTTAGACGCTCGGTGCGTCGCTAGTATATCCATCTTAATCTGATCCTGGTGATTTTGACACCATTTAAGCCTACCCCTGAAGATTTTCTGACTCCGTCGCATGTCTTCCCAAATTCTACCGGATTTTGGCTTATTATAAAACAGCCACGTTTGATACTTAGACCGGGCCTCCCCATAAGCGCCCCGAACGTGTTTGTTCCAGCCTGCCACTTGTCTCACCTTTTGGGGTTGCTTGTTGTCCCAGGCCTGCACAGCAGCCCCCGACAAGGTATTTACAATATTGCAATACATACGATCTAGAGCATGCCTATGTTCTACAATATGACACATACGATCACCACACTTCTCAAACAACTCAGGATAGTGGATATTTTTCAGCTCTTTGTTACATAGATCCCGATACCTATCTGTTTCCACCTTATCGCGTTCCCGCCACAGAACTTTATTCCGTGCTTTAGTTTCCTGCGCCAGTTTTGGCACTATTGTATTTAAATCGCACTCAATTATTAAAGGTAGATGATCTGACCAATAGGTATCGAAATCCACGATGACATTTGTTACAGTGTGCCACGCTGACCTTGTAACGATACAGTGATCCAGCCATCGCCGACTGCCATTTATGTCACTGATATAAGTAAAAACATCCGAGTCAATACCAAATTTTTCTACATCAGCGCATATCCACTGATGATCTTGACAGTGGTTACATAGCTCAGACCAAAACGGCTGATGTGGATGAGAATTAAAGTCTCCTAACATGAATATTGTTTCAGTGTCATTGTTATCCACAATGGCGCTGATTTCACCTAAACAATTTGTGTATTCTAGGAGATTTTCTGAGTTGTCCGTCGGCATGTAGACACTAAATATTATTACAGAGCGATTGTCACTTAATGTCGCTCTTATGGCCGCTAGCCTGTCACTATTACAGTTAATAACACTCACCGTTTTAAACAATCCTTTGCGCCACAAAATTGCCACTCCCCCATGAGGACGCCCTTTAAGAATACCTGCGGATGTATCTACCGCAGACTTTCCAGTGTATTCAAAGTCTTTATGTATAGTATTGAGAATATGCAGATCATGGGGCAAGAGCCAAGTCTCTTGAAGCGCAAGCACATGCGTAAGCTTACATAAATCTCGAACACTGTCTAATGACCTCTTTAAAGATTTACAATTAAATGTAACAAACCTGTTTAAGCACGCTTGTTTCACGTCACTATCCATTACGGTTGTTTCTGAACGACACCCGAATCAGAGCTTACATTAACTCTGTCTTTATTTTTAAACTGCACAAACTGTCGAAAATAAATACCTTCTGGTTAATTAATAATTTATAATAATTTTATATATATTTTAATATTTTTATAATATTTTTAAGAATATTTTAATTCAAGCGCCGTTGCTTTGGGGTACTTCTTTTTCTTCGGGAGTTATACATAATGTCTATGGTGTTTTTGGCTTGTTCGGCTCTGTTGAGAGTTTTATTTTTCTGACTGTCTGACTTCTTGGCAATTCAAAATTCTCTGTAATTGGTTCATTAAAATAGTAGAAAACGAGGTCCTGGGTTCGATTCCCAGGTCGGGCAAAGTGTTATTGAGTTATTTTATCAGGAATTTCTCAGTAGCAACCATGGAGTCTGGATTTGCGCCCGGTTGATGGCAATAGGCTCGCCCACTTTTTTTTTTTTTTTTCGTGTGGGAAATCATCAAATGACTCCTCCCGCTCTGGGCGGAGCAGGAGGGAGTGTCAGACTTTTACTGACTAAAACCCATCCATGTTCCTTCATCGCCCTTTGTGTTCCGGGGCCACGGTATCTCTTTCGAACAGTCCCGCAACCCCGGCTGGGTAGGCTCGCCCCCTACGGGTGAAATATGGGTACCTACTATTAGGTACACCTCTGCCTATCCCTTCAGATTACAGGCGTGGTATTAAGTTATGTTAGTAGACAGTATTAAATTGTTTTTATTGAGATTATTTCCTACTTCACTCGGTATATTTTCTACTTTTATATCAATAGTTCTGGCGGACTCACCTACATTACTATTTGTTCTAGTGCCGTTTGAGGTAGAAATATGTCTACTATTTCACCTACGATGACAAAATATACTAGTGTACTTCAGAGGGAACATAATAGTTGTCAGATATGCTCGAGAAATATGGTATAGTGGACGTAATGTATTCAATTGGTGGAAGAATTATATTTCGTGCCACAAATATCACGATTTATCTTAAAATATTCATGTGTTGGTCTACGCTTAGATAATATTGTACTTAAAAAGGTTAAAGGTTGTCTTTAAAAGATCGCTTTTAGCGATAAGACCGCACATTGTGTCACCCCTTGTAAAATGTTCTACATTTGTATCTGTAATTTTTATGGTGTACATAATAAAGAGTATTCTATTCTATTCTATTCTATTCTATTCTATTCTATGCTCCTTCCTATCTTTTTTCACCCGACTACGGCGATGCCAAAAGGAAGGGTTATTGTTTTAGCAGTCTATGTATGTATATGTATGTTTTTATTTACGTATGTTCCTCCGTAGCACCTAAACTATGCATCCGATTTTAATGAGGTGTCAATCGATTCGTTATTATGGCACGGGTAAGATAGGCTATATTTTTACCGACTTCTGCAATAGGAGGACTCGATTTTACCTTCTAAACCCCGAATTTATTAGAGCGCGATTTTTTTCAGTAGTCGGATTTTTAGTGGTAAACCACACAAATTCTTGTTCTAGACACTATCATTTCTTACTTTTTCACTGAGCAAATATTGGGTGACGAACAGAAAACAGAACTATAGTTGCTGCCAGTTAAGATCGCAATAGCGGTCATTGACCCACCTACATTTATTAAAGTTTTTAACTTAGGAAATCCAAAACTAAGCCTGTTCAAGTCTTGAATTGTCATCTATCGTGATCTTCAACATTTTTTCTAATAAAAAGCGATACATGGACACATTTGTTTTGGTTCGTACGAAGAGATATTAGGGAAAGGCAAATAACCGCTATTGCTATCTTAACTGGCAACAACTATAATAACAAATTAGTGACCTACTCGTTCAAAAATACCCAGTAGCTTCTTTGGCACAAAACACTTTGCTTAGGTAATTTAAGTAGATATTAAATATTATTCTGCGGATTGTGTTCCGAAAGTTTTCAAGTCAATTTAAAGTTATAATAAGTTTGAAAAAAATCAGATAATTTAGATGTCCACTATAAAAATCTTAAATCAGAAATCTTTATTGCATTCTATTTGTAATACATAGATGGTGTAATCAAAAAATAAATTAATCAATATGGACCCTGTCGGGCACAGCAATATTAGGAGAGAAGAAGAGGGCTAAGTAGCAATTTAATAATATTATAAATTATTAGATCTGTGTAGATATTAGGGTATAATAGAATAGAATAGAATACTCTTTATTATGTATACCATAAAAATTACAGATACAAAAAGTAAAACATTTTACAAGGGGTGACACAATGGGCGGTCTTATCGCCGTCGTATCTTAGGTATAATATATTATATTAATAATTAGAGATTATAGAGATTATCGTAGACGTCATCAAAACATTGATATTGAATTCAGGAAAGGTGAAAACAATTTAGTTGAATGATTTTAAAAATTTCTCTCATCAGATTCCTACCTCGTTTTTAACTTTTAAACTGATTCCGTATAATTTTACCAAAATCATTTCAGTTAAAGAAATAAATAAGTGGAATTCGCATTCCTAAAATACTTTCCAAGGACGTCTGGAAAACAAAGCCACAAAGTTTTAGCAACTCTTGACAGACAGTCTAAAAATGCGTAGCCATTTTTGACAAAGTTTTCAAAGTTATGCCATGTCTTGGATTTTCTGCTTTACTCTTTGAGCTGAGCTTCACCTCTATGTATCATAAGATCATAAGTGTATTGTTTTTTTCTGTATAACACTTTTCTTTAAGAAACTTGAAAATACTTTGAATGAGAAAATCAGATAGTCGCCTTTTAATTTCTAAAGTAAAATAAATGTAGAGTTCTAGATTTGCATGTAAAGAATGTATTTTTCTCATGGTCAGAAGTCCTCAGACGGGGACCAATTAGGGTTAAAAGGTTAACCGGCTAATCATAAATGTATGATTAACCATTATACAGTGAGTTAATAAACCCATAGAATTATTTGCTGATTAACCAGAATGAAAGTGACAAGCACCGAGCGCGGGCTAACTCCGTCTCTTTCTTACATATTTTTATGTACAAATATGAACTCTGTAAGTGTTCCGGTTGTTAAACTCTAGGGTTTTCCACCTAACCCTAAAAATACCCCGATTAAAACCCCTATAAGGGGTAACCTTTTAGGTTCTTGCTCCGAAATGTAACGTTCTCGCACACTACTTCTGCTGGTTCGTCCACGTTTATGATTATAGTTTAGTGGTCTGGCGTGTGTTGTTACATTTTGTTTTTATTGTTATTCAGTTGAAAACAAGTGTAAATCAATAAATAAACTGTAAGTATTTAAGCGACCATACATTCGAGTTGGGGTGCAGATCGAGTTTTCATCTCGAACTCTCTCCCGGATGAACGTATGATCTATTTAACTATTTTATTTACTGTTTTAAAATTTAAATTATAATTATTTAAATGTATAAAGTAAAAACTGGTCAACAAGAAGAAACCTTATTTAGCATGACTTTTTTTCCAGGCCACCATAACAGTGTATATTTTTAAGGACATTTTTTTAATAAAAAACCGGCCAAGTGCGAGTCGGACTCGCGCACGAAGAGTTCCGTACCAATTATTATAAAAAAATAATAAATAAATAAATAAATATTGCTGGACATTACACACAGCGCCATCTAGTGCCACACTAAGCAACGCTTGTGTCGTGGACACCAGATAGTTGATATACTAAATAGATACTTTTTGTTTTGTAAATACATACTTAATATACATACAAACATCCATGACTCGGAAACAAATGTCCGTGCTCATCACACAAACATTTGCTCCGACCGGGATTCGAACCCGGGACCCTAAGAACGTAAGGCAGCCTCACTACCGCTGCGCCAATCAGGTCGTCAAATGTCCGTACCATTATCTATACATTAGACAAAACGGCAAAAAAATCACGTTTGTTGTATGGGAGGGCCTTAAATATTAATTTTATTCTGTTTTTAGTATTTGTTGTTATAGCGGCAACAGAAATACATCATCTGTGAAAATTTCAACTGTCTAGCTGTCACGGTTCATGAGATACAGCCTGGTGACAGACGGACAGACGGACAGACGGACAGACAGCGAAGTCTTAGTAATAGGGTTCCGTTTTTACCATTTGGGTACGGAACCCTAAAAAAAGAAGTATTTTATATAACCACATACATATCGATCACATGGATGTACTGGGAAAAATAATCCTTAGAGTAAATGAGCTAATAAAAATTCTAAGTCTTATTTCTAATAAACTTCTCAGTATTTTCTATCTCTCGTTTCGCAATACAGTCTATTTTAGGGTGCGACAGTGTATGTAATGCCACCTTCTTTTTCGGTCACCAAAGAAACGATGGAAAGGGAGCTGGGAGACTTCAAACTATCTTCACGTAGCAACCTCAGGTAGCAACACAGGGTGCCTAGACATAGAAACAGGTCAAACACAGCTGTGTCTGGAAGATCACGAGGGTTTCCTCTTGAGAGCTTCAAAGTAGCTCTCGTACCTTTTTGTTTGAACGTACCTTCTGGCTTCATGACAGGTGGCTCTCCAGATATAAGACAGCTATACCTTGATGAATCTTAAAATCTTCATTATATCTACAGACTTTATTAATGTACCGACTTCATAAAGAGAAGATCAGTATTCGATAGGTAACTTATGACAAATGTATCTGCTGATTTTGCTTTAATCATAACAATCTTTAAACACTACAAAGTGAGTGTCCAAATTAGAATAAACCCAAAGTCATAGACTTTTTTCGGCAGAGGGAGCAGCGGTGGCCCAGTGGTGGCGGCCCCGACATACGAGCTGTAAGTCGTGGGTGGGAACCCAGGCAGCTCTATTACCCTGTGTAATTTAGTTCATCACCACTACTCTCAAAACGGTGAAGGAAAACATCGTGAGGAAACCGGAAATTCTGTTTTTACTGTACCTGTACTTGTGTTTTACTGGTACTTTTATATTCATATTAAACCTGACCACCCCCGTGCTGACGTGACTCCTCATTATTGCCCTTACCACCCTGATTTGTAGAATCTATATTTTCGGCACTGTTGTGAGGAGCTCGAGGCTCGTGGCAGTACTAACTGGGTTGTGGAGGTCAGATAGGCAGTCGCTACATGTAAAATACTGGTATTCAGCCGCATCCGGTTAGACTGGAAGCCGACCCCAATATAGTTGGGTAAAGGCTAGACAGATGATGATATTTTCGGCAATGTTAGGTAGGTACTCTTCCACTGACCAATAGAATCAATGAATGAAAAAACAAAAAAAATAATGAAAAAGCGTTTTTCGAGGTGACTTCGTATTACTAAAAATGTTACTTCTGCCAAACTGTAAAACAGTTTGTTGGCAGATGTAGCTCCCATATAAAACATTCTGCTTATAAGTTACTACTTTAGGTACTTTTCCATCAATAACAAAAACTAAACTAAACATTAACTAAAACTAAACACTAATATTTTACAATAGCACAAAAGGCTGACCAGCAGTGAATTGAAACGCCAGTACAAAATTCAAATTGCTAATAAAAAAATAAAAAATATTAATAAATATTTAGTAGGTACTAAGGTCCAGTCCACACCAAACGCAATCACAGCCGGCGGCCGACTATATAATAATGGGTGTCAATCAGGCCTGGAACCTGTCACGTCATTAGGAAATAAGTTCCTATTCAGAAACCCATACCTACCTAAGCATAAAGTTGATTGTTTGGTTCGCGCAATCAGAGGCGATTAAGTCTCCAGAGCAATGAATTGCTTTCGCGGAACATTGCTTGCAAGACCGAATAGGCGCTGTTGGCCCATTCTACATAATCTGAATTTCTGTCATCATCAATCATCATCAATACATATAATAAATCTGTAGAAAAGTCATTTTTGTACATTGAAAAAATTGAAACAAAAAATAGCCAGCGTGTGAAAAGATAAGTAACAGAACCCATTTCCATCATTTTTGAAATTTTTGTCTGTTTGTCTGTTTGTTTGTGCGCACATCACGTAAAATCTACGAATTCAATGCTGACAATGTTTATACATAAAAATTGTGTGTAACTTGGGGTATGATTTAGTGTTTGTTTCATTGAAATCGGTTAATTCTATCAAAAGATATATGAACTTAAAGTTTTCAAGAAGAACTAATCATCAAATGTAAGATACATACATGCAGCGACATCTGTTGAACTAAAATGATACCAATGACTAAAAATGTGCTCACCACAGTCATAACTTTTAAATCGACTGACCAGCTTTAAAAAAAATTTATAGCATAGGTAATATACTTTAGCAGTTTAACATTTTGGTCGATAGACGGCGTTGTTTATTTCACTCCATTTTCTGAATTGAATGACCCTCGCCCGTGTCAGTTGCCTATTTTTTGTTTTTTTTTTAAAAAAAAAAACCAGCCATGTTCCTTCATCGCCCTTTTGTTCCGGGGCCACGGTATCTCTTTCGAACAGTCCCGCAACCCCGGCAGACATCGGTCCTTGCGGATCGGCCCTTCCTTTTTGCTGACTCTCTTTTAGGCGCGCGTGGAACACGAACGCGCCGTCGACACGGCCTGTCGTCATGAGACGGATGGACGGCGAGCTAGCCTATAGCCCACCGTCCACAGGCCCGCGCCTACGGTGACCACGTGGTTGCCCCGGAAGCCCGGGGCGTCTGCCGCGGCGGCCGGGACGTTGAGAGGTTCTCTCCCTCTCACGTTCCGCCACCTCCTTCTCTAGCATTACTGCTTCGCAGAAGGAGGTGACGGCGTCCCATTCCGTCTCGCTCCGGACCATGGCTTGCACCAGGGCCGGACGCGAGAGGTCGCCGCCGCAAACGTGTAACAAGATTGGTTTTTTAAACGACGGGCGATGACACAAAGGGCGATGAAGGAACATGGATGGGTTTAGTCAGTAAAAGTATGACACTGCCTCATGGTCCGCCCAGAGCGGGAGGAGTCATTTGATGATTTCCCATCCGAAAAAAAAAGGCTGTCGAGGTAAGCCCTTTTTTGGAAAAACATAAGTAGATTATTTTAGCGATTAATGCAAATATATCGAAGAAATTAAATTGTTACCCACTTGGATCTACGTAGGTATATATCTACTAATATTATAAAGCTAAAGAGATTTTGGTTGGTTGAACGCGCTAATTACAGGAAAACTTTTAGTGTTGAATAGTTATCGAGGATGGCTATAGGTTATCTAACATCACGCTATAATTAAAAGGAGCGGAGCATCAATGATAAATGTTGCAAAAACAAGGAAAATTTATTTCTTTCGAGAGCTTCCTTTGCGGGCGCTGCATAAACGGTTAAAGTTGCGCAACAATCATGTATTAATTGGAATTGTTCGTTTTAAAGCGTTCTAAAAAAAACCGCGATAGCATTATGTCTATCTTTCAAGGTTGACTCCACTCTCTCTAACCCTCTCTCTCTCATGTGACGCAGACGAAGTTGCGCGGGTCAGCTAGTAGCTAATAATGCTAATATCAATCGCTTAAGAATAAATTATCCCTACAATTTGTACCAGATAACTTCGAAAGAGTTTATCTGAACTATTTATTGTTTATGCATACACCATGGTGGGAAAAAGGCGTGAGTTTATGAATGATACTTATATTTTAGAGGTAGGTCAAGAAAAGTCAATATTCTAAACTATATTTTCATTTACAGTATAGGTATGCACCGATAGCGCTAGTGCTAGCAGCTTTAGCGCTGAAATCTTGCTTCATAATCTCGAAGTTTAGAGCTGGGTGTTTCAGATTTTTTAATAATGCGGAAGTACTTTATGTTCACAACAAATGTAGGTAGGTAATTTGTTTTTCTTTGTTTTATAGCCTCATATCTGCCTTTGTTCACCCCCTTTTTTTCGGATGGGAAATCATCTAATGACTCCTCCCGCTCTGGGCGGAGCGGGAGGGAGTGTCAGACTTTTACTGACTAAAACCCATCCATGTTCCTTCATCGCCCTTTATGTTCCGGAGCCGCGGTATCTCTGTCGAACAGTCCCGCAGCCCCGGCAGGCTTTGTTCGCCCTCTCATCTCATAAATACCTGCATTTCAAATTTTATGAAGGCACTATAATATCTATACATATAATAATTGGTTACTAAATGTGTTAAATAAATGCAAACGATTACCTAAAGTAGGTAACTAAGTCTGAATCAAGACCATCTCAGAAATAACCAAGAATTTGAAATAGTAAAGTTAATATGTTTACAGAATGTTGTTGGCAACGTGTTTATTTCTATAAAATAAATATTAAGTTGGTACTAATGTAAAGGAGATAGACTCACTGATTGAAGATTATTTTTGTATTTACTTACATTCTATATACGTACAAATAAATAAAGTGTCTGTAATTTCAAAATATCAGCTTTTTACTGAATGCATATAAAAGTATTGTACAGTGTACGGATGCTTATAACATTTTTAAAATTTTTGTCAGTCTGTTTGTTACGGATAATCTCCGAAACGGCTGGACCGTTTCCGATGAAAGTTGAAATATAGATAACGAAAAATCGAATCATTTCCTCTAACATACAAAAACCTATATAGCTAGGTCTCATATTTGTTTTCTCTATTTTCACTCGAACAGAGCTCGCTCGCCTAGGTACTAATGTTATGAATCGTCAATCAAAGCTCAATTGTTGTTCAAGCCAAGTCAACCGCTCTATGCAAGTAGTGGCCATCTCGCCTCTTACAAAGGAACACTTGATATCTCTTCGATGCCAGATAGCCGTGTCAGATACCCATTTTTTCATCGATTTTCTAATAGAACAATAGGCACTTGATTGGATGAATAGAATGCATTATGATAGAGATAGTTTAAAAATGAAGACAACGAGGAGCTTGTGGTTAAATAAAAACAGCTGCTCGGGTCGATATTTAGGTTAAGCCATGCTTGCCTAAGTTTGTCTGTGGATGGGTGACCACCCATTACATACCGAGTATCCTCCGTGCCTCTCAAAGCACGCTAATCCGTTGGTCGCGGCTGATATTTGACAGTCGTTACCTACAGGTAGTCAGTGGCCCAAAAAGTCTGACAACTAGTCTCACCAAGGGGTATCGTATTACTCAGTACTAACTGGGTTGTGGAGGTCAGATAGGCAATCACTCCATATATAAAAAGCTAGACAGATTGTGATGTGTCTATTTTTTATTACAATAGTAATGAGGCAATTATACTTGGTCGTAAAACAGTTTTTTGGTGATTGAATGACTTTACTCAAATTCGAGCACCCCTATGTTTAGTGCGAGTGTCATACTGAAATTCGAGTAACGTCTCGATCGCGTAAATTGGCGAGTGTGAGTTCATAATAAATAATACAATCATTCGTTTCCCGTTAACTCACCGTGAGAAGTGACGATTGGTGAGCGAACAACTGAACGGACATTAGTAACCGGACAAAATAAATTGACATTCGTATTTTGTGTTCCTATTAGAAGCGACTGCCTATTCAAAAAGTGATGGTTATACAACTAAATAAGACGTCATTATTGACAACTCTGTGGACATTTGACATTACTTTTGTTCGTGTTTAAGAAAGTTTGTGTTGTGATTTGCTCATAGTTTTTAATATCATTGTTAAAATTAAAGACTAGCCCGTCCCAATTTGAAATGCTGATGACATAATTATATGGAGCAGTTAGTGTAATTTAAATCATTTGGTGTGTAGTGACCTTGATCCAATCTGTGAAGTTTGTAAAACTAAGTTAATTACTTTTTAGGCATGGAGATCTAAGCAAATGATCTACTAATGCCCGAGTGGCTTGAAGTGGAGTGCCTTATCTTTGTTTAGTTTTTGTGGCGTTAAATTACGCTCATCTTTGAAATTTTGCGGTCTCAAACATTCTCCGAACGAAATACATACGAGATTCCATTGTAAGTTTTATTCACAATATGAAATTTAATTTAATTACTTTGTTATTTCACCACTCTCACGATGCTCTCACCACAAAATCTTAAGTGACAACTTTTCACGCTCGCAAGTGACTGCGTTTCGTATTCGAGCTGTCAAAACTGTCAAAATAACGTAACTTGCACTCGCGTTATACATGCAAACCTTTATTACATAGCGATGTGCTCGAAACGGTCCTCACTTTCGAGAGGCACTCGATTATTGTCATTATTGACGACGTAAATTTTAAAACTAACACTCACAAAATTTAGTTCTCACGTATGACGCTACGTGGCGCTCGATAAGTAAAAAACTCGCACTAAGCATACGGCATCATTACACTGTATTCATTACACTGGTCAGCGCAATAGAATACGAGATCACGACTAGGAGTAGTTTGAATGAAATCGAGATAATAACTTGCTCTCGATCACTTTATAACCTGTGGAAAAAAATGTGAGACCTGGGTTTACTATTGTAACTCGTCAATCAATCGAATCGAGATTTCAATTGATCTCATATTAAAAGTTGTTCATTAATAACTGAAAACCAGAAGAAGGTACTGTACCTACTCTTCTCTCTCCCAAGTTTTCAGTTATTTCATTGCAGTAACGTGGCTGCTAAGAAAACATATTCTTATTTTATTAACATATTTTCTGGATCACTGAATAATGTAGATGTCATCATCATTACCATAGGCAACCTTGTATCCACTGCTGAGTATCGGCCTCTTTCTTTTGTACCATACTTGAACAATGGTTCAAACGGGAACGGCTTGTGTCTGTCTTCCCCGTTAAGGCGACTCAGGAGCTAAATTAGCAACTCTATTTATGGTAGCTCAAACTTCGTTTAAAAACACTGTTAGAATAAAGTTCTAATCAGCTTGCACTACAAAGTGATTGTTACGTCACTGCGGGCCGAATAGTGCGAAATGAGTGTTTTTTGCGATTTACAAAAAATCTATTGATTGGAATAAAAAAATAAAACACTATCCTGCTAATATGTTGCTTGTAGAATTATTTGCCAAAAGACCAGAGAGATCACAAGTATTTTAGTATGGTTTTTACTCGTTTAAAGATTTTTTTTAGAGATAAGTTTGTGTTTTTTTTTTGTTGTATTATGTTTTCAAAACACTATCGTACTAGCATAAATCCTGAAGAATATCATGAATAAGATTGCAGTTGAAGAACTTGACTTAGGCTTGCAAAACAAACTAGGTAAATGATGTATCATCGAAGGAAACAGAAAAGACCTCCAAGAGTTTACTTATTGTTGTTAAATTATAGTGTAGAATAGATAACATAATTTACATCCAATACAGATAATAATGACAAGGCACTAAGGTTATCACAATATTTCTCGTATTCCCACATTTGGATAATTAGGTTGTAATATTTACAAACATGTTAAAATTACTTGGAAATATATTTCATGTGTTGGAATAATTTACGAACGTACTTATTTATTTATTTTTTATTTTATTTATTTAACGGTTTATGTACACACTAAATACAGAAAAGAAGAAGGAATGGAAAAATAGGTACAAAGGTGATGCTTATTTCTAAAGAAATCTCTTCCAGCATACCTGCGGAAGGAGAGAAGATACAAAGAGATGTAGACATAGTGTGTAAAAGATGAGAAAATAGAATACATAAAAACTTAAAGCAAATATAGAATTTAAATATAACATACAATACAAGAATATACGTACATACATACAAGACAAAATATATAACACAAATATATAAACTACAAAATAATATATATTAATAAATACTTATGCAACTATGACGAATTGGACAGATAATGTTCTTACTTAACTCTACTTAATATCGAAAATATCTAAAAATTTCACACACACAATGTAAATTAATTGGTAATCAAGGTATTATAACATAACATCACACCTGTAATCCCCGAAGAGTTAGGCAGGATAATTAAATAGTACACCCACATTTCGCCAGTTATGTTTAAGTTCCATGTAATAGGGGCGAGCTTATTACCATCAATCGGGCACAAGTCCAGATTCCGTGTGTGTCACTCAGAAATTTCTGAGGAAAAAACCTAATAACACTTTGCCTGACCCGAGAGTTGAACCTGCTGAGCGTGAGGTCCTGCCTCATACTTAGCAGGTAAGACACCTACATCTACACTAATATTATAAAAACCGGCCAAGACCGTGTCGGGCCACGCTCAGTGTAGGGTTCCGTAGTTTCCCGTCCGTCACAATAAGTGTTCCCACTTATGAGTTTAAAGGTGAGTATCCATTATGTAAAAATGCTTGCATATACGAATATACTACAAACTTAGTCCAGAAATTATTTTGTACAACTTTTTGTCTTTTTTGTACAAAAAATGTTGTTTCCATCAAGTTCAAAATGATTTTCCTAGAAAGTCCTTATAAACTTCTACTTTTCAGATTTTTTTCATATTTTCTAAACTTATGGTTCAAAAGTTAGAGGGACACACATTGTTTTTTACTTTTGGAGCGATTATTTCCGAAATTATTGACATTATCAAAAAATGATTTTAGAGAACCCCTATTCATTTTTAAATACCTTTCTAACAATATATCACACGTTAGGGTTGAAATTAAAAAAAAAATCACTTCCCACTTTACATATAGGGGGGCTACCCCAATAAAACATGTTTTTCCAATTTTTATTTTACCACTTTGTCGGCGTGATTGATATACATATTGGTACCAAATTTCAGCTTTCTAGTGCTAACGGTCACAGAGATTAAGCGAGGACGGACAGACGGACGGACAGACATGGCGAAACTATAAGGGTTCCTAGTTGGCTACGGAACCCTAAAAAGGAAAGATTTGTATTTTTGTGTGTATGTTTGTAATAAATAAACTCAAAAACTACTGCGCCGATTTCAAAAATCCTTTCACCATTAGAAAGCCACGCCTTTACTGAGTAACATAGGCTATATTTTATCCCCGTACTCCCACGGGAACGGGAACTACGCGGGTGAAACCGCGTGACGTCCGCTTATTTTCGATATTTAAACTGTCAGGTAATAAAAATAAAGACTTGAAGCTATTCGATGACGGGTAAATTAAAAATAACAGCCGTCAAAAAGTGTGTGTAATGAACAGCGACAAAATATTTCAAATCTGGAGGCAAAAATGCCAAGATGTCCCATTACTAATACATTTCAAGGCAAAACTATAGTTAACCATACATAACCTGTTAGCTAATTTAATAACGATTCCAATGATATAACTAACAAACGTAATTTCGAGCTAACAAACGTAATTTCGGAGATCTCGTCGTTTTAATCAGACGCGCCGAAACGAATGCCAACGGGCATATTGTTGGACATGGGAGTAGTCGAGAATTAGGACCCGCTGACAAATCATGGGATAAAGTGCATACGTGTAAAATTTTATATCATGAAGGTGGATTTTCTTCTATTCAGGGTTTTTTAATTAATATTTTTTAGTTCTTTTTAAGTTTTGTTCTTTCTTTGAGGAGCTCGTGGCTAAATAATAACAGCCGCTCGGGTCGATCTTTAGGTTAAGCCGTGCTTGCCTAGGTTGGTCTGTGGATGGGTGACCACCCATTACATACCGAGTTTCCTCCGTGCCTCGGAAAGCACGTTAAGCAGTTGGTCCCGGCTGTCATTTGTGATCTTTGACAGTCGTTACAGGTAGTCAGTGGCCCAGTGGTCAGGTGGTCAGTGGTCTGACAACCAGTCTTACCAAGGGGTATCGTATTACCCAGTACTAACTGGGTTGTGGAGGTCAGATAGGCAGTCGCTCCATGTAAAATACTGGTATTCAGCTGCATCCGGTTAGACTGGAAGCCGACCCCAATAAAAACTTGGGAAAAGGCTAGGCAGAGATTTATTAAGTTCTATTATATTGCAGGTGTAGGGATACTTTGTACATGGACACTCCAGCAAGCCGGCCGGGTACCCTTACCATTAATTAGTCATGGATAGCTGCCTTATAACATTCCACAAGTCGACAACCGTGTGTCATCGCGTTGTTGATAGGTCCAGATATTTTATTTATTTCTCGGCTTCGTTTGTTTTTAGGGTTCCGTACCCAAAGGGTAAAAACGGAACCCTATTACTAAGACTTCGCTGTCTGTCCGTCTGTCCGTCTGTCCGTCTGTCCGTCTGTCTGTCACCAGGCTGTATCTCATGAACCGTGACAGCTAGACAGTTGAAATTTTCACAGATGATGTATTTCTGTTGCCGGTATAACAACAAATACTAAAAACAAAATTAAATCAATATTTAAGGGGGGCTCCCATACAACAAACTTTTTTTTTTTTTTGCAGTTTTGTCTAATGTTTTTAAATAATGGTACGGAACCCTTCGTGCGCGAGTCCGACTCGCACTTGGCCGGTTTTTTATTATTTTTGGTGTTATTTCATAAAACATGTAAACACACTTGATACTTAATGTAACGTGATATCTGTATATAAACTGGTAGGTAGTATTTAACCGACGACGGATTCCAATTCGGGTTGCAGATCGCGTTCTCATCTCAGACGCAATAATTATGCAGTATTCAAGTAACCTCTTAGTGCAAGCGTACATACTTGTTCTCACAGGTAAGACACTGTGTTTTGTTAGTTTCGGTAATTTTAGTTAATGAGTGTGCGGTACCATGATGGCCTAGAGGTTAAGGCTTCTCCTCTCATGCATGAGGTTGTGGGTTCATATCCGGACCAATGTGACTTTTTCAATTCATTTTATTATGTACTTTCTAAGTTTATCTTGGACATCACAGACATCGGTTAAGGAAAACATCGTGAGGAAACCTGAACTTATAATGAATATAAGTCCGAAATCGCCAACCTGTCTTGAGCAAGCGTGGTGATCAATGCTCGTGCCTTCTCTGTTGAGAAGAGGCCTTTGCCCAGCAGTGGGACAGTAATAGGATGGTATTATTATTTCCTTTATTAATTTTCTATGCATATTTTTAACATTTTAAAATATTTCTTTAAAAAACCATATTAAAAAAAAACAAAAAAATTGCAAAAAATAAAACCGACTTCAAAAAAACAAAAAAAGTCAAATGAAACTTAACATATACCTAAACTGTTAAAATTTGGGTGTATTGTACACACCTGCGTACCTTCTCAGAGCATACAGGCGTGACGTTACGTCATGATGTTGTATAAACAATAAACATCCAAGCAATTGCAGATATCACGACAGATTTGCCGTAGAGTCTATTTTTGAAGAGTTCCATAGTATATCTCCGAAGGCCAGCATCAGATCTTCACTAAATTAAAAACAAAAGAATTACCAAAATCGGTTCACCCAGTCGAAAGTTCTGAGGTTACAAACATAAAAAAAATACAGTTGAATTGAGGACCTCCTCTTTTTTTGAAGTCGGTTAAAAAATAGTAGTGATGGTGTCGGGAGCAGGGTCCAAGCTACCGGTGGATAGGGCTTCACGGACAAGAACCTCCTCACTATGCGAGCCGTATCGAAGAGTACTGCCTTCTGAATCAGGCCCTTGACTTCGATTAGAGAGCTTCGAGGCCCTTTATGCTCTTGGCCATAAGGCCATTGGCCTTCACGACAATCGGCACAATGATAGCCGAGTTCACATTCCCTAAGACGCGATTCGCGGACCTCGTGTGCCAAGTCGAGATATTTGTTTCTCTTTCTCAGCTTTCACGTGGAGAACCACGTGCATGTCATGCGGAATGGTAACATCGATTATCATTACGCGGCGCACTGATCGGTCTATCACCACTATGTCAGGCTTACTGGCGACAATAGTCCTGTCAGTAATCAGAGACTGATTCCAGTACAGCGTGACATGGTCTTGTTTGAGAACAGGGTCGGGCACATACTTGTAGTAGTGTTCAGATTCCACAAGTTTATATTTCAAGGCAAGTTGCTGGTGCCTGTGCAAGTACTTGTAACCCTTTTTAAGGTAGCGGCATCTACGTTGCCACCATGTAATTAATCGGTTTTCTTGCAACATTTAAAATTTTTGCCGATTTTTTTTATCGTAATAGAACACTGATAAATATATTTCAATGTCAAACTTGATTTTACATTGTCAAACGTCATAACTGTCATTTGAAGTTGACGCGAGTTTGAAAGTTGTCAATTTTTCAAAGTATTTTTTCAAATCTAGTTCAATCTCTATATTGTGTCTTTGTTTCGGTAAGTTTTATTTATTATTTCAAGGTATTGGGGTATTAGCTATAACATAAAGCCATATTTTTCATGTTTGGGTTGACTGCTTGCAGAAAAATGAAATTTGTTTAGGTGGCAATATCATTGCCTCTGCCTTATGGTGTATGGTGCATGGCTTGGTGGTCAGGTTGTTGTTTTTTCTTTTGTAGGTAAAAATGCCGCGATATCTGAAAGATGACGGTATCGAGGAAGAATTGCAACGTTTATTTGGTCTTCCTGACGATCCCGAGGTTTCCGAAGATGAATGTGAACCTGAGCCAGAGACTTTTACCGACTTAGATGTCAGTAATATAACGACTGCTTCTGACATAGATACTTTCTTTTCTTGTTCCGGAGTTGAGGAGGTGCCGCATCTTGTAGAGTCAGCTTCATCAAATAGTTTACTTACTGAAGAGCCATCAACAAGCTCTGCTGAAGTTCAACCATCAACATCTGATCTTCATTTGGATAGGAACCGCTGTCGTATCAGCGAATCTTCTTCTCCAGTTCCTCCCCTTTGTCGTCCCAGTGTCGTAGCTCCATCACCAATACTTTCAGTACCAAGTACAGCACTAATGTCTGACACAGATGAGTCAGATACTGAAGAAGACGCATGGAAAAAGGTTCTTTACCCACAGAATCCCGATATAGAATACTTTGATAGCATACACTTAGAAAGCAAACAATTTATGCCAAGTAGGACCAAACCTGCTGCTTATTTTGCGCATTTTTTTAACCACAACCTTATAGATCTCATTGTACAACAAACTAATATTTACGCTGAGCAAAAACGAAGCCGTGGCTGGACGCCTGTTGACACTGCTGAAATAAAGGCTTTTCTAGGCATTACTATTTTGATGGGACTCCACTCCCTACCAACTATAGATTTATATTGGTCAAGTGATCCATTTTTTTGTGTTGCTGAGATAGCATCAGTTATGACATGTAAACGATTCAAGAAGGTATTAGAAAATATACATTTGAACGACAAGTCGAAGACGCCGCCGAGAGGAGCACCTGATTATGATAAACTGTACAAAGTTCGCCCGCTTCTTGAGATGCTCAATAAAGCTTGTCAAAGTACTGCAAAAACCAAAACTTCCCAATCTATAGATGAGTCAATGATACAATTCAAAGGCATCTCCTCATTGAAACAATACATGCCACTAAAACCTATAAAAAGAGGATATAAAGTGTGGACTAGAGCAGACAGCGAAACTGGCTATGTTTTTGAGTTTCAAGTTTACACAGGGAAACGTGATGACCATTCAACAGAATTCGGATTAGGAGCCAATGTTATCAAATCTCTTACACAGAAGCTAATAGATGAGGGGTTCCGTGGACATGTGACTTTCGATAACTTTTTCGCATCCTATGAAATATTGCAATATCTATTCAATAATGGTATATACGCCACATCTACAGTCAACAGCAATAGATCAGACCTACCACTTATAATAAAAACGGCGAAAACCAAGAATTTACCAAGAAACAAAAAATATATTTGGCAAGAGGCGAATTTAGATGGCGCACTAAAAATAATGTAGCATTTCTAATGTGGCAAGACACAAAACTTGTAACACTTCTGACCACTGCCTTTCATCCAAAAATAAATAAAACATTCTGTGATCGAACTCAGAAAGATGGTTCTAAAAAGGCTATTCAATGTCCACTAACCATACTACAGTATACAGAGCGCATGGGTGGAGTAGACAGATTCGATCAGAAGCGGAGCACTTACGAAGTTGGCAGGAGGAGCAAGAGGTGGTGGCTCCGAATTTTCTATTTTTGTGTTGACTTGGCCACCACAAATTCATATTTGCTCTACTCTAGAAACAAGAGGGTACATAATCCACTTTCACAACTGCATTTTAGGTTGTGTCTGGCCCGTGGCCTGATCAACAATTATTCGTCTAGGAAGAGAAGCCTGGAGAGCCAGCCCCAATACCTCGTGAAACGGCCAAAACTCTCCACCAATTGACAAAAAATGGTGGGCATGGCGGATGAGATACGCTTGGCAAACGTGGGTAGTCATCGACATGAGCAATTGGGCTCATGGCGACGTTGTCGTTTGTGTAGCACAAAAACACGGAATAAGAGATCGAAAATACAATGCTCTACATGTAAAGTGCCACTTTGTGTGATTCCTTGTTTTGATATATTTCATAGTCAGCAGAACTAAAAATATACCAAAACGGGGAACTACCAGATGTATCTGCATTTACTTTGCTATATTTTTTTTATTTGTAATAAAGAGTATAATTGAAAATTACGTTTTATTGACAGGCTGTGGCAACTTTGTTGCCACCACATTTTCCAAAAACTTCCCAAAGCTTTTCCAAAAAAATCAAAACATTATTTTCAACCTAAAAGTATTATTTTTCACTTTTTGTTTGTTATACATTGCTATCATCTCTAGTTTCCTCGGCCTTATAAAGGGTCCAGACGAGAACAACCAGAAATATTATGTCTGATGGACTCACCCGGCAGGTGGCATGCCCGACACACGTCAAACGTCCCGTCCTTTATAATATATTTACGGTAGTTGTTCGTCAACATAATATCGTCCATAATCGCACAGACAAAATTCCCCGAAGAGGTCTCCGAAAGCTAGCCAGGAGACGGACGCTAGAAAATCTACATTGCAAAATCTACATGGCAAGGCAAAGAGCTTTGGGCCCAATGTGGCCCAAAGCTCTTTGCCTTGCCATCCTTGCGGTCATTAGTAGTAGGTAAGTACTTCAGGTTTGCTCCAGTTCTCTTTAGCCATGGACAGCGGGGTGAGGCCTTTGTCCACTGCGACCACAACTCGGTGCATACCCACCTCGGCTTTTAAAAAATATTCTCTGAGACTGCGCACTTCGTGGTTCTGGAGGGTCTTCGCGTTTATAAAGTCTCGACCTCCGCACTTCCGCGGGATGTACAGTCTCATTACCGATGATTGTGGGTGGTGCATCCGGTTTGTTGTCAGCAGTTACGGACTCTCCTGTCCAGAGTAACGAGTTCCGTCTGAGTCCATTTGAGTATGCCGCAGGAGTACATTAGTACCGGCATGACCCAACCATTGATGGCCCGCACCTTGTTCCCGCCTGAAAGAAGGTCATAATGTAAGGTTATTTTTATATTTTATAGTATGCGAAATACATTTCTGCTTCGTGTTTTGTGTTTTGTGCTTCTTAAAGAAGCAATCTTAAATTTTGCCGTTTAAATCCCAGACAGGGCCTTTAAGTGGTAAAAACTCTCTGGAACGTTTTCTATGTAAACTGATTTCTCCGTGATTTATACAACGTGCTTTTTAGGGTTCCGTACCACATAAAGAAAAAACGGAACCCTTACAGGATCACTATGTTGTCCGTCTGTCCGTTTATACAAGACCCTTTAT
Organism: Xestia xanthographa; assembly: GCA_905147715.2. NCBI lineage: Eukaryota > Metazoa > Arthropoda > Insecta > Lepidoptera > Noctuidae > Xestia > Xestia xanthographa. The sequence continues at coordinate 21,203,920 of LR990642.1, read as the reverse complement.
CTCGGGAACGCGTAAAAGTATCGAGTGAAACTAAAACCTTATGCCTACATTAATCTACAATCAATCTGTCGAGAGCTTCGATCACTATTATTGATCGAAGGTCGAGAGTTTACAATCTCGCGAGATAGATTCTATACTATCGGTATTTTACAATTTTACGGTGACATATTATAGAAGCCGACTGTTTTGCGTATGACTGTTTTGCATTGGCGTATTGTCAGCGTACTGTGAACAAAAATACCGTCTAGTTTCACGTTTACACTGGGGCTCACAGTGTGCCTGCTCACATTCGGTGGCTGACTAAACGTTTGGTTTGAACACGGCCTATGAATTAGTATTAATATTTGTTTTTGTTTCAGCTACTTGGGGCTCATGTTGGCAGTATTTTACGCCATTAGCAGATATAACACTAGACAACTCTAAGAGAGACACCAGTATGGTTTTTATTTAAAGTATTTATTAGATTTTAGTTTTTGTCGTGTAGTCATAACTCAATTAGTTGACCTACTTGAGAAGCACGACGAGCCAAGACTCCAAGAGAGACTGACCTGACTCCCTATAATGTCTAAAGCAGAATTAGCAACTGGGATTAGGGTAGGCTGAGTCAGTCTTGAAATATGTAATTAAATGAGGCGGAGCCCCGAGAAGTTTTCCATTCTGTAAAGTAATATTATTGCAAACGTTTTCTTTCTGATGGGGGTTTGAAAGAGGCCTCGCAAAGCTGACGTTGCCGATGCGCCCACATTTGGTCTAGTGCTTCCACTGTTATGTAGGTACTTGTGAGGCAAAGAAAAGACTGAGATTTGTATCTCATATTATTGAGCAGATTAGTAATATTATACTATACTATACTATACGGGCGATAAAGGAATTTCATACATCCCTGTGTATGAAATTCCTTTAAGGGCTCATTTACGGAGATGCGGCGTGTCGCGCGTCGCGTTGCGCGTTTTTTCTGTGAGGGAGAGTCGGGGCGTGCTGCGGCCCGCGTTTTCACACGCCCAAACACAAACATATGGCAATGTATGTTGTTGTTTACGAAGACGCGCCGCGTGGTGCGACGCGTTGCCCGTAACATAACGCCGTAAACAACGGCGTTATGTCATCTTATCTTAGTGCTCATTTCTGGACACGCGGCGTGTCGGGCGGCGCGTTGAGCGGCGCGTCAGGCGGTGCGTCGGGCGGCGCGTTGTGCGGTGCGTCACGCGGCGTGTTGGCGTTTTTCCGTTTACGGAGAGGCGGCGTGTGCAGCGGCGGTGTCATCTGTCATATGTTTGTATTTGCGCGCGCACTGCCGCGTTGACCGGGGCGGTGCACGCGGCTGGCAACGCTGCATTTCAGCAAACGCGCGTAAAATCGCTTCTCCGTAAACGCTCTCATACATTGCCATATGTTTGAATTTTAAGCGGGCCGCGCCGCGTCTCCGTAAATGAGCCCTTATTCGGTCATTACAAGCATTAGAATAATATCAATAAAATTCTTTATTTAAATACATTGACCACATTGTTACATACATCTTAAGATATAACACAGATTTTGTCCCACACATAGGTTGGCTACCAAACTAGGTTTTCACCTGACTTGGAAGACAGTTTTTCTCAATTAAATAGTCTAAACAAAGAATAGAACGGCTATTTTAGACCAATTGTCGCCGGAGCAAGTAGCCCGACGGTATAGCAACCTTCGATTCGCAGTCAGTACTCACTTTTTGTGATTATTTTGTTTCAAGTGCAACTACTAAGCATGAGGTCCTGGGTTCGATTCCCGGGTCAGGCAAAGTGTTTTGGATTATTCTATTTATCTGTTTTGAGGAATTAAAAAAGGGTGTACAAAAACTCTTAATGAAGCCGAAATGTACTTGTTCTCCGTCATTGTGATTATTTTGTTTTACACCATACCTGGGAACCACTAGTTACGGAGATATTGGGGGTGAAAGTTCCAACCTTTTGACAAGGTTTTTTTTTAATACAAGTTTTTATTATAAGATTTTTAATTTAAACACCTCCACGACCCCCGTACTATTCAATCCATCCATCAACACAATGTTTTGAATGCGTTACATTGAGTTCTATCACAAAACATAACATAACTGGCAAAATGTAACCTCTGACTAACCCTTCGAGAATTACAGGCGTGATGATATGTTACGATGTTAGATTATGTGTGAGAACTGACTTCGCAAAATAACAAAAAAAAGGGAAATAGGGAAGGAAGGTGAAAATTTGGACTCACCCCAACTAGCAAAGTAATCCTATAAAAAAGACTATACGTATAAGTCTATCATTACTAATAACGTTCTTATAAAGGCATTGCGGTAGACTATTTAACTTATAATAGAATTTGACAAGCCTTAACTAACATACTCAAGCGCATTCGTTTTTATATCTCGGTCTTATAGTTAGCTACAAGACTTACCAAGACATGTATAGGACACTTTTACTAGTAATAGCATTTCACAAGCGTGCCTACATATTCTCAATTGCATTTGCTCTTATATCTCAGTCTTGTAGTTAGCTACAAGATTATCTTATAGGACACTTTTAGGAATAAGTCTCTTATAATTGTTTACAGTAAAACTAAATAATCTAGAATAACATTTTGAACCTATAGTAGCATTTTGTGAGTGAACAAGATATTTTAACATACTTAGCTGAGATCACTATAACTTTGCGCCGTTATAGTTTTGCTCAACAACAACAACAACAGCCCATAACGTCCACTGCTGGACATAAGCCTCTCCCATGATGGGAGGAATTTGCCGTAATCTCCACGCTTGGCAAGAGGATTGGAGATCGCAGAGATGAAAGACTAACAGAAAACGCTGCTGCCCGTTCTCTGGTCTACGGAGGCGCAAGGTGTTCTGCCTCAGACATTAGTCGCCTTATACGACACCCGTGATTGTAATGGGTTGGTTCTATTCTACTCTACCGGATACCACACAGATAGTTTTGCTCAAGACTGTTTAAATCTAATAGAACTTGATAAGAGCGCTTCATGATCAAAAAAGCTTATAAGCTACTAGGTCAATAACTTTATCAGTAAACCTACAGATTGGGAAGTAAATCAAGTGCGTCAAGTGTGAACGCAGGTTTAGTAAATGAGGGTTCCGCGACCAAAAATATTTTTTCACGCCTTTTTTTTTTTTTTTTTTCGGATGGGAAATCATCAAATAACTCCTCCCGCTCTGGGCGGAGAAGGAGGGAGTGTCAGACTTTTACTGACTAAAACCCATCCATGTTCCTTCACCGCCCTTTGTGTTCCGGGGCCACGGTATCTCTTTCGAACAGTCCCGCAACCCCGGCAGGCATCGGTCCCTACGGACCCCTTCCCTTTTGCTGACTCTCTTTGAGGCGCGCGTGGAACACGAACAATGTTCGAAGTTCTGACGTGGCTCCTCAATCCAAACATTTAGATTGAGGTGCCACCTTTATGATTATATAACTTTTGAAGTATTATACTACAAAATCGAGGTTCGATCCTACAATTTTTTTAAACTTACTACTAAATAGGTATATTAATTTCATTAAGCTACAAAAAATGGCTCCTCAATCCTTACGGACATGGGCATTTTACTCTCTCACGGTGATCACGCGTTGTTGTTCAGGTTGCATAACTAGCTTCTGATAGTTTAAGTGCGGAGTCTTCGACTACCCTACGTTATTGGTAAACTTGCTACTTTCGAGATCGAAACAAAAAAACATTATCCATGAACATATTTTTCCAGAACACGCTCACAGTGAATATGTATTTGGACACTGCAACGCGAGGTGGAAGATTTTTTACGCACATACTCGTATTGAAAACTTCGATATGCTCGGAAAAGTGATCGTCAGAGTAAGTATTTTGCGCAAATGTGACGCATTTTAGAATCTTACAACTTGTTTTGGTGTTAGATGTGTTTTCTCCTTGACGCGTATCTTCGCGGAATTCTTTTATATTGTAAAATATTCTACTATATCTGTACTGTTGCAAGAGTGCACATTAAGATGTCTGTTACCATGTCTTGCAAGGTTTGGTGGTCTCTCAGAAGGCGGTGGAAAGAGAGCTGGGTGGCTACAACCAATATTCCTATCCGCAGCAGAAATACCGTGTGCCGGAGAGTGCACAAGAAAGAAAGAAATATGATTTAGTAAACTCACACAGGACATATTAGAAACAAAAAGATAGAATAGACATTATGACAAAATTATATAAAAAGTAAATTTATGAAATATAAAAACAATCCAATTGGTCCTGTGCATGGCCTAAAGGCGAACGCAGGCCGACGATCTCCAGCCGCCATTAGGTAGCCAGTAGCCAATGGATTTGGAGGAATCACCTCTCACGAGGAATCGGCTGACCCTCTACGTAGCTGTAGAGGGCATGCACCATATCGCACTCTCTGGCAAATGTTCGTTAGTTTTAAACTGGTTCGTAGCTTACGTTCCATGTAAAGTATTCAAGTCGGTAAAAATGGAAGCTGACCTTAAAATAGTTGGAAGGGAGGTGAAAAGTTTTTAAAAACGGCTGTTATTTTATCTTTTTCAGGGCTGGATTTATGTCAAGAGAATACCAACGTGTATCATAATGAGAGCTTACGCTTACCACGACGACTTGATTAGAAGTAGTACGTACAACTTCCAGATTTGTGTGCCACGCATCACCTATTGTCACTCACATAAAATATTTAAATACTTCTACTACGAACTATACTTACCTTTGGATGTGGATTCTGGTATGGATTGGGAAATTTATTTCTTTGGACCACCCACATTATTTTGGTGATAGTTTCGTTTCTCTTTTGAGTGAACACTTCTTCTTCGTTTATATGGTGGAAAAAAAAATATGGGTGTAATATAAACTTAAGATAAGCCGGCTAAGCTTAGGTTCCTGGCTTAAATTGAAGAATGTTCACGGTACTTTGAAAATGCGATTGTTGCTGGTGATTTTATGCAAGCAACTTGGATGTAGAGATACAATCACAATCAGTAGTTAGCACTAAGAGTTAGCAGTTATACAAGTTATAATTTGTTAACTGATCGCACCATCAGTACAATGGGTCATGTTTGAAAATATTAAATTGGCTCGATTTTTTTTCTGCACATAGGAATAAGCCAATACTATATTTTTTTTTTAAAGTATCAGATTTATCTGATAAGTATTTCCAGAGAAATAAATTAAATTCTGTTGGCGGCGGCCATCGTCAGTACGCTTTCCTTTTTATTCAATTTCCTTAGCCTACTCAATTTAAAAGTAAAAACTGTAGATAATCTGTACCCTGTCTGACATCTATCATAACTTGTCATAACCATAGATGCTCTGTGACATAACCTTACTTTTTACGTCTTGGTTCGTGTTTGTTATTGTCGTGTTATTATTTTAACTTGAGTAATTGCTACCTGATTGCTACCTTCACGGGTTTCAATGTCCACCTTGTAGCTTTAACATTGCAAGTAAAAAGTTATGTGTGTTTGAAATTTTTACCGCTCGCGGTTGGATAAGCTGCGCGTGTGGCTGAGATCACGGCCGCGCGCGTTTGAGAGTTGTGTAAACTATTCAAATTTGTGTTATTATTTTAACTTGAGTAATTGCTGTAAACTTAACAAAGAGTTGACCAGCCATGCTGAAATCAGAGTGGCTGATCATTTTGAAGTCCCTTTATTTTGTTTCCAAGTTACGTAGTAATTAATTGACTATATGTAGCAATGGGTAGCAAATAGGTAGCAATTTTTGGTCACCAGCCTGACGCGGACCGATACAACCAGCTATTCTGACGTTCACCGTGATCTGAGTCACCATGAGAGGTTTTGCGTTGTATTGTTACATCTTTTATACAGTGTGTCGCATAATAAGCGGTTCAACATTTTAAGGTTCGAACCACTACCTGATGATCATACTTTTATATAATTTTCATGTGTCGCTTAGGTTGAAAATACCTAACCATGAAACATTTTGTCTTATTCATTTTGCCGATATATGTGTACCCAAAGTATGACAGTAAAAGTGTTTTATGACATCAAGGTTTTTGTTTTAAGTCTTTTCTATAACCCACCTACAGTTCCTTCCAACTCTTTAGTTTCTGGATATTCTCTATTGTACCTTCTTTTAAGCGTGGGCCAGACTGTTGTAAACAAGCCCTCCACACACCTCACACATCGGTCTCCACCGGCGGTTTACAACAGTGTCAACAGTGCGTGATGTTCAACAGTCTGGCACGGGCATTAGGTTTTCGCCCGTGGCCCCGGTCCCTTAGTCCCTGGAAGGCACCACGAGTATTTTTTTGCCCGTGGTTCTTTCGTATTATCAAAATTAAAATCCCTGATGGTGGCCAAGCCAGTGTCAGTCACACGTTCCTTCAAGAAGTATTGTACTGCCAAATTAAATTGTACTTAGATATGGGTGTATTTTTTTTTAATCCTTTATGGGCGGCATGGGCACCGGGCCGTAGGCCGACGAAGGGGGCCGGCGGCGGAGGCCCGGCACTTTGGGGACAGAAGTCAGAGTGTTATTTAATATGCGAGCGAAGTGAGCGCGCGTCATAAAACCTCCGTAGTCCCTTCCAGAGGGAATACGAGAAGGGACCATGGAATTTTCCAGTATTATAAGGACCACGAAGAAAAAAGCTCCATGGTTCCTTCCAGGGACTACGAGAACGGACCACGGGCGAAAAAGGCTTCTTTTTCATAATATTTTTCCTTAAGCCGTTCCATCAAAGTGGAGAAAACAGGACAAGACATGAGCCCAGACGTGTATGGCCCAGCGCACACCGCTGGAAGCGCAGCAGCGCAGCGCATTTGAAGACAACAATTTAATATAAATCTTAACTACCTTGATATAAGGTCAATATAAGAATAAATTCGCACGCGGTACTCGGAGCACCCTCAAGCTACTACAAGAGCATGCGCGCGACCGTATATCAAGGTAGTTAAGGTTTATATTAAATTGTTGTCTTCAAATGCGCTGCACTGCGCCTCCAGCGGTGTGCGCTGCGCCTAAGATTCCACTAATCCCTGGAGAGATGACACGACGTGGATCAATGTGATTGGTCGATTCCCGCTCGTTACCTCTCCACTCCGGTCATCTCCACTTTGGTGGAACGAAACGACATTCACATGAAACGAAGCAACGAAGGCCTAAAGCCCGGATCCCACCAAGGCGAAGACGAGTGTCAAGTCCGAACCTAAGGTTGCCAGCCTACTGGAGCGGAGAAGAGAGGAGAGGAGCTCCAAATTTTGACTAAAACAACTGGTAAGGACAGGAAATTAGTGACATTCACATTCTATCGTGACCAAGTAGCGGATGAAATTTAATAAAATAAAGCCAAAAGAAGAACCATGCGAAATAATTTGATTAAAAACATAAACAGCAAAACAAGTTAAAAATACAACAGAGAAAATACAAAGTTTAATATTAACACTCATCAAATATTTCAAGACTAAAAGTCAATCTAAAAAAAATCCCTTCTAGTTTGAAATATAGTCTAAACTTCAGGTATCCTTGAAGGGTATCTTCCTGGGATGTAGTCGGGGTTGTTAGGATTGTATTCCCAAATAAGATATTCGGGCTCGTTGAGATATAGCGGCGGGATCTCGTCACTTGGTTCTCTCTCCTCCCCTATCAGGTTCTTGTTGCGCAGAAGCAGTTCCTCCACCTTCGCTAGACCTTCTTCTGAGAGTTCTAAATTAAAAGACATTCAAATAATATGTTAATCTATGATGTGCTTTGTTTTTTAACTTCAGAATCAAGAATTAAGTCATTTATTAATAATTGTTCTAGGCATCTTCTGATGCCATACCAAGAACATACCAAGACCAAGAAGTCTCCAAAGGTAGGCTAAGCGTAATAAATCCAAGCGTATTTGCGTTGCGTTGTATGTTTATTGTTTATTTTCGTATGGTTAAGGTATGTATTACAATGGAGAATATATAGATAAGTTTGTATGCAGGTCATGTCCCTGCGGCAAATAAATATTTTTTCTTTCTTTCTTTCTATACACGCTATATGGGGTACGGACTACGACTTTTTAAAGCTCCATGTAAAATACTGGAAGAAAAAAGACCGCTCTAAAGATTGCCTAAAAATAAAAATATCAGTGAATCTTACTAGTTCTACGTAGGTCCATCAGGAGAACTTTCTTATTTTGCTCAAGAGCACGGAGAAGAGTCGCCTCAGCGTCACCGGACAAATCGTTAGCGGCCATATCCAGTCTTGTTAGGCCCCGGTTCAAGGACAGAAGTCCCGCCATCTAAACAGGCAGTAAAAACCGCAGGTGTCAAATCCATAAATCAGACAACCATTAATACCTGCGGGTTGGATCGAATTATTTTTTTATACCTGTGCGATGGATGTAGTCGTTCCCTCAATAGAACAGAAACAAATCATGCATAGAAAAAAGCATATGGGTGTTTGTTTCAGAACGTACTAGAACGCGTGGTTTTTGACATTAGCCTGATATAGCACACTTGCTCTGTTGCACGGATAACAACTATCGTGCATAAAAGAGCGTGCGTTTTGAAGATGGATAAAAGGGATTGGATGCTGTGTGGCTCGATTGCTTTGCAGCACCACTCGCAGACAGAGGGTAAAGGATCCAAAACTCAAACCATTATCTTCTTTGTGGAAAAATTATATCACCTTTTCAGCTGAAGCCCCACTGAAACCGCAAGAATTAACAATCAAAGTTTGAGGTTTTTCCTTGCATCTGACGAATGCTGCCGCAAACATGGTCGCGCATTCTAGAGACATTGGGTTCAAGCTAAAATCTGTTAAAAATAACATAATATCAAACCCAGAGTAAATTAGTAGTAAGTAGGTAAAAAACAATAGAAATGAAAATAGTTAATACAACAACACGACACATAGAAAAGAAGCAAAACTATAATAAGTTTAGTACCTAAGAGCTCGATGGGTGCAGCTGGCTTCATCTGCAGAGCATATGCAATTCCTTGTATTCCTTCTTCCTTAAACCTGTTATTGGCAATCCTCACCACTTTCACGTTTTTGTGAATGAAAATAAATCCGCCGAGTGCCTTCATTCCGTAATTCCCAATTTTACAATGATTGAAATTCAGTTCCTCAATGCTTTCCTTCTTCACGAGATGTTGAAGGATTAATTTCACTTTCGAACAATCTAGGTTACTGCGATTTATGCGAAATATTTTTAAATGATTCAAATCTTCTAACCCTCGGCAAATCGATTCAACATCAGCCAAAGAGAATTCAAAATACCTTGTCAAATAATTGTCTAAAAGATTGTTTAACCCAAAAACTAGAGATATTTCTTCAAGATTATATAACTTTGCCAAAACTGGCTCCATGGGGACATGGTCGTAGACTTTAAGTACGCTGAATTCACATGTGTCTTCCACCACCTCGTCGCAAGGCAAGGCCGGTGTTGGCTGACGTACTATTTGTAGCTGGTTTAGTCCTAAGAAGTATATGTATGGGCTAACCTGGTGAAAAGAAAAAAATAAAATTTGCGACTTGGACTATTCATATACTTACGAGCACGCGCTTTTTGTACAGTTGTACCTAACAACTGTACAAAAAGCGCGTCGCTCACACGAACCAATGTAGAGGCGGCGTCAATGCGCAGGCGCACAAACATTTTTTTTTAGGAATAAATGGCAATGCGCTCAGTGACTCCACGTAGAGACCTATCTTCGCTTAGAGCTTAGACAATTCTAAGTTTCAACATCCACAGCATTATGTCGGGCAACAGTTACGTCGTTAGCACTGTTGAAATGAAGATCATATAGGTTTGTACCTTCTTACGCGCGTACAGGCGCGCCACATTACGAGCTTCAAAAACTTTAACGCGTACATGGTGCTTATTCTCGCTTGTGTTTGCTTGATTAAAATGACAGCTGTCAGCAACAGTGACGACAACGCGCGCGTTCAAAAACGAGCTTGTACGCGCCGAAAATACGCTAATCACCACCCTGGATTTAAACTACTTTTTCTTTTATATTATTTCTGACACAATCATCTTTTTTGATCTTTCTCTTCCTCTAAATCTATCAACTTTATTAATAGGTAGGTACTATATAAAATTATTAATGATGTCATGTTTGTTCTGTAAATTGATTTTATAAACACGTCAAAGGAAATAAAGAATCTAAACACAGTACATACCAAAGATGCAAGTTCTACAGCTTGATCTTCTCGAAAAACGTCAGGATTTGCATATTCCAAGTAATCTTGAAGGCAAGCTGATAAAAATTTGCCTTTCCAGAAAATATCTCCCAACTCTATCCTCGATGGGTATTTGGACGCGAACGACCTCTTCCAATATTGCTCGTCCTAAAATGAAATCAAATGTTTGTTATCATTGTATTCATCGATTGAGTGACCATTTACAGATTCAATATTGAATAGGGGGGATGCTATATGACGACGGTTTTCAAACTTAAGGGTATTTAATAGTCCTGCCGGGGTTGCGGGACTGTTCGAAAGAGATACCGTGGCCCCGGAACACAAAAGGCGATGAAGGAACATGGATGGGTTTTAGTCAGTAAAAGTCTGACACTCCCTCCTGCTCCGCCCAGAGCGGGAGAAGCAATTTGATGATTTCCCATCCGAAAAAAAAAAAAAAAAGTTATTTAATAGTTGCATAATAATGTAAGTACCTTAATATATGGTACGCTGAACTTCAACTGAATATCTGCCGGGTACAAGTCCATCAATATATCGACGTCTTTTTGAAGAATTCTATGAAGAGGGTTGACTCTCTCGAACATCCTGGATAGAGTGAGAGCAGCGTAGAATGTAAGTGGTTGAGGTGTAAAATTATTATCCCATTCGAAGTCCTCGGCTCTGATTTTGCGAGGAGCTTCTGCAACCGAATTACTCATAGTTGCAGGTGTCTCGTACGCTTTAATAGTATTCACACTCACTAAGTAAGGTATCTTCATGATGAAGCTTTCTTTACTGTCCTTTTAAATATTAGTAAAGAAAATTATTAACAATATATCTTTATCACTACAATATAAATGATGACTTTATGTCACTTTTAATTTATAATTTGACAAAGCTCACGTTTCTCTTAATCTAATGGCATTATAGTTTCACCGCTATCGATCTCCTTGAACAAATAGTTCATCCATCACCATAACATCAGAATACTAGTGACTTGAGATCTGGAATATATAGAGCCATTTTAAAACAAATGAGATTATTTTGTGGGACCTCAAGCAGTTCACGGTGGCGTTGCACATTTCAAACTTGGCGGTCTATTTCAGGTCTTTCCCGCCTACTCAAATAAGTCGGCTGAAGTGTACAGGGCTGCGACCGCGAGAAGTGCCAGAAGCTGTAATCTGCGGTTGCCAATCAGCATGCCCAGCGGGGCGGTTATGGACAAACCCTGGCAAGCCATAATCAAGAGTTTTGCGCGGCTTTGCTATTATTCGTAAGTCACGATAACGGCAAGGTTTGGGGTGCGAAGAATCCCCGGATTTAGAATGGCCGCCAAACCCAACTGACCTTGGCTACGCACGTTACGGCTCGCCGAACATCTTGAGGAAGAACTTGGAAAAGTAAGGTGTCACATTCTTGGGTTGTTATTTCTTTTATAGACAATTAAGTCTCATCATCATCATAATTTCAGCCGAAAGACCTGTGTCTGGAGGCCTATGTCCACTGCTGGACATAAGCCTCCCCCGAGTGTCGCCACATTGCCCAGTCCCATGCATCTCGCATCCAGCGGATTCTCGCTACCTTCACTAGGTCATCGGTCTACCTAGTGGGAGCCTTCCAATGCATTGTCTTCAATGAGGCTGCGCTTTTAGGCCACATTACCATAACCATAACGTTTTAAAGCAGTATTATTTATCGTTACTTTGTATTTGGTACAATAATGGCCTTAAAACAAGTTGACTATATTTCTGATCTCCGTAAGGTTGAGTTGGGGGCGATCGGCGGCGGCGACCTCTCGCGTCCGGCGATGGTGCAAGCCATGGTCCGGAGCGAGACGGAATGGGACGCCGTCACCTCCTTCTGCGAAGCAGTAATGCTAGAGAAGGAGGTGGCGGAACGTGAGAGGGAGAGAACCTCTCAACGACCCGGCCGCCGCGGGAGACGCCCCGGGCGTCGGGGGCCACCACCACGTGGCCCCTGGCCACCGTAAGCGCGGGCCTGTGGACGGTGGGCTATGGGCTAGCTCGCCGTCCGTCCGTCTCATGACGACAGGCCGTGTCGACGGCGCGTTCGTGTTCCACGCGCGCCTCAAAGAGAGTCAGCAAAGAGGAAGGGGTCCGTAAGGACCGATGCCTGCCGGGGTTGCGGGACTGTTCGAAAGAGATACCGTGGCCCCGGAACACAAAGGGCGATGAAGGAACATGGATGGGTTTTAGTCAGTAAAAGTCTGACACTCCCTCCTGCTCCGCCCAGAGTGGGAGGAGTCATTTGATGATTTCCCATCCGAAAAAAAAAAAAACCGGCCAAGTGCGAGTCGGACTCGCGCACGAAGGGTTCCGTACCAATTATTATAAAAAAATCACGTTTGTTGTATGGGAGCCCCCCTTAAATATTAATTTTATTCTGTTTTTAGTATTTGTTGTTATAGCGGCAACAGAAATACATCATCTGAGAAAATTTTAACTGTCTAGCTGTCACGGTTCATGAGATACAGCCTGGTGACAGACAGACGGACAGACGGACAGACGGACAGACAGCGAAGTCTTAGTAATAGGGTTCCGTTTTTACCCTTTGTGTACGGAACCCTAAAAAAGGTTGAGTTGGGGGGCGCTGAGATGATGGGTGTCCCATTTATGCCTCCTAAATCCCCAACAGTTTTTTTCTTCCGATACAATGAAATGATCCATGCGAGAAAACGAGCCGAAATTAATTTTAGAAAGATCAACTTGACTTTTATGGACAAATCACACTTGACCTATTTTTATAAGTATGCTAAAATTGTTTTCATGAAAAAAGACCAACAGGGACAATGGAAGGAACGGAGTTGTAGCGCTGACCGCAAGTAACATGGGGCAAGGAAGTTGATGATGATGACAACCTCACTAATATATATGTATAATACAATAGTGGGCGTGTTCAACGTGAAGTATAACTTTTTAACAATAAGCCTCACAAGTAGATATTGAATTATGACGCACTAGTCAACTACATACACTATAAGCATAATTGTACATAATTTAGGCACTTTGTATAAGAACAGTACAAAGTTCACCATAACATAACATAAATAAGAAGTCGGGTGTTTCCGTGTATCTTCGTGCAAGCTCGGACCAAAACAAAGCTGGGCCGAACGCCCGCGCCGCGTTCACTGTTTAGTTTGTTACCGTGTCATATCATACTGTTTTATCGGCCGGCGTGCGCGACTCTGTCATTGCCAATACATTTTTTTATTTAAAATACAAATTTATATAATTTAATTCTTGTTATAAAATTAAAATCGTAAGATAAAATGGATTCTAACAGCAAAACTTCGTCGCAAAGTCGTAATACTTCACAAGTTTCGACCTACAACCCGTGGAATTTGTTATTTAGCCCAAGAAATCGCACTAATAGTGAAACCAGTGTCAGTTCCAATACTTCTCAAAGTAGCCAACCAGGTAAGTCGTTAACTTTTTAAAACATTTATACTACATGCAATATACTAATATAGATAGAGACACCCACATCCTACATATTCTTGAGTTGATTATCTTTCCTCTGTAGCTTTACAATAAAACGTTGCTCTCCGACAAGCCACATGGGGACAAAAACAAAAAAAAACGCTATGTGGTATGGGCCATGGGCTCGACGTCACGCTTCGGTAGCACGTCACCTAAGTACTTACCAAGACAGTACCATGCATTTAAAAGTAAGGTTAGCAGGCGGAGAATGGAAACCGGTTGCCTTGTTTGTTTGTCAACTGTACGCTGATAGTTATGTTCAGGACAATCTAAACAGTAAAGCACTTGACTCAAGGTTTATTATTGTTACAGTGCTTAAATAAATGAGATTTAAATTTATATCATACCTACTTGTAATATTACCACATATTATTATGAAGTCTGTTTTGCTGTTGAAACGCTTTTTATTTTGGTCAATGGAGTTCAGCAAGGGATTCTTTAATAATAACGACTCGATTGTGTGGCTAGATGATACAAAGTAGAAATATTATAATAATTTACTTATTATATTCACCTTGAGCAATGATCAATTTTGTACCTTGGTTAGTGGAAGCTGCCCGGTTGGTAATCTATACTAATCTATCTATACTAGGTATTTAATATACTAATACTTATATATTATGTACCTACTATTTTTAATTTTTTAATATTCTAAAGAGGTAAGTAAAGTTTGAGAGGTTGTAGGAGGTAACATCTGGATCTACTAAACCGATTATGAAAATTCTTTTACCAATAGAAAGCTACGTCATTTGCGAGTGACCTAAGCTATAATATTTACTAGAAAAAAATAAAATGTCCACTCGTGCGAAGCCAGAACGGGCCCCTAGTTCTAAATAAATGATTACCATTTTGGTTTTGGTAATGTGCATAATCTGCGACACAATAACGTGGCTTTCGAATCCGTGTAGTGTCCATTGCCCAACTTGCTTACTCATGTCGACTGTCGGTGCTTATTTATTATGCACATTTGCCCGTTTCTGTGCAAGACAAAGGATGCCCATATTGTGTCGTTTTGTAAACTCAGTTATTTTTGTCCAAAGGTTCAAAGCATATGGTAATGTCATGTGTTTTGTGGCGTAGGTAATTATGGGACGCCATTGGCACGTCTTTGTGCCAAGGTTCAAGCTATTTTTTGTAAACTCAGTTATTTTTGTCCAAAAGTTCAAAGCATATGGTAATGTCATGTGTTTCGTGGCGTCATTATGGGACGCCATTGGCACGTCTTTGTGCCAAGGTTCAAGCAATTTTATGATAGTTCACTATGCTACTATAGATATTATTCGACGCACGACACAGCGGATCAGGAAACATATGGCTTATTTTTTTCTTCAATTTGGTATCTACATTTAAATAATGTATGTCGTCACGATCATTATGCGTATTATTACATAGTTTGCAACATCATTTTTGCCTTCCGCGTATAAAAAATCGTTCTTGGGCCTGAAGTTGCAAAATTTTTGTAACGCAATAATGACAGTTGCTAAGGTTGCTAATGATAAAGTTAAGGAAATGCCTACTTTTTGTTCTAAATTAAGTTTATTCTTTCGCAATATTTCTTCATAACAAAAATGATAAAAATTTAATAACAGACAAGGTTACAGGAACTATTAAAAGGTTAACAGTCACATATCAATTCTGAGAATAAATATTAACGAGTATTATTAAAATTGATTAGCAAAAAAAAACAGAAGGCGAACACTAGGTGCAAATACATAAATATAGTGCTTGATTAAAGTCCACAACTATTTTCCCTTAACGATTGTTTTAAACAAAACGTTTCCTCTTACAATCAGACATGTTCTAGACGAAAATACTGTGTTAATGCGTATAAAACTGAGATAAAAACACGATAACAACTTATGTGAAACTAACAAGTGGAGTACCTAGTAACAAAATTCAATGTCACTAACAAAATAG
Organism: Xestia xanthographa; assembly: GCA_905147715.2. Taxonomy (NCBI): domain Eukaryota; kingdom Metazoa; phylum Arthropoda; class Insecta; order Lepidoptera; family Noctuidae; genus Xestia; species Xestia xanthographa. Next base: position 21,188,390 of record LR990642.1, on the reverse strand, counting down.
CCGCACTACTTATTAGGTAGTTGAGGCCACAGTAAATACTCGTCAAGATGTAATTAATAAACCTCGAATTTCCTGAGATTCGTTTGGTTTGAAATAGCCTTACTTGCTACTTCCAATGGAAAAATAGCCTGCGGCCAAGGACCGGGTAATCAAGCCTAGGTTATTTATAACCATTTTACTTTCAAGTCTGCCTGTTTTTTCCTGGTCCGCAATTATACACACAAAAACATAGCTTCTGTACACTACTTCACCCGCGTCGAGGTCAAAATGATGTCACGGGTATCCGAAATCACTGGGTTGTGATTTCGGATTCCCGTGGGATCTTTTTCACTGGGTTGTGATTTCGGATCATGGTCTAGTCTAGGTCTACCATGTATGCCTAATTACCTCAAAATCCGTTCAGACTCGCCTTATTATTTAGTTGTCTGTGGTTCAACCGTTAAGATATGAAAAGGTAGAATATCATTGAAATAAGTTTGACTAGTTTTTTTTTGTATAAAACATTATATTAGAAGGGAAACTGGGAAACTTTATTGCAATTTTTGTGTATGCATTATCATACTTGATGATCTTTATTTTAGCAACGCTACAATTTGTCGATTTTCTTTAAATTTCAAACATCATTTGGGCATGATTTGTTTCATTAGGTTTTAGAACTAATCAATTTTCTAAGACCCTTAATAACGACATCAAAACAGGCAGACATGAAAGAGATAAAAATAAAACAGTAAACAGAACCATTGACTGAACACTAGGCCCCTAGCACACGGCGTATTTTAAACGAGCAGACGACGCGCAGATGACGCGCGTATACGCGCTTCAAAGATTTGACATTGTACCTAACCTAAGCACACGGGGCGATCGTGAAACGCTCGTCTACTGCACGTATATTATGCGCAGATATACAGCGATACAGACGCGCTGTAGTAGTCGCTTGTAGCTTCCGGATTTTGGTCAGAGACTCCTCGTGAGTTGTACAATGACATCGGTTGAGACAACACTGTGTACCCTGGCTTTGAACCTGGCCTTTGTACGGGCTTCAAACGAGTTTCGAACGCGCTTCATACGCGAGTTTGTATCGCGTTTTACGCGCATTTGAATCTATAAAAAAAAACGCAAAAATCATCTACGGAGCAGAAAACGCGCGTTCCTGAAACGCGCGTCGTTTAAATAATAAATAATAAATACGCCATGTGCTAGGGGCCTAAATCTAAATATATAGCCATTCATCGAGGATGCTTTTAGACACCTTTAAATATTTTTAACGTTTTAGTTAAAAGAAACGCTAAAATCACCTTAAAATATGATACAATACTATGTCTGTCGATTAGGTACCTAGTGCAAATGAGTTTTACTGATAAACACAAAAACAGACGCATGACATCATTCTATGATTGCATTGTTCGGCACTACTAATAATTTTGACCATGATGATATAACAAAACTCGTTAGGACAACCCACCAGTTCAATACTACATTTGTACAGGCGGAACTTTATAATGTTCAATTTAGAAATGAGTTAGAAGCATTAACCATAAACGTTCAAAGGAAGCAAGGTGCATTCGAGCGGATTTAGTGAGAGACAAGTGACTACGTGGCTTATGTCAGGTAGGAAGACCCCAAACACGGAGCCCCGAATGAACATTATTAACACCAATATCTTGCTATCCTGCTCCCTCAGCAAATGCAATTCTTTGGGAATTTCTACAAATTCCCAAAGAATTGCATTTGCTGAAATGCACATCGGGTGTATCCGGGATCTATTAATCTACATTAATAGATCCCGGATACACCCGATGTGCATTTTGTAAATGTACACAAGTAATGTAGGTACCATGTGCCAAGTGCGTCATTGCAAAATAAAAATGTAAGACAGCAACGTGATTAATGAATGCGATTATTTACATTGATAATTTTGTGAATGCATGCTGAATATTATGAATTAATTAATGTCAATTAAAAATGTTTAAATTCTTGCTTTGTCAATAAAATTGAATTTACCAGGTCCTCTTAAAAACGAAAATATTCTATAGGTACTCGGTAGTTTACATACTCGAATATTAGGTAGATGCCTAGAATCGCGAATCGGTCCATGTGAGGTACAAACATGAAGATCTCAATGTTTGACAATAATGTTAAGATAAGTGTTGCTAATGGAACTGTTATTACAGGCAACATGCGTTGATACTCAAAATATGTTGAAATATTTTTTTTCTCTCATGATAATAACTGTGGTTTATCATTGCAGGTACTCAATTCGGGACACTACAGAGGCAAACGAGCAAAAACGAAGAATATCTTTGGATGATGTAAGCATGCTCATATTTTACATGTTTTTTTGGTTTGTTTTTGTAATACGTAATGTGATATTTAAAAGCTAGAGTCACGCCACGTATGCGTATGCGTCATGCGTTTTAAATTTTAATATTTTGATCTAATACTCAAAGAAAAATAAGAGATGAAATATTGGTTATTTCTTTCTGCGTGTAGTCTTAAAACCAGCAATAAATATACAGCAACAAATTACGGTTTACGAACATATACTAAGTAGAGTAGGTAACCCATATCTTTTGCGCCACAAATTAGATGGAAAACAAATCAGCCGGAGGCGCTTTATTTTTGTTTGCTCTTAAGTTTAGATCAGAAATATTTAGACGGGTAGGTAGGTGAAAGATACTCGTAGATAGAAAACTCGGGAATTGGAATGTCGCCAATCATTGAAACCGCTGACCAAATATGAAATGCGTTCTCTATTAATAGATCATTTGCAGAAACGATTCAGCATGAATGGAATTGATCGACCAACCTGTCAATCAGTACTATGTTTTCAATTATTTATGGCTATAGCTTTTGATAAACGTATATTTGATTAAAAATACCAATCAAGGTTCACCATAATTGCTCAACAGATAAATTAATTTAAAGATATCGAATGGACACGCAAGATGTATGCAACTTTAACTTCCAAGGTGAAGAAATGGTTAACGACTTTTATCCGCACCCAAGCGCTTAAAATTGAATGATATATTTTTAAAAGCTTGGTCTCAAGTCTTAACGAATGAAGAAGATGGATGCTCCAGTGTTCGCTTCTCGTTTGCTATCATTATGCTTGAGAGACTGCAGTATAAAGTGTTCGGTATCAAGTTTATCTGGTCTGTGCAACCGAATCTCCATAATGAACCGGATTTCACGGGATTTTTACAATCATAAACTGAGATCTTTATTAGCAATACACATGTGCATGCATTATGCACACAAGTACCTACTTAATAAAAAAAAACTTACGTAAGTATGCATATAAAACTGTTTAACCGCAGCAATGCCAATGTTAATGTAACACAAAATGAGAAAAATAAACCAAATATTTAAAACTAGTTGTTTGAATAGTCACATAACAGAGGGCCAATTATATAGGCATCAACCGGACCTAAATCCAAGCCAAAAAGAAATTCTTGTAGGAAAAACACAATAGCACTTTGCCCGATCTGAGAAACAAACAACAGCAGTAGGTAATCCACTTCAAATCCACAAACAAATAAAAGTGACAGTATTGCGCACATGATCTACATTTGCTCTAAAATGTATGCCAGCAAAATCAAGTTCGTATAAAACAATAAGGTGACGAAAATGCAGCAACGAATAAACCAATATTCATGAAAAATCCCGAGTGCACCGGTGCGTATCGCTAAAGTAATTATAACAAGAACACATAGCCTCATTTTAAGCCGGCCAACATGTTATGTAAACTACAATGGACAAGTTTATAACATTTTTACGGTGAACACGTTTACAAAACAGGATAGTTGACTTTTTTATTTTTGTGTAACATAGGTAGGTAAATGTGTTTCGTTGAGGTGACAGAAACAACGTTTTTATTTTTGTTTAACCATTTCGAAGGGAAAAGGAAACATCCTGATACAAGAGTAATGTTGTATACTAGCTGTATACAACATTATACATTATGCTGTATACTAACTTCGTTCGCGTGATATTACTATAAAATACTATAAAGATCAAATGGTGATAATGTAATAATTTGAATGGGATTTTGTTAACAATTTCAAGGGTTTTAATTTTTTTGCACAGACTCTTAATAAATTCTTTTTAAAAAACTAAAAGTAACCTAATTTACTCCTTATAACATCGGCTATCTGCCAGTAAAATCAATTTTATTTATTTGTATTCTTAGATCAGTGGTTTCCAACCTTTACAGATATAGGAATAAGTTACTAGAATTTGCAGAAATGCTTATAAATCTTGCAAGAGCGAGCGCAGCAAAATTTAGCTCAAAAAAATGTAGCACCTCACTTATCAGAGGTGAGGTGCTACATTTTTTTGAGCTGGTTTTCAATTAGGTTGGGTTGAGCATCTTTTGTGCAAGTTAAAAAGTACGAATAACATTTAACCTTTCGCGGACCATATTTGATCATAATGTATTTGTATGACAAATGGGATGTATTGTATTTTAATTTTATTGTTATATAATATAAGTTTTAGTTTGTAGTAATTTTTTGTATTGTATTTTTTACCGAACTTGTGACATGAATTTTGTATGCTTCAATGGCGGGACATAGCAGACACCTGTATTTAACACAACATCTTATGAACCTATGATCCACAATAAACTGTTTGAATTTGAATTTATATAAAGGCCCTTCTAGCCCAAAAATTAGCAACTCTATTTGTAGTGGTTCAAATTTCGTTTAAAATACTGTTAGAATAAAGTTCTAGTCAGCTTGCACTACAAAGCGGTTGTTACGTCAGTCACTGCAGCCGAATAGTGCGAAACGAGTGGTTGTTTACGATTTTAAAAAAAATCTATTGATTGGACTAAAAAAATAAAACACATAAGACCTGCTTTATAGTTAGTTCAGTTAGTAGGTATGCAAAGTTTCATGATCTAATTTGAAGTACTTTTTGAATACCAGCGGTTTATTGTTCGATTTGGAGGTAACTTTAGATTTTTTTTCTATCGAGAAAAGTTTATGGAATCGTGTTTTTGTCACACATAGGACTTAGCATTAATTCTCAACCTTACCATATATTTATTTCAAAACTATTGCTGCAGTGTTTTAGGCGTAACGGAGGATCATGCTAAGCCATTTGAGAGATATAGCCCTTAAGCTCCTGTGGACCACTGGTGGTCCTGGGACCATTGGTTGGGAACCACTGATATAGATAGAGTTGAGGGGAATTGTATTAGCCCATACTAACTGGGTTCACTAGACACATAAGTAGGTATAGTCGCTCCATGTTAAATTACTGGTATTCAGCTGCATCCAGTTAGACTGGAAACCGACTCTAAAATAATTGAAATAGGCTAGGCAGATGATGAAGAGTAGTTTTGGTGTAACAGGTTTAGACGAAAATAAGTAGCACAAAAAACCTAACTACTTATGTACTTACGTTTTGCAAACTGAAAATTATCCCAAAATAGCCCAAGTAGCAGCTCCAACTGAACTGTATTTGGTTGACCTGCTATTTTGGCTCTTTCTTGGCTATTCAGCATACAAATAATACGACTATCATGAATTTTCATGAGTGGCAGTATTAATGAGTCCATCGAGGGCACATCATAGGTCAGCACTTTCAAACAATGATTGTGCATAATAATTTTGATTATGCAGTAATAGTAAATGAATGCACTACGTTTTAGGAATTTATTTGTTTTCCGTCTTGTGTTTAATTTTTATGGAATTCTTGCTTATAATGATTCTCGTTAAATGTTATAGAACAGTTACTTTTATAACTCAGTATTTAATTGCTTGGGTCATAGAAATGGATTTAGGATATAATTAAGATCAGCGGTATCAATATAATCCATCCCCAAAATGATCATAACGCTAAAAGTCCTCGTGACCTAAATATCAGTTACCTGTGTGCTTCATAAATATTCCATATTAATGTAAACCGTAAAGAAAAATCATGGATTGCGAAAGACGAGCTTATTAGCAATAATGGTAGGTCTCGAAGGTCGTCCAGTTGCGGCGGAGGCATTTCTGCAGTTAATATTTCTGTCTCATGTTGTAATGGAGGCCTCAATGTGTGGGAAAGAGACACGGTTAGTTGTTGGCCGGCTTCCCCTCTCGCTGATGTCGAAACCTTCGGTTGCATGCGCTCGCGCTGGGCGCTGCGCCTCGTAGCATTGCCGACGGTGCGCAAACACCGAACGAACAGTTGAACCACAACACACAAAGAACAGTGCTCTTGTTAAAAAGTGACAGTGAAATGAGAGAAACACGTGTCCTGAGGTAGCCGGTGACATACAACCTTACAAACTGCGCCGACTACTGCTTCGGTTAGTTCTCGTGTTACCTTACTCTTACATCTTAAACTTGTGTTAAATTGTGTATTCGCAGATATTTAATTTGAAAACAAAGAAACAAGAAGTACATAATGACTGCTCATAATAATACCTACGTCATAAAGTATAACCGGTTGTGAGTGACGTATGTTTTTATAGTCTTTTTGTCGGTTTTATGTGAGTCAAATTATGCATGTTTAGTTTGTTTAGTCGTTTATAAAACTTATCTTGAAATAGACGTACCGTACTACGTGTGTGTAGTGATTGCAGAAAAACATTTCCTCTTTCAGTAAGTGTATATAGTGTAAATTATCGATGTTATTATGTAGGTTCTGAAAAACTGCACCTACATACTGTAAAACCTGTGACATTTGTAACGTTTATTTTGTTAGCTTATCTAAACAGTGGGTGTTGTAATAATACATCGGTTCCGAAACATTTCCACATATTCCTCGTTACGGGCGAGTATCTCAAGGTAAAATTGATACATTTGTGTATACATAATATACCTATCCGACTACGTAGGTATATGTTGTTCTTGACACTGTTTTATTTACCTTATGAGATCATATATATAAAAATACATCTTTATAGTCGGGTAAATAAACTAATCTAACCCTCACTTTGTAGTCGAATACAGATTTAGTTTGACTTCTAGTAAGTAATAAAGTCACAACTCAACAAAAGTTCGAATTTTATAATCAATTATTAAAACTTTTGAAAAACCCAGTCACATCATTATTTAATTAGATGTCAAACTAAGATCCACCCAGTTGAGAGCGAGATTAATAATTTACTTCAACTTAGTATTTACGTGGCATCTTTAACTATGTTTAAAGGACATGAGCATGCAATAAATCTAGACATCACGCTCGTTATTCCGTAAGTGGTAATGCAGAAATGTATCAGTCCCTAAACCTAATATTTTACCAGATATGCTTAGAGACCGATACGTAGTTCATACAAACGTAATACCAAAATAATTTGTAAATCAAGCATATTCATAATGGTAGTGTGTATTTAATCCGATTGGAATACAGAATATCTAGGTTCCCAAATATATATTTTGAATGGATACTGATTTAAACAAGAGTTATGAGAAAAATAAGTTTTCTACAGAAATTTTAAATTCCTCATATCTCGTCTTTTTAGCGCTATCATTTCAGAATATACATTTGGGAACGTAGATACTAAGTAATCCAATCGAAATAAATACACACTACTTTATGAATAAATGTTTGATTTACAAATTATTTTGGTATTACGTTTGTATGAACTACTTATGCATCGGTCGCCGGCCTCTTATGTCATGTAGTATCGGCAATTACTATGGACATATCCAGAATTCGACGATTCTAGATTCTACATATTGGTCTAGTGGTCGCAAGTGCGACTGCTGATTCCCGGATCGGGCAAAGTATAGTATTGGGTTTTTCTATTAGGAATTTCACAGTAGCAGCCACGGAGTCTAGAGTTATGTCCGGCTGATGGCAATAGGCCCGCCCCCTAACATGGGACTTAGACATAACTGGCGAAATGTGGGTGTGCTATTAAGTAGGCACACCTCTGCCTAACCCTCGGGGGATTACGTGGTGTTATGTATGTATGTGAATAATTATGTATATCGATTTAACTAAAAGTACTCGATCAATGCTCAAACCAGATCGGATCGTTTCGCTTACAAATGTCACCACTTTGAAATGCGTACCGCTTAATTGGCCTTTTGAAAAACTTCTAAAGGCAACCTTGCCAATAAACGTTTCAAAGGGAGGTAATGAAGAAGCGAGGTTATGAAGACTACCTGTGTGATTGAATTCTTTATTGACGAAGTTACATTACAGGGTTAAAAATTTAAATTATGTTTTTATTTGCATCTGTTTTCTTCTTGTTTGTATTTTTAAGGTTGATAAAGTTTTACTCATAAAAAATAGTAGGAAGGAACCCATCTAAGTAGATTATTTATTTTTTGTTTAATATCCTGCAACCCCAGGAATACCAGATTCTAAAGTTCTAACTAAAAACGGTCTGTAAAACGTAGAAGATTGCTGCACTTGCCTACATGATTGTTTACCGCAATAACAGCCTTAAATTGATTCTAAAGTAGGTACCATGTCTAATGATCAAAACACGTCATGTAATTATACTTTACTACGCATGTCTCATTTACTATCTAAATAATAGTCCTTTTATTACTTTGAAGGGTTAAAAGTACAACTACGTCGTACTTTTATTAATCTAAAGCTTGAGTTCTTAAATAGATATTATTTAAATACAAAAAGGCTTTTCTTGACACATCACTTGGTAAAGTTTTTAGCTCAAGTAGATAGAGAGACCTCATTCCAAATTACATTAAAATCTTTAGGAGCATGTAATCTGTTCATAGTTGTTTGTGTAATTGACACGCATAGATTACACATTGTCCAAATAGTATTTATTAGAATAACACCGCCTGTGATACAGGTTTAACCTAGTACAGGAATCGTGGTTTGTTATAGGTACCAACATTATTTCTAAGATTTAAATAGTATTTTTTGTGGTAATAGCCGTGTGGTATCCGGCAGAGTAGAATAGAACCAATCCATTACACTCACGGGTGTCGTATAAGGCGACTAATGTCTGAGGCAGAACTCCTTACGCCTCCGTAGACCAGAGAATGGGCAGCATCTTTTTCTGTTAGTCTTTCATCAGTGCGATCTCCAATCCGCCTGCCAAGCGTGGAGATTACGGCAAATTCCTCCCATCATGGGGGAGGCTTATGTCCAGCAGTGGACGTTATGGACTGTTGTTGTTGTTGTTGTTTTGTGGTAATTCTATTTTTGAATAAATATAATTATTATTACCTACCTAACTATATTATTATTTAAAAATAATGTTTTTTTTTTTATAATTATTTAACTTCATTGAGTACATTCCAAAGCAAATTCTGGCGCTTCAATTGCGCGTAATTTCATCTCAATTAAATTTTGCCATGGCCTACTACGCATTCAGCATCTACTGTCATTGATGCACGTCATGAGCGGTCCGCCATGACACATGACCACACCTACATAAAGTCAATAGTCATTGAGATTAACTCGAAGCAATGTGCAGAATGCGTAGTAAATAAAGGAAGATATTATGGTCAAATAATGCGTTGCACAATTCTGACCTTACCCTCACGACCTCTACGCTCAATGGCCTTAAAGACACGTCAAAACTGACAAATAAGTGAAGTATGGCAAATAGACGCACGTGTCATGTATGAGGTGTGTATGTGATGTGTGTGGTGTGTGTCTTCTGAGCACTTTTAACCTTGTAAGAAATAATGGCATTGAAGTTGAAGAACGTAATGAATTAGAAATGTCAATATGTATGGTGTAATATGACCATGAACCATGTGTAAGATTGATCGAAGATAGCAAGGTGAAACAGATTAATCTGACGCGTTGTAAATAAATAAACAGATACCGAGACATTGATTTAAATTTTGTGATACAACTGTTCAACACAGGTTCTGTAATTCGGTAGTAGAAGTGTAGTGAGTCTGAAGTGAAGCGGTAGTGTAGTGTGTGTGTGTGTGTGTAAGTGTAGTGTGGTGTGTGTGTGTGTGTGTGTGTAGTGTGTGTGTGTGTGTGTGTCGGTGTGTGTGTATGTTCGGTAGTGTAGTTACCGTGTTGGAAGCTTACAGAGGAAAACTGCTGTCGTTCTATAGATGTCAACTGTTGACAATATGAAAACTGACGGACTGTTACAGTCAGCAATAATACAACACTGACCTGCTGATTTTTTGTGTAGCCAGCAAAGTTGAAGAAGAGAAGTACAGCTTTAATAACATAAAATAAATCCTTTCAGGGGCCTGATTCTTATTTCCAGAATTTGTGCCTAATTTTTACTGCATAACTGTTTTAAAACATTAATGAAGGTTGCAGAAACATTAATTTCGTTTGATAGATATCTTATCTAATGTAACTTTAAGTGTTACCCGCATTGCGTGTATCAATGTATATGCCTACTTGATAATAATGTGTGTGCAATTTAAGAAGTGTGACCGAGTTTACACAATAGCACATCAAAAATCATGTAACTCTTGTTATCTCACAAATGAATTCTCTGAAGTACCCAGAGTTTGTGTGATGATAAAATACGGTAAATTTGTTGTTGAGCCAGGCGTAACTTTGTGGAAATCAAATATGTTATGGAAATATATAATTTTAAATATTTTGCTAAAATAAATAGACCCTAAGTAAGCATGCAACATGCACCCAAATGGGTTTGAGTGCATGCTGCATGCTTATTTTTCGCATTAAGGTAGTTTCGCATCCCGCATCCAGCCTTTTTGCTGAATTAAAACTAAATAGGTTGCATAACATTTACTTAATACGATAAATAAATAAATTGAAACTAATAAGGTAGGTAGTAGGTACTGTTATGTGTAACAATCGCAAGTCATCGTTACAGTTTAACAGACATTGTTACCAACAGATGTATGACATTACTAGGTAATTATTCATTATAGAGTTTTATCAATATATTTAAGAGATAACGATTGTGTGCAATAAGATATCGCTCAGTGGTGGGCTGATAACATTGCAAAGGACATTGGAAATTCTTTTAAAGAGAATGTCGTTCATAAAAATAAAATGAAGTTAGTCTTTTTATCATATCACATTCTTCAATGTATTTGTTATTCAAGTGAAGCGATGCGCCATACCTAAGTATAGTTAACAAGTTTTTATACATGCATTCTGTAGATAAAAGACAATTGTTATTTAAACAATTTCTTTCAACACAGCAGTCAGATTGATAGCGCAGGGTTTTGACCGCTGATATCAGAACAAATAACACGTAATCAACTTTAAACAGTACTTAAGTGATCTGTTTTAACTGATAATAGTCTGTAGGTACCTGTCTACCTGTTGTTTCATGTTATCAAGTCACACGTCTGTAATAAATCCATTACATAACATCTAACCTGGAATCACCGAAGAGTTAGGTAGAGATATTTTGCCAGATATGTTTAAGCCCCATGTAAGCGAGCCTATTGCCATCAACCGGGAACCAATCCAAACTCCGTGGCTGCTACTGAAAAATCACTAGCAAAAAATCCAAAGCACTTAACGTAGCGTGACCTTTAAGGTTCCGTGTCGACCAGTCCACACTTATCCCGGACAGCGGGTGCACGAACCGTTTTGTTTTTTTTTTCGTATGGGATATCATCAAATGATCCCTTCTGCCCTGGGCGGAGCAGGAGGGAGTGTCAGACTTTTACTGACTAAAACCCATCCATGTTCCTTCATCGCCCTTTGTGTTCCGTCCGGGGCCACGGTATCTCTTTCGAACAGTCCCGCAACCCCGGCAGCGGGTGCACGTACCCTTGAAGTGGTTCATCTACTTACTGGTTTTATTCTAAACCTTAGCTAGTGTTTCTAGTGAACACCACATTTTAGAATCCTAAATATCGAAAGAATCTGAGAATCGAACCTAGTATCTCATGCTTAGAAGTTGCGCTTGCGACTACAAGACCAACGAGATAGCACATCAGGCTTTTACTTTTAAAAAATTAATGACTGCAGGGGGAACGGAAATAAATTGATCATCCTATCGAAGTATCGACGACAGTCCAATGGCAAATCGGTCTTAGGAAAACGGTTGCGGAATCGAATGTTTTGTTATTCACGGCCATTTCGAATTATAAATTCCTTCTTTGTTTGTTTATATTTTTTAGGGTTCCCTTCAATAAATGAAAAAAAACGGAACCCTTATAATAATATATAATATAATAATTCGTGCGTCTGTCTGCCTGTCCGTCCGTCTGTCTGTCACAGCCAATTTGCTCCGAATCTACTGGACCAAATCAGGTGAAATTTCGTAGGATGGTGTAATCTTATGACCCAAACACAGATGTGCAAAGTAAAGAAACATTTTTTTTAATAAGGGGAACAAATGTGTCATAATTATATTAACGAAAGGGCTCGTCATGAGGATCTCAAATATAATTTTGTTGTTATTGTAAAATAAAAAGTTTTGATTTTATTCATGAAAGAAGACCCCTGATCTGGGACCCCCTGATCTCCGAAACTACTGAGCCTAATATTTTGAAAAAAAAAATACAAAATATAGTTCATTATGCTTTGAGATTACAGGAAAATCTATAAGAATTCTATCAAATTTAAAATAAAGTGGTAAACTCAATATAAGACTTTGGCATTATACGAAATCCTCTCCACGCGAGTTCAACTCGCACTTGGCCGGTTTTTTTTTTAATTTTTAAACATTAAAGCAAAGGTTAAGCGTAGTGAATCAAATTAAATTAGTTAGGCCTGAGACGCGTTAGACTCAGAAAACTAAACAAGATTCCGCAACCGTTCTCATAATAACATTCTTTATTACTGAAATGTGTTATCGTGCTCGTGACGAATGACGTACTTGCGCATTTTCATGTTTGATTATAAAAAATGAATACACATCTCACATTCATTTATTTTAACATACCTGGTAATAAAAAAAATATAAAAATTGAGATGAGTCGAATTGGTGGCACCTTCAGAAACAAACCCAAATCCATGTATTTTGAAAAATTTAGAGCGTTGTTTAAAGAAAAGCAAGTGCTCTCCAATTACGGCCCGGTTCCAATTACATAGTGAATTAATCAAAACTTTAATGTTTAACAATCATCGTTAGTCTCTAATCGAATAAGAAGCAATCGCATTGTTAATGTGCTAATAATTTACATTGATATACATACAATAGGCTACCCTATTTTATTGACAAAAAAAATGTAATTAGTCCGTTTCATAAAAATTTTGGACACATATTTTTCTTTTTTCACGTAAACAAAAAATGAAGACGATACAGTGCGTCGAAAACTCGTGTGACAAGTCACAGTCACAAGCCCCTCACTCATGATCTTTGACACGTTTTATCTTCGTACATTTTTATTAATTTAATTCAACAAAAAACACGTATCCAATATTTTTCGATAATCTAACTGACGGGCTAAACAGAATCATATTTTTTTTAGTCAGTCATCATCCCTATTACCTATGTGTAAAGTCTAAGTAATTGATCTATTGGCTCTTTTTTTCATTTGAAATCTGGTAATGACCGCTTTAACAAAATCATAATAGGTTAATAATATTAAACACATTACAATTCTTACATGCAATGGTTACAGACGCAGTTATATTATGAAAAGTTATTTTGGAACCATTTTACGAATTATAACGTAATTCATTTTATTATTTTATTAAGATTCTGCTAAAGCGACCATTTCAGACCCCCAGCTTGCAACTATAATTAGCCGTTGAACTCTCATTCGAGTTCAAACAATGAAAAAATACGGAAAGAATCCGTGAAGCCTGCAACAAATGGCGTTTACAGCGACCTTTCAAGTTTCCTACCGAATCCCGAACTGGGTGAACCACCGAAATAAAGGTTAATACCCGTTTCAATGGACAAAAAGTTCTGCTATAAATAATACTAAAGTGTTACTTAACAATGACGTCGATAGTACTGTTCAATGAACTCAATTGGTCGACAATTTGTTACTTAATAGAATTGGCTCCAGTCCACTCTTGGAGTTTTCCTCGTGATCGATGACCAGTATAAGTAACATTGCCAAATATTATTTCGTATATCTGATTGACTGTTTCGGGAATGATATTCGTATTTTGGTATTTTCTTTGTTGGTTTAAGAGTTAGGTATTTATTGTGATACAAACAATCTACATTGTTTTTTTCAATTGAATGTTTGTGATGCATTCCTCGTTTTTTATCTCTTCCGCTTCATCTAAAAGTATTAACACGAATTAAAGTCATTGTGTTTATTTTAATTCTGATATGAAGTCTGTGGATTTATACGATACGACGATATTTAACAAACCGAATGCATTAGAAGAATATTCACTCAAAGCTTGTTTGTTAATCGTGTATATATGTGTTATTGTCTGTTGTAGTACAACAATTTAAATTCTAAAATCTCCACACGTGTGCACAGCTTATAAAATAGATTAAATACCTTCTATAAGAAATTCTTTGGCACTAGGATTTTCTACGTATCTACCTACGTCGCACCCAGTGGGTCATTCTACTATTAATAAATACGTCACTAATAATTTCGTCAGTACAAACTATTTAAACCAATCTATTTGTAATTTTATTCATTGGTGACTAGACTACTTGTATAGTTGTATTTTAAATCACACACAGCAATGTTTCATCTAAAAACTTGCATAATTTTACCTAATCAGAATTGTAAAAGATGTAGATCTCATCAACACAGGCCAAGGTGATATAAAACGAATAAATTTGCAATAATTGTTCACTGCGACTGTGAAGGTCAAACAGAATGAATTAAAAATTATAATTGTGCTACGCAAAAAAGAGTTATTTTTTTCCACCGCTCATTATTTAATTCACTTGGAAAAAGAAAAGGAAGGCTTTTGTCCAGCAATACCTCATCATCTGCCTAGCCTTTTCCCAACTATGTTGGGGTCGGCTTCCAGTTTAACCGGATGCAGCTGTATACCAGTATTTTACATGGAGCGACTGCCTATCTGACCTCCACAACCCAGTTAGTACTAGGTAATATGATACGACTCGGTAAAACTGGTTGTCAGAATTTTTGGGCCACTGACTACCTATAACGACTCTCAAAGATCTGCAAATGACAGCCGGGACCAACGGCTTAACGTGATTTCCGAGGCACGGATGAAACTCGGTATGTAAGGGTGGTCACCCATCCACAGACCAACCTAGGCAAGCACGGCTTAACCTAAAGATCGACCCGAGCGGCTGTTATTATTTAGCCACGAGCTTGTTCAGCAGTACCTACTGGCTGCTAATAACATTTTTGGTTTTCAAGAAATCGCTCCTTACATGGATGTTCCATAAACCCTTTACGAAAAATTCTGTTTGAATTGATATTGGAACCACGTTCTGCCTTGTCACTGTTACCTATTTATTTACCGGATTAGGCAGGGTCCACTAGTTTATTGAAGTATAGTGTTAACATAAATGGATGGTTTTCCCACTCTTTTTATACGGTTATTCAGTGTCTCGAAACCCAATTCCACAGTTCCATAATCTTCATCATCATCATCATCATTATCATCATAATCATCATCATTATCATCATCATAATCATAATCATTCTCCTGCCCTTATACCAACTTACTTGGTGTCGGCGCAGCATGATTCCATCCATACTTCTCTAATACTCGTCAATTCCAATTCCACAGATCCATACTTTTAATATTATAAACGCGAAAGTTACTCTGTCTGTTTAATACCTTTACACTACTAAACGGCTGATTGGATATTTATGAAGTTTGGCAAGGAGATAGATTATATCCTGGGGAAGGACACATTTATCCTACTTTTTATTTATTTAAACTTCATGTACTTGGGGGTTTTATCCCTGTAAGACATAAAAATTTCCACGCGAACGAAGTCGCGCACAGAAACTAGTATCTACATAAATTCACGTCTTATTCTCATGGGGGTAGGCAGAAACGAAGGACCAGTAATTCACAGAATTATTATTTTCGGGAAAATTAATCAACCTCTCGCATAATGTTTACCTTTCATGACGGTATCGATAAGGGCTATCGAATTAATTCAAGGACCCGAGATACAAAATTAACAAACATTGTATATTGTACCTATAGGATGACGAGGTTGATGACATCTGAAAGTTCTGTGGCAACTAAGTGCTTTCATTAGTAATGGGAAATCATTTTCATGGCGATCTTTAGGAGGTAGGTAGGTTGTTAAAAAATCTAGCAAGTTTCGTTAGGTGAGTTCAGAATGTTTGGATAGATTGATTAGTCAAATCTAAAATAGTGCATTTAGCATCAGCATCATCATTATTCTGCCTTTTAATTATCCCAATTTTATTTGGGCTCGACGCAGTATATCTTTTACTTCCATACTTTTCTGTTACTCGTCACCTCAGCAAGTCACCTCCTTTCTAGCCATATCATCCTTGTCACAGAGTCCATCCATCGTTTCTTTGATCTTCTACTCTTATACGTTATAATCCGATATATATAGTTTTAGCATTAAAACTAAATAAGAATTAAAAAAAGGCAATTTAAAACAACCTAACATTTATCACTTTTTACGAAATAATTAAATCAAAACAGATTAACCGAACCAAACTTATGACAAATCAACAATTAGAAAACAACAAAACAAAGACGGCTCACGTGTTCGCAAACAAACGCAATGTACGATGACTACGATGATGGAGTCCACGAAGGGTGGCGAGCGAAAAAGGGCCGTCCTCCGTCGGTTGCGCGCCTGTTTTATAGCCTTGCGGCTTCTAGTGAGGCACGCGGTACGGGAAGTGCTAAGCTAACAATAGTTATATAGTTAAATATAGGTAGTTAAATCCATCAACATTCATACTCAAAACTTGCCTCACAACATTTTCCTCATTCCTCTGAATGCTCTTGCTCATACCACGACAACCGATTACCACACAACTTTTCAGTCATCACCGGTGCCACTATTCATTTAACAATTAGTAGATAATGTTGCATAGATGCAATGACTGAATAAATTATTATTTTATGCTATTTTGTCCTCAGTGAAACCATTAGCTAAACCAAATTCACAAGCATAATATCGAATACCGCAAATAATTGAGTGCGAAATCGTTAATTGCCCAAAAACCGTTCAGTTATTTGAATTCCGATTCGGTTGACATTCTGTGTATTTTTTATTTTGGATTATAATGCTTACGTCGTCTCGTAATCCGATATATCGAGATATTCGTAATGTTTCTGATTGTTTTATGATACCATTATCCGCATAGTAATAAAATAAGTAATACAAGGTACTTATCAATGTACGTAAAAGGACCGGAACTCGAAGAATTCTAGTACACCTGTCATATAATAATTTTGATACCATTTAATCTCGCTTACGTTTACAATCTTCGATCGGGAAAACCGAAAACACGATAAGAATTGTGAAATTGTTAAGAAATAAGTACCATTTTTTTTTCCTAGGAAGGTACCAAAACAATTTTTCGGCTGCATTAACATTTGAATGGGGAGCAAACTTCATTCAAATGCTAAACTTGTTCCCTTCGACTTGTCACATCGAGTTTTTGCAAGTCATCGTACACAAATCATCTCATCATTTATCCAAATTCAACTCCGTCATCGAATATTCGATAGGGTTTCCAAGCGAATTTTCAGGAAAGTTAATTATATTTTCCTGAAAATATTTTTCGTGGCTGTTATGAGTTCCGTCAGCTTCAGACTAGCACATATAATTTATTTTTCGACACTTTACGAATTCTCACGTCTTTAAAACTTTGAAAGAACTGGATGTTCTCACGGAAGTGTTTAAGATTTTAATGTCAAAATGGAAGGTTCCATTCTAAGATAAGTTTAGGTATGTTCGCATCTTCTATAAATAGTGCCTACATCACAATTTGCCTAGGTTATCAGCTATAGATAACCTGTAACTTCTTATATATAAACTTCACGGTACATTGCAAAAAGCTTTGTAAATATGAAAACGTGTCTCAAGTGATAAGCAGCGCTCTTATCTATAATGTGTTGTGAACTAAAATATTTGCAGGGGTCACGCTGCAAAATCTGGGTGAAGCTTCGAGATAAAAAGATATGAAATTCCTCAGCTTGAAAATTAATACTTAGTACCCATTCGGATATTTAAGAAAACCCATAAAACCCAGTCTGTCCTTTTCAACCAGATCGCTTTACCTGAATTCACAGAATTAAACAATGATTTTCTAAAACGTTAAACATAAAGGCTTTGACCCGCTGACCCTCTGAAATCCGAGATCCCTGAAATCTGTCCGAAGTCGTAATCCTGTAAAGAGTTCTGAAACCCGAAATAGTTTAAATCGCAGCAAAATGTTTCAGCTAGTTGAATGTAAAACTAAACATTTATAGGCATCTTTGAGCGATTTAAACTATTTCTTACATACAGGGTGTAAAAGACCTCATCACGAAGCCGTCAACCAAGCATAGTATACACCAAACTAAGTAACTTTACGCAAAAATTATTGCTGGGAAACGACTTTTTTTTGGAGTGAACAATCATGTTTTGTGGTAGAACTCAATGTAACGCACTCAAAACATTGTGCTGATGGATGAATTGAATAGTACGGGGGTCGTGGAGGTGTTTAAAGTAAAAACCTTACATTAAAAACTTGTATTAAAAAAAAACTTGTCAAAAAGTTGGAACTTTGACCCCCAATATCTCCGTAACTAGAAGGTTCCCAGGTATGGCGTAGAACAAAAAAATGATCGCAATGACAAGGAGAGCAATTGCCTTTCGGCTTCGTTATGAGGTGTTTTACACCCTTTATCTGGACATTTAATCCATCGGTGTAAGCTAACATTTGTAACAAGGTTTGGATTACCTAAGTGCTTAAAAAGCCTCTACATCAAAAGACGAACGAATTTCTGTGATCTTCATACATTAATTTGTAGTGGTATTTTTTTGCATAAATTATTCTTTTGATAAATAATTACACAATAAAAACTACTCGAAAAATAACTTGCTGATGTTAGACGATTAAAAAACCATTGTTTGTAATTTTGTAGGGTGAATGCATTTGAGATGTAAATGAGATTTAGCTGATAGTGTAGGTACCTAAATCAACCTTATTTACACATTTTTCTTAGAATTTAGTAAGAAATGAATTTCACAGATTTCCCTAGAGGATAAACATGAGATGAAAATAATAGGTAGGTAGGTACTAGATGTTTTCTATTTACAGACGTTCCCATTTTGACTTTGCCCGTGTTATCACAGGTACTTTAACCTATAGATTATATACGTAATGTAGTATAGATGGATAATTACCATATCGGTGCCAAATGACGTGTTATCATAAAGTCGTTGGTCAAATCTATTGCTTATGTATGTACTATCTATGTAAAGATTGATAACAGTTCGTTGTTGTGTCGCGTGTAGAATATAAATAGGGATTATTAGTTTAAGATTATTATTTGATAAATTACCTACGCTACATCGTGAATGGATCTTTGTTAATCTCGTTAAGTAAAGAAATTTATCAAATCTTTGAATTGTTCTTATCTTAGAGTGTTTAGGTTAACCCTTATGTCCCCAGCCGTGCCCGATCAGGCACGGTGCATTGTTATTTTAATTATTGTGTCTGTAATTGCGGGTATATAAGACAAGTAGGGTAAAAAATTATAAGTTGACCGATGCATTTGGATCGGGTAGGAATTGAAGTTAATTAAATCAGGTCCGCCGAATCGGCCCAGTCCCACAGACAGGACTCGAAAAGTCGCGCGCAATTTTTAGGTTTGACAGCGCCACATTTGATTATTTTTCCAAATATGGAAAAAGTGATTCAGTATGATAGTCGGTACCGTCTCCCTCGAATATAAATACACAATTCTATTACACGCTGTAAACAATTATGTTACATCGAAACGTTTGAAAAAATCTGACGAAAGGTTTTACTATTAAAAGGTCGAACGAAATTTTTTGTAAAAATGTGCCACTTGTACTACCTACCTAACTCGTATTGTATATACGGAGCTCGCAGGCTCTGTCAATTTCGGAACGACATATTTTAGATAATTCTCGTTATTTTATTTATGTTAGATACTTTCGACATTTAATGGCACGTGGTGAAAAAAGGCTAAAAAATATTTGAAATATGCTATTGTTGTAAAAAAAAATCCGACAATTGAATTTTTAAATCGGAATTCCAACTTCCAGTATTAGTTCTTTGTAAACGAACTGACTCACAATGCCAAGTGCGAAGTTCGAAGTTCAAGTGCGAGTGATAAGTTACCCTACAATAGTATTTTTTTTTTTGTTTCAGGTGGCGTTCTTAAGTGCACGCAAACCGACAGCAGTGTCTGCGGAACCGAGGAACTTGAACTATATTAGCTATAACGTTTACTTGATATTGCATAAAATGTGTTATGTGTTGGGAAACGCCTAAATCGTACGTTTTGTAGCATAGATAATGTTCGAACACGTAGCGCTCCTGCCCGCGTGGTTTCTGATGGCGTGGCTGGGGGCTTGCCTACTCTTCAGCCCTTTCGCAATATTCTTTGTGATGTGCCTACCACAGCTGCCCCTTCTAGTCGTAAGGAGGGCATGCCATATACCATTCGAGTATATTTGAGAAATGAATGGAAGAAATGTGTGTGATAGTCATGTATTGTAGCGTATGAATATTGATAAGTTTGTATAAAGTGTAAATATTTTTTAATAAATAAATTTTTAATTGATGAGTATTTTTGTTGAGCTTGTTTCATTTGATGTGTTATTTTATTGCCGCTAGCAATCCTGTAAAGGTAAGTTTCAGGAGATTGGGAAATTAAATTTTAGTACATATTTGCATTGTAACGAATGCAGCTAGGTCCACTTGCAATCAAGAAATTATAGAAAACAACATTTGAAACTTATATATTTTCCATACCTACTTATTTTTTATTTAAGTAAAACAGACCGAACCGAAACACATAGTTCAAATAACATAATCAGCCTAAGATGATCCCAGTGCTGGGACACAGGCCTCTTTATGTAATCGCATGTAATCCTCCATAAGTCCACACGAGCCCAGTGCGGGCTGGTAGATGCCACGTCTTTGAATTTAAGGTCCTAGCACATGCTGGTTTCCACACGATGTCTTCCTTCACCGTTTTCAGATTGTTTCAGCGGTGATCACACATCATTCAAAAACAGACTCATTGTTCCCACTGCCTACCAATTAATGACATTAATTGGCCAGTCTACACACAACTATGCTCAGATAAACACCAATTGAAGTTATTAAAGTAACATGGCCAGTCAGTACCGTAATAGTATCATCATTGAGCTAATATTAAAGTGAGCTTTATTGAAATGACCGGCCATGACTCAATACTGTTCCAGAATCTGAATTAGATCGTAAACTGTCTTTATTGATACTTGCGTTGTTCCTGGCTTCGTTAGAACATTGATGATAAAAATTGAATGTCTGGGAAAACATTATGTTCTTATAGTCTGGGAAAACATTATGTTCTAAATTTATTTTGGTACAAATCATAATCATCATCTAGCCTTTTCCCAACTATATTGGGATCAGCTTCCAGTCTAAACGGATGCAGCTGAATACCAATATTTTACTGGGTAGTACGATACCCCTTTGGTACTATATACGCAGCAAACTAAACGAAATATTTTATAGGTAACTGTTTGGGTGAGGCTGCCACAAGAGCGTGGAGCTTGGCCCAAGCAAAGAAAGGCCTATACCCAGCAGTGGGAGAAGTTGTGGATGATGATGATGATGGACTGGTTGGGTGAGAAAGTGTGTGTGTGTGTGTTACTTTCATACAAACAGAAATATTATTATTTAAAGCAGGTAACATCAAATAAATACACTAGCGCCATTAACGAACTCTATGCAGCTCTATGTTTTATATTCTATTGTCTGTGGTCTGTGTACAGAAGAAAACAAAAGACATACATGTCTTTTGTTTTCATTGGTAATAAAAACAATCTTTGTGCTACACCAAATTAAATCGTTTTATTACAAATATTACAAACTCTTCAAGATGTTATAGGGTTTCTGAACAGTCTGTCTTGCATTATGGGCTTGCCGTATTGTTGGTCCTAAGGCACGTCATTCTAGTATAGCATGATCAGCCTGTAATGTGCCCACAGCTGGAATACAGTCCTCTCCTCTATGAGAAATAGTGAGTGGTGCCACCACATGGGTCCAGTTAGATTTGGTAGAGGCTGTATTGTACTATTACGTATTCTGTGTAGAGGTAATAAGTAGTGCGTTTGCCTTGGTTCCAGTTCCTGCCGACTACCTTCAATCTGTAAATCCTACTGAGCCACCATTGCTCTGGGTGAGGTATTATTCAGATATTTCAAGTAGCAGAACTATAGTTTCACATAGAGTTCATCTGAGGAAAACTCCAAAAGTAGCTCTGCTTCACAGCCATATTAGAAAAGTTTAAAAGAAAACTGGATCATTCAGAACATCATCCGAGAAAACCAATTGCATTTAGAAAAGTATATTGGTAGAAAAGCAATCAATATGATAAGTACTACATTACTCTCGTTCTAGAAACAGTTTCTTTGCGATGTTAAGGGCCTATACTCCCTCAAATGGCTTAGCATGATCCTCCGTTACGCCTAAAATACTGCAGCATTAATTTTGAAATAAATGTATGGTAAAGTTGAGGATTAATGCTAAGTACTATGTGTGACGAAAACACGATTCCATAAACTTTTCTCGATAGAAAAAAAAATCCAAAGTTACCTCCAAATCGAACAATAAACCGCTGGTATGCAAAAAGTACTTCAAATTAGATCATGAAACTTGGCATACTAACTGAACTAACTATAAAGCAGGTCTTATGTGTTTTATTTTTTTAGTCCAATCAATAGATTTTTTGTAAATCGCAAAAAATAACCCCTCTTTTGGCACTATTCGGCCGCAGTGACTGACGTAACAACCGCTTTGTAGTGCAAGCTGATAAGAACTTTATTCTAACAGTATTTTAAACGAAGTTTGAACTACCGTAAATAGAGTTGCTAATTTTAGGGTTAGAGGGCCTTAATTGAATGATTAAAACAATACCCGTGTCTGACCTTGCAACAACCGTCTGGTGATTACAAAAGGCTAGGCACACGTGTAACGTGTTTATATTAACGCTTTCCCACACATCCCCCCCTCCACACTTCATCGCACCGCCGGCAGAAAAAATGACCCCTCACGAACTTCAGTGGCCGATATAGAAATTTTTGAACAGACTGCGTGCTCAAGTTGGCTGCTGCCGATCCAATTTGGCTATAATAGGTATAATGGACCCATCTCGGACACAATTCGAGGGTGGAGCTCCAACACAGGATATGCCACATCTTCTCTCCTGCTCATCGTACACAAATATGTCGTAATAGTACTTTCAAAATACTATATTCGTGAAAACGCAAAAAATCAATACAGTGCTAATTGCTCGTGACTGAACTTGAAGTTTTCACTAAATAAATATAAGTATTCATAAACTATTGTAGCTTTGAGCCATATGCGTTGACCTGAAATAATAGGAATACCAGTCATGGACGCTACGAGGCTAAAATGATTATGATGACTGATTGTTTTCATCTAGTTTCATTTCAAACGTTCAAAATGATAGTGGAGTATCAAAGTCCAAATCGCGTATTTAATAAATACAACATCAACTTATAGAGAATGGGCACCTAGTCAACTCAAGAAAATGGATGGAGAAGAATTGCTAAAATACTAAAATAGTACACCCACATTTTGTCAGTTCAATGTAATAGCGGGCGAGCCTATATTGCCCTCAACCGGGCGCAAATACAGGCTCCGTGGTTCCTACACTACACACCATGCTATTAAACTTACTTACCTATGCATGTATTTTTTTTCTAATCAATAAAATACACTAATATCAACCTAAGAAAAGTATTAAAAGTTATGTTCAATGGCGCCAATGTGCGCCAATGGCGTCTGCAATTTTCACATGTTCTTTTTTCAAATTGTTTATCCTGCCGCCGCAGGGTCGCACTGCCAGCCCGACACCATCCAACACACAGCTAGTGGCCAGTGTCATTTTGCGAACTTGGAGATAAGAACTCACTGTAAAAACTTTCTGGCTTTTGATATTTAGGTTACCGGCGCATAGTCTTACCCAAAATTAAAAAAGAAAAACCACGTAAGAAATGGATTTTCATACACTTTTCTCTCCCGCTCAGATGCGTTTTCTCCCCGCATATTTATTTGATATGCAATGACGTACTTACTTTCTACCGTCAATTTGATAAAGTATCAAGGTACTTTCCAAGCAGGTGTAGTAACAATATTATCACTACATCTTATGAAACAAAGTCCCCCCGGATTTTGATGTGGGTTTATTTAATAGATAAGTAGAGTGATTCAAGAGTAAGGTTTTAGTATATAATTTGTCAAGCGGGCGAAGCCGCGGGCGTCAATTACCACTCAATGTATTCGTGAAACTTTAAACACTTTTCAAATAAAAGTGTTTTTTTTTTGACACAGGCTTTGACGTCAATACAGGTGTTATCGAGTGACGATGCGTTCTGAGAGTGCATTCCGTTTCACTAAAATCATGCTACATAAAACAATAAATTGTAAAATAAGTTATAATATAATATGTTATAGAAACTTAAACAAGTGATCAACAATGTTTTTAAGCGTCAATACAAGGCATTTTTAATAAATAAAAAGAGTTTTGTATTTCATGCATATTCCCTATTTTAAAACTACCACAGCTATGCGAAGATTTGTCTTTCTTGATAGGTAGAACGGAATTGAAGGGGATTGTAAATAGAAAAGACATGAAGAATAATGTTCACAGCAGTCTTACGTTATGTTTACTGTAAAATCCACATCAGCTCCAGAACTTGAAGAAATGCTCCAAGATCTGAGCGCAGCAGGTCTTGAGGTTGGACTTTCAATGAATAGATCCAAGACCCAGATTATGACCAACAGCACAAAACGTAGGGTCGCAGTAAACGGGCATACGTTGCAATATGTCAACGAGTATACCTATTTGGGCCAGATAGTGTCGTTCAAAAACAGGCAAGACAAAGAAGTCGAAAGACGAGTCCAAAATGCTTGGAAGACCTTCTGGGCCCTTAAGGAACATATGAAGGGAAGCCTTCCATTAACATTGAAAAGAAAACTCGTCGACATGTGCATCCTGCCCGTCCTAAACTACGGTGCACAAAGTGGATCACTTGCTGAGCAACAGAAGTCCAAACTCAAGATTTGCCAGCCAGCAATGGAGCGCAGCATAATAGGTGTTAAGCGAACAGATCGCGTTAGAAACACCACCATGCGCTCCATAACTCAAGTAGCTGATGTTGGAGAAAAAACATCCAGGCTGAAATGGGAGTGGGCAGGACATGTGGCACGGATGCACCCGGAGAGATGGGCAAAGATCGTCACACACTGGACGCCTGAGGAAGGACAGCGTCGGCGAGGTCGACCTCGGCGAAGGTAGCGTGACGATCTGATCATGTTTGCGAGGCTAACATGGCCGGATCGCACAAGATAGAGAGGTGTGGAAGGAGAAAGGTGAGGCCTTTGCCCAGCAGTGGGACACTATGTAGGCTAGCAAAAAAAAAAGAAATTGTAAAACTGGACAATTGAACTGATGTTTTGTACGTCGCAGGATTGCAACAGCATTGACATAACCAAACATTGATCATTGGTGCGGGCTTGGCAAAACAAGATCATTACTTTGTTGTTACTATCTCAATCTTTTAGAGAATGAAACCTTTGTTTTTTTGTATTTTGTTTGCCCCTTCACGACGCCGTCAACGAAGCATTACAACAAGGAACTCCGACGACATTGCTGAAAAATCACGGATAAGGTACGGTAGTCAATGTTACGCACTCAAAATAATGTGTTTGAAATCTGGGCTCACATTTAGACTTCGTGGCTGCTAATGAGAAATTCCTGATGGAAAAACCAATAACACTTAGGTACCTACTATCGCCCGACCCAGGACCTCATTCTAAGTGGTAGCGAGACTACTAGCTGGACCAAAGTGGTAGTCGGTAGATAAGTATCTACATTTTTTGTTTAAAAAAAAAAAAAAATGAAAAAGCGTTTATTCGAGGTGACTTCGTATTACAAAAAATGTTATTTCTGCCAAACTGTAAAACAGTTTGTTGGCAGATGTAGCTCCCATATAAAACATTCTGCTTATAAGTTACTACTTTAGGTACTTTTCCATCAATAACAAAAACTAAACTAAACTAAAACTAAACACTAATATTTTACAATAGCACAAAAGGCTGACCAGCAGTGAATTGAAACGCCAGTACAAAATTCAAAATGCTAAAAAATGCTAAATAAATAAAATAAGTTAAACTTTATTTTAGACTAAAGTTTGTTAGTAGTTTAGTAACAATGATGCTTAGGTATTAGGTTAGTATTGTTAGTATCTTAATAATAAACATTTTAACTTAGATAGGTATACTTAAAGGCTATATTTGTTAGTAACAATGACAACTTATAAACTATGTTAGTAATATTTACTCTAAACAAACAAATAACATCCTCAACCGCGCAATGGCATTTCAGTTCACACTGGCGAGCCACGATCAAAAGCTAGTATGACAATTTATGCATCTCAATTTATGAAGCTTTGACAAAAAGTGTTAAAAAGAAACTTCTCCACTTTATTCTTGAAGGACATTCGAAATAAATCTACTTGGCAGCTAAATGAAAAAGAATAACACAAATAATTAAAAATTCAATTTTTAAAACTAATATTATTTACTTTTCACTTGATTTTGATTTATTTTCCTATTGAGAACGTTTAGTTTTATATTTAAACTACCACATCTATATCATAGTTACAGAAAAACCCTGAATGCTACTTTAATTTATTATTCTAAACATTCAAACTTAGATTTCAATGTTTTAAAAAAAATCCTTGAAATTATGTTGCATGACGAAATGATTGCTATTTTTATTAAATGAGTTTTAACAGTCAATTATTTTAAATCTATCTTAATTAAGTGTTTAGATGTGTCTTGCTACCCAAAACCTAAGTCGGTAGTCTTTGAAAAATCTTCAGATAACATTTTACACACAGAATGAGGCAGATGTGAGAAGGCGCGGATACAGGATTTCCTTTAAGGGGGGGCAATTTTTGGAAAATTCATTAAAAAAAAATATTATCTTTTTATAATAAATGGGTGTTACTTTACAGAAATCCATGATGAGCATGATACGAGGGGGCCGCCAGCTTTTGGGCCAGGGGGGGAGGGAGGGTAGCGAGACATTCTTACGACACCTTGCGTTGGACAGATTAGAATGGTTTCGAACGATATAGGAGTTAATTGGTCGATTTTGTAGAGCGAGCGAAGCGAGCTCGAAAATTTTAATACATTTCTTACCGACCTACTTGAGTTACCTGGACCTCTTAAAGACAAAGTTAAGACTCATGAAAAACCAGGCTTCAAGAGCGAGCGCAGCGAGCTCGAAATATTTTACACATTGCCTTAGATAATTATGCTATAATACCATTCTATGGAATTAGGCAGCAAAAGCTATAACTTTTAAAAATCCTGAGCCTCTAGGGGCAGCTGCCTCCTCCTGGCGACGCCCATGACAAGATATACAACTAGAATATTTCGTTTCAATTCCGTCAAATTAGTTCAAGCTAATGACGTATTTGGTCCGGTTCAGGGGGGGGCAATTGCATCCATTGCCCCCCCCCCCCTCTGTATCCGCGCCTGGATGTGAGCGGCCACTCTGGGTGCCCTAGAAGGTCATCTGAACTTATTGGTGAGATCCATCAATTCAGGTATGTACCTAATGGTACCTACTATTTGCAAGAAAGAAGTGAACAGATGGCGTTCTGTAGTTTCTGCCTACCCCTTCTGGGAAAAAAGGCACGAGGTTTTGTATGTGTGTACGTAAAAGTGCAAAAGTAAAAATTAGTCGTTACGTACGCGGCCTATTTATTATAATAAATAGGCCGCGTATCACTAAATATCACTAAACTGGAACCTCAACGTTTGGCACTTACACTAATAAACATTCAAATATATACAAGCGCCATCTATGCATTCTTTTGTAAACTAAAAAGTGGACATGTCTCTTACATTATAGCACCGACTATTGAGTAAGCACTGGGTTTGCTGCAAAACGTTAGTTAGTACTTCTGAAAGTCTGTAGATGACGCTGTACAAAGGAAAGCGTTTGCTCGCAGGTGTGAGACGGTGCATGGTTGGCATGTCGTGTACTTACCGCAAAGGAGGTGGGAAATACAATTAAGACATGAATAGAGGTAAATCGCCAGGCCGTGATGGTCTTAGCATTGAACACCTGCAGTATGCAGGATCACATCTGCTACCTGAACAAAAAGACATTTAAAATAACATATTACAACGAGTTGAGAGTGTTAATTTGCTTCAAGCAAAAATTCGTAGGGACCATAATCTTGCATTAGCTGTGGCTCCCTCTGGGATCGCTGCAAAATTACTGAGCGGTGGACGGACGGCACATTCAGTTTTTAAATTATCTCTTAGTCTAGCGAGCTTAGAAACTCCAACATGCAATCAGTAAGAGCAGCGCCCGCGGCGGCGCCCTGTTGCCACAATGCAAGCTGATCGTCTGGGACGAGATCACACAAACGCGCGATCGAAGTACTTGATCGCTGTCTACATGACATATAAGTACAAATCAATGGGTAGCGTGGTAGTATTTATTGGCAGGAGATTTTAGACAAACTTTACCTGTTATCGAGAGAGGCACTGCAGCAGACGAAATTACCGCATTTGTCTGAAAGCATCATATTTGTGAACCAAACTTGAAAAGCTTTATCTTGCCACTAATATGTGAGTTCCAAAAACTCCCAGAAATTGGTATTGTTCGTCCAAGATTTTTTTATTTATTTTCCTAGCAGTCTCATTATTTTATTTATTTTTCTAGAACTTTATCTTTGGAGTAATTCGGGGCCGGGGTGCCATCCGATAAGTTGGAATTAACGGTAGGTGTACCCGTTTTGTTAATGCGCAACTTGGATGCGCCAAGATAATGCAACGGTACTCGGTTGCGAGTCACCGAACTAGGAAGTCATATTGTGAAGGTCAGAAACATAACTGGAGAAGCCAAGGGAGACAATGTGCTTATACCACGCATCCCAATCATACTTACCATTTAATTTTAAAGTTCCCATTAAAAGTTGCATTTTTAATGATTATTAACAAGTCACAGAGTCAAAACTTAAAGGTAGCAGGAATACATTTGGGCACGCCATGTATTTTCCACAGTCAGCTCTACGTAACTTGCTCACGTGTTTCTAAATCTTATTAGTTGCATTTTTATGCTGAACAAAAATAAACACAACACCACAACAATGTTTTTTGTTTTTTTTTACTTGTAAATAGCATATTGCTAGGGTAGACAGTGTCTTTTTATCGCTATTGAATGCACGCCGCTGAAATGTATCTCATCACGCATAAACCGCTAAATCGATTTAGAAAAAAATTGGTACCGAGATAGTTTAAGTCTCGGGAAAGGACACAATATGATAATTTACTTTAAATTTTTCTTTTACTTTACTATAGCTAGTAATTATTAGATGTATTTTTTTAACCAATAATGAAATATTATATTATTTTTTATGTAGGTACACGGGTACACCACATGAGTAAAACATTTCACATAGAGTGACACAACGGGCGGTTTTATAACTAAAAGCGATCTTTTCAAGACAACCTTTGCATGGAAATAATAAGCTGCTCTGACAAAGTGTTAAACCTTTTCTTTATTATCTCATTCAATACGGACAATGCCGTGAGATAACTGTTAGTAACCGCTTTTGTAACCGTTCGTATTAGACCTTGATCTAAACTTCTAAACTACTTTTAGACGTTTCTAACATGTAACTGCAGAGATAAGATGAAAACAGGCTTTATCAACACGTAATCTTTGAGATTAAAATCGCCCAAAATTGTATGGCTATATATAGGTTTCTTAATGAACTACATATGGCTGTCAGACAACTGTAAATTGTGATTACGGGAGATAATAAGTAACCGCATACATTTGTTAGGACTAAAGGACTAAAAATATATTACGCAAAAACCGCCTTAAGTAATATTTATTATATTTTTTTCAGTTTTTATGATATTTTTCGAAGTTCCAGACTTGGCGCAGGGAACTGGGAACTGTGAACTAGCTGAACTAACATCAATAGACACACAACAGAACCTTCAACCAACAACCACCAACACCTTGTTCACGGATGTCCTTTATACTTTTAATTATAGTCCATGGAATTTGTACATTTTGCCTTGCATCAAATAAAGTACGTAGTTCTGATTTTTTTATATGTTAATTGTAGGTGATGAAGTAGTTATGTGAAATCCAATTTTTCGACCTCCGAAACCCTAATGGTTTTTCATAGTAAATTGTGTATGAGGGACGATAAGTAAGGAATTACGATCGAGGCTCTGGTTGAAGCCCGAAGTCGAAGACTGAGGGCTTTCTGAGTCGAGGTTCGTAATTCCCGTACCGCCTGTGATACATACATACAATGTTTTTCATCACATTTGCGAGTAAATTTTATAAAATTATAGGGCAGAAAAAAATATTTACTTCAAATAAAAAGTACATAATTACAAAACGTACATAATTATGAAATACAGCTTTACTACACAAGTCAGCTAATATGTACCGAAATTGCAATAAAATTCCTGTTTGATAACATTTTAAGAGATTTTTTTAATTTCAATCTGATGTAAAGTCCTTGCTTGAATTTGAACCTGCATGACCTGCGTGCAGTGCTAAAAATGAAAAAAAAAATACTTATCTACCTTGGGCTTCATGGGAAGAAAAAGTGTCCAGGGGTACAATGATCCGGAGGGTTTCGGAGGTCGAAAAATTGGATTTGACATAACTACTTCATCACATACAACATAAAAAATATGTGAACTACCTTATTTTATGCAAGGCAACCCCCCTTATATGGTACGATTTCCGTGGACTATTTATTACTCGTACTTATTAAAATCATGCAAGATCCTTTTAATTTGGTAACTTATTTTGTATCGGATATATATTCTGAATCGCTTCTTGTTCCGACAGTGATATGAAGATCAACGCAGAAAGGAATTTGGACAATTCAGTTTGGGACTTTCAAATGCAAATAGCAGTTTGTTCTTCATAGAAAAAATTGGAAAAGTTTCAATTTATGCGATTTTTTGAGGCCTTATCGCATTTTGAAACGTGTATTTATTTCCTTTTAGGTCTTTATAAAGTTTGTAAATAAATAAATAGTTTTTTATAAAAAAAAAAAAACAAAACAAGTTATTTTACTAACAAGTTAGATAACAATCCACACTTAGAGCGGTACTTAGCTAATACCGTGTATTAGCCACTGAGATCTTCATTGGACCATTGGGCATTGTTATTGAATTCGCACAATTAATACTTATTTGCCGAATTGTCAAAATTGGGCTTATTGTTAGTAAATCGAAGCTTATCAGTCGCGCTGTGAGACAAAGCACAATCGTTGCATTCGCTGGCAAGGACACTATCAAAGATACAACACCACTGGAAATGACACTATATTGTGTCCGAAACGTAATTTTTTTGTACCAATCCTTTTATAAAGAAAATGTGAACTAGATAGAAAATCTTTTTTTGTTTTTCTAATATTATATTTGTGCGGGTGGATGGATGTATGGATGGATGAATGTTTGTGACTTTTTCACGAAAAAACTACTGAACGGATTTGGATGAAATTAAGCAGACAGGTCAAGCAGCAGTTATAACCTGGATTATCACTTAATATACTTTTTATTCCGGTACCATGGTCCCGTAGGACCACAATGAAACTCCACGCGGGCGAGATATTTATCATCTACTACTACACTACAACAGCCCATAACGTCCACTGCTGGACATAAGCCTCTCCCATGATGGGAGGAATTTGCCGTAATCTCCACGCTTGGCAGGCGGATTGGAGATCGCAGTGATGAAAGACTAACAGAAAACGCTGCAGCCCATTCTCTGGTCTACGGAGCCGCAAGGTGTTTTGCCTCAGACATTAGTCGCCTTATACGACACCCGTGAGTGTAATGGGTTGGTTCTATTCTACTCTGCCGGATACCACACGGCTGATTAATGATGAATGATTGATTTGATTTATCATCAAATAATGAGTAATGCTGTAAATAGATTTATCGCCACAAAAACGAAGGTAGGCCAAAAGTTGAAGGTCATGGCATAAATAAATCTTCAAATTCTTCAACCCGAATAAGCGAAAATAGAATCTGCAAACATAGATTCATTTGCCTACACTGTATCATAGTAAGAATAGGTGGCTTATTAAAATCGGTCACGGCCAACCTGTTAGATGTCTGCAATCAATGGACCAATGGACGAAGATAATTTATGCATAACTTTTTAGCTAGAACGTGTCGAATTCGACTACTTCATTCATAAAAACAATGTTTATAGTGTCCGCTACTGATTATTTGTCTATATTTAGAGGTCCTCTGCATATAACCTTTCTCTCACAAGCATGAATGCTCATCAGCCTTATCAGCCAGCACCATAGCTGAGATTTGGACCCATGACTTGAAGTTTTGCCCCTCAGAAGACGCACTGTCCTAATATTCTATCAGCTGCAGTTAAGACAGCGGAGCGTTTTGCAGACAGTTTTATGGTCATTTTCAATAACTTACTAACAGGTAACGAAAGGTTGCTATCTTTGTCTGTTTGACATTTAGCTTACGGACTGTTAGAAAAAAAAAACGTCACAGAAAAGCTATTGATTTTTCTATGAATCAAGTGACAGGTAGGTGACGCGGTTGTGATATTTCAACCTAACTTTGTTTATAAAAACACTGATAGCTACGAGACGTAGGCATATTAACTAACAGTTATACGTAAGTAAGTTATAGATAACAGCCGTAAGTAGATTTAGAGATACATACTCGTAAATTACTCCGGTGTGTAAATAAAGCGCAAAAATTTGACTATAATAAGCAAAATTTTTTAGGGTCGAAAAAAATACGTTCTTGTACACAATAAACAGAAGTAACAAGTCGAACACGCTTGTAATACATACCTTTAACTTAGCTTGGTCATTCTCACTTGATTGTGTCGAGGTAATTAGCTCGTCAACGTAAACAATCAATGCACGCAATGTCACTTCCATACATCGTGCGGTTCGTTGTACGGCGGCAAGGCGCGCGTGCGCAGCTCTACGTCGACACTCCACCACCACTCGCCGAAGCGCGCGCAACATGGCGACCCAGCCTCTTACACTGCTCGTGAGTATTCCTTATTACATTAGCATTTTATTACTTAAATATTTATCTGTTACCTAATATTTATATTTTTGCGGTCGTTTGAACTTTGATTGCGGGTGTTAGGTAACTGTTCATGCGTACTGGCAGCTCAGCTGGTAGTAGTGGGTTCGATTCCGTGACGTGAATGTCATTGAATGAGATTATTTATCTAATAGGATTTTGGTACTGCATATTAAGGTCTTTAGCTAACGATTTAACAATTAAGTTGGTTCTATGGTGTAATTGCCATTCAAACTAAATAGGATAATTAGAGAGAGAAAGTGCAACCTACTGTTAGAAGAATTTCGATAACTTTTACTTTGTTAAACTCTTGCCTAATTAGTATCCGAAACGGTTGTATGATTCAGCCCTAATTAAGATACAGCTTACGTGCTTATTTGCCCAATTATTACAAAAAATATATATTTCAGTCATTTAACCTTACAAATGTTGAACCTCTATTTTTTTTTTGCGGATGGGAAGTCATCAAATGCCACCCAGAGCGGGAGGATTCATTTCATTTGATGACTTCCCATGGGAGGGAGTGTCAGACTTTTACTGACCAAAACCCATCCATGTTCCTTCATCGCCCTTTATGTTCCGAGGCCACGGTATCTCTTTCGAATAGTCCCGCAGCCCCGGAGTCCCGTAATCCCGGGCAAAAAATGTTGACCCTTATTTGCATTTTCTTTTTGTGTCACTTTAGAAGTGTCTTCACAGCATCAATAATATTCTATCCTATGTTATAGTTAGACCCAATGTACATAGGTAAGTACCTATCTTTAACTGATTGCGACTTTGGTATTGAACTGATTCTGGTGACTAATAATATTCTCACAGTCAAATGACATTACTCATTTACATGATCATTTTCCAATATGTTAGGCTGGCAGTTATCTAGATCTAGCCGAACAGTTTGGTCTAGTTAGCCAATTACGAAGCAATCATGCGTCGCCCTTCAATGCATTAAACTACCACGTTTTAGGACCAAACTTAAGCAATATACCTTCACCTTTGTATAGAAGTATATCTAGTAATATATCGCCAAGATAACAGGAAATACGGATACGTATATATTTAATATAATATATTTTTAGTAGTATGTCCTCTCAAACATCGAGCTAAAGTTTACCAAAATTGCTAACTTTTTTGTTAAATTACTAACGAGTAAATTCGGTTGCAATAATGATGCTTGCGAGTAACGCAAGTCTCTACATCCAAGATGCGTTTCTCGCAAGCATCATCATTGCAACCGAATTTATTTGTTAGTAATTAGCAATCGAAAGTTATCGATTTTGTCGTTATCTCTGTCGAGTTAACGAATAAATTCGCTTGCGATTATGATGATTACGAGTAAAGCTAGTCTTTACATACAAGATGCGTTTCTCAAAAAAAATCAGCCACTTCATTCATGATTGGTCGCGTAACTCGAAAAAATCTAAGTACCTTGGCAGCAGCTGATATTTTTTTAGAAATTTCATAGTCGGTCCCATAGTAAAAGTTGTTCATTTTTATGAGTACTAGACGCCCTTAAAGTAATTAAAACGACTAATAAATAGTATTATAGAATGTAGTTAGTCACTGAAGTATCAAAAAAACAATTGTAAGTACTGACAGGTAAGTCGGTTATAATCTTCACAAGTTAAGAAAGGATGCCTTGTTAAGCTGTTCTCATTTATAAATCGATTGCAAGTAGGTACACAATATTTTGTCTCGTCAGATCTAAGTAGTTATTAGGGCGTCAGTTTTCTATCATCGGAGTCCATGAGATCGACAATTATTCGTTGCTACATCGACAAAGAACAAACCGACGTTGAGGTCGTAAATATCATATAATTTGCGAGCAAGCATTTATTCATCACACTAAAACTTTCAGTCATAGATCTTGCTAACTGCGCACTTGGCATCGAACTTAGATTCAAAGTCTACGAAGAACTTAGCTGTTCACTGCTTTGTACGCCAGTGCCCAGGGGGCCGAGTCTGCTATTACAATAGTGTCAGAATGGTCTATCATTGATTTCATAATTGTTGACTTGGTAAAGTTTGATAATCTACTATTATACGGTGGTGTCATTATGACTTTCCAATGGTCAACCACTGACACTCCATTGAAAGAAATGGCATAGAATGGTAATCTCGTACACAATGACAAATGAATGACGGACTTACGCGGTAATCTGCTAAAATTTTGACAGATCCAGCCGAAATTTGCTCAATTACACCTTTTTATATTGTAATAAATATAGGTTTCTTTATTAAAGATAATTTAAAACACATAAATGAAAATAATCAAAACACGCGTGTTTATTTAGAAATAACAGATAAAACGTCAGTAAGCAGTAATGTCACATTTGACTTTGACAGTTAAACAGATAAAATATGATTGAATTGTATAGTTTCACATTAATCCGCGTTACACATAACTTTAATGTATTTTGCTATTTACGAACTTCTTACTACTTAAGATTGCATAGAACACTAATAAATAATATGTAAAAATACTATTTATATAAATGAAATCTGGCATGATTAGATGTTCAAATTTAGGTAATTCTAGTTTTTCGAAAATCATTTCTATTAGCAGGTTTTATAATAATGGCAGTACAACAATGTCATTATAACACAATTCTTTTACGAGATCATTGACCGACCAATGATTGTCCATTATGAATTTAGCAGATTACGAACTTTTAGCAAAATGACAAAACAATTATGAAATCAATGATAGACCATTGTGACACTATTGTAATAGCAGATTCGGCCTCCTGCAGTAAGCATTACTTGATCCTACTTATAATGAAGAAGAGGAGAATAGGGTAATGCTGGACACTGTTCAATATAGTGCCATCCAACATTGTATAACCAGCCTGCCAGCCTTCTGGGCACTTTTCCTTTTGATAGCGATGCAGGACGAATTTTTTGACGCCCTGTTATTTCCAGTTTGATACCTACTTCTACATATTTTTATTATTATTACTTTAAGTCTATTATGGTTCGTAAATAATATATTCTCAAAATATTGGTCCTAGTGTTGTTCGGGGTCTTCTAACCTAATAATAGCTTTAAGGATCTACAATTTGAGCGAACTAACTAATCTTTGTTAAGACGACCTCGGTTCCACTACAAATGTTACAAAAATAGATTTCATACAGTACAGTTTTTGACGTGAAATCAACAGATTCAGGTCATGCAGTAATATGGTCAGATTGCACAAAGGGCCGTTAGGATAATGCACACTTGACAACTTGATTGCATAAGCTCGCAGGCTGTGATGGATCCAATTGAATAGCATTCATTCTTTTATCATATTATTTCACATAGCATATATGGCTAACATATTTTCAATTAAATAGAATTGATTTGGAATTTGAATTATCCTGATACCTTTACACTCATAAAATTTGACGAGAGGCAAAGATATGACAGCTGCTTGTTTTATGATTTACCTTTTGTATTTAATCTTCTAATATTTGTACGGATTATAAAACGTAAACAAGTGGTGTGTACGTGTAGGTACTACTTTTACAATACTTAATACTTTATAGGTAAAAGGATTGATAATAAAAGTACCAAAAAAATATATTTAAAAGCACTCAACGTATCAAAATGTTTGGAAAAAGAGGCAACAAGACAACTCCCACGAAAGACCTATTAATAAGAAATAAATATTGTGGCAGACAACTAATAACATATTCTGAACAGAAACTCCATTCTCAGCACATGCGGTAAGTTATTTCAAGCCCTACATTAGACTTTTGCGTTGCCTAGAAGAAACGAGGCTTTTAGATTGAGCCCTGCGCGCATCGCCAGCGTCGGTTCGTTGACCCCGAGCTGCATGAGAATGCACAATGACGTTCAAGCCTTATTGCAAAATGTCACTCGGTTTTATCTTTCTCCTACAATATGCATTTTCCTTATTATTTTTTTTCCAAAATTGTGAGGCAAGGGCGACACTTGACAGACTGACGACCTTTCTAGGGTTCAATGGCATGTTCTTGACCCATAATTACGTCTAATGACGTCAAACCCATCAGACCATTTTTATCAGTGCACTCTCTGTTTGCTTTGTGTAATCTGTACTATCGAGTAGGTTTAAAAGCATAGTGAAAGTGCATTTTGCACATGGTGGAAGTTTCAACCCATCTAAAAGGGCACAGAGAGGTCACAAGTGCAAATGAGTTCAAATGTAGTAGGAATTCTATACCTTAACCTTTGGCTTAAATAGAACAACATTGTGAAAGGGTTAAAACACTTTTAAATAAAATTTTGTTTTCGAGTTTGCGGAATGAGAGGTTTTATATTTCAGTATTAAAAAAAAAACATAGTTTCCAAGAACTCTGTAGATGGCGTTGAACTGACTATGTTACTAGGTGCCAAAGCCAAACGCTTGAAAAAAAAAAACAATGTGTCACGTCACATACGCTCGTTGACTGACACTTTCGTTAGCTTAATCTTCCGAAGCTTATCAAAGTGAAATGGTGTGACGTTCCGTTCCTTGCAATAACTTACCAAGTTCAGTGCCATCTATCCAGCAACTAGGGAAGAGATTAAAAAGAAAATCCCTCTATCTTTGAATTATTTACACAAATAGAAAAAAAAATGTACATGTAATTACTACCAATATGTAGGAATTTCAGACAGAAACAGTGGTACAAATAATAGTTAGATTTTGATTGCATCAAGCAAAAACTGCATGTAGATATCTAAGATTGGCCTATTTCAAACCGAAATTGATTTCAAAAGCTCTTCAAAATATTGCTGAAAGGTAAAACCGTCTGAGAAATGAGTCAACAAACAGTCGCCAGCACATCAAGTTAACATAAACTGTCAAATTTCTTCAAATTATTTTAAATCATGAAATAATTAAGGTTAAGTTCAAAATCGAATGAGATAATTTGACAGTTTGTGTTAACTCAATGCGCTGGTGACTGTACATTATTCACGTACAAAACATGCACAAACACAACGATCTTTAATAATAACATTATGCAGAATATTTCAACACGATCCATATTTGTAAGAAAGTGAATCACCGACCTTGAACTTTACGACCTACCTTTTTGCCTATTTTTCCTTTATTCTGCGTCACTGCGTGTATGTGAGCTGGCTCTCCCCCGCGGAACACTTTTTTCGGTGGTTTTGTAGGTGTATAACATATCTGTTTAATACTAGAATATCATTGGCCTAGTGACTGGGACTGTAGCTTTGATTTTCTATTTTTGACATTCAAAAGTGCCGTAACGGTCTAATTGAAATAAATGCTTTGAGTTTGAGTTTGAGTTTACGTATGTTCCTCCGTAGCTCCTAAACTATTTATCCGATTTTGATGAATAAGGTGTCAATTGATTTGTTACTATAGCCCGGGTAACATAGGTTACATTTTAACTGACTTCAACAATAGGAGTCGATTTTACCTCGTAAACACCGAATTTAATTAGACCGTGATTTTTTAGTAGTCGGGTTTTTAGTGGTAGTATACCACACAAATTCTCGTTATCTATCTACACTATAATCTACAATCTATACTAATATTATAAAGAGGTAACATTTGTTTGTAAGTTTGTATGTTCGTAAGTTTGTATGTAGGGGGTAATCTCCGTAAGTAATGAACCAATTTTAAAAATTGTTTCACTGGTAGAAAGCTACATTATTCGTGAGTGTTATAGGCTATATTTTATTCCCGTAATCCCACGGGAACGGGAACTACGCGGGTGAAACCGCGGGACGTCAGCTATAATATTATAAAGAGGAAAGATTTGTATTTTTGTGTGTGTGTATGATTGTAATGAATAAACTAAAAACTACTGCGCCGATTTCAAAAAATTTTTCACCATTAGAAAGCCACGTCTTTACTGAGTAACATAAGCTATATTTTATCCCCATAATCCCTCGGGAACGGGAACTACGTGGGTGAAACCGCGTGGCGTCCGCTAGTGTTACATAAACATAATACGAATTGATTTCAGATTGAAACGCCTCTTATCGTTAAAAGCAATTTTAATTGGCACACAAAAACAACGGAAATCCATTGTGTCTGAACTAATATGAATAATCAGTTAGCTAATTCGGCAGCCAGTTTTTTCTTGACGTTTAATTTCTTAGACCTTGGTCTACTGGGCGTGGTCAAGGCGGTGGCATTGTGGTTCAGTTCGATTTCCGGATCGCAAGCGGACACGAGCGACCATTCTTCTATCGTACATTGTGTTGTTGGCCATGACATGTGAGTGTAGACTACGAACACGAGTTAGTAAAAAGCCAATGGCCCAAATTGCCACTAGCTGAATGTTACATAAAAATCACCCTGTATTATAAACTATAGTCTGCGCCATTTAAGTAGGGAATAAAGGTTATTAACCCGCATAAATTTTAGAGGAGCCCGTGGCTAGATAACAACAGCCGCTCGGGTCAATCTTTAGGTTAAGCCGTGCTTGCCTAGGTTGGTCTGTGGATGGGTGACCACCGATTACATACCGAGTTTCCTCCGTGCCTCAGAAAGCACGTTAAGCCGTTGGTCCCAGCTGTCATTTGCAGATCTTTGACAGTCGTTACAGGTAATCAGTGACCCAAAAAGTCTGACAACCAGTCTTACCAAGGGGTATCGTATTTCCCAGTACTAATTAGGTTGTGGAGGTCAGATAGGCAGTTGCTTCATATAAAATACAGGTATTCAGCTGCATCCGGTTAGACTGGAAGCCGACCCCAACGTAGTTGGGAAAAGGTTAGGCAGATGATGAACCCGCATAAATTTATTCAAATACTTTCCGTAAACAGAAATAATGACACAAACTTGTCCCGAAACTACCTTTATCGTAATCCTTGACTTTTTCTAGTAATAAAAATCGATTCATAATGTATTGTCGGGGTACCTAAGCAGAGAAATGAAGGAAAGAGCAATGACCTTTATTCCCTACTTAAATGGCGCAGACTATAATTTAACTCAGTCCTGACTAAGTTTTGAGCTTCACTGCCATACAAAAATTCGTTTGTTACAAGGCAGCATGCGACCACTGTACCGTTGTTTTCTCTACTGTCTGTTCACTTTTGGACCTACACGTGATGGAAAAATTATTCCCTTTGGTATAAAGTTTCGTCACTGGCCGCACAAAAATAAAAAAAAATAAAAAAGTAGTTCATTCATTTAAAAATATATTTTTTATATTGAAAACGCACAAAAGGATTCATCTACAAACTTCTTTAAACCCACGGTATTTTCAGGATTTGAGCGAGGTAATCCCCTTAAATATTGTTAAGAAATCTATTGTCCAAACAGTATTTATTAGAAAAATGCCGCCTGTGATACAGGTTTAACCTAGTACAGGCATTGTAGTTTATTATACCAACATTATTTCTAAGATTTAAATTGTATTTTTTGTGCTAATTCTATTTTTGAATAAATATATTATTTATTATTATTGTGTACACATCAAATTTCTAGTAGGTAAGGGGGGGAAATATAATGACCACCAAAAATAACTTTGTTAATATCTATCTCCTCAATTGATCACCAAAGGAGACAGTTTTTTTTAGGCCCTCTTCGATATTGCGGATATTCATATTACTTACACCAAAAAAAGTAACCATTTTATTCTAATAATAAACGAAAGATTACATAGAAACGAAACCGGAATCTTAAAATCATAACAAATAAGTTGTATTTATGATATTTTTTTGCGAGTCAAATCATTCCTGTTGTGGTCAATGCCATTTGACGGAAAATACTTACCTAAATAGGGGCGTTTTTTCCGTTTACAAAAAAAAAGTACGGTATCCATTGGTACTAATATCTGCTTTAATTAAAATATAATATAATATAAAAAGAAATAATATTAAATTGTGAGCTTTCTATTTTATTGTGAGCTTTTTATTTGCTATTTTAGAGGTTTCCGCTAAAATCTTTTAGATGGTATAGAAAATCATCGTGGCACGGAACGTTGTAAATTCGTCTTTTTGATGGTTGACTGACAACTTCATTTGACATTTGACGTGTTATTGTTATTGTTAGATTCACGTTTTCATTTTCGAATTTCTCATCATTTCGGTTGACATGGCTTAGCTAATATTACCACTGTAATCTAGAAATTATAAGGAAGAAATCTATATACGTTTCATTAATATCTGTATGTCTGTTACAATTTTATGTGGGTAGCCTGTTCTCCAAACAAAAAAAATTGTCTCCTTTAGTAAATTGAACACCAAAGGAGACAGTTTTTTTTAGGCCCTCTTCGATGTTGCGGATATTCATATTACTTACACCAAAAAAGTAACCATTTTATTCTAATAATAAACGAAAGATTACATAGAAACGAAACCGGAATCTTAAAATCATAACAAATAAGTTGTATTATGATATTTTTTTGCGAGTCAAATCATTCCTGTTGTGGTCAATGTCATTTGACGGAAAATACTAACGTAAATAGGGGCGTTTTTTCCGTTTACAAAAAAAATTACAGTATTCATTGGTACTAATATCTGCTTTAATTAAAATAAAATATAATATAAAAAGAAATAATATTAAAACTGTGAGCTTTCTAATGCTATTTTAGAGGTTTCCGCTAAAATCTTTTAGATGGTATAGAAAATCATCATGGCACGGAACGTTGTAAATTCGTCTTTTTGGTGGTTGACTGACAACTTCATTTGACATTTGACGTGTTATTGTTATTGTTTATTGTTAGATTCACGTTTTCATTTTCGAATTTCTCATCATTCGGGTTAGACATGGCTTAGCTAATTTTACCACTGTAATCTAGAAATTATAAGGAAGAAATCTATATACGTTTCATTAATATCTGTATGTCTGTTACAATTTTATGTGGGTGGCCTGTTCTCCAAACAAAAAAAATTGTCTCCTTTTAATGAGGTGGTTAATGACAAACTAGTTTTGCCTACACCGACTTGGGGCACCCCGACACGGATAGATTAGGTTAGAAGGGTATGGCAGGGTCGAATGAGCGAGCGAAGCGAGCGAATAGACCCCGCCATACCCTTCGTGGTTATTTTTTTATAAATCATTCAGGAGTAGGAGCCCCGCGAAGCGGGGCTCCGTCGACCGGGTCTCCCTGGACTCTCTGCAAGAGCATAACAGTTAAATTTCTGGTGATCATAAATAAATTTTTGGTTCTAATTTTACGATCAAATGGGGCTTCATTTTGGTGATCACTTACTAATTTTGGCAATCAAAAGTGATTTTTTTGCCGTTACATTTTGCTAAATCTGGTGGTTCGTTAATTATATGCAGTAGGTAAGTGGAAACTCCCACTTTGTAATTCTTAGCAATATGAATATTTAACATTCAAAGCCTAAGCATGTGTTACAGTGTGAATAATAATGGATTAATGACGTATAATTAAAATAATTAGTACCAGCCCGCTTATCTAATAATTTGCATGTGCCCTTGACTTTAATACAATATTTTTTACTAACGCAGACAACTGAACGGCAATAGTTGCAAAGACACCAACGCGTTAGATCTCACTGGTGATATAATGATCTGTATCGTAACGTTGGGTTGGCAACCTCACCATACCGACCTATACAGATACTGTACGATTATTACCTTACTAAAACAACCCTGGGGGTCAAAATCCGTACAAGGAAGGAGGCATCGTTTTCTATAAAATATCCGACCAGAACCTCCTGTGTGCAATGCCTGATATGGCAAAACCTTGGGGAGACTGTACAGAGGTCTCCCCAGAGACCTTCGTCAGATAGATTTCCAAAAAACACACACACACACACACACACATACACATATTTTTCTTTTTTTACGTAAGTAAACAAAATATGAAGACACAGTGCGTCCAAAACTCGTGTGACGTCACATATTTGAGTACCTACAGTTTTTACTCAAATGTGACGTCACAAGCATGATCATGATCATGATCTTTGGCACGTTTTATCTTCGTCAATTTTTATTAATTTGATAAAACAAAAAACACGTATACAATATTTTTCGATAATCTAACTGACGGACTAAACAGAATCATGTTTTTTTAGTCAGTCATCATCTCTATTGTGCATGGCAGTATGCCACCACTGCACCGCTGTATTCTTTGATGTTCACTTTTGGACCTACATTATATGCAAATATAATTCTTCTTCACCTTTTCTTCTCTCATATCGGTACGAACCATGTGTACGTCAGCTAGAGGTAGACGTGTTCCTGAGTGGAGAACCATCCTGCAATGAAACTGGTGTCTCCCAGCTGCTGCCAGCCAACTTGCGAAGACCCACCAGGCATGATAGGACCTAAAAGAAACTTATCGAAAATCAAAACCTACTTATATTAAAAAAGCTTTTCGAGTGAAAAACATGGGTAGTTGTCCACGATATGATATACTTCCAACTCCTCTATCTTACCTACTAATAATATGTTAAATACGGTGTAAGTTCCAAATAATGTACTGAATCCATTTAAAAATATTGACACAATCTTTTTCCCTTCGATCGATTCCCTTTACAACGTCTATAATTTGGAACTAATGTACTAAAATCTCTGTACAAAAGAATAAGAAAGAAGTGTTGTTACAGAAACAGAAAAAAGAGGAAGACCAAAGAAACGATGGATGGATTGTGTGAGGAATGATATGAATGAGAATGGTGTAAATGATTGTGTGACGGTTGACAGGGGAGAATGGAAGAAAAAACGCGTTGCACCGAGCGCAAATAACATGGGATAAGGGCAGGAAGACGATGATGATGTTGTTACACTAAGGATAAAAGGGAGTCGTCTGTCCTGCACCCCTGGCCAAGTTACAAACGTTTCGTATTGATTCTCTTTCTACAATCGTAAACGCCGCGGGTAAGCGATTGTAGAAACCGCTAAATTGGTAGCCAAGTTGACACGACTGAGTCGAGCGCTCGTTCTCTAATGTCTGAAGAAAAAACCTACACTTTAGTCAATGGTGAGCGTTCATACCAAAGAGTTTAGCGATCCACATTGTAGAAACGATAACATTGTATTCTATAATTTTGAACGATGTAAACTTGTCTACGAATTTTATATTCGTTTGTGTTGATCACGTTATTTAACGTTGAGATGATGTCATTCCCATTCATTTGAATAGTTTTTTACTAGCGTTAACGATTGTAGATTGTCAACTTGGCTAGGGGTGCTGGTATGGATATGTGATGAGGAGGGATAGAACACACGTGACTAAAAGAATGATGACTATAAATGTTGATGGATAGAGAGGGAGAGGAAGACTAAAGAAACGATGAAACGATTGTGTGAGAAATTATATGGAGGGAATAGGAGTACAGATTGACAGGGGAAAATTGAAGAATAAAACTTGTTGCGCCGAACCCCAAATAACATGGGGCAAAGGCCGAAAGATGATGTTAACCCCTTCTTTCTTTTATTTTCGGATAGGAAATCATCAAATAACTCCTCCCGCTTTGGGCGGAGCAGGAGGGAGTGTCAGACTTTTACTGACTAAAACCCATCCATGTTCCTTCATCGTCCTTTGTGTTCCGGGGCCACGGTATCTCTTCCGAACAGTCCCGCAGCCCCGGCAGGCATCTTCCTTTTGCTGACATCTCTTTGAGGCGCGCGTGGAACGAACGCGCCGTCGACACGGCCTATCGTCATACGGTGCCCAGTGCGTCTCCGACGGCGGCTGCCATGGGACGTGAGGTTCTCTCCCTCTCACGTTCCGCCACCTTCTTCGCTTGCATGACTAGAAGGAGGTGAAGGCGTCCC
Source organism: Xestia xanthographa (assembly GCA_905147715.2). Classification (NCBI taxonomy): domain Eukaryota; kingdom Metazoa; phylum Arthropoda; class Insecta; order Lepidoptera; family Noctuidae; genus Xestia; species Xestia xanthographa. Next base: position 21,143,573 of record LR990642.1, on the reverse strand, counting down.
ATTCTGTCTCGCTCCGGACCATGGGTTGAACCAGGGCCGGACGCCAGAGGTCGCCACCGACCCCTACCAATGCCTGACTTGTCCTTTTTCAAATTCAATTTTGAACTTGACAAGATCTTTTGAATGATATTATTACCCGATAGAAATCACAACATTCCATTCATAACCCTATGTATCTTTAGAAATCAAGACTTATGGGCTGGTTACGTGATATTTTTTTTGTCAAATCAACGTGTAATGATCGTCTCTATAACTAAGTACATCGTGATTCAACTTTTACTTTGCTCCGCGACTACTCTGATTCCTTGACTGTTTGATTGTATCCCACGGTATCTAAGACTAATTGCATAAGTTAATTAATCACCCGTTTAAACAGATTAATTTGAAGCGTCGTCTCGTCGTGGTAAACTGTCATGTAGCTAAATCATAAAATATCCTTGGCACCTACATTTTCGAAGTTCCTTCTCCATTCACTTAGTACTCAGTTTGTTAATAAATGCCTGTGTTTTGAGAAGTACCGTCTGGTATGTTAATTTATTAAGCAAACGGACACCCTACATAAGTGTTATTTTTTAAGGCCAAAAAATATTTAACCTATAGTAATGAAATTCATGATAAAAATCTCTAGAATGCAGTGGTATAAATACTAACCGTTTTTCTAACAAGAATACTGAGAAATACTTCTGTAAAAATATGAATATCACCAGGACCTAAAATAAAACGTAAAATCAAATGTCAAAAATCATTTCATTCGCTTTTACACTTGTGCGCTGTAGTTTCTGATTTTCCCGATTTCTTGTAATTTTACCAATTTACTCAACTATTTGTATCATTGCATGCACGGCAATAATTAAAAAGCTGACTAGATCCATAACATAGCATCATACATAATGTCAACAATAGTTCCATCACGGATCTTACTCTATGGAACTAGTGATAAAAAAAATCAACACTAGTTCCATTATTTTCAGATTCTTTCAAAATGGAACTAGTGATTATAAAAAACAACACTAGTTCCATCATGGAACTGTATAAAAAAATCAACACTAGTTCCATTATTTTCAGATTCTTTCAAAATGGAACTAGTGATTATAAAAAGCAACACTAGTTCCATAATGGTACTAGTGACAATGAAGGATTCTTGTTCGCCGACATTACTCTAACTGGGCTTACCTTACTATGAGCGTTTGTCAATCTCCTTTCATCCAAATCTGTTTAGAAGTCAGCAGAAGTCTTGCCTGAAAGGTAAACAAACTTCCATTCATCCATCCATCCTTCCAAACCTTCAAATTTAAAATAGCAGTAAGAAATCGGGTAATTTAACACAGTTCATTCAGATTTTCTATTTAAACCCACGAGGTAACAAGATGGTTTTAATATTCATTGAGTGCATATCGATCTATTACCTATCAATAAAGCAATATACATAATAAGATTCATAACAAAACATAGGCAATTATGTATGGCAATTATTATAATAGTTGTCTACTTATGTATGACCAGTTTTCCTCATTTGACTACAAGTAATTTCTTGGTTTATCATACTAAGGCCTTCATTCTTGTCGCGCTGACGTTCGGTCGCGCACGGTCGGTTACGTACGAGTATACATTGTGTGCTATGTAGCACTATACTGCGACGCTGACGTCAGCGGCGACCGACAGCCGTTTTTTGTTCTCGCTGACGTCACGACTGACCGTGCGCGACCGACCGTCAGCGCGACATGAATTCAGGCTTACTTAAGTAAGACTAAAAGGCTGAAGCCATACGAGCGTAAATTTTTGAGTTGTGAGTTGCGTAATTTCTGCTGCATTCGGTTTCATACAAAAGTCATGTTTCATTCACACGGCGACGCAAAATGAGTTGTCTGCCGACTCACACGCATTATTCGGACCGAATTGAGTTTGCGTTTGTTTACTTTTTTTTATTATTCTTTCTTCCAGGCTGATGGATAGTCTCATGTTTGATTTAGTAATAAAAGGTTTTAAGAGTTGTAATAATTCTTGAAAAACATGTAAGTAATGGCAAATGATAGCACTTTTCAAATATATCTGGATTTGCACATAAACGTTCATATAAAGTAATAATAATAATAATAACTACATGGACTACTATTTTTTTATATTTTTAAGTGTTTTTTTTTGTATCGTTTTATTTTAAGAAATACTTAAAAATGTAAATAGATAAGGATATAAATGAATAAACGGAATAATAATAATAATAAATAATAGAAATAATAATAATAAAAATTAAAATGAAAAAAAATGATTAAAATGATTAATAGAAATTGAAGAACAATGAACTATGACAATGAATGACAGATGTCATGAAAGAAAAAACGTGAAATTAATGATACAAAGATACAAATAAATGTGTCGATGATTAACGACGACCTTATATGATGTTAACGAGAGCAGCAGCAGCACGACGCGCACACCTACCAACCCCGGACTCGTCGCTCAGCTCCGCCTCGCCGCCGCCGGACCCCAGGTCACCAGTGTCACCGGTTGCGGCAGTTGCGTCGAGCTCGAGCGACGAATATTTCTCCCCGCCGACGTCGCCACCACCTGTACGTCGTGCGGGAAGAGGCCGGCCACCGACGAGCTTGGGACTTAGGGGCCGACAGGCCCCGAGCCGGGTCCCCGCTACCGGTGGTTGTGTGCAGCGCATGAAATGGACTCAATCAATGAACGAGAACGTCATGCGCGCATACTACGGGTCTACAGAGGGGGGAACTAACCTCACTGCGTACCGTGTTAGGATGCTGTCTCTGTTCCAGGATCTTGAACCAACCGTCATCGTCTCGGCCCAACGACTATCGGATCAGGTGCGGGTCATCCAACGCAGTCACAGGTTGGACGACGCCGCGCTTGATAGGCTGCGCTCAGAAGTACTGAGCAACCTTATCGTCTTAACTCCGACACAAACCGCGGTGCAAGTGTCAGCTATTGACGCAACACCACCGCGGTTGAACCCTGCTGTTGTAGAGGAGGATGATGGGGTTGCCACGGTAAGTAGCCAGTGCAACGACCGATTGAGGAGCGCTCTGGAGAATGCGCTTCATGAATATCGGTCCACTCCTACCGAACTTAGGCCCCGATTACCACGGTTACCCATGCATAAGAAAAATAGGGCGCTGGTGTGTGCCTTGGACTCGCAACTCAAGAATATATTCGAAAGTAGCGAGAACCTCGTTGATACACACTCGATCCTGTTCTGTGGGGCTGTTGCGGCATGTCGTATAGCTAATGTCAAGTTCCCAAATTGTGACGTAGCTACTCGACCAAAACCAGCTGTACCAGCCTGGCAGCGCAGGATCGAGCGCCGTATCGACGGGGCCAGGGTACTCATCGGCAAACTATACTGCTTCAGGGAGGGCAATACACGACCACGAGTGATGCGCTTTGTGAGGCGGGCATTCTCGGGGACTGAAATCAGTCCTCAAGAATACATGTCCCGTGCCACAGAGCGCATCGACTTCCTGAAGCAGAAAGTTTATGCATGGGCGAACCGTATTCGGAGGTATAAGCGGCGGGTTGATCGGTATTCACAGAATCGCATGTTCCAGAGCGATGAGAGGTGGGTATACAGAGCTTGGGAGCGACCCGAGCAAAATATGACAGACGTGTGCCGCCCGGATGATGCCGCCACGAGTTCTTTCTGGCGCAGCATCTGGTCGGTACCCGTTTGTCATACTGAGGCTGACTGGATGCGTGATGTCGAGCGAGTGTGTAAACCTATCCCAGAAATGGAGCCAATTTTTATAACACCTTTAGATGTAGCCAGAGCAGTTCGTCCGTTACCAAATTGGAAATCCCCGGGACCGGACGGACTGCACAACTTCTGGCTCAAATGGTTTAGTAGTTCACACACTTGCCTGGCATCGCAATTCCAGTCATCCTTAGAGTCCGGGTCCCTTCCACAGTTTTTAACAACAGGCGTTACCCACCTGCTCCATAAGTCAGGTAGTCCCGCGGAACCCAAAAATTATAGACCGATCACGTGTTTGTCGACGATCTACAAGCTTCTTACATCCATTCTGAGAGTGAAAATTAATACACACATTGACAAAAACTCCATTATGTCAGCCTCTCAGAATGGATGTAGGAATGGGTCTCGCGGTACTAAGGAGCTACTCCTCATCGACATGGCCATTAGCCAACAGGTTCGTCGTTCTCGCAAAGATCTGTCGACATGTTGGATAGATTATAAGAAGGCCTATGACTCGGTGCCACATACGTGGCTCATGAGGGTGCTGGAGTTGTACAAAGTAGATACAACTCTACGCACCTTTCTTGAGTCATGTATGGGGCAATGGAAGACGGTCCTTCGATATCCAGGATGTCGACAGATCCAGGGGAGCGATGAGCCTGTATGGATTAAGCGGGGAATATTCCAGGGCGACAGTCTGAGTCCACTTTGGTTCTGTTTAGCCCTGAATCCTCTAAGCACATTGCTGGAGAATTCAGGCCTAGGCTGCCGGTTGAGGAAGGATGGTCAGGTTATATCTCACCTCTCTGCTTTACATGGATGATCTGAAACTCTTTGCCCCCAACAAATTACGACTGATGGAGCTACTGAAAGTAACTGAAACTTTTAGTAGCGCCATCAGGATGGAATTTGGTGTGGACAAATGTGCAGTCATGTATGTAAAGCGAGGGGAGATTATGGAGTCCGAGGGACTTCAACTCTCGGACTCCATACACCTGAAATCTCTTTCCTCATCCGAAACCTATAAGTATTTGGGTATGTCGGAAGCGTTAGGCATTAATGTAACTGACATGAAGCAATCATTGAGGGAGCGCTTCTTCGGTCGCCTGAGAAAGGTATTAAATAGCCTTCTTTCAGGCGGGAACAAGGTGCGCGCCTTCAATGGTTGGGTCATGCCGGTTTTAATGTACTCTTTCGGCATACTCAAATGGACTCAGACCGAACTCGACGCCCTGGATAGAAGAGTTCGTACACTGCTGACCGAAAGCCGGATGCATCACCCACGATCTTCGGTTATGAGACTGTACATCCCGCGGAAGTGCGGAGGTCGAGGCTTTTTAAACGCGAAGACCCTCCACAACCGCGAGGTGTGCAGTCTCAGAGAATATTTTTTTAAAGCCGAGGTGGGTATGCACCGAGATGTGGTCGCAGTGGACAAGGGACTCACCCCGCTGTCCATGGCTAAAGAGAACTGGCACAGACCTGAGGTACTTACCACCGATGACCGCAAGGAAGTATGGCAAGGCAAAGAGCTTCACGGGCGCTTCTACCAGGCTCTTCATGGGCCCGATGTAGATTTTATAGCGTCCGTGTCCTGGTTACGTTTCGGCGACCTCTTTGGGGAAACTGAAGGTTTTGTCTGTGCAATTATGGACGAAGTTATGTTGACGAACAACTACCGGAAATATATTATGAAGGACGGGACGGTTGACGTGTGTCGGGCATGCCACCTTCCGGGTGAGTCCATCAGACATATTATTTCTGGTTGTTCTCGTCTGGCTAACGGCGAGTACTTGCACAGGCATAACCAAGTAGCCAGGATTATACACCAGCAACTTGCCTTGAAATATAAACTTGTGGAATCTGAGGTACCGTACTACAAGTATGTGCCCGACCCAGTTCTCGAAAATGACCATGTCACGCTGTACTGGGATCGGTCCATCATTACTGACAGGACTATTGTCGCCAATAAGCCTGACATAGTGATGGTGGACCGATCAGCGCGCCGCGTAATGATAATCGATGTTACCATTCCGCATGACGAGAACCTCGTGAAAGCTGAGAAAGAAAAACAAATAAAATATCTCGACTTGGCACACGAGGTTCGCGGCATGTGGAATATGAACTCGGTTATCATTGTGCCGATTGTCGTGACGGCCAATGGCCTTATAGCCAAGAGCTTCGATGACCATCTATCGAAGCTCTCTTTAGGCGGTTGGATCAAGGGCCTGATTCAGAAGGCAGTACTCCTCGATACGGCTCGCATTGTGAGGAGGTTCCTGTCTCTGCAGCCCTAACCACCGGTGGCTTGGACCCTGCTCCCGACACCGGCGGACTACTATTTTTTTATATTTTTAAGTGTTTTTTTTTTGTATCGTTTTATTTTAAGAAATACTTAAAAATGTAAATAGATAAGGATGTAAGTGAATAAACGGAATAATAATAATAATAAAGATTTATTGTTGAACTAGGACTAGATTACATGGCAATTTGGCAAAGTATTAAAGATAAAGCACAAGCAAATAGTTTCTTAATCTAGTTAGTGGGTGCCGTACTGTTCTCCTAGATAGGTTACAAAGTAACCTGTGTTTAGGAGAAACAGTTCCGATCCCCGTCATAATGGTTGACTTAAGACAGCACGTGTTAACAATGGTGGTTTAAAGTAATCATTCACAAGCTACAAGATGAGGGACAAAATTAGGTCCTTATACAATAACAAAAATAAAAAACTTAAAATCTAAAAACAGCAATTTTAGAAAAAAAAATATTAATAATTAAATAAGTTGTTCAGTGTTTGGTGTGGTGTGTATATTGTAGGTGTTGTGAGTGTTTCGTTAATGAATGTGGTGTGTGATGTATGTATGTTTTGGTTGGAGTGATCATCACTTCTTTAGGAACTCTTCGGTTTCGTCGTAGTTTAGGTTTAGAAGGAAGTTGCGAACAGTATTTTTGCAATTAAAGTTTGTTAAGCCGTAAATGGGGATTTTTGCATTGATTTTATTGTAGAGAGAGGGGCCAAGATAGAGAGGAAACTTTTTTATAAAAGCTGTGCGTGTAGGTGGAATTGTGCAGATTAGGTCTTTGCGGCGTTTGGAGATTTTTTTTAATGGTGTTTGTCGGTGTTGCAGAAGGACTGTATATAAAATATATTGTTGCCTTACATTAAGTACGCTACATGATTGATATAATTCGATAGTTGGGTAGAGTATTGGTCTGAAAGTAGCCACCTTCAAAATAGCTCTGTGTGCGACCTCCAGAGGCTTTAGTATGGTCTTTGCAGCACCACCCCAGCATGAGATACAATAGGTTAGGATGGACTGACAGAGAGCAAAGTAAACGTTTCGTATGATGAACTGGTTGGCTACATGGCGCAGGGTTTTAAAAATGTAGATTAACTTCCGTATGCGACCAGAGAGGGTGTTAATATGGGATTTGAAATTAAGGTTTTTGTCCAGAACTATACCGAGATATTTAACCTGCTCTACTAGGGTTAAGGTAGGACATTGACAATTTTATTAGTAAGTTGATTTTGTGTAGGACAGGAATGGGCTTTTATAGAGATTGGGGTTTTAGGCTGGGAAGAGTTAGTCATTGAAAAAGTGACGAGGTTAGTCTTGTTGGCATTAAGAGTAAGGGTGTGAGAGGAAAGCCACTTCAGGGCAGAATTAAAGCCATCTTGTGCAATAACTTGGAGTTCCGGCCAAGAATTAGCGGTAAAAGTGATGGCAGTGTCGTCTCGAAAGAGACTATTTTGGCGTTTGGAATTGGGAGATTGCAGAGATCGTTAATGAACACAAGAAAAAGTGTGGGCCCCAAAATGCTACCCTGAGGTACGCCCTAGTGAATAGGTAGTTCTTCACTCTTGTAGTTCTCTATAGTCACTAATTGCGAGCGACCAGTTAGATAACTCCTGAAGAGGTCAAGTGAGGACCCTCTGACACCTAGGTTTTCAAGCTTGAGTAGAAGAGTGGAGACGGGAACGGTGTCAAATGCTTTCGCAAGATCCAAAAATATGGTGAGGACCTTCTTATTAGCATTTAAATTCCGTACTATATTGTTAATTAACATATGGACTGCGTCACAAGTGGATTTTTTCTTGCGAAAGCCAAATTGCTGGGGAGATAGCAGATTGAAGTGTTCGAGGTATTGGACTAGTCGCTTGTTTAAGAGGCGTTCAAGTACCTTGGACAATGCACTAAGAACAGCAATTGGGCGATAGGTGTTTGGTATGGTTCCGTCACCACCCTTAAATATGGGATGAATAATTGCTCTTTTAAAAGAAGATGGGAAGATAGCTGAATGAAAGCAAAGGTTGAAGATGTGGCTTAGTATAGGTGCGAGGGTCCGTGCGTATCTCTTCAGGAAGGTTTGGGATATGCCATCCCAACCAGTAGCAGCGTTAACCCTTAGCTGATCAATGGTACTTAAAACTTCGTCAGGATCCGTCTGTTCTAAAACGAACGATTTATTGAAGTTAGTAGTTTTAGGGGGAGTTGAGTGGATTTGGGTGGTCTTTATATTTTCAGCGAGCTTTTTTCCAATGTTGACAAAGAATTCGTTTACATCATTGCAAGACTGCCTGGGCGAGTAAGAGTGAGTTAACAGTTGGTTAGAAGAGTTCTTATTTTTCTGTGAGTTAGTGATGGTTTTTATAGAGTCCCATAGTTTTTTAGGGTTGTGTTGTGCCTTATTTAGTTCTTCTGAATCAAATTTTCTTTTTCTTTTTTTCAAAAGTGTTGTGCAGAAGTTTCTGTATCGCTTATACGTTAAAAGTAGAGTTTGATTGTCTGGTGACTGCTTTACTTTTTTGTGGAGAGAATCTCGGTTCCGGATACAACGCAGCAAACCTGGAGTAATCCACGGTTTCAATATCCTTTTACACGCCGGAACTCTGACAACCGTTGTACATTCATTTATGGCATTTTTCATTATTTGTGAAAGCTTGTCTATAGCGTTGTCTGGGTCTGAGATAAGAAAAAGGGGAGTAAAGTCTAAGTTTTTAATAGTTTTATCAAGTGCAATATAGTCTACTTTAGATATCAATTTTAGGGGGGTTAAATCTGATTTTTTATATTGCGTATTTACACAAAAAAGGGAAGAACAATGATCTGTTAGCGTTGTTTCATAAACTAAAGTAAGGATAGGACTTGTGGATCGTATCATAATGTGATCTAGGCAGTTTTTGCCTCTCGTCGGATGTGTATGAGCTGGGAGAAATCCATGATATGCCAGGGTGTTGAGATATTCGTGGGCCCGTGAATCTTGAGTATCAGATTTGATATCCAAGTTGATGTCTCCAGTTATGAAAACCGATTTGTAAGATGTGAGAGTTGGAATAATGTTATTGAGTGCCGTAAGGAATGAAGAAATATTGTCGTTTGAGGGGGAGCGGTAAATACAAAGTATAGCCACTTCAGAGTTTAACTTCACAAGTAGGCACGAGGCTGATCCAAGAAAGTTGGGCTCTTCACAAATGGTTATCATATCTGACTTGGCATAAACAACTACCCCGTCGCTCTGATTAAGGTGTTTGGTTGTTTTGTATGTGTTATAATTAGGCAGAGTGGGAATGCAGCAGTTACTTGAGCACGGTAGCCAGCATTCTGTTAGGACCAGGAGATCACAGTCAATATTCATGCGATGAATTAGGGTTTGAAGGTTTAAGAAATTACAGTTAATGGACCGGATATTTTGCGTCAATGTAGTTAGCCAGACACTTTCGTTCTTAACGTATGACTTTGTTGCTTCGGGGGTACAAATGTGAGTTTTAGATACAGAAAATTGGTCAAGATCAGACATTACATCATTTAACGAATTGAACGCTGTTGTATGAAAATAAGGGTAATAGAGTGTTATAAATAAGGTTAAAGTTATGAGGTGGTAGGAACTTTGGGATGGTTAAGAGTGATAGTGAGCAATGTGTAGTGTTATAGTGTTTAAACTTCTTGCAAGTAATTGTTTTTATTAAATAAAAATTGTGTAAAGAGTTTTTGTTTGAGTTTTGTGTGCGGTAGTTTAACCTAAGTAAAGCGACAGAAAAAATATTAACAAAATAAAAGGTAGGCTGAGAGATAACTGTTGAGAGAAAACTTAAGTTTCTTAACACATAACCTAGTCAAACATTGTCAGCTGCAGTTGGTACAGACATCATTTGGATTTGTAGTTCACTTTTAATAACAATAGAGGGGCTGTTAGGATTCTTCTTCATCAGAACGCGCCCGTCCGCGGTCCAGCAGAACATGTATTGGTTCATCTTGGCATAGTTACGAGCCAGGTAAAAGAGTCGTTTAGAGGAGGGAGTTAATTGTTCCGCAGCGTAAGTTGGCGTTTTTGGAGCTTCTATACCCAGATGAGTTGAGTTCAACTTGTTGTTAGGGTTTGATTTGTTGTGGTTCTTAACAGCTGACAAAAAGTTGGTTTTGGTAAGAGTATTTGTGAATTCGACTGTTAGACTAGAATTTGGAGTTTCTTTTTTAGAGGGCTGTCGCGAAACATCGCGTATGTCGAACACTTGTATTTTTATTTCCAGTTGATTTGATAGTTCCAGTAAGGCGTCATATAGCATCTTTTTAGTTTCTTTCGCTCTCTTGGGTACGTTGCGAAGCTCGATGCAGGTTTTTAAAAGGGCACGGTCGAAAGACTCTGCCCTTTCTTCGAGTACTGTTAATTTATTGACCATGGAGTTACGTTCTTTTTCTAAGATAGTAATCTTAGACTCGAGTGAGGTTAACTGTTCCGAAAAAGAGTTCACAGCCCTTTCCATTTCCGTAAAAGTTTCCTCTATTTTAGTATTTGATGTTTTTATTGCAATTATATAGCTTTCTAGTTTGTCCAAACGGGTATTTTGTGAGGTAGTCATGTTTTGTATCATATCTCTTATTTCGTTCTTGAAGTCGGTCAAATAGTCGCTAGTATTATCGTCAACTGGTAGACATCGGCGCTTATTTGTTCTTTGGGTAATATTCGCATTTGTTGATGACTCATCTTTAGCGAACAATTTTGTGATGTCGGACTCGGAACGTGAAGGAGAATATACTTTGGTGGGGTTCTAGCCGTCGTCGACATTTTTTGCTTTTGTTAACGTAGTAACAGAAGAAACAATATTTGGAATCACAATAAGCTCCGGGCTGTGTCAGATTTGAACCTCCGACCTGAGACGTGTAGCGCTAATGTGACCAGAGCTCTTAACCAACGCGCCAAGCAGGATACTAATCAGTACGGCAAAATAGGCAATAGCTTTCAACTCTTGAGGTAAATAAGTGAAAGGACGTTGAGTGGGGACGAGTCAAGGTCACGGGTGTATATCACTGCTCGATGGCCACAGTCACTTTTTACGATTTTAAAAACGTTTTTAACGGTTTTTTTTTACGTCTTTCACTATTAAGCGGATTTACCCAGCATCTTTTTCTGGCATCATCTATTTCTTCGTCTTCTATTAATATGCTACGTAAATACACAAAATTTTCAACGGATCCATTGCACGACACAAACATCTGCTATAAACGTTGAATAGTAACTGAATAAAATGCGCTCGTCTGGCATCCCAACAGAATTTCTTCCAAGCTGAATTTCTGTGACCGAAATTCTGTGACTCACGACTCACAAAATTACGCTCGTTTGGCCTCACCCTGTTACAAAATAGGTAGGTATGGGGTATGTATGAAATAACAAGAATCAATATAAAATTTTCAAAAAAAAAAGCTCTCGCCTGTCTCGCTTTTTGTTCAATTGATAAACATTGGTAAAGAGACCAAATCAGAAACTCAGAAGGCTCATCATCTCTTATAGCAGTATTAAATTTATTTAATTTTCCGCACTGTCTCGTTGGTCGAGTGGTCGGAAGCGCGACTGCTGAGCATGTCTTGTGGTCAATTCCCGGGTCCGGCAAAATTATTTTGGGTTTTTTATCAGGAATTTCTCAGTAGCAACCACGGAATCCGGATTTGTACCCGGTTGATGGCAATAGGTACGCCCCTTACCTTACATGGGGACTTAAATATAACAGGTGAAATGTGGGTGTACAATTAACTGAAATACAATTTAGGTATTTATACAGACGTGATGTTGTGTTATTTTAATTTTCTCCAGATTTTGGTATATTTAACATGCGTTGAAGAGTCAAAATTAGTTCAGTTTAAATTTAGCCAAAAATACACAACCAGTTACCGCCGTTAACCAGTTATAGGGGCCGCCTCCACGAGCGAGAGAACCGCGGCAATTCAACGTATTTCTATACGAAAATATCGCCGCGATTCTCTCGCTCGTGGAGACGGCCCAAAAGAGAGTGTATAAAAAAACGTGACAAGGACGATAATAGCGCCGCGATTCTCTCGCTCGTGGAGGCGGCCCCTATAAGGCTTTACTTTACTGTCCATGTTGCAGCTACAACTACAACAATTTACTTTTTTTAGATTGGCATGTTCTAGATTGGTATGGCCTGTCAAAGTAACCTTAGAATTAGAACGGCAATATAATTATTATTTTATGAGATACTTAGCCTAGGTCTAAAATCTAATTTAAAACATAAAACTTATATGAAATTCGGTCGACATAAGTAGGACATATTATTATTAAATTGGCTACTTATCTATAAAAAATCTCGACAAATAGAGCTTTTATTAAGAAACAAGCCTTTGCCCGGCGGTTTCACCCGAGTTAATTTATAATTTGACAATAAAACTCCTAACACACTAAAGTTTCTTTATTAATATAAATCAATAATGAACGAATTATCATAAGAACGTTACTGATATTTTTGTCGAGAACAGTACCAATCCTGGGTCAGAATAATGGTACAGAATCAGGTCATGCATATCATAAAAATGGCTTTCTTTCGAACTGAATCAACATGCAAAGTGTCAAATACGCAGAATAACAGAAAATTGTTCTAATTCAGCTTGCAAGATTTTACCCAAACTAACAAACAAACAATGCAATTTAAAAAAAAAAAACTGGACTAGTTTACTTGTTAGTATGAACATGACAGCCTGGAAATTGCTCTACGAAATGTAAGTTTAACGTAACCTTAAAATTAAATTATTTATTTATGTTCACAAAAACTAGTAGTGGGTCTTAGATTTCTATGTAGTGGGTGAATGTACAGGCATGCAAGCCTATGTATGAGAGTGCTATGTACTTGTATGAATCATTTATGTAATGTTCAAGGTAATACCTAATTGCTCTCTTTACAGTCGGTGCTTAATGTAATTCAAAAACTGGTTTCCGATATACTTAATATAGGGAAAATTATAGGTTTGAGTGGAAGTCACGGCGTAAAACTATGCTTCAAGTCTAATATTGTTACGAATAAGTATATATCGACCTACTAATCCTATCCTACTAATTAGTCATCATCATCTGCCTAGCCTTTTCCCAACTATGTTGGGGTCGGCTTCCAGTCTAACCGGATGCAGCTGAATACCAATATTTTACATGGAGCGACTGCCTATCTTACCTCCACAACCCAGTTAGTACTGGGTAATACGATACTCTTCGGTAAGAAATAGAACCAACCCATTACACTCACGGGTGTCGTATAAGGTGACTAATGTCTGAGGCAGAACACCTTGCGCCTCCGTAGACCAGAGAATGGGCAGCAGCGTTTTCTGTTAGTCTTTCATCACTGCGATCTCCAATCCGCCTGCCAAGCGTGGAGATTACGGCAAATTCCTCCCATCATAGGGAGAGGCTTATGTCCAGCAGTGGATGTTATGGGCTGTTGTTGTTGTTGTGAGGATGTTTGATATTCTTTCACGTAAAAACTACTGACCGGATTTAGATGAAATTTTACACACAAATAGCTTATAACTTGAATTAACATATAAAATACTTTTTATCCCGGTAGTACGAAGCCGCGGGAATAAGCTAGTACAATATATTTTACAGAGCTACATGGATCTTTTGAAACTTGAATGATAGAGCGGCATTCTGTTTTTATGAAATCTCGCGAAATATAACAAGACTAGCCTACGTCACGCGGTCTCACCCGCGTAGTTCCCGTTCCCGGGGGAGTACGGGGATAAAATATAGCCTATATTACTCAGTAAAGACGTGGCTTACTAATGGTGAAAGAATTTTAAAAATAGGTCGAATAGTTTTTGAGTTTATTCATTACAAACACACACACAAAAATACAGATCTTTCCGCTTTATAATATTAGTGTAGATAGCGGCATTAATTCCAATTCTCACAACGCGCCAGAAGATCCTTGTACTTTTGTGTATATTTAGCGACTTTCTATCTGACCTTCCACTTTACTAGATATTCAATTCAATTTGTCATAAATTTCAGTTGCTGAGCGTCGTACTCTGGTTAGGTACGTACGCGGACCCCGCGCCCGAGCCTGGCAGAGTTCCGAAGGTGTACAACGCCCTCATCACGTCAAACCAGAACCTGGAGCCAAGCAAGGCGTATCCAGTATATCAGCCGGTGCTCCACGATGCATTCGCCTTTTCCTATCAGCCTGCCATTTTCTACGGCGGGGATCTACTTGGAAATGTAAGTAGCGCACCACCTGTGCCGCGGTCTACCTCGGTGGTGATATAGATACGATAATTCATCATCTGCCTAGGCATTTCCCAACTATGTTGGGGTTGGCTTCCAGTTTTACCGGATGCAGCTGAGTACCAGTATTTTACATGGAACGACTGCCTATCTGACCTTCACAACCCAGTTAGTACCGGGTAATACGATACCCCTTGGTAGTACTGGTTGTCAGACTTATTGGCTCTCTGACTACCTAAAAACCTGTCAAAGATCTTCAAATGACAGCAGGAACCAACGGCCTAACGAGCTTTCCGAGGCACGGATGAAACTCGGTATGTAATAGGCGGGCACCCATCCACAGACCAACCTAGGCAAGCACGGCTTAACCTAACGATCGACCAGAGCAGCTGTTATTATTTAGCCACGATAATTAAACTAAAAAAAAACGAGGTTTTATTCAAATGAAAGGAAGGAAATTAAGTTAATCGTTTAACATTGAACGCGTTTACAAAGTTTATGTCTCTGCTATTAACTATTGAGGAGTTCTCTCGTGAGGAGGCCTAGCTGCAGGATCAAGTCTCACCAGAATCAAAGGTTTTGAGGTTGAAAATTGCTTTGTTTTTGTGGACAAGTTACATACACATTGTTAACATATAACAGTTCAAGTTAAATAAAAGCTTGTAATAAAAACTTTTTTGCCAAAAATAAAACCGACTTCATAAAACACAAAAAAGTGAAAAATAACTTTAGCTTCAGAAGTCGGTGACCCTTGTTTGATTGATTTAGTTTTTTTGTCACCGACTTTTTCTAACTACCCCTTCACAGCGTACCGGCGTGATGTAATGTTATGTTATGAACTGGTGTAAACAATTGACAGACATGAGATTTTAGCAATCCCAGTCCATTTGCTATCATTTATTAAGGAGTTCCGTTGCCTATCTCCGAAGTTCTTCATTCACTCCGAGAAAGTACTCTTCCAAAAACTACCCAAATCGCTTCAAGTTTGCCTATAGATTTGAAGAGTTTTCTCTATTTCTCCAGGATCCAATTATCAGATCCTGACTTGATGATCATGGGACCACCTGGGAAGTATACCCTTTCAAACAACAAAAAAATCAATTCGGTCCAGCCATCTTCGAGTAATCGGGGAACATAAATAAAAAAAAACCGGCCAAGAGCGTGTCGGGCCACGCTCAGTGTGAATTATTCCGATCTGTCACCCCGCTTTGTCCCCTTAGGGTGACAGATAGGAAAAAAAAGTTTGATCTGTCCCCCTGTTAGAAATGAGGGGACAGTTCGAACTTTATCCACTCCTTAACGGTTTCATCTGTCCCCCTATCAATGATAGGGGGACAGATAAAACTTTTTATTCCTGTTTGTCCCCCATAAAATTTAAATTAATTCTTCAAAGTAATTCTACACGTAATAAGCTTACTTTCAAGAATTAAATAAAAGATTAGTGGTTTGGATTATTACAACGACCTGTATTTAAATAAATTATAAATATTTCTTTTGTTTCTGTATCGATCAGTCACAGTCCCGTAAAACACGTAGTAGGTATTCCAGGTATAATAAGTATAATAACAATCAGTCCTCTCAATCAGACTTCATACGAGTATTACAAATGTTAATTTTTAATTCCGACATGTTTGTAATCTGAAAAATAAATATTGGTTCTCAATAACTTTTGTTCTATGTTTTCTAAAAATTTGCATTAAAACTTGCTAACAATTTCCAAAAGTCGTATCGTGTGTAGTGTACATTCTATATGAACTTACCTCTGTCTGTAATTTCCTCTCAGTTTAATGATACTGTGCAATAGTTCGCTTGAAAACTACGTGACGAGATGAAACCGTTAAGGAGTGAATAAAGTTCGAACTGTCCCCTCATTGCTAACAGGGGGACAGATCAAACTTTTTTTTCCTATCTGTCACCCTAAGGGGACAAAGCGGGGTGACAGATCGGAATAATTCCTCAGTGTAGGGTTCCGTAGTGGATGGGTTTTAGTCAGTAAAAGTCTGACACTCCCTCCTGCTCCGCCCAGAGCGGGAGGGGTTATTTGATGATTTCCCATCCGAAAAAAAAAAAAAAAAAAAAAGGGTTCCGTAGTTTCCCGTCCGTCACAATAAGTGTTCCCACTTATGAGTTTAAAGGTGGGTATCCATTATGTAAAAATGCTTGCATATACGAATATACTACAAACTTAGTCCAGAAATTATTTTGTACAAATTTTGTCTTTTTTGTACAAAAACTGTTGTTTCTATCAAGTTCAAAATAATTTTCCTAGAAAGTCCTTATAAAGTTCTACTTTTCAGATTTTTTTCATACTTTCTAAACTTATAGTTCAAACGTTAGAGGGGGGGGGGACATTGTTTTTTACTTTTGGAGCGATTATTTCCGAAATTATTGACATTATCAAAAAATGATTTCAGGAAACCCCTGTTCATTTTTAAATTCCTTTCCAACAATATATCACACGTTAGGGATGAAATTAAAAAAAAATCACTTCCCACTTTACATATAGGGGGGCTACCCTAATAAAACATTTTTTTCCAATTTTTATTTTACCACTTTGTCGGCGTAATTGATATACATATTGGTACCAAATTTCAGCTTTCTAGTGCTAACGGTCACAGAGATTAAGCGAGTACGGACAGACGGACGGACAGACATGGCGAAACTATAAGGGTTCCTAGTTGACTACGGAACCCTAAAAAGGTTCCGACGAATTGAGAACCTCCTCCTTTTTGAAATCGGTTAAAAAGGGGTTGCGCCGACCCCTAGTATTGTGATACTAGGGGTACCGACTTCCTGGCCAGTATTGTGATACTGGCCAGGAAGTCGGTGATGACGAGTCCTCAGATGTTGGTCTATACAGGCTAAAGGGCGACAACTCAACTTCTACGCCGCGCCGTCTGTCAGTCTGTTTGTCTTTATGACAAAAAGCTGTATCTAGACACGCAGAAGCGTGTCAAGCCAAGTTCTGGCACGCAGCTCACCGTGTGTAATATTACACGAACCATTTGGAGCCACTTTTGCGCCCATCATAACTCAAAAACTATTTCACCTAAACTTGTCAAATTATATTATAGCCTTTGCAAGTTCAACCTGTTACTTGTCGGTTCTTATTTTATTATTCCGAAAATTTGGCTTGCTGATAGAAACTAACCATCGAACATAATCATTCGTATATGAGAACTAGTCAAGTCAGACCTTAGGCTACAATATATTCTCCTAAGTTATAAGAAAAAATGATATTTTATGTTAATGTAAATAAATTTCAGGACTGACCATTGAACTTGGCACCCATTTAGATTTCACTTCTTTAAACTTCTTTTGTCGTTGAAGTCAACAACCAAGGCATATAATTATCATAATATTGAACTTGGCTCTCATTTTACATTTATGTTTTTGATGGGATATTAAGGCTACACAAGCCGAGTAATGTGCTACGAGTATATAAACGGTGAAAGCATATATCTTCACAATTAGAAAACTAAGCATGATATCGATTTATCTCGTCATTATTTAGTGTTATTGCTAATTAGAACAATAAAAAAGTATATGTTTGGAACTTATGAACCTCGAAAGCATGGTAATATTATAATACAGTAGTGTAACTCGGCTGCATGATAGAAATAAATGCGTTAGGGCTGCCCGTCTCCAGCGTTTTAATTACATTTGCCTACTTTCTGTTTCTATTTAGTTTTGTGATTGTAAATATCCTTTTTATATAAATAAATGAAATACTTTGTATATTGAATAGGAAGTGTTTAATAAAAATGCGTGTTGTTTTTTGATTGGTATTAACTAGCAAAACACACATGCACCGAAGTTTTAACACAAGCGGGTACCTACCGTATCATGATTCGTTCAGAACCGCATATAACTACCTATTTCACTCGTCTCAATAACTTTCCGTTACTCTATTCGCTTTATTTATTCATCCAAACACCTTTTTTTCGTGAGATAAAAGAAAATACTTATCCATTAAAAAGACACACATTATGTACCTACCTACTAGTAAGTAAAATTATTTTATAGTCTTACCTTTCAGAGTTTCCAGGTAATTTAAAAAAACTTATGTCTGGATGCGTTATTGACGAATTCATACAACCAAAAACAGCACAATATTTCCTACTCGTCATATTAACTGATTTTTAGAGAAAAAATCGCGCGGTTATTGTTAAAAAAACAACACACCGTCCGTTCGACACTGCGGTACAGCCGTGACTGTCTGCGCCCCGAGCGCACCCTGAGATTGAGGCGCGTAGCTATAGCTCGCGTTTCGTCCGTTTGTATGAAGTTGGAGTACTATGTCATAATATTACCGTGTCGAAAGTTCCATCTTTATCACAAAGGAGACAGTTTTTTTTAGGCCCTCTTCGATGTTGCATAAATATTATTCATATTACACCAAAAAAAAGTAACCATTTTATTATAGTAATAAACGAAAGATCACACAGAAACGAAACCGGAATCTTAAAATCCTAATAAATAAGTTATATTATGATATTTTTTTGCGAGTCAAATCATTCCAGTTGTGATCAATGTTATTTGACAGAAAATACTTACGTAAATAGGGGCGTTTTTTTGCCGTTTACAAAAAAAAAGTACGGTATCCATTGGTAATAATATCTACTTTAATTATAATAGAAATAGAATATAACATAAAAATAAATAATATTAAACTGTGAGCTTTTTAATGCTATTTTAAAGGTTTCCGCTAAAATCTTTTATATGGTAAAGAAAATCATCATGGCACGGAACGTTGTAAATCCGTCTTTTTGGTGGTTGACAGACAACTTCATTTGACATTTACTCTTTTTGACATTTACAACTTCATTTGACATTGGTTGCATTCCGTATTACAAAATAATCGCTCACAGCGCTCACATCAATACTTAGTGTTCCGATTTGGATATCACGATTATGACAGCTAAGAACTGTCATCAATTCGAAACGCTCATGAACGCGTTGCCAGTGATCATAACCCCAATCACAAGACCTATTTTTGAAAATGGAAGATTAGTTTGTTGACTCTATCGACTCTGATAACTCAGATTTTGAGATAGAGAACGACGATTCGTCCAGTGATTAAAAGGATGACGGAAGTGTTTATATTAGCGTATTTTGCACCCGGCAAAGATTTACCCCTTAAAAAAAAAACGAATTACAAATAACATAGATGCAACGATAATTAAATATAATGTATAGTTAGATGCTAGTCATAAGTTCATAACAAAACAACACAACCTGTCAACACAACTGTCATTTTTGACAGCGCTCACGGTGATATTTATTTGGAGCATGGTCGGTGTAATCGCAAGATGACGCATGTCATGATGACGTCATCTATGACGATTCAAGGGACATCGTTATTGCACTCACGGTAATTCGGAACGGGTTTATGGACGCTCAAATCGATTACAGCCTAATTCGGAACGCAGCTATTTTTACTCAGTTTATTTCGATTTTTTTGAAAGTATATCTGCGATTTATTCGGATATAATGAAAAACTATTTTATGAAAATGGCATCTGCTGGTCGTTGTGTCAATTGTGCAGTAAGATTTCAAGGCAATGTGCGAATACAATTACATTCTGACTGCTACAGACGTGCAGCAACTTGTATGGTTATCGTTAGATACACGTTTTCATTTTCGAATTTCTCATCATTCCGGTTAGACATGGCTTAGCTAATATTACAACTGTAATCTAGAAATTATAAGGAAGAAATCTATATACGTTTCATTAATATCTGCTACAATTTATGGGGTGGCCTGTTCTCCAAACAAAAAAAATTGACTCCTTTTACGCAACTTTGGGCTTAAATAAATAGCATTAGGGTTATGAAAACTCCAAAACAATGTATGAGTAGGCATAATTTATTTATCAATAAGTTCAATTGACTTTCTTTTGCAATGATAAATTTCCTAGTTTCCTTCTAATTACTTTTTTCCCGAACGACTGCAAAATTTTTTTTCGCAAGTAAGAATATTTGCATCTCACTTTCTCACGGTTCTAGATTGTTTACAGGGTCAAGACTTACTGAGTCTTTCCCTGTCCTCTGATCGGAACTCCGATTGGTAGGAGGAGCGGGAATATTTTTCCCATGCCTCCGATTGAATGCGACTTACTTTGGCTTACTTTACCTTATTATTGAAACGGCAAAGGTGACTCTTACGCCTGATATTTTATGTATAGCAATATGAGCATTTGCACGATTCACAAATTTATTTTTTAACGACCTTCGCCCGCGTGAAAAAAAAATATTATCTTGAAATTACAAAGAGACACTTCTATTTTATTTATTTGTACAGATTGAACACCTATCGTTCTTAATTTCAGGGATTACTGCCAGCACCAGGATTGCTACCTAAGGAGCCTCAACCTCCACCAGCTGAAGCTTCACCCGTTTCAACGCCTGGAACTCCTGCGGAGCCCTCGCCATCTTCCACAGAAGTACCGACTACGACTGCAGAGCCCGCCAAGCCAGAATCAGACAGCAGTGCAGGAAGTGGTTCTTCACCAGCTACTCCACCAGCCACACAATCCCCAATACCTCTCAACGAATTCGGTCTCCCTCCACAAGTCCTGCCCCTAGGACACATAGATCCCCTGTACAATGCACTGCCACAATTCAGTCCTTTCACCTACAGATATCCTGGTGTAAGATTCTATGATCCCTACGATCCATTCAGCTTCAATCCTTACGCGAGCCTCCCAATTTATCGTCCCGTGCCAAATTTGCTGGGCCAAAGTCTTCCCATCATTGCTGAAAGACCGGTTAATAACGCTCCTGCTCACGCTGAACAATCTGCACAAACCCCACCTCCCGAACCCAGTGATCTCAATATCCTGAACTACGCGTCCAAGGACCCTGCCATTCCTAACGTCCCCCCACCACCCCTCCCGCAAGGTGGTCTCAAAACAGATAAAACAGAATAGTTGTAAAAATAAAATGTTAAGTTCCACGTATTAATTTAATTTTGAATTGTTTTAATTTACTTTATCCCCAACTAGCTGATGCCCGCGGCTTCTCCTGCCCGCAAATTATATACTGAAACCTTCCTCTTGAATCACTCTATCTATTAAAAAAACCCGCATCAAAATCTGTTTTATAGTTTTAAAGATCTAAGCATACATATGGACAGATGCGGCGGGCGACTTTGTCTTATAATATGTAGTGATTAGCACTGGCTATATTTATTTTTTTAACGTGTCATGGCATAATTTCCAAACATAACGCTAGCGAAGCCGCGGGCAATAGCAAGTGTCAGCCCCATAATATAAGGGGCACTCGCTATTGCCATTAACCGGAAAAAAACAGGCTCCGACATGCTACATAGAAATGCCTAATGGAAAACCCGGATTTCGTATGCCAAAAGCTCAATTTTAGCTTAATTTATTTATTTTATTTGAAAGTTTATTAAAAATTGTTTTGGTAAGAATTCATCAGCGACCATTATCAGCTATAGTTGCTGCCAGTTAAGATGAGAATAGCGGTCATTGCCCTTTCCCTAGTATTAAATTCGTACGAACCAAAATAAATAAACCATGTATCGTTTGCATACCAAAAACGTTAAAGATCACGATAGATGACGATTCCAGACTTGAACAGGCTTATCAAAGTTAAGAAGTTTAATAAATGTAGGTGGGTCAAGTCAATGACCGCTATTCTCATCTTAACGTGCACCAACTATATTCACCTTTAACATCACATCATCAGCCTATTAATGTTCCCACTGCTGGGACACAGGCCTCCTCTCTATGAGAGGGAATGGGCTATAATCCACCACGCGGGCCCAGTGCGGCTTGTTAGATGTCAGATGTCTTCGAATATTTTGGTTCTAGGACATGCCGGTTTCCTCACGATGTTTTCCTTCACCGTTTTGAGAGCAGTGGTGATAAAATAAATTACACAAAATAATGCGCCTGTCTGGGTTCGAACCCACGACTTACTGTTCGTAAGTCGGGGCCGCCACCACTGGGCCACCGCTGCTATTCACCTTTAACTTAACTGAAAACAGACAAAAGACTTGTAATTTCATAGTGATCCATCAGATTAAAGTAGATGCACCATCATACCACCTGCCAGTTGCAAATCACAGTGAGTTGACGTTAACGGTCATTATCCTAGCTTAATCAGCCTGTTTAATTCTCCCATTGCTCTCCCCTCAATGAGAGAGAATGGGCTTGTAAATCATCATGCGGGCCCACTCCCAATATATCCGGAACTAGAAGGTTCCCAGGTATGGTATAGAACAAAAAAATGATCGCAATGACGAGGAAAAACAGTGCCTTTCGGTTTCGTTAAGGGTGCACCCATTGTACCTAAGCTACCGAAACTTAAGTTGGCAATTCTGTCCAAATAAGAAAAGCAATTAACAATTGGTAACCTCTCTCTGGATGGCAAGGTCATTTGTCTCATTCAAATCAAGCAAGGTGCTTGTCATGGTGATGGATGCTATCATGCTACGGTTATCTACCACTCATCATCTGCCTAGCTTTTTCCCAACTATGTTGGGGTCGGCTTCCAGTCTAACTGGGTGCAGCTGAATACCAGTATTTTACATGAAGCGACAGCCTATCTCTTCTCCACAACCCAGTTATTACCCCTTGGTAAGACAGTTTTTTTTTTTGGGCCTCTGACTTCCTAACGACTGTCAAAGATCTACAAATCACAGCCGGGACCAACTGCTTAACGTGATTCCGAGGCACGGAGGCAACTCGGTATGTAATGGGTGGGCACCCATCCACAGACCAACCCAGGCAAAGCACGGCTTAACTTAGCGATCGATCCGAGCGGCTGTTATTATTTAGCCACGAGCGAGGAGCTCGTGGCTAAATAATAACATTCTCTTCGTTCTATGATTATCTACCACTCACCACTACTTGAAGGAATATTCTGTTAAGGCTCCACAGAGACTGCCAGAACCGCTAGATTTCTTTTACAGTCTTAACATAACTCATGATCAGGATTGAATGAATGTCGATTACAGTAATGAGATCGCACCTCTTTTGTTTTTTGATTTAAAAAAAATCTCTTGACCTCAATCTTGTCCTGAGGACAAAAATAAGGTCGACGATGGAACGAGCTAACCCAAAAGAAACCTATTAACTCGCGACTTAAGGCTGGGGTATCTGCTAAATTAGCAACTCTGTTTGCGGTGGTTCAAACTTCGTTTGAAATACTGTTAGAATAAAGTTCTAATCCGCTTGCACTAAGCACAAAGTGGTTGTTACGTCTGTCACTGCGGGCCGAATAGTGCGAAATGAGTGGTTTTTATTTAACTGTAGCCTAATAAATCATTAGATCAAAATTCTAATTGTACACTTTGTGAAGAAAAACGTGACAAATATTTGTGTGAAAAAAAATACTAAAACTTTATGCCGTTTAGGAGTAGTTACAAAATTTCAAAGAAAATATGCTTCACTTTGAAGATTTTTTTCATATAGTAATAATAAAGTTAGAATTATTTCAATTGTACCAATTAAAGGTGAGAGTCTAATAAGCAACATATATTTTTTTTTGACATTTATATTCACTCATCAAAGAGGAGTTACATGGAGAAAATCTCTCGTTAGCAGGTACCACCCCCTTAAGTAGGGAGTCATATGAACTTGGGAACACCGACGCAGGCAGGGAATTGCACTCTTTGGCTGTGCGCATAATAAAAGATGCAAAACGCTGCGTGCCAATGTGTGGAGCATCGGCAAAGTATGGGTAAACCTGCAGTACGTCTGGACTCCCGATAATAGAAAAGAGATGGTGGAATGAGCTCATGAAGCTCTTGGGCACACTCACCGAAGTACAGTCTGTAAAAGACCGACAAACATGCAACTTTGCGGTGGTAGGCCACGCTAGGTGGTTGGTGTAGTTATTGCTATTTTGGGGTGATTTCCAATCTACTCGGATGCAGCTGTACAGTATTCTCATGGAGCGACTACCTATCTGACTTTATCAACCCAGTTACTGGTCAAAACGATACCAATGGGACATAATTCGAAACGAATTGGTAGTTAATACGTGTTGCCTTCAAAAAAATCACAGATTTCGTGCCTCACACGACTATCGAGCACATTGGAAATGAATCTACGGAATTCGAAAAAATATTGTCGCTGAGCGACGAGAAAGTCGAGAAAAGGAAAAGGTTACAAAATAAAACTACAACGTTGAATGGTAATTATTTTATTCTTAGATTAACATAAGTATCCTCGACACCGATGACGAACTCTGAAACACATGAAGTCATAAGTGGCATGTGAAAAATGTTGTACTGACTTTATGACTTTTTTAAAAAAAGGTTAGGCTACAGAGCAAACCCTTATCCCGATCGTCTTTGTTTTAAACTTAAATTGTAGCTGACTAAATTGTCCAGAGGATTATTTCTCAAATTTTTGATATCATTCTCGTTTCTAAAATATCGAGCGCTACAACCGAAAATTCGGAAAAATAAACTTTTTTTTTTTACTCTTTCGGCCATAACTTTTTCTGTTTTTGTTTATCTCGAATAATTCTTTTCAATACACTTCCTCGAAAACTGGTCCATAACGCACTACGATTAGGTACAACATGCAATGTATTTCACACGCGTGCCATTTTTTCCAATGAAAATTGCCACAGATAACTATACCTATACTTAGTCCAAGTTGGTTCAATGCCTATAGTCTGAGGTGTGTTTTTTTTTAAATTTTTGCAAAGCGTCGTTTGATACACGTGGACATTTGTTATTGCAATTCTCGGCTCAAAAACACCCTCGCCTACGGCTCGTGTGTTATAATTCCGCCTCGAATGCAATAACAAACTTTCTCCACTTGTATCAAAATTACTATTTCAATACACTTCCTCGAAAACTGGTCCATAACGCACTACGATTAGGTACAACATGCAATGTAATTCACACACGTGCGATTTTTTCCACTTTCCCGCACGTGTGCGGGAATGAAAATTGCCACAGATAACTATACCTATACGTAAGTCCAAATTGGTTCAATGCCTATAGTCTGAGGTGAATGTTTTTTTTTTTTATTTCGGCAAAGCACTACGCGTCTTTACGGCATAAATATTTTTTGAATATTCAAATTGTGTTTATAAATAGAATATCATAGATAAACATGATTATTAAAAACTAATAGTTACTTTTATACACAAATGAACATTTATTTGTGTTCTGAATTCAAAAATATAAAATAAATCTATTTTTTATATTAGGCTGTTTAACGGCTTCATACCTTTGCCTCTCCTTCAACCTGGTGAAAGCAAAGCGCCAAAAAAAAGAAAATTAAAATCATAGTTTCATAGTTCGTGACAAAAATATTTTTCGTTATTTTGTTTTATTTCTTCAAAAGTGTATTGAAAAACGTCGTTTGATACACGTGGACATTTGTTATTGCAATTCTCGGCTCAAAAACACCTTCGCCTACGGCTCGGGTGTTATAATTCCGCCTCGAATGCAATAACAAACTTTCTCCACTTGTATCAAAATGTACTATTTCCACCTTACAGCTCTTGTACGCGTCTTTTGAGTTTTTTTTTTAATATCATATCTGCACAGCTCTCCGAGATATAAGGGAATCGCACTTTTTGGTGAAATCGGAGCCTTCACTGGAGCGAACGAAAAACATTTCAAATGTCAAAAACTATTAATAACATGAAGTAGGTATAATTCATCATAAATGTCCCATATCAGACAAAAAATTAATAAACGAAACTGTCGCAACACGGAGCTTGATAAAAAAAGGTAAGTACTTAGATAAAATAGTAGTTACATATCACGATAAAAAAATCAAAATAGAAATCAAGTTTTATGGAAACTACTTAAATATTAGGCGTAGTTGAGTCTATACTAGATAACAACAAAGTTGATATTGTATTGACATAGCTAAAAGCCTTGCTCAACGGTTCTTCAACAAGATAAGGGATTTCACCAGTTTCACATAATAGAATCCGCGCAAATATAACGCCAAGTGCTGATCACAGCGTGGCGTAAAATCAATGAATTCATAAAGATACCATATCTTTGTGTGTGTACATGCCAGGCGTAATGACACTGACGTTAATATATCCCGATTACAGCTGGATATACAGGCTGTGGATGAAACATTTTTCGTCTTTCGGTTCATAAAAGTGCATTAAGTGCGTGCAAAAGTGCAAAAGTGCGTTCCCACTGCAGGAACACAGGCCTCTTCTCTCGGAGAGGGAATGGCTATAATCCACCACGCGGGTTCAGTGCAGATTGGTAGATGTCACATGACTTCGAATTTTGGTTCTGGACATACCGGTTTTCTCACGATGTTTTCTTCGCCGTTTTGAGAGCAGTGATGATGAAATAAATTACACGAAGTAATGCGCCAGCCTG
This sequence comes from Xestia xanthographa, assembly GCA_905147715.2. Classification (NCBI taxonomy): domain Eukaryota; kingdom Metazoa; phylum Arthropoda; class Insecta; order Lepidoptera; family Noctuidae; genus Xestia; species Xestia xanthographa. The sequence continues at coordinate 21,117,016 of LR990642.1, read as the reverse complement.
GGTTCTAACCCACGACTAACTGATCGTAAATCGGGGCCGCCACCACTGGGGCCCAATTCTGTAACTTTGTGTTAAGCAACACGCTATTGAAACTCTATCGACACACTACAGACATTATGTTGCCACTGTTGCAAATTTGGTATTCTGCAAAAACTTCAATGGCGTTTCAGTGGTGTCTCAGTAGTGTGTCGATAGTGTGGCGGTACAATATTTATTTAGTGTTTTCGTTGTTCGATGGCTTCACAATGGCGGTTCGATGGCCAAAACACTTTTCAAACACGATAGACACAACACTGTCAAATACTTTTAAAATATTTACAGACTACCGTAAAGGAGACAGTTTTTTTTGGCCCTCTTCGATGTTGCATAAATATTATTCATATTACACCAAAAAAAAGTAACCATTTTATTATAGTAATAAACGAAAGATTACACAGAAACGAAACCGGAATCCTAAAATCCTAATAAATAAGTTATATTATGATATTTTTTTGCGAGTCAAATCATTCCTGTTGTGATCAATGTTATTTGACAGAAAATACTTACGTAAATAGGGGCGTTTTTTTCCGTTTACAAAAAAAAAGTACGGTATCCATTGGTAATAATATCTGCTTTAATTATAATAGAAATAGAATATAACATAAAAATAAATAATATTAAACTGTGAGCTTTTTAATGCTATTTTTAAAGGTTTCCGCTAAAATCTCTTATATGGTATAGAAAATCATCATGGCACGGAACGTTGTATATCCGTCTTTTTGGTGGTTGACAGACAACTTCATTTGACATTTACTCTTCTTGACATTTACAACTTCATTTGACATTGGTTGCATTCCGTATTACAAAATAATCGCTCACAGCGCTCACATCAATATTTTGCGTTCCGATTTAGATATCACGATTATGACAGTTAAGAACTGTCATGAATTCGAAACGCTCATGAACGCCTTGCCAGTGATCATAACCCCAATCACAAGACCTATTTTTGAAAATGGAAGATAAGTTGGTTGACTCTATAGACTCTGATAACTCAGATTTTGAGATAGAGAACGACGATTCGTCCAGTGATGAAAAGGATGACGGAAGTGTTTATATTAGCGTATTTTGCACCCGGCAAAGATTTACCCCTTAAAAAAATACCACGAATTACAAATAACATAGATGCAACGATAATTAAATATAATTTATAGTTAGTTGCGAGTCATAAGTTCATAACAAAACAACACAACCTATCAACACAACTGTCATTTTTGACAGCGCTCACGGTGATATTTATTTGGAGCATGGTCGGTGTAATCGCAAGATGACGCATGTCATGATGTCATCTATGACGATTCAAGGGACATCGTTATTGCGCTCACGGTAATTCGGAACGGGTTTATGGACGCTCAAATCGATTGCAGCCTAATTCGGAACGCAGCTATTTTTACTCAGTTTATTTCGATTTTTTTGAAAGTGTTTCTGCGATTTATTCGCATATAATGAAAAACTATTTTATGAAAATGGCATCTGCTGGTCGTTGTGTCAATTGTGCAGTAAGATTTCAAGGCAATGTGCGAATACAATTACATTCTGACTGCTACAGACGTGCAGCAACTTGTATGGTTATTGTTAGATACACGTTTTCATTTTAGAATTTCTCATCATTCCGGTTAGACATGGCTTAGCTAATATAACCACTGTAATCTAGAAATTATAAGGAAGAAATCTATATACGTTTCATTAATATCTGCTACAATTTATGGGGTGGCCTGTTCTCCAAACAAAAAAAATTGTCTCCTTTGGCCATCATAATGACGTTGACGCAATAAAGTGGAGCAGAATACCAATTATTACAATAGTCTTCTATGGCGTTTCAATGGCACTACAGTGGTAAGTCAATGACCATAGATATTTTGTAGAATACCAAATGTAAATGATTAGCCTATTGAGACACTACTTACACACTACCGACACACTATTGACAAGTTGGTTATTTTACAGAATTGGGCCCCTGGGCCACCGCTTCGCTGCTCGTACAAGTGAATGATCCAGTCAAAATGCTATACACTTCGGCTAATACCTGCTACTGCAAAGTATGACGAGTGGCTGTGATGCAATTTATTCCCGACGATTGGACTGCAAGGAAATCAGTAGCCTCAGTTATGGAACAAAAACTTACGTAATAATAATACTTGCATAATTACGCCTGTAATTCCCGATGAGTTACGCAGGTACCTAAAAGTACATCCATATATTTTATAACTCCTAGGTTTAAGCCCCATGTAACAGAGGCGAGCCTATTGCCATCAACCGGGCATAATTTCAGACCCCGTGGATGCCACTGAGATATTCTGCTTGAAAAACCCAGTTTCAATTTGCCCGGTCCGGGAATCGAACCCGAAACCTCATGCTCAGCATTAGAGCTTACGACCACTGGACTAACGAGACACTCCTACTAAATTCTCCTGTGTATTAAGGCCATATATGAAAATACAACAAATTGCAACATTTTCGATAGCCACTTTTACAGTTTATATATTAATAGTTATTTATGATACTAGTGCGGTAAGTTGGTTTTTACAAACGAGTAGACGAATGTAGGTAAGCCCGAGACTAAATCGAGGGCTTACCATAGTCACGAGTTGGTAAATACCAATTTCTGCACGTGTGTCATACAATGTTTTTCAACACGTTTGCGAGAAAACAGTACAATATTGTAATGAAACAAACTTTTCAGATAATGATTGAGTATTTCTTCGAGTCTCCCATGCTATAAAATTATTATAAATCATTGATTATCGCTCTCGCGATTTTGGCGGCAAGAGGCCGTTTTCACATGCACGTGGCGAAAATTAGAACTACAATTATTTTCGTCTCATATTAATTTACTCTTCAGTATTAAAGTGAGACAAACGTATTGAGCAAAAGCGCTTCCAAGGAGGTTTGATCAGTCAGCTTATTTATTCTCGTAATGTGAAACTCCTTGGTAGAATGAGAGATTTTCTTTTTAGCTCTTCCCTAGTCGCTGGATAGATGGCGCTAGGAGTAAGTATGATAATGCAAGGAACCGAACCTAAAAAAACTGATTTTAACAAACCGCGAGAAATGTTGGTTATATTCGGAAGGTTAAGCAAATGAAAGTGTCAGTCAACGAGAGTATGTGACGTGACACAATGTTATTTTTTTCAAGCGTTTTGGCTCTGGCATAGTAAGTACAACGCCATCTATAGAGTTCTTGGAAACTAAGTTTTTTTTTAAAACCTCTCATTCTTATAATACTTTTTTTGGAAATAAAAAAAAAACCGTAAAGAATACGCACGGTGCTATATATGGTGGTATGCGGTAAAATAGGTACTTAGGTGAGAGTACCTATTTTACCGTACGTTCCGTTGTATGGTGCGTAATTTTCAACTTTCGAACAATGTATACAGGCTCCGTAAATGCAGTTTTTGAGCAAATGTGTTGAAAAAATATTTTTATTACAATCTTATGTAAAAAGTCTGCCAAACTTCAAAACGGTTTGTCGGCAGTTTTTTTCGTTTCAAAATATATTATAGGCTCTGCGGAGATTTTGTTACTTGTTGCAATAGTATGAGTATCAATTCTGTTGATGGACTTACACGTATGCATTTTGACCATCATTCTTTGGTACAAAGGTATACCATGACATGGGTTCGAACAAGGAATCGTTTTTTTCCACCCTTGATTGTTAAAATACTCATCCTTTACTACCATAAAAAAAATGCAGAATAAAAATACCCGAGAACTGCTCTGGTTTTTTTTTTTGCAAGATCTTTTTCAAACACCATGTTCATTTAACACCTATAGGTAACGTAATCTCCACAATAACAGTAAGGTAAAAATGTTTCAAATCGCGACTGAATCCCGGTGAAAGTGCCCGAACTTATGCTACCTGCCGTACAAGAGATTATTTTTTGTCATTTTCATAAGCATTATGAAAATTTTTGTATCGCGGATAATATTCTTATTGATTGCTGTTCTTCATTCTACACTACAGGTAAAATTGATTTATTTATTTTACTACTTGCTTATGCCCACGGTTTCACCCGCCTGGAGTTCAGGAATTGCCCACAGGATCGCACTTCCGGAATAAAAAGTAGCGGTGCTTCGCCATTCTAGCGTGTTTGAGTAACATACATTCATCCATCCATCCAAACTTTCGCATGTATAATAGTAAGATTAGTTCAGGCAATAAAAGGTATATTCTACTTTTTCTTTCCTTGTTTATTTTGGTAGGTGTTATGATTATCGGGGATTCTTGGTGTTCCTGACTTGATTATTTTTAAATTACAGATTTGCCCTGAAGAAGTTTCTAATGTAGGAATAAGTGTAACCTGGCATCAAACGCCAACAGCAAACAATATAGAATCAGATCCGCTTTGTTACCGCAATGAAACGTTAGTCACCAGGAACTGCTCCTACGCCGGCTGGACACCCACTTTGGAAGACATCGGACCTTGTTTAAAAGTTGTTAAGTATTTTGACATTAATTCTTGTCCGCCTGGATATCACAAAATATCAAAAAACAACAACGATTATTGTTACCAAATAGGACAACAAACAGTTTGGAATTCTCCCTGTTTTGCCAGCGGTGGAGCCTCAGTAGTTACGGATTTGTCTGCTGAGGAAGTGGAATATCTACTCAATTCACTCAAAGCCACAAATACATCGCAATATTTTTGGTTGCCAGCAGCAAGACAAAAACTTTTTCATCCCGTAGTGTGGTCTATTCCAGGGCCCAACTGGGGCCGACGTGTTTCAGCGAGTAACTTTTTGAGTCTTTATACATCTTTCTCAAAAAATTGTTTACTATTAGACATAGAAAAAGGCATACTTGTAACCGAAACCTGTTCTAAAGTCTACCCAAGTTTATGTTTCTATATAAATGACCTTTACTATCCAAGTAAATGTCCCGATGGATACCACTCATTTAGGTTTAAACTTGATAATGGTACATGTTATGGTATAGAAGAATCAGACCAAGGAATGACATTTGATACATTTGTTCAAGAAAAGTGCCATACACCTATGGTTAACAGTGAATACGATTTAACAAGATTTATTTTTAAGAAAATAGCTGAAATAAATCACCTACCAAATGATATGTGGTGCTGGTTTAAAACACCTCAAGTTTCTCATGAAACTAATGAATACGAAGAGTATATGCATTATAATGATTCCTTTGAACTTAAGATACCTTCTTCTTTTGAAGGTATAATCAACAACGCTGGCGCTCTAGGTTTAATTAATTCAAGCGCGTCACTACCTTGCATGGCCTGTGAAATGGAAGTTGTTTATGGCAAAACAGAATTTATGTTTGAATACAATGAAGTACAAAACAAAATATTTCTCACAGTTTACTATCCTTCTGGTTTATGGAAATATGATAATAACGACAAAGGAATCCAATGTTTTTCTGATGCAAAAGGATTTTTCAGGGTGGTGGATATAAATGATATCCCTTTTATTGAAGTAAATTCTTCTCGGGAAACTGAAATCGATTTGAGTCTTGTAGAAAAAATTGTATATGTTATTGATCTGGTTACCGACAGCTCCGCTCAATATTGGTGCGAGGCCCACACTGTTAATTTTGCATTTATAACTACGGACAAAATCATAGCTAACCCCAAAGGTAACAAAGTTCATGTATTCGCACTTGTTATTAAACATTATGTTTTACCAGACGATGTTGAAGACATAGCTGATCTGTCGGCTTTAACAGATAATATAACAAACATATTTTCAGCTAAAAAAGTTTTGCTTATGGACATTTTTGATTATTCTTTGGATCACATGATGATTTTATTGCATTTGCACGTTGACGTTAAAGTTGTCCATGAAGACGAAGCTGTTAATATACAAGATACATTTAATACATTAAAAATTATAGCACACTCTGAATTATCAAAATATAATTACACGTTTGTAAATTTATCCAGTTCAGTATATTGTTTACCAATAACTTCTTCCGATGGTACTAAGCTCGATTGGGAGATGACTCCTATTGGGCATATTTCAGCGCCAAAACAATTTTGCCTTCAAGCCAACGGTTTACCGGTTAAGAGACACTGTCAGGGATCCTATGTGTTGGGTGGTATCTGGGGAGCAGTAGAAGGCTCTTGTGATAATACTTACGAGCCATCTCAAACCACAACATTTTTATACAATTTTGTGAAAAGACAAATGCCTAATGATAACATTTCCAGTTTTCTTACGGATGGTCTCAATTTTGTACTCGGTGATACAGATATAATTATTCCTGCTGATATTTATTACTTGTCAATGTCCTTGCAACATATTTTGGATCTCGTGCAGGAAAACGCAACTTCGGTAGAAACTGGTGACATAGAAAATATCGCGTGGGTCATGGACAGAATGATGGTTCTTGATTGCAATTATTTACATTTAGCTCAAACACTTAATTCTACCAACGTCATATTAGATTCGGTAAGTGATATTATAGAACTAATCGCGCAAAGAAGTTTAAATGAATCTTCAGAATTATGCAATGTGTCCTATCAAATTGCAGTGAAACCACAATTTGTGGTCCAAATAAGTTATCCAGAATATAATAATATCACAGGTATAGCTATGATTAGGAATTCAGTATCTGAACATTTTTTAGACATGTTAATTCAACCATTGTACAAAAATACTAGCTTAGAAGAAGTCCTTTCTATAGAAAACTTAGAAATCGCTACATGGTTACCTGAAAAGGTTTTAGATACAATACAAATAAATAACAACCATAGCGAAGAAAACACAATAAATAAAGATTTTTTTCACATTATCATAACCATTTTCTATAACGATGCAATTTTTCAAGAATTGGCGACTGATAGACATGTGATCAATAGTAGAATTGTAGGAGTATCAATCCCCGACTACATGTCAAATTTAGAATATCCTGTGCCACTCGTATTCAAACAAATTAATCATACAGGAAACTCAGATTGTGGTTACTGGGATTTTCAGCCTAAACAGTCCAATAATATTTTAGGTTCATGGAAAAAACAAGGTTGTTTTATAGTTAAAACAATCAATGATACAACTGTATGTGAATGCTATCATCTCACTCATTTTGGTCAGTTGCTTACTATACCAGATAATCCCAATGAATCTATTACAATGAATAGAAAACACTCCACAGCTTTGAATATAATAACTTTAGTCGGAAGTTTCATGTCGCTGTTAGGGATAGTTGGTATTTGGATAACAGCTTTAGTATTTGGTAGCTGGAGGAAAAAAGCTGGAACAAAAGTTCTCCTACAATTATCAACTGCTATAGCTTTACCATTAGTGTTTATATTAATTTTTAATTTAGATTATTCTATGTTTATTCAAGTCGATGGAATGTATGTTATTGTGGAACACAAAAAACCTGAATGTATTATCTTGGGATCAATGCTGCACTTTTCAATATTAGCCAGTTTCATGTGGATGTTGATAACTGCTATCTTACAATTTATAAGATATGTGAGGGTTTTGGGAGTCAGTAGACCATCAAGATTCATGTGCAAATTCACATTAATTGGTTGGGGAATACCCACTTTACCAGTCATCATTACGTTAGCTCTGGATGCTGAGAACTATATTCCAAGTCCCTCAATTGTCAGAAATATTTGTTACCCTACGGGATATTATTGCATTGCAGGTGTCGTGTTGCCTATATGTATGATATTGTGTGTTAATGTAACTTTATTTATTCTAGTACTCTACGCTATTTCTCGAGGATCCGATCAAAAAGTGAAATCCACGGACATGGATTTGGTCGGTGCACAACTTAGAGTTTCCATATTCTTGTTTTTCTTATTGGGTCTGACGTGGCTTTTTGGAATATTTTCATTCTCAAACCATTTACTTTGGTCTTATCTTTTTTGTCTGACATCAACACTACAAGGATTCGTATTATTCATATATTTTGTGATATGCGATCCAAATACAAGAAACCTATGGATAACATTAATGAAACCACAATTTACATCAAACTCTTCGAGAAATAGTATTACGAGTATAACTACTGGATAATTTTAAAGGGGATGAAACAATACGCTTATTTTGTTCGACTTAGTTTGTAAAAATAATTATAATTATAAAATAATTATTGTCAAGTATCTAATCATAAATGTACTTCTGTGACTATTAAATAAATTATTTCAACGTACTTGTTTCTTTTTTCAACCGACTTCCAAAAAGAGGAGATTCTCAATTCGACTGTTTTTTCTTTTTTTTTTGTGTTTGTTACCTCAGAATATTCGACTGGGTGAACCGATTTTGATGATTCTTTTTTTGTTTGAAAGCTGGTGCTTCCCGAGTGGTCCCATTTACAATTGACAAAAAAACTTAATCAATCAAACAGAGGTCACCGACTTCTGAAGCTAAAGTTATTTTTCACTTATTTATGTTTTTTTGAAGTCGGTTTTATTAACACAATCATTGTGTTATCATTTTTCCCCTCCGATTGTTTTACAAGTTCGGAGACGTTAGTAAACAAAGCACAATACGGTTTTACGAAGAATTTGGATTATTTTCAAATAGTAAGCAAAATGGTCAGCATCAGAATTTACAAGGAGTGATTAAAGACAAGTCTGTGTTAGTAGCACTACATCTTAGGTATTGGAAGGTTCTTGGTTCATAGTTTAAAGAATGACTAATCTCATTTACTGTGTGACGTTCCTGTTGTTGTTGATAAGTAAGTTATAAACTAATTTCTTAGCCTTTCTATACTAATATTATAAAGTTTGTATGTAGGAGGTAATCTCCGGAAGTAATGAACCGATTTCAAAAATTCTTTCACCACTCGAAAGCTACATTCACCTTGAGTGACATAGGCTATATTTTATCCCCATACTCCCGTGGGAACGGTAACTACGCGGGTGAAACCGCGGGACGCCAGCTAGTCAATTATATGTACGAGCCATAAAATATCGGGCGCAGCGTATTGGGGTATGGTAATTTGTTTTGGCCTTCTTTGAATGTCTTCCCTAGCATTTTTTATTTTGGCCACCTACGTAAGTTCAGTACTGCACTATGTATTAAGTTTAGTTTGGCTTGGCAATAAACGTGTTAAAATAGCAAAATTCTAAATATTGAAGAAGACATTATGAATTCTTTTGAGATTGTATTTCCTATGGTTTAAATACTCAAAATTATTTTATAGCGTTCGCTGTATCTGGTTGGAAGGCGATTGTTCCAGGCAAGGTGGACCCAGTGTACCATACAGGTAGCCTCATGTACGGCTCAATGGAAGGACTGCTGGGTGATGAATTGCTTCCGAGAAGTAAGTAGAAGCACACTGCTGATTTGCCACAGTCGAATAGACAGAAAACCAGACATAATATTGTTAAATATGACTATAAATATACAGGGTGTAAAAGACCTCATCACGAAGCCGTCAACCAAGCATTCTGTACATCAAACTAAGTAACTTTACGCAAAAATTATTGCTGGGAAATTACTTTTTTTTTGGGGTGAAAAATCATGTTTTGTGGTAGAACTCAATGTAACGCACTCAAAACATTGTGCTGATGGATGGATTGAATAGTACGGGGGTCGTGAAGGTGTTAAAAGTAAAAATGTTACATTAAAAACATGTATTGAAAAAAAAACTTGTCAAAAAATTGGAACTTTGACCCCTAATATCTCCGTATCTAGAAGGTTCCCAGGTATGGTGTAGAACAAAAAATTATCGCAATGACGGGGAAAACAAGTGTCTTTCGCCTTCGTTAAGAGGTGTTTTACACCCTTTAGGTACATACTATGATTTTTGTGCAATTCTCCTCACAACGAGAATTGGACAAAAATATAACACAAACTGTATCGAGGTGTTTTCCGTGTGACTTAGGAAACGATGAATGGATTATGTGAAGGATTATATGGCTCGAAAGAAGATGAATGATAAGATGACGTGTATTAGAGTAATGTGGAAGAAGACTTGCTGCTCTGGATCCCAAATAAATTGAGCTGAGGGCCGGTGAATGATGATGGAACGAGGTATTCCCAACGCACATTTCAAAGCAATGTTATCTATATTAATCTATAATAATATTATAAAGAGGCAATATTTGTTTGTAAGTTTGTATGTAGGGGGTAATCTCCGGAAGTAATGAACCAATTTTAAAAATTGTTTCACTGGTAGAAAGCTACTTTATTCGTGAGTGCTATAGGCTATATTTTATTCCTGTACTCTCACGGGAACGGGAACTACGCGAGTGAAACGGCGGGCAGTCAGCTAGTATACTATATAATATAATAAATAAAGTTTGTAAGTTTGTATGTAGGGGGTAATCTCCGGAAGTAATGAACCAATTTTAAAAATCGTTTCTCTGGTAGCAAGCTACATTATTCGTGAGTGCTATAGGCTATATTTTATTCCTGTACTCCCACAAGAACGGGAACTACGCGGGTGAAACCGCGGGACGTCCGCTAGTTTGTTTGTAAGTTTGTATGTAGGGGGTAATCTCCGGAAGTAATGAACCAATTTTAAAAATGTTGTGAATAATAAATCACCCCAAACGCATACACCGTCTCCGTTCCGTCGTGGGTAAAAAGGTATTCATACTTTTACGGCAAAGGTTAGATTAAGCAGAGTGTTTATCTTTTGTTTTGCAGAGTTCATCCACAGCATCTACAAGTTTGGTTGGTGTACACCTGATGCAATACAAGATGTGTATCTCCGCAAAACTGCCAACATATCTCTAACAGATTGGCAATCTACACAAGCTAATTACATTTATGTAAGTTTTTGAGGGTTTTAAAAGTAGGTAGGGTAATGTTCCACAAGTCGTACGTACAGGAACACAACCGTAGTATTTTGGGTAACTTAAATAAACATTTTTGCATCCCATTAGATGGCCGTTTTTATGAACAGGAGAGCAGACATTTATAAAGTACCAACGGATTAGGCACTGGTACGTCTGTCATAACCTCACACAATCACAGTATAACGCAAAATAGACAATAACATTCATATACATGCCATTTCTTTCAGTTACTGGAAGACGGAGATACAATAAACCATAGATTATCCTGCGTTGTGATGAAGACCTACGTGTCTAGAAACAATGTGTTGCGCTACAGTCGCCTCCCAATTTACTACTGCCAAGGAGACCTTTTCCTTGTTTGGCTGATGACGTTTCAACGAATCGACATGCATGAGTTTTATCTTCACCAAAAACTTAACATGGCAGCTAATTTCTACTTTAAATTCTACCACCCTACTCCAATATAATTTAATTACAAAATTAAAAAATATTTTTTTTTAAACTTTTTTAAAAATAAGCTTTCATAAAATGCACCTAAAAGAGAAAATAAACTTTGGAGTAAATAAAAACAAAAAAGACTAGTTTAAATAAAGGCTTGTCGCGTGGGTATAGTTTTTTTTTGCCTTTAAATATATTTTATTATTCGTTTTTATTTACTCCAAAGTTTATTTTCTTTTTTTAAGTGCATTTTATGAAAGCTTATTGTTAAAAAGGTTTTTTAAATTAATTTTTAATGTTTTAGTTCTGTCGTAATTATTTCTGATAACGCATCATTATCTCAATACTTTTTTCGTATCCGTGCTATTAGTCGTTGAGGACTTCCCTCGTGAGCAGATGATCTTGGCTACAGAAAGAGGCCATGACAGAAATCATGTTTACCATCAAATATGAACGCGTATACAAATTTTCGTATCAGCTCTAATAAAGAAAGAAAGAAAAAATATTTATTTGACGTCAGCTATTATAGCACACATACAATAATATAAAAAGATACAAATTAAGGAGGAAAACATAATAATTATGTAATAACAGTTGAAGACTTCCCTCGTAAAAAGATGTCTTAGCTGTAGGATGAGGTCATGACAGCCAACCCATCAAATATAAACGCGTCTACAAATTTTCGTATTCGTGATATTTAACGTTGAGGACTTTCCTCATGAGAGGACTATACTGGCTGCAGGATGGGGTCTTGGTAGATATCATGTTTATCCATCAAATATGAACGTGTCTCTAAATTATCGCATTCGTGCCGTTGAGGAGCTCCCTCGTGAGAAGATAACCCTGGCTTTAGGATCAGGTCGTGATATAAATCATATTTATCCATCAAATATGAAAGCGTCTAAAAACTTTCGTATCCGGGCCGTAAACTGTTAAGGAGTTCCCTTTTGCGGAGATGATCCTGGCTGCAGGATGAGGTCATGTTAAAAATCATGTTGTCTCTCAAAATTGAACGCGTATACAAAGTTTCAAATTCAAATTCTAAATTTTATTTCAGACCTATTGATCCATAAATTGTTAGTATGAACTATCCTATATTAGTTAAGGCGCTGTACTTAGTCAAAATAGGCTTCACAAAACAGTTTTTTAGCCAAATGTATACATTTTAGAGCAGCTAAAAAAATATATGTTAATCTTGATCATATTTATGGGTGGACCATTGTGTTCAAAACACGTTTTCGGTCAATTTTCTCTATAAAAAAAAACATAAAATAACCATTTAAATTGAAATTGTAGCAATTGTAACTGTATTATTTATAAACAAATCTTGATAATATTAATAACAGTGAGTAATATATAATAATAAAGGGAACTGTTGTTTTTATTTATTCTTTTTATTTATCACTTTTGTTTATTTAAATATTTATTCATTATTTTCTTCTAAACTGCTGCGCAGTAATAGTGACGTCTCATTTACTCCCATACAAATAGGCAGTGTGCGCGATTTTGGTGTTGACAGCGCCTTAATAACAAATAACAAACAATATCAATAACTTAACATACACTAATTGGCTTCATGAACATGTGCACGCACCATGTCTGCCAGAAAAAAAAAGAATCAGGTTCCGAAATGCTTATTATAATGAACTCAAGTTATCATAATATTTCCGTGTCACTAGCAATTTTATGGATTTATATCTGAAAATAAATTATTATTATTATTATTAATCCATTTATTTCAGATTATTAAAATCCATAAAATACATATTAAAATAAATTTGCACAATAATAACACAAATACAATTACATAAAACTAAATTAAAATCAATTAGAATACAATGTCATAATTATAATACAAAATAATTAAATAATTTACAAGCAAATCAAAATAACATTAAAATTAAAACAAATTTGTGTTAGTAGGTATTGGACATAAACAATGAATTGTGTCAGTGAGCGCCCAAAACAATGCGCATCCATTTATTTTGGATAGGGCAATCCGTACGAGATACAATCATCTTCAGAATGCCGTTGCTACTGCCTCGCACACGTAGCGACAAGGAAGCTACCCTCTTGCGCACAATCGCGTGGAAGCCGTCCGTACGCGCCTCCGCAAACATACCAGACGCACTACAATAGCGAGGCAGCCGCACAAGCATCCTGAAAATGTTGTTATATTGGACACGCAGAGCATTAGCAGCCCGCTGAGTGTAATTTACCCACAAACTGCTCGAGTAAAAAGACTGGCAATAAGCCTTGAAAAGAGTTATCTTAACTTCCCTCGAGCAGCGAGCAAACCTACGCGCAACCATGTTCCCCCTGACTGCTAACGCTCTGCGCTCCCTCTCAATGTCAGCGTCATCTTGCAATTCGTCTGTCACAATGTGCCCCAGATACCTAAAACTACTCACCACTGCCAGAGCTGCGCCATTAAGCATAATAGGCGGAACATGAGGTGGACCACGTTTTCCACTCTTAAAAACAAGAACTTCACTCTTTTTACAGTTATATTTTAGTCCATGTTCCGCCGCATACGCCTCACAGATTGCCACAAGTTTACGGACTGCCCTCACCGATGGGCCCAGCAGTACCATGTCGTCTGCATAGCTGATATTATTGACGCTAACTCCATCCACGAAACAACCCACATGAGTACTGCTGAGCTCACCAATGAGGTCATTAACATATAGGTTGAACAACAGAGGAGAAGTAATGCCCCCCTGCCTCACGCCACACTCCATGCCATATTCCTGGGACAGAGCCCCAGCCCAACGTACCTGGTTTCGCTGGCACCGATACCAATGCCTTAACACTGAGACAACCTCTGCCGGCACACCAGCGCTCTCCAGCTTCATCCACAGTCTATCGTACAAAACAGTGTCGAAGGCTCTGGATAAATCTAGAAAGCACGCGTATACCGGCGTACTCCTCTCAGTGTAATACCTGACAGCCTGCTTAACACACAAGATAGCACTTTCCGTAGACAGTCCACTTCTAAAGCCGAATTGGGCATCGTGTAAGTCGACGTAAGTTCTAAGGGTGTCATTAAGCAAGCTGTCAAATACCTTGGCTATTACCGTAGCCAGCGATATAGGCCGATAGTTGCTCCCATCTGACAGATCCCCGGTCCTATTCTTTACAACCGGAACAACGATCGTTCTGGTAAGTTCATCCGGCAAATAACCATGACACAAACAGAGATTGTAAAACATGGAGAGTACGCGCGGCAGGTGAACTCCTGCATTTCTTAGATGCTCAATGCTGAGACTGTCATAGCCGGGAGACTTACCTCGCTGCATGCTGTGAATAACTCGTTGCACACGTTTTGCCGTAAATCTCACAACTCGCTTCTGAGTAACAGTCTCAGCACCATTACATCCAAGAGTTGAGGGACGTCTCTGTTCCGTAGAATCAAAATGCGGCGTTATCCTAAATTGGTCTTTAAAGAGATCAGCGATTACGTCGTGATCACTGACCCCATCCACACTCACAGGAAAGCCAGGCCTAACGTTCATTTTCCCCGTTTGCTTCCAAAACAACTTAAAATCTTTGTCAGTGTGACGTGAGGCCAGGATGTCCATCTTTATCTGATCCTGCCTATCCTGACACCACTTTAACTGTTTTTTAAACGCTGTTCTACTATCGCACATATCGAAGTACACGTGACCCCTATTAGGCTTACCAGCTTGAACCCATAACAAAAATTTCAGTCTGGCTTCCCTGTGGTAACCAGCCACGTGTTTATTCCACCCTGCTATATATCCACCTCTCCTCTGCGTTCCCCCGCGCTCATAAGAAGCAATGGCAGCATCTGACAGGATAGATACTAGGTTGACATACATATCTTTTAACGAGGTCCTATGGGCATCATTATAACAATAACCGTCGCAGCAGTGTGAAAATTCTTCAGGAAAATCGATTTCCCGAAGCTGAGAGTGACACTGACCATGATACAACCCAATTTGATCTGCCGTTCGCTCCCCCCATATGATTTTATTGGTCGAAGTAAGGACAGCCTCCTTTTCACAAATTAGCCTACCCAAATGACATTCAACAAAAAGTGGGAAATGGTCAGACCACTGCACATTGTAATCTACCCAAACACGGTTAACAGACGGCAACGCGGCCTTTGTTACGACACAGTGGTCCAACCATCTCGCACACCCATGCGCCTCACTGACAAAAGTAAATGTATCAGAGTTACCACCTAGCATATTTACATCTACACATGTCCAATCTCGCTCAGTACAAAAATCAAACAATTCGTTCCAAAACAGTTCTTTTGGATGCGCATTGTAGTCGCCTAAAATGTAAATAGCCTCCGTATCACGATTGTCTTCCACTATTGAATTAATATTACTAAGACAATGGGTAAATTCAGGTAAGTTAACTACACAATCAGTCGGCATATAAACGCAAAATATTATCATAGTTTTGTTACATACCCGAACTTTCACTGCGGTTATACGCACATCATCACAATGTAACACTTTTACAGACTGAAACACACTTTTCCTCCATAATATGGCAACCCCTCCGTAGGGCCTCCCTCGCAAGAGGCCTGAAGAGGTGTCCACAGCCGAAGTCCCTGTTCCTCCAAAGTCATCGTGTATCGCATTTAGTAATGGCAAATCATGCGGTAACAACCACGTCTCTTGTAGTGCTACGATATCACCCATTTGACACAGACTTCTTACACCATCAATGGAACGCTTCAACGATTTACAATTAAAGGAGATAAACTTACACGATTGCTCCTGCCTTAAGCCAACAGAACAGGGCACACTTTCACAATTGTAATTTGCTAACTTATTTGTATTAATCATAACTTGGTTTAACGGTTTCATTTTTCAGAGTATCCACTTTGTCTTTGTTACGCCGATCAAAGTTTATAAAACGACGAAAAGCTATCCCTTCAGGCCAGAAATTGGATTCCATAAACATTTCCAGCTTATACTGCGGAACAAAAACTTTGTAAGCATCATAACCTTTTGCCATCTTCATATCCATTTTTTCCAACTTAACAATAACATTACATTTATCTCTAATGTAATTTACTATGTCACATACGGTCACTTCCTTCGCCACATTATAAATATACATCGGAGTTTGAATATCAGCCGCTTTGAACTTTACTCCAGGGTCCATCACAGCTTTCCCTCTGTTTCCAATAAAGCGATTCCTATGTCTCCTTTTTTGAACCTTGATCCATCCTTCATCATTTGGCTCAGGTTTCCATTGTCCATCGCGTACAATATCAACAAAAAGTTTTTGATTTTGTGAGACGACATGCTGTTCATTCGGAACGTTCGTATGTCCCAACAGCTGTGTTGATACCCGAGGCGCTTGCGTCGTCGGCGCGCGCTCGGCTATGTTCGTGTCTGATCGACACGGCAGCGCCAGCTGATTGGCCAATTCGCTCGCTTCAAGTGTCGCTTCGACTCCGCAGCTTTGTTCCGCGCGTACTGGTAGAAGTGTTTTACACGTACCCCCCTTATTTGATGAATCCGCTGAAGGGGAATTGCACTTCTTATCCTGTTCCACACAAATGGGTGGCAATCCAACAGGACCACTGTTGACATCTTCAAAGCTATCAGGTCCAGAAGCGCCTCGTTTTGTGTTCACATTACACGGAAAATAGTTAACTATTGACGTGTTTTTTAACGACTCAAGATCCAATTTTATCTGATCCAACTGGTTAACGGTGGCATACTGTTCCTTAATTTGGTTAATTTCGCTCTGCATCTTTAACAATTCTTTTAATAGTCTTGTAACATCGACATGGTCGAACAGAACAGGTGGAAGTTTCTGCAGGTCTCGAGCCACAAAGATGGGAATTTCCTCTGGGTCAGTTTCTTTCAATAAACAGATTATATCATCAATGTTACGGAGCGTTTTACCGTCCCTCTTCCTTATTTTCTTCCGCTTAGTCGTCGATATGGAATTGAAAAGTAGATCTTTAGCATTTTCAATATCCAATTCAGAAAAAGCACTTAAACATATACGGCTAATGCTTTCTTCGTCCATGACGTCTATCTTATTGCATATAAAAGCAAGCACCTCGCTTATAACAACATTGCACGAGTTACACTTTATCACTTTCGAAGCCATTTTCAAGGACACGGCACAACCGATCGGTAGGCGTGCGCGTCGCGACTGATAAATAACTTTAAATTAATAATAAAAAAATAGTGTACAGTTGTTTAATTCAATACTTAAGAAAAATCTGATTCGGTTTTAATTTGCAATTTCGAAAATTACGAAGCTATAGTGAATATTAATTAATTCAACTACTTATATTATAAATGGGTACATAAGGAAAGTATTTTTTATTTTTTAAATATCGTGTACAGTAAAAAAAAAATATCCGGCCAGGCTCCACCTGCGGCTGGAAAGCCTCAGATTATCATCAAGTTCTTGTCCTTGTACCATTCCATTAGGGGGCGGCACAACACATTTTCTGTTGCCATTCTCCCCTGCCAGACGTCACGGCATCATTTACTCCTTTCTTTTTTCGTATCATTCCTCACACAATCCATTCATCTTTTCTTTGGCCATCTTGTCACTCTCTCCATCCATCAACATTTATGTCCATCACTCTTTTAGTCAATTGCGTTTCATCGCTCCTACTCCTGCTCGATTACATGTCCAATTACAATTTTTCTGTCAGGCGCTACTTCCAAACCCATTGAACAGCGTTCGGTTATCTAATATACCCAAGAGATGGGTGCCCCCAACCGCTACCGGTTAACAAACATCCCCAATATTTACTCATTCCTTACTTTATTCTACACTTTATCCATTCTTCATTCACACCAGACATCCACCTCAATATTCTCATATCCCACAATCACACAATATGCAAACATATGCATGCGTGCATGCTTTTCTCTACAAGCAATCATTTTTCCTCCATCTTCTTCACAGCCCAGCATTCCGATCCATAAAGTACCTACGGCAGGTCTAATCACGGACTTGTATATTTTCCCCTATAACTTGAGGGACAAAACCTCAGATGATGATGATAATGGTGCTTACAGCTTACTTCCTGATAATCTATAAAGTAGTAGTAATTTAATAATATCTGTATCATTAGTCTTCAACATACCTATTCAAGAAATACGCCCAAGTGCACATCACGTCACGCATAGCACAGCCGCCGTTGTTGTGATGAATGCGAATGCACAACAATTATGTTATTGGCCGCAAAATTAGGTGTGTTTTTCATAGTATTTGTCGTAAAAAACTATTATGTTATATTTGCACTTGTAACCGAAAATATATCATGTCTTGAAAACTAATTGGCGTATTTATTTATGTAACCCTAATGTTTTCTTCATGCTTATTGCGTCTTTGGGAAATATACTAGACATTGACTTTGAAAACATCTGCAGCATTTTTTTAAAGAGTAACCTATTGGAGTTTTTTCATATCGTATAGTTTTGTTATATTCTATTTTATTATATACAAAAAACGGGCCAAGTGCGAATCGGATTCGCATACAAACGGCTCCGTAGTACCAACTAATATAATAACAATATTTTTAACGATCAGTGTCAACACACTTTACACTCAACAGCAAAACTAATTTTGTTTTGCATAGTACATAAATGTTAATTAAAAACAAAGTTAGTCCTGAAGTTATACGAAACAGTTTCATATCTCAAAAACTTAATATCAAACCTTATTCAAACGAATTATCGTTGAAAGTTCTTTTTAAAATCTACAAACCCATATTTAAAATTTTCCCCCTCTTACTTTAAAAGTTACATGTATTAATAATAATAATAATGTTATGTAGTTATCAAACTATTTTGATAACTGCGAAGACCTCACCGATGTTCACTCAATCCTGTATTGTGTGCGGCTGTAGCGGCATGTCGTGTAGCTCATGTCAAATTTCCTTCTGACAGAGCTACACGACCAAAACCAGCCGTACCGGCATGGCAGTACAGGATTGAGCAACGTATTGGTGGGGCCAGAGCACTCATCGGCAAACTGGTCTGCTTCAGGGAGGGCAATACTCGCCCTAGAGTGATGCGTTTTGTGAGGCAGGCGTTCTCGGGGACTGATATCAGTCCTCGAGACTACATGTCCCGTGTCACAGAACGCATCGACTTCCTGAAGCAGAAAGTGTATGCATGGGCAAACCGTATTCGTAGGTATAAGCGGCGGGTGGACCGATACACTCAGAATCGCACATTCCAAAAAGATGAAAGGTGGGTTTATAGGGCTTGGGAGCGACCGGACCAAGGTGTGGCTGACACGCACCTGCCGGATGATGATGCAATGTGTTCGTTCTGGCACAGCATCTGGTCGGTGCCTGTCAGCCATGCCGAGGGTGAATGGACTCGGGTGATTGAGCGAGCGTGCGATCCAATATCAGAAATGGGGGCAATTACTATCAGCCCCCAAGACGTAGCTCGTGCAGTCCGTCCGTTGCCTAACTGGAAATCTCCAGGGCCGGATGGGCTGCACAACTTCTGGATAAAATGGTTCACAAGGTCGCACGCTCGCCTGGCGACCCTGTTCCAGTCAGCCTTAATCCTAGAATGCAATTTGTATTAATCTAAGTAATGCGGCATAGGTACATAGTTTAGCTTATTGCATCAAATACTGTGTGTAGTTGTGTACGTAATCTAATATGTCAGTTATCACTAACCTCTTCTTCTGATCTCTAATTTTCACCTCTTTTTTTCTTTGTTTGTTCCATTTTTTTTAAATTGAATGCACACACGATCTCACCTCAAAGAATACTGTGCCCAAAGAACTGTGTTGTGCCTTCACTTGTATTATATTATTACTCTTGAAGTGAAACCGGACATTTAGTTTACTATAATTATGATGTAACAAACATTTCGATAACATTACTCGAATAACGCGCGCCGCCGCCGCCCAGTTCACTCGGTACTCGGTACGCGCTAGCTCGATAGTTGTTCCAAAACAGAATAATTGGATTGATGCATTCAAAAAAATACAAGACGGAATATTTAGATACCTCAAAATAACAAAACTTTATATTTTACCACTACAAATAACAATTTATAAAATAGTTTTTCTTTAAATTACGTAACAACATTTTGTGAAAAGGAACGGTGCAGAGAACGCTGAACGAATGAATGAATAGTTTAAATATTTTGTTGCCTATAATCTGTGCAAAATGTTTAGACTAGGGACTATCTTTGGTACTAAGTAGTCCTTTGTTGGTCCACGATTTGTAATACGAAACGTTAGTGTGTGAGACTGCACAAACAGACTCACGATGTCCGCGATTACGCGGAGCCCTAATCAAATAATATTTGTTCAATTGACAAAGGAAAAACAACTATTAGATACACTTACCATCACGTTGGTACCGGTGATGTGACGTATTCCCTGGTCACGTCGTATCTGAGTGGGGTGTAAGTGTAAATGCTTGTGTTGTGTTTGTAAGGTCATGTAGATTCGACAGTAACCAAAGGGCGCCCCACAGCGCGTACCGACGTCTCCCTGGACAAACCTTCTGATCACACACGTGGCACTTTTCACCAATGTCCAACTGAATTTTATCCCGGTTTGCTAACCCAATCGGGGATGTACCATAGTCCAGCACTGAATTTAGGAATTTACCGGCGTTCAAATGACACAAAAAGGCCGTCTACATAACCAACAAATTACTCGCGGTCAAGACCCAAAGTGGCGAGATCTCTCAATTTTCTCTCAATTATCAACAAAATATCAAACACCGATCACGATGGCATCGGATTAACGTTAACTCATAGTTTCAATCAATAATTACACGAAACAACGTGCATCAAAAAAAAAAGACAATGGAACCAAATTTCTTTCCAAACCAATATTGCACTGACAAGCAAACGCCATCGCACAGACAACTGAAACGACATCATCTGTCAAACGTCAAAAAGGTGCGTTCAGAAACTTGGTGGATGAAACATCTACCCCCCCCGGACGGGCCGTCCCGTCCGCTAATCAATTGGCAGTCTTGACAAGGTTGCGACCGCTCTCCTCATAACCGATCCATCCACTAAAACCTCAGCAAAACGAGGTACCCCGTCGGTGCCAGCCACCAAATTGAGAATGCGCCCCCGGCGCCAATACAGAGGCTTAAGGTTGGCATCCTTAATAAGGACGAGGTCTCCTATCTTGGGCGGATGAGTTTTATCAGTCCACTTGACGCGCTGCTGGAGGATGTGCAGATACTCTAAGCTCCAACGCTTCCAAAAGCTCTGAGTGAGCTGTTGCACCAACTGAAACCGCGATAGCCGATTTTGGCTCACATCAACAAAAGGGTACTCAGGCAGAGCGACAAGTGGCTGTCCAATCAAGAAATGGCCCGGGGTTAGAGCCTCCAAATCGTTAGGGTCCGAAGAGAGCGAGCACAATGGACGTGAATTTAGTACCGCTTCAATGCGACAAAATACCGTAGCTAATTCCTCAAAGGTGAGAACGGTGTCTCCCAACAATCTCCGCCAGAGTCCCTTTGCTGCTTTCACCGCGGCCTCAAAAATACCCCCCCAATGGGGGCAGGCTGGCGGGTCAAACAACCAAGTGACCCCTCGACGGGCCAATTTGTTACCAATGTCAACCTGGCTCTCATTAAGAAAGTCATACACTTCCTTCAAATAGTTACTTGTACCCTTGTAGTAAGTTGGTACCGCAATCAGACCTGATCAGAGAAGGTAACCCACGGCGAGACGTAAATCTATCCAAAGTTGCCACAAAGGCCTCCGTCGAGAGGGAGGATACCAGCTCCAAGTGCACTGCCTTAGTTGACAGGCAGACAAATACGCACAAATAAGCCTTGACAATTTTACTATTGCGAAGGGTAGACGTCTTTATCGAAAAGGGACCAGCAAAGTCCGTTCCTACGCCTGCAAAGGGCCTCGCCTCATTGACACGATCAGCAGGCAAGTCTCCCATCTGGGGCTGCATCGTTGGGGCCTTAGTCCGATAGCACGGTATGCAACGGAAGACGATGCTACGAATGGTACGACGAGCCGACAAAATCCAAAACTCTCGCTGCAGAATGGCCAACAGCGCATTGCAACCGGCGTGCGAGTTCTTAATGTGACGATCAGTCACCAAGAATTTAATCAAATGGCCCGCCTTGGGCAACAAAAGGGGGTGACGGACCCCATAAGGAAGGCTAGAGTGCCTCAACCGTCCTCCAACACGCAAAAGACCCGTTTCATCCAAAAAGGGGTTCAACTTACTAACGGCTCCCGACAACTTAACTCTACCGGACTTCAAGGTCTCGATCTCCTTCTCAAAGTGTACGGCCTGCACAGAGCGAACCCACAGGAGGAGTGACTCCTGTCGCTCTTAAGGAGAGAGAACCGGTGACAGGCGCTTGTCCCCTGGATTCCTAGCATTGTGACCAAAACGCCTGATCCACGAGGTAACGTTCAACAATTTGTCGAGGGAGCTGTATCGATTCAACAAAATATCAGGATCAAACGGAGGGTCCTTCGTCCCAACAGCGAGCACCTTAAGCCCGGGCAAAGGATCCGACAGCAAAACTGGCGTTCGAGGCCAATCATCCTCGGGGCGAGTCAGCCAATCCGGTCCCCACCAAAGGGGGTGCACAATCAGGCGGGGGGCCATACACCCACGTGAGGCTACGTCGCCGGGGTTCAAGTCTCCAGGCACGTGCCTCCAAATCAAAGGCGTTTCGGAATTTTGTATCTGTGACACTCGGTTCGCAACAAAGACCTCCAAGGAGTGGACGGACGTCTTCAACCAACACAAAACAATTTGACTGTCCGTCCAGGCGTAAGAATTCCGAATGTTCACAGATCCACCTAAAGTTTGAGCAACGTGATTCAAGAGACGCACAAGAAGCGCCGCCCCTGACAACTCTAGCTTAGGGATGGTCAATGCCGTCCGGAGGGGGGCCACCTTGCTCTTGGCCATGATCAATAACAACTTCACCTGGCCTGTCGCGCTGACGGTGCGCAGATAAACAACAGCTGCAAAACCGTGCGAAGATGCGTCACAAAACCCATGAAGGGTAGCAGTATAGTTCCCAGGGGGGAGGATAGCGCGTGGTAACGCGACCTCGTTGACCGCAGGAAGTGCGGATACAAATTGGAGCCAATCTTCCAAAAGGGTTTCCCGAAGTGGCTCATCCCAACCAAGTTCCGCGGTCCAAAGGCGCTGGAGAAAACATTTCGCCCAAAACAATACCGGGCATATCCAACCATTCGGGTCAAAGGTTCTCGCGACAGTAGACAATACCAGTCGTTTAGTCCAAGTGTGTGGTGACTCCAAATCGACATCATACGTAAAGGTGTCTTGGACTGGTCGGTACTGAACGCCGAGAACGGCCAACATAGCAGGGTTGTCAGCATTTTCAAACAAATGAGGATCCTGCTTATGATCCTCTTCCACATCTTCCAACAGTGCTGGCGAGTTGGACACCCACTTACGCAACTCATAGCCAGCGGAATCCAAAATTTGAACCAACTCGTCACGCAACAGGATAGCTTCCTCAACCGTGGAAGCCCCAGTGCAGACGTCATCAACATACAAGTCCGTTTTCAAGATGGCGGACGCCCGAGGGAACTTCAAGCGTTCTTGGTCCGCGAGCTCCCAAAGCGAACGAATAGCAACAAAAGGGCTCGATCGAAGGCCGTACGTATTCGTGTTGAGCTCATAAACAATCATGGGGTCCAGGGGATTCTCTCGCCACAGGATCAACTGATAACGTCTGTCATCCCGGTGAATAACCGTTTGCCGGAACATCATTTTGATGTCAGCCACAAAGGCTATTTGATGACGACGAAAAGACGTGATGACATCACAAAGGTCCCTCAACAATTTGGGGCCGGAGTGCAAGCAATCATTCAAAGAGACACCAGAGGAAGTCCGCGCAGACCCATCAAATACTGTGCGCAGCTTACCGGTGGATGCCTTGAGGACCGCGTGATGCGGCAGAAAGTAATGCTCAACAGAGCGCCAATCCAAATTTGACACCGACATGTGTCCCAAGTCTGCGTACTCACGCATGAAATCTAAATATTTCTGCCGCAGCACCGGATCTCTGGCCATACGGCGCTCCATCGCCAACAATCTCTTCTCGGCCATAGGTCTGGACTCGCCGAGAGGTGGTCGAACTGCAACAAAAGGCAACCGTGTTACGAACCGACCGGAACGGAGTCGACCTGTGTTGTTCCGATAGAACAACTCGCACTCCTCATGTTCCGGGTTCAAGCGGGCCACTTGCGGTGGCTCCTCAACCTCCCAAAACTTCTGAACAGCGTCAGAGAGAGCGGAGCCACACGCCAACGCAAAATCAGGCTCAGGTGGAGGGGGAGCCTTCAACACTGGGCCCATCACCGCAAAGCCAAAGATGGTCGAGACAGCCACCAAACCGTTCGGCTGCAAGACTTTCATATTACCCAACAATATTCTCCCTAGTACATCGGAACCCAATATCAAATGAGTTGTATTAGGGGAATCAAACCGGCGGTCAGCCAAATCCAGGCCTGACGTCAACCGGACAATATCAGGCGACAGCTGACGTTGGGGGTGACAGCCCAAAATACTCGTCAGAACAATAGCCGAAGGAAAAAACTTAGGGTCCAAACAACTCACAGGAGTGAGCCCAAATAATAAGGTTTGTCCCTCAACAGTCGGGATAGGTGTTTCGCCTATTCCATTAATCGTGCCTGAAAAGGCACGGACATCCAGGCTCACCCGACCCGCTAACCAAGACGACAAAAGGCAACCCTGGGCTCCCGTGTCCAAAATGGCACGGACCACAACAGAGTCCCCCGTGGGTCCCCAGACCCTGACCGATGCCGTTGGCAACAAAACCGTGTCGATCTGGGGAGGTACGTTAGCGGGACAGGCGCCAATTTCCTAGCAATGCCTGGGCGGCGACCGATCGCCGCATCCAGGCTGGGGTCTATCCCGGTGAGGATAGTAATCAAACTCCTCATCCGCGCGATGTCTTGAGCCGCGCGCCATCGTTGGAGGGGCATATCCCACTTGACGCCTGAGTGGCGGGGGCCGCGTCGCCAAACGGGGACGTTCCGCCAACGGAGGGGAGGGAAGGCGGTGCTGGTCTGGACAATGTCGCCTACCAGCAGCTGCATAGTCGCCTTCACGAGGGGAGGTCAATCGGCGGTCGCGCGGCTCCCGATCAACTGGCGCGGGGGGTGGAGTACGGCGGTCAAAGTTGCGGGCCCCTCCTCGATTCTGAACCGGCGAGCGAGGAGCCCGGTGCTCATCTCCATTATACCCCCCCCTGCGCGAACCCCCATCAGAGGCTGGTCTGTCAGAGCGGTTCGCGTTGGTGCACAAAACTTCCAGATGTGAGCCCCTACAAATTGAACAAGGGCGGGGGTTGGGGCAATCCCGATGAAAATGATTCCCCAAACAAGAAAAGCACAGGCGGCGTGCATTGGCAACTCGGCGGCGGGCACTCACGTGCAACTCCAAGAAGGCCGCGCAAGTGACTACGGCATGTCCCGTGGCCTTACAATAGCCGCAAGCAAGATTACTCTGGGTGCCACCAAAACGGGGGGCAGGGCGGCTATCACCAGGCCCGACAGTCCTAGTCCGTCCCTGGGCCCTCGGCCGAGAGGGCGGTTGGCTTGACCCCGTGGCACCACGAGCGTTGTCGAGGAAACGACACTCATCCTCCAAAAATTTGACGAGGTCCTCATGGGGGGAAGATGGGTGGCACTATCCCCACCATACTTCTGCTCAAAACGGGACCTCAAATCTGACGGAAGTCGCTGCAACACCAAGTGCACCAAAAGATAGGACCAATAGTCCACCGGCAACTCCAATGGTTTTAAGGCGTTGGTTGCTGCCAGCAATGGATTCAAAAGCACGCAACGCTGACATTCTGGTGATGGCCGGCAACCCCAAGATCTGGTCAATATGGACATCAGCCAGGCAACGTTTGTTCTGGTACCGTCGGGATAGAAGCTCCAGAGCAGTGGGATAGGCCGAGTCGGTCACCGGCAAGTGCTGCACCAAGGCTCGAGCCTCACCTCCTAGGGCTGACAACAAATAAGCCAACTTCTGGGCCGGTCGGAGGTCAAAGCGCGAATCAACCAAACTGTCAAATAGGTTCCTGAAGCTTAACCAATGGTCCAAGTGACCGTCAAAATGTGGCAGCTCCAGGGTAGGCAGTCTACCCAAAAGTCCAGGGCCTGCAACAACAGAGGTCTCTGTTTTGACCTGGGCAGGGTCCCGACTCTTCAAAATTTCCCTGGCGCGCATACTTATTATGTCACCCAGGTTGAACATCTGGTCATAATCCGCAACATCCTTATCACGGGCTGCTTGACCCAATGTTTCCAGGTCCAAGTCCAAAATCACTTCATTGAAGCGAGCAAACAAAGTGTCAACCGCACTCAATCTCGCATTCAACTGCTCATACCGGGCAAGTGTGGCCTCTTCCAGGTCTAGACGCTCAGCGGTTGCAGCAGCAGAGGCAAACCATCTTAGCTGTGAGGTCAATCCACCAATGGCTTGGTTTACAGCTTTCAATGAAGCCATTGGGACAAATATCAAATAAACAAATTAAATTCAATTATATAATCAACAGGAACAATTTTCCCGGACCCAACTACAATTTAAACCAAATAATAAAACTTAGTTTGAATTATTACAAGTTCAAATCCGACCCTGTACAAGCAATACCTTGTTTATACAATAGCAAATTAAAGTACAAACCACAAGGAACACTACATATCATAATATATTATGTCAAACAATCTATATTAACTATGTTTAATTTGAGTCAGGCTGACAGGCCACAAATCAGACTTCTCAATACTTTTAACTCGACAATAAGTGGTGAATTTAACAATTAAACCACGCTCTGCTACCAGTTGTGTGAGACTGCACAAACAGACTCACGATGTCCGCGATTACGCGGAGCCCTAATCAAATAATATTTGTTCAATTGACAAAGGAAAAACAACTATTAGATACACTTACCATCACGTTGGTACCGGTGATGTGACGTATTCCCTGGTCACGTCGTATCTGAGTGGGGTGTAAGTGTAAATGCTTGTGTTGTGTTTGTAAGGTCATGTAGATTCGACAGTAACCAAAGGGCGCCCCACAGCGCGTACCGACGTCTCCCTGGACAAACCTTCTGATCACACACGTGGCACTTTTCACCAATGTCCAACTGAATTTTATCCCGGTTTGCTAACCCAATCGGGGATGTACCATAGTCCAGCACTGAATTTAGGAATTTACCGGCGTTCAAATGACACAAAAAGGCCGTCTACATAACCAACAAATTACTCGCGGTCAAGACCCAAAGTGGCGAGATCTCTCAATTTTCTCTCAATTATCAACAAAATATCAAACACCGATCACGATGGCATCGGATTAACGTTAACTCAAAGTTTCAATCAATAATTACACGAAACAACGTGCATCAAAAAAAAAAGACAATGGAACCAAATTTCTTTCCAAACCAATATTGCACTGACAAGCAAACGTCATCGCACAGACAACTGAAACGACATCATCTGTCAAACGTCAAAAAGGTGCGTTCAGAAACTTGGTGGATGAACCAGTTAGTACCGTAACAATCCCAGACCTTTTAGTCCTGGTTAAACCTGGTACTTAATGGAAGTTTTATAATAAGACGGTAAGAAACTAACGCAACACACGCAACGTTGTCGGCGTCGTATTGAAAGGCGACTTTATATTTTTCATAATTTGTCTTCAATATTGTGTAGCGGTTTATGGAAAACACCTAATCTCCAAAGAACTGTAAGTAATCTGTAACTGTGAGAAAAATGGCTGTGATATACAGACGGCCAGGACGAATCTGTACGTAGGAGATTTCCGCATACTAAATATGCAATTCCTGAAAATTTGGATATTATACTAGATTTTTTTAGTTATTTTCCTGGTTTTATGAATCATCTAGCGATTAAAAAATATACTCAGAATTTAAAATTTCAATAATTTTTCCTTTTGCCAAATAAAGTACCTAATTAAGTTTCGAAGTAAAAATCACTGAATTTATTATCTAGGCTTATGGTTAAAAACTAACGCATCGGTGTTGTTAGAATTTCAACCCTTAAGGGGGTGAAAAGGTTGGTGAAAATATAAACTAACTGGCTGATTGATCCATCAACGCACAGACGAAACCGCTGGGTATAGAAGCATAAATTTTTGCCCAAACCTTCCTTGAATGACGTAAGTGTGCACGAAGGGATTTTTCAAAATCAGGGGTTAAAACGAGGGTTAATAGTTTGTATGAAACTTGATCAATTTTGAAGTTAGAAATGTATAAAACTATATATGAGCTCATCGTTCAAAACAAAAGTTTACTGTATCAAAAACTTACTTTAGGGCGGCTAAATGAGAGACCTTTTCATAATTTTATCAGTATTTTGTCAAGTATCAGATCATTTCAGTCTTTGGAATAAAAAACAACACCTTTCAGAACACTTTTAACCAAGAAATTTTAATCCAAGAAGTTTTCTACTGGCCTCTCAATTTATATTGACAGGCCAGTAGAGAACTTCTATCGGAAATAAAAGATTGTGTAGCACTAGGTCGCGCCTTATAAAATTACGGTTTACCAAAACCATGTAGGCATATCTACGATTGTAGAAAGTGAGTTATGAGTACATGTAAATGAAATTAACTACGATGTATATGATACCTTACAAAAAAACTACCTTAAAAAAATACAAAAACACACTAAGAGGGGAACTATGAGATTATTTCAAGTATTCTCAAAGTAAACATTTCTTTTGGGATGATCCAGGTGGGACTGGTACAACCCATCTCATTAATTTATTCTCAGCCACTACGTTATTAGAAAGAGGTAGGACAGCGCTCTCTGCCTTGAAATGGTCCAACACCAATGTGCAACATAATTATCTAAACAAAGCAATCTTGTCGAAGTATTTCGTCAAGCTAAAATGTTAGTCTGGAATGAAAGCTCTATGGCACAAAAAAAATGTTTAGAAGCTTTAAATAGGCCCAACACTAGGAACCTACCGCATAGATGCGGTAGTAAATTATACAAACGAAGCAGTCCTTTATCCTGTTGAGTTTCTGAATACCATTGATCCAGCAGGTGACCCATATCTCGCTGCCTGTCGGCACACCTGTGATGTTTCCTCGGAATTTACTGCCACCGAAACTATGTAGGTAATAAGAAATAGTGTTCGTGTCGCGTATACCGTTGACTCCCTATGATCTGCCGTTTGAATTCAAGCGACTTCTGTTTCTCTGAAAGTTTGCTTGCCATGACAATAAATAAGTCACAAGGTCAAACTCTAAAATTCACGGGAAAATCTAAAATTCGACTTGCGGCAGGACTGTTTTTCACATGGGGCCCAGTTTTACATTGCGTCTTCTTGTGTGAGCTCACCTCGCAGTCTGGTTATTTAAGCTCCATCGACTAAAATGGTTATGATAAATGATAAATGATGTTTATTTTGCAAGTAGGGTTTTACAAACACTTTTACACGTCATTTTTTTTAAAACTAGATGGGGCCGGTGTTTCGTACCTGACTACTCTGAGAAGAAACAGCCGAAACAAACTCAGAGGTCATAGTCTCTTTTGAAGTCCAGACATAATCTTGCTCAATTCACATGAGGACTATGCAGATTAGTGTCTGAGATGGTCTTTTGAAGAAAGAACCACACAGATTTGAGTGGACCTGTCCAGTCATTGCAAGCATTTGTCAGTTATCGTGTAGCTCGACTTATAACTCAAGGAGCTCAACGAAACGACGAACAATACCAAAGAAAGGAGATTTGGGTAGGTCGCTTATAGTACTCAAACTGCCAGACAGTTGTATGAGTGTTGTCGATAAAGAAATATTGTCATAAACACTTTATGTTCGTGCATTTTATGCTTCTAGACTCAGCAGTTTCAGCTGTTCGTTGATCGATTAGTTAGTGAATCAAACAGTCCGCCATGATCTTGAGTGATTGGATCTATCCTTTACGATGTCTGATGTTGGCTACTATGAGGACGAAGTCGCGGGCTACAGCTAGTATTTTAGACTTCTAGTTTATTCAAAATGAAGTTTATTAAAACCTTTTTATTTCAACCAAACAAAAGAAAATAGGGACAGAAGGAAGAGAAAGATGTTACATAAATTCAAAAAAAAATCTGAAACAATACCCGGAATTACCGAATTAGAACCCTTTCCACAATATATTAAAAAAAAAAAACTGTCAGGCACCCGTGTCTGACGTGTCTCGAACGGTACAAATAATAGTCCGTGCACTGTGTCAAGCATTTTGTTTGGCACTTAGGTAGACAAACCTACCCGACCCATCTTGTTGTTTTTTATTTTTTTCTGTTGCGTGTTGGTGTGGGTGTGGGAAGGCCATCCCTAATCCGTTTTCTTCTTAGCGTGTCAGTAGCAATCTAAATTGAGTGGACCCAGAAATTTCGCTTCCTTCAGTTTTTGTAATGCCTTACGACAGGACAGATTCGACACGACATTAATGTCCCATTGTGAAGCAAATACCACTTTTATTTCATTATTGCACTACTTTAAAAAGGTTAAAAAAAACCGCCAAAGTACGTGTCGGGCCACGCATAATGTAGGATTCAGTAGTTGCCCCTCAACATATGCGGATTTGCCTCCGAACGATGATTTTTATTATAATAATAAAAAACAAACTTACATTTGCAGTTGAAAAACCTGTGCCCCCATACATGATGTTAAGGAAATATGTTATCCAAGTAGTAAGCTTGTAAAGCCTACTTAACTGTGATAGTTTTCCTTCTAACTTCGTTATACAGGGTGTAAAAGACCTCATCACGAAGCCGTCAACCAAGCATTCTGTACAACAAACTAAGCAACTTTACGCAAAAAATATTGCTGTGAAACGACTTTTTTTTTGGGGTGAAACATCATGTTTTGTGGTAGAACTCAATGTAACGCACTCAAAACATTGTGCTGATGGATGGATTGAATAGTACGGGGGTCGTGGAGTTATTTAAAGTAAAAATCTTACATTATAAAACTTTTATTAAAAAAAAAAAACTTGTCAAAAAGTTGGAACTTTGACCCCCAATATCTCCGTAACTAGAAGGTTGCAGGTATGGTGTAGAACAAAAAAATGATCGCAATGACGAGGATAACAAGTGCCTTTAGGCTTCGTTAAGAGGTGTTTTACACCCTTTACTTAGATACTACTACCACACACATCTAAACAACCGTTTAGCTGGTAAAGGGGGGGATACCTGAGCCTAACAAAAAATCGCTTATTAAATTATCCCTTAGAGGTTTACTAATGTTTTGCATAATTTAAAATGCAATATTTTTATAATCCATACTTGTATTTGCCATAATTTCATTAGAAATAACGCTTCAGTTACCATAATCGTGAAATTACATAAAGTCATTTTCACTAATTTCATTGGTCATAATCCAACAAGTGTCATAATAATTTTAATCCATTATTTGTTTTTTTTTCATTTTCAATAATGTCGTTTTCCATAACATTTATTCACCATAATATTTGAAAGCTCAGAACGGCCTTCATCAGAATCCATCTTGCAACGGGGGTATGTGGGTAGTCCAATCAGATTAATTTAAAATAAACGATTTTCTTATAACATTAAAATAACTCTACAATTGCGTAAATGATAATCACTAATATTCTGATCCACACTAATCACTTTATAATACACTATGATTAAGGCGATGGATAGTGATTCGTCGAAAACTTGGTGCGCTGGCGACCGCTCTCAAAGAACTGAATTCTAAGATGGCCGCCCCGCTACCACAGACTCGACGCTACGCTAGAGTGACGTTGACAACCTGTCACTCTTGACAATGACAAATGCTAATGTGCGCCGACACGGCCAGACTGACATACGACCGTCCTCGGGCGTTATTGTATTCCTGGAACAAACAATGTCTAATCACCAAGACATCTGCTCGTCCGTCCTGCTACATGCAGTACTTTACATGGATTTTCGATTGTAGCGTCAAACACAGAGTCGATCATATTAAGACATTGAAATGAACAGGTGCATCCCTTCAACCAGCCCGTAATGGATCTGGCCCGGACGACACTGCCCCCATCAACTTATCAATCAACAGCAACACATCTGGACCGGACGAGTGCATCCCTTCAACCAACTCTATTGGGTGTGGCCCGGACGACACTGTCCCTCCGACCAGGATAGACTATAAGGATATTACTTCTGGATTGGACGAGTGCATCCCTTCAACCAACCCCACTGGGTGTGGCCCGGACGACACTGCCCCCAGCAACTTATCAATCAACAGCAACACATCTGGACGGGACGAGTGCATCCCTTCAACCAACCCTATTGGGTGTGGCCCGGACGACACTGTCCCTTTGACCAGGATAGACTATAAAGATATTACTTCTGGATCAGACGAGTGCATCCCTTCAACCAACCCCACTGGATGTGGCCCGGACGACACCGCCCCCAGCAACTTATCAATCAACAGCAACACATCTGGACCGGACGAGTGCATCCCTTCAACTAACCCCACTGGGTGTGGTCCGGTCGACACTCTCCTTTCGGCCAGGCAATTCTGGGTTACACAGTGCTTACAATAACCAACAGACTCATTCAAGACATTCCTCCTCGATTACATGTCCAATTACAATTTTTCTGTCAGGTGCTACTTCCAAACCCATTGAACAGCGTTCGGTTATCTAATATACCCAAGGGGTGCGTGCCCCTAACCGCTACCGGTTAACAAAAATCCCCAATATGTACTCATTCCTTACTTTATTCTACACTTTATCCATTCATCATTCACACCACACATCCACCTCAATATTCTCGTATCCGCTACATGCAATCTTTTTTCATCCACCTTCTTCACAGCCCAGCATTCCGATCCATAAAGTACGGCAGGTCTAATCACGGACTTGTATATTTTCCCCTATAACTTGAGGGACAAAACCTCAGATGATGAGATAATTGTGCTTACGGTCTTGATAATCTATAAAGTAGTAGTAATTTTATAATATCTGTATCATTAGTCTTTAACATATCAAAAAATGCGCCCAAGTGCACATCACGTCACGCATAGCATAGCCGCCGTTGTTGTGATGAATGCGAATGCACAACAATTATGTTATTGGCCGCAAAATTAGGTGTGTTTTTCATAGTATTTGTCGTAAAAACTATGACTAATAAGTTATATTTGCACTTGTAACCGAAAATATATCATGTCTTGAAAACTAACTGGCGTATTTATTTATTTAACCCTAATGTTTTCTTCATGCTTATTGCGTCTATGGGAAATATACTAGACATTGACTTTGAAAACATCTGCAACATTTTTTTAAAGAGTAACCTATTGTAGTTTTTTCATATCGTATATAGTTTTGTTATATTCTATTTTATTATATACAAAAAACCGGCCAAGTGCGAATCAGATTCGCATACAAACGGTTCCGTAGTACCAACTAATATAATAACAATATTTTTAACGACCAGTGTCAACACACTTTACACTCAACAGCAAAACTAATTTTGTTTTGCATAGTATGTTAATTAAAAACAAAGTTAGTCCTGCAGTTATACGAAACAGTTCCATATCTCAAAAACTTAATATCAAACCTTATTCAAACGAATTTTCTTTGACAGTTCTTTTTACGATCTACAAACCCATATTTAAAATTTTCCCCCTCTTACTTTAAAAGTTACATATGTGGAAAGGCGACTTCATATTTTTCATAATTTCTCTTCAATATTGTGTAGCGGTTTATGGAAAAAACCTAATCTACAAAGAACTGTAAGTAATCTGTAACTGTGAGAAAAATGGCTGTGATATACAGACAGACTGGACGACTCTGTACATAGGAGATTTCCGCATACTAAATATGCATTTCCTGAAAATTTGGATATACGCTAGATTTTTTTTTTCCTGGTTTTAGGAATCATATAGCGATTAAAAAATATACTCAGAATTCAAAAATTCAATAATTTTTCCTTTTGCCAAATAAAGTAATTAAGTTTCGAAGTAAAAATCACTGAATTTATTATCTCGGCTTAGAAGAATTATGGTTAGAAGCTAACGTATCGGTGTTGTTAGAATTTCAACCCTTAAGGGGGTGAAAAGGTTGGTGAAATTATAAACTGACTGGCTGATTGATCGATCAACGCATAGCTGAAACCGCTGGGTATAGAAGCATCAAATTTTGCCCAAACCTTCCTTGAATGATGTGAATGTGCATTAAGGGATTTTAGAAATTCCTCCCTTCAGGGGTTAAAACGAGGGTAAATAGTTTGTATGAAACTTGATCAATTTTGAAGTTAGAAATGTATAAAACTATATATGAGCTCATCGTTCAAAACAAAAGTTTACTGTATCAAAAACTTACTTTAGGGCGGTTAAATGAGAGACCTTTTCATAATTTTATCAGTATTTTGTCAAGTATCAGACATTCATTGGTCATTTCAGTCTTTGGAATAAAAAGCAACACCTTTCAGAACACTTTTAACCAAGAAATTTTAATCCAAGAAGTTCTCTACTGGCCTCTCAATTTATATTGATAGGCCAGTAGAGAACTTCTATCGGAAATAAAAGATTGTGTAGCACTAGGTCGCGCTTTATAAAATTACGGTTTACAAAAACCATGTAGGCATAATTATCTACGATTGTAGAAAGTGAATTATGAGTACATGTAAATGAAATTAACTACGATGTATATGATACATTACAAGAATTCGTAAAAAAATACAAAAACACACTTAGAGGGGAACTATGAAATTATTTCAAGTATTCTCAAAGGAAACATTTATTTTTGGATGCTCCAGGTGGGACTGGTACAACCCATCTCATTAATTTATTCTCAGCCACTACGTTATTAGAAAGAGGTAGGACAGCGCTCTCTGCCTTGAAATGGTCCAACACCAATGTGCAACATAATTATCTAAACAAAGCAATCTTGTCGAAGTATTTCGTCAAGCTAAAATGTTAGTCTGGAATGAAAGCTCTATGGCACAAAAAAAATGTTTAGAAGCTTTAAATAGGCCCAACACTAGGAACCTACCGCATAGATGCGGTAGTAAATTATACAAACGAAGCAGTCCTTTATCCTGTTGAGTTTCTGAATACCATTGATCCAGCAGGTGACCCATATCTCGCTGCCTGTCGGCACGGGTTATTCACCAACTGGACACGAGGGACTGAACACACGTGTGTTCAGTTGGTGAAACTCACAATTAGTATCACTTATTATTTCGTCATCTAGACACGGCAAAATTTTTACGCGTGTCCACATAGTGAAACTTAAATTAAATCACTTTTATGTTTTCGCCAACTGGACACACGTCCGCATTTTATCTGAATTCATGAGAAAGTACAGTCACGCAGATTGATTTTCTGTATCACAATTGTGCCGATCGGGCGTGATCCGCTGAAGGCGTGGATGTATAACGTATACCTAGCGGTCTGCCTATACCCTTTCTACACCGGGCGCACGCATACACTATACTTCGCTCTCAGACGGCGCTGAAGTCCTACACCTAATTAACTGTAGCCAATCTACGCAATCTCAGGCGTAGAACCTAACGAGGGAAGGGGGGTTTACTGGGAAATAATACACTGATAAACTTTCATAACTATTCAGGAAGCGATTTGGAGCTTCAGGACTTTTCGCGCACAACTTTTTCACTATTTTTCTTCATAATATATTTGCCGTACTGATGACTACAATTCTTAGAAATGTTGTGTTTACTAAGGTACTCCGGAACTTTACAGTATCGAGAACCCTGATTCGCTTCCTGATTTTGGAAAATTTTACTTAAAATTTTGATTATCGATACATGCATCTTTTCGGAAAATTACTATTTTGTGCTTGTATCTAGTTACATTATATACATGATATGGCTTCTACATAAAGTTATTTATGTACAAACATTAAAATCACAATAATCTTTATTGTAATTAGGAAATTATTTCCAAAAAACCAGACAACTTTTCCAACAGTGGCTGGTTGAAGGATCTTCCAGGCTGAATTACACGAAAACTGTTGCTGTGACTGTACGTAAGTATATAATTGCCATATACTAGACGAGTACATGGCCTATCGAAAAATGATACTTATTTTGTCGTGTCTGTATTTTTCAGCTATTTAATCTTTATTGTAATTAGGAAATTATTTCCAAAAAACCAGACAACTTTTCCAACAGTGGCTGGTTGAAGGATCTTCCAGGCTGAATTACACGAAAACTGTTGCTGTGACTGTACGTAAGTATATAATTGCCATATACAAGACGAGTACATGGCCTATCGAAAAATGATACTTATTTTGTCGTGTCTGTTTTTTTGTATTTTTCAATCTGCGTGACTGTACTTTCTCATGAATTCAGATAAAATGCGGACGTGTGTCCAGTTGGCGAAAACATAAAAGTGATTTAATTTAAGTTTCATTATGTGGACACGTGTAAAAATTTTGGCGTGTCCAGATGACGAAATAATAAGTGATACTAATTGTGAGTTTCACCAACTGGACACACGCGTGTCCAGTCTTTCGTGTCCAGTTGGTGAATAACCCGTCGGCACAACTGTGATGTTTCCTCAGAATTTACCGCCACCTAAACTATGTAGGTAATAAGAAACAGTGTTTGTGCCGCGTATACCGTTGACTCTCATATGATCTGCCGTTTGAAAAGCGACTTCTGTTTTCTCTAAAAGTTTGCTATGCCATGACAATAAATAAGTCACAAGGCCAAACTCTAAAATTCACGGGAATCGAATTGCGGCAGGTTTGTTTTCACATGGGCAGTTTTACATTGCGTCTTCTTGTGTGAGCTCACCTCGCAGCCTGGTTATTTAAGCTCCATCCACTAAAATGGTTATGAGTGTTGTCGATAAAGAAATATTGTCATAAACACTTTATGTTCATGCATTTCATGCTTTTAGACTCAGCAGTTTCAGCTGTTCGTTGATCGATTAGTTAGTGAATCAAACAGTCAGCCATGATCTTGAGTGATTGGCTGTATCCTTTACAATGTCTGATGTTGGCTACTACGAGGACGAAGTCACGGGCAACAGCTGGTATTTTAAAATTCTAGTTTATTGAAAATGAAGTTTATTAAAACCTTTTTTTTTACATAATCGTAGTTTTATTTCAACCAAACAATAGAAAATAGGGACAGAGGGAAGAGAAAGAAGTAATGTTACATCAATTCTAAAAAAAACTGAAACAATACCCGGAATTACCGAATTAGAACCCTTTCCACTATATAAAAAAAAAAACTGTCAGGCACCCGTGTCTGACGTGTCTCGAACGGTACAAATAATAGTCCGTGCGCTGTGTCAAGCATTTTGTTAGGCACTTAGGTACACAAACCTACCCAACCCGTCTTGTTGTTTATATTTTTCTGTTGCGTGTTGGTTTGGGTGTGGGAAGGCCATCCCTAATTATTGTTTTCTTCTTAGCGTGTCAGTAGCAATCTAAATTGAGTGGGCCCAGAAATTTCGTTCTTTCAGTTTTTCTAATGCCGACAGGACAGACTTGACACGACATTCAAAATCAAAATCAAAGCATTTATTTCAAGTAAGCCAGTTACAGGCACTTTTGAACTGTCGAAACAAAGATGAAAATTAAATGTAGCTACAGTCCCAGTCACAAGACATAAAACCTGTGAAAGTACTGTAGTTGCCCATTCCCTAGCGTAGATCTCTATGGAGAAGAACGGGCAAGAAACTCCATGGACAGTCTTTTAAATCAGAATATTGTTACAAAATCTTGGTTACATCATTCACGTTGAGATGGTATATTATGTGAGAACAATGTAGCAAGATGTGCACGGTAAAAGTGTCCACAGCAAAACACACAAACAAAAAAAAATACAATTCAAAAATAATTCATTCAAATAAGCCATGGCAACCAAGAGATGACCAGTCACAACTGACAGCGCCCGTTCACGGACATGACGCATGGATCAGCACCATTCAACTCAACCATTTTGAAGGGAACTAAATGATCCGACACATGCGCCACCATCAGCGAGACAATTGAGTGAGCATGACATACTCCAAACCGCCAGGGCACATTCAAGTCAAGAAAAGACGTAGGTTTCCAGTGAATGATAGCTTTCTAGTACATAGTACTCACACAATATGGGCTATGCATTTATATAATACTAAAGAGATTGATTCTATACAATGCAAAGATAGTTGTACAATCTTCAGCAGCTCCAACAATACAATTTAATGCTATCAATTTATGCGCCCCTGTCCATGTGGAGCAGGACCAGCATTGAGCCAAGCATTTTTATCAGCGA
This sequence comes from Xestia xanthographa, assembly GCA_905147715.2. Taxonomy (NCBI): domain Eukaryota; kingdom Metazoa; phylum Arthropoda; class Insecta; order Lepidoptera; family Noctuidae; genus Xestia; species Xestia xanthographa. The sequence continues at coordinate 21,078,556 of LR990642.1, read as the reverse complement.
TATAATCGCTCAACTTGTAATATGCTTGCTTACATAGTGTGCGTTTAATGCATGTTTTAAATTTCGTCTCATTCAGTTCAAGAATACTTTGTGGAATTTTATTATAGCATCTCAAACAGTACCTCATGAAAGATGAGTCTACTTTAGCGAGTCTGAAACCTGGCTGAACTAGTTGGTCCCTATTTCTAGTACTGTAAAAAAGAACTGTCCCGCAACCCCGGCAGGCATCGGTCCTTACGGACCCCTTCCTTTTTGCTGACTGCAAAAAATTGAAGAATTGATTGCTGGCATCTAAATTGCAGGCAATGGGAGCCCACAAATAACTACTCGGTAACCTGGAAGACGCGATGGAGATACACAGTACAAACAAATAAGGCTTTGTACCCTTAATTTTTTTTTTAATTTTTTTTTTAGTATTGTTGTTATAGCGGCAACAGAAATACATCATCTGTGAAAATTTCAACTGTCTAGCTGTCACGGTACATGAGATACAGCCTGGTGACAGACAGACGGACAGACGGACAGACAGCGAAGTCTTAGTAATAGGGTTCCGTTTTTACCCTTTGGGTACGGAACCCTAAAAAGAACCGCCAAAGTACGTTTCGGGCCACGTAATGTAGTCAGTAGTTGCCCCTCAAAATATGCGGAATTGCCTCCGAACGATGATTTTTATTGTAATAATAAAAAACAAACTTACAGTTGAAAAACCTGTGCTAATACATGATGTTATCCAAGTTGTAAGCTTGTAAAGCCTACTTAGCTGTGATAGTTTTCCTTCTAACTTCATTATACAGGGTGTAAAAGACCTCATCACGAAGCCGTCAACCAAGCATTCTGTACAACAAACTAAGTAACTTTACGCAAAAAATATTGCTGGGAAACGACTTTTCTTTTTGGGATGAAAAATCATGTTTTGTGGTAGAACTCAATGTAACGCACTCAAAACATTGTGCTGATGGATGGATTGAATAGTACGGGGGTCGTGGAAGTATTTAAAGTAAAAATCTTACATTAAAAACTTTTATTAAAAAAAAAAAACTTGTCAAAAAGTTGGAACTTTGACCCCCAATATCTCCGTAACTAGAAGGTTTCCAGGTATGGTGTAGAACAAAAAAATGATCACAATGACAAGGATAACAAGTGCCTTTCGGCTTCATTAAGAGGTGTTTTACACCCTTTATATACTACCACCGTGAATACACACATTTAAACAACCGTTTAGCTAGTAGAGGGGGGATACCTGAGCCTAACAAAAATTTGCATATTAAATTATCCCTTAGTAGTTAAGTTATAGTATTTAGAGAGGTTTACTAATGTTTGCCATAATTTAAAATGCAATAATTTTATATGCCATACTTGTATTTGCCATAATTTCATTAGAAATAACGCTTCAGTTGCCATAATCGTGAAAAACATAAAATCATTTTCACTAATTTCATTGGTCATAATCGAACAAGTGTCATAATAATTTTAATCCATTATTTGTTATATTTTTCATTTTCAATAATGTCGTTTTCCATAACATTTATTCACCATAATATTAATTTGTCCATACTAGCACAACAATGTTAGTTCAGTACAAGCGCAATGAAAATTCAGTCTAAATCTTCTTTTGGTATACCTACATTTCACATCGATAGTCATTAAAAGGCAGAAAATCAATTAATCAAAGCGTCAATCATCAAAAAACAGTTGATTATAAACGTATATGTTTGTTATTTCCCTGTAAAAAGCATGCAAACATGCAGCAAGCATGAAGCAAGCATGCAGCAAGCATAAAGCAAGCATGCAGCAAGCATAAAGCAAGCATGCAGCAAGCATAAAGCAAGCATGCAGCAAGCATGCCGCAAGCATGCAGCATGCAAGCAAGTATGGAGCAAGCGACAGGCAACATGCAGCAGGCATCATTTCTGTCATGGCTCCGGCGCTGCGGGGCTCTGGCGGTCCCACGCGAGCTTATCGTTGGAAGCCGGCCAGCCTCAGCAGTTGCGGCGAGTGTTACAACCACCTGCTCCTCAACTCGCGGGCCGCCTCGCCCCTCCGCGCCCACGTGATTCTAAATTACACTCTAGGGCAGACAAGACTGCGTGGAGTCGGATTTACAGCGATTCGTTTCTGTCACTAAAACGTAACTTATAGAAAATATTTTAGGACTAACAATGTATAAATGAACGTTCGGAATAATACTTATAATATAATTCAATGCTTAGAACATGACTTTATGTCATGTAAAATTAGAAGATTCGATTATCAATATTATCATAGAACTAAAATCATCAAAAGTACTAATGATTGTTTGCTGTAATAAATCAATTTATGGCAGACCAAATGCCTTAATGACATTATACAATAAACGTTTTTAAATTATATTAAACTAGCTGTTGCCCGCGGCTTCGCCCGCGTAAATTTCGGTAACTGTCCCACCGAATCATACTAAAGGGATAAATAGTGTCCTACATGTGAATCCAGGTTATAAACTATCGATGTGCCAAATTTCATAATCATCACAACCACCATCACTGTCACAACCACCATTATTATCACAATCACCATCACTATCAAAACCAACATCAATATCACAATCATTATCACAATCACCATCACTATTTCAGTCACCATCACCATCACAAACACCAACACAATCACCATCACAATCACAGTCACCATCAATATCACCATCATTATCACAATCGCCATCACAATCACCATCACAATCACCATCGCAATCACCATCACAATCACAGTCACCATCAATATCACCATCATTATCACAATCATCATCACAATCACCATCACAATCACCATCACAATCACCATCACAATCACCATCATAATCACCATCACAATCACCATCACCATCACAATCACTATCAAAATCACAATCACCATCACTATCAAAACCAACATCAATCACCATCACCATCACAAACACCAACACAATCACCATCACAATCACAGTCACCATCAATATCACCATCATTATCACAATCACCATCACAATCACCATCACAATCACCATCACAATCACCATCACAATCACCATCACAATCACAGTCACCATCAATATCACCATCATTATCACAATCACCATCACAATCACCATCACAATCACCATCACAATCACCATCACAATCACCATCACAATCACCATCATCACAATCATTCACTATCACAATCACACTATCACAATCACCATCACCATCACAATCACCATCACAATCACCATCACAATCACCATCACGATCACCATCACGATCACCATCACGATCACCATCACAATCACCATCAATGTTGAATGATCACAACCGTTTCAAGGTTCCATCTATCTCTATACCAAAATTCATTTAGTAGGGATATACGATACACAACTGCACTCTGCGTTTCCACCCGTATAATTCCGGGATCGGGATCGGGATCTGGATAAAAAGTACCCTATGTCCTTTCCCAAGGTTCCATCTATCTCTATCTCTATACCAAAATTCATCAAAATCGGTTCAGCGGTTTAGGCGTGAAAAGGTAACAGACAGACAGACAGACAGACAGAGTTACTTTCGCATTTATAATATTAGTAGGGAAGTAGGGATAGGGACACGATCACCATCACGATCACCATCACAATCACCATCAATGTTGAATGATCACAACCGTTTCAAGGTTCCATCTATCTCTATACCAAAATTCATTTAGTAGGGATATACGATACACAACTGCACTCTGCGTTTCCACCCGTATAATTCCGGGATCGGGATCGGGATCTGGATAAAAAGTACCCTATGTCCTTTCCCAAGGTTCCATCTATCTCTATCTCTATACCAAAATTCATCAAAATCGGTTCAGCGGTTTAGGCGTGAAAAGGTAACAAACAGACAGACAGACAGACAGAGTTACTTTCGCATTTATAATATTAGTAGGGAAGTAGGGATAGGGACACGATCACCATCACGATCACCATCACAATCACCATCAATGTTGAATGATCACAACCGTTTCACAACCGTTTCAAGGTTCCATCTATCTCTATACCAAAATTCATTTAGTAGGGATATACGATACACAACTGCACTCTGCGTTTCCACCCGTATAATTCCGGGAGGGATCTGGATAAAAAGTACCCTATGTCCTTTCCCAAGGTTCCATCTATCTCTATCTCTATACCAAAATTCATCAAAATCGGTTCAGCGGTTTAGGCGTGAAAAGGTAACAGACAGACAGACAGACAGACAGAGTTACTTTCGCATTTATAATATTATAGTAGGAAGTAGATAGGGACACGATCACCATCACGATCACCATCACAATCACCATCAATGTTGAATGATCACAACCGTTTCAAGGTTCCATCTATCTCTATACCAAAATTCATTTAGTAGGGATATACGATACACAACTGCACTCTGCGTTTCCACCCGTATAATTCCGGGATCGGGATCGGGATCTGGATAAAAAGTACCCTATGTCCTTTCCCAAGGTTCCATCTATCTCTATACCAAAATTCATCAAAATCGGTTCAGCGGTTTAGGCGTGAAAAGGTAACAGACAGACAGACAGACAGACAGAGTTACTTTCGCATTTATAATATTAGTAGGGACACGATCACCATCACGATCACCATCACAATCACCATCAATGTTGAATGATCACAACCGTTTCAAGGTTCCATCTATCTCTATACCAAAATTCATTTAGTAGGGATATACGATACACAACTGCACTCTGCGTTTCCACCCGTATAATTCCGGGATCGGGATCGGGATCTGGATAAAAAGTACCCTATGTCCTTTCCCAAGGTTCCATCTATCTCTATCTCTATACCAAAATTCATCAAAATCGGTTCAGCGGTTTAGGCGTGAAAAGGTAACAGACAGACAGACAGACAGACAGAGTTACTTTCGCATTTATAATATTAGTAGGATAGGATATACGATACACAACTGCACTCTGCGTTTCCACCCGTATAATTCCGGGATCGGGATCGGGATCTGGATAAAAAGTACCCTATGTCCTTTCCCAAGGTTCCATCTATCTCTATACCAAAATTCATCAAAATCGGTTCAGCGGTTTAGGCGTGAAAAGGTAACAGACAGACAGACAGACAGAGTTACTTTCGATTATAGTAGGGAAGTAGGGAAGTAGGGAAGTAGGGATGTTGCTTATGTCAAGTATCATTATTTTCTTGCTAATTGTATTTTTTTTTCGGAAATCTGTGAATGAGGATCAAAATTTCACGAAAAATTATGGCTATTTTTGTGTAGCTGCAACGATTAAGGTACTTCCCCTTATTGCCAACAGCCCCGTTTACCGTATCCACCCTGTAAAACACCCCATTTCTCGTTATAGTCAAAACAACAAATAGAGTGAAAGGTTGTCGAATTCTCGATGCTAACCACATGCTGCCACATGTTATGGGATTCCATTTGGAAAAACAAACAAAATGTTATGTAGCAACAAGGCAACACATGCTGAAAAACTTCATTAGTTTGTCATCGTACGGAGAGTATGTACGACTGGAAGACTGTAGCAGTTTGTGTTATATGTTTGTATCATTTATTTTTACTATTAAGGTTATAGATTTAATTTGGTAGTGTTATGTAAGGCATTTGCATTATAAGGCTTGCAAGCAGCCTGAAGTTTGGAAGTTGGTGGTGTGGTACTCCCGTGCATTTGGTCCTGCGCCTGGTCGCCCTTTGGTCGCGTCCGATTGCCGTCCCATCGGACTATGAGAGTAGGTAAGGGGAGAAAGAGTGCACCATCTATGAGTGCACCTGTGTCTGTGCATACACTTGTGCGTTGTAACATCTCCTACCGCGTCGATTACTAGTCTCTTAGAAGATTGACCGCCATTGTCGAAGTTCGGTCTGGATTACTAGTATTAAAATTAATTAAATTGGTTATGTGCATGCATTTTAAAGAAGATGTTATGATTATCTTACTAGTATGTTTGGAGACAACGACATGCCAGATACGAGACTTTGCAATTTGCCACAGTGATTTCGTAAACGAGCCCGGCGATGGAGTACTGAAGCAACATACATTTTCCTGGCTTGGCTTTGTACAGTACATTCACGGTAAGTTTTTTTTAAATATTTATAGGTAAACAGGATTAGAAACAAATAAAGTGATGTGTGAGTGCGAACATAAAAATGACGAATTGGCTACACCTCTGCTTTACCCTTTTGGGATCACGGAGGTTCTGGGATCACGACGGTACGTTTTTCTACCTCCGATTTTGCATATCACGGTGGTCGATATTCGCTATCATAAGGTTGCTGTCGCAGGTAAGATAACTGAAAGTTCACGCGACTTCGACGAGACAGATGTCGAAGTTGAAAATTTGAGGGCCCAAGATATCTCGGGCCTGCTACGAGTGTACGGTCGAACAAGCTATTTGGTTTACAGTTTAACCCACAAATTTTATAGTAAAATGTAAACCAAACAGCTTGTTCGACCGTACATGCTAATTGTAAACGTAGGTTTATGTAAATAGGGTCGTAATTAATAAGATATGATTGAAATGCTCAATTGTATTTTAATCAAATAAGCAGTATAGTAGGAGATGTTTGCTTTAATTAACTGTCTAACTTTGTGTTTAGCCGTTAGTTAGTTTTTAGGGTTCCGTACCCAAAGGGTAAAAACGGAACCCTATTACTAAGACTTCGCTGTCTGTCCGTCTGTCTGTCCGTCTGTCCGTGACTCATGAACCGTGACAGGTAGACAGTTGAAATTTGCACAGATGATGTATTTCTGTTGCCGCTATAACAACAAATACTAAAAACAGAATAAAATTAATATTTAAGGGGGGCTCCCATACAACAAACGTGATTTTTTTGCCGTTTTGTCTAATGTATAGATAATGGTACGGAACACTTCGTGCGCGAGTCCGACTCGCACTTGGCCGGTTTTTCCTTACCTTTGTCATTCGTGCTTCGCCTATCGTAGCTATAAGATGTGGCAAACCTAATTCATCCTCATCTGCCAGCCTTTTTTATTGGGATCGGCTTCCAGTCTAACAAGCACCCCTAGTCAAGTTACAAACGTTTCGTATCGATTCTCTTTCTACAATCTGAAACGCCTCGGCGTAAGCGATTGTAGAATAGAAGAAGCGCTAAATTGGTAGCCAAGTTCACACGACTGAGTCGATCGCTCGTTCTCTAATGTCTGTAGAAAAAACCTACACTTTAGTCTATGGTGAGCGTTCCTACCAAAGAGTTTAGCGATAAACATTGTAGAAACGATAACATTATATTCTATAATTTTGAACGATGTAAACTTATCTACGAATTTTCATGTCCGTAAGGATTGAGGAGCCATTTTTTGTAGCTTAATGAAATTAATGTACTTATTTAGTAGTAAGTTTGAAAAAATTGTAGGATCGATCCTCGATTTTGTAGTATAATACTTCAAAAGTTATTTAATCATAAAGGTGGCACCTCAATCTAAATGTTTGGATTGAAGAGCCACGTCAGAACTTCGAACACCATGGATTAAGTATTACCATAATTTAGTATGATATTGTAGCATTTGAGAGTAGTTAGTAGACAAAATCTGAACACGGTTGTATTAAAAGTAAAAAAGTTACCATACATTATGTATGTGGCTCCTCAGACCGTAATACGACTCGTCATTTTTCAAAGAAGCAGTTGTTCAATTAATGCGCAATTTCTTTGTTATTTAGTAGTAAGTATATTAGATTTGTAGGACAAGATTCGTTAATTAAAAATGAGTGAATTGGGAGCTATAGCACATTTTAACTGGCTCCTCAATCCTGACGTTACTATACACGAGAGATCACAACGTTACTCTGTAGCTACCTGAGATCACAACGGAATCTAAAATCAGATACACTAACATTTAGTAGTAAATGTCTTCTAAATACATTTGTACAGAACAACATTGTAAATATTCGGTACCTGTAAAACAAATTACTTCTCGCTATGCCTTAAGAATTCGCTGTTAAGGGTGACCATGGTATATGAATGAAACCAGGATAACTAGTTTTTGAAATTTTATTTAGTAACAAATCGATAATGTCTAAATAAATTAAATAATAAATAAATAAAAATCTTATATTTCAGATTCATCCCTAGATTATATCCATATTTGTTAGTAAAATTGCGAGCTTACAAACTAGTGTTATAATAAAAAAAAAATTATAGTAATAAATAATGGACTTGAAACATAATTACCTATAATAAAAATAAAGAAAAAGTGGCAGGTCCGGGTGGACTTCCCGATGATGGCATTCTTCTATTCGTTTGTGTTGATCACGTGATTTAACGTTGAGATGATGTCATTCCCAATCATTTGAATAGTTTTCTACTAGCGTTAACGATTATAGATTGTCAACTTGGCTAGGGGAGCAGATGCTGCTGTTTATCAGGTAAACCTGTTCATACATGTTCAATTACAGTTGGAAATAGCAGAGAATAGTTTGATCATACAGGCTGAGGTTTAGAACAATTTGCTACACCATTCCAATCCTTTCCTCTATTAGGTGTTAAAGCTCATACCAGTGATAGGAATAGGTAGTGCTTATTAGCCTAAACTTCGAAGAAGAACAGAGAAAAGAATCGGAGACTTCCTTAGACTATATTTTATTATGCGACCACGGCGAGTTTTTTTTTGTAAATTCTAAGAGTGCGTACCTAAGAGAGCGTATCATAGTTTTATGATGAAGAAGTCGTTTCCAAAATGTTCTTAAAAAGAAAACTTTCAGAAATTTTGATGGTTGTAACGACTGTGTTATGTTATGTCTAGTCGCAAACTTTAGGTAAACATAGACCAATTACTTATTCCAAATAACATTAATTTTTGATGTACTTACGTGATGTCCCGGAAAAAAATATAGTCTAAGGAAGTCTCCGATTCTTGTCTCTGTTCTTCGAAGTTTAGGCTAATAAGCACTACCTATTCCTATCACTGCTCATAGCCCACATAAACGACTCCGCTCCCACCCGGCAAAAAAAATATAATCCAAATATGGGCTTTATGTATTCGTCTTTAGATATACTTTATACTGATCAACGCTATCTAAGCAGATATAACTTTATTGCACTAGAAAGTAATTGTGACTAGCGAAAACAATGGTAAAATTATTGACTAACAAAATGATCGGTTACGTTACGTTCACCCTTATAAATTGTAATACTTACTTGATGACAGTGACGACTGGGCTGCCTCATCACAGCAAAGCTCCTCGTGTTACCCTGGTTCACAAGCAGTTTGCTCTCGGCACCGCAATGGACATGATGCATCTTCCGAAGAACTACAAACTGTATGTCGTTTTTATCTAAGCCTGGTTTTATCATAATTTAAAGATGGAAGTATGTGCTGGAAAGTTCCTCTTTTGATAAGGGAGGGTGAGGAAGGGCGGAATAGTTGTCCCAAGTTTCTAAACCATTATTATTTTGACAGACTGTATTCCCGGTTTCACACAAAAAAAGCTTTTAAGAAGTGTTCAATGTTACCTTTGGACATTGACTCAGCACTCGGCCTGGTAAAAGAATGATTTGGTTGCATCTTACACGCATAGGACACATTGACTTTGTATAATAGTGTGTATTAAGAAAAAGTAGTATATAAGCAGAACATTTTGTAAATAAATCAGATTTGAATTTTATATTCTTGTCTCATTACCCCTCACTGTGGCCAAGACACCTTTAGCCATCTCTGATCAGTCTCGTGAGTCTGCGGGACTGGCAGTGAGTGTACCCTTCCCGAGCCAGGTATTCCTGTCTACTATCCGTCTGTAATCTTAGGTCGCACGGTGCAGACATCCTGAACTTATTTATATATTTATTTATCACACACTAGGTATATGGTAGGTTAGGGCTGTAGGGCTTATAGGGCTTAGGGTCGTAGGGACTGTTAGGCTTGTAGGTCATCGTAGGTTCCTTTAACTTATCATATATTTTCATGTACCGTCACACCCTTGACAGTGTGACGTTTGTTAAGGGTGGACGTACAAGAAGTATACATTTGGGTCGAGCAGGTATTGAAATTGTATGTGGGAAAGCGTAATTTTTTCCGCGATTAATCTTTTCAGTTTGATGGTCTGTTCACATCCTCAAATATCCACTACACCCCCCTACCTGCCTTCTAGTTTGCATGTTCGAGACATAAGTACCAAATGATGGATGACACTTCATTACCTCAAAATGTTTTGTCTAACTTAGTTCTGAATGAACTTTATGTTTCAGAGGTAACATTGTATTTGGAGATTATGAACGCGACGAGGAGGAGTGTGGCTTAACGCAACAAAAAATTAAGCTTGGCTTACAATGCTCGCGCGCATATATAGAAATACCACCGCTCGACATAACACCTCATCCAGAATTCACAAGGTACGGTAGGTTTCATATTGAACTTACCACTTCGAATGATCGAAATTAAGGTGACACAGCACACGAGCTCGAACTCATTGGTGGGCGTGGCTAAAAAGCACGCTGTCTCACCTGGCATCGTGCCCGAAGGAGATAGTATCAGTGATGAGCAGTTAGACGCTAGTCTTCACGTGCGTCTAGTTCGTACGCACACACTCAGCGTTCCGAACCGTTCCGAACAAAAACGAAGTTATAATACTTTCGTCTGAACTTTTATTTTAATGCGCTAAAAAGAATAAAATAAACTTTTTCTTTAAAACTTTTACTATCAACTTATAACGTCATCGTCACTTCACAATTCGCGAGATTAGTGGCAACAATAATATTGTATAACTATATTGTTTGTTATTGTTGGCCTGGGGTCACGATGTCCTGGACGCTTTCCGCCAGGTCTGCTAATCCCTCGAGAGAAATAAATAGCTGTGAAGTCAGCAGAGTCTGGACGTTGGTCGGCAGACGACTGCTTTATATTGTCATCGTGGTACTGTGGATTTCCTTGGCCTGATAAAGTTTAGGATTTCCTTTTCAGGGCGTATCACGTCGGAGTCTCCAATTTAGTGGTTGTTGTACACTAACTAAATTAAATTAAAAATGTTCATAATTCTATATCAATTTAGTCAACACAAGACAGAGAAGTGACAGATCAGAAGAAAAGTAAAAATTATATCGTGAAGGTTTTATGTATATAAAGTTTCTAAATAAGTAGGTCGCTACACCATATTATAGGGTGTGCGTTTCGATGGCGCGACCACGGCGTTTTTTTTTTTAAATAACTATGCCATGATTTTGTAAAAATTATGTATGTACGTGGTTCAAATTTCCCAAAACCTTAAATTTGTCAAAGTTATGGTTAAAAAGTTATAAGGGTTTGAACGTGGCCACGCCATCGAAACGCGGAGAACCGCGCGGCCATGGAAATCTTAAAAACTAAGCGTTGCAGAGACCTGAAATTTAGGTAAATAAAGGATTGAATTTGTAAAAAAAATATAAAAAATCCTAGGTTTATATTTCAGGAGCATACGTATGGTATCGCTTATCACCTTCAAAATGTTCTGAATGTGAAATATTTAATTAATTAATGAATTTAATTTTAAATTATTTATTTTTTACAAAAATGAATGCCGTGGTCGCGCCATCGAAACGCACACATTATAGGAGTGCAATAAAAATGCACAGGCCCTTCAACTTCAGCGAAAAACAAATGACACGTCACTGACGTCATGCATGAAATGAAAAGGACAGAAATATAGGTCTTGTTCTTCTATCAAACGAAGGACATGTCAATATGGCGTATCCCCCTCCCGCACCGCACCGGGGGAAACATTATTCAGTGAGATGCACGAAAATTCATAGTAAAAGGCGCGCGTAAAAAAATATAAAAAGGCTTTTGGGAAATCCAATTTTATGAAAAAACCACTGCATAAATCATTATCAAATAAAATTTATTGAATTCTTCGATAATTTTGCTGTGTCGGTACCGACTTTGTTTTGGAAATTTGACACTTCTTTTATTACTAATTTACGCCCAAAGTTACGTTAAAATTGGCAATAAAAATGAATCTTTGGTAGCTCGTAACTTTTGAATGCCTTTTTATTTTACTATTCTGTTTCCGCACAGACACAATTAATAATGAGACAAAACGATATCATGTTTAACTTTAGATGTACCATGTCAAACAGTGGAGTAATAGTCCCCCGAAATTTGTATGGAAAATATGTTGTGCAGATCAACCTTAAGAAATGGGTTTTTCCTTCATACAAGCTTATTTTTTGTTTACGTCATAAACCTCTTAAGGTTGAACTGCGCAACATATTTTCCATACAAATTTTGGGTGGCTACTCCACTGTTTGACATGGTACATCTAAAGTTAAACATGATATCGTTTTTTCTCATTATTAATTGTGTCTGTGCGGAAACAGAATAGTAAAATTAAAAGCCATTCAAAGTTACGAGCTACCAAAGATTCATTTTTATTGCCAATTTTAACGTAACTTTGGGCGTAAATTAGTAATAAAAGAAGTGTCAAATTTCCAAAACAAAGTCGGTACCGACACAGCACAATTATCGAAGAATTCAATAAATTTTATTTGATAATGATTTATGCAGTGGTTTTTTCATAAAATTCGATTTCCCAAAAGCATTTTCATATTTTTTTACGCGCGCCTTTTACTATGAATTTTCGTGCATCTCACTGAATAATGTCTCCCCCGGTGCGGTGCGGGAGGGGGACACGCGATATTGACATGTCCTTCGTTTGATAGAAGAACAAGACCTATATTTATGTCCTTTTCATTTCATGCATGACGTCAGTGACGTGTCATTTGTTTTTCGCTGAAGTTGAAGGGCCTGTGCATTTTTATTGCACTCCTATAATGTGTGCGTTTCGATGGCGCCACCACGGCATTATTTTTGTTTTAAACTATGGCAAGATAGGGCCTGTGCATTTTTATTGCACTCCTATAATGTGTGCGTTTCGACGGCGCGACCTCGGCATTATTTTTGTTTTAAACTATGGCAAGATTTTGTAAAAAAAATAATTTAAAATTAAATTCATTAATTAATTTAATTAATTAATTTCAATTTTAAATTTCACATTCAGAACATTTTGAAAGTGATAAGCGATACCGTACGTATGCTCCTGAAATATAAACCTAGGATTTTTATATTGTTTTTACAAATCAATCTGTTATTTACCTAAATTTCAGGTCTCTGCAACGCTTAGTTTTTAAGATTTCCGTGGCCGCGCAGTTCTCCGCGTTTCGATGGCGTGGCCACGTTCAAACCCTTATAACTTTTTAACCATAACTTTGACAAATTTAAGGTTTTGGGAAATTTGAACCACGTACATACATATTTTTACATTTTTATAAAATCATGGCATAGTTGTTTTAAAAAAAAAAAACGCCATGGTCGCGCCATCGAAACGCACACCCTATAATATGGTGTAGCGACCTACTTATTTAGAAACTTTATATACATAAAACCTTCACGATATAATTTTTACTTTTCTTCTGCATAGCTATTCACAACCCTTCGATTCGATTCGGAAAGTCGTATGTCTATCTCGCTCGATTTCGTAATGTCAAAAAAAGATAGACATACGACTTACCGAATCGAAAATCGAATCGAAGCGTTGTGAATAAGGGGCCTGATCTGTCACTTCTCTGTCTTGTGTTGACTAAATTTATATAGAATTATGAAAAAAAAAAATTTAATTTAGTTAGTGTACAACAACCACTAAATTGGTGACTCCGACGTGATACGCCCTGAAAAGGAAATCCTAAACTTTATCAGGCCAAGGAAATCCACAGTACCACGATGACAATATAAAGCAGTCGTCTGCCGACCAACGTCCAGACTCTGCTGGCTTCACAGCCATTTATTTCTCTCGAGGGATTAGCAGACCTGGCGGAAAGCGTCCAGGACATCGTGACCCCAGGCCAACAATAACAAACAATATAGTTATACAATATTATTGTTGCCACTAATCTCGCGAATTGTGTAGTGACGATGACGTTATAAGTTGATAGTAAAAGTTTTAAAGAAAAAGTTTTTTTTTTTTTTTTAGCTCATTTAAATAAAAGGGCAGACGAAAGTATTATATAACTTCGTTTTTGTTCGGAACGGTTCGGAACACTGAGTGTGAGCGTACGAACTAGACGCGCGTGAAGACTAGCGTCTAACTGCTCATCACTGATACTATCTCTGTCGGGTACGATGCCAGGTGAGACAGCGTGCTTTTTGGCCACGCCCACCAATGAGTTCGAGCCCGTGTGATGATTTTGCTGTTTCACTAACTATCTCACAAAAATCAACAATAAGTAGGAAAGCTCATTTTCATAATAAGGTGAACAAAAACTAAGCTTGTATAGGTACGTAAAAGATCATCATTCTATTTTATTGATTGTACCTCAGATTAGCAACTCTATTTGTGGTGATTCAAACTTCGTTTGTAATACTGTTAGAATAAAGTTCTAATCAGCTTGCACTACAAAGCGGTTGTTACGTCAGTCACTGCGGCCGAATAGTGCGAAATGAGTTGTTTTTATTCTATAAAAAATCAAATTTTCGTCTTTTGGAAAAAATAAAAAAACATAAGACCAGTTCAGTTAGTATGCAAAATTTTATGATCTAATTTGAAGTACTTTTTGAATACCAGCGGTTTATTGTTCGATTTGGAGGTAACTTTGGGATTTTATTCTATCCAGAAAATTTTATGAAATCGTGTTTTCGCCAAAGATAAGACCTAACATTAATCCTCAACTTTACCATATATTTATTTCAAAATCAATGCTGGAGTATTTTAGGCGTAACGGAGGATCATGCTAAGCCATTTGAGGTAGTATAGGCCCCTGGTCGTCTTTCTGAATGTGTCCCTAGACCGAACTAGTACTTGTAACTGCAACGGATTTGTATGATACCCAGCCTCCAACATGCTCATAATGGCGGAAAATGTTAATAAACCTTTATTTCAGATTCGGAGTCGGCAACAGTTTAGCACTCGTTAAACTAATTCGACCGCTGAAGTCAAGTAAGTACCTAGCTTGTTGTATTTTACTCGTTTTATTTACGTAGAATCATCCCCCGCGTTATTAAAAGAAAAAAATAACTTTGCCATACATTTTGACTGTGTAGATTTTGTTAAAATAACAGTTTTTTTTTTAATAACCGATGCACAATTTCTATTCTAGAGGTCCAGAATCATAGATACTGAAGGCATGGTCACATTTCACGCGGCAATGTCTGTATCTAGGGTCAAATTAAATTTACTAGTGAAACTCTGCAAACAAAAATTGAAGATGCAACTTTCTTTTCAGTGTTATTCCAGTATTTATATTTAAGTTTCTTACGATTTTTGTTTAATGTTGTGTGCAGTTTTGGCATGTGAAAAACAAACCCTTTTTTTCTATCTTTTTTTGAAGGGCTTACCTATAGTGTACCTACAGACTGTGTATAATTATTTCGGTTTCAGACTACATGATCCCGGTATGTTTACCGACATTAACCGAACGCACTAGGAAGAAGAAAGCTAGAGCCGTATACATGGTTGACTATATTAGCAGTACGTTTTTAAAGGTGTTATTTACTAATAAATTAATTTACAACAACAGTGCAAAACGTCCACTGCTGGACATAAGCCTCTCCCATGATGGGAGGAATTTGCCGTAATCTCCACGCTTGGCAGGCGGATTGGAGATCGCAGTGATGAAAGACTAACAGAAAACGCTGCTGCCCATTCTCTGGTCACCGGAGGCGCAAGGTGTTCTGCCTCAGACATTAGTCGCCTTAGACGACACCCGTGAGTGTAATGGATTGGTTCTATTCTACTCTGCCGGATACCACACGGCTTAAAAAAATAAATAAATTTATATACAACTAAATAACATAGTGTCAAGGCTGTAGGTGCTTCAGCAAAACAACATTTTATTTGCGCCTATTTTATAATCGTTTGCAACGTTGCATACTTAAATCTCGAGAAAAGCTTGTCACAAACGGACGAAAACGCGAGATTAAATAGATTCAAATTTTCCTTTTATAGTACTATACTTTGGGTTAGCCTATTGGAGCCCAGATAAATAAGTTTTTCTGTAACACAGCGTTGTTTTCTTTAAATTAAATATATTTCTGAAAAAAAAAGTCCCGCATCCCAACCGTAATTGTTATTTATTATGTAGTGGCTACTTAACGTTTCAGCAGGAACAGGAAAAAACTATTTTGTTTGTATCCTTATTTTCTATTTTTACAGCTGTGCCAAGAGATTTCGATTCGGAACGATTAGCCAAAAAGACATTTAAATTGTTTACCCATAGAGAATGTAAACAACATCGAATGAAAGGGGTAATGTTGAAATTCACGTTACTTAATCAAATCCTTACTATGTAGTTAGAGGTAGATAACTCCAAAGAAAATGGGAAATGTATTTTTTGCCACCAAAGTTTATATTTGTCATCAATTTGTATAATCTAATTAATAGATCTATCGCTACGAAATATTTTCATTCTCAGATAAATAAAAAGTAACGCCAGGTATGAATTACCAAATTAATGTCATTATACATACTTATCTAAAACAAGAGATGGATCATGAATAACATCGTAATCCATTCTTGAATAAAAACTATGTTTTAGGTTTATTCCATAAATTATAGCTCGTACTCAGAATGGTAGATCTCGCCAAATAAATAGATTGTCGTCCCCAGATTGAGCCTTGTCATGAGTTTAAAAATCGTTGATCCCTTTTTAAAGGTGGTTGCTATTATCTCTAAGCCATTAGGCATATAATTATATACTCATGTTTTGCACGCAGATCTTTTGCATTTCTTGGGCTATATCTCTATTCAAAATTCTTCTCTTACAATAAAACTATTCTCACTCTAACGTACAACTGTTGTAAAAATGTTATATTTAAATGGCTGCATCCCAAAAACTATGACCAAACAGAACACCTTTTGTATACAGTCGTAATATTGTAGCAAATAGAAAAAAATAATACAACCATGCACGTACTCACCACCATACACACCACACCCACTCTGACTGGATGTGGTGTGTATGTTAGGGTATGTATGGCGTATATGAGTGGGCCACTCATATACGCCATACATACCCTAACACCCACCACACTTCTCCCACATACGCACACACACACTTCCAAAAACATCAAACCTCTTGTCCTTAAATTTTTCGTTTTAAAAATATTGTTATATATTATAACCGATTATAGTTTGTTAATTTAATTAATTTACCATTTTTTTTATTTTCTTTGTAATTAGTTCAGTTAAAGCTAATATGTTACCTTTACTTGGGAAGAGACTGGAACCCACGACACAGGGTATCCTAGTGTGGAGTCCAGGGAATTTGTACAAGTGTAGCGCTTATGGATCATTGTTTTTTTTTTACAAGCTTTTTAATAATGTACCTTGTTAAGCGAACTGATTTTTTTTTCTAAGTCATTGCAATTACTGTGCATAATTTGATTACAATTAATTTTAAAATTCTGCCTGGAGGATATTAATATGGGGGGCTTTCGGGACCAGGACCACGGTCCCGGATTCCCCCTAAATATTTTTGAGTGGTAGGTATATGCTGTGATACGCATGGTCATAACAGTAAACACGACCCTATTGTTTATATTATGTAGAAACTGGGCAGCGAAGGTGTCACCCACGTGTTGTGTACCTCCGGGTGCGGTGTCCGACCTGGGGCGCCCATCGTCAGCCACGCTATAAGCGGGTCTTACGAGCTGCTCGGAGTGACCGCGGGCGGAGCACCCTGCCGCCGCCGGTCCATGCGACGCCGTCTCAACAACGAACCGCCCCTCTACATAGACGTGTTCCCCTACAACACGTGGATCGAGAATGTTGTCACGGCACACCAGCTACCTAAACAGTTCCCGCAACATGTTAAGCTTGTTGATGCTGGCTACAGTAAGTGTTGTTTTTCACGATGTTATACGGTAAACCGGAGGAGCTCGTGGCTAAATAATAACAGCCGCTCGGGTCGATCTTTAGGTTAAGCCGTGCTTGCCTAGGTTGGTCTGTGGATGGGTGACCACCCATGGGAGAGCACGTTAAGCAGTTGGTCCCGGCTGTCATTTGTAGATCTTTGACAGTCGTTACAGGTAGTTAGTGGCCTAAAAAGTCTGACAACCAGTCTTACCAAGGGGTATCGTATTACCCAGTACTAACTGGGTTGTGGAGGTCAGATAGGCAGTCGCTCCATGTAAAATACTGGTATTCAGCTGCATCCGGTTAGACTGGAAGCCGA
Organism: Xestia xanthographa; assembly: GCA_905147715.2. NCBI lineage: Eukaryota > Metazoa > Arthropoda > Insecta > Lepidoptera > Noctuidae > Xestia > Xestia xanthographa. The sequence continues at coordinate 21,060,410 of LR990642.1, read as the reverse complement.
CCCCAATAAAACTTGGGAAGAGGCTAGGCAGATGAGATGATGATACGGTAAACCGGATAAAATCTAGATGAGGGAGCTTGGAAATGGGCACAAACAAAGATAGGCCTTAGCCAGCAGTGGGAGAAGCCGAGCTATAGATGATCATGTTGATCAAATGGTACTTAACAGGCGGTGCTCCTGATGGTAAGTGGCCACCAGGGTGTAAATAGACCCTTAATAAAACCAAAAAGCACTTCTTCTCCCTGTCATTGCGATCATTTTTTTGTTCGAGACCATACCCGGGAACCTTCTAGTTACGGAGATATTGGGGGTCAAAGTTTCAACTTCTCATAAGTTTTTTAATACATGTTTTTTACTGTAAGCTTTTCACTTTAAACACCTCCACGATCAACGTACTATTAAATCCATGCGTTACCACAATGTTTTGAGTGCGTTACATTGAGTTTTGTAGTAAAACGTAATTTTTCACCCCAAAAAAAAATAATTTCCCAGCGATATTTTTTGCGTAAAGTAACTACAGTAAATAAAACTGTAGTTTGATGTACAGAATGCTTGTTCCGTTTACACACTCTGAATACAATATGATTTCCTGGGACAACATATTCTACAGAAAAATACTGGATATTTATTTTTTATGACATTGGTGCTGACTGGTTGAATGGTTCTTTTTCAGAGGTAGGCATTAACGAATTATATTTGAGGAAAAGGAAACCTCAGAAGCATGGTTGGAACGCTCGTACTTTTATGTCCGGAGACTTTTGCTTTAGGAATATACATATACAGTACCAGAAGTCTAATTTCTTCTATTCGGAATCGTTTGAAGTGGTTGCTGATCCTGCGGCTAAACTTCACGTCGTCATGAAGGTACGTTTCTTTCTCTGAGTATACAGTTCTTTTCGTTAACAATAAACGTCCATAAGTCCGGTTAGACTGGAAGCCGACTCCAACACAGTTTGGGAAAGGCCAGACGGATGATAATGATGAACAATTATTCGACTTGCAGTGTTCACAAGGTGACAGAGAATAACTTGATCAAATGAACTTGCTAGATCCTAAGATAACCTATATAAACCCACTTGGCTATTGGTTTAACTGTTTCCTGCTGTCTTTTTTTTTACAGCCTGGCCCAAAGCTCGAAGGAAAATTTGACTCGCAGTCCTGCCTGCCAGTTACCAAAATTACCTGCTTATATTACGTTTATTGTTATAGATATCTGCGGGCTACGAATGCACAATAGTGTGCGCTAAAATGGTTTTGCCTAACCGTCTGGCACAGCCTCGCATAGATGGTGTCGGCGGCTACAACATAACTGTAACGTTCCAGACAGATTGGTTTCCAGAGACATTCTACTTCTCCTTGGGGCTTAATGGTAGAAATACTACGAGGAGAGATGCCGATAGATGGCTTCCCGAACGTAGACCTGGATTCTGGTGAGGTGTTTCTAGCTATCGTAATACAATTTTGGCTTTAATTATGTATTTCGTTTTATTTCACCTTATTACATCACATAAAGGTTTATTGAAAAAACAAAGAAACTCTTACAGGTGGTTTCTTTACATCTGGTTATAGCATACCACAAATTTCTGATACACGCTATATAAACATTGTTTACGATCAAGTTTCCAATCGACATAAAAAAGCATAGGTTTCCAATTATCCTGAAGTTGCAATGAGCAGTTCGCGAATATTAATTACGAGATGCAAATAACACTACTGTAATCTATATAGTAGGTAAGAGCTGACTGTACCTTTTACGAAAAATTAAGGAAATATGTATGGCAAAATTGACACAACCATAATAATAATACGGTATGAATGGAATATGGTAAGTACAGCAGTCATTGTGGCGATAGTCGTGTCGGCCAATGGCTTAATAGCCTCGACCAACATCTTAGGAGGCTCTCGCTTGGCAGCTGAATCAAGGGCTTGATTTAGAAAACAGTACTTCTTTCTGGACACGGTAGTATTGTTAGGTTCCGCTCTCCAGAGCCCTGACCATCGGTAGCTCAGACCCTGTTCCCGATGCTGGTGGGCTACTATTTTTTATACTATTTTTTAGTTTAGGAACGTATTGACTTGTATTGCCGAGATTCCATATTGCATCGTATTATGTAGGCGTATCTCTAGCAGGTCACTTCATGTTGCCATCGCCCTAAATTTTTGGATGTAGTCGTGACGTCATAATTGATGAGAATTGACCAGGGTTGAGCAACATTTAAGTTGCCCGTGTAAACGCACCTTTACATTCTATACGTGCTTACTTAAAACCTGTTGCTGTAGCAAAAGTTATTGATGGAAAATGACTTTAATTTTAGGTTTAAATTGCTGTTTACCGTAGCTACGTGATGATGGTACATCGCAAAGAATTGTGCTTATGAGTGCATGCATCGGTACAAGGGCCATGGTAGTAAATATCTGATATTGAAGAACTGGACCATCACAATACAAAAAAAACCGGCCAAGAGCGTGTCGGGCCACGCTCAGTGTACGGTTCCGTAGTTTCCCGTCCGTCACAATAAGTGTTCCCACTTATGAGTTTAAAGGTCCATTATGTAAAATGCTTGCATATACGAATATAATACAAACTTAGTCCAGAAATTATTTTGTACAACTTTTTGTCTTTTTTGTACAAAAATTGTTGTTTCCATCAAGTTCAAAATAATTTTCCTAGAAAGTCCTTATAAAGTTCTACTTTTCAGATTTTTTTCATATTTTCTAAACTTATGGTTTAAAAGTTTTGGAGCGATTATTTCCGAAATTATTGACATTATTAAAAAATGATTTTAGAAAACCCCTATTCATTTTTAAATACCTTTCCAACAATATATCACACTTTAGGGTTGAAATGAAAAAAAAAAATCACTTCCCACTTTACATATAGGGGGGCTACCCTAATAAAACATTTTTTTCCAATTTTTATTTTACCACTTTGTCGGCGTGATTGATATACATATTGGTACCAAATTTCAGCTTTCACAGAGATTAAACGAGGACGGACAGACGGACGGACAGACATGGCGAAACTATAAGGGTTCCTAGTTGACTACGGAACCCTAAAAACAGGCCACAAGTGTGCCGAGACATTGAAGCGTTCCGTAGTCGGGATGAATAATTAAATAACTCCCAAGAACAAACAACCAAGAAACATTGTAGTAAAATAACATATAATTTGCATGCTCACTACAAATATACTAAAGTTAATTATTATGAAAACATCAGTACAGGTCGCGGCAAGTAACTCTAGCGCTGAGCGAAACGTTAAGGGGATAGCTGCGCATGTTGTACGACTGGAGAGCCAATCGGCGCAACGCACGCCCCAAGACATTCTCATTTTTTACTTCTGCGCAATAACGGTCAGCGCTAGAGTTTCGTGCCGCGATCTGTATGTACCAATTATCCATGTCTCATCTTTGATATGTTCGATGTTCGCGTTCAAAGTCGGGCAAAATTTTCGAATAAAGTTTGTCCTTAAGTAATCGTACAATGTGTTTTGGAACAGTACGTGACATAGGATGGTTTCCTCCAACGGGATCCGTTTCAAAGAAATTTCTGAGCATTGTGAAAAACATTTGCGCCATTCTCATCAGTCCCATCGTTGCAGATTGCGAGTATTGACCTAAAAAAAGGATAAATTATAGTGTTGCCCAAATGCAAGGCCAAGACGAGACATTAGCCAGTCTTGGTCTTGGTCTTGAGTCAATACATGGTCTTGGTCTTGGTATTGCGCTCTCAGTCTTGGTCTTGTTCTCGGTCTTGCAGCAAGAGTCTTGGTATTGCGCTCTGTCTTGGTCTTGGTCTTGCAGCAAGAGTCTCGCAAGTCTTGCGAGACTCTACTACTTAGACTAGACTACTTTTAAATACCTATTAGCCTATTGCTATATAACGTTACCGTTAGTTAGATCTTAGAACAACGTAACAGAGTTAATAAAATTAAATTGACAATCATTAAAAAAAATGACGCAATGTTTAATGAACCTTTAATGATTTTCTGTACGTGTACTGGCTATCCTAAAGTCTTCACAAACAGCTAGCGGCTATTTGTCGTCAGCTAGACTTTCAATTACCAGCACAAACACGACACGAAACAAACACATATAAATAATGCTTGCTGTCTCTCTTTTTCCAATTCAAATTTAGCCAATAATCTTCAGTAAACTTTTTGGTACCCGGAATCCTGAACATTACCGAATGATAACGAATGTGACACGACCGATTTGACCCGTATGACGTATTTATTCATGCATTTAAAATGTATTAATAGCGTGAGTTCTAAATAAATAAAAAACTTTAAAAACGTCTATCAAAATTGGAATTTAAACCAAATAAACTGAGATTTGGGCGTTATAGTAATAACGCCCAAATCTCAGTTTGACTTACCTGCGAGACGCAATAGACTTGCAGGCTTAGTCTTGTTCTTGCTCAAGTCTTGCAGGGTTCAGTCTTGGTCTTGGTCTCGCTACAATAAGTCGGTCTTGGTCTTTCAAAAATGCAAGAACAATACCAAGTCCGATTTTGGGCAACACTAACAAATTTATATAAGCGTGTCAATGTTTTATTGTAATCTAATGATTCGCCCTTCATCTACACGAGTGCGATTTACTTATTTTGCAACATGTCAAAAGCCATAAGTATGTAGTCTAGTCGCCAAACGACTTATCACGCTACTCAACTAATGCGACCACAAATCACCATAATACACAGAAAACCGATCATCATCATCTGCCTAGCCTTTTCGCAACTATGTTGGGGTCGGCTTCTAGTCTAACCGGATGCAGCTGAATACCAGTATTTTACATGGAGCGACTGTGTATCTGACCTCCACAACCCAGTTAGTACCGGGTACCTAATACGATACCATCACTTGGTAAGACACAGATAACCGGTGATTATGAATAATTTCCAATTAATATCATTATTTGGGTTTATCATAATTATTTCGTTTATTAATTTACATTATTATTATTAGATTTTACTATAGTCTGCGCCAGATAAGAAGGAATTAAAGGTCATTAACCTGCATATATTAATTCGAATAAATACATAATTCCGAAAAAAGAAATAATGACATAAACTTGTCCCGAAACGACCTTTATCGTGATCCTTGACTTTTTCTAGTAACAAAAAATGATTCATAATGAATTGTCAGCACCGCCGTGTCCTCGAAGCGGCGATTGGCGGCGGCGACCTCTCGCGTCCGGCCCTGGTGCAAGCCATGGTCCGTAGCGAGACGGAATGGGATGCCGTCACCTCCTTCTGCGAAGCAGTAATGCTAGAGAAGGAGGTGGCGGAACGTGAGAGGGCGAGAACCTCACGTCCCGGCCGCCGCGGGAGACTACCCAGGTGTCTGGGGCCACCACGTGGCCCCTGGCCACCGTAGGCGCGGGCCTGTGGACGGTGGGCTATGGGCTAGTTCGCCGTCCGTCCGTCTCATGACGACAAGCCGTGTCGACGGGGCGTTCATGTTCCGCACGCGCCTCAAAGAGAGTCAGCAAAAGGAAGGGAGGGCCTGCCGGAGTTGCGGGACTGTTCGAAAGAGATACCGTGACCCCGGAACACAAAGGACGATGAAGGAACATGGATGGGTTTTAGTCAGTAAAAGTCTGACACTCCCTCTTGCTCCGCCTAGAGCGGCAGGAGTCATTTGATGATTTCCCATACGAAAAAAAAGAAAAGGGTACCTACGCAGAGAAACTAAGAAAAGAGCAGTGAACTTTAATTCCTATTTATCTGGCGCAGACTTATAGTAAGGTAAACGGCCCAGTAACCGTGAAGTTTTGAACTTCACTGACTTTGCAGGTCTGCTATGCTAAAACTAGAAGACTTACAAAAAAAATAATTACATGACTAGAGAGATAATTTAAAAAAGTTTTAGTTTAATTTATATATTTTTTATTAGTATAAATTTTATTTAACAACAAAAAAAAATAAAGGGCTAATTGTACCAGTACCCGGTAGATTTGTACTGGTAAACGTTAAATTGTCCCTGAATCCGGTAATTTCCACCGCGAATTTGAACTCTATTGCTTTACGTTAAAGTTCACAGAAATGCTATATTTGCATTTCTGTGTAAAATAAATAAAAAAAGCTTATCCAAAGAAAACACATTTTTATTAATGAAAAGTTTTAAAATGTTGCCAGAACTTTGTTATCAGACGCGGTGACAAAAAGAAAACGTTTTCATCACAATTAAAAATCCTACGTGGATCCCGAGTTGCTTCTTCGAGGTGTCATCATTTCAGCCGCAAGACGTCTACTGCTGGACATAGGCCTCCCCCAAGGGTCGCCACGTTGACCGGTCCGGTGCGAGTCGCGCGAAGTGATAGAGCAATTACCGCCTCATCAGTCTCATATCACACCTTTACAACATATTTATAAAAATTGTTGAAAATCGCATTTCTGGCCAATTCAACCTCCCGAACAACCCGGATTCCGCCGTAGGGAGTCCACTACCGACCATTTATAGGTGGGACATCTCGCCCACGCAAAATAGCTATTTATTCACCAAGGGGAATAAGGCACAGATTACTAATCGAGTGTGCATTTGAGGCCCGACGCGAAGCGGAGGGCCGTGAACCACACGAGTTTAGTAATCTGTACTTACCCTCGAGTGATATATACTGCTTTATACAACACTTGCACAAAGTTTATTAAAAAGTTATATTGACATTGTTACAATTGTTAAATGCTTTTAATTTTAGCGCGTCAAACAGTTTTCGCGCCAAAAGACGTTAGAGAAGGTAAAAATGCCCCGTTTCGCAGGTTCCAGAGTGCTTGTTATAAATAAATAAATAAAATAAAAAAGAATTAATGAAAAGAAGGGAAAAGAAAAGAAAAGAAAAGGAAAGAAAAGATAAAAAACGTGTTGCGCCGACCCCAAGTAACATCGGATAAGGGCAGGAAGATGATGATGATGACGTCATCAAGACTAAAAAAAAGCAAAACGCGTTAGTAATGCATTACTAAATTCCATACAACATAGCTGCCTAGATTTTTGAGAAGGTTTAAGGAACAGCTTTCAAGCCTATTAGTGGGGTAGTATTGGTATACTACACTTACTTAACAAGTGTAGTATAATAGTTATTTATGCAACTGTTGTATAATGAGGGGTATTAAAACACGAATGTGAGTTTATCACACGAGACGAAGCCGAGTGTGATAATAGTATCACATGAGTGTTTTAATACCTAATTATGTACAGTTGCATACAAGACTTTATCTACATCCATGAAATGAATCCTCCATACAAGGTTCTGAAACCTTTTGCAGTGTTGTAAGAAGTCTACGTAAATTCATGGAAAGTTTAATTGCTGAGTATTTATTACAAAGAAACCATGTATAGGTAATAATATAATTATTTACATGTTGGATTGTACTATTATTAAAATGCACAAAGCTTGTATCACTCATTTTTGTAAACAACAAAGTACATAATGCAATACTAATATCCAAATATCGAACAAAAATGGCGGGATACGACGTGAATTCGAATTAACTTAAGTTTTTTTTTAAATTACGGCGCTGTGGTAGTGAATCGCACGTGCTAGCTAGACAATGTTCTTTTTTTAAAACGAGTTGCATAATGAAATTCAGTACAATATTATAACACCCGTTTGGGTGTTATAATGGTTATTATGACATTGGCTGTTTTAATGTTGGCCATAAGCTAACTGTTTCAGATACTTTTATAGAGGATTTATAGCATGGGTGTAGGTAAACCCATTTACAGTCCCATAATCAGGTTTAAATACAGAGTTATTTCTAAAACACCGACAACCTTGCAGGACTGTATTGCTATCATCATAAACAACAACTTTTGTTCTATGACTCAAATCAACATGTTAGTAACATAGTCTGGAGAGGTTGTCGGTGTTTTACAAAGAACCCTGTAGAAAAACATCTGGAATTCAACCTACCCTTTTAAGTACCTCGAATTTTTCGACTACTCTAAAGCATTTTGATAGTTTATCGCACAACGCCATATTATTTGAATTTCTTAAAAGACATCGCACCTTCGTACATTAACTTACTACAAAAAACAGAGAGCTCAAAAAATTTTTGCACATCCGATAGACCAGATATTATTTTTTTAACTATACATTTAAGGAAGATTTTTGTCGACAAAAGGTATAAAAGCTTCAGAGACCGAGCGAAGCAAGCTCGAAAATTTAGCACCCCGCCTCGGATAGGATTTCGGTCAGGGATTTTCTTTTCAACATTAAAACAATTGATACCTACTTTTTCCAATTTCGCATTAGAATTGGAATGATAAAGAAAACTTACCTGTAAGAACGAGCAAGGCGACCTAGAAACTTTTAGCATCCCGGATAGTTTAGATTTTATTTTACCCTCGATACAGATATAAAGGGAGGCAGTGGCGTAGCTAGCATGGGTGACACCCGGTGCCGATATTGTAGGTGTCACCCCAAAAATCAATCAACACAGTTAAAATAAAAATTACGTTTGTCTATTCGTACAAGGAGCCATTTTGTCGATTTATACAGAAAATTCTATCAAAAAAATTGAAAAAAATAATAAAGTAAACTCAATATAAGACTAGTATTGTACGGAACCCTCTCCACGCGAGTTCAACTCTCACTTGGCCGGTTTTTATAGGTGGCACTAGTGATGTTCACGGTCGGGTGTCACCCCTAAGCGGGTGACACCCCCCCTGCCTCCCCCCCCCCCTAGCTACGCCACTGAAGGGAGGTCCAAGAAGAAAATGCTTGCATCTCTGTCTCATCCGAGAATTGTGACCAAACGCGCGCGACTAGGAGCGCTATGAGCGGTGCCACGGCAGCGGTTGGCGAGCGCTATATCCAAGTTGAATGCTTAATTTCAAATCGCAATCGATTTGTAGTCGTTAACAGTCATCGCCCACAACATTTATCGTGTGTCTGTAGTAAAATACCGACTGTATGGTGGTATAAATAAGTTCGAAATTAACGATGTTCACAGAATAGATTTTAGGTTTACCCGAAAATCTTAGGATTTGCTGTAGTTCGGGCTTTTCCATTACAACACAAATACATTTCTAATATCTACAAAGCTTAAGTAAAGAAGTTCTGAGAGCCTAGTGGGAGTCTTCTTACTGAGAAAATCAACTTAACTGAATCGCATTAACTTAAAGAGTGTGTGTTTCCCATCTTGTCACCACCACCAGATGGCGCTAATTCAGTGTTAGTGCAATGAGGGATTTTCTTTTTAGCTCTTCCCTAGTCGCTGGATAGATGGCGCTAGGAGTTAGTATGATAATGCAAGGAACGGAACCTAAAAAAACTGATTTTAACAAAGCGCGAGAAAACTAGGTTATATTCGGAAGGTTAAGCAAATGAAAGTGTCAGTCAACGAGAGTATGTGACGTGACACAATGTTTTTTTTTCAAGCGTTTTGGCTTTAGCACCAACTATCATAGTAAGTTCAACGCCATCTATAGAGTTCTTGGAAACTAAGTTTTTTTTTAATACTTCAAAAAGAAAACCTCTCCTTTGAAGTTTACGTCAACGCGATCAGAATGGTACATAAAAAGACTCGCACTTGGCCTTCGTATATAAGCACAGATATAAGTTATCGATAAAAACGCAAGAAACGAACCAGAAGGTCCTTCTACATTCCTTTTCATCCTGGTTTTTTCCGGTCCTCCATCGATGTTGCCTATTTCAGCAATTTGAAGTATGTTTATGTGGTAGTTATAATAATAATCCTGAAAACAAAGATAAATGTATAAAATCAGTGGCTTTATGCCAGGAGGAAGTTCGTTCACCTGGTTATAATACTTATAATCAATATGGTTTTATGTTCGACTTCTTAAAATATTGCTCGAAACTGTGTGTACTATCGAGGACACTCCTGCCTGACCACCACTAAGCTTATTTTTGCTTGCACTCGCCACATAGAAACGCTCTCTAGCCCCGCCCCGTTGACATTGTATAGAAATAATGAATGAAAAGATACCGAATCGGACGAGCGCACTGACGACGCACGCCAAACGAGAGTTGTTGTTATTTTGCGCGCCAAAGTTAAGGCTTTCCTAATAGGCCCAAACTTTAAGGGGGTGTGGCTCGGCGCCCCCGCATGTATTAAGCGAAAAATAAATAAAATGGTCAGGCGGAAAAGTCCCCGACTGTACAGTCCACCGAACACTGCAACGTAGATATGTACGCACGACGACCAATCAAGCTATACAAAACCAGTTTATGCGAATCTCTGATTGAACGGGAAATCTATACAAGCGAGGCCATGTTATACTGGAAATGTATAGCTTGATGTGTCACCGTGTGTACGTTAGCTGCCAACCATGCATTTGTGCATAGCAATGATTCCCAAACTGCTTAAGGCCGTCTGCGCCAAGCAAATTAGGTATTTAACGCTACCACCCTTTACGCGAAACGAGTCGTGCACACGCGTCGCCGACTTGAACTCAAAGCTGAGCGAAGTGTCACAGTATAGGTAAGCGTGTCGTGTAGGCAGTAGGTCAACTTATTTTATTAAATTGTCAGCTTGATTTATCATAATAGGTAGTAATTGCGAAAACCTAACATTTGAATGTAATAAATTAATTTGAATAGATATTGTAAATGCAAATTGCTGCAAGTCGTAATTTATTCAATTATTTGTGTACCAGACGGGTGGACTCGTGTTTGGAAATTCAAAAACTATAACGGAACCAAATCTGAGCCACTAACCGCCCTGTACCGAAAGTTCCGGGTGTAAACGTTAGCTTCGTAGAACGGAGAGGTGGGTTTGGAAAATACTGCACTATTATTGTAGATGGAGAAGAAATGAAACACTATTTGACTATGGTAAGACACTACAAGCAGACAATACTGGAAAAACTGAGCTGAAACTATAATCGGAAAGAACTGTTAACTATTCCGATATCGAAACGAAACTGACTGCTTGAATATCAAAAACAAAACCGACTGTTCCAATGTCGAAAACAAAACTAACTACTTATGCGGCGCCTGCGCTGTGCTTTCATACTATTAGAAAACACACAAAAAATATTCGCGAATCTTCTAGTGGTGTCTAGTATTGTTCGCTAGACAATCTTTTAATTCATACAAAAAGCATGAACAAAAAAACATTAACAAAAAATACAAAGGAAACTATAAGCAAAAGGATGATAAACAACTCGAACGGAAGAAGGAAGTAGGTACTTTACGCCCTCGGCGTACGGTCGAAATTAAATTAACATTTCTCGATGTTTTTTATAAGTAGTTTGCATACGCGCACCTGTGACGAGACTATTCTCGAGGGAATTTGTACCTACTGTTAGACGGAAGAAAACGGAAAACCTACACAACCGTAACAGCACAGCACTACGTGAGGTTGCTATGTGGGACATCACTAATCTTGCGGACTGACATTCGATGATTTTGGCGGTAAAGGTGTCTCAAGTGTAATAAAGTGATTATTAAAGTTTAAACCTGGATTATATGATTAAAACTTATTTTAATTCTTAATAGAATCAGAAGCGGGACATTTCAAACTCCCACAAAGTGTTTTGTTATGTAAAATCAAAAGATTGAGGTTTCGTTCGGACATCTTTGGTAACATTTTGTTTGCGATACAGACGCTTGGTGTTGGACACTTACTAAAAGTGCAGTGCATGTCGCTACAAACCCGAATTAATTCCTCGTTGGACGCTTTTGTGACTTTTCTCAATGCTTTTGGTCAAGTTTCGCAAGTACGTTGACCTTGTGCACACAAACTTGAAGTGATTTTGGTGAACTTCTATGTGTAATCTCATCTTCCCTCTTGGCCAAAAGAAGGTGGTCAGTGCTCTAAGCATATTTCTGCATGTCTGCACGTTTGTTGCACATTATCTGAATATTTGGTGAGATTGTTTCATACTTAAACTTGACTTCAGTTTATTCAGGCTGACCTTTAGATTAAAGACTCATAATTCGACATCTATACTGTAAATAACTAAGTGATCAAAGACATTATTATAAGTGAAAGTATTGGACTGAATAGACTGAAAGTGAATTGATTATTTGCTGATTTTGCTCATTATTGACAACTTAATTTATATTATTTTACTGTGAACTGTACAAAGTGTAATTAAAAGTCAATTGTTTTATGATTTAGTGGTTGTGTGGTTACTGTTACATTTATTAATTTGAATCTAATTGTGTTCTAAACATGGGTCGGCATAAAAAGAGAAATAGGTCTCAGAGTTCTTCGTCTTCAAGTTCTGATGAGCCAGTAAGACATTCTAAAAGCAAGAAGTATAAAAAAGAACTAAAAAGGAAAGACAGCCGTATTGATGCCTTAGAAGGGTTAATAAAAGAACTTAGAAAGAAAAGTGATTACCATAGTGGAACTGTATCAGAAGCTTCAACATCTAGGCCACCAGTCGTTCGATATGTGGGCCGAAATGATTTTATTCCACAATTTGACCCACAAACCTCTCCTGTTTCCATCGAACATTGGATTCGTAATTTAGAAGGTACAGCTAAAATGCATGGATGGGATGAACATACTTTAATCTGTAATTGTACTTCAAAATTAAATGGTTATGCCAAAGGATGGTACGAGCAACAAGCTTCATACGAGATTTGTTGGGACGAGTGGAAGCAAAAATTGATAAAGGCATTTCCATTTACAAAAAATAAATTGTCTCAAATTAGAGAACTTGTAAACAGAGTCAGATTGCCAGATGAAGATCCAATTGAGTTTTATTACACCAAGTTAGGTATAGGCATGTCTTGTCAACTGAGTGATGATGTTATTACTGAAGCTGTGATTGGAACGCTTGGCAACAAACTGTGGGAAATTGGTGCTAAGTCTGCCGGTTGTCGTGATACTAGCTCTCTTTTACAGTATCTGGCTAGTATTACTTCTGCAGATTTAGGCAAAGAGAACAACCAACCAGGTACCTCCAAGCAAATCGACCAGAAGTCTGATAAATTAAGAAAATGTTTCTCGTGTGGAAGAATTGGTCATAAGGCTAGTAGGTGTTTTAGGAGTGGAACAAGTACCAAGAAGTCAGCCCCTATTCAAACCAAAAATAAGGTGGACAAAAAGTGTTCATTCTGTGATAGGGTTGGCCACACTGAAGCTGATTGTTATAAGAAAAGATATCAGAAACATTGTACATTCTGTGATATTAAAGGTCACACATTAGAAGAATGTAGGAAACGGTCAAGAGCGAGCCCACAAAACAAGTTGGTGCGTAAGGTACAGACTGTGTGTTGTGACCTCTCAGACAAGAAGTATTTTAAAACGGTACTTGTCAATGGGAGTCCAGCTGAGGCTTTTGTAGATTTCGGTAGTTCATGCAACACAATGAAACAGAGTTTTTGTAAACAGCACAACTTAGAGGTCTCTGTTAGTGACAATATTGTTATAAAAGGGTATGGGGATGCTCTCACCTTACCACAAGGTGTAACTGGAGCTGTGTTGACTGTAGATGGAATTGATATGGAGACGAAGTTTTATATAGTACCAGACCAATTACAAGATTTTGATGTTCTAGTAGGCCAGCCGTTTACTGAAGCTGAAGATATTGTCGTCCTTAAAACTGCTACGCAACTCAGTGTATTCAAAAAGGATATGTCTATGGAAATTGCAGAGCTGTGTGAAGACCTTGAGAAGGTGTGTCTGTATCCTCAGGTTAATGTTATGCTAGATCCTGGTTTGAATAAAATTGTTGCTAGAACTGAGCCTGTGGTCAGTGGAATAATGGCGGTGAAGCACAGTGAGCAGAGAGAGCCAATGAAAGAGAAGGATGTATTAAGCGAAGAAGTAGAGAGTAAAGATGGTTCAGTTATCATAAAACTTGTAAACAGGACGAATGGACAGATTGCACTTAAAAATGAGGCATGTATAGCTCGAGCAGAAGTAAAGAGTTTTAATGAAGGAACAGCTAACACACCTAAGATAGGTGATACTTTGACAAACTCTCAGCGAGATGCTTTAGACTCTCTTCTAGATGAACACAGTGGATGCTTCGCTAGCAATGGCATGGAGTTAGGAAATTGTAATATTGAAATGAATATTAAACTGACTGAAGACAAAGTAATTAATTATAAACCATATCGAATGTCTTTTCATGAAAGAGAAGTAGTGAGGGACATTGTAACGGATTTACTTAATGCTGGTATAGTAGAAAGATCAACATCGCCTTATGCGAGTCCGGTGTTACTGGTGAAGAAGAAGGACGGGGGTTATCGCATGTGTGTCGACTACCGGGCACTAAATAAAATCACAGAGAAAGAAAGATACCCATTACCAGTTATCCAAGATTTATTGGACAGACTCGTAGATCAGACTATGTTTTGTTGCTTGGATCTAGCCAATGGTTATCACCAGATTAAAATAGCAGTAGAGTCAAAGCCATATACGGGATTTGTCACACCTGATGGCCACTTCCAGTACCGGATGATGAGTTTTGGTCTGTGTAATGCTCCTGCTGTGTTCCAGCGTGCAATGAATGAAATACTTGCTCCTGTTATTCATGAATGCGCAGAAGTGTACATTGATGATGTGATCATATGGGGACATGATTTTTCAAGTTGTCTGAATAATCTTAGAAAAGTTTTGGAGTTGATTGATTCTGCTGGTGTGAAACTGAAGCGCAGTAAGTGTACATTCCTTACCAATACTGTTGAGTACCTGGGACATGAGATTCATAAAGGAGAAATACGTCCATCTTCGCACAAAGTGACAGCTGTTGCCAACTTTAAAACCCCGAGCAATGTTCACGAGCTTCGTCAATTCCTGGGATTGGCGAGTTATTTTCGTAAATTTATAAAAGGATTTGCGACCATCGCGAAACCACTTACCATGTTGACCAAGAAGACTTCTGAGTGGTGCTGGGGGCCTGAACAGGCTGAAGCTGTGGAAAGTTTAAAACAGGTACTTACCTCTGACCCTGTTCTAGCGATTTATAGTCCAACCCGTGAAACGCAAATCCACACAGATGCTTCGAAATTAGGTCTAGGTGGAGTGCTGTTACAACAGGAAAACGGTGAATGGAAGGCTGTTGCTTATGCAAGCCGGCAAACCACAGCTACTGAAGTGAAATACCACAGCTTTGAGTTAGAGGCGTTAGCTGTCGTATTCAGTATCCAGAAGTTCAAAGTTTACTTAACTGGAATCAAATTTCGAGTTGTGACGGATTGTTCTGCTTTACGGCTAGCATGGTCAAAAAGGGACTTGTCGCCGCGTATAGCACGCTGGTGGCTCGATTTGCAAGAATACGACTTCGACGTAGAGCATCGACCTGGGACTTCGATGGTACACGTAGACGCCCTCAGTCGAAACCCAGTCTCCGTTCAACACATTGAAGAAAAAGATTTCATCAATACCCTCCAAGACGCTGATGAAGAAGTTCAGTCCACTATAACAAATTTACAGCTGGAATTAGACGCTAATCAGCACAAGAAAGATGGTTTATCTAAAGACTATAAGGTGGCGAATGGATTATTATGCCGTGTAGTAAATGGTGCTAATAGACCTGTTCTACCTAAAAATGCGAGATGGCACATAATGAAGACCTATCACGACGGTAATGGTCATTTGGGTGTCGAAAAGTGTCTGGAGGCTATTCAAGCCAAATATTGGTTCCCAAAAATGAGGAAACACGTGGAACGATACATTTCTAGCTGCATTGGTTGTCAGTTCACTAAAAAGCCGACAGGCAAGCAGCCTGGGCTTTTGCATCCTATTCCAAGACCTGCTATGCCATTTGATACTTTGCATGTCGACCATTTGGGGCCATTTTGCAAAAGTAACGGCAAGACATATATTTTTGCTGTCATTGATGGGTTTACTAAGTTCGTTTGGCTGGAAGCGGTAGTAAGTGCCAATTCAAAGGGGGCTATAGCTTCATTAAATAGGCTAGGTCAAGTGTTTGGGTATCCCTCACGAATAGTCAGTGACAGAGGTACGGCTTTCACTGGACGAGAATTCAAAGACTATTGCAGTGAGTTGGGGATAAAGCATGTCTTGAATGCCGTCGCTACTCCACGCGCAAATGGGCAGGTTGAGCGCCTAAACCGCACTATTTTGAGTTCGTTAACTGCTCATATGGGCGAGGAGCAAAAAGGCTGGGATAAATATTTGCCTACAGTACAGCTAGGCATTAATTCGACTGTGAGTCAAGGGACGGGCAAATCCCCTTTAGAGCTATTGTGTGGGTTGAGGCCACGTTTAGCTGGAGATATACGAGGAGCGTCATATGCGCCCGCAGACATTACTCAAAACAGAGAGGAAGCAACTCAGAGGATTGTTGAGAATGCATCACGAATGAAAGTGCGATATGATAAGAATCGCCGAGCCACTCTTCCCATTCCGGTTGGTAGCCTAGTAATGGTTGAGAGAAAGATTTTACGACCAGGTTTATCCAGTGGTAAGTTGGTTCCTAAATACGCGGGACCTTATAAAATCACTGCCGTTCTGCCTAATGATCGCTACGAAGTGACATCGGCCGCGAGGGGCAAGAGGGCCTATAAAAATATTGTAGCACGTGACAAGTTAAAGGTTTGGAATGCTCGATGTGACTCGTCATCTGACGAAGACCTATAATATTGCAATAATCTAAAACATGACGAAATGATATCGTGCTTGCCTTCGGGGCCCTTTTATGTCGGTTGATAATGAACATTATACTACTTGCCTCCGGGGCCTGGTGTATTTATAACGCTTGCCTTTGGGGTCTGAATGCGTTTATAAGACAAGCCTATGGGGCCTAATCAAATTTCTATTGCTTGCCTACGGGGCCAGATAGCATTTACTAGCGTTGCCTGTGGGGCTTGAAGTTATTTTCAGAGTCTACCTGTATGACCCTTATGGTGTTCGCTATGCTCTACATTAATGAAGCTTGCCTTATGGGCCTTGGCAATTGTCAAAATTTATGCTTGCCTTAGGGGCCTTAGTAATTGACAAAATGTATGCTTACCTTCGGGGTTTCAGCATAATATTCATCCAAGTCTGCTTGCCTTAGGGGCCTTGGCAATTGTAAAAAATGTATGCTTGCCTTAGGGGCCTTAGCAATTGACAAAATTTATGCTTACCTTCGGGGTCTCAGCATAATGTCCATCCAAGTCTATGCTTGCCTAAGAAGCCAAAGCAGTAATGACTGAAATTGTTCTTGCCTTAGGGGCCTCAGTAACATCCACTTATATTTTATGTGCTGCCTCAGGGGCCTCAGCCACTATCTGTTCCTGTCCTTGCCATAAAGGGCCTTAGCAGGGTTACCTACAATTAAGCTTGCTTTAAGGGCCTTAGCTATTACACTACGACCTAGAGTGCTGTTCCTGAGCAGCTGAAGTCTTCCTGGCAGGATGTTCTTCGTGCAGCTGAGCCTTACCTTCGGGGACCGAAGGATTGCAGGATGGCCGAGCTGTTAGACGGAAGAAAACGGAAAACCTACACAACCGTAACAGCACAGCACTACGTGAGGTTGCTATGTGGGACATCACTAATCTTGCGGACTGACATTCGATGATTTTGGCGGTAAAGGTGTCTCAAGTGTAATAAAGTGATTATTAAAGTTTAAACCTGGATTATATGATTAAAACTTATTTTAATTCTTAATACTACTTACTTTTTGACTAGGTTTCTTCCATTGTTTTTATCTCACGAAGTGACACATGCTTTATTTGTTGTATGTGTCACCGTAAAATTGTAAATACTGTTAGATTATAATCTAGCTCGTGAGATTGTAAACTCGTTCGTTGAGGAATTCCCTCGACTGTCTATGGTCTCCATCATCAGACCAATGGCACTTAATGTAACTAATGGCACCTATAACCCATATGGGTGCAAAGTTCTCATCAATAGAAATGAATTAAATCCAAACACAAGGTAGCTACTGTAAAACGTTGAGGAGTTCCTTTGACTGTCCTTCGTCTTTATCATCAGACCCCTAAAGATGACCACAACCCATTTAGGTGTAAAGTTCTCATCAATACAAATTAATCAAGCCCAAACACCAGCTAATTATTGTGAATCGTTGAGGAGTGCCCTCGACTGTCTTCGGGTTCTATCATCAGATCGAGTCCAGACTTTCTTTAAATAGTAGTGCTCTAAAATACTCAATGAACAAAAAAACAAACGCACTAGTCGCACTACGATGTTCAAAGGTTTCCCTCGATTTCTCTGAGATGCCATCATCAGATCCTAGTTTCATGGTCATGATACTACTCTTGGAATATCTTCTTTCCAACAAAAAAAGAATCATCTAAATCGGTTCATAAACGACGAAGTTATCCTACGGTCAAATTGTGAAACCTCCTCCTTTTTTTAAGTCGGTTAAAAAATACTGTACTGTTATAATTACACTACGTTCTTTAAATAAATCGTTTGATAAATTGGCGGGACAGCCGTGCGCCAGCAAAAGGGACATAGGTCCTACCTCGTCAAGGCCTGGCGGGCGACTGAATCCACGTGCGCAAGCCGTTTTCTTATATAATAATTTATTATTAAATGGATTAAATTGTTTTGCAAAATTTAACCACAAATAATTGTTCTATATGTTATTAACTTTGCTTTGATATTTTTTTTGGAAGTAAAACTTTCATATTCTTCAAGTAAAATAAGAAAAACATAAAAAAATATTCGAATTAGGCTCCTGTTCGGATTTTTTTTTCATCGAGTGAAGTTTTTGATATCATGTTTTGAACCACAAATTATCTTAGTAAATATAGTCAACTATAATATCTATTTTTTTTGGCTTTAAAAAATCACTATTTCTTTGTTTACTATTGAATCAAAGTTATGTAAAATTGGGAAAATTGGGTATACCTGCCCTTAAATTGTTCGGGCCGGGTTGACAACTTGACACGGCAACCGTCGCCACGCCCTTTTTTGGTTTTACCCGCACCTACCTATAGATGTTTCACATTAATAAGTGAAAGAATCAAACCTGGGGAACATCTGCGACTACCAGAATTTCTGAAGGCGCAGCAAGTGTAAAAGAACACACACTTAAAACAAATAAAATCACGTAAAATAAAGGCTCGATACTTTGGAATAACGACATTTTAATTAGCAGGTATTGATTTGGTTCTGTAAGTTTTCTAATAAATTAAATTAGATGTCGTTTAGTCTGCACGTTTCAACAGAAACTAGCTACAATAACACTGCAACTGTATTATTTGTGTTTTCAAAACAATGATTAAAACAATTGCTCTAACGACAGTAAAAATAACTCTAAGGCTACGTTCACACCAACGCGTATAGTCTGCCGCCGACAGTGAGTATCCATTACAAAATGGACAATTTAACAACTTCAGCCGCCGATTGATTTGCTTTTGTTTTTTCATACATTTGCGAAGTCGGCTACCGACTATACGTTGGGTCCGTGGCTTAGGCCCCCAGTGGTCGAGGCACCCGTGGTCGACGCCCCCGATTCGATTCATTTGTTGGTTTGAACACGGCCTAAGTATTAAATATAACAGAGTCACGACAATGGGAACAAAGAAAAACCGGCCAAGTGCGTGTCGGGTCACGCGCCGTGTAGGGTTCCGTAGTAGCCCGTTATTACAATTAGAAAGGTTCTTTTCTTTATTCTAGAAAAAGGGCTTTGTCGCGCATGCAATGGGGAATTTTCCAGTGCTCTTTATGAACGAACTAGACTGGCGCTGATCAACTTTTGGGAATAATAAAATGGCTCGTTTTATGGCCTCAAAGCCTTAACTGAAGTACGGAGGAACCTAAGCTCGACTTGACGCACCAGGAGTTTAGACATAACGCAAAAACACTTCGAAGAAAAATAGCAAAAACCATGCAAAAACTTGTAGTTCAGTTCAGTGATGCAAAAAAACAGTAGACTTTTTAGGTTAAAAATGTTTGACAGAAAAAGGTTCTATATATAAATTTCTCACTTTTAGCAATGAATAATAAAGAAATTTTACAATGGGTCTGACACAATGATACGTTACGTGAACTATAGATACGTTGTCCGCACTCTAAAATGACAACATGAAATGAAGCCAATTAGCCACATCGCGCTTAGTTACGCACCAACCTGTCGCGCGACGCTACGTTTGTTTATAATTTAATAAATCCTGTGACGTGACTGAAGATGTATATTTATCTCCCTCTCGCAACAGGCATCCCGCCGTTCGGTGTCATATTTTCTTTCTCTTTCTTCACGCTTATAAGTAGTTCTAAGTAGTATTTTCGCCGTTTTTAATCTTTTTGTACCAGATTCCTTTTTCACGAGATCTTTTATTAAAATATTCTTTCCAAAGTAAATAGCAATCCAGTTTCATTTTAGGTTTAAAGTTTGAAAAGTAAGGAGAGAAGTCAACTGGAATTTCATTGCCTCTTATTCCAATATGTGATGGAATCCATTGAAGGACTATGTGTTTTCCGTCAGATTTTAACTTCAAAATAGTTTTCAGTATAGTGTAGGCGGTGTATGCGGCGAGGCCGATGTTGGAGCGAGCTTCTGGAATCTGTGAGAATTACAATATGGTTTTGGTAGATTGATTCTATATACATAAGACAGAGCTTCTGCGATCGCGATCAGTTCAGCTTCCATTATACACACACTGGCATTTATTTGAATTTTCATGGAATTTTCTTCAGAACTCGTAAAACGCAGCCCCTATATTGTCCCCGTCTTTAGAACCGTCAGTAAAATGATGAACGTATCACATTCCAGCGAGGTCTCGAGATAATGTGACCGGGTTGTAATTGACTCACTGCGTTCCTTAAAAATTCACAGTAGTCTGAAAGTAGATATGTTTTCCCTGAATATTTTGGTGAGTTGTATTGATAGTGACAAAATAATAAAACACTACGTAAACTGCATGTCTGGGCCAAAAAGGCAATACAATCCTGTTAGCTTAAGAAACTTAATTATTGATTACCTTACTTTCGAATACTCGAAAGTATTCGAAAGTAAGGTAATCAATAATTAAGTTAAAGAAAAAGAAACGAAAGATAGTTTAGCAACTCCTAAGTCATTTAAAAAAACTATTCAACGATACCCCCCCATAAGATGGAGCAGACGACGAAAAAAAACATCCCCACTTCACTTATGGGAGCTACCCTAATAATTATTTTTTCCAAAATTTTATTTCACGATTTTGTCGGCGTAATTGATATACATGTCAGAGTTGGTTGCCAATTACAATTGTGGGTATTCAACAAATTTTGTAAAGAGTTGATTTTCTTGTTAATAATTCAAGTGATTTTAGTATCAATTACTGTCTAGTAAATCGAAACATAATTTATTAAGTTCTTGGTGTACACACTAAGGGCCGGTTTTTTGATCCGTAGTCAAACACCGTTTAACAATTTGTTAGATTAACCATAGTCAACTAGTCAACTAATGGTTAAAGGGCTATTACGTTTTTCGATCTCTAGTTTAACTATAGTCAACAATGATATTATAAGTAAAAAGGTGTAGATGCGTTATAAGCGCTCAGCAAGCGGTACGTTAAAATGTGGCTAATTGGCAAACCTTGACCTCAGTGTGACGTTGCCGGCGTCGACAGACGCACTTCACGTAAACACAGTGCATTAAAAGTGAAAGTGACCCAAAACTACCGAAAATGCCGTCGTGTGTCATGAGATATTGTACAAATTATACTAGCAAAACTTGTAAAAGTCAAGGAATCACAAATCATTCGTAAGTATACTATTTATCTTAATATTTTCACAAAACAAACATTACGTTTTTAAAATAATGGCGTCCGAAAAGAAAGAGTGCAACAACAATTTCTCTATCAACAAGTGCGATAGAGATAGACGTCATTACCCATCATAGAGTAAAATTATATGTACGAAACAGACAAGTCAGTTGACTTACAGTGCAAATGGTGCCACATTATTTATTGTTAAATGTAGATTTTTATTTACGTTATGACTAGCTTTTGACCGCGGCTTCGCTCACGTTAATTTAGTTATTCATTGTTTCTAGATTTCCAAAAAATGAACTAAGGTGTATCCAGTGGGTCGATATTGTCCGCAAACAGAGAAATGAAGAATTCTGGCAACCGAATAAATCAAGTAAAATATGCTCCATTCATTTTAAAGACGAAGACAAGTACATATCTGGCAAGGGATACACTTTATTAAAAAAATCTGCGTTGCCAGCTTTGGATGTAATTTATTTACGTTTTAGTTGTTGCTTTTTTATACCGGCTTGTGTTCTTGAATATTTTATCTTAATTCAGAAAAAAATTGTTTCAGTTACGTCCTGTACAATCAATGCCCGGTAGCCCTAACAGCCTTACTGAAGAAAAGTTGTCTGATTTAGAGTCAATTTTTGATACCCCTCGAAAAGCTGCACTTAAAAATGCGTGAAAAGAATAAGTTTTCAGAAAGACAAATTAATAAATAAATACAGAAATCTAAAAAATCAAAATAAAAGATTACGAAGACGTGTGGCGCATTTGAGTGATATATTAAAACATTTAAAAACAAAGAAATACTTATCTGATGAACAATTTACTGAATTGAACCTTAATGAAGACAGCATGAGTTTCTTTAATAGAATTTTGCGTAAGAAAAGGAGTAAGAAATCTTTTCGTCAAAAATATCCACCAACATTGCGAAAATTCGCACTTACCTTAAATTTTTATTCGCCAAGTGCATATAAGTATGTGAGAAAAGTTTTTCACAACGCTCTGCCACACCCTAGAGTGTTGGGCAAGTGGTATGAGAATGGTTCAGTTTCACCGGGATTCACTACGCAAGCATTTGATATGCTGAGAAAGAAAAATGAAATGTCAGATAAAAGAATGATCTGCACTCTTGTGGTTGACGAAATGGCACTTCGACACCAATCCAAATGGACTGGAAAAAAGACAGAAGGCGTGGTAGACTTTGGCGGCACTACTGATAGTAAAGTCATTGCAACAGAAGCCTATGTTTTTCTTTTAGTCGCATTAAATGAGAACTGGAAACTACCAGTAGGTTATTTTTTTGTCAAAGGAATCAGTGGTGAAACAAGAGCACACTTAATTACTTCTTGTGTGCAGAAGTGCTTTGAGTCTGGAGTGGATATTGTTGCAGTCACTTTCGATGGTTGTCAAGCAAATTTTTCCGCTGCAAATATAATGGGTTGTGATTTGAAAGATCCAAACAATTTAAGAACCACATTCAAGCATCCCAGTTGTGATAGAGAAGTAGCAGTGTTATTTGACCCTTGTCACATGCTTAAATTAGTTAGAAATACTTTTGAATCGAAAAGAATTATCTTCAACGAGTCGGAAAAAAAAATAAAGTGGCACTTATTAGTAAATTTAAATAATCTTCAAAAAAACCAAGGCTTAAATTTTGCCAATAAACTTACAGAGCGTCATATTAATTTCAGAAATGAAATAATGAAGGTCAAATTGGCGACACAGTTGCTGAGTAAAAGTGTTGCTAAAGCCCTAGAGCTGTGTGAACAGTTATTAGTTTCTTCACGATTTAATGAAACAGCAGCCACTGTGGAATTCATTGAAATTTTTAATGACCTCTTTGATATATTCAACTCACGATCCTTTGAGATTTTTGGTTTTAAGAAACCTATTTGTCCGCAAAATGCCATGAAAATTTTACAGTTTCTCGATAAAGCAAAACAATATATATTGTCATTAAAAATTTACAACAAAACTAAGAGGGTAGTTAAACGTAAAATTATACTCACTATTAGCAAAAAACGTTTAATTGACTGTAAATGCAAATCTGGGTTTCTGGGATTTCTCATTTGTATCGAGTCTTTGAAACATCTCTATGAATCACTAGCGGACGTCCCGCGGTTTCACCCGCGTAGTTCCCGTTCCCGTGGGAGTACGGGGATAAAATATAGCCTATACGGATTCGAAAGAATCCCTCTAAGTAATGGTAAAAGAAATTTTGAAATCGGTCCAGTAGTTTTTGAGCCTATTCAATACAAACATACAAAAATACAAAGGTTTCCTCTTTATAATATTAGTATAGATTAGTTGTAAACCATCAATTACTGAGATACATTTCAACCTATAGATTGAGTCAAGATCATATTGAAATCTTGTTTGGTATTATCCGAAAGCATGGGGGTTACAATAATAACCCGAATGTGATTCAATTCAAGGGAATCTATAAAAAGATTTTGAATCATTTAGAGTTACGTAGTGGTTTCAGTGGCAATTGCATACCACTAGAAAGTGTCCCTATCTTGAATTGTTCTTCTGCTATTCAAAATATCAATTGGTCATCCGGCAAACGAGCATCAATTGATGATATTGAATTTGATTCTTCGGCAGAATCTGAAAAAAGCCCCGAAATTCAAAGTGACAAGATTTCACTAGAAAATATTAATACGTTTGCGCAGGTGCTCAACAACGAATCTTTACCGGATCATTTTAAACAGATAGTGGGTTATATTTCTGGCTGGATTGCAAGGAAAATGGTTAGCGTTTTGAAATGTGAAGTGTGTATAAAATCTTTATTTACGTCCAAAAAACTATGGTTTCATAAATTAATTTCTATTAAAGACATGGGTGGCTTGTGCTACTCAACGGAAAGTTTGTTTACTGTTTGCTTAAAATCAGAATACATTTTGAAGGCTTACATGAAAGAAAATGGCCTATACTTTACGAGAGATGAAGAAATTGTTATTGTAAAAAATCGTATTTTAAAATCATTTGTCAACTCTAATATATTTAGTGAACTGAACGACCATGCCATGACACAAACACCCACTTTAAACCACTGTATGCTTTTATTGAAAGCTATTATAGAGAAGTATGTTAATGTCCGTCTTCACTCTGAACATAAAAATAACCCCGAGTTGAACAAAAAATCAAAAAGACAGAAAAGGAATAAGTTAAATTTATTTGAAGGTCACTGATGCCATGGCACTTTATTTGATACCAACTATTTGTTTTTACCTTTACTTATCATTTTTAAAAACTAATTAAACATTTTTATTTACCTACTTTCAATGCATTTTTATTACATTACTTTTACTACATGAACTCTTGAGTGAATCGCATTTTTAGGCATAAATCACGGTGTAAGGTAATGTCATATCTGATTTATTAATTCTACATCGTTTCTAGTACACTTGACGACGCACTGTCGCGAATTATATTTGTCTCTTTTTCACTCGCGATACTTGAATCATGCCATCCTATTTTGACGACTAATTGTAATGTAGTGTGTTATTGCAATATTTTTAGTTATTCATGTGTGCGGTGTGCCGTTTTTGAAGATAGAATGTCGTTTAGGTAACGTATCTACACCTTTTTACTTATAATATCATTGATAGTCAACCTTGACCATTGGTTATTATATTGCCAGTGTAATGAGAAATATTTTCCCTAAAACAGCTATGGTTTTTTGGGGGTAACATTTTTCTATGTGACAACACTACTCTTAATGATTGAATGAAACCTAATGAAACCAAAAGAAATGTCTTATTTGACAGTTTATATGTCAAAACTCAGACTGCGCTAAAAATCAAACAGTTTATTATTACCACGAGACACAACAACGCAAACAAGTTATATTTTTCACTACGTATTATTTATTGAATTGCTCTTGAATTTGTGCCGTAACTGCCAAGCATCTTCTGTCTTCATAAAAATAATGAAATGAAATGAAATTTAATTAAATTATCTTCAATGTAAGCAATATTTGCTAGTTAAGGGATGTTATGGCTTGATTCCTAAAACGCAAGAAATAATGATTTGAGGTTAGGTTGTTGTGAAGATGGCTTTGCGAAATAAATGCAATCAATGAAACTTTAAATAGGTGCATTACCTAATTTACCTGACTTGTGGTGAGAGTTTTTAGAAAGGTTCCAATTTCACCGACTAACCACATAACTGTTTCCTTTGATAACCGATACCGTTGGCAAAAGTCTACACTATCCCAGATGTCCAAGGGTGGGATACGTGCTCTAAAAAAAATTCGGCCTTCTCATAAACAGGTACTCCACATAAATATCATCGTCTGACGAACTTTCCGACATTATATCATAATATCTAACTATGTCTAAATTCATGATACAAAAGAATGAGAAATACGACGTTGACAACAACAAAACTTGTAGATAGGTACGTACAAAACAGCTGTTGTGTTTGAATTAACCATCCGCCATATTGCTTAACTCTCCAACTTTGGGTGGTTAATTTTTTAAACTAATAGTTAGTTATTTGACCATTGGTTAAGCTAACAATTGATCAAAAAACACATTTTGCCAATATTTAACCATTTGTTACTATTTTTAACCATTAGTTGAGTTAACTACGGATCAAAAAACCGGCCCTAATTGATTTTTGGCAACTTATTTCGATAAGTGTGACCGGTAGTTTTGTTCAATACAAATTGATGACATGTTGCTTTATTTTTTTAAATGATTTTCTTTGTGAATTCACTATTCTTTACTTACGACAATTATTGTTGTATTATTTGATTACTTTGTAATGTAATTCTTACTAAATTTAGCACATTTTTTTGTATCAAGTAAACACGTGACGCACTTCCGTGCGCCAACGGACAGAGTTGTGGAGGGATTGCAAACTCAAAGTGGAGGTATAGTCCTATAAAAGAGCGTGCACTCAGTAAGCTCGTCCATAGATAATACACTATATAATACAAGAAGCTCGTCAGTCGGTCCATAGATAATACACTATATAGTACAAGATAGATGTGCAACTGAGGTTTTCGTTTTAAAAACTGTGTACCCCAACTGTTAGATGGCGTTACTTGTCTCAATGTCCCCTCCGCTCACGATATCGCTCACTAGGTGGCGTTTTTACCCGACTGCGCCAGAAGGAGGGTTATGTTTTTCGAGTGTATGTATGTATGTGGGTATATATCTTTGGCACGCTCTGCAGCCTAAACGGCTTGATGGATTTTAACTTGAGAGATGTCGTTAGATTCGTCTTAAACGTGAGAGTGTCACTAGATATTTCAAAATAAAAAAAACAAAATGGCGGATTTTTGGCGCCAAATTAAAATGTTTAGCACGCTTTGCAACCTGAACGGCTCGATGGATTTTAGCTTGAGAGGTGTCGTTAGATTCGTACTTACTGTGAAAGTGACACTGGGTATAATCAAAGTAAAAAAAAATGCGGATTTTTGGCGCCAAATTCAAATGTTTGGCACGCTCTGCAGCCTGATCGGCTCGATAAAGGGCGCATCATGAGGATTTTTAATTGGTATATCTAAGTAACTAAAAAGTGTAAAATAAAAAAATTAATAAAAAAAAATAAAAAACCCGACTGCGTAAAAATAACTAAGTAATAACTTTAAATAAAAACTGAAAAGAATAAAACAAGTTTCGGAGACAGAACATATTTACTGCAACAGTCGGGACCCATTAAATAATCTAGACCAAAATCATTACATCCAAATATAGGTCCCGACTTTTGCAGTAAATATGTTCTGTCTCCGAAACTTGTTTTATTCTTTTCAGTTTTTATTTAAAGTTATTACTTAGTTATTTTTACGCAGTCGGGTTTTTTAATTTTTTTTATTATTTTTTTTTAGTTTTTGTTAATAGTAATAAATCCTTTTATTGAAGAATGATTGTTATTTATTTGTGTGAATAAATGAATTCTTATTTGTATAAAATAGATTATGATGACAACATCATGATTATTCTAGTCTTGCCAGAAAATATAGAATTCGAAACATACACATAAGAATTTACTTATTTCACAAAATAAATAACAATCAGTCGTCAATAAAAGGAAACTAATTCTTCAAAATCTTAAGCTAGGAATGACATCAATTAGAGCCACATCAATAAATGAATGATAGATAGAAATGAAAATATATTTCTTTTTTTAAAGAATTTATTTCCTTTTCTTACAATGTGTGTTATAATAATATACATACAATACAATACATCCAAAAAGCACGTAACTCATCGAATTCAAACCAAAAAGGTTAAATCGAGGTCCAGTATACACGGCGTTGGGTCAATCGTTTACATATCTTATCACAGGGTCCAAGGGAGAGGGTCCAACGTTTATAATAGCAGATATCAAGAAAATATGCACAGTTTTAGGTCGTAAAAGAACACAAAACAGATCACCAGAACACCACGAAACAACAAACGTAAAATTAAAAAAAAAATCAAATGTACCCCACCCACTTACTGTATAATAAATAAACTACTTGAAGTGAAAACGAAAGGGTCTTATTTATTATGCTTTAATATTTTTAAATTTATTTGTGTTATTTATTTATTTATTGGCAAAAGTAGGTATGCGTACCTCACCACACAGATGGCAGCACTGTCTATGAAAATTTTGTTTGAAGCCAATGTATGGAAGTTTCACCCCCCTGAGTCGGTCTTCGGATTCGACTCAATACAAAGCTCACCTGCTCCCGACAAAACTGTCGGTTTACCTGGTACCTTGTATTAAATAGTGTATTATCTATGCCTGGTACAGCGCTGCTGTATATTTACAATAGCTGTAAACTTGCTGATAGCGAGATACGCTCTGTAATTGGGTGGCTTGGCCACTGTACGAACTGTTGTGACCTTAAAAGGTCTGTTCGTCTAGTGTTATCTTTTGTTTTTGTTGTTCTTATTGCCATTTTTATATTGTGTGCTATTTTGTATTGTGTATTGTGTGTACCTACTGTAAATAAAACACTGTAATTGCCTAATACAGTCTTGTTTATCCCAATAAAATGGGAACTCCAAACCCTGACGATATACTTCTCGGCACTTCTGACCTGATCCTACATACACCTCTACAAACTTACAGCTTTCTAGTACTAACGGTCTCTTAGCAAAACCTCGGACAGATGGACGGACAGACGGACATGACGAAACTATAAGGGTTCCTTGTCGGGACTACGGAACCCTAAAAAGATGTGTAAAATAAATGCATGAACGAACCAGAATCGACCGTATAGTTTGGATCCAGTCTTAAGGCCGTCTACGCCAAGCAAAGTAGGTATTTAACGCTACCACCCTTTACGCGAAACGAGTAGTGCACACGCGTCGCCGACTTGAACCCAAAGCTGAGCGAAGTGTCACAGTATAGTTAAGCGTGTCGTGTAGGCAGTAGGTCAACTTATTTTATTAAATTGTCAGCTTGATTTATTATATGGTAGTAATTGCGAAAACCTAACATTTAAATGTAATAAATTAATTTGAATAGATATTGTAAATGCAAATTGCTGCAAGTCGTAATTTATTCAATTATTTGTGTACCAGACGGGTGGACTCGTGTTTGGTAATTCAAAAACTATAACGGAACCAAATCTGAGCCACTAACCACCCTGTACCGAAAGTTCCGGGTGTAAACGTTAGCTTCGTGGAACGGAGAGGTGGGTTTGGAAAATACTGCACTATTATTGTAGATGGAGAAGAAATGAAACACTATTTGACTATGGTAAGACAATACAAGCAGAAAATACCGGAAAAACTGAGCTGAAACTATAATCGGAAAGAACTGTTAACTATTCGGATATCGAAACGAAACTGACTGCTTGAATATCGAAAACAAAACTGACTGTTCCAATGTCGCAAAACAAAACTAACTATGCGGCGCCTGCGCTGTGCTTTCATACTATTAGCAGACACACAAAAAATATTCGCAAATCCTCTAGCGGTGTGTAGTATTGTTCGCTAGACAAACTTTTAATTCAAACAAAAAGCATGAAAAAAAACATTAACAAAAAAATACAAAGGAAACTATACTAATAAGCAAAAGGTTGATAAACAACTCGAACGGAAGAAGGAAGTAGGTACTTTACGCCCTCGGCGTACGGTCGAAATTAAATTAACATTTCTCGATGTTTTTTATAAGTAGTTTGCGTACGCGCACCTGTGACGAGACTATTCTCGAGGGAATTTGTACCTACTTACTTTTAAAACTAATAATAACAGAAAGTACTCGACAAAGAATCACAAACACGGCAATAGCGTACTTTCTCGAACGTTCTTTCTATAGACTATATAAAAACACTGTTTTAGACACTTGTCGCGAACAATTTGACTAGGTTTCTTACATTGTTTTTATCTCACGAAGCGACAAATGCTTTATTTGTTGTATGTGTCACCGTAAAATTGTAAATACCGTTAGATTATAATCTATCTCGTGAGATTGTAAACTCGTTCGTTGAGGAATTCCCTCGACTGTCTATGGTCTCCATCATCAGACCAATGGCACTTAATGTAACTAATGGCACTTATAACCCATATGGGTGCAAAGTTCTCATCAATAGAAATGAATTAAATCCAAACACAAGGTAGCTACTGTAAAACGTTGAGGAGTTCCTTTGACAGTCCTTCGTCTTTATCATCAGACCCCTAAAGATGACCACAACCCATTTAGGTGTAAAGTTCTCATCAATACAAATTAATCAAGCCCAAACACCAGGTAATTATTGTGAATCGTTGAGGAGTGCCCTCGACTGTCTTCGGGTTCCATCATCAGATCGAGTCCAGACTTTCTTTAAATAGTTGTGCTCTAAAATACTCAATGAACAAAAAAACAAACGCACTAGTCGCACTACGATGTTCAAAGGTTCCCCTCGATTTCTCTGAGATGCCATCATCAGATCCTAGTTTCATTGTCATGGTACTACTCTTGAAATATCTTCTTCCCAACAAAAAAAGAATCATCTAAATCGGTTCATAAACGACGAAGTTATCCTACGGTCAAATTGTGAAACCTCCTCCTTTTTTTAAGTCGGTTAAAAAAGACTGTACTGTTATAATTACACTACGTTCTTTAAATAAATCGTTCGATAAATCGGCGGGACAGCCGTGCGCCAGCAAAAGGGACATAGGTCCTACCTCGTCAAGGCCTGGCGGGCGACTGAATCCACGTGTGCAAGCCGTTTTCTTATATAATAATTTATTATTAAAAGGATTAAATTGTTTTGCAAAATTTAACCACGAATAATTGTTCTATATGTTATTAACTTTGCTTAGATATTTTTTTTGGAAGTAAAACTTTCATATTCTTCAAGTAAAATAAGAAAAACATAAAAAAATATTCGAATTAGGCTCCTGTTCGGATTTTTTTTTCATCGAGTGAAGTTTTTGATATCATGTTTTGAACCACAATATAGTCAACTATAATATCTATTTTTTTGGCTTTAAAAAATCACTATTTCTTTGTTTACTATTGAATCAAAGTTATGTAAAATTGGGAAAATTGGGTCTACCTGCCCTTAAGGTGACACTAGTCGATATTTTTTCCATAGAATTTCGGGAGGGAATTTTCCACTGTTGGACACTGTATATCCAAACTCCAAAGTTATACATGATATCGTTGAAATAGATATAGCATGAACCTCGTATTTATAGGCTTTAATAAACATAAAAACAAAGCGATATTTTACAGGAGCAATGGTTATAAATAATACACTGATGTGACACTGTTGATCTGACAGAAATGTTATAGGCAAGACACCTCTAAGTTTGCAGACCACAGAGATTGCATTCGATGCAATGAGAATATCATCTCAATCGTTTTGTCTCATTATTAATTTTGGCTGTGCGGAAACAGAATAGTAAAATAAAAAGCCATTAAAGAGTTACGAGCATTGGTTACGAGCTACCAAACATTCGTTTTACTTTTTATCGCCAATTTTAACGCAACTTTGGGCGTAAATGAGTAATAAAAGAAGAGTCAAATTTACAAAACAAGTCGGTGCTGACAAAGCACAATTATCGAATAATTCAATCAATTTGATTTGTACTTGATCTATGCGCTGGTTTTTTCATAAAACTCGATTTTCCATAGTTATTTTTTTATTTTTTTCGCGCGTCTTTTATGAATTATCTTGCATCTCACTGAGCTCATTCTCTCGGGCACGATGCCAGGTGAGACAACGTGCTTTTTGAGCACGCGCACCTGAGTGAGTTCGAGTCCGCGACTAGTGCAACCTTAACAACGCGCTTTTCATTTTTTCTATGGGATATGACCAATTATACGTAGGTATATTGGGCTTATAGGGTTGGCCCTTGCCTGCCAAAAGGTTGCCGACCGCTGCGCTAGAGGATAAAGTAAATTGAATTTAGAACATCGTGTGCACTAAGTTTGTGAATCCAAAGCATGATTAAACCTATCTCCATGATATTGTCGAATTTATCATACATCGGTACCCTCCTTGATGTACTTTTTTTTTATTTGCTTTGCGCGCGCCATTTTCTTTTCACGTCATATTGTTAAAAGCTTATGTTAAAAACAATAAACTTGAAAACAAGTGAAAAACCTAAAATGAGTGGTTCTAGCGACGAGGAAGCTTTTTTGACGCATTCCTTTTAATTCAGATTCAACATTTTAAGTTTGCAGTGTCATCGTTCCCTAAAAAATCAGATTAAGCCTTAAAGTAGGTCCCTGGGTGGGCATCCAAAAAGTGGATCAGACAACATTAATACCCGTATAAGTATTATATTATCTGTGCCCGTATTCTCTAACACGTTGGAATTTGAACTCTCAATGTTAGAAAGTATCTTGTGATTGTAAATGTTTTTTTTTTGCATTTAGTCATTGTGGGATGAAAAGTTAAAAATAAAATAAAAATTAAATTAAATCTTTGCACTCGAGTGCAAAGATTTTTCACCTCATGCTCTTTTGATTCTCTCGCTGACGCTCGTGATTCAATTTTAGAATCCTTTGCTTGCTCGGTCATCAAAATTGAGCACGCGGTTGAAAAGCAACTTTGCACTCTTGTTAGTTTTGAATATACTTTCGAAAATATCCGACTTCCTTTTTTCAGACCCGTAGTAACAGCATTCAATACCTTCGCTATATTTGCCTATTTTAGTTGTTTTGTTAGTCTCCGTATGATGAGATTAAAATCGACTGATTTAGAAAATAGGCAGGGGTTTTTTGCTAAAAAAAAATCAAACAATATCTCAATCAGTTTATTGAATTTTGATAGTCTAAGTAAATCCTATCATAAAATGTAATTATGGAATTGTAATTATCCCATTTGTTTTTTTTTTGTATTTAATGAAATAAGCATAAACAGCTGACTTAGTTTTTAAATGACGTTTAGGCGGACTCCACAGCTATCGTATCTTCATCACTCAAGCCCCTGTCCTCATTGGTACCGGCGGGGAAGTTTGATGGCGGAGAGGAAGGTCCTTGGGGGAAGGGATTTTGTGGGAAGCCCGGGATTTGTGGAATCTGCGGAAATTGCGGGAATGCGGGAGCCTGGCCAGTCCCTTGTGGTATTTGAGGAAAGTTTGGGAAATTCGGGAATGTGTTGGAGGGTGGGTACGGTGGAAATTGAGGAGCAGCTGGCTGAGGGGGTTCTGATGATGGGGGCTGGGAAGGCGATGGGGTTGAAGCTTCTGTGTTATCTTGTCTTTGCTGCTCGGCATTAAAGTCTGCCGAGTCTACTACTGCTGAGTCCGCGTCACCGGCCTGTTGACTCGGGGGGGAGCTCGGTGAGCCTTCAGGATAAGCTGGCGAAATAGAAGCCGGACTGCTAGGAGGGGCAATGCCGCTAGGATAAGCAGGAGCACCCGGGAAACCAGCTCCCAACACTGGAGTAAAAGAAGGTGCTGAAGGATAGAAGATGTTAGCCGCTGGGATGTACGAGTGTCCTGCGACGGGGTAGTACGTAGCTGGTTGGTAAGAGGCGAAGCTGCTCACTTGAGGCACTTGGTGGAACGCATACTGTGGCTGACTGGCGAATGCGTATGATGTTGGCACCTGTCAAACAAACAAATATTATGTAGAAGTATTTCGGGCTCCGGCCCATCTCATAACTTTCCCATTTCGACAACTAAACAAAATAGCACCAAAAAAGTCATATTTCGTAACTATTTTGATCTTCATATTATTGAATCCCATTTCGTAACTATTTTGATTTTCATACATTGAATCCCATTTGGTAAACTTTTTGTTCGGCTGGTACAGTTAGCACTCAAGAGAACTACTAAGAAAAATCACAATATTACTATTCGGTATTAGTTATTTCTTTCTAACTTATAGTAAATACTAAAGCAATGTATGTACACAAAAATATACAACGGTAACGTAATGGTCTAATTGAAAAAAATGCTTTGAGTTTGAGTTGAGTTATAAACATGTATGTGTCGAAAGAAATATAAAAATAAAAATAAAATTACATTATTTTATATTACTGATATTAGCATCATCATCTTCCTGCCCTTATCCCATGTTTCTTGGGGTCGGCGCCACACATTTTATTCCTCCATTCTCCTCAACAAGAGGTACGGGCTTAGAGCCGACTCTTGGTGCAAACCAACAGCCACATTGAAACTTGTTGCTAGTGCCCGCTGTAGACCGGACTTGGGTACTACATCAATTATACATCGCTTGGATCAACTGCATATACTTCCCAGGCATACCTTTCTCTTTCAGGGCCCACCACAAAACCTAACGAGGTACCGGTCGTATGCTTTTTCGAGGTCGATGAACACCATGTGCAAGTTTTTATATATGTTATTATTATGATAATATTAGATATACTGATATTGTTGTCGATTCTGTTGTATACAAACTAAACTTAATTTAGGCTATTTCTGTCTTTTACTAAAAGGCAGTGCGAGAAAAGGACGGCTATAGCTATGAACTAAGTTAGAGGTGTCAAACTAGTTTATGCCTTTCGCTTCACCGTGTTTTTAGTCGACATGTTTTTACGTGCACCCTTCATTTGTATAGAAATATTAGTTCCAACTAAATTTGACAGCTCTAAATTACGTCCGTCTCTTTCTCGTTTTATTAGAGAGAAAAAGATAGCAATAGCCTAAATTTAGTTTAGTTTGTGCACAACAGAATCGACACCAATAGCGACCATTATTAATATTTATTTCATACAGCCTACACTACCTGTACCATAACTCGTTTATGGAGAAGATTTGCTAAAAGCTAATTTACTTGATAGTATTGGTACCGTAGATTCCACAGAATACTAGTTTTTTACTTGGAGAGTCGGCTTAACTGATCTCCACAATAATCCAGTAACTGGTTAACATGATATCCCGATCCCCATTTGTAAAACTAGTAGTCGGTTGTAGTAGACTTATAGTGTTTTAGACGGCGGGACTAACATCTTCTTCGAGATTCTGTTGTTTTGTTGTACTTATTGTTGGGTATTCACTAAAAAGACGATTTCAGCGGCACCAACATCTCCTTCTTGATTCTTTTCTCCTAGTACTTTCTGTTCAAATTCAAAATTGAGTTCTCTCGTAACAAACCTTAGTGTGCCCACACAAAATAACAACAGTGTGGAGACAAAAAATAACAACATCAACAAATGAATTCCTTGTAACTTTGGGAGCTGACTGTACTGTACGAGAAAAAATTGAAATTTATGGTTCACGAAATGGGATTCAATGTATGAAGATTAAAATAGATAAGAGTCGGCACTCTCACTCTTTTTCACTTGTTTCGCATGTCTTTTGTTTAGTTGTCGAAATGGGAAAGTTTCGAGATGGGCGTAATGCGCTTAAAAAGGTACTTTAACAATCTTTTAAAAAACTGTTATTCTGGAAGCATGCAACATACCTTAAATATTCCTACGTATACAGGCGCCAATAATTGAACCTCAAAAAATTAAATCATTGCCTGAAGGCGCCAGGGTAGCCAGGGTGAAAACCTAGTTATACTCAACCGGTGCCATTGCCCTGGTAATTAACTAAACAAGTACCTAGTAGAGAGCTTACTGCCTCGTCGGTTTGGAGTCGCAAGCGCAACTGCTCAGCGTGAGGTAAGTGTTCAATTTAAAGATCGGGCAAAGTTATTGTGTTTTTCCATCGAGAATTTCTCAGTAAAAGCTACGGAGTCTGGAAATGTGCCCGGTTGATGGCAAAAGACATTTGGGGGTATGAAGCAACAGGGTGTAAAGCTCATAATCCCCCGTAGAAAAGGCAGGATCCTCCGACCAGACGGGTGATGTCCGGTGGGCCACTCAACGACAGTTGTTGTCGGGTTCTCCTATATTATATAGTCTTAAGTCGCGGATAAAGTTGCTTGCGCGATGTAGGATTTAGACGTGTTTAGCTTGTTAGTTCATCATCTTTGTCATAGATGGCGCTGTAGTACCTTTTGTTCCATGTAGCTGTAGTAGGTACTTTTTGTAGTGCCGCTACAGACTCGTCCCCTATTACAAGGGACTTCAAAAAATAACTGGCTAAAGGTCTCTAAGGTAATCTACTACTGATACACTTCCGCCTTACCGAGATGTTATGTTGAGAGAGCTTACCGCGTTAATGTACTGTGTGGTGGAATAAGCGGTGGTCTTAGTCTGCCCAGGAATGATGGTGTTCAGGAGCGGTGAGGTGACGGCAATGGCACCAGGCCAGGCAACCGATCCACCTGCCGCGCAGCTTGCAACCGCACATAATATAGTGATTACTAGTACCTGCAATGTTTTTACGAATACATTTTAGATCATATTTTTACCCGACTGCAAGGTGTACGGTATATTTCGCTATTCATATTGGATGCACTTTGTACTAAATCTACTGATTTGTTTCACATTCTTTGTCCATTATACGGTACGGGCGGCCAGCCAGCGCTGGCCGGGTGGTGTGAAATACGCGACGCTCGGATGGCAGATTCTTTGCGCAGGGTCGCCATGTACGGTAGGCAGAGACAGTAAATGAAACCAATGACTGCTGAGAATATACTGGCTTTATAATAATATGATAATATATAATGATATGGTATTTAAGGTGTCTACAATGACAAAGATTATAACTATGTAGAGGAGACTTTACAAGGAAAGGGTTGTTTTTCGCGCCTACCTTTGTTTTTTCTGTGTTCCTCCCTCATATCTTCCAAACCATTCGATGGATTTATTTAATTTAGGTATCGTTAGATTTGTCTCATTAGTGTTCTTTTAAGTGATTTAAAAATATGGGGGTTGCTAGATCTGCTTTTTCTGCAATATGGGTATCAAATAAAAAGGATTCCAAAAAGGTATAACATCCCTGTATTAGTTAAAACTATGATAATTAAAGCCACATTTAATGAATTTGGCGCAGCGGTAGTGAGGCTGCCTTGCGTTCTTAGGGTCCCGGTTGGAGCAAATGTTTGTGTGATGAACATGGACATTTGTTTCCGAGTCATGGATGTTGATATGTAAAATAAGTATGTATTTACAAACAAAAAGTATCTATGTAGTATATCAACTATCTGGTGTCCACGACACAAGCCTCGTTGCTTAATGTGGCACTAGATGGTGCTGTGTGTAATGTCCAGCGATATTATTATATTTATTAAAATTTTAAGGAATGAAAACTGCAACCACGGGTACTTTTTTAGGGTTCCGTACCCAAAGGGTAAAAACGGAACTCTATTACTAAGACTCCACTGTCCGTCTGTCCGTCCGTCCGTCTGTCTGTCACCAGGCTGTATCTCATAAACCGTGATAGCTAGACAGTTGAATTTTTTTATCACACCCGTAGCCAATATTTTTCCAATTGAAAATTTTACCGACCTTTTGTTACCTATCTATAATAATGTAACTGCCCTTAACTCTGCACAAATATATACGAGGTGTAAACAACCTCATCACGAAGCCGTCAACCAAGCATTCTGTACATCTAACTAAGTAACTTTACGTAAAAATTATTACTGGGAAACGACTTTTTTTTTGGGGTGAATAATCATGTTTTGTTCATGCACTCAAAACATTGTGCTAATGGATGGATTGAATAGTACGGGGGTCGTGGAGGTGTTTAAAGTAAAAGTCTTACAGTGAAAACTTGTGTTTAAAAAAAAAACTTGTCCAAAAGTTGGAACTTTGACCCCCAATATCTCCGTAACTGAAGGTTCCCAGGTATGGTGTAGAACAAAAAAATGATTGAAATGACAGGGAGAATCAGTGCCTTTCGTCATCGTTAAGAGGTTTTTTACACCATATAAAGTGTAAACGGTCCCTTCACGAAACCGTCAACGAAGTACTCTGAACAACAAACATTATTGCAAGCAAAAAAGCAAACTACGCAAAAATTATTGCAAGGAAATTATTTTTTTTTGGGTGAAAAATTAAGTTTTACGGTAGGATTTTATGAAACGTACTCAAAACATGGTGCCGATGAATTCATTGAATAGTATGGAGGTCGTGGAGGTATTTAAAGTAAAAATACAGGATGACTTTTTTATCACTTTCCAAAAAAATGGGTATACTTAGTTTTTTGAAATCCAAAGATACTTTTCATTTTTTTTTCTTTCTTTGTTCTAATATGAAAAGTTTACCTACTTAAAATTTGTAGCGTTGTTTGATGATGGATCAATTTTTTTCTAAGCTGTGGAGAAAAGAAAAAAAAACTAGGTATGCCTTAAGCTTCTACTCCGTTCACCTAATATACCCATTTTTTTTTGGAAAGTGATAAAAAAGTCATCCGGTATAACATGAATAAAAAACCGGCCAAGTGCGAGTCAGCCTCGCGCACGAAGGGTTTCGTACCATTATTTAAAAACATTAGACAAAACTGCAAAAAAATCACGTTTGTTGTATGGGAGCGGGCCCCTTAAATATTGATTTAATTCTGTTTTAGTATTTGTTGTTATAGCGACAACAGAAATACATCATCTGTGAAAATGTCAACTGTCTAGCTGTCACGGTTCATGAGATACAGCCTGGTGACAGCC
The DNA here is from genome assembly GCA_905147715.2 of Xestia xanthographa. NCBI lineage: Eukaryota > Metazoa > Arthropoda > Insecta > Lepidoptera > Noctuidae > Xestia > Xestia xanthographa. Next base: position 21,021,912 of record LR990642.1, on the reverse strand, counting down.
AGACGGACAGACAGCGAAGTCTTAGTAATAGGGTTCCGTTTTTACCCTTTGGGTACGGAACCCTAAAAACTTGTATTAAAAAAAAAAACTTATGAAAAGTTTCGAACTTTAACCCTCAATATCTCCGTAACTAGGAGGCATGGTCTAGCTAGATCAAATAAAATATCGCAATGACGGGGAGAACATGTGACTTTTGGCTTCGTTAAGAGGGCTAAGTATCACATTTTTTCTTGTATTTTAGTGTTTTAAGAGTCTAACACTCAAATATAAGAATATCTAAACCAAAATCACACATCTAAACTGAGATTTTTGATGTGTTATTATGGTTTAGATATGGCCACAAAATTTAAAAAAAAATATGCCCGAGAAAGTTTGATTATTTCTCTGGGAGCGTTTTAAATAAAAATAAAAAAAAATCTTGTATTTGAGTTCTAGACTCTTAACACTCAAAAACAAGAAAAAATATAATAGCCCTCTTATGGTACTTTTACACGAAAATAAAAATCACGTGTCACTATGTTCGTACACACAAATCTCCTCAAACATTTTTTTTTAATTGTTTAGTTGGTTCCAGCTTGATATAAAGGATAGTTTTGGACATTTATAGATATACATTTATATATAGAGATAGGTGGCGCCGCGCAAAAAAGGAGGCGTCGGCGCCGGCGTCGGGGTAATAAGGTTTGCAAGATTGGATGTAATCTTCGGAACTTCTGATCCTGAAAATTCTTTTGCTAATGGGCAAGCTACATTATCCCCGAGTGTCGTTAATTTCCGATCGCGAGCAAAAGCTATTCTATCTATACTTATTAATATTATAAAGAGGTAAACTTTGTTTGTAAGTTTGTATGTAGGGGGTAATCTCCGGAACTAATGAAATAGTTCTAAAAAATCTTTCACTGACAGAAAACTTCATTATTCGTGGGTGCTATATAATAATATGCTATAAATCATATTTATATCATACAATTATTAGACGAGCTATCACAATTTTTAAGGACGAAATCGCGGGTGAAATGCCACTTATAAATAAATAAAAAGGCAACCGTAACGTGTGTAGACATTACACCTTTAAAAATAATACAGTCACTACATAATTCACTCCAAATTCAAAAGTCGAAATATCACAAAATCACTTTATGTCACTTGATATGTATTTATAGCTTATATCCAAGGTTAAAACACGTACCTTCATATCGGAGGCACAAAAGTGTTCTCTGTAATACGCGCGTTGATCTTCTGACAAGCCTTTTATACATTTAGTAGAACCCCGCCCACAGCAAAGAAAGAAAGTCATCACAGACTAGATACCTACGTCTCGCATATTATTATTTGATGCACTCGATTATTTGGCAGTTTTTAAAAATGTTAGTTAATAGGTCCTTACCACAACAAATAAGAAATGTTAATTTTTCTTCACAAGTTTATAAGTTTAAAAACAATTTAGATTTTTTTTTGGTTATCATGGTTTTTAAGAATAATTTAAAATATCTAGAAACTTTTCTAGAAATAAGAAAAATTATTAAGAAATGTTTTTTTCCAGATAGATGACAAAAAAAACCGGCCAAGAGCGTGTCGGGCCACGCTCAGTGTAGGGTTCCGTAGTTTCCCGTCCATCACAATAAGTGTTCCCACTTATGAGTTTAAAGGTGGGTATACATTATGTAAAAATGCTTGCATATACGAATATACTACAAACTTAGTCCAGAAATTATTTTGTACAACTTTTTGTCTTTTTTGTACAAAAACTGTTATTCCATCAAGTTCAAAATGATTTTCCTAGAAAGTCCTTATAAAGTTCTACTTTTCAGATTTTTTTCATATTTTCTAAACTTATGGTTCAAAAGTTAGAGGGGGGGGGGACACATTTTTTTTAACTTTTGGAGTGATTATTTCCGAAATTATTGACATAATCAAAAAACGATTTTAGAAAACCCCTATTCATTTTTAAATACCTTTTCAACAATATATCACACGTTACGGTTGAAATTTAAAAAAAATCACTTCCCACTTTACATATAGGGGGGCTACCCTAATAAAACATTTTTTTCCAATTTTTATTTTACCACTTTGTCGGCGTGATTGATATACATATTGGTACCAAATTTCAGCTTTCTAGTGCTAACGGTCACAGAGATTAAGCGAGGACGGACGGACGGACAGACTTGGAGAAACTATAAGGGTTCCTAGTTGACTACGGAACCCTAAAAAACAATATTAGTCCGTCAGATAGATTTCCATAAGTGGCTTGGCCATTTCGCTACATTCACATGGGCGTAAGGTGAAAAATTTATCCACTCTTTATTACTTTTCTGTTTACAATAGTTCTTCTAGTAACGTAGAGTTAGGGCGTGTATAGTTGATGCTTGGCTCTACATGAGATCTGGTAACTTTTTGACAGTCCGAGTCACATGGTCTCGTCTTGGCAACATTTTACATGAACCAATATGTTTTTGGAGAGATTTCATTTCTTTTTGGAGAAGGAGAGATAATATTTATTAATGTTTAGACCTCTAGCTCATCAATTTTCAGACCACCATTTCCTAGTTTAAGGGGTTAGGGGATATATACAGGGTGGAATTTTGTAATGCCACCTGGAGGGAAAGTACTCTTAATACTGCAGATAGAAAATTATACTCAAAGGACACATTCCTTTATTTTTAAAAAGAAATTAATCTGCATTTAAACATTTTGAAAATTCGCGTGCCACACTCGGGAATCGAACCGGCTAAATTGAAAAAAAATAACAACCTGTACTTTTATGGCACCAATTGATAGCTTCAATCATAAAGATCAAATCCCTCTAACAAACATGATAAATTAAATGAAAGGAAAACCATGAAATCTTAACTTATAAATTCAATGGGACAACATAAAGCACTTTCATTCAAAGGTCCGATCCAATTACTTATGTTAGAACCTAATAAACAATTATCTTTTGACTACATTTATTGATTAAAATGAGATTTAGATAGGAAGATAACAATTTGCACAAACAAACACGTGCAAATTGAAATCTTTTTTCTTCAATTGTAAAGGATCATCCTTTGAATAAAATTGCTTTATCGTAATAAATTTATCGAGTTTCCTCCGTGCCTCGGAAAGCACGTTAAGGCGTTGGTCCCGGCTGTCATTTGTAGATCTTTGACAGTCGTTAGGTAGTCAGAGGCCCAAAAAGTCTGACAACCAGTCTTACCAAGGGGTATCGTATTACCCGGTACTAATGTAAAAAAACTGGAAGCCGACCCCAACAAAGTTGGGAAAAGGCTAGGCAGATGATATCGTAATAAATTTATCCCATTGAATTTATAACTTTAGATTTCATGGTTTTCCTTTCATTTAATTTTTAATGTTTGTTAGAGAGATTTAATCCTTATGATTGACCCTATCGATTGGTGGCATAAAAGTACAGAATGTATTTTTTGGAATTTAGCCGGTTCGATTCCCGAGTGTGGCACGCGAATTTTCAAAATCTTTGAATGCAGATTAATTTCTTTTTAAAAATAAAGGAATGTTTCCTTTGAGCAAAATTTTCTATCTGCAGTATTAAGAGTACTTTCCCTCCAGGTGGCATTACAAAATTCCACCCTGTATATCCCCTAACTCCTTACTCCGTGTCCTCACCGGACACGGAGTGTTCGGGAGCTGTGGAGGGAAACGCCCGGGTGCTTCCATTGTGAGGATCGACCGGAGGACACGGTGGAACACACGGTGGAGGTGTGCCCCGCGTGGGCGGAGCACCGCCGTGTCCTCGAAGCGGCGATCGGCGGCGGCGACCTCTCGCGTCCGGCCCTGGTGCAAGCCATGGTCCGGAGCGAGACGGAATGGGACGCCGTCACCTCCTTCTGCGAAGCAGTAATGCTAGAGAAGGAGGTGGCGGAACGTGAGAGGGAGAGAACCTCTCAACGTCCCGGCCGCCGCGGGAGACGCCTCGGGCGTCGGGGGCCACCACCACGTGGCCCCCGGCCACCGTAGGCGCGGGCCGGTGGACGGTGGGCTATGGGCTAGCTCGCCGTCCGTTTGTCTCATGACGACAGGCCGTGTCGACGGCGCGTTCGTGTTCCACGCGCGCCTCAAAGAGAGTCAGCAAAAAGGAAGGGGTCCGTAAGGACCGATGCCTGCCGGGGTTGCGGGACTGTTCGAAAGAGATACCGTGGCCCCGGAACACAAAGGGCGATGAACGAACATGGATAGGTTTTAGTCAGTAAAAGTCTGACACTCCCTCCTGCTCCGCCCAGAGCGGGAGGAGTTATTTGATGATTTCCCATCAGAAAAAAAAAAAAAAAAGCGGTTAGGGGATAAAAGTTACGTTTTATAATTGTTTGTTGTTTGTGTACCTACTAATCACATCATCACATCAGCCGAAAGACGTCCACTGCTGTACATAAGCCTCTCCCATGATGGGGAGGAATTTGCCGTAAACTCCACGCTTGGCAGGCGGATTGGAGATCACAGTGATGAAAGACTAACAGAAAACGCTGCTGCCCATTCTCTGGTCTACGGAGGCGCAAGGTGTTCTGCCTCAGACATTAGTCGCCTTATACGACACCCGTGAGTGTAATGGGTTGGTTCTATTCTAATCTGCCGGATACCCACACGGCCGTGTACTAATAATAAATACCAAATTACATACCAAATTACTTACAAAAATTGCTTACATACCAAATTTCAGCTTTCTTGGATATTAGGAAAATACCCTTTGAATTTTGATGATCATCAGTCAGTGACGAAATCAAGGTTTTTTTAGATATCAATAAAATCTAAAGTTTATGAGCTATGCAATCAAAAAAACATTATAAGTTTAATGAGTCCGCTATTGACAACATATCCCGAATATTTTGTTTATCTGGTATTATCCAAACCGTTTCGGCCGTCAAGGAAACCAGGGTTTCGTAACTGGTTTCCATGAAGGCTTTTTTTATACGTCTACGTAACTGGTTTCCATGAAGGCTTTATTTATACTACTATGTAACTGGTGTCCATGAAGGTTTAACTGTTACATAAACTTTTCCGTATGTCTGGCTACTTATCATTTAGAGAGACGTCATCTATCATGCATCTATCAGATAATAAAGTTTCACTTGACATTGATAGAATGTCAATAGTTAATTTTCTTGAATGTAAGCTTACTCCGATTAATGTACTGAAAATGGATTTAAGGGATATTGAATTCATCTCAACGAGAAGAGGAGGCGTTGCTGCCCTACATGGAGGACACAAATATCATCGAAAAAAAAAGTACACGAATGGTAATACATTTTGGCTATGCTGTAATTATAATCGCGGATGCCATGGCAGCATTACTTTAAATGAAAAAAACCAAGTCAACAGTTACAATTCGCATAATGAGTGTTTGCCAAACAATGAACAGAATAAAGTTTTGAAAGAACTTGATAAACTGAAACACGCAACAGGATCTAATTTTGAGTCGATTCAAAAACAGTACAGTGAAATGGTGTATAAATTGGAATGTGATGGAATACATTTGATGGCTGATATTCCTCCATACGAAAATAAGAAAACGGGTCTTTTTAATAATCGGAATAAAGTCCTTGGAGTGCCTAAACTACGTTTTCCAACTTCTTGTGCCGTGGTAGTTCCAAAAAAATTTCAACAAACATTCCTTCTAGCTGATTACTATAATGAAGAAGATGACAAGCGAATTCTTATATTCTGTAATAAAAATATCCGATACTTAGTGAAGTACTTTAAACATATATTGTGCGATGGCACATTCAAGTCTTGCCCAAAAGTTTTTAAGCAAATATACACAATACATGGCTATAATGAAGAAAATAAATCTGTAACTCCATTAATATATTGTCTACTCCCAGGTAAGACCCAGAAAACGTACGAAATCCTTTTTCGGCTTATTGAATCAAACTTTCGAGGTTGGAGGCCGTCTAAAGTAACAATGGACTTCGAAAAGTCTGCTATGAATGCTGTACGTCAAGTATATCCAGGAATCGAAGTCAAAGGTTGCTATTTCCATTACAACAGATGCTTATTCCGAAAGAGTAAACAGTTGAAAATTTCATCACCTGCCAAGAAACGACATGTGTCACGGTGTGCCGGAATAGCACGATTACCACCGGAATTTATTGCAAGTGGTATTGAGTATGTGATGCGTAGGAAACCCTTCGGTGAAGATATAAATAAATTCAATACTTATTTCAGAAACCAGTGGCTAAACAATACTGACTTTGAGAAAACTTGTTGCTGTAGCAAAGAACAGATCAGAACAACCAACAACTTAGAAGGTTGGCATAGCCGGATTAATCGGTTCATCGGACAGAAAAATATTACAGTTGCCAATTTATTAGATATATTAATTAAGGAGACCAAAATCAGTAATATTTTTAAAACTAACTGTAAGAAAAGTAAACGCTACCTAGAAATTGATACTGAAATTGATAATGCTATAAACGATTTGCAAAATGGGCAAATAACTGTGGGCCACTGCATTGAAATAATTTCACCATACGCATTTTTGTTTTAATATTTTAAGTTTATATTTTAAATAAAATGAATATTTAAATAGTACAACTATGTTTTCAATTCCATTCAATATTCATATCTCCCAGTTGTTAGAATGACAAAAAGAAAGTACCTAGTAGATATAATTAAAACTTTTCACACCTTAAATGTTAAAAAGACCGCCGATCTATGGGGTCATTCTGTGGAAGTTGCTAAATCCATTATAAACATTGTAGCTCCTTCATTAGCTGTAATATTTAACGATTGTATTGACCGTGGTGAGTTTCCTGATCTGATGAAATATAGTAAAATAATACCATTTGTTAAATCGGGTAGTACATCAGACCCCACTAATTATAGACCCATTTCAGTACTACCCACGTTTAGTAAAATTTTTGAAAAATTAATTTTGGCACAAATGCAAAGTTTTTTCAATAAATATAAGTTATTACATAAAAAACAGTTTGGTTTTACAAGGGGTCGTTCAACTACTGATGCCGGTGTTGAACTTTTAGGACACATTTATAATGCCTGGGAGGACAAATGCGATGCTTTGGGCATTTTTTGCGATTTATCTAAAGCTTTCGATTGTGTTCTTCATGAAACATTAATCAGGAAACTACACCACTACGGAATCCGTAACGCCTCCCTGGCTCTTCTTATTTCATATTTGAGTGACAGGATTCAGAGAGTTGATGTTAAAGGGAAAAGATCTCCCGGATCCGTAGTAAGAATGGGGGTACCCCAGGGCTCAATTCTTGGTCCATTTTTGTTTCTTATTTATATAAATGACTTGCCTTACCTCATAAAGGATAATCATGACATAGTATTGTTTGCAGACGACACTTCTCTTTTATTTAAACTCAAACGTCAGCAGTTAGTTGCGGATGATGTTAATAGCGCCCTGGCGAAAGTCGTTAATTGGTTTAATGTTAATAATCTACTCCTAAATGAGAAAAAAACTAAGTGTATTAAGTTTACGATACCCCATGTAAGACAAGTGGAAACTACTGTACTAATTAAGGATGAAGAGCTAAAAGCGGAAGATAGCACAGTCTTCTTAGGCATAACTTTGGATGCCAAGCTTCAGTGGGGCCCGCATATAGACAAACTGTCGAAGAAACTTAGCTCTGCAGCATTCGCCGTTAGAAGAATTCGTGATTTAACTGACTTAGAGACAGCCCGTTTAGTTTACTTTAGTTATTTCCATAGCGTGATGTCGTACGGTATTCTCTTGTGGGGCAATGCCGCCGATATTCAGACAATATTTGTTTTGCAAAAAAGGGCAATTCGTTCAATTTATAAATTAAGTCCCAGATACTCCCTCAGAGAAAAATTTAAAGAGACTAATATTCTTACTGTGCCCTCTCAGTTTATTTATGAAAACCTTTTGTACGCCCACAAAAATATTAATTTATTTAAAAAATACAGTGATATCCACAACATAAACACGAGGAACAAACACAAATTTGTTGTTCCTGCAACGAGGCTCAAAAAAATAGGAGGTACGTTCAGATGCCAATGTATACGCTTTTACAATAAACTTCCGAGCCAAATTCAAGCACTAAGCCTAAATAAATTCAAATCGTTTATAAAACGGAAGCTGTGCCTGAAAGCCTACTATCATGTTAATCACTATCTTGAAGATAAAAAAGCTTGGGATTAAGCTGCTCCAATGAAATTTGCTCTGTGAATGTCGAAATTTCGGACTTCGCTTGTTTATTATTGATTCCTTTCTTTTATACACTCTGACATTGAATTTTTTTTGACATGTATTTTATTATTTTACTTTTATTTTTTTATTTTTTATTGTTTTATGTGACATTTACTGATTTGACATGAATACTTATTTTTTTAAGTATTTTACTTTTTTATTTTATTATCATTGCGACATTTAATGATTTTTGTGGTTTTTTTTTTTACTTACATTCATTTGAAAAGAATTTGTTATTAATTTTATTTGATTATTGTGAATGTGGGGACCATGTGGGTCACATTTTTATTTTTTGTTTGTTTTTTTCCCACAACTGTCTGGCAGTTTGAGTACTATAAGCGACCTTCCTAAATGTCCTTTCTTTGGTATTGTTCGTCGTTTCGTTGAGCTCCTTGAGTTTAAGTCGAGCTACACGTTAACTGACAAATGCTTGCACTGACTGGACAGGTCCACTCAAATCTGTATGGTTCTTTCTTCAAAAGACCATCTCAGACACTAATCTGCATAGTCCTCATGTGAATTGAGCAAGATTGTCTGGACTTTAAAAGAGACTATGACCTCTGAGTTTGTTTCGGCTGTTTCTTCTCAGAGTAGTCAGGTACGAAACACCGGCCCCATCTAGTTTTAAAAAATGACGTGTAAAAGTGTTTGTAAAAACCTACTTGCAAAATAAACATCATTTATCATTTATCATTTATCATTTATCATTTACCTACCTACTAACTTTTTTCGCTGTCTTCTTTCGTAGTCAGTTTCGTAGGTGGCTTATACGACATTGAATAATTACTCCTTCGAAACCAGTTACATAGTAGTATAAATAAAGCCTTCATGGAAACCAATAACGTAGACGTATAAAAAAAGCCTTCATGGAAACCAGTTACGAAACCCCGGTTTCCTTGACGGCCGAAGCGATCCAAACAGGGGCGTAGCTACCGCCGTATATGCCGTATCAATTATACGGGGCCCCTGGGCCACGGGGGCCCCCAACGTGAATAAGCAAAAGTTAAAAACTTCCCAATTTTTTTTTTTTCAGAAATAAATCTGTTTGCCGAAAAAAAAGCAAGGAGAGTGTATATTTAATTTGAATTGTTTGTAAAATTTTTGGAAAAAGTGACAGATAAATAATTATGATGAACAAACCGTACTGCGATCGCCAACCCGCCTGCCAAGCGTGGCGCTTATGGCAAAACCCCCCCTTGGGGGAGGCCCATGTCCAGCAGTGGACGTCTTGCGGCTGAGATGGTGATGGTGGTGGAACAAATATTTCTTCCAATGGGGATGGCAACTGTGTACCAATGGCGCTACCATAGCTTGTACCAAGCGTCGTCATTTGAAAATCTGTCAATGTCATTTTATATTTCTTAATAGCTTGTTATCATTGGACAGATTGGGACTAAGCTATGGACACGCCATCTACAATCAGCTTTGACCAGCCTTCCCCATTTATGCAAACAGTTTTTTTTTTGAGAGAAATCACAATTATTTCCCTAGGGGCCCCTAAATAAATTTTTATACGGGGCCCCGCTAAGGCACGCTACGCCACTGTATCCAAACCTAAGTTAAGGGTTTAAAAAAAATCGACAAAGCGCTTCGAGAAAAGATAGGTAGTGCCCTTGCGCTTCGCTTGGCTCGTCTTGACGGGGGCACTGCCGTGCCCCCAGATATGGTAGAATGTGAGCTCAGCAGTACTCATGTGGATGGAGTTAGCATCAATAACATGGTACTGCTGAGCTCACATTCTACCATATCTGGTAATCGATGGGGGCAGTCCGTAAACTTGTGTCGATGTGTGAGGCGTATGCAGCGGAACTTAGACTGAAGTATAACTGTAAAAAGAGTGAAGTTCTTGTTTTTAAGGGGCTGACAACACCTAATTTGTTGAAATTGATGTTATTTAAGCAGTTTTTTAAGAAAAACTATTTGTTCTAGCAAGGCAAAAAAAATATATGTTAATATTGATCATATTTCAAAGACCTTGGACGGACTCGATACATATTTCGACGAAATCGGCTCGATAGAAAATAATTGCAAAGATTGGTCTTAAAATCATCATTAACGGTCCTATGTCTTTATTTTTTTGACGTATGGGTCTGCAATTAAAAACATGAAGTCAACATATTCATACCTAAACCGCTAACGAGTCATATTTCACAAATAATCCATGCTTTTTTTTATATCAATATTTATTCATTATTTTCTTCTAAAACCTGGCCGCCCAGTGATAGTGACGTCTCGTTTTCTCCCATACAAATAGACAGTGTGCGCGATTTTGGTGTTGACAGCGCCTTAAGAGTGGATGCTTAAGGGGACTACAGGAGCTAAACGCGGGTTTTATAATGCAAAAAAGAATATGATTCACTGCAATAAACAAAACCAGAAAAATATATGATATTCTTCAGGATATATGCTAGTATGATAGTGTTTTGAAAACATAATACAACTAATTTTACTCGATAAAAAAAATCACGAACTTATCTCAAAAAAAATCTTTTACCGAGTAAAAACCATACTAAAATACATGAGTTCATTTTGATTTTTTGGCAATAATTCTACAAGCAACATATTAGCATGACAGTGATTTATTTTTTAGTCCAATCAATAGATTTTTTATAAATCGCAAAAAAACACTCATTTCACACTATTCGGCCTGCAGTGACTGACGTAACAACCACTTTGTAGTGCAAGCAGATTAGAACTTTATTCTTACAGTATTTCACACGAAGTTTGAACCACCACAAATAGAGTTGCTAATTTAGCTCCTGTAGTCGCCCTGGCAGTGGTGAGTAGTTTCGCAGCGAGCAAACCTACGCGCAACCATTATTTCCCCTGACTGCTAATGCTCTGCACTCCCTCTTAATGACCACGTCATTCTGCAATTCGTCTGCCACAATGTAGGGGGAGTAATGTCAGCGGGAATATGGTTGCGCGTAGGTTTGCTCGCTGCTCGAGGGAAGTTAAGGCCCTTCTAACCCTAAAATTAGCAACTCTATTTGTGGTGGTTCAAACTTCGTTTGAAATATTGTTAGAATAAAGTTCCAATCAGCTTGCACTACAAAGCGGTTGTTACGTCAGTCACTGCGGCCGAATAGTGCGAAATGAGTGGTTTTTTGCGATTTACAAGAAATCTATAGATTGGACTAAGAAATAAAACACATAAGACCAGCTTTATAGTTAGTTCGGTTATTATGCAAAGTTTCATGATCTAATTTGAAGTACTTTTTGAATACCAGCGGTTTATTGTTCAATTTGGAGGTAACTTTGGATTTTTTTTCTATCGAGAAAAGTTTATGGAATCATGTTTTCGTCACACATAGTACCTAGCATTAATCTTCAACTTTACCATATATTTATTTCAAAATGAATGCTGCAGTGTTTTAGGCGTACCGGAGGATCATGCTAAGCCATTTAAGGCATATTAGGCCCTTAAGATAAACCTTTTTATGCACTGTTTTAGTTTCACGGTTTTTTACTACACTTAAAGTACTTACGGGATAATTTCCATGATTTTCTTTTTTTCTATGAGCTCCCGCGATCATGATGCTTGCAACAGCTTCGAAATATCGGGAGCTCATAGAAACAAAAGAAATTCACGGATATTATCTAGTATATATAGTATATATTATATAGTATATATTATATAGTAAGTATTTTAAGTGTAACTCTTTTTGGCGTATTACCAGTCTTTTCACTCGAGCAGTTTGTGAGTAAATTACACTCAACGGGCTGCTAGTGTGACGGCTCTGCGTGTCCAATAAATAAAATAAAATTCATTTAATTCAGTTTATGGAAGATACATTTTTCACATATTTTTAAAAGTAAAAAATTCCAGAAAAACAAATTAAATAAGAATGAAGAATGATAACCAATAACAATATAACGACATTATCAGTATGCTGATGCGGCTGCCTCGCTATTGTAGTGCGTCTGGTATGTTTACGGAGGCGCGTACGGACGGCTTCCATGCGCTTGTGCGCAAAACAGTAGCTTCGTTGTCACAGCGTGTGTGAGGCAGTAGCTACGGCATCCTGCAGAGAATACCAATACTATAATAACACAATTTTGATCTAATTTTGATTTAATTATAAACTATGTAATGTTGTGTAATGTGTGTGCAAATTAATTTTAATTTAATGCATTTTATGGATTCTAGTGATCTGAAATAAATGAATTAATAATAAACTGCGAATAGTTTATGAGAAAATAGAAGGTGGTGGTGTCGATTCTGTTGTGCACAAACTAAACTAAATTTAGGCTATTGCTATCTTTTTCTCTCTAATAAAACGAAAAAGAGACGGACGTAATTTAGAGCTGTCAAATTTTATTCGAACTTATATTTCCATACAAATGAAGGGTGAACGTAAAAACATGTCGACTAAAACACGGTGAAGCGCAAGGTATATACTAGTATGACATCACTAACTTAGTTCATAGCTATAGCCGTCCTTTGCTCGCACTGCCTTTTAGTAAAAGATAGCAATAGCCTAAATTAAGTTTAGTTTGTGCACAACAGAATCGACACCACTACCTAACAGTCTTTCGATCAATAATCTGCATACTGGTTAATTTATTAAATAAAAATAGTAGGTATAAGAATACCTTTTCTCTATAATAACTGTATCTTTATAATTGACTCGCGGACGTTACGCGGTTTCCCCCGCGTAGTTCCCGTTCCCGTGGGAGTACGGGGATAAAATATAGCCTATGTCACTCAGGGTGAATGTAGCTTTCTAATGGTGAAAGAATTTTTGAAATCGGTACATTACTTCCGGAGATTACCCCCTACATACAAACTTACAAACAAATGTTACCTCTTTATAATATTAGTCTAAATATCTTTGTAAAAAACAAGAAACATTTACCTTGTCTATTTTTACCACCAGGTACAGTCACCAGCACGTCAAGTTACCACAAACTGTCAATTTTTTCCAAATGATTTTGATAAGTTCAAAATCGAATGAGAACATTTGACTGTTTGTAGTAACTTGATGCGGTAGCGACTGTACAACTTGTCAAAAACCGCTTTGCTGTGAAAACAGATTGGATTACATGCAATAGAAAATGGCCTTTACAATAAAAATCAACATATAACTTATTTATATTTGACATATCACATTATTTAATAAACTAACTATATTATACATTTTTATAATTTAAAATTATTAAATACTAAAAAAATAACAGCAAACTAAAAATAAAAGGGCATCAAAGAACTCATCCTCAACGCAAGCTGTTAGCTGGTAAAGTACCCAAGAGACTAAATATCGTTTGTAAATGCATTGCTCCATACGTAAGGCTCTTAGATAATTTGTTCTCATTATCACCATCATTATCATTTCAGCGAAAGACGGCAACTGCTGGACATAGGCCTCCCCCAAGTGTCGCCACATTGACCGGTCCCGTGCGTCTCGCATCCAGGGGATCGCCGCATCCTTTTCCAGGTCATCGGTCCACCTAGTGGCAGGCCTTCCGACGCAACGTCTTCCGGTTCGCGGTCGCTACACCAGAACTTTTCAGCCCCATTCGCCGAAAAGTTCTGGAATGGCGACATTTTCAGTTATGATCAAAACATGATTAATTTACATATTGCAAACTTGTGTATTCTTTATTTGCCTATAAGGGGCCTAGTGGCAAGGAGCTTCTTATTAGGGGCTCGTTATTTCAACTAGCCTCTGTCGAATTTGATCAATCGAACAAAATTACAATGGGGTGTCAAAGCACTGGTAAAAAAGGCGCCCCTGTGATATTTTTCTGTCGCAAAGCAAGGCTTTGTGGATTATGCACGTTGTTGGTTCAAAGAAACTACTTATAACAGTATTACGTTTCTTACTTTCTGAGCCTCTGAGGGGGTCAGCTGTTCCCCCATGGGAGGGACTTGAACCCGAGGACCCCGAATATAATACGTAATAATGTTTATTTGTAAAGAGTGTAGGTATTACAGACCATTTGTTAAAATGCTTAGAGCTGCCTTGTATATTCTGCCTTTTAGGCATACAAAATTAATATTTAAATAAACATTAAAAATAAAACAAAAATAAATTAAACATACCTAACAACTTTAAATAAATGTTTTGGTACACCATACAGTCCAAGGTTACATTTTTTTTAATTAAGTAAAATTCTAAATCTAAATTATTTCTTAATATAATCTATCGCAAAATAATAACATTTATAATCTAGTAGACTACTACTAACTACCATATTAATGGTAAGTTGCTTTTTAAATATTCTAAACGGTTGCTCTTTAAAATGTTGTTGACAATTTTATTATACACAGTAGGCTCCATACAAATAACATTATTTTTTCACAGTGCTGTCTTACGTACCTTTATCCAATAGGCTAGTTTCCACCATCAATAAATTGCAAATCTATTTAGTCTGTCAGAGTACTTATTGGAAAATAAGGACACGTATTATCTGTTTTTGTAAATCAATGAATTTTGACAAAACGCATTAAAACTCCGTAAATGCATTAAGCTGTGTGTGTATCCGGCAGAGTAGAATAGAACCAACCCTTTACACTCACGGGTGTCGTATAAGGCGACTAATGTCTGAGGCAGAACACCTTGCGCCTCCGTAGACCAGAGAATGGGCAGCAGCGTTTTCTATTAGTCTTTCATCACTGCGATCTCCAATCCGCCTGCCAAGCGTGGAGATTACGGCAAATTCCTCCCATCATGGGAGAGGCTTATTTCCAGCAGTGGACGTTATGGGCTGTTGTAGTAGTAGTAGTAGCATTAAAACTCGAGTGGGGGCTCGTGACGTCACAACACACTAAAAATTATAGCTCGGCGTGACGTATTGAGAATTGTAAAAGCGTCGTATCTTCGTCAATTTTGGGGTAATCTAACTGACGGACTGGTTAGATTTTTTCAGGACACAAGCCTATTAGTTTTAGTACTGAGATCTGATACTCGTAGTTATTTTCCTAGTGTCGTGCAAAGAAAGAAATAAATATTTATTAGTTTTGACGAATAATGGCTAATTCTAGTAAGATTTAAAGACGGACGCAACTATCTGTACCTTTAGGCCAAACATGGCTACGCTTTTGAGCTTTGAAAATGCTTTCTCTATCACTACAATTGCCATAAAATATTATGCCAAATCTTAAAACTGATACAACCTGGCCATGGTAAGCAACAAGTATAGTTTGATGATTAACTTTTTTGACAACTTGTGTAATGCACAAGCAATGCTTATTTTTTTACATTATGTTCTCTGCTTGTGCCTTTCAATTTAGTTGCCTGACAATTTTAAAATTCTCAAAGTTTGATATAATTTGCTCCGTTCACAGTTTGTCGTTTAGTTTATATTTATGTCTTCAGCATATAGTTATTGGTAGAAGTGCACTATTTTAATTAAACAAATAAGTAAATTATTTTTATTTAGCCAATTAACTGTGTTAAGCGTTTTATTGACGTCGCTTTCATATGATTCTTTGTTAAGACATTTTAGTAGTAACGTGCTGTCGTCGGCAAATAGTAGGTACTATAGGTTGGGGAGTTTGACGCGGATGTCATTAATATACTTAAGTATAATAAAAATAATAATGGCCCCAGAACGCTACCCTGCGGGACACCAAATTTTATTGTTCGATATGATGATACGTATTTTAATTCATTTTACGATTTTTGACTGGAAATCTACGTGTACTGTTACGTCCATCAAGTTCTTTTTTTTTTCAGATGAAGCGCTTTTCCTCGAATGCGGCTATGCATGGAGTTGGATAAAAAGGTCTCATGATTCACATAATCAAAGATTTCCGACATGTCTGTAAATTGCATACCGGTATTCTAGCATCTATATGTAGCATTATTTTATTTAAAAAGCCGAATATAGCCATTTATTTATACTTATTTTTTTCTAAAACCAATACTTTTTTTGTTTAAAAAAATAATAATTATGCGCTCAATATCTTCAGGAATAACTGGCGACAAAAATACTCGTATTGAGTGAGAGTTATGTTTTATATCTTTTGACTTGTGTGCGCGGCGGAAAAGACTTCTGTTATTTCATTTTCCCTTTCATTTTTTGTATTTTTTCGTCGATCATCATTGCAATAGGTTTCGCATGGTGAGCATTGGTTAATGCTTGTTCGCCGTTGATAGGAGCGTTCGTAAACATATTTTGAAAAAACAATACTGCGAGAGCCAGCAGTCGTCTCGCGGTCATTTTTGCTTTTTGCGACATTTCCACTGAAAAAAAAACATTAATATTACTGTATTACGGAAGTGCTGACATGGCGTATGTACGAAACATTTCCGCTATGTCGATTCCCGTTACGTCGACTCGTAATGTTCCTTGGTTTAGATGTCTTTTGTTTCACCTTGTCATGGCTGTCACAGAGTACAGTTATATTTAAAACGAAATACGGCTGTGCTTTTCTATATGTATACTAATATTATAAAGAGGAAAGATTTGTATTTTTGTATGTAACGAATAAACTTAAAAACTACTGGACCGATTTGAAAAATTCTTTCAGCAATGGATAGCTACATTATAAGCGAGTAATAATATTTTATCCTCGTACTCCCAACGGGAACGGGAAATACGCGCGTGAAACCGCGTTAAATTTTGGTCATCTGGTCAGATGGCGGTACTGGTGAGTAGGGTCCTGTCATTATATTCTATTTTATACTTTTAAGTACCTAAAACTTCATAAACAGTTAATTTATTACGTAGATATAACAACATAGTGTACACTTCAGATACATAGAATATTGTCCGTATTATATTATTATGTTGTATTGTAAAGTTAGCAAGTATGAAATTTTCAAAATTATTGTTCCTCCAAGTACAAAGAAATTAGTTTCTAACTTGCTACTTAAAATCTTCAAGTCATAAATAATCAGGAATGGCTCAATTTTGATCACAATCGTAAAAATTAGTAAAAAGTCGTGAAAATAAAGCGCGGACACTATGATATCTGACATTTCGGAAGACCTTACTCTACACGAACGCCTCTAGTGGCAAATTCATGCGTGATAGGCCCCATTAACATAGCCGGGAATCGACATAGAGGGGTATGATTTATTGTCAGGATGGCGTTGTTGTAAATATACTGAAATTGGGAAGAAAAATAATATGACGGCGTTAGTTCCGACTATGACCACGCGCCAACAGAACCATGCAGGACTATATGCAAAATCGACAGTTTATTACCGCGATGTACAGTCGCCAGCGTATCAAGTTACCACAAATTGACAAATTTTCTCATTCGATTTTTAACTTGACTCTTATTTACATTTTATATTAGACGGCTATTCGACCTGATAACAAGATATTTTAAATTAAGGGGACTAGAACGTTAATAATGGAAAGCTGTCACTTTCCAACTGACGATTATGTTACATAGAGGATAAATAAACTATACTCGTGTTTACTCGTTGACAATTCTGTCTCTTCACTCTGGCTTTTTTCTGTCTCCCTTCGAAGTTATCCATAGAAATATGTTGGAATGTTGACATAGTGACGTCGTAAAAGTTGTTAACCTGAATAAGAGAAAATACAACATTAAAGATGAAACTTGACGCAGAGCAGAAGCGCCCCAATGGGCAATATTATGCATGTATTTGTTTCTTCACTTAAATCAATAAAGTACAGTACTATCGACCCAATAAAATAATTAAAAGTTAAGTTTAACGACTGCTTGTCGCTCGAAAAACATATTAAACTTCTACAATTTTCTACAACAGTGCAAACATCCGTAACTATCGCGGAAATTCATGTCATAGCGTTTGTCATCATTTCCGTCTATTTGCTTTGTTTATATCTAAGTTTTTACCCTTATTATAATCATTTTACTAAATGTTTGTATTATAATCAAGCAAACATTGCAATATAGTACATTGTAATACAAGGGGCTAAAATGACCCATTATATACGAGGTAGTTTTACTACCGAGCTTTAGCGAGGTAGTAAATAGGAACCGAGTTATAATGGGATTTTAGCGCCGTGTGTTACACTGTACTTTTCACTTTGAGTGCGAAAAAAATAGTTAATTTATTCAGACGGACAGACAGACGAACAGACAGATGGATAGATAGACGGCCAGATAGACGGCCAGACAGACGGACAGACAGACGGAAAGACAAACGGACAGACAGACGGACAGACAGACGAACAAACAGATGGATAGACAGACGAACAGAAGGCGGACAGAAAGACAGATACTCAGATAGACAGACAGACATGGAAAGATAGACAGACGGATAGACAGACAGATGGACAGACGGGCAGACAATACTAACGAAACGAATTAAAATAAAAAGGTTATTCTGTGAAGTTGTTCGTGTGGCTGTTGGACCAATTGCCTCGGTCTTCGACGATGATTTTACTTTATGCTCTAGAGCATAAAAAGTGACTTTATGTCGACTACGCACGACATAAAGGCGAACTTTAGAGAGTGAGAAGTGAAAATAATATTATAATAACATCTTTAATCTTAGTGAAACTTTAAGTAGTTTTCAAATAAGAGTGTTTCTTCATTTTCGTTATCAGCGCCCCCAAAAACCACGAAAACGACACCCATGAATAAAAAACCGAAATTTTTCGTCGGCGCCAACTTGGATTTTCATTTTGACCTAATTAAAAAAACCCGTAAAGAATACGCACGGTGCTTTACAACGGGGTATGTGGTAATAAAACATTTTGATACAAGTGGAGAAAGTTTGTATTCTATTTATAAACACAATTTGAGTATTCAAAAAATATTTATGCCGTAAAGACGCGTATGCTTTGCCGAAATTAAAAAAAAAGATATTCATCTCAGACTAAAGGCATTGAACCAATTTGGACTAAGTATAGGTATAGTTATCTATGGCAATTATCATTCCCGCACACGTGCGGAAAAATGGAAAAAACGCACGTGTGAAATACATTGCATGTTGTACCTAATCGTAGTGCGTTATGGACCAGTTTTCGAGGAAGTGTATTGAAAAATAGGTACTTAGAATAGAATAGAATAGAATAGAATATTCATTTATTCGTTAAAGGACAGCAGCAACACAATAGAGCAGCACATACATATACATATAACAACAAACAACTTAACAATTAATTAAACAGCTCAACTGCGCTGAGCATGCCCATAACGAAAGGGTAACCAACTCAGCATATGCTGGGTGTAAGACACTCAGCACTGGTTTTCAGTAGGTCCCCCGCAGTGACACACGGATGAGGGTAGTAGACGTAGTAAATAAATAATGTTATTCTATTAAATGGGCATTTCTAAGTGTGTAATAAATAAATAATATACAATGAATATTTTTGTCACAGAGGATAACATAATTATATTAGTAATAATAGACGCGAAGAAACCTGCTAAATAAAAACTTAAGTGAGAGTACCTATTTTACCGCACGTTCCGTTTTATGGTGCGTAATTTTTAACTTTCGAACAATATTATACAGGCTCCGTAAATGCAGTGTTTGGTCAAATGTCTTAAAAAATGTTTTGAAAGTCTTGCATATTCCCTATTGCATCATATAACAATCCGAGGGATTCTGAAATTCGCCTAATCCTACTTTATGAAGTAGGACTTTGCCGAGGACACAAATGTGCTCGGCAAAGTAAATTAAACATTAAATATTGTTGAATATTGTCAAAATAAAATAGAAATATACGTGTTACGCAATTACTCCTGGGATTCGAATAGTGTAGGGGTTTAGCCATAAGAAGAAACCAGTAAAAAAATAAGGTTTGAAAGAAACAGACCTTCACGACTTCTGTCACAGCTGAAACTTCAGTAGGTGCAGCATAAGAAGACACATATGAAAAACGTGATATCACGTAAAAAAACACAGCAGTACTCTTGAGTAACAACATTATAAATCACTAAATTTTCCAGGTATTTTAATCTACGTAGATCTCTTTGTTAACCGTTCGCGAACTATGATAATAAAACTATAGCAGCGGAGCCCTGTTTGTTTATATTTAGGTGCTTAGGCCACAATATATTGTTGTTCCAATCCACTCATAATGCCTATTGACAAAGTTTTACCAAAACAAAAACAAAACACAAAACATTTCTTGTATGTAATGTTGTAAAAAGAAAATAATAACAAGACGATTTCTATTGTTTTCTTCTCCAGTCGCCCAGAGCGGTCATTGGATGATTTCCAATCAGAAAAATAATTAAACAAAAAAAGGGTAGCCAAATGACGATTTAAGTCTAGTTCTAGTTACGAAAAACAGGAGGAGGCAGATAAAAACGTTAGGGAGTACTATCGAGGACTCTCCCGCCTGACCACCACTAAGCTCATTTTTGCTTGCACTCGCAACATAAAAACGCTCTCTAGCCCCGCCCCGTTGACTTTGTGTAGAAAAAATGAATGAAAAGATACCGAATAGGCCGAGCGCATTGACGACGCACGCCAAACGAGAGTTATTGTTATTTTGCGCGCCAAAGTTGACGCTTCCCTAATAGGCCCAAACTTTAAGGGGGCGTGGCTCCGACGCCTCCACATGATTTAAGCGAAAAATAAATAAAATGGTCAGGCGGAAAAGACCCCGATAGTACATTCACGTAAACTTGGAAGCAACGCACTGACGTAAAGTGTATCTTTCACTGTCAACAAAATGGCTGGCCTTGTGAAACATTTTACGCATTTTGAGATGATTTTGACAGATGCATCGTCAAAAACGTTAGAATTCAGTTAAATGTAGGTACGTTCCATTTCACGTTTAGTTAGTGAACCAATTCAAGTCAGCGTCGAAGTGTAAATAAATTTAAATACTTCGACACTGCTCCGGCAGCTAAAATCACATGGAGGCGCTTCAGATGAACCCCCTTGACACCTCCACAGTGACAGAATCCTCAAATTCAGGCGACTCGATTCTATACCCAACCCTGCTGATCACTAAATCTTATAGTCCGGCCTTGCAGCAGAAGCCAGCTGAGTGGCATCCGTTTAGTATAAGTATTCTACTGTTTGGGTGTAGCTACTTGCTACAGATATCGATCAAAGTTGGCATTTAACATCAGTTACTGGCCTTTAATCTCTCATTGACATTTCTAACTTACCAAACTCGTACTCTTACATCAATGAAAGTAATTTTATCGTTGCAATGGAAGTGCAATAAATTATAACAATTAGTTACATATTTTAAATTAAAGTAACAGCTAGGTACTTACATCATCATTATCTGCCTAGCCTTTTCCCAACTATATCGGGGTCGGCTTCCAGTCTAACCGGATGCAGCTGAATACCAGTATTTTACATGGAGCGACTGCCTATCTGACCTCCACAACCCACTTAGTACCGGGTAACATGATACGCCTTGGTAAGACTGGTTGTCAGACTTTTTGGGCCACTGACTACCTGTAACGACTGTCAAGGATCTACAAATGACAGCCGGGACCAACAGCTTAACGTGCTTTCCGAGGCACGGAGGAAACTTGGTATGTAAGGGTCGTCACCCATCCACAGACCAACCTAGGCAAGCACGGCTTAACCTAAAGATCGACCCGATAGCGGCTGTTATTATTTAGCCACGAGCTCCTCCAGTAGGTCCCATATTTTATTTAAATTCAGATGTAGGTACCTAGACCTACATCTGAATTTAAATAAAAATTTGTTTCAAGCAAGTTATTATCTAACTAAAACGTCAAAGTCAGAAAAAAAAAAACATCAGTATAACTTGGTACATTTATTTATTTTAGTTCTCTGTTTACCCGCCCGGCACAGATAAGTTGGTTGAAGTATAATATCAATTCTATAATATCCAGGTAACATTACCAGACCTGGCGTCATCACATTTGCGAGTAAATAAATCAAATTGTAGGGCAGAAAAACCTTTTTTATTAAAATTTATAGTCATTGTACAATTAGTAAAATTAAGGCAAACGTTTTTTTCGGGGAGTCTTATTGTTTGAGACAAATTATTAGAAATAAAATTGTGATATTTTACTTCAAATAGAAAAATTAAAAAAATATATGAAATACAGCTTTACTACACAAGGCAGCACAACTAATATTACGAAATTCGTGAATTCGTGATTTTTTTTTTCTAAGCTGATGGCGGGCTTTTATTAACCCACACCACAGATAATACAAATGTTTCGTTCAGAAACACGTATACAGCCATGTCGGTGTAAAAGCAACATGTAGCGAGATTGCAATAAAATTCCTGTAGAATAAATAACATTTTTTTTTAATTTCGTTCTGATGTAAACTCCTTGCTTGAACTTGAACCTGCATGACCTGTGTGCAGTGCTACAAATTAAAAAAAAAATACTTATCGACCTAGACTTGGGCTTCATGGGAAGAAAAAGGGTTTTGATCAGGGAATATTTAGTAAAACAACAATTAACCACTAAGATAAATTGATTTTTACGTCTAGTCATAGGTAGAGGACCCATTAGATCCAAAGAAATTGTTTGAAAGATTCCTAAATGAGGCTGATCTGAAGACCCATGATTATCTTTGACAAGGGTTTCCCGGAGATTAGGATGAGGAACTTTTTTCCACGCGAAATCTTCAGTTAACGCGTGAGGAGATCGAGTATAGCGAAATAATTTATTTTCACGAATAGTATAATTGGGATATTGATCAGGATTGCTTCGAATCTTTAAAACTGTTATGATTGTTTGCGGCCAAGTTAACCTGCATGTTATGATACTGTTTACGTGCAAGTGTGAAGAAAAACAATAAAAGTCACAAAAATGTTCAATACTTAGCACAAAAATATCACGACTTGTACCGGCATCGAATGTGCTTGTTTTTGAGCATTTCATTGTTACGTGTGGGCTTTTAGTGATATAAAAGTCATCGACGCTAGGTCGTGAGTAGGTAAGCGCGTTGATGGGTTGTAGTTACAACAACATTATAACAGACCTACTTGCTTTTAAAAGTATTAAAAACTATTTGGTTAAACACTGGCTGGTGAAAAAACACGAACGTCAATGAAAAGCAATAAGGCTCCTCTCCTACATTTTAAAGGTTATAAACTGCCAAAAAATCCCGATTTGCTTCAAAAACTTTAAAAGATCATTTAAATCACAAATGAAATGGAATGTTCATACGAAAAAGCTATCGCTGATGTATAATCCACACAAAAGTTTTCTGTAATGAATGTGAAATGTCAGGTAAGAATAAAATTGGTGCGTACCTTCCTGTCATTAATTGAGAAACAGCGAACATGTTTTAAACTTTATTATTCATTGTGATAAAACTCACTCATATTATTTTTATTTACTTTTGTGTCAGCAACCGATAATTCTGCACAAAGTCCGGAAACTCCGAAACCCAAAAGAAAATGTAAGTATTTTGAATTTTCTATGACAAAATTGTGTGTACTCTTTAATTTAGGTTCATGAATCAATTCCGAACTTATTAATATTTCAGAAATAAACGTGTTTTTAGGGTTCCGTTCCCAAAGGGTAAAAACGGGACCATAAACACTACTGTCCGTGTGTCTCTCTGTCTACAAACAACAACAACAAACACCTAAAACAATTAAAAACAAAAAGGTATTTACGTGAGGCTCTTAGACAGAAAACGTGATTTTTTGATAATGGTTTCAAAAAGATTTAAACGCGAATTTGTTCCTGGCACTTCGTCTACATCTTGGGTATCCAAAAATTTAATTAAAAAATAATGGGTGTGGCAAAATTCAGTACACTTCCACATAATTCTTCCTTTTATTTCCTACACAAAACATAATTTTCTCACGTAGGTACGTGAGTTAAATTGTTGATTATATTGTTTTTAACAAGAATTAATGATTTTTTTTGCACATGTTTAAATTAAATTCAATACTGCTAAGTTTACCTGAATCATGGAACTCACCATTAAACTAGAAAAGAGGTGTTGAGACCAATAGGCATGCTGGAAGCAGGTGCACGGGGTTGTGCAATGTTGATGATGCCATTGGCACCAGACAATATAGACGTCATATTCAGATTGTGGTAGGGTACTGGTAGATATACAAATTACGGCGAGAAGACAACCGAACGCTACGACTTGGCAATTGGTGTCAAAGTTACAGACAGAAGTCTGTGTGGTTCTTTCTTAAAAAGACCATCTCTAACACTAATCTGCATAGTCCTCATGTGAATTGAGAAAGATTATGTCGGGACTTCAAAAGAGACCTCTGAGTTTGTTTCGGCTGTTTCTTCTCAGAGTAGTCAGATACGAAACACCGGCCCCATCTTGTTTTAAAAAATGAAGTGTAAAAGTGTTTGTAAAAACCTATTTGCAAAAGAAACATCATTTATCAGAACACCTGGTCTTCCTGAGTGACCAAACTGGCAGGAGAAGATCACATGAAGTTTACCTTCATGCTCGTATACCATTTCCGTTTCCAGCACTACGACAAGGCAATCGCGAGCAAAGATTAGAATTGGCAAACGAACACTGACTGGGCTTGGAATGATCGCCATTGGTCTAGAATGTTACTTTTAGATGAATGTTACGTTCGGATTCTACTGGAAGCCGACCCCAACATAGTTGGGAAAAGGCTAGGCAGATGATGTTACGTTCGGATTCCTTCCATAATCATGAAGAATACGTGTTTGCCGAACACCTGGACGTGAGACCCGCTTGAGAAATCCCCAGGAAGTCCATCCATATCAAGGTGGGAAAATCATGGTACGAGTGGGATTGTCTACGCGCGAGAACTGACCGTGATTAGATAAAATCCAATTTAACGCCAAAAACCAAAAAAAAACGTGATGAAGTGCTGGCACTTGTTATAAACAACCGAGGTGCTCTTAGGTACAGTTTATTAATTTTCATATTATACAAGATGGTTTGCTTTAATTATATTTATTTCCTGCTTTTCCACTAAAAACAGTGTAAATTTTAGCAAAATTTTAACTTTTTTTTAATATAAAAAAACCCTACTAAAAAGTTTAGTTTTTTATTTTTCTGTAAGGGAATAAAGTTTTGCGGACTTTGATATAAAATGAGGAAATTCTTTAGTTTTGTTTACATAAATACGTGAATAACTAGATATCCCTATAATAGACAGTTTTGATGTGTGTATATTCTCGGACAATGACATGTAACCATAGCATGAGAAATATAAACGAAGTGTGTACCTACTACCTAATTACCAACACGCCCATAACTTTTAGTTTTTCGCAAATACAACATCATCATCTGCCTAGCCTTTTCCCAACTACGTTGGGGTCGGCTTCCAGTTTTACTGGATCCAGCTGATTAACAGTATTTTACATGGAGCGACTGCCTATCTGACCTCCACAACCCAGTTAGTACCGGGTAATACGATACCCCTTGGTAAGACTGGCTGTCAGACTTTTTGGGCCTCTGACTACCTTACGACTGTCAAAGATCAACAAATGATAGCCGATACCAAAGGCTTAAGGTGCTTTCCGCGGTACGGAGGAAACTCCTATACCCATCCACAGACCAACCTGGGCAAGCACGGCTTAACCTAACGATCGACCCGAGCGGCTGTTAATATTTAGCCACGAGCTCCAAATAAAAAAAAAGCAAATAAATAAGGTAATAAATAATCAATTTAATTAGATTACATCAAAGATCAATACACTCTAACAACACAATTAATGATCGCGAAGCATTTGATTGACAAAATGTTAATTTGTAGCTGCGGTAGTAAATAAATAGATAGGTATGCCATTAATCTATCATCAAGCATATTAATAATGGCTGCCTAACATCGATATCAAAAAGGGGTTTATTATAATTAATGAGTGCGTAGAGGAAAAATATTTCCCAGTGAGTATCGCGGCCGCCCCGCGCCTCCCCGATTTTTCATCACGTCGGGCCCGCCCGTCAGTCGGCCGGCACCCGCCGCGGAGCGAACAGCTCAGTACCCGACGCTCGCACCCCACACACTGTTTATTTACAAATAAACCGTCAAATTTGACAACAGCAGGGACAACACGCATTCACGTACGTTGGTAGTAGTAGTCACTCTCATTGTTTTAAGTCACCTCTCAACATAACATTTGGAAAAGCGACACGTTTCCACAGAATGTCAACACAAACATTGTTATGTTCAGGCTAGACTACATTCATGACAGTGTCGATTTTTGTTTAACACGTTCTTCAAACTTCCATACCATGGTTCGTACATTTTAATTGAACTATACGCTTCACAATAATCAGTGTATGGTAATTAGCACAGCTTTGATAAATGTTATAACCTTAGTAATGGCTGAGTGTGTTTAGACTACGACCATTCTTAATAACACATTGCTAGATCAAGTAACTGTGTTCACAAATGTTACCAAGAGCCATAAATCGTATGAAACAAAAGCTAGTGATTAACAGTGTACATGCAAAAACATGCTGATGCAAACGTGTGCCAAACATTCGTTACGGTTTTTAATTATGTCTGTTGGAATAAAAGAAAAAGAAAGAGTTTTTCCTTTACATTTTAACTGACAAGAAAATTTAAATAAGACCTAAACCATTTAAGACATCAAACAAAATCAGTATCACATTCAAACTGTCATCTTTCACCTTTAAATTTTACTGTCACAATTTTTTTAATTACTAACTGTAATAAAACTTGTTCATTTTCATCAAAGTATTTGCGTTGAGCTGCCAACAAATACACAAATTCATTAGTGCGCTTATTCGTTTTGTCCCCAATTTGTTTGTTTACGCTTGATGCACTCCCTCGCATCCGATCGTAATAACACATTTGAAATGAAGTAAATTCCTATGGCCACTATAGCGATATTACTGAATACATTACAAGGAGAAACTGAGTCATCTGTTAGAATTATCTAATGATCTTATTAACGATCAATTACCGCTTATAATATGAGCTAATAATAAACATGTGTTTCTCCACCGTTATGTTTTCGCTTCGTATCTAAAACTGTCTCTCGGACATTCTACTACTTTAACGAGCATCTGGCTTCGGAGGCAATGAAATTAACCTTGGGCTACTTGCATTGTATTTTTCAACTTGACTGCATCACTAGCACGTTGCCTATAATAAAGACTAGTGTAAAACACCTCTTCACGAAGCCAAAAGGCACTTGTTCTCCTCGTCATTGCGATCATTTTTTTGTTCTACACAATACCTGGGAACCTTCTAGTTACGGAGATATTGGGGGTCAAAGTTACAACTTTTTGACAAGTTGTTTTAAATACAAGTTTTTAATGTAAGATTTTTACTTTAAACTCCTCCTTGACCCCCGCACTATTCAATCCATCCACACGCACAATGTTTTGAGTGCTTTACACTGAATTCTACCACAAAACATGATTTTTCACCCCAAAAAAAAGTCGTTTCCCAGCAATAATTTTTGCGTAAAGTTACTTAGTTTGATGTACAGAATGCTTGGTTGACGACTTCGTGATGAGGTCTTTTATACCCTTTATATTGCCTACTACAACACACTTATCTTTTGAGGTCACATCACACATGCATCCATTATATACAGCTTTCAGATTTACTGCTAAAGCTTACCGAGTTACAGAGTTGATTAAACCTGGTTTTTTCAGGTTTTCATCTATAATTTAATATTACAAAGAAAAGTCCTGAGTGTCTTTCTACGTGACCGTTAAATACTTTAAAATCCACTACGGATTATGAAATTTTGAATTTTGAACATTATGAAAGAATCTAATCCGGAAGGGTTATGCTGTCTTGGTACATTCATGTAATTTTACAAATCTCGATTTATGGTTAACTCGTAAAAACGGTGCGAAGCATGGACTAGTCGCTAGTAAATAAATAACGCATTAACCAGGGACAAAATATCACATACTTATAAATACAAATACCTCAATGCCCTTGACAACAGAACTCATAACACCTTACCTTTTACCGTAAAAACCTGATCAATCCATTTTTAATGCTAACCTACCCTAAATCGATGGAGTTCAATATGCTTTAATTCGCTCGTTATACCCAATAGAATGAGTTCAAAGCCCGCATCAGCTGCAGGTCAGTGTATGAACTTTTAAGGTGAACGCAGACCTGGCCGCGCCGCACGCGCCGCAGTCGCCGCATTCGATTTTTTCTATGCAATCTCGCACACAGACACAGATTGCATAGAACTTTATACGAAGAATTCGAATGCGGTGACTGCGGTGCGGCTAGGTCTGCGTTCACCTTGAATGTGGAAGCGTCAAGATAGCCCGCAAAGTTCAAATTTTCTTACGTTTATGCAATTTGTAGGTCAGTGTCAGGTTGTATGTTTATTGAAATAGGATTCGCGACCGTAACAAATGTGGCTTTAATCAGTAATAATAGGCTTGTGTCCTGAAAAAATCAGTTAACAACGGAACTGAAAAAATAGTCAGTTAACAACGAAACAACAACAAAGTCAACGGGTGGGGACCCGGTTGACTTTGTATAGAAATAAATGAATGAATAGATACCGAATCTGACGACGCACTCCAAACGAGAGTTATTGTTATTTTTCGTGCCAAAGTTGAGGCTTTCCTAATAGGCCCAAACTTTAAGGGGGCGTGGCTCGGCGCCTCATGTTTTAAGCGAAAAATAAATTTTAATGGTCAGGCAGAAAAAACCCCGACTGTACGTCACGCCGTGGTATAATTTTTAGTGCGTTGTGACGTCACGAGCCCCCACTCTCGAGATTTGATGCGTTTTATCTTTGTCAAAATTCATTGATTTACAAAAACAAAAAATACATGTCCATTATTTTCCAATACTCTAACTGACGGACTAGATAGATTTGCAATTTATTGATGGTGGAAACTAGCCTATTATTAATAGAAAACGAACGCTCAAGCGTTTGTTTTACACGCCGACCGCTCTACTGACAGCACCCGCTCCCACCTGGGCAGCCCATTTAGAATATTCCTTTATCATTTTAACTTGGTATTATTGCTTAGCGTTTCGCATGGCGGACGAGGCGGCTGCCGACTGTCTGTTCGAGCGCCTGCGGCTGCATCAGCAGCGAGCGCCCGACTCCACCGAAGCGGCGCGTGCCATCACAGCGAGGATCAACGCGCGGCTCACGTCACACGGTAACACACTATCAGGTATGAGCGTAGTACTGCCAAAATGTACCAATGCTTATCGAAATTTCATGCAATGATTTTGACAAAGTATGCGTTTTGGTACTACTTGTTGGATTAGTTTTTAACTTGAATTAATAATATTGTCTGTATGGTATCGGACGTAAAGAATAGCACCATCCCATATCTTCCCGTGGGTGTCGTAAGAGGCGACTAAGGGACTTACCAGAGAATGGGCAGCAGCGTTCTCTGTGCTTTTGTAACAACCGTAGTGCGATCGCCACCCCGCCTGCCAAGCGTGGCGATTATGGCAAAACCCGCCTTGGGGGAGGCCTATGTCCAGCAGTGGACGTCTTTCGGCTGTTATGATGATGATGATGATGAATAAGGGATTTTTTGTTGGCATATAATGGAAGAACTACGTCCAAATTGTGTAGTGAAACAGATGTGTCAATTCAAGTGAAAGATGCCGAATATCACACAAAAAAATATGAACAACAAGATGCCCGCCTGATATTTGATTTCAATATAAGGATATTGGATCGACACACATAGCATTTTTCAGTCGCCCATCAAATGGTCAAAAAATGTGCAGATGCACTTGCATTCTTTAATGACCTGAAGTTTGATATCAGCTTTATTATCTGAGAAGAATATCAATTCCGTATTGGAATTAAGTTTATAAATACATAAATAAAGCGTTTATTTCCCAAAAAATATCAATATTACATAATTCCATAACATTTCCGTGCACATTAAAATACCAATTCATATTAAATCATAATTAAATTTTACGAGTATAGTCGGCTAACTAATACATTTTTAGGGTTCCGTACCCAAAGGGAAAAAACGGAACCCTATTACTAAGACTTCGCTGTCTGTCCGTCTGTCTGTCCGTCTGTCTGTCCGTCTGTCTGTCCGTCTGTCCGTCTGTCTGTCACCAGGCTGTATCTCATGAACCGTGACAGCTAGACAGTTTAAATTTTCACAGATGATGTATTTCTGTTGTCGCTATAACAACAAATACTAAAAACAGAATAAAATTAATATTTAAGGGAACATACAACAAACTTGATTTTTTTGCCCTTTTTTGATAATAATGGTACGGAACCCTTCGTGCGCGAGTCCGACTCACACTTGGCCGGTTTTTTATATCACATTTATGTTTATATTAGAATTACATTAAAGCTTTTTTATATTTTTGGTTTTATACAATACCATTTTTAAATTGATTTCTTTAACAATATTATTTATTTTTATATTATTATTTAGATATTATTTTAGAGTTTATAATATCTAAGAATTACCTAGAGAGATACTATTTTGAGATTAAAAATATTAAACGACCGACACGGTTACAAATAACTTGAAAATAAACCCTTACACGAAGCCCTTTGAGCCACAATCAATACCAAGTGTCTGGAAAAGCGCTATTACATTACAAACACAATTCAGTTGCGCCATTATAAATAAGCTAATACTTTTCAGACACCGGTTTATTTCGACTGTTTACGTAAAGGTTGGAATGAATACAATCCTCGTTTTACAGTACTTACCGTTATTAGGGCACTCTCAGATGTTTAATTTTATCAGATGAGCTTAATTAATCCGGGTATGAATATACTAAGCAATCATTAACTTAAGTATTTTTTATCTCCTCAAATAAGATTGCTTTAGGACTTATGGGCTATAACATATCCCTCAAATGGCTTAGCATGATCCTCCGTTACGCCTTTAATGCTGCAGCATTAATTTTGAAATAAATATATAGTAAAGTTGAGGATTAATGCTAAGTTCTATGTGTGACGAAAACACGATTCCATAAACTTTTCTCGATAGAAAAAAAAAGCCAAAGTTTCCTCCGAATCGAACAATATACCACTGGTATTCAAAAAGTACTTCAAATTAGATCATGAAACTTTGCATACTAACTGAACTAACTATAAAGCAGATCTTGTGTTTTTTTTTTTTGTTTAGTCCTATCAATAGATTTTTAGTAAATCGCAAAAAAAACACTCATTTCGCACTATTCGGCCGCTGTGACTTATGTAACAACCGCTTTGTAGTGCAAGCTGATTAGAACTTTATTCTAACAGTATTTCAAACGAAGTTTGACCCACCACAAATAGAGTTGCTAATTTTAGGGTTAGAAGGGCCTTAAAGATTATTGGCAAAATAAGAGTGTGGGTATATCTCGGATCCGGATGAACTACCACATTTCTTCAATTTACTAAAAATACTTTTCTTCTCATTCAATACGCATAAAGTTGATGTAAACGTTTTTATTGCTTATAAAAACTGCATTATATGAGCGTCGATATTGTCCATAAAAATAATTCTATAAATACAACATCCCAACGTACGATTGTCCTTCATAAAATACCTGAAAGAGTATAACTTATATTCTATCCATGTATGGAGAATAAAATGGTTTCCACGTCTGGCACTTTCACATACTGAACATCATTTACGTGTCAATAATAATAATAATTTTATGAACGTCTCAGAAAATCACTTACTTTAACCTTAAACATTGGTCTAAAAGCAGCTGCACTTCTTGGACCAAGATTTTCGTTTAAAAAAATCTTTAACATTATCAACGAGCACATAAATTGGCTTTAACAAACTCTATAACAAATATTGGCTGGAAGAACCAAACATGTTACGGAGAAGTGGACTGTAATGGTTTATTTGAATGATAAAGGCACTTACAATTTGAGTTTATTATAGTTTATTATTATATTTTATGATATTTTAAGACAGCTCAATCAGAACCTTTATTTGTATCATCATAGGTATTTACATAATAAAGTTGTCAGGTTGAGCTGTCTTAAAATATTGTAAAATAAGGATAAACGAGGTGTCGAGGTGTAAGCGTGCTGTCACCGCGAACACAATTGTTATATGGCATTTTTGATCGACGTTGTTTCGTTGGCGACTCGGAGTCGGCGCGCTCTGTAAGCACGCTGTTGGCGCGCTCTGTAAGCACGCTGTCGGCGCGCTGTAAGCATGCAGTGCGCTCGCTTGCAGCGCGCGGGCTGTGAGTCAAGTTGTATTGTATGGTAGTGGCAAGCACGCTGACTTCTTTCCGTGGGCTTTTTCATATTGACTTTATGAAATATATTATACGACACACGATTTAATGCTCTAATTTGAATGTCAAGTTAATTGCTGGGTTGGAACCTGGTCGGTGCCGGTGCGGTAAGCGTGTTGTCACCGCGAACACAATTGTTATATGGCATTTTTGATCGACGTTGTTTCGTTGGCGACTCGGAGTCGGCGCGCTCTGTAAGCACGCTGTCGGCGCGCTGTAAGCATGCAGTGCGCTCGCTTGCAGCGCGCGGGCTGCGAGTCAAGTTGTATTGTATGGTAGTGGCAAGCACGCTGACTGCTTTCCGTGGGCTTTTTCATATTGACTTTATGAAATATATTATACGACACACGATTTAATGCTCTAATTTGAATGTCAAGTTAATTACTGGGTTGGAACCTGGTCGATGCCGGTGCGGTGCTGGTATAGTGTCCGTCATAATAAACATAAAAAACCCAACTGCATAAAAAGTGTATTCAAAAGATAGAAACAAGATTTTGTAGAAAATTAAAAACTTAAAAGATGTGTTTAGTATTCAGAGACTACCAATTCGCCAACTGACTGACCAAGAACATAATATACGTAGTCTCCGACTTGTATGTCTAACTATAGCACGAACTAGAGTTATCGATAGACACCTCATTTTTTGGCCTCATTATTTGGCTTTGAACCCTCAAAGCATAAAGCATCCCACATCCAAAGAAACTTATTTAAGTGGACAATCAAAGCACAGTGGTTGCGACTATAAATATTATTCAGCACCTTTGCTGCAAAAAGGGACATCCAAAAGTTATAATTATTACTCTAAAGGAATAAGTATAATGATGTAGTACTTTATTACAGGGTGGGGCAGCCTGAAATGCCATGTTGTACATTTCTCCCGAGACAATAATGTCGAGCAAGATCTTTCCCCAAAAATGGGCACAGTTCCAACTTCTGGGTGGAAACGTATGTAACAGTAGAGCAGCGAAGAAATCTTTGTCTTATTTGTAAATCAAACCTAGGGCCCTTAAGCCTACAGCTGTGTTTACATCCACAAGGTCAATGATGCAGTTTCACAGACATTCAATATATGACAAGTCACAAGAGTCATATACTTTCACGAGAATTACCAATTTCGTATCCAAATTCAATTTCGGGATAACATAAATTCATATGAAACGATTCAATGACATGATACCCTTTAAACTTGAGGAAACTTATCAGCAATTCAACCTACGATGAATTTAATCAGGGGTACATGTTAAATCGACCATCAGCCTTGTGTAAATTGTAACTTTATTGGCTTCCCGGCCACTATTTTCAAGGTTTCCGCTACATGTGAATATTGCATAATAAATAAGTCTAAAACAGTCAGAATATATCACATATTTCACTTGGTCACGGCAAGTAACGGTCATGCTTGATTTGCCAAAGGGGACGTGGCAGAGTAATAGCAATGATAGACTAATATCCTGTCAAAATTTAGGGGGTCACTTAGAGACTCATCTACATAGCACATAGCACACATTTTAATGTATTTTTATTCACTTCCATTTAAAATAGATTGACACGTTCGTTTCTTCATTCGTATAATTATTCAAAGGTCACTTTTCGTGAGTCCGTTTCGATATTTTTTTTGATGTAGGAAAGTAAATTAATCTCTAATGTTATCTTTAATCTTTTTATTTGCTATTTGCTGTATTGTATCTAAATTAATTAAAATGTGACTAAACGATGTGATATCATAATTTTCAATATCATGCACTTAGATTTAAGTGCTCATGGAAATTTCCGTGCACGTTTCATAAATTGCTACATGTCCTTTAGATAGAACCAATGCATATCATTTGAATACATACGAAGTTCCTAAAGTTAATTTAGAGCAGTAACTCAAAAGTTTGCATTGAAGTTCTATTTATAACTACAAGCTAGCTCTTTCTACTTTCTGCAAGCTATTTCTACATCTCTTTTGTATGCAAATTCTGGAGCTCCATATATGGTTTGATCTTCACTTTCCCCTTCACCTCTGTGACAGTGATGTCGATACTGTTGTGCACAAACTAAACTTAATTTAGGCTATTGCTATCTTTTACTAAAAGGCAGTGCGAGAAAAGTACTGCTATAGCTGTGAACTAAGTTAGAGATGTCAAACTAGTTTATGCCTTGCACTTACCGTGTTTTTAGTCGACATGTTTTTACGTATACCCTTCATTTGTATAGAAATATTAGTTCCAATTAAATTTGACTTGTGTTCCACATACGAATACCTATCTAAAGTTAGTCGAAAATTAGTTGTATATATCTAGAGTTAGTCATAAAATAGTTGTATCGGGAGCCATAAAATTGCCTAGACAAAACTACGTACCTACTCGTACATTACCTACAATGTGAAGTACTATGCGATTCCATTCAACCGGAGTTTTGTTTCATCAACACCGGTACACGCGTCAAAACAGTTAGGAAAGTAAATTGCCACTATGAAAGCAATTCTCATTATATATTATTGACTAGACGAATACGTAAATATTTGTAGCCAGAGACATGCTTACAAGCGATGCCAAAGATAATTCAGTGTACGCATTTTCTGATAAAAACTGCCCTTTGACTGCCTGTTCACGTAATTCTTTTGCTCACTGTACTTATACCCACACCAACTGCATTTTGGCAGACTGCCCAACATTGGATTTTGACAGCATCTCTCGCTAATACTACAAAAAGAACACAAACGTGATAATTGAGGCACACTGGGTAATGGACGAACAAAAAAGTTAAAAGATTCACTCATTTGTATGTCAAAAAGATGGCATCTTGAGTGAGATAATACATTATTTTAAAATGAAAGAATTTTGTATTATGAAGGAGAAAAATTGTGCATTATATTATTAGATCATTGTGTATTGTTCTTCCTCGTAGTCATAACAGTATGGATAGCTGAAACAAATCTCTTAGTTATCTATACTTACTAATATTATAAAGAGGAAATATTTGTTTGTTTGTGTTTGTTACGATTTAAGTCTAAAAGTACGTGACCGATTTTAAAAATTCTTTCACCATTAGAAAGCCACGTCTTTACTGAGTGACATAGGCTATATTTCATCCCCGTACTCCCACAGGAAAGGGATCTACGCGGGTGAAACCGTGTGACGTCCGCTAGTATTCAATAAACATAATACCCGTCTAACTTAGTTTCCATATTATAAATGTATCAACATGAACTACAATAACGCATTTTTTCATTATTAAAAATCTTATCGCACTACGCCAGTATTTAACTGAGGCTATTTATATATAAAGTATTGAGCTACCTACCGGCAATAACGATTGTAATCTAAACCCAAACTACAGTAAAAGGTCACTACGGTCAAGCAGGTTTCACAGACGCCTCTATCGATTCTGAAAAATACAAGAACGTTGATCTTGAGCACATAGGTCAAACGAAACATTCTAGAAAGATTTCTTAATGTTTTCAATATGGCTACACATGTTTCTTACTGAAACTTTTGATGGAAACTCATGACAAAATTAAAGTCAAACAAACTTTAACTATTGGCGTGACAAAGAAGAGTTAATAGCTTTTAGTAAACGAAAACACTTTAACTTTGGCCCCTTTTCTTTATGACGAGCCAATAGCCCTATCCAAAGTTCTTTAATGTGTTAAAAGATTACGTTTTGGCCTAATTTTCCTTTTAAATTGCTTGATAGTTATACCAAAACTTGTAACTGGTACGGCCGCCATACCATGATGTTAGGCAACTATATATTTTATCTCGATGATTTACGGAATGAGTCGCGAAAACCTTTATTTACAAAACTGTATCGCAAAGGCGCTGCGACAAAAATTATATTAAAAGAATATGCTTGATTGTTTCAAAGTAACAGCTATTACGGCCTATTTTATGACGAGGCAGCTTTAGGCGACCTAAATATAATTATTTAATCTGAGCGGTCGTCAATACATAAATGTAAACTTTACACTGTTGGTTCTCCTTTATTGAGGACTACTGCGCTGGCGCTATCTTTTTCAGCTGGCGAATTTGCGTGCCCCGTGTGGAGCCGTTCAGCCCATGCAAAGTTAGTGGATACAGCTCTGAATGAAACGTGCCGGATTATCACTGGTTGCCTTAAACCGACCCCGGTACAGATGCTGTACCCACTGGCAGCAATAGCGCCACCAGAAGTTCGCAGGACAGTGGCAAGCTCTAGCGAAAGAGCCAAAATGGTTTCAGATACACGACACCCTTTACATCTGAATACCCTCGTGTCGCAAAGGCTGAAAAGCCGAAACAGCTTTCTGAAGTGTGTCACCCCTCTGAGCGCTCGCTCCACGGAAAGACTAAAGCTGTGGCGCAGCAGTGCATCCTTACCAATCCCACCTGCCGAAAATCTCCTACCTGGACATGAGTTGCCATGGCTGACTTGGAAGTCTTTAAATAGACTCCGGACCCAGGTTGGCCGCAGCAAAGAAAACCTGTTTAGATGGAGATTCATTAATGACTCTTCCCTGGAGTGTAAATGTGGTGCTGGGAACAGCACCACATTGCGGAAACAAACGATGGGGCACTTATTATCGTGTCCCGCGTGTCCTGTTGTTTGCTCACTACAAGAACTGATGGACGCAACCGAAAGCGCCAAACTAGTGGCTCAGTTCTGGGCCGATTCAATTTAGATTTGAGAGTAATAGAGATTGGTCCTTGGATAAGTGACTGCCCATTACATATCGTGCCTCGAAAAGCACATTAAAAGCCATTGGTCCCGGCTGTCATTTTTAGATCTTTGACAGTTGTTACAGTACGTAGTCAGTGACCCGAAAGTCTGACAACCAGTCTTACCAAAGGGTATCGTATTATCCATGCCCAGTACTAATTGGGCTGTGGAGATCAGATAGGCAGCCGCTAAATGTAAAATACTGGTACTCAGTAATATTTGGGAAAAGGCTAGACAGTGGAAAAAAGTATCACTTTTGACGACGTTGTAATTACACTTTTTTTTTTTCCTCATTAATAAAGAAAATCACGGACATTATCCCGTAAGTACTTTAAGTGTAATGAATAACCGTGAAAGTCTAAAACAGGACGTTGTAATTGATTATAACAGAACAAAAAGTGGGCCAAAATCAGTATAAAATCCGTAGTTTTCATGTAAAACACTCATTACGAATGAGAAAAAGTATGACATAGATATAATATACCGAAATTATCTAACATTTGTAATCTTATAAGATTACCAAGGTCACAAAATTTTGAATATAAATAAACCAAATCAGCTTTTACGACAACTTACAATAATTACACGCAAACGACTGATGATTTTATAAAAAGTTGTTCTCATTATAAATGTGGCTACATCATAAATAACATAACAGTCAAAGCAGCTGGAATTAAAAGTTGACATCAATCCAAATATTATATTTTCGAACATTAAAAAGATTTTCTATTAGCTGTTTATAATAAAAATAAATATTAATAAAGTAGATGAACATGAAAAGCTGCTATACGGATATTCTATCCCAACACAACACTGTCTCTACTCTTCCAGGTTAAAAAATATTTCAAGCCAAACTTTTTACAATCATAATAAAAAAGAACTTCGTATAGAAACATCACTCCACTTTATTACGATAAGGAAATCTTTGGATTTTTACGGCATCAAGGTAACTGAATCACATTGCGTGAGAATCTGAACTTACATGACTTATTCAAGAACTCGCGAACGGGGCGTAGCGGGGTACTGATGGGTACTTGCCTACGGACTACGGCTCGTAGCGTGCTACGCAGGGGTAGGGCAACGACTCTAATCGCCATTGTTTCAGAAATTGCTGCATTACCCACATTTTTGTTTATTTTGAATATTTATACCGGATGACTTTTTTATCACTTTCCAAAAAAAATGCGGTTATATCAGATGAACGGAGTAGAAGCTTATGGCATGCCTATTTTTTTTTTCCACAGCTTAGGTAAAAAAATGATCCATCATCAAAAAATGCTACTTTCAAGTAAACTTTTCATATTAGAACAAAGAAAGAGAAATTTTGAAAAAAAAGAATAAAATATATCGAATTTCAGATCTACGCAATACATACGCGTAAGTATATGAATTACGTTTTTTTTTTTATTTATTTTTTCGCATAAAGAAAAAAAACTAAGTGTGCCATTTGCTTCAATTCCGTTCACCTACTATACCCATTTTTTTGGAAAGTGATAATAAAGTCACCTGTATTTTCTATCTCCTCTTATTGCACTAACGCCAAGTTGGCTATTTTAGTCGTGGTTGCAGCCTGTTTCAACAATATTTTTGGCAATAAATGTGAAGTTCACAAAGGTCACAGTCCCATTATACGTACTAATGTTTAATTAGTGACTTACTAATTAGGTATTAGTTGAAATGCTAAAATGTATATTACTTTTTTTTCGCTTAAAAGTCAATCTTGAATCCATTACAAATTACATCACAAAATGCTTTCTAAATAACTGGCTAACCAAGTGTCAGTGTCCTCTGTTTCCATAAATATCACAGTAATAGGCTAGTTTCCACTATCAATAAATTGCAAATCTATTTAGTCCGTAAATAAATAGATTTGTTCAGCATTGGATAATAAAGGACACGTATTTTTTATTTTTGTAAATCAATGAATATTGACAATGATAAAACGCATTAAATGATCGGGAGTGGGGGCTCCTGACGTCAGAACGCACTAAAAATTATACCACGGCATGACGTATTGAGAATTCTAAAAGCGTCGTAACTTCGTCAATTTTAGTTTACGTAACATAAGAAAAAATACAGGTCAAATGTTTTTTGATAATCTAACTGACGGACTAATTAGATTTTTTCAGTACACAAGCCTATTGGTTTAATTTGAAAGCACACTGCGTGTCCTAAAACCTATAAAAGTTGAGCCTCGCGATACAAACGTAAATCAGCGAAAGGTGTCATGATGTCATCACTGCAGACGGATCGCGTGACAGACCTATATAAAGAAATAAGGGTTTGGTGCATTGGGCCCTCGGCCAGCGCCAACCGTGCCCCAACACCAATTGTTACCGTTAATTTATTCAATGTTAATATCCGAGACTTATCAGCCTTTGTTCAATTATCAGCAACTGGTACAAACAGCACCGACTGGTTCCCACACTTCGTACCATTTCCCGACAGCTTTTGTTTCGCGAGCGAATGTAAAGTGTTGCTTACAAAGCAATACTTTACTTACTTTTATTTTGTTTGAGTTCAATTTCGTTTCTACGACCATAAATCAAAAAACACTCTTTTACAGAGAGAAACTATTTTCAAACTGTTTGCATGTTTTATAGTTTAGTTTCGGTGTTCTATGTCTGCACTATGTAATATTATAAAAACGTAAAGTTTGTAAGTTTGGATGTAGGGGTAATCTTCGGAACTACTGACACGATTTCGAAAATTCTTTCACTAAACAAAAAACCTTAAAATCCCGAGAGTTTTAAGCTATTTTTTTTTAAATAAAACAGGACGTTCCCGAGCGAACAATTTTCGACCATAAATAACGCAGGAGTAGCCGCGGCCAAAAGCTAGTCGTTGATATTTACTGACTAAGATTAAGACAAGCTATTTCCAAGAAAATAAATAAATACAGAGTTTGTAAACTATAAAAACTGCTCAAAGAGTAACAATTAAAACAGATTCTACGCGCGTGTAAGCTGATCTATTTTTGTGGTTACGTAAGTCAAGTTTCACCTTGACATTGGTCAGATCAGCTTCGGCTTTCCCTCGCAATACTCTTATTTACAATGAATAAATAATGTTTATGTTATTCTGAATTTCCGAAATTGGTGAATATTATGATGCAATGTGCACGTATATCTTGCTTGAATCTTTAAATTATGGAATTTGACTGGTATAATATTACATCGAAAGAACAGTACCATAAGTCCATAAGTAGAGTTTTCTAGTTCTATAATCAAAGAAACAGATTGTTTTTCCTACAAAATCTTTGTGAAACTTTGTCAGGAGGGTCTGGCGGAAATCGTTACCTCATGAACAAAGATTTATTACGTCCATAGTTACAAACACATTGTTCAGTAATAAAATGCGGAAGTGCTACAAACTAGGTCCCATACAGAGTACTAATGATCTCACTAATGGTTCATATATCTTATTCAATTCCAAATAATTAAGATCATTGTCTTTACAACCTCTACGTAGAAGATAACACTACTCTACACGAGTTGAATTGAAGCCAAATTTCCTACAAATGTAACCAATTACCACAATTTGGACTACGTTAAGTATTCTTGCCACGCCAGTAATAAATAATTGCCATCAATCAAAATGTGAATTGCTATTAAAATTATTTTAGCAATGATCTAGAATTTAGTCGCTATACCTAAGAGGATAAACGGAAGATTTCAGGAACTGTCAGACGTGTTTATACGGAAATCGTAAAAGTTATGAATTTGCTGCAAAATGTAAACGTCATCCGCACAAAGTGCTTCCATGTTTATTAATATAAACTTTGTTCAGTAACGGGAAATTCATTTGTGTTTTCTGAAAACTACTACTAGAATTTTTTTATGTACCAAAAAACGTCTAGCTAAATGACAGTTTAAGCCAAGCCTGCTCCATTGCGCATGTCTCACGCCGCCTAAAAATTGTCGTAAGACAGAAATAGCAGTTTTGAGATAACATAATCTAACATCACGCGTGTAATCCCAGAAGGATAAGGCACTTTAAGTCCCCATGTAATAGGGGGTGAGCCTATTACCGTCAACCGGCCACAAAGCCATCCATGGCTGCTTCGGAGAAATTCCTGAAGGAAAACCCAATAATACTTTGCCCGACCTGGGAATCGAACTCAGCACCTTATGCTCAGCAGTCGCGTTTGCGAGCACTGGACTAACGCGGTTTTGGGATGTACGCATTTAAAGTTTGTTGTGTCCGTATTAACTTTCTGACTTATTTTCGCAGTGTATGGCGGTTTTTTTTTTCAACTATAAAGCAACGAGAGTTTAAGTTGAGTGGGATTAACATCCCACTCAACTTAAACTCTCGTTTAGATAACTCTAAAAACCTAATATTTTGGTGCTATGGCAGTTTTTAGAGGACGCGATGTTTTGTTACTGGTTAATATTGGTCGACCGATACTAAAATAAATTAATATTTAATAAAGCCTATCCTCCCACTAGGTGGACCGATGACCTGGTGAAGGTTGCGGGAATCCGCTGGATGCGAGTCGCACGGGACCGTTCCATGTGGCGACACTGGGGGAGGCCTATGTCCAGCAGTGGACGTCTTTCGGCTGAAATGATGATGATGATGATGAAAGCCTATCAGGAAATA
Organism: Xestia xanthographa; assembly: GCA_905147715.2. NCBI lineage: Eukaryota > Metazoa > Arthropoda > Insecta > Lepidoptera > Noctuidae > Xestia > Xestia xanthographa. The sequence continues at coordinate 20,980,406 of LR990642.1, read as the reverse complement.
AATATTGGTCTGACTGATTCATATCCATGTATACGGATATACATCAACAACTTTTTGAATTCATGAAAAAACAGTCCATTACTTTCGTAAAGTAGCATACTGAAAGAGAAGCGAATACTAAGAAACGCGACGACATTTTCTGTTTGTATAAAATAAATTAAAGCGAGTGAATTAATGTCTTCTGTCATCAATACAACTAGACTTACATTTTATATAAAAACCGAATGTTTACTCAACGCCTAACCTAGGATGAGATTTCAGAATCATGTAATGCGCAAGATGAATCTCAATTTATTTATAAGACAATATGTTGCCTGAACAACAAGAAACAGAGCGTGCTGCAGAGCGCATCGTCGAAGCTACCTCGTGCGACAGCAGTGATAGCACTCCCGCACTGTTTTCTCGCTCTAGCATTATGATGGTTCTGAAGTGACTGAAAAGCATAGGAGCTTGAAAAAATATCCGTGCTGCTAGATGTAGTGCAACTCCTATACTAAACTCAACTCATAACTCTTCTAAAAAAAGTAATACCACTCGAGGAAGGCACCGTCATGATACACCGAGTTCCTTGACATTGGAATATCTACACAAGTACATAAGTGTCACAAATTCTCAGATGCCAATCTAGATATTTGATATTATTAAATATCTGCCAGCTGTAGACAGGGACATGTTTACAACGTTGCCATTGGCAGTAGCAACGACGTAAGTAGTGCTACCGTCGTTAATTAACCACGCATAAATCAAGTTCAATAAATCGTATCATATACAATTATACGCCCGTTAATTTTATTACTCGTTGACCAAAAGCTTTAATGAAGAAGCCACTTTAGTATCAGACCGTACATTTTTAAACGATCCGAAATGCCAATCGCCAATACCTGTCAATACGCCCAATGAAGTGTGCTGGCGTGAATTGGCATCAATATGCCAAACGGAAAGATACATCAAAATGCAAATGGATGTTGATGTATCTTTCCGTTTTTTAAATCGTCATTCATACCTAATATGTCAACAGAACATCAATCAGTGAAAAAATGTAATGTATGGAATGTCATTCCTTCTTTTTAGATATTCTTCCTGTTAACTTCCTGATACGTTGCCAGCTCTAATATGAAAATGTAATGTATTCAGTAGGTAAACAAATTTTCCTGGAGCGCGCAATCAAAATTACATTTGTACGTCCGGTGCGAGTGTGTTCGGTTGCTACGGTGGCGTCAGTGACCAGTGTGTTCTAGAAATGCGTATTTAGAGCCGTGCCGGCTGGACGCGTCCGCCGATGTGACGTCGCCGCCACGCGCGCGCCCCGCTGGCGCCCCGCCAGCAGCGCCAACGAGAAGGCATGTCATTGTCACTACAGACCCACTAGGCCATAGCTGCACATTTTGATACGACATAAACAACGGTGTACTTGAAATGAAGTATGCGCTTCCGTAGTCAACGGTCAAGACTTTTATATTATGAATAAAAATTACATCCATCGGTCGGTCTAAATTTCTGAAAGTAGTTAGTAATATAGCCAATGTACAGAGGCGAATGTTATCCTTTAAATATTCATAAAACTCAATAAAATTATCCCTTCTAGCAGTGGTAAAGATTTTTGCAAATAATCCTAGGAATTTCATTCGCATTGAATTCATTTCATGGTTTTAATACAGAAGTGCTCAAACTCAAAAACCCCTTCATGGACTGCCCGTTGTTATTGCTTTTTCCCAAAAATATTGACATACCAGTTCACCTTATAAAATAGACTGGTCTTACATAAATGTTAAATTTAATATTTAAATAAAATTGCCAATAATTATAAATTACGGCTTAATGTTAATAAGTATAACGTAATTATAAATAAAAAATCAATGACCACGAACCTTCAATAAAAATTTGCATAACAGTCGAAAAGGACATTTGAAATTATTGCCGCCAATTACTTTGGCAGTTTAATTAAGCTTGTTGACGATTTGGCTAACGAAATTGATTTAGTAAACATGTATATCTCGCAGTGGTACAATTATACCGGAATGGTGGTATTTACTGGCTATAATAGTACTTTGAAAGACCACTTGTCGACCTCGGGTGTCGGTGATCTGCTCCAGTTGTAGTATGAGAACAAAAAGAGTCGCGGAAGCGGCAGCCAGTCGGCGCAGGCGCACGGTCATCGCGCCGCGCGAGGACGCCCTCTCCACGCACTGACGACGACCCTACGCACTGGCATTCGCACCAATATTAAAATGTCACTGCATATATTTACAATAAATAATATTACGTTTGCGTTTGGACACCTTGATTTATTTCCAACTACTTTTGTTTGCAGACAAACATGCACGACAGAGTACACTGGATAAACTATGGAACAAACAGTCGGGAGCCATACAGATGCTTCTTGCTATATTGGAAGTAAGTATCTTCAACGAATAAAGCTAAATAAATTATCCTTGTATCTGTCTGATTTGTATCGGGAATTTTGTATTTAATTTCACTTTGTTATTTGTTATTACAGACCTGCAGAGATAACGCAACGTGCACATACATTACATCAATACTTAGAGAAGTTTTGTGTTTGAAACAAGGGAAAGGAAAAAAATGTTCAGGTAAATATTGAACTACTTTCGCGAAAACAAACATGACGCAAATATCATATTTTTTCTGCGTAGGTCTGCCCGCATGTCAAATAGATTACAATCAAGGAATCAAATGTATATACGATTCAAATACATTCCAATTATAAAAAAAAAAATTATATGAACAACTAGACCACTAAGTACCAAACTTCTTTTTTTTACAAGATATAATAATAAATAAAATGCAATATTTTCAATAAATTAGTTCCCATTGAGTCACCGGGAATCAAGAAGAAAGAAAACAAAAAATCAGGCAAAGAAAATAAAGTGCCCGCCGTTAAGAAGGGTATGTTTCGTGTGTGCCGCTTATAATGCAAATACATTGGAATTTACTGCCCAGTATACAAATAAATAACGTGAAACAAACTAATCAATATTATGTAAAAACGTTGTACAGCACTGCATGCATTAATCGTTTGTCTAAATAAATTAACAAGTCACAAGAAAAAAATCTAAAATTAATCTGTAACGATTACAACACGTTTTATTTTAATTGCACATTTGCTTTTTAATTTAAAGTTTATATCGATGACCGCACAGGTATTAAGCAACTCTGGCATTTCAATTATTGCTTTACTAGTACCCTTTCTACTGTTTATCTCCTGTTTGGCCCACCTACTGACATTTAAGACGAGCTCACTAAGATGACATTGGACCAGTTGACAAAACAGCCTTGTTACGTGTAATATCGAAGCAATTGTCGATTCAATTGTCATTTCACCGCACTGCAGTGCTCAATCAAATTACCATATTATTTCAACATCGACTTATTTATGACTTACAATGACTTAAATGTCAATATTGCTTTGCACAAAGTTAAATTGCTGTTATAAATAACTTTTAATAAATAATTACTTAAATGTCAATATTGCTTTGCACAAAGTTAAATTGCTGTTATAAATAACTTTTAATAAACAAACACCGCAAATTATAACAATAAAAAAGTAATAACAATATAAATGCCCTTGTACAAAATTGTATTACAAAAGCTGTCGATATCGACAATTTCAGCGAACAACCTCGCGAGGCAGCAGTGCTCTCAGCACTTCATATCGGTAAACGGCACGCAGGTGGTGATCCGCACGATGATAGCAACACACGCCAAACGGGACGGCAACGTTTCCACCGAGCTGATACTGCAGGACCTTGTGTGGATCCTCGCCTCGCTAGCGCCGAGAGGTACGGACCTTAACACACGTGGTTGATTCCAGCTAACAACTTGTCCCGGCACCAGTGCGCACAAGACTTCATTCAGATGAAAGGCACGCAAGTAATCATACGCAGGGTGATCGGCACCATGCAAGACAAGAGAGACCGACATGTTGGCACAGAGGTGGTGATGCAAGATCTACTCTGGATACTTGCGCCTCTTAGCTCACGAGGTTACCATTCTCGATTTTAAAATTAGTCATTTAAATATATGTAATAAAAACAGCCTTTTGCTGTCCCATTGTTGGGCAAAGACCTATCCTCATAGAAAGAGTATTAATCTCTCTCTATTGCTCAAGACGGGTTTGCGATTTCAGACCTACGTAAAAATTGTACGTCCAGGTCTCACGATGTTTTCTTTAAAAAATACGTTTGATTTGAATAAGTCACATTGGAACTTGCCCGGATTTAAACCCTAACCTCGAAATGAGAGGCGAGGCTTTAACTTCTGGGCAATCAAGAACCTAACGTTCTTGATTGCCCAGAAGTTTAAGCCTCGCCTCTCATTTCGAGGTTAGGGTTTAAATCCGGGCAAGTTAGTACCTACTTGTCTTATTTTCTTGTTTATTTTTGCTTTTCCAGCAAAACTTGGCTAAAAATATACTTGTTTGCAGATCCAAAGTTCGCGATGAAGTTAAGGATGCTGGGTTGCGTCAGAACTATGCATCTCATATTAAAGGGACACTTTACAGATAATAAACTGATTTTCCCTTTACTCGTTATAATGAAACAATTGGCCAAAAACGGTAAGTTAATATCGTCCTATTATTGAACTTTCTTCTACCATAATACCTCCTAACTAACTTTGATAATAAGCATTCAGCCGATCTCGACAAATCCTGCCTAATGAAAGAATGAGTGCTTTTTCTAATAACTCTACAAATACAAAGCTGTGAGCCTTTTAAAATCAGTAAATTATGGGAAACAAATATCAATTGACATGATCAACATGAATCGGAAGCGATCGTTACTTTAAGTTAGATATTGTTTCGATTTCAGCCATCACTACCTCTATTTTGATCCGTGATGGTGTAACAACAACTTACGAGCGGGTCTTGGTCAGCCTCGGCTTCATCCCGACGGCAAGACTACGGCTCTGCCTCGATGCTATTGATTATTTCAGTAAAAATAGTTAAGTGAACAAATCATTTATCTTAAAACCAATTATCATATTTGTATCGTAATGATTTATGTGATTCATTGTTCAAACATTTTATGTGTTACTAAATCGCACACAAGCTCTACGGTAGTCTACACAACAATTTGTCACAGTCGAATGATACCACAAAACTATTTTGTTACGTGCCACTCTTACACGCAACGCCGCCTTTACCCTTACTCCTCGGAATATATTTGTTGCTAATGAATTTATGTTATGTTATGTTCTGTTCAAAGTTTATGTTTGCATGTCAAATGCGCCAGTGTTTGTCACTTGATCACACGTGCGTAACTCACACAGAGGTGTGCTGCATGCAGATCGTGAAGACAGGCCTCTGTGGCGTACTCCTCAGGGTGTTCGACAGGTGGGACCGCTACGAGGGTCGCATGAGGCTCAAGATATGCGCTCACATTCTTCAGACTCTGCAGCATCTTTGTAACATCAGTACGTACTTATGTGTCATTGTGTCTTTAACTTATGTGATCATTATTTCTGCATTTACAGAAAATGCAGTTAGATAATGTCTACCCCAAATCAAGAATGTCTAGTAGCCTGTCATGCCATTTCATGCAAATAGTTAAAATCGAAAATCATATACTTTCTCTAAAAACTAAATAAATAAATCATATCATTATAATTCATAAACTAAATGATTTTTTCAGAGGCGGGACGACGGGCACTGTGTACGAAGAAACATGTACAGACGTTGCACAGGTTCTGTTCACAGTGTCCAGATGAACCTGAATTCGACGGATTACTAGCAAGAGTGTGTTCAGTCATAACATTATGTTTGAAACACCAAGCTTTGCCAGTACCAGCCACCAGTCCAGCTTCGTTTAACCTGAACCCCATACTAAAAGGTTTACTTCAACGAGACTTTATTTTAAGTATAAAATTTCGGATATGTGAGCCATGAATAACTGTAGGTCATTTTATAGGCACCAACACGTCGTGGCCATGTCACGAAGATGAAGAAGATGCCGCAAATTCTGATTGTAAAACGGTGAATTCGGATGAGGATGATGGGCCGGAAATAGATATAGAAGGCATTGATGAGTTTCCAGATATGGATTTTGATGATACTGATCAAAAGAAATATGAAAGTCCTGATGAAGCAGAAAAAAATACAAATCCTCTGCAGAACGCTACAAAGAGTGGTGACAGCTTGCAAACCTCACTCTGGATAAATCCTAATGAGAGAGATTTAGAAGACTTAAAAAAGTAAAGCACCAATTTTACGAATCTTTATTAATTGTACGGTCTCATCAACCGTCCATTTACTATAAGAACGTGATCACTCCTTAATGAAATTCAAGTTGAATTATAATTCGAAATCTTTAGCTGCCTAATGTTTACATAAATATATCTACAAGTGATGTTTTATTAATTAATGTCATCCTATTGGCTAGATGATTTATTTATTTATTCTGATTTATATAATTTACAAGTACTATTCCTACAAGTTTAAAGACGACCTATGGAAAAATCCTTTAGAATTGTCCAGAGGAAGAATCGCTACTACTTGAACTTGTTAACTTCTACGTTTTAATATAACTGCAAATTCAACTTATGGTTCTTTCTCTATACTCCATAATTATAGCATCGTCAGCAAAGTGATAGTGTCCGGTAGAGAAAACGGTTTATTTACGAGTATTTTAGTTTAGCAATGTATTTTTAAGCTTTCTTATTTACTTAATAAAACTATATGCTCAAATAAAAACTGTACAAAGGCGGACTTAATACCTTGGGCATTTTCTACCAGTCTACCTACATAGTCTTACTGTTTGCTTTGTTTGACGAAACCTGTGCTTTAATTGATTCTTACTATTTTCAGATATTTTATTTATTTCAAAGAGTTTGGATCATTTAACAAGCAGGTAAAGCTTGTCAAAAGTCGATCTAATTCTCGGGGGTCAATATTAGAAGACTTCCTGTACTCTCAGTCCCCTGGAAACAGGAGTGCTGCTTCGAACCTGAATCTGTCACTTACTGGCGTTTTAGGCAATACTGACTATGATAATGGTGTGGGAACTTCAGCGCAGTCGCCCTCATTTTTACAATATCATAAAATCCATGAGAGTGCCTGTAAGTATTATTCAAATTAATGAAAAATGCGAGCCATTATCAATCTTTAGCAAATTACTGCTGGACGTAGACCTTTTTTACCTGTACGCCATTTAGCGAACCCAAAAATACGAATACAAAACTTTTTTTTATAATTTATCTTACTAATTATTATTCATTTCGGTTACAGCAACAACATCTTGTTCTTCGCTAAAAATACATAAAGACATTTCCAAGTACAGTACATTTGAAAGTGTGTACTGCACAATATCGACAAGGGTGCGGAGCGTGATCCCCTTTGTGAAGGTAGCGTACCCTGACATGATGGGCGGTCAGGGTCTCAACCAGCCTGAGCCCTTGAACAAGATGGAGCGAAGTGCGTGCAGGTTGGTATTTAGACAAATTTAAACTTCTCAAAGCTTCTTAAAGCGACAGCCTGCGAAATTCAAATTAGTTTCGTTTTTTTTGCAATTTGTAGGTCAGTATAAGGTTCTATGTTGATGATTGAATTTCGCGCACTACCTTTAAGGTACCTTACAGTCGAAAATATAAATAGGTAAACAGGTTTATATTATTTTGTACAGGTTTATGTTTTAAACATTAATTATAGAGATTGGTATAAACATAGATACAGACGCCAGCACATCAATCAACCACAACCTGTCAAATTTCTTTAGCAGATTTTCAACTTTATCGCTGAAGCATTAGGTTCAAGGTTGATTGGAAAAAAATACAGTGTTGACTTATGTAACTTCACCTGAATTTCTATGGGTAAACCCATATAAATTAGAATAATATTTAGCAAAAAAATAAATTCATTGGATATCATTTTAATAATATAAAATTAACGTTAATTTCTGCTATCACAGCGATGCATAGAATTTGAACAAAATCGGTACTATTGCCCAAGAGCCTTTAATCAGTAAAATATTCAATGGTTTCAGGATGAAACTTCTATCCTGCGTAGACAGAGCGATAAACCCTGAAACGTATATGAATGAGACGGTATATGATTTGGACCAGCTATGTAGTACCCCTACAGCTCCTGAAGCCGGTGCACAGAAGAGGTAACTATTACTTGGATAAAACTAGAGAGACTCTTTCGTTTTCAGTATATGTTCGAGGCTATAGTGAGGACCTGTGCCCTGTTTATCAAAATTCACAAGTCTACACGTTCACAAGTTATACTTTACAGGGAAGTTTTTACAAGGTCGTGTAAATTACGTTTATCATAAAAAATCTACAGAGCTTGTAAAACTGAACACTTGTAGGTTCTACTTGTAAGTTCTAAAATCAAAAATGTATGCCGCATTCTTTTCCCGCTATTTTTTTGTTTTCAATTGAATATCCCTTCTTAAACGCATGGCTGAATGGTACGGTATATTGTCTGTGCCTAATATTGATGGGACATTAAAAAAAAGTAGGAGCGACAAAGTATTCCCTCAGCCTTTTATTTATAATTTGAAATTCGCCGCAAGGTTTTGCGATTTCTTGAAAAATTATTAGATACGAGTATGATAATAAAATAATGGTTCTACAACTGATTCGCGGCAAAAAATACATTTAGTGTATTTAGCGACAGGATGTCCAAACAAAAAATAAATAGAAGAGTAGAAGAATATTTTAATTAGCAGGAACAAAATAAAAAATAAATTTAGGTGGGTCAATGACCGCTTTTGCTATCTTAACTAGCACCAACTATACTCCATTTAGTCACTTGTTCACAATTTTTAGCTGCTGGGTTAACCTTGTACCCGGTTTCTAGCCGGTAAGAGATGCCATTTTGTTTCGCTTCCGTCCTCATCATCATCATCTGCCTAGCCTTTTCCCAACTATTTTGGGGTCGACTTCCAGTCTAATCGGATGCAGCTGTATACCTCTAATGGTATTCAGCTAGTATACATGGAGCGACTGCCTATCTGACCTCCACAACCTAGTTAGTACTGCGTAATACAATACCATTAGGTACTTGATAAGACATACTTAGATAACCGGTGATTATGAATAATTTCCAATTAATTAAAGTACTGGGTAATACGATACCCTTGGTAAGACTGGTTGTCAGACTTTCGGGCCACTGACACCTATAAACAACTGTCAAAGATCACAAATGACAGCCGGGACCAACAGCTTAACGTGCTTCCAAGGCACGGAGGAAACTCGGTATGTAATGGGTGGTCCCATCCATGGATGCAACCTAGGTTAGCACGGCTTAACCTAAAGATCGACCCGAGCGGCTGTTATTATTTAGCCACGAGCTGCTCCGAACAGCTTTTGCTTCCGTCCTCATGAACGGCAAAAATAGCCACGGTACGAAGATGAACCGGGGCTAGTGCTTCATACTTGACTGTTGACCAGGCTGGGTAAATACCGGTCGAAAGCAACGCGATGGAATTTTGAATCTTCCTAAGACGAATCTTTTTATCATTAAGTTTCAGCTCGGAGTGTCTTTGCCTTGGCAACACTGATGAACAGGAGATCATGAAGGTCAACACTTTCTCCCCGAAACTCGGGTTTGAGTCAAGATTCGAATCGGGAAATCTGAGGAAAGCAATTCAGGTAAAAATAAATATTTCACATTCTGAGAATACTCATTCGTCTCACACAAAATAAAACATATTCAGATTTTTTGTCACGGAAGATAAACCGTAAGTGACAGTATAAGTCTTTGTTTTATTCCGATTTTATAGTTACGAATGCTTAATTTCGCACTCATTATCACAGATGTTACTTATATTTGGTTAAATGCTATATTTCCATATCAGATACTATTGACATTGACATTACTTAGAATACGTCTTAGGAATTCTCATGTATATGTTAACACTATCCATATCTACAAAATAAGTAACTTCAGGTAGGTCCGAGAGAGTACGAGCTGATCCTTATGCCGGACGTAAACTCGACTAAGCGTCACCAGTGGTTCTACTTCGAGGTCCGCAAGATGCAGCAGGCCCGCACTTACGTCTTCAATATCGTCAACTGTGAGAAGTCGGACAGCCAGTTCAACTTCGGCATGAAGCCAGTCATTTATTCAGTGAAGGAGGCTGCCATGGGAAGACCAGGTACTAGATGAGATTTTATCACCAAATTCATTATAATTATGTATGCATAATTTAGTTTTATTTACTTTCATAAAACCGTGAAATGAAAAACTAAATTGCGTTGCTCTGATCTGTGAAGAGAGAATATTTTATCTGACCACAGATTACAGAACCTACGTAGGTATCATCCTTCCATAGATATTTAGCTGCTTGCTACCACAAATTAAATTATTAAATGAGGTCATTCATCATTTACTTCATTTACATATGTATTTAAAAAATATAGTAGGCTGCGTTATAAATTCAACTGAAATAGCACGTGACCTGCTATACTTCTGGCTTTACAAACATCAAAGATGCTGCCCAATAACTGACCAAAGATCATTTCAAAAAGGGGCTGTTATCACGTTTTGTGGACTACTGCTTCTGATTGATGACATTGTGTTCTGTGTTGTTAGGACGTGGTAATTGTCCCCAGGTTGGGTGCGGGCCGGCTCCGATATATGTTACTACCGGAACAGCTACCACTACGGCAACCAGAAGAACCACAACAAGTGCTACCTGACGGTGACGTTCAACATTGAGTTCCCTCACACAAACGACGTCGTCTATATGGCGTACCACTTCCCCTTCACGTATTCTATGATGATGGTGAGATAGCTTCTTTTTATTTTGATGAATTAATCTGAGTGTACACGGCGAGACGTAATTTGACGGCCTCACTTTGCTGTTCGCAGAGTTTCGTCTTTATCGTTTTATTTGGTCTGAGCTTTTATACAATAGGTAATCTATTTCATAGCAAAATCTATTCCATAAAGCTGATCCCAAAAATCATTCCACAAGGTTTCGACGGGATCTGGAATTACTTATATTTTACAACTTTGACTTACTGTAAATTGAAATCGGAGCAGCTTACTATTAATTGATATGGTTTACAGCGCGTTTCAAAATAATTGTTCAGACTAACGGCACCTCCCGTAGTTATTAGTCTAGGATCTGGCTGCAGAACTAGTGCGTTCATCGAGTATTTGCTTAAAACCAATTTTTTACGTATATTTATGATTAGTAGAATATATACCTACCAGGGTGCCTATCAAAATGTGGCCGCTAATATTTTTAATTAAATTATTGGTAATTGATTTTTCGGAAAAATATTTCATTCATTTGTTTTTTTTATATATCGTCCACTTCACGGCAATACACAGAAAAATCACGGTTGCCGTTGCGCACTTGGCCGCACCTCTTCGCAGCCAGGTGTAAACAGGTGTGATTTTGATACATTTATACGTTCATAACGTAGTACCTACATTTATTATTTAGGTATCAAATAAAAGCTATTTTTTTTCTGTTTATTATGATATACGGTTGCTTAATTAAATCTGGCCGCAAATAAGGGTTTCTGGCTGTTAAAGATGGTAAATATTTAAGGTACAGTGAAAGAGAGCTAGCGCGTAACATCACTAGTCAGACGAGGATAGCGTTTGCCAGCTGTACGACGGACTGTTACCGGGACTTAATTAATAAATACTCCAAAACAAATGTCTTCTTTTTCCGAATGAGAAATTTAAAAATAACAGCAAAAAAATAATATTGATGAAAAATAAAACCAAGGTACTGTTTGAAAAAATAATATGTTTATTCAAGTATTTAATCGTCTGTTACATATTCATTAAATATTTAAGCAAATTAAAAATTTAAAAATTAATCTTGTATTATCGTGACTCTCTGAGTCATCGGAGCTTTCACTTACACTATCATCGCTGCTATCACTTTCATCGCTACAAATATCAAAATCGTCACCTTTATCGGAAGATTTGTTCATCGAATCTCATAGCACACTCTCAACTTGCGTTGGAGTTGAGTCTCCCAGGAACAATTTATATTTATTTAAGAAATGTAAAATCTTAGGAATTTATTACTAGATGGTACTACGTTACCACGTGTTTCAATAAAAACTAGAAATTAAAACAAAAACATATTTTTTAACAAAAATAGCTCAAAGTTATTGCACTATATTATTTATATCGTAACCTATATTATTCTTAAGTTCAATTGAAATTTTTACTTATGGTTTGTGTTTTGCAAAAACTTTTTACAAAAAAAATTAAACCGACTTCAAACACAAAAAAGTGAAAAATAACTTTAGCTTCAGAAGTCGGTGACCTTTGTTTGATTCATTTAGTTTTTTTTTTGTCACCGACTTCTGAAGCTAAAGTTATTTTTAGCTTTTTTGTGTTTGAAGTCGGTTTTATTTTTTTTGTAAAAAGTTTTTTTATTTTTTCATTTTTAGTTGTAATGTCCTATAAATAAATGCTATGCATTTATTTTACATTGTTAACAATACAACAACAACAACAACAACAGCCCATAACGTCCACTGCTGGACATAAGCCTCTCCCATGATGGAAGGAATTTGCCGTAATCTCCACGCTTGGCAGGCGGATTGGAGATCGCAGTGATGAAAGACTAACAGAAAACGCTGCTGCCCATTCTCTGGTCTACGGAGGCGAAACGTGTTCTGCCTCAGACATTAGTCGCCTTATACGACACCCGTAAGTGTAATGGGTAACAATACATGTCATGGTAATAGGCTTATCCTCAATAAATAGAACTTAACATACCTAAACTGTCGAAATTTCGGTGTATTGTACACATCTGCGTACCCTTCAGAGCATACGTGATGTTACGTCATGATGTTGTATAAACAATAAACATCCAAGCGATCGCAGCAATCACGACCGATTTACCGTCTAGTTTTGAAGAGTTCCATTGTATATCTCCGAAAATCAGCATCAGATCTTTACCAAATTTAAATACGACCATTTCAGGAGTATACTCTTTCAAATAAAAAAATAATTTTGAGAATCGCTCCACAAATGGAGGAGAAATCGGTGAACATACATGAAATTATACCACATAACTGAAGTAAACATGTTCATAAAATGAAAACTACTGGGCCAAACCATGTTAAATTTTTATGGGACCAAATGGCAACTATTCCGCATCAAACTAAAAAATAATTACGTAAATCGGATCATAAATCTCAGCGTAATCGGTGTACATACATAAAAAAATAAAATGAAAACTACTGGGCCAAACCATGTTACATTTTTATGGGACCAAATGGCAACTATTCTGCATCAAACTAAAAAAGAATCACGTAAATCGGATCATAAATCTCAGCGTAATCGGTGTACATACATTAAAAAAAAAAAAATACCGATCGAATTGAGAACCTCCTCCTTTTTGGAAGTCGGTTAAAAATATTCGAATTCTTCTATATCTTTTTGCTTTAGAACTGTAATTTTTTTTAGACTCTGTATTATAATAATTATCCAAAATCATCAGTATATTCAAATTGTTAATAAAGTGTCATGATATTTATATTTTTTCTTACGACGAAACAATAACATTAGCGAACATTATTTGAATGATTCGTTATCAAAGTACATTAGATTTTTTTGTCTCACAGAAAACACGACTTCATCTTTATCAATTTTATTTTAAGTTAATTAATTTGATGATACTTAATTTAACACAGATTTAATGACAAATGAATAAAATACTTACATACACAATAATATTGTATGTGTATTAATATATACAACCAGTGATCGGATGGAACAAGCATGTCGTGACGCTCACGGGTTAGCTCGGTGTAAATTTATGGAATGGGTACGGTGGGGTAAACCGAGTAAAGGACGTGTTTGGGAGGAGATGCGGGAGACTCGTAAAATCTTTAAATCACGCCTAAAGTGGTGCCAAAATAATAGGGAGCAGATAAAGATGGATATCCTCGCTTCTCACCATTCGAAACATGACGTTCGGAATTTTTGGAAAACCACTAGTAGGCTAAATAATAAGCCGGGCTTACCCGTGAGCGTTAACGGTGTGAGTGAACCGAAATGTATTGCGAACATATTTAAGGATCACTTTATGGTGAAATCGCCATTGGGACCATCACGGTCATTCAGTGTGGATGGCTCACATGGACAGGAGATAAACACTAGATTTACAGCTAAGGAAGTTCGGGGAGCTATAAAGTCAATGTCACGTGGTAAGTCTCCTGGCCATGACAGCCTGAGCATTGAGCATTTAAAGGATCCAGCACTTGCCCAGAGTTATAAGAATAAGAATAAGAATAGAATAATTTATTGTTTTGAAAAGTACATTCATTTCATTGATTCCTGAAACTCACACTAGGATTCCCTGTGTCGTGAGTTCCAGGCTCCTTCGTTCCGTTTACATTTTATTGTTACACAAATAGTAGTATCCGCTACAATAAATTTCTAAATCTAATCTAATCTACTTGTAATTAAAAAAAAAACAAAAAAGGAATACATAAAGAAAACAGTTATTGGTTACTTAAGATATTATGTATATTTGTATGAATGTTGTATGTGTGTGCGTGTGTGTGTGTATGTGTGTGTGTGTGGGGTGAATTAAGACTTGTTGGTGTTGTGCCACTGTCTGAATGAATGTCTTATACAATGACTGTCTTATACTGTTGTATATGGAAGTTTGTGATTTGTAGTTGTGAATATATAATCTATACTTCTATACTAATATTATAAAGAGGAAAACTTTGTTAGTTTGATTGTTTGTTTGTTTGTAATGAATAGGCTCAAAAACTACTGGACCGATTTAAAAAATTCTTTCACCATTCGAAAGCTACATTATTCACGAGTAACATAGGCTATATTTTATTCCCGTACTCCTACGGAAACGGGAACTACGCGGGTGAAACCGCGGGAAGTCCGCTAGGCAGGTATACCTATCAAAGTGAGAAAAGTGTGTTTTTTTAGGATAAGAGGCTTTTGGTCAAATCATAGTCCAGTTTAAGAAGCCATTTTGTTACCGTACTTTTACATTTCTTATGTGTTAGTTGCAGAATTTTGTGTCGGTCATTGAGTTTCGTATAAATGTGCGGTCCCATGAAACCGTAAGACCTTCTCCCGATTGTTTTATGGCATCGTACCCTTTCCCAGATTACCCTTCGACTGGACCGTATGCAAGTACTCAGGGAGGTTTTGTGAAATCTTAGAGTGACAGACATGATGTAAAGCTGTCTGACTCTAAGAACTCCAACTTCGGTGTATAATGTGTTAGTGGGGTACCGGAACGGCCGTCGGTAGGCAACTTTAAGCAGAACTCGCTGAGCTCTTTCTAGAGTTCTGGCCATATTATATACATTTTGTATGGGACATGCGTACTTACCAGCAGAAATGATGAAGACCGTGGTGATACCAATTGTGAAGAGTAAAACCGGTGACCTAAGCGACACTAGCAACTATAGGCCAATCTCACTAGCCACAGTGCTTGCTAAGGTTCTTGACAGTTCGCTTAATACACACCTTGACCGGTATGTAAGCGCGCATGATAACCGATTTGGTTTTAAACCGGGACTGTCTACTGAGTCAGCTATCTTGTGTTTGAAGCAAACTGTCAAGTACTACTCAGATAGGAGCACACCTATTTATGCCTGTTTTCTCGACCTCTCGAAAGCGTTCGACCTGGTTAGTTATGACATCTTATGGCAAAAATTAAGTAACATCTCAATGCCTCTTGAACTGATAGACATTTTCAAGTACTGGTATCTTAACCAGGTCAACGTCGTTCGATGGTCCAGTGCTCTGTCGGAGCCGTACAGGTTGGAGTGCAGGGTGAGGTAGGGAGGACTGACCTCCCCAAAGCTCTTCAACCTGTACGTGAACGCACTGATAGAGGAGCTCAGTAGTACGCGTGTCGGCTGCCATATTGACGGTGTTTGTGTCAACTATATTAATTATGCAGACGACTTGGTGCTGCTGAGCGCCTCAGTGTGTGGCCTGTCCAGGTTACTGGGCATCTGCAAGCGTTACGCACGGTTTGCTCTATAACGCAAAGAAAAGCGAATGCATGGTCTTTCAGGCCAGGAGTCGGAGCTGCCCGGATTCTGTTCCACCTATGAGATTGAAAAAGAGTAAGTTAAAAAGAGTTCAACAATTTAAATATCTCGGGCATATCGTGACCTCTGACCTGAAAGACGATGCAGACATCGATAGGGAGCGGAGGGCGTTGTCTGTGAGGGCCAATATGATCGCCCGCAGGTTTGTTCGTTGCTCGGGGGCCGTCAAAATAGCTCTTTTCAGAGCGTTTTGTACGTCCCTGTACACAGCCAGCCTGTGGGTGTCATATACCCAGAAGCAGTACAACGCTCTCCGTGTTCAGTATAATAATGCGTTCAGGGTGCTGTTGGGGCTGCCCCGGCACTGCAGCGCCTCGGGAATGTTCGCCGACGCCCGTGTCGACTGTTTCTACACGACGATGTGGAAGCGGTGCGCACCTCTGGGGCGCAGGCTCCGGGCTACCTTCAGCACCATCCTGAGCGTATTTACGAACAGGTTTGATTGTCGGTACATTAACCATTGTTATATGGTTAATGTAATGACAAACAAACAAATGACTCAGAGGCAGGTATATTATTAGTCATAAGTTTTAATTTGTATTGCTTATTTAATTAATTATTGTTGTAGATAATGTGTTTCAAGTTTTAATTTTTATAATTGTTAATTTTTATTTAGTCTTTGACATTCTAATTTTGGAATTTTAATTTATTTAATTGATTATTTTTTGTATAAATGCTGATATTGTTATTTTATAATTGTAATTTTTTAGTTCAAGTGTGTGCAATTATGATCCTAAATGGATTGAAATAAATGAATTAAAAAAAAATTGGCAGAGTTCCATTTTCAAAATTTGAACTGATTTTTTTTATTAAGTATATCGTTTACATGTGGCCAGTTCTAAAAACTTTCAGTGTCGCTGTTGTTTTATTTGTTCATCTAAACACTAGCATTCAACGCATGTGCAATGGCTTCAAAGCGTCGTACAGCTGGCAATCGTAATCCTCGTCTGACTAGTGATGTTACGCGCTATCTCTCTTTCACTCTACCTTAAGTATTTACCATCTTTAACAGCCAGAAACCCTTATTTGCGGCCAGATTTAATTAAGCAACCGTATATCATAATAAACAGAAAAAAATGGCTTTTATTTGATACCTAAATAATAAATGTACGTTATGAACGTATAAATATATCAAAATCACACCTGTTTACACCTGGCTGCGAAGAGGTGCGGCCAAGTGCGCAACGGCAACCGTGATTTTTCAGAGTCTTTATGTGTATTGCCGTGAAGTGGACGATATTTAAAAAAAAAAACAAATGAATGAAATATTTTTCCGAAAAATCAATTGCCAATAATTTAATTAAAAATATTAGCGGCCACATTTTGATAGGCACCCTGGTAGGTATATATTCTCCTAATCATAAATATGCGTAAAAAAATTGGTTTTAAGCAAATACTCGATGAACGCACTAATTCTGCAGCGGGATCTCGTACTATATGATTTCAGTCGTCGAATTTAAGACATAGCAAGTGATTATAAAACTTCAATGTTTATTGAATCATTTTGTAAGAGACAACGACAAGTCAAAGCATGCCGAAACCCATAACATCCCTTCATAACAGAGATCTAATCTTTTCAAACCAATTATCCTCACGTAGTTTATTTATCCGTAACTTTCTTTCGAGAAAAAGCGAATTTAATGTCAAGTCATTAAATAAGACTAAAGGAAATGAATTGCAAACATGTTTAGTGACTTCGAAGTATAATCCTGCAACAACGAACAAGAAAATGTTTTGAGTCAACCATTTTATTTCCAACATTATGTGTTTCTGGAAATCTATCATAATAAATTATCTCCGTACGAAAAAAAAACTAAGTTCCCCAAAGATTTGCTTATAACTATAAAGCTTTACTATTAATTAGATTGGTTTTTTGGTGTGATAACTTGTAGGCCTAAAACGCTTATGTACAATAATAAATGTCGAAAATGAACGTAAACGTTACATAACTTTTACAGATCTAGGCACCTGCCCAATGAAGCGATTAGCTATCGATTGTTCTCGCTCAAGAAACTTACCTACAAACGTTGTAGGTCCTGTATCAGTAAAAAAGATACATGTATTAATAGTTTATCACTGACTGTTCACACCGCCCGAGAACTTTCTAGTAATCTAGTTGCTCTTGAGAAGTTTCTAACCGTACTTGCTTGTTGCTAATCGCTAGCAGTGGGACCTGACCTATCTGTCATTTTTTTTTCAATCAAGTAATTGTAGTATTCTTGTTGCCCCTGATAACCAGACTCGGATATGGCATTGGAGCATGCAGATGCCGCCAGGATCCTACCTACGCGCGGAGCCCCTTTGCTATTCCCTCAACAACAACGAGGTCCCGTTGCTTACGGTCTCCGCTGAAGATCTACCTAACAATCCTATGGTGGTATGTGGTTTTTCTCATAAAAATGCTTTAGATTCCTTTACTTGGTACGGACAAGATATTGCAAATACTTGTTGCGTGCGATGCGCATTTTAATGTGAAGTTCTTGCTAATTTTTATCGATCAATTAACTTTACCTTACTCAGCTACTGGTCTTCAACGTTAGATCTTGAAAAACGACTTCAACTAGGTAAATTGAGTCCTTAAAGTTTAAAAGAACCGTAATTCTAAATGTTGACGTATCCTGATTTTTATGTGCGTATCCTTAAAGCACGACATTCCTAGCGGATCTTTTAGGAATGCGGAGCTACTGCTAATAAAGGTATTTGTAAAATATATTCTGTATAATACAGCTGTTCCTTGAGCCGAAATCGTATGAACATTAAATCGTGCTAGATTTTCGACGCTACCCCTTAATTGACTTCATATAAGACAAATGTACTATAGTAGCATGAGTGGAAACAGCTACCATTCAACCGATAATTTAAACTGCAAACCTCCACAAAAACCATTAAATACCTACTACTTCTTAATAGTCCTTATACTCGTATAACAGCAATTACATTCTTCTTCAGCCGCAATATACAGCTTTACCCGAGTCTATTGACCGTTATCTTATATCTGACGATCAAGTGAAGAGTTATTTTCTCGTTTCGGAATATGTCTGAAAGTGTCGAGTTCACGAATAGTCAATATCATAGTGCACTGATTAACTATATTACTGTTTAGTATTTGTAAGTCTGTCCAAAATTGTTGAAGCTCTTCAACGTTGCCAAAACTATTGACCGTCACATGTAGACGTCATTGTTACCAGTAGGTATACCACTGCCTGAGAATTTCTTGAAGAAACTATTTTGTCTACAGCGTGTATACGGTGTATCAGAATTAAAGGTGTCGACTTATTTAAAGATGTGGTCTAGACCAAACTGAGCAATTTTCTTGATAGGAGCAATATCGTAACCATAAAAAATATTCGGCTATTCCATACACTATTTCAACACCTACTTGACCCAATTATACTGTAGAGTCTATTTTTTTTGCAATTACGATGTTGGTCCCATGGAGATAATTCTTCAGGTCTGTCCATACCTTTCTGACACAAATTCTATAACAAACAGGATCGTGAGATAGTATTCCTGACGGCGCGTGTACATCCCGGCGAGAGTAACGCGTCATGGGTGATGGACGGCACTCTGGGCTGCTTGCTCGGCAACTCGTGCGCAGCCGCCGCTCTGCGGGCCAAGTACATTTTCAAGATCGTACCCATGCTCAACGTGGAAGGAGTCATTAATGGCTGGTGAGTCATATAAATATTTTCAACGCACAGTACAATATTGTTTACCTTTAGTCTGGCTTTGGCCACACTAAACGATAACGCCAGGTCTTACCGCTTTTAAGTTCAGCTGATGTTAGATTTTCTGTCCGTGGAGATTAGAACTACAGTACAATAATGTGGGCTTTCAGTTGAGGTTTAAAATGATTCAAACAACTGTTTCGTATTAAGTATAAACTTTATTAACTTCGCTACATCACTATTCTTTTTAAATTCTTGAGTTTCAACTTAATATACTTAACTAGGTACGTCACGTATATAAACACTATCTTATACCACTAAGTATTTCAAATGATATGTCCAGACAATCAATATTCACTTAATTTTCTTACATTAAATTAATACATTTTACGGTTTATCATCAAACATACCGGAGATCTGATGCTTCTACGTTATTTACCTTAGCGAAGTGTAGGTACCTATACGTGGAATACTCATTTTGTGATATTCGACATTACGAAGACGGAGACAAGTCGCACGCAAGCGAGTCGCCAGCACCTTCAAACTAATTTAATAAATCATATTGCCCCTATACCTTCGAAATCCCCATAATCATTCATGTATAAGCTGGAAAATATTACAATACTAGAAATCTCATTTACATTACGTGATATCAATACAACAAGGCGTACAGTGCACCCTCAACACGCAAGCTTCTAAAGTAAAACACCTTAAAAATACATATAAATGCCTCAAATTATTGAAATAATACTTTTGGTAGACTGAATACCTAATTGTGACGAAAAGATGGACCGCTCGGCCGGACACTAGTAGGCGGGGGGAGCCAGCATGCCGCTGGCGTGGACGGAGTGCTCGGTGGCGTCCGGCTCGGCGGTGGAGGGCGCGTCGTCCTGCGCGGGACCCTCGTGCGCCTCCTGCGCTAGGTACGCGGCCGGGTCGTCGCCCGCCATGCCCTCGTCGTCGTCGTACGGACCCTGCGTCGCCTCCTCCTTCTGCTCCTGCTCGTGGTCATGCTCGAGCGAGTGCGCGTCAGACGCCCGCGAATAGTGAGAGTCGATCTGAGGTGACGATGGCAGGATGCCAAGCTTCTTGATGTGCGGTGACTGCAGGCCGTCCAGAGACGTGGGGCGCAGTTTGCCGATGAGGTCGTTGAGGGTGAAGTGCGTCGGCAGGTGTTCGGAGCGCGGCGGTGGCGGCGACGACGACGTCAGAGGGTGCGCGGTCGTCGTCGTCGTCATCGACAGCGGCTTCCTACCGGCAGAACATACCGACCCTCGTGTTAGAGAGCCGCTTGTAAAATGCACACATGCTAACATACAATCTAGATAGGTATTGAATATATCCAACGATAACAGTCATGTTAAAGAGTCTGCACTCATTTTGAATGTTTAAGTAAAACTGATTATGTTAAAAACAACAAAAATGTTAACTACAAAATACTATTGATTCTTAAAGTATCACTAGCAAGAGATTATTAGTAGTTTATGAAAAAAAAATCAAACGAAAACAATTAAATACAGAATACTATTGATAGATAAAGTATCACTTAAACAAGAGATACCAAGCAAAGCCCCCTTCACCCACCCACCAAAAGATTTTGTCAATTTTGAAATATTTCTGTGACCATCATAAATTATTTTTAAAGAGTTAAAGACGATATCGTCATAGATGCCAAATGTTGTCTGCTGGGTGTAGGGCTCTTGTTTGGTGGTTGGGTTGGCGCAGAGGCCTGATCCCGCGGGCCCGCGCGCTACGAACAAACATCGAGGTAGAACCAAGGTGTAAACTTGAAATTATTTATATGTTAGCACACTGACTACATCGTAAACTAGTGTCCCAAATGTTATTACAGTTATTCGTGTCGTCTTTTAGACACGTTGAATACCGGTTGACGAAATTCGTAAACTCGAAACTCGGAACCTGTGCATAGAAGCCGCTATGGGTGTGAGAGGGGGAGCGCGCGGCTAGTCGGGGAGCGGGCCTCCGGAGACGGCTGGCATCTCACCTGGCATTACCCCTGCGCGGAGGACACGGGGATGGAGCCGTAGTTGTAGTAGTAGCAGCGGGTCTGCTCACAGATGAAGTCCTTGATCTCACCGCAGTGCTGCGGCTCCCAGTGGAACGTGGGTGCCTTCAGAGACACGCAGCCGTTTGTCATCACGTGCTCCGTTCTGGAATACCGACTAGTTTTTATGCAATATTGCATTGTAGAACCGGTACAGGGAATTTAAAAAGCATTGCCCTTTAATGATACGCTATTTATAAACAAGTTAGCGTATCCAGTGGAGCGCATCGTGGGAAAAACGCGTAACCAGCAATTTTCAAGAAAATGTTATTACAGTGGTTGTTTCCTAACATGGGAACCTATAACTTCTTTGGAATTAGATCGTGTAGACATGCGAAGAACGTGAACATCTTCATTAGGGAGGGTTTCCGTTACGTGATTGTTGGGTGCTTCAATCACTTCCTAAGGGTCTTGGTTCAAATGCGCGATAGTCGCATAACTGGTTGTAGACTGTTCTCTACAACATTAACAACGTACCCGTGCCTTGCGGTGCGCTGCGGTGCTGTGCTGCCCTGCGGCACGTCGAGAGGGTCGATGCTGTCATCAGCGTGCTGGCTGGGCGCGTCCATCGGCAGCCGCCGCATGTAGTTGAACGTCGCGTTGAATGGCAGCCCCGTGCTCATCCATAGATACATGTCAGTGCCTAAATTGTTGCCTGATGTCCAAAAGTCGTACTTATTGTAACCTGTAAAAAGAAAATACTTCAATAATTATTCATGCTTTGAAATTAAAAGAAAAGAAAGTTTCCACGTAATTGGCCTTTACTAAAATTTATCATAGACGTATAAAATCCATATTGATTGGCAAAAATAAATATGTCTTACCAGCATTAGTAAGGTATGTCGTTATAGAGTCTGCCTTTTCTTTTGTTTCAAAAGACGCAAGCTGCAGGCCTAATGATCTGCGAAAAAAAGAAATGTTACCATTTAATCGTTTAAACACACACACAAACGACGAAGCGAACGAAATTAAAAACATAAAATATTTTATTTATAATCATCGGTTAAAACTTCATTGAAAACACAAAAATATGAGTACCTACCAAAGAACCATCAACAACAGAAACGTATATGTTGCCAAGACAACAAATTGTTAAGATTGAGTAATTAATTTCGCGATTTACTGTTGCTTCCTCTATGGTTTACGAGTCCCGTGGGTAGATATTAATTTTCTTAAGGTATTTCAACCCACAATAAATAATAAAATCAATTTATTTGCTCCAAAGCTCATAGCGCAAATATCTTATTTGATGATCAGAGCCAGATCATCAAATAAGATATTTAACGTTTACGATATTGTTCCGCGTAACATAAGACTTTACGGCAGCACAATTAACATGCGCTTACCATAAATGTTTCTGGTTAAGACCTATCGTAGGGAATACTATCGTTGCTGCTAATCGTATTCAGCTATTAGCCTGAACAGAGTACAAGTTGCACCAAAGCCTGTTTATCAAGATGCAATTTATTCGCAGACAGCCCGTTCAGGCCACGGCCTTGCCACGATGGGACCACATTCCAAGTCCAAGTTCAGAAAACTCTGAAGGATTAAAAACCTCTACGACATCATGCAACTGCAGTGTAAAAGCTCTATTAATGTTTACTGTATGTGATATTTGGAGTATGTTTTAATTTTTAACGACATGAATGCTGTTTTAATTTGAGCTGAAAATTAAAAATCCATCAAGTTCTAGCGCGTTAAAAGCTAATAATTACTTCACAGTGAAGCTTATATTTTATTGAAGGAAACAACCGCAATGGTAATTGTTTTATGGTGACGTGTTAATGAAATCCCACCAAAAACATTTTTATGTAAAATGTTGCCAAGACGAGACCATATGACTCGCACTATCAAAAATGTATCAGACCTCATGTAGAGTCAAGCTTTTAACTCTACACGCCGTAAGTCTACAAGGTCTAACTTCACAAACTCTACACCTTCACCTTAGTCAAAATAAGTGGCTTGGCCATTTCGGTACATTCACATGGGCGTAAGGTTAAAAAAATATTCACTTTTCTGTTATACAATTTCTTATACAAATTCTTAGTATCGATAAGCTGTAAGAAAATTTACTGTATTACCCGTGATGAAAAACAACGACCGGCAATGATTTAGTGGCAATAAAAGTTGCATTCAATTCGATAAAACAATCATCAATGACATTATACCACGTATTGTATGTAACCTCTCTCCAAAAACAATTCACCATTGAAAGGCGAAACACATTTCAACTCCGCTTTTTATTGTGAATTAAAACGTCATAAATTATTCTGCACTTAAATTTATCATGAACTTACTGCTAAATATTTGCTCGTCCATTAAAGCACCTTCAGCATACTTTAGTGCCATATTTCTTTTTGCCCCATCTCGTTTCGGACTTATGAATCCAGTTTTAAAATCAGTCATACATAAATATAATTATTTTTATATTTATCCTTTTCATCGTCAAGCTTAATTTCCAGTACTTAAGTAGTTAAAAATTTCATGTTTTTCCATTAGCGTTTTTTACTGGAGTCTTCAGACTTATATAATTTGAATTCAATTTTTCCTGCTATATCTATTTAGACGGTGCAACAAAAAATCTGCTACAATCACGCGTCCTCGTCACGTCGGTCCCGTTAGTTTCTTTTTGTCACCGTGATCAAAGCGAACCGTAACACGACTCGGAGCAGTTTGTAAATTATCCACGGGTCCGGTGTTATTGCGACCGAGACACATCACCATAAAACTTGTCGTCACGCAGCACCTGCTCCTGAACTGCATCTCGACACGCTTGTCATGCCACGAATTCGAGTCATATTTTACAACGAGTTTGTCGCGACCTTAATCGATTTCTCAGTTCCATTATTTTCCTTATAGATTCCGTTTACTTAACGATACGGATATTACGGGTCGAGCTTTACCATCATTAAGAATTGGAACCGTAAATAGGTCGTGACTGCGACGCGCTGGAAGGACATCGTGACCGAGCTACGGGGCTACTGACCTCTCATAGCAATTTGAGCGTGCACGTGGTCGGATCTAGATCGCGGTATATGGCACCTCTAGAGGCGCTTGCAGCATTAGAAGTACCATTTTCAAACAAAGGAATCATTTTCTCACATTATTATAGGAAATTCAATTCAAAGAAATATACTAACGGGACTTGTAGACGTATAATTTATCAAGCTTGAGGAAATAGATATTAAAGACGTTCTCGCTGGCGTAATGTATTGATGAAGCGCTCGGACGATCTTCGCAAGTTCGCGAACGTGAGATGTTCTTTTGTTGGTTCCTAAACAATTTTAATGAGAACGTCCTCGCTTTCCATTTACGCATATGAAACGTACACACATGAAAAGAAGTTTGCGATCCCTTTGAAAAATCGAAATCTTTTTTGTTACGGTAGATTATAATTATGTTTTCTTCTTCTTTTTAGATTCTTTATTTAAAATTAATTAATTTCTTTTTTTTTTTAAAAGAAAACACACAACATATATTTTTTCTGGTATTCCCTTAATTCTTCTAAAAAATTTTGTCCAAAAATCATTATCCATAAAACGTTTGCTATAAACTTCAGTAACCATAATGTTCAAAATCCCGAAATTTTGTTTTACATATTTATCTTTATTTCTAAAACTGTTCTGTCATAAAATCGAATACTATAATAATTGAATCTTCTAATTTTACATGCCATAAAGTCAAATGTCCTAAGTATTTTATTATATAATGTGTATTATTCCGAATGTTCATATAAGTATAATTAAATTTTTGGTCCTAAAACATTTGCTAAAAATTAGGTTTTAGTGACAGAAACGAATCGCTGTAAATCCGACCCCACGTAGTTTTGTCTGCCCTACAAAACTACGTAGGGTGTAATTTAAAATCGCGTAGGCGCGGAGGGGAACACATCTGCGACGATAAGCTCACATGGGACCGCCGGAGCCCCGCAGCGCCGGAGCCGTGACAGAAACCATGCCTGCTGCATGTTGATTGCTTGCTTGCATGCTGCATGCTTGCTCGCTTGCATGCTGTATGCTTGCTCGCTTGCATGCTGCATGCTTGCTTGCATACTGTATGCGTGCTTGCATGCTGCATGCTTGCTGCATGGTTGATGCAAGCATGGTGTATGTTTGTTTGGTGTATGTGTGTTTTATTGATTTTCTGCCTTTTAGTGACTACCGATATGAAATGTATGCCAAAAGAAGATTGTAACTGTGAACTTTCTGCGATATTATGATGGTTCTACTTTTTAATTCTTACAAATTTCATAAGAGCAATATTGTATAAAAATGTGTTGTGTTGAGAGAAGATCATAGCATAGCAAAAGCTAAGTAATACCTGTAGTTACCCGTAATTACAGACACAATTAAAATAACAATGTTCTGTTCCCTTTTGGGAACGTCTGGGAACATACCGGTTTGTTTTAAAAATATTATTAAGATCAAAACATTGAATATTTTTTTGAATTTAGGATTTATAACTATTATTGAAAACGGTTTTATTTTTTTGAATTTAGGATTTATAACTATTATTGAAAACGGTTTGAAGTCTTTTGTCTATTATTGATTGTAATATTTATGACAAACGGGTTTACGGCATATTGTATTTAGGGATTTCAATTTTATGGCATGTTATATTATGTGATATTAAGTTCGGGTAAGTTATCATTCGGACAAATGATGATTAGGACAAAAAAGTTATGGCACTTTAAATTATGAATAAAAAAGTTAGGTAATACAATAGAGAACCATTTTTCTTTATAAAGTTCAATTTAAAAAATTATATCAGCTTATGCTAGTGGTCACAAACTTTTTTTGATGTGTAGGTACCTATCTCAAGATTAGATTTATACAAACGAGACGGCGGCGGTGATAGATGAATGCATCTGAATGTTTAAGTTCTTATCCAATATCTTCGAGATTCACAAAATTCGTTTATGTTCTCTCAGTAT
Organism: Xestia xanthographa; assembly: GCA_905147715.2. Classification (NCBI taxonomy): domain Eukaryota; kingdom Metazoa; phylum Arthropoda; class Insecta; order Lepidoptera; family Noctuidae; genus Xestia; species Xestia xanthographa. The sequence goes on along the minus strand of LR990642.1, from coordinate 20,953,699 downwards.
TCCTTGCTTAGCTTGGGATACGGCGAAGGGGACACTGAAGATGATCTCAATGGCACCAATATTGTTCTCGACTTTTCCTTGGACCTCGTAACTGTAATGGTAATGACCATGCACTTCCTGGCGGCTAAAGATCTCAGTCCACATAAACAACTCCGCTCCCACCCGGCAAAAAGAATATACCTAATTCAAATATAGGCTTTAAGTATTTCTCTTTAGATATACTTTACATTGACATTGACGGTGGTAAGCCCACTGACAGCGGGCTGTTTGCTAATTTATGTTGTGTGTAAATTACAATGTAAATTGTATCTAAAGAGAATCACATAAAGCCCATATTTGAATTATATTCTGTTTGCCGGGTGGGTGCGGAGTCGTGTAACTGGGCTAAACCTCAAAGCGTCGGAACACACCTAGACGCTTGTTAACGCTAGCCCAACTACCAATGTTACTTTTCGAACTACAGGAACACGACACACCAGATAAGAACATACGGAGTCACGATTAAGGAATATTTATCTCACGAGAAACGCTTCGGGAGATGCAAATCTTGCACCGAACTCTGAATATGGTATAATATGAAAGATTGTTACATACCTGCAGTACTGATAAGCGAGGAAATAGTTGAGTTCCGGGCTGTACGGGTTCATCCTTGAGATAAAGTATTGCACGCCATCTAGCTGTATAGTTGTTATCCTTTGCGCTGAAAGAACAGGAAAATAATCGTCATTATAAAGTTAAAAAGCAATAACGGTCAGTTGTTAACATTTACATTAGAGCAAGACATAACAGTTTAGGTACGTGGTATATTTTGTGGACGAGAGGTCGAGAACTAATAAAGCTACATTCTCCGTTTATAGAACATGTATAACTTTTGAAGCCACTTCTCTCCTTCGAAACCCTTTCTCAGTTCAAATCGTTGACACTTAGTATCCAGTTCTCAGTAAGATAAGTGACAATGGATCTGACACAAAATGAATATAGCCGGGATAATGGCGCGCCCCTCATTCAGTTCATTCATTGCTTTAATGCGACGGTTATGAGACGCCCGCGCAACTCGCCTGCATTACTGCGTGATTTACATCGCACGTCACTTGCCCTGACATTGACACTGTTCTCATCAAGATTATCATAAGACTTTTTCTTAAGATACTCTCGTAACAGCAATGTTGATATTTTATCCCTTACAGAGTGAACAATACTTTACTCTTTACGCTCTCTTACTTTTATGTCTGGACTTTTTTTGTTCAATAATGTATTCCCACACCTCTTTTCACCACTACTTGATACGGTCGCCGCGATATCTGAACTTCATTGCCATAAAGTTCGCAGTTTTGCACGTCATTTTTGTACTCGATTGCTGTATAATGCAGGGACGTGCATTACATACGAGACAAACTGTTTTGCGGTCGAACCCCCGCTGCGCTGTAAAGCCATAATTAATTCAATGTCCACTTCTTTGCGGTTGACCGCAAAATTTTATTACTTCCTAATTTGGTTTGGTATGGAAAGCGATGTATCAGGCTACTTGTTATGTCTTAATTACTTCAGCTACTGAATAAATCGTTAAACAACTTGAAAATGTAAAATCTGAATTTATATTAGCAGGATTAATGGTGATTTGCATTACGTTTGAAGCTTTGCAGTCAATAGACTGCACAATTAAATTGCAATAAATCAAGCAACTTCGAAGCTAAAACTGAATAATTATTAACTCCGAGTGATCTTGCGAAGTAGACGAGGAGACGTAGATACCGGTCAATACTCCATGATAATAGATTAGAACTGCAGTGTCATCCACTTTAAGAAGCATCGACGCGAATCTCACGCTCGGTCGAGCACGAAATACTCCGGCCTGCATCTTACAACCACGACTATATTAAACAAGACCACGACTCCCTGCCTACAAACAAAAACAAGATTTTGTTTTCTTAAGAAAGTAACGACACAGCATTCAATGGTCCTATATATACCATGTCGTGCCGTACCCTGCGAAATGCAATTGTGCAGCCATCCCGAACAATCCACAAAGAAAACGAAGATTCACATGCCATCTTGGACCACGCACGCTTTATATTCAACCATCAAGGAGGTGATTAATAATACGTAATTAAAAGTATCCTGCTTCGCGTTCGACGGTAGGAGAACACACTAAGAAGCTTCACATCGCGCTGATCTGATTTACATACTAGTTGTAATGGTACCCATTAATTGGTCTTTAGATTGATAGACGCCTTGTCACTCGTTCTCACGAAGACTTGCATAGATACGAGCGAATTTATTCCTGAACGTTCATTATGCACATTAGGAGACGCGTCTTGATTTTAATGGGTGCATTATTTTGTAAGATCAATTTCAAAATCCTGACAATAAATAGACTTATAAAAATAGACATTATAATTCCGACATAAATTGCCTGTAAATGCTAAAATAATCCAACACTTAACTCTAAAAATACACGGAAACGTATGCGGATACATGACCGTAAATATCCTTATTGCTTTCCAACAGTTTATTGAGAAACTCAATGGTATATTGTGTACGTTGTTAAGAAAGCTGAGTTCTACAACTCAGCTTTACTCGGTTATTAGAGGTCCTGAGTCTGCTATTGGAATCCATGCATAATGTAACCTCATGCATAAACGATGTCGCGCATTACTTGCTTACTTCGCTTTTACTTCTTGTTCGAGCTTTTCCTTGATGAATGCCGCATTCTGCAGTCACTGTAGGTAATAGTTGCTGCAATTTATGTTTGTTCACTACTTTGTTGTTATTCTTTGCACGGTGGGTTTTATCTCTGCCATGAGTTTTTTTTTTTACAGCAAAACTATCGTTCAGTATGACAAATATATCAAGAAAAGCTTTTATGGCTACAGATAGCTTAGGATATACATTGGAATTGAAGTTTCCAGATATTACTGAAAAATAAATGTAGGTATATCCTTTGATTATTCTTAGGAATATTCAGTGACTAGAATAAACTTAGAACTTAAAAGCCCAACATTTCCTGGAAGCATTAATGAACCTATTCAATCCTCATAATCGTAGATGTATTAAATGATTACAAAGCGATATATAGGCATAAAAGGCGATAGTTAGGGACGTTTAGAAAGTGCTGGCTGACAGCAAGACGAGTGTACACGAGCAACAATGAGCGTCGGGGAGGCGGGTCACGTCGCGTGACTCATGCGCGCGCGCCGCATACTGATGAAGAGCATCGGCACTCCCGGCCCGTCCACGTAGCGACCGCGTCGTCGGAACCAGCAAGACGAGGATGGCACTGTTCCATATAGTACAGTGCTAGTTTTGTAGGTGCGACAATGCGACCTGACCAGGGCTGTCGATTTGCCACTTCCTTATATCTAGACACAACTTCGTGTTCGTGTACATTCCAATTATTTGCAACTACAAGAAAGCGCGCATTTTTCCCAATTACTTTTACCAGGCTTTAACACCCTTTGCTATACAATGTGACACCCCTATTCTAGGGGTGAGTGCACTCGCCATGGCCGGCGCCGCATGGATATCCGGCGAGCTCATCCACCGGACGCTAACGGACCTCTGTCCAAAACCTTGTCGCAAATGTCACGCCCGCGATGTGCCGCGCAATCGCAAACCAACATCGCGATTTGTATTTGCCGACTTTTATTGATCGCAAATCGCGATAGCTCGGTTTAGCTAAAGAATTTGAACGCGCACTCTCTGAGAGTACTGTACGACGAGCACTTAAGGTCATACAAAACTGCACTAGTAAAAAATGTCCCAAAACGAAAGGTTATCAGAATGATCTACGAGTATATGACGGGCAGTTCTGTGAAAATAAAACTGAGGATTTTAGAACCACTGGATGGGTGGTAAAGATAAAGGATTCATGAACACGAAACTTGATATTTTTAAAGTTGAAAAATGGAATATAAGAACTTTTTTAAGAGGAACCTTAGAGAAATTACCTTAATGAAGAGTGTTATGCAGGGACCGAATAAGGAGATGAAAGAGAAATTTAAACTACTTTTACCACCAAAAGATCCTAGGAAGGAAATATTTTAGTACGACACATTCACTTTTATAACGATTACGTGGAATTCTTAATCAAATTCAGGGTACGTCTCAATACCGCGGATATCGTTACTCAATCACCTATCAGAAGTCGGAAGACAGTAGATGTAACCGCCGCGTGCACAATCGCATACAAATCGCGATCCATACCACATTACAGGTATCTCTCCACGATCCTCATGCCATGTCTCATTAAAATTCGTTTACGGGCTATCTTGTAGAAGAATCTCACGTCGCATATAATAATAACAACTTCCTTCCATTCATTGATACTAATGTTACATGGGTATAAAAAGTAAGAATCCGTGATCATTTTTATTGTTTCAGTCATTGAAGAATCCATAATGTGATTCGACAAATTAATTTGAATAAATTACAACGATATAGCAGCTGTCGATCTTATTCGAAATGCAAGAGAATGTCAATGTCATCTTTAAATCTTGATTGATCTTTCCAGACTGTAACAACAATTACATTGAACTGCATTTCATTAATAACCAACTCATACAAAAAGAAAGAACAATCCTTTACAGGAATAATTAATAGCTTCTCTAACAATTCATTAATAAAAAGCTTTATACGCCTGAACAACTCTCAGCAGGGAAATGTTCCTTATGGAGAATTTATCATTTTTACGCCCTTTCCTGACACTGCAATTACTATTACTTATGCATTCATGGAATTCTGCAAAAGGTCGCGCAATTAACATTAGAATACCATTACTGCTTATTACATCTAAAGAATAGTGTACATCCAACTGCCGGTAGACTAATTTGTATAAATTAATATCATAGTTTAAGTGTAAATTATACTCCAACAAATGCTCATTAAACTGATGATTCAGGTCGTCAATTATACGGTCCCAGAATGTCAGTTATAAACAATTTCTTGGACACTAAAGAAATATCGCCCGGCAGAAAATTACAGAATTTTCCTTTAAAGCACAGTTTTCATGCCATATCTAATATCACTCGAGACAGCACTTAAACCAGTTAAGACCGGTTAAAAGACGTTGCAAATTATGCATTATCAGCTTCTAAAAATAACGCAAAACGCCTAGGACGTTGGCTTTTCGAAGCATAAAATTTCATCATTATTGTAACGGACACATCCCCACGGGATATAACCACCTTCATTTTTATGGCAACATTATTTATTGAGTTAATGAATTTATTGGATAAAAACACGTTAGATAAATGCAAGGATAAATGGTACAAGTACAGCTTGTAGGGTGAAATTGCAGTCTAGTATACCATACAATTATTTTTTCTAGTTAGTATCTGTTTGGTCTAAGCAGCTAACGCCAAAAAACTGAAGAATACTAGGTATACAAATCATGCCAAATTGATCAAAACTACATTTTAAAATTTGATTTCAGGAGTTTTTATCAAACTGCTGTAGCAATTTCGCAAATTTTCAATGTAAATATTTAATGTCACTTTAACGATCAACTAATCTTAAGTTTGGCCATCAAATAAGATCGAAAATATTTATTTATAACAACCCTGATGCATTTATGAAAACTAAATTATTCAAATAATGTGCCTCACGTAATATTTTTTTTTGGAAATGGGATCATAAAATATCACATTTCGAATAAAAGTGAATTTGAGGAGAATTATAAAGACATTTGAATAGTTTAGTAGCCCTCATCCCCCAAACGAATCAGGTACGCGACTCTACATTCCAAGCAAGGTAAAATATCATGTTACTGCTTTTTACGACATCGTAAACTTTCATAATAAACATGCAAGGAAATTATTATACCATCAAGTCGTTTACGAGTTTCATCCAAAACTAGCAGATATTAAATATTTTACTAAAACCTTAAAGCTTGAAGCCAGTTTTCTATCACTTAAACGTTGATTAAAAGCTGTGTAATCGTGTAACCGCAAACCGTTGGCGCCGGCGGTGGCGGTGCAGCGCAGCGGCGGCGCGCGGCGCAATGCATGCGTGTGCGCAATGCAATGCATTACATAACGCGAACCAGTTGGCGGATCGGGCGCAACCACCCGGCCCTCGCGGCACACGCTCCTTCTACTCCATGCATTACACGACGTGTATTTCACGGCCGTGCCAAGTTCAATGTTAAATAATATAACCTTTATCGGATATTGTAAAGTCCCTGTCTCCGATTAGATAAACTCTGAGAACATTTACATCGTGATAAAATACATCTCCGCATAGATCAGACAACACTTAGCATGTCGTTGAACTCTAGGCGGAAAATAGGTTTACGTCAATCCTCATTACGATTTCATGAGTAATGATTGATGATCCGAACACCTGGAGCCACAAAGTAGTTATCAAATTACAGATTCCAAATTAATGTTTAGTAAAAAGTCCAATTTTGGCGTCTATCAAAATTTTTTGATTGGTCTTGTGCGTGGGAACATCGATCGGATTGTTCGTGGTCGGATAACGATCGGAAGGCAAAAAAGGGACTGAGATAATGGCGAACGATGTTCAAGAGACGATCCCAAGGACGGCGCGCGCGACTCCTCTCTCGCGCCCGCTACGGAATGCACCTACCAGACTATTTTTAGTAATCAAACCCGATGCCGACCCGGTCCTGGTCCCGGCGGCTGGCCAACGAGACAAACAAATGTCCGCGAACACTAGTGATTCCACTGAAATTATATTGCTAACGAGCCCTCCACTGAGGAACAATTACAAAAACATAGAGCAAAACAAAAACTATCAATGTGGCAAGAAATTGTATCGGCAGCCTGTTTTTTACTGAAGCGGTTGGTGACTAAACCTTTAAATTACTTTTTCTATGAAGATCCAAAGCTCACGTCCGATAAGTAATTTGATACAATCGTACCACCTGGTGCTGCGGCCACATTACTTTTGAATTATAGTGATAAAAAATGTTAAAGGTAAAGGATCACAATAAAGTATCACTTATGGAGGGCTTTCGGCACCGACTGTTGAAAATTAACCTTTAATATTCCTTAAGTATGATACCATTTCAGTCATGGACAGGATGGAGTTGTGTTTAAATCTTACTTAACGTTCACAATAATACGACGTGAGTGATGTGACAATATTATTGGTTACTTCCAAAATATTATATAAATAGGTACATAGGTGATGGCAAAGCATGGAATTATGATCCAAATTCCAGAAACGTTAGTCATTATAATAATAATTCCGCGTGTTTATAATTTTACAAAGACAATGGTGTACCCAAACACCAAATGAGCTTATAATGCTCTAAATTGCTAGTTCATTTTAATATCATTGAATTATGATCAGCTAAGGTTACCGCCAGATCCCTTGCGTTTCAAAGCAATTAAATAATTGAATTGAACGATAACCTTAACCCTTTGGCCGAGGGTTCATAAATTCGAAACTTTTAGTTTATTACTGTAGAAAATTCTATCGAACGCGAAACGTTGGGCCAGCCACACGATAGTGATAAAATAGAAAAAAGATTAGATATGGTGGTCAATAAAAAATGTTCGGTAATACGCATATCTGGTAACAATGATTGAATTCGATACGGACAATAATGATAGTCATCGATACATATTAAGAAAATGCATGAGTCGGACGGGGCAGGCGACTATCTGTGTATAATCTGGAGTCATTTACGGTACCGGTGCGAGCGCTATAAGTACTGGGAGAGGCGGACTCCGGCGTACCATAATATTATTCCATGGAACTGCAGCGCTAGATGTCCTGGCCACGCGGCAGCTAGGCGAGGGCCGATGAACCCCGCACCTGTCGCCGCTCCCTCCGCATCCCCGCACTATTTTTTCCCAACACCGACTTCCGTCGAAGAGTTTTTGCCGATCTGTCGATAACCTGTCCGATAACTGCCGACACGCCTCATTAGCGGAATCACTCCCTACCATGTTGATTGGTTTAAATCGTCATCTTTTCTCACAGACTCCGCAATCGCAGAGTCATCCTTGATGCGGTAATTCGCTGCATTCCTATAAATGCTTACCTACGTTGTCAAGTGTCATTGACTTATAAAAATGCTTTCCAAGAAGTTTTGTGCACTTGGCAGTTTTACGCGAATTTTGTGTTTACATCTGATTAGAAAAGGTTATCTGGAGGTGCTCTGATTAATTTTGGGTTTACTTAATAGAAGAGTCATCATGAGAAATGATCTTACAGAGATAAAGCAATATATTATCCCAGTTCCCATAGCGTGCCGTTTCTAATACATTGAATTCGAACACTTGTGACAGGAGCATGGTACTCGCGAGTGCAGTGTCGCATTGTTCAGGCAGGACACATGAGTGTGTGCGTGTAGTGTGTACAGTCGCAGGCGCACTTGAGTCAACACGCGAAACGCGCCGATCTGCTCCCGGATTTATGGCTCACCTCTTGTGTTGTAAGCTTTGTTGATATTAGCCACCGGTTACGACGGATTATACGAATTTTATTGCGTGTAACAAGCTGTAGAACATGAGCAATTTGTTATTAGCATTTTTGGTTCTCATGAGCTGTAATTTCCTTGACGTATGGTCATTGCTCTACTTCTCTCTCTATTCTCTCTCTTTCCCTCCGTTTGTGTTTACTTTGATTGGTTTTCTTGGCGTTTAATTTGATAGTTTCCAAGATTTTACATAATACGGTTGTAGCTAAGTATTTAGTGTTTGAAGATGACGATTGAATGAAGGAGTAAAATGTAATAGAAATTATTTACAAGGGGTAATGGTGGGACTAGCTATTGTACTCTAATGAAACTCGAACAATGAAGGTCGAAGACCCGTAGGTCACAGCAACCACCTTGCTGCCAGCACGCCGTGCTATTGTAGCTCTTACATAAGTTATTACTGCTTGCGAGTAATTTTATAGCGACATTTAATTTTATTCACTTCCGCAAGGAGACTGTTGGAATGTATTGTTATTAGATCTTTGTTGTTGAGAAGTATTTCAAATATATTCTTAAAATTAAGAAAAGTTGTTACAGTTTACTCGATTAAGCGATTACGTACATTATAAGAAAAGATGGATTGATATAATATAACATTTTGAAGATATGGATATTATTTGGGACATCTCAAACTGGGCTTTGATGTGGTAACCTTTAAATATGTTTTGAAGATAAATCGGATAATTACATTATAGTTTTAATATTAGGTTTAATGTCGGCAAATCTTATGAATTCAGGCCCGATACAAAAAATATGATTTATTTAGAACAGGCTGAGATCAGAATAGACATAAAAATAATCAGACGCTTCAGTGTCGCAATACTGAAGCGCCACACACTGCGCGTGTACAAATAACAACACAATTGGAACGTAAATTAACAACAATTTTTGAGGTGACTACGTGACGCAATGATGTCCTATGACTGTGAGCTGATTGTTTAGTTTTACACACAAGTCATTTCATTTATCAGTTAAACATGTTATTTCAGTTATCATGTATTACTGCTGAAATTCAGAGTCAAGATTTTCAGATTTTATGCATTCAGTTTTTCATAAGAATTGATTACTCGTATGAGTGATTTTATATCGTACACAACCATTTATTTATATTAAAATTAAGCAATATAGTATTGCTTGCACCATCAAATGTAAATAACTTATATAATAATAACTATGTGACATACCTGCCGCGGGACCGAGGGTGGCTGCGAACAGCAAGAAGCAGGTGGCCAAAACGAGCTGCATGTTGATAGAGCCGAGCGATATCAGCGGGGAAGCGATCTGAGCACACTCTGGAGTGCACACGCGCTACACGGGACACTCGGGGCACACTGATCGCGCGGTGCCCGGGACCCCCCCTTATAACACAGACGCGTCCCGCGCGCACCACCGCATGGGACCGCTATTGCGGCCGCAGCCTCTAGCCTCGCGTCCAATACCTCTCCGCCCACAAAGCACGCCACCAGGGACATAGCTACCCAGCAATGTAGCGGACCCCGGATCGGATCCACGCGGCGGTGGTGTGGAGTCGTCAGTCGCGGACGTCCGGCGGCGGGCGGACGCTCGGCTCGGCGGCGCCCGCGCGCCTCGACACGGGAGTTATCTCGGCAAATCGTACCGCACAATAGTTCGCGCTCAATTTGTTCTTGTTGCGGTCGACGCGAATTCTTCGCTTGTCCAAAGGGTTGTCGACGTTGTCGTAGTTTTTTCTCCGCTCACGATCCGATGCGGCGCGCTTCAAGGGTGTGCCTTAGTTTTATCTGCCATTGGGGATCATCCTCGCAACCTGTCCGCAATTCGTGGGATCGTACCCACTTATCTATTCTTGGGACCCCAAAGCTTGAACTAAAATAAGCAAGTCCCCAGCAAGAGTCAATAACGTGGTTGGTGACCTCCACCTCAGTTGTCTCGTTAGGTCCTCAAGTTATTGCGTTTTCATTACGTTTTTAAGATATGCTATAGGTAGTTATCTCCACAGAATATCCTGTTCTTATAGTGATTTTATACGCATTTAACTATTTATTAAATGCTTTTTTCTGTTTACTCTAATTGAACGAGCGGCTTCGACCCGAAGATATTCCCATAAACGCAGACAAGTGCACGGTTTATCGGTATTAATTAAGTGGATATTTGACCTTAAGTAAGGTGGACACAAACAAACGCGCACTGAGTTCAATATTAGATCTTTGCTGAAATAAAAGCAAATGGGGGAGACGCGGTGCACTTGAAAGCCGCCGCCACATCTCCACCACTTTAAACATGTTGCTTTGAAAGCCACGTTAATTGGTGGGACGCTATTTGCTTTGCACGCCATGCGGCCCTCCCAGCTTTGACATTGCCATACCATACAAATGCTATTCCTATGTGTGCCTATTTCAGGACACCTTAAACATTCCCTCCATTTACCTGTCCAATAAAAATCTAGGATAAAAAAATAAACGTGGATATTTAAATGTTCAACTCAATACAAGATACTGCACTTAAATGATCTTGCAAAAGTTGAAGTGCCCCAGAGCCCGCAGCTTGCAGAAACACTTTGAAATTTCTTTTTTATCGCATTCAAGCGATACCTATCAGTATTGTTTTACATCCGATGAATTACATTCGAGGGCGATACCAGTCGATAAAATAAAATTCACGGTTTAAAAATATGAAGGTATTACTTTAATAGCTGCAAGATGAAAAAAAGCTTGAAGATTCGAGCGATACAATGTTTTTGATCCGAAGATGTTACTCCGCTTCGGGGAGTATTTAATTGAACGGGAGCATGACTCAGATGTTTTGAATAATGGTAGTAATAGACCGCACATGCCGCTCAAACAAAACTATTTATGCGCCATTCACAATGCGCGATTGCTGTGCGCTGTGCTAGCCGAAGACACGACATTATTGATATCATTATCTCTATAATTATTTCAATAAATGAAAATACAAGAAAAAACTATAACGTTTAAAATCTAAAAATCTGAAATATTTATCACTTCGCATCTCATTTGCACGTTGCGTCGGCGACGACGGTGGGCATCTTTTCTCGCGCGTTTCCTCTTGAGCGCATTTTTCAGGTCATGCTGAAATACTAGGTAGTGGAAATACTAGGTCGAAAATCAATTATAATAAATATGCTTTATTAGACAAGAAGGTTATTAAAACTACCTACATAAAACATCCTGAGCTACCGTGAGTCAAACTTGAAATGATGTTAAGCTTGCTTATGCTTAACAGCATAAGTTTTGCAGCTAAGTTTTAATTTTACGACTTTCTTTATAGAAAGTCGTAAAATAATAACTTAGATGTCGCATTTTGCACTAAAAGAAGGAAGTTTAACTGTACTTTAGATGATGATCAATGCTCGAAACCCGTAGATGTGTCGCCGGTCCTCAATCATAGCGTCCGTCAACGTTGTGATTATTCTAGTGTTTTCGAGTTGCGTGCGATGGCTGCGCCTGCGGTGGTCGCCGCCGACTACTCTGATTACCGCGATTACGATAAAAATGCACCCGCTATCGTTTAAATGTTACCGTTTTAAAAATAACCGCGTAATAGTCGACCGCAATAGCAATGAACACTAAAAATAAAATATTACGTAGACGGTCCCCTTAGCTTGACGTCCCTGAATAACATTGGGAATATTGCCCGATCATTATGCTGTGTGCACGTCGCTAGTGGTCCGCCATTTACATAGAGCCTACTATTAAATTATCCATTACGATCTGAATCTTCACATATATATAAAGTTTAGTGTTCTTGATGACTCATGCACGAATGTGCCTAGACTACATACCTGAAGCGACTAAACTTGGTATTTTATTTTGAGTATTCCGGCTCAGCTTTGTGGCCCCAACATCTAATACAGCGGAGTATACCTTGGTTCGTGTAGACATTGCATCCAACCCACGTCGTGCAGTTTTATATGTAGCTATAAACTTTGTCGTGTTCAGCTAGAACTTAACGCACGATATTATTTGAAAATGTTTTACGGCACGTAAAAATGCCCTTTTAGGTCTTGGCTAAGCTTTCATAGCTCGGTAGCAGGATTAAATTCTTTTCTAGACATTTATGAGCAGAAAACCATGCGACTTTATCACAACGTTTAATAGGTACCTTACGTTATAGTTTAGTGTTTTAGAAAGCCAACTCTGCGGGCAATTAATGTCTACTGATATAATTATTTTCTAAGAAACAAACTAGCAGGCAATTAATAGGGATGAAATTGAATCAACTTTCAGAAAGAAAAGTACCAATCATTTGCGTTTGATTACTCAATGGATCTAATATCAGTTATCATAAAGTTCAAAATCTATAAATCGCTATCCTCTGTTGTATATCTTTCGCAGGCTCTATAAGCTTCATCTAGGTTCAATCAATACAATCAATCACTGTGAACCATTAGATATGTTTGAATAGTTTTGCGGTGGTCCGCACTGTAAGTGTATGAACAACTTCTGTCGATGATAAATAAGTTTGTGGTTGCAATTTTCTAATGATCATCAAGGATGAAAAAGCAAACTGGAAATAAAATAACAAAAACACTAAACTAGCTGTCGACCGCGACCTTCGTTCGCATGAAATTATTATAAAAAATATAACTGCCCTTTTCAATCGGATTTTGTAAACAATTTCCAAGGGTTTTAACTTTTTAGCACGTAACCCTAATTATTTTTCTAAAATAAAACTAGCTTAGACCTTAAAACATCAGCTATCTGCCAGTAAAAGTCCCATCAAAATCGGACCAGCCGTTTCGTAAATTAGCTGGAAAAAACAGACAGACAGACGGACAAAAATCGATGAACATTTGTTTTTGTTATAATTGCCGTATATATTTTCATACGCTTTCAGTAAAAAAAAACTGTTTGATATCACAAACATACACTTCATTTCTATTTATTTGTATAGATACAACGTCCAGACCAGTCAATATAAAACCAAGTCTAAAAGAATTAAATTGTGGTCGTATCCTTATAAAATATTCTTGAAAGTCCTTCTTTTTAACGGGCACAATTAAGCCTTTATTCTCGGTGACTGCGGACCGTAGACCTATTATGTATTTTAATCCATACGCAAGTATTTTTTCTGACCCCTAAGGGGATCTAAAAATAAATGCATCGCGTGGCTACGTTGGAACGAAAGACCAAAAAGAAGCTCTTGAGATCGCGCCCATAGAGCTGTACGAGTGAATCCGTAACTAAATTGCATGATTGGCGCGGTTCGCTACTTATTTGCACAATTTCCATTACTTAATCAAATTATTACCTGCTTGCCGATCGTTCCGCGAGCTGCCCGCGGTTTTTCTTATTTCCCGTGGGATTCTCGGGTTTTCTAACGATTTGATCGTACTTATCCATAGGAAATGAGTCTTTTGAACAGTGATGTGATCCCGTATTTTTTCAATTAGCCTGTTTAAGAATGGGATTTTTCTTTCTGCATTTCAATGTAGTTATTGCATTAAAATTGAATTTAGTTTTTTGGATTATGTGCACCTAATTCTTAGTAGATCATATTATATATTACATGGGACTTTAAAACATACTCGCGAAATGTGGATGTACTATTTATTAGTTACATCTCTGCCCATCCTTCGGGGATTACAGTCGTGATGATCATAATCATCATCAGCCTATTAATGTTCCCACTGCTGGGACACAAGCCTCCTCTCTATGAGAGGGAATGGGCTATAATCATAAGTACAAGTAAAAGAAAATCTTTAGCGGAAATCTGTGTCATTTGACAGCATCCCACGGTTCTAAAATTGTGTAACTGTATCAGTTATTCTTTAGCTTTCAAAAGATTAAGGCAGGTCTCTATGATGACATTTTGGTCATTATTATAACATTATTTTAAATGCTAACATGATGTGCAAAAAAGGTACCATATGGTACCGCTCTATTAGCATTGTATTATTCAAATCAGCTGAAATCACATTGCGTTTTATGAAAGCTTGAAATCAAAATGAACCACCAGTCTGAACTGCAATCAAAACTTTTAATCTAGAATACCTTCTATATTACCAAAAACAGCAAACACAAACAAAAACCTACCAAACTAATAGGTTTCTACGTAAATGCGTGGAACTAATTGTTCTAAAAGTTTTCACTGATTTAAATTTCATTTATATTTTTCACTAGCGGACGTCACGCGGTTTCACCCGCATAGTTCCCGTTCCCGTAGGAGTACAGAGATGAAATATAGCCTATGTTACTCTAGCTGAATGTAGCTTTCTAATGGTGAAAGAATGTTGAAATCGGCGCAGTCGTTTTTGAGTTTATTCATTACAAACATACAAAAATACAAATCCTTCCTCTTTATAATATTAGTATAGATTATAGTGTAGATAGATTTGTCGCTGAATACGTCCGAGGTACCTAGATTCTTTTATTCAGTACTTGTTTCGTCATACAAGATATCTTTTTGAAAAGTAACTTAATTCCCACCTCCAACATCTTTATGATCAATATAAATATAGATCATCGCAATAGATCTTACTTATGCTGCGCATACTTGAAGGGCTCCTAGCTTTATATATCACACAATACAAGTTTTTTCCGAGGTAAGCAGCGCTGTTGATTATAATAAAATGGCCTATTATACGCCCGTCTACGGATATCCTTGGCACAATAATGTATTTATTCTATAAGTCATTATCGGCCGTCGATGTATCACTAGATAAATCTTGAGAAAAGTTGAACGAACTAAATCTCATTTACTCTTTTTTGTTTCCAGCAGATGTTTATTGCTCCCCTCTAGTTTGGAATAGCGTAAAATTGATAGAACGAATCGGCATAATGTTGTCTGACCGATTTGAAGCGTGTTTTTATTATTGCAATTTTCGACTCGATGATCCCATAAGCATTGCCTAGTAGAACTAAATGTTGTAATTACGTATGTTTTTATCTACCACACCGAATTACAAGGAAATAATTTTGGTGAATCAATACGACCTTCCGTGAAATTATGGTTTTTCCATGTCCGCGGGAAGGAATGAAACTTAAAGCTCAAATTAAAGTTCAGGAGCCTTCAGATAAATTCGGAACACGGTCGTCTTTGATATTTAAATTAATGTATCGGTGGAATTTGATTGATTTGGCTTGTTAGTACTCGGAATCTTAATCATTCCTGACATCGCGCAAAGTATACCGGTCCAAGACGCAATTAGAGTTTTTTGGCCCCAGAGTGCGTCGCTATTAAGAAGGCGGCGCAGCATTTGCATGGCTCAGCTGCGCCTGCGCACCGTGTCGTGTCCGGCGTGCCTTATGATGACACTTTGTATTTATAACTGTGAGGTATGTAACTTGTTCTCTTAGGAATTACTTTAATTAACGTTATGTTTTGTAATGCACTTTTTAAGAGAGTCTGCATATTTTAGAGACACAGCTCTACCAATGTTTTAAGTATAATCTCACCATTTCTTTCTTTTATTTAGAATCTGGCAAGACGGCTTTAGAACATAATAAAACAGTGATTTGTTTCTCAGAACACCCGTCTACCAGTGCCCGCAGTGCTGAAATATTTAAATTTGCAAAACATGTGATAACAATTCTTCGTTCTTCTATCTGCGCATGCCATCCCCAGCTGCCAGTTATCGTATTTCATTTTGTTCTTGCTTTAATGCAGACATGGATAAGAAGAGGCCATCGCTTATCTTTATGTGACTTATGTTATTATTAACTTAAGATCTAGTGATATTTATTCCGTAGACGCATGCGAAGTCTCGTTAAAATCTGTCGCAAGACTATAAAGTTTAGAGTCATAATTCATTAAGTAACATAAACAAACTCGTTGTTTTATCCATACGCATTTTATGGAAATAATATCGCCGCTTTCATTTCCCGCGTGGGATGAGCTTACTCAACCAACATCATAATTTAGCAAAATACTAATACAGTTATAAAATATAATGTGCGCCATGTATTTTCTATTATGAAGGGTCCACGTGCAAGCTAATAGATTTGATAGCCTGCGATAGGCGTAATACTACATTGATTCGCGTCGCACCGTCGCGCATCGCCCTGACGTCAGTGGTTATGTGTTTAAGCAATTACTCCCTAGAGATTGAAGGCACAGCATCAGTCTTGGCCGGCGTAAGATCGCTTCCCGTTATAATTGACGTACACACGAGGCAGGGCCTGCCGAGGTGTCAGAAGACTGGAGGGACCGCGAAGGCACGCCTCACACCTCCACTATAATTTACCCCGGCCGTGTACACGACAACCCCTAATCACGAATGTGTTTAGTAAAATCATCATTTTCAACACATTCGAAGTTGGTATCGATTAATTACAACGAGATCCTTACTGGAACTTTAATTGGGCCTATATATAAATTACAGTAAACATTAAAATAATAACCGCATGCGTTAGCTATGTAATTTTTCGCAATTATTATCCATTATATCAGGGATGAGGGTACTTATCTTATTAATATTATATACGTTGTGTCTTGCTGTTATTAATTTAGCCATAACGTTGCTGGCGCTGCCTGCAGCGAAGGACAACTTAGTCGTTAATGAAAAATATGAAAAGAGGTTTATTGCACTCGGTGAAGAGTTTTTCAGGGTGGGCCTGCCATTGGGCCTGAACACCGGATATAGTATCTTACGTTTAATAAAAGTTATATAATGAGGCAAAAAGAACATATTATAGAACTTATCGTTATCTTGTACAAAATGAAAACTAGACATTCAATTTTATAAAAATAAGCAAAAGACGACGGTGCTGGCAATATTGATGGTCGGAACTAAAAGGAAGCCAGTTCATATTCCTAAAGTATCCAACCTTCAGGAAGAATCACCTATTCAATATCCCGCAGAAAAACAGAAAATAGCGGGCGTTATCATAATAATTATTGTAGTGTTGACGTGTGATTTCCTTCCCAAAGGTTCAAGGTTACGAACGTGATTTTGAAATATCGTAAAACCAATCTCAATGGCTCATCTGCGGCGCCGATCACTGCTTTCTCACGACCGAATACCTATCCCTGACCCCCAACTTTCGCCCCTACGAAAAAGGGTGTAAGGGCCATAATCCCTTATTGATCGGAATGGTAGATTTTTTTTCGGCATTTTATATCCTAAGTGTTTTGTTTGAAGGTCGTGTTTAGCGTCCAGTTGTGCCGTTCTTTGTTATCCGTGTTGACTCTCAAAATATTGACACTGGATCAACACGTATATAGTGGGACTTGTTTGCTGTATCAAATATACGAACAAGGGGAACTGCTACGAATCTTCAAGAAATATCTTTAACTACACACAGGTCTTTAATTGCAAGATTTACATATCTTGTGTGAAAACTAGCAATCAAAGAGGTTGTGTTTTGAAACTGAAGCGTTTCCAAAATAATAAAGAAGTTAATAAGACCTCAGAACATCAGACCCAAAAATGTTTAACAAGCAACTAGAATTTGTCAGCTTGACGCAAGATGTTTCCATGCCGCACGATTCTTGCCACGATGTGCAACATCATCATCTGCTTAGCCTTTTCCCAAGTTTTTATTGGGGTCGGCTTCCAGTCTAACCGGATGCAGCTGAATACCAGTATTTGCCACGATGTGCAACATTTTACATTATTGTAGCAAGCGGCCTTGTGGTATGCCGCAAAGTTGGCACAGTGTTGCCTTGGCGTAAAGCAGCCTTAAGGTGGATGCTTAAGGGTAGCCCGCGAAATTCAAATTTTAGAGAGAGAGATAGCAGACATTTTGACCTGATTTGTTTTGCGTTATTTCTACGAGAAATAAATTTTCATTGTGTGTGCCTACTGCCTAAACTAATATATCAAAATATGAGCGCGCTGCGGGGTTTTGACACTTGATGCCTAAATGTACGGCCTGAGTCACTCAGATATATTAGTTTTGATATATTAGTTTAGGCAGTAGGCACACACAATGAACTGAGTGCAATAGCGTTGGGCGGCGCGGTCTTCGAGGCGTCGAGCGGCCGACCGCGCCAAAGAGTATGTAAAGACCGCGCGTTCAATGACTGGCTATAGGTAGTGGACGCTCTGCGTTCGGGGTGGTTCGGGTGAATCAGCCGGCCGCGAAAATTATACCACAGCAGTTTTCACTTTTCAGACTACTTTTGGTAAAATAGAATTAATTTAAAACATTTTTCCTACGTATACCTAACTATGCCTTGTTTATGTACGTTTACTGTTATTAAAATCGATTTATTTACTTTCAATTCCCAGTTTTATTGCTAGTTCTCTCCACAATTTTGTTCTAACTATTCAATTTTTGTATAAACAGTGAATGGAACCTTTTGTTTTTGTTTTTTTTTTTTCGGAAATGAAATCATCAAATGACTCCTCCCGCTCTGGGCGGAGCAGGAGGGAGTGTCAGACTTTTACTGACTAAAACCCATCCATGTTCCTTCATGGCCTTTTGTGTTCCGGGGCCAGGATATCTCTTTCGAACAGTCCCGCACCCCGGCAGGCATCGGTCCTTACGGACCCCTTCCTTTTTGCTGACTCTCTTTGAGGCTCGCGTGGAACACGAACGCGCCGTCGACACGGCCTGTCGTCATGAGACGGACGGACGGCGAGCTAGCCCATAGCCCACTGTCCACAGGCCCGAGTGAATGGAACCTTAGTTAAGGTTTATTTTGTATTCATATTATAATTTCTTCAAACGACAAGTTTTGAATTTTACAACAAAAACACTCAACTACTAAAAAATCACGCTCCAATAAAATTCAGGGCTTACAAGGTAAAATCGACTCTTATTGTTGAAGTCAGATAAAATAAAGCTTATATTACCCGAGCCATAATAACGAATCGAATTGACACCTTATTCATCAAAATCTGATAAATAGTTTAGGCGATACGGAAGAACATACGTAAATACAAACATAAATAAAATAAATAAATAAATATTGCTGGACATTACACACAGCGCCATCTAGTGCCACACTAAGCTACGAGGCTTGTGTCGTGGACACCAGATAGTTGATATACTACACAGATACTTTTTGTTTATAAATACATACTTAATATACATATAAACATCCATGACTCGGAAACAAATGTCCGTGCTCATCACACAAACATTTGCTCCGACCGGGATACGAACCCGGGACCCTAAGAACGTAAGGCAGCCTCACTACCGCTGTGCCAATCAGGTCGTCAAACACATACATAGATACACAGATTGCTAAAACCATAACACTTCCTTTTGGCTTGACCGTAGTCGGGTAAAAAAAGTTTTGGAGGTCGAATGTCAGTTAACCCGTCTTAAATATTGACGTCTTCAGCCACCTTTAAGCTGGGTCCTGACTCTCACATACCCGGAAAAGAGCATGGCTGCTGATTCGACGGTTGATAGATTCTGTTCTTTTACATTTATCTTCAAGATACAAAATAATAACAAATAAGTTCTTGGGCATTACATTACTAAATGGCTGCTATAAATTATGTTCCTTGAGGAGGTCATAAAACTCACTCGGATCCAGCCTGTCTCGTCGCTGCCTCCCCAGCGACTCCCTAAGCCGAGGCTCCTACCCTACAGGGGGTGCCCTTATCTCGCTGTCGCATATTTTTAAAGTTAACGCCCCTGACTGGAGGCCTTACACTCAAGGCACCCACGGGATAGTCCGGTTAAGCAGAACCCAGCCTCATAAGTAGGCCTACAAGACGCCATTACGAAAAAAAAAGGTTATAAAACTAAATGTTTTATTCCATTGAACCTTCTCAGATTGTCGATCACTGCCAATCAAGACTTTCAATTACTTCCGTAACAAATGTTCACAAATGTGGAAAATTCATGGCGTATCATGGTGTTCACATCGCTGCACCGTATGGCCGACGCAGCCGCGCGCGGCGTATCTAAAGCTCAATTGCACAATTAGTGTTGCCTCCATTGTGCTTCCGGATTCCCTCGGGATTGCTCTCAGCTCTCAGGCCCAACATACATTTTCCTCACCGACACTACACCTTATTATATTCTATAAACGTCGCCGTCGTAGCTGTTCATGCTCATAATACAAGATGACGATAAATTCCTGTCGTAAAGTTTTACACAGCGTGATTAATAATAGCTGCGAATTAATAGTGGTCAAGTATAAAATGGACGTTTCCACAAGTAATGCACAAACACGTCCGTACCACGATTTATATGCTCCACGGCTGCGGTATCACCTTGAGTTATTAACCAAGGATATAGGCATCAACACCCAGCAATTAAATTGTAATCCAGAACCTTCCGGGAAACCGAGCGCGAGATCCGCAGACGTCTCCCGCTGCTCGTCAATCCTGCTGCATTTGCCGCGAAAATAACCACACTTCATTAAATCACTAGATTTTGCCTGTGGCTTCGCCCGCGTGGATGTCAGTTATCGCGACCAAAAGTAAAGCTCCCAGACGGCTTATTTTTTTCCGACACCTCCAACAAATATCACTATATTTCAGCCAATGTATATGTCACCGGAAATGTATGAAATCCGTAATTGTATACAATTCCTAGGAAATGTATACAATTCCTAAAATAGATAGGAAATGTATGACATATTTTAAACAATCTTTGAAACATTATTTTACGCATTTCCTAAGTAGGCTCGGAATTGTATACATTCCTAGGAATTGTTGCAGGCGCGGATACAGGGGGGGGGGGGCAATGGGTGCAATTGCCCCCCCCTGAACCGGACCAAATACGTCACTAGCCAAGCTTGAACTAGTTTGACGGAATTGAAACTAAATATTCTAGTTGTATATCTTGTCATGGGCGTCGCCAGGAGGAGAGCTGCCCCTAGAGGCTCAGGATTCTTAAAAGTTATAGATTTTCTTGCCTGATGCGATAGAATGGTATTATACGTAATAAATCGTAGCTTAAAATGGAATCACTTAAATTAAGATAAGTATTGTGCCTCTTCGACACCCGCAATTACATACACAATTAAAATAACAATGCACCGTGCCCGTTCGGGCACGGCTGGGGGACATACAGGTTAACCCTGCGAAAAAACATTTATCAAAAAGGCTCCTTTTTTCTACCTATGGATTGGCACTCATATTGGATTTTTGCGTGATCGATCTATACTATAGACAAAGCCTGAAATAAATTAGGAGCCCCTTGCCCCGAGGCCTTAAAATATATGCAATTATAGCATAATTATCTGAGGCAATGTTGTAAAAAATTTCGAGCTCGCTACGCTCGTTCTTGAAGCCTACTTTTTCATGAGTGTTAACTTTGTCTATAAGAGGCCCAGGTAACTCCAGTAGGTCGGTAGGAATAGTGTTAAAATTTTCAGACTATTTTCTCTTGAATTTATCTAAAATTTGAACAAGTAACTCCTATATGACCGTTCGAAACCATTATAACCTGTCCAAGGCAAGGTGTCGTAAAAAATTTTCGCTACACTCCTCCCCCCATGGCCCAAAAGCTGGTGCCTCCCTTGTATCTTGCATATCATAGATTTTTGTAAAGTAACGCCCATTTACTATCAAAAGTTTTTTTTTTTTTTTTAATGAATATTCCAAAAATTGCCCCCCCTTGAAGGAAATCCTGTTTCCGCGCCTGCATACATGTCCGGTAACATATACAAAAATTTGTCAAATTATATACTAAAACCTTCCTCGAACACTACACTATCCATTGGTGAAAACAGTCTGAAAATCGGTGCGGTGGTTTTTGAGTTTATCGCGAACAGACAGACGCGGCGCAGGACTTTGTTTTATAACATGTATTTTATAATATGTAGTGTTAAAGACCCAAATTTTGCCATTCTTATAAATCAGGGCTCTGAAGGAATTTAAGTAGGTTTCAGTTTACAATTATTTATTTTCTTACTATTGCAATAACTTGTCATAATAATCCTTTAGGAACATAATATTGCGAATATAAAATACCATGTTATTGTGACTCCCCGTGTGAAAGCAGAAAAATAGTGGCTTTGAATACTTGCAATGTCTGTTCAAATCGGTACTTGGAACTATTTTATGGAGCCCAACGTGCACACAAACACTTTCTTGACGTGTCATAAATCATGAGCATTGAGCAGTAAACCTATGAAAAAGAGTTGTGAAAAGAACATTGTATCATGCAAATCCTTGACCTCGGATATTCTATTCAGATGTCATTATTATTCCTGACTCGTATCGCCATTAAGCGGGTACAACTTTGAAAGTGCCTACAAGGAAAGTATTCGCGTACAAAACCTAAGCGGTCATAAATAATACGAGGCGAGCGGAGTCAGCTAATGAATTACGAGTGCGAGACTCATAATAGCGGGTCGCGCGGCGCTAAATGCTGCGCACGCGGTCGCCGCAGCCCGCCGCCGCCGCGGGCAATGTACGCACGGCCGTGCGCCGCGCCCGCGCAGCCTGCGACGCGACGCCGCGCCCGCCACGCAACCAACCCTCAGCATACCTTCGTCGACCGCCGTAGCTAACAAAGAACGCCGATCTCGTGCGAATAGTTCACGCTCTGCCTCTTGCATCATTGTAATAGACGGATGGCTCGGAGTCAACGACATCCGTCGACGAGTCATCGGCGCCCGTCATCATTCAACTTGAACTGTCTTCCAAACGGAGCTGTGCATAGTCGTAATGAATCATTACAAGTATTACGATGCACGTTCCGAGTTGATACTGATATAATGCGATAAGCTGAACAACGAGAACTGGAAGAGCAGAATTTATAGGAGGCTGTGATGCGCCAAGGCCGCCCAGTCGTTGCTATTATGTAAATAATGCACTCCTATGTCATGCCCTCTATGGCACTTGCTTACTAACTGCGACTGCTCATCATAGCGACCCCTCTACATACCACAAACTCTCATTATTTAAATGGTTTCATGTGTTTAAAAAATCGTTTAATCTTGTACAGAAAAAGAATACAACACGTTACGGGACTCTACATTATGTATCATTAAAAAATACAAGCAGTCACTTCGGAAATACAGACCTTAATTACAGCGGTCTTAATGTATGCAGTCAGTGCTACATCTGAATTGATAGAACACGTATTAATTGCATACTGGTCTAGTACTTTAGATAAAACAGGCGAGAAGGTAAAGGGTGTCTCGAGCAAATTGGAACACTTAACTGATGGAAATAATGAGTCATCCTGTATTATAGTAATCACGACCTGTCATTGTAGTAACGGTATTGCAGTTGAATAATTTATGCGTCTTTGCACAATTCTGCAAAGACACAGACTTATTAATTTTGATTAAATCTTGTTTTAATAATAAAAAATACACTGTCAATCTAGGTTCCGTAAAAGCACACAATGCACGTAAATACACGTAAGAGTATCACCAAAGATAATTTTGAATCTGGATTTTAACATTTAAATTTCTAACACTTGATCAAAAAAATTATCTATTTACATGAGTAATCAAAATGTACGATGACGCAAAACATGGAAAATTATAAATTATTATTATTTCATGTGATTCACACAAAAAATCACACAATCATCAAAATCACATAAAATCATCAAAATTATTTATTTGACAATCTCGTACTTAATAGTCATAAAACGTACAGTGGTAACCCTCGCGAAAACAATTTCTATGGTACCTAAGTCAGAAAATCATAATAAACATTTAAGTACTTAGGTACGTACGAAACGAATTCAATAAACAATTTAAAAAATCAAAAATACGACTGAAAATAAGACAATTCAAAAGTAATGCAATAAAAAGACAGAAAAAAGGTTGAGAAAAGAAAATAAAATTAAAATCAACTATAAACAAAGTAAACTCTACTTCGGTTTATCAGACTTTATTATGAGCTGAATGAAAGCCTACAGTCCGACATAAAAGAGTAGAAAATAAATGAGGGCGCCACAATCGGTCAGGTGGCAACCCAGTTAGTACGACCTAGATGATTTTGATACTTGAATAGTATTATTGGTTTATTAGCTATGAATAATGAGTAAATTATTATTTTAAATAAATATGTTTATTAATTCATTGCTTTTAATAAGTTCCGCGTAGATCATTGATTTGGTACGTAATAGTAATAAAACTATAAGTTCACTCAAATATAATAAGAAGGACTTCGAGGGACGACTCTTTCTGTGTTTAGTTGGTGTCGAGAATTACCCGCCGTTTTGCACAATTCTGCGCACTGTGCTTACAGAAACACCTAAAACAAACAAAACATGGTATTAACATAAACTTATAATACAACTTTAAACTAGTGCTTTTATCTTCATAATAATATCCCGCGCATATGTTCATAACGTGAAAATATTTTAAAATTGTTTCTTTCCACTAGTCGGTTGCTTCAACAAATTTTAATATGGTATGGCAAAAACGTATTTGGTAGTGCGCAATTAAATTTCATTAAATGTTTTTGCCTTACTATCAACGTTGTTAAGTCGCGCTATAACTACAATGGTATTTGTTTATCTTAGCATAACCTCAAAAATGGTAGACAACTAATTTGTTAATATCGAACATGTTGCTCCCTGAATGTAATAATCGTTTGTAATTAACGTTTACTGCAACTTTCAATAGTTACTTACCAGTAAAATCTGCTGTACGATGGCAAACATCTTCGAAGTAGGATAGCAGCTTCCCAGCTTGTAATTCGGTCAAACACCACATGAAAACTTAAACATTATTTCACGGGCACCTCCACGAATTACCTTATTCATGATATGTCGCTGTTTTCCTGTCCACACTCAGAAATAACACACAAAAACCAAAATTCTAATGAAAAACGAAACCGTTCGAGAAGAGTTGACAGCTCAAGTACTTATTTTATATGTTGCCAGAAAATGAAAACTTTTAGTTCCCAAATATTTAATTTCTACTCTTTTATGTCGCACTGTACGTCAAATACCCGCACTAAGTTTAGTAGCAAGCGGAACCTATTCATTTTCTTCGGTTTATAAATTTTATAGACAAGTATATTTTTCGCATTTACAAGACAAGTATATTTTAAATATCTTGTCTCGTCAATGCGAATTTGGATGGATTTTTATTACTCCATAACGCCAGAAAGGCTGAACGGATCTGAATGAAATTTGAGACAGAGATAGATACACAGACAGAGAGGCAGAGACAGGCCTAGAACATCAAAATTTCCACGTGAACGAAGTCGCGGGCAACAGCTATAATAAAGTAAAAAGTAATATCCAATGTTTTCTTGCTCGTTACTTCCTACAAAGAAATAACTAGCTTGCTATACGAGTTGTTTGTTTTTGTTGCGAATATCAGCAACAGTCGTGAGGCACGTCAAACTGATCACACTCGCGACTCCTAAATCAATAGGAGCGGATCGGCGCGGAAACGTTGAGTGGTGCCCTCAGCCTTGCTGAGGTGCTGCCCCATGTGGGCTTATCAAGTTCATCACTGTCGCTCGCAGACACGACCCACACCTAGAAGGGTTACACCTATTGCATCCAAACATTACAGAGAAGAAAAGTCAACCACCATTAGCTGTTCATGCATAACTTCGTTATCTAAAAACCTGGGCAGTTTGGAATTCACATCTTTAAACGCACTTTAAACATTTTTGGCCTTAATCAGAGCTGTGAAAATAATAAATACCCCTGCAGGAGTGCTTCTTGGCTAATGGTGACTGCATTCCGACTGTGAGGATTGTCGCCGGAGAAAAGTGGCGTGTCATTGAACCGTCCTGTGGTGAATTGCTCCGCTTCCGTCAACACTCGGCAAATATTGTGACGCCGTTACTCTAGTCGCCTAATTTACGATCTGTAGACTAATAACAAAGAACCCTAGACCATTGGAAAGTCATTCTCGTGAATATAACAAAGGCAACACTATACATATACCTATCCACATTCTCCTGCATCTAATGGATGTACCTGTCATTCCTGGTAACTGATTCAGCAAGGCTATAAATACAAGCTAGGCACGTGTGTTAATTCCATAGAACGCTATTTAATAAAGATAACCACGTCATGTTATTGTCGCGGTGGCACCGGATAAGCGCTGCGACCGGCCGATTGTCTCGCGACTATCGTAAATAACTCGCGCTGTGTCCGGTGTCGACCACGAATACAGAGTTGCCGGCGACGGCTGGCGAATCCTGGCGTCGCCGCCAAGCCCTCCGCGTCCCCTAACACGGACCACTCCGCCTGCCGTCCTTTCTAACGTTACAAGCGAACAAACGTCGCGTCTTGCGATCGACATGCGCTCGGCGAGAACCCGTGGTTGCGCGTGCTCTCGGTGCGCTCACAGGAAACAGCCTCCGCGCTAGGAATACGGATGAGCGTGACGTGTGCCATGGGGCCACCGACTTATCTAAACTGAACCTAGTGTCCGCCGGTATCTACCGACGTTAAATTATTACTGTCTCTAGGTGTCCATTTACAAAGCGTAAAGTATCCCTATTTATCGACGACGTGCAATTTGAGCAGTATAACGACGATCTCAAGCCAAGGACTGGAATTGGCCGTCGGCTATGAATTCCAGCTGAGGCAGAAACAATGGACATATGATATAAATAGGTGGAATAAATATAAAATGGTAGTGTTTATTTGGTCTATTTACTTGCTGAACGATATGCGAAGGGTGCATAGAGGGCGGGCACTCGGGCAGGGATCGAGCGAGCCCGAAGTATTGCCGAGGTCCGATAGCATCGGTGCGCAGCGCGCTATAAATAGATGAGCAGGCGGACCCTTGAACCAGCCGCGGTCATCACAACGCGCCTCCAAGGGTTACTGCTTAATAACGTTGTATTGTAACAACACTGACGCACAGACAACAGCTCATTAAATACAAGTCACTACATATTTGATAGCTCCGTATTTCAAGAACTGCACGATGTCAGGATAGGAAATTTAGCATTACAACGATAAAGGAATTGACATTGATTTAGTAAAGTTGGTACTGCTCTATGCAGTTTATTATTAAGCCTTTGCAAAATGAAGCCTTTTAAATGATCGAAGCAAAATAACTTAGAGGTAATTAAGTGGTAGCATGCGACATCCCTGGTTGATGCTCCGGTACCGCAACAATCCACCATAAAACACGGCAGACGGGGTGCAGCTTCTCGCTTGTTCGCTTTCATTCGCGCATGCGGACGACGCTTATTTTTTTCCCTGATTAGAGTAAAAGATGCGCAACCGGTCGTGGAGCGAAGGCCGCAGCCAGGGACGGGCGTGAGTCGCGCTGCGACCGCGCCGCCGCGCCGCCTCCGCGCCCGCTAATGATGCGCCTCCACTGAAGCACTCCTAATTGGACGAACAGCCGACCGCTCCTCCAGGAAAAAATATCCACCAACCGTGCGCACAGCACAGAATAATCAGAATTGCAAAACATCTCCACCCTGAATTATTAAATTCCAGCTAAACTAACTAACGTGCAATATACAAATAAAATATCCGTGGAAAATTATAAAATTATGTCCTTACCAGGAATCGTTTTGTTCGTACTTAGTACACACTCTTCGCTTATTTATCACTTATCAAGATATGTGAGGTGTGAATATAAAATGGTTCAGTTCTGGGAACTATAAAGCTTCCGAGTTACATCACAGGGACACTTTAATGACATAATACTGTTTTATAAACACCATTACAGTTACTCGTATTCTTTTCTTGGTGTACCTTGGCGAATGCGATTATGTCAGAGGCACGTACTCTATAAGAATTGCCCTTTAATAACGGTAGAACTATAGTGAACAGCCGTAGATTACAGACGTACTAAGTCTAGCTAGCTGTAAGTAATGATACAATTGACGTTTGTTATTTCTCATTTAGCAGCCGCTGCATTAGTGCCTCTGTGATTCTATAAAGAGGAACGTGAGATATACTACCGAACAGATATTAAAATCAATTTCTTTGTGTCATTGGTATTAATTCGAAACTAGTTTTGCCTAGAGCTTGTCGCCCGATAGATAATTTTTATCTATCACATAGTTAAGCAATGTCTAAGTCTCTCTAGAACAGTTTTCAGAGATACATATCAATCGTAGAAAGCACTCAAGTTAGGTAGGTACTCCTGAACAAAGAGATTTAAGACATTCTAAAAAGGATTAGAAATATCGTGGAAAAAATGTTACCCCATATGAGTCAGGGACGTCTTCAGAGGAAAATGACATAATCGCCACGTAACGGGTTACATTAAATTAAATATTTCTTCTGCATTTTAAATTAAATTTGATATACACCGTGTACACCGTGTTCAGACCATTAAACTGAAAACCTTAACCTGAATATCGAAAAAAAAAGTTTTGTCGAATACTTAGATATAAAATTTTTGTACTGGACAGTTGACATTTTTTTCGTGATTTCTATGGTGGTCCCATGTAGAGAGTTGTTCAGTTTGATGGTCCGAATCAAACCCTGAAAATTTCAGGGTTTGATTCGGACCATCAAATTATTATATTATATTATTATGATTATATTGTGGTTATATTTAATACTAGTATTTGCGGGGGTGCGCGAGCTGCGCGCAGCTCGCGTGTTGTCGTGTTCTTGAGAAGTATTCCTTACCATCATAAAATTTTGAGAATCCATAGGAATCCTTAAAATAATTGGAAAATCCGTTACAACTACCCCTAAATAAGTATGAAAACCCTTAAGAACCCCTAAAACATTATAAAATGAATATAAATAAAAAACCTAATAAAATAAACCCATTAAAAAAACACTACCAACCCTAAAGTTTGCTTGTCGTCACCCTGAGTTACGCTTCACCCACTCAACCTTCGTTACGCTGCGGAGGTCGCCGGCTCGCTTCGCTCGCCACCTCCCCCCTCCGCTCCACTCGGTCTCGCAGGTTCGCTCCACTCAGAACCTACCACCACCGGACAGGTTTCGACGCCTACAATAATATTTGTTCAAACACATAATGGCTATCTCTAACCGTTACGAAGTTATAGCCCTTTTATTTTTAGGGGAGGTTGAGGAGTGAAGGATACCCTCCGTTTACAAATTTAAACGCTCCTCAATAATAATTTATGGTAAAAATTAAAAAGCCGCTACGTGTCCTAGATTCCGAGATACGATGGGGAGAGGGGTGAAGGGGGGGAGAGTGGGGAGTTTTAAAAAATGATTTTGACTAACTCTAGACCCCTTCTTACGAATCTGAAAAAAATCCGCCTTAAGGGGGGTGAAAAGGGGGGCAAGGGGGGCAGCTTTGAAAACTGGTTTTTACTTTTCCGAGCCTCCTCTATACGAATCTGAAAAAAAAAATGTTCCAAGTCTCTCAATTTCTGAGATCCGCCTAAAGGGGGTGAAAAGGGGGGCAAGGGGGGCAACTTTGAAAACTGGTCATTACTTTGCCAAGCTTCCTCTATACGAATCTGAAAAAAAAAAATTCCAAGTCTCTTAACTTCCGAGATCTGCCTTAAGGGGGTGAAAAGGGGGGCAAGGAGGGCAGCTTTGAAAACTGGTTTTTACTTTTCCGAGCCTCCTCTATACGAATCTGAAAAAAAAAACGTTCCAGGTCTCTCAACTTTCAAGATCCGCCTAAAGGGGGGAGAAGGGGGACAAGTGGGTCAACTTTTGAAAACTGGTTTTTACTTTTCCGAGCCTCCTCTATACGAATCCGTAAAAAAAGAAAAATACGGGTCTCTTAGTTTCCGAGATACGATAGGAAGGGGGGGGAAGGGGGGCGAAAAGGGGAGGTTTGGCACTTTTCCCATACTCGCGGGAGTTACTTGTTTACGAATCTGTCAAAATATACCCACCTCCCCATCCACCATCTGGGAGAACAATTATGTCAGTCAGTCAGTGAGTCAGTGAGTGGTAATCGAGCTTTATATAGTATCACTAGTATTTGCGTGGGTGCGCGAGCTGCGCGCAGCTCGCGTGTTGTCGTGTTTTTGAGAAGTATTCCTCACCATCATTGAATTTAGAGAATCCATAGGAATCCTTAAAATAATTGGAAAATCCGTTACAACGGCCTCTAAATCAGTATGAAAACCCTTAAGAACCCCTAAAACATTCTAAAAACCAATTTAAAAAAATATTACCTATAAACCTTACTTAAAAACTCAGTCCCATAAAAAAAACACTACACTAAAGTTTGCTTGTCGTCGCCACTGAGTTACGCTTCACCCACTCAACCTTCGTTACGCTATGGAGGTCGCCGGCTCGCTTCGCTCGCCACCTCCCCCTCCGCTCCACTCGGTCTCGCAGGTTCGCTCCACTCAGAACCTACCACCACCGGACAGGTTTCGAAGCCTACTATAATATTTATTCAAGCACCCAATGGCTATCTCTAACCGTTACGAAGTTACAGCCCTTTCAATTTTAGGGGAGGTTGGGGAGGGGAAGATA
The DNA here is from genome assembly GCA_905147715.2 of Xestia xanthographa. Lineage (NCBI taxonomy): Eukaryota > Metazoa > Arthropoda > Insecta > Lepidoptera > Noctuidae > Xestia > Xestia xanthographa. The sequence continues at coordinate 20,923,063 of LR990642.1, read as the reverse complement.
CCCTCCGTATACAATTTTAAACGCTCCTCAATAATAATTTATAGCAAAAATAAAAAAGCCGCTACGTGTCCTAGTTTCCGACATACGACGGGGGGAGGGGTGAAGGGGGGGAGAGTGGGGAGTTTTGAAAAATGATTTTGACTAACGCGTTACCCCTTCATATGAATCTGAAAAAAAAAAATGTTCCAAGTCTTTCAATTTCCGAGATTCACCTAAAGGGGGTGAAAAGGGGGGCAAGGGGGGCAATTTTGAAAACTGGTTTTTACTTTCCCGAGCCTCCTCTATACGAATCTGAAAAAAAAAAGTTCCAAATCCCTTGGTTTCCGAGATACGATAGGGGGGGTGAGAAGGGGGGCGAAAAGGGGAGGTTTGGCACTTTTCCCATACTCGCGAGAGTCACTTGTTTACGAATCTGTCAAAATATACCCACCTCCCCATCCACCATCTGGGAGAACAATTATGTCAGTCAGTCAGTCAGTGGTAATCGAGCTTTATATAGTATAATAATAACCACAATATAATCTTTCTGGTACGCGCTTTATGTAAAAAGAAAAAGAACCTGTATTGGACATCTGAATCCAGCGTAAGTTTTTAACCCCAAGCACAAAAGGAAAAAGTTGATATCTTGGACGGTTGTTTGTACTAGTAGGTATTGCGACTCGTATATCTGTTAACCCGTGCCTTCCGAGCCTCACATACATGTGTAAACCAATCGTGATACTGTTCTTTGATAATGATATAGACTTGTAGAATGCTAAAGTATTTTCGTCTCTTGAGTCTTGGAAGAGACTATAAACATAACTATAATATAATAATTTAACTATATATTACTAATTATTCAAAACGTTTGTTCAAAAATATTTGTATTGAGAAAGTTTTAACCAACATCACATGTTTCGGTTTTTAGGTAATCACCCGGGAAACTATTCTAGTTCGAAACTTCGAAGATTGTATTCCCGATTACCAATCAGACAGCTAGCTTCGTCTCTTAGAACACCTCATTATTTTGTAGTTACGGTGAAAGCCCATATTCAGCACTAGACATGCACGGTCTGAGAAATCTTGAGGCAAATTTAAGCACGCTTTAAGCCTGATCTTAGGGAGTGGTAGCTCCTGTTAAGGAACCAAGTTTTATTCACTTGAAAGTTGAACCTTGCGTCGTGATACTCGTGATCCAGCAGAGGTTTTTACGACGTTTAAATGTATTGCAGTACAGAACCGTTATGTTCATTGTTGACTAGCAGTCAACTAAAATACTAAGACTTGCTATTGAACGAACCGTAAGCTTTTCATCATCATCAACACTCGTATGTAGGTACAGCATTTGTCAGCTAACTGTAAAGAGTCTCTTTCTTTGCGTTATTCTATTTTGCATAAATGTTGTCCAGATCACTCCAGCTAGTTTAATTTGGTACCTCATCCAACGACTCTACGGTCCTTGTGGCGCACTCTCTGTCACTATTCAGCCAGGGACCGAGTCATAAACATAATGACTATATTCCTTACACAAGAAGTCTTAGCCTTTATTATGCGTGGTGCTTTTCCAAGTGAATGAATAGCATAAAATTCTCAAGTACCCGCCAATAACACATTCACTGGAACCGTCGCTTGTCGTCAACGAGAAATGTTTTTTGACAGCATTGCAGTGCGGAGGCGCGTGCTCTCAGCTGCGCGGACGCACCTGACAACATGTCACTACGAATTCCTACGTGGTCACCCATTTCATTTCATTTAATAGCTTGTCATATTAAACTGTCTCCGTCAAGTTTTCTTTGTCTACTACGAGAGCTATAAGAGCCAGAATCGATTATTATTTTATATACCTGGCGTTTATATTTTCCGTGCGTTCGTGTCAGGCATCTAATGAGAATAACCGCTACAATCGAAGCGTTTGTATGAAGTTGTAAAATAAACTGATTCGCCGCGGCCTCATGTCTGTTCGTAAAGTGACGACGCCTGACTCTCGACCCACAGTCGTGTCATTTAAATTCAATGGACATATCCCGGCGCGTTATCGGCGCTAACTTGTCGCTCATGAGATTTCCTGGTTATCTCGTCCTGTAAATTGTCATTTCTTATTGCAGCCATCGATGCGGCTTGACTAATGAAGATTTAAATCGACGGTGGTGTAAACCGAGTCCCGTTTTACATCCTTCTATTTATCATACTAAGGTGAGATAGCGTTACAAGCCAACAGATATATAATTTCCTGAATGAAATTGATATTTCATATACCGCCTTGTGGAAAGGTAGCATCGAAAGCATTTGCGGATGTTAGCCAGGGTTCGATCCCCTAAAAGTGTAGATTTTTTATCAAATAAGGCCTGACATGATCCGTTAGAAAATATTCTTGTTTTACTTAAAGGTCAAGGACATAGCAGTCCACTGATTGAAGTTCTGAAAAAACTATGGTCAGGGATGAACTTCTTTCAACATTTCAGGGTCTTATAGAATACCTGGTTCGTGTCTGGAAGAAGCCGCCATTAGTATACTGCGACTATCACGGGCACTCGCGGAAGAAGAACGTGTTCTTTTACGGCTGCGCAGCCGCGGAGAGCTGGTGTAGCAACGACCGGATAGTTCCAGATGAACCTGTCAAATACCTAGTAAGCTGACATGGATTTATATACCATTTTTTATTTATTTTAATAAATTGCAAGCAAAAGTTCATGGCTAATTTTATTGCTGTATGTTCAGTTACTGTGTAAAGTGTCTTTCCAAAGAATGTAAATATTCTTGTCCAAATTGTACCTACGTTGGTATTTCTACCGGATCAGAAATTATACTCCAAATGGTTCCTACAAAAACTCTAGAGACCCAGACAATTGTAAATCCAAGGATATTGTCGTAGACAAAAGACTTATGAAACGGGTAAGTGACGTAAGTGCGTACAGTAATAAGATTGTTAAATGTTATCAGCTTCCTGATATTATCTATTTGACTTCAAGGACATTCAAGGAAAGTGTCCATCTCGTGCGTGTAGACCTCACAGCCAATTGTCAAATTAACATGAAGTTGTTTGTTGGCTTTATAGGCCTATGTTCACCAGCGCGATAGCTGAACATTGGGTTCGAGATTTGATCCTAAATTCTTGCACAGAGTTGAGGATTTTTTTTGAAGAATTTCTTAGTAGCGGTCTTAGTTATAGATTAGCGTCAAGTTTATACTAGGCTTGCTAGCCTTTAAATGGAACTGAAACAATTGCCGCAATGTGGATATAAGTAGGTATTACATCATCTCTCCCAGGGTTTTTAGGAAATAGCCATAATTTGTGATGTATTTGTGCTCTTCAGATGCTGCCAGCGCTAATGCATCGGCTGTCACCTGCGTTCGCGCTCGGCTCCTGTTCGTTTAGAGTGGAACGGGAACGAGAAAGTACCGCCAGGGTCACCGTGTGGAGGCACCTGGGAGTCACCAGATCTTACACCATGGAAGCATCCTTCTGTGGATTTGATAGGGGTCCTTTCAAGGTTTGTTGGACATAATACTTATTGCTATGTTATTTGACATTGTCGTCGGAAGTTGAGCGCCAGCACAAGAAATCCTATATGGTATACCGACAAATCTTATTTAGTGTTTATTTTCAACTACAGTTCGGCCGCTGAGAGAATGCGTTCCTGACAGGTCGCGAGTTTTAGTATTATTGGTAATGATAGATAACTTATTGCTTAGGTATGTAACTTAACTATTATTACCCCTTTTGCCCTTTTAACAAATAATATTATTAAAAACGATATCATTAAATGAATTATAAATAAATGTTATAATTTCGCGCTAAATTTTTGTACTAACTGACAGACGTCAGGAACGCATTCTCTCAGCGGCCAAACTGTAACGGTCGATTTTCTGGCAAAACTTTAAGCACTCACGTTATTAACGTTTAACTCTATTACTTTCACACGGTCCCAACATAAAACCTAGATTATCCTGAAGTAATATAATTGTGATACGCTGGATATTCTATCACACTTATACTCCAATTAGAAATGACAGATCTTCAGATTAACGATAAGGATACTAAGCTACCCGCCATGTGGGCTAATACATCTAGCGGTGTCCATTCCATACTCGATACCAGATCCCACCTGATAAGGGCTTCAGTCGCTACAAATCTTCTATCTGCTTTATGTGGGAAGACAGCTATTCGTACGTTGTTTTATTAATGAATCATCCTTGCGAGGCTCGGTGTGATTGCGGCGTTTCCTCGCGAATATGCTGATCGTAAATTGTTTTTAATTAAGTCGGTACTAATTTATTGCTGGTCTACCGAATTACTATACTAAACAGGTTAGCGTGAGAACAATCTTGTAATTTGTGGTCCTAGGTTCGATTGGGTTGGGTTATTGGGCAAAGTAAAAAGTGTTATTGGGTTTATCCCAATGATATTCTATTATACAGATATGTTGTGTGCGCGCAATCTTGAAGACTCGAAAACGAGCCAATTGGCCTGTTTTTCCTTTATTCTGTGTCACTGTGTGTATGTCAGCTGGCTCTCCCCCGCGGCACACTTTTTTCGGTGGTTTTGTAGGTGTATAACAATTATCTGTTTATTAGAATATCATTGGTTTATCCATAACGAATTTCTCAGTAGCAGCCATGGAATCTGGATTTGTGTCCGGTTGATGGCAATAGGCTGGCCCCCTATTACATGGGACTTAAACATAACTGGTGAAGTATGTATCTTTATTCGTTTTCATTCGCTACACTTTTGTCCTTGTTTAATTCTTCTTCGTTTGTGGACTGTTTTAGGTCGGTTTGGAATAAGAGTCCCAGCTTGGCATAGTCAAAACTAATTTAGTCACAATTTTTACACGGACACAACGTCTTAATTATCGCAGCGTATTAGGAAGAGAGAATGAAGAATTCAGAGACAATAAAGGTCTTCAACACAGACTAACAATAATAAAATATCATAGACAACTTGTGTTGCTAGCAACAGTCCTGATTTATATTATATAGTGCTTTATTTATGCTAGTATGAAAAATATCTTAGCGTTTCCTTAGATTTTTACTAAACGTTTGTTTATATTTAAACTGATACTTATTAGTATCAAGCTCTCAAATGGCTTTTAAAGGAAATCGGTAGTAAATCTCCTCAATGAATACGTAATCAGGGATACATTACTAACAGGGATACATTACAACTAACCTATATGACTCAATAGCATCAGTCATCATCTATTTGCAAATTCATGACACGAAGTATCAATACTACATGACGTACACTTTTATATGTAATACCGGTCAAAATATTGCTATTTATAATTTTATCGGATGTCTGGTTATCGAGATTGCTTTAGCAGAGACAAGAGGAAAAAGTCTTTAGTTAATATCGTTTTGTATCCTGCTGTATGGGACCATCAGGCTACAAGGTTACACTCACTTTTTGCGCATTATGAAGGTTCTCTCTAAACCTGCGAAAGTTTGTTTCTACAATAGTGTCACGGATTTATTTATTTATCTGGAAGTCACTGGAAAATCTAGACACTTTTGACAGGCAGGTATATTGTGAATGGAAAAACCTCTTATTTCCTATTAAAGAAAATCCTATTTGAAAAATGTAAATTATTCGAATAATCTACATTTTTTTGTTCTTATCCCCAGGGCTTCCACTTAAACACTCATCACCTCCAGAGCGTGGGCAGCGACTTCTGCGAGGCTCTCAACGGCCTCAACGACTCTGCCACCCATGTAGATATACAACTCACCAAAGATATGAACGGGTAAGTCGACAGCTTGACAGCGTCCGTCATTCACCTTACAAAGTAGAACATATCCTCCCATATAAGTAAACTGATGTTGACAAGCAGTTTCCGGTAATTTTACACCAGTAAGGCCTAAACCAACTTATTACGTTATTTATCGATTCCACAGAGTTAACCACAAAAGCTTTCAAGCAAATACTGAATTTGCGGTTCTGATTTTGATAACCACATAAATTGTTATAGCTTTTCCTCGAACATTGTCTATCTGCATACTATTTTATAGAAAGAGCATAATTCTAAACATATCCACACATGACATACTGACAAATAACTATTTATTTGACAGAAATATCGTAGAGATCAATTTAATTGGTGCTGAAAAAGGCAGGCAAGTTGCAAACACAAAGGGTACAGTGAAAACTAACACAAAAGTTTGATTCCACAAATAATCTCTCATTTCAGTCATTCGATGTTACTTTCTGCCATTATATCATATTCGGACGTCACGCGGTTTTAACCGCGTAGTTTCCGTTCCCGAAGTACGGGGATAAAATATAGCCTATGTTACTCATGGGTGAATGTAGCTTTCTAATGGTGAAAGAATTTTTGAAATCGGCGCAGTGGTTTTTGAGTTTATTCATTACAAACACAAAAATACAAATATTTCCTCTTTATAATTTTATTGTAGGTAATCTACACTGTTTTAAAATTAACGATCTTTCTGTTATGATAACATGCTCCATCAAAAAAAAAACTGCAAATGATTTGCTAGTTACAATTTTAATTATTTCAATAATCGTTCAGTTGCAATTCTTTTAGAATAGTTAAGAAAGAAAGGATTTACTTAGTTCTCTTCATGTTCAGAATGCCATCGATATTATTACCTATCAAGTATATCCCAACTTATTGCATGAACGCATTATTTAAGCTTGTTTACACAAGCTCAAGGTACGAGAACAAGATACACAAACTTGTATACGCGAAGCGATAATAATCACATACGAGTTTCGCAACTATCTACCTGCTTTAAGTTAGTCATACATAAGTATCCCTTACGAACTAAATAAAGAATATATACGAAATTATGGTCTGTGTGCTAAAAAGGGATAGGGTTAACTATGGCTAATGTCCATTATCATGCTCAGGTTTAACACACTAATTTGGGACCGATCTGTCCGATTCATCTTTCGAGGTTTTTTTTTTGAACAGCAAATTCTGACCAAATTCATTCTTTGAATTTCGAAATGTCTTCGATTATAACCGCACGCAGTTCCATTTTTGAAGACGGCAAACTTGAATCCTAATAATGCTTGAAAATCTTTTTGTAATATCGTATCTTTTTGGGCATGTATTCGTTACAGTTAATGTTTTATTTTTGTGTACAGTGAGATTGAAGTGGACAGCGAGGGTGGCTCCGGTTCAGACAGCGTTTTGAAGACAGACTCTGATGAAGACTTCGACTAAATTCGATTTTATATAATAACCTTAGGCTAAGCGCTTGCTAAGAAAATAATAAAACCAGGTGCGGTCTGTGTCACGAGCTAGTGTTCAATTAACGTTAGTTTAGTCGCCGATGTCCGGTCTCAGTGTTGTGACGTCAGCAGATCTACTTGTGTGTCTAAAAAGAGTAATAGTTACAAAATTACGAGTACATAAACAAATCAATGGTTTACCAAACGTGTTTTTTTTTGTTCTTTTGTGTAGTCACGATATTTCCGGAACGAGTAGGGGGTAGCTATTTTTGAAGTTCACCTACTTTGTAATGAATTTACATGATATCCGGTTTGCGATGTAACTGTTGCCCTAAGTTGTATTATGTGCAAAATTCGTCGGTGTTTTACAAGGCCGTGATCACATGGATTGTTGTTTGGTTTGATTTAAGTTAAATTTTAAGCGGCTTGTGATCTCAATTACAAATAAATTATGAAATCACTTTATGAATTTGTTTGTTTTTACTCTTTTTTTACTCTTTACTTCTTTTCGTCCATCTAAAGGGCCGCCTCCACGAGCGAGAGAATCGCGGCGATATTTTCGTTTAGAAATACGTTGAATCGCCGCGATTCGCTCGCTCGTGGAGCAGGTGCGGATACAGGATTTCGTTTAAGGGGGGGCAATTTTTAGAAAATTCATTAAAAAAAAATTGATAAACTTTTGATAATAAATGGGCGTTACTTTACAGAAATCCATGATATGCAAGATACAAAGGGGCCTCCAGCTTTTGCGCCCGGGGGGGGAGCGTAGCGAGATATTCTTACGACACCTTGCCTTGGACAGGTTAGAATTTTAAAAATAGTTTCGAACATTCGTATAGGAGTTACTTGGTCGAATTATAGACAAATTCAAGAGAAAGTAGTCTGGAGAGCGAGCGAAGCGAGCTCGAAAATTTTAACACTTTTCTTACTGACCTACTGGAGTTACCTAGACCTCTTATAGACAAAGTCAACACTCATGAAACCCTAGGCTTTAAGAGCGAGCGTAGCGAGCTCGAAATTTTTTACAACATTGTCTCAGATAATCTATACTAATATTATAAAGCTGAATTTGTTTGAACGCGCTAATCTCAGGGACTACTGGTTGGAATTGGAAAATTCTTTTAGTGTTGGATAGTGCATTTCTTGAGGAAGGCTATAGGCTATATAACATTACGCTACGACCAACAGGTGCTGAGCAGCGAGGGTGAAACCGCGGGGAACAGCTATAAGCTATATTATGTGAAGTTGCGCGGGTCAGCTATTATGCTATAATTGCATATATATATAAGGCCTCGGGGCAAGGTGCTCCTAATTTATTTCAGGCTTTGTCTATTGTATAGATCGATCATGCAAAAATCCAATAGGGGTGCCAATCCACAGGTAGAAAAAAGGAGCCTTTTTAGGGTTCCGTACCCAAAGGGTAAAAACGGAACCCTATTACTAAGACTTCGCTGTCTGTCCGTCTGTCTGTCCGTCTGTCTGTCACCAGGCTGTATCTCATGAACCGTGACAGCTAGACAGTTGAAATTTTCACAGATGATGTATTTCTGTTGCCGCTATAACAACAAATACTAAAAACAGAATAAAATTAATATTTAAGGGGGGCTCCCATACAACAAACGTGATTTTTTTTTACGATTTGTCTAATTTTGTATAGATAAGGTACGGAACCCTTCGTGCGCGAGTCCAACTCGCACTTGGCCGGTTTTTGTTAATTGTTTTTTCGCAGGGTTAAACAATATCTTAATTTAAGTGATTCCATTTTTAAGTATAACACGTAACAATTTATTACGTATAATACCATTCTATGGCATCAGGCAGGAAAAGCTATAACTTTTAAAAATCCTGAGCCTCCAGGAGCAACTGCCACCTCCTGGCGACGCCCATGACCAGATATACAACTAGAATTTAGTTTCGATTCTTTAAGTATAACACGTAACAATTTATTACGTATAATACCATTCTATGGCATCAGGCAGGAAAAGCTATAACTTTTAAAAATCCTGAGCCTCCAGGAGCAACTGCCACCTCCTGGCGACGCCCATGACCAGATATACAACTAGAATTTAGTTTCGATTCCGTCAAAGCTTGGCTAGTGACGTATTTGGTCCGGTTCAGGGGGGTTATGGTTATGGGTTCAATTCAATGATATATAAACTATAGATACGTTGTCCGCACTCTAAAATGACAACATGAAATGAAGCCAATTGGCCACATCGCGCTTAGTTACGCACCAACATGTCGCGCGACGCTACGTTTGTTTATAATTTAATAAATCCTGTGACGTGACTGAAGATGTATATTTATCTCCCTCTCGCAACAGGCATCCCGCCGTTCGGTGTCATATTTTCTTTCTCTTTCTTCACGCTTATAAGTAGTTCTAGTATTTTCGCCGTTTTTAAGCGCCGCGATGTTGGTTCATGACGTGTCTATATATAATACGTCATTGGTTCAATTGCACCCACTGCCGGCCTCTTAGGGGTTTGTGTAAAAAACAAAGAAAACCATAGATTAAAAATTCCAAAACTATATTGTCATCATTAACAATAAATTACAATATATACTATAATTAAATAAATAATTTGCACTTCTTCGCATTAATACTTTCATTCACGGTACTGGTTGGGTTACCAGTAAAATTAATGAAAATGTTACAATATTAAAGATATAAATCGAGTAATTCTACATAAATTGATACAATAATAATATGTCGTCTGATTGCTAATGTGATAATAATAGTTTATAAAAATTAACAAATAATAAATTCTGGTTAGACAAGACTTCGGTTACAACATTTATAAATATTAACAAAATACTGATATAAAACGATGTTATAAAAATTATCATAGTATCGTAAAATAAATGTAGTGCACGAAGCTTTAGTTTTGTTCTAGGATCACACATACTTTCTTAACCTAACCTAAGGTAAATTAACAAAAAATTGCAATATTGTCATTGATCAAATTATAATTATTTCGTTAAATGATGATGCCATCAGCCTGCGATGAGTTAGTTTATATAACGTCCGCTTGGCAGCGTTATAACTGGAAGGGATGAGAGGAGACTTCGGGGGTTTTACCATGACTTATAACTTCAGAATATTATGTAGCAGTTCTGCTCAGCACCTGCGCCAAAAATAGCGACCAAAACTGTCACCCTCTTTCTAAAGGCGCCTCGAATGGGTATGGACGTGTGACTGACACTGGCTTGGCCACCATCAGGGATTTTAATTTTGATAACACAAAAAATTAGTCGCTAATTAGTCGAAATTTGTCGCCAGGTCACAGATTTATTCGGGTCTTAGTTTAGAAGACATAATGAGTTTAATTAGTAAGATATAGTCCAAGAGCTAGATCGAAAGAATTCAGAGAGTTCAGTCGATCTAGCTCTTGAGTTATACCTGACTAAATGAACTCATTATATCTTCTAAACTAAGACCCGATTAAATCTGTGACTTGGCGCCAAATTTCGACCAATTGGCGACAAAATATGGGAGAAAACAGATCTTCGCTAGGTGCCCTAGTTTTTGAGATATAAATGTGGCCAATCTGGGGAGAGTCTCTCCAGATCGGCCACCTATAAACCCTTATATCTTTTGAACCAGTGACCGACAAATTCTGATATTTGGCGACAAATTTCGACTAATTAGCGACATTTTTTTGTGTTATCAAAATTAAAATCCCTGATGGTGGCCAACCCAGTGTCAGTCACACGCGGCTTGGCCAAGACAGTGTCAGTCACATGGTATGGACGCGTCACATACGAGAACATGTCCGAAGTGTTGTTTTTCAGTAGCGCCTAAATAGACTGAAATATATATTTCATGATAAAACCCCAGAGTTTAAGCGAGTAAATAGGATAAAAAAATATCTCCATAAAAGGGAATCTGTTTTTGGCTCAATCTTTTTCTATAATTTCTAGTGAGAATTAATGTATTTCGGACTCGAAAGGCAATCTTTTTCCATCCTAAATAAAATTGAACGAACACTAAGAGACCTCGAGCACTACAGTACGCCCACGACTTTTGGCCGCCAAAGCTTCTACCAGGAAGAAAGTTTGGTCGCTCAACCGGGCGTGCGAACAGTTTTGTTCTTGTTATACGACAAATCGTGGTCGTGGCCGCGTTGTGCAATAGGTCGCTTAATGTTGTAAGAGCGTGAACTATCCGATCGTTACCAAAACAAAATAAAAATAAAAAATATATAAACAAAAATAAAAAAATAAAAAGTAGTAAAATACAAATTTTTAAATAGGATGGATAACGATCGGGTGTCCGTCCTGATAGGCATAGTGGAGAAACGTCCTCTAGGTGTGCATAGGCTAACGAAGGCAACACTATGGGACGCGACTAAAACGAATGCTTGCGACAAAAATAAAGGTGTCCCGGACACATCCGACATTCATCAAATACCCTCTGGCCTCACACAGTAAGTGAGCGCTAGAATGAGTCCAGCTGTAGCAGTTTTTCAGGTTTAATAATGATAATGATGTTTGTATGCTCTAAATTCTAAAGGGTACCTCTTGTAGCTAATGTTAGCCGCTCAAGAAAATTACAAATGCAAAATTGAACATAGTTTTTGAAAAAATCCTTTCATACTCACGGTTTATTGTTACAATATAACAGCTAAGTTAACCAGGTGGTTACAATTCGTGCTTTCAAACTTAATCTAAATTAATTAACATATATATGAGCAAAATTAGTACTCAAAAAATGTCTTTTTTATACAAAGAGACATAATTGATTAGAAAATAATTGTAAGGAGTCTACTTAGGTCACATTACATGTTCTTATATTAGAGAATGGTCCTTATATATTTTTATTTATAAGTAAAACCCAATAACATCAGGCTTTCACGCTTTTGGGCAGGGTTATTCACACATAATTATACAAAAATCATATGTAATTTCAATTGACATAGAATTAACTAAAGATGGAAGGGATAGTTCGGCCGGCGACCAATCACGTTGGCGTAAACACAGTTACACAAGAATATTATTTACAAAAGATACACATGGTCTCGCCATTCGTAAACCTATATAATCGTTTGTTCACTAAAACCGTTGGGACGTGGAACACATTGTTTTCCCCTGAACACTTAGGTGTCAATCTTCGGAACCCCGACTACGTTGACGGAAGGCACCGGTATACACAGCAAGGGTTAAATTCACTATTTACATTAGTATGTAAAAAGATACTAGAGTTTTTATTAATTCGTTCATTGTTGGACGCACAAGGCTGCACGTACACATACGCAAAAGTACGCCCGCGTACGTTAGCACGTTATTATTTGCGTACACGGGCGTTGTCACGGTTTTAATGTAAGCGTTTAGTATCGCAGAAAAAAATATTTGTGATGTTTTTTTAGTATTCAGTTAGCTAACTAAGGAGAGCTAAGTATGTGTTCGTGCACCGATCAGCGAATATAAGAAGACGAGTATTCGTACAGCACCTGCGGTCTCATTCCACGGTTAGCTTAGTCTGTCCCGGGCGCTGTCAGTGCGCGGGCGCAGGCGGCGCGGGCGGCGCGGCGCGCGCGCGGGGCGGCTGGCGGCGCTGGCGCGCCAGGAACGAGTGTCCGGCCGACAGCAGCGTGAAGCGCGTGTCCACGGCGTCGCGGTGGCAGCGCGCGCCCAGCGTGTACCACGCCGACGTCAGCAGGCGCTGCTCGGTTGCGCCCGCGCGTCCGCTGTCCTCTCCGCCCCCGCTCCATCTACACGATTGTCAAATTTTAGAACATCTTCTTCTTCTTCATCTAAATTGAGTCAGCCCAGAACTGAGATACTAGTTTGGCGCTTTCGGTAGCGTCCATCAGTTCCTGAACAAAACAACAGGACACGCCAGGACACGATAATAAGTGCCCCATCGTTTGTGGAACAGCACCACATTTACACTCCAGGGAAGAGTCATTAGTGAATCTCCACCTGAGCAGGTTTTCCTTGCTGGGGCCAACCTGGGTCCGGAGTCTATTTAAAGACTTCCAGGTTAGCCATGGCAACTCATGTCCAGGTGGGAGATTTTCAGCAGGTGCAACGAATGGGATTGGTCAGGATGCACTACTTCGCCACAGCTTTGGTCTTGCCGTGGAGCGCTCGCCAAAGAGGGTTGACATACTTCAGAAAGCTGTTTCGGCTTTTCAGCTTTTGCGACACGAGGGTATTCAGCATAGCTATTCACAACCCTTCGATTCGATTTTCGATTCGGAAAGTCGTATGTCTATCTCGCTCAATTTCGTAATGTCAAAAAAAGATAGATATACGACTTTCCGAATCGAATCGAAGCGTTCTGAATAAGGGGCCTGATGTAAAGAGTGTCGTGTATCTGAAACCATTTTGGCTCTTTCGCTAGAGCTTGCCACTGTTCTGCGAACTTTTGGTGGCGCTATTCCTGCCAGTGAGTACAGCATCTGTACCCGGGTCGGTTTAAGGCAACCAGTGATGATCCCGGCACGTTTCATTCAGAGCTGTATCCACTAACTTTGCATGGGCTGAACGGCTCCATACGGAGCACGTAAATTCGCCAGCTGAAAAAGATAGCGCCAGCGCAGTAGTCCGTAAGACAAGAGGCGAAGCACCCCACTTAGAAGAGACCATATTAAGTCTTTTTTTATTTTGAGCATCTGACAAGCGGACCTCGACCTCCCCAAAGGTGGTGGCTTAGGAAGTGAGGGCAAGGTCGTCTGCATAGAGGAAGTGGGACGTGTTCGGACTTGATGGTTGGTAGTTGGTGTATATATTAAGTAGAAGCGGTGCCAGGACACTACCTTGGGGCATGCAATTCTTTTGTACCCTCCAGCGACTTTTGTCTGAGAGAAGGTGGACCTGGAAACGGCGGTTGTGGAGAAGTTCCCGGAGTATTCCAACAAACCTCTGATCGCTAATCAAGGTCTCTACCTTCCACAACAACCGTTTGAGGTTGACTGTGTCGTAGGCAGCTGAAAGGTCCACGAACACAGCACCTGTGACCATTCCTTCCTCGAACATATCTTCAAAGTGTTGAACGAATTTAAGGGTCTGGTTACTGCAAGACTTGACGGGTCTGAAACCAGCTTGCTCTGGGATTAATTTCAGGTCAATAACGCTTGTAAGACGGTTCAGCAGCAGTCTCTTGAAAAGCTTGTATGTATGGCGCAGTAGAGATTGGACGGAAGTTTTGTTGGGTCGTCTGCGTTTTACCTGGCTTGGGTATTGCTATGACCTTAGACTTTCTCCAGAGACGGGGTTCTGAAGCCGATTCCAGACAGTTGTTGAATAAATGCAGCAACCACGACACAGCAACTGGGCCAAGATGTTTTATCTGCTCAACCGAGATGTCGTCCATTCCGGAGGCTTTACCGCACTTAAGGTCCCTAATCGCTACGACGATATCAGTTAGGTTGAACAGTTTACTAATATCGTCGCAAGCGCCATTGAGGTTTTGTGACTTCGGAACCTTGCTGCGGTCCCGAAGTCACAAAACCTCGACGACTTGTTGGTTTGCCATTTACAAGCAGTTGGTGAGCTACCTGGTTGGCGGTAACTTGGCTTGATGGTGTGGGATGAGGGGACTCACTAGTCAGCTTTCTAATAGTACTCCAAGCTTTTTTACTATTATGAGTCATATCAATACTGGATACAGTGTTGATCCACCTCTCCTGCCTGTTTTCACCTCATTTTGAAAGCAGCATTTTTCCAGCTAGCGAGCTTTCCTTCGAGAAAGGGTCAGTCTCATACAATGACTCATATCGGCTCAGTAGTTCACGAGAGTCTGTCGATTTATACTAGCGTGTTCGCGTGGGGTGAAAGGGCGCGCACGGAGGCTTCTCTCACGGCTCACGCTTCTGATAAGTTTATCAACGCTCGTACGACTCACGCGTAAAACAAAACGTGCAAGTATACGCGTGTAACGCGCCGAAAATACGCAAATCTTAAACCGATACGCGGTCTACACTCTAGATCTGTTTACCCCATCGGCCATCGATCTCTCAACTGACATGACCGGCACATCGCCACTTCAGCTTGCTTACTAGCCTCAGAGATAACTTCAGTTGTTTTACAGGTGTCAGGGCATGCGGCGCAAGATAGAAGAAGGGACATTGTCTGTGGAGACACGCCGCATACACATTTGAGATCATGCACATGCATTGACACCTGCACACTTGACGACCTTATAACTGCATCACCGAGCGGAGTTCGCATAGCTGAATTTTGGGCCAAACATATTTAATGAATATTTGCCATCGACACGCTAAGAAGTTGTTTTACAGATTACTTAATTTCATTATCGATTCTATCCTTCAAAGACCGCGCATAACATAACGAGCTGTACGACCTCGAATTTGTACGTCATCCCGACTGTCATTGTCCACGTACGCACCGTATGTCATAACAAGTAGAACGCATTAGGTCTTCACCTAAGTCTTCAAGCATTGAGGCATTGGACGCAACTATGATGTTTTCTCAAACATCCCACCGAACTTTCGCGCCGTGGAAACAATACAGTAGCTCAAAATGGCGCGGCTTGGCGTTTAGCATAACTTTAAACGAAGTAGCACGAAACGTATGATAGAAATAAAGATAAACTCACTCGTTTCTATTACTAGGTGCTGGCGCGATCTCGGGTCGCGATGGTCCAGCCACGGTACCCGCTGCACGGGAGTAGCCCAGCGTTATATCTGACAGGGATGGTTGAGCTGCAAATAAAAAAATAAAACTATTAAATATACGCTCCCCTGTAAACCATGTGTTAAGAGGGTCCTTCCCGGCCCGTCTATCGTCAACGCGAGCATGGTCAAAAAGCTTGTTGTTTCATCCAGACCCACAGCGGTGGTCAACTCCCCTGGTCTTACCTAGCCCCGAAAACGCACTACTCGTCACCCGCGCACTTCATATCGCCTAACGCGAACACTGAACGAAAAATAGTGTTCGAAAATGTAAAAAACTTGTTCCAGGAAATACGTGTGTTTGAATAACTCTTAGAAGTTTGTGAAATAAATATTTGACATTTAGAATCTCCACGACATTTGCACGGCTTCTATCAGGATATTTTCTCTACTTTAACAATTATGAGTACGTTATAAACGGCCAAAGTTGAGGAAAAATTTGTGCAAAACAGCAATTTTTGGAGGCTTATACTGAATTTGTTTCTACAATTTTTTATTTTTGGCTTCGATAGAAGCCTAGATATAGTTCACAAGATACCTATCAGTGCAAAAAAATAAAGATATACGGATATATATGTGTAACAACGGCATAATCACGCACGAGCGTTTGTCAAAATTCTCGCGAAAAGTATGGCGGGTTGGCCGCTCTTAAGCTTTGCACGTACGGACCGTCGATATAGTCCTTTACACTTAGAACAATGTAGCTTTCCATTTGTGAAAATGGGATCTGTTGTTCCGAAGATTACCCCCTACATCTAAACATACAAAATTGAACTTATAATATTAGTATAGATGATATTTATATGGAACGTACCAGAAGCTCTAGGGTCAAGCGACTTGATGACGTCCTTGGCCTTTTCCAGACACTTTTTGTACTTGTCCTCAGTGGCGAGTAGTTCTGCGTCCCGCGCCGCGATCGCTTCCTGCAGCTTAGTGGCGCGTCGTCGTTCTTCCGCCAAGGCCGCTTGTAACTCTTCCACTTGCAATGCTAGATAGATAAAAGTAAGTTCAATGAATATTGTAAATACAAGAAGTTGTTACGATAGCATAGCCAGCACCAACTAAGGGCTATATATCCCTCAAATGGCTTAGCATGGCCCTCCGTTACGCCTATAATACTGCAGCATTAATTTTGAAATAAATATATGGTAAAGTTGAGGATTAATGCTAATTCCTATGTGTGACGAAAACACGATTCCATTATCTTTTCTCGATAGAAAATAATTCCAAAGTTACCTCCAAATCGAACAATAAACCGCTGGTATTCAAAAAGTACTTCAAATTAGATCAAGAAACTTTGCATACTAACTAACTATAAAGCAGGTCTTGTGTGTTTTATTTTTTTTAGTCCAATCAATAGATTTTTTGTAAATCGCAAATAAACACTCATTTCGCACTATTCGGCCGTAGTGACTGACGTAACAACCGCTTTGTAGTGCAAGCTGATTAGAACTTTGTTCTAACAGTATTTCAAACGAAGTTTGAACTACCACAAATAGAGTTGCTAATTTTAGGGTTAGAAGGGCCTTAAAGGAAGAAGTATTTTATTGTGGAATTTTGTAGAGAAGGTTCTAGTCTAAATATTAGCCACATTTTGCTCGCGGAGAATGTGTGTGACCGAGAAGACAATTACGAGGACATCGCGAAACCAAGTTATGGCACCCTTCGCATCTAGCAGCGCAACGCTAACGCCGCGTCCTCGTAACACTAGCACATGAGTAAGAAAACGGAACAGAGTATAAGCTTCATACAACCGCGCGAATAGGTTGCACTACTACAAGCACGCGGGGCATGTGTGCGTTACCACTGGCCGCTTGTCGCGTACGCGGCGAGACTGGAAAAAACCGGTTTACGCTGTCACAGCCAGTTGAGAATCTCAGGGTTGTCAGGGCAACACACGTTGTTTGTTTTATGACAAGTTTGAATATTTTAATATAAAAACGTGTTATTTATTAATAATGGTTGTTTATTGTACTGTGTGTATGAATAATACTAGAAAAAATATAAATATATCATACTTTAACTATCCCAAGGAGTACAATAGGTATGTAAATATTTGATTATTACTTTTTCAAGTAAGGATCTTTATTTTACTGTATGATTCTTTTTTTATAAGAAGAGGGAACTACACGGTGTGTTTTATTATTATTACAAGCTTTTACTAAACATTTGTAGGTATGTGGGCAGGTTGGTATTTAATAGGTATTAGGTATGTGTGTTACGTTCAAATATTGAAAGTAAGATTTGAACATTTGAACTAATCCGATGTCTGATTGAGCTGAAAGGAAACGAAACAATTTTGTATGGGACTCCGACCATAACCTGTACCTTATAGGAAAGGTGGGAAACTAACCCCTGAATATAATAAATAGTATATTTTGATACAAGTGGAGAAAGTTTGTTATTGCATTCGAGGCGGAATTATAACACCGGAGCCGGAGGCGAGGGTGTTTTTGAGCCGAGAACTGCAATAACAAATGTCCACGTGTATCAAACGACGTTTTTCAATACACTTTTGAAGAAATAAAATAAAATAACGAAAAATATTTTTGTCACGAACTAAGAAACTATGATTAATTTTCTTTTTTTTTTCGCGCATTGCTTTCACCAGGTTGAAGGAGAAGCAAAGGTATGAAGACGTTAAACAGCCTAATATAAAAAAAAAATGATTTATTTTATATTTTTGAATTCAGAACACAAATAAATGTTAATTTGTGTTTAAAAGTAATTATTAGTTTTTAATAATCATGTTTATCTATGATATTCTATTTATAAACACAATTTGAATATTCAAAAAATATTTATGCCGTAAAGACACGTAATGCTTTGCCGAAATAAAAAAAAAAACATTCACACCTAAGACTATAGGCATTAAACTAATTTGGACTAAGTATGGGTATAGTTATCTGTGGCACTTTTCATTTCATTTCATTGCGGGAAAATGGAAAAAACGCACGCGTATGAAATACATTGCATGTTGTACCTAATCGTAGTGCGTTATGGACCAGTTTTTGAGGAAGTGTATAGAAAAGTAATATTTTTTCCTTATTTATAGTATTTTATGCACACAAAAAAAAAATGTTTGACGTTTATCGTGACAGATAAGACAGGTTGTAGATATGACGTTTACCTAATCTAGAAATTGTCACGTTGTGACATTTTAAGTTCACCTTATCGTCACCAGGAATGGGGGGTTAGTATCATTTCGTCTAAAAAAGCAGCTGGTCTAATTAGCAAGTGGTCTAAAAAGTAGCTGGTCTAAGTACAAACTGGTCTAAAGTGAAAATCGTCTAATTAGCAAGCGGTCTAAAAAGCAGCTGGTCTAAGTACAAATTGGTCTAAAGCACAATAGGTCTAATTAGCAAGCAGTCTAAAAAGCAGCTGGTCTAAGTACAAACTGGTCTAAAGCAAGAACGGTCTAATTAGCAAGCGGTCTTCAAGTTTTTATCAAAAAAAATATTTTTGAGACAATTTTTATTATGGACCGATTGCCGATTGTACAAGTGGAGATGGCCACTTAAGAGCCTGTATTTGCTGTTTTGGTGATATTGGGCGATCTAGATCTCGGTATCTATAAGACCTAAGAGTTCGCTATTTGGACACCATTAAACTTGGACTTATAATCATTAAATCTGTTGAAGCGAAAACACGATTGGATAAAAAAATCACGATAGAAAAAAAAGACAAAAAAAACTCGTTTTGCACTTATTTTGTGTTGGATCTCTGAAACCCTACGGAAGTTAATGATGATTTTTAGCCTAATAGATAGGTAACAATATTATCTAACATCGTGTTGACTTAATTTTTTATTTAGACGAAAATTTGATTTTATAAAGAATAAAAACCACTCATTTCGCACTATTCGGCCGCAGTGACTGACGTAACAACCGCTTTGTAGTGCAAGCTGATTAGAACGTTATTTTAACAGTATTACAGACGAAGTTTGAACCACCACAAATAGAGTTGCTAATCTGAGGTAGTTTAAGCTCTTAAGGGGTTCCTTCTATCAGGCAGAATCTTGATGCTCCGAAATTTATTTGGATTTATAAATCATTTATTTGGATATAACACACTTGGCATAATCTTCTTTAAACGAATATTTTTAAGGAATAAAAATTACTTAATATAGTTATTGTTTCGCCGAATGTTTGTATGTCCGAATTTACAATGGCATACTTTTAAGATGGCAGAAAATTATTTCGCCTATTTACCTTTGGCAATGTTCAAATTCCGCATAATTTTGTTTAGAATAACGTTTATTTAGAGCGACGATTATTTGGTACAATTTCACTTGGCATACTATGAAGATGGCAGAATTTAGTTTGGAATAATTTTATTAAGCATTAATGCCATTTCTATAAAATTGCATTTTTAACCTTAAATTAGAATAAAAATATTGTCATAAAAAGTCAATATGTTGTGCTACAAAAGTTAGGGACAGAAACGAATGGCTCCAAAACCGACTCCACGTAATCTTGTCTGCCCTACCCCTAGAGGGACCGCCGGAGCCCCGCAGCGCCGAAACCATGACAAAAACCATGCCTGCTGCATGTTGCATGCTGCATGCTGGCTGCATGCATGGTGTATAAATAATATAATGTATGATAAATGAGTGTCTGCCAAACGATTTTCTGCGAAATGAAGTTTATGCTATCCACTGTTATCCAAAATAATATTATGACATAAAAGTTCTGCTATAAAGGGTAGACCCCCACTTTAGATTTTAAATACCATGTTTGATTCATGAAGACTTCATTCCACTACACATGATGTTTTCCTGCCTTTGTGCTAAATTATTATTGTGTGAAAATTGTGAAATGGTTAAAATACACAAAAAAAAAAAAAATGTGAAATGGTAATAACATTATGGATCTTGGACCAAGTAGTGAAGGTTTGATTTCACCATTTGACTGTTTGAAAAAAGTAACAGAAGTTAAAAAGAATTTAAAAATATACAAACGATAGTTTTACATTATGTGTAAAATAAAAAGGCCGGACCTATTTGGAGCAAGAAAACTTTTTATTTAATAAGGAGCATTTTTAATTTAAAAGGAACATTTTTAGTTTGATAAAAGGCTTAGTTACAAAATTATTAAGATTGAAGTATAATTTTACTGAGGTAATTTTATTAATTTTGGACGGGATGATATTTAGACAAAAAACGTTTTAGACAAGTTGCATTATTGACGGGTAGCGTTTTAGACCAGTTGCGTTTTAAACGATATGTATTTTTAGGCCAGTTGCGTTTTAGGCGAGAAGCGTTTTAGACCATCTGCCAGTTGCGTTTTAGACCAGTATGTACTTAGACCAGTCTACTTTTTAGACCACTTGCTAATTAGACCAGCTGCTTTTTTAGACGAAATGATACTAACCCGGAATGGGTCTCCACTAGGAACCATCCAGAGCATAATATTTTGTAAAAGTAATATGCTTAAAAAAAAGTCAATAAGTATAAAAACAAACACATAAAATTAAATAAACACAAAATGATTGAAAATGATTCACAAAAAGAAAATCCTTATGCTGGAATCGAACTCGAAGTCACAAGATTGTAACCCAGCGGTCTGTGCCCCGAGACCAGCTGACTTATTGTAAACCGTGTCGAATATGTAGATCTTATGCTGCTTCATACACGCGATTTTCATTTTTTTTGCTACGGCATGCGTCGCGCTCGCCACGCGACTTTTATTATTTTTTTAGTTTACCTGGCGCCTATAGATGTTTCAGATAAAAAAAATGTAAAACGCTGAATAATAGTAACGTAAAGACTTACATTTTCTCTGGCTGTCTTCTATAGCGGACGCTAGTCGTGGATGCGGTGCTTCCAGCGTAGCTTCTAGCTGCATGATCCGCTGGTTCGCCTCGCGGTTCATCGCTCGCTGCTTCTCTAGCCGCGCCACGTAATCCTCTAAGAGAGCCTGAATAAGTGATACTTCTTGTAAATCATGTTGCATTCATTTTACGGATTAGATCGAATGCCTCGTCGCAAGCTCTACTTCTGAATATGAGTTTTGCAATGGTTAGCCCTCGGTCTTTATAGGTAGTGTTTGGGACCCATGTAAAACCTTTTTTTTACACAAATGCGCTTCTCTTTAATTTTATTTTTATTTTAATTTAATTTTTAACAGCAATCTTTGAATTTTTATATCTTCTTTTATTTTTATGTTGTGTTCAATTATATTTTAATGTTAATAACACAAGCATCTCCTTGCTTAAAAGGTGGTCTCCAAATCCTGTTTCTTTAAGCCTTGTGTGATTGAAATAAACATTTTATTTTATTATTTATTTTGGCAACCAAGTTTTTTTTATTTATTTTTTATTATCAATAAAACTATCTGTTTTGTTAACCTACCTAGCTGGTTCGATTGAACAGCTATGACGACACAATATGGCGCAAGGTTATTCCTATTCTTGGTTGAATCGCATTGTATGCCAATTGACAGGTATTGTCAACTACCGTAGGTCACTCTTTTTAGGGTTCCGTACCCAAAGGGTGAAAACAGGACCCTATTACTAAGACTCTACTGTCTGTCTGTCTGTCACAAGGCTGTATCATATGAACCGTGATAGCTAGACCGTTGAAATTTTCACAGATGATGTATTTCTGCTATAACGACAAATAGTTAAAATAAAGATTCCGTACCATCGCAGTAGGAGAGGGCTCCCTTACTACGATGGTACGGAACCCTTCATGCGCGAGTCCGACACGCATTTAGCCGGTTTGTGTTCCTTCTTTTTCTACTAAATGATGTACCCACCTGCACAGAAGCCTGGTCCGCCTGCGCTCCCTGGTTCTGTCGCAGCAGTTTGTTCTCGTGTTCCAGCCGGATCAGCTGCTCCTTCAGATCGTTGGGTATCAGCTCCCGGGACACGTTGCTCTCATTAGCGCCTGCAATGATGAAACTTTATTTATTTTTTATTTATTTTCACACAAAACACTTATACAGGGAACAGAGTGTCATTTAGATAAAATAGCACATACGATACAGACCTTTGGTAATCGATAGGAAAGACTAACTGCGATAACAATTTTGTATCGGCGATGGCAGTATTGGGACTGCAATAGCTATGTCACAGCCAATTCGTATAACATGCCGTATGCCGTATTACATAATGGCGCGCCGGATTGATCGATTCGTCGCCATTATGTAATGCGGCGTCCTCACGTTCAGCCGGATTGTGGTGACAATACGTTCGACAAAGGGGCGTCCAACGTTTAGCCGTATTGTCAGCAAGAAGAAACGACCGAATAAAGTACTGAAAATTCCGAAAATAAGGCGTAGTCGACGTACGTGGGGCTCCTATTCTATCTGCAGGGTTTATAGTTACCTAACCAAACCTAACGTCGAGTGCCCTAAGTACCGAGCTCGCTTTGCTCGCTTGCAAAGCGGCGTATCGAGGATGCGCCCGTTTGTATTTGGGCGGCACGTTTACGCCGCGCCGCTTTGACAAACACGAAGTGCACATTCAATGCGGCGTACTTTATTTCAGCCGAATTGTTATCCGGCTGAACGTGAAGACGCCGCAATACATAACAGTGACGTTTTGCAATCCGGCCCGCCTTTATGTAATACGGCGTGTTCTACGATATGCCTGCGACAGCTATACCAGTCCATCCTAATTATTAGCTTTTATTCAACTTGCCTTGTTGGTTGGGTTCAAATCTTGCAACTGAATTTCAGACCAGTTCCCCCAAACCGATTGAGCTGTAATTTTGCATACACCTTTGGTTCTGGTGACAATACATTTTTATGACTGACAATACTTAATCCTGCAGCCAGGATCGTCTCCTAGCGAGGGAACTCCTCAACGGTAAATAGCATGAATACAAAACTTTGTATACGCGTTCAATTTTGATATATAGAGATGATTTTTAACATGACCTCATCCTGCATCCAGGATCGTCTCCGCAAAAGGGAACTCTTTAACAGTTAACGGCACGAATTACAAAATTCGTAGACGCGTTCATATTTGATAGATAATCGTGATTTCTATTATGACCTCATGCTGCAGTCAGGATCGTCTTCCCACGAGGGAACTCCTTAACAGTTGACGGCACGGATACGATGAGTTCATATTTGATGGATAATCGTGATTTCTATCATGACCTCATGCTGCAGTCAGGATCGTCTTCTCACGAGGGAACTCCTTAACAGTTAACGGCACGGATACGATGAGTTCATATTTGATGGATAATCGTGATTTCTATCATGACCTCATCCTGCAGTCAGGATTGTCTTCTCACAAAGGAACTCCTTAACGGTAAATAGCACGGATACGAAAATTTGTAGACGCGTTCATATTTGATAGATAAATATGAATTCTATCATGACTTGATCCTACAGTCAGGATTGTCTTCTCACGAGGGAACTCCTCAACGGTTATGGTTAATGGTGCGGACACGAATGTTTTATACGAGTTCAATGATTACGACAAAACTAAAAATTTATAATAAAATTTTAATCAAAAAACCTTTTTAAAAATAAGCTTTTATAAAAATGCACTGAAAAGAAGAAATTAAACCTTTTAAAAGCTTGCCGCGCGAATCATCATCAGCCTATTAATGTTCCCACCGCTGGGACACAGGCCTCCTCTCTATGAGAGGGAACGGGCTATAATCTACCACGCGGGCCCAGTGCGGATTGGTAGATGTCACATGTCATCGAATTTTTTGGTTCTAGGACATGCGCGAATACTACTACTACACTACTACAACAGCCCATAACGTCCACTGCTGGACATAAGCCTCTCCCATGATGGGAGGATTTGCCGTAATCTCCACGCTTGGCAGGCGGATTGGAGATCGCAGTGATGAAAGACTAACAGAAAACGCTGCTGCCCATTCTCTGGTCTACGGAGGCGCAAGGTGTTCTGCCTCAGACATTAGTCGCCTTATACGACACCCGTGAGTGTAATGGGTTGGTTCTATTCTACTCTGCCGGATACCACACGGCTAACGGCGGCATGCGCGAATGGTAAAGACAAAAGAAAAACTATAACAACAACAACAACGACGACAAGCTTTTATAACATTTTCGTTTTCATTTACTAAAATATACAAACAAACAGAACAAGTTCAATAAAAGCTCATAATAACTGTGAAAGGTCTGTAATTACCAGCGGTGATGGTGGAGCAGCGCAGCTCGTCCACAGTATCCCGCAGCGTGTCACGCTCGTGCAGCAGCGCGTCACGCTCGCGCTGCACGGACGCCGCGCGACTACTCAGCTTCTTGTTCTCTATCTCCAGCTTATCTGCCTTCGTTATCTCGCCGTCTAGCTTCTCGTTGAGGTCCATAACCTGAAACATACCATTTCATATTCAAAAGCGTCCATGACTGGACAGGTCTACTCGAAGCTGTGTGGTTCTTTCCTCAAAAGACCATCTCAGACACTAATATTCATGGTCGGGGTTCACTCTGCGAGAGACAGTGAACCTTAGTCCACCTAGCGGGCTCAATGACTGGCTGATGTCACATATCTTCTAACTGCTATCTTTTGGGTGCCTTGAGTGTAAGGTCTCCCGTCAGGTCCTAAAAGCTCAAAAACTACGCCACTACTACACACTAAGGGCCTTATCATACTAGCGGATTGCGAGCGCCTTCAGCGGGCGTGCAACGAATACGTTACGAGCGCGGATGCGCCACGAATTCGCTGCACACCGCAGACACAATTTTCAACGCTAGGGTTTGCAGCCTAACGTTGAAAACTGAGTGCACTTTCACGCTGCTATTCGCTGCGCATGCGCTGTTTGTTCGTTGGACGCCCGTTACGTATTCATTGCGCGGCCGCTCCGCTATCAAGACGCTCGCAATCCGCTTGTATGATAAGGCCCTAAGGAAGGGCACCTGTAGGGGGGAGGGGAGTAAAGCAAGGGACAGGCATGTTCAAATCAAGATTAAGATGTTCTCCTCACCTGTTTCTTATAAATATCAAGTTGCGCTCTAATCGCGTTCGCCTTAGCCGCCGCTTGCTCATGTTCAATGGCGCGCTGCACATGTTCTGTGTTGGCTCGCTCAAGCAGCTTGACCTGCCGTCTCAAGTCAACATGTTCTTCCATCCTCTTCTTATATGAAGCCACTGTGGCTTCTAAAGCAGCCGCTTTAGCTGCAGTTTCTCGTAAAGCGTCCAATTCGTCTTTTAATGCTACGTTTTCGGAGGCTGCCATCTGAAATAAAAAAAATGATTTTTTTTTATACTTTTCATGTCTAGATACTCTTATTACTCGCTCTGGACTCATTACACTCGGAATACTAACTAATATAGAGCGTCTAAGTCGATCCTAGACGACGATGGACGAGCAGTCTGTCCAAAATTATAATCTACACCAGCGGTCGGCAACCCGCGGCACGAGGGCCGCGTCGGCCCGCGGGCGTCTTACTTGCGGCCCGTGAATGTTTTGTAAATAAGTTATAATTATCAAAATAAAAATGAACGAACCGCAATCGACCGTGTAGTGTGGATCCAGCCTTAAAGTTACACTAGTCGATATTCTTTCCATAGAAATTTCAGGAGAGAATTACTCCACTGTTTGACACTGTACATCCAAAGTTATACATGATATCGTTTTGTCTCATTATTAATTTTCTCTGTGCGGAAACAAAGAATAGTAAAATAAAAAGTTACGAGCTACCAAAGATTCGTTTTTATTGTTAATTTTAACGCAACTTTGGGCGTAAATTAGTAATAAAAGAAGTGTCAAATTTCCAAAACAAAGTCTGTAAAAGTACTAACAATGCACAATTATCGAAGAATTCAATAAATTTTATTTGTAATTGATTTATGCGGTGGTTTTTATCATAAAACTCGATTTTAAAAAAGGCCTATTTTCGGCCTAATTATCGTGCAGTTCAAAACCACGCTCAAAGCGTGGTTTTTGGCCACGCCCACCAGTGAATTCGAGCCCGCGACTAGTACTACCTTAAGAACGCGCTTTTCATTTTTTCTATGGGATATGACCAATTATACGTAGGTATATTGGGCTTCTAGGGTTAATATCACAAGTGCGGCCCGCCTATAGTTTATTTTGCCATCTTGTGGCCCTTGCCTGCCAAAAGATTGCCGACCGCTGATCTACACAATAGGCTAGTTTCCACCATCAATAAATTGCAAATCTATTCAGTCCGTCAGTTAGAGTATTGGACGATAATTGATACGTATTATTTGTTTTTGTAAATCAATGAATATTGACAAAAACAAAACGCATCAAAACTCGAGAGTGGGGGCTCGTGACGTCACACCGCACTAAAAATTATAACACGGCGAGACGTATTGAGAATTTATTTTGGTTTACGTAACAAAAGAAAAAATACGTGTCAAATATTTTTAATTATTTTTTGATAATCTAACTGACGGACTAATTAGATTTTTCAGAACACAAGCCTATTGTATTATCTTGTTGGTTACTTGACAGGCAGTAGGCAAAAAAAAAACTATTTGGTGAACTAGATCTGTCATAAAATTATTCGTAAGGATAAAAGACAAATTAACATATTAATTTCACCCCTCTCGTATCAGTTATTTTATTCCTCTAACGGTAGGCCTCTTTTCGTTTCTGCGATTCGCTACGGTTTCGCGCGCATTTTTAGCAAATTACATAAAAATTAAATGCATCATTTTAAGGCTCTATTTATGTAACAGCGACGCGTGCCCATTCCATAACGTTATGCTGCATGACCATTAGCATGAATTTAACAATTAATTATGTCATTTAATTAAAGGCTCATTATCAGTGTAGCTCTTTACGGCAGTTAGTTAGCAAGAGGCTAGACTAATGATGCTAATTCGTGCTAGATCTGGTTTGTTTTGAGAACTTGGTTTCGCTGTTTACATAAATACACGCTTTTACCGATAGTGGTAAGCAGAAACCTGCCAGTAGTGTCTGCATCTTTACACTCAACTAGCTTCGTCCTGCGGCATCGCCCGCGTGGAGTTCCGTGTCCCACGAGATCGTACTATCGGGATGAAAATGTCCTGTGTTAATCCAGGTTATAAACTATCTGTGTGCTAAATTTCATCCAAATCCGGTCAGTAGTTTTGTGTGAAAGAGTAACAAACATCCATCCATCCATCCATCCTCACAAACTTTCACAGCTATTAAATTAGAAGGATTATTTAAGAGTACTTCTTCACTTGATAGACTATAATAGATATTATTATTTATTTTTTAGTTAAGTCATAAATAATACAGTTAACGCAAACTAATTAACACGCACTGTTACCCAAAGCACCAAGGTGCAAATTTTCTGCACATAAAATTTACAATACATCTTTATAAAGAATAATATTATAAATAATTCAAGTTTTTATGTTTGTTAGTTAGCATCTTCGGAACAACTGATCCGTTTTTAAAAACTCTCATCAGTAATGTTATTCTATCTACATTATTCCCGAGTGTCATAGGCTCTATTTTCAACTATTGTTAGCTGTATGGGCAGCTCATAATATGTAGTTGAAAATCATGGAAGATGATTCGTAAATTACAGTCTACACTCTACATTTATTTTTTTAATTTGAACTGAAAATGTTAAAAAAAAAACTTTTTGCTCTAAAATACTCCCTTGTCACCCAAATATCTACAATCTGAGTGTAACAAACCTGCAGCTCCTCATTCCTAAGCTTCATCAACGCCAGTTCCCGCTCAAGCGCATCGGCCCTTGCATGCTGATCATCTCGCTGAAGCTCAACCTTGTCCAGTTCATCCTTCAGCACGTCGAGTTGCGCGCGCATGGTGGTGTAGCGTAGCGTGCCGGCGTGGGCGGGGCCCAGGGATGCGCCCGCGTCGTCTAACTCTGCGTCCCCCGACTCCACCGCGGACTCCCGCGCCGCTGTCAATCTACCCACCTCGCTCAGCAATGTCATCTTCTCTTCTTGGAGAATTTTTACCTGAAAATTTTGTGATTCCCTTGTAAATGTTTGTTTGTTTTTGTTTCAAACTATCGAAGCTCAAGTCGGTTTAAATCAACGTAGGTACACTTTGAAGCCTTGCAGACGTATATAATTTGGTCATCGATATTAATATTCGATCGATATAAAAATAAAAGTACTTCTCCCTCACGCATTCGCTTGTAATGGAACAACCCAAATTTACAGAAACACGTGATCGTTACAAATTGTAACGTTATAGGTTGCACACTGTAATGCTCGAACTCGAACTGTTACGTTACAGGCGAATTCTCCCGGAGAGGAAACGCGTTCAGACATTAAATAATATAGTACCTACTAGATTCAAATTATAAATACTGCGATTGTGTCTTCTCGATGTTTGTTTACGATATTGATGGCAGACGTGGTTGATTATAAACTGTCTTCTCTTACGTTTATAAAACACACAAACACTTAGGAAACCTTTACCTAAGAAGCAAAGTGATGAAATAACAAGGGGACCAAAAAATGCGAAGAGTAAATTAATTATTATCTTTCGCAGATCATGTCACGATTTAAGTAAATCCCTAACCAATTATTCATCGTTATAATAACACTCAAATGATGCTTAATAAGTAATTATGGTGTTTGCAAAACATTAAGTAAGCATGTACTATAAATTAATTAATTAATAAAAAAGTTGCGGAAATCACAACAACGTTCTTATTAAAGTTTCACGTTTTAGTAATATTATGTACTTATTATCGTATCACAACTAAACAAACTCAAATGCGTGAAATACAATTACAGTTCCATAACGTTCAAGTGTAAAACGGGCCGTAAACCCACATAATTACGTACGGTAGTTGAATAATAATAAGATAAGTAAACAAACCTGCGTGTCGAGTTCATGGCACCTCTGCGCGAGGGCTTCTCTCATATCCGCATCAGACTGCTCAACCGGCGGTGGCGCCTCCAAGAGCACACTGCCACGATTCACACCCAGAGTTAACGTCTGCAGTTCCTAACACAAAATAATAACATTCTAAACAAACCACTAGTATAGTTTCACAGTACTTTTACTTTCAGCTAAACATAAACACTGCGGGAGCCACCGACCACATTCTGCAACTGACAGACGATAAAGCACTGTCGCATCAATTGTAACCACCACCAACAGTTTCGTGATCCAAGGACATTAAAAATGAGCGTAACTAAAATTGAATTTCTTTGCCGCTTCAAGTAACGAGCATGCAACTTCGAAAAAGTGAAGCAAGAACGTATGCTTACTAAACTCTTGCGACGATGTGCATTACATTGTAAATGCGCTCATATAATAATGTAATAATATAGTTCAATGCATGAAAAAGCGGTCGACAGAACTAAATTACACTTAATACACTTTACATAAGAAAAAGTTGGACTAATTGGTTACGGATGGATAAGATTATAAAGTGTTAGGATTTATTTTATTACCCATAATAAGGGAAATCAGTGATTTTCACCTTTTTGTAACCACATATTGTTATAAATCATCTTACTTATATGGTTTTTTTAATTATTAACGGCTCACTGGGTAATTTTAGAAAGTAAAGATTAATCGATTATTAATTATACTGCCTAGGATACATGCGAATTATAAACCAACATTATTTAGTCTTAGTGTAGTCATTAGGGATTCTTATCCTTGAAATTAATATCATAGAGTTGTGTTAGAAAGAAATAAGTGAAGCATTCAAAAACCACTCACGTGGGAGTAATTGTATTCACAAAATAATTGTTAACGTATAATTAGATTGCAAATGTACTACAAGGCCAATTGTAATGTACATTAACATTATCCTGAATTTTATAGCTGTTCTTAACCACTAAAAACTGAATGAACGATCTAAAGAATAATTTAAGCAATAGCAATACTGACATTTATTTACTTACATATATGGTGAGTTGCCAGACATAAAAAAATATAAATAAAATTATGTGAAAATGAAAGCAGTACATATTTGAAAAAAAAGGAATTTTAAGTGTGGTGGTAGGTTTTTTTATCAGCCACATCCTTTAATTACGATACCGAGACCGATCCTAAATCAATGGCTCTAGAAGCTAGAAATTTTGGGCAAGAGATTTTTTTTTTTAAACGACGGTGTGTGCTTTTTCTTCTATTCTTTAAATATATTTGGCCCAAAATTCCGCTATGCGAAGTCCAGTCGCTGATGCAGTCATAAGATAGTCAAGTGCGCAGGTTTCAGAGCATGCAGCGCAAGATGGAAGATGGGCCACTGTCTGTGGAGACACGCCGCATACACATTTGAGATCGGAGCCGTCCATGAACTGAAGAGGTTGCCTTTGCTACGGTCGACTTGGATTCGGAGTCTATTTAGAGATATCCAAGTCGGCCACGGCAAAGCATGCCCAGGAAGAAGGCTTTCAGACGGCTCGATAAAGCCGTCAGGGGGCTTAAGCAGCTCCCGACAGAGATCACATCTCGCTGTGGAGGCATTACTATTAGCTGCATTAGCTGGGTCAACGCAACCAAGAAAAGCTTTTACTACATTTCAGCTTCTGGGGCACCGGAACGTAACTGTGCATTGGGTGGCGTGAGTCAGCTTGTAGATTCATCCTCTCGGTACGGCTGGCTATGGTCCTACGAACTTTTGGAGCCGCAATCCCAGTTAGTGGATACATCATTCGTACCGGGGTCGGTTTAAGGCAACCACGAATAATCCGGCACCTCCCATTTAGAGCTGTATCCACTAGATTGACGTGGGCAGAACGGTCCCATACTGGGCAAGCATATTCACCAGCGGAGAAGCAGAACGCCAGTCCAATTGTTCGCAGAACTTGAGAAGACGCCCCCCATTCGGTAGATGTAAGGTGGCGCAGAAAGTTATTTCTGGCATGCACCTTCATTTTGATGGTTTGGCAATTATTTTTATATGTAAGCGACCGGTCTAAAGTTATACCGAGGTATTTCGACTTGAAATTCTCTGTCAGGTTGGTCACTTTCCATATTAGACGTTTTATATTTAGTGCCGCATGCTGCTGACAAGTCCACAAATACTGCACCCGTCACTTTCTTAGTTTCAAAGCCGTCCTCGATGTGTTAGGTGTACCTGGCTACAGCAAGATTTTCCAGGCCTGAATGAATCCAGCTTGCTCTGGGATTCATTTTGGATCAACGAGGTTTGTGAGATGAGATAATAGTAGTCTTTCGGAAAGTTTGTAGGTGTGGAAGAGATTAGGACGAAAGTTTTTAGGGTCGTCATGTGGTTTCCCAGGTTTTGGAATAGCAATTTTTGATCTCCTCCAAAGGCAAGGGATGCTTGCTGACTCCGACTCCAAACAGTGGTTGAAAATTTAGAGATACCGCGGCACAGATACAGGACCGAGGTGTTTTATTTGTTCGATTTATTTGTCGTCAGGACGACGTCCGTTAGATGGAATCGGACACACACACAGATTCACTGGAAGAAGTGGTGTTGCTTATTTTGGGAATTCTGTCAAGTTGTTTTGGAGATTTTCTATTTAGGATGAGTTGGTGAGCAACTTGTTTAGCTGACACTGTGCTAGGCGTATGAGGTGGTGGTAGGTTCGCTGGTGAGTTTGCGGATAGTGGTCCACGCTTTTTTGCTATTGTGAGTCATGCACAGCAGTCTTTCCTCCGAGAAAGGGTCAGTATTGTAGAGTTGTTTGTACTTCTGCTAAGAAAGGATTTTTGAAAATTCATCCTCTCACGGTGTTAAACAGGGGAAGAAACTGACGGAAGCCCATAATTTTTGCCGATTAATAGATGTTGATTATGTTCTACAAACATCTAGAAACTTGCTAAAAAAGCTTATTTTACAAAGCTATACTACTGTTAAAATATTAATACAACTTGAAATTTTTAAAGAAACGCTAATCCTTTGCAACACACTAAAGCTGTGTAACTTAAACACGACAGCGGATTATAGTGCCCGCTAAGTTTTCTAATACATAGAAATGGTAACTTACTCAGGTATACAAGTGGACTGCAGTCTCTAAGTAATTATAATAAGTTAGTCAACTGAATACAAATGAGTGATTGCATATCGTACCTGTATGGCCTGCATTATCGATCTCTGACATGACAGCTCCATTTCCATTATCCTTGTGATGTACTCCTCTTTTTTTACACAATTGACTGCACAACCTAGTTCCAAAAGTTTTTGTTTAGATATTGTGTTTCAATAAATCAATTCAATTTTGTCTTGTAAGACAGAAAATGGCAGGGAACCACATGATGTACTACCGCACTTACTGACGGCAGTAGATTCAGAACACCTTTTTTCTATAGGGGTAAACCAAAACGACAGAATGCCAACTTGCTGTGGCTTTATGTAACTATAACCTTTATCACAATTACCTCCTTCTTGAATTATGGTATCTACAGACTATGTTAGAAGTATGTTCTCAAAAAATATATAATCCAAAATTCGAATTCATTAGAAAAAGAAACTATAAGCTTCTATGTATATAATTCTACTCAAAAATTTAATAAAAAAAAACAGTACATTATTCTATTCTTGAAACTAAAAACATGCTTAAAGGATCCATTTTCAGTCAGCATCAAAATAAACTTACTCAAAACAAGTTGCAGCAGTCGCCCCAAGTCTGAGGCATCGGCAGTCTCAGCTATATTTACTACATCTGGCCTTGAAAACTCTTGCAAACTTAAATTTAGAATATCCTGATGATAATCTGTAACAAGCATTGTTTTTTTTTGGTAACAATAGCAGGCAAACATGACGAAAAAAGTTTTTATTGTAGTTGTTTCACAATAGTAGAATTTTAATGTCATGACATCACAATAATGTTTTTATCTCCACAGCTGATTAAATTAAATATTATTCTAAGTAGATAAAACTTTAGGCTTAGAAACGCTTTTTATAACAGATATTCTTGCAGGAAATGTGTTGATTCTATGCATAATTATGCACTTTATTTGAATTATGTTACTTTTATGCTAATGCAGCACTGAAGAAGACATTACATTTTAAAAATGAATAATTTTTCTATAATATTAAAACAATGAATTGGCTGTAGGAAAATGAGAATCTGCCTGTAATTGTACATCAATACATATTGATAGACACTTGTTATTATAGTATCCTTGATTTAAAGTTTAACATACCTACAACACCCTCTAATATTTTTTTCAAGTTGCTAACTTTTAACCTCCAGTTATGTGCAACATCTGTTTTTATTTTTAAATTCCAACCGGGACTAAAATACTCTGGTGCGATTTGTGTAAGAGCCTCGGCAATAGCTACACCATCTGACAGTTCTGAAAAAAAAAAAAAGGTTTTAGTCCACCGCTACTTTAATAATAATACAAAACTTAACAGTTTCATTTTAAATGTCTGGAATCTTTTGTACACATTTATTTCTTTGTAAATTCAATTCATTTTCTTGATAAGGCAGCTTAAAAATACCTGAATGTTTTAAGTAAGTAGATAATATTCATCACTTTGAATGTACTCACTTCACTCGGTGACATTGACTGATAAAATGTCTTTCAAAAATCCAAGGTAGTATTAGTCATGATCACACCCATTATAGCCTTTCTCATAACAAATTGGCTCATTAATACACAAATGTTACTTTTGTATATAACTTCTTATTCCACTAAAGGTTACACTGTGTGTGGGCAGATTTACTATGGCACTGCAAAATATCACTATTCAGCCTACTGATACACGTTTTTCAGAAAGGTGCACTAGACTGCATGGCCATTGTGTACTGTAATCTTTACCTATTCGAGAGTACAATGGCGAAAATGACTGCAAATTAAGCAATACCGCAAACGTAAGAGTGATGTCCCAATGAAATAAAAACAAGAACTATGTGACGAAATTATCCACTTACTGGTCGACTCTTAATAGGGATGTGGGCCGGGATACACCGGAATCACAGCGTCAATTCTGATCCTAAATTACCAAACGCTGGTGTAGGCAGTACAAACAACATTTACCTGATGGATTTCCATGTTTTGCTTTTAGATCTAAAGTCCGCAACCACTTGATCAAATTGTCACACAAAACCGCACCATTTGCCTCCATTCTGGACTAAATAATAACGTCACTCTGTAAACTGACAATACGTTTTATTTCTTGATTGTAAACATTATATTACTAGCAAAATAGGGACTGTTAGAGCCAAAATTAAGTAGAAATAATAAATGTTTTTCGTAATCCGTAACGCGTGACGTCTGCTTGTGCGTTTACGAAGTTAGATATTCTGTCAATGTCACAAACAGATGTCAATAGGGAACGTGCAGGAACTATAGGTGGCAGCACTAATCGACAAAAGAGACACTATGCGGACAGAAAAGGAAACTTATCACTTCTCATCGTGCTTTCAATTTACATAAACAAAATTAGCTCTTCAATGAGAGGTTTTCCTTTTGAGGTTTTAAAAAAAAACTTAGTTTCCAAGAACTCTATAGATGGCGTTGACTAACTATGCCAAAGCCAAAACGCTTGAAAAAAAACACATTGTGTCACATCACATACTCTCGTTGACTGACACTTTCATTTGCTTAACCTTCCGAATAAAACCAACATTTCTCGCGCTTTGTTAAAATCAGTTTTTTTAGGTTCCGTTCCTTGCATTATCATACTTATTCCTAGCGCCATCTATCCAGCGACTAGGGAAGAGCTAAAAAGAAAATCCCTCATTATATTATTTTTGAATAAGCTAAAAGGCACAAAGTATGAGTTCCGGTCTATCAATAACGATCGTCAGCGTAAATAAAAATGTTTAATAATATGAATTTTATATCTTTCGTTTACTTTCTGATGAAAATTGTGGTGCATGAAGACATGGTGGCTGGCATAACTAAGATAGCTTTCTTATTTTCAACTCATGTTATAATGGAAGGGAATCCTTTATCAGCGGGAACAGTATCTCCAGGCTCTAAAAATAAATTAAATAGTTCACAATCATTTGATGAAGCAATCAATCAAATGCAGTCCGTAGCATTTAGATACAAAACTTAAAAAACCAAAGGAGTGCAGGCAACTAAAAACATTATTGTGGGTATAACCATGTTTATATTCTGAGTACATGTGGAGTCTTTGATTAACTGTTGAGGGATATTCGGTGTGAACTTTAGTGCGGTCTAGTAGAACACGTGTATGGTGAAGTATAGGTACATAAATAGTTCTGGTATGTTTGCATGGACGGTTGATTTTGAGGGCCTTTTCAATGCAGAGTAACAAAAAAAAGTTGTTTTCAAATATTTTTCTTTACTGCTTTTATCCATTTTTTGCGTTTTTCACCAAAACATGGTATAATAGTAGTATTCTTTGGAAAGTATTAGAATTTTACGCTAATTGATTTATTTTCATTTTTGTGGATGTATTGGTACCTACATCCAGAATTGCAACAATGCATTATGATTAGTTAATTAGTTTTCACTATAAAATTAATTCTATTTACTTGCTTATAAGTCAATGTCAAGCACAAGATTCGGATTGGCGACGCCAGTTGGCAGCACCGTCGTTGTGCACGTTCCCTATACCGTATGTTTCGTCTGCAAGTGTCTTGCATTGACTTGAGAAGTAGAGTGTCTTGCGATTTGTCAAAGATAATGCAATAGTTCAAACTCAAAAAACAATTATTGCCAATGAACGGCTAGTTGCTAGCATTATAAAAAATCCTCTCCATAAAGTGTACTGCAACTGGCGAGCCCTACTACCAAGTTGGTCGTAGACGTCGTAGTTACTTGAGTGGTAGGTACCCTCCGTCCGTAGGCTCGAGTAGTCGGGCCGTGTCGTGGTTGGTTCTATCTATCTATCTATCTATCATGGGGTTTTGGTTTCCGCACTTAGTCCTTAAAGTGGACCATTGTGCGTGAGCCGTGGTGGCCGTTTACTCCAACCAGCCCACCTCCCTCCAGAAGCAGATCAAACTTCCCGGTCTTCTCAGGGCGTCCGCAAGGGAGTCGTGGTTGGTTGTTCAGCTCGAGTTGTCGTAGAACTCGTAGAATCGTAAGCAAAGGATTAAAGCACTCTAGGAGTAAAAAGGTCTCGCTTCCGGTCGTGCTTTAGTCCACGGGAGTCCTTCTTTTTGCGAGGAAGTTATATGGTCATAAGAGGTCGTGCGAAGGGGGAAGCGGGAGAACGCAACCTCCTCTTTAACCACATCAGACGCACCGGGCGCTAGGGATCCAGTCATCCAGCTGCTATGGCCTGCAGGTGACAGATTTGGGGAGTTTGCCACATAAACAGACACAAGCCCGGGAGGGCGCCGGGCGGCGGCTCATGAGTTACTTAAGTGAAACTCAGTGTTGGTGAAAACGGGCATTATGCATTGAGAAACATGTCTTTGCATGGCAGCAAAGTTTTACACTGTTCATTATTTGATTTTTAGCCGGTACTAATATACCGGCTAAAAATCCGCTACCCCCCGTTTTTTGTATTAAACACCCACAGGCAGAATTACCGGTTGACTTCTGAAAATGCTATCCATTTATAAATGTAAAACTGACAGCCGGCGTGGCTGTCCCTGTAGCATGTTGCTTTCATGCACCCGATATTATTATGACCGTGAACAGTGTCCAACCCAGAAACGGGCTCTGCAGTAGCTGGTCCAAGAAAAGCTTCCGCGGTCAGGGGGCAAAGCCCCGAAACCACCTTGTTTCGGGGCTTTGCCCCATAGAGTCTAATAACTACTTTGCCCCCTGGGGTACGTTTAAGTAAGCCGGCGAAATTTTCGCCGGATAAAAATTAAACTAGCCAGGGTTCGCTGAACGGAGTCATAGGTCTACTATGGCTTTTATCAATTTTAACTATCAAATTCAATTGACAGCTCAGCTTGTCAAACAAGTAACAACTATCAATTCAACTCAACAGTCCATGATCCACAAATAAAATTCACAGAGACGATGAATTAAGTACTCGGTAGAAATATTCGTTTTCTAGGGCGCGAATCCAGCAAATAAAACAACAAACAGCTCAATGTCAATGACAATCTGACAGCAGACTAAAATTTAGCGAGCTAAAAAGGTCGCTAAAATTTATCCTAGTCAGGCGAAAACTTATACCAGCGGACGACTGTGAACGGGGCAGATTAAATTTTAGTCAGTTTAATTTTTCACCTCACGGGTGTGCTTGAACGGGGTGTTTGACATTATAATCAGTTTAAATTTTATACTGGATAATTGACTTAAACGCAGCCCTGACGAATTCTCCTTGTTGCTGTCACCGTCAGTTTTGTGGCAGACGGCAGTCAAAATGTCAATGCCAGGGTAGTTGTCAAATGTCTTGTCAAACTTGTCAAATTGTCAATTTACAGTTTACACAGAACAGAAAACAAAGATTGCAAAAAGTAAGCAATAAATAGCGAGTCTAGTTCTAAGTTCTAATTATTAAGCTAGATCCAGCAAACAAACAAGCACATACACTACAATGACTGATAAAAAGGTTTTATATAAAAAACCTGAAGATGATGGCGAGGAGTATTTCGGATCACAATGTTTTCAAATCAACCGAAATGTTGTAGAAAGGGATATACCAACTAATGGTGAGGAATACTTATTAAAAGTAATGAAAGAACGTGCCAAATGTGCTACAGTAACCAGTTGTAAATTAGATGTATCGAAATTAAATAGAGATTGTGATACTGATAAAACGGAGGTA
Organism: Xestia xanthographa; assembly: GCA_905147715.2. Classification (NCBI taxonomy): domain Eukaryota; kingdom Metazoa; phylum Arthropoda; class Insecta; order Lepidoptera; family Noctuidae; genus Xestia; species Xestia xanthographa. The sequence goes on along the minus strand of LR990642.1, from coordinate 20,884,724 downwards.
AGCATTCACCTGTTCGAAACTAAAAATGACTTTTCACAATATTTGTTACTTTGTAGCATTATTTTTGTAGACACATCTTACCTTACAGGCTGTAGCAGAAAATGTCCCATCTGAGTTAGATAAGCTTAAACCAACAATAGAATGGCAAAACATACAGATAGCAGATTTCTCAGATCTTCACATGTACGTAATTCGTATGGCGGCGCAGAAGAAAGAAACACTGCCTTCAATTTTCCAAGAAACATACAAGGATTTTACAAAGGATGGTGAGATACTTTGGAAAAAGGTGTTTGAAAGTACAGAACCTACATTGTCCCATGTGGTTGGATTAACACATGGTGTTGTTGAGACAGGCTTGGACACAATTCTATTAATACTGCAAAAAGTGAAACCAGGAGAGTCGATTGATCGTAGAACAGGTAAAACTGTTTTCTTTACAATTAATTAATTATTATTGAGGGATTACTGGCTTCCGATTCTTTAACACCGTGCAGGAGTTATACCCCCTTACTATTAACAGTTAACCAAAAGTAAAAAACACAACCAACTGAATAAGGGAGAGCACCAGTGGCCCAGTGGTGGTGGCCTCAACTTACGAACAGTAAGTTGTGGGTCCGAACCCAGGCAAGCTCATTACTTTGTATAATTAATTTCATCACCGCTGCTCTCAAAACGGTGAAAAAAAACATCGTGAGGAAACTGGCATACCCACCAACATAGAACCAAAAATTTAAAGATGTGACATCTACCAATCCGCACTGGGCCCACGTGATGGATTATAGCCCATTCCCTGTCATTGAGAAGAGGTCGTATCCCAGCAGTGGGAACATTATAGGCTGATGATGATGCAGTCATCATCATCAAACAATCAACAAATAAGGTAATCTCATTCATTTATTCAGTAATAAATGAATAATTTGTTGATTGTTTTTTGTGAATGTTGAGCTGGATGTTTGGTGCGGCAAGAATCAATAAAATACACTCATCATATATATTAGAGGAAGATTGAAAGCGGTGTTACAGAAAAGTTGAAAGGATATTGTTTGTCTTGGTATTTACTTAGGCTTGTAATCGGACGAATTGCATGTGAATAAAAGAGTGATGAATATAAATGTTCACGGATGAACAAGGAGAGGAAGACCAAGGCAGCGATACATGGATTGTGACAGGAATGGTATGAAAGAAAAATTGTCATTTATTCATGAACAACAAATTGTATCTGAAATTGGTATAAACTAGGAAGGAAAAAAAACTACATAAAGAAAAACAAAACACACACTCCAAAATATTACAACAATGCATAATTTATACAACAACAATGAAATACAACATTACAGGGTGTTTGGCTTATGGACCGACACAATTTTTACAGGGATTTGGCAAGTCATTAGCTAGGTTCTACCCATACCTACACCCTATGTCCTAAATGTCCCTGTTGGTTACATATGTTATTTTTTTAAATGAAAAAAATAACCAATATAATGTTTCCTTTAATTCCAAATAACTTTTTCGTTTGTGGGTGTAATGGCATAAAATTTTGTTGTATTCTCCAGTCTTTAAAATCTAAATAAATCTTTGTTTGATAGAACTGATTTCAAGAAAATTTCGTATGAGCTACCAAAGTTATTATGCTTTTTAAATGTATGAAATTTTACAACTTCTAAATTCATTATTAAAAAAAAACTAAAAGTCACTTTGAACTTAGCTTTATTTTTAAAAGTTCTCTAGTTGATACCCTTTCTAACGGTATGCTACATGTCACAAAACAATTCATTAGTAGTTGAAATATTAGTTTGGAGTGTAAGGGTTAAGAAAATACTTATTAAGGTTATTATGTTTTCTATATCTATTCTATACTAATATTATAAAGAGGTAACATTTGTTTGTAAGTTTGTGAGTTTGTATGTAGGGGGTAATCTCCGGAAGTAATGAACCAATTTTAAAAATTGTTTCACTGGTAGAAAGCTACATTATTCGGGAGTGCTATAGGCTATATTTTATTCCCGTACTCCCACAGGAACAGGAACTACGCGGGTGAAACCGCGGGACGTCAGCTAGTTATAAACTAAAGTTATAAATCTTTTTCAAATTTGATTCAAATTAACCCAATATTTATTTTGTGCCATTACACCCACAAACGAAAAAGTTATTTCGAATTAAAGGAAAGATTTCGGGTATTATTTAAATAAAAAAGAAAAACATAATAAATAAAATAAATAAATAAATATCGCTGGACATTAACACACAGCGCCATCTAGCACCACACTAAGCAACGAGGCTTGTGTCGTTTACACCAGATAGTTGATATACTACATAGATACTTTTTGTTTGTAAATACATACTTATTATACATAATGTAACCAACCGTGACATTTGGGACATAGGATGTATGGGTAGACCTAGTTAATGACCTCCCAAACGCAAAACACCCTGTATATAGGAAGGAGTAAATGATAGCATGATGCTTGACAGAGGAGAATGGTAGAAAAAAACTTGTTGCACCGACCCCAATATACATCAGGAAGATGATGATTAGTTGATTGTTCTTTTATACTACAACAACATATTAAAAATACCTAATTACTTTTAAGGATCTTTCTGAATAAAGTTTTGCATGTATTGCTGTTAATTCTGTCTCAATATAAAAAGACTATTATTTTATTGCTCTTTGGTTGATCATTAGTTTCTTATACATACTGTTATTTATCAAGGCTTCCTGTGTCTCTTATCCACATAAAGTTACAAGAATTTTTCTCAATTCCAGGATTATGGCTGCACGCACTTCTTACTGTAACAAGGCATCCTCCGCAGTCAGATGATAGCTTTGTATTAAGAAATCTGTGCCGAAGATGTGCAGAAATAAGGTAATCAAGCAGTAGGTCAATATTCCTAGTTAAAAACTTTTACAAAATCTAGACACAAACAATGCACAGCTACAATCAATAATAAAAACTGGAATCTACACAATTTATTACAGGTTAGGACTGAAATCCGAGTTTGACATAATGCTACAAAATTGGCTGATACTTATGCTCCTAATTATAGTTCTGGGTTTTGATTCCCAGTATGGTTGTTGGGTTTTCCATTAGGAATTTCATTGGAGTAACCAGGAGTGTGGATTTGGGTTTCCAGTTGATGAAAAAAACTGTCCAAATGTGGGTGCACTATAGATACATTTCTGCCCAACTCTTTTGGGACTAGGTGTGATGATTTTACCTTATGAAAAAATACTATTTTATTTTTACTTTATTTTCAGAGCTGGTTTAAATCTCGATGACGAAAGCGCGAAGGAACTAGCAACACCTCTAAATATTTTTATATGTATTATAGCGAAGTATTTTGGCCAACACGACTTAGGTGACTATGAACTTAAACATACCAAAGTAGGGCAGATTTATTATGATACAAAAGTTAAACAAATAATTTATGAGGAATGAAGTAAAATCAACAAGAGGAGACTGTTGGGAACCATTAAGGTAAGCCATAATTAACAATGAAGCAGTCATTTCATAGAAGAAGGAAAAGAAGGAAGGGGTAGTATGGGGCTATTTCTGATTTAAGTAATGATAAAAGTCAGTTTTAAGTCTAAGCTATTTTATTATTGCAATTTATCAAAAATAATTAAAGATAAAATAAATCTTCAAAACATAATTTAAAAAAATTGGATGTTTGTTCCATAATTTAAAAAATTAAACTTCCATAGACAAGAAGCAAAAGGTGAACCTGCGCTTGATTGAGCACGCAATAATTAAGCTACTTATATTTAACAAATGGCTGGAGTCTCAACATAAATGTATACATATACAGATATTGATTTCCTTGCTACCTGATAGATAGACATGACATCTCATCATACCGTGCGATTAGATGAAAACAAACTGTGCTCAATATTTGAATATGAGCCTGATGTGTGCCACTGCAGGTAAAAGGCATCCCTTCCCTCTTTCCATTTATCTCTGTCTTTGGCTATTTGGGGCCAATCATTTTGATAAGAGTCCAACTCGTCACGCTGTCTCCTTCTGGGCCTACCGTCGCCCGTGCTCAACATCCCATAGTCATTTTAATTTATATTTTTGTCCTTTTATGATAAGTATCTGAAAGTAGGCTCCGGCCTGAGACTTTTTACAGTGTCCTACTTCCTACTGATATTATAAGGGGGAAAATATAATGACCACCAAAAATAACTTTGTGACCACTAACATCTATCACCTAAAATATCAATTGATCACCAAATTTAGTAAATTGAGCATCAAATTTTAATGAGGTGGTTGATTACTAACTAGTTTTACCTAGGCTGACTTGGGGCACCCCGTTATTTTTTTATAAACCTTTCAGAAGTAGGCTCCGTCGACCGGGTCTCCCTCGACTCGGATGCAAGAGCATAACATTAACTAAATAAATTTTTGGTTCTAATTTCACGATAAAATGGGGATTAATTTTGGCAATCAAAAGTGATTTTTTTGCCATTACATTTTGCTAAATCAGGTGGTTCGTTAATTGTATGCCATATTATAACTGCGAAAGTTTGTGAGTATGGATGTTGTGACTCTTTCACGCAAAAACTACTAAACGGATTTGGATGAAATTTTGCACACAGAAACCTAGTTTATAACCTGGATTAACACGTAGGATAATTTTTATCACTGTAGTGAGATCCCATGGGACAATTATCAAACTTCACGCGGGCGAAGCCTCTGGCAGAGAAGCTAATACATCATATTATCCTGGCCTGTATAGCCTGACATTGTATAGTTCCTATACTAACAATGTTGCCACTAAAAGGTGTTTTGTTTGATACAGAGAAATTAAAACCCAAACTAATTGGTTAGCAAATTATTTATTACTAGCGGACGTCCCGCGGTTTCACCCGCATAGTTCCCGTTCCAGTGGGAGTACGGGGATAAAATATAGCCTATGTTACTCGTGGATAATGTAGCTTTCAAATGGTGAAAGAATTTTTTAAATCGGTCCAGTAGTTTTTGAGCCTATTCATTACAACCAAACAAACAACCAAACAAACAAAGTTTTCCTCTTTATAATATTAGTATAGACTAGCTTCTGCCCGCGACTTCGTACGCGGATCCTGTTGCCAGCGACAACGGGGTCGTCAAAATCGAAGATCTGAAACGTCTGATGTCGAATTCTAAGAGCCCGGGGACGGGAAAACAACGGGATGCGCGAGACGATTCGAGACGTTCCAGATCTTTCATTTTTGTAAGTCAACAGGAAATGCCCATCAGACTAAACAACTTTTGCTAAGACGTCATTCCTATATATGTTATAGTGTCGTTGGGCTTTGGAGTTCCACAACAGGTGTTCCAGATCTTCAAAGTTATTTTCACAGCAGAAAATGCTCTTCACATAGAATATTTTTTGCTATGGCACCATTTTGATATCTCTTATACTTTAGCTGGTCTGTTGCGGTTCTGCATCAGGTGTTCCATTTTCAAAAATAAATTATAGCCTATATGTTGCTCAGACTTAATACCTATACAACAACAAAAACTGCCATCAGACCGAACAACTTTTGCTAAGACGTCATTTCTATATGTGTTATGGTGTAGCTCTTGGCCACATCAGGTGTTCCAGATCTTCAAATTTATTCTCTCAGCAGAAACACCTTATCACGTGGAACAATTTTTGCTATGGTACCATTTTTGTATCTCTTATAGTTTAGCTGGTATGTTGGGGTTCTGCATCAGGTGTTCAAGTTTCCAAGATAAATTATAGCCTTTATGTTGCCCAGACTTAATACCTATACAACAAAAAAAAAATTCAAATCTGTCCAGTAGGTAGTTCCGAAGATTAGAGTGTACAATCAAACACTGATTTTTTACTGTTTTATTATGTAATAATAATGATTGATTATGATTATTATTTGGTTGCGTTAAAAAGTGGCTCCTCTTGTTGGTTTTAGTGACATGTAATAATGATTAGTGTAGTAAATGTATGATTGATATTGATGACATTATTTTATATGTATTTTACATTTATATACAAACATTAAACAGCTGCCATGCCTTAAATGCTGTTTTTTTTTTGCATTCTTCACTATATTTTAGAACTTGTTTTCATTAACTGCTGGCTTTTTATCAAATATCTACAGCACATTGTTTTCACTCTCTGAAAATAGATTCTTGTGTTGTTGCTGCGGTGTGTTATACCATAGAGTGAACTACAAATGCAACAAAGATTGTATCACAAAACAGACTTCAATTTAACAGTTGAAGTGTTGAGTGTCGATTAAAAGGAGAAAGGGCAGAATTGCCCCAGCGGCCAATAGTGTTAAGATATACAGGGTGGAAGTACATAATTCTGAACCTTCCATACAAATTTATAGTGGGGCATGGGTATTTAAAAAAAAGCTGTAAGTAGGTACCATAGCATTATAACCGTGTAGGTATTATAGTTTTGTAGGAAACGGCTTTTTTTTTTCAAACCTATTAAATGACTATTTGATGAAAAAAATCATTAAATGGGATTAAAATAACTAAGAGGGCTTTATCAATGACTTTAATGATTATAACTGTAAAGCTGTATTTGTTACGGCCGCGAATCATATTTAAATCAACAAACAACCTGATACTGACCTGCAAAAAACTTGAATTTCCTGGCCAACCCTTGCGCTTCTACCTTAATGCTCGTGCCAGACTATTTTAAACAAGTCTGCACCGGCGGTTTACAGCAGTGTGCCAACAGTGCGTGCAGTTGTAAACCGATGTGGAGGTGTGTGGAGGGCTTGTTTACAACAGTCTGGCCCACGCTTAAGGGCCTATACTACCTCAAATGGCTTAGCATGATCCTCCGTTACGCCTAAAATACTGCAGCATTAATTTTGAAATAAATATATGGTAAAGTTGTTTGGCGAAAACACGATTTCATAAAATTTACTCGATAGAAAAAAATCCCTAAGTTACCTCCAAATCGAACAATAAACCGCTGGTATTCAAAAAGTACTTCAAATTAGATCATAAAACTTTGCATACTAACTGAACTAACTATAAAGCAGGTCTTATGTTTTTTATTTTTTCCAAAAGACGAAAATTTGATTTTATGAAGAATAAAAACCACTTATTTCGCACTATTCGGCCGCAGTGACTGACGTAACAACCGAATTGTAGTGCAAGCTGATTAGAACGTTATTCTAACAGTATTACAAACGAAGTTTGAACCACCACAAATAGAGTTACTAATCTGAGGTAGTATAGGCTGTTAATGCTCCGTGTCGCAGATACTATAAATACTAGCTGTGTTTAAAAACTGGCCGTCACTAACAAAAGAGCGCTGTCGAGTTTTGAACTTTCAACGTCGAGGCTGAGCTTTGCGTTGGTAGTCCTGCAGTGCGCGTTTAGATTTTTTTTTTTCTCGAGGAAGTGAAAACGATCATAAGAAATTGAGTGCCGGTGCAACAAATCTTTACTTATAGGAATATGAAATAATACATATACAGTTATATATTTATGATTATATTTAAACAATCAATAATTACAATTATAAATTGATGATATGTACCTATCTATAATAACATAATAAGCCTTTTCGAACGATTAGACAATGACACCTACTTAATTACAATAATTGCATTAGTTAAGAAACAGATTGATTTATCACTCGTTAAAACGCGAGCGAACATCGGAAATACATAGATTTTTTTTCGTGCATAATTTTGTAAAACGAGAATGAAAAACAACACCAGACTATTTGGGATACAGTCCTTTCACTGCTGCAGTCCAAAATAAACCTTATTGTGATGCGTTTAAAGATTATAATTTTGACAGACTTGTCATTGACAGCATTCTAAAAACGTTATTGCTGTAGAGTGCAGCTGACAACAAATAATATTGGGCAAAGACTCAACAAAACGAATAAAAGTAGATGCCTAGGTTCTAGGCAGCAAGCATCCTAACCAAAGCAATCACTACACGTAAGCGCGACAGTATTCTATTATCTGTGACGCGACTATCGCGTGCTCTTCGTTCAGAAATTAATAAAAACGCGTGGTCACGCTGACAGAGGGCGCTTTTCGGGTTTCCCAGACCGATCACTTTGGTTAGAACGTGGAATTAGACATGGAGGCGAAAAACATTCCATCTTTCAAATAAATATTGTAATAGTAATTTTAGAGTAGCCTTTGCCCAACAGAAGAATGCCATAGTAATTTAGTCACCAGTGTAATTTTTCAATCTAGATTTGCTTTTTTCTACCGCAGATAAAATTCTAAACAACAATCTATGCTCGAATTTACCATCTACAATTAATGGTTATTCCAACACTTAGATATTTCTATAGAAAAGGAATCACTGGTAATTGTATTGTGCCAATTGAAAAGGTCAAACAGACAATATTCATAAAATTTAGTTAATCATAATTAGACATTTCTAAAATTATTAGATACCATAAAAGTTGTTGACAAACATTATGTAAAGAATATGAAAAATAATTACAGATGTTCAGTCTAATATGTTTTAAGTTATATTGTAGAAGCTTGAAACAGATGAATAAACATTGTTTTCAATGTTCCTTAAGTTGTATTTTGGTATTTAGATGCTGCCTGTCAAAGCTATCTACAGTATAATAAAAGCCTAAAACAAAATCTCAAAAATAATTAATACAATGAAAAAAAAAACTATCACAGTAGACAGATCATTACTTCAAGAGTGCACATTTCTACTTTTAAAATAGTCAATATAATTTTATTGCACGTAATTATAAATTCATAGATAATTCAATTTAATTTTTAAGTCTAACGCTATGTATTGACCACAGAGTGTCACTAGATTTTTAGAAAACTAATGAATGTCTGTCGCAAAAATTTACATCTATTTCTAGAGCTCTATAATCAACGTATCTACATGATTTCCTTATCTTAAACATTTTAAACGTAGGCAGGGAAATCTATTAATTGATTCAGAAGTAGGTACCTAATTTTTATCTTTGGATTTCTCAGTTTAGGTATCCACTAGGTTTGAGCGTTGTAAAATTAAAGAAATTTAAAGAAAAATTAAAGTCAGGTACAGAATTAATTTTAAACAGATTTAGTAAGTTTTTTGTTAACCTAAGTGAAAGCGTTTAATGTGCAACTACTATTAAATGGCACATTCAAAGATAGATACTTTTTATACGATTCAAGTAATATAAGAAACGATTCGATGAGGCCCATGACATATCGATTTCATGATAGAGCAGTTTGCATCACCAAAGATTTTCGAACATGATTAGTTACGCGGTTTTTAACACGAGTGCAATAAAAATGGTATAATAACCCCTTTAAATATGATTGCTTTATAGCTATTAAATAGCGATTTTATACTCTATTTTGAATAAGAATATTTCTGGAACTAATAGTGCTTTCATGCCGAATTATATAAACCATTGGTAGAAGTACAGCATGCAAAATAGAAGTACTTAGATATTCATGCGTTTATGCTATGTACAATTTTAAGTCTTCGCCAGAAGAAGTTTTTTCTGGGTTCACTCGTCGTCATTGAGAAGGTCTGTGCACGATTTAGCTTTGGTAGATCTGGAAAGAGAAATATAAACATAAATTAGGACACACTTTACCACGACTTCTGCGCATGAGATGCTGGGGTCGATCCCTAGGTCGGGCAAATTGTCAATAGGGTTTCCATCAGGAATTTCTCAGTAGCAGCCACGGAGTCTAGATTTGTGCCCGGTTTATGGCAATAGGCTCGCCCCCTATTACATGAGACTTAAACATCATCATCTGCCTAGCCTTTTCCCAACTATGTTGGGGTCGGCTTCCAGTTTTACCGGATGCAGCTGAAAACCAGTATTTTACATGGAGCGACTGCCTATCTGACCTCCACAACCCAGTTAGTACCGGGTAATACGATGCCCCTTGGTAAGACTGGTTGTCAGACTTTTTGGGCCTCTGACTACCTAACGACTGTCAAAGATCTACAAATGACAGCCGGGACCAACTGCTTAACGTGCTTTCCGAGGCACAGAGGAAACTCGGTATGTTGGGCGGTCACCCAACCGCAGACCAACCTAGGCAAGCACGGCTTAACCTAACTAACACGGCTTGAACCGAGCGGCTGTTATTATTTAGCCACGAGCTCCTCCTCACATGGGACTTAAACATAACTGGCGAAATTCCCTATCCCGTTTGAGGATTACAGACGTCATATTATGTATGTTTGTTTACAGTGACGTGACGAGGGTTTTTTCCTCCAGGCATTTCCATTCGTCATTATCATCGTAAACAATTTTTTGGTTCTCAGTTGAACGTTAGCCTTCAAGGTTGTGTTAGAAATTGTAGCTCATTTCCTCTATGCTTGTTGACTTCCCCACAACAACATAGTGCCAAATCGTATTATACCTAACTAGTCCTTACATCCGGCTATTGACGAACTGGAACCTAGTTCTCCAACGGCAGGATGCGAACAATTTACACGGCACACAACTTTATTTGGGGAATTTTAGATCTACGTCGATCTGTTACAGGGAAAAAACAAAACAATTTCAAACATCTATACTAATATTATAAAGAGAAAAACTTTGTTTGTTTGTTTGTTTGTAATGAATAGGCTCAAAAACTACTGGACCGATTTAAAAAATTCTTTCACCATTCGAAAGCTACATTATCCACGAGTAACATAGGCTATATTTTATCCCCGTACTCCCACGGGAACGGGAACTACGCGGGTGAAACCGCGGGACGTCCGCTAGTCAATAATAAAATTGTGGTTAGTGGTTACAATAACAAGTTGTTGGTAAACACAATACTCACTGCGGGTTTTTGACTCGTCGGCAGACTCTAAGTTCTATGGGTCCACTTCTCACTGACTTGAACAGCGCTAGTGCTTCTACATGCGCTAGTTCATGACATGCATGCCCGTTCACTGCGAGCACCTCGTCACCTGGAAATAATTTTATGGGTCGTTAGCAGGCATGTACCACTTTGAATGTAGATAACCCTGCGGTCTAGGGACCTACTAATAGGTTGGTTTGTCTGATTTACGGAAAGTTACAATTTTAACAGGGTGGAATGGTGAGATGGGCCAATACAGGCCTGTATGTGTTTTTCTGAAGCTAAAACGGTTAAAAGTATGTACATTACCTACTTCGATTACATAATGTCATTACCTACCTTATTGCACTATCTCAAATTTAATTCCTGTATAAGTATAGGATCAAAACAATCCTACTTAGGAACACAGTCTATCAGTTTTTTAAATCTTAAAAAGACAATGACACCTTACATTAAAAAATAAGAACAGGAATAAAATTTAACGAATGTTAATTAATTTCTTTGCTATTATAATGACATGCTGAAAAGCAGTTTATCGAAATAGTTTGTGTCAATTTTTATCAGATTCCAAAAAAATAGGAGGCTCTATAGTCGGTGGTTTTTTTTTATTTGTCTACCTAATAGTGCGTACTGAACGAAGGTTTCTCGGCTTGTAAAATGAGAACACGATTTTTAGAAAGATGGTTATTGTTGGGTCTTTGGTTGAACTAAAAGAAAATGTGTGGACACTTGAAAGTAACAAGGATAATTATTCAGAAAGTAACTGGAAGTTTATGTTTATAAGTTACTTACAAAGTAACAAACAACAATAGGGAATTTATTTGTAGTGCATAACCAAGCTATTGACTGAGTGCATACAAATTCAAGATATTATTACTGTGACCAAGAAACATTAAATTACCGACGTTTATTTCATACCTACAGACTTTTATTGTCATTTAACATGCTTATTTATAGCAGTGCATCTATTGTCGGTTATGTTCTATTGAAATTAAAATGACATTGAAACCAATTTGTTTTAAGCGTACCTACCTAATTAGGTTTTAAATACATTAATTATATCGCATTTTGTTACAGGTCAAAGTTTAAAACCGCAGTCCACTGATAACACTCGACCCGAAGTCAATAATTGTAGGAACATCATAAATCACTATAAGCTTAGACAATGGTATCATGTGCCCTTCTGTTCGGGTTACAATGGCCCGTCTAGTTGATACTATGCACTTTGTTATTATACCACTTCGACGAACTACCACAACGCGGCTTCCTATTCTTATCATATGGCATTCCTACTATTAAATTATCGCTGTTCATTAAATACTGTTTATCAGTTATAGATATTAACGCGGATGTTATTTTTTTGCGAAATTACACTGAAACCTTTAAATTCACTGAACGTACCTGCTTTCAGTATTCCATCGTCAATCGCCTGTCCTTGTGGTAGGATGCTCTTGATGAAGATACCCAGCGGACCCCGTGGTGAGTCGCGCCCTCCCACAATGGTGAAGCCGAGAGGTTTCTTCCCGTGTCCTTTCTCGAACGTGATCGTGTGGTAGGTGTGCGTCGGCGCCCTTGGCCTCCGGGGTAACGTACAAAAGTTTGCCGCGTGTGGCGATTGTGTTTCACTTTCACTGTCATCTTTACATTTTGTCCGTTCGACACCGTCGGGTGTGTCGACGTTGACGTTGTCGGCGGCGCAACTGAGCGCTAGCGCATCCTTGTTGGCGCCGCCGTAGCTCACGACCTGCCGGCGCAGCAGCTTGTTGTTCATGCTGCTGTAGCTCGCGTTCTGTCCCTTGAGGAAGTGTGAATGCGCCGCCGCCGCGCTGTCGACCGGCTCGTCCGCAGCTGATAGCGCAGTGTGATTACACGCCGACTCATCCTGCGACCGACGTCGGTCTATTTTGACGTCACACTTGTCAGATCGTTTTTCCTTCCCTAAAATAATTGCGTTCTCGTAGTCCACGGAGCTTTCTCTCATCAGTATAACGCTTCTTTGGGATGGTTCTCTTTGTTTGACGTCTGCCGATTTCTCTCGTTGCCTACAAATCACTATATCAATATCTGCGGCACCTGATTTGAGAGCTTCTTTGGCTTCAGACATGGTGAGGTCGCGAAGTCTACGACCGTTCACATTGAGCAGCTCGTCTCCTATGCGTAATGTGCCTTCCCTGCGAATGAATATAAATAAATATTAATAGAAATAAACATGAATTATTTTATAAAGTTCTTAGTAATTAAGGTTACAAAGTTGACTCACTTTTCCGCTAATCCACCGGGAACGACGTGAGCGACCAGGTACCCCACGTGACCTTCATCAGAGAGTTTGGTTTTGGCAATAAATATTCCGAGTTCATCTGAAGGATTGTTCCTTATTATCCTGACAACTTTAAATTCATTTTGTGCTTTGTCTGACTTGTTACCCCTAGTTGGTTTCCTACATGGTGGAATCGGTGGAATACCACAATCTTGACTTGCATCTCTCTGCCGCATCCTCTGTTTTTCGGTTAACTGTAGATATTGAGGCTCCTCGTATTCATTTTCCTTTTTTGGCATGCGCCTAAGGATCTCCTTGCGATCAAGTGATAAAGCTCTTTGGGTTTGTCTAGGCCTGGGTTTGGGACATTCTTTTCTGCTCATTCTTCCAGATGTCCTCGCTTTCATGTAGCTTTGATCACCAGATATACTCCTACCATGACAAGGCAGGAGGGTGTTTGCCTGAGAAGCGGAACTTTCACAGCGAGACGATATCCTGTCACTGTCGAATATAGAAGAAGCTGCTGATTCGTTAACAAGGATCCCTGAATCTGCATCTTCGCAGTCTTGAATTAAGACATTTTCATCATCACATGATATTTGATAAACATCGTCATGGAACACCGAATGACCTTTTTGGAACTCTTCTAAGCCAGGTAAAGCACCATACGAGAAACTGCGTAATTTAGCTTTGACGCCTCCTCGTTTCTTACGACTTTTAGTGACTACACTGGTTGTTTTTAAAATATTATCGTTACTGACATTAACCTCTTCATCATTGTCACCCGCTTGTCTGTAAAGCTTTGAGAGAAATCTGTTTGTTGATGACTTAAGGTATCTATCCGACATTGCTCTTAGTTTTGCCGATAGACAGGAACTGGGCCCAACAGATTCCTTTCCATCCTTAGTCTTAAGTTTATCAGTCTTTTTTTGAGGGTTTAGTGCAATGGGTGCGTCGTCGTAGGTTTCATAGTCATCGTTGAAGATTTGATCACTTGATTTAGAAAGCTTTGCACCGGCTTTGGGTATAGCATGATATCGATCACACTCTGATCCGGAACTGTAACATCGAGTGCCTCGGTTGGTGAAGGATTTACCTTCCCTCCATTGGCACTCAACAGGACTAGTCATACTTTTGACGAAAAATACATCATCGTCATAATTGGGCATTTTGACCCAAGGGTTATGATTTTCGAATTCAATGTGAGTGTCAGCGTAATTGTTGGTAAACCGACAGTTAGTGACGTCCTCTACGTGTCCGAATCCACTGCAGTCACTTCCAGACGTGGACGCGGCGTCATCTCCGTGTCGCAGTGGACCGTTCGATTTGAAGCAAGATAGTTTAGTGTTCTTTACTTTATCGAGCAACGGGTTTCGCCTTTCTCGACACACCATGTACTCTTTCTCTAGCGAGCCTCCGCGGTTTTTGCGCGAAGTATTATAACTTTCCTGCGGTGAAGCGGGGCCGTTTTGCAGCGATATGCGTCGACTAACTGGAGTCTCGCCACCGCGGTGGCATCGATGTGGAGATTTTTCAACGATTATTATTTGATCGCTCAGATTGTAGAAGTTTGTTTCCACGGAGCTGGTGCTACTTTTGCGATTAGAGTAGCGCACTGGAGACAAATCTGGAAAGAAAGAAAAAAAAATCGTTATTAACATCTCCAAAACTGAATCTAAAGTTCTTTACTGCTAAGATTGTACCAATAGCGGGCGCTCTTTCTTCAGTAAGACATAATCACGGATGTAAGTTGACAGTCATTATTGATTTGATTTTGTTTTGTAAAATGGCTGCGGTTTTTACAAAGTCACAATATTTTTCAAAAAATATCTAAGTTCTGAATTTTAAACGGCTATGCGTATTGCGTATACCGGGTGGAATTTTGTAATGCCACTTGGAGGGAAAGTACTCTTAATACCGGAGATAACAAATTTTACTCAAAGGAAACATTCCTTCATTTTTAAAAGAAATTAATCTGCATTCAAAGATTTTGAAAATTCGCGTGCCACACTCGGGAATCGAACCGACTAAATTCCAAAAAAATAACACCCTTACTTTTATGGCACCAATCGATAGGGTCAATCATAAGGATCAAATCCCTCTAACAAACATGATAAATTAAATGAAAGGAAAACCATGAAATCTTAAGTTATAAATTCAATGGGATAAATTCAATAGGTACGTTAAAGCACTTTAATAAAATGATGGATTTGAAGAGAATAAGATTGCAGAAGAAGATTGCAATTTGCATGTGTTTGTTTGTGCAAATTGCAATATTCCTATGTACCTAAATAGTTCTTCGTCATTTTAATTAATAAATGTCGTCAAAAGAGAATTGTTTACTATGTTCGTAATTGGGTGGACCTTTGACTAAAAGTGCTTTATCTTATCCCATTGAATTTATAAGTTAAGATTTCATAGTTTCCCTTTCATTTAATTTATCGTATTTGTTAGAAGGATTTGATCCTTATGATTTACCCTATCGATTGGTGCCATAAAAGTACAGGATGTTATTTTTTTGGAATTTAGACGGTTCGATTCCCGAGTGTGGCACGCGAATTTTCAAAATCTTTGAATGCAGATTAATTTCTTTTTAAAAATGAAGAAATGTTTCCTTTGAGTAAAATTTGCTATCTCCCGTATTAAGAGTACTTTCCCTCCAGGTGGCATTTCAAAATTCTACCCTGTATAATATAACGTTAAGTCCAATTATCGTAAAGAAACATAGTCCCTCATCAATCAGATCATTAGAATTACTATTTGCCTCATTCCACACTCCGTTTCTCTTACATAGAACAGCTGATTTTCCAGTACCAAGTTAATGTATCTAGCTAGTGACAGAGGAACAACTAGACGTGTCAATTACGTAGTGATTGCGTCAGTAATGTGGCCCCATAAATACCATCCGGCTCTTAATGACGTCATTATCTAGTTTAGTTTTCCCTAAGGTAAAGCCAACATTCCTATTAAGATGAAATTCTTGCATTTCTCGCATATCTATTGAAGTGTCAAGTAGACACTTCCTATTTTCTCCGTTTCTTTGCTCTGTTGCATAACCATAAGGCCTTTGCGTGATTAGGTAAGGAATAAACTGTTGACTATTAATTATCTATGACAAATCGTGTTCGCAAATTCTAGGTGCATGCGCCCATGCGGTGATACTACTTAGTGCGAATTTAAATGCCAATGAATCGAACAAATTGCCTTATTAGCAAACTAATTACGATAATACTGTAAATTCATAAATGACAGATAAATGAAGGATAGAGCGTATTAAAATTAATGCAGGAAATTATTATTACGTAGTCGAAAATTTATCCTCTGTGGCTTGAATACCTACGAGGTAAGTTTCGACAGTAATTAATAAATGCTTATCCAGCCCGCGTAGTATGGCGACGTAGAAACGGGGAAAGACTCGACAAATCTTTTGTTCATCTGTCATTTTGTCGATATTAAATAGACAAAATGACAGATGAACAAAAGATTTGTCGAGTCTTTCCCCGTTTCTACGTCGCCATGCTACGCGGGCTGGAAATATTTCTTGAAAACTAAAGTAGCTTTGCATTTTTATTTGTATGTTACTAACTTTATATTTATTTAGATATGCCACGAGTTACAAATAAATAAAATAAATATTCAAGTGCTTATTGAGAAATTACTTGAGGTCAACTTCTAAGAGGAAAAGTCAACATCTATTCATGGTTGTTATGGTTGGGGAAAACCATGTTGTGAAGAGTTTAGTGCTTTGTACACGTACGCAACACCACCATTGCGTCATCAATCTATTTTCAAGACTAAATATATTATTGTAATGCATACTCGTGCCCTAATTTTGCTCTCACTAACGCATTGTGCACGACTGGTTATAAGGTACTATCGAGGACACTCCCGCCTGACCACCACTAAGCTCATTTTTGCTTGCACTCGCAACATAAAAACGCTCTCCCCGCTCGGCGCCTCCGCATGATTTAAGCGAACAAATTTTAAAATGGATAGGCGGAAAAGACCCCGATAGTACATACATAAGACGAATAATAAACTTTATTAATAATAGTTTAAAGTATATAGAGTTCCTTAATTTATAAGTCAACATCTGCCTGCCTTTTCCGTACTACATATTTTGCGGTCGGATTCCAGTCTAAACGGATGCAGCTGAAACA
The DNA here is from genome assembly GCA_905147715.2 of Xestia xanthographa. NCBI lineage: Eukaryota > Metazoa > Arthropoda > Insecta > Lepidoptera > Noctuidae > Xestia > Xestia xanthographa. The sequence continues at coordinate 20,867,533 of LR990642.1, read as the reverse complement.
GGTACCAGTATTATACATGAAGCGACTGCCTATCTGACCTCCATAACCCAGTTTGCGCTGGGTAATACGATGTCCCTTGGTAAGACTGGTTGTCAGACTTTTAGGCCACTAGACTACCTGTAACGACTGTCAAAGATCTTCTAATGTCCGCCGGGACCAACGGCTTTGCCATCCGTCCGGATAAAGCCGGACAGAGTTAGGCTTTTTAGCCTCTTGTCCGGCCAAATTTGTCTGGCTTTTGTTAGGCTTTTTATTTTTTTACTTCCATCGCATCGTTCTTTCAAAAGACAATTCAATTTTATGGAAAGTTATTGATCCTGATCGAGTGGCAGCTTTTAAAGAAAGAAACGTTAGAAACTTGCACGTTATTGCAGTCAACTATTTGCAAGCTAGGACTGAAAACATTACCAACTAAAATACACCTACCAAACATTTTTAATGGATGACATTAAAAAATCTTCCCGGATGGAGTAAAGTTTGAAACTATAATTATTTTAGAACAGAGAAACCTCAAAATCCCTGTTTTTACCGTCCGGTCCTGGGACCATAAAATCCGGCCATTTGGGCGGGTAAGTCCGGCTTTCTGATTTTTAGAGATGGGATGGCAACTCTATCAGAGGCACAAAGAGAACTCGGAATCCAATGGGTGGTCAACTGGTCACCCAGAACTAGCTTAACTTAACGATCGACCCGAGCGGCTGTTTAGCCATGAGCTCGTCTCTCTTACCATAAGTCCAAATCTAAAATACTTATCACTGGTTACTTAATGACATAGTAACCTCTTTAACTTCTATTTAAACGCTAACAATGACCCTACTCAGCTTACCAAACCAGACGCCTAAACGGTGCCCTAAAATGATAACATCATAAAATTACGTTCACTCGGTCAAGAGGAAATAAGACAATTTGTAGGACAAAGATTTTAGATATCGTGGGTGGGAACAGGGAATAAAGAGGGCAATAAAATTAGCCCACACAATACAATATGCAACTCTCTCAAGTCTCGGACCGTGGGCGCGTTTTATGCACTTTTAAAACACCCTTTCAATGCACTTTTTACGGGCTTTCGTGGGCAATGATTTAAACTGAACGATTCTATTAAATTATTAAGTCAGTTGTATAAAGACAAAGAGACTGAATTGATGATTCAAAAACCATCGGATATTGACGCATTCTACTTATTATAAATACTTTTGTAGGTACCTAATGTCCTCTCTACTTATCCGGTGGCTTATGTTATTTATAAGTACACAAGTAGGTAGTGAAACTAGTGTTAGTAAATACCTACCCACTTTAGGCTTTACTTTAGGCTTTTGTGCTCAGTAAGCTTTTAGGTTTATAGGTGACTAAGTAGTACCTCCTACTTATGTAGGTATAAGTTGGCATATTTACCTATTCAGGTATAGTAAATTAAAGTTCTCTAAGGTTGAAACCATCTTACTACCACAGACAAAAATATACCTACCTTGTCCTGTTGAGTGACATACGGTCGACCAAGCTATTTGGTTTACATTTTAACATGCAAATTGTAAACCAAATAGCTTGGTCGACCGTAGGATATAGCTATCACTACCTACATTTATTATAAAACAAAGTCGCCCGCCGCGTCTGTCCCTATGCATGCTTAGATCTTTAAAACTACGCAACGGATTTTGATGCGGGTTTTTTAATAGATAGAGTGATTCAAGAGGAAGGTTTTAGTATATAATTTTAGGGCGGGCGAAGCCGCGAGCATCAACTAGTTATAATATAAGTGTCATCCTTCGGGTGATAAACCAATTACTAGGTCGACTAAGTTTTTTATTTTTTTTTTCATGTAAGTATTGTTTATTATTTACTACGAGGTTTGAATATCTTCACTGCTTTATATAAAATCACGTCTTTTTCCCATGGGGGTTGGTAACGTTCTGTAGTTTTTGCCAAAAAGTACAGAACGCCATCTGCTACGATGCTTACGATCCTTATGATCTTACACAATGCTTTTGCTTCGACAACGTTCATTCATCTGATGACCGGTTGTGTGACAGTGATGCAGCAGAAATAGTCGAACGTAATACAAATCGAAGCTATTACATAATGTCACTGACCTTAACCACATTTCTTTGCATTTCCGATAGTAAAACATATATTTCGTAATCTTCTAAGAGAAAACATCAAGTCATAAATTCTTCTTTGCCTACTTGCCTACATATTGACCGTTAAAACATATGTAATACGTAATCCTACATGTGTTAATATGCTAAATTAAGCTGTTATTTGTTCCACTTTTATGGCTTTGCTTGGCGACAGTTTTGGTTTACGTGAGTACTGATAACATTAGTGAAATTTTGAAATATTTTCCAATACGGTACCTACCATTTTAAAGATCGGTGGTTATCAGAAAAAAAGGGATGATGAAACTTAAAACTGTAAGAATTTTTTAAAATGAAATCTCTGAGCTAATTTGAAAATGTGTCCGTTAAAACGGTGAAGGAAAACATCGTGAGGAAACCGGCATCTGCTAGAACGTAAAGTCGAAGACAGACGTAATATTTACCAACCCGCACTGGGCCCGCGTGGTGGATTATAGCATTTATAGCCCATTCCCTCTCACAGAGAGGAGCCCTGTTTCCCAGCAGGCAGTGGGAACATTATAGGCTAATTATGCTTATGCTATGTTCGTTAAAAATCGTGTAAGTACTAAAATTACAAATGAAACTTGTAATTTTATTTTTGGTTTGCCACACAAAAAAGAAATAAAAAGACAGGCCAGTCCGTATAAAAAGAAAAAAATTGTAGAGCATTTTTTTTATACGGACTGTCCTATCGTAAACGGCAGGCAAACGTTAGAATCTAATAACGTCACGTCATCAAGAAAATTATATATTTTTTTTTATTATTACAATATGGGTCTGCGCTTGATCTCGATCACGCCTGATGGAAAGCGATGGATGAGATCTATAATCAATAACTCCCGAAGAAATTACATTGAACTCGGTACTCACCAATTCTTGACCGACGGGCAGGTCTCGGTTCATCAGGCGTTACGGCTAGAAGCCGCGGCGGCTCCCCCTTCTTGAACCACCGCATTTTTGACTGTCACTCCATTGTGGGCACTGCAACAAGGAAATTTAAAATTAGATTATGAAAGCTAGGTCTTTGATGATGAGATGATGACTGTCTCGGTGGTCGAGAGGTCGCAACCACGACTACTGAGCATGAGGACCTGGGTTCGATTCCCGGATAGGGCAAAGTGTTATTGGGTTTTTCCATCAGGAATTTCTAAGTAGCAGCCTCGGAGTCTGGATTTGTGGCCGGTTGATGGCAATAGGATCGACCCCCTATTACGATGGCACTTAAACAAAACTTGCGAAATGTGGTTGTACTATTAGGCAGACCTCTGCTTAACTGTTCAAGGATTACAGGCCTGATGTTATGTTATGAAAGCTATAGGTATTTTGGAAACGAAAGGATGAACTATATTAATTTGGATGCTCAAGAAGAAATATCCAAATATTGACGTGAAATCCTAGCATGCTTATGCTAGGATTTTTTATTCACCTTCAACGTGGAGGGGCTTACTGTACTAATAGTAACATATTACCAAGATAACCAATATTGCTAGTAGCACCTACTCTAGGTAGCTAAAACCGCTTCTCAAAACTTAGGAAATAGATCATCAATATTTGCCCAGCATAAATGCATAAATTCGAAGACAGCAAACCATATTACTTATTAAAAACAAATGCTTTTAGGGTAGAATTTCAGTAAAACAATAATGCTAAGTAAGTATGCAATAATCAGTTAATAATTACTACTTAAATGATAAGTACCTAGGTACTACATTTACAATGTAAAGAAACGGAGAATATCTAGATTGTTTTTCTGTATAAGTAAAGCAATATTATTTGAATGTCTTTGGTGTAAATAAGTGACAATGACAAATGGAGGTTTTATGTAATTTGGGCTTACTTTTACAACAAGTTCCTACGTAGCATGGAACAAAGTGCTTAGTTACAAGATTAATTACTTTCTAACGGATTTTAGAACAAAAGATTCAAATAACGAATGAACCCAATCAGGTAATGTTTCGAATGCGAAATGAATCGATAAGCCATTAGTGATTCGTCGTAACCATGTCTGACGTAAAAAATCATAAAACAGATGTCTATTATACCATTTATACCCAATGATATATAAACTATAGATACGTTGTCCGCACTCTAAAATGACAACATGAAATGAAGCCAATTGGCCACATCGCGCTTAGTTACGCACCAACCTGTCGCGCGACGCTACGTTTGTTTATAATTTAATAAATCCTGTGACGTGACTGAAGATGTATATTTATCTCCCTCTCGCAACAGGCATCCCGCCGTTCGGTGTCATATTTTCTTTCTCTTTCTTCACGCTTATAAGTAGTTCTAGTATTTTCGCCGTTTTTAAGCGCCGCGATGTTGGTTCATGACGTGTCTATAATCTATACTAATATTATAAAGAGGAAAACTTTGTTTGTTTGTTTGTTTGTTTGTAATGAATAGGCTCAAAAACTACTGGACCGATTTAAAAAATTCTTTCACCATTCGAAAGCTACATTATCCACGAGTAACATAGGCTATATTTTATCCCCGTACTCCTACGGGAACGAGAACTACGCGGGTGAAACCGCGGGACGTCCGCTAGTATATAATAAGTACGTCATTGTTTATACCTATTAATAAAATCGTAGCGACCAAAAATCTGTACATTGAAGATAAAAAAAAGGCGACCAGGGTGGCTTAAAAATGGTTGTTTGTTTGTTTGACCGCGCATCATGTAAAAACTATTGAACGAATACCTATTGTTGAAATGTTCGTAAATCTATTTAAATAAATTCAGAATAACACCTAGGTTTTAGAAATTTTGGAAAAAAGGGGGGGGCCCTCACGGCTGAAGAGATTTGGGTGAAATTTGGCACACAAATACTTTATTTATAACCTTTTTAGGGTTCTGTACCCAAAGGGTAAAAACGGAACCCTATTACTAAGACTTCGCTGTCTGTCCGTCTGTCCGTCTGTCTGTCACCAGGCTGTATCTCATGAACCGTGACAGCTAGACAGTTGAAATTTTCACAGATGATGTATTTCTCTTGCCGCTATGCTATAACAACAAATACTAAAAACAGAATAAAATTAATATTTAAGTGGGGCTCCCATACAACAAACGTGATTTTTTTGCCGTTTTTTTTAATGTATAGATAATGGTACGGAACCCTTCGTGCGCGAGTCCGACTCGCACTTGGCCGGTTTTTTTTTTTTCGGATAGGAAATCATCAAATGACTACTCCTACTCTGGGCGAAGCAGGAGGGAGTGTCAGACTTTTACTGACTAAATAAAACCCATCCATGTTCATTCATCGCCCTTTGTGTTCCGGGGCCACGGTATCTCTTTCGATCAGTCCCGCAACCCCGGCAGGCATCGGCCCTTGCGGACCCCTTCCTATTGCTGACTCTCTTTGCGGCGCGCGTGGAACACTCCTGCGCCGTCGACACGGCCTGTCGTCATGAGACGGACGGACGCACAGTGGAACGAATGTATGGGAGAGGTTGGACATTGACATCTCCGAAAAAAAAGAGATAAATTATGCCAAACGAATGATGCCATCTTATTCGATTACCTAATGCCTTCAAAACTTGTTCTGATCAATTTCTTCATAACTCTCATATTTCGGGAGTAATTTGAGAAAATGTGATATTTTACTATGAAAATGAGTGTATCGAGCTCTCTCTCTCCTGATTCCGGCCTTGCTTCAAGTAGCGGTCTCTAATATCATAATGCTAATACTAAAAGCTATATTTAATACTAAGACACATGGTGCGCCAAATGTGCACTTTCTGGGATAAAAGGAAATGAAACATAAAAAAAAAAAAAGTTTTTTCCCCATTTGTATTTACTTTAAACTGCAGACAGACGTATTTAGAGGTCATATAATATAAATATATTAAATATGTATATATTGTTTTTTTTTTTAATCTTGTGTATTATTTACAAAAGAACAGATGAGAGTATGACTTTTTTCACATAATATTTTATTTATATATGTTTTACAATAACGATAAAAACACTGTATTTTAGATATAAGTTGATAAGAAAATAATAAATTACCTAGTTTAATAGTACAATAAATAATTAAGATGTAAGCTCTAATTTACTTAGTTACACATTTTAAAACAATATCAACATTTAATTATCATCGTCATCATCATCATCATCAATTAATTCCAATTCAGAATCTATATCCGCTAAATCATTTATGTTAACAAATTCGATATCACTTTTCTCAGAATCCGTAAGCTCATAAAATTCCTTAACAGAAGATTTTTTTACAAACTTATTTACTTTTGGACGAATGCTTGTAACAAGTGGATCAGAAGACAGTAAAAGATTGTGCATAATATCTTCATTGCATAAGATACTGCTATGCTTTCGAGAATGCCCCTCTCTGTATTTTCGAAAATATTTATTTCGAGCCTCAGATGCCTCTTCGGATAGAAAACCGATGGGCACAATTGACAAGTTCTGAACTATGCCTGGCCTTTTTCTGTAGAAGATTCAATATTTTCATTCAGAAATTCCGGCCACTGAATTGCAGCCTGTAGCCCAATCTCATGTTTCTTCCGAAACTTATCTGTGCTTCTTCCAGACTGCGTCCATTTTGTATAAACGCGGTAGCAAAATCGACGACACCAGTCTTTTAAAATTGTTTCAGAACTTTCACATAACTGAACACAACTGTCTTCTTTTAAAACACTAAACAAATAGTTATAGTCGCGTAAATCTTTATGTGCGCGTGCGCATAAAGCAACGTGAAGATCAAGATTTGTATTAAAATTTGGAAAATACATTGCGAGATTGTTCACGCACAATGGTTCACTTTAGGGACTAAGTGCAGAAACCAAAACCCCATGATAGATACATTGCGAGATTAGCGTGGCTACAACGAGGTGTAAATCAACACTGATTTTAAAGTTACTAATAGTGACCTGTTTATATTTAATCGAGGTACCCTCATTTGTTAAATATTGCAAGGTAATTAGTTTGAAAATGATGCATGCTAAATTAGTGTATTAAGAGCCATTTAGTAATTAAATAATAGCAATCTTCTTACCAGTAATCATTAGTGCATCAGTTTTATATGTAAACCTTAAGTCCCTAATCACATATCATAATTAGCTTATATCTTCTCCAATTGGCTGCTCAGAAATGTTATTGTAATAAGGTAAACCTTTAGAAAAACGGTTTTAATCAACAAAATAAACAAAAAATAATTTTTTGTGTTATAAAATAAACATCACTCTTTATCCCAGAAAGTGCACATTTGGCGCACCATGTGTCTTAGTGTTAAATATAGCTTGCTTTTAGTATTAGCATTATGATATTAGAGACCGCTACTTGAAGCAAGGCCGGAATCAGAAGAGAGAGAGCTCGATACACTCATTTTCATAGTAAAATATCACATTTCCTCAAATTACTCCCAAAATATGAGAGTTATGAAGAAATTGATCAGAACAAGTTTTGAAGGCATTAGGTAATCGAATAAGATGGCATCATTGGTTTGGCATAATTTAACTCTTTTTTTTCGGAGTTGTCAATGTCCAACCTCTCCCATACATTCGTTCCACAGTGGGACGGCGAGCTAGCCCATAGCCCACCGTCCACAGGCCCGCGCCTACGGTGGCCGGGGCCCGCGGGATTATGGAGTATGGTTACCGAACTCGCGCCGGGGGCATACGCTAGTATTTAAATAAAGGCTATAGCTTTCAGTACTTGAGTAGTACCCGTCTCAACAGACAGCAAACCTGCATCAGTCATCGTGTACTTCAACGTTGGAGAGGCGGGGCAAAAGGTTACCGAAACCCGCGTAAAGTACAATGCAATCTGTATGGACCGGTCACTTGATATCCTGACCATGTTGCAACCGAACTCAACGTATAAAGGGTATAAAAAACCTCTTAACGAAGCCGAAAGACACTTGTTTTCCCAATCATTGCGATCATTTTTTTGTTCTACACCATACCTGGGAACATTATAGTTCGGAGATAATGTGGGTCAAAGTTCCAACATTTTGACAAGTTTTTTTTTTAATACGAGTTTTTATTGTAAGATTTTTACATTTTTACACCTCCACGACCCGGTACTATTCAATATTTCCATCAGCACAATGTTTGGAGTGCATTCGAGTGCGTTACATTGAGTTCTACCACAATACATGATTTGTCACCCCAAAAAAAGTCTTTTCCCAGCAATAATTTTTGCGTAAAGTTACTTAGTTAGATGTACAGAATGCTTGGTTGACGGCTTCGTGATGAGGTTGTTTACACCTTGTACCTATGTATAACTTGTAACCATTGACCATTACAAAGTCATTAAGTCCCGACAGGTTTCTTAACTTGTCAGTCTCCTTTTACGATACTATTTGCACATACCTACCTATTTGTGTAAGTATAGGGCTTGCGTAAGTGTAAAAATATCGAATATTAATCAATTAATGAAGGTCTGTTCAACTTGTCATTGATGGTCAAAGATATTTTATAGGTGTCACCAGTTTAACTGGTGTTGTTTGTAATTAGCTGTGCGCTAGTTTTATTTTTTATTAGCTGACCCGCGCAACTTTGTCTGCGTCACATAATATATTTAGCTTATAACATGTCATTTTATGCATTCAATTACGAACAAAAACCTTTTAAATTCAATATTGCTTACCTCCCATAACATACGGCGTGATAATATGTAGCCTAAAGCCTTCCTTGGTTTACAAAGAACATTTTTACTGTATTTCAATTCAATCTATCCAGTAGTTTTGGCGTGAAGCCGTACCATACACACAGACAAACAGACAAAAAATCCAAAAAGTCACTTTTTGTCATCAGTTACGTTTTTCTAACAAAAACCACTTATTTTTTCTTGAAAATGTACAGTTTTTCTTTCGTTACTGTTTTATTATATGTATAGATTAGGCCTTTTGACTTCTAAAAATCTGCTTCAAACTAACCTTTTTTTTTTAATTAACATAAAAATCTGCGTAATACCAGTTCGAAGAAGGTCGTGCACTTTTTAAGCAAGTTTGTAACCTGTTCTGTGATATTGTGAGCAAAAACACGCATCCACGTCAAAGTGATCCTCTGACCTTTTTAGCCACATAAAACAAAGGTAAAATCATATTCAGCTAAAACGCCACACTAGGAGTAAACCTTATTTATGGGTTTATAAATTAAATCCCTTTTTGGGAACATAGATTATTATTATGGGGCTTTTAGGACCCCTTTTCATTCTACGTCGCCTCATCCTTTACATAACACATGCTTGGATCTTGAACATCCCTTTTTGTCAAATCCTATAATATCTTGATAACAAAAACTTCTAACTGCTCAAATCATAACTCGTCAGCATTACATCTACACGTTCAGAGCATTCACAGATCATTACATTATCTCACACATCCATCAGCGCAGTCATGAGGCGCCATAACACAGTTACCGATTGGTTACGTCGCCGCGACAAGGCATCCATCAACAAATAATATCGATATCGTAAGAATCGAAACCAAACTCGATTTAATAATCACGTAACGTCTAACCTTGCTAGTGGCAGCTGTGGTAGCAATTAGTGTTGTGTAACAAATCGATTCGAACTTTTTTTTTGCAGCAATGTAACTCACTTTAGCCGCATGTCAAGTCATTTTCTCAATGCCTTTCAATTAATATAATTGAAAAGATTAGGAGCAATTAAATTAGTCAATTGATATTTTTTATACATGTTAATGTTTGGTTTATTTGGGGAAAAGTGGCGTTGTTCTTGGATAGCCTTCTGATCTGAGCGTAGTGAGATAAACGGGTTATGATTTATTACTAGTGTAATTAGTTCGAAGTAGGTCGCGCCTGTGTCAATTATGTACGTCGTAGAAATACTTAAAGCGGAATAATGATAAAGCATTGTACCGTAAATTGTAGGCGTTTTTTGCTTAGGCTTTTTCCCGGCCTGTTCGGATCTTTTTAATTTTCTTTTAAGAAAATATTTTTTTCTAGACTAAGTACCGACCTCAATTTTGGATAATTCCTTTGTATTTTAATCACAATTTATTCGAAGACACTTTTGGGCCTTTATTACAAACCACAATGATAAAGAAAACAGAAAATTGGATTGGGTGACCACAAGTCTATAATACGAAGTCTACAATGCGTCAGCACAGTTCAAAGTAAAAATTTCAATTGATAATACCACATCATTTTATATTCGATGAGGTGCTTTTACTGGTAACGACGTCTTTGCAACGTTTCCGCATACAAATCATGCAGGAAGTAAGCAAAGGAACCGATGAGAATATCGACGCATTACTTATACGTTTTGCAGAATTATTTGTTTCACTGAACACGGCAGTATCGGCAACTCGTTTAGAATTTACATAATTATCAAGCCTGCTGTGATCTCGCGGTTTATATTCCCTCTAATGACGGGCTCATGAGACAAGTAAAACCTCCATTACCATCTATACAACAAATGTACCTAACACAATTTGGGCTATCAGTAGAGCTGCGGATCGCCTAAAGTTAAGTCATCATCTGCCTAGCCTTTTCCCAATATGTTAGGGTCGGCTACCAGTCTAACCGGATGCAGCTGAATACCAGTATTGTACAATAGCGTCTGCCTATCTGACGTCCACAATTCAGTTACAACTGGGTAATACCCCTTGGTAACTGTCAGACTTTCGAGCCACTGACTACCTGTTACGAACGACTGTCGTAGATCTACAAATGGCAGCCGGGATCAACGGCTTAACGTGCTTCCTGAGGCACGTCTTCAAGTATAAAAGTAACTGACGTAAATAAAGGTTAGTCTTATACCTAGTACCTACCTACCAAGCAGCTCTTCAAAATATTAATTCAAAATATAGAAGAAATTTCATTCTGGACCGGATTTTAAAACAAATCCTCTTACAGGAGATACTTTATCTAACTTGAAAGGTTCGAACTTAACAAAGTCGCGTGGAAGTAGTTTCGACTATGAAGAACAAATTGATCTTGAAGCTAATCCTTTGGAAACTTTAGACTAGACCCTTCTCTAAAAACAGTCTTGATTAAACGTAAAGTTAAACTTCATAAATCAACAATAAATGATCCGAGAGAAATTCTATTCAAGGCAAGCTTTATTTAATTCAATACTCCAACTTTTGTGATTAATATTTAAGTATCTAATTGAAATACAGAAAATTCTAACATTTTCTGCTTATAATGAATCAAAATGAGTACTTATCTAATAACAGTTACAAAAGATACAAAGAAAAGTGAAGATTTCGGAGTAATCATTACATTTGTTGAAGAACAATGGAGTCCATACGATACTCACTATTATCGGTATTACGGAATGGTGTGCCGCGGAACTTTCCCATCTATCTTTGTATTAAGGTTATGCAAGCAAGACTTATATTCCATTGCAAGTTCAACAAGACCCTTGATGTGAAAATAAGTAGCAAGCACGAATATCAGGTAGTGTGTAACTTTATATTAATTATAATAAGTAATGATGTCGATTCTGTTGTGTACCATCTAAACTTAATTTAGGCTATTGGTATATTTTTCTCTCTAATAAAACGAGAAAGAGACGGACGTAATTTAGAGCTGTCAAATTTAGTTGGAACTAATATTTCCATACAAATGAAGGGTGCACGTAAACACATGTCGACTAAAAACACGGTGAAGCGCAAGGCATAAACTAGTTTGACATCTCTAACTTAGTTCATAGCTATAGCCGTCCTTTTCTCGCACTGCCTTTTAATAAAAGATATTAATAGCCTAAATTAAGTTTAGTTTGTGCACAACAGAATCGACACCAACATCGATTATAGTTATATGTTGTTATAATCTTAATTAACCTACTCGTGCTGCAGTCACCGATAATTTCAATACTTAGCTTGAGCACATTTCAAAAGTCCTACAATTTACATAAGTACCTGAAGCAAGTGCATAATTGCATAATCACGTTAAAGATACGTATTAGAATTGTGAAAGGCCATACAACCAATGCCAAAGTATTTATTGGAAACTAAACTTGGCAGATGTACTAAGCTAGTTACTTACAACTTTCTTGGAATGATTGGACTTGTAATTTCCTTTGAGTTTCCGTTCCTAGCTGAAACATAAATCTGGTAAATTCACTCCGGTAGGCAGGTAATACTGTTAAGATTCACCGGAAATTCAGGAACTCATACAACAGGAAGAGTGGCAATGAAGTTATCACAATAAATGAAACAACTTACGAACATGACATTTTACGCAAAAAATTACCACCGACTTTCAAAACACATGAAAAAGTGCAAAATAACTTCAGTTTCGGAAGTCGATGCTTTGCTTGTTTGGTAGTTGTTATAACTAATAACCACCGACATTCGCTAGTAGTTATTTTGCGCGCGATGAAACAATCAGTCTGATGACGTCGAATATTCTTCAAGGAAGTTCACGCGCTTTTTGAGTTTTTACTATTTTCATCATCATCATCATTCTCTTGCTTCATTTGGGTCACCCCAAATGAATTGGGATAAGGCAGCATGTCTTCTTCTTGCATACTTCTCTACTCGTCGTTGTTTATACTTACTATTTGTCGTTGGTGTTTCAATAGTTTATTAATATTCTTAATAACAATAGTTGTAATTCAGTGAAGTGACGTGATGACTCGGTGTCTTTGAAAGCTTTTACCGTATGAATGATTTATTTTGTAACACTAAGTTATTAATTTTGGTTGATTTTTTTTTCTCATTTATATCGTACTATAACGTCCTAGTTTCTGCTTTCAACCTATAATAGATGACCGCTGTACTAAGTATTTCATTATGATAACTCCAACACCACTCTGCGAACACTTAGTTTATTCGAAGAGCGCGTTTACATGAGCAGTGTGTATGATTCATCAATGGTTTATGTACTGGAAACCTTCGCAGTGAAGCAGGTGATGTAAGCCAGAATGACTTTTTGGTGTACGAACCGAATGAGGATGACGTCACTGTTTGCCAACCGAAGTCTCGTAACGTAAGTGGAACGACAATTTAATGTTTGTTAAACTTGAACTTGAAACTTAGAAATAAAAATGTAGATTTCGTTTGCATTGGTGTCGATTCTATTGTGCACTAACTAAACTTAATTTAAGCTATTGCTATATTTTACTAAAAGGCAGTGCGAGAAAAGGACGGCTATAGCTATGAACTAAGTTACAGATGTCAAACTAGTTTACGCCTTGCGCTACACCGTGTTTTTAGTCGACATGTTTTTACGTGCAACCTGCATTTGGTATGGAAATATTAGTTCCTACTAAATTTGACGGCTCTAGGTAAATTACGTCCGTCTCTTTCTCGTTTTATTAGAGAGAAAAAGATAGCAATAGCCTAAATTAAGTTTAGTTTGTGCACAACAGAATCGACACCAGTTCCTAACTTACGATTAGATAAACTCAGAAACACGTATGCACACAACTCACGCCTTTTTCCCATTAGGTAGGCAGAGGTGGAACGTCACCTACTACGATCCTTACAGGATCATCATCATCTGCCTAGCTTTTTCCCAACTATGTTGGGGTCGGCTTCCAGTCTAACCGCATACAGCAGTATTTCATCTACGTTTATAGCTAGAAAACAAACTAGATTAAATTTTCCATTGGTGCAAGTGCAAGCCCACCATCATATTCCGGCGCTTGTCCCATGTTACTTGGGGTCGTCGCAACACGTTTTTTTCTTCCATTCTCCTCTGTCAACCGTCACGCAGTCACGCTATTATTTACTCCTTTTTAGGGTTCCGTAGTCAACTAGGAACCCTTATAGTTTCGCCATGTCTGTCCGTCCGTCCGTCCTTCTGTCCGTCCTCGCTTAATCTCTGTGACCGTTAGCACTAGAAAGCTGAAATTTGGTACCAATATGTATATCAATCACGCCGACAAAGTGGTAAATAAAAATTGGAAAAAAATGTTTTATTAGGGTAGCCCCCCTATATGTAAAGTGGGAAGTTATTTTTTTTTTTAATTTCAACCCTAGCGTGTGATATATTGTTGGAAAGGTATTTAAAAATGAATAGGGGTTTCCTAAAATCATTTTTTGTTTTTGATAAAGTCAATAATTTCGGAAATAATCGCTCCAAAAGTAAAAAACAATGTGTCCCCCCCCCCTCTAACTTTTGAACCATAAGTTTAGAAAATATGAAAAAAATCTGAAAAGTAGAACTTTATAAGGACTTTCTAGGAAAATCATTTTGAACTTGATGAAAACAACAGTTTTTGTACAAAAAAGACAAAAAGTTGTACAAAATAATTTCTGGACTAAGTTTGTAGTATATTCGTATATGCAAGAATTTTTACATAATGGACACCCACCTTTAAACTCATAAGTGGGAACACTTATTGTGACGGACGGGAAACTAACGGAACCCTACACTGAGCGTGGCCCGACAAGCTCTTGGCCGGTTTTTCTTACATACCATTCCTCACACAATCCAAGCCAGCTCACCAGCTCAAAATAAATTGAAGTTTTTCTCCCGTTTCTTGTGCCCTAGGATTCTTGAACAGGGTTGAACGTGACAACAATTCAAGAAAAGATATCATTAGTTCAGTTTGTAAGTACGACACGTCTGGGCTCTCGAGGACACCTTCAGGATTCATTCGTGCGTTGCGAATGTGTTCAGATATTTCTTTTTTACTAGGTACCTACTAAACGCTACAAAAACTGAAAACAGTTACTGCACCATTGTGTTTTTATCTCAGATCTGATCGTAAATTGAATGTTGTTGGTGTTATCTTAGCCTAATCGTTTTCGTGAGTAATAGAACTCAGTTTCAATCACTAACAGTAAGTAGTGTTTTGAAGTGATGATAAGAATTTTGTAATCAGATACTGACAATCATACTACAGTAGAAATGGGTCTGTCAACGTTCTCAGAATTATTTTCTTTTAGATCTTTATCTTTAATTGACTTCTTTTGTCTTTTAATTTCATCGGCGGCGGTGGTCTCTTGTAGAAACTTTATTATATTTGTCAGTCAGGCGTCTATATTAGTAGCTTAAAACCATAAGGAACGAAGTTTATATTTGAATCGTAATTTATGATTTCTAGCAATGTTTTGTAACCACTTGGTGTTATGGTTGCGTGTTTATTACCTTTGCACACTTTATGAGTATTGACTGTCATCTTGAACGACGCGTGGGCAGCCCACAAATACACCATGACGTTTACGTGGATAAACCTTAGCCACAGAGAAAAAAAAAATGGAAATTGTTCTTGGTTCGTTATTGGCGGATTTTATCCGCACCAACAACGCAAATGCTTTCCGCACGTTCGCTTTCGTTTTGCCCACGCCTTTCGACGCTGTCTGTGTAGCAATGTCTTAAAGTTCTTAAACAATTATTACTGTAATCGTAAAGTACCTACGTTTTACGCTTTTCAAGTTAATATTCCTTAGAATTAAATCGTAAAACGCATGCTTTATTGATAATTATTTCATACTTCGACATTTTCCAGCTTGGAGAAGTCGGTCATTGTTTCAGCAGAACATTTTAACGAGCTATGTTTAACATACTAAGCGGCTGAAACCGCGGCCATAAAATTATTGTAAACTTAAAATATAAAATCTTATTCTGAACACTTAACACGAAATCCTAGGAAATTAAACACCTTCATGAGTGATTAACGTTATAAAACCATGTTATGTCTTCTGTCAAAACTATAAAAGACATCACCGACACCTTACTGTGTAATAAATACGTCGAAATGTTAACGTTAAAACCATTCTGGAAAATTAACGTTTATTTTATGTTCTGCATAAATTAAGTAGGACTTACTTCCGAGGCACATTTTTTTTTAATGCTTAGTTAATGTTACCGATAGTTGTGTTTTTAGGAGTATGAAGAACAGGGTGTAAAATTCTTCATCTCCTTCAGAAAAGGGAGGATCCTCCTACCAGATGGGTGTTGTATCTCATGGGATACTGCCCGACAGTTGCTGTAAGGTTTTTCTATAGGATAGACTTCTTCTTCGGATAACTTTAACTGCGCGATTAAAATTTCGATATAAGTTCTTCATTTTGTGTCATAGATGGCGCTGTAGTACTTTTTGTAGTGTCACTTGTATTTATTTTGTTTAGACTGCTTGTTGATGTTGTCGGTAATCTTTTAGTAACGTCTTTGGATATTTTCGAATTTCTTAGTACTACCGCGTTCAGTGACGGTCGACCACTTTTCAACCTTATGACTCAGGCCATAGGGTAGAAAGTTGTTGACCATCAGTGAACTCGATAGTGCCTACTGGAGCCCCTGCTGTCATATAAGAAGGGTCTACAGAAGACGTATTTCGGTATAAATTTACATTAAAGCAATTAAAAAGTTCAGCACAAACTTAAATCTCCAGAACAAAGTCCGGATAAGTTTCCCTGTCAAAACTTTTACCAAAAAAAGAATCATTACTTGCAAATACTTTCAGTGGCACTTTTTCACGTAATTCACGCTGAACGAATTCCTAAGTTACACAAAAAGCAATCTTCTGAAAATAGCGTATCAACAACTTTTTCGTCGAAGTAAGCGAATACTATTTCCCCGACAATAAGCGAGCTCGAGCGAAGACAGGCGAGACGAAAGAATTGTGTTTAGTGAATTGTGCGATAAAGGACTGAACGTTACTTAGTAGTTTTCCTTATTGTACTGTATACAAACGTTGTACGAATTTACACTGTTTTAGGGTGCTGTACCTGAAGGGTAACCAACAGGACCCTATTACCAAACCTCAGCTGTCCGTGCGCCGCTGTCTGTCAGTGGGCTATTAACATTTCAACAGAAATACACATTCTATTTCTGTTTCCACTAAAACAATAAAAAAAAACGATGGTGCGGAACCCTTCATGCACGGGTCTGATTCGCATTTGGCCGATTTTATTTTTGACTACTTATAGGTATGCAACGAACAAAGTCCGTGATATGTCAGCGATTCAGCAACGCAGGTTTACTTGGTTTACGTTGCAAGTTGCAACCTATTGCAACAGACTGCAGCAGTCAGCAATGTTGACCTGATATACCTACGGAGTTAGCTGTACCTTATTATTTGTAACCAACTTCCAAGAAACCTGAAGAGAGTTTTTATTTAACCCGTATGCTCCCGGCCGTGCCTCCAGAGGCAAAGTGCATTGTTATTTTAATTGTGTCTGTAATTGCGGGTATTGAAGTGCTACACGAGCATTGTCATCATCGTCATCTGCCTAGCCTTTTGCAACTATGTTGGGGTCGACTTCCCGTCTAACCGGATGCAGCTGAATACCAGTAAGTATTTTACATGGAGCGACTGCCTATCTGACCTCCACAACCCTAGGTAATACGATACCCCTTGGTAAGACTGGTTGTCAGACTTTTTGGGCCACTGAATCGACTGCCAAACATCTATAAGTGACAGCCGGGACCAACAGCATAACGCGCTTTCCAAGGCAAGGAGGAAACTCGGTATGTAAGGGTGGTCGCCGTCCGTCCGTCTCATGACGACAGGCCATGTCGACGGCGCGTTCGTGTTCCACGCGCGCCTCAAAGAGAGTCAGCAATAGGAAGGGGGACCCCTTCCTATTGCTGACTCTCTTTGAGGCGCGCAAGGGCCGATGCCTGCCGAGGTTGCGGGACTGTTCGAAAGAGATACCGTGGCCCCGGAACACAAAGGGCGATGAAGGAACATGGATGGGTTTTAGTCAGTAAAAGTCTGACACTCCCTCCTGCTCCGCCCAGAGCGGGAGGAGTCATTTGATGATTTCCCATCCGAAGAAAAAAAAAAAAGAAATCCACAAACCAACCTAAGCAAGCACGACTTAACCTAAAGATCGTCCCGAGCGGCTGTTATTATTTAGCCACGAGCTCCTCCGAACTAAACGATCATTGTATTTGGTTTTATTCAACTGGTAATGCAACTTTGTGCTCAGAGTTTTTTCGCCGAAGCTGGATATGTTAGTATAGTGCTTCAGAGATGTTTGCAGAAGCCCGCGCAGTTTGCTTTTATACAGTAATGCGTAATAAGAGATACGCTTTCCTGCCCGCTTAGCATGAACGCCGTAGACACGAAAGAGAATCGACAAATCTTTTGTTCATCTGTCATTTTGTCGATTCAATGACAGATGAACAAAAGATTTGTATATTCTCTTTCGTGTCTACGGCGTTCATGCTAAGCGGGCTGGTACGCAGGATGCGGAGCAGCAACAACAGCATCCTAAAAATGATCTCTGGCCGACTGGACGGCGCGATCGTTAACCGGTGCTGCAAAATTTCTGCTGGACCTGCAGCTTAGTAGCGACACGAGCGATGTGCCCCTTTAATAGGTAGATTTGATATAATTTAGTTTCTATGTACTTACCATAGTTATAAGTGAAATTGTTACTAACACTGAGATAGGCTACTTAAATAAATAATTTAAGTAATTAAGGATTATTATTAGTCACCTGAGAGAACAGCACTTGCAGTTGTCGACATCGACAACCACCGTGGAAGCCATCGAATACAGTCGCTTTAGTCTGAAATCGGCTTGATGGCGTATTATCAATGCTTACAAACAGCAACATCAGGGGGCCTGCTAAGAAATCCATAGCAAATTATTCATGGTAACTATTTAAAACAAACACAACAAAATCTGTACTTTTTCCTTATAAGCATTAAACAGCTAATCTTAAGGAAGTCACGTAATCAGGTAGGTAACGTTAATTCAAGATCCAACAAACCGACCTACATTCGAGCTACCTATTCGTAGAAACATACTATAAATGACTGCTAATGGAGCTCCTATTTCGGTAACCAGAACATTTAGGAACGTGTTATAATTGTTGTACTTAGTTGTTTTAAAAATAATTATTTACGTATTTGGTACTCCGGTAAATCGTGATATGTTTTGTGACGTCAATTAAATGTAGGTAGGTAGGTACCTACTGAAATAATAACTTACCTAATAGTATCCTTTTATGTATGGCTTGTATGATAATCCTTGTATAGCTATAATTTAGTAATTTATCCATGAAATGACTAACGGTTTTCACGAGGAAAATGTGAAACGAAAACAAGGAAATAATCAATCAATAATGCATGTTTTCGAAAACTATCACAGGACTAAATTCAAAAAATGTGAATAAATTCGAATAAATGATTAAAACATTTGTTTTATTTTAATAATTATTATTACTTAAATAATAATTTATTCGTGTGGAGATAGTCTCACTTCAGATTACAGAACAAGGTCCCAAGGGAAAGACGCTAGATTTGCTTTCGAACCGAATTTCTTCAAAAAAGAAGGAGATTCTCAATTCGGTTGTATTTTTTAACCGACTTCCTTTAGTAGTAAATACCTATTATCTACATATTGACATAGCCACAGGACATAGCCCTACTAAATTATAATTAGACTTCATCGGTTTCTTACTGTTAACGATTCTACGCCTACAGACTTTATTGATTTCAAGCAGCAATGACAAGTTTCCATATAATCACAAACACTAGGCTAGCAATCCAAAGATAACATAACGTAGGATAGGCAGAGCCTAATAGTAAACCCACATTTCCCCAGTTATGTTTAAGTCCCGTGTAATAGGGGCGCGCCTATTGCCATCCATAGGGTACGAATCCAGACTCCGTGGCTGCTACTGTGAAATTCCTGATGGAAAAAGAAATACCCAATAACACTGCCCGCCCTGGGAATCGTACTCAGGACCTGATACTCAGCAGTCTTGCTTGCGACTACTAGATCAACGAGACAGTCAATTCAAATATCTACTTACTTAAATATTTATATTCAAAACACTGTCAGATATTCTAGTAACAAAGTTAAACAATAGTACAAAGCGACTGGCACCATATTATACAAAGTAGCGGACGTCTCGCGGTTTCACCCGCGTAATTCCCCTTCCTGTGGGAGTACGGGGATAAAATATAGCCTATAGCACTCACGAATAATGTAGCTTTCTACCAGTGAAACAATTTTTAAAATTGGTTCGTTACTTCCGGAGATTACCCCCTACATACAAACTTACAAACAAATGTTACCTCTTTATAATATTAGTATAGAAGTAGCGGACGTCTCGCGGTTTCACCCGCGTAGTTCCCGTTCCCGTGGGAGTACGGGGATAAAAAATATAGCCTATGTTACTCAGGGTGAATGTAGCTTTCTAATGGTGAAAGAATTTTTGAAATCAGCGCAGTAGTTTTTGAGTTTATTTATTACAAACATACACACACACACAAAATTCAAATCTCTCCTCTTTATAATATTAGTGTACTTAGATATCAAGAACACTGGACTAAACCAAGGGGAATATAATGAATACACATTTATCTGTAGCATTATGTTTCCCATCCATTTCGCTGGGTCCTCCATCCTTCCTTCCTCTGTTTTGTTTCGCAGCGGATGAACGTTAGGACACAATTTCATCTATATGGAAATAACAATACATTTAATGTGGAAGGATATGAGTCCATTCATATCCATATTTGGCATGATATCAAGTGTCTTACAGACGAACAATGGTCGAGTCGTGCGTATCCCGAACTTCAGACGGTGTTTCATGGGTCAATAAATGCCTGAGCTTTTATTATTTCGAAATGTATCGTAGGCCGCAAAAAAGTTTTATTTATTCTTTGTATCACTATTTTTATCGATAACTTCACGCCCTGATGGAATGTGTTAGGAGCAAGAATGACAGGAATCATTGATAAAAGAATTTATTAAAAAAAAAACTGGACTTTGGGCTAATCCCAATGATATTCTAATAAACAGATATGTAAAAAAAAGTGTGCACCTACAAAACCACCGAAAAAAAGTGTGCCGTGGGGTAGCGCCAGCTCAAATACACGTAGTGACGCAGAATAAAGGCAAAACAAGCCAATTGGCCCGTTTTCGAGTCTTCACGATTGCACGCTCATAACATTTCTGTTTAATAGAATATCATTGGCTAATCCAAATCATTTTAGCACAAACCCTACATCAACGATTGCATAGATGAGCCACACAAGGCTTAGTGAAGATGTCTAACTCAATGATTAAATAAATAAAACATCAATTTATTTTCTCGCGCCTTTCGACGCTGTCTGTGTAGCAATGTCTTAAAGTTCTTAAACAATTATTACTGTAATCGTAAAGTACCTACGTTTTACGCTTTTCAAGTTAATATTCCTTAGAATTAAATCGTAAAACGCATGCTTTATTGATAATTATTTCATACTTCGACATTTTCCAGCTTGGAGAAGTCGGTCATTGTTTCAGCAGAACATTTTAACGAGCTATGTTTAACATACTAAGCGGCTGAAACCGCGGCCATAAAATTATTGTAAACTTAAAATATAAAATCTTATTCTGAACACTTAACACGAAATCCTAGGAAATTAAACACCTTCATGAGTGATTAACGTTATAAAACCATGTTATGTCTTCTGTCAAAACTATAAAAGACATCACCGACACCTTACTGTGTAATAAATACGTCGAAATGTTAACGTTAAAACCATTCTGGAAAATTAACGTTTATTTTATGTTCTGCATAAATTAAGTAGGACTTACTTCCGAGGCACATTTTTTTTTAATGCTTAGTTAATGTTACCGATAGTTGTGTTTTTAGGAGTATGAAGAACAGGGTGTAAAATTCTTCATCTCCTTCAGAAAAGGGAGGATCCTCCTACCAGATGGGTGTTGTATCTCATGGGATACTGCCCGACAGTTGCTGTAAGGTTTTTCTATAGGATAGACTTCTTCTTCGGATAACTTTAACTGCGCGATTAAAATTTCGATATAAGTTCTTCATTTTGTGTCATAGATGGCGCTGTAGTACTTTTTGTAGTGTCACTTGTATTTATTTTGTTTAGACTGCTTGTTGATGTTGTCGGTAATCTTTTAGTAACGTCTTTGGATATTTTCGAATTTCTTAGTACTACCGCGTTCAGTGACGGTCGACCACTTTTCAACCTTATGACTCAGGCCATAGGGTAGAAAGTTGTTGACCATCAGTGAACTCGATAGTGCCTACTGGAGCCCCTGCTGTCATATAAGAAGGGTCTACAGAAGACGTATTTCGGTATAAATTTACATTAAAGCAATTAAAAAGTTCAGCACAAACTTAAATCTCCAGAACAAAGTCCGGATAAGTTTCCCTGTCAAAACTTTTACCAAAAAAAGAATCATTACTTGCAAATACTTTCAGTGGCACTTTTTCACGTAATTCACGCTGAACGAATTCCTAAGTTACACAAAAAGCAATCTTCTGAAAATAGCGTATCAACAACTTTTTCGTCGAAGTAAGCGAATACTATTTCCCCGACAATAAGCGAGCTCGAGCGAAGACAGGCGAGACGAAAGAATTGTGTTTAGTGAATTGTGCGATAAAGGACTGAACGTTACTTAGTAGTTTTCCTTATTGTACTGTATACAAACGTTGTACGAATTTACACTGTTTTAGGGTGCTGTACCTGAAGGGTAACCAACAGGACCCTATTACCAAACCTCAGCTGTCCGTGCGCCGCTGTCTGTCAGTGGGCTATTAACATTTCAACAGAAATACACATTCTATTTCTGTTTCCACTAAAACAATAAAAAAAAACGATGGTGCGGAACCCTTCATGCACGGGTCTGATTCGCATTTGGCCGATTTTATTTTTGACTACTTATAGGTATGCAACGAACAAAGTCCGTGATATGTCAGCGATTCAGCAACGCAGGTTTACTTGGTTTACGTTGCAAGTTGCAACCTATTGCAACAGACTGCAGCAGTCAGCAATGTTGACCTGATATACCTACGGAGTTAGCTGTACCTTATTATTTGTAACCAACTTCCAAGAAACCTGAAGAGAGTTTTTATTTAACCCGTATGCTCCCGGCCGTGCCTCCAGAGGCAAAGTGCATTGTTATTTTAATTGTGTCTGTAATTGCGGGTATTGAAGTGCTACACGAGCATTGTCATCATCGTCATCTGCCTAGCCTTTTGCAACTATGTTGGGGTCGACTTCCCGTCTAACCGGATGCAGCTGAATACCAGTAAGTATTTTACATGGAGCGACTGCCTATCTGACCTCCACAACCCTAGGTAATACGATACCCCTTGGTAAGACTGGTTGTCAGACTTTTTGGGCCACTGAATCGACTGCCAAACATCTATAAGTGACAGCCGGGACCAACAGCATAACGCGCTTTCCAAGGCAAGGAGGAAACTCGGTATGTAAGGGTGGTCGCCGTCCGTCCGTCTCATGACGACAGGCCATGTCGACGGCGCGTTCGTGTTCCACGCGCGCCTCAAAGAGAGTCAGCAATAGGAAGGGGGACCCCTTCCTATTGCTGACTCTCTTTGAGGCGCGCAAGGGCCGATGCCTGCCGAGGTTGCGGGACTGTTCGAAAGAGATACCGTGGCCCCGGAACACAAAGGGCGATGAAGGAACATGGATGGGTTTTAGTCAGTAAAAGTCTGACACTCCCTCCTGCTCCGCCCAGAGCGGGAGGAGTCATTTGATGATTTCCCATCCGAAGAAAAAAAAAAAAGAAATCCACAAACCAACCTAAGCAAGCACGACTTAACCTAAAGATCGTCCCGAGCGGCTGTTATTATTTAGCCACGAGCTCCTCCGAACTAAACGATCATTGTATTAGGTTTTATTCAACTGGTAATGCAACTTTGTGCTCAGAGTTTTTTCGCCGAAGCTGGATATGTTAGTATAGTGCTTCAGAGATGTTTGCAGAAGCCCGCGCAGTTTGCTTTTATACAGTAATGCGTAATAAGAGATACGCTTTCCTGCCCGCTTAGCATGAACGCCGTAGACACGAAAGAGAATCGACAAATCTTTTGTTCATCTGTCATTTTGTCGATTCAATGACAGATGAACAAAAGATTTGTATATTCTCTTTCGTGTCTACGGCGTTCATGCTAAGCGGGCTGGTACGCAGGATGCGGAGCAGCAACAACAGCATCCTAAAAATGATCTCTGGCCGACTGGACGGCGCGATCGTTAACCGGTGCTGCAAAATTTCTGCTGGACCTGCAGCTTAGTAGCGACACGAGCGATGTGCCCCTTTAATAGGTAGATTTGATATAATTTAGTTTCTATGTACTTACCATAGTTATAAGTGAAATTGTTACTAACACTGAGATAGGCTACTTAAATAAATAATTTAAGTAATTAAGGATTATTATTAGTCACCTGAGAGAACAGCACTTGCAGTTGTCGACATCGACAACCACCGTGGAAGCCATCGAATACAGTCGCTTTAGTCTGAAATCGGCTTGATGGCGTATTATCAATGCTTACAAACAGCAACATCAGGGGGCCTGCTAAGAAATCCATAGCAAATTATTCATGGTAACTATTTAAAACAAACACAACAAAATCTGTACTTTTTCCTTATAAGCATTAAACAGCTAATCTTAAGGAAGTCACGTAATCAGGTAGGTAACGTTAATTCAAGATCCAACAAACCGACCTACATTCGAGCTACCTATTCGTAGAAACATACTATAAATGACTGCTAATGGAGCTCCTATTTCGGTAACCAGAACATTTAGGAACGTGTTATAATTGTTGTACTTAGTTGTTTTAAAAATAATTATTTACGTATTTGGTACTCCGGTAAATCGTGATATGTTTTGTGACGTCAATTAAATGTAGGTAGGTAGGTACCTACTGAAATAATAACTTACCTAATAGTATCCTTTTATGTATGGCTTGTATGATAATCCTTGTATAGCTATAATTTAGTAATTTATCCATGAAATGACTAACGGTTTTCACGAGGAAAATGTGAAACGAAAACAAGGAAATAATCAATCAATAATGCATGTTTTCGAAAACTATCACAGGACTAAATTCAAAAAATGTGAATAAATTCGAATAAATGATTAAAACATTTGTTTTATTTTAATAATTATTATTACTTAAATAATAATTTATTCGTGTGGAGATAGTCTCACTTCAGATTACAGAACAAGGTCCCAAGGGAAAGACGCTAGATTTGCTTTCGAACCGAATTTCTTCAAAAAAGAAGGAGATTCTCAATTCGGTTGTATTTTTTAACCGACTTCCTTTAGTAGTAAATACCTATTATCTACATATTGACATAGCCACAGGACATAGCCCTACTAAATTATAATTAGACTTCATCGGTTTCTTACTGTTAACGATTCTACGCCTACAGACTTTATTGATTTCAAGCAGCAATGACAAGTTTCCATATAATCACAAACACTAGGCTAGCAATCCAAAGATAACATAACGTAGGATAGGCAGAGCCTAATAGTAAACCCACATTTCCCCAGTTATGTTTAAGTCCCGTGTAATAGGGGCGCGCCTATTGCCATCCATAGGGTACGAATCCAGACTCCGTGGCTGCTACTGTGAAATTCCTGATGGAAAAAGAAATACCCAATAACACTGCCCGCCCTGGGAATCGTACTCAGGACCTGATACTCAGCAGTCTTGCTTGCGACTACTAGATCAACGAGACAGTCAATTCAAATATCTACTTACTTAAATATTTATATTCAAAACACTGTCAGATATTCTAGTAACAAAGTTAAACAATAGTACAAAGCGACTGGCACCATATTATACAAAGTAGCGGACGTCTCGCGGTTTCACCCGCGTAATTCCCCTTCCTGTGGGAGTACGGGGATAAAATATAGCCTATAGCACTCACGAATAATGTAGCTTTCTACCAGTGAAACAATTTTTAAAATTGGTTCGTTACTTCCGGAGATTACCCCCTACATACAAACTTACAAACAAATGTTACCTCTTTATAATATTAGTATAGAAGTAGCGGACGTCTCGCGGTTTCACCCGCGTAGTTCCCGTTCCCGTGGGAGTACGGGGATAAAAAATATAGCCTATGTTACTCAGGGTGAATGTAGCTTTCTAATGGTGAAAGAATTTTTGAAATCAGCGCAGTAGTTTTTGAGTTTATTTATTACAAACATACACACACACACAAAATTCAAATCTCTCCTCTTTATAATATTAGTGTACTTAGATATCAAGAACACTGGACTAAACCAAGGGGAATATAATGAATACACATTTATCTGTAGCATTATGTTTCCCATCCATTTCGCTGGGTCCTCCATCCTTCCTTCCTCTGTTTTGTTTCGCAGCGGATGAACGTTAGGACACAATTTCATCTATATGGAAATAACAATACATTTAATGTGGAAGGATATGAGTCCATTCATATCCATATTTGGCATGATATCAAGTGTCTTACAGACGAACAATGGTCGAGTCGTGCGTATCCCGAACTTCAGACGGTGTTTCATGGGTCAATAAATGCCTGAGCTTTTATTATTTCGAAATGTATCGTAGGCCGCAAAAAAGTTTTATTTATTCTTTGTATCACTATTTTTATCGATAACTTCACGCCCTGATGGAATGTGTTAGGAGCAAGAATGACAGGAATCATTGATAAAAGAATTTATTAAAAAAAAAACTGGACTTTGGGCTAATCCCAATGATATTCTAATAAACAGATATGTAAAAAAAAGTGTGCACCTACAAAACCACCGAAAAAAAGTGTGCCGTGGGGTAGCGCCAGCTCAAATACACGTAGTGACGCAGAATAAAGGCAAAACAAGCCAATTGGCCCGTTTTCGAGTCTTCACGATTGCACGCTCATAACATTTCTGTTTAATAGAATATCATTGGCTAATCCAAATCATTTTAGCACAAACCCTACATCAACGATTGCATAGATGAGCCACACAAGGCTTAGTGAAGATGTCTAACTCAATGATTAAATAAATAAAACATCAATTTATTTTCTCTACACAAGTTACAACGAGCGGCGAGCGTGAAATTAACTTTGTGAGAGACTGGTGCTTGAAGTATGTCTCCATAAAACACTGTATGATTCTTCTTCTAATATATAGTAAATTAATATTCCACATAGGTAAGGAGTTAATATGCTACGATGGGGTTGGCATATCCGTATAGATAAAAACCCCCTTTTTGTTAACAAAGAACTTAAAAAAAAGAAACTCCGCGCCCTAACAAACCAATCAAACGCGCGAATACGTGTCTTCGCGTTCATATTTCACTAATTTGTTCGAAAATAACGAAAGGCGTCTTCTGTCGGTCGCGGAATACATTATGTACGCGGTAATTTCTTTGGTTAGGGGACGCGACCTAATGCCTATCACAATCTAGAACGTCTGACCGAAAGCCTTTCTCAGAAATGAAGTCTTATCAGTGGGTCAGTAACCTAGAATGGCTTGATTTGTTTTTAGAATTCGTCCTGAATACATTATTCATTATTGCTTCTTAATTGATTAGTAGACTTAACTTGTTATGTAAGGTATTTTTAAATACACAATTTGAGAAAACAGTTTGTAGAGAGTGAAAAATTGTGTTCACATAACCTACATCCGGCTGCACTTTACGTAGATTTAGAAATAAATAGTTGTATACCGCGGCTTCACCCGCTGTCTCCCTTTGCTCAGCCTCTAAGGGTCGTAGCGTGATGTTAAATAGCCCATACCTTTCATCAAGTATCTTGCTATCAAATTATGCATAAAGATACGAGTATTTCAAGTTTTGGTAGAGCCAGAGACAAACGCGATCAAACAAAAAAAACTGCTTCTGCTTTTTTTAGTATAATTATGATTGTATGCATAATCAGCCTATAGTCTTACCACTGCTGGGACACAGTCACACAGCACAGGCCTTCTCGTTTTAAGAGGGAATTGACTATAATCCACCACGCGGGCCCAGTGCGGGTTGGTAGATGTCACATGTGTTCGAATTTTTGGTTCTAAGACATTTAGAACCGTTTACCTACCTTACGATGTTTTCCATCACCGTTTTGAGAGCAGTGGTGTGGTGATGAAATAAATTTCACTAAGCAATGCGCCAGCCTGGGTTCGAACCCACGACTTACTGCACGTTCGAGGCCGCCACCACTGGACCACCGCTGTTCTCAATGAATGTATCTAGGACAGTTTTATTGCTACAGAAGCAAGAAACTAATTAAATCTCAGAGTGCACTTCGTATCCTTTTCCAATAGCATAGCACTTACGTCATAAAATACCACTGGTATCGTTACGATATCTATGCCAGTCCCGTCCGATTGTAAGTGAGATCCTAATTAGAGGCTCGTTGGATAGCCGCCATGTTGCTGAGCCAAGATATTGCCGCCATCATGAAAGGAAGTCTTTACCCTGACCCGAAATGAAGGAACTCGCCTTTCAAAGAAATTTTTCGCAGCAATTTGTAAAGAGAAATTTATAAAGTTTCAGCTGCGAGACGTGATCATGTTGCGTGTTAATTAATTAGGTATGAAATTTTGTATTAATATGTACCTAGTTAAATCGTGTAGTGATTTCTGTATTATTGATACTTTGTTCGTGCAGTAATCCGTCAAACTTGTTACAATATTACTTGTAATGATTGTTTGTTTAAAATTTCTTTTAACAATTTCCAATAAAAGTCCATGACCTTTGTAGTTAATGATTATTTTATTTAGCACTAGTGAAGATTTCTAATTTACCTATGATTTAATTATAAGTACTGGCTACAATTTGTTACGACTTGGGTATCTTGTCCGCCAAAATATCAAATGCCTTTTCAGTTTTTAGTCCAGATAAAAAGTAGGTTTACAAAGCAGGCTATAAAGAACATAATGACACTTCTTTTGCTTATGACCCAAACTTGAGGTCGTGCGAAAATGTAAAATCATCAGTACGTAGGTATAATTTTGGCCGCAAACTTCGTGACAATTCCACTACTAATGCTCATGGAATTTTTACCTTGTTCTAGAAAACTTTTATAGCTATTTTTATCAAATGGCCGTCATTAGTCAAATCGAGACTTCAAATAAAACTTTCCAGTGCTCATAATTATTTCAATACATCTGCGAATTATCAACTGTTAAACTTTCATCAACACGTCGAGTTGATGGTAGTTTACATTCAAAGGATCGATTATTCAGGGTCTAGTACCGATGGCAATCGAAAGGTTTCGAGTGAAAACTCCTTATGGAGACGACTATCACGTACTGATCAATATTGAGGCCGCGATCACCGAGTTGGTATTTGAATACAAACGTTCCTTTACGGATGTGTGGATTCCGGAGTGACAGACCTCTCAAAAGAACTCACAAAAATTGGATTGAATTGTTGATCAAAGTTGGAAATTGGTTTATTTATTTATTTTAGTGGGGCTGATCCGATGTTGTGTTGTGTATTTACTTTGGACTTGTCGTTTATGTGGTACCTATGTACCTATGTAGGATGTTCTACAGCTGTGTTTCTCAACCTGGGGGTCAAGCCTTTATCGCAAGAGGTCGCGAAAACTACCTCAATAAACAAAACAATAAAGCCTAGAAAAATAGATTTAATAAGAAAATGTTAAATAGAGGATATAAACATTTGTATGTTCTTACAAATTAACAAAATAAAAAAATATTAGTGTTCATCCATCTTATTGAGGTTTAGCTTGTTTGTCATTAACTAATTTCTCCCATAGTGGATCCGTTTTTGCTACATTGAGAATTAAATCGAATTCCAAATTTTAAAAAAAAGTGTTTTAAAAACATTTTTGTATATAAAATTTTGTATAGATATATTTGTAATACAAGAAAAAAAAGCGAAGGGGGCCGCCAAATATTTTTTCATACTAAGGGGGTCGTGTCCTGAAAAAGGTAGAGAAACACTGTTCTACAGCTTACTTTCACATTGTTTCTGAGAAAAACTGTTCGCAAATATTATTAGATTTAACGGTGCTTTATAATCAGTCTCGGTCAGTTATTTTTTCTCAGAATCAGAAATAGATAAGACGATATGGATATTTCTATTGCATACAAAGATAACATACCGATAAAAATAAGAAATAAATCTCTACTTAGGCCATACAATATTATCTATGACAACAGAAAGCGAATGTGTTTGCACTGAACTATGGAGGGCGGTGTCATCGATATTATTGATAAGCCTGCTATCATTTGACCCATATTTTTTACAAGGGCACACCATGTTTATATTTTTATAAATTATTAAAAAGGTTACGTAGGTTTACGTAGGGGTACATTAAATATGAAATAGGTTATCTATACGGCACATTCTTTTTCAGCAAACAGGTAAATCGCTTTAATGTAAATATTGACACGTTATTTTAAATAGGCAAACAGGGGTGAAAGGTAATGTCCCCGTAATGTACTATCGAGGTCACTAATGGTCTGCCCCTTTTCTCTCATCCCTAAGCCCTTAATAATAAGGTTGAAAACCTTCAGTGAACTCGGTAGTACAATAAATTTCAGTCGATGTACTGAATACAGCAGTGGCGAAGACTATCGAGTTCACTAATGGTCTGCCCCTTTTCTCTCATCCTTATGCCCTCAATAATAAGGTTGAAAACCTTCAGTGAACTCGGTAGTACAATACATTTCAGTCGATGTACTGAATACAGCAGTGGCGAAGGTTCCATACAACTCGATTCGTACCGGATTCCCTTTGAAAAAAGGCACAGTCAGTATTCTATAGACAAATATAAATATATAATAAAATAAATATCGCTGGACATTAATACACAGCGCCATCTAGTGCCACACTAAGCAACGAGGCTTGTGTCGTGGACACCAGATAGTTGATATACTACATAGATACTTTTTGTTTGTAAATACATACTTATTATATGTACATATAAACATCCATGACTCGGAAACAAATGTCCATGCTCATCACACAAACATTTGCTCCAACTACGCACTAACTGAGCACGTAAGGCAGCCTCACTAACGCTGCGCCATTCGCCAATATAATTACATTAAAGTTATGTACTCCGGCTTACCTCTTACAAAAATTGCCCCTTCGCTACTGGAAAATAGTAACAGCAAGAATCTTCGTTCATCCAATAATCGTCTTCTACGATGTCCTACTCACCGCTCTGGTTTTCTTAAATCTTCTTTTCCTGTCCAGGCGGTTTTCCTTTGGAATGCGCTCCCTCTGAATATCAGGATGGCAACCAGTCGGCTCATATTTAAAGTTAAAGCTCGCGAATACCTACATAAGAAGTTGGCAGACTTGTCCAATAACTAATTAGTTGTTTTTCATCATCGTTGTATTTTAATCTCTCTTGACTTTGTATATTTTGTTTGTATGTATGTATATATGTATTTATTATTATTATATTTTTTTTTTCTTTCTTAGAAATGTTCTGTACTTGCACCTACTGTTTTGTCTCTGCATCACCCTAAGGTAGACTGGTAGATAATGCCCAAGGCATTAAGTCCGCCTTTGTACGTTATGTGCATAAAGTTTTAATAAATAAATAAATAATAAATAAAATAGTCATTAGATCTGGATTTGTGCTGACAATAGGCTCGCTCCCTACAACATGGGCCTTAAAATAATACTACTAGCGAAAGGGTACAACTCTGCCTAGCCCTTCGGGGATTACAAGCTTGATGATGTAATGTTGAATCCATTCGTAAACACGCGTAAAGGTGAAAAGGTGATCAACACGAACAGGATCATAACGAGTTTTATTATCTCTAGATTAATCTAAGTAATTTGTTGTGACAGATGTAACAGGTGGATATTACAGAGAAAAGATTTTTTATTAGCAACAATTAATAGCTCATGTTATTCGTTGAGATTTTAAATAACTTCAAAGAAAGCATGCACTTTTCAAGAATGCGAAAAAAATGTACCTAGACCTACATAGATACCTAAATGAAACAAAAAGTTTCAGACAATAGCCAAGACGGTCTTCATTTCTTAATTGAATTAAATCTACAATAGCAAAAAAATGTAATCTGATTAAAACATCGTTCACAATTTCAACTTTAATACTCTCGTAATTACTGTTCCAATGATTGTTTTATTATGAGTCAGTTGAAGGTCAAGGTGCGTCATTCCGACGTGTTGGAGATCGCTAAGATTAGAACTGACGCATTAGAGGATAGGCCCGGTCACTACCCTCAATGGAAATAGCGTATTCTTACCTTCTAACTTATACAGCTGCTATGCGGTAAAAGGACGGGTCTGACAAAAACGTCAGGCTTTCGAAGGGATAAGGAAATGTACAAGGGTTTGTTTGGATGTTGAAAGCTTATGGCACGATTTTCCTTAACGTTTTTGCAACGAAAATGAACATTTGTGGAGCTGTTTAGGTGCCTATATTTTCCTTAAATATTTCCTTAGAAACTTCCTCAAAGAGTTATCATATTTTTTGCCAAACTAAAATTGATGTCATAAATCTAAAAAATATACACACTCTCATAAAACGCCACCCTAAAGAATTTCAACAAAGCCATAATCGTTCCAATCTTTAAGAGGTTCCTTCCCAACCCTATAAATGAGAAGCGCGTAGGTATATTTTTCAATGGCAACCCCGACACATGGACTATTTTACGTCGGCGCAGTCAGCTGCACTCTTTGAACCGAACCGGCTTTTATAGGCTTTCACGCGACGGAACAGGGCCTTTCTTACTCCTATATCGCGAGAGCAATTCTATTGAGTGTCGGGACGCTCATTGTGGCTTTACTTCAATGAACTGCACTCTGCCAGTCAATAAAATCGGAGCAAGCTCGGAAACATACGGCCTCACTATGAATACAACTTCCAATTTTGTGTTTCAACTTCGCACATGTTTTACTAAAATAAAACTTCACCAACAAAGTTAACCTAAGATCCTCGTTGGACTGGAAATAAACCACGTTCTACATTTAAACTCAAATTGACTCGAGGAAGGGAAACCATTTTACTTGTTGTTTCCCCCTTATGACGTGCAGAAACCCCGTTTTTTGTCGATCCCAGGAACTTAGTTGCTTTTTGCGTTTTGCACAATTCGCTGTTACATCACGTACGTACACGTAGTCGCGAAAGCTCCCCGGCTGCCGGCTCCACGAATAGTCTTTTGTTATTATTTAATGTTTCACGTTGTTCTGGGTTCTCTTTGTTGGTTGCGTAAATTCTAATTAGTCGTTGTTGTTGACATCATAAAGAAAAGCATCACGACTGGGCCAAATTTAATTACAAGTTTGTTTGTGGGGCGTACGGACGACTCGGACATGGGACGAGAATTTACGGTGTTTAATTTCCGTTTGGAGGTACGGAATAAACAAATACAAACAAAACGACTCAAAGTTAAGTAATACCACGGTAATATTATAATACAGTACTCCAACTTCATACAAACGGACGAAACGCGAGCTATACTTACGCGCCTCGATCTCGGGGTGCGCTCGGGGCGCAGACAGTCACGGCTGTACCGCAGTGTCGAACGGACGGTGTGTTGTTTTTTTAACAACAACCGCGCGATTTTTTCTCTAAAAATCAGTTAATATGACGAGAAGGAAATATTGTGCTGTTTTTGGTTGTATGAATTCGTCAATAACGCATCCAGACATAAGCTTTTTTAAATTACCTGGAAACTCTGAAAGGTAAGACTATAAAATAATTTTACTTACTAGTAGGTAGGTTTTTTAGGTATTTTTAATTAAGCTTTATATAAGAATGCGGATTTATTATACTTTAAAATTTAACAATAAAGCATTTCGTACGACTCAGTCGAGGCGCAAATATTTTTCGGTCGCAAATATAAGCCAGATTTGTTTTTCAAACAAAAACATGTTTTTTAAATTAAATCTACCAATCAAAAAACAACACGCACTTTTATTGAACACAGGAAGTGTTCAATAAAAGTGCGTGTTGTTTTTTGATTCAATATACAAAGTATTTCATTTATTTATATAAAAAGGATATTTACAATGACAAAACTAAATAGAAAGAGAAAGTAGGTAAATGTAATTAAAATGCTGGAGACGGGCAGCCCTAACGCATGTTTACGTACCGCGCGGCTGTAGGCATTTATTTCTATCATGCGGCACATTTATTTCTATACCACGGTAATATTAAATACAGTAGTGTAACTACTACTGTATTTAATATTACCGTGGTAATACTATGTATTTTGTGGGGTCATTAACGTAAACCAAGTTATTTACTTAAACACTAACGAAGAGTACCAACACAGATGATTCTCGGAGTGTAAGTGGCTGCAAATAGATACTTATGAATATTCAACACACGCTCAGTCGCTCACTATGTGAAGTTTTTGTTTAGAAAATAATTCTTTGACTCCCGAGGAATATCATTTGGAACAGAAACATGAAATATTCACAAGGTTCTTTGTCTTAAAATTGTGAAACTTGACGGTAAACTTGGAGATTTACAAGATAAAGGAGTAAAGTGTTCGTAATGAAATGAAATTTGTTTAAGGTACACCAGCGGGACAGCTTTCAGCTCTGTTGAATAGTTAAATAATACAAACGCTTTAACAGAGCCCATGTAAGTACGCCGAAAGTTGTACAACGAGACCCTATTTACAATTTCGCTAAAAGCTTTGTGGGAATCTTCTAACTTATTTTCACATTTGATATTCTATCTTTTATGAAAGATCTTAATTTGTTTTATGAGCGTTTATGACTCTACTCGGAGATTTTTCTTTCTGTATTGCTTAACATTCTTGTTATCTAATGTCATTCATTATTGTGGTAGCTTTGAATACCGCTTTTGGAGGAGACAGATAAAATAAATATAGCTATCTTATCTGTTATTACAATGTAAGTATTTCAGCGTTATCTAGCTTATTTTATGTAGGTTAATATACATAAACTAGGTTGTTTACTGTTGGCTGAACTAATTTTGGATATAAGCTTGCGATCAACGACCGATTCGTAATTGAGCTTGGCTGTTTGGCTAGCCGATCCTAGCTTAACTGAGTTTAGGTTGGTTGGGTTACTAACTTAGTCCGGGGGTTAACTAGGCCGACCAAGGCAGGGTTAGATACTATCAAATATCTGTGGAATAACAGATTCGTCGAGTGAATGAACGAAATCTAGTCCGAGTAATATTAGAACATTTAAAATTTTAAGGAAAAAAAGGTTTGTTTGATAAAAGGTTCAGTTCGTCTTTGTTCTTGTTTTTGTGGCCAGTCTAACTAAACTACAAGCAGTGTTAAAACCTTTTAAAGTAATCGTGTCACGATATATATAACACCAGCAAGGTAGGGGAAAAGAAGTTAATCTTTTAGAAAACAGTTCAGAATGAAATGTATATTTGTTTTGTAGACTGAATGCAGCCGCTCCTTTTTTACAAAATCTGTTTTTTCAATATTCTTAGATTTAGATTCGACTATTTTCTTTCTATTTTTATAGGAGATTGTACCCTATAGACAGTATAAATACGATTCATAGGCGTGTGGGATCACCTTAAGAAATTGCAACCTGTTTTCATACAGGTAAACTTTCCCGACATAACTATTAGGTATGGGTGTGAAATATCGGACATACCTACTTAAATACTTTCACATTTTCCACTAGTTATTACAACTATTATGTCTATTTATCTTTTATACCTATCTAATGATGAATGCTGTTCGATTGTAAGCGCGTAACTTGAGAACAGCTGAACCGGCTAGGCTACTTTTTGGATCAGGTTTATTTCATGGATAGAAAAATTTAGAAAAATCACTGCCGCAAACTTGGACCCAAACAAAGTGGCTTCAAAAACTAAAAGACGGCTCACCTTTTAATCAAAAATAGATAGAAAAACCGGCCAAGAGCGTGTCGGACCACGCTCAGTGTAGGGTTCCGTAGTTTCCCGTCCGTCACAATAAGTGTTCCCACTTATGAGTTTAAAGGTGGGTATCCATTATGTAAAAATGCTTGCATATACGAATATACTACAAACTTTGTCCAGAAATTATTTTGTATTTTTTGTACAAAAACTGTTGTTTCCATCAAGTTCAAAATGATTTTCCTAGAAAGTCCTTATAAAGTTCTACTTTTCAGATTTTTTTCATATTTTATAAACTTGTGGTTCAAAAGTTAGAGGGGGGGGGGGACACATTGTTTTTTACTTTTGGAGCGATTATTTCCAAAATTATTGACATTATCAAAAGATGATTTTAGAAAACCCCTATTCATTTTTAAATACCTTTCCAACAATATATCACACGTTAGGGTTGAAATTAAAAAAAAAATCACTTCCCACTTTACATATAGGGGGGCTACCCTAATAAAACATTTCTTTCCAATTTTTATTTTACCACTTTGTCGGCGTGATTGATATACATATTGGTACCAAATTTCAGCTTTCTAGTGCTAACGGTCACAGAGATTAAGCGAGGACGGACGGACGGACAGACATGGCGAAACTATAAGGGTTCCTAGTTGACTACGGAACCCTAAAAACATGAGGAAGCTTTCACATTAAATTGTCTGTTGTACAGACGTCAGCACATCAAGCAACCCGAAACTGAATTTTTTCCCAATCAACCTTGTACCTAATGCTTTAGTCTTATAGTTGAAAATCTATTAAAAAATTAACAGATTGTAATAACTTGATGTGCTGGCGTTATTTTGCGCGCCAAAGTTGACACTTTCCGAATAGGCCTAAACATTAAAGAGGCGTAGCTCGGCGCCTCCGCATGATATAAGTGAAAAAAAAAAAAAATTGATCAGGCGGAAAATACCACGATTGTACATTGTATACTTAGGTATAAACTAAAAACGGTATTCCCACATAGTATTCTTACCGCGATGAACAATAGTACATTTTGATACAAGTGGAGAAAGTTTGTTATTGCAATCGAGGCGGAATTATAACACACGAGCCGTAGGCGAGGGTGTTTTTGAGCCGAGAATTGCAATAACAAATGTCCACGTGTATCAAACGACGTTTTTCAATACACGTTTGAAGAAATACAATAAAATAACGAATAATATTTTTGTCACGAACTATGAAACTATGATTCAATTTTTTTTTTTTTTGTGCTTTGGTCTCGCCAGGTTGAACGAGAGGCAATGGTATGAAGCCGTTAAACAGCCTAATATACAAAATAGATTTATTTTATATTTTTGAATTCAGAACACAAATAAATGTTAATTTGTGTATAAAAGTAACTATTAGTTTTAAATAATCATGTTTATCTATGATATTCTATTTATAAACCCAATTTGAATATTCAGAAAATACTTATGCCGTAAAGACGCGTAGTGCTTTGCAAAAAAAAAAAACATTCACCTCAGACTATAAGCATTGAACCAATTTGGACTAAGTATAGGTATAGTTATCTGTGGCAATTTTCATTAAAAAAATTAATTAATTTTCATTGGAAAAAATCGCACGCGTGTGAAATACATTGCATGTTGTACCTAATCGTAGTGCGTTAGGGACCAGTTTTCGAGGAAGTGTATTGAAATAGTACATTTTGATACAAGTGGAGAAAGTTTGTTATTGCAATCGAGGCGGAATTATAACTCCCGAGCCGTAGGCGAGGGTGTTTTTGAGCCGAGAATTGCAATAACAAATGTCCACGTGTATCAAACGACGTTTTTCAATACACTTTTGAAGAAATAAAATAAAATAACGAATATTTTTTTTGTCACGAACTATGAATCTATGATTTAAATTTTCTTTTTTTTTCGCGCTTTGGTCTCGCCAGGTTGAAAGAGAGGCAATGGTATGAAGCCGCTAGACAGCCTAATATAAAAAATAGATTTATTTTATATTTTTGAATTCAGAACACAAATAAATGTTAATTTGTGTATAAAAGTAACTATTAGTTTTAAATAATCATGTTTATCTTTTAAATAATCATGTTTTAAATAATTATGTTTATTAATTTGTGTATAAAAGTAACTATTAGTTTTAAATAATCATGTTTATCTATAATATTCTATTAATAAACACAATTTGAATATTCAAAAAATATTTATGCCGTAAAGACGCGTAGTGCTTTGCAAAAATTAAAAAAAAAAACACTCACCTCAGACTATAGGCATTGAACCAATTTGGACCAAGTATAGGTATAGTTATCTGTGGCAATTTTCATTCCTGCACACGTGCGGGAAAGTGGAAAAAATCGCACGCGTGTGAAATACATTGCATGTTGTACCTAATCGTAGTGCGTTAAGGACCAGTTTTCGAGGAAGTGTATTGAAAAGTAATATTCAGCATTATGAATTATGATCTCACATTTACAACGCGGAACTTAATGTGGTATGAATAAACAGAGTCTAAAGTTCAGTGCACTTTAACAGGTTCAACGTTCAACAGGTAACAAATGTAACAGATAACCGCTTATTGATTTATCGCAGGAAATTAGTTTAGAGTCCAGTCCAGACAGTAATCCTATAAAACGGAATCAAGCTAGAGTTTGAACATCGTTAGCAGAGCTTGGTTTACTTATGACTTTGAATCTGGAATTTTTGGTCTGAATTTATGAAAGTGATGCAAGTATTGTATTATTTTATGTAGGAGGAGTTCGTGGCTAAATAATAACAGCCGCTCGGATTGGGGTCGATCGTTTGGTTAAGCCGTGCTTGCCTAGGATGGTCTGTGGATGGGTGACCACCCTTACATACCGAGTTTCCTCCGTGCCTCGGAAAGCACTTTAAGCAGTTGATCCCGGCTGTCATTTGTAGATGTTTGACAGTCGTTACAGGTAGTCAGTGGCCCAAAAAGTCTGACAACCAGTATTACCCAGTGCTAACTGGGTTGTGGAGGTCCGATAGGCAGTCGCTCCATGTAAAATACTGGTATTCAACTGCATCTGGTAAAACTGGAAGCCGACCCCAACATAGTTGGTAAAAGGCGAGGCAGATGTATGTGTATAATTGTATGTACCTAGTAGGTACCTATCCTATTCAAGTCATTCCGGATTCATGTTGATGTGCGTATTGTATAATTATCAGTTGCTTCGGTAAAGGAAAACATCGTGAGGAAACCAAACCAGCATGCGTCAGATGAGAGATATTTCTCGACGGCTTGTACAGTCAAGAGAGGCCCATGGGCGGCGTACAAAATTTTGACACTAGGTTAAGGCAATAAACATACGAAAAATAAAACTATACAAATAAGGAAAAGTTTCATTGGAAATGGACGATCGACTTTCGGAAGTTCTTAGTGGGTAAGTAATTACTAATTAGGGATCTGAATGTATAATCAGTTCTACCTCTTCTTTGCTAGATGCAGTAAACGATAACTTTTCATTTCCAAATGAAAATGGGAATACATTGTAGGCATTGTAGACTTCGTTTTTCTCACTAATAAAGTAAAATGTTAATCAAGGAAGTGAATTGGTCGTTTAGTTAATTTCTTAATAAACTGAGTTATTCACGGATCTAGAAAAATACATAAGGTTGAAAGTGCGGTATTCTTCCTAGTCAGGAATTTATTTTTTGTTCGCAGTGGTTGGGCATCATACGACTTTAATAAAATGCAAATACTGACTCGATTTGATTTTGAAGGCTTAGCATAAATTCTCAACTTTCTTTTTAGGGTTCCGTAGTCAACTAGGAACCCTTATAGTTTCGCCATGTCTGTCCGTCCGTCCTCGCTTAATCTCTGTGACCGTTAGCACTAGAAAGCTGATATTTGGTACCAATATGTATATCAATCACACCGACAAAGTGGTAAAATAAAAATTGGAACAAAATGTTTTATTAGGGTAGCCCCCTTATATGTAAAGTGGGAAGTGATTTTTTTTTTAATTTCAACCCTAACGTGTGATATATTGTTGGAAAGGTATTTAAAAATGAATAGAGGTTTCCTAAAATATTTTTTTGATAATGTCAATAATTTCGGAAATAATCGCTCCAAAAGTAAAAAACAATGTGTCCCCCCCCTCTAACTTTTGAACTATAAGTTTAGAAAATATGAAAAAAATCTGAAAAGTAGAACATTATAAGGACTTTCTAGGAAAATCATTTTGAACTTGATGGAAACAACAGTTTTTGTACAAAAAAGACAAAAAGTTGTACAAAATAATTTCTGTACTAAGTTTGTAGTATATTCGTATATGCAAGCATTTTTACAGAATGGATACCCACCTTTAAACTCATAAGTGGGAACACTTATCGTGACGGACGGGAAACTACGGAACTCTACACTGAGCGTGGCCCGACACGCTCTTGGCCGGTTTTTCTGAATGTAACAGATAAGAAATACCAATAAAAATGTTAGCATTAGGCATTAGAACATTGACAAAAAAGAAGATTCCATACCCGCTTGTATTTTGTGCGCAATTTATTTAAAAGTTCATTAGCCAGTCACATACCTATATATAAAAATAAAAAACTGACATAAAAAAAATCTAATTTTATACAAAGAGCACCATTTAAATACATAATACAAACTAGTTTTTAAGCAAACACTTTTCTAACACCTGTTCACACATAGGAATACAGAATTTCTTTTTTATTTCTTAAACGACCTATCATCATCATCATGATCATTGGAACTCTTTGTACCATACTTCCCTTGTACGAGTCTCCTCCGGGTCTTTCCCGCCATCTTCTTTAGCTTTAGCCTTTTCCCAGACTATGTTGGGGTCGGCTTCCAGTCTAACCCGATGCAGCTGAATACCAGTATTTTACATGGAGCGACTGTCTATTTGTAATGTACCTGTATGTTGCTTTATGATTTTGTTTTTGTTATAAAACGTATATTATATAAACACCTTTTTTATGCTGGACGAATATACTTTGCAGAACCGCAGGAGCAAACTTTTCCTGTTATGTACAATTTATTATTTAAATTATGCCCAACTATTTTTACTACTCGTATACTTAAGTAATACTTTAAATGTTGGTACACTACTACTACTTAAACAATGTTATAGGTAGTAAAATACAATCTTCTATGATAATCGATAACTCGATAGACAACAATTAATGGCAGTACTTAAGCAGTCTGGAAACTCTCAGTAGTAATATAATCTATTTTAGGCATTACATAATACATACCTATCACCCTTAATATGAAAGGTGAAGAAAATTAGGAAATTGATCCCAAAAGATGGGCTCAATTAGGATTAAAGATCAAGGCAATATTCATGTTCATGTCGTGAATAGGTTTTGATCCATCGCGAAAATTATATTCGCCGTAAAACCACCGTGCGTTTCCGATGCTAATTAGCTATGAACCTAAATGTTTGAGGTAATAAAGACCTAATTTTATTACTTGCAATAGTTGCAATATTTCATGAATTCGACATTTAGCACTTAAGTGCTAGGCGTGTCATTAATCAACTTGTATAAATCAATTAAAACGAGAACAGCTTAAACTCGGCGCAAACGGGCCACCAACCACAGCCACCGGTAGCCAGCGACAAGCAGTTCACACGCCTTTTTCATACATTTTGTTGAAACTCGCCGCACACGTGTGGCCGGTGGCGGCCACTCGCTACATCAGCGTCGGCGACTCACGGTAGCGCGCGACAGCCACCGGTGGCTGTGATTGGTGGCCCGTTTGTGCCGAGCCTTATAAACAATTGAACAATGAGTACGCTTTCAAGAAAAGTATCAAAGTACGCATGATAATACTCGTAGAAACAGTTCCGTGATTTCTATGTTGACAGAAAATTCCACATTCTATGAATTCTATCTAATTCTAATTAACTGATTTTATCATCGTTGATCAATTGTTTTTTCCCAAGTTGTTCAAAAACAAAATACATACATAAAACAATAACGCTCTAATCTAATCAATCAGACAAATGAAAGTAGAAAAATAGGTGAACTCTAGGGCTGTAGTTAATTAAACTTCCATTCAATATCGTTAAACTAGGTAAGTGCTAACATGATATCGATAAACATAATTTAAACGTGCCGATGTATCGATTACCGGTCGATTCTCGCAATATTTTCGTAATCTGAGAAGAAGTTTGTATGCAGATAGTTAACTATCTCGAATGCGATTAGATTATGGCATGCTGCAGTCGATATAAAGTACTTTGTCGTGACAATGTTGTGAAAGTGAGAGAGACATAACTATCTCGGATTAAATTTCTTTGACATCTCTATTGATGAGAAGTGAGTGGATGTGAGAGTGTGGTATTTACAATGGCGTAGGTCTGAATTAGAAACTAGATAGACATCATAATTATTATGTGCTACTGTTACGGCTCGTGACTGCTTGTTGGTCTAGTGGTTGCAAGCGTGACTACTCAGCATGAGGTCCTGGGTTTGATTCCCGGGTCAGGCAAAGTGTTATTGGGCTTTTCCTTCAGGAATTTCTCAGTAGCAGCCACGGAGCTGTCTGGTTTTGTCCCCGATTGATGGGAATAGGTTCGCCCCCTATAACATAGGACTAAGTACACTTCTGCCTATCTCTTACATTACATTACAGGCATGATTTATGTGATGTTTAATCCGGCTAGTTTGAAAAGGGAGGAAGATTTGAATAAAGTTATTGTCCAATAAATTTAAGGTCTGGTGACCTAATCATACAATTACTGCCCACTCCTTATAGAGAGAAGACTTTGATCCAGCAGTGGGAGCATTTTTACGTTTATATTTATTTATTTAACACTTCCAGCAAAAAGTACAGAAGCGGACTTAATGCCACAGGATGACTTTTTATATCTGTCCAAAAAAAAATGGGTATATTAGGTGAACGGAGTAGAAGCAAAATCGAAATTCAAATCAAAGGTATACGTGTGGTTGCGTATGATTTGAAATTTCATATTTTTCATATTTTTTTTCAAAATTTCTCGTCTTTGTTCTATTATGAAAAGCTTACTTGAAATTTGTAGCGTTTTTTGATGATAGATCAATTTTTTTTTAAGCTGTGGAAAAAAGAAAAAAAAACTAGGTAGGTATGTGCTTCTACTCCGTTCACCTAATATACCCATTTTTTATGAGAAAGTGATAAAAAAGTCATCTGGTATAAGCATTTAGGCTTTTGCTTTTCTTCTTCTTTGTGGTATGTGTGTATGTTTGTTACTCTTTCACGCAAAAACTAGTGAACGGATTTGGAT
Source organism: Xestia xanthographa (assembly GCA_905147715.2). Lineage (NCBI taxonomy): Eukaryota > Metazoa > Arthropoda > Insecta > Lepidoptera > Noctuidae > Xestia > Xestia xanthographa. Next base: position 20,824,752 of record LR990642.1, on the reverse strand, counting down.
GAAATTTGCACACAGATAGTTTATAATCTGGATTAACACATAGGATACTTATACTTTTTACCCGGTAGTAAGATCCCACGAGACAATTATCAAATTTCACGCGGGCGAAGCCGCTGGCAGAAGCTAGTGTTTAATAATATGTGTGGCATTGATGTTGTTTTCCTTAACGACGCGATCAAAAGGCCGGCGCACTCACAGAAATCGACGACTCCATTCAAAGTCAACAACAGTCGACAATGACTTTGTTCTAAGACAGAAAGCATCGTAAATCCATACACATAATATTAAGCCCCAGGAAACCGAGAATATTCATAGTTCCACCCGTTAGGCGTAAATCATGCATTTCCCGACACTCACCACAGACCGAGGTCGTAAATATTTGTAAAGATATTAAACTTATTTTAACAGCTACACAAATACAAGGTGACAAAATAATAGTTTGTCCAAGTTCACAACAATGGACCTAATGATGGAAATATTCTAAGTGTAGTGGTAAAGCAGCAGAGGAGGTTGTGGCTAAATAATAACAGCCGATCGGGTCGATCTTTAGGTTAAGCCGTGCTTGCCTAAGTTGGTCTGAGGATGGGTGACCACCCATTACTTAACGAGTTTCCTCCGTGGCTCGGAGAGCACGTTAAGCAGTTGGTCCCGGCTGTCATTTGTAGATCTTTGACAGTCGTTACATTTACAGTGGTCCAAAAAGTTTGAAAACCAGTCTTACCAAGGGATGTCGTATTACCCAGTACTAACTGGATTGTGGAGGTCAGATAGGCAGTCGCTCCATGCAAAATACTGGTATTCAGCTGCATCTGGTTAGACTGGAAGCCGACCCCAACATAGTAAGTTTGGAAAAGGCTAGGCAGATGATGAGTGTTAAAGCAGTCAGAGCTCGACCTCAAAGGCGTATTTGGACAAAAAGTTTCGATTACCCTCTTAGGAATTACTTCACACGAAAGCTGGAGTTCCAAAAGTAATTTGAAACGAATTATGGTTGTTTGACAGAGGGTGACCTTTCACGGTTGCCAGATTCCAAAATGTTTTTATATTCTTCGTGGGTCAATTGTAAAATGTGGTAAAGTAGTTCAGAAGTCTCCGAGGTTAACCCCTGGGGCAGATATGGAGCTGTGAAAGATGAAAGGTCTCTAAAGGTGTGAAAAGGCTTTTACAAGGTTGCCATTCCGTCAACGACACTTCGGTCGGCGTTTCATGATACTTTGGGTTCTAGTGATACTTTTAAACTTACGCGTTAGCGCAATATATTTTAAAATTAACATTTTCTGTTCAAAAGCTTTTGTTATAACAATCTTTTTCTCCCTGCGGACACTATCTTTGGCTGAAGGAAAATAGTTTTAAGATAAAGCATTTTTGTAAACCGGACGGCCCTTTTAAAGAACGGTGCGTCTAACTTGAACATAAGTCTTTTCAAGGGAACAGAAACAAAATACTTAACTTTTAAAAACACTTTTTTAAAAGTGTTGTGTATTTTTAACGGACTTCAAAAAAGGAGTAGGTAGGTTATATATGTTCGTGTGTATGTATTTTTTTTTATTCCATACATTTGAAATTTATTGTAGTGCACAAAATTCTCGAGATTTTCAGAACGACCACTTTGCAATAACTGTTAACGTTACCTTGCTTGTATATTTTGATTTGAAGATAAAACTAACAACAACGACAAATTCTAGTTTCTCTTGATTCAATATTATGTCACAATCACTACTTTTGACATTTGGTAGAGCAAATCTAATGCATTTAGTTTTTTTCCCATTTAGTACTAAATTATTAGCGGTAAACCAATCGTGGACCTGCAGTAGGGCGTTATTTACGTCATCAAGATTAGTGGCACGTCTGTTTATTTTAAATATTAAAGAAGTATCGTCAGCCAACAACACCATATGCGGATGGTTGTTAAATAGATGGGGTAGGTCATTAATATATACTAAAAAGAGGAAGGGACCCAATATCGAACCTTGTGGTACACCCATTTTTACTTTTAAACCCATTGAGTTTACTCCATTTATTTGTACCTGCTGCTGTCTATCATTCAAATACGATTTTATTAAACTGAGCGCAAGTTTACCTAAACCGTAATGCTGAAGTTTCAAGATCAGGGTTTCGTGATTTACGCAATCAAATGCCTTCGAAAGGTCACAAAAGATTCCTATGGCATCTTGTGCCTCTTCCCACGCAGTAAATATGTGTTTTAATAAAGTGACACCGGCGTCAGTTGTACAACGTCCTTTGGTGAAACCATACTGTTGCTCATGTAATATTTTATTAGTGTTAAAATGGTTAAGCATTTGATTGAGCATTATCTTTTCAAAGTTTATAACAAATTAAGTTACATAACAAGAAAATTTTATACTTACCACTTAGCTTGATATCAGAAGTTGACAAAACGGTACCCGGTATTTTATCCCATAACCGAGAGGTTCCGTTTTAAAATAAAATGTAATGACTACGGCCATTTTGTACCTAAATCCGTTTTAACAAATTCCAATGACATGAGTATTGATTAAAAATTAACTGATTATTGTCGATTTGTCATCGCATTCGTATAATATTCTCTAGTTCAATAACTTGTATAGTTGTGTTGTAATTTTTATTAGTCTGGTAGTAAAACGTATTGATGTGGAAAATATTATCATTTTAAGTGGTAGGTAATTGAATTTAATCTGTCATTGATAAAAATAACTTAAGTTATATTATGTATAAGTGAAAAGCAGATATTATAGGAAACAATATGCTAGAGAAAATAACTACGATTAATTTAATTTGCTGTTGTTTAGCTAAACATAACTTAAAGTGGTCATTGAATTTAATCTGTCATTGATAAAAATAACTTAAGTTATATTTAAGTATGTATAAGTGAAGCAGATATTATAGGAAACAATATGCTAGAGAAAATAACTACGATTAATATAATTTGCTGTTGTTTGGCTAAACATAACTTAAAGTGGTCATTGAATTTAATCTGTCATTGATAAACATAACTTGAGTTATATTTAAGTATGTATAAGTGAAGCAGATATTATAGGAAACAATATGCTAGAGAAAATAACTACGATTAATATAATTTGCTGTTGTTTGGCTAAACATAACTTACAATTTCTAAGTTACTACGCAATGAGATGGAAGTACAAAAACATAGGTAAGTAGATAACAAACTATAATAAAAAACCAGGTAAATAAGTACCCATCAAGTATGGAAATACCCGTATATGATGAATCTAACTACCTACGTAAAGTAATGTGAGTAAATAAGACCTACCTAAGTTACAAATAGACAAAAAACGTAAGCATCTTGCGCAATAACTAAGCATTGCACTTTTTGCGATTGGACTACCTACTTGACACGAAGATCAGCTTATCATGTAATACAACGTGTATTTATATGCAAAACAGATACACTTAATCGTTGATTAATTACGAAATAATCTAATTAGAATGATTCACGCAATGGAGCTCATAATATCACAGTGTTCTACAAACTTGATTTAGCACGAAGAGTCGGATTACGTTTTGTACTATGAGTAATACCTAAGTATACTATCACGCTAGTAATCCATGGAGGGATAAGCATGAGAGGTGTGTAGTTTTGTACACCCAAGTTTCGCCAGCATACCAAAACTGAATTAATAAATTCACACTCGTAAGTACCCACTTAAGTAGGTACAATTTATTCATCAGCTGGTATTCGTAATTAATTATAAGTTAATTAAGCGTACCTACCTAATTTATTAGCTTATCGATTACCAATATCGATCGTTATTTAATGCTTACCTAACTAACTTAGTTCTTACTTATTTTTTGTGAACTTAAAGTAAATAAAAGCTCATTACAATATGACTTTTTATTTTATTTTTTTATTAGATTTAAAAATGTTCATTTTAAAATCAAAATCATCATTATTTTTTGCCTATTCAAATATAATGAACAAATCATTAAAAAAAACCACAGGAAATATAGTTAATTACCACCCTGTATCCATAAGATGAGTATAAAATCATCATTAATTTTTGCCTATTTAAATATAATGAACAAATCATTAAAAAAAACCACAGGAAATATAGTTAATTACCACCCTGTATCCCTAAGATGAGTATAAACCAATGAATGTCTTGAAAAAACTAAAGTTGTAAAAAATTAAAATATAAAAAAAAGTATAAAAATAGTAGCATAAAAAGTGACAACTTATCACTAGTCTATACATACCTCAAAGTATCTCAAAGTTGGACACGAATCGTTCAACACTTAACAAGTTTTGTAACACAAAAGTTGAAAGTCATGTGGCCACTTAAACACTGAACTTTTATTAAAATCGCAGTAACACTTTATTTTAGTAAGCAGTTCACTTATCAGGGCTATGTGTGCATATCACGGTATCTTCTCACGGACGAAACGTTCACTTCGATGGGAACTCTCCACGGAACTAAAGTTATTTTGTCGACACCGCGCGCGGTCGCACCAACGCGAGCGTATCGCTGATCATCTAGACACTATCGACACACCAACTATTACATTGCTGTCTCACTACCAGTAACCATACTGACACCCAGAAGAAAATATGACTTGGATAACGTTTTAGAAGAGGTGTCAGAGGATAAATTTTACATTAGTAAAGCAAACGTCGTCTGAGTTGAGATACGTTGTCAGACGGGATTTCTCGCACGTGAACAAATTTGATCCAAGAATGAGATTATAATATCCAGGTGATATTGGGGAGCCGTGAATTTTCTTGTAGACGGCTTGTCAATAAATAGAAATGGGAAAATTTTCGCCATTTTCGTCGTGTGATAGGAAAATGCTACACATCAGTAGGTATGTGGAGTTCTGAGATGAGTAGGTACCTACATAAGCAATATATACTTTTACATTGTGTTTATATGATACTCTTTTCACTATTTCTGCTACGGAATTAGAAGGCTTTTCCTTTGATAAGATGCTATCTTGGATAAAATAAAAAGTCTTAAATAAAACTTGAATAAAACTGCATTTATGAACGAAATAACGTAATGAATCAAAAAATGCAAATAACAAAAAAGCAAAACATTAATTAGGTACTTAGTAGAAAAACAGAGCCAATAGATCTTAGAGTTCATATCGATACCGGATTATTTTGCTATTGGCTAAAACAGGTTGAAACTTTGAGCATATTTCTGGTTAAAGACATTTAATTCTCATAAAGAAATTTACATTTCACTTACATGAGAACAAGTTTAAACAAAGTATAAACTAATCATTGTCCTTCGACACTCGGACTTACAAATTAACTTGATGTAAAATTATTGCAAATTACATATTTAGGTTCTTGGGTACTCCCAAAGATCTCACACTGAGCCATTATGCGTAATTACCCTACCTTGACATAAAGAGTGCGATCCCGTTGTCACAATACAAATACATTAGTCAGTAGTACAACTTTTGTTAGTAGCATTTTGTTATTGGTTTTTTTAATTAATTCTGATATTTTGAGGAATATATTTTTTTAATTTGGTTTTAAAAATATTGATCGAATTCGCACTCTTTATCTCATCTGGCAATTTATTGTAGAGTTGCACTCCCTGATATACAAGTGATCTTCTACCTCTAGTGGTTCGCACTCGAGGAAGTACGATGTGATCTTTTCTACGACTGCTACGGTTGTGTACTTGATGTGTTTTGGTGAATGAAATTTGTGTATGTATAGTTTTATTAAGTATTTTTTTAATGAGTATGCAGCTGCAATATGCATGAAGTTGTTTGATGTTGAAGAGTTTCGTGTCCTTGTATAATTTAATTGTAGGTGTTAAGTAATCGTAATTAAAAAGCATTTTAATAATTTTGTTTTGTGCAATTTGCAGGTCTTTTAAGTTTGTTTTAGGTGCATTGCCCCAGACTTCGATTAAATACAGTATATGCGGCTTTACCAAAGAATTGTATATTGTCTGGCGTACATTATATGGCAGACAGTGTACGATGTTCCGTAGTGAGCCCAATAAAGATGTTATTTTGGATCTGATGTAGTCAATTTGAACTTTCCAATTTAGATGGCAGTCTAGTCTTAGCCCAAGGTATTTCTCGTGATGTTTGAGTTCGAGTATTTGATTTTCAATAGTAAGAGGTGGATGAGGTGGTATTTTCTTATTTTTGGCTTTAAATATGACGTAACTAGTCTTGGATGCATTGATTGTTAAAAGATTTTGTTTAAACCAGATGGACAATGAGTTTAGGTCTTCTTGGGCTTGATTTATCATGTCAACTATAGAATCACCAAAATAAAAGAGGCACGTATCGTCTGCATATAGCGAAATATGTCCGTGTATTGGAACCTTATGGATGGAGTTTATATATATCAAGAAGAATAATGGACCCAACAGTGATCCCTGGGGAACACCAAACGTGATATCATGTGGTTTACTTTGGTATTCACCAACTTTAACCACCTGGCGCCTGTTATTCAAATATGATTCGAACATTGTATACGCTACACCTGTTATGCCTATGTCTTTTAGCTTTTGTAGCAATATAGGGTGGCTAACTGTATCAAAAGCCTTTTTTAAGGTCTATGAATAAGCCTAGGGCCATGTTTTTTTGATCAATGTTCATTTGTATTTTGGTAATTAGATCTATAGTGGCAGACAGGGTGTTAGAATGTGTTCGAAACCCATATTGCCTTTCAAAGAGGAAATTTATTGAGGTGAGGTGTTCATTTAGGCGTGTATAAAGGACTCTTTCAAATATTTTAGAGATAATCGGAAGGACTGATATAGGTCTATAGTTATTAGGATCCGTTTTGACACCAGATTTGTGGATTGGAGTAACTTTAGCTACCTTTAATTGATCTGGAAAGGTTCCACTGGCAAGATGGATATTTATACAGTCGGTCAGTTTCTTCACGATTAAGTCACTTACGCACTTGATGACTTTGGTAGTTATACCATCGATACCGGCACTGCAGTTTGGATCAAGATTCTTAATTATTTTGGATACTTCGCTGGCTTGGCATGGTGTGAAGCTTGTGAGTTCTCTGTTATATGAATCTGGCGTTGTTACAGGGTTTTGTTGTTGTACTTGTGGTTGTGTGGGAATGAGGTTGGCTAAGGTGGAACCAATCGTAGAAAAAAAGCGGTTGAATGTTTCACAGATCTCGTTGCCATCGGTTAAGGGTCCAGATTCAGCTAGAAGCTTAGGGGGAGTGCGCTCTGACTTGATTTTATTATTAGACAAAGTATTTATTAAGTTCCACATCTTTTTAGGGTCTGCAGTGTGTTTCATAAATGCCTCATAGTAGTACTTCTTCTTAGTGTTCCTAATCGTTTCAGCTGTAATATTTCTTTCAATTTTAAAACTTTCCATCAGATCTTGATTACTAGGCTCTTGTTTCAATCGATGCCAGATTTCATTCCTTCTCGTAATCTTCTCTGTTATTTCTCTACATATCCAATCTTGGCGTGGTGGATTTAAGATTTTTGTTTTGACCGTTGTGCTACTATGAATGCCACACCTTAGATACTTCTCAAACTTCTCGTAAGTATTGTCAATTGACGAGTATTCTGCGAGTGCGATGGTTTCGTGTAGTTTTTCATAGTCTATTGCTTCGTATTTTACACGCTTCTTTGGTGGTCTCTTGTATTTTTTTATACTTAGATAAATTTGCTTGTGGTCAGACATAGGCGAGTCAATAATGACCATATGAAAGCTTTTGTCCTTAAGGTTGGTGCATACGTGATCAAGGATGGTTTTTGTGGAAGCAGTCTCGCGCGTGCTGTAGTCTTCATGAATATTATTAAGGAAATCGTATCCAGCCTCCTTCATAGCATCTCGGTAGTATTTAGTCTTCGAATTTTTAGTCAGGAGGTCGATGTTGAAATCGCCGAAGACAATAGATCGGGGTTTCTTAATTATTTGCGATGAGTACTCTTCAAGAAACTCTCTTGTGTTATTGTTTCCTGGATTGTAGACAGCTCCTATGTTTAATGCGTGTCTCTCGAGGTATATCCATAGGTAGTTGATGCCTCCGGCGTATACTTCATCGACTTTGCTGTGATTAAGAGTATTGTGTAGATAAATTGAAACACCACCACCCCTGGAATCTGTTCTGACATTATAATAGTGGGTATAATTTGGTAGTTGGAAATGATCAGCGTCTTCATTAGATTTGAACCATGTCTCGGTTAATATTATGACATGAGTAGTGTATTTTATCGACGCAATTATGCATTGCAGTTCGTCGAATTTTCCTTGTCTTTTTATGCTTCTAACGTTTGCGTAGAAGAAAGTTAAGGTCGATTTAAAAGATGGCAGGTCTTGATAAGTATGACAGAGTTGGTAGGTAATTGTATCATCTGAGTTAGTTAGGATCTTTGGTGGATTTAACGGCATTAGTTTTTTGGCTCAGTCTGAACGATTTTTGGGGTGCCTTTGATGTATTTAATAATTAGATTCTCTTCACCATTTTCCTTACGACGGATTAGTTCTTGACTGAGTTCTTTCATTATTGCCTTCTGAGTGGGGGTCTGGTCCGAGTATACTTTAATGTTATCCGGCAATTTAGTTTTGTTTCGCAGTATTTTCTTCGCTTCTTCGGGTGATCTAAAGCAAATCTTCAGTGGGCGATTTTTCTCCGTGGTGTATTTTCCAAGCCGAATTGTTTTTATTATTTCGACATGTTCGGTTGATGCATTTTGTAGAATGTTTTGGGCCGAACTCATGTCCTCAGCCTGGCGTGCGGCGTTATCAGGTATTGTTGGTTCGGGTAGGCCAGCGATTATTACGTTTTTGCTTCTATTTGTTCGTTCCTGCAGTTCATTTAAAACTTTTTCATTGGCGAAATCACAGTTTTGAAGTGTATTTGATTTCGTTGGTGTAGATTTGAGTTCACTAATTTGAGTTTCAAGCTTAGATATCTTCAGTTCTGCAGAGAGGTTATTTTTCTTCAGTTCTGAAATTTCAGCTTTCATATTGTTATGTTCGGCTAACATCTTTGCAGTTGAATTTTTTATATCATTGAGCTGGTCTTTCATTGAAGAGATATCATCGCGCACTGGCTTCAAGTTTGTCTCCAGTGATGCGATCATTTCATCTCGAAGTTTACTTATGGCAGTTAATATATCACAGCAATCTCTTTGTTTTCTCTTCCGAAGTGTAACGCGCTTATCTGTTTCATCTCCACTAGTTTTTGAAAAATCTGATTGCGAACCACTTTGACCTACTGTCATGTTCGTGGATTGTGGCGAGCGTGGAACACTCATAATGGCTTGACTTGTTTTTAAGTACGAGGAAGAGGTTAAAAAATGCAACTATCTCTTTTACCCGAGGTGGAGCGGGGGGGATATTTTTAGTTTGTTAGAATAGACAAGTAACTAGATATCAGATTTCAATCGCATTATCAGGCTAGATCGAAAGCTTTTCCAGACCGTATGACAACGCAACTGTCATCAATCATATAATCTAAGCACGAAAATCTAAAAGTAGATCGGTGCCAGCACATCAAACTGTCAAATTTTCCCAATCAACCTTGACCGTGATGATTCAGCGATAAAGTTGAAAATCTATTAAGGTGAATGCTTCAGGGTAGCCCGCGAAATTCAAATTTTCTTACGTTTTTTGCAATTTCCAGGCCAGTGCTAGGTTGTATGTTGATTAAAATATTGTTTGCGACTGTAAGACGTATGTAGTTACAGAATTATAATCATTAAAATCATCAATACAACCCTCCAAGTTCATAAAGGTGCAAGAATGATTTTGACCTTGGAAAAGTTACTTTTCCAAGGTCTTTAAGTCAAAAAACGTAAGAAAATTTGAATATCGCGGGCAACCCTGGAGCATTAGCCTTAAAGAAATTTGACAGATTGTAGTAGCTAGATGTGCTGCATGGCGTCAGTACCTAAGTACAACGATACAGTTACCTACCTATTCTTAGCGATGACGCATCCAATACCACTTACCAGTGTAGCATTTGCATTACCACGTTTTGTTTACAGATTTCCATTAAAGAATCACGAAAACATTAAGGCAATGTGACACAATGTTTCGCTAACTCATCAGTCCACATACATCGATACCAATTTAACTTGGCACCCGGCGAAACATAGAACTAAGTTCAAATGTACTCTTTTTGACATGCTTTTGTTTTTCGCCTTTGCATGAAGCGCCACCGTAAACAGTCAAGTTATTCTGGTTATCGACTGGATTGTATTCTTGGTTAGCACGGCAATGTCATTCCATTTGAAACGTGTCCAGTTTCGTTTCGTGAGAATATAATGCAGTCAAACATTCATAACTTCCAAGTTAAATTGTTCAAAGTACTCCGAAGCATACCGTAAAAGATTTCGTTATTGAAGTAAACAATTAACACATACCATATTTGGGACCGGTTCTATAAAGAACAATGTGTTTTCTCACCGATTTTTTTGTAATTGACATGGTTTAAAATAACTTGGTGGAAGTTGCAAAAAAGCTGACCAAGGCACAGAATAGATAATAGTACTAGCGTACAGAAGTTGCACTCCTTTGATATTGAAGAAAGCCGACATTATAAATACCTAAACTGAGCCCGCTCAATCAAAATTGTGCCTTGACGCCACGCGTTAGCGTATTTTATTCGGCGTCTCACTGCTTAATGGTCAGTCGGTAGGGTTGCCTCAAGTACTCAAAATAAAATACTACCAACATTTTTGTACTTTAATGTATTAAGTATGATTTAAATGTTAATTAAAACTTTTATAATTACAATTGTTTTACTCTATTATAATGTCTCTTAATATCTTGCCTTCTCTAAAATTACCATTACTTATTAAATTGAATAGCAGCATAAATGCGAAATCTAACAAAGGTAATTTAAAAATAAACTCTGGTGAGAAGCATGGACATGGAGCAGTGAAATTTATATAAAAATACATTTTTTTTCTACATTTATTAATAGCAACAGTTTATCGGGCTTGTCATTTTCACTAGTAATGATTAATGATCAATAAATCAGTCAGTTAACAAACACGAAGTACGAGTAGGTAGGTACGCGACGCAAGGGCAAAAGAGCGCGTACGTACGCAGTTACGCACGGCTGGAGCACGACAGCCCTAGAGAGCTTGCATATTCAATATGCGCGAAACGGTAGGTAATTATCTCATGCCTACACACGGAGTGCAATAGCTCTGACCAAGGCTTTGTTTTTATGTAATGTCCACATCTATTGGGGCTGGTCAACACGTGATGATGATGTCACTCTATTCATTTTACATTTTAAAATTATCTTAAGAACGACAAAAATATTGTTAACAAAAACTTTCGGCTAATTAAGTGAAGGCCCCTGTAATTAACCGGAAAACATTAGCCAATGTTTAACAGCCATCATCTTTAAAATCGATGTCAAAACGCAACAGAATGACCCTTCCAATTCGTAACACAAAACCTACAAACCTTAATTGAAAGGTTATTTAATTACCATAAACAAAACTGTAGAGAAAAAAAAAACAATTTTCACACATGGCCAGTAAGTGTGTGAGGGGACGACGCGTACATTTCCCTTTAGAGAAATATGGGACAAATATAAGGGAAAATAAAGGCTTATTGAGTTCAGTCTTCCGTTGAGTGGGGTCACTCACTTCCTGGAGTGTCAGGGGAACGGCCGGTAAATCCGATTACCTGTATATCGATCCAGCTTATTCTCCCTTTTGCATTTTACGTACACTCATAGCTTATTTTTAGTAGAATTTCGTAATCTGTTACATAAACTTCTGAAATAGTAGGTTGTGTAAACAATCGGTAAAACAAACGTTTCAGTAAGTACTACGGTTTTCAGCAGGTGCAGATTTTGTAAGCGGTTATGTTTATAAGAATGGGAGTTAATTTTAATAAGCACTTAAATTCGTTGGTCATGGCTGTCATTTTTAGATCTTTGACAGTCGGTACAGATAGTCAGTGGCCCGTAAGTCTGACAGTCTTACCAAGGGGTACTTATCGTATATCGTTGTGGAGGTTAGATAGGCAGACGCTCCATGTAAAATACTGGTATTCAGCTCCGGTTTGACTGGAAGCTGGCCCTACCCAACATAGTGAAAAGGCTAGGTAGCTGATGATCTGAAGAGCTAATGTTGTTTAAGATAGGAATCTATGTATAAATTTCAGGATCAATATAATTAAAATTAAGTTGGGGGCGAAGTTTTTACGACACTGATAACTGCTCTGGAAATTGTTTTCTTTTCAGTTTTCAAATGAGTTTTCCCTCTTTTACTGCTGTTTTACTACTTCTGGGCCACCCTTATCCGCATTGCTAACTTTATATCTCTTTAATTACGTAGCGTTGACAGGTAACTCCCATAAAATAAAACTTTTTCAGAATTATCCAACGTGTTTAATAGTAGCTCCTCTACGAATTCGTAGCCATCTGCCTCTGTTTTGACACCTGTTACGCGGTTAAACGCACTTTGTAGCATGAATGTACCCATCCATAACCATTCACACCCATGTTTGTAGTTATATACGTGGTTATACCATACCATAAGCGTGAAATATTATTCCACTTACAAGTTTTGGACGTGTCGTAATAACTCTGACATGTTTACGAGGGCAGTCGTTTGTCTAGTCCAAAATAGATACTTTTTACTGCACACTATTGTTGGGAGTTTTCGTGATCGTAAGCTATAAAAACGAAGCCGTGACTTTATGGTAACCCTGAACCCAGAAGGTACATTGAGCCACCGAGCTGCCGAGTTCAAGCATTTGACTTATAAAAATGCACGAAATATACCTTTACAGATAGATGTAATCTTTATAGAAGATCTTCTCCGTTGAATATTTTAAAAGCTGCATGTTGTCTTTTTAATTTATTTTGTTTGTTTACCGATGGGACTTTACGTATTTGTGGTTTAACGATGTCAAAACACATAGTCAATGACCGTCTACTAATTTAATTTATGCTTATTAACAGTGTTTTACTTTCGATGTCGGCAGGATTTAAACTTTTTGCAGATTAGTGATTGTAATAACCTACAAACTATTTTAGTTTTGTATGTTTCGATAAACATGTAACGATTGAAATAAGAAGTCGCAAGTGAAGCATCAAGTCAATCTAGATGCTTTACCAACCTCTGCTGATCGTATTATGCCTTCTTTACATTTTTGAATTTCGATTAGAACGCGAATAGGTACACAATATTTGAACCTTTTTGAGCATATTTTACGTCTCTATCTAACTGTAGCTAGATCACTTATCTTTATTGTAAGTCTAGAACAATATTCATAATTCAGAGTAAAATATTGCTCCACAACATGAGCTACTGGGACCTCAGTTAAATTAGTTTTTGCAATCAGAAACTCCATTTAACTTACAGTTAATTATAACTAATGTAGTATGAAGAAACCACAGCAGACTAAACCACTGTCTAGTTCGGTCCTTGACATATCAAGGCTGTCTACCTTTGTGTTCAGGACATTCGCGATATTATATTCAAATGCAATAATGCTATAAGGACCGAAGAATGTTATTGTTTTGTGTTAATCGTACGTTTGTATGTGGTTCTATGAGGCATCGGTATCATATTAAAACAGTTCGAATACTTTTTTAGAGGTGTGACTTGACATTTGCGTTGATGTCTTTTACAACTAAAACAACAGTAGGTATTAATTATTGATCACCTCTATGGTTCACCTCGTGTCCTGCACTATGTGCTGTTCCACCTGTACTTTCAGTTACCTGTGATTGTGCATGCAGTGCATTCTAGCATAAATGTCGTCGAGGTGTCAGAGTTCTGGTCAAAACTAACTAAAGGGGAATCATCCATGAATCGTCGACACGGCGAAGAAGGAGACTTATATTGGTATTTCTAAAACTAAAATGAAGCCACGGCCGTCCAAAAGTGCCGTTGGCGGTTGAGTTGACGATATCATCAAAATCGCGGGACGCACAGGACAGAAAAAAATGTCAGAAGAAAGGAGACGCTTATACCCAACAGTCGGTAATTCCGGGCTGAAATGTATGAAAATGAAAGTGCAATCGTGTAAAATCGTGAACAAAATAAATAAATCAAGAGCGTGTAAGATCAGGCCATGCTTAACAGGCGAATCGAAGGACCTATACTTAACGGACGAAGAAAAAGATGTTGGTTGTAAAAGAGACGATTATTTTATTACTAGAGCGGGTGATTCGACTGAGAACTTACCTATAATCCCAGGAAAAAGTACGATAATGTGAGTAATTTCTCTAATTATAGACAAAGCACATAAAAAGACCATCGCCCGCAAGCTTAATCATGCCTTTTCCTTTAGCTGATAAGTGGCGCGGGAAAATGTTGCATGCTCTTTCATTTATTTTATTTCCCAGACTAATACGGAAATACTAACATCAGAAAATCGCATGTCTATGCTACCTAATTTTCTAGTAGGTATAAGTAACTTGAAGTTAAGTGCACGTTCATAAAATACTAGGGACGTCACGCGGTTTCACCCGCGTAGTTCCCGTTCCCGTGGGAGTACGGGGATAAAATATAGCCTATGTTACTGGCTGATAATGTAGCTATCCATTGCTGAATGATTTTTTTAATTCGGTCCAGTAGTTTTTAAGTTTATTCGTTACATATGTACATCATCATCTGCCTAGCCTTTTCCCAAGTTTTTTTATTGGGGTCGCCTTTCAGTCTAACCGGATGCAGCTGAATACCAGTATTTTACATGGAGCGACAGCTGACCTCCACAACCCAGTTAGTACTGGGTAATACGATACCCCTTGGTAAGACTGGTTGTCAGACATATTATGTTGTTCGTTACATACAAAAATATGAAAATACAAATCTTTCCTCTTTATAATATTAGTAAGTATAGATATGTTGAGGATAACGGAGACGACGAGTAACAGGAGAGAGCTAATAATTGAAAGAACTAAATAATTTTTATTTTTTATTTTAAGGAACAGCAAACAGTTACATTATGTAAACTTAAAACTAGTATAACAATATTTTCATTTTGCTAATAATGTAACCCACAACACTGTCACGGGTTAACATATTAATATAAAAAAAAAAAAAAAAACAATAATCGCCAGGGGTGACAAAACAAAAAAGAGTAAAAACTAATCAAATGAACGAAAGATGACCAATAATAAGCATACAACCAAGACAGATTTAAAACAATAATTTGAAGAATATTGTGTAACTACAAACTGGATTAGGTGACTACGTTTCAAAAACCTTATTCTTAAAAGTTCTGCTGTAGGCGAACTTACAAACAAAGGCCCGACAAAAGACAGCATTGCATTTAAGGGGACTACAGGAGCTAAACGCGAGTTTTATAATGCAAAAAAGCATATGATTCACTGCAATAAACTAAACCAAAAATATATTTGATATTCTTCAGGATATATGCAAGTACGATAGTGTTTTGTAAACATAATACAACCAATTTTTCTCGATAAAAAAAAATCACGAACTTATCTCTAAAAATTTCTTTTAACGAGTAAAAACCATACTAAAATACATGCGATCATTGATTTTTTGGCAAATAAATCTACAAGCAACATATTAGCGTCAGTGTTTTATTTTTTTAGTCCAATCAATAGCTTTATTGTAAATCTATTCGGCCCGCAGTGATTGACGTAACACCCACTTAGTAGTGCAAGCTGATTAGAACTTTATTCTAACAGTATTTCAAACGAAGTTTGAACCACCACAAATAGAGTTGCTAATTTAGCTCCTGAAGATGCCTTAAAGTTCAGCAACTTGAACCTCGCCGTAAATAACAATTCTACCTTCATAACATAATGCAATGAAACTTATTAAAATTCTCATTTCTTCAAGACACCTCGCTTGCATTCCAAAGTAATAAACTATGAGTTGCATTATACTGCACTTTGTGTTACCGCTGGGCTTTCTCCGCATTACAGTAACATCACCATGATGACACAAGCATCCATTCTTCTCCTCTAGTGTCGGCACGAGTTACATGTGAATTACTCATGCTGTGAGGCAAAAAGGTTAACCATTAACCTGCTAGCTCGGTGGGTAGAAGTAAGCACATTAAGAATACTTGTGGGACCTCATGCAAATCTATCCATACTCTTCCCGGATTCTGAAAGCCTGAAGTCCTAAGGACTTCAGGCTTTCAGAATCCGGGATCCGGGGATCTGCTGTAAAATTTATGTTTTACTGTTTTGATTGTTCGACGAAAATAACATGAGACAATAATTAAATGAAATTTTTCGTTGTCCTGATATTAATCCGGATACACATCATAATGGAAGTTGACATGAAACTGAAATATAAAAAGTAATAAAAACAGAGTATTTGAAAACGGGTAGAATTCAGTTTTTCATAACACAAAACGATAAAACGCGTGTTGCTAGGAGGACAATGTTTAAAATTTTAAAAGCCTGGAAAAATACGTGCTAGACCTAGGACCAAGTAATTAGTGAGGAGAAAACCGTAGTTCAGGAAGGTGTAAGTGGTGTTACAAAGGCCCTTGGAGCAGTCGCGCGTTAGTCTGGTGGCGGTGACATAATAGCCCTTGCCCGCAGCCCTAATGACGACTATTTATTGTCAGAAGTCCCGCAATTATACTAAACATGGCCGCGAGGAATCATTTTGATATAAAAAATGTTTTGTGGAGTTTTTGTGTTCAGTGTAACCTCCTTTTTTTGGTCCTTTTTTGGTGTTGTCATTCACCGGAACAATGGTTAAGTCCTTTTATTATAGGGAAGAAATATTTTTAAGTGCACTTAGTCTTAGTGTTAAATTATTCTCTTGTTGGCGGTTTGTTCATTATTTTGATCTTAAACCAAAATTAAATGCATCTTGTCTTAGTTTGGAATTTGGAAATCAGCGGCCGAACTTACTTCGTAATATTACACAGGTTTAAAAACTAGACTATTGTTCCAACTGTATCGAAATGTTTACCAAACATGAGAAAAGCAAGAACACATTGACATGACATCACCTGAACAAACATTATGTACCTACCCAATACACCTTCAAATTCAACAATATTTTACGTTCTCATTCATATTATAAAGACGATTTACACAAAACCGTTTCGTTTTCACAGAAGTCGTGCTGAGCCATAACAGGCTTATGTTTCGTCGGTAGTACACTACGTTTAGAGGCAAACTTCTACCACCTGCTTACTTACTCCATTATTACGGACAACAAGTCACCCGGTATTGGCCAACAATACCCTAGAATTATTATACCGTTAACAGTGCATAATTGCACTACATTCAGTTGGCTTGTTCTTGCAAGTTATGCGGCACACTCTGAGTAGAGACAAAATCACCTTGTTTGTATCTCTATTAATACACAGATATACCTGGGTTTTTTACATGCTTCTTCATTACAAAAACTTGAAATCGTGTATCACGATTATAAATGATAGTTAGATTAGCGTACATACTTATAGACTTGAAATAACAGATGGCTACTTTTATTCATTGGTCAATGACTGGTGAAATAATATTTCAGCGTATCATTAGTTTGAGAATGAATATAGATGTCGTATATAGGTAAACCTCGGTTTACATTAATTCAGTAGGGGAACTAATTTGTTAATTATCCAGCGGTTGAAGTGAAGCGTCGCGTCGTTCCGTCACGACCATGCCGAAGTCGGTGCATGCCGGCTAGCATGACGGGAGCACTTAAAATAGTCACTCACTTCGCCGTAAAAGTCCACTCGCTTACCAGAAATAAATTACATACACACGCAACTGAACGCGTTCCCAACATCCATCAAAATTGTTCAGATAGAACAACACAATTCCAATTCGACCGTGCTTCTGACTCGGAATGAAGTTACACATTCGTGTGAGAAAACACAAATTAACTTCATTATTAAATAAATTACAATCACAATTATACCATTTTAGATCGTGGTAATATGCGTTCCTAATTATAAACTTGAACTCATTATTACGCCAATCAACCAGTTGAAGTACTCCTGCCCTGTTATAATTCGTTTTCTCATCGAAAACCAATTACAACGCAATTTTTCAGTTTATTGCTTGGATGACTTGCTGGAAGCCTCTTCAAATATAAGTAGGTACGTAAGCATACAAATAATTCCTCAAGTAAGTGCTTACATTTTTGTTGGTCATGACTTTGAGAAATAAGAAAGATTGCGTCATTATGTTTAGCTGTAATAGCTTCATTAGAAAGAGTATCAAACGTTCTCATCCTTTCCGCTCAGCTAATAGTCTCGTCATTAAGTTCCCTCGACCACCAAATGTGTGATAAGCACGTGATATCTATCTTGAAGCTTTAAATTGTCGGAACTAATGGCTGTGCGAGTGAACCTCAGGTGTGGAAGAGCCTCGACACTCCGCAAAGTTCACTGCTCCTTCAGTCAACGCGCTCGTAACATTCTCGACAAAGTAAAACGTACTCTATCATTAAATCCTTTCGAGTTAACTTAGACTGACAAGGATCAGTTCATCCTGGTAAACCATTACATTATTCTTTATTGACGAAAGGAAATGAGACCACCGTCGAAGATTGAAAAGCAATAAGGAGGAGATTAAGTCCATTGAATGGGAAAATAATATTGGCGTGAGATCGGATGGTTGTTGAAATGTTGATGGCGAGTTGTGGGGACAAAGTAGTGGCTATATTAGAGGAGACAATGATTAATGAAGTGTTAGAATAAAAGAGGGCGACATTTCGCCACGGTTGCGTACTGTGGAGCTGCGGCTGCGTAGTGTCGCAAGCGGCATAAATTTGACTCGACAGAATTCCGGTCTTGCCGAATATCACGCTGGTACAGTATGCTAACGACGAGTATTGCACGTCCCACCTGTTATACTAGTATCGCGATGACTGTGTTTTACGTGATTTCACAGTATCCTTGTGGTAATGGCGTCATTGTTTTGTTCCGAACATTGGCAAGCTCATTACAGTCAGAAATAAGTAGCTGAACAGTGAGCTGAACGTAACATAACTTACGACGAAAACTTGAATTGCGATCCGATCCCCAAACTGACAACAAAACTTATGAAGAGTTAGGTAACAATAATTATTACCTATTCTGTTAATTCTTATGCATACTAGCCAGTAGCCATATGACATTGTGCCGATTTCTTAGCATTGAATTTTGTCTATGTGTTACGGCTAATAGCCGAAGTGCGGCTATACCTAGTTTTAGCCGGCTAGAACTAGGTGCAGCCGGCCACATGCAGTTAAACCTAGATGTACCCTCTTATCTTCGGTTAGAAATAGGTTTAGCCTTCATCATAGCGGCTAGAACTAGGTGCAGCCGCACACCGGTGGTGGTTAAACTTAGGTGACATCTTATTTATCATCGGCTAGAACTAGGTTTTTAGTTCAGTTAAGCATAATTATTGATTTTGTTTTGAGATTCTTATCTTGCATTTCCCGATTGATTCGATTTCGTATTACCCCCGCAGATGCATCCGAGTCGAGGGAGAACCGGTCGAACGGGCCCCGCGATCGGGGCTCCTACTTCTGAATGGTTTATGAAAAAATAACCACGAAGGGTATGGCGGGGTCTATTCGCTCGCTTCGTTCGCTCATTCGACCCCGCCATACCCTTCTAACCTAATCTATCCGTGTCGGGGTGCCCCAAGTCGTCCTAGCCAAAACTAGTTTGTCATCAACCACCTCATTACTGAACTGAAAACCTAGTTCCAGGCGATGATAAATAGGATACACCTAAGTTTAACCACCGGTGTGTGGCTGCACCTAGTTCTAGCCGATATGATGAAGGCTTAACCTAGTTCTAACCGAAGATAAGAGGATACACCTAGGTTTAACCGCATATGGCCGGCTGCACCTAGTTCTAGCCGGCTAAAACTAGGTGTAGCCGCACTTCGGCTATTAGCCGTAACATATGCATAAAAAACATTATCATAAAGGCCTACACAGAGGACAAATGAGAATTCAGTAAAGAGTTTATTATATGTTACTTTACATTTTGTTGTGCGGTTAACACCTACAAAGGCAATAACTTCTTGCCATAAGCAAAAAAAATAAAAGGATCCGAAAATTATAGTGCCTATTGTAAAACAACATTTTTAATGGTGGTGGGCTGGTGAACACAATTTCGCACCATTTTGTGAGCCCATTAAATTACAGTCTACCCACACTTTACGATGTCCAAGGCTTTCAAGACTTCCGATATCTAACACCACAAGCCACAACTTCCACATTTTGGCGTTCATTCAACGGAGCATTATTTCGAGAACATTTCGTTTGTACGTAGCAATGTACTGCAACTGTGTCGACAAAGGCGGCCGGTGGAATTGGCACATTATTTATATCCGAACCACCCCCGCGTCAGGTGGGCCGGTTCTGGATGTTCCCAATTCCCATTGCTTTTAAATAGTATTTCCGTTACCCGGTCACTATTGATTAGCATCTATTTCTGCTTGCGAAGCAAACATCTGTTGAAGTTCACTGGTTGGTATAGTGCTTTCGATTTTAATATTGTGTCTGTGTTGCACAAAGAGCTTCAAATTATAGGTACCGTATGTTACTAATCAGTAAGCATATAACGTCTTCAAGTAGATTAAAATATTCTGGGAGCGTTCAGATTGTGAAATGATGTCTCAATGTTCGGGTACGGCTTCTTACATCATTAGCTTATAACATCTTGTGTAACTGTTATCACTAGTTTCCATGTTATTTATGATTTACCAATTAATGACATAAAAACCTTGTTACAAGCGTAATATTGATTTTAATATTCAAATGGGATCTCAGGAAACTCATTAACACAAACTCTAAATGAATTTGCATCTAATTGAGTGAACAATAAGGTTTATAGTGCTTCCTGGAGAAATTGACCGTCTTCTATGCAAGTTTTAGTACCGGAAACGGTCGTTTTTTTTTGTTTCGCCCCCATCTTTGCTATGCAGATGTTTTTAACGGTCTCCAACTTAAAATCGCTAAATATATTGAGGGCTGAGGGGATGAAACACCTTACCGGGCAAATGATGCGGATGAATAATTTAGGGGAAGTTATTTTTTTATTGCAGCTATCTAATGTTTCCGTTGGGAATAGGTGTTGTCTTACATGTTAAATTAGCTGTAAAATGCCACAATTAATAGATGCTTACTATTTTCTAGAATGAGAAAGAGTTTATGACGAGCTTGGACATGTTGATGGATTACTTCTTAATAAAAATGAAGACAAATGTGCTTTCCTTACAATAAAACCTTGACTACCAACTTGTGCAAAGGACAAACAACATTTGCACCAAGCCCAGTATTACAAAATTTAATTCACGATACCCGGATTACATAACACTCGTCACTCATGATTCGCAATTAAATCTGATCTTTAACACTGCTACGTAAAGTTGGTATTTCTGAGAGGTTAATGAAGCGGTAATTGTGAAATTTTGACTCATATTCATAAAGTTGTTATCACGTGCTTGCGTATGATCTGTGCAGGCAAACATTGTCTCCACCGGATGTCTCCAGGACATTTACCCTGCGTTATCAACGACGCGGACGTCTGCAGATAGGTCACCGTACCTAACTTATGATTTTAGTTTCTACGTCCTGACTCAGAAATGGTTGACAGGATGAGATAAGTAATTGTTAACAAGAAATCGTTATGATTTACGTACAGTACCTACGTAGGTACTATATTAGGAATTTCTAAGACTCCGTACTTTTCCAAGAAGGAACGTCGGCAGATCCTGTATCTACCTAGCTGTAAAAATATCGAATTGTGAGAGATGCCCCGTCTATGGCAGCATTAGTTTATCTATACTCAATGACGTATTATATATAGACACGTCATGAACCAACATCGCGGCGCTTAAAAACGGCGAAAATACTAGAACTACTTATAAGCGTGAAGAAAGAGAAAGAAAATATGACACCGCACGGCGGGATGCCTGTTGCGAGAGGGAGATAAATATACATCTTCAGTCACGTCACAGGATTTATTAAATTATAAACAAACGTAGCGTCGCGCGACAGGTTGGTGCGTAACTAAGCGCGATGTGGCCAATTGGCTTCATTTCATGTTGTCATTTTAGAGTGCGGACAACGTATCTATAGTTTATATATCATTGTCTATACTATAATATAATATTATAAAGAGGTAACATTTGTTTGTAAGTTTCTATGTAGGGGGTAATCTCCGGAAGTAATGAACCAATTTTTAAAATTGTTTTACTGGTAGAAAGCTACATTATTCGTGAGTGCTATAGGCTATATTTTATTCCCGTACTCCCACGGGAACGGGAACTACGCGGGTGAAACCGCGGGACGTCAGCTAGTAATATTATAAAGAGGTAACATTTGTTTGTAAGTTTGTATGTAGGGGGTAATCTCCGGAAGTAATGAACCAATTTTTAAAATTGTTTTACTGGTAGAAAGCTACATTATTCGTGAGTGCTATAGGCTATATTTTATTCCCGTACTCCCACGGGAACGGGAACTACGCGGGTGAAACCGCGGGACGTCAGCTAGTAATATTATAAAGAGGTAACATTTGTTTGTAAGTTTGTATGTAGGGGGTAATCTCCGGAAGTAATGAACCAATTTTAAAAATTGTTTCACTGGTAGAAAGCTACATCATTCGTGAGTGCTATAGGCTATATTTTATTCCCGTACTCCCACGGGAACGGGAACTACGCGGGTGAAACCGCGGGACGTCAGCTAGTTTGGCTATATAGTCCATGACCTACCATTGCTGCTAGACACGGAAATTTAAAAAAAAATCACGATCACATTTTTTAAAGCAGAGAATCAATATCTAGTTTCTATAAGTGCCTCAGTGGTCCCCAGCTGCTGTCAAACCGCTACAAATTAGAATTTCCGATACAACAACAAATTACCAGTAGGTACAATTAAATTAGACAAAGCTGGCTCTCATCTGGAAAGAGCTTTCGGAAGATTTATCTTGTAAGTAATGTCATCACTTTACGGATATATTTCAATCCATTATCGAGACCCATTGATCCTTTCCCAGGAGGTTTATCTTCAGGATCACCAAATTGTATCCTTTTCTGGATACAATTTTGTGAGCGACACGAATATTATCTATGGAATAGACGTATTTCACACAACAAAAGTTATTGAATGGACGCCGATAATAATCTATGGTAAGTAATAAAATAATATGATAGATTCGTCATTGGTGTCGATTCTGTTGTGCACAAACTAAACTTTATTTAGGCTATTGCTATCTTTTTCTCTCTAATAAAACGAGAAAGAGACGGACGTAATTTAGAGCTGTCAAATTTAGTTGGAACTAATATTTCCATACAAATGAAGGGTGCACGTAAAAACATGTCGACTAAAAACACGGTGAAGCGCAAGGCATAAACTAGTTTGACATCTCTAACTTAGTTCATAGCTATAGCCGTCCTTTTTTCGCACTGCCTTTTAGTAAAAGATAGCAATAGCCTTTGATTGACAGATATAGATACGGTTTAACTTAAATATAAACGTTTATTCGAAATGGTTCATGATAATAACACAAAAATGGCGATTAACCTTAACGATCCTAAATCATACTTAAGCGCAGTGCAACATTGTTGATACATTTTGCGTATTTAAAGTAAAGTAGGCCAAGCCACTTCGTAATTTAGTCAAGTAGGTACTTACATAAATGATTTTATGGCAATTAAAATGTTGCTTGGTCCGCGTTCAGTTTCTTAGAGCAATTATTGATTTTTAGATAGATATTGAGGTAAACATCGCATTCCGGTGGCAACGGCCATAAATAAACATTAGATAAATAAGTGTTTGATAATTAAATAATGTATCTTTAAGTTAATAAATAACTGGGTACTGGGTAGATAAACGTGGGTGTAACACCGAGGTTTACTTATTAGAAATTGTAATGTCCTTAGCAACGCAATCGTCAGCTAAAGAGATACCTAATAACATATCCTAACATCAGGCCTGTTATTTACGGTTTTTTCCTACTTCTCTGCTATAAATTTCTGATTCGGGATCCAAGACAGTTAAATTCTTTCTCTGGGACTTCGTCGAGCTTCATTGTCTCGGCGCTTTTCTGGTGGTCGCCACTGTTGATTCTGGCGCACAGGAGTTACAGTGGTTTGGGAATAGTGTGGCGGGATTGTCACAAAAAAAACACGCCTGTAATCCTCGAAGGGTTAGTCAGAGGTGTAAGTACCTAATATTGCACCCACATGTCGCCAAAGTTTAAGTCCCATGTAATAGGGGGCGAGCCTATTGCCATCAACCAGGCGCAAATCCAGACTCCGTGGCTGCTACTAAGAAATTCCCGATGGAAATAACCCAATTACACTGCCCGACCTGGTAATCGAACCCAGGACCTGATGCTCAGCCACTAGATCAACGAGAAAAAAAATGCCAGTGAAAAGTTGATGCTTATGAACAAGCCAGTTTAACAATACCCAAACGTGCTATACATTCTGAATTTACCGTAATAGAGTCAACAAGCAACGAACCAACGACAAAGTAACAACTATCGAATAGCATAAATCCTTGTTTCAGTATTCCGCAGCAATTTTTTAGCTTAAGTAAAACCAATTACTGGAGCGAAGACAGAATTTTAATTGATGCGAGAGAACCGATCGGCTCTCTTGACTCTAGGTAATATAATTAATTCACGATGTCAGATGAACCCGGGAAACAGTCTAACTAGGAGATGTATCAATAAAAGACAGGTATTCTGAAACAGGATGAGCTCAGGGATTTTAATATTCCATCTCATAGTCTCCCGGCGGGCGCCGACGTCGCAAACTTAATTTGAATGTGATGTGATCCACACTTGGTATCAGTTCGATATAAGTTTGATATCACAAATAAACTTAGCTTCATGGAAACATACCGATTGGACTGCCTGAGTGTTTAGAGGTGACAAAATGATATATGATAATATGCACCGTATGTACTAACGAGTTCACTGACGGTCTGCCACTTTTCACCCTTAATAATACCAGCCTATTACTGTCCCACTGCTGGGCAAAGGCCTCTTCTCAACAGAGAAGGCACGAGCATTGATCACCACGCTTGCTCAAGACGGGTTGGCGATTTCAGACTCATATTAATTAATAAGTCCGCAGGTTTCCTCACGATGTTTTCCTTCATCTATGTCTGTGATGTCCAAGATAAAGGACATTGCCCGGATTTGAACTCATAAACCTCATGCATGAGAGGCGAGGTCTTAAGTTCTAGGCATCACGACCTTTTTACTCCCTTATGCCTTATGTAATAAGGTTGAAAAGTGGTCGACCGTCAGTGAAGTCGGTAGTACACACGCCAGCATCATCAAGCTACCCGATACTGTCAATCATTTTTCCAATCTACCTTGAACCTAATGCTTAAGCGATAATGTTGAAAATTGATTAAAAATATTTGACAGATTGTAGTAGCTTGATGTGCTGGCTGGTGTCTGTACAAAGGGCCAAAGTCTAAGGAAGACGGTAACTGAATCTTTAAAATGATTGAAAACCGAAATAGTATTTATTATTAGAAACTAAATTTCAACCACGATAGCTTGTCTTGTCAACAATACATTATACTTCATTATTGTAGCTCTTCTAGTCAATTTAATAAGGGCAATGCTGTTAAGAAGAACATCCAACAATCTTTAGTTGTTAATGTTGATGTTTATCAAAGCAAAGTAACACGCAGTTTATGCTAGAATATAAATTGCTAGAATCCGTTACTTACAGAACTCAAAGCAAAATCGGCTTAAATATCCACCCAAGTTTGAGAGAACTGAAAATGTCAAAATCATTTTCTCTTTACTTGAATTAGCTTTGTTATCAAAGTTAAACATTTCCGTCTCTTAGCTTTATTCAGAGCGAATATTATCAAAATGCCTTGTGCCAAATATGCTTCGAACCTCCTTCATCGTTACATCTTCCATGTTCGTTCGTTCGTTTATGATAAGCTGCGTACATTCCACGTGACATACTTCATGAGGAGGCTCATTAGCAACATTCCGAATACATATTTTTGTTGTGTGGACGATGGGCACATGGCGTAAGATGGTAGTTGTTCTTTCGATACCGGACCACTGAGATACCCGCTCGGGGCAAAAAAGAATAACAAACTATCATCTGGCCGAGAACTGGTTCCAGTCGGCGGATGAGCCGGCCCGATAGATATAAACACGCAAAAGGTAGCTTTTTTATAGTCCCTGGAACATGGGATGAATGATTTGTGACCAAATGAATAAGTGTATAATGACTGACTGATTCCAATGAAGAATACAACTTTAGATGTAGAATAAAAATGGAACAGGTTAAAAATGCATCAGGTTTTTAATAGTGATGATTACAAAGAAGACGTTGCCATTGGCGGTATACGAGTTTATTTGCCTTCGTTCCTTCTACGTATAAAGTAAACCTGTTCTCTATCCGAGCAATTATTTCGAAATAATAAAAAAGCGAACAACAAATGAAACGAAGTCCAGCTAACAATTACAACAAAAAATCTTGCTTACCTCCGCAACAGCAATTAGTGCACCGGCTCAAACCGCGCAAACAAAAACAATTTCGTGGCGCGAACGTCCACCGTAATGTGTCAGAAAAATCCATTGAACAACTCCTTTCTGTAAAGTAACACTAAACCGCTATGTTTTATAACTATTTCTTCAGATTTTCATAAGTTTCACTCCACTTACAGTCACAAGTGTGTGACGATGAGAATAACTTAGGTTCGCGTGCGCGCGGGCGACTGAGACGTACTAATACCACGATATTTCGTTTCCGACTGGTATTCGTAGCGGCTCCACTTGTTCGTGCCGTGTTCGGGGCTTCGCCGAGGGCATCGTGGAAGTTCGGCTCACGAACTCAAAGCTCGGAAGGGCAGTCCATTGAAGCTTCTGCTTTATCTACACAAACCTACTTAAAAGTTTGATTGATGGGGTTTGATGATGCTAGGTAATGATAATAACGTAACGTCCGCGTTTGCATTTTGATTGACTGCCAAAAACCGTTGAGGAAACCCGATGACCAAAATTGAGGCCATTTTATTTTTCGTCGGCTTTTTAATAAAACTTATTACCTGCACACAGAAAATAATTATTACAACATTGGTAATAGAAGAAGTTTTGTAAAGCTCAAGACTGACTGGTAGATAAGTTTATGCAGTACAGGCGGCTTTTATGTAAGTAAGCTCATTAGAGCTTATCAGCCTTTTTTTTTTTCATTGATTTCATCAAATGACTCCTCCCGCTCTGGGCGGAGCAGGAGGGAGTGTCAGACATTTACTGACTAAAACCCATCCATGTTCCTTCATCGCCCTTTGTGTTCCGGGGCCACGGTATCTCTTTCACGCACGGAAGTAGTTCCAAAGGGTCGCCGTTACCGAAATCGGTAAGGAGGACTATCTATATCTCTTTCGAACAGTCCCGCAACCCCGGCAGGCATCGGCCCTTACGGACCCCTTCCTATTGCTGACTCTCTTTGAGGCGCGCGTGGAACACGAACGCGCCGTCGACACGGCCTGTCGTCATGAGACGGACGGACGGCGACCTAGCCCATAGCCCACCGTCCACAGGCCCGCGCCTGTGGCCCCCGACGCCCGGGGCGTCTCCCGCGGCGGCCGGGACGCTGGGAGGTTCTCTCCCTTTCCCGTTCCGCCACAGAGCCTATCAGCCTACGTTACCTACGTATGTAGACTACTAAGAGCCATAGTTTTGCCTTTAATTTTTTCCTAGCCTGCTCTCTCCGGCTCCTGGTTAAAGGCTTCCTTCCACTCGGTTTCTGGGTCTGACGGAAACTGTCAATTTTGTTCCGCCATCTCATTCGAGACCCGCCGCGACCCCGCCTCACTGTGTCAGGACACCACTTTCCTGAGTTTGTCCGGCATGCGGTAGACTTGTCCTGCCCAGGCCCATTTGAGTTAGGCAGCTTTTTGAGCCACGCGCGCTATAGCTGACGTGTCAGCTATATTTGTTTTTTAGCGGAGTATTGTGTTCCGAACACGATACGATAATTGATCACTGGAAAACCTGGAGTTTGGACTGTCTCCTTGGATGTTTGTCAAAGACCAAGTCTGTGCACAATAAGTTAAAACAGGGAGAATACTACCTATACTTACTATTGATTACTCCTTACTATTAAACTGGTCAAATACGAAGATGACAAAGAGTCTTGTAAAATATATTTCGGGATTAAGTTTTTTTCAATTTATATTTTGCATAATAAAACCCGGATATTATCACGAAAATAAAAAACAAAACTCACGATTCTCAAGTTGAACCAACTTCCGTTTCCGCATCCGGGCTGCTCCAGATTATTCCTAATCCATAAATTTGCGGGTCATTATATAAAATATATGTATAAAGGATATTCTGGTTCTCTGAAGTTTCCTGGACATATTTATTATGCATTTCCTATTAACTAGATCAAATATTTTTACTTGGTTCCTAGGAAGTACCTACTTGAGCATTCGTTCTTTATTACTGTTCCATTTCAAAACTTGTTTGTTTTTGTCTGAAATCTGCACGAAATTAGAAATTCACAGCAGGGGCGCCACCACCGTGTCACATACTGAGCAGTATATTTTTAAAGGAGCGAATACATGAATGGTGTATTTTAAGTGCATACAGAATGCATTGAGGGATACAAATATACGGCGAGTTCATTCAACGCGAAAGGCACAGAAAACATGCTATTTTTTTTTCTAAAACGTGTCTTAGGACTAGAGAAGTTCGCGTGAGATGATCGCATGCTACGAGTATCTTCGCATGTGCACCAATGACGCAAATGATCTCATTTGAAAGAGTTTACTGTGCAAGTTTGCACGTGTTACCCAGCCATTTTATAGTCCTATTCATGTTTAAAAAACATTTTGAGCTCGAAGACGACAAATAAGAAAAATAGAAAACGTTCATACTGATTTTGTCACGTATTCAATAATTCGTATTTTAAATCTTATACTTAGAATCATCTTAGCGAATCAAGTTTAATTTAGGTAGGTAGGGCCTAGTTCTTGAAGCCGAATTATTTTGTTAAACGTCAGAACAGAACACAAATCGCATGCGGATGCGAAAACGACGACGTCCATATCAAATCTGTTCGAATTAAATTAAATAATTATGTTCTAAATACCTTATTTATATGTAAGGTGCTTCATAAATCTTCTACAAATGTCGACAAATTCATTAAGTTGCATAAATTTATGGTATGGCGAAAATGCCAATAATGGCCCGCATGATACACCCAGTCAGTTTTGTTTAACATAAAAACTCATACAAAATAGAGTGAACATTTTTCATCTCACTAGTCCACATTTCTGTTTAATGAAAGCTGAATGAAACACCAAGCGCTATAAAGCAGCTACTACCTGAAAAAAATAATTTAAAAATCTCGGAAAATTCCTCACTGTGAAATCCAATATGGCGGGAGTTGCGATGCCCACGACGACGCCGGTTATGAAAGCCATGAAAAGGAAATCTTTAATGGATATTTCGCTATTCATGACACCTAAATGACTGATGGAGTTTTGCTGTTAGTGCTACTTTATGGTTTCAACTTATACTGCCTATTGTTGTGTTGTGGTTGCTTCAAAATAAGTTCGAAACAACAAACAAAAGACTGTCCAGACCAACATTCCACTGTTACGATTATTTTTTTGTTTTTGTCCAATGATTGATTACAACAAAACTAACAACTAACTCGATCAAACATTAAATAAATCGCACTGTATTACGATTACGAAAGCAATAAATGCAAAAGCCGCAAATTTTAGCCATTGCTAAAATATTTCATAAAAATAAAGGAAAGTTACGAACTCACGATTTAATTTCGCAAAAAACGTTATTGTGGCGAACTTAATAGTTTGGGAAACATGAAGTACCTATTACATAGTTACTGTGAATACAACATACTTACAGTGCTTTTTATTGTAGTTACGAGGGAACTGGTTGATTCTTTACAAAGGAACTCATCAAAGAGTTTAAAAAAAGAACGTTTAACCTCTGCCGCGTCTCACCAAGGACAATAGGCAATAGTCTGCTCCATCAATGGCGATGCGACAAAAACGCGGATGCTACATGCGCGACTCACTGGGGTTTAATACGCAATTAAATTATTGATACATATATATTAAGTATGATATATTCTATTAATACCATCTAATAATCAACCAATCGGACTTAATTAGGTACTGTGGAAGATAGACTAATAAAATGTCGAAATATAGGGAGCTCAAAATAATGAATAATCACGGAATATTATTATTATATTAACCCGTAAGTGACAGTATAAGTTCAGACTAATAATGTTGTAGCCCTTAAAAAGCATCCCCTTACTATAATTACTCTGCAGTTCAGTTCGATATGGCTCTTTACCTCATAAACGAAAAAGAGAAAATATAACCTTCTTTGCATATTCCATCATGCTTAGTTACTACATATATACTTATACTTGAGATCAACTTCTACTTTAGATACTAGGTGCAGGTAGTAATGACCGTAACAACCAGTTATAGCAAGATGAAATTAATGTCCACAACCACCGTTTAATGAAAATGAAAATTAATGCTAGGACACGAGATTTCTATTCGTATCTACTACTAGCGGATGTCACGCGGTTTCACCCACGTAGTTCCCGTTCCCGTGGGAGTACGGAGATAAAATATAGCCTATGTTACTCAGGGTGAATGTAGCTTTCTAATGGTGAAAGAATTTTTTAAATCGGCGCAGTAGTTTTTGAGTTTATTCATTACAAACATACACACACACAAAAATACAAAAATACAAATCTTTCCTCTTTATAATAATATTAGTGTAGATATGTTTACAGAATCAATGCTGCACTCGAACGAATCGAAATCAATTTATTTACTCTTCAAAGTATCTCAATCAGCAATTTGAATAGATGACTCGATGCAAATGGTAGTATCGTATTAACTCGACCACTCGACCGCGAGAATCGAACCAGCGTCATTCACTGGAATAGTGTTACCAGATGACACGAGCTTTTAGGATTTTCCGCTTTTTAATTTTATCCCAACATACGGACTGTATTACTGAACTCCGAAGTGTAAAACACCGATGTACCGTATACATAAAGTTTGGAAGTCTGACTTACGTGAGTCAGAAGATACTTTGACGAATTACGTTATTGAGAATGTTCACAGTCGCGATGTACCTACGTTACTCCGAAAGTTTGCTATGACGAAATACCTCATTCAGAATGTTCATCATTGAAATTCTGAGAGGATATTTCGCTTTTGTGTATAAAAATTTAATTAAACATAAGAAGCCCGAGGGGCGGGGTTTAATATTACATATATACGTCATACGATTACAATATTTTATGAAGTAATTCGTCATATCAAACTTTCGGAGTAACGTATTATTATATATATATAATTTTTATACATAAAAGCGAAATATCCTCTCAGAATTTCAATTATGAACATTCTGAATGAGTTATTTCGTCATAGCAAATTTTCAGAGTAATGTACATCGCGACTGTGAACATTCTCAATAACGTAATTCGTCAAAGTATCTTCTGACTCACGTAAGTCGGACTTCCAAACTTTATGTATACGGTACATTAGTATTTTAATCTTCGGAGTTCAGTAATACAGTCGGACATCACTACGATATAAATTACTACAACACTACGATACAAATTACTACAACTTTACATACAATACCAATTATTAATATCTCTATGCAGTACGTCAACAAATTCCGGATTCAGAAATGTATCTATTGAAGATTGCAATTTAGCCGAGCTATCAAAATTTTTGCGGTCGAAGTCGCGGATGAAGTGCTAGTCTTCTGATAAAGTATACAAAATCTTTTATGTATCCAGTCTCTGAAATAAGACTTCCTGCACCTTATACAATGTAGAATTTATATTTTATGATGTCGAAGACGTAACCGGCGGTTGTTCTAAAGCTTGAGAAT
Organism: Xestia xanthographa; assembly: GCA_905147715.2. Taxonomy (NCBI): domain Eukaryota; kingdom Metazoa; phylum Arthropoda; class Insecta; order Lepidoptera; family Noctuidae; genus Xestia; species Xestia xanthographa. Next base: position 20,792,946 of record LR990642.1, on the reverse strand, counting down.
TTATTTATTTTCAAAGACAGATCAAATCGATTCGATCCGGAAATAATCTTGATTGGATTGTAAATATTAGTCCCACAATTAACTCAAAATATAGGATGGCTCAATTATCATGTTGATGGTAATTGATTTTGGTATGACAAATACGAGTTTTATTACGCAATAGATCCGTTCTTGCTTCGTTTAATAGCCATAGTTTGAAGCTCTAACGCCATAATTCAGATTAGATATAATTATGTGTGTTAGTAATAAACTCCATATGCGTAATGGCCCTAAATGGGTGTAGGTGGCGCCCCTGTCATGTGAGAGATATGTGTCCATGTTGGTGACGGTTTCTCACCACGTATTTGTGCAGAGAATGCTACATAAAGCGTGTCTCAAGTCTCAACTCTTGGTACCCTGAATTACCGGTACCAATTGAGTTTTCTCCAACAGAAGGTAGGTACCTGTCTGTGTCTACGTAGTCCAGCTACACTGACTATTTTTAATTAACTTGGTGCCCGTTTAATATAACTTTTAGATTAGACTCGTTACAAATCCTAGGATTAGTTAAAGAATAATGTACCTTAGTTTAACCTTATCAATTCCCATTTCGCTTCGTTGGATTTAAAGTTTATTTATAAACTTCAGTTTTACTACCCTGACGGGCTAGAGAAGATAGCCAAAACATAAACACCAAAATAATACGTAGGGAAGTGTTTTTGTGTAGTAAAACTTTTTCCTCCTTTTTTGTTTCGTTGTGTGCGGAATTTTATTTGAGGGTTCCGTGGTTTACGACGACACGTAAAACAGTCATTAATTTTGTATTGTGCTTTCAGATCGGACGAACAACAAAAATAAGATGAATACCGTTCGTGTATTCGTGATGCTGTTACGTGAATTTAATACTTTTATCTTATAAATCATAATCACCGTGTTTATTATGTCTTTAGTCATAAATCTGTTCATGTTTTATATCTTTCCGAATTTTGATATTAGATTTATGTTCTGTTAGAATTACTTACGCAAAGTTATGCTCGTATATTTTATTATGTAAGTAGGTGTATTTATTAAAATGAATGCCAACTCCGATATATTGGTAAAAATATGTTGGATTTATATGTAGGTCGTCGTTAATAGGACGAATCTAAACGTGGGCTTTTGTTTCTTTTAAAAATGAATAATAGATTCTGTATTCCCATTTTTCTTAGGAAAATTCCCCAGAAACAAAAGGCAGAATGATAAAAGACCTTTATACAAACACGTGTATCTATCCCTCAGCCATATCTTTTACTGCATGACCTTTTTAAAGTGGATTGCTTAGTCGTCTGCTATCAGAATACATAAGCCGACTCATGAGTCAAGCCGACCTAAATATAAGCCAGATATCTACGAGGAGAAAGTGATGTATCGTAGCAGCAGCCTTTACGCAATCTCTTGTAGCCTCTTAAGGCTAAAGATATGATGTAAGAAGACAAAGCCTCCCAAACATAATATAATTAGATCAGTTTACGCTTCTGAGTGTGAAATTGATGGTGTCTGAACTCTGAAGCAGTTATCGTGTTGTTGTATAACGGTTTTGTAATGGCGAATTGAAACTTTGTGAATAGGCGAATACGGAGCTAGAAATAGGTTGTCTCGTTTGAGAGTATGTAGGCTTCTGATTAATGACTTTGTGCTACTTATAAACGATATTCGGCGCCCTATGTTTCATTTAGTTTAAGTCTGTAGGCTAGGCTTATTTCATCAGTCCTGTTTTGATTTCTGGGAGATGAATGTAGTCGGTAGGTACCTAATCATTCCAGTTGGTTTTATGTGTACCTACCAAACGACCAAGCTCATCAGTAAGTGAATTTATGAGAATCCAAAAAATGTAGGTATGTATTTTATACTTGTAAAATATCTCTGTATAGTGTCACTGGATATCTGCAAACTTATGAAATCCCTGATTTTCGTAATATTCAGGTCTCTCCAACATGCTGGTGTGCTCTATCTCTATTGGTTGACGTGGTCATACTTTTTATTTAATTTTAACTAACACCTAGCTTTTGATATCGTGAATTTTCCTACGAATAAATATTTATCTTATATCTATGAAATCCTTTCAGCTGTTGACGCGTGAAAAGGTAACAGCCAAACAGAGTTACTTTCGCATTTATAAATAGGATTCAGAAAACCTCAAAAAATTTACCAATTTTGCCGAAGCTTCAAAATATTACCTAAATAATTTAAGATAGGAAATGGACGGCGGCTAATATTTAATCATTCAAAAATTGTTACCAGGAGAGCCTTCGGCAAAGGTTTGGTCCAACCCATGTCAACGTATTAGCTTACCTATACACATTCACGACGTTAAAGCTCCGAAGCTGCTACTAGCAACAGAACACACAGAAACCCCACTTGAGTCAATATTAACCCCACTACTCGACGCTGTTAGGTTTCGGCTAGTAGGTAACTTAAAACTGTTGATATTTAAAAATGACCACAAGAGAAAGAGAGACAATAGGGATTACAACTACTTACTTACTTAACTACTACAATGAAGGTGTCGTGTTGTCACAATTTAAGTACGCCAAACCATATTGTTACCTAACTCCATGAAGGAGTGACTGCATATGTACGCAGATTTGCAATACCTACCTAACTTGTTGGTGGTTACAAAATAAGTATGGTAATTTTAGTGGTTGAGTAAGTACTAGCTTCATAATAGTTAGAATTTAAGACGAGTAGGTTTCCTAAGGAATAGGATTGTCCTTTTGAGAAAGGGCTTTAATCATACTGATTAATGAAACATGAGTTACAAATGAGGCATCGTAAGCAGAATCTGACATTGTTCCTTCCGACTTGGCACAAATACCTCTACAATCACTTATTTCGAATGACTGCGCGATTTAATTACGCGAATTTAATTTCGCAATAATTCTTAGCTACACGAAATTTAATTTATCGACCCTTCAAGAACAGTGTTGTACCAAATACGAACAATATTTAAAACACGAGTCAAAATATTTAAGGCCGTGTTGTAGTTTTGTAGTATGTAATTTTCGGGGGCGTGTCTCTGATTTTTCTCCGGGCAATGCAATCTGATCAATTTTCGGAGGTCAAACGTTATCTTCGTGTACTTTTATCTGGGGTATCTTAATCGGTTGGCTTGTTGACCCGTGTAACAGGAATTTGGGTGTCCGTTACGACTGGCTACGTTGTAAAATGATGTTGTGTTGGACCGGCGGCGAAGCGTGTTTGCCAGTACCTAACCCGCCACTTACGAGCCATTACCCGCCCGCCTGGTTACATAATGTACCTTAATGTTATTGGGTTGATATGTAACCGCACTCTGCAACATAATACATTCACATCGATCACGTAGTCAGCATTAGCATCTTCAAATATAGACACGGATTACGTTTCAATGTCGAAGGTCGCAGACGTTTTTGTTCCTGGTTTTCTTTTGACCTTCAACCATTTCTTTGTATGAATTTGTTTTTGCGGTTACTTTGTTGCCTTACTTTTCGTTTTAGTTTCTAAAGCCTAGAAACATCTAGTCACAACTTAGAACATTTATTTCTTCTGACTATTTGCTTGTCATTGCTCCTTGAACTAATAAGTCCCTGTCGTGTTTATTTTAGTTTCGTTTTTAGCGCAATTCTCGAGTTCTGTCCACTAACTTTTTATGCAAATCACGTACCTACCTAATGGAAAATTTACATAAAATTCATTCGCTTTTCTATAGGTAGATATTAGGTGTCAGGTTTTAGCAAAGTCTAAAGGAAAACAGGCCATTGGATGTTGCTAGCAGACAAGTATTACCTCTCCACTACGCTATTGCAATCTTTAAATCCAATACTTTATAGCCGTACGTGGCGCAAGCGATACCAAACCAAGGGAAGAAACTGAGCGATACATAAATATGTGTGTTACAAGGACCTGCTTTGATGCTTAGGTACTGGCAAAAGGTACTAGGCACATTATGAAATTACTTACAGAAAACATAGTTTCCGTGTTCATATACAATGAGAAGGGGAGGGGTGAAAAATCATTGAAATTTTAATAAACAAGCGAACTCATGGATGGCGGGCGTAATTACGCGGCACAGGTTGAAAATGATGTAGGTAATAGCGTGTTATCGCGAGGGAGCGCCCCGTGCGGCGTGCAGCGGTCCGGGTCCGTCGTGCCCGTATCGCTGCCGTCACGCATAGCCGCTCAGCAGACGTTTGGGAGCCGTTATACGCCAGCTTGTTTGGGTGACATATGCGGTACAACGGTACGACCCTTAGATACACACACACGCTTTCCAACCCTTCCTAAAGGGACTCGTTGACATGGGCTCTAATTTTTCTACCGTTATGAAAAACAACACCATCCTACATTTTTGCCATGTGGCACTAATGCGTGGGTAAGTAGGTACCTGTTCTTCTCCCCCTTTTAGACAGTCACCGTTTAGTTTGAGCTTTGGAAATTGTAAATTTGTGTCGGAATCGGAATGTTTCATGCTTTCTTACTCAACTTGACCGGAACTAGACACATCGACTGCATTTTATTTCTGGAATATGATATGTATCACAAATGAATCATGCCGTGAAATTGAATATTGAGCTGGATAACCAACTGCCATGACCAATAACATATTTACTGGCAAACTTAGATGTTGTAAATAAATATGAAAGTTAATGTAGGTAGTTAACGGTTATCTTCCGTCACATAGGTACTACCTACTAGTATTACGATAGAAAAGTGAAACTACTTAAATGACATATCATTTAGTTGGAAAGTGTGGAAAAGAGCAACCGTTTTTCTTTGACCATGGTACTGGTGAAATTCTCGGATAGAACCAGATATACCAGATACCAGATATAGAACCAGTCTAAGTTAAACCTCCACGTAACAAACACTATCTCATAGTACCTACCTAAGTTACTAGATAATCACTTGGGAACATGCGGGTCCGTTCACAATTTGATGACTCTTCATCCATAACGGTAAACCGGCATACCGCAGACACCCAATGAATAGGCATTAAAGTGTTATGACGACATAACAAAACTACAATGTAAGTACATATAGGATGTTGAATTCCTGTCGGAACATTCTCACAGTGCTGCGCCGGCGACGGTAGAGAGAGACGGCGATAGTGATCTTGATTCGCGGTATGCGGCGCGTGCACGACAACCTTGATCAAGGCATCGGCAGCTACGGCTTACCAGAGACAGCTGATTGTCGACAGTGCAGACAAACGAAGGAAGTATGAAAGTTATAAAAATTGGGATGGTATTCATAGACATCCTGTCAGAAATGTCTGTGAACAGTAAGCAGGCTTCTGTCTCTGGTATTAAGGTTTATCATGCGTCATCGGCTTTGAAAATCTTCACGGAATCCATTTTTATAAACTGACTGTTTTTCGCTTCTTTCATCACAGTTCTTGGAGAAGATATGGCTTATCAGAACCTGTTATCCTGTGTAGCGCTTTCTGTTTCATTCTGGAGATGACCAACTTCAGTTTGAGACCACTTCAGCTGTGTATTGTAAAATACTTGATGCTTTCGAAGCTTCCATATTTTATCTGAGGCCTGAAGTAGTTACCAGTCTAAGGTCAACGAGTGTTTGTCACAAAACTAATGATTTACTACTTCATTATCTATATTGCCAATATCCTTCACATCATGCAAATTTTTACAATGGTCTTCTACGGCATTTGTTATTCCTTTTAGTGAAGTGTGATGTAATTTTTTATATTTAGCCTTTTGCGTATTATTATGTCTATATTCGAGGTCCTGGTTCGACTGCCAGGTTGGGCATAATAGCGTAAGTGGGTGTTTCTATTAGAAACTCGGCAAAAGTCACGAAGACTGGATATGTGCTCGGTTGGTGGCAAAAGGCCCCTTTTATACATAACCTAAGCGAAATGTAAATGAACCATTAGATACACCTCTTGTGGCGGTCAGTTATATGTTGTTATTCTAGTGCATTTAACGTGTAGAAGAACTCGTGTCTTTTATCAGAATCGACATTAGTGTTTTGTTTAGTACCTATAATACGTCGTGCACGATTCCAGTATCAGTTGTAAGCCTCGTGTCTAATAAGGCTCTTATCATACCAAATAAACTCTGGTGCAGTGACAGCAATTAGGTATTATAATTTTTTATTTATCTATACTTAATATATAAAGCTGAAGAGTTTGTTTGTTTGTTTGTTTGTTTGTTTGAACGCGCTAATCTCTGGAACTACTGGTCCGATTTGAATGATTCTTTCAGTGTTGGGTAGTCCATTTATCGAGGAAGGCTATAGGCTATATAACATCACGCTGCGACCAAAAGGAGCGGAGCAGAAATGAAAAATATTGCAAAAACGGGGAAAAATGTATTCCTTTTGTGAGCTGTTTCTCTTTTATGTGACGCAGACGAAGTTGCGTGGGTCAGCTAGTTTAAGATAAGCACTGTTTATTAAAGTGAGGTCCTGTGAGGGCAAGATCATTTAACTTCATGGTATTACTTCTGAACCAAGCGCATTTGGATGCATCGGCTTCTAGCAAATCGTTTGATGAATATTCTCATTTTTAACCGACTTCTAAAAAAGGAGGTTTCTCAATTCGACCGTATATATATTTTTTTATGAGTGTTCACGGATAACTTCGTCGTTTATGAACCGATTTAGATAATTCTTTCTTTGATGGAAAGGAGATATCCCAAGGGTGGTACCATGATAAAAAAACCAGGTTCTGATGATGGTATCCCAGAGAAATCGAGGGAAACCTTCGAAAATCGTACTGGTGACTAGTGTGTTTGTTAATTTTTTCATTAAGTATTTTATAGCACTACTATTTAATGCAGGTTTGGAGTCGATCTAATGATGGAGCCGAAAGACAGTCGAGGGAACTCCTCAACGATTTATAGCAATTACCTGGTGTTTGGGCTTGACTAATTTGTATTGATGAGAACTTTACCCCTAGATGGGTTGTCATTAGGGGTCCAATGATGAAGACGAAGGACAGTCAAGGGAACTCCTCAACGTTTTACAGTAGCTATACTTTGTGTTTGGACTTAATTCATTTCTATTGATGAGAACTATGCACCCATAATTATGGGTTATGAGTTCCATTACAGGTCTGATGATGGAGACCATAGACAGTCGACGGAATTCCTCAACGATTTACAGCAGTTACCTTTTGTTGGGCTTGCTTCAAATTGAAGTTTGCATAGCAAATATATGTATAGAATAAATACATTACAACTAAAAACGGAAAAATAAAAAACTTTATTGCAAAAAATAAAACCGACTTCAAAAAAAACAAAAAGTGAAAAATAACTTTAGCTTCGCAGTCGGTGACAAAAAAACTAAATCAATCAAACAAAGGTCACCGACTTCTGAAGCTAAAGTTATTTTTCACTTTTTTGTTTTTTTTTTAAGTCGGTTTTATTTTTCTTGATTTGAGAGAATCTAGACCACAGATGAATGTTTTATCTAGGTACGGCATTCATCATCATCATCATCAGCCTATAATGTTCCCACTGCTGGTGCACGGCCTCCTCTCAATGAGAGGGAATGGGCTATAATCCACCACGCGGGCCCAGTGCGGATTGGTAGACGTCACATGTCTTCGAATTTTTGGTTCTAGGACATGTCGGTTCCTTCACCGTTTTGAGAGCAGTGGTGAACTGGTGATGAAAGAAATTACACAAAGTAATGCGCCTGACTGGGTTCGAACCCACGACTTACTGTTCGTAAGTTGGGGCCGCCACCACTGGGCCACCGCTGCTCTCGTTACGGCATTATCACCAACTAAAAAAGATGAAAACTTTCAGTGCTGCATTTCACAATGAGGTTCGGGGGAGACCCCTTTGCTGTCTTCCCAAGGATGTGCCCTAACAGGCGTTGTACACAGGGGGTTCCGGGTCGGTCACAAAGGGCGTAGTTACTGGAGAATGGGATTTCTAACCAGCTAAAACCAAAACTACTGTGTCCAAAGCCTGGGTGCTTTTTGAATTGAAGGTGTCCCTCGGTTTCGGGTTTCCCGAAAAAAAAGTACCTACGTGTTTCGCATAATTTTGAGACTTTGTCCAAAGTGTTACTTCTGTAATTTCCTTTGGTATTAATCCACTGCATCACGGATAAGTTCTCGGTATTTATCATTCATGTAACGCGATATTAAGATACTTAATAAAGTTTTATCGCATAATTTCACGCGATGACTAATAATTAGGTACCCTTAGAGACATTCTTTCAGGCGAAAAGAAAACTCAATATTCAGAAAAAATCCTTGGATGTCGTCGTGGTTGAAATTAATGTGACCAATATTAAAAACCTACGTAGCTCTAGATAATTCTTTAGCAATAATGATCACTGAGTTAGGTGTTCATTATTAAACGATTATTATTTAATTATAAAACACAATGGATTATGATATTTAGCTTTTATAGGTAGGACCTTTTGCAATCTACGAATAAAATGGTCACAAAAGGAATACCAATATTTAAAGCTAAATTATTCCCATTTTTATATCACTATGTAAATTGGCTATCCCACGAACTCCGTACAGACCTACATTGATTTACGAGCTTAATAAAAAAGCGCAATTACGATTTATAGTTTCATTTACGACATCGACGAGTGACTGTCGCATTTAAAATGTATGGCATCGCCTTCGTGGCACTCACATCTCATTTTTTACTCTGAGCGTGCATTCACTTCAAGGAGTAGATAGCAAGTAGAGCGACAATGTGGAAACCAATCGATGACCATCAAAACTTTAATTTTCGTCCGTCGGTCTTCCTTTTCCTTTTACGGTTACTAAACGACGTTATAAGCAAATTATCTTGAACCTACGGGTTGTTTTTCTCTTGACTTATACTTTCATTTCTTTTACGACGGTATACCTACCTACCCAAAGCTAGAGACAGGGTCTTGAGAGATTTCCTTAGTGAAAATCCACTGAGAATTACTACAGCATGCTCTACGAATTCTAAACAATACCTAGTACAGACATCTAAGATTGTAAATACATACATTGTATATATCATTGAAATTAACATCCTACTTTGATTCTGTAAAAAGATTTGACACTCAAATCAACACACCGTTAAATCACTCACACAATTTAATAAAATTAAATACCTACATTCGAACCTCAACCTTGCTCTGTATAGCTTCACTCTCAAACCTTAAATTTTGCACCGTTTTCATATTGTACCAAGTTACTAACTCTCATTGAAATATACCATTTTATATGTTGGAGAAACCAAGGAGTATCATTTATCTAATCCACAACCACAAATTGAAGACGAAGGCGCATGAACATAATACACTCCATTTTCCTCTTTCTCCATGGTTTGCTCTACAACTGTCTTGAAATAGATTCCAATTAAAATATCTTTCATGCAGGACAGGAGGACTTTGATAAATGATAAGGCACGCTAACGTCTGCGATGCGAACTTTAAGAAGCCCACGATTGCGATCAAGCTGGTCGCTTAACTTTAATAGAAAATACCTGACGGTGCATTTAATTATAACTTTATGACGACGTGGCTTAATGAAACGTTAGTTTGCGAGGTATTTTTAGATTCAGACCGTATTTTTTTTATATCCAGTACTGTCAACAGAGTAAAGTGTAAAAGGCAATCGTTTAAGGCGACCACAGGAGCTAAATTAGTAACTCTATTTGTAGTTCAAACTTCGTTTGAAATGATGTTAGAATAAAGTTCTAATCAGCTTGCACTACAAAGTGTTTGTTACGGAATCCTGCCGTTTTGCCGAAAAAAAATTGCCAAAATTTCATTACCCAAACAAATTTTAGCAATTTTTTTTATACCATTGCAATATTTCGAATGATTTTAGTACGCATATTTTTATTTGGTCAAATTTTTACTTGGTAAAATATTACCAAGTATAATGTCATTATGGCATTTGGTCTTTAATCAAATGATTTATTACAGCAAACAATCTTCAGACAATAAACGTTTGGTGAAATGATTTGTTAAGACAAAAAATATTAAAGCAAAAATAAGATTTTTTGTGCCGCGGTAGCGGCCGGCGAGTCCCAGAAACGACTTGCATTAATAGAAAAAAAGAGATTTTTTAGTAGGTTACCCGGAACTGAACTATTTAGAATAGGATAATTACTTATTTAATATAAATGGTTAGGTTAGGTTAAAACTGTGACCTCGAGAGACTGAATAGGAAAGGAAGAATTGAAAACTGACGATACTAAATATTTGGCTTATTTGATTTTGCGTAAATACTGTTATTCCAACTGAAATATTTGACTAAATAAAAAATGTTAAAAGTACTATTTGGTAAACAAGTTATAGTTTAAACGTTCATTTCCCAAACATTAGGTTTGCGTTACAATTTTTTGTGAATAGAGTTTTTGCTTAGTAATCATTTGGCAAATGAAATTATGCGAAACATTGTTTGGGTAGTGAAAATTTGTCAAATTCCTTTCGGTCAAACAAGGGAGACCCATGATAGTGTTAGTGTTGTGTAGTGTTAGTGTTTTGATTTTCTTCAATTATATGCATATATCCTGAAGAAAATCATATATTTTTCTGGTTTTGTTTATTTCAGTGAATCATATGCTTTTTGTATTATAAAACTCGCGTTTAGATCCTGTAGCCCCTTAACCAACATCGTCTCAATGAGATTTTTTTCACGAAAAGCAGTGGTGGGGTTTCTGTAGACTCCGTCCTTGGCTTAAATTCAGGAAGATTTTCGACTCCTTTATTTTATAGTATAAAACCATAATCGCCTTGAAATAATCTCTCTTCATTGCCTTTTACGATACCTTGACTGAAACAGGTAGGGACATACCTGTATGTCATCATAAGTAGGTATGCCTACTACCGATGTAAAGATTGTCCTGATTTCTAAACTGTTTGCAAAGCCAACCAACTTTAAAAAGGGGTAAAGTTTGTAAGTTTGGATGTAGGGAGTAAGTCATCTTCGGAATTTCTGATCCGAATCCGAAAATTCTTTCACTAATTGAAAGCCACATTACCATAGACTATATTTACAATGTTTGCGTGGCATAATTTTCCGACAATAAAGCGAGCGAAGCTAAGGGCAAGAACTAGTTAAAAATAAAACATACTTTCTTACTATGAGGTACCGTAACCTGGATCCATCAAACGGCAATCACTAAGGCCAAACCAGATTAAATCGGATTGTCTGTGTATTCTCCGACCGTCAGTGTTTCAAGCTTGTTTATTCAAGAACTTCTCAATTGCATTGCTCCAGTGACAAATGCCGTTAGGCATTGTACATAGATACCGAGCTGAGACACCCGATGTCCTAAGTGAGCTAGAAGCGCGATGCAATGCGATCATCATCTGCCTAGCCTTTTCCCAACTTTGTTGGGGTCGGCTTCCAGTCTAACCGGATTCAGCTGAATACCAGTATTTTACATGGAGCAACTGCCTATCTGACCTCCACAACCCAGTTAGTACCGGGTAATACGATACCCCTTGGTCAGACTGGTTGTCAGACTTTTTGGGCCTCTGACTACCTAACAACTGTCAAAGATCTACAAATGACAGCCGGGACCAACGGCTTAACGTGCTTTCCGAGGCACGGAGGAAACTCGGTATGTAATGGGCGGTCACCCATCTACAGACCAACCTAGGCAAGCACGGCTTAACCTAACGATCGACCCGAGCGGCTGTTATTATTTAGCCACGAGCTCCTCACGATGCGCCCATCGCGATGCAATGCGATAAAAAGCAAAAATATATACTTTTCCATGACTGTCATTTTGTATAGTTATCATGATCCGCATGCCAATAATTAAGTTAGCTAACTCCTGCAGTAGAACAATTATTTGTTTTTAATTCTCCACAAATCAATTTGTATTCCTGTTCGGTATTTTTTTTAGCTGCTCTTGTTTCTCACAATTGGGCGAAGTCTTGGTTTATTCAGGATTTTATTAAAAATGTTTTTTCACGTCTGACTGTTCATTGTAGCGCCAATGTGTAGCCATCTTTTACGGTTTAGATCAATAATTTTGCGAGTTCCAGCAGTTGTTTTGCGATTGATTCGGTGGCTCTCTCTGATAGTAAAAGCCACACTTTGAATCATAGTGTAAAATTATTTCACTGACTTCATAGTTTCGTCTCTGTTCCTCTCATAGGACTTAATCTAGAGGTCAACAGAACATCTAAACAAGACTAGACGCAATGTAACCCGATGCATCCGTTAATGGGGACGTGACAACCAGCTCCCTTTATCTAGAGACAAAAGTGCACGACCACGCTATATTGAGGTTGCTGAGTCTCAGATAACTTCGCTTATTATCTGCAGTTTATTGCGGGAACTTTCTATAGTAAATAACTACTGCGCTTGGTGCTTTGTTACTTTGTTAAGCTTAGGTTAAGCGTAGTTCTGTATGTAACCTTTGTTTGTAAGACCGTGCGAAGTGTAATTAGGAGCTGAAAATAATGAGAGATTTTCCTTTTGAGGTTTTAAAAAAAAACTTAGTTTCCAAGAACTCTATAGATGGCGTTGAACTTACTATGCCAAAGCCAAAACGCTTGAAAAAAAAAACATTGTGTCACTTCACATACTCTCGTTGACTAACACTTTCATTTGCTTAACCTTCCGAATATAACAAACATTTATCGCGCTTTGGTAAAATCAGTTTATTTAGGTCCCGTTCCTTGCATTATCATACTAACTTCTAGCGCCATCTATCCAGCGACTAGGGAAGAGCTAAAAAGAAAATCCCTCATTGAGGACTATTGAGGAGGTTAGGACCAAAAAGTGACATTTACATATTTTGCTCCATTCGGTTTTTTTTTTAATCGGCACAAAATGTTAAATTCTATCTGTAACTCCCAAGATTTTGTTCAAAAAGTGACTGGTTCCATAGAAAAATCGATCTCGAGAAGAATCGATCGATCGAAAAAGTTACATTTTTATTCAATCAAAATGTGACATATTCTTAGAAAATACGTTTGAAGAGTCTTTGGTTGGTTCAAACCGGGTACATTTTCCCTAAAAAAATAATTGATTTTAAGGCTCAAAAGGTGACATTTTACAAAATTATGAATCAAATAGGTAGTGACATTTACAAGCTATTGGATCAAAGGGTGTCATTTGATAGTATTTTTTTATTTTTTCCAAATTTCAAAACCAGCTAGATAACCCTAAAATACATTAAATTTTATACAATAATTGAAACATAAATGGTTAATTAAAAATTGAATACCGTAAAACGGGATTATTTGGGTTTTAGGGGGCTATTTGGTCCCATATAAACCAAAATGTTATTGGGTATTTCCATCAGGATTTTTTCAGTATTAGCCAATCAATGTGTTTTTAGACATTGTAAAATAACTTCTATTATACCAACACTTATTACACCAACCGACAGTTATCGATATTTTTGTTTGAAATACTAAGTCATCCTAAATAGCCCCCAAAACCCAAATAGCCCCGTTTTACTGTATTGATTTTCAAAGTGCTCCTAAACATTAGCTTCGAAATATCAAAATCTTACTTCGTGGTTTTCTTTGGCTTTAATAACACTTAGAATAGGTACCTATTACAATGTCACACCAGGTAGTACATATGGGTCCATATTGGCTCACCTAAAGTTCTTTACCCGAAATTGTTCTTCCTAATGATTTGTAATCCGAATGATCACTCTTCCTAAAATTTTTCATCCTAAAGTTTTCATTCATACTATTTGTAGTGCTACCGGCGATGTTCATAACACTCATGTTTCCGAAAATTGTAATTAATAATATCATTAATGTGAATATATTTAAACTCCTACTGTTTTTTATCATAACGCTTTTATCCCTAAACAGAATTGACGTACTTATTACTATAACTATACCTAAGATAATTATGTCTAAAAAACCAACTGCTTAGGATGATTAAAGGTCGTTTCACTGATTTTTGTCTTAAATGAATGAAATTCAGGTCAGGGTGTCGTCTTGGGGGCACTATGAAAAAAATACTTAGAAAAGTCTCGCGACCAATTTCGAGTAGATTCGTAGTTGGTCACAGTTCTAACCTAAGCTATGGATATCTTTGCAGGTACACACCGCTATAAATATATATGAAAACATGTATTTAACTACTTGTACCGTACTATTATTTGGCATACAATTAATTAACGAACCACCAGATTTAGAAAAATGTAACGGCAAAAAAATCACTTTTGGTGGCCAAAATCAGTAAATGATCACTATAATTAATCCCCATTTTATCGTGAAATTAGAACCAAAAATTTATTTTTGACCACCAGAAATTGAACTGTTATGCTCGTGCATCCGAGTCGAGGGAGACCCGGTCGACGGAGCCCCGCAAAGCGGGGCTCCTACTTCTGAATGGTTTATAAAAAAATAACCACGAAGGGTATGGCGGGGTCTATTCGCTCGCTTCGCTCGCTCATTCGGCCCCGCCATACCCTTCTAACCTAATCTATCCGTGTCGGGGTGCCCCAAGTCGGCCTAGGCAAAACTAGTTTGTCATCAACCACCACATTAAAATTTGGTGCTCAATTTACTAAATTTGGTGATCAATTGATATTTTAGGTGATAGATGTTAGTGGTACCAAGTTAATTTTGGTGGTCATTATATTTTTTTTATTTTTTTGTATGGTACTATTATTCTTATATGTTATACATGTTATGTGAAAATAAAGTTACGCAAAATTAATGTAAATAATACTGATTACCTATTATGAATAAAAATAAATCTAAACAAAAAAGATATGACTTTGAATAATAGTGTAAAAGATGGTTATGTTGAGAAAATATAGGAACACAAATAAAAGTATAATAGATATTTATTGCTACTGACATTATGAAGTTGAATGCTTCGGAATTATGAACATTAGAGACAGAGTAGTTAGGAATTGTGATTGTTAGGATGAAAAATGTTAGGAAGAACATTTTAGGATTTCCAATTATCGGAGTTGAAAATTTAGGTGAACTTTGGCGCACCCAGTAAATATATACTATTTTATTCATATTTTGTCGCAATGTTGTGCAGTAACTGATGAAAACAGGCTCTAAAAGTACCACACGAAGCCCAAATAAACTATGGATGAAATACTGTATGAAAGAGTTGCGTGCTGAGATGAACAGTAATAGAGAAAGAAGTATGTAAGAAGACAAATGCTGCGTCGGTCCCAAATAAATTGGTGATGCAAACAAAATGTAGATTGTGATGAAAGCGGTGTTCTTCACCATTTCTTACAAAATCACTTTTTATCAAAGACAATGCTGTCGATTCTGTTGTGCACAAACTAAACTTAATTTAGGCTATTGCTATCTATTTCTTTCTAATAAAACGAGAAAGAGACGGACGTAAGAGCTGTCAAATTTAGTTGGAACACTAAATAATTTCTATACAAATAAAGGCTGCACGTAAAAACATGTCGACTAAAAACACGGTGAAGCGCAGGCCATAAACTAGTTTGACATCTCTAACTTAGTTCATAGCTATAGCCGTCCTTTTCTCGCACTGCCTTTTAGTAAAAGATAGCAATAGCCTTAATTAAGTTTAGTTTGTGCACAACAGAATCGACACCACTCTTAATAAATTATGCCATGCCATGTCCTCTTAGTTTTGCATTTTTTCCTATTAGTTACCTTTTTACCGCCGGAAGTCGCCGGAACCCTGCAAAGCTAAAACAATTGTTTTGACTCGCTCATCGATCTATAAGTATCCAAGTGTCCCTTCTGACTCCATTGTTCTTTTAACTGCTAAGTTCAAGGTGACATCAACGTCAATATTGTCATGAAACTATTCCTAAACACGAGATTGGTACGTAGTAAAACTTTCAGCGAAATTTTCTTTTAATGTATCATGCGAAGGTCAGCCATTTTTTATTTTAATTTGTCAGGTAATAGGCAGTTCGTGTGACAGGGTCGCCTTGACTGCATTCTCTTAATTTTGTGCTTTACATTTGTATACCTACTTGGCAATAAATATGGATGACACGATATCGAACACGTTTTGAAGGTCGTTCTACTGCTTATTGAATTCATATATGCATTGTATATAGTTGTATACAGGGTTAGTTTCTTAGGTTTCAATGACCGGCCAAATTCTCAGAGATGGTTTAGAATAGAATCAAAAATATTTTCTATATTTAGAAAAAAAAAACATTTTTTTTATACAATTTCATTCCTGTCCACTATTACAAATTGAACAACCTAGATAGGTAGCAGTTAGCATGACATAAATTTGGCGGTGCAAGCACGCACACAAGTGCATTGATTCTCACTAGGTTTATGATTTAGGAAATTTTTAGGACATTTTCAAATGAATGCTATTATTTTATTTTATGTTATTCGTCAATAATATTTAAAGTGCACATTTGGTTTGATATCTTGATCTTAATTTTAAATTTTGGCTGGTCATTGAAAACTAACCCTGTATAGGTATAATATGTTAATGATACGGTCTAAACAGAGATATTTCAAATATGATGCAATCATTGAAGCAAGTATGCAGACTATGTACAACATATATGTATGTGTATGTTGTGTGTCAATGACACTAAAGCATCGGATACTAGTGTAAAAGTAAAATCTAAAAAGTTGAAAATCTTTCAGCACGCTTTTATTTAGTCATCCATTTAGGTGTCGCTAAGTATAAGTGAAAACGTGTATGTAAGTAAGTATTAGGAGAACATAAGTAGGTATAGGTCATCATATTGGCAAAAGAAAATTGTTTTAATTTTAGCTGTGAGCTGCAGACAAATCGTTTGCCCTTCGTTACTGGGGCCCTACTCTCTAACGTCCGTCCGTCTGTCCGTCTCTATCCGTCTCTCTCACTCGCACTCATCTGCAGACGTGTGTGAGAGAGACGGATAGAGACAGATGGACGGACGGACGTTAGAGAGTAGGGTCTCTGTTCATGCTTTTATGATTGTAGGACGTAGGTATTATAACAGAAACACCTTTTATAGTTGGTGCCAGTTAAGATGAGAATAGCGGTCATTAACCCACCTACATTTATTAAACTTCTTAACTTTAAAAACCAAAAATAAGCCTGTTCAAGTCTAGAATCGTCAACTATCGTGATCTTCATCATTTTTTGTATTGAAAAACGATAGGTACAGTCACGGACTATAATTGATAAGCCACTTTCAAGATTTCCAATTTTGCAGTTGTATACATTCACGAGATTACACGATTAAACACGAACTCAAACCGAATGCTCGGAAACAAAATGACACATTACTAATAATCGGAAATAGTCTTATCCATAGAGGTTGAAAAATGACTTATAAGTTGTCAATGATAAAACCATACAATGGTGCTGACGTGTATCCCAATCTATTTGATACTGACCTCCTTTGAAGAAATAGTCCTTAATAAATACTCTTTATTTCTGAAAACCTATCCGAAGCCAGAGTGACAGTTGAAATGTCGATGTTAGAAAAGATAAAATTTCTCCGTACGCCAACGTTACTATGGCTACGCTAAAACAATATTGTCGCTAGGTTACGGTTGCTACACCTGCAATTCGTCGACTTTAGGTAGTCACTCAGTACTAAGTACGAATATAACCGACTAAACCCGATTTGCATTACACGGCTAAAATACGAATGGTGGCAAGTGGCTCATCATTTATAGTCCGTGACTGTACATGATTTATTTGTTTTGGTTCGTACGAAGAGACATTACGGAAAGGGCAATGACCGCTATTCTCATGGCACCAACTATAGCAAAATAAATAAACAAACCTATTAATGCCAGAAGGGCCTCATTGGCTCTGTTATGTATTATGGCGAAACTCACACTGACTAATTGACTAGAGAATTGAATATACAGGGTGAAAAAGACCTCATCACGAAGCCGTCAACCAAGCATTCTGTACATCAAACTAAGTAACTTTACGCAAAAATTATTGCTGGGAAACGAATTTTTTTTTGGGGTGAAAAATCATGTTTTGTGGTAGAACTCAATGTAAAGTGCTCAAAACATTGTGCTGATGGATGGATTGAATAGTACGGGGGTCGTGGAGGTGTTTAAAGTAAAAATCTTTCAGTAAAAACTTGCATTGAAAAAAAAAACTTGTCAAAAACTTGGAACTATAACCCCTAATATTTACGTAACTAGAAGGTTCCCAGGTATAGGGAACGTGCACAACGACGGTGGTGCCAACTGGCGTCACCAATCCGAATCTTGTACCAAATTAATACTTGACATTGACATGTAAAACAAGTAAACAGAATTAATTTTATTATTGAAAATGATTATTCTAGCTAATCATAATCCATTGTTGCATTTCTGGATGTACCAATACATCCACAAAAATGAAAATTAATCAAATAGCGTAAAATAATAAAATTCTATTACTTTCCAAAGATTAGTACTCTCATACCATGTATATGTGAAAAACGCAAAAAATGGATAAATGCAGTAACAAAAATATTTGAACACAATTTGTTTTTGTTACACTCTGCATTGAAAAAGTTCAATAGCCTTCAAAATCAACCGTGCAAGCAAACATTAAATGGTACTGGCGTACCATTTAAACTTCAGCAAACACACATATGTTGCACTGAAGTTCACACCGAATATTCCTCAACAGTTAAACAAAGAGTCCACATGTACTCAGATTATAAACATGGATAAACAATAAAGTTTTTAGTTGGCTGCACTCCTTGTGGTTTCCTAAGTTTTGTATCTAAATGCTACGGAGGGCGTTCTAGTGATTGCTTAGTTATAACAAATGATTATGGATTAGACTGCACTGAAGTTCACACCGAATATTCCTCAACAGTTGAACAAAGAGTCCACATGTGCTCAGATTATAAACATTGGTATACAATAAAGTTTTTAGTTGGCCGCACTCCTTGTGGTTTCATAAGTTTTGTATCTAAATGCTACGGAGGGCGTTCCAGACTGCACTGAAGTTCACACCGAATATTCCTCAACAGTCTCCACATGAACTCAGATTATAAACATAGTTATACAATAAAGTTTTTAATTGGCTGCACTCCTTGTAGTTTCCTAAGTTTTGTATCTAAATGCTACGGAGGGCGTTATAGTGATTGCTTATAACAAATGATTGTGGATTGATTTTTCTGCCTGGAGATACTGTTCTCGCTGATAAAGGATTCCCTTCCATTAAAACATGTGTTGAAAATAAGAAAGTTGTTTATGCCACCGTTTCTTCATGCACCACAATTTTCATCAGAGAAAATAAACGAAACATACAAAATTCATATTGGTCAACATTCATGTTACGCTGACAAACATTATGGATAGACCGGAACCCATGTTTTATACCTTTTATCATAATCAAAAATAATACTTTTGAAGAGATTTGCGTGACAGGTGACAGCATAAGTTTCCTTTACTGTCCGCATAGTGTCTCTTTTGTCGTTTAGTGCTGCCACCTATAGTTCCTGCACGTTCCCTATAGTGTAGAACAAAAAAATGATCGCAATGACGAGGAGAACAAGTGTCTTTCGGCTTCGATAAGAGGTGTTTTACACCCTTTATAAGAAACTAGCTGTTGCCCCGCGGCTTCGCCCGCGTGAAGTTCGATAACTGTCCCACTGGATCATACTAAAGGGACAGGTTATAAACTATCTATGTGCCAAATTTCATAATCATCACAATTATTATTTTCACAATCACTATCACTATCACAACCACCGTCATTATCACAACCACCACTCCATCACTATCACAGTCACCATCATTATCACCAATCACCATCACTATCACAACCACCATAATTACCACAATCATTATCACAATCACCATCACCATCATAATCACTATCACAATCACTATCCTCGTTATCACAATCAATATTATAGTAATCACAATCATCTTCATCATTATCACAATCACCAGCACTGTCGCAATTACAATTACAATCATCATCGCTATCACCATCACAATCACCGTCACTATCACAATCACCACTTTGTCACAATCACCATTACAATCACTATCACAATCACACACACACTTATTATCATCGTAATCACAATCATTATCATCGTAATCAAAATCATCATCGTCATTATTATCACAATCATCATCATCGTAATCACAATCATTATCATCTGGATCTCCAAATAAATGCCATTTTTGTAATCAGCACCCCTGATGATCTCGGTATCGACACCCATATTGATTTTTAGACATTTCAACCCCCTCGCACCCCAACAGGGAATGGTAGTATTTCAGGTCTGCCACATTAAATCTTAAAATCGTTGTTTGTGTAATACACCCGACCCAATTCACCATAAAAACAATACCTATGTTGAATTTCAGGCTTTATTACCCCATTACCCCCTTTAGGGGTTGAATTCTGAAAAAACGTGAAACAGAAATGCTAACTCATTTATCGATAGGAGTACTCCCGTTAAGTTTCGAGTAAAGTAGTCTTAACTAATCCTATTTCCCCATGTAATCTTTGGACCCCCGTTTCAACCCCTTAGGGGGTGAATTTTGAAAAATCCTTTCTTAATGCACCCCTAAACCTCATAAAGAATCTATATGCCAAATTTGGCATCTCTAGACTCAACGGTTTGGGCTGTGCATTGATTTTTATACTTTTCCACCTCATTTCCCCCTCTTAGGGGTTGAATTCTGAAAAAACCTGAAACCCGTTTCTACTCATTTATCCATAGGAACACCCCTGTGAAGTTTCGAATAAAATAGTCTAACTAATCTTGTTTCCCCATACAAACTTTGGATCCCCGTTTAACCCCTTAAGGGGTGAATTTGGAAAATCCTTTCTTAGTGCACCCTTAGAGCACATGAGGAACCAATGTGCCAAATTTGGAATCTGTAGACTCAGCGGTTTGGGCTGTGCATTGATTTTTAGACTTTGTCACCCCATTTCCCCCTCTTAGGGGTTGAATTCTGAAAAAACCTGAAACCCGTTTCTACTCATTTATTAATAGGAGCACTCCTGTGAAGTTTCGAATTAAATAGTCTAACTAATCTTGTTTCCCCATACAAACTTTGGAGCCCCGTTTAACCCCCTTAGGGGGTGAATTTTGAAAAATTATTTCATAGTGCACCCCTAGACCACATAAGGAACCTACTTGCCAAATTTGGAATCTGTAGACCCAGCGGTTTGGGCTGTGCGTTGATAGATGAGTCAGTCAGTCAGTCAGTCAGTTTCTTCTTTTATATATTTAGACTAGCTGTTGCCCGCGGCTTCGCCCGCGTAAAGTTCGGTAATTGTCCCACTGAATCATAATAAAGGGATAAATAGTATCCTACATGTTAATCCAGGTTATAAACTATGTATGTGCCAAATTTCATAATCATCACAATTTATTATTACCATCAAAATCACCATCACTATCACAATCACAATCACAATCACTGTCACAATCACAATCACTATCACAATAACTATCACAATCACAATCACAATCACAATCACAATCACAATCACAATCACAATCACAATCACAATCACAATCACTATCACAATCACTATCACAATCGCTATCACAATCACAATTACTATCACTATCACAATCACTATCACAACCACCATCACTATCACAATCACTATCACAATCACTATCACAATCACTATCACAATCACTATCACAATCACTATCACAATCACTATCACAATCACTATCACAATCACAATCACAATCACTATCACAACCACCATCACTATCACAATCACTATCACAATCACTATCACTATCACAACCACCATCACTATCACTATCACTATCTATATCACAATCACGATCACTACCTATATCACAATCACGATCACTATCACAATCACTATCACAATCACTATCACTATCACTATCACAATCACAATCACAATCACTATCACAATCACTATCACTATCACAATCACTATCACAATCACTATCACAATCACTATCACAATCACTATCACAATCACTATCACAATCACTATCACAATCACTATCACAATCACTATCACAATCACTATCACAACCACCATCACTATCACAATCACTATCACAATCACTATCACTATCACTATCACAACCATCATCACTATCACTATCTATATCACAATCACGATCACTACCTATATCACAATCACGATCACTATCACAATCACAATCACAATCACAATCACAATCACAATCACAATCACAATCACTATCACAATCACTATCACTATCACAATCACTATCACAATCACTATCACAATCACTATCACAATCACTATCACAATCACAATCACTATCACAATCACTATCACAATCATCGTTTTCACAATAATTATCGTCGTAATTACAATCATTATCATCGTAATAACAATCATTATCATCTCAATCACAATCATCATGATCACAATCGCCGTCACTATCACAAAATCAAGTTAAAACAATCACAATCACCATCACAATCATTCTCGCAATCACTATCCTCGTTATCACAATCATTATCAGTGTAATCACAATCATCTTCATCATTATCACCGTTGCTGTCACAATCACAATCACCATCACCATCGCTATCACTATCACAATCACCGTCACTATCACAATGACCATCACTAATACAATCACAATCACCATCACCATCACAATCACTCTCACAATCACTATCCTCGTTATCACAATCATTATCATCGTAATCACAATCGTCTTCATCATTATCACCGTCACTGTCATAATCACAATCACCATCGCTATCACTATCACAATCACCATCACAGTCACCATCAAAATCACTATCACAATCACCATCATCGTTACTACAATCATTATCATCGTAATCACAATCATTATCATCTTAATCACAATCATCATTATCACAATCTTCATCGTAATCACAATCATCATCATCATAATCATCAGCATCATTATCACAATCATCGTCATCGTTATCACAATCATCACAATAAATCAACAATAACCCTGTATAGAAGTCGAATCCGCCATCTTCTGGATCTCAAAATAAATGCCATTTTCGTAATCAGCACCCCTGATAATCTCGGTATCGACACCCATATTGATTTTTAGACATTTCAACCCCATTGCACCCCAACAGGGAATGATTGTATTTCAGGTCCGCCACACTAAATCTTAAAATCGTTGTTTTTGTAATACACCCGACCCAGTTTACCATAAAAACAATACCTATGTTGAATTTCAGGCTTTGTTACCCCATTTCCCCCTTTAGGGGTTGAATTCTGAAGAAACCTGAAACACAAATGTTAACTCATTTATTGATTGGAGTACTCTTGTTAAGTTTCGAATAAAGTAGTCTAACTAATCTTATTTCCCCATGTAATCTTTGGACTCCCGTTCCAACCCCTAAGGGGGTTAATTTTGAAAAATCCTTTCTTAATGCACCCCTAAACCTCATAAAGAACCTTTGTGCCAAATTTGGAATCTCTAGACTCAGCGGTTTGGGCTGTGCATTGATTTTTATACTTTGCCACCCCATTTCGCCCTCTTAGGGGTTGAATTCTGAACAAACCTGAAACCCGTTTCTACTCATTTATCAATAGGAGCACTCCTGTGAAGTTTCGAATAAAATAGTCTAACTAATCTTGTTTCCCCATACAAACTTTGGAGCCCCGTTTAACCCCCATAGGGGGTGAATTTTGAAAAATCCTTTCTTAGTGCACCCCTAGACCACATAAGGAACCTACTTGCCAAATTTTGAATCTCTAGACTCAGCGGTTTGGGCTGTGCATTGATTTTTATACTTTGCCACCCCATTTCCCCCTCTTAGGGGTTGAATTCTGAAAAACCCTGAAACCCGTTTCTACTCATTTATCAATAGGAGCACTCCTGTGAAGTTTCGAATAAAATAGTCTAACTAATCTTGTTTCCCCATACAAACTTTGGAGCCCCGTTTAACCCCCTTAGGGGGTGAATTTTGAAAAATCCTTTCTTAGTGCACCTCTAGACCACCTAAGGAACCTACTTGCCAAATTTGGAATCTGTAGACCCAGCGGTTTGGGCTGTGCGTTGATAGATGAGTCAGTCAGTCAGTCAGTCAGTCAATCAGTCAGTCAGTCAGTCAGTCAGTCAGTCAGTTTCTTCTTTTATATATTTAGAAGATTACAGAAAAGATGAAACCATCTATTTCTCTCTTTCCTACGTCATCAACACAATGGTAAGCTTAGCCTTTTTTGTGCTGCTAAGTGCTAACACTGGGAGGCCTGCACTTACTTTTGAACTTTGCCCTCATTTTTTATAGACGCAGGTAACTGTATTCGTAAGTACCACAGAACGTGTCGTACAAGATAACTGCAATTATCAATTTGCAGTGCGTAACTTTGAACTGCCTATTAAAATCACAAAGAGATTGACAACATGTGAATTAGAAACGGTAACTCAGTATAAATCTGCTGTCTTATCATTTTTATCAATAATTATTTTTTTAATAGGCAGTTGTATGTCGGAGCTCGGAGCGGAAATAATAACAGCCGCTCGGGTCGATCTTTAGGTTAAGCCGTGCTTGCCTAGGTTGGTCTGTGGATCGGTGACCACACAGAACATACCGAGTTTTCTCCGTGCCTCGGAAAGCACGTTAAGCCATTGGTCCCGGCTGTCATTTGTAGATCTTTGACAGTCGTTACAGGTAGTCAGTGGCCCAAATAACCCTGTCTTACCAAGAGGTATCGTATTACCCAGTACTAATTGGGTTGTGGAGGTCAGATAGGCAGTCGCTCCATGTAAAATACTGGTATTCAGCTGCATCCGGTTAGACTGGAAGCCGACCCCAACATAGTTGGGAAAAGGCTGGGCAAATAAGGCCGTTGTATGTAGGCTGGGTAAGCCATCACGTTACCATGGATAAATAGAGCAAATAATATCTCAATCACAAAATCATAACATCACGCTTGTAATCACCGAAGGGTTAGGCAGAGAGGTAACTAATAGTATACACCTAGATTTCGCCAGTTCAATTTAAGTCCCATGTAATAGTGGGTGAAGCTATTGCCATCAACCGGGCATTGGTAAATCCAGGCTCTGTGGCAGCTACTGAGAAATTTCTGCTGGAAAAATCCAAACATCATCATCTGCCTAGCCTTTTCCCAACTAAGTTGGGGTCGGCTTCCAGTTTTACCGCATGCAGCTGAATACCAGTATTTTACATGGAGCGACTGCCTATCTGACCTCCACAACCCAGTTAATACCGGGTAATACGATACCCCTTGGTAAGACTGGTTGTCAGACTTTTTAGGCCTCTGACTACCTAACGACTGTCAAAGATCTACAAATGACAGCCGAGGCACGTAGGAAACTCGGTATGTAATGGGTGGTCAGGTCACCCATCCACAGACCAAAATAGGCAAGCATCGACCCGAGCGGCTGTTGTTATTTAGCCACGAGCTCCTCTTAAAAAAACAAAAAATTCAAACACACCTACACAAAAAATATGCTGTCATAGCAAAAACTACTATACTTAATATAAACTTCTACTAATACAACTTTTTGGGATATAACTTTTCGTTTAGGTAAACCTAGGTTTACAGAACAGAACATGTAAAGGGAAAAATCTGAAAACCGTAAACATGTAAGTAGTATAATAACAAAAAGAAGCGATTTTACTATTACAAACTTATTATTTGCGGTTGGAGCAATAGCCGTTTCTAGGGATCGAACAGCAAAGTTAAGTTTATCCTTTAAAAAGTTTGTACGGAACCCTTGGTACGCGAGTCCGACTCGCGCACCAAGGGTTCCGTAAAAACTTTTTACTACTACTCGCTCTTGGCCGGTTTTTGTTTATAATAATACATACTACCTATCCTCATTAAGCAAACGAAGTCATTCACTCGGAAGAAACAAAGAACCCTAAATGGTGTTAATGAATGCGGAACTAAATACGGAAGTACGATATTAAGAGACGGTGAATGACAACTCGTGATTAACCGTAAGTAATATAGCATGCATTAATTCTGTTCACAGGTTTTTAAGGAAAAACATTAATTCAGAGTGTTGTGGGAAAACACAAGGACGGAATAATGTTTTAGTACTTATGTAGGCAAGTCGTGTTGGTTGTATGGGTACATAAGGTAGGTGCCGTTATGTATCGAGCAAGAAGAACCATTTTGCTACTAAGGCAACATCTTCAACAACATCATCGTCAACTTTTCGTTTAGGTAAACCTAGGTTTACCTAAACGAAAAGTTATATCCCAAAAAGTTGTATTAGTAGAAGTTTATATTAAGTATAGTAGTTTTTGCTATGACAGCATATTTTTTGTGTAGGTGTGTTTGAATTTTTTGTTTTTTTAAGAGGAGCTCGTGGCTAAATAACAACAGCCGCTCGGGTCGATGCTTGCCTATTTTGGTCTGTGGATGGGTGACCTGACCACCCATTACATACCGAGTTTCCTACGTGCCTCGGCTGTCATTTGTAGATCTTTGACAGTCGTTAGGTAGTCAGAGGCCTAAAAAGTCTGACAACCAGTCTTACCAAGGGGTATCGTATTACCCGGTATTAACTGGGTTGTGGAGGTCAGATAGGCAGTCGCTCCATGTAAAATACTGGTATTCAGCTGCATGCGGTAAAACTGGAAGCCGACCCCAACTTAGTTGGGAAAAGGCTAAAGGTAAAATCGCTTTTTTTTGTTATTATACTACTTACATGTTTACGGTTTTCAGATTTTTCCCTTTACATGTTCTGTAAGTCCTTGCTTTTTGCCAAAATTGTGATTCTAAGTCAACGGGAACTACCATATAGGTTTTCGACCCAAAACCTATAGGGTACAGGTCGCGGCACGAAAGTCTAGCGCAGAAGTAAAAAATAAGAATGTCTTGGGGGGTGCGTTGCGCCGATTGGCTCTCCAGTCGTATAACATGCGCAGATATCCCCTCCACGTTTCGTTCACCGCTAGACTTTCGTGCCGCGACCTGTACTTCTGGTTGACCTAGAATTGTAAATTTTGGCAGGGTCTTACAGCACATGTAAAGGGAAAAGTCTGAAAAATAAAAAAACGTTGAAAATGAAGGTAAATTTTGGTACTTACTTACAAGTTTTCGCGAAAATCTAAATTTGCCCATATCTTTTCAACCGACTTCCAAAAAGAGGAGGTTCTCAATTCGACTGTATTTTTTTTTTGTGTTTGTTACCTCAGAACTTTCGACTGGGTGAACCGATTTTAATGATTCTATTTTTGTTTGAAAGCTGATGCTTCCCGAGTGGTCCCATTTAAATTTTGTAAACATCTGATGCTGATCCTCGGACATATACAATGGAACTCTTCAAAAATAGACGGCAAATCTGCCGTGAATGTTGCAATCGCTTGGATGCTTATTGTTTATACAACATCATGACGTATCATTTTTTCGGTTCTCAGATTGTTTCTGTTTTGTTGTTGTTTTAAAATTTTCTTAATTCTAGGTCAACGGGAAGTCCCTATAGGTTTTGATTCCCTTGTGAAATCGAAAAATATGCGAAAATAAATGTGACATAAACGGTCATATCTTTTGAGTGTTGACTTACAAGTTTGATTTCATAGCTGAAAGAGACTGTAGACTCGAGTATACCAAATATTCGGGTCTTTAGCTAATCAATTTCTACTGGGATACCTCTACACGTTCCTGAAAAAAAACGTTCTTGACAGACAGACAGATGGACAACAGAGTGATCCTTTAGTGGTTCCGTTTTTGCCAACTGAGGTAGGCACGGAACCCTAAAAGTAAAGTGCGTCATTCAGTCGTTCCTGGTAAAGGATTGACCATTCCTATTGTTCCCTTGAGTGTTGTGAAAGGCGAGAAATAGGATATAGTTGGTGCCAGTAAAGATGAGAATAGCGGTCATTGACCCTACACCTACACCTACATTTATTAAACTTCTTATCTTTGAAAACCAAAAATAAGCCTGTTCAAGTCTGGAATCGTCATCTATCGTGATCTTCAACATTTTTTGTAATGAAAAACAATACATGGTTTATTTGTTTTGGTTCTTACGAAGAGATATTAGGGAAAGGGCAATGACCGCTATTCTCATCTATAACTGGCACATGCTCGTTGACTGGCACCAACTTATAGACAATATTTGACAGTAGGTAGCGCTTCTTTTATTTAAACTTTAGACGGACTCCCCAAAATAAATGGAACAGTTTGCTTGCATAATCAGCCTATAATGTTCCCATAGCTGGGACACATGCCTCCTCTCTATGAGCTAGGGAATGGGCAGTATTCCACCACGCCGGCCTTGCAGTGCTTGTTAGCGCATAGTCGTCGAATTTTTTGTTCTTACACGTCCATGTTTTCTCAGGATGTTTTCCTTCACCGTTTTGAGAATTCAAAACAGTGTGCTTGAAAAATATCAAAGGGGACCTAGAAATAGATTTGTGTCACTGCTAGTGGGTAATTTTTAATATTTTATCACTTACCTATCCCAGAGGTCTACAGAGAACGATTCTGTTATGAACTACTTACAATAGGCTAGTTTCCACCATCAATAAATTGCAAATCTATTTTTCATCCCACCTATTCGAAAAGGACGACTTGGTTCGCCTTTAAGTGCACCCAAAGGTGATGTTTTCTATAATAAACTTTTAGCGGGCAGTAATGAGTTTTTATTCCTCTTTATAAGTGCGCCGCAATTATCTTTGCGGCGCACTTTTTGAATTTGGAACATCTTAGTGTTCAGCGCCGAAAGAAATCGAACGCAAATATTGTTTGAATAAAGACTGGCTGGTCGACGGCCCATAGTCGCGCCCGCCGCCGCGCTGGCTGATTAAAAAAAAAAACGCGCGAACTACAGACCGCGTTTTCGTCAATTTTCATGAATTGTTAGAAATTCATGGTTTTGTTTTGAAAAAATAGTTCTTCAAGTGACAGTGAATAAAAAACACAATACTTAAAGTGAAAAATAACTTTAGATCTTCAGAAGTCGGTGACCTTTGTTTGATTCATTTAGTTTTTTTTTTTTGTCACCGACTTCTGAAGCTAAAGTTATTTTTAACGTTTTTGTGTTTTGTAAAGTCGGTTTTAAATTTTGCAAAAAAGATTTTTTTATCCAAATATTAGATGTAAAAATGTTCATAAAATGAAAACTACTGGGCCAAACTATGTTAAATTTTTATAGGACCAAATGGCAACTATTCCGCATCAAACTAAAGAATAATCACGTCAATCGGATCATTAATATCAGCGTAATCGGTGTAAATACATTAAAAAAAACAGTAGAATTGAGAACCTTCTCCTTTTTGAAGTCGGTTAAAATTATGAGGCGCCTTTTATTTTCTCATAGTGGGTGATGAAAAGTAGAGTGTATCACTCGGGCGCAAAATATATTTTTGGCTCGGGCGACGTACTTTGAATCCCTCGCTACGTTCAGGATTCTATTAAAGAATCCCTCGCTACGCTCGGGATTCTACTCTAGAATCCCTCACTTTGCTCTGGATTCAAAAAAGCGCCCTCGCCGTAAAAATATTATTTTGCTCCCTTATGATACAATCTACTATAGTCCGTCAGTTAGAGGACTTATTGGAAAATAATGGACACGTATTTTTTGTTTTTGTAAATCAATGAATATAGACAAAGATAAAACGCATCAAAACTCGGAAGAGGGGGCTCGTGACGTCACAACGCACTAAAAATTACAGCACGGCGTGACGTATTGAGAATATTAAAAGCGTCGTATCTATCTTCGTTACGTAACAAAAATATATAATCTAGCTGACGGACTAATTTGTTTTTTTCAGGACACAAGCCTATGTGTTCCCTATCAAGCCAGCAAGTTTGAATTGTCTTACCATATTTGTACGTAAGTAGGTACCCCATTTTTTCCACCAATGTAGATAACCTAAGCCCAAAGTTGGAACATGCATCTCACTGCACCGCAACTCATTAATAGAAACCTTAAACATTGATACCGGAACGGTGCATCTTTTCCATTTACCGTTTACCTCTGACAGCTGGAACCCACCAGCAACCTTATTGTTTCATGAATAAAGATCATTATCGTCATGACAGGCTTGTCATAAGAAGCGACCTAATACCAACCCTAAGGTTAAACATTAAAGTTCATTATTATGATTTTGACACTGCTGTCAAGTTATAGGTACAATACGACGTCAAAGGGCTGTAAGTACATTAATAAGTTGGTACCTATCTACCTAATTAAGTACAGAGCAAAGGAAACAGCTGTGAGGGGTAAAAAGTGGCAGATAATCGCGAGATGTATGAAGGCGACCGTATAAGGCATCTGGAGCTTCCATACTGCTCATAGGGCGCATTTCCCGTCACTTTTTATTACTTAATAAATAAAGTATGATACTAGTACTAGTATGGTAGTATAATACTTCAAATAAAATTCAATCAGCCTATAATGTTCCCACTGCTGGGACACTAGCCTTGTCTCACTTCGTCTCGCCTCGTCTCACCATGTGGGCCCAGTGTGTTTGGTATCATGTTGCATCTCTTCGAATTTTGTGGTATATACATATAATAAATCTGTAGAAAAATCGTTTTTGTACATCGAAAATATTAAAAAAAAAAATTGCCAGGGTGTGAAAGGATAACCAACAGAATTAATTTCCAGCATTTTTGGAATTTTTGTCTGTTTGTCTGTTTCGATGATCAAGCATCACGTAATATATACGAAACCAATACAGATAACTTTATACATAAAAATTGTGCGTATCTTGAGGTATTATTTAGTTTATGTTTCATCGTAATCGGTTAATTCTATCAGAAGATATACGAATTTCAAGAGTTCAAGAAGAAATAATCATCAAATGTACGATGCAGCCCCTCCGGCCGTTTTCGCAACTGCGATTTGCAACCAGTTGCGAATTAGGAATTTATACTCCATGTTCGCAACCAGGCAGCGACATCTATTGTGCTAAAATGGTTAATGACTAAAAACGTGCTCACCAGATAACTTTTAAATAGACTGACCAGCTTTATAGTCATCATCATCATCATCATCAGCCTATTAATGTTCCCACTGCTGGGACACAAGCCTACTCTCTGTGAGAGGGAATGGGCTATAATCCACCACCCGGGCCCAGTGTGGATTGATGTTTTCCTTCACCGTTTTGAGAGCAGCGGTGATGAAATAAATTACACAAAGTTTTTTTTTTTTTTCTTTTTCGGATGGGAAATCATCAAATGACTCCTCCCGCTCTGGGCGGAGTAGGAGGGAGTGTCAGACTTTTACTGACTAAAACCCATCCATGTTCCTTCATCGCCTTTTGTGTTCCGGGGCCACGGTATCTCTTTCGAACAGTCCCGCAACCCCGGCAGGCATCGGCCCTTACGACGCCCGGGTTGTCTCCCGTGGCCGTGGCGGCCGGGACGCTGAGAGGTTCTCTCCCTCTCCCGTTCCGCCACCTCCTTTTCTAGCATTACTGCTTCGCAGAAGGAGGTGACGGCGTCCCATTCCGTCTAGCTCCGGACCATGGCTTGAGCCATGGCTAGACGCGAGAGGTTGCCGCTGCCAATCGCCGCTTCGAGGACACGGCGGTGCTCCACCCACGCGGGGCACACCACCGTGTGCTCCACCGTGTCCTCCGGTCGATCCTCGCAGTGGAAACACCCGGGCGTTTCCTCCCGCCCGATTCGGTGCAGGAACCTCCCGAAACAGCCGTGTCGAGGACGCCGTGGCGTCTCTCAAGCCACTCCTCAAAGCGGGGACTAATCGCCACTACTTTGGCGTGCCCTGCACGGGGTTGCGACAGTCGCTCTCTCCATGTCTCCATGTAGCCTGCCTGGGTTCGAACCCACGACTTACTGTTCGTAAGTCGGGGGTCGTCGTAATAGCAGCGAAGCATCAATGATAAATGTTGCAAAAACGGGGAAAATTTATTTCTTTTGAGAACTTCCGTTGCGAGCGCTGTATAAACGGTTAAAGTTACGCAACAATCATGTATAAGGGAATTGTTCCTCTTAAAAAGTTCAACATAAAATCAGCAATAGCATAGTAATGTCTATCTTTTAAGGTCTCACACTCTCTCTGACCCTCTCTCTCATGTGACGCAGACGCAGTTGCGCGGGTCAGCTAGTCACGAATAAAATTCTATTTTATTTTCATTATTTTTATGTTGTATGTCGACAAAAGGCATCTTTTTATAGCAGTAGGTATCTTTACTGTCTACGTAGGGAGGGACAGCATTACTTTACGATTGTACTCGTTAGTTTTATTGCCCACGTCGCGTCGCGTCGGCCTGGCGTTAATTAAACCAACATTTACCAAATCTTTTATGACATTTGCCTGTTTTGTTTGTACCTATGGGCTAAGCACGACCGCACGAAGCCGAAGTAATAAATGTAACGTACCCCACTACCAAGTTCACTGACGGTATTGGACATAACTTGACATAAGGGTGAAAAGTGGCGGACCGTCAGTGAACTAGGTGGTACCTGCAGACTGCAGACCTTACTTCTTTTCTTTACTTATTAGTTGCTGAAATAATGGAACAGGGACGTGTCTACAGCAGACCTGGATTACCAATATGACAAAAAAAAAAGATTGCTCTATTAATAGTTGTTGCCAGATAAGATCGCAATAGCGGTCATTGCCCTTTCCCTAATATCTCTTCGTACGAACCAAAACAAATGAACCATGTTTAGTTTTTTAACCGACTTAAAAAAAAAGGTTTTGGGGAGGTTTTGTCAATTCGACCGTACTTATATATTATTACTAGCTGTTGCCCACGGCTTCGCCCGCGTGAATTTCGGTAACTGTCCCACTGAATCATACTAAAGGGATAAATAGTGTCCTACATGTTAATCCAGGTAACAAACTACATATATATGTGCCAAATTTTATAGTCATCACAATTTATTATTATCATCTAAATCACCATTACTATCACAACCACCATCACTACCACAACCACCATCACTATCACAACCACCATCACTACCACAACCACCATCACTATCACAACCACCATCACTACCACAACCACCATCATTATCACTATCACAATCACTATCACTATCACAATCACTATCACAATCACAATCACTATCACTATCACAATCACTATCACTATCACAGTCACTATCACAATCACTATCACAATCTCTATCGCAATCACTATCACTATCACTATCACTATCACTATCACAATCACAATCACAATCACAATCACTATCACTATCACAATCACAATCACAATCACAATCACAATCACATCACAATCACAATCACTATCACTATCACAATCACTACCACAACCACCATCACTATCACAACCACCATCACTACCACAACCACCATCATTATCACTATCACAATCACTATCACTATCACAATCACTATCACAATCACAATCACTATCACTATCACAGTCACTATCACAGTCACTATCACAATCACTATCACTATCACAATCACTATCACAATCACTATCACTATCACAATCACAATCACAATCACAATCACAATCACAATCACAATCACAATCACAATCACAATCACAATCACAATCACAATCACAATCACAATCACAATCACAATCACAATCACAATCACAATCACAATCACAATCACAATCACAATCACAATCACAATCACAATCACACTCACAATCACAATCACAATCACAATCACAATCACAATCACAATCACAATCACAATCACAATCACAATCACAATCACAATCACAATCCCAATCACAATCACAATCACAATCACAATCACAATCACAATCACATCACAATCACAATCACAATCACAATCACAATCACAATCACTATCATCACAATCACAATCACTATCACAATCACTATCACATCACATCACACAATCACTATCACAATCACTATCACACATCACTATCACAATCACTATCACAATCACTATCACAATCACTATCACAATCACTATCACAATCACTATCACAATCACTATCACAATCACTATCACTATCACAATCACTATCACAATCACCGTCACATCACCATTACAATCACTATCACAATCACTATCACAATCACTATCACAATCACTATCACAATCACATCACTATCACAATCACTATCACAATCACTATCACAATCACTATCACAATCACTATCACAATCACTATCACTATCACAATCACTATCACTATCACAATCACTATCACAATCACTATCACAATCACTATCACAATCACTATCACAATCACTATCACAATCACTATCACAATCACTATCACAATCACTATCACAATCACTATCACAATCACTATCACAATCACTATCACAATCACTATCACTATTACTATCACAATCACTATCACAATCACTATCACAATCACTATCACAATCACTATCACAATCACTATCACAATCACTATCACAATCACTATCACAATCACTATCACAATCACTATCACTATCACAATCACTATCACAATCACTATCACAATCACTATCACAATCACTATCACAATCACTATCACAATCACTATCACTATTACTATCACAATCACTATCACAATCACTATCACTATCACTATCACAATCACTATCACAATCACTATCACAATCACTATCACAATCACTATCACAATCACTATCACAATCACTATCACAATCACTATCACAATCACTATCACAATCACTATCGCAATCACTATCGCAATCACTATCACAATCACTATCACAATCACTATCACAATCACTATCACAATCACTATCACAATCACTATCACTATCACAATCACTATCACAATCACTATCACAATCACTATCACAATCACTATCACAATCACTATCACAATCACTATCACTATTACTATCACAATCACTATCACAATCACTATCACTATCACTATCACAATCACTATCACAATCACTATCACAATCACTATCACAATCACTATCACAATCACTATCACAATCACTATCACAATCACTATCACAATCACTATCACAATCACTATCGCAATCACTATCACAATCACTATCACAATCACTATCACAATCACTATCACAATCACTATCACAATCACTATCACAATCACTATCACAATCACTATCACAATCACTATCACAATCACTATCACAATCACTATCACAATCACTATCACTATCACAATCACTATCACAATCACTATCACAATCACTATCACAATCACTATCACAACCATTATCATCTTAATCACAATCATCATTATCACAATCGCCATCACTATCACAACCACAATCATTATCACAATCACCATCACTATCACAATCACCATCACTAACACAATCACACTCACCATCACATTCACAATCACTATCCTCGTTATCACAATCATTATCATCGTAATCACAATCATCTTCATCATTATCACCGTCACTGTCACAATCACAATCACCATCACCATCGCTATCACTATGCAAATCACCGTCACTATCACAATGACCATCACTAACACAATCACAATTACCATCACCATCATAATCACTCTCACAATCACTCTCACAATCACTCTCACAATCACTCACAATCACCATCCTCGTTATCACAATCATTATCATCGTAATCACAATCATCGTAATCACAATCATCTTCATCATTATCACCGTAACTGTCACCATCACAATCACCATCACCATCGTAATCACATTCATCTTCATCATTATCACCGTAACTGTCACAATCACAATCACCATCGCTATCAACAACACAATCACCGTCACTATCACAATCACTATCACAATCACCATCACTATCACAATCGCCATCAAAATCACTACCACAATCACCATCATCGTTATCACAATCATCATCATCGTAAAACAATCATTATCAATGTAATAAATATCATCATCATCACAATCATTATCACAATCGTCATCATAGTTATCACAATCATTACAATAAATAAACAATAACCCTGTATAGAAGTCGAATCCAGCCGTCTTCTGGATCTCAAAATAAATGCCATTTTCGTAATCAGCACCCCTGATAATCTCGGTATCGACACCCATATTGATTTTTAGACATTTCAACCCCATCGCACCCCAACAGGGAATGATGTTATTTTAGGGCCGCCACATTAAACTTTAAAATCGTTGTTTTTGTAAAACACCCAACCGAATTCACCATACAAACAATACCTATGTTGAATTTCAGGCTTTGTTACCCCATTTCCCCCTTTAGGGGTTGAATTCTGAAAAAACCTGAAACCCAAACGTTAACTCATTTATCGATAGGAGTACTCCTGTTAAGTTTCGAATAAAGTAGTCTAACTAATCTTATTTCCCCATGTAATCTTTGGACTCCCGTTCCAACCCCTAAGGGGGTGAATTTTGAAAAATCCTTTCATAGTGCACCCCTAAACCTCATAAAAAACCTTTGTGCCAAATTTGGGATCTCTAGACTCAGCGGTTTGGGCTAAGCATTGATTTTTATACTTTGCCACCCTATTTCCCCCTCTTAGGGGTTGAATTCTGAAAAAACCTGGAACCCGTTTCTACTCATTTATCAATAGGAGCACTCCTGTGAAGTTTCGAATAAAATAGTCTAACTAATCTTGTTTTACCCTTACAAACTTTTTAGCCCCGTTTAACCCCGTTAGGGGTTGAATTTTGAAAAAATATTTCTTAATGCACCCCTAGCCCACATAAGAAACCTACTTGCCGAATTTGGAATCTCTAGACTCAGCGGTTTGGGCTGTGCATAGATTTTTATACTTTGCCACCCCATTTCCCCCTCTTAGGGGTTGAATTCTGAAAAAACCTGAAACCCGTTTGTACTCATTTATTAATAGGAGCACTCCTGTGAAGTTTCGAATAAAATAGTCTAACTAATCTTGTTTCCCCATACAAACTTTGGAGCCCCGTTTAACCCCCTTAGGGGGTGAATTTTGAAAAATCCTTTCTTAGTGCACCCCTAGACCACATAAGGAACCTACTTGCCAAATTTGGAATCTGTAGACCCAGCGGTTTGGGCTGTGCGTTGATAGATGAGTCAGTCAGTCAGTCAGTCAGTCAGTCAGTCAGTCAGTCAGTCAGTCAGTTTCTTCTTTTATATATTTAGATAATTGTATATTTTATATGTTTGTTCGCGGATAACTTTGTCCGATTTTGATGATTCTTTTTTTTTGGAAAGGAGATATCCCAAGGGTGGTAGGTACCATGATGAGGAAACCAGGATCTGATGATGGTATCCCAGAGAAATCGAGAGGAACCTTCGAAAATCGTAGTGGCGACTAGCGCGTTTGTTATTTTTTTTATTAAGTAGGTAGGTATTTTAAAGCACTACTGTTTGATTAAAGTCTGGAGTCAATCTGATGATGAAACTGAATGATAGTCGAGGGTACTCCTCAACGATTTCCAGCAATTACCTGTTGTTTGGGCTTGATTAATTTGTAGAGATGAGAACTTTACACCTAGATGACTTGTGACTTTCATTAGGGGTCTGATGATGAAGAAGAAGGACAGTCAAGGGAACTTCTCAATGCTTTACAGTAGCTACCTTGTGTTTGGACGTAGTTCATTTCTATTGATGAGAACTTTGCACCCTATGGGTTATACGTGCCATTACAGGTCTGATGATGGGGACCATAGTCGAGGGAATTCTTCAACGATTTACAGCAGTTACCTTTTGTTGGGCTTACTTCATACGGTTCAATGTGCCAAAATGTTCGTACAAAAATAATAGGTACTAAGATTGAAGTTTGCATACCAAATATTTGTGTAAGATGTTACAACTAAAAATGGAAAAATAAAAAACTGTTTGCAAAAAATAAAACGGACTTCAAAAAACAAAAAAGTGAAAAATAACTATTTCTCAAACATGCTTGGAAATTTGAGCATTATTTTGACAACCTTCTTCGAGATAAATCGAAATTGCTGTACTGGCCAGATACATGCGACCAGCGGCTGGCAAAAGTTGTATGAAAATCCATAATAATATCTGTTGTGTTTAGCGGCCAAATAAATAACATAGTAAACTCATATCTTTCGTGTTATTTAAAAATGGAACGATCTTTTACTCTGAAAAATGGCAACCAAGGACGTAACTTATCAAAGGTTATGTTTAAATTTCGAATTGGCTTGCAAATAGAAAGCGCTTTATTGAAAAAAAAAAAACAAATGAACTCTTCAACTCGAGAATAAATATTGTTGTTTGTGTGCATCATTGATTTTGATTTGAGGCGCTCGTGGCTAAATAATAACAGCCGCTCGGGTCGATCGTTAGGTTAAGCCGTGCTTGCCTAGGTTGGTCTGTGGATGGGTGACCGCCCATTACATACCGAGTTTCCTCCGTGCCTCGGAAAGCACGTTAAGCCGTTGGTCCCGGCTGTCATTTGTAGATCTTTGACAGTCGTTAGGTAGTCAGAGGCCCAAAAAGTCTGACAAGCAGTCTGACCAAGGGGTATCGTATTACCCGGTACTACCTGGGTTGTGGAGGTCAGATAGGCAGTCGCTCCATGTAAAATACTGGTATTCAGCTGCATCCGGTTAGACTGGAAGCCGACCCCAACAAAGTTGGGAAAAGGCTAGGCAGATGATGTGTGCATCATTGATTTTGAAAAGTAATTGTATTAAAATAAAAAGTTCTGCCTAGGTACTACTTAGTTTTAATTTCCTCGCATTATTTGAGAAAAGTACTATACAAGCCTTGGCAAACGACTAGGCATTGAGGACTTACCGTGTATATGTGTGCTTCGACTTTGCCTCGGCCCACATTTACACGTTCGTCTATTAATGCATCTGTTGCTGGCCGCTGCAGTAATGTACAGAAGTTGTTGTTGTATTGGGATCGACCTATCACCACCGACAGGACTGTTGTTGCCAATAGGCCTGACATTGTGGTGATAGATCGATTGGAGCGTCGCACACTGATTGTTGATATAACGGTCCCGCATGACGAGAACCTCGTAGAAGCAGAGAAAGATAAACAATTCAAATATCTAGATCTGGCTCGCGAGGTTGTACGTGAGTACAGCAGTCATTGTACCGATAGTCGTGTCGCCCAATGGCTTAACAGCCAAGAGCCTCGACCAACATTTTAGAAGGCTCTCGCTTGGCAGCTGGATCAAGGGCTTGATTCAGAAAGCAGTACTTCTGGACACGGCGCGTATTGATAGGTGGTTACTCTCTCAAGAGCCCTGACCACTTGCAGCTCGGACCCTGTTCCCAGCGCTGGTGGGCTACTATTTTTATATTTTTAAATGTTCATATTTATATTGTTTTTTTATTATGAATATTTAAAAATGTAACGATATGTTTCAAAATGAATAAACGAATAAGAATAATAAAATCGTTTTATGTTATTAATATGCATTTTTCCCAATGACGTATTATATTTTTCCTAGGATATCTATACGTTTCCTAAAAAGCGATCGGAAATGTGTTACATTCTTGAGATTCTTAAGGGGGAATATATAAACGCACTTTAAAAATAATGATCTAACCTGATTTATCTTTAAAAAAATATGTAATTCAAGTACTTAATCATTTAAAATAAATAAAAATAATAATAATATTTTTTTTATTTTTTTTATTAGCCTTGAATGTCCCACTGCTGGGCAAAGGCCTCCCTATATCCTTCCACGTACTCTTCTCCTGCGCCACCTCGAACCAGCCCTCGTGATGCGCGTCTATATCATCTCGCCACCTCTTTCTAGGCCGGCCTCGGCGGCGCCGTCCATCCTCAGGCACCCATCGTGTTGACACCTTTGCCCAGCGGTCGTCGTGAATGCGGCTCACGTGGCCCGCCCAATCCCATTTGAGCCTGGCAGCCTTTTTGCCTACGTCTATGATCGCTGTTTTTGAGCGCAGCGTAGTGTTCCGTATTTTATCAGCTCTCTTTACACCCAGAACGCTGCGCTCCATTGCTCTTTGGCAGACTCCAAGGCGGGACTTTTGTGATTCGGTAAGCGACCAGGTCTGAGCACCGTAGGTTAGGACGGGCAGGATACACATATCGATGAGTTTGCGCTTCAAGGAGATCGGCAGATCTCCTTTCATTAGAGTCTTCATGGACCAGTAACTTTTCCAGGCATTTTCAATTCGGCGATCGATTTCCTTTTCCTGGCTGTTTTCGAAAGAAACTAACTGGCCCAAGTAGATGTACTCATCGACATAGAGTATTTCCTGCCCATCTACCTCGACCCTACGCTTAGTGCTATTGGTCATAGTTTTAGTTTTTGACCGATTCATCGCGAGTCCCACCTTGAGGCTAGCCGTGCTCAGGTCTTGGAGCATGCTCTGTAGTTCGAGAGCTGTAGGAGCGAAAAGGATAATGTCATCGGCAAATCTAAGGTTAGTCAGCCTCTTACTGCCGACTTCAACGCCCTTTGTCTTCCATGAGGCTGCCAGTGTCTGAAATACCTCCTCGAGTGTGCTCGTGAACGATTTGGGAGAGAGCGGGTCACTCTGTTTAACACCTTTTTGTATTACAAAAGAGGGTCCTGCAGAATTCAGTTTAATGTTCGCGGAGCTATTGTACTATATGTTTTTAAGAAGATCGATATACTGTGCTTCAAGTTCCTGCTTTTGCAAAGATCTGAAGATTTCGGGATGTTTTATGCTGTCAAATGCTTTTGTATAATCTACGAAGGCCAAATATAGTGGTTTGTCGAATTCTAAGAATTTATCTAAAATCTGGTTCGTAGCTCATAGTAGTAAGCGCTCTGTGCACTTCATACCCAGTTATTGGGGAGACGGAATCTGAAAGATGGTATTCTGTATTTAAAGTGGATTCTGGGTTTTCTGAATATAATTTTTTATAAAATTTGGTAGCGATATCCAGGATTTTTTCTCTACTATAATGTTTTACTCCTGCATCATCTACTAGACTGTTGATCCAACCTTTTCCTTTAGTTACTCCATGTTTAAGTACCCTTAAAGATGCATGTTTTTCTAGAGCTGTTTTAACTAAATGCGTATTAAGATTTCTCAGATCCTTCCTAATACATACTTCTTTTAACCTTTTTGTCTATTGTTCTATATTCTGCACTCCCAATTTCTTTCGTTGTTCGTTTGTCTATTAGATTAATGCTGTGAGCTGTTAATTTGTTCCCATTTCAGCGTGTATTTTTATGTTTTTACAACTATTGTTAATTCCGATGATTATTTTGCAATACTGATCTTCTGCGTCTGTTTCATCAACTTTTAGATCTTTAAAATAGTTTGATAATTCTAGATTAAAGGGTTCTAAGTTTTTTATAAGTGTATCTTTTGAGAGCCTCTTTAATGGTTTAGTGAACAATTTTGCTCGATGGATTTTGAAATAAATTAAATTAAATATTGATACTTATTAAAATAAATAAATCCATAAAATTAATGGTATTTGGTAGAAGTTTTGGTAGAGGTGGTTAAATAATAATAATATTAGGTGTGGTATTTTTGCAATTTTTTTACACTTACGAGTCAATTTAAACTTTTACGTATCACTATTTTATACAAAAAGACACTTCAGTTCCAGTATTCCGGAATTAAAATACTAAATATCGAAACCCAATTCCGGAATTGAAAAAGCGTTCGATATTCAAGCTCTAATCACGATAGATGACGAATTGACGATTCAAGACTTGAACAGGCTTATTTTTGGATTTCAAAGTTAAGAACTTTAATAAATGTAGGTGGGTCAATGACCGCTATTGCGATCTTAACTGGCAACTACTACAGAGGCATTAGTAAGGAAGAAAAAGGGAAATATATTGGGTATGAGAAAAACAGCCCCTGTTCCCTACTACACTACTTACGTTTACGACGCGCGTTTGTGCTAACGTTTCTGAATATAGGTACTATCGAGTACACTTCCGCCTGATCACAACTAAGCTAATTTTTGCTTGTACTTACAACATAGAAACGCTCTCTAGCCCCGCTCCGTTGACTTTGTATAGAAATAATGAATGAAAAGATACCGATCGGCCGAGCGCACTGACGATGCACGCCAAACGAGAGTTATTATTATTTTGCGTGCCAAAGTTGACGCTTTCTTAATAGGCCTAAACTTTAAGGGGGTGTGGCTCGGCGCCTCCTCATGATTTAAGCGAAAAAAAAATTAATTGATCAGGCGGAAAAGACCACGATTGTATCTACCTGTGTTTACAAGGCAATGACATATTATGACCTTTGTATAGGTACCTGCCTTGCCTGTTTGTCACAGATTCATAGAAATACCTACTTAGAATGCGAGCTGAGCTGTTGCCGAGTAGGTTACCAATCCCTGACGGAGTGAATTTTAACTAATTAAATGGAAAGGTATAAATAAAGGTATATAATAATAATAGATATTAACCAACGATAATCCAGTAAAGTGATATTTTATAAGAATATCCAATGATATTCAATAATATATCAATATATTAACTATGTAACTACTAGGTACTATAATTTGGCTTACTTTATATTTAAGTAGGTACAGTGTGTAAAAGTATTTTGGTCATAAATAAGAACCTTGCTAGAGATTTAAACTGACTTTTGGTTTTCATCATCACTGCGGGCCATTTAAATTCTCTCTTCACTTTTTTCATCGTTACTTTCCAGCTGAGTATTTAGTTAAGTAAGTACCGACACCTGTAGGTAATTATCGGAGCACGTTGAAATTAAATACGTCCGAGTGCAAGTTCTCAGGCAGCAGGAATCTCAGCGCCATCTATCCACTTGTTAAGAAATCATAGGTAAAGGGTGAAGTCGTACTTCCAACAATTTGTTAGATATTATTTTGATTAAATAGGTAGTATGAAATTATCGCTGTATTTAATCACAGTCTGTATCTTATGAATAAAAAAACTATTGGTTTCTAAAGAAACTTTAAACCAGCGCCATCTATTCATAACATTAGAAACTATATAAGATGTCATCAAATGAAGTGGCTAGAAGCTTACTTGCCTGTAGTAGAGATGGTGCTGTTTTCAGAAATAAAAAGTGGACCTACTTTACAACAGTGTATAGTATTTTCTTGAGCACCTAGACAGGTAGTACCTACCCGGACGTCGGCGCCCCTAACAAGGATTTCATTCCCTGGCTTTGAATTTATTAGTCTAGTCTCATGAAGGGATGACGGTTTCTACAGAGACGAAGTGTATCCACCTACGGTAGGTATCTAAGTATTTCTAATAAATGGTTACCTACGTATAAAATGTAGGTACAAAAGTCTTAGGTACTTCTCAGTTCGACATGTTTCACAGAACATGGCCTCAGAAATTATAACTATATGCAATTTATCATCCTAATTTAATAAGAAACAACGTGGACAGAAAATATAATATTTCACGCTATTTAACGACTATAATGAGAACTGTAAAACTAAACAAATATTTTAGTTCTTATGAAAAAACAGTAAAAATAAAACCCAGACACCAACATCGAGGATGTAACAGTCTATTTTCATAAATTCTCCCAAGAATTTCCGCACGCAGATTGGCGCAAAAGATTGATTCCCAATCAATAAACACACAGATACTGCACTAAACATTTCTAAAGAGAGATGAGGAAAAAGTAAGAGCAATTTTTCGCGTCATTGGCATTCTCTCCGGCCAAGTCTAGGTGGGTACCCGGGTGCCCGAGACTACTGTGTTCTTGGCCATTTATCACGTCACAAAACACGAAAAAAAAATCACGGGCTTACTGACCCGTTACTTTTCCATTTACAGAGTGTTTTCGCTTATCTCATCCGTGTAATATCCTTTAGTCTCATCCAGTTCGGAAACGGTGACTTAGTGTTTGGGGGTCAGCTCCAGTCATTAATAGTTTTGCACGTACTGGCTGGTCATTCTCCGGTACTTGCTTGGATAGGTCGATTCTGTTTTGTTTTTTTTTTTGGTTGGCAGAGTCATTCAAGCCGTGAGTTTCCCTGCCAGTTGCTGGTTACGTGTCGTTGGTTACCTTAAGTAGAAGGACTACCCACAAGCGTACTGACGTTAGAATGATTACGCATATTATATAAATAATAATCATATTAAATCGAATTATGATTAAGGGCCTTAAGGGAATTGAATGTTTTGGCCTGCCTTCTGTATGCCAATTTAATTTTCAAATAATAATCTCAAAGTCGTCCTGCTACTGTTATAGTCTTTTTTTTATAGTTTGTTTTAGTCTCGCGTAATGTGATATAATTTTGGTATAAGTATACTTTGGTGATATCATTCAATTTAGGGGACATAATAGAAGGTAACTTCAATTCAGTACCACCAGTAATGTACGAACAATCATCCAAAATAAAGATTGATTTAGATAAAAATACTTCCGTATCCTATCCTATTGCCTATCTTTAATTTCGTAAAGGCTCTATCTGTCAAGTGATCAAGTCCTACGCAGCTGC
Source organism: Xestia xanthographa (assembly GCA_905147715.2). Lineage (NCBI taxonomy): Eukaryota > Metazoa > Arthropoda > Insecta > Lepidoptera > Noctuidae > Xestia > Xestia xanthographa. Next base: position 20,748,847 of record LR990642.1, on the reverse strand, counting down.
GATATGAAGATGACATTTGGATAAGCCTACAAAAAAGTCAGTCAGCGAGTTAAATATGGATTCAGCTAAATTATTACAAGGGCTGAATAAAATTATCGGTGAAGGAACTTGACAGCTTAGAGAGAGATCTGAAGGCGAGAAATTAGGTTAGAATGGAGTTAATCTAGATGATAAGAAGATAGAAAAGGCCAATTCCGTCAGTGTACCTTGCAGTGGTTGTATGATTTGACACTAGATAGAAGCGAAGTCTATGGACTGTGTGAATGATGATACCCTATGGCTAGAATTACGGAGGCGACCGCTGAGATGACGAGTAATAGAGAGGTATGGAAGAAGAATTGCCAAACTTAAGTGGCAGTGGGCAGGGACATTGCTCGCAGAACGGATGGCCGATGGGGCCGAAAAGTTCTGGAGTGGCGACCGCGAACCGGAAGACGTTGCGTTGGAAGGCCTCCCACTAGGTGGACCGATGACCTGGTGAAGGTTGCGGGAATCCGCTGGATGCGAGTCGCACGGGACCGTTCAATGTGGCGATGCTTGGGGGAGGCCTATGTCCAGCAGTGGACGTCTTTCGGCTGAAATGATGATGATGATGGAAGAAGAAGACTGCTGCGCCGACCCTAAATTTAATAAACTGGGACAACGGCAGGCGAATGATGATTGAAGCGGAGTCTAGTAAAGCGATCGAGATAATTCAATATTGCCAGGAAACACGCCCCTAAACAACATCGATTAGACTACAAATATCAAGAGAGTTGATTTATTTCGTAAAATGTCTCCGAATCGAAGGTAAAGCAAAACGCGGAAATTGAAAAAACCGTTTCTAGGGGATGTTGTGATAATTTGATTCACGGCACAGTTAACAGCTGTTCACGGGGTTTCACATCGCACTGACAGTCCTGCTTTTAACTGTGATTAATTTTGGTGACGGCTACCTATTTAGTGGTACTGAGTTTTATATTGAGCGTGAAAATCCGTGCCATTGTGAATATTTTCCACCGAATCACATTATACTCACGGTCCCGAGTTGGGTTTGGGAAGATAAATCAATTGGCGAATTTCGGAAATATGCGCGATATTTTAAGGAAATAAAGCTGTCAACGTTATGTTTTAATTTTTTTGGCAGTAGATAAATTTAGGGACCAATAGAAAAGGAATGTTTCTACAACCAACCATTTTTTTTCAATGAAGAGTACGTACTTATGTCATACGTACACCAAATACTGTAATTAGCTGAATTTATTTCGTCCTCTTGAAGCTCGGCTGAACAGAAAAAGCTAAATTTGGTTTGGATTTCTCTCCGCATTTTATTTATGAAGAATTATTATCTATCCCCGCATTCCCCGCAGCCGGCTGAAATGAGATTTGTTGAATTTTAATAAATCCATCTCATTTTAATATTTTTACGAGTTTCAGGTATTCCTGGAATGTATACTAAAAATTCCCTCGTGTTGGCAGGGCACGCTATAAGGCAGTATTACGTTTAGCTAGCGTCTTATAAATATACGAAAATCTGAACTCAGAACGCGTAGAAATGAAATCTAATTTATAATCCGCGTGATGCCGTGAACTCTACCTCGCCGGGTGTGGAAATACCTCACGTATTGGAAGTAATGCTGAATAAATATTTATTAAAAATTACATAGAAAAGGAATACCTTTATAGGAGCGCTAGTGAAAGTAGAGGCACTTTATTACAAAATACATTTTTGATAACGTTTGTCCGAGCACATACCTCTGCGGTTTTATCTTCAACAATTTGCTTACGTTTTTAATTTCCGGTTTTTATGTTTGCAAGTAAAATAAATGTATTCTTTAGCTTATTATAAGATTTAACACATGGTATTTCTATGTGTTGGAATATCAGACGTTTTCCCCCAATTGCATTAGACATGGCTCAGCGAGATGTTTCTTTGACGGTCCCCTCGGGACGACATTCGAGCATAAAAGTGTGGTGCATACGTATAAACGTCATCTCCGAGAATTTTAAACGAGCGACAAGTTGCACTTACATGGAGACAAGTTTTGACATTCAACGATACGTCGCGTCGCGTCGTCAGTTCTCCCCCATTTACGTAAATTCCCTATTTCGAAAAAGTTTCGGAAATTCTAGCACTCGAATCAGTTTAACTCGGTGCTTTAGAAGTTTTCTTTATGCAACCAGATACCTACGGTAGAAATAGTGGGTTTTCCATGCTCGCTGTTGGTGTTAAAGTTTTAGTTACCATTATCAAAACTTCGTTTGCATTAAATGTACGAATCTAGCGACATGAAGAGATAGTTCTTTATGAGTACGTAAGTCCTTCGAGGAATCCTTTTGTGCGTTCACTTCTATATAAACTTCCGAGAAATTTTACGCTCCATGCGAGCGTAAAGGAAATATTTCTTTTGCTCTGCGATCCAGTAAAGCTTCTGATCCTTTTTATGAGCTCCTATGTTGCTTATGAGCAATGAATGTCGTACGGTGACGGGAGCTTCCAACCACATTAATGAATAGCCAGTTACCAGTTTGCTCGTAGTGCGGTTTACCGCCCTTCCGATCTATTTGCGTCGGCCATCTAGTACTAAAAGTAGGCGAGGTATCTAGGCATTAAATAGTGCCATTTGCGTCACCCCCAGATTTTCCTTATTCAGGATTCCAGGCCTATACGTTATGAGGGTTATATATTGTGTAGGGCTTATAAATTGTGTTCTTCGTTAGCAAAAATCCCGCTGTAACGAATATACGTGATGTGGCATACCATTGTAATATTATACAACTTTGAAATATTGTCAAACATAAAACAACAACACCAGCAAAAATGCTAAAGCTGCTTGTTAATTATTTCAAATCTAAAAAAGAACTAACAATGAAAATTTTATTAATAGAATATCCGGTGCTCCTCAAACTTCAATTTCCACTGAACGAGCATAATAATACAAACAACAATGCTTATAATTTCGTTTTAAAACATCTAAAGTAAGAAGTTTGCAATTCCTTTGTAAAAAAAATACACACGAAAGAGATGGCAAGCGATCTTAACATAAGAAATCCATTTCTGTATGTGTTCTATTTATCAAGTGTGACGGAGACAACAAATGGATGAGATTGATTCTGTGCGGATGTGCCACTGAAAAACAGAAGTAATTCCGTTGATGGAATTGACCTGGGGAAATATAAGGAAGAATGTGTCAGTGTTGAAAATCTCTACCATAACGATAATTGCGTGACACACTCGCATTCCCAACGCTATTCATTTAGACAGTACAACAATATTCACTTGACAAAACACACATAGTCTGGTAACAATAAATCTAAGCAGTCGCTTAGATAGCAGTCGCAAAGTAAAATTAAAATCAATATAACAAAACATATTTATATTGGAGTCTAAATTGCGTTTTTTCGCATTATGAATTTCTTCAAAGTCGAAAAATGCAATTGGGGTGCTATTTGAATCGGGTCTCCCTTGTTTGACCGAAAGGAATTTGACAAATTTTCACTTCCCAAAAAATGTTTCTCATGATTTCATTTGCCAAATGATTACTAAGCAAAAAATCTATTCACAAAAAATTGTAACGCAAACCTAATGTTTGGGAAATGAACGTTTAAACTATAACTTGTTTACCAAATAGTACTTTTGACATTTTTATTTAGTCAAATATTTCAGTTGGAATAACAGTTTTTACGCAAAACCAAATAAGCCAAATAATTAGTATCGTCAGTTTTCAATTCTTCCTTTCCTATTCAGTCTTTAAAGTAGCACCAAATATCTTGAGGTCACAGTTTTAACCTAACTTAACCATTTTTTTTTTAATAAGTAATTATCCTAATCTAAATAGTTCAGTTCCGGGTAACCTACTAAAAACAATCTCTTTTTTCTATTAATGCAAGTCGTTTCTGGCACTCGCCGGCCGCTGGCGCGGCACCGCTCGCTTCGCTCGCTCGGCTCGTGCGTAGGAGGTCACAGTTTTAACCTAACCTAACCTACCCATTTTGTTTAAAGAAGAAATTACCTAACCTAATCTAAATAGTCGAGTTCCGGGTAACCTAATATAAACATCTTTTTTATATTAATGCAAGTCGTGCCTGGCACTCGCCCGTCTGGATACTCCGAAATAAAATTGCTAATGTCCATTGCAAAAAAATTAAAATTGTAATGTAAAAATATTATGCATTAAAGAAATGATTATATTAAAATTGCATTTTTTAATTATATAATTCCCAAAAAATCTTATTTTTGCCTGAATATTTTTTGTCTTAACAAATCATTTCACCAAACGTTTATTGTCTGAAGATTGTTTGCTGTAATAAATCATTTGATTAAAGACCAAATGCCATAATGACATTATACTTGGTAATAATTTGCCAAGTAAAAATGTGACCAAATAAAAATATGCGTACTAAAATCATTCGAAATATTGCAATGCAAATAAAAGGTTGCTAAAATTTGTTTGGGTAATGAAATTTTGTCAAAATCTTTTCGGCAAAACGGCAGGATCCCATTTGAATCATGTGTTTTCGGTAAACGATGCAAAGTCCTTGGTGCTAGTTTTTATCATCGATTTAGATGAAGTCTTGATCAAGGGGCAGGCTTTTCAGGTATTTGACCATCTGACGATAATATTGGCTAATACTTTTATTATTATCTCTCTAGAAATAAGTTCATGAAATGGTTTCCTTGATTCGTCCCTTTTTTTCTCAACTTCGGTAGTGTTGTTTGGGTTTTGAGTGTCTAGTCCGATGGGGGTACTTCAAGGAAGCAAAGTGTAAGAAGCCTAACAGATGATGTCTTACCTACTGTCCTGCTCTTTGTGCAACTCCACCTGTACCTTGAGAGATCTGTCCGAAGACACGATGATGATTGATGTGGCAGAGGTCTGGTCGAAGCTCATCATTGACACGACCAAGAGGATGAAGTTAGTCCATTTATACAATACATATACTCTAACTAAAGAGCAGATTCTCATCCGCTATAGACCCCTGTAGACAAAATTCCCAGTTCTATTTTCGTTTACATTTTACCCAATTCTAAATCACAAAACTCAGCCTTTCTAAACTTTTATTAATCTATAAAATAATAGTATCTATCTTTTAGAGAGAGGGATGTAATTTTCCGCGCGAGGGGCCTCTGAACCAATAGAGAACAGGATAAACCTACTTACAACGGATAAAGTTAGTAAACTGATGCTTTAGATCTGCTTCCATGAGCTTTAGTTAGGCTTTGGAAAAATCCTAATAATTTTCTAGATGGTTCTTTTGAACTGAAATGTTTTCAAATAGAAGGTATTTTTCCACAATGCAATATTCTGACTCTGTATACAATTTTATCATTAATTTTGATACTCAAGTGGGAAACAATATTACGAACCGTCGCTACTGAATACTTTAAGGGTAATTAACGAATACCTCATTTAATAAATGACGTTCATTGTAATTTGATTTTGCTCGTGTATTTTCATTATTAATTATTGTTTAACGTACTGTAGCCGGGTTTTCTTGTGGGTTGTTTTCATTTAAAATATGGGGAAGAATTATTCTTTTAACATTATTTATTATTTACCTTCAATTTTGATTTTGTATTCTGGAATATTAAAATCTGCCTCCTAGTTTTTTTTAGTCAGTAAAATCTTCATTTTCCATTCGTTTTATTTTAATATACGATTTGGGCCGGATTGTACCACAAATGACTAAATTAGCTTAGTCCTAAATAATATTTAAAACAACGTTCTGTCGCTGTCATCTTTAAAGATCATAATGGAATTAGTTTCAGCACGTTTAGCACGAAATACATTTATTCCCGAATTATTAAATGTACATACAAGCTGGCTTTAATCAGTTAATCTTCAACTAACCAATTACTATTATCAATACCAACAGCTCCGCAAGCATTATTAAAAAAACCATATTGCGACCGTCAGTTACAATAGAGAATTAAGATTTCTTTCACGACCGTTCCGTAAGCCACCGTCATTCGATGCCTTCACTTTATTACAGCCTCTCAATCTCACTTTATTGCTCCGTAATTAATTTCACACGTCCTCTGTGACTCTTGATTTAGTTTCTTAACGATTACATATAAATTGTTGGGAACAATTTCGTCGGCTTATTGGCACATGCGAGCGCTATCGTCCTCACGGGCATCGTGATTGTCTGTCGACGAGATTTAGATTTAATAACGTTTGCCTGAAATTGACTTTGGCTTGTGTGGTTATAGTTTGGAGGGACAGGCTTTTCATGGGGTCATTTTTTTATGATCCTGTTGCGTCCCGATCTTTATGGTTATGATTTTTGAATATTATAGTAGCAATATTATAGTTTCCTCCCCCGCGAGTAAGAAAAGTTTTTAATTACTCAGCGCATTGATTCTCTGTTGCGCATTATCATTTATTACTCAGCGCACTGGTTTATTAAGCTAATACAAAAATGGAGAATTGCGACCCTACAATATAATCAGAGGGTTTTTATAATAGTCATTGTAAAGGTTCTCTATTGTATTACCAAACTTTTTTATTCATAATTTAAAGTGCCATAACTTTTTTTGTCCTAATCATCATTTGTCCGAATGATAACTTACCCGAACTTAATATCACATAATATCACATGCCATAAAATTGAAATCCCTAAATACAATATGTCCTAAACTCGTTTGTCATAAATATTACAATCAATAATATACAAAAGACTTAAAACCGTTTACAATAATAGTTAAAAATCCTAAATTCAAAAAAATATTCAATGTTTTGATCTTAATACTTAATATTTTTAAAACAAACCAGTATGTTCCCATACGTTGCCAAAAGGGACCAGAACATTGTTATTTTAATTGTGTCTGTAATTACGGGTAACTACAGGTTTAGCTTTTGCTATGCTATAAACATCTCTCAACACAATACATTTTTATACAATATTGTTCTTATTAAATTTGTAAGAATTAAAAAGTAGAACCATCATAAAATCGCAGAAAGTTCACAGTTAGAATATTCTTTTGGCATACATTTCATATCGGTAGTCACTAAAAGGCAGAAAATCAATCAATCAAACAAACATACACCAAGCATGCAGCAAGCATTCAGCAAGCATGCAGCAGGCAATCAGCAAGCATGCAGCAAGCATGCAATAAGCTTGCAGCAACCATGCAGAAAGCATGCAGCATGCAAGCACGCAAGCAGCAGGCATGGTTTCTGTCACGGCTCCGGCGCTGCGGGGCTCCGGCGCACAGTGTACGATTTGACTAATCTAGGGGGACAAAACTCGGAACCAAAATATTAATATTATTTATTACATTTATTGTATAAATAGGAATGTTGTAGTAAATAAAAGGCAAAAATAAATGTGTAACATATTTTTTTTAATCTTTTAATAAAAATCTTATATCTATGTCTCGCTTAGATATTTGTTTTCGAGGAAGTTTTCTTAATAATGTTAAATAAGGGTCTGAAGATATTAACAAATGATTTAATAAGTAAATTTAATAAGTAAATCATAATTAGTTCTGTGTCTTGATGTCTTCAATCTGGCTTTTCTTATTTCTTTATTTTTGGCCTCTGAAAACTCCTCGGACATTTGTCCTATCGGTATCACAGTCTTTTATTATATTTACTCCATGTACCAAAATGTTATGCACTATTGCCGGCATGTTATACCATCGGTATAAACTTAAATATTGATTTTCGCTGCATTCTGGCACCTATAAAGAAAAATTTAAAAAAAATATAATCGCAAAAAATCGCAAAAAACGATTACTATAGCGCCAAAGTATATAACACACAGGATTTTTTAAGACTACTATCACAGCTTGACTACATTTGACTACATGGTAGATCTCCAAACAAAAAATATTAAATATAAAAATACATTTTTATTGATGTAGTTTTTCAGTGAGTGATACAATTCGCAAGCATACAATTCGATTTATTTTAATAACTTACTATATGGATAATTACCTCTATTTGATGACTCCATCACAAAAAAACACTTACAAGCACTCAAAACACCAAAGAACATGTATACACTTAAGCGTTAACGGTCACACTGAGCGGTCGGCCGACTCTGAAAATTTTCAAGTAACTTCGCCCATGATTAAAACCAGTTTTGCGTGTCAAGGAATTATTTGCCTTGTGCTGTCAGTTAAAAGATGTATTCGAAAGTGGAACAAGATTAAAAAAACGTAGTTTTAAACATTTCATTTAAATACCTATTGTCCTCCTAGATTGGTCAAATCGTACACTGTGCGGCGGTCCCATTCGAGCTTATCGTCGCAGATGTGTTTAACGCTCACCACCGCAGCTTCAGCTTGCTGGCCGGCGAAGCCGGCCAGCCTCAGCAGCGGCGGCGAGGGTTACAACCACCTGCTCCTCAAGTCGCGGGCCGCCTCGCCCCTCCGCGCCTACGCGATTTTAAATTACACTCTCGGGGTAGGGCAGACAAGACTGCGTGGGGTCGGATTTACAGCGATTCGTTTCTGTCACTAAAACCTAATTTTTAGCAAATGTTTTAGGTCCAAAAATTTCATAATATTTATATGAACATTTGGAATAATACACATTATATAATAAAATACTTATGACATTTGACTTTATGGCATGTAAAATTAGAAGATTCAATTATTATAGTATTCGATATTATGACAGAACAGTTTTAGAAATAAAGATAATTATGTAAAACAAAATTTCGGGATTTTGAACATTATGGTTACTGAAGTTTATAGCAGACGTTTTATGGATAATGATTTTCGGACAAAAATTTTTAGGAGAATTAAGGGAGTACCCATTGTAAAATGACTATTAAAAAAAAATAGACTCTGACATGTTATTTCACGTTTTTTTTCGCGCTTTAAAACGTCAACTGGTGGTGTCAGGCAGTGTTAGTTATTAGTTTTTACAATATTCTCTGTAACATATAAAAATCAGCACTCGGGCTTTAAGATAAAATAGTATTATTTTTACGCAACTTTAACAACTAATATCTAAAAATTGGCCGTCGGCACAAGTTAGGGTATGCACCGTTCACAGTACATACTAATACTACTTGATGCATGATGACCACACATTTTGTTAATGAGAAAATAAATAAGGTCTGGCGGCCCTGGGATCTTGGACTATATCAAATAACTTAACTTTTAGGTTCAAAGTAAAAAAGGTAATTTTAATGTTGATAACAGTTTACGAGAAAATTCAGCAAAGCTCGGTGAACGGAAAAAATGTTGTCCAAAAGTTTCCTCACTGAATTTATTATTGTATGTATTATAAAAAACTTGGCAAAATTACCTATCTACGTGATTTTTACGCTACAAATGTTGCTCAAGTTTGTCAAAGTCAATTTTCTCTGAAGCGGGTGCCAGTCAAACAGAACAAAAGTTGTTTCAATCTTCAAATCGCGTTGGTTTATTAAATGAAGATGAAATATAGCATCAATAATGTGAATGGTGCTTTGAATATTTGATCCCGTGTCCTGGTTGATGAGTTCATCCCCGGAGATTGCTTTGTTGTGCAAAAGTGTCGCTATCGAGGGTTTAGCAAACAGCGCCGTCATTTTGTCCCCATGCCCTGAACAGCCATGATTTGTTGTCGACCCCTCGAGATTAACGTTTTTTTCAGAACTGGCAAAAATAGGATTATTCTATTTAAAATGGATGTTGCGGTGTCACAAAATAGATGCACTATGATTATGGGTCTAGTTTTAATTTATCGTTATATATTTAAAAAAAAAACCGGCCAAGTGCGAGTCGGACTCGCGCACGAAGGGTTCCGTACTATTATCTATACATTAGACAAAACGGCAAAAAAATCACGTTTGTTGTATGGAAGCCCCCCTTAAATATTAATTTATTCTGTTTTTAGTATTTGTTGTTATAGCGGCAACAAGAATACATCATCTGTGAAAATTTCAACTGTCTAGCTGTCACGGTTCATGAGATACAGCCTGGTGACAGACAGACGGACAGACGGACAGACAGACGGACAGACAGCGAAGTCTTAGTAATAGGGTTCCGTTTTTACCCTTTGGGTACGGAACCCTAAAAAACAGGGATAAACATTTTCCAATTGCATAATTTTGTAAAGAAAAACGTTAGCAATATAATCTGCATATCTAAAACTTCTTCCTTTTCTAAAAGTATTAAGCTTTAAAAGTAACCATAACTGGTACTGGTACCCTAGTAAATGAAAATTTGCCACACGTTCTAAAACTTGATATTTTGGCGGCAGTATCACTAGCTGAGTTGACTTGATATGACGAAGATATTTCGCTTTACCTGACATTTTTTGTAAGGAGCTTGTACAGAAACTGCTCATGAATTTGACATAGCCCCACACAGCCCCGCACGGTGCTGCGAGCTGCGAAGCTTACTTCTAGGTACGCCTCCTGAATACTTATTACAGTTAAGTAAAAATCGAAGTCATGCCGCGTACCCATCAAGGGTTTTTAGTCAAATACGGTGAAATATTGCTTTCGAAACTGGGATGGTATACGAAGCAGGAATAATTTTAACAATATTATGGGCCTTTAGCGTCTTTTGACAAGTTATTGGTCGTGTAAGGCGATATGTTTTTTTGGATAAAGTTCGCTGCTGGGATTTACGATGTGTTAGATGTTTTTGATTGTTTGTAAAGTAAAATTTATTTACATAGATTTTAAGTACGTAAAAATAAGACGTTATAATAAAATGGGAGATCCGGGTACAATCTACCTTATATTAGTCATGCAAACATTATGACGACCTGATTGGCGCAGCGGTAGTGAGGCTGCCTTACGTTCTTAGGGTCCCGGGTTCGAATCCCGGTCGGAGCAAATGTTTGTGTGATGAGCACGGACATTTGTTTCCGAGTCATGGATGTTTGTATGTATATTAAGTATGTATTTACAAAACAAAAAGTATCTATGTAGTATATCAACTATCTGGTGTCCACGACACAAGCGTTGCTTAGTGTGGCACTAGATGGCGCTGTGTGTAATGTCCAGCAATATTTATTTATATATTTATTTATTTATTATTAGTAATGAAATTGTTAATTATTATGACGATTATGGTTGATGGATGCATTCATGGTTTAAAAATAAAAACTTTACTAATAAAATTGGAATAAAATCATTTGTTTTTGGTTAAGTTCGTAGGTACGAGCGTTTGGCATAACATTGTTAGTATTTTTCGTAATGTCTATTGAATAAAACTTTTTGAAAACACAAGAAAGCTAATATTCACTCTCAAAAACAATGTAATCTCAATTTTCCCAATAGAAATATTTTAAAATAATGTTGCTTATTTGTATTAGTAACAGATACAGCTGAACTTTTATCCCTGACGTAGTGAAATGAAATAACTTCATGAACTTCGCAAATATAATATTGTAGGACTTTGCAAGACTGGCTGAAATTAAATTTCCACTCAACGAATTTTTCCTAAACATTTTCACAAGTATTTCAATCAGTTGGTTGGTATTTTTTATGGTTCTGTAATACAATTATTAATTTTATAATTCATGAAAAAAAAAACTATTTTTTTATTTTATAGGTTAAACATTATATCGTAATTTAAAAATAACGGTTACACTATAAAACGCTTACAAAAATTGTTTTTGTCTGTTACTTACCAGAATTAATCGCATGCCAACACTATTATAGGCACTATTCTGAGTTTCATGAATGCAGCAGGTCTATCTGAATATCTACATTTTTATGAAAGTTTTGACGAATATCGCAGACAAGTAACATGTTACCTGACCTGAGTACTTTTTATCCCGGAAAATTAAAAACTTCGGACGGACGGATCTTCGGGGATAGTACGAGAGCTGGTAATAACTATTTCAATACGAGTGCAGGGCATGGTGGTGCATGCAAGTTATGCAACATAGGGGATCACAGGCTCTGTGTTTGATTGAATCAATTGATGTGAAAAGAATTGCGCATCGTAGGGCAATGGACGCACTGTATGCTTCGCTAGTATCGGCCATGTGTTTATAATACTTTTTCATCCCATCTATTCGAAAAGGACGACTTGGTTCGCCTTTAAGTGCACCCAAAGTTGGTGTTTTCTCTAAGAAACTTTTAGCGGGCAGTAATGAGTTTTTAATCCTCTTTATAAGTGCGCCGCAATTATCTTTGCCGCGCACTTTTTGAATTTGGAACATCTTAGTGTTCAGCGCCGAAAGAAATCGAACGCAAATATTGTTTGAATAAAGACTGGCTGGAACGACGGCCCATAGTCGCGCCAGCCGGCTGAATAAAAATAAAAATCAAATTAAAAACGCGCGAACTACAGACCGCGTTTTCGTAAATTTTCATGAATTGTTAGAAATTCATGGTATTGTTTTGAAAAATGAGTTCTTCAAGTGACAGAGAATAAAAACACAATAAAGTGAAAAATAACTTTAGATCTTCAGAAGTCAGTGACCTTTGTTTGATTCATTTAGTTTTTTTTTTGTCACCGACTTCTGAAGCTAAAGTTATTTTTTAACGTTTATGTGTTTTGTGAAGTCGGTTTTATTTTTTGCAAAAAAGTTTTTTATTATTTTTAGTTAAAGTTAGTTTAGTTAATATTATCCTATCCAAATATTAGGTATGCATTAATTTTACATGTTGAAATTAGACCACACGACTGAAGTAAAAATGTTCATAAAATGAAAACTACTGGGCCAAACTATGTTAATTTTTTATAGGACCAATTGGCAACTAATCCGCATCAAACTAAAGAATAATCACGTCCATCGACTCATAAATATTAGCGTAATCGGTGTAAATACATAAAAAAACCAGTCGAATTGAGAACTTCCTCCTTTTTGAAGTCGGTTAAAATTATAAGGCGCCTTTTATTTTCTCATAGTGGGTGATGAAAAGTAGAGTGTATCACTCGGGCGCAAAATATATTTTTGGCTCGGGCGACGTACTTTGAATCCCTCGCTACGTTCAGGATTCTATTAAAGAATCCCTCACTTCACTCTGGATTCAAAAAAGCGCCCTCGCCGTAAAAATATCATTTTGCTCCCTTATGATACAATCTACTATTCACACCACCTGCTCGAAAATGTCAAATTATATGTCAAGCAATCTTAACCTAAAGTGAGTCATTAGTGGCCGGGGGCCAGTGCTGCCAGACGGAATCTGAAGAAATCAGTATAAAAATTAAAGTTTTAGCAGTAGTTCGAAGGAAAAATCAGTAGATTTGAAAAAGTCATATTCACATGAGGTAAAAAGGACTTGAGCTTGAATAGGGTACATGACAAAAAAAAATCTAATTAGTCCGTCAGATAGATTTCCAAAAAATATTGGACACGTATTTTTTCTTTTTTCACGTAAACTAAAATGTAGACAATACAGATTCTCGAAAACTCGTGTGACGTTACATTTGAGTACATTTCCTACTCAAATGTGACGTCACAAGCAAACTCATGATCTTTGACACGTTTAATCTTCGTCAATTTTTATTAGTTTGTTATAACAAAGAACACGTGTCCAATATTTTTCCATACTTACTACGGTTGTTGATCAAATGTCATGTTATTTATGCCTATAAGCCAGATGACACGACACGTCGTCAATAACTAGATGATACGATCTGATTTGAAAAAAAAAGCAGGTAGATTTCCAATCAAGGCAGTAGATCAGTAGATTTTTCTAAAATCAGGTAGATCTACTGCTAAATCAGTAGATCTGGCATCACTGCCGGGGGCACAGCCACTGCATTTCATTATGACCCGCTGGTCAATAATGTGATTTGAATTTGGAATCTCACATGCTCAGCTAAATTGGCAGTATAGTACTAACAAACACCCTTTGGTGCCAGAAAGAGGAAAGCTATTCTCGATACCCTTACTACGCGTGGATGATATTCTCGATTTCCTACAAAATCATAACGCTGCTTCTTCATACCGTTGCCATGTTTTCGAAGACATAATATTGTAAGAATAATTAGATAACTCGAACCATTTTTTAAAAGGAATGGAATAACAGTACCGCGCCGTAATACCGTAATAGTAATTGGCTGTAACATTCGTTAATTATTGTTACTGTTTGTTTATTTAATAAATACTTTGTTTTTCGTACTATGGCTATTATTTTCTCACAGTAGGTGTAAAAAGTAGAGTATCCTCCTCTGGGCTAAAGGTGTCTTTGCCTTGGGCTAGCTTGAATCCCTCGCTGCATTCAGGATTCTTGTATTAACTCCCTCGCTTCGCTCGTGAGTTAAACTCTTAACTCCCTCGCAGCGCTCGGGAGTTAAGTCACGAATCCTTCATTGCGCTCGAGATTCAATATGACGCCCGTGACATAAGACACAACTTTAGCCCCTCGGTGCATAATCTACTATTAAATAAGTGAAGGCGCATTTCAACAATGAAACTGAAAAAAAAAGACCGAAAGATAAACCGAGTTCAAGAGATGTTAGTTAGTGTTTAATAATAATAATAATTGATTCAGAAAGCAGTACTTCTGGACACGGCTCGTATTGTTAGGAGGTTCCTCTCGCAATAGCCCTGCTGACCACCGACAGCTCAGACCGTTCCCAGTGCTGGTGGGCTACTATTTTTTTATATTTTACAATGTTTTTTTATAGTGTTTTATATAGAAATATTTAAAAATGTCAAAAATATGGTAAATAATGAATAAAGGAAATAATAATAATCATTTATTTAACAGATCATACAATCCAATAATAATACATATTTCGTAGATTTTTTTTTTAAGGGCCCGGTCTTAGAAACAGCACGGTAAATCAGGCGTTTAAAAGATGTCTCTCGCGCCAAACGCAAATCCGAATTTTGTTTCAGCACTCCTTATGAGGTAAAAGAGGCTATATTGCAAAATCAATCGAGCCAATAATAGTACATTACTGCAGCGGCCAGCAACAGACGCATTGATGGACGAACGTGTAACACATACGTAAGTCCATCAATGCCTAGTTGTGGCCAAGGCTTGTATATAGTACTTTTCTCAAATAAAGCGAGGAAATTAGTAACTCTCGCGTTGTAGAGTTCATTTTTTTTTCAATAAAACGCTTTCTATTTGCAAGCCAATTCAAAATTAAAATAAAACCTTTGATAAGTTACCTCCTTGGTTGCCATGTTTTAGAGTAAAAGATCGTTCCATTTTTAAATAACACGACAGATATAAGTTTAACAGTTTACTATTTGGCCGCTTAACACGACAGATATGGATTTTCATACAACTTTTGCCGGCCGCTGGTCGTATGTATCTGGCCAGAACACCAATTTCGATTTATCTTGAAGAAGGTTGTCAAAATAATGCTCAAATTTCCAAGCATGTTTGAGAAAATACCTTTTCATTACTCATACTCTGAAAGTAGGTCTGAAGTTGCCTGAGGAGCGGGTTGAAAGTAATACTTTTCAGCCCTAGGGAGAATCGTTTTCAACTGACAGCTGTCAAATTATTAAAAAAAAATGGTTCATTTTTCTATTGAACCATGTTCCAACTTTCTATACAGCCACGATGTAAAATTGAAATAACATAAAGTTAAGTATTAATTAAAGAATATATATATTTTAAATATCTTTATTATAATTAAGTTTCAACTATTTCTTTAAAATAACATAGATTTGGGAAAAATATTTACCATTTTTCGATGATGAAAATGAAAAATAGGTATTGGCTGAATAGCTGGCCGGCCACAGAAAAAAAAAGCAAAATAGGTGGGAAAGCGGCAATAGGGTAGATGACACCATAAAACAATAATTCCAAGACACCTTTCTCTAAAAAAACACTTTATTTTGGGCCTGAAAACCCGATTTATTTTCAATTAATTGCCAAATTCGATTTTTAGTTGCTTTGAAATCAATAAATAGTCGAGTCATTGAGTTGAATAAACAGTGACGTCACAGCAGGCTATTGCCATACAAAGTCTATTAGAGAACCGCGTTTTGACAGCTCTTAGAAAGTATCTCAATTGATTGGTGTGTCATCTACCCCATTCGAATTCCGATCTCCTTAGTAGAGTATATATGTTCTGTGATTCCGATCTTCATTAGTTTTTTAGAGTTGTATGTTTTTTTTTTACTTTCCTTGTATTCGTAATGAAAAGCACAGTGTTTACCTCGGGCTAAAGACTTATTTAGTCCCTCGAACTATTAGCGCCCTCGCTTCGCTCGGGCACCAAACCCCGTCTCGGGACTAAATAAGTTACTTTCACCCCTAGGGTAACAATGTACTATTGTATACATGTCTTCAAAATTGGCTCAGTATTTTTGGTAAAAAATCTTTTATTTTCCTAATCTGATTGCAATCATATCGCCAATTTTCCCGGTTTCCGGCCCACGTGATTTGTTTTTCTAGTGAATTTTAGAGTTTTGCCCACCGTTTTTTTTTTTTAAATGGTGAAAAATGCCTAACGCATACGCAGACGGTTTGCTTACGTGTGGCTTGCACCCACTAAAAAACACCGCCGTGAGCCTACTGTCGCGTTTGTGGATGGGCCGCGAGAACTGAGGCCCTACTCTCTAACGTTTCATCCGTATATTCGTATACGGAGTATATAGGGCCCCTGCTACGCATGACGTTCGCGACGACTTTATCCTTAATTTTGACACTGACAGCTTTTAACGCATTTTAAATGTGCTGATTGCCAGTTTCATTTTGAAGTACAAAAATTTTTAAAAACACTGGCATGAAAAATTCGGCAATTGTGTTTTGTGTTTCAAAGTATCTTAGTGGCAATAAACCCCTATAAAATCCAGAAAAGCAGTTTACGTACACTTTTGGAACCATTTTTAGAGACACAAAATTGTGTGCTTAATGTATTAATAAATCTAAACTTAAATTAACCCAATATTAAATACATAACTACATAACACACTGTTCGTATGTAATAGGCATGATGAAATGTCACTTTCAAAACATCTTCAAAGGCTGAATCCCTCGTACACTGGCTTCTCCAAATTTGTTCAAAGGGATCCAAAAATGATACATGAGTACAGCCCTCTTATTTTCATGTTATAAATGTCACAGGAGTGAGATGGGTCACTACTCGTATATATGATCGACGAATGACTTGTCATTATTTGCGGATTTCGTCCTGTTTCATCCTGGAGCTTGTCATGTATTTAATGTGTTGGGTTTCGCGAGAAAGATCTTAAGATGAGAAAAATATGAGCCTGGGGAAACTTATTACTTATATCTGCTTTGTTTATGTTCGGGGTTGTGGTGGTGAGTGCCTTTTTTCTAGAGTGTTTTTCAAGGTTGGTCTATATTATATTATAATTATGCTGTGCATAGTTATAATGTCATTTTCTATCGTCATCATCAAATCCAAATTCAAATTCAAAATCATTTATTTGCCAATATGGGTAATTACATAAAGTTGTTAAAAAAATAGATAATAGTTCAACCATATTACGCCTTCAGGCATGCAAATCTCAAGCTTTGACTGTATCACAAACATTATTATTTATTATACAATTCATTGCAACACTAATTAGTAACATAATTTTGGTAATTTCACCGTCATCCATACTTATTTAATTTGTATGCTCCTTATTACACACACGGTAAATAGCATATTATTCTTAACCTTACAGTAATGTAAAAAAATAAACATTTTACAACGGTAAAGTTTTTAAACCTGTCTAAAATGATCTCTCTATTATTATTATTATTATTGTACACCTCAGGCTTCATACAACCACATAATGTCATCCATTACTCGGAAGGAATTAGATCCTCATGCCATTGTAACTGTATTTGTAGGTAACAGTTCGAACGTTAAAATTGACGATATCACTGACAATGTCACTCAAATGTTATAACTAAAATGTAAGAAAATTATTCTATGCGTATTCCCATACTTTAAGAAATTGTCTAGCAAGCAGAACCATTATATCCATGCCTTAAATAATCATATGCATTTTCTAGTCAGTCATTATAGTGACAGGTTGACGTTTTTCGACACTAACAGTTTCGTTCAGAAATTGAAGTCAACCAGGAACCATGCGTACTTGCCTATTAGTTTTAGACGTCAAATAGCTCGGCTATTAGCTTTTAATATAAACTCAGACATATGTGTTATGTCGCAGTTTTTTGTAAATAGGTCTACGGAAATTAGTATTTATACTAATTGTAATTATACAAATAGTATTAGCTTAGATTTAAACTAGTCAATAAGACAATAGAAGGTTCGAGTGACAATTTAGTTAATCTCGCCAACTTCTAGCTCTCAATCAATTAACTGTAAAAAAGGGGCTGAGCAGAATTCCTTAAAATTGTTTCACCAGAATATTCAGGGACTTTCTTCCAAAGAACTAGAAATAGAACTATTTTTAGAAAAAAACTAAGTTTGATATTATCTGTTTTACTGAACATTGGATGAAAGATTATGAAGTAATGCAAATAAATTATGAGAATTACAATGTGAGCAGTTGCTTTAACCGAAAATCTAAGATGCGTGGGGGTTCATTAATCCTAGTAAAAAAATGTATTAAATGTAAGTCTCGTAATGATATAGTCGATCTATCGGTTGAACGTAGCATTGAATTGTCTTGTGTTGAGCTAGATAAGCATGTAATAGTGTGCGTTTACAGACCCCCTAATTACCTGAACTATTCTATCTTTGAGTCAGTAATGGAAGATGCTAAACTTGTAACTGGTAATAAACCAATAATTATCTGTGGTGACTTTAATGTTAATATCATAGAGAATAATGTGAATAGCAGTAGATTCTTAAGTCTCTTTAAATCATTTAACTTGTCAAATGTGTTTTCAGAACCAACTCGAATTACTACAAATACTGCTACATGTATCGATAATGCTTTTTGTTGCTGCGATTACAAAAATAAATCCATCGTAAATTACCTGCCTTCAGATCATAGTGGTCAGACGGTTACTTTCGCGTACAATAGACAATTACAAAGAATTCAGTTACAAACTAGACTAATAACACCCAGCAATCTAGACAAATTTAATAATAATTTAATTAGCAAGTTAAGTATACCGGGTCATATTAGAAACAATGCAAATGTATTTCATGAAGAATTATTTTCGGTAGTTCACACTGAATTTAATAATATTTTAAAAAAGAAATCTAAAACTATTGGCCCAAAGTTTATTTTCAGTGACTGGGCAACACAGGGTATTCGGAAAAGTAGGGAACGATTGTTTGAGCTGTTCGGCCTTAAGCCTTACATCAACACTGAAGCTTTTAATAAATATGTTGCTACTTACTCGAAAATGTTTAAAAACACTTGCAAGGTAGCCAAATCCTTATTCATTAGCAACAAGATTAAATCAGCCGACAACAAAATAAAGACGGTTTGGAAAATTATCAACAGTGAAACAAATAGAAATAAAAAACAAGGTAATGACTTCACACTAGAGACATCGCGTGGCCTTGTGAGCTCCAACAATGAAGTTGCTCAAGAATTTGTAAATTTCTTTACCAGTATCCCACTTAAAACTACAGAAACCTTAAATTCCTCTCCCTTGCTCTCTATTGATTTATTGAAAGCGAACGTTTCAGCCTGTCCAAATGAATTTAAATTTCAACATATAAACCCCTTAACAGTCATAAAAGGTTTTAAGCAAATCAAGGTCAAATTAACGGAAGATCTATGGGGTATGTCTATCAAAGCTTGTACCTCAATTATTGAGACGAACTAAAGACGAGCTAAATACGGCGCTACAGCGCCGTATTTAGCCTCAATATTTAATTTGTGCGTGGATCAAGGGGTCTTTCCGGATCTAATGAAATTCAGTAAGGTAATACCGCTTTTTAAATCCGGGGACAGTAAAGACACCAATAACTATAGGCCCGTATCCGTGTTGCCGGTTTTCAGCAAGGTGTTTGAAAAGATAATGCTCAATCAAATGCTTAACCATTTTAATACTAATAAAATATTACACGAGGAACAGTATGGTTTCACCAAAGGACGTTGTACAACTGACGCCGGTGTCACTTTATTAAAACACATATTTACTGCGTGGGAAGAGGCACAAGATGCCATAGGAATCTTCTGTGACCTTTCGAAGGCATTTGATTGCGTAAATCACGAAACCCTGATCTTGAAACTTCAGCATTACGGTTTAGGTAAACTTGCGCTCAGTTTAATAAAATCGTATTTGCATAATAGACAGCAGCAGGTACAAATAAATGGAGTCAACTCAATTGGTTTAAAAGTAAAAATGGGTGTACCACAAGGTTCGATATTGGGTCCCTTCCTCTTTTTAGTATATATTAATGACCTACCCCATCTATTTAACAACCATCCGCATATGGTGTTGTTTGCTGACGATACTTCTTTAATATTTAAAATAAACAGACATGCCACTAATCTTGATGACGTAAATAACGCCCTACTGCAGGTCCACAATTGGTTTACAGCTAATAATTTAGTACTAAATGGGAAAAAAATTAAATGCATTAGATTTGCTCTACCAAATGTCAAAAGTAGTGATTGTGACATAATATTGAATCAAGAGAAACTAGAATTTATCGATAAAACGGTTTTCTTGGGAATCACGCTCGACTCAAGGTTACAATGGGGTCCTCATCTAACATCTCTTGCAGGACGGCTAAGCTCAGCAGCATATGCTGTTAGAAAAATCCGTCAATTTACTGATGTTGATACCGCGAGGCTGGTCTATTTTAGTTATTTATGTGTGTGTGTGTGTGTGTGTGTGTGTGTGTGTGTATGTGTGTGTGTGTGTGTGTGTGTGTGTGTGTGTGTGTGTGTTATTTATGTATGTTTTGTGTATGTGTCTGGTCTGTTTTGTGTGTTTGTGTGTGTGTGTTTTTGTTTATTTATGTTGTGTATGTTATTTGTGTATGTGGTTATACTATGGTATTATGTCATACGGTATTTTACTATGGGGACGGGCTGCAGACATCGAGTCTATATTTATTCTGCAGAAAAGAGCCATCAGAGCCATTTATGAATTACGTAGACGCGATTCTAACTGTTTAAGGAAATTAATATCATGACAGTACCTTGTCAATACATCTATGAAAACATCATGTACGTTAGAAAAAATCGGCATTTATTCAGTAAGAGAGGGGACAGACACCACTATAACACTAGAAATAGGGACCAACTAGTTCAGCCAGGTTTCAGGCTTGCTAAAGTGGATTCATCTTTCATGGGGTACTGTTTGAAATGTTACAATAAAATACCTCCCCACATTCTTCAACTGAATGAGACGAAATTTAAATCTATACTATAATCCCTACTATCCCTACTATCCCTACTAATATTATAAATGCGAAAGTAACTCTGTCTGTCTGTCTGTCTGTCTGTTACCTTTTCACGCCTAAACCGCTGAACCGATTTTGATGAATTTTGGTATAGAGATAGATGGAACCTTGGGAAAGGACATAGGGTACTTTTTATCCAGATCCCGATCCCGATCCCGGAATTATACGGGTGGAAACGCAGAGTGCAGTTGTGTATCGTATATGAATTTTGGTATAGAGATAGATGGAACCTTGAAACGGTTGTGATCATTCAACATTGATGGTGATTGTGATGGTGATCGTGATGGTGATCGTGATGGTGATCGTGATGGTGATTGTGATGGTGATTGTGATGGTGATTGTGATGGTGATGGTGATTGTGATAGTGTGATTGTGATAGTGAATGATTGTGATGATGGTGATTGTGATGGTGATTGTGATGGCGATTGTGATGGCGATTGTGATAATGATTGAGATAACGATGATGGTGATTGTTATGGTGATTGTGATTGTGATGGTGATTGTGATGGTGATTATGATGGTGATTGTGATGGTGATTGTGATGGTGATTGTGATGGTGATTGTGATGGTGATTGTGATGGCGATTGTGATGGCGATTGTGATAATGATTGAGATAACGATGATGGTGATTGTTATGGTGATTGTGATGGTGATGGTGATTGTGATGGTGATTATGATGGTGATTGTGATGGTGATTGTGATGGTGATTGTGATGGTGATTGTGATGGTGATTGTGATAATGATGGTGATATTGTTGGTGTTTGTGATGGTGATGGTGACTGAAATAGTGATGGTGATTGTGATAATGATTGTGATATTGATGTTGGTTTTGATAGTGATGGTGATTGTGATAATAATGGTGGTTGTGACAGTGATGGTGGTTGTGATGATTATGAAATTTGGCACATCGATAGTTTATAACCTGGATTCACATGTAGGACACTATTTATCCCTTTAGTATGATTCAGTGGGACAGTTACCGAACTTTACGCGGGCGAAGCCGCGGGCAACAGCTAGTAATATTATAAAGCTGAAGAGTTTGTTTGTTTGAACGCGCTAATCTCAGGAACTACTGGTTGGAATTGAAAAATTATTTTTGTGTTGGATAGCCCATTTATTGAGGAAGGTTATAGGCTATATAACATCACGCTACGACCAAAAGGAGCGGAGCATAAATGAAAGATGTTGCAAAAACGGGGAAAATGTATTCCTTTTGTTAGCTTTTTCTCTCTTATGTGACGCAGACGAAGTTGCGTGGGTCAGCTAGTCTTGTATAAAACGCACACTATGTAGGCAAGCATATTATAAGTTGGGGGATTACATTGATGATAAAAATGCTTGGCTAAATGCTGGTCCTGCTCCACAACCATAGGTGGGGGGGGGGGGCAAACTAATTGTTTGTACTGGTCGGGCATTATTTGAGTCCATTGTCACGTAAAGAAGAAGATGAAGAATTGATTCCCGTGTTAATGTATGTTCTTTTTTTTTATTTCCATGTTCATTTTAATTACTTTATTCATAAATTTTAGATCTAATCTTTTACTCTGGATGCTCTTAGTGTGCACGTCTTTCTACATCGTTCTCACATATATGTATAATCTCAAAATTAATGATGTAACCAAGATTTTGTAACAATATTTTGATTTTAAAAGAGTGTCCATGGAGTTTCTTGCCCGTTCTTCTCCATAGAGATCTACGCTAGGGAATGGGCAACTACAGTACTTTCTCAAGTTATTATGCCTTGTGACTGGGACTGTAGCTTTGATTTTCTTTTTTGTATTTTTGACTTTCAAAAGTGCCGTAATGGTCTAATTGAAATAAATGCTTTGAGTTTGAGTTGAGTTTGAGTGAGTTTGAGTTCTCCGTCATAAATTTCAACATAAGTCTACGTAATTGATATAATCTAATAAATTTGAACTTATAACTAAACTTAAGAAGACTTATAGGTGTAATTATTATTGAAACTAAGTTAGTTAATTCTAAGAACAAAGCGGACCGTAGACTTTGCCTTTCTTATTATAAAAAAAACCGTTAAACTTTTAAACGCACAATTTGCTCAGTAAATCACTGCTGTTAATAATTGTCGTTCTTTTCCTTACTCTAGTCTCAGAGCTGCTTAGTTAAAATACTAAAACTTTTAGTATGCTCCAAAGAAAATCTCAAGTTGTTAGTTAAATTCAAATTGGAGAACTTTTAAAATTTATGTTCGCAGTTTTAAGGCGTCTATTATGTCTCCTCTAGTTTTACATGTGTTGGCCGGTGTTTCTGTCAAGGGATCCAGTTAGCTTGGTTCCTCCAAAGTCTCATTACGTATTTAATACGTTAGAGGGAGCTTGGTTTTTCTTGTCCTACTGTACATTCGCTTACGTGAGAATTGTGCTTGCACGCTGACGGCGAAGCAATAAAATGTCCTTTAGGACGAATCCTAAGGACCATATAATAAATTATTTCATTATTTTTATCGAGTGTTTACGAGAAGCTGACGTAGGCGTGTGTGCTTTATGTTGGGACGGACTATTTGAAATTATTTCTAAGTTAAGCTTGGATGAAAACGTAGAATATGCATTTATTTTTAACTTTTGGAGAAGTTTGGAGAATCTTTCTTTTTCTTCTGTTTTCATCTTATACGAAAACAGCAGGAAGAACAATTAGTTTAAAATACAATGTTAATAAACCGTGCGATAAAAAGTATCTAAGCAACTAGTTATAAAAAAGACCTGTTTCTAGATTTAATTGTGTTCAACGCTTTTATGTAGGACGCTTTTACTTTGCCTAGCACAGTCTGAAATAAAAGAACAATTTATTCAAAAGCAAAGCATTCCTTTCTTGAAAGATTCTATAATGTAATAGATATACTATACTGTCTTTATTGTACATATTTTAATGAAATTAGATCTCTCTCAATGATAAGATTAGTTTCTCAATGCACTTCATATTGGCAATCTTTGTATGGGGTCTTCAACTTTTGGTTGCCAGTACAAGTTATATTACAAATTTTTAATTGAAAAAGACTTAGATAAGTATTCCGCAATTTCGTTTCTTAGGTTTCCATTGTAATGTATGAACTTTTATTTTAGAGAAACAATTAAGTTTATGTGAAAAAAAATAAAACCCTGGGATTTTTTTTCAAAATCCGATTCATAGTACATTATGATATAAGTGCGGTAAGTTGAAAATGACAGCAGAGGCGATATTGCTAGCCCGAGCCGTAGGCGAAGGCTATAATAAAGCAGAGGCTGTAATTATCAAAGCGCACGTATGTCATACGACGTTTTATAACATATTTGCGAGGAAATAAATAAAAGTCGGACTTTTTTAAACGAATAAATCTTTTACTTGTTCACAAATTAGCGATGCCCGCGCATCAGCGCATTTTTTTTAAGGCAAAGACACAAAACAGCCAGTATTACTAATAAAGTAAATTAATATTTTTGTGTTTTTGTTACAGATAAATGGTTGTAATTTATTGTCAAAATTAATTAAATTAAAGAATTAAATGTTTATTTATTAAATTTCATCTCCAACAGTTAATTTTATTCATAAAATATTGACCTCTTTTCTGACTTAATAACTCTTTGCTAAGATTTAAAAAAGTACCGTTCGTTTTAGACGGAGCATTTACATTACTGCACAAGTACGTAATGAGATACATTACGATATTGAAATGGGTGAAATAAGAGACCCATTACGAGCAAATGTGTTATAAATTATATTTAAAACCCTATAGCTACTTCATAAAAGATAGCTTGATCTCTGCGACATATGTCAAACTCATACAACAAAGTAGTAGTATAGCGTAGTAGTAGGTATAGTGTAGTAGTAGTAGTAGTATTTTTATAATAATTTCACATGGACGATGATCGCGGGCAACAGCTAGTATTTTAAATAAAAACCGATTATGATGTTTTACCTCTTTACCAACCCTTATTGTGTCACACGAAGAGTGTGAAAACAAAAACAAACAATCCCCCGAAACAAAAACGTCCGCCGCATCTAAACAACATTATAATCGAGTATAAAACGTCGTCGTGCGGTAAAAGCGCTCTAGTATTAGTTATGAGAGATATTTTAAAGTGAGGAGCGAGAGGAGTGCTCGCAAGTCGCAACAGAGGAAGATAATGCGTCGTTAATGGAGTGCCGTTGCAGCCATGTTGGCTAAGAGACTTTCACCATTACTGGATTTGTAAACGCGAAAAATAAACGTGTATCGAACGTGACACTTTTAGCTTTAACGAAATAGATGGTCTAGAACACTTCTAGGATATGGTGTGTGCGACTTTGGAAGTCCATTTGGAACTGAAGGAATGGAAGGTAGGTACTATTTGAGAGTAGAGGGGTGGATCATTTTCTTTAATATCACAGTGTAATTGTCTGTGCATATAGTGGAATACCATGTCGGATATTGTGAGTCTCATAATTACGACTGTGCGAATATCATTATCATTGTCATAATTAGAGACCGGATTATATTTATGCAACTTAAAATGGTCGATATATGCATGCATATAGGTATGCATGATAAATGCTTGAAATATGCAGCAAAATATATGCACTATAAAATTGAAATAAGTACTTACTACAAAATAATGTTTACTTTTTAGTTTACTAAAATTTCGATGAGTTTTTTTTTCTTGAAAACAGAGTATAATTGTTCTAAATTATCAGTAGTACAGTTGAGCCTTCTATTAATTATATTTTTATAACTTGAAAACGATTGTTCTACTTCCACTTAGGTCAACGGGCACTTTGAATTGGTTTTTTTTTTTTGCGTGAATCATCTCGCGCATTTTGAATTTTTAGTAAGGTATAGTTAAAGTTAAAGGAAACATGCCCAAAACTTGCATGACATGCCGATTCTAGCTGGAATATAATAATCAGCCATAATGTGCATATGCAAATGCAAATATGTACCTACAAAACTGTTGTTGTTATTTTCATCTACGAAGCAGATACGTTGAGCAAAATATATTAACCTAAATAAGTGCTGTTAAATGAAGCAGGTTTTCGAATTTCAAGTCTTCAGTCACCATGTTTTGTAAATTCCTTTGTGAGCAAAGTATGAAGATATTTCCAAGTTTACTGTGAACAATAGTTTGTGCAAAGGCTTTCTTACAATTCCAAGCACTATAGAATATGGCGCTATTAATTTGACCTCGCGCTACAGTCGCCAAGCCACTTAGAATTCCTCTTATCGAATTAAATATTCCAATCTTCCTCTTACTCCAATAAATTTACGCTGTTGCAGGAAACATTGAATGTAGTTGCGCTAATATTGTGTTTGTTAAATTCTTTTAAGAGTTTAACTATTCAGCTGTTTACTGTAATTTTTATTTAGCTGTAACTCTTGTAGTTTGCGATCGTCAAAAATGTTTTTAACTAAGGTGTAAAATTTCATGCGAATATTACGCGAATAATTTGCAACTTTAGCAGTTTAGCATATCAATGTCAAAAGGGCCGAGCTACTGTGGTTTTAGAAAATTAACATAGTTTTTTTATAGGATGCCTATCGACATAATAGTCTCGGTGCACCAAATCCTCTTGACCTGGTGGTTTCAATCATGACTGCTAAATGCGGCTTCCTAAGAATCAAAGTTTTTTCCTGTACGAAAATTTAGTAGCAATATAATCATAGGCTCTCCATGGCCCAGTTCCTCTCCCGAAGCGGAGTCTTCATGAGGAAGTTGGCCATATTTTATCAAGCGGGCTGGGTAAATTACTCAAAATATAGTACCAGACAGGGCTCGAACCCTACGACGCGTAAGTCAAAAAAAAAAGATAAATGATGTTTATTTTGCAAGAGGTTTTTACAAACACTTTAACACGTCATTTTTTTTAAACTAGATGGGTCCGGTGTTTCGTACCTGACTCTCTCTCTGAGAAGAAACAGCCGAAACAAACTCAGAGGTCGTAGTCTCTTTTGAAGTCCAGACATAATCTTGCTCAATTTACATAAGGACCATGCAGATTAGTGTCTGAGATGGTCAGGACTCTAACGTTTCGTCCGAATATTTGGATCTATCTGTCTCTCTCACTTGCACTCATCTGCAGACGTGCGCGAGAGAGCCGGATAGATCCGAATATATACGGACGAAACGTTAGGGAGAAGGCCTCTGGTCGGTCACCACCGCGCCACCCACCACTGATGCTCTCTCAAAGCCGAATATAATGCCATACTCTACAGTAGTTGGTCTAGGTGGTCGCAAGCGCAACTCCTGACCATGAGGTCCAGAGTCCGATTCTCGGGTTGGGTTAAGTGTTATTGGATTTTTACATCAGGAATTTTTCAGTAGCAGCCACGGTGTCTGGACTTGTGCCCAGTTGATGGCAATAGGCTCGCCCCCTATTATATGATCCTTAAACATGACTGGTGTAATGTGGGTGTACTATTAGGTACACCTCTGCGTAACCCTTCGGGGATAAGGCGTGATGTTATGAATGTATGTGTCTACAGTAAAGTTAAATAAACAAAACTTATTTGAAAAAAATAAAACCGACTTCAACTTCGACTTCAGGTACATAAATAGTAGATTTTACAGAACTAAACATTTATGCCCATAAGTAGGTTTGAGAATGAGATCCAAGACTTGGTCCCACAATTTTGACTGGTACTAACAAAAACAAAAAATAACTTTAGCTTCAGAAGTCCGTGACAAAAACACCAAATCAATTAAACAAAGGTCAAGCTTCAGAAGTCGGTGACAAAAACACTAAATCAATCAAACAAAGGTCACCGACTTCGACCTATTTTGTGTTTTTCTTTTTTTTTATAAATGGGACCAACCTCAGGAGTAAAGTCTTTCAAATAAAAAAGAATTTTGAGAATCGCTCCACAAATGGGGGAGAAATCACGTAACAAACATACAAAAAAAAAAATAACACAGTCGAAATGATAACCTCATTCTTTTTAAATTAAAAATGTTTCATATTCATTCAGTTAAAAATTTTCATTTACGAAAATCAAAGTTCATTTACAAACTGAACCCTTTTAATATTCTCTTAAATACAACCTTAAACACAGCTGCAGTCAAGCCATCGCCACGAAATTAAAAACACTTTTTCGTCTGTGAACGATTGCCTAACACTTTCTACATTTTTTGGTCGTAGTTATTAATGCTGCAGGCTTTTGACACATCCTAACGACCCGTTCAATCAAACGGCAGCTTAAAGTGCTCTTCCAATGGGACGTGAGCACATATTGAAACAGTCAACCCCTTTCACTGACGAAGCGTCACACGTCTTGCTTAGATGCAGTTGAATATTGGCTTTTAGAGGATGCGTTCAGTCATCAAGTGATTGCGTATGGCATTTATGGTAATATGGCCAGATTAGATATATCTATTATCAGAATATTAGCCCGGTTAGTCGTTGGTCCCGGCTATCATTAGTAATCTTTGACAGTCGTAACAGGTAGTTAATGGTTCAAAAGACTTATCAAGGGGTATCGTAATACCCCATACTAACATACATACTAACTGGGTTGTGGTCAGATAGGCAGTCGCTCCATGTAAAATACTGATATTCAGCTGCATCCGATAAGACTGGAAGCCGACCAGAAACATAGTTGGGTAAAGGCTATACGCAGATGATTATGGTGGCAAAATATTTTTAATACATTGCGTACATAAAAATTCGTACATTGGTACTCCAAAATTATTGGTATTTAATTTTCCACTGTTCACACTCTTCATCATCATAATCAGCCAATTAATGTTCCCACTGCTGGGTCACAGGCCTCCTCTCTATGAGAGGGAATGGGCTATAATCCACCACGCGGGCCCAGTGCGGATTGGTAGATGTCATATGTCTTTGATTTTTTTTGGTTCTAAGACATGGTATTTCCTCACGATGTTTTCCTTCACCGTTTTGAGAGCAGTGGTGATGAAATAAATTACACAAAGTAATGCGCCTGTCTGGGTTCGAACCCACGACTTACTGTTCGTAAGTCGGGGCCGCCACCACTGGGCCACCGCTGCTCTCTTTTCATCACGATTTACTATTACGAATGGTTTGATATACACGCCCGAAGTAATGTATTGACGTTTGTGTAATTGAATTAAGTTAAAAACTTCACGTAAATATATATCTCCAACATTACAATATAAACTCAAAGCAAAAAGCTTCTTTCAGACATTTTATTTATTATTGGGTACTATTCATAAACGATTCAGGGACGAACATTGTTTAAAATTCGCAGAATTTAAAATGTGATGCAAAATACATGCACACAATTTAATTTTAACTTTTCTTTTTTGAAATAAAATCACTTATTCTTCGATCATAAATTTATTTATTATTTAAGTGACAGACCGAACGTTCGATTTCGGTTACACGGACTTTTCAGTAAGCAATTGATTTTCCAGGTATTGGTATGTAACCACCTGCGTTATATGTGTAGGCATTAAAACGGAGCGAACTAATGATAGAGCTGTGTCTACATACTGGTCGGACAAAATTCGAGTGAAATCGACTGGTAAGACTGAAGAAGTCTGTGCCATTGAAGAACTTCTCGGCTTATAGTCTAAGATTCCTTATACTTTTCATCGATTAACCAGCTCGGTGAAGGTCGTTCTTACTGGAATCCTATACTATTAAAAAGAAAACATCTTTAACATATCTAAAAGGTCAATGATCTGCTATGTTCTCACAGTGCGTAAATCGTTCAAAGTAGATACAAGAATAAGCCTTTTATTCCGCAGTGTGGCGTACTAACTCGCTGATAAGTTTTATCATATTATTTCTTACTGAGCGATATATTCTTCGGTGTATAACTACAGAATGTTTATTTATGTAAATATCGTCGACGTCGATCATATTTCTATAAATGGCCAATTATCTGCAAATAAACTTACATGTTACAGGAAAATAAACTTACATGTTACCTACGTCAATAGCTTATCTTTTTCGAGACATCCAGAAAGTTAACAGAGATATTTTCTCTTCGTGGATTGTGTTTTATTTTTATTTTGTTACACCGGGAAGATTTGGAGCGTCGCGCAGTGCCAGCGGAGAGACGTGTATCTACGTTATATCTAGGCGCTTTGAGCGCAACTTCTAAAAATGTTACTTAATTTTAACTGACATAATAAGCCATATATTTTTAATATTCTATTTTGACTTTAAGGTTGAAGTTTCAAATAGTCATAATATGCTGTAAGAAATTAGTACAATTATTGGAAAGTCTGAAAGTGGCGCCGCGCCGGTGATTATGAAAATAGTCGGTTGTTTTGGTATGCCCATACCATATATGTACAATTTTTATGTGGTGGTACAACCCTATGTGGAGTGTAAGGCATGTGATTGTCTATATATTGTCATCCATTATTTGTTTTTTCAAACTCCTGCCCCGTCGTTTCTCAGACATTGGATACCCATGAGCTCGGACGAAATCTTACCACCAATACGGCTCTTTTTGCTTGCAGCTTACAGCCGCTATTGAAGCGCTTATCAACCAATAGCATCGCAGTATCTGATCTCTTGTTTTTGTAAGTAAATGAAAAAAAACGGTCGAAAGAAAAAAAAATAAAAGGAGAAAATAGGATCAATAATTAGTACTTACTTCTTTTTCTTCGTGTCGATGATTCGTTAAGGGTGGTAAACAGATGTGGAGATCGTGTGCACAGGATTTTGATTTAAAAATGAGCAGATTTCGTCCGAGCGCATCATACGCAGACGCAGAGTCAGTGGACCGCGGGCTCAATACGGTTCGGGTTTCCAAATGAATCGGTTCATAGGTATTTATTTCCTTCACCTGCGCAAAAGTGAGTTATTGGGTCCCTTTGGTGGTATGAAGTGGGGCGCGTATAGGTGCACGATGCGCAAAGCGATCCCCACTCTTCCGCCGAGCGCTCAAGAACCGTGCCGGTATCTTGTAACAAGTTTATTTGGATACAAATATGTTAGCCAAGAATTTTTACTTAGCATAGTTAAACTGGTTAACCGTAAGATTTACCCACAACCCTAAGTGGTCACTGCAATCTTGGGGCTTCGAAACCATTCAAAGTTTAAAAGGAAGGAACTACTCGTTGCTGGGAAAACTGGGCAAATGTGGTTAACATGTTAATGTAATATATACATACCTATATATCGTATCGTATGTATACAGGCGAACTTTACTCTCTTGGTCGTATCCTTTTATTTTCTCCCTTTTTACGGTCTTTTATGAAACGGGTCGTGAGTAACTTCTAGGAATATTCATAATTATCATCCACTGTTTGCTAATATCACTAGACTTTATGTAGATACTGAAAATACCCAGAAAGCCTGAAAATCATTACCTTCTTTCCTCGTTACAGGAGCTAATGTTCTGTTCATTTATAACAGTTATTGGCCAGTAGTTTGCGGTAATGGTACACAAGATGTTCAATGCGTATTTTATGGGCATTTCTAATGTAGCGTGTCGCAAAATTGTCCTTTTAAGGGCCATAAGGAAAGCGGGTGCGTCGGAGCCCCGGTTTCGGTCACATGAGCTGTTATTTACGATAGGAGAACACACTTTCTTGGTCCTTTTCCGCTTTTATCCATTCCGTTAATAGATTACGGCGAAGTCAAAAGAAACGGTAATGGATTTATTTTCGCATGTCCCGATTTTGGTCCTCTCTCGTTAATGTTCAGAGCTGATGTAATTCACAATGTACCTACTTTGATTTCTAAGCTTTGTATAATAAGCTATTTAGGAGAAATAGGTACCTAGCTGAAGACCTTCTAAGTATAGGTGTTTGTTGATTATTCTGAAACTGTAATGGATTTATTTTCGCATGTCCCGATTCTGGTCCTCTCTCGTTAATGTTCAGAGCTGATGTAATTCACATATACTTTGATTTCTAAGCTTTGTATAATAAGTTATTTGGGAGAAATGGGTACCTAGCTGAAGACCTTCAAAGTATAAAGTACTTTGTTGATTATTCTGATTTTTGCTTTTTCTGTTACATCATAAAATTCCGCCTGTAATGAGAGGTTTTCCTTTTGAGGTTTTAAAAAAAAACTTAGTTTCCAAGAATTCTATAGATGGCGTTGAACTTACTATGATAGTTGGTGCCAAAGCCAAAACGCTTGAAAAAAAAACATTGTGTCACGTCACATACTCTCGTTGACTGACACTTTCATTTGCTTAACCTTCCGAATATAACCAACATTTCTCGCGCTTTGTTAAAATCAGTTTTTTTAGGTTCCGTTCCTTGCATTATCATTCTTACTCCTAGCGCCATCTATCCAGCGACTAGGGAAGAGCTAAAAAGAAAATCCCTCATTCCCGAAGGGTACGACAGAGGTCTACCAATAGTACACCCATATATCGTCAGTAATGTTTAAGTCCCATGTAATCGAGAGCGATATGCACGGGACTGGTCAATGTGGCGACACTTCGAGGAGGCCTATATCCAGCAGTGATGATGAATAGGGGGCGAGCCTATTGCCATTAACCGGGCAAAAACCAGGAGGAGCAGCCGTGGCCCAGTGGTGGCGGCCCCGACTTACGAACAGTAAGTCATGGGTTCGAACCCAGGCAGGCGCATTACTTTGTGTAATTTAATTCATCATCGCTGCTATCAAAACGGTGAAGGAAATCATCGTGAGGAAACCGGCATGTCCTAGAACCAAAAAATTCGTAGACATGTGACATCTACCAATCCGCACTGGGCCCTCGTGGTGGATTATAGCCCAGTCCCTCTCATAGAGAGGAGGCCTGTGTCCCAGCAGTGGGAACATTAATAGGTTGATGATGATGGGCAAAAACCAGACTCCGGTTGCTGCTTTCTCTGTAATCTTTTTGATTCCGTATAGTGGGCAATTTAAACTAGTTCTGTTTACTTGCTCTTTGATGAATAAATCGATTGTCAATTTCATAACCGATATTAAATGCTTACACTACTATAAGCTAGGTAGCAATTAACCCGATTAACACTGGTCTAGTATAACATAATATTAATTAACAGTCAACAACTACTCATCTCAGATTGACTATTAGTAATATCGGGTTCTGAACACAGCTTAATCTTATAATCCCATTATGTATTCGAGGAAATTCCAAAGGTAATATCGCCTGAAATGTTACTGAAGGGCACCTACTGAAGGTTCAATGAAACAACGTAGCATTACGATACTGGATGAGGACGTTGAAAGTGATGGAGACAGGACTGTAAACCTGGTACGTACTTTGGTAATGTTAAAATTCCCATTTAAAAAAGTGGTACCACTAGTCCCGATTGGTTAGGAGCGAAGCCAGTCGCGACTTGGATTGTCATTTGTTTTCCCATCGAAAAGGCCGTCACTGAATGATAAGAAAATCACACTTGATCTCATGTTCAATAACCGAGCTTGGTACACACCGTGCCACGAAAGATGAGACCTGTCACATCACATGAAACGAGTGAAACTTTGTGAAATCTTGACTCTGCCTCGAGGTAAAACATTTAGAAGACAAAGTAGGAAGATGGTTTACGACCCAGTGGCGAAGAGTGAAGATTGAGCCAGGGGAAGCCAAGGAAAAAAATGAGAATAGGTAGTTTTTTAATTATTTTTCTTTCGTTTTTTTTTCTATGATCATTTTGACCTCATTTTTTATATCAACGACCCCAAAAACCACGAAAACGACACCCATGAAGAAAAAACCGAAAATTTTCGTCGGCGCCATCTTGGATTTTCATTTTGACCTCATTTTCTTTATCAGCAACCCCAAAAACCACGAAAACGACACCCATGAAGAAAAAACCGAAAATTTTCGTCGGCGCCATCTTGGATTTTCATTTTGACCTCATTTTCTTTATCAGCAACCCCAAAAACCAAGAAAACGACACCCATGAAGAAAAAACCGAAAATTTTCGTCGGCGCCATCTTGGATTTTCATTTTGACCTCTTTTTCATTATCAGCAACCCCAAAAACCACGAAAACGACACTCATGAAGAAAAAACCGAAAATTTTCGTCGGCGCCATCTTGGATTATTATTTTCACCTAATATAATAAAAAAGTGATTTTATCCTATGTAAATAAGTCAACAAAATAAGTGTACATAATCGACATTCGACATTATCGACCATTACTAATTCTATCTCGTTCTCCCATACATACTTTATTTTTCTGCCCCTGTCGTAACTCGATAATCTTCGGCTTAATAAAACCTAGCTCCCTACAAAACAAAATAATGTCATCAAGCATCAATCGTTCAAACGATTTCCTATTCTATACGAAATTCAACGAGCGATAACGATATTTTCCCATCTCGCTCACGCGCACGCATTTTCTATTACTTTCTCAATGAATAACTCGGTTTGCGTCGGCTTACCAGAGTCCTAATATAGGCGGGCTGGCTAGTGACGTCATGACGTTTATTTTGCATAGAAATTTAGCTGCCAAAAAGCCGATAGCGCCTGCGGGTTATTTTATAGCAATCTGTTGTTGAAGAGCAAATTTTTGTTGATGTACGAGTAGGTGTTTCGTGATGCTTGTAAAAAGTATTGATTGTGTCATTTTTCAATTATGGTAGAGTGGTTGTGGTTGTGTTCCAAACTTCTGAAGGGAAGCCGGTGGGAATCGAGTTATTAGGAGCCTGCGCCACTGTACGACCTGTACACCTATATTGCAAAAGAAGTATTTCGTTACACAATTAACTCGTAAACAAGTGGTGTGACAGGTCTCATGTTTCATGGCACGGATTGTACAGCCATTTTCCTGCATAACCTAATTCATCTTTCGAAGCAGAAGAAGAGAAGGGGTCAAGTAATCAGGACACTGACTGTACGTCGGTCAGAAAGAGGTAGCCAGGGTTAAAGATCACTAAAACAAACCCTTAGTTAACTTAATCCACAATATTCTCACTCTATTGACATTGTCCTATAGATATTGTAATTCAATATTTTGATGTTAGAACATAGCTGTGGTTTATACACCCGGTTTTAGAATTTCAAAGCAATTTAGAGTGTGTATAGAATTTGAATGGCTGCCATTTAAGGGAACGTGTTGTGGTGTCGGTTATTGAGTGGACCGGTCGACACTTCATAGTTTATTTTTGGATGAGTGGAGGAATTACAGTTTGTGATCAAATAAAGGTCAGAATTTCAGGAAATGGTTTCATATTTTCAATTACACTACCGATATGTTTGTTTGCCATTTTCAAATATAAATTAAACTGTATAGGACGCGGAATTAAAAATTGATTATTTATTGGAATTACAAATGTGGCTATTACTTGGAGTGTTTGCTTATTTAAGTTTAGTGTACAGGGTGGAAAGGACATTGAAGTTCAAACGGTCATTACATTTCTTTAAAAATAACCTAAATATAATCATTTATATATAATTTAAATTAATTTATATAATATTATTATTTTAGTTTTCAATATATAGTTCTAGTTATAGTAAAATTATTATGTACATCACCTATGAGGAGGTCGAGGTCCGCTTGTCAGATGCTCTTGGTGAATTGACGACATACTACCTCGCTAATTCACTCAAACCCAATCCGAGCAAAACACAGTCTTGCATTTTCCACCTTCGAAACAGAGAGGCTAGGCGCAAACTTAATATAGTTTGGGACGGGGTGCCTATCGAGCACAGTAACTTCCCAAAATATCTTGGGGTTACTCTGGACAGATCATTGACCTTCAGCAAAAACTGCAACACCATCAAGCAGAAGGTGCATACTCGCAACAATCTCTTACGGCGACTAGTCTCTTCTAAGTGGGGTGCTTCGCCTCATGTCTTGCGGACTACTGCGCTGGTGCTATCTTTTTCAGTTGGTGAATTTGCGTGCCCCGTGTGGAGCCGTTCAGCCCATGCAAAGTTAGTGGATACAGCTCTGAATGAAACGTGCCGGATTATCACTGGTTGCCTTAAACCGACCCCGGTACAGATGCTGTACCCACTGGCAGGAATAGCGCCACCAGAAGTTCGCAGGACAGTGGAAAGCTCTAGCGAAAGAGCCAAAATGGTTTCAGATACACGACACCCTTTACATCTGAATACTTGAATACCCTCGTGTCGCAAAGGCTGAAAAGCCGAAACAGCTTTCTGAAGTGTGTCACCCCTCTCAGTGGCGAGCGCTCCACGGAAAAACTAAAGCTGTGGCGCAGTAGTGCATCCTTACCAATCCCATTCGTTCCACCCGCTGAAAATCTCCCACCTGGACATGAGTTTCCATGGCTGACCTGGAAGTCTTTAAATAGACTCCGGACCCAGGTTGGCCGCAGCAAGGAAAACCTATTTAGGTGGAGATTCATTAATGACTCTTCCCTGGTGTGTAA
The DNA here is from genome assembly GCA_905147715.2 of Xestia xanthographa. Taxonomy (NCBI): domain Eukaryota; kingdom Metazoa; phylum Arthropoda; class Insecta; order Lepidoptera; family Noctuidae; genus Xestia; species Xestia xanthographa. The sequence continues at coordinate 20,712,450 of LR990642.1, read as the reverse complement.
TCGTGGTGCTGTTCCACAAACAATGGGGCACTTATTATCGTGTCCTGCGTGTCCTGTTGTTTGCTCACTACAGGAACTGATGGACGCAACCGAAAGCGCCAAACTAGTGGCTCGGTTCTGGGCCGACTCAATTTAGATTGCCATCGACACGCTAAGAAGAAGATTATGTACATTATATACATACTACATGTATATAATGTAATGTAATAATGTACATAATAATTTCAGTAATGATTAAAAGTATGAGTTAATACTAAAAAAAATAAACCTTTTTAAAAATATAAAAACAGTCCGTCGGTGTCGGGAGCAGGGTCCAAGCTACCGGTGGTTTGGGCTCCGGAGGCAGGTACCTCCTCAGAAGGGGGGCCGTATCGAAGAGTACTGCCTTCTGAATCAGGCCTAAGGAGAGCCTTGAAAGATGTTCGTCGAAGCTTATTACATTTATTATGTACGGTACGTAAATAGATGTCATGTGATGTTATCGGATGTTTCTCATCCAATAATATTCTATCTTGTTATACATGATTACCTACAGGAATCCTATTTGATGTGAAGAGCAAAGAAATGATTGCTCTATTACGAAAAATATGTATCAAATTCAGGGCCCTTTCGTTAATTGAGTCTTTGAAGATTGAAAGCTACCTTTTGAGAATATTATAACATACAGTAACTTGTAATAAAAAACCGGCCAAGTGCGAGTCGGACGCGCGCCCGAACGGTTCCGTACCATTAACTGTCGGATGTCGGATCGGGTCATGAGTACGGACGGGCGAATGGATTGAAATCGCGCCAGTGGTGACATGACGCGACCTACATACCAGTCTACCCACCATGGCGATGCTTCTACAGAGTCCTGATGTTAACAGCTCGCAGCGAGGAGGACATTCTGGATCTGATCGCAGCGGAGTTAAGACGTCTTGAAACTGTACCCGATTCATTGTGCCTAGTGTTATTGTGTGAAAGTGTAATGTCAAGTAATTTGTTAGTTTACTCAGTGTATCTGTTTGAAAAGAGTAACCATGGAGTTTCTGGCCGGTTCTTCTCCATGGACACGACCAATCCGAACCGTCCACATTTAGGCCTTCTGCCTATGTGAAATAAAATACAACATTACAATATAACGATTAACATACGAATAAACGGCAAAAAAATTACGTTTGTCGTATGGAAGCCCCACTTAAACATTTATTTTATTCTGTTTTTAGTATTTGTTGTTATAGCGGCAACAGAAATACATCATCAAAAAAGTTGAAAATTTCAACTGTCTAGCTATCAAAGGTTCATGAGATACAGACTGGTGACAGACAGATAGTGGAATCTTAGTAATAGGGTACCGTTTTTACCCTTTGAGTACAGAACCCTAAAAACAACATAATGTTACGTTCATCATCATTCTATTAATTATAAATCATTATACTTGTTGTCAGACTTTTAGGAATCTGTAACGACTGTCAAAGATTTACAAATTACAGGCGGAACCAGCAGCATATTGCATCAGCTTATAGTTATTTATGCAACTGTTGTATAATGAGGGGTATTAAAACACGAATGTGGGTTTATCACACGAGGCGAAGCCGAGTGTGATAATAGTATCACATGAGTGTTTTAATACCTAATTATGTACAGTTGCATACAAAACTTTATCTACATCCACGATATGAATCCTCCATATAAAAATTTCTGAAACCATAGGGTGTTGTAGTGTTGTAAGAAGTCTATGTAAATTCATGGAAAGTTTAATTGCTGTGTATTTAATACATTTACGTACAAACCATGTATAGGTAATAATATAATTATATACATTTGGATTGTACAATTATTAAAATGCACAAAGCTTGTATCACTCATTTTTGTAGACAAAAAAGAAAGAAAGAAAGAAAACTTATAAGTTTTTTTTTTATTACGGCGCTGTGGTAGTGAATCGCACGTGCTAGACAATGTTCTTTTTTTAAAACGAGTTGCATAATGAAATTCAGTACAACATTATAACACCCGTTTGGGTGTTATAATGGTTATTATGACACTGGCTGTTTTAATGTTGGCCATAAGCTAACTGTTTCAGATACTTTTATAGAGGATTTATAGCATGGGTGTAGATAAATAATATAACATCACGTTTGTAATCACAGAAGGGTCAGGCAGAGGTGTACATAATGCCACATTTCGCCACTTATTACATACATTGCATGTTTTATACACGGTTTTATAAATAGTAAAGATATCGAAAATTTTGGTTTAGAATTTACTTAAGGGCTATAATATATCCCTCAAATGGCTTAGCATGATCCTCCGTTACGCCTAAAATACTACAGCATTAATTTTAAAATAAATATAGTGTAAATTTGAGGATTAATGCTAGGTACTATGTGTGACGAAAACACGATTCCATAAACTTTTCTCGATAGAAGAAACATCCAAAGTTACCACCAAATCAAACAATAAACCGCTGGTATTCAAAAAGTACTTCAAATTAGATCATGAAACTTTGTTTACTAACTGAAATAACTATAAAGCAGGTCTTATGTGTTTTATTTTTTTAGCCCAATCAATAGATTTTTTGTAAATCGAAAAAAACACTCATTTCGCACTATTCGGCCGCAGTGACTGACGTAACAACCGCTTTATAGTAGCAAGCTGACTATATAACTTTATTCTAACAGTATTTCAAACGAAGTTTGAACCACCACAAATAGAGTTGCTAATTTTAGGTTTAGAAGGGCCTTAAAACGCGATTGCAACACATATTGTTGCAGATAATATATGAAAAACAATAGTAGGTACCTGTATCTACCCGCTTTTTGCTGCCGGCTGTATGTGCAAATAACAAATGTTTGTTTAAGTCGTAAAATAGTGAGCGAAGCGCGAGAGGTGCACAAATATACGAGTTAGCAATCGAATAAAGATTTTTTCAATACACTTTCTCGAAAACTGGTCCATAACGCACTACGATTAGGTACAACATGCAATGTATTTCACACGCGTGCGATTTTTTCCACTTTCCTGCACGTGTGCGGGAATGAAAATTGCCACAGATAACTATACCTATACTTAGTCCAAATTGGTTCAATGTCTATAGTCTGAGGTGAATGTTTTATTTTTATTTTGTCAAAGCACTACGCATCTTTACGGCATAAATATTTTTTGAATTTTCAAATTGTGTTTTTAAATAGAATATCATAGATAAACACGATTATTTAAAACTAATAGTTACTTTTATACACAAATTAACATTTATTTGTGTTCTGAATTCAAAAATATAAAATAAATCTATTTTTTATATTAGGCTGTTTAACGGCTTCATACCATTGCCTCTCTTTCAACCTGGCGAGACCAAAGCACGAAAAAAATAGTACATTTTGATACAAGTGGAGAAAGTTTGTTATTGCATTCGAGGCGGAATTATAACACACGAGCCGTAGGCGAGGGTGTTTTTGAGCCGAAAATTGCAATAACAAATATCCACGTGAATCAAACGACGTTTTTCAATACACTTTTGAAGAAATAAAATAAAATAACGAAAAATATTTTTGTCACGAACCATGAAACTATGATTTTCATTTACTTTTTTTTCGCGCTTTGTTTCGGCAGTTTGAAGGAGAGGCAAAGGTATGAAGCCGTTAAACAGCCTAATATAAAAAATAGATTTATTTTATATTTTTGAATTAAGAACACAAATAAATGTTAATTTGTGTATAAAAGTAACTATTAGTTTTTAATAATCATGTTTATCTATGATATTCTATTTATAAACACAATTTGAATATTCAAAAAATATTTATGCCATAAAGTCGCGTAGTGCTTTGCCGAAATTAAAAAAAAAACATTCACCTCAGACTATAGGCATTGAACCAATTTGGACTTAGTATAGGTATAGTTATCTGTGGCAATTTTCATTCCCGCACACGTGCGGGAAAGTGGAGAAAATCGCACGCGTGTGAAATACACTGCATGTTGTACCTAATCGTAGTGCGTTATGGACCAGTTTTCGAGGAAGTGTATTGAAAAAATTTTTAAATCATAGTTTCATAGTTCGTGACAAAAATATTATTCGTTATTTTATTTTATTTCTTCAAAAGTGTATTGAAAAACGTCGTTTGATACACGTGGACATTTGTTATTGCAATTCTCAGCTCAAAAACACCCTCGCCTACGGCTCGTGTGTTATAATTCCGCCTCGATTGCAATAACAAACTTTCTCCACTTGTATCAAAATGTACTATTTTCGTTTTGTTGAAAAGAATAGCTCGGGGGGTGAGTCTATAGTACTTCAAAGAAAACGAATTCTGTGACAATTTAGAGACATTATTTATGCTCCTGTTTTTTCTTTAATTAAGTGCATTTTCAACTAAATGTTGTTTTATAAACAAACATGGCACTGATTCGTCTTATTTAAAAGGAATGTGTTGATGAAAAGTGATATTGGTGTCGATTCTGTTGTGCACAAACTAAACTTAATATAGGCTATTGCTATCTTTTACTAAAAGGCAGTGCGAGAAAAGGACGGCTATAGCTATGAACTAAGTTAGAAATGTCAAACTAGTTGCCTTGCGCTTCACCGTGTTTTTAGTCGACACGTTTTTACGTTCACCCTTCATTTGTATGGAATTATTAGTTCCAATTAAATTTGACAGCCCTAAATTAAGTACGTCCGCCTCTTTCTCGTTTTATTGGAGAGAAACAGATAGCAATAGCCTAAATTAAGTTTAGTTTGTGCACAAGAGAATCGACACCATTGGAATCTTTATTTTTCGTGTGGTTAGCGCGTAACCTGTGTCAGAGTTTTTATACCTCTGACTTAGCTTTACATGCCATCGAGAAATATCTCTCAGGCATGCTGGAAAGGCATTGGAATGGTAGGCAGAGTTGATTGGCAGGAAAAATTGCTTTATTCTCATTACTGGTCGCCAGGTGACGATTTCTTGTATAAACCACACAGTTATCTATCGTCTAGATATCCTTTATTGCTTTAAAAGATTCAAAAAGGAACTTAGGATTGCTCTCGAATTGGGCTGTATGTAAACCATAACAAACAGCCAACTTTACTTAGGTATACTTACCTATACGATGTACAATGTATACAGCGAATGATTAAATATTTACTAGACATAAATGAAATTACATTTCCCTGAAATTATTGGTATGATGTTGAAATTACGCCCACGTTGTTTATATGTATATAATAACATGAATAATTAAATGTAAAACATCAATTAATCTACCTGAACCCGATAAAGTATCGGGGGAGGCTTTTATATTTAACTACCTTATTACTCCCTTCCTGAATACTCTCTTTATTTACATAAAATAATGACGAAGAGGGAATTACGCAGATGTCTTGTACGAAAGTTATTTTATACTCCCTTATCACATTTCCTCGAATTACCAGCGTATGGCGTCAAGTTTGTTACACAAAGTACTTTGTAATAAAGAGTTTATGAAAGATACGAGTGAAATAATACTTTGAGCACAAAAGAGGGCTTGTACGACATTGTATGACGTAGACGGTGTGACTGTGACGTCACGGTTCATGTGTGCGGCCGACAACGACTTACGGTATGGTGATCATATTTCGGCGAACGCTAGTTTCAAAGCGAGCTGCCTGTTGGGACAGATAACGTTGTAAATGTCAATCTCTGTAGGTCTGCTCCATTTTGAGGGGATCAAAGTTCCGGGTACGGATTATAAGGGTCTAAGATAAGCGTATTTTCTGAAGCCTAATTTTCTACCCACCTACTTTCCTTTGTTGAAACGTTGATGAGTCCAGTTTTTGTGAATGTATCTGGGACAGAGTTCGGCCTCGTTTCTTAAAATGAAATTTTACAAATTAGACAATTCCTTTGTTTCCATTATATTTTTTCTTACTGGACTGCTAAATACTTGTGATTACAAAGCATATTTTATCTGAAGGTTTTCTTCAGAGAGAACCTTAGGTACGAAAAAAGTAAACACAGAAAATAATTAGTTCGAGCAAATAGTAATTGTCCTTACAGCTAACGACTAGCGGTTATTCTAGATTTTTGTGTTCTGAAATAGCCGAGGGAGACAAAAAAGGTGGATTTTCTAATGACCGAATGCACACAAATAATAACAATAACAGTACGCGAGGATTACCGGTTTAATTATCTTTTACAACTAAGTAAAAGGGAAATAAAAAAATGAATATGTGTGGTGTCTTATGAAAACAAGAAAAAGTTGTTACTTTTCTATCTGAATCTTGATGTACCAAAAAGTTATTATTCATAAACTGCACTATTATATACTATTTCATAATTATACCTTAAGTGATTGAGGGGATATGCGACCGTGTAGGTAAAGCAATTGGAAAAATAACTTTGAAAGACTGTTCCACACAACAAAAGTAAACAAGCAGCGATTTATATTGTTCTCAACACCATAATAAAACGGTATGCAGCACATGACTTGCATTGCCGAAATTGTGCCCAAAAATATGGCGACATAGTTCCGGAACAATGCGCTGATAACACCGTGGCCCAGTTTGAACAAGGCTTTACTTTGTGCGTCCGGAAAAAAAGATATAAGAGATATAAGTAATCTAGTTGTGACGTGAAAAGCAAGCCCTGCCGCGGGGCAAGAGGCTAGTGAAAATATAAATTAATTAGTTGCTAACAAAATTACCCGTGACGAGGGTCACAAAAAAACAATGTCATTCTACCAAAAACCTTTTAACGAGAACGTTAATGGTCAGCTTCTGTGATATAATTTGTAGCACGTTGTGAAGGGCGTGTAAAAGCTATTGATAAATGAAAAAATGGGTGACCTACCAGACAACAATTCGTTGTTTCGAATTTCAATTTTGAAAGTTGGACAACTGCCCCTAGTAAAGACCCATGGTCCAACTAGTTGGACAGAGCAGTTGGACCACTGCCGTAATAGATATAATCATCACTATCACTATCATCACTACATACTATAAAACAAAGTCACCCGCGTCTGTCTGTCCCTATGTATGCTCAGATCTTTAAAACTACGCAACGGATTTTGATGCGAGTTTTTTTAATATAGTGATTCAAGAGGAAGGTTTTAGTATATAATTTGCGGGCGGGTGAAGCCGCGGGCATCAGCTAGTAATAAATATATAAATGATACAAAGGGACTGCCACACAGGTATCAGTGACAAAAAGAGATGGTCCGTTAGCTTTTTTCTTGTATGTCAACTAAAAAGTTAAAATAAAGTTTGTTTACAAATAACGTAAATGAACTTTCACACTAAATAGGTCTTCAGCAACTTGAATAAATAGAGCATGAATTTGAACCCCAGTTGGCTCGGTTTTAATTAGTTTATATGATATAGCAAAAACAGTCAAGTGTGTGTTGCTACTTCTAGTTTTAAGGTATTTTCTGTTACCTATTTATCTTGATACTAGCTGATGCCTGCGGCTTTGCGCGGGTCAGCTAGTTATATAACTAGCTGACCTTAGCTTAGTTAGCGTAGCTTAGCTGAGGTTTTAGTATATACTAAAACCTTCCTCTTGAATCACTCTATCTATCAAAATCCATTGCGTAGTTTTAAAGATCTAAGCATACATAGGGACAGACAGAATAGGCGACTTTGTTTTATAAAATGTAGTGATAGTGATGTTCCATCAAATTTGAAGTTAGTAACATGCCAAAGTTACAACATAGACGAAAATGAATATTTTGTTTTCACCCACGTGATTGTCAACTGCATAAATTAAATACCTAATTTTTTAAAGTTAAATGGTGAACGGCACATTATCATAATAGCCGGTGAAAATGGGTTTCGTTATTTTACAAAAGAGCCTAAGGATTGATGATTTTGAATGAACCATCAATACCACCCTCAAAGTTCATAAAGGTGCAGCAGGCCTGTTGACCTTGAAATAGTACATTGTTACCCTAGGGGTGAAAGTAACTTATTTAGTCCCGAGACGGGGTTTGGTGCCCGAGCGAAGCGAGGGCGCTAATAGTTCGAGGGACTAAATAAGTCTTTAACCCGAGGTAAACACTGTGCTTTTCATTACGAATACAAGGAAAGTAAAAAAAAAACATACAACTCGAAAAAACTAATGAAGATCGGAATTCGAATGGGGTAGATGACACACCAATCAATTGAGATACTTTTTAAGAGCTGTCATAACGCGGTTCTCTAATAGACTTTGTATGGCAATAGCCTACTGTGACGTCACTGTTTATTCAACTCAATGACTCGACTATTTATTGATTTCAAAGCAACTAAAAATCGAATTTGGCAATTAATTGAAAATAAATCGGGTTTTCAGGCCCAAAATAAAGTGTTTTTTTAGAGAAAGGTGTCTTGGAATTATTGTTTTATGGTGTCATCTACCTTATTGCCGCTTTCCCACCTATTTTGCTTTTTTTTTCTGTGGCCGGCCAGCTATTCAGCCAATACCTATTTTTCATTTTCATCATCGAAAAATGGTAAATATTTTTCCCAAATCTATGTTATTTTAAAGAAATAGTTGAAACTTAATTATAATAAAGATATTTAAAATATATATATTCTTTAATTAATACTTAACTTTATGTTATTTCAATTTTACATCGTGGCTGTATAGAAAGTTGGAACATGGTTCAATAGAAAAATGAACCATTTTTTTTTAATAAATTGACAGCTGTCAGTTGAAAACGATTCTCCCTAGGGCTGAAAAGTATTACTTTCAACCCGCTCCTCAGGCAACTTCAGACCTACTTTCAGAGTATGAGTAATGAAAAATATATTTTTCCACCTTTATGAACTTGGAGGGTTTAATTGATTATTTTGATAATTATAATTGTGTAACTACATACGTCTTATAGTCGCGAAAAAAATTCTAATCAACATAAAACCTAGCACTGGCCTGCTAATTGCAAAAAAACGTAAAAAAAAATTGAATTTCGCGGGCTGGTTGGATTGGAGAATTCATTATTTGAAGTAATTTTTAATAGAAATAAAATAACAACATTTTCTAAATGGCTACATTATTTGAAGTAATTTTTAATAGAAATAAAATAACAACATTTTCTAAATGGCTACATTAAGGAGCTGTAGAAAACTTTTAATGGAAAAGTTTTTAGTTCAAAACAACACGGTCGGAGTGCACTGTTAAATTGTTAAAGTATGTTTTTTGTGGCGGTTTAAGTGCTGGTTTTTCTTCAAACAATTGGAGTAAACATGACAACGGCGCCATCGTTCGGAATTGTGTCGCGTAAATGTCTTTATTAGAACGTCAGTTGTCTTTCCGAAAGACATCTGTCATTGTGAAATATTGATCTATTACTACTGGGGTGTTTTTCGTGCACTTTTGTGTTTATTTGAAAAAGTTACCGTTGTTAAAAGTCTCAAAAAGTTAATTCATAACATAACATCACGCCTGTCAATCCCCGAAGAGTTAGGCAGAGGCGTACCCATTACCTATCTATCTCCGCCAGATAAGTAAGAATTAAAGGTCATTAACCTATACATTTATTAAAATACATACTTAATTCCGAAAACAGAAATAATGACATATAAACTTGTTCCGAAACGACCTTTTTCGTGATCCTTGACTTTTTCTAGTAATAAATAAAAAAACCGGCCAAGAGCGTGTCGGGCCACGCTCAGTGTAGGGTTCCGTAGTTTCCCGTCCGTCACAATAAATGTTCCCACTTATGAGTTTAAAGGTGGGTATCCATTATGTAAAAATGCTTGCATATACGAATATACTACAAACTTAGTCCAGAAATTATTTTGTACAACTTTTTGTCTTTTTTGTACAAAAACTGTTGTTTCCATCAAGTTCAAAATGATTTTCCTAGAAAGTCCTTATAAAGTTCTACTTTTCAGATTTTTTTCATATTTATGGTTCAAAAGTTAGAGGGGGGGGGACACATAGTTTTTTACTTTTGGAGCGATTATTTCCGAAATTATTGACACTATCAAAAAATGATTTAAGGAAACCCCTATTCATTTTTAAATACCTTTCCAACAATATATCACACGTTAGGGTTGAAATTAAAAAAAAATCACTTCCCACTTTACATATAGGGGGGCTACCCTAATAAAACATTTTTTTCCAATTTTTATTTTACCACTTTGTCGGCGTGATTGATATACATATTGGTACCAAATTTCAGCTTTCTAGTGCTAACGGTCACAGAGATTAAGAGTCCGTGCACAAAGTTCAGTCGCTAGAGTTTAGGCAAATTCGTTGCGATCCTATGTTAGTGTGCATTGTTCATGCAGATACACGCACACACGGGTGAAGATCGAGCGTAGTGATCGCTTAAACCATTTTGATCCTGTAGACGAATTAGACGATATTATTTTATGTTACATAATTATAAAGTAGAGCCGCGGTGGCCCAGTGGTGGCGGCCCCGACTTACGAACAGTAAGTCGTGGGTTCGAACCCAGACAGGCGCATTACTTTGTGTAATTTATTTCAACACCGCTGCTCTAAAACGGTGAAGGAAAACATCGTGAGGAAACCGGCATGTACTAGAACCAAAAATTCTAAGACATGTGACATCTACCAATCCGCACTGGGCCCGCGTGGTGGATTATCGCCCATTCCCTCTCATAGAGAGGAGGCCTGTGTCCCAGCAGTGGGAACATTAATAGGCTGATGATGATGATGATGATGATGATGAATTATAAAGTCAGTACGGTTTAGAAATAAAAGTCTGGAATGTGTGTCTACTGTATATTTCTCACAATCAAAATAGAAATGGTTTAATTTTGTATTAGAAGAATTTAGATACATATTATAAACATTTTACAAAATGATAAATAAAAGTGCGAGTTGGACTCGCGCACTGAGGGTTCCGTACAAACTTTTTAAAGGACAAGTTAATTTTTCTGGATCTGGAACTTTAGCGCGAAAGACACTTGCGCGAAAAGACAAATGCGCGCATGGACTTTTGCACGATTGGACTTATGCGCGAACGGACTTTTGCGCGCCTGGACACTTGCGCGAATGGACTCTTGCGCGAAAGGACACTTGCGCGACTGGACTTTAGCGCGACTTAATGGCCACTGAGGTTCACTCTGTAGAGTAAACATAACAAACCCCTGTTATTTATACTTGAAGGTGATTTTTTCTTTTGGTTTTTCTGTCATGGATGTCATGTTCATGGTTAAGGAGTCGCTGATAACGAAATGAGGTCAAAATGAAAATCCAAGATGGCGCCCAGGAAAAATTTTGTTTTTTCCGTCATCAGTGTCATTTTCACGATTTAAGTGGTCACTGATAACGAAAATGAGGTCAAAATGAAAATCCAAGATGGCGCCAGGGAAACTTTTTGGTTATTAAGTCATGGTTGTCGTTTTCATGGTTTACTTGATCACTGATAACGAAAATGAGGTCAAAATAAAAATCCAACAGGCGCCGAGAAAATTTTTTGATTTTCCGTCATGGGTGTCGTTTTCATGGTCTTTGGGGTTGCTGATTACGAAACTGAAGTCGAAATGCAAATCCAAGATGGCGCCGAGGAAATTTTTTTGTTTTCGGTCATGGGTGTTGTTTTCGTCGTTTTTGGGGTTGCTGGTTACGAAAATGAAGTCGAAATGCAAATCCAAGATGGCGCCGAGGAAAATTTTTGGTTATTAAGTCATGGTTGTCGTTTTCATGGTTTACTTGATCACTGATAACGAAAATGAGGTCAAAATAAAAATCCAAAGGGCGCCGAGAAAATTTTTTGATTTTCCGTCATGGGTGTCGTTTTCATGGTCTTTGGGGTTGCTGGTTACGAAAATGAGGTCAAAATGTAAATCCAAGATGGTGCCGAGGAAAATTTTTGATTTTCCGTCATGGGTGTTGTTTTCATGGTCTTTGGGGTTGCTGATTACGAAACTGAAGTCGAAATGCAAATCCAAGATGGCGCCGAGAAAAATGTTTGATTTTCCGTCATGGGTGTCGTTTTCATGGTCTTTGGGGTTGCTGGTTACGAAAATGAGGTCAAAATGTAAATCCAAGATGGTGCCGAGGAAAATTTTTGATTTTCCGTCATGGGTGTCGTTTTCATGGTCTTTGGGGTTGCTGATTACGAAACTGAAGTCGAAATGCAAATCCAAGATGGCGCCGAGGAAAATTGTTTGTTTTCCGTCATGGTTGTCGTTTTCGTCGTTTTTGGGGTTGCTGGTTACGAAAATGAAGTCGAAATGCAAATCCAAGATGGCGCCGAGGAAAATTTTTGATTTTCCGTCATGGGTGTCGTTTTCATGGTTTTTGGGGTTGCTGGTTACGAAAATGAGGTCTAAATGTAAATCCAAGATGGTGCCGAGGAAAATTTTTGATTTTCCGTCATGGGTGTTGTTTTTATGGTTTTTCGGGTTGCTGGTTTCGAAAATGAGGTCAAAATGTAAATCCAAGATGGTGCCGAGGAAAATTTTTGGTTTTTCCGTCATGGATGTCATTTTCATGGTTTTCGAGGTCGCTAATTACGAAAATGAGGTCAAAATGAAAATCTAAGATGGCACCCAGGAAGCAAAAAAAATAAAATAATCAGCGACTTCAAAAACCATGAAAATGACACCTACGTTGGAAAAACCGAAATTTTTTCTCGACGCCATGTTGGATTTGCATTCGACCTCATTTTCGTAACCAGCAACCCCCAAAACCATGAAAACGACACCCATGACAGAAAAACCGAAATTTTTTTTGGGTGCCATCCTGGATTTTTAGTTTCACCTCATTTTCGTAATCAGCAACCCTAAAAATCATGAAAAGTACACCCATGACGGAAAATAAAAAAAAAATCCTCAGCGCCATCTTGGATTTTCATTTTGACCTCATTTTCGTAACCAGCAACCCCAAAAACCATGAAAACGACACCCATGACGAAAAATCAAAAATTGTCCTCGGCGCCATCTTGGATTTTCATTTTGACCTCATTTTCGTAACCAGGAACCCCAAAAACCATGAAAACGACACCCATAACGGAAAAACAATAATTGTTCTCGGCGCACTCTTGGATTTTCATTTTGACCTCATTTTCGTAACCAGCAACCCCAAAAACCATGAAAACGACGCCCATGACGGAAAATCAAGAATTTTCCTCGGCGCCATCTTGGATTTTCATTTTGACCTCAGTTTCGTAACCAGCAACCCTAAAAACCATGAAAACGACACCCATGACGAAAAAACCGATTTTTTTTTCTGGCGATCTTGGATTTTCATTTTGACCTCAGTTTCGTAACCAGCAACCCCAAAAACCATGAAAACGACACCCATGACGGAAAATCAAAAATTTTCCTCGGCGCCATCTTGGATTTTCATTTTGACCTCATTTTCGTAACCAGGAACCCCAAAAACCATGAAAACGACACCCATGACGGAAAAACAATAATTTTTCTAGGCGCACTCTTGGATTTTCATTTTGACCTCATTTTCGTAACCAGCAACCCTAAAAACCATGAAAACGACACCCATGACGGAAAATCAAAAAATTTTCTCGGCGCCATCTTGGATTTTCATTTTGACCTCATTTTCGTAACCAGCAACCCCAAAAACCATGAAAACGACACCCATGAAGAAAAATATCGCTCGCTCACTCGACCCCGCCATACCCTTCTTGTATACCTCCTACTACACACACACACACACAACAACATACGGCATTTTCTTACGTGACGATTTCTACCAAATCGCACTTCCAAAATAGAAAATTATCTTTATTTCAAAATCAAATTGTAGGTACCATATAGGTTACCATGAAATAATAATATGAAGTAGTGAAATCCCCTAAATGAAAGAATTTTCGGAATCGGATCAGTAGTTCCGCAGATACAACATATTAAGTACAAACAAAGAAACTTAACTTTAAATAATATGAAGACGAAATAAATCTTACCAACGCAACGTCAAAAAAAACTCTTATCTTAATACAATCAAAAAGTTTAATCATTTGAATATAAATACTGGATCGAAATGTGGTAGTCTGCGTATATCTCGGAAATATATTCACGTAATAACTCGGGAGCGCTTGCGAAGCAAAGTGATACGTGCTCACGCTGGGAGAGCCCTTTCGTTACTGACGGGAGCGGGTTTGCGCGGTCGATAATATAGCTCTCTTTGCCATTAATTTACGAAATGAAGTTATTGTTTATTTATAAATTAAAATTCAGATTCAATTAAAAAGCTACCTTGAGATTAATAATTATTTTTTTAATTTTCTTTAAAGTGTTTCTAAGGTATAGAAAAAAATACTTATTTGTCCCAACGTTTTCCACAAATTACGTTTTTTCAACATTTTTTTTCTGCTATATTTCGTATTGAAATCAATAATGTTTCTTGCTATGTTACGAGTAGACCATATAATGATGTTATTCATATTTTTTAATGTTCAGAATATTTTGTAGTTCTTTGTTCAGCGAACCACAAACATCACTCGCTCGTTACTTTTGCGGAAAAGGGGTTTTGAATATGGGTGATTGCCATTAATATATACATTATTTAAAAAAATTGTTCAAGCAGTCGACAAGATGAAGAACCTGTCTCTTATAATAAAAATAAATAAGGTTCAAATTCTTCTTGCCTTTCCCACAAGTAGTGATCAAAAATGTTCAAAATGTCTTAATTTTGGACGGACGGACGGACGGACAGACATGGCGAAACTATAAGGGTTCCTTATAAGTTGACTACGGAACCCTAAAAACGATTCATAATGTATTGTCGGGGTACCTACGCAGATAAATTAAGGAAAGAGCAATGACCTTTAATTCTTACTTATCTGGCGGAGACTATAGTACACCCACGTTATGTTTAACAGCCATATATTAAGGGGCGAGCCTATTGCCATCAACCGGGCACAGATCCAAACTCCGTGGTTGTTTCTGGGAAATTCCTGATGAAAAAACTCAATAACACTTTGCCCGACCTGGGAATCGCACCCACGACCTCATGCTCAGCAGTCCACCACTAAGGCAGTTAAAATTTAATTAATTTAGCAAATTCACTTGGCCCCTTCCAACTCGTGTTTGGGGCTAGTTTGGTTTGGTTTCAGCCCTGAATCAAGCACTAAAAAAAAAAAAATCTTGTCTATTCTCAACACAAATGAAGCGCGGCTTGTCTACAGTGAAGCAGAATGTTTTTACTTCCCCCTTCCTCGGTTTAACTTTTTCTAACGAAAGCCAAATGCAAATGGTTGTCAATAAGTGTGGCTTTAAGCCATGGTCTCACTACAGTGCCAACAATATACTGGTTATTTTGGTGCAGTATGGCTAATAATGTTCTGTTAATGCTACACCAATTAAATATCAATTTATCAATACATACTTAGTTCGTCTCTGTAGTCGAATGTATCATCATCATTTCAGCCGAAAGACGTCCACTGCTGGACATAGGCCTCCCCCAAGTGTCGCCACATTGACCGGTCCCGTGCGACTCGCATCCAGCGGATTCCCGCAACCTTCACCAGGTCATCGGTCCACCTAGTGAGAGGTCTCCGGTTCGCCGTGGAATGTATGTTACAGATAAATATGGTAAATACATACCATAGCATCACACCTGTATATAGGTATAATAGTTGTGTGTTAATAGTAAACAGTTATGGTTAAGTCCCATGTAATAGGGGGCGAGCCTTTTGCCATCAACCGGGCACAAATCCAGACTACGTCGCTGCTACTAAAACTATAAATTCCTGACGAAAAAACCTATAATAACACTTTGTCAGACCCAGGAATCGAACCCAAGATCTCATCTCTCTAAACCAACGAAGAAGTCAACGTATTTAGGTAAATAGACAAATACAAAGCTTCCTCAAATAGAATACACGGTGATAACCTTCACTCTGACTTCTGAGCCCTGACGGACTGACGTTACGTAACGCTTGTAGGACAGTAGTGTGGAGGCACCTTTAAATAAATCCGACCACAAGATAATAAAATGTGGAAAAACCCAATAACACCTTGCCAGACCCAGGAATTGAACCCAGGACCTCATCTCTCTAAACCAACGAAGAAGTCAACGTATTTAGGTAAATAGACAAATACAAAGCTTCCTCAAATGTAATACACGGTGATAACCTTCACTCGGACTTCTGAGCCTTGACGGACTGACGTTACGTAACGCTTGTACGACAGTAGTGTGGAGGCACCTTTAAATAAATCCGACCACAAGATAATAAAATGTAAATTACTGCGCCGTAACCTTTTTTACCGAAAAATCCTTGTTACGTCGTGAACTTAACATAGATCGTTAGGAGTTTTCAATCTGCTATTTAAATGCTCTCGCTTCTTTTATTACGGGGAACAAAAATTTACTCTTCGCGCCACCCCGACGTCCCTCCGCTTCTTAATTGTCTCATAAAACAAAGGGAATGAACCGTTTTGCGTCCCCAGTACTCCCATTTTGCAAGAGAGTTTCGTAACCAGTTCAGTCTCCGAATAATGTTTCAAGATTTTTTTTTATTTGAATAGACCGAAGAATATCGTTGAGTTTTACTATCGCAGTCACTAAGAAAAGTACAAGTTGCTTCGAATTGTTTTGCTTTGTCATATTAGAATTGCTGACTGTAACTACAGTTTTATGTGAATTCTTGTTATTATATTCAGAGTTTCAGACGCTTGTGTGTGCTTTATTATAAGTAAAGATTTTTCTTACTGTTTTACTTAATTAAGTGTGGGTGCGAAGCGGGTTTACGAAACGAGAGTTTATGCTATGTCCATAGAAGAGGTTCTGATGTCGAGGCTCTTTATTCGCTTTCATTCCGTCAGCTTAATCCCTGACATAAATTATTTCAGCTTCCCTTTGGACTCTAGAAAATATAGAGTTTAGTAGGAATTCGAGGTTACGAACTACTTAAGAATTCTTTCAGTATTTTTTTTTTAAATCTCCGATATTCCGAGTCGCATTCACAGCGGCACTAAGCCGTCATAAACATTTTTCTGGAATAGAATCCACTTCGAGTAAGACTTTTATACCATTTCAACTCAGTTATTCAGTTGACTTTTAACGTGTCTTGTGCCTTTTTTTGTGATGATTAATGCTGACAGAATCTTTTTAATCAAGTCGCTTTAGTAAAAAGCTGTACTTTAATGTTTGAATTGACACAGTTAATACTGAAATTGAAATACTATTCGTAGTTGTTGGCGACTTCGTTGGTTTGGTTTCGATGTGTATGAGTTAGAAAAAAATCAAAATTAATAAATACCTTAAGTGCTATTCCAGACTATAATCTACCTCTGTGCTAAATTTCATGCAGATCCGTTCAGCCGTTTTGACGGCATTGAGTAACAAATAAACATCCAAACTTTCGCATTTATTAGTAGTACAGATTTAAATTATCTGTATTACTTACTATTTAAGAACGAATCTAAATATTCCTGCAACAATTATTCCCCGGAAATAAATTAATACCACATAGGTAGAGGAGGTAATAAACTAGTAATACCTACTACGTATGCTCTCAGTAAGTTAGTACGTTGAGCTCCGAAGCTCTCTACACGAGTAGCCATCAAGCTAGTGTTGTTCAAGTGGGTCTGTGTATTATAGTTACAGCTAAGTGCCACGCCGTATCATTGAATGGGAAATTCTCCCTGAATTTCGGGAGTAGTAAATCGTTGACGAGTGGGATGGTTGGTAGTTAGGAACTATTTTTTTATTGGGCTAGCTTAATTTTTATTCAAATTGTATGCCTAACTCTGGCCAGAATCTTCGTGTAATTATAGTCATAATTACAATTTATGATGCGAATATACCACGATTTTTTAAAATAAAATCTTCTTAATAAATGGATCGATCTCAATAAGAAAGCCGCACACTGATTCACATGTAAACATAGAATCTGTCAAACAAAGAATCTGCCGATTGTAGAATCTGTCAAATGTAGAATCTGTCAAATGTAGAATATAATGTCAAATGTAGAATATAATGTCAAAAGTAGAATCTGTCAAATGTAGACTAAACGCATGACGGTATATTCTTGTAAATACGAATAGATCAACCCTCTTCCGCTCATGATTTTGACTAACAGGATAATATTGAAACAACAGTGCACTACACAAACAAACTGCTACTCACATTAAACTTACCGAATTCAGACTCTTATTAGGGTGCTCGAAATAGCTCGACTGGTAACTTAACCTGGCTTTCGTAGCTTGGTGTGGGTGCGTCGCCTGTCGGACAGATTGACATTATCCTGGCTCGAGCCCTGGCATTTTGCTCGAAATGTCGCACTGTAAACATGCAAACTAGTATTTAGTATACGGTACTTTGTTACATAAACAAAACTGGCTTTACTGTACCTTGGTTCATTATTTTTTTCATCATGTATAATAATAATAAAATCTCTTACGCAAAGCTTAAACACTTTAGACATTTCGCCCCACACACTTCATCTGCTCCAAAAAGCCACAATTCTAAACACCTGTCGCATCACTCGGAAATTCTTAACTTCTTCTACAATATCATCAACATTCTCCATTTAAACTTCCCCCTACAGACTTGGCTCCGGCCCGTGGGTAGGGTTTTTGTACTCTCTTACGAGAGAAGAAAATGAAAGAACAAGAAATAATAATAATAATAATAACTTACTCCATAGCCTCAAATTACTAAGTCTTAAAGAAACACTTTATGTCACCTTACAAAAAGCTGCAATTTTAAATACATGTCGATTGTCAGAAAGTTCATGCAAATAGAAGAAAACGAAATAGGGCCTCATCACAACACACCCTCAACATAACACACCACGCGCTGCATTTACTTTGGTTTAGGCCCGTAAATGTAGTTGGAAGTACCAGTAAGCTGAGAAGCAAAAGCACATTCCAAAAATAATAATAATAAATTTTATTTTCTTCATTATGTATATGATACTCGTATTAGTTTTGTAGTTATATTGTTATACTGTCACGGAGTCTGGATTTGCCCTCGGTTGATGGCAATAGGCTCGGCCCCTATTACATGGGCCTTAAACGTAACTGGCGAAATGTAGGTGTACTATTAGGTACACCTCTGCCTAACCCTTCGGGGATTACAGGCGTGATGTTATGTCATGTGTGTGGTATATATACTAGCTACTAGCTGACGTCCCGCGGTTTCGGTTAGTTCCCGTTCCCGTGGGAGTACGGGGATAAAATATAGCCTATGTCACTCAGGGTGAATGTAGCTTTCGAATGGTGAAAGAATTTTTGAAATCGGTTCAATACTTCCGGAGATTACCCCCTACATACAAACTAACAAACATACAAAATTACAAACAAATGTTACCTCTTTATAATATTAGTATAGATTAACTCGGCAGTGAAAGAGTAGCTCGTGGCTAAATAATAACAGCAGCTCGGGTCGATCTTCAGGTTAAGCCGTGTTTGCCTAGGTTGGCCTGTGGATGGGTGACCACCCATTACATACCGGGTTTCCTCCGTGCCTCGGAAAGCTTGTTAAGCCGTTGGTCCCGGCTGTCATTTGTAGATCATTGACAGTCGTTACAGGTAGTCAGTGACCCAAACGTCTGACAAGTCTTACCAAGGGGTATCATATTACCCAGGACTAACTGGGTTATGGAGGTCAGATAGGCAGTCGCTCCATGTAAAATACTGGTATTTAGCTGCATCCGGTTAGACTGGAAGCCGACCCCAACATAGTTGGGAAAAGGCTAGGCAGATGATGAACTCGGCAATGAAATCAGAAATTATGTCTGATTTTCACGCAGTTGAATTTCTATATACTGTATTAGTTACAGGTTCGATTTTTCCACAGAAATAGCACAAATAGATTTCCGTTAAAATGATAAAGGGAAGCAGATTTTAGAATTAATGTCATTCAACGTGTTTCTAAAAATAACTGAACCGCTATTTTATTATTCATGTTTCCATTAGTAAAGGCTTTGATTTCCTTCACACCTGGTGACAGATCCGCTTCAAAGGACTCGATAATTATATCGAGAAAATTATCGCAATAATAGATGTTTGAAAGGACAGTATCTACTTAAACAGAGATGTAGTAAATTAACACAATGAAGGTTAAAGGATCCCTTAATTTCTGTTCCCAAGTTGTCTTCAAAGGGCTGTTAAAAAAAAACTTTCAAATCTATTAAATAAGAACGGGTATTGCTAAGTCATGTTTGAATTTAAACGAAGCCGTACTTTATTACTTAAATACACTGAATCTTTCTACTTAACTTGATAAAAAAGGCACATTTTATAAGCGAATTGTGGCGTTTGCTGGAAATGAAAATACCACATTTTCTTTTTCAACGGAAAGGTCCTATATTTGTTTTTACTTTGAGACATTTTCTTTTGCACTTGTCCTTTTGGTCTGACCGTCTTTAAGTGTGGTGGAGAGCTTTTATGTACCTAATTTTCTTTTAATAAAACATTCTTTAGCACACCTCTGACTCTTACGGTTTCACAAACCTGTTATACGTGATAAGTCGTTCTTTATATGAATATAGGTATGTGGATCAACGCCTTCACAAAAAAATAAAAGATCATTTTTCGAATCGAAAATCAGAAATTCGAATTTGCAATTCCGCGAAAAAAAATGTTCTAAAGCTTTTTTAAGGAAGCGCTCATTTGAATATTCTTGATTCAAAAGTTAGGCAGACGTGTTAACGAATCACCGAGTCACAGGTTGCGTTTAAAAATGGCGCCGAATATTTTTGTCGCTCGATTGAAAATTCGTTTCAATCTAACGAACGCCACCGCAGTCAACAAGAAATTTAATTTGACGTGGAAATGCGAACGGTTATTTTTATTAAAATGGAAGCATTTTGTGTTATTACTGTCTTATTGACTTTAGGAATTAATCGATTGTGTAATATTTTCATTTCCTATTCAACACACAGCTGTATCCGCATTGAAAACAACATTTGGGCACTGAATCACCGACGGCGCTGATATGAATGTGAGCTTAAATGTTTTTCTACAAAAAACAACAACTCGCCTATAATCCCCGACCCACATATTGTCAGTTATGTTTAAGTCCCATGTAACACAAGGGGCCTGTTACCACCAACCGGGCTGTTACGAACCGACCTTTTGGCATCACCTTTTCGGAACATTTTAAATCGCTGTCAAATAATATTAGAATTTTGAATACAATTTAAAATGTTCCGAAAAGGTGATGCCTAAAGGTCGGTTCGTAACATACTCCACAATTTTTATCAAAGTCCAGCCTAGAGCTCCTGGGGCACTAACTTCTTAAGCGGTCTCTTGAGAGGGCCAGCACCTGTTAGTATGTCCGGCACTCTTACCGACCTTTTGGCATCACCTTTTCGGAACATTTTAAATTGTATTCAAAATTCTGATATTACTTGACAGCGATTTAAAATGTTCCGAAAAGGTGATGCCAAAAGTTCGGTTCGTAACACGGGCAAAAACCCAGACTTCGTGACAGAGAAATGACTGATGGAAAACCCAATAACACTGTAATAGCAGTCGCGCTTGCGATCACTATTTCGACGAAGCAGCCTAAAAAAAAAAAATATTAAGACCGAACATTTTATACACCCACCAAACTGCGTAACAGCTTGTCGGCGGGATCTGCGCTCGTCTTAATACATACACACAACAATACAACAACAACCACAACCACAACACACAACAATTTTACAATATTGATGCTAGCTGCTATACTGTTTTCAGAGTCGCCTGATTCGAAATCTGGGTATTTATGGACCTACGAAAACGCTTACGTCATCATCTGCCTAGCCTTTTCCCAACTATATTAAGGTCGGCTTCCAGTCTAAACGAATGCAGCTGAATACCAGTATTTTACATGGAACGACTACCTATCTAACCTCCACAACCTAGTTACTATTGGGTAATACGATAGAAAACGCCTACTTACTAAGTTTGCAAGACCTACATCCATTCTAAACTACCCTGAACTGCAGACATTCATCCTGTATCTGCAACTAAACAAATGTTTCCACAATGTCTGTTGTGTTCAGAGTCGTCTGCGGCAACACTAATTTGTGTTACAAAGTCGTGTTTTTGAATGGTTAAAACGTTGTTTTATGTAGTGACATAGTTGATACATGTGTGCAAGTTGACTCAAACCAAAATTAGGGTAAAAACATGGTCTGTTATGCGGTAATAAGTTCGTAGATCAAATTCAATTGCACATTAAAATTATAACTATGAAAGCATAAGCTTTATGTACCATAAAAACCTGTAATTTTGGACTGATATCAGATAGGTATTCAATTAGATAAGGTCACATGGAGCACGAATACCTGGTAGCCCTCAATACTTACCATAGGTAAACAAGAAAACAGCTTAGTTACACGTGCCACCGTTACGTGTGCAGAAACCGATACACTGCCATTTGACAAGTGCTGATAGGTAGGAGGGGGGGAGTGGAGGGGTGA
Source organism: Xestia xanthographa (assembly GCA_905147715.2). NCBI lineage: Eukaryota > Metazoa > Arthropoda > Insecta > Lepidoptera > Noctuidae > Xestia > Xestia xanthographa. The sequence goes on along the minus strand of LR990642.1, from coordinate 20,690,182 downwards.
GGGTCACTAGGTTACCACGATAAACATCATTTACGATGTTGAAATTGCCTCAGATATCTGCTTTCTCGGCGAAATGCTATAAGGTCAATATCGTACCCAAGATATTCGCTTCGAGCGGTTTTATGGCAATGAACCCCGATATTGCATCCAGGGAATATTAGTGCCTACTAGCCTTGATCCGGCAACTGCCATCTTTTACCATCTTTTTCCAATATCCGTTAATATTGGGTGGCTGGTAACAACTTTTAGTTTGTTGGAATCACTTTCCTCGATGTTTTCTTGCGCGTTACGAAGTTGCCCAAGTATTTTGGGTGGGCAATATTTAGAATATTTCGTACATTAGTTTGTGACATCGTTTCGGGTAATGGCTGGGACGTTTACGTATTTTTTGATAATAGTTATTAAATTTCTTTGCGATTTAGGTAGAAGGAAAGTGGGACAGTTGGTTATATTCTACAATAAATGCTGGTTTAGTATTGATAAATAGTACAGTAGTATTGGGTTAATTTTGCAAAAAAACTCCTTTTGTTGTATAGTAGACTAGACGAAAATAAAATAACGTCTTGATCAGAATAACACACTGTCAAAAAGCAAAATCTGTCAATTCCATAGTGATTATTATTTATCGGTGATTCTATCAGTATTGTTGATATGAAATATTGTTTGTTACCAATACAATGTCTTTAATTAAACGTAACATTTTGAATTTAAGAACTAGTTTTCCGAATGTAAGTGTTCAGATTTTCAAGAGTTCAATGGACTTTATATTTCGCCGGAGAATTTGCCTAACACATACCTCGCCGTCCGGATATGGGACTGGCACCCATTAAAGACCACAGTCTTTGCCTCTTTCCTGCTTTCCCCTCCTTCTCCTTAGTATATCCGTGATCAACGTCATTCTGCGCCTGCCCGTCCTTCTGCGGTGGATCAGATCCGAGCGGGTCTGCCTCTTAGAACCGCCCCGCGGCTTCTTTCTGCGCAGAAGGACGCTTCTCTCTCCAAACTACTCTCCCTGTAATCTTCACGCGCTTAAGGCATCCTCGTCTAGGTCTTACCCGCGATTGCTACTTATGCTGGACGACCATAGGCAAGCGTGGCATAATCCTGGAAATCCACCCTGAAGGCTGTTATTATTTAGCCATGAGCTCCTCAACTGTTGATTATTGTTAGATTCCATTAAATAACGTCCATATAACACTCTCACTCTGCTTTGTTCTCCTGGTACTCATAGAAATGGTTCGTTGAGAAATTATTTCTTCACTTAATTTAGTGGAAGAAGCGCTCAACGCTTTTTTAAAATTATGCAAAGTATGATATTGAAATTAAAACAAATTTTCATAGAGACTGCTTTATTTTCCATTTGTTCAACAGGTCATCTGCTGGAGAAAACTTTTTACATCACCGCAATGCTTTTCGGATATGCTAGTGGTACACAGAGACACTCCCGAAAATAATCCAGACGTTCCTTTTCAGTTTACTGAAGCCAATATGAAGGTAAACCAATTTTTTACTGTTTAAACTTTAGCGGGCAAAGAAACGCAGCATAGTAAGTGTTAAGCGTACTGCAACACAACCCTGCGCTCCATAACTAAGGTTGCAGATGTTGGAGAAAAAACACCTAAGCTAAAGTGGGAGTGGGCTGGCCACGTAGCACGAATGCACCCGGAGAGGTAGGCTCAGATCGTCACTCACTGCACACCTGATGGAGGGAACCCTCGCCCAGGTAGACTGCGGCGAAGTGGCTGTGATGATTTGATATTGTCTGCGGGGCGAACATAATCCGAGATCACACGCGGTTGAGAGGTTTGGATGGGGAAAGGAGAGGCGTTTGCCCAGTAGTGGGAAACTTGATAGGCTAACCAAAAATCTGTAAAAATGAAGAATAACTGTGCTATTTAAATTGATTTAAAAAATACATTTCGAATTGAGAACCCCCTCCTTTTTTTTTGTCGGTTAATTAAGGAATTTAATTATGTAAAATAATTTTTAAATCGAGGAATGCTTTTTTGATTTCTAGACTGGTTTCGGTGAATATGGTAACCATATTCACCGAAACCAGTCTTGCAACAAAACCAACAACAGTTATCGACAAAATCTAAGACACCGACTTTCGGAAACATGTATGTATTAGGCTTTTGAAGTAAACGTAGGTCCATGCCATAAGTAGATATTTATGACGTTCGATTTGAAACATTCGAACCATACATTGTTACCGTTGTACGAGTACGTAAATAATATAATGAAACACATAGGTTTTATTATTGTATGCAACAATTGCTATTCATTATTCAGTTTGCGTTGCATTAGTGAATAATTATTTGCTAACACGTAATTATATTGTCACCTAAACTCTTGTTTGATCACAGTGTTGACAGATTTGTTCATACCATTCACAAAATATTTTACACTAAATTAGTAAATAGAAACATTTCAGGTTAATGCACTGTTTTAGACTTTCACGGTGTTTCACTACACTTACAGTACTTACGGAATAATATCCGTGATTTTCTTTTAATATCAGGAGCTTATAGATAAAGAAAATGACGGATATTATCCCGTAAGTACTTTAAGTGTATTTTAGGTTAAATCTTTTACATTTTGTGTAATTATTCTGCATGATAAAATATGTATAGCTGTTGTACCTTCCATGCTCGTTTGCTAATATCTACAAAACGCAACTAGACAATGTGTCATGGGCATTGTTACATCGAATAAGGGCCTAGCGTGTTTATTATGGACATTTCCCAATTGGCTATTCATTCGAAGGCCGAATTTTCATTGCCAGACGTAAAATTGAAACGACGAAGTACGCGGTACCTAAAAACATGATGATTAATTAACCGCTGAGATTGAAATGATCAATGCTTAATTAAATTATAATGAGCTGTCGACATGATGGTGTTACCATGAACATGACGTGTTATTTGACGTTAATGTTGAGTGGCAATTTATAAAATTGAGGCGCCATTTTGTAAAGATATGTGAGGGAGGGAATCTACCGATGAGTTTGTCGTTACAATTATTTTAATTATGTTTGGAGGGGACTCTCGTTTGCTGATCGTATCTGTTGATTATATTTATTGGATACTATAACATGATGTTATGTTTTTCCCTCCAAACATGTATGTCAAGTTTTCTGTACTAGTCTGCAACGATCCCCATTATTTATTTCATGCCTTGATTTTTTTTCGACACCTTTTCTCTGTTGCTGTCGCTTAAATTTTCGTCCTGCAATGCCAACTCAGAACCCACTATATTTTTATCTTGTCCAAATGAAGCGATGCCCTAAGCGACACCCGTATTCAAGTTATGTAGGATAGCGAAACGAGCCAAGTTCTAAGTTTTGATAGTCTATTAAATAGTGCCGAGTTCACCGAGTCAGGTCTTAGAAGTTCGGGGCACCAGCTGCTATGTTCTGTGTTTTCGTATTTAGTCTATATATGTACCTATTATCATGTAGGAACCTATTCTTTTGTCATTTAAAATGTTTAATGGACGTTATTTTAGTGTCCGATAGCCTATTTAGCTCCTATAGCAGTGTTATATTTTAAACGAACTAAACGATGTTGGAAAGAGACGGATCTATACAAGACGTCTTTCTCCGTCTCTTTCCCGCATTAAAGTAAACAACTTTAAGAGGTGCTGGTACAGGTCCTGGTAGGAACTGTAATGTAAGCGTGACCAATTAATAAAAGCGCTTGATTGAATACAAATTGACAAGTTGTCGAGACAAGGTGATATCTCACTTTTGTCGATATTGACGTTAGTCGATAGCTAGACTTTCAGCAATTGTTCGCAGATATTTACATAAGCACCATGGGCAATTATATAACACCCGTATCTATAATAAAGTCAAAATAATTACTTGAGATTAAGTTCTTGCCTATCTTAAACGAAGTAAGAACCGTCAAAGACAGCAAAGCAAAGAATTATAACTTTTGACGATTCTAACTTCAAACAATTACTAAAGTACAGAATAAAAATCGTATCTTAAATATTGACTTTTATTCAAGTAATGAATTTGACATGTTTATAGATACGGGTGAAAGAAATCTGGGCGTAATCCAACAGAAATGAAATATATTATATCAAATAGTAACTTCTAGTTAGGACTTCACTTCATTCTAAAACAAGTAGTAGGTACCTGAGTCGCCGGAGAACAAACATAGATCTACTTGACATAATTATGTTCCCTTTTCGTGTATTTTGCCAAAGTTTTTTTTTATCAAACAAAGTATCTTATTGTGACCTACCTACCCTTACATTTTAATTTGATTCCATCTTTTACTTTTCTTTTTTTTTTTTGCTTATTTTCATTAATAATTTAAATATGCGACCGTCCGTTATTTTCATTAATAATTTAAATATGCGACCGTCCGTTATTTTCATTAATAATTTAAATATGCGACCGTCCGTCCTTTCCTCTTTTTAGTTTTTTTTTTTTAATCCGTGGACTATAGTGTGGGTTATACGTTTAATGAACCTAATTAGCTCCGATTTATAAATTGTAAGGTGTAACTGTTTTTTGTCCCTAAATAAATAAAATAAAATAAAAAATCTTTTAGGGAATTTGTTCAATTATCCATTCTAAAATTGAAACTTTTTGACATATCACATCATAATGTAGTATCCATGCGGCAGGTTGATATTTAGAACTGTAAAGATTAAACTCTTTGAATAACAGATTCACTTATAACCTACTTTTTTTAAATTGATTTAATTATTTATTATAGTATTTGAGATAGGTTTAACAACGGGTCCCAAACTAGGCACAGCCTGTATCTTGGTGACCCAGACACAATACATTACACAAGGTTAATACTTTACAGTGTTCAGATAGCGCAAGAAATATGCTTTAGATAAACAAGTTTTAGAATAATTAAAATGGAAAAACAACAAAATTTATTGATAACATTGAGTTATTGATAACATAGATTTGCCATAATATCACAGAATACTTACAAGTTGTAATATTCCAATTAATAATACTTAATAGTAAACAAGGGGACTCCGTTACAGAGTCTTAGTCGTTTTTAGGACTTCGCCAGCCTAATTAGCGTGTACTTAACTTTAGCATAATGTTTCCAACATGATCGACTTCAAAAACAAATGACTGTTGTGGTCATACCTTCGAGAAAATACAGGAAATTGCAACATTTGCAGTTGGCCCTTTAGGCCCGGACTCCACCAAAGCGGAGACGAACGGAGATGTGCGAAGCGGAGAGGAGAGGAAGTGTTAAGAAGTTACTGTGTACATTTTATACATATATCCACCGCACACCGCTCACCACCGCACGCCGCTCACCTCTTTTGTCGTCTCCGCTGGCCTAAAAATTTACGAATTATCTCTCCCCTCTGCTCAACCGTTTCCACTAAAGCTAAGTGGAGATGAAAAGTGTATAACGAAATTCTATTCGTGGTGCACAACACATCTGCTCTCCTCTCGTCTCGTTTCCGCTTCGGTGGAGTTCGGCCCTAAATGTGGTCTCCGGCTATTTTAGTACTCATCGAAATAGTATTGGAGAACTCAATATGAGCTATGATTTGAGATATTTAATTCAATTCTGTTGATTTTATGGCATTAATTGACCGAGACCTTTCGTGATATCTACTTATTGATCTGGTTTTTCCTCTTTTTTTTTTCTCACACTATCGTCTATTTTATTTTTCATTTCTCCTTTCCTAGGTCTGCTGTCAGTTTTTTTTTTAAAAGCAAGCATTGGGTACTGCTTGTTTTAATTTTGTACTCAAATATTATTTGATTTTCCTGTGTTGTATAATGCGTGTACATAAATAATAATAGTTATTTATGCAACTGTTGTATAATGAGGGGTATTAAAACACGAATGTGGGTTTATCACACGAGGCGAAGCCGAGTGTGATAATAGTATCACATGAGTGTTTTAATACCTAATTATGTACAGTTGCATACAAGACTTTATCTACATCCATGATATGAATCCTCCATAAAAGGTTCTGAAACCATAGGGTGTTGCAGTGTTCTAAGAAGTCTATGTAAATTCATGGAAAGTTTAATTGCTTGTATTTAATACAAACAAACCGTGTATAAGAAGTAATATCATTATTTACATTTTGGATTGTTCAATTATCAAAATTCACAAAGCTTGTATCACTCATTTTTGTAAACAACAAAGTACGAGTACATAATGCAATAATAATATCCAAATGTCGAACAAAAATGGCGGGATACGACGTGAATTCGAATTAACCTATAAGTTTTTTTTTTAAATTATGGCGCTGTGGTAGTGAATCGCACGTGCTAGACGTTCGATTCACTACCACATTCGATGTTCTTTTTTTAAAACGAGTTGCATAATGAAATTCAGTACAACATTATAACACCCGTTTGGGTGTTATAATGGTTATAATGACACTGGCTGTTTTAATGTTGGCCATAAGCTAACTGTTTCAGATACCTTTATAGAGGATTTATAGCATGGGTGTAGATAAAATAAATATGACGATCTTCTGTATTGATATAATTACTGTTATGCTTATCTCGGACATTTTATTTATTTATTTGAAATGAAATTGACAAAGTTTTTTTTTTGTAGAGAATTAAGGCGATTATTCAGAATTATCCCGCAGGCTCGCAAAGGTCGACGCTGTCTCCGGTGTTGGACATTGTCCAGAGACAAATGGGCTGGATCCCTATATCAGCCATGCATAGGGTTGCTGAACTTCTAAGTACGCCGAGAATGAGAGTCTATGAGTGGGTCACCTTCTATACTATGTGTAAGAGGTAAGTATTTTAAAATAAGTTCTAAGTAGCAGTTCTTAATACAAAAACGTAAACTGAAAAAAAAAACAAACAGTTGTTTTTTACAAAGTTCTTCATCCAGGGTTTCTCCCTGGGTAAAATTAATGTAGTTGGATTTTTGTTTTTTCAATAGTAACGTGGATTCTGTTTTTTTTTTCCCGAACTGGCAGTAGGCTCCATTAGACGAGTCTTGAACTAATATCATAAAGGTTGCGATATGTGGGTGTCAACTCTGTCTACTTTTACAGGGATAGTGGGGATGTTACCATGACCTGTTAAAAAGCAGTATGGTTTTAATGTCACTTCAGGGTGGGAAAAAGATAGGCATTGTGCAGGACGTCTACTACAACTACTACAACAGCCCATAACGTCCACTGCTGGACATAAGCCTCTCCCATGATGGGAGGAATTTGCCGTAATCTCCACGCTTGGCAGGCGGATTGGAGATCGCAGTGATGACAGACTAACAGAAAACGCTGCTGCCCATTCTCTGGTCTACGGAGGAGCAAGGTGTTCTGCCTCAGACATTAGTCGCCTTATACGACACCCGTGAGTGTAATGGGTTGGTTGTGGATGGTTGCAGGACGTCTAGTTCCACCTGTTTCCCACACTCAAATTACATTTTAACTAACAATACTGCTTTATGACGTCATGGTACGCCATCAGGTGTAATGTAACAATGTTTTTAGGATTCCCAAGGGCAAATTCAACGTCAAGGTCTGTAAGACACTGCCGTGTATGCTAAGGGGGTCTGACGAAATTCTCCGTGCAGTTGAAGATGCATGTTGCTGCAAAGTCGGCGAAGTATCCGAAGACCAGATGTTTTCTGTAGACCTCGTGGAGTGCCAGGGCGCATGCGCGAACGCACCTGTCGTCGCTATCGATGATGATTACTATGTAAGTTGGGTTCAGTAGGCGTTGATTGTTACTGCCTTACCCCAGGGAAAAAGGTGTGAGTTTGTGTATGACTGTATGTATGTAATGTGTGTGTGTCAAACATGACAATGTTAGACTACCATTTTAACGTTGTATGCATCTGTACTGTATGCAAGTAGCATAGGAAAGGTCGATATGACGGCTCTTGGCGAATACATAGGCCAACCAATAGCAGATGTACGCTGTACGCGCTTTACGTACCGTTAAAATCTACATTTGTACCGTACATTGATCAGCAAAAGGCCAGGCCATACCAAGTAATAACCCCTTCTAGTTCTTGTGGTTTTATTATAATGTCTACAGAAAAACAGAAAAAAGAAGAAAGAGAAATGTCGAATTTCGAATAATATTGGTACAGGGTTCGACTGCCGTAAATCAGTATTAAAGGGTGCGGAAGAATTTATTTTTATTGAGCATTCAACATGGAGTTAATCAACTTTTTATACTTTTAGGAGGACTTGACTTGTTCTGACGTATACAACATTATCCAAAATTTGAGATGTGGATGCATACCACCATGTGGCCCGCAGTAAGTGATCAATATAGTCGTACAATACCTATACTATTAGTTGCCTGTCGCCAATTAATTTAAATTCCCTTCCATTAAGGACGAGGTTTTTTAACATGAACCGGACATAAATTAAAATTCGGGGCTGTTACTGAGAAAATCCCGATGTAAATACCCAATAATATTTTCCGACCTGGAAATCGAAACCATGCCCTCATGCTCAGCAGAAGCGCTTGCGGCCACAAGGTTTATGGCGAATGGTCAGCACGCTTGCCGCTACCATATGAATCGACTCGCGGGCGCCTCAGAGTCGGCGCGCGGACCGCCTGCTTACGACTCCGAGTTGCCCGCGGTTGCCCGCAAAACAATGTCGTAAACAAATGCAGCAAGCTCATAGTCCGGGAGATAGCGTTGCAAACAAAAAAGTCATGAAACTTTTTTCATAAATAGTTTACATCATACTGAGCTTAAAAAAACTCAGCTGGCAGCATGGTGGAGGGGGGATTATGCGTCAGCCGCTTGCATAAACTTGTAAAAGAAACACGTAAAATAAAGTTACAGTACGCCGGATGAAAAACAAACAACAACAACAACAGCCCATAACGTCACTGCTGGACATAAGCCTCTCCCATGATGGGAGGAATTTGCCGCAATCTCCACGCTTGGCAGGCGGATTGGAGATTGCAGTGATGAAAGTCTAACAGAAAACGCTGCTGCCCATTCTCTGGTCTACGGAGGCGCAAGGTGTTCTGCCTCAGACATTAGTCGCCTTATAGGACACCCGGATAAAAAACAAAGTGATTGTTTAAATTATCAAAAGTACGAAAACAACAATCAGCTGCGTGGGTAGCGGTGGAAAGACCGTCAGCTGACGCAGTAAAAGTTAAAAATCTTTGAGCATTGATACTACGCTGTCTGCTTTTAAACTGTTACTGAAAGGGTGTTAGTGGGGTAGGTGAATTAATCCACGAATCCACTTAACATAAAAATATGATTACAAGACATACTAGGGGGTAGGTAGGTCTATGGTCCCAATTTTTTTTTCTTTTTTTTTCACCACTTCCGTAACTTCTCAATCCTCTACCCACCGTGGGTGCGTCAGCTGACGCTGGGTTCACTTATCAGTCATTCGAGATCGATGAACAAGATGGCAAACGATCAGCGTAAAAACACTACGTAAAATGCAACGCTAGCTCCCGGACTATCCCGGCCAGTGCGCGGACTGCGAGCTTGCACCTCGCGGACGGCGCGCAGCCCGCTGGTGGACGCCGCGCGGACCTCGGGTGGACGACGCGAGGCCCGCGGGTGGACGCCGCGCGGACCGCGGGTGGACCGCGCGCCGTAGCCTAAATTCGAGGCAACGCCGGGCAACAGCTGTGCTGGTGCAGTGCTGGTGCGGTGCTTGTGTAGTGTGCCATGACCTTTAGAAGTATGTTTTGCATTACTTGATGTGATTCCAGGAACGGAAGATATGCCGCTGAGCCAATATGCGGCATGACTAGTCTGTTAAGCGGCGTCCCAGGGCCGGGCTATGGACTTCAGTCATGTTTCATTCCTAAAAATAAATGAGTCTGGTATTAAAAATAATGATGTACTGAAACATTTTGAAGTCCCTTTGACGATATTTCGAATATTTTAATTGTTACCTCAACGAGAAATTGTATTTCCTTAAAATAGTTAATAAACTTCTTGACTGTTACAAAATTTTGTAGCAGTGTTTTCTTTTATAATTATTTAAATGCATTTCTTATTAACAGCTTTCTTTGAACAACAATAGCACTGATATCAGCTTATTAAGAACAAGCTTCTGCTCTCGTCTTCGCCCGCGTGGCCTTAATTAAACAAATGACATTTTTTTTCAAAAACAAACATTAGCGCTCTCTTGTTGAATATACGAACTTAAAATATCCCAAACAGAGCACTAAGGACGAAGTTCTCCGTAAAACTAAAATAATCTCTCGGGATGAGAGTAACTGTATGGTTTTAACAGAACTCAAAGCGTGTGTGAAAAGATCTAATTATTGGGACTACATGAGCAAAACGCGAGTTTTTTTTTGCTTGCTGATTCACTGCAATAAACAAAACCAGAAAAATATATGATATTCTTCAGGATATATGCTAGTAAAAAAGTGTTTTGAAAACATAATACAACTAATTTTACTGGATTTAAAAAATTTAGTCCAATCAATAAATTGTATCTATATGTTTTTTTGTAAATCGAAAAACACTCATTTCGCAATATTCGGCCCGCAGTGACTGACGTAACAATCACTTTGTAGTGAAAGCTGATTAGAACTTTATTCTAACAGTATTTCAAACAAAGTTTGAACCACCACAAATAGAGTTGCTAATTTAGCTCCTGTAGTCGCCTTTTAAGAGACAACCAGAAGTGGATAGTAAATATGTTTTATGTCTACTAGAAGATACTTGATTATTCGGGCTTCTGACCTTCTGAGCCACATAATATTCTTAAATAGGGTCGCAGGCTAAAAACAATATCAATAAAATATCGTTTATGGCGTTAAAAATTTCAATTTTAAATGTTTTGTGCTCATTTTAATATCCTGTCGCAAAAACGACAGTATAAAATTCCAATTTTCCAGTGAAGGCACTCGAGACGTGGAGACGACGAACGAATGTATAATTAGTTTAGAAAGTCACCGAAATTACCGTCGAACAAACGCTATGACAAACATTAGGGGTGTATTACTTTTGAGGCCATTAAAACGGGGGTCATCAATTGTGAAAGTCGTAAAGCGACAAACATTATAGCTTTATTAAACTTTGTAATTGTTACTGTGATTGTAATCGATGTTATAATTACAAGTTGTTAGGGGAGACTTAGATCAAGTGAGGTCAAGAGCTGTAAATCTTGGGCGTTCGTGATCCGATCGCCTCCCTCGGGATTGGCCTGTTCCGTAATTAAGTAGTTGCCTGCAATCACAGCCAATATAATCCGCGTCGCGAACTTTAATTACAGGTGAGAACTATCTGTTGCAAGAACAATAGGAACTGTTCCGAGTGTGCCGCCTTTGTTTTACAATTGCTTAGCAAGAAGAGGTAAATAATTATAAGTTTGTTTTAACAGCTGGCTTGTTCTACGTGTGTACCAAGTTTGTAACAAGATAGTGCTAATCCGGTTAATTGTTGTCTGCAGTTTGTATAATTGAGAAAATTTTCGCTCCAGTTTTGTAAAAGATTTTTCTTGTTTTAAAAAGTACCTAAAGCCTAACACGTGTGTTGTTTTAATCGTATAGTTGTTTGCTCTCTCGAAACTAGAAGCCACGATGAATTTTAGATTATTTTTATGTAATACTATAGCTGTTGCTCACGAACACGCGTGAAATTAATATAAGCAAACATACTGCATTGGATTTTTTAAATAATTCCAAGGGTTTTTTTTGCGCGGAATCCTAATTATTTTTAAAAAATAAAAGTAGCCTAGGTTGTTCCTTAGAACATCGCCAGTAAAAGTCCTCTCAAAATCGGTCCAGTTTTGCCAGTAAAAGTCCTGTCGAAATTGGTTCAGTTTTGCCAGTAAAAGTCCTGTCGAAATTGGTTCAGTTTTGCCAGTAAAAGTTCTGTCGAAATTGGTTCAGTTTTGCCAGTAAAAGTCCTGTCGAAATTGGTTCAGTTTTGCCAGTAAAAGTCCTGTCGAAATTGGTTCAGTTTTGCCAGTAAAAGTCCTGTCGAAATCGGTCCAGTTTTGCCAGTAAAAGTCCTGTCGAAATTGGTTCAGAATTGCCAGTAAAAGTCCTGTCGAAATTGGTTCAGTTTTGCCAGTAAAAGTCCTGTCGAAATTGGTTCAGTTTTGCCAGTAAAAGTTCTGTCGAAATTGGTTCAGTTTTGCCAGTAAAAGTCCTGTCGAAATTGGTTCAGTTTTGCCAGTAAAAGTCCTGTCGAAATTGGTTCAGTTTTGCCAGTAAAAGTCCTGTCGAAATCGGTCCAGTTTTGCCAGTAAAAGTCCTGTCGAAATTGGTTCAGAATTGCCAGTAAAAGTCCTGTCGAAATCGGTCCAGTTTTGCCAGTAAAAGTCCTGTCGAAATTGGTTCAGAATTGCCAGTAAAAGTCCTGTCGAAATTGGTTCAGTTTTGCCAGTAAAAGTCCTGTCGAAATTAGTTCAGTTTTGCCAGTAAAAGCCTGTCGAAATAGGTCTAGCCGTTTTGGATATTAGCCGGAACAAGTGGACATACAGACAAATATTTAAAAATATGTTTTTTGTTATAAGTAGGTACCGTACTTCGTTACGTCTTTAATATTTATTGAGTAAAAAGCTGTTATTTTGAAGTAACAAACAGACACTTCAATTTTATTTAAATATTTGGGTAGATGTATATTTTATGATAGATATAGATAGATATATATTAGAGATCAAATCTCTTGTGGATAAAACGACTGATTTTCATTATTCGTGATCAAATAATTTTATATATATTAAAAAAAAAATCATGGGATATACTGTAGGTATTATTCCCCTCTCGGTCTCAAGCCTTAATTTTAATAGTCTTATCGTGAGTGTGTGTGTTTTTAAACAAAGTCATATTTACTCAATTTGAAATCCTATGGAGCGCTGTTACAGACGGGACTCGTTATTCGCCATAATTGGATTCTTTTACACGTTAAATGGGTTTCAGAATACATACTTCAGCCCATTTGTTCATGCGCGTGGATGAGGTTGATGATGCAAAAGGGTAAATTATGTTTAATTTTTTTCGTCATAAAATTACCATTGTAATTAACTTCATTCTCTTTCAAGTTCGTGTTTTTATTCTTTATACATTTATTGTTGAAGACTTTTTTACTGTAAACAATAAAAGTAACGTACCATACAACTAAATTTTGAAAATTTTCTATCTTTACTTCACATGAAAAGAATGGAAGACAAACAATAAACATGTTCCTTTCTAAGTAATCAGATAAAACAACGGCGAACACAGAAGTACACAAGCTTCCGAGTATCAACTGACGTGTTTATCAAATTGAATCGTGTCGGCGGCGAAATGAGACAATTTTATCATTTTATCTTTTGCGAAACACGGACAGCGGGCTCACGGCGGCGAAATAAAATGACCAAATATTTGAAAAGAGCTGCAACGAGATAATGCTGTAGTTAATGGTGGTGCCGGACGTCGGCGTCGTGGCCGAGTTGTTATTGCCTTAGGAAACTGTCCCACACACCGCCACGTAATAACGGACAAATTCATATTTGGATGCCTTAAAGAAAATTAAGAGAGGTCGGCTTGAGCTCCTACCTGTTTATACTACCCTGGTACCTAATGAGGAAGGCTGGTCAAAGCTTATTGTAGATTGCGCGTCTATAGCTAAGATCCAATCTGACCAATGAGGTCAAACTTTTTTAAAATATAAAATGACATTGACAGTTCCACAGTTCCACAGTTGCCATCCATGCCTAAATTTTCAATGCACACTACAATTCAGCTCCTATTTTTTATTTAGTCTATACTGTCCCACTGCTGGGCAAAGGCCTCCCCCAATTCCTTCCATGTGCTCTTATCCCGTGCCTTTTATATTTGCCCAGCTCCTAAAACGAAATATGAAATAGCTATTAACGATCCTATTGATAACACATTAAAATTTGACCTTTTGCAAAACAATTTTAAAGCAATTTGTCGAAACCAAATTTGATAAATGATTATTATTTTCGCATTGGACACAAATTCAATTGATTTTAGGTACCGATTCCATGCACGTTTTAAGCAAAAGGATCGCTTTTATATTAACTACCAATACAAGTTACTAACATAAAAAAAAATTACAAGTTAAAAACAAGCTCTAAATAATGTTTAAAGATTTAAATATCCCCATAATCTTTACTGCGCTCTTTAAAAATTCATAAAAGACATTCAAACGGGCCTTAAGTACCATTCAGAGACAAATCGCCTGAAAACATAGCTTGAGCCACAGTTGTTGGAACCAGGAAATGTTTTTGGGATTTTTATGAAAATAAAGGGATGGAAGTTGGTCCAGAAAATATGATAGGTACCTATTGACCTAATAAGGGGATAGTTTTCCGTGTCTGGAAATTTGTGAATTGTAGGTATCAAAAAACGCTTGAAACAGGGTTTTGAAGCGTGTTTAAAAACATCATTGTAATCCTTTGCGAGTTCTCTTATTACGCCGCGATGTAACGTAAGCCTATTTTGATGCCCGCGGCAAAACAGCTGCAACCGTAAAATGTAATGTAAAACAAAACGCATTAATATTTCCGAGCTGTGATCCTGCTGCCCTGATGGAAAACTTATCCAGTTTCCAGTAGATGTATTAAAATGTTTGATATATCTGTTTTAGAACCGTTTTTAGAAAATATTAGGAATGTATTTATGTGAATAATCCTTAAAAGGGTCTGGCTCGACCACGATAATTTTAGCCAATAGAGTATGAAAACATAAAATAAGAGCATGGTGTTTAACTATGCTTCTTCTGAAACACTCAAATACAAGAAAAATTGTTATAGTCCTCTTTAAGTCTTCTCTAAGCTGCTCCTAGGTAAACTGGTTTAAAATAAACTGATCTAAGAGAGGTATCTAAGGAGAAAAGGGAGGCCTTTGCGCAGCAGTGGGACATGATGTGGGCTAGTTAAAAAAAGAGTAAACACATAAATTATGCAAGGATACGGCATTTATTATAAAATTCATAGAACTGCTAAGTACTAGGTATAGTCAAACTTTTCGTGATGATGCCTGTAAAACCGATTATTTCAGTACTTAGGTAGGCACATATTGAACCATGCCAGTGATTGAAATTACTACTCACAAAGAGTATCAGGTAAATCTGATCACTAATACCTAAGTTTAGAAAATTGAATTAGTGTCAGCAGTAATTACATAATGTATTACTACAAACATATTTCTATAGTTGCCGGCAGTTAAGATCGCTATCTCTTCGTACGAACCAAAACAAATGAACCATGTATCGTTTTTCATTAGAAAAATGTTGAAGATCACGATAGAGACATGAAAAGGCTTATTTTTTGGATTTCAAAGCTAAGAACTTTAATAAATGTTGGAGGGTCAATGACCGCTATTGCGATCTTAACTGGCACCAACTATACTTAAATCATCATCATCTTGCTACCCTTAAATATGCTTTTGAATGTTAAATAATTGCCTTCATTATTCAATGTATGGTGACCAGTTATTCTATGTAATCCAGGCTACATTTAAGGCCATAAACACATCCTGTACTTAATACTTCTTAAGTACAAATTCTCGCCCTAGTCATTTAATTGCTTTATGAATGAAAATAACACAGTATTTCAGACGGTGAAGTCACGCGAGTTTCTTACGTACCTCTGTACATTAATTCCGTTTTTAGGGTTCCATAGTCTTAACAAGGAACCCTTATAGTTTCGTAATGTCCGTCCGTCTGTCTGTATGTCCGTGGTTTTACTAAGAGACGGTTAGTACTAGAAATCTGTAATTTTGTAGGGGTGTGTATATTAATTACGCCGACAATATGGTAAAATAAAATTTTGAATAATATTTTTTTTAGGGTAGCTCCGCTACATGTGAAGAGGGGATGGATTTTTTTTCGTTGTCTACCCCATCGAGTGGGGTATCGTTGAATAGGTCTTTTAAAATTACTTAGGGTTTGCTAGTAATATTTTTAGATTTAATGCTCAATTTACGAAATATTAAACTTTACTGTGCAAATTTTTATTCCCGTAGGGCGCCCCCCCCCCCTCTAAAAGCTAAACTGATGGCTTGAAAAATCTAGAAAAATTCATGATGATAGTACATTTTATGAACTTGGGTGTTGAATAATTTTGTACCAAATACAAAATCCTTATAATAAATCTTTTAAAGAGACTAAGATGAAGTAGTTTCTTGTTTATAACGGTTAAAGACTTGCATTGAAAAACAAAATCTAAAATATAACGGGCTACTACGGAACCCTACACTGCGCGTGGCCCGACACGCACTTGGCCGGTTTTTCTTCTATGTATAACATTGTCATACAGTGAAATGTAATAACGAAACGAAGAAGGTTGTAAATGATTTAGCGTAGACTTTTAAGGTCAATGTCCGTACCCGTGAAGAGTCTGATAAAGTTAAAAACGGCTTTACTATTTACTGGGTTAAATGGATTCCTCGCGCCCCTCTATGGAGAGGGCTATGCTCGGAGTTTCCTTGCGTGACCGAATCAGAAATGAAAACATCCGCAAAGGATCCAAGGTTACCGACGTAGCCCGAAGAATTGCCAAACTTAAGTGGCAGTAGGCAGGGCACATTGCTCGCAGAACGGATGGCTGATGGGGCCGAAAAGTTCTGGAGTGGCGACCGCGAACCGGAAGACGTTGCGTTGGAAGGCCTCCCACTAGGTGGACCGATGACCTGGTCACAGAATAATAACTAGTAACTATAGCGTTACAGAAGCTTTACTTCTCAATGGTTTTCAAAGAAATATGTACTCAATCTGATAAACAATATGATTTAATTTAGCTCGCGTTCCAGTCGAGCACGTGTTCATTTACATACCTACCAAATTTTTTTTGAGGGAATATGGGCCTTAATTCACTGGACTACGGTTCATAATAAGTTATACGTGGTTAAACGTATTGAAAGAGCCGCGGACTAGGGTTGATTACTTCGAGAAAAAAAATATTTTTAATTATTTCCAAGCAAGAAATTCGCAATATGGATTCGCAAACTTCCTAAGAATTCCATAGGTATCACCGTAAATATTTTGCGTTGGGCTCTTAGTCTAAGTTCGTAAATGAATATGACAAATGAAATGCAACTCGAATGAAGCGACTAAAATGTCTTTTTATTGTACTTTTAAATACTTTTAGGGTATTGGTATAGTACTTTGTTCAACAAGGGGAGAAAGGGTTTGTAGTTTGAATTAATTTCATTTCAAATAGGAACATAATGCAATCCAATCAAAGTAGATTTTACCTGTCAGCGTGCTTTTTTTCGTTTTGTGTCCATCTTGCAATTATGGAGAAAGTTGAACGTGGTCGAACAAATAGCGCGCGCGCGTGTTTCTTCAGTTCTTTCGCTTGCGGCAGCCTACTAGATTGGCCCTTGCGCAATGGCCGCCGCCTGTAGGTATGTTTTTAATACCTACACGCGGAGTGACACAGGCCTGACCTGGTGAAGGTTGCGGGAATCCGCTGGATGCGAGTCGCACGGGATTGGTCAATGTGGCGACACTTGGGGGAGGCCTATGTCCAGCAGTGGACGTCTTTCGGCTGAAATGATGACGCCCAGGGGTATTCGAAAATACCCCATGTATGTTCCATGATGAGAGCAGCGGTCGCCCTGTGCCGGCGGCCCTGACTTACAAACAATAAGACGTGGGTTCTAACCCAGGCAGGCGCATTACTTAATGTTATTTATGTCATCACCACTGCTCTCAAAACGGTGAAGGAAAACATCGTGACGAAACCGGCATGTCCTAGAACCAAAAATTCGAAGACATGAATGTGATATCTACCAATCTGCACTGGAACCGCGTGGTGAACATTACAGGCTGATGATGATGATTTTCCATGATTCTTTATAGTTTTCGTGTTGAAGTTTTTTGAAAATTGTATGGGAACCACTTTAATATTTTTTATGACGTCACTATTTAGACTACCCTGTATCACTATCTATCTGCTACACTAAAAGGCCAATCACTTAATTTGATTTTAGAAACGATGAGTCCAGTTTTGTTTCCAAATAAAAATGACACAAGAGATTAACAAGCGAAAGATAAATCTTGTGACGGTTACCAACGAAACTAAATTGATGGCGAACTATAATTAATTATTTTCTCTCACGTACCCTCGTGCTACAAGGATATTGATTACTAATTAAGTCCTTTACTTCCAGATGTGTATTAAGTATCGCAATTAGTGAGGAAGCTGCTTTGTTATCATCCCTGGGGTGACGTGTCCCTTGTTAGTGCGTCAGGATATTATTGGGAAAAACAGGAGTGGGAAAAATTGTGTTTTGTTTGCTGAGCTTGTTAGGTTACTTTGTTTATGTTGCTTTAGTGGTATGCTGTCTAAATGCATTTTTTTGACGTGAAAACGTCTTTAAAATCGGTACCATTCACGGGTTACCATGTCAGAAAACCCAACCGTAACGTAACGTACGTGTCGCCACGTATCGATAATGACGAATATCTGAAGCTGAAGTACCCTATGTCTCTGAAATAAGCCCAGGTACGATATGATTTGAATCCAACGAAAGTTGGATTCATGTTAACTGGTTTCAACTGAATAACGGTTACTGAATTATCATCGCAATGATATTCTGGGTGTCCTCCCAAAGTGGCCTCCAACCTCCCCTTATAGCCACCCCGAGCCTCGCAGCTGGTTTATGATTTAGTATCATTTCTGAATCTGATCGCTGGTAAACAATACACACACAACAACATTGGAAATCTATATAAACTGAATATCTGGTCAATCTGAAGATACAAACACATGCACTGAATAATGCCAAATTCGCTCACCCGTGTACTGCTAGCTCCGACCCTCAGGTCCAATTGCCACGATGCGCGCGCGCGCGATCCACCGCCGCGCGCTACCCCCTCCTCTCACCTCACACCACGTCTTAAGTAATTACTATTTGTAGGTACCTATAGGCAACATTACTTCGCTTTCGCGACACTCCCGCCCAAGGGAAGAGAAAATTGAAAAATCGGATCTAGTGAAATAACTGTTTAATCAAGATCATAATAAATATGTTTACAACATTTTCAGTCATGATGGGTTATAACTGAGTTCTGTTTTCCAGGTTTACTGATTTTCAACTGATTCCAACTGAATCCAACTGATTCCAACTGATTCCAACTGATTCCAACTGATTACAACTAAGTCAAACGGAATCCAACTGATTTAAACTGATTCAAACGGAATCCAACTGATTTGAACTGATTCAAACGGAATCCAACTGATTTAAACGGAATCCAACTGATTTCAACTGATTCCCAACTTTAAATTATTACTAATCATTGAAACAATCTGCTCATCAACTGAGATGTCCACTGTTTAACTCTTTCTTTTGCCTTGGCTGCTGATGCCCTGATTGGTCGTCTACTTATGCCTTGTACCGACTGAAATATGGGTGTATCATTGATGACTGGTTCATCGTCCTGAGTACTTCGAGACTCTTGGTCAAAACCGACTGGGTGGTCGTTTTGTACCGATTGTTTCTTCTGAAAATCTTCAGAGTGCGAACTGATTTTGTCTGGCGCAACAGTCTGCTCTGGGGACGATTCTGTACTTTGATCGTCCATCTCCAACGGAAACAGATGCCCTACTGAACGGGTCAATGTTTCTCCTGACGGTAATTTAACTTTGGCTACTCTAATCTGCCTATCCGATCCTCTAATCAATTCTGCTATTTTTCCAACTTTCCAATGTGCCCTATTACCATCTGATTTGATTTGAACTTTCTCTGCTAACTTTGGTTGCCTATTAACAACGACTCTGGGTTGTTTGTGCTTGTCACTACGTTCGCGGAGGCTAGTCAAATATTGATTAGTGAACATTTTGGCGAATTCTGAGATGATGATTTGACCACGTTTCCATCCGTCAATTAGGTTCGTCTTGGTTACTGTAGCTGATTCTAAGAACGCTCGATCTGCAACTTCAGTAGTCAACGTTCCGCCCACACGTAGGAAATCTGATGGAGTCAATATGTGCTCTAACTCCGCGCCTACAGTAGTTAGTGGCCTCGTATTAATTACAGCCTCAAGTTCCTTCATTACTGTGCATAGCTGGTTATGGTTTATGAGATGTTTGTCTAAAGTTCTCTTCATACTGTGCTTGACTAAGCCTATGAGTCGTTCATAAAATCCTCCGAACCATGGAGCCAACTCTGGGATAAATTTCCACCGCAAGTTATTCTGAATACAATAATCTGAAGTTAACACTTCTGCTGTAAGCTTAAATTGCGTGGCATTGTCTGACACGAATAATTGAGGTAAGCCCCTTACAGCGACGAACCTCCTAATGGCTAGTAAACATTCTTCCGCTGTTAAGTCTTTAACGACCTCCAAATGTATTGCCCTAATTGTTAGGCATGTAAACAGGCATACCCAGCGTTTCTCTTTACTACCTTCATCCACAAACAATGGACCGAAATAATCTAGGCCTGTAAAGGCGAACGGAAGACTAAGGTTGACTCTTTCTGCTGGTAGATCAGGCATGGGTGGTAATTTGAATGGACCACCAGCGTATTTCATACACTGTGGACACTTTCTGATGACTCTTTGAACTGTTGACCGTCCGTGTGGCACCCAAAACTTTTGTCTTAATAGAGCTAAGGTATGAGATACACCTACATGATAGTTCTTCTGATGCAGTTCGGTTATAATTTTGTGCGTGAAATCTGAATCTTTTGGAAGTAGTATTGGCTCTTTTTGATTATGTGACATATTTGTGTATCTGAATCTACCTTTACACCTAATAAGTCCTTCCTCGTCTTTATATAATTTCAATGATCTCGTTAAGTTTGTTGTGATACCCTCAACTTCTTTAGGGAAATATTTAGCCTGAATTTCTAATACGTTACTCTCTTTATTATCTGAATCAACTACCATAATTGGTTCTATAGTATCTAGACTTGGTCTCTTGTTATCTAAAGGTATTGAGTTCGAAAGACCCTCCCCGGCAATTAAAATTTGAGTATTTATATTATAATTTTGAACTGTAGGCCACTGATTTGAGTTACTCGTCAAAAAATCCGGTCCTATGAGCCATCTATTGTAACAATCTACTCGTTCCGTCCTAGTGCCTACATCCGATGGATTTAATTCAGTTGGCACATATCTGATTTGTAAAGTCTTGTTCTGTTTTATTTCATTGATCCTACGTGCTACAAATGGTGGAAGCAATTTATCTGATTTGAGCCAAGCAATAACTATTTGACTATCAGTCCACAAATATTGTGATTTAATTTTTAATCGTAAAAATTTTGTAACATAATATATAAGTCTGCACCCGATAAGTACTCCCAGCAATTCTAATCTTGGGATCTGTAAATCATGTTGGTCCTTTAACGGCACTAATCTAGACTTGCCAATAACAAAACTGACAATATTATTAGTGTGTAAAGTACTGCGTAGATAAATTACTGCTGCATAAGCATGTAAAGACGAATCCGTAAAACAATGTAGTTCGTATTGAATTTGCTCCGCGACTTGACGTTTATTTAAACCTTGCGCAAAATAACGATCAACATGAATATTCTTTAGCCATTCTAAGTTTGTTGCTATTTTTTCCCATTCTATAAGTAGACTATCACTCAATTTGACATCCCATTTAACTTTTTCTTTCCATAATTTTTGAAAGAATAGTTTTGCTGGAAGAACTACCGGAACTGCGAGACCACACGGATCATAAATAGAAGCAATGACCCTTAACACGTCTCTTTTTGATAGAACTGTGCCTGTATTGAAGTTCGATTTTAAATATAACTGATCTTTAGGTATGTTCCATATTAGACCGAGAACTTTTATGTGTTCACGGTCTTCTGCTCTAAACTTTTCTGGTATGGAAGAAACAAGTTCCTTTGAATTTGAATTCCATTCACGCAAATTCATGGACAAACTGTCAAATGATTCTTTAGCAGCACAGTACAGTTTATTTGCGTCTGAAATTGTCTGTGCGCCAGTTACAATATTGTCTACATAAATGTCGTCCGCAATGTGTTTTAGAAATATGTTGTTAGACTTATTTAAGTGATATTTGATCGTAGCATTCAGTAAAAATGGACTTGATATGACACCGAATGGGACTCGACAAAAACGTAAGTGCACAACATTATCTGGATTAACTGTACTATTTACGTCTTTGAACCAAAGAAATCGTGTTACATCCCTATCTGAATCTTGTAGGCCTAACTGTAGGAAAGCTTTCTCGACATCTGCAACTATTCCTATAGGGTGTTCTCTGAACTTAATTAGCAATCCTGTCAGATCCTCCAACATAAGTGGACCCCTATACAGGCATTCATTTAAACTTCTATTATCTGCAGTTTTAGCTGAGGCGTCATAAACAATACGGAGCCTTTTGGGCTTATCACGGCCACGGACACAATGGTGAGGAAGATAGTGAACGGGATGGTCCTGTTCCATCTTTGGATCTGGTACAATCTCAATTATTTTAGTCTGTAGCTGATCTTGAATGACCTGGTCGTATGCCTTTAAATCTAAATTATCCAATCGTTTAATTAAACTATTGAGCCGACCCCAAGCTAAGCCTAGATTATTTGGAAGATTTGGTGGTACTTCGGTCCACGGCCATTGAACGTGGTATCTGTTATTTTGGTACTGAACTGTTTCATTAAACTGACTAATCGCTTCTTCATCGCGAGTAGTTTTCGGGGAATCTGTGATGCCTATTGATTCAAGGTCCCATAACTGTTTAACATCATTTAGTTTTAGGGGGAGATCGGGTTCGTTTAATTTAGTATCAAACGACCCATCGAATTGAAAGTAGGTCAATACAGTTAACTTGTCGGAACTATCAATGTTTTCACTTATTCTTCCAGACCATACCCAACCAAAATCTGAATTAACTAAGAACAGATCTTGACTGACCGATATCTTTTCTTGTGACATGAATGAGTGATAATAATCGTTTCCGATTAAAATATCTACTTTGTTGCCACAAGATCCATCATCAGCCATTATACGATCTTTATTTTCCATTTTTTCTAAATCATAAAAAGTTGGTGCTTTTATACTCTGAGTAATATGAGGTACTACATTTGCATGAATAAGACGAGTTAATCCTATTCGAGTTGTAATACTAAACTGTACTATAGGACTTTTAATAAGATGTGGTGATTTGTTTCCAAATGTGAATATTGATAAATTAATTTGATCAGTTATAGGTAGTTTAAGAAAATTAGTAATATGTTCCGTTATATATGAGCGCTGGCTACCACAATCGAGCAATATCCTACATTGTAGTTTTGCTTTAGATTCTAAATTATTAACAATTACTAGGGCTGTCTGTAACATCGTAGTGCTATATGTATTATTAGTATGTAAGGTATCAGTTGGTACGGACTTCACTAGCTGTGTTAGTTTAGTTGGACATAATGCTCGATTGTGATTGCCGAACTTGTTACAATGTCGACATTTCCGCTTGGCACGGCAATTGTCAGCCCTATGGCCTTCACTGAAACAATTATAACAACGGTTTCTTAATTGATCCTTTCTTTCCTGTAAGGTTTTGTGCACACTACACTCATCATTAAAATGATTCTGCTTACAAAATATACATTTAATTGATTTCTTTCTAGGTGGCTCATCGGACCTGTCACCGTCATGTGGTCTTTTCCGAGGGGGCAGTTTATTATGCTGTCTATTTTCATACCTAACTTTTTCCTTTTTACTCGATATAAATCTACGCCTTTTACTATCTCTAGTCTCTTCCGATCTAACATGTAATGATCCTATTGTCATATTATCAGAAGCCTGTTTGTCTTCGCTAGTTGTTGTATTTTTAGTACCTTCTGCAGTTTTCTTTAATCTATTTGATGTTTCCCTAGCCGATATGATATACTCTAAGAACTTTCTGATACTATCAATAGACTCATCTTCGCCAGCTAACTTCATCCTTAATTCGTAAATGAGGTCCTCGGGGAACTTTTCTAAAATCATTACTCTAAGATGATTGTGATTTACATCTTCGCCTAAGGAACTTAATACTCTAAGATGTCTCTCAATTTCATTTAGAACGTGCCTACATTCTTTAACCTGACTAAATTCCGCTGATTTAATTCTATAAAGAGCTACATAATGAGCATCAATAATCACGCTAGGTTTGCCATACCGTTCCTTTAATGTGTCGACAGCAATACGATAGTTTTTGTCTGTCGTGTCCAACCCAACAATTGCCTGTTTCGCGTCACCCTCAAGAACCGATTGAAGGTACAACAGTTTGTCGACATCATTAATATTTCTTTTATCAATGTTCGATGAAAACTGATCCCAAAATTGGTACCACTTTAGAACATCCCCATCAAACTTGCTTAACTCCATTTTTGGTAACTTACTAATTGTGTTAACATTGTTGTCATTATTTGTAAGTGCACAGTTTCGACTATTCTGTTTAATATTTACATCTATTTCTGCTATCAATTCTTCGGCTTGAATCTGTGTGGCCGTATACTGACTAATTTCCTGATAGTTGATTTCTTTAATCAATTTACAATAATTATGAATTTCCGACACAAACATCTCATTTGAACCTTTTAGTTTAGCACCAATTATTTCTAATCCTTTATAGTTGCGATCTTCTTCTGATAATTCCGTTAGGGCACACCGAGCAGAGCTAATCTTTGATTGAAGCGATTCGTAAATAATTTTTAAACGAGATCGGATAGCGTCTTCCATTATTAATAAAGTAGGTACTAGCTAAGTAATATCACAGACATGGATCATTCTCTTAGTAAATGAATATCCCGATTTCCGAGTATCTAAAACAATATAAATTGGTATGAGATTCTTATGAAATCCAATATAGGTACCAACAAACTTCACAAATCAAATGAAAGAAGTAAATTAACTTCATCAAACACTATTGTTACTTTAAGTAAAATACTAATAAACTAAATCTAAAATCATTTTATTTGGTTCACTGAATAAAGTCTATTTACTTAGTAGTATTACTCATTTGCTACTAATATTTAATATCAAACGTATAATATTATTAGCTGATAAACTTCACTAATAACGTTGGTCATTACGCAACGTAAAATGAATAATTATTTATTACACTTCATTCGTAGATTGTGCACTCGGTTTTACTAAATAAGTGTTTACTAAACCATACTAATAATGTATTTAAGAAAACAGTCATAGACTTTCTAATAATAACACCGAATAAATTTAATTAACAATGACAATAGTTTAGAACAATGCAAGTTTGTGTTTTGTTGATAATGTAACACTCAAATGATCTGGCTGTTCCATTTTTGAATTTATTTGGTAAAGTATAGCGGGTATTCGGACACTGATAAACTGGTGACCTAATTATTTTAAGCGCAGAACACAATTTCGATCTACCCGCATAAATTTATTTTTGAAACTGAACCAAACATTATTTTTTAAACTATTGAGATCCCAGCATCTCCACCATGTCGCCACGTATCGATAATGACGAATATCTGAAGCTGAAGTACCCTATGTCTCTGAAATAAGCCCAGGTACGATATGATTTGAATCCAACGAAAGTTGGATTCATGTTAACTGGTTTCAACTGAATAACGGTTACTGAATTATCATCGCAATGATATTCTGGGTGTCCTCCCAAAGTGGCCTCCAACCTCCCCTTATAGCCACCCCGAGCCTCGCAGCTGGTTTATGATTTAGTATCATTTCTGAATCTGATCGCTGGTAAACAATACACACACAACAACATTGGAAATCTATATAAACTGAATATCTGGTCAATCTGAAGATACAAACACATGCACTGAATAATGCCAAATTCGCTCACCCGTGTACTGCTAGCTCCGACCCTCAGGTCCAATTGCCACGATGCGCGCGCGCGCGATCCACCGCCGCGCGCTACCCCCTCCTCTCACCTCACACCACGTCTTAAGTAATTACTATTTGTAGGTACCTATAGGCAACATTACTTCGCTTTCGCGACAGTACGTAACGAATTGATGAGTGTTGGCCAAAACGCGTAAGTGGCGAGTATTACACGGCACTAACGACCTTTGAGCCGTATGCACCGACACAGCCCCACCCTATTTTATTATCCACCTGTTCGGTCCAAAAAGGCCTCCCGGCATTCCCTCCCTGTTCTTACCGTGTTTTTAGGGTTCCGTAGTCAAGTAGGAACCCTTATAGTTTCGCCATGTCTGTCCGTCCGTCCTCGCTTAATCTCTGTGACCGTTAGCACTAGAAAGCTGAAATTTGGTACCAATATGTATATCAATCACGCCGACAAAGTGGTAAAATAAAAATTGGAAAAAAATGTTTTATTAGGGTAGCCCCCCTATATGTAAAGTGGGAAGTGATTTTTTTTTTAATTTCAACCCTAACGTGTGATATATTGTTGGAAAGGTATTTAAAAATGAATAGGGGTTTTCTAAAATCATTTTTTGATAATGTCAATAATTTCGGAAATAATCGCTCCAAAAGTAAAAAACAATGTGTCCCCCTCTCTAACTTTTGAACCATAAGTTTAGAAAATATGAAAAAAATCTGAAAAGTAGAACTTTATAAGGACTTTCTAGGAAAATAATTTTGAACTTAATGGAAAAAACAGTTTTTGTACAAAAAAGACAAAAAGTTGTACAAAATAATTTCTGGACTAAGTTTGTAGTATATTCGTATATGCAAGCATTTTTACATAATGGATACCCCACCTTTAAACTCATAAGTGGGAACACTTATTGTGACGGACGGGAAACTACGGAACCCTACACTGAGCTTTTTTTTTTCTTCTCCGGCCAATCTGTCAGGAACGAGTCAAAATCGTCACGCCACTATTTTTTGGGCCAGCCTCGGGACCTTTAGATGTTTAGAGGGGAGGTTTGATGGTTTGTCTAAATCTAGGGTCCTTTAAAAAAAAATAGACACGTAAACTAAATGACAACTAAATTGACTAACGGCATATTTAGATTTTATGGGTCGAGGTTGCAACTTTTGACCAATTTTATAAACTCGTGTATGAAGTAATGATAGCCTAGTGTTGTGACCGTGGGTTTGTCAAGTAATAGGTCTCAAATTCGAACCAAAGACACGCACCTATGATTTTTCGGATTCATGTTTTTATTGTTTAATTACCATTTGCTATATGTAGATATTTTTCGAAGGCATGTAAAGCCAAATCAGAGGTCCATGGGCGGCATAAAAACTCTGACACCAAGTTATACACGAGAATGAAAAACCAGCCAAGTGCGAGTCGAACTCGCGCATGAACGGTTCCGTACTATCGTATATATTTTTTTTATTATTTGTTGTTGTAGCGGCAACAGAAATACATTATCTGTGAAAATTTCAATTGTCTGGCTATCACGGTTCATGACATAAAGCCTGGTGACAGACAGACAGACAGCGGAGTCTTAGTAATAGGGTCCTGTTTTTGCTCTGGGTACGAACTCGTGAATTGTTTATGTAAAAAAAAAACTATTTATTAAGGACAAGGCATTCTAAAGCACTAAATGAGTTAAGAAGAAAACTATTCCACTCCATTATGCAGTCAGATTTACTCATATTCTTCACATTCTTCCTTTTTCCTATCTGCCGTATTATGGTAAAAATACCAAACGTTAACCATGAAAACGTTCAACAACAAAAATATATTTCGTCAATAAATAGGTCGGAATGCGCGTCAAGGAGTAAACACAATAAAATTATGGCGCTGTTCACGAGATCTCCTCAGTCAGCTTTACTTGCCCGGAAAGATAAGAGGCAAACACATTTCACATTTTCTTTCATTTCCCGCGCCGAATAGAAAGAAAACTATTGCGTAAGCTTTCTGCTTTATCGAATTTACGCACGTTTAAAATGAGTTGAAAATATTGATACTCGTATATGTGAAAAGGTGTTCTTGTTTTAATCATTTCAAATAGAAATCTTTAATTTTTATCTCACATTGGTCGTACGTCGTGACTAGGGCTTGCAATATCCGTTCATTTTTATTATCCGGATAATACGGATATCAATATTTTACTATCCGGATTATCCGGATAATGCGGATAATACGGATATTTTTTAGTTTTTATTTTAAATAAAACTAATAAACTTTTGTAACACGTTGTAGTCAGTCTCTCAAGCAAAATGACAAAGAAATAATAAACTATACCAATATCTCAAGTAATAATCACATAAGAAAACTAGTTCACTCTCTAAAATTATACAATAAAAACCCGATACCGTACAAATAATTTGTATCTATTCTTCTCATACTTAAAACTTTTCCAATTAAAAATGAGATCTTACATTTATCACAAAACCCTAATCAATGATTTGATTAGGGTTACCTATTTTAAAACATAATAATTAATATCACTTTAGAACAAGAACTGGTTTTAAGTGAGAAGCGACCGTGCGTGCGATAAAATACAATACAATCTTGAAAATACATGCAGTATGGATGTAAGTTTAACTTTAACAAGTGGTCAATGTTGAATATGATCTCTGCACTAAATTGACTTATTATGTTGTGATTTGTGAAGTGAATAAACAATTGCAAGAGTGATTAGCTCTATATTAAAATAATAAATAACGTAATAACAGTCATGTAATTTTCAGATGACAGCTTTTTATTTAATATTTAAATTAGAAATACAACTACCCGTATTATCAGAAAAATCCGGATTTGAAAATCGGTGGATATCCGGATAATACGGATATCCAGATTGCAAGCCCTATTCGTGACGTTTGCCGTACTTAATTATATTAATTAAAATGATCTTATTAATTTTATCGACCAAAAGCGCGTTGGGTTGACGATATTGTCAACATCGCGGGAAACGATGATAAGGTATGCATAGAACAGAGAAGCAAGGGGAGGCCTTTTATACCCAACACTGGGTGATTCCAGGTTGAAAGAATGATGATGATGATGATTGGTGAAAAGTTCTACAACCACTCAGTGATCGACAACGCTGGGTCAACCATGAAATTTTGCTCCGAAACTATACTCATCTAATAGAATGATTATAAGTTAAGAGTATAATAGAGTTAAGCACCCTGGAAGTTCGTATGGCAGTTCGTGAAGGTAAACCTCACCAGCCACAGTTTGTCAGTAATTGATGTCTTATCTATTTATAGCGCGTTAGTGCTCATTTACGGAGACGCGGTGTGGCCCGTTTTTAATTCAAACGTATGGCAATGTATGAGAGCGTTTACGGAGAAGCGATTTTACGCGCGTTTTTTTTATGCAGCGTCGCCAGTCGCGTGCGACGCGGCGTCCGATGCAGCGTTATGTCATCTTATCTTACTGAAACTGGAAATGTGGAACTGACTGGGATTTGAACCAGAAACCCCTGGTTTAAAAGGATGACATAACGCTGCGTCGCCTGCCGCGTCGGTCGCGGCGGTGCACGCGGTGTCCATCGCGGCGGGTGACTAGGCGGGCGACGCCGCGGGCAACGCGCCGCACTACGAGTCGCGTTTTCGTAAACAACATCGTATTGCCATAATGTTTGTGTTTGGGCGTGTGACAACGCGGGCCGACGCACGCGCCGCCTCTCCGTAAACAGAAAAAACGCGCAGCGCACCGCGTCTTCGTAAATGAGCCCTTATAGTGAACACTATGACTTGCCATAATTATCCCAAGCGCACCGCGTCTTCGTAAATGAGCCCTTATAGTGAACACTATGACTTGCCATAATTATCCCAAACAGGAAATATGATTCTGTTTAATCAGATACAAAGTTCTGAATCCCATGGCCTTGCTTGTGGTTTAAAGTACTTGAAATAATACTGAAACTTCGGGGCCCTTTGAAATAGTATGTTGGCGTTACTTCGCTAACTTGTATTAAGGCTAAGTTTCTTGATAATGCCGACCCGAAAATAGCGGATGTTTACCAAAGTTCTTGGTTATTATAATCTGTCTCATGATTAGATTAGACAGTGTTCTCATCTGAGAAAATCAACTGTAGTACTTACTTTTGATTGTATGTATACGGGGTGCCCAGGGTGGAAGGGATGACGTTACCCAAAATACAGTGTGTAAACAGATCCTTCAAATCAAAGTGAGTACTCTGCGCAAAAATAATTGTTGGGAAACTACTTTTTGTTTGGGGTGAAAAACCACATTTTACGTTAAAACTCAATGTAACGCATTCAACACATTGTGCTGATGGATGCAGTGAGTAGTAAATGGGTCATGGAGGTATTTAAAGTAAAGTTATAACATTAAAAACTTGTATTAAAAAAAAAGAATTTGTGAAAAAATTGGAATTTTAATCCCCAATGTCTCCTAGTAACTAGAAGGTTCCCAATCCCAGATAAGGCTAGAACAAAAAAAAATTATCGCAGTGACGAGTATAGGAAATGCCTTTCGGTTTCGTTAAGGGTCTCTATTTGCACCCTTTATATCATTCTCAAACCCCGCCACATGGAAATTTTTCATCGATTATTTAAAAAAAAAAAAAAACCAGCCAAGTGCGAGTCAGACTTGCCTATCTATACACCATTAGGCAAAAAAATCACGTTTGTTGTATGGGATACACTATTTTATTTCACATTGCACGGTTCGGCTTGGTAGTTTCCATGGAGAAGAACCGGCAAGAAACTCCATCCATGGTTACTCTTTTCAAACAGATACACTGAGTCTAGCAAATTACGTGACATTACACTTTCACACATTAACACTTGGCACAATGAATCGGGTACAGTTTCAAGCCGTCTCAACTCCGCTGTGATCAGACCCAGAATGTCCGCCTCGCCGCGTGTTGTTATCATCAGGACTCTGTAGAAGCCGCCATGGTAGGGTAGACTGGTAAGTAGGTCGCGTGATGTCACCACTGGCGCGCTTTAAATATTTATTTAATTTTAATTTAATTATTTATTTTTAAAGTGAATAAACAACTAAATGTTCTGTGAATATTTCAAGCGTCTACCTGTGCAAAAAAAAAACAAAAATATCACTTTCGTTGTATAGGAGCCTCCCTTAAATATTTATTTTATTCTGTTTTTATTTGTTGTTACAGCGGCAACAGAAACACATCATGTGTGAAAATTTCAACTGTCTAACTATCACGGTTCATGAGATACATCCTGGTAACAGACAGACGGACGGACGGACAGTGGAGTCTTAGTAATAGGGTCCCGTTTTTACCCTTTAGGTACGGAATCCTAAAAAACTGTCGGTGTCTCTTCTACCCTGTATACTGATATAACTAATTGAATATACATAATTATATGTTTTCTCTTTTCAAGAATCTTGGAGACAAGCAGAAAATGTAATATTATTCAGCTACTGGAAAAGCATAATTAATTAGTATATCATAAGTTTGAAATGCTCGGAATTCTACTAATAGAACTAAATGGAAGAAATAAAGTAATTAGAAAGCTCGTGTGTAAACATTTTCGTTACGTCTTAATAAGAAAATAACGTCTTTAGTTTCACATGAAAATGAGAAGAGAAATTCTGTAGGTATTCTCTATTTACATAGGTTATAATGATTTGAGTAATTTTTTTTGAGTAGTTTAACTACAACAGAATGTATGGTCGAACAAGCTATTTGGTTCACAGTTTTGTCAACAAATTACATTGTAAAATGTAAACAAATAGCTTGTTCGACCGTACCTACATGGATCACACTTTTCTACTATTTTAATGTAACCTACACTCATTAATGATTTGATTTGATTTCACTAGCCAGTGTTGCCACCTTGATTTTTGAAAAGGGGCAGTCGGGCAAGCTAGAAAGAGCTAGATTTAGCAAATTTTGCCATCAAAAGAGATAAAAAGAGCTAAAAACATAAATACAAATGCAAAGGGTTAATTTTTTTTATATGAAACGTATTAAATAAAGTAATTTAAGAAAGTGCAAAATCTAATTTTATTAAATTGTTAAAAATCAGTCTTCATCAGAATCTTCCAAAATCATATCTCCCGAAGCAGAAGTCAAAACATTCACACTTGATATTACCATAACAAAACCCTAATTAGTTATATTATACCCTATTATAAAGTGTGAACTGACAAAATTTATACTACATGGCGCGCATTGTTTCATAACTTGGTAATCGCGGTTCAAGTTTTCGTATCGCTTGAAAAGGGCTAGATTGCTCTTTTCGGGCTAAAGCATGAAAAACGAGTTTACCCACAGTATAAAGGGCTAGATCTAGCCCGAAAAGGGCTAAGGTGGCAACACTGTCACTAGCTGTGCCCAGCGACTTTCGCCCCCATGAAATAATAAAAATATGACTTCCCTATAATTTGAGTCGAATTTAGTTAGCAATGGGGTTTTAATTATTTGCATGGAACCGTAATCCTTTTTATTTAAATTAAATTAGTAGTGTCATTTACTACTTAACATTAGCTATCTGCCAGTAAAAGTCCCGTCAAAATTGATCTAGCCGTTTCGGAGATTAGCCGAAACAAACAGACAGACTCATCTACAAAAGTCTTAAAACGAATTTTCAAGTTCTATATATATTATAGGTATTTGTTGGTAAACATATTTTATTAGGTCATAAACTTCCACATTTTAGTTAAGAAGGGACTTAAATAGAACGAAATTTGTGCGTAAATATTTTATTTTAATACCACCACTTACTACGTCGGGAACTCGGGACCTGTGCAGTAAAACAACAGAGGTCCTAAAGAAAGGTAAAGTGGTAAGTACAGGCTTTACCATTGACACTACGTACCGTGACCCGACCGTTTGCAATTTATGCCGTCTAACACGGTTTATCACAACATTTATAGGCGAAAATGGATAAGGGATTATTGTTTTTCTTCCCAAGATTGTCTTGATTTCGTTTAGGTATAAGTAGGTGAAACTTTTTGTTGGTAAAAGCGGTAGAGCAATACAATTGTTCTGAGTGTATCGGAAAACTACGTTACGACATTCAAAGCTAGTGTTTTCTATTTTTATTTGTTCGAAGTTCCAAAGACATTAAATTCAATGCCGGTTAATATAACATCACGCCTGTAATCAAATGGTTAGGCAGAGGTGTATTTAATCATCATCATCATCATTTCGGCCGAAAGACGTCCACTGCTGGACATAGGCCTCCCCCAAGTGTCGCCATATTGACCGGTCCCGTGCGACTCGCATTCAACGAATTCCCGCAACCTTCACCAGATCAATATATTATTAGTATTTAATAGAACACCCACATTTCACCAGTTATGTTTAAGTCCCATGTTGGCGAGCCTATTGCCATCAACCGGGCGTAAATCCAGACTCCGTGGCTGCTACTGAGAAATTCCTGATCGAAAAACCCAATAACACTGTCCCCGACCCGGGAATTAAACCCAAGACTTCATGCTCAGCAATAGTGTTTGCGACCACTATACTAACGAGGCAGGCAATGCCGACAAACTCCTGCAAATCATTTATTTACAACGAAAAAAACATCGGATTGAATTCAACTCCTTTTAAAACATGCTAATCTAAAGTGCTTTTTTATTGGCGCAGTTTCGCATCCCATCTTATTTAAAGCAGATTGAACCCACAAGTAGTTAATAAACATCAAGGGAAGAAAACGAAACTCATAAAAGGGCTGTATCATTATTTACATAAACGCTATAAAACCGAACAAAGAAAATTTATGCGGCAAACTTTTGGGCAATATCCGTTTTCTGTGACACGTTTTTTCGAGGGCCGTTGTTCATCGTTAATCTTGGAAACAAAAACAGCAAGTTTGGTCGCGGCGCGTCTGCGCCACCCATATTTTACGTGAAACAAGTGCGCGCGACATGCGGTGTTGTACCTACGCTATCTATACCTATAGCTATACAAGAATTACCTTCCGAATACTTCGCCAGGGTCTCTTTCATGCCAGCTTATTATACGTGGCGACTAACTGCTATTAGTTGGCAAAGTTCCGCACACTTTCAACACGTATGACGTTGGATTTCAGGGTGCTGAAATTACAAGCAGTTTTGGATTCTGCTTAGCGTTTGCGTTCGTGTTATGCACGTATCACAGCAGTATTATAAATATTTTGCGAAAATCGCTCGACAAATTGCAGTAGGAATTTTGAGACCTTGGCTTTTTGCCGTTGGTGTGTACCGTAATTTTAATAGGTGTTCCTGGACTTAAAGTTTTAACCTAGTAACTTTGCTCGACTCTAGTTTTCACATACCTACTCGTAATATGGGAGGGATATTTGCATATTATACGATCGGGTTGATCGTTAGGTTAAGCCGTGCTTGCCTAGGTTGGTCTGTGGATGGGTGACCACCCAATACATACCGAGTTTCCTCCGTGCCTCGGAAAGCACGTTAAGCCGTTGGTCCCGGCTGTCATTTGTAGATCTTTGACAGTCGTTAGGTAGTCAGAGGCCCAAAAAGTCTGACAACCAGTCTTACCAAGGGGTATCGTATTACCCGGTACTAACTGGGTTGTGGAGGTCAGATAGGCAGTCGCTCCATATAAAATACCGGTATTCAGCTGCATCCGGTAAAACTGGAAGCCGACCCCAACATAGTTGGGAAAAGGCTAGGCAGATGATGATGATTTGCATATTATACGATACTAGCTTTTCCACGGGGATTCGCTCCCGTTATGTAAGAAATGTACTCACGGAAACGTGTTAAATGCAGACTATAACACGCGGAGATAATGTAGATTTCCGTTAATGAAAGAATTTTCAGAATCGGATCAGTATTAGTTCCGAAGATTACACCCTACATTCAAACTTAAAAAATTACCTCTTTATAATATTCGTACTAAGTTTCATACTATGCATTTATGCAATGCCAAAGACCAGCAATTAAGGTTATTTCAAAGAGCTGCAGAAAGAAGCATATACTTGGCCTAAAAATAAGCGACCGCATAAAGAGCAGCGATATCAGAGCGAAGACCAGAGTCACTGATGCTTTGTGTATGGCCGAGAAGCTGAAGTGGAATTGGGCAGGCCACATCGCGAGGACCACAGACAACAGGTGGAGCGAGACGCCCCGGCAGACCATTGCAACGATGGCGAGTCGATATCGTCGCACTGGCTGGGATAGAGTGGACCAGAATGGCCCAAGATATATACAGATGGAAACAGATGGAGGAGGCCTTCATCCAGAGATGGATGACCACTTAATAGGAGCTATTTTAAATATAGAATTGTAAATTATAGGGAATAAAGGCTATTTTTTTACAAATACTGGTATTCAGCTGCATCCGGTAAAACTGGAAGCCGACCCCAACTAAGTTGGGAAAAGGCTTAGGCAGATGATGAAAGGCTATTTTTTTTTTAAAGACCAGCAAACTAACACCCTTCAAAGTCCCTTTTGCTTCTCTCGTTATACATCTTGCTCTAAATCAACAAAGAATAAAACCACAGACAGAGTCACAGCATTTCGCTTGTCTCACTTAACCCAATAGTTCTGTCGGCAAATTAAAGAAAAACACAGAGACAGCTGTCAGTCTTCCCACACAATTAGTTAAAGTCAACCAGCCACGGGTTACTATTTACCCGCGGTTACTAATCTACGAACTACAACTACCGTCAAATTACGCCGTTTAAGAACAATGACGGTAATTGGTTTTCGGTGGTGAATGTAAATTATTGTTTGGCTGTCTGGAGTTATTAAACGGTTTCATGGAATTC
The DNA here is from genome assembly GCA_905147715.2 of Xestia xanthographa. NCBI lineage: Eukaryota > Metazoa > Arthropoda > Insecta > Lepidoptera > Noctuidae > Xestia > Xestia xanthographa. The sequence goes on along the minus strand of LR990642.1, from coordinate 20,654,732 downwards.
TTGTATTGTGCTTCAATTTTCTTTAGTTAATAAATTAGCTAAACTTGGCTTGGTCTTTGATACTTTTGGACATAATGACAGTTAAGTAGAACATTAATTAATTTTGAAATTATAGCCAAAAAGACGTAGACAAGACAGACTTCGTAACACCACGCTGCGTTCCAAAATCAAGAAGGCTGTTAGGCTAAAATGGAATTGCGTGGGTCACGTCAGCCGCATGTACTATGACCACTGGGCAAAAGCCCCCACACAATGGGTGTTAATAGACAGCGCCGCCGATGCCGGCTCAGAAAGCTCAAGATGACCTAGATGCGTACCGGCTGGTTCGAAGTGGCGCAAGAAAACGAGTTCGTGGAAGGAATTGGTGGTGGCCTTTGCCTAGTGGGACAGTACCCATGGCTAAAAAAGAATACAGGCAGCAAAAGAATTTTTTTTTCGATATCATCCTTGACTCTGTTCGAATCAAACTGGTAATAGCGAATTACCAATCCTCTGATTTTCAAGTAGGTAGTAGAAAGTCTTTATTAATTTTAACTGATACATTTGATCTCTACTTAGGAAACTTGTAACTTCTCCTCTAGGTATCTGCAAGATATTTTCTATTCACTCGCGCAAATCTTGTGTTAAATCATCAATTCTAGTAGGCTTTCCCTGATTGTTAGGGTGTGTGTGTGTGAGTGTGATTTTACTTATTCCACCCACGTTTTAAGATCGCTAGTAATCTGCCAATGTTACTTAGACACCTCCGCATGTAGTTCATATTTAATGAGAGGGAAGGGTTGCCTGTCTCCGGCAACGTGGAACAAACGACGTCAAATGGCATTGTTTAGTCGCCTAGTATTAGCCTACTCAGCCTTGCGACAGAATTCCTAATTAACTCTGAATTAAATGGAGGCTTTTCTTCGACCTCGTAAGGCAGTGACGGCATAATGAATATTTAAGTTTTATTTTAAATAATATTAATGATGCGCATTAACAAGAAAAATACTTTTCATGAAAACTTCGTTAACAACTCCATTTCTATTATGTCTACGAAAAATTGCTATCTTTAAATTTGTTTAAAGCAGTCTAGACAGAATTACAGAGAGTGATATACAAAGCCTCGGCTTATGTTTCATTTACAGCTTATCAACCAATTCTCCCCACATCACATCACATATAATCCGTCTTAATTAAGCGGATTAAGTAAATATAACGGAGATAATAAACAATTAATCTTTTGTATCAACGCGTGTGCGGATCAAAATCCCTAACTCAGGCTCAGTACGGCTGATAAAGACGTAAGACCCTACTAAATCAGGTGAAAGCTTACGGTGTAATGATAATGTGAATATTTTAACCTTGGTATTAGCTAAAACTGCTTATTGATACAAAATACAAAGGCTGCACTTACTTACTTACCGACTTGTACCCATTAAAGTGGAAATGCGGCTTTCGGCAGAAATTGATGAGCTCTCGTACTAGCTATCAATCAAGATTTGCAACCAAAACTCCCTTTAAAGTTGAGTAAGCCAAGTAAATTAAATAAAAACAATCGTTCCGGGACTTTAGTGCAGAGTTGACGAATGGTACGTACCTAAAGAATATTGATCACTGACAAGAGTTTCGTCGTGCTAGTTATGATCGATATCGCCCGTATTTTGCAAGGTATGGCTGGATTCGGATCATAAATATGTTAGCAAAGGTTAACACTAACAAAGTTTTCAAATATATATTTTATACCAAGTCAAAAATATGTTTGGATACAACGCTAAACTTACATTGTACTTTAGAGATTATTTTTCTTTTTGACAGATTTTATTGACTTGTTGTGCAAGTACTTTTGAAAGCTCGGCCGGCACGGGTACCATTTGTAACGAATGGATTGTGTGGGCATGTGTCCCTACTCGTTCGTAGTTTTATACAGTCTATTTGAAATTCCAAATATCTCTGTCGTAGGTCGGAGCTCTACAATGTTACGCTTGCGTAATCTTGCAATATTTATAGCCATCAATTTGTTTGATGCTTACTTTTGAAACTTTGGAACATCTGAAAAGTTTCCTTAAGTGCGGGTCTCTTGTGCCAATAATGGTGCTCAGCAAAAATTTCAGTCAATTTCGTAAAGTGATATAGGCGCTGGAGACGTTGGAGGCTCAGGCCGTGATTGATCGTGGTAAATGGTTTGTGATGCTCGAAGCTCGAGCTCCTCGCCTGACAGCCGGAGGCGGCGTGCCGTGAAACTTTACGAGCTCCACCATCCGTTCGTTTAAATGGAACGAAGGGATGTTGCGACCAAAAAAAGCAGCTGTCCGTGTAATAGTCACTCTTCTTTTACGTTATGAGTGCAAATATTGATGTAACGCGCTCGAGCTGAATGTAAACAGGGGCACGCCGATAAACTTTGATGTATTCTCCTCGAGTATGATGGACGGAGTAGGAATGACGGGCACTATTATGTGATAGTTTATAGATATATTGTATGGCACGTGGCGGCACATATTTTATTTGAGAATTCGTAAGTAGTATCGTTTCTCTCTCTAACTGGTTTATAGGCAGTCAGAAAGGCTAGGTATTGGTGCGTGGTTAAGATCTACAAGAAGGTACCGCACTTAGTAAATCGAAGCGAATTTTAGTTATGATTTTTCAGTGTTCCTTGCTTTATAGGCTTACTCTCATAAATGTTACTACATTTTTATGACATCAAAAGTTACAATATGTAGTCATAAATACAGTGGCCGCCTTTGCAATTTTTATGGCTTTATCAATGTCCACATTGTGCTTTTAACACAGATGTTTTTAATTCAAACTATCATTTTTATGATGAAAACGTTCAGTTTCACTGGCCCATCATAAAACACGTACTTATGGTCGTTAAAGCCGTAAAAATGGTTTCAGTACAGAATAAGCTCAATATATGAGTCTATAAAAACCACGGAAACATAAAATTTTCCATGTAATATACTAGCAATTTCCGATATGGTAGCTTACATCACTTGATGTTATGGCATCAAAATTTTTTCAGCAGTTTAATGTAGTTACTCAATAACTGGTAACTATATTTGATCGAGGTGATAAAATCACTGGGGCAGAAGTGGAACAGAGCGAACGCGATGAAAAAAAATACACTTTTCACTGAGCAACTACCGACACATGTGACCGAAATAGAGTGGCAAAACAAATCTTATCTAAACAACGTTATTTAAACAGAGGGTAGTAAAAACGCGTCTCCTGTTATGATGGTATGTCGGGTTCGAATGTTACGAGATGCAACCTATCAACATGTTTTCATTTGCAATAAAATTCGGGAATGCCCCCGGGTGTGCCGATGAAATTTCTGAAATATACATTCCAATAAAAAGAAAAGTGTTCTGGGAGACGTCGAAAATGTGTCCGCATTTGGACAAATTTGGGTCGAATATAACCTCGAATGGAGAGACTGAACGATCCCTTACAACCGTAATATAAAATCCAGTGAATACCTCTTTACATTATTGAATGTACATGAAATAAGTGGAGCAAATGTGTTCTGTTATGATGCACATGCAGTCATTGTGCTGTATATTATTTTACTAGCCATATGCCCGATGATATTTCCCATAGACAAAATAAACTTTAAGACCTATTGAACTCCTTTAGAGGATGAATTATGTTTCTTTTTTATTAGTGGTCTGCACCTTCGTTATTTAAAAGAAACTCTTGTTCAAACTTCTATGCTTGCAAATCCAGCTAGTCTTATCCGATTGGTATGGAATTTGTCTATTATCCAAACCAGTGAAAGGTAAAAATTTCTTTTTTTTTTGCTTTTAATCTGCAATCAGCCCAGTAGCTTTAATCAGATGGGATGTTGTTTCTTCGACTTTAAGAAAGTGCACATCCTGTGATGTGTCATCTCTTTCTGTTTTTCAATGAATTTTATATGGAAGCTAATCGCATTCTTTTCAGCCGAAATAGGCAGTTGTTGGTGTTTATGAGCTGTGTAGCCAGATGGTTGCTGTGTCGCTCAAGGCGTTGTTTGTAGGTTACAGAGGAACTCTCTATTTCCTCCCTGACTGTCGGAATTCCCAGGTTGCACTTCCGTGTTCCGCGTGAACCATGGCGCATTGGTGAGGATCTTTAACACTTTGTTCTGGTAGCGCTGGAGAATTTCAACATTTGAGTGGCTCGCTGATCCCCAGAGTTGTATACCATATGTCCAAATCGGGTTCAGGATACACTTGTAAATAAGGACTTTATTTTCCAAGCTTAGCGTTGACTGTCTGCCTATCAGCCAGCACATATCTCCGAACTTTTTATTTGCCTGTTCTCTTTTGGCCTTTATATGGGCTCGCCAAGTGAGTCTCCTATCCAGGTGCATGCCTAAGTATTTTACTGTCGTGCCTGTTGGCAAGACATCACCGTCTAGTGTAACTGGTGAACAGTCTCCTCTCTTTAGTGTGAACGTTATGTGGACCGATTTTGCGGTGCTTGCTCGGATTCTCCACTTTTGTAGCCATTGTCCAATTTCGTCCAGGCATTCTTGCAGTTTTGCGGATGCTGTGTTTGCATCCCTACTACAGGCGAGGACTGCAGTGTCATCTGCATAGGTTGCAGTCACAACATTATCTGTGGTGTGTAGATCAGCGGTGTATATTGTGTATAGGATGGGACCCAGCACCGAACCTTGGGGCACTCCTGCTTCTATTTGACAGATTGATGACAGAGAGTTCTCGCATTTGACCTGGAATAATCGGTTTTGCAGATAGGACTTCAGTAACATGTACGCAGTATTTGGTAGATGGAGCTTTAGCGTATACAACAGGCCCTTGTGCCACACGCGGTCAAGGGCCTGCTGTATATCAAGGAAGACAGCTGAGCAGTATTCTTTTCTCTCCAGTGCTTGCCGTATTGTCTGGGCTACTCGGTGTATTTGTTCTGTCGTCCCATGGTGTGCGCGGAAGCCGAAGTGGTGGTCCGGTATAACTTTTTGTTCTTTTAGTACTGGAAGGAGGCGTTTTAGGAACAACTTCTCAAAGACTTTCGAAAGCAAGGGTAGAAGGCTTATGGGTCTATATGATGTAACCTCTGTAGGAGGCTTCCCCGGTTTGGCTATCATGTTGATGATAGATATTTTCCATAGCTCTGGAAAATATTGTAGTCTCAGTATTGCATTAAAAAGGATTGTCAGCAGAACGATACCTTTTCTTGGTAGTTGTTTAAGAACTTCTGCCGTTATTAGATCAAAACCTGGTGCCTTTTTTATTTTAAATGCATGATAGTTTCTTTTACTTCCATCGTTGTCACCAGTCTCAATAGTGGAGACAGTTGTTGATCGCTGTTCAAGACTTCATCAATGTCCTGCTCGGTGTGTGTATTATCAGGTTCATTGGGTTTGAATACATTCATAAGGTAATTGGCAAATAACTCAGATTTTTGTTGAGGCTTCCGTGACCAGTTTCCGTTAGCTTGTCTTAGTGGATGCATGTGTTCTTTTGGCCTTTTCAATGAGCTGGTCATTTTCCAAAGTGTATAATCCTCTGTTTTGAATGGCGATAGAGTATTGAGTTTGTCTTGGAGGGTATTGTTCTCATTTTCTCTAAGCATTTCCTTCAGTTCCTTTTGTATTTTGTTGAGAGCTTTTTTGTCTTGACGATTCCTGCTGGTGTGCCACTGATGTCGCAGTCTTCTCTTTGCAGCTATCATCTCTCGTATTTCGAGAGTAGTGTCATGGCTTTGCGGTTTAGTTGCTATGAATGGAGTTGATAGCCATGCCGCCTTTTGTATTAAGTTAGTGGTATACCACGCAGACCAATATTGCGACTGACGTAGTTAAGTTCGTTGATCATTTCTTCAAGTTGTGATGCGGTTTCTGAGAACAATACGATGTCGTCTGCGAAACGTAGGTTGCTAATGTAACTTCCTTTAATATTTATACCTTTTTTTGACCAATTAAGTTGTTTCATGATGTCTTGTAAGACAGTTATAAATATTGTCGGGGACAAGGGGTCGCCTTGCCTTACACCTCTGCAGATGTCTATTTCGGGGCCAGTTTTATCTAGTTTCACTCGGCTAACGCTTTTTTTGTAGATGTCTTGTATGAGTTCAATTGTTTCTAATGGCATATTACATTCGTGTAGGGCTTTCCATATGCTAGCGTGGGAGATTGAATCGAAAGCTTAATTAAATATCGAAAAAACTAAAATCATGAGCAACAAATTTCAAAGGCCCATATTTGTGGAGAGTCGGCAGTTGGAATATGTTCATGAATACATATATTTAGGCAAACAAATATCTTTCTCAAAATCAAGACATCGTGACGAATTAAAGAGTCGTATAAAAATGACATGGAACAAGTTCTGGAGCCACAAAGAAGTTCTAAAATCTGATCTACCTTTAAGATTAAAAAAGAAAGTCCTAGACTCATGTCTTCTACCCTGCCTCTCTTATGCAAGCCAAACCTGGATCTACAATACGCACACGAACGATAGAATTGAAAAATGCCAAAGAGCCATGGAGAGAAGCATTCTTAACTTGAAACTGAGAGACAAAAAACGACACAGCGAAATAAGAGAAAGGACAAAAGTTATTGATGCATTAACCCACTGCAAAAAACTTAAATGGAAGTGGGCTGGTCACATTGCACGTCAGGATAAGGAGAGATGGACTAGAAAAACTACTACATGGGCTGGGCCCCCCGGAAAAAGGAAAAGAGGCCGCCCCCTGGAACGATGGGAAGACGAACTTAAAAAACTCACAAAAAGCGACTGGATGAGAACAGCCCAAGATAGGAAAAAGTGGAGTGAGATGGAGGAGGCCTATACTCGTCGAGAGGTCCTTAGTTAAAATTATGTTAAATAAAAAAAAAAAAAAATGTATTAACACTAAGGAATTAAAGAGGCTTAAATAAATAAATAAATACCACGCAGCGTCATCTATGTCGTCTACCGTTTTAAGAGGTATGCTCAGATTAATATTTTCATCGATATAATCTCGAAAGGACTCCCAGTCGGTTTTATGGTTATACAGGGTCTCTCGTGGTTCTTTCCAGATGACTGTGGTACTTAAGGTGCATATCACGGGTGTATGGTCTGAGGACCCATCTAGACATGATTCTACTTTCGTATAGAGCCCCGACATCTTTTTACTGATAAAGAAGTCGATGAGATCCGGAGTTTTGTTAGGATCCGACGGCCAGTAAGTTGGTTCTCCTGTTGATATTACATTGAGGTTATTACTATCAATTGCCTTTTTAAGTTCTCGACCCTTTGTCGTCGTCAATCGAGAGCCCCAGAACGTGTTTTTTGAATTCCAGTCTCCCCCTACAATGTATCTGTCGCCAAGCATGCGGAAGAAATCGGAAAACATTTGTTCATCTATGCGATGTCGTGGGGGACAGTACACTGCAGCCACATTCAGTGATCCCTGCCAGTCATCTATGGATATTATGGCGGCTTGTATGTGTGCATGTGCAAAGTTTGGTATGGCGTGGTGTCTTATGTGTTCTTTAATTATCACAGCGGCCCCAGCATGTGATGTGCCATCTGGATGGTTGGCATAGTATATATTGCATCCTTTAATTTTTATAACTTTTTGATTGGTCATATGTGTTTCAGAAACTAATAATATATCTAATTTGTTGTAGTTTATGAATAGCTCTACTTCTTGTTTATTCGGGGATAAGCCATTTATGTTCCATGCACCAATTCTGAGGAATTTCATTTTTTCTGCTGGGCTATTAGTGTCGTTAGGAGCCCCATTAAGGTTCCTATTTGTTGAATAAGGATATCTATCTTCTCCGACTGTTTAATTATGATTTGCTCTAACGAGCTTGTTGACTGAACTTGTTCATTCTCTATTTTTCTGTTCCAGTTGCCAGTACTTGCAGTGTTGGCTACGTTCTCACTTGCGCGCATATTGGTTATTTCCTGGTTATTTCTGGACTGTTGTGTAGTGTGTCTTGGGAGTTTTAATGGTGGGAAGTCTTCTATTCGAGGCGTAAACGTATCCGTGGCTTTTACCTTATCTAGTGGGGCTTTTCTATTACCAGCATGAACCATTTTGCGTGCACGAATCTCCTTATAGACTTGGCAGCCCTTGTAGTTAGCTGGGTGATCACCTTGGCAGAGGGCACAGGTGGCTGGCGAGTTCCTATCCTTTTTAACGCAGTCTGTAGTTTTGTGTCCTTGTGCGCATTTGACACACCTGTATGGGCGCATGCAATTGTTTTTCGTGTGCCCATATTGTTGGCACCTAGTACACTGTGGTATTTCAGTTGATTTCCTTGGATCTTCAATAGTGACTCTTGTGTGAAATATAGTTTCTATACTTTTTATTTCTGGGTTTTTGGGGCTAGGTTCAATGTTTACGAAGAACATGTTTAAGGGCTTTTTGTTTTTTCTTGATATTGCACAGATGATTTCACCTCGTACCCTGTTCCCTGTGTTTTCTATTGCTTCTATTATAGCTGATTTGGGGGTGGTGTGATGTAAGTTTTTAATTACAATTCGGTAACATTTATTTTGCTTCTGTGTAAATGTATGACCAATGAGGCCATTATTCCGGATGAGTTCTATTAGGTCCTTGTATATTTCAGTTGACTGAGTCATGACTCTTAGCTGATCTCTGTTAATTATTTTATAAGAGTAGCTGTCACTAGGCATAGTATTATTTAACAGCTCTGTTAATTTTGATAGGTCTTCTATGTCATATAGTATGACCGGTGGTGGTTTGCTAATTTTTTTGGCATGAGTGGATGGATATTCTGGTGTGTCGTCGGTTAGATCTATAGGAAGTCCACTGTATCTGTTAGAAGTTGCAATTCCTATCTGTGCACTGTAGCTGAGCCTCTCAGCCTGTGGAGGGCTGTTCGGTTTCTTCCTTTTGGGGTAGCGGTCTGTAGGTACTCTTTGCCAAGAAGGAGGGCAAGGTTTGTTGGCACCATCATCTGTGGTATTTATCACTTGGGACGTAGTAGGCAAGTTCACTGACTCAGTGGTCTTGAGGTTTCCATCTGAAGACGATCTCGGTCTTGTGAAGAATAGGCTTGGATGGAAGGCTTGTTGCACAAATTTTTTGTTACTGCTGTTGCCAGTAGTATTCACCAACACAGAAGACTGGTCACCTACTCCTGTGCGGTCTTCGGTAACATTATCCATAATTTCAGGGGTAATTTAAGATTTTACGTGGTAACACTGAATTGAATATGGCAGCCCTTTTGACAATGACATTTTACTAAAGATTTGAAAGTGTCAAAAAAATATTAATCCAAATGTGGGTATAAGTTTTTCACTGATAGAATTTACAAATGTTTTAACAGGGTTTTTGGCTTTTTTAGGATAAGAAATCACTAAATAACGATTACACAGTTTCCAAAACACTTCAACTACACTTTAACAATGTTTTGGGGCACAACTTCACAGTATTTATCACAAATCGCGAAATTAATTGAGGAGCATATGTGCTTCTGACAACTGTTTGACAGCAACTCATATTTAATTTGATTTAAAATTCTTTTTTTCCATTAACCAGCTCGGTGAAGGTCGTTCTATAAGGGATCCTATAGTGAGTGCTTCAGGTCGGTGTTCAATTCAAGATTTTTAATCACTCAAAGAATGTAATAACAGAACAACACTTAATAAGTGAGGTTAATATTTCATGTGATGTAAAAGATATTTCTTTCTGTTTACTATTAGTCAGGCTTAACATGACGCTCGCTTCTTTACTTTGACACACAGATAAATGGACTAGAACCTTGGAGACATTTAATTCTGTAATGGAATTTGAGCGGTTTCCATTTTTATATGAACAGGATTGCACTTTGGCCCTGGATCGAAGGATTTGGAAGTCCTTTGCCCATCTGTAGGATTCTTTCTCCTTTATCGTGTGGTTAGCTAGTGCCTAACCAAGTGTAGGAGTTATGACACAGGCTAACAGTAACAGTAAAGATAGATCTTTGATTTCTAACCAACTTATCTAATGCATTTAGCAGATATTTGGTCAAAAAGTAAAATGTCTTCGGTCAATTTAATCCGGTAATTTAAATCTGTCGGCTCACACAGTTACCAGTAACGAGTCGCCGAGCATTGGCGACTTTTTGTTCGCAAGATTAACGACAAAGTATGGGTCACAAAAAAAGCGACGCCAAGTACGGAAATTGCCAAAACTTCGTGTCGAAGCCTGAAATTTTCTTGTTCTAAATGTCGTCGTAAATGAAAGATGGCTCTTTTAAAATCGGAAAAGAAATTAGGAACAGACGTTTTTAGGATTACGAGTTTTGTAACAACTCAAAAGTTGCTTTTTATTTTTCCGCAAGTATATTAGAATGAGTCCCTTTCAGTGTTCTATAGATAAGTATTGTCGTAACAAGACCGCGAGGAGTTGTATCCGTAGTAATAAAGATAGCTACCCAAATGACACTTAAAACAAATAATCGTCGGAAGCATTTCGTTTAGATTAACTTATGCATTTTAACTGGAGTCCTTTGTTCATCGGCTTATAGCGTTTTAATGTGATAATAACATCAGATACTTCATGAATATTTAACATTACTGTGCATAGTAAAGTATTTGGTTTAATAGTCTGCAATGCTGTAGTTACCCGACTTTTATTCATGGTCTATTTATATGAACATCAGACACAAAACTTGTTTTTTTTTTTCAGTTAAAGGTTAATTGAAAGCCAATTAATTAACATATTATGGAGTCATGATTGCAGTTTAGTTTATAATGTTGCGGTCTTGAGTGTAGGCAGCATCCCTTTCAATTCATCCGGCACGCGCCGGTTACGTGCCGGGCCTGACAACCGTACAGATATTACCGTCCCTATAAATATGTATATAACACGTCCTTGCGCATGCCGTAACGACGACATTATAATATGAGCGGAACTGAAACGACATTCGATGTGATCAACGCTTATGGTTATTCGATGGTGAAATATTTAAAACGACAATGAAACACTGGCACCAGTCACTATCCCGTATTTAAATGGAACGAACAAAGCAAAAAAAAGACCGAGAAGGATTTAATTGAATTTTCACTCAAGAGTGACAAAACGAACAAAGTGGGCTATATTGATTTAAAATTTTCTCTGAAGAGAAATAAAACTACCCTAGGCCGTGTTAATTAAACAGCGAGCCCATTTAACAAAGATCAGGGCAGCTGGCTCTAATTTCGATATAAACAAGTGGAAAAAAATGCGGAGGGGAGTGATGTCGGACGTTAAATCAGGCTTACATATGAAAAGTTACGTTGAGGTTATTTGGTAGAGTTTCCTCGCTGTGCGGGCAATGCGGCGTTCCGCGGCTAATGACGAGTCCCGGCCCACAATATATCTCTCGTAGTTAGGCGCAGAAATCACGGCGACTCGTGCGCTTGATTGAGTTTTCTTTTCCATTGTACTTCCATTAACAGAATAGCTTTCTCCTATAGGCTCCCCGGGGGACGCCATGTGTTCGGGGAAAATTATATCGGCAATATTTCTTGCGTCTTGAGACAGACAGCTGACAGAGATTTTCGGCTTTTATTTTTTGTTATTGATTACTCTACCTGCGCTAATAGTCCTGAGATAATAGATTGCTATCATACCATTTGAAGGGTATTATTTTAGTATTTCTGAGAGCAAGTTGCCAGACGATATCAACTTCGTAATAACAATAGTATTTGAGTAGTCTTTGTCTTGTTATTGGGTCGTAAAATAAGCTGATATCATGTTGGATAGTGGGTTCTATTGTCCTGTTTCTGAAGTGTCTACGAGTAAAGTGATTTAATTTTAGCCGTTGGCAAAGAAGGGTCGCTACCTAGTTCTTGTAGGAAAGTAAACGAAGGCGGCCCCTGAGTGCTCTTGTGGAGCTACCGTCTAATTAACGACGTATCTAATTATACCATCGTGGAGCTCCCAGCGAAGAGAATTTCCCAAATTACGTATTACGAAACGCAATTACACTTAGGGGAAATGCTATGAGACAAATTGAGTTATATTGTAATTGAAATAAAAAACGGGTTAAAGGCATGCAGTTAAGTAATCGCTGTTGGCGTGCTGATTACGTTTTGATGATGAAGAAGCGGTTTTTAATATTTTTATAATAAGAGGTTCATGTTCTCTTTGTTATTAAAAGGCATAATTGCAATTCTATTTTCAAAACTGTCAGGCGAAAGGTACTTGTTGTCCTAGTCATTGCGATCAAATTTTGTTCTAGACCTACAATTATTTCTTCGAAAACCTACTTCAGGCACCAGTCTCTTCCAATCGTGAAATATAACTTTGTTAATTTTTATGTACCAATATTGTGAAGTGAGAACAAATGTATTGAAAAATGAGTCTCAAAACATAATTTTTCACCAAAAAATGTCGTTTCCGAGCATTTTTCAAATAATGTCTCATTGAAGCGCAAGGCGGCTGCTACGACGCAGTGGGGACGATTTGTCTCACAATTGGTTCTACACCTTGCCTCTATGTAGATGTATGGGTGTAAGTTATGGCTGGCGCACAATGTATGCCGTCCAGGGTGTTTTATCTGCAATTTAAAGCAGAATATAAAAAGCTTGGTACTAAAACTGGTTAAGAATAGTACATTTTGATACAAGTGGAGAAAGTTTGTTATTGCATTCGAGGCGGAATTATAACACACGAGCCGTAGGCGAGGGTGTTTTTGAGCCGAGAACTGCAATAACAAATGTTCACGTGTATCAAACGATACACGTTATAATTCCGCTTCGAATGCAATAACAAACTTTCTCCACTTGTATCAAAATGTACTATTGTTAACATAATACTGAATCGGAGGAGCTCGTGGCCAAATAATAACAGCCACTCGGATCAATCTTCAGGTTAAGCCGAGATTGCCTAGGTTGGTCTGTGGATGGGCTTCCCATTACATACCGAGTTTCCTCCGTGTCTCGGAAAGCACGATGAACCGTTGGTCCCGGCTGTCATTTGTAGATTTTTAACAGTCATTACAGGTAGTCAGTGGCCCGAACGTCTGAGAACCAGTCTTACCAAGGGGTATCGTATTACCCAGTACTTAATGGGTTGTGGAGGTCAGATAAGCAGTCGCTTCATGTAAAATACTGATATTCAGCTGCATCCGGTTAGACTGGAAGCTGACCCCAACGTAGTTGGGAAAAGGCTAGGCAGATAATGAACATATACTGAATCGAATAGCCCGCTTAATCGACGAAAAATCTATAGTAAGACTAGGAGCTGTTTTATACGTTACTTAAATGATACTCCTGTTTGAAAATGTTGATAAACCATCAAAAACAATTAAATTAACTTTCGAACAACTTTGGCTGAATTCATCGTATTACTCAAAGCTCAGTGAAAATTATGTTCTGCTGCATAACACTAACACTAAAATACTAACAAAGTTATGGACTGTAGTCCGAAAATAAAGGTTAATTTATTTTATTTATTTATAACAAAAACGCGAACAGTCTTGGTTAACCCATTGTTTTCTGCCAAAAACAATAAACTCAAACATCGTTAAACCTCGTTTAGTACTATGAATGTTAACGTTTTGCAAGCAAACAGTTTGATTTTCATTTAGGGTACGATGCCGCTACCTACGTAACCATATTATTCCTTAGTTTGTCTCTTGGGTCGGAATCAAAATTCACTAGTCGGCAACTGTAGGGGTCTGGATGCTTCACTACTATGTTCGAGAGAGGACATTAAGCCGGCCACCCGTCCGTAGTTATGGACGTAACTAGAAACGGCTAGGAGTCAGTTAACTTAAACGTTTATTAGGTAATATATTTTTGAGTTAATCCTGCGTTATTGGTGCGGATTTTGGGTTTGATTGTGATGTCAGGGAAGCTGTTTTTGGAATAGGATCTGTTTGGATTTCTGTAGTAGTCTTGGATTAGAAAGAGGATCTGGGTCTCACGTTCAAACTTACGCTGCTCTGTCCTCAAACTTGATGCGCTGTATACCGTACATCATCATAATTCTCTTCATTTGGGGTCGGTGCAGCATTCTCTATTACACATCATTTATTTATTTATTTATAACAACTTAAACTATCATTACATCTTTTACCCTAATGCGACAGCTAATAAACTAAACTACAATATACTTACAACCAATTTAGAAAAAAAAACTAGCAATATTATTATAATAAAAAAAAAATTAAAAAAGAACACAAAAACATAGCATTAAACATATTTAATGACTAACAAAACCATAGTACAAAAATAAAGTTAAAATTAAGTATTATTTTGCGTGTAGCATAATTATTTAAATAGTAATACTCTTGCGAATTCACTAAAACAACATGTAAACACATCAATCTGAGTGTGAAGTTCTTCTCATCACACACTTCTTTTCTTGCCACATCATCCTTCACACAGTCCATTGTTTCTTTTGTCTTCCTCTACTCTTACAGGCCATCCACTGTCATACTCAAAACTATCTTTACGACATTTTCCTCATTCCCCGCATCGCATGCTCATACCTTACATAAATCATTTGGATACATTTTCATAGAGTCTATGTTAAAAAATCTTATAATTTCATTAATTTTACTTCTAAACATAATTGAATGCACAAACAACAGTCTCGCTCGATGGGCTTTCCATTTTGTGCTTGCGTACGTCTCCCCAACGTCCCCATACGAGGTTCTTTAATATAACAAGCATTGAGGGCAACGCGCTTTAATCAGGGAGAGCTATGATTGTTATACCCTCCCCTCATCCTTTTATTATTTTTTTCATGTAAGCTCGAGCTTGAAAATTGCGCCATCTAATAGAACGTGTTTTTTCCCATCATCCTAATCTCTTCGTTCGTTTAGTACCGTTATATTTCATTTCATTTTTTCCGCCTGGTGTTGTTTTGACGTGTCTGAAACATCAAAGCTTGTCATGTTCTGATTTAATCATTTCATTTTGTTTGATTACATACCTTTACCTACATGTTTTGCCTTACTTTGACTCATAAAGTATTTGTTTCCAGTCTTTACAAGTCTATTTAAAAACCAGAAGTTAATCGGCTCTGCTGACCAATTAGTCTGTTGTATTAGGTGTTTTATCAGTCGAGCAATCGGAAAAGTCAACGTCATATTATTTGACACCATATTCACTGATCAAAGAGAACTGAAAACTGGAACTTAATTACTCAAATATTCCCATTTATACCCACTTAGGTTGAAAGAACATCTTTTTAGCGTAATCCTCATCAACAACCGGATGGGCAAAGTATTGTAGCTTTCGATCGAAATGTTCTCCCGTGTAACATGGGAAACAACGTACAAACTCAACTTACCCCTTTGGGAAATACAGGCGAGATATATCGTATGTATATGTATATACCTATTGTACCTACTGTACGTAATATGACAGTATGTATCCTATGTATGTACATTAATATTTACAGACAATTTCGTATCTTTTAATCTTCTAAATATATAAAAGAAGAAACTGACTGACTGACTGACTGATTGACTGACTGACTGACTGACTGACTGACTCATCTATCAACGCACAGCCCAAACCGCTGGGTCTACAGATTGCAAATTTGGCAAGTAGGTTCCTTATGTGGTCTAGGGGTGCACTAAGAAAGGATTTTTAAAAATTCATCCCCTAAAGGGGTTAAACGGGGCTCCAAAGTTTGTATGGGAAAACAAGATTAGTTAGACTATTTTATTCGAAACTTCACAGGAGTGCTCCTATTGATAAATGAGTAGAAACGGGTTTCAGGTTTTTTCAGAATTCAACCCCTGAGAGGGGAAAATGGGGTGGCAAAGTATAAAAATCAATGCACAGCCCAAACCGCTGAGTCTAGAGATTCCAAATTTGGCACAAAGGTTCTTTATGAGGTTTAGGGGTGCATTAAGAAAGGATTTTTCAAAATTCACCCCGTTAGGGGTTGGAACGGGAGTCCAAAGATTACGTGGGGAAATAAGATTATTTAGACTACTTTATTCGAAACTTAACAGGAGTACTCCTATCGATAAATGAATTAACGTTTGTGTTTCAGTTTTTTTTTCAGAATTCAACCCCTAAAGGGGGAAATAGGGTAACAAAGCCTGAAATTCAACATAGTTATTATTTTTATGGTGAATTGGGTCGGGTGTATTACAAAAACAACGATTTTAAGATTTAATGTAGCAGACCTGAAATACTACCATTCCCTGTTGGGTTGCGATGGGGTTGAAATGTCTAAAAATCAATATGGGTGTCGATACCGAGATTATCAAGGGTGCTGATTACGAAAATGGCATTTATTTTGAAATCCAGATGATAATGATTGTGATTACGATGATGATGATTGTGATAATGATGACGATGATTGTGATGATGATGATTTTGATTACGATGATAATGATTGTGATTACGATGATGATGATTGTTATTATGATGATTGTGATAACGATGATAATGATTGTGATTACAATGATAATAAGTGTGATAACGATGATGGTGATTGTGATAGTGATTGTGATTGTAATGGTGATTGTGACAGTGACGGTGATTGTGATAGTGTCGGTGATTGTGATGGTGATAGCGATGGTTGTGATAACGAGGACGGAGATTGTGATGATGATGATTGTGATTAAGATGATAATGATTGTGATTTCGATGATAATGATTGTGATATCGATGATGGTGATTGTGATAGTGATTTTGATGGTGATTGTGATGGTGATTGTGATAGTGATTGTGAAAGTGGCAGTGATTCTGATGGTGATAGCGATGGTGATTGTGATTGTGATTGTGACAGTGATGGTGATTGTTATAATGATGTAGATTATTGTGATTACTATGATAATGATTGTGATAACGAGGGTAGTGATTGTGATGGTGATGGTGTTTGTGATGGTGATGGTGATTGTGATTTTGATTGTGATAGTGTTGGTGATTGTGATAATGATGGTGATTGTGATAATGATTGTGGTTGAGATAGTGATGGCGATTGTGATCAGGATGATTGTAATTAAGATGATAGTGATTGGGATTACGATGATAATGATTGTGATTACGATTATAATGTTTGTGATGACGAGGATGGAGATTGTGATGATGATGATTGTGAATACGATGATAATGGTTGTGATTACGATGATAGTGATTGTGATAATGATGATAGCGATTGTGATTACGATGATAATGATTGTGATAACGATGATGGTGATTGTGATACTGATTTTGATTTTGATTGTGATGGTGATTATGATTGTGATAGTTATTCTGAGAGTGGTGGTGATTGTGATGGTGATAGCGATGGTGATTGTGATGGTGATTGTGATGGTGATTGTGATGGTCATTGGGATGGTGATTGTGATGGTGATTGTGAGGGTGATGGTGATTGTGATAATGATTGTGGTAAATTATGGCGGTTGTGTTAATGATGATAATTGGTGATAATGATGGTGACTGTGATAGTGATGGTGATGGGGATTGTGATGGTGATTGTGATTGTGATAGTGATTGTGATGGTAATTGTGATGGTGATTGTGATGGCGATTGTCATGGTCATTGTGATGGTGATTGTGGTGGTGATTGTGATGGTAATTGTGATGGTGATTGTGATGGTGATTGTGATTGTGATTGTGATGGTGATTGTGATGTTGATTGTGATGTTGATTGTGATGGTGATTGTGATGGCGATTGTGATGGTGATTGTGATGGTGATTGTGATGGCGATTGTGATGGTGGTTGTGATGGTGATTGTGATGGTGATTGTGATGGTGATTAAGATAGTGATGGTGAGTACTGTGATAATGACTGTGATTACGATGATAATTATTGTGATAACGATGATGGTGATTGTGATAGTTATTTTGATGGCGATTGTGATGGTGATGGTGATGGTGATGGTGATTGTGATAGTGATTGTGATAGCGATAGTGATGGGGATTGTGATGGTGATTGTGATAGTGATGGTGATTGTGATTGTTATGGTGGTTGTGATGGTGATTGTGATAATGATTGTGGTAATTATGGTGATTGTGTTAATGATGATAATTGGTGATAATGATGGTGACTGTGATAGTGATGGTGATGGGAATTGTGATGGTGATTGTGATAGTGATAGTGATGGAGATTGTGATAATGATGGCGGTTGTGATAGTGATGGTGATTGTGATGATAATAATTGTGATGATTATGAAATGTGGCACATAGATAGTTTATAACCTGGTTTAACATGGAGGACACTAGTGACACCCTTTAGTATGATCCAGTGGGACAGTTACCGAACTTCACGCGGGCGAAGCCGCGGGCAACAGCTAGTGCTCTCATAAAATGACTCCTCAAAATGCTAACCGGTCTTCAATTTTAAGTAGATATGTCTACGTGTCCTGTAAGCATCATATTATAATTCCTACCTTCTTGAAGATATTATTTACATATTCCTTCATCTTTATTTATCACGACATGTCGTTCGCATCTGACCATTTCAGATTTCAGCTGTCGTTTACAGCTGTACGGGAAATTGAGACTTGTATTAAAAGCCTGGCAGGTCAAAATTGGACAGGCGTGTCACGTTAGCCTTAGCAACATGTTGGTATTATGATCGCAGTTGGACCAGAGTTTCCACGCACTGAATGCCTGATGAATTGATGATGGACGACGCTAATAAGCCCAGAATGTAGCCATGAGACCTACACACGTACCACGGAAGTTAATTTCAGGGCCCGTACCGTACGTGTCACTTCGGTGTGGAAAAGGGAAGGAGCTATACAGGACGTCTAGCTCCATTCCTTTCTCTTTTTATATAAAACGTTGCTTACACATAAACAGTAGAAATTTCTTCTGTATCGTGGATGTTACATTCACAAACAGCCAGACCCGGAACAAATACCTGTAGGCCATACAAATATTTATTTCGTGGTTTAATCAAACCGACATTCAGCGCAGCAGCCAATCGCTCAGCAACTTACTCACCCGTCATCTCTTTCTCACACGGAAGTAAGATTAAAACAAAATTGCTTTAAGAGGTCATAGAAGGACATCAGGAGCATCTATCTCGAGCGCCACCACACTGGCTGGTTCTAAGGTCTACTCCCAGTCAAAGTTTGCTTTGTAAATCTTGACCTGTCATTGAGGTAAAGTAAGTTCTGTGTACAGTTGGATCTCTGATTGATACTTTAAGCCTCTTGTGAATTGTTAAGTTTGTTGAAGCATGTTGAGTTTGGGACACAATGGTTGTTAGCGGGTGATATTAATGGTCGGGTCTTATCTGCTTTGGGGGTGGTTTTGGTTATTGATTGTCTCACACCATTGATTTTGTCAAAGGACTGTTTATTTCACTCTCTGTTTGAGTAACCCCAAAATTCATATTAATAGCTAAGTGAGATCCTAAAGCAAAAACTTTGGAAAAGTTTTAAAAATTCAGAGGTAATTAGTGGTCTTAAGAACCTTTCTGGTATAAAATATTAAAAGGTTTTAGTATAAAAGCCAAATAGCTCTGTCGTTAACGGCAAAGAAAAGAAGAACAAGTCTACCGAATTTTTCAGTGGTTTTTAAAAAGGGTTACAAAATAATACTCTCGGGAGTAGGTATGGATGAATAATAATCTTAATCTTATGCAGCTAATATTATCATCTGACATCTGATATTTTTAAGTTCCACTGTAGCGCTTTAACTACTGAGCCGATTTTGATGTATCGTCAATCGATTTGTTATACGATCCAGGTGACATAGGCATATCTGCACATCTGCACGACATACTTACCTGACATATCATTTAGCAATGATGTGGGACTCCGGTAATACGAAAACCGGAAAAAAAACTACATGTATGTCTTGTTAATACACCTTTTGGTGGGCGTTTTTGTGTTAGTTGTTTTTTCTTTTAAGAACCTGAGGATTATGGCCGAATGCCAACTACGGGTGGACCTGCGTCACATCGGACCACACCCGTCGTGGAAGTATTTTATTATCTGTGCCGTCGTGGCAAAATATAATCTATATTTTTGTATAATCTGTGTAATCGCACTCTGCGCGAAACTCACTCACTGACGCCTGCTGAAGCTCGTTGGATGTGCGCACAACGGCTATCTGTAACCACCTATAGCAGAAATACAGCCCTTTTTTATAGCAGGAAGTAGTTTTACTTCATACTCTTCAATAGTCAAGACCACCAGCAGCACAACAGGAGCTTGATACTCTACAAAGGGCGATTAATAAACACACCAACGCAACGTTATGCACTAAAGGTAAGGGCAATACAAATATGTGACTTAATGTAACTTCTAGTTCAGATATGTAATTCCAATGTTCTTCGCTGATTCATCGCGCAAAAATAATCAAACTAAAAGGTCACATTTCCAATCGTCTCCGTGCAACTATGCGAACTATGCATTATTGATTAGAATGTGTACAAAGTAAAAAAAAAACTCATTTGCACAAGAATATGCAAAGGTGCAAATACTTAGGTATCCACGGGTATCCAGGTAAATTATATATAAAGGTCGTAATGTTTCTAGACGGCTCGAACTCATTGGTGGGCGTGGTTAATATGCTATTTGGTGAAGTTTTAAATTTATTTAGTATTAATTTATCTAGTTTTTCTTTATATATTTAATTATTGAAATATACGACGATTTATAACGAAAATGAGCACGTAAAATTTCATAAATTCACCTTTTGGCGTATAGATAAGTATTATGGAAAAAAAACTACTAAATGTATCTTCTCAAAATAAATAATTTGAACTTCTGTTTATATTATCTATCCCTGTACGGTTTTACTTTTTCTATTTTCTTACTACATGAGTTATTTATTTACGCCTAAAGATAAGTTCAAATTAAGGTTAAAATAAGAATGTTTCGACGCTCATAACTTCCAAACCAATATTTTTTTTTTCCTATTCTGCTTCATACTGGGCTAGATAATGATAAGACCCAGTTAATATAATTATTAGTTTTGAACGTGAAGGTTCAAAACTAATAATTATATTAACTGGGTCAAACAGACGAGTAATCACCATACTATGTTTGTATGGGAGAGTGAACGACTTGTGTAGTATTAATTGTTAGACGGAAGAAAACGGAAAACCTACACAACCGTAACAGCACAGCACTACGTGAGGTTGCTATGTGGGACATCACTAATCTTGCGGACTGACATTCGATGATTTTGGCGGTAAAGGTGTCTCAAGTGTAATAAAGTGATTATTAAAGTTTAAACCTGGATTATATGATTAAAACTTATTTTAATTCTTAATAGAATCAGAAGCGGGACATTTCAAACTCCCACAAAATGTTTTGTTATGTAAAATGAAAAGATTGAGGTTTCGTTCGAACATTTTTGGTAACATTTTGTTTGCGATACAGACGCTTGGTGTTGGACACTTACTAAAAGTGCAGTGCATGTCGCTACAAACCCGAATTAATTCCTCGTTGGACGCTTTTGTGACTTTTCTCAATGCTTTTGGTCAAGTTTCGCAAGTACGTTGACCTTGTGCACACAAACAAACAAAAGTGATTTTGGTGAACTTCTATGTGTAATCTCATCTTCCCTCTTGGCCAAAAGAAGGTGGTCAGTGCTCTAAGCATATTTCTGCATGTCTGCACGTTTGTTGCACATTATCTGAATATTTGGTGAGATTGTTTCATACTTAAACTTGACTTCAGTTTATTCAGGCTGACCTTTAGATTAAATACTCATAATTCGACATCTATACTGTAAATAACTAAGTGATCAAAGACATTATTATAAGTGAAAGTATTGGACTGAATAGACTGAAAGTGAATTGATTATTTGCTGATTTTGCTCATTATTGACAACTTAATTTATATTATTTTACTGTGAACTGTACAAAGTGTAATTAAAAGTCAATTGTTTTATGATTTAGTGGTTGTGTGGTTACTGTTACATTTATTATTTTGAATCTAATTGTGTTCTAAACATGGGTCGGCATAAAAAGAGAAATAGGTCTCAGAGTTCTTCGTCTTCAAGTTCTGATGAGCCAGTAAGACATTCTAAAAGCAAGAAGTATAAAAAAGAACTAAAAAGGAAAGACAGCCGTATTGATGCCTTAGAAGGGTTATAAAAGAACTTAGAAAGAAAAGTGATTACCATAGTGGAACTGTATCAGAAGCTTCAACATCTAGGCCACCAGTCGTTCGATATGTGGGCCGAAATGATTTTATTCCACAATTTGACCCACAAACCTCTCCTGTTTCCATCGAACATTGGATTCGTAATTTAGAAGGTACAGCTAAAATGCATGGATGGGATGAACATACTTTAATCTGTAATTGTACTTCAAAATTAAGTGGTTATGCCAAAGGATGGTACGAGCAACAAGCTTCATACGAGATTTGTTGGGACGAGTGGAAGCAAAAATTGATAAAGGCATTTCCATTTACAAAAAATTAATTGTCTCAAATTAGAGAACTTGTAAACAGAGTCAGATTGCCAGATGAAGATTCAATTGAGTTTTATTACACCAAGTTAGGTATAGGCATGTCTTGTCAACTGAGTGATGATGTTATTACTGAAGCTGTGATTGGAACGCTTGGCAACAAACTGTGGGAAATTGGTGCTAAGTCTGCCGGTTGTCGTGATACTAGCTCTCTTTTACAGTATCTGGCTAGTATTACTTCTGCAGATTTAGGCAAAGAGAACAACCAACCAGGTACCTCCAAGCAAATCGACCAGAAGTCTGATAAATTAAGAAAATGTTTCTCGTGTGGAAGAATTGGTCATAAGGCTAGTAGGTGTTTTAGGAGTGGAACAAGTACCAAGAAGTCAGCCCCTATTCAAACCAAAAATAAGGTGGACAATAAGTGTTCATTCTGTGATAGGGTTGGCCACACTGAAGCTGATTGTTATAAGAAAAGATATCAGAAACATTGTACATTCTGTGATATTAAAGGTCACACATTAGAAGAATGTAGGAAACGGTCAAGAGCGAGCCCACAAAACAAGTTGGTGCGTAAGGTACAGACTGTGTGTTGTGACCTCTCAGACAAGAAGTATTTTAAAACGGTACTTGTCAATGGGAGTCCAGCTGAGGCTTTTGTAGATTTCGGTAGTTCATGCAACACAATGAAACAGAGTTTTTGTAAACAGCACAACTTAGAGGTCTCTGTTAGTGACAATATTGTTA
Organism: Xestia xanthographa; assembly: GCA_905147715.2. Lineage (NCBI taxonomy): Eukaryota > Metazoa > Arthropoda > Insecta > Lepidoptera > Noctuidae > Xestia > Xestia xanthographa. The sequence continues at coordinate 20,631,722 of LR990642.1, read as the reverse complement.
TAAAAGGGTATGGGGATGCTCTCACCTTACCACAAGGTGTAACTGGAGCTGTGTTGACTGTAGATGGAATTGATATGGAGACGAAGTTTTATATAGTACCAGACCAATTACAAGATTTTGATGTTCTAGTAGGCCAGCCGTTTACTGAAGCTGAAGATATTGTCGTCCTTAAAACTGCTACGCAACTCAGTGTATTCAAAAAGGATATGTCTATGGAAATTGCAGAGCTGTGTGAAGACCTTGAGAAGGTGTGTCTGTATCCTCAGGTTAATGTTATGCTAGATCCTGGTTTGAATAAAATTGTTGCTAGAACTGAGCCTGTGGTCAGTGGAATAATGGCGGTGAAGCACAGTGAGCAGAGAGAGCCAATGAAAGAGAAGGATGTATTAAGCGAAGAAGTAGAGAGTAAAGATGGTTCAGTTATCATAAAACTTGTAAACAGGACGAATGGACAGATTGCACTTAAAAATGAGGCATGTATAGCTCGAGCAGAAGTAAAGAGTTTTAATGAAGGAACAGCTAACACACCTAAGATAGGTGATACTTTGACAAACTCTCAGCGAGATGCTTTAGACTCTCTTCTAGATGAACACAGTGGATGCTTCGCTAGCAATGGCATGGAGTTAGGAAATTGTAATATTGAAATGAATATTAAACTGACTGAAGACAAAGTAATTAATTATAAACCATATCGAATGTCTTTTCATGAAAGAGAAGTAGTGAGGGACATTGTAACGGATTTACTTAATGCTGGTATAGTAGAAAGATCAACATCGCCTTATGCGAGTCCGGTGTTACTGGTGAAGAAGAAGGACGGGGGTTATCGCATGTGTGTCGACTACCGGGCACTAAATAAAATCACAGAGAAAGAAAGATACCCATTACCAGTTATCCAAGATTTATTGGACAGACTCGTAGATCAGACTATGTTTTGTTGCTTGGATCTAGCCAATGGTTATCACCAGATTAAAATAGCAGTAGAGTCAAAGCCATATACGGGATTTGTCACACCTGATGGCCACTTCCAGTACCGGATGATGAGTTTTGGTCTGTGTAATGCTCCTGCTGTGTTCCAGCGTGAAATGAATGAAATATTTGCTCCTGTTATTCATGCATGCGCAGAAGTGTACATTGATGATGTGATCATATGGGGACATGATTTTTCAAGTTGTCTGAATAATCTTAGAAAAGTTTTGGAGTTGATTGATTCTGCTGGTGTGAAACTGAAGCGCAGTAAGTGTACATTCCTTACCAATACTGTTGAGTACCTGGGACATGAGATTCATAAAGGAGAAATACGTCCATCTTCGCACAAAGTGACAGCTGTTGCCAACTTTAAAACCCCGAGCAATGTTCACGAGCTTCGTCAATTCCTGGGATTGGCGAGTTATTTTCGTAAATTTATAAAAGGATTTGCGACCATCGCGAAACCACTTACCATGTTGACCAAGAAGACTTCTGAGTGGTGCTGGGGGCCTGAACAGGCTGAAGCTGTGGAAAGTTTAAAACAGGTACTTACCTCTGACCCTGTTCTAGCGATTTATAGTCCAACCCGTGAAACGCAAATCCACACAGATGCTTCGAAATTAGGTCTAGGTGGAGTGCTGTTACAACAGGAAAACGGTGAATGGAAGGCTGTTGCTTATGCAAGCCGGCAAACCACAGCTACTGAAGTGAAATACCACAGCTTTGAGTTAGAGGCGTTAGCTGTCGTATTCAGTATCCAGAAGTTCAAAGTTTACTTAACTGGAATCAAATTTCGAGTTGTGACGGATTGTTCTGCTTTACGGCTAGCATGGTCAAAAAGGGACTTGTCGCCGCGTATAGCACGCTGGTGGCTCGATTTGCAAGAATACGACTTCGACGTAGAGCATCGACCTGGGACTTCGATGGTACACGTAGACGCCCTCAGTCGAAACCCAGTCTCCGTTCAACACATTGAAGAAAAAGATTTCATCAATACCCTCCAAGACGCTGATGAAGAAGTTCAGTCCACTATAACAAATTTACAGCTGGAATTAGACGCTAATAAGCACAAGAAAGATGGTTTATCTAAAGACTATAAGGTGGCGAATGGATTATTATGCCGTGTAGTAAATGGTGCTAATAGACCTGTTCTACCTAAAAATGCGAGATGGCACATAATGAAGACCTATCACGACGGTAATGGTCATTTGGGTGTCGAAAAGTGTTTGGAGGCTATTCAAGCCAAATATTGGTTCCCAAAAATGAGGAAACACGTGGAACGATACATTTCTAGCTGCATTGGGTGTCAGTTCACTAAAAAGCCGACAGGCAAGCAGCCTGGGCTTTTGCATCCTATTCCAAGACCTGCTATGCCATTTGATACTTTGCATGTCGACCATTTGGGGCCATTTTGCAAAAGTAACGGCAAGACATATATTTTTGCTGTCATTGATGGGTTTACTAAGTTCGTTTCGCTGGAAGCGGTAGTAAGTGCCAATTCAAAGGGGGCTATAGCTTCATTAAATAGGCTAGGTCAAGTGTTTGGGTATCCCTCACGAATAGTCAGTGACAGAGGTACGGCTTTCACTGGACGAGAATTCAAAGACTATTGCAGTGAGTTGGGGATAAAGCATGTCTTGAATGCCGTCGCTACTCCACGCGCAAATGGGCAGGTTGAGCGCCTAAACCGCACTATTTTGAGTTCGTTAACTGCTCATATGGGCGAGGAGCAAAAAGGCTGGGATAAATATTTGCCTACAGTACAGCTAGGCATTAATTCGACTGTGAGTCAAGGGACGGGCAAATCCCCTTTAGAGCTATTGTGTGGGTTGAGGCCACGTTTAGCTGGAGATATACGAGGAGCGTCATATGCGCCCGCAGACATTACTCAAAACAGAGAGGAAGCAACTCAGAGGATTGTTGAGAATGCATCACGAATGAAAGTGCGATATGATAAGAATCGCCGAGCCGCTCTTCCCATTCCGGTTGGTAGCCTAGTAATGGTTGAGAGAAAGATTTTACGACCAGGTTTATCCAGTGGTAAGTTGGTTCCTAAACTCAAACTCAAACTCAAAGCATTTATTTCAATTAGACCATTACGGCACTTTTGAAAGTCAAAAATACAAAAAAGAAAATCAAAGCTACAGTCCCAGTCACAAGGCATAATAACTTGAGAAAGTACTGTAGTTGCCCATTCCCTAGCGTAGATCTCTATGGAGAAGAATGGGCAAGAAACTCCATGGACACTCTTTTAAAATCAAAATATTGTTACAAAATCTTGGTTACATCATTAATTTTGAGATTATACATAAATGTGAGAACGATGTAGAAAGACGTGCACACTAAGAGCATCCAGAGTGAAAGATTAGATTAAAAATGTATGAATAAAGTAATTAAAATGAACCTTGGCAGCTAAGAGATGACCAGTCCCAACTGACAGCGCCCGTTCACAGACATGACGCATGTACCGGCGCCATTCAACTCAACCATATTGAAGGGAACTAAATGACCCGACACACCCGCCACCATCAGCGAGACATTTAAGTGAGCATGACATTCTCTCAGTCACCAAGGCATATTCAAGTCAATGAAAGATAAATAAATGTAAATGGTGGCTGAACAGTACAAAGTACTCACACATGTGCTATGCAATTATATAATACTAAGAACTGGAATCTATACAATGCAAGTATATTTTTACAATCTTCTGCAGCTTCCACAATACATTAACATGGGAATCAATTCTTCATCTTCTTCTTTACGTGTCGATGGACTCAAATAATGCCCGTCCAGTACAAACAATTAGTTTGCCCCCCTCCCCCCCACCTATGGTTGTGGAGCAGGACCAGCATTTAGCCAAGCATTTTTATCATCAATGTAATCCCCCAACTTATAATATGCTTGCCTACATAGTGTGCGTTTTATACAAGATTTAAATTTCGTCTCATTCAGTTGAAGAATGTGGGGAGGTATTTTATTGTAACATTTCAAACAGTACCCCATGAAAGATGAATCCACTTTAGCAAGCCTGAAACCTGGCTGAACTAGTTGGTCCCTATTTCTAGTGTTATAGTGGTGTCTGTCCCCTCTCTTACTGAATAAATGCCGATTTTTTCTAACGTACATGATGTTTTCATAGATGTATTGACAAGGTACTGTCATGATATTAATTTCCTTAAACAGTTCTCTTAGAGAATCGCGTCTTCGTAATTCATAAATGGCTCTGATGGCTCTTTTCTGCAGAATAAATATAGACTCGATGTCTGCAGCCCGTCCCCATAGTAAAATACCGTATGACATAATACTATGAAAATAACTAAAATAGACCAGCCTCGCGGTATCAACATCAGTAAATTGACGGATTTTTCTAACAGCATATGCTGCTGAGCTTAGCCGTCCTGCAAGAGATGTTAGATGAGGACCCCATTGTAACCTTGAGTCGAGCGTGATTCCCAAGAAAACCGTTTTATCGACAAATTCTAGTTTCTCTTGATTCAATATTATGTCACAATCACTACTTTTGACATTTGGTAGAGCAAATCTAATGCATTTAGTTTTTTTCCCATTTAGTACTAAATTATTAGCGGTAAACCAATCGTGGACCTGCAGTAGGGCGTTATTTACGTCATCAAGATTAGTGGCACGTCTGTTTATTTTAAATATTAAAGAAGTATCGTCAGCAAACAACACCATATGCGGATGGTTGTTAAATAGATGGGGTAGGTCATTAATATATACTAAAAAGAGGAAGGGACCCAATATCGAACCTTGTGGTACACCCATTTTTACTTTTAAACCCATTGAGTTTACTCCATTTATTTGTACCTGCTGCTGTCTATCATTCAAATACGATTTTATTAAACTGAGCGCAAGTTTACCTAAACCGTAATGCTGAAGTTTCAAGATCAGGGTTTCGTGATTTACGCAATCAAATGCCTTCGAAAGGTCACAAAAGATTCCTATGGCATCTTGTGCCTCTTCCCACGCAGTAAATATGTGTTTTAATAAAGTGACACCGGCGTCAGTTGTACAACGTCCTTTGGTGAAACCATACTGTTGCTCATGTAATATTTTATTAGTGTTAAAATGGTTAAGCATTTGATTGAGCATTATCTTTTCAAACACCTTGCTGAAAACCGGCAACACGGATACGGGCCTATAGTTATTGGTGTCTTTACTGTCCCCGGATTTAAAAAGCGGTATTACCTTACTGAATTTCATTAGATCCGGGAAGACCCCTTGATCCACGCACAAATTAAATATTGAGGCTAAATACGGCGCTACAGTCTCAATAATTGAGGTACAAGCTTTGATAGACATACCCCATAGATCTTCCGTTAATTTGATCTTGATTTGCTTAAAACCTTTTATGACTGTTATGGGGTTTATATGCTGAAATTTAAATTCATTCGGACAGGCTGAAACGTTCGCTTTCAATAAATCAATAGAGAGCAAGGGAGAGGAATTTAAGGTTTCTGTAGTTTTAAGTGGGATACTGGTAAAGAAATTTACAAATTCTTGAGCAACTTCATTGTTGGAGCTCACAAGGCCACGCGATGTCTCTAGTGTGAAGTCATTGCCTTGTTTTTTATTTCTATTTGTTTCACTGTTGATGATTTTCCAAACCGTTTTTATTTTGTTGTCGGCTGATTTAATCTTGTTGCTAATGAATAAGGATTTGGCTACCTTGCAAGTGTTTTTAAAAATTTTCGAGTAAGTAGCAACATATTTATTAAAAGCTTCAGTGTTGATGTAAGGCTTAAGGCCGTACAGCTCAAACAATCGTTCCCTACTTTTCCGAATACCCTGTGTTGCCCAGTCACTGAAAATAAACTTTGGGCCAATAGTTTTAGATTTCTTTTTTAAAGTATTATTAAATTCGGTGTGCACTACCGAAAAGAATTCTTCATAAAATACATTTGCATTGTTTCTAATATGACCCGGTATACCTAACTTGCTAATTAAATTATTATTAAATTTGTCTAGATTGCTGGGTGTTATTTGTCTAGTTTGTATCTGAATTCTTTGTAATTGTCTATTGTACGCGAAAGTAACCGTCTGACCACTATGATCTGAAGGCAGGTAATTTACGATGGATTTATTTATGTAATCGCAGCAACAAAAAACATTATCGATACATGTAGCAGTATTTGTCGTAATTCGAGTTGGTTCTGAAAACACATTTGACAAGTTAAATGATTTAAAGAGACTTAAGAATCTACTGCTATTCACATTATTCTCTATGATATTGACATTAAAGTCACCACAGATAATTATTGGTTTATTACCAGTTACAAGTTTTGCCAAAGCATCTTCCATTACTGACTCAAAGATAGAATAGTTCAGGTAATTAGGGGGTCTGTAAACGCACACTATTATATGCTTATCTAGCTCAACACAAGACAATTCAATGCTATGTTCAACCGATAGATCGACTATATCATTACGAGACTTAGATTTAATACAATTTTTTACTAGGATTAATGAACCCCCACGCATCTTAGATTTTCGGTTAAAGCAACTGCTCACATTGTAATTCTCATAATTTATTTGCATTACTTCATAATCTTTCATCCAATGTTCAGTAAAACAGATAATATCAAACTTAGTTTTTTCTAAAAATAGTTCTATTTCTAGTTCTTTGGAAGAAAGTCCCTGAATATTCTGGTGAAACAATTTTAAGGAATTCTGCTCAGCCCCTTTTTTACAGTTATTTGATTGAGAGCTAGAAGATACCTCGAAGTTGACGAGATTAACTAAATTGTCACTCGTACCTTCTATTGTCTTAGTGACTAGTTTAAATCTAAGCTAATACTATTTGTATAATTACAATTAGTATAATTACTAATTTCCGTAGACCTATTTACAAAAAACTGCGACATACCACATATGTCTGAGTTTATATTAAAAGCTAATAGCCGAGCTATTTGACGTCTAAAACTAATAGGCAAGTACGCATGGTTTCTGGTTGACTTCAATTTCTGAACGAAACTGTTAGTGTCGAAAAATGTCAACCTGTCACTATAGTGACTAACTAGAAAATGCAAATGATTATTTAAGGCATGGATATTATGGTTTTGCTTGCTAGACAATTTCGTAAAGTACGGGAACGAGCACAGAATTACTCTCTTACAATTTAGTTTTAATAGTTGAGTGACATTGTCCGTGATATCATCAAGTTTAACGTTAGAACTGTTACCTACAAGTACAGTTATAATGGTATTAGGATCAAATTCCTTCCGAGTTATTGATGTTATTATCTGGTTGTAAGAAGCCTGAGGAGTACAATAATTTAGAGAAGAATGACTCAGATTGTTACTAATTAACTTGCCTAACCCTTTTCCTATACTATCTGAGAACAAAATGGAGCAACAACTGTGTGTATTACAAGAAGGGGGAGAACTACTATCTATTTGACCTACCTGTGATGAACCTTGTACAATATCTGGTGAATTTTGAATGGAGATACAGTCCGGAACACTGCTCAGCCGGGTCGGGTTCTCCGTTACCTCGGGTAGGAGAGTGTCCGGGCTGGATTCACTTTGTGATGTACATTGAGTGTTGTTGAAGGTCATCGTGTCTACACAGTATGCATTACTATTACCGCTATCAACTAATTCGTTTGCAGCAAGGATATGTTCCTTAATTTGTTTTTGAGAATTTACATACATAGAATAACATGACTTTAGTTGACGCTCTAAAACTTGAATTTCAGACTGTAAGTTTTGAGTGTCTATTTCATAAAACTTCTTACTATCCTCTAATTTAATTTGATAATTATTCAACTTTTTTATGAGGAAAACACGTTCTTTTATTAGTTGAATATTTTTGGAACTGTGTTTTTGTTGTTTTTTAAATTTCTTGCATTTTTTTATAATTCTATTTAGTTTTGCATATTTCTTTATTTTATTTTGGCTTACTTTATAACTACTACAATTATATTTCAGAATAGAATCTTCAGTAAGATCTATTGTTGTTAAGAAATGTGGGTTGCAATTTGAATTCAATAATTGATTATATAGGTGATCTGTTTCCCTAACCTGAGTACATTCTCTTTCTTTCTGAAACTCAATAATTTGTTTGTTGGCATGAAGCAGTTCAACTTCTAAGTCCCTAACCTTACATAAAGCCATTTCATAATGGTTACTGCAGTCGTTGAAACCATCTGTGACCACCCGCAGATTGTCCCGTTCCTGAACAACATCCATGTATTGTTGGTGCAGGTCCACTAGCTCCCGTTTCAGGCTTGTGTTTTTGTGAACGACCTTCTCGATTTCAACCTCATGTTCCTCTCTATCCAATAACAGCTGTTGACATTTGCTGTTTGCTTCCTTAAGTTCATCAAGGGCCGTTCTCAACTTAGCCTGTAACTCCTGGGTAGTTGCCTTACGGGTCATCACAGGCATGGTTTCAGGGAATAGAACTGAAAGTAGAAGTACAAAGAATGGTGAGAACTAATTGAATGGACAAAATTAGGAAAGCTAGAAATGAAAGAAGAAAATGAGAATAGACTGGAATATGTGATTAATAAATTGGTAACTGTGGTAGGCTTATGAGTCTTACACAAAATACTTTAATAAGATTATTAAATTAAATTAAACTTTAAATTGATTTCATGTCTATAACTTTTTTATGAAGTGGGTAGGACTCTTGGTTTAAAATTATTGGACTTATTTGAATAATAATGCCAAAAATTATTAAAGAATAACCAACGTACTTTTTTGTTGTGTATTTAGTTAATTAAATATATAGATAGCAAGTACATTTACTTATTACAAACTACACAACTAGATAACTAACAAGTGCTAACTGACATAGAACCTAACTTCAACTACAAAAGAGTGCCAGATTAGTCAGAATAATGAACTTAGTGCTACAGAGCTTTTAATTGGTTAATATGAGCTACTTATTAGACATTAAAAGGAAACAATTATACTCCCCAGATAGATCCGCAGGTACATCAGCTGTTCGTGTAATAGGTTACCGGTCGAGTTAGGAAACCAATCACTACGTGTTACAGTGTATTTTTCCGTGAAAACAATAATCTTGGGTATTAATACACTTAATAGACATTTAATTATAATAATACAAGTTTTTTACACTAAAATATTAATTAAAACTAATTTAAAATTACGGAGCTAAATTTTGACATGTCACTCAACCAGTGTTGCCCTACAAACTCCTAAATACGCGGGACCTTATAAAATCACTGCCGTTCTGCCTAATGATCGCTACGAAGTGACATCGGCCGCGAGGGGCAAGAGGGCCTATAAAAATATTGTAGCACGTGACAAGTTAAAGGTTTGGAATGCTCGATGTGACTCGTCATCTGACGAAGACCTATAATATTGCAATAATCTAAAACATGACGAAATGATATCGTGCTTGCCTTCGGGGCCCTTTTATGTCGGTTGATAATGAACATTATACTACTTGCCTCCGGGGCCTGGTGTATTTATAACGCTTGCCTTTGGGGTCTGAATGCGTTTATAAGACAAGCCTATGGGGCCTAATCAAATTTCTATTGCTTGCCTACGGGGCCAGATAGCATTTACTAGCGTTGCCTGTGGGGCTTGAAGTTATTTTCAGAGTCTACCTGTATGACCCTTATGGTGTTCGCTATGCTCTACATTAATGAAGCTTGCCTTATGGGCCTTGGCAATTGTCAAAATTTATGCTTGCCTTAGGGGCCTTAGCAATTGACAAAATTTATGCTTACCTTCGGGGTCTCAGCATAATGTCCATCCAAGTCTATGCTTGCCTAAGAAGCCAAAGCAGTAATGACTGAAATTGTTCTTGCCTTAGGGGCCTCAGTAACATCCACTTATATTTTATGTGCTGCCTCAGGGGCCTCAGCCACTATCTGTTCCTGTCCTTGCCATAAGGGGCCTTAGCAGGGTTACCTACAATTAAGCTTGCTTTAAGGGCCTTAGCTATTACACTACGACCTAGAGTGCTGTTCCTGAGCAGCTGAAGTCTTCCTGGCAGGATGTTCTTCGTGCAGCTGAGCCTTACCTTCGGGGACCGAAGGATTGCAGGATGGCCGAGCTGTTAGACGGAAGAAAACGGAAAACCTACACAACCGTAACAGCACAGCACTACGTGAGGTTGCTATGTGGGACATCACTAATCTTGCGGACTGACATTCGATGATTTTGGCGGTAAAGGTGTCTCAAGTGTAATAAAGTGATTATTAAAGTTTAAACCTGGATTATATGATTAAAACTTATTTTAATTCTTAATATAATGTACAAGAATGAGTTGCGAAACTGTCTAAAAATAAATGGAAATGAAAGCTCAGGCGGCTTAAAATGATGATAATATGGACCGCGTCAGAATTCCTAAAATCGTCACATACGCAGTTAATATTAAGAATTTTCACTTTGTGACCATTTTACGACTTGACGATTGTAACGTAATTAAAAAACGTAATTAAAATTAGTAAACGCAGCCGTGTTATACCCCCAGGCAGCACACACCACAATTAATGATGGCAAACAAAATAACAATCCCGGTTCCACTTTCCACAGTTCCAAAAACTAATTTTCCTAGTTGACCAAACATCGACAAAATTAAACAAAAATGTTCGACGAGCTACGTACGGAGTGAAGCTTAATTTTGGGAACCCAAATGGCTATCATTACGTAGTATGCGGAACCCATTTCTGCTATTTGCCTCCTAATTGTTACATAAACCAAATAAAACGAGCATTTCGGGGCCGGCCGGCCGAATATAGGCATCATCTAATAGAGCTAAAGGACTCGTGTTTAAAAAAAAAATTTGATTGCAGCAATTTACTCATATAGCAATATTAATTTTTTGGTTATTAAACACCAAATAGTACTAACTTATTTCAATTAGTAATCTAATCATAGAAGTATACTATTTAAATTCCTGACGGAAAAACCCGACGGCGTAGAAACCAAGACGTCACGCTCAACTGTCGAGTTGCAACCGCTAGACCGTCCACAGTTCCCGAGTGATGTCGGCTTATATTCGGTTAAGCCGGCTGCCGACCTGAACATTGTGTATCATCCTGTATGTGTCTGCCACGCTTTTATTTGAAGTGTAAATATTAACAATTTTATTTTCTAGGAAAAGTAACGAATCAAATACCTCTTCTTCAGGAAAAAAAACAGAGATAATACCTCTTCAAAGTCTTGGAAAATAATACCAAAACATTGAATTCAGCGAAATATCCCTTGCAGTAGTTTTTACATTGTTCCTGGATGCCAGACTGATCTTGATTTGTTTTTCAGTAAGATAATTATTCTGTGTTTTGATCTCAAACGAACCTTGTATAATTCCGAGAATATCTCTCAATAAAACAACAGTTTTTATAAGCTTTGTTAGTTCTTCTATAAATAAATACCTACAATATAATGTAATATACAAAAGCAATTTAAGTACTTTATTTATTAATTGGACTGCCACATTGATCTAGTGGTTGCAAGCGCAATTCCTGAGCATGAGTTCCTGAGTTCTATTCCCAGGTCAGGAAAAGTGTTATTGGGTTTTTCCATTAGGAATTTCGGGGTTCCTTCTATCTGGTAGAATATTGACGCCCCGAAATTTATTTGGCATAACACACTTGGCATAATCTTCTGTAACGAAGATTTTTAAGGCATAAAAAATATTTAATATAGTTATTGTTTGGCCGAATGCTTGTATGTCCGAATTTACAATGGCATAATTTTAATATGGCAGAATTTTATTTGGTACAATTTCACTTGGCATACTATGATGATGGCAGAGAATAATTTCATTTGGCATTATTGCCATTTCTATAAATAGCATTTTATCCTTAAATTAGAATTAAAATTTTGTCTTAAAAAGACAATATATGTTGTGCTACAAAAGTTAGTGACAGAAACAAATCGCTCCAAAACCACCTCCTCGTAGTCTTGTCTGCCCTACCCCTAGAGTGTAATTTAAATCTGCGTAGGTGCGGAGGGGCGAGGCGGCTCGCGAGCTGAGGAGCAGGTGGTTTTTTACGCTCACCACCGCAGCTTTGGCTCAGCCACACGGGCGAGCTTAAAACACATCTGCGACGATAAGCTCGCGTAGGACCACCGGAGTCCCGCAGCGCCGGAGCCGTGACAAAAACCATGCCTGCAGCTTGTTGCATTATTGCTTGCATGCTGCATGCATGCTTGCTTGCATGCATGGTGTACGCTGGTTCCCCCCCAGCCCACACCTGCGGCTGAAGCCGGATGGCAGGTGGTCGGGGAGAAGAGGAAGGGGCGAAAGGCGGCCAAAAAGGCCTAAAATGCGGAGCGGCAGCACCAGCACAGGGCGCGAAAGATCGCGGCTAGGCTCCGCGCCCCGAAGACCGCAGCTGTAGTCATTACACTACAGCCGGAAGCGGAACAAAGGGGCGTGTCCTACCGCGATCTGCTGGCGAAAGTTAAGGAGACGGTGGATCTGGGGGAGCTCGGGATCACCGGGGGCCTCCGGCTTAAAGTCACCGCGACGGGAGCTCGGTTGCTGGAGATCCCCGGGGAAACTAGTGGCTCGTCCGCAGACGCTCTGGCTGAAAAGGTCAGAGCGTCCCTAAACGCGGACGACGCCCGAGTGTCCAGGCCCGTCAGATGCGCAGACCTGCGCATCCTGGGTCTGGACGACTCGGTGACAGCGGAGGAGGTGGTGGCCGCCGTCGCCAGGTCTGGAGGGTGCCCTGCCGATCAGGTCAGGGCAGGCGCCCTTCGCCCGGACTCCACGGGCATGCGAACCGTCACAGTGAGCTGCCCTGTGACGGCGGCCAAGACTATTGTGGAGGGCCGTAGGCTACTGGTGGGCTGGGTTTCAGCGCAGGTGAAGCTGCTGGAACCCAGACCTCTGAGGTGCTACCGATGTCATGTGGGACACCATGTGTCGGTGCAATGCGCCTCGGAGTCGACCGCAGCGGCCTCTGCTTCCGATGCAGTAAGCCCGGTCACACATCCGCGACTTGCTGCGACACGCCGCACTGTGCCGCATGTGCAGCGACCGAGCCGGCTGATCACCGGGCTGGGAGCAAGGCCTGCGCTGCACCCGCCAAGGCCAAGGCCAGAGGCAGGGGAGGACCCTCCACCGCCACCACCACCACCGTCGCCACAGCCGCAGCCAGAACCGCAGCCGCTGCCACTGTCGCCGCCACCGCCACCGCGACAATTGTGCCCGTAGAGGGGCCCTTACAGGGGGCCCGAGTGGAGGAAGCGGTAATGGAATACCAATAACGGCCCCATTACGCTTCCTCCAAGCGAATATCAACCACTGCGCCTGCGCTCAGGATCTGTTGCTCCAGAGCATGGCGCAGTGGTCGATTAACATCGCTGTGGTCGCTGAGCCGTATTTTGTCCTGCCCAAGGAAGCCTGGGTGGCGGACCTTAGCGGCTCAGTGACCATAGTGTCGTCGGCCGCCGCTGGTACCCCGACCCTTGAAGGTTTTAGAAGGGGTCGGGGGTGCGTAGCAGCCCAGTTCGGGGAAATCGTCGTAGTGGGAGTCTATTTCTCCCCGAGCCGAACTCTCGCCGAGTTCCACAACTCTCTCGCAGAGTTGAGTGTCGTCGTCGGAAACCATTCCCTCCCTGTGCTTGTCCTCGGGGACTTCAATGCCAAGAACTTGGCATGGGGTTCTCGTTGCACAGACATGCGAGGAAGGATGGTGGAGGACTGGGCCCTGGAGAAGGGCCTGGTCGTCCTGAATCGGGGTTCTGTCCCAACGTGTGTGCTGGTGGACATTTCGTTCGCTAGCCCCGCTTTGTCGCCGCGTGTCGTTGACTGGCGTGTCATGGAGGGGGTGGAGACCTATTCCGACCACCGGTACATCCGGTTCGACGTCTCCACCCAGACCTCAAGCGCGCCGGTCCAACAGGCTCCGAGTGGTCCGCGTTGGGCGCTGAAGCAGCTGGACCGGGAGCTCCTCCTGGAAGCCTCGATCGTGCAGGCCTGGGTGACATCACCGGATAGGCCTGCCGACATTAACAATGAGGCAGGGTGGTTCCTGGAAGTCATGTCCGACATCTGCGACGTCAGACGTCGTGGCAATGCCCCGAGTCCAGCCAAGAAGCGCCCGGCGTCAGGTGTACTGGTGGTCGCGTGAGCTGACATCTCTGCGCGAGGCGTGCGTGGCTGCGCGACACCTGTACGCCAGGCACCGCAGGCTCCGCATCCGCCCACCGGATGAGGCAGCCATTGAGGCGGAGCTTTATGAGGGAAGCTGTCCTGCGGGCCAGGGATCAGGCCTGCGAAGAGTTGCTGGGGACTCTCGACAGAGATCCGTGGGGGCGCCCTTACAAGATGGTGCGGGATAAGCTCCGCACCTGGGCCCCCCCACTGACGCAGAGTCTCCGGCCTGAGCTCGTGGAGGACGTGGTGAGCGCTCTGTTCCCTTCGCGAGGGGAACATCCCCCCCCGCCTATGGCTCCGCCGCCTGCGATGCTGGAAGTGGACCAACAGGACGACGACGACGACACTCCGGAGGTGACTGGGGTAGACCTGAGAGTGGCGGTACGCAGGCTCAGTGCCAAAAATACCGCCCCGGGACCCGACGGCTTGCCTGGCAAAGCCTGGGTCCTGGCTTCGGAGGCTCTCGGGCCCCGACTGGAAGGGCTCCTAAGCGCATGCTTGGAGAGAGGCCCAGATCCCGCTTCGTGGGAAGACGGGAAAGCTGGTCCTCATTCGGAAGCCGGGGCGCCCTGCGAAATAATGTGCAATCAATTTAATTATTATAGTAACAAATACAAAATCAATTTTATTATTATATTTAGAAATACAAAATTATTCTAACTATGATTTTCTGAAATGCGATAGATGAGGCTTTCCTATATTATGCATATGAAATGTGTGCCAAAAGTTAATTCTAACTGTAAACTTTCTGAAATTTGATAGTTTTGCCTTTTAATGAGTATCGACATGAAATTAATGCCAAAAGATGAATCTGACTGCGAACTTTCTGCGGTAAGATGGTTCTACTTTTAATTCGAATGCATATGAAATTTATGCCTAAAGATGATTCTGACTTACAAAATTATGAAGTTTGATTGTATGATAAATGAGTGTCTGCCAAACGATTTTCTGCGAAATTAAGTTCTATCCGCTGTTATCCAAAATAATATTATGACATAAAAACTTCTGCTTAAAGGGTAGACTCGGAATTTCGCAGTGGCAGCCACGAAGTCTGGGTTTGTGCCCAGCTGATGGCAATAGGCTCGCCTCGCCCCTTATTACATGGGACTTAAACATAACTGATGAAATGTGGGTACAATGGGTACTCTCTGTCTAACCCTTCAAGAATCTCTTTTAAAACTTAACTAATAAAATAAATTACATCAAAATAAATATTTGCGATACCATCTAACAAAAACGAATTAATTTATTAAAGGAATTACATCCATTGAAATCAAAATTGATCAGTATTTTCCAAGTAATATCATTAATTTTCATTGCGATGCATTTCAAACAAACTGTTTACAGTCACGAATTTGTAATAAAAGCCACTGAATAGTACTATTGAATATCGGTACTGCGGAATATTGAGTTATTTATTTATTTATATAGGTTCACCAACAGCTTCTGTGTACAGCATTTAGGTATATATAGGTTTTAAAGTCTTGGACTTACACAGTCGCCAATTACAGGTTACCCAGCATTCACAAAAATAAGTGTTAGCATATGATAAATACAAATTAAAAATTAAAATGAGTGGCTATAGACATGAAATACAATAGTAGCTACCCTACATTTAAGAGAGTATTTAGCTTACAAAACATAATACAAAGAAAAAAACTTATAGTGTAATTTTACTAATTAATTACAATAAAAATAAAATAAAAAGACCTGTTAGAATAGTTCTGATCTCATTTTTATCTATTTCAACACTAATAATCATATCTTATTGATTATTAGTGTTAAAATAGATAAAAATGAGATCAGAACTATGAATAAAAATAAAATTAATATAACATTGTTAAAAATAAAGAAAGAAGTAGTATTAAAAAGTAAAAAAAAAACAAAGGAATCATTAATTAATACTAACGTAACAAAATATTGTGTTGCGATTTTTGGGAATCCAGTAATTGGGATAATATTTGGACTTCTCAAATATTGTCTTCCTGCATTGTCTTGTTACGTGGAGTCGTCGCTACACGACTTTTCTTTCATTCTCCACTGTCAGCCATCACAATGTATCGTTTCTGTTCTTGAAATATTTTCTTGGATCCCTTTCCACCATCATTTATGCCTAGGTTTTTCCCAAGCTTGTTGGGTTCGGCTGCGAGTTTAACCGGATGCAGCTGATGCTTTGAAATGCTAAGAGGCTATTTGAAAGACGATGTAAGGAATAGATTTTTAAATATTTTTTTTTAAATTAAAATTAGTGTGTCTCAATCTCGATCTTTTCATTTGTATGATACTCTTGACGCCTTTTAAAGCTAATGGCACGCTACAGGTAACGCCATTAGCTTTAAAAGGCCTCAAGAGTTGATATCACCATGTAAAATGCATATTTTCAGGAAAATATGCTTTTTACATGGATGATATCAAAGCAATAGGTCGTGGCCCACCTATAGTCAGCACTCATGACATCACTACAACTTAGCCACACTGAAAGGATCAGGGGGTATACTCTCTAAGCATAAAACCCGTAGTTTTGGCTGAAGTTACGGGCGTTTTCTACTCCGTATCACTTACAAACTTTCGAGTCGTTCATCAACTCGTCCCACAAGCCTACGGCCCATTTGGGACGAGTTGATGAAAATCAAAATACATAATATTTGCGTGTAGTTAGGGGCCCGAACTAAAAATAAATGACAAACTCGATTGGTTATCTGTCCTTACTTCCGATGTGTTTTCAAAACTCATGCGTTCGAAAATATTAGGGAATAGGTTCATTTCAAAGTATAAAGCTACTTACGGACGGGCCCCGTAACTGCGTTGACGGACTTAGAGAGTTGTCCCCCAGGCCCGGACTCCACCAAAGTGTAGACGAGTGGAGATGTGTGAAGCAGAGAAGAGACGACAATGGTCGTGTCGTGTGTCGATTCTGTTGTGCACAAACTAAACTTAATTTAGACTATTGCTATCTTTTACTAAAATGGAGTGCGAAAAAAGGACGGCTATAGCTATGAACTAAGTTAGATAGAGATGTCAAACAAGTTTATGCCTTGCGCTTCACCGTATTTTTGGTCGACATGTTTTTACGTGCACCCTTCATTTGTATGGAAATATTAGTTCCAACTAATTTTGACAGCTCTAAATTACGTCTGTCTCTTTCTCGTTTTATTAGAGAGAAAAAGATAGTAATAGCCTAAATCAAGTACTAGCACGGCTCTGTCGTTGACCTTGTCCTCCACTACTAGAGACACCTCTGCCTACCCCTTCGGGGATAGGTGGCGTGTTGTTGTGTATATAAAACTAGCTTTTTCCCACAGCTACGTCCGCGTGGTCGCAAAAAAATATCCGACAGGAACGTACTACCGGGATTAAAAAGTAACCTATAGGTTAATCCAGGTTATAAAAACTGACGGACTTTCATACAAACTTTCATCCCCTATTTAATTCCCTTAGGGGTTGAATTCCAAAAAATACTTCCTTAGTCCTTGTCTACATTTTATAGAGAACCTCTGAAAAATTTCAGCTTTCTAGGTCCAATGGTTTGGGCTGGGCGTTGATGAGTCAGTCAGTCATTCAGGACTTTTCTTTTTATTTATATAGATTAAGCTTGAGTTCCTACAGGTCGGCAAGTAGGTACGCTACGCCTACGTATTTGTATTTTACACACAGCAGGCTCATACTCCTGTTGGATTTAGTGATTGATGACACTTTATAATGGGATTTGTTCTGATTCCTATTTAATTTCCTGTACGGATATTTAGCTGTCGTTTTATTATAAATTCAACGGAATCGTTTACTTTCGTGTATAACCTTCGTTTCGGTATTCGTTGTGTTGAATTAATGTTCCAATTTTCTTGGAAACTTTCAATAGAATTATGGTGTAGCATTAAAAGTTTGCTGCTTTTTTGTTAACTACAAAATATAATGGCCCTACCTACGTATTCAGGTAATTTTCAAATTTAATTACATTATCTAAGAGTCTGCCGTCATATTAAATTAATATAATGAATATCATTCTGTTGTATATTTATTTTATCCCAAAGAAACCTTTAGATTATAATATTGGAAATTAACTATTTCATACACTGGCCTGCAAAACTAAGTAGTACACTTTTTTTTTTTTTCCAAACTCTAGAACCTGAGATTTAAAACAATTTTCATCAGCTTTATTAGTTTTTACGTACAAAATTAAACTCTTTTCAAGTCCTTTTTGTTTCGAAAGTATATAATATATTGTGTACTTATAAAGTTATTGCAAATTGAAAAGTGTGATACTTTGCAGGCCAGTTTATGTGTATGTATTAATTGAATGCTACATTGAAAAACATTTTTCAATACACTTCCTAGAAAACTTGCTCTTATCGCACTACATATCATATTTATTTTTCTCTGCTTATTTAATTAAACAAAAATATCAACAAAAGCATTAAAATTGGTAACAAAAAACATGTTTTCATTTAACTGTCACCAGAATTGATTTAAAGAAAGGATTGATTTTAATTAACAGATATCGAAACTCGAGCCATTGTGTTTTTCGGTGGCTTGATTAGATTTTCGTGAAACAATGTGTAAAGGGACAGATAACAAATTGAATCGCGAGTTTATTAAAATTTGTTCGTGTTTACGGCAACATAATTCTTTGAGTCCCTATTGGAGCACAATGAACAGAAATGTCAACAAACACCGAGTGACAATAACGAATGTAATGAAAAATAATAACGATGGAATGGAATCAAAACATGACGTCAATATCAAATGTGATGCTCACTTCAAAGCATGCTTTATTGACAGAAAGCCTCTGAGGCTGTTTCATTATCCGTTGCTGGTCAAAAGATCGACATTCATTAAACTTTTAACAAAGAGCTCTAAAAACATTTTACAGAAAACGTAATATTAATTACATTTACAGGTGAGTTTTCGTATGAAATGAAAACATAAACGAACGCATAATTACGCAAACTCGTACCTGTTTTAAGCACAAAAATTTACGAGTACTTTTAAAATTAAAACGCAAAAAATTCGTTTCATGAATTCATGATACGGAACAAAACAGAGGCAGGTATGCAAAAACTCCCCACATTCTAAAAAAAAGTTTATAATAAAACAATCTGAAGCTCCGAGTGTAATACGGTGAAAAATGAGACGAAAGAATTTAAAATGGCCAACATTTACGGAATATTTCGTGCAGTAAAATAGGATAAAAGACTCAGATATGTTACGAGAGTGTTGTTCATAATTATTCCATTATAATGTGGGGTTGTAAAGGGAGGAGTAAATGCAAACAAAGACAGTGTCGTGTGTCTCGCTCCTGAATGGACGACGTTCGGCAAAAATACTGCAGTTGAATTTTCTTAATATTTACGTGACACGTTCACAGCAACAGGCGAGTTACAGCGAAAACATAGCGTTGCGAGCGCAAGCCACAAACCCCTGGAGATTCAGACGACTCGCTTGGAATAGCTTTGTGTCGTATTCCTTTGTCTTTAACTGAGCATCCTGCTATCTCCCTAGACCTGCTTATATATTCACAACTTAGCCCCGAGCCCCACTATACCACTCCGCACATGTGTTCACCCAGTTGATTGTTTCGATAAACACGCTTACAGATGCTCTCTCATGCAGAAAAAAACTTAGCTACAATATTTCAAGGAGATTCCATTTTTCATATGGCATTTTAATCTTCATAATATGATGTACTTTATTACTAGAAATATGAGTGCTATAAAATACGTCCATTGAACGTTATCGGTGGATCATAAAGAAGTTGGGGACATTTTTCGTAGTAGGTGCTTTCTCAAAATTAAATTCTTTTACGCAAAATATTTAAATTTGTAACCATCAAAATTTATTGAATAAAATAACACAAAATTGAATACCTATTTTGGAATTGGGAAAGTTTGAAGCTAGCAAACAATTCGTTAGGAAAGATTTGCTTGAATAATTTCACGTAAATACAATCTTTCGCTCGATTTGCAATTCACATAACGACCGTCGGCCTAAATTATTCATTTTATTTTTAGCGTTTCGTATTCAGGTAGCGGTGGTAACTCAATTTTTCCACAAACAATGTTTCAATTAAATTGATTGATGTTTGACTGCACTTAATAATGTGTGGAAAAGATAAAATTAATAGGATCGACGAGGTTTATTCACGCATGTACATTTTTAGCATCTGTTTTGTCCGTGTTACCTAAGTGATGTTAAATAGGTAGTGTACAATTATTATTATGCTCATTTTAGCCTTAAGCTCATTTTATGCTCATTTTATTCATACGATAATTTTCCCTTTGTGTGGCAGCTATTCATTTGGATGCAAAATTATTATTTTTTGTTTTAAAATGAGTGCACATTTCCACATGAGCTGGGTTGTTAATTAACCGGTAGCCATTTGCATTGTAGCATAAGTATTTCACTGTAGTGATTCCAACATGAGATTAATGCCGCTGTATGATTTGGCGAGCCTGTGCCAACTTTAGAAATGGGCGTTATAATTTTATTATCTGCATAATAATATTATCTCATGAACTGAAAACTGAATTTGGAATCTAATCATGTTTGGTGATTTTACAATGAATGCCAAAGTTACTGTGACAATGTTTTGTGAAATAACCGAAAAGGTATCTACAAAAAATCCTTTATAGTGTACGACAAAATCCTGCAAGTCCATTTTGTCTAACCCTCGAAGAGTCATTCTTCGCCAAAAAACAACCTTGCGTGTAAGTGAGGTCTTTTTTCCTCGATGTTAAGGAAAACCTGTACAAAATCTCGGCTTTTCTGCGGACGACTACAGCCCGTATCGCAACAATTCTACACAATCAACGCTAATTAATTAAGGTGGTTGAACAGAAAATATTATCTTGAGGGAAATCTCGACACAAAAAATCATACTCATGTTTTTCTTTTTTTCCTGCTTCTATGAAAACATGTTTTTATTTGGATGTAGGGGTTTCGTGGTCTGTAACTCGTGCATAAACGGGATTATCTGCGAATTAACCCGTTAATGTATATTAGCCTGATGCGGACAATAATTAGGTATTAATAGGTTTATATCCACTTAGCAAATTGGACTGGTTTGATTTCCGAATAGCAGATTTACTCACCAACACACCGAGATAATTGTGTCGCAGGCTTTACATCTAATTGGCGGTAAATGTATAGTTCTGCAATGTATTATGTAAGCTCTACAATAAATGACATGAGCATCCATAGGTTTCTGCTACCGAAGATACTCCCAGCAAGTGGTGTGGATGCAATTTGTCCAAATCCATTGCGTAACATCTTTACATCGGCAATAAATTCAGCAAACACACCGTTATTTAGCACTTAGTTGATTAAAAAAAGGGTATCATTTAAGCTATCACCAATTTAATTATTTTTGCGTTCCTTAAATAATAGGGTTTGCCCTCAAAATAGTAGATTTGTCACCAAAATGTAGTCACCAAACAATATAAAATCAATTCCACAATAAATCACCTAAAATCATGAAGTTAGAGGGTCTAGTACCAAATAAATGTCTTTGTATGTAATCTAAAAGGTTTGTCCTAATAAGTATTTAAGCAAACTAATTTAAAGAGATCACCAATCGACGGACCTACTTCTGAATGGTTTATAAAAAAATAACCACGAAGGGTATGGCGGGGTCTATTCGCTCGCTTCGCTCGCTCATTCGACCCCGCCATACCCTTCTAACCTAATCTATCCATGTCGGGGTGCCCCAAGTCGGCCTAGGCAAAACTAGTTTGTCATCAACCACCTCATTAAAATTATAAATTTTATTATTTGGTGACAGATCTACCATTCTGAGCACAAAGCTATTATTTAAGTAATAAAACTATTATTATAAGAACGATGTTTAAATTCATGTAATGCACTACAATGTTATTGGTAATCCATCTCTTATTTTACACATATATTAACATTAATTTGATAATTGGAACCTGGGAACACTTTTTGTTTATCTGAGAACGAACATATTTCGTGGCGATAGATCTATTTATTATGTGATACAACTTGATGACAAATATAAATTTTGGTGACAAGAAATATAGTCCCCTTAAAAAAACAAATGGATGCAAAGACTATAATCCCTTACAAAAGCCTTTATACACTTACAAAATCAACCTGTAATTGAATATTAAATAAAAGTAAATTAAAGCCATCATCCGTGGCCCTGAATAATCCTGTTGCCTCCCTGAATCGGACCCTTATAATCCAACCCTTCAAGTCTCATCCTTGGTTCAACCCTCGTGTGATTGACGTTTCGCTAGCGATTATTACGGAGGTCTCGCAGACCCCTCTTTGTGGACACCAGATTACGACCACAGAGTTTTTTGACTGTACATATATCTGTGACAAGCAGCGGTCATAAGATTTTGTGCAGTATTATTTTAATTCTACTTTGGACAGTGGTCGCGGCTTAAACGTAATCGCATTTGAAACTGTGTTGTTTATTGTTTTTTAAATTAAATAAGCTTTCTGTTTTTAATATTAAAGTCTTATTTGCCCACTGATTTCATATTAAAGGGCTGCAATATTTTGACTGTGACAAAGATCTGGACAGGGTACAGAAATTGAATCCACCTTGCCACAATACTTAGAAAAAGTCTCCTATCTACAAGTACATAGAGGTTTCTCTCCGATAAGTTCCACTAGTTTTGCGCTCGATGATCCAACGGATTCACCCCTAATCCTACCCTCTATTTGCATTACAGAATTCAAACCATTAAATCCCAATATCAATGCGATCTTAGTTACAAAGTACCAGGGAGGCATAACGCTAACGTAGTATTACGAAGCACAGTAGGTAGTGTGTACAATGTGACCTCCCATCGGGTCGTTAAAGGAGCACGGAATAAGCAAACATGCGTAGTCTGCAAACCTACTGAGGATCACACCGCGGTGAACTTAGTTTTGCATTCGAAGCGCTGCAAAACGTGGGGTTAGAGATACTGGATTAGCCTTTATCTTTGTTAGCTTTTATCCATAAAAACATAAACGTTGCTTTATGGTAAAAAAGTGATCATTTCTTCACTTCGAGACATTGAATTTGCAAGAGCTTTTTCAACACACAACGTACTTTTAACACACGTGCTTGCTACTTTTCAGTTCCACAAAAAAATATCAATGAAGGTTTCTTTTTGAGTTTTTCAAATTTTATTTATTTTTTGAAAGTGTGTTGAAAAACGTCGTTTTAAAGCATTTATCATTGCAGGGCTATGACAGTTTCAAAATTAAAAGTATGATTGCGAACAATTACAGGCTACAGGCAGCACATACTTGAGTCTACAGGTATACCTATTTGTTTTAGTAGTTTTGTTCGTAGAACGAGAGTTCACACATCAATAAACACTAATACAGAACAAAATTGTTATTTTACAAATAACAATTTTGTAAAACTAAATATTTTACAAAACTATAATTTCATGATCATTTTAAACTACCAATGAATTGGAGTAAAAGTTGGTTTGTTTTGTGACGTATCCGTAATCGGTTAATTACAACTAATTACTTTAATGGAAGCTACACGCTTTCGTACTCAGAAATGTCCGGCGTAGCTTCAAATATAAATGAGTACGTTTGCTACCTACATACTTCCAAAATAGCTGGTTTGATATTTTTCAACGTATATAATTAAAACGTACGGTTTGACAGTATGAGCATTTGGTTCTGCAAATGCGAATTCTGAAAATATAGGTAAAAAAAGGTTTGTAAAAACTTCACATAATTATATTGAGACTAGCTGTTGCCCGCAACTTCGTTCGCGTGGAAATTTAGATGTGTATGAGTGAGACTAAAAAATAGCCTACGACCTATTCTCAGACCAACCAAATATAAACAAAAAGTTTTATAAAAATTGGTCAAGCCGTTACGGAGGAGTTCGATAACAAAGACACGAAACACGAGATTTTTATATATTAGAAGATTCATTTAGAATTACGATATCACATTTTCACTTCCGTATTATTGTTTGAAGAACTTTCAAATATTGGTTTTATATTACGATACCAGGAAGCGAGCAACCCAATACTCATCACAACAAAACCTGTAGACACAATGTTTAGAACTAAATCTGCGGCGAGGCTGCAATATCAGTTCATGTCGCTTCACGGAAGCCACAAAACAGTAATCTCTAATCGCACATTGTCAAGAAAGAGCAAAATATTCATAAGACTACATATTCTTATTACGTGTGGATGAGGGCGTTAGGTCGGCGGCGCGTCGGCGCATAATGTGTTACAATGTGTTCCGAGGTAACAACCTGGGCTTATGAGGCTCTTGCGGTACCACAGATAAGGCACGCCGGAGGCTTTGTGAAGGTACTTGTACAATGTAATAAGGCGGCCACGGTAATACGGGGACGCCCGTCTATTTCGCACCTTTTATAAACAATGTTTACGTTGAGCTACCGGGCTCGTTGTATCAAGGACGCAATTAGTTTTCAGGTTCACTGTTGTTTTTCTAGGAACGTATGAATTCAACGCGCTAACAAAAAGCTCTTGACAGACGCACGCTCCGCCACAACGCTCGTGGAGTCGTGACGCATCACTCGCGACTATCACGAAGTTTGCTGTTGAAAATGTTGTTCATTTTTTACGCTTTATGTTTTCCGCATCACACGTTTGGGCCACTAAGATAATATGAATTATTCATGAAAACACTCTGAAAAATTTCGTTTATACTATTTGGAGCTTCAATCCCTAAGTTCTCTTTTGCGTGTTTCAGCAACGCTGTAATGTATGATGCTATGTGGCTTTCATGTGTGTGTATTATATGACAGTACTTCTTATTGGTAGTCTGTAACGTAACGTGGCTCAGCGGAGACTCGTGCGTGATGGAACGACGTACACACGTGTACGCTAACGAGGTCGTTTGAGCTCTTCAGATATAATAAAAGTAGCCTAAAAAGTTTGCCAGTCCAAACTAGAAACGTGAAACTAGTGTTTGAACTGGAAAATTCTGGGAGATAAAATCTCAGCGCCTCTCCAATTTTCACTGTTTTTTTATAAGCGAAATTATTTCAAGTCTATTCGAGATGCGCGATTCATTATGCTCGCAGTTGCAAGAGTGGAGCGCGGTGGAGTAAGAGGCAAGTTTTAATAATGTAGGGCGGTTGGCAAGGCTGCTGCCGTTTCCTTCCATTCATCTCTCCCCTTTCCGGTTGGCGCAATTAAAACGGCGGCTTGTTCCGGCACTTAAAAAACTTTTAAAGTATAGGCACAGACAATTTGAACAGTACCTACCGGCACATTGTTGCAAATTACACAATAAATTTAATTTAGGGGATCGTATTAATTTCAGCTTGTTAAGGTGATAATTGTGTTGTTTTAACTTGTTCTTGGTTTAATTTGTGTGTGTTTTTTGTGCTGTGCACCATAGCGAACACGTTTAAGGAATGAAAGCAATTTCATTTATCATCATGTCGCGGCGTTTGCGCTTCATAGGGGGCGCGGTAAAATTAAACTTTAGTTCTCAAGACGTCCCCTGACGAGGTCGGGCCTCGCACTGTTTGGTATGAATGCAATACATGACGTCATGGTGGTACATACCCAGGAGGGGGTCGGTGTCGCGACGACGGCGACTCGCCCTTCGATCGGGCAGCAAAACGTCTGAATCATTCGCGTGTGGCTGAAGCTATTCACCGCTGTGCTGAAGTTCCGCTACGCGTGATTAATGGTCTCGCGTTCCCTCGACATTGTGTTTTTGTGATGCAAATAACTCGAGCCGTCGGAACAAGGAAAATTGAGTGGGAGGACCGAGCACCACCGCAGTTTCAATTGCTTCGCCGCTGAATACTGATGAACCGTTTCGGTTAAAGGCATTATCTCTGTTGCAATGTTTAAGGTGAAAAGCGGTTGACATAAGCGATGCGATTTGTTACAAGTCTCGCTTCACCTCCAATCAATTTAAGCTGGGATTCCGAGACGTTGTTATGCTGATGCTGTTTCATCCGATTACGATTAATGCGACATCAGGGTCTTGCAATCTGTGGCTGTTTGTGCGCAAAAAGAAAGCAAAGAAAGTCGAAACAAGGACAGCTTAAGGTACTACAGTCAAGGTAAATCTACTTGATAAAATTCATTAATTTACTTACTGAGAGACAATGCACGGCCTAAACAGCTCGTTCTAGAAGCTTAGTGTTCATTATATCTATACTAATATAATATTATAAAGAGGAAAACTTTGTTTGTTTGTAATGAATAGGCTCAAAACCTAATGGACCGATTTGAAAAATTCTTTCACCATTCGAAAGCTACATTATCCACGAGTAACATAAGCTATGTTTTATCTCCGTACTGCCACGGGAACGAGAACTACGCGGGTGAAACCGCGGGACGTCCGCTAGTTACATATAAAGGGTGTAAAACACCTCTTAACGAAGCCGAAAGGCACTTGTTCTCCTCGTCTTGCGATCATTTTTTGGTTCTACACCATACCTGGGAACCTATCACGGAGATATTGGGGGTCAAAGTTCTAACTTTTTGACAAGTTTTTTTTTAAGGCGGTACCCCGAGCAAAATTAGGAACTCTATTTGTGGTGGTTCAAACTTCGCTTGAAATACTGTTAGAATAAAGTTCTAATCAGCTTGCACTACGAATTGGTCGTTACGTCAGTCACTGCAGGCCGAATTGTGCGGAATGAGTGGTTTTTATTCTTTATAAAATCAAACTTACGTCTTTTGGAAAAAATAAAACGACAATTATGTTCATTATTAAATTGCCTATCCATTAGTATAAGTAGCAAATCAAAATAATGGTTACTTTACGAGGAGTAGCATTTTATAAATCATTATTTCTCATTTCTATGGTTTCGTTGTGAGGGGATTTATTAAACATTAAGCAACTTAAAAAAAATATGAAACGACAATTTTGGAGTCAAGGATATGGAGTAATTTAATGTATTTTTTATTAGTTGGTATTTCTTTTGGATAAAGAGGAGTAGGCTCCGAAAAACTGCTCGCTCAAGGTCATTTGCTCGGGGAGCCGCCTTAAATACAAGTTTTTAATGCAACATTTTTGCTTTAAACACCTCCACGACCCCTGTACTATTCAATTCATCCATCAGCACAATGTTTTGAGTGCATTACATTGAGTTTTACCACAAAACATGATATTTTACCCCAAAAAAAAAAGTTGTTTTCCAGCAATAATTTTTGCATAAAGTTACTTAGTTTGATGTACAGAATGCTTGGTTGACGGCTTCGTGATGAGGTCTTTTACACCCTGTATATCGTAGGTGATTTTTGAAAATGCATCGCCTAAGGAGATAAGCTCCTATGGGAAGGAGTTTGTTATTTTTATCGTTGGGAAATCCCATAGGACACATAATTTCTGTTATTATTAATCTTGTAGGTGTTACAAAAACCGAAACAAATATATACCTTATTTTATTTTTGAAAAATTCATTAGATTTGAATCCGAGTCTCTATTTACACAGCGGAATTTCGGTTAAGTTAATCTAGTACTGTATGTGTACTAAACTTTATTATTATACTAAAACTTAGTGCGCTACTGAAACCGTATTTAGGAGTCAACGTCCGCTTCAAGTTATGTTCGGTACAGAAGTCAGACGAAACACTTTATGTAAAGTTACTGTTAAGAGGGCTATTACAAATTTTCTTGTTTTTGAGTGTTTTAAGAGTCTAGCACTCAAATATAAGAAAAATTTTGATTTTTATTTTGAGCGCTCCCTAGAGAATTAATCAATCTTTCTCGGGCATATTTTTTTATTTAATTTTGTGGCCATATTTAAACCATAATCACACTTCTAAACTGAGATTTTTGATGTGTGATTATGGTTTAGATATGGCCACAAAATTAAAAAAGATATATGCCCGAGAAAGTTTGATTAATTCTCTAGGGAGCGCTCAAAATAAAAATCAAAATTTTTCTTATATTTGAGTGCTAGACTCTTAAAACACTCAAAAACAAGAAAATTTGTAATAGCCCTCTTAAGTGCTTCTCATCACAATGGTACTTGCTATATCATGTCTGACATTCTATTTACAATCCATATATAGAGATAGTTTACATCCTGGTATATCATATTCGAACAGGATACTTTTTATTCCGGTTTTTTTGTGTGTTTAGTACCTAACCTGGTGTCAGAGTTTTTTTTGCCAACCATAGGCTGGCTCTCTGACTTGGCTTTATATGCCGTCGGGAAATATTTCCAGATTTTTACCAGAGAATGGGCAGCAGCGTTTTCTGTGCTTTTGTAACAACCGTACTGCGATCGCCAACCCGCCTGCCAAGCGTGGCGATTATGGCAAAACCCCCCCTTGGGAGGCCTATGTCCAGCAGTGGACGTCTTTCGGCTGAAATGATGATGATGATGAAAAATATTTTTCATTCATGCTGGTTTGATTTTTTTATTTCCTTACGATGTTTTCCTTCACCTAAACATAGAAAATGGCGATTACTGATCAATTTTGTTAATAAATTCAACATTACTTAAATGATTTGAAAACTTGTCTGTTCCAAAAACATTGTTGACCATATAAAAAAGTAGAAATCCTAAATAGCATTTAGAGATCCTCTTCAAGTAGACAATGCTTTGTACCTTTATTCTGAATAAACTACAGTTATTCACAAAAGACTCAAAGCTGCATGGATGTGGTTTATGAAACGTATTTACTATTCAGCTATTTTAATCCTATAAGCTTTAACGAGACAATGCCGTGTGTGATATTTACTTTGTGTATCGTTTTAGATTTTTTTCATGTTGGTCACAAAGGCTCTTGTGAGTCTGTTTCTATGGTAATTTTATCTGTATTTATTCAGAGATGATTTGTGCTTGCTTTTTTAGTTTCAGTCAAGTTTTTCTAGTAGTTTGAAGTCTAGGTACTTATGCAGTCTTTTTAATTAGGGGTCATTCATCAACTAATAGCACTTAAGTTTAAGGGCAACCTGATTTTTTTTCGTTTTTCTACTACAGGAATTTCTCCTGTATCGTAGGAGCGTTTAAAATCATTTAAAATCACACACAAAAACAGCCTTTGATCCTATTACATTCTATTACTAGCATTTGAAAAATGTCCCTTAAATAAACATGGAGTAAAGTTATGCTAAACCTAAACTTCAAAAAGTAGATGTAGAAGGTATCTGAATCTAAACGTGCTGGTTGTCTGTGATTATTCATAAGTGTGCATACATTTAACAAAAAAAAAAACAAATTTTGTCATTATTGTATCTATACATAATATGAGTTACACGGCGCGACACCCAGTGTTGCCAGATGGAATCTGAAGAAATCCGTAGAAAAAATAAAGTTTTAGCAGTAGATCGAAGGAAAAATCAGTAGATTAAAAAAGTCATAGCCACATGAGGTAAAAAGGACTTGAGCTTGAATACTTTGACTGGATTTTTATGCCTTGTGACGAGAATGGCAGACTCAGTCAGTAGTACCGCTGGTAATGTATAGTACCATCAGTGATTGGGTGGTTTTGCACACACTATAGGTAAAAAATACCGTGAATTCACAAAATTTGTTGAACAAATGTCATGTTATTTAGGCCTTTATGCCAGATGACACGACATGACGTCAATAACTAGATGATAAGATCTGATTTGAAAAAAAGCAGGTAGATTTCCAATCAAGGCAGTAGATCAGTAGATTTTTTTTAAATCAGGTAGATCTACTGCTAAATCAGTAGATCTGGCATCACTGGCGACACCTCAGCTGATACGAGTAGATAAAATGATCAAACAAGATTAAAGAAGTTTCAACGAGATAATAATATCATTCTCCAGCGAAAACATCTCGCCAAACTTTCATGTTAAAGTTTTTGCAGCGAACGTTAACTATGCAAACTTTCTCCTGTCGCTCCTCCACTTTGAAATGTGAAAACAATTCATGTCTACCCTGGTAAGGCGGTCGCTACAAAAAACCCTTCGTAAGTAATTAAGAAGTTTCAGAACACCGGCTCATTGGCATACTTTCGGCTTGTAATACGCAGTTAATCTCGGCGCAAAAACTTGGCGTTCTATGTTATAATTCACGAGGGCCCGCCCTACGCCACCGACAGGGGTGAATTTCTTATGAGCACGACGTGTATTTGTCACAAAAATCTATATGTATATCAGAAGTGGAGCTACGTGCTCACCATCTAACCGGCTACGCGAACCTGACGTAGTTCTTTATTGCTCATCACATTACCATTCGTAATTTCTTTCACCATACACTTTCGGAGGCTACAGAGTAATTTAGGCTCACTTACAGCCCTTAAAATGTAATAAAGTCGGTTATACTGTCTGCCACACTCGTCGCAGCTGGGTCACGGAGAACATTTCATTACGATTACTGTCGAGTTAATGATGTCTTACTAACTTTACTTGAAGCAAGTGAGGTATGCTGTGAATTTGAATAAAATTCGTGCTCACACGTGGCAAGTCATTCTCCGAAGCGCCAGACGAGGCCGGGCTGATGTCGCACAAAGAAATGGCGGTAATTCACCAGCTTAGCGCTATCCACTCTTATCTCTTTCAGTTGTGCGAGCGACGAAGCTCTTAAATCTTACCGAGGCTCGAATACTACTCAAGAATACTTACAAGCCTTTAATTCGAGACAAATTATTGCATAATTTAGGAGCGCCTATTTAAATCCCTGGCTGTGCGCTTCGGCTGTGACAGTTGTCACGGTTTAGCTTTGTGTCGGATTCAATTACGTTTTTAGAAAAAGGATTCTGTGAGCACAAAAGGGTGAAGTGTTTAAGAGTGCAAACGTAAGGGATTCTGCTATTAATATTCTGAAAGCGAAAGTTTAACTGTTTATCTTAGTAGAACACGGCTGAACAAATTCTGAGTACTTTGATAAAATTCAATATTCTAGTCCTATCTTGTTAAAACTAGGGTTGCCTTCTAAAGTGTGGGTAGATATACGTGTATTAAAGTTTAAGGTATTCCTTGTAATAGCCAACTAGAACAGTCTGAATATTTGAAACACAAACTATGTTCAAACTTCAATTATTTGCAATTTGCATCTAATCAAGCTCATAGTTTTCGACCACATTCTTGCATATATGATCTGAACTATTGGAAAATCGTATATTGAGAAATAGGAGTAAAATAGGAGTACTAGTGACCGCTCTATGTAGCCTGCAGACATTAAGACCTCTGCCTCGAATTTTGCGGCAGCGGGGCGGCGGCGGCGGCACCGCGGCTGTGGGGCGGGCAACGCATACCTGTTCTCCAAACCAGCGGGCAGATCGCGCGGCACTATAGCGGTGTAGTGTTGTGTTCGTGGTTGTGTTGTCGAGATATTTGTTTTTATTCGCGAACGAAATGTCTGAAAAACGGCGACAACATCTTTTTGATTCAAATTTATTCCTAACGCTCGATTATATGATTGTACAACACTATACTACAATGCAGACGCGCACGCGGGCGGTCACCGCTTGACTGGAGCGCACCGCTCGTTGCCTGCCTCCGCGCCGCTGCCACGCCGCTGTTTTCGAGAACCGGTCCATTTGATTTTACGCATAAGATCCTGCCGCTCCATGCATACATGCATACATTTATATAAATAAATAATAAATAAATATTGCTGGACATTACACACAGCGCCATCAGTGCCACACTAAGCAACGAGGCTTGTGTCGTGGACACCAGATAGTTGATATACTACATAGATACTTTTTGTTTGTAAATATATACTTATTATATATGTCGGCGTCACATTGTAAACAACACGTGTATCAGGCCACGCGGTAGCGCGCTACGTCATTCGAGGCGGAGCTAAGTGAACGCTACGTCGGAGTCGTAGCATGCTACGTTGCTTTCCCACCTCCTCGCTGAGGGGCGGAGTTAATGCACGCTACGTCGTAGCGCGCTACGCCGTTACCCCACCTCCAAAACTAGCGTTTAGAAGGAACCGCACAGCGGCGAATGGACATCCGCAGGCATGCGACACTGCTGCCGCATGCCACAAGGCCTCGCCTATTAGGCAAAACAGTGACAGGCCTGTTGTAACAGGACTAGGTATGGCTTCCGCGGGCCAGGGGGCATAGCCCCGACGCCGCCCGCCGCGCCCCCTGACGGGGGCGCAGCGACATCCTCGTTCTGTTCCGAATGGACATTCTGACTTCAGGCGTGGCCCGGTGCACAGGTTGTATTACTCTTAATTATTGTTACTCTGCTTTTCTTTATATTGTTGCTCTTTTGTCTGAACTAATGTGTTACCTGTATTATTGGGTGTCATTGCTATTGTGTGAAAGTATAATGTCAAGTAATTTGTTAGACTCAGTGTATCTGTTTGAAAAGAGTAACCATGGAGTTTCTTGCCGGTTCTTCTCCGTGGAAACTACCATACCGAACCGTGCAATGCGAAATAAAATAGTGTATCGCATCCAGTGTGTTTTCATAGAGCCAAACCCGTGTTCTGCCCACATAAGCTCGAGCCTAGCGAAATAAATTCCTGACCATTCCGATATACATATAAACATCCATGACTCGGAAACAAATGTCCATGCTCATCACACAAACATTTGCTCCGACCGGGATTCGAACCCGGGACCCTAAGAACGTAAAGGCAGCCTCACTACCGCTGCGCCAATCGGGTCGTCATATGCATGGAACTGGACTCGAAGTCAGCGGCGCG
This sequence comes from Xestia xanthographa, assembly GCA_905147715.2. Taxonomy (NCBI): domain Eukaryota; kingdom Metazoa; phylum Arthropoda; class Insecta; order Lepidoptera; family Noctuidae; genus Xestia; species Xestia xanthographa. The sequence goes on along the minus strand of LR990642.1, from coordinate 20,599,066 downwards.
GTGAGCAGGCGGCGAGTGAACGAGTGGTGCCCGCGCGACTGCATTGACGAATTTACATCTTTTTTTGCCTACAATAAATCAAACTTTAAGAAGTAATTAGTATAAAAAGATGTTGTCGTCGCTGTTTACATAATTAAACAAAGATACCAATTTCTCGTAACACAACACTACGCCGCTCTAGAGCCACATGATATGTCCGCTGACTTCGAGACCGGGTTCAACGCCGCCGCGCCGCTGCCCGCGCCGCTCGCCGCCGACGCCGCGCCCTCCCGCTGACTTCGTGTCCGAGGCCTTATTGTTTTAATTTATAATGGCGTGCTACTGCTGTCAGAAGTAGATGGTGGGACGAACTCGACTCTTTTCGCAAAGATTGACCAATAACAGCTGTAGATAGGGACAAGTGGAAGGAGGGTAAGGAAGCCTTTGCCATGCAGTGGAACACAAATGACTGATAAAAAAAATACGGATAACACTCATTGTCAGTGTTCGACTTTGCTGGAGATGACAGAATGTTTTCAAGATTAACTTAATGATCGAACTTCAGGATTGGGGCAGGACTGAATGTATCTTTCTGCTTTTAATATTATTAACGAAACAGTGCAAAATATGATTCCCAATCTGCTCTGAACCCACTGGCAAAAGCCATGGCTTTCCAATTTTGTTTTTTTTTGTTTTTTCTGACCAATCCGTTGAGAATGACTCCAGGTCGTCACACCAGCGTTACTTGGGCCTGCATCGGTTACGACGGATGTCTTCAGGCACCCACAGTGTGACTATCTTGACCCATCAGCTGTCCGACTTCATCCTAAAAACTTGACCCGCCCTGTCCCATTTTATTTATTACAAAAAAAGATGTCACTCTGACATAAAGTTGTACATTGTTTAAGTTTCACATTTAATTTCAGCGACAATTATTCGGGTACGTTACAAAGGCAGGTTTTGCGCGAGTAACCTGAGTTATAAAAAGGGTCCCGACTCGACCCAACTAATACCCTTGTCATGTCGAGATGAAATTAGTTCAACTCTTGCAGCTGCGCCGAAACCCCAGTTTGTCCAAAATTTATGTAATCTATAAATAGTATAAAATAAAGTCGCTTTTCGCGCCTCTCTGTGTGTGCGTGTAGAGATTTCATATACGGTTTTTACCATCATTTAGAGAATTTATTCATAACCTATTATAACGACACGCCTATAATCCTTGCGGGGTGAGTCAGAGTTGTACCTAACAGTAATAGTACACCGTACACACACAATTTATAGGGAATATGCATATTTTTTTTCTTTTATTTCGATACGGAATGTATTATAAAATAATGATAAAAAGCGAAAACAAGACATAACTTGGTCAAACAACACAAAAATTATAACCATTTAAACTTTTGTTTCTATCTCTTTCTATATTAACGGAATTTAGTGTGGATTTTGTTCGTCGATGCAGCGAATGACGTCATTCGCTGTATCGGATCTCTCTGTCTAATCTGCAGTTTCAAATGCTTATAACTTAGTATTTTTTATAGATATTAAAAAAATGATCACTTAACTATTTCTGATGTTAATACGCTTTGTTTAGTGATAAAAAAAATGCATATACCCTATTCGCCAGTTACGTTTAAAGTCTCATGAAGTAGAGACGTGCCTATTGCCTCAAATAGGGCACAAACCCAAACTCCGTGGCTGACCTAATAGCACGTTGCCCGACCTGGGAATCGAACCCAGGACCTCATGCTCGGCAGTTGACTCCTAGACCAAAAAAAGGCAGTATTTGTTCCTGAAGGTTTACTAATATTTATGTATTATTTTAAATTTAGCATAGAAAACTATTTTTTTTGTAGGTACATCGCACCCTATGTTGTACCCACAGGCAGTTAGTCATTGCCCGAAAAACCACAATGTTGCGAATCCTCTATATATGTTCACTTAATTAATTGATGGATATTAAGACAATAGGCCGAGGGTGGCGGGTGTATCGAGATTAAGTGTAAGTAGTTTTGTTATATATTCTTAATTTGGTTTTTAGGGCTTTATATACGACGTAGGAAGAAATATTTATCCCTTGGCATTGGATCATTGGCGTTTTTGTTTAATTTATAAAAGAACTAACCTATAGACAAAAAAAAACCTTCTAAAACAAGAAATATACGCATTCTACCTACTTATAAGAATATCTCTATAAGCACTTGGTATTAACGTTGAATATCCAAATAGGTACAGAAAACAATTAATTAAAAGAACCACATCTCGAAATCCACCAATGACATTAAATTATGCAAAAAAAAACGTCACAGAGAAGCCGTAAAAAAGTTAAAAATAAACCAATTCCGCCGAGCAATCAGAAAAATATTAATGTCACGGTCCTTGTAAAATATTACCGGAACAGATGTTACAGGCAAACAAGAGGTATTCGTAACAAAGATTAACGCGACAGAGAACTTGTATAAAAAACGTACGAAATACCAAACGCGAAGCGGTAATAAACTTATTTTATGACAAATATACCACCATTTACAATAACGACTACGAGTACTTAAATGTACATAGATTGTGACGTAAACAGGCGTAGTTAAGTGTATATCGTTAATCAAGGGAACGTAAAACGGTCACGTACAACGTTTACTTGCGCTGAAAACCGCGATTCAATTGAAACTCGCGGTCTATGAACGATTTTAAATTGCTCTCGATTGTTCTAGAATTTTGATAGCGTATGTACGAGAATCAAGGTTCTGAGTACGAATGGTCTACATTACTATACACATTTTTTTTTTTTTTTCAACTTTTTTTTTTTAATTTAGAAGGACTGTATAAAGAATGATATGGCAAGAAAGGAGGTGTCTGATGGGATGACGAGTACTAAAGAGATATGGAAGAAGAAGACATGTTGCGCCGACCCCACGATGAATTGGAATAAGGGCAAGAAAATGATGAGGTACAATCATGTGAAAGCACATAAGTTTAATATTGTTGTTGTATTAATAATGATATTAAGGTTTGACCACTTCCTAAAGATTTGGTTTTGGTTGATAGAAATTTTAGAGCTAAATTTCATAAACGTTTGAGATTCTGATTTTTGTCTGCTTTGACAAAAACAAAAAAATATAATTATTGAATATATCAATAATAATAATATATAAATACCGTATATTGAATAAGTTCAATGGAATTCAAATGGAGTTCTGCAGGGCACCTAGTAAGGCGCAGTGATAGAAAGTGGAGTAAAGCTGTGACAGAGTGGCGACCCAGAACAAGAAAGAGAAAGTGTTGGTCATCCAGCGGCGAGATGGGCAGGTCACTGTTGCCATCGGGGGAAAAACCTGGTTGAGGTAAGCACAGGATCAACGTGGAGAATAGCATAAAAGCAGATAGAGGCCTGTACTAGTGTTGCCAGGTTCGATTGGATTTAAAACGGGGCAGATGGTAAAAAAACGGGATTTAGGGTTTAAAATCGGGACAAACAAAAAAAATATTATAGCTTTTCTACTACTATTACTACTAATATTACTATTAATTTAGTAAATCTTACTTTAATTACTAGCTGACCCGCGCAACTTCGTCTGCGTCACAAAAGAGAGAGAGGGTTAGAGAGAGTGTGACTCAACCTTAAAAGATAGACAATGCTATCGTGTATTTATTTTAAATGGGACCAACTTTGAAATATATCTACGCTTTCACAAAAAAAAGCATCATGCCTAATGGACTTCTCTGTAAAAAGTTATGCGTGGTCATATATAAAAAAAATATACGCGTCGAACTGAACTGAGACTGAGAACTTCCTCCATTTGTTTCGTCGGTTAAATAGCCAAACCTGAGGCAACTGACACGGGCGAGGGTCATTCTTTCACGGAAAATCTTAACAACGCGATGCAGAAAATGGAGAGTGAAATGAAAAACGCCGTCTATTTGTCGCAACCAATTCGTATAACACGCCGTTTTATACAATGGCGCGCCGGATTGAAAAACGGCTTCGTTATGTAATACGGCGTCCTCACGTTCAGCCGGATTGTGGTGGCGATACTTTCGACAAAGCGGCGTCCAACGTTAAGCCGTATTGTCAGCAATTCCGATACTTAAAATTACCTACTAAAATTGTCCTAAAAGTCTTGCTAGCTGGCATGAGGACCGTAGGCCGAAGGCGCGACGACGACATTTGTGACAGAAAGTGGGTGTGTAATGTAAAATGCGAGCATAGCGAGCGCGCGTCATGGAGTCGTAGCTAGGTTCTAAATTTGCTTAACTATATCTCGAAAACGGTGCGTCCTATCGCAAAAATAATGAAAAATTTGCCCCCCTTTTAGAATCCCCCTGCCACGTAATTCTCAACATGTAGGTACTTAGTCATTGGTAGGTACTTAAAAAAAAAAAGAAAAAAAAACAGAAAAGCGGGAAAAGCGGCCATTTGATTGTGACACCGTTGTCGATTGCGACGCCATTTTTCTTGTTATGATCATGCAGCGCCACTTGTGGTGATAAATGGACCTAAAACTTTCAAAGCGGCGTATCGACGATGCGCCCGTTTGCATAACTGCGGCACGTTATTACGCCGCTTTGACGAACGCGAAGGGCTCATTCAATGCGGCGTACTTTATTTCAGCCGAATTGTAATCCGGCTGAACGTCATGACGCCGTATTACTTATGTAATTCGGCGCGCCATTATGTAAAACGGCGTGTTATACGAATTGGCTGCGACATATCGACCACGATGTTAAAATGCTAAAATATATTTTGCTATATATTTTTTAAAGACGGTCAGTCGATTTAAAAGTTATGTGATGAGCACATTTTTAGTCATTGGTACCATTTTAGTTCAACAGATGTCGCTGCATGAATGTATCTTACCTTTGATGATTAGTTTTTCTTGAACACTTTAAATTCATATATCTTTTGATAGCATCAACCGATTACGATGAAACAAAGACTAAATTATACCTCAAGATACACACAATTTGTATGTATAAAAGTTATCTTTATTGGTTTCGTATATTTTACGTGATGCTTGATCATCGAAACAGACAAACAGATAAACAGACAAAAATTCCAAAAATGCTGGAAATGGGTTCTGTTGGTTATCCTTTAACACCCTGGCAATTTTTTTCAAAATATTTTCGATGTACAAAAACGATTTGTCTACAGATTTATTATATGTATAGATATAATAACTTGCTGGACGAATAGACAGACGAATAGACAAAATATTACAATTTAAAATCGTAGTTATGTATTTATTATTGACACTGTTTTTTAAGTTTAAATAACTTATTTTTTATTAGAATTATATTTTTCGTTACATTTTCTGCCTTTAGGATTGCCTTGTTTTTTATAACGTACCTAGTTATAAAATTCACTGCACGTCATGCTAAAGATAGTTTTAATTTGAATTTCCGTTTTGACATGTTCGAGTGTCGATGTCGGTTCGGTTTCGGTTCTGAGCGAGAGCTAGTTATGCGATGCGCACGATTTTGAACGCATTGTCGCTCTCAACACCGTGATTCGAATGCGACTGATGTAATAATACATAATTACATATTATTTTTTGGTAACAATTATGGTTTTTATTAAAGTTATTGATTTAAGTAATAAGTTGAAGAGCTCGTGGCTAAATAATAACAGCCGCTCGGGTCGATCGTTAGGTTAAGCCGTGCTTACCTAGGTTGGTCTGTGGATGGGTGACCGCCCATTACATACCGAGTTTCCTCCATGCCTCGGAAAGCACGTTAAGCCGTTGGTCCCGGCTGTCATTTGTAGATCTTTGACAGTCGTTAGGTAGTCAGAGGCCCAAAAAGTCTGACAACCAGTCTTACCAAGGGGTATCGTATTACCCGGTACTAACTGGGTTGTGGAGGTCAGATAGGCAGTCGCTCCATGTGAAATACTGGTATTCAGCTGCATCCGGTAAAACTGGGAGCCGACCTCAACATAGTTGGGAAAAGACTAGGCAGATGATGATTAAAGTTATTGATTTATCAGGACATTTAGCGTCCCGATAAGGTGTAAATTGGGACGCGTCCTCAGACCCCTGAAAATCGGGACGTCCTGCGCAAATCCAGACACCTGGCAACACTAGCCTGTACCCAGCAGTGGGTGAATACAGGTTGTGGATGATGATGATGAACTTTATTAATACTTCACTGAATAAAAACAACATGTCATATTCGATGTCCCTCGATACTGAAGCCCAATCATGATTAGTTCCGAGAAACAAAAGCGAAACGACAAACGTTACTAAATAACCAGATTGAAAATCGTCACCGACCGCAAATCGCACAAATTATTCGCAATCAAACAAGTTGCGATAGCATGGCACTTGTGTATGTGTATGTACCGCTGTATAATTTTGCATTTAAAATCGTGCTCGGTTGACGTGACATGAATTTATTATAAAACTTGCTGACTGTGTTCCGTACTCTGCTTGGCTGAAAACTGGCTTTTTCACTTTTCATATTATGTTTTTAAAGATTACGAATATAGGAGTCACAAAAATTAAGGAATGCTACACATGATCCTCTTCAGCACCGGACTCCTGACTGCCCGATCTAGGAATCCAAACCAGGACTTCACTTGCGCTTGCAACCACTGGACCAACGTATCTAATGGCATAAAGGACAAATAGGCCATATCAAGGCCAAACACCAATTTAGAAAAGTCTGGAAGAAATGGGTAGGGCTTTTATCTAGTTATGGGATAATTTATAGGCTGAAAGGTACATTAGGTCGCTCTGTAGTAAACCATTCATGACTTTTACGGCCTCAACGGACAACGGAAAGTGTAAATAGATTTTATCTTATTAAATCTAGGTGAAAGGGAATCAAGGAATAGGTTTTCAGTTAAAAAATCTTGATAGCTTTATCAGGAATGATTAAGTAATGACCGATTTACCGATTATCAGGAATATTTCGGTTTTGTAGAGATCCAGGATAATCTGCTTTAATAGGCTTGTGTCCTGAAAAAATCTAATTATTCCGTCAGTTAGATTATCAAAAAATATTTGACACGTATTTTTCTTTTGTTACGTAAACCAAAATTGACGAAGATACGACGCTTTTAAAATTCTCAATACGTCACGCCGTGCTATAATTTTAAGTGCGTTGTGACGTCACGAGCCGACTCCAGAGTTTTGATGCGTTTTATCTTTGTCAATATTCATTGATTTACAAAAACAAAAAATACCTGCCCACTATTTTCCAATACTCTAACTGACGGACTAAATAGATTTGCGATTTATTGATGGTGGAAACTAGCCTAGTAGGATTGTCGAGAGAACCTGGACAACATTGGCACAAAACGTGAATGAATCGCACAAAGTAGTCGTAAAAGACAATCCACTTCTTTCGTGAACGTAAACGCTGATTTTGATGATGACGATACTCAATAAAAGAAGGAAATAATACCTATTAATAAGTCTAGTAATTGAAACCGACTTTATCCCCCTAGCTCCATTCATTCCGTCTCTTAAAGAGAGACAGGGGAAGCTCTTACTCAGTTACCTACTTCCAATACATATATACGTAACTCGTAGAAGATTTATGTGTTACTTTGAGTAACGAACGACAACTATTTAGTTCTCCCAATAAATACGCCAACGAACGAGCTGAGATGTAAATTGCATCTTCTTAACGACGCTGATATATCGTCGTAGAGACATTCGAACTGAATTATAGATACGCGGTTTGGCCTTATGTGTCTTCCTGAAATTTATTGAATGACTGAACGATTTTGGGGATTAATTTCTAGACGTATTTCAGTCTCAGAAGATTTAAGAAGCTAAAGAATAAAAGTAAGTTTTCTGGAAAACTTTCATAATATTTAGGTATCCTATTTGTAATATTCACCCGAAGAGTTTTCTAGATAAAGTAAAAAGTTTCAGCTAAGTACTATTTGGTTTGTAAGTATATTACCAGCCAGTAATACCATATAGATTATACTAGCGAGCGCTGTGGCATTTATTTTTAAACGTCACGCACAAACGCATCATGCTGAGCCTTGTCACCATGAGGGACTTTTGGCCTCGTACAGAACCAATTTAAAAAAAAATGTCCTCTGAAATTTCTGATCGTTTGTTTTGTCTAGCTCATCTCCAACGTCATGGGACGTACATTCTGCCACGACGTGTCTAAGGCTCCAGAAAGTGACTTTTTTGGCCTGGATCTAAAATAAAGGGGAAATCGTTGTTGTAGTCGCACAGAACAGTGATTTCAAACTGATATTGACAGCTATCGTCATTCCACTGTTGGGCTCTTTCTTTTTAAATCTTAATAATTTTTTTCAGAAACAAATATACTATCAATCTAACAATTCCTAAAATAAAATCGCTTCAAATAACCGTGTCGCACAAACACGGAAGGATTAAAAACCTTCAGTAAAAATTCTGTAGGGAAATGGCAGCGTTCGCTTCAGTCGTTATTAATATCATCTGAGAAGTATGCCTCTCGGGGGAGACATTACAGTAACGGCCATATAAAAGACAAATGAGCCAAGAATACGATCGTGAAAAGCCTGTAATTTTTAAAATATATTTTCTTAAAGCCGCTTACTTCCATTTTTTATCCATTATTATACTCTTTAACTGTAATATCTTTTGTTTAAAAACATAATAAAAACGTTTTAGTCCATCTTATCTTAATCGCAGCGTCTACAGACGAGTCGCCCTATATCTTTGCTATTCAAAAACGGTCTTACTCAAAAAAGTGTGCTTATCTCCCGCCCCAAATGATTTGAAAGTATGATTGATGATACATAGGAATGAGATAGCTCCATGTACTTTGCTGATATTTAAAAGTATGATACTCAGTGGCAATTTTATAAGGATAATTTAGATTTTAATACGTACTGCTATCAAAATGAACTAAGTTTTATTTTCTGTGAAGCTATTTGATGTGGTTCTAGATAATGTTTATCGCGTCGTTATTGTATAGACAAGCCAGGCTTTGTTAGGTTTATACCTCTAAATTCTTGATATATAAAATCTTATTAATGCTTGTAATTAATCATAATGTAGTGGCTTTTAAGAAGTTAAAGGTTTTTATTAGGTACCTAAGTGCTCTCTTAAGTAAGAATAACTTAATTTGAAGTTGAAAGAATTTAGTCTAGAAACACAGAGAAAAACATTTATCAAAGTCTTGAAATAAGTTATGAAAACATTATCTGAGTCACGTCACCTTAATTCGGCTATTTTGATTATTAAAATGACGTGTTCAGTAACCAATAACAATAAATAACCTAACCTAATCAATTTTCTTGGCTTTTTATAAAATTTAATGGTTATATCAAATTACAAGCCTAAAGGGATAAAAGTCCCTAAATATAAAGAGAAAATATTTAGATATCAAAATGTATCTAGTAGGTAAAATGAACCTAGGAATTTAAACCCCTAACCGAGTATATCGCAAGCCCCACTCAGATTCACATTTCTTTCATATTATAAATCTATTCGTGGACGACAAAGGTCGGGTATGAATAACTAGTCCCAAGATTTGGGATCTCTAACGTTGCTGCTCTAAAAAGGAAAATATAAAGAAAATATTACCTAGTTACAAAAACTTCAAGTTGGGTAAAGTTGATATTTTGTTTTGTTGTAAGTCACATCGCATGAAAAATCCATCTTAGACTTTTATAGATAAGTTTTTTATTTTCATATTTTTTTATAATATGATATCACGCTTTGTAATACTGAAGGGTGAAGCAGAGGTGTACCTAATGGTACATCCACATTTCGCCAGTTATGTTGAAGTCCCATATAATATTAGGGCTAGCCTATTGTCACCCACCGGACTGGAATCTAGACTCCGTGGTCATCATCTGCCAAACTATGTTGGGGTCGGCTTCCAGCTTTACCAGATGCAGCTGAATACCAGTATTTTACATGGAGCGACTGCCTATCTGACCTTCACAACCCAGTTAGTACCGGGTAATACGATACCCCTTGGTAAGACTGGCTGTCAGACTTTTTGGGTCTCTGACTACCTAATGACTGTCAAAGATCTACAAATGACAGCCAGGATCAACGGCTTAACGTGCTTTCCGAGACACGGAGGAAACTCGGTATGTAATGGGTGGTCACCCATCCACAGACCAACCTAGGCAAGCACGGCTTAACCTAACGATCGACCCGAGTGGCTGTTTTATTTTGCCACGAGCTCCTCCGTGACTGCTATTGAGAAATTCCTGACGGAAAAACCGAGTTACTTTTTCCCGACCTGGGAATTGACCCCAGGACCTCATACTCGGTACTCGAACTTGCGACCTCTAGACCAATGACTTTTTATCCGTTACTAATGTTTTCACTTTCACGCCGTAGCTTATAGGGTCGATGACACCATAAAACAATAATTCCAAGACACCAATCTCTAAAAAAAAACACTTTATTTTGGGCCTGAAAACCCGATTTATTTTCAACTAGCTGACGTCCCGCGGTTTCACCCGCGTAGTTCCCGTTCCCATGGGAGTACGGGAATAAAATATAGCCTATAGCACTCACGAATAATGTAGCTTTCTACCAGTGAAACAATTTTTAAAATTGGTTCATTACTTCCGGAGATTACCCCCTACATACAAACTTACAAACAAATGTTACCTCTTTATAATATTATTATTATTAAGTATAGATTAATTGCCAAATTAGATTTTTAGTCGCTTTGAAATCAATAAATAGTTGAGTCATTGAGTTGAATAAACAGTGACGTCACAGTTTGCTATTGCCATACAAAATCTATGAGATAACCGCGTTTTGACAGCTCTAAAAAAGTATCTCAATTGATTGGTGTGTCATCTACCCCATTGTATGTACAGACAGCTGCATTAAATAGGTATTCGTCACGCATTTAGACACTCAATAAAAGGGGAAACGAATTAATGCAGCCGTTCGTACATAGTTCCATCATATCAGTAGAAATACCACAAAAATAACATAATTTATAAACAAAACCTAGTTTTTGACTGCGGCTACACGTGTAGGTCAAAAATTATCCTACGGGTACCTTTTTCGAGATAAAAAGTATCCAATATCCTAACCCAAATCAAGGTCTACCTTTTTGCCACCTTTGTAAACGTCTAATCGTGAAAACAGACAGACAGAACGGATAGTGTTTGAAATAAATTAGGCACTATTTCTTAGTGATACAAACAAATAAAAATCACGTAAAAAAGGGTCTCGTTCTACCCTCCAACTGAGTTGCCTATGACTAATTGGAGGGTAGTAACTGAACAAATTTATGGGGTGGAGCAACAACGGTATAGTTGGTGCCAGTTAAGATGAGAATAGCGGTCATTGACCCACCTACATTTATTAAACTTCTTAACTTCGAAAATCAAAAATAAGCCTGTTCAAGTCTTGAATCGTCATCTATCGTGACCTACACCATTTTTTGTAATAAAAAACGATACATGGTTTATTTGTTTTGGTTCGTAGGTACGAAGAGATATTGTAGGGAAAAGGCAATGACCGCTATTCTCATCTTAACTGGCACCAACTATAGTAATGGTACCTATCTAATAAGTACCGAGTACATAGAAGTATGTTCAGGACTCCGTTTCGGCTACTGTCACACGCAACTTGAGGTTTTAAGTAAAGATGTTTTTTTTAATTGAATTTAGTTTAAGTATCTAGTGGTCGCAATCTGGTGGCCTACCATGGCGTCTTATAACAGGGTCGTTTTTATCTTATTCCAGTGTAGATAAGAGACGGAGCTATAGAGGACGTCTAGCGCCATCTCTTTCCCACACTGGAATAAAATTTGAACAATCCTGCTTTAAGACGTCATGGTAGGCCACGAGGACTGCTGAACGTGAAGTCCTGGGTTCTATTCCCGGATCAGGAAAAGTGTTATTGAGTTTTTCCATCAGGAATTTCTCTGTAGCAGTCTTCGAGTCTGGATTTGTGCCCGGTATATGACAATAGGCTCGCTCCATACTACATGGGACTTAAACATAACTGGCGAAATATGGGTGTACTATTAGGTACACCTCTGCCAACCCTTAAGGGGTTTACAGGCGTGATGTTACGTTATGAAAAGTAATTTTTGCCCTGCAGTATTTTACTCAAATCAAAGATCAAACATCCAACCGCCAAACTTACAGAATGTTTACTTATGTAAGTACATACATATGTAGGAAGGTACTTACTTACCCTGGGACGGCTGTACGCAAGTGTCTCGCTGCCGCTGTACAGAACCCGTCGGGACCAACGTTTTTTAATGGAAACTTTTGGCACAACGAGGCCATCCCAGAGCACTATCTCTGTTAAATTGGAATATATTTTTCTTGGCGGACTTTACAGTGGCGTGCAAATAGAAAGAACATCCACCGACTTTCTGTGATTTGGGACATTCGCCCCACAGCTATTTGTACAGTGTCACAGAATCAGAAAAATTGTACAACCTTGCATTTTTCATGCACGAAATACGCGCTGAACGGCTTTGTATCATCGAATCCGCACACACTCATGTGTAAATGCTCAACTCAGCACGTTTATGCACGTGAGGTTATTTATTCTTTACTTTTTGTGACGTCATCACAAATTTTACGTTCGATGAAGCGCAACTTTATTTGCAGCTGTAATGTAATTTGACAATACCGAAAATAGGAACATTTTGTAATACAGTCTTCGTGAATTTTATAAATAGCGAACGACTTTTTTAATTAAAAGTTTTGAAAGCGAAAATAAATAAACATGGGCTCGAGAAATCAACGGCTTCCTCGTGTATAAACATTAAGCTTATTTTGTCTAATTCAGACGGAACAATTCCATTTTGTTGAATTCGTTTTTGTACTAATTAGTATTTTAATGTTGTTGAATTTGGCTTATTATACATATCGGTAGTATTTATATTTATTAAACGCGCATCAATATAAATAAATATACAAGGTTTTTAAATATTAAAATAGGTAATTTGCGAATCTAGCTTTATTTGAAGGTATATTTTTTATTATAGACCTACTAGCTGCCTGTCTCGGCTTCACACGGGTGGACATTTTATTTTTTTCTATTCTATCCTATCTATCTATCCTATCTTTCAAGTTGGATCAAACTACACACGGTGTGCAAATTTGATTAAAATCGGTTAAGTAGTTTAGGAGTCCATCGCGGACAAACAACATGACACGTAATTTATATATAATATACTAGCTGACGTCCCGCGGTTTCACCCACGTAGTTCCCGTTCCCGTGGGAGTACGGGAATAAAATATAGCCTATGGCACTCACGAATAATGTAGCTTTCTACCAGTGAAACAATTTTTAAAATTGGTTTATTACTTCCGGAGATTACCCCCTACATACAAACTTACAAACATACAAACTTACAAACAAATGTACTTTATAATATTAGTATAGATATAGATTAAGATGACACTTATGACAGTTGTTCTAAAACTATAACTATACCCACTTAATGTCTGTGAGAATGTTCGCTGTGCTATTTTAAATCTTCTGTGCTCTCGTCGTTGTTGCTTTCGATTTTTATGCTTGTAAACGTGATAGTTACTTACTTACAGATCTATGCTTCCTGTGCTTATCTCTGTATAACTATCAGCTAACTACAACCTGCTTGAAGTCTTTCACACCTGTAAGTGCATGATGTGTGTTGTGTCCATTTGTGTTGTACAGATTTGACTCCTGAAAATTCAAAGGGGCTTACAATACTATGGATAGGAATTCTCGGTAAATGGAAATAGTGTCATAACGCTGGATTTAACACCATTACTGCAATGTGTGTGCAGGTTTGTTCCGTTTAGTTCGCGGGAAATACTGGACAAGGTTTATTTTATAATGTAGCCTGCGACATCTCTCTGCCTTCTGTCTTCCAGTCGGGGGGGGCGGCAGGGGCGGCCCTCACCGGGTGTCACCCGCTTAGGGGTGACACCCGACCGTGAACATCACTAGTGCCACCTATAAAAACCGGCCAAGTGAGAGTTGAACTCGCGTGGAGAGGGTACCGTACAATACCAGTCTTATATTGAGTTTACCACTTTATTATTTTTCAATTGATAGTATTTTCTGTATAAATCGACAAAATGACTCCTTGTACGAATAGACAAACGTAATTTTTATTTCAACTGTTTTGATTGATTTTTGGGGTGACACCTACAATATCCGCAACGGGTGTCACCCATGCTAGCTACGCCACTGCTTCCAGTTCTTCTAATCCTGGACCAATGTGAACGACAGGTCGTTGGTTCTGTCCAGCTCGTCGTCCAGCCATCTTCTACGAGGTCAGCGCCAACGCCTTCTGGCTGTGTCAAATATTTCCTTGATAGGTATATTGCTACAGTACCAGTTATTAGGCTATTAAGGAAGAAATAAATGCTTTAAGGCTCCAGGGAAGCCCGCGAAATTCATATTTTCTTACGTTTTTTTTCAATTTGCAGGCCAGTGCTAGGTTGTATGTTTGATTAAAATATTATTCGTGGCTGTAAGACGTATGTAGTTACAGAATTATAATCATCAAAATCATCAATACAACCCCCCAAGTTCATAAATAAAGGTGTAGGAACCAAAAAAAAAACAGAAAAAGTCATTTCTAAGAAAATTTATATTTCGCGGGCTGGTTGGAGCATTCACCTTAAGAGGCCGGGGAGCCTGAATTTGTCCATACAAACGTAATACCAAAATCATTTTCAGTCTGAGCATATTTCCACCATATTATGCTGTTATTCGGAACAAGATGGTAATTACCTAGGTTTCCATTGTTTTTTTTTTGCAAAATACTTATCAAGAGCGAAATGCAAACAAATTGAATATCTCACATTTTTACAGTATAAATACGATGTTTTCATCTCATCTGTTCTATATTAAAAACGGTAGTATTTGTAACATTGTTCAAATGGAAACATGTCTTATATTGTTAAGTTAAATAATATAAAAAAAATAATGGAAACGCATTGAGTTTTCATTCATCATTTTTGGTATTACGGCACACATTCAAATTAATCACAAATGTTCATCGGAAGTCGTGCCATCGCATCAAGCATTGAGCTGGGGCGGGGCGCGGCCGCGCGCGGGGCGAGGGACAGTACATTTGGATGTGTTGAGTATAGTGACAAAATATGTAAATGTGTGCCTGCGCACCTCGCCACCCGGCCGGGCCGGGCAATTCGTTCGTCAATGTTAGACGATTACTTGATTGCATTGTGCGTGCGTATTTTTTTGCCAATTGTATCGTAATATTTCTGACACTTCTTTACTTATGCTACGGATTTGGATTTAGATTTGCCTTGTGATTTGGAATCGAGTAACCTACCTACCTACTTTAGTACGACTTTTGTTTTGTTTACGGACTTCGATATTTGCTTACGATTTGGTTAAATTTAGGTTACAAAACAGGTACCTACATAAACATAATTATATATAAAGGTTAGCAACATGGACTCCAAACGTTGGGATGGGATGTAGGAATCTCACAGTAAGTATCTACCTACCTTTTTGTTTTCATCATTTTTTTAAACTCAGACCAAAAAAATGCCTGCCACATATTTTTTCTCGTTCATAATCGAAATTACATTACACTGGGTTAGTACCTACATACTGAATTAGATGTGTTTAGGATTCAAATGTCCGACTAATAGGTTTCATTCATAATCATAACATTAGGGTACCTAGGTAGTACCTACCGACTAAATAAATATTATGTTTTATTTTACAAGCTTTGATATAGTTTCACGTGTCCCGATGTTTGTCTGTAATCTGTAAGTAATCAAATCTTGCAAGTAAAATTTGATCCACTTCCGGATTACCGATTGAGCTGAAATTTTGCACGCATATGTAGGTATATCGCGTGACAATGCTATAGGTTGCCATAGGAATTCTATAATGTAACGACGTAACCCCATCGAGTTTGAACTTGTTTGATTCGTCGTGACGAGTACTTTGTCTTTAGGGTCCAGGGTCTGATGATGGAGCTAGAAGGTGTCCATGGGAACTCCGTTATAAAACGTCATAACCCCATCGAGTTTGGGCTCGTATGATTTGTCTTGACGAGTACTTTGGTGCTAGGTGGTATCCAGGGTCTGATAATGGAGCTGGAAGAGGCCATTGGAAGTCCGTAATAAAACGACATAATCCCGTCGAGTTTGGGCCCGTTTGATTGATCTTGAAGAGTAAATTGGTCCTAAATGGTAATCAGGGTTTGATGATGAAGCTGAAAGGGGGGCCAAAGGATCTCCGTAATAAAACGACGCAACCGCTTCGAGTTTGGGCTCGTTTGATTCGTCTTGATGAGTACCTACTACCTACCTACTGCCTACCTACTGCCTACCTACTGCCTACCTACTGCCTACCTACTACCTACCTACTTTTAGGTTCTAGGATACTTATGCCGGTTTCCTTTCCTCACGATGTTTTCCTTCACCGTTTTGAGAGCAGAGTTGATGAATTACACAAAGTAATGCGCCTGCCTGGGTTCGAACCTACGACTTAGGCGCGGGCAGTATTATAAGTAGGTACTAAGTCTATGGGCGCGGGACAAATACAACACACGGTAGGTATATCGTTTATCGTCACATCCTCGTCAGCGCAATGATATACCGTGTAGCCTAAATTGCACGTTATTTCCATGCATTTTGTATGATATTTGAATGGAATAGGAAGCCGCCCGCGCCATGTCCGCGCCCGACGCATTTTTGTATTTGTCCCGCGCCTTACTGTTCGTAAGTCGGGGCCGCCACCACTGAGCCACCAGGGGGTCTAAAATGGCCGCTTTATCAGAATCGTAATATGAATCACGTTAAAAATTTAAAATTCTTAAAATATGAGGTTGAAGTCAACCTCATAAACATAAAGTCCATTTTAAGAATTTTAAATTTTTGACGTGATTCATACTAAGATTCTGCGTGGATTCTGCTGGAGCGGCCATTTTAGACCCGCAGTACGTACCTACTTTTATTTCAGATTTTCAGTTATCTACATTAGTGGTATAGAAAGAGTAGTAAGTAACCCAGATTTTTTTAGGGTTCTGTACCCGAAGGGTAAAAATGGAACCCTATTACTAAGACTTCGCTGTCTGTCCGTCTGTCTGTCCGTCTGTCTGTCACCAGGCTGTATCTCATGAACCGTGACAGCTAGACAGTTGAAATTTTCACAGATGATGTATTACTGTTGCCGCTATAACAACAAATACTAAATATAGTCAATGGTACGGAACCCTTCGTGTGCGAGTCCGACTCGCACTTGGCCGGTTTTTTTCAACAAAGCCTAGATTTTGAGTTAATCTAACATTTGAGATAAAAACATTGTAGACAGATTTCCTAAAAACGCATTACTATTCTGCACATATACTAACGATTGCACAAAGTAACTAACAAAAATAAAGCAAACAATGAACATGATAACTACTAAAAAGGTAAACACCAAACACTATTAACACACGCATAGGTACACTCTATTCACACTGGCTCACGCGCGGCTACGCAACGGGCCGGGGAGTGTGAAACAGAGACCACAATATTTCAACGTGTTTTTGCCTTCGCTTCGAATTGCAGTTGCGAGCGGATGGCGCCGCACTCTTAAGTCGGAAGTTTTACACAAAGACAAAAAAGCCCCGTTTCCAATTCCAAAAGCATTTAGTTTAGAGCCAAAATTAGCTATGTTTTATGCCATCAACCTTAAAATCAGCACGCCATCCAAACATTTCAGACCGCCATTACAAATCACGTGATCTACATAAAAGCATGGAAGAATCCATTTAACGAGCGGAGTAACATTAACTTCTAATTTAGTTCTCATCGCGGGCCGAACAAAAGGTATTACACCTTGTTTTTGTGTAAATATCAATTTAGATTACACGCAGAACAAGCGGGAATGCTCGCAATGGCCGGTGGCTACCAACGGTGGGTATTAAGAAGAAATATGTAGTACGTGACTACGTGAACTGAAACACAAATGTAAGTGAAAGTTACTGTTAAAGCTTGCACAATTATACGAGTGGTGTTTGGCTTCCTGAAAGTACAGTTGCTGACTGAAAATGTTTGTCGTTGTAATTTCTGCAAGTGTTTGCACTGTTATAAATTTATTCGTTTAAAATGACAAGGTTTAGATTGCTGGCATAATACAAACAGGATACGTAAAATATTATGATTATGATACTGTAACATTCTCATTACAAAGAACAATGTTTTATAATTTTCTTTATTTAATTACAAACTACAAATAGATCTAAAATAATAATAAAAATATGTACAAGTATCAAAATAGGAAAATTAAAAAAAAAATCGTCCACATCGTAGCCAGTAGGAAAAGTGCCCGGAAGGCTGGCAGCATTGCTACGCTGGATGGCAATACTGTTCATAAAATATGATAAGCGCAACGGTAAATACACAGCGTGAATATCGTGACACAGATATTCTATTTTTTTTTTTAATTCTTCATATCAGCCGAAAGACGTCCACTGCTGGATAGGCCTCCCCCAAGGGGGGGGGGGGGGTTTGCCGTAATCGCCACGCTTAGCAGTATACGGTTGTTACAAAAGCACAGAGAACGCTGCTGCCCATTCTCTGGTAAGTCCTTTAGTCACCTCTTACGACACCCACGGGAAGATATGGGATGGTGCTATTCTTTACGTCTGACACCATACAGACATTTTTTTAATCTTATTGTGGTTATAAGAAAAGTTTAAGATGAAAATCGAAGTAAAGGTGAACATATTATTTAATCCGAAACTGTAAGCTACGAGTAGTCGTGTAGGTTTTGATCTGGGGTTTTATTTCCAAGTTATAGTATTGTCGGTATTTCCGAGAATAAGGCATTAGGCCACCTCCTAATGCGTGTAAAGAAAGTTTGTAGACGTTGTACGTTTCTGATTTGAAAGGACTTAACTTTTGTTAAAGAAAAATATTACCTTTCTGCTCATATTTCTACGAAAGGCTATCCGTTCTGAAAAGTTAAATAAATATTATTTTCATAAGATAAATAAAAATAAATAAATGAATATCTCCAGACTGCCTGCCAAGCGTGGAGATTACGGCAAATTTCTCCCATCATGGGAGAGGCTTATATCCAGCAGTGGATGTTATGGGCTGTTGTTGTTGTTAGTAAATGAATATCGCTGGACATAACACACAGCGCCATCTAGTGCCACACTAAGCAACGAGGCTTGTGTCGTGGACACCAGATAGTTGATATACTACACAGATACTTTTCGTTTGTAAATACATACTTATTATACATAATATACATCCATGACTCGGAAACAAATGTCCATGTTCAACACACAAACATTTGCTCTTACCGGGATTCGAACCCGGGACCCCAAGAATGTAAGGCAGCCTCACTACCGCTGCGCCATTCGTGTCGTATGATATGATAAGCTCAACGGCAAATACAGGTGTGTATGAATCGCTACACAGATATTTGATCTATATTTTTAACGCCTGAACACATCGACACACAGCACAAACTAAGCCTTACATACACCTAGGCTGAATATAGATTTCCTGACAATAGAGACGCACTGACCACATCCAATGAATCAATCAGTATGAGGACTACATCCCCCCCCTCAGCTCCCACCTCGGCTTGTTTGATTAGCATACAACAGCCAAGGCTGGTAATCTTGCGAGCAGGCTTAAACAGCTACTACGCTTTTAATGGACCATTCGGACCGCTCAGATACTTGTTTTAATCAGGCTTCTTAAATACATGCCTTGTAATGCAATTAAACAAGAGCTTCTTTTGTTTTAACACAATTGTGTTTAATTTTCATTAAAAATACGAGCGTGGATAGAGTGAATGGGAGTCGTTTTGTTTTTGTGTTCGTATTTTGTTTAGCTATCATCATCATCATCATCATCATATCAGCCCGGAATCACCCACTGCTGGGTATAGGCCTCCCCTTTTTTTTGTTTAGCTATAGTCCAGTCAAATTAGCTCAAAAAATAGGGGTAAGGCAATGATATTCTAACAAACAGATATGTTATACACCTACAAAACCACCGAAAAAAGTGTGCCGCGGGGGAGAGCCAGCTCACATACACGCAGTGACGCAGAATAAAGGAAAAACAGGCCAATTGACAAGTTTTCGAGTCTTCACGATTGCGCGCTCATAACATATCTGTTTAATTAAATATCATTGGGGTAAGGTTACAATAATTCGCATAGAGCTAAAAATTGGTACAAATGTTGGGAACAACATTACAAATGAAATGTCAATTGTAGTCCCCATCGATCCGACCTTTGCAAAAATAAATATTCAAGGTCAAAGGTCGTGATATGAACTTAATGAAAATGAATAAAAAGTCACCTTCTTTGTGTATAAGTGTCACTAACTCTCGGTGATTAAGTAGTTCAATATCTTCAGTTAATATAAATATACGTATTTAAAAATAATCTTTTTTTACTGAAAAGATAAATAAGAGTAAAATAAGAGGTTACATCGTTACCCAGTATTTTAGTTTCAAATTAGTTTTTATTCAATATTGAACTTACGTAAATTACAACTAAAGAAAATTTGATTTGACATAACATTGAAATCCACTTTGAGTCTAAAATTGGTTTTAAATTATAAAATTCATCTTTTAAGTTGCCTAGAATAAAAGCGTCCAACTATTTTTTTTAAAAAGGCCGCAAAAATTAATCCCGAGCGTTGGCAACCTCTGCTTACAGTGTAGCGGGCAAAAATGGCCGACGCAATTTTTCAATAAATTCAGTTAAAGATTAAAATCATTTTTACTCAGGTCACCTTTGTTACAAAGGCATTTTTGTGGGCATATACTCGGCACCTATATTTATTTTACAAGCGGCGATTACTTTTTAACTCCACACAATTTTATATGATCATGTAATTTTCAGTTTTCAGAAACTACAGTGGGTATTTTAGTGACCAAATATTTTATTTTTGAAAATAAATGCAGACACTAACGCTATGTTAATTTCAGGCGGGTCAGTTTGTGGTTGCTTTATGTAAAGGCAGACGTTTTTGGCAACGCCAAGACCAATTTGTACTGTACCTGATTTAGATACGGAATGTTAAAGTACTATAAATAATGACAAAACAAGAGAAAACAAAACATAAATCGGCCAAACAACACAAAAGTTATAACCATTTAAACTTTTGTTTCTATCTCTTTCTAGATAAACGGAATTTAGTATGGATTTTGTACGTCGATGCAGAGAATGACGTCATTCGCTTTAACGGATCCCTCTGTCTAATCAGCAGTTTCAAATGCTTATAACTTAGTATTTTTTATAGATATTAAAAAATATTTCAGTTAGCTATTTCTGATGTTATTAAGCTTTGTTTAAAGTGATAAAAAAAACATGCATATACCCTATTACTAACGCTTTTCTGAAAATAGAGCGAAGGATGCATCATCACTCACTATTGGTAGAATATCGTCCCAACTTTTTAAATGGTGTTGTTGATTGACGATTGGGTCTACTGTATACGTATATAGGTTGGAACGGTAAACGGGACAGTAAGGGAGCTACCTTAACCATTGCAGTTACACGAAAATGGTCTTAGGAGACTATCCATAATTTTTCGTGAAATTTTGATCCCCATTTACAGATTTTCGAAAAAATGTACAGTTAGCAAGAAAGTGGCCATTATACACTTTTTTTTAAATGTTAATCGATCCTTTTTATAGTACTGATCAAAAACTTCTACTAAAAAGTCAGAAAATGCAAAACACTTTTCCCATACATTTCTTCGTCTGTAGATTTCCACTTAACTTAAATCATAAACAATGGCCAGTTTTCAGTATCTTACCTACTCGTTTTCTTTGGCAGCCAATTTAGATCATATTAAATTAAACGTCACTGAGATCTAGATATTAATTTCAACTTCGCGTTAATAGCTTGTCAGTTACTGCAAATGAGTTAGGTACAGACGTATTTTGTGCCTGGAGTGGGTATAAAGGGTGTCGTGAGAGGGAGAGAACCTCTCAACGTCCCGGCCGCCGCGGCAGACGCCCCGCGCGTCGGGGGCCACGCACCGTAGGCGCGGGCCTGTGGACGGTATGGGCTAGCTCGCCGTCCGTCCGTCTCATGACGCCAGGCCATGTCGCCGGCGCATTCGTGTTCCACGCGCGCCTTAAAGAGAGTCAGCAAAAAGGAAGGGGTCCGTAAGGACGAGATACCGTGGCCCCGGAACACAAAGGGCGATGAAAGAACATGGATGATGGGTTTTAGTCAGTAAAAGTCTGACACTCCCTCCTGCTCCGCCCAGAGCGGGAGGAGTCATTTGATGATTTCCCATCCGAAAAAAAAAAAAAAAGAAGACACCCTTAACTAAGCCGAAAGGCACTTGTTATCGCCGTCATTGCAATCATTTTTTTTTCTAGATCGTACCTTTTAGTTACGGAGATATTGAGGGTCAAAGTTACAACTTTTTCACAAGTGATTTTATTTTTAAATACGTGTTTTTATTGTTAGGTTTTTACTTTAAACACCTTCACGTCCCCCGTACTATTCAATCCATCCATCAGCATAATGTTTTGAGTGCGTTACTTGTGCATGTATTGAGTCCTACCGTAAAACGTGATTTTTCCCTGCAATATTTTTTGCGTAAAGTTAGTTAGGTTGATATACATGCTTGGTTGACGGCTTTCTGGAGGGTCTGTTTACACCCTGTATAGGTGGTTATTACACTACACCACTTATCCGCGCATTAAGGCAGTGAATCGGATCTCACGTCGCATTAGCTTGTATGATATTCGTCGATGCCTTACACATGAACACCGCCCGACCGCGCGGACCAGCGGCGTTTACCACCTCTCCGCGCGGCACACTGCTCAAACTCGTGTTCGCCTTATATTGAAAGGTATAAAGGCTTCCACTTTACGAGATGGCTTGAGTACGTACAAAACAAGCGCGTGATTCTTTCATCACCTCTGCACATGGCAATGACAAAAACCTCGGACAAGCACTGAGTTCGTATGGTGATTCAGACCTCTCTTGGTCTGAATCCCTACAGAGAGATAATTATTTTTGAATTTGCCAGCTTACGATTTATTTTGCTCAATACTATTGCAATAGCATTGTATCCTTGTAAAATAAAAAACTCGGACATAAGATATCAAAGAATTCGTAAAATCAATGTACCCTAAGTAGGTAAGACAAATATGAACTTAATAAAGAACTTTTTACACGAAATTTATTTTTCTTTTCGACTCAATTTCAATAACCTTCTAATGAGCGTTAATGAAAGCGAGCAAAGCTAATTAAAAGGAATCCCCAAAAAGAATGCTTCATTATATTTTATTATAATAATTTTTGGTCGATTTATTTCTTAATTAAATTTTTAAGTCACTGAATAAAAATGTTAACTGGCCCAATCAGCAGAATCATAATAGTATAATAATATACACACACACACACACACACACTACGGTTTCCTCCTTATTTTGTATCTTTTTTATATTATTGTGTGTGTGTGTGCTTTATTAGCTGACGTCAAATAAATATTTTTTTCTTTCTTTCATCATATGGATCATGTTAACATTCTTACAATGGTCACAGACGCAGTTTAAAATATGAATAGTCACTTTGTGACAATTTAACGAATTGTAACGTGAGTCATATCATTATTCTATTATGATCCTGCTAGAGCGGCAATTTTAGGCCCCCAGCACACATGCAGATATTTTGTAACTGGTACAACATTCGATACAACATGAGCAATCAGCGCTGGTACCAATATTTGACTGACTTATATTTTCATCACGGTTTTACCATAATTTTATTTGATGCTAAGACGACAGAAAAGAACAATTGATTGATGATTATGATATCTCGCCTCGTCGGAGGACAAAGTCTCTTTTCGTCTTCAAGGGTACTGGTGAACAATATAATATTTATATTTTTGTAACATTTATTTCTAACTCCAGCTAATAATAGTAGCCCTCTTTTCACACTTCGTACCCGGTATCCATGGACACATAGATCTAATCCTCTGCCCACACATAATATGATAACCCGCTTAAACTAGATTCCTCGGTCAAATAGGACGACGAGCACATCATTTTGTTTGTCTGTTCAGAAAACAATATCTTTGACGTGGGTACCACACTCGATTGTTAATCGACGGTAAAAACTATTGACTTTGGCTAGCAAGTAAGTAATATCTCGCTTATTGGGTGGACCTTATTACCAACAATGGTCTGCGATCGAATGCGTGGGAGTCGCCTAAATATTGTATCAGTGATTTTATCTTCTCTAATATTAGACTTTTACCTGCCCCAAGCCTTTCGCTAGCCTAAAATAAACAAAGTTTTTCGTTATCTGTGTTACACAGGTTCTGAAAATAAGTTAGGAAATTCCTATTATCATTTAGGCCATACAAAATACTAAAAGAGATTTTTGTTGGTAGATAAATATTAAAAAAAGAGCCGAAATAAATTATTCGACAGTATGTCCGCTGATCATGATTGTATTCTTCAAACTCAAACTCAAAGCATTTACATTTCAATTAAACCATAAAAGGCACTTTTGAATGTCAGAAAACAAAGAAAGTGAAGCTACAATCAGACACACAGACAAGGCATTATAACTTGTGAAAGAACTGTAGTTACCCATTCCAAAGCGTAGATCTCTATAGAGAAGAATGGGCAAAAAACTATAGGGACACTCTATTCAATCAGAATAAAAATCCTTACTTACCTTAGTACTTACTTGACTTATCTTAACGACTATCAAAAGTTTTCACCTCGACGAAAGCCGATAGCTATTAAACAAATTACGCTTAGACAAGCAGTTTTAAGCGTTAACAGTGTAGGTACAGTCAAAGGTCAAAATTCCACTTCCACCGCAATGCACATTATCGTTTGCGCTATACGGGCGGCGGCGCCTATACACACATACGCATATTTAAGAAGAAGGTCATAAGTACCACCAATATTGCTTTGCCATTGTGTTGCGAGATTGGCAGTCGACTTCTGACTGTTACTGTACATAGTTGCATATCCTATTTAATTAAAGGAAACCTCGGAGAGTAAACAGCGTGTCTCGATCACAGGGCGGGCGTTGGGCAAACAATGGTTTAGCCAGCAAAGCTGTGGCATCAGAAACGCCTCATCAGGTACACGCCACTGCGACGGTGAAAGCACAGCGCTACGTCCAATCATTGCGAGGTCTGGGGCTGACTGTCACACCGTTACTTATTTCGTCTTATGCTTAAATTGGGTTTTACGAAGTGGTGAAATGTGGTGTTACTATTACTACTGTGTATTACGTATATACTTCCTGAATAGAAATCATTATTGAGTTGTCTTTACCTATGAGATAAGGTATTTTTTTTAAATTAAAGCACATAACATCACGCCTGTAATCCTTTGAAGGGTTAGGCAGAGGTATACCTAATAGTACACCTACATTTTGCCAGTTATGTTTAAGTCCCATGTAAAAGGGGTGAGCCTATTATCAACCGGGCAGAAATACAGACTCCGTAGTGGCTACTGAGATATTCTTGAGGAAAAATCCCATAACACCTTGCCCGACCCGGGGAATCCAGGACTTCATGCTCAGCTGTCGCGCTTGCGACCGCCAGACCAACGAGGCAGTCTAATTTAACAAATTTAATAAAGACGACTCTTCGCGCACGATAGTATCAACAGCATTTTCTGGTTTAAATATGTACTACCTACATACAGTCCATCAGTCAAGTAACAATTTACTATCCTACACATACCTATATGTTATGATATCCATAACATAACACAACAAACATAACATAACATAACATTCCAACACCATAACATAACACCACAACACACAACACCATAACAAACAACAAACATCACACATAACAACCATAACATTTTTTCATTATTTATTCAAACTTCTTGTACAAGAGTGGTACTTAGGCGGACTTAATGCCACAAGAAATTATCTACTAGTCAATATTTGGGTCTAATAGGACATCATTGTGATATGCTACAAAAATAATAATAATAAGAAAAATGCTATTTTTTAACATTTATTGATATGCATAAACATAAACAGGTATGTACATATCTACTAATACATCTTAGGGTGTAAAAAGACTCTTAACGAAGCCGAAAGGCACTTATTCTCCCCGTCATTGCGATCATTTTTTTGTTCTAGACCATACCTGGGAACCTTCTAGTTACGGAGATATTAGGGGTCAAAGTTTCACAAGTTTTTTTTTTTAATACATGTTTTTAATGTAAGATTTTTACTTTAAACACCTTCACGACCCCCGTACTATTTAATCCATCCATCAGTACAATCCAAAAAGTGTGATTTTTCACCCCCAAAAAAAAAAGTAACTTCCCAGCAAAAAAATTTGCGTAGCGTTACTTAGTTTGATGTACAGAATGCTTGGTTGACGGCTTCGTGAAGAGTCTGATTACACCCTGTATAACAGAAGCAAGTTTTTAAGAAATATGCTAAGTATTTATTATGAAATATTACAGACTCTCTAGACTATTGGAATTGGTTTATAAACCTTTAATTCAAAAACTTATTCTGATATTTCTATTGAAAATTCTATTTTCTTGCGAAAGGATTTAATTTTGTTAGTTCGGAAAAAAAAAAACATTGCTCGTCGGTTAAGTTTAAAAAATATTAGTTTCATTTTTGTACCTTTTTTGTGTATTTACTTGAGTCTACAGATTCTGAATTAAAATTATAAATTCCAATAAAACATTACTTGGTAAGAGAAAAATCATGTAAATCTTCAAACTATTTTGTTTAAGTATATTAAAAGTTGTTTTGTTTATATAAAACAGTTTCATTCTGAATTAGGGCTTTAGAACTAATTACAAATTAATGCTTACAACAGGAAAAGGACAAATAAATTTTAGGTAATTCCAAATTGTAACTAAATTGAATAATAATGGAGGAAGCAACTGTTTGTAAAGAAAAGATAAATAATTCTGATGTCTTCCGAGGGGGATGTTTTAACAATCCATGTTTATTTAGTAATGTCGAGAGGAATGTTCCAAGAAAACTTAAACACACTGTATTAGGAAACTGATTTTCGGAAACTAACTAGTTACGAGATAAAGGCTTGTAACAGTTCTCATATTATCCGACTGAATGTCACAGGATTACCTTAAAAGAAAATATACCTGCCAAGTGCGAGTTGGGCTCGCGTACAGACGGTTCCTCATAAACTTATAGGTATTTTGTCATTAAATTACATATTTACGGTTTTCAGATTTTTATCCTTTACATGTGCTGTAAGACATTGCTTTTTGGCAAATTTCATGATTCTAGGTAAACGGGAAGTTCCCTTAGGGTTTATTATTCCCTTATAGGTTTTGATTACCTTGTGAAATCGTAAAATATGCGATCGTTTGATCACGATGACTTACAATTTAGATGTTTTTCAGTGCCCATTTGTGTGTCCATTTGAGTACTTGATATTAATTTCAGCTTGATACCTTTACGCGTTCGTCAGAAAAACAGTCTTGACTGACGGCCAACAAAGTGATCCTATAAGGGTTTTGTTTTTGCCGAGGTACGGAACCCTAAAAACATGGAAACATAATTAATTTCAAATTTATTGAAAGAATTTGCACACGTTCGTTGTTTTTTTATGTTAAATAAAAAATGTTCTAGCGCTAGGAAGCAAGTGTGATAAAAAATTACTCACTCAATATTTTATGATATTGGAAGGAGTAGCAAATATTCATGTTAAGTTGATTTGGCCCTTTTTGCTTATTACGTAAAACAATAATAATAAAAGTTCATGTCACGACGTAAAATATTGACGACCTAATTTACGGCCCAATTGAGAACGTTCTT
This sequence comes from Xestia xanthographa, assembly GCA_905147715.2. Classification (NCBI taxonomy): domain Eukaryota; kingdom Metazoa; phylum Arthropoda; class Insecta; order Lepidoptera; family Noctuidae; genus Xestia; species Xestia xanthographa. The sequence goes on along the minus strand of LR990642.1, from coordinate 20,571,380 downwards.
GACGACGTGTCTTTCCATGTTTTTTGGGACTTAGCAGTTCTCATGATCAAGTTTCGTAAATTAATTTTATTAAGTACCCTCGGAGTACATTGTAGGTAGATGATTGTAATGCGGCATTTTGAAGTAATTGTATTTTGTTTGCTACGCGGGTTCGATACGATCACGTAGCCGCTACGCGGGCTACGCTTTCGTAGCAGGCAAACGATACGCTACTCGTTTTGTTTTTGTTCGTGGAACATTTTTAAGCGTTCCTACTTACCTTATTTATTTAAGTATATTTTGTCTGTAGCTTTTTAATTGGAACTCTAAAAGTCATTAAACGTTTATAGGGCTGGCTTACTGCATCAAGTCCCTAACAAAAAAAAAAAAACTATTTTCAACAACATAATCTTCCTTGGGTACATCCAACGGTGTAACAAAATCCTGGCGTCAGCACTATGTAGGCTAGTCATCACAGGGTTTGACTCAAGTCATTTGCATCACAACACCACATCAAGGCTGCATTCATTAATCACGTGACGCAGACGTTCACTTGTTTACAGTCGAACACCCCCAACTTGTCCAGAACTTGACAGTGGAGAGGTACCATTGTTATGACAGGGACAGAATTATAATTATAACGACGTTTTTAATTATAACGTACCCAAAACTACTTATCGGGGTCAAAGTAGGGTATTCTAACCCTACTTTATAGAATTGTAGCCCCAGATAAGTTAAGTAGTTTTGGGTATTTCATAATTAAAAACGTCCGGTCGTATATTACTATTTTTTTCTGTAGAGGTGTTTATGATGTGGAATTTTTAGAAAACCCTCACATTTCGGATAGGAAATGTTTACCCACGTATCAATTCGTCCTTATTCGACTCGACCATAACATGTACGATTTAGGAGCCACAGTGGAGGTAATACATTACAGCCTTAAGTGAGTCTGAGTAAAATTCGAAGGTCGATCACATAAGGGTGTATAATGTATATTTATAAGAGGATCTTACCGACCGTAACCTGTGGACCGGTGTGACTAATTTTGGGTAAGTGCCCACGTAGGCACAACTTACGACGTACTGGTACCCGTAAGAGGCTTAAGAGAAAATCATAGCACAATTTCCAACCGAGTTTCGCACATAAAATTCTGAGGTTATCTCTCAAAAAACACCACTGTACCACTACATAATTTTAAACTTTTCCCACAAAAAAAATCCTACCTAAAATTTCTCGTTGCCGGGTTGGAGTTGAATGTGTCTATTAGTATATTTTTCTTTCACCATGAGCTTGTTCGCCCTTCGGCAAAATTCTGCTAATTAAGCCTTTGTTTCTTCGGAATTTTTTATTTCCTCTTTTTGATAATTAAGCAACAATGCGCGTCATGACAATTCCCGCGCGGGCGGAAAAACAATTTGCTTTTACGTTAAATATACCGGACCTCCTCAGAGAAAAATATAGCTGCGTTATTATTTTGTGTTGGTAAAATTGGAGTAAGGCGAAGAGATATGTTTCGTTATGTAACATCATTATTATTAGGGTACTGTATGTAGATAGTACAGGAGCTCCGTTAGCCTTAATTAAGACGACATTATCAATATTTCAGTACAAAACACTATAAATCACAGAATTAAACGATTTCGCTTTCAAACATTCCGACCATTTATTTGCCATATTCAAACGTGCAATCTGTCAGGAATTCCTTTGTGGTAATATTTAACATTATTTTCGTGCGGTATATTGATGAATTATTGCTTTTCCCGAAAAAAGTTCGTAAACGTTTTTCAATAAAAAATATTTTAATAGCCCTTTGAAAATGTCAATAATGGCTTCCGAGTATAACAATAGGGTTCCGTCCACCGACAGACAGCATTGTCATCGGCTCTCAATAGGTGCCCTGCCAGTGGAAAATGGCTCCTCGAATCATTTGCCTTTATGCATTGAAGAGTGACAAGTCTCATTTTAAATATACGAAGTAATTGAAATCTCATCTGCGGATGTTTGAGCAATTACAAGTGAACTGACTCGGGATTAAAATATAACAATGGTGTGCTTCCGTTATTGCTTACTGTCTTGTCTACTTCTGCTCTGCTTTGATAACAACGGTACCAGCCTATGTGTCACTACTGTCGATGAGATTCGCCCAAATTCATCATCTAGCTAGCCTGTCCTATTATGTTGGGTTTGTGTAGTAAGCCAGTCTACCCGGATGCAGCTGAATACCAGTATTTTACATGAAATAACTGACTATTTTGATCTCCTTAACCCAGTAACTGGGATACGGTACCAGGTAAAACAGGTTGCCAGACTTTCGGGCTTTAGACTACCTATTAAGACTGTCAAAGATTTACAAATAACATCCAGGTTCAATGGTTAAAAGTGGTTTCCAACACAAAGAGGGTTCCTGAAAAAAAAAACAAACACGAAGCTAATACTTTATTTTCAATTCACGGTAAGTCCGGCCTAAAATAAGCAGATAAATGTAAAAAAAACTTCTAAGTGCATTTCCGCCGATAAATCAAAATCAAGTAGAATTTAAACACGTCGAAGGCAGGCTGTACGAGTACACTTTTTAGCTCTACTAATTTTAAAATGCCAACGAACGACTATCACTTCTAACCTACTAAAACTTTTACCTCCAATTACTCCATCAATACTTAACCAGGGTAAGGAACCTTCTTATTTCAGGTTAATATTTAGAAATCCTTGCACCGTATATTTGTGAAAAACTTTATTATAGTGCAGGAATTTTTGAACATAAAAAATAAGGAGTCGAACTATTCTCGTAGGATTTGCATGCACTCTGAAGCGTTATTTCAAATGCTTTGCTCACTGAAAGCATCCCCCGTAGACAACAATAAACTCACACAGCCAGTGCATCTGCGCCAGATAAAAGTTTTAATGACTCTGGGCATTCGAGTATAAAGGATGCGATTTGAACAGTTCCCCGCTCCTTCATCTAGATGACAGTAACGTCGCCGACGAGCTAATCGATAAAACTTCTCGATTGAAAAACTTTTATGTACCTCACCTATTAATCGATTTGGCATCGAAATGTGCCGTGAACTCTATCAATTACTAACATTCAACTGTTTTGATCGTAGATAGTCATAATTAAAGTTGCGATCGTGAATTTGATGCTAAATGGGAAATTACTGTTTTTTCTGTTTGTGGAATTTAATGGACCTGCAATTTTCTAGTGGATAATTTTGTATGCTGTGCATTCAGTGTTTGCTTTCTGTAATTAGTGCAAATGTATAATTTAAATGTGCCTGGCATTTATTTACATTCTCCTGTTGTTTGGACTGTGTATTATGTTTGTTGTGACGTACAAAGCTAATGGGTAAACATGAATATTAATAAAAAAAAACTCGTGTTAAAATTGCTGTAATGTTAAAATCATGATAGCCATCATCCCACCGTTTACGAGAATTTTATGGAGTCATACGTTACGCTTAATTGATCCTATCACCATAAGCACTTAAAAGGAAATGATACCTCCCCCATATAAAAGAAAATAAAACTCCGTGTAAAGATTTCGTGCTACTTCATTTCTAGGAATGAAATGTTGGGTTAGGGACCTTCGTTTACCAAACTATAGAGCCCACTGAAGCACACGAGCCAAATCTTTCTCAGCAAAAGATTTTCCAAAGTTAACAGGAAGCAAACAATATCGGCCTCCACCTTCTAAACTTTTGGGGAGTTTATATCAGTTCTATGTTCAAATAAAAAGAATGAACGATTTATCCTTACCTGTTAAATTGAAAAAGTTGCCGGGACCACTGTAAGGGCAGATTTACGTGCAACGGCTGCTGAGTAATATCAAAAAAGTTTATAGCGAACGGTTAGCGTTTCTACGAGAACCATGCGACAGCGGCGGGCTCACTGGCAGATTTTAATAATTTGAAACGAATTGAAAAATATAGGTAGCTCCAAGTCTCTGGGAGCAGATCGGACCGATACCGGGGATTGTGGTATTGATGTTGTGGAGATCAAAATGTTTTCTACGATCGAAATATGCACCAGTCTTTAAATCCTGGTGGAAGAATAGTACAATCATTTGAAACGTAGATACTTAAGTTTTTTGACATTATTTCATCCTGTGGACTTTTCCTAGAAGAAAATATCGTAACCTGAATACAGTTCAAGCCTTTTTAATAATCCGAGTTCCGAACACAAACAACAACAAAAATATTACAACCCACCGTTTTCTAGGTAATTTCTAAAATCCTCGTAACTCAAATTACCTGGAAAAAGCAAAGAACAAATATTTTTCAAATATAAAAGGAAGAACTACAAAAAAAAAAACCAGTACAGTATCGAAGCTAAGTAATAGAATTCTGGTGAACCCAAGCAAAGAGATCGTACCTTATGCACACATACCCTTACACATGCCAATACATATATACACTGTTTATATGTATGTAGGAATACCTTACGGCCAAATCTGACCTCGCTAAGTCAGCAGTGACGTCAGTGATTGGTCAGCACTTCGTATAGGCACACTCCATTAAACCGTATCGTCATAGACACGGAGATACTGGCTTTTATATATATGTCTTTGCTTACGTTTCATTATGCAGAGTAAGAATGGTTTTTAGGATTCCGTACCCAAGAGCCAACGAGACGCTTTAGTAAGGCTGCTGTCTGTCCGTCTGTCTGTCACAAAGCTATATTTTTAGACCGTTATAGGACGACAATTGATCGTTACACAATGGTCACTATAACTACTAATACGAAAAATGTATTAAAGTTAAAAAATATAGGGGTATCGCATACGAGAAACGTGTTGTGAGAGAATCCGTCTCGCACTGGGCCGGTTTTTAGAACTGATGATTTGAGTTTGGGTTTGTCATTATTAAAGACTATCGATATACCTGTAGCTTGAAGGTAAACCTAGCTGTCCTAGTGCTAGGTAACGTCCTCTTACAAATTTGAATCGAGCAGTGATAATTAATAAAAATTCTTAATTTGAAACTTAAAATGTCATTACGGGATATCTTCCGTGAGTATTAGTTATAAATCGTGAATACTTAAAACAGTGTTATTCTTAATTTTATTTACTCTCTATTTTAATGTGTTTTAAAATACAAAAACGCTATGAATTCCATTTTAGATTTTAAAGAAATGTCTATAACCTTAAACGGATTACAATCACGTTAAATTATTTTATCCAATAATTGTTATAACCAAAGCCTGTTGTCGGGTGTTCAGTTATTTGTTAATCTCGATTTATAGCTACAAAATTCCAATTCCGGATAATTTCCATACGGTAACCTTAATCACCTAACGGTGACATTAATTTTGGCTTTGTTATGCCACGTAATTGGTCTGCAATCATTAAAATAAAACGCAATTGACAATTATTGTGGTCAACACAAGTTTTAAATGATCTCGTGTTTTAAAAGGATTAAGTGAAGACAAAACTTAATATTAAATTACAATTAACACGATATTGGAATGTCGATTATGGAATCAAAGTAACGTAACCAATAAAATATTTCCAATGCAACTACCAAACTTAGCTGGAGAGCTACGTAAATGTTTGTTCAAGTCTGAACGTAGCGCTACGTCTCCGTCGTAGCGCTACGGCGCCCGAGCTACGGCTCGTAGCAGCTCTACGCGACGTGTCCGAGCCATTGGTTTGGAAACATTTACTCGATTAGACGGAAGGCATACGCTTTAGTGGTGACGGAATTCTCTTGCTCGGCCAGCGTGCGCTTGATTTGTGTACCTACTTCATTTATGGAGGGGATTTTCACACTACTGAATTGTTTTATTGGGAGCTCTTTACCGATGTAGCGTTCTAAAGGGGTAAATTCGGTTGAGTAACTTTGTTAAATGTAGGTTAAAGTTATCTTCAGTCGATTAGTAGTTCAGTGTTTTATATATGACTACGTTTACCAAAATTTACTTATCAATCCTGCAACATTCTTAAATCTGGAATAAAATTTACAAGAACAAATGTGTGGGATCCTAGTTCCATACGTTACCATTAAAATTTAATTTGAAGCTAAACAAGTATGCAGAGGTATTCCACTGCGAATTTAATCAAAACCTAACTCTAGAATTTAATGCAACATCGTGCGTTCGGAGAGCATATACACATGGATGATGTCTACACAAACGCATACCTTTTAATAAAAAAAATACTCTTATTTATAAATAAAACATTTTGTGATGTTTATACTCTATACTCGTACAGCTCGGGTCATAAGTCATAACACAGGTAACAAAGAAACAAAGTCTCAGCGAAACAAAGACGGACACTTGCGAACAGAAGATATTACATTAAGTATTCCGAACTCATACTGAGGGCATATTGAGGTTAGTTTCCTGAGTTATTTCAGCTCTTATCTCGCATTCGGTCCAAATAGAGACGTGTCGCATTGAACACTTATCAACGTCGGTTTACGGTCGCCGGGCTAAAACGAAAAGTAACAGTCGGACCGCCCCTAACATTAGTCAGCCGCGCAACTTAAGTGGAAGAATTTGCGGCAGCGCTTGAACAATGGACACATTTAGAGCCCTAATTTTTATTATTGTTTAGCGAGATTTGAAAACTGCTGCTTTTGTGTTTACTAATGATTTGAGTTGTTAGCCGTGTGGTATCCGGCAGAGTAAAATAGAACCAACCCATTACACTCACGGGTGTCGTTTATGGCGACTAATGTCTGAGGCAGAACACCTTGCGCCTCCGTAGACCAGAGAATGGGCAGCAGCGTTTTTTCTGTTAGTCTCATCACTGCGATCTCCAATCCGCCTGCCAAGCGTGGAGATTACCGCAAATTTCTCCCATCATGGGAGAGGCTTGTGTCCAGCAGTGGACGTTATGGGCTGTTGTTGTTGTTGTTGAGTTGTAAGTGAATCTAAGAATAAATAAATAATAAATTTATTATAATTAATTGAAAGTGATAATAACGCCTTTTGTGTATTTAATAGTTCTGAGTACCTCATCGCATGAATAAATAATAATATGGCTCGTCTTCCGGGTTAAGACTTTTTCCGACAAGTTTTCTTTGAAACGTATTTGCACTCACCAAGTCATGAGTACTCAATATAACTTACATTGACTACCTTAAAACTATTGGTATTAAAGTGAAAAAAGCAAATAATGTTGAGAGGAGCAAATCGTATGTCTCGATGGTAACTACGAGTAAAAGCACATTGTTGTTTGAATTCAGTTCCACCTTGACGTCTTAAAAATTCGTACCGGAGGGTTCAAAAGGCGGCCGGAGTGGTTTCTACAAAAAAAACGTTAAAACTAAGCATTCACGATCAGACCTGGGGACCACTTTAAGAAGCGGCCATTTAGGCTCCCAGACTTACGTAGTTTTGCCGATTCTGACATAGGTGTCGATTGTGTTGTGCACAAACTAAACTTAATTAAGGCTATTGCTATCTTTTTCTCTCTAATAAAACGAGAAAGAGACGGACGTAATTTAGTGCTGTCAAATTTAATTGGAACTAATATTTCCATACAAATGAAGGGTGCACGTAAAAACATGTCAACTAAAAACAGCTTCACTGTGTTTTTAGTTGACAAGGCATACACTAGTTTGACATCTCTAACTTAGTTATAGCTATAGCCATACTTTTCTCGCACTGCCTTTTGGTAAAAGACAGCTATAGCCTAAATTAAGTTTAGTTTATGCACAACACAGTGGACACCAGTTAGCTTAATTTAAAGAGGACTTTAACTTGTTGACATCGGGAACCACACGTATGAATCGGTGTACAAAAACGCAAAAAAACTACCTAATATAGAATCACGCCTGTAATCTCAAAAAAGTTATTCAGAGGTATACTTAATAGTACGACATTTCGCCAGTTATATTAAAAGTCCCATGTAATTGGGAGCGACCCTAACCAGGCACAAATCTACCTCATCATCATTATCATCATCTGACTAGCCTTTTTCCAACTACGTAGGGGGACCTGCCCTCTACGTAGTTGGAACCGGGTTAGACCGGGTAATACGGAAACTCCTTGGTAAGCCTGGTTGTCAGACTTTTTGGGCCACTGACTACCTAACGACTGTCAAAGATCTACAAATGACAGCCGGGACCAACGGCTTAACGTGCTTTCCGAGGCACGGAGGAAACTCGGGATGTAATGGGTGGTCACCCATCCACAGACTAACCTAGGCAAGCACGGCTTAACCTAAAGATCAAGCCGAGCGGCTGCTATTACTTAGCCACGAGCTCCCTCTCTTACCTATCACGCGAAAATAAAATGATTATGTCCCACATAGCAGCTTTTATCTTTGTAAAATTGCGTACAATTCTTTATCTTCTTAGTTTCCGACTCCGAGACTATGTTCTTTGAGTTCTTTAAGAGCCAATATAAAAGAGATCTTTGTTCCTCTCCTTACACACGATCTAAGGCGATCAAAAGAATATGTCAAGTTAACTGGCTCTAGGGCTATTGAAGAAGTAATACTACAGTAACACTTTAGCTTCAACTTTGTTGTTACTAGATGTACGTTTTCAAATGGGGAACTGCAGTCCTATCATTAAATCATCTGCCTAGCCTTTTCCCAGTCTAACCGGATGTAGCTGAATACCAGTATTTTACATGGAGCGACTGCCTATCTGACCTCCATAACCCAGTTAGTACTGGGTAATACGATACCCCTTGGTAAGACTGGTTGTCAGACATTTTGGGCCAATGACTACTTATAACGACTGTCAAAGGTGGACAAATGACAGCCGGGACCAACAGCTTAACGTGCTATCCGAGGCAGGAGGAAAATCGGTATGTAAGGGTGGTCACCAATCCACAGACAAACCTAGGCAAGCACGGCTTAACCTAAAGATCGAGCCGAGCGGCTGTTATTATTTAGCCACGAGCTCGCAGTCCTATCATTAAATAATAAAAAATAATAAAGGTGTATCTAAAACTAAACCCACATTTTGGTAGTTATGTTTTAGTCGCATTTAATTGGGGGCGAGTCTATTACTATCAACTGGACACGAATCCAGACTTCGTGACTGCTACTGAGAAATCCCTGATGAAACAACCCAATACAGCACTTTGCCCGACCCGGGAATCGAACCCAGGACCTCATGCTCAGCAGTCACGTTTGCGAACTTCGTAATAGGAGTAGGCTTAACCATGGATTACGATGTGGGCAAGATTAAATTTGAAAGGATTTACGAAAAAATCTTTTCGTAGAGATCAAGTTTTTAAAATAGATTTTTAATCGCCAGTTTTTAGGTACAACAAGTTAATTTTATACTCTCTAATCCCTGCTAAGTATAGCAAGGATTATCTTTTTGTTATTGAAAATAAAAAGTGTCTGTAATTGGTATATTTGGAATAAATACTTGGATTTTGTCTATTAGGGAAGTGCACAGCCGACAGCCGTCGATGGTAACACTTTGGACAACCTCATCGTTGTAGGTACGCAGTTTCAATGGAATAATGGGCCAGGTGACGTAAAATACTTGGATCTACATAAAATTAAATGAGTATTTTAATCATTTACTTTGTGTTCGTAATCGATTCATGTTAGAAGTACAGCACCAATAAAGCGAATTGGCACCGCTCAAGCTAAAATTTTAAGCTAAAATAAAAAAATAAAATAATAGTTTCATAATTTCAGACGGTTGTGGTTTGAATATACGGATAATTAATTAATTAGTCTGTTTGGTTAACAATTAATTTCTCTGACCTAACCTATCTTCTATACATCTATACAAATAAATAAAATTGAAGTGTCTGTTAGTAATTTCAAAATAACAACTTTTTGTTGAACGCGTACGGTATATATAAACAATAAACATTTTTTTTTCGACGTCTGTTCCAGCTAATCTCCGAAACGGTTGGACCGATTTTTACGAGACTTACTGGAGGATAGCTGATGTTATAAGGAGTTACTTTCTTATTTCATTATTTCAGAAAAAAAAATAGGATTCCACTCATGCAAAAAAAAAAAACCCATGAAATTTTTAAAACGAATTCCGATTCAAATAGGCAATTATAATAATTTCACGCAGCAAATACACAGTTACAGACAACAGTTACTTGTTTTGTTAGTTTTTAGATTCATATCGTATTTTACCTTTTGGGATTCTGAATAATGATTATTATCATTTATTATTATTACTTGTTATAATGAAAGTCGAGAACTACACAAAGTATAAAATAACTTGTATGCTCATTGCAGAGTCTGACAGACGCCCCAAAAGTCAGACGGTCAGACCGCAAAGGCAACCCAATGGAAAGGGAAGACTTTGTAATTAATTACCTATCTGTATGTACCGATGTTATTATACATGCATGACCAGTATTGACCAGCCCCTGTGTAAATACGAGTATAATATTTGTAAACTAGCCACTCTGAAATAACATTAATCACGAGAATTAAATCGGTACAGTTGGTTTCACAGGCACTTACTTGTGTGTACATAATAAAATATACATAATAAATTCTGTTATTAACAGTATTGGACGACCCGAATGGCGCAGCGGTAGTGAGGCTGCCTTACGTTCTTAGGGTCCCGGGTTCGAATCCCGGTCGGAGCAAATGTTTGTGTGATGAGCATGGACATTTGTTTCCGAGTCATGGATGTTTATATGTATAATAAGTATGTATTTACAAACAAAAAGTATCTATGTAGTATATCAACTATCTGGTGTCCACGACACAAGCCTCGTTGCTTAGTGTGGCACTATATGGCACTGTGTATAATGTCCAGCAATATTTATTTATTTATTATTTATTTAGTCTAAGTTATTTTATAGGATTCAGTTTTGTACTGTAGAGAGATGAAACACAGGCCAGGCCATTTGGCCTGAAACAGGTTTAAATAAACCTAGTTCGGGTAGGTCGCTACCAAACACTTGAATTCTACATTATCGTTACTTGCAACTGTTAAATATTTTTTTTTATATTTTAGTTATAGTTTATTTTTATGCACTAATTATACCATTGTTTGAGAAATAATACTACTGTACTGCACCTTAATGTATACTTTTGTAATACTTGCTTTTAAGAGGGCTGTTAATTTTTTTTCGCAAATTTTTGATTGTTACTTCCTGGATCTAATTTTTTCGACCGGCCTACACGACTCAATAATAATATTGATCTCCGGACGATTGTCTATTGTTATTGACGAAAATTAGAGACGAGACTGACATGAGACTGAGGTGCGAGCTGAATTGACGCAGAATTATAGTTCTCCAATTTTATTTATTGTAATTTTGTCTTATTATATTGACAAACGAAAACTAATAAAACGTATTTGTTGTAGATCGAAGTTTTATATCATATTAATTTATTTGATAAAATTGAGTTTATTTGGAATATAATGGACGCTGAAAATGCATACATTTTAGATCAATATTGCTTTTGAATATCGTTTTTTTTTGCGTCGATTCAATTTTTATTTCAATATTGTAATCAATCTACAACCTTGAGGACTATATGACCAGTACATATATATTTTTTTTAGATTTTTTCGTGTTACCAGTTTGATACAAATGGCAGGAGAAAACCTAATGTTTAACGTTTGCTTGAAATTGGCTGTCGGAAAATTGCTATTTCTCGTAATATTAACTATTATAACAAAATTCTAATCAATCTACGAACTAAAACAAAGCCAGATTTATGATTCTTCATTGAAATATTATGCCATTATCTTTATATAACAAATAGCGAGGACTTGGAAAAGTACGTATTTTTGGTCAAACGCCCAAAATATGCGAGCACGCTCTTAAATAAATGATTCTTATATAAACCTTTGCGGTTATTTTGAATTGACTGGAAAGGAGGCTAACAAAATAACTTTGTATTTAGAATAGCTTGCAGCTCGTAAATTATATACTAAAACCTTCCTCTTGAATCACTCTATCTATTAAAAACCCTGCATCATAATCCGTTGCGAAGTTTTAAAGATCTAACCATACATAGGGACAGACGCGGCGGGCGACTTCGTTTTTGACCGACTTCAAAAAGGAGGAGGTTCTCAATTCGATTGGTATTTTTTATTTTTGTATGTATATACACTGATTACGCTGATAAGTCGGTGACAAAAAAAAACTAAATGAATCAAACAAAAGTCACCAACTTCTGAAGCTAAAATTATTTTTCTCTTTTGTGTTTTTTGACGTCGGTTTTATTTTTTTTGCAAAAAAGTTTTTTTTATAATATGTAGTGATTGGCTGGTAGCAAATGGATAAAAGTTGCCGAGAATCGAGTTAAGTGGCGTGCTAATAAGAGGCTTATGTCCAGCAGTGGACTGTTGTAGGCTGATGATGATGATGATTACCTAAAATGCCTTTAATTTATAAATAAACTACTTACTGGATATTACATACCCTCTAAAGTATACAGTTTACAAAACGAGTCGAGTACGTCTTTCTTCGGGAGATCTAGTCCGGTTTCACGGTTCGACTTTATTTAAACTAGATTAGTGTAATAAATGCATCGGTTGCGACATACGGGCTAACGACCAAGCGTAAGTAATTGTGTGTCTCACTTGCAAGAAAGATTTTTATCTTTTTAATGCCACTTTAAACCCTAATGTTTCATTAAAGCATTGCAGGAAAGAAAATAAGATGCATTTTAAAGGTCCTTTAAATTATAATTATGGAAATGTCAAACTTATCTAATGAAGTGTCATACCACCGGCATACCACCCATTAACGGTATTTTGTATTGCACGAAGCGACTTTAGCGCATCAGAGCTCATTAAATTACATTTTAGAGGTTATAATTTTTAATGGGTCGACGACGGGCCATTAAACTGATTTTACGTAGTGTTTACTTTTATTTTTGCTGCTAAATATGTCGTTGACCAGCCTATCGTCACTGTCTGATCCAGAAGATGTTCCTCGCCGCCGCCAGATCCTAGACAAAATAAATTTATTCGAAAAACATGATGGAGAAGAGCTCTGGTTGTGCTACTGAATTTCAAAGGAGGCAGCGCTGCAGCTTCGAGACCGCCTTAATCTGGAGCCACAGACCCTGAGGAGTAAGGCCATTTGTGGTCTTACCCAGCTTCTAATCTGTTTGCGGTTCTTCGCGATGGGGTCCTTCCAGATGGTACTAGCTGATCTGACGAACATAAACAGCTCTACAGTTTGCCGAATCGTACAAAAGATGTCTCGCAAGCTGGCTGCATTAACCTCCACCTATATCAATATGCCTGAACGGAACGAGCTATGCATGAGCATTGGGAGCTCATAAGCTGAAATGTTTCGCTGCAGAAAAGGATATTTTTCCATTAAGTAATGTTTTATGAGATCAGCCAATAGTGCTTTTTCTTCTGGAGTGAAGTTTGCACCTCCTTCACGTTTTTTGTTTTGGTTTTCAGACATTTTCACTCACAAACAAAATAAAACCTAAATAATAACACGCGACTTTCACATCCAATGAATTTGAAAGAAAAATGTTAGTCGTCAAATAAACCGTATTACGTCTCAAACGCGTTTTGTATCGGCCAATTAATACACAAATTGTGAATACTTTTAAAAAAAAACGCAACCACTCGTTCAATCCATTCATTTTTTCCATTTATTGTTGGCAACAATCTTTAATGCTCTCATTAGTTAAAGGATCAAGTTTTTAGCGTAAAGTAGTTTGATGCAACAAACTAATGAAATCATTATTTTAATGATTTCATTAGCGATAAAGTGGCATTAACTAAAGAAGATTTAATGTGAAGCTTCTTGCAATTGAGTGAATACGTTGTGACTCCACTCGTCTTATTGTATAATAAAACTGTGGAATTACTCTCAAAGATTCATATTACTACTGTTTTTTTATACATTAGTTATTATATCTCTTTATATTTCAAACAAAGAATAATACCAAAGTTATTTCTTTTCAACTCCCAACTTGCACTTTGACGTGAATGTAATGCAAAAATACTGAAAATATACATTTCTCGACGTGAAGTATAAAATTGGCTCAGCAAACTATGTAAAAGCCTGAGTCTGGAAAAATCTGCGCGCATCATTCTCTTCTGGTTCATTGAGTTTTGTGTTTAGGCGTGTCGTTTACGATAGTGTGGTTTGAAGCACGTTTTAGATTTGAATTTAGCTTGTTTTGTTCGAGAACTGCTCGATTTTTTAAAACTTGTCTATCGATATTTATACAAATACATCTATCTACTGTAAGTCAACAGACAAATTGAACATTTCATAGAAGAGTCAAAATAGAAATAACAAATAAGAGGTACATAGGTTTTACTTTAAAGGCCAATGACAGACTATTTTTGTTAAAGGTATGTTGAAATTACTCAGCTGATTCTACTTTCTAAGAAATATGAACACAACGGATTGAAACTTTTTGTTGTTTGAGTAACATATGAGCATTTACACAAATAACAAGCGGTGAGATACGATAAAAAGCTGTTACCGCAATTGAAGCCAGATGCCGAGGCATTTAATAAAAAATAAACGAGAGCGGCGGGCGGTCGGCAATCTATCACGCTCTCAGTCATAAGCTGACTTTAATGCTGGGTCACTTCAGGCCTTTTTGTTGACGTTAATATTACTTAAAAAATTACAAAGTCATCGGGCGCTCTTTAAATGAAACGTCAACGTCGGGATAAACGTCTGAATATTCATAGCGACCCATGGGTTGACGTCACTCCGCTTTTAATCAACGTCCAAATATTACAGCACACCTATTTTTGTTGCTTTTCATCCACGTTAATTAGTTTTTCGTTCTAAATATTGGTGGTTCATGGCGCGACCGGACCACCGTGTTCATATCGGGTTTTACTGTTACTGCTTGCGCTTTAATAAGTCGTTTAGTTGTTCTGAAAGCTTCGAGTTCACATACGGTCAATACGGTCCATCTGTTTGAGTATTTTATGTTTTTACAAAAGCATAAAATTCGTGTATGTGACTTTAAAATGGCGCTGTGAAAAAACCCTTTTAACGAAACAGCAAAAAGTTCCTTTAGCGACATATTATGTAACGTGTGCCCACAGTGCCCTCGACTGCGGTCAACGGACAAGAGAGAACGACTGTAGAATGCATGCTACCCCGGGCAATTTCACCCTTTGTTTTAAATGACGAGGAGTCGTCTTCGCCAGTCGAGAACGCTAAGTGGGGAAGATGTCACTGTTTCGTTGCTCCCCTACATACTCTAAAAGTCGAGCATTCTTCACGTCTCGTGATGCAAGCAGAGTGCAGATTTCAACAGCCTTTTGTTGTTACGCAGCTGTCTGTAAAGATGGGTTCAAGAGATAGCTCAGTGCAGGCAGATGTAATATATCATACTTTGTTATTTTATGCTTGTAGGTACATGAAGAATGTGAGACTTACTTTACATGGATATTATGTTAGCTTGCCCTGTTGCTGGCACAAATAGCGATCGTACTCTTGATGTAATGGGTCTCATTAGAAATAATGGCATGTTTGCTTTACCACTCGATATTATGTAACAATGTAAGTAACCAGCACGTTTCAGTTCCACTACAAACGCAAATGAGGATCGTTCTCCGGAGGCTCCGCGCAAATGAGTTTCTCAAATGAATCGTTACCAAGTGTCGGCAAACGAGAAATCATTCTGCGGAACTCGTTTGAACGCTTTCCAATTTCGTACATTGAGTTTTTCCAGTTACACGCGTCGGTATGACCCTTGACCCGAATTTTGACTATGCGTAATTCAGAGGTGGTTAAACACTAATCGACTACATCTTACGAGATAGAAAAACTATAAAATCAACAACATCGAACCCAATTTAAACGGTTTCGTACCATAAAAAACTATCGGAAACGGAATGAAACAAATAAAGAAAATATACTGCGAAAGCTCTAAAGATAGTGAAAAATGTATTTTCTTTCACAAAGCGCATAACGTAGAGAACATGAAATATGGTACGGATTCCGTTTGGCTCAGCGTGCGTTGGGAGTCTACCTATCGGTTTTCGCGACTCGGAAAGCATCGAACTTATTTGGTATTTGTTTCCTATTCGAAGCCGGACCATAATATTTTATTTATGTCCTAACATTTGTATTTAAACGTTGAATTGGTACGAAACTTAGATTGTAGTTAAAGTTACTGTTTGTGAATAACAGTAGTGGGTAATTAATCTGTATGTATGGGAACGTCACACGTTCCTCGAGATATCAACACTAAATGAACGTTAGGTGATTACAGTAACGAGATACATGCCTCAGACAGGCGCGCAGTAGAAATTACAACCACCGTTGACAAGCCTCGAATTAATTAAACTCAAACAACGCAAGCATTCTGCGAAATTATCTCCTTCTCAAACGGAATTAATAATTTCATTTAGCGTATGCGCGCTTGCAAGTGTCAAATTAGCATTTTGCCATCAATTCTACAACATCTACTACAACGTTTTATTGATCGAAATATGACATGAGTTCCGTACAGGAAAATGAGTAAAATGTTACCGGTAACATGCGATCATTCACTCGTCTGTCCGTCTGTCACAATCGATTTTCTCTGCGAAGTGTAAAGGTATCGACACGACGTGACGGTTATGAAGACTGTTAGCTCACATATTACGTTGCGATGAAAATTCGAGAAGTGTTTGTGCAGTTGTAGGTACCCAGTTTTAGTTTATTTTGTGTTCTGCCTGTTTCCCAGCAATAATTTTTGCGTAAAGTTACTTGGTTTGATGTACAGAATGCTTGGTTGACTGCTTCGTGATGAGGTCTTTTACACCCGTATAGTTTACACCTAACTCCGAGTGTTTATTCCTGCTCTCCAATCAACTATCGCCCCGGTTGCTCAGCACCTTCCATATATTGAGAGGCCCGCTATTCGCGCCTTCATTTATGAGGTTTTAATTATTATCTTTGTTTAGAAAGTCAATTGATTAATTAACGAGATTCATTTCTAGCACACCAAACATTACGTGGCTTTCCGAAGTTGGTTTCCCCTTACAAATAAATATTTAAGCACAATTTCATATGGGGCGTGATTTAGATTCCAAGTATGTATTTATTTATGGGATACTCTCTTTACTTGAATAAAGTGCACTGCTGTGGTACGGATATTACGATCATAGTACTGATTTATTTATCTATGTACTTAGTTACATATTTTTCATGTATGACCAGATTCATGAAGGTGGAGACAAAAAGAGTATGCAAGGATCGTAGCATGAGGCATAGCCATGACGACAGTATCAAAAAATTTGCAAATCTATTTAGTCCGTCAGTTAGAGTATTGGAAAATAATGGACACATATTTTTGTTTTTGTAAATCAATGAATATTGACAAAGATAAAACGCATCAAAACTCGGGAGTGGGCTCGTAATGTCAGGAGTGGCTAAAAATTATTTCAAGGCGTGACGTATTAAGAATTTTAATAGCGTCATATCTCAGTCAATTTTGGTTTACGTAACAAAAGAAAAAATAAGTGTCCAATGTTTTTTGGAAATCTGACGGACTAATTAGATTTTTTTTGTCGTCTCGCCTATTCTATGGTTTCTGTCTACACCCAAGGGACAAAGACATTTATCTATGTATGTATGTTATATGTTTTTCCTATTCTGATTATAAACTACACTTCAAGGGAAATAAATCAACTCTGAGTAAAATTAAGACAAATATGCAAAGCTCACCAAAAATACAATATGTTTAACTAACATATGCTGCCTACATTAACATATTTCCTATTTTTTTAAAAGAAGAATGATTCTTTTTTTGAAAAACAAATAACGTGAAAACCTTAAAAAAATCTAATAAAGTAAAAGTAAAAATGTGGCACGTTTAGCTCACATAATAAAACCTCAAATGCTGCGGCTATGTTAATAATAAACAAAAAAGAAGATAGTAAGCGAAAATAACGCAAAATATGTCTTTTTTTTTCGAATATTGCATCGATGGCTTAGAAAATAGAATCACAATACGTTTTGCACATAGTCAGTTGTACAAGCTTCGAAATCCGCTGAGAGCTTTTCAATGTTTGATTGAAACAAACGCTTTTTTCTCGTGAAATATGAAGGCTGTAAAACCAATATATCCTTTTTTAAACTGAGCGACTGAGTTTTTAAGCGAACAATATAACAATATAGTGATTTTGAGAGTAGGTAAGCAACGTTACAGTTTCCCAAAATGGAAAATATATGTCATGTCGATTAAGTGCAAAATGTGAATATGAAAAAGCAGAGTGCCATTATTACTTTAAAAACATTTATCTCAAATGGACTGTAGTCTGTTGTAGTTAGGTATTTACTTATGCTGCGTGTGCGTTTTTTCTGGTGACCACTGAAAACCTGGGCTGTGCTGCTGTTCTATGGGGGGCCTTCATAGCACAGCATCATTCTGAGTGGTAGCAGCTTGTCGCAATCATGTTGTAGGTAGGTATTTACTTATGCTGCGTGTGTGTTTTTTCTGATGACCACTGAAAACCTGCGCTGTGCTGCTGTTCTATGGAGGGCCTTCATAGCACAGCATCATTCTGAGTGGTAACCAGCTTGTCGCAGTCACGATGTGCAAGCTGTCAACTTTTTTTGTTCCGTCCTGTTGTATTTGTACATATTTGTTATGCGTTGTTTGTTTAAGGTTTAGTTTTTTTGTCATTTTGTACACGTCATGTCTCTGCGACATTTCTTTTCCTTTGTTTCATTTGCTGCAAAGGACGCAAAATCACAGCAATTCCTAGATTTCATTCCATATTGTCCGAGTGCTCATGGCCTGTATAAGGAAATTTCGAAACGCCTAGTTGACGCTTCCCGTGACCCAAGTTGATTCTTCCCGTGACAAGGACTGACTTTTACCTTGGCCAAAGGCAAGCTATCAAATGTGGCAACCCCACCTGCCAGTCTCTGCACATTACTAGCTGACAGCGCTGAGGAGGAGTTCTTTGATGCCTTTTTATAGTTTTTTTTTAAGTTTATTTAATAGTTTGTAATTAATTATGCTTAGAGTTAGTTTATTTTGCAATAGCTCTACGCATTTTGGGGCCGAAGCGATAAATCAATTATTCGACCAGAAAGCAGTCCACAATAATCATTGAGTCGGAGCCACAACTATCCGAAGAAAGCGTATAGTTTAAAAAAAGTTTCCGTTCCCTAGTTGCAGCTTGGTCTGTAGTTCAAATGGCAAAGTTTTGGTTTCAGACAAGCCGACCTAAGTGCACTTTGTCACTTAAATTGGAAAATATTGTTCTCCAAGAAGAAACGGGAAGTAACGGTTTTCAACTAAAAGAATGTCATTGTTATTTTATACAATTTAAAAAGCGCAGAGTGGAGCGGGCATAATTTATTGCCACGATCTTTAGAACAATTTTGTATTTGTTTTGTTGAGTAGCGAAAATGGTCCGGGAATCGGTTCTCGGAAGGCTGTGCATTTTGTAAATATTTTGTTTATCGGTATTCAATGCTTTTATAACTATTTGCATAATACACTGATTGTAAAATTGGTAATATTAAAGCCGATGGTTAAATGGAAAAAAAGGAGCTCGTTGCTAAATAATAACAGCCGCTCGGGTCGATTTTAAGATTTAAGTCATAAGTCATTTATTTATTTACAAAAAATATTGTGTAGAAAAACTTTAAACTAGGTTAATAAGGATTCGATAGTAATAATAAAACAAATACCATAAAAAAATAACAATAGTCATTTAATAAAATAAAATAAATAAATTATTAAGAAGCACTTGCCTAGGTTTGTCCATGGATGAGTGACCGCCTATTACACACCGAGTGGTTTGTTATAATTAAAAAGTATAATATTTATTTCTTCAGGCATGATCGTGATCATTACTTATCAACGACATTAATGTTTTTTTCAGCCTGCAAACATCGCAATGAATTTTGTCGATATGTCGCAGTTGGGACGGCGCTCAAAAAAAGGATTTGTAGCGAAGTATTTTACAAATTTT
Organism: Xestia xanthographa; assembly: GCA_905147715.2. Classification (NCBI taxonomy): domain Eukaryota; kingdom Metazoa; phylum Arthropoda; class Insecta; order Lepidoptera; family Noctuidae; genus Xestia; species Xestia xanthographa. Next base: position 20,551,575 of record LR990642.1, on the reverse strand, counting down.
TTTTTAAATTTAAATTTTTTTTTTGGAACAAAAAGTACTACAGCGCCATCTATGACACAGATGATGAACTAACCGCGAAATACGTCAGAATCCTACATCGCGCAAACAACTTTATCCGCGACTTAAGGGCGCGTTTGCATTTCAGGCAAAATTATGCTGTTTTTCGGTACATTTTATGGCATAACCAAACAAAATCCAATATAACTAATAACTACCTCGTATAGATTGGTTCTTCATCTTCAAATTCTAGGTACTAGATCATCGAACATTTTAGTTTTTTATAATGTAAAATCGATCTGTCGTTGCCATTTTTCACAAAATTAACGATACCGGGTTGAGTTTAGGTACATTTTTGTGCTATTATTAACATATTTTACTATTTCGAAAAATACTATTTGTTGGCAAACATATTCAATTCTTAATGCTAGGATTTTTTTTAAATCTAAATGCTTTAGATAGTCGCAGAAAAAATGAAATCCAAAACTTATTTTTTCACATTTTTTGCTCTTCTGGATGAATCTTAATCGATTGCGTTAGGGGTTATTTTATTTTTGATACCCGTCTTGATTCATTGCAAAGTATTTCGAATGAAACTAGTCCGCGCGCGACCCCCGTCGAGAGTGGACACGTATCGCCTGTTTGGAGCGCCTCGAGTTGAAAAAGATCGCTGTACAAACACAAAATATTCGATAAACCAAATTTGATACTTTACAAGGTAGATTTTTATTCTATTTTATTTCGCTATAAAAAGTACCTATGTAAGTAGGGTTTCTAAAAGCCTATTCGTCCTGGACTTGGAGTAACCTGAAGGTGTACTTCGGTGACTGCTACTGGAACTCCTTGATGTGTTGTACTAAGTGAGCCGAGTTTGGGCTCGTTTTGTTAGTTATGATGAGACCTTACCTCCGGACTTGATGAAGTGACCTGCAGGTGTACTTCGGTGACTGCTACTGGATCTCCTTGACGTGTTGTACTAGGTGAGCCGAGTTTGGGCTCGTTTTGTTAGTTATGATGAGACCTTACCTCCGGACCTGATGTAGTGATATGCAGGTGTACTTCGGTGACTGCTACTGGATCTCCTTGACGTGTTGTACTAGGTGAGCCGAGTTTGGGGTCGTTTTGTTATTGTGATAAGACCTTTCCTCCGGACCTGATGCAGTGACCTGAAGGTGTACTTTGGTGAGCTACTAGAACTCCTCGACGTGTTGTACTAGGTGAGCCGAGTTTGGGCTCGTTTTACTAGTTATGATGAGACCTTACCTCCGGAGCTGATGGAGTAACCTGAAGGTGTACTTCGGTGAGCTACTGGAACTCCTTGACGAGTTGTACTAGGTGAGCCAAGTTTGGGCTCGTTTTGTTAGTTATGATGTGACATTACCTCCGGACTTGATGGAATGACCTGAAGGTGTACTTCGGTGAGCTACTGGACCTCCTTGACGTGTTGTACTAGGTGCGCCGAGTTTGGGCTCGTTTTGTTAGTTATGATGAGACCTTACCTCCGGACCTGATGGAGTGACCTAAAGGTGTACTTCGGTGAGCTACTGGAACTCCTTGACCTGTTGTACTAGGTGAGCCGAGTTTGGGCTCGTATTGTTAGTTATGATGAGACCTTACCTCCGGACCTGATGGAGTGACCTGAATGTGTACTTCGGTGGGGTACTGGAACTCCTTGACGTGTTGTACTAGGTGAGCCGAGTTTGGGCTCGTATTGTTAGTTATGATGAGACCTTACCTCCGGACCTGATGGAGTGACCTGAATGTGTACTTCGGTGGGGTACTGGAACTCCTTGACGTGTTGTACTAGGTGAGCCGAGGTTGGGCTCGTTTTGTTAGTTATGATGAGACCTTACCTCCGAACTTGATGAAGTGACCTGCAGGTGTACTTCGGTGACTGCTACTGGATCTCCTTGACGTGTTGTACTAGGTGAGCCGAGTTTGGGCTCGTTTTGTTAGTTATGATGAGACCTTACCTCCGGACCTGATGGAGTGACCTGAAGGTGTACTTCCGTGAGGTACTGGAACTCCTTGACGTGTTGTACTAGGTGAGCCGAGTTTGGGCTCGTATTGATAGTTATGATGAGACCTTACCTCCGGACCTGATGGAGTTACGTGAATGTGTACTTCGGTGAGGTACTGAAACTCCTTGACGTGTTGCACTGGGTGAGCCAAGTTTGGGCTCGTTTTGTTAGTTATGATGTGACATTACCTCCGGACTTAATGGAATGACCTGAAGGTGCACTTCGGTGAGCTACTGGATCTCCTTGACGTGTTGTGCTAGGTGAGCCGAGTTTGATTGACCCTAGATAGGCAAAAAGTATGGAGCTCATAATAAAAAATTGATAACGTTTTTTCATAATTATGAAAGTAGGTACCTACACCTTTAGGTCACTCCATCAAGTCCGGAGCCAAGGTCTCATCATAACTAACAAAACGAACTAAAACTCGGCTCACCTAGTACAACACGTCAAGGAGTTCCAGTAGCAGTCACCAAAGTACACCTGCAGGTCACTCCATCAGGTCCGGAGGTAAGGGCTCATCATAACTAACAAAAGGAGCCCAAACTCGGCTCACCTAGTACAAAACGTCAAGGAGTTCAAGTACCTCACCGAAGTACACATTCAGGTCACTCCATTAGGTCCGGAGGTAAGGTCTCATCATAACTAACAATACGAGCCCAAACTCGGCTCACCTAGTACAACACGTCAAGGAGTTCCAGTACCTCACCGAAGTACACATTCAGGTCACTCCATCAGGTCCGGAGGTAAGGTCTCATTATAACTAACAAAACGAGCCCAAACTCGGCTCACCTAGTACAACACGTCAAGGAGTTCCAGTAGCTCACCGAAGTACACCTTCAGGTCATTCCATCAAGTCCAAAGGTAAGGGCTCATCATAACTAACAAAATGAGCCCAAACTCGGCTCACCTAGTACAACACGTCGAGGAGTTCCAGTAGCAGTCACCGAAGTACACCAGCAGGTCACTTCATCAGGTCCGGAGGTAAGGTCTCATCATAACTAACAAAACGAGCCCAAACTCGGCTCACCTTGTACAACACGTCAAGAAGTTACAGTACCTAGTAGTCACCAAAGTACACCTGCAGGTTACTCCATCAGGTCGAAAGGTAAGGTCTCATCATAACTAACAATACGAGCCCAAACTCTCCTCACCTAGTACAACACGTCGAGAAGTTCCAGTAGCAGTCACTGAAGTACACCTTCAGGTCACTCCATCAAGTCCGGAGATAATTCGTAAAAATATAAAGAGCAAAAATATTTTTTTTGTAGCTACCTAACATAATTTTATTACAAAGAAATACGTAAAAAAAATGAATCATTCAAAGTATCGAAATGTGTTCACTTGACTACTATTCTCGCAGTTAGTTGTGCGTACACTTGTGTGTATGACCCGTGTCAATGTAGTAGTTCGATTCTGTACCTATCAATTTTGCAAACGCGTCCTTAAGACTATATACGAGAACCCGACAGCAACTGTCGGGCAGTGGCCCACCAGACATAACATCCGTCTGGTCGGAGGATCCTCCCTTTTCTACGGGGGATGAAAAGCTTTACACCCTGCTCTTCGTACCCCCAAATTGGTGACCCCGAAATGGACGTCAGCGCAGCCTTCGAGCAACGTGACGTCATCAACAACAAGATCACTTCCTCAAGCTTTCGAGCAGCGAGACATAGCCAGCCAGCTTCAAACGGGTATTCCTGACCACCAGCATGCAGCGGACGCGCATACCTGGTCAGCACCCTCAACCTTGCGACCTTGGCACTGCACCTACGGCCGGTCGAGTGCTGATCCTCCCGGTCAGCGCCAGCAGTCAGCCACATCGCAGCGCCACTCTCTACGGCGCCACTCTACGGCGCTACTCTACGGCGCTACTCTACGGCGCTACTCTACGGCACCACTCTACGGCGCTACTCTACGGCGCACCTCTACGGCGCACCTCTACGGCGCACCTCTACGGCACCTCACCATGGCACATCTGTCTACAATCGACTCTGGTCTCCGAGGGGGAGTGATGTAGCGGCACTACAATAAAATACTTCGCTACATGGAACAAAAAGTACTACAGCGCCATCTATGACACAGATGATGAACTAACCGCGAAATACGTCAGAATCCTACATCGCGCAAACAACTTTATCCGCGACTTAAGACTATATACGAGAACCCGACAGCAACTGTCGGGCAGTGGCCCACCAGACATAACATCCGTCTGGTCGGAGGATCCTCCCTTTTCTACGGGGGATGAAAAGCTTTACACCCTGCTCTTCGTACCCCCAAAGATTTATCTTGACGTTGTGACGATCAGCGCGACATTAAAGTTTTTTTTTGTACCATATTGTATTATTAGTCTCACTTTTATTAAATAGTTGTAATATATTTTTATTTGCCGCCGGCTGATGGAAATAGCCTCACCCTCTAATACATAAGACTTTAACATAACTGTCGAAATGTTGGTGTACTATAAGGTATATCTCTGCCAACCCCTGTGGGAATTACAGCCGTGATGTTCTGTTATGTATTCCATAATTCTGTGTTGAGTTGAAAGCATTTGTAGCCAAGAACAAGAAAATTATCATAGAATATTAAAGTGTTGCCAGACTCCGTTTCCACACCTCTAAATTTTATTTCTGCTGGTAAAATGTTACAAGACTTAAAATTTTTACACGTATGGTAAGCAAAAACTATTTTTGAAACCTTGTCAAGATCCCTATTTGTATGTCTATTAAAGAAATTACCACTTACTACACACCCACTACCACCCCACTCCCACACCCACTAACCTATTACTTTTTGGCATTTTGGCCTCGTACAGGACCAATTTCATTTCATGTTTTTTTTTTCTCTTTGTTTACTTTTTTTTTTATTAGTTGTAAGTACTGTTAATTTAACCATTTTTATTTGTGTTTTGTCCTGTGCGGGCTAATAAATGCTTTTTCTTTCTTTCTTTTCTTTTCTTTCTTCTAAATTCTATCAACATCCACGTTGTATAACGTCGGAACAGAATTCCAGTTACATTTAGATTTATCTAATCGCATATAGTAGAAGTGCATGGCCAAAATCAACGTTTAACAAGAAATCCAAAGCGAAGTTCTGTAAACTAATGATAAGTTGTAAAGATTTAGATACATTCAAATTTTTGAAGAACCAACTTGCTTGGAATAATATGGCTTGATTTATCTTTCTAATGAATTAATTTAGTTTAACTATCACAACACACATCTGCCTAACGCTTCGGGGATTGCAGATGTGATGTAATGTTATCTCATGTGGAGGTAAAATATCCTTAAAAATTCGTAAAGTATAAAGTAACACTTTATTAACTAAACAGACGATGACTTTCCCACCTCCCCTTAAAAGCACTCATAAAATCCGAGCTATTGTTTGTTCGTAATTTTCAAGACTAACAACTAAACTGAACTTAATAGAGGAGATAAGGGTCAAATTCCAATATTGGATTTAGTTAAGCGATGAGACCGCAACTGCAACAATTTAGTGCGCTCTAACTGAACGGGGGCAGAAGCAAAGTTTAGCGTTATTAAAGTTTTATCAACGTGAGCTGCACTTACATGGTGTTACACTTTGTACCTTGTAGTAATGTATTTAGTGCGCTTGCATCAGTAATCTGTGCTGTTCTCGCGAGGAGTTTTTCCTTTATATTTTTTACGCGGGTTGTTAAGTTTGTGTGAAGATCCTATCTCGTGGTTCTGCTTGTGTATTTTTCTTTAGTTGATCTGTATTGTGTTGTGGTAATAATCTACAATGTATTATATTTTTGAGCCTTTTGGGGTTGAAACTCTGGGGCCGTGGGGGGTCAGAGTGCGTAGAGCCTTTTTTAGGAAATTTCTAAACGTCTAGTTGTGAGTCGTTCATCAACTCGTCCCACAAGCGTACGGCCCATTTGAGACGAGTTGATGAAAATCAAAATCTATATACATATAATAAATCTGTAGAAAAATCGTTTTTGTACATCGAAAATATTTTAAAAAAAAAAATGCCAGGGTGTTAAGGATAACCAACAGAACTCATTTCCAGCATTTTTGGAATTTTTGTCTGTTTGTCTGTTTCGATGATCAAGCATCACGTAAAATTTACAAAACCAATGTAGATAACTTTTATACATAAAAATTGTGTGTAACTTGGGGTATGGTTTAGTGTTTGTTTCATTGAAATCGGTTAATTCTATCAAAAGATATATGAACTTAAAGTTTTCAAGAAAAACTAATCATCAAATGTAAGATACATAAATGCAGCGACATCTGTTGAACTAAAATGGTACCAATGACTAAAAATGTGCTCACCACATAACTTTTAAATCGACTGACCAGCTTTAAAAAAAAATATATAGCATAATATACTTTAGCAGATTAACATTTTGGTCCATAGATGACGTTGTTCATTTCACTCCATTTTCTGAATCGAATGACCCTCGCCCGTGTCAGTTGCCTCAAGATTGGTTTTTTAACCGAAAAAACAAAAATAAGGATGTTCTCAATTCGACGCGTATTTTTTTATATATGACCACGGAAAGCCGTGAGCCGTGGTTAAGCCGTGTGGTGTCCGGCAGAGAAGAATAGAACCAACCTATTACACTGACGGGTGTCGTTTATGGCGACTAATGTCTGAGGCAGAACACTTTGCGCCTCCGTAGACCAGAGAATGGGCAGCAGCGTTTTCTGTTAGTCTTTCATCACTGCGATCTCCAATCCGCCTGCCAAGCGTGGAGATTACGGCAAATTCCTCCCATCATGGGAGAGGCTTATGTCCAGCAGTGGACGTTATGTGCTGTTGTTGTTGTTGACCACGAATATTTTTTACAGGGAAGCCCGTACATGGTCCTTTTTTTTGTGAAAAGCGTAGGTACATCTCAAAGTTGGTCCCATTTATAATCGAAAAATCGTGTTTGGGCTAATTTCTTGCATCTTTGATGAGAACTTTCGACCTAGCTGGAGTATGACTGTCATCGAGTGTCTAAGGATGAATACGTCACGTACGTAAGGCTGTCGAGGCCCTTTTTTGAAAAAACATAAGTAGATTATTTTAGCGATTAATGCAATTATATATCGAAGAAATTAAATTGTTACCCACTTGGATCTATATCCACTAATATTATAAAGCTAAAGAGTTTGTTTGGTTGGTTGAACGCGCTAATTACAGGAACTACTGGTTCGAATTAAAAAAACTTTTAGTGTTGAATAGTTATCGAGGACGGCTATAGGTTATCTAACATTACGCTATAATTAAAAGGAGCGGAGCATCAATGATAAATGTTGCAAAAACAAGGAAAATTTATTTCTTTTGAGAGCTTCCTTTGCGGGCGCTGCATAAACGGTTAAAGTTACGCAACAATCATGTATTAGGGAATTGTCCGTTTTAAAACGTTCTAAAATAACCCGCGAGAGCATTATGTCTATCTTTTAAGGTTGACTCACACTCTCTCTAACCCTCTTTCTCTCATGTGACGCAGACGAAGTTGCGCGGGTCAGCTAGTACATAATATTTTCGTTCTGCAACTCGTCCCACGTATGAAAAAGGTATAGTCAGTAGTAAAAGTGTTAGTGTAGAAAAATGATTGCCTATAAAATATTAATAATCACATTGTCTAGATGCTAGTTATGGATGATATTTAGTTAGTGATGTTAGTTAGTTTTCATCAACTCGTCCCAAATGGGCCGTGGGCTTGTGGGACGAGTTGATGAATTACTCCTAGTTGTGGATCGCTTCCTGTGGCACAAGAACTGGCTTTTACCTTGGCCAGAGGCATACAAGTTGGCGTTGCCACATTGTATTACCATAAAACGTGGCAACGCCGACAGTCTTTTGATCACATTACCAGCTGACAGCGTTGAGGATTTGTTGTTATACCCTTTTATAGTTAGTTAGTTTAGTTTAGTTTACCTATTTAATCGTTTTTAGGGTTCCGTACCCAAAGGGTAAAAACGGAACCCTATTACTAAGACTTCGCTGTCTGTCCGTCTGTCCGTCTGTCCATCTGTCCGTCTGTCCGTCTGTCTGTCACCAGGCTGTATCTCATGAACCGTGATAGCTAGACAGTTGAAATGACACCAGAAATACATCATCACAGATGATGTATTTCTGGTGCCGCTATAACAACAAATACTAAAAACCGAATAAAATTAATATTTAAGGGGGGCTCCCATACAACAAACGTGATTTTTTTATAATAATTGGTACGGAACCCTTCGTGCGCGAGTCCGACTCGCACTTGGCCGGTTTTTAATTGTTACAATGTACATTTCCATTTAATTTATTTATTATATAGATTGATCAGTTTTATAACGATAAGTATAATTAAATGAACGACGTTATATTATTCCGTCTAGGGTTCCCTCTGTCATAGATAAAATCCCACCCAAAAAAAGAAACTAAAAATATTGTCTCGATCGTCCTTGTGGTCGCCCTTCAGCACATAGACGTTTTGACAGCGTACCTCTCGGCCCTTTTTATTTTAAATTTAAACTCGTCATAAAACATGTAGCCTTTTAAAACAAATCAAATAGAATTTATGAAATCCAATTAGATTATATAGCATTGCAGACAGACCGTGTAATGGCTGTTTCATATTACGCGCAAATAAACAAACAGACCTAACCTAATATTTTCTCTGAGTCTGTTATATGTTAGTCCAAAAGTAATAAAGAAGCAACACATAATATTTGCACTGAAATATGTAATAAAGTCGCATTTTCGTGGCATACACGTTACGAATACATCTATCATAAACTTTTGTTCACACATAATGTTAACAAAGCACGAACGAGGTATCTCGTGGAGGTAGATAAACTTTGAAATTCTTGATAAATAAAACAAAAGCAGTCGTCAGCAAAACGAATTCATTTTGTCTTTAAACATTTCTTTAACCGTACGGAACCAATTTGATCAACTCGAAACCATTCCGTTTCGGGAATTGCTGGCAGCAAGAAATGAGAGAGGCATTTTAAAAAAGGTCCGAGCCATTGTCCCCGCTGCGCTACGACGCACAGTGTACGATTTGACTAATCTAGGGGGACAAAACTCGGAACCAAAATATTAATATTATTTATTACATTTATTGTATAAATAGGAATGTTGTAGTAAATAAAAGGCAAAAATAAATGTGTAACATATTTTTTTTAATCTTTTAATAAAAATCTTATATCTATGTCTCGCTTAGATATTTGTTTTCGAGGAAGTTTTCTTAATAATGTTAAATAAGGGTCTGAAGATATTAACAAATGATTTAATAAGTAAATTTAATAAGTAAATCATAATTAGTTCTGTGTCTTGATGTCTTCAATCTGGCTTTTCTTATTTCTTTATTTTTGGCCTCTGAAAACTCCTCGGACATTTGTCCTATCGGTATCACAGTCTTTTATTATATTTACTCCATGTACCAAAATGTTATGCACTATTGCCGGCATGTTATACCATCGGTATAAACTTAAATATTGATTTTCGCTGCATTCTGGCACCTATAAAGAAAAATTTAAAAAAAATATAATCGCAAAAAATCGCAAAAAACGATTACTATAGCGCCAAAGTATATAACACACAGGATTTTTTAAGACTACTATCACAGCTTGACTACATTTGACTACATGGTAGATCTCCAAACAAAAAATATTAAATATAAAAATACATTTTTATTGATGTAGTTTTTCAGTGAGTGATACAATTCGCAAGCATACAATTCGATTTATTTTAATAACTTACTATATGGATAATTACCTCTATTTGATGACTCCATCACAAAAAAACACTTACAAGCACTCAAAACACCAAAGAACATGTATACACTTAAGCGTTAACGGTCACACTGAGCGGTCGGCCGACTCTGAAAATTTTCAAGTAACTTCGCCCATGATTAAAACCAGTTTTGCGTGTCAAGGAATTATTTGCCTTGTGCTGTCAGTTAAAAGATGTATTCGAAAGTGGAACAAGATTAAAAAAACGTAGTTTTAAACATTTCATTTAAATACCTATTGTCCTCCTAGATTGGTCAAATCGTACACTGTGCGACGCTTAACCCGCCAGGCTGCGAGCACAAAGCCACTACAAAAGGTAAATGGGCTTTCTGCTTCTGAAACTACGTTCACATTATGCTTTACAGCAGACGCCGTAGGTACGCCCGCGCCCCGTGAGCATTGTTGCAGCGTCTTATTACAGTATGCATAATAACATAACATTCATAACTGACACCGCTAGCGGTACTCGGTTTATTAAAACCAAGCTGCGTTTGTTGGGCTCTTTTGAATGTGTAATCGAGCCGCTTACTCGTTTGGTGGACGTTATTCATTTTTGTTAAATTAAATGTAGGCGTTATTTACTTTAGTTTAGGTGAAAAGGTGGGTTGTTTTTTCATGTTTTTCTAGTTATTCTTTTTTGTTTGCTGAAATATAATTGTATATATTTTTAATGTTTTGGACTCCTTCATGTTAAATAGAACACAGTTTTTTTGTGTATTTGCATTAAAAACGCTGCAGAAAAACTGACGTTGTTGAAGCGCTGATTTTTATTTTATGCTACTATTTAATGTACGTACCTACATGTGTAAGAGATTATGACTTTGTTCATCTGAAAACTCGGCTTAAATTAATTCTTTATATCTTCGTCTACGACCAAACTCACATTTAGGTGTCAATACAGCAAAATGTTTGTTCAAATGTCCAAATTTTGAATTGTAAATAAAAAATCCTTGCGAAAACTCAATATTCTGATACCTCACCATGGCAAGGGCTTTATTTAGTTCTACGCGCATTGCTGTCAATAAATTTACAACATGTTGTTCAGCGAAAATGTATGAATAATGAGAAATGTTTGAAACCATCATTGGACGTCACTAGTTTACAAGAGCACTATGTTCAACCATTAGAGCGATCAATTTGTTGAATATTCCATAACATCACGTCTGTAATCTACGAAAGGGTAGGCAGAAGTGTATCTCATAGTACACCATATACATAGTATACAATGTGTACCAGTTTTGTTTGAATTTCCATGTGTTTTGTGTGAGCCTTTTGGCATCAACTGCTCACAAATCTACACTCCGTGGCTGCTACTGAGAAATTCCTAACGATTTCCCAATAACACTTTGCCTGACCCGAGAATCAAACACTAGTCCTCATGCTCAATAGTTGAGTTGGTGACTGCTAGACCAATGTGGCAGTCAAGGCGGTCGAGAGCTGTTTATTGAATATTTTTCGGAAAATTCAAGCCTTTGGTCGAATTATTGAAATTATAAATGAATAGAAATTACGCTAATGAAATACCAAGTCGCGTTTTGTAAATCAGTTTATATCAATCAACATATTTATTTGAAGTGTTTGTTAATTAAATACAACTGAAACCGTCTATCAATTTAATTTATTAATAATTGCATTTGCAAAAGGCAAATTCTTTAAAAGCTGAACTAATTACAATGAGGTTTTTTAGTGAGACTTGATATTTATTTAGATTATGAAGCATTTAAGACGTCACAATTAATGTTCATTCGTAGTATTCGTGACAGTTATGTGTAAGGATCTTCGCTCACTTCGACTTTTTGCAACGGCGCCGCTGACTGTATACCTTTTGCCCATGTATCGCTACTGTCGCGGTCCCGTCGCGGAGGTGTCATGATGCAAATGCGCTGCACCTTCCTCTGTCCCCCTCTCTTTGTTTCCCAGAAAGCGTCAGAAACAGTCGCGAGGTAGCATTGATCATATAGACCGTAGCGATGCCGCCGCGCGTTTGCATCTTCTGTCGCGCGTTTCAAATGCTACACGCAATAACAGCAATGCGCGCGTTTTGTAGACGCGCGACAGCAATGCAACAAAAAGTCTCCGTGGATAAAGGGCCTAGCTATATAAAACACTAGCGGACGTCCCGCGGTTTCACCCGCGTAATTTCCGTTCCCGTGGGAGTACGGGGATAAAATATAGCCTATGTTACTCGTGGATAATGTAGCTTTCGAATGGTGAAAGAATTTTTTATATTGGTCCAGTAGTTTTTGAGCCTATTCATTACAAACAAACAAACAAAGTTTTTCTCTTTATAATATTATAGTATAGATAACTACTGTTTCCTACACCAGTATCCCCTCTATCCTCTATAAGGGTATGGTGGATGGTAAATGGGGATGGTAAATGTTGGTCAACACGGTGTCAGTGAGAGGAATAAGTAACACGATACGTCTTCGCGCCGCGTGTTGCTGAGACTGATGGATGGCTCACGCCCAACGAATTCATCAGCTGAACTAATAGAATTAGTTTATTTAATTGCTTACATAGACTGATAGATAAATTGCTTTTTGTTTGCCTTGGTTTTCGTGTTGATTGCTTGTGTACGATTCTATGTTCGGTGATTGAGATTTATTTTTGCAATTTTCGCAAATATTTTTGGTAAGTTTTTTTAATTAGTACCTGTTTTTTTGCAAAAGGATTTATAATTCTGTAGTACGTGATGTTTTTGCTATTTTAAATAGTAAGGTGTCAAAGTTCATCAACACGCTGCGCAACGACGAAAATTCGCGAAAATACCCGTTCACATGTGTATTATAATATTTTGATCGTGAAAGTTTAAAAAAGACACGCTGCGCAACTTTGCAGTATGGGTTATGTATAAAAGGAAATATCAAAGTTATTTAGCCAGGTATATTTCCACTACTTCCTGAGTACACACGTACCTCCCTTGAGCCCTCAGTAAAGAGGAGATGAGCTCTAATCACTAAGTATACGCTCCCCAAGAGAACAGTGAAAACATCAAAACTTATTTAGTACTAAGTTTTCACTAAGTTCAACACATTCGGAGGCCTTTATATACAACAGAGAGGCTTTAAACTATGTGTATGAATGACAGTCACGACCAAAACGTATGGGGGCTTTTGTTTGAGCGGCGACGTTGGCCATTACGCCTGTAATTTAGTGAAGGGTAGGCAGATAGGTATTTGGGTTCGTTCAGGCTACGCCTTGATAGTATTATGCATATGAAGCCGTGAGTGAACCGATTGCTTTTCGCTATATTGAACAGTAGTGCTATTGTGTAGATTTCACAAGTGCCTCTATACGGCTGAAAATCATAATAGAATCTTCTTTCAATCGTAAGTTTCCGTGACTTAGAAATTAACACAGATGTAGGTAACATAATTTCACTTACTGTATATAATTGTAGCATGTAACTCATGTTAAAATTAAATTTAAAATTGCAAAAAAAATCCGACACAAAAAAACCCCAAAAAGAAAAAATAAAACCAAAATATTGTCCCTTTACGTTTAATATAAGTTGAATATTTTGATCCAAGCGTTTTTGAGCCGGGGTACGAACGAAAACGGGAAATTTACATCAAAATCGGTTCATCCGTTCGGGAGCTATGATGCCACAGACAAACAAAACACAACCCAATAAAACACTCCTCTTTTTTGGTTATAAACTGGCGATAAATCAAAAAATTAAAACTGCAACTAATTCAGAAACGCAACTATAAAGCCAATGAATTTGCTTAAAACGTTTAGAATAAATGAATGAGTTTAGAAACTGTACCTACATATGTACTTAGACTATTTGATAAGACTGTAAACAGTTGTAGTTCCCGTAGGATCGCGGAAAATTTACGCTCCACATAGACGAAGTCGGCGGCAAAAGCTAGTGAATTATTTAAACGCAAGTCGGGAGGTTAATGCTTCCGAATAGTCTGTTTAAACATCTACTCTTTGTTTCTAATGGTGTGTGGTGACGTAATTGATTGTCTTATTAGCGATCCGCCGCTGCTTCGGACTGTTTTTACGACTTGGTTAAACATCGAGATTTCTTAATTATAATGTGTTTTTAATATTAATGTTATACACCTAAACCTTTGGTAATAAATTCTCTAAATGATATCATCGTTTAAAACCGCATTTTTTTTAGAAACCATCCGTTGCGCATTTTTTTGAAACAACGCGGTTTTGTAAACGGATACGCTTAAAAATGCTAGTCGCACTAGTCGATGCTTGGTGCGTGCTGAACTTGGTCTTTGGATGGGCCATAAAAAAATTTTAAAACCGTTACAGTTGTTTACTTTCCCCCACACTAGTAATTTATCGTGTATCGTGGATGTCTCTACAAACCTTTCAAGTCACATACACAAACAGACCCGGAACTACCTGTAGGCCATACAAACATTTGTTCCTTGCGAGAATCGAACCCATGACACGCAGCGCAGCAGCCAATTGCTCAGCCACTGCGCCAACCGTCGACATAATACATACTAAGTTTTCTTCGTGCCTCGGAAGGCACCTTAAACTATTAGTCGCGGCTGTCCATTGACAGTTCTTAAGAAGTGTCAGAAGCCTTGAAGTGTGACAACCAATCTTACCAAGGTGTATTACCCATGTAACTGGGTTGTGGAGGTCGATACTTTATCTGAATTTTAGTTGAGAATTTATAAAATTAGATTTTTTTTTCTGATTTTATAAATTCCTTCAAATAATAATTTGACGGCTTCATAACCTCCTCTTTTTGGCAGTCTTATTTGTTTCGTATTATTCGCTTTTAGTGAATCGTTATCCAAGTCACCCCTAAATCAGACAAAGTAAACAGAAAACATAACCCCGAGATAAAATCTTGTGTTAAACATTGTTTGTAACCGAAGTGTATTCCAAAGATATTTTCTTTATTTTCGTAGATCAAACAAAATACGATTGTAATGCGATAGTAATGTATTCAGCATTCCGATCACGTCTATATCATATGCAAAGTTCTTCGTACATATTTTCATACGTTTTCTGTAGGATTTTAATAAAATCTATAGGTACGTTGGGCACACAGTGTGATCTTGCTTTTAGTTTGGTAAATATTGCTGGTTTGTTGTGAAAAGCTTAAGAGCGACGTTGGTGAGAATACTTTGATGGTTCCGGATTCTGAGGGGATCAAAGGGTCCTTTCCATTATTTAGATACAATTGAAGAAAGGATTTATAATCAGTAACTTGAATTAAGCACGAACCTTGCTTTTGGAATTGAAAACGGGATCCAAGCATTATTGTAGTTCTAGAATTTGTGTATTCTCATTCAAACTTTAAAGTAAGTTTTTCGGTTTAAGCTCTAGGTTCAAGACACACAGAAATGTACAACAGGAAATGAGATGAGATAGAAAATAAAGTAAGTACCAGTTCATAGATTCCAAATAAACAAATTAAGTGATTTTATATGTATAGCCGAAATTCTAATTAGCATTCAGCGAGCTTAATACGCAAATTCCAAATATCCAGCGCGAACAAAACTGTCACGCGCCAATCTAATATGTTATAAATAGGTCAGCCATTAAATCGTTTATTAACTGTAATAATGCTCACTGGCGCAGAGTTAATTTGTTTGGAACGCGGAAAATTACGGCCACCCCTACCTGTGGCTTATTAGTCGTCATTCATTCTATAAAAAAAGTCATAATAACATCAGTGCCGCCGGAAATTGAGTTTCGTGAAACGGATTTGAATGTGCCCTCGCAAATTGCATGTTTATCGCCCTTTTAGTTGACTGCCGACACGGAAGGTATCTTACTATGTGGCTCTTAGGGCTCATTTAAGGAGACGCGGCGCGTCGGGCGGCGCGTCGTGCGACGCGGCCCGCTTAAAATTCAAACATATGGCAATGTATGAGAGCGTTTATGGAGAAGCGATTTTACGCGCGTTTGCTGAAATGCAGCGTTGCCCGCCGCGTGCACCGCCGTGGTAAACGCGGCAGTGCGCGCGCAATCATACAAACATATGACAGATGACACCGCCGCTGCACACGCCGTTTCTCCGTAAACGGAAAAACGCGCAACGCGCCGCACAACGCGCCGCCCGACGCACCGCCTGACGCACCGCTCAACGCGCCGCCCGACGCGCCTTGTATTCAGAAATGAGCACTTACACTAAAACGCTATAGAAAGCTTCAGATTACTAAAATGGGGATGCCAACTGTGGAATTAATGGCGCTAGCAGCGCTTGTACCAAACATCGACATTGGTTGAAAATCTGTCAATGTCATTTTATATTTCTAAATAGTTTGACCTCATTGGTCAGATTGGGTCTAAGCTATGGACGCGCTATCTACAATCAGCTTTGACCAGCCTTCCCCATTGCACCGGTTTTCGAAATTTGAAATTTAAAGATATTATACAATGCGCAGCGGGGCGCAAACAAAAGCAAATTATGTACATTTTAGTATTAGTGCTCGCGAATATTTCACGTATAAATTATGAACACAGCTCCCGAAGTTTAGTGCGGCAAAGGACGGCTACTCCATAAGGTATAAAAGTTAGTGTTGCGCTTGCACTTTAACCTTTGCGGAGTACGTGTCACCCCGAAACTGAACCCGCACACCGCCATACATATTGCATTATAAATACGTAAACAGGAAATATTGGGGAACAAAAACGTAATGTAAACAAAATAAAGCATCTCATCCGGCATAACTTACGTAGAATGCGGGGGACGTGTATATTTTTACTGCTTATCGATAAAGTGTCGATAATGGAAACCGGCTGGGATTGTGGGCTGAGCTCTAAACAAATGACAATCGGGCGCGGCGACTCGGCACCGTCATCCAATCCGATCGGAGGCAATTTCCTCAGACAAGGATTTTCTATCCCTTGAGCAAATATGCACTCATGAGTCTGCGAACTACGATGAAAGTCGTACAGAAAATTGAATTGTACCTACGGAAAGGGTCTTGTTTATTTTGATATAGCGTCGAATGGCGTAGGTAGGTATGTATTGCCGTTTGCCGGCCACTTTATGTGTTTAAACGTTTCTGTTTATGTTTCCCGATAAAATAGTGAAGTGCCTCCATTACAGGAATACGGCTCGTGTAACATGTCAGAATGGTGACATCGTAGATTGTTGGTGAGATAAGCGCTGTTCCGGTCATTGCGGAACCGATATTTGTCCCGATCTGTGTTTATGCTGAGCGATACGAACGATACGTAACGTTAATTTATTGTGGTCTCTATACTGCATAATGTATTTGAAATCATTCAATACGATTAAATATTATGGGTACCGGACTACCGGTGTTTCGAAGAAATTTTCAGCGATATTTTCGAAGCTCCGATAAAAAATAACCGGTAATCTAATATTGTAACTCCGGTGAAATTGACCGAAGCAAAGATAGGGGCAGCCGGATCCGATACCATAATTTACTAGGGTGCGTCAACGTTTAAAAAGTAAACGTTGACATCGACGCGTCAATTGATATGCCACTTTATTTACAGTGCAAAATAAAATGTTTGTATAGAGTAAAACAAAAATAGATGTTATTTTCGTGCAAGTTTGAATGTCTAGCTAGCGATTCAGGATAATATTTACCTCACTGATAGTTTTTAAAACGCAAAATAAATATTATATTTACTTAATTTGATAGGTACTATCGAGGACACTCCCGCCTGACCACCACTAAGCTCATTTTTGCTTGCACTCGCAACATAAAAACGCTCTCTAGCCCCGCCCCGTTGACTTTGTGTAGAGAAAATGAATGAAAAGATACCGAATCGGCCGAGCGCACTGACGACGCACGCCAAACGAGAGTTATAGTTATTTTGCGCTCCAAAATTGACGCTTTCCTAATAGGCCCAAACTTTAAGGGGGCGTGGCTCGGCGCCTCCACATGATTTAAGCGAAAAAAAAAAAAAATGGTCAGGCGGAACTTACGTATCTCAGTAATATACATAAATGTACTGAAACTACGACGAATAGCCTCACATATTTCCTCTGTTTATCTTTTCTACATCGGTAAATCCCAAAAAGGGACACAGACCGCCTCTCCGCTTTCCTCATTCTCCTAATTTTGTCAGGTAAAATCCTGCAAGGGATTCTATTGTACTCAGCTAAATCATAAACTCTTTTATTCATGTGTATATATACATATACACATTTTATAAGCTAGATCGGAATCGCCACATGTGTTGGGGACATCGTCAGACTATATTTTGCCACTAAGCCGAGATTCGCTAACGACATGAAAAAGTTTTGATGGATTTTTCATAGCTCTATAGTAAAAAATACAACAGTGTGTGGTCAGCCAGTAACGAAAGTTTGGACTGTCGTTTTCGCGTTTGATTTGGAAAATTGAAATCTTATTTTGAAGACCATCAAAACATTCAATACTCTGGTTTGGATAAGTAAACTATTTTGTGGAAAACAATAATTAGTACGGAGCTCCATTTAGTTAATTTCGAGGAACTAGTCAATTTATTTTTGTGGTAGATTTAAAACATTGTTATAGCTGGAATTCAGTAGAACATTAGAAACAAATTACTATGACTAACAAAGTTCCGGAGCCATAAATAACTTGGCAGTACATTTTAGAACGCTTCCACCTCCACATTATAATTTAATTGCTACACATTAAACATTCGCGCTGTTCAATCTCCCGTGTATTATTATTTTTCATTGTGGTCCGTTATTGCGGACGCGAGTTGGAAACAGAACAAAATAAAAAAAATCAATTTATTTCCCTTGTGAGCGAACATGTCCCGAGCTAATCCAGTTTGTTCGACCGCGCAAGGGTTGAATTGTCAATGAGGAACGCAGTCCAAATGTAAAAGTGTGCCACTCGGGGAAAAGTATCGAATATTGGCTCTTCACGATGAAAACCCGTCCCTGAATGAGATCAGTATCTATTTGTAATTCTCCTTACTCGTAGAAACGACCCGACAACTTACAGTCTTAGATAGTTGCCTAAGTAAGTTGTAACGGGCAGTATGTCTGACATTGTAGCGATATTAAGTTGATTTTGCATGTTTTATTATGTACGCTATATAAACGGACTAACGTTTACGTAGCTTAACTTGCTCCGCATTTGTTTTTCATTATTGTGTTATAACAGAAATCTTCCAAAACGAAAGCACTTCGAATTATTAACGCAGGTTTACTATAATTTTTTGGCTTAAGTTTAAAATTAATCTGAGCTATGTTTAGTACAAATTGGGTATGTATTATATTATACTAGCGACCCGCACCAGGTTCGCACGGGTGCAATGTTGATATAAACCTTCCTCTTAATTCTAGCTATTGCTGAAAACTGCATTAAAATCCGTTGCGTTAGTTCAAAAGATCTAAGCGTGCAAACAGCGGGAGCGACTCTGTTTTTTAATATATTATTGTAAATATTAGACGTTATATAGTTGGTGCCAGTTAAGATGAGAATAGCGGTCATTGCTCTTTCCCTAATATCTCTTCGTACGAACCAAAACAAATAAACCAGGTATCATTTTTCATTACAAAAAATGTTGAAGATCACGATAGATGACGATTTGAGACTTGAACAGGCTTATTTTTGGTTTTCAAAGTTAAGAAGTTTAATAAATGTAGGTGGGTCAATGACCGCTATTCTCATCTTAACTGGCACCAACTATAGAAAGACTGATCTTGTAGTCGCAAAATTGTATGACACCAATTCGACGCATTGGCGTACCCGCGTTTGATCGTTGAGGTAGTGGTTGTATGTTAGTTCTAAATCATTATTTATAAGGTGTTCTGCAAACTCGATTTGTTTCTCTTTTTTTTAGATATTTTTTTCTTGTTTTGTACAGGTAGACTAAAGCCTAAACGCCTAATTTGCTATAATAATATATATATATATATGCATAATATGATGCAAAAAATAAGTATATCTAATATTTTTCTGCCACACACTTTTTGGAAAATATGTAAAAGGACCTAAAACTTTGTTATTTGCTCTGCTGCACTTAAAAGTTATTTGACAAATACACAGAATGAAGTACGTAGACACTAAAAAAGCCAAGCGACATATTTTTTTGAAAACTAAAAGTATTCTCGCAGCGGTTGGTAAAATATAAAATGTTTATTTTTTTATATCGCGTTCTTGTTTCAGCAAAGGCATTAACTTTTTACATTCGAGTATATTACATTAATTTGTTTCGCAAACATTCTCTGGAAACCCCTTTATATTTTGTTGCGTTCTTTTAATTTCAACTTCGAAAGCAATTAAAAGAAGTTGGAATAGTTTACACTTTACCGAGTAACATGAATAGTTGTTAATTAATTATATTTTAAATGATGTTTAATTTTATTGTGAGCAATTTTTTTGTTTTAAAAAGTTAAGTTTATAAGAAAGAAAGACAACTCCAATATTCTGGCTATCTGTAATTGAAGGAGCTCGTGGCTATATAATAACAGCCGCTCGGGTCGATCTTTAGGTTAAGCCGTGCTTGCCTAGGTTGGTCTGTGGATGGGTGACCACCCTTACATACCGAGTTTCCTCCATGCCTCGGAAAGCACGTTAAGCTGTTGGTCCCGGCTGTCATTTTTAGATCTTTGACAGTTGTTACGGGTAGCTAGAGGCCCAAAAAGTGGGAACCAGTCTTACCAGTGGTATCGATTAGGTACCCAGTACTAACTGGGTTGTGGAGGTTAGATAGGCAGTCGCTCCATTTAAAATACTGGTATTCAGCTGCATCCGGTTAGACTGACAACATTGTTGGGAAAAGGCTAGGCAGATGATGATGACAAGGAAAGCAATTGGAATGCAATAGCAAGAGCAAGAGTAAAACAAGAGCAAAAGAGATGCAAGAGTGGTTTTATGATTTTGCAACGGGGTATCTACTTCAAGGTGATTCCTTATTTTTATTATTCAGTAAACGTCACCGTAACTTAATTTTTGCTCAATGCAATATAGCCCGAATTAATTAATTAATTAATTGACACACAAGTTGTCAGAAACTAATACAGAATCTGTAATCTTCATTAAAATAGAACTTAACTAAAATGTATTTCATGTCGGAGATGAGACAATGGGGCAATTACCTCGACAAGCACATTTAATATTATATTAATGTACCTATTAATCGCATGTTATGTTCATAAATTGTTCAAGATAGAACTTTCTTGGTTTTATTAAAATAAACAGTTTTTTATTCGATTTTCAGGAGTGTTCTGTAGTTATTTAAATGTAACATAAATACAAATTACTAGATAATTATGAGTTTATATAACTCAAGTTTTCATTATATATATATCTAGTTTTAGCTTTTTTTTATCACCACGAAAATAGCTTAGAAGGTCCTACTTAATTAAAATATTTTAAACAGAACAAGTAAAATATTTACAAATATATAGCAAGATTAATAATATTATTTTTTGAAAATTCATAACTATTTCAGCTTTTTGAGAATTTCAATATTACTTAGTATCATGTAACATGTACGAAAATCTGTCAAAAGTAATTGTTTTATTTGCATCTGATAAGCAAATATTGTGCAGATGAAACTGTCTTCATTTAAAAATAAAATGAAACTTAAAACAAAAAGCCAATTTCAATAATAGGGACAAAGAAAAATATCGAATGCGTAAATGGCTTGTTGGCGATGAAAATCTGTCTGAGTGTTTGTACAAATTGTTGCCATTTTTCATATTGACTTACTCTGCTTACCTGTGATCGAAAAAATATTCGTGCGCTTTATACACATAAATCTGAAACGTCGACGTTGACGGAGTTACGTCGTTCAGTATAATAAATACCAGGCGGGCTCATGTTAACCCGCTTTTAAAACAAGCACATCTACAAAGCATTTTATATGAATTTTATTTTTTAACTTCAAAACTCATCACAAACGAGTAGGATGCTCCGACTGCTGGCTTTAGAGCAGAAAAACTTATGAATAAAAAATGAATTCCTTGGTTTTTAAATTAGCATTACAAAGAGAGGGTAATTCTCGTACCTTTGCGCCTGCAAAAGAAATGTATAAACGTGGTCTTTGTCGTTTTATTTTAAGTGAAAAATCAGCGTTTTACGTGGAACAACTTTAAGGCGTTGGAAGTCCAGAGTTGAGTCAACATCAACAGAAATGTGGGATTTACTCTGTTAGTGACGTTTCAAAACATTTAGTGTATTGATTAGCGATTAGGCAATGTTTAACGGCTATATTTTAAATAACTTACTAACAAGTAACGAAAGGTTGCTATCTCCAACTGCTTGACATTTAGCTTACGGACCGTTAAAAACAAAACGTCACAAAGAAGCTTTCCTTGTTTTTTTCTATGAATTACGTGACAGGTAGGTGATGCGGATAGGATATTCCAAGCTTAGATAGCTACGAGACGTAGGCATATTAAATAATAGTTATACGTAAGTAAGATAGAAAACGACCGTAAGTAGTTTTGTAGGAGTATTGCTTATAAAATTTACTGTTTAAGCGTTTTCCTATTGCACTTTAGTGACGTTTCAAAACATTTAGTGTATTGATTAGCGATTAGGCAATGTTTAACGGCTATATTTTAAATAACTTACTAACAAGTAACGAAAGGTTGCTATCTCCAACTGCTTGACATTTAGCTTACGGACCGTTAAAAACAAAACGTCACAAAGAAGCTTTCCTTGTTTTTTTCTATGAATTACGTGACAGGTAGGTGATGCGGATAGGATATTCCAAGCTTTTTTTTTTTTCAAGCAAGTTTTTTTTTTTTGAGGAGCTCGTGGCTAAATAATAACAGCCGCTCGGGTTGATCTTTAGGTTAAGCCGTGCTTGCCTAGGTTGGTCTGTGGATGGGTGACCACCCATTACATACCGGGTTTCCTCCGTGCCTCGGAAAGCACGTTAAGCCGTTGGTCCCGGCTGTCATTTGCAGATCTTTGACAGTCGTTACAGGTAGTCAGTGACCCAAACGTCTGACAACCAGTCTTACCAAGGGGTATCGTATTACCTAGGACTAACTGGGTTGTGGAGGTCAGATAGGCAGTCGCTCCATGTAAAATACTGGTATTCAGCTGCATCCGGTTAGACTGGAAGCCGACCCCAACATAGTTGGGAAAAGGCTAGGTAGATGATGTTTTCCTATTGCACTTTTATCCTCAGGTCCAAAAGACGATAAGCGACAGCGGGAAATAAACTATACGTATTGATTTAGTAGCGAGTGAGCAAAATAAGCATTATAAATGTTTATATTTTTCTTATTGCGTTGTCTGTCAACGTTAAAAACAAAACGTCACAAAGAAGCTTTCCTTGTTTTTTTCTATGAATTACGTGACAGGTAGGTGATGCGGATAGGATATTCCAAGCTTAGATAGCTACGAGACGTAGGCATATTAAATAATAGTTATACGTAAGTAAGATAGAAAACGACCGTAAGTAGTTTTGTAGGAGTATTGCTTATAAAATTTACTGTTTAAGCGTTTTCCTATTGCACTTTTATCCTCAGGTCCAAAAGACGATAAGCGACAGCGGGAAATATACTATACGTATTGATTTAGTAGCGAGTGAGCAAAATATGCATTATAAATGTTTATATTTTTCTTGTTGCGTTGAGTAAGAAGTTTTTTTTATAACTCCGTAACCGATACGGATTTAATATTAATTTCAAGTTTGTATCTCGTATTCCTGAGAAAAATTAACTCTCAAGGTTTCCGTTTTTCCTCTTGAGAATCGGAACCCAAAAAGTAACATCCCCACTACCTACCATAAATTATTGGAACGTACGTGTAGTTGAGGAGCTCTCAAAAACTCACTATATAAATCGAATTGTTCCGCGCATTTAACCCAAGTTTGGGAGAGTCGCGCGATTGATCCCGCTAAATGCCACGTGCCTCTACCCCTAAAAAGGAAAAACTTTTCTTTTCTTTTTAAAAAACATTCCGAGGTATTCTTTTGTTTTGGAATTTGATTCCATCTTTTTTTGCTTTGAAAAAAGAATAAAACAATAACAGCGAGATTGTTTTCTGTTTTTTAAACGTTTCTTTTTGTTCTATTTTTAAATTGCGTGTTTGCTGACGACAATTAGGTTCCTTACAACCCTTTAGTTAGTTGTGTTATTGTTATGCTTAAATTAACATAGTGGTAATTAAATTTTCTGTATAGTACCAATCAACCACTCCGTCATACCCTTGTGTCGCTACATGTAAGAATAGCTTTGTTCAGGATTTTTTTGTTTGAACACATTGAGCTATTACTACTACGTATAGAGAAGACAGCGCAAACAAAATCTGTGCGCAGTGCGGGGGGCGCGAGGTGCGGCTAACCCCTTATATGTAATGCTGTGGCCAGTATGCGACTGAGTGAACTGCAGCCAGCCGACAGCAGTTGAACGGAGCACAGATTTTGTTCGCGGTATCTTTTCTATACGTAGTAGTAATAGCTCAATGTTTGAACATCGCTTAGTGATGCAATTCCAATGTAGGTACCTATGTATATGTATCTACATCGCTGATTGACGTGAAAACAACAGTTATTAAAATGAGTTCCCATGAACATTACAAAATACATGCCTTTTCCCAATGAGGGTAGACAAAATCTAATCCCCTAAATCTGAAAGGTAAGTATTTATGTAGACATAAGACAGAGTGTTTGGTGCATCGTTTGCCGATTTTCGATCGATTGATGATCGATGATCGATTTTTTTAATTTAAATGATTTAACATTTATTTTTTATTTTGAAAAATTGCTAAATTCGACATTTAAACCTTTTTTTTTTTTTTTTTTTTCGAATGGGAAATCATCAAATAACCCCTCCCGCTCTGGGCGGAGCAGGAGGGAGTGTCAGACTTTTACTGACTAAAACCCATCCATGTTCCTTTATCGCCCTTTGTGTTCCGGGGCCACGGTATCTCTTTCGAATAGTCCCGCAACCGCGGCAGGCATCGGTCCTTACGGACCCCTTCCTTATTGCTGACTCTCTTTGAGGCGCGCGTGGAACACGAACGCGCCGTCGACACGGCCTGTCGTCATGAGACGGACGGACGGCGAGCTAGCCCATAGCTCACCGTCCACAGGCCCGCGCCTACGGTGGCCGGGGGCCACGTGGTGGTGGCCCCCGACGCCCGGGGCGTCTCCCGCGGCGGCCGGGACGTTGAGAGGTTCTCTCCCTCTCACGTTCCGCCACCTCCTTCTCTAGCATTACTGCTTCGCAGAAGGAGGTGACGGCGTCCCATTCCGTCTCGCTCCGGACCATGGCTTGCACCAGGGCCGGACGCGAGAGGTCGCCGCCACCGATCGCCGCTTCGAGGACACGGCGGTGCTCCGCCCACGCGGGGCACACCTCCACCGTGTGTTCCACCGTGTCCTCCGGTTACATTTAAACCTAAAGTTAAGTTTTAAGGTAATTTTTACTAATTTCAAAAACTTTGACAGTGAAAAAAACCTAAAGCTAGATGTTATCTGCGACCAAGACGTTTAAATTCGATAGTACCAGAAAAAAATAAACAAGAACATTTAGGATAGGATATTACATTAAATGTTGAATTTTGCGATTCTTCAAAATAAATTGGAATAAATAAAAATCGTGGGGCCAAGGATGACTTATTTAGGCTGAAGATATAGCAATTGACCCCTTCTTCAATTTGGCTAAAGATGTACCGAACACCCTGTTTGTTATATTACTAGACAGCCGTAGACGACAATATTGTTTGATTTTACACACAAACAAAGAAAACTGTGTCACCGATTAGCAAATAAATGTAACCATTTCTAAAATTAAAAATTACAAAGTTCCTCGTGATTAAGGTCACGCGAGACCGCGCCGCTTCTTAGGCTTACGCCCCTTCGCGTGTTGCAAAACGGTTAAACTGTATAATTTTTGCGTTCCAGCCACACTGGTTTGTGTTCCGACCCGTATTGTGTAATAATTACACCCCACGCATTTGTAATTTTTTTGGACATTTTGTAAATTAATTTTTCTTTCGTTTACCACTGTTTTATTTATGGGTTTTGCTGGGTTATATCAGTGTTTTAATGTGAAAATGTCAAATTAAATGTTTAATTAAATTATGTAGGTAATTTAATTAAACGTTTTACTTGAAATTTCACTTTTAGCGTCGTTAGGTTTCTAATATTAATTGACGATGCGTGTATTTTATTTTACACTTAATAGAATATTTTAACTACCTTTTTCAATCTATGATACATAATCTATACTTAATAAGCTGCAGTGTTTGTTTGTTTGTTTGTTTGTTTGAACGATCTCTGGAACTACTGAATGTCCGATTTGAATTATTCTTTCAGTGTTGGGTAGTCCATTTATTGAGGAAGGCTATAGGCTTATATGCTATAACATCACGCTGCGACTAAAAGGAGCGGAGCATAAATGAAAAATATTGCAAAAACGGGGAAAAATGTATTCCTTTTGTGAGCTGTTTCTCTTTTATGTGACGCAGACGAAGTTGCGTGGGTCAGCTAGTAATATTGAAATGATGACTGATGAATGATGAATGATGATGTTGATATTGTTTTGTTTAGTTAGTGATTTAGAGTTTGTTTGTTTGGTTGAACGCGCTAATCTCAGGAATTACAGGTTGGTACTGAAAAAATATGTTTGTGTTGGATAGTCCATTTATCTATGAAGGTTATAGGCTGTTTATAACATCACGCTACGACTAATAGGAGCGGAGCATAAATGAAACATGTTGCATTAACGGGGATAATTTATATGTGACGCAGACGAAGTTGCGTGGGACAGCTAGTCTACACTAATATTATAAAGATGAAAGATTTGTATTTTTGTGTGTGTGTATGTTTGTAAAGAATAAACTCTAATACTACTGGACCGTTTTAAAAAAAATATTTCAGCAATGGATAGCTACATTATCAGCGAGTAACATAGGCTATATTTTATCCCCGTACTCCCACGGGAACGGGAACTACGCGGGAAAAACCGCGTGACATCGGCTAGTGTTTATAAAACCCGATAAAGTACCCAAACGAACCCTTTAAAAAACAAACTACAGTAGGTACCTACCATTACCAATTGTTACAATTATTTCAAAATCATACAAATACAAATCATTTATTTGCATAACACAGGTTCAGAGGATGTTACAAAAGGTTCATAAGGTACACTGTATTATAACCATGCTAGGTGTGGAAATATGTTAGGAACATTAGGTTAGCAACTTTACATTACATTAGAATTTATTCATATTCAGAGGTTATTATGTTACAATGTCATTTAGGATAAAGATGGTTAATATACACACAATTATACACTTAATTAAATTTGAATTAGTAATTTATAAGTAATAATAATGTCATGCAAATTAATAATGTCATATGTCATAGTAATTAAATTATCCATCATAAAAGTATTGAACAAATAAATTCTATAATTAAAATACAATATATTTTTCTTCTAGATAGTCTTTTACACTGTAATAACATTTTTTAATTAGGAAGGTGTATATTTTTTTCTTAAATAGAGGAGTAGGTAACTTTTTATTCTCATTGGGCAATTTGTTATAAGTCAGTGATGCCATACAAATAATACTTTTATTGAGTAGTGCTGTTTCCCCATACGGTATTTCTACATCTAACCTTTTTTTGTCTCGTAACTGTCTATAGTAGCTTTTAAAGGCAGTCTTATAATAGCTTGGATTCGATTTCACAAATACATTTAATTTAATTCATATGTACAAGGAAGGTAATGTAAGGATTTTTAAATCTTTAAAGGAAGATTGACAGCTTGTTGTACTATCCAGATGGCACATTGCTCTGATGCATTTTTTTTGGGCTTTGAATACAAATTCCTTGTCTACCGAGTTGCCCCAGAATATAATTCCATATTTTAATATAGGTGCAACAAGTCCGTGATATAATCAAATACTTACCTAGTTTCCAAAATGATTTTTCCCAAAAACCATTCCAACACAAGCGCTCTATTCACTATATTATTGTTAGACGTCAAAGTGTCACTTTATTCCCTTTGGGAGAGAAAGCTCCACGCATATAGTTCTCATTGTGGCACCCGAGTTATTTCCCACGAAAGGCTCAATTTTGTATGAAGCGATAACATTTTCATGGTAATACTTTGAAGATACCTCCTTTCATATTATATCACGGCTATCCACTTACACGCTTTGACGGCATAACAAAATATGAGATTCTATGCATAACTAGTAGATTCATAAAAAGTAATGTAGCTTAGATTGTGGGGTTTTGAAGCTGTAGAGAAATGCAATTGTGTAAAATAAATGTAGGTACAATACATTTTCAGTAAGTATAGCTTTAGTATTAAGTTCTTATTGATCAGGTAAGTCCGTTAATGTTGATAAATAAAACTGGAAAAATGCGAGTCGGACTCGCGTATAAAGAGTTCCGTACCATTGTAGCAGGAGCCCCCTTTAATATTCATTACTTATTTGTTGTTAGAGCGGCAACAGAAATACTCATTCTATGAAAATGTCAACTGTCTACCTATTACGGGTCGTGTGATACAGTACAGCTCGCTGACAGACAGATGGACAGACGGACGGACAGACGGACGGATGGACGGACAGACGGACGGACAGCGGAGGCTCAGTTTTAGGGTCCCGTTGGTTACCCTTCGGGTACAGAACCCTAAACAGTACATTGATGCTGTGCTACCAGTGTCAGAGACATTAGGTACACTTAAATGAGAAACACAGATTACAAAAACTCAAAAAGGTACAAAAGTAAAGTGAGTTAAGTCCGCTTAAATACCACTATTGTGCATGAAGTTTAAGGGGACTACAGGAGCTAAACACTAGTTTTATAATGCAAAAAATTCACTGCAATAAAAAAAATATATGATAGTGTTTTATTTTTTATAGTCCAATCAATAGATTTTTTGTAAATCGCAAAACACCACTCTTTTCGCACTATTCGGCCCGCAGTGACTGACGTAACAACCACTTTGTAGTATAAGCTGATTAGAACTTTATTCTAACAGGAGTTCAAACGAAGTTTGAACTACCACAAATAGAGTAGCTAATTTAGCTCCTGGAGTCACCTTAAATAAATAGTATCGCCGCTTTAAAGTGTAATAAGTTTTATGTGCAATGTTGCAATCCTAAAGACTTAACATGTTATTGCCGTACGTGTTTCACGCAGACCCGACTTACCCTTACCCGAACAAGGAAAAGGTTTAATATGACGTTAAAACACAAAACTGTTACGTCACGCGAAATAATGCTACGTCATACTTTTGACCTTACGTCACCACTTGACGAGCTAACAATTCGTATCAAAAACATACGTTCAAAACTGGGGGCTCAGAAAGCTGTGACATCGGAATTTCTCATTACAGCTACAAGCAAGATTCCCATACATCACGATGGGAAAATATCGCTTTTAACATCCCCCCTCATCCATTAATGGGTGAGTGTACTTATGTTTATACGATGTCCAATAAAAAGCGCACATGCGTCACGGAAGAGTTACGCGTGCCGTCAGACAAGTGAAATAACATTCCGGGATCCGACCCCCATTTATGTAGTACTGAGCATTGGGCAAAGATACGAATGTAAAGGCGCACGTAGACAAGCAAAATTGCTTGGTTTCAATTACCAAGTACTTGATTAAAAAATAATAAAAGTTAATGAGCTCCAATCGACCGACGTAAGTAATTTCTAGAAAGCACCCGGAGGATTGCAAACCTTTGCTTTAATTAAGACGGGGAAACATGACCTTCTTAATCGAGCTGTAATAGTAGCGGAGAGTTAGAAGATACAGAAGTAATGTCTGCTTACCGATGAAATGGGTAGATTTATTTTGCTTTGTTGTGTTATTAAGATTATGAACCCTACCAACTACAATTTAGGGACGCTTTTTGATTTTTATCTTCCGGTTGTTTTGCAAGCCCTTAAAAACGCCAAAACAAAAACTTTTAAAGACAACATAATATATCAGAAACCTATGCCTATGTCAGAAAATCGGTTACTTTTCGCCCAGTACTACCACATAATTGTGACAATTAAATTAAATTTAATTAAATTAATTAATTATTAATTTGTACTCACTGGTAGTCTTTATTTTCAGAAATATTTACATTATTTACATACTATATAATAGAAATAAAAATATTTACAAGTATCAAAAAGGGTTACAGGGCGTCGAAAAATTCGTCCACATCGCTGTCAACAGGAAACGTGCCCAGAAGGCTGGCAGCATTGCCACGTTGGATGGCAATGCTGATTCTTTGGCCAAAAAATAGGCCCGCCCTCTGGTCACGTGAACAGTCGACCAACCGCTTGGCGATTTCTCGAAAAACTAGGTGGGCACTCGGACCCCATGGCCCTAGTGTTTCAACCCCAAACGGCTCAAACACATAATTACCAATTAAATTATTGTATTTGCGCCGTTTGAGGTTTTCAGCACCTGCAGCAGCCGCCCCAGCGCAGCACACTGTGCTAGGAAGATGGGATGGCGCAAGGGTGTCGACGCAAGTTGCGTCCCACACCAAAGGCCTACCCAACTTCCATGGCATTATGGTCATACCATCTGGTCTCTTGCCATCGACGCGTGCCAAGCCAGTGGGTTCTAATACAGCTGGCACCCCGGCGGTGGCAAGAGCACGACGGATGAGATCATTAATGCTAGCGTGCCGCGCTATCCGACCTGCACTCTTACTGCAAGAAAGGCCATGGTGTCCGAGGCAGTCGACTGCTTCACCACATTGACAGCGATGTGGAGCCCCACAAGGAGCGCCCAAACGCAAACATGTAGCGAGCCGGAAGGTTGTGTCACCTAACATAGTGCCTATATTAGGTGACGGTAGCGCCTGAAGCCAGAGGCCCGACTCCCATTCACCCACAGCCAGCAGGCGGGCACGCTCAGCAGTATTGGTAGACGTATTAATAAGTTTATTCCGTACCAACCTGCAGAGCGGCTCATCCCACTGTCTCTGGGAAAACGGGTTCTCGGGCCGATCCGTGTCCGGGCAAGCCACTTTCCAGGCGTCCTCTGCGTCGGTCAAGCACGGCACTTCCGAGCTAACCAGGGAGAGAGATAAAATTTTCCTGGTTAGCTTTTCAGTGCTGTGGACAGAAGACAGAAACGCCGGTAAGCTAACACTAGAAATTTTGCGGACGCCAAGGCCACCAAAACGAATTGGCAGGGTGGCTTGCAGCCACGCTCGGTCGTCCAGGGCCACATTAAGAATGGATGTTAATGTGTTGCGAATAATTTGGTCAATTTTGTCCAAAAGTTGTGGTTTCTTCCAAAGTGGAGAACAACGGAGAAAATACATAAAATTTGGACCAAAACAGCAATATCTTATAATGGTGAATGCCGAATGCAAATTAATTTTGGAAAGTCTATCCGAAATATCATTGAAATGTTTAATTTTGTCGTCGATGAAAGATGAAAAACTTTCTTCAAAAATAGGGGAACCTAGGAGATGCAGGGAACTTTTTTCTAAAATTTTGATTTTTGGGGCTATTGCATTAAATTTATCTATAGTCGATTGTCTGTCGGTAATGTCAGAAAGGTAAATTTCGCACTTTGAGGTATTAAGGTCCAGGCCAATAGATTTAAATTGATTTTTGAGGAGTTGTAGGTCAGCCAAAACCGTGTCAACATCACCTCCTAGCGTTCCATCATCTAAATACCACACATTAAATTTTGAATTGACTCACTCACTTGAGTACAAATAATTTAAATAGCAGGTCAAATTTAATTTGGCAGTGAAACTTCGCAGGCGTTTGTCGATATGTAAACTGTAATTTTCGATGAAGTTTTTTTTCTGAGGCAACGACGGCTTACTTACTTAAAGTTTTTATTGTTTTATCGTGCTTCAATATTAAAAAAAAACATTATGTATGTAATAAAAATATCCATTATGTATGTGAAGTTAACACAAAATATACTGATTAATTACTGTTATTTAAAGTACCTAATTAGACACAAACGATCAATACCTATCACGTCTATGAAGTTTTGCTAGATAATTTCTTCTCACCCTGTTCATTTAGTCTTTGGCTAAATGAGATGTTTTGCTAGGTATTCATGGTATTGGCGTTTAAATGTAGTCTGTTCATCTAGTCAGACACATAATATCAAATAGAAAGTTCCAACTTTTGAAAAAAAAATTAACCAAGGCTGTGTAGCAAAAAAAGAACTAATATTTCACTATGTCTTAGGGGAGCTATCCAATCCTAACCCATCTAGTCGGGATAAAAACTTAGGTCTTTTTGCGACACAAGCGCTTTCTTCTGAGTTTCATTTCGTCTGTTATTTTGTCTGAAAGTGATTGGATTACATTCCAAGACAACAATTCGACTGAAAACGTGAAATTGGCGAAAATAATCATTTTATTCCTGAAGAAAAATCGTAAAAGTACAATCAATCATTAAATCAAAAGAATCTTCAGCTTGATAGGCATTTGAAAACGTCGGTTACGGCATTTTTATGACTCCATGGCAAAAACGAAAACTTATAATTTCGTAACGTCTGTCCAATTTTACATAGCCATTTTCCACGGAGACATCCATGAAAAGGTTGAAAGTTAATTTTTTTACAATGTTTTTTTAATTAGGTACAAGAATCTCTGAATAATTCCAGAAATCCTCTCGTAAATTTTACATACGAGTATTTACTAAAAAAAATCACATTATACAAATGAAAAAAAACTCTTTTGCAAAAAATAAAACCGACTTCAAAAACACAACAAAGTGAAAAATAACTTTAGCTCCAGAAGTCGGTGACTTCTGTGTGTTTGATTCAGTTTCATTGCCACCGACTTCTGAAGCTAAAGTTATTATTCACTTTGTTGTGTTTTTGAAGTCGGTTTTATTTTTTGCAAAAAACTCTTTTATTTTTCCATTTTTTGTTGTAATATTCCATACAAATATTAGTTAAACGTTTATTTTAACACTAGCTGACCCACGCAACTTCGTCTGCGTCACATAAGAGAGAAAAAGCTTACAAAAGGAATACATTTTCCCCGTTTTTGCAACAACTTTCATTTATGCTCCGCTCCTTTTGGTCGTAGCGTGATGTTATATAGCCTATAACCTTCCTCAATAAATGGGCTATCCAACACAAAAATAATTTTTCAATTCCAACCAGTAGTTCCTGAGATTAGCGCGTTCAAACAAACAAACTCTTCAGCTTTATAATATTATAGTATAGATCACATAACATGACGCCTGTAATCCCCGAAGGGTTGGGCTGAGGTGTACCCAGTAGTACCTACACCCACATTTCGCCAGGTTAAGTCCCATGTAATAGGGGGCGAGCGCCGGCGCAAATCCAGACTCCGTGGCTGCTTCTGAGAAATTTCTGAACGAAAAACCCAATAACACTTTGCCTGACCTGGGAATCGAACCCAGAACCTCATGCTCAGCAGCCACGCTTGCAACCTCTAGACCGACGAGGCAGTCAAATGCAAATAAAGACATGAAACTAGCCCATGTCGTGCTATGTCGAAATGTGGGTGTACTGTACACATCTGCATACCAGGGGGTATATAGAGCATACAGGCGTGATGTTATGTTATGATGTTGTGAAAACAACAAACAATCAAAGCGATTGCAGCAATCACGACCGATTTGCTGTCTATAATTGAAAAGTTCCATTGTATATCTCCGAAGATCACCATCAGATTTACACCAAATTTAAACGGGACCACCGCGAAGTAATTTTCTTCCAAACAAAAAAAAATTGTCGAAATCGGTTCACTATTGGCGAAAAAAAGGCTGAACATACAAACAACCTCCTCTTTTTGGAAGTCGGTTAGCAACGGAAATACCCTATCAAGCGCGTGTAACGAAACGATAGCACGATGATCACGTAAAATGGTAAACTTGACAGTCTACTTGCTTGACAGTAAACTTGGCATTCCTACAACTCTTTTTTCTACTTACCTATTCTTCTAGTACATAATCTGCCTCGTGTTGATAATTAACTAAGATATTAGATACAAATTACCTTCTAATATTTGGTCATTTAAATTAAAGTTTTAAAATTTTAAAATTAATCATTTTAAATTATGTAAACCCTGTAATATGACTTTTAGGAGACGTACCTAACCCAATATTTCTCTCACAGCAGCTATAAGTCAGCGATATTCTAGAAATAAAAGATACTTCTATTACTATACCACAAATAGATTAAACAACAGAAACTGAACAACTTTATTTTCTCTGTAATACAGCCTTTTCCTTTTAAACCCAACTCACAACTATCGAACTTTTCACCGCAGCTAATATAAACTGTGTCACCATAATGGAATCCGGAGCGGTTCCAAATTACGGAGTAGCATGTCTCTCCATTAGCTCTGTCTTAATTAGGAGCCATCGGGGAAGATCTCTAAAGCTAAGTTGGTCGCACGGGGACGCCTTAATCCCGTCATCAAAATTCTGATCACGCGTCTCCAGTTTCTATGAGTGTGCCGAATGTCAGCACTGCCCTCAAATTTATAATCGAAAGGGATCGAAAATGCCCCAATAGAGGTTTTGGTTAGCTGTTTTTTGTTGGTACGACCTAATACCCTACTTATTTAGGAGAATTTTGTTTGTATTACTTTTTGCTTATTATTTATGTAGCAATTTTAGGTGGGTTAAGTGGCAACACTGATTGAATGAGGGAATTTAAGATGATGATGTGTCAACACTGTATGTCAATACAATAGACAGTACGACGGACGACGAATAAGAAAGATGGAAGACGTAAGATTTTCAGAAGAATAATAAAGAAAGTAAAGTTTGCTTGCTGTTTTATTTTGGAATCCCACAACACACACTACATTTAAGAACGTGTACTAGATGTAATTAGTAAGTAGGTGTATGTATAAGTAGGTTATACGAGTACACAAATCATAACATTTTAAAATAGCGTGTCCCAGAAAGTTGTGGTCACATTTCATCATATTATTGAAATCGCGAAAAAAAAATATCCTCTGTCCAGTATAAAACTTCAATACCTTCTCGACCCAAATGTAGGACAATTGACACAGCGATAGCATTTGTTTTTAGCGATTTCTTGTGTGGTCCCATGGAGAAAGTTGTTCAATTTGATGGTCTGAAGCACACCCTGAAATACACCTTGCTGGTACACGTTGTATATTTCATCATCATCTGTCTAGCCTTTTCCCAACTATGTTGGGGTTGGCTTCCAGTCTTACCGGATGCAGCTGAATACCAGTATTTTACATGAAGAGACTGCCTATCGGACCTCCACAACCCAGTTAGTACCGGGCCATAAGATACCCCTTGGTAAGACTGGTTGTCAGACTTTTTGGGCCACTGACTGCCTAACGACTGTCAAAGATCTACAAATAACAGCCGGGACCAACGGCGAAACTCGGTATGTAATGGGTGATGGTCACACGCTGTATATATAGGTACTATTAAAACCTATAGAATACTTTTATATTTGTTTATTTGTGCAATATTTTGTTGAACATTTAATAAATATGAAACTTTAACAGATTGCAATATGGTTGATACTTACAATTAAAATTTCAAATTAGTAACGCAGTGGTTTCGTACGTAGGTTATCAAAAATGGCTCCTGGCCAAATTGTGTTTCATTTTAACATACCGCTTACCAAAGGTCTAATTATAATGCATAGCTATAGTTTTGTATGAACTAATCTTTGGAAAATGTCAGCTTTTTGAAACAACTTGTTGTAGAATTTCTTCGTAGAGTAAAATATTTATTAATTGTTTCTCTTGGTGGGTAATGCTCTCGTAATCTTTTAATTTTTAACATCTATGAGTTTACTAAAAAATTACAACAGCATGCAGTTTGAGGGGCCGCTACAACAGCATGCAGCATGCAGTTACAACAGCATGCAGCAATGCAGCACTTACAAGAGGATACAGCATGCAGTTTGCAGTTTGCGGGGCCGCTAAAGAGTTTTGGATATCATTTAATATTTCATATCGTGTCCACTGTCATTTCTAGAAGAAAAACATATTTTCCGTTGGCTGAATACATATCTAAATCATACCTGTTTTCAAAAATTACGGGAATTTTAAACCGATTCTTAGCCACATCTTCAAGCTTATTTATAGTACAGGAATGAATGTACCGGCGGTAAAGTAATCCATAAAGATAACAAGTTACCGTGCACCAACATATTATTTGAAACTCAGAATATAATAGTTCTGAAATATACAGATACCTACGTAATGTAAGTTAAGTGTAGCGCTCAATGTTGTCTAGTCTTATTATTTCCCTAGCTAGGAAACTGAATCCTATGCGCTTAAACCGGATCAAAATGAACCGAGCGCAGCTTTAACTGGATCTCTCCTACAACGAGCCCTGTAATACTCTACAAATTCAACTGACTGTAATAAATCTTTAAAAATAACCTGCTTATAACAAAATATCGCTAGATTTTTATACTTATTTTTAGTAACACTTTTAAGATTGAATTATGTGATTTTTATGCATCATGTAAACGGTGATTACAAACAGTGACGATTATGGCCACAATTGGTTTGTTTCGTTATCTATATCTATACTAATATTATAAAGAGGTAACATTTGTTTGTAAGTTTGTATGTTTGTAAGTTTGTTTGTAGGGGGTAATCTCCGGAAGTAATGAACCGATTTTAAAAATTGTTTCACTGGCAGAAAGCTACATTATTCGTGAGTGCTATAGGCTATATTTTATTCCCGTACTCCCACGGGAACGGGAACTACGCGGTTGAAACCGCGGGACGTCAGCTAGTAATCTATACTAATATTATAAAGAGGTAACATTTTTTTGTATGTTTGTAAGTTTGTATGTAGGGGGTAATCTCCGGAAGTAATGAAACAAATTTAAAAATTGTTTCACTGGTAGAAAGCTACATTATTCGTAAGTGCTATAAGCTATATTTTATTCCCGTACTCCCACGGGAACGGGAACTACGCGGGTGAAACCGCGGGACGTCAGCTAGTTGTTAATAAATTAAGGAAAAGCTGTTGCTCAAATTAAGTACTTACCTATAAAGGTTAACCCTGACTACTATTTGCCGGAGACTTCCACGGGAAAGAATAATAAAACTTGAACAAATATCTAACCGCTTAGCCGTTTTATTCGTGCAATCCCGATCAGCATATAACCATAGTCTTATTTCAACTTTTTAAATATCGTACGTAACATCTGTGCCCCATTTTCCTAACTATCGGTCGGGCGAGACATTTTGTTCCCAGTTCGGTTTCCAATATTTATGGTTGGTGTGACAATATTGTTTGTTTGCCCTAACTTCTAAGCCAATTAAGGGGAATTCGTGAGCGTCTTCAAGTGGCAGTTTCAGTACAAATTAACTACGAGCCAAGTCCGTCGATTGGGTTTCTAGTCACGAACAAACTGAATTTAGATGAGTGTATCAATGTGTATGGTCAGGCGAAGCTGGGGTGCGGAGGTTTGCGCAAAAACTTTTCTATTTGATGAAATTGGGTCTATAAATAAAAAGCCGGAGCCGTCATATTGCGTATGTATCAACATATGTGCGTTTCGTCAAAATATTCCTAGGCATAACGCTGTTTTTCCTTGTTCAGAAAAAGTGTGCATGTATGTACTTCGTGTCCCATCTGTAACTTTATGGTTGTTGGATGTTCAGTTCTTTTATACATAGGCCTGTACCACTTACATACATATGAATAGTACATTTTGATACAAGTGGAGAAAGTTTGTTATTGCAATCGAGGCGGAATTATAACACACGAGCCGTAGGCGAGGGTGTTTTTGAGCCGAGAATTGCAATAACAAATGTCCACGTGTATCAAACGACGTTTTTCAATACACTTTTGAAGAAATACAATAAAATAACGAATAATATTTTTGTCACGAACGATGAAACTATGATTTAAATTTTCTTTTTTTTTTGCGCTTTGGTCTCGCCAGGTTGAACGAGAGGCAATGGTATGAAGCCGTTAAACAGCCTAATATAAAAAATAGATTAATTTTATATTTTTGAATTCAGAACACAAATAAATGTTAATTTGTGTATAAAAGTAACTATTAGTTTAAAAAAATCATGTTTATCTATGATATTCTATTTATAAACACAATTTGAATATTCAAAAAATACGCCGTAAAGACGCGTAGTGCTTTGCAAAAACAAAAAACATTCACCTCAGACTATATACATTGAACCAATTTGGACTAAGTATAGGTATAGTTATCTGTGGCAATTTTCTTTCCCGCACACGTGCGGGAAAGTGAAAAAATCGCACGTGTGTGAAATACATTGCATGTTGTACCTAATCGTAGTGCGTTAAGGACCAGTTTTCGAGGAAGTGTATTGAAAATAGCTTTTTTGTGTATTTCACATAGGATTTCTGTAGTAATTTACTGCCGAAACGAACAATGGTGTCGATTCTGTTGTGCACAAACTAAACTTAATTAAGGCTATTGCTATCTTTTTCTCTCTCATAAAACAAGAAAGAGACGAACGTAATTTAGAGCTGTCAAATTTAGTTGGGACTAATCTTTCTATACAAATGAAGGGCGCACGTAAAAACATGTCGACTAAAAACACGGTGAAGCGCAAGGCATAAACTAGTTTGACATCTCTAACTTAGTTCATAGCTATAGCGGTCCTTTTCGCGCACTGCCTTTTTAGTAAAAGATAGCAATAGCTTAAGTTAAGTTTAGTTTGTGCACAACAGAATCGACACCAATACCGTCTTAACAACAATAATGTCGTTCATCCATTATTACACTAGGGTGTCAAAGAACCTTAAACTGTTTTCTTCAAACGAAATGCATCCCCGTAGTCACACTACAGAAACAAAATAAGAACCTGATTTCATGGAAACGAAATCCAAATCGAAGACTGCTATCGTATGTAGCATTCTATACGCTGAGCTGAAGTAGATAGTGCCTGATAACGGAGCACAGCACGGCGGCGCATAGAAATGGGCTCGCTTCCAGAAGACTACACCGGCGCGGCGCAGCGGGCGACTGTATAGAATAATACGTATTTTTACTTAGATGCACTTTAAACGGATTTTGTATTAGGTGTTTATTTTTAAAGAGCATTCTGAAATACGCGTTCTAGAAAATTGTTTAAAGAATTTTCCACTTGATAACTTTTCGCATGAAGATTTTCATTAAAGCCTCGTGTGAATAATCCCATTGTACCCGTGCAGCCGTGAGTTGTTTATATCAACAAAAAAATTCCTGAAAATTTGTACAAACGTAAAATTCTGTATGTTTAGTTTTGTGATGCATCTAAAATTTTATTGTGCCGTATATCAGACAGGTTATACAACAATAACAAACCCAGAAAAGCTAATGTATGATATGACCTACTTGTTTTAATCTTGCCTATTATTGATAACATTTAACTATTATGGGAGGGACAATGTTTGCGTAATCCTCATTTTAAAATGTATCTAAAACTGTAAATCCCGTGACATTACGACACAAGTGTGGAAAGTTTCATAATTTTCGCAACAGAAACTAACGATAACGGGTGGGCTTGAGCGAAAGGCATATTTTATCAGTTTTGGCGGATAAAGGCTATCAACCACACCTGAGACTTATTTTACGCCCAACGTGCCAATATCCATATCCGTGACATAGGTAGGTTAGGTACCTAAGCGATAGATAGTTATCTACCGGTGAGGTGGGTTTGGCACCGACTAAACCAATTTTAAAATATAGTCTCGTCTTTTTCTTTTCGGTGAAGCATACGTAAGGACGAGATGGGGAACAAATGAGATTTGATAGGTAATTTTTGTCTGAACTTAATTAAAATAAGAAATGATTTTAATTTAATTGTGTTTATCTTTTATATATGTCGGAGTTTGTCAGGAATTTATTTCGCTAAGTTCGAGCTTATGTGGGCAGAACAAGGGTTTCGTGCTATGAAAACACATTGGATGCGAAACACTATTTTATTTCGCATTGCACGGTTCGAGTAGGTAGTTTCCATGGAGAAGAACCGGCAAGAAACTCCATGGTTACTCTTTTCAAACAGATACACTGAGTCTAACAAATAACTTGACATTACACTTTCACACATTAACACTAGGCACAATGAATCGTATACAGTTTCAAGACGTCTTAACTCCGCTGCGATCAGACCCAGACTGTCTGCCTCGCCTCGAGGTGTTAACATCAGGACTCTGTAAAAGCCGCCATGGTAGGGAGTAGGTCGCGTGATGTCACCACTGGCGCGCTTTCGATTCATTCGCCCGTCCGTACTCATGACCGGATGCGACACGGCCATCCTGCTTGCACACGTCCTCGTGTGATGTTTACCCTGCAAGCAAAAAGTCCACGACAGAAATTTGTTCCACTCGGTCACTCCTGACCAAACTCATAACATCACATCTGTAATCCCCAAAGAGTTTAACAGAGGTGTACTTAATAGTACACTCACAGTTCGCTAGTTATGTCCAAGTCCCATGTAATAGGAGCGAGCCTATTGACATCAACCGGCGAAAATCCAGACACCGTGGCTGTTACTGAGAAATTTCTGATGGAAAAACTCAATAACACTGCCCGACCTGGGAATCGAACCCAGGACCTCATGCTCAGCAGTCACGCTTGCCATCACTATACCAACAAGGCAGTTGATTAAATCAAACACGGTTAATTGGGAATCATTGAAAATAGGTCAACCCTTGGGCCATGTACCATAGTCGTTCGAATCAACTTTTAGAACTCTACAGCATTAAAAACTACCAAGCTTACAGAAACCCTCGAGTAAAACCTCTAACGCTACGGCTCTCCAGCCGACCAGCAGCATCGCATTGCTTTCACATCCATTAAATGGATCTGCCATGTGCATCACCTAGTGACTACACACTACGGTCTTTCCAGACCCCGACCTCTGCCAGAGCTAAACACGCATCGCGTCCCACAGACCACGACTACGTAATAACTACTGGTTCGGTCAAACACACTACTAAAAACCGAAAGGGTACTAAAACAGTGGTACTCAACGTATGCAACGCACACACTACGTATGTAACGCACACACTACGCAAGCTACGCATGGACTACGTATGCATCTCATACATTACGCATCCACTACGCACGCACTACTTATACACTACGTTCACACTACGTATGCACTACGTATGCACACCATTATAGCTCCCCGCCCTACAGGTGCCACACAGGCTTACAAGTGCCACATAGGTTCAGGTTGCCACACAGGCTGCTACCGCTTAAGCTTGCATCAAAGTAAGTAAGTTTACATCATCAAATCCTTCGTTCTCAACGTCGACTGGTACGTGACCCACTGGCATCTTTCTTAGCCTACCCTGTGCCCTGTAGGCACCCATATAATTCAAATCTTTCAGTTTATAACGATCATCGTTATCAAAATATGTGGAAGCACTACCCTCGGGTATCTTCTTCAACTGATCGTGAATTCGTGAGTTCGTGAGTTCGTGAGCATATTTATACTGGCAATTACAATTTAATGATAGCAAAGTTTATCTGACGTCCGAATAATAAACTCGTCGGAAAATTAGACTCTACACGTCACACTACGCGTCACACCACGCGTCACACCACGCGTCACACCACGCGTCACACCACGCGTCACACCACGCGTCACACCACGCGTCACACCACGCGTCACACTACATTGACTCTACATTGATTGACTCTACATTGACTCTACATTGACTCTACATTGACTCTACATTGACTCTACATTGACTCTACATTGACTCTACATTGACTCTACATTGACTCTACATTGACTCTACATTGACTCTACATTGACTCTACATTGACTCTACATTGACTCTACATTGACTCTACATTGACTCTACATTGACTCTACATTGACTCTACATTGACTCTACATTGACTCTACATTGACTCTACATTGACTCTACATTGACTCTACATTGACTCTACATTGACTCTACATTGACTCTACATTGACTCTACATTGACTCTACATTGACTCTACATTGACTCTACATTGACTCTACATTGACTCTACATTGACTCTACATTGACTCTACATTGACTCTACATTGACTCTACATTGACTCTACATTGACTCTACATTGACTCTACATTGACTCTACATTGACTCTACATTGACTCTACATTGACTCTACATTGACTCTACATTGACTCTACATTGACTCTACATTGACTCTACATTGACTCTACATTGACTCTACATTGACTCTACATTGACTCTACATTGACTCTACATTGACTCTACATTGACTCTACATTGACTCTACATTGACTCTACATTGACTCTACATTGACTCTACATTGACTCTACATTGACTCTACATTGACTCTACATTGACTCTACATTGACTCTACATTGACTCTACATTGACTCTACATTGACTCTACATTGACTCTACATTGACTCTACATTGACTCTACATTGACTCTACATTGACTCTACATTGACTCTACATTGACTCTTGCCAGTCCATCGGCAAGTCACAACGTAAAATGTGAACCCATCGTCAGAAGCTAACCATCTCAGCCGCGTAAGTGCTACTCCTCGCAAAGAGTATACTGCACATAAAAAGCAGTCAACGTGCACCTCTTACATGCTCCGGCGCTTCTGATGCGGCCACAACAATACCCAGTCCATCGGGTATGCTTTCAGTCCATCGAAAGCATTGTACTTGTAAACAGTGAATCCATTAAAAATCAAAACAATTAAAATCATCATAGTTAGTTTAGAAAATAAGATAAGAAAACTCTTACTATGCTGGGTACTCTAAATGTTAAGTTGACTATTTGATACTCAACTAGTCTCGTCAGCGTTATCATTTTCGTCATGGCTAGTCTCGTCATTGTCACCTACGTGCATGTCAACGTCAGTTACTTTTCGCAGTCTGTCATAATTGGAACTTTCAACTATATTCCGCGATGCCTGCTGTCTCATTGCAAAAGGTCCGATCAACATTGGAAAAGATCCGATCAACATTGGAAAAGATCCGATCAAAAAGTTACAACACAGTAATTCTCACAATTCTGTTACTTTTATCATAATTCTTAGGCAATGCAAACTCAACTCATAAAACTTTCATAAGCGCTCTGTGCACCAACACAGACACAAATCGCACCAACGATTCCCTACAGACCCATCGCCACATGTTACTCATGAGGTGCGGTCCAACAGACCCATCGCCACGTGTTACT
The DNA here is from genome assembly GCA_905147715.2 of Xestia xanthographa. Lineage (NCBI taxonomy): Eukaryota > Metazoa > Arthropoda > Insecta > Lepidoptera > Noctuidae > Xestia > Xestia xanthographa. Next base: position 20,508,791 of record LR990642.1, on the reverse strand, counting down.
CACGAGGTGCGGTCTAACTCATAACAGACCCATCGCCATCATGTTACTCATGAGGTGCGGTCTAACAGTTTCGAGTACGAATGTACAAGCCATTCTTAACCAGATTTGGTCTCACTACTACTGTCATCAACTATGACATCTAATACTCGAGGAACTTTGTGATCGGGGATCTTTCTCACACAGGCTAAAATCTTCGAATTACCATTCACTGAACTTTGAACTACACTGGTTATAGTAACGACAGGATAAATATGCTCACTCTTAGACAGACTAAACAGAATGAAAACGACTCACCAAAGTACTTTCATGTTCCGGCTCGATGATGCAAAGGTCGATTCACTTCTCGACCAGTACAGCAGCACTGGACCAGCGCTGGCCTGCTGCGCAGCGACTGATGATGTGGCCCGGCGTGCCACACTTGAAGCACATCAGTGAGCTGCTGCTGGCCTGCGGTCGCCGCCCAACGCCTGTAGCAGCCGGCACAGGCAACGGCTTCTTGACGGCGGTCGTCTTCGTCCGAAAATCCGCTTGTTTGTCCTTGTTTGCCGCATGCGCGACACTTGATTGGTAGTTACGATGAAAACTTCTAACGTATCTTGTAACCGGCGTCAGTGCGCATATTTTTCTTTTGTTTGTCACTACTCACGTAAATGACGTACAACGTACACGAATTTGGCACTGAACAATTCTTTACACTGGTTTCACGACATACCACAACACTATCTTGCTATTCACTGGTTAGGTTTTAAGAATTTGTAAACGATACAAAGTCTAAACGATACGAAGTCTTTGTTTTGCGTTTCAAAAAGTAACCGTCACTGATTGTCATTAACACTAAAAACCGGCATTGTGTATCCCGTTTTTCACATGGTAAATATCACTTGTTTACAGTCTGTTTTATTTCGGCGCTGTTGCAAGCACCATGATTACGGATAAACTAAAGTTATTGAGGGTGGGTGTTTATTAGCACACTAATCGGTCTACCTTCTTTCTTGTCCGTTTTTTTTCACGAACTTTTTCGGCACTTTCCGGTTTTTACACAGTTGACACTGATTGTTATCGACACTGTCCCCGCGACATGATTTCATTAGCACGATTTTATCCCAATTCTGATGTCGGAGTTTGTCAGGAAGTTATTTCGCTAAGTTCGAGCTTATGTGGGCAGAACACGGGTTTCGTGCTATGAAAACACATTGGATGCGAAACACTATTTTATTTCGCATTGCACGGTTCGGGTAGGTAGTTTCCATGGAGAAGAACCGGCAAGAAACTCCATGGTTACTCTTTTCAAACAGATACACTGAGTCTAACAAATAACTTGACATTACACTTTCACACATTAACACTAGGCACAATGAATCGTATACAGTTTCAAGACGTCTTAACTCCGCTGCGATCAGACCCAGACTGTCTGCCTCGCCGCGAGGTGTTAACATCAGGACTCTGTAAAAGCCGCCATGGTAGGGAGTAGGTCGCGTGATGTCACCACTGGCGCGCTTTCGATTCATTCGCCCGTCCGTACTCATGACCGGATGCGACATATATATATGTTATAGGCAATGTGTATAATCCGGCATTGTATAGAATGCCTAGGCTTTATATATATTGCCTAAAACGTTCTGGCAATGTATATAATACGATTCATTTCATACATTGCCTAGGTATTGTATAAAATGCCCAAAGCGCGTCAGGCAATGTGTATAATGAACGACCACGAGAAGGAGACACGTGTGTGCGTAAGTGTTTTATAGGATACTACTAGGACTTGGGGCACCCTGACGTTAGGTTAGTTAGGTTCCTTTAAACTCTGCAGACAGAAATAGGAGCCCCGCGTAGCGGGGCTCCGCGTAGCGGGGCTCCGTCTATTTCGCTTTTTAGGCGAATATAAAGTGTCCCCCGTCCCTCCTCCTGCCAAACAATACTAAAGCCAACCCAAATTTAGAAGGGACGGGGGACACTTTATATTCGCCTAAAACGCAAAATCGACGTCTGAATTCTGTCTGCAGGGTTTAAAGGAACCTAACTAACCTAACGTCGGGGTGCCCCAAGTCCTATAGTAGTATCCTATAAAACACTTACGCACACACGTGTCTCCTTCTCGTGGTCGTTCATTATACACATTGCCTGTGCTTCAACTGGCATTCTATACAATGCCTAGGTATTTTATACATTTCCTAGGTAAAGTGTAAAATAGTTTAAACATTGAACATCATTTCATACATTGCCTGAACGACCCCGGCATTCTATACATTTCCTAGGTATTGTATAGAATGCCTGCATTGTACACATTGCCTATAACATATATATTTTTAATTTTTATGTTTAGTTTTCAATTTAAATGTTCTTCAATTTTATTAATAATTTTTAATATAGTTAAATTATATGATCTAAAGTTCATTGAAATAAGTTAGGAAGTTCCTCTCTCAAGAGCCTTGACCACCGAGAGGTCGGACCCTGTTCCCAGCGCTGGTGAGCTACTATTTTTTATATTTTTAAATTGTTTTATATTGTAAATAAAATGTGTAAATAATGTGTATGTAAATTAATAAACGAATAATAATTCAATAGTTCTAATCATCTGCATGAAGGCAGCATTTTTAGGTTTTGTAGGTGACCAAATTGGCCCCAGCTTCAGCGGTAGGTACCTACAGTCACGACCTCACGAGCTCACTCGTCCGGGTGAATTCAACGGATAAATCATAAAAGTCGCGCGCAGGCCACCGGACGGAATTAGCTTTGTTAATTCTAATTTGTTTTGTTACCTCGCCTGTTTGAATTATGACCGTTTATTGTTTCATGTGTATGTACATAATAAATGTGTAATGTACAGCCCAAAAACTGTGTTTTGTTTTTGTTATTACGTTTGTACTATTCCATTGTTTGTCTAGTTCGTACAGTGTTTTTGTTGAATTTCGTGGGCAGTAAAAAAGGGGTGATATCACGTTGTGTTAAACCTACAAAGGTTGGACGAAAATTAATAATACTAACATTTTAATTAATTAAACCACAACAAGGCTTGAATCTAATATCTCAGGCACGTAAATGAGAGGTCCGGACCGTATGAGGTCGGATCATTCGATCAGTGAGGTTAAGCCACCGTAGATCCGGGTGCCAGTTGGATTACCGCGCGGATGTGACGTCGGCCACCGGTTATCATAACCCGGTCAGGTCTAAATCCCTTATACAGAAAGTTACCTTTGGCATTTACGAGATGAAGTTGATGAAGAACTCGCTCGTCATACACAAACAAGGGTTGAAGTTTGTACGTGTATCGGTTTTTAATCAACTGCTGCGATGGGATTGAGGAATAATACGATTTTGTGATTTTTTGGACGCATTACCGGTGACTACCTAGCTTACAAGTCCTAATTGTTTCTCGTGTAACTTATAGTAATGCCCTACTATTGCTTTTGTCTCAAAAGTAAAAAAACAACAAAAATCTTGCGCTGAATCCAGAATGATAAAAGTAACCTAACTTATTTTCCAAAAGATTTATAAAAAATATTTGTAATTAAAAAAATAATGAAGAAAAAAAAGTAATTATTTATCTCGCACAGAATAAGACAAAATTATTAAATTGACAATAAAACAAAACTATGTTAAAAAAAAAGAAAAATAAGACATACGAGTACATTAGACTAAATTGGTCCTAAACGACGTCAAAAGGATCTCAGCATGGTGCTGTAGGTAACATTTAAAATCTATAGCTCTAGCTGCGCTTGCGACCATAGACGATAAATCAAATAACATAGAGGCATGCCCTTTACATTATTTAAGTCATCGTCTTCAAAATCAATTACAGTCATGATGTAAACAATCGAGTTGTTCAATTAATTTCTAAATGAAGCTGTAAACTTTTCCGCCGTGCGTGTGACAGGGGATAGACCGTAGTCAGGTAAAAGGTTTAAGTAATGTCAAGTACTTCAGGTTGTTGTTCATCAAGAGTGATACGGGGCTCTCTTATGTTAATCTAGGTTAAAATGTTATTTGCTTATGTGCAGTGTTCAAAGAAAACCTTCAGGAATAGATTGACTACAGTCCACAGTAAGGACAATTTTTTTTAGGCCCACTTGGATGTTGCATTTATTATTCATAATAGGTACACCAAAAAAAGTAACCATTTTATTATAGTAATAAACGAAAGATTACATAGAAACGAAACCGGAATCTTAAAATCATAATGAATAAGTTATATTATGATTTTTTTTTTGCGAGTCAAATCAGTTCTGTCAATGTCATGTGACAGATCCATTTCCATTTACAAAAAAGAGTACGGTACCCAGTGGTAATCATAATTATCTGCTTTAATTAAAATAGAATAGAATATAAAAATAAATATTATTAAACTGTGAGCATTTTTAATGCTATTTTTAAAGGTTTACGCTAAAATCGCGTAAATGGTTTAAACAATCAACGTGGCACGGAGCGTTGTAAATCCACCTTTTTAGTGGTTGACAGTCAACTTCATTATTTTGACATTTACTCTTTCTGTTTATTTAGATTTTCGTAAAAGTGTTTTTGCAGAGTTAGAGCGGTAGTGAGGCTGCCTTGCGTTCTCAGGGTCCCGGGTTTGAATCCCGGTAGGAGCAAACGTTTTTGTGATGAGCATGGATATTTGTTTCCGAGTTATGGATGTTTAAATGTATAATAAGTATGTATTAACAAAAAAAAAAGTCTATGTAGTATAATTCAACTATCTGGTGTCCACGACACAAGCCTTGTTGCTTAGTGTGGCACTAGATGGCGCTGTGTGTGTGGCCCAGTGATATTTATATGTACGAATCAAATTTTGTTCAACATACAGCCTGACACAGACCTGCAAAATGAAAAAAAACGTAAGAAAATTTAAATTTCGCTTGCAGTGTAGGTGTAGGTTACACTGCCTACTAAATGTAACCATATCTATTTATTTTCGTAGATGTAAATAACCCTCGTTGACACCTCGTCAAAGGCCCTTCGCACACGGCGTCGTAGCGTAAGCGTATCGTAATCCGCGCGTATGACGAGAGCAATACGAGCATGAACATGTTCAAAGAAGCGCATACGAAGCGGTGTTGCAGCGAATCGTAGGTGTTTATTATCATTACGATGGTCGTAGCGTACTGGCGTAAAAACACAAGCATATAGAGTTCAATTTTCATTATTTTCTTTAAAAAACACCTGAGTTTAACTGAATTTCAATTTCTCATAACTTTCAATATGACTGAAAGAAATAATTGAATACGTCAACTGGTTGAAGACTACCCTTGTCTAAATAATCATTCATTATGCGAATATTCGAGAAAAGATGTTACAGACAAAGCTTAGGCAGCTTGGGCAGCTTGCAGCAGCAAACAATCTCTTCCTGTAATTATTTCTAATATATGGATGGATCCAATAAGCACGTCGTTTTCAACTTCTAACAAAATTAAACAACAAAAAATCCTCTGTGTCTGAAGATAAAGTAAGATCCTCAACATCCATTTCGTCTGGTGATTTTAACTGATATCCAAAACGACGCGACGATTCGTTTGTGCAACACTGCAGGTCTCGTACGTGTAGCATCGTAACGATACGCTTACGATACGACTACGCTTACGACCCGTGTGCGAAGGGCGTTAATGTGTCTACAAAAATACATCCCCTTAAAGTATAGAATTTCTGCCGAACTCAAAGGCCTTTTCCTACAAAATCCGTAAAAATTCGCAGCATCACCGCCTATTATCCGAACCGTTTACATCAGCTTCTTGAGCGATACACCTGAACATTCGGTACATTTGTATTCCATCAATTTGCGCATCTCGTATGCGCTGGAGCGGGCCTGATCGTTTGCGTTATATGTGCTTCGCATAACTCATTGGACGAATAGCTGGGAATGGACGGCTCGGCCCAAATGTTACCTTATCCTTGCTTCGTGAGACGCGGAATGTCTGTAATCTGATTGTGATGGTCTAGGGTTTTATTTTACGTTATTTTAACTTGGTTTAGACGAAACATTGTTCAAATAAACTGTTAAAGGCAGTTTTGTTTGTTTTTCCTCTATTTCCAGTGTTCTTTATATACTGGTTTCTGTGTTTCCAAACATAATGTAGTGTACATAAATTGAATAATTTTTAAAAGATTTATCACTGATTCCTTTGATGAATTTTAAGAATTGGCGTGAGTTAAATACAGCATCTGTTTTCTTTCCTCGTAGAATTAAGCACATTTTATAAAATAAATTTAATAGTGAAGTGTACTGAAAAATAACTTTATAAAATGTTTCTGCGTTATTCTTTATATTCCTTGGAATTTAAGAAACGAAGTGCCGGGAAAGTACTCTGTTAAGTAGCTTTAAAGCCCCTTTGTTAGCTTTCTGTTATCAAAGTATTGCCTATTTAGTTTTTATAAGCAGATTTTAATATCAAAGTCCTTTTCTCCTTCAGTTACCTAATTTCGTGAACGTTTTTGACTGAAATCCTACGTATTTAGGGTCAGTTGCCGAATAAAATAGTCCATTCAAGAAAATATACAAATTGAACTTCATTACGGTGTAACACTTAATACCCCGGTCCTTGTGAAAGCAGACGACTTGAAAAAGGCAAGTAAATATATTTTTCTTCTCAATTGCACTCTGAAATCCTATTTGCTTATCTCGCTTCATTTTATTTCCCAATAGTGATTGCAGGCACCTGGATTCCACCATTACTCTTTTAAAATTGCAAACTTTATAGCGTCAATATTTCAGTGAAATTGCAGAGCTGTTCACAGAAATCATTTATTTCAGGAAGTACAACGTTGCTTTTTCTTTGATTTCAAACTAAGATGTCTGTTGGTATTTAAAACTGTTCTTTGTCAGTAATTATTCCTTGGAATCGAAGTGCATTTTATTGTTTGCTGTAAAAGTAAATAGAATTTCCTAAGTGTGCGCCGAAAAACACAAAATGTTAAATACTTTTCAGTGCAAAGCGGTTAGTATTGGAAACGATCTTTAAACTAAGTAATATTCGGTCGGCAACAGTCCCAACGAAGTCACCAAATGTACGAACTAATTTCGGCCGTTGAAATGCTAGTAGCACTTTTTGGGAACGGTAAATTAGATCGGCATCGCACGTGACCCGCTTTATAATACTCTACGTTCTACAAGCGTAGGTATTAGACACAGTATTTACTTTTCAATAGTGCGTCTCCCTCACACCTTAGGCGGTAGTAAAGGATGGGATAAACCCGGGTACTATTAGTGGGTAATACGGCGTAGAAAATTCACTGACGCAGCAACCTTCATTACGGGCCCTCGTGGAGGAAACAAGCCTGCCATGGCCGAACATTATTACCGAATAATCCACGATCACACTGAAAGACGTTACAAATTTTGTAAAGGTGAAAAAGTGCTCAATTTACTCGGATGGCCGAGGTTTTATCTACCTTTTCCCGTTTATCAATGCCGCAGCCGATGCCTACAGACATAAATAAGGAGGAAACACACCTGTTTGTTTATGTTTTAAACAGATTCATGTAGGAAAAGTATATAATGTAAGAATTTTTTAACCAAATAAGAGAGAAAATGCGTATCGTTGTTTTAAATGTGAATTATTACACACGAAATAAACGTATTATTCGGTGTGATACCAGTGATTAAAATTGGTAGATTTTTTTACCTACACTTCAAGGAAGTTGGTAACTAATGGATAATAGCTCCGTAAAAAATCCCGGAATGATGAAGCTGTTGAATTAGAGAGAGTATTATCATATTCCAATCTCTGCTTCATTAACTATAATCTATATTTTCCATTCTGTAGCAAAACGCGTGCCAAATAAATTCATATTTCTACAAATTGAGAATCATATAAAAAGCTTCTCAATTTGCACGAAAACCTGCAGCTACTATTTTCATCGCAATAATTCTTGGATACAAATAAAAAGTAGACATTTTAAAGAAGACTCTAAATTAGATCCACGCAGCACGCCACCCGTATCGATGAAAAGGTTGAGCTTAGCTTTTTCTGATTGCAAAAAGAGACCGTTTCTTTCAATACTGCAATATAAAGAATATATAAAGTGCTAATACACTGCAGTTGGTTTGAGACTCTTTTGAAATTTCTTTGATATAAAACTCTACAGGGGAAAATACTTAAAAGCCCAGATAGGAATTAAAAGACGCTGCTCATTTACGAACTCCTAAGAGGGAGGGTCTTTTACTCTTTTAAGTCTGTTTACGAAAAAAAAAAAAGAAACAAAAACAAATTAACAGAACTCAATAAACTGTGATATAAAAATATCTACACGTCCATATCAACCAGTTACGATTTTTTTTTTATCTTTTCATCCCATGCTGCATAGATCCACAAAGATCACTTTTTTTGTACGTATAATATATTGTATTTTTTAAATGTATGCCGTGGAAAATATTGTTGGTTACATTTACTCATACTTATTTTTACCGTGTCACTATTTGTTTTCCCCGATAATTCATCATGATCATCAGCCTATTAATGTTCCCACTTGTGGGGCTCAGGCCTCCTCTCTATAAGAGGGAGTGGGCTGTAATCCACCACGAGGGCCCAGTGCGGGTTGGCCCCAATAAATAAAAATAAATAAATAATAATTGTAACAATCTTGAAACAAGAGCCCCAAAAGATTCAACAAACAATAAGCTTAACAATTAAGGACAAGACAGAAACTACTTCATAACTCGTTACAGAAATTTTATGATACATTTTTCATAACAAGCAATACCGCTGTGTAACGCGAGGAGACAGAGACCCGGCTAGTTGGGCGATTAATTAACATCACTGCCCTCTAGGGGGCGCTGCTCTCGGAATTATTCACTATCCCGTTCTTACCCTTCTGCGAAATAATTATTAACAGTAAACCTAATTAATTTCCCTTCTTGAACTCCCCACATTATCCAAACTGAATTTCAACTTTTTTGTTTCGTAAAGTTTTTTTTTCGGGTGGCTTCTGTTGCTAATTACTCAAAGATTGTGAAGATTTTTACTTAAACAGATTTTTTTTTTTATTATTTTATACTGTCCCCTGTGCACTGTGCTGGTCAAAGGCTTACTCCAATACCTACCTTCCATGTGCTCTTTTCCCGTGCTTCCTCGGACCAGCTTTCGCGGTACGCGTCCAGGTCACCTCTTTAAGAGCCGACCTCGGTGGCGCCCTCCAACATAAAATTGCGACAATTTTCATAAAACCTTATTTTCTTAGGAAACCCCAGAAGATAGACCTTTCAATCTGTTGTTCAGACCTTTGTGTAAATCAACAAATCTAACTGTATTAAAACGAAAGGAAAATCCCAACCAAGTAAAGCTTAAGATTCCGTAGCAGTCCAAAAATCCCAACAATTCGTTAGTTAACTAAGTCCATTAGTAAATGGTACCGGTCCATTTCTATCTGATTAAAGGCTGTCACAATCACTCGAGTACCGTTTCAAAGGGATTCCTAAAAATAAAGTTGTATAGGCAGGCTTTGCGTATTGTGTGCGTCTCGATCATTTAAGACCAGCACGAGTACATCAGGCTATAATGTTCCCACTGCTGGGACACACGCACTCCTCTATATGAGAGGGAATGGGCTGTAATCCACCACGGGGGGTTGTAGACGTCACATGTCTTCGAATTTTCGCTTCTAGGACATGCCGGTTGAGAGCAGTGGTGATGAAATAAATTACACAAAGTCATGCGCCTACCTGGGTTTGAACACACGACTTACTGTTCGTAAGGTCGGGGCCGCCAACACTGGGCCACCGCTGCTCTCAGTGTGCAACAAGGACTGATCAAATCTCCCATGGTTTTCTTTTCGTTCACACTCCACGTATTTGCAAATGAGCGATAGAGGAAAAAGGCGTGAGGGAAATTACGGCGCATTCCAATGTTACGGGGACCGAGGAATCTTTACAAAGCAGATAAATACCGCAGATACGCTCTCTTTGTCACGAGAAATCCCACAGATTTCTTTGTACATTACGTACAGATGAACGTGGGACATCTTACCTTGTGTTGGATTAGTTGATGGCATTGGATACTACTTTATTTTAAACGCATTTGAAATATTTTATAAAGTAGTATGTGTAATTATTCAAGTAGGAACTGGATATACATTGGCCTGCAAACATAAGTATCACACTTTTAAAATTGCAATAACTTTTTAAGTGCACAATATATACTTTCGAAACAAAAAGGACTCGTAAAAGAGTTTAATTTTGTACATAAAAACTAATAAAGCTGATAAAAAATGCTATAAAACGTTTTTTTTTTATTTTAAATCTCTAACTTCTATATATTAGAAAAAAATGAAATTTTAAAAGTGTAGTACTTATTTTTGCAGGCCAGTGTAGTAGGAACTCCCTTATTCCATCAAAGTATTTGAAACGAGACGTGCAGATAATGCGTGAAACTTTGTTATTACAGGTCTAAGAGAAGAATATTTAAAACCCCCTACACACATATATAATTATTATCTACACCCATGCTATAAATCCTCTATAAAGGTATCTGAAACAGTTAGCTTATGGCCAACATTAAAACAGCCAGTGTCATGATAACCATTATAACACCCAAACGGGTGTTATAATGTTGTACTGAATTTCATTATGCAACTCGTTTTAAAAAAAGAACATCGAATGTGGTAGTGAATCGAACGTCTAGCACGTGCGATTCACTACCACAGCGCCGTAATTAAAAAAAAAACTTATAGGTTAATTCGAATTCACGTCGTATCCCGCCATTTTTGTTCGACATTTGGATATTAGTATTGTATTACGTACTTTGTTGTTTACAAAAATGAGTGACACAAGCTTTGTGAATTTTGATAATTGAACAATTTAAAATGTAAATAATTATATTACTACCTATACACGGTTTGTTTGTATTAAATACAGGCAATTAAACTTTCCATGAATTTACATAGACTTCTTAGAACACTGCAACACCCTATGGTTTCAGAACCTTTTATGGAGGATTCATATCATGGATGTAGATAAAGTCTTGTATGCAACTGTACATAATTAGGTATTAAAACACTCATGTGATACTATTATCACACTCGGCTTCGCCTCGTGTGATAAACCCACATTCGTGTTTTAATACCCCTCATTATACAACAGTTGCATAAATAACTATTAACTACACTTTCTACATCGGACCTGATAATAATACGAGTATACACTGTGTTCCGAACGATATACATAAACTTCAACCAGATGTTCAGACCAAGGAAATTTTAATTTTTCATTAAGGACACATTAATGAATTCTTATTTTTTGTTAATTGTCATACAAACTAATTGATACCTTGTCGTTTAAAGTAGTGTAAGTGTATCGTTTTCCTCACAAAACATACCCCGAGACCTGTCTGTGAAAGTTGCGCGTCGTTGCCCAGTGAAGCAGAAAATGACGTAAGTGGCTATCTTGAAATTTAATTATAAAGAACTCCGTATCATATGTTAAAGTTACGTACGCTTATGTCGTTCAAGCTTATATTTACCTGGTAAGTGTGCGCTACTTTAGTACTAAGGCTGCATTTTTACTAGAGATACGCAGCGAGGGATGTAAGTGACACTAACCAATAATTTCGCTTCTTTTTCAGAGCTTAAGCTATGCTAGCTATGTGATTGGTTAGTTTTACGCACATTACTCGTAAAAAATTTCTCGTAATTGGACAGATATCTAAATCTTTATTTACAGAATCCTGTAAAAAAATTCAGGGATAAAGTGTTCATCATCATCATCATCTGACTAGCCTTTTCCCAACTATGTTGGGTCAGCTTCCAGTCTAACCGAATGCAGCTGAATACCAGTATTTTACATGAAGCGACTGCCTATCTGACCTCCACAACCCAGTTAGTGCTGGGGAATACGATACCTCATGGTAAGACTGGTTGTTAGACTTTTTGGGCCCCTGACTACCTGCAACGACTGTCAAAGATTTACAAATGACAGCCGGGACCAACGGCTTAACGTGGGATAAAGTGTTAAAGATATAAAATATAATATCAATAAAATTCGTTCATATCTCTTTTTACTACTCTTCGAAACTGAATTTAGGAGAAGTTTGCTACAGACAGACATTATGACATTAATACACATAGCTTAGCCAATTTCCCTACCCATTATTGTAAACCCATAACCACAACTTACAGCGGCATGTGAGTGAATCTATTGCTAGTGGCATAATACAGAGAACACCAAAGGATCTAATCACCATACATTGCCGGTTTCCTATTAGCAATATCAAAGGAAATACTAGTGTAATATATTTTGTAGAAGGTCTGTATTGTGCTCATCGTCGTGGCATACAATCTGATTTTAGAGTCCATTGTGTCGAACAATTTGATATTATTATGTATACAAGGTGTAAACAGACTCTTCACGAAGCCGTTAACCAAGCATTACATCAAACCAAGTAACCCTACGCAAAAATTATTGCTGGGAAATTACTTTTTTTTTTGGAGTGTAAAATCACGTTTTACGGTAAAACTCAATGTAACGCACTCAAAACATTGTGCTGGTGGATGGATTGAAAGTGGAGGTATTAAAAGTAAAGTACTTACAATAAAAACAGGTATTTCAAAAAAACCTGGAATTTTGGCCCTCAATATCTGATCTCCGGAACTAGAAGGTTCCCAGGTATGGTTTAGAACAAAAAAATGATCGCAGTTACGACAATTATCTATTCTGTGGTTACGAGGAGAACAAGTGCCTTTCGGCTTCGTTAAGTGTCTTTCGTTAAGAGCAAATGGAAGGAATTTGGAGAGGCCTTTGCCCAGCAGTGGGACAGTACAGGCTAACAAAAAAAAGAGACTTTTTACACCCTATATAAACGTATTTCGATCAGGTATATACAAAAAGTATAGGCGTTGGTAGGGTATTTTTTACCGCGTAGATATTATGAAAATCGAATTGGATTATCTAAAAAAAAAAAAATTGAAAAAATTATTTATATTGTATGAAGTTTAATAAAAATGTTCTCAACCTTCTTTAAAATTTACTTGCCATTTTCAGGCGGGTCCGGCTTTCGGGACCAGGACCACGGTCCCGGATTCCCCCTAAATATTTTTTAGTGGTATTTTGGGACCACAAGAAAACAAAACAAATTTATGTCTTGGGAAAGTAAGGTCAACCAAACATATTTCGTATTGAGTCGTTCATCAACTGGTCCCACATGCCTACGGCCCATTTGGGACGAGTTAATGAAAATCAAAATAAGTAATTTTTCGTTCTGCAACTCGTCCCACGTATGAAAAAAGTATAATCAGTAGTAAAAGCGTTAGTGTGGAAAAAATATTGCCTATAAAATATTTAATCATCACAATATTGTCTAGATGCTAGTTATGGGCCTAGTTAGTAACCTGACGAAAAGTACTAGGCGGACATGAATTTATTCAAGAAAGTAATATTTTATTGCATTCCACCTTGAGCTCTGTATCAGGACACTTGTTCAAAAGACATTTGAGCTCAGGACACTTGCGCGAACGCACTTGCGCTAAAAGACATAATAATATGCGCGAATGGACACTTGCGCGACTGGACTTTTGATGGCCACTGGGGTTTACTCTTTATAGAAACATAACATCACGCTTGTTATTACTTGAAGGTGATTTTTTTTGGTTTTTCCGTCATGGGTGTCGTTTTCCATGGGCTTTTGGGTCGCTGATAATGAAAATGAAGGCAAAATGAAAATCCAAGATGACTTCGACAAAAAATTTCGGTTTTTGCATCATGGGTGTCGTTTCCATGGGTTTTTGGGTCGCTGATAATGAAAATGAAGGCAAAATGAAAAGGGGTGCGATGTCAGAAGTCCTCCACGTGTGTCTGGCGGCTGCTGGTCCCTCTCGATACGTCTGGAGGGAAGAGCAGCTGCTGGGCCGGTGCACCCTGGACGTGGCGGTATCCTTCTCCGGGGAATGAGAGGAAATGAGAGTTTCCTTTTATCTCCCGGGGAATGTGACCGCCGCGACTAATGATTCTGACAAGGGTAGGGTCCTTTCAGGACCAACGGTGCGTTCCTCTGCGTGACCCTCTGTAAGGCAGAGGGCACAGCTGAGGAATGAGGGCGCGCTCTGTCGCCGCGTGTCGTTGACTGGCGTGTCATGGAGGGGGTGGAGACCTACTCCGACCACCGGTACATCCGGTTCGACGTCTCCACCCAGACCTCAAGCGCGCCGGTCCAACAGGCCCCGAGTGGTCCGCGTTGGGCGCTGAAGCAGCTGGACCGGGAGCTCCTCCTGGAAGCCTCGATCGTGCAGGCCTGGGTGACATCACCGGACAGGCCTGCCGACATAAACAATGAGGCAGGGTGGTTCCAGGAGGCCATGTCCGACATCTGCGACGTGACAATGCCTCGCGTTCGGCCAAGAAGCGCCCGGCGTCAGGTGTACTGGTGGTCGCGAGAGCTAACGTCTCTGCGCAAAGCGTGCGTCACTGCACGGCACCTGTACGCCAGGCATCGCAGGCTCCGCATCCGCCCACCGGATGCGGCAGCCATTGAGGCAGAGCTATATGAGGGGTACAGAGCGGCGAAGACCGCTCTCCGCGAGGCTGTCCTGCGGGCCAGGGATCTGGCTCGCGAGGAGATGCTGGGGACTCTCGACAGAGATCCGTGGGGGCGCCCTTACAAGTTGGTGCGGGACAAACTCCGCCCCTGGGCCCCCCCACTGACGCAGAGTCTCCGGCCTGAGCTCGTGGAGGACGTGGTGAGCACTCTGTTCCCTTCGCGAGGGGAACATCCACCCCCGCCTATAGCTCCGCCGCCTGCGGTGCTGGAAGCGGATCATCAGGACGACGACGATGACACTCCGGAGGTGACTGGGGTAGACCTGAGAGTGGTGGTACGCAGGCTCAGTGCCAAAAATACCGCCCCGGGACCCGATGGCTTGCCTGGCAAAGCCTGGGTCCTGGCCTCGGAGGCTCTCAGGCCCCGACTGGAGGGGCTCCTAAGCGCATGCTTGGAGAGAGGCCAGTTCCCGCTTCGTTGGAAGACGGGGAAGCTGGTCCTCATCCGGAAGCCGGGGCGCCCTGCGGACTCTCCGTCCGCATACCGGCCCGTGGTGCTGCTCGACGAGGTGGGCAAGCTCTTTGAAAGAGTCATTGCAAACCGCCTCGCCGAGCACCTTGCGGGGACTGGGCTGGACCTTGCGGAACACTAGTTTGGTTTCCGCAAGGGGCGCTCTACGGTGGACGCCATCATGCGCGTGAGAGCCCTCACGACGGGGGATGCGGTGTCCAGGGGTGGGGTTGTTTTGGCGGTGTCTCTCGACATCGCCAACGCCTTCAACTCCATGCCCTGGAGCTGCATTAGGGAGGCACTCCGGTATCACCGGGTGCCGACCTACCTCCGTCGAGTAGTCGGGGACTATCTGACGGACAGAGCCGTCATCTACCCCGGTCGCAGCGGAGAATGGAACCGGCGATGTCGTGCGGTGTTCCGCAGGGATCGGTCCTAGGGCCGCCCTTGTGGAACATCGGTTACGACTGGGTGCTGCGCGCCGACCTCCCTAGTGGTGTCAGCGTAGTTTGCTACGCTGACGACACGCTGGTGCTGGCCCAGGGGAGGTCGCACGAGGCGGCGGCCGAAGCGATGACACGCGGGGTTGTGACAGTCGTTGAGAGGATCCGGCAACTGCGTCTCGAGGTGGCATTGCACAAGTCTGAGGCCATGTGCTTTCATGGGCCTCGGAATGCGCCACCTCCAGGATCCTTACTCACGGTAGGAGGGGTATCCATCGGTGTCGAGTTGACTTTGAAGTACCTAGGACTCGTCCACGACAGCCGGTGGAACTTCGTGGAGCACTTCTGACGTTTGGCCCCCAAACTGGAACGGACTGGGGCTGCCTTCAGGCGGCTCCTGCCCAACCTGGGGGGGCCGAACGCCTCCTACCGGAGGCTCTACGTGGGAGTCGTGCGGTCCATGGCCCTTTACGGGGCCCCGGTGTGGGCGCGTTCTTTGAGGTGGCGTGCCGCCACTACTACCTGAACGCGCCCCAAAAGGTGGTAGCCGTAAGGCTGGCCCGGAGTGTTCGGGAGGTTCCTGCACCGAATCGGGCGGGAGGAAACGCCCGGGTGCTTCCATTGTGAGGATCGACCGGAGGACACGGTGGAACACACGGTGGAGGTGTGCCCCGCGTGGGCGGAGCACCGCCGTGTCCTCGAAGCGGCGATCGGCGGCGGCGACCTCTCGCGTCCGGCCCTGGTGCAAGCCATGGTCCGGAGCGAGACGGAATGGGACGCCGTCACCTCCTTCTGCGAAGCAGTAATGCTAGAGAAGGAGGTGGCGGAACGTGAGAGGGAGAGAACCTCTCAACGTCCCGGCCGCCGCGGGAGACGCCCCGGGCGTCGGGGGCCACCACCACGTGGCCCCCGGCCACCGTAGGCGCGGGCCTGTGGACGGTGAGCTATGGGCTAGCTCGCCGTCCGTCCGTCTCATGACGACAGGCCGTGTCGACGGCGCGTTCGTGTTCCACGCGCGCCTCAAAGAGAGTCAGCAAAAAGGAAGGGGTCCGTAAGGACCGATGCCTGCCGGGGTTGCGGGACTATTCGAAAGAGATACCGTGGCCCCGGAACACAAAGGGCGATGAAGGAACATGGATGGGTTTTAGTCAGTAAAAGTCTGACACTCCCTCCTGCTCCGCCCAGAGCGGGAGGGGTTATTTGATGATTTCCCATCCGAAAAAAAAAAAAAAAAGGCAAAATGAAAATCCAAGATGTCACTGACAAAATTTTTTAGTTTTTCCATCATGGGTGTCATTTGCATGGTTTTTTGGGTCGCTGATAACTAAAATGAGGTCAAAATGAAAATCTAAGATGGCGCCGACGAAAATTTTCGGTTTTTTCATCATGGGTGTCGTTTCCATGGTTCTTTGGGTCGCTGATAACGAAAATGAGGTCAAAATGAAAATCCAAGATGGCATCGACGAAAATGTTCGGTTTTTTCATCATGGATGTCGTTTCTATGGTTCTTTGGGTCGCTGATAACGAAAATGAGGTCAAAATGAAAATCCAAGATGGCGACGACGAAAGTTTTTGGTTTTTTTTAAACTTTCACGATCAAAACTCATTATAATACACATGTAAACAGGTATTTTCGCGAATTTTTACCTTTAATATTAGCCCGACGTTTCGACCGGATTGCACCAGCCGTGGTCGCGGGAAGACCACGCGGGTGGTGGCTGGTGCAAACCGGTCGAAACGTCGGGCTAATATTAAAGGTAAAAATTCGCGAAAATACCCGTTTACATGTGTATTATAATGAGTTTTTGGTTTTTCCATCATGGGAAAGTATAAGTATCGCTATAGTTTTGACCAGTCAAAAGTAGTTATAATTATCTTAACCGCTATAGTTTTCGATGACCATCTATGGAAGCTCTCTTTAGGCGGTTGGATCAAGGGCTAAATTCAAAAAACGGTACTCCTGAATGTTCGTGGCGTAAACATAAATAAAATTATCTGTGAAACTTTGTATCACTTTATTTCATAATATGATCAAAAATCAATAATTATTATTTTACTGGTCTCCGTTGTTCGACCATTTTTTATACCCTTACTAGACAAGTACGAAACAATAGAATAAAACGCCTTATTGCCAGTATAAAAAAAATAAAACATTTCAATGTAGCCAGAATAAATAAAACCTATGTTCTGATACGAACATACTGGGGGCGCCTCTGGCCTTCTACAGAACAGTGGAACCCAAAAAATTAAATTATTATAAACTTAATTACTAATTAACTATTATCCTAATCCATAGGAAAAGGACATACCTTCATTACACTAGTTCGGATGACAGATCCCCTTGCTGTCTTAACCTCTAAAGCACGAACACATCCATCTTTACCAGGCATTACATTTAAAATTCTTCCTACCGGCCAGTCAAGGGGTTTTATGTTATCATATTTTAAAATTACCATATCACCCGGTTTAAAGTTTGGTTGGATAGTTTTCCATTTTGGTCTATTTTGTAAAAGCACCAAATAATATTTATGCCATTTTTTCCAAAATAATTGTTGCATTTGTTCACACTGTTTCCAAAATGATAATCTTCCAACATTCTCATTAGTTAGATTTAATTCAGGATAAGAAGACAATGGTGATCCTGTTAAAAAATGTCCAGGTGTCAAATAAGACATATCATCTGGGTCTCTAGATAGAGGCGTTAACGGCCGCGAGTTAAGAATGCCTTCAATCTGCACAATAACAGTATACAATTCCTCATAGGTTAACACTGTATTGCCTATTACGCGTTTCATATGATACTTAACACTTTTAATACCCGCTTCCCACAAACCACCGAACACAGGGGAGTAACCTGGTATGAAATGTAAGGATATTCTCTCCGTATTGCAAAAATCTATTACAGTGTCTTGGTGACTTGTGGAAGCTTGCAAATCATATAATTCTCTTAAGGGCAGGTAGTCCCAATTTTCCCAATTTTACATAACTTTGATTCAATAGTAAACAAAGAAATAGTGATTTTTTAAAGCCAAAAAAAATAGATATTATAGTTGACTATATTTACTAAGATAATTTGTGGTTCAAAACATGATATCAAAAACTTCACTCGATGAAAAAAAAATCCGAACAGGAGCCTAATTCGAATATTTTTTCATGTTTTTCTTATTTTACTTGGAGAATATGAAAGTTTTACTTCCAAAAAAAATATCTAAGCAAAGTTAATAACATATAGAACAATTATTTGTGGTTAAATTTTTCAAAACAATTTAATCCTTTTAATAATAAATTATTATATAAGAAAACGGCTTGCGCACGTGGATTCAGTCGCCCGCCAGGCCTTGACGAGGTAGGACCTATGTCCCTTTTGCTGGCGCACGGCTGTCCCGTCGATTTATCGAACGATTTATTTAAAGAACGTAGTGTAATTCTAACAGTACAGTCTTTTTTAACCGACTTAAAAAAAGGAGGAGGTTTCACGATTTGACCGTAGGATAACTTCGTCGTTTATGAACCGATTTAGATGATTCTTTTTTTGTTAGAAAGAAGATATTCCAAGAGTATTACCATGACCATGAAACTGGGATCTGATGATGGCATCTCAGAGAAATCGAGGGGAACCTTTGAACATCGTAGTGCGACTAGTGCGTTTGTTTTTTTGTTCATTGAGTATTTTAGAGCACTACTATTTAAAGAAAGTCTGGACTCGATCTGATGATGGAACCCGAAGACAGTCGAGGGCACTCCTCAACGATTCACAATAATTACCTGGTGTTTGGGCTTGATTAATTTGTATTGATGAGAACTTTACACCTAAATGGGTTGTGGTCATCTTTAGGGGTCTGATGATAAAGACGAAGGACAGTCAAAGGAACTCCTCAACGTTTTACAGTAGCTACCTTGTGTTTGGATTTAATTCATTTCTATTGATGAGAACTTTGCACCCATATGGGTTGTAAGTGCCATTGGTCTGATGATGGAGACCATAGACAGTCGAGGGAATTCCTCAACGAACGAGTTTACAATCTCACGAGATAGATTATAATCTAACGGTATTTACAATTTTACGGTGACACATACAACAAATAAAGCATGTGTCTCTTCGTGAGATAAAAACAATGTAAGAAACCTAGTCAAATTGTTCGCGACAAGTGTCTAAAACAATGTTTTTATATAGTCTATAGAAAGAACGTTCGAGAACGTACGCTATTGCCGTGTTTGTGATTCTTTGTCGAGTACTTTCTGTTATTATTAGTTTTAAAAGTAAGTAGGTACAAATACCCTCTAGAATAGTCTCATCACAGGTGCGCGTACGCAAACTACTTATAAAAAACATCGAGAAATGTTAATTTAATTTCGACCGTACGCCGAGAGCGTAAAGTACCTACTTCCTTCTTCCGTTCGAGTTATTTATTATCCTTTTGCTTATACTTTCCTTTGTATTTTTTTTGTTAATGTTTTTTGTTCATGCTTTTTGTATGAATTAAAAGATGGTCTAGCGAACAAATACTACACACCGCTAGAGGATTCGCGAATAGTTTTTGTGTGTCTGCTAATAGTATGAAAGCACAGCGCAGGCACCGCATAGTAAGTTTTGTTTTCGACATTGGAACAGTCAGTTTTGTTTACGATATTCAAGCAGTCAGTTTCGTTTCGATATCCGAATAGTTAACAGTTCTTTCCAATTATAGTTTCAGCTCAGTTTTTCCAGTATTGTCTGCTTGTAGTGTCTTACCATAGTCAAATAGTGTTTTATTTCTTCTCCATCTACAATAATAGTGCAGTATTTTCCAAACCCACCTCTCCGTTCCACGAAGCTAACGTTTACACCCGGAACTTTCGGTACAGGGCGGTTAGTGGCTCAGATTTGGTTCCGTTATAGTTTTTGAATTTCCAAACACGAGTCCACCCGTCTGGTACACAAATAATTGAATAAATTACGACTTGCAGCAATTTGCATTTACAATATCTATTCAAATTAATTTATTACATTTAAATGTTAGGTTTTCGCAATTACTACCTATTATAATAAATCAAGCTGACAATTTAATAAAATAAGTTGACCTACTGCCTACACGACACGCTTACCTATACTGTGACACTTCGCTCAGCTTTGGGTTCAAGTCGGCGACGCGTGTGCACGACTCGTTTCGCGTAAAGGGTGGTAGCGTTAAATACCTACTTTGCTTGGCGTAGACGGCCTTAACATATTAGCAGCCCCTTTATAACAGGCACCATTATCGCAATAAATTTTTGTGGGCTTGTTCCTTCTGGATATAAATCTTTTCAAGCAACCCATAAAAGTCTTTGTTGACATATCAGATGCTAGTTCTATATGTATCGCTTTAGTTACAAAACAAACGAATAATACAATATAAGCCTTTGTTATTACTGGATTACGAATACGAGTTTGCTTGACGCTAAAAGGGCCACCATAATCGGTGCCAACTATCTGAAATGGCCTTGTCATATTTACCCTATCCAAAGGTAACGATCCCATTAATTGGGTAGCATTCTTAGCCTTTAATTTAAAGCAAATAATACATTTATATAAAACAGATTTTATTTCACGTGAAGCATTAAGAATCCAGTATTTTTCACTCAAACTAGCAAGAACTAAACTTTGACCTGCATGTTTTAATTGAATATGTTGCCTCCATATAATCCCCTTAGTAACATTAGATTTTTTAGGTAAGATTATTGGATGCATCTCTGTAAAAGGTAAGTCAGCATTTTGCAATCGACCACCTACTCTTAATAATTTACAAGAATCAAGAAAAGGATTAAGACTACTCAAACTGGATTTCACATTGTTACCAGTTTGTAAGCATTGAATCTCACTTTCAAAGTGTTTACCCTGATCTAATCTAATTATTGTCTGCAAGGCAAAATCTAGTTCATTTGGACTAAATTTTTTCACACCTTCAACTTGTTGTGCCTTACAAAGATTTATAAATCTTAACACATATGCCATTATTCTAGTAGTTTTTTCTATATCTGAGTATTTCTCCACCATCAACAATAACGTGTTGCCCTTAACACATACATTGCTTGATTTTAATTTAGGAATTGTTTCTTTTAGTTCAGGTATATTTTCTATGGACATTAACAGTGGAATAATACCATGCACAAATTCAGCATTTCCCATGCACTTGGGTCCATGCCACCACATTAAATTATCCTGCAAGGAAGAAGGGCTTACACCTCGAGACAGACAGTCTGCTGGGTTATCTGCTGTATTGACATACAACCATTTACATGAGGAAGTTAACTGAAGTATTTTCTTAACTCTATTAGCAACATACATGTTTAACCTTACAGGTTCTGTTTTAAGCCATGCAAGTACTATCTTAGAATCTGAATACAAATATGTACGCACATTATATTTTAAAGATAATTTAGTATTAACTTTGTTTGCCAATATAGATAACAATAATGCACTTTCAAGCTCAAGCCGAGGTATTGTTAATGTTTTGTTTTTAGGATTGATGCGCGACTTCGAACAAAATAAATTAATATATACACGTTTATCAGGACCTATCACCCTTATATATAAGCAACAACCATAGGCAACACTAGATGCATCAGAAAATCCAACTAGCTCAAAGCTGTTACATACAATACCCTTTGCATTCCTAGGAACAGCAATACATGGCATATTTATCAAGTCCTTGGCAAATTCAACCCATTTTTTATTAATATTTGAGGGCA
Organism: Xestia xanthographa; assembly: GCA_905147715.2. Taxonomy (NCBI): domain Eukaryota; kingdom Metazoa; phylum Arthropoda; class Insecta; order Lepidoptera; family Noctuidae; genus Xestia; species Xestia xanthographa. Next base: position 20,486,674 of record LR990642.1, on the reverse strand, counting down.
ACTGCTGATCCCATCTTATATCATGAAACCACACTTCTTGCATTAAAAGTTTTGCTGAGACCAATATAGGTCCAACAAGACCAAGTGGGTCAAAAAATTTACTTATAAAACTAAGCATTTCCCTCTTAGTATATTCGAGTTTTAACTCTTTTACAGGACATTGTATTTCCAAACTATCGGTTCTCAAATTGTAGATTAACCCTAATGTTTTAACATACAAACAGTTTTTATCAAAATCCTTTTTATCTAATTGATGTAAATTGACAGGAATGTCGTCAAGTAAGGTAATATCATTAGAACACCATTTATGTAATGGGAAACCCCCCATGCTTAATAATTTGCAAAGCTCATTCTTTGTCTGGTTTAGCTCATAGATATCATCACTGCCAAATCGTATATCATCAACATAACTAGAGTTCTCCAAACAAAATGCAGCTAAAGGAAACTGATCCTTAAATCTATGCGCTAGTTCAACTAAGCAGCGAGTGGCAAGGAAGGCAGAACTTTTTAAACCATATGTCACAGTCTGTAATTGAATACATTGAACAGGACTTTCCCTGGTTTCGCGCCAAAGAATATTTTGTAACCCACAATATTTTTCATCCAGAAATATTTGTCTATACATAGCCTTAACATCACAGAGAACTACATATTTATATGTTCTCAACAAAGTCAATATGTCAAACAAATCACTTTGGACAACTGGTCCATTCAACAAAATATCATTTAATGCTAAGCCATTTTTTGTTTTTGCACTTCCATCAAACACAGCCCTGACTGGTGTTGTTTTGCTATTAGGATTTATAACAGGATGATGAGGAATAAAATGTAATTTACAAATATCTAGGCCTTGATTTGTAGTATCTAAGTATTTTGCATGACCTTGCTCTATATAATCTGATATAAACTTTTTATATTGTTGGAACAAGTTAATATCTTTAGCAAATCGCCTTTCTAAGTTGTGCAATCTACTCAAAGCCATGGGAAATGAATGACCTAACCCTGGATTATCCAAATCAACCTTTAAAGGTAAAGCAACCCTAAACCTATTGTTTACTAATGTTACAGAATCCTGAAATATTTGTTCAGCTTGCTCATGTTCAGAAGTATCCTCTTTAAATACCATGGTGACATTTTCACATTCCCAAAATTTTAACCTTGTTTGTTCAAGCTGACTATCTTTAGTAATGCATGTATTACATACCTTTATACCATCATATGGTTTTATTGTCAAACAAATATTAGAAGAGCTTATCCCTCCTGAGGTGATAGGCAGACTACCTGCTACTACATATCCCAATCTTGTGTTTATCAGGTATGGTCCTGATGGAGTTACTGGTAGGGACTCACGGAGCAGCACCTGGAAAAATATGTCACACCCCAATAGTAAAGACAGTACTCCAGTTTTATTAAAGTTTCTGTCAGCCAGTTCCACATAAGATGGAAAGGTAAATTGTGAAATGTCAAACGACTGCTGCGGTAATGGGCATGCAATACTTTTTACAACACAGCATGAAACTTCAACACTGTTGTTATTTATGTTTGAGTAAACAGTGAAATTAGCCCTGCGCGAAACATTTTGTTCACCTCCTTGACACACACCTATGATAAGCTGATCATTCTCACTTAATTTACATTTAATGCTATTAGCCAAGCTTTCAGTAATAAATGATACTTGACTCCCCGAGTCAAGTAGAGCTCTAGCAGTGATGAACGTGCCATCATCTTTTACCAAGCGTACCATAGCTGTGGGCAATAAAACATCTGTATAAGCTGTAGCATTCGATAATGCCACCCTATTAACTCCTGCACTATTTTCTGGTTTATCCAGCAATGCTGCATTACTAGATGCATTATCATGCAAAAGTGTATTGTGCCTTTGTCCACATGTCACACATTTTAGTTTTAATAAACACTTTCCATTATGGCTATTTAAGCATACCTTACAAGGCTTATTGTCATTAACAAAGGATATTCTTTCTTTCTCAGAAGCTAATTTTAGATTTTAAACACTCATAAAGCTTGTGTGCCTGTTGACAATACTTACATGATGTGGACTTGGATGTGCTTACACCGCTCATTACCTTGACCGGCCTCTGGGAATGGGAGGCCTTATCATCAGTGGTGTTTTCCATTGCAATAGCCCTCCGTTCCAGAAAATCTAGGAACTCGGGCAACTTAGGTATCTCCTTACTAAGCCGTTCCTGATGGAACCCTCGGTTGGTGTAGTTATCTACCTTTTTGGACAATATATTAACTAGCAAGGTGTCCCAGTGCTCAACCGGCTCCTTCAGATTCCTTAGTGCAGCAATATTTAAATTTATTACTGAAACAAGAGACCTCAAACCTTGAGCAGTGCATTTTGTGATTATGGGTAACTCCAGAATGTTATTAATATGATGATTGACTATGAGTAATTTATTGTTAAATCTATTGTTTAGCAATTCCAATGCAACATTATAATTTTCATCAGTCAACATTAAATTTTTTATTAGATCTAGAGCCTCCCCAGTCAAGAATGAGCGTAAATAATGCAATTTTTCACATAAACTTAGCCGATTATCTGCATCAATAACCGACATAAACATGTTAATGAACGGTGGAAAATCCACTATATTTTTGCCACAAAATGAAGCTATGTTTACAACAGGCAACCTTTTAAATTCACCTCTATGAGGTTTGGCATCTTCGCGAATAGTTAATGCATTAATTACTGTGTTTATAGTGGAAACTGCAGTGAAATATTCTTCTTCCACTTCAGAATAATCTTCCATAATTATATCTTTAGGACATAAATACAATATTTTTTTATTTAGAGTTTCATACTCACTGAATGCCTCAGATAATTTCTTATATTTTTCTTTAAGCAATTCCTGATGCAGTTCGGAGAGATTATTTTGTGATAAATTATAAATTCTCGTAATACTACCTTTCACGTAGCCTCTTTGAGCAATGAGCTCCTGTAACTCGGCCATTATACCGATTTTTTGCAACAACAATGTCTTTGTCCAATTTCGTTGCGCAGAACACAAACACAAAGGAAGTAAAAATTAAAATTAATACGAAATATACGAATCCAAAATGGCGCAGCTATTGAAGACTTGACATAATCATCGCAGACAACACAACGCGTTTTTTCTTTTCTTTTTTCAAGATAAGCAACCTGATGACGTGCGATGCTGACGAATCACGAGGCTCCGCAACGCTGATTATGTTGGCATAACTTGCCCAGTCCCGTTTTTCAATCTTCTGATTGGATGCTGCACCTTCACTGCCTTCACTTTATTTGCATTCCAGCACCAGAACAAAAACGAAAGTTCGATGATATTCTTAATTTTGTTGCCGTCTCTTTTTTGCACAGTACAATGTGAGTTGTATTTTCAATGAAAATTTTTGACACCCCGCTTTGACACTTGAAGGCCCCGCAAGCCAGCAGATGAAGCCCTGATGTATAATACTGAATTTTCAGCAATCCTCCGGGCCCTCCGCTAAGACCGCAGGAAATTCTCCTCCACGCCCATGCGAAATAGTTTTAGCAGGAACCAAATTTTCTTTGATATTTGGAACCAAAATTTCTTTGGAACCAAAATTTTTTCGGTATCGGAACCAAATTTTCTTAGGTATCGGAACCAAATTTATGTTCGTGGCGTAAACATAAATAAAATTATCTGTGAAACTTTGTATCCCTTTATTTCATAATATGATCAAAAATCAATAATTATTATTTTACTGGTCTCCGTTGTTCGACCATTTTTTATATCCTTACTAGACAAGTACGAAACAATAGAATAAAACGCCTTATTGCCAGTATAAAAAAAATAAAACATTTCAATGTAGCCAGAATAAATAAAACCTATGTTCTGATACGAACACTGAACACGGCTCGTATTGTTAGGAGGTTCCTCTCTCTAGAGCCCTGACCGCCGATAGCTTAGACCCTGTTCCCGATACCGGTGGGCTACTATTTTTTCATATTTTTGTTTTTTTTTTTTACAGTGGTTTGTATTGGAATGTTTAAAAATATAAAATACTATGTGTTTAGAATAAATAATAAGGTTATTTTTCAAGAAATATTAAAAAATATTGAGTAAGTTGTAAAATAATAATATTTTTTTTGTATTTTTGGGGCTCGATCGGTTGACGTTATCACATGAAATCCCGCCCGTCCGTAAACCGACTTTACAGACAACCATTTTTTTATGGGAGTTTCAGCCAGATTTAGGCACGTTTGCACATCACATTGTAAATGAAATTTCGTGCAAAACGTGTTTAAACATCTCAGTCTCTGTTAAATGAAACATTGTACGATATATCGTGGTGCAAAGGGGTCTTATACTGTTACCATCTTTACCGCTATGAGGTACTCCCAGTTCATGTTGTTGTTATTTCATTTTATCGAGAAAGCAGCTTTGCGATAAAAGAAGCACATAAGGGTTATCGGGGGTTGGTTTGTGTTACTTTTCTTTGTTATCAGTGACCCAAAAAACCATGGAAACGACACCCATGATGCAAAAACCAAAAAATTTCCTCGTCGCCATCTTGAATTTTCATTTGGACGTCATTTTAGTTATCAGCACCCCAAAAAACCATGAAAACGACACCCATGACGGAAAAACCGAAAATTTTCATCGGCACCATCTTGGTTTTTCATTTTGACCTCATTTTCGTTATCAGCGACCCAAAAAATCATGGAAACGACACCCATGATAGAAAAACCAAAAGTTTTCGTCGGCACCATCTTGGATTTTCATTTTCATAAATTTTCGTAGATGGAATTACCTTCTTTAATTTATGTTAGCCTAGTACTTTTTCTAAGGTAACTTATCAATTTGTTTGAATTAGTAATTCTTAAAAAAATATTGTTATAATCTTGTGGTCCTAACTGTACCTAACGTTGATAAAGTTTAAAGTTCCATGCAAAAAGAAACGTGGGACGTTGCAGAACGAAAATATTATTTATTTTGATTTTTATGAACTCATCCCAAATGGGCCGTGGGGGACGAGTTGATGAAAAATAGTACATTTTGACACAAGTGGGGCATTTTTTATTTTGTTTTTCTCCGTCTTTAAAATAAATTAATGTTATTGTTGATCCCAATATTTTTTCAGCTTACTGTACTATAACTTTTGTTTTCTTGTGGTCCCAAAATACCACTCAAAAATATTTAAGGGGAATCCGGGACCGCGGTCCTGGTCCCGAAAGCCCCCCGACCCCGCACCTTTATTTGAGCCAGATGCGGGTGGCAATGTGGAAGTATATTAAGTACGCTTTTGCCTAATCCTTGTGGGATTTAAATCGTGATGTGCTGATATGTTATAACTGTACATACACACATCATCGCCGACCATTCTAAGCTCATCATTGTCTGGTTGTGTGTGCAATGGATGCTCAGCAACGATCCTTGATTACGAGCCGCGCCAGCTAATAATCTCCTCTGCGTAGCGCGTAATTATGCAGTGGTTTAGGATAGCAACACTATCTATCTAGTGTGTCGGTTTTAAAATTACCTACGGCTTAGGTGAAATTACAATTAGTTTTCGTAATCTGTGCAATATTTTAAAGAAATACCAGTTTGTAAGTGTGGGTAAACTACCTTGCGGTAGTTTTTGGAACGATTGGTTTAATTTCAAATATTCATGCACTATATTCTTAAATATCAAATAACCAATATATTTTGTATTTATATTTGTAAACACGTTCTCGAAAACGGCACAATCCATTTCGATGAAAGTTGGAATAGGGGTTTGCGGAGGCGAAAAACCGATCTAGCTTCAAACAAACAATAAGGGAATATACTGAAGACAATTCTGTTGAAGTGCTTCTGAGACAGTTAAAACAGAAACTGTTTTCCTTCAATGGATGCACGACATCCCGAGCATATATTTGATTTTTTTACTCAATTTGATGATGGCTACACAGCTTTTTGAAAACTCAAATTCACCAAGTTTTTAGACAAAGAAAGAAAACTATTCTCATACATAAAAGCGTATGAAAAACATGCAAATAATTTAATAACTTTTGAGAGTAATATTTAACATACCTACATTGTTTCAATACATATTAAAACTTTCAGGCATTCCACGATATATTTGTCTACAACCTAAACAAAACAGGTACCAAAAAATTGTCAATTTGAACGTCGAAACAAATTCATGAACTTTCCTTATAATTATTAAATTAACAACATAAAGTCCTATAATTAATTAAAAGTTCTAATTTGTATGCAAAAGGTAGGAAAAGTTTGCGTCTGAAGTACTGATGTTTTTCGTCTGTGGATCGTTGTTGTTTTCTTTGATTTTAAATAAATAAAGGCTAAATTGTCAAGTGGGCCTCCTCTCGTTGCTTGTTTGTGGAGTATACCTACCTAAATTGAATCCCTTAGATTATATAATCTAGACATGTTAAATCAAAAGGAAATGTCGGTCAGGGATCTTAAAAAACGGCTGCAACAAATGATTATAATCTGATAAATAAAAATACATACTTCATCATCATCATTTCAGCCGAAAGACGTCCACTGCTGGACATAGGCCTCCCCCAAGTGTCACCACATTGACCGGTCCCGTGCGACTCGCATCCAGCGGATTCCCGCAACCCTCACCAGGTCAATTGTCCACCTAGTGGGAGACCTTCCAACGCAACGTCTTCCGTTTTGCGGTCGCCACTCCAGAACTTTTTGGCCCCATCGGACATCCGTTCTGCGAGCAATGTGCCCTGCCCACTGCCAATTAAGTTTGTCAATTCTTCGTTGGTTGGCTGGTTCTCTTGCGAATGTTTTCATTTCTGATTCGATCGCGCTAGGAAACTCCGAGCATAGCCCTCTCCATTGCCCTTTGGGTGACTTAAAGCCTTCTGATGAGGCACATTGTGAGCGATCACATTTCGGTCCCGTATGTAATCACTGGCAACACACACTGGTCATAGACTTTCGTCTTGAGACACTACAGTAAGTTGGACCAGAAGATACCGCGCAACTTCCCGAACGCTGCCCAGCCGACCTGCCCTACGTAACTGGACCGTTTGTCCTAGATACACATAATCGTCTACAACTTCGAGTGTGGAGTCTCCGATCTTGATAGGAGTGGGTGTGACATGGGCATTCAACGTGACCTTGGTTTTGTCCATTTTCATTTTAAGACCCACTCTTCCGGAAGCTCCACTGAGGTTATCGAGCATTGTACTGAGGTCCTCCATGGTCTCAGCCATGACCACTATATCGTCGGCAAACCGAAGGTGAGTGATGTACTTGACGTTGATGCCTAGCCCTCTCCAGTCCAGAGCTTTGAAGACATCTTCCAGTGCAGTGGTGAACAGTTTCGGAGAAATGACGTCTCCCTGTCTCACACCTCGCTGCAGGAGGATAGGTTCCGAGGCTTGGTCCTGAAGTCGGACTGACATGGTGGCGTTTTTGTACAAACACTTCAACACCTCGATGTACCGATAGTCGATTTGGCACCGTTGGAGAGACTGCAGTACAGCCCAGGTCTCGATCGAATCGAAGGCTTTCTCGTAGTCCACAAACGCTAAACAGAGGGGCAGGTTATACTCTTCGGTCTTCTGTATAACTTGCCGCAGCGTATGTATGTGGTCCACGGTGCTAAAGCCTTTTCGGAAACCGGCTTGTTCGGGTGGCTGGGAATCGTCACTTACGCGCGAGACGATTCGTGATGACTCTAGAAAACAACTTGTAGACATTGCTTAGAAGTGAGATGGGCCTATAATTCTTCAACCGGGCATTGTTACCCTTCTTGAAGAAGAGTACCACCACACCCCTGCACCATGCCTGTGGTGTTTTTCCCTCAAGTTTGACGGAATTAAACAGCTTCTGAAGGGCCTTAAGTACCGGTTTTCCACCCGCCTTAAGGAGTTCGGCCGTAATTCCGTCATCACCCGGTGCCTTGTTGTTTTTGAGCTGCTTCAGAGCCATCCTAATCTCGTACAGGCTGACGTCCGGGATGTCTTCGGTATAGGGAACGTGCACAACGACGGTGCTGCCAACTGGGGTCGCCAATCCGAATCTTGTGCTCTATTAATGCTTGACATTGACTTTTATAACAAGTAAACAGAATTAATTTTATAGTGAAAATTAATTAACTAATCATAATGCATTGTTGCATTTCTGGATGTAGGTACCAATACATCCACAAAAATGAAAATAAATCAATTAGCGTAAAATTCTATTACTTTCCAAAGAATACTACTAACATACCATGTTTTCGTGAAAAACGCAAAAAATGGATAAACGCAGTAAAGAAAAATATTTGAAAACAACTTGTTTTTGTTACACTCTGCATTGAAAAGGCCCTCAAAATCAACCGTCCATGCAAATATACCAGAACCATTTATACTTCACCATAGACGTGTTCTACTAGACCGCACTAAAGTTCACACCGAATATCCCTCAACAGTTAATCAAAGACTCCACATGTACTCAGAATATAAACATTATACCCACAATAATGTTTTTAGTTGGCTGCACTCCTTTGGTTTTTTAAGTTTTGTATCTAAATGCTACGGACTGCATTTTATTGATTGCTTCATCAAATGATTGTGAACTAATTGATTTATTAGAGCCTGGAGATACTGTTCTCGCTGATAAAGGATTCCCTTCCATTATAACATCTGTTGAAAATAAGAAAGCTATCTTAGTTATGCCAGCCACCATGTCTTCATACACCACAATTTTCATCAAAAAGTAAACGAAAGATATAAAATTCATATTATTAAACATTTAAATTACGCTGACGATCGTTATTGATAGATCGGAACTCATATTTTATACCTTTTAGCATATTCAAAAATAATATAATTGAAAAGACAATTTTGTCTAAGTAAATTGAAAGCACGATGAGAAGTGATAAGTTTCCTTTTCTGTCCACATAGTGTCTCTTTTGTCGATTAGTGCTGCCACCTATAGTTCCTGCACGTTCCCTATAGTGTCGGGTCAGTCTAGCTCTTGGGTTGCTAGATCTACGACGGGTTTACTGATTGACGTGTACAACTGTCCATAGAAGCTCTCGATCTCCCTCAGAAGCTCCGGTTTGGCGGATAAGATCCTACCATCGTCGTCGGTCTTCAGTTTCGTGAGCTGGCTGTGCCCAATAGCCAGATCTCTTGCAAATACCTTGGAGCCTTTACTCCGCTCAATCGCGTCTTTAATACGCTCGGTATTAAAGCGGCGGAGGTCGCTCTTCAAGGATTTAGAGATCCGTCTATTGAGCTGCTCCGTGTATTTGCACGCCTCGTCTGAAGACTGCACGATCATTTCACGCCGCTCCTTCATGAGCTTGAGAGTGTGATCGAAGAGTCTCTTGTTCTGATGTGTACGACGTGCCCTGAAGAACTTAGACCCGGTCGTATGGACAGTTTCCACGAACCCAGCGTTGTATTCGTCCACTGAGCTTCCTAGGCACTCGAAACGGTTCTGGAGTACAAGCTGAAAGCTCTCGGGGTTTTAGATTTGGATCTGTGCTGGACGGAGCGTAGACTTCATCAGTCGAGACCTTTCAAGATTAATATTGATGTTCAATGTGCCTCTTACCATGCGGTGATCGCTTACGGTTTTTACCGAATTGATCACCGAGACATCATTGAACATTTGCTTCTTGGTTGACATGATGAAGTCAATCTTATTTCTAGTTGCACCATCGGGGCTTTGCCAGGTCCACTTCCTGTGCTCACGCTTTTTGAAGAAGGAGTTCATCATATAGAGGCCCTCCTTCCCCATAAAACTAGCCAGTTGGTGACCCCGGCGATTCCAATGTCCAACTCCAAATTGCCCCACCTGCAGCTCATCCCCGTCTCGTTTGCCCAGTTTCGCGTTGAAGTCCCCCATGACAACGGTGAAGTGAGTTTTGGAACCATGCATGGCTTTAGAAATATCCTCATACATGGTCTCCACTTCGTCGTCGTAGGTTGGTCCGTGGATGGGTGACCACACATTACATACCGAGTTTCCTCCGTGCATTGAAAAGCAAGTTGAGCCGTTGATCCCGGCTGTCATTTGATGATCTTTGATAATCCTTATAGTCAGTGACCTAAAAGTCTATGCATTCGGTAAGACTGGAAGCCGATTCCAATATAGTTGGGAAAAAGCAGATGATGATGACATTAATTCAATGTTTATTCCAATGAGGATTATACTGAATTCGGATAGAAACAACAGTTGTGATTTCAGATAAATAATTAACTTGAGCAACCATGCCAGGTCTGTGGATGGATGACCATACATACCAAAGTCCTCCGTGACACTTAAAATAACCATTGATCCCGGCTGTCATTTGAAGATCATTGTCAGCTATTGGAGGTAGTCAGTCACGAAAGTCTGATAACCAGTCTTACCAAGGGATATCGTATTACTCAGTAACCCTGTAGTTACTGACATGGTTGTGGAGACCAGATAGGCAGTAGCTCCATGTTAAATGTTAGGATATTTATATTCTGTCTTCTATGAAAGTATGGTTACTTGCATCGAGCATTGTCATTGTCACCGATGTGTAGGGCACTTCCTGTAACGAGTATAAATACACATATCGTCGTCCTGAGCTCCGTAAGTATTTCATTTATTGGAAAATACTCGCATCCTGCATCACAGTATTCAACTGCATCCGGTTAGGCTGGAAGCCCACCAACATATTTGTAAAAACGCTGGGCAGATGATGATTTAAACTTTATAGTCATCATCCATCATCATCAACAGCCTACAACAGTCCACTGCTGGACATAGGCCTTTTTAATCGCAACTCAACTCGATTATCAGCAACTCTTATCCAGTTGCTACCAGCCACCCTGCGAAGATCGACGCTCCACCGAGCCTGAAGGCGTCCCACCTTACGCCTAAGTGCTCATTTCTGGACACGCGGCGCGTTGTGCGACGCGTTGTGCGGCGCGTCACGCGGCGCGTTGCGCGTTTTCCGTTTACGGAGAGGCGGCGTGTGCAGCGGCGGTGTCATCTGTCATATGTTTGTTCTTGCGCGCGCACTGCCGCGTTGACCGCGGCGGTGCACGCGGCGGGCAACGCTGCATTTCAGCAAACGCGCGTAAACTCGCTTCTCCGTAAACGCTCTCATACATTGCCAAATGTTTGAATTTTAAGCGGGCCGCGTCGCACGACGCGCCGCACGACGCGCCGCGCAACGCGCCGCGTCTCCGTAAATTAGCCCTAAAGTTACATTAACTGTATACTAACCTTTCTTAAATGATCTCAAATGAATGTCCATCTACTTACAATTTCAGAACATTTCAAGGAATATAATGAATTCATTACTCATAATTTCAAAAACCCAACTAAGCGTCGTTTAATAACGGTTGAGCTTTCGTAATTAGTTGTAAATTAATCGTATTTTATGAAAAGGTTCACTCAGAAAAGAAATGTTAAAAGCCAGAATGACAGCCAGGCATTCACTAAAATGTTGTACAACGTTATTAAAAATTTCTTTGCTGACTACATTAAACTAATTCCAATCAGTTCAGAAAATTAAAACAAATAGTTTTTATTTTCTGTAAATTAGTATCGTTATCGTTTACTTTTGTTCTAAGGGGAGTTGTTTGTAGTTAGTTTTATTAAAATACTAGCTGACCCACGCAACTTCGTCTGCGTCACATAAAAGAGAAACAGCTCACAAAAGGAATACATTTTTCCCCGTTTTTGCAATATTTTTCATTTATGCTCCGCTCCTTTTGGTCGCAGCGTGATGTTATATAGCCTATAGCCTTCCTCGATAAATGGACTACCCAACACTGAAAGAATCATTCAAATCGGACCAGTAGTTCCAGAGATTAGCGCGGTCAAACAAACAAACAAACAAACAAACAAACTCTTCAGTTTTATAATATTAGTATAGATTTTTAAGCAAAATAGGGTGAGTGGTAATTAGTGACCGATACCTAAACACGTGATTGTACTCATGATAACAAACAACTTTTACTATGGGACCAAACCCCAAATCGCGAAAAAAAGTCTGCTATGCTGCCTGTTCAGTACATTTTGACCAGTTAGGCGAAAATAAATTACTGAACAGCAGATTTTTTTTCGCGATTTTAGGTTTGGTCCGTATCTGTCACTAATTACTAGTCATCCTATGTACGATTACCACTTATTCAGTTCAATTATGATTCCGAACCCCACCACATAGAAAATACTCATCAGTAATTAAACAAAACAGCTGTTTCATACATTTTGAACGTGTAGGTATTGCACTTTGTAGGAAAGAGTAGGTTTTTTAATTTATTTTTTTATTACCTATGAAAGTATGTGGGGGTTTTCGCGGTAACCGGTATTGCACCAATGTTTCTTCCACCCTATATACCTTGCCTTTTCCTTAGTATGTTGGGGTCGATTTCCGGTCTTATCAGATGGTTCGGGCAATTAATAAATTTAATTTTATGCAATATCTAAAAATAAACTAACTTATTTGCTGACCGTCCGGTCAGCGAATAAGTTTGTTTATTTATAAAGCACAGGGAGTCTGCGAAATTATATTTTTCTTACATTTTTTGTCTAAATTTCGTACCTTAAGGGGCTGACAACACCTACTTTGTTGAAATTGATGTTATTTAAGCAGTTTTTTAAGAAAAGCTATTTGTTCTGGCACGGCAAAAAAAAAATGTTAATATTGATAATATTTCAAAGACCTTGGACGGACTCGATACATATTTTGACGTAATCGGCTCGATAGAAAATATTGCAAAGATTGGTCTTAAAATCATCATTAACGGTCCTATGTCTTTATTTTTTTGACGTATGGGTCTGCAATTAAAAACATGAAGTCAACATATTCATACCTAAACCACTAACGAGTCATATTTCACAAATAATCCATACTTTTTTTTATATCAATATTTATTCATTATTTTCTTCTAAAACCTGGCCGCCCAGTAATTGTGACGTCTCGTTTTCTCCCATACAAATAGACAGTGTGCGCGATTTTGGTGTTGACAGCGCCTTAAGTATTTTGTTTGTATGGTAGCGAATATAAAATTGATGTATTTACCGAATAAAACCCTTACTTCTTATAGGCTGAAATATTTCCCGCACCCGTACAGCACTAATCCTACCTTAATCGGTCGTCTAAAAATATCACAAATCGTCCTCTCAGACGGCAGCCTCTCCGATATAGCCCCATCCAAAATAAATCCCGTCTTACGTAAAGAATTATAATAATAAAATCGTCCCCAAAAACTTTGTTACCTTATTCCTCTGATTCAGAAAGTCAGCGTTCGTCCTTGAATTGGAATTAATGAAGTTTTGTCCTACCGAGTTTACTTTTGTACTTTAGACGTTTAATTACGCAGCATTTTTCAAGTCTAATCATGGTTTATTTGTCCTTTCATAATTATAACTAACCTCGTTCTTGGTACCTTTTGTAGATGGCTACGTAGATTTCAGTTATAAATGTAAATTCATTTAGATATACAAGGTGAAAATGTCACCGACGCGCAAACGGTTTCATCAGAAATTCAATTGTTTATACATTTTGACCGTGTAGGTATTATACTTATAGAACTCGTGGCTAAATAATATCAGCCGCTCGGGTTGATCTTTAGGTTAAGCCGTGCTTGCCTAGGTTGGTCTGTGGATGGGTGACCACCTATTACATACCAAGTTTCCTGCGTGCCTCGGAAATCACGTTAAGCAGTTGGTCCCGGCTGTCATTTGGAAATCTTTTATAGGTAGTCGGTGGCCTTAAAAGTCTGACAATCAGTCTTATCAGGGGGTATCGTATTACCCAGTACTAACTGAGTTGTGGAGGTCAGATACGCAGTCACTCGGTGTAAAATACTGGTATTCAGCTGTATCCGGTTAGACTGGAAGCCGACCCAAACATAGTTGGAAAAAGGCTAGCGAAATGATGATGTGAGGTGCACTTATTTAGAAAGAGCAGTTTTTTTTTTAAATTACCGATGAACAGTTCCCTGGTTCAGAATGATGTCATGTACTGAATACAGGATCTGGAACTTTTGTGCGAAAGACATTTACGCGAAAGACACTTGCGCGAAAATACATATGCGCGCATTGACACTTGCGCGAATGGACTTTTGCGCGATTGGACTTTTGCGCGAACGTACTTTTGCGCGGCAGGACACTTGCGCGAATGGATATTTGAGCGACTACTAAATACTACTACTAAACTGAAAACAAAATTAAAATTTAAGATGGCGCACTCGAAAACAAATTAAGTTTTCCTCGGCGCCATCTTGAATTTTCATTTTGAAAATTCCTCATTTTCGTTATCAGCGACCCCGAAAAACATGAAAACGACACCCATGATGAAAAAGTCCCGCAAAAATCCATTCGCGCATATGTCTTTTGGCGCAAGTGGGTTCGCGCAAGTGTCTTTCGCGCAAATGTCTTTCGCACTAGTGTCCTGATACCCTGAATACGTGGTAACTGTTTGTGCGTCAGTGTCCCGTCCACCTTGTATATCGTCGTAATTACGAAATTGTTTAGGAAAGGGATAATTAATTATGTAAGTAATAGGTAATTGGCACTAAGTCGGTTCTGGTTCACAGCTGATTAAAAGATGAGAGGCGAAACTGGGCTGGTCCCTTCTGCATTAGGTAACACTTACCAATTTGTTACGTCATCAACTTTATCCTCCCAATTGATGATCAAAACAAAACTTTGGCATAAATGAAGGCTATATTCAACTCTATACAAAGCTATTTTAAGCTCAATTTAATTAAAAAACTTCGTAATAGATTTTGCAGACACAATATTCTCTCTAATCACCTCACTCACGACACAATCTAGCTAACAACACATTGCCGATGATAATAATTAATGACTTTATAGTACGAGAGTTGTTTGAAGTTGTTCTACAACTTTCTCGACGTAAGTAAATGGACGTTATGACAAATTAGTTTAACTTCGTTACACGTATAAATAATAGGACAAGGTGATGGATAATGGCGGCGGCGGGTGTCGGGGCTTCTGCCTCGGGTCTCGACTCCTCGTACTAAATGCAAGTTAGATTTGTTGAACTAAACAGTTACTGCATAGTTACTGGACTATCTTGGGTAACGTTTAGGATCTTGGACTTCTGTTATGTTTGCTTAGACAGCTATTCTGGTTAGAAAATGCTGAATTTATATTTTTATTGATATGGTAATGCAGAAATACCTAAGTATCTTTATAATTACTGCCTAATATGCCCCAGAAGTTGCGTTTCCAACAACTAGACCAACTGTCTAGTTGTTGCAAACGCAACTTCTGAGCATGCTGTTCTGGGTTCGATTCCAAGGTCGGGCAAAGCTATTAGAAGGAACTTTCAGAATATGTCAAAAAATATTATCAAATTTATTAATCTTCTAAACACATTTTCATTTATTTTTTTAAACATAAAAAAAACATTTACAATGAATGTAAAAAAAATGTGGTCTGCCAGTGTCGGGAGCAGTGTCCAAACTACCGGTGGTTAGGGCTCCAGAGACAGGAACCTCCTCACAATGCGAACCGTATCGAGGAGTACTGCCTTCCGAATCAGGCCCTTGATCTAACCGCTTACGGACAGCCTTGAAATATGTTCGTCGAAGCTCTTGACCATCAGGTCATTTTCCACATTGGCATTATTAATATATATATTTTAATATAAGTACGGGAGTATGGATTAGGCGAGCTTCCGTTGAACGTACTGCATAGCTCCTAATATTCCACTACAGCTTTGAAACAAAGCACTGCATTATACATTCACTGTGACATAATCCCTAAACAGCCCCTCACAAAACAAAGGATACCACCTCACAACACTGGGGTATATCCTACGCTTTAGGAATATGCAATTGCTATACCATTAACCAAATCTTCGCAATAGCATTAAATTCTATGTATTTCGGGGTGAACAGAGTAGGTATGGTTTCTAATGCTCAGCACAAAACGTAACAACGGTTACGTCGTAGACACAAATACGTATAATCTTTAAAGTCGCGCGGGCGGCGGGCGTAAGAGGCAATTCAATTTTAGCCGAGTGGCGGGAAGTGCTCCTACGTCACACGTTCAAGACTGTCCTTGCAGCTAGTGTATGAATTATTCAGCTTTATGATTCTGCCGAGAAAAGTAATTAAGTTTTCCTTCGTAGAGCTTCGCTTGCGGCCGGCTCTGTGTTAATTAATCATCCTACCCGTCGCTTTTCTCCACTTTCAGAAATAGGTTAATAATGGTTGTCTTTTTCGCATCCTTTCTGCCGTTTCCATTATTGAATAAGCAAATAAATTGCTAAGAGTTTTAATTAAATGCAAAGTTCAGTTTTTGCTAGTGGCTGTGTTGTCGCAGCAAACTTATTTACATTAATGCGGGAATTTATTTGTTTGTAGACAGAGGCAAACATATTTATTAAGTGTACTACTTTTTTATACTTTGTACACATGTCTGTGAAGAGGAGCTCGTGGCTAAATAATAACAGCCGCTCGGGTAGATCGTTAGGTTAAGCCGTGCTTGCCTAGGTTGGTCTGTGGATGGGTGACCGCCCATTACATACCGAGTTTCCTCCGTGCCTCGGAAAGCACGTTAAGCCGTTGGTCCCGGCTGTCATTTGTAGATCTTTGACAGTCGTTAGGTAGTCAGAGGCCCAAAAAGTCTGACAACCAGTCTGACCAAGGGGTATCGTATTACCCGGTACTAACTGGGTTGTGGAGGTCAGATAGGCAGTCGCTCCATGTAAAATACTGGTATTCAGCTGCATCCGGTTAGACTGGAAGCCGACCCCAACAAAGTTGGGAAAAGGCTAGGCAGATGACACATGTCTGTGAAGCATAAACTGTTTGCCGACGAGGCGGTATTATGTAAAAACTATGTTATGCTGTATATTTTATACACTCACGTAGGTACAATCTTTTAACCAGAAAGTTATTCCACTCGTTATCATGGTAGTCGTTCATCAAAAATCCATCTTAATATAGGTATAACGTGTGTTCGTATATATATAAAGCTTTTACAAAAGGAGAAAATATAGAAGAGAAATTAGAATTTGTTCATTCAATTCAAAACTTATTAAAAGAAAGAAGGGTAATTAGTTATCTGATTACCGTTTCCATAATCGGTCTAGTTCATCTAAGACTAAGCTAAAATGGAAAAATGTGCTCCTTATTTATCCACCTCACAACACTCACTAACAAACTGAACATTCCTATGTTGGAAGAGTCAGCCTGTACTGGAGAACCACACAACATTTAGTTTAGAATGTACATGAATTATTCTAGAATGTTAGCAGAATTCACCAATTCTACATTTAACATCCGAAACACAGCATAAGTGCATGAGTATTATGCCTATCACAATTACGGTATGCCCCTGTGCGTCTGTGTGCACTGTGCTCGAATTAGCTAGTGTCCGCACAATATGCGGGCATGAGACCCGTGCTTCCCTGCAAAAGCCTGACCCAATTCTACCTTTACTTTAAAAAGTGTGCATAAATTACTAAACAGAGAATTTTTAAAGAAAGTAAGCAAAGGAAACAAATTCGTTACGGCACCCTTAAAACTAAAAGAGGAAAACGTCTGCTATTACTCCAGTAAACATTATGTAAGTGGTATAAAACCTTCCTGAGATAATTTTAGTCTACAATAAACATAAAAATATATTCTTATGTCTCCAACGTTATATGAACACTTCAAATAACAATAACAATGAGAAAAAACGTCTAGGAGACATTAGGACGAAAATAAAAAGTTTCAATATTTGTTTTAATTTTGTAAAAAGGTCTGTTGGGGAGAAGCGTAAATATCAATTAAGTATTCCGATGTTTTCTTGAAAAGAAACAATAGCCCGAGTACAATTAGTCGTCCTTCATTAGCGGGGACGAATCCTTTCGCTAGTATTGCTCGTTGTAATTGCAGCATTAGGGGCAGAATGAGCTATTGTAGTCCGTTGTCTGTCGGATCTGTTTTATTTTTAACGTTCCGAGCGCTCACAACAGGGTTTTAGAGTTCGCAACGTTAAAGACTATTGTTCGGACCAACAAACGATTCGTTGATGAAAAAGTATTTCCGATCGCGCATTATCCCTACATACTGTAACAATACGACCCACGGAACGGAACGTGCATTGAGTAAGAAGTTGAATTAGTATCTGTTCACTTCCTTTTCTTACTCAATGTATTTTTTCGAAAGTTCTTTAATGTTGTATTTTCAAAGAATTGATTGAATAAAATCAGTATTTGGAAAACTCGTCCAAGGCTTACTTTAAACAAATGCTTTAAAACTTGAGTTTCAGAAGGAAAACCCGTTCCAGGAATACGTATCTTACTAAAAACTTTAGAAAACGTTTTACCAGTTAATGCAGGTCTAAGTTTCCGTGATCACAAAGCTAAAAATAATGAACGTCCCCTTATTTATAGAGCACTTACTGCAGACGTATACTAAAATAATGTTAGGTAGGTGCCACGACGGATGTGTAAGCGAGCTCGTTCAAAAGCATCGGTTTAACTTAGCGCAAGCGGATCACATGCTCCATCGCGTAACGCGCCCGAAGATCCGCGCAGAATGGAGCCCCTACTAATTTAGGATAAGTGCTCACGTCTTGAGCTCAACGATTCGCCTGCGAATAGGAAATACCTTTGAACAACCGAGCTTCGACGCACCCTACGACAAATTACTTTCGCGGTAAATACGCACTATCTAGTTCACTTGGACCGGAATTTACTGCTCGCTACAATGAAATAGAGGGTCGTGTGATCGTGTCTAACGCAATCACCAGTCTCACGTCTTGAGTTCAACGATTCGCCTGCGAATAGGAAATACCTTTGAACAACCGAGCTTCGACGCACCCTACGACAAATTACTTTCGCGGTAAATACGCACTATCTAGTTCACTTGGACCGGAATTTACTGCTCGCTACAATGAAATAGAGGGTCGTGTGATCGTGTCTAACGCAATCACCAGTCTCACGTCTTGAGTTCAACGATTCGCCTGCGAATAGGAAATACCTTTGAACAACCGAGCTTCGACGCACCCTACGACAAATTACTTTCGCGGTAAATACGCACTATCTAGTTCACTTTGACCGGCATTTACTGCTCGCTACAATGAAATAGAGGGTCGTGTGATCGTGTCTAACGCGATCACCAGTCTGTAATCTCCTACGCTATCGTTGTGCAGTTTTTTCAGGCTAACACTCGATTTGCTATGGTATTAGGAACCTCATGTGTTTGCTGTTGAGGTACAGCTTGCCATGTTATTTTCGTGGTAATACCCGTTTCTATTTTTTAATGTGTGGCTCGGTTTACTATAGTAAAATCAAATGTTTGTGTTTATGATTAGTAGTTTACTTTTTCTAACGCGTTCAAAAGCGACGCAAATTCATTACTCAAAAATAAACTTTTCAACGATACTTTCTTTCAGCAAACTAGAACAGCGAAAACAGATTGATCCCGTGATCAATAAGTACATCTTGAATTCCTAGTTGAGTGCACGCGGGACGGGACGTGAGTGCATTTTGTCGTCGAAGAAACCAGTGAAGCGTACCCGCTGCATAAACACATGCCTAGAAGCGAACAGCTAAGCTTCCCGCCACCCGCCATCCCGCCGGCCCGCCAACCTCCCGAACGCATCACCCGATTTTTCTACTGGCTTTGAATATTGATGTTGTATAAACACTAGTGAAACTGTGAAACCAGCAGCCGTGTCGTCACCGCAGTTTTTAGATATGCTCGAATTGTTTCCAGATTGAGAGCACTTTCAAGCGAGTGTTTTACGACATTGGAACAGGCACAATGAGTGAACTAAATCACAAAGTTTAGTCGGCGGGGACCTGTTGTTTTGTGACGGGGACAAATTACTTAGAACAGGAGTTGTCTCTTATTACTTTTGCTAAATGTATTTTGATATGGATTACTTATAACCACATGACGTGAATGTAAACTAGAGTAAAAGCTTTCCATTTACGGGTGCCGCAGTTTCCATTTAAGATACCCGAGATTTAATCACCGAGGTATTATCGGATACATTGCCGAGAAACGCTCAAGATTGTATACCTATAATAGTCTGGTAAATGAATGATTGTGGTTGGAAAAGTTGAAAGCAGAAAATGTGACTTATGAACTTTGTTTGGACTAGTTAGAAGATAAACATATTAAAAGTCCTGACCCCTCCGAGGTGAGCCCGAGGGGCGGGGGGGGGCAAAGAAGGTCCCGTTTTTTGGTTTTTTGCTTATATCTCGAAAACGATGCGTCGTATAAAATTTTGTTCTACTACATAATAAAACCACATAAAATTTTCTTTAACTTTGTTTTTCAAATTATTTATCTATCTCTTATCGTTGAATTGGTATGAGCTCCGAAAAACGACCAATTTTTCAAAAAATTGTCCAATTCTCTGTCCCGTTCGTTGATTTTGGTTTGTATCTCGAAAACGGTGTGTCGCACGAATACTTGTTGTACTACACAATGAAATCTGATAAAATTCTCTACAACTTAGCAAACTTTTTTTTTTACGTTTTTTTTTAGAATTTTATGAGGTTTTATTATTTAGTACAACAAAATTTTATACGACGCATCGTCCTTTTGAGCACTCATTTACCAGACTACTAGTAGAAACAGCCATGTGTAAATTGTTTTATTTGAATAATATAATAATTTACATGTGTAAATTATTATATTATTCAAATAAAACAATTTGCAAAATACAAATACAAACAGTAATGTTGTACAAATAGTAATGTTGCAGCTATGTAGCTGCAACATTACTACATATTTGAAAGAAAATCTTCTGATGTTGCGCCGGTAATAGTACTTATGCAAGTAGCAAGTGCTTACTTTATTAAAAGCAAGTTTTTCATTTTACCACTCAAGAAAACCTTCAACTAAGCGAGGGCAAAAATAAGACTTGTTTTTAATTTTTCCGTGAACCAAGTAGGTAGTAGTCCGTAGTAGCAGCGCCGGCAGTAAATAATAGACAAAACAGATGTTGCTGATATAAACATTTTATGACCATGTGTCATGAGCTCCGCTGACCGAAATAATAAAGCCTTTAATCGGCGTGGGTAGACAGAGAAGTCGCATAATTAGAATATTAGTACAATTTCAACGGCAATGAAACTTGATGCGGCCGAGATAAACGAAAAAGCCTTTTGACGTCTGTTCTACATAGATTCGTTCTAAAAATTATCTGACCGTCTGCAGTTTACATTGCAGATTCATAAAAGAGTAGAGTCAATAATATTTTTTTATTAACGTTTTATGATAGTTTTTGACTAAACAAAAGATAGTCTTCGAATATTATTAATAATTAATGTTATAGCGAATTTAGGTAACTACTCACCCAGTCGTTATTAACTTATGTTATGCTAACGATTGCTACTTCACCCGCGATCCTAAAATAATCGTTTCAAACCTCCAAAGACCAGGTAAAATCCTCCGAAGAAATACATATTTCTTGCGATTTAATAAAATAATTCACAAAAGTTATAACGTTAGAAAAATGTTGCTTTTTACCAGAGTGGGGAATTTTCGCCTGCGGTTTTCGCAAAAAAGGTCACTTGCCGTAAGCGATTTGTGAGGAAAGCGCGAAGCTCTCAAAGGTTTTCCCACTCCAATAAGATGGCCAAATATTCAGGATAAGTGCCAGTTTGATAATTCCGAGTGTTGGTGAAAACTTTTAACCTTTCAGTTTATCTAAGTTATGTTAACCCGTATTCTCTTGAGCACTTTTAACGTCTGGGTTCTGAGTACTTTGATAGAAAAATAAAAGCACTTATTTCTTTAATGCAGTTACGCACTTAGCTGTTTTGAGGGTTATATTTTTTTCGGCTTTCTGGTTTTATATCACAATGGTTTCTCAGATGGTACCTCTTTTCCTTGTGCCAACAGGAGACCAGATTCAGATTCAGAACCAGATTCAGCGCCATTTAATTTTTGTATCTAATAATGGTTGATTCCTAGAGTGATATTAATGAAAAAAAAATCAAATTTGTTATTCATTAATCTCACTCTAGGAATGTGCCGGCCGGCACTTGGGGGATTTTTTTGTAATGTTAATGTTTTTTAGAATAAGTTAGATTAAAATATACTTAAATGATAAGTCCTCTCCACGTTATCTTACTTTTGCTGTGCCCGACAGGGTCCACGATTGTTTCCAAAGAAATGTTTACCACCTAAGGCTACATTGTGGAATGCAATAAAGAATTGAGTATTGAGGCCTATGTCCAGCAGTGGACGTCTTTCGGCTGAAATGATGATGTCAGATTTCGTTGCAATCATTCAAATGAATCGGTCAGACAATGAAATGTTAAACATCGCTACGGTCTTGATTCCGTTGTATAACGTACACTTTATAATTACCAAAAACGCGAAACAATTAAACGTTATTTGGTTTCGACAAACGAAAGCGTGTAAAAAAAACAAATCTTATAAACAGTCTCAAACCTTGTTAAATAAAAAGCTTGTAAAACGCGAGAACGTACCACGCGTTTACGAAGTGGGTAGCGAAGTAATTAGTTATTTTTCTGTTTTCTTTGTTGAATGGGGCTGTGTTGTGGCCATTACGTTGGTCCGTGGCGTTCCGCCGGTATCCCTGTAAATGTGGGGCCACGCCAATTGCCCGGGGCAATTTCTGAGAGGCGTTGTAATTAACGCCTCAAAGTATCCGGGTTTGGAGTGAACAGCGTCGAGATCATTGCAAATACATTTTTAAAATAGTGACCTGATGGGTGTTCAGTTACGTATACATATAAGTATCAAATGAGACTGACTAACGGCCGTTTTCAATAACTTACTGTTCGTTTTGTAGGTTGCTATCTCTGTCTGTTTGACATTTTGCTTACAGACGGTTAGAAACAAAACGTCACAGAAAATCTTTCTTTGATTTTTCTATGAATCCAGTGACAGGTAGGTGACGCGGATAGGATATTTCAAGTTAACTTTGTTTATAGAAACACAGATAGCTTTGAGAAGTGACATATTAACTCACAGGTTTAAGTAAGTAAGACATAGAAAACGGGCCTAAGTGTTTGCTTAATGAAATGAAATGTTGAAGATAAGAATATTAAGAGGGCTATTACTATTTTTCTTGTTTTTGAGTGTTTTAAGAGTCTAGCACTCAAATACAAGAAACAATTTGATTTTTATTTTGAAAACCCTCATCACACATCAAAAATCTCAGTTTAGATGTGTGATTATGGTTTATTATTCTTTATTATTTATTTAGATATGAGATGATCACGATGATGATGATGTGATGATGATGATATGGTGATTTTGATTTGATATGAGATGGTTTAGGTATGGCCAAAAAATAAAAAATAAAAATGCCCGAGAAAGTTTGACTATTTCTCTAGGGAGCGCTTGTAATGTGTATGTCTTTTACAAATTATTTTCCTTCCTCTTTTGGATATTATTAACCTGAAAATTTAAGCATTCGTCCTCCCTAGGTAGCTTCATGGTCATTTATTGGAGGCTTAGCAACGGCTTTGGCCTTTTTACCTTGTAATTCATGTTATTTAAGTTTTTATCTTTATTAAATCTTTGTTTACTTTTGTGATGTCAGTTAGTGGCAACCCTAGTTTTATTTTTAATTTATTGCTGGAGCTAGTTGTAGGTTGTATAGGTAAATCACATCGACCTCATTCGATTTTCTTTTTAATAATTTTCTAATTTTAAAATGTAAATATCTGGAGTTGACAGGAGCCTGGTGGTGGAATGGGCAGTCTACGTTCAGAGCTGAGAGCAGTAACACCTCTGAGAAGCTCCATATTATTTTATTTAAAAGGGCAGTTTCCCTTATTCTTTGGTTTTAAGTCGGCCTCTCTCCGTGCCGCACCCTCACCAAGAACACCTGGAAACCTTGATCCTTGAGCTACACAAGCCTGATGAAGATTTGATGCTCCTCGGCCCTCCTCCTACGGCCTGAGGATTGACGGTCCTCGGCCGTCCACCACCGTCTGAAGACGGATGCCCTCAGCCCTCCTCCTACGGCCTGAGGATTGACGGTCCTCGGCCGTCCACCACCGTGTGAAGACAGATGCCCTCGGCCCTTCTCTACGGCCTGAGAGTTGATGGTTCCTCGGTCCTCCTCCACAGTCTGAAGACGGACGTTCTTCAGTTATTTATTTCATTCTGCGTTTCATCTTCAGTACTTTCCGCCAGCTTCACTGGCATTAGTAATTAAGTAGCTCCAGCCTTTAGATTATCTTTGTTAATAAATTCTTATAACTCGTCCCTTTTATTTCTTTTAATAGTGCTCCCCTCCAGACTGAAAGTTAGGTAGGTGAGTGCTCAGAGTGACCTTACAGTTTTGTGGATCCTATCCAGGAAAATGTAACGTTACAGACTGGCGCCCAAATATTTACTAACCCACCCCTCTTAAATTATTTCTAGGCATTCTGCACTTCTCAAAATTCGAAAATAACACTTCCCCAAGTGAGTATATTTGGTAAGCATTTTATTATTTTCATATTTTCACTCATCTCAACTCTTACTCAACTCTTCTACAACTAAACATCATCTAGGTATTCCTCACCTCACACACATTCCATTATCGAAAGATAATTGGCACCCTTTCGGCCTCTTGGTTGTGTTAACCCACTTGTGGGCATTGCCAAGGTTGGAGATTGGTTACTCTACAACGGTTATTGGACAATATCCCGTAATCGTTTATCTCATATTATACTTACTCTCTACCAAAACATCGCTATACTGCATCCCACAGACTTGCACACCACTACGTTTACCCTCTGGTATTCGTACCCAATGGTCGCTTGATGTGTTAATCCATTCGTGGACACTCACAAGTGGGTCGTTGGGACACTTCACGACTGAAACAGGAGAATATCCTGTGGATGTTTATACAACCCTAAAATACTACGTTACACCCACTACAAATACTTTACTAATATATTCTGAACTATTAACACTTTAAAGATTACTTTATTTAATTTTGATTTGATAACACGGCTAGTGCAATCTATACATTTTTACACTGAAAAATTACTTGATCCTAGACTATAAATTTGTCATACGCGAATCTGGCGTAAAATTGAATCTATAAGGGCTAATCCACACTCTTAAGGGCTAGTCCTCACTCTTAAGGGCTAGTCCTCACTCTTAAGGGCTAGTCCTCACTCTCAAGTGCGGGTCCTAAGCACGGGTCCACACTCTTAAGGGCGAGTCCTAAACACTCTTAATCTTGAGTGCTCTCTTAGACTTGAGTGCCCTCTCAAACGCTTTCGTGGACTTGAGTTACCTCTCAAACGCTCTCTTGGACTTGAGTTCCCTCTCAAACGCTCTCTTGGACTTGAGTTCCCTCTCAAACGCTCTCTTGGACTTGAGTTACCTCTCAAACGCTCTCTTGGACTTGAGTTCCCTCTCAAACGCTCTCTTGGACTTGAGTTCCCTCTCAAACGCTCTCTTGGACTTGAGTTCCCTCTCAAACGCTCCCTTGGACTTGAGTCCTAACTCAAACACTCTCGGCCTCCGTAGATTTTTTTTAAATTTCTTTTATCACTTTCATAATATTTTATTTATTTATATTTTTTTTTCGGTACCTTTTATTTTTTAATTTGCTATCGCCTTATTTTCTGTCTGGAGTTTCTTTACGGTTTTAATAATTTTATAACTTAAATGCCCTAGCCTTTTTAACTCATTTCTTGTAAAAACCATTTAGATTTTAAGTTCTGTAAATACTCCACAAGGTTTACCTTCCCCTAAAACTATTGGCTTATTTTTATCCCTCTTTTTATTTTGTAGAGCGGTGCACAACTCTTTAAATAAGCCATTGTGTTGAGCGGTGCACAACTCATTAAATAAGCCGTTGTGTCGAGCGGTCTCACAACTCGTAAAATAAGCCTTAGTGTACTTTTTTAACTTAGATAATAATTTTTTATCCTTGACCCTCCTTGACCCTTGACTTAAAGCTTAAAGGCTTCTCTTAAGCGCTTTATGCTCTTAAACCTTGGCTGCTTTTCTAAAGCAGAAAAACTTTGTAAATATATTCTTTTAATTTTAACGGGTTTTAGAACAGGTGCGGATTACGACACCTAAATTAAATAAATAAGCCTTCGTAAACCTTAAAAATAATTCCTTGTGGAGTATGCGTCATTGAATGTGAACCATATCCCCTAAGTATGCTGGTGATGTATGATTGAGGAAGAGTGTAGGGTAGGTTGATGAAAGGTGTATGAAAGAGCAAGGTCTTATTTACAACCTCGAAATTTTTTCTAGTTAGTAATTTTCTGGGGTTATGGGGAATCTTAGTTTTAATTGTTTTTAAACTTACTTTATCACTGTAAATACTCATTTAGCTTAATTTTTTGTTGATTAATGCTCTCTTAATGCTAAATAAGAAAAATTTTTTCATTGTATTCAAAAATTTTCCGGGGTTTTCGGGGTAATGTAATGTGTATGTCTTTTACATATTTTTTTACTTACATTTTTGGATATTATTAACCTGAAAATTTAAGCATTCGTCCTCCCTAGGTAGCTTCATGGTCATTTATTGGAGGCTTAGCAACGGCTTTGGCCTTTTTACCTTGTAATTCATGTTATTTAAGTTTTTATCTTTATTAAATCTTTGTTTACTTTTGTGATGTCAGTTAGTGGCAACCCTAGTTTTATTTTTAATTTATTGCTGGAGCTAGTTGTAGGTTGTATAGGTAAATCACATCGACCTCATTCGATTTTCTTTTTAATAATTTTCTAATTTTAAAATGTAAATATCTGGAGTTGACAGGAGCCTGGTGGTGGAATGGGCAGTCTACGTTCAGAGCTGAGAGCAGTAACACCTCTGAGAAGCTCCATATTATTTTATTTAAAAGGGCAGTTTCCCTTATTCTTTGGTTTTAAGTCGGCCTCTCTCCGTGCCGCACCCTCACCAAGAACACCTGGAAACCTTGATCCTTGAGCTACACAAGCCTGATGAAGATTTGATGCTCCTCGGCCCTCCTCCTACGGCCTGAGGATTGACGGTCCTCGGCCGTCCACCACCGTCTGAAGACGGATGCCCTCAGCCCTCCTCCTACGGCCTGAGGATTGACGGTCCTCGGCCGTCCACCACCGTGTGAAGACAGATGCCCTCGGCCCTTCTCTACGGCCTGAGAGTTGATGGTTCCTCGGTCCTCCTCCACAGTCTGAAGACGGACGTTCTTCAGTTATTTATTTCATTCTGCGTTTCATCTTCAGTACTTTCCGCCAGCTTCACTGGCATTAGTAATTAAGTAGCTCCAGCCTTTAGATTATCTTTGTTAATAAATTCTTATAACTCGTCCCTTTTATTTCTTTTAATAGTGCTCCCCTCCAGACTGAAAGTTAGGTAGGTGAGTGCTCAGAGTGACCTTACAGTTTTGTGGATCCTATCCAGGAAAATGTAACGTTACAAGTCTGTAACGTTACATTTTCCTGGTTCCTGGTTTACGAAGGCTTATTTATTTAATTTAGGTGTCGTAATCCGCACCTGTTCTAAAACCCGTTAAAATTAAAAGAATATATTTACAAAGTTTTTCTGCTTTAGAAAAGCAGCCAAGGTTTAAGAGCATAAAGCGCTTAAGAGAAGCCTTTAAGCTTTAAGTCAAGGGTCAAGGAGGGTCAAGGATAAAAAATTATTATCTAAGTTTAAAAAAAGTACACTAAGGCTTATTTAACGAGTTAATGTGACCGCTCGACACAACGGCTTATTTAATGAGTTGTGCACCGCTCAACACAATGGCTTATTTAAAGAGTTGTGCACCGCTCTACAAAATAAAAAGAGGGATCTAAATAAGCCAAAAGTTTTAGGGAAGGTAGACCTTGTGGAGTATTTACAAAACTTAAAATGTAAATGGTTTTTACAAGGAATGAGTTAAAGACATTTAAGTTATAAAATTATAAAAACCGTAAAGAAACTCCAGACAGAAAATAAGGCGATAGCAAATTCAATAGTAAAAGGTATCGAAAAAAAATATAAATAAATAAAATATAATGAAAGTGATAAAAGAAATTTAAAAAAAAATCTACGGAGGCCGAGAGTGTTTGAGTTAGGACTCAAGTCCAAGGGAGCGTTTGAGAGGGAACTCAAGTCCAAGGGAGCGTTTGAGAGGTAACTCAAGTCCAAGGGAGCGTTTGAGAGGTAACTCAAGTCCAAGGGAGCGTTTGAGAGGTAACTCAAGTCCAAAAGAGCGTTTGAGAGGGAACTCAAGTCCAAAAGAGCGTTTGAGAGGGAACTCAAGTCCAAAAGAGCGTTTGAGAGGGAACTCAAGTCCAAGAGAGCATTTGAGAGGAAACTCAAGGCTAAGAGAGCACTCAAGATTAAGAGTGTTTAGGACTCGCCCTTAAGAATGTGGACCCATGTTTAGGACCCGCACTTGAGAGTGAGGACCAGTCCTTAAGAGTTGGACTCGTGTTTAGGACGCACACTTGAGAGTGTGGACTCGTGTTTAAGAGGAGAAGGAGGGAAAGAGGGATCAGGTCAGGACCGTAACACCGTATTCAGTAAACTGAGTAAACGTCAGGGCAGCTCCCGTAATACAGTAGTCGGGTAAGCTCCGAATAAAACATTAAGATGGTCTGAGTACTTGAGAGGGCGGCATAAGAATGTTTAAAAATTTATAAGACTCGAGAGGGTCCAAAGAGGTTTGATTAAAAATAATATTTAAGAGTATGACACAGAGGGTGCAAAGAGGTTTGATTAAAAATATCGTAAACCAATAAAAACTGTATGGTGGTAAAATTTGGAACTAATGCATAAAAAGTTTGCTAAACTTTAGTACCTATTTTGGCCACCGCAAAGTTTGATTAAAAACTTTTTGCTGCTGCAAAAGAACTAGATCTCTATGGGCCTGTTACCTAGCAACGCGTGACAAATAACAAGTCAACCCAAAATAATTTTATGCAATTTTACCCGACTAGGGCGAAACTCAAAAAGGAGATTATGTATAATATCTGTATGTATGTAAGTACGTTTTTTATCGAAAAATGAGGGATTTTTTAACGAGTATGTTTATAAGATTTTGGTGTTATTGAATAAGAATATCACCCAAAATTATTATAGCTCAGTCTAGATAAAATTCGTTAGAATTTCTTAGAAAAAATCTAGATTTAGTTATTTTATTATAGCCCAAGGATTCAATTTTACGCAAAATTCGCGTATGGCAAATTTATAGTTTAGGATCAAGTATTTTTTAGTGTAAAAATGTATAGATTGCACTAGCCGTGTTATCAGATCAAAATTAAATGAAGTAATAGTTCAGAATATATTAGTAAAGTATTTGTAGTGGGTGTAACGTAGTATTTTAGGGTTGTATAAACATCCACAGGATATTCTCCTGTTTCAGTCGTGAAGTGTCCCAACGACCCACTTGGGAGTGTCCACGAATGGATTAACACATCAAGCGACCATTGGGTACGAATACCAGAGGGTAAACGTAGTGGTGTGCAAGTCTGTGGGATGCAGTATAGCGATTTTTTGGTAGAGAGTAAGTACATATAATATGAGATGAACGATTACGGGATATTGTCCAATAACCGTCGTAGAGTAACCAATCTCCAACCTTGGCAATGCCCACAAGTGGGTTAACACAACCAAGAGGCCGAAAGGGTGCCAATTATCTTTCGATAATGGAATGTGTGTGAGATGAAGAATACCTAGATGATGTTTAGTTGTAAAAGAGTTGAGTAAGAGTTGAGATGAGTGAAAAGATGAAAATAATAAAATGCTTACCAAATATACTCACTTGGGGAAGTGTTATTTTCGAATTTTGAGAAAAGTGCAGAATGCCTAGAAATAATTTAAGAGGGGTGGGTTAGTAAATATTTGGGCGCCAGTCTGTAACAGAAAATCTTTCTTTGATTTTTCTATGAATCCAGTGACAGGTAGGTGACGCGGATAGGATATTTCAAGTTAACTTTGTTTATAGAAACACAGATAGCTTTGAGAAGTGACATATTAACTCACAGGTTTAAGTAAGTAAGACATAGAAAACGGGCCTAAGTGTTTGCTTAATGAAATGAAATGTTGAAGATAAGAATATTAAGAGGGCTATTACTATTTTTCTTGTTTTTGAGTGTTTTAAGAGTCTAGCACTCAAATACAAGAAACAATTTGATTTTTATTTTGAAAACCCTCATCACACATCAAAAATCTCAGTTTAGATGTGTGATTATGGTTTATTATTCTTTATTATTTATTTAGATATGAGATGATCACGATGATGATGATGTGATGATGATGATATGGTGATTTTGATTTGATATGAGATGGTTTAGGTATGGCCAAAAAATAAAAAATAAAAATGCCCGAGAAAGTTTGACTATTTCTCTAGGGAGCGCTCAAAATAAAAATCAAAATGTTTCTTGTATTTGAGTGCTAGACTCTTAAAACAAGAAAAATTGTGATCTTAGGAAACTTTCTAATTTTCTTATGCTGTAATTTTAAATTGTTTAAAAAAAACCGGTTTCGTTGGTCTACTGGTTGCAAGTGCGACTGCTGTGCATAAGGTCCTGGGTTTGATTTCCAGGTCGGACAAAGTGTTATTAGGTTTTTCAATCAAGAATTTCTTAGTAGCAGCCTTGGAGTCTGGATTTGCGCCAGGTTGATAGCAATAGGCTCGCCCCCTTTAAGGCAACTACAGGAGCTAAATTATCAACTCTACTTGTGGTAGTTCAAATTTCGTTTGATTTACTGTTATATTAAAGTTCAAATCAACTTGCACTACAAAGAGTGGTTGTTACGTCAGTCACTGCGGCCGAATAGTGCGAAATGAGTTTTTTTTTGCGATTTACAAAAAATCTATTGGGTGGACTAGAAACATAAAACATTATCATGCTAATATAGTGCTTGTAGAATTATTTGCCAAAAAATCAGAATGATCGCATGTACTTTAGTATAGTTTTTACTTAAAAGAAATTTTTAGAGAAAAGTTCGTGTTTTTTTTTATCGAGTAAAATTAGTTATATTAGGTTTTCAAAACACTATCACACTAGCATATATCCTGAAGAATATCATATATTTTTCTGGTTTTCTTTATTGCAGTGAATCATATGGATTTTTGCATTATAAAACTCGCGTTTAGCTCCTGTAGTCCCCTTAAATGAGATTTAAATATAACTGAGGAAATATAGGTATACAATTAGATACACTACGTTATGTAAGTATGTGTAAAAAAAATCTAGGTCGGTATTAAAAACAATCTGTGCCGTGGTTCTTCAAGATAAAATATGTCTCTAAAAATCGAGTAGATTAGCTAGAGTGATGGGCAAAAATAAAACAGAATTAGTTGACTATCGCTTCGTTTGTTTTGGCTCCTTACCAAAAACAATGTTAATGAGACCAACCACAGATAAAATAGAATTGCATTCTGGTATGTATTTTGTTGTGAAAGGATAATTATACAACAGTTTGGTTTCGTTGTATTTTTAGCATACGCCTGTTGAAAAACATCACCGATATTTTGCGAAGTTATTTTTACATCGAAAGCTAAAGCCATACTCTAGTTTTTTTTTATTTTTATTTTTTTAAATAGATTATACAGGTACAGTCATAACGCCAGTTAGTATTTTTGAGTCCCATATAATAGGGGCAAGCTTATTGCCATTAATCGGGCACAAATCCAAACTCCGTGACTGCTACTAAAAATCCTGATGAAAAAACCTGTGAATCGAACTCAGGACCTCATTCTCACTAAACCATCGACCAATATCTCTCTGTAAATTAAAGTAATCGTAGGATCAAACGTACGACATAAACTCGACCGTAACACTCCACCCCACTGTAATGGTGTAAGGTTGTATGAATTGAAATTGCTTTATTAATACAAGTGCTAGAAATAATCTGTACCACCGCAACGTTCGCGAAATACACCCTCGAGACTCGGGCCGGCTTGTTGCATCAAATTATTGTTCGCAGTTTCTTTTTTTTTAATACTTAGCGCAGCTGTTGTATAATATTATGTTACAAGGTTGGCCAAATTTAGTTAGTCGAGAATGTATGTGGAGGATGTATCCTTATCATTTTTCTTAGGAAGTCTACTCTCAAATCTTTTGAATTTCAGGCTGTGCTAAGTATCACGTCATCCAGTATGGTAGTTTTTCGTTTTGTTATCGTTTGGTTCTTTTTGCGCCCATTCAGAATGATGACAATATTTAGGATTTCGTACCTCAAATGGAAACTTTGTTGGCCTTCTGTCCGTCTGTCAAGACTCTTTTTCTCTAGAACACGTGGTTGTATCAAATTTAAATTAATATGAAACACTTTAAATATGGCCATCTAAGTCGCATATTTTGCTCACTCGCAAGTAAATCAAAACGTGCAATAATACCTATCGATAAAAGTATTGAAAGTTCTATAATGGTATCACACATCGGTATTGGACTCCTACCTACCTATTTACTTCCTAAGTAAATTACAGCAACTTGTTTCTAAGTAAAGTTTACTGAAACAACAGTGAACGTATTATTATTTAACTTGTGGCCGCTCTCACTTTAGTATGCAACGTGTACGATATGTTCAGACATATTGCTAGTTTCATGCGCCAAAACGTTAGTCATGAAATACTTGAATGTGGAGTACATTTCTGGCTTTTTAGGATCATCTTGGAAACAAACACTGGAAAGATCAGCACCCCTAGCCAAGTTACAAACGTTTCGTATCGATTCTCTTTCTACAATCGTAAACGCCTCGCGGCGTAAGCAATTGTAGAAAGCGCTAAATTGGTAGCCAAGTTGACACGACTGAGTCGATCGCTCGTTCTCTAATGTCTGTAGAAAAAACCTACACTTTAGTGTATGGTGAGCGTTCGTACCAAAGAGTGTAGCGATCAACATTGTAGAAACGATAATATTCTATTCTATCATTTTGAACGATGTAAACTTGTCTACAAATTTTCTATTCGTTTGTGTTGATCACGTGATTTAACGTTGAGATGATGTCATTCCCATTCATTTGAATCGTTTTCTACTAGCGTTAACGATTGTAGATTGTCAACTTGGCTAGGGGTGCAGGTTTTCCTTAAAACCCACACACGAAATGTGTACGAAAAGCACTACGATTGTTTTTTTCGTTCACCGACTACGATACACAAACTATACACTATGTGAGCACTATTATAAATATGCACTATGCACTATATATTATTATACTATGGGAGCAGCGATGGCCCAGTGGTGGCGGCCCCGACTTACCAAGTAACTAAAAAAGTGACTTAGTAAGTTGTGGGTTCAAACCCAGACAGGCGCATTACTTTGTTTAATTTATTTCATCACCACTGCTCTCAAAAAACGGTGAAGGAAAACATCGTGAGGAAACAGGCATGTCCTAGAACCAAAAAATTCGAAGACATGTGACATCTACCAATCCGCACTGGGCCCACGTGGTGGATTAAAGCCCATTCCCTCTCATAGAGAGGAGGCCTGTTCCAGCAGTGGGAACATTAATAGGCTCATGATGATGATGACACAGACTATCAAGTAGTTGTTAACACTTATTCAAGAGATCATCATCTAGCCTTTTCTCAAAATTGGGGTCGGCTTAATAACAGTATTCAACATGGAGCGACTGCCTATCTGGTCTCCACAACTTAGTTAGTAGTGGGTAAATACTATACCCCTGGTAAGACTGGTTGTCAGACTTCCGCGCCACTGACTACCTGTAACGACTGTCAAAGATCTACAAATGACAGCCGGGACCAATGCTTAACGTGCTTTCCTAGGCACGGATGAAACTTGGTATGTAATGGGTGGTCGGCCTTCCACAGACCAACATAAGCAAACGCGGCTGTTACTTTTTATCTACAAGCTCCTCCATTCAAGAGATAAGTGTTAACAATTACGTGATATTTAAGTGGGGGTTACTGGATTCTATAATAATTGGATTAAATGTTATAATCGTAGAATAGATATTACCCTTCGCATTCAGGCGAATCAAATGTCACTTTATCTTGTTACAGATTAGGCAGTGGCTAGACTTGCGATTCCTTTTCAGTTTGGTCAAATACCTATATTCTGGGAAATCAAGGCTTTTGGGCTAATAAATTAGTTGTATAACTAGACTTGAATTTCTCTTTGCTTATCTATTGCTTTCTAAATGTTATTAATGTTAAATTATATCGTTATCTGATAAATCTTGTCCCAACTATGTTGGGGTCAGCTTCTAGTCTAACCTAATGCTACTGGATACCAGTATTTTACTTTCGACTTTAACTAAATAGTATTCACTGATGTACTCAATGGTCGTTGTATGTTGACATTTTTGTGATACATTGGCTTTAAACCTTGTGGTGTTTCAAATTAATTAATGTTCAGACCAATTATTAAATAATACCAAAAACGCCTTAATTTTTGGCATAGCCATTTTTTACAAACACCGTTAGACAGTTCAGTTTCATTTAATTTAATATGTTTAGATTAAACAATCTAAAGGAGAGATTCAATTTACTCCGCAAACAAACGACGGGATGCCTCCACTTGATTATTTACCAGAAAATGAAGTAGAAATCAAAGAAAACAACAATGTTCTACAGACGAGAAACATCAGGACTTCAGACGCAAACTTATTCCTACCTTTTGCATACAAATTAGAACTTTTAATTAATTATAGGACTTCATTTTGTTAATTTAATTATAAAGAGAAGTTCATGAATTTATTTCGACGTTCGAATTGACAATTATTTGAAGCCAGCATTGTGTAGGTTGTAGACCAATTAACGTGTGACGTCTGAAAGACATAACATGTAGGTCTTGGAACAACGAAGGTTAAGTATTACTTTTTGAAAAGTTATTAGATTATTTTGAAGCTTGGGATATGCATGGGAAAAATCAGCTTGTAGATTTATGTAACCACTGTCGTTTGACAGTTTTATTTTGTTGTTTTTTTTTTCGTACAAAGCTTTTTGATATTGAAAATAGAGTTGTGGAACTCAAATGAAGTTGGACAAGACACAGCACACATTTGCTAGCAAGATGCGGTGATGGCAGGTAAAGTAAAGCTGTGATCGAGTGGCTTCCAAGTTCTGGAGATAAGTGTTTGTCGTCTGACGGCGAGATAGGCAGACTACACTGTTGCTATACCGGGAATATCTTGGATGATGAAGTTGGCACAAGAACGAGGAGCTTGACACAAGCAAAGAGAGTTCTATATCCAGCATTGGATGAAATCGGGCCGTGAATGAAGATGACTGTCTATTGAAGTGTTGTCTCCTTGTAGTGACTACTTAACCTATACCTAGGCCTATACTACCTCAAATTAGCAACTCTATTGTGGTGGTTCAAACTTCGTTTGAAATACTGTTAGAATAAGGTTCTAATCAGCTTGCACTACAAAATGGTTGTTACGTCCGTCACTGCAGGCCGAATAGTGCGAACCGAGTGGTGTTTATTCTTTATAAAATCAAATTTTCATCTTTTGGAAAAAATAAAAATATAAGACCTGCTTTATAGTTACAGTTAATTATGCAAAGTTTTATGATCTAATTTGAAGTGCTTTTTGAATACCAGTGGTTTATTGTTTAGTGGTTTATACTTTGGATTTTTTTTCTATCGGGAAAAGTTTATAGAATCGTATTTTCGTCACACATTGTACTTAGCATGAATCCTCAACTTTACCATATATTTATTTCAAAACTAGCTGACCCGCGCAACTTCGTCTGCGTCACATAAGAGAGAGAGAGCTCAACCTTAAAAGATAGACATAATTATAATGTAATGCATGAAAATCATGATATTTAAATGTCAAACACATTTTTAGTCATAGTACCATTTTAGTTCAACAGATGTCGCTGCATGTTTGCATCTTACATTTGATGATTAGTTCTTCTTGAACATTTAAATTCATATATCTTTAGATAGAATTAACCGATTACGATGAAACAAAAACTAAATAATACCTCAAGATAAGCTCAATTTTTATGTATAAAAGTTATCTACTTTGGTTGCGTAAATTTTGCGTGATGCTTGATCATTGAAACAGACAAACAGATAAACAGACAAAGAATCCAAAAATGCTGGAAATGTGTTCTGTTGCTTATCCTTTAACACCCTGGAATTTTTTTTCAAAATATTTTCAATGTACAAAAACGATTTTTCTACAGATTTATTATATGTATAGATTAATGCTGTAGTATTTTAGGCGTAACGGAGGATCATGCTAAGCCATTTGAGGTAGTATAGGCCCTAAAGGCTACCACTTTTTTATCTTTAAACTGCAATTCTGAGTAACTCTTCAAACATACTCGATTCTCGTTCGCTCCTCCCTCAACAAACTCATGGAAATGTTCTCCATTACGAAAACCAATTCTAATTCCATCTAAGCCATAACTAATAATAGAACCAGTACAGCAGTGTTGCTATCCTAAACCACTGCATAATTACGCGCTACGCAGAGGAGATGATTAGCTGGCTCGGCACTTAATCAAGGATCGTTGCTGAGCATCCATTGCACACACAAACAGACAATGACGAGCTTGGAATGGTCGGCGATGATATGTGATAATGCAATGCTGTCATTGTTTCATCATTTCAAGGAAGTCTATGGTGGTGTCGATTCTGTTGTGCGTAAAGTATACTTAATTTAGGCTATTGCTATCTTTGTCTCTCTAATAAAACGAGCAAGAGACGGACGTAATTTAGGACTGTCAAATTTAGTTGGAACTAATATTTCCACACAAATGAACGGTGCACGTAAAAACATTTCAACTAAAAACACGGTGAAGCGCAAGGCATAAAATAGTTTGACATCTCTAACTTAGTCCATAGCTATAGCCGTCCTTTTCTCGCACTGCCGTTTAGTAAGAGGTAGCAATAGCCTAAATTAAGTTTAGTTTGTGCACAACAGAAGTGACACCAGTGTTATGAATATTTTTAAATTCATAAATGCTATGCATCAATTGCAATAAAATTGTTAGAAAGTAATGGTACTCTAATAATTTTATTACTTTATTAAAGACCTTAGATCCTTAAAAATCATATTCAAAAACGTACCTAGACATTTTATCTTCTATCAGAATAAATCCATCTTTTTTTTCGTGTTGTTAGTGGCTAATCTATACTTCCGGATCAAAGAAAACAAATTACTCTTTTTCTATATACCGTATAAACCCAAGAATATTCCAAAAATAAAGATCAAATACTCTGGCAAAGTTCAAACAAATCTTTCACGACATTTATAAAACACATAGTAGTTCAAAAGGGTTATTTAACACCAATAACATACGTGGGAGCGATACGACCAAGAATAAATGAAACATGGCAAGTCGTTAAACTGAACTTGGAGGAATGTAGCCGGTTAAGCGACCCTGGTTCGATCCCTGGGGGATGAGGCAGACACGTAGCGTTCACTCAGCGCTCGAGTTTCTGCTAT
The DNA here is from genome assembly GCA_905147715.2 of Xestia xanthographa. Taxonomy (NCBI): domain Eukaryota; kingdom Metazoa; phylum Arthropoda; class Insecta; order Lepidoptera; family Noctuidae; genus Xestia; species Xestia xanthographa. The sequence continues at coordinate 20,449,427 of LR990642.1, read as the reverse complement.
CCTCAAAGACAATTTCAGTGTTCTTTTCCACGGCTCAAGAGCTTGCGATATTGCTGACATAATACTTCATTTTGGCTGTTTTGTTATACATTCATACCTGATATTAATTTTTGTTATTATTTTTTTATTTTTTTTCCTTTTATTAATTTGATTTGACTTAGTGATGGTAATTTTTTTATATTTATTAATAATCCAGTTATGTTTTTGTTTATTTAACTAATTTTATTTAATAAATTTAAACTTTAACACATTCACACAGTTAGTTATAAATATAATTCAATATTAGTTATAAATTTAATTCAATATTAGTTATAAATTTAATTCAATATTTGTTTATTCTAGTTATATCTGCAATATTAGTTTTAAGTTATCTTGCTGCGCCCTAACAGGGTCATGTACTCACTAGTTTTAAGCGGGTCTACCCTTTATAGCAGAACTTTTTATGTCATAATATTACTTTGCATAACAGTAGATGGCATAAACTTCATTTCGCAGAAAATCGTGTGGCAGACACTCATTTATCATACATTCAAAACTCATAATTTTGTAAGTCAGAATCATCTTTAGGCATAAATTTCATATGCATAAGAATTAAAAGTAGAACCATCTTATGGCAGAAAGTTCACAGTCAGAATCATCTTTTGGTATAAATTTCATATCGATAGTCATTAAAAGGGTTCCCTATCCATTTGCATAAAATTTTAAGACATAATAATAATATAACTTGGCATACTTTTGTTACTACTAATTATATTTTCGCATAACATTATTTACGCATAACAGCTTAAGCATAATTTTTTTAAGCATAATTTATCTAATCATAATAATGATTAAGCATAACATTGTTAGGCACAAATTGATTTACGCATAATGATACTAAAACATAATTTTTATAGGCATAACAAAGAAGCATAATCCTAAAATGTTAGACATACCCTAATTGGATATACCAATTTATTTTGACAATTGGAAAAAAAACCATCTCTCCGAAGCAGGTAATACATAACATATTAAAATTTGTTTTAAACATAGTTGATTGTGAACATATGTGAGTTTTTTTCCCTGTAAGAAGCATGCAAACAAGCATACACCATACATGCAGCAAACATGCAGCTTACAAGCATACACCATGCATGCAGCAAGCATAAAGCAAGCATGCGTGCAGCAAGCATGCAGAAAGCATGCGTTCAGCAAGCATGCAAGCAAGCATGCAGCAAGCAAGCATGCAGTATGCAACATGCAGCAGGCAAGGTTTCTGTCACGGCTCCGGCGCTGTGGGGCTCCGGCGGTCCCACGCGAGCTTATCGTCGCAGATGTGTTTTACACTCACCACCGTAGCTTCGGCTTGCTGGACGGCTCTGCCGGCCAGCCTCAGCTGCGGCGGCGAGCGTTAAAACCACCTGCTCCTCAACTCGCAGGCCGCCTCGCCCCTCCACGCCTACGCGGGCTTAGATTACACTCTAGGGGTAGGGCAGACAAGACTACGTGGAGTCGGTTTTGCAGCGTTTTGTTTCTGTCACTAACTTTTGTAGCACAACTTAATGAATTTTTAATTCAAAATAAATACGTAAAAATAACTCAAATTTGATTCCGGTATTTATATTATTTGTATGCCTAAATACTATTATGCTAATAGTCATTATGCCTAGTAACATTATGCAAAATTCAATTTATGCCTAAACTAATTAGCCTTCGAGATGATTATGCCAACATAAACAGTATGCCAAAAAAAAAATTGGCAGAATATTATTATGGCAAAACAAATTATGCCAAAACAGTTATGCCAAAGTATATTAGGAAAAAGAAGATTATGCAAAAAAAAGGGATCCCCATTAAAAGGCAGAACTATCATATTACAGAAAGTTTACAGTTAGAATCATCTTTTGGCATACATTTCATTATGCAAAATAATGGAAAGCCTCATCTGATCTATCACATAACAAAAAAATTATAGTTTTAATAATTTTGTATTTCTTACCATAATAATAAAATTAATAGATTAAAAATAAAAAATAAATAATAGTACTTTTTTTTTTTTCGCCACAAACATACGATGATAATGTAATTGCTGCATATTTCTGATCAGGCCAGCATACATCATGCATGCAGCAAGCATGCAGTATGCAAACATGCAAAGGTGCAAACAAGCATGCAGTATGCAAACATGCAAACCAGCATACACCATGCGTGCAGTCAGCATGCAGCATGTAAGCAAGCATGCAGCATGCAGCATGCAAGCAAGCATGCAGAATGCAAGCAAGCATGCAACATGCAGCAGGCATGGCTTCTGTCACGGCTCCGGCGCTGCAGGGTTCCGGCGGTCCCACGCGAGCTTATCGTCGCAGATGTGTTTTACGCTCACCACCGCAGCTTCGGCTTGCTGGCCAGCGCAGCGCCGGCCAGCCTCAGCTACGGCGGCGAGCGTTAAAACCACCTGCTCCTCAGCTCACGGGCCGACTCACCCTTCCGCGCCTTCGCGGATTTAAATTACACTCTAGGGGTAGGGCAGACAAGACTACGTGAAGTCGGTTTTGGAGCGATTCGTTTCTGTCACTAACTTTTTAGCGTAACATATTGTCTTTGTAGGACAATATTTTTATTCTAATTTAAGGTTAAAATTGCTATTTTATAGAAATGGCAATAATTACAAATGGAATTCTGCCATCTTCATAGTATGCCAAGGTAAATTGTACCAAATAATAGTCGCTCTAAATAATCATTATTCTAAACGAAATTATGCGGAATTTGAACATTGCCAAAGGTAATTATGCCAAATAATATTCTGCCATCTTATAAGTGTGCTATTGTAAATTCGCCTTAAAAATATTCGTTTAAAGAAGATTATGCCAAGTGTGTTATGCCAAATAAATTTCGGAGCATCAAGATTCTGCCAGATAGAAGGAACCCGTTTTAAGCCTAGCATGTAAAATTGGTTGTGTACATTATGCATAAATAAATAAATATGGAGAGCAGGTAAAGAGGCGAAGTTGACATGTACCTGTTACCATTGCACATAGTAGCCTATAAGGGATTGTTCATGAAAAGTTTTTTTACTTGACCGTTGACGTTGAACTTCCTAAAATTACTGCATAGTGGGTAAACAACTATGCTTATGCTTGAAAACCCACAATAAAAAATGTAAAACATGTTTAATATTTAAATTTACTTTTATAAAATTCTAAGCTTTTGAATGTCTGGTGGCATGAATAAATATAAGTTTGTAATTGAATATTATATTTACAATGGAACTTTAATGAGTTACCTATGTTTTTTTAATAATATATGTAAGTATGATAATGATCAATACTCGTGCCTTCTCTGTTAAGAGGAGCCCAGCTGTGGGACAGTAATAGGCTGGTATTATTATTATATGTAAGTAATGTTTGTCGTAGGTTAGAACTGAGATAAAGCGTGAACGCAGTGATTTATTTCCTGAAAAATGCATTTATTCTGTAACAAGACCACGTTGCAGAGTTTTCCCAACTCATATATCTCAAACTCTTTCGAGATTACAAAGTTATGCCCTCTCCGCGTTTTTACAGGAAAAGTGGATTAAGATTTTCTATATCTACCTAATATATCAACATTACGGTACGTTCGTATGATTTATAGGCCAAGTTGAGGAACTTCTGCATGTCATCCACTGGCTCTTTGCGAAATTTTCTAAAGAAACTTTAAACTTTTTACATTAGCACGATGATGGTGACTAACCTAGGTATTATAATATGTACGTACGTACCTTTTTATCCTTTTTCATTGGAATTATGTGAAGATAGAATAGGCTTGTGTCCTGAAAAAATCTAATTACTCCGTCAGTTAGATTATCAAAAAATATTTGACACATATTTTTTCTTTTGTCACGTAAACCAAAATTGTCGAAGATACGACGCTTTTAAAATTCTCAATACGTAACGCCGTGCTATAATTTTTAATGCATTGTGACGTCACGAGCCCCCACTCTCGAGTTTTGATGCGTTTTATCTTTGTCAGTATTCGTTGATTTGCAAAAACAAAAAATTCATGACTATTAATTTCCAATAATTTAGCTGACGGACTAATTAAATTTGCAATTTATTGATGGTGGAAACTAGCCTACTGTCGTTTCGTTTTGTTCCTATTGTGAAAACATTTTACCTAAAAATTCATACGTACATAAAATCTCGCCTTTTCTGCGTCGATCATTACATGTATACTAATTTAGCCTATGTATACTCATTTAGCCTCTTCCAAGTACTACGCACCTGACTTTTCTGATCCTTTCCACCCAATCCCTTTCTACTCGTACTTTGAACTTGTTATTTTATTTTAATTGAAGTATGTCATGGTGTTACTATAATTATTCCGTAAATATGTTTTTCTTTTTGTATATTGGCACCTTGTTTTGATAATCATGTAAATTTTACATGTGTTGTGCTGTCTTTTGTGTGCACTAAAGAAATGATTTATCTATATCTATATTTCTAATTTAAAAAGACAGTCTTTTCAAACAAAAGAACAACGAATATAGAACATAATCTACCCATTCTACCTTAAGATTCCTCGCATGCCTTCTGAAAACTTACCTAAAAAATATATATTTCACTTCAAAATTCTCTTACTTAGTCAGCTTTCCAAACATCATAGCCTTTTTAGTTACAATTTTAAAACAACCGTAATCAATAATGGTTTAAAAACCGCTAAAACGTACGGCAGCATAGCAGAGCAGGGAACTAATGATATTTGTCTGCCGCGGTGATTAATGGCAACCCAGTCGCGGATTGTTCGAGCGGGATGAGTTCTGAAGAAGCATTCACAACCCGTGAAATTAACTTTCGTCGCCTTCCGAACACCCGTCAGTTTATTTTCACAGAAGCGTTTCACTTTTTGTGACCAAACCAAACGCTTTGGTTTGCTTCCCTATTAGGCATACGGTAATGAGATTCCGAACGGCACAGCTTGTGATACCTACTCGGGGGAGCTCGTGGCTAAATAATAACAGCCGCTCGGGTCAATCGTTAGGTTAAGCCGTGCTTGTCTAGGTTGGTCTGTGGATGGGTGACCACCCATTACGTATTAATATCAGGAATAGCAAAGTGAAATTATTTTTTTAATATCAACAATAAATACTAAGTTATAAGCATTTGAAACTGCTCATTACACAGAGAGATCCGATACAGCGAATGACGTCATTCGCTGCATCGACGTACAAATTCCATACTAAATTCCGTTTATCTAGAAAGAGATAGAAACAAAAGTTTAAATGGTTATAACTTTCGTGTTGTTTGGCCGATTATGTCTTGTTTTCGCTTTTGGTAATTATTTTTATAGTAGGTACTTTAACATTCCGTATCGAAATAATTAAAAAAAAAAATATGCATATTCCATATTATGTTTGTGTCGGCTTCCGGATGCAGCTGAAATATCAGTATTTTACATGGAGCGACTGCCTATCTGACCACCACAACCCAGTTAGTACTGGGTAATGCGATAAGCTGGTGGTAAGATATAAGTGTCATGTAGCTATACAAAAAGTAAAAGCTACACATTTATGAAGTTGAGCAAAACAAAATTATCACTTCACTCAAATTCAAAATGTTCCATTTCGAAAGTGGTGAAATTTGGGGGAACTACACGAGAAGGTACACTTCTATTTAACCCTTTGGGACAAAACAGGCGTGATGTTACGTTTTTATGATAAAAAAGTAATACCTTCCATTATGAGAATAAATTTTCCTTTTAAAATCACATTTAAATAATATTAAAGCAGATACTTATTTATCTTTCTCAAACAGACGGACCTATCTATCAAGCTTCAGTTAGTCTTTTTTGCTAAATTAATTAGCCTTTATATTTTTCATTAATTACTTTTGCGTTTGCAAAAGAGACGCTTTTACATTTACTGACTAGATAAAATTTTATATTTCTAGACACTTGGCTTGAATTTTTAAGTTTTTATTTTCTGCATTCCTCTCCTCTCAACGTTATCTGTGCCAAATATCAGAATCCTTCGTGCAAAGCTTTTTCTGGCTTATTCCACTATTCCCCCTAAGAGAATCCCCCTTAGGGGGAGAAACTGGACCTTAACTCACGTTAAGTATAGAACAGGTATCTACATCATTTTATCTGATTTTCATTTTCTCCATTCTAGATTTTTTCTGATCATTTACTTTTTACGGTTCCGTACCCAAAGGGTAAAAACGGAACCCTATTACTAAGACTTCGCTGTCTGTCCGTCTGTCCGTCCGTCTGTCCGTCTGTCCGTCTGTCCGTCTGTCCGTCTGTCTGTCACCAGGCTGTATCTCATGAACCGTGACAGATAGACAGTTGCAATTTGCACAGATGATGTATTTCTGTTGCCGCTATAACAACAAATACTAAAAACAGAATAAAATTAATATTTAAGGGGGGCTCCCATACAACAAACGTGATTTTTTGCCCTTTTTTTTTGCCGTCTCATGTTATATATAATGGTACGGAACCCTTCGTGCGCGAGTCCGACTCCCACTTGGCCGGTTTTTTAATGTATTTTGAGCTAATGTCATAACATAAATAAAACCATTACTTGCCTGTCCACGTGGACAGTATAAGTGTTCATTCACCTCCAACAATTTTCTCTAGAAAACCTTTTCATGGAATAGAATAACAGTTTTGTTTACTTTTTAAATAACAATAGGAGCTTTGTTCTAGGAGCTAAGAACGGTCGCTTGAATGTTCAGTGCTCAATTGTAGGTATAATCTGCTTGAATCAGTGTAAGTAAACCGCTAGAGATCCTCAGCTTGTAATTAACACTAATTACTAGCCGAAGGGGTCTTCAACGGTTTCTATTGCAGTATTTACCTAGTAATGACCAATTACTATCACAGTCACAGATGAAATACTCTGTAATTTTGTGACATTTCATCTGAAACATCTTTACTGCCAAATAAGTACGATGGGTCGAAAGCATGGCTGAAATACGTGGTCACCAACACGCATATCAGCCGTGCTTTCGGATTATCATAGCTTGGGTTCCATCAAGAGCTTTATGGTAAGAGCCCAGCATTTCAAACGCGTAACACGTTTTTAATCACAATTGTTTATACGTACGAAAAATTGACAAAATTAATTGCGTTTGGATTGTGAGCGTATGGTGTGTTACGCAATTACCCTGAAGGCCCAGAGCTAGTCCATGTAAATAATTATTAAGACCAAAGATGTCTCTGTAGTACTGCCATGATGTAATTAATGTTCCAACGTACATATTCATCTGAAACGCCAAAGTAAAATAAACCAGAAGACAATTTCGTAATTGTATAACTTTATAATCATCAAAGTTGAGTCACGCAAACATCCTACAGCGTCATTGCGTTGTGTAATTCAACCTAACATGAAATTTTGCGGTAGCTAACAATAATTATGTTCCTCGCATTCGTAGCGTCCTGGTACCTATGTATAATACTATCATGCCGGTATAACGTATTGCTAAGCGTTGCCGTTTTACCGTTACACTCGGTAAACTCCGAACTGTTCATGTACATTTTATTCGGGGTTCTATTTGCACGAATGATTTTTTGATTGGTTACTTTATTATTTAATTGCTTTAAAGCACAAAGATTTTTTCAACATTTCATATTCGGAAGTATATTTTTCATGTGCCGGAAACAAGTCGAGGTTTTTTTTTTCTGTTGAATATATTGTCAAAGGAATAATAACAGTGATCCAATCAGAAGCTAATATTTATGAGAATTTACACTCAACCAATAAAACTGACGAAAAGCTTCACTTTCTAGCTCGAAAAGTGTAATTATTCCTGACGAAAATAGTTTAAAGAAATCCTCGGCAAAAAATCTGATTGCCTCAAAATATTTCAAGTCTACTTCGCTAAAAGGCAAAAAAAATCGTCTCTCTGGCCGCGCTGGGATATTTATAATCCAGTCGCTCATAAACTGTTCGATGCCATCACTTAACGAGCCGACTTACCAAAGTAATAGAATTCAAGTTTTGACAGATCCATTGTACAAGTTTGCCAACTAAATCTCGGGATAAAAGCACTTGTTAGGTGTCACCAAGAAATTGCACCAGTGTATAGTGCAGGGTACACACTGTGGCGCAGGGGATGGGCCAGCTAACCACTAATGGATCGGCGTGCGTCATTCTCTATGTCAATAAATGCTCCGGCTTTTAATGCTGCCTTTGTTGAAGTAGGCCAATTACTATCAGTGATGGCAATTATGGTCGTGGTACACTGGCTTTCATGCCCCGAGCGGCGTACTCTGGAAACAGTGTTGTGATTGATTTTAACAATAGCCAATATAATCACTTTAAATAAACCGAAAACGTTCATCGAAAACTTTACCCCTGTAAGTATTCAAAAGTGGATTAAAAGTTTGCACCAATTTACAATTAATACGATTTCCTGGAAGCGGAAACAATACAGATTTAAATAATGATTTGAGTCACAGTTGAATAAGACGTCTAAATTATCCAATTGTAAACTTCGGGGAGTTTGAGGTTGTTGTAAAACAAACCGAAGTCCGTCGCTTTAAGGTTGGTTTCTATATGAACAAGAAAGCAGTCCTGATTGGATTTTAAGGTGCATCTAGAAGACCGTTACGATAGTTAAAACGCGAAGTGGTCATTTCGCTTCACTTGTGATTGAAAAATAAAAGCACTCGTAAATTACAGCACAGGCTAGAATTCGGGGGAAGTTACATAAGATTTGAAAATCAGCGTTCTATTCGCAAATATGCATTTTATTTGTGATTCAGTCGGCTACTGTGATTTGGAGATCAATATGTAAATGCATTCGTGAGAGCATGCGGGCCTGGCGGCGGAGGCGTGAGTGCATTTTGTCGTAGAGAAGGAGGCAGCCAGCCGTGACGCCGCGACCTACTGTTTCTGACTTTGTGAGACCAACCAACCTCTGTAGGATTTAAATGTAAAATTCTTTCACATTTTTGTACACTTCGTTTCAGTGTAGCTTCGTCTTAGAAGCATTTATTATGCGCATTACTTTGCTGACATATTTATTTTAGGGCACGTGCGAATTTTGTGCCTTAAATAAAAATAAAACTGAGTTTACATAAGTTGAGACTCCCACGTGTTGAAATTAATTTCCTAGCAGTATTTTAAAAAAAAATGTTGCTCCTGACTTTTATTGTGGTCAACACATTATTGTTTCTTTTTCCAAATCTAAGATAATAGGCAATCATCAATTATTAATCGTCTGTAATGCTTTTCTCAGGTAAAGAAAATATTAAACAGTGTAAAAGAAAAATATCGTAAAAATAAGTCCAAACTTTTAACGAAACCGTTATGAATATTTTATAACCTTAAAATCTTTTGCCTGAAACTTGTTTTATTTTTGTTCATCAATAACTTCCTTCATAATTTATAATACGTATTTTTACAGCTAAGTGTTCACTTTTACGATTTCCGACTTCGGCTGCGGTATAAAAAAAAACAAAGCTAACGTAAAAAAAATACGTGAGAAAGAACGGCTCAAAAGACAAGTACTCAAAATAACATTTTCCTGTTCAATCCATCCGCCATTGGAATTTACGAAAACACTTTATCAAAACAAAGATTAATGATGGCATTTTGTTAAATAGGCGAACTATTTACAACAGAAACACGGTTCGCGGTAGTGATTGAATAGTTGCATGTTCAACGGTATTAAAAGCGTCTGTCGTGGTTCGGCGTCGTAAGTTCGACTTAATTTTCGCTCCGTAATGACTCGAGAAAATCACTAGTGATTTGATAGGCGTGTAGTGTTGATCGTTACGCGTTAACGAGACGTAATTAATATCGACCTACAGATTGTCTAATCTGATCTGATGGAGGCGTTCTACTGACGTTTAGTTGGGATAAGAGATCGACCGCTATCGATGTATCATTAGCCTGTTGTTTTCAATTTACGTGATGAATTTTGTAATGAATCTTGTATCTTTCATCATCAATTGTCCATTTCATCGCAAGAGACAAAGGAAGGGGAGAAAACAAAGACCGAGACCTCAAACATAATATTCTGTAAAAAGGAAAAAATCTTCGAACAAAACACTGGAAAAGCTAGTGAAGATATGAATATTAATAAATTAGTTTGCCTTACTACAATAACTATGTAAGTAGGTAAAACTATGGATGTTGAATAATTCAAAGTACTACCATAAATCTTTTTAGTACAAGCCTGTCTGTATGTCGGTTAATGTTTGTATGCGCGGCACAACGAACATGTCGGCCGGTTTTCCATCTATTAAAAGTTTAATTACGAAACAGATTCCGAAATCTGATAAGCAAACCGTTTGATTCAAAGTACGAGTAGTACAGATAAGTTGAAAGTAAATTAAAGTAACCGCACTGCTTAGTTTGCCGACTGTTCGCGATTATACCTAAGTATACGGTGTCAAAATTTGTTGGTATGCGGTTGCAACACAGGCTGTTCACTGAAGTTAAATACGACTTAGGCGAACTTCTGCGACATACCGAACTAGACTAAGACGCCAGTTTTGGCTGGGAAACTAGTTGACTTTGTTTCAACCGTACCTACTACCTGATATAAGTCCCCTGGTACTTCGGCAACTGGGCTGCTGGAACTTATGTACGATTTTGGTTTCGAGACTAATAAGCGAATTAATATTCAGAGACGAACTACTTAGTTCCAAATGGCCTGCTAAATTAGTTCGTGTTATAAAGCTAAGTTATATGGTATAACGCTTACCTTAAAGCTAGTTCACATAGCGCTTTCCCTAAATTTTGTAATAGCGCCGTCGCCTTTGAGCTATTACAAAATATAGGAAAATGGACCCAAAGTTAAACTATCTATCTACCTACATAAGGGTGTCGATACTGTTGTGCACAAACTAAACTTAATTTATGCTATTGCTATCTTTTACTAAAAAGGCAGTGCGAGAAAAGGATGGCTATAGCGATGAAATAAGTTAGAGATGTCAAACTAGTTTATGCCTTGTGCTTCACCCTGTTTTAGTCGACATGTTGTTACGTGCACCCTTCATTTGTATGGTAATATTAGTTCCAACTAAATTTGACAGCTCTAAATTACGTCCGTCTCTTTCTCGTTTTATTAGAGAGAAAAAGATAGCAATAGCCTAAATTAAGTTTAGTTTGTGCACAACAGAATCGACACCATTATATCGAAACCGTCAGCCTTAACTGTATAGTTCCAAAAACCGTTTTCTTGAACTTTTCGGTATAAGAACTTGTGAAAGTCTTACCCGACTGAAAATACACGATGCAACAGAAAACAAAGTAGTTAGTGATCGAATAGCCTATTTGGCCCACAAGACACAGAAATAGTGACATTTTATCAGCGTCAAAGATGGTGGAAAAATCAAAAGTGTATCAGATTGACTTATGTACTGTATGATGTCGGACGTAAAGAATAGCACTATCCCGTATCTTCCAGTGGGTGACGTAAGAGGTGACTAAGGGACTTACCAGAGACAGCAGGGCAGCAGCGTTCTCTGTGCGTGGCGATTATGGCAAAACCCCTCCTTTGAGAAAGGCCCATGTCCAGCAGTTAACGTCTTTCGGCTGAAATTATCGTTTATTGCCTTACCAGAGAATGGGCAGCAGCGTTCTCTGTGCGTGGCGATTATGGCAAAACCCCCCGTTGACGAAGGCCCATGCCCAGCAGTTAACGTCTTTCGGCTGAAATTATCGTTTATTGCCCGTGGTACCACTGGATCGCTTGGTGGTACCACGGGCAATAAACGGAAATGATGATGATGTTACTAAAAAGTTTGCTTATGTGAATGTGAAACTTGATGAAAATCGTTGAAAACATACGAAACACTTTAAAAGCGATTTCTGAGTGAATTTCTCAGACGAAAAATTTACGCGTCTAGGCTGAAATCGCAGTGCTGCTTTACAGATAATGCCACGATTTTTTTCTCAGAATTAAAGTGACATGAATCTAAATGAAGCCACTTAAATTATAAAACTCAAACTCAAACTCAAAGCATTTATTTCAATTAGACCATTACGGCACTTTTGAAAGTCAAAATTACAAAAAAGAAAATCAAAGCTACAGTCCCAGTCACAAGGCATAATAACTTGAGAAAGTACTGTAGTTGCCCATTCCTTAGCGTAGATCTCTATGGAGAAGAATGGGCAAGAAACTCCATGGACACTCTTTTAAAATCAAAATATTGTTACAAAATCTTGGTTACATCATTAATTTTGAGATTATACATATATGTGAGAACGATATTTATAAGACTATTACTTTTTATGAAAAAAATGAATTATCAATTTCTGTGTCTTGTCCACAATCACTTTCATACACAGCATTTACCTCTCAGGAAGATAATCTCCAACATATATAGGAAAAAGTATTTTGATTGCGTTAAGTAATGATTGACCTACAAGACGTTAATTAGTTTTTAATTGTTTAGACTCATAGTTAATGAGTACATGTCAACGGTAGGTTTGTCCAAGCGAAATTACTAATTTCTGTGGTCATTTTGTTTCACCGTCCTGAGCTTCCACCAATGAGTTTAAACGAACAATAAATCCCTGCTCGGCAAGAGACAGTCGTGCTCTTACGTGCAGTAAGAATGGTAGTGCACCATATCGCCAGGTCTTTCCGCCAAAAATTTAAGTACGTGATTTCAGTTTACTCCGAACGAAAGTTTGCAATTTCGGTGATTAGGTTTTAAAAGGATTTTTTCAAGAAATAAAGGTATCACTTTTATGCATGCTAAATAGCCTTTGGTACACATTGAATATTATAGAAAATAATAGTGATAGCCTTGATAGTTTCTTGTAAAAAAAAAAAATAGTCACGTTTCCAATTTCTATGGGGCAATTTCTGTGGTTTCCGTGGCATCTCGTGGCCCACGGAAATTACACGACTCCACAGGAATTGTACCAATCAATTATTGTATTATTGTTAATGAAGATTTTTGAAAAGAATCAATACTGGTTATGCCGAAATTACTTTGACAGAACTAGGTCCGCCCTTAGCCTCCGACATTAAAATAAAATTGTATTACTATTTCTTGAAAAAGTCATTCAATCGGATTAACTGAACTTTGAGGGTTGCATCCTCCAGGAGCTCCTTCTGGAAGCCTCGATCGTGCAGGCCTGGGTGACATTACCGGCCAGACCTGCCGACGTTGAGAATGAGGCAGGGTGGTTCCAGGAGGCCATGTCCGGCATCTGCGACGTGCGCAGATATCGAGTTGATTGAGTTGAGAGATCCCTGGCCCACGAGGAGATGCTGGGGACTGAGATCCGTGGGGGCGCCCTTACAAGATGGTGCGGGATAAACTCCGCACCTGGGCCCCACTACTGACGCAGAGTCTCCGGCCTGAGCTCGTTAAGGACATGCTGAGTACTCTGTTCCCTTCGCGAGGGGAACATCCCCCCCCGTCTATGGCATCGCTGCCTGTGATGCTGGAAGCGGACCAACAGGATGACGACAAAAACGCTCTGACTGGGGTAGACCCGAGAGTGGCGGTACGTAGGTTCAGTGTCAAAAATACCGCCCCGGGACCACCCCAGCTTGCCTGGCAAAGCCGGGGTCCTGGCCTCGAAGGCTCTCGGGCATCGACTAGAGGGACTCCTAAGCGCATTCTTGGAGAGAGGCCAGTTCCCGCTTCGTTGAAAGACCGAAAAGCTGGTCCTCATTCGGAAGCCGGGGCGCCCTGTGGAATCTCCGTCCGCATACCGGCCCGTGGTGCTGCTCGGCAAGGTGGGAAAGCTCTTTGAAAGAGTAATTGCAAACCGCCTCGCCGAGCACCTTGCGGGGTCGAGGCCGGATCTTGCAGAACACCAGTTTGGTTTCCGCAAGGGGCGCTCTACGGTAGACGCCATCATGCGCGTGAGAGCTCTCGCGACGGGGTATGCGGTTTCCCGGGGTGGGGTTGTCTTGGTGGTGTCTCTCGACATCGCCAATGCCTTTAACACCATGCCCTGGAGCTGCATTAGGGAGGCACTCCGGTATCACCGGATGCCGACCTACCTTCGTCGTGTGGTCGAGTCGACTTTGAAGTACCTAGGACTCGTCTTCGACAGCCAGTGGAACTTTGTGGAGCACTTCCGACCTTTGGCCCCCAAACTGGAACGGACCGGCGCTGCCTTGAGGCGGCTCCTGCCCAACCTGGGCCTGCCGGAGGCTCTACGCGGGAGTCGTGCAGTCCATGCACATGCAGTCGTGGCCGGGGGCCACGTGGTGGGCCTGTGGACGGTGGGCTATGGGCTAGCTCGCCGTCTGTCCGTCTCATGACGACAGACCGTGTCGATGGCGCGTTCGTGTTCCATGCGCGCCTCAAAGATAGTCAGCAATAGGAAGGGATCCGCAAGGACCGATGCCTGCCGGGGTTGCGGGACTGTTCGAAAAAGATACCGTGGCCCCGGGTGTTCCGGGGCCACGGACGATAAAGACGGACGACAAAGACGGACGACGGACGATAAAGAAGGACGATAAAGGAACATGAATGGGTTTTAGTCAGTAAAAGTCTGAAAGTCCCTCTTGCTTCGCCCAGAGAGGGAGAAGTCATTTGATGATTTCCCATCCTCTTCATAGAAGTAAAAAACATAATCAGTTCCTTGATTGCTAATTTTGTAAGACTGATTTATCCAATAGTACACCACGTTGTATTTTTAGAAATGCTTATTAAAATGATCAAATCGTTTATTTGTGATACATGGGTTACATGCAGGTGTTCATTACATAATTACAACGATAATATATATATATATATATATATATATATATATATATATATATATATATATGTATATAAATCGCGAAGGACTTCTTGCGTCTTTACAAACTACCACCCTGCGGCGTCCACTGAATGTAGTGAGATTTTTAATGTTTTCAATGCGTATGTAAGATGTTTTAATCAGTATCATATCAGTAGTCGACGTCAAATATTATTTAAACGTTAAATGGTGATATTCAAATTAAATATTTCTAGCTGAATTTGTGCGTCCGTTCACTCTTAAATCTTTCTTGCACACTGAATACCTGCGTATACCTTCTAAACACTGCATGCACATTCCCGCCTCCATCCGAATGTATGTTTAAATCAATTCCGTATAATGCTCTGCATATATCATAATGATTATAATAATTAAATTACATCCATCTACTATTGAATTCAGATTGGTTCCGAATAACTGAATTAGTGCGTCCGTTCACTCTTAAATCTTTCTTGCACACTGAATATCTCCGTATACGTTCAAAACACTGCATGCACATTCCCGCCTCCATCCAACTGTATGTTTAAATCAATTCCGTATAATTCTCTGCATATATCATAATGATTATAATAACTAAATGACATCCATCTATGATTGAATTCAGATTGGTTCCGAATACTGTTTTTGAATTATTGTATCCAGCTTATCAGCCAAGAGGCTTCCACCTATATAAGGGCTTATAATGACTCCAGGCACAGATAATAAATAATTAATAGTTAGCATACAAAAGTGACAATACCTATGTATAGCGTAGGTATTTTCACTTTGGTGGTCTACAAAATCTTAAAAAGCAATATAATCATTTTTGACGAGTGACAGGTAAGTTTGTATGTATAAACAGGTAAGCTCAGAGGCACAGGCTGGTGTGGACAGGTAAGTCCGGAGTTGGACAGGTAAGTATGTATAAACAGGTAAGCTCAGAGGCACAGGCTGGTGTGAACAGGTAAGTTCGGAGTTGGACAGGTAAGTATGTATAAACAGGTAAGCTCAGAGGCGCAGGCTGGTGTGAACAGGTAAGTATGTATAAACAGGTGAGCTCAGATGCACAGGCTGGTGTGAACAGGTAAGTATGTATAAACAGGTGAGCTCAGATGCACAGGCTGGTGTGAACATGTAGGTTCATAGGTAGAAAGAGGTAGTTCCATGATACGAATAATATAATAGTACCTAGTCATATTGATGCAGGTGAATATACGGAATCAAAGGCATATCGTAATATAAAACATTTAATGTTTTATTTTAAATTTTACAAAAAATGTGTAGGTATCTAAACATAAAAACTTTTCAATAAACAAATCAATGCAATTTAACATTGACATAATAATAAACATAAATTTGCTCTGCCTTGCCTAGTAACGAAATAAACTGAATTATGAACATCAATCAGTCTTCATTACAATGGAACATGTATTTTTTTTTAAATATTATAATTAAAAGAAATCAGTAGGGTTTTTATCAACCCAATGTTGTCATTCTTGTTTTAGATATCTACTTAAAAGAAATGTAAACTCCATCTACAACCTAAACTCCATCAGCAGCTTCTCTTTCAATTTAAAATTTTGTAAAAAAAAAAATAGGTATTTATACATAAAAATCAAAACATTTTAACTGACATTTTAACAATTTTAGTTATACTAAATAATTAAACATAAATGGGCTCTGCCTTTGCCTAATAACAAAATAAACTTAATTATGAACATCAATCAGTCTTCATTACAATGGAACATGTATTTTTATATTATAATTAAAATAAATCAGTGGCTACAACGCCTACAACTAAAAGTCTCATGCGCGGTTTCTGAGGTGCTGTTAGATATCTCTTCATTAATTATTAATTCGATAAACAGACAACCTTTTTAATTCTTTATTAAGTCCTTTGTTTAAAAATGCTTTTAAAGGCATTTGCTTATGTAATTGCAGTTATGTCAGTAAAATCGTTTTTAAACAAAGTTTAATGACAGCTAAACATCAGATAAAGTTATGGAATAAATAAATAGCTGATACGGCCCTCAGAAACCGAGTATTAATCATCAATTCAAACATAATTATAAGTATCTTAATCATTGGTATGCAGTAGTATTGGTAGTTTCTCACATTCATTTCTTTTAGGCGGTTGGTGATTTTTTATGTGAAATTTAAAGTATTTTGTAACTACGTCCTTTTGTACCTTTGTCCAAGGTACCAACGTCCTTTTTTTCCTTTTCGTATTTTGTTTTCGTTACCTAATTGAGACACGGGTTCATTAATAAGTTTTTAGGTTTCTGGTTGGTTTTCTTTTTATTCCTGTCTCTCTGACAACGAAACAGATATATTTGTATTATTATAAAACAATACAAATTTTAAATATCCTCGACCCAAAAGCAAACAAAACCAAGAAAAGCTATAAAAAGTAAGACACACACTCAGGTACGCTCGCACACATGCACTCACGCATACACACACAAACACGTGAAACTTATAACACCTCTCTTTTTGCGTCAGGGGTTAAAAAGATTTTATATACCTAACTGTAAAACGTTGTCTGATGTAATGTAACTCCATAGCAAATTTCATCCAAATCCGTTCAGCCGTTTTTGCGTGCAAGAGTAACAAGCATCCATCCATCCATCCATACTCACAAACACCATACCTAAACTTCCGAGGCGCAGTGGCTAACGCACTCGCCCTGAGAACTGTGTGAAGTCGCAAAAAAGCCTCTGGCTACCCCTTCTGGGATAACAGCCGTGAGTGCATACAAACTTTCGCGTTTATAATAGGTATTAGTACGAAGTAGGATGAAATTACGATATAAGAATCAAATAGGTAGGTAAGTAATATAGAAGCATAAGCATGTACCTTTTGATTATTACTGGTTATTACAAAAACATTCGTCTTCTGGAAAATGATCATAAATTGCATATTCGCAAAATTTACACCACATGAAAGAAGAGTTATAAAGTCTTTTAAAGTCATCGAAATTCATGGGTAGTACAAAGTGTTCAACTACTGAATTAGTAATATTATTACTCGTATCACAATGTATGCACCAATTTAGCAAAATGAAATGCGTTGAATCCCAAGGCCATTGCAGTTTAGCTTTATAAAAATGTATAAAATCATTTCTTTTAAAAAAAGTATCCACATCAATCACAACAACCATTTTTGCAGACTACACACACTATTAACGCACTTGCAAATAATTCACTTTGGTGACAAGCTTACATCACGGCCGGCCGGCACATGTCTGTTTGTTTACAAACTTCGGCACGCGAGCGCGCTGAAGCCCACCGCCCCGCGCCATGCGTCCCTCGTGAACCCCGAATAGGCCCCTCAGACACCGTACCTAGTGCCCGTTTAAGGATATTTAAGAGACGCAAGATAATTGTCACGAAAACATGATAAAAACTTTACAAATTAAGTACGATATTCAATGGACACGATAAGATCGGTGAACTGAACTCAAAGTATACGTGGTAAATTATACGCTGAACACTAGCGCCCTCCAAATTTCAGTCGGACGATGGCGGAACTATATTATACGCTAAAAGGCATTGTAGTGATGAAATTACGTCCATGCCAATTTTTCGCCCTTTCAATCTAACGATCATACGGGACCCTTGGGCTAAAAATGAGGGTCGGTCAATCTTGCGTCCGTATTCCGGACGCACAAAGTCAGTGGGACGCAGCATCATCGGTAAATAACGCCATGTAGGACGCAACATGTCCTTCAAGATGTATATATATATATATATATATATATATATATATATTAACGACGATATTCGTATTATATCATTATTTTCATTAAACCTTATCTTTCTTTACGTATTATTAAAAAACTATGTATATATATAATAATTCACAATTTCGGTGCAAACGCAGAATTTCTGTGTCACCAATACAATTTCGGTGGCAATAATAAAATTTCTGTGGCTTGCCAATTTCGGTGGCCGAAATAACTCTCTAAGTAATTTAATTATAATATCCCCTTTCAGAAAATGTATATATAATGTGGATATGTTGCGCTTTGTTATTAAAGTTTTTCAAAAAACCTGAAAATGAAAATGTCCATGGAAATTAGGTAAAAAATCGAGTTGTTGAAATTGACTCTTCTACTCGCTTATGCTATCAGGCATCAGGCATTTCCTCCCATCATGGGAGAGGCTTATGTCCAGCAGTGGACGTTATGGGCTGTTGTTGTTGTTGTTGTGTATGCTATCAGGCTGACAGTACTGCTTATTAGCTGCTTAAGCTTTAGTGATGTGACCGTCGGACTGCCAAGTCATTGGTCTCGAGATAGAACCTATGATTTTGCGGATTCATGTGCTTATTGTATAATAATAGGGATGATGGCTGACTAAAAAATATGATTCTGTTTAGTCCGTCAGTTAAATTATCGAAAAATATTGGATACGTGTTTTTTGTTTTATCAAATTAATAAAAATTGACGAAGATAAAACGTGTCAAAAATCATGACGGGCTTGTGACGTCACATTTGAGTAAAAAATGTACTCAAAGTTTTCAATTTTTGTTTACGTGAAAAAATAAAAAATATGTGATTTTTAGTCATCCACCCTATAATCAGTTGCTTCGATGAAGAAAACAACGTTAGAAAATCAATGCCTGAGAAATATTTGTCAACGGCATGTAAATCCAAGTCAGAAGCCCATCGGCAGCATAAAACTGCTGACACCAGGTTGGTTACTAACCACATTACAAAAAGAAAGAAGACTGCTTATTTATTTTACGTAATATATATCTTATAGAGTGACATTCAAAGAAAGATACAACGTTACATCTTCATACTGAGCCTCTTGCTATTCAAATCCTTATGATAGTACTTCTATGAAAAGAGATAAGCTGATATACTTTCCGTATAATACTAAAATACAGAGCCACGAATTTCTGCGCAGATTTTTTTGTTTCTCGACTAAATGAAATATCATGTGGTTTATTTCTTTTTCTTTGTAACGAAATGGCATCTTTTTCGCTCCTGGTTGCCTTTTTATCATATTCACGGGGTTTTCTCTTTATCTGGTAACTTTATCGGTTTTAATAATATTATTTGAAGCCATAATTCCTCTGAGTGTTCTTAATTTCATTTCTATTATCCTTTTCGACAATTCCTTATTTTTCTTTCCTTGGATTTGGTTCATTTTGGTCTCATTTTGAAAATAAGAGGAAAATGTATGAGGAGAATAAGTTCTTCTCGTTTTAAGTACATAGCTTTCGTTATATTTCTACGCAATCCATTGATGAAGTATTCGTGAAATCAAAACGAAAGGTTCCAAAAAGATTATGAAACAAGTTCCAATTATAAGCCACACCTCTTTAACAAATACATAACACAACATCACGCCTTTTATCCCCAAACGGTTAAGCAGAACCCTAGTAATACACCCACATGTCGCCGCATCACATTCGATAAAAATAGAGTCATTGAAACATAAGTGAATTGTAAGCATTACCATTTTATGTAGTATCACAATTATGAATAAATTATCACTTTAACAAGTTAGATGAGATCGATGCTTTTTACAAGATATACGTATACATCATCTGCCTAGCCTTTTCCCAACTTTTTTGGGGTCGGCTTCCAGTCTAACCGGATGCAGCTGAATACCAGTATTTTACATGGAGCGACTGCCTATCTGACCTCCACAACCCAGTTAGTACCGAGTATAACGATACCCCTTGGTAAGACTGGTTGTCAGACTTTTTGGGCCTCTGACTATCTAACGACTGTCAAAGATCTACAAATGACAGTCGGGACCAACGGCTTAACGTGCTTTCCGAGGCACGGAGGAAACTCGGTATGTAATGCGTGGTCACCCATCCACAGACCAACCTAGGCAAGCACGGCTTAACCTAACGATCGACCCAAGCGGCTGTTATTATTTAGCCACGAGCTCCTCAACACCTCCTCCTACAAGATATACATTGAGAAGAAACAGCCGAAACCAACTCAGAGATCATAATCGTAGTCACCACATTATATATTATATACTACAACAGCATCGGCCACGTTTTCCTCATCAACGTAAACGTGCCATTATGCCCGAGCTTCAAGCCATACACTATGATATATTAGTGATTACACGTCGTTACCATTGCGATATATCGCAAATTGACTTTAGCCAAGCCCATGAATACATATTAGGTTTTACTCATAAAAATCACACATTGTTATGTAGGTACGCTGCAAACCACTTCCCCTCAAATGTTTCGTAATATTTCATGATTCCTTTCTCAGCTTAATTTCATTAGCCGGTGGCATTCAACCGTTTGTCCTGGTACAAAGCTTTAAACATTCTTGAAACGCCCGAGTTTTGCTGAGGTTTTGCATATAATAACTCAAGCGTGATAATCTCTGCTCCCGGGCCTCAGGTACGAAATGGAAATTCTATTTATGTTTCCTAACACAGCTATCTCGTAACGTTCGCATTAGCATTTGTTTACATACGTTGTTTGTGAGTATAACGTACCTATATTAATTACCTGCATATTGATTGATCGGTGGTTCGTGCGAGAGCTCTCACAAATGTACAAACCAAGCAAAACGTAGCGCCACGCCCGGGAGCCGCTCTGTTCCCAATTGCAGTACAAGAGCCGTAATTCCTATTGGGTATCTACTTATACGATCGATTGACTATTAAGTCTATTCAAATAGTACACAATTGCTGGCGAAGCAGCAGGTTATTTCTAGCACGCTGGGACTGGATAGCAGTAAATTGTGATGGCGTTTTGGCCTCTCGCAATCGGCCGAGTCACCGGGGTGGAATTAAACGATTTATTGTAGTCACGGAGTCCGATTTCCACGGATCCTTGTCACGGCTACCAATATTGTTGTTACACGGCCCTTTCTAAACATATTTAGGTATAATGTTTTCTCTTTTGCCGTAACTTTATACGTAAGAAGTATCTTCTTCCAACGCGGAGATAGTTTATGTTCTGCTGAATGTTATTTGTAAGCAAATCTAACCTAGCGATGTTTATTTTCTTATTCAGATTTTCTTGCTTACTTAGACGACGTAGCTAAACGCAAATACTTTTATAGTAGCCTACTCCAGACGTCGTTGTCACTGCGAAAAAAGAATACAAAGCTTTCTTAATCTGACGGCGCGTGAAGAGGAAATTCGTTTCCATTAATCTTCAGCGTATATCTACACGTGGCGCCATTTACACAAATTATTATTCTATTGCTTATATCGTAACAACCTTACGGTGGTAATATATCATGGCGCTTCATATCACGTGGGCCTATACTCTTACTCCGCAGGGACATTAAATCAACCCCAATTTATTTTCTCTCTCGCCTTTCAAAGCTCCCAGTTTTTATTCTATGTCATCACATTTATATAAAGTAAGTAATATGATTATCTTTAATTCTCTTTCTGATTCACAAACAGTTCGAGCAGCTATTCGTCTCGTACTTACGGAGATAATGTACTTTTTGAGTTCGTTTGCAGTCTCGTCTGTGTTCAAAGAGAGTCTACGTAGAAACATTATATATACAGTCGTAGTTAGGGTGAAGAGTGGGTCTGTGGACACTGGACATAGCGACATGATAAGAAGCTTTGATAAAATTCTAGGTTGCGAGCCAACACGTTGTGGGCTTGCTTTTCGCCTCTAATGCGTTTGTTGTTCAAAATAATGATGACGATATTTATATAAATACATAAATAGATATAAGTATGTGTGGGCAATGGTTTTATTGCGCTGATTGAACATTCGTACAAGGTATACAATACAAAACAATAGTTTTTGTTGAGTTTTTATTTAATTTGGTAATAAATTAAGCTATTATGTCCGAGTGATATTTCAAATTGTAATTTTTGTAGAACCATTTTTTAGGCTAAACTTAATATATACTTTTTAAATTATTCGGTACCGGAATCGTATTGAATATATATTGCATGGTGTGTATCATTGGCGTGGGACAAAGTCGTACAGATATGTCCACAGGATCGCTTGGATTTCTTTCACCGAGTTCTCAAACGGGAGGTTTGCCGCGTGGCGTGTATCACCAAGAATCGCGTACGTATTCAGGACACGTCTCGCGCTGCGGGGAGACGAGATACAAATCCCGGGAGACGGTGGGAATCTGTATACTTTCATGTTCACCTTGTAGCCTTATTTATACACGATTGAAAGAAAAATACGTGCATGATCGTGAGCCACACAAAAGCGCTTCACAGTTTTATTCCATCGGTCTATTACCTACCAAATATTATTTCTGCGAACTGTAACTGAACGCGCAAACTAAAATAAATTAAGATTTACGTTATGAATATTTCGGATGCCAAATAAATATGGATTTGCGTATTTTATTAATTCCCGCTATCATCGTTAATTAATCTAGTCAGTAATGTTTTGATTTATTTATCAATTGCATCGCAGTTGACATGGTATTTACCAACCATGACAACGCCGATAGGGGTGCCACAAATCATGTCGCGTATGAATCACTAGCGTAACGGGCGTGCATCGAGTGCCAAGCTTTCACTGCGAAAATGTTCAACTGAAAATTCAAACTGCGTAGAACAATCTAGCCTCTGGGATCTATACGTAATCCCTCATGGAAAATAAAAACCAGTGTTTAAGCTTTCACTTTTACTGTTTTTATCGGGTTAGCTAGTCTTTAGGTGATGTTTTTATCTGCATTAGGCCATTTTTTACGTATCAACATTTCAGAAATATGACACTGCTTAAGCTACGTTATACTATTAAATTATATGCTTTATCTTTGTAATTAATTCCTGTAACCTAGTTAAATCAATTTAAGTGGTCACAGTATTTTATTACAAGAGGTCACTTTAGCTCGATAACAAATGCATAAAGAATGCGAGTAGGTACCCAGAAAATGAGGACTACGTAAACTTTAATAGTTATTTATGCAACTCTTGTATAATGAGGGGTATTAAAACACGAATGTGGGTTTATCACACTCGGCTTCGCCTCGTGTGATAATAGTATCACATGAGTGTTTTGATACCTAATTATGTACAGTTGCATACAAGACTTTATCTTCATCCATGACTAGCTGACGTCCCGCGGTTTCACCCGCGTAGTTCCCGTTCACGTGGGAGTACGGTGATAAAATATAGCCTATACGGATTCGGAAGAATCCCTCTAAGTAATGGTAAAAGAAATTTTGAAATCGGTTCAGTAGTTTTTGAGCCTATTCAATACAAACATACAAAAATACAAAGGTTTCCTCTTTATAATATTAGTATAGAGTATAGATATGAATCCTCCATAAAAGGTTCTGAAACCATAGGGTGTTGCAGTGTTGTAAGAAGTCTATGTAAATTCATGGAAAGTTTAATTGCTGAGTATTTAATACAAGCAAACCATGTATAGGTTATAATATAATTATTAACATTTTGGATTGTACAATTATTAAAATGCACAAAGCTTGTATCACTCATTTTTGTAAACAACAACGTACTTAGTGCAATACTAATATCCAAATATCGAACAAAGATGGCGGGATACGACGTGAATGGGGAAGAAAACTGTCAAATAGTTCCACGTAGATGGCGCTGAGTGTTTGTTACAAACAAACTGTCAAACTCCATAGAAATTTAAGAATATCTTATTATTTTGTGACTTTTTTCAATATTATGGGTCGTTGTGTAGCCTTTGGATGCAAAGAAATAGGCGTTGTCACCTTTTCAAGAAATTTGCGCATGAAGAGAAAACGGGAAAAGGCACTGAAACTAAAAAAAAACAAATCAAGTAATTTTTCGAGGTTATGTGGGAAACATTTCAACGAAACAGACTACGAGACCGCTTCAGGACTGTTACAAACACTGTCGAAGTTGAAATTTCTGTCGTACGCTTCCAACCTGTGAATAAAAAATGGGTTCTTTTCAAATAATCTTACATTTTGTTACATGTAACTAATGATGTATCGTACCGTAGTTTATTTATCATTAGATCATTAAAAAGCAAAAAGTTAGTGAGTGAAGTTTATTTTACAACTTATAGAACCTTAATATTGCCTAGAAAACAGCTAAAAGTCGATAAAATGTTAAATATAATGTACTTTTCGACAAGCACCGCTCTCTGTCCTTGTTGCATTGCTCTTTATTTTCTTCAATTTCTCCTTCAACTGGGTGATACGCCAGGTAGCATACATTGTGCAGCAACACAAATTGAGTAAAAAAAACACGCAAATACTTAAAAAATCGTCCACACAATGCACACGTTTATATCAAAAACTTTTGACAGGTAACAAACTATCAGCGCCATCTTGCGGCGAAATTTCCGGGAAACAACCCCATTCGAATTAACCTATAAGTTTTTTTTTTAATTACGTCGCTGTGGTAGTGAATCGCACGTGCTAGACAATGTTCTTTTTTTAAAACGAGTTGCATAATGAAATTCAGTACAACATTATAACACCCGTTTGGATGTTATAATGGTTATTATGACACTGGCTGTTTTAATGTTGGCCATAAGCTAACTGTTTCAGATACATTTATAGAGGATTTATAGCATGGGTGTAGATAAAAATATAAAAAGTTACCGTTTAGTGTTATAAATAACACTTCACGGTAATTTAACTGTTAACTCCACAAGTACTAGGAAAAAAGAATATGAAAAGAGTTGTTCATACAATTAACGTCTAGTGTAGATGTTGTTTTAAATTAGCCGATGCAAGTGCAATAAAGTTGCGATTATTACCGCTCATCATGCAACTGCGGCTTGTAACGTGCTACAGTGAACTTCTTTTACACCTAGAAAACCTTCCCACCTGCACCAACGACCCAAACATTTAATAAAGTGATAAAACGCTTGCGCCGAACACGCGATGTTTTTATGATTCCATTTCGTTACCTTTTATTGCTTTTTTCGTATACCCATACTTTTAACCTTAATAAACTTGAAACTTCAGGGAATAAATAAAATGTGTACCCGATTTTCTGATTGTATCGAGGGACAAAAGTTGAAAAGAAACTAAATGAAAACGTAATGAGCTGAAATACTCTCATGTAATATATAGATTGGCTGAATTCTCAATTTAGTTTTACTACTTTTGTAGTACGTCTCAAAGGAGTTACGCAATTTTGAACTTTTCTTTTGTGAATTTTATTTTATTTCGTCGAGTAAGTTATTGTAACATTTTACTGCTGTAGGTATTATCCTAAAATCTATAATAGCGCGTTAAGTGATACGTATGTGAATGTTCACGGCGTGTTCTTAAATTGCCTCTCGGCGTAGCTGTTTTCTTTCTCACATATCTCACAAATCCACCCTAAGCGGCGTTTCACTTTTTGGTTAATATCTACCTATTGCTTATTTTCCTCGTTCATAATGCCTCCAGGGATTCCGGTGGCTCACGTGATTTATGGCTTATGCAAAGAATGAGAGGATATTTTCTACACCATAATTCAGGCTAGTTGAGATTAGAGGCGGGTCTGTGTAGAGGATGATATATCAATCTGTTCGTTTCGCCTTTTTATGCCGTCGTATATTACGCACTATTGTCAAATAAATAAAGGAATGTTGAGACCTCCGGTACTTGCCGAATTTATGTGATACTAACTTTGTTACAGCTCACCTAATAGTAAGATGTAACAAATGTCATAGCTCTATTTATATGGTGTTGACGTTTTTACTATTCGCGAGTGATTTCACCAAATCCCACTTCAATAAATATCTGCTGAAATAATATAATGAAAATGTGGAGGTTCAACTCTTTGAACAAATAAGCGTATTCATTAATGTTGTATTTTCATAATTAATGTTATGTGGACACAGTAAGCTTCATGAAATATTTTTTAGTAAAGTCGATTAAACAAATATGAATTACAAATAAATATTAACAACGCCTGATACCTTGTAGCGTCTATACGTACGCTGCGTAGCACATGTGGGCTCTACGTAGCGTAGCATTTGTACGCTACATAGCGTAGCACTTGCATGATATGCGGCGTAATAGGTACTTGTATCATCTTTTTAATGTAAACACAGGCATACACACTAAAAGAGCGAGGTTTGGCTTCTTGTTCCCTTCCTGAAGAAAGGAGTCAGGGCAAGCTGATGGAGTTGAAATTATTGGATTGTATGTCAGTGCTAGGCTTATGGGACACTTGTTCTTCTAAGCTTCTTATATGCCAGTCTAGCACTTTCTGTTGTATCAAGCTCTTGTAATGATCACTTATTTTTTTTAATTCTCATTTTGTGTTTATTTTAATATTGTACTATATTCATGAATTCAGAATGTTATTTTCTTTCATTTGATATCCCACACGATACGATATTTGATTGTTTTTTTTTATACCTTCAGCCTGTCATTCTAACTATGAATTGACACCTCGTTCGTCAAAATTGGGTAGAAACATAATTATGAAATATTGTTGCAAACATACATAAACAATTATTGTCTTAGCCGTAGTAGGGTGGAATTTATCATAAATATTTATCAACACGTTATCAGTCGATCTCCTCCAAACTCCAAACAACAAGGAACCAAATTCTTCGTAAAATTCTATCAAATTACACTCTAGTCGATTTCCAAAACTTAGTATTACGTCATCAGGCAGTAAAACAATCGACGGGCATGTCCAAACATAAGTAAACAAGTTCCGTTCATCAATCCAATCACGTAATAGCTATCGGCGGCTGTCTGTACATTGTATATAAAGTTGTGGCTAGTCCCATAAAATTGTCTATATCATTAAATTAAAAGCTTTCGTGTTTGACGGCCATTAGTAATATTCGCGGCACCTAAAGCCTCATCGGTACAAGGGCACGCTTGGCTAAACAGTTAACTAATTTATTATCCATAAATTCCGATCAAGAATTTGATAAGACACGTCCTCAGGGTTTTACGATTTCAGCTTGCGCTTAATCGGCTTCGAGATTGAAAATGGTTGAATTTAGGTATTCGTGTTGAGTTGAGGAGCTGTTAGTTCTAGCTCGGTGGTTCACACTGTAGGTAAATCGATTTAGTGATAAGCAAGAAACTCATTTAACTAAATGGTTATGGTCGATGACTCGCTGTATCGTTTTCTTTTCATTCGCTTGTATTTTCGTCCATAATACTGCGAACGATGAAGAATGTTTCCTCATATTTTCCTAAGACCATTACTTTTCAGGAAGGGTTCGAAAAATAAACACATTATTACGGATTGCAGTCTCATTTTATTTTATGGTTTTGTATTATTAAACTAAGATAGTTACATCAAAACACACATTGCGTAACAAACTGGACTGGAAGATAATATGTACGAACCAGTGACAATACTGTACCTTAAGGTAGATTATTGCTGACAACCCTAGCTTGCGTTCATTCGGATACAATTTTCTTTAATATTCATATTCTTCTCTGTAATTAAGTACATAAAAATAAGTACAATAGCGGAATGCACTCATTCGTCACTAAGTCCGAATAAACAGCAATAGGGGTTGTCCTAAATATCATCTAAAAAGTGAATTGTGTTTCGTTCGACCACAAAGCATGTCTAACACGAAAAACGTAACTCTAAATGCCATTTTGATATATATTTTAATATTGTCATTGTTTTATTTTAATTAGTATTAAGTATAATACTTTACAAGTAGTTCGCTAGACGAAATGTAGAAAAACGAACTTAGCTTTTAGTTAAAGAGCATAGTTTTGCGTTAGCATAACATCAAAAAAACGAACTAAAAGTTACCTTAGGTAATTGATTCTAGGCTATTATATCAATTCACTATACATAACATTACGTATGTAGTTACTTTAAAATGTACAGGCTTAGAAATAAAATTGAAATTCGTTATTTAATAGTTCGTAACATAACTAGCCTACTCGGCCTTATTTAAATAGTTGATTTTGCAGCAAGAGTAATGAATGATTCTTAAATTTAGGAAGATCGATTATATATGCCACGTGAAGAGTGTTCAAGAACGTTGAACCGAAAGACAATATGCTGCTCTATGAAGGAGATTAACACAACGCTCAATTGTAGGTCAAGTGGCCAAAGTTGGAGTGAGCCTTCGTGACACTCGTACCTACATCTGCGAAAATTAACCCCGAGGGGTTAACTTAGAACGTACTTACTTGGGCTGAACTTACAGATTACTCACTTGGAATTCATAATCTAGGATAACGGACATTTCGTAACATTTATTAGATATCTCGATAAAACAGTAAAGCGGCTTGTAAAAAAATTCTATACTATAGTTATTATAATATGTACATATTTTACAAAATGTCTGTACTAAGATTAAACTATTAAAATAATCTCAGGTGATACAACAATGAAAAATATAATTATAAAACCACTTAAAATAATTCGGTGTTCAGCGCACCTTACATGCACAAAAGTACTTGAAAACAAAATATGGCACAGAAAATTCAAACTACTACAAGAATTTAAAGATTGCAATCAGATTCGGGAAGTAATACTTATTCTTAACGTGAAATTATATAATGCTGTATTTCATTTGTATAAAATGAATATATATATACGCTGAAATAAATCGGAGAATAGAGCTGACTGTAATGGCAATACTATGTACCTAATATACAAAAAAATACAGGTAGGTAAGTAGGTACAATTCGAAAGGAAAATAAAAACACAACCTAGTATTATGCTTAAAACACTGAGTATATAAAAAATCCTAAAACAGCTACTGTACAATTACTATGGCACTGTCATTTATAAATAATTGCTAATCATACTTCACATTGTAAAAGGAATGGCAAAAATGGAATCAAAATGATAATCTTATTATCAAACAAAAAAGTGAAAACGTTAGTCAAAATATTAATTTACGATTGCTTATTCTTGATACATTAATATGTCCTGAAGACTCAGGAGCTGGAATGTCACCTTTAGAGCCCAATCATCATAATTTTCTACACCAATAAAGTTTTAGAAACTTTCTTTATAATTTCTCACATGATATTTTGCTCTCACTTATAATATAAACTATTCTTATTTATTACTGACTAATCTATAACTAGATTATATATTTCTGCTAATTTTAACAACAAAATATCAAGAGTCTTTTTATTAATTCAGTACTTTCGCATAATTAATGTTTCATTTTTCCTTTATACCTCTGATGTGTAATCCGAGCACCCGATATAAAAAAGATAGTAATTGATATAGTTCCTATTCGATCTAAAACTACAACGTAACGTATTATGGCAACAAACTCTTTTGGTTAAATAGATATGAATACTTTTATACGAGGCGATATGAAATTTGATCTCTTTATAGATATGTTCAAGTACTCTTAAAACAGCTGTAAAGTTAAAATAATACGAGCAAAATATGGGAACGGATATGTATCGGTAGGTACATTATTAGACAGGTACATTTAAAACACTATTCAACACAACAACTACAAAATAATACTTTTTTAAATCTCACAATCCACTTGGCAATTAACACTGAGAATCGTGCGCGGTCGCACTCGCACGACTAGTCGCATCGTCAATCACAATGTCGTACCGCGGTCGCAGGTCGTATGGGCGCGCTGAGATCAATATGTCGTCCATTCGCCTTCACACTGGCGACACATCCTCGTAGCCCCGTGTACAAGGCCGCTGGCAAACCCAGGGGCAGTGATGGAGAACCTCCTACGAACAAACAATAAATTGAACTCGGCCATTTTATACGACAACAGATTATGGGATAAAATGTACAATACAAACTCATTGTTTTGACTCGTTCTGCATACAAACGAACGGTAATGTTTATTTTAACTGTTAACGTATTGGAAATAAATCAAATAGGTGGAAGCTTTTATCGTTAACAGGCAATAGTGCGATTTTAAATTGAACATAAATACGATTGATGAGATAATTTAAAAGAATAATGTTGTCAGTGAACAAAATACGTACCAATCCACAGCTTGGGGTTTGCCTTCGAGGGTACTAACAGTGACTGCGAGTAACCTCTGACAGGCGGAGTGTCGTCTACTTGCAACATGGCAAGCCTCTTCCTCCGCCTTACGGTGGCCGTGTGCCACCTCCCATCATCGACCTTCGCCTTGGACTCCACACACTGGAACCAGTCCTCATGGGTCGCCAAGTTCATCTCTTTTATGTCAGTGTCCGTGTAAATAAGCTGGAGTTTCCCATCGCTCAAACCTAGTCCGATGAAATCTCGAGGCCGTATACCAATTTTTCGCCTCCACATGAGTAGACCAGAATCGTTGTACGTTCGGAATTTTATTTCATATCTAATACCGCGGGCGCCGCTGTTCCTAAAATAGTTGGCTTTCTTTAATATCATGTCGTATCTATGTTTTTATTGTTAGTAGCTACATGTTAAGTACTGACATTAATATTGCAAGCATTTTCTAGTAGTGTAGGACCTATTTTGTTTGTTAGTAGGTATGTAGTTAGTAGAGATTGGTTTTAAGTGATATTTTCATTGCCTATAAACATTTTCCCAAAAGTGCACCTAGTGACCTAGGTAGGTCAAAGAATTAGGCAGTTAAATTCTGTAGGCAGATAGGTATCTGCCAACAGAATAGCCCTCCTTGACCTTTGGAAAAATACTCGTCTCTAGAATAGCGGATTATTTGGTGATATATTAATAATAATACAATCCTTCACGTGTTATAAATATTCCATTTGGCCATTATTATGAGAATATCTCTTGTAAGAAAAAAAGAGCAGCATTTATAATAGGAAAGTCCCATCCGCCCTCGAAATGTATCCAATGTAAGCAAAAATAGTGATCTACCTACATAATAACCTATCTAAGAATAATACCTACTTATGTGTATCGAAGGGATTGTTACTAAATTATTTATAGTCTTTATTCACATATTTTCATTTCTTCTTCAGAGTTATTTAGGTACAGCAACCACAAGGATAACACCTAACTATATACCTACTTACACATGTTGGTGACTACATGTAAAGGTGTTTGTCTTTTGTATGGCTTTCATCTGCCTAGCATTTTCCCAACCATGTTGGGGTCGGCTTCCAGTTTTACCGGATGCAGCTGAATACCAGTGTTTTACATGGAGCGAGTGCCTATCAGACCTCCACAACCGAGTTAGTACCTACCGTGTAATACGATACCCCTTGGTAAGACTGGTTGTCAGACTTTTTGGGCCTCTGACTACCTAACGACTGTCAAGGATTTACAAATGACAGCCGGGACCAACGGCTTAACGTGCTTTCCGAGGCACGGAGGAAACTCGGTATGTAATGGGTGGTCACCCATCCACAGACCAACCTAGGCAAGCACGGCTTAAA
Organism: Xestia xanthographa; assembly: GCA_905147715.2. Taxonomy (NCBI): domain Eukaryota; kingdom Metazoa; phylum Arthropoda; class Insecta; order Lepidoptera; family Noctuidae; genus Xestia; species Xestia xanthographa. The sequence continues at coordinate 20,417,538 of LR990642.1, read as the reverse complement.
TAACGATCGACCCGAGCGGCTGTTATTATTTAGCCACACGATCCTCCTGTCATTTGTATGGCTTTACGGAATTAAAAATTCCCATTTGCTTGCTTCGTGTACAAAACCTATCAGTTGAAAAAAATAATTAAATGATCTATTTATTAAGGTAAATGTTTTAGGTTTAATTTATACAATTTTGATATGGATATTGAACTTAAAATAGCCCTAATTAAGTTGAATACCTACCTACATCCGGTAAAACTGGAAGCCGACCCCAATATAGTTGGGAAAAGGCTAGGCAGATGATGACCTACCTTTATATGATATTTTCTAAATTCACGGTGAGGAAATGAGTTTTATCGCAGTTTTAGCAACTATCGTCATTACATAAGATTATTATTCGCCTACATGATAAAACTTAAGTTCTCCCGTGTCTATTTGCCAATCTGTATGCCTCGCCATGTACTTCGTAATTTTCGAGATTAGCCTAAAACTAACTCGGAACTTACTAACTAGATTTCAGTTCAGTTTTCTCATCCCACAACCGTGAGAAGCGGGAAGCGTGGAATGTTAAAACCCTAACCCTAATTACTTATCCTGTATGTATTTTTAGGACAGTGTTTAATATAAACAGCTTGATACCCCAAATATCTTCAAAAGCACGTTCGTCGTGTACTGTTGCCGTAAGAATAAACATTTGTGATAATACTTTGAAGAATCCTTTCTTGTAACGTAGGCGGAACTCTAACAAAGGTTGGAATAAAAAAGGAACATGTTTATGCTTAACCAAACAGTTGTTTTCGTACTTATAATGTATGGAATATAATACCCCATAGTAACAAATTGGCTAGTAGCCACGTATATTTATCTCCTAATTTTAAGGTGCAATTTTTCTATGGAAGAGTAAGTGATGCGGTGACGTCTGACAGGGGAAGAATGGAAGAAGGTAACGTGTTGGGCCGAGCCCAAGTAGAATGAGACGAGAACAGGAAGATGACTAAGTTTAACGTGCAATTCTTGTGAGATCATAATTTTATTGCCATAGGCACATTTTCATTTCCTAATGATTTTTTAATAGCAAGTGAAACTGGAAGGCGCTTTTGAAGCCCCCGCAGCCGCTTTTTGGCCCTATAATTAACCAGTAAATAACCTGTTATTTACCTTTTGTCAGTAATCGACTAAACAACATCCAAAATAACAATAATGTTGCGTGACGATGAAAACCTATATTTATAGACCGAAAAACCAAACATTGAAAAGCAGTTGTTTGCTAAACAACTCAATTCCACCAAAACTTTCGATAAATTAAAGATGTAAATAGAAGAACAAATAAAATAGCAGACTGTAAGTACACAAAGACACTATCTGGCAGCAGTATTTACAATCTACGTTGTTACGTTAACGTGTTTATGTAAATACGTAAACTTCGATGTAACTTATTTGACTTCCCGTGAATTTATACATTCAGAGCGGAGGCCAAGGAAAGCTTGTTGATGCGCATTACTACGGCTCTTTATTATGAACTATATACAAATAACTGTGAAAACTCTTTCCAGTACCTATTATAATTTTCTGTTTGAGTACAATTTGTAAGAAGGAACATTTTATCTTTTGAGTTCATAGGTAACTATGGAAATATAAATGCAAATATATTGTTACTACTATCCGAATGTTTCTGAGTAAATTCGTAGAACTACGCTTTTTTAATCTGTAGTATTATTGTGTAAGAGGATGTCTGAAAGTGGAGCTGGTGACTGAAAAGTTGTGTGAGCATTCGTTGTCGTGGTATGACTATCAGATGCAGAGGAATGAGGAAAATATCGTGAGGAAAGTTTTGAGCATAAATGTGGATGGGTATAAGAGTAGAGTAAATGCAATGATACGATGGATAGACAGTGTGAAGGATGATATGGCAAGAAATGAGGTGTCTGATGAAATGAATGAATGATAAGTAATATTCTCTTTTACTTAACATCTCATCAGACATGCACTTCCTTTGAATTTTGTATGAAAAAGAAGACATGCAGCGCCGACCCCAAATGAATTGGGATAGTGACAAGAGAATGAGTACAAACCACATGAAAACACATACATGACATACCTATGAATAAATATATTCACGATAAAATTACAAATAAAATATTAAACGGCACAAGAGACGCTTAGATACCACCGCTTAGATATATATTCCTGTATTAGGTATCATTAAATTCAGGCAACTATACAAATTACACTTTAAGTGGAGAAATTTCTACGTGTCGCCATTAAGTATTCATGTTCCTGAACCACACGACTGCTAAATGTCCCCCCACTTTCTCTACAAATACGAGGAAATAATAAATATATAATGTTTTACCTAAACTAACTGCTGGGACGCATTAGACTAATTTACGTAATTATGTGGCGAATTATTTCCTTCAAATGTTATCTGACACTGTAGTGGCCTTCACCGACGTCTTTGTTAGTATGTAAGCTAGAAAGAGAGAAAATTAGTATCAGTTATAATAATCATCAGTTAGCATACAAATCGAAGTATTGCTTTCCGTCGCCGGCATTCGATACCGTGTTTTGCAAAAATTAAAATGAAACCAGAGATATTATTAGTAGATTTAGCAATAAAACCCTTATATAACAACAACTGTGAGTAAGTTAGACAAGAAAGTCAAGAGAACCATATTCATAAATTGGAAAATTTACAACTCTGAATTATTATGAGCGAGTTAAGTTTTGTTAAGTAACATTAACTTTGCACATTAGGGAATTTCTTATAGACATTATTTGTGGTGTGATGTGTGTGTTTTTAGTAGGTTACAGACCTGCGACTGCCCCTGCTTCTGTACGAGAAGTAATTGTTTCCGTCGAAGTTGACCGGGGTCCTCTCGTTGAGCATTTCCACGTTGATCTGGACCTCGCAGTTCCTACCTTGGTACCCATCGCGACAACTACACTTGTATTCGTTCAGTAGAGGAATGCAGGAACCGTTGTTTTTGCACGGTGTCTGACCTGATTTCAAAGGATGAGTTTGACTAGAATACACATTCCTGAATTATCGTGGGGGAATGACAATCAAAGTTGTACTAACAAATTTTTATTTCAATCTTCAGTAACATGATTCATTAATTATGATTCATGAATCTGCTGTATAACTGATTCAATGAATTTTATTTTCAAAAATATCTGTCTTCTGAAATGTTTATCCATATCAATAACAAAAACACAAAATTTAATTCCACGTTGTTACTAAAATTACATTTCCTTATTATCTCTCAAACTACCAGAGAACCAGACAAACATTTTCTAAAAGATCATGAGTACCTATTTCTTTCTACTTACCATCCCCACAAGGCGGTCCCGTGTACCTGGTAACCCCAGTAGTAGCACAGGGGAGTCGATCTTCGTCTTGCACAATCGCACACTTTGCCGTCTCAGCCCCATACAAAGACAAAGGTATCCCATTCACAAAGACCTGTTGCACCGAGCCTATGAAACTGCTGGTCACGCCCGACATCTTGTGCGGCCGTATGTAAGAGCTAAGGAAGGTAAAGATTCCGATTGAAAGAATAGTCATGGTGAAATGGCGAAAGTTAAATCTATTTCCGACAGTTTTTTTTATGAATGTTTGGCAAGTTGCCTCGCCACGGAAACGGAACGTGATTATGGGTCATGTTTGTGTCCGAAACGAGACAGGTATTTCCTGTTTATGCAAGCAAGTGAAACCATAAATTCTTTGTAAAATAAAAATGGACGACTCTTAAAAGTTAGGCTTGTACATTCATTCAAAACTGTTTTAAATTGAAAAGCTACATTGGATATCTTTAAAATGCACCAGGTGAATTTAATATGTGTAGAGTACTCACGGCAAAGATCCAATAAAGAGAGGCAGAGTAAGTTCCAGATGTGTTAGCGGAGGAGACGAATGTCCTCTTTGAGTAGGGTGGTGGTCCAACTGTAAGCTGCCATGGCGACCTGACCTAGAAACTCTAGCTCGATGCCAACGTCCCTTCGTGATAGGCACTGGTGACCTACACACAACACAAATTACACTATAAATCACCCGTTCATGAAAAAATATTCAGACCGTTTAGGTTATCGCGTAAAATAAATTTCTCCTTAAATTAAAACACGGTACTTACGTTATATTAGCTATACCGCTCCCCAAATTGTATCTAAACTGAAGGTAACCATTAACCAGGTTAATCGCTATAAAATCCCCCTTGGCTTTATTAGACTGGCCGGTGTAAAGGAGCATTCCGGAAAATCGGTTCGTTAAAAACCAAATTTCAATGCGGAACGCTTTGCCCAGCCCTTCGAGTGGCGGCAATTCAACGTAACTCGTCCCATTGAATTGGGGGGACCAAGTTTCCTGTACCACATTTACATCTGTAAACAAATTGGGCATGTAATAGTTTATACATAAATTAGGTTAGACATCATAATTGTTGCAATAACGAATGTTTGTCTATAATAACACTGACCATTGTTGCAAGTATTTCCATTGGAACCAATTTCACCTCCGTACAAACAACGGCAGACGTGTCCGCCGTCGGGTCCGATGTCACACAATAGCCCCTCATCATATCCGCAGGGATTGGACTCGCACGGATCTAATCTCTCGTCACAATTGGCTCCTTGGAATCCGATAGGGCAGCTACAAGTATATTCGGTCGCCGACCCGTCTATAGATTTACACGTGGCACCATTCTTGCATGGCATACTCATACACGGATTTGATTGGCACTCTTGAACGTTTTCTATAGCAACGACTAATGAGTCCGGACGGCCCAATTTCTTTGTCACTTGATGTCGTATTATCCTCAAGTATTTTACGCAGCCAATAAAGCTACGCCGTGTGCCAATATTATCGAAGACTCTGTGTGAAGATATTTTTATTAGACACTTAATAATTGATAGTTCCGAAACGATAAAACACTTGAATGTAATGAAATTTCTGATGTAAAATATGAATTTACCTAGAAAAGTTCGTAGGCACGCTACCAACGTAAGCGTCTTCATTCAAATCTAGTGCTTTTAAATGGCCACTGGACTGACCGACCACATCTTCCATATCGTCGACTGATAAAATCCCGTCGCGATGGTATCGCTTCGCTGACACCTTGTGATACTCGTTTAACGTTATCTTCTCTAGTGAAGTAAGTATTAACACTCCGTTTCCAAGATTATACCTGTATTGAGAATGAGATTAAAATGTAAGCGAAATCCAAAAGCAGTTCGTCGTTTTATCGAATTCAATAATCTTTGCATTTTATTACATTCACACTGATGCGAGGAAATATTGCTTACCTAAACTCTAAATATCCGTTTACTAAGGCGAGTGAAACAAAATCACCGGTGCCGTCTGGTTTCTGCTGATTGTACAATATAATGCCGTTCTCGGAAAAGGCTTTAAATTCGATATCGATATTCAACTTGTGGTAAGCTTTCAAGGGTTTTAGTCTTATGTAAGAAGTGCCGTCGAACGACGGGGTCTCTATGTAGGTGCCCAGAAGTCCGTCCTTTGCGAGGGACTCGCAGTTCAATCCGGTATAAGGACCGGCACACAAGCATGTGTAAGTGGATCCAGGCAAATCAATACATGTGCCGAGGTTGTAACATGGCTCTGACAAACACGCGCTATATTCTTCAGTCGTCTCTTGTGGCGTTTGTTCTGTGAAAAGAAAAAGGTTCTTTTGTTCTCTTGAAACAAACGGGGCGTTTAAGGTACGGCGATTTTATGGTCATAAAATTTATCTTATAATACCACATTGAATAAATAAATGAAAAACCTAATCCGCCCTAAGCTGCTGAGGGCTCGTAGACAGGCTATTCATAAACTTTGCTCTGATAAAAAGTTGCCAAGTCAGGTGTTCTTGTAGTTCTTTGTATTCATAAACTGAATTCCCTAGTAGCAAAAATAAGAAGTTTTCGACCTTTATACAAAAAACATGGGTAGCTCTCCCAACCTTGGACCACACAGAGAAAGCACTCAGACGTATTAAATTATCTAAGCAGCTTATCTATCAATTAGTGACGATCTCGAATTTCATTGACACGTCTAGGTATTATTTCAGTGGATTACCGTTCGAGCAAAACGAGGCTAGTCATGCGGCACTTATCGCCCTAAGAGAGCTAATCAGTTAGTGGTCTTAGTCGCCGGAAAGGAGTTTGCTTCTCGAGTCACATGACTAAGTGAGATAAGCTTTCATGCGAGAATATTCCCGAGCGGACAGACAAGCCACTCCAAGTTGTCAGGTTTATAATTATGAGAGACAGAGCTACTTACTTTGCAACTAAATCTAGAGATTTGACACTAAGTAAAAGGATGAGTGCTAACGGATATCGTTATAATTTTGTCTGAAAATGCGTTTTGTATTTGGACATTGGTAAATAATTGTAATAGCCAGTTGTCGGCTAATGAATAAAGTGAATAGCCGATCATTTTATTTTTTAAACTTGTTTTTTTTTCCTGTAGGTAACATCTATAATTTCGCAGTTGAACTTGCTGAGTATTTTTTGTGAGTTTGTTTGTTTGTATAAGTCAACACTAATATTTTGTAAGTATTTAGATTAGTATTCCAGGCACTAATGTAATTACAAAATTATTTCACTAACACGAAAACTATACTCAAACATTCCTAAGTAGCATAAAATAGTGTTTGCCTAAATAATGGCTCCTATCGGTGTATCTTCATACGATAACATCTGTATTCTGTATGTTATGCCACTTACCCACACACGCCTTCCGATGTAGCGTGGGCACATGTCCCGTCCGACACACGCAAGCTGCGCGAGCGCACTCGGCGCCGGGCAACGCCGAGCAGTCACCGTCGTCTGCGCACAAGTCGCCGAGCAATGCACCCACTGCACCTGAACCTACTGTTGCTGTGGTGGCTATGAAGAAAAGGTACGATATTACATAAACGTCAGAGCTTGAGTAAATAAAGGGTGTAAAAAACCTCTTAACGAATCCGAAAGGCACATGTTTTCCCCGTCATTGCAATCATTTTGTTCTACACCATACCTGGGAACCTTCTAATTATGGAGATATTGGGGGTCAAAGTTCCAACTTTTTGACAAGTTTTTTTTTAAATACAAGTTTTTAATGTAAGATTTTTACTTTAAACACCTCCACGACCCCCGTACTATTCAATCCATCCATCAGCACAATGTTTTGAGTGCGTTAGATTGAGTTCTACCACAAAATATGATTTTTAACCCCCCAAAAAAAAGTTTCTCAGTAATAATTTTTGCGTAAAGTTACTTAGTTTGATGTACAGAATGCTCGGTTGACGGCTTCGTGATTAGGTCTTTTACACCCTGTATATATTATAAAATTTAGACGGTGAATCTTTTGCAAAACAAAAACATTACGCTTTTTTGGACTGTTTCCATAAAAAGATGCTGCTCAGTTTTAAATAGGTTACATTTTGGATGCTATAACCTTGTTAAGTACCTAGTGAAAAACTACAGCCAAGAAACATTTATTGTTGCCTATAAAGTTAGTAAAATGTAATAAGTACTAAGTATTTGAGAGACACTTAACGCAATTACAGATGATGAAGCAAGGTAAATGTCTAATGAGATAGAAAAATAAATGTAATTTTAAAAGTCGATAACGTAACGTAAATCTAAAATCAACTCCCATGACAGACGCGAGGATAAAATTAAATATTGACGATTCAATATTTACTTCATAATAAAACAGGATGAAAAACGGATACTGTCTGAGTTAATTGTTTGCGCGCAAACGTTTTTAGTAAAATATTTTGTTGCAAACAAAATTTTAAACACGTCTAAAATATTCGGGACGTAGGCTTACCTTTGAACTTTTGTCCGGATAGGATGCTGTCGAAGTCGCTGGGCGTTTCTTTTCTGGTCCAATCATATTTGTTGTAGTACTTGTCTGGGTTGAGGAGGTGTCTGGTGGATTTGGAAGCAGCACCGTCGTCCTGCTGTGTGAATTGTATGGGCGAGGACGGTCGCGGCGGGCCAGCCGTGCCGGCCACTTCGCCCAGCTTGCACGGACCAAACGCTTGCACTACAATATCCTCTTGCGTGCGGCACGCTTGCAATTTGAGGTGACACTCAGATTCGTAAGTTTTGCCATCGCTACCGCATACCTGTTGGTTTTGGTTAAACTTAGCAACGTCTCACCGGCAAACTTACAAGGTCGTGTTGTTCGATGTGAATATAAATGGGCTACAACTTCCTAACTCAGATAACTTCAAAATTGTTATAAGTTATGGGTTATTAATAATTTGTACGCTTATAATGGAGGTTATATTCATGATAACATAACTTCACGACCAAAATCCCCGAAGGTTTGGCAGAGGTCTGAGTACCTAAGAGTACAGTCACATTTTCACAGTTATGATTAAGTCCCATGTACCATGAGCTCGGACGGAATCTGCTCATTTTTAAAACAAAATCCCTTGCATACGATCTCCACTGTTTACCACCCTTAACGAATCATCGACACGAAGAAGAAGAATTATTGGTCTTATTTTTTTATGTTTTTTTTTTTATAAAGTAGTTTTTTTTTTATTTTTTTTTATTTGATTAACAAAAACAAGGGGTCAGATGCTGCGATGCTATTGGTTGATAAGCGGCCGAATGCTGCAAGCAAAAAGAGTCGTAGTGGTGGTGAGATTTCGTCCGAGCTCATAGTACCTAATAGGGGGCGATACTATTGCTATCAACCGGGCATAAGTCTAGACTCCGTGGTTGCTAATAAGAAATTCCTGATAGAAAAACACTTTGCAAGAACTGGGAATCGAACCCAGGACCTTATACTCAGCAGTCACGGTTGTCCACAAGACCAACGAAGCATTAATAATTTGAAAATGTTATATTGACGAAGGACAGTACAACATCAAAGAGAGACCCCCCCCAAAAATAAAATGGCATATGTTAGAGAAGGATGATTGTGCGAAAGAATTTAAAGAGCGAGTGGTGGATAAAATGATAGAGATGGGAGACATGAACAAGCGAAGTGTAAATGAATGTTGGAATGAGATGGCTGGTTATATTAGGAGTGTAGCAAAGCATATTTTAGGAGAGACGACAGGAAGGGGTACGATAGATAGGGATACATGGTGGTGGTCAACAGAAATTCAGAATGTGTTGAAGGAAAAGAAGAGGAAATTCAAGGAATGGCAGAGTGTTGAAGTTGCAAGTGTTAGTCTGAAAGCTGAAAGGAAGAGTGAGTATGATGCTATTAAGAAAAAAGCGAAGAAAACTGTGGCCATAGCGAGAGCAAAAGCCCAGGATAAGCTTTATGACGCACTTGATAGTCCAGCAGGCCAAAAAGACCTATATCGGCTTGCAAGAGCTAGAGAAAGAAAGTCGAGGGATGTATGTCAGATAAAATGCGTAAAAGATGAAGGTGGAATGGTTCTGTCGGATGATGAGAAAATAAAGGATAGGTGGAAGGGGTACTTCGAAAGACTGATGAATGAAGAAAATGACTGGAATGGTGTGCTGGACAATAAACCAGTGAATGAGGGGCTAGTGAGAATGGTTAGTATGGATGAAGTGAGAGTAGCAGTAAATGGAATGAAGAATAGTAAAGCATTAGGACCTGACGGTATACCAGTTGAAGTTTGGAAGTTATTACGGGTGGATGGATGGACGTGGTTAGCTTTATTTTTCAATAAGTTGTTGCTGGAAGAAGCCATACCTGACGAATGGTGCAACAGTTTGCTGGTGCCCATCTTTAAAAACAAAGGTGATGTGCTGGAGTGCAATAACTATAGAGGAATAAAGCTAATGGCACATAGTATGAAAGTTTGGGAGAAAGTTATTGAAAGACGACTGAGAGAAGAGAGCGAAATTTCACAAAATCAATTCGGTTTTATGCCTGGTCGAGGAACGACGGACGCCATTTTTGCCATCCGCCAGCTGTGCGAGAAATACAGAAGTGCGCACAAAAACTTGCACATGGTGTTCATCGACCTCGAGAAGGCATACGACCGGGTACCTCGTGAGGTTTTGTGGTGGGCCCTGAAAGAGAAAGGTATGCCTGGGAAGTATGTGCAGTTGATCCGAGCGATGTACAGTCGATGCAGTACCCAAGTCCGGTCTACAGCGGGCACTACCGGCAGCTTCAATGTGGCTGTCGGCTTGCACCAAGGGTCGGCTCTAAGCCCCTACCTCTTCCTGCTGATAATGGACGCACTTACGTCGGACATTCAGGAAGAGGCTCCCTGGTGTATGCTGTTTGCCGACGACATTGTGTTGGTTGCCGAGAGTGGCCTAGAGGTCCAAAACAGATTGGAGGTGTGGTGGCAAAGATTGGAGAATGTTGGCCTGAAATTAAGTAGGTCCAAAACAGAATACCTATTCTGTGATTTCGGCGGTCTCTCCAGTCCTACGCCCATAACTCTTGCCGGAACACCCATACCAATCTGTTCCGATTTCCGGTACCTCGGGTCGCTTGTCCAAGGCGATGGTGAAGTAGACCGTGACGTAACGCACCGGATCAACTCAGGATGGATGAAATGGCGACAGGTCACTGGAACAACTTGCGACCCACGGATGCCTCTCAAGTTAAAGGGGAAAATATACAAGTCCGTGATTAGACCTGTCGTACTGTATGGATCGGAATGTTGGGCTGTGAAGAAGATGGATGAAAAAAGATTGCATGTAGCGGAGATGAGAATGTTGAGGTGGATGTGTGGTGTGACAAGAATGGATAAAATAAGGAATGAGTATATTAGAGGAAGTTTGAAAGTTGCGCCAGTTACAGAAAAGTTAAAAGGGAATCGACTGTCTTGGTATGGGCATGTGATGAGGAGGGAAGAATCGCATGTGACTAAAAGAGTGATGAATATAAATGTGGATGGATGGAGAGCAAGAGGAAGGCCAAGGAAAAGATGGATGGATTGTGTGAGGAATGATATGAGGGAAAAAGGTGTAAATGATTGCGTGACGGTTGACAGAGGAGAATGGAAGAAGAAAACGTGTTGCGCCGACCCCAAGTAACATGGGATAAGGGCAGGAAGATGATATTGACGAAGGACAGTGTTGTCGAGGTCGACTTCGGCGAAGGTGGCATGACGATCTGATCATGTTTGCGGGGCTAACATGGCCAGAGATCGCACGAGAGAGAGAGAGGTATGGAGGAGAAAAGGGAGGGCTTTGCCCAGCAGTGGGACACTAGGTACCTAAGCTAGCATAAAAAAAATCCGAACAGTCTTCGGGGACTGCCGATAGAAGTGAAAACAAAAAGTACACAGGCCACGCCCCAGACGTAGCACTGGTTATGCCCCGCGCATGCGTATGTGGTACTACGCCGTAGCGGATGCTACGAGTGCTACGAATGGCTACGAAGCCTCACCGCACGTTACGTTACGTGACGATGAGTTCAATGTTTTTCCTTCACCCAAAAAGTGCTCAACGCGCCTAAAGAAATTTCACTTCAAAAAAATTGGCAAGTTACATATCAGTAAGACTTACCAGCATGTTGGTGTCGCTATCGGAGCAGGGCGCCGCGGCGCACTCACACAGCGCGCCGCCCGTGCGCTCGGTGCACACCGCGCCGAAGTAACACGACAGCTCCGCGCACGACGACACCACGCCACCGGTCTCAGCTACAGAACACAACCCTCATGTACCAAACATGAATCAGACCACATTAACCTTTATTTGTAAAGGATAAAAGCCTTTCACCTATCTTCTGGGAATTCGTTCCGCGCACACAAAAGTACTTTCCTATCCTAATCAAAATCTCCGTTATACTGAAAAGGGATATTTTGATTAGACGTAACTGCGTAGGCTGGTTCCCCGAGTCAATATAAACCGACGGCCTAATTAAATTGATAGTACAGTACATACAATTGTATAGTGCCTTTGTACAAAATGAAGAAAAACACGAAGAAAATTAAGTACATGCACACAATCGTGCTTAAAGTACTACCTACTTACAAAAAAGAAAAACGGTTAATACAAAAACATCTTGACATGGGTCAGGCATGGCATTGTTGTAAGTACCTTTGTAATGAGGACCCTAAATCTCAGTGAAGAGTGGGTTTGTGTTTTTAAAAAAAGAAAATACGACTTACGGTCGGAGCACCCGTTGGGTCCTAATCTGCGTCTGTGGTCAGCGCACACGGTACACTTCTGCCCTTGAACCCCTGTTCGGCAAACACATCGACCAGTCATTTGTTCACAATCCTCTCTCACTGAACCGAAAGCTGAACACCCGCACGCTAAAATAGAACATTATATTTGTGAAACGGTACAAATTTTGCTCGAAAGTATTTTGTACAAATAGAAACTGGAACATTGGAAGTTTGAAACATAATCGAAAAGTGGAGCACAGTAAGTAATAATCAAGAAGTAAGTAGTACTTACGGATACACCCAGTGTGACCGGAACCGATCCTCGGCAGCCCCCAATAGCCGGGCTCGCACCGGTCGCACTTGAGGCCGCCCACACCGGGCCGGCACACACACTGGCCGTCCTCGTCGCATCGATCCGACACCGAGCCGAGCCGGTTACAACCGCAAGTCGAACTCGTGATTGGACACCCTTCCTCATTAGGACCCGTGGCTGCGGTCGAGCCGTCCGAACAACACCCGTACGACGACTCCGAGCAGTGAGATATCTTCTTTTCCTCAAATTGTCTCGAATCATCTGCACAACAATGTATTACCGCTATTATAACCAAATTTTCCCACGTGCCAACAGTCACACACGAGTGAATAAAATACCCTATTTTATAAGATGGAGACAAAGGATTCGAAGCGGCAACGGCTAGCGTGATTGTATCCAATTTACTGTTGGTGCCGTGTACCGTTAGTATCTTCACTCTGACAAATCACCAGTTAGGTATCATATTATATGCATGAAACCAAGGTTTGCTTTGTGGAAATATCACAGAATAGTCAAGTTATAACTGTTATCAAATATGATGGCAACTACAAATCAGTTTCGCTTTTAATTAAAATAGATTAATAGTAACTGTACAAACAATTAAAATCAACTGACTAAATGGAATATTTGTCTAGCGCAGATATAATTATTAACAGCTGTACATTTATAGGGTACAGTTGTACAATACAAATGGTTATTACACTTGTTGGATGTTAAATGTTAGAAAGTTTAGTCTAAATGGACAGTGTTTTCAATTAGGGTTAATGGACACTGAGACTTAATGAGTTCGAATAGATAAGGTTTAATGCAATATCAATAACGATAGAAAGTAGATACAAATAATTGATTTTAGTGTCATAGATTCAGAGGAAATGATTACTTTGTAATACACAAAGTCACGAATGCATAAATTGCTATTCAAAGATTTATGGAACTCTATGTGAATACGTAATACTCACTTTTGGGACAGCACCGAGCCGCAGTCAGCGTGATATGACAGTAGCTGCCAACAGGGCAATCCTGCCGGTGCGGCCCGTTACCACAGTCTATTTCGAGGCCAGTGGTAGGATCAATCATTGCTTTATTGTTACCGCATGGTCTTACTTCCATACCTGTGGTTAACAACAATTAATTGCCGAGAATGACATGTGAAATTATGCTCTACTAATATTGTTATAAAGTAACAGAATTGTTAGTATGTGTTAGCAAGCATGAAGACGAACCTTTACAAAGATCCAGCGGCCGTAGTCTCAACTCAAGTTGTTTCTGGCAACCCTCCTTACGCATAGCACAGAGACTGGGGTAGAGTCGAAAGTCTGAGGCACATACAGGGAAGTATTCGGTTTCGTGTGGACACTCGAAAAGGCAGGAGCAACGTGGATAGCCATCCGAGCCAATCTCACAGCTGGCGCCGAAGTCGCAGCGGATGTCGCGGCAGGCGGAAGTGCTAGCAGTTCCGTCCAAGTCAGTGGCACCCCACGCGTCCGTGGAACCGTCCTCCGCCTCCGTGGTGGTCATCGCGGTCGTGGCTACATCCCCACCCAAATATTTGCGTGTTAGTCGAGCGATAAAGCGGAAAGTTAGTTAATTGATTGACGATGGGTCGCTTTATTGAAATTACTGCTAACAACTGGGGTGATGTCGGTTCGATAGTAAATATTTTCACTGGGATCGACCATTTTTATGGAGACGGCCCCAGATTTAATGGACTACTATATATTTCCGGGTAATTAAATTTAAAAGAGACACAATGAACTGTGGTAGGTTTAGAAAAGTTAGTAGTGTTACGAGGGAGCAGAAAAGACTTAAAAATATAAAATAGGGCTTGTGTTACGTACTCATAGCAATTGGTGGTACAACGGCTAGCCTGTCTTTGCAGTCTCCATAAAAGATGACGTGTAGTTGGGCCGGTGGAGGTAGTCTACACGCTGCCTTCTGCAGTTCGCATTCATTGGGAAAAGTCTGCATCGTACTGCCACAGACTGGCTCACGAGCAGCGCCTGTGCAATCCGTCGGACACACGCACTCGCCAGCAGCGCAATGTGCTCCAAAAGCACATTGTACACCTTCACATAGCGCTGTTAAAGAAACACCAAACACATAAACGAAGCTATAATATTTCATCCAACTTCCAATATTATTCAAGTTAAATTAAATCTATAAAAAAGGTTTTCCGGAAGTCGATACGAGCAAGTCGCGAGTCGCGTGAGTCATAAATAATAATAGAAGCACGAGTTTTATTTCGTCTGCGCTGCAAGGTTACGACTTTGTAAGCACCCCGGCTGAAGTTTTCAGAGAAACGAATGGCTGAACAGATAATGTCATTACGTTGGACAATTGTGTGCTTCCTGTAGTACTCTCTCATTCTGCCGCTAAGGAAAATTAGGCTTCCTCGTTCTATCATTGAGGGATGGGGGAAGACACCCGTGCAAATTTAATAACGATTGTTTACCACTTCTCCGCAAAATGAAAGTCTTGTGAACGCGGTCGATTAATGCCGGACGGAAAATGGAAGGAGATGTTTTGTAATAAAATTTTAAAGTAGGAACACTGTAGACACAAGAATATCTTTAGCTAAAATTGGTAAGGACGAAAGTTTTGTAATCTTTAACAAGAACCCGCAAATTAATGGGTTGCTTATTACAAGAAATATATAAGGTTAAACCTAACTGAGTTTTCATTGTCTGAAGGTTCACATTTTAATAGTTGTGCTTATATTTAAAAACTTAAACACAAAATTTACAAGCACTTTCAGCACGGGTCAAATATATTTTTTACAACCTTGGGATATAAAAAATATTAACCTATGGGTACCTGCGGTCTTTGTTTTTTTTTTTTAACAATGGTGCTATGATCTACAGATGAGTCTAAAAAGTGCTGCAAATTGGCAAACGCTAAAATCAATACTGATAAGATTTATAATATAATAAATATACCTAAATTGTTCATGAAATAAAATTAACTTTTGGGAAGATTCTGTTGTTAGGATTTATGTGTAGGTAGATTCTCTATGTGAAGATCTAAATCTAAAAAAATATATTTGACACGAATACGCGATGCGATACATTTCCATATTTAAAGAAATATGAAACGAAATAAAATCAAGACAGCTCACGCAAATACATAGATACGCATGAATCTATAATTACATATGAACAAAAATATTATGAATCTTTATTATCGAGATTTGAAGTCATTTAGATCGCTGAATCCCATATTAAAGTTACCTCCGGAAATTAAATTTAACAACAGAATCGCAGTCCTCTCGTTTTTAATATCTCTCTGATACATTGGTAGGTATTTACTTCAGCAGCGTATATTTTGAAGGATAAAATTCTGAGCAAAAATTCACCGATTTTGGGACGTTGGATATTAATGAAATAATATTATAAATGCGAAAGTAACTTTGTCTGTATATCTGTCACGTCAACGTGACAGATATAAGTACTAATTGTAATATAAAAATAAAATTATAATAATTATATACTAATTGTATCAAAATCCTATTAGCCTTTGAAGGCTAATAGGATATTGAAACAGTTTGACACACAGGTAGATCAGGACCTGGGTTAGTACAAAGTATACTTTTATCTACTCTTATCTTTTTACTTTCGACCCGAATGGCGCAGCGGTAGTGAGGCTAGTTCTTAGGGTCCCGGGTTCGAATCCCGGTAGGAACAAATGTTTGTGTGATAAGCACAGACATTAGATTCCGAGTCATGGATGTTTAATATGTATGTATTTACAAACAAAAAGTATCAATGTAGTATATCAACTGTTTGGTGTCCACGACACAAGCCTCGTTGCTTAGTGTGGCACCTAGATGGCGCTGTGTGGAATGTTCAGTAATATTTATTTATTTATTTACTCATAAGCCGTGTGGTATCCGGCAGAGTAGAATAGAACCAACCCATTACACTCACGGGTGTCGTATAAGGCGACTAATGTCTGAGGCAGAACACCTTGCGCCTCCGTAGACCAGAGAATGGGCAGCAGCGTTTTCTGTTAGTCTTTCATCACTGCGATCTCCAATCCACCTGCCAAGCGTGGAGATGATGGCAAGTTCCTCCCATCATGGGAGAGGCTTATGTCCAGCAGTGGACGTTATGGGCTGTTGTTGTTGTTGTTATTTACTCATAAGTTCGAGATAATTTCCGACCTCTAGTAAAAGCTAGTAGATATCAAAATGTACCATGTTCGCATCGTAATAATTTATTCGTCAGTACATTTATATTTCTTAATTCTGACAATAAATGTATCGACTTAAAGTCTGAATTCCGACGTACTCGTAGACCCCCCGCGATTAATAAAGTAACCCGAGGATGCACATCACAAAGGCGATTTACCTAATCTCACTCTGTTTCGGGTACGCCCGTTATGGGGAGACTTTAATCCGCTATCGATCTTTAATCCCTCTGCGCAATACCTAAGCCTATCACGGCTTTATAAAAAACTCTTTGTTCCTATAAAAAGCCTACAATCTACAAGCTGTATTAGAAAGGTGCGGTGAAAAATAACCAGCTTTCCAATACATTTGGGTCGAATACATTCGTATTGAAGTTTTGTATGGTGCACCGGTATATACCTGAATATCTTCAGTTTGATGGTCTATCATCTGTGCCCACACCCTTAAAATAAGAACACATTTTTCTTATACACCCTGCATTAAAGGACTGATAGAAAATGCCTATGGCATTAAGTCCGCCTCTGTACTTTGTGCTTGAAATCTACACTAATATTATAAAGAGGAAAGATTTGCATTTTTTTGTGTGTGTGTATGTTTGTAATAAATAAACTCAAAAACTACTGCGCCAATTTCAAAATTTCTTTCACCATTAGAAAGCCACGTTTTTACTGAGTAACATAGGCTATATTTTATCCCCGTACTCCCACGGGAACGGGAACTAAACGGGTGAAACCGCGTGACGTCCGCTAGTGTTAAATAAATCAATAAAGGCTCCAGGCTTAACACGTGTATTGCTTGTTCACTAATAACAGTGTACTGAACTTTCCAGGATTTAAAAGAAGCCAACAACAGAGCCATGCTGGTCGGATATAATTAGAGTCCATTATTGGCACAAAAAAGAAAAAAGAAAAAAGAAAATCTCTGGTTTGCCAGTTCCCGTAGCAACTAAATTGAAACAAGGATATTCCCTACGACATTCCCATCAATCTTGTGGACATACCTTTACATCTACAACTTTATAACAAACTAGTGATTAATTAAGATTCCTGAACTTTGACGCTCTACATATATATGGACGTTGAGGCATCGTTACTGTGACCTCATTCATACTAGCTTATTTTTTATAATCTACACTGTAGGGGGAGCCCTGAGGGTTTTCTCTTAATAACTGATTGGGTGGGACGTGAGGAGGGCCAAAGGACGAATTAAAATGTTGTCGCAGAAAGTGTTCCATGTTCTGACAGCGGTGTTGGCCTTAAAATTATATTTTTACGAATTTAAAGAAAAAAAAAGACTTAATATGAATAATAACCCTCCTTCTGGCACTGGAATTTTAAATGTTTCTTTGGTTGATCTTTTCGTGTTCTCTCACTACGCTAGGTATCAAGTTTTCGTGCCGAACATGCCTCCTGAAAGACCCTCTCCCCTGCGAAAATAGTCCTAGTGCTCAACTGCCCAGCTTGTTTTCTTAAATAAGCTTCTTGTAACCTTTCGGTTCTTGTAAAAAATTTCACAATGGATGACTACAATAATTATCTAGTTTGCTACAGTTTTTGTTAAGCCGTTGGTCCCGGCTGTCATTTGTAAATCTTTGACAGTCGCACAGTGTTTTTTGACCCAAAAAAAGTGACATTCGCTTTTTATTGAAGATTTATACTAAATACATCATTCCAAATACAAGAGTAGAAACCATTTTCTCGAAACCTAGGCCGAAGTTGAACGTAATATTTTTGTGGATAATAAACCTTAGTACAAGGAATCAAGGAATCAATATTTTGAAGGTTTTGTCAACATTTTTGAATAAATATTAACTGGATAATGTGCACCAAAAAATGCTTTATAAAAAACAAAAAAATATGTATAGATTTTTTTTACGAATCATTTTTAGTATTTTCAGTGAGAAGGTCACGAAAACTAAAATATTTTTAAAAAAAGTATGGGAAATTGACACCTGGGTGTTCTACTCTTGCATTTGGAATGATGTATTTAGTATAAATCTTCAATAAAAAGCGAATGTCACTTTTTTGGGTCAAAAAACACTGTGAGTCGTTAGGCAGTCAGTGGCCCAAAAAGTCTGACAACCAGTCTAACCAAGGGGTATCGTATTACCCAGTAGGTACTAACTGGGTTGTGGAGGTCAGATAGGCAGTCGGTCCATATAAAATACTGGTATTCAGGTGCATCCGGTAAGACCGAAATCCGACGCCAACATAGTTGGGAAAAGGCTAGGCAGATGATGATGCTACAATTTTTGTATACCTATTCTTTTGAATACCTACAGTAAACACTTTATTAAGTACATCTTTTCACAACTTAGCAGTTCATTGATTCTTGCCCGTATAAACTGTGTTATTAACACAAAGATATAAACCTCTGCCAAGTTACGAATGTATGGAAGTCTGACTGGTCGATAAATTCTAATAGACTGATATCAATATCAATTTACGGATTTGGAGTTCAAAACTTTGAATCTACGTAATAACGATAAAGTAAGTTGGTTAAGCCTTAATTCCACATGATTTCATGTTAAAAGCTTTCAGAGGTTTAATAGTTTAGTATTTAAAAGCCCTACGAATATGCCGAAAATAACCTACGAGTACCTAATTGACGAGTTTGTTGGCAGAATTGGTTTTGTTTTCTAAATTAAAATTCAATTAAATTAGGACTATAGATAACTGAATCAGATACACCACGATGATTTCGGTAATTTCATAATGTTATAACTATCTGTATACAGAAAATGTATCGCGCTAATCTTTTAATGACATTTAGTATTTGTAATTTTAATTGGCTTTTTATATTTTAATTTGTATGTCAGTAATGGTAAAACATAGCAAGAACTTTTACTTCTTATAAGATCCTTACTGTCGATACCTTTGTTTAACAAATACCTAAATGTGTCTGATTCTGATTTTACTTGCTTATAAGGTAACCGACTTTTTTTCCTTCAGACGAAAACAAGACTTTTTTTTTAATGCGTCTGCGTCTTAAATCTATGGAGGACGTGTTTTGTTTGCTTGACATTTCATTTATTATCTTAGCACATTATGGGTATGTCAAGGAAAACACTTATCTAGGAAGTCCCTAAGAAGAACCCAAACTACTGCTATAAATAAACGAGAAAACAGGGTGGGAGACATTTTCACAACTTTATGTTTCTTTTAACTACATAAAATAATATTCTATGTAAAACGAAATCAATTTATGCACAACTGTAATTTATGAAACATTTTAAGAGCTTAACGCGATTTTTGTGGTCTTAACACAAACCAAAAAAAATTCCATTGCTGTTCAAAATACCTTAAAAAAAAGACTTTTAAAAAGGTATTTAAGACTTTTCGAATTTTTCGACGCCCTGTAACCCTTTTTGATACTTGTAAATATTTTTATTTCTATTATAGAGTTAGTATGTAAATAATGTCAATATTATAGAAAATAAAAATGTATGACTAAAAATAAAAAATAAACTTAAATTATAAAAGTGATAAAAAAATGAGATTGGTATTAAACTCACCACAATCGCCTTTGTACGCGAGCCGCAGCTCAGTTTGCTCTCGACACGCTGTCGAGTCCAGCTCACATTGCGACGGGTACGTCTGGCCGTCGCTCCCGCATGCCACGTCCGATTCCTGCCACAAACGAAAATCGTGCAAATTCATGATAGCCTTTGACAAATATCGGCATTCCGATTTTCTTATGGAGCATGCACACAACAGCTGACGAAATGCGAACGACATGTCAGCGCGTTCAGTGTACGAAAGTTGTCACCGGTTTTGGAGTGTAGACCCATTAGGGATCATATAAACATTGACACAGAAAGCAAAAGCAGACGAAAGCAAACTTGAGAAAATTATGTTAGTAGACAAAGAGTAATAATATTATTTTCCTGAAACGCACACATAATTCTCACAGACGACGGCCGGAGAAAAACCAGGCCATGATATTCGCTATGACATTAATTTTTGTAATGTAAGAGGCGCCATCCATAACGTAGATACTAAAGTCACCAAAAACGTAACTTATAAGGTAATTTAGGACAGAAACCAAGCCCACCCATCTGAGGATCTTCACGTAGAAATAACAAAGTAAGCTAGAATAATCTTACGGCTCACAAATCTATTATTTATCGCGGACAGCCGGACGAGTTTCATTTATCTTACCGCGAAGGTCTGACGGTACAGTGACTCAAGAATTTTGTGATGAATTCTTAAAATTATTTTATTGTCATAACATTGAAGTAATAATTGACTACTTTAAGCCGAAACAAGGTGAGCATCTTAATTAATAAACGACGGAGATATCTCGAAACATTATTGTTAAGCTTATTATGATCCGGTTCCCAAACCAAAGCAGTATAATCACAGCTTCTCTTTCACCAATTATGAATGGTTTGGTTGATTTTCGGTATTTGTTTATCAGCTTAATTTGATTGGTTTCAAACAGTAGTCTTTTGAGGTTATTATACTTATTACATTTGTGATTAATCAATTGCAATCATGTGCTTTGTCAATACTATTTTAATTAAAAATTGTTATTCCTAATTATTGTGAACTAAATGTTTATTGAACTTTTTTGAATATTTCACAGATCCATACATTAAAATGAAAACCTACATAACAATTTTCGTAGTTATAGTTTTTGTTAATTATTTTCACTTTTCCGTTTTAGTGAGATCATACACATGAGCACAAATTCTCTCTGGAAGTTCACACATTACATCACACCTAGTACAAAGTAACTTGAGCTGATAACTGCCACAACTTAATATGTTAATGCTCAATATTACCTTAACACCACTTGAAACGCCCTTCAGCTATGAAATTTTGGAGGACTTTGTGTATTAATTTATTATAGAATATACCCGTAAGATACCCATCTGTGGAAGCTTGGAATTCTCATCTCGGTCCTATCACTACCTTCTGAGGCTGCCTGTACGACAGTAAGGCGGGAATTTCACCGAAATGCCATCATAATGTTATAGCAATGTGATCCATTATAGTAATTTTCACTGAGACTAAATAAGGCATTGAAATTACATATTTATTTCTGTAACAACTTACTTATTTGTAAACGTGTTTTTAAAACCAACGTTTTAAAAACACGTTTACACGGTCCCAATAAGTTTTGTTTTAGAACTAGATGAGGCTGGTGTTTCGTACCGACTCATAGAAGAAACAGCCGAAACAAACTCAGAGGTCACCGTCTCTTTTCAAGTCTAGACATAATCTTCGTCAGATCCTATGAGGTCCATGCAGATCAGTGTCTGAGGTAGTCTTTTCCCTAAGATTTGAGTGGATCTGTCTGGTCAGTGTACGTATTTGTCAGTAGTCGTGTAGCTCAACTAAAAGCTTTAGGAGTTCACCGACGTTAGAATAGGTCTCTCTTACGGGCGTTTTCTATAACTTACTTACGTATAACTGTCAGTTAATATACGTCTCGTAGCTGTTGGTGTTTCTATAAACAAAATTAGCTTGGAATCGTATCCGCGTCATCTACCTGTCACTCGGAGGACTGTGATTCATGGAAAAAACAAAGAAAGCTTATTGTGACGTTTTTATTTAACGGTTCGTAAGCTAAATGTCAAACTGTTCAAGCTTATGAACGCACCTTTAACCGCGTCATCTTCATCAACCAATGATGACCGCCTATCACGTCATGAAGATCCAATCGCGTTGCTTTTTGTAACCAATCCCAATGCTCTATGTATACGTTTAGCTTTAAGTTTCAACTACCATTTTTGTACTACTTCACTTTACGCATTGTTTAAGAATAGATCAATTTGATATCTCCGCATTTTTATTGAAATAAAGAAGAAGTCACCCTGAATCCTATTATAGCTAGAAATAGCACGTACAAACAATTGGAGGTAGCAACCTTCCGTTACCTGTTAGTAAGTTATTGAAAATGGCCGTTAGTGTGAGTGAAAATATAGTCTCCTCCAGATAAGTAAGAATTAAAGGTCATTAGCCCGCATACATTTATTCGGGTTCCCTACTTGAAATCGAATGACGTTAAATCGAATAACACTTGCTTGAAAACGTTAAATCGATAGTACTTACTTGAAGTCGATAAATTATGAGCTCGACAGTTCATTACCTCGATGCATCAAAATCTTTTATTTATTTCCTTATCCAATTGTTTTATTTTATATCCTTGACTTTTTCTAGTAATAAAAAACGATTCATAATGAATTGTCGAGGTACCTACGCAGAGAACTTAAGGAAAGAGCAATGACCTTTAATTCTTACTTATCTGGCGGAGACTATAGTAATGGTCTGACTGATGGTGCTAACTGAGGTAGGTAACTGCGGTTTACAGGTGGCCTTCCCAGTAACTCTTACTTGCAAAACCGTAATGGTATTTACTTTTGATTATATCCGTTATGCTTTGCCAATAGTTACGTTGTTAGAAAGGTAGACCTTACTTAGGTATTTATATTTTAGTGTCAATTTCTTCCTACGCAGGAACCTCAAGCTACGAATGTATTTCGACAGAGTTACGTGTGACACGCTTTTATTGTTTTATGCCTAACCCACAGCGGGTTGCACAGCCAAATTTGATGTTATTGTGCATTGTTTAGGAGTATTTATAACCGAGAAAGTTACACAAGCTAGTCAGAGAGGCGATAAATTCGAGTGTAGTAAATTGAGTGGGGTACAATACCTGTGCCTCGGTACAGTTGTGGTTACAGCGACATGTTGGCCGGCCGGAGTCTGCGTCCACCACGCAGTCCCCGCCGCCCTTGCATACGATGTCCGAGCAAGTCTCTGCACAATACACGTTCAATAACAATTTACGTTCTACACATACACTCTATAGACTATTTATTTAGACAGTTTGACATTGTAATACCTACACGTCAAACCTAAATTAGTCTTTTGTGGTATGTAAAATTGGCCTCTCTTAGCGAGTTGAGGTATCTACAATTTAATTATTTATTAAACTTAAGTCTGTTTAAAACAAAGTAAACTTAAAAGAGAACTGCTTTAACTTATTGTTCTAGACAGGCCGTAATGTAATTGAAAATTTAATAAAAATTCATAAAGCATACCTAGCTAATATTTTTTACAAACAGTGAGCTTGTTCGCAACAAATATTAGAAAGAAAGAAAACATATTTATTGGGCACATGCCATAAGTGCATACACCAAAAAATAAAATTTAAAAAAAGAGTAAACTTAAATCTACACAATAAAAACTTAAATCGAGACAGAAAAAATGAGATAATATTGTGTGTCTCACGGCTGCGCCAAATAGGCCCAGTTCAGCAAACTGCCGAGCAGCTAGTGCCCGACGCTGGTTTTCAACTGGACCTGAAATGGTGATGTGACGGACGTAAAACAGTTTTGTTCTTTGTGTTATAGGTATGTGTAATTGTTTGTCATGTATGAATAGATATTTAAATATAATAAATTTGTGTGCAAAATAGTAACAAATAATACAACTACAAGCACAAAAGGTACGCATTGAAATGGACGCATAGAAACCAACCGGTTTAACAAAATTAGCTAGGTATGCTTATGGATTTTTACTTAATTATAATTAAATAAATTTAAAAAAATATAAATTAA
Organism: Xestia xanthographa; assembly: GCA_905147715.2. Taxonomy (NCBI): domain Eukaryota; kingdom Metazoa; phylum Arthropoda; class Insecta; order Lepidoptera; family Noctuidae; genus Xestia; species Xestia xanthographa. The sequence continues at coordinate 20,393,428 of LR990642.1, read as the reverse complement.
AATATAAATTTCAATTTCAAAAAAATCTGTTTTAACGTAACTTTTTAGCAGAATGATTGATTAGCTGTAATCTGGTACCTATAAAGTGGCCTTTGTGCTTCATCGACAAGTGGTAGCTTGAAACTCTTTGAAAGAAATTACAATAAACTGTGACTAAGCGCCCGCCGGTGAACGTTTCTATCAAATATTGTTTCAAAAATTAATAGCCACGCTCGGACGCCTTTTAATAATAAAATTAATCCGTATTCTACGTTCATCAATCCGCGTCGCGTTCAATTTCCATTGAGCCATTTTAATCTCTAATTGACATTTCAGTGCGCAATGATAGAGTAACGTACAATTTATTACTGTGTTGAGTCCCGCGAACAAATTGAACTGAATGAGTTTCAGCGGAAATAAATGAGAGTTCATGTAAAAGTACACGGGTTTATTAAATGTTGAGTGGCCACGATGCAGCAAGCACTTGAGCTTCTTTCATTATATGATTTTAATATTAACGGAGTAAACACTTTTGTTCCATTTTTGTTGCAAATAATTACAAATAAATAAAATTGAAGTGCCTGTTTGTAATTTCAAAACAACTGCTTTTCACTGAATCATCATCATCATCAGCCTTTTAATGTCCCCACTGCTGGGACACAAGCCCCTTCTCTATGTGAGGGAATGGGTCCCAGTGCCGATTGGTAGATGTCACATGTCTTCGGTTTTTTGGTTCTAGGACATGCCGGTTTCCTCACGATGTTTTCCTTCACCGTTTTGAAAGCAGAACACATATGAAATAGGTAATACGGTACTTGTAACAAAAAACATTTTTCATTTTATTTTTGTTTGTCTGTCTGTTTGCTCCGACTAATCTCCGAAACGACTGGACCGATTTTGAGGATTTTTTACTGATATACAGCTGATGTTATAAGGACTTTAACTACTTTTATTTCAGAAAAAGAATTGGGGTTCCATGCAAAAAAGATGAAACCTTTGAAATTGTTAACAAAATCCGATAACATTTTTATAATAATTTCAAGCAGACGAAGGTCGCGAGCAATAGTCTACACTAATATTATAAAGAGGAATGATTTGTATTTTTGTATGTTTGTAACGAATAAACTCAAAAACTACCAGACCGATTTCAAAAATTCTTTCACTTTATGAATGAAAACGTAACATGGGATCCCTACTAAAACCGTGCGAAGCTAGGACGGGCCGCTAGTTAGTTATAAAATAAACGTGTCCACCAGAGTACGTTTAGCGACGCATTTTCAGTAGAAACTGTAGGTAGACTCTATCCTTAAGACAGTACAATTACCGATTTAGGTGATAAGTGATTTTCACACTTTCCTTATTGAGAAGCTTTCCTTTAATGAAATTAAACTTGAACTGGCAGTAAAACTCCGGTACTGGCAGTAAAATCAGTAAGCGCAAAAATCTGCTACCTCATTTCCTTGTATTTTATTTTTGCCTACATAAATAATTTTGTCAAAATCTTAAGCACCGCAAAATATATTTTTTTATTCCAAAAGAATTTCGTGCGCCTTTTATTGACAATTTCATAAAGAAAAAAGATTTTCGTCAAGGGAAATTGATAGCAATTTTTCTTCAAGAAATGCTGAATTATATTTCATCTCCGGATTCGGCGGTGCGGTGAAGAGACTTTAATTTAAATGACCTACGAAAGCATTTTATCCTTCTTTGGTAGGTACGTAAAAATAAAAGAAATAAATCACTAGCGAACACACTTGTTATACCGTAAATTAATATTATACTTTGAAAAGATAAGCTTTGTTCTCAACAACACTTACAAAGTTTTATTTAGGTTGTCTATATTTAATTAGCAAACTTCTTCTAATAAATTAGTTCACAGAAGCGTTCCGTTCTGTGTCTAGGGAGTAAAGTAGGTATAGTACCAAGTATTTTCGGTATACCTCGTGGTTGGGTATTACGTTAACATTTTATTTTAGGAACAATTTTATTCCACTTCAGAACATGACTTGGATTAATTCGAAAGGAATATGAATATTTATATCAAGCCTGGCCTGCCTAAAGTTTCGCCATTTTATTTTATTTTCGTAATAGCAGTCGTGCATAGAACCTGTATTATTTAATAGCTAATATCAATAGTATTAAGTAAGGCACAGATTACTAATCGAGTGTGCATTTGAGGCCCGACGCGAAGCGGAGGGCCGTGAACCACACGAGTTTAGTAATCTGTACTTACCCTCGAGTGATATATACTGCTTTATACTACACTTGCAAGAAAAGAAAAGAAAAGAAAAGAAAAGAAAAGAAAAGAAAAGAAAAGAAAAGAAAAGAAAAGAAAAGAAAAGAAAAGAAAAGAAAAGAAAAGAAAAGAAAAGAAAAGAAAAGAAAAGAAAAGAAAAGAAAAGAATAAAAAGAAAATAAAAGAAAAGAAAAGAAAAGAAAGAAAAGAAAAGAAAAGAAAGAAAAGAAAGAAAAGAAAGAAAAGAAAGAAAAGAAAGAAAAGAAAGAAAAGAAAGAAAAGAAAGAAAATAAAGAAAATAAAGAAAAGAAAGAAAGGAAAGAAAAGAAAGAAAAGAAAATAATAAAAAGAAAAGAATAAAAAGAAAAGAAAAAGATAAAAAAACGTGTTGCGCCGACCCCAACTAACATGGGATAACGGCAGGAAGATGATGATGACGTCATCAAGACTTAAAAAAAACAAAAACAAAACGCGTTAGTAATGCATTACTACCCTGATTTTCAGGGCAGTAATGAAATTCCATACAACATAACTGCCTAGATTTTTGAGAAGGTTTAATGAACAGCTTTCAAGCCTATTAGTGGGGTAGTATTGGTACACTTACTAAGCAAGTGTAGTATAATAGTAGATTGTATGACAAGGGAGCAAAATAGTATTTTTACGGCGAGGGCGCTATTTTGATTCCAGAGCGAAGCGAAGGATTCTAGAATAGAATCCCGAGCATAGCGAGGGATTCTAAATAGAATCCTGAGCGTAGCGAGGGATTCAAAGTACATCGCCTGAGGGAAAAATATGTTTGCTCTCGAGTCATATACTCTACTTTTCATCTCGTTCTATGAGAAAATAAATAAGAGACACTTTTAAGTCATTAATGAATATGTTTAATTAAAAAAATGACATGAATTTATAAAAGGTCAATTACAAATTTATATTTATATCTAATAGATATAAATGGCAAAATTTTGAAAATTTATTGTCACTGTGTATTTTGTTTGGGATTGATATAGTTGTGGATTTATTTATACATTTTTGTTTTTTAATTACTCTTTCTTTGTTCTAATATGAAAAGTTTACTTGAAATTTGTAGCGTTTTTTGATGATGGATCAATTCTTTTCTAAACTGTGGAAATAGAAAAACAAAACTAGTTATGCTTTAAGCTCCAAAAAAAATGGGTATATTCGGTGAATGGAGTAGTCCATTCACCGAATATACCCATTTTTTTTGGAAAGTGATAAAAAAGTCATCCAGTATTTTGAGTGTTTGTAATCTCAGTATCTGGCTGGTGCTCAGGAAAAGGTTCCTTTGATGTAGAAGAGCGCGGTGACAACGGCATGGGCGAACTATCTGCAACTCTTCATTTAATATTTCCTACAATGCGCGTGCTGACCCCCGCACCGTACAGCAAACACTTGCAGCCAGTCATCTATACAATTTTCGTTCGATTTCAATGAACGATTCATGTTCCAAATTCAAATCTCATTACTGCCCGCTAAAAAGTCTAGTGGAGAAAAGAGCTACTTTGCTCCCGCTAAACGGGGAACAAAACGACACTTTTCGAATAGAAGGGATGAAAAATAATATACCATGGTCTTTACGGCTCTGTTATGTCTTCCTGCCCGCGTAGCATGACCACCGTAGAAACGAAAGAGAATCGACAAACCTTTTGTTCATCTGTCATTATGTCGATTCAATGACAGATGGTGTTGCGGTCGGATGCGCACAAGGCGTCAATGGCGTCGCACGGAGGAAGCTTATTGGTGCAGATCATACTCACGGCATGTTCCATTATATAGCACCCGCAGCTCCCCGTTAGTGACGCTTTCCTGGCAGGCGTGCATGCGCATCTTGCACTCGGAGCCGTATGTGTTGCGGTCGGATGCGCACATGGGCGTGAGCGTGGTGTCGCACGGAGGAAGCTAATTGGTGCAAATAATACATACTCATGGCATGTTCCATTATACAGCACCCGCAGCTCCCCGTCAGTGACGCCTTCCTGGCACGCATCATGCACTCGGAGCCGTACGTGTTGCGGTCTGAGGCGCACACGGGCGTGCGCGTGGCGTCGCACGGAGGAAGCTAATTGGTGCAAATAATACTCACGGCATGTTCCGTTATACAGCACCCGCAGCTCTCCGTCAGTGACGCCTTCCTGGCAGGCGTGCATGCGCATCTTGCACTCGGAGCCGTACGTGTTGCGGTCTGATGCGCACACGGGCGTGAGCGTGGCGTCACACACAGGACAAGCGCACTGCGCCGCGCCGCCTCGCGCCACACATGCTCCTCCCCACGGACATGATGCGCGGGCGCATGGGTTTTCTACGCCTAAAAATTTGTTTGCTGTAGTAGAATATATATGAAAACGTGAAACGTTTCGAATGAAATTCAGAAACGTAATCTCGATGCGAAAGATAATAAAATGCATGGTCTAATTTAAGTATATTAAAACAGGGAAATAAGCAACTAGGTTACGAAACAAAATAGCCAACCGAATTTTCATAATAATACATATATTTTATGCTTCAGAAGTGGACAGTAAGGCTGACTGGTCAACCTAAGCTGAAATACAAAGTCAAAGCTAACCACGAACTTGGCTAAACCGCGTCACACATTCACGAGCACGATTTTACGTTTCAAAACATTCAACTCACCGCAGGGTCCTGTGTAAGCAACTCGTACATCTCGATTATCTAGACACGAGGCGCGGTCCAAGTGGCAGCGGCTGTCGTACGTGCGGCCGTCCGAGCCGCACACGGGCCGCACCACCGGCTCGCACTCCGGCCCGCAGCCGCACACGGCCACGCCACGCGCGTCCAGCGAACAGTGCTCGCGAGCACCACACTTCACCGAGTCACACGGATGTTGAGCTATTACAAATTGAACAAAATATTTCCAACAATCAATTTAAACACCCCCGTGACAGCTTTCAAATCTATTAAATCTCAAAGACCCTGACATAAATTTATTACGAACAATTTAACACAAAAGTTAGTTAACACTGATGGATAGAAAGCGAGAGAAAGCAGCACTTGTAATATTAAAACTTTAATACTACTAGGTAACGAAATTATTCCATTCCTGCCACAATTTGTTTCGGGTCGTCTTGACGCCTCGATGCTCGTACCCAATTACTTTTCTAAGGACAAAGTGTCTCCTCAACTCGGATACAAATAAGGCGGTTCCTGACATTTCCGAACAAAGATTTAATTTTAGATTAGAAGACTAGGTTTTACAGTGAACGACTATTGTAAAATGAGCTTTTCAAAAGCTTACGGGGTAAGTTTAAGCTGTTGTTTGAGAATAGATAAGAAAAATTACCCGAAGCGCATTCTCCTCTGTAAGCGATAGTGAGTGTTTGTCGCGTTCGACACGAGTCCCGGCGCAGCGCGCACTCGCTCGGGTAGTCTCGGTAGTCCGAGCCGCACACGGCGGAGCCGGGCCGCACCAGCAGGTCGCATGGCGGACCACACCTACACACTGGCACCCGCGCTTCATTTAACTGGCATATGCCACCATCGGCGCATTCATGCTCCGAACAGGGATCTGTCAAAAAAATCCAATTCAAAAGACGAAACAACCAAAAATTAGGTAATAATGCACATACATCTTCCCGGAAAACTATTTAGAAATGAGGATAAGTTCAAACGTTATGTATTAAGCCAATTAAAGAACATGATGTAAGCAAAGTCTGTAAAATAAGACTTACTTTTGTCAGAGGAAAAGTTCTCATCTTAGGTACAGCAATTTTGTCTTATAAAAGAGTACAGACTATGTTGAAACAATCTAATAAAAGCTCCGAAGCAAGCTAGAGTAATGTAAATAAAGAATCTCACAAAGGATGCTGGAATGTGCGGGCATTCGGTCTTGTACAAATTTAGTTCAGATCGAATGTGCTGGGACAAGTTCAGTGAAAAGGGTTAGCGAAATGTACTTACATTTCGTACATAAAGTAACATAGATTAAATTACTTTTATGAAAAAGAAAACAGACGACCCAATTTATGTGTTATGCGAGGAAAATATTTTTTCGTATTAGAGTTTGTCTAACTTTTAGGAAGGTAGGCAATTTATTGCTTACAATGTAAAAGCTTCTCAAAATAATATAAGTAGAATATACCTACAACATGTAGGACAGTGCTATTTTGTATATCTGACTCGTATGAATTTATTTACGTTAGTGTATTAAGTAGTTAATGTCACAGCTTTACATAGAAAACGTGTTGACTGATATCTATTAGGTGGATCTTTTTCAATAAAAGAAGAGTGACAGAAGGCGTGTCACCTTTCTACGCACGTTTCCTTAGAAAGCCCGATTTTATTCCGGGACCGTCACGTCATCTGACACGGCCAAAATGAAATGTTGACCCTTTTTGTGTGCTCCGCGTCTATTATTAAGAAAAGACCTCCTCTTAACGAGTTCCTTTTATGCTCTCAAAGATCGACACTAACAATACGAGGCCATTATGTTTTAATTAATAATCCCTCATTAAAATTACTGTGGCTTGCGGAGTAGGCGTACTAAAATGGGGTTTTCATTATGAAATGATTAATAGTTATACAAGTTAGGAGCAACCTTTTTTGTAGCTTATAAATATTCTTAAAAACCTGGACCTACCCTACTCGTACGAATACTATGAAAAATATAAGAGTAAACAGTATGTAATTAACATGGAAAGCTAACGCCAACAAACAAGTCAGGAGCAAAACTTGTTTATGTTGTAACTGTGTATATGGACTCTGTTTTGAACAGACCAACATACAACTTTCAGTTCTGCACAATAACTATGCTTTTATGAATATAACCGAACTACGTGCAAATTGTCAGCGGCAAACATGTGTTTATGCTACAACTGGAAGCAGATAATGTCCAGCAGCATATCTCTGCGAAATACTGATACTGAATTAAGTTATTATTTATTTACTGTTTAGCAGATTGTTTTACTGCGAAATTTTGCAATGCTAAAGTTATTCTGACTGCTAAAGACTTCATGAGTCTGTATGGTGTCGGACGTAAAGAATAGCACCATCCCATATCTTCCCGTGGGTGTCGTAAGAGGCGACTAAGGGACTTACCAGAGAATGGGCAGCAGCGTTCTCTGTGCTTTTGTAACAACCGCACTGCGATCGCCAACCCGCCTGCCAAACGTGGCGATTATGGCAAAACCCCGCTTTGGGGAGGCCTATGTCCAGCAGTGGACGTCTTTCGGCTGATATGATGAAGACTTCATACATACATTTTTTATCACTTTCCAAAAAAATGGGTATAATAGGAGAACGGAGTAGAAGCAAATGGCATACTTAGTTTTTTTTTTTAGAAAAAAAAAAAAAATCGAAATTCAAGTCATAGGTACGCGTATTGCGTATGATTTGAAATTCGATATTTTTCTTTTTTTTTTTTCATAATATTTCTCTTTCTTTGTTCTAATATGAAAAGTTTAAGTACCTACCTAGAAATTTGTAGCGATTTTGACTAGGTAAGTATGCCATAAGCTTCTACTTCGTTCACTTAAAATACCCATTTTTTTTGGAAAGTGATAAAAATGTCATCCGATATGTGCTTTGAATCTATTTGTTAATAATCATATCCCTGACTACATAATAAATAATTGTTATGGTTAACTTGCCGCATTTCCCATGGTATTTGATGGTTATATTGAGCTGGTTGTCGCATGCATGTTTGTCGAGATGGCACACGGACGGGTACTCCCTGCCGTCAGTCCCACACACTGGCTTGCGTCGTTGACAGCTTCGGGGACATCTACATTCTGGCTGGCCGTAGGCTGCGACGCATCGGGCCCCGACAGGGCACGATACTCCCGTGCATGGGTCGCCTGCGTCTGTGTGGGACAATACAAGTAACATAGCTAGATATATTTTTAGTAAGGCTTTTACAACATTTTTGTAGGAATTTGACATCAAATTATTTGGGGTCCTGCCTCAGACATTACGCCGCCCTAGTGCTTGAATGGCCAAACGACCATTGAGCAAATTTTACAGGAGACATTTTTTTAAAGTTACGTAATGGATATAACGAAAAGTTTACTAAAATCTTTTATGAATTTGAAACCTGACTAGTATTTTTTATACCAAAATTAAAAAATATATACATTATAAAGCGTGTAATAAGGGTTGCTATAGTTTGATATAAAAAGTCTATTTTGGTAAAGTTGGTCGTTTGGCCATTCAAGCACTAGGGCGGCGATTAGTCGCCTTATACGACACCTGTGAGTGTAATGGATACACCTTGCGCCTCCGTAGACCATCACTGCGATCTCCAATCCGCCTGCCAAGCGTGTCTGAGGCAGAACATCTTGCGCCTCCATAGACCAGAGAATGGGCAGCAGCGTTTTATGTTAGTCTTTCATTACTGCGATCTCCAATCCACCTGCCAAGCGTGGAGATTACGGCAAATTCCTCCCATCATGGGAGAGGCTTATGTCCAGCAGTGGACGTTATGGGCTGTTGTTGTTGTTGTTGTTGTTATTTGGGGTAGGTGCATGCAGCATGTCTTATTCTATATCTCTCTATTTCTCCTCTTCTCAGCAGTCACTTCCGTTCTAGCCATATCATGCTTCACCCATCCATCGTGTCATTGATCATCCTCTATTCTTATAGCCTGTTAAACATTCAAACTCAAAATTTTCCTCACAACATTTCCTCATTCGTCCACATCACATGTCCATATCACGATATTTGATTTTGAACAACTTTTCAGTCACCGGCGCCACTTTCAGACTTCCTCGTAGGAATTTGACAGTCCAAGTATACAGGGTGTAAAAGACCTCATCACGAAGCCGTCAACCAAGCATTCTGTACATCAAACTAAGTAACTTTACGCAAAAATTATTGACTTTTTTTTTTGGGGTTAAAAATCATGTTTTGTGGTAGAACTCAATATGACCCACTCAAAACATTGTGCTGATAGATGGATTGAATAGTACAGGGATCGTGGAGGTGTTTAAAGTAATAATCTTACATTAAAAACTTGTATTAAAAAAAAACTTGTCAAAAAGTTGGAACTTTGACCCCCAATATCTCCGTAACTAGAAGGTTCCCAGGTATGGTGTAGAACAAAAAAATGATCGCAATGACGAAGAAAACATGTGTCTTTCGGCTGCGTTAAGAGGTGTTTTACACCCTTTATAAAATGAAAACAATCACAATTGTAACGTAAAATACTTAATCGTCTGAGACGGCCACTGTTATCGCTATAATGAGTAAGTAATCTATTATCTTTTGTTTATGCTATAACATTATTCATTTCCATACGGAGAATAGTACTTATAGTATAAATATGAAAAAAACAGATACGTTCACATATCTCCGTTTTTCATATTTCTATTTGTGGCCATGTATTGCCAGCAAATTGTGAGTCGATCGAAGTCGTGGGGTTCCATTGGAAGTGACGAGATTAAGGACAGAAAGATGCTTTATCTTATCGAGTGTCTCTCCTCATAGTGAACGGTTGACACTGTTAATACTCAATGTGACGGGTGGCGCTACTTACGGCGCCACGTTCTTTGAGTACACACTCTGTTATTTGTTATTGACGTTTGTTTATTCACATACATTCTTACGTTTATTTGTTTGTTAAGTACTATAGTCTTTTCACAATTTATTTACCGCTTGCTATTTAAGTTGGTTAACTTAAAAGACTGAAATGATTCCACTTTAGAACATTATTTTTTTTTAACAAAAAACTTTTGTTTAGCCAATTTAATAGCTACTGGTAAATAAACTTTGAAAGGTCAGCAATATCTGGGCACAGACTTTGCCTCCTTGTTTTTTTTCCATACACACGTACCCTATCGTATTTATTGAAGTAAAACAAAGTTGGCGCAGTGGGTGAGCGTTTGATTGCTGTGCTGCGTTTCGCGGATTTGATCCCTGCCCGGAACGAATATTTGTATGGCCCTGGTTTGATTGTTTGTTTATGTGAGTTTAAATGTTTGTACTCACAATACAGGAGAAATTCCTAGTAGCAGGCAATGTTTTTTTTTTTTTTTTTAAAACAAGAGATTTTGACTATATCGTCAAACCGAAAGTTTGGGTATCTGAAGTGTCCCGGCCAAAAAGGTGAGATTGTAAAAAGAAACTCCTTAAACATTGACAAGTAAAAATCACTTGACTAGGCGAGTGCCCAATAACAATGTTAGTTTATTGCATAAAGGTTTTGGAAAGGGGCTGGCTTCGTCGTCGGCAGCAAAAGTGACTATATTTGAATGGAAAATTAAATGCCTTTAATTTTGCTGCAATAATAGTTTTTTTTTTTTTTCAAATTAATTTCTGTCTGAAGAAGGTTCCTAAGAAAGAAAATTTTGATATTGAAAAAAAAAAAAACGAAATTACCTCAGTATGTCCATATTCTTCATTTGTTTACCGCATGCATGACAATGGTTTTAACGTTTTTAGGTAGGGTAGGTATTATACAAAGGACAACATCTGTCTGGGTAGCGATAAATGTCTAACTATCCACACCAGTGCGGGTCAGTAGGGATAATATGGAGTAGAAAGTTCCATAGGTACATCCCAACGGTAGCGATAGTTGGAAAAAACTCCAAGTATCCCTACCAGCGGGGATATATTATTCAGAAGGAATATAGGGAACGGGGGCAATTTTCTACAGAAAAAGCTAAGTGCGTGAAAAACATTTTTACGTTCAAAACCATATAAATCATTCATTTGGTAAATTACTTTTAATTTAATGTGTTTCCATGGTTATTTTATTTGCTTGACCAAAAATCATGCATTATTTATCAAAAATATATGAAGCCAAATGGCTGCACTGTGCGCCATAAATTAATTAAACATTTATATTTTTCGCGCCGAAATGCATGCAATGAAAATTGATAATGGCATTTGAGTAGCTGGGCACTGTCACGGATCTGCGTGATACATTGCCTTTATTCGGGTAGTATTACTAATATCATTCTGCCACATAAGCTCTGCGTTGTTATTTCAGTATTCAGAATTACAGAACAGAAGTTGCATGTGTACCTACGTAAAATATCGCGGGCCTCATATCGCGAGCGATGCACGCAGTCTAATTACTTTAACGAACGAATTAATAATGTTATCTCAACCTAATATACACCGAGCCTCAAATATAATTTCACATTTAAACGAGCAACATTTAATCATCATTAAATAAATAAAGTTGGGTGTTGGCGACTCTTACCGCACTCGCCTTCATGCTTGACGCGCAGGTTCAGGCGTCGCTCGCAGGCTTCCTTACGTAAGTAGCAATGGTTGCGGTAGGTGCGGCCGGCGGTGGAGCACACGGGCGCCGGCGATGTGGGGCACGTCGTGGGGCAGGCGCAGTGGGCCCGCCCGTCCCCGAGCGACACACACTCCGCGCCCCAACGACAAAATGTTTTTTCACACGCTTCTGAAAAATTAAAAGTTGTTCAGTATTTTCGGCATTCACGTCCGTGACCATGACGCATTCACATTAAAAATGCAATGGATCGTAAAATGTTTTAAATGTATATGAATTAACTGAATTAATTGAATTTCAAATGCAAATAGCAGGATGTACTGGAAGTCCACACAGTATTCGTAATATTACTCGGATATTTATTATGCATGAGTGTTGTTGAGTGGCTGTGAAAGTCATTACTGTATCAACTCTGTGATGTGTGTACCAAAAAAGTTATTTAAAACAATACCGCAAAGGGTGCTTGTTGAAAGTTATCTTTGTAACTTAATTTACTTGATGCTTAGTTACTATACGACAACTTATCAATAAATAACCACTAAAAATGTAATATTCAAGAAGTGACGGAATTGATTAAGTTCCGTCGTCGGTTTCGGCCGTCAATAGCACTAATAAAACTGATAACCCGCGCCACAAGCCACCGGCGAATTCTTTGAACAAGATATAATTCTTTAGCGAACTCCGCTATGGATGACACAATTTCCAATTTTCTACCTGGGGAGTCAGACGCGTGACTAAATTATTAAGCCAGACTAAAATAAGACGCAAGTTTCCGTTTCGCCACAGCATTGTGTTAGAACAAGCTTTAAAGATTACCGATTTCTATCGCCTTGTTAAAATTCTAAGCAGATATTGCCGGCCGCAAAGTCACACAGCGGCTTACTAAAAGTTAATTTGCAATTTTCTTCTCGATCATAAACTTTTAACTTTTGGCAGTCCTGTCCTGAGCCAATATTATGTCAAGTTTATGAACTCAATGGAAATGCTTTACAAAAAGATATTGACCATAGATTAAATTTTGCATCAAACTTGTCTGATATTTACAAAGAGTGCACGATTTACTGAGCCCTATTGTATCATTTACACATGTTTCTTTTTCTAAATGAACCAATCTAATAACACGTGCCCGAGTACGTGAAAGCCATATAAAGGAGGTGAATCAAAAAGGTTTCAATTTCTCTACATTCAACGATTTTTAATAGGATTTACGAAAGAATTACCAAACCATTTTTTCATTTAAATGCAGCCAAGTTTAAGTTAATATTTTCTGAGCGTTTTTAAAAAGAAATTCTATCAAGATTTTTAATATCGGTGAGAAATAGAGCCGACATCTGGACACCTGCGCCCATAAGAGGGTGCAAAAGCTTAAAAATCTTTAGACTAGACAGCAGCTGAGCAAGAATCATTGATTGCTGTGAGCGCCTTCGTCGCTACAGTTTAGTGTTAGTTCAGTCATTTCAGCGAGCTGAGCAACTCACTTTAGTTGTTCTCATTCTAACTAACAAATGAACTTCGTATGTGAAGCTAAACCTAACTCACAATTAATTATACACGACTAACACGCTACGACTAGGAATATAATAAACTTGGTTGAAGTGCACAAGCACTTACAGTACACAGAATTGTATAGCACTGACGTGTTTAAGTAATAACACAAATAATTGAGTTTATAATTTATACCATCGACTAAAATCTCGCAAAGTCGTGACATTCATTCAAATAAATTGAAATGCTAAAGTAGAATAAGATTATTCTGATTAAACTGCGGTATAAACACAGATTCATGATCCTTATCCATAGGAAACCCCATTGTGAGATATAAAATAACCTGCGACTTTGAAGATGACAAATTGTTTTTATTATTATATTTGTCTCTTGAAAAGAGGTCAAGTATGAGAATTCAGCGGCGAAATCATTTCCTTGACTTTCATATAAAGGTTACAGACGAATCCGCTTAAGAAAAGAAAGCAGCCGGAAATAACAATTTTGTAAGAAACAAACAAAATGTAAGAACGCGAATCGCTGTTGGAGAAGCCCGAGATAAATGGAGACAGGGAGGGGAGATAAAAATGATGGCGGATGCTTCGTGAATGGAAGAAAATTAGGAAATTCACCGCGGCGCTTTTTCAGGCGCGAGAGCTGTTTAAATTATCCATATTATCTGTGTGTAAATAAAATTCTACTCATGCGGGTAGAATTTATAATAAGACGAGGTTGTCGAATATTTTTTTATGTAAGAACGTAGAATTTACTTTTCTTGTGTAACAGAAAATGATGATCATTCTTATGAAGTATTTCTGTAAACGTCGTCGAGGCAAAAAGTCTTCTTCACTCACACATTTATTTAAACCCTCAATATCTTTTATTTTTTTATTATAAAAACTTTTCTTTAACCTTTGTCTATCCTAACTCGATTTAATTGTTATAAAATACGTGCTCGTGGAGACCAACCCCTTTTTTTATTTATTTTTTTCGGATGCGAAATCATCAAATGACTTCTCCCGCTCGGGGCGGAGCAGGAGGGAGTGTCAGACTTTTACTGACTAAAACCCATCCATGTTCCTTCATCGCCCTTTGTGTTCCGGAGCCACGGTATCTCTTTCGAACAGTCCCGCAACCCCGGCAGAGTTGAGACCAACCCTGGATTGGACTTGTTTACTGATGAATGGAAGACGATAATGTCAGAATGTGGTTCTGTGAGAAGAACGAGTGAAAGAATTATTTGATTTAGTGTTAACGGTTTGCTGTACTAAATAAACAAATAAATAAAAAATATATAAAGCCTTTCGTGTCTCTGGGTGACCGTGGAACAAAATATCATCTACAAATACTATCATCCAACATGTGTCATTATAATACATGCAAAAATCGTATTTTGATCTTTGTAGTCCCAATTCTGAGAATAAATTTATTTAATCTATCATTCCAGCATTCTGGACTCTCTTTCAATCCAGACAAGCTTCTATTCAGCTTTAGAACTTTACCTTTCTCTTTACATTTTATTCTTTTTGGTATCTTTAGATACATCTCTTTCTAATATCCCATTTAGAAATCCTGTTGGGATGTCCAATTGATGGATTTCGTAACTGCATCAAAACCGTTTCCTCCATTTCTCTAAGGAAGGTTTTAATGTATAATACACTAATGGAAAACTTACATAGATAAAGAAATTTTCGATAAATCCGTGTGAATTAGGGACAGGTCGCTAGCTCTCGATAATCAGTTCAGTTAATTAAGTGAACCAAATCAGGCAACACAGATATTCATTACGACAATTCTTTGAAACGAATAAACCTAAAACAATAATACGATATAATGTAGGAGCTGACTGTCACCCACATAATTCGGGACGCGCCCTCCTAAAGTCTCGGAGACAAAGCAATTTTGTTGGCTCGAGACACCGACGTAGTTGGCATGTCACTCGCACTGTACCTACACATGTGGATTGTGGACTGAAGATAAGTTTGAAGACGTACTGACGCATTTAATACTTGTATGATAATTATACAGGCTGTAAACAACCTCATCACGAAGCTGTCAACCAAGCATAGTACATTAAACTAAGTACTTAACTTACGCAAAAATTATTGCTGGGAAACGACTCTTTTATTTTGTGTGAAAAATCATGTTTTGTGGTAGAACTTAATGTTACGCACTCAAAACATTGTGCTGATGGATGGATTGAATAGTACGGGGGTCGTGGAGGTGTTTGAAGTAAAAATCTTACATTAAAAACTTGTATTAAAAAAAATCTTGACCCCCAATGTAACTAGAAGGTTCCCAGGTATGGTGTAGAACAAAAAAATGATCGAAATGACGGGGTGAACAAGTGCCTTTCGGTTTTGTTAAGAGGTTTTTTACACCCTTTATGACTGAAGACTGAAAATTATTGTCTTTTCAGTCTTCTACTTTTCATCATCATCATCAGCCTATTAATGTTCCCACTGCTGGGACACAGGCCTCCACTCTATGAGAGGGAACTTCTACTTTTAACATAACATAATATCATCCCTGTAACCCCCGTAGGGTTGGGCAGAGGTGTAACTAGTAGTACATCCACATTTCGCCAGTTATGTTTAAGTCCTATTTAATAAGGGGCGAACCTATTGCCATCTATTGTCGGCACGAATCTAGACTCCGTGACTGCTGCTGAAGAAATTCACATTATAACTTAACATCACGCCTGTAATTCCCGAAAGGTGAGGCAGAGGTGGACGATCGAGGACACTCCCGCCTGACCACCACTAAGCTCATTATTGCTTGCACTCGCAACATAAAAACGCTCTCTAGCCCCGCCCCGTTGACTTTGTGTAGAAAAAATGAATAAAAAGATACCGAATCGGCCGAGCGCATTGACGACGCACGCCAAACGAGAGTTATTGTTATTTTGCGCGCCAAAGTTGACGCTTTCCTAATAGGCCCAAACTTTAAGGAGGCGTGACTCGGCACCTCCGCATGATTTAAGCGAAAAAAAATTAAAATGGTCAGGCGGAAAAGACCCCGATAGTCCTAGTAGAACTGAGAAACTATTTAGAAATTCCCGATTGTCCCAATAGCACTTTGCCCGACCCGGGAATCGAACCCAGGATCTCATGCTCCGCAGTCTAGCTAGCGAACACTCGACTATCGAGGCAGACTTTAACAATTTCTACAAAGTACCAAAACTTACTGAAAAACATTACCGTATTTCTCTATAAAGAGTCGACAAACAATGGAAAAGAAATTCAGTTCCCACAACCCACACCGAACGCAAACTACACATTGCAGATTATCCGTTACAAGTCACGCGAAAGTAAAGCCCATAATATTAATTTTCAAACGTAATCCACGTTTTCAATTCATTAATTTTATTGATGTTGGGCTTTTACGAAGTTACGAGCGTGTAAAAACTATAAATTTAATAAAACTGAAAAGCTTTTTAAGCGGTCGATTAATCGAATCGGCTGTAATATAAATGATGTAATAATTTTGTGAACGGGCGTAGCTAGGTACGTAGGTTCGGTTTTACACGCAATACACACTCATTTTAACGTAATAACTTTTGTGAGACAGCATGTTTTCGTGTTTACTTAGTTGCTCTACTTGCTTCGGTCTTGAAAGGCGTTCATGTTCAACTTAGCGCATGAGAACTCATGAAAATGGGGCTAAAGTATTTGAGAAACACGTTTGTAAAACCACGCACTGTGTGTAGGTAATAATAATTTGAATAGTTTCAGTAATCGGTTAAACAGGTCGTCAGTTTGATTAATATAAATAAAGGGTGTAAAACACCTCTTAACGAAGCCGAAAGGAACTTGTTTTCCCCGTCATTGCGTATTTTTTTTTTTGTTCTACACCATACCTGGGAACCTTCTAGTTACGGAGATATTGGGGGTCAAAGTTCCAACTATTTGATAAGTTTTTTTTTTAAATACAAGTTTTTAAAATAAGATTTTTACTCTAAACACCTCCACGACCCCTGTACTATTCAATCCATCCATCAGCACAATGTCTTGAGTGCGTTACATTGAGTTATACCACAAAACATGATTTTTCACCCAAAAAAAAAAGTCGTTTCCCAGCAATATTTTTTGCGTAAAGTTACTTAGTTTGATGTACAGAGTGCTTGGTTGACGGCTTCGTGATGAGGACTTTTACACCCTGTATAGTCTAACCACGATGATGTTGTTATCAGTTTGTTAATGAAAATGAATTGCATTGCATTGAAGCTATGAAATTAAATGGTGTTGTTTGCTTGGTACGTACAAATTAATTTAATTAAACCGGTTAAACCTAGGGGTATCCTCTTATCTTCGGTTAGAACTAGGTTTAGCCTTCATCATAGCGGCTAGAACTAGGTGCAGCCACACACCGGTGGTTAAACTTAGGTGTATCCTGGTGTATCCTATTTATCATCGCCTGGAACTAGGTTTTCAGTTAAGTAATGAGGTGGTTGATGACAAACTAGTTTTGCCTTAGGCCGACTTGGGGCACCCCGACACCCCGTTATTTTTTTATAAACCATTCAGAAGTAGGAGCCCCGATCGCGGGGCCTGTTCGACCGGTTCTCCCTCGACTCGGATGCATCTGCGGGAGTAATACGAAATCGAATCAATCGGGAAACGCAAGGTAAGAATCTCAAAACAAAACCAATAATTATGCTTAGCTGAACTAAAAACCTAGTTCTAGCCGATGATAAATAAGACACACCTAAGTTTAACCACCGGTGTGCGGCTGCACCTAGTTCTAGCCGCTATGATGAAGGCTAAACCTTGTTCTAACCGAAGATAAGAGGATTCACCTAGGTTTAACCGCATGTGGCCGGCTGCACCTAGTTCTAGACGGCTAAAACTAGGTGTAGCCGCACTTCGGCTATTAGCCGTAACATATACACATGATATTGGAATAGTCATGAATATGCTAGATATTGCGGTAGGTACAACCTTGAACTTTTAAAGTCGGATTCGTATAAATCCGGAAAATGTGTAAAAGATTATTTTCATTCGTCAACGTCACCAACGTTTACCTACTTGGTTAAGAGGCCGTATACGAAATTTTACCGATTTATATGATTGTCGTGACTTCACAGTTCAAATACTGTATTCCTATAAGTTTTAATGCAGAACATGAAAGATCATTTTCAATTATGATCATTGATATGATCAATGAATGAGCTACGTTTTTGATTAATCAAACTCAAACTGGCGACTTTTTTTTTAATTTTGCTGTAAGAGATTTAGAATATCATACAAATCGTCTTGACGTCTAAACGGCATGAAAAAAATTGAAATGTATTGTTGTGAATGTCGCTTATACATTGTATGAATGACATTTAACCTTATTTAACATTTTACAAAAAAAAAATAACTTAGTCAAATTTTAGAAAAATAAGCACAGAATTGGCTCTTGATTTCAGCTACCTAGGACTCTCATTCACAAAATTAAAACGACAGAAATAAACTTCAATCAATTAGCCAAAAAGATGTTGTATGAACATTTAACAAAAATGTACTCGAAAGGACAACTACGCATGACCGGTAAAACTGTGGAGCTCTAACGAGGAGAAGACGGAATGAGGGCCACGTGGTGGCCCCCGGTTACCGTAGGCGCGGGCCTGTAGACGGTGAGCTATCGGCTAGCTCGCCGTCCGTCCGTCTTATGACGACCGGCCGTGTCGACGCCGCGTTCGTGTTCTACGCGCGCCTCAAAGAGATGTCAGCAGAAAGGAAGGGGTCCGCAAGGGCCGATACCTGCCGGGGTTGCGGGAGTGTTCGAAACAGATACCGTGGCCCCGGAACAGAAAGGGCGAAGAAAGAACATGGATGGGTTTTAGTCACTAAAAGTCTGATAGTTCTCCTCCCGCTCAGCCCAGAGTGGGAAGAGTCATTTGATAATTTCCCATCCGAAAAAAAAAGCAATCGCTTGACGGGCTAAATACGAATGAATGAAGAAGCGTATCATTGTTACTTATTTAAGACTAGCTTCTGCCCGCGACTTCGTACGCGGATCCTGTTGCTTATGCCAGCGACAACGGGGTCGTCAAAGTCGAAGACCTGAAACGTCTGATGTCGAATTTTAAGAGCCCGGGGACGGGAATACAACGGGATGCGCGAGACGATTCGAGATGTTCCAGATCTTTCATTTTTGTAAGTCAACAGGAAATGCCCATCAGACTAAACATTTTTATAAGTCAACAGGAAATGCCCATCAGACCAAACAACACTTGCTGAGACGTCATTCCTATGTGTTATGGTGTAGCTGGGCTCTTGGAGTTCCACAACAGGTGTTCCAGATCTTCGATTTTTATAAGTCAACAGAGAGTGCTCATCAAATTGAACAACTTTTGCTAAAACTTCATTCCTATATATATGTTATAGTGTAGCTGGGCTCTTGGAGTTCCACAACAGGTGTTCCAGATCTTCGATTTTTATAAGTCAACAGAAAGTGCTCATCAGATTGAACAACTTTTGCTAAAACTTCATTCCTATAAGTATACTAGCTGTTGCCCGCGGCTTCGCCCGCGTGCAGTTCGGTAACTGCCCCACTGAATAATACTAAAGGGATAAATAGTGTTCTACATGTTAATTTAGGTTATAAACTATCTATGTGCCAAATTTCATAATCATCACAATTTATTATTATCATCACAATCACCATCACTATCACAACCACCATCATTATCACAATCACCATCACTATCACAGTCACCATCATTATCACAATCACCATCATAATCACCATCACTATCACAACCACCGTCATTATCACAATCATCATCGCAATCACCATCACAATCATCATCACAATCACAATCACCATCACAATCCCCATCACCATCGCTATAACCATCACAATCACCTTTACTGTCACAATCACCATCACCATCACAATAACCATTAAAATCACTATCACAATCACCATCATCGTTATCACAATCATTACCTTCGTAATCACAATCACCATCACTATCACAATCACCATCACAATCACCAACACAATCACCATCACAATCACCATCAAAATCACCATCACAATCTCGATCACAATCACTATCACAATCTTTATCATCATTTTAATAATCATTATCATCGTAATCACAATCATCATCATCACAATCCCCATCCTCGTCATCACAATCATTATCATCGTAATCTCAATCATTTTCATCTAAATCACAATCATCATGATCACAATCGCCATCACTATCACAACCACAATTATTATCACAATCACCATCACTATCACTATCACTACTACTACTACTACTACTACTACTACTACTACTACTACTACTACTACTACTACTACAGCCCATAATGTCCACTGCTGGCCTTAAGCCTCTCCCATGATGGGAGGAATTTGCCGTAATCTCCACGCTTGGCAGGCACTATCACTATCACTATCACAATCACTATCACAATCACTATCACAATCACTATCACAATCACTATCACAATCACTATCACAATCACTATCACAATCACTATCACAATCACTATCACAATCTCGATCACAATCACTATCACAATCTTTATCATCATTTTAATAATCATTATCATCGTAATCACAATCATCATCATCACAATCCCCATCCTCGTCATCACAATCATTATCATCGTAATCTCAATCATTTTCATCTAAATCACAATCATCATGATCACAATCGCCATCACTATCACAACCACAATTATTATCACAATCACCATCACTATCACTATCACTACTACTACTACTACTACTACTACTACTACTACTACTACTACTACTACTACTACTACAGCCCATAATGTCCACTGCTGGCCTTAAGCCTCTCCCATGATGGGAGGAATTTGCCGTAATCTCCACGCTTGGCAGGCACTATCACTATCACTATCACAATCACTATCACAATCACTATCACAATCACTATCACAATCACTATCACAATCACTATCACAATCACTATCACAATCACTATCACAATCACTATCACAATCACTATCACAATCACTATCACAATCACTATCACAATCACTATCACAATCACTATCACAATCACTATCACAATCACTATCACAATCACTATCACAATCACTATCACAATCACTATCACAATCACTATCACAATCACTATCACAATCACTATCACAATCACTATCACAATCACTATCACAATCACTATCACAATCACTATCACAATCACTATCACAATCACTATCACAATCACTATCACAATCACTATCACAATCACTATCACAATCACTATCACAATCACTATCACAATCACTATCACAATCACTATCACAATCACTATCACAATCACTATCACAATCACTATCACAATCACTATCACAATCACTATCACAATCACTATCACAATCACTATCACAATCACTATCACAATCACTATCACAATCACTATCACAATCACAATCACCGTCACATCACCATTACAATCACCATCACAATCATTATCATCGTAATCACAATCATTATCATCGTAATCACAATCATTATCATCGTTATTACAATCACAATCTCCATCACTATCACAATCACAATCACAATCATCATTACCAGCACAATCACCATCACAATCATCATCACAATCATCATTTTAACAATCATTATCATCGTAATCACAACCACTATCATTGTAATCACAATCATCATCATCACAATCTCCATCCTCGTCATCACAATCATTATCATCGTAATCACAATCATTATCATCGTAATCTTAATAATTATCATCTTAATCATAACCATCATGATCACAATCGCCATCATTATCACAACCACAATCATTATCACAATCACTATTACAATCGCCATCACTATTACAATCACCATTACTATCACTGTCACAATCACGATCACCATGGCTATCACCATCACAATCACCGTCACTATCACAATCACCATCACCATCACCATCACAATCACAATCACAATCAAATCACTATCACAATCACAATCACCATCATTGTTATCACAATCATTATCATCGTAATCACAATCATTATCATCTTAATCATAATCATCATCATCACAATCAACATCATCATTATAACAATCATCATCATCGTTATCACAATCATCACAATAAATCAACAATAACCCTGTATAGAAGTTGAATCCGCTATCTTCTGGATCTCAAAATAAGTGCCATTTTCGACATCAGCACCCCTGATAATCTCGGTTTCGACACCCATATTGATTTTTAGACATTTCAACCCCATCGCACCCCAACAGGGAATGATGATAATTCAGGTCCGCCACAGTACGTTGTTTTTGTAATACACGCGACCCAATTCACCATACAAACAAACCTATGTTGAATTTCAGGCTTTGTTAACCCATTTCCCCCTTTAGGGGTTGAATTCTGAAAAAACCTGAAACACAAATGTTAACTCATTTATCGATAGGAGTACTCCTGTTAAGTTTCGAATAAAGTAGTCTAACTAATCTTATTTCCCCATGTAATCTTTGGACCCCCTTTTCAACCCCTTAGGGGGTTAATTTTGAAAAATATTTTCTTCATGCACCCCTAAACCACATAAGGAACCTACTTGCCAAATTTGGAATCTCTAGACTCAGCGGTTTGGGCTGTGCATTGATTTTTATACTTTGCCATCCCATTTCCCCCTCTTAGGGGTTGAATTCTGAAAAAACCTGACACACAAATGTTAACTCATTTATCGGTAGGAGTACTCCTGTTAAGTTTCGAATAAAGTAGTCTAACTAATCTTGTTTCCCCATACAAACTTTAGAGCCCCGTTTTACCCCCTTAGGGGGTGATTTTTGAAAACTCTTTTCTTAGCGCACCCTTAGACCACATAAGGAACCAATGTGCCAAATTTGGAATCTCTAGACTCAGCGGTTTGGGCTGCGCATTGATTTTTATACTTTGCCACCCCATTTCCCCCTCTTAGGGGTTGAATTCTGAAAAACCCTGAAACCCGTTTCTACTCATTTATCAATAGGAGCACTCCTGTGAAGTTTCGAATAAAATAGTCTAACTAATCTTGTTTCCTTATACAAACTTTGGAGCCCCGTTTAACCCCCTTAGGGGGTGAATTTTGAAAAATCCTTTCTTAGTGCACCTCTAGACCACATAGGAAACCTACTTGCCAAATTTGGAATCTGTAGACCCAGCGGTTTGGGCTGTGCGTTGATAGATGAGTCAGTCAGTCAGTCAGTCAGTCAGTCAGTCAGTCAGTCAGTCAGTCAGTTTCTTCTTTTATATATTTAGATTAAAGTGTAGCTGGGCTCTTAAAGTTCCACATCAGTTGTTCCAGATCTTCAACAGAAAATGCTCATCACGTGGAACAATTTTTGCTATGGTACCATTTTTGTATCTCTTATAGTTCAGCTGGTCTGTTGCGGTTCTGCATCAGGGGTTTGTTTCCAAAATAAAAGTCAACAGAAAATGCCTATCAGACCGAACAACTTTTGCTAAGACGTCATTCCTATATGTGTTATGGCATAGCTGGGCTCTTGGAGTTCCACAACAGGTGTTCCAGATCTTCGATTTTTATAAGTCAACAGAAAGTGCTCATCAGATTGAACAACTTTTGCTAAAACTTCATTCCTATAAGTATATTAAAGTGTAGCTGGGCTCTTAAAGTTCCACATCAGTTGTTCCAGATCTTCAACAGAAAATGCTCATCACGTGGAACAATTTTTGCTATTGTACCATTTTTGTATCTCTTATAGTTCAGCTGGTCTGTTGCGGTTCTGCATCAGGGGTTTGTTTCCAAGATAAAAGCCAACAGGAAATGCCTATCAGACCAAACAACACTTGCTAAGACGTCATTCCTATGTGTTATGGTGTAGCTGGGCTCTTGGAGTTCCACAACAGGTGTTCCAGATCTTCGAACAGAGAGTGCTCATCACATTGAACAACTTTTGCTAAAACTTTATTCCTATAAGTACGTTATAGTGTAGCTGGGCTCTTAAAGTTCCACATCAGGTGTTCCAGATCTTCAACAGAAAATGCTCATCACGTGGAACAATTTTTGCTATGGTACCATTTTTGTATCTCTTATAGTTCAGCTGGTCTGTTGCGGTTCTGCATCAGGGGTTTGTTTCCAAAATAAAAGTCAACAGAAAATGCCTATCAGACCGAACAACTTTTGCTAAGACGTCATTCCTATATGTGTTATGGCATAGCTGGGCTCTTGGAGTTCCACAACAGGAGTTCCAGATCTTCGATTTTTATAAGTCAATTGGGAGTGCTCATCAGATTGAACAACTTTTGCTAAAACTTCATTCCTTTAAATATGTTATAGTGTAGCTGGGCTCTTGAAGTTCCACATCAGGTGTTCCAGATCTTCAACAGAAAATGCTCATCACGTGGAACAATTTTTGCTATGGTACCATTTTTGTATCTCTTATAGTTCAGCTGGTCTGTTGCGGTTCTGCATCAGGTGTTTGTTTCCAAGATAAAAGTCAACAGGAAATGCCCATCAGACCAAACAACACTTGCTAAGACGTCATTCCTATGTGTTATGGTGCAGCTGGGCTCTTGGAGTTCCACATCAGGTGTTCCAGATCTTCGATTTTTATAAATCAAGAGAGAGTGCTCATCAGATTGAACAACTTTTGCTAAAACGTCATTCCTATATATATGTAAGTGTAGCTGGGCTCTTGGAGTTCCACATTAGGTGTTCCAGATCTTCAAATTTATTCTCTCAGCAGAAAATGCTCATCACGTGGAACAATTTTTGCTATGGTACCATTTTTGTATCTCTTATAGTTCAGCTGGTCTGTTGTGGTTCTGCATCAGGTGTTCAAGTTTCCAAGATAAATTATAGCCTATATCTTGCCCAGACTTAATACCTATACAACAATAAAAAAATCATTCAAATCCGTCCAGTAGTTCCGAAGATTAGCGTGTACAAACAAACAGACCCACAGACAAACAGACACACAGACAAACAGACAGATTTTTTTTTTGGATTCGTGCTCTATTGCTGTTTCTAAACCCCCCTCAATTATTTCTTTTTTAATATATTCAATGTACAGACACCGTTTTTCTACTGTTTTATTATATGTAATATGTATATATATAAATATAATATATAGATATAGATAACTTATATACTACTTAAGTAATTATTTTCTTACCTTCCGGAGCTGGTGGCCTAGGCTGATAGTGTAAATCTGAAACAATTTAAATAACTGTTAAATAATTATGTTTTTAAATAAGTTATGTGCACGTTACCCACCAATTTTAAGTTATGTGAGAGCATTATTATATTTTAAACTTAGTCGGATAACAAAACATTACATCTGTTATACCCGAAAGATTATGAAGGGGTGTACATAATAGTACACACGAAGTAATGTTTAGGTCCCATTTAATAGGGTGCGAGCCTATTGCCATCAACCGGGCACAAATTCAGACTCAGTGGCTACTACGCAATTTCAGACGAAAACACTCAATAACACTTATAAACAACATGAACCATTACACTATTATACATAAATAGGATACCTATGTAATGACAGAATCTCATTCCAAAAATCACCCATTAGAAGTGCTTAACCGCTCAAAACTGGCAAATACTACGCAACCATTTTGTTAACAAAACCGAATAACATAGGTAATTGTAAAACCGAACTATTAGCACACCGCAACAAGGCTAACAGAGCACTGCTGGTCACTATGTGTCATTATGCATATTATCATGGATAAGAGATGCAATGAAAGCCAAAACTATATTGTCAATTAACTTCTGCCTGCGACTTCATTTGTGTGAAGCGAGGTAAAAAGTATCTCACGTCTTAATCCAGGTCATAAACTATTCTGTGTGCTGAGTTTCATCAAAACCCAATCTAATAAAGCAAAATCTATATGTTGAGGTTTATAGAATGTTTCAACATCAACACCAAAAAAGAGCTAAATTTAAAAAAAAACTTTTCTTTCAGTTCATTTTTCTTTAAGTTCTTTACATACTAACTCTATATTAGAAATAAAAATATTTACAAGTATCAAAAAGGGTTACAGGGCGTCGAAAAATTCTTCCACATCGCTGTCAACAGGAAAAGTGCCCAGAAGGATGGCAGCATTGCCACGTTGGATGGCAATGCTGATTCTTTGGCCAAAAAAATAGGCCCACCCTCTGGTCACGTGAACAGTCGACCAACCGTTTTGCGATTTCTCGAAAAACTATGTGGGCACTCGGACCCCATGGCCCTAGTGTTTCAAAGTTTTATAAGTTCTTAATTACTTTTAGTTGAAAACTAATATTTGGCACATTTTTTTTAACTCTGTATTGACCTCGATTACTGTTTCAACAACCACAACGCTAGTTTTTTCTGAGCAGACTGTTGATTTGCTTAATTTACTAAGTAATTTACTAACATCCAGTTAGTCATCCAAATACCTACTTCTGTACGTACAATCCAAGGTTTTTATTAGACAAACCAAGACGAAAATATTAGGTTTCTACCCGGTGAAAATGTTAACCAAACTTTGGTTTATTTATATGCAAAGCACATCTAAGGCAGAGATGTCTGCATTGCGAAGCTAGAAAGTATAATATTTATTTTGTCAGAAAGCTAAATAAATAACGTTGATAGATACAACTGAAAATACCAACATGTAAAACTACTTGGTTGCTTGCGTATTTTAAAGTCTTGTTGAATGGCAGATTAAAAATGTCTAGTGTTTATGTTATCTTATATCCTATGCTATTCAATGAGCAATATTTGTATGTACTCGTAAGTAAGTATATTTTGTAATAACGTTCTCGAAAACGGCTTTACCGATTTCGATGAAAGTTGCAATATATGGGTTTTATGGTTTTAAAAATCGATCTAACTGGGCGTTAACCCAATTAGATCGATTTTTTGCTCCTACCTGAGAAAATTCATTTTCTCTATTTTTACCCGAGCAGAGCTCGGTCGTCCAGGTACTTTTCATTAAATACCTTCTTACACTATATTTAAATAAATCATTGTATTGACAATTTATACAGAAATCTATAACCAGTCTTATCATCCAGATATACAAATAATAAGAGCTAACAAAATCTTTATTTACAGTATATTTACGCAATCGTTTTCTTCACAGAGACCGTCAAAACCATCTCTTTTATTTTTACATTCCTCATCCGTCACATTCGCTTTGGTGTCCACAAAAATGTAGGCGCTGTGCTACTTTGAAATCCCATTCAAAACGGAACCGGCAGTTATACGGGTTTACTTTGCCTTTATTGATTTTCCACGGCTTTGTTTCAACACCGTTCAGCAATATTTAGGAGAGTTGTTTCACCTTAAGGTGGATGCTCAAGGGTAGCCCGCGAAATTCAAATTTTCTTACGTTTTTTGCAATTTGCAGGCCAGTGCTAGGTTGTATGTTGATTAAAATATTGTTTGCGACTGTAAGACGTATGTAGTAACACAATTATAATCATCAAAATCATCAATACAACCCTCCAAGTTCATAATGGTGCAAGAATGATTTTGACCTTGGAAAAGTAATTTTGACACCAATATGAACTTTTCTTTTTATTTTTTTAATCAGCTGTAGTAAACCCACGCGCTATTGTTCTTAAAGGTGCTATTTAAACCGAAATGCGTTGTAGATTGAAAACTCCGTTCCACAAAATGGCCTCTTGGCAGAAAGTTGGAAAAAAATACGTTTGAAACAAAAATAAACGTTGTTGTAACAAAGTTCAAGAGTACCTAGACAAAGATCCACGTTGTTATCGAAAATCCCTAGCTTTCATGTAAAATAATAAGTACTAAAATCTTAACGAGCTATAATATTCAGCTTTTTATGGTACCTATAAAAGATTATTTTAAGTTATTTAAACATACAAAAGGCGAGAAAGTATTAATTAATACGCTACTGAGACGTCATTTCTTAAGTAGATACCTACGTTTTCATGAATATTAAAGGATAGAGGTTCATTAAAAGTTATTTTAATCCGATTTCCCTCCGTTGCATGTTAATTAGTTTATCTTGCTTTCTTCCTTCGGACTTGTAACGAGTACGTCGCAAAAAATATCAAAAAGGTGGCAAAGGAGGACGAAATGGATTCAAAGAGACATAACAGTCTTCCCGGATTAATTCCGCTTGAAACGTTGACGTAACATCGGTAATGTGACAATAAAGTTGGCGTCTAATGGCTCCGGAGTAGAATAAATATAAAATCCAACAAGAGGCTGGCAGAACGCTCGGTGGCACGGCCACAAGCCGGGGTGTGCTGGGGCGGCGCGCCATATTGTTTTATTGCAAATTGGTTGGACGTAGACCGCGCCTGTCCTTTACATATACGAGGCTATTAAACTACCGCCGGTGTCCAGTCACGTGTTAAACGAATTCGATCGTTGCATACAATGTTAGAAGGTGCTTGTGACGTGGAACCGAGCCTGAGGAGCCGACGTTAAACAAATCGCCGCTCCACTCCCAAACTAAATTAAATTGTTAGAAAACTTTTAGTCGCAATTGTTAAAGTCGCTCTTTGTAAGAGACATATCTTTTACTATCTCGTTGTTCAGTCATTTAATGATCTCTTGGAGTAAAACTTTCTTTGTCACTTGCTACTAGATGGGAACCACAAAGTTTGTTCCTTGTTGGAAAATAGGGCTAGTTATTCAAGTACGTAGGTGCTTGAATAACTAGCCCAAGAAACCTTTCAAAAATAGAATAGTTTTCACTTCTATTTTCTGGGTTTTCAATGTGGTTATACCCCCGTGAAGGTCGGGAATTATCTCAAACGAACGTGTACTACCAGAATAAAAAGTAACTTCTATCCTAACCCAGGTCAAGATCTATATCCGTGTGCCACATCTCTTATAAAACCTTTGAGTAGTAAAACGGTAACATACAGACAAACAAGTAAGTAGTTACTAACGCATTTATACCTAATACAAGTATCATGTTCCATTTTTATTTTGCGAAATAGCAAACTTTGTTCTTAATTGACCAGGCAATGGTTACCAAATTTCCGCAAAATTTAAGGGTAAAATGAAAATTTTAATAATCTCACAATATCTTAACATTTCAGAACAAATCTGTAATAAAATCCGACCAGATCGTTTGAAACAGGTATCGCTATAAGGTTTCAGCCCCTAAACCTTTCAACAAGACCCGACATTAGGTCCTTCTTTACAATATCGTTATCTACGGCAGAGATTTTATCTTATAACATCGATTTTGGAAATAATATTGAGGTTACTATTAGAATATTTCCTTAGACAAAACTATAGGGTACAAACATTGACAATCGGTACGGGTCAGTACCTATCAGTACGGGTAAAATATCCCTATACTATCTAATGCGCTCGTTCAATAAAGATCGATACTGACTCGTACCGATTTGTCAGTACCTACTTTAAAAATGCATTCTTTATGTTTGAACCCTTTAGATTGCATAGGGCTATTTTACTCGTACTGATAGGTACTGACCCGTACCAATTGTCAGTACTTTAAAAATGCATTCTTTATGTTTGTACCCTTTAAATTGCATAGTGCTATTTTGCCAGTACTGATAGGTACTGACCCGTACCAATTGTCAGTACTTTAAAAATGCATTCTTTATGTTTGCACCCTTTAAGATTGGATAGGGCTATTTTACCCGTACTGATAGGTACTGACCCGTACCGATTGTCAGTACTTTAAAAATGCATTCTTTATGTTTGTACCCTTTAAATTGCATAGTGATATTTTGCCAGTACTGATAGGTACTGACCCGTACCAATTGTCAGTACTTTAAAAATGCATTCTTTATGTTTGTACCCTTTAGATTGGATAGGGCTATTTTACCCGTACTGATAGGTACTGACCCGTACCAATTGTCAGTACTTTAAAAATGCATTATTTATGTTTGTACCCTATAATTTTGGTTTTGGAAAATATAACATTCAATTGACGGCACGCTTGGCGCAGCAGCTGAGCGATTCATTGCTACGCTGTGTCGCGGGTTTGATCCCAGCACGGAACAAATATTTTTGTATGACCTACAGGGGGGTTACCATGACGTCTAATAGCAGGATTGTTTTAATGTCACTCCAGTGTGAGAAAGTGACGGAGCTATAGAGGACGTCTAGCGCCATCTCTTTCTCAATCTGGAATAAGATTAAAACAGTCCTGCTCTAAGACGTCATGGTAGGCCACCAGTAGTTGTTTCGAGTCTGACTGTTTGTGTATGTGAGTTTAAATGTTTGGAGAAATTCCTATTACAAAATATAAGAAAATAATTATATTGTCCTAACTTTATCGATTATAGTCCAATTCGTCGTAGATAGGTTGTCCATTACTTTCACGGTATGTAGTCGGTCCAGCCAAGCCATATTATTTAATTATTATAAAACAATTCATCTCTCTAAAGTATAGAGAGATGAATTGTTATCTAAACTATGTAGCTTCCTCTATAAGTATTTTGTCTTACCTTAAATAAATTTACCCATTTGCCTCATTGTGGTTTGAATAGTAATATTTGTCTAATTTGACAAATCAGATAAGGTAAATAATACCGAATATCTAACTCAAATACGGCGTTTAACTTTAGTACTTACACGAAACTAACAAACAGTAATGTTAAACCACAAAACAACAGAGTAATTCACTAATTAGATAGCGGTTAAACACGAAATGAGATTTCAAACCAAATTATAAATCACGAAACCTTTCAATCGAAGACAATTTCGGTTTCGAAACAGCATTAATCAACAAAATGGAATTTAGAAAGATAAAATCGATGCAATATCATTAGGCGGGAGATTGTCAAATTAATGTCGCCGGCATTTTACGTTTTATAGATCACGCACAACACTATGCCGTATCCTGAACTATACAATAATTGTGTATGAAAGTATAATTTATACAACGATAATGAATGTGACTAACGGTTCGGTATCACGAAGGTTTTTACCGTAATAAGTACCGAGTCACAAAAAAAAAATATGCACAAAAGGTATTGAATTATGTCTCGAGAGAAGCCTTTCGTGAACTCACGGCTCGTAATGACTCATTCATGTTATAAATACAAAGAAAATAATACGTATAAAAGGCGACTTTTATCCGTTTCCTGTGTTAGAAAATGTTCTAAACTTATTTTAAATTTAAACTTGGTTTAATGAGGGATTTTCTTTTAGCTCTTCCCTAGTCGCTGGATAGATGGCGCTAGGAGTAAGTATGATAATGCAAGGAACGGAACCTAAAAAAACTGATTTTAACAAAGCGCGAGAAATGTTGGTTATATTCGGAAGGTTAAGCAAATGAAAGTGTCAGTCAACGAGAGTATGTGACGTGACACAATGTTTTTTTTTTTCAAGCGTTTTGTCTTTGGCATAGTAAGTTCAACGCCATCTATAGAGTTCTTGGAAACTAAGTTTTTTTTTAAAACCTCAAAAGGAAAACCTCTCATTACCTTTCAGGCAGTTACATCAAAAAGTTTTGTTTCATGTAATAATTATTATACGTTATGTAAAAACTTACCATATGGGTGAATAAGCTTTCGCTTTCAAAAAACTAGCATTACGCGATATCAAAATACCAATGATTAATAAAATAAGCTAATCAAATAAGAAAAAAATAAAAGACATTAAAATCAAGTACGTCATTGTCACGTGCATTAAAATAATTTACTTTTTCGCGGCAAACGCATGGCCATAACATGTATGAAACCTCTTTTTTATTTATTTTGTTTCATACTAAACACTGGACATAATGAGATGCTAATAAGTTTTTCTTTTAAATCTTTTCATTCTTCTGAGAAAATGGTTGTAGCAATTTTTTTTCATCTAAAACGGCCAGTGCACTTTCTTATTTTTATATAGCAACCTTTTTGTAACGTTGTTTTTTCTTCGTTTATTTTATAACTTTACAAGTATCTTCCTCCCACACACAGGCGCGTTTTTGCGTTTTCGCATTTCTGCGTCCCGCGATATTGCGATAGGTAGGTACCTATTTGTTTTTAGTACATTATGTATTGGGACGCATGCGATCCCACACACTGCCGCGATAACACCGCAATAGAAGTATAGTCGCGATATTGCGAAATGAGTTGGGGAGTGGGACGCAGAAACGCAAAAATGCGCCTGTGTGTGGGATCGCATGCGTCCGCGAAAACGCAAAAACGCGCCTAACATCGCGCAATAATAACGTGCCTATGTTACGTAAACGCAATAACGCAATAATAACGTACCTATACGCATTATCGCAATATCGCGCAACGCAGAAACGCGAAAACGCAGAAACGCAAAAACGCGCCTGTGTGTGCGCCTTAAGCACGTGGCCATTATTTGGGGGTATCATTTAAGCTATCACCAATTTAATTAGTTTTGCGTTCCTTAAATAATAGGGTTTGCCCTCAAAATAGTAGATTTGTCACCAAAATGTAGTCACCAAACATTATAAAATCAATTCGACAATAAATCACCTAAAATCATGAAGATATAGGGTCTAGTACCAAATAAATGTTTTTGTATGTAATATAAAAGGTTTGTCCTAATAAGTATTTAAGCAAACTAATTTAAAGAGATCACCAATAAATCATAATTATTATGTAACTAGAAAATAGAGACCCGGTCGACGGACCTACTTCTGAATGGTTTATAAAAAAATAACCACGAAGGGTATGGCGGGGTCTATTCGCTCGCTTCGCTCACTCATTCGACCCCGCCATACCCTTCTAACCTAATCTATCCGTGTCGGGGTGCCCCAAGTCGGCCTAGGCAAAACTAGTTTGTCATCAACCACCTCATTAAAATTATAAATTTATGTATTAAATTAACTATGTATTAAATTAAATAACTGAACAAAATAAAATGTACTGTATGTAATGTATGTGTTTTGTCACTGTATTAGTGACAAAATAACAAATAAAACGATTCGCAGTCAGGGATCGATAATCGATTTATTTGGTGACAGATCTACCGTTCTGAGCACAAAGCTATTATTTAAGTAATAAAACTATTATTATAAGAACGAAGTTTATATT
This sequence comes from Xestia xanthographa, assembly GCA_905147715.2. Classification (NCBI taxonomy): domain Eukaryota; kingdom Metazoa; phylum Arthropoda; class Insecta; order Lepidoptera; family Noctuidae; genus Xestia; species Xestia xanthographa. Next base: position 20,360,580 of record LR990642.1, on the reverse strand, counting down.
CATGTAATGCACTACAATGTTATTGGTAATCCATCTCTTATTTTACACATATATTAACATTAATTTGATAATTGGAACCTGGGAACACTTGTTTAACTGAGAACGAACATATTTCGTGGCGATAGATCTATTTATTAGGTGATACAACTTGATGACTGTGAAGGTATACACACCTTCTTATATAACCTACTCTATGGACTACATTGCTACGCAACACTTGTATGTTGATACTTTGAAGTTTGTGTGTCTTTATAATTAAACTATCTTTTCCTTTCAATGTATTTCTATTCAATTTAATAATTTAACATGGTAGCAGAGCGTGTACGGAGTAACGAGATTTAAGTAAGTAACCCTGTCGCATTTGATTTAAAATGTCGAGCACAAAAATCGACTCTCTTACGAGAGAAAACTACGACACATGGGTCATACAAGCTGAGGCCGTACTAGTAAGACAAAAACTGTGGAAATACATCGAAAATAATGCTACTGAAGCTGACAAAGAAGGTGACAGACAAGCAAGATCAGAACTGATTCTTATAATCGCTCCTTCTGAACTCAAACAAATTAAAAAATGTACAACAGCTAAAGCATTATGGGAAAAACTGAAAGATACCTACGCCAGCAAGGGACCTGCACGAAAGGCATCCCTCTTAAAACAACTGATCCTAACAAAATTAGAAGGACACGACGTACGTGATCATCTCAACAAATTCATGGACATAGTTGACAAACTGGCAGACATGGATATAGCCATAAACGAAGACTTGTTGACAATCATGATGTTGTACAGTCTCTCATCCGAATACGAGAATTTCAGAGTCGCTATCGAAACACGAGACACTCTTCCTAAGCCAGATGTGCTGAAAAACAAAATTATCGAAGAATGTGAAGCTCGTCATAGCAAAACTTTAGAAAACAACGACAAACCTGAAAATTTCACTCATGAAGAAGCGCTATACGCCACATGTAAAATTTGCAAACAAAGAGGTAACATCTTTAAACGCAAAACCCACAAAATCTGTACTAACTGCTGGAAGAAAAACAATGAGAAACCAACCAAAAACAACAACGGTTCTCATAAGAACAATTATGCTACACAGTGCCTCCTCACACAAAACGAGAAGCCTAGAAACAGCATTTGGGTCTTAGACAGCGGTTGTACGTCTCACATGACATACCAACGAGAATTATTTACGACCATTGAGCAAATATCCAGAAAATTAAACTTCGCCACTGAAGAACATATTGCAAAGATTGAAGGTAAAGGCACAGTAACTTTTTTATCCAAAAATGGTAGCGGTATTGCCCGTACACACCTAAAAGACACGCTGTATGTACCTAGTCTTTGTACTAATTTGATGTCCGTTAGTAAAATGACAGATGCAGGATGCTCTGTCCTCTTTACGAAGAACAAAGCAACGGTCAGAAACACAAAAGCTGGAATAACGCTCACTGCTTACAAAGAAGAAGATGGTCTCTACTACATTAAACCAAATAAACATGAGCGCAACAACCTGGCCAATGATAACGATGACGTTACAACTACTACGAAAAAAACGAACTCATCAAACATCAGCGACTGGCACAGAAAACTTGGTCACATGAACGCCAAAGATATGAAACTTGCACTCATAAACGAGAACTTAGTTGGCTTGAACTTCGATGCTTCTGAAACCTTGCCAGAATGTGAAATCTGCATCCAAGCAAAACTGCGTCGAGTACCAGCTCCCCGTGAGAAAAATACTCAAAGAACAACAGAACGCTTAGAAATCGTTCATAGCGACGTGTGTGGACCTATACAAACGCCCACAATCAGCGGAAACAAATACTTCGTTACCTTTATTGATGACTATAGCAGGTACAGTCGAATTTACCTCATCAAAACCAAGAACGAAGTATTCGACAAGTTCAAAGAGTTCAAACATCTAGCGGAGACCCAAACTGGAAACAAAATTAAGTTTTTACAGTCAGACAATGGTACTGAATACATCAATAAAGAGTTTGACACTTATTTAAAATGTTGCGGAATACAGCGAAGGCTCAACGCACCTTATACCCCGAATCAAAACGGAGTTGCAGAAAGAAAGAACCGCACCCTCGTGGAGAAAGCGAGAGCAATGATGATTGACGCACATACACCATTAAAATTCTGGGGCGAAGCAGTCTTCACTGCAAACTACCTATCAAACAGGAGTATTAACAGCGCTATCCAGAACGAAACGCCATTCGAACGATGGGTTGGCAGAAAGCCATGTATCAATCATTTGTACGTGTTCGGTTGCAAGACTTTTGTCTTGAAGAAAGGCATCAACGGTCATAAATTTGCACCAAAGGCAATTCCTGGCATGTTTGCGGGATACTCTGAAACAAGCAAAGCTTTCAGAATTTTCATACCCTCGAAGAACAGTATTGTTACATCGAAAGATATTCGAGTGGTGAAGAACATGTTCTACGATGAACATAATAAAACTGAACTTTCCAAATTGTTCAATGGAATCCAAAGTTCATCAGATCAACACAAACAAACGTCACAACAAACATCACGCAAGCAAGTGACTATTACGTTTGACGATAACAAAGGAGATAACCAGCACAGTGATACAGACACCGATGATCAAGGTGACAACGGAACTTCATCACCACATTTAGATGAAAACACTCAACGGATCGAACCAGTAAACATTGAAAGTGAATACGAATCTCTTTCCGGGTTATCCAATGATGACGATGATGATGAACCTGTTCATAATGCTGTTGCTGAAAACGGGACTAATGAAGCGAGATGTTTGAGAGATAGGACTAAAATCACAGCTCCTAAGCGCTACGATGATTTTATTTTGGCAGCTGTTGAAGAAATCGAAAACCTTCACAAGCCTAAAGAACCTATCACTTTCAAAGAAGCATTAGAATCTCCTGACCGAAACAAATGGCAAGAAGCTATGAAAAATGAAATGGCATCTCTGAACGAAAGCCAAACCTGGGATCTGGTTGATTTACCTATAGGACGAAAAGCCCTGCCTTGTAAATGGGTATATAAAATTAAAATGAATCCTGATGGTTCCGTCGAAAGGTACAAAGCCAGAATGGTTATCAAGGGCTACTCTCAGCAACCTGGAGTAGACTACGATAAAACGTTCAGTCCAGTGGTTCGCCTGAGCACTGTGCGAGCACTACTTGCCATAGCTGCAAAAGAAAATCTAAAATTATGCCAGTTCGATGTGTCAACAGCTTTCCTAAACGGCACAGTCGAAGAAGAAATTTATATGAAACAGCCTGATGGTTATCAGGATGGCACAAAACGAGTCTGCAAGCTGAAACGCAGTCTCTATGGACTAAAGCAAGCGCCGCGTTGTTGGAACACCTGCATTGCAGAGTTCTTAAAGAAATCTAACTTTCAACAAAGTAAAGCGGATCCATGCTTGTATGTTCGAGTCAAAGGACAATCCAAAGTCTTTATTGGTCTTTACGTTGATGATGGACTAGTAGCGTACAACACAACCAAAGCAGGAGACGAGTTCATTAAGGAATTAAAAGCACGATTCAAGATAACTACTAAACCTGCATCATATTTCCTTGGGTTGGAAATTGACGTGCGCAAGGACCAGACCATTACACTATGTCAGAAGGCCTACACAAAGAAAGTTTTGGAAAAATATGGAATGTCCAATTACAAATCAGCACCAACGCCCATCATCAAAGAACATGAGACGGGAGAGGATGAGAACACGAATTTCCCGTACAGACAAGCCGTGGGTGCTTTAGCATATTTATCAGTAGGCACAAGGCCTGATATTTCATATGCTGTGGGTGTCGCATCCAGAAATCTTGGAGCACCTACTAAACAAGATGTCATGCTGGTAAAACGCATGTTTCGATATTTGAAAGGGACCCAACAGAACGGGCTGACTTACATGAAAGAGTCACCCTCATATTTGGTCTGTTATAGTGATTCAGATCATGCAGGAGACCAGACTACCGGCAGATCGACATCTGGAACGATGTGCTTATTCTCTGGAGCTGCTATTAGCTGGAGAAGCCAGAAACAAAAGACTGTCGCCATTTCCTCAACAGAAGCGGAAGTGATTGCAGCCAGTGAAGCTGCTCAAGAGATTATATGGTTAAATAGACTACTCAAAGATCTGTCCAAGAACACAGAGAAGCCGGTGCTAAACCTAGATAATGAGTCAGCTATTAAACTTGCTAAAAATCCGCAATACGAATATCACAAACGGACTAAGCATATCAAGCTGAAACATTTCTTTGTGAGAGAATGTGTTAGCAACGGAGACTTAAATGTCCAACACGTTCCGTCGGAGTTGCAGTTGGCCGACATGCTAACGAAGCCACTGTTTGGCCCTAGGCTACAAGATTTAAGTTCCAGAATGGGACTCAAGAGTTTATTTATAAATTCTTAAAAACGTGAGAGGATGTGAAGGTATACACACCTTCTTATATAACCTACTCTATGGACTACATTGCTACGCAACACTTGTATGTTGATACTTTGAAGTTTGTGTGTCTTTATAATTAAACTATCTTTTCCTTTCAATGTATTTCTATTCAATTTAATAATTTAACAATGACAAATATAAATTTTGGTGACAAGAAATATAGTCCCCATTATTTGGACCAAACGCCGCCATTTTGTGCTTTTAATATATTACCCAAAACGATTTTACTAAATTTTTACCAACAGCAGCGCCCCTCTGTTAACGTCATTAAAGTGCCAAAAAGTCTTGTCACTGTATTATTCTAAATGCATAATACACTTATGGCGTTTGAATTTAACTTTCACTGTTTGCGCGTTTTTTAATCGCAGTTTGGGTATCTAACGCATGGCCATGGATGGTAACGTCAGGAATCAAAATAAAATAACGCTTAAACGTTTTTTTCAAAAAGGCGAATGTTTTAGGGAATAAAGTTAGGTATTATCATAGCAGATCGTTACGATTTCCGTTCTGCGGGTCTAAAATGGCCGCTATAGCAGATCCTACGCAGAATCTTAGCATGAATCGCGTTAAAAAAAAAAATTCTTAAAATGGACTTTATGTCAATAACAATAAAGTCCATTTTAACAATTTTAAATTTTTAACGTGATTCACAAAACGATTCTGCTAAAGCGGCCATTTTAGACCCCCTGTCCTTCAAAAACGTACCTACCTATAATGTACCCCCATTTTCGAAACAGCGCAACACTGAATCAATCATCTCAATGTCTTTTATAATTACTTAGTAATTATTTTAAAACTCTATAAATTATTATTTGCGGCAAGCATACCATTTTGATTAAACACGAAACTATACTTACTGTAAAAGAAAAGCCAATAAAATTATCCATTGCCATTTGTTGTGAAAAAATTAATATGATGACAGTAAGTTTTTTTTGACAATTTATTTTTCTGAGAAAATGGCCAGTGACTTTCGTCGAATGGTGGCGTTCGTTTCGATTTTAATAATAATAATAATAATATTCTTTATTTTTCGGACAACAGTGATCCATCGTGTTAGTAAGCAAAACAAAATAACTTATTTCTAGTGTTAGTAGCTGATATACAATAGAAAAGACAGAGTAAATAGTATTGTGAAAAGGACATCTCCAAATTAATGCTCAGAGATTGTCCTTCTCACAAAACTTTTAATAATCGGAGAGTCAATACTCTCCGCTATAGTTTTTAGGATGCTGTTTCCACTCGCCCACAACCGTAACAACAGCGACGCGGTTTTCTTACGCATGACGGCGTGGAAGCCGTCAGTTCGGTTTTGCGCAAACATAGCAGAAGCGCTACACCATCGCGGCAGTCCCAACATCATCCTAAAAATATTATTGTATTGTACGCGTAGGTCATCCAACGTTCTTTTAGTATAGTTGACCCAAAGATTCCCCGTGTAAAAACACTGGCGAAAACAAAAAACTGCTACACCGTGCGAATCTTCGGGCCAACATGTTACCTCGGACCGCCAGTGCCCTACGCTCTCTTTCAATATCAACATTGTCCTTAAGGTCGTCAGTGAGAAAATGCCCTAGATATTTGAATGTTGTCACTCTTTTAACGTTCAAGCCGTTTAGGGTAATGTCAGGTATAGTATCAGGGCATTCACCGCCGGCCTTAAAGACAACGTATTCACACTTCTTAACGTTATAGACAAGTCCGTGTGAGGCAGCATACGCCTGACAGACCCGAAGCATTTCATTTATAGCACCTGCCGTCGGTGCCAACAACGCCATGTCATCAGCGTAGCTGATACTGTTTATTTTTACACCATGAACGCTGCATCCCACCCGCATATTGATGAGGTCCACGATTAGGCCATCTATATATGTGCTAAAAAGCCTCGGAGATGTCAGACCACCCTGCCTCACACCGCATTCCAACCTGTATGTATCAGAGAGTGCATTGGACCACCTTACAACATTTTCTTGATTCAAACAACATTTTTAGCAAACGCTAACAATCCTTTTTAAACTATTTTTTGTTTTTTTTTTTTCGGTGTTACGAGCCATTGCTCGATATTGAAGGATTAATGGCAATTTATTGAACGTTGTGACGTCTGTCTTTTGGAGCTGCAAACTTTGTTTAACAAACTTGGTATAAATGACATCTTACAATATCCCAAAGAAAAGTTTAAATTGTTTTTTTCGTTCACCGGCTTAAATAGTCCCTTTTACGACCTTAAGAATGATAAGTCTTTCTTTCCAACAGAATATAGCTATGCTTAGGTAGACTCTGAAGATACGCAAAAATGAATGAGTAAATGAGGTAGTTCCATAATTATATTCTATCTAAATAGTTCTATCTAAAGTCTAAACAGAACCGTCTAAGTATGTTTGTCTATCATTCACAGTGCAGACCAATATAAAAAGCCCACTAAGCATCAAAAGGTTCGTTCGTCCTTTAAGTTTTTCAATGACGCAATTGGGGACGCTCTATTAACTGCTTTCGAAAATAGCGCTGGAAATATCCGTCTAAGTGGATTCATGAACACGTATGCCACACACCATCGACTGCCAAATTCGAGTGAATGGCGCAATTACGCACGAACAACACAGGGGCCGGCGCAGATCTAACAAAGTGTTAGATACGGCGCTCGGCGTCCACCTAGCCGGTGCCAGTGGCCGGTGGCCAGGCCAGTGCTCGCAGCTAGTGCGTGATTGCGCTTGACACCCGTAATATCCGGCCGCTCGCTCCTGCCCACCGATGGTATCAATTTCAATTTGTTGCGGCGCCATAACAGCCGCCTCTGCTCGATTCGTTGTATGAATCGATTTCGCTCCAGTTTCCTGTTGCGTTCGCATCGGACTTAATCTCGTATCGGTCGATTGAAATGCTCACCGAGAATCATTGCTGTTTATAGCGGTATCTATTTAATTTCGTGTTCGTTGAAATTCAATAAAACACAGATTTATCGTAGGCTATTTGATGAAATAATCTGTTCTCAAATGGCAATAAACTGTTACGGTTTTATCTGCTGGTATGGATGTAATAGGCTCTCGGGAATGGTAGTTGTAAAATGAAATACAAAGCTCTGCGAAACGATTTAATAGTTGTCCCGGTCCGATTAGCCTATAAAAACTCGAAGTTATTTAATAAAGTGAGTAGGAGTACCTGTGCGTCCTATAGGAGGGTGTTCCTATTGTAAGGTATTAGAGATTCCAATCCTTGCATTCCAGGAGAAATTCGTGTTCAAACGGCGTGAAAATTAATCGATCGATTAGCCATTCGCGCTCGGCTTCAAAAGCTAAAGTTGAACGTGACTCGTGGACCAGTCCCCTGCCGCCATGCCGCACCGGCGGCGCCGGTGGAAATTAATTCTGCCGTTAAAAAAAGAACGATCCGTTCTGAGTTTTCTACAATCTATTGCATGGAGTTGCAACTAACTGCACAGTCGTTGCAACACGCAAAACAGTTAGTAACGCTATAGACACACATATACGTAGGTATGCATCATGTGTAGGTATGTCGACATGAGAATATTAATACTTGGCTCAGAACGTGTGCAGTAGCAAGAAGTACTGACGAAGAGTTTAATATTAAGAAGGTAATAATATGCTGGGCTTTTAATATGAACATATTGCAATGGAGAATCAAATGCAATCTAATAACTTTCCATGTTATTAAACGACGGGAGACTATCGACGACTGTATCTTGTTTCATTAAAATTATCTAAAGCCTAGGTACATACTTTCGATTAAAATTCCCTAAAGAGTATCAGTTTCAGCAAAGTAGATCCACATAAGCCTCCCAGAACACGGGGTGGCACCTTGCAAACGATTCGAACCCGTGTAGAGGCGCAAACTTACCACATTATGCACATTGCTTAGCAATTAGTAATACAGAATAATCTTAGAGGAGCGCTTTAACCCATTAACTCGGCCTTCTCCTATGAATATCTAATAGCAGTTGTGGAACTACTGGAACTACTTAGGTAAGCTGTCGCTGGTTCTATGTCCCAACTATAATTTATTTAGCGTCGAACATAGATTATTGTTCTATTGCTATCTATGTATTGCCAACAATAGGGTCACCTTCTGTGTAATCAAGGTGTATTATTATGCTTGACAATATGACAGAAAGATTTATCATCATCATTCTGCCAGCTAAGTAAGAATTAAAGGTCATTAACCCGCATACATTTATTCCAATACATAATTCCGAAAACATTAATAATGACATAAACTTGTCCCGAAACGACCTTTATCGTAATCCTTGACTTTTAATAAAAAACGATTCATAATGTATTGTCGGGGTACCTACGCAGAGAAATTAAGGAAAGAGCAATGACCTTTAATTCTTACTTATCTGGCAGAGACTAGCGACTATAAAAGCCTTTCCTCAACTATGTTGGGGTCGGCTTCCAGTCTAAACGTTTGCAGTTAAATACCAGTTTTTTTTTCTTCGTTCGTCTTGAAGTTTTGTCCCACATTCCAAAAAAATCTTAGTTCGTCCCACATGCTATTGAAATATATCTCTTGTTAAGACAGGTTGTCAGGCTTCTGACTCCTCGCAATGATTCGGTAATAACCAGCATCAATGGCTTGACGTGTTTTTTGAGGCACGGATTGAACTCGGTATATTAAGGCTCGTTACCCATCCACGGATTGACCGCAGCAAGAGTTGCTTAACCTTGAAGATCGCCGGTGTGCAGCTGATATTATTTAGCTAAGAGCCCTTCTGACAAAAAGATTTATATGATAGAGAAGTAAATTTTGATTTATTTGAACAAGAAAATAAATAACAGTCGTAACTGTTGTTCACTATTTACATTATTATATTGGTATTGAGGGATATGATTAATTTTTGGACCCTTCTTTGTTTTATTATTTATTGTGTAAGTATTAAAGTTCAATTTTAAGGTTGTAATATTACCAAAAGTAATAAATGAAGTACTTAGAATTAAAACATTTTATTTATTTATTTAAACTACAAGAGTGGTACATAGGCGTGCCACAAGGCATTCTCTACCAGTCAACCTTTGGGTTAAATAGGAAAACATAGGGTACAAAATAATGTCTAAAAGACTAACTTCTTGTTAACGAGAATGTATATACCTACTTATATTGATACTAATACACATATACCTATACACAAAAAATAAACTAATAGATATTCTATCAAATACCAAAAATTAAAAATAAAATAGCGATAAAACTAATAATTATTATTATGACTCGACTTCGATTACAACAATTTAATAACAATTAATTAACAATTTTATAATAATTTAAACAATTTTATATGTTGATCAACGTATAAAATTGTTTTCCCAAAACATTTTAAAGCTTTGGTATGTAACTTAACCTAACGCCTGTAACCCGCGAATGGTTAGGCAGAGGGGCAGAGGTGTACCTATAATACACCCACATTTCGCCAGTTATGTTAAAAAATCCATGTAATAAGGGCTAAGCCTATTGCCATCAACCGGGCACAAATTCAGACTCCGTGGCTGCTACTGAAAAATTCCTGATGAAACACCCAACAACAATTTGCCCGACCCGTGAATCGAAACCAAGACTTCATGCTCTGCAGTTGCAATTGCGACCTCTAGACCAACGTGGCAGTTGTGTAAAATGTAAAAGTAAAAAAAAATGTTTTGGAACCAAGACAGTTGGCACAATTACAAAGGCGATAGCTGCAAAAGTTTATAACTGTGTCGCAGCTATCAACAATATATTAACATTTAAGTCCTTACCTTTAACTATCTAAAATCAAAACCAAATCAGGTATAATAATTTCATTGTCTTACTCAATACTAAAGGAATCCAGTGGCCACACGATAGTGTATACGTATAAATAATAAAATACTCAATAACCATTATTTAAACGTGAACTGCTTATGAATATTTACACGCGGGCTAGATACTTCTACTACAATTATAATTTTCGAGAAACAAGATCCAAGAAACAAAGTTTTAATAAGAAATTACGACGCACGACGTCAAGTATTTTAATTTAATTATTAATATGAGCATTGTCTTACTGCGTCGCGACTTGAATCTCTTCCCGTCTGTTTCACGAGACACGGTAATGATTTTCAATTGTTTTCTTTGCGATCCTTTGTTTGTTTATCATATTACCTTCTACGAATGGGTTTTTGGAAGGATAACAGGATCTCAAATCTAAGAGTTCTCTGGACTGGAAAACAACATATTTATTTCTTAGAACTTTCGAGAGTGATTCAACGAAATGAGGATTAGAAAGTGCGCACAACAGAAACAAACCAGAGAACAGAGCATTTCGACGTTCTTAAGAGAAAAACTTGGTAAAATAAAAACAGTGCTTATATTGAAGTAAATACTAAATTAATATTGAATGCAAACAGGCGTGCCTGTGAGATATTTCTCGACAGCAGGTTAAGGCAAGTCAAAGGCCTATGAGCGCGATGGCGTAAAAACTTTGACACTAGGTTAAGCACTAACCACACGAGAAAAGTAATCATCCTTTTTGAAAACTTACAAATAATTAAGTAATACTGAAAACGCACAAAGTAAAACTTTTGTCAACAAACACCATTCGGAATTCTACTCAGATGATATTATATTATAATTATTTCTGACACGTGCAACTATCAACTATGACTATAGTGCTGTTTTGCGAATTGGGTGCAGAAATGAATAAGTTTTTGGTTAAGAAATTTTATTTTATTTTAATTAGAATGAACATGCCAATGTCAGTAAATATATTTAATAAAAAGTGTAAAATAATTAATATTACTTTTTTACCGTCTTTAACATCGTGCGTTGTTTATTTTCCAGAATGAACTGAAGCATGTAAAAGCCGCCTTAGAAAGAAGCTTTTATAAATAATAATGCCTGATGATATTCACGTAATCTACTTAATTTGCATGGTGATTTATAACGAAAGGAAACATAAAGCGTATCAGCTTATCTTTTTTTTTGCTAAAGTACCAACCAGAGGAAGCGACTGACTTAATACTGAATGTACTCATTGACGATTATCATCTAATACATGAGCATTCCTTGGAATTTCCATCATCATCTGCCTAGCCTTTTCCCAACTATGTTGAGGTCGGCTTCCAGTCTATCCGGATGCAGCTGAATATCAGTATTTTACATGGAGCAACTGCCTATCTGACCTCCTCAACCCAATTAGTACTGCGCAATAAGACACCCCTTAGTAATAATATTTGTCAGACTTCCTGTAACGACTGTCACAAATCTACAAATGACAACCGGGACTAACGTCCTAACCTGCTTTCCGAGGCTCGGAGGAAACTCGGTATGTAATGGGTGGTCACCCATCCACAGACCAACCTGGGAAAGCATGGTCTAACCTGAAGATTGATTTGAGTGGATTTTATTATTTAGCCACGATCCCTGATTTCTTGCAGTTTTCATGTTCGTGAAGAAAAACTAACAGACTTCTTCTCACTTCTTATCATAGAGCATCAGTTCAATGAGATATCTACAGTTAAGTATGTAGGTACTACAGTTAGCCAATAACCCTACAGTATTAGGTCTCAATTATGTGGTATGGCAACCTATTTCCGTTTATCGGCAACCATTCTGAAGCCAATAACTGAGAATTGTAAACCAATATCAGTACGCGGATATGTGAAACATTATTGGATCTTGTATGTATACTTGGGGTTTCGTGGTTAAGTAACCATCGTCGTGCTGATTGGTCTATTTGCGAGGTGATGTTATACTTGTTAGAAGCCTGAAATTCTGCTAATTGGATCTTAGGCTGCCGATGTCTCTTACATTTCTTATCTACTATATCCATATGAACATCTTTACATATAATAAAACAGTAACGAAAGAAAAACTGTACATTGAGAATTTTTTAGAAAAAAAATTTGGTTTTTGTTAGTAAAACGTAACTGATGACAAAAAGTGACTTTTTAGAATCTTTGTCTGTTTGTCTGTATGGTACGGTTTCACGCCAAAACTACTGGATAGATTGAATTGAAATTCAGCAAAAATGTTCTTTGTAAACCAAGGAAGGCTTTAGGCTACATATTATCACGCCGTATGTCATGGGAGGTAAGCAATATTGATTTTAAAAGGTTTTTGTTCGTAATTGAATGCAGAAAATTACATGTTATAAGCTATATTATGTGACGCAGACGAAGTTGCGCGGGTCAGCTAGTACTAAATAAGACAAGACAGTGTAACTGAAAAACTGCCGTTTTTAATAGTTGATTCTGATTTTAGTTGGAAAAAACTATAAGAAAATGAAAATCTTTGTACAGTGCATTCAAAACTTGGAATGAATTAACCAGCAAGTTTGCAAGTGTCATCAAAATTTTGAACTTTTTCCATTTATCAGACAAAATGTTGCCATCGATTTTATCAATATCTAGAAAACTGTCCTCGAACCGAACTCTGCCTTTCATTAATTAAAAGTTAATCGACGACTCTCAAAGTTGGACGGCAACTTTTTGCGCCACACGTCCTTTTACACCCAAGTTTATACATGGCAGGAATAAAATTTGCTTCATGAAAAGCGACGAACGCCAATATGTTACAGGTATAAGTGAGCAAGTTTGGACGCTGAACTTAAAAGATTTGCGAAAAATATTTCCTTGAAAACATTTCTTAGTTTGGTACCTTTATTTTTAAATATTTCTGCCATTACAACATCTACCTCCACAACATCTGCCTAGCCTTTTCCCAAATGTTGGGGTCGGCTTCCAGTTTTACCAGATGCAGCTGAATACCAGTATTTTACATGAAGCGACTGCCTATCTGACCTCCACAATCCAGTTAGTACCGGCCTACCGGGTAATAAGCCACGAGCTCTTTAAAAATAAATAATAATATATTAAATTAAATAATAAAATAAATAATAATATATTAAATTAGAAATATTCCTGCCATTAATGTTTGCAATTAAAACAGAAATGGCAGGCGAGGTGACAGGGAGTTTGACGTCATTCCGACACCCCATCATGAATTGTGTAAGGGGGTTCAACACCATAAAGGGCTGACGACAACAAACTGCTCTTTGATGTCAAAAAGCTTTTGTAAGAAAAATTCGGAGTACCTACAGTTAAAATAAGGTGTTCAGCTGTATTATAGAAGTTGTTTGTTGTGTTCCTTAACACAATAACTGTACTTAAATTGTCGGAGTGGATAAACGGCAATATTTTTGGACAGGGTTCTGATTTTTTTTTAAGATTTTCGTCATTCCATGAATATTTAAGCTACTTCCTTAATTCCAATGGTTTCACCGCAATTTGAAAATCCGACTGAGAGTGTGCGCCCAGAGTGCCACTAAAATTAATGTTCTGCCAGAGAGAAAAACGAGCGGAACGGAATGGAACCCGGTATTCATCCACCCGGCAATATAACTGTATATGTCTTTCGATTTAGTTAAATCGAGGTTAAATTTTAGGGACACATCCCTTTATTTAGGCTGTTTTGTTATTTCGGGTTCATTTCGAAAAAAAAATAAAAGACCTTCGACGGTTTTTAATTTATATCGGTTTTCCGGTTTAAAAAAAATCCAGATGGAAATATCGTACCCAGGACCTCATGGTCGACAGTAGCGCTTCTGACCACTAGACCAATGAGGCAGTATATTTAATTAAATGTGGTAGTAAACAATCATGTTTAAAAAAAACACTATGGGAATGAAAATAAACTGCAAAATACGGCACTTATTTACTTCTAAGAGGTTCCATTTTCATTAGAATTGTATTGACCTGCATACATAACTTTATATAGATCATGGAGGTTTATATGTATAGATAGACTACCAATAAATGTAAGGTACCTACTACTAGGTTAGGTTTAGGTTTCTTTGAAATTAATTTCAGTACTTTCAACCAGTATTTTATTTAAACACCAAACATTTGTTGACACTTAAGTGGTGTTTGTAACAGCTCGCGCAATGCAGGTGCAACTTCACAACTCCACGTTTCGAAATCATAATTTGTACAACATCTGAAAACTGGAATACTTAAAACTTTTTAATATCTTTAGAATTAAAACTGTTTGCTTTATGTTTTCGCTATTTAAGAGCGAACACTTTATTATCTAGCCAGATGTGAATTCGGAAATTAAACTTTGATAAGCTTTATAAATTAATAATTTGAATTCCAGCGAATGTTAAATAGCCATAAATAAGCCATTTGATACGGAAAATAAAAGTTAGGAATGTATTGATTTACAATTGTGGCCATAAAACCTGTAGTTTGTTCCCAGTAAGCAAAAACAATCGCATGGCGGATTTGATTGGTAAGCGGTTCCTGGTCGAGCTGGCATTTTAACCGCGAAAGCGGACTTGTTTGTCTCGAAAAAAAGGAGAAAATCATCTATTTTTATACCGATTGTATTGGTGGAATGGAAATAAAATCTAAAATATCGTCGAGCGCGAATCGAGTGACACTACATGTAGAGCCGACGGGTTTTATACACGGAGGGCAATGATCCAGTGATCGAATTAATCGGGTTAGCGAGGACTGAGTGCAGTTGTCAGTTCACACATCGACGTATTTCTAGACGCGTCCATTTACCAAACCATGGTAAGGCTTTACTAACATTAGAATTGAAAGCTGGAGAGAAAGGTTTATTTTAGTGTCGACGTTATCTCAAAGCCACAGAGCATATAATGACGTTTTGTCAAACTGAATTGAGTTTACCCAAAATATAATAATGTTTCCGTCAGTTACAGGACAACGCAATCATTGCTTTGTTTTGAAATGAAGCCCATTATTGAACTGTAATTTATATCTCCAATCAACAGTGTTGATAGGTATATCATAATCATAACACGTAAATGGCAACTTTTTAGTTTGTTAACAAAAACAACAGTGTTTAATAAAATAATAGTACGGTAAACCAAGTGAAACTGTAAAGTAGGAACCGCAATGCGGCGGTCATTACCACCTATTACAACAAGGTCAATGTGGACTAAATAGGATTATTAAAATTTATGTAGATACTTACAGTTATTCGTCAGTAAGAAACCAGTAGAAACGCCCAACAGGACTAGAAAAAATAATAGTAGTAAGACTATGAGCGCAGGGCGGCAGTAGTGTATCCAGCAGTAATCCTCGGAGTTGGCGGCGGGCGCGCTGGCCGACCAGCGGCAGCAGCGGCCGCAGCCCGCCGGCGCCGGCGACGCCGCGCGCACCACCGCGCTGTTCCCCTGCTGGTTCACTATCACGCCCTGCACCGGAGCATCGCTCCCTTGTCCGTACACTGCACTCTTCTCCGACAACCGCGCGAATCCTGAACTATCGTCATCCCGCGGATTCCCGTACACCCCGTACGACGCCACCATGTCGACCCCCGACAGCGAGCGCGTGGTCTCGTTCCCCGCACTGTCCTGCACGATGTTGTTTTCGGTGCTGGGCCAGCACTCGCAGGAGCACCGGTCCTCTTTCCGTCTCTGTCGCGGTTGCCCCGCGTCTGAGCGTCTGATTGGGACTTCACTTTTCTTCTCCTCCTCTTTCTTAACTTTGGCATCTTGAGGTATGGCGTCGACACTGACTTCATAACTATTGGGTTGTAAATTCTTATGGTTTTCTATATACCAGTGTCTCTCTTCTGCTCTGAGAGTGGTATCGTTGTTGCCCTCGTATACATCTGCATAATTGGAGAGGGGGTGGGAGGAGGGACTGTAGAGAGGACCGGCTGTGAGCTGTCCGTAGCCGCGCTCGTACTGCGGTGGCCGGTTATTACTCGCGTAATAGGTGGTAGATGCAGGCACGGTATAATCGTAGCCCGGCCTGTTCATCTTCAACGCTTAATCGCCTCATTTGAGCTTATGTTTCACTGGAGAAATCATCATTAAAGGCGCTGTAAATGAATTAGACAACCATTAGGAGATGACTACGACGCTGATGCTATTTTAGTTACGGACTGATATTATCTGCGGAAACAGCTAATGATATTATAAAAGGTTAATCAGATTGTGTGCCCGACGATAATGTCCCTTAATCAAAACGAACAGGGAGTAGAATAAGTTAGTGAAGTAACTTGGTTGATTTCATTATGCGTTACATCGGAGGGCAGAAAGTTATGTAGTAGAATACACGTCTGTTTATCTCAATTACTCGTCTTGTTCGACGGAGGTATTTATCTTTTGTGTTAGGACAAGCGGCCGCGCGCCGCCCTCACGCCCGCCGCCGCTACAGCTACACTGGAGGGCAGACAAAGAAGTAGCGACGTGAGTAAACAAACTCCCCTAACTTAAATTAACCTTATTTATTTCTCTGATTTTGACACGTGTGAGTTGTATAACTTGATTACCTCCCAAACTACCTTTACGAACGTAACAAGCAAGTAGTATCTCAACAGGGGTCCTGATTTAATTTATTGGCACTCTTTGTTACACAAATACCTACATAGAGATAGATAAGTTCCAAACATACTTAATGCCGAATAAGTTCGTCGACCTTTCGAGGGAGTCAATAATAAACTTTTCTGTGAATCCCTGCGATAACTAGGATAATCCGTTGGAATTAATTAAATTAAAAACAAACAAAAGTCATTACATAAAAGTTGAGGGACAGCAAGTTACGACTCGTGACTGCCGACCCGGTTCAAATTAGGAAGCTACTAATTGTAAATGCTTACGGTACCTACTGTACCCTTATTCATTATTGAACATCTGCTCTGGTCACAAAAATCCTCATTTGTATAAATATTCTGTACCTACTTACGGAGTTACGAGGAACTTGTGGTTAAATAACAACAGCCACTCAGGTCGACTTTCAGGTTAAGCCGCGCTTGCCTAGGTATGATCTGTGGATGGGTGACCACCCATTACATACTGAAATTCCTTCATGCCTCAGAAAGCACGTTAAGCCGTTGGTCCCGGCTGTCATTTGACCTTTGACAGTCGTTACAGATAGTCACTGGCCCGATAGTCTGACGACCAGTTTTACCAAGGGGTTTCATAATTACCCAATACTAACTGGGTTGTGTAGGTCAGATAGGCAGTCGCTCCATGTAAAATACGGGTATTCAGCTTAATCCGGTAAGACTGGAAGCTGACACGAACATAATCGGGAAAAGGCTAGGCAATTGATGACCTACTTTCGACGCTGACCAAAAAGTGTTTTGAAGCGTGTAGAAAGTGACCGTGTATATGGGGCACATTTTAACAGGGAAAATTGACTCAAATTACTGATAACAAGGTTTTTCTTTAGTGACTTTTACATAGTTGAAATGTTATTTTTATTATTTGTAAATAGTATCACAGTTTTCACAGTGTATAATTAAGGGTATCCACTATCAATATCTAATTATAAAGCGGTGATAAAATTGATGGCATTTAACTCATCATTTAATGTTTGTGTTTTAGTGTCTGAATAAATTACTGTAATAATACATTAAATAAATGGTTCTAGGGTACTTGAAATAAACTAATACAATTGCGTGTATTAAGTGTTGCGTGTATATTTTTTATCTTTGACGAGAAATATGTAATTACAATAATATTATTGTGCCACGTTTACAGTCTTATAGCAGTTCACTATCACTTACGAAGCTCATATCAAATAAGTAACTTCGTTCGGAATGGACGGAATTTTCTGAAACCGTTTGCCGTAATGATCGATAACTTTGTTAGGTAGGTCCTGTACTAATATAATTGATTGCTCTTTACCTTTTATGAGTATGTCAATATGTGAACAGTTGTAATATTTGTGTTCCATCGTTATTGAAAATCAACCTACCAAACTGAATATTTGAAATATATTCTTAATCTTGTCCATTTATGGACTGTGTGAAGGAAGATCTGACACGAAAGGAGGTGTCTGGTAAAATGACGAATAATAGAGAAGTATAGAAGAAGAAGACGTGCTACGCTGAGTCCAGAATGAATTGGGATAAGAGCGGGAAAATTATGATAATGATTCTTAATCTTGTCTGATAAAATATTAAAATCTGAAATATCATCTGCCAATCCTGTCTAACCGGCTGCTGTTGAATACCTGTCGCTTACAAGGAGTGTCTGCCTATCTGGTCTCAGCATCCTAGGTGCTGGCTACCAAGATATATAGCCTTTGGTAAAACTGGTTGTCATACATTAGGGTTTCTGATCAACCGCAACGATTGTCAAAGATCTACGAATGAGAGCCGAAAACATCGTGCTATTCTAAGCACTCAGGGGTCTCAGTATGTAATAGAAAGATACCCTTTGGTAAAACTGGTTGTCAGACATTCGGGTTTCTGACCAACCGTAACAATTCTCAAAGATCTACGAATGAGAGCCGAAACCAGCGGGCTATTCTAAGCACTCAGGGGTCTCTCAGTATGCAATAGATTGACAACCATCCTCGAACCGAGTTTCGTAAGTGTCTACTTACCTTGATGATGATCGACCCATGCGACTTTTATTATTTAAGGACATCAAAATATCGTCCTATTACATGTTACCTAAACATAACTGACGAAATGTTGGTGTAATATTAGGTAAGTAGGTAGGTAAGCCACTGCCTAACCTTTAGGGGATTATAGACGTGATGTTATGTCATGACTTCAGAATTTTCTAAGCAAAAAACTGAAATAAATAAAAACTAATATATCTGAATGAGATTCTGCTCGAAGAAAGGTTAGGCCATAACTTCTCCTCCATTCATAAAGGTACCTTTTGCTTGTCATCGATAGGACGTAAAATATAGGCGTAAAGAAAATATAAGCAAAAAGCCCACGTTTTTCCTGCCTTTGAAGGTGTAAGCTTTACGCACACTTTATTAAGTGGCCGTCACTTGATTACAGTTTCAGAATTTTTAATTAATTTATCGAGCTCTTTTGTTCGTGTTTGTAAAAAGGTCATGTACCTAACAAGCATTTCTAATTTTAAGAAAATCGTGGGTATTAATGTCTATTATATTTAATCGGTAATAAATTAGAAAGGTGACAAGAGACCTCATCAAGTTCTATTATAATTATAAAGAGGTAATGTTTGTGAGGTTGTAGGGGCTAGATCTACTGAACCAATTTTGATTTTTTTTTTACCAATAGAAAGCCACGTTATTTGTGACTGTCATAGGCTATATTTATAATGTTCTCCTGGTATAATTTCCGAACAAAACCCCCGCCGCGGGCAAAAGCTAGTGATCAATAAAGCTAGGTCTGTAATACATACATATATTATGTACATAGCTTATTTCTTATCTTTGACGATCTTAATAGGTACCTACCTAAGATCGTTTTTCAAAGATATAGAGAAACGCACATTATTATCTTTTACACTTAAGTTACATAGTTGCATTAGCAAAGGTAAAAAAAACTCCGAAATATCCAAGTTGTAACAAATGCTAGTAAATAAACAATGGTAGTCGTTTTCCGTCGGACATAATTTCTAAAAACTTTACGCGACTTGGAACACGAAAAAGGTGTTAGAATTTGTATACGACTTTCAATCTTATGACACAGCCTTAAGGCGGATACTTTCCATCGACATTACTGCTTTATGTGTTTCTGAAACTGCAAAATCTTTCATACCAAAGTTCTTATTGTTGTAACTCAGTTTGATTGGTTAGTAGGGTTATTGATATATTTATACAATGTATGCCTGACATACTTTCAATAGATGTTACGGTGTTGCCTTTATTTGATTTAACTGGTAATTAAAGGTTGAAAGCATGTGAGTAAAGTATAATTATCTTTGATTATAGAGCTTAGCCGACCTATTATTACCCTTTTAATGGTGCAATTACAGAAATGCCAGAATTTATCAATGACTCAATACTGTTACAGTATTTATTCGTTTTTATTAATATTGGACAAAACCTTTATGTATGCCTAAATGTTTTTGTTGAATATTCAAACCTCGGCTCAGCACTGAGAGTTGAATTTGCAACAGTGCAATAATTTTTAGATGTGGCTTAGTGTTTGTGAAAAAGTGCATAAGTCTGCCTTTTAGCAACACCAATCTCTAAAAATACGCTTTATTTTGGACCTGAAAACCCGATTTATTTTCAATTAATTGCCAAATTCGATTTTTAGTTGCTTTGAAATCAATAAATAGTCGAGTCATTAAGTTGAAAAAACAGTGACGTCACAGTTGGCTATTGCCATACAAAATCTATGAGAGAACCGCGTTTTGACAAAGATTAAGCAGTATTGACTTACTCAGATAACCGCCTTAATATTGGATATAAATATTTAGAAAATGACCACAATTGGCTCATAATATTTCAAGACCTTGTATCTCTGATTGACTTGAAATGTATGCTCAATACAGATAACCGTTCAATGTCTACTCTATTGAAACAAACGTGGTCAATATAAATTAAACTTAAAAAAATATATAAGCGTTTAATAAACTGAAATGAAAAAAAAATGGGTTTATCTATTAAAATAAAACGCGTACACAATATTTCGCGTCCGTGCCATTAATCGTTGAGTTCTCTCGTGAGGAGACGAACCTGGATGCAGGATTATATCATATCTGTCATAAAAAATATTGTCAGAACCAGAGGTAGGTATTCGCAAAGTTTCAGCTCGGTTGGAGGGGGACCGGTTTGAAATTCAGTTGTAAGATTTGACCAATACATACGAACTAATTAACAAGGCAAGTTATATAAGACCTTGTAATAATTGATTTAACAAACGTTACAAGTGCGAGAACAAGCACTTCTATCGTAAAAATGCTTGTTCTATTTGTTACGGCGAGTGTGTGAAATAAAGTAAACGTCAGAGCGCCCCCGTCAACGTTGTTGAACGGTGGCGGTTCAGTTTCAGGGATGCGTCAGACCCGGAGTCAAGAGCGGTGAGGCCTGAGACAACGAGACGCACGTGGGACCCCGGCGAACACAAATAGACGCCCACTCAGCTCTTATAAAAAATATAATTGCTCAGTCAGTAAGTACAGGACTATTTTCATTCATAACACCTGAATAGGTTCTACTTAAAGAAAATTCCACTATTTCTAGCAAACATGACTAAAATAGAGCTATTTTCTGGAAACAAATTATCATAAGACTTCTTTGAAATAAAACAGCTATGTTAATAAAAGGAACACAAAAATAGCTCGTTCTTATTTTAGCAAAAATACGAACTGAGTTATTACTCGGGAGGCCATATATTTAAGCCACGAATTCGCCAAATATTTAGTACTTGCTCAAATTAAAACATGGGGAAACACGGATCAGCTGTTCCGTCCCTCTTTTGTTTCATTTTTATTTCATTTGAAATGCGCAAAGAAGCAGCAAAATTACGGCAGCCGGAAACATAAAGTCCCGGAGAGAGTTTAGGTTTACTACGTTACTCGTGTTTAAGTATTTAAAAAGGTACGGGTTAACATTAATCATGGCGAGGAGAAATCATGTGTAGTACGGTGAGGTTCACCCAGCCAAGTAACGGCCGGCCCGGCCACTGCTTACCCGAGCAATATCGAGCCATCAGTGCGAGTAAATGGTTTACCTACCCACTCCCTAAACTAATTGTTTCTGCGTATTAATAAATGTTAGCTTTGCTTATATGTGCGTATAATCAAATCGCACTAAAACGTTTTGGGGTCTTCGGTTACGAGTGACGTCATAGGAAACAAGGTAAGCAATAACAATTACATTCGGCTATCAACGCCAGACGTATAATATGTTGTTCCACGATTTATAGTATTGAAAATTACAAGGGTGATAATAGATCGGGCTTAAATGCTACAACCAAGACAGATGATAGTAAGGTTAGAACCGTTTTCGGGTGTGTAATTTGTATTGGAAAGACAATAACACGTAACGAACACGTGTACACAATAGCAATTACCGCGGGAAAATGTATTTTAGCGGGCTTAAAATAAGATTTACTTTACTCATTAAGCAAGGATGGAGATATATTAACTTCTTTTCTGATTGATAGGTACATTTCTGCTGTCTCGTTAGTTCAGTATCTTACCCTCTTAAAAATGTCATACAATAGCTAAATGAAGTATTCAAAAGTTCACGACGTACTACGTAGTAAAATTATCCTCAAGCAAGTATACTTGGTACATATTTATACGAAAATAGACGTTATAGTTATTATGTCTCATCATCTGCCTAGCCTTTTCCCAACTGTGTTGGGGTCGGCTTCCAGTTTTACCGGATGCAGCTGAAT
The DNA here is from genome assembly GCA_905147715.2 of Xestia xanthographa. Classification (NCBI taxonomy): domain Eukaryota; kingdom Metazoa; phylum Arthropoda; class Insecta; order Lepidoptera; family Noctuidae; genus Xestia; species Xestia xanthographa. The sequence continues at coordinate 20,338,060 of LR990642.1, read as the reverse complement.
ACCAGTATTTTACATGGACCGACTGCCTATCTGACCTCCACAACGCAGTTAGTACCGGGTAATACGATACCCCTTGGTAAGACTGGTTGTCAGACTTTTTGGACCTCTGACTACCTAACGACTGTCAAAGATCTACAAATGACAGCCGGGACCCGTTGGTCCCGGCTGTCATTTGTACACCCGAGTTTCCTCCGTGCCTCGGAAAGCACGTTAAGCCGTTGCTTAACGTGATTTCCGAGGCACGGAGGAAACTCGGTATGTAATGGGTGGTCACCCATCCACAGACCAACCTAGGCAAGCACGGCTTAACCTAACGATTGACCCGAGCGGCTGTTATTATTTAGCCACGAGCTCCTCCTATAGTTATTATGTCTATTTTCGTATAATAATTAATACTCTCTTTATAATTAAGGAGAGAGTACTTTAGTTTCTAGTTCTGTGCTATACATATAATTACAGCTCGTTACAGGGGCTTTTAATGTTAAAGAAAAAAAACCTGGTGGAATTTAATATTATAATACTTAAGCTTGCTACGGCGTAGCGGTTGGCTACGCCGTAGCAAGCTTAAGTATTATTATAATAGGTATTAAATTCCACTAGGTTTTTTTTTTCTGTAGTACTGTGTAGTGTAGTATCTACAATGTAAATGATTTTTTGTGTTTATCTTTGAAAAAAACATCGTAGCTTTATTTACATAAAGGTAGCATGTGTGTTTCAATCATACAAGTTGGGAAAATAAGGAAAATGATTCTGATACGCTTAGGCTCACAGCTAGCAATCCAATGCTGTACGCTCCACGCAGATCGTTTTATTCAATCGAATTCTGTGTACCCTATCCCTTCCGATATGATCACGCAGCAATTGAATGAAAACTCCCAAAGTTATAACTTACGTAAAACATTTATACTGCCAATCAAGAAGCGACGAGGAAGAGTTATTTTATTGGTTACTTGCAGCGATGAAATGCGCTTGAGTGCATTTCGACGTTCATCTAACGTCTGGCGCGATAACGTCTTGGACCGAATGAATCCCTAGTTCAGGATAAACTTATTCATATCTTAATCTACGTTTTACAATTCCATTGAAATAGTTCTTTGAAATCTTAGTAAAAGTTTAAAAGTGTTATTTTTATAGTGCAGTTATTTGTCAAATAATAAACTTTTATGGTTGCTGTTGCAGTTTTCCGTTACTTGGAACGGAACCCGGTCCCGGCGGTAATTACGGCATAACTTAAGCCTCGTGTAATTGCTTAGATAAAAACATAATTGAACGTATGTTGTAGAAGGAACATTGGGAACGACCGACAATAATAATCAAACTGTTTTTTAATTTGAAGGCTTTAATGACAAACAGCTGATTTTCTTAAGTAACCGTTTATTAATTATATGCTAAGAGGTCTCTTTCTACCCTTTTTAAGATAAATCTTCGCCCGTTTAGTCACAATTAAAAGGCAATTTTTCTAAAACGTTTTTGGCAACATTTTCTTCTTATTTGTAAAGAGAAAACTGGTAGTTGGGTACTCAGACTTTAAAACTAGTTTCTACTATAAATGCGGGTACGTAAGATGGAGAAAAGTAAAGTTCTTCCCCACATATATTCAAGTTTACTGTTTTCCGCGGTAAGCGAAAAAGTAATTTGAACTACATTTAACGAACTTTCATAGTCTAGAACTCTAGATAAACATTTTTCCGCTTACCTAGTTAACCCAGGGAAGTAAAGTCGCGTGCAAGACTGTGTCTACCTCATTTAAATATTTTTAAGTCATTTGTGTATGTATGTAGGAGCACAGCAAAATATAACGATGTTAAAGGTCGACGAACGAAACTTACAATTAAAATTATTAATGGTTGCCTTTCGGAACCATGAATTTAATTTCTATTTCTACGACAAGTTTATCTTTGGAGGATTACAAGCTTAACTTTATTTAAATTATAAAGGTGTTGTTATTTTTTATTAGGTCTAATAAAGCTCTAGATATCATTTAACTTGATTAAACTAGTGTCACATAGTTGCACATCATGATGGACTTCTTACTCAGTTTCCATTTAACCAAAATAGCATCATAGTACTGGCATCATGTAAACGGTGCGTCACAAACTAGTTCATTCTAATCATCAAAAGTGGGTGACAGACCGCGTAGGGCGACGAACCGGTGCACCCATACAAACGGAACTCGCCTTCAGCACTTGTTACATGAAACGAAAACACATCCAAACGGTACACTGAACACATTCGTAGGCCTCTCTGTTCCCGGGAGGGTGGACGTCCCCATCATCGCACGCGTACAGTTCGCGGCATAAACTGTGAGGTATCGGGGTTCGCGATCGCGAGTGTTGTGCGCGTCGCGACGGCGGCGACGTAAGGTCGGCAGTGCGGCGCGGCACGGACTGGCACATCCACCGGAGGACCCCGCCCGCCCTCCGTCGCGCCCGCCTCTGTCACCGCCACTCTTCCCCCAAATCCAGACGAGTTTTCATTAATGTTGTTATCGGTGTAAAAGTTCCACCTAGTCAAACTAAGAAGGCACAGCTTTAATTAACTGTCCGTAAAACAACACTAAACAAACGAGCCGATCCGACAGCTTTCAACTGTAGTTATCAATAGTCCAACTTCGTGAATGGAGCGATGTTGATTGACTTTGTTGTACAAATGCCCAGAGTACAAAGCCAGCTTCAGAAGAGTATTTATGTAGATACCTACGATCTAAACCTCTTGTTTAATTCAATACGATTCGAACCAAACTTTATGAAAACTATGTTCCCTGATTGTTAAGATGGCTACTTCGCTACATCGATTAGCCTATTTTATGTAAAAAGTACCTGATTGTACCACCCATATGTTTCCAGACAATTGGCTATATTCAGGTAAGCACAGCTATTTGTTGACCTTCACTCTACTGTACTCCACATAAAGGGCACAAAGGGCAAGCCTCATTAATTAGTATGACGCACCTTCGACATTATTATATTTTTGAAAGCAATATCAAGCTGAAATCACGAATGTCAACGTCAAGGCTCACAATTCACGTCGCGGCTGATTAATAGTGTAGATTACATTTTCATACAAACGCCAATTCTAAGTAAAGATGTTTATCGCTATGTCGTAGTGAATAAGGTTTGAGTCGGCAGTCGGCTTCCATCGATTGAATACGAGCACAAATTGTAAGAATTATTGATATCGCGCCGGTGGCGGCTCATACAAAAAGTTTATAAAAGGAAGTGGAGCGAACAAACTGGCGGGGAACAAACTTTTATGCGGGGACGCGACGCGAACGCGAACGTTACTTATCTGCCGCCGCCGAGCTGACAGCTGCAGATGAAAAATTGAAATTGTGTGAGATAAAACTACCTAACTGCCGCTGCAGTGGCGGCCGAACAATGTGACGACAACAACGACTCTACGTATTTTTTAAACCTCATATTTCTAAAGTGTTTTATTTATATTACAAGCATTTGCAAGTTTAATAACCAAGAAGTTAAATATGAATGACTCGCACATTTATGTTTGCAATGTTTAACAATGCTGAGCTAAGCATTTTTTTTTAGTTTTCCACAAATAAATTTATGCTGAGCGCATTAATCATTTTAAAGCATCAAAAATAGGCAACACACCAGAACTTGAGTCCACTAAATCACAATAAGTGCCCAACAGTCTGTTCCAGTAACAGGATTTTCTCTCATTTCGCTATAAAGCTTAATCTGAGCTCGAGTCGCTCTGCTTCGAAGCGCGCTCGATTGTACATCATAATCGTTTTAAGAGGTGAGAAATAATCCAGCCAGAATGCAAATAAGATCGCTTCCAGTATCAATTCAGTGTCGGGATGGAAGTTGAATGGTTGACAGTGACGCGAGCCTAACACGCAATAATAACGTGCCTCCCGAACGTCAGCCGAGGACCCTTCTCTATTTATGGACGAACTACGGCGTCGAGGGCGCCACGTGAAAAGTCTCGCGTAAATCAAAGTCATAAATTCTCCTATCGTGAATGAACATTTCTCTTCGCGGACGTCTACACCGGCTGAATGGATAACGTCGACCCACCCTAGCAGGATCACCTCTACCGAGTCATTTGCTTTTGTTCGTGGGGCAATTAATAACGGCCAGAAGGGCGTTTTCGAACCGCAGGCGCCATTCGCATATCAGTAATGATCTAGCGGCGCGCTACGGCCAACCTCCGGTTCCGCTCAACTATCGATCATATTCACTTAATGAACGGCACATGTGAAATGGCTCGGAGCAAGCCATTGCCAGCGGGCTCAGCCCCTAACCTGAAAATTCGGTTTATTAATTCGTCTAGCGCCTAACGTACCATTTATTTTGCAGAATAACACGTACACGTATAGCTCCCGCTTTCCTTCGTTTAGAAACAAGCAGGGTTGGTGTACAGGTAGGTATACTAGGTGGGTAGCTTCACGTGAACGAGCACTGCTTGAAGCCGCATAACTGGGCCATCAACCGCAGTCAGAGTGCCTAAAGAATGTGACTTGAAGCAGACGCGTGAAGTTAAGAAATAACTGGGTTATTATTGTCGAGATTTTATATAGGCACTTACGTGGTTATATTTCTGTTTCATTCAAGAACTCAAGGCAATTTACGAAAATTATAGATAACGATAAACATGACAAATGTTTTTAAAATTATAGCAGCAATTTAATACGAAATTATTCATCAGAGAACTAATAACGTGTCGCTAAATACCCTTGTAATGACAGTAATAACTTGTTAATTATATTATTGCGTGATGTGTAACATTAAAAGCTTTTTAGAAGTATCCATATTAAGATTCACCTTTATTTGAACAAAAATAACGTATGCTTTGTCCCTATTATGTACTTACCAACGTTTATACATAATTGCTAAAAATAAACTTATATTTAATTAAATTATCCTTTTAGTCTTCCATTAGAGGGTGAAAATACTGAAACTTTCAGAAGGACATTTACAGTAACGTTATCGCAGAACGAGCCAAGTCGTAGTGAGTCTAATAAAGTCTCATAACACAGCTTTACACGAATTCTTCAGCAAGGATTTCTTTCCATTCCGCACGTCACATTAGGCCGGCGCCGAACAAACATTGGATAACTTGTATATTGTTGTTTACGGCAAACTTGGAACTTAGCAGGGGCAATTCACCTCATAAATTCTGGTGTAATAACAGCTCACAGTTTCCCTAGACACTTGTAAGAGCACCGCAATAAGGTACGGCGCTAAGTAACAGGGTCACCACGGACGGCGTCGCATCGATACTCACTAATACTCACACATGTTGTACTAATGCTCGGGACACAACGATACGTACCCAATTTGACGAGTACACCGCAATCATTATAAATACCTGACCTATAAAACCGAACCTATAATATATACCCGCTGTAAACCGACGGACTTGTAATGGCCCTGTATGCTAATGCACCTCTCTATACTACTTTGTATTTGCATACTATTACAGACGTAAATATCTCAGTTCCGTTGAAAATTACTCAATGCAAATAACATCCTTGTTAATATTTGCTATACCCTTAATCTAGGGAACTATTCAATTGCTGTGGGTTTTACATTCTCTATTGAAAGGTACGTGTCCCGAGGGCGAAATAAACTAATATTTCATTCCGGAGAGCGAAGTGGTTCCTACGGGTAAGCCCAAAAAATCTCGAGGGCAATAAGCTGTTTATAAATAGTTATCCGCGTTGAAAGGAGTCTCAGTAATCGTATCAGGTCCATATTCAAATAGTATTAATCCTTTAAATACGACAAGGGGCGTGTTTATCTTGAATCAATTTATTAACTCTGTTTGTAACAAGGGATTCGATCTCGTTTAGGGCCTTCTGCCAATATTTAGATAACAATCTCTTTACCATCAGACGTGCCCAAGATGCTGCCCGTAATTCAATGGACGGGGTTGTTAGAGTATACATGTACCTACTTTATTTAAATAAATGTAGGTACCTATTTACATTTCCATTCACTTAGATACCGTCGAAAATACGAACTCCTTTACAGAGTCTACAGGGTTGTTGAAGCTGAAAACCGAAATGTATACAATTATTTTGGAACGGTTTTCTTCGAGACCTAAGATAAGGAATCTTCTTTTACAAAAAAGGGCCTCAAATTGTAAGTTACCACAGACCTAGCACCACCACAATCTCACTGTCTTGATAACGACAAATATATGGAAAGCCGCTTCCTTATCCTTTCCTTATCTGTTGAATCGTTTTATTTCCACGTACAGCGGCCGCGCAAAGGCTTAAGAGAAGTAAAGGTGGGAAGCTAATCCAGCATATTATCCCAACTCGTTATAAGCGCGGAACTTTTTGAGCAAACTGCACACCGGAGTATCATAGTTACGTAACTTTATGCCCCAAGCGTGTTTCAGCTGCAAAAAATATCGAATGGAGGTCAAATTAGACCTCCCACCGTGGCGTTGATATTAAAGTTATTTTCTGAGGTTCATGGAAGATTCTGTGAGGTAAACTCTAAGCAGTGTTTTGTCTTATTAACAAATAAACTAATAAAGGGAATGTCAATTTGTTACAAAGCCTTACTTCTGGAACTAAGGCCGCGTTCACACCTGACCTATATAATAGTTCTCAAAATTCTGTTTCCAGTTTCACGTTAGTACGATTTTCGTTACCTAACATAATCAAAAATAATTTAGTAAACAAAGAATACGTAAATAGCTGTTTTTTTTTTAAATAACATACATTTTAATTTAATTTTTTTGCAAGAAGATCGGCAATCGACTGTTTTTGTCACCCTGTATGGCTGATACAGGGTTACCCTTTTTGACACCGCGTATATTATACAATAAAGGTCAATATATATCAATCCATCTAGATAACTATATGTTTGCATACTCGAAGGTTGGGCGTGTACTCTTTTATCTCTTCACATGAAGCGACTCGTTTCTCACAACTGCATTATCGAAATACCATTACATAGCGCATACAGATGACTATTTAAATTCAACAATAAAAAGAGCAAATTCTGTCATATCTTATGTGCTTGATACCGTTTATCAGCCGGTTGATTAGCGAAATATAACGTACAAGATATGTCTCACGACGGTATTACATTATGTTTTTAATATGCACTGCGTCCGTAATATATTCAGATACAGTTTGGAGCAGAATTCTCGACCACAGTACGCCAAACCGCCATCCGGACGACCGTGGCCGCAGCGTAATTAGCTAAATATGACTTTTAAACTAAGAGCTCCCAGTTAGAAGCCTCTCCATATTCCGCCTACCTTTTTGCTAAACGAGCACATTTCCATGCGAACATCCTATTCCTGGCTTGATATTTAATTTGGGACTGAAGAAATTTACACCGTCCTATTAAAATGTTGTTATACGAGATTAATGTGATTTGAATTTGCGTCGCACGCGGAGCAAAACGCCGTGTGAATATTTTACAAGTACTGTTTGCCGGTAAAAATCGTTTCCTCGTATCTAAAGGACTCTCTTGTTTTATTTGAATAATAAAACGTCTTAAGTAGTCCTTACAGAATCAATGTAACGAAAAATGAACGTGGGTGAAATCAGTGAACAATAGCAAACGCTAGAAATAGCAAAAGAAATGTTAATTTGTGTAGAATTGTTGAAGTTCACGTCACGTTCGTGTCGGAAGCTGGTCGTAATACCGGCTCGTGAGTCTCACTATAAATCATATCGTCGTTTCAATTTACCAAGTGTAACACGGCTGTAATAGGCCAGCCGCTGCCCGCCGTGTGCTGAAAGACCTGAATTTGTATTCAAGAAACGATATGATCATTAGTTAGTGCAATTTTCTTCACATCCACTACACGAATGGTATCGTCGGGTAAGATATGCTTCGAATGAATAATATTTTGTAATTCCTTTCGGGATCCCACTTAAGAATCAACTTGGCTACTACACTTTTATAATCTCTGCGGCAATGTAATCTCATTAAGTTCCCTTACTATGGAACTCCTTAGCATGACTATTTGCATAATATACGTTGCATTTTATCAAAATCGTAATTGCACTTGATTTTTTGTAGAACATGCTACCTATAACAAGTCGTTTCTATTTAAATGCGATCAAGTAAGTAAGTGCATCGTTTAATGCGGACGTAGGCCGCGAGGATTGTCACTTCATTTACACTTTACAGATAACCAAAGTCAGCTTTTACGCGTAGCCGTGTGAGTTGTGCTATGAATAAACAAGACTCTTTAGAGGTTATTACCAAGAGGTTCTTCTGCAGTATTATTAATAATATTATGTTACATTACCTTGATAATAGAAAGTTTCTTTCAATGAAAATCTAATTACGTTAATTGATGTTCATCGAGAACGACGTAATAAAGTGCCTATCGTATATCGATTTGGTAGTCATAGAGACAAATTCTCGGATACCGTAGGTAACAGTATGTTAAAATGAGGTTGTTACTATGGAGTGTTCATGTCCGTGGAGAGGTGTTGGTGCGGTGACTTTAGGAAGCACGTACATGTAATATTATTGATTAGGGGGTGCGGCGGTCCAGCGCCATTTGAATTTCCAATGAGCTCGTTAGAACCGGCCGGGACAGGCTTCGGACGACCGATGAAAAAATCTTTCCTTCGAAGCTGATTGTGTACGATTGCCGAATTCGCAGAATTATTGTAAACGCTGCTTGGCAGGATTGTTAATAAGCAATTTTTTGCTTCGATGATAATACGTTGTAGGGTTGGTTACGTCTTCCGTGATTTTCTAATTTCCAGATATTTCTTCGGATATTAGAAAAATTGTTTTGTAATAGGTAAGCGGTTGAGGTGAGTAGTAATCATGGTAATTTATACTTGCGTAGTATTCTAATCTATTTGTACGTTGTAGTTATTAATCCATTTCGGTCAGACCGGACTGGTGGCGCTACCGATCGGTCGCAATACTTGACGTGTGGGTGTCTCTAGATGTTTGCCTTCACCTTTTCAAGCTAGAGTGTAAATAATTGTAAATGACTTGGACACGGTCCAGTTAGCTCAAACAATAGAAGACAAATTCAGTTATCTTGATTTTTTCGATAACTTGCTTAAGGACATCAGGCGGTCTGTTTGTCCATCAACTAATGAAATAAAAGCTTGTAAAATGGACATGACATTCATTTAATGTACTTAGAGCGTATTTCGCAAATACGTATGAGTATTTAGATGTGATAATATAAGACATTCCGGGGCAGTGGTCCAACTGCTCTGTACAACTAGTTGGACCATGGGTCTTTACTAGGGGCAGTTATCCAACATTCAAAATAGTTGGTCCACAGCACCTTTTGAGAGTTCCGTGGTTCAATTCATTTAAAACATATTTTGCGATACGACCAAAGCGATCACGACTATGTGATTATCTTGGTAATATGACAAAATCGAAACCTATAGGCTGGTAAGAACTTCTAAGGAAAGCGATCGTCGTTTATTTTATGTTCAGCCAACCCGAACACATCATACACTGACAGAGGATGCAGAGCCTTCTCTTTTTGGTTAGATCATAGGATTACCACTGCTACACCAAAGTCGCCATCTTGCAATTTCCGAACAAAAGGAAAATATCCCCGGAATAATATAAGTAGAAGGTATAAATTTGTTAGGAGCAATTAAAGTATCAATGAAGTTTGCGTGTAATAGCATAAAGTAACCGACAATTCCTCGGCAGCGCAGCGGCGGCGCTCCGATACGTAGCAATTGGAGTTTGTACCAGCTCTTAATTAAACCCGGCGGCAGGGCCTAGCGGCAAACTTCGATTGCGCTGTCAAAAATCCGAAGAATTATTCCAGCAGTAAAATAACTTCTGCGATTTTAGGCTTTATCGTACGAGTTCAGGCATATTAGCGAATTTATACTGTACGGATGCAATATGGCGCCGGATCGCGTCGCGGCGCCACGCGCTAGTTGGACGCAGCACTTTTATTAAAAACTGTTTTTATTTATTGACGGTTCGAGGTGGCCGACGATTTTTCTTGCTATATGTTTCTGAAATTGTTTTACGATATTGTTTCTGTTTTGAATTTATGGCCACAGGCTGTGCTTTTGGAGAATATCTGCAAATAACGGGAGCAAATGTGGCGTTTCGCAATCAATTGTTGGTAAAAATAGTTAAGCCGTTCTCTAGCTAGACTATGGAGCATCGAATGCCTATGACACAACACATAGTCATCGAACGCATTAAGTAAGGACGATTACTGTTTACAGTTCTATTAATATTGGACAATTTCCTCTTGTTGGTACAGAATGTAAGCTTTGCGTACTGCCAATACACTAAAAACAAATGATACTCGTCATTTTCCTGTTAAATTCAGTCCCAATAATATCATAGTCTCTGTGGTACCAACAGCACGCATTGTTCTTATTTGACTCCCATGCCATGACCATGTTCACCTGACCTTCATATATGTAAGGACCAGGAACTAAACGCGTTCAAAATAATTGAAAAGACAAAGCTAGAAGAGTTCGTTTTACACTGGGCGATATAGCGTACACACAGCCCTACGGTAATTAGACCAGGATTGAACCGCGACACGCTACGAAATTGCGAAAGGAATTTGTTCAGCACTATTATTTTGAACGTTTACGAAATTCCCTCCGTGATTGGATAGTAGGTATTCGAAACATATTTAATTAATAAATTATTAAAATGTTGTAGCTAATGGATATAATGTTGTAGTTCATGCTATCTACCTGTAGATCCTTGAACTAAATTATCTAGTTGCGTGTCGGAACGACTTCCGGGTGCGATAATATACACAAGTCATAATAATAACAACAAAGTTCATGATATTTAGGAGCCACTCGAATGATTGTCGTTATTATTGAGACACCATAGCATTATAGTCTGGTAAATGAATGATTGTGGTTGGAAAAGTTGAAAGCAGAAAATCTGACTTATGAACTTTGTTTGGACTAGTTAGAAGATAAACATATTAAAAGTCCTGACCCCTCCGAGGTGAGCCCGAGGGGGGGGGGGGGCAAAGAAGGTCCCGTTTTTTGGTTTTTTGCTTATATCTCGAAAACGATGCGTCGTATAAAATTTTGTTGTACTACATAATAAAACCTCATAAAATTCTCTACAACTTTGTTTTTCAATTTTTTTATCTATCTCTTATCGTTGAATTGGTATGAGCTCCGAAAAACGATCAATTTTTAAAAAATTGTCCAATTATTCTCTGTCCCGTTCGTTGTTTTTGGTTTGCATCTCGAAAACGGTGTGTCGCACGAATACTTGTTGTACTACACAATGAAATCTGATAAAATTCTCTACAACTTAGTATTTTTTTTTTTTTTTTTTTTTTTTTAAATATTGGAGATAGATAAAAAGTGTGACAAACAAAGTTGTAGAGAATTTTATGAGGTTTTATTATGTAGTACAAAAAAATTTTATACGACGCATCGTTTTCGAGATATAAGCAAAAAACCAAAAAACGGGACCTTCTTTGCCCCCCCCCCCCCTGGGGCTCACCTCGGAGGGGTCAGGACTTTTAATATGTTTATCTTCTAACTAGTCCAAACGAAGTTCATAAGTCAGATTTTCTGCTTTCGACTTTTCCAACCACACACCCCTTTTGAGCACTCATTTACCAGACTATTAGAAAAGAAGCAATTCGTCGCACGGACATAATACTGGAGGTAAAAGCTCCAACCCACGCACAGTTTTATGGCTGCGATATTTATACACTGAAAAAACGACTTGGTTTCTAGTTACCGAATTTTCATTAGATAATTACTAAAGTATTTAGTTGCTGTGGTGACTGCCGAACGTTTGGGTACAGTAACAAAACAAATTTAGTTACTTAATTTAGATCTCATTACAAAACTGTTTAGTAAGATATAACATAACAGTTTGGTTAACGAGTGCTGACCTGTTTGGTATGACATAGCTAAAGCTTTGGGTAAGATATAACATAACAGTTTGGATAACGACTGCTGAACTGTTTGGTATAACATAGCTGAACTGTTTAGTAAGATATAACATAACAGTTTGGTATGAGATAGCTAAAGCGTTGGGTAAGATATAACATAACAGTTTGGTTAACGACTGCTGAACTGTTTGGTAAGAGATAGCTTAAGCGTTGGGTAAGATATAACATAACAGTTTGGTTAACGACTGCTGAACTGTTTGGTATGACAGAGCTAAACTGTTTAGTAAGATATAACATAACAGTTTGGTATGAGATAGCTAAAGCGTTGGGTAAGATATAACATAACAGTTTGGTTAACGACTGCTGAACTGTTTGGTATGAGATAGCTAAACTGTTTAGTAAGATATAACATAACAGTTTGGTTAACGACTGCTGAACTGTTTGGTAAGAGATTGATAAAGCGTTGGGTAAGATATAACATAACAGTTGGTATGAGATAGCTAAAGCGTTGGGTAAGATATAACATAACAGTTTGGTTAATGACTGCTGAACTGTTTGGTATGAGATAGCTAAACTGTTTAGTAAGATATAACCTAAAAATGTGGTTAACGACTGCTGAACTGTTTGGTTTATGATAGCTAAAGCGTTTGGTAAGATATAACATTTCAGTTTGGTTAACAAATGCTGAACTGTTTGGTATGATATAACTCTATACATTGGTTAACCTTAGCTAAACTGTTTGGTGATAGGTACCAACCTATTTGGTAAGATATGTTTGGTAAAGGGTACCTAAATTGTTGATAACGACCGTGCTGTGATTACGGCCGAGCTATTTAGCTAAAATAGCTAAATAGCTCGGTCGCAATCGCGGCCGATCTGTTTATCTAAAAACAACAATACATTTTGTGAGAAAAGTGATACGCGGCGCTAGTTCATTTTTTGGCGGTTGCTCACGAGATGTATTGTTGTTTTAGTTGAAGAGACTGAAATCAAAGAAGATATACATCTATAACTTTTATTATTTGAGTTCAAATGACAATATTATGATTAATTAGCATTTACTTATATGAGTGACAAAGGACAACATTATGATTAAGTATTAATTAACACACAAAATATCCTGAACAAAAAGGTGCACATAACGCGCATAATTATTTATTGCTAATGGCGCTGATTCTAAGGCAACTTAACTTAGTTTAGACTATTATCGCTTTCTTTTTCTAATCGTTAAAACTAGAAAGAGATAGAAAGAATCTTACTCTTGTCAAACTAGTCATAATTACGTTTATCTACACCCATGTTATAAAACCTCTATAAAGGTATCTGAAACAGTTAGCTTATGGCCAACATTAAAACAGCCAGTGTCATAATAACCATTATAACACCCAAACGGGTGTTATAATGTTGTACTGAATTTCATTATGCAACTCGTTTTAAAAAAAGAACATCGAATGTGGTAGTGAATCGAACTTCTAGCACGTGCGATTCACTACCACAGCGCCGTAATAAAAAAAAAAATTATAGGTTAATTCGAATTCACGTCGTATCCCGCCATTTTTGTTCGACATTTGGATATTAGTATTGCATTATGTACTTTGTTGTTTACAAAAATGAGTGACACAAGCTTTGTGAATTTGATAATTGAACAATCCAAAATGTAAATAATTATATTACTACATATACACGGTTTGTTTGTATTAAATACAAGCAATTAAACTTTCCATGAATTTACATAGACTTCTTAGAACACTGCAACACCCTATGGTTTCAGAACCTTTTATGGAGGATTCATATCATGGATGTAGATAAAGTCTTGTATGCAACTGTACATAATTAGGTATTAAAACACTCATGTGATACTATTATCACACTCGGCTTCGCCTCGTGTGATAAACCCACATTCGTGTAAACCCCTCATTATACAACAGTTGCATAAATAACTATAAAATGCAATTTTAGACGTGATTTCTAAACGCACCAGATTAAAAATACGGCAGAATACAAAGAAGTGCGTTTCATAAGCTAACTTGACAGGAGTAAAATTCTTGCTATCTCTTTCTAGTTATAATGATTGGAAAAAGAGAGCTATAGTCTAAATAAGTTGCTGGCCTGCTTAACTTGAATCGGCGCCAATTACACATTATTTGCAATTTATTATTTACAAATTTGATTATTATTCAATAATCAAATATATTATTTGATTATTGAATTACCCCGTATTCATTAATTCAAATGTGTTTTACATTTTAAAATTACTTACAGTAGTAATAATTGGTTTAGTAGACAAAAGGCCTATTCGCAAAACGCCTTACTCGTAATACATAATTAGAGTCCGCGCAAGTTATCTTGGCGAGCATGTTTGAACTTCAAAACTCGTTTGCCGCCATCTCAACGTTTATATCAAGTGTCAAGAGAGTGTGATGTGTTCAGTGTTTTCCAAAGTAAATATTCGCCATCATTATGCCGAAAGTAGTTACAAGTTCTGGCAGGGATATAGTCTTGAAGTTCACACAGGCGTGCCAAGTTATCTTGCGCGGACTTATGGTGAAAGCGTCAGAGTATAGCCCGCGTAATTCAAATTTTCTTACGTTTTTGCAATTTGCAGGCCAGTGCTAGGTTGTATGTTGATTAAAATATTATTCTCGACTGTAAGACGTATGTAGTTACAGAATTATAATCATCAAAATCATCAATACAACCCTGCAAGTTCATAAAAGTCGCGGAATGACTATGACCTAGAAAAAGTCGTTCCTCGACCTTTATGAACTTGCAGGGTTGTATTGATGATTATAATTATGGAACTACATACGTCTTACAGTCGCGAACAATATTTTAATTAACATACAACCCAGCACTGGCCTGCAGATTGCTAAAAAACGTAAGATAATTTGAATTTCGCGGGCTACTCTGGAGCATCCAACTTAAGCCGAACGACATATTTTGAAGAAGACTTATTCGTATGATCTATTCATTGGGCATTTTAAGGTATAAGGTAGGTCATCAAATACAGTGACTTTAAGTGCTGATATTCACACTTATTTAACAGTGGTACTTTATGTAGTAGAAATGCCCAGGTCAGTCATGAGGGAATTAACTGATGTATATACCTTGTCATATTTTGTTGTGAGCTTGTATAATCCTTTTTGAATAAAATACCAGATGTTTGAACTTTCTGCGGGATACTCTGCATTTAATGCAAATAAAATTTTAAAACAAGCATCAACAGCATGGATTATGGAAGCAGATTCGTAACAAATGTTTGACGTTGACGAGTACTTAACATTATTGATAACTGTGTATCTTGTGTGAATGTCCGCAATTGAAGTACCAATAATTATAATGTACGGCTGAACAGTATATCCTAAACTTGCCATTTTTTCCTTCCTAAGAGTAATGGTGGCTTCTAGATTCGACGGTGATTTGATGTGAGTTATAAATCCTTGTAAGATTTCCAACTTTGATGGTCTCCACTGTTTCTTTGCTTTTGGTTTGCGGGTAGTACTTGGTGTCATCAAAAACGCCAGCGACATGAATGCAGCAGTGTTGATTGTATCATTGTCCACACCTGTTAACAAATATACATTTGTGTCAAAAATAATATTATACATTTAAGCATGAGTATACGGTAGGGATCCTACTGTGAAATTATGTTACTTCCAATTTAAACAGGCCAGTTTTCTGTAAAATGTCAAAACAATGTGTAACACCAGTGACCTTTTAAGGAGTCCTAGTTATGTTTGAGGTGCAGGACCCTAATTAATACACCTTTGTGCATTTAAAATAGAAAATCAACCAAATATTGTATGTATTGTGATAGTAACCATGTAGGTATATTACCTTCACCATCAAGGCAGGATAATATTTCTTTTAGCACAGGATCATTTCTCTTCTTCGCAGCTTCAAGTATGTTTTCACGGTACAATGGCCAGTTTTGAAACAGTTTGTCAGCATTCTCGAAATATAGGTGGTTGAAATCACTCAGCAACTATAAAAGTAATTCACATGTTTATTTAAGTTTTAAAACTAAGGTACTAAGTAATTTTTTCTAAAAAATTAAAACAATGAATTAGATTAGATATCATCATCAGCCTGATAATTTCCACCGTTGGGCAGAGCCTCCTCCAAAATCTGATGGATTGGCGATTGCCATAAAGGTATTAGTGTTAGTAAGTACTCTATTCTTTAAGCGGGACCACCACAGAATTGGAAATCAAATTCAAATGATACATACCAAGTGCAGACCTTTGGGCTGTCCCAGTGCTCTGAAGTCATTAAAGTAATCTGCAATTTGCATATTAGATTCAGCATATTTTTGCAAGCGTGCCTTTCTTGTCTGATCCCAGTATAATTCAACTGTCATCCATGGGTCACATGAGTTTCTCAACCATAAAAGATTCTCTTCTACCTCGTCACTTGTAGGCTCGGGTAGACTTTTTGTGGCATCTTCAATTCTTGAAGCAGAGTATGGTGATGGTGGATTACTATAGCATGATGAACTTGACGATCTTCGTTTTCTTGTGGTGATCAGGCCAGCTTTTGAAAATTCTCTCCGCCGTTGCCTAAATGTGTCAAGTAATTTTCCCTTTGCTGCAATTTTGTGAGCCGGACTGATGGAAATGTATGGTGAGAAATAGACTGGGGCACTCTCTTTTCTAAATATTTTTACAATATCATATGCCAACTGATAGAATTGTTCACTTGTGATTTTTGCATCTGGGTTTGTTTGTAATTCCCGGTTTATTATAATATTGCAGAGTCTTCGTCTTGCTATGTTGTCTAACAGTCCACTCTTCTCATAATTCATAAGAAGCGCTTTTCCTTCATTTATAGATGAGAGGTAGTTACGTAGGCTTTGGCTGCTCTGGGCATGACCTTCAGTACATGCTTGTTCAGCTTCGATTTTATCTGTTTGAGACTCCTCAATTGTTCTTTCTTTTGGTTTTTCACAACTGTTCAGTGTTTCATGCGTACTAGTTGATGCTACTGGTATAGTGATGAAATTTGAATCATTTAACAGGCTTGAGAAGCTAAGGTCTTCAACATTATCAACTAATTCCTGGGAGAAAAAATATTTTTTTATTTATAGTTAGTAATTGTGCTATGTTTAGGTTGTTTAAAAGTATAAAAATTAAGCCTTCTCAGTGTTAAACTAGGTAATTTCTAATTACAATTTGAAACTTACGTAAGTTATGAGAGGTTTTTTGTTTATTCCATCTTTCAACCCTTGAATATGTGCTTCGAGTAAAGCACGATCTCCAATGGCAGAAACGAGGGCATGTACGTGTTCTTTGGATAACACATGCAGCGCATCCAACGTTATGCCTTCATCTAAAACAGAACACAAATTTTATTCAAAGCATAAATCATAACACACGTACAAATACGGTCGACGTATCTTGGCGAGTCCGAACTTCGCGCAGAAGGTTGCGCAATCACTGTTTTGAGGAACCAAATGGTGGCATGAGGCGACGTGCGGGGGGCGGTGGTCTAGGCTAGAGATTGACCAAAAATAAACACAATCGACCCTTTATTCAATCTAATATCATAATCGATTAGTTTTAAATAGAATTAATTGATTTTTGTTTATTTAGGATATTAAACGAAATAGATTTACAAATAAAGTTTATTTTGTTTGTGAATAAACGGGATTTCGATTGAAATTAATTTTTTTTTTATTAAATTTTATTTTCTCGGTTGAAAGACATGATTTACATAAAAAATCAGTTATCTATTAACGACTACTTGAGTAACGACTATTTGAGAAAATTTAAAACCCCCTTAAAAAATTAAATATAAATATATTTTTTGACTTAATTTTAATCGATTTGAATAAAAATCGATTAAACAGCACCCTCAGGAACGCGTATTGGACATCCCTATTTGATTACTTCGTGAAGCTTCGTGCTTATTCGGCAATGCTCGGTACACGGTAATATATCTCACTCACACGTTAGCATTGGTGTCGTTTTCGTGTCACTATCTCTGTCTTGAGTACAGTCAGTTATAAAAGTTTTCGTTGTGAATTATTTATTATTGGTTATTATTATTGTTTAGTTTTTTTGTTTAGTGTTAAGTTTGTTATATTTGCGGTATTTGCAAGTGTCAGTTGGCACTTATATTATTCGCCAAATATGCCAACCATGCATATTATGGTTATTTTATTCGTACATTGGTTTATAAAAAATAAAGACAATAACAGTTTTCTTCACGAGTGTACATGCGCTAAAGTTCGCAGAGCCTATGTTCAGACTCGCCAAGATACATCGGCCGTATTGCATATTTTAGACTTTTTATGTTTCACTACTGAAAAGAGAGTTCACGACTCGACGAGGAGATAATAAGTTTTTAAATAAAATCTAACTGTTTACAGTGATGAACATAATAATTGTTACCTACCTTTAAACTTCTCCTTGTATTTTGAGAGGCCCCAAGAATCCAGATGGTCTTCGACAGATTTATCGCCCATGACAAGCTTTGCACTCAGGAAAATACTTAGTTTATATGGCCGCGACAGTTATGTGTAAACTTCAAGATTAAAATATCCCTACCAGCACTTGTAATTTGGAAAACACTGAACACATCACTCTCTTAGCACTTGATAAAAACGTTGAGGTTGAGATGGCGGCAAACGAATAGTGAGTGAAGTTCAAGTTCAAACTCGCACGCCGCCGTTAGGTAGGTACCTTGCTATGTACTTTTACAACAGTAGACACTATCACGTTAGAGCGACAAACAAGCTCGCAGTCTATACCATAGAGCAAAAAACGTCACTCGCGGACAATATTGACTTATTGAGATTTGACTTTGACAAAAACATGGTGGGTGTGGAACATGGGCAATTGGGCACAAGTGAACGCGACGGACCTGTTACTAGTCTGGAAATAGAATGAGCTAAAAAATAAAATATTCTCAATGCAAGTTTTTATTAACTAAATGGTTTAGGAAAAAATACCAAAACATTATTTACAAATTACTAATGTGTTTAGCACCAAATTGCTATACACTATGCTACCGAACTACCAAACATTAGCTAAATTACTGCTAAATTTTGGTTGGACATTTCTCAAGTGGTTTAGTTAATAGTTACAAATGGAAGAGCACAGAACTACTAAATATTAGTTGTATAGATTACAGTTAGTTGCTGTCTGCAAATATTTAGCTATATTGCTTTAGCTGCTACAGCTAAGGAGTTTGGGATCCAGTTACTGGGCCATGTCTGTGGCAGCTCAATAACTTATCTATGGTTATTTCACATAATTCTGAGAACCGAGATCTGTACCTACCATTATGCAGCTCCCTAAGTGTTGTCAAAATGGGTAGATAGAAACCATAGGCACACCCAAGCAAAGTGCCAAACAACGATCACAATCTGTCGACACAAAGGTATCCCCAAGCTTGGCAAACGTGCCGTTGCCAACTAGGGCCATGGGTAGATGGGTACCTACTTTGTAGTACATAATTTTTGTTTGGAAGTCTAATTTTTTCTAAAAAGTTTTTTATGTACACCTACTATGGTCAAATCGTAGCTATAAATTTTCCCTACTTACATTCGAATTAGGTAGGTACGTTTTTGTCTGACTGTACGTAAATACGTCAGATTTTCACGGGTGAGCGAGACGACAAAAAAAAAACCAGCCAAGAGCGAGTCGGACTCGCGCTCCGAGGGTTCCGTACAAACTTTTTAAAGGACAAACTTAACTTTGCTGTTCGATCTCATGAAACGGCTATTGCACCAACCGCAAATAATAAGTTTGTAATAGTAATATCGCTTTTTAGGGTTCCGTACCCAAAGGGTAAAAACGGAACCCTATTACTAAGACTTCGCTGTCTGTCCGTCTGTCTGTCACCAGGCTGTATCTCATGAACCGTGACAGCTAGACAGTTGAAATTTTCACAGATGATGTATTTCTGTTGCCGCTATAACAACAAATACTAAAAACAGAATAAAATTAATATTTAAGGGGGGCTCCCATACAACAAACGTGATTTTTTTGCCCTTTTTTTGATAATAATGGTACGGAACCCTTCGTGCGCGAGTCCGACTCGCAGTTGGCCGGTTTTTTTTGTTATTAAACTACAAATTTACGGTTTTCAAATTTTTCCCTTTACATGAGACATTGCTTTTCGCTAAATTTGGTGATTCTAGGTCAACGGGGACTACCATATAGGTTTACGACCCAAATCCTATAGGTTTCTTAGGTAGGTACTTCCAGTTGACCTAGAATTGACAATTTTGGTTACATACTTACCATCTTCTTTTTTATTCAACCTACCTTTTATTAAGTTTAGTTTGTGCACATCAGAATCGACACCAGTACCTACCTACCTAAGGTGGTGGGTTGAATAAAAAAGAAGATGGTAAGTATGTAACCTGGGTACCGACACATATTTTAGGGTTGGCAATGTAAATCCCGAAGAGGATCTTACAGATTGACTGCTCTTAGAGCAAAATTTAAGAGATGGTAAGTATGTAACCTGGGTACCGACACATATTTTAGGGTTGGCAATGTAAATCCCGAAGAGGATCTTACAGATTGACTGCTCTTAGAGCAAAATTTAAGAGATGGTAAGTATGTAACCTGGGTACCGACACATATTTTAGGGTTGGCAATGTAAATCCCGAAGAGGATCTTACAGATTGACTGCTCTTAGAGCAAAATTTAAGAGATGGTAAGTATGTAACCTGGGTACCGACACATATTTTAGGGTTGGCAATGTAAATCCCGAAGAGGATCTTACAGATTGACTGCTCTTAGAGCAAAATTTAAGAGATGGTAAGTATGTAACCTGGGTACCGACACATATTTTAGGGTTGGCAATGTAAATCCCGAAGAGGATCTTACAGATTGACTGCTCTTAGAGCAAAATTTAAGTAGTAGGTATGACAAAGATAATAATGTTTGTAACAGCTGAATTTTATTTCTTAATTAGTTTAGTTAAAATAGGTAAGTACTTAAATAAAAAAATGTAGCTGTTACTAGCCCTAACTAAGCAAAAGCTTGTAAATAATACCTATATGACTGTAAAACTAGGTATGTGAACTAGATGACTGATGAATGTTTAAATCTCTTTAACCCCCGATAAAAAAGAGGGGTGTTATAATTTTAACATGTCTGTGTATCTGTCCATCTGTATGTCTGTCTGTGGCATCGTAGCTCCTAAATGACTGGACCGATTTTAATGCGTTTTTTTCGTTTGAAATCTGCCGTGATCGAGAGTGTTCTTAGCTATAATTTATGAAGATCTGTTCAAGTGGTTGATAATTACAGCTCATTTCCTACTTGAAAAGATGGGGGCTTTTTAATTTTTTTAATTTAATAAGTACCTACTTGTTTTCTTAAATATATATAGGTAATTGATACAATAAAATACCCAAACACGTAAAAAACATCAATGTTCATCACAAAATGTTTGTCCTGGTTGGGAATCGAACCCACGACCTACAGCATGGCAGGCAGGGCTACTACCAACTGAGCTGTGAGACCAGCCAAACAGTGTTGCTATCAAATACTAACTGGAATTAGTAATGAATAGCTCATTTAGAAAAACAGAGCTAATAATAGCTAAGCGGTTTAGTAAACACCTACATTTTAGTAATTAGTTACCAAATGCTTTAGTTGTTGTTAACTCAACAGGTTTTAACAAAATAATAAATGTAGCCACAGCTAAATTCATTTTGAAAACAGAGCTGAACTTTAGTAACAATTAACTATAATATAGTAAATATTCAAGTAGCTAAACTGTTCAGTTAATCTATTTTTTTCAGTGTATTATTATCATTATTCATTTTAAGTGTAGCATTCGATACCTTTGAAATTATATACCTTTGAGGCATTAACAACCAAGTTTTTTATTTGTCGAGGTACTCGCTCGAATTTATTAAAGGAGAACCATCTGAATGCAAAAGTCGGTATTTACAACGGCTCAATTAGCAACCGGTTCTCAATGGGTACGCTATGATGTTACAAGAAGCTTGTTCACATTGGTTTATGAAAATCGTTGACAGCTTATGACGGACGAGACGTTCGTTTTATTATGTTGTGAAGCTGGTTACAGGAATTTAGTTTGATATTACTTGTTAGGTCTATGTTCCAATAAGGTCGATGGAATTTTGATTTGAAATTCGGTGAGGGATACTGTAGTGGGTTGTGCGGCCGGGTCGCCGGTCGTAAGTACTCGTAACATGTGCACTTTACTGTCTGAGCGGAAAGACTGGCTACACATTAGGTAAGGTGGCCGGTTCTACGCCTACGGTCACACGCCACCGCCCAAACCAAGGCATTCCCTTCGCTATTTTACTACCACAACGACTGCTCTACTTGGCTAAGGCCTTATTGTCAAGTCGGCATTCTATCGTGAGGCGTGCCCACTACACTATTTTATAGTTGGCTCACGGATATTCTAATTGGGTATTGTCGTTTTCAATTAAAACGGCGAGATATTCATTTCTGAAATATCTTGTTACAGACTCTGTTGGGTGCCTACTTGCTTACGTTCGTTTTTGCTCGTTTTGAAACCAGTTTTATGAAAACGTTCTATTGGCAGATTAAAAATAACCAAGTGAAGTTCTTGGTCTTCAAAATCAATGCAAACGAACCAATTTTTTCAATTTTATCAGTGGCGAAAGCAACTGGAAGTAGTCTTTATAGTTCAAATGACAACCCACATGATAATAAATAGTGTCCAATCTTAGCCACATTGCAAATTTAATACAACATCAGGATGTTGACCTAAGAAATTAAACACACTAACTTTCCACCCTACTGACTGATGCAATTACCCGTTTTAACCCTTCGCGTGCAGAAGGGGAAGTGTCTCATAGCGGGCGCATCGTCTGTGTTCATTTAATTGTTAATGCCATAGTGATCTAAGTGCGAGCGGGCTCATGTGGGTTAATGAGGTCGCTACTAATTCATGGAGACACAGAGCACCCCCCCCTCTCCCCCTAGTTATGAAAACTTCGGTCCGGTAGATGGGGGAAGTTTTATGGGCGTTTTGTCATTTACCTACCTTTGCTTTTAGGTTTCATGGCTACTTGGCTTCCTAACATTAAGTCCTCGCTTGTGAAAATTAGGTACAATAAATTTGGGTAGTTTTATCTTAATATTGTTTTAGTGGAGCTGTAAAGTTTTCTCTTTTACGACGTGAAAAACACTTGTGTTTTCTTGTAGTATGAGTTATTACATCCTGTGAGTTTGACGATGCATAGATGTTACTTCTCAAGCCGTAATTAAGTAGTTTGGCCTAGATTCTAGATCACGGATTACCTTTATAACTATTAGATAGATACATTATAGCCAACTATTAATAAACCTGTCTGCTACCTGCACTGCTTGGTTGGACTAGTGGTCGCAATCAAAAAAAGCCATAATGTCATGGGTTCGATTCCCGGGTCAGGCAAATTGTTATTGGGTTTTTCCATCAGGAATTTCTCAGTAGCAGCCACGAACACTGGATTAGTGCCCTGTTGATGGCAATAGGCTGGCCCCTATTACATGAGACTTAAAAATAACTGGCGAAATGTGGGTGTAGTATTAAATACACCTCTGCCAACAGCCCATAACGTCCACTGCTGGACATAAGCCTCTCCCATGATGGGAGGAATTTGCCGTAATCTCCACGCTTGGCAGGCGGATTGGAGATCGCAGTGATGAAAGACTAACAGAAAACGCTGCTGCCCATTCTCTGGTCTACGGAGGCGCAAGGTGTTCTGCCTCAGACATTAGTCGCCTTATACGACACCCGTGAGTGTAATGGGTTGGTTCTATTCTACTCTACCGGATACCACACGGCTAACCCTTCACCTCTGCTTAACCCTTCGGGAATTAGAAGTGTGATGTTATGTTATCATCATCTGCCTAGCCTTTTCCCAACTTTGTTGGGGTCGGCTTCCAGTTTTACCAGATGCAGCTGAATACCAGTATTTTACATGGAGCGACTGCCTATCTGACCTCCACAACCCAGTTAGTACCGGGTAATACGATACCCCTTGGTAAGACTGGTTGTCAGACTTTTTGGGCCTCTGACTACCTAACGACTGTCAAAGATCTACAAATGACAGCCGGGACCAACGGCTTAACGTGTTCCGAGGCACGGAGAAAACTCGGCATGTAATGGGCGGTCACCCATCCACAGACCAACCTAGGCAAGCACGGCTTAACCTAACGATCGACCCGAGCGGCTGTTATTATTTAGCCACAAGCTCCTCGCGTGATGTTATGTTATGTTATTAATAAAACAGTTGCCGTGTCTGTAAACAAAGTCAGGCTGGCAGCAAAAGTTAAAACCAGGTAGTAGAAAAAACTATAAATAAAAAGTTGGAAGCAGTTAAAGGGAGGCTTGTAATTAATGAAGCAGACTGTGAGAGGGAGATACAATCCATCACCTTTCTCGGGACATTACAAATGTTTTAATTAAAAAGTTACATTGCCGTGAGATAAATATTAGAGTGTAAACTGAACAGGTGATGTGTTTTATTTGATCCTGAGCGGGACTGTAAAATGTTCAATTTTTCTACTTCTTTGGTCCAGTAATAGGGAATATGCCTACATTTTCTTTTTTCTATTTCGATACGGAATGTTAAAGTACTATAAACACAATGACAAAAAGCGAAAACAAGACATTAATCGGCCAAACAACAGAAAAATTATAAACATTTAAACTTTTGTTTCTATCTCTTTCTAGATAAACGGAATTTAGTATGGATTTTGTACGTCGATGCAGCGAATGACGTCATTAGCTATATCGGATCTCTCTGTCTAATCAGCCGTTTCAAATGCTTATAACTTAGTATTTTTTATAGATATTAAAAAAATAATTTCACTTAGCTATTTTTGATGTAAATACGCTTTGTTTAGAGTGATATATAAAAGTCATGCATATTATACCCTATTGCAAGCGCGAAACTTCTGAGAACGAGATTCTAGGTTCAACTTCCAGGTCGGGCAAAAGTGTTATTGGGTTTTTCCATTTGGATTTGTGCTCCGTAGATTTCCAAAAGTTCCACATACTACTTCATGGGACTTTAACGAATCTGGCAAAATGTGGGTGTAATAATAGGCCACTTTTGCCTATCCCGTAAAAGGGCCATAAAGTAACAAACTAATGTAATTTTTCAAGTGGGAAATATCTACACCTAAATATAGAACTGCTTGCACTTCGATTCCCTCTGTACAGACTACAGATGGAACTTGGTATTTTCTTAGTTATTTCGAGAAACGTGCACCTTCAACGTGACCTGACATAGCTGGATATAAGTTTAAAGTTTTAAAATGTACGTCCAGAAGGACACGCGACCTGGGAAAAGATATATCAGTGTTTTATGTACAGTGTATATAGTATTTATGTCTGAAAACAGTTGAACCGAAATGTTACAGAAAGTATCCCGCTTTAGTTACTAAATATGATTGTAACCAAACAGTGTCCCAACAATAAAGGAATATCATGAAAATAAGGTACTGACGTCAGTCCAATTTGGACGTGAGGACACTTTGTCACCACCCAACCAGCTCCCTAATTACGATGATCACAAACCAAGTTATTCTAGTCCCTCATTGAATACTGCATTCCAACACAGAGGGTAAATACAAACGAACGAACGGCGAATACTGAAAGCATTACCAAAGTGGTATCTCTTGTGAACACACAAAGCCCGTCGAAATACCACTACAATCGCAAAAGAATTGCAACACAATATGGAGTTGTAAAGCCACATAAGCTGATGTGATATAACACTTGTCCACTATTGCAAGAATGGAACAATGTTTTATATCAGCGGAAGAGCTTCGGAAGCACTCCAATAAAACATCATTTCTTCCAGCTGCCGCGCACCGAACACGACATTATCGCAGCAGCAATCATCCACTGAGAGATGTGTTTTATATTTTATTATGTGAATCGAAAAATAACAGAAGTGTATTGAAAGCATTCGCTGAAGAAATACGGGTAGGGCAGCCTTTTACGACGTATATAAGATTATTTAGCTCTTAAACAACGAGGCGTCGTAAAAACACGTCATTAAGGCCGTCTACGCCAAGCAAAGTAGGTATTTAACGCTACCACCCTTTACGCGAAACGAGTCGTGCACACGCGTCGCCGACTTGAACCCAAAGCTGAGCGAAGTGTCACAGTATAGGTAAGCGTGTCGTGTAGGCAGTAGGTCAACTTATTTTATTAAATTGTCAGCTTGATTTATTATAATAGGTAGTAATTGCGAAAACCTAACATTTAAATGTAATAAATTAATTTGAATAGATATTGTAAATGCAAATTGCTGCAAGTCGTATTCAATTATTTGTGTACCAGACGGGTGGACTCGTGTTTGGAAATTCAAAAACTATAACGGAACCAAATCTGAGCCACTAACCGCCCTGTACCGAAAGTTCCGGGTGTAAACGTTAGCTTCGTGGAACGGAGAGGTGGGTTTGGAAAATACTGCACTATTATTGTAGATGGAGAAGAAATGAAACACTATTTGACTATGGTAAGACACTACAAGCAGACAATACTGGAAAAACTGAGCGGAAACTATAATCGGAAAGAACTGTTAACTATTCGGATATCGAAACGAAACTGACTGCTTGAATATCGTAAACAAAACTGACTGTTCCTATGTCGAAAACAAAACTTACTATGCGGTGCCTGCGCTGTGCTTTCATACTATTAGCAGACACACAACAAATATTCGCGAATCCTCTAGCGGTGTGTAGTATTTGTTCGCTAGACAATCTTTTAATTCATACAAAAAACATGAACAAAAAACATGAACAAAAAAATACAAAGGAAACTATAAGCAAAAGGATAATAAATAACTCGAACGGAAGAAGGAAGTAGGTACTTTACGCTCTCGGCGTACGGTCGAAATTAAATTAACATTTCTCGATGTTTTTTATAAGTAGTTTGCGTACGCGCACCTGTGACGAGACTATTCTCGAGGGAATTTGTACCTACTTACTTTTAAAACTAATAATAACAGAAAGCACTCGACAAAGAATCACAAACACGGCAAAAGCGTACTTTCTCGAACGTTCTTTCTATAGACTATATAAAAACACTGTTTGAGACACTTGTCGCGAACAATTTGACTAGGTTTCTTACATTGTTTTTATCTCACGAAGAGACACATGCTTTATTTGTTGTATGTGTCACCGTAAAATTGTAAATACCGTTAGATTATAATCTAACTCGTTCGTTGAGGAATTCCCTCGACTGTCTATGGTCTCCATCATCAGACCAATGGCACTTACAACCCATATGGGTGCAAAGTTCTCATCAATAGAAATGAATTAAATCCAAACACAAGGTAGCTACTGTAAAACGTTGAGGAGTTCCTTTGACTGTCCTTCGTCTTTATCATCAGACCCCTAAAGATGACCACAACCCATTTAGGTGTAAAGTTCTCATCAATACAAATTAATCAAGCCTAAACACCAGGTAATTATTGTGAATCGTTGAGGAGTGCCCTCGACTGTCTTCGGGTTCCATCATCAGATCGAGTCCAGACTTTCTTTAAATAGTAGTGCTCTAAAATACTCAATGAACAAAAAAACAAACGCACTAGTCGCACTACGATGTTCAAAGGTTCCCCTCGATTTCTCTGAGATGCCATCATCAGATCCCAGTTTCATGGTCATGGTACTACTCTTGGAATATCTTCTTTCCAACAAAAAAAGAATTATCTAAATCGGTTCATAAACGACGAAGTTATCCTACGGTCAAATTGTGAAACCTCCTCCTTTTTTTAAGTCGGTTAAAAAAGTTTGTACTGTTATAATTACACTACGTTCTTGAAATAAATCGTTCGATAAATCGACGGGACAGCCGTGCGCCAGCAAAAGGGACATAGGTCCTACCTCGTCAAGGCCTGGCGGGCGACTGAATCCACGTGCACAAGCCGTTTTCTTATATAATAATTTATTATTAAAAGGATTAAATTGTTTTGAAAAAATTAACCACAAATAATTGTTCTATATGTTATTAACTTTGCTTAGATATTTTTTTTGGAAGTAAAACTTTCATATTCTCCAAGTAAAATAAGAAAAACATCAAAAAATATTCGAATTAGGCTCCTGTTCGGATTTTTTTTTCATCGAGTGAAGTTTTTGATATCATGTTTTGAACCACAAATTATCTTAGTAAATATAGTCAACTATAATATCTATTTTTTTTGGCTTTAAAAAATCACTATTTCTTTGTTTACTATTGAATCAAAGTTATGTAAAATTGGGAATATTGGGACTACCTGCCCTTAACGTCCCTGGTTTATTTAAATAAGAAGTACGACCGCCTCGCCTAGATAAGACACGGTCACGGAAAAACATTTACCTAGACTATTAAACGGGACGTCATCAACTAGAGAGCAATAAGCAAATGAACGCGCTTTATCTGGTATTCAGACATTCTGTTATCGGAGGGCGGACGAGCGGGTGTTGCAGTGGGCAAGATACCATCGCGCACCCGACCTAATTCGATTCGCCAAGCCGCTTCAGTCTGCCAACCCGCCTACCGCACGACACCAAGTCCACGGACTTATTATGTAACCAGCGACCGACACTTGCTTCTCAACGGTAACTAAATTGGTATCAACATATTATGAATACATATTTTATTAAGTTTACGCTGTGACACTCGGTACACTCCTATCAGGTTTAAGAACACAGCAGCGACGTCATGTAGTGGCAAGAGTGACTAAACTGTTACGTAATAGTCCAGCCACCCTCGGCCTGCCCGTGTTCCATCGGGGAATGTTACAACCCTTATCTAGGGTTACATGCAAACTCTACTGTGAATCACGACAATCAATTCGCAATTTCGTTTTAAAGCGATCCCTGTATTTATGGTCTATTTTTTCTGCACGAACGAGGTACGCTGGCATTCGCACGTTTTATCTGATAAGTAAAACCTGCAGCGATACATGGTTTAATGCATAAAAATACCAGTCTCAAAGGATTCAGTATTGTAAGTGAAGTGCTCGCGTAAATTTTCGCACAGCATGGTTTCTGTCACCTATTAAGAGAATTGCAGCTATATTTTCTAGTTGCTATGGTATTCTTTATAGTTACCCTGACATTTATATCCAAATTAAATTGAAAATATATTTTATAGCAACGACATTTTATTTTCATAGTTTGTGACTATCGCACTATAAAACTTTTAACTGTGTTTTTGAAGAGACTGGTACAAACATTTTCATAGTTTTTCCATGAGTAATGTCAGCTTGATCAAACTAAATATGGGAAAAATGCGAAAACAAAATGTTATAAGTTAATTCATCAGTGGCAACACGCGGATATAGTGAGGCTCCCTGCGCGGCTACTCGTCGCAGCTTCGCAACGCTTCCGCTCTTGTAACATCTACGTAATTAATTCAATGATCGTCCGCATAATGACTTGCATGTGGCTACCCTCTTGCGAGTGCGCCTCAAACTAACGCTCACTAATTTCCACAGTGTTAATGAAGGGGATTCTCCTCAGAGACGTTTTTGTTACCGCTCACATACGGTGCGACGAGGATTTTTGGCACTGTCACCCCCGACCGTTTAAACGTTCCTACCATTAATCTTTCACTCCCGCAAAGATTGCATTTTAAAGTTTCTGTTTGTGTAACATTTGCCTGTAATGTTTCATTTTGGGTTGTCCCCACTGACACCCCGGAGTTAAAACGGGAGACGGGCGCATTGGTGAATAAACAAAATTGGTTTCGTTTGAAGCGCAACCCCCTCTCGGGGGGAGCCCGAATGGTCAAGTTTGCGGCTCGTGGCGGCCGTCAGGTATAACCCGTTAGTCCTCATTATGCAGGAGGGATTTTCATAACAACGTTTGAGAGTTGTAGAGGGCCGACACTGCTGTAGGCTACTTAGAGAGCCATTTGCAGAGAGATTGGTCCGACCTCCGAGGTAGATTGAGGAACTTTAGAGATAACTCGCCCAAACTTAGAACATTTTGACGCTGCAATACTTGGATAAGGTAAACTGACTGTCTTAATTAAGTTAGAGATGTTCAAACACAACTTAGGTTCATATTAATTGCGGATTTGATAAAGTTAATAGACGCACAGAAGTCTCGTCGGACTACGGCGGGAGTCGGTCTGTGTGGCGCTATCTTTTCAACTGTTTCTGTTAAATAATTCATGATGGTTTTAATTAAGACAAATGGTTACGTATATTTAATCGCATTGGATTACTGCTATAAATACCTGCCTAGTAGAATTTGCGTAGACATATTATTATATTAGTCACTAGGGGGTAACAACAAAACTTGGGTAGTATTTACTTCGGTTTCGGTTATAATTATTTCATCTTTTTGTTGACTTATGGTAATATTTTGCCATAAAACTGAACTAAACATTAAAATGACGAGGGCTACCAAGCGACGACGCTATCTGGTCCAAATGTATTAACTTTGTTTTATAGGTTCGCGTATTTTACGAGCCACCGCACTTATAGAATTATTTAAGTGCGTATGTTGAGTGCTATGTTTATGTCATCCCTTACCAAATAACATTACTTGAAGGACAAACTAACCATTAAAATGGTGATGTAGGTAAACACAGGTTTTTTTATCGATAAACAGAACAAATAAAAAAATACAAGTCGTTACAGGTAGTCAGTGGCCCAAAAGTCTGACAACCAGTCTTACCAAGGGGTATCGTATTACCCATTACTAACTGGGTTGTGGAGGTCAGATTTGCAGTCGTTCCGTGTAAAATACTGGTATTCAGCTGCATCTGGTTAGACTGGAAGCCGACCTCAACATAGTTAGGAAAAGGCTAGGCAGATGATGACGATGAAACAAATAAAAAAATACGGAGACAACAAAAGTGGCAAGTCTCCTCGACTATAATAATATATAATATTTTATCGGTTCATAATAAAAACATACCTATGCATAATTTCACCCAACCCAAACAAAAAAGGAACAAACAATCGTTTCAAAAACAAAAAAGTAATATAATCTTTTTAATAAAATTTAATGAGCATATCGCAGGCTTGCCAATAACCGATTATGAAAATGTTCAAACAATCTTTTGCAGATTATTCAGCGGTATAAGTTGATGACGCCCTAATGATAGGGTGGGACATTAATAATGTACAATTTCCGTAAGAGCATTGTATTGAGTCATTACTCCGTGGGGTCTGTAATCAAGAGTTGCCAGTCAAGATAAGGAAGGACGCCTACATTTGGCTACATAATGTAGATTTCAAAATTATGACTACATTGTAAGTGAATATAAAGGGAAACTCTGGATTTTAAAATGATATTATTTGCAATTTGCTATTTTTAAACTAAAGAGATCTCTTCTGTAGCTATTAAGGAACCTGTCTGTACTGCCCATCTCAATATTCCACCCTGTAACACCTACTTTTGATAAAAATAATATTAATTATAGAAAAACGTTTCAGTATATCAAAAATAGACAGATACACAAAACATTTTATTTAGTTACCGATTTGTATGAAATGGAACTCGCAGTGAAAGCTTAGAATGAAAGTTTATCCGGGGCGCTAAACTATAGAGCGGTTTCACATGCCCTCTGTCTAAATAATAGAGAAAAGCATTGTTAAGTCAAACTAACACATAACGGTTAAGTAACATTTGCGAAAAGCAAATGCAAGTCTGAGTACTATGTGATTAAGTCTATGTAAATTAGGAAAAGTGGCTATTTATATTCGCACGTCTGTGCACTTTCCACCTAAGCTCTTTTACTAACAATAATGTTTCTTGTCCAAAATATTTACCCTCTGTAAACATAATTCAAAAACTCAAAAGGCGTTTGTAAGTTAATCAATCAGTAAATTGAGTTCTCTAAACGTTTCCCTTACGGGCATTTTTTGTAGGCTTCTTTGCCACATTACTCGACAAAACAGGCTGTCAAACGTAATTATTTTCATAATTCCATGAACATTTTCTTTTCAGTAAAAACTTTCAGAAAGTCGTTAAAAAAGACAATTGAAAACAGCTTGCTCACGTGTTTCCAAACACTATATAAATGTAAGATATTAAAGGGGCTAGTAGGATACAACATATAAATCCTGTGTAAGCGAAGAAACGCCTAGATCTTCAACACAATGCTTCGGGAGCGTATTGTATTGTAAAGCATTTCGAGAAATCGCTTTCTCAAAAGCGGGGTTCGCCTTTTTGCAATTTATAACGGCTCTCATCCAGATTGCATGAATACAAACAGTATGTCTTTTGTGTGTACGTTTGTGTCTCCTTTGATTAAGATGTTCGTTTCGAGTCGGAAGAAATTTAATTTAACGTTAGATAAAATTCGACGTTCTATTTTTGGATTTTGTTAGTGGAGTAATTTTCTTTCTAAATTACGGGTACTTTATTAGCAGCCTACAATCAAAAAGGATGTGAGGTTCCTCTTATTGTGTTTTTTTTTTCTACTACCTACCTGTCTTTAGTAGACACTGTTAATGGTAGTTAATAATAATAATATCTTTATTTGTATAGAATGCAGGTGTTACAATAATGGTGTTAATTTCAGAAATATTCCCAGTACATTCTGCCTGTTGGCATACAAAAATATAGTGGTTAGCTTAGAAACTAGTAAGTACAAGTCTACAAAAAAAAAGGCTCTTTGTTTAAAGGAGTTCTCGTGCGTAAGTTCTACTGCCAAACCTGTATTTTCTTGATTCCATCTGAGACACAGATTCCCTTTAAGAAATCGGCAATAAACGGGTCATCCATTCTTTCAGGTCGTCCATAAGTCAATCTGTGACTGTGAATCGTTTTGTTACTTCTAGGTTCTCTTTGGCGCGTGCTGACTAAGGGCAAGCAGAACGATGATTCCATTTTATTTTTTCTGTTTGGAAAACATTGCTTCCAGTGTTTAGAAAGAAAAAGCTTCTTTTCCATTAAATTCTTCTCCAGATACCCAAATACCGACGCGACTCCTAAAAGTGAATGTAAAAAACCGGCCAAGTGCCAGTCGGACTCGCGCACGAAGGGTTCCGTACTATTATCTATACATTAGACAAAACGGCAAAAAAATCACGTTTGTTGTATGGGAGCCCCCATTAAATATTAATTTTATTCTGTTTTTAGTATTTGTTGTTATAGCGGCAACAGAAATACATCATAAATGTGAAAATTTCAACTGTCTAGCTGTCACGGTTCATGAGATACAGCCTGGTGACAGACAGACGGACAGACGGACAGATGGACAGACGGACAGACGGACAGACAGCGAAGTCTTAGTAATAGGGTTCCGTTTTTACCCTTTGGGTAGGTACGGAACCCTAAAAAGCATTGTTTTCTTCAACAGTGGCGTCATTATTCGAATAAATCTGTGGCTGAATAAAGGTATTAATCGAAATATCACGGACAAGACACCGTTTGGCAGTTGTATAATGATAAATCAGAATTATCAATTACGATCGTCAGTAGGTATTTAATAATTTATTAGATCACTATCTGTGATTCGATATCAGGTAGGTAAGTATTGGTACAAGCCCACATTCTTGGAAAAGCTACGAGAAATTAATGATTTTACTGACTGCGCTTGCGAGGCCAAACGGAAACCATGTTCATAAAAGTTAAGTAGTTTACGATTGCAATTTACGTCAGTACCTATCTGTTAAATTGTGTCGTAGTAGTGGATAAAACTACACATAAAATAATACTTTGTTCATAATATCCATTCTAGGTTCCATTTTGTTTCAAAATTGAATCATACATCACCCACACAAAGCACCGTTGTTAGTACGAAAAACTGTTTCGTTTCAAAACATTAATCTTTTGAGTTTACAATCGATCTATGTATAAATGGGTCAACAGTTTACCGAGGTACAGAAATCAATAAGTCACATTCCTCACAACAATTACGATCCGATTGATATCTGAGGATCATTAATAATTTGTTTTGTTATCGAAACGATGCCGCGCGGCACATCCAGCTGTGGCAGTATCTCTAATGGAATGTTCTTACAGGTCCTTTAGAGGCTTTGTAAGTAATTAGGGAGATATGGTTCTGTGAATTATGTTATTCACCAATCGATATCTTTGTGTGTAATCTTAGTCTTAGACAACACGGCAAATTAGCTTATGACAAAAGTGTATATAAAGCTGTTAAATTCAACCAATTAAGACACTTTGTTCAAAAACGTCCACAATACAATATATATAAAAACTCTTTAATAAAGAGAGCCTATAAACGATTGCGTGCGCCATAATGTCTTATTGATTGTGTTTGCGCCTGACGTTTTAATCCATCGCTGCGTCGTCGCTAGGGTGCTGCTAATTGTTTTGATCAGGCGCTCAAAAATGTCGGTAGATTGCACACAAAATAAATTGCTATGGAAAATCTTCTACCTGACATTTTTGATAATCAATTCATCTACATTCTAAAACGGACGAACATCAGTCCACACATATTTCATTTTATTAAGAGCTTGGCATTGTTTAAATTTGTAATATAACGCAGTTACGTTGTCTCATTGTCATTTTAAATTAAATTATTTGTTATCGTGAAGACATCGTCGTTTTATTGGACACCAAGCTCCAGTGTCTCGAGCAGACATAATTGGCGACCGTGACAGGACACGATCCGAAGCAAAATTTGGAGTACCGAGGTCTACCAGTCGGCCAGCACCGCGCCGCAACCAGTCGGCCAGCACCGCGCCGCAACCCGTCGGCTAGAACCGCGCCGCAACCCGTCGGCCAGCACCGCGCCGCAACCAGTCGGCCTGTACCGCGCCGCAACCCGTCGGCCAGCCCCGCGCCGCAACTCGTCGGCCAGCACCGCGCCGCAACCAGTCGGCCAGCACCGCGCCACATCCAGACCTTGGGAGAAGATCGTACACGCCTGCCTCCATACCAGGGCCTAGCTGGAGTAGGCCAGCATCGCGCCGCAGCCATCAGCCGGTCAGCACCGCGCCACATCCAGCCCTTGGGAGAAGCACGTACATGGGAAGAATACAAGCAGTACTTAGCACCGCCGGACATTGATGCTATATACGGCGTCACACCGCAGCGCAGCAGCATTTCTGCAGCTAAGTGGCCTTCCTTAATTCCTAACCTTCCGTTTAAACCAAGTAGCCTACGTCCTAATCCAATTTCTGTATGGTTTTCTACTTGTGCAACTTCATAGGTTTTATACATAGTTTGACCTTGTCAAGGTTACAGAATTGCGTCATACTTTCTAATTATTTCTTTCCTCAAATTTCCACGAGTTCGCTATTATTTAGTATCAGTGACAACTCGCAAGGATATTCTACATTGCATATTTTATTTCTTTTTCCGTTTTGGTGAATTTTCAAGCGGAATTTTCTAGTACATTCCACATCTCGAAGTACCTACATACCCATATAAAGTCAAAAGTACAATCAAACCTTTTTTATTGTTTAATTATTAAGAATATATTTTAGGAAATTAATTCCACAGGCTGCAGCTGTGCCCATTTCAGTTCCGTTTAGTGATTATTCCGCCGAACGTTTCAGAATCGCCCAAGTTTCCCGTGCATCGCTGAGCGTCGTTGCCGCACCGCGCAACGCACGCGCAGCGTCCGTGCAGAGGCAGCCTGCAAACCGGTGCCTGCGACTTCGGCCTCCCGCGCGGCAGAGACCACCAACCAGGGGCGTGAGCGTATTCTTTCATTTTATTTGGTTTATTTTAACGTAGTTTTCTTTATTTCAATCACACACTTCTTTAATTTCTTTCTCGTGAGAATTTTGTTTGAAATAAACAGTCACAATGGGTTTAGGTGACGAAGCCAAGAACTTGGCGGAATTAAATGTTAGACGTAGTTCCGTCAAGGGCCAAGTAACGAAGTTTAAAAATTATTTAGAAAAAATATCGCGGTTGGACACTTTTAATACAACACAAAGGGCGGAACTTACACTTAGACTTAGTAAATTCGAAACTTTATCTTCAAGGTTCGATGAGTTACAAAGTCAAATTGAAATTCTTAATTCTAGTGGGTTGAAGGATGAACTTGAAGAACGAGAAAGCATCGAGAAAGAGTTCATTAGCAATATCGTAATAGCTCAAGAGTTATTACAAATGCACGCTAGGGATGAAGGCATCCACGACTCAAGCACTCCTCACAATATAACTCATTGCGCTGTCGATCATAATGAAATAGGTTTCAAGCTACCTATGATACAGATATCTAAATTCGACGGGTCATACTTTCGATGGATGGAATTTCGTGACACGTTTCGATCTTTAATACATGAGAATAGTAGAATTAGTTCAGTGAACAAGTTTCATTATTTAATTTCATATTTAGAAGGAGAAGCAGCACGAACCGTTTCAAATCTAGAAGTATCGGCTGATAATTATCGGGAAGCTTGGAACCTATTGCTCGAACGTTACGACAGGAAGCGTTTATTAATAAGTCATCATCTCACGGCCTTAACCAGCATTAATCCTGTAAATAAGGAGTCTGAAAGATCGTTGCGCTTCTTGGTTGACCACGTGGCTAAGAATTTGCGTGCCCTTTCCAATTTGGGACAAGTCATTGAAAATTGGGATCCCCTTATCATTCACATAGTTTCTTCCAAATTGGACCATAACACTTTCGTAAAGTGGGAGGAACACTGTAACGCGTTATCAACATACACATCTACACTTAAGGAATTTTATAAATTTTTAAACGATCGTGCAGCCGTGCTTGAGTCCTTGCACCGCAGCAAGTCTGACAACGCCTATAGATCCAATCATGATAAACAGCGTCCGGAAGGCCATTCAAAGAAGCAACCGGACCATACACGTCATACTAAAGCACATGCATACATTAGTAGTAGTAACCAGCCACAAGCACAATCATCTTCATCGCACCTCTGTCCATGCTGTAACGCTGATCATAAAATATTTGATTGTCCTTCGTTCAAAGCAAAGAGCGTAAGCGAGCGTATAGCCGAGGCGACTAAATTGAAATTGTGTCTTAATTGTTTAAGGTCAGGTCACCCTACATTTAGATGTCGTTCCGGTCGTTGTCTTGAATGCAACAAGAGACACAATTCTATGTTGCACCTTCCTACTGGTACATCTGACAGTTCATTTAGTACAAGCATCGATAGTTCTCCTGAGACGTTGACTAACTGCAACAATCAAGGTAACAAGTATGCTCTTCTTTGTACTGCCTTGATTGATATAGTAAATCCTAAAACAAATAAATGTGAAACAGTACGAGCCCTGCTTGATTGTGGCAGCCAATCTTCTTTCATAAGTCTAAGCCTGAAACAAAGGTTATCATTAGAGGACTGCCCTATCAATGCTACAAAGGTAGTAGGTTTTGGCAACAATGATGCAGGTACAATAACTGAATATTGCATTGCCCAATTAAAATCTCGAAACACGCCATTCAACGTTATTTCCAACTTTTTTGTTATGAATGAACTAACATCTCTAATTCCCAACAAGGTAATTGATATTAGTTCGTTTAATATTCCTAAAAATATTATCTTAGCAGACCCTAAATTCTATCAGCCTTGTTTCATAGATATTCTCATAGGCTCAGATTTATTTTGGGACATTATATGTTGTGAGCAGAAGTCGTTAGGCCCTAATCTTCCCAAGTTACACAGCTCAAGGTTAGGCTGGTTGATTGGAGGTCCCCTGCAACATAAGCAACCTAAGGAAATTAAATGCAATCATGTACTTACCCATTTTTCTTATGATGAAAACATAGAATTAAAATTGAATAGGTTTTGGGAACTGGAAGAGATTCCATCTAAAACTTTTCTAAGTGAAGGCGAGCAGGCATGTGAAACGCATTTTTTGCAGCACACATGCCGCTTAGAAAACGGCAGATTCTCTGTCAAGTTACCTCTTACCGACACACCGGATTGTCTCGGTGACTCCTACAACATGGCCAAGAAAAGGTTCTACAATTTAGAACGGCGATTTAGAAGACAGCCTGAAGTTAAGTCGCAATATATTGAATTTATCAGAGAATATGCAGAATTAGGTCATCTCTCTGAAATTGCAATAAATAATTTAAATTCTAATTTATGCTATTTCTTACCACATCATCCTGTATTTAAAGAAAACAGCGAATCGACAAAAATCCGCGTCGTCTTCGATGCATCGGCTCGCACCTCCTCAGGCCTCTCTGTCAATGACATACAAATGGTTGGGCCTCAAATTCAAGACTCTCTTTTCTCCATTTTAACTCGAGCTCGTTTCTACAAATATCTATTAGCAGCAGACGTAGAAAAACTATTTCGTCAAATATTAGTGGACGAGTCAGATCGAAATCTTCAGCTTATTCTATGGAGAGAAGACGAGCGTCAGCCTCTTAAGACGTTACGTTTGAATACGGTGACTTATGGTTTCACAAGCGCAAGTTATTTAAGTACAAGGTGTCTTTGGCAGTCGGGAGAGGAGTGTGAAGATCCACTCATTAGAACAATTATACAACACGATCTATACGTAGACGACTTAATTACCGGCTGTAATTCTGAGAAAGAATTAATACATATTCAAAAATCTGTATCAGGAGCCCTTAAGGCAGCATGTTTTAATCTACGAAAATATAAATCTAATTCGTCTAGCGTACTCGAAGCCTGCTCCGAAAACTCTACAGACTCGCTTATCATTAGTGAATCCTCGAATGCTCTCGGTTTAGGCTGGAATCCCAATACTGACAGTTTACATTATTCTTTCGAAATTCCCCCTATCAATGATAAAATCACGAAGCGATATATTTTATCAACATCATTTAAAATTTTTGACCCACTCGGTTTTGTCAGCCCCTGTATTATTATTCCTAAATTAATAATGCAGCGACTTTGGCTTGATAGGGTTGGCTGGGACGAACCTCTTTCAAAGGAAATAGAAAAGGATTGGCGTAAGTTTTCTAATAATCTATCTTGTCTAGCTACGTTTACACTGCCGAGGCAGGTTCTATGTGACTCACCTGTTGTTACAGAGCTACATATGTTCAGCGACGCCTCCCAAAGGGCTTACGGCGCTTGCGTCTATGTAAGGTCTATTGATGAAGCAGGTATCGTGCATGTTAACCTTTTGTGTTCTAAGTCAAAGGTGGCACCAATCAAGGCTTGTACTATACCTCGTTTGGAGCTGTGTGCCGCCTTACTAGCTGTCAAACTCTGCAAGGCAGTCGTCGATTCCTTGAGGTTCCCAGTAACTCGTAAATTGTATTGGTGTGACTCCAGCGTTGTCCTTGCTTGGATGCATACTAGCTCTAGAAGGTTAAAGACCTTCGTGGCTAATAGAATAGCGGAAATACTGGAACTGTCAGATGTTTCTTGTTGGCGTTATGTACCTACCACAGATAATCCTGCTGATCTCGTCTCGCGCGGCGTCTACCCCGATGAGCTTAAGGATCGTAGTCTGTGGTGGTCTGGGCCCGAATTTTTACTTCAAGGCGAATCTTCTTGGCCTACCTTATCAAATGAACTCCAAGGCGAGTCTGAAATTCCCGAAACAAAATCGAACATTGTTCCCAAGATGGATAATTCTTCAATCATTCCATTTCATAAATACAGTAAATTACATAAAATAAAACAAGATTATGCGTACGTACTAAGATATTTTTACAATTTACGCAATCCTAAATCCAGGCGCGTCGACGCCCTTAATTTAGAAGAATTACAAAATTCTTTGGATCTTTTATGCCGTAAGGCCCAACAGGAATCTTTTCCTGTTGAGTACGATTTGCTATCCAAAGCAAAATCAATTAGTACAAAATCACCCATCATAGGGCTTACACCTTTTATGGACGTAAATGGGTTGATACGAGTAGGAGGCCGGCTGGATGCTTCAGCTATCTCATTTGCTAGCAAACACCCTATCCTACTACATTCCTCACACCATCTCACAAAATTAATCTTTGAGCGGGAACACCTACACAAATTACACGCTGGCCCACAGCTTCTCCTCGCGAGCGTCAGGCAATACGTGTGGCCTATCAATGGGCGACACCTCGCTCGGAGAACTGTGCGCAACTGCATCACATGTAGAAGGGTACAAGGTAAGACTTTAATGCCCTTAATGGGGAACTTGCCCTCTCAGCGCGTTACGGTGGACTTCCCGTTTCGTAGTGTTGGCATAGACTTTGCCGGACCCTTTTATGTCTCAACTAGAAAGGGGCGCGGATCAAGGGTCACAAAATGCTATTTATGCATTTTTGTTTGTTTAAGGTACAAATGTGTACACTTGGAAGCGGTAAGCGATCTTTCGAAGGACGCTTTCATCCTTACCCTGCGTAGGTTTATATCCCGTCGGGGTAAGCCTACTGAAATTTTTAGTGACAACGGTCGCAACTTTGTGGCCGCTGCCAAAGAAATTGGCAACTTTTTGAAATGTAATCGCCAAGCAATAACAGATTTCTCTAAAGAGGAAGAAATTAAATTTTTGTTTTCACCTGCTTACGCTCCCCACTTTGGTGGTATCTGGGAGGCCGGGGTAAAATCCGCCAAATATCATATAAGACGTGTAATGGGCAACACGCATCTAAATTTCGAAGAGATATCCACGTTGTTCGCACAAGTGGAAGCCATATTAAACAGTCGCCCACTTTACCCCATGTCCTCGTCTCCGAATGATCTCCTTTTCCTCACCCCAGGGCACTTCCTGCTGGGCCGGCCGCTAACCGCGCTGCCTTCACCAAGCCTAGAAAACTGCAAATCCACTCACCTGAAGCGCTATCAACGACTGGAACAAATCCGACAGCACTTTTGGAGGAGATGGCAGAGGGAGTACTTGGCTGAGCTGCAGCAGAGATCAAAATGGCGCACTAATGACACTCCACTGAACGTTGGCGACCTAGTGCTGCTTCAAGAAGACAACTTACCACCGTTGTGCTGGCGCATGGGCCGTATCAGCAAGCTTTTTCCTGGTCCGGATGGAGTATGTCGAGTGGCAGACGTTCAAACGACACAGGGAACTTACAGGAGGCCCTTTAAGCGACTCTGTCCGCTGCCAGTGACGGAGCACTTGATCGAGTGAGAGTTAAAAGCCGGAGACTTTTAACCCCGGGGAAGATGTTTGCGCCTGACGTTTTAATCCATCGCTGCGTCGTCGCTAGGGTGCTGCTAATTGTTTTGATCAGGCGCTCAAAAATGTCGGTAGATTGCACACAAAATAAATTGCTATGGAAAATCTTCTACCTGACATTTTTGATAATCAATTCATCTACATTCTAAAACGGACGAACATCAGTCCACACATATTTCATTTTATTAAGAGCTTGGCATTGTTTAAATTTGTAATATAACGCAGTTACGTTGTCTCATTGTCATTTTAAATTAAATTATTTGTTATCGTGAAGACATCGTCGTTTTATTGGACACCAAGCTCCAGTGTCTCGAGCAGACAGATTGCATACCTTTTAAATTCACAATATGAATATAAAACTTTAATAACTGGTCGAATGTAAGTGGTGCATTGATGTGGGGCCTTCGTCTGGCGGCTGGCGCACACTGGCGCCACGACGGGCCAGCGTGGGCGAGCCGGACCGCGACGAGCTGATTAACTGTGCATTGCAACGACGCGCGACGCCTTAAAACTATAAAATTAATAATTATTTACCAACAAACTGCAACTCTTACTGCTCTTAACTTAAAGCTCTAAGTAAGCCAGTACCTTTGCGAACACCCACGAACGAGGTGATATCATTCCAAAGCAATCGTTTGTCGAATGCTTCAGGCCAATTAGACATTCCAAAAGTTATATTATCCTCACAATTTGTAATACGACTATTTCAAGTCGTTATTGCCATTATCTACCTATTTAAAGTATTACCTTACAATACAGACTAAAACAATGTAGGCATGTTTATTGACGTGACAACGTCTTATAAATTGGTTTGCCGGGTGACACTTCAAGAAACTGCGTTACGCTCCGCTCACGTTATGCGCTCACAATGAGAGCGAGTGAGAGGCACGCGTCCCTTCTACTCGGGCATGGTTAGCCCGCCTAAGAGCGAGAGAGTGTGTTGAATATTCACATTAAAATTATTTTACCACTCAAAGTCGTTGTCACGTAAAACTTTCGCCCGTATACCGACTTTACAGGCAACCAATTTTTTTAGCGTCAACGAATTGCCAGTGGCTAGGTACGTTAAGAATTTACGAAAATTAACAGAAACAATTTAAGGACGTATACCATGTATAGTCATTATTTATATTGCCAATTTCCTTCGAGATACAATGAGTCGTTTCCTGTGGTTAATTTAACAGTTTTAACCAGGAAACAGTGTACACAAGCAAACATGTGTGTAATAATGATTTAGGTACCTTTTATTTTGAGTTAGTAAAATTACACAAGCTTTCAACTCAAGCCCACTAAATAGCTAGAACTTATTACTGGACGTGCTAAGACCGCATTGAGAATATGGACGTCTTAGTATTTACCTGTGTGAAGACTGAAGATAACTCATTTGCTGGCGCCGGCGCCTAAGTGCCCAGCACCAATAAACTTCACAAAATATTTCGCAACTGACAACAGACTCTTAATTACGGCTTGTACAAGACCATCGTTACAAAACTAAATGAGAGGACACAAGTCACAACCCATGTTTTAAGTTACACGAATATTGAAAATAGTTTATATGTATGTTTGTAAGATTGTACGTCAGGAAGTACGGGGGTAATCTTCGGAACTACTAATCGAATTTCCAAAATTCTTTCGGAAAACTGAAAGAATTAATAATGTAGCTGTCTTATTGGAAAGCTACATTATTCCCGAGTGTCATGAGTTATATTTAAAATCTTCCAGTGGAATAATTTGCACCCATAATGCGAGAAAAGCTGCGACCCAAAATCTAGTTTATATAAAGTAAATGAACTTGTCTGCAAGCTTCATGCGCCGATGATTTTATGAAAGGGACCAGGATACTGCCAGTCGATTGCTGAATCGGCAGTTTATTTGAATTATTAGCACTGTTTGTAATAAATTACAAAGAGACATTGCGTTAACTCGGTTAAATTGCTGACTCGCATGGAACGTGGAACAGCTATAGGCCATCCCATCATTTGTTGTGGCAGGTATTACCGGGAGAGAATAGGCTAGTTACCGTATCCATGTATCTATGGTTTAATAGAGAGACTTTGATAATGATCATGACTTGATCTACGGGAAATGAAGGCCAGGGCAAACCATCTGTATCTGTAATAATTATGAAAACTAAACGAGCAAAATTAATTATAGGTATTCTTTAATTACATAAAGGTATCTCATATGGCATGATTTGTGATAGACCTTTATAAAATAAAAGTTTAAGTTCATAATCCAATTAAATAGACAACCAAGACTTTTAAAAGTTAAACACTTAGGGCTTAAAAACTTGCTGTGAACTTTCGACATGTTCAATCAAATAGAAAACTGAAAACAAAATAAAAATAAAATGCAACATTGATATCAACTTTGTTATAAAACGTTAGAAGTTGGGAAAGTGTTTAGTTTTGTTTTGTTTTAGTGAAATATGGAGAGGAGGCGCACGTAGTGACGGGGTGAGGTGGTATCGTGCGCCGCGATCTGCGCACGTCGGCCTATTGCATGTTCGGACTGTGAACTACTCGACAACGTGAACATACCATGGCATTATACACCATAAAATTAATACGTGACACCTATCTTCATTTCACAAATGTTCCAACTTAGGCACCCACGTTATAAACACGGAGCAAGCAATTGGTTAACTAATTGTAATTGTCTTTATCTTCATAGGACTATGAAGTAAGACTGCCTCGTTTGGTCTAGTGGTCGAAAGTACGACTACTCAGCATGAGGTCCTGGGTTCGATTCCTGAGTCGGGCAAAGTGTTATTGGGTTTTTCTATCAGGAATTTCTCAGTAGCAGCCACGGACTCTGGATTTGCACCCGGTTGATGGCAATAAACTCGCCCCCTATAACGTATCTGTCGAAATATGGGAGTACTATTAGATACACCTCTGCCTAAGCCTTCAGGAATTACAGGCGTGATGTTATGTTATGACTATGAAATTTCATGAAACAGAGTATACGACCTTCTCGACTCAAACATTAAGTCTTGATTGCATAAACAACTATACGTACTCCATCAATCACTTTAACAAGTACTTTACAGATAAAAAGTTGAAGTTGACCGTCGACCGCTAGTAGCTAAAATGCTTATCTTTTGTAAGGCATTCCGTATGCAAGTTGGATGTCGTGTAAACATCACCTATGCAAGGAATGTACTCAGTACACATCAGAACTTGCTTACATACTTACTGCTACTAATAATTGGACATAGAGATAGCTACCTCCATAGATAGATGGCAATGGCGTCTGCTGTTCACACGTCTTGCGTTAGATTGACAACAAGTCAAACCGAGGCACATAGAAGTGCTGGCACCTAAATACATGTAATTACGGAACAGCTTAAGTCAATATCTATTCATGTATATTTACATATGCACTTATTGAGTAGCGAACGACTATTTAATATTAAACCTTCTGACATACTGTGAGATGAAACTTTGTAGAATTTATATCTACACTTGTGCAAGATGGAATAAATCTTG
The DNA here is from genome assembly GCA_905147715.2 of Xestia xanthographa. NCBI lineage: Eukaryota > Metazoa > Arthropoda > Insecta > Lepidoptera > Noctuidae > Xestia > Xestia xanthographa. The sequence goes on along the minus strand of LR990642.1, from coordinate 20,293,755 downwards.
GATATTGTGAACAGCGTTTTTCAATTAGTATCTGTGGTTCTGTGCTATTATTTCTATTGAAATAGGCGTTTGTAAAAACTAAAAGCTAATGATATACCAGGTATGGTATATATATACGGTTATGGTAATACCATCACGCCTGTAATCCTCGGAGAGTAAGGCAGAGGTGTACCTAATATGGTATACCCACATTTCACTAGTAATGTTTAAGTCCCATGTATTAGGGGGTGAGCCTATTGCCATCAACTAGGCACAAATCCAGACTCCGTGGCTGCTATTAAGAAATTCCTTATGGAAAAACCCAATAACACTTTGCGCAACCCGTGAATCTAACCCAGGATCTTATGCTCAGCGGTCATGGTTGCGACCACTACACCTACGAGGTAGTCTAAAAACTAATTATGTAACATTTAAATAACGATCTATTAGATGTCAAAGTTAAGGTCAGAAAGTTTTATGGTGGACAAGTAAATAACTTTATAATCTACACTTATATTATAAAGAGGAAATATTTGTATTTTTGTGTGTATGTTTGTAATGAAAAAACTCAAAATCTACTGCGCCGATTTCAAAAATTCTTTCACCATTAGAAAGCTACATTCACCTTGAGTAACATAGACTATATTTTATCCATGTACTCCCACGGTAACGGGAACTACGCGAGTGAAACCGCGTGACGTCCGCTAGTAAATTACATATATAATAGCTTTGACGAATATATCGACAGAGGAACTTGACTCTAAACTTCCGCAAGACTTTGTAGGGCAATGTCAAGCATTACAAAGCATACAAAAATTGGTCCTTTGGGTCCTAAATAAGAAACATAAACTAGTTCTTTGTCCTCACCTGTGAAGCTGTGACACATCTTTAATTGCTTAAAATACTTTTGAAATAATCACTTAATTGAGCAACCTGTTCGCAAAACAACATACATGAGTCAATAGTGCTTTTCCTACTACATAAATTATAGATGTGAAAGTTAGGATGGATTGATAGATGTTTGTTACTCTTTCACTCTAAAACTACTGAATGGATTTCAATGAAATTCGGCACGCAGATAGTTTATAACCTAGATTAACACATGGGATACATTTTATCCCTGTAGTACATTCCCGTGGGAATTACCGAAACCGCGCGGGCGAAGCCGCGGGTATAAGCTATCTCTTTCTTTGTTCTAATATGAAAAGTTTACTTGAAATTTGTAGCGTTTTTCGATGATGGATCAATTTTTTTCTAATCTGTGGAAAAAAGAAAAAAAACTAGGTATGCCATAAACTTCTACTCCGTTCACCTAATATACCCATTTTTTTTGGAAAGTGATATAAAAGTCATCCGGTAGGTATATAAAACTAAATATAATTAATTTCAAAATCGTCACCGGACAAAAAGTGAATTAAATATTCTCGTTGTGCTTTAAGTACACACTAACATGTACCCAGAATAATTCAGTTAAAGTGGGCAGCGCAAATACTAGAAGTGAACTCGAATAGAGCGCCAAACAGAATTAAATATGCAAACCAGAGTCGGTTGTGAGGTTTCTAGTGTTTTGAAATTTTGATTTCACTAGAAGCTGTCATATTTACGCTAACGGCACGCAGCAGGGTCACATCGACCTGCGTATATAAGCAGAACTTGGCGAAAGCCAGCCCCAGGCGAGCCTCCAACTTGTTATTTGTGGAGTGAAGACTTGACTGCAGACAAACCTAGATAACTTCTGAACTGGGCAGCTGCAATTTACTTGACTGCGCACACAAAGCACTTAATATAATCATTTGTCTACTATTCCACAGCGTGTTTATCAGAATTTACTTCTTGATTGAACAGATCTAAAATTAAATTTTAAAAAGTTTAGCCATAAAGCAAAAACTAGAAAATTCGTAGAAAAATCTCGACAATTATGATGTGTGATTAAAATTCATCATGGATGGGTTTTTTTTTCATTCATTTTGTGTGAGCTTCTGTTGTATATTTCACCTCATGTACATACCCATATTAACGCAAATAAATGATTTCCATTTTGTCACATAGTCCAAATTTCTTGCGAAACTTTCATTGAAAGAACACACGATAATGTTTGTTCCACAATAATGTGCAAGAAATATTCTATTCAAAAAAGTAAACTGATCAACTTTCAATCTTTTAAAACTACTAGCTGTCCATCAAACAAGCTATTCTTTTATTTGAATTTGTCCAAATTTTTAATTCAGGAGGGAAATTAAAATTCAGACTGATATTTTCCAAAATAGAATATGCAGGTTAGACATGGTATCTAAAGCCTAATTAGATAAATGTCAGTACAAACAGACTGGATGCCAATTAATGAACGTAATTGACATTCAGTCGGATTAATTACTAAAGAAGTGTGAAACTATTCTGATAATTCGAACAAAGCATTCGTGCTTCCATGTTCCAAATACTTAAATTAAATACACTATTAAAACTTAATTTGATTTGGACGATTTCGAAAATATAAAAAAATTTAAAGTTTCTGAGGCTGACTGTACGTCAGCTACCCTTTCATAGTAAAATGCAACATAAAAATCCGGTACATTTTAAAATTAGCTTTTCTATAAAATGGCATGGAGTAGAATTAAACCTAATTAAAAATATTTTATTTTTCATGGAGCGGTTTGGGAACTCTTTTTGGAGTACTTTGGGAATCAGCCGAATAAATCATACGCTATATTCCAGGCACAGGCACTAGCCTGCGTAGCATGACCGCCCTGGAAACGGGTTTTATCGACGAAGAATCGACAAAATGACAGAGGAACAAAAGAAATCTGTCATTTTGTCGATTCTTTCTTCGATGAAACCCGTTTCTACGGTGGTCATGCTATAACGCGGGCTGAACATCACAATCTGCAACAACAATCTGTCAAATTTCTTTAATAGATTTTCAACTTTATGACTAAAGCGTTAGGTTGATTGGGAAATAAATAAATAAATAAATAAATATTGCTGGACATTATACACAGCGCCATCTAGTGCCACACTAAGCAACGAGGCTTGTGTCGTGGACACCAGATAGTTGATATACTACGTAGATACTTTTTGTTTGTAAATACATACATATTATACATACATATAAACATCCATGACTCGGAAACAAATGTCCATGCTCATCACTCAAACATTTGCTCCGACCGGGATTCGAACCCGGGACCCTAAGAACGTAAGGCAGCCTCACTACCGCTGCGCCAATCGGGTCGTCATAAGGGATTGGGAAAATTTGACAGTTTCGGCTAGCTCGATATTATACTGGCGTCTTTACACAAAAATAGTGTCTTGTTTATAGACTTGTACAGTACGACAATTTATAATACAACTCTTATTTATATATAGGCATCATGTGTCGTAAATGTCGCTCGACATTCTCCGATACAATTGTAAACTTTAATAACACCTTATAAAATACTGTAATTACATTAAGGATAATGCCTTAATAATGTTAATTCCAAAACAAGTTGTAAGTAGCTTATCTGAAATGTTGTCTTCAAAATGTCGTATAGCGATTCGTGAAATAAAAAGGGTTGTTTTTTTAAAGTAATGGCTTTAGCAGTATCCATAGTTGTGGAAGACTGGATTTTTTCAATTGAAAAAATATAATAAGTAGTATTTGATCGATTCCAATTATTCCAAAGAGTCTTCCGGAGTCTAGATTTGTGCCCAATCGATGGCAATGGGCGCATCCTATATTACATGAATCCTAAACACAACTGATGAAATGTAGGTCTACGGTACATCTTACCTTATCATTCGGGGAAACATAGTCATGATGTAACACTAAAAATACTGTACATAGGTACCACCCGACCTTGTCAGACGAGACATGACCATACCTGTAACAATAAGGAATAAAAACAATTAGTAAACAGCAGTGTTACCTCATGTAGATGTAACAATATATCAGAGCCCCCGCATCATTGTTAGTGAGTAAATCAAAGTGGGTGTCGCGATGTGAGGGCGACATAGCGAGGACCGAGAAGTCAACAGACCGCACAATCATTATGTAACGCTGAACCGCAAGATATTACACCCACGACCGGAACGGACCCGGGTGCCTTATTTATATTATTGTGTCTTTAACGGAAGGTTCACACATAAAAACAATATTTATACGAAAAAACCAAGTCTTTTTGAGAGTCACTCACCAAAAGCGACTACTTTTTTATGATACGACTTTGTATGGAATCGTGTTATGATTTGAGCACGTATTTAATACAATATTATGCAAATGTAAGAATAAAAGGACTAAAGTTATGGCCATAAAGTTTCCGATTTCATCCCGAACATGAGAATTGGCTAGATTTCTTTTTAGCTCCGTTTATGGAATTTATTGTTATTCGTACTTAGGTGTTGAAACCTTCCATCGGTTATTGTTATTACAGCAACCTTTTGCCGCAGAACTAAATTGCACTTGTGGTTGCAAAATGTAATTTGATCTTAATTTCAATTGTTAACATTTGGCACCCACCGCAAATTGTAACGATACATAAATGTAGTAGCGAAGCTATACAATAAACTATGTATTCACAACCTCCTCCACATTACTGTGTGATATTTTTATTTGATATTAGCAGACGTCCCGCGGTTTCACCCGCGTAGTTCTCGTTCCCGTGGGAGTACGGGGATAAAATATATAGCCTGTGTTACTCAGGGTGAATGTAGCTTTCTAATGGTGAAATAATTTTTGAAATCGGTTCATTACTTCCGGAGATACATACAAACTTACAAACAAATGTTACCTATTTATAATATTAGTATAGTCTATGGATGTGTGACCACACTGACCCATTACATACCGAGTTTCCTCCGTGCTTCGGAAAGCACGATAGGCAGTTGGTCCCGGCTGTCATTTGTAGATCTTTGACAGTCAGTCAGTGGCCCAAAAATTCTGACAACCAGTCATACCAAGAGGTATCGTATTACCCAGTACTAACTGGGTTGTGTAGGTCAGATAGGCAGTCGCTCCAAGTAAAATACTGGTATTCAGCTGCATCTGGTTAGACTGGAAGCTGACTCCAACATAGTTGGGAAAAGGCTAGGCAGATGATGATGATTTTTATTTGATATTTATTCAATAATAAGTAATAAGAAATATCGTCCAGTTTTTAAGAGACACAGAATTCGGTATGTAAAGTATGTTTCAGGTATTTTTTTATATTTTTATTTCGTAAAACATTTAATTTTAAGCCACTAATTTGAAGCTTTTTTTTCCAAGTAACAGTTTTTTTTTAAATTATTTTTTAAAGTATTTTTCGTGATGACGTCATTTCATAGTCTGAATAGCTTTAAGTCTTTGCCACGTTTTCAGTACATACAAAAAACTAATAGACAACTTCAAACTTGACATTGACAACTGTTGACACTTGTCAGATACGATTTTTTATTTTGTTTGTTGTGAAATGTGAATGCTGTGATCGTGGCTGTGATGTGAATTTTTTGTTTGAGTTACTTTTCCTACGATTTTTAGCAAATTAAATTTCTACCATTATCCGTGCTGCATATTCGTGCAATGAATCTGTTATCGACAACTGGTGATAAATGCTACGAAGCAAGACACCGTCATGTAGATACACTACAACAAATAGCCTATTTACTAATCCAAACAATCGGCAGGCAGTTCCGTAAAGCATGCAATGGTCGATCAATGTTGCAGTAAGTATCCAAGTCCAACGGGAAAGCAAGGTCTGTCGTGTACAAAGAATTAACGTAGAGAAAGAGAAAATATGGCAGCGCGCGATCCGCGCAATTACTAGCATTGACACTTTGACACTGACGGTATGACAGACTAACAACAGTTTTTTTTTTTTAATTTATCTTGAAAAGCGCGAAGGAAATAGTCTGTTCAGGCTACGTTATGACGTCATTTAGAGGTCAAATGAAAGTCAAATGGTTACATGTATTATTGTGAAAATAAACACAATCTTGTGATATAGAGAGCTAAAAATAGAAAAATAAGGCTTAGGACCCTAAAATCTCCAAATGGTTTTGGAATCAGCGTAGGTTAATTATTACTTTACATATCGAATTTCCGGATAAGTGAACAAGTTACAAATGTTTAATTAAACTAGAAATGCTTTTAAGGTGAAAGCGTTTACATAGCATGAAACATTTTAAGTAAGTAACCTCTGTTTTATTCTCGTACTCATTATTACGCGTCATCAGCGCCATCGCTATTTATAATAAAGCCTTATCAAAAATAAACTGATCAGGACACCCGAGGCGAGGTCACCTTTTAAAAGTAAAATAAAAACCACTACCGTAAGTCATATATCATCGTAGTTGATGAATGGTAGACGTCATTACAGTTGTCTTGCGTTGACAGTTAAAAAAACATTAATTATCTACCTTCGGCGCGCCCGGTAAACATCTCTTAACTAGCTATTAGGTAGACAATGATGCAAGAAACTAGTTAATCGATAACCATTAGTTTTTAATTCTCAAACAAACTACTCATTAAAATTAAACAAATGGAAATGTGAACGGTGTACACGACATATAATGAGCTCCGCCATGTTAATTAAATATCTATTCGTGGAAATAGAAAATACATATCAAATCAGTTAATTACTATACTTAATAAAACCTTTAGTTGTTTCAACCGAAGCGATTTTCTATAGCTTTTTCCTATCTGCATAGCTTTTAGAAAGCCTTCGATGTAGAGAAAGAGGTATTCAATTTTAAATAAGTTGTGTATAAATTCGCACAAATTGTAAATATCAACAATCGCTCATAAAATATTTTCTATCGTTTTCTCTAAAGGCCCTAGAAAGTGTAACCAAGAAATCGCTGTATTTGTCATCATGTATAATATTACAAGCAATAAGATTTAAGTTTAATGGATTCAACTGTTAAGATTTGTTCCGTATCCGGAAGTGCGTGGGCGCATCGTCATCCGAACAAAGCTGAGGAATGTCGGTCGGATCCTACCTGCGCACGAGTCACTTTTGGGATCACAATGAACTCAAAAATGATTAAAGTAACTTATGTACTACAACATACGTTACAAAATTTAACACCTTTAGTTTCAATGATCGAAATTTTAATATTGTTATGTTGAATTAATAACGCGAAATAAAAAGGGCCAGAGGAGTATAATGGTATTTTTTTAATTATTTATAAGGAATTTAAATATTCATGTCAATGGATAGAGACCTATTTATCATTTTATTATGACTTATGGTCTTAGTTCGATCTACTACCTCTTAGTTAAGTTAAAACCATATATAGGTACCTAAATACAGTAGTAGGTAGTGGTAGTATACGTATACAATTTCTTTTTAAGCCAGTGGTATCTGCTAGTAATCGAATAAGTATTGTTCCGTAAACTAACGATTCCCTAATCATAGAATCTAAGCCTAAGCATTCAAATACGCCGCTGATAAACGTGATGGATCACTGCAATCCTTTAGTTAAAACAGAATTATTTTATGATGAATTTATCATATCAATCATGCAGAGTTGCAGCTGATATTAAACGATGGATGTACAGCGAATAATCAAGCTCGCACTTGTTAGCTGTACTAGTTTAATATCCAAATTGATTGTGTTTCTGAATAAACTAAAAACCAAGTTACTTGGTGGCGGTACTTTTATAAAGGGTGTAAAACACCTCTTAACGAAACCGAAAGGCACTTATTTTCCCCATCATTGCGATCATTTTTTTGTTCTACACCATACCTAGGAACCTTTTAGTTACGGAGATATTGGGGGTCAAAGTTCCAACTTTTTGACAAGTTTTTTTTTTTTATATAAGTTTTTAATCCAAGATTATTACTTTAAACACCTCCACGACCCCCGTACTATTCAATCCATCCATCAGCACAATGTTTTGAGTGCGTTACATTGAGTTCTACCACAAAATATGATATTATAGGTAAATATTTACTATACTAGTATTTTTTTTTATATGTGTACGTATTTGTATGTATGTTTATTTCATATACCTAGATATATTTTGTTTTAAGTTTTGATTTACATTTCCTGTTTTGTCTTTTCTACACACTGTCTACATTTCTAATCCAACTTTCCTCTCGCAGGTCTGCTGGAAGAGATTTCTTATGAAATAAGCAGTACCTTTGTGCTCTTCTATCTTAATGTGAACCGCAGTATGAAAAGAGGTGAAACGATGCTCGCTCGGCTCTCTTGCTCGCTCTCTAGCTGGCGGTGCAGGTGTGGCCTTCGCTTTATGAGCTTGCCGTATTGTTGCCCCCTAGGCACGCTACTCACCAAGTTTATCTAAGTACTTAAAACGAATATGCTTTGGACTAAGAAGTAGGTACCTACCTAATTCCTATGCTATGTATTCGCAATTAACTCCAAGCACTTGACTATTTCTGAAAAGAACACTAAACCGAAAACTCACGCCAGTATTTTCATACATTTCGTCATAACGATTGGCCAGTAAAGTTACAGACAGCCCAGAAATTCAGTAATATAACCTGCTCTCTGAATGTATGTCACCAACAGATGTTTTCGCAAGCTGATCTTACCAGAGAGTTTTGAATAAAATTCACTCAGCCACTAAAGCATCCGGACCGTTTCAATTCAAATTGAGCTTTCTTAAGCGACTGCTGGCGGCGGAGTCGGTCTCTTATATGACGCCAACAGTCGCGCCGTAACACCGCTTTATGGCATTTACATCCCCTTCTTTCTATCGTCTTGTTCGAAAGCGGAGCGGCTGGTCCTTCCACCATAATGAATCGTGTAACTTTCAACAACATCTTGTCAATCAAGTTTAAAATTCATTCTTCTAATACTCCGTATGCTACTTCCTAATAAATCTTATTTTCACTTTCGACTTCATAAGCTGCTTATTTGAAAGCAATAAACAAGCATCTATAGGTCACCTACCTACCAACATATTTTCTTAAGAATTAAGTACGTTTATGTACAAAAAAGTGAGAAGCTATTGGAAAAATAAGCTGATTATTTTTCTGTGTTTATTCTTTCTTTTTAAAAAAGCAAACATATCAAAATATATCTTCTTTGAAATAATTTATAAAGAAATGTTGTTAAGGGCATCGACATTTACTGAAGTTTTAATTTTATCGCCATCTTTGTCGTGTGTATCTGCTACACTTTTGACACGTGCTCCGCAATGAAAGTCGTAAAGTACGTTATTGAAGCAATAAACCTTTGTTGAGAATTTCTCATTGCTTTATAACGTCTCGTAACATAGACAAATAAAGGAATCTCACCGACAGACAAACCGGTGAGTCCTTTGAAAGCAAAATATTAGTCTAAGTTAATGGAGGTGGTATTACCTTAGGACCCGACTGTTCCAACAACTGTTTTGATACAGCTTTCGACCAGCTAACTAAATTAACGCTTATTAGGTACGTTTGGAATCTCTCTTGGATAAAATAACAATTACATAGTATTTGTACAACCTTAATCTAGTGCCTCATAGGTTCAGGGCCTAATCTTCGGTTGGATCCCATTTCGCAATGAATAGAAATGAAATTAATATTTTTGGTATTGTTCCAACAACTTTCGATACAAAGACACAATAGACAAAATAATCACTAGCCACAAAACAGGGCTGAAGTAATTTTAACAGATGCTATCAGATTTTATTGAACGTGTTCCAGCGTGGCCATTATACTAAATACACTGGCCTAATGTAAGTTATGTGAGAACTTTCCAAATACACACTTTGTTACCTGAAAGGGGTTTCATAAAACTGAATTATAGCTATAACCTTAACTTGGTCTTGAGAATCGTCGTAAAGTAGCATCTTGGGTGCTCAGAGGACACGTCAAGTCGGGTGTTGTTAAATTTTATGGAAACTCGAGTGGATACAATGGAGATATGTAAATTAAGGAAACGTCTAAAGTTACCGGACCCAGCATGAAGCTTTTGAAATTCGCCGGTTAGTGGGCAATCGATGCCGACATCATAGATTTTATTTCGCACTAAGATTGTAGCTGAACGTATCCCGCTCGGGCGTCGCCGGAGCGCAGACCATCGTTAAATTGAAATTCATGTCGTGATGTTAACATTCACAATATTCTATTCAGCTAAAAGCAAGCAAATAGCAGACCCATGAGTATTCTTCCTACATAATGTAAATTTTACAGCGATATTGAACTCTTCTACTGGAATAAAAGTATTTGTTTATTGTGTAGTACAATGTAGGTTTCTGGATCCGTCGAAGCAAGTAAAAGCGTAAAATAAAAGAACCGAGGGGATAAGCAGCTGGTGTCGTCCTCGGGCGGGCCCGTTGACCCGGCTTGCCACCATACAGTCAATGACAAAACTCGCTTCGTGGAACACTCGCACCTCGTGTGTGTTATTCGACTCCCAAAACAATGCGTCAGCAAAAAAATATCTCATTCTTGTGTCACGTCCCCAAGGAGATTATCTCCGTCGTCCTGATCTACCTCAACGAGTACAAAAACAAGAACATTACGAAACTTTTCGAGAAATGATAATACAATTCTAACAAAGACGTGTTATTTTATTATGATTCTTTGATTGTCTATGCTTGCATTATAACGATAAGAAGCAACTTTAAGTAGTGTGGGTGTACCTTTATGACTTTAATATTGCCTACGTTTATTTCCTATTATGAATTTATAGTTCTGAGAACGATCTCACTGCCTCTCAAAAATATAACAGAAACCGTATTCTTGAAATTATCATAATTTATTGTTTACCTATATATTTAGGGCTCATTAAGATAATGGTAGAGTTCCAAAAATATAATAAAAGTTTTATTAGACGATAGCTTATAAGTATTTTACCAATAAAGCATAGTCATAAATAAAAGGTTTTTTTTTTATTTTAAACGTAATAGTGCCTGACTGTCATTATTTTATACGCAGCGTCTGGACCAACAACACAAAGACCAACAAGAACATCACAATACAACAAAACATAGCCGTTAATCGTGGAATGATAAACGTTCAATAAATAACGTGTTTTGACCCTATTAGTACAGTTACATCGATTTACACAAAAATCCGATAGAGTTCGCGACGCTGTGTCGCGGTCGGCGCTGACCGCGGCGCCGCGAGTGTACTCTGCCCACGCGCGGCCGGTTATCTCGCGTATTCTCACACTGGAAATTTACACGTGCTTGCGAGTGGCGGTGCAGCGGTGGTACGCGGCAGGTCGTAATAACGCACTGGTCGCGTTTTATCTGAGCGTGGCAGCTGCGGCCCGGCCCGGCCCCGGCATACCGCCGTGAACATCCGACGACACCCGCGGGACGTGGGCGACATCGGCCGCAACCGTCGCATTTTATAACCTTTTTATTCCATTGTCACTCCGCCGGAGCGGCGTATTCGAGGGAAAAATAAATTTTACTCTTTATCTAAATGTCAAATCGTTCGGTTTCGATCGAATCAGTTTCCAAATAGTTTTAATAAATCTCCTTTTACGGCGGTCGGAACGGGCGGAGGTCGATATGGGAACGCATTACGAATACACGCGGCGAGTTATCGTGTTTTATTCTGTTATGACCGCTGTGTCTGCAACAATAGGTTTAATTGAAAGAGTGTCAATAAATTTGTCGGGAGTTGTCCAGCGGTGGACACGTCGCCGGTGGTCCCGATAAACTTGATCGTCCCCGAGCGCGACACACACCCGGAGGACCATCCGACCCTCGTTCCCGACGAACAATTTTGTTTTCATCTGCCGCCGACCTTGTCTTCATTATAATATATCTTTCTAAGGACTTATCTTTCCCAATTGATTGGTGATCTTGTCGCTATCTTGTCTCACCTTTCGGTAAACCTTAATTTACAACGCGTTTGTAATCCCGAAGACATAAACAAAACATTGTACAGTTTACTGGGTATTTTTTATAGCACAATATGAGAACGAGTTAAACGATTTGTAGCACCTTATCGAATCGAAAACGTAGAATTTTCTCGCCTGTATGTCAAGTAACAAAGTGGACGGACAGACAGACCGACAACTACAATTTAAGTAAATGCTGGATCGTTAAAATAAAAACAAAGGATTCCACGGCACTAATTGTGTTGAATAATACGGAACCCATTTCCTGTCAGTTACAAAGGCACAGACGTACAATTTTGGGATATGTTTTCCCACGATGGACGTCACCCACGCCCACCACTTCTACGAATACATTTCGGACCAAGGAGTGGAACTTTGTGTTCACAATTTAGCTACAGCATGGATAATCAAATTACCACAATCTTGGACATTAATGTCATGGGTAATTTACACCGAACGTCGATTCTACGCAATATGACAACAACTCCAACATAAATAATAATGGGTCAAAAATTTGTAATGTAAACAACAAAAATGCATGCAGAACTACTAAAATAGTATAAAATATAGACATGAAACTTGGGTTTAATTGCTACTCCGACAACATTAGCTCTGCAAACCATTATAAATTAAGAGTTTAATTGCTACAACCGATGATACAACTACTATTTTGTAATAACCATTACGAGAGTGTAATTACTGGAACAACCTGTTCAAACATAGTAAATTATTGTTGAACAACTACTACAGCCATAAACCATTTATTTTCAAAAACCAACTGCTAGGAGTAATTTTAGTCATGTTCAAAAAAATCTGCAACACTATAGGTACATACGTACATAATTATAACAACTCCAACCATTTCTGAATTCTCCGTGGTCACTTCAGTCCACCTTTGGCCGCACAATTCACACCCGATAATCATCTGTGAGATAAAAGGCCGCCGGTACGACACCATCAAATCACCATAAATATTTGAATCGACCGCAGTCTGGCTAGAATGTTCCCTCGACACGTCCTGGTATATTGAATTTTGTATGTTAAAGTGTTTCCACAGCATTTTGATTGAAAGAGTATTTTTGTAGTTACTGATTTGTTGTTGTGTTTTTTTAATTAGTATTTAAGGGGTTTGAACTTGTTGATATAGTCCTCTTAAAAAAAAAATAGTTTAAGTATGTGTCGCTCGATAAAACCGGGATATATAGGTGTAGAAAACGCTTAAACAAACGAAAATTGTCCAGGGATGTAGGTAGTACCCTAAAGTGTAAAGTTGCCGAGATATTCGGACGTAAGTAAATAAATTGCGAAATAAAATGTCAAGCTCAACATATCGGCAATGCGACACTTTAGAGCACCATGTCTCTGGACATCTCTTGTTTGTCCTACAACCATATTGCACCAGTTTAATTGTGAGCCACAACTTTGCACAAAAATCAAAATGGCTATGAGGTAGTTTTATGCGATGGTTTTGAAAAAAGTAAAATGTGGTTATTTTTTCAAGAAATTGATATGTTTTAGGTATTCAGTAATTTACCAACATTAAAATTACTAATTTAATGATATTTCTAAACTGTTGGCAGAACCAAACTATGTCAAAATGAGACTGATGCATAGAAAACGTTACGAAGTTACCTTTATTTTCACGCAACTTCAAGTTGAAGGTTTAATAATTAATACCTTCGACTTAGTTGCGTGAAAATAAAAAAAAAACAGACGTACCTATTAAAATGACCAATAAAATTCAGGACGACCAAAATTGTGCTCTAGTTTTGGAACTCCTTTATTTTTGGACTTATTGCAATGAAACGCTTTCACCACTCGCAATGTTCTAGTTCTGAACAAAATGTCATCTTCCGTCGCAAATTGCGAGAACTAGAATCATACTTTTGATGTGAAACGTCTATTGGAGCGCGTTATGGCAGTAAAACTGACTCGTATGCCGTGATGGCAAACGGCATAACACTGTCATGCCGTGATGCTCTCTCTCGACTCCCTTGTGTTTCTTTATTTTACTCCATATTTTGTTATAGGCTTTTTACTAATTTCTAGCGGACGTCACGCGGTTTCACCCGCGTACTTCCCGTTTCCGTGGGAATACGGGAATAAAATATAGCCTATGTTACTCAGGGTGAATGTAGCTTTCTAATGGTGAAAAAAATTTTGAAATTTGCGCAGTAGTTTTTGAGTTTATTCATTACAAACATAAACACAAGAATACCAATCTTTCCTCTTTATAATGTTAGTGTAGATGAATTCTAATATTCCCGTGACGGCTAACTTTGTTATTTCACAAATCGGGGGATGTGCAAATGCGCGGGTGACATTTCTTCCCGTCTTTATGAGCACCCGTAATACTAAATGTAGTCGAAATATTCCTTTCTATATAAGAATATTTCGACTACCGATAAGCCTACTTGACCATTCGCTGTTATGAGAGTAAAAGCTTACACACTTGACTTTGTACGTATATTGTATGTAAGTTGTAGTTAAGTACCATTGTTTACTTGCACAACGCTCAGGCTCAGTAAGTACTTAACGAGTATTTTGACTTCACGGAGAAATGAAGAATAGGCAAAAATAGGTATAGGTAGGTATAGGTTGAATGATTTGTGTTTTCACTTTTTTTAATAAAACTGACTTGTAATTCTTTGTAATTATTAATAAATAAACTAAACTAAACTAGGTAGGCCTTTATGGAAAACACTTTAAGCTTTTTGGGAACAAACTTTTGTTTGACGAATGGACAAAAAACAATTCAATTACTACTTGATTACCTACGTATTGGTTTGATTGGAAGTTAAAACGTGTGCGCAAAAAAACATTTTTGGCAGGTCAAAATAAGCGCAGTGGTTTGCTGTGTGCTGTATATATTTTTCAGCTTGATCGGATCTTATTGGTATTATTGGGTTCCTTCTATCTGGCAGAATCTTGATGCTCCGAAATTTGTTTGGCATAATCTTCTTTAAACGAATATTTTTAAGGCATAAAAAATATTTAATATAGTTATTGTTTGGCGGAATGTTCGTATGTACGAATTTACAATGGCATACTTTTAAGATGGCAGAATTTTATTTGGCATAATTACCTTTGGCAGTGTTCAAGTTCCGCATAATTTCGTTTAGAATAACGTTTATTTAGAGCGACGACTATTTGGTACAATTTCACTTGGCATACTATGAAGATGGCAGAATTTCATTTGGAATAATTTTATTTGGCATTACACTAACTAAATAAATATTTAAGTTGTAAACACTAACAATACTAACCTAATTACATAAGCACCATTGTTACTAACACTAAAATACTAACAAAGTTATGGACTGTAGTCTGAAAATAAAGGTTAATTTAATTTTTAATTATTACCATTTCTATAAAATAGCATTTTTAACCTTAAATTACAATTAAAATGTTTTCAAACAAAGACAATACGTTGCGCTAAAAAAGTACGTGGCAGTAACGAATCGCTCCAAAACCGACTCTACGTAGTCTTGTCTGCCCTACCCCAAGAGTGTCACCGTTGGCGCGAAGGGGTAAGGCGGGCCGCGAGCTGAGGAGCAGGTGGTTTTAACGCTCGTCGCCGTAGCTGAAGCTTGCCGGCGAAGCCGCTGCGAGCTGGATAGAACCCAAGACCAGTGGTCTACATTAGCCTTAGATCGAAAGATTTGGAAGTCATGAGGAGAGGCCTTTTCCCAGCAGTGGGATGACACAGGATAACAAGAACTAGTATTGTAGAGACGAGAAATTTATAAGTCTCGAATCTGGATCAGTAAGTTCCGAATATTAACCACTTTTGTTTTTTTTTCGCCCGCTCTAGGCGAAAAGGAGTGTCAGACTTTTACTGACTAAAACCCATCCATGTTCCTTCGAATCCACGTAACACTGGTCAGTTTCTCTCACTCGTCAGTTTATTTAATTCGACAGTTTCGTTGATTCGTCAGTTTCGCTGATTGGACGGTTGTGTAAATTCGACAGTTGCGTTAACTCTACGGTTTCCATAATTTTCCAGTTTCGTCGATTCGTCACTTTTATCCAATTCGTCAGTCGAAATACAGTCGGTAGGAAATTGTCTGTTAATTTTAATATTACTTGGATCTAATTATTTATTTTACTATTTAATTATAAATGATTGTGTTCCAGGGCCGCGGTATCTCTTTCAAACAGTCCCGTAGCCCCGGCAGGGAATATTAACCTTACGGTTAATATTCGGAACTACTGATCCGATTTCGAAAATTCTTTCACTCTAAATGGGAAGCTACATTCCTCCCCTAGTGAGATATGCTATATTTAAAACGTTCGCGTGAGATAATTTCCGATAATATAGCGAGTGAAGCCGTGAGCAAAAGCTAGTAAGCTAAATTATATTCTGGCTTCTTGATGTCATAATTGTCTACAATCAGTAGAAAAAGTTAATTCAGGGCCACAATTGACTATTTCCACGAACATTCTGATACCTAACTGAACAATATACTGACATAAATAGACGATGTTTTCGACGTTTTTGAAGACCTTATCTATACCTACTAATATTATAAATGCGAAAATTTAGATGGATGGTTGTTTGTTTTCAATCACGCACGACTGAACGAATCTGAACGAAATTTGGCACAGAGATAGATTATAGTCTGGAATAGCACATGGGATACTTTCACCGTGGGACAATCACCGAACTCCACTCAGCGTATAAGCTAGTAATAATATTAATACATACATTGAGATGTAAGAATCTCCAGCATGTCTTTATTTACATAAAGGAATGCACCACGGCCATGTCTTCAGCTCACAGTCATATTATACCTTAAATATTTCTGTTCCCGATGAACATAACATGTTGGTACAAGCAACGACTACAAAGGCAATCCGATCACAACACAAGTTATTTTTGTTTTTTAAGTTGAATTTGTAGTTTTAGGTAATACGTAAGTATTTTTGGGTAGTCATACATTATGGTTTTGTAGCGTTCTTTCTACGGTTAGGTACTATCTAAAATAGAATGGCCATTTGTCAAGGCCCCAAGGACCCAACAACACTTTTAGAGTCCTGTTCTTTCATTTTAAATAGAACTGTAATTCCATAACTTGACAGTAATCGCAAAATTGTTTAATTTTATTACGTTAGTAATCTTTAATCGTGTTGATTGCCAAACTTTACGATCGTAATTACCTTTTATTAGAGCTTTGACGCGCCGGACGCCATCAAGGTTACAAGGAACGGGATCAACCAACAGTTTCAGCGGAGAGGTGAAGTCTTCAGCACTGAAGAGTATAGCCGCCCATCCTTGCGCGTTGCCGAAGCAGCCGCGCTTCAGAGGACTACCCTCAGCTAATAAGTACGCACGATTGGACGAATTGAACGTTCTAGTTTCAAAATTCAATATATCACTCAACGCCCCAACGTCACCTTTCAGTATACGCCTCACAAATACTTTAAATATACTCCTTTTGAATTTTCCACGCTTCCGTTTTTGTTCACTCGATATTTTCCCCGTAAAAATGTACTTAGACACGAACACAATCCGTTTTAAGGTATCATTGTTTCGAAACACAGAATTGTTATTAATGCACTTCGGTGGGATATTGTCGTTTATTTTTATTATCGTGTTCCGCTTTTTAACTTGCCCCTTTACAATAAAGTCCGCATCTGTTATGAAAATTAACACAAACACTAGAATTAGGATTGGTTTTAACATTTTGTGTCACAAAATTTTTTGAGCACTTTTAAAACTGCAAGCATTATATTTTGATTTTTGATATGATGGTGTTTATAGTATGGAGTATTTTATCGGAAAATGTTGGTAGAAACATCGCGTTGTGAAGATGCACGGTAATCGTGAGGTGCGCCTGAGTGTGGTGGTGGTATGCGCGCGCGCCGCATGCCGTGCCAACCTCGACTGGAGGCTTTATCGGATCCGCTGCAACTTGCAACCTGTTGTATTTTAATCCTTAAGCCGGCTACTACAGCTTTTGTAAACACATTACTACCAATACGTTCGCGATATTTCAAATGATATTTCTTGTGCTCTTTTTTATTTCCACGAACAGACATCGCAATATAATATTGTAGCACAATCAAGTTGTTTAAGATTTTGTGCGTGCGGTACTTTTACAAGATTTTAATCAAGCAGTTTCATGAGAACAATAATCTTTTTGATATAATATTTGCGCCAATTACATTTGTGTGGAATAGGTAGGTATTAAGATTTAATATTAAAATCCATAAATTGAAGCAGATTTAAATATAGCAAAAAAAGTTAAATATCCACTGCAATTTGCAAGTTGTCGAACGAATGTAAAGAGGAGTATTGATTCTCTAAGTTAGATGACGTCGCATACGCAACAGGACATACATTACGCGTAACTTACCTACTTATTATACGATTCTATAAATATGTAAGAATGCTGTTTGGATACGCGAATAAGTGAAAACATGTGTGTATTAGATTAGGTTGGAAGTTCAAGTACCTAGATATTATACATACCTATGTATACATAGAGCATGTTGTGTGGAGATTGAGTTGTAAGAACTTACCTACAAACATGTATAGACGGCAGTACATGAAATGGTATTTATGTCCAATCAACCTTAAACCTTAGCAATAAAGTTGAAAATCCATTAAGTAAAGAAATTTGACAGACTGTAGTAGTTTGATGTGCGCCACTGTACCGTGTGATCTAAAACCAGATTACAAATATTTTGTTTAAGTTCAGGTGCTAATTGAACAGTTGAGAGGCTAAATAAGTAAATAGATAAACATATCTCTGGGTACATAAACCCACGTTGTATAACTATCGTATACTGACATAGGGGCAATTAGACTATTATGGAATGTGGACTCACTAGTTTTCTAGTAGTTATTACTATTTAAAGAAAACAGGAAAAATAAAAGAAAACAGTTTGGAATAATGTGGAAACGGTTTTCACTTCCTATGCGGCATAAAAATTTAATAGTTTTTACTTAAGTACCTATTTACCTACAGCATGTTCTTGTGATTTTGAACTTCGTGTACCTAAGCTGATTTTAGTTGCACCTACTATTTATTTGGATGTTTATACATACGTATAATAGTCTACCTACCAACTGCAACATATAAAATAGAAAAAGACATAACCCTTTGCAAAAAGAACTCAATGGATTCTTTCCACTTAGTAACACCTCTCGCAGAATTCCTCCAACATTATAAAATGGCCTTGTAGATCAGCAGTAATCAAGTCGCACTCCTGTCGGTGCATGGCTGCACGTGGCCCAGCGTGGGCGGACTGGCCCCGACACTGGCCGACACTGGCCCATCGTCTCCGTGACGGCGACATGCTCCACAACGCCCGGAATTTACGCACTTCGTTCGCGTGTCCCTGCCAACCAACACTTGAGATACGAGCCGCAAATTGAATATTTAGTTACCTTGCTCGTAAATATGTTGGCGTAACAAAGCTTGGAAGATGGAGGACGAAGATGCCTGATTTTCTCTCGTTGAACTAATGTATTTCGGAGAAAATGTTGTTTATGTCTCTTTGGTCTAGTAGTTGCAAAGCGACTGTTGAGCATGAGGTCCTGGGTTCGATTCCCAGGTTGGGCAAATTGTTATAGAGTTTAGCACGCGCCACGGAGTCTGGATTGCTGCCCGGTTGATTACAATAGGCTCGTTACCTATTAAATAGACACGTAACACTTCATGACAACTAGTTTGGTTTTCGACCTAAACTGATTACATGGAACGTAAACATTAATGGCGAAAGTACTATTAGGGCCTGCGCAGACGACAGACTTTTTGTGCGGATGAGTCTGTGGCGCACAAAATGTCTGCATGGCATACAAAAAGTCCGTCGCGGATTTTTCGCAGACTCAACACACACGACGCACATCTTCGATCATTCTATTCTAGTGCAGATTGCATACTTAAAAGTGTGCGCCGTCTGCGTAAGCGCCCGTTGAAGCAAACATTCTATTCTATTCGCGCACTTTTGTGCGGCGCGGCGCGGCATGATCTGCCAGAATGACACGGATTTTTTGGCCGCCGGACTTCTTGCGCGACGTGTGCGTTACTGCATATAATTGCTTTGGTTCTATTTTCACAGACTAAAAAGTGCGTCACGGATAGTCTGTCGTCTACACAGGCCCTTAGGTACACCTCTGCCAAACTTTTTTATATTACATATAGAACGCTATACATACTCCTTTCACCTCGTCCTCGACCATACATCTAGTTATACCGGCACGCCCAGTTGCGAGTATATACCAACGCACATAATCTGTCTAAGAACACCACCAATAACATCAGTGTATTTTGTTCTTCTAGGCTCGTCTAGAGAATGACGATCTAGAATCTAGGGCGTCATTCTCTGTAAAATCACGAGCAGATGGACAGATGAAAAATCTTCCATTCGAATAACTTGAGTTAACTACAGAAAGTTACTAATTCGATTACTGAAGTCTGGGTAGCTAATATTTAAAGTAATTCCCTCACAAATGGCAGCTTTAACCATTTGCTAATTCGTCTAACGATTTTAATGTCCGAATTAAGTGTTGTCGTTTTGTAAATGAAGCACATAACAATTATCGTCTGGATTATTTCAATCCCTAACCGAATTTTCTTCATTAAAGTCAAATAAAAATATATAACATAGCCAGGCATGTTCTATATTAGTCCGGGCAGTGCTGATTGGCTTCACTTCATCAATGGCTAAAAACATTTTATTTGATTGCAACTTTTGACCTAAAATATTACGCTTTATTTCCACCGATTTGAATTTTTATTCCGCTCAAAATGAAGCGAATCGGCACCGACTATGTTAAAAAAATTGTTTCAGATTTTCGTGTAATGAAGAAAACGCTTTTTGTTTATAAGGTTTAACAGCAAAGTAATAAAATAACAATAACACTAGTACCTACTTCGTGGAGCCTATCAACTTTATTTTATTTTACATAACATGCTTCATTATATTTCACACTATTAGCAGAGTGGTCGTGGTCGTCACATCAGGGGTAAGTGTGGCAAGTGGCAAGCTTCACAATCCGTCGCCATTCCTCCCGTACTGTGGGTTTTCTTGTGCATTCGTG
Source organism: Xestia xanthographa (assembly GCA_905147715.2). Taxonomy (NCBI): domain Eukaryota; kingdom Metazoa; phylum Arthropoda; class Insecta; order Lepidoptera; family Noctuidae; genus Xestia; species Xestia xanthographa. Next base: position 20,272,952 of record LR990642.1, on the reverse strand, counting down.
GAGTGGACCATTGAGTGCAGTTCTGACTTGGTCGGTCCAACGCATTGGTGACCTGCCGTGCGCTCTTGTGCCTTCAACCTTTCCCTGCGCTGTGATATGTCCAAAGAAAGTGAGGATACGTCATTGGACGATGGAATAAAGACGCTATTTGATTCGAAATTCCTGTGGGATTGAGACGTTGGTTCGGAACTGTGTCCAGGTTATGCCAAGCATACCAATTGCGAAGAGAAAAACCTAACATTACGCCCGGGCTCCCCGATGGGTTAAGCAGTAGTGTACCTACTAGTACGATGCAGTGTTCGACATTTACCCAGTTATGTTTAAGTCCCATGATAAGGGGGCGATCATATTGCCATCAACAGGGCATAAATCTAGACTCCGTGGCTGCTACTGAGAAATTCCTCATGGAAAAACCCAATAACACTTTGCCCGACTCAGGAATCAAACGCAAGACCGCATGCTCTGTTCGAGAAATTCTTCTAAACCAAATCTTCTCATCGCCACGTTATCGCGACAGTAGATAAGAGGATGTACAGTAAGCGGGCTCGTCGTGACGGGTGGCGCGTTTCCATTCCTTTGAGACTGCAGATCAAACTGAGGAAAATGAGCGAAAAAACGTTCGCTCAAATCTTCTACGCTCACAAATAGATTTCAGGTACGTAAATTTGTCATGTATTTATCACGAAAGTTTAAACTCAAACTGTAGCAGTTTTCCTAGGATTTAAGCTACTTAATAATAAGTATGCAAAGAGCAGCGGTGGCCCAGTGGTGGCGGCCCCGACTTACGAACAGTAAGTCGTGGGTTCGAACCCAGGCAGGCGCATTACTTTGTGTAATTTATTTCATCACCACTGCTCTTAAAACGGTAAAGGAAAACACGTTAAGAAACCGGCATGTCCTAGAACCAAAAATTCGAAGACATGTGACATCTACCAATCCGCTCTGGGCCCGCGTGGTGGATTATAGCCCATTCCCACTCATAGAGAGGCCTGTGTCCCAGCAGTGGGAACATTAATAGGCTGGTGATGATTATGAAGAAAAAAAAAAAGCTATGTAGTATATCAACTATATGGTGCCCACGACACAAGCCTCGTTGCTTAGTGTGGCACTAGATGGCGGTGTGTGTAATATCTAGCGATATTTATTATTTATGACTTTCTCACAGACAACTAGGTAAAAAATAATTACCACAAACAACGGTTATTAAGGATGCGCAGCTTACTCTAACTAAAGCCACAAGTTAACTGATTAACACTAGGCGAGCTCGCACTGCGCGTAACTCCATGTGAAATAGTTGGTAGCGGAAACTTATTAAAACTACTGCTAGCCGATATAATATAAACACAAGCACATGCAATATTTATTCAAAACAACATCGGACCAACAATAAAGCAAAAGTTTAGTAATTGTTTCACGTGCGATCATACCCTATGGTCACCATCTGCCTAGCCTTTTCCCAACTAAGTATGTTGAGGACGGCTTCCTATCTCACCAGATGCAGCTGAATAGCTGTTATTTACATGCAGCGACTGCCTATTTAACCTCCACAACCCATCATAATCAGCCTATTAATGTCCCCACTGCTGGGACACAGGCCTCCTCTCTATGAGAGGGAATGGGCTATAATCCACCACGCGGGCCCAGTGCGGATTGGTAGATGTCACATGTCTTCGAATTTTTTGGTTCTAAGACATGCCGGTTTCCTCACGATGTTTTCCTTCACCGTTTTTGAGAGCAGTAGTAATGAAATAAATTACACAAAGTAATGCGCCTGTCTGGGTTCGAACCCACGACTCACTGTTCGTAAGTCGGGGCAGCCACCACTGGGCCACCGCTGCTCTCACAACCCAATTAGTGCTGGATAATCCAAAACCTCTTGGTAAGACTGATTGTCAGACTATCGGGCCACTGACTACCTGTAATGACTGTCAAAAATTGAGCCGGGACCAACGACTTAGCGTTATTGTTTAGCTACTAGCGGACGTCACGCGGTTTCACCCGCGTAGTTCCCGTTCCCGTGGAAGTACGGGGATAAATTATAGCCTATGTTACTCAAGGTGAATGTAGCTTTCTGATGGTGAAAGAATTTTTGAAATCGGTTAATTACTTCCGGAGATTACCCCCTACATACAAACTTACAAACAAATGTTACCTCTTTATAATATTAGTATAGATGATATGCTTCACTATACGGTATTAAATATACACAGTTTACTTAGAGGAAATTAATTCTAAAATAAGGATACAAGCTCCTAATCTACCAATATAATCGAAGTGCCTTCTACGGACGATATTGCGAAAGTCGCAGGAAAGAGCGTCGTGTATGCAATAAGCTGAGAATGAGAATAATAACGAGCAAATATGCACGTAAACACAATGCTTATATGGAAATCACAGATATTAAATTCGTTTTATAGTATAGGAAACAGGTATGAATCTATAGTTACGGTGGGTTTCAAGGTAGTTATTAAAAGGGAAATTTATATTGAAGTTGGAGACAATAACTTTTGAAGGTATAAAAGTTGACGTTATTATTGTTGGTAACATGCATGGAGGAAGATGGAATGGAGTGCTAAAGTAGAATGAGCTGTGTAACTCGTGAAAAACGCTAACACTCATCTTGACCCGAGTCAAGCCTGATGAAATTTTTACAGTCGAGATCTACTTTCTGTCAAAAAAATACAGATCCTTCAATATTTTTCTGGATATGGTCAAAAACCACAAGATCGTGCGCCAACATTATACTTTCAGACGCTCATTATTCTTATCCCAATTTATTTATGGTCAACTTAGCATATCTTTTGCCACACATATGTACTTCTCCATTACTCGTCATCTTTCCAATTCATCCATCGTTTCTTTGATCTTCCTCTATTCTTATATCCCATCAACATTGATACTCAAAACTTTCCTCACGACATTTTCCTATTTCCTCCGCATCACATGCCCGTATCATGACAACCGAACAACAACAACCGTGTCTCGTTGCGAATTTTTACTTTTCAGATGCTGTGCATATAAAGTTATGACGGTTCGTCAAAATTCATTCAATTCAATCAGTCAAAGTTTACATACAGCCGTGCAAGTACGTAGGAATCGATTCGATAAATCTGACAGTCATTCTCGACAAAATGAGTGTATAACAAAGATAAAAAGTCATTTTGTCGAGAATAACTGGCAGATTTATCGAATCGATTCCTACGTACTTGCACTGCAGATTCGAAAAAGATCGATTATCCTTTTTATTATTATTAATTCCTCTCGCAGGTCTGCTGGACGAGATTTCTTATGAAATAAGCAGTACCTTTGTGCTCTTCTATCTTAATGTAATGTCCTGTTAAGTATTTTGTGCGTACATAAATAAATAAATTATCCTAGCACTCCATTGTTCCATACTCTTGGTAGTCTGCCACCTGTCCGTCGAGTTCGGCGGGCCGCGGGTATGGGCTCATACTTGGCTTGAACATCGGAATGCAATTCGAGCATAGCTGCGGCAGACAGCGGTCGATAATTGCATTTTGTGGTCGCGGCGCTCCACTTGGCAAGTACACGCGCGATCGAACGGAGCGCAAACAAACTTCAGTTTTCTTCAACAAATTTCAGTTGGATAAACAAGAAACAAGTTGAACAGCGAAATGGTTTCCCACTAATGTAATCAAAGTCCTCAATTAGTTGTATTGAGTAAATGAATGAAAAGTTTTCAGAGTTTCTACAGTTTTATTATGTTACTTGTTATTGTGAGCAAGTACGCGTTTGAGAGCCTTCTATGGTATTAATATCAAGTAATTACGCGCAGTAAGATGATCTATCAGGAAACGTAGTTAGTGGCGTAATGCGGATTAATTTAAGGTAATGGAATATTGGTAATTATCTACTCGCATTAGATTAAATGAGACGTTTAATTGTTATGAAATTAAGCTATAACACCGCAGTTTCATATTAAAAAATATAATCACATTGCTCTACATGCACTTATACATTCATCAGAATATAACGGTTATTATAATTAATTTTAAATTAAATGCGAAAAATCACACCAATAATGCCGTTCCCTGTCATCATAACCATTGTTAAAACACCTCAAACATTACAAATACTTTTTAGTAATATTGTTATTTAAAGAATAACTCTTACTTCAAAAGGTACATTTGTAAACATAGCAATAAAATTTTCCTCTCAGAGGAATTCAGTTGAAAACTTAATGAAGTGTCTCGCTTACAGCGGAATAATTGTGACAAACAACTACGTCTTTACAAATTCATTTCTGTAAAATAAAACGCAGCTGTAAATGACAAAATGGCGGAGCAAAGGGTAAACGGTACAGGTAGAAATGAATAGTAAATGCTCTGTTTAAGACTTTCACGGTTTTTCACTACACTCAAAGTACTTACGGGATAATATCCGTGGTTTTCTTTATTGCTTACAACAGCGTCGAAATATCGGGAGCTCATCAATAAAGAAAACCACGGATATTATCCCGTAAGTACTTTGAGTGTAGTAAATGCTGTTTCCATTAGTTCCATTAAAAATTTGTAGCATACCGACTTATTGTGGGTGAGCGCACTTGTGATACCGTATGTATTTACATCATCATCTGCCCAGCCTTTTTTCAAACTTTGTTGGGGTCGGTCCAGTCTAGCTGGATGTGCGGACCGGCGACTACCTATCTGACCTCGACAACCCAGTAACTGTAAGTAATATGATACCCCTTGCCTTGGTAAGACTGACTTTCGGTTTCGGACTACTCTATTTCTAAATACTGCATGTATTTACATCTAGTATGTAATTGTAATCTAAGCAACTATTAAAATAATCCACGAAATGCTGTACTTCTGCTCACCTCATCATCTGCCTAGCCTTTTCATAATTATATTGGGGTCGGCTTCCAGTCTTACCGGATGCATCTGAATACCAGTATTTTACATAGAGCGACTGCTGCGAGCGAATGACCTCCACAACAGTACAGTTAGTACCGGGTAATACGATACCCCTTGGTAAGACTGATTGTCAGCCTTTTCGGGCCATTGACTACCAGTAACGACTGTCAAAGTTCTACAAATGACAGCCAGGACCAACGGCCTAACGTGCTTTCCGAGGCACGGAGGTAACTCGGTATGTACTGGGTGGTCACCCATCCACGGACCAACCTAGGCAAGCACGGCTTGACCTAAAGATCGACCCGAGCGGCTGTTATTACTTAGCCACAAGCTCCTCCTACTTCTCACCTCTAAAACAAATAACACACTTTCCTTTATGAGGCCCGGAAACATCAAACAGTGCAGAAAATTAAATGTCGTTTGGGAACGTTCGCAGAAATTGCATATTGAATGTTTAAGATACAAATGGTGCATAAACAATACCTTGGCACGGCGAAGTTTGCAGTCCCCTGCAAACTTCACCGCAACCGGTTTTTGTTTACTATATTACAAGGGACTTCTATGTACTTTCAGCGGATTTAGGTGTGAACACGACCAGGTTTCGAGTCTTGTTAGTGTTTATAACTTTATAAACAATCGAAGAACATAGGTATGTTTTGAAGACATGACTGGCTGACTAGAATAATATATGATAGTGTGACGGCTGCCAGGGGAGAATGTAAGAAAAAAACGTGTTTGGCCGATTCCAAATAATATGGCTCAAGTTCCAGCAGGAAGATGATGATGCAAGTGTGAATGGGTGAATTAACCAATGACAAACAAAAAAAAATTGGTACGAAGGCGCTGTCAAATATGGTGGAGCAAGGCAGGAAGAAAGAGATCCCGCGGTTAGTCTTCAACGTGCCGGTCAGTCCTCCTAAAGAAAGAATACATATTTATTAGTCTCACACAGAACAAAACAAAAAAAAAAGAGAATGATTGAATAAACATTAAAACAAAATTATAAAAAAAAGTAAACATAGAAAAAGAACATCAAGCTCTCCGTGTTCCTGTTCCATAAGTACGTTCTTCCAACAGCAAGAATCTTTCACGTGTATATTGCAGATTATTGTTGTATGTCTTAGGATGCTTGCATAGAGGATGCATTGTTAAACTACTGACTTATCGGTACGGGTCAGTACCTATAAGTATAGGGTTTATGCTTAGAGAAACAGGTTCGGGACTCGGGTGCTTACATTTTATATAGAGTACTGACTTATCGGTACTTAGAGGTACTGACCCGTACCGATTGTCAGTACTTTAAAAATCATCATCATCATCATCTGCCTAGCCTTTTCCCAAGTTTTATTGGGGTCGGCTTCCAGTCTAACCGGATGCAGCTGAATACCAGTATTTTACATGGAGCGACTGCCTATCTGACCTCCACAACCCAGTTAGTACTGGGTAATACGATACCCCTTGGTAAGACTGGTTGTCAGACTTTTTGGGCTGCTGACTACCTGTAACGACTGTCAAAGATCACAAATGACAGCCGGGACCAACTGTTTAACGTGCTTTCCGAGGCACGGAGGAAACTCGGTATGTAATGGGTGGTCACCCATCCACAGACCAAGCACGGCTTAACCTAAGGATCGACCCAGTACTAGGCCCAGGCCCAGTACTTTAAAAATGCATTATGTAATACGTACTTCTAGGTACTGACCTGTACCGTTATGCAAGCACTTTCCTTCTTTCTATAAAATAATAATTTCCATACGGTTGCCCACAGATTAGCGAATACCCAAAAGCAGACATAAAAAACTTTTTATGTAGTTTTCAATAAGAATAAAGTAATAAAGTTGAGATCCAGCGGAATATTTCATGGTAACTAAGTTGTAAAGTGTCAAGTTTACGGTAACCTCAAGTGTCTCTGCGGGGTCGCACGTTCAACTCCATCGCTTAACAACTCTACTGGTTAGTGAAACTAAGTGATTTGCCTACGCATTTGAGTAAATGATTTCATTGGGAGGGGAAAAGGTTACCCATTGAGCGATTTTGGTAGTTTGGGTCATACGTATGACTTCTCATTTCTTTATAAATGACTACCGGACGTCACGCAGTTGCACCCGCGTAGCTCCCGTTTGCGTGGGAGTACGGGGATAAAATAATTATAGCCGATATTACTCAGGGTGAATGTAGCTTTATAATGGTGAACGAATTTTTGAAATCGGCTCAGTAGTTTTTGAGTTTATTCATTACAAACAAACACACACACAAAAATACAAATCTTTCCTATTTATAATATTAGTGTAGATGAAAATAATCATGACGTCAAAAATAATGAATTTCAAAACAATGCCTATTATGCATGTAGGTAATCTGTCTCCTGTTTTTCCCGAATTAAAGGTGTGCCTAGTATAGAACACATACATTTCTCCAGTTGGGGTGACTGCTTCATAGGTCTAGTAGTCCCTGAGTTTGATTCTCAGGCTGGGCAAAGTGTTATTGGGATTTTCCATCAGGAATTGTTCAGTAGCAGCCATGGAGTCTGGATGTGTGCCCGATAGATGGCAGTAGACGCGCCTCCTATTACATAGAACTTAGCCGCTTAGCTTTGTTTAGCTTAGCTGGCGAAATGGGGGTGTTCTATTAGGTCCACTTAGATACAGCTTTATTCTTATACTGTGTGCACTTGTGACGTGTGCCAAATAAATGTATTTTCTTTCTTTCTTTCTTTCTTTCTTTCTTTCTTTCTTTCTTTCTTTCTTTCTTTCTTTCTTTCTTTCTTTCTTTCTTTCTTTCTTTCTTTCTTTCTTTCTTTCTTTCTTTCTTTCTTTCTTTCTTTCTTTCTTTCTTTCTTTCTTTCTTTCTTTCTTTCTTTCTTTCTTTCTTTCATTCTTCCTTCCTTTCTTTCTTTCTTTCTTTGTTTCTTTGTTTCTTACACCTCTGCCTAACCCTTCGAGGATTACAGACTGATGTTACGTAAAAGTGGCTGATGAATAGGAGGCGCATTTAATAAAGTCACAAATCCAGTATCCACACTGCTGCTAAGAAACTCCTGATACCTACCTACCTAGCAATGGAACCCGGGACTTCATGCTGCAGTAGGGCTTGCGAGCATTAGGCTAATGAACCATTATCTATTCAATTTCGTGAAATTGCTGCCTGCTCCATCACTCTTCAAATATTGGGTAAACGACTTGTGCCATAGTGGAAATGTTTGCTTTAATATCGAAGTTAATAGTGAAAGCCTCGTTAAAATTCGACCAGCAGCTTTTAAGAGAAGCGCATCTGTTTGTGTGCGTATAACTTAAAAGCTCTCTGTCTAAACAAACAGATAAACGTAATAACGAGCAAACAGACGAATATTAAAGAAAATTGTTACGGTCTCTAATACGTTTACTTAGATAATAGGTACTCTCCATTAGATAAATATTGTAGAACTGGTCAGAAATACACTGGCCTGCAAAAATAAGTATCACACTTTTAAAATTGCAATAACTTTTTAAGTACACAAGATACTTTCGAAACAAAAAGTAATCGAAAAAGAGTAATTTTTTACATAAAAACAATTAAAGGTGATCAAAATTGCTATAAAACGTTTTTATTTTAAATCTCTAACTTCTATAGGGAACGTGCAGGAACTATAGGTGGCAGCACTAAACGACAAAAGAGACACTATGCGGACAGTAAAGGAAACTTATGCCGTCACCTGTCACGCAAATCTCTTCAAAAGTATTATTTTTGATTATGCTAAAAGGTATAAAACATGGGTTCCAGTCTATCAATAATGTTTGTCAGCGTAACATGAATGTTGACCAATATGAATTTTGTATGTTTCGTTTATTTTCTCTGATGAAAATTGTGGTGCATGAAGAAACGGTGGCATAAACAACTTTCTTATTTTCAACACATGTTTTAATGGAAGGGAATCCTTTATCAGCGAGAACAGTATCTCCAGGCAGAAAAATCAATCCACAATCATTTGCTAGAAGCAATCACTATAACGCCCTCCGTAGCATTTAGATACAAAACTTAGGAAACTACAAGGAGTGCAGCCAATTAAAAACTTTATTGTATAACTATGTTTATAATCTGAGTTCATGTGGAGACTGTTGAGGAATATTCGGTGTGAACTTCAGTGCAGTCTAATCCATAATCATTTGTTATAAATAAGCAATCACTAGAACGCCCTCCGTAGCATTTAGATACAAAACTTAGGAAACCACAAGGAGTGCAGCCAACTAAAAACTTTATTGTTTATCCATGTTTATAATCTGAGTACATGTGGGCTCTTTGTTTAACTGTTGAGGAATATTCGGTGTGAACTTCAGTGCAACATATGTGTGTTTGCTGAAGTTTAAATGGTACGCCAGTACCATTTAATGTTTGCTTGCACGGTTGATTTTGAAGGCTATTGAACTTTTTCAATGCAGAGTGTAACAAAAACAAATTGTGTTCAAATATTTTTGTTACCGTAAAACTACACAACTATGGTCCGGATATTTCAGATCATAAGTTTGTGCTCTCCCCTCTAATTCATTGAATTACCTAAGTCACATGCGATAATGTTCTTAGATGAAGTAAGATGTGATAATTTAACTAATCGATTTTAAATATAAAACAATAAAAGTTCAAATAACTTTTTTTTTTATCAAAATTTGGACCATTGTTGCCTGTTATATTGGCAACTTTAGACCGGATTATTATTTGTACTAAAAATGCGTATTGTGGCGTTCTGGATCATAGTTGAAAGCATAAAATTAAACAACTGATATTAGTAAGAAATGAAATATATTTATTCATAATTTTTTTCATTCAAAATTCGTTAAAATTTAACTTTATGTAATAGAATTATTATTATTTTCGGAAAATTAAAGACAATGAAAAGTTTTAGTATAAAAGAAACAATAATGAAATGAAATCAATCATATTTTTCTTAATAGGTTTATATGTAGGTACGTAAATTATTTATTTTTTTGTTTGACCCCATTTATACTCCAGTTCCGGTACTCGAAACAATGCGCGCTTCGTGCCTAATTTTGATGGGGTTTTGATTGTCGAAATAATCTTATCCATTGGATAGAATATACAGTCCGGTTTCTCAGGCCACTTCCAAGACAATCCACAACGATTCATGCAACTAACAAACGCTCCATCATCATCAACACTTTTGACTTGCCCCGGCCACTGTTCACCTTCATATTCTACTAAAACATAATCGTCTGGCTTGGGAATAAACTGCGTAGCATTTCTTCTCATCAACTTATCTCGTGACAACATTTTCTGTAACAAAATAAGTTAGTTTTTAATTATGGTCCAAAAAACCAGTAGGACCATATTTGAGATCCAAGAAGGTACTTACGAGAAAAAAATATTATTTTTTTATATAGGTGTATTTATACAATAAACAATACGTAAAATGAATGCCAGAATCATAACTTATCGTATGAATCCAATTCTGAAACTTTGTCTTCACTTTAACCAATATTTTCAAATAAAAGTTTACGACATTCAGTCAACGCGTTCAAACAGGTTTTTATTGGAGAAGGTCTACTAAATGGTATTTGAGAGACATCTGTTGTCCTTGAGTGTAACTACAACGAACAGACGTCAATAAACGAAAATAGTATTAAATAATAAACTAGATGTCGCTACACGTCCATACAGCTTCAATTTTGTTGGATAGTTGCCTTGGACTATAGTTGGGACACTGCACTATAGTTGTGTAATTTTACGGTACTGCATTTATCCATTTTTTGCGTTTTTCACTTATACATGGTATGAGAGTACCTACTATTCTTTGGAAAGTAATAGAATTTTATTATTTTACGCTATTTGATTAATTTTCATTTTTGTGGATGTATTGGTACATCCAGAAATGCAACAATGGATTATGATTAGCTAGAATAATCATTTTCAATAATAAAATTAATTCTGTTTACTTGTTTTACATGTCAATGTCAAGTATTAATTTGGTACAAGATTCGGATTGGTAACGCCAGTTGGCACCACCGTCGTTGTGCACGTTCCCTATAGAGTTTAGAAAAAATTGAAATTTTAAAAGTGTGATACTTATTTTTGCAGACCAGTATAGAATGTCCGCTTCATAAAGTCATATTATGATATGACAATGAGTGGAGACAACGTAACTTTAATGTCGCGACCAGGCTTTGCGGTAGACCGTGAAATTTGCACATGACTAAGAAGATTTAATATCATTAGACGACCGCAACTCTCTAACAGTTAAGGCCGCAAAAGCTCCTCTACTGCCGCAAAAATTAGATGCCCACGCCCAGCGACGAGATTAAACAAACCGACGACGTCGCCTGCCACAGCCATCCGCTAACATTAAACTACGAGTACATTGAAACGGCACTTAAATAAAATACCAGGGCCGGCAGTCTCGACATAGATAGCGACAAATTCGCTAACTTTTGATCGCCGATTACTAACGAATAAATTCGGTTGCAACAATTATGTTTGTTATAAACGCATCTTGGACGGTGAAAGTAGCGTTACTCGCAAGCATCATCATTGCAACCGAATTTATTCGTTAGTAATTAGCAATCAAAAGTTAGCGATTTTGTCGTTATCTCTGTCGAGACTGCCCAGGGCAGGCAGTCTCGACATAGATAGCGACAAATTCGCTAACTTTCGATCGCTGATAACTAACAAATAAATTCGGTTCCAATAATGATGCTTGCGTGTAAAGCAAGTCTCTACATCCAAGATACGTTTCTCGCAAGCATCATCATTGCAACTGAATTAATTCGTTAGTAATTAGAAATCTAAAGTTAGCGATTTTGTCGTTAACTCTGTCGAGACTGCCGGCCCTGTCCTCATATAAAGTGTCGTGAACTATGAAATAAGAATCTAATTCCCTGATTTTTTTTTTCTGCAAAAAACTAACCCGTTTTAGTTCGAGCAGAAGAATTCGAATATTTCAACCGCTCAACGTTTATCGAGTTAAGCCAACTAGACAATTTTCACGAGTTATGTTTATTCTTCAACGGAACGTGTAGCGAAAAAGCTGGCGAGGTAGAAGGGACAATAAGAACAAAAGCACTAATTCCGCAGAGAGTTATCGATAGTTTCGCGTCAGCTCGATTCGTAGCTTTGTTAGGGCGACACACAAGAGAAACGCCCGACAAATTGCGTCGTGCGAGTGTAGCGCGCCGCCCGACGCCGCCCGCCGCGCGCCGACACAATGCCTGCTCGCATCAATTGTTATTTTATGCACAACTGGCCCCACCGACAAAATGGTTATTCCGTGTTGTCAGAAAAATTCACGACAATGTTTTACAGTTTTAAACTAGTCAATAACATAACCGAACATAACTGATTCACCACTTCGCACTTTTAACATAAATGCTACAGCTTTCAGCATTGTCCGTACTTTTATTAAAGATTTTTTTTGCAGTTATACGACCTATTGAAATGTTTCTCAGATATTCAGCGTCATCTTCAATTTATTCAACTTATGGTGCTGCAAAGTTAAAAATGCTAAAATAAATTTTTAAATTGAAATAATCGCGCACATGTTAAAGTGTAAAAAAACTTAAAAAGTATTTGAATGTAGTAGATATCATGTATAGTACTTACTTCGCCTGCATTTGTTTACAGTTCTACTCATAGATACTACGAACGAATACTAAAGTTAGTTAGAAATAATTGAAGATTTTTACACGACTGCCCAAAAAAGTGTAATGCTTTCAGGGTTCTGCACATAATGTGTGAGTTTGTTTATTCCGCGATATCATCTAAACACCTTGACTGATCTTTCTCGACTATCTTGGGTCAAAAACTACAATATAATGCCAATCAGTGTAAATCGTACATTACGTTATATTTACAGCAAAAGGGATGGATTGCAAAACTAATTCAATACCAAGCAGAAATGTACACATAAATAATATCAAGCAGCTGTATCTATATTTTCCTTTCGCCCTAATCTGCAGAAGTGTCGCGCGGCATCAAGAGAAATGGTCTACAAATTGTATTCGCCTGACTGGCCGGGCCGGCCGCCGCTGGCCGCTCGCCTGCCCCGCGCACCCGCACCTCAACCTCAAGTACAACAATAACTAAGCTATGTAATACAGCGTGTATCAGAATGATGTGGTCATATTTGAGGAGCAGCGCTGACCCAGTGGTGGCGGCCCCGACTTACGAACAGTAAGTCGTAGGTTCGAACCCAGGCAGGTGCATTACTGCCGCTCTCAAAACGGTGAAGGAAAACATCGTGCGGAATTTTTTTTGGTTTGGCTAGGACATTTGTCCTAGAACCAAAAAATTCGAAAACATGTGACATCTACCAATCCGCACTGGGCCCACGTGGTGGATTATAGCCCATTCCCTCTCATAGAGAGGAGGCCTGTGTCCCAGCAGTGGGAACATTAATAGGCTGATGTAGCCTTGTATGGAAGCAGAATATGAATAGTACTAGTATTTTGATACAAGTGGAGAAAGTTTGTTAATGCATACGAGACGGAATTAATTAATTAAATTTTGAGCCGAGAACTGCAGTAACAAATGCCCCACGTGTATCAAACGACGTTTTTCAATACACTTTTGAAGAAATAAATTATAATTACAAAACATATTTTTGTCATTATTACCTACGAAACTATGATTTTAATTTTCTTTTTTTCCGCGCTTTGCTTTCGCCAGGTTGAAGGAGAAGCAAAGGTATGAAGCCGCTAAACAACCTAATATATATATATTTTTTTTTTAATTTAGAACACAAATAAATGGTAATTTGTAAGTAACTATTAGTTTTAAATAATCATGTTTACCTATGAAATTCTATTTATAAACACAATTTGCATATTCAAAAAATATTTATGCCGTAAAGAAGCTTAGTGCTTTGCCGAAATTTAAAAAAAAAACATTCACCTCCGACTATAGGCATTGAACCAATTAGGAACTAAGTATAGGTATAGTTATCTGTAGCAATTTTCATTCCCGCACACGTGTTGGAAAATGAAAAAAAATATTGGTTTGGAAGTTATGAGCGTCGAAACTTTCATATTTCAACATTAATTTTAACTCATCTTTGGGCGTAAATAAATAAATTATGTAGTATGAAAATGGAAAAAGTGAAACCATACAGGGATATTTTTTTTTTTTTTTTTCTAGATGGGACCACTCGCAGACACAACACGTTAAGGTTGTCAAACTGCTTAACCGGACTATCCTGTGGTGGCCAAAAATTACTTTAAGGCCCCCAGCCAGGGCTTACAAGCTAGGATTTTTAATTAAATGAACGACACTAAGGGCACTCCCTGTGGAGTTCGGGCCTCGGCTTAGTGAGTCATTGAGGGAGGGCAGCAAGGGTGGCTGGGTCGGATTATTATTTTGGGAATTTGAAGCTACATGCTCAGCGGCGCGGGCTGGCTCGTCGAGCAAGGGTCGGACGGTGATGTTGCCACGGTGGCGGGGTCGGGTTCGGATTCGCGGTTTGTATTTGTGTTTTTTTGTTAACTTTTTACGTACTGTGGTAGTTTCCCTACAACTCTCCTGAATGAGGGTGGTGGGGTCGTCGGGTATAAGAAGAGTATGCCTGGGACGGCGAGTCTTGGAAATTTTTGATGGGACATAGTGGGCGGCTGAAGAGATTAAGGGGTTTTGATGCTTCTCGGCCTTGTCGAAGAAACTCTTTGAAAGACGTTTCATGAATTGTTGTATGGTTGGGATTTTGAGATCTACGTGAAGTTGTAAGTTCCTGAGGTACCACGGTGAGCCCGTGGCCCTTCGGAGAAAACGGTTTTGTAGGGTCTGCATCCTATGAATTAGGTAGGGTTTTGCATGCGCGAACACAGGGCACGCGTATGTCATGATAGGCCGAATGCACGCGGTGTAGATATTCAATTTGCACTTAAGTGACAATTTGCTGCGTGCATTCAGCACATAGTGGAGCCTACTGAGAGCGAAGGCGGCACGCGAGCGTGCCGTCCTTATGTGCTCTCGAAAGTTTAGGCGTTGGTCTAAGATGACCCCCAAGTATTTGGCTTGCGTCTCCCAAGGGATCGGCTTGTCAAACATGGTGATCGGACTAGGGTTCGGGGGAACAGTCGTGGGGCCTGGTGAAAAGTACCGCCTGGCTCTTGTCGGGATTGACTTCTATTCTCCATCTCCGGAACCAATCGCCTAAGGCGTTTGCGGAGGTTTGGAGAGTGCTGACGATTTTTGAGGGAATCCTTCCAGAGCAATAAATGGCCGTGTCGTCAGCAAAAAGGGCTAACTGGGCTGTATTGCTCTTTGGGATGTCGCTAGTGAACAGCGTGAATATTAACGGGGATAGCACCGAGCCCTGAGGGACACCGGCGCGAATCGGATGAGGGGCGGAAAGCGCACCCTCGATGCGGTACTGGAAGGTGCGATTCGACAAAATGTCTCGGAGGATGAGAACTAGACGATCTGGCACACCGAGCCGATACAGCTTGTATATCAGCCCGTTGTGCCAAACCTTGTCGAATGCCTTAGCAATATCGAAGAACAACAGGGATAGATAATTTATTCAAAAGTTTAAATAATTTATTTTGAGTAGATACAGCCAGTAGTTTTTCCATAATATCTATACGCCCAAAGGTCAATTTATGAAATTTTACGCGTTCATTTTCGTTATAAATCGTCGTATTTTTCACTAAATAAATAAATAAAAACTAGATAAATGATTACTAAACAAATTAAACTAAATAAATTAAAAACTTTACTAAATAGCATGCATATTAGCTACGCCCGCCAACGAGTTCGAGCCGTGGACTTGTTCACCCTTAATCTGATGTACCAACTGAATACTAGGTGCCTTTTCTTGCGTTCTTTAACCCCGATACTCTTTTCAAGATTGTCTTAAAGCCTACATTTATTTTGTTCTTGAAGTAAAGTACACACTTTCTCCTTGATACATATTTAAGTATTTCGGCATCGTCTCGAGTCTTATGTACAGGTCTCAAATAAGGTGACGGTTATCGTTAAGCATCTTAGGTGCTTTAAGTACGTGCTAAATAATATATTGTATACTAGCTGTTACCCGCAACCATCGTACGCCGGTTTTTTTTTTTAAATTTTTTTAGGACCCAATTTGAATCCGATTTTGTTAATCATTTCATGGGTTTTCTTTTTTATACACGGAATCCTAATCTTTTTTGCAAAAAGATGTTAATTTGACGTTACGAACAGACACCTCAATTTTATTTATATAAAATCAGGGTATGCTCGCAAGACTCTCCCACAGACCAAGCCGCTAAACCTCGAAACTTTAATTAGGGACAGTACTTGTTCTGAATACAATTAAAAGAGAGAGTACCAATGTCTTATACGTCCATTATATTGCATTAAAACCGAGAGGACTGGACTTTGACAGATATTAATGTCCTGAAACATCTCTGTCCGGATCTCTGTCCGGTGTCCGCAGCAAGTCCACAGTCCGGTCCGCTCAAGCATAATGTTATTGCAGAATATATTCATCGGTGAATAGACGAAAAGCGTTTTGATAAAATTTTTCGCTGAAATAGAATTTAGATTGCTGTACGTATACGTAGTTAACTTCGAATATTGTTCTAGCTGAACTTTCATTAGTTATACGATCCATTTCAGAGAATTTGCATAGTCAAGAAACTACACTTGTTATAATATTGCACTACTAGTTTTACCCGCTGCTCTGCTCTTGAAACAATTTTCTAAAGATATGATTTTTTGCTTTGCAAAACGCTTGCAGAAGAACGTATTTATTTAGAACTTTACATTACTTAAGCTGAATAAAGATAAGACAAGAATCCATAACGACATTAAAAAATCCCATTTTTCCAGATCAGTTCAAAGGCTCTATCGGTCAAACTCGCAATATTTGAGTCCTTACTCCTTATCAAATGCCGAAAGACAGAACATTTAAAATAAGAACACTAAACGTTGGAATTGCCAGCGACAATATTACGACGCCATAAAAAAAGTTTTATTTTTTAATTCGCAATTTTGTGTCAGGCAACAGCTACTCACATAAAACATGGTCGTCGCACCGTATTTCGAGTCGCGATGGAATCGTTCACGGCAGCCATTAAAGTTTGTATGCTCCGAGAGAATTAATGTGACACCTAAGCTAGGTGTCGAACGTAAAAAATAATTATAGGTCAATAAACCGATTCTTTTACATAAGAAAGCACTTGAATCCTTTTTATCTGACTTCGGTAAGCTAAAAGAGGGGTTGTTTAACTTTATTTTTTATTTGCTTAGCTCAGTTATATACAAATGGGGGAAAGGATTTACCTACTGATATAAAGAAAACGCAAAGCCTTTTGGAAATTAAGGCTTTATTCTACTTAAAGAAATTAGCTCAAATACATGAAACTAGACCATGACACATTGACAATATTATGGCATTACCATAGATATAAATCTACGTCATTCTTCCCAGCAGGGTTTTTATATTTCACAAACATAGTCTCTCAAGTAGCCCGGCGGTTTCCGGGACCTGCTTGAGTGGCGCCTCTCGTGTATGTCAGGTTCTTCCCGGGCCACCTCTTGTTGGCTTCGAGCAACCTCAGATTCTTGAGGAGTTTCAGACTCTCGCTGAGTAGCTTCTATGCTTGTAGGTGCATCACAGATTCCTGCTTCGTCATTAGGTAAAGGAGCTAATTGATTATTTGAAACGGTAGATTCCCTACCGTCAGAATATCTTACAAATGAATATGCAGGATTAGCTTGTAAAAGCTCGACCTCTTCTACAAGAGGGTCATATTTTGACTGTCGAACATTCTTTCTCAAGAGGACGGTACTAGAGGTTGAAAGCCATGATGGGATTGATTGGCCATTCATTGACCGTCGTGGATGGTAGAATAACCGTTCATGAGGAGTGGTGTTCGTGGATGTACACAACAATGATCGAATTGCATGGAGTGACTCATGAAGGACCTTCTCCCAGTGAGCTACATCCAAGTTTTTTGATTTAAGAAAAAGTTGTACAGTCCTCCATAAAGTGCCATTCAGGCGCTCCACCTGTCCGTTTCCTTGCGGGTTGTAGGGAGTAGTCCGGCTGCAAGCTATTCCCAGAGACAGTAAGAATTGTTGGACACGTTCTGACATAAACGCAGATCCTCGATCAGAATGAACATAAAGTGGGGTTCCAAACATAAAGAAAAGATCCCTAAGGCTGTTTATTACAGACTCTGCTGACACGTCTGGACAGGGGTAGGCAAATGGAAATCTTGAATATTCATCTATTATAGTTAATATATATTTATTCTTTGTATTTGTTGGTATTGGTCCCTTAAAATCAATGCTCAGACGTTCAAAAGGGGCCGTTGCTTTTATAAGACTTCCTTGGTTTTTATTAAATCGTGGCTTAATTTCAGCACATATTTTACATGATGACGTTACAGCTTTAATATCATTGACGGAATATGGCAAATTTTTGGTTCTAACCCAGTGTGTCATTCTTGTGATACCGGGGTGTCCAAGAGCGTTGTGCAGATTAGCTAAGTTATTTGTATTTATGTGAGCACAAACACGAGATAGAGCGTCCGCCGCCGTATTGAGTTTTCCGGGCCTGTATACGACGTCATATTTAAAACAAGAAAGTTCGAGTCTCCATCTTTCTATTTTTTCATTTTTTATTTTACTTGTGTGATGAGAGAGCATAAAAGCAACAGACTGTTGATCAGTTATTAAGATGAAATGCTTTCCAGAAAGTAGATGTCGCCATTTACGGAGCGCTTCTACGATGGCGCAAGCTTCTTTTTCAATTGATGAATGACGTCTTTCGGGTGGAGATAATGAACGTGAAAAATAGGCTACAGGTCGTTCATTTTGTGATAAAATAGCCCCGATTGCAAATTCCGAGGCGTCTGTTTCGACCGTAAATGTAGCATTATAATCAATCGTGTTAAGACTTGACTCTGCTAATTCAGTTTTAAGAGCGTTGAAATGAAAAATCGTTTCCTCAGATAATGGAAACCTGGTTACGTCAATCAAAGGCCTTATTTTATGTGAGAAATTCTTAACCCATGGACTATAGTGAGCAAATAATCCCAAAACCTTTTTGAGGGACTTGGCATCTTTTGGGATAGGTAAATCTAATAAAGGTTGAACCCTTGTTTTATCTGGTCTGATGGTCTGGTCGCTTATTGTGTGGCCTAAGAGATTAATTGTCTCTGCGCAGAAAGTACATTTATCCTTATTTAAGGTAAGTTTATATTTCTCAGCCGCCTGTAAGAAATCACGCAGGTTTCTATCGTGTTCTTCTTTTGTTCCTCCACAAACAGTGACGTCATCAAGGTATGCGTAAGTTCCTTTTAAATTTTCGTTTTCAATAATAAATTCTAAAGTACGCTGAAACGCGGCTACCCCGTTAGTAACGCCAAATGGAATACGTGTGAATTCGTATAGCTTACCACAAGCTTCAAAAGCTGTGTACTTTTGTTCTTTTTTTAATATAGGGACCTGGTGGTACGCACTTTTTAGATCGATTTGACTAAAGTATTTATATTTTGATACCTTCGAAATGATAAATTCAATTTTAGGTAATGGGTAAGCATCGAGCTCAGTAAATCTATTGATCGTCCTTGAATAATCGATCACTAGGCGTTTCCGATGATGGCCCCCTCCTGCGACTAAAGTTTGAGCCCTCCATGGCGAAGTGCTAGGTTTGATGACACCATCCTCTAGAAGCTTTGTTATTTCTTGTTTTACGAATGATTCATCTTCCTCATTATATCTTCGAGATTTAACTGCAATGGGCTTTATATAGGGTGAAAGATTTGTAAATATCGAAGCAGGGGGCACAGCAGCTTCCATGACGTTACATATTATGTTCAAAGGTTCGTCATTACCACCAAAATTTAGGACAACTGATGAATGTGTTTTCAAAATATCGTGACCGATGATAATATCAGCGCATAAGTTGTTCACGATCAACAAAGTCTTCTGTTTGTAGACGTGTTTATTGACTTTTATAGTTGCAACGCACGAACCTTCTACAATAGAAGTATAACTCAGCGACGCTAAGGTGACCGTCTGGTTGCAATGATGTTTTTTTAGACCCAATGTCTCTGCTAAGCTTTTATCAATAAAGCTCACTGAGCTGCCAGTATCCACGAGAGCGTCTGCAGTGTAGTTATTAATTAAAACAGGGACAGTGGCCTTTTGAAGGCTTCCCGGAGAGGCTGCGATTGTGGTTGCAGTGTTTAATGATGTCTCTTCAGAAATTGCATTTGCCGTCGAGCCACCAACGCTACGGCTACGACATACGTTAGCAAAGTGACCCTTTCTTGAGCAAAGTTGACACATCGCATGGAATGCAGGGCATTTTATCCGTTGATGGACGTTCCCGCCACAAAAGAAGCAACGTCGTTTCTTTTGTCCAGAAAAACGGGGAGTAGAAGCAGCTAAATGATTTTGGATCTCTTTTTGTTGTTCTACTTGTGATTCACTGATATTAATACTCCTTTGAGAAGTGATTGCATTCAGCAATGAGTTTGTGTTTGGAGTTGAAAAAGATAAGGAACTCTTTTCAGCGCTCTCAAGCGTCAATGTTTGATTTATAGCTTCATCGAATGTCAATGTCATATTCTCCAAAAGTCTTTGGCGGATTTTTTGAGAACATAAGCCCGATATGAATGCGTTACACATGAATTCGTTTTGATATTCTTCAGTGGACACGGCACGAAAATCACAGTCTTGGGCTAGCAGCTTTAAAACACGAATGTAATCGGATATAGATTCATCTGGTTTTTGAAGTCTAGTAGATAGAATATGACGAGCTAAGATACGGTTTTTCTGTTTTTCATAGGTTTCCGTTAATGTCTTAATAGCATGTTCATAATCTGTACAATGTTTTATTAGTGCGTAAACTGTTGGCGCTAAATAATTTACTAGTAACTTCAGTTTCAACTCTGGAGTAGAATCTGGTACCTCTTCGGAAATAAAATTTTTAAACGTACTATACCAGTGACTCCAATGGAGCTCTGCGCCGGAATCACTCGGATCAGCACCGAACTTATCTGGATTTAAATATTTCGTTGGACGAACAGCCATTGTAAATTTTGAGTCTTGATTGTTTTCCAGTAGGTACGTCTTAATTCTCTTCCAGTACGTCAGATGTTTTTTTTCGTTAGACATCAGCGAAAATAACTGTTATTGAATAGCTTTGAATAGCGTTTACATAACATTACCTTTAAGTAGAATAAATTGATATAAAGAAAACGCAAAGCCTTTTGGAAATTAAGGCTTTATTCTACTTAAAGAACTTAGCTCAAATACATGAAACTAGACCATGACACATTGACAATATTATGGCATTACCATAGATATAAATCTACGTCACCTACATACAAGAAAATCACATGAATCACGGATTAAAGTACCGAGAGAGTCTTCTACGTATTGAAAATCTATGCTCAAATGTGTGGAAAATCAAAAGGAATAAATATATAAATGTGTTGTTTTTTTGCAATGTCGATCAGGTTGCACCAAACTTAGTATGATGTCACATTTTGCAGACACTAACAGTAAGAAACTGTTGTAAATGTAAACTATTCCATGGCTATTAAACCTCTCTGATAAGCTGAAGAAAAAATACTAATTTAAAAAATGTATGTTATGATTCTATCTTTGGTTGTGACAACTCTCAAATAAATTTTCACACCTTTAAGTCGTATTTTTCCTAGAAATTACAACACGTTATCAGCACGAAAAGCGCTCATAGGAAATACAGTGAATCTTAATACAAATAGTGTGTAAAAGATTATTTTGTGTGGTTGAATATTTTTCAAAGATTTTTATTTTTTGAGATGTCCAGTGGTGATTCTGTAGCGATCAGATGGTCATCATCATCAATACCCTCGCTCCTCCTATCTAATAGAGATGGGTACCCTTCGTGGAAGTTCAAAATGAGGAACTACTTAATTCATGAAGATTTGTGGTGCACAATAAATGGGTACGATGAAGGAGATGCCACCTCTGAACAGGTAAAATCTCGAAATGATAAGAGAGCATTAGCAAAAATATGCTTAACAGTAGATGGCTCTGCAATAACGCATATTAGGAGTGCAAAGTCTGCTCTAGAAGCCTGGAAGGCATTGCAAGATGCTTATGAAGATAAAGGCATGGGCAGAAGGTTGGCTTTAGAGAGAAAGTTATATAGGCTCTCGCTGAATGAATTTCAAAATATTGAAATGTACATTAACGCTGTTTTGAGTACTGCACAAGATTTGGCTGACATCGGCAAGGTAATTGAAGATGCTTCGATTGCTGCGATTTTATTAGGAGGTCTTTCTTCGAAATACGAGCCTCTAATAATGGCATTGGAGAATAGCAATGTAGAAGTAAGTACCGAGCTAGTTAAAAGGAAGCTACTGAATGAAATGTCAAAGGTTGACTCCACAGAAAGTGTTGCAGCTTTTCAAATGAAAAATCGATCCGAAATTGATGTTCATAAAACAAAGAAGAAGAAACCTATTGTATGCTATGAATGTAACAAACCTGGACACAAACGGCCTGATTGCCCTTTACGCAATAAGGTAAAGAAAGGCGTTAGTTCATCAGACAAAGAGACTACTTTTAGTGCTCTTGGTTCTTCGTGTTTGGAGATAAATAAGCGGTTTATTGATTCTGGTGCATCAAAACACATGACTCCTAGAGGAGATTGGTTCAAGGACATCAAACCATTAGAAGGTAGCACTGTTACTGTTGCCAATGGTGAGAAGATCGACTGTGGTGGTATTGGTGACATATCTATTAACACTGTGTGTAATGTGGTAAATAGCATCAAAGATGTAGCGTATGTACCTAAACTTACTAATAATTTGATTTCTGTCAAGAAAGTCGTAGACAAAGGTTTTGTAGTACTTTTTGATAAGAATGGTTGTAGTTTTTATAAAGATAATGATTTTTCTTTTGAAGGTGAGGCGATTCTACATGGTTCGGCTAGTGGTGGACTGTACACTCTCGATTGTACAACTAATTCCCTCCAAAATGTTGCGTACGAGGTGCACTCTGACACGTTGAGCAGGTACCTGTTATGGCACAAACGGTTAGGTCACTTATGCCGCATTGGTATGAACCAATTAAAGAATTCTCACGTAGGTATAGATTATACTGAAATAGATAAATCGAGTTGCGTTGCCTGTGTTGAAGGCAAGCAGGCGAGAAAACCTTTCAAGACGACTGCATACAAGAAAGCTATCTCAAAGCTAGAGTTGATCCACTCAGATTTATGTGGACCAATGTCTGAGACATCATTCCAAGGTAATAAGTATGTTCTTATTTTCATAGATGATTTTTCGCGGATGATTTATCCTTACTTTATTGCTTCTAAAGCACAAGTTAAAGATAAATTTTGTATTTTCCAAGCATTAGTGGAAAGACAAACCGGCGCTAAAATCAAGAGATTGAGAACTGACTGCGGAAAGGAGTATGTCAATAAAGAGCTTGCGGATTACTTAGCTACGAAAGGAGTGACGCATGAGACTACAGTAGGTTATAGCCCTCAATCAAATGGAGTAGCAGAAAGGACCAATCGTTCCATCGTGGAAAAAGCACGGTCCATGCTAGCTCAGAGTTCGCTATCCAAAGCGTACTGGGAAGATGCCTTCAAGACTGCTGTATACTTGAAAAATAGGTCACCACATCGGGCTCTAGAAAGAAAAACACCATTTGAAAAATGGAATGGCAATAAGGGTGATTTGTCCCATTTGCGTGTGTTTGGGTGTAGAGCACTTATACAAGTTCCGGCTTGTCAACGGAAGAAACTAGATCTGAAGACTAAAGAAGTAATCTTTGTTGGATACTCAGAAGATCCAAATGGTTATTATTTCAGGGATTCTTCAAATCCAAGAAACATCCAGAAGTCAAGAGATGTAACATTTTTTGAAAATCATTTTTCACAATTAAAAGGTAATGCTGTTGAATCTGTGAAAGCGGAACCAGTCATTTTGATCAATGAGCAGCAACAGGATGAGAATGAAGTTAGTCAAGAAAATAATTCTATGTGTAGTGATGATGAAAATGATTATAATTCAGCAGAATCAGAGGATTCTACAAGTCCTGAACGGATAGAGCCAGCTGTGGATCAGCAAGTAAGTAGATATCCTACTAGGATTCGTAAACAACCGGATTTCTTTACCTCTAAGGTATTTGCTGAAGAGATTATTGAACCGAAGAATTATCTCGAGGCAGTGAATGCAAATGATGCTGATAGATGGCTTTTGGCAATGACAGATGAATACAATTCTTTGTTAAAATTAAAAACCTGGAAGCTTGTTGACCGACCCAATGGAAATAAGAAGGTCATACCTTGTAAATGGGTCTACAAGTTAAAGATGAATGCTGACGGAAATATTGTGAAGTATAAGGCAAGACTAGTGGTTAAAGGTTTCAAACAAGTAGAAGGTGTTGACTACACTGAAACGTTTGCCCCTGTAGTTCGTCATTCTTCACTCCGTACATTGTTTGCTTTAGCTGTAGAAATGGATCTACAAATGAGACACTTGGATGTTGATACAGCTTTTCTAAATGGAGATCTTGAAGAGGAAGTATTTATGGAACAACCTCAAGGTTTCGTAAAGAAAGGACAAGAAGCTCAAGTTTGTCTGCTGCAGAAATCCTTATACGGGCTCAAACAAGCACCATGAGTATGGAACAGGATGTTGGATAAAACACTGGTGAAGTTAGGTTTTGAAAAAACTCCTTCCGAACCATGCGTGTATAAGAAACTTTTTGGTAAAGAGTTGGTCTTATTGGCAGTTTTTGTCGATGACATTATTGTCTTTTACCAAAATTAAATAACATTTGACACTGTCAAACATGTTTTGAAAAATATTTTTTCAATAAAAGATCTGGGAGAATTAAAATATTATCTCGGATTAAATATCCATAGAAGCGACGATGGTAAAGTAAAAATTAGTCAAAGAACATTCATTTTAAGTTTGCTGAAAAAATATGGTATGGATATGTGCAAGACGGTTGAGACACCATCAAGCCTGCAGAAGCTGAGTACTGGAAATGGAGAAGACGAGTATCCATTTCAAAGTTTAGTTGGATCCCTTATGTTTTTGGCAGTAAACACTCGTCCTGACATAGCATTTGTGACGAGCTATCTCAGTCAGTTCAACACAAAGTTCAATAAAGAACATTGGCTTGAACTAAAGAGAGTGTTGCAATATTTGAGAGGTACAATAGATTATGCTCTTACTTACAGAAAGACTGGAGAGTACCTTATGGGATACACGGATGCAGATTGGGCTAACTGTAGCATGGACCGAAAGTCATATACTGGCTACTATTTTATGCTGGCTGGAGGTCCTGTAATGTGGCAGGCTAAAAAGCAGCAGACGACTGCTCTGTCATCTACTGAGGCGGAGTATATGGCACTAACCGCTGCGGCTAAAGAGGCGTGTTACCTAAGACGATTTGTATCGGAAATAACTGGTAAGTCCGATACTGTTACTTTGTTCAACGACAGTCAGAGTGCACAAAGTTTAGTGCATAACCCTGTCCATCACGAGCGAACGAAACATATAGATACAAGATATCACTTTATACGGGAGAAGGTATCTGACGGTATTATAGATATTAAATTCGTCAGATCAGATTTGAATTTTGCTGATATGTTAACAAAACCGTTAGGGCGTATTGCACATAAGAGATGTGTAGCTGGTTTGGATTTAGCATAGGTTTTGATAATGTGCTATTTTTTTTGTCTAGAGAGTTTTAATTGAGGGTGGATGTTGTAAATGTAAACTATTCCATGGCTATTAAACCTCTCTGATAAGCTGAAGAAAAAATACTAATTTAAAAAATGTATGTTATGATTCTATCTTTGGTTGTGACAACTCTCAAATAAATTTTCACACCTTTAAGTCGTATTTTTCCTAGAAATTACAACAGAAACCCGTCGTCACGATTTTGAGACCAGTGGAGACCATCTTAAATAGTCGATGTGGGACGCAAACACCTACTTTCAGTAGGAACCCATCACTGCAACTTGGAACTAATGGAAAGTTTTCCTTGAAACTGTTTGAATGCTGAAAATAGTCTCATTGAGTAACTACCAACAATTACTTCAGTACATACATTTAGTAGGTACTGCGACATTAAATAGACAGAAAATATTTGCGGAGAGGTAAAAAGGGCAAGTGGTACTTATTTGTAAATAAAAGCCGTCTCACTCAATGTTACGAGCAAAATCACGGCCACTTAAAAATATACTTGTTGTTCCGAAGCTAGTACAATTTCCCGAGCACCTATTCAACGTTGGCATTTTCTCCAAATAAATGTTTCGCTGAGCAACGAGTAAGTGTTTGCTATTATTCTTATTATGATCGTTATGTACTGTCTTTGAATTTATTAGTTTGCACAAGTTAATAAGGTTTGTGATTGTCCGTTTTTTAACATTTGTAGATCATACTCATACATGATAAGTGAAGGTTAATTCAAATGACATTGAGTAGTTATTATTTTACGAATCCATTGCATGATTCTTTATTTATATATCCCTCACTAACAATGTTTATTATGTGCAATCTGCAAGTATACCCCAATAAGATGTTAGAATAGTACATTTTGATAGAAGTGGAGAAAGTTTGTTATTGCATTCAAGGCGGAATTACAACACCCGAGCTGCAGGCGAGGGTTTTTTTGATCCGAGAACTGCAATAACAAATTTAATGTCCACGTGTATCAAACGCCGTTTTTCAATACACTTTTGAAGAAATAAAATAAAATATACCGAAAAATATTTTTGTCACGAACTAAGAAACTATGATTTTCATTTTCTTTTATTTTCGCGCTCTTCTTTCGCCAGGTTGAAGGAGAGGCAGGTATGAAGCCGTTACACAGCCTAATATAAAAATAGATTTTTTTTTTTTTTAATTCAGAACAAATAAATGTTAATTTGTGTATAAAAATAACTATTAGTTTTTAATAATCATGTTTATCTATGATATTATATTTATAAACACAATTTTAATATTAAAAAATATATTTTCAATACACTTCCTCGAAAACTGGTCCTTAACGCACTACGATTAGGTACAACATGCAATGTATTTCACACGCGTGCGATTTTTTCCACTTTCCCGCACGTGTGCGGGAATGAAAATTGCCACAGATAATACCTATACTTAGTCCAAATTGGTTCAATGCCTATAGTCTGAGGTGAATGTTTTTTATTTTTATTTTTGCAAAGCACTACGCGTCTTTACGGCATAAATATTTTTTGAATATTCAAATTGTGTTTATAAATAGAATATCATAGATAAACATGATTATTTAAAACTAATAGTTACTTTTATACACAGTCAGAGTCTTACCAAGGGATATCGTATTACCCAATACTGACTGGGTTGTGGAGGTCAGCTAAGTAGTCGCTCCATGTAAAATACAGGTATTCAGCTGCATCCGGTTAGACTGGAAGCCGACCCCAACATAGTTGGGAAAAGGCAGATGATGATGATGAGTTACTTTTATACACAAATTAACATTTTTAAGTTCTGAATTCAAAAATATAAAATAAATCTATTTTTTATATTAGACTGTTTAACGGCTTCATACCATTGCCTCTCTTTCAACCTGGAGAGACCAAAGCGCGAAAAAAATAGAAAATTTAAATCATAGTTTCATAGTTCGTGACAAAAATATTATTCGTTATTTTATTTTATTTCTTCAAAAGTGTATTGAAAAACGTCGTTTGATACACGTGGACATTTGTTATTGCAATTCTCGGCTCAAAAACACCCTCGCCTACGGCTCGGGTGTTATAATTCCGCCTCGATTGCAATAACAAACTTTCTCCACTTGTATCAAAATGTACTATTATGCCGTAAAGACGCGTAGTGTTTTGCCGAAATTAAAAAAAAAAAAACATTCACCTCGAGACTATAGGCATTGAACCAATTTGGACTAAGTATAGGTATAGTTATCTGTGGCAATTTTCATGGAAAAAAACGCACGTGTTAGATAAATTAAATTATTATGTGTCTAGTATTAAATACATAAATACTTGAAATACCTATAAATGCAAATATTATCTGTTTTATTTTGTCTAATCAATTGTTAAAATGAATTAATTAAATAACAAACTTATTTGTGTACAAGTCAAACACTGATTTGACTCAACGGTCACTTGTGAATCATACTTATTTGTTAACGGGTATAAAAGAGCGGAGCCTCATTGGAGCGGGTTCAGTCGCTCTACGACTTTTGGGGCGTTAACATCTAAGGTATGACATTATTTTGATTATGGTTGATAATACTATTCAGATTATATTGTTGATTTGTCGTGATGACGATGATAGTGATTGTGATAACGATGATGGTGATTGAGATAACGATGATAGTGATTGAGATAACGATGATGGTGATTGTGACAACGATGATGGTGATTGTGATAACGATGATGGTGATTGTGATAACGACGATGGTGATTGTGATAGTGCGACGATGGAGATTGTGATAGTGCGACGATGGTGATTGTGTTAGTGATTGTGAATAACGACGATGGTGATTGTGTTAGTTTAGGTTAGATTAATATTGTGATAAAATGATGATGATTGTGTTAAAATGATAATGATTGTGATAAAATGATAATGATTGTGATAAAATGATAATGATTGTGATAAAATGATAATGATTGTGATAAAATGATAATGATTGTGATAAAATGATAACGATTATGATAAAATGATGATGATGTGATAAAATGAAGATTGTGATAAAACGACGATTGTGATAAAATGATGATGATGTGATAAATTGATGATTGTGATAAAACGACGATTGTGATAAAATGATGATTGTGATAATGAAGGTGAATCACAATCATCTTCATTATAACAAGATAATGAAGATGATTGTGGTTATTATTATGTTATTATTATGTGTGTTGTTTATTAGGTATGGTCGATATATTGCTACGTAACGTTGTGTTATATACACTACTACGGTTAATTGTTATATACTACGAGGTAAATATAATGTTATTATGAAGTGAATCCCATTGTATTCCATTGTGTTTTGTAACCATATTCTGATTTAAAAGAGTGTCCATGGAGTTTCTTGCCCGTTCTTCTCCATAGAGATCTACGCTAGGGAATGGGCAACTACAGTACTTTCACAGTTTTTATGTCTTGTGACTGGGACTGTAGCTACATTTAATTTTCATCTTTGTTTCGACAATTCAAAAGTGCCTGTAACTGGCTTACTTGAAATAAATGCTTTGATTATGATTTTGATTGTTTATATTTTATACCTAATAAGTCACGAACATTAAATATTTAAATACATCTAGTTACATATCTACATAGTTATATACTCAAACTCTAACACACGCGTGTGAAATACATTGCATGTTGTACCTAATCGTAGTGCGTTATGGACCAGTTCTCGAGAAAGTGTATTGAAAATTCCTTTTCAGTTCGAAGCTTGATTCAATCTATTCCCAACGTTTCACAGGCAGTAACATTTTACAGGTAGGTACTGTTTTATTCGTTTCTGCAGAACACTAAGCGAGCGCGGCATTGAAAAGGGACTTGTGCGGTGACCGCGTCCGTTTTGTGTAAAATGTCAAAGTAAGGGGAAAACCAAGAGTCGGGCGCGAAATTGTGTTGACGCAGTGACCGCAGCGGGCGCGTGTGGCATCGCGACACTTGCGACGAGGAGACGCGCGACACCCCTGGAACGGCCCAGGGCGCCGCGGTGGTCTGCGTGGCCCACTCAAGAACAATTCTACCGAAGCCGTCATCCGCCGGGATAAGCGGCTCATTATTCACTAAAAGCCCACGGCGTGCCCGCTCGGGTAATTGGAGGCTTTGTTCCTTTGCGCTCGGCTTTGACGCTCTCGTGAACTATACGAGACTCCGCTCCGTCGGATTATTATTCGCACAATCAACGATGCACGCCGAGCCTTAGATTAATCTGACAGCTGAGGTATGAATTGTTTGTAGAGCGAGGATAAACGTCGCATTACTTTTTGCAGTATCATTATTTTTGTTGTGTAATCCTGCGTAAAGTTTTTACAGTCCACAAATAAAACAACGCACCGCGGAATCCCTTTATACATAAACACGTGTATGTACAAAGGCATTCTGGTGGAGAGACACAATGTTAAAAATATGAAATACGACACCATTGTCGAAACCAGTTTGGGTTCAATCGAAAACGTTGTAGATTTGCGTGAGCGTGGGAAAAGCAAGAAGAAGCTATAAGAGTTTATTGCGTGAGGAAATAGCCGCTGAACAGAGAGCATCTCTAACTGCCAGCCGTGAAATATGGCTGTCCACTGACACATCGTGGGTGTTACACATATCTATTCAATGGCGACTAAATAAAATTATTTAACATTAAAAGATGGAACTTGTGATGTCACAACCTTTTCTAACCGTATAGTAGCATCTGTCGCCTAACTTGCATACTTTTATAAATCCAACGGTTTTTCTCCGTGCTCTGTAAAATAGATCAGTTACATTAAAGCCCGCAGTTTTCATTAATCTGTGTCGAGTAGGACTGTGTCTGCATAAGGCAAGTTACTTTCTAATCTAAGCTGCAGGCAACCTCTTCCATCCTAACTCATCTCTTAGTCGTACGCCGTTATTGCAGTCCTCATTTATGGTCTAATTAATTGTTACTCGCGAACATATCGTCAGTTTAATTATAAGTTGCCATCCGAGCCATGTGCATGCACATTATATACTTATATAGATAAGCAATAGGCACTTGAAATGTTATAAATGATAATATCTACTTTGCGCAGAGCGTGCCTAACCACGCAGTAACCGAAGGAAACTAATAAGAACACACATTTTAAATGTGTATATTGGCTGACTTGTAATTAACAAAGATACTAAAAAACTCATGAAAAGTACAATCCATATATTACAGTGCTGTTGCTATTAAATGTTACTATATGCAGCACGACTGTCGTCGTTCCTATAAGCATATAAATAGCACAGCCCGAGTTAAACAAGTAAGAAAGACCGTCGACGGAAAACATAGAAGTACTCCTGATTGCGCAAGAATTTTCCTCGGACGTCGCGGTGATATTCTCGTATTTTTTATTAAAGTTGTTTTGTTAAAAGGTCTTCTAAGGATGCACTTTCATAAAAGATAGCGACCCTTCAAGTTAAAATTCAAGAGCTAATTTTTAAAAGAGGTTCACTCGATGGCGGTTTGTCGCGATCGCCGGCGCCCCGTCAACGCAGGGCGCTCGTTATAGCGAGCCCCGCGGCGCCGGGGACCAAATTGCAAACTTACATTATACACCTGCACTCAACAATCCACAAACGATTTTGAACCTTACGGTGTTAACGATGATGTCTAAAAAGTATTCGTTGCAGTGTCGGTGAACGTGGCGCGGGTTTACAACCAGGCTTCCTCATTACGTCTGTCGGCGTTATTGCCATCTCGTCGCAACATCAGTAAGCGCCGCTCAGAAAAATATTTACATACATCTCTCTTACAAATATTGGTAGGAAAGGAAACGTGCAGTGAACAAGTCGTTATGTTTAACTTGATATTGTGTATTAGTATCGGCGTTACCTTCGTAAGCGCTTATTGCAGGCTTTTCGCAATTCTCGCGTAAGATAGCTCGCACACTTTGTGTTTGCTTAGCTCCATTATACCACCTATTACTAAGTTAATGGGGTTCCCGCCATGGATGAACGCCACCAATTCCAGGCTTCTTTACTGGTATTTTAAACGAAGACCACGAACGACGACTTCATGATGAGTTTTTCTTTAAAAGGCAATGATGTGCCACTAAAACAAATGATGGAGTTAACCGAAAATGTAAAATTCAATATTGTACTTCAATGATTTTGAAGCACGTAGTCTCTTTCAATCGCTTTGTCGACCCGTATCTGCAATTGTTTTGTTAATACGTGGGTAGTCTAGGTTCTGACTAGACTACCCACGTATTACTATGATTGTATTGCAATGATTGCTTTAAGTAAAGTTATCTTGCTTTGATCTTTTCAAAGAATCTCTTCCATTTTTCAATGAGACATCATAATTAACATTAGAAAATGTGGAGGAAAGTTTGAAAATGGAACTTTGCTATTTTACTTTTAAATTATCGTATTTTCGAAATAAATTATAGCTGGCCATGTCTCATACATGAACAATTTTTTTCGCAAAACTTTTCTGAGTGCCCGTAGGTACTTATGCTAGCTAGAGTGGGTGCAAACGACCATAAAATATGAAGAACATTGTCATAAAACTTTACATTTCTGTGAATTTGACTTGACTTAGCATAACATTAACCGATTTGGGCATTAGTTTGCGAATTAGCACTTGACTATTGTGATACAACCTTTGTGTCGAAGCTAAAATGGCTGGAAATTGAAAACAACCACCTACAATATGTTTATAAGCTTTACGTAACCGCCATTCATATTGAAATGCTCAGCACAAACCACAATGTAGTAAAAGTTAAATTTTGAAAGACATAGAAGTAATATTAGAAGTGATGATACAATGTACCATAGAAAAGGGACTTTTGTCATTGCAACGCATACAAAACGCAACCCTAGCTTCTCATTATCATGTTTTGGAGATTTTTATCAACCGGGGACAAAAGTCTGCACAGGCTTATAAAGTGAGACAAAGTAAAAAACTAGAATAAACGAAAACGTTAAAAGTGATACACAAGGGATTTGCAAGCTTTCCAAGCTGATTTAGCGAGCTGTACCATTAAAAAACTCTTTCGAATAAAGACACAGAACAGATTGTTATAAAAGCGCTCAGACCGCGAGTAACCGCCGCACTCACATAAAACTGAACATAATTCTACAACAATACAAAACTTTCTACGTCTTTAATGGTTCATCGCGTCTTTTGATAAAATGTTTTAACTATAAAACCTATGAGCATTGTATGTAAGTACGTACATTATCGTGTGAACCATCGTTTACTCTAAGAGCGATAAATATCAATGATTTAAGAGGCACTTTAACCGTTATTTACTATTAAAGATAGACAGCAAGGGAACGTCTCATTTATTGCAATATATTACCCTAATTTGTTGCAATATATTATCCTGAAATCCTATTATCCTGAAATTTTGCATAGGTATACGTTGTCAGGGGTACAAAAACGGACATAGGGTACCTATCATCCTGAAAAAAAAATACTGTTACCGTGAAAAACAACAATAAAGTTCATATGGTAATAGATGGCGCCACCTGTCTTTCGAGTAATGATTGAATTAAAAAAAAAATTTAGTAGTGTGTTAAGAGTTTAATTGTCAAATTCTAAATTGACGCAAGCGAAGCCGTGGGAAAAACTAGTTTGCTATTAAAGGTAGACAGCAAGGGAACGTGTTATTTCCAATGATATTATAAAGAAGATACGCCATGTTCATACTGAATGGCGTTCAGATATCGTTGCGAGTAATTTAAAACTACGACAGAGATAGATAATACGGAACGTATAAGATAGAAAGAGATAGCTAGCTATCAACGTGCAACAATTGTATCACTTTGTCCTCAACAATTTGTGCGTGCTAGTGCGATATCTACCTCTTTTTACTATATAATAATTATTATTGGTTATTTTATTTCCCTAATTTGTTGCAATATGTTTACTTTTATTTTAATCACTATCAAACAGACACTTTGTGAACCCTGCGGAGCGAAGAGTTTACAGACTGTAAAATAGGTCGTTAAACGTTTAGATGTTTTCTGAATACCCATCATGACGCCGCTAATTGGATTCCATTTAAACGTTAAGTGCAACAAAACAGGAACTAATAACTTGATACTAAATGCAGTTACAAGGTAATTTAATTGACCCCTGCTATCTCTATTAACCTGGCGTTTTCCCATTTCTCTCTCAATATGGATCGATAAAGAAATTCTGATATTTATTGGGAATTTTAAATCGTCACCATAAAGGTCATAAATGATAAACCAAGCTTCTGTTAAACTGCATGATTGATTAGAATTCCTAATTATGGTCATGATTATAATGGAATGGAAAGGCTTTTCTAGGCATTACGCACTTAGATTAATATTTGTCATTACTCGTACTTGGAAAGTAGGTCTGAAGTTGCCTGAGGAGCGGGTTGAAAGTAATGCTTTGCAGCCCTAGGGAGAATCGTTTTCAACTGACAGCTGTCAAATTATAAAAAAGTACGGTTGGTCGACTCTTCACGTGACCAGCCCGCTAAGCATGAACGCCGTAGACACGAAAGAGAATCGACAAATCTTTTGTTCATCTGTCATTTTGTCGATTCAGTGACAGATGAACAAAAGATTTGTCGATTCTCTTTCGTGTCTACGGCGTTCATGCTAAGCGGGCAGAGGGCGGGCCTATTTTTTGGCCAAAGAATCAGCATTGCCATCCAACGTGGCAATGCTGCCAGCCTTCTGGGCACTTTTCCTGTTGACAGCGATGTGGACTAATTTTTCGACGCCCTGTAACCCTTTTTGATACTTGTAAATATTTCTATTTTAGAGTTAGTATGTAAATAAACACAATTAGAGAAAATAAAGATATTTTTAGGTATACAGATTGTAACTTTTTTCTAATACATTTTTTTTTTTTTTTTTTTTTTTGTTGTTGTTGTTGTTGTATTATAATTCAGTTTCAACTCAATTATAATAAAGTAATTTAAAAATATCAAAGTTACCAGTAAAAAACAATATATAATAAATTTAATTTTTCGTGTTTTTTTTTTTTGTTTTAAAAAATAACAATAAAAAAATATAATTTTACAAAAAAAATAATCTAGTTATTTAAAAAAAAAAAAAGTCACAATCGTTCCGAGTTCGATGATCAAGTTTATGACTTTCGGTTCCAGAACGACTTACAAGTAATCGTGTATAAGTCTGGTCTACCCTCAAATAAATGTAATTAAGCCAACACATACACGTTACTCGAAGTTCCCAACTCCGTGAAGCCATCTATTATGCACATATTTACACTACATACTTATTCAGTAATACTGCACTCCACACTGTAAAGTTTCATTTGTGCATGAAAATTTATGAAAAGTCCACACTTACACACTTTATGCGTCCTAAGAGAACGTCAACCAAGGATATGCGAACAGACGGCAGGGAAAAAACCTCTCGAAGATCTAGTTTCATGTACTATCAGTAAATCAAAAATGTATGCAGGTCACACGGCCGTGGCACTTGTAGCTTCATATTCTATGTAGATAGGAAAATATTTTTTCTCTAACAGGTTGCTTGGATTTCTGGTAAAACCAAAAGGGTCGTTGGTTTATGCCTAAATAAGTTATGACGTCACGTTTCGGGTAAGAGTCGGGTTTCAAGCTGTGGACGAATATTGGTGTAATCTTATTGGTTGACGATCTGGTGATGAGTTTTATGGGTCTACCCTTTATAGCAGAACTTTTTATGTCATAATATTACTTTGCATAACAGTAGATGGCATAAACTTCATTTCGCAGAAAATTGTTTGGCAGACACTCATTTATCATACATTCAAAACTCATAATTTTG
Source organism: Xestia xanthographa (assembly GCA_905147715.2). Classification (NCBI taxonomy): domain Eukaryota; kingdom Metazoa; phylum Arthropoda; class Insecta; order Lepidoptera; family Noctuidae; genus Xestia; species Xestia xanthographa. Next base: position 20,237,641 of record LR990642.1, on the reverse strand, counting down.
TAAGTCAGAATCATCTTTAGGCATACATTTCATATGCCTAAGAATTAAAAGTAGAACCATCTTAACGCAGAAAGTTCACAGTCAGAATTATCTTTTGACATAAATTTCATATTGATAGTCATTAAAAGGCAGAACTATCATATTACAGAAAGTTTACAGTTAGAATCATCTTTTGGCATACATTTCATTATGCATAATAATGGAAAGCCTCATCTGATCTATCACATAACAAAAAAATCATAGTTTTACTAATTTTGTATTTCTTACCATATAAAATTGATTAAACATTTTTTTTTTCGCCATAAACATACGACGATAATGTTAATTGCTGCATATTTCTGATCAGGCAAGCATAAGTTAGGTAAGGCACATAATATCTATTCTCTTCCTTTTATCACACACTATTGTCTACATTTCTTTTTAATTTCTCCTTTTGCTGGTCTGCTGGCAGAAATTTCTTAAGAAATAAGTAGTTCCTATGTACTCATATTTTATGATGTACTTTCCGTTGTTGTATACTGTGTCTACATAAATAGTAAAATAAATAAATCATGCATGCAGCAAGCATGCAGTATGCAAACAAGCATGCTGTATGCAAACATGCAAACCAGCATACACCATGCATGCAGCCAGCATGCAGAATGCAAGCAAGCATGCAGCATGCAAGCAAGCATCCAGAATGAAAGCAAGCATGCAACATGCAGCAGGCATGGTTTCTGTCACGGCTCCGGCGCTGCAGGGTTCCGGCGGTCCCACGCGAGCTTATCGTCGCAGATGTGTTTTACGCTCACCACCGCAGCTTCGGCTTGCTGGCCGGCTTCGCCGGCCAGCCTCAGCTACGGCGGCGAGCGTTAAAACCACCTGCTCCTCAACTCACGGGCCGCCTCACCCCTCCGCGCCTACGCGGATTTAAATTACACTCTAGGGGTAGGGCAGACAAGACTACGTGGAGTCGGTTTTGGAGCGATTCGTTTCTGTCACTAACTTTTTTATCGTAACATATTGTCTTTCTAAGACAATATTTTAATTCTAATTGAAGGTTAAAAATGCTGTTTTATGAAATGGCAATAATGCCAAATAAAATTATTCCAAATGGAATTCTGCCATCTTCATAGTATGCCAAGTGAAATTGTACCAAAAATCGTCGCTCTAAATAAACGTTATTCTAAACGAAATTATGCGGAATTTGAACAATGCCAAAGGTAATTATGCCAAATAAAATTCTGCCATCTTAAAAGTATGCCATTGTAAATTCGGACATACAAACATTCGGCCAAACAATAACTATATTAAATATTTTTTATGCCTTAAAAATATTCGTTTAAAGAAGATTATGCCAAGTGTGTTATGCCAAAGAAATTTCGGAGCATCAAGATTCTGCCAGATAGAAGGAACCCGAGTTTTATGCAGGTAGCTTCCTAGTGAAGGCAATTTGCCTAAGCACCAGGAAAAAAATCAGAACTATATTTGGAATATAGATAAGCTTGCTTGAGGAGCTCGTGGCTTAATAATAACAGCCGCTCGGGTCGATCTTTAGGTTAAGCCGTGCTTGCCTAGGTTGGTCTGTGGATGGGTGACCACCCTTACATATCGAGTTTCTTCCGTGCCTTGGAAAGCATGTTAAGCTGTTGGTCCCGGCTGTCATTTGTAGATCTTGGACAGTCATTACAGGTAGTCAGTGGCCCAAAAAGTCCGACAACCAGTCTTACCAAGGGGTATCGTTTTACCCAGTACTAACTGGGTTGTGGAGGTCAAATAAGCAGTCGCTCCATGTAAAATTATTATATAAAATCATTATGGTATTCAGCTGCATCCGGTTAGACTGGAAACCGACCCCAAAATAGTTGGAAAAAAGTTATGCACATGATGATGAGATAAGCTTGCGATAAGACAGCTAGTCTTGCATCATTACAAATAAGTTTAGTGGTCCTAGTTTAAATCTATACTTATTATTTATTTATTTATTTATTTATATATTTATATTATTTATATTATTATATATTATATAATATTATAAAGCTGAAGAGTTTGTTTGTTTGTTTGAACGCGCTAATCTCAGGGACTACTGGTTGGAATTGGAAAATTCTTTTAGTGTTGGATAGTCCATTTCTTGAGGAAGGCTATAGGCTATATAACATCACGCTACGACCAACAGGTGCTGAGCAGCGAGGGTGAAACCGCGGGGAACAGCTATAAGCTATATTATGTGACGCAGACGAAGTTGCGCGGGTCAGCTAGTAATCAATAATGCAGAAACACGTTAAAAAATAATCTGGGAATAATGTATGGTCTGAAGCTGAATTTCATGATTTCAAAATAATTTTTCTAAACATTGCAACTTCTCAAGAATAGAAATACCAACAAAGTCAAGCAGACACCTTTATCGGCTCAATCTATCAAAATAAGCAGACGAAGATCTTCCAAACGACACCAAAATGGCTTTCCAGACACTGTGCACTTCGGTATGGATCAGATTTTCCAAGTCTCCCGTAACACAACCTTTACAAAAGGACATTATCCATTATGTCAGGCTAACAGAGAGGGCTGGAGTGCAGCACTGTTATGTAATGTTATTCGTAAAAGCAATTTTTAGTTGCGGTGTTTCGATTTAAAATTCAGAGAAAAAGTATGAGTCACATGAGACTATACAGGGTGGAAAGGGATACCGACGCATACAAACGGTTGTTAGTATTCAGTACATTATTCTGAAAAAAAGAAAGTCTCGAGACTTTTTAGGGTTCCGTACCCAAAGGGTAAAAACGGAACCCTATTACTAAGAATTTGCTGTCTGTCCGTCTGTCTGTCCGTCTGTCCGTCTATCCGTCTGTCCGTCTGTCCGTCAGTCCGTCTGTCCGTCTGTCCGTCTGTCCGTCGAGGCTGTATCTCATGAACCGTGACAGCTAGACAGTTGAAATTTTCACAGATGATGTATTTCTGTTGCCGCTATAACAACAAATACTAAAAACAGAATAAAATTAATATTTAAGGGGGGCTCCCATACAACAAACGTGATTTTTTTGCCCATTTTTGATAATAATGGTGCGGAACCCTTCGTGCGCGAGTCCGACTCGCACTTGGCCGGTTTTTTTAATTACCGGTGAAAAATGTCTATGTGGTTCAGTGATTTAGTGAACAGTTTTTGTTGCTCTATAAGAATATTCGAAGGGTAGGAAAGAACGATGCCTGCCGGGGTTGCGAGACTGTTCGAAAGAGATAGCGTGGCCCCGGAACACAAAGGGCGATGAAGGAACATGGATGGGTTTTAGTCAGTAAAAGTCTGACACTCCCCCTGCTCCGCCCAGAGCGGGAGGAGTCATTTGATGATTTCCCAAACGAAAAAAAAAAAAAAAAAGGGTACAAAAAATCTGTAGAATGTGGATGATCAATTTCACCCCTGTTGGGTATAGGCCTCTCTTTGCTGGGGTCAATCTCAACGTTTCTGTGTCAACTTCATCCAGGATTTACCCGCGATGGCAAAGAGTCAGACAACTCGTCGACCAGCATGAATAGTCCACAAACAGAAATCACAAGTGTAACTGTTAGATAAAATGGCAAATAGAGTATGGGGTGTCAATATTTGTAAAAATGTATTTACCTGGTGGTACATAAAAATGGTAGCCGAAGGCTAAAATTTCTTGAATACTTCCTTAACTTAATTAACACTAGGCGTTGCCAATGTTAATTGAAGTTGAACTTAAACACTTCAGAATAAGGCTACCAATCGAATATCACAACAAAACTGTCAAGAAGACTTTTCCACATACACCATACATTATATATAAGTTGAAATATCCTTTGAGAAAAGCAATATATCGTAGTGAAAGACGTTAACAAACAAGGCGCACGCTTCCTAAGCCGACTTTTACACAATTTAATTCCATTACCTTCTGTACTTAGTTACTTACCTACCGTCGCCTGAACAATGGTCAGCTCAGATATTAAACAATAGTCGAACGTTACTTATTGATCTCAAACAAACGGTTTCGGAACAGATAATATAGGTAAGTAATAGATAAAACGAGTTTTGTGAGCGTCCATTAATGTAGTTTGATTTCGTAGACTCGGAAAGAGATTTTATTGATTTTGTTAACTTAGATTTAATCATCATCTGCCTAGCCTTTTCCCAACTATGTTGGGGTCGGTTTCCAGTTTTACCGGATGCAGCTGAATACCAGTATTTTACATGGAGCGACTGCCACGAACTGTTGCTGCGAACTTAGATTTAATGATCTATTTATTTTTTTGTACCTCGTTGTTCTCGTGATCGCAATCGCAATTGCTGAGAATGAGGTCTTGCATTCTATTCCCAGGTCGGACAAAGTGACGTTGAGTTTTTTCAGCAGGAATTTCTCAGTAACAGCCATGACTGACAATGCCCTCTATTACATGATTCTGAAGCGGAAACTAAACGATATGTGGGAGTACTATCTGCTTTAATCCTAAGAATGGTTTCGCACCACGTCCGTTCCGAATCCGATCCGAACTCGTGAAAATATACTACAATACAAAATCGGATGACAGAAGCCGGATCTAGTGCGTAAACTACTATAAAAATAGTAAAGTAATATATCGTAGTGAAAGACGTTAACAAACAAGGCGCACGCTTCCTTTAAGCCGACTTTTACACAATTTAATTCCATTACCTTCTGTACTTAGTTACTTACCTACCGTCGCCTGAACAATGGTCAGCTCAGATATTAAACAATAGTCGAACGTTACTTATTGATCTCAAACAAACGGTTTCGGAACAGATAAGTAATAGATAAAACGAGTTTTGTAGTTTGATTTCGTAGACTCGGAAAGAGATTTTATTGATTTTGTTAACTTAGATTTAATCATCATCTGCCTAGCCTTTTCCCAACTATGTTGGGGTCGGTTTCCAGTTTTACCGGATGCAGCTGAATACCAGTATTTTACATGGAGCGACTGCCACGAACTGTTGCTGCGAACTTAGATTTAATGATCTATTTATTTTTTTGTACCTCGTTGTTCTCGTGATCGCAATCGCAATTGCTGAGAATGAGGTCTTGCATTCTATTCCCAGGTCGGACAAAGTGACATTGAGTTTTTTCAGCAGGAATTTCTCAGTAACAGCCATGACTGACAATGCCCTCTATTACATGATTCTGAAGCGGAAACTAAACGATATGTGGGAGTACTATCTGCTTTAATCCTAAGAATGGTTTCGCACCACGTCCGTTCTGAATCCGATCCGAACCTGTGAAAATATACTACAATACTATAAAAATAGTTGTAGAACTATTTTTATAGTATTTTTATAGTATACGTAAACTACTATAAAAATAGTTGTAGAATACTACTATACTACTATAGAAATAGTTGAGCCGGATCTAGTGCGTATAAAAATAGTTGTAGAACTATTTTTATAGTAGTTTACGCACTAGATCCGGCTTCTGTCATCCGATTTTGTATTGTAGTGTATTTTCACGGGTTCGGATCGGACTCGGATCGGACGTAGTACGTAACCCCTCTTAGGCGATTACGATCGTCATGTTATTTTATGTGTACTTTTTCGTTAGATTGTGAATAAGCTAGAAAACATCGATGAAATTTTCCTAAAGTTAAACTACTAAATAATTATACCATCCTTAGTTCTAGGAAGGATGGTATTGGTATTAATAGTTTTATTCGCATACCTAGTTAATTAGATACATTTACTTATATGTACTAATAGGTAACGGTCGATCCTTTCATATTAGATTCTATTAATAATATGGCTGAACTAATTTCAATCATCAGCCATACATGTTTCGGAGAATAGCAATTTATTATTGAATACAGTTAATAATTAATAGAAAATGGTGGCGTCACTGGAACTGATGCTTTCGCCAAACGTCAATCAAAGGTACCGTAACATACAATTAATCACGGAGTTCTACAATGTTATAATTAATTCTGAAGTTAGAACGTACTTCGTCATTTCCATGCCTATTGTCACGCTATGAGTTTGATACCATATAAATATAATGTGTGTATGAATGAAAGCTATAGGAGCATAGGTATACCAATTATATTTTCAAATAAAATAAGAAACATAAAATATTAATGAAATAAAGAATATTAAGGAATTTTTAAATGCACGATTTTTGTCCATATTAACCACTATTTCCCTATATTCTAACGAACTTTTAAAAAAAACCCTGTCTGATCCGGTTTTGTCAACCGGGTTTTTTTTAACATAATTATTGTATACGTACAAAAGTCTAATGAATTTGTGTGCAGCTTTCATCATATTTATTTGAATCTACCATAATTACTTTTTTAATTACACGGGTCAGTGTATTTTACGTTGAAACGTGCTTTTCCATTTTCCTTTGAAATGAAAGACCAGTGTCTACTGACCATTTTGTCGAATGAATTTCGTAATTATCTGAGGTTGTATTCGTGGCCGGACAAAAGCCAGGTCCTTTAGAAGTGGAAAAGGACAAAAAAAAAAACAAAACACGGTGAGTACACGGTCACGATCTCATGTAATCCAAACAGATAGACCTTTCTGTCAGTATCGCATTGTCCGAGGATGGGGCGTGTCGCTTTCCGCTACACTAAAGTAGTAAAGGCACTCCCACACCGTGAGCAGTTGCCTTTAATTTAACCGTTCAAATTCGAGCGCAACCTGTAGCTCTCGAGGAGTTACGTAGAAATGTACTATAGTGCGCCCACATTTCGCCAGTTATGTTTAAGGTGGAACCGACAGGGGGGTGCGCAAATTTAAATTTCATGAAATATTCGTTTAAGGGGACTACATCACGACAGGAGCTGAACGCGAGTTTTATAATGCAAAAAAGCATATGATTCACTGCAATAAACAAAACCAGAAAAATATATGATATTCTGCAGGAATAATATGCTAGTACGATAGTGTTTCGAAAACATAATACAACTAATTTTACTCGATATAAAAAATCACGAACTTATCTCTAAAAATTTCTTTTAACGAGTAAGTAACAACCATACTAAAACACATGCGATCATTCTGATTTTTTGGAAAATAATTCTACAAGCAACATATTAGCGTTATAGTGTTTTATTTTATTAGTCCAATCAATAGATTTTTTGTAAATCGCAAAAAAACACTCATTTCGCACTATTCGGTCCGCAAAGACTGATGTTACAACCACTTTGTAGTGCAAGCTGATTAGAACTTTATTCCAACAGGATTTCAAACGAAGTTTGAACCACCACAAAAAGAGTTGCTAATTTAGCTCCTGTAGTCGCTTTAATAGGGTTACATGAACTTAGAGGGTTGTATTGATGATTTTAATGATTATAAATCTGAATTACATGCGTGTTCCTTGCACGCCTCATTTTTCAGCAACATGCTACCTAGCACTGACCTGCAAATTGAAAAAACTTAAAAACAATAATTTCGTGGGCTACCCTGTTGGTTCCACCTTAAGTCCCATGTAATAGGGGGCGAGAAACAATTTTAACTTCGCGGTTGCTCTATGAATTTCCTGATGGAAAAACCCAATAACACTTGGATCGTCCTGGGAATCGAACCCTGTATCTCATGTTCAACATGGCGCTTCCGACCGCTAGACCAACAAGGCAGCCAACGAAACGATACAATTTGTAACAATCACATGTTCCTGTGCAAATCTTGGATTGTAACATTACAGGCGACTACTACGGTGAGGGAGTGTCTTAATGTTCCAAGCCACAACTCTCTAAGAACTCGAATAGATACTAAGGACCGATCCACCAGACGTCACTTATCACTTAACTAATGATTTTGTCGGTGGGAGTTAATTAATCGTTCGCAGATGTAGGGAACGAGTGTGGGTGATAATTTTACTGAAATTGGCCCCACGCTTTGATGAACGTTCCGTTTTAACAGAAATATTGAAAACGTAATTGACTCATGTTGAACAAACACTTCAATTTTAATCAAACATTCATGTATGTTAATTTTCTCGTACTGAAACGTTTTATGGTATGTTAAAAGATTTTTAATTTATACCAATTTAGAAACAATGATGTGAATCTTCACACATTTACCAGACTCGACTCATAGTATAGCATCGAAATGTGAGTGTCATATTATATCGTGTTCCTGTAGAATTTTCTACAAGACCATCTTATTTCAAGGAAATGATGTCAATGCTTTATTACCATGATGAGTCGGAGTGAAGTCGGCATCGAGTTCGTTCAATGTGCAAAAACCTTTAGGTTCCGACTGTGAACCAATTTATACTCATGCCAACCCTAAATGTCAATGCAATCTATGTTCAATAATGCACATTTTATGGTAAACTGGAGACCAGTTAACCACAAATCAGATTTTCGAAACAATAAAGATTGTTTTTATTTTTAAACTGTAAAGTAAGAGCGGCGCGAATAAATCTTTCAAATATTTACATTTACGTGAAGTTGGAGCATAAAATAAATATTGAATGTCAACAGAGTGCATTCTTTGAAACTTGGAATTATTGCGGTCGTATTTGAGAAGTTCAATAATTCTTAACACTAAAGCTTTTATTATTTTATGGGGACAATAAAGCATGTTGACATGACGGTGCAGCGGTGGAGCTTGTTCGTGCCGATCTGTGGGTGCCTCCATAAACACGTCCCGTAGGCGTCTGGGTGTGTACCGTGTAGTGTGGACTCATACGGATAAAGCTAACGGTGCTAACAGCTGGTAACACTTTTGTTTTATCCTATAAGTAACGGAATTTCTACGCATCGGTGCTCATCCCTGCAACTCGGCTCACGTGGTTACACCACAAGAAGTGCTTTCAACCGATTTCATTTCCATTTTTTGCATAGCCCCATGAAAAAAAGCATGAATTTATATAAATGTTGATTCTCAAAGTAAGGAAACAGTCATGCAGTCTTACAAACCCGCGTTTTCATTTTACATCAAAATCTACTACAAACATTCACCATCATACCTTTGACACAAAACTTGAAGGCTCAAATCCTAATACCATGATTTCAATGCAACATCTAGTCTCCCCGCAACGCGTGTGCAATAAACACCTAGAAATACTGTAGTTACCGCAAAATAAAAATAGAAAACACTGGAAAAATTCGCGTATGGAGCTTTTCAATAAAACCAGTCGCGTGAAACTGGGCTATTGGTTTTCTTTGCGAGAGCAGCGTTGTAATTCGAAACGAACTGGAGTCGGGACCGACCCTAGCCGAACCTACCATGCAAATATGAAATACTTGCATAAAACCCGCCCATTATTGAGTAATTGAATAGCAGTGTTTGTTTATTTTGTTTATCAGCATCAGTCCGCCCACTGTGGAGAATCTATTGGCAGTATAAAAGCTGTTTGATTGTATCTTCTCTCGCGGTTTTATCTGTATGATCCCTCATTTTGAATTTCATTTCCAAAGCTTTATTTTTAAATATCATTGACCTTGAATATTCTTAAAATAATAATTCTCAACTGTATAGCTAGTTTACCGTTAGAAGTAAAATAACATTGAATCCCAATCTGTTTTAAGTTCACATAAAAATAAATTGTAATCGACTCGTATTTAGTGGTAATGGTTAACTTGGAATACAGTTTAATGATAATATGAAACACAAACTAATTTACAGTCAGTCTTCGAAGATATTCAACTAATTAATTCGATATTCATTCTTGATTCTTATCAAATATTAAAGCTGTCACTTATTGGAAAAGATTTCAGTTTAAATCCAATAAAAGAATGTAATTATTATTTAATAACTTATAAATCGATCCGTAAATGTATGGACAAACAATTCAAATCATTAATTTATTGAGCATTAATTATAGATTGGAGAGAAGGCGCCATTTAAAGTATGATCGATGAAATTTCCTAACATTATGAATCTAATTATGAATAATAAAAAAGCTATGAGTCGTGGAGGTCGGTCTGTCTGTATTGAGGACAAATTCTTTAGTATGTGGACGTTATACCTACGATTTTCTGGTTTATAATACAAGAAACATTAACGAGTAGTTAGAAGTAATAAAGCGATACACAAAGGCTATAAAGCGAGCCAAACTTGACGCCCACGACCCGTTGAAATATGAAGACAGTTCAGCTTATTGGGAGCAGTATAATATATTTAAAGATGAGACATATTAATATCAAGGCCCATATTATTCCATAGCCAATTATATCATGTCTTTTGTTTTGGCTATAAGAATGTATTATTTATAGCACTGGCTTCAGAAGGATATAAAGGTTGGTATAGCCCCAAAATAATATACAATACATAAGTACGCCTTATATATATTTTAGAAAACTGTAAATATTCTCACTTTTGGCTTTATCAGAAAGGTAGGTAAGTAAATAAGTACCTCTTTTTCCATCCTGAAAAAGCATACCCATCATATTATGATGATGGTGTTCTGTGCTTTGCGTAAAGTGGACAAGTCAGTCAAGACACATTTTTTTTATGGCCGCCATATTATTTTTAAGAAAATTCAAATCAAGATTAACCCAATGCCCCAATAACTGATTCAGTAGGATTAGAATAAATTAAATATGTTTTGTGTTTTTTAGATAGTGTGTGAGAGCAGCGGTGGCCCAGTGGTGGCGGCCCCGACTTACGAGCAGTAAGTCGTGGGTTCGAACCCAGACAGGCGCATTACTTTGTGTAATTTATTTCATCACCACTGCTCTCAAAACGGTGAAGAAAAACATCGTGAGGAAACCGGCATGTCCTAGAGTCAAAAAAACCGGCCAAGTGCGAGTCGGACTCGCGCACGACGGGTTCCGTACCATTATTATCAAAAAAAGGGCAAAAAAAATCACGTTTGTTGTATGGGAGCCCCCCTTAAATATTAATTTTATTCTGTTTTTAGTATTTGTTGTTATAGCGGCAACATAAATACATCATCTGTGAAAATTTCAACTCTCTAGCTGTCACGGTTCATGAGATACAGCCTGGTGACAGACAGACGGACAGACAGACAGACAGACAGCGAAGTCTTAGTAATAGGGTTCCGTTTTTACCCTTTGGGTAAGGAACCCTAAGAATCGAAGACATGTGACATCTACTAATCCGCATTGGGCCCGCGTGGTGGATTATAGCCCATTCCCTCTCATAGAGAGGAGGCCTGTGTCCCAGCAGTGGGAATATTAATAGGCTGATGATGATGATGAAATATGTTTTTATTAAATGTAAGTTATTGGACATTGGAGAGTTCTGAATATTCTCGTTATTTGTAGCAAACGGCACGTATTCGCTGCATCACGGTTGTACACCGGTTCTCGGGCGGGAAGCACGCCGCATCAGCGATCACCATCATGACTCCACAGTTTCTGCTCCATTTATGTTAAATTCTATATTATCATATTCATTTACATAGCCAGCTTGTGGGATAAACGCTCCGTTCTTATTATCGGACCTAATTATTGGTCTTTGTGTTCAAATTCGAAGAGAACTTTTTATTCAAATCAAGGCACGTCGCGTTGGCGTTGTGGCGAAACAATTGAATAGATGATCCTTTCTATTGAGTCGTTAAGGTTAGTAATTGTTATATTGTACGCCCATTCACGCAAACTAAAGATCTATCTACATGGAAATGATATTTTGGAACACACATATTTTATTTCCACTAACGGAATACATTAGAAAGAACGCCGGGGGTCACATAAATCCCGCTATGGCAGGAGACGTCACATAAACTTGATTTATCTTTTGTGACGTAAGTTAACTCTTATCAAAACCTTAGGTTACAAATTCAACTCAACGAAAATATTTTATAGGAAAATTGGATGGAAGCAGGTTTTGGAACATTGTTATAAAGACTTTATCGACATGCGCTATTGTTATTGTTCTTGAAATTTACTAGATTGATAGGAAAAAAAAAAAATTGGAAAAACCTCAAAAAGAAATCACTTTTGGGAATCGAACTCAACATAGGTATTTCATTCCACTTCGAGTAAACAACCACGCATTACGTAAACTGTTAGGAAAGTAAATAGGAAAACAAGTACACACCTCAGTTCAACTGAATCAATAAATAGGAATCACTTTGTTCACTTACCAATATTTTACGCTTCAAATTCTTGGTAGTGCCTACAGCTACCTTTTAGGCAGAAACAAAAGCACTTTCCAGCCCATTGACGATCGTTTTAAGTCAAACAACACAATAACTTAAACAATCAACTCCAGTATTTGCATAATATTATGTTTGCCATCTCATATTTGTTCTGCTAAGTGTTGCGAAGCGAATAAATATACCTAACGATTGTCGATAGAAAGCTGTGCTATGTTATTCGATAAATCGAATCGGAACCGTTCCATATAAAATCGTTTATGGTACCTATTTTCTTGTAATAAAAACTTTGCTCGAAAGCAGTTTACTCGATGACGTAGTCTTGGTGGAGATCTTTGTGAACTTCTAAATTACTTACTTTACTTTCAATAATTTTATGTGTTTTCAGCCTCCTGACTGGATTTTGAATAACGGCTAGTACTTGCAGGATTATTTTGTTTCTTTAGGCTCAATTGCGCCCACCAGCGTTATTTTTTATCTGACAGTTACTAGATCTGAGATTTCTGACCTATTTTTCTTTCAAAATATAACACAATTGATCTCTGAGCTGTTATGTAGTTTAGTATCACACTGCAAAATGTTTCGCAAACCTAGTTTGTTGCATGTCCCACATTCCAAGTCCGCATACAGACAGAATTTGTTTCTAATCCGTGCGAGCAGAAGTTTCAATAAACATACTAGTGTTATGTAATAAACATGATTTGGCCATTTTCTATAGGTATTATTTGTCGGTGAAACGCTTTTAATTTTTTGCGTCTGAATGATTTTTAGTTTGTAGTTTGTATTAATCGATTGTGTTATTTTGTTTCCTAATTTATGTTATAGTATTTTGTACCTACCTTTTTGCTGTCTTTTTTGTTTCGATTGTTTCAAGTATTTATCTGTAGAAACTTGTAAATCGCCTTCAAATTCGTATTGTAAACAATGTTTATATTAGCTGTAAGTTTCAGAAATAAACTAAACTGGATTACTCTGTGTTTGGATTACCTTGGTTGGCGCAATTGGGTCTTAGTAGCTATTATAGGTTAGGAGGGGGGGGGGGGGGGGGTAGGTTATCTTGGCAACCTAGTCCTGGATCAAACGCTTGTGCTTTTAAAATTAACCTTCAAATTCTTACGAAGGCGTAGGAGCTTGCTATCAAAGGCCAAATACACGAAACGATCAAAGCAATACCAACACAACAAGAATGCTTTGAGCATGTTGGTAATATTCCACCCTCAGAGTGACGGGAGAGTCAATTAATTGAAATTACATTCAAATATCGTAGGGTTACGCAGGAGAGTAGCAATAGTTACCATTTAATTGCATTAGAAGTTCGCGGCACCATTTCAGCACTAATTTGCTGAAAGCCATAAAATTGCAATTTGCGAATAGTTACGTTTCTAGGTAAGAGACCTGATTACCGGTTCTAATTAGCCAGTTAACTTGTAAGCAATAATTATGTCACTTTACTGCCACCGCGGTACAGGGTTATATAAAACTTTCATGTTTACGGCTACCTACTAATTTACATAAATCTTTTAAGAAGTGGCTGACTTGGTGTGGTTACAACGGTTTTATGTTTAACTACACTACCATTAGGTGTCATAAATGCAAATTTTAATTAAGTACACTAATAATGATCGGGTTAATTTTGATGTTGATTTAAATGTTACGAGATCAGTCTACGCGTATGCTCAGTTCTAACAAACGCATTCGCTCACCACACCTCACCACATGAAAAATAACCAATTACAACTAATAATAATAAACATTTATTTCAGACTATGTCCATATTTTGTTAGTATCAATGTTCTTAAAAACTAATTTTAGTAGGTAAGTATAGACAAAACAATATAAAATAACTAACTAATACTTGTAATCTTGTTATAATGCATTACTGTCTTGCTAAGAACTAGGTCAAACAAAACACTTTTCAACCGAAATTCGTCATTGCCTTAAAAAAGATTTTTAAAGTGACCCAACTATTTTCGTGTCTGCCTCTGTTGGTTTAGTAGTCGCAAGCGTGACTACCGTGAGGTCCTGGGTTCGATTCCCAGGTAAGACAAAGTGTTATTAACTTATGAGGTTTCCCCATAATAGCTCGCCCCCTATTAAATGCAACTTAAACATATCTAGATTATCCAGTTATGTTGTGGGTGTACCATTAGGTGCATTTCTTCCAAACCCTTCGGAGATTACAATCGTGATGTAATGTTATGTTTATTTTTTAATACACAAAAACCTGTCAAACTAATTCCCTAACATTCAGCTAATATTTGGTTTCGTTTAGTTAGTACAATGTACACGGTAATTGACACTGGTTACTTTGTGTGCCTGGTTGTACCGCGCACTTGAATATTCATGTTAGGCCCTTCGCCCACGGCGTCTATTTGTAGCGATTCTGTTTCGCGTTAGTCGCAATTGCAATGCGCTACAGAAGCGATGAAAACGCGCGTCCGCATCGCTACTGTATCGAATCAAACGCGCTATTGTTTCTGACGACATGCTCCCGAGGTCGAAGAGGAACGGATGGTGGGTGAAGTGCGACAGCATCAACATAGTTACGTAGGCTTAAGTACTGTGGAGATCGTAGATCGTAGATCGATCGTATCTTCGATACCCGCAATTACAGACACAATTAAAATAACAATGCACCGTGCCCGATCGGGCACGGCTGGGGACACACAGGTTTGCCTTTGCGGTCATTTAGGAATAAACTCTGACACGTAAATAGGTAATACGGTCGAAATTAGAACAAGAAAAGTTAAGACAGCAAGCGTAAAAAAGGTAATACGGTCGAAATTAGAACAAGAAAAATTTAGACAGCTTTAGGTGTCCGTCAAAGTGTGACAATGTAAACTTATGATTTCTTTCCAAAAATTATATAAACTCAACGTCTAAACACCTTTTATTTATTACACTCAACATACAATCACATCACACAGCCAGCATCGCGACTGAATCGCGCCTATCAGTGGATACAACTCGCCGTGATCCGCGGCTAACGGGATCTGATACTGTGATCGGTGGAGACAAACCCATCGCGCCCGTTTTGCGTCTGCATCGCTACATCATCGCTGCAAAAAGTAGCATGTGAGCGAAGGCCCTTATAACTTCGTCAGTGGCTCCCCTATCTCCCTGTGCCTGCTATTGAGACATTGTTTTCAATTTGTTATAATCCGTATAGAGATGTGAGCTTGATTAATGATATTAGTATGGTAATGGCGGCGAATTTGAATATTATGATGGTATTTGCAAATTGCGTCCGTTGATTTTCGGTTAAAATGTGATGTTGTCATTTCATGTTATAATTATAAAAAGTAAATAGGTTTAAATTCAATGAAACAGTATTTATGAAAATCTAGTTAGGTATTTAGTATTATTTTTGTAATGCGTAGGTTTATCTGATAATTTGCGTCGGTTTCTCATTTGTACCAAAATTTAAATTAGTAACGTAGAGTATCACTAATGCGGCACTTCAGGAATTTCGGCGCCTCCGGTAGTCTGGCACCCTCTGTCCGCGTCTAAATACACTTAAAGCTAAGCGACAGCACGAACTTACCACTGTACGTACTCACATTCTCGTTCAAAAATATACCTTCCACTGCTTTCACTAAGTTTAACTAAGTTATTTACAAATAACTTAGTGACAACAATGGAAGGTATATTTTTGTACAAGTACTTATTCTCTAATTAAAGGAATACGTTATGAAAGACTTTAATTTATTCATCTTGACTTTTTGTTTACAAGTTTACAATCCAGTAATCCGAGGGCCACCCCTCACAGTGAGAATTATTTTTAAAAAAATGTTTTGCTGTCTACCACTGGTGGACAAGCTGGTGGTGGACATCGGGAATCATCGAATGCACCCCTTGGTTTTTAATAGTGCCGGATTAGTGAGACTCTACTGTAATTACAATAGGCTAGTTTCCACCATCAATAAATTGCAAATCTATTTAGTCCGTCAGTTACTAGTTTGGAAGCCCTGGCTGGAGGCCTTAAAGTAATTTTTGGCCACCACAGGATAGTCCGGTTAAGCAGTTTGACAACCTTAACGTGTTGTGTCTGCGAGGACCACTCGACACAACAAAAGATCCTAAAAAAAAAGATCCTAAAAGATCCTAAAAAAAAAAAAAAAAAAGTCCGTCAGTTAGAGAGGAAAATAATGAGCACGTATTTTTTTATTTTTGGAAATCAATGAATATTGACAAAGATAAAAAGCATCAAAACGGGAGTGGGGGCTCGTGACGTCACAACGCACTAAAAATTATAGCACGGCGTGAAGAATTGAGAATTTTAAAAGCGTCGTATCTTCGTCAATTTTTGTCTACGTAACAAAAGTAAAAATACGTGTGAAATATTTTTATTTATTTAATTATTAAAGGAGAACCAACAGCTAAAATAAGTGAGTAACAATTGTATAAGCGACACAGAGCCAATTACAGGTTCTCACGAGTAGACACAGAGATAGTAGTAGAAATCTTAAGATCACTAAATAGCAAGCACTATAATAGTACAAATAAAACCGGCCAAGTGCGAGTCGGACTCGCGCACGAAGGGTTCCTGTCACCACCATTATCTATACATTAGACAAAACGGCAAAAAATCACGTTTGTTGTATGGAAGCCCCCCTTTTTTTTTTTATTTATTTTTTTCGGATGGGAAATCATCAAATAACCCCTCCCGCTCTGGGCGGAGCAGGAGGGAGTGTCAGACTTTTACTGACTAAAACCCATCCATGTTCCTTCATCGCCCTTTGTGTTCCGGGGCCACGGTATCTCTTTCGAATAGTCCCGCAACCCCGGCAGGCATCGGTCCTTACGGACCCCTTCCTTTTTGCTGACTCTCTTTGAGGCGCGCGTGGAACACGAACGCGCCGTCGACACGGCCTGTCGTCATTAGACGGACGGACGGCGAGCTAGCCCATAGCCCACCGTCCACAGGCCCGTGCCTACGGTGGCCGGGGGCCACGTGGTGGTGGCCCGTCTCCCGCGGTGGCCGGGACGTTGAGAGGTTCTCTCCCTCTCACGTTCCGCCACCTCCTTCTCTAGCATTACTGCTTCGCAGAAGGAGGTGACGGCGTCCCATTCCGTCTCGCTCCGGACCATGGCTTGCACCAGGGCCGGACGCGAGAGGTTGCCGCCGCCAATCGCCACTTCGAGGACACGGCGGTGCTCCGCCCACGCGGGACACACCTCCACCGTGTGTTCCACCGTGTCCTCCGGTCGATCCTCGCAATGGAAACACCCGGGCGTTTCCTCCCGCCCGATTCGGTGCAGGAAACTCCCGAACACTCCGTGTCCGGTGAGGACCTGCGTCAGGAGGAAGGTGAGGACGCCGTGGCGTCTCTCAAGCCACTCCTCAAAGAGGGGACTTATCGCCACTATCGTGGCGTGCCCTGCGCGGGGTTGCGACAGTCGCTCTCTCCATGTCGCCATGAGATCCCGCCGGAAGTCTGTCCGCTGAGCGACAATTTGTCGCTGCAGCGGAGTTTCCCCCCGGCGTAGCGCCTCCGCGCGCCATTCATGCAGGCGCGCGAGGACTATCGCCTCCAGATCCCACGGCGGCAATCCGGCAAGGAGGCTCGCTGCCTCGCGGGAGATCGTGCGGTACGCCCGGGCCAGCCTTACGGCTACCACCTTTTGGGGCGCGTTCAGATAGTGGGCGGCTCGCCGCCTCAAAGAACGCGCCCACACCGGGGCCCCGTAAAGGGCCATGGAGCGCACGACTCCCGCGTAGAGCCTCCGGCAGGAGGCGTTCGGCCCCCCCAGGTTGGGCAGGAGCCGCCTTAAGGCAGCCCCAGTCCGTTCCAGTTTGGGGGCCAAACGTCGGAAGTGCTCCACGAAGTTCCACCGGCTGTCGAGGACGAGTCCTAGGTACTTCAAAGTCGACTCGACGCCGATGGATACCCCTCCTACCGTGAGCAAGGATCCCGGAGGTGGCGCATTCCGAGGCCCATGAAAGCACATGGCCTCGGACTTGTGCAATGCCACCTCGAGACCCAGTTGCCGGATCCTCTCAACGACTATCGCAACCCCGCGTGTCATCGCTTCAGCCGCCGCCTCGTGCGACCCCCCCTGTGCCAGCACCAGCGTGTCGTCTGCATAGCAAACCACGCTGACACCGCTAGGGAGGTCGGCGCGCAGCACCCAGTCGTAACCGATGTTCCACAAGGACGGCCCCAGAACCGATCCCTGTGGGACACCGCACGACATCTCTCGCCGGTTCCATTCTCCGCTGCGACCGGGGTAGATAACGGCTCTATCCGTCAGGTAGTCCCCGACCACTCGACGGAGGTAGGTCGGCACCCGGTGATACCGGAGTGCCTCCCTAATGCAGCTCCAGGGCATGGAGTTGAAGGCGTTGGCGATGTCGAGAGACACCGCCAAGACAACCCCACCCCTGGACACCGCAACCCCCGTCGTGAGGGCTCTCACGCGCATGATGGCGTCCACCGTAGAGCGCCCCTTGCGGAAACCAAACTGGTGTTCCGCAAGGTCCGGCCCAGTCCCCGCAAGGTGCTCGGCGAGGCGGTTTGCAATGACTCTTTCAAAGAGCTTGCCCACCTCGTCGAGCAGCACCACGGGCCGGTATGCGGACGGAGAGTCCGCAGGGCGCCCCGGCTTCTGAATGAGGACCAGCTTCCCCGTCTTCCAACGAAGCGGGAACTGGCCTCTCTCCAAGCATGCGCTTAGGAGCCCCTCCAGTCGGGGCCCGAGAGCCTCTGAGGCCAGGACCCAGGCTTTGCCAGGCAAGCCGTCGGGTCCCGGGGCGGTATTTTTGGCGCTGAGCCTGCGTACCGCCACTCTCAGGTCTACCCCAGTCACCTCCGGAGTGTCGTCGTCGTCGTCCTGTTGGTCCGCTTCCAGCATCGCGTGCGGCGGAGCCATAGGCGGGGGGGGATGTTCCCCTCGCGAAGGGAACAGAGTGCTCACCACGTTGTCCACGAGCTCAGGCCGGAGACTCTGCGTCAGTGGGGGGGCCCAGGGGCGGAGTTTGTCCCGCACCAACTTGTAAGGGCGCCCCCACGGATCTCTGTCGAGAGTCCCCAGCATCTCCTCGCGGGCCAGATCCCTGGCCCGCAGGACAGCCTCGCGGAGAGCAGTCTTCGCCGCTCTGTACCCCTCATATAGCTCCGCCTCAATGGCTGCCGCATCCGGTGGGCGGATGCGGAGCCTGCGATGCCTGGCGTACAGGTGCCGTGCAGCGACGCACGCTTTGCGCAGAGACGTTAGCTCTCGCGACCACCAGTACACCTGACGCCGGGCGCTTCTTGGCCGAACGCGGGGCATTGCCACGTCGCAGATGTCGGACATGGCCTCCTGGAACCACCCTGCCTCATTGTTTACGTCGGCAGGCCTGTCCGGTGATGTCACCCAGGCCTGCACGATCGAGGCTTCCAGGAGGAGCTCCCGGTCCAGCTGCTTCAGCGCCCAACGCGGACCACTCGGGGCCTGTTGGACCGGCGCGCTTGAGGTCTGGGTGGAGACGTCGAACCGGATGTACCGGTGGTCGGAATAGGTCTCCACCCCCTCCATGACACGCCAGTCAACGACACGCGGCGACAGAGCGGGGCTAGCGAACGAAATGTCCACCACTGACTCGCCTCGCATCCGCACACACGTGGGGACAGAACCCCGATTTAGGACGACCAGGCCCTTCTCCAGGGCCCAGTCTTCCACCATCCTTCCCCGCACGTCTGTGCAACGAGAACCCCAAGCCAAGTTCTTGGCATTGAAGTCCCCGAGGACAAGCACGGGGAGGGAATGGTTTCCGACGACAACACTCAACTCTGCGAGAGAGTTGTGGAACTCGGCGAGAGTTCGGCTCGGGGAGAAGTATACTCCCACCACTACGATCTCCCCGAACCGGGCTGCTACGCACCCCCGACCCCTCCTGACACCTTCAAGGGTCGGGGTACCGGCGGCGGCCGACGACACTATGGTCACTGAGCCGCTAAGGTCCGCCACCCAGTCTTCCCTGGGGAGGACAAAGTACGGCTCAGCGACCACAGCAATGTTAATCAACCACTGCGCCATGCTCTGGAGCAACAGATCCTGAGCGCAGGCGCAGTGGTTGATGTTCGCTTGGAGGAAGCGTAATGGGGCCGTTATTGGCACTCCATTACCGCTTCCTCCCTAGCCCCCTGCGAGGGCCCCTCTGTGGCGGCGACAGTGGCAGCGACAACGGTGGCAGTTGCGGCTGCGGTGGTGGCGACGGTGGTGGTGGTGGCGGCGGAGGGCCTCCCCTTGCCTCTGGTGGCCTTGGTGGGTGCAGCGCAGGCCTTGCTTCCAGCCCGGTGGTCGGCTGGCTTGCCAGCCGCCGCACAGGCACCGCAGTGCGGCGTGGCGCAGCAAGCCGCGGATACGTGACCGGGCTGGCTGCAACGGAAGCAGAGTCCGCTGCGGTCAACCTCCGAGGCGCACTGTACTGACACGTGATGTCCCACGTGGCAGCGATAGCACCTCAGAGGTCTGGGCTCTAGCAGCTTCACCTGCGCTGAGACCCAGCCCACCAGTAGCCTTCGGCCCTCCGTTATGGCTTTAGCCGCCGTCACCGGGCAGCATACCGTAACGGTATGCATACCCGTGGAGTCCGGGCGAATGGCGCCTGCCCTGACCTGATCGGCAGGGCACCCTCCGGACCTGGCGACGGCAGCCACCACCTCCTCCTCGGTAACCGAGTCGTCCAGACCCAGGATGCGCAGGTCTGCGCATCTGACGGGCCTGGACACTCGGGCCTCGTCCGCGTTTAGGGACGCTCTGAGCTTTTCAGCCAGAGCGTCGGCGGACGAGCCGCTGGTTTCGCCGGGGATCTCCAGCAATCGGGCCCCTGTCGCGGTGACTTTAAGCCGGAGGTCCCCGGTGATCCCAAGCTCACTGAGGTTCACCGCCTCTTTCGCCTTCGCCAGAAGGTCGCGGTAGGACACGCCCCTCTTTGCCGCGTCCGGCTGTAGTGTGATCACTACAGCCGCGGTCTTCGGGGCGCGAAGCCTAGCCGCGATCTTTCGCGCCCTGTGCTGGCGCTGCCGCTCCACATTTCGGGCCTTTTTGGCCGCCTTCCTCCCCTTCTTCTTCTCTCCGACCACCTGCCATCCGGCTTCAGCCGCAGGTGTTGGGGGCTGGGGGGGCGTGGTGGTGGCGGCGGCAGCTGGCTTGCCGCAGGCACTGGCCCACTCGCCGCTGTCACTGGCGCCGCTGGCGCTGGAGCCGACACAGTCGCCACCTGTGCAGCCGCCTTGCCCTTTCTCCTCCTGGGCGCCTTCTTAGTTGGCGCCGGTTGCGCCGGAGCTGACTTTCCAGGGGGAGGGGGCGCCGCAGCCCTGCCGGAGGACTGGCTCGACGGCCCAGGTCCGGGTGTGGCAGCCGCAGCAGCCGCGTATGACACCGTACTCGGCATCGTGCTCGGGCCCGCGGCTGCCTTCTTTGCACCCAGGGCGGGGCGCAGAACAATTCCCTCCAGGACTGAGAACCGCACCTGGAAGGAAGCCAGCTCCTGCCGAACCAGGTTCAGGACCTGGTTCTCCACCGGCACGGGCTCGGCTTGTCGCTGTTGCTGCTGCTGTTGGTGGCCCCCATTTGGAGGCGCAGCACGGCTACCAGCCTCGCGCAGATTGGCCAGGTCTGCATGGAGCTTGGCGTTCTCCTTTTGGAGAACCTCCATGGCGGCCGTCAGGCGGGCCACCTCCTCCCGCAGTTTGGCCACATCTCCCTCTGACGAAGGAGGTGGTGGAGGCCTCGCAAAGTTGGCCTCCGCTGCCGCCATGATGGAGGCGGAAGCGCCGGGTATGGCCTTGAGTTTGGATGAGGTCTTCATCTTATTGGCCACGCCCCTTATTGCGGCTATGGAAGCCCCCCTTAAATATTAATTTTATTCTGTTTTTAGTATCATCTGTGAAAATTTCAACTGTCTAGCTGTCACGGTTCATGAGATACAGCCTGGTGACAGACAGACGGACAGACGGACAGACAGCGAAGTCTTAGTAATAGGGTTCCGTTTTTACCCTTTGGGTACGGAACCCTAAAAAGGAATTAAAATAAACAATACGCACTAAATACACTCAGACACTAGGTTAGGCAAACCGAGTTTGGTGTGGGTTTTGATAATCTAACTGACGGACTAATTAGATTTTGTCAGGATTCAAGTCTATTACAATTCACCTAAGGTTTAATTTTTCAGAATTCAGTGTCCAAACCTTAGCATAACTTTATTTCAAAACAATACATATTCCTTTAAGTGCTTCAATATCGGCTATTTAGAAGTTATACAACTATCTCACACACATATTAATTTCTAATCGAAATTCAACAGCCAACTGCGATCTTAAGCTGGCTTAGTAAGGATTGAATACATCACAACAACTTTAACAAGACTTAAGAAACTCTCCAAGTATTTAGTTTGCTGTTCGGTATATCTCGAATGTTTTATTAGATGATCGTGTACTCTCTAATTGAATTTGAAAACTTTTCTAATATATTGATACTCTGAAAGCTTGGTTACGATCAATGAAGTGCAGTTCTGAGAAAAAGGCTTACGTATTTGTGATTTTGTTTAATATAATTATGTAGTCAGGATACTTAGAAGGGAGTTGGGGGAATTGGGAGTCACTTAAGGGAAACTCGTTATTATAATCACTAATGATCAGTCTTATAATTTGTTCAAATTGACTTATCTTTAAAAACTAATCAGGAATCGATTTATATAAGTCTTTTTTGGCTATCATTGCCATAAACGTAATTATAATTAAAAAACAAAAAAGTAGCTTTGACTCCAATTACCCACATGTAAGGGAAATGAAAGTCAGTCCATGTCCAGTACGAGTCAAAATTATAAAACGGAGAAAGTAACAAAATCTCTTTTAACAAAATAATAAGAATGAATAAATTGAAAAGTTACAAATGATAAACCAATGGAATAACAAAGAATAGTAAATAAATCGAGTTAAATGCAAAAATCACAGCGATAGTGACTTTGTGTGAGACTGCCCCAGCAGACTCACGATGTCCGCGATTACGCGGAGCCCTAATCAAAACAATATTTGTCCAATCAACAAAGGGAAAACACCTATTAGATACACTTACCATCACGTTGGTACTGGTGATGTGACGTAGTCCTGGTCACGTCGTATCTGGGTGGGGTGTAAGTGTAAATGTGCCTGTGTTGTGTATGTAAAGTCATGCAGATTCGACGGTAACCAAAGGGCGCCCCACAGCGCGTACCGTCGTCTCCCTGGTCAAACCTTCTGATCACACACGTGGCACTTTTCATCAATGTCCATCTGAATTTTATCCCGGTTTGCTAACCCAATCGGGGATGTACAATAGTCCAGCACTGAATTTAGGAATTTACCGGCGTTCAAATGACACAAAAAAGGCCGGCTACATAACCAACAAATTACTCGCGGTCGCGACCCAAAGTGGCGAGATCTCTCAATTTTCACTCAATTATCAACAAAATATCAAACACCGATCAAGATGGTATCGGATTATCATTAACTCAAAGTTTCAATCAATAATTACACGAAAAAAGCGTGCATCAAAAACGAACAACGGAAGCGTGAACCTTCCCAATCAAAATGGACTGACAAGCAAACGTCATCGCACTGACAACTGAAACGCCATCTGTGAAACGTCAAAAAGGTGCGTTCAGAAACTTGGTGGATGAAACATCTACCCCCCCCCCGGACGGGCCGTCCCGTCCGCTAATCAATTGGCAGTCTTGACAAGGTTGCGACCGCTCTCTTCATAACCGATCCATCCACCAAAACCTCAGCAAAACGAGGTACCCCGTCGGTGCCAGCCACCAAATTGAGAATGCGCCCCCGGTGCCAATACAGAGGCTTAAGGTTGGCATCCTTAATAAGGACGAGGTCTCCTATCTTGGGCGGATGAGTTTTATCAGTCCACTTGACGCGCTGCTGGAGGATGTGCAGATACTCTAAGCTCCAACGCTTCCAAAAGCTCTGAGTGAGCTGTTGCACCAACTGAAACCGCGATAGCCGATTTTGGCTCACATCAACAAAAGGGTACTCAGGCAGAGCGACAAGTGGCTGTCCAATCAAGAAATGGCCCGGGGTTAGAGCCTCCAAATCGTTAGGGTCCGAAGAGAGCGGGCACAATGGACGCGAATTTAGTACCGCTTCAATGCGACAAAATACCGTAGCTAATTCCTCAAAGGTGAGAACGGTGTCTCCCAACAATCTCCGCCAGAGTCCCTTTGCTGCTTTCACCGCGGCCTCAAAAATACCCCCCCAATGGGGGCAGGCTGGCGGGTCAAACAACCAAGTGACCCTTCGACGGGCCAATTTGTTACCAATGTCAACCTGGCTCTCATTGAGAAAGTCATACACTTCTTTCAAATAGTTACTTGTACCCTTGTAGTTGGTACCGCAATCAGACCTGATCAGAGAAGGTAACCCACGGCGAGACGTAAATCTATCCAAAGTTGCCACAAAGGCCTCCGTCGAGAGGGAGGATACCAGCTCCAAGTGCACTGCCTTAGTTGACAGGCAGACAAATACGCACAAATAAGCCTTGACAATTTTACTATTGCGAAGGGTAGACGTCTTTATCGAAAAGGGACCAGCAAAGTCCATTCCTACGCCTGCAAAGGGCCTCGCCTCATTGACACGATCAGCAGGCAAGTCTCCCATCTGGGGCTGCATCGTTGGGGCCTTAGTCCGATAGCACGGTATGCAACGGAAGACGATGCTACGAATGGTACGACGAGCCGACAAAATCCAAAACTCTCGCTGCAGAATGGCCAACAGCGCATTGCAACCGGCGTGCGAGTTCTTAATGTGACGATCAGTCACCAACAATTTAATCAAATGGCCCGCCTTGGGCAACAAAAGGGGGTGACGGACCCCATAAGGAAGGCTAGAGTGCCTCAACCGTCCTCCAACACGCAAAAGACCCGTTTCATCCAAAAAGGGGTTCAACTTACTAACGGCTCCCGACAACTTAACTCTACCGGACTTCAAGGTCTCGATCTCCTTCTCAAAGTGTACGGCCTGCACAGAGCGAACCCACAGGAGGAGTGACTCCTGTCGCTCTTGAGGAGAGAGAACCGGTGACAGGCGCTTGTCCCCTGGATTCCTAGCATTGTGACCAAAACGCCTGATCCACGAGGTAACGTTCAACAATTTGTCGAGGGAGCTGTATCGATTCAACAAAATATCAGGATCAAACGGAGGGTCCTTCGTCCCAACAGCGAGCACCTTAAGCCCGGGCAAAGGATCTGACATCAAAACCGGCGTTCGAGGCCAATCATCCTCGGGGCGAGTCAGCCAATCCGGTTCCCACCAAAGGGGGTGCACAATCAGGCGGGGGGCCATGCACCCACGTGAGGCTACGTCGCCGGGGTTCAAGTCTCCAGGCACGTGCCTCCAAATCAAAGGCGTTTCGGAATTTTGTATCTGTGACACTCGGTTCGCAACAAAGACCTCCAAGGAGTGGACGGACGTCTTTAACCAGCACAAAACAATTTGACTGTCCGTCCAGGCGTAAGAATTCCGAATGTTCACAGATCCACCCAAAGTTTGAGCAACGTGATTCAAGAGACGCACAAGAAGCGCCGCCCCTGACAACTCTAGCTTAGGGATGGTCAATGCCGTCCGGAGGGGGGCCACCTTGCTCTTGGCCATGATCAGTGACAACTTCACCTGGCCTGTCACGCTGACGGTGCGCAGATAAACAACAGCTGCATAACCATGCGAAGATGCGTCACAAAACCCATGAAGGGTAGCAGTATAGTTCCCAGGGGGGAGGATAGCGCGTGGTAACGCGACCTCGTTGACCGCAGGAAGTGCGGATACAAATTGGAGCCAATCTTCCAAAAGGGTTTCCTGAAGTGGCTCATCCCAACCAAGTTCCGCGGTCCAAAGGCGCTGGAGAAAACATTTCGCCCAAAACAATACCGGGCATATCCAACCATTCGGGTCAAAGGTTCTCGCGAGAGTAGACAATACCAGTCGTTTAGTCCAAGTGTGTGGTGACTCCAAATCGACATCATACGTAAAGGTGTCTTGGACTGGTCGGTACTGAACGCCGAGAACGGCCAACATAGCAGGGTTGTCAGCATTTTCAAACAAATGAGGATCCTGCTTATGATCCTCTTCCACATCTTCCAATAGTGCTGGCGAGTTGGACACCCACTTACGCAACTCATAGCCAGCGGAATCCAAAATTTGAACCAACTCGTCACGCAACAGGATAGCTTCCTCAACCGTGGAAGCCCCAGTGCAGACGTCATCAACATACAAGTCCGTTTTCAAGATGGCGGACGCCCGAGGGAACCTCAAGCGTTCTCGGTCCGCGAGCTCCCAAAGCGAACGAATAGCAACAAAAGGGCTCGATATAACGTCTGTCATCCCGGTGAATAACCGTTTGCCGGAACATCATTTTGATGTCAGCCACAAAGACTACTTGATGACGACGAAAAGACGTGATGACATCACAAAGGTCCCTCAACAATTTGGGGCCGGAGTGCAAGCAATCATTCAAAGAGACACCAGAGGAAGTCCGCGCAGACCCATCAAACACTGTGCGCAGCTTACCGGTGGATGCCTTGAGGACCGCGTGATGCGGCAGAAAGTAATGCTCAACTGAGCGCCAATCCAAATTTGACACCGACATGTGTCCCAAGTCTGCGTACTCACGCATGAAATCTAAATATTTCTGCCGCAGCACCGGATCCCTGGCCATACGGCGCTCCATCGCCAACAATCCGTTCTCGGCCATAGGTCTGGACTCGCCGAGAGGTGGTCGAACTGCAACAAAAGGCAACCGTGTTACGAGCCGACCGGAACGGAGTCGACCTGTGTTGTTCTGATAGAACAACCACACTGCACTCCTCATGTTCCGGGTTCAAGCGGGCCACTTGCGGTGGCTCCTCAACCTCCCAAAACCTCTGAACAGCGTCAGAGAGAGCGGAGCCACACGCCAGCGCAAAATCAGGCTCAGGTGGAGGGGCAGCCTTCAACACTGGGCCCATCACCGCAAAGCCAAAGATGGTCGAGACAGCCACCAAACCGTTCGGCTGCAAGACTTTCATATTACCCAACAATATTCTCCCTAGTACATCGGAACCCAATATCAAATGAGTTGTATTAGGGGAATCAAACCGGCGGTCAGCCAAATCCAGGCCTGACGTCAACCGGACAATATCAGGCGACAGCTGACGTTGGGGGTGACAGCCCAAAATACTCGTCAGAACAATAGCCGA
The DNA here is from genome assembly GCA_905147715.2 of Xestia xanthographa. NCBI lineage: Eukaryota > Metazoa > Arthropoda > Insecta > Lepidoptera > Noctuidae > Xestia > Xestia xanthographa. The sequence continues at coordinate 20,210,425 of LR990642.1, read as the reverse complement.
AGAAAAAAACTTAGGGTCCAAACAACTCACAGGAGTGAGCCCAAATAAGGTTTGTCCCTCAACAGTCGGGATAGGTGTTTCGCCTATTCCATTAATCGTGCCTGAAAAGGCACGGACATCCAGGCTCACCCGACCCGCTAACCAAGACGACAAAAGGCAACCCTGGGCTCCCGTGTCCAAAATGGCACGGACCACAACAGAGTCCCCCGTGGGTCCCCAGACCCTGACCGATGCCGTTGGCAACAAAACCGTGTCGATATGGGGAGGTACGTTAGCGGGACAGGCGCCAATTTCCTAGCAATGCCTGGGCGGCGACCGATCGCCACATCCAGGCTGGGGTCTATCCCGATGAGGATAGTAGTCAAACTCCTCATCCGCGCGACGTCCCGAGCCGCGCGCCATCGCTGGAGGGGCATATCCCACTTGACGCCTGAGTGGCGGGGGGCGCGTCTCCAAACGGGGACGTTCCGCCAACGGAGGGGAGGGAAGGCGGTGCTGGTCTGGCCAACGTCGCCTACCAGCAGCTGCATACTCGCCTTCACGAGGGGAGGTCAATCGGCGGTCGCGCGGCTCCCGATCAACTGGCGCTGGGGGTGGAGTACGGCGGTCAAAGTTGTAGGCCCCTCCTCGATTCTGATCCGGCGAGCGAGAAGCCCGGTGCTCATCTCCATCACACCCCCCCCTGCGCGAACCCCCATCAGAGGCTGGTCTGTCAGAGCGGTTCGCGTTGGCGCACAAAACTTCCAGATGTGAGCCCCTACGAATTGAACAAGGGCGGGGGTTGGGGCAATCCCGATGAAAATGATTCCCCAAACAAGAAAAGCACAGACGGCGTGCATTGGCAACTCGGCGGCGGGCACTCACGTGCAACTCCAAGAAGGCCACGCAAGTGACTACGCCATGTCCCGTGGCCTTACAATAGCCGCAAGCAGGATTACTCTGGGTGCCACCAAAACGGGGGGCAGGGCGGCTATCACCAGGCCCGACAGTCCTAGTCTGTCCCTGGGCCCTCGGCCGAGAGGGCGGTTGGCTTGACCCCGTGGCACCACGAGCGTTGTCGAGGAAACGACACTCATCCTCCAAAAATTTGACGAGGTCCTCAAAGGGGGGAAGATGGGTGGCACTATCCCCACCATACTTCTGCTCAAAACGGGACCTCAAGTCTGACGGAAGCCGCTGCAACACCAAGTGCACCAAAAGATAGGACCAATAGTCCACCGGCAACTCCAATCGTTTTAAGGCGTTGGTTGCTGCCAGCAATGGATTCAACAGATCAGCACGCAACGCTGACATTCTGGTGATGGCCGGCAACCCCAAGATCTGGTCAATATGGACATCAGCCAGGCAACGTTTGTTCTGGTATCGTCGGGATAGAAGTTCCAGAGCAGTGGGATAGGCCGAGTCGGTCACCGGCAAGTGCTGCACCAAGGCTCGAGCCTCACCTCCTAGGGCTGACAACAAATAAGCCAACTTCTGGGCCGGTCGGAGGTCAGAGCGCGAATCAACCAAACTGTCAAACAGGATCCTGAAGCTTAACCAATGGTCCAAGTGACCGTCAAAATGTGGCAGCTCCAGGGTAGGCAGTCTACCCAAAAGTCCAGGGCCTGCAACAACAGAGGTCTCTTTTTTGACCTGGGCAGGGTCCCGACTCTTCAAAATTTCCCTGGCGCGCATACTTATTATGTCACCCAGGTTCAACATCTGGTCATAATCCGCAACAACCTTATCACGGGCTGCTTGACCCAATGCTTCCAGGTCCAAGTCCAAAATCAATTCATTGAAGCGAGCAAACAAAGTGTCAACCGCACTCAATCTCGCATTCAACTGCTCATACCGGGCAAGCGTGGCCTCTTCCAGGTCTAGACGCTCAGCGGTTGCAGCAGCAGAGGCAAACCATCTTAGCTGTGAGGTCAATCCACCAATGGCTTGGTTTACAGCTTTCAATGAAGCCATTGGGACAAATATCAAATAAACAAATTAAATTCAATTAAATAATCAACAGGAATAATTTTCCCGGACCCAACTACAATTTAAACCAAATAATAAAACTTAGTTTGAATTATTACAAGTTCAAATCCGTCCCTGTACAAGCAATACCTTGTTTATACAATAACAAATTAAAGTACAAGCCACAAGGGACACTACATATCATAATATATTATGTCAACAATCATGTTTAATTTGAGTCAGGCTGACAGGCAACAAATCAGACTTCTCAATACTTTTAACTCGACAATAAGTGGTGAATTTAACAATTAAACCACGCTCTGCTACCAGTTGTGTGAGACTGCCCCAGCAGACTCACGATGTCCGCGATTACGCGGAGCCCTAATCAAAACAATATTTGTCCAATCAACAAAGGGAAAACACCTATTAGATACACTTACCATCACGTTGGTACTGGTGATGTGACGTAGTCCTGGTCACGTCATATCTGGGTGGGGTGTAAGTGTAAATGTGCCTGTGTTGTGTATGTAAAGTCATGCAGATTCGACGGTAACCAAAGGGCGCCCCACAGCGCGTACCGTCGTCTCCCTGGTCAAACCTTCTGATCACACACGTGGCACTTTTCATCAATGTCCAACTGAATTTTATCCCGGTTTGCTAACCCAATCGGGGATGTACAATAGTCCAGCACTGAATTTAGGAATTTACCGGCGTTCAAATGACACAAAAAAGGCCGGCTACATAACCAACAAATTACTCGCGGTCACGACCCAAAGTGGCGAGATCTCTCAATTTTCACTCAATTATCAACAAAATATCAAACACCGATCAAGATGGTATCGGATTATCATTAACTCAAAGTTTCAATCAATAATTACACGAAAAAAGCGTGCATCAAAAACGAACAACGGAAGCGTGAACCTTCCCAATCAAAATGGACTGACAAGCAAACGTCATCGCACTGACAACTGAAACGCCATCTGTCAAACGTCAAAAAGGTGCGTTCAGAAACTTGGTGGATGAAACAGACTTGGATCAACAAATCCTGTACATGCCTCAGGGGCCCATCCAGCACAGAGTTTTCTCTCTTCGAGGCATATCGTACACACAGACTGATAACTTTGTCTCTCTTTTTCCTAACGTTTCATAGCTTGACTCTCATTACCCCAATGACGGTTTGTTTGCTAGATTTGAATTATTACACAAAAAACATCTGAAAATCTAATAACTTGCATTAATAAATATAAGTTTAGTTCCAGTACTACGCTTTGAAATTATTTTATACGAATATTTAACAAATATAGATAATCACGTTTTCAATCGAAATTTCGGAAATTTTCGAACATTTCCTGACCTGTGACACGTGTCTCGCTACGGGTGATGCGAGCATGACTTTCGAGCCGCGTATTGACCAGTGCGGGAGGGGTGCAGAGCTAAACCCCGTGCGACATAGCCATATTCTGTAAAGCTTAAGGTTCAATTCATTTTGAATTGACCCCCATTGCCCACTGACTCTCATTCCCCCCGGCTCCCCTACTTATTTCTTCACCGAACGATGCATTTTTAGTTAATTTTACAACATTGACATTATATGAATATGACAGATGAGCTTGTCAGCAGTATTTAAAACCAGCCTATTACTGTTCCAGTGCTGGGAAAAGTCCTCTTCTCATACAGAGAAGGCATGCTCAGGACGTGTTGGCGATTTCGCCGATGTCAGTGATGTCCAAGATAAACTTAGAAAGCACATTTGAAATAAAAAAGTCCTATTGATAATAGGGATGATTCCTGACTAAAATAATATGATTATGTTTAGTCCGTCAGTTAGATTATCGAAAAATATTGGATACTTGTTTTTTGTTCTATCAAATTAATAAAAATTGACGGGGATAAAACGTGTCAAAGATCATGAGTATGGGCTTGTGACGTCACTTTATGGTAAAAAATGTATTCAAATGTGACGTTACACGAATTTTCGACGCACTGCATCGTCTTCGGTTTTAGTTTAGGTTATAAAAGAAAAAATATGTATCCAATATTTTTTTATAAATCTATGTGACGGAATAATTAAATTTTTTATGTCATCTACTCTATTGCAGCATCAGCAGTATTGCCAGCGTAAAAAGACTTTCACTTTTAAGATTATTGCCAACAACTAATTAAGCAATCACGTTAACATAATAGCCTAACTAAGCACAGACTTGAAAGATAAACATCAGCCCCTGTAATAAGCCCTGTAATATTTCATACGACTTACATTATGTTTGTGTCACAGTAATTGAGCCTACAACTATATGAATGGTGCAAGATATAAATCACAAAGGTTGTTAATTGTGAGTCATAGCATCTAGATAATACAGTTTACTTTGCGAAATCGGTACGCAGGTAATGTGTAGACCAAATAGTCCGCTGCTGACCTAGCGCTGTGACCTGCTTGTTCATAATAGGTATTATTCTGATTCCATCAAATGTGACGGTAAGTTATCTAAGGTAGAAATCGGAGGCTTCTAGTTTAATATTAATTTATAAATAATAATTACTTAGCCGTGTGGTAACCGGCAGAGTAGAATAGAACCAACCCATTACACTCACGGGTGTCGTATAAGGCGACTAATGTCGGCAGAACACCTTGCGCCTCCGTAGACCAGAGAATGGGCAGCAGCGTTTTCTGTAAGTCTTTCATCACTGCGATTTCCAATCCCGCCAAGCGTGGAGATTACGGCAAATTTCTCCCATCATGGGAGAGGCTTATGTCCAGCAGTGGACGTTATGGGCTGTTGTTGTTGTTGTAAATGATAAATGTTACAATAACCCTTAAAGCTAAGAACAATCATGGACTCAGTTGGGCATACGGCACAGCAACATATTGTATTTAACATAATTATAATTTAACTCATTTGTGAATATCATCATAATTTCAGCCGAAAGATGTCCACATATATCTATCTCCCCCACGTGTCGCTACATTGACCGGTCCCGTGCGACTCGCATCCAGCTGATTCCCGCAACCTTCACCAGGTCATCGGTCCACCTATTGGGAGGCCTTCCAACACAACGTCTTCCGGTTCGCGGTAGCTACGCCAAAACTTTTCGGTCCCATCGGCCATCCGTTCAGCGAGCAATGTGCCCCTGTCACTTAAGTTTGGATCTATACAACTCCAACTAATTACCAAAAGTAATATTAGGTACTTCAAGGATAAATAAAAGTAAATATTTACAAAAAACGACAAATTTAAATAAAATAAAGTAACTGTAATAACGAATTAAGCTTGATATACCGAATAGATTTATTTTATAAAAAAGTTAGACACTGGCGAGGCGTAGGTAGTCAAAGCAATAAGCAATACCATTGTAAACATTATTTTTGAAGTTAGACTTAGTAAAACGAGAAATGAATAAAAACCAACTTTCTAGAAATATCATTCAATTAAAACACTTTCTTAATTAAATCTTAGCTTCACGTTGCCAGAAAAATATTACTAAGGTAGTGTTGTAAAACCAACTTGCTAAGATAGTTTTTGTTAGGTTTTCAATGTCATTTGTAATGTCGATAAAAAGATATTCGAAGTTTAAATTCTGTAATAGCAGCCATCGTACAACAAACGTTTACTGAGTTTTTCATTTCGCTATTTCTACAGTATTTATTTAGGAACGTGATTCTTCAGATTACAATTACAACAGGTAGGTACTAGTACTAGGTAGAAAACTACTCACAAAACACAATTTCAAAAACGCTTTTAAAACATTTTTCGTTTCTAACATGAAAAGCAACACGTCCACACGCACGAATGATTTAAAAAAATATGAATATCAAAAATAATGTCGGTATTTTTTGGATACGCGGTAGGAAGTGACGCGGGGTGACACGGGGCGGCCGGGATCCGACTTCCGACCGGCATCCGGGCGGATTGTATGTACTTGCATATTTGTACGGTTCCGTGTCTGTTTGACAAATAAAACCAGCTTATGTGAAATTGATTTCCATTAGTTCACTGTTTGAAATTAGTGTAATGCAACTGAAATTGAAATACGATTATGAAATAATATGTACTACGTATACCTATTTCCTTGTTACAGCGGAAAAATGAGAGATAGTTTTTCAGTTAAATAGCAATAATAATTATGATTCAAAAGTAATTGAGATCCCAATAGCAACTCAAATAATTTTAAAGAAGAAAGATTAAGTTTTTCTTGCGGTTCTGAGGTTATATTATGCTGGTCTATCATTTTATTACTGTTTGTTAATTTTTCTAACTTTTTACCCACGACGGAACGGAGACGCTGTAAGCGTTTGGGGTGAGAGGATGTTTGTTTGTGTATTTGTTTGTGCAAATACATGTTGCCATTTTTCTCCAAAACTACTAGTCCGATTTTGATGCAGTTTTCAGTTATGGGTTCGGGTTTGATTAAGGCATGTTATTAGATAGGTGTTACGGTGACAACTTATCAGGGGGTGTTCAACAAATATTTTTTGTCCAAATACAAGTTGCCATTTTTCTCCAAAACTACTAGTCCGATTTTGATGCAATTCTCATTTATGGGTTTGGATTTTATTGGTGCTTGTTTTTAAATAGGTGTTACGGTGACAACTCACCAGTTGTCCACTCACTGGGAACTCCTCAACGGTAAATAGCACGAATACGAAGATTTGTAGACGCGTTCATATTTGATAGATAAACATGATTTCTATCATGACCTGATCCTACAGCCAGGATTGTCTTCTCGCGAAGGAACTCCTCAACGGTAAATAGCACGAATACGAAGATTTGTAGACGCGTTCATATTTGATAGATAAACATGATTTCTATCATGACCTGATCCTACAGCCAGGATTGTCTTCTCGCGAAGGAACTCCTCAACGGTAAATAGCACGAATACGAAGATTTGTAGACGCGTTCATATTTGATAGATAAACATGATTTCTATCATGACCTGATCCTACAGCCAGGATTGTCTTCTCGCGAAGGAACTCCTCAACGGTAAATAGCACGAATACGAAGATTTGTAGACGCGTTCATATTTGATAGATAAACATGATTTCTATCATGACCTGATCCTACAGCCAGGATTGTCTTCTCGCGAAGGAACTCCTCAACGGTAAATAGCACGAATACGAAGATTTGTAGACGCGTTCATATTTGATAGATAAACATGAATTCTATCATGACCTGATCCTACAGCCAGGATTGTCTTCTCACGAGGGAACTCCTCAACCTTAGATAGCACCGATACGAAAATTTGTAGACGCGTTCATATTTGATAGATAAACATGATTTCTATCATGACATGATCCTACAGTCAGGATTGTCTTCTCGCGAGGGACTCCTCAACGGTAAATAGCACGAATACGAAGATTTGTAGACGCGTTCATATTTGATAGATAAACATGATTTCTATCATGACCTGATCCTACAGCCAGGATTGTCTTCTCGCGAAGGAACTCCTCAACGGTAAATAGCACGAATACGAAGATTTGTAGACGCGTTCATATTTGATAGATAAACATGATTTCTATCATGACCTGATCCTACAGCCAGGATTGTCTTCTCGCGAAGGAACTCCTCAACGGTAAATAGCACGAATACGAAGATTTGTAGACGCGTTCATATTTGATAGATAAACATGATTTCTATCATGACCTGATCCTACAGCCAGGATTGTCTTCTCGCGAAGGAACTCCTCAACGGTAAATAGCACGAATACGAAGATTTGTAGACGCGTTCATATTTGATAGATAAACATGAATTCTATCATGACCTGATCCTACAGCCAGGATTGTCTTCTCATGAGGGAACTCCTCAACCTTAGATAGCACCGATACGAAAATTTGTAGACGCGTTCATATTTGATAGATAAACATGATTTCTATCATGACATGATCCTACAGTCAGGATTGTCTTCTCGCGAGGGACTCCTCAACGGTAAATAGCACGAATACGAAGATTTGTAGACAAGTTCATATTTGATAGATAAAAATTATTTATATCATGACCTGATCCTACAACCAGGATTGTCTTCTCACGAGGCAACTCCTCAACGGTAAATAGCACGAATTCAATGATTACGACAAAAATAAAAAAAATATTAATTTAAAAACCTTTTTTTTAAATGCACTGAAAAGAAGGAAATAAAACTTTTAGTAAATGAAAACGAAAAGCTTTCATAAAAGCTTGTCCCGACTTGGGGTCGGCTTCCAGTCTAATCGGATGCAGCTGAATACCAGTATTTTTACCCACGACGGAACGGAGACGGTATATGCGTTTGGGCTGAAAGGATGTTTGTTTGTGCAAATCCATTTTGCCATTTTTCTCCGACTAGTCCGATTTTAATGCTCTCTAAAAAGTTTAAAATAAAAAGCAAAATTTAAAATTTTGAAAAATCCCACCATGGTTAAAAAGTTATTGAAAAAGGACAAAATAATTTAGAAAAACCCAACTTAATAAAAAACTCACGAATATCCGTCGGGGGCTGCCATCACTATTTTAAATTTCATCATAAATAAAAATAGGTATCATCATCAACTTCTAAAGGTCCCCACTGTAGAGGCACGGCCTACACATTAAGGGTAAGTATAGCGCTAAAAAATCTCCAATTATTCAAGTTACTATAAAACTGCAAAACTCGTTCATTTCATGGCAGCCCCCGACGGATATTCGTGGGTTTTTCTAAATTATTTTATCCTTTTTAGGGTTCCGTACCCAAAGGGTAAAAACGGAACCCTATTACTAAGACTTCGCTGTCTGTCCGTCTGTCTGTCACCAGGCTGTATCTCATGAACCGTGACAGCTAGACAGTTGAAATTTTCACAGATGATGTATTTCTGTTGCCGCTATAACAACAAATACTAAAAACAGAATAAAATTAATATTTAAGGGGGGCTCCCATACAACAAACGTGATTTTTTATAATAATTGGTACGGAACCCTTCGTGCGCGAGTCCGACTCGCACTTGGCCGGTTTTTTTTTATAATAATGGTACGGAACCCTTCGTGCGCGAGTCCGACTCGCACTTGGCCGGTTTTTTCAATTACTTTTTAACCGTGGTGGGTTTTTTCAAAATTTTTAATTTTGCTTTTTTCCCACCTAAAATCAATACCTATTTAAAAAACTTTGAAAATTTAAAAAAATAGCAGCTCACTGGTATCGGGAACAAGGTCCAAGCTACTGGAGGTCAGAGCTCCAGAGAGAGGAACCTCAAAACAAAACGAGCCATTTCCAGGAGGACCGCTTTCTGAATCAAACTCTTGATCCAGTCTATTATTATTAAGTTTAATAACGCTCTGCCTGATTACAAGCCGCGATGTCTGCTATACTTGTAGCTATGTAGACACCTCGATAAAACACATCAAATCAAAATCAATGTAATTTTCCAGTCACTAACCACAGTAATTACGTACCCAAAATTGACGTTAACATTGTGTCGGAATTTTATGTAATCTTTTTAATTGGGGATTTTTAATAAATATGCTTGGATATGGTTAGATGGCACCGTGGCGTGTGTAGCAGTGGCCTGAAATAACTGCAGAACTACTGCATGATATTTTTTTTTAATCATTTATGAATCAATCAGTTTTAGATGGTGAACTAAATAGGATTATCTACGTCGAAATAATAAAAAACAGGTTTTGAATCCTCAAATATTTCATGTAAAACCTTTATCTGACCTCCGTACGAAGAATAGAGGACTGAAGCAAACTCCTACTAACTAAATATTCAGAAAATTCCTGTTGCTACCATCAATACATTAGGCAGAAATAATACTACCAGTTTAAAAATAAGCAAATTATAAATATCACTGAATTACATTAGGTATACTGACCTGACCTGACTGATGACCTGGGAATTGGACCCGACCTCATGTTTAGGTCGGGTCCAATTCCCAGGTCATAATTTCTCAGTAGCAGCAACACCAGCAGTCTAGTTTCGTGCCCGGTTGAGGGCAATAGGGTCGCCCCTTATTACATAAGACCTAAAAATAACTGGCGAAATGTGTGTGTACTTTTAGGTACACCTCTGCATTACCCTTCGACGATTACAATCGTGATGTTATGATATGGAGAGGTATAGAGCAGCGGTGGCCCAGTGGTGGTGGCCCCGACTTACGACCAGTAAGTAGTGGGTTCGAACCCAGGCAGGCACATTACTTTGTGTAATTTATTTCATCACCACTGCTCTCAAAACGGTGAAGGAAAACATCGTGAGGAAACCGGCATGTCCTAAAACCAAAATTCGAAGACATGTAACATCTACCAATCTGCACTGGGCCCGCGTTGTGGACTATAGCCCTTTCCCTCTCATAGACAGGAAACCTGTGTCCCAGCAGTGGGAACATATTAATGCTATGCCATTTTATGCTTTTATGCCTATTAAGGCTGATGATGATGATGATGATGATGTTATGATATGATTGATATTGTAACAAATTATATATTTGAAACAGCATCCGAAAATATTCCCTTAAAGATTTCATTGAAGTTAGACATCATTCAGAAACAAAACTGCGGTAATTGGTCTGTTTGTGGCTGAAGTTTCAACGTTGCTGCCGCCAGCCGCTCAAGATGACTACTTTCACAGCAGTAAGAGGGAAGCCACCGAAATTAATTTCCATTGTTACTCTTACACGTTTCCCTGAATGAATGATTTTGGCAAAATAATTTTAGTTTAAAGTAGTTATCCTTAAGGTATAGTCGTGGAAGAACCTCTTCGTGCATCTATTAATGAAAATAGGACTCCTTTCTGGACGTAACTTACCATTTACCTGGCTTTATACTTGACAAAAAATAACTGCCATACATACCTAGAAAGAAAGGAAAACCAAATTAGTACTTCATAAATACAAAAATGTAGCAATAAATTGGAAAATATCTCTGTAAAGAAGTCTTCTTAATACAACCCTTTTATGACTCACACTTCGCCTGCGATTTCGTTCAGACACCCAGAGATGCTTTCGCATTTATAATAATACCTATTATACCTAATAGTTAGTATACAGGTTGGAATTTTTAGAGACCATTTTCTTGATGATGGATAAATTATGTGAGGAATAATATATTATAAAAGAGAAAGTAGAATTAAGGCGACTACAGGAGTTAAACGCAAGTTTTATAATGCAAAAAAGCATATGATTCACTGCAATAAACAAAACCAGAAACATATATGATATTCTTCAGGATATATGCTAGTATGATAGTGTTTTGAAATAGTACATTATGATATAAATGCGGTAAGTTGAAAATTACAGCCGAGGCGATATTGCTAGCCCGAGCCGTAGGCGAGAGCTATAATAAAGCAGAGGCTGTAATTATCAAAGCGCACGTATGTCATACGACGTTTTATAACATATTTGCGAGGAAATAAATAAAACTCGGACTTTCTTAAACGAATAAATCTTTTACTTGTTCACAAATTAGCGATGCGCGCACATCAGCGCTTGTTTTTAAGGCAAAGACAAAAAACAGCCAGTATTACTAATAAAGTAAATTAATATCTTTTTGTATATTTGTTACAGATAAATGGTTGTAATTTATTGTCAAAATTATTAAATTAAAGAATTAAATGTTGTTTATTACGTTTCATCTCCCACAGTTAATTTTATTCATAAAATGTTGACCACTTTTCTGACATAAAAACTCTTTGCTAAGATTTAAAAAAGTACCGTTAGTTTTTGACGGAGCATCTTGATAAACCGTGCGTTGTACATTACATTACTGCACAAGGACGTAATGAGATACATTACGATATTGAAATGGGCGAAATAAGAGACCCTTTACGAGCAAATGTGTTATAAATAATATAATACACCAATTTTTTTCGATAAAAACAATCACGAACTTATCTCTAAAAATTTATTCTAACGAGTAAAAACCATACTAAAATACAAGCGATCATTCTGATTTTTTGGCAAATAATTCTAGAAGCAACATATTGACATTATAGTGTTTTACTTTTTTTAGTCTAATCAATAGATATTTTGTAAATCGCAAAAAGCACTTATTTCGCACTATTCTGCCCGCAGTGACTGACGTAACAACCACTTTGTAGTGCAAGCTGATTAGAACTTTATTCTAACAGTATTTAAAACGAAAGGGTTTATAGAGTTGCTAATTTAGCTCCTGTAGTCGCCATAAGTGATGGACATCTGCCAGGGGAGAATGGAAGAAGAAAACGTGTTGCGCCGACCCCAAGTAGAAAAGGACAAGATCAAGAAGATGATGATGATGATCCGTGAATAATAATAATTTCTTTATTAACATACATATCAACTAGCAACCTAACACAATCATTTAAATTCTTCTATTAACAGTTTCACTAGATAACTCTAATTAGGATGTTAGTTTCAATGACGTATTATATATAGACATGTCATGAACCAACATCGCGGCGCTTAAAAACGGCGAAAATACTAGAACTACTTATAAGCGTGAAGAAAGAGAAAGAAAATATGACACCGAACGGCGGGATGCCTGTTGCGAGAGGGAGATAAATATACATCTTCAGTCACGTCACAGGATTTATTAAATTATAAACAAACGTAGCGTCGCGCGACAGGTTGGTGCGTAACTAAGCGCGATGTGGCCAATTGGCTTCATTTCATGTTGTCATTTTAGAGTGCGGACAACGTATCTATAGTTTATATATCATTGGTTAGATTACACAGAACTGATTCACCCTGCTCCCCGTACTGGTATAAACTGTATTACGGTGGAACAGTTTTCCTCCGTCGCGGTAATAGGTTAGTTACTACATTAGACTTACATATCGAAATTGTAAAAAAAATATGAATGATTTCCTTAGACTGTTTTCCTGTAGCTACCATAGTTAAGATACATTAGGCGAGTTTCCACCATCAATAAATGGCAAATCTATGTAGTTCGTCAGTTGGATTATTGGAAAATAATGGACACGTATTTTTTGTTTTTGTAAATCAATGAATATTGACAAGTTAGAACGCATCAAAACTCGGGAGTGACGTCACAACGCACTAAAAATTTTAACACGGCGTGACGTTTTGACAATTTTAAAAGCGTCGTAAGTATCTTCGTTAATTTTGGTCTACGTAACAAAAGAAAAAATACGTGTCAAATATTTTTTGAAAATCTAACTGACAGACTAATTAGATTTTTTCAGGACACAAACCTGTAGATACAGATTAGTTAAAAAAGTTTTTCCTAATATTTTCAGAGCACACACGTGAATATATTCGTGATTGTAAAGCCATAAATAACGGTTAATAACATCAGCTGGACGGTTCTATAAAAGAATTTAATCCTCAAGCATCATAAGAGATAATATGAAACAAATTTTTATTTAGAAATTCGCAATTTTACGTTTGATAAATTTTATAAAAGAACCAAGTACATGAGTAGATAGAAAAACCGTCCAAGTGCGACTTGGACTCGCGCATCGAGGGTTCTGTATAAACTTTTAGGTATTTTGTCATTAAACTCCTTTATTACGGTTTTCAGATTTATTCGTTAACACGTGCTCTAAAAAATGGCTTCTTTCCTTTCATGATTCTAGGTCAACGGGAAGTACCATAAAGGTTTTGATTCTCTTGTGAAATAGCAAAACATGCGACATAAACGATCATAACTTTTGATCGATACAAATCCTCCAATGACTATCTTCTGTAACCTTTCACTCATCCGTACTACAGCTCTAAGGGGCCCCGGCCGCCTCCACGAGCGAGAGAATCGCGGCGAATTTATCGTCCTTGCCACGTTTTTCTATACACTCTCTTTTGGGCCGCCTCCACGAGTGAGATAATCGCAGCGATATTATCGTCCTTGCCACGTTTTTCTATACACTCTCTTTTGGGCCGTCTCCACGAGCGAGATAATCGCAGCGATATTATCGTCCTTGCCACGTTTTTCTATACACTTTCTTTTGGGCCGTCTCCACGAGCGAGATAATCGCAGCGATATTATCGTCCTTGCCACGTTTTTCTATACACTCTCTTTTGGGCCGTCTCCACGAGCGAGAGAATCGCGGCGATATTTTCGTATAGAAATACGTTGAATCGTCGAGATTCGCTCGCTCGTGGAAGCGGCCCCCAAACGTCATAACACACCTTTCTCATCGGTACATCTGTCTTAATTAATGAGCAAGTCTCAGCGGCTCCATTAACGTAATGAAAAGACGTCAAATTGTCCGTCAATCAGGTTTGGATTGATCCTGCCGGCCGCCATACGCCACAGGACAACCGAAACGATATTAATTATTTATGATTATGAACGTAATCAGTTCCATGGATTACTGACACGTTATAATAATATGTTAGGATGGTATCCTGATGGATACGTGTCTATTCATGTTAGAAAGATATATGTTTCAGAGGGGAATATTAGGAAATAAGAGATAGGTAGGTATTAATATGACAGGGTATACCTTCATCAAAAAGTTATTATTATTAAATGGTTTCTTATGGCTAAGGTACCTACTACTAAACAATAGATAGATACCCATGTTTTACATAACACGCAATCGTTGGTAATGTACGCGTATAAATAAGGCTGTAGTCACATGATCTAGGTGCTTAGTAAGTTATTTATCGACAAACTGGACTCGGCACGAGCTATAAAGCGGTGTACAAAACCCCGCGCAGTCATAACATAATCGAACACAGCGTTCTGACTGAAATATAGATGGCGCCACAACGCAAAAGCTAGGTACACGCTCGTAAATATATCATTTTGCATTTAATCGATCATAAAATATGGTATAAACACGTCTTATACCAATAAATAATTAAACACGTCGAACAGACACGCGGCGACGTGTTGAACGAATAATAAAAATGGTACCGGCCCATTAATCTTAAGATTTATAATTTCTACAGCTATAAAATTGACGGTGTAGAAACACCTATTAAGGCGGATTATTTAAACAAGACGTCTATAGGCATGTCGCATTAATAATAATGATGTATACCAAGTATTACACAGACCCCGATCAAAGATTACAGACTGAATTACTAAATTCCCTCGGATTCAGTGGAATCACCGAGCTTAATTAACTTGGCGCAGAGTATTAGACTATTGCATCTATGTATTATTCTGTTATCGGAGCGGGTTTAGAATCCACAAAATCTGCCACAAACCGACAGTGGAGCACCCCTTAAATCCGATCATTAGGCTAATGATACCAGCTTAAATAGCGATACGGTGATATTATTGCTAACTTACTCTATTAATGTGAAACGTGAAATTACTTACAATAGTCTTGCTGGTACTTTACGCGGAGAACATTGAGTTTTCAATCGCTGATCTAATGCGAATGTTTCGCGTGCAACGCTGCCTCAAAGCCAGTTACTAAATTGAATATTTAAACGCAACAGAAAGTGTATTACGATGAGGTGGTTTGCGTGATACTGAAAAGTACACCGTGTTATGGCACGCTCTCTTAACACAACTTGTAGGTTCCGTGAAGCCCAGAAAGTTTTGCTGTAGCTAGCAAAATATTTATTTTCCATTCAAATTTATCACCAGCAATAACAGTTAAAATAACATTATTCTACGCAAAAAATTGCTAACTAACTAACTGAATAGGTATGTGTGACAAAGAAATTTCACAATTTCACGTAGGAAGAAATAGGACAACGTAATAAAATATACTTTAACGTAATCACAATAATAATATGCTTAATTTCAAAAGATCATAAAATAATTGCATCTCTTACCTGATACGACCAATATTATATACACAGAGTGATTTGTGCAAGTGGACAAATCCGAAACTATAAGGAAAAACGGAAAATAAAAAGAAAAAGGAACCTCGAGCCTAATTTTGATAAAAACTAAAACTGCATCATTGGACTTTGGAAAAAATCAATATTCCTAGCCAGGAATGTCGATTCCTGGCTACCATTCGATAGTGTCGCTATCTATACTAATATTATAAAGAGGTAACATTTGTTTGTAAGTTTGTATGTAGGGGGTAATCTCCGGAAGTAATGAACTGATTTTAAAAATTGTTTCACTGGTAGAAAGCTACATTATTCGTGAGTGCTATAGGCTATATTTTATTCCCGTACTCCCACGGGAACGGGAACTACGCGGGTGAAACCGCGGGACGTCAGCTACTTTGTTATATTAAGGTTCAAATTCTGAGTCTCTAAAATATGGAATACCGTTAAAGTTTGATATTATATCCAACCATTATAATTATTTAAATACCACACACATAGTCTGTAACATAGGCTGAAATAATAATATAATAATAATATCATTGGACATTACACACAGCGCCATCTAGTGCCACACTAAGCAACGAGGCTTGTGTCGTGGACACCAGATAGTTGATATACTACATAGATACTTTTCGTTTGTAAATACATACTTATTATACATATAAACATCCATGACTAAGAAACAAATGTCCATGCTCATCGCACAAACATTTGCTCCTACCGGGATTCGAACCCGGAACCCTAAGAACGTAAGGCAGCCTCACTACCGCTGCGCCAATCGGGTCGTCAAATATCTTACAACACCCAATTACACACCCAGTTTATAAATATTACACTGAAATTAATTAATTCCACTTCGTGTGAAACTAAGCCCAGCAAAAGATAATATTAATTCTCAAATAGAAATACACTTTAATAGAAATCTTAACTAATAAAGAAAAACAAGGGTCGTGCCCGAGGGTTCTTCACAAGGCTATGTCTAGCGCCCCGCGGCTTCACTCGATGAATTTTCACGAACCAACCAACTTAAACTAATAGTTAATGATGATGATTGAGCACCACACCCAACCAGGAGCAAGCCTGACCCGGACAAGCCGGATACACCAGGGGACACGATTATGTAAAAAAAAAAGTTGAAAGACATGCTCTGGGATGGGAGAGGAAGCCCGACCAACCGCAGCCAGTCGGGCACAATCAGCCGACTATGCAGCCTAGAGCTGATATAGGAATAGTGGTAAAGACAGGTACAATCCATAGGAATGAGCATTGGTGTTTTGACCTTCGTTTGATTGGTCTCTTCTAGCATTGGAGAATCATGTTCGTTTCTGGTGGTTGCGTTTCCATTCGTTTTTGACACGTCTTATTTAAACAGCAAACAACTTAAACCAATAGTTGAAAAGAAAAACAAGGCTAAGATAGGCTGATTTAACGAAACATAACATCACACCCGTCAGCACCGAAGGGTTAGGTAGAATAGTACATGCACATTTCACCAGTTATGTTGTAATAGGGGCGAGCCTTTTGCCATCAACCGGGCGCAAATTTAGACTTAGTGTCTGCTCCTAAGAAATTCCTGACAGAAAAACCCAATAACACTGCCCGACCTGGGAATCGAACCCACGACCTCATACTCAGCAGACGCGCTTGCAAACACTGGACCAACGAGGATGATTTGAACCTCGAAAATATGGTATGGTGAATTGGTGATTTAGTTACCAGGGAATGAGTCCCCAGGGCCGCCTGCAGTCACGGACACTAATAAGAATACGCTTAGCAATATTTTCTGTATGGTGTCGGACGTAAAGAATAGCACCATCCCATATCTTCCCGTGGGTGTCGTAAGAGGCAACTAAGGGACTTACCAGAGAATGGGCAGCAGCGTTCTCTGTGCTTTTGTAACAACCGCACTGCGATCGCCAACCCGCCTGCCAAGCGTGACGATTATGACAAAAACCCCCTTTGGGCCGGCCTGTGTCCAGCAGTGGACGTCTTTCGGCTGAAATGATGATGATGATGATATTTAAAAGTGGTTTTCTCCGACTGTATTGATCGTAACTTTATGAAAGTAGCAGCGCAGAAGAATACCAGCGCTGTGACTTTTTTTAAAATGTCACAGCACCTTGCAGAGACAGAGATAGGAGCCTTATGGCCTTGCACAGGACCATTTTGATTGTTTTTTTTTATTTTTCTCTTGTTTACCTACTTTTTAAATAATTTTGTCATGTCTATTCTATCTTATTGTTTCTGTTATGTCCTGTGTAAGTTCAATAAATACTTTTCTTTCTTTTCTTTAAAGTAGTATTTTGGAAACCAAGCACGGTTTATGTAAAAGGTCTTAAGTATCTCAAAGTAAGAATCGTTATTCCACGAGAAAATTGCTTTTGAATTTTGCCAAGTGTAATACATGTTACAGTCCGTGGCTGTACATCTTCTCTTTAATTAACAAAATCGTCTTACCCAAGGTACACATCGTATAAATACAACCCAAATACAAGTATCGGTTAATAAGACATAATTTTGTTTGATATAGGGTTCAAATTGGCTCGAGTGGCTTGAGTAAAGCCTCAGACGGACCCCTCAAGTAACCCTGTTTACAAGTAGAGTTACTGTGCCTCTACACTCGATCACCTACGTAATTAATTGCTTGTATAAGGGCCTGTACAGACCACAGACTTTTTGTGCAATTTAGTTTGTGGTCGATTATTATCATACACTAGCACTTGGCTCGCGACTTCGTCCGCAAAAATTGTGATAGCTCGGCTAATTCGCATGATATAAATATAATTTATAGCCTGTGTTACTTCCTGGTAATTAAGCATACTATGAAAAAATTGTTAAAATCGGTCCAGTAATTATAAATATTTTCTCTTAATAATTTATATAATACCCGCGTAGTTCCCATTCCCGTGGGAGGGAGGGGATAAAATATGCAAAGTGAATCAAAAGTGAAAAATTAATTTATAAGTGAATCGATCTAGCGATCTAAAATTAGCAGGTGAACGTTCTCATTCTTTAATGTACACAAAAAAAAATATGCATAAAAAATTGCAATTATATAGCTTACTAGCGGACGTCCCGCGGTTTCACCCGCGTAGTTCCCGTTCCCGTGGGAGTACGGGGATAAAATATAGCCTATGTTACTCAGGGTGAATGTAGCTTTCTAATGGTGAAAGATTTTTTGAAATCGGTTCATTACTTCCGGTGATTACCCCCTACATACAAACTTACAAACATACAAACTTACAAACATACAAACTTACAAACCAAATGTAACCTCTTTATAATATTAGTATAGATAGATTAGCATAATTATGTGCTTCGTACTTATTGATTGTAGATACCCTAATTTTACTCGTTTTCGGCATATTGACGGTAAAAAAGCCGTGAATTGTCTGGATACATTATTGAATTATTGATGAAGCATCGGTTAACGGATTAAACAAAGTAACATTGAATAAACTAAAACTCGAATTCCCTGAACCTTGCAATTGAACGCTCGAAGATTTTTTAGCTGATTTCGATAAAAACTTTTAGCAGTTTTTGGTAATTATTATTATTATTATTTAGCCTTTATTTGGCTTTACAATTACATTTCTTACAATACAATTCACTAAACCTTACATTTAATAATACCTTTAACATTTACAATAAACATCACATGTACCAACACGTTTAACATTTCACCTCTTTAAAAATATAATTATTTAGTTTTACGTAAACATTAGTACATTAACTGCATAGTATATTATTACATTAAACAAGATTTTTAACATTAAACAAAGTTTTTAACATTTTATGAAACATTAGTTCATTTTATTTATTATTTCTTTTTATTTAAAAAGCTTTATATTTATTTTTTAGTCTTTGGTAATTAGCGTTAGTTAATTAGTAATACTGAAAACCGGTCACCATCATCATCAGATTCATCAATCCAATAAGATGATACCAAGTTTTTAATCAGATAGCGCATTATTATGTAGTTCGATTCCCACATAAATAAATAATACTATTATATTTAACTCACAAAACACCGTGACAGATTTAAAGAGGGTTAAAATCGCAATAGTGCAAGTTTCTTAGTTAGTTTCGTCACGAAGAAATCGTTTTATTAGACCGCCTTAGCCGTTTTACAGTTAGTATATCGGTCTATCAAAAGGTCATATACAGGGGCTATTAATTCACACCTACACAGTGTTGATAGTAACATCTGTCAAGACATAATTAATTTGAATCAATTATCTTTCATTAAGTAGGTGATTAGGTCCTTATCATGATATGTAACTATAATATATTGGGAAAAATATCAGTTGGAGAAGAAAAACTAGAAACTAGATTTTGGTGAAATAATATGGACCAAATCTACCTACTCTATACGTATACATTCGGAATCGTGAATATATTTAAAAATAAGCATAAGAAACATGCATGTAAATTATAACTTCTAATACTCTGGAGGAAATTGTATTGTATTATAATACTTATAACTTTGTATCTCATTATAAGTGGACTGTAAGTTCTTATGAGAAATAAATTTCTTTAAACCGAAACCGATCTTTCAAAATTCTCTTTCCAATATTTTGGCTCTTAATATCACTAGCCATTAGCAAATCAAACTAATTAAGTAATGAAAACATAATTTCCACGAACCAATACTTTAATATAAGTAGAAAAGCCAGTTTTTATTTTAAAAAAAACGTCTCTATCTCGATAAAAAGTA
The DNA here is from genome assembly GCA_905147715.2 of Xestia xanthographa. Taxonomy (NCBI): domain Eukaryota; kingdom Metazoa; phylum Arthropoda; class Insecta; order Lepidoptera; family Noctuidae; genus Xestia; species Xestia xanthographa. The sequence continues at coordinate 20,190,074 of LR990642.1, read as the reverse complement.
TGTCCAAACGAACATCAAATAAGATTGGTATTACGAGAAAACGGGCTAAAAAACTATTTGTGATCGCGTTGCATGTCGATATGGGGAAGCTGTGGGTTCGAGATTACCTAGCCGGTATGTAAATAGATCATTACAAGAGCATTTACACCTCGGACCGTTGGGAACGCAGCACATTTGTATAGCATTATGTTGGTATGCGTATGCCTGGTAAGCAATCTTAATGCTACGATCATGGCAAGAGATAAAGGCATGGCAGATGCTTTATTCTGGATTATAGGTCGTTGTGAATTGTGCTCACGCGTAGGCATTTTATATTGTTTATTTTTTGAAGACACTTTTAAGAGAAACGGAACGCTGATGGCTGTGTTAGAAATTCTTTTACAATAGACAGACTTTAAATGGCTTTCAAATGGCAGTTTAAGGTAAGCGTCCACCTGTCCGCATCGGACGCATCGGACGCATCGCATCAAACGGATCGTAGTATTATTGTACAGATTCGAGCGATCCGTACGGTGCGGATCAGTGACTTTCTATACAAAGAATACTACGATCCGTTTGATGCGATGCGTCCGATGCGTACGATGCGGACAGGTGGACGCTTACCTTTAATGGAAAAATTCAGTATGTTAGTAACAGTAAAGTTTTTATTTTAACTATATCAATCTTTCTATCTTAGAAAAAGAAGAAGAATCTTTCAATAACAAGTATCTAATCAGTTGACAGCCAAGCAAAAGATATTTTTTGCTGTACCTAGGAATATTGATTATTGTATAATTGTTGCGTATTTCTTGTAATTTCGAATTCAATAACCATACCATCCGTTAATTTTCCACCTAAAATCCCTTTATCCTTGGGAACCACAGTCTAAATAAATGTAGTCAGTTTCTCTGTCTGTGTTCACTAAATAACATTAACCTAATGAGGCTATGTCGTAATATAAATCACGGTGAACGACTCCGGCTGTTCAGTCATTACGCTTTGCCCACGACTTCCACGATATGCTGCAAGAACTTTTGTTACGCCAATGTTTTATGTACCTACTACCTACCTTGGAGCCGTATTAAAAGGAATTTATTGACATATCTACACTGCTTTTGGAAGTGACACGGGTTTTTATATTGAGATTACAGTTTTCTGATTTAATTGTGGAGACTGAAATATAGGTTTAAAGAAGGCTTCTTTCTATGGATCAATTTTAGATGTTAGTTTTTTAGTGGACGACCATTTTTCATCCTTATTACATGGGCATAAGGGTGAAAAGTCGCAGACCATCAGTGAACTCGATAGTGCCAGATCTACCTACGACGACAATCACATAACTGGAAAACCCATAAAATCAGTCAAAATCACCTTCAATGGCACAGAAAATTATAAAATAATCCCCTATCAAGAAAACCATTAATAGAATCAGAAACGTAATAATATTTACCGTTTCGTACCGCTCAGCTTATCATAAGCCCTTACAGAATTAATCGACCTTGGGAGTCGATTAATTTATATAATGCGCTTTAAAGATAGGCCACCATCAACGTCGGCTTCAAGCCGGGCCTCATTTACACGGGTGATTTACGAGTTCACACACCGGACCCGATCTCACTTAGCAATGATTTATGCGCAACATCTCCCCCTGCCGAGTTAAGCGCATTATCGGACCACATGCCCTATCAACTTTGTAAACCGTTTAAACATTAGTCGGATACGCCAGCTGCTACGGTGTGATAGGCGGTCACAATATTCAAACAAAGAAGCATTGTAGCTAGCAGACGTAGTAAAAAAGTCGTTGGTTTCGTACTTTTTTATTCGAATTTTAAATGATTACCTACGTCGATGTTGCATAAAAGTTTATTTACTTGCAAAAGAAAGACGAATGGGTCTGGTAAATATTTATTTGAAGCTGGCACGCATTGTACCCATTATTTGAAGCTGGCACGCATTGTACCCATATGTATGTGCAATGCATGTCATTTGGCGCAGCAATGAGACACCCTCTAGACGATATGAAGACGAACACCCTTTCCACACTTGATTAAAAACTAATTTCCACCGCTCCGTTTTTTTTTGTTTCAAAAATTAAACTTGTCTAGACTTTCCACGTCTGTAAATACTTCAGAACTTCATTCCACCTTACGGCTAACTATCAAACAAAAGATGAAACAAAACGAAACCTTTACAAAGTTTAAATAAATCTTTAAGTCTCAATGAATGAACAGGTAGTAAGTTTAAAAGAAAATAACACTATCTATGTATTTTTTAGGGTTCCGTACCCAAAGGGTAAAAACGGAACCCTATTACTAAGACTTCGCTGTCTGTCCGTCTGTCCGTCTGTACGTCTGTCCGTCTGTCCGTCTGTCTGTCACCAGGCTGTATCTCATGAACCGTGACAGCTAGACAGTTAAAATTTTCACAGATGATGTATTTCTGTTGCCGCTATAACAACAAATACTAAATATAGTCAATGGTACGGAACCCTTCGTGTGCGAGTCCGACTCGCACTTGGCCGGTTTTTTTTTATTCTTATTTAAATCAAATGCTTCACTCGGATGAATGGCTCATGCGAGTGAATGTTAATTTTTGTGTCATTTCACGTTTACACAATACTGATAAAATTATTTAGGTATGAACGTTCACCCGGTGTCGGACGTAGAGGTGTCGGACGTAAAGAATAGCACCATCCCATATCTCCCCGTGGGTGTCGTAAGAGGCGACTAAGGGACTTACCAGAGAATGGGTAGCAGCGTTCTCTATGCTTTTGTAACAACCATACTGCGATCGCCAACCCGCCTGCCAAGCGTGGCGATTATGGCAAAGATCCCCCTTTGGGGGAGGCCCATGTCCAGTAGTGGACGTCTTTCGGCTGAAATGATGATGAATGATGATGTACGTTCACCTGCTAATTTCAGATCGCTAGATCGATTCACTGTTAAATTCATTTTTCACTTTTGATTCACTTTGCATTCCGACGTTTCACTTGCAAAACATGAATAGAGAAGGCGAATGAAAAGCAAAACCGGCCAAGGGCGTTTCGGACCACACAAAAGGTTCCGTAGTTGTCATGAATATTCAAACATTTTCACTTCACCGTTAATCGGCGGTGCACACAATACACCTTCTCTCAAATTTTCATGGACTTAGTACCAATAGTCTCCGAGTTTAACGAGAGGAGCTCGTGGCTAAATAATAACAGCCGCTCGGGTCGATCGTTAGGTTAAGCCGTACTTGCCTAGGTTGGTCTGTGGATGGGTGACCGCCCATTACATACCGAGTTTCCTCCGTGCCTCGGAAAGTACGTTAAGCCGTTGGTCCCGGCTGTCATTTTAGATCTTTGACAGTCGTTAGGTAGTCAGAGGCCCGAAAAGTCTGACAACCAGTCTTACCAGGGGGTATCGTATTACCCGGTACTAATTACTGGGTTGTGGAGGTCAGATAGGCAGTCGCTCCATGTAAAATACTGGTATTTAGCTGCATCCGGTAAAACTGGAAGCTGACCCCAACGCAGTTGGGAAAAGGCTAGGCAGATGATGAGTCTCCGAGTTTAATGGTAGTGTGCAATTCCTTCCCAATTCCCAACTATGTTGTGGTCGGCTTCCAGTATATCCGGATGCAGCTGAATACCAGTATTTTACATGGAGCGACTGCCTACCGACCTCCAACCACAGTTAGTCCAACCGACCGACTTGGTCCGACCGAGTCACCGGACCGAGTCGGTCACTTGGAAATACTCTTGGTTAATAACCAACTAGGTATAACTTATAACTTTCGGGCCACTGAACACAAGGAACATAATATAGGTCCTAAAATATTGCATAGATTACTTAGCCACAAGATGCAATCACAAAATCACGAACACATTCATCGGAGTGAGTAAATTAGCTCCATCTACCTACCAATAACGTGATTCCCAAGTTCACAGGCCCGCAGTAATCATACTTAGCGTGCATTGAAGCGTATCGAGGAAGACTTTCACATTGGCATCGCACCGCAAAGGAGACATAAACTGCTATATAAGCGGCTTACAATTTATGAACAAGCCCCTTGCTTTGACAACATGGAAGAACAAGTCGTTGGCATCTGGTATAGGTGACAAACGTCACTAACGAAGTCACAACTTTGAGGAAAACGTCCTATCACCATTGACGTGTATTAGGACTTTGCTAGACTTAATTACGAAGTCAGTTAATGTAGACACCTTAATTAACATTTTTAATTAGGTTTGGATGTACCTAACTAGCGTGCAGTAGTCGTCTACGTTTGTTTGTGTGACTAATTCAGTATGCATACGTATAAGTTCTAGTTTATGAGGTAAAGAGCGCCACAATGGTGTCGATTCTGTTGTGCACGAACTAAACTTAATTTAGGCTATTGCTATCTTTTACTAAAAGGCAGTGCGAGAAAAGCACGGCTATAGCTATGAACTAAGTTAGAGATGTCAAACTAGTTTATGCCTTGCGCTTCACCGTGATTTTAGTCGACATGTTTTTACTTGCACCCTTCATTTGTATAGAAATATTTGTTCCAACTAAATTTGACAGCTCTAAATTACGTCCGTCTCTTTCTCGTTTTATTAGAGAGGAAAAGATAGCAATAGCCTAAATTAAGTTTAGTTTGTAAACAACAGAATCGACACCATGGTCAAATGTGTAATTTTACAGAAGTTGCAGATACATGTTTTATTTCAATGGGCTACACAAACTTGATTTTTTAAAATCGTCAGTCTCCTGTCTCAATTTATACGGGGTCGGCGCAACATGTCTTCATCTTCCATACTTCTCTATCACTCGTCATCTCAGCAGCATCGTTTCACCTGCACCTCCTTTCAAGCCATAATATTATCATCCTTCACACAAGTCATCCACCGTTTACTTGGTTTCCCCTCTTCTATATTGTCATCCACATTCATGCTTGTTTTTCTGTGCAAATAAATAAAATTGTATTCTATTGTCATCCACATTCATGCTTGCTTTTCTGTGCAAATAAATAAAATTGTCTTCTATTGTCATCTACATTCATGCTTGCTTTTCTGTGCAAATAAATAAAATTGTCTTCTATTGTCATCTACATTCATGCTTGCTTTTCTGTGCAAATAAATAAAATTGTCTTCTATGGTCATCCACATTCATGCTTGCTTTTCTGTGCAAATAAATAAAATTGAAGTGTCTGTTTGTAATTTCAAAATAATAGCTTTTTACTGATTGTTTATGAAAGTATAATATATCGGTACTATAACAATTTCTGTCTGCCTAACTGTCTGTTTGTTCCGGCTAATCTCCGAAACGCCAGGACTGATTTTGACGGGAGATAGCTGATGTTATAAGGAGTAATTTACGAAAAATATTAAAATATTTAGAGTGCCGTGCAAAAAAAATGAAAACCCATAAAATTAATTATTAAGAAAATCCAAATAAGGAAGTAATCTATACTAATATTATAAAGAGGTAACATTTGTTTGTAATTTTGTATGTAGGGGGTAATCTCCGGAAGTAATGAACCGATTTCAAAAATTCTTTCACCATTCGAAAGCTACATTCACCCTGAGTGACATAAGAGATATATTTATCCCCGTACTCCCACGGGAACGGGAACTACGCGGGTGAAACCGCGTGACGTCCTCTAGTATTTAATAATACTTTACGCGGACGAAGGTCGCAGGCAACGAGTTGTAATAAATAAAACAAATATACATTTTTAACGGAGCGCTTCATGGAATAATTGAAGAGCTTCCGATGGAGACCCGTTTTCCATTACAACTTGTACAGAGTCGGATTGCATGCGCACACTCGCATTAACTTTACACTTAATAATGAAACAGTAATAAAGGCTACGAGCTATCAATTACGAGCAATTATGTACGACATCAGAAACAATAATCGGTACAGTCGTTTTAAATTGGATCACGTAAATCCTCATGGTGTTAATTGCTTTATTTATGCCACTAATAAAACCTCGCGGATTTCACACTGATGCGGACGCTCTGATTCACCGCCAGATTATTTGGGACTTGTAAAGGCATTACCATACAAAGTTCCCTTGTTTTTATGTTACTCAACCTTTTTATGATGAACCGTCAGTTCAGCACATTTCACTTAATTTTACTGCCCCTGTTCACCCTTCAGGTACTGTTCGTGAACAGATTGCCTAGCGGTTGATTAAACTCAATTACTTTTCCTATTTATAAGGAAAACGTCATCATTACGGTGAATAGGCTGAGTTTTGCAGTCGCAAACATAAGTAGATATACGGAGAACAGGTAAGACAAAGACATGTTATTTGAGCATATATAATGCATTCGCATACACAACAAAAAGGTATGTCACAAACTCAGTGAAGAACAATGACTGGATTTTCACATTGCATTGAAGTTCTCTTCAGTTTATATTCTTAGTGAGATAAAAATACGTGAACAGTAACTAGGCGTAAGTGGTCGTCGTCGTGGTGGAAAACCTTCTGGTATCCACTTGACACATATCGGCATTTATCTCGGCGGGTTAATTTTCCGGGTCAGGCGGGTGCGCGGCGGGCGGGCGGCCTCCTCGGATGAATTCAATCAGAAGCAACAACCTAACCAATCTCGACGCCAGCGAAAACGATTGCGGACGAGTGTGTATTGAGTTGACCGCCAGACGAGGGCTATCGAGGACCCTCACCTCAACCGCAAACTTGTGCACCGACAAAACTATTTATTCTCCACGAATATCTAGTTCAAGAATTTTGAAATACAATTTTCTCCACCCATGACTAACCGGAATCCGAAATTAAATTCTGTACTCACTTAAGACCCACTAAGCGTAAGCACTTGGCAAACTTCAAAAGAGTCCGTCATAAAGTACAATACGAATCTGTGAAGTCAGTGTTTTAGTTTTGTTTTGTCTTGGTTTAACCGCGGGTTTGCCGTCATAATAATATAATGTTGTGAATACAAGTGGCGGCCACCGTTTACTCCAGGGCTGCGGGCAACGGTTTAAGTGAAACAGACAGCGAACCACTTAACCTTCGTCTTGTATTTAAAGGGAAGGCTAGACGTTGAACCCGGCGCAGTAGTCGTGAATATGAGGTAAAACAAAAAGGGACCCAATTGACTACCTTTATTTTTTCACGGCGAAGTTTACCTGTGAAGGTAAACATGTGTGTAACACAAATGTGTTCGAGCAATTTGAGGCTGGCTGGGTAATATGAGTTAGGTACTGACCTTACCGGTTCATGTAGCTAATGTTCGTTGGTAAGTATGCGTGCTAAAATTCAAATTAGCTATCGTATTAATCACGTTCCACGAATCTATGCGATGTAGCATCGTCAAGTAGGCTGTCCTGGTAGGACTGGTCGGGACGCAGTCCGTACATAGCATGCGTAATCGCTCACAACTTAGTGGTAATCAATGCCCGCTAAAGTGTCACCGATCCTTGCAGACGCGGAGACGCTCGATAAATTGACTCAATTATTTTGCTTTAGAAAGTGTCTGCTGTCTGTGACCTTAATATAACTCACATTCATGTTAGTGGGCGCGTGCGTACAATATTATGACTGTTACATTTATCTAAATTATTTATTATACAGAGAATGGAGAGCAGCCAAAGGTTTATAACAAACCAATTGTGTGGAGCTAAAAACTGCTCTCAGCATTTTATCCCACTCTCCATTTAAATATACGTTCCAAAGAAATGCTGCAGAAATCTGACAAGAATGTAGTTGATATGTTTGCAGGACAAGAGAATGGATCATAAAGCAAGTCGGTCTTAAATAAGTAGCTTTATATATCTCAGAGAACTTTGACGTCGCTCAAGGAATGCAACAGATAGAAACAAGACAAAGCTGAGAAATGTTAGCAACGCATTATGTTAAGAATATTTTAGACTGCCACGTTCAGATGAACGTGGACCTGATCATCAGGTCATCAACAGATCCAGATCATCAACATCAGGTCCACGTCAGGTCAGCAGGTCCTGGGTTCGTTTCCCCGGGTCGGACAAAGTGTTATTGGGTTTTTCGATCAGGAATTTCTCAGTACACACACACACGGAGTCTGGATTTGTGCCCGATTGATGGCAAAAGGCTCGCCCCTATTACATGGGACTTAAACATAACCGGCGAAATGTGGGTGTGTAGCTACCCTTCGGAGATAACAGGCGTGATATTATTTTATCTATACTAATATTTTATTTTAGCCGTGTGGTATCCGGCAGAGTAGAATAGAACCAACCTATTACACTGACGGGTGTCGTATAAGGCGACTAATGTCTGAGGCAGAACACCTTGCGCCTCCGTAGACCAGAGAATGGGCAGCAGCGTTTTCTGTTAGTCTTTCATCACTGCGATCTCCAATCCGCCTGCCAAGCGTGGAGATTACGGCAAATTCCTCCCATCATGGGAGAGGCTTATGTCCAGCAGTGGTCGTTATGGGCTGATGTAGTAGTAGTAGTAGTAGTAATATTGTAAAGAGGAAAGATTTGTATTTTTGTATGTAACGAATAAACTTAAAAACTACTGGACCGATTTGAAAAATTCTTTCATCAATGGATAGCTACATTATCAGCGAGTAACATAGGCTATATTTTATCCCCGTACTCCCATGGGAACGGAAACTACGCCGGTGAAACCGCGTGATGTCCGCTGGTATTCAAATAAATCAGCAAATTTTTAAAGAAGAAACAAAAGGTAACAAATCTGCAGATGTTTTACGATCGGTATCAAATTACAAATTTCAAGAAAGTAAATGTGAAACGTTTCACTATCGATTGCACAATATGATGCTTTCAAGAAAAGACTTGATGTTTAGCGCCGTAAACATTTGTTAGATGGAGCAGTAAAACCTTATACAGTTCAATAAAAATATGTTTGTTGATGAGGCTCACAATGTGCGACCACCAACGATATGGGTTTATTGTCGTCACGGTGAAGCTGCACCCATACGAGAAACGGAATACCATACTGTTGTAATAACTAAATGATGTAACATCGTAACTTTACTTACTTTTATGTAAAGCGATCTGATTTAGTTTAAACATTTTATTATTTTATGGCCCGTAACCATCCAGATCAACTTTTAACTACAACTTTCCACTGTAACAGTGTACGGAAGTAGAATTTCCAGTTACTGTTAATTTTCTCCGCTGTGGAACTCCAAGAACAAGTCCAGTAAATCGCCTTAAAACATTCCTACTTTCGCTTTTGTTCTGGACTCTTAAAAAGGATTCTTAAATTAATATTCTCAAGAATTATTGATGGTTGGACTCAAGCGCAGATGTAATTCATTCAATTCGTTGGCATAACGACCAAGATCCGGCTAGTTCACGGGACGGTTTAAAGCTAACTAATTTGGTTAATGTTAGTGATGGAAATTTGTGCCAGGAACGTTTTCGCTGGCGCTAATATATGGAACTGACTAGTCGGATTTCAGTTGGAAATGGGTTTAAACGTTTTGCACGTTACGCTCATTAATCTTGTCCAGTTATCTTGAGGGGGAAAGCAATTTAGTCACGCTAGCTTTATAGATCTTTAATGCAGTCCTTCGACTTGTAGATAACAATGTTTCACAGCGTATTGAAAATGTTCACTCGTGTGGTGGTCATTTTAAGTTTCTTTGTTCATTTTCAATTCAAAACACAAAAGTAGTCGATGTTGTGTATCTCTCCCTCATATAACCCTTCATCATTTGTCTTTTGTTCCTTTTTTTTTGAAGACTGCGTGTCATGACATCATACCTTATTAACGTCTGGGCCTGAGTCTGTCAGTCAAAAGCAATGTTCATAACATTTTAAACATAAAATTACACACGTTAAGAACTTAAACAGCTTCACTTGACAACTAATGGAGAAACATTTCGACATAAACATGGATGTAAAACAATTGTTTGCAACACATAAACAACAACACACATCACTTTCTGCCAGCGGTTATGGCCATCGGAAGTTGGTCAATAGATGGCACATTCCATGCAAATGCCATGTCAATGGTCGCCCCTTCTTTATAGACTTCTGTTCGTGCTGACCAATATTATGTGTGCAAAACATTTCATATCAATATTTTGACTGTGGCATAAAGACATTGTATTTTTGTAACATGTAACTTTTAACGAGTATTGATGACTACCTTTCACTCGTTGTGAAATCACGATTTCAATTTCCTACCTTGCGCGCATTTTTGATTAATGGTCCGCGGTACTAAATTAAGAGTGATAGCGGTACTCAGCGCTGCATTCGTTGCGTAAAATATTGCAACCAACGCCCAGCACTTATTGCAAATTGTTAGTTTCACTCATATTATTACATCGAAGAGGGAACAATAGATAATATTTTCCAGAAAATAACATTCTAAAAATCGCTGCAGCTAAAGTAAACAAAATGGTACTAAAGTTAATCATTAAAACAGAGAAACCAATTTATTTAAGGCTCGACTCGCTCGATAAAGGTATCCTTACAGGCTGTTCAATATTTCATCGCTAAAGTATAAGCGTTGTAAAACTCCATAACGACACGCGACAAGTAATAAATTGTGATTGCCTAAAAGCAATTATAACAGCAGTGTGGTCGCCATTAGACGGGCTCCGATTCTTCACGAGAGGTTGAAGGGGCCGTGGACGCGACACCAGTTATTTGTTTCTCACGCTCGCACCCGCCCACTGCGCCCGCGCCGCTCTGCAAACGCGCAACTTGTAAAACTTGTAAACCATAGAGATGCCAGATAACGACACTTGTTATTGATATACTTATTGCTATCTTAACGATGTGTTCCGAAATTGATGCAACCAGCTATCTACGTAAACATCACGATTAATTCAATGAATATTATCTGTTGTTCAAGGTGTTGAAACACCTCGAGTGAAAAATTAGTTTCTGAATTAATCTTAACACCTTTTATCACTAGTATTAAAGGATGTTTTATTAAGGGTTAAAACGAACCCGCGCCAAATATTTGCCAAACCCTCATTAAGGGGCAGGAAAACCTAATAATTGTTTTCATAATTACACACTAAGCCGCGATGGTAGGTAAATGTTGGTAATAAATCTTTGGCAGGAATTCCTTCTGATTGTGAGTCGATGATGGCGTGGTGATCGCATGTTGGTGTGAGCGACGCCCACGTGTTTTCCGATTCTAACTAAGACACTAATTTCTATTACCATTATTGACACGTAATAACGGCGGTGAGCTTCGTGTCGGACTGTGAAACAAAGTCGTTACGATGTTTGGGCTTACACTTGTGACTCGTACAGTCATACGTAGCGTGTGTGACCACCATAAGTGGCGGCCACTTAGATGCACATTCATAAATAATGTCGCATCGGTAGAAGATGTTAATATATTCTTTAAACGTTGTTAAGTGAGCCGTAATCTTGCTTTACTTGTTTCTATATATGGGTGTGACGTATCCGATCGAGAAAGCTGTCCGTAGTTCTATTGAATTTTACAGTGTAACGGTTGCAAGTAGGTAATTTTATCACTCCTACGAAATAATTTGAGCTTAATATATAGAGAGTAATTTTCGGAACTACTGTTATTATTACCATTGGCTTATTACTGGCCCAAAAAGTCTGACAACCAGTCTTACCAAGGGGTATCGTATTAACCAGTACTAACTGGGTGGTGGAGGTCAGATAGGCTCTATGTAAAATACAGGTACTCAGCTGCACCCGGTTAGAATGGAACCCAACCCCAACATAGTTGGGAAAAGGCTCGGCAGATTTCGGAACTACTGATCTCATTCCAAAAATTCTTTCACCAATGGTAAGCTACACTATTCCTGAGTGTCATTGACTTGATTAAGACTTTTAAGTAAATAAAAAAAAAAAAGCCGACTGCTTAAAAAATAACTAATAACTTTAAATAAAAACTGAAAAGAATAAAATAAGTTCAGGAGACAGGATATATTGACTGCAACAGTCAGTGCGATCATTTCCTACCATAATGCCAGCGAAGCTGCAGGCAAGAACTAGTGTTCTATAAATTTCCATTCAAAAGTTCGAGACCGTTCGAGTGAACGTCATTAGTCATTGCCTTAGAACTAGTAGCAGGTGAAGCGTAAAGTTGATCCTTTGCGTCATAAGCGAGCTCGACCTACGCGTGACTAATCTAGCCGTCCAGAATAAAGTGAACTGTGTCTATTTTTAACCACCGACTTCTGAAAAAGGAAGAGGGTATGTATTCCACCAGCATTCTTTTTTTTTTCATGTATGTACCTACTCCGTGTTTACTGCGCCAATTTACGCGATAATCTAAAATAACTCTACTTTCGGAAGTCTGTGGCAAAAAAATCAATGAAACAAACGAAGTCACTAACTGCCGGAAGTAATTTTTTTTTTTGGAAGTCAGTTCTATTTTTTGTTTTACTCTTATAATAATACCAGCCTGTTACTCTCCCACTGCTGGACAAAGGACTCACTGTCATACAAAGAAGGCACGAGTATTGATCATCACGCTTGCTCAAGACAGTTTGGTGGTTTCAGACTGAGTCCTGGTTTACTCATGATGTTTTCCTTCACCGATAGGTATCAGTGATGTCTAAGAAAAACTAAGGAAGTAAGTTCCCTGTAGTACTTGTCCGAATTTGAACCCACAAACTCCTGTATGAAACGCAAGGTATCTGGACCATCACGACTCTAATACCTATTATAATATAGTAGTATAATTAAGTAAACATTTATAAAACTACAATAAAAAGTCTTGACTGAAGTTGTTGGATTCTTGGAAGTAATAGTTTATTTCATTATTATTATACACGGTAAACATCTTGTCAATATAAAACTTCTTGTTTTGTTATAAGTAAATCATTTGTACAATACTGACATGTGAAAACACAATGGAAAAGCTTTTCTCTATATTATTTACGACATTGATTACTGCCGTGAATCGTTGTAAAATCTTAACGCAAATTATAAATGTTTATAGTGTAATGATAACGTTACAATCTCTGCGTGTGTCGTATTTAAGCCATAGATGAACATGAATAATTTAGGACGTGTTTATACATGGTGCTCACAAACGAGCGCTAACCGAGCGTGTAAGCGATACTTAGTTAAAATCACGATAGGTTAATCTCATTGTTATATTAACGGTCGCAAACAATAGCTTCGATTTGATTTAGACCATCAATACACTCCGAGCCATTATATTGAGGCATTAACTGAACTAATATCTGCGGAACGCGGGGTAATTATGACGTAATCGGGGATCGATGCCATCACAAGCACCTACCAGTATTTATATATTATATCCTATATTTATCGTGTCAGCGAAACCTTGTAAATTTGTTATATTGTTCGATATATTAATAAACTTGTGTAGACAAAAATATTCACACTTTCTAAATGAGACGTTTGTAAATAGCAGTCAGTTATTTTTATGTAGACCCTTCATAATAAATTTTCAATTTGACAAATTTTCAACGAATTCGTGGCTCAAAAATAATTTGCAATCCCTGGAAGCAGATATGGCTACGCGTATGTTGATGAAATACCAAAGCGACTAATCAAAAAGTTGAACAAATCTATCCAATATTTGAAATCCCGTTCCGTTACTAAAATGGAAAAACTAAACTAATGAAATTTTCATCTGCAGTGAAGCTCACTGAGGCTCTAAATACGTCGAGGTCATTACTTTGAGAGCGACCACCGCAGTGTAATCTTCCGATAGCTTAATGAATCAGGACATTATGTTCGAGGACTGGACCGGTCTCCGGACATTACCATGAATTGTCCCATCACTACAGGGGGTCATTTTATTGAGTAAACGTGGGGCCATCCTAGCGGGACTGACCTCAAATATAGCCAAGAGATCACTAACTATTAACGGTCGTAAACTAGTGATGTGTACTTGCTTGTGGTTTGTACCATCCCTGATACTATCTTGTACTTTCAAGATAATGTTTTATCTATACAAACAAATAAAATTGAAGTGTCTGTTTGTAATATCAAAATAACAGCTTTTTACCGAATGCATAATTATGAAAATATATATGCGTTGAAATATCGGGAGCTCATAGAAAAAGAAAATCACGGATATTATCCCGTAAGTACTTTAAGTGTAGTGAAAATATATAGGTATGTCACAACAAAAACGATTTTTCAACTTTTGGCTAATCTCCGAAACGGCTGGGCCGATTTTGACGGGACTTTTACTGCAGACACCTGCACCCCTAGCCAAGTTACAAACGTTTCGTATCGATTCTCTTTCTACAATCGTAAACGCCTCGGCGTAAGCGATTGTAGAAAGCGCTAAATTGGAAGCCAAGTTGACACGACTGAGTCGATCGCTCGTTCTCTAATGTCTGTTCAAAAAACCTACACTTTAGTCTATGGTGAGCGTTCCTACCAAAGAGTTTAGCGATCAACATTGTAGAAACGATAACATTCTATTCTATCATTTTGAACGATGTAAACTTGTCTACGAATTTTCTATTCGTTTGTGTTGATCACGTGATTTAACGTTAAGATGATGTCATTCCCATTCATTCCCATTCATTTGAATACTTTTCTACTAGCGTTAACGATTGTAGTAGATTGTTAACTTGGCTAGGGGTGCTGATATTATAAGGTTTAAATTAATCAACTTTTATTTTTGAAAAATAATTAGGGTTCGGCAAAAAAAAATTAAAACCCTTGAAATTGGGAACAAAATCCGATTCATAGAGGCAAGTCATATTTTTTTTATAAAAGGTCGCGGCCAACAGCTAGTTTTAAACACAGATAGATTTGTATTTCGCTCTGTAGTCTGAAAAAGAAGTGTAAAAGAATACACTTTGTATTTGCTTTATAAATCATATTGAAAAGGAAAGACAAATACTTATCTCGTTTCGATAAAGAAAAAAACAATCTGAACTTATTTATTTAGTGCCGAGACAATTCCAAAATAGCACACAATTTTGCTTTGATTTCAAGGAACGGTAAGTAAATATAACATCTTAGTGAGAAATAATATTTATAGTATTCGGATAAAGATGAGAGTAGATTTTCCTTATGTTAAAATAGCCTGCTTTATTTAAATTGAGGCGCTATCGATAGATACTCTTATAAGAAGGTTCCGTATTGTATATGCAAATGCATGTTTACATAATGCTTTAAATTTTGCATATAATGGCAATTTTTTCATGTAATTGGCAACATCATCATCTGCTTAGCCTTTTCCCAATCATGTTGAGGTCGGCTTCCAGTCTAACCGGATGCAGCTAAATACCAGTATTTTACATGAAGCGACGGCCTATTTGACCTCCACAACCCAATTAGATACGATACCCCTTTCGATACTATGGTTGTCAGACTTTTTGGGCCACTGACTACCTGTAAATGATATTGGCATATTTGTTGCATATTTCGAGCATTTATGATGCATATTTCGACCATTTTAAGTTGCATATAATCCGGTATCTACTTATACGGTACAAAATAATCACGACGCGGCGGCGTATGAGTCACGGCGTGAGAAGAGTCGTGGCGCGTCGCAGGCGCAGCGCGTGGGCGAGCCGGTCCTGCGCGCACGCAGCCGTACTAACAAATTACGTTTATTCACAACAATCCCAGTCCACGAGCAACTTATACCGTGGTCCACGGAGCCGTAGATACACTCAGAATTATTATATTATACGGATAATACGAACATTTGAATGCGTGAGAAATGCGTGAGCAGACATCTGCTGAATGTTTAGAAAGCACAGTTGAAACATTTCGAGGATATATTTTAAGTGGAGCAGTCAAGGGATATATACCTAATAGATAATTTTCTTACGGAATGGAAAGTTGCATAAAATAAGGCAGCAATAATAACATCAACGCAATATATCGTTAGGGTGAAGATTTAGTTATTAAATAGATGAAACTTTGGTTAGTGTTACTAAAATAGAATTCTTGTGTATTACAAGAATGCTATCAAAAGCAGAACTGGGAGAGGATATTTGGGAGAGAATTATTATTTCTCAAGACATTATAATTATCAACATCGAGATTTACTTAAATCTAATAGTCGCTTCACAAAATTATACAAAAACGAGCAACAAAAATAGTCAATGAAATATAAGCAGTAATAGCTTATAAAGAGAATGAATTACAATCAATTAGATTCTTACTAAGATAGCAGAAATATGAGCGACCCATTTCGCATTATCGCACCGAACTAATAATCTTATTATTACGTATATAATTATGATGTCAAGTAGGTATATTTACGACGATTTGATCATAACAAATAATCAATACATAGGCCATAGCTACATATATTATGTATTATTAGTACATACGTTTTTCCCAGTGGATAACACATAGGTAGGTACACCTGCGTTTCCGGTAGGTCGAGAAACGATTTTTTCAAGGTCAAAGTCATTGCTAGACCTTTATGAACTCGGAGGGTTGTATTGATGGTTTTGATGATTATAATTCTGTAACTACATACGTCTTACAATCGCGTCCAATATTTTAATCAACATACAACCTTGCACTGGCTAGCAATTTGCCAAAAACGTAAGAAAATTTGAATTTCGCGGGCTGGTCGAAGCATTCACCTTAAGCAGCTCTAATACGCATTTGTTAGTCAGAAAGCACTGGTGTCGATTCTGTTGAGCACAAACTAAACTTAATTTAGGCTATTGCTAGCTTTTAATAAAAGGCAGTGCGATAAAAGGACGGCTATAGGTAAGTAGCTATGAACGAAGTTAGAGATGTCAAACTAGTTTATGCCTTGCACTTCACCGTGTTATTAGTCGACATGTTTTTACGTGCACCCTTGATTTGTATAGAAATATTAGTTCGCAATAAATTTGACAGCTCTAAATTACGTCCGTCTCTTTCTCGTTTTATTAGAGAGAAAAAGATAGCAATAGCCTAAATTAAGTTAAGTTTGTGCACAACAGAATCGACACCACTGTTCTCCTGCTTCTTGACTTAGAGCCGCTAACTCAACTCAACTTCAGAGTAAAATAAAAGGGAAGCCTACCATATCTGGGACTGTTAGCTACTTATTGTAACATAACACCATACCATGTTTTTTGAAACTTTGAAAATAACTTACTTAATAAAAACGTGTCATCTGTAAATAGGTATAACTAAAACTAGGCCAGACTAGAAATTTTAGATGATTTTGTTAATACAAATTCTATGCAAGTTTATGCTGATTTTATTATGAATATTCAACCACCTCATTAGTTGAATTCGCGACCGAGAGGGACGGATTATCTGGTTCAAAATATTAGAATTTATGAAACTTAATCCAGTTGTCGGTAGAAAACATCGATGTGTTATTCCACCATGACGACCCAAATGGCGCAGCGGTAGTGAGGCTGCCTTACGTTCTTGGGGTCCCGGGTTTGAATCCCGGTAAAAGCAAATGTTTGTGTGATGAGCATGGACATTTTTGTTTCCGAGTCATGGATGTTTATATGTATAATAAGTATGTATTTACAAACAAAAAGTATATATGTAGTATATCAACTATCTGGTGTCCACGACACAAGCCTCGTTGCTTAGTGTGGCACTAGATGGCGCTGTGTGTAATGTCCAGCGATATTTTATCTGCGTATCAATGACCGGACTTTATAAAAACCAGCCAAGTGCGAGTTGGACTCGCGCATGAATGGTTTTAATTTTAGTTTTATTATTTGTTGTTATAGCGGCAACAGAAATACATCATCTGTGAAAATTTCAACTGTCTACCTATCACGGCTCATGAGATGCAACCTGGTGAAAGACAGACAGACGGACAGTGGAGTCTTAGTAATAAAGTTCCATTTTTACCCTTTGGGTACGATACCCTAAAAAACAATTAGTAATGCGAATGCAGGAGTAACTTCAGGTGGGTATCGAAGCAGACTGCCCACAGGGCACGCCAGATATTTTTAGGGATCATCGTGGAGCTGAGAGTGTTTAAACAAGACATCAATGTATTACTTTTTCGGTTTTCGTGTAATCGGAGTCATACTCATCTGAAATACATGTCATATTTAGACATGTTTTTTTTTCTCTCTCTCTTTCTATACAGGGTGTAAAAGACCTCATCACGAAGCCGCCAACCAAGCATTCTGTACATCAAACTAAGTAACTTTACGCAAAAATTATTGCTGGGAAACAACTTTTTTTTTTGGGGTTAAAAATCATATTTTGTGGTAGAACCCAATGTAACTCACTCAAAACATTGTGCTGATGGATGGATTGAATAGTACGGGGATCATGGATCAAAAAATAATAATACGGTTATATCATTGTGAGCACTGCGCAAGCGTGGCCCATAGGTTTAGGACAAGGATTATAATCACACGCACGTGTGCACATTCAGAATCACTACATGTGCTATTTACAGCTATCATCACGAGATCTCATGACGAGGAATTTCTATGTGCATGTTAGTCTTAAATAGAGGGAGGCATTATTGCGGGGGTATTTAAGGCTAACGTGTTTAGTTTAGTTGTGTGTCGGTAGGGTAACAATGAACTAAAATTAACTAAATAGTCAAATCTTTCCAATAAAAATAAAATTTATTTCAGACTTGGTCCATAAATTTGTTAGTAACAATTTTCTTAACCTAGTGTTAGTAACAATACAAATCTAAAGTGGTTAGTAACAATGTTCTTAGCCTAGTATCAGTAAAGGTACAAAGTAGTCAGGCGCTTGGTCTCGCGTGATGGCTGATCCAATGTGCCATCAGTACCGAGTCCCAGCGGCCGGCACACACTGCTAGAATGGCATGGAAATATTGAATAGCCAATGGAAATATCTATTTGAATTACAAATGATACCTTTCTGATTTCAATCTCTATGTGTACAATGTGTTTTTTTTTGTAGACGCAGGTAATTTAATACGATACGTCTTAACCTAATACTAAATTAGGAAAATATTTGTTGGAGGAAGCTTTTGCCCTGACTGGTAGGTACGACCAAAGCTGTTGACGATGGGATATGCAGACATCGATTCCGGCAATGGATTTACCGATTATGTTTGCAAAAATCACTCAAAAAAATTACATCACTATTACTACACTTTATAAAACAAAGTCGCCCGAGTCTGTCTGTCCCTATGTATGCTTAGATCTTTAAAACTACGGTCTAGGGCGGGCGAAGCCGCGGGCATCAGCTATTATAATTTATTTATTATAAATATTACTATATTATTATATTTATCTATTTTTAATGCTAAAACAGCTGAATAATACCTACCTATTACTCTGGTACAATGGTTCATGTCTATACTAGTTATATTGTCGGTTTTTTATAGAGTACCTACGCAGATAATGTTTATTGTCTTCTCAAAAACAAACAATATAATTATTTGACTTTCATTTTTTGACTAGATTAGATAACCGTAAAATTATCATTTTACGGTAATTTGGTAAGTATGCACTCGATTTTGACGGCTTTATAGATATATAAAGCCGTCAAAATCGAGTGCATACTTACCAAATTATCTAAAATTTTCTTATTGAAAAGCTATCTGAAATGTAACGTTTCTGAAAAAACAATCACTATGATTTAATATCTTATTAACTATAGCAATCTTTAAAATATATGTTAAAACGTTCTCTGCAATATTGCTTTTCTTTTGTTACGTAACCCAAAATTGACGAAGATACGACGCTTATAAAATTCTCAATACGTCACGCCGCCGCCGCGCCGTGGTATAATGTTTAGTGCGTTCTGAGTTCTGACGTCACGAGCTCCTACTCCTAAGTTTTGATACGTTTTATCTTTGTCAATATTCATTGATTTATAAAAACAAAAAATACGTGTCCATTATTTTCCAATACTCTAACTGACGGACTAAATAGATTTGGAATTGATTGATGGTGGAAACTAGCCTAATAAGCAATACTATCCGACATTCCTGTACACACGGTGACATATTCAAGCTAGGCTTTTCCAGTAAAGCATGGCCTCATTTTGTTTATTTTCCCGTACAAAGACAGATCCAATTATACTGGTTATGCTTATCTTGATTAATCAGCGTGCGTACAGTGCTCCCTAGTTAGTTTGGTACTTGAACGACATTGTCAAGATGGCGCTGTTGGTAAACATTTGTGAAAATTATTTATTGTTGGTTCAAATTACGAACACGTAACCAAATCCATAGACTATAATTTGTTAAAACCATGCCCGTATAAATAGGTGCGGTTATACGTAAGTTATAGTTTTTCTGACATAATAGGTACAGTTATTATCAAAACCCAAACATGAAGGTTAAAATGATAACCAATACACATTTTTTATCTCTATGATATAATATCTTTACAATTTAGTATCTTGCATAGTTGTCTACGATAAAGTAGTATCAACGAAGATAACTACCACCTACTAAATACTTTCTGTAGAGTCAAATCATAAAAATATGCATTAGCATAATCAGCCTATAATGTTCCCACTGCTGGGAAACAGGCCTCCTTTCTTTGAGAGGGAATGGGCTATAAATGCTATAATCTACCACGCGGGCCCAGTGCGGGTTGGTGGATGTCATCTACGAATATTTGGTTCTTCTAGGACATGCTGGTTTCCTCATGCACGAAATATGCAACTGGGTTAATATGCAACTATGCGATTTGGGAAAAGAAGTGTACACGAAGTGAAATGTTCCGCAAAATATACTAAAACAGTTTACCCACAACAAAATATGCAAAGATTTCTAAATATGACAACTCCCGGCTACTTGAGAAATCAATATGCAGTGAGACCTAGTTCAAACTAGCCAGAGTTAGGTGCAGCCTCACCTTTATTCACTTAATCTGACCCATACGGCGTACGAACGTAAACAAATATATCTCCATCCAATCGCCACGTGCTATGCACCTAGATTTAGCTAAATTGACCAAGTTGACACTTACACTGATATTCATCTGAGTCAATATTTCCTTATCACACTATTGGCAACGATAGTGTGTACTTTGGGTAATATCAAATTTAATTGCAGATGTTTTATTATTGCTTGCGTCTCTAAGGGCCAAGTTCACTAAAAAGATAACAGTCTGATTATCTAAAAACAGCTATTTAAAACACATTTTCATGTACAAAAATGTGTTTTAAATAGCTTTTCGGTGAACTTGGCGCTAAGTGATGTCTTTCTTAGTCTTTAATATTTAGTATCTGACAAATTAGTACAACATTTCTTTCGGATTTCTAGTGATAAAATTTTATTTGATCTATTCATCTTTTTAAAATTCGCATATTGCTTTTTTAATCTTACGTTATCTGCCAAGGTTACGATTATTTTATCTATATGTTGCCACAACTCATTACTTACTTAAACATAGTATCTTCTAAGTGTCAGTCAGTGTGTAAACGTCTTCCATATTGAAAACACTGTTAATAATCAAACCAAAATGAGTCAAACTGAGAGTACGCGCGGAATTATTTATAAGGACCAAACATGTTCGATACCATCACATATGAATTATGGAAAATTGGCTATTGATAACATGTTGAGGTCTAAAGATAAAGTGGCTTTGGTAAGCAATAGAAGTGCAAGTGATGTTGAGGATAAGATTGTTTTAAACTTGTTGTTAATTGAGAATGTTTTGAATGTCGAAGATCAATGGGATGACAGGGGATCAGATAACGTTCGGAGAGCTGGTGCAGTTGGTGGTGAATGCTGCGTCGTCACTAATGCGCTTAGGCGTGGAACGTGATGAAGTGGTCGCCGTGTGCAGTGAGAACAGAATGGAATTCCTGATTACTTCGATCGCGGCGTGGTGTAGTGGTGCTACCGTGACTTTTCTCAACGCTGCATACGGCAAAAGTGAGTCTTAAGATGCGAAGTTGGATAATACTTACCATGGTTTACTTTTTGTTTCGATTTTTAAGAAAACACGGAATAATTTACTTTTGAATTTTAAGGTGACTAAAGAATGAAATTGCATTTTACATTAGTAGAGTTAATTGTTTATAGGTTTTTGATTGTTAGTCTTAAAACATAAAGTAAAATGTCATATAAAATTGTTTCTTTTCCCAGATGAATTGTTGCATACCATGGGAATCTCAAACCCGAAATATTTATTCCTCTCACCTGAGACTTACAAAACTTTCTACGAGACCATGGCCGGCACAAACATAGTCGATAAATTCTTTATTTTTGGAGATTCTGTCAATGATCCAAATCTTCTGAAGTTTAACGACCTAATTAAAACATATGTTAATGTAAGAACTTTCAAAGCAGTCACCGATCCTGTTAATGGTAAGAACAATATTTTAATAATGCTAATTGATAATCATTTCGTATGCCTTTTAAATGTTGAAATTGGTTCGCTTTAAGTTGGAACAAGAAACCCCTCAGATCGTAAACCCTTTTCTGTTTTAAATGACAGATTCAAGAGAAAACATTCAGCCGATCTAAAAATATTTATGAATTTCAATAAAACTTTTAACTCTGTTTCTCACTTCAATATCTAATACTTTGTCATCGCATAATAAAATGTTAGCAGCAACATTAATAATAACTTCCTTATTCTTGTTCTACTGAATATTTGGAAAATGTATCGCAAAGTATACTTATTTAATAGGGTTGGCACGAACCGCTTTAATACTGTACTCCTCTGGAACAACTGGGCTGCCCAAAGGAGCGAAGCTGTCACACCTCAATTTGATCACTGCCGGCAATCAGCCTTGGTGAGCTATTTTAAATTTTATTCATTTGATTATTTATCCCACAAATTCTTTTATTTTCTTTCTTGTGAACTGTTTTAAGCCGGCCATAGACGAAGGGCACGCAACGAGTACTTCCATAGAGGTATGAACTCTATGGAAATCTATTTTGCGTGAAGAGATACCCCTTGGTAAGACTGACTGTCAAATTTTCAGGCCACTGACTACAATCAGATCAACGGCTTACAATTTTTTTTTTTTACAGTAACATCACCAAAGACCTCACTTGTCTGTCAATCGCACCGTGGTCCAACACCGTAGGGATCATGTGTACCATGGATGAACTGATTCACAACCGAACTGTACTATTCTTAGCTAGATTCAAAGAAGAGCAATACCTATCATGTATTCAAAAATATAGAGTAAGTGAAATAATTTCAACCTAATGAAATAACTTTACATCATGTTCATAGATTTAATATGGCCATAATTTTTAGGCAGGAGTATTATTGGCGGTGCCCCCACTAGTAGTAATGCTTACAAAATCAGCAATAGTGAAGAATTACGATGTGAGTTCGGTTGATTTTATACACTGCGGTGGAGCACCTTTAGATCTAGCTGTTATTGATGAAATTAAACAAAGGTATGATTATGATGATAAATGCGTAAGTGAAACTGATAACTTACCAGAGAGTGTTGTAATAAAAATGATAATTATTTTTTTTAGATTTAAAAGTCTAAAATACGTTTTACAAGGTTATGGAATGACAGAAACCACAGGAGGATTAACTGAAGAAACAGACACCGAGAATAAACCAGGAAGCATCGGCAAAGTTGTACTTGGAAATATCGTTAAGGTAAAAACATTAGCCATTCAATTGAAACACCCTTAACTTGGAGTACTAATGAAATTGCTTTACAGATAGCAGACGTTGAAACTGGAAAAACTTTAGGACCTAATCAAGAAGGCGAAGTTCGCGTAAAAGGCTCTACGTTATTTTCTGGTTACATTGGAAAAAACTTGGAAGATGATCTAGACGAAGAGGGTTTTTTTAGAACTGGAGATATCTGTTACTATGATGAAGATGGCTACTTTTACTTTGTTGATAGAATCAAAGAACTGATTAAGTATAAAGCTGGACAAGTAAGTATTGAAGTACAGGAGGAAAGTAACATAAACACATGACTTAATAAAAATGAAATTTGTTTTGTCAATGTTATTATTTTCTAGGTTGCCCCATCAGAGTTAGAAGCGATCTTGCTTCAACATTCGGATGTTAAAGATGTAGGAGTAGTCGGCAAACCAGATCCTCTCGTTGGTGAACTTCCAACCGCTTTTGTGGTAAAAACACCAGGATCAACAGTCACTGACAAGGAACTTATTGATTTTGTAGCTGGAAAGGTTGGTTTGAAAACTTTATTCTGGGTGTAAACGACCCCTTCACTAACCAAGCATTCTGTACATCAAACTAAGTAACTCTATTACTTCTAACAAATAAATTTCAAATTTAACTAAACAGAAATAGCAAAACTTCTGCAAAAAAATTATCTTTTCCCTAAACAAAGTAATAAAACATTCGACACAATTATTTGTTATGCATCACAATATGACGTATTATGAAACAATAATAAGATTAGATATAAAGCCAGGTAATACCATAATCATCAATGAGCATGCAGTATCGTGTTGATATAAAATAGATAAAGTAACCGAACCGTGACAAACAAATTTTACAACGAACACTTACATAACAAAAAAAACAATTTACTTACGTAGTTTTGGCTCCGCCAGTAAATGGATTTGTAGCCCTAAAAAATCTTGCAACAGTTTTTATTTTTTCAGTAACATAATGTCTTGAAAACCTGAAGAAAACTATGGACATAGTCAATTGGTGTGACCATCAATTTTTTTTTACATTTTATTCTTAATCTTAACGAAAGCCTTAGTTTTGTGTTAATGATTCTAATTACACCAGTAAAACTTGTTGTTTGTCAGGCAGCAATTTATTACTCATATATAATAAAAAACCCATAACGTTTATAACTTGATAACTTGAAAAATGTACAGAGTACTAGAGACCTGCCCCGGATTCGCACGTGGCATTTACTAAGTAATAAAGAAAACGAGGACTGTCCTTATAAAAAAAAACATAAGTATACCTATTTCACAATTTTGTTTTCATACAATCCTTACCCTGACAATTACGTTACGAACAAAACAAAAAAAGCAGCCAATCAGGGCTGTTCCTAATCTATACTAATAATCTATATAATATTATAAAGAGGTAACATTTGTTTGTAAGTTTGTATATTTGTAAGTTTGTATGTAGGGGGTAATCTCCGGACGTAATGAACCAATTTTAAAAATTCTTTCACTGGTAGAAAGCTACATTATTCGTGAGTGCTATAGACTATATTTTATTCCCGTACTCCCACGGGAACGGGAACTACGCGGGTGAAACCGCGGGACGTCAGCTAGTGATCTATAGACATGCAACAATCGATTTTTGTTTTTAAAAACGATTTTTGTTCTTAAAAACGAGGACTGTCCTTATCAAAAAAAAAACATAAGTATACTATTTCACAATTTTTTTTTCATCCAATCCTTGCCCTGACAATTACGTTAGGAAAAAAAACAAAAAAAGCAGCCAATCAGGGCTGTTCCTAATCTATACTATAATATTATAAAGAGGTAACATTTGTTTGTAAGTTTGTATATTTGTAAGTTTGTATGTAGGGGGTAATCTCCAGAAGTAATGAACCAATTTAAAAAATTCTTTCACTGGTAGAAAGCTACATTATTCGTGAGTGCTATAGGCTATATTTTATTCCCGTACTCCCACGGGAACGGGAACTACGCGGGTGAAACCGCGGGACGTCAGCTAGTGATCAATAGACATGCAACAATCGATTTTTGTTTTAAAAACGATTTTTGTTCTTAAAAACGAGGACTGTCCTTATAAAAAAAAACATAAGTATACCTATTTCACAATTTTTTTTTCATACAATCCTTGCCCTGACAATTACGTTAGGAAAAAAACAAAAAAAGCAGCCAATCAGGGCTGTTCCTAATCTATACTATAATATTATAAAGAGGTAACATTTGTTTGTAAGTTTGTATATTTGTAAGTTTGTATGTAGGGGGTAATCTCCGGAAGTAATGAACCAATTTTAAAAATTCTTTCACTGGTAGAAAGCTACATTATTCGTGAGTGCTATAGGCTATATTTTATTCCCGTACTCCCACGGGAACGGGAACTACGCGGGTGAAACCGCGGGACGTCAGCTAGTGATCTATAGACATGCAACAATCGATTTTCGTTTTTATAGTTTTTACATAAAGTCTTTTATAAGGACTACCTTCTATGCTTTATCGGCTTATTGATGTACTTATTGCAAATTAATAAAATATTATCGGTATTTATGAGATTATAATTGCAATGTTGGTATTTCAAAAATATAGCATAGGTATAGCTACATAATACCAGTAATAGTAATAATTAACTATTGATTATATATTATTGTTTAAACAGGGTGTAAATGAACCCTTCACGAAGCCGTCAACCAAGCATTCTGTACATCAAACTAAGTACCTAACTCTACGCAAAAAATATCGCTGCCCGCTTAGCATGAACGCCCGCGCCGTAGACACGAAAGAGAAACGACAAAATATCTTTTGTTCATCTGTCATTGAATCGACAAAATGACAGATTAACAAAAGATTTGTCGATTCTCTTTCATGTCTACGGCGTTCCATGCTAAGCGGGCTGGAAGGGAAACGACTTTTTTTTGGGGTTAAAAATCACGTTTTACGGTAAAACTCAATGTAACGTACTCAAAACATTGTGCTGATGGATGCATTGACTAGTAAACGGGTCATGGAAGTATTTAAAGTAAAACTACAACCATAAAAACCAGTATTTAAAAAAAACTGCCTAAATGTCCCACATCTGTGACCCACATCTGAATACCTCCCATTTTCTAACTTGTAACTGTATGATTTTGGATCTTAAACACTCCGTTTAAGGTATTTAATTGAATTAATAAGAAATTGTTTGGTTCACGACATGACAGACTATCTGCAGTATGGTCGGTCATCTTCCTGTAAACCATGCAAAGGTTGTCTAAAAAAAAATACCGATAAGACCGCCCATTGTGTCACACTATGTGAAATGTTTTCTTTTCATGAATGTTACTTGTATAATGTACATAATAAAGAATATTCTATTCTATTATATTGTGGGTTCAATGCTTCGGCTCATTATGGCAGAACGACGACCAATTGTACTTAATAAAACTCCATTAAAAAAAAGAACTAAGAGAATCTTGTATGATTCAGGTATCATCGTGGAAACAACTGCGAGGCGGCGTCCATTTTGTCGAGGAAATCCCGAAGACTCCCAGCGGAAAAATATTAAGAAGAATATTACGTGATTATCTAAAGAAACCTATTAGCAAACTGTAGAGTTGAACATAATAGTAGAATTTAAAAACAGTACAAACGGCATCATATCAAGCTATATATTTCTAGTATAACATAGCCTAGCTTTGTATAGATTTTCCTACCAAAGAGAGACCCGCATAAACTGGTTTTTAACCGACTTCAAAAAAGGAGGAGGTTATGTATAGCTTGATTGGTCGTCGTGCGTACTATCATAGGTTTTTTACTTAACTAACTTGAATGATATTTATGTTCGTTACATTTTGTTGGCTGACGCAGTTGCACCACTGACAAGACTGTCCAAATGTGATCTGTATTCTGTCGCAATAAGGTTGCTGATTGGTTGCTCCTGTCTGAGGTTAAATAACTGTGGCTGTTGTAAGGCCCTGTATTTATTTGAAACAAAGTTGCGCAACATTGTTTTGCAACATGGTGCTTGCAAGGTGATATTGTTTTGTATTCATGCGATAATGAATTTAGTCGGCTTTACACTAATTAAACAAGTTGCTGCCAGTTGTGAAAGATGATGTAGTTGATAAAAATAAATGATTACAATTTACAATCCCTTTCTTTTCTTATCTTCGGCATTATACAGGGTGTAAAAGACCTCATCACGATGCCGTCAACCAAGCATTCTGTACATCATACTAAGTAACTTTACGCAAAAAATTTTGCTGGGAAACGACTTTTTTTTTGGGGTGAAAAATCATGTTTTGCGGTAGAACTCCATGTAACGCACTCAAAACATTGTGCTGATGGATGGATTGAATAGTACAGGGGTCGTGGAGTTGTTTAAAGAAAAACTTACATTAGAAACTTGTATTTAAAAAAAAACTTCACAAAAAGTTGGAACTTTAACCCCCAATATCTCCGCAACTAGGAGGTTCCCAGGTATGGTGTAGAACAAAAACATGATCGCAATGACGGGGAGAACAAGTGCCTTTCGGCTTCGTTAAGAGGTGTTTTACACCCTTTATATTAACTAGCTTTTGGCCGAGGATAGGATAGGATAGTGTTTCATCCACCAAGACTCTGAACGCACCTTTTGACGTTTGACAGATTACGTTTCGTTGTCTGTGCGAATCAGTGCGATGACGTTGGCTTGTCAGTGCAATTTTGGTTGAATAATGGTCGCTCCGTGCTTGTAATTTTGATGCACGCGGCTGTCTTGTAATTATTGTTTGAAAACTTTGAGTTATTGTTAATCCGATGCAATCCTGTTCGGTGTTTGATATTTTGTTGATAATTGAGTGAAAATTGAGAAATCTCGCCATTTTGGGTCTTGACCGCGAGTAATTTGTTGGTTATGTAGACGGCCTTTTGTGTCTTTGAACGCCGTAAATTCCTAAATTCAGTGCTGGACTAATTACATCCCCGATTGGGTTAGCAAACCGGGATAAAATTCAGTTGAACATTCGTGAAATGTGCCACGTGTGGGATCTGAAGGTTTGATCCTGGAGTCGACGGTCGCGCTGTGGGGCGTCCATGGAACCGTCGTAATCTCACATAACTACACATACACCACACAAACCACAGTTATACTTACACCCCACCCAGATAAGACGGAACCAGGGACTACGTCACATCACCGGTACCAACGTGATGGTAAGTGTATCTAATAGGTGTTTTCACTTTGTCGATTGAACAATATTATTTTGATTAGGGCTCCGCGTAATCGCGGACATCGTGAGTCTGTTCGTGCAGTCTCACACAGATAGGATACCTAAGGTAGTGTTAATTACTATACATCTTTAATCGAGATGCAGCCCTCTCAGATGTGTAATCAGGGAAACCTATTATTTCGGAAATAATAATATACAAAAAAAAAATCTAATTAGTCCGTCGATAGAGTTTCAAAAATATTGGACACGTATTTTTTTATTTTTTCACGTAAACAAAAAATGAAGACGATACAGTGCGTTGAAAACTCGTGTGACGTCACATTTGAGTACATGTTTTACTCAACTGTGACGTTACAAGCCCCCACTCATGATCTTTGACATGTTTTATCTTCGTCAATTTTTATTAATTTGATAAACAAAAAACAAGTTTCCGATATTTTTCGATAAACTGACGGACTAAACAGATTTTTTTTTAAATCTGTCATCATCCCTATTGGCTACAACTCACACACACTCACTCACTCTCACTCTCTTAGTAGATACTAAGCAATACGATAGTTACCCTGATTACACAGATGCAACATAGACATGTATAAAATAATTCACTAAAAACGAAAAACATGTTTTCTGTTTATCTGCGAGGATTACATTCATACATTCATTACTTAAAAGTCATTCAATTGGTAGACACTTTTTAAGAAAACCCATCATCTTCCTAACCTTGTCCAGTGGCGTAGCATGGGTGGGGCGGAGGGGGCGGCCCGCCCCGGGCGGCAGCCCGCCCCGGGCGGCAACTCGCGGGGGCGTCAAAATGTCGCCGGTGAAGCGGGTTGAGATCTGATCTACGATTCATTCATTACATGTGTTTTATCTAAAATCGCACTGCGGCAGTGCTCCTTAGTGCATCGTGAAGTACCGTTACGCAATCACGCATTATTCGTATGTTTGTTTCTCGAGAGTTTCGGATACGGAACGAAAGTCATTTTGATTGTGTTTCGATCTTTTAAATACTGTTGAATCTTCTAAAATTAAACATTTCGATTTTTACCCAATCTTTGAAGTTGAACTAGTTTTTGATTAAAATGAAAAGAGTCAAAGAAAGTGGTGCGGAATTCCGCAAAAAAAGGCTAAGAAAGAAGCAGATGCGAAGAAGTCTCATGGTGCATTACTGAAATACTTCAGTTCCAGTTCTGGTTCGAAAGCCACGTCAACGTCTTCGGTAGCATCCTGCAGCAGCGGAAGTGATTCCAGTGTAAGTAGGTATATGATTCCTCCATCTAGAATCGTGCGTGGCGTAGAATTACTCCAGTTATTTTAGACATTACATGTATGGGCTGGGTCGCTCGCAATAAATTGCATGGTTCTCTATCTTCATCGTTAAAGGAGTCCGAAAAAGTATAAAAACTTCGATCAACAATAAGTACCAACTAGATATCGGGTCTGCTGTCAAGATGCTTAAAAATAAGTTTGAGGTAGTTCCTGAGGTACTGGAACAATTAACAGATTCATCTCAAACTTCCGAAACAAGGTCGGGAGCCAGTCTTCTCCTGACAGCCATGCAGTCATTTAACTTCCTAACTTTTCTTGGCTTTTGGGCCGCAGTGCTACCTGAAGTAGATGATGCACAGATTTACCTGCAGCAGCGAGGACTAAGTGTGGATAAGTGTGCTCAAAAACTCTGCGCTTTGAAAACCCTCTTAGTGGAAAGTAGAGACCGTTTCGTGCAAGAAGCAATTGATTTTGCTAAGACTCTATGCGAAAAACTCGGAATCGAACTCAAAACGAGAAGAATTCGCAGGAAAAAACGCATGTATGCCGATGAATCTTCTGAAGATGCAGCCTTGTCTCACGAGCAGGAAATCCGTCGAGAGCTGTTCGCATCATTCGACAAGGTCATTCAAGAAATGACGACTCGATTCCAGCAAATTCAAGAAATATCGGACAAGTTCGGATTTTTGATGCCAGCAAAACTTTTGGACAGCAAGTTCGAGTGTGATCTTTCCAATGTATTAGAAGACATCGACAAGGACGAGTTTCAGATGGAACGGAAGCGTCTCCAGCAATTTGTTGCCTGTTCTGAATCAGAGGGAGATATAAGTGGTAAAGGACCATTAGAGCTCCTCCAGTTCATTCAAAAACTGAATCTCGGAATTTCGGTTCCAAATATAGTCATCTTGATTCGTATATATTTGACTTTGGCGATTAGTGTTGCAAGTTGTGAGAGAAGTTTTTCGAAGTTGAAGCTAATAAAAAATTATCTCAGATCTACTATGAGCTCCGCTAGACTATCAAACTTGACTATATTGTCGATTGAACAAGAATTGGCTGCTAATATTGATTTTGACAAAGTTATTTCTGACTTCGCTGCTCATAAGGCCCGTAGAATCCGCTTGTAAAACCGCTCATCTTATTTTACCTTCAATAATATCTACCTCATTGCCTGTGAAATTTAATTTTAATTAAGCACCTATAGAATGGGGGCGGCAAAGTGGGTCTTCCGCCCCAGGCGCCGAGATGGCACGCTACGCCACTGACCTTGTCCCATGTTATTTGAGGTTCCTTTCTCCCCTGTCAATCGTAACGCTATCATTTACTCTTTTTTTCTTCCATCTTTTCTTTGGTCTTCCTCTCTCTCTCCGTCTTTCTTTTTCTCTCCACAACTCTACAATTTCGTTTGAAGACATTCAACTCAAACAAAGAAATACCTACAAGGTGTAGCAATTAAACACCAAAATCCGGTATATAAGTACGTCTATAGCGCCCTTTTAGGTACCGTTGACGTTCAGACGTAGGTAGACATGAAATAGTACCCAATAGTCCATAAGACATTTATAGCTTCGTCCTCGAATGAGTAAATCGCATGGTGTAGTGCGTTCCGACCCCCGCCTACGACCTCGCATGAGACCGTAATGACACTGCAAATGTACCATTAAATATTTTTACTTTTGTCCAACCGCGCCTCGAATGGACTTGTGTGATTTCATTTTTAACGTCGTTAAAGTTTATTTTGAATTGAATAACATTATTTTTATTATAAACTAAAACCATTATATCTTCTATCTATAAACTATTTTGTGCCTCATTGCTCAGTTGAAATATTAATGAAAGTTCTCAAAAAAAAACTGAAACTGTAAAAATGTTTAGACAAATCCACTTTGTGTTTTTTGTCCATTTTCGGAGCAATGGACTGGGCATCTCATTTCAACACATTTTCATTTCAACACTTTGATGAACAGGTTTTATTAATGACAAAAATTGAGGCAATGGGAAATACCATTCAAAGTTAATTGTAGATGGCGCGACCTCAGCTAGGTCTCAATCTGACCAATGAGGTGAATCTTTTTTGGAATTTAAAATAGCAATACATATTTCCAACCAATGACAATGCTAGGAATCAGCTATGCAAGCTCTCCATTAGTTCCACATTAATTTTACGCCCCACAGTAATTCTACATCAAATCCGATATAATAAAACAAAGTGGGCGTATAATGCCACTGACACTTAACCTTGCACAGAACCTGACTCAGACCTCAGACATAGAGGTGGAACTGTGCCGCAAATTACCTAGAATACACTTGTATACACAATGACGTAATAAACTAAAGCGCAGTTAGTTATTTTGAATTTGTTGCAAGGAAAGTAACAAAAAAAAACGATATTTGACGTTTAGACTGACGTGTAATCCGAGAGAAACGAGTATTTTATGCGCGCTCACGTCAACAAACAACCGTATGATATGCGCCCAATGGTTGAAGTCCGATAAAAACTGCGCTGTCAAACATTTTCAAAAGTATCTGTCGGCCTTTTGTTTCCTCCGTTCGTTAAATACACAATTTTATTTTCGCTATCTACCGTCAGCGTTAATCATGAGCGAGACAGTTGCCACGATGTTATGAATAAATGTAAAAGCTTTTACCAGCTTTTCATAAAAATAACTTTTGGGCTACTCGTTTCATTTTCAACAGAATAAAACTTTGGATACATTTTTAATGGGCCATCAAATATTCTCAGAACTGGCTTGACGTAAAACTAACACAAAAGTCCCATAGATATAAAACCACAGGGAAGTACTATAAAGTGTAAGTGTACGCAAGGGAACAATAAAAGCACGTAAGTTTATAAGTTGTGTGCATACGTGGTGGTCACAAGCGCCGACACCTTGGAACACATAGTAAACATTTACCTTTCAACGCGGCATTCACTCTATCCAAATCATAAAGTGACAGTGGAAGAGGTTCGTTCAACAGCCGCAGCCTCGGCTTGTTCCCGTTGCTCAAGTCTTCGAAAAATCCGTCACTCAAAAATATTCCCGACGAATGTCTATACAGTTTGTAAGCACACTTGTTCGTCCGAAGCCAGTCGACCAACACTATCGCCCCATTCAGAGTGGCCTCGTCTCCTGAAACCACGTGACTCTTCAAATCTTCGATGTTCCCCTTGATGACCAGCCGGATGTACAGTTTGTAAAACATAAACACTTTAGCGGTGGGCTTGGTGCCGCGCTTTATCTTCCTCACGCTCAGGACTCTGGCGGTGAAAATGTATTTAGATTCAGACACGGCTGACGACAGAATCTCGTAGTCATTAGTTATCGTCTCGTTTAAAACACATTTGGAGCCGTTTATGTCTTTCTTGCGGTAAACCGTATCCCGTTTCCTCACTTCACCCCTTATACGGAAATGAGCATGAATTATCGTGAAGCAGTAAAGCAATAACACTAAAACCGTTAGCTTCATTTTGATTGTTATTTCGTTGTTCAGTTCGATGTCATATGTATATCGGAGCCATTTCAGCGGCTTAAACGTTAAAACTTTAGATGTGATCGTAAACTTAAGAGACAAAGTTGCGCAAGCTCGTTATGGCGCCACCGAGACGCGTGCGCTAGCGCAGCCTCGCGCGCGGACTGGGAGACCTCGCAATTCGATACAACCTTCGACAACGTAAACAAACATAGACTTACGTTACGTTAAAGTATGGCTCGAGTCGGTAGGTAATTAGTATAGGCCGTGCTAATTGGCATCATGGTTTAAAATGGAAAGTAGAAGTGTAGGTCTAATTCCTGTAGTAGAGCTGTGTTAGCTAAATAGCTTTCCCTTTTAGTAGTAGTAACCGTTAGTTAAGCAATTTGACACCAAAAGAATTTCAATACCTATTTGAAAGTGTGCGTCAGCAATAGAGAGCTCGTGGTTCCAGATAACAGATAGGATAGAGCAATACGTGGCACGAGTTAACAGTTATTGCCGAATGCGCCGTAGCGCGCCTGCCAGCGGTCTGCCCGCCTGCGCCCCTGAATATTCATGTACAAATTCGGGGGTGAACTAGCAGAGAAACTTTCCCTGTGTTTCATACTGCATACTAAAAATTTGAACAACAAATGTGCTCGGAGATAATTGCGAGACGATATTTTAAAAGTTATAAAAATTTTTAGGCATCTGTTTAGTTTTCTAAATATTTTTTGGTAACATTTATTTATTTATTTAGTACAGCATAAACCATTAACACTAAATTAACTAATCCTTTTACTCGGTCTTCTCACAGAACCACAAACATTCTAAAATTATCGTCTTCCATTCATCAGAAATCAAGTCCATTCCAGGGTTGATTTCCACGCGGTATAGAGGAAGTGGATCGAGCTACAGTGCGACTAAATGGCATAATAAGGCACTGCTAAAAAGTATCTTGTACAGTGTACATTGCTCTTTAATGAATTTAATTAGTTGAATATGTAGAAAATGCGACCCATTTAGGTTAACGACGCCACGATAAGTAGCTTAACAAAAATAGTACATACAATATTTAAGTCAAAGCATGCAGAATTTTATATCATTATGGCAGGGAGCGAATCTATGTAGTGGAACTGTAAACGAGATTTAAAAAATGTTGTTAGTCGTTGTCGCACGTACATAGATGATTGCAAGCGCTTACACGAGGAATTTGGAAAGTGGTACGAGCGTGGGCGGGCGAGTCGGCCCGCTCGCTTTCTTGACGAATCTTCAACGTCGCACTTTATATTTTGTAACATTTTTCACAGACTAGTCTGTTTACCTGTTTGCTTTATAGCTACACAAAAACATTTAAGTAGATAACTTGTTCACAAATCACGTCATCATCTCTTTCTGATGATTGAAAATTACCATTCTTGTCAAACATACTTGTGTTGTAAGTGGGCGCAGGAACACAAACAAAATGTACGGAAGTTTAGTCAG
Source organism: Xestia xanthographa (assembly GCA_905147715.2). Classification (NCBI taxonomy): domain Eukaryota; kingdom Metazoa; phylum Arthropoda; class Insecta; order Lepidoptera; family Noctuidae; genus Xestia; species Xestia xanthographa. The sequence goes on along the minus strand of LR990642.1, from coordinate 20,155,278 downwards.
TCGCACTTTAATTCGTTAAACAATTGATGGTGTGCAAGATCAATATCTTCCTTCTATTAGAGCATTAAGTAGCCGTGTCCATAACTAGATGATAATTGGATATTCCCAACAGATTACAAGCGTAAGATATTTTAATTTTATAGTCATTACAGGCGCGCAGTATGCGATCTGATGTTCGCTTCGTGTGTGATACATAGCTATCGTGACGAATACTCAGTCATTACTTTCTCTACAGTCTATAACGCCTCCTGCGATGATAGTTTTAGATATGAAACGGCTCGGTGAAGCATCGACGTATCGATGCGATGCATTCCTTAACACATTGCCTCAGTGATCATAATGTAAAATATCTTTGAAAAATCTCCATTGTCGAAGGTTCATTTGGACTCACGCGAGCTTCTTTAGCATGCGAGCCCTTAAATGCCTAATGAAGGAGATTAAAATCGTGTCCGTCTGTGGGTCCCCTAGTTTATCAGTAAGGATTCCCACGGATCGTGCGGCCTCTGGACTCTGGTGTGATACGGATCGTTCGGTCGCAGTCGCAGGCGACGTCGCAGTCGCTAACTAAGCCAAAGCTGAAGTGATACATAGCAACAAAGAGTCACGTGTCAGCGGCTCCACGATGAAGTGTCAGATAGGGCGTGCGATTCACATCTCCGCGAGAGCGCGGCTGTGCGGGCGAGATGCCGCGCGGCGCAATGGCGGACAAAACCCCGCGATACTCATCTCATCGCCGGATTATGCGAGGCTTAAATTGGATCTTCTTGGAATTTTTAGGTTAAAATGGCTTTCGCAATAAAATTTATTGCAGAGTATTTGACTCGGAATAAAGTCTATTCGTGACCCACAGCGAATTCAATTAAAGAGCATCTCAGCGTAATATTATTTACATTCTTTCCTACTGGGCAATTCGCGTTTATAAAAGGTATAAAAGATATTGGAGTAATAAATAGAAGAGGATTGTAGCGTTTCATCAACGTTGAGTAAAAGTAATATTGCAGATTCGCTAATCTGTTTTAAAATGTTAAGAACAGATGAATCAATTAAGTCTTGATGTACTTACATACGTATTTGTTTAAGGTGTTATTACACTGTTATCAAACCGATGTTATTTTACAATTACCATTTGTATTTGGAGTGTTTGCTTAGTTAATTAGAATACGTTTGTGTTAACAATAATCTGGTGCGGTATACCTACATTGATTGATCGTCTATGTTGATGTTCAGCCCGGGCGGCCGGCGCGCGGCGGCCGGCGGCCGAGCAAACGTTCCGATCGCATTCACTCCATTAAGTTAACGAACAGTTGTCAAGATGTCGATCAAAATCGACTTTTAATACGTTCCCGATGTTATGTACGCTATGGATGCAACGCCCACACGTTATTGTAAGCTGTGTGAAGTTAAACCGATTGCTTTGAATTACTTTGCTTGCTTGGATTTGTTTTTCTTATGTTGTTGTATTGAGATTTTGAGATATGAATTCAAATATTCCGTGAGGGAATGTTTTGTTCTTAAAACATCATCTCGGGAAAAAATAACTTCATAGTAATTATTATCGACAATGATGATAACATTGATTCATAAACTAACCTTTTACAGCAGCATTGACTCTATCCAAATGATAAAGGGTCAACGGCACGGGGTCGGTCAGGATCTGCAGTCTGGGAGTGGGTCCTCTGCCCTTGTCTGCGTACGCGCCGTCGCTGAGGAAGATCGCGGAAAGGCGCGGCCGCGGCGCAGGCGCACACGACTCTCGCGCTCGAGGACGCTCCAACATCAACGTCGAACCACTAAAATTTTCCTGCGATCCTTCCAACTTCACGAACGTCCTCAATTCACTCATATCCCCCTTCAGCAATCTCCTCAAATACACTGTGTACAAATTAGACTTTTTCCTCGAAGACTCGTCCTCCGAACGAAACTTCTTCACGTTCAGAACTTTGCCAGTAAAAATATACTTCGATTTCCCTATCGCCTCCATCAAGGACCACTCATCATTGATAATCGTCTCATTGAAGTCACAGGGCGGCAGAACGGCGCGGTGCCGTCGGTGCGACGAGTATCTTTTCCTTACTTTACCACGGATCCTGATCTCGCCACCGACGACGATCGCCATCGCGATAACATAAACAATAACCATCGAGGGCTTCATGGCGCACAATCGTTGGTTAGCACTCCTGAATGCGGTCGCAACAAATGTATCTGTCACATTATGCACGTTATTTACGTCCACAGAAGCGAATAAAGTGGCGGCGACAACTTATTAAAGAGTCGAGGCGTTGACATCTCACTAACAGAAAGTCATCAAACGGAATATTTAAAACCTTGATAGGATCAGTTTTTTATGCGAGTCATAAAAGTTATGTATTCGGAACATGAGCATAATGAGTATGGCGGGTGTTTCTCACGGTCGATCGATCGGGTTGTTGGTAAACAAACAAGAGAGTAGAAGCGATCGGTGCGTGCGAGAAACGCGTGCGCACGCGCTGCTAGCCGGCGCTGACTGAAGCCTGTCTCACGCAGCCTCCCGCCATGGAATAAGGGAAGCCTCTGTACTCACTCACTGCGATCGTAAATACTTAATTGGCTCTTAATTGAGCCATCGATTTATTACAATCACTTGAGTGGGCATTTAAAAAGTACCCTTATAACTTTTCATATGGGTTATTCAAATATACACGCTGTTGTGAGTAATTACTGTCATCATTGGTTGTAAAGTTTAGTCTTCTTAGTAAGGCACACCTATAAGCATGTTAGTATCTAGTCTTAAAACTAAAATAATTACACCAACTTACATCGATCATTCAAAAACAGAGCCATATAACCAGAACAATCTCCACAAGTCAAAGCGGACGATCGCACCAGCATTTTCAACGTGCCAAATGACTAGTATGCTCTGGAAGGCAGTCGAAGGCAAATAAATCCGCCTGGAGTGAGCTAGATAGTGTTGTGCATAACTCGTCGGTCGCCGGAGTCCGGAGTCCGTGGTACGCAAGCGTGGTTGTGAAAGCCTGCGATCGCGATGCGTGTGCGCGTGGGCGGACGGGATGTGGCGCCGCGAACCGCTCGCCTGAGAATGGTGCAAGATATAGGCGACGATTATGGCATTGTCGCCGTTTGGTTAAGTAATTAAAAGAATAAATGTAAGATGTATAAAAATAAGGATGAAAAAAAAAATTGGAAGAGCACTTGAAAAGTTTGTAGGTAGGTAAAAAGCGTATATCTTGATACAATGTTAGAGCAAAATACACCCTAAAGAGCTAAATTTGTATGATGGCTCGTAATACAGAATATCGTTAGAGGAACACGTTAATTTGAACAATTAGGTATCTAATTGTTAAATTCCGCACGACGTGTTTCGTATACCGAAACATCTTTCGCTAGAATTTCCCAGTTCATAGTTCATAACGTGTACCACATCTGTAGCCGATGCTAACAAATCTTTGAGGTGTAATTGCAGTATACCTACGTTGATACAGAAACAGTAAAACGGGAATGTTATCTGCGCCGCAACAAACTACAACACTAATGGTGAAACGCTGTACCCCAGCAAGACCCGATAATTTATGTAAATATTTTATACGTATATTTTTTATAACTATGTTATAATCTTTATTGCCGTCTATTTCGCTAAAATACGGGCTCTTAGAGTATCTACAGATAGCTATACAATTTCACCGAACGCGGTATCATTGGTAAGGTACCTACCTATATCGAAACAAAGGTGTTTACACAAGCATATCAACGAAAACATCATGGTAATGCAATAATAACAAACCGAGGCCATTGTCGAAAGAATAAAAAAAGTACTCACAATGCACATCTTCCCACACATGGAGCTTTGTTTGTGTTAATAACTGCATGCGGCCCTCGTACGGCCGTAACCGCGAGACGAGCGGGTTGTTGGCATGCTTTTGTTCCGCCGATCTACCACCCGTACGCCGTACACTCGTACTCGTAATTGATGTGCTCGTGAACCACTTACCGTGTGTGGAACACCACCTCATATTTTATGTTCAACATCGGAACTTTATTTCACTGATAGATATGGATTTGTCCATTTATGTCGTGTTGTCGTATTTATCCGTTAAGAAAGGTTAATGCTAATTCATTCACATTTTGTTATCATAATGAAGTCATTCTCTAATCGAAAGATGTTAAAGCAAACAGATTACAAATCGCAGATTGGCTCAAGTTTTACTTAGGAATACAATTACGGAACTTTATAATGAACGGCGATAAATATTTGTAGGAATACGGTCAACCACTCCAATTGTATAATTTGCTTTAGCTGCTCAGTCTAAAAGCGCGTTTAATACTAAGAAGCTGAGTCCATATTTGAACATCGTGGGTGAGGCAACACGAGCTATTGACGTAGCTGATTGTACTCCCATGATATTGGCGCAGAATATAATTTCGGTACCGACAACGCGGCATATTCCCCGCAATAATTCACGCTTCGGACTCACCCCAAACTAATCCCGATTTACTGAAACGATCACGCCGCGATATTAAATCACTCTGTCAAACTGCAACAAGCCGCTCATTAAGCCCGACCCGGTTAGTAAACACCGATACACCCCTATTACGGCTGACTAACTCAATTAATATACCGATGAAAGTAAGAAATACGCCATAACTGAAAAAGAAAAAGCATAGGACTATATCCCTTCTAACCACAGGAATAGAACAAATATTTGATTACACGCAGGACCGTTAGACGCAGGCATTAAATTGAAAATGCAAATCGATACCAGCACTGAGCTTATTAAGATTACTTTCTCGTTAAAAATATTCTTTATGGAGTAGACAACATATAGCCAGAGGCGGATACTCAGTTAATAGCTGTTTTCTACTAGAACTATCGTAAAATGACGTTGTCAATGTTAGTGTTTAACGTAATTAAAGATAGGAGGTCTGAGAAAACCCTAAGATATATTAAATTTCATTATTGGTTAGCTGGTTCCGTATACATTAGTATTTATAAATACATACTAGTGGTCGGCCAGTGTTTGAAATTCGACCGTAATTGATATTTCCTTTTATATTATGCATTCCTTCTCCATAAATTAACTTTAACTATATCAAAAATCTCACACTATTTCATGCCAGCAATGTGTGTTAAAAAAAATCATATTTTCTTTCCGTATTTATTTATAGATTCAAACTCATTCAAGAGCAAAACCCACAAATAAATGAAATATGCACAAAGATAACGCAACGCTATGTCATAATTTCCACAATGGTCATAACCGTCGCCGCCGTAACAAGAGCCTAACGCACATTTATGTATGTAAATGTGGGAGCCTGCAGTAATTAGGGCCACGACTATCAAAACCAATGCTCTCGCTTAAAATATATGCTGAAAAGTAATTTTGGTTAAACGGGTCTCAACATCTCTTCATATAATATAACATCACGCCTGTGGATCGTAAGGTTAGGCAGTGGTCGACCTACACCCATATTTTGCCCGCACGTGGCGCACATTCTTGTACAGATAAATATTAAACACCATCATTATTACTTTTCCAAAACTACTCTTTAAAGGGGCCATCCCCTTTGAAACACCCCCATGAAGGGTATTTTAAGGTCATGGGGGTGCTAGAATGTAGTAAATTGTTACTATAATTAAAATTTCGTCTGCCAAAACCTGTGACATATTGATCAAACTAAACTTTCGTAGCGTCTAGGTGACCCTTGCTTATAGCCGTTCAAATTATTATACGACGTTGTAGTGACCTATAAAGGTGACTCAAGTTCACCAAATGATATTTACTCTTTGAAAATGAAAATGTGATGAATAAATAACAATGTTTTGTCGCATTGGTCAATCGCGCTATTAATAAATTAACGTCAGTTAAGGGATATATTCCAGTTCAGCAAAAATATTTCACATCGGTGATTTTTTTTTGTCCTCTGGGTTGGTATCAAGTTTTGCTGATTGGTGAACTTAACTCACTCAGATATTTATAGCCACATCAATATGTCATTAAAACACATCAAAAAGATCTGTCGACGCATAAAGCCTTCTTAAGTTATCCGAAAAGTATCAGCAAAACGGTATAACAGTCCTTATTTTGTACAAACAGAAAAAAACACCTGAAAATGGGACATCATTAGTCTTTTACGAATTACGGTTCAACAGACCAGAAGTTCCTTAGAGCACAAAGGTGTTGAGCGCTGAAGGACGGCTCTCGGGGTTCGTTTGAGCGAGAGCGACGATGCGGACCAAATGTACTGTTCAGTAATGTCCGTTGGACCTCGCCTTTTTGTTATAAAGCTCTTAGCTCCTCGATCCACGGTTTATTGCCTACACTAAACACTTCAGTTCCGCTCCACTAAGTCGTGCGTTTATGAGCTGCTGACACAGTTTGATGACGATCCGGAATATGCTATGAGCTGTACTGCGACATCGAATGCGGAAACTGGTTACTGCGGCATCGCCGAGGGCCGGCAGCGTGCAGCCAGTCACAATTAAGTACGGTATTTGTATGATTGCAGCTGATCACGTCTGTCAATGCTGTATCTACGGGCTATAACACTCTAGCTCCATATTATCTAATGTTTATACAATTTTATACCAACATCATCACATCCTACATACATCGACGCTATTTCTCTTCATATAACCCAAAGTTTCTGAAGTAATTATTGAACATAACCCACAATGTCAGCTCGTCTTCGATAGTTAGACAGGCACTCCCAGTTTATCCTGCTTGGAATGTAATTAACGTCAACTGATCAGGGGCTGGATGGATTAGTTACAAATTTAGACTAAATTGGGCGCGTCAATCTGAAACTTAACCACGGGCGGAACTTACATTGACGGGTGCCGGCGGAACTTCCGGTCGGCACGAGGACATCCCATCAATGATTCAATTTATCTGCCCACCACGGCCACTTCCGGATGATAACGACTACTCGCCGATATGTATATTTTATCTGTTCCACAATTCCATAAGCCTTTATTGCAGGCGTAGTTTGGCAACGAGTTGACGTAGTATTTGGACTGTCGTTATTTGCGTATCATTTTTTATGGTAAAGATAAATGTGTAGCTTTATAACGCTCGCTGTGAAAGACAATGCGCTACGATTTTCGTAGGCGTTGGTCTACGAAAAATTGTAGCGATCTTCACTCAGAAAACTGGACACCTCTGTTGATGTATTGACATTTTACGCTTACCTATTGAAAATAACACAGTAATTTAAGACCTTATTCTAGCACAATAAAGTTTCAAACGGGTTTTACTAATTATTATTTATTTATTCAAACTTCATGTACAAGAGTGGTGTGGAGTGGTGGTGGTGGTGGTGTTTCAGTTATTTTTCATGCAATTTCAAGATTTTATTTATAAAATCGCTAAAGCTCTCTCTCTAAATAGGTAAAGCCGCTTCCTACGAGTTTTTCTATTATTAGTTCTCTTCGGAGTGCTTCTACAATCACCTTAATGGGACGGAGGTGGCAGACGGACACTGTCTTCTACTTACCTACTTGACAGTTCAGTCAACATCTGCTTCGCAAGGGCGTGGTTGGTGGAAACACAATTATCTCTAAATAGATCTTGAAATGTTTTTAGAATACTATAAGAAAATCTATTTTTGAAACGAGAAAATTGATTTGAGAAACGATATTTATATGTACGAAAAGTAATTCTAGCACTAACAATTAAATATTATCGTACAGAGTCGTAAATTGAAAGAATACTTACAATGAATGTACGAGAAACTATAAAAGAGCCTTTTGGTACAAATAGCAAGTAAGAAACTATTCGATAAAATGATGTGTTAGAAAGTTGTGAGTATTTGTACGTGCTTATAAAACAAGAATAGTTCAGTTGGTGCTTTATGAACTCAGCACCAATAGCAGAAAAGTAACAGATATAAAAATATTTTTACCCGCGGATTATACTAGGCCGCTCGCATATTATGCATGAACTGGACGGGTTTAAAATATTTATTCGGATTGGGAACAAAAATTGCATAAAACATCAGTATATCAGAGCGAATAAAGGAATAATGACACGCCGATACACTGCGCAGATAGCTTTTAGATTATGTATGACGACTGCATTTAGACTATTTGGCATGGCACTGCGTAAACTACGATAAATGCAATGCAATTTGTTCAATCTATTTTATACAGCGAATCACATTGAATTTGGTAATCCAGTTAGAATTTTATTGTAGTCATAACATCACGCCTGTAATTTAAACAGCGAATCATATTGAATTTGGTAATCCAGTTAGAATTTTATTGTAGTCATAACATCACGCCTGTAATTTAAACAGCGAATCATATTGAATTTGGTAATCCAGTTAGAATTTTATTGTAGTCATAACATCACGCCTGTAATTTAAACAGCGAATCATATTGAATTTGGTAACCCAGTTAGAATTTTATTGTAGTCATGACATCACGCCTGTAATTTAAACAGCGAATCATATTGAATTTGGTAACGCAGTTAGAATTTTATTGTAGTCATAACATCACGCCTGTAATTTAAACAGCGAATCATATTGAATTTGGTAACCCAGTTAGAATTTTATTGTAGTCATAACATCACGCCTGTAATTTAAACAGCGAATCATATTGAATTTGGTAATCCAGTTAGAATTTTATTGTAGTCATAACATCACGCCTGTAATTTAAACAACGAATCATATTGAATTTGGTAACCCAGTTAGAATTTTATTGTAGTCATAACATCACGCCTGTAATTTAAACAGCGAATCATATTGAATTTGGTAATCCAGTTATAATTTTATTGTAGTCATAACATCACGCCTGTAATTTAAACAGCGAATCATATTGAATTTGGTAACCCAGTTAGAATTTTATTGTAGTCATAACATCACGCCTGTAATTTAAACAGCAAATCATATTGAATTTGGTAATCCAGTTAGAATTTTTTTGTAGTCATAACATCACGCCTGTAATTTAAACAGCGAATCATATTGAATTTGGTAACCCAGTTAGAATTTTATTGTAGTCATAACATCACGCCTGTAATTTAAACAGCGAATCATATTGAATTTGGTAACCCAGTTAGAATTTTATTGTAGTCATAACATCACGCCTGTAATCCCTGAAGGGCTAGGCAGAAGTGTACCTAATAGCACACCCACATTTCATTATATAAAGGGTGTAAAACACCTCTTAACGAAGCCGAAAGACACTTGTTCTCCTTGTCATTGCGATATTTTTTTTGTTCTACACTATACCTGGGAACCTTCTAGTTACGGAGATATTGGGGTTGAAAGTTCCAACTTTTTGAAAGGTTTTTTTTTTAGATACAAGTTTTTATTGTAAGATTTTTACTTTAAGCACCTCCACGACCCCTGTACTATTAAATCCATCCATCAGCACAATGTTTTGAGTGCGTTACATTGAGTTCTACCACAAAACATGATTTTTCACCCCAAAAAAAAAAGTCGTTTCCCTGCAATAAAAGTTACTTAGTTTGATGTTCAGAATGCTTGGTTGACGGCTTCGTGATGAGGTCTTTTACACCCTGTATAGTCAGTGTTTTGAAAATGATTGAAAACTGCTCGCTTCAAACTTAAAGATTTCGTTTCTAGCCCTATGCATATAAAAATACACATAAGATTTACGTCAGGTTCATTGCCGTGTGATATCTGTTGGTGTTTTGAGGAGCTCGTGTCTAAATATTAACAGCCGCTCGGGTCAATCGTTAGGTTAAGCCGTGCTTACCTAGGTTTGTCTGTGGATGGGTGACCACGCATTACTTACCGAGTTTCCTCCGTGCCTCGGAAAGCACGTTAAGCCGTTGGGTCCCGGCTGTCATTTGTAGATCTTTCACAGTCGTTAGGCAGTCAGTGGCCTAAAAAGTCTAACAATCAGTCTTACCAAGGGGTATCGTATTACCTGGTACTAACTGGGTTGTGGAGGTCAGATAGACAGTCGCTCCATGTAAAATACTGGTATTCAGCTGCATCCGGTAAAACTGGAAGCCGACCCCAACATAGTTGGGAAAAGGCTAGACAGATGATGATCTGTTGGTGTTTTCCGGGTATAATGGTACATTTTGATACAAGTGGAGAAAGTTTGTTATTGCATTCGAGGTGGAATTATAACACCCGAGCCGTAGGCGAGGGTGTTTATTAGCCGAGAATTGCAATAACAAATATCCACGTGTATCAAACGACGTTTTTCAATACACTTTTGAAGAAATAAAATAAAATAACGAAAAATATTTTTGTTACGAACTATGAAACTATGATTTTAATTTTCTTTTTTTTCGCGCTTTGGTTTCGCCAGGTTGAAGGAGAGGCAAAAGTATGAAGCCGTTAAACAGCCTAATATAAAAAATAGCAAAATTTCATATTTTTGAATTCAGAACACAAATAAATGTTAATTTGTGTATAAAAGCAACTATTAGTTTTTAATAATCATGTTTATTTATGATATTCTATTTATAAACACAATTTGAATATTCAAAAAATATGTATGCCGTAAAGACGCGTAGTGCTTTGCCGTAATTAAAAAAAAAACATTCACCTCAGACTATAGGCATTGAACCAATTTTGACTAAGTATATGTATAGTTATCTGTGGCAATTTTCATTCCCGCACACGTGCGGGAAAGTGGAAAAAATCGCACGCGTGTGAAATACATTGCATGTTGTACCTAATCGTAGTGCGTTATGGACCAGTTTTCGAGGAAGTGTATTGAAAAATATCTTGAAGACTTTAGAATTATACTACGTATTTATTTATTCGATGTTGTTTAATACGATTGACTATCTCGTTGGTCTTGTGGTCACAAGTGTGACTGCTGAGTATGGGGTCCTGGGTTCGATTTCCGGGTCGACAACGTTTTTCCATCAGGAATTTCTCAGTAACAGCTACGGAATCTGGATTTGTGCCCGATTGATGGCAATAGGGTCGCCCTTATTATATGGGGCTTAAAAAACATAGCTTGCGAAATGTGGATGTAGGTACCTATACCTCTACCTGACTGGCGTGGTATTAAGTTTATATTCTTCAAAAAGCAAAATTAAAAATTTTGAAAAAACCCACGACGCGGCGACGGTTAAAAAGTAATTGAAAAAGGATAACATAATTAAAAAAAATAACCAACAATAAAAAACCCACTAATTTCTGTCGGGGGCTGCCATGAGATTTTTTAGCGCTATACTTACCCTTTACGGTATAGTACTACGCTATACTTACGCTTCATATTCACCATTCATAATACTATTTATCATCCTTTTTATTTGTTTATATATCTACACTCAGCAAATCGATCTAAATACGATTCATTTACTTAAAAATAGCTGAAATAAAATATTAACTTATAATTTTCATGTTGTGACACTTACGTCAAGCGTCAAATTGTCAAACTCTCAGTTATTTTTTTATTTGTCTTTCTGGTTTAGTTAGTCTAGAGTATGATATTTACTTTTTGGTTTGTAAAATTTAAATTATTTTTATTAATATGTGTTTAGCCATTATAATTTGTAGATTATTACGATTGTGTATTAAATAACTTAATATTAAATTATATTATAAAATTCTTTACGCACTCATGGATACGTTCTGGCCGACTACACTTGTCAGATGAGATGATGGCCACACTAAGAGAAAAAGGATATTTGAAAAGGGAAGACTACTTTAGAGAAACGAGCTGACGGACGGCAAAAAGTCTACTCTTGGATCTGATTAGATGAGCATCAGATAACCGCTTGGTTTTCGCTGTCAGATACTTAAACTACCCAGGGGATCCAGCTAAAGATCCACCTGGGACTATTACTCCCGATCTTCGGAAGCTAACTACGTGCCTGACTTTCCACTTGTCTCGCAAAGTTATCCTGACGCTGAGCTATTCTGGCCCTGAAATCTACGCTGCCCTACTACAGAGCTGACCTGTTGGACTCTGAGATCTGCACGACGCCCTTCCAGCTGAGGTTTCCTGAAGGTGATCCTCGACGTTGCTCTGGTATTGACCTGCTACCCTGACGCCTGTTCCCGTTCCTACAGTGCTGAGCTGAATCCTATCCATCTAAGTGCGTGAACTATAAAACTATAGAGAGTGCGTGATAGGTTTTTTTTTTTTTAAACTAGCTGTATTTTATATCTTTCCTCTATTAAATTTTAAATTGAACAAGTCTGCTTATCCCTTTATTTTAATAGGATCAAGTAGATTTGTTACAACGTGTAGGCCGTGCCCCTACAGTGGGGACCTTTAGAAGTTGATGATGATACTTACTTTAATTTACGATAAATTCAAAATAGTGATGGTAGCCCCCGACGGATATTCGTGGGTTTTTTATTAGGTTGTTTTTTTTTTTAATTATTTTATCCTTTTTCAATTACTTTTTAACCGTCGCTCGCCGCGTCGTGGCTTTTTCAAAATTTTAAATTTTGCTTTTTATTTTAAACTTTTTGGAGAGCATCAAAATCAGACTAGTAGTATTGGAGAAAAATGGCAACATGAATTTGCACAAATAAACATCCTCTCACCCCAAACGCATATACCTACCGTCTCCGTTCTGTCGTGTGTAAAAATACTGGTATTCAGCTGCATCCGATTAGACTGGAAGCCGACCCCAAGTCGGGACAAGCTTTTATGAAAGCTTTTCGTTTTCATTTACTAAAAGGTTTATTTTCTTCTTTTCAGTGCATTTTTATAATATAAGCTTATTTTAAAAAAGTTTTTAATTGATAATATTATAATGTGTTATAGTTTTGTCGTAATCATTGAATTCGTGCTATTTACCGTTGAGGAGTTCCCTCGTGAGAAGACAATCCTGGCTGTAGGATCAGGTCATGATAGAAATCATGTTTATCTATCAAATATGAACGCGTCTACAAATCTTCGTATTCGTGTTATTTACCGTTGAGGAGTTCCTTCGCGAGAAGACAATCCTGGCTGTAGAATCAGGTCATGATAGAAATAATGTTTATCTATCAAATATGAAGGCGTCTTCAAATTTTCATATCCCTGCTATTTACCGTTAAGGAGTTCCCTCGTGAGAAGGCAATCCTGGCTGTAGGATCAGGTCATGATAGAAATCATGTGTATCTATCAAATATGAACACGTCTACAAATTTTCGTATCCGTGCTATTTACCGTTAAGGAGTTCCCTGGTGAGAAGATAATTCTGGCTGTAGGATCAGATCATAATAGAAATCAAGTTTATCTATAAAATATGAACGCGTCTACAAAATTTCGTATCCGTGCTATTTACCGTTAAGGAGTTCCCTCGTGAGAAGACAACTGGTGAGTTGTCACCGTAACACCTATCTAAGAACATGCACCAATCAAACCCCAACCCATAACTGAAAACTGCATCAAAATCGAACATGTTGTTTTGGAGAGAAATGGCAAGTTATATCTGCACAGTTGTTACCGTAACACCTATGTAAGAACATGCACCAATTAAACCTGAACCCATAATTGAAAACTGTATCAAAATCGGACAAGTAGTTTTGAGAAAAATGACAACATGTATTTGCACAAACAAACAAACACACAAACACAAACAAACAAACAAACATCCTCTCACCCCAAACGCATACACCGTCTCCGTTCCGTCATGGGTAAAAATAACTAGTATTTTCGAAATGACCTCTTTTCTTGTTTAGTCGTAGATGTGGCCTGCCATCCCAGATGGCTTCTGGTATCTAGAGCTAAAGCTAGGTACAATGTAATTCTCTTTGCTAGCCGTTCCACTTCCTAAAACACGGGCTTACACTGAAGTGCTCATAAATGGATCCCCACAGAACTTCTGCTTCTAAATAACGTAAATAAGTGCTGAGCAGATGCTAGAAAAAGTGAATAATGAGTTCGTATAATAGTGATCGTACCATTTTAGAACTTCTACAACAAATCTGGAAGAAACATAACAAACATGGAAGAAATATAATATTAATCAGTATCCTCTGATCTTGACTTCATCCGCGTCAAAGAAACATGTCGTATTATAAGTTGTAACTTACAATCTGTGAAATAATGAAAAAAAAACGTTATAATTTCCTTTACGATAGTATAGAAGTAAACACCGATACCAAGATAAACTGTACTAGAAGCTAGAAGTCACCAGTGAACGGTTAGCTCTCGATAGCGGCACTAACTCATGCTCGACATGACGGCCGCTGTTCCCGAGGCATTAGAAATGTTTAGAACTTACTAATAACATTTAGTTTCACACGACGTTGCTCCGTTTCAGCTGAACCTGGTTTAATTAACTTTTGACGTATGATTATATTGTCTGGCTTCCTAATAGGTCACCGTGACTCTTGCTGTGGGCTAGTGGGTGACGTGGGTGTTCAGTTATTGAGTACCTACACGACCTAGTGCAACGGTGATGGAAGACCGTAATTTAGTAAGATATGAGAATGTATAATCATGGTATATACAAGAGAGAGCTCATGGCTAAATTATCACAGCCGCACGGTTCGTCTCTTGCCTAGGTCGATCCGTGGATGGGTGACCATCATTAACCCACATGGTTTGGGAAAAGACTAGGCAGATGATGATTAGAGAGAGCTCTCTTTTATTTATTTTTTTTTGGGACAAGCCCGCTACACTGTCTATTCCCAAACCACTGTAACTCCTGAAAGCCAGAATCAACAGTGGCGACCACCAGAAAAGCGCCGAGACAACGAAGCTCGACGAAGTCCCAGAGAATGAATTTAACTGTCTTGGATCCCACAACGAAATTAATCAGAAAAGTATAGCGGAGGAGCAGGAAAAAAACCGTAATTTCCACTTCCCTCCATATCAGCAGGAGACAGAATGAAACAAGGCCAATAGGCACAAAGAGACGTTTACAACTGGGATAGGCCCAGTTGCCTAGCACTACTGATAAAAATACTAACATTAATAGATCCTAAGTTTTGAGCTGTCTCTTTTGATATATGGATATTAAATCCTAAATAACAAGATGTGCGTGTATTATGTTTTAGTGCAAATAAAAAAATCTCCTTATTCTAAAATGAACCACCTACTCCATCATTGTAATAATAGACTACAGACAATTTTATCCCAGAATGTAAAATCTAAAATGCTTCCACAAAAATAATAGCCAAAGCCAGAGGCGTGTGCAACCTTAACTCCGAAAACGCAAAAACAAACCTCTAAAATATGAAGTTCATAAACATGACACGAGGATCGGAACCTAGGACGTACGGGTACAGTCTCACACAAAGGTGCACGGATACTTTCATCCGGCCATATTTATTCCAACAACAAAGGGAATCAAATGTGACGTACATTCCGTCTGACTTACTAATATCATGAATATAAATTGAAACATCATGGATATTTATGCGGGGTTGCCCGCGGATATTGCTCACCGCGGCGATACGCGGCCGGCAGGTGTTCAGACAATGTGCCCGCCAGCAATAGATTCCTGATATCAATATTTATGCCTATTACCGACCCGTTCAGAAGAAATACAATACCATAATTTCGACCACTCTTATTCATAGCCGCTTCGGACATTACGAAAACTTTACCCACTTTTTGTGTGAACTGGAATTGACTGTTTATGTTTTTATTCAGAATGATTTGCGGCAGTGATGTCCAATATATTCAATTTTGTTCATAAAAGTTACGTCTTTCTTATGAAATTGAAGTTGAAGAGCGTATTTCGTATCTATAGTTTCTGGTTTATTGTACTGTACGTTGTGTCAATGTCCCATAAAAACCCATAACTTTACCGTATAGCATGGTTTCAAAAGTATGGAGGGACACCAAAAGTTTTAACAGCCAACTTAATACATTTAAAATCAATAAAATTACTACACCAATCAAGGCTTGGCAGTAAATTTTAATGCATCGGAATCGTCGTAATTAAATTAAAAAAATGTATTATAATTCAATTAATAAAATCGAAGCGTAGCATCGCACGATGATAACCGCATCGTATGCAATTACAGTAATCCCGTAACGCACAAATGTATAAAACGTATGTGACAACGCAATACGGCTTTTGAGGTTTCCATAAACGGCTTACTGGCACTCAAAATTAATTTCATTTCGCAGTAACGGTCTTGCGTACGCAATACTGGCTGAAACGAAACCTCCAGGAGCGAAAAGAATGCTGTAAAATGTAATTAATATGGAGGAAATTGTACAAAACGGGAGAGAAATAAAAAGTATTTTCTTTTTGTGTACTGTATTATTAATTAAATAGCTGTATAATTGTATATTATATCAAAGCTCCTTTTCCATTTACAAAACATCGCAGCAACTCCAACAACAAAGTTTCCCAAGTTGTTGGACCTCAAATCCCCGCAGAGAAGAATTTACGAACATAGATTTATAGACAACAGCGTAGGAACAAGAGCAGAGCATGCCTACACGGAGAGGTTTCGATGGCAGATATGCGAGCGATCCCGACGGACGGCACCTACTCCGGCGAGATTGCATACCGCACTGAGATATTGACTCCCCGACTAATGTGGGCGGTAATGGATGGAAAGTGCCCCAAAACCAGTGTAGGGTTGGCGTCGACTACGCGCCATTTGAATATACACCAAAATGATTTGGTGTTATCATAAATCTGTATGGCTGTTTATACAACGACGCTACCATTGTGCCACGATATAATATGACTGCAGCTCTGATGCAATTGTCATATTGTGCAACGTAAAGATTATTTGTGGTGTGATCTTTTCTTTAGTTATTTGAAGGTGGGTGGCACTGGCCAATCTTTATTGTTTAGGGTTTTGTATGTAAGTGAATATGAACTTTCGAGGTTATAAATAACGAGTACAGCAACCTACTACTATCAAAGCGACCGCTCACGAAAACGCACAACTATTTCTCATCGAAGCTCCAAAATCAAAGGCGTGTGCTACTGGGAAACGACGGAGGATATAATAGACCCTCAAGCGTACCGAGGATCGAACGGAGCGGTGCATTGTGAGTGAAGCTTGAAGCGGATCTACGCCTTGCCGTCTCGACCGAATATAGATTCCATTAATTAGCAGCCCTGCAGCCCACTGGGGCCACTCCAAGAACAAACAGACAATGAAGTATCACAGCACACGTATTTGCATAACAATTGCATCTTAATCGAATCATAGCTAATGGAACCATCGCAATATCGTGTTCGTTAATTGATGAAGCCGACTATCTGGAGCTGCGGTGGCTATTAAGTTGTGCAATTGAATATTTTATCTATAATTAATAAAAGTAATGCTGAGTGCGATAATTTAGGGTGCCAAACTCATGAAAATTTGCATCATCGTATTACATAGCTACTAGTTTTCTTTTATGAAGCCCAGGGAAGAAAATCTATAATTTTCTGGACTGGTATTTTATAGGTAGGTAGAAAAACAAGGTAACGCCGGTCTGGTTATTATAATTCTTAAGCCGCATGAAATTAAACAATCTACGGAGACCTTCCAAAGAGTCCCAAGTCACAGGTACAAAACCCAGGATTAATCTCTGATTATGGGAGCTGTAAAGGGACTGCAACGTAATCTAACCTTTTGACCAATAAATCAAAATTTTATGGACACCTCATAAGTACCCAACTAACTATCTATTGTATCAGTTCTTCTCTTCTAACAGTTCATCATTTTTGTTATGAAAACGGGTTTTCAGTTAATAGTAAGTAATACGTGTATAATATATTTTCACCACCTTGTCTATCGCCATCTGATGGAAGTTTTCCTATCATTAACTCCATGTGGTATTTAAGTATAGGATATCCTTTCGACCAACAAAATTAAATTTTATGGGCACCTTATAAGTATATATTGTCTATCCAACTGTATATTGTCTTTCTGTCTACTTTTATTTAAGTAAGTAAGTAAGTAAGTATATTTATTCGCATAAAATGTGGTAATACAGGGTGTTATAAAATGTTATAGAGCACACATTCCGCCATAACAATAGCATGCAAATTTACGTCATATTTTTTAACATTAGGAACATTAAAATGAACAAAGTAGGTAACACAAACACATAATGGAAGTACCTACAACATACATAAATCTTATTAGAAGCATTAAACAAAATAATAATACTGAAAACACCTAAATATACCTACACTGAAATTATATTTAACACACCATCTTTAAACAAAATAATAAAGAATATTAAAAACACACACAACACATAATAAAAGGACACCATAAGTAAATAAATAAACCATCAATCAAAATTATACTAAAACCTTAAAATAATACCATAAATAAAATGAATACCTACATAGAAACAGTTTGTAAAATTATAACATCATAAAATTAGCAATAACAAAATTAAAACTTATAATGCATTTCTAAAGTGGTAGGAATGCGAAGAGTATTTTTTCAGTTTGTTTGTGTGTGTTTTGCAATAAATACGCGAATACAGTTAAACCAGTATATAGCTATTCACAAACGCTTCGATTCGATTTCGATTCGACACGTCGGATGTCTATTTTTTTTTTTTTGGCAATATGAAAGCGAGCGAGATAGACATACGACTTTCCGAATCGAAATCGAATCAAAGCGTTTGTGAATAGCTATGCTGAAAAGTAATGCGCTTCGTCTTTCTTCGTGTTACCAATTAGGGTAAACATCGCACCACAGGGACAAAGCTTCAAACGTTTGCCCTACCGCGCTTTGTAGTAGTTTGTTCGTATGTTCCTCTTAATTTTTTTTAAGAAACTTCGTATAGTTTCTGAAAAAAATTAAGAGGCAATCTCACAACTTGTTTTTTTTTTTGTTATTGTAGAACGTTGTCAATAAATTTATAATTTACTATTTTATTGTCTTAGTATTTTTGAATATGATTCCCGAAGCGCATACATTTTCTGGAAAATGTGTGTCCTCATTACTTATTTTTTACTTAGAGCCGGATTGTACTATCAGGCTTCACTCAGTGTCAAGCTAAGTTTATGTATATATATATATATACCACTTGTCTGACTTGTCGTACAAGCTCATTGTTGTTTCAATTCCAAGGCATACATTCACGGCATCCATTAATAGTGAAACCATATTTTATTTTGTTCACGGTACTTAGCGGACGCGTCAAGTTTTCAATTATGTTAATTGAAGGCGGAGTTGCATTTCTTGCGGTCGACGCGTGGCGGCCATCTTCCTGCTAACTGCAAATAAATTAGGCACCGACTCATTTCGGTGGGCAGTTATGCACTTTGCAACTTCATTAGCTATCCGTAAGAAATGATTCATCAGGCGAGCGTTATAAGTAAACAGACTGCGTTCAGCAGGTTATGTTGCGTAGGTAAGTTACTTGTTTGTTTTCCTGTTCTTATTTTTTTGCCTTCTACTGCTAATGAAAAGACCTTTTAGTCTAGTGTTCTCTGGAAGCGGTTTGTGGCCAAATCTTTATCATCATGTCATTGGAATGTTTTTATCGCAAAATCTCAACTACAAGTTGAGTAATAGACCGCGTCCTTTGTTCTAAGCGATGCCCGTTAAGGCTGTGGTATCTATCTGTTAAATTAGCAACTCTATTTGTGGTGGTTCAAACTGCGTTTGAAATACTGTTAGAATAAAGTTCTAACCAGCTTGCACTACAAAAGGGTTGTTACGTCAGTCACTGCGGGCCGAATAGTGCGAAATGAATGGTTTTTATTTAATTGTAGCCTAATAAATCATTAGATCAAAATGCCAATTGTACGCTTATTGAAGAAAAAAGTGACAAATATTTGTGTGAAAAAAAAACGAAAACTTTAATGCCGTTTAGGAGTAGTTACGAAATTTCAAAGAAAAAATGCTTCACCTTGAATATTTTTTTCATATAGTAATAATAAAGTTAGAATTATTTCAATTGTACCAATTAAAGTTTAGAGTCTAATAAGCAACATATATATTTTTTTGCACATTTGTATTCACTCATCAAGGAGGAGTTACATGGACAAAACCTCTTGTTAGCAGATACCACCCCCTTAAATATACAGGCACAGCGATAATGTTGATGTTATTTAAAAAAAAAAAATGTTTTGTAAATACTAAATTTGAGAAACATAATTAACTACACGGATCCATTCACATTTTGCAACAATTTCCGTTATTAAGTGAATTGTGTAAAGCTAGTCATAAATTCTGCAGTAGGGTTGGTGTACCAACCAACATTGTGTACTGTGTACCTACTCCCTGCAACAAAACTGTTTTCCAGTTAGGAGCAAGACTTGTGACACTACAAACACGTATGAAACAACAAAATGTTTCATTACCATGTAAATTATGATGAGAAGCTAAAAATACTCCGCAAGAGGATTAAAAATGTCACTTGAAGCATTTAGTTAGCGCCGATAAAAATACGTAAGATGAAGGCAAGAATGACATTTTAACGTGGTTCTTATCTAAGACATACAAGCATAGTGTTGCCAGTAAGTAGAATAGTGGCAATTTTATGACAAGCAATAAAAAAGTGAGTGCACAGTTACACAAAAATTAAAAGTTCTTTATCTGGCACTTCTTACATTTTTACTGCTAGAAAAAAACAATCTAAAAACAGCAATCGAAAGCTGTTTTACAACACTGTTCATTAAATTGACGAGTATTTGTGTGAAGTCCTCCTCAGTTCTCTAGACGCAGCGCGGACGCCGGTCGAGTTGTTTAACAGCCTTCAAATAAAACGACCAACCTCTACACCTCTATAAGCAAACTTCATTTACTTTACGGCACATTACATCAATGTAAGCGAACAAATTCATTAGGGCCCCGTAACTTACCGAACTAAGCGATAAAATCCATCACGCTCCTTTGCGAAATTGTTGACGCGAGGGAAAGTATTCGTGAGTTTTTCAGTGTAAAATAATTAGGTTTTTGTTTTCACTCACAAATTATTAAGTTGGCGTTGGCATTTTAGAAGGTTATGTAGGAATTTCCTGAATACAATTACATAAGATAACATAATATCACGCCTTTAATCCCCCAAGGGTTAGGCAGAGGTGTATCTAAGTGTACGAACACAGTGGCCGCTCGAATCGAGCGTGCGGCGGGGCGGCGCGTGCAGCGTTCATGTCAAACACATGCATTTATATGTGAGTGGCCTCAGTAGACGCCCGCCGCGCCGGTCTGCAGCTCGACGCCCCGCAGAACGCGCCGCCCGACGCTATTGCACTGTGTTCGTACACTAATAGTACACCCACATTTTACCAGTTATGTTTAAGTCTCATGAATAAGGAGTGAGCCTAATGCCATCAACCGGGCGCAAATCCAGAGCCAGGCAAAATTCCTGTTGGAAAACCCAATAACACTTTGCCCGACCTGGAAATCGAACCCAAGATCTGATGCTCAGCAGTCGCACTTGCAACCACTAGACCTACGAGGCAGTCCTGAAAATAATTATAACAATCATTTGACATTTCATCGATCTATCCAATGTATATGCTGCGCAAACGCGAAAGGACTTCACAAAATAAGATTGGTTCACGTCCGCACAATATTTCTATTCTGAAACAAATGTCACTTCAGAAGGATCAGAGGGCCCAACAAAAAAGTATAAGTAATTCAGCATAAACGGTGCCACATCCCCTTATTCTGTTGGTATGAAATCCCGTAATCCATTGGAGTCGGGCCCTGCCGCTGGCGTCGCCGGCGCGCGCAATGACTGAGACGTATGCAAAGGGATCAATGAGATAAATTGCTCGCCGCTGTCACTTATTTCACGGCGAAATGGATGGAGGGGAAAAAGGGGGACCAGGGACGGGGGGCAGGGAATCTGCCGAGCTAATGGTGCGCGTGGGCATTACGCTTCGCCCGGTTTAATTACACTTTAGACAAAGGCAAATGGCTGCCACCCGCTCTTCTATGATTACGAACACAGCAAGTGATCCTTCTAAATATAATAGTGCTGTTTCACTTAATTTCGCTTGTAAATAAGATGACACCTCAATTAGCAATACGATGTCGATAACGACGCCAAGTCAATTAAGTTCGATGATCAACAAGAGTGCCCCAAACTCGTTTGCAACAAAATGTGGACCTTCGCACGCCACTTTGTCGAGGTTGGACCAATTTATATTCCGAGAAAGAACCTTATTAACGCCGCTACACTTATCAAAAATCGTTTTATAGACAGAGCCATCAACAGTGTTCTACTCCGTTAAATCCTTGATTATATTGCCGGAATACAACATCAAGCGAATGGAAGCACTTGGGACGTTGTTCCCGCAAATTACACCGTTATGAGACTACAAATAACCGCAAATTTATGTAGATAGCTATCGAGTGCTCGGCGTTACGTAAAACGTGTTTAAGACGGCGGCGAGGGCGATAACACGACACTAGTGTTAACATCTGGGCCTCGCTCCTGCCTCCGCCTGAGCCGAAAGCCGAGCGCCGAGCATAAACATCCCGGTGTCGGCGTCATGTCTTCATTTGCATGTTTCAGACGCGGCGACATCGGCTGCCGTGCCGACAATGTCAATGGGATCGTTACCAGAATTTATTCAAAATAGGTGCCCTAGATTAGACAAGGCAGATTTATGTCGCTACAGATTAACAAGCAGTCGCCGCAGATGTTAACATGTAACTTATTAGGTATGTACTCAAGAGTCTCAAGAAAAAGTAAGTATTGTGTGAGCTGAAAGCGCAATCAATTTTGTTTATTTTCGTCTACGATATTGCATGTTCCCCCACAATAGAAGTTCGTTTTCCATATCCATAAAAGTGAAACCAACAACGACCTCGAGTCTTATTCTTCTCTCCTTTAGCGTAATACTCGTAGATAGCTACAATTAAGAAGCATTGTGGGGCTTAATCCGTAATCTATTAGGTTCCGAGTCATAAAAGTTATAATAAATTGGAATCAAACAGACCTCTTCAGCTATCTGCGAGTCTATATTGCCCACCTTAAAAGAAAATTGGCTAATTTTGGAGTCAAAGCTCTAATGCACACCGGCTTTGGTCGTCTATCTAAAGGTTTGTTACCACTTAACTATTAACAATGTCCTACACCCACGACTGCTTTATTTGCCAATGCATTTCTGAGGACTGAGCTGTGGAGATTACGGAACTTGATAAATATAAACGTCAACGCGAAAACAGAGTAAAAATAAAAACTGAAAATATATACAGTGCGAAATAAACTGTGTGCTCATCATTTAATGAACACAACATTTTGGTTCTATAATAGTCTGTGTTGAAACACTGCAAATGTGGGACTGAAATAGTATTTTACCAACCGAAAGTAAAACAAAACGTAGTCAGAGCGAGGCTGTTAGCAATAATCCTATAGGCAGCCTAGAGTATCAGCAAAATATTACCAGTTTTGAAAACGCACGCCGGCGCCAGCCCCTAACATTCAGTACAATAGCCCCCCTCTCCCACTTCTCCATCCCTTCGAATTTTACGATCGTATTTTATCAATAACTATGAGGTCCTCTTCCCCTACGGAAAGACAATCCCCAGGGAATCATAAAAGGGCGACCGAAAGATTACCGGAAAAGTAACCAACCTAGGCTTTTGACACCGCATTGTGATAATTTTCAGTTTGTGAATTTCAAAAATGTTGATAGTTTTTTGTAGAATACAAAAAAGGCTACATGAATAGCTTGCCAGCTGTTGAACTCACAGCATTCTATTTTCATTTATAAGATATTTCTATAAACAGTCTTGAAAATGACGAGACGATGAACATCGAGAAAAGCTCAAACGGAAAATATACATATAACTTTGTGTTCACTACGACTAAGTAATGTAGGTAAAACTCACAAAGACAGAACAGCCTTGAAGTTTTATAAACAAAAACATACGTTTTACTGTAACAAACAACATCCTGTTATCCCTGAAGGGTTATGCAGAGGTGTACCTAATAGTACACCCCATGTAATAGGGGTGAGCCTATTACTATCGCGGGCACAAATCCAGACTCCGTGGCTGTTACTAGGAAATTCCGGACGGAGGAACCCTGAAATGAAACCCATGCAGGTTTTTATGTTCAACAGTCGCGCTAGCGACAACTGGACCAACGATCGAGTGTTTGAAAAAAAGTATGAGTGTGTGTGTGTGTTTGTGAATCAGTTGAATCAGTAATGCTCAGTTCTTACAGGGGATATTCATTGAACAATTCAATTAAATATTTACACATTTTATTTATTGTGGTCATCAAGGAACTCGCTTAACAATATCGGGGGGCACGGCAGTGCCCCCGCCAAGTCGAGCGCGAAGCAAACACTGCCGTACTATCCTTTACTGGAACCATTTCGCCGCATTTTCAGGCCCCTATTTGAGAACCTCTAGATAAGACCAAAACGCAGAAATTTTCGTCATCCAGTAAGGTATAATCACATACTTAAAATCCAAAATTTCAAGTCTGTAGGTCATTTAGTTCCCTTCTGCTTTTAATACGCATATAAATAAGAAAATCTAATAAAATAAATCAATATGCCCACGTTTCTACAAAAAGAAGTGAAATCCCACCAAAAACATTCTGTAAAAAACTAGCCAAGTCTCGATGGAGCTGCTTGTTTATCTCTAAAAAGTAATGAAATCTAGACAAAGTCGAACCTAGTCTAAGGTTCCTTACTGCGATTTCTTTATTATTATAGTTAATGTTGTGTGACTTGGCTGTTGAAGGGTACACAAGGATACAAAACCAGGTGCTCCATGACACCATTGCACTAATCTGTCGCTAGTACCGCTACCCATTGACGGTGGAAAATTGCCACTTGGAAAACGTTGATTCAATAACCAGTAAATTGTAGGCTTGATAAAGCTGCGTATTTAAATAATACTTATGTATAGGCGAGCCTGAAACAAACAGTATATTTTTTTCCAGTACAGACATACTTCTAATTGTGTACCCTTCAACGGCCAAGTCACACAACTAGAGAATGCAATCCAGCACCCAAAAGATAATCTTGCAAATCCGCAAGATTGAGACATCAGTCCCGCGGATCCGCAAGATTTGCAGGATTATACAACATTGTAGAATTATTAGCCCACAACATTATTTTCTTAGTCAGTAAATGAAACAATAGAATTTACTTAGAAGAAACAAATAGTATAATTAAATTTTGATCAGAAATAATGACAAAAATCTAAATTATGTTAGGTGAATTACTTAGTCTGAAAAAAAAAATTTAATGAGATTCGGACACTTGGTTGAAATTGTTTTCGGAGTATACTTAGGGTGTTTAAAGTTTCATCTTTTACATTTGAACGGATTTTGCTTAGCAGAGTATAAAATCATGCGACAGATATTTTGGGGAATCTCCGAACAGAGAGAAATTTCCATTCACTCGACTCACAGATACCTACTTCGATATGGGGATCCCGCCTATTATCGTGCATTCGTGCCGTACATGATTTTATGCGAATTCAGGCTGGAAAAAATAAAATCTTGCAAATCTTGCGGATCCCGCACGTGTAATCCCGCATTTGTAATCCCGCTAATTTCATGCGGGATTCCGCATTTGCGTGATTGCGGATCCGCGGGATTGCATTCCCTACAACAACATTAACTATAATGTGATGGTTAGTGTGTGGGTAACACTTACCAATAAAACATTTACTAATACTGTTTAAATTGAGCTAGATCCAATCAGTAATTTACCATAAAAATGTTATGTACTACTCTAATTTGTTTATAATCTGTTCTACATAAACTGTGTATTAGAAATTCGTTATTAATATTCTTTGATCATAATATTAATAGATGTTCTATAAATACAAGAAAGCTTTTAAAGTAACCCGATATAATGTTACTTAGCTTTTCTTTAATCACTTTTCCATAAGTCTCTACTTAAGGCTTCCTTTAAGTAAATAAAAACGGTGGTGCACAAATAGAGTGCTCTTATACCTACCCACTATTAATATTATGCCAGTGTACTTGGAATGTTTACTCTAAACAAAACGACTCAAGCACGATCCGCAACAAAAGTCGACTCTCACTATTCGTTGTCATCATCTTCATCAAAAACAGAACGTCTACGTCTAAGATGTGAACGCCGCTACGCAAATTACTTGGGATATTACATAACCCATGTATTGTGAGGCGAGTGGAATGAAAGACGAGTTGAGATGCACTGAATATATTTGGGATAAACATGATTAATATAAGTACCTACGTAATAGTGGACACACACTACAACACCATAAAACAATAATTCCAAGACTAAATAAAACACTTTATTTTGGGCCTGAAAATCCAATTTATTTTCCATTAATTGCCAAATTAGATTTTTAGTTGCTTTGAAATCAATAAATAGTTAAGTCATTGAGTTGAAAAAACAGTGACGTCACAGTTTGCTTTTGCCACACAACATCTATGAGAGAACCGCGTTTTGACAGCTCTCGAAAAGTATCTTAATTGATTGGTGGGCTACCCCATTGTGAAGGAAAAAGTAATGACATTTTGGAAGTAAACATTCTTTTTAAAGAAACGAAGACATTATCAGAAACCAAAAATCTCAAATAAAAAAATAAAAACTACTGCGTTGGTCTAATGGTTGCAAGCGCCTTAAACTTAGCAATGAGGTCCTTTGTCCGATTCCCAGGTTGGGCAAAGTGGAATTGGGTTTTTCCGTCAGGAATTTCTCAGTAACAGCGACGAAATCTGGATTTGGGCCCGTTGATGGCAATAGGCTCGCCCCTATTATATGGGGCTTAAACATAACTGGCGAAATGGGGGTTATATTATTAGGTACCCACAACTCTGCCTAAACTTTCAGGGATTACATGCAAGATTTTATACAGGGTTAGTTTTCAAAGACCATCCAAAATTTAAAATTAAGATCTATATATCAAACCAAAAGTGCATTTTAAATATTACTGTCGAAAAATATAAAATAAAAGCATTAATTTGAAAATGTCCTAAAAATTTCCTAAATCATAAACCTTGTCATCAATGCACTTGTGTGCGTGCATGCACCACCAAATTTACGTGTGTGCTAACTGCTACCTATCTAGGTTGTTGAACTGAATTGTGCTGTTGCAATATCCACAAGTTCGCTTTTTAGTGGTGGACAGGAATAAAATTTTATTTGAAAAAATGTTGTTTTTTTTTTCATTATATCGAAAATATTATCGATTCTAAACCATCTCTGAGAATTTGGCCGGTCATTGAAAACTAACCCTGTATAATAACGCAGTCATCATCAGAATAAAAAAAAACAATAATCAAACATTATGTATGTACTTGAAATGTCCTGTCACAAGAAAATCATAATACGACCAATGTACAGCGAACTCCGTTGTCTTTGCATTCCCAAGGGACAGTGAAGATGGCGCTGGTCGTATATCCGGTAGCCATTGGCCCACACGCGAACCTCTCGTTAGGCGGACAATAAGTAAATAGCTGGATACTCTAAATAATAAATGATCTCTAAATAAAGGCCCTCGGTCCATTTGGGCCGAGTCCTTCAGCTCACGATGTTGTTTCTCACAAGGGACAAATGCGAGCAAAACTATTAAGGAGGATGCGCGGAATTCAAATTTGCAAGTCAGTGTCAGGTTGTATGGTTAAATAAAATATGGTTGAGGAACGTAACAAAAAAATTATATGTAAAATAAATTTAAAATAACAATTTTAAAACCATAAAAAAAATATTTACATGATGCAGACTTTTTTAAATACCTAGTTTTTAGGGTTCCGTACCCAAAGGGTAAAAACGGAACCCTATTACTAAGACTTCGCTGTTTGTCCGTCTGTCCATCCGTCTGTCCGGCTGTCCGTCTGTCTGTCACCAGGCTGTATCTCATGAACCGTGACAGCTAGACAGTTGAAATTTTCACAGATGATGTATTTCTGTTGCCGCTATAACAACAAATACTAAATATAGTCAATGGTACGGAACCCTTCGTGTGCGAGTCCGACTCGCACTTGGCCGGTTTTTTTATATTAAAATATTTAATATAAATTATTAAATTTTCAATAAGTTCTCTTTTTCTCTTTAATGTCGCGAATCATATTTTGTTTAGTTTACATACAGCAAGACACTAACCGGCAAATTCCAAAAAAACGTATAAAATTTGAATTTCACTGACTGCCCTGGCGCTTCCACTTTTAAAAAGTTTGTTTTACTTTCGGAGAACCTTCCAAATCTTCTATAAGTAATCAGTGTAATCACTTATGTTAACATCTTACAGTATACAGAGTGTTGCCCAAAATCGGTCTTGGTCTTGCAGTCTTGGTCTTGTTCTTGCATTTTTGCAAGACCAAGACTGACTTATTGTAGCAAAACCAAGACCAAGACTGAAACCTGCAAGACTTGAGCAAGAACAAGACCAAGCCTGCAAGACTCTTGCGTCTCGCAGTTAATTTAATAAAGTATAAAGTTAATTTTATTAGTTAGAAGTATCAAGTCCATCAGATGAAGATGAAAAGTATATGTGATACTTATTTTAACCGCTAGCTGTTTGTGAAGGGTTTAGGATAGCCAGTACACGTACAGAAAATCATTAAAGTTACCTACATAGAGTTAATAATTACGCTTAGGTACTAAATTGCGTCATTTTTTTTCATTTTTGTCAAGTTAATTTTATTAATTTGGTGGTTCAAAATGTACCTGTACTCTGTTACGTTGTTCTAAGATCTAAACTAACGTGTTTATTATATAGCAATAGACTAATAGGTATTTTAAAGTAGTCTAGTCTAAGTAGTAAAGTCTCGCAAGACTTGCGAGACTCTTGCTGCAAGACCAAGACCAAGACTGAGAGCGCAATACCAAGACTAAGGGTGTATTGACGCAAGACCAAGACCAAGACTGGCTAAGGTCTCGTCTTGGTCTTGCATTTGGGCAACACTAGATACACACATCAAAACAAGTTTGTGATCACTAGCATAAGCTGATATAATTTTTGAAATTGAACTTTATCAAGAAAAAATCTTTGTGTGTTTTCTTGAAATAGAAATACCCTGTTTTAAATTAAAAAAATAAAACAATATTTTATTTTTTTATAAAATCCGTTACAAAAAAGATTTCGATTTTTCAAAGTGATCGTAAACTTTTTTTGATGGGTGTATGTACAGCAACAACAGTCTAGAGACACTCTTACATATTTATGATACGACACTGCATTCCAGTCTCCAACTTACCCATTGGTATGCAGTTAATTAGTAAAATTACACAATAACATGCCTTTCACTGGGTATCATCGTGATTCATCCTCTTGAATGAGACACTGCACACATGTAAATATAAATAAAGCCAATAAAACTGATAGGCCCCATGGCTACTTGCCCTTGCCTTGTTAATGGGCTGCCGGCAATGACATTACGACCACTTTCGAAGCCGTAATCTTAATTGTCCCGTTTAAGATAATTTAACCTCTTGATATTTAGTATAAAGTCATCGAAGCCCATACATTTGCGGTCAGCCTTTGAAATACCAATGAGAAAGTTCGGAAGTTAATGTATATTATGTACTTGTTATTATGTTGAATTAAGTCATCATCCTTTATTTTAAGTAAATAATAAAAGTAAATAACATCTCTTTCCATGTATCCAAAAATATAAAAAACCGGCCAAGTGCGAATCGGACTCGCGCACGAAGGGTTAAGTACCATTATTTAAAAAAATTAGACAAAACTGCAAAAACATCACGTTTGTTGTATGGGAGCCCCCCTTAAATATTGGTTTAATTCTGTTTTTAGTATTTGTTGTTATAGCGGCAACAGAAATACATCATCTGTGAAAATTTCAACTGTCTAGCTGTCACGGTTCATGAGATACAGCCTGGTGACAGACAGACGGATAGACGGACAGACGGACAGACTGACGGACAGACGGACAGACAGACGGACAGACAGCGAAGTCTTAGTAATAGGGTTCCGTTTTTACCCTTTGGGTACGGAACCCTAAAAACCGGCCAAGTGCGAGTCGGACTCGCGCACGAAGGGTTCCGTACCATTATTATCAAAAAACCGGCCAAGTGCGAGTCGGACTCACGCACGAAGGGTTCCGTACCATTATCTATACATTAGACAAAACGGCAAAAAATCACGTTTGTTGTATGGGAGCCCCCCTTAAATATTAATTTTATTCTGTTTTTAGTATTTGTTGTTATAGCGGCAACAGAAATACATCATCTGTGAAAATTTCAACTGTCTAGCTGTCACGGTTCATGAGATACAGCCTGGTGACAGACAGACGGACAAACGGACAGACGGACAGACAGCGAAGTCTTAGTAATAGGGTTCCGTTTTTACCCTTTGGGTACGGAACCCTAAAAAGGGCAAAAAAATCACGTTTGTTGTATGGGAGCCCCCCTTAAATATTAATTTTATTCTGTTTTTAGTATTTGTTGTTATAGCGGCAACAGAAATACATCATCTGTGAAAATTTCAACTGTCTAGCTGTCACGGTTCATGAGATACAGCCTGGTGACAAACAGACGGACAGACGGACAGACAGACGGACAGACAGCGAAGTCTTAGTAATAGGGTTCCGTTTTTACCCTTTGGATACGGAACCCTAAAAATGAAGCCACATAATACATTATTCATCGTAATAATGAGGTGAACACGATTATTCCAACGTTATTTTAAAATTATAAATAAAAATTCATTCAACTGAAAGTGCTTGGTGAACCCACGTACTTTGCATATCTACAGGGTACGTACGTATCATTAAAATTATAATAATTTAACATGCGCGACTGGAACAGGCGAAATGGGAACTGCCACCGGATCATAAAAGGTTTTAATGAAAGCCATAACAAGAGCTGATTTCAATTTATGCGTGCGACGCGAGCGGCCGATGGTTGCGCTCAAACTAACTTACTGTATTAAGAAACTAATGAGTTCCTACATTTCAGGTTCAAAGCAGTTCTTATTGTGTTTTTTTTTAAAATAATAATAATAAAAAGTGCAGGCCTGGCAATTTGCCTTTGTAAGTAAGTACTGCGAGGTCCGTGACAATTTGTATATAAATAAAACTCACGTAGATTATGAAATACATTATTGATCGATTTTAAAACAACCTGTCATTATGAAATTAGTATTTGTCTTTTTAGGGTTCCGTACCCAAAGGGTAAAAACGGAACCCTATTACTAAGACTTCGCTGTCTGTCCGTCTGTCCGTCTGTCTGTCACCAGGTTGTATCTCATGATCCGTGACAGCTAGACAGTTGAAATTTTCACAGATGATGTATTTCTGTTGCCGCTATAACAACAAATAAAACAGAATAAAATTAATATTTAAGGGGGGCTCCCATACAACAAACGTTATTTTTGTACGTTTTGTCTAATTTTGTATAGATAAGGTACGGAACCCTAAGTGCGCGAGTCCAACTCGCACTTGGCCGGTTTTTAGGGTTCCGTACCCAAAGGGTAAAAACGGAACCCTATTACTAAGACTTCGCTGTCTGTCCGTCTGTCCGTATGTCCGTCTGTCCGTCTGTCTGTCACCAGGCTGTATCTCATGAACCGTGACAGCTAGACAGTTGAAATTTTCACAGATGATGTATTTCTGTTGCCGCTATAACAACAAATACTAAAAACAGAATAAAATTAATATTTAAGGGGGGCTCCCATACAACAAACGTGATTTTTTTGCCGTTTTGTCTAATGTATAGATAATGGTACGGAACCCTTCGTGCGCGAGTCCGACTCGCACTTGGCCGGTTTTTTAAATACATCATGCCAGTAACTTTTTGAAAGTCCGTCGAGGTTACATCCCACATTTATCGTTATCGTTACCTTACTTGTCAATGTTTTCGAATACCTACTTTGGTCTCTTTCTGAAAGTGGTCCCCTAATTATTGCATTAATTAATCACGCTTCATCGTTATTGTTTTAAAACCTGTAAACATCAAACAAGTTCATAATTATCACCTAAACAACCTACGTATGCAAACTTAACGTTGAGTAGTGATTCCCTGAGTAAGGTAACATACATTTTGAACGACTCACATTCCGTAACAACATGCGATGTTTACTACAATTCCACAGAGGTTTGTAAACGAACTACTAAAACGACTGAGGACACATTTGAACACAAGATTCATAAACGAAAATGAACAAACACACAAACAATCATAGAGCACGTTAACAAATTAATTTCTTTATAACCCCTCTATATTCTAATTGTTTGCCTACTCCTATCAAATTTTATTTTTGTTCGTGTTTGTATTTATTAAAGATCCATCATAAAAAGAGTTGGGTCTAATGCTCAAAAACACTCACAACTCAAAGCATTTATTTCAATTAGACTATTATGGCACTTTTGAATGTTAAAAAACACAAAAAAAAACAAAGCTACAGTCCCAGACCAAGACATAATAACTTGAGAAAGTACTGTAGTTGCCCTTTCCCTATAAGCGTAGATCTCTATGGAGAGGAACGGGCAAGAAACTCCATGGACACTCTTTTAAATCAAAAATATAACAAGTCAAGCTCATGAATATAACAAGTCCCCTCACATTTGAATTACTGCAATTTTTAAAATCGATATTATGTGGCTGCACGCAATAAAACGTAATTTAAACGGCTAAAAGCAATATAAACAATATCTCCCACCTGTTCTTTACTTGATGTGTGATAAAAAGATATACTTTTCAGATGGCTCAAATATAAAAACAACCGCATGGTAAAAAAGTTGGATTATTACATTTGAATTTCTTACCATGCATACAAGCTAAATATGTATTTGCCACCTGAGTGCAAAGATTCCAATTATTTAAATTATTTATATTTATATGCAGCGACAGTCAGATAGGCTGTCGCTCCACAACCCAGTTTATACTGGGTGATACGATTCCTCTTTTGGTAAGACTAGGTGTCAGACTTACGGGCAAATACCTGTAACGATTGTCAAAGATCTATAAATGTCAGCCTTGACCAACGGCCGAGGCACGGAAGAAACTCGATATAAAATGGATTATCACCCATCCACGCACCGACCTTGGTAAGAGCGGCTTAACCTTGAAGATAGACCCATGCGGCTGTTATTAGCTCCTCTAGAGTGACTGTTCTAGTATAGTATCAATATTCTACGGAAGCAAATGATATTAACAATTTTGTAGAAGGATTCACATTTTGTAAGGGCAATAATCGAATAGAATAAACTTTTTAAAGCTGGAGCAAATTCAATACAGAGTAAAAGCAAAAAGACAAACATGACATACAATGCGGGTGGCCTTAAGTACGTACAGTTATTAGAATAGTTTTTTTACACTCCGTACACGTATATTTTCTCTGCGGCAAATACCGCAAATGCCGAACCGTTTGCATAATAAGGGTGTAGGAGGTGTAAAGCAACGATACCACTGAATATTTGGTCTGTGTTCCGAACTGCACAGACCAAATATTCAAAATGTTGTTTTAGGACAATGTCAACAACAAGGCTGTACCAGGACAACATATTAATTGCAAATAACCAAAGTCAAACCCTACTTATGCTGTTTGTAAAGGTCAGTGGAAGGAATCCCATCTCGCAATGAGATTCAGAAAATAACACAGTAAACATCAAACAGAAGCTAATTTCGGAAGAGATGTTAGCAATAAATTACTAAGTAAAACAATACTGATTCAAGGATAACGTTTGTTTAAGGCATTAGGTGTGGGGGTCAGTTCATTATACTTTCCCTTTTATATGTATTTGGAATAGTGATGACATCAGTAACTATTTCCAAATTTAGGTAAATCTGTTAAGGAAAATTAAGTCAGGGACGTAACTATAGTAACTGGAGTATATTGAATCTTTAACTTCTCGTTTAGTTACTTTGAAAGACGAGGAAGTAATAATTGCGGTGGAGAACAACATCACTGTTGAAAAGTTGTTATTGTTGTCTTTGAACGATTGTGGTAGATGTAGACTCTCTTCTACCTTATCTATCTATCATTATATACACAGAAACTGGGTTTTAAATGTCATATAAGAAGACGACTGAAACGACATAGTTGGGAATGGAAAAAGGCTATGCAGAAAGCCACACATGCAGTGTTACCGGATTCAGCTGAATACCAAGTATTACCAGAAAGCTAGAACACACGACAGAACGAAAATCGATTGGAAACGGTTACAACTTTTAACGGTTAACTTTTAATGATCTGTGATATCGTGTCAAACGAACTAGTAACAGGTAAAACACGACACAAATAGTTGTGTATAAACGTGTGGCAGCTAAATA
Organism: Xestia xanthographa; assembly: GCA_905147715.2. Classification (NCBI taxonomy): domain Eukaryota; kingdom Metazoa; phylum Arthropoda; class Insecta; order Lepidoptera; family Noctuidae; genus Xestia; species Xestia xanthographa. The sequence goes on along the minus strand of LR990642.1, from coordinate 20,121,265 downwards.
CACAAGCTGCTCAGCTGCCGTAAACACGTTCCGTAAACTCTGTATCGGACTAATCGAATCGACCTATAACTTGGCTACGAGCTTGTCGTAAATACGGTCCACTTTATTATCTGCGCCAGATTTAACAGCGCCCTCTGCCGCCCGGATGAGACGGTAACGTTACACTCGGTAACTTGCTATCGTACGGTTCGACACTTAATTGAAACTCGTATTACTTCATAATCTAGTGAGTTGTGTGAAGAGTTGTGTTTTACATTGATTTTGTTGTAGTTGAATATATGTATATCAGATTGTGTCGTGGCAGGTGGATTAGCTACGCTTACATTGGCTATCATAACCAACAACTATGTTACTGGATCAAACTGAAATCACCACACTCGGTATACCTACAGATTGGTGATCCCAGTATTTGGCTTTTCAGGTTCTCATAATAGTATTTTACGACCTCTGCCGATTTTGCACTCGAAAGTACTTTTGAAGTTAAATTATTTTAGAAACACATCTAATTTAAATTCAATTTCATGTTTTTTGAAATAGTAAGACAGTAAAGAATTCTTTTTATAGTATTTTCAAGTCACCCAAAGCTGTTTTCAACCGACTTCCAAAAAGAGAAGGTTCTCAATTCGACTGTATTTTTTTCCTTAGAACGTACCTTAGAACTTTTGACTGGATGAACCGATTTTGATTATTCTTTTTTTGTTTAAAAGTTTGGTGAAGATCTGATGCTGATCTTCGGAGATATACTGTGGAACTCTTCAAAAATAGACGGCAAATCTGCAGTGATTGCTGGAATCGCTTGGATGTTTATTGTTTATACAACATTATGACGTAACAATCATACCTGTATGCTCAAAATATATGTTTATAAACAATAAACATCCAAGCGATTAGCAGATACGCAGATGAGCATTAATTTACATTTCATATTTATTTATATTTAATATAAATAAATTCATAGGAAATATTTGTTTGGGAACAACTAAAAATGGAAAAAATATAAAACTTTTTTGCAAAAAATAAAACCGACTTCAAAAAACACAAAAAAATAACTTTAGCTTTAGAAGTCGGTGACAAAAAAACGAAATCAGACAAAGGTCACCGACTTCTGAAGCAAAAGTTATTTTTCACTTTTTTTGTGTTTTTTGAAGTCGGTTTTATTTTTTGCATAAAAGTTTTATAATTGACAAAACAATTGAAAGAAACAATAACAGACTTTGAACCTTGATGACCAGAGTTGAACGTTATATGTACAAACAAAATTAAAAAGCATTTACGAACGACGAGTGACGAGCATGCAAATCGCGTGTACGACTAAGTAGCATGAGGGGCATGCAAGACTTGCACCATGGAAACTTTTATACTTTTGACCAGCGTGTGTCAGTTTGTGGTATAATTGAATCGCGCGTCAGTTTAGTGATATACGAGACCCGCCCGCCGCTGCCCGTCGGCAAACCAACCCACGCGGAACAATTAATCCCACATAAACAATTATGGAAGACCGATTTATATCCGATAAATTCGTCGAATCGAACACTCAAACCGTCAATCCTCAGTACGAGTTAATTATGTAACGAGATAATATAGACGATTTCATTTAAAACCGCCTGAAGCTGAAGGTGTTTCGATTTAATAATAAAAATGGCCACCGGCACACGGTCGCTCGCGATTTGGCCTGACTTTTAAGTTTATAGTTGGCGTTGTTATCCCAAAGGATACCAAGTTAGTCAGAGTTCAAGCGAACTCGATCATCAACTTTAACGACCTGCGAACTTCGGACATTAAGCTTTCTACTTTTACGTAGTTACTAATATTTTGATTACCACTTAACCTGTTATGATAAACTTGAAACAACTAAAGATTTTAAGAACCTCTGTCTATTTGGGTATTCGTAAAGCTGTACCTATAATAGCCAGTATAATGTATATAATCTCCGAAACGGCTGAAACGATTTTGACGGGACTTTTACTGGCAGATAGATGATAATGAATGATGATCGATAAACACGCGGACAAAGGCTAGTAATAAATATTTTATTACACAAAAACTCTAAAAAAGGTAGTCAATCTTCCTAACGACCATATATGTACCTGTATAAAATCAATAACTGGCAAAGTGGACACATTATTTTCATTGTGAATGTCTGTTAGCTGTAGGACTGTTAAGTTAAATCATTTAGCTTACACAGACACACAAGCAACAACAGGCGAGTAATTACACAGTTCCAGGAAAGTCGTTAGTGTCGTAGGAGTGGATAGATTACGAACGAGCCAGCGATCGCAGTTCCTTTAACGTGAGTTCACGTACGGTTGGCAAAACAGAGGCTCTGACACGAGCGTGCGGTCTAAACGTAACGTAAATACGTCGATTTTTGAATCGACAATAATAGAATAACGATCAAAAAATATACTGGGACCGAACCATAATAACCGATAAAACCATTAATTACAATAGACCCGACATAACCGTTCACGACAAAACCAATAAAACAGATTATCTGATAGACATAGCAATACCTAACTCACATAATATTCAAGCCACAATATCCGAAAAACTCAGTAAATACCAACATCTTGCCATTGAAATTAAAACCCAATGGAAAGTACAAACTGTCCATATAAGTAGTCCCCATTGTTCTCTCATCTACTGGTATTATACCAAAATCTCTTACACAAAGCCTCAACACTCTACAGATGCCTAATCACACACTTTACATGCTGCAAAAAGCCACCATTCTCAACACCTGTCGAATCACCCGAAAGTTTCTGACTTCATCCACACTATCATCCACTTTCTCTATTTAAATTTCACCTTACATCCTTGGTTCCGACCCGCGTGTAAGGTTATTAGGCTCTCTTAAATGAGAAGAAACATAAAGAACAACATAATAATAATAGCGTTTATTTCGGGCTACGCCCATAGTGTTAGTAACAATGGCCTTAAATACTAGTGTTAGTAGGCATAAATACACACACAAACATTTGTACTATTCAGTGTGGAGTTTCATCCAATGTCGCAGCATTGGAGACTCCCATCTCTCTGCGAATAAACTCAAGATACTGTTGGTACCGCCACGAAGACGAGCGAGCAGGGAAGCGCTTCTCTTTCGCATGATGGCCGCAAAACCATCTATATGCCTTTCCGCAAACATTTTTGACGCGCTACATCGCCATGGCAGCCTCAACAGTATCCTGAGTGCGTTATTATACTGGACCCGTAGATCCCTGTGTGCACGCAAACTATAACTAGTCCACAGGCCGCACGTGCGACGAACAAAAAGCTTTAAACAGAGTAATTTTGACCGCCTCTGTACATCGCGCAAACCTGCGGGCCAGCATGTTGCAGCGCACCGACAGCGATCTACGTTCCCTGTCAATGTCTTTATTATCCTTTAAGAAGTCAAAGTGTTTAAGTAAGTTGTAATACAATAAATTATCCGATAGCATTTTAGTCAAATTGTTTTCAACAACCACAGTACCATCCATCATCATCTGCCTAGCCTTTTCCCAACTATGTTGGGGTCAGCTTCCAGTCTTAACCGGATGCAGCTGAATACCAGTATTTTACATGGAGCAACTGCCTATCTGACCTCCACAACCCAGTTTGTACTGGGTAATACGATACCCCTTGATAAAACTTGGTTGTCAGACTTTTTGGGCCACTGACAACCTGTAACGACTGTCAAAGATTTACAAATGACAGCCGGGACCAACTGCTTAACGTGCTTTCCGAAGCACGGAGGAAAGTCGGTATGTAATGGGTGGTCACCCATCCACAGACCAAGCTAGGCAAGCACGGCTTAACCTAAAGATCGATTCAAGCGACTGTTATTATTAACCACAGTATCATCCATAGACAAGAAAATATATTTTTTTAATTACGAAAATACTATATTTGAAACGAGTAGGTACATAAGTTTCTTTAATTTTAAAATCGTCATTTTTACGTTACATTTACACCACGCGATAATGCTATGGCCTATCAACGCACTCAAGCAACACTGCTGTATTCTTATGTAGTGAACATTCCTGTATTGATCTGAACTTAAGTATGTATGACACTGGTAACAAGATCTTGTTGGAATTTCCTTTGATCAGCAAAGTTATATGTATTTTGTGAAGACAAAGATGACCATCCATGTATGGCCAAGAGCGCAAAAGCAACGATCCTACACTAGTACACAACACAATGTCCGAGAATTTGTTTCGTTAAGTACAGTTAGTTACACTACATACAATGAACTGAAGACAACAATCCTCGTTTAGTTACTTAGCTTCAACAATTTATGATGCAGTCTGTCTATTGGCATCATATTCCCATCCTTTGAATGGCTAAAGATGAAATCTATAAATTCTGAACGCTCATTACCGTTAGGAAATAGCAAGCAAACATTTACGAACAGTTATTTCAGTAGTCTGATTCATTGTCAGTCAATTGCGAAGATCTATACCTAATGTAAGTTTTGATTAAATTGATGTGGACGAGACAATGGTGTCGATTTTGTTGTGCACAAACTTAACTTAATGTAGGCTATTGCTATCTTTTACTAAAAGGCAATGCGAGAAAAGGACGGCTATAGCTATGAACAAAGTTGTCAGACTAGAAGATATCAAACTAGTTTATGTATTGCGTGCGCTTCATCGTGTTTTTTAGTCGACATGTTTTTACGTGCACCCTTCATTTGAATGGAAATATTAGTTCTAACTAAATTTGACAGCTCTAAATTATGTCCGTCTCTTTCTCGTTTTATTAGAGAGAAAAAGATAGCAATAGTCCAAATTAAGATTAGTTTGCGTACAACAGAATCGACACCAATAAGAGTATGTGAGGATCGTAGCAGGTACTATGGTTTCTTTCTGCCAACCCCCGTGGGAAAAAAGCGTAAATTTATGTATGTAGACTTACATCGAAAATGTTTTTACAGAAGCATCCTACTTAATTGTTCTCTCAAAATATATGTAACTAAAAACATCTTTATTTATTTTTTATTACAGTACAGACATATAAAACCACTCCACTCCATCCCTGAAACTTTTCCGGTAACTGAAAACCTTTTTGTAAATACACCTTATGTGGAAAACATGTACACGTTTAAGTTATTATAATATGCTGGCTTAGATAATAATGGCAAAATATAGTCGGTACTCCTACTCGGTATCTCGTCGGCTCGGCGCAATGGCTGCAATCAGACAGTCGCCCGCGCCGACATCAAACATCGCCCGTCAAACTTTATGTTTTCTTATAATCTTAACAACGACATCGTGTGAAATATTATACACTGAAATGAACATTTCTCGAGACTCAAGTTTTTAACAACTTGGTGGAGTAAGTCATTGTCAGAACTCCAGTTAATTCTTGGTAATCTGGCCAAAACAGAAAGTTTTTAAGCTAATTCCCACGTCTGAAAGGTAAAGGCTTGTTCATACTACATGTGACCCATTTTAATCGCAATATGGTTTCAGCAGGTGGATCACCGCTCACGTAGCGATTTGAAAAAACAAAAATGTTCGCTAAACACTGTCGAAGTTCGAGCAGACCGCTGTGTGATGGCCTCTACCAGATCCTTAAATATGGCCACACCTTTCTGAAAAACCACTCAGGTCAATCTTCAGGTTAAGCCGCGCTTGCCTAAGTTGTTCCGTGGATGAGTGACCACCCATTGCATACCGAGTTTCCTCCGTGTCTCGAAAAGCACGTTAATTCGTTGGTTGCGGTTCTCAATTGTAGATCTTTGATAGTCGTTACAAGTAGTCAGTGGCCCGAAATTCTGACGGGTATCGTATTACCCAATAATAACTGGGCTTCGGAGATCAGATAGACAGTCGGTCCATGTGAAATACTGCAGTTCAGTTGCATCCGGTTAGACTGGAAGCCGACCCAAAAATAGTTGGGAAAGGCTAGGCAAATGATGAATATGATGATGCTGTATGCCTAAGTCCTCCGCCTCAGTCGTACATTCTTGACAGAATGGTCGTGGTTGAAGATGATGCACTTTTCTCTTTGGATGATATTGCCCTTGCGATGCGCCTCCACTTGTTGCGGTCTTCAGCGTCTCGGGAGCTTTGGACTATGGACGTTTGTGTTGCAGCTTTTATAAGGTATGTCCAACGCGTAGGGGATCGACCGCGTGACCTCTTGCCTTCTACATGCCCCTGGACAACAAGTCGTTCCATGGAGCGTTCATTTCGCACAATGTGGCCGAAGTATTTGAGGATTCGCATCTGTACAGTCGATGATAACCTCTCCTTTATCCTAAGTTCTTCCAAGATCGAAACATTGGTCCGAAATGCCGAATTTCGAGTGCATTGATTTTGCGTCGATCTTTGAGGCGAACCGTCCATGTTTCTGCATCATCTGCCTAGCCTTTTCCCAACTATGTTGGGGTCGGCTTCCAGTTTTACCGGATGCAGCTGAATACCAGTATTTTACATGGAGCGACTGCCTATCTGACCTCCACAACCCAGTTAGTACCGGGTAATACGATACCCCTTGGTAAGACTGGTTGTCAGACTTTTCGGGCCTCTGACTACCTAACGACTGTCAAAGATCTACAAATGACAGCCGGGACCAACGGCTTAACGTGCTTTCCGAGGCACGGAGGAAACTCGGTATGTAATGGGTGGTCACCCTTCCACAGACCAACCTAGGCAAGCACGGCATCCATCCATGTTTCTGCGCCGTACAGAAATATTGGGAAAACCAAACTTCTCATAAGGCGGGCTTTTGTGGCTTTGGTGATATTGTGACTGGCCCAGACTCTTTTGAGCTTATCAACGGCAGATCTTGTGATGGCGCATCTCCTTCGAATCTCATCCTCACACCCCCCAGTGTTCGTGATTGTGGAACCAAGGTACACATAAGATTGAACATGCCTAAGTATTGAAGCTGTATTGCATCTCTCGTGATAAGGTCCTCTAAAATATACAGAAAAAAATACTGGAGTTGTTTTTGGCTTAGGTACGTACTATAGTAACATTTTAAGGAATAAGTGAATTTCTACCTCTCTGTTTGATTTCGGGCACTGATTGGAAAATCCAAAATTCGGTGCACAATCATTTGCAGATACCTCAGTGAGAAGCAAATAATACTCAAAAAAATCCTGTTTCCATTACTTATAGATATTATTTCAAAACCACTATAAGACGTAGTAAACTAAGTAAATAAAGTGCGCCTCACATCCTAGCATGAAAGTTGACTCAAGGTAGTCAAATTCATCTATTTACCGACAAAAGTTGCCGTCGAGTTGTGGTTTTCATAATATTAATATCTGATGCAGCGGGCAGGTAAACTAAACTTCAAAACATGACGAACTTTGCGGAGACATGCACGTAGGAAATTTAATATTCCCGTAGTTATACCCGCATTACACGCTCCACGGAAATTGATTTTTATTTATTAAAAGAATTTGAACACATTTTTTGTCGACTATAAGATGCATAGATAGCATTTTCAACATGAAGTGTTTTTCAGTTCACGCATAAATTACTTAACTTAGCTATTTAGCGGGCTTTGTGAAAAACTAATTTAGACCTAAATTCAATTTTTTGTTGTAATAATTAGTTAGTTTCCCGATGTGTGTTTGAGCCGTTTGTGGTTGAAACACTACAGAGCCATGGGATCCGAGTGCCCACCTAGTCTTTCGGAACATCGCCAATCGTTTAGTATTTCTTCCCGTGACTAGAGGGCTGGCCTATTTTTTGGTCAAAGAATGCTGCCAGCCTTCGTCACTAGATATTCCTGTTGACAGCGATGTGGATGAAGTTTTGCACGCCTTTTAATGCTTTTCTTCTTTTGTTTCTTTAAGCACATATTTTTATAATTACTACGCCCCCCAGATCATAGAAACGCCCCATCAGTTGGTAACTGGTAATATTGTAATATTTATGTGTAATTTTGGCTGATTCTAAATAGTCCAAGATCCCATTGCAGGACCGCCAGACCTTACTTACTTATTTTCTCATGAACAAAATTTGTAGCATCAAGTAGTGTTAGTACGTACTGTGAACGTATGCATACCTGGTAACTTGTGCTTACGGCCAATTTTTAGATATTAGTTGCCAAAGTTGCGTAAAAAAAATACTATTTTTTCCTAAAGCCCGAGTGCTGATTTTTATATTATGTCACACAGAATATTGTAAAAAACTAATGCTAACACTGCCTGACAACGCCCTTTGACGGAAATTTCTGCCAGACGCTTTAAAACGCGGAAAAAATAACGTGAAATACCACGTCAGAGTCAAAACAATTGTAGAGTCACATCATTTTTGTATGAGTTCAAATTTCTGCCGACCTGAAGCATCTGGCAGTGTTAATAGTATTTTTTAACAACCTTCTTTACAACACATTAAAAAATCAGAACTCGGCCTTTGTGAAAAAAATATTATTTTTACGCAACTTTACCACCTGATATCTAAAAAATTGGCCGTCGGCACAAGTTAGCAGGTATGCGTACGTTCATAGTACATACTAATACTACTTGATGCCACACATTTTGTTCATGTCAAAATAAGTAAGGTCTGGCGGCCCTGGAATCTTGCTCTAAAAGTTTCCGAAGTTCCCTGCCATTTGACTCAACACAGCTTAACCCAGAACAAAACCTAGGTTACCGCTCGGCCCCTCATGCATGATTAAGTAACAAACGTCTACAGAAACACCTAGTGTACCTAGATCATATTATGTACCCTTATCTAAACACTTGAGATAAACAATAACGAGCTCAATTTATAGAAGCACGCAATAGTGATATCCGTGGGCGATAAGCTAGGATCCTTTCACTGGTTATGATAGTACCTATTGTGATATCTAACCTTTAGATGACCACAATACACTAAGCTTTCCTGTCTGCCTACGCCTAAGTTGGCTAACGTACTATGATTGTCAACAAACTCTATGTTAGAAGGTTTAATGTATATTTTTCGTCGATTATTGTAAGTCCGTGAAATTGTTCGAATGTTTACTATTTTGAGCTGAGATAAAATTTCTCAGGTTTTTGAAATGCATTTTTCAAAACACTTCCTCGAAAACTGGTCCATAACGCACTACGATTAGGTACAACACGCAATCTATTTCACACGCGTGAGTTTTTTTCCATTTTCCCGCACGGGTGCAGGAATAAAAATTGCCACAGATAACTTATACTTATACTTAGTGCAAATTGGTTCAATGCCTATAGTCTAAGGTGAATGTTTTTTTTTAAATTAAAGTCATAGTTTCATAGTAATTCATGACAAAAATATTTTTCGTTCATGGAATTTATTTCTTCAAAAGTGTATTGAAAAACGTCGTTTGATACACGTGGACATTTGTTATTGCAGATCTCGGCTCAAAAACACCCTCGCATACGGCTCGGGAGTTAATTCCGCCTCGGATGCAATAACACACTTTCTCCACTTGTATCAAAATGTAATATTTTTGTTAATTTGCGTTGGATAGTTATTAGGACCTTATATGTATTATATGTATACCTACTTCAATCGTTATTCAACTTTTTTAACATTTAGTTTCAAGTAAACTGATCTCATTTTGCTAACCAAAATAAACACAACAAAACAAGAATAAATAAATGTAGAACTAAGTTAAATTAATATGAGCGCAACTATCGCGGTTACGCGAGATGTATCCTTTGGTTAGGGGACGGGATCGCCCTTTTAATACATTGAGAAGATGTCAGTCGGTTAATCAGATGAAGTCCGTAATAAGTTTCCTATAAAGTTCATTTTATAACACCTTTAAGGGCCTATACCCCCTCAAATGGCTTAGCATGATCCTCCGTTACGCCTAAAATACTGCAGCATTAATTTTGAAATAAATATATGGTAAAGTTGAGAATTAATGCTTAGTACTATGTGTAACGAAAACACGATTCCATAAACTTTTCTCGATAGACAAAAATTCCAAAGTTACCTCCAAATCGAACAATAAACCGCTGGTATTAAAAAAGTACTTCAAATTAGATCATGAAACTTTGCATACTAACTGAACTTACTATAAAGCAGGTCTTATGTGTTTTACTTTTTTAGTTCAATCAATAGATTTTTTGTAAATCGCAAAAAAACACTCATTTCGCACTATTCGGCCGCAGTGACTGACGTTACAACCGCTTTGTAGTGCAAACTGATTAGAACTTTATTCTAACAGTATTTCAAACGAAGTTTGAACCACCACAAATAGAGTTGCTAATTTTAGGGTTAGAAGGGCCTTAATAGTTCCGGAACAACTAAGAGAAAGCAATAAAACTCGGCCATTAACTTGATGTACTATCGGGGTCTTTTCCGCCTGACCATTTTAATTTTTTTTCGCTTAAATCATGCGGAGGCGCCGAGCCACGCCCCCTTAAAGTTTGCGCCTATCAGGAAAGCGTCAACTTTGGCGCGCAAAGTAACAATAACTCTCGTTTGGCGTGCGTCGTCAATGCGCTCGGCCGATTCGGTATCTTTTCATTCATTTTTTCTACACAAAGTCAACGGGGCGGGGCTAGAGAGCGTTTTTATGTTGCGAGTGCAAGCAAAAATGAGCTTAGTGGTGGTCAGGCGGGAGTGTCCTCGATAGTACCTATAGCCAATTGATAAGTCTATTGCGCAGTTATTTCAGGAAACGAGAAGAGGGAAATCTATTAGCAGATAACTGTAAGCACGACGTGGTCGATGGCCGTGGCCGAAAGCGCGACTGCTAAGTAATGTGATTAGCTTTGATTGCCAGGTTAGGCTAAGCGTTACTCCATCAGGAATGTATTCATTCTTTCACCCGGATTTGTGATTTAAATATATCTGGTTTAACTCTTTGGAGATTACAGGCGTCATATGTTATGTTATTGTAAGCAATTCAATCGTTTTCAAGCTTACCATTAAATATCTCGCTTGGCACAAGCAAAGAGAGGCCTTATACCCAGCAGGGTGTTCATCAAGTGTGAAGATGATTATTACTTAATTCTAGAAAGCCAAATGAAGAGGTCAAAATTGCTGATGCTCTTCGTGAAGAGAGCCCGAATCTTATTTGGCTATAAACGTGTAAAATCTGCCACTAAGTTACGCATTTATATCACCCTCTTAGACCACGTCAGACCTAATGCTGCGCCAGCCTGGAGAAGCATAGCCGATAACAGAAAATCAAACAAGTGGCGAATTGTTCAAAATGAGAAAATTACGTGAATAACCTTGGTCTTTCGATCCAGTAGGTAGGCTCTTGACCTCAATTTTGGTGACCTTGAACTCCAGGTAAATTACTGGTGCTAGTGAATATTATATTGATTACTATAAATGCCCTTGTGTTTAAGATTATTAATCTTAGAGTCGGGGTTAATAACGACAGAGAGTGGCCATGGTGTTCTCTATTACTTCCACATCCCACGGAGTCCCGACTTTTGATGGATATTTTTGTGAATTAAATTTATGTCCTAAAATTCTTTCAACAGTTTTCTACACTGACCGTTGCTCTTTAGGGGAGATTCTTTCTACGTCTATTCGGTATCGATTCCAGGTATTTTGGTCGCCATGAAAATTGGAACCTAGAATATGCTTTTATTGTGATTCTGACCTAAAATGTTTGCTGGGCTGGGCCTACGACACACGGAATTAGTTACGGAGGAACTGGAACCTGATCCCGGATTTAAAGTCGAGAAGCACAATGCGTAAATGTAGATATCACCACATTATTAACCCGGGAACAAAAAAAAAATTAACTTAAAAAAGTTAGGTAAGTTATAGCACCAGCTTGAAGACCTAATGGCAAAAAAAGAAACCAAAAAGCTTTTTCATAGTCAAGTAGGTACTTCTTATTAATCGGAAACAATTGGCATTACATTTTATCGCATAAAACATTTATAACGGGAAGCGAGCACGAAGGAAATACAGCTCGCAACTTGATTGACTTAAAAATTGCCGGCAATATCGATATCGAGTCCATAATCTCGAGTCTCGACCAGTAACAGGTAGCAATAAGTCGCCGGCCGGCGTCGCAGGCGCGCTGACGTCGCCCCGCCCCTCGACTAATTGCCGCCTACTTGTTTATTTACGCACCACTATTAAAACAACGCGAACACATAAACTGGTTACTGATTTACGTTATCTGGTCGAAGAACTCGCAAGTACCAGATGATTTATGGAATTTTACGTTTTATTGCAGTGACAAGAAGACAGAAGTCACGAACAACTTCCAAGGCCTACGTTAGATCCGTGCGGATCAAAATGGTATATTTCAACGGTTAGCCATAACAACCATAAAATAAATCTTACCTTTGACAACCGCCTCGATAATTCCTATACTTCTTAACGTCAACACCAAAGGTTCTATTACTAAGCTAAGCCACAAAGTGCCTCCAACTCGTCTCTTCTCAGTTAAAAATATACCGTATGTGCGAACACGTAGAGGTGGACACGAAATACTAGAGCTTTCCACAAAAATCGTGGCATCACTGAACCGTAAAGACTTTGCAGTTCCGAACTTCACCAGCACACCTATATCATTTAAATCACCTTTCAACACCCGACGTATGTTCACTTTGTAGATTCTCGTTCCATTGTAACCGGATTTTACACCAAACACTTTGCCCGTGAACACGTACTTTGACAGCAACGTGACGCGTTTCAGCAGGACTTTGTTGTGAGTGACACTTGTGTTGCAGGCGGAGACCGCGGGACGCGGTAGCTGCGCGTCTGTGGCAGCTATGTCCAGAGCAAACATCAACAATATAAACGAGCCGAGAGCCATCGCAAATGGTAAATAAACAATTAATGGGATGAACGTCCTGACAAGTCAACACATTTATTTCCCGAGCTCCGGTTAACGTTTATCAGATATAAAGCGAGCTCGTCACCGGAGGATTTGCAACGTTAGAAGCGGTGCCATAAGCGTGCGCTCGTGCGCAGGGCGCGCCGGAGGCTGTGCGGAGCAGGGCCTCTGCCCACTCACTCCAGAACGTTCACCTACCCTACATATTTACATACTGATTGGTCCCGCGTAAATAACACCACGCACCTGGTAATAGGACACCAGGTGATTGGATGCGACGTTTATCGCGACACTATCTTGATTTGTCGAGCTACAGAACGAACTAATGTTTTCCTACGCACGTCTTTATAGGAAACCCATTTGTTACCCAAACGTCTCTATAAAATTTAATGTAGTGCTGTACAGAACATGCATCGTGATATGCGATTACCATAATATAAAATGGGACCAGAATGGGATACGAAATCTATAAAAATGTCATTAATAAAGATATTTAAATGGATTACGACCCATGTGGACAACGAGCAAAGCCTCAAAAACTCTAAGTTAGAGCTAGACTTTCATATATTATGTCACATCTATACATATAATAAAACAGTAGAAAAACTTTGTCTGTACATTGAATATATTAAAAAAAAAATAATTGAGGGGGGTTTAGAAACAGTAAAAGAGCACGAATCAAAAAAAAAAATTCTGTCTGTTTGTCTGTTTGTCTGTTTGTCTGTTTGTTTGTACACGCTAATCTTCGGAACTACTGGACGGATTTGAATGATTTTTTTGTTGTTGTATAGGTATTAAGTCTGGGCAAGATATAGGCTATAATTTATCTTGGAAACTTGAACACCTGATGCAGAACCACAACAGACCAGCTGAACTATAAGAGATACAAAAATGGTACCATAGCAAAAATTGTTCCACGTGATGGGCATTTTCTGCTGAGAGAATAAATTCGAAGATCTGGAACACCTGATGTGGAACTCCAAGAGCCCAGCTACACTATAACTTATAAGGAATGACGTTTTAACAAAAGTTGTTCAATCTGATGAGCACTCTCTGTTGACTTATAAAAATCGAAAATCTGGAACACCTGTTGTGGAACTCCGAGAGCCCAGCTACACCATAACACATATAGGAATGACGTCTTAGCAAAAGTTGTTCGGTCTGATGAGCACTCTCTGTTGACTTATAAAAATCGAAGATCTGGAACACCTGTTGTGGAACTCCAAGAGCCCAGCTACACTATAACATATATTATAGGAATGAAGTTTTAGCAAAAGTTGTTCAATTTGATGAGCACTCTCTGTTGAATTATAAAAATCGAAGATCTGGAACACCTGTTGTGGAACTCCAAGAGCCCAGCTACACCATAACACATAGGAATGACGTCTCAGCAAGTGTTGTTTGGTCTGATGGGCATTTCCTGTTGACTTATAAAAAATGTTTAGTCTGCTGGGCATTTCCTGTTGACTTACAAAAATGAAAGATCTGGAACGTCTCGAATCGTCTCACGCATTGTATTCCCGTCCCCGGGCTCTAAAATTCGACATCAGACGTTTCAGATCTCCGATTTTGACGACCCCGTTGTCGCTGGCATAAGCAACAGGATCCGCGTACGAAGTCGCGGGCAGAAGCTAGTACATTGAATATGAAACAAAACGAGCGCATCCAATCATTGTATACGTAGTCTCGTGAATACATACAGCAGGCACATGACGTGCTCAAAGCCTATGGTCCAACTCCCTCATTAAACTGGACCTCATAATTACACAAGAGGTAACTGTGCGTACGACAGAGGCGCGATCATAATGATTAATAATTAAACTATCCGCTACCGACGAACTTTAATTCAATCAATCACTGTTAATGAGTGTTCGGTAAAAGATCCTTTTACATAGTGCAGTTATAAAAGTTAATCGATAAATTAGGTTTTTGTCAGTCAATCAGGTAGAAATGGCACAGAGAATCATTATCACGCGCGAACGGGCGACATCAAAAATCAATTTGTTTTCTTGCCTCTCGCGGTCTCTCTTCTTTTTTATTTACTGCAAAACATATCTTTGTCGCAGTATAATTTGCAAAAGTCAATTACGGGCAATTTGTTCAACTGTAAGGCTTATTTTGTATAGCCATGCTTATTATAAAGGGTGTAAATAGACCCCTAACGAAGCCGAAAGGCACTTGTTCTCCCCGTCATTGCGATCTTTTTTTTAATACTAAGCTTTAAAGGTCCTACTTTAAATACATCTTTACATCCATCATGTTTTGAGTGCGTTACATTGAGTTTTACCGTAAAACGTGATTTTTCACCCAAAAATAAAGACGTTTCCTAGCAATATTTTTTGCGTAGAGTCACTTAGTTTCATGTTCAGAATGCTCAGTTGACAGCGTGAAGGGTCTGTTTACACCCTGTATGAAAGTTAAGTAATAAAATCGAAGTGGATACCTAGTATCGCTAACTTTTGTAATTAGTTCGAGTAAAAACGACTCTGAGGGTTTATATTGTTGGGTGTTTCATTTACTATGTCTTCAAATATTTGTTTCGGTTTTTCATAGTTCAAGACGATTTCGGTTATCTTGAGTGCCCGACCCCTCGCCAGCTGCTGAATACTTTTCACTCCACAACAACAAAATTGATTTTTCTGCCTATACTAACTTTTTAGTAACCTGACGTCGACACGACAACGCACACGTACAACTTCTTCCTTTGCGACACCTATACTAATTTATAAAGAGGTAACATTTGTTTGTAAGTTTGTATGTAAGGGGTAATCTCCGCGCGCCGGTCCAACAGGCCCCGAGTGGTCCGCGCTGGGCGCTGAAGCAGCTGGACCGGGCGTCGCGACACCTGTACGCCAGGCATCGCAGGCTCCGCATCCGCCCACCCGATGCGGCAGCCATTGAGGCGGAGCTTTATGAGGGGTACAGAGCGGCGAAGACCGCCCTCCGCGAGGCTGTCCTGCGGGCCAGAGACCTGGCCCGCGAGGAGATGCTGGGGACTCTCGACAGAGATCCGTGGGGGCGCCCTTACAAAATGGTGCGGGATAAACTCCGCCCCTGGGCCCCCCCACTGACGCAGAGTCTCCGGCCTGAGCTCGTGGAGGACGTGGTGAGCACTCTGTTCCCTTCGCGAGGGGAACATACACCCCCGCCTATGGCTCCGCCACCTGCGATGCTGGAAGTGGACCAACAGGACGACGACGACAACGCTCCAGAAGTGACTGGGGTAGACCTGAGAGTGGCGGTACGCAGGCTCAGTGCCAAAAATACCGCCCCGGGACCCGACGGCTTGCCTGGCAAAGCCTGGGTCCTGGCCTCGGAGGCTCTCGGGCCCCGACTGGAGGGGCTTCTTAGCGCATGCTTGGAGAGAGGCCAGTTCCCGCTTCGTTGGAAGACGGGGAAGCTGGTCCTCATCCGGAAGCCGGGGCGCCCTGCGGACTCTCCGTCCGCATACCGGCCCGTGGTGCTGCTCGACGAGGTGGGCAAGCTCTTTGAAAGAGTCATTGCAAACCGCCTCGCCGAGCACCTTGCGGGGACTGGGCCGGACCTTGCGGAACACCAGTATGGTTTCCGCAAGGGGCGCTCTACGGTGGACGCCATCATGCGCGTGAGAGCCCTCACGACGGGGAATGCGGTGTCCAGGGGGGGGGTTGTCTTGGCGGTGTCTCTCGACATCGCCAACGCTTTCAACTCCATGCCCTGGAGCTGCATTAGGGAGGCACTCCGGTATCACCGGGTGCCAACCTACCTCCGTCGAGTGGTCGGGGACTATCTGACGGACAGAGCCGTCATCTACCCCGGTCGCAGCGGAGAATGGAACCGGCGAGAGATGTCGTGCGGTGTTCCGCAGGGTTCGGTCCTAGGGCCGTCCTTGTGGAACATCGGTTACGACTGGGTGCTGCGCGCCGACCTCCCTAGTGGTGTCAGCGTAGTTTGCTACGCTGACGACACGCTGGTGCTGGCCCAGGGGAGGTCGCACGAGGCGGCGGCCGAAGCGATGACACGCGGGGTTGCGACAGTCGTTGAGAGGATCCGGCAACTGGGTCTCGAGGTGGCATTGCACAAGTCCGAGGCCATGTGCTTTCATGGGCCTCGGAATGCGCCACCTCCGGGATCCTTACTCACGGTAGGAGGGGTATCCATCGGTGTCGAGTCGACTTTGAAGTACCTAGGACTCGTCCTCGACAGCCGGTGGAACTTCATGGAGCACTTCCGACGTTTGGCCCCCAAACTGGAACGGACTGGGGCTGCCTTCAGGCGGCTCCTGCCCAACCTGGGGGGGCCGAACGCCTCCTGCCGGAGGCTCTACGCGGGAGTCGTGCGGTCCATGGCCCTTTACGGGGCCCCGGTGTGGGCGCGTTCTTTGAGGCGGTGTGCCGCCCACTACCTGAACGCGCCCCAAAAGGTGGTAGCCGTAAGGCTGGCCCGGGCGTACCGCACAATCTCCCGCGAGGCAGCGAGCCTCCTTGCCGGATTGCCGCCATGGGATCTGGAGGCAATAGTCCTCGCGCGCCTACATGAATGGCGCGCGGAGGCGCTACGCCGGGGGGAAACTCCGCTGCCGCGGCAAATTGTCACTCAGCGGACAGACTTCCGGCGGGATCTCATGGCGACATGGAGAGAGCGACTGTCGCAACCCCGTGCAGGGCACGCCACGATAGTGGCGATAAGTCTCCTCTTTGAGGAGTGGCTTGAGCGACGCCACGGCGTCCTCACCTTCCGCCTGACGCAGGTCCTCACCGGACACGGTGTGTTCGGGAGGTTCCTGCACCGCATCGGGCGGGAGGAAACGTCCGGGTGCTTCCACTGTGAGGATCGACCGGAGGACACGGTGCAGCACACGGTGGAGGTGTGCCCCGCGTGGGCAGAGCACCGCCGTGTCCTCGAAGCGGCGATTGGCGGCGGCAACCTCTCGCGTCCGGCCCTGGTGCAAGCCATGGTCCGGAGCGAGACGGAATGGGACGCCGTCACCTCCTTCTGCGAAGCAGTAATGCTAGAGAAGGAGGTGGCGGAACGTGAGAGGGAGAGAACCTCTCAACGTCCCGGCCGCCGCGGGAGACGCCCCGGGCGTCGGGGGCCACAACCACGTGGCCCCCGGCCACCGTAGGCGCGGGCCTGTGGACGGTGGGCTATGGGCTAGCTCGCCGTCCGTCCGTCTCATGACGACAGGCCGTGTCGACGGCGCGTTCGTGTTCCACGCGCGCCTCAAAGAGAGTCAGCAAAAAGGGAGGGGTCCGTAAGGACCGATGCCTGCCGAGGTTGCGGGACTGTTCGAAAGAGATACCGTGGCCCCGGAACACAAAGGGCGATGAAGGAACATGGATGGGTTTTAGTCAGTAAAAGTCTGACACTCCCTCCTGCTCCGCCCAGAGCAAGAGGAGTTATTTGATGATTTCCCATCAGAAAAAAAAAAAGGGGTAATCTCCGGAAGTCATCATCATCTGCCTAGCCTTTTCCCAACTATGTTGGGGTCGGCTTCCAGTCTAACCGGATGCAGCTGAATACCAGTATTTTACATGGAGCGACTGCCTATCTGACCTCCACAACCCAGTTAGTACTGGGTAATACGATACCCCTTGGTAAGACTGGTTGTCAGACTTTCTGGTCACTGACTACCTGTAACGACTGTCAAAGATCTACTAATGACAGCCGGGACCAACAGCTTAACGTGCTTTCCGAGGCACGGAGGAAACTCGGTATGTAGGGGTGGTCACCCATCTACAGACCAACCTAGGCAAGCACGGCTTAACCCAAAGATCGACCCGAGCGGCTGTTATTATTTAGCCACAAGCTCCTCAATCTCCGTAATCTCCGGAAGTAATGAACCGATTTCAAAAATTCTTTCACCATTAGAAAGCTACATTCACCCTGAGTGACATAGGCTATTTTATCCCCGTACTCCCACGGGAACGGGAACTACGCGGGTGAAACCGCGCGACGTCCGCTAGTTTAGAATAATTCTTTGGTTTATTTTAAGGGTTTTTATCAAACCCTCTCCGACGACTCCTGGTCGATGACGAAAGCTTGATGACGTGATTGCGTGGGTGCCTAGTACAGTTGTGGTCTATTTTGAGAATAATTACAACAGTTGATGACAAAACCCTTTAATTTATTTTTAGCGATAACAAAAGCTCATTATATAGCGAGACCTTAGTAAGGCAGCCTTTTAAAAAAGAGTTTTCACGTTTAAATCAGAGGAAGGAGACTGTTTACACATCAATATTGAAATAGGCACAGACGAGTTCAATGCCCAGTTTCTGATTTAGGTACCTATTTCAATTATAAATACTAATTACTACTTAAACTCTCAATAAGTTTTTGTCCTATATGTAATGTATAGCACTCGAAACGGCGGGCTTATATTAAAGGTAAAGTTCGCGATAAATACCCGTTTACATGTGTTTTATAAAGTGTTCTGATCGTGGAAGTTTAAAAAAGACTAATGTAGCACTCGTAAAACTTAAGTAAGTACCTAAGTCGTCATTGTTGGCTAAATGCACAAATAGAAGCCGGTTGACCTAGAATTGTTAATTTTGGTTAAAGCAAGGTCTTACAGCACAAGTACTTAAACGGCAAATTCTGAAAAATAAAAAAAGTTGAAAATTAAGGTAAAATGTTAAATGTAACTCACAAGTTTTCGCGAAAATCTAAATTTGCCCATGTCTTTTTATCGTGTTGACTTAGTACCATTGAGCTATTAGGAAAGTTATTCCTTTGCACTTTGCCGTGTTGCTTGAATTATTAGTGCAATATCGTAACACACACGTAACCATATTTGTTGAATTTTCACGTTTTATTGCTTAAATAACAAACAAGACTTAAAGCGCTCAAAAGCGAGCAAGCGACTGAGTGGGTTGTAGCCCCTTTAGGGTAAATATGTTCTGTGGTTGTAGCCAGCTGGCTGAGTTTGAACGGAGCACAGATTTTGTTCGCGCTGTCTTCTCTATACCTACGTAGTAGTAATAGCTCAATGCTTAGTACCTTGATTTTTATACACCTAATCGGGATTATAGACCTGAGTAGCTGGTATACATTTTAACTTGCTAGGTCCACCCGTTCCGGAGAAAATCGGTGGTGACAGACGGATGGACAGACGGACAGACGGACAGATGGGCAAGAAAGTGATCTTATAAGGGTTCGTTTTTAGGGTTCCGTAGTCAACTAGGAACCCTTATAGTTTCGCCATGTCTGTCCGTCCGTCTGTCTGTCCGTCCTCGCTTAATCTCTGTGACCGTTAGCACTAGAAAGCTGAAATTTGGTACCAATATGTATATCAATCACGCCGACAAAGTGGTAAAATAAAAATTGGAAAAAAATGTTTTATTAGGGTAGCCCCCCTATATGTAAAGTGGGAAGTGATTTTTTTTTTTTAATTTCAACCCTAACGTGTGATATATTGTTGGAAAGGTATTTAAAAATGAATAGGGGTTTCCTAAAATTATTTTTTGATAATGTCAATAATTTCGGAAATAATCGCTCCAAAAGTAAAAAACAATGTGTCCCCCCCTCTAACTTTTGAACCATAAGTTTAGAAAATATAAAAAAAAACCTGAAAAGTAGAACTTTATAAATAGGTAAATCATTTTGAACTTGATGGAAACAACAGTTTTTGTACAAAAAAGACAAAAAGTTGTACAAAATAATTTCTGGACTAAGTTTGTAGTATATTCGTATATGCAAGCATTTTTACATATTGGATACCCACCTTTAAACTCATAAGTGGGAACACTAATATTGTGACGGACGGGAAACTACGGAACCCTACACTGAGCGTGGCCCGACACGCTCTTGGCCGGTTTTTTACCTTTTGAGGTAAGGAACCTTAAACAAGATCCTGAACTTCACAAACCCGACAATTACACTGGCCATTGTATTAACAAATTAGAACCATATTTTTACCCAGGTCAATGTAAACAAGGGCCATAAAATTAAAATTCATGCGTACAGAGGTGCTCTAGTGGAGCTGCAATTAATATGAAAATCTCTGGACAATATTTATGACACTGACACAGACACAAGCGAAATTATTGCAGAGTTTAATATTTACTGACGCGCCGTATTTTACACGTCGGCCGGATTACGTGCGAAATATAAACGTAAGCTGCTTTATCCAAATTTAATGGTCGGTATTTGACACCTTGATCATTTGCATTTCCTGTAAATACTCATTCGGTACGTAGTTATGGCCACCGTTTATTATTGTCGATAGGACTTACTAGTGCCAAGCTTTATTTATTATTACGACAACAACCTTCGATTTGCCTTTGTGGTTGTTGAGAGTTTCTAATAACGAAATAACATGGCGGCTGTTACTTGTAATTGTAACCCCGGACAAAAAGGGGTCTTTTAAGTTGAACTTTTTATAATTATCTGTAAGTCTATGTATCTTTGTGCCTGTGCCATTAGCTCAGAAATGGATGACCGATTTTTAAAGCTTTATTATTCACCGACCATTTTCATAGCGATGAGTGATATTCGATCACAACAACTAACACCGGTGTTTAATAACTAGAAAAAGCACTGATATTTTTAACCCCCAACGAAAAACAGCAAAGGATCACCCATGTTATTGTTACATCTTATTTCATGTGAGATACCTGATGGTGGATACCATGAAACTGTTCTATTTACCAATAAATAGAGAATTACAAACCGAAGCAGTCAGTTAACGAACTTACCAACTGGGCTGAAACAAATCCGCATTCCATTATGCATTCTGTCAGTGCATAACAAATGAGGGCGCGCTAACCTCCCTCACCTAAGCGTGCAGTTGGGGATCATTTTCGGCATGTTTGTAGTGATTACTTTCACAACTGCCACCCGACGGTTATGGCGTGATATATGGGCGCACCTATATACGTTTACGTTTCAAATAATCCTGCTCGCCGGGGAATTATAACCCGTGAATAAACAGGCAACATAAAAGCCCGCGGTGGTGCGGCAGGCTGTAATTCCGCGCTGGAAATGTCATAAATAATTGTCGTGGCTTTCGTGCTAATTCCTCCGCCAAGAGTGAAATCTATGAGAACGCTCGCGTTGCGCTCTTATGAAAAATTGGCCGGGACTTCATAACCTGTTGCTGTTGTACGTATTTAGAATTTGTATTGCTTTACACGCGAATGAAAAACTTCGTTGGGAATTGTAACTTGAAAATGTAGGTACACCACTGAGAATTTATTCATAGTTAAGGGCCTATAGGGTAGACCGGGGACAATTGAAACAATTTTACTTAAACCGTGTGTAGTGAAGTATCTATAGTCCCTACATCCTTCGTATTTATATCGCCGAAAGGGTCGTTATCTAGTTACTAAATCAAACATAATCTATATCTCTATTTCGAATAGTTAACCTACAATCACATATTAAAGAAGACCTGGCACATTGGTTCTATTGACCCCACCCTAAGGACGGTTGAAACACTATGTAGGGATAATTGAAACACTGAAATATTTCAGGAACTACTGAAGGTTTTAAATCAATCTTAATAATTTAACTTACCACTAAACTATTTATTGAGATAGTGACAAGTCCGTCATCGTAACATTAATATTTTGAAAATTAAAAATGCAAAAACATCTTCAATCTAAACAACGCAAAATATCTCTTATTTTAATAATTTTCGTGCTCCTAATTGTGTTATTGAATACTATTTCACATTATTGAAAGATTTAATACCCTATTTTGCTGTAATTGCACTTACATGGGGGAGAAAAAAAGGTAATCCAGTGTCATACAAAACAGCTTGTTTCAATCATAACAATGTTTCAATCATGACAATGTTTCAATCATAAAAATGTTTCAATCATAACAATCGTTTATTGACCCGTATAGGTTTGACTCTTCATAGGAAATTTAATTTAAGAAACGATCAACTAAATTAGCTAATATTTGGCACCTAACACCTAAAATATTGGGAATTTATTCCCTTTCTCTCTTTTTTATATCGTGCCAATGAGACTTGATCTAAGCTGAAAATTTCTGCAGCCTGCCTCAACGATTTACCCGATAGCAATTCATCTTATTATGCTTGCTGAAATGCAAATACGTTCTTGGAACTTCTGTCTGTGTGTCTTCTAACGTGTTTTCGTTTTCTGAACGAAAACACGTTACAGACAGTCTTCGGAGTTATTGGGTAGCCTATCAGATGTAATTTTATAATACCTGGTGACCTTGTGATTGTGAGTCGAAGGTGGTTTTATTTTTATCGTAATACCTTTATTTTTTTTAAATCGATTTTATATTCTATTAATTATTGACATTTTAGAAAACACAACCTTCTTCTGTGCAGTCGGGTAAACATGCGGAATATGCGGGGACGTTTGAAACGTTTCAAACGTCCACAGACACGTCGTTTCAAAGGTACCCATGTCACATCTTCTACTTCAACACTCAATATTTTGTTATGTATTGATTTAATCATTAATGAATAGTGATAAAAATAAACTTAAATAGATAAACAATACTCCAAAATATTTAAAACTGACAGACAACAAGATTTAAATAGGTAAAAAACAAAAAAAAAAAATCGTGAATACTTTATTTTTGGCGCGAAATTCGTCGAGGCGTCCTGTGCACGACTGCGTTGCTCGCTCGCTCGAGCCTTGCTAAACACAAAACCGAACTTAGCCGACGATGCAACGAACGACGCGTCACACGCGTATGTATCATGGTTTCCGAGAAATTGGCGTTGTTTCAATCATGACCTGTTTTAATTGTCCCCGGTCTACCCTACTACCTCAAATGGCTTAGCATGATCCTCCGTTACGCCTAAAATACTGCAGCATTAATTTTGAAATAAATATATGGTAAAGTTGAGGATTAATATTAGGTCTTATGTTTGGCGAAAACACGATTTCATAGAATTTTTTCGATAGAAAAAAATCCCAAAGTTACCTCCAAATCAAACAATAAACCGCTGGTATTCAAAAAGTACTTCAAATTAGATCATGAAACTTTGAAACTGAACTAACTATAAAGCAGGTCTTATGTTTTTTATTTTTTTCCAAAAGACGAAAATTTGATTTTATAAAGAATAAAAAGCACTCATTTCGCACTATTCGGCCGCAGTGACTGACGTAACAACCGCTTTGTAGTGCAAGCTGATTAGAACGTTATTCTAACAGTATTACAAACGAAGTTTGAACCACCACAAATAGAGTTGCTAATCTGAGGTAGTAAGGCTCTTAAGCATAAAACAGTTCTAACAAAGCTTTGGCTGATATTAATCAGGCGTTCAACAGCAATACATATGTACGTTCCATGTAGGTAAGTTTATCACAGAATCATAAGACGTGTGTTGAAAAGCCTACGCGACGCGGTACGCGGCACGCTATGTTAGCACCAGCTGCCTCCTCGCAGGATGTCACAGCGGTAATTAAACATTCCTCAGCCGCTCTTGATATTAACCCGTTTGAAAATTCTAACAATGTCGTGTACTAGGCGCTTCCTATGAAAACGTTATGTAACACATTATATAGCTACGGCGTCGGCTAAATAAGCATTTTGAATACATTCATGTCTTAACGTTAAATTCCTTTAGGTTGCTTCAGTGTGGAATTTTATGAAATATTCAGTTTCATTGAAAACTGCTAATCAAGAACTTATTACCGCTGAGTGAGCTAGATAACAACAGTGGAGACGAGATCTAGCAGGCATTTTTTCACATTAATATTTTTCTGAATGTCCAAAAACCTCTCCAAATCCTAATTACGATGAAAACAGAAAACTCTAAAAGTAGGTACACACAGAAAGCCATACAACATTCGTAATCAGCAAAATGTAATTTGATCTACGAACCCATGTAATAGGATTTCCGTTGGCGAATAATTAAAACAAGCATAATTTAAATAAAAGGAAGGGCCGTTTATAAAATCTGCCGATCCTAAATAATAATAAAGAGTAGAGACAGATAAGCTTCTAATCACTAGAGGGCGGTAGGTTTCACTAACACCACTTATAAGCTCCCTTTTGTTAAGTCTCGTCGTTTTAACCGGTCGACCCTCGACCCGACCCTTTCTTTAAACCATCGGTGCTAAATAGGCATCTATTCTGTTGTCATTCTTAACAAATACTTCATAAGCACTTAGCCAGTAACGATGTACGCTGAACAGACATAGGTGGCCGACACCGACGCTTTTACCTCACTTGACAGGGGCGCATTCATTATTCACTGTAATGAACGTGTGTGACATATAGCTCTACACTCTTATTCATTACTAGCTGTGCCCCGCGACATTCGCCCGCGTAAAATTATTATAAAAATAGTACTTCCCTATTTGAATCGTATTTTGTAAACAATTTCAGAGGGTTTTTTTGCACGGACCCCTAATTTCCCCCTTTTTAGGGTTCCGTAGTCAACTAGGAACCCTTATAGTTTCGCCATGTCTGTCCGTCCGTCTGTCCGTCCTCGCTTAATCTCTGTGACCGTTAGCACTAGAAAGCTGAAATTTGGTACCAATATGTATAACAATCACGCCGACAAAGTGGTAAAATAAAAATTGGAAAAAAATGTTTTATTAGGGTAGCCCCCTATATGTAAAGTGGGAAGTGATTTTTTTTTAATTTCAACCCTAAGGTGTGATATATTGGGGTGCGATGTCAGAAGTCCTCCACGTGTGTCTGGCGGCTGCTGGTCCCTCTCGATACGTCTGGAGGGAAGAGCAGCTGCTGGGCCGGTGCACCCTGGACGCGGCGGTATCCTTCTCCGGGGAATGAGAGGAAATGAGAGTTTCCTTTTATCCCCCGGGGAATGTGACCGCCGCGGCTAATGAATCTGACAAAGGTAGGGTCCTTTCAGGACCAACGGTGCGTTCCTCTGCGTGACCCTCTGTAAAGCAGAGGGCACAGCTGAGGAATGAGGGCGGGCTTGGTGTGCACTCACCCTGCCTCCGAGCAGACAGAGAAGGATCCGTCCTCCTCTGTCACCGTCAATCTCGTAATCTGGCTATCGAAGCGCTGTGGATCACGTCTCGCGGTTTCGATAGGGGACCGAGGGTCTTGGCTTAACCGCCCGGACCGCGAGGTAGAAAACCTCTATAAAAAGTTGCGCCTGCGGAGAACAGCAAGTTCTTCCGCAAGCGGCCCAGGCGGGATGGCGACCGGGGGTCGTCATCCGGAGAAGAGGAGGCCTCGGCCCGAAAAATCCCCACCAACAAGCGTGGGGGGATCCGGGGCAAGGGGAGGGGGCTCTCTGCCCCCGTGAGGTCGGCAAGACCTGCCGAGGAGGTGCGCCCCCCGGGCACTACTGTTCCCGGGTCTGGCGACGAGGCGGGTGCAACTGGCGGCTCCGAGGCGGAGCGTAAGGCCAGGTTTGCTAAGGAGGTGGAAGCCGCAATAAGGGGCGTGGCCAATAAGATGAAGACCTCATCCAAACTCAAGGCCATACCCGGCGCTTCCGCCTCCATCATGGCGGCAGCGGAGGCCAACTTTGCGAGGCCTCCACCACCTCCTTCGTCAGAGGGAGATGTGGCCAAACTGCGGGAGGAGGTGGCCCGCCTGACGGCCGCCATGGAGGTTCTCCAAAAGGAGAACGCCAAGCTCCATGCAGACCTGGCCAATCTGCGCGAGGCTGGTAGCCGTGCTGCGCCTCCAAATGGGGGCCACCAACAGCAGCAGCAACAGCGACAAGCCGAGCCGGTGCCAGGTCCTGAACCTGGTTCGGCAGGAGCTGGCTTCCTTCCAGGCGCGGTTTTCAGTCCTGGAGGGAATTGTTCTGCGCCCGCCCTGGGTGCAAAGAAGGCAGCCGCGGGCCCGAGCACGATGCCGAGTACGGTGTCATACGCGGCTGCTGCGGCTGCCACACCCGGACCTGGGCCGTCGAGCCAGTCCTCCGGCAGGGCTGCGGCGCCCCCTCCTCCTGGAAAGTCAGCTCCGGCGCAACCGGCGCCAACTAAGAAGGCGCCCAGGAGGAGAAAGGGCAAGGCGGCTGCACAGGCGGCGACTGTGTCGGCTCCAGCGCCAGCGGCGCCAGTGCCAGCGGCGAGTGGGCCAGTGCCTGCGGCAAGCCAGCTGCCGCCGAACATCAACCACTGCGCCTGCGCTCAGGATCTGTTGCTCCAGAGCATGGCGCAGTGGTTGATTAACATTGCTGTGGTCGCTGAGCCGTACTTTGTCCTCCCCAGGGAAGACTGGGTGGCGGACCTTAGCGGCTCAGTGACCATAGTGTCGTCGGCCGCCGCCGGTACCCCGACCCTTGAAGGTGTCAGGAGGGGTCGGGGGTGCGTAGCAGCCCGGTTCGGGGAGATCGTAGTGGTGGGAGTATACTTCTCCCCGAGCCGAACTCTCGCCGAGTTCCACAACTCTCTCGCAGAGTTGAGTGTTGTCGTCGGAAACCATTCCCTCCCCGTGCTTGTCCTCGGGGACTTCAATGCCAAGAACTTGGCTTGGGGTTCTCGTTGCACAGACGTGCGGGGAAGGATGGTGGAAGACTGGGCCCTGGAGAAGGGCCTGGTCGTCCTAAATCGGGGTTCTGTCCCCACGTGTGTGCGGATGCGGGGCGAGTCAGTGGTGGACATTTCGTTCGCTAGCCCCGCTCTGTCGCCGCGTGTCGTTGACTGGCGTGTCATGGAGGGGGTGGAGACCTATTCCGACCACCGGTACATCCGGTTCGACGTCTCCACCCAGACCTCAAGCGCGCCGGTCCAACAGGCCCCGAGTGGTCCGCGTTGGGCGCTGAAGCAGCTGGACCGGGAGCTCCTCCTGGAAGCCTCGATCGTGCAGGCCTGGGTGACATCACCGGACAGGCCTGCCGACGTAAACAATGAGGCAGGGTGGTTCCAGGAGGCCATGTCCGACATCTGCGACGTGGCAATGCCCCGCGTTCGGCCAAGAAGCGCCCGGCGTCAGGTGTACTGGTGGTCGCGAGAGCTAACGTCTCTGCGCAAAGCGTGCGTCGCTGCACGGCACCTGTACGCCAGGCATCGCAGGCTCCGCATCCACCCACCGGATGCGGCAGCCATTGAGGCGGAGCTATATGAGGGGTACAGAGCGGCGAAGACTGCTCTCCGCGAGGCTGTCCTGCGGGCCAGGGATCTGGCCCGCGAGGAGATGCTGGGGACTCTCGACAGAGATCCGTGGGGGCGCCCTTACAAGTTGGTGCGGGACAAACTCCGCCCCTGGGCCCCCCCACTGACGCAGAGTCTCCGGCCTGAGCTCGTGGAGGACGTGGTGAGCACTCTGTTCCCTTCGCGAGGGGAACATCCCCCCCCGCCTATGGCTCCGCCGCCTGCGATGCTGGAAGCGGACCAACAGGACGACGACGACGACACTCCGGAGGTGACTGGGGTAGACCTGAGAGTGGCGGTACGTAGGCTCAGCGCCAAAAATACCGCCCCGGGACCCGACGGCTTGCCTGGCAAAGCCTGGGTCCTGGCCTCAGAGGCTCTCGGGCCCCGACTGGAGGGGCTCCTAAGCGCATGCTTGGAGAGAGGCCAGTTCCCGATTCGTTGGAAGACGGGGAAGCTGGTCCTCATTCAGAAGCCGGGGCGCCCTGCGGACTCTCCGTCCGCATACCGGCCCGTGGTGCTGCTCGACGAGGTGGGCAAGCTCTTTGAAAGAGTAATTGCAAACCGCCTCGCCGAGCACCTTGCGGGGACTGGGCCGGACCTTGCGGAACACCAGTTTAGTTTCCGCAAGGGGCGCTCTACGGTGGACGCCATCATGCGCGTGAGAGCCCTCACGACGGGGGTTGCGGTGTCCAGGGGTGGGGTTGTCTTGGCGGTGTCTCTCGACATCGCCAACGCCTTCAACTCCATGCCCTGGAGCTGCATTAGGGAGGCACTCCGGTATCACCGGGTGCCGACCTACCTCCGTCGAGTGGTCGGGGACTACCTGACGGATAGAGCCGTTATCTACCCCGGTCGCAGCGGAGAATGGAACCGGCGAGAGATGTCGTGCGGTGTCCCACAGGGATCGGTTCTGGGGCCGTCCTTGTGGAACATCGGTTACGACTGGGTGCTGCGCGCCGACCTCCCTAGCGGTGTCAGCGTGGTTTGCTATGCAGACGACACGCTGGTGCTGGCACAGGGGGGGTCGCACGAGGCGGCGGCTGAAGCGATGACACGCGGGGTTGCGATAGTCGTTGAGAGGATCCGGCAACTGGGTCTCGAGGTGGCATTGCACAAGTCCGAGGCCATGTGCTTTCATGGGCCTCGGAATGCGCCACCTCCGGGATCCTTGCTCACGGTAGGAGGGGTATCCATCGGCGTCGAGTCGACTTTGAAGTACCTAGGACTCGTCCTCGACAGCCGGTGGAACTTCGTGGAGCACTTCCGACGTTTGGCCCCCAAACTGGAACGGACTGGGGCTGCCTTAAGGCGGCTCCTGCCCAACCTGGGGGGGCCGAACGCCTCCTGCCGGAGGCTCTACGCGGGAGTCGTGCGGTCCATGGCCCTTTAAGGGGCCCCGGTGTGGGCGCGTTCTTTGAGGCGGCGAGCCGCCCACTATCTGAACGCGCCCCAAAAGGTGGTAGCCGTAAGGCTGGCCCGGGTGTACCGCACGATCTCCCGCGAGGCAGCGAGCCTCCTTGCCGGATTGCCGCCGTGGGATCTGGAGGCGATAGTCCTCGCGCGCCTGCATGAATGGTGCGCGGAGGCGCTACGCCGGGGGGAAACTCCGCTGCAGCGACAAATTGTCGCTCAGCGGACAGACTTCCGGCGGGATCTCATGGCGACATGGAGAGAGCGACTGTCGCAACCCCGCGCAGGGCACGCCACGATAGTGGCGATAAGTCCCCTCTTTGAGGAGTGGCTTGAGAGACGCCACGGCGTCCTCACCTTCCGCCTGACGCAGGTCCTCACCGGACACGGAGTGTTCGGGAGGTTCCTGCACCGAATCGGGCGGGAGGAAACGCCCGGGTGTTTCCATTGCGAGGATCGACCGGAGGACACGGTGGAACACACGGTGGAGGTGCGTCCCGCGTGGGCGGAGCACCGCCGTGTCCTCGAAGCGGCGATTGGCGGCGGCGACCTCTCGCGTCCGGCCCTGGTGCAAGCCATGGTCCGGAGCGAGACGGAATGGGACGCCGTCACCTCCTTCTGCGAAGCAGTAATGCTAGAGAAGGAGGTGGCGGAACGTGAGAGGGAGAGAACCTCTCAACGTCCCGGCCGCCGCGGGAGACGCCCCGGGCGTCGGGGGCCACAACCACGTGGCCCCCGGCCACCGTAGGCGCGGGCCTGTGGACGGTGGGCTATGGGCTAGCTCGCCGTCCGTCCGTCTAATGACGACAGGCCGTGTCGACGGCGCAATCGTGTTCCACGCGCGCCTCAAAGAGAGTCAGCAAAAAGGAAGGGGTCCGTAAGGACCGATGCCTGCCGGGGTTGCGGGACTATTCGAAAGAGATACCGTGGCCCCGGAACACAAAGGGCGATGAAGGAACATGGATGGGTTTTAGTCAGTAAAAGTCTGACACTCCCTCCTGCTCCGCCCAGAGCGGGAGGGGTTATTTGATGATTTCCCATCCGAAAAAAAAAAAAAAAAAAAAAAAGGTGTGATATATTGTTGGAAAGGTATTTAAAAAAAATAGGGGTTTTCTAAAATCATTTTTTGATAATGTCAATAATTTCGGAAATAATCGCTCCAAAAGTAAAAAACAATGTGTCCCCCCCCTCTAACTTTTGAACCATAGTAGAACTTTATAAGGACTTTCTAGGAAAATAATTTTGAACTTGACAAAATAATTTCTGGACTAAGTTTGTAGTACATTCGTATATGCAAGCATTTTTACATAATGGACACCACCTTTAAACTCATAAGTGGGCTTATTGTGACGGACGGGAAACTACGGAACCCTACACTGAGCGTGGCCCGACACGCTCTTGGCCGGTTTTTTTCTAAAATAAAAATAACCTAAATTACTTCTTACAGCATCTGCAAGTAATAGTCCCGTCAAAATTGGTCCAGCCGTTTCGGAGATTAGCCGGAACAAACACACAAAAAAAGATATTTTGTTATGAGTACCTTAAGCGTAAGTATACTTATACTTTCCATTAATTAAAAAGCTATTGTTTTGAAAGGGACACTTCAATTTTATTTAAAACTGTGAATAAGTTTACTTAGAAACTTATTAGGTTGTTAGGTTTTTTATTGTGACCCTTAAAAAGACATCCATGGAATTCTAGGACTAGGTAATTAGTAATTACTACTTAGGCGTTCCAAAACAACATATTTTTAATGCAGAAAACGCAGTTTAACTTCATAAGGATTTTGACTGATACCAGTCAAAAGTGGTTTAACAGATTTGACTGTAACATAAAGGGTGTAAAAAACCTCTTGACAAAGCCAAAAGGCACTTGTTCTTCCCGTCATTGCGATCAGTTTTTTTGATATCACCATACCTTCTAGTTACGGAGACATTGGGGGTCAAATATCCAACTTTTTGACAAGTTTTTCTTAAATATAAGTTTTTATTACTTATTAGATTTTTACTTTAAACACCTCCACGACCCATGCACTATTCAATCCATCCATCAGCACAATGTTTTTAGTGCGTTACATTGAGTTCTACCACAAAACATGATTTTTCACCCCAAAAAAAAAAGTCGATTCCCAGCAATAATTTTTACGTAAAGTTACAGTTAGTTTGATGTACAGAATGCTTGGTTTGACGGCTTCGTGATGAGGTGATTTACACCCTGTATTATAGATGATTCTCATTCTACTATCGGAAAAATGACTTAGCACCTATCTATACCCACACTACTTATATCTTATACGCGTCGCATTACGTACAGAATCTGACAACAAAAGAAAATCTTATTAATATATTCCCTGAGGAACCAACGTTGCGGATTACATTCCGGCTAGTAACTACGTCGGCTTAAGGCTGATGCTCCAGGGTAGCCCGCGAAATTCAAATTTTCTTACGTTTTTTGCAATTTGCAGGCCAGTGCTAAGTTGTATGTTGATTAAAATATTATTCGCGGCTGTAAGACGTATGTAGTTACAGAATTATAATCATCAAAATCATTAATACAACCCTCCAGGTTCATGTAACACACGTCTAACAGCCGCGAATAATATTTTAATCAACATACGACCTAGCACTGGCCTGCTAATTACAAAAATCATAAGAACATTTGAATTTCACGGGCTGGTTGGAGCATTCACCTTAACGGGAGATAATATCGAAATCTGTAGCTCAAGCCACCTTAATTTCCATCATACCATTTCTCGCAGAAAGTCACATCAATACGATAGCGTTTAAGCGATGGAGGGGGGAGAGAAATAATGAATAGAGGCTTTTAGCTATATTAGTACGACGCAGGCGGTTAGCCAAATGACTGTTATGATGAAATTAATGTCTGCCGCCTAAGTGAGTGCTCATATGGTTCACCTCAATCTTAATGACTAGGGCGACACTCGCGAGCTAAAAATTTCTCAACAGAACGCCGAGATGACTACGACTTTTCTCTTGTAATAAATGGTGGGTTTGTGGTAGTGCTGAAATATATTTATGATATGAACGTGTAATTTATTTCTAGACTTGTTTTTTTTTTCGGTTGTATTTTAGTCGTTCAGTTCATTTATATTTTTGGGGGCTGAGGTTTTATCACGGTTCGCTAATATATGTAAAGATAAAAATGATTCTCTTTGGTTTTCAGAATTTTGAATGGTCTTATCTATCATGGGTGAAAGATTGAATAGGTATGACAAACAGTCCAGTCAATATTAATAGTCTGTAATCGTCTATAGTTGTAAATACGACTCATAACTCTTAATAAGAACAGGAACGATTTTTCATAGAACATATTAAAATTACAACCGAACTGCTGAACATGGGGAACTAGGTTTAATTCCCAGGTCGGGCAAAGTGTTTTTGGTTTTTCCTTCATGAGTTTCTCAGTAGCAGCCACGGAGTCTCGATTTGTGTCCAGTTGATGGCAATAGGCGCTCCCGTATTTATATGGGACTTAATCATAATTGGCGAAATATGGGTGGCTGTACTAAGGAGCATTTTCGCCAAACCCTTCGGGTATTACAGGCGTAATTTTTTGTTCAATTGATCCTTGAATGATCGAGGCAAGATATCTAGGTCTTTATGAAACCTACGAAACGGTAAAATTATATTATTATAAAAAAGTAAGACTAGGAACAAAAATACAGGCCAAATGCGAGTTGGACCCGCGAACCGAGGGTTCCGTACTATTTTGTTATTAAACACCATATTTACGGTTTTCAGTATTTTACATTAAATGTACTGCAAGACATTGCTTCTTGCTAAATTTTATGATTCTAGGTCAACGGGAAGTACCCTAAAGAATATGATTCATCTGTGAAATCCCAAAATAATGCGACAGAAACAGTCATATCTTTTGATCTCGATGTCTAACAAGTTTGATTTTTTCACTGCTCCAAGAAGTAGCAGACCTGAGTATTTGATATTAATTTCTGTTTGAGACCTCCACGCGTTCTTGGTAAGGTCTTGACAGACGGACAACAAAGTGATCCTATAAGGGTACCGTTTTTGCCGACTGAGGAACGGAACCCCAAAAACAAAACAAAATCAATAAAAGTCTGCCCAACATTAACTTCGGTGTAACGACCGATCAGATTAAAATCAAACACCTATTAAAAGTATAGATACTATCGTTAAAAACTTATTAAACAACTTTACGACTTCCTGCAACGGAGTAATGGTTTTAAATTTTGAAGTCCCCAGCTTTTATGAAGTAGACAGCGATAAGGGGGGATTATGAAAGGGAAGTGGGGGTGAACCGTTGATAAGGAAATAATGGGGCAGCAATGAAACTGAGGGTAGCGCATTATAACTTGAATTATATAGTGTCGTTCCAGCATTTAATTGCCGTGTTATTGACTAAATGAATGGGTATTACATTTTCTGTATTGTTTTTAATTGTAGACCTATTATTTTCGATCGTAATTTTGTTGTAAGTTAGTGAGGTTTTCATGCAATTATAAATAGAGATAGCGTGATTGATGCTTTGATGATTGACTGCTAGAGTAGTATTGTGTGTCGTCCCTAGATCTAAGACCTAGGTTTGAACATATCCGTCACAGCCCGTCATCCCAGTCGCGGCGGAGAATGGAACCGGCGAGAGATGTCGTGCGGTGTCGGGAGCAGGGATCGGTTTTAGGGCCGTCCTTGTGGAACATCGGTTACGACTGGGTGCTGCGCGCCGACCTCCCTAGCGGTGTCAGCGTAGTTTGCTATGCTGGCGACACGCTAGTGCTGGCGCAGGGGAGGTCGCACGAGGCGGCGGCCGAAATCATGACACGCGGGGTTGCGATAGTCGTTGAGAGGATCCGGCAACTGGGTCTCGAGGTGGCATCGCACAAGTCTGAGGCCATGTGTTTTCATGGGCCTCGGAATGCGCCACCGACGGGATCCTTACTCACGGTAGGAGGGGTATCCATAGGTGTCGAGTCGACTTTGAAGTACCTAGGACTCATCCTCGACAGCCGGTGGAACTTCGTGGAGCACTTCCGACGATCTCCCGCGAGGCGGCGAGCCTCCTTGCCGAATTGCCGCCATGGGATCTGGAGGCGATAGTCCTCGAGCGCCTGCATGAATGGCTCGCGGAGGCGCTACGCCGGGGGGAAACTCCGCTGCCGTGGCAAAGCTCAGCGGACAGACTTCCGGCGGGATCTCATGGCGACATGGAGAGAGCGACTATCGCAACCTCGTGCAGGGTACGCCACAATAAGTATAAATACGGGAGGTTCCTGCACCGAATCAGGCGGGAGGAAACGCCCGGGTGTTTCCAATGCGACGATTGACCGGAGGACACGGTGTAGCACACAGTGGAGGTTTTCCCCGCTTGGGCGGAGCACCGCCGTGTCCTGGAAGCGGCGATTGGCGGCGGCGACCTCTCGCGTCCGGCCCTGGTTCAAGCCATGGTCCGGAGCGAGACGGAATGGGACGCCGTCACCTCCTTCTGCGAAGCAATAATGCTAGAAAAGGCGGTGGCGGAATGTAACATCATAACATAAAATTACGCATGTAATCCTAGAAGTGTTAGGAAAAGGTGTAGCACCCAGTGGTAAGACTCACATTTCGCCAGTTTGGTTTTTGTCCCAGTCTAAGTTCCAGTTTAGTCCAAGTTATGACATAGGGAGCGAGCCCTTTGCCATCAACCGGGTACAAATCCAGACTCCGTGGCTGCTACTGAGAAATTCCTGATGGAAAAACTCACATTGCCCTACCCGGGAATCCAACCTGCAGGACCTCACCCTCAGCAGTCGCGTACAGTACATTAAACTGTACAATGTACGGCAAGCAACCAAGCTATTTGGTTTTCATTTTAACAAGCAAATTACATTGTAAAATGTAAACCAAATAGCCGTACATTGTACAGGATGGTTCAACTTGCATCTTCAAATGTAATCTGTAACGCTCCGTTTACGACCTCAGGCGATGCCACTGGTGTCACGACGTGCGTCTTCTTTCGCGTAAATACTGCCGCATCGCAACTTCGCAAGTCCTGGCCTGTGACCCTTATAGCTCGGTCTATCGTGAAGCTTGTGGTTATGGACAGTTATTTTGTTACTGCAAATAGGCTTGTGTCCTGAAAAAGTCTAATTAGTCCGTCAGTTAGATTAGCAAAAACTTTTTTGCAAAAAATAAAACCGACTTCAAAAAACACAAAAAAGTGAAAAATAACTTTAGCTTCAGAAGTCGGTGACTCTTGTTTGATTGAGTTCGTTTTTTTGTCACCGACTTCTGAAGCTAAAGTTATTTTTCATTTTTTGTGTTTCTTGAAGTCTGTTTTATTTTTTGCAAAAAAGTTTTTTATTTTTCCATTTTTAGTTGTTCCCAAATATTTGCCATGAATTTATTTGGCATTGTTAACAATACATGTCATGGTAATAGGCGTATCCCCAATATATGGAACTTAACATACCTTTTTTTTTCGGATGGGAAATCATCAAATTATCGGGGCGGAGCGGAAGGGAGTGTCAGACTTTTACTGACTAAAACCCATCCATGTTCTTTCTTAGCCCTTTGTGTTCCAGGGCCGCAGTATCTCTTTAGAACAGTCCCTTTTGCTGACATCTCTTTGAGGCGTGCACGGAACACGAACGAACTGTCGAAATCTGGGTGTATTGTACACATCTGCGTTCCCCCTCAGACCATACAGGCGTGATGTTTAAAAGTTATTTGAGTCGCACGCTGAACACGATCGCGCCAACTTAGCATACCTAACTGTCGAAATCTCGGTGTATTATATACATCTGCATACCCCCTCAGAGCATACAGGCGTGATGTTACGTCATGATGTTGTATAA
The DNA here is from genome assembly GCA_905147715.2 of Xestia xanthographa. NCBI lineage: Eukaryota > Metazoa > Arthropoda > Insecta > Lepidoptera > Noctuidae > Xestia > Xestia xanthographa. The sequence continues at coordinate 20,085,301 of LR990642.1, read as the reverse complement.
ACAATAAACATCCAAGCGATTGCAACATTCACGGCACATTTGCCGTCTATTTTTGAAGAGTTCCATTGTATATCTCCGAAGATCAGCATCAGATGTTTACAAAACTTAAATGGGACCACACGGGAAGCACCAGCTTTCAAATAAAAAAAGAATTGTCAAAATCGGTTCACCCAGTCGAAAGTCGAAGTCGGTTGAAAAATATTGGACACGTATTTTTTCTTTTGTTACATAAACCAAAATAGACGAAGTTACGACGCTTTTAAAAATACGTCACGCCATGCTATAATTTTAGTGCATTGTCGTCATTGACGTCACGAGCCCCCACTCCCGAGTTTTGATGTGTTTTATCTTTGTCAATATTCATTAATTTACAAAAACAAAAAATACGTGTCCGTTATTTTCCAATAGTTTTGCAATTTATTGATGGTGGAAACTAGCCTATTGTATTGAGGTTCGTAATGCTTGATTTTCAACAATTTTCTTTATTTTCAGTGCACTATTGGAGTCGGTGCTAGAAAATCCCAGTCTCACTTTTGTCAAGAAGACTTGTCGAAAACGAGAAAAGATAATATTACCACTGTATTAGAGGGTGGTCTTCGATAGGCAGATGTCTTTGTGTCGCTAAGGTAAACTGATATCCTGTGTAGGTATGTTGTTTGCATAAGCAATGAAACACATAAATATTTCAAATAACTGTATTATATAAAAGGAGATAATTTATTATAAAATGCATAGAATTAGATATGTTAAAGATAACAATATGTTACAGTATTAGAAACCGTATGAAGTTACAGTTAAGTACACGAATATCACATTGCAAGGATAGGTTAGTAGTAGGAAATAGTTTCAGTACAGTTGAAATAGTTCAAGAATTATATTTATAACATTATAACTGCAATTTCTACATTAAAATCTGTTTAACATTTACTACCAACAGAGTTATTTTAATATCAAGATGTATGTAGCGAACAATGGAACAAATCATCGATCACTTTGTTAACAAAAGATCTACAAACATGTATGTATGCTTCGTCAGTGGTCGTTATGGACACACTAAACGCGCTAAATTGTGTGGAGTGCAAGATCTCAGCCCCACGGAAGTGATGGTCAGTCCTCGCGATGGAGGTATCAAGTCTCGGCCACTCACGCGCAGTCTGTGCACGCAACCCACGAAGCCGGGGATACCTGACGCACCTGATAATCTGCACCAAGTTATGGAATAAAATGATTGACGAAATCAAAAAATTATGAAAAAATAAACAAAATGGTGCTAACTTTGTAACGTTGTCCGGAGGATGACCGATGTAGATGTGAGGGTCGACGTCCAAGGAAGTCATGCGTCCCTGCGCCGATCCCCTCGCCACTGACAACCCAAGCTTCAAAACACCATCTTTCTTGTATCTCCTTGCAGATACTTTGGATTTACCCTCAATTTTAACCTTTCCGGTGTGCAATTCAAATGGTCCACTGCCGGCGTCCCACCGTAACACGGCCCGATCCTCCACAAATCCAAGCCACAAATGGTCCCTCGTACCGGAAGCACTCACTAATGCACCTTTACCGCAAACGGCAGATACCTCAGCCCAAATATCGAAACGTTTAGCAGGAAACCTCGCCCGAGCCGTCATTCTCGCTTTACCATCAAACAACGGCACTTCGTACATATCACGGCTATTCTCCTCTAAATATTCTTCATACATCGAATAGTCTTCCACTTCGTTCGAGTCAAATTCTTCGACTTCATCAATAAACGTTTGGCTTTTATTTCTGCTATATTTAGCACAATTCCCTTCGACGTTATTTTCTATGACACTACTAGAGTGAGTGTACGTTTTTTCTGTGGATTATCAGTTGGCTGATATAGAATCAGAATAATATTATCTACTACGAAAATGAATTCTACAAGAAATCTAGCTTACAAGTCTAGCGATATCCGATCGGTGGGAGTATATCGATGCAAGTCAGGTCGGGTTCAGGACTGTCAGGTTTGCCGCTATCGCTGGTGTCTACGGAAGCGTCAGTGAGCTGCAGTGCGTTGGGGCTTTGTTTGTTGTAGTCGAAGTCTTTGAGCGATGTCCTGTCGGGTTCCAAAGGCGTGTTGCTGTGCGGGTCACTATTCTGTCGGGTGAGGGACGAGCGGTTGGACCTAGTGGAGCGACTACCTCGGCGCACGTGCGGGGTCTCCTCGCTGCAGGGCCCGAAGGCCTGCAGCACGACGTCGGCCTGCGTCCTGCAGGCGTGCGTGCGCAGGTGGCAGGCGGACAGGTAGGTGCGCCCGTCGCTGCCGCACACAGACGGGCCGTCTGATGGCGGACACTCCGTGGTACCACATTCGCAGGTGGCGAGCCCGCTGCGCACCACGCAGTGCGCGCCGAAGTAGCACGTCATGTGCTCGCAGTTCGTCGCTGGCAGTTGGGTAGATTCCGCTGTTGAAAAAAATAAAATAAAACGTTTATTTCAGATAACTAAGATCCAATTTGTTATTGGTACAATAACTTATAACTAGTGTTAGTAATGCAAACTTAATCTACTCGCCCCTGCCTGATGTCATGAATCGATGTATCAATACTAATGTGAGCATTAGAGCAGGAGGCGTTTCTAAGGAGTCTATAAAATATGATGAAGGGCCAACGCAAAAAAAGTGCTCCGATAACAATAATACAAAAGTGTAATACTCACGATCAAAGCAGCCATTAGGGCCCAGAGTATGTTCATGGTTGGAACAAATAGTGCACTTTTGTCCTTGTATTCCCGGCTTGCAAACACAACGACCAGTCATCTGCTCACAATCCTCCCGGACTGAACCGAACGCTGAGCAACCGCAAGCTGGAAGAGGAGAAAACTTTAATAGTCAAGAGTACATACTCATACACTTATTTATATCTAGAACCATTAATAAGGACTAACTCAACCAACTGTACCGTATATTAAAATTATAAAAAGTCGGAACTACCTTGGCTAATTTCGCCTCCCATGCCACCTCTCAATAAGGTGGGCATTTTTCGGTTTTTCAAACAGCGAGTATCAGAATAGTGTTTTAAAAAAACATTAAGGGGAATATTAGAGACCATTAAACTGAACCATTTTAATAGTGTCCCATACAAAAATCCAATACCAACTCGACCCAAATCTTGAAATAGCTGATTTTTGTGATACTTGCTGTATACTACAAATAAAGAGATTTAAAAGAATTTGGTATAGAGCGGATATTGGGGCTAATGTCATACAAAGATTTTGATCCCGAACATTTTCGATTTTGACACGAATGCTACTTGACAAGCGGGCGTATTACACTAGACTGAACGATTTGTTACTAAGTAGTAACGCGTTTTGGATTACGATTTTCTTCGTCTTGTCCCATCGCTCGTAAATATTTGAATGTCTTTCCCCCGAATACTGAAACGTCACTCAAAATTTAAGGGCTGCTTAATATTCGAGTGCAGCTCCTAAACTTTAAATTTCGTATGGCCAAACGTCACTTTTGAGTATCTCTGTTAAATACCGGATGACTTTAAGGTGAATGCTTCGACCAGCCCGCGAAATTCAAATTTTCTTACGTTTTTGGCAAATTGCAAGCCAGTGCAAGGTTGTATGTTGATTAAAATATTGGACGCGATTGTAAGACGTATGTAGTTACAGAATTATAATAATCAAAACCATCAATACAACCCTCCAAGTTCATAAAGGTCTAGCAATGACTTTGACCTTAAAAAAATCGTTTCTCGACCTTTATGAACTTGGAGGGTTGTATTGATGGTTTTGATGATTATAATTCTGTAACTACATACGTCTTACAATCGCGTCCAATATTTTAATCAACATACAATCTAGCACTGGCCTGCAATTTGCCAAAAACGTAAGAAAATTTGAATTTCGCGAGCTACCCTGGAGCATCAGCCTTAATATCACTTTCCAAATAAAATAGGTATATTAGGTGAACGGAGTAGAGCAAATGGCATACCTAGTTTTTATTTTTCTTTTTTCCACAGTTTAGAAAAAAAGGAATCTATCATCAAAAAACGCTACAAATTTCAAGTAAACTTTTCATATTAGAACAAAGAAAGAAAATTTTTGAAAAAAAATAATGAAAAATACCGAATTTGAAATCATACTCAATACGCGTATGATTTGAATTTAGATTTTTGTTTTATTTCTTCTTTCACAAAAAAAAACTAAGTAGGTATGCCATTTGCTTCTACCCCGGTCACCTACTGTACCATTTTTTTTGAAGTGATAAAAAAGTCATCCTGTATAAGTGCTACTTAAATTATGAGTGACGTTACAGTATTCGAAGGTTAGACTACAAACAACAAATTTCAGTGGTCCCATATACTCACGAATACATCCAGTATATCCAGTCCCGATCCTCGGCAGCCCCCAGTAGCCGGGCTCGCACCGGTCGCACTTGAGGCCGCCGACCCCGGGGCGGCACACGCACTGCCCCTCGTCGCACTGCTCGCTGGCGGAGCCCAGGCGGTGGCAGCCGCACACGGCGGGACACCCGGCGCCGCCCGGACCTCGCGCCGCTGTCACACCATCCGCGCAGCAACCGTGCCACGACTCTTGGCAACCTTTCTTCTCAACCACTGCCTTGTCTGTGATGTGACAATATTTGTTTTAAAATGCTGGTAATATTAACTGCAATCGTCTTGACAATACCAATTCCTCTAAACACATCTTCCTGAACAATGAGCCGAATATTTTATGATGTTAGTCTTCCATGTAAGATGCAGCAAGCCTACTCCGTTTTTATTGATTCTAAAACAACGTTATTTTTAATTACATTTTCCTATGTCCGTTACATAGGAAAATGTAAAGGAACGCATAAATATTTTTTGAATATTCAAATTGTGTTTATAAATAGAATATCATATATAACATGATTATTTAAAACTAATAGTTACTTTTATAAACAAATTAACATTTATTTGTGTTCAAAATTCAAAAATATAAAACAAAAGACAATTTTTTATATTAGGCTGTTTAGAGGTTTCACCTTTGCTTGAAGAAGCAAAGGTGAAGCCGCGAAACAGCCTGAAGCCTGGTTGAAGAAGTTCAACCTGGCGAAAGCAAAGCGCGGAAAAAAAATAAAATTAAAATCATAGTTTCATAATAATTCATGACAAAAATATTCTTCGTTCTTACAATTTATTTCTTCAAAATTGTATTGAAAAACGTCGTTTGATACACATGGACATTTGTTATTACAAAAAAAATGTATTATAAAAAAATAGTACATTTTGATACAAGTGGAGAAAGTTTGTTATTGCATTCGAGGCGGAATTATAACACACGAACCGCAGGCGAGGGTGTTTTTGAGCCGAGAACTGCAATAACAAATGTCCACGTGTATCAAACGACGTTTTTCAATACACTTTTGAAGAAATCAAATAAAATATAACGAAAAAGATTTTTGTCACCAACTAAGAAACTATGATTTTAATTTTAATTTTTTTTCGCGCTCTTCTTTGGCCAGGTTGAAGGAGAGGCAAAGGTATGAAGCCGTTAAACAGCCTAATATATCATATAAGTATATCCGACATGAGAGTCATATATATATTAAAAAACCTTGGGGATGTTAGACCTCCCTGTCTAACACCGGACTCGAGTTTATACGGGTCAGACAATGCATTAAACCATTTGACGAAGTTCCTCTGTTTGTCACACCAAAAAGGTAATGTATAGACACTAATGCAGTAGGAACGCCCGCCTCCAGAAGCTTCTCCCATAAGACACTAAGAAACCAGGTCGAAGACCTTAGAAAGGTCCAGGAAACAAGCATACACAGGTGTTTTCCTGTCATTATAATATTTGACAGTATGCTTCAACGTAAGTATAGCACTTTCAGTAGATATCCCAGCACAGAAACCAAACTGAACGTGACGTTATTGCAGTTCTCGACTCAATAACACCCTCGCTCGGGAGTTAATTCCGCCTTAATAACAAACTTTCTTCACTTGTATCAAAATGTACTATTTTTTTGTCTGTCTGTCGCTCTCTCTGTTTGTTCCAGCTAATCTCCGAAACGGCTGCACAAATTTTGACGGTATAAAGAATGTTATAAAGAGTAGCTTAGGCTTTTATTTTAAAAAAAAGGGATTTGGCTTCCGAGCCAATAAATTAATATCCTTGAAGTAATATTTTTATAATAATAATTTCATGCGGACGAAAAGGTCGCAGAGCACAGCTAGTAATAACTAAAAACAATAATTTGAACTGTTTAGCTATTTAAAACAGTTTATGTACATAATTCCATGACGACATGTTGAACAGCTTCGCTAATGAAATCACAACGTAACGTTCATTATAAAACCATGTGTGATTTGTACACATCCGGCCCGTCATGATCAGTAATGTCTTTCACTTCGGCACCATAAATAGATCAGGCAAATATGTAAATAGCTCGTATTTGTCTTGTGAGCAATGCAACTTTCTAAATAAATTATGCAAACAAGTATATTAGTAGGTACTGGCTGTTTACTTTGAGTACTTTCTGGTCGGTAGGTAGGTACAATGTTCAATTTTCACCTGCCATTCGGTCCGTGACAAACGGTCTATGATTTAATTAAGATAAAGGACCTAATCTGCATGAATTTATTTCTTGTTCTAATATACTCTTTCTCTATGCACATAGAATAATAATACCTAGTTTTGAATGCAATGCTAATCACTTCCTTAACCATTTCTGCACATAAATTAAACGTAAGTAAATAATAAGAATCTGAACAAGAATTCAGTTCGTAAATTAGGCATGTACCTAGTCATATTAAGGACCTGCACAGACGACAGACTTTTTGTGCGATCGAGTCTGTGGTGCTCAAAATGTCTGCATGGCATACAAAAAGTCCGTCGCGGATTTTACGCAGACTCAATGCACACGATGCACATCTTCATAGTACATTACATCCTCCACTAACGAGCGCAGATTGCATTGCATACTTAAAGTGCGCCGTCTGCGTCACCACGTGTTGGAGCAAACGCTCTATTTAATTTTCTTCGCACACTTTTTGCGCGTCGTATGCGTTACTGATAATTGCTTAGGTTCTATTTTCACAGACTAAAAAGTGCGTCACGGATAGTCTGTCGTCTGCGAAGGCCCTTGGCATGACTTTCCCCCACACACTCTCCAAATGGAACAACTTGAGTATGTAGGTGTGTCTTTTGATTCAGATATCTGCATTTGACACAAAAGGATAACAAAGATAGTGTTGTCGATTCTGTTGTGCAGCAAACTAACCTTAAGGTGACACAGCACACGAGCTCGAACTCATTGGTGGGCGTGGCTAAAAAGCACGCTGTCTCACCTGGCATCGTGCCCGAAGGAGATAGTATCAGTGATGAGCAGTTAGACGCTAGTCTTCACGTGCGTCTAGTTCGTACGTACACACTCAGCGTTCCGAACCGTTCCGAACAAAAACGAAGTTATAATACTTTCGTCTGAACTTTTATTTTAATGCGCTAAAAAGAATAAAATAAACTTTTTCTTTAAAACTTTTACTATCAACTTATAACGTCATCGTCACTTCACAATTCGCGAGATTAGTGGCAACAATAATATTGTATAACTATATTGTTTGTTATTGTTGGCCTGGGGTCACGATGTCCTGGACGCTTTCCGCCAGGTCTGCTAATCCCTCGAGAGAAATAAATAGCTGTGAAGCCAGCAGAGTCTGGACGTTGGTCGGCAGACGACTGCTTTATATTGTCATCGTGGTACTGTGGATTTCCTTGGCCTGATAAAGTTTAGGATTTCCTTTTCAGGGCGTATCACGTCGGAGTCTCCAATTTAGTGGTTGTTGTACACTAACTAAATTAAATTAAAAATGTTCATAATTCTATATCAATTTAGTCAACACAAGACAGAGAAGTGACAGATCAGAAGAAAAGTAAAAATTATATCGTGAAGGTTTTATGTATATAAAGTTTCTAAATAAGTAGGTCGCTACACCATATTATAGGGTGTGCGTTTCGATGGCGCGACCACGGCGTTTTTTTTTTTAAATAACTATGCCATGATTTTGTAAAAATTATGTATGTACGTGGTTCAAATTTCCCAAAACCTTAAATTTGTCAAAGTTATGGTTAAAAAGTTATAAGGGTTTGAACGTGGCCACGCCATCGAAACGCGGAGAACCGCGCGGCCATGGAAATCTTAAAAACTAAGCGTTGCAGAGACCTGAAATTTAGGTAAATAAAGGATTGAATTTGTAAAAAAAATATAAAAAATCCTAGGTTTATATTTCAGGAGCATACGTATGGTATCGCTTATCACCTTCAAAATGTTCTGAATGTGAAATATTTAATTAATTAATGAATTTAATTTTAAATTATTTATTTTTTACAAAATCTTGCCATAGCTTAAAAAAAAAGAATGCCGTGGTCGCGCCATCGAAACGCACACATTATAGGAGTGCAATAAAAATGCACAGGCCCTTCAACTTCAGCGAAAAACAAATGACACGTCACTGACGTCATGCATGAAATGAAAAGGACAGAAATATAGGTCTTGTTCTTCTATCAAACGAAGGACATGTCAATATGGCGTATCCCCCTCCCGCACCGCACCGGGGGAAACATTATTCAGTGAGATGCACGAAAATTCATAGTAAAAGGCGCGCGTAAAAAAATATGAAAAGGCTTTTGGGAAATCTAATTTTATGAAAAAACCACTGCATAAATCATTATCAAATAAAATTTATTGAATTCTTCGATAATTTTGCTGTGTCGGTACCGACTTTGTTTTGGAAATTTGACACTTCTTTTATTACTAATTTACGCCCAAAGTTACGTTAAAATTGGCAATAAAAATGAATCTTTGGTAGCTCGTAACTTTTGAATGCCTTTTTATTTTACTATTCTGTTTCCGCACAGACACAATTAATAATGAGACAAAACGATATCATGTTTAACTTTAGATGTACCATGTCAAACAGTGGAGTAATAGTCCCCCGAAATTTGTATGGAAAATATGTTGTGCAGATCAACCTTAATTTAGGCTATTGCTATCTTTTACTAAAAGGCAGTGCGAGAAAAGGACGGCTATAAGTAGCTATGAACTAAGTTAGAGCTGTCAAACTAGTTGCCTTGCGCTTCACCGTGTTTTTAGTCGACATTTTTACGTGCTCTCTTCATTTGTATAGAAATACTAGCTGACCCGCGCAACTTCGTCTGCGTTACATAAGAGAGAGAGAGGGTTAGAGAGAGTGAGTCAACCTTATAAGATAGACATGTGCTATCGTGAACTTTACATGCATGATTGTTGTTGAGTAACTTTTACCGTTTACGCAGTGCACGCAACGGAAGCTCTCAAAAGCAATATTTTTTCCCTGTATTTGCAACATTTTTCATTGTGGCTCCGCTCCTATTGATTATAGCGTGATCTTATATAACGTATAGCCTTCCTCGATAAATGGGCTATCCAACATTATAAGACGTTTTAACTCGAACCAGTGGTTCCTAAAATTAGCGCGTTGAACCAACCAAACAAAAAAACTCTTCTCCTTTATAATAAGTATAGATCCAAGTGGGTAACAATTAAATTTCTCAGAAATATTGTTTTTTTTTCCAATTAGAGGCTTCCCTCGACAGTTTTTACCCTTAGACACTCGATGATAGTTTTACCCTAGCAAGGTCGAAAGTTCTCATCAAGATACATGAAATGAGCCCAAACGCGATATAGCTGCTGTATACTTTCGGGGACCTCTGGCTACTGTCTTCAGTCTCCATCGTCAGACCTTTGATGATAGTCATGCTCTTGTTAGGTCTAAATTTCTCATCAAGCTGCATAAATGAGCCCAAACACCACATAGCTGCTGCAAACTCGTGCGGAGCTTTTGCAGTTGCCTTCCGTCTTCATCGTCAGACCTTCGATGACTTTCATACTCCAGCTAGGTCTAAAGTTCTCATTAAGGTGCATGAAATGAGCCCAAGCACGATTTTTCAATTTTAAATAGGACCAACTTTGAGATAATTATACGCTTTTCACAAAAAAAAAAAAATATAATGCAATATCGGAATTACCTGTAAAAAGTTATGCATGGTCCTATATAAAAAAATATACGCATTGAATTGAGAACCTCCTGAATTTGTTTCGTGGGCATAACACCAAATCTGAGGCAACTGACTCGGGCGAGAGTCATTTTATCACGAAAAATCTTGACAACGCGATTCAGAAAATGGAGTGAAATGAACAACGCCATCTATAGACATGGAAAGCGGTCTAACACACACTATATTGGCTATGTAGATTTTTAAAGCAGCGTCATATAGACTAATTTAGAGTACCTCTTGCTATCTTAACTTTTTTTAAAGACGGTCACTCGATTTAAAAGTTAACTTGTGAGCACATGTTAAGTTATTAGTACCATTTTGGTTGAATAGATGTCGCTGCGAGTATCTTACATCTTGATGATAAGTTCTTCTTGAACACGTTAAGTTCATTTATATCATTTGATAGAAAGCACCGATTACAATGAAACAAAAACTAAAACCTTCTCTAAGTTATGCCCAATATTTGTGCATTAAATGTAACCACATTGGATTTATAATTTACACGTGATGCTGTAACAAAAGACCCCGCACGGACATACAGACAAAAAAAATTAAAATGGTAGAAATGGGTTCTGTTAGTGATCCTTTAACACCCTACTATTTTTTTCTAAATATTTTCATTGTACAGAAACGCCACGGCATGAAATAGTTTGAACCAAAACGAAGACAAACCAAACAACAATGATGACAAATATTTCAAAGCAAATTAGTAGTAATAGCAAAATATCGCAGAACAGAAATGAGCTTGAACGTGAATCGCTTAGGTCATTGTATCCTAACCTCGTTTTACACTATTCTGTAATCTGTGATTGATCCATGAGTTCGTTTTTTGAAACGTTTTTTCTTACCTTTCAGCAGACGAAAAATACTGGCCACCTAGAAATTGGCATAAAAACTTTAGAACGTTACAGAACCTCATTTCATTACCTTTCAGCAGACGCCTGCATATTACTGAAACATACTGGCCACCTACAAATTCGCATTTAAAAAACTGAAGATAAACCTCAAGGAACTTCCAAATTCTTATTTCAATGTAAAATATGCATTAACTCGCTGTCGTAAAATTCAATATGGATCTTTTTCGGCTTCCGAATTCTAATTTCAATGTAAAGTATGCAATAACGCGTTGCTGTAAGATTCAATTTGGATCTTTCCACTTTTTTCATACAAAAATTAAACACCCTTATTTATACCCTTAAGGGCCAAATTTCATAAAACCTTAAACCTTAGTGAGCACCAAGAAGCTGAAAGGAACATTCAGGCCCACATTCACGTCTCTAACTTTAAAAACATAGGAATTTCATACAAACTTTGAGACCCCTTTTCAACCCTTTGGGGTGCGAATTTTAAAAAATCCTTTCTTAGTGCGCGCCTGCACCCCATAGAGAGTGCTTGTGCCAAATTCTGGACCTCAAGGCCCAGTAGTTTCAGAGATTTCGTGATGAGTGGTCAGTCAGTGAGTGGACTTCTCTTTTATATATATAGAATAGATTCCAACTAAATTTGACAGCTCTAAATTACATCCGTCTCTTTCTCGTTTTATTAGAGAGAAAAAGACAGCAATAGCCTAAATTAAGATTAGTTAGTGCACAACAGAATCGACACCAGTGTTCAATTTGAAATTTTTAAGTTAGCCCACTCCGTCTCTAGAGAAGCCTGTGTCTCCCTGTGTCCCAGAAGTGGGGACATTACAGGCGGATTATGCTTATGCTATGCCGAGTTAGAAATCCGAGATAGATATTTTTTCGGAACTATGCTCCTAAGCGTGTAATCAGATAACAGGCTTGTGTTCTGAAAAAATCTAATTAGTCCGTCAGTTAGATTATCAAAAAATATTTGACACGTAATTTTTCTTATGTTACGTAAACCAAAATTGACGAAGATACGACGCTTTTAAAATTCTTAATACGTTACGCGGTGCTATAATTTTTAGTGCGTTGTGACGTCACGAGCCCCCACTCTCGAGTTTTGATGCGTTTTATCTTTGTCAATATTCAATGATTTACAAAAACAAAAAATACGTGTCCATTATTTTCTAATACTCTGACGGATTAAATAGATTTGCAATTTATTGATGGATGTGGAAACTATAGTCTGCGCCGGGAATAAAGGTCATTAGCGCGCATACATTTATTCAAATACATAATTCCGAAAACAGAAATAATGACATAAACTTGTCCCGAAACTACCTGTATCGTGATCCTTGACTTTTTCTAGTACTTAATAAAAAACGATTCATAATGTATTGTCGGGGTACCTACGCAGATAAATTAAGGAAAGAACAATGACCTTTATTCCCTACTTAAATGGCGCAGACTATAGCCTATTAATCCACTGCACAATAAACAAGACAAGGAAACAACACCTACCTTTTCTACAGCATCGAGCAGCCTTAGCAGTATGGTGGCAGAAGCTGCCAATAGGGCAGTCCTTCCTGTGAGGCCCACCGCCGCAGTCGATGGGTCTCCCTTCAGCGTCGGTCAGCGGCTCGTCGTCACCACACGGTCTGAACTGTCACGGAACATCAACATATACTTTTGAACCGCTTTCCGCATACGAAACATGGCTACATTTTCTTTTTACTATTTCACAATAGGTTAATACAGGGTTTAAAAGACCTCATCACGAAGTCGTCAACCAAGCATTCTGTACATTAAAATAAGTAACTTTACGCAAAAATTATTGCTGGGAAACAACTTTTTTTTTGGAGTTAAAAATCATGCTTTATGGTAGAACTCAATGTAACGCACTAAAAACATTGTGCTGATGGATGGATTGAATAGTACGGGGGTCGTGGAGGTTTAAAGTAAAAATCTTACATTACGAAACTTGTATAAAAAAAAAACTTGTCAAAAAGTTGGGACTTTGACCCCCAATATCTCCGTAACTAGAAGGTTCCCAAGTATGGTGTAGAACAAAAACACTCTAACAAGAAGCGTATTTTGTCAAATTTGTTTGAGAGTAGGTCTTTCTTATCAGTAACGTGAAAAAAATTACATTCACATAATTTGTTAGTGCAAGTGTGAGTAAAATTGCAACTGAGTAAAATCAAAAAGCGCTCTTTGAATCGTACGATGCTAGCTGTTTTGATTTGCTTCTTTTTTTTCAAATTTAGTGCTGTTTGTAGCCGCAATTAGGTATTCGAATCGAATGTAATTGAAAATTAATTAATTGCTTGTGAGTACAGTCGTGGTGTTTTCCTCCTGATCAGTTAATTTTTTTTTTCGCATAAATCATGCGCAGGTGCCGCCGAGCCACGCCCTCTTAAAGTTTAGGCCTATAGAAAAACTTTGGCGCCCAAAATAATAATAACTCTCGTTTGGCGTGCGTCGTCAGTGCGCTCGGCCGATCACCGTCACAGTACCTCTAACCCCGGACACAGCGGGAGCGGTCGCAGCCTCAGGTCGTCCTGCCTGCGGCACGCCTCCAGCTTCATGTGGCACAGCGTGGGGTACAGCCTCAGGGCGGACGCGCACACCGGCGCCGACGTCACAGTACCTCTAACCCCCGACACAGCGGGAGCGGTCGCAGCCTCAGGTCGTCCTGCCTGCGGCACGCCTCCAGCTTCATGTGGCACAGCGTGGGGTACAGCCTCAGGTCGGACGCGCACACCGGTGCTGACGTCACAGTACCTCTAACCCCGGACACAGCGGGAGCGGTCGCAGCCTCAAGTCGTCCTGCCTGCGGCACGCCTCCAGCTTCATGTGGCACAGCGTGGGGTACAGCCTCAGGTCGGACGCGCACACCGGCGCCGACGTCACAGTACCTCTAACCCCCGACACAGCGGGAGCGGTCGCAGCCTCAGGTCGTCCTGCCTGCGGCACGCCTCCAGCTTCATGTGGCACAGCGTGGGGTACAGCCTCAGGTCGGACGCGCACACCGGCGCCGACGTCACAGTACCACTAACCCCCGACACAGCAGGAGCGGTCGCAGCCTCAGGTCGTCCTGCCTGCGGCACGCCTCCAGCTTCATGTGGCACAGCGTGGGGTACAGCCTCAGGTCGGACGCGCACACCGGCGCCGACGTCACAGTACCTCTAACCCCCGACACAGCGGGAGCGGTCGCAGCCTCAGGTCGTCCTGCCTGCGGCACGCCTCCAGCTTCATGTGGCACAGCGTGGGGTACAGCCTCAGGTCGGACGCGCACACCGGCGCCGACGTCACAGTACCACTAACCCCCGACACAGCAGGAGCGGTCGCAGCCTCAGGTCGTCCTGCCTGCGGCACGCCTCCAGCTTCATGTGGCACAGCGTGGGGTACAGCCTCAGGTCGGACGCGCACACCGGTGCCGACGTCACAGTACCTCTAACCCCCGACACAGCGGGAGCGGTCGCAGCCTCAGGTCGTCCTGCCTGCGGCACGCCTCCAGCTTCATGTGGCACAGCGTGGGGTACAGCCTCAGGTCGGACGCGCACACCGGCGCTGACGTCACAGTACCTCTAACCCCCGACACAGCGGGAGCGGTCGCAGCCTCAGGTCGTCCTGCCTGCGGCACGCCTCCAGCTTCATGTGGCACAGCGTGGGGTACAGCCTCAGGTCGGACGCGCACACCGGCGCCGACGTCACAGTACCTCTAACCCCCGACACAGCGGGAGCGGTCGCAGCCTCAGGTCGTCCTGCCTGCGGCACGCCTCCAGCTTCATGTGGCACAGCGTTGGGTACAGCCTCAGGTCGGACGCGCACACCGGCGCCGACGTCACAGTACCTCTAACCCCCGACACAGCGGGAGCGGTCGCAGCCTCAGGTCGTCCTGCCTGCGGCACGCCTCCAGCTTCATGTGGCACAGCGTGGGGTAGAGCCTCAGGTCGGACGCGCACACCGGCGACGACGTCACAGTACCTCTAACCCCCGACACAGCGGGAGCGGTCGCAGCCTCAGGTCGTCCTGCCTGCGGCACGCCTCCAGCTTCATGTGGCACAGCGTGGGGTACAGCCTCAGGTCGGACGCGCACACCGGCGCCGACGTCACAGTACCTCTAACCCCCGACACAGCGGGAGCGGTCGCAGCCTCAGGTCGTCCTGCCTGCGGCACGCCTCTAGCTTCATGTGGCACAGCGTGGGGTACAGCCTCAGGTCGGACGCGCACACCGGTGCCGACGTCACAGTACCTCTAACCCCCGACACAGCGGGAGCGGTCGCAGCCTCAGGTCGTCCTGCCTGCGGCACGCCTCCAGCTTCATGTGGCACAGCGTGGGGTACAGCCTCAGGTCGGACGCGCACACCGGCGCTGACGTCACAGTACCTCTAACCCCCGACACAGCGGGAGCGGTCGCAGCCTCAGGTCGTCCTGCCTGCGGCACGCCTCCAGCTTCATGTGGCACAGCGTGGGGTACAGCCTCAGGTCGGACGCGCACACCGGCGCCGACGTCACAGTACCTCTAACCCCCGACACAGCGGGAGCGGTCGCAGCCTCAGGTCGTCCTGCCTGCGGCACGCCTCCAGCTTCATGTGGCACAGCGTGGGGTACAGCCTCAGGTCGGACGCGCACACCGGCGCCGACGTCACAGTACCTCTAACCCCCGACACAGCGGGAGCGGTCGCAGCCTCAGGTCGTCCTGCCTGCGGCACGCCTCCAGCTTCATGTGGCACAGCGTGGGGTACAGCCTCAGGTCGGACGCGCACACCGGCGCCGACGTCACAGTACCTCTAACCCCCGACACAGCGGGAGCGGTCGCAGCCTCAGGTCGTCCTGCCTGCGGCACGCCTCCAGCTTCATGTGGCACAGCGTGGGGTAGAGCCTCAGGTCGGACGCGCACACCGGCGCCGACGTCACAGTACCTCTAACCCCCGACACAGCGGGAGCGGTCGCAGCCTCAGGTCGTCCTGCCTGCGGCACGCCTCCAGCTTCATGTGGCACAGCGTGGGGTACAGCCTCAGGTCGGACGCGCACACCGGCGCCGACGTCACAGTACCTCTAACCCCCGACACAGCGGGAGCGGTCGCAGCCTCAGGTCGTCCTGCCTGCGGCACGCCTCCAGCTTCATGTGGCACAGCGTGGGGTACAGCCTCAGGTCGGACGCGCACACCGGCGCCGACGTCACAGTACCTCTAACCCCCGACACAGCGGGAGCGGTCGCAGCCTCAGGTCGTCCTGCCTGCGGCACGCCTCTAGCTTCATGTGGCACAGCGTGGGGTACAGCCTCAGGTCGGACGCGCACACCGGCGCCGACGATGTCGCTGCAGCTGCCGCGGCGGCGCAGTCGAACAGGCAGGCGCATCTGGGAAAGATACGTTTTATGAAATTATGGCTGAAAGGGTGCGTCCACACTATCTTACTAATAATATTGTAAATGGGAAAGTTTGTGATGATGCATGGATGTCTGTATGACTGGATGTATGGATGTTTATTAATCTTTCACGCCAAAATTACTCAACGGATTTGGATGAAATTTCGCACACAGGTAGTTTATAACCTGGATCATTATAAAGGTATGATACTTTATATCGCGGTATTGTGATCCCTCGACCCTCAGGACAATTAGTTTCGAACTCCACGCGGTCGAAGTCGCGAGCATCAGCTATCTATACATATAATAAATCTGTAGAAAAATCGTTTTTGTACATCGAAAATATTTAAAAAAAAAATGCCAGGGTGTGAAAGGATAACCAACAGAACTCATTTCCAGCATTTTTGGAATTTTTGTCTGTTTGTCTGTTTATCTGTTTGTCTGTTTCGATGATCAAGCATCACGTAAAATATACGAAACCAATACAGATAACTTTTATACATAAAAATTGTGTGTACCTTGAGGTATTATTTAGTTTTTGTTTCATCGTAATCGGTTAATTCTATCAGAAGATATACGAAGAAGAACTAATCATCAAATGTAAGATGCAGCGACATCTATTGTACTAGAATGGTACTAATGATACGATACGATTTTCGATTCGGAAAGTCGTATGTCTATCTTTTTGTGACATTACGAAATCGAGCGACATGGACATACGACTTTCCGAATCAAAAATCGAATCGAAAGGTTGTGAATAGCTATGCAGATAACTTTAATAGTACATTGTAATACAAGGGGCTAAAATGACCCATTATATACGAGGTAGTTTTACTACCGAGCTTTAGCGAGGTAGTAAATAGGTACCAAGTTATAATGGGAATTTAGCGCCGTGTGCTACACTGTACTTTTCACTTTGAGTGCGAGAAAAATAGTCAATTTAGTCAGACGGACAGGCAGACGGACAGACAGACAAATGGACAGTCAGACGGACAGATGGACAGACAGACGGGCGCATAGACGGACAGACAGTCGACCAGACAGACGGATGCATAGATGGACAGACAGTCGAACAGACAGACAGACGAACAGACAGACAGACGGACGGACAGACAGGCAGACGGACGGACAGACAGGCAGATGGACAGACAGACGGACAGACAGATAAACAGACAGACGGATAGACAGACATATGGACAGACAGACGAATTAAAATAAAGAGGTTATTCTATGAAGTTGAAGTTGTTCATGTGGCTGTTGGACCGATTGCCTTGGTCTTCGACGAAAATTTTACTTTATGCTCTAGAGTCTAGAGCATAAAAAGCGACTTTATGTTGCCTACGCACGACACAAAGGCGAACTTTAGAGTATGAGAAGTGAAAAAGTTATTATAGCTTAAGGTACTCTAGATTAGTCTACATGACGCTGCTTTGAAAATTTACATCATCACGCAGTGGCGTGATGATGTAAATTTATTAACTAATAGGCGAAGCATCAATAATAAATGTTGCAAAAACGGGGAAAATTTATTTCTTTTGAGAACTTCCGTTGCGAGCGCTGCATAAACGGTTAAAGTTACGCAACGATCATGTATTAAGAAATAAAGTTTAACATAAAATCCGCGATAGCATAATAATGTCTATCTTTGAAGATTGACTCACACTCTCTAACCCTCTCTCTCTCTCTCATGTGACGCAAACGAAGTATTACATAATAGTTATTTATGCAACTGTTGTATAATGAGGGGTATTAAAACACGAATGTGGGTTTATCACACGAGGCGAAGCCGAGTGTGATAATAGTATCACATGAGTGTTGTAATACCTAATTATGTACAGTTGCATACAAGACTTTATCTACATCCATGATATGAATCCTCCATAAAATGTTCTGAAACCATAGGGTGTTGCAGTGTTGTAAGAAGTCTATGTAAATTCATGGAAAGTTTAATTGCTTGTATTTAATACAAACAAACCATGTGTAGGTAGTTATATAATTATTTACATTTTGGATTGTTCAATTATTAAAATTCACAATTTCAAATTCGCTTGTATCCATGTCATTTTTGTAAACAACAAAGTACTTAATGCAATACTAATATCCAAATGTCGAACA
The DNA here is from genome assembly GCA_905147715.2 of Xestia xanthographa. Taxonomy (NCBI): domain Eukaryota; kingdom Metazoa; phylum Arthropoda; class Insecta; order Lepidoptera; family Noctuidae; genus Xestia; species Xestia xanthographa. The sequence goes on along the minus strand of LR990642.1, from coordinate 20,066,911 downwards.
AAAATGGCGGGATACGACGTGAATTCGAATTAACCTATAAGTTTTTTTTTTAAATTACGGCGCTGTGGTAGTGAATCGCACGTGCTAGACAATGTTCTTTTTTTAAAACGAGTTGCATAATGAAATTCAGTACAACATTATAACACCCGTTTGGGTGTTATAATGGTTATTATGACACTGGCTGGTTTAATGTTGGCCATAAGCTAACTGTTTCAGATACTTTTATGGAGGATTTATAGCATGGGTGTAGATAAAATGTTATAAAAATAATTTTAAAACATGATTCAATTCATATGTAGATAACGTAAAAGTATTTATTTAAATAAATACTTAATCTCCCTAACAATTGTTGAAGCTGAAACGGTGTATGAAACGGTGTGTTGAGTGAAATTACGTTTTCATCCCATCTATTCGAAAAGGACGACTTGGTTCGCCTTTAAGTGCACCCAAAGGTGGTGTTTTCTATAAGAAACTTTTAGCGGGCAGTAATGAGTTTTAATCCTCTTTATAGATGTTCCAAATTCAAAAAGTGCGCCGCAAAGATAATTGCGGCGCACTTTTTGAATTTGGAACATCTTAGTGTTCAGCGCCGAAAGAAATCGAACGCAAATATTGTTTGAATAAAGACTGGCTGGTACGACGGCCCAGTCGCGCCGCCGGCCGCCGCGCTGACTGAATAAAAAAAAGAAATCAAATTAAAAAAGCGCGAACTACAGACCGCGTTTTCGTCAATTTTCATGAATTCTTAGAAATTCATGGTTTTGTTTTGAAAAATTAGTTCTTCAAGTGACAGTGAATAAAAAAACACAATAAAGTGAAAAAAAACTTTAGATCTTCAGAAGTCGGTGACCTTTGTTTGATTCATTTAGATTTTTTTGTCACCGACTTCTGAAGCTAAAGTTATTTTTAACGTTTTTGTGTTTTGTAAAGTCGGTTTTATTTTTTGCAAAAAAGTTTTTTTATTTTTCCATTTTTAGTTGTAATATCCTATCCAAATATTAGATATGCATTTATTTTACATGTTGAAATTAGACCACACGACTGAAGTAAAAATGTTCATAAAATGAAAACTACTGGGCCAAACTATGTTACATTTTTATAGGACCAAATGGCAACTATTCCGCATCAAACTAAAGAATAATCACGTCAATCGGCTCATAAATATCAGCGTAATCGGTGTAAATACATAAAAAAACAGTCGAATTACCTCCTCCTTTTTGAAGTCGGTTAAAATTATGAGGCGCCTTTTATTTTCTCATAGTGGGTGATGAAAAGTAGAGTGTATCACTCGGGCGCAAAATATATTTTTGGCTCGGACGACGTACTTTGAATCCCTCGCTACGTTCAGGATTCTATTAAAGAATCCCTCGCTACGCTCGGGATTCTAATCTAGAATCCCTCACTTAACTCTGGATTCAAAAAAGCGCCCTCGCCGTAAAAATATTATTTTGCTCCCTTATGATACAATCTACTATTTCATCCCATCTTTTCGAAAAGGACGACTTGGTTCGCCTTTAAGTGCACCCAAAGGTGTTTTTTTGTATAAGAAACTTTCAGCGGGCAGTAATGAGTTTTTAATCCTCTTTATAGATGTTCCAAATTCAAAAAGTGCGCCGCAAAGATAATTGCGGCGCACTTTTTGAATTTGGAACATCTTAGTGTTCAGCGCCGAAAGAAATCGAACGCAAATATTGTTTGAATAAAGACTGGCTGGTACGACGGCCCAGTCGCGCCGCCCCGGCCGCCGCGCTGACTGAATAAAAAAAAGAAATCAAATTAAAAACGCGCGAACTACAGACCGCGTTTTCGTCAATTTTCATGAATTGTTAGAAATTCATGGTTTTGTTTTGAAAAATGAGTTCTTCAAGTGACAGTGAATAAAAAACACAATAAAGTGAAAAATAACTTTATATCTTCAGAAGTCGGTGACCTTTGTTTGATTCATTTAGTTTTTTTTTTGTCACCGACTTCTAAAGCTAAAGTTATTTTTAACGTTTTTGTGTTTTGTGAAGTCGGTTTTATTTTCTGCAAAAAAGTTTTTGTTATTTTTCCATTTTTAGTTGTAATATCCTATCCAAATATTAGATATGCATTTATTTTACATGTTGAAATTAGACCACACGACTGAAGTAAAAATGTTTATAAAATGAAAACTACTGGGCCAAACTATGTTACATATTTATAGGACCAAATGGCAACTATTCCGCATCAAACTGAAGAATAATCACGTCAATCGGCTCATAAATATCAGCGTAATCGGTGTAAATACATAAAAAACAGTCGAATTACCTCCTTTTTTTTGAAGTCGGTTAAAATTATGAGGCGCCTTTTATTTTCTCATAGTGGGTGATGAAAAGTAGAGTGTATCACTCGGGCGCAAAATATATTTTTGACTCGGGCGACGTACTTTGAATCCCTCGCTACATTCAGGATTCTATTAAAGAATCCCTCACTTCGCTCTGGATTCAAAAAAGCGCCCTCGCCGTAAAAATATTATTTTGCTCCCTTATGATACAATCTACTATTCTACAGCACGTTATCGCCTATAGGTAGGTACTGCGTAACGGAAACCACAATACTACTTCCTTTACTGTTACATTGAAGTGACACTGTTTTCGGTCACGTTGGCAGTATAGCAGTCCACAGCTGCCTAAGCTGGACAGTATAGGCTTCTTCATTCGTACACCATTTAACGAGATACTCGGTTGTCTCACTAATTTTAAAGACACGAATGAACCAGTATGTACAGCGTTGCACCACAACTGTACATCCACACATAAACATACAATACGCCTGTATTTCCCCGAAATACCCCGACATTTCGTTGTTTAAGTCCCATGTAAAAGGGGGCGAGAGTATTGCCATGCAACGGAGCGCAAATCTGGTCATGAAATATAGGACCTCTTGATGAGCAGTAGCGCGTGCGAGCAGTAGATCACCATTTTTTTTTCGGATGGGAAATCATTAAGTGACTCCTCCCGCTCTGGGCGGAGCAGGAGGGAGTGTCAGACTTTTACTGACTAAAACCCATCCATGTTCCTTCATCGCCCTTTGTTTTCCGGGGCCACGGTATCTCTTTCGAACAGTCCCGCAACCCCGGCAGGCATCGGTCCTTGCGGACCCCTTCCTATTGCTGACTCTCTTTGAGGCGCGCGTGGAACACGAACGCGCTGTCGACACGGCCTGTCGTCATGAGACGGACAGACGTCAAGCTAGCCCATAGCCCACCGTCCACAGGCCCGCGCCTACGGTGGCCCCTGAAGCCCGGGGCGTCTCCCACGGCGGCCGGGACGCTGTGAGGTTCTCTCCCTCTCACGTTCCGCCACCTCCTTCTCTAACATTGCTGCTTCGCAGAAGGAAGTGACGGCGTCCCATTCCGTCTCGCTCTGGACCATGGCTTACACCAGGGCCGGACGCGAGAGGTGCTCCGCCCACGCGGGGCACACCTCCACCGTGTGCTTCCACCGTGTCCTCCGGTCGATCCTCGCAGTGGAGCAGTAGCTCACCATCGCGGCATGACATCCTATAGCAGTAAATTGATTAGAGAGCCATAGGTGTGTGAATTTACTCAAATATTCTCATCACCTGGGTTGTCCATTGGAGTCAACAGCGCACGTGGCCTCGTACGCGCACTGCACGCGCGCGCACACGGCCGTGCCCGACAGCGCCTCGCTCGAGTTCTCGTTCTCGTCGCCCGCGCCGATCTCGTTACTCAGCTCTGTGTACTTGGATGATCTGTTCCCATCTGTTAACGGAAGGTTTGTAAAACTATTACAATGTGTTTGCAACTGTGATGCAAAACCTTAAATATGGAGATAGTCAGTTACGTTTCAGCGGCATTATTTTTATACCATGTTAGAAGCACAATACAGAGAGTGTCAAAGGCTTTAGCTACATTAAGGAAGGCTTTCTACTAGGGTTTGGTTCCCTTTGCCTAGCTCATCTGAGACAACCGGTCAAACGAACTATGTATCAGCTTGATTTGAATTTAAAAGTTATTGATTGATTTAAAAATCATATTCGTAAATAGTTTTAGGAGAAATAACGACATTCGCCTATTATTAACAAAGCCCTTGTTTCCTAAAACGGAAGGCCACTTTCACCTCTCATTTTGGCGGTCCTCTACGCCAATGCCTGCCACATACATGGTCATCATCATAGTAGAAGTAATAAAACTTTTTTGCAAAAAATAAAACCAAAAAAAAAAATACAGTCGAATTGAGAACCTCCTCTTTTTGGAGTCGGTTGAAAAACTAAACCAATCAAACAAAGGTCACCGACTTCTGAAGCTAAAGTTATTTTTCACTTTTTTGTGTTTTTTGAAGTCGGTTTTATTTTTTGCTAAAAAGTTTTTTACCGACTTCTGAAGCTAAAGTTATTTTCCACTTTTTCGTGTTTTTTGAAGTCGTTTTTATTTTTTGCAAAAAAGATTTTTATTTATCCATTTTTATTTGTCCCCAAACAAATATTTGCCATGAATTTATTTGGCATTGTTACCAATACATGTCATGGTAATAGGCGTGAGCATCGGTGGCCCAGTGGTGGCGGCCCCGACTTAATAACACTAACTGGTGGGTTCGAACCCTGGCAGGCGTATTACTTTGTGTAATTTATTTCATCACCACTGCTCTCAAAATGGTGAAGTAAAACATCGTGAGGAAACCGGCATGTCCTAGTACCAAAACATTCGAAGACATGTGACATCTACAAACCCGCACTGGGCACGCGTGATGGATATATATAGCCCATTCCCTCTCATAGAGAGGAGGCCTGTGTCCCAGCAGTGGGAACATTAATAGGCTGATGATGAATAGGCGTATCCTTAATATAATATGGAACGCTGAGCGGGAGGGAGTGTCAGACTTTTACTGACTAAAACCCAACCATGTTCCTTCTTAGCCCTTTGTATTCCAGAGTCGCAGTATCTCTTTAGAACCGTCCCTTTTGCTGACATCTCTTTGATGCGCGCGGGGAACACGAACGAACTGTCGAAATCTGGGTGTATTGTACACATCTGCGTACCCCCTCAGAGCATACAGGCGTGATGTTACGTCATGAAAATAAACAATAAACATCCAAGCGATTGCAACATTCACGGCACATTTGCCGTCTATTTTTGAAGAGTTCCATTGTATATCTCCGAAGATTAGCATCACAAAATTTAAATGGGACCACACGGGAAGCACTAGCCAGCCCTGTCGAAAGTTCTGAGATAACAAACAAAAAAAAATACAGTCGAATTGAGAAGCTCCTCTTTTTGGAAGTCGGTTGAAAAAAAAATGAGCCGTCGCGAGACGCCTAGCAGATGTGAAACATCGAAATTATTTTATACAAGTAATATGCTTAAAATAAGTCAATTTAAAAAACAAACACAAATAAAATGAAACAAAATGACTCGATTGACAAAAAGAAAATCGTTAGGCTGGAATCGAACTCGAAGTCACGAGATTGTAACCCAGCGCTCTGTGCCCCGAGATTAGCTGACTTGTTGTAAACCGTGTCGATATGTAGATCTTATGCTGCTTCAAACACGCGATTTTCATGCACGGCATGCGTCGCGACGCTCGCCACGCGATTTGCATTTTTTTTTCTTTAACCGCGGCTATAGATGTTTCACATCAAAAAGTAAAATAGGTACTCTCCGCGAGATAGTCAGCAACATCAAGGCACCGCTGGCTTTTATCGGGGAGTTGGGGTGGATCGAATTATTTTCCCACCCGTACGCAAAATACGCGCTTTGACGTGGAGTTGCGGACACTAGTCCGTTATACAATACAATACAATAGTAGATGTAAGTAAATAAATGAATCATCAGTCACCTGCCGTGCCATTCTCATCGAGTTCAGTACACTCGCCATAATACGCCACTCTGGGCGGAGGGTCTCCTCGCGCCTTGGCCTCGCAGGCGCTCCGCCTGAGGGCGCAGTGGTGCGGGTAGGTGTGGCGCGTGTCGGCGCAGACGGGCTCGCGCGCCGCGTCGGCGCAGGCCGCCTGGCAGCCACACGCGCCGCGCGCGCACCACGTGCCCGCCGGACAAGCGATCTCCGCACACGACTCTGGACACAATAAAAACATCTCGATCCTTGTATCCCTCGCTCCGCTCAGGATTCTAACCTAGTATTCGCTGCTCTCGGGATCCAACTTAGTCCTTAGTATATAAATAATAGTAGACTATAAAACAAGTGAAATGTTTTATAGTCTACTATTATTTTTGCAAATATGTCATACAAAACATCAACAACATCAACTTCTTTGTATTTTTTTTTAGAAATCAAGTGAGATCGGTGTTTCCTATCTGACTACTAAACTCTGAAAAGAAACAGCCAAAAACAAACTCAGAGGTCACTGTCTCTTTTGAGGTTCCGACATTTTGTCAAGGCTAGATCATGTGAGGACCTTGCATGTTCTCAATGCAAGAACCTGTTTACGTTTTATTTTAATCTATAACTGGAAAAGTGCATAGAAGAGCAGAATAACATTGTATCTTTGAATAGGCAATCAAGAAATTTAAAAGGATGGACAGATTTTTCTCTGCTAACTCAGATTTACGTACGTCAGATTGATTATCGCACAAAAACTTGTGTTGACGGTTAGTAGGACAGATATGATTATGCCTTACCACACGATCCCATATGTTTGATGTGAAGCCGCCTCTTCTCCCTGCAAGCCGTGTCACGCAGTGCGCAAACACTGCTGTAAGTTTTATTGTCCGTACCACAAACTTCTTCTGTTTCCTGTAACGTGAAAACGTAATATTTAGTGACCGTACATTGAATATGACAAATATTTCAGTCGATATCAATCCTAAGAATCCTGTAAACGCCGATGGTAATCTAGTGATCGCAAGTACTACTGGTGAGCATGAGGTCCTGCGTTCGATTCCGACGTCAGACATAATGTCATTGGATTTTCCCGTCAGGAATTTATCAGTAGCAGCCACGGAGTCAAAGATAACTGGTGAAATATGAGTATACTATTAGATACTTAAGTCATCAGATTACAGGCGTGATGGTATTTTATCCGACGAATATCCTATCAATGAATCAATGACACAAAACAATAATTCCAAGACACCAATCTCTAAAAAGAAAACGTTATTTTGGGCCTGAAAACCCGAATTATTTTCAATTAATTGCCAAATTCGATTTTTAGTTGCTTTGAAATCAATAAATAGTTGAGTATTTGAGTTGACTAAACAGTGACGTCACAGTTTGCTATTGCCTTACAAAATCTATGAGAGAACCGCGTTTTGACCTCTCTTAAAAAGTATCTCAATTGATTGGTGTGTCATCTACCCCATTGATTGTGGTAATAAAATACTCACAGTGCCTTCTTCACAGTGCTTGGGGCATACACAGCTGGCTTCGGAAACGCCGTCGCTCTCGCAAACGGCGTAGAATTCACACTTTTTGTTTTCACACCCGTCTGTAATATTATTACCCAACAATGAATTATGAACGAGTAGGGGACTTGCCTTTTAATAATTTACACTTCTCTTCTGGAGTTATATTTTGCCATAAAATCCCCGACATCATCAGTGCTTCATCATCAGGTTTCTCAAACATCTTCCTCCAGCTTACTATGTTAACGCAGTGTCCTGCTTGAGCGACGAATACGACGCGACGCGACGACACGACACGATGCAATGCGACGCGATGCTACACGCGACAAAATATGTCCTACGTGATTTTGGTCATACTTCTCGAATCATGGAGAAATAAAGTACAAATTTGAATAAACCATTTCGTAGTTCATGATGTCGCGTCTGGTCGCTCTTAAAACAAGTACGCGTTACGTCGCGTCTCGCCGCAGACTGCCATATAGGCCGCAAGCAGGGTATGCCGTTGAGTTGATCGCGTTCGTCGCATTCACAGCGTCGCGTCGCGTCGTATTCGTCGCTCACGCAGGACACCCCGTTAGACTCCAGAATAGTTTCCAGCAGGCCAACCACTGCCACGGCCCATCTGGAAAACTTCATGTCGACTACGAAGCCAGGTGGGCCGTCGCAGTTATAAATTGGTCCGATGGGGACGCTCCTAAAAAATAAAATCCTATCATGCGCTTTGTGCAACTCCGTCTGCACCTTAAGGTATCAGTCAGAGGCCACTACTATTGAGATGGCAGAGTTCTGGAATCACCGACACACCGAAACAAAGTGCTACTTACTGCAGGGTCCGTCGTAAAGCACCTGCACGTCGCGCCGGTGCCGGCACGCTTCCAGCTGCAGCTTGCAGCGGTTGCCGTACGAGATGCCGTCCGAGCCGCACACGGGCGCGAACTCGTTGGAGCAGCGCGGGCAGCGGCACACGCCGCGTCCGCCCGTCGCCACGCACTCGCCGCCGTGAGGACACACGCGGTCCGCGCATACGCCGTTGGAACCTGGATTTAAAAAATAATAGTACATTATTGCAAAGGCCGTGAAATAGGCAATTGCAGGTCGAATATGAGTTTCACTTGATGAGTTCACTAATACGAGACAGGCAATGGGGTGGCTAAGGCAAAGTAAATCTCAGATGGCGCCATAGTAGCTCTCAATCTGACCAATGAGGTTGAGCTATTTTGAAATGTAAAATAACATTACCACATTTTCAACCAATGACGATGTTTGAGTAAAAACTATGCTAGAGCCATTAGTTCCACAGTTAGCCTCCCCAAATTGCCATTTCCGCCAAGGCATATATAGTGCTTTTCTCATCATACTTTCATTTTTTTTTCTTTTGACTTCGCTGGAAGCAGGTTTTCCATTGCCAATTTGGCTTCTGATCTTTAATCTGGTGGAGTACCATCAATCTCCATTTCACGCTCTGAACCATTGGAACTCATTTTAATTATTATATTTCTTATTTAAGTAAATAATAAATCAAGACGAATTTTCAGCTTTGCCGTCAATTTTCTATTTATCATCTGTGCCGAAAGGCAAACGCATTTATGGCTATACAGCCACGGCAGTCACGTGAAGCAAAGAGATTTACTTTGGTATGCCAAGAATTATTTCGATACTTCGCGTGTTCTTTTTTCGAAAATAATGAAAATATTTCCATGCATGTTTAAAAGATATTTTTACATTACGTTATCCCTCATCGTTTTATTTTAAGCTTCTTAGTATTACGCGACTGCTGAGCATGTGCGGTCCTGAGTCTGATTCACAGGTCGGGCAAAGTGTCATTAACTTTTTCCGTCAGGAGTTCCGCAGTAGTAGCAACGGAGACTGGTTTTGTACCTGGTTATTGGCAAATGCTAGCAATAGACAAGGTAGTTTACATGGGACTTGAACATATAACCAGCAAAATGTGGGTGTAGGTATTATTAGGTACAACGCTGCCTAACCCTTCGGGGATTACAGGCCTGATGTTATGTACGTATGTTTATGTATGTACCTATTCATCAACTTAATTCAATTTCAAACCTTTGATCTGGTTGCCCTCGTTTTGGGGCAGATTAAATCGCAGGCAAACGCCAGACAAATGCAGGGGTCTAAGCCCGTCTACGAAGATACGGGGCCCATCCGAAAATAGCTTATACTTTGAAATTCCCTAATATTTTCGGATTCATGAGTTTTGAAAACGCATTGGGAGTAAGGACAGATGACCAATCGTGTTGTCATTCATTTTTAGTTCGGTCTCCTAACGAATCTTATGTCCGAAGTGATACGGAGTAGGAAACGACCGCAACTTCGGCCGAAACTACGGATTTCGTGCTTAGAGATTAGACATCCAGGTACGATGGTGAAACAAAGTAAACGTCAGAGTATTTAGTTAGTACAGTAGTGTTGGTAATTGACTCTGTAACAACAAACTGTGTACAACACACAACTGTGTACTGCGTGTGTGTGTGTGTGGGACATAGGTGTGGGAGCTCATCAATAAAGAAAACCACGGATATTATCGCGTAAGTACTTTGAGTGTAAACTGTGTACAAGTTAAGGGAGCTATTTCTCTAGTTTACCCGTATCCCATTCTACGCTCACAACTTTGACACTGGTGCCGATTCCCTTGTTCACAAACTAAACTAAATTTAAGTTGAATGCATCTTTTTCTTTCTATTTCATTATGAAAAGGACAGAAGATAAATATTAGTTTAATCCTGTCAAATTAGTCAGCACCTGACGTAATTTGATGTAATTTTAGTAGTCAACTTTTTAATCGCGTCTAAAACTTGTATGGCGCTGATTAATTTGACAGAACATAACTAAAATTTATCTTCTGTCCTTTTCTTAATGAAATAGGAAGAAAAAGATGCACTGAACTTAAATTTGGTTTAGTTTGTAAACAAGGGAATCGGCACCATTATGTTTGTCACTTAGTACGTCGTGACCAGGGTTCTATGTACCTGGATGCGACATCTTCACTTACCACAAGCTCCTGCGTGCAGTACTCTGAGCTCCCTGCCCAGCAGGCAGGCAGCCCGCCTCAGTTCGCACTCGCTGTCGTGTGTGCGCGAGTCCGAGCCGCAGACGGGCCGCAGCACCGGCTCGCACGGTGGAGGACAGGCACACACGGCACCGCCGCCCTCCACGCGGCACTCCGCGCCGTGACGGCACTCCACCTCCGCGCACGGGTTCACACCTGAACGAAGTGATGAATGAAAGAGGTAGATCGATTTTCCTTAAGAAAGTAGGCATGACCCTACATTTAGTTTGGCAAGTAAGTGGCAGTCATACAATTTAGTTATTGAGGGTGACGAAATGTTTCTGTGATAAGATAATTTTCTTGGTTCATTTGGCAGCGGCAAGGGTCGATCTCCAAGGTTTAGTAACGTCCGTGGACATGCGACCATCCTTTACAAATCAAGACCCCTCCAAGTCTTGGAAGCCAACGATTCGACAATCGTAGTGGAGAAGCTCGAAAGTCTGCCAACCAGTCTTGCCAAGGGATATCGTGTTAGATACTCTGTATGTACTGGAGGTCAGATAGACAGTCGCTTCATGTAAAATTCTGGTATTAAACTGCATCCGGTTAGACTGGAGCCGACCCCAACATTATTGCGAAAACGCACAAATGATGATGATCGTGGTACATTTGACAAGTCATTTCCTACAATTCTTATTAGTTATTGCAAATGACTTCCCTTATTCGAACCATAACAAGAACTAAAGGTCCCCCTCCATTCACAGACAAACACAGTTGCAATACTAAAAATACATTTAGCTTCAAGTTCTCCTCGAACCAAACTTACCAGAACTACACTGCCCTTTAAAAATAATCTTCAACTGTTTCCTCGCTCGGCAGGATTCTCGATGCATCTGGCACTCGTTGGAGTAGGTCTTGCCGTCGGAGGCGCACACAGGGGAGAACTCGAGGGGACACGGCTCGGCACAACGACAGGAAGGGGAGCGACGATCGTCCAACTGGCACACTTCGGGGTCAGGGCAAGTGACTCCGGAGCAAGGGTCTGTAATGAAAATAATGAACGTGTTCGTAACTTTCGTGGCTGATTCTCTGGGAGGTATACCAACCAAGGTTGATTTGTTGCATACCTTTAAGTACCACCAGCAGAAAACACTTACCACATTTACCGTAATACTTGAAAGTTATGTTAGTATTGGATTCGCAGGCTGCTCTGCGCATCTCACAGTCGCCGGGGTAGTCGCGGGCGTCGCTTGCGCAGAGGGGGCGGGACCCCTCGTGGTCGCCGTAGCTGGGGCAGGACGTGGGGCACTCGCAGCCGTACGCGCGGCCATCGGAGGTAGGCCGGCACAGCGCCCCCGGCCCGCACGTCACACCACGACACGGATCCGGTACGTCTGGTGATGAGGACAGCAAAAATTGAACAACACTCATCTCTAAAATAAGATCATGCCGAGAGACCGAGAATTGTCCAGGGCGAGCATCGTGCATCGTCACAAAAACTTATAAAGTCCTACATAATAGGTAAAAGTACGGTCGAACAAGCTAGGTATTTGGTTTAAGAAAGTCCGAGTTTTATTTATTTCCTCGCAAATATGTTATAAATATCGGTAGCAATATCGTCTCGGCTGTAATTTTCAACTTACCGCACTTATATCATAATGTACTGTAATGTAATCTTGGTTTGAAATTACAAGCATTTTTATTTTCAATAAATTTTCGCGCTCTACATAGCTGTCAATGACAATGACGACGCTAACTCACCGGACTGACGCACCCGAAGTAAGTCGCACCCATCCACACGCGATCTACTCAAACACTACGACTCCACAAACACGACATACACTCGGTACATTCACACGCATCTCCACATGCGATTGAACTGACGATGACGCGACGAATGTGCGGCGCTATCGCCATCATGAGCGGTGTAGCCAGGTGTAGCACAAGTACAGTGCCGCTCATACACACACACTACGGCCCCTTAGTCTGCGGAGCGCATTCGGCTCGACCTGATAGCGTCTTCGGACCCCGGCCAACCTCCACGGTAACAGTCACGGTCCTCCAGAGTCACCTTCGTCGCTGTTCGTCACCCGCTGGGCCTCCTCCGGGTAACCGGAGGTCACGCCGAGTTGCCGTGAAGCAAGCGACGCTATGACTTAGCGCCGTGGCGCTCCTACCGATCACTCTGTAGTCACACATAGACATGCTATCTGATGAGGTGCCCGTAGTCACGGGCATCACACTGCTACCGCGGGTAGGGTTACCATCTGACCGGATAAATCCGGTCTTGACCGGATTTTTAATGCCAATACCGGACTTCACCCGGATTTTGTGCCAGATCGGATTTTTCGACTCATGCCGGACGAAACAAAGAAACAGACTATCAGTGGAGTCCATTAGAGCCATCGTACTTACGAAGTTATTACTGGAAAGATTACAGTTGTGAGCAATTCTTCAATCAAATTTTTGAGGTCAAAACCAAATTTTAAAAGCGATTTTTAGTAATAAAAAAATTAATTAACACTTTTACGTTTAACTTTTAATTACTGAACATGATTTATTGTTTTTTTGTTTCTAACTTTGGATAGTTTTCTAGGTTTCTAGTTTTTGTTTGATCGTAGGTAAACTTTAGGCTAGACCGGACTTTTTTGTCAAAAATCAGGATATTTCATCCTCCAAGACCGGATTTCCAATTTTAGGCCCTGGTTACCCTAACCGCGGGCCCATGGACATAGTCCAAAACCGGCCGGCTAGACAATCAGAGACGCGACTTAGTCAAATATAGCGACAAGACCTATGAAACCTGTATTTTAAGGTTTTAAATCTTAGTTTCAAAACTAATGCCAAGAACCCTCCGTGTGGGTTCACTTTTGCGCAAACGTCATGGCAGGGTCCTGGAGGGTCCACTTGCAATATGTATGGTGCGATAGTACATGAGCTATATGAAACGGGGGTGGACTCGAATATGTAACGTTATTTAGGTATACTTAGAAAACTCAGAGGCACTAATTATTCAAAACATTTTCTAATAGAAAGAACAATTTATTTAGTTTTTTTTTTTATTACTAAGTAAATATTAGTACATAGCACAATGTGAAGAAGCCAATGAGTATGTGCACCGAGTATTTTGGATTCAAAAACACTTCTAGTTCTGAGGGCAAGATAGACAATAAGTGTGCTTACCACTAGGGAACAGGTAACAGCAGTCAGCAGCCGCCACCAGCACCAGTAGCGCTGGCAGCGTCGCGCTCACCATGGTCCGACTGAATCGCCACACTTTGCTCTTCTTGCTTCCACCATCACACATCATATATTCGCATTGCACTTTTTTCTACGAAAAGAATTAGAATAATAACTTAAACCGTTCTGCAACACGTTTGTGCAGTAGATACCTATGTATTTTATACACTCATAATTTATTCATAATTCAATAGCATTGCGATCAATAACAACATTAGGTTTTGCTTATATTTACAAGTAAACTTAATTAGGTAAGTATTTCGGTCCACTTATAACGAGCAGCACAGTATTCAGGTAACTCACCCAGTTTTCGCTTCTTACATTAGAATTATTATTACAAAAGGTGTATGAAAGTCCCACAACATTTATTTATCTACAAGTAAAAATAATAGCTATTTTGTTTGAGTGCACAAAGTGGCATTGTTGGCGCGTTGCCCTCTCAATCGACGGAGGGCTACTGAAGCTGAACTGAAGCACTTTTCTCTGAATGAACTCCTTTCAGTCATGCGCACTGCGACGCGTTCAAACGATATGACCATCGGGAAACAGACTTAACTCGACGAGCTATAGATAGACATGACGACCCGATTGGCGCAGCGGTAGTGAGGCTGTCTTACGTTCTTAGGGTCCCGGGTTCGAATCCCGGTCGGAGCAAATGTTTGTGTGATGAGCATGGACATTTGTTTCCGAGTCATGGATGTTTATATGTATAATAAGTATGTATTTACAAACAAAAAGTATCTATATGTAGTATATCAACTATCTGGTGTCCACGACACAAGCCTCGTTGCTTAGTGTGGCGCTAGATGGCGCTGTGTGTAATGTCCAGCAATATTTATTTATTTATTTATTTATTATCTACCTAGTAAATAGCTTTTAACCTTTAAAATTCAGAATATATGACGACAAATTAAATTAGCTAGTGAAACTATACAGGGTGTAGGTACCGTGTAAACTACCTCATCACGAAGCCGTCAACCAAGCATTCTGTACATCAAACTAAGTAACTTTACGCAAAAATTATTGCTTGCTGGGAAACAACTTTTTTTTTTGGGGTGAAAAATCATGTTTTATGGCAAAAGTCAATGTATCGCACTCAAAACATTGTGCTGATAGATGGATTGATAATACGGGGGTCGTGGAGGTGTTTAAAGTAAAAATCTTACATAAAAAACTTGTTTAAAAAAAAAAACTTGTCAAATACTTAGTTGGAACTAGGCTTTGATATCAATATCTCTGTAACCATATTAAGGTCCTACCCTATTAAGGATTAAGGTTCCCAGGTGTAGATCAAAAAAAAATATCGCAATGACGGGGAGAACAAGTGGCTTTCGACTTCGTCAAGAGGTTTTTTACACCCTTTATACATGATGGGTAGGTACCTACCTGTCGTTATGAGGATTAAATAAAACTTAAATTGATTTTATGATGTTATTCTTGGTAAGTTATGGAATCAGGCGGTTACTTTGCGGAAATCCATGACATCTCCTGCCCATGGAGGGGCGAAACACGTGTCAAGGTTTGGTTGCATGCTTGGCATGCTAATTTTCGCTTTTCCTATGTGTGCAATTATTCATATCTGCTGGAGGGAGGTAGGGCCTATCTTATATATTCTGCATATTTCTTCTCACTTACATCTGTAAAGTATATACAAGAAAAACTGATTTAAAACCTGACGTTTCCAGGTACACGCTGTTGACCCAAAAAAAAACAAATCAAATCAAATCACTTTTTATTTGTTAACACAGGTAAAGAAATACAGATCTTAAATGTTTTTTGTTTTGTCTTGTTTTATAACGATCCAAGTGATTACTTATTACTAATAATGTGAATAAGTTTTATATATTTTGACCTTTTCAACTTTAAAAGTTATAGCCTTTTCTGCCTGATGCCATAGAATGGTATTGTACGTAATAAAATGGAATCACGCAAATTAAGATATTGTTTAAACTTGAAAAAAAAAAATTATCAAAAAGGCTCCTTTTTAGGGTTCCGTACCCAAAGGTTAAAAACGGAAACCTATTACTAAGACTTCGCTGTCTGTCACCAGGCTGTATCTCATGAACCGTGACAGCTAGACAGTTGAAATTTTCACAGATGATGTATTTCTGTTGCCGCTATAACAACAAATACTAAAAACAGAATAAAATTAATATTTAAGGGGGGCTCCCATACAACAAACGTGATTTTTTTGCCGTTTTGTCTGATGTATAGATAATGGTACGGAACCCTTCGTGCGCGAGTCCGACTCGCACTTGGCCGGTTTTTTCTACTTCTGGATTGGCACTCCTATTGGATTTCTGCATGATCGATTATATTATACATATAGATAGAGCCTGAAATAAATTAGGAGCTTATATAGGTAGGTATACCTACTATAATAAAATTATTTGAGGCAATGATGTAAAAAATTTCGAGCTCGCTTCGCTCGCTTTTGCAGGCTAGTTTTTCTTGGATTTATATAAAAGTCGACCAAGTAACTCCTATCTTGCATAACATGGATTTCTGTAAAGTTAACGCCTGATTCCATTTATTATCAAAAGTTCATCAATTTTACAACAAAAATTCGCCCCCCCCTCCCCCCCCCCTTATGGAAATCCTGTATCCGCGCCTGAACCGTGCACGGTCTACGGAAAGTAAGTTAGGTAAGGTACTTGCCAAATACCTGCATCACAGGCCGCTACTATCGTAATCGTAAGTAGCTTACCTACCTACTACACCTTTTTGGCTTCATAAGCCTCGTCCGCGCATTTGTACACAACATGGTTTCGGCACAAAGTAATAACTAATAAGTAGCGTTCTCTAGTAGGTAATAATTGTGATGTCGAAGAAAAGTTTTCTATGAATCAAGTGACAGATCTAGGTGTGACTTGGTTATGATATTTCCTTAAAACGCGCGGGCGGATCCGTGGGCCCCGAGCGGCGCTGAGAGCCCTCGAGCGAATACGCGCGGCGGCGCGCAACTACTCCGAGCACGCCCATTAATAGTGCTGTTCGATACTTTGTACAGACAACTCGCTCTCGTAGTGCGGCGGCGGAGCGCAGAGCAGCGCGGCGGAGCGTGTGACTGACATTGGCTTGGCCACCATCAGGGATTTTAGTTTTGATAACACAAAAATTAAGTCGCTAAATTTGTCGAAATTTGTCGCCAAATATCAGAATTTGTCGGTCACTAGTTCAAAAGATATAAGGGTTTATAGGTGGCCGATCTGGAGTCTCCCCGGCTTGGCCACATGTATATCTCAAAAACTAGGGCACCTAGCAAAGATCTGTTTTCTACCATATTTTGTCGCTAATTTGTCGCCGTCATAGAATTAATCGGGCCTTAGTTTAGAACATATAATGAGTTCAATTAATAAGGTATAGTCCAAGAGCTGGATCGAAAGAAATTAAGAGTGTTCATTCGATCTAGCTCTTGGACCATACCATAGGCCCAGCGCACACCGCTGGAGGCGCAGCGGAGCGCATTTCCTTAAAACGCGCGGGCAGACCCGCGGGCCCCGAGCGGCACTGAGAGCCCTCGAGCGGACATAAGCGCAGCGGCGCGCAGCGCAACTACTCCGAGCGCGCCCATTAGTAGTGCTGTTCGATACTTTTGTACAGACAACTCGCTCTCGTAGTGCGGCAGAGCGCGGCGGAGCGTGTGGCTGACTCTGGCAGAGCCACCATCAGGAATTTTAATTTTGATAACACAAAAATTTAGTCGCTAATTAGTCGAAATTAGTCGCCAAATATCAGATTTGGTCGGTCACTGGTTCAAAATATATAAAGGCTTATTGGTGGCCCTGCTGGAGAGAGCCTACCCCAGCAGAGCCACATTAATAACTCAAAAACTAGGGCACCTAGCGAAGATCTGTTTTCTCCCATATTTACTCGCTAATTAGTCGAAATTAGTCGCCAAATATCAGAACTGGTCGGTCACTGGTTCAAAAGATATAAGGGTTTATAGGTGGCCCTGCTGGAGAGAGCTTACCCCAGCAGGGCCACATTTATATCTCAAAAACTAGGGCACCTAGCGAAGGTCTGTTTACTCCCATATTTACTCGCTAATTAGTCGAAATTAGTCGCCAAGTTACAGATTCAGTCGGCGTGTCATTAAAAAGATATTAAAGAATTCAATTTCCCCATACAGTGGTACAACCAAGTACAAAACACTTAAAGTAGTTTTAGACAGGTGTATCTATACGACATCTGGAGGAATTCTATAACTTCAACCCACCAAAGGAAAGCAGTATTAATTACCTAAAAACAAGATCTACAATAAATATATGTAATTATTTAGGTATCGAACAAAATGTGTGCATTTAGTCGCTGGCAGATAGATCGCTGCGCTCCGTTACATTTACACGGTAAGTAAGAAAGAGATAGATGCGCGTGTACAGACTAGCTACTTAGAACGAAACGAGTTGCCCGTGACGTATCCGTTACCACGCAACTTCGTTTGCGTCACTTATGAGTGAAAAAGCTCACAAAAGGAATAAAGAATTTTTAAATCGGATCAGTAGTACCGGAGAGTAGATACTTACCCCTAACATCCAAATTCACAAACTTTATCTCTTCAGATTATTGATTAAGTACCTAGGTATTTGTAACAGTTTCTGTTAGTACAATAATTTTAATTATGGTAACTAATATTAATAATTTTATATTTCGACAATGAAGTTTTATTATTCTAACCTAAATTAAGATAAAATAAAAACTCAACCCGTCCATACAAACTCTACCTACCACGACATAATACCAGCGTTGTTCTTGATACGGCAATTGCCGTAATATACGGCATTCAGGCATCTTAGGCATCATAAATACGGTATACGGCAGCTCTTTGATTACCGTATTAAAATATACGGTAATTGACTAAAGTAAATAAAAAACAAATATTACGTAGAATGGATCGCACCAACTTGTAAACCATAGATAAAGTAGCGCCACGAAAAGAAACGGCAACAGAATTCAACCAACAACCAAATGCAACCTTATCTCCGAGAATTTAATGTCTAAAATCTTTAGTTCCCCATTATGGTAGGTTCTAGGATGTGTAGGAATCGGATTCCCGGAAAATAACAATAAAAATAATAGTAAGTATGTATAAACACGTGTGTATTAATATACCTAATAATAAAAAACAGTATGATCCACATGCGACAGAATCAGAAGTACTAGAAACTATTCAAAACATATAGGTATGGTGAAGAATAAAATAATTAAGTTTTAAAGTAGTACATACATCATTTGTATTTTTGTATTATTTAAACCGTTCAAATAAACTTTTTTTTACAATACGGCATTTTTTTAACTTTTCCCTAAAAATCCGGCAATTTTAGAATTAAAATACGGCAACCCTAAATTTTTCAGGAACAACACTGCATAATACACACACACTCACAACGCAACACTGACAATCACCTCAAAATACACACAACAAACCAACTTTTTGGAAATTCATTTTATAAAATAATTTGATTTAGATTTATATATTATTTCCGGCAATTAGATACAGTTCAATTTGTTGTATTTCTAAGGAACAATATATAAACTTACTTAGTACCTTAATTAGAGCCGTTAATGCTCTAGTAGGTATAGTAAGTATATAAATCTTTGATTTAAGTATGTATTTTTTTGTAATATATTTCAAGCAATGGGTTGATACTTACCTACATACTTACAATACGTTTTCAACGTTTAAGTATTACATTTTACTAAAGATAGGTACGATAATTTTAACGTATTTATTAGTGTGGCTGACTCTGGCAGAGCCACCAACAGGGATTTTAATTTTGATAACACAAAAATTTAGTCGCTATTTAGTCGAAATTAGTCGCCAAATATCAGATTTGGTCGGTCACTGGTTCAAAAGATATAAGGGCTTATTGTTGGCCCTGCTGGAGTCAGCCTACCCCAGCAGAGCCACATTAATAACTCAAAAACTAGGGCACCTAGCGAAGATCTGTTTTCTCCCATATTTACTCGCTAATTAGTCGAAATTAGTCGCCAAATATCAGAACTGGTCGGTCACTGGTTCAAAAGATATAAGGGCTTATTGTTGGCCCTGCTGGAGTCAGCCTACCCCAGCAGAGCCACATTAATAACTCAAAAACTAGGGCACCTAGCGAAGATCTGTTTTCTCCCATATTTACTCGCTAATTAGTCGAAATTAGTCGCCAAGTTACAGATTCAGTCGGTGTGTCATTAAAAAGATATTAAAGAATTCAATTTCCCCATACAGTGGTACAACCAAGTACAAAATACTTAAAGTAGTTTTTAGACAGGTGTATCTATACGACGTCTGGAGGAATTCTATAACTTCAACCCACCAAAGGAAAGCAGTATTCATTACCTAAAAACAAGATCTACAATAAATATATGTAATTATTTAGGTATCGAACAAAATGTGTGCATTTAGTCGCTGGCAGATAGATCGCTGCGCTCCGTTACATTTACACGATAAGTAAGAAAGAGATAGATGCGCGTGTACAGACGAGCTACTTACAACGAGTTGCCCGTGACGTACCTAAGTTAAAGTCGGCCAGTTTAAAGTGGAACTTAAAGAATAGTTAGGAACTAGAATGTTGTTATCTTTAGGTACCTATTCCGCAAATACAAAAACGGGGAACAGAGCGAGCACCGGTGCGTCGTCGGCGGTGTTCGCGCCGCTAAAAGTATTAAAAAAAATAGGTAAATTAACAAACTTGCTCTAAACTCTAAAGATTTTTTTCTTTAGTCATCCACCGGGAGTACAGCGAGAAGTTTTGTTTGTGTAAAATACACAAACGTAAGAACAATTACATGTCACATGGTGGTGGACAATTTGATAGTGTTTTGAAAAGAGGACGCCTTATGAGTGAAGAATAATATTATTATGTAAGTTACCTTGATTTTTCACGTCATTAGCGTGTTTGTGTGTGTGTCCTAAGATACCAATACTGATGCGCTACCTACCAATGTAGTCCGTCGATGTCCATATTATTTGGCTACAATTAGGATAGTTAATTTAAAAAAAAACACTACCTACCTAAGTGCTTCAGTGCATACATTATGATTGTAACTCTCAGATCAAAGAATTTTGATCTGAGTTGTAACTTATCTAATTTTCTACCTATAATTGGGGTGTCTACGGGTGTGAATTTAGTAGGTACCTACCTCATTAGTCGGTATCTATTGAATTTAGATTACCTATATCTGAATTTCAATAGATTTGTACCTATGTAGTGAAATAAAGGTAGGTACATAACATATCATCACGCCTGTAATCCCCAAAGGGTTAGGCAGAGGTATACCTAAAGCTCGGCGCAAACGGGCCTCCAACCACAGCCACCGGTGGCTGTCGCACGCTATCGCGAATCTCCGACACTGCTGTAGCAAGTGGCCGCTACCGGCCACACGTGTGCGGCGAGTTTCAACAAAATGTATAAAAAAGCGTGTTAACTGCTTGTCGCTGGCCACCGGTGGCTGTGGTTGGTGGCCCGTTTTGCGCCAAGCTCAAAGGTATACTTAGCTGCACCGCAGACTTAGCTGCACCGCAGTTGCCGCATTCTAATTTTTCTATGCAATCTCGCACATAGACACAGTTTGCACACAGACACAGATTGCATAGAACTTTATACGAAAAATTGGAACGCGGCGACTGCGGTGCGGCTAAGTCTGCGTTCACCTTTATAGTTCACCCACATTTAAACGTAGGTATAGGAACTCAGTTAGTCCCTTTTTACTTTCAGAAACCATCTAAAATGTCAAGACGCGGTCGCGGATTTAAAGTTAACCTAAACAGCCAGAAAACCGTATATCTTGAAAATAAAGATATACTTTACCCAATACTGCCAAAACGAAATGATGCAATTTATGATCTCCTGATACTTATCTACATACTTACAATACGTTTTCAACGTTTAAGTATTACATTTTACTAAAGATAGGTACGATAATTTTAACGTATTTATTATTCTAAAGTAAATTAGAGCTCAACATTGTAAATTAGTAAAACAGTTGCATGCGACTGTACATCTTGACACTAAATAGACCAAGAGCAAGGTTTAATGGTTTCAAAGAAATTTAAGCCTCTCTAACTTAATAATTAAAAACATTTAACATGTATTTAATAGAGAATTTATCTCTCTCGGTCATTTCTAAGGACTTAAGACCGATAAAACTAGAAGTATATCACACATATTAATAGAAATATTTTTTCTTAGCAATTTTTCGTGAACTCTTCGATCTAGCTCTTGGACTATACCTTAATAATTGAACTCATTATATCTTCTGAACTAGGACCCGATTAAATCTGTAACTTGGCGACTAATTTCGACTAATTAGCGAGTAAATATGGGAGAAAACAGATCTTCGCTAGGTGCTCTAGTTTTTGAGTTATTAATGTGGCTCTGCTGGGGTAGACTGACTCCAGCAGGGCCAACAATAAGCCCTTATATCTTTTGAACCAGTGACCGACCAGTTCTGATATTTGGCGACTAATTTCGACTAATTAGCGAGTAAATATGGGAGAAAACAGATCTTCGCTAGGTGCCCTAGTTTTTGAGTTATTAATGTGGCTCTGCTGGGGTAGGCTGACTCCAGCAGGGCCAACAATAAGCCCTTATATCTTTTGAACCAGTGACCGACCAAATCTGATATTTGGCGACTAATTTCGACTAAATAGCGACTAAATTTTTGTGTTATCAAAATTAAAATCCCTGTTGGTGGCTCTGCCAGAGTCAGCCACACCTAAATTTTTGTGTTATCAAAATTAAAATCCCTGTTGGTGGCTCTGCCAGAGTCAGCCACACTATTTATTATTCTAACGTAAATTACGAGCTCAACATTGTAAATTAGTAAAACAGTTGCATGCAACTGTACATCTTGACACTAAATAGACCAAGAGCAAGGTTTAATGGTTTCAAAGAAGTTTAAGCCACTCTAACTTAATAATTAAAAACATTAAACATGTATTTAATAGAGAATTTATCTCTCTCGGTAATTTCTAAATTATATCTTCTGAACTAGGACCCGATTAAATCTGTAACTTGGCGACTAATTTCGATTATTTAGAGAGTAAATATGGGAGAAAACAGATCTTCGCTAGGTGCCCTAGTTTTTGAGATATAAATGTGGCCCTGCTGGGGTAAGCTCTCTCCAGCAGGGCCACCTATAAACCCTTATATCTTTTGAACCAGTGACCGACCAGTTCTGATATTTGGCGACTAATTTCGACTAATTAGCGAGTAAATATGGGAGAAAACAGATCTTCGCTAGGTGCCCTAGTTTTTGAGTTATTAATGTGGCTCTGCTGGGGTAGGCTCTCTCCAGCAGGAGAGAGCCTACCCCAGACTCTGCCAGAGTCAGCCACACCGGCGGAGCGCAGAGGAGCGCGGCGGAGCGCAAAGCAGCACGGCGCGCGACTGGAGCAGTCGCGCGCATGCTCTTGTAGTAGCTTGAGGGCGCTCGAGTACCGCGTGCGAATTTATTCTTATATTGACCGTATATCAAGGTAGGGTTTATATTAAATTGTTGTCTTCAAATGCGCTGCGCTGCGCCTCCAGCGGTGTGCGCTGGGCCTAACGCTAACCTAGCGTCACAGCACAGTGTGTGAAACCATCTTCAATCAATCATGCCTATAGCAATAAAAACAGTAGTCAACTTGAATATGTTTATTTATTATGGTATATACCATTTAAGACGTTTTCACCCTTATTACATTCACAGTTGCATGTAACAGAGAATAAGAATTTACATAATGTATAAAAATAGGATTGTACGAGTCATGACAGGACTCTGAAATGCACGCAAAATGAGAAATGAATTTACAAATAAAAACTCCTTCCTGTCCACTGCTAAAATGCAATGACAATAATATGTGCCCTCTTTCTGCTAAGCTATACACACTTGAAATTGCACATGATTTTAAATTATGTACATGCAAACCTACTAACAATTTCTAAATTTTGTACATATACTACGACCTATTTATATCACTTTTATCTGTCAAGATAAATACGTAAATCATGATAGAAGGAATCAAATAAATAGAAAATTGGATTAGACATTAGAAAAGACATCAAGACTGCTACTAAATTGAAACAATATAAAAATTAATGGTATTTTTTTCCTTAAATTCTGTACATTAACAATTCATCGACAGATTCAGCAATAAATAAATTTACTATACACAGTCTTAATTACAAAATGTCACTTAATAACGTCTATTTTCATACACTTGCGATTTCGCTTATCACATAGATAAAAACCACAGCACTTTTTGTCACTTAAACTTTACACTTCACGGTTAAACCAGCGTTCTCGGAAGAGATGTCTACAAGATATCTATTTACAAGATACAAAATACAATGTTATTTACAAGGCAACGGAACAACGGTACTATGTGGGAGGTGCGCGGCGATCGTAATCCCTCCGGTACACCTCCCGCTCGTAGTCCCGCTCGTCGTACGCGTACTCGGCCTGCGCGTAGCCGCGCCACTCGTCCGGGTAGGGCCGCACGGGCGGGAAGCCCATGCTGCCCGCCATGCTGGCGGCGTCGTAGTAGCCGCCGCCGTACGGGCCCGGCATGCCGCCGAATGCACTGTACCTGCTGGAAACATCAAACACTATATGAAACCACATCGGCGGAAGTACTGGATTTGATTGTTTTCGTGCATGATTGACATTTATTTACTGTATTTCTGAGTTCATCTTAGACATAACTGAATTCGGTAAAGAAATACATTGGGAGCCCACCTTTAGTAAGTGCGGTGCCTTGCAGCGGGACACTAATAATTAGCTGGTTAAGTGTAGGGTTTATAACCAAAAAATAACTTGATTGTTAAAAGTACTCAAGCTTCGAGCAAATATAAAATAAACTCTTCATTGTCGTTATTAAATAGCCGGGCTCACCTCCGCTTGTCGTGGGTCCGAGGCGTCCGCTCCGTGCGGTCGGTGCGCTCGGTGCGGTACTGGCGCGGGCCGGGGTAGGCCGGGGGCGTCCAGGCGGGGTGCGCGGGATGCGCGGGGTGCTCGGGGTGGGGGTGCGGCAGGCTGTAGGGCGGGCGCGAGCGCGCCGCGCTGACGCCGCCGCTGTCCCGGCGCGTGCGCGAGCGCTCGCGGTCCCGGTCGCGCTCCCTGTCCCGGTCCCGGTCTCGGTCCCGGTCGCGCTCCCTGTCGCGGTCTCGATCCCGCTCCCGCTCCGTCCGACTCCGCTCTCTGTACATCAAATCGTCCCGCTTCAGGCTCCCATCCCTATCCTTGCGATCCTTGTGCTTGTGTTTATGTCTGCAGGGATGGACAAAGCGATAATGGCGGTGAGTGACACAGGAGAGGTAAGCGATTCGATGAGATAAGTAAAAAAAATATTATTATGAAATTGAAAAATGAGGAAGCAGGCGAGCGATTGGAATGAGAAACTATGAAGACTGTTAGTTTCCAAATGAATGTTAACACAAAATCCCAGTTTGAAACTGATATTACCTTTCATGACGTTTATTTTCACTTGGCTCTGGGTCGCATTCTCCTTCTTCTAGTTTTCTCTTTATTCCCGAAGTGTGTGGATTTTTGTCGTTGATTTTATCGAATTTATCTCGATCTGTTTTAGGCCTCTTCTCTTTTTTATCATTAGCATTGTCAGATTTGCCATCTTTTTTATGAGATTTCACATGATTACTATTGTGATTATTTTTATTATTCTGCAAAATCAAGTCACATTAATAATGTATGGCATACAATTAACGAACCACCAGATTTAGAAATATGTAACGGCCCAAAAATCACTTTTGATTGCCAAAATTAGTAAATGATCACCAAAATTAATCCCCATTTTTATCATGAAATTATAACCAAAAACTTATTTCTTTAGTTAAGATCCTATACTACCTCAGATTAGCAACTCTATTTGTGGTGGTTCAAATTTCGTTTGTAATACTGTTGGAATAAAGTTCTAATCAGCTTGCACTACAAAGCGGTTGTTACATCAGTCACTGCGGCCGAATAGTGCGAAATGAGTGGTTTTTATTCTTTATAAAATCAAATTTTCGTACTTTGGAAAAAATAAAAAACATAAGACCTGCTTTATAGTTAGTTCAGTTAGTATGCAAAGTGTCATGATCTAATTTGAAGTACTTTTTGAATAACAGCTTTATTGTTTATTTAAGGTTTATTGTTCGATTTGGAGGTAACTTTGGGATTTTTTTCTATAGAGAAAATTTTATGAAATCGTGTTTTCGCCAAACATAAGACCTTACATTAATCCTCAACTTTACCATATATTTATTTCAAAATTAATGCTGCAGTATTTTAGGCGTAACGGAGGATCATGCTAAGCCATTTGAGGTAGTATAGGCCCTTAATGACCACTAGAAATTGAATTGTTATGCTCTTGCATCCGAGTCGAGACCCTGGGAGGGAGACCCTTCTTACCTAATCTATCCGTGTCGGGGTGCCCCAAGTCGGCCTAGGCAAAACTAGTTTGTCATCAACCACCTCATTAAAATTTGGTGCTCAATTTACTAAATTCGGTGATCCATTGATATTTTAGGTGATAGATGTTAGTGGTCACAATGTTATTTTTGGTGGTCATTATATTTTCCCCCATTTAAAAACCTCAAACAAACAGATATTGCTAAAATACAGGCTGGAATGATTGTGTCCCTTCCAACTTGTATTAATAAAAAGACTTTTACCTTATTTTCTTTGTGTTTCACTTTCTTACTAGATGGATCAGTTTTCTTCAGTCCATATTTGTACAACCTATAAAGCTGCTTTGCATCAAAGTTGGTAAACTTTGAAACAAAGTACCAGAGATTACTCCTCCACTCAACTTTCTTTTCAGGATCAGGATATGCATCTACACATATATCTATTTGTGTCCCTATCTGCGTAAGGCAAGCCCGCGTCCTGGCAACTTGGTCAGTTTCAGACAATGTCTGATCAGGATTGTCAAGTGCTCGCAGGGCTTTCTTGACTGGCCTCATTTTTTCTTTGCACTGTAAAAAAATGTGATACATTCAATGTATTTATTGATTAATTTAAATATTGTTCATGGCTTCATCCCACTCCTATTATAAATGCAAAGGTGATAATATGTGTGTTGTGTGTGCTTGATTAATAGGCTAGTTTCCACCATCAATAAATTGCAAAACTATTTAGTCCGTCAGTTAAGAGTATTGGAAAATAATCGACACGTATTTTTTTATTTTGTAAATCAAAACGCATCAAAACTCGGGAGAGGGGGCTCGTGACGTCTCAACGCACTAAAAATAATAGCACGGCGTGACGTATTGAGAATTTTAAAAGCGTCGTATCTTCGTCAATGTTGGTTTACAAAACAAAAAATACGTGTCAAATATTTTTTGATAATCTAACTGACGGACTAATTAATTTTTTCAGGACAAGCCAATTATGTTTGTTACTTCTTCACGCGAAAAAAGCTGGCCGGATCTGGATGAAAACTAATTTGACTAGTTTTGCACGCAGCTACCTTATTTCCATTACATACCTCTTCAAAAACTGATGGATCGAGGTCACCAAGAACCTCTAGCGCCCTTGGTTCATTGTTGGCAGTAAAATGCATGGGCCCAGCATTCTTCTTATTGCGTGGCTTCAGTTTGTCTGATTTCCTGTTACTATCCCTCTTTGCGCGTTTTTTATCTCGCTCTTTTCTGTCATTTGACGTTTCGTCGTGAGTGGAAATATCCTCTAATTTAGTTTTACTCTAAAAATATAAATGATTTTATTGAATCATCGAAAAAATATGTAAGTAGGTATTTATAATTTAAATATTGCAAATTGGAAGAATTACATAATATATTGTTTTAGGTGTCTGTGACCGCGTTGTTCCGCAACGGATTTTGTTATGTATTCAAATCCGTCACCCATCCATCAAAATAAAGAAATATTGATGTTTTGTCAATTTGTGGAAGCGTGCGAAGCAGGGGCGGATCGCTAGTATAATAAATAAATACTACAAACCTTATCTGATTTCTCATTTTTACCAGTCTTATTCGTTTTCTTATTTTCATCTGCAGAACTTCCGTCATCTTCTACAATATCTTTAGTAACAGGCTCTTTTTGACCCCGTTTAGTTCGAGGTTTCCTCTGCTTTTGTTTACCATTCTTCTGATCAAGCAATTTTTTTATAAGTTTCAATAAATACTCGGCACGCGACTGCAAATGCTTTGCTTGAGGTTTCTTATCTTCATTTGTAAGTATTTTATCTCCAATTTCAAATGATGAGTCCATTTTAATAGCTTCCCAAGAACCCATTCCGTATTGATAGATTCCTGCCAGTAGTTTAGAGTCATCTGCTACACCCCACTCAACATCGAAGTTCGCAGGCCTTGTCCTACAAAAAAAAAGTAACAATAATAATTATGTTTTTAAAACTCGCACGTAATATTTCCCGTCAGACTGTTAAGTCGATGCCAACGTAGTTGGGGAAACCGTAAATAAATTTGAAAAAAATTGTAAGTGTTTGACCCACTTCTGTTGCTCAGATTTTTTTATTTCATCACAGTGAAATGATCCTCACAAGAATACTCATTAAAGAAAAAAAAATGGACTCTATTTTTATTTATGGGCAATTTAGACAAGCAAAAAATTACGTATGCCAATTTTAAAGAAAAAAAAATTGTAACTATTTATGGGCAATTTAGACACGACCAAAAAATTACATATGCCAATTTTAAAGAAAAAAAGAAAATAAAACTCTTTTTATTTATGGGTAATTTAGACACGACAAAATTTTTTTCTCCCATTTTTTAAGTATATTATCACTTGCTTCGGTGAAGGAAAACATCATGAGGAAACCAGCATGCCTGAGAGATATTTCTCGATGGCATGTATTTATTTATTTTTTATTTATAGACACGACAAAAATTTTTTCTCCCAATTTTTTAAGTAT
This sequence comes from Xestia xanthographa, assembly GCA_905147715.2. Lineage (NCBI taxonomy): Eukaryota > Metazoa > Arthropoda > Insecta > Lepidoptera > Noctuidae > Xestia > Xestia xanthographa. Next base: position 20,038,447 of record LR990642.1, on the reverse strand, counting down.
ATTATCACTTGCTTCGGTGAAGGAAAACATCATGAGGAAACCAGCATGCCTGAGAGATATTTCTCGATGGCATGTATTTATTTATTTTTTATTTATTAAAAGCAAGAAAGAAAATAATGGTAATGGTTCTTTTGTAAGTTTTCCAGTATCTCGTAAATTCGGATTTCCTCAGACTGTATCAGTTTAAACATAAAGTATCTCAGTACAGGTCGCGGCACGTAACTCTAGCGCTGACCGTTATTGCGCAGAAGTAAAAAATAAGAATGTCTTCGGGCGTGCGTTGCGCCGATTGGCTCTCCAGTCGTACAACATGCGTAGCTATCCCCTACACGTTTCGTTCAGCGCTAGAGTTACGTGCCGCAACCTGTAATAAACGCATCAGCTTTTTGGAAACAAGCATGTTCGGGTTATATACCTGAAATCCAATTGCCATTTAAGTCTTTCTTCTTTAGTATCAGGCAGAAACACGTCCAGCGCAGCCAGTTCATCCTGACACGCCGCCATTGTTTTAGCATTGACAGGAACACCACCAAGCTTGAACGTCTTTCTCGTGTTTTTGCGACCTCCTTCGATTTGTTCATCTGCAACATTTAATATTTATTTTACGGTTTGTTAAGACCACTAAATATAAAGCAGGCTTCAAAGTCATACAAAAATTTCCACCCTTTCCAATACAATGGTGAATGTATTCTACTGCTTCATCTGCTAGACATATTTCTCATATCCAGGTTGGACGAGGCAGGATTAGGGGTCCAAAACCAAAGTGATTTCAGACGGACTGTCCATCTGTCTGTCCAGACCACAAACAGCCATTTTACTTGTCGACTATTCACACCATATTAATGAAAATTGTAAAAAAAGTGTTTCCTAGCTTCTTAACAAGCCTCGTGTGAGGCCGCGTTTCCACTATGTCGTGACTATTAATTTATCGTTGGTTTTTAGTTTGCTAAAATCGGAACTCGTGGACGACAGTAATCGCATCGTCCTGTAAGTGAATACTTCCATAGCCACGACACTTAAAACTACACGATTATCTTTCGTCACGACAAAGTGGGAATGCGGGGTTACACGGGAATTAACACATGCCCGGATAACACTAGGCTAGTTCACTGACAAAAAAAAACGGGATCTGTTCCGACTATAGCGCCAGTAGCTTCGTACCTGTTACATTATCAAAACGATTCAAAAAGTTTTGAACTTACTGGGCACTTCCGTTGTGTCATTTAGCACCGCTTTACATCGCTCTTGCAGAATTTCTCCTAACTTCTTTAATTCAGCTAAGGGCTTTTCTTGTAATTCCGCATCACACGCGATGCTATCAAGGTGTTTAAGTGGAGCAGAGAATTTCTTGAAACTCTTAACGAATCTTCGAATCTGGAATATTAAAAGCAGCGTTTAATAGAATTCTTCTTCTTTCTTTGCGTGTCGATAACTCAAATAATACCCGACCAGTATGTAGCCACTAGCCACTTGTGCACAGCTCTGTCATTGGCTTCGTTTAAATCCTGGAAGGTGCAGGTGGCTGTGCAGGATGAGCAAGGAGGTGGGGCATATTCTGCAGAGGGGCTCCACACTGACATCGTATGTGGGACGGGTCGATGATACCCCATTTGGCCAGATTATTTCTACAGCGGCCAACCTGGGCCCGCAAACGGTTAAGAGATTTCCAGATTGGCCACTGCAGTTCCTGTCCAGGGGGAAGATGTCTCTGCTGGATTGATGAAGGGAGGAGGGGTGGGATATCTGTTCCTCCACAATTTAATAGAATAATATTATACTACTGCACGGAAATAATTGTGGATATCGTTTAAGGCGACTACAGGAGCTAAATTAGTAAAAAGAAATATTGATGAAATACTGTTAGAATAAAGTTCTAATCAGCTTGCACTACAAAGTGGTTGTTACGTCAGTCACTGCGGACCGAATAGTGTGAATAGAGTGGATTTTTGCTATTTATAAATAATCTATTGATTAGACTAAAAAATAAAACACTATCATGCACTAGCATAGTATTTTAGTATGGTTTTAATAATAAAATATTTATTTTGAGATTTTTTTTATCGAGTAAAAATAGTTGTATCGTGTTTTAAAAACACTATCATACTAGCATATATTGTGAAGAATATCATATATTTTTCTGGTTTTGTTTATTGCAGCGAACCATATGCTTTTTGCATTATAAAACTCGCGTTTAGAGTTAATTCAGTGTCGTTAATCCGGTATAGCCATGATAATTTAAAAAATATTTCACTTTAAGGAAGGAGGAACAATGTTTCAAGTCTTATTTCATACCTCTTGGTCGGTAAAGCCCTTGATCTTCTCCCTGTGCGAGGCAGGAGGCCGGCCTCGCTTGCGCGGGCGGTCGTCGTCGGACCCGATGTCAGAGCCGTCGCTCTCGCCGTCCCCATCCAAGTCCCCGCCGTCGCCGTCGCCGCCGTCGCCCGAGCTGCGACCGCGACGCTTACGACCTTCAGCTACATAGATAATAAATAATAATAATAAATATCGCTGGACATTACACACAGCGCCATCTAGAGCCACACTAAGCAATGAGGCTTGTGTCGTGGACATCAGATAGTTGATATACTACATAGATACTTTTTGTTTGTAAATACATACTTATTATACATATAAACATCCATGACTCTGAAACAAATGTCCATGCTCATCACATAAACATTTGCTCCCACCGGGATTCGTACCCGGGACCCTAAGAACGCAAGAAAGCCTCACTACCGCTGCGCCATTCAGGTCGCCATTCAGATCGATAAAACGACGTTAATGCTGTGGATCTCCCATAGAATGATCAGCCTATAATGTTCCTACTGCTGGGAAACAGGGCTCCTCTAGGAGAGGAAATGGGCTATAATCCACCACGCTGGCCCATTGCGGGTTGGTATAGTCTCCGCCAGTTAAGTAAGAATTAAAGGTCATTAACCGATTACCGAAAACAGAAATAATCTCAAACTTGTCCCGAAACGACCTTTATTATGATTTGACTTTAGCTAGTAATAAAAAACAATTCATAATGTATTGTCGGGGTACCCAACAGCCCATAACGTCCACTGCAGGACATAAGCCTCTCCCATGATAGGAGGAATTTGCCGTAATCTCCACGCTTGGCAGGCGGATTGGAGATCGCAGTGATGACAGACTAACAGAAAACGCTGCTGCCCATTCTCTGGTCTACGGAGGCACAAGGTGTTCAGCCTCAGACATTAGTCGCCTTATACGACACCCGTGAGTGTAATGGGCCAACCCATTATTTCTATTCTACTCTGCCGGATACCACACGGCAAAGAAATTAAGGAAAGAGCAATAAGCCTTTAATTATTCTGGCAGAGACTATAGATATCACATGTCTTCGAATTTTTGGTTCTCACTATGTTTTTCATCACCGATTTCAGAACTTGTAGTGATGGAATAAATTACACAAAGCGCTTGCCTGGGTTTGAACACACAACCTTTAATTTGTAAGTCGTTTTTTTTTAGAGGAGAAATCATCAAATGACCCTTCCTCCCGCTCTGGGCAGTGGAAGGAGTGTCAGACTTGAACTGACTAAAACCCACCCATGTTCCTTCTTAGCCCTTTGTGTTCCAGGGCCGCGGTATCTCTTTCGAACAGTCCCGCAGTACAATTTGTAAGTCCTGAGCTTAATATTTTTTAGGCTATGCTACTCACCGCCGTCTGCATTATTTGCTTGAAGATGCTTCCTCCTTGGTGGAAGATACAAGTCCTCCATTTCTTTACTTTTCTCTTGCTCGGCTATGGTCTTCCGAACATTCTCAGGTATGATATCATCCTAGAAATTTGTATGTACTAATATTAATTGAAATACTTCATTGATTTTGTCTATTTACAGAATCACTATATCACTACATATTATGAAACGAAGTCCTCCGCCGCGTCACTCTGTTCGCGACAAACTCAAAAACTACTGCACCGATTTTCATGCTGTTTTCACTAATGGATAGAGTGGTTCTCGATGAAGTTTTTAGTATATAATATCAGCTAGTTAGATATAAAATCGAAACCTACCCAATCTTTAATGTCATCTTCTGTATTTTCTTTCTTAACTTCCATTACCGCTTTGTCTTCATCAAAAGCAAAACTGGCAACTTTAAAAGCTGAGAGCAACTCGTCGCCCGCCATAGCGGGACCTTCATCACGAGTTTCAGCTCGTTGCAAGATTTCGTCAATATCACACTGTAAAAGAAATATTGAAAAATAATATTAATCCATACTTTCATAATAACACTAACTTACGGTATTTTAAGACACACAGACACTTACGTATGTCTGTTACCTATTATGCCTGTACAGCTGAACAGACTTAAATGACATTTGGAACAAATAATAGGAAACATAGATTTATAGGGCATAGGATATTTTTTATCCTAATAGCACACAATCTTAGCAACTTTTGAAAGATGATTTATAATTTTTCAAACTGCAAACATAGTATTCTGGAATTCATTCTATTAAGAAATAGGCCTTATCTTCCTATTTACTATAAAATCGCTATTGAATTTTGCTATACATAATAGTGTTCGTGACTTTCCCTTGTAATAATTCTCGACAAAAAAATCTAATTGTTGATTACAAAACATTTAATTACTTACGACAGGGTCCTCATCATTCTCATCGTCATCCTTAAACAACTCTTCAGCACCAAATTTTAATATTGCATTTAAGTCTTCTTTGTTGAATGGATTATTGGCACTTGTGGCCGACGCATCTCGTTTCTGTAGGACGGTGCGTCCAGTCGTGTCCATTCTCTGGATAACGAGATGATCAAGCACCATTTTTCTTTTTGCTCTTTCAACAATATCTTCTTCGACAGATCTAGCAGTAACTAACCTATAAATGTTGACCTGAAATGTTTCATAAATTTAATTTAACTTTTTCAACACTGAACAATTTGATGCACAAATTATATTGATGCAAAATATAAAATACCTGGTTCTTTTGTCCAATACGATGCGCCCGCGCTTGGGCTTGTAAATCATTTTGAGGGTTCCAATCAGAGTCGAATATTATGACAGTGTCGGCAGTAGCCAAGTTGATGCCCAGACCGCCAGCTCGCGTTGACAGTAGGAAACAGAAATCCGTGGAGCCTTCAGCATTAAAGTGATCTAAAGCTTGCTTTCTTATTTCACCTTTTATACTACCATCGAGACGTTGAAAAGGAAAATGTCTCCTTTGTAAATATTCAGCCAAAATGTCCAACATTCTGACCATTTGAGAAAATATAAGCACTCTATGACCTGTTTCTTTTAACCTACATAAAAGCTTATCTAATAGGAGTAATTTTCCAGAGCCCCTCAGTAATTTCTGAAACAACATACAATGAATTATTTTACAAATATAAAAGAGCCTATTTATAACCTGATAGTAAATTGATTTGATTGGTACCTCTACAGCATCAGTTGTGGCGAGTGATGCTCTAGATTCAAAATCTTCGGGCTTTGTCAATAAGGCGTGATTGCAACATTTCTTTAATTCGATAACTATATTAATAAACGTATTAATGGACCCTTTTACACCCTTCCTCAGGGCACTATAATTTTTGGTCAGGATCCATTTATAGTATTGCTTTTGAATAGAAGTCATTTCCACTCTCAATATTTGTTCCACTTTAGCAGGCAGTGACTTTTCAACATCCTTTTTCTGTCTTCTCAAGATAAAAGGTTCTAACTGTTTGTGTAATTTTTCATAACCCTTAGTAGCCGCATCTTCATGGTCTTTCTCAAATTCTTCCCAAGACTCAAACCTGAAATTAGTAGAAAACATAAAAATATTGAAAATACACCTACCAACTTCAAATGAAATACTAGTATAGTACTTACTTGTATGGCATTATAAAATGCAATAAGGCCCATAATTCTTTCAGGGAATTCTGTAATGGAGTACCAGTAACCAGTAATCTATGGTTTGTATCAAATTCCTTGAGTGCTTTATACAATAGTGAATCATCATTTTTTAACCTGTGTGCCTCGTCAACTAATAAGCACGCCCAACTAAAGGATCTCAGAAATTGCCTATCTTTGAGTAAAATCTCATATGTAGTTAAGATAGCATTGAATTTCAGTCTTTTAGAGCTCGCAAAACTCCATTCAAATTGTCTAAGCTGAAAGAAGAACAAGGTATGTTAATTTTTGTTTAAGAAAATCAACTAGGATCTCTGAGGCACTCTTAAGCATTTATTAACATGATTACTTACAATATCTCGACTACTAAGATCACCAATGTAAGTAACAACATTAATATCCGGCGCCCACTGCTCAAACTCTCTTTGCCACGCCGTCATTGTACTTAAAGGCACAACACAAAGGAATGGTCCGTAGAGTTGCTGTGATTGGAAGAGGTAGTACAGGAAACAAATAGTCTGAAAATAAGTTAAATATATTGTAAATAATTATAATTATAAAGAAATATATTTCATCATCATCATTTTAGCCGCAAAACGTCCACTGCTGGTCATAGGCCTCCCCTAAGTGTCGCCACATTGACTGGTCCCGTGCGATGCGACTCGCATCCAGCGGATTCCGGCAACCTTCACCAAAAAATAGATACATTCTTTAAAAATAATACCAGCCCATTGCAGCTGATACAGAAGTCATGAGAGCATTGATCGACACGCCAGGTTTCCCTATGGTTGGTGCACGAAAACCAACATCAATCATACCAACATCTGTGATGTCCAAGATAAACGTAGAAAATACAAATTATTGGAAAAAGTTACTCCAAGTCACCCATAACATAACCCCTAATTGTGCCTGAGAGGCGAGGCATTTAACCACTGGGCCATCACCACATTCACTACAAGGCTACTTGCAAATGTTTTATGTGGTTAAAATACGAAAATAGCTGTACACACATCAAAAAAAGTTTGCGATTGATTTGAAAAAATGAAATCATTTTTGTTCGTTTTTATAAAAAAAAGTAAAAAGACTTATTTTTTAATTTCAAACGGTATTTCTATTTAAAGAAAACACAACAAAGAATTTTTCTTGATGAAGTTCAATTTAAAAAATTATATCAGCTTAAATGCTACCACAAACACCACCCACAAAAAAGCATCACAAACTTTTTTTGATGTGTGTGTGTGTGCGGATTACGAAAAATGGCATACAGATTAAACTTGACCTAGGTAAGGACATAGAATACTTTTTATCCCAGTAATAAGTTCACATGGGATTATTTCTGACCGCAACGCGGGTGAAGCGTCAGGCAACAGGTGGCAACAATTTAATTTATTTTTCTTCAACAAAAGATATACAAAGTAATATTAGCAAAGTACATAATTCGGTAGGTGTGCTCCTTCACTTTATAGGATACCACAGCACGCACAAAAAGTTAACAAATAAAGCCCCTATTAATAAAAATAAATTTTGGCAGTTTAAGAATGATAAACACATACTTACTTACAAAAATTTTAATTAGAATTTTAATTGTCTAGGCGCTTTTCTGGTGGTCGCCGGTTTTGGCTTTCAGGAGTTAGTGGTTTGGAAATATAAGGGCTTGTCCCAATTAAAAAAAAATGTGGCAATAAATCAGAATATTTTGAACACATACCTGTATAGTTTTACCTAAACCCATTTCGTCGGCAAGAATAACTGAGTTGTCTTTACACCAGGAATGTATCAACCAATTCAACCCATCCATCTGATAATCTCTCAATATGTAACTCTGAAAAAAAAAATTAACTTTAAATAACACGTGGGTATTTCTTACAATTACACCTAATTAGTCATTTGTAACAGCAAATCTCTAACAAGTAGGTAGTAAAGTAATCTCGATTTACGTAAAATGCAATACGAAATCAGGTTTATCTTGATTTATTTTCAAGTTTTTTTTTTAAATTTATTTTTCAATGATTGTAATTTCTTCCATATTAACTCCTCTATACCAACTTAACGTAAGTTTAGATGTAAGAGGTAATCTCCAAAACTATTCATCAGTTTTTATGTACCTTATCAGTGAAATATTTTCGATTGGTCAACGCGGACGAAGACGCGGGCAGTAGCTAGTCATTTATAAAAAAGCGAAAATAATTATTACACTATATGATAGCGGAATTTGGGTCATGGCTACCAAGCTGTACTAGAGTAGAGCGCCACCCAACTGATGTTTCGAACAACTCGACGGAAACTAGTGAACATGCTCGTTCAAGACTAAACCGATAGATGGCGTTGTAGCCAAAGTTTTGGTCGACTAAAATATTTGCAAGAATATTATTTTAAATATAAGCTAAAAAAAAAAGATTAAATATTTAATTTGGAGTGAGAAATTTAAACTTTAAATAATCATAGTTCTAAACAACCCAGTTTCAGGAGGTAATTTAAATAAAATAACCTCTTTTACATTGGCTTTTAAAATATCACAAGTAGAAAGCAAACCTACAAAAGAAACAAGAAAGGATCTGAAGAGAAAGAGAAGAAAAAGTTTTTATACAGGAAAAAATCAAGTAAAATCACACATACCATATCTTTCCCTATGTATTCTGGCTGTTCTTTGACATGGTGGAACTTTGGCCTTCTCCGCAACACTGGACAATGTCTTGAAGGAGTTGTTTTAGCAGCTTCCCTATGTTTAAAACGTTCTACTTCTGTTGGCCATCTTCTTTCTATTAAAGTGGTATCTTCCCAAGTAGCATCAGCATATGGAAGTGATTCCCACTTGCAGAAATATTCGTGAGCTGTTCCGCCTCCTTCTAATTCTCGTGTTTGCTCCGCTAGTAAAGCAAACAGTTGTAGCATTGATAAGTACGACAGACGACTACGAAACTATGTTAAGTTTTTGCAAATAAATAATAACATAATCACCTATTATCCTCTCAACATTGTTATAAGTTTTCACCAATTCCTGCTGCAACTCATTCTGACATTCAAAGTAGTCAATGTCTTCAGGTCCCGCCTGTTGCCTCCACCATGACAGGTCAGCTTCTTTCTTTATATAATTTTCTAACTTTTTAAGCCCTTTAACCTTTTGTTCATTGAGTGATCTCTCAGACTCCCATGTGTTATGTATATGGGACCAGCCTTTCCATTTGATCAGATACTGAGGCTCAGTTGAATCGGGATCTTCAGGATTACAGCCTTCATTAGGATCTCCGTGCTCCTCTATATAGTAAAGTGTAGTCACATTTCCAGTGACTGCATAATGATAAGAAGACATTAGCTAAAATTTAACAGTGTATTTGCACCAAAATGCAAAACATAACAGAACACCAAACACGAGACTTTTTCAGTTCATGCAATATTGTTTAAAATATTAGGAATTTCAAAGAATAATTATCACAACAATGCAAAAACTACCTCCTTTTTTCCCTCGCCGGATGCCTAAGACCCTTTCAATAGTCTCACTATTGTCTTCCGGTTCCGGCTCCGCTTCAGCTTCGCCATCCACGCCATCCACTTCCAAAAGATCAGAAGAATCAGTTTGTTCATCACTCGCTTCTTTGTAACTAACTGCAGCGCCCGCACGTCGCGTTGCTGTCCTACAATGACAATAAAATAAACCATTCAAACAAATGCAATACTCAAGCGACATCTCTTATGTACTAACGTAAACAAAATGGTTTCTGACGTCATCGCCAGACGTAAGCATCTCGGTCAAGTACGCGAGTTGATAGTCACTAAATGTGCCGCCATTTTGTGTTCGCTCATAACGAAATTTCTGACATGTTACACGGATTTTGGGATTTACACAAAATATATTATTTTTTATTTATTTAATATTTTCGATTGAATTATTTTGGAAAATAATGCAGAATTGTTATTCAAACGAAACTAAAAAATTAACAAATACTACAACTACTTTAGGCCAGTGCCTAAAATAGAGGTGCCATGAATATTCGGCTAGTACTATTATTCGGTATTCGGCCTAGACGGCTTTTTTTAATATTCGGTATCCGGCCGAATATTGCATTCTATTGGCCGAATACTAGAGTAAACTAACAAAAATACACAGCTCACACACGGCCAGTTAACAAATTGTGCGTGCCCTCCGTATCAAAATGGCCTGTATGCAAAACTTACACTAAAATACAACAGACGAAAAAAAAACAGCTTCGGAATTCAGCGTCAAATCGAAGCAGCAACAAATTTAAGAGTCAAACAGACATGTTTGACTCTCAAATTTGTGCGAATTTTACAAAAAAATAGTTTCAATAGAAACAATTTTTTTGTAAAATTCGCACACCCGAGCCACAAGATGCAAGCGATGCTTAGTTTGTGGCTCGCCAATAGGGAATATGCACGTAATTTTTCTTTACCTAGATCAATAAAATACAGTACTATCAGTCCAAGAAAAGTATTAAAAGTTAAGTTCAACTACTCCTGCAATTTTCTATGACAGTTCAAACGTCCGTAGCTGTCGCGGCCATGATGTGACGTCATTTACCACAATCTGCCTTGTTTACATCTAATTTTTTGCCCCTAATAGAATAATTTTACTAATTGTATGTGCTATAATCAAGTAAAAATTGCAGTAACAATATTATAATAAAATCTTAGTGAAACTTTAAGTACTTTTTAAGTTTTTTTGACACAGACTTTGACGTCACTACCGGCGTTATCGAGGAAGACACGATTTGAGCGTGCATTCAGTTTCACCAAAAACATGCTACATAAAACAGTAAATTGTAGAATAAGTGATTTATTTGCAACTTAAACAAGTGTACCACAACGTTCTTATGGGCCTGTACAAGGCATTTTTAATAAATAATAAGAGTTTTGTATATCATGCATATTCCTATGACACAACTGTTTTAATAAAAATCGATTAATAAACTGATTTTGATTTGATTAGATTCACTTTAGTTTTTCTTTTCGTCTATTTTTCTGGCAGGGGAGAATGGAAGAATAAAACGTATTGCGCCGACCCCAAATAGAATAGGACACGGGCAGGAAGACAAGTAATATACATATGCAAGAAAATGATCATCATATTTCTTGCATATGTATATTACTTGTCTACTTCAGTTCGTAATTATTAGCTTGGTTCCTATTCGGCGTATTCGGCTAATTCCCAATATTCGGCCGAATACCGAAAAACTCAAAAATCACAAAAGCACATTACATTATGCATGTATCTCTCTCTCAATGAGAGATTTGCAAGTTCTAAAAAGCTCAATTTTTCGTTTAAAGTCTTATCGTATCTTAAAGATCAATAAGTCTCTTAAGATTTGTTTATATATAAGAGATATACAGGTAACTACTCAAATTTTAACCGACTACTTAGTCACTTTTACTGCAATGGGCACTTCTTGATAGAACGCGGGTTGCACACGAAATTTTAGAAAGTGCATCAATTAGGCCGAATATGCGGCTACTTGACAACGCAACTGGCCGAATATTCAGCTTTTCGGCAACGCAACTGGCCGAATATTCAGCTTTTCGGCAACGCAACTGGCCGAATATTCAGGCTACTTGACAACGTAACTGGCCGAATATTCAGCTTTTCGGCGACGCAACTGGCCGAATATTCAGTTATTCGCCAAGGCAACCAGCCGAATATTCCGTTATTCGTCAACGCTACTCGTCGAATATTCTGTATTCGGCCTGAGGCGTAACAATATGTATACTATTTGTTACAACACTAATTAGTAATGATTTTTTGTTAATTTCATCCTTTTGTTATTTTTCTGCACTCCACCATATGAACTTTAACGGTAGCAAATCCTGCATGCCCACTTTCGACAATACGAAAAGGTCTTTTTAGTATTCAACTGTATAGTGAAAAACTAGTCTGGAGGCCACACATGGAATAGTTGCAACAGTTATACTGCAACTAATCTTCATAAATGAATGTGTATTTTTTCTAATCACACTAGTATTTTCTGGATGGATAACCTGAATGTTCCACCACACACATAAATCTTTGGTGTGGTTACCGCTGTTCAGTACATTCTCTAACAATCATTTAAATGATTATGAGGGAATATTCAACCTCCTCGCTTGACTAGCTAAAGAATTAACAAAGATATGGTACTTGTTGTCATATTAAGAATGTTTGGCACATTTTCATAACACTAATATTTCGTTTGATAACCTCAATAATAATCTTCCAAAACCAGCTTTCTTTTTTCCCTTTGTCTTGTATTTTTTACATTTAAATGTATCCAGAGTTTTTTTTTGTAATGACTGCTAAAAATATTATTACCCTAGGTAATAATAGGTTTAACAGTCATTACATAAAAAAAAAAAAACAATTTATTCATAAGTTTAATTATTGGAAAATGTAATACCAAAAGTTTCATAGTTGAAGAAATATGTACAAACAAAAAATAAATATATCAATAGGTACTATTATTACCCAGGAATGTAATTGTAATTTAATTGTTTTCATTTTAATACAGTTACATTTCTAGTAATAATATTACTTTTACTTTAAAGCTTTTATGAAACATATTATTATAATCAAGTTATTCAGTAGTTTCATGATCAATGATACTTTAATAGGTTTAATTTTGGATGCTGCAACTGCTTCTGCACATTTGATTTTTACTTATCTAGAAAACTTGAAAGTACCCAATCAAAATGTGTGGTATTTGTATATTATACACAAATCACCCGTTGAACATCCACCTCCAATATCTGGTTAAACTCCGCTGCTTACCTCTGAAAAATTATGAAATAATTGAAGGTTTCCTACCTTTTATTTTCATCATCGGTGCCCTCTGAACTTTCATCATCATCACTGGAAAATCTTCTACGTGTTGGTTTTCGTTTTCTGAGAGGTACACTTCTTTGGCCTGGTCGTTTGGAGGGTGGAGGTGGTGAGCCTTTTAAGTCACTATCACTCTCTGAAGAATCTGAATTCCATGAATCACTAAAACATTTAATTTTTGTTAGAAATAGGAACAGATTTTGATAATGTGATGTATTTTTGGTTTTTTTACTACCTTTTTTTCCTACTTTTTCTACTGTGGTTCCTGCCTCTATCACTCGAATCACTATCTGCTAATTTAAGTCTATCAGGTTCTTTTCTTGATCTGGCTGATCTCCTGATTCCATATATATCTGGATTGTCCTCCCATAAGTCAGCCTTTAACTTACTATTTCGTGATTTAGATTTAGATGGAGAGTCATCATCTGAAGAATTTTTGTCAGTATGGTGGTCAGATTTTGAAGAGTTGGCATTACTGTACTTAGGTGATGATTTTGTGTCATCACTATGATGTGATCTGCCCAATGACTTCTCAGACCCAGACCTTACTGATCCTGAACCAGATGAACTAGACCCACTTTCACTGTTAAATAAAGCTATTATTATAAAACAACAAAGATGATTTAAAATACAACAACATTCAATACATGAAAATCACATGTCACCTTTCACTGCCTGAGCCTGATCCGCTAGAATCACTCTTCTCACCTTTGTCGCTATTCGAATCACTTCCCGATTCATTCATGAATCCCTTCTGAAACCAATTTCCATATTAATGATGGCTACCAAAGTAATGTTACAAATCATAATTATGTTATTATTATTTTCACATTTCATAAAACAGAAAAACATAGGTACTACTCAAAACTGAAGAAAGATGAAAATAAAACTGATGATGAAATTTTTAAATATTTAAGAATAAAATCCACTGTTTTAGTTAATTAAAGTCAACAGCAGCATACAATAACCAGTCGGTATTTGATATATTTTTTAAACTGATCATTTAAGCTTGTTATACAGATTCTACTAGTCAGCGTCAGAAAGGTTAATGGCCCCAAAAATAAGTTTTTTTCTAAAGCAAATAAAAAATAAATGTTCCTAACATTGATCTGCTTTGAGTTACACTGATGGTGCTCAATTTAAAACCTAGGAAAGAACGAAAAAACAATAAAAAAGAATAAATAACCTCAAAACATTGCACTTAAGGGCATAAAACCTCAAAAACATTGGTAAATATTATAAAAGAAAATAAATTACAGGAAAGGTGCAATGAACTATAAATTACACTAGTTTTCCCACTTAAAATAGATGGGAATTTACTAGAAACGCGTAGCATAACCTCAAATGATAGTGTCTTCAGATGCAACACACAGCAAGACCAATTTTCAAAGCTAAATTGCAAAAATGGGTCCCTTTTCAAAATCATTTTCGCTGCATCATATGGAAAGATTACGTAACAAAGAATCATCGCAAACTCTTTCTTGAGTGGGACAAGAATGTTTTCATACATAAAAACAGCAAAATGCATTGTAAACAATCACAAAAACCCTTAAAATCACTATTACGTCTTAAAATTTCACCCTGTTTCGGGGCCACACCCAAGACTTCTAGAAGGTTCCATGAATATTTTAAGCTTCTAAAATATAATAAAATAACCAAATACACAAAAACAATGCAGGAAAAGCCTTTAAAATCACTTACCAAGTGCATTTTGTAGTAAATTCAAGGAATACCCGGTTTCTTATATAATTAACCACCGAAACGAAGAAAAACTGGATAATTCATTAACAAAAATGTTAATAAAACACACAACAATATTTTTTTTGGCATATTTTTAAGGAAAGCCAATAAAATGCGAAAAAATATTTTACAGCAAAATCTTGTCAAGCGACGCCATTTTGTCGTCGAATAAATTCTGGTGACGACGGAAATGAAAGAACAGTAATTTTGCCACAAAACTTCAGTTAATTTAAGGTAAACAGTGAGTATAACCACTAAAAAAATGAAAAACTAAACTTTACAGCCGTCAGAAATACTACTTCTATACTGGAAATGATGCGAGCACCGCGCACTGCCAGCGAAACTCGAAAGCTACAGCCATATTGCCATCTGCCAGCTGCCTGACGAAATTAATGTTAGGGATGTAGCAACAGTTCATGCAAGTTTTTGTGTTATTAGTACTTTCAACGACGGAATCTTCCACGTTATAACGAGTATAATTATTAAGCCAGAAATTCAAAACCAGAACTTTTCAATTCAAATTCAGTTCAAAATTAATTTTGTTTTTTAGTTTCTAAGATCTAGGTGAAACGAATAATTATTAGTAATACTTAAGTTTCAAAAAGAGTGTGAAAGACGCATCGAGAAGCTACGTGAAAAATAAATTTTATTTTATAAGGTTAAAATAATCTTGTTTTGTAAAACGCGACACGAGCCAGGTTCTTGCAGGATGCCGATCGTACCTTATGTACTTAATACTAATGATTAGCCTAATTGGTCTGTGTTTCTAATGGATAGGGTTTTTTCCAACCACTTCGCCCTCTAGAGGTTAATTATGCTGCGAAATTCTTTGACACTCATGCATGAACGTAATAATTTCTTGGATTTCTTATGTTTATTTGTTGTAAACTCAGACCAAGTAAAAATGTAAAGACGGAACTCTGCCAACAGCAAAGTGAGGCCCGTCAAATTACGTCTCGCCGTGTACACTTAAACCAAAAAAAAAAGTTAAAAAAGAGTTAGAAAAGAAAAGTGAGGCCGGTTTCGTAAACATGTTGTTTACATCAAACTCATTAAGAGTCTCATTAAGAGGCATAGTTTATTTGTAGTTTGATGTAAAAGTGTGCGTGTGAAGGTGAGCATGTATGAACAGAGCGAAACGTAATTTGACGGGCCTCACTTTGCTGTTCGCAGAGTTAGGTCTTTACCTTTTTATTTGGTCCTAGGTTGTAAAGCATATATTTGCAATATTAGTTGACTTTATATTTATTACTAAACCTATATAACGTGAATGGTTATTTTTAACTATTTTGTAACAACAACATTACATTTTTATAATAACTGTTGCCCATCACTATGACCGTTTAGGCAAAACTACCAACACACAAACATCACTTCCGTTTTATTTAAAAAAATAAAATTCGATTGATCTACTCAATGGTTTGTTGACTGATATTTTTGCCGAATTTCCAAATTAAAACAAATCATAAATTTACACTGACCAAATTATTATTATAAAATCTTAGAGAAGATCGGTGTGTCATATTTATGTCGGCGTAATTTTGTAAAACCCGTCATTTTGTAATCTGCCCTATTGAACTGTCGAAGTGAAACCGTCAAATTGTCAAATGCGTGCGATCAAAGTATCTCTGCCCCATAATCGGGACTTGGGGCACCCCCACGTTAGGTTAGATAGGTTCCGCGGGGCTCCTTATACTACGCTTTTTAGACGAATTTAAAGTGTTTTGAGGTTAGGTTACATTAATCGGTTTTTCTCAGGAATGGTGCATTAACTATTCATGGTAGAGCGGTACTAGACTAGGGGGACCCTCGCTCCCTCCCCCCTTCCTCCGGGCGCGGAGAACAGCGCGCGAGGTGAGCTCCGTCGCATGCATGAGACATTTGACGGTTTCACTTCGACAGTTTACAATCTGACTAGACAGATTACAAAATGACGGGTTTTACAATTTGGCGCCGACATATATATTGGCTACATATTTAAAATTAAATCTAGAAATGAAATAAATTTTAAGTTGTACCTACATGTACAAGGATCTTTTAACACGTGGACAAAATCAGAACTGGTGTCGATTCTTTTGTGCACAAACTAAACTTATTAATATAAGCTATTGCTATCTTTTTCTCTCTAATGAAACGAGAAAAAGACGGACGTAATTTAGAGCTGTCAAATTTAATTGGAACTAATTTTTCCATACAAATGTAAAAACATGTCGACTAAAAACACGGTGAAGCGCAAGGCATATACTAGTTTGACATCTCTAACTTAGTTCATAGCTATAGCCGTGCTTTTCTCGCACTGCCCTTAGGCATCAGTCATAAGGCAGTGCGAGAAAAGGACGGCTAAGAAGAAGAAAATTTGAATTTCGCGGACTACCCTTGAGCATCAGCTCAACGGTAGTCCGCGAAAATCAATTTTTATCACGTTTTTTGCAATTTGCAGGCCAGTGCTAGGTTGTATGTTGATTAAAATATTGTTCGCGACTGTAAGACGTATGTAGTTATAGAATTCTAATGATCAAAATCATCAGTACAACCCTCCAAGTTCATATAGGTGCAGGAATGATTTTGACCTTGATATAGTAGATTTTACAACAAGTGCACAAAACGAACCATTTTTTATCCGAGACCTTTAGCAGCCCGAGCCGAAGGCGAGGGCTGATAGTAATGTCGAGGATAAAAATGGTTTTGTGGACGAGTTATAAACTCTGCTTTTCACTTCGATTGGGAGGAAATAAAACAGTACTTAGTACAAATTGTCAATTGAAGAAAGGTCATAAACGCACGAAAAAACAAGAGCTGTTTCCCGCTGCTTTCTTTTTTTGAAATCTTACGACATTGATATTAGGCTTGAGTTGCAGACCTATACAGCCTACTATTAAATTAATTTTGTAATAATAATTTTCTTAAATTAATTAAATAACCTACCGCAGGTACTTGAATTTAATTTTTTATATCTTTTATGTCTTAAAAAACTCATAAGGTAAATAAATTAAAGGAAGTATTATAAAATAACAAATTCTATATATGAACTTCTTATTGCGTTTGGCTGTATGTATGGCTCATTTTCTTTGCCTTAATATAGATACATTTATGAGTAGATACGTATTAACGTATCTACTCATAAATGTATCTATATTAATTATTATTTTGTGCAGCCTATATCCTGCACAAACAAGCACTTTCAGAGCATGAGAAGTGAAAAAGTCATTTTTACACCTATATGAACTTTGGGTTGTATTGATGATTTTGATGAATTTATATCTGTAACTACATACGTCTTACACCCGCGAATAATATTTTAATCAACATACAACCTAGCACTGGCCCGTAAATTGCAAAAAAACGTAAGAAAATTTGAATTTCGCGGGCTACCCTGGAGCATTCACCTTAAGGCTGATGCTCCAGGGTAGCCCGCCCGTGTATCAATACAACCCTCCAAGTTCATAAAGGTCGAGGAACGATTTTTTCAAGGTCAAAGTCATTGTAGCCGTCCTTTTCTCGCACTGCCTTCTAATGAAAAGTTTAGTTTGTGCACAACAGAATCGACACTAATACCAAAAACATTCATAACAATTTGCTTTTTCAATGGATTTTGCAAAACTGTTTTTATAAAAAAATATTAGGTACTTGTATTGGAATGGACCACTCTCTTCTGTAAAGCTAATTTAAGTAGGTATCTACAAATTAAATACAATATTAAAAATCTGTAAAGTTTGTTTTTTAATCACAAGCTTCATCTTACACATCTTTAGAATATATTAGACACAATTCTTAAAAAAAAACGTAAAAGTCTGAAAAAAGTAAAGTTATATTAATGTCGTTGTTGTTGTGCTTGGACTAGTAAAATCTAACAAAACGTTTATCAATCAACCTCAAACAAACAAAAAGCAACCTAATTTCAAAATATCGCGCCCTTTGGTACCAAATGCCAAGTGTCAAACGCCAAAATGAAACTGGCGCGAGACCTAATGCGCGAGACGGTAGTGCGAGGCAGCCCTGAAAATAATTTGTGATCTGTGTTGTGATCTAATGATTTTCGAGATGGAAAGGCCGCATTCCGAATTACGCTGTAATCGATTTGAGCGTCTCGTCATAAGCCCGCAATATCGATGTCCCTTGATTCGTCATAGATGACGTGTTTGGTGTAAGCGACCATTCCCCTTATATCATCGTGAGCCAATGATATTCTAATAAACAGGTAAGTAATTACCTACAAAACCACCGTAAGAAGTGTTCCGCGCAGCAGCGACAACACACACAAAATTTTCATTCATCCTACATTTCAAATGATACAAAAGGGATAGCTCGATAAAACCAATAAGAAAAAAGGAGACAGATAGTGTTGTTCTTTGTATGGAGTGCACGCGTCCTTGTCGTACACACGACAAAAATGTAATTCCCATCTCTTTCTTTTTTTATCCTCAAAATATCAGATTATAGGAAAATAAATGAAAAATATTAATAAATCAAACTATATTGCGTAGTTACATTTGGTATGAGATCCCCTGTGTTTTATTTACTTTGGTATCATAATTGGTACACTTTCTGTACACGCACGATGGCATTTTTACAATTTTTATCTAGTAGAGTAGAGTAGGGACTCCATTTTCCGCACTTAGACTCTCATTCGGTCCATTGTGCGTAGGTGTACTGGCTAAGTTAGCCAGCCTAGCTCCGTCCAGAAGCACATAAGTATCCTGGGATCATCACAGGCTTCGCAGAACGACCTCACCGTTCCGAGGATTTGTTTGCGTTGGGTAGCCACGGCCTCGCATTCCAGGATGACGTGGGCAGCTGATTCTTCGGCGTCAAAGCAGCCCCTGCAGAGTGGGCTGTCCGTGGCGCCTATGTTAAAGAGATGTTTGTTAAGGGGGCAATGGCCCGTTATTGTACCTATTATTATTCTGAGGTTATTTCTGCTTAAGCTGAGTAGTCGTTTTGTTAGTCGTGGATGTAGACTTGGCATCGCAATTTTTATCTAAATTCGTAGCAGCGTATCGCTCGTCACCATGCGTGTTGCAGACTAAAGGCAATACGACCCAATTGGGCCGTTTTCGATTCACGATTGCGTGCTCACAACATAATATCTGTTTACAATACTCATTGCCGTGAGCGCTGTCAAAAATGACAGTTGTGTTCATAGCAGGCTTAGCCAAGTTGACAATCTACAATCGTTAATGCTTGTAGAAAACTAATCAAATGTATGGGAATGACATCATCTCAACGTTAAATCACGTGATCAACACAAACGAATAGAAAATTCGTAGACAATAAACAAGAAGCAACCAGATTGCCCAAAAACAGTATTTTTGGGGACAATCTGTTCCTTGTATGCGACATTGTTGCTCCGGCTTTCGAAATTATGGACTCGCTTGGAACCGATGTTGCAACTACAATTAAATATTGTTGTGCATATTACTTGCAAGGAAATACTAATTTCATAAATTATCCCATTCCGGAAATGGGTTGCATAGTGGGTTCGATACTTAGAGAGAAACTTCATCACCCTGATGAGATTTCTTTTTCTTCTTGTGTCCATGTAATAACTCCTAGTGATATTTCCAAAAATCATATTCGGGTGGTGCAGTAGATGCGGCATCATCTTCTGACTCACTTGGGCTACTCAGTTTTAAATAGCTCTTCCGCATGCAGAGGCGTCTTGGAAATGTAGGCTTTTAAACCTCGGCTTGGACTTTTTTTATTGGACTTTTGGAAATATTAAATTTACATTCGTTCGGTCTGCAGTGCAAGTACGTAGGAATCGATTCGATAAATCTGACAGTTATTCTCGACAAAATGACTTTATCTTTGTTCTAAACTCATTTTATCGAGAATAACTGTCAGATTTATCGAATCGAGTGCTACGTACTTGCACTGCTGATTCGATTCGATTCCGAGTACTTTTGTTTTGATACGAGTAAGTATCGCAAGATTAATTCGATACTGTTAGTACTTGGTATCGAAACAAAAGTATATAATATATCGAGTAGTTACAGTGCAACACAAAAGAGTAGAAAATAAATGAGGGCGCTGCAATCGCTCAGGTGGCAACCCAGTTAGTACGACCTAGCTGATCTTGATACTTGAATAGTATTATTGGTCTAATAGCTATAGATAATGAAAAATAATTATTTTAAATAAGTATGTTTATTAATTCAATGCTTTCAATAAGTTCCTCATAGATAATAAATAGATTTGGTACGTAATAGTAATAAAACTACAAGTTCACTCAAATATATATTTATTATGAGGGGCGACCCTTTCTGTGTATAGCTGGAGTCGAGAATTTCCCGCCGTTTTGCACAATTCTGCGCACTGTGCTTACAGAAACACCTAAAACAAACAAAGCATGTTATTAACATAAGCTTATAAAGATACAACTTTAAATTAGTGCTCTATCTTCATAAATAATATAACTGCTGTCAGTCTGACGAAAAAAGTCCCGCGCAAATATGTTCATAACGTAAAAACATTTTAAAATTATTTCTTTCCATTATTCGGTTGCTTCAACAAATATGGTATAGCAAAAAACGTATTTGGTAATACGCAATTAATTACATTAAATGCTGTTGCCTTCTACCAATGTTGTTAAGTCGCGCTATAACTACAAGGGTATTTGTTTATCTTTGCATAACCTCAAAAATGGTAGACAACTAATTTGTAAATACTATTTAGATCGAAAATTTTGCTCCCTGAATGTAATAATCGTTTGTAATTAACGTTTACTGCAACTTTCAATAGTTACTTACCAGTAAAATCTGCTGTACGATGGCAAACATCTTCGAAGTAGGATAGCAGCTTCCCAGCTTGTAATTCGGTCAAACACCGCATGAAAACTTAAACATTATTTCACGGGCACCTCCACGAATTACCTTATTCATGATATATGTCGCTGTTTTCCTGTCCACACTCTGAAATAACACACAAAAACCAAAATTCTAATGAAAAACGAAACCGATCGACAAGAATTGACAGCTCAAGTACTAATTTTAGATGTTGCCAGAAAATGAAAAATTTTAGTTCCCAAATATTTAATTTCTACTCTTTTAAGTTGGATTTGACTCGTATTTACTAGTATCGGAATATCCCTAGGCAGATATGGTTTTGGAAGATTCTGATGAAGACTCTGATAATCTGATTCTTTATAGATGCTCTGTGCTCTGATTTTTAACAAACTAATATAATAAGATTTTGCAGGTTCTCAAATTACTTTATGTTTGAAGTAAACAATTTTTAACCCTTTGCATTTATATTTATGTTTTTAGCTCTTTCTAGCTCCTCTTTTGATGGCATTTGCTAAATCTAGCTCTTCTTTCTAGCTTTCCCGACTGCCCCTTTTCAAAAACCAAAGTGGCAGCACTGATTGGATTGGATTGACATTTGACTTGACGGCTTATGGCGGCTCTACACGTTGGCGAAGATATTGGCGAACGTTGTGGCAAAGATGTTTGCCAAGAGATTGTAATCGCGTCCACACGTTGGGAGGTCGATCAGTTTGCTTCGGTTCGGGCCAATGTGCGGATGACAAAAACGACGCCTCAAAGAGCGTCAGCATTATGACGGCCCCCCCCCTTTGGAGGGCCAAAGCCTGCCGGGGTCGCGGGACTCATCTCATTACCGTGACCCCGGAACATAAAGGGCTATTGAAGGACACCGTGGATTTTAGTCAGTACGAGTCTGACAGTCCCTCCCGCCCTGCCCGGGGTTAGGACAAATTTGATGATCCTACCACGCTAAAAAACAAAAAAAAAATATGCCCCGGCTTCGCTCGTTGGACATAATATTGTATCATAGAAGCCGCATGAAAATCCGTTGCGATCACAGGAATATATTGAAATGCCGATAATACCTAAAAAAAAAAATTAACAGAACTTGTTCCCCTGTCTGAGTTTCGCCCCCAAAATTTGAGACAATTAAGCTAAAATTTGCACAAAATTTGGCACGCGAGGTACATACACTTCTTGCTGTTATTTTCATTTATTTCTGTGGTTGCCATGTTTCAAAGGTTTCAGCATACAGACATAGGTACATTACTATCTACTTAATAAATTAGTAGGTACATTTTTAGGGTTCCGTACCCAAAGGGTAAAAATGGAACCCTATTACTAAGACTTCGCTGTCTGTCCGTCTGTCTGCCCCAGGCTATATCTCATGAACCGTGACAGCTAGACAGTTGAAATTTTCACAGATGATGTATTTCTGTTGCCGCTATAATAACAAATACTAAATATAGTCAATGGTACGGAACCCTTCGTGTGCGAGTCCGACTCGCACTTGGCCGGTCTTTTTTTTACTTTTTATTTTTATTTTTTGGGTTCCTTACACAGTTTTCAGCTTAATAAAGTTCTATGAAGCGAAAAGTTTCTTCATTGCTCATAGTTGCCATTATCGTACTTAAATTGCTATTAACAAATACTTCATACGTCCGCTCAGTGTGGCCGCTCGTTGCAAACTGAACGCATCGCCAACGTGTGGACGGTGCGCCAACACTGTGCCACAATCACGCCATAAACCCTTTGATCTGCGTCGAAAAACCGACACCACACGGACCTTGCGCCAATGCGTGGACCAACAGTCTAAATACCTACCAATAGATCACCAACCCCCGTTCTACACGATGGCCAATACGTATTGGCCAATACATTCGCCAATATCTTCGCCAACGTGTAGAGCCGCCTTTATTAGAGTTAGATTAGACTGTTCTTCACGAGTCACGACTATGGTCACGACTGTTGTCAGCACAGAGTACATTATACATTTAAACTTATAAAAAGGTTGTCAGTTGAGTGTTGATGTTGAACAATGTTAAAATTTGCTGAAAAGAAGATTTTATGGAAATGTTTTAAACTGCTACAAAGGAAACATTGAATTGTGAACTCAAAATATTTTTGGTTATGTATATATTTGATGCAGTACAAGTAATAACTTTCATTAATTCGTGTTTATTTAAATCAGAAACATTCAAGGTAAGAAATGTATTAATTACTGTATAATTGTTTAAGTATTTTAGAAACGTTTAGTGTTTACCATCAACATAGTACGTAGTTTTTAGGTAGACCTATAATAAATGGCTAATCCACTTTACATAGTACAACTGTAAACTTTATTTAGATGTAAGTAAGACTGATATCACTTGGATTTATGATTATTCGTAAACCTGTAATTGCCTAGGTACCTACTGTATAAGCCGAAGACTATTCGTTTCCCATTCATAAGCTATTTGGTGTACTGAAGCTTTTGGTGATCTTTTTATACTTAAAATAAATTCTATTTCATCTGGAAAGTAAAATTTACTTTCCAGATGAAATTGGGTTTATTTATTTATTTTCATAACATTTTCATAACGTAGGTAATGAAAATATTATAAGTTGTGAATAGTTTTAAATAAGTATATATTACAGGTATATTTTTAATAGACTTTTTTGTTTTTCAGGAATAATGGCTCAGATCACAGACGTTCCAGAAGAAGTCATTGTGATCATTGTAAGAAAACTGGATTTCAGGTCACAGTGCAGCCTGTATAATTCTTGCAAGTTTTTCCGAAACATACTTAGTTTGCATGGAATTATTTTAGAATGCAACATGTCTCTGAATTCAGTAGCCACAGTGAACACAGTGAGGCTGGACTTTTTTAAGGTTATATCAAATCATCTGCGAGTGCTCAACATGTGTGGCGTTCCTGACTTAACCAAATCTAAAGTCGTTCCTGCCTTCAAGAAGTTAAAACGCCTAAAAGTGTTAGATATTTCATACACAAATCTAACTGTGACAGATTTAATTGCAATACACAATGTATGTCCAACTATAAAAGATATTACTGTTGACTTCAAATTTTCCCAAACAGCTGTTCATATAGAAGAAGACACATTGCTGAAGAGTCAAACACTTTTTGAACATTTTGAAAATGTCCATTTTGTAGGCTCCTTAAACAATTTGCTATCTTCTATGGTAGTACTTCAGATTTTAGAAAAGTCCAAATTAGATACACTTAAATTCAGTGTTGTCGACATAGATAATGTGCATACTACAATAATCACAAATAAAGTAACCGACTGTCAGATGCCTCCTTTTTGCCACTTTGCTGCCTTTTTGTTGATAAACTGGAGATCAAGATGCATCAATGATGATTTTAGCAATTTCCCTGTAATTTCGAAGATGGAGTTTGACAACTATGAGTTTTGTGTAATCTACGCAGTGAATAGGCACAGGCAAATGACCTCCGTATATGCTACACCATTGTTAACAAGCTTTTTTAAGGAACATTTTAATATAAGTACTAAATGTATGTCAGAGTATATGATGGATATTAAAGGAAATCTTGCTTTCATGGCATGGAACAAAGAAACCACATCCTTTGATGATATATTTTTTCAAAAATTGTATAACCGTGTTAAGGCATATTTCCCTTTTTATCATGATACATGCTCAGCTGTGAGCTGTCCAGAAAATTATGATTGGATCTATACAAACCCAAAACCTAATGAGATCATGAATATGGATATGGAACAACAAAGGAAAAAGAGGAAAACGTCAATGCCAAATGTAATCCTAGATTATGATAATTTATTAAAAGACTTATGTAAGGCCCAGTTAAGTATAACTTTTTTGCCAAATGTGATAGTGTCTGTCTCCCTGCCATGTAATGGCCAGTATTTTAGTAAAATTACATTTTTAAGTCTTTTTGGAGCTGTTAGATATAGTGCAGATTTCTTCTCTAATTTATTTGTGTGGTGTCATAATCTAGTTACACTATCAGTGCAATTTACATCTATTGCAGCCTCTAAATATTCTTATGACATTCTTCATGCTATAAAAGCAAGTAAGTCTATGAAAAATATACGCATAATTGATAAGGGAATGTTTTTAAAACAGTTTTTTGATTCATTAAGCAAGTGTACGACTTTAGAAAATATTCATTTATTGGATTCAAAGCAATGGGATCATTGTCAAATTGCAGACCCTACTTTATTAGTAGAAGGTTGTGCCAACTTGTATTGTGTTTATGTTGAAGGCCTATTTGCTGATACAGCTCTAATAAAGCAGGTACAATTGTTTAACAAAGTTAAAATAAGTTGTAGGAGGCCACATCTTAGGGTTACAATAAATCAGCTTAATGACAGCAGCAGTTGTTCATATTATGGCTATGATCCATTTGTGGATGTATTCAAATTAAATGCAATAAAACCAATTTGAATTCAATTTCTGGTTTAATAAAAAACCCCAGTTTAATAAGCCCACATTCACATGGCATTGTATGATAAATGTTATTCTGTGCCCACATGGTTGATTTTAATAGCCTATGTACAGCATTTGTGTAATGCACTGCCATCAGCTAGCGAGCCGGGGATGCCCCGAAGAGCCTACAAGCCAGCCAATAGCCATGTCACTACTCCATGAGCCATAGTTGCCTGCCAATCCAGCCATGCCACGTCACCAAGCCAAGTCCAGAGTGGGGTAGTGACAAGCCAGCCTATATATATCCCGCCAGCCTTTGTTCTCGCGCTTGTTCCTAGTACGATCATTTCGTGAGTGAATGTGTATAGACAAATTGTAATAGTGATCGGTGAAGTTAATTAAAAGACATTTAGTGCATAACAAGGACGTTTTTAATTGCATATCCCTTACATTTGATTTAAATTTTAAACCATAAATACTGCAATGTTGACAAGTGAAATATAACAGTACATACAGCCCCATGTGAACAGTTGCTAAGTTAGAGTACATAATATTATGTGTATCGCATCATTCACATCCCAATATTTACATAGTTTCCTAATCATAAATGAATGTCTGTTATGGAATAGTACTTAAACCTACTGTAAATTGAATAAATAGCCACTCTAATTAATATTGTATTAAACATAGAAACTATGTTATGGTCAGTGTGATTAATCCAATGAATTGGAAAATAACTACCTAGTAATTACAGGTTATTTCCACTTTTCACTCACTGATTTATCTAAACTAATATTATACAAAGAGGAAAGATTTGATTTTCTTGCGTTTTACTAAATAGTGGGAAGTGGAACCGTGGGAACATCATTCGTCAATGACCTGCCTGACCTCGATCTGTCAAACTCAACTGTCACACAGTCACATAAAAAGTACAGATAGCAAAATAAAAAAAATAACCATTTCTATGCCTTTTGAACGCCACGGTCGTGTATAGCCGACAAATGAAAACGTGCCCAACACGCCACCGTCGTCTACAGACGACAAGAAATCACCATTTTTTTAGTACAAAATAAATATACTAAATTAAGTTTTCTGTGTTCCTTTTTCCTATTATTTATAACTACATTAATGAAATATTGTAAAATGGCCTAAAGATATATTCATTAGTTATATTTCACTTGAAAAAACAATAATCAAAAATTGCTTATCGAAATTCGTAAAAAAGTGTCCTTCCTCACGCCACAGTCGTCAAGACACGACAGCTAGTGATGTACCTATCACTAGCTGTCGCTGTCGGTAAGGTAACTTATATTTCAAATCTATGGAAATATTTTATTAAAAGTAAAAGTAGCATAAATTACTTCGACAATTATTTTTTATAACAACTATTCGTATCTGAATATTCTGCTTAATATTTATGTATAAAATTGTGGAAAAAAACCTAATTATCCTATTTTAGTTTAATTTCAGATGTCACGGAAATCTTAAGTACTTAAATGAAATTTATTGCATATTTCATTCGTTCATCATACTTTTCATTTTGGTTGGCAACACTAAAAAACAGTGAAGTAATCTATCGGGTAGGTTTCTTATTTACAATTTTTTTATATTATGTGATAATTATGTCTTCTCCTGATCCTGAGGATATAGCAGGACCTTCCTCACTAAGTTTACTAAGTAAGTGATGTAAGTCGTAAAAGGAAAGCATCGCTAAACGAACTACTTTGTGCAAAGAAAACAACAGAAACACAAGTTTCTTCGGAACCTAAAACGAGTGCAATTATGTATCAAATTATCAACGGAGCATATGGGACGCAAATGAATTAAGGTGTGATGTCTCCAAGTTACCTCCGGTGGATTTTAACCAATCAGGGCCTAGCGACCCACGAAATGCGGCGTTCGGAAGGCTAATCGCTTTTGAACTGGATCGAGTGCCAGAAGAAAAATGTTCAGTAACTTACGTCAATTTACTGAACGTTATTAGAAAAGTGCGACAGCAAAGAACTGGGATGACATAAGCTTGCCAAGTTTCGTAGAATCTGATTAAATTGTTTTAAATACTATTCAATTATTATTTATTATGTCCATGTCACATCCCTACTCGCATGTGCGAGGAAGTTGTCAAGTCGTGCCAGCCACGCCAGAGTCAGGTATTCCCGACAACGGATGACGTCACGAACGAGATTAGTGATGGACCTTATTATTATTTGATTTATTTGTTTGTAGTTCTAATGTCTACTTTTAGGTTGTTTAGTACTTTGTATCTGGGGTTTAATGATAGAAGCATTTTTCCTGATACAAAAAATGTCATATTATGTATCTAGCCTGTCTGAAACCTAGTAAACATGTGAGATAGGCGTTTCGACTTTCTCGGTATTATCGGCATTATTTGGGTCACAGTGATAACAATTTTTATGAATTTTCTCTCCACTGTAGGTAGGTGTGTGTTTGAGTCTATAAAATAGATAGCATTGTCACGCGGACTTCAGTTGTAAACTCACCATGCAGAAATGACTAGGTTTCAGACAGGCTAGATACATAATATGACATTTTTTGTATCAGGAAAAATGCTTCTATTATGTAGTCTGAGCCTGTCTGAAACCTAGTAAACATGTGAGATGTGTTTATTATCGCATGGTGGGGAGAAAATCAACTGTGACCCCATTATTAGGTACAGATATAGAAATAAATGTATTCATTGAATCAGAGATTAGTATATCATTTATTAATCAATAATTATATAAATCACAAATAGGTTGAAATAATTAGCGCATGAATTATCAAACCGGTTGAAAAGAAGATGCCACCGAGCTGGTATCCCTTATAGGTTGAGTGATCGGACGCCTGTAGAATTGTAGAAGAGTGTTCAGGGACGCCCAGTTTCCTCGGGCGAGGATTTCTTCGACAGGACACTCTTCTAACCAATTTAGTGAAGCGACTGCAGAACGCGTGGATCCAGGTGCTTCATGAATACCAGCTGCACGCAACACCGTGCGCACCCAGCCACCGATGACGGTGCGGCTCGCTGCACGTGGAGCACCACGTGTTGTGATAAATAGACTAGGTGTGTTATCAGCTTGAGCCCGCCGTGAAGCAGACAACTCCAGCAATCTTCTTAGCCAGTGGACCACGTCAATGTTTAAATCAGGACCAACTGACAGCTGCCAGCCCGACTGTCTGTGAGTCAGCGAGTCGGATTTGGATCCAAACACTGGCCAGAATGTAATATGGTCGTCTTGGTCGACCATGTGAGCCGCAGTGATCGAGAGTAGCGTCAGGTCATGAATGCGTCTTCCAGACGCTAAGAGTAGCAGCGTGGCGCATCTTCTGGAAACATCAAACAGACTATCCACCTTTGGACTATTACTAATAAGCCAGTCTACAACTTGCTGAGGGTTCCAAATGGGTGGCTTATTGGTAATAGTCTTTGCACAGGTTTCATTAGCAATACCCTTAAGTGCTTGTCGCACTAATGGATGTGAGCATAAGTTATTGGCCTCTTGTGGTCTACAGAAGTTAGCTACCACTGATTTGTGCACGAGGATGGTCCTGTAGCTAAGGCCCAGTGTTTTATGCAAATAAATTAAATACCTCGCGATGCCGTCTGGACCTGGATTTTTGGCATCGGTTTTTACTGATTGACACCAAGTAACCCATTTCAGCCATGATTGCTTATATGTCCTCAAGGTGGATGGCCTCCAGCTGGACTCGATCAACGATCTTTGTGACGATGACCAGTCACGTAATAAGTCGTCCCACCCCGTATCAGCCATACCTCCAATGCAAGACGGTCCACTTGAGGAGGTGGACGGCCCGTGGTTGAATCTATCAACACCCTGTGTAGGTTGCGAATGGTGAAGGGCGGGCACAGAGCTCTCGTCTTGAGGTCCGCTCGCCAAAACACATTCAGCCACCGTGGACACACAACCATGTACTTCCCCCTCGCATGATTGAGTGCAAACAGTACCTGGTGCATGAGGCATGGTGGTGGAAATACCCATGCTAGTTTGTACGACCAACTCCTGCTGAACGCGTCGTGATACACTGCCATCGGATCCCTGAGATCCCTCGATGCGTACCGGGGGACTACGTGGGCAGTTTGTGATGCAAATAGATCCATTACTGGAGTTCCCCATTTGCGAAATATGACTTCGCAGGCTTCGGGAAGTAGATGCCACTCGGGAAGCTCTTTGAATCTTGACAGACTGTCTGCCACAGAGTTCAGCGGGCCTGGTATGTAACTTGTTACCAGATGGATTTTGTAAGTTATTAGGTAACTGTAAATAGTCTTGGCGATACTTAACAAAGGTTCGGAGCGAGTCCCGCCCTGGTTTCGAAGATAAGCAAGAGCCGTCCGATTGTCGCTCTGCACCAGAATCGTCTTGCCCGCGAACAGTTGAGCTTTGTTCTGGAGGACAAACAAAACAGCTAGGAGTTCCTTCCTGTTGGCTCGAAGCGAGGTTTCTTGACGTAACCACGAGCCCTGCAAGAGAGCTCCGTCTACATAGGCTCCCCAACCGAGATCCGACGCGTCCGTCACTATAAAGTGAGACGGTGGTTGGGGCCAAATTTTGCTCACCTTCTGAAAGTGGTCCCTCCACCAGATCAGGTCTGCTCGAGCTTGGGGAGTTGGTGCTACCGAGGTTTCCTCGCGGACTGCTCTCTGCATGAGTGCCAGGATACCGCGGAAGTTTATTCTGCCGTATGGAACTATGAAGCTGGCGTAGTTTAACCAACCTACTACTTTTTGGAGTTTCAACGGGGACCAGACTGTCCTGACAAGCAATCCCTCTATACAGTGATTCAGACTCTGAAGCTTTTTCTCTGGTAAAGACTTGAGATTCGTCCTCGTGCTCCACTCGATACCTAAAAATTCGAGATTCTGAACTGGCCTCGATGACGATTTCTCGTTGTTTATTTTCCAGCCCAGTTCGTGGAGCAGGGCCTTGGCTAGGCGTGTATGTCTCTGGAGCTTGCGCCGGGACTGATTTACCAACAAGAAGTCGTCGAGATAGACGAGAACCCTTACCCCTCGTAGCCGCAGCTGCTGGGCTACCCAATTTGAGAGTGTAGCGAAAGTTCTCGGTGCACTTGCTAGGCCAAACGGCAGACAGGTCATCTGCCACACGGCTTGGGCCTTGAAAGGCGCCTGAATGTCTGGTGCTACAAACCTTAGAAAACGGCGATGTGACTCTGCGATCGGCACATGAAAGTAGGCCTGGCTCAAGTCGATTTTCATCATCCAGTCGTTGGGTTGGAGAAAACCTGGTACCTTGAACATGTTGACAAGACGGAACTTTGTTGAGCTCAGGTACCTGTTGAGTGCCTTCAGATTGAGCACCGGGCGGTTCGAGCCGTCTTGCTTCGGTACCAAAAATAGGTGAGATTCGAAACCAGCATGGTCTGGAGCGGGCTCGATCACACCCTGCGCTGCCATCTTTTGAATCTCGTGCCGCATCGCCAGTGAGTTGTCGACTGGAAATTGGCTGTGCGTAGCAAATCTCCTCAGCGGAGGCTTTAAAACGAAAGGGATTCGGTATCCCTGTATTACCTTTAAAATGTGAGGGGGAGCGCGCTTGGCCGTCCACGCAGCTAGGAAATGACGAAGCTGACCCCCTTTGAAGGAGTCATTGTCGTCGGCGGGAGTGGCCGTCGTCCTGGCGGCGCTGCTGCTGACGGTTGCGCTGCCCATCTGATCGCTTCCCAGCTGGGGGTGCCTTGGATCTAGTGGCCGGTGCAGGGGCGTGCGGCCTGTTGAATCTGGTAGTGGAGCTTGAGCCACGAAAATTCTGCGCCATTGGAAGCCGAGTCCGATGTGGCGAAGCCTGCCTACCCTCAGCGGGTAAGTTCGGCCGGCGGAATATTTTCGAACCCCCTCCAAACCGGTTGAGCGTCTCGGTGAATGCTGCTCTGTTGAACAGACAGTCGGGGCTCGGCGGGACACGTTTAAGGGCGGCTTTGTTGTACATGTCCCGAACGCCACTAAGTACTGCATCACGACGCTGTTCTAGAATGCTAGCTCTTCTGCCGCACACAATCTGCAACAGATCTTTAGAAACTTCTGAGAACAAACTGCCGCTTGCAAAAGCTTCTGAAAGCGTGGCGTGCAAAGAAGCTGGAGCATCCTTCATTGCGAGAATATTCCTAATAGCTATTTGCACAGCTTCACGTTGAGCCAAGAGCATATTCGTAATAGCAGCAAATGATTAAGAGATCTCAGAAAATAAGGTTTATGTTCGAATGGGGCTAATTCTTCATTTAAATCTAAATGTGTAAAAGCGGGGGTAGCCAGATATTTTTTCTGAGTCTCAACATAACGTATATTTGTCCATTCAGGATCATCAAAATGTTGTAATTTTGTGACTGCATCGAGACGCGTCTTATCAGCCTTTTTAATAGATTCAGCCAACGTGGTTTCCAAATCTTCTAGCTCAGGCGCCAATGGTGGGGCCGGAGGCATAAGATCGGACAGGGCGTCCGAGTCATTATTCTGCCGACCCTGATGCGTGGGATTAATAAACCCAAGCGCCGCTGGACCAGATAAACCAGGTGGCTGCACATGCGAAAGTAACAATTTAATTGAATCTAACTCACGGTTCAGCTGTTCAAACCTCTTGTCAAGGACATCCGGAGGGTTTTCATCCTTACTTTGCGAAGCGGAACGCGGTACGTTTGGCGGTATGTCGGGTGATCGCAACGTCTGCGACGTGCGCGACAACGGTGGTGTCTGCAGCAGCGAAGGCAGGTCCAGCATGACCTGCGCCGACGTGCTTGAGGCCCCGACACTCACGTTCGCCTGCCCCGCGTCGCGCCGCGGCGTTTTGGGCGGCGGCAAAGACTCGTCCGAATCGGAAATATCTTCATCCGGGAAGCAAAGCCGCCGAGAACCGTGACTACGTTTAGCCATTTTTGCCGATGTGAACGCTACGAAGTCGAAAAACCAACTGAAGTCCGCGTGACAATGCTATCTATTTTATAGACTCAAACACACACCTACCTACAGTGGAGAGAAAATTCATAAAAATTGTTATCACTGTGACCCAAATAATGCCGATAATACCGAGAAAGTCGAAACGCCTATCTCACATGTTTACTAGGTTTCAGACAGGCTCAGACTACATAATAGTATATTACTAAATAGGGTCAAATTAAATAAAAGAATATTGCAACAAGTAATATTTTATTTAAAAAATATAGAACGAAAAGCAATGATTAATTATCGATAAGATAGTTATCGATAAGATGTTGGAATCCCTATTTTTTTTGTAGGTATTTGCGCTGATTGTGTGGCTTGGCGTGGAGGGGGCGCCGATGCGTTTACGCTCTGGCGTTCAAAAGGATCTTGTTATTGTTAACTTCAAACTATAAAAAAAAATCTAAACGACTGGTTTATTCACCAGTTGTTTTATGTTTAAACCAATAATTTTTATTGTTGTTGTAATAAATTCTCTCTATAGTAGAGCGCATGCTTTGAGGCAAATATATAGCCCTTTTTTAATTTGTTGGGAATAAATTAAAATATTATAAAAAATATTTTTTGCTGGCTCTACCCAATTTTTCGATTTGACAGCTAATGACATGGCGTGAAGTCAGTCGTAATCAAAGAGTGTATTAATAAATATGGAAGTCCTATTTAGTCGAGTGCAATGGGGGATTTTCTTTTTAGCTCTTCCCTAGTCGCTGGATAGATGGCGCTAATGTTAAGTAGGTATGATAATGCAAGGAACGGAACCTAAAAAAACGGATTTTAACAAAGCGCGAGAAATGTAGGTTATATTCGGAAGGTTACGCAAATGAAAGTATCAGTCAACGAGAGTATGTGACGTGACACAATGTTTTTTTTTTCAAGCGTTTTGGCTTTGGCACCGACTATCATAGTAAGTTCAACGCCATCTATAGAGTTCTTGGAAACTAAGTTTTTTTTTAAAACCTCAAAAGGAAAACCTCTCATTAGACAATAAGGTGGAACACAGTTTATAGTGGTCGGATTTTCGTGGGACTTTTTTTATTGAGTTCCTAGAGGGGTGGAGAAGAAAGTTAAAAAAAAAAATTTCGACGCTCGCAACTTTTTTTTTTTTTGAATTTTCATTGAAATATTTTTTTTTCGTTTATGAATAACTTCAAATTCGGCGAATTCATATTGTAGCGTAATAGTAACGTGTGACCTACGTGTATCCATTAAACGCTAATTTGGTCTGTTTCTTTGTTCATTGTTGTCGATTTAATGTATATTTCAAGTATTTTTGAAAATTTCTTATTTTTTGCAATTATTTCTAAAATATCGAATTTTAAGACTTAGATTTCTTTTGAAATTGGTAACTTATGCTTTTTCACAGATAACTGGACGAGAAAGTATAATGAAGACCACTTTCATGAGTGTAGTGACTTAAAATTCATTCGGAAATGTTAGAAAATCGTGTATGTTAATGAAATCATTTTTTTTTCCAAATACTGCTATGAAACTCAATGTGCAAATTATTGTCCTAATCCTCATTTTATTAGCTATTTAACGAGGTATAATAACTAGATAAATATTTAAGGATACTTGTTAAATATTGGTTACTGCTGAAAAAGTAAATCATGACAAAAGGGCCTCTATCGCTAAGAAGTGGGAGTGGTATCGGTATCGGTATTTATATTAAATTGCGCGCAGAGACCCAAGCTTGCAACTTATCTCAGATAGAAATCGTGAGAAATGGTTACGTTATAATTACGATAATCTTTGTAAATTTACCAGCGGCCTCATTACACCTTTGTCAGCAATAATCAACCTTTATAGAGTACCACCAATTTTTTTAATTAGTTTTTGTTATCTATGGATAGCAGACATAATAAGGATATTTTGAGGATAATATTTACGTTGACCGTCATAGAAATATTTTGAGAAAAATGGCCTTCTTTAGTTTTATATAGACGATTTCCTGATAATTGTGAATACATTTTTAGTCACTTTACTCGTAAACATGGTTTTCTTGAATATTTTTACATCCAATTATCTGTGAAAAAGTATCAGTTACCAATTTCAAAACAAAAATTGGTCTTAAAATTCAAAAAAATTATAAATAATTGCAGAAAATAGGACATTGTTTATTTCCTTTGTGGGTTTCTCACTTCCCGTCTCCATGGTTAATTTATAATAATACACTTTGGTTGTATTAATATTACTTTTAATTATTTTAGCTTTACAGGTAATACGTGCGCCATCATTGGCGTGGCCATAGACTATATAGGCCGTTCATCATAGATCAAAATACAGATAATAAAACTTGCAACATAAATTGAGCCATCCATAAACATCCCCCGTTTTCACAATTAATTAATTTCTTTGATCAACATCTTACTGACAATAGTCCTTAAACTTAATGGGTGTTTTAACCCTTCGTCCACTTCTCGTGACATTCTCAGATCTACAGTTAATTTCTGATTCTTCTGGTAAATTACAATTAGACTGTGGCATACAAGACAGATTTTCATTATTGGAAATAGGAACCTCGTTTACAATATTATTTTGTTCCGGACTCTCCTTACTGACATCTGAACCCATGTTTGAAATGGGGATATCATTAACAACATTATTTTGTTCTTGATTATTATCTAAAGTTTCAGGAGCCTGATCACATGGGTAATAATCATCATTACAATAATGGTCATTAGATCCAATGAATAAGTTGCTATCCTCCTCGTCATCATCCACATCTTCATCTTGATGCTTAACAGCATGAACTTGTTTATTCTTTCTGCACACTGACGAGAAATGGTTAGGCTTGCCACATCTGTGGCAGGCTTTCCCATAAGCAGGACATTTATTAATTCCATGCGACTTCCCGCAATTTCTACAATTCTTTATGGTTTTCTTCTGGTTTGAGAAATAAATTTCCTTCTCTTCATTTTTATTACCTTCAGTCGCCATCTTGTCTTCAACGTAAGATCTTGAAGTCTCAGCGCATAGCAGAAATTGCATAACGTACTCCAGCGTCAGTTTTTTGTCGTCTTCGGTTATAAGTTTTATTTTCAAATTTTTGAATTTGTCGTCTAATCCAGAAACGATCTTGCTTGCCGTCAAGCTTTCTCTCAATTCGCCGAGTTCGCATGCGAGTCCAAGATTGATTACTTTTTGAAAGTATTCTTCTAAAGTCAATCCACTTTGTTTAATACTGAAGAAATCATGCCTTTGTATAGATAAGCTCTTTCTTGGATTTATGTATTTCTCGAACTTACTGACGATGTCTTCGAATTTTTCATCCCCAGTGGCACTAAAAGTATTATAGATTTCAATGCCTTTTTCTCCAATGAAATTGAGAAATATATTAATGCGTCTCTTATCCGAGGTCGTATCGAGGCCGTTAGAAATTAAATAAATATCCAATTTCTGTTTCCAGACTTTGAAGTTATGTTTTAGGTTACCATCGAAAGACATTTGCGGCAGTGGCGGTAAATACCCCACACCTGACACCAAGTTTATTTCCTTTGTGGGTTTCTCACTTCCCGTCTCCATGGTTAATTTATAATAATACACTTTGGTTGTATTAATATTACTTTTAATTATTTTAGCTTTACAGGTAATACGTGCGCCATCATTGGCGTGGCCATAGACTATATAGGCCGTTCATCATAGATCAAAATACAGATAATAAAACTTGCAACATAAATTGAGCCATCCATAAACAGACATTTTCAAAAAAGACTTGAAATATTGCATTACATCGACTACTATGAACAAAAAAACAGACTAAATTAGCATTAAATGGGTCACACTATTACGCTACAATATGAATTCGTTGAATTTGAAGTTGGTCATAAACGAAAAAAAAATTAAAAAAAAAAAAAAAAGTCGCGAGCGGCGAAATTTTTTTTTTTAACTTTCTTCTTCACTCCTCTAGAAACTCAATAAAAAAAGTCCCATGAAAATCCGACCACTATAAACTTCGTTCCACCTTTTGAGTATTTTATGTCTAATTGCACTCGGCTAATTCTTATTTGAAACAAAAAGCCGCGAACCGCGCGTAAAGCGGTAAAGCGGTTTGCTGTTCGCCATATTTTAACGCCGGCGCGCGGCGTCAATTTGACAAGTTTGAGACTTCTACGCTATCAAATCTGTTAGGTATCTTTTTAAATTCACAACATAGATAAGTACTAGGATTTTGTCTCTAACACCCACACTCAGAGTCAGTTAATGGTTACTTAAACGGTTCCTTAGTAAAACTTAAAAAAAAAAACACCCTCAGAGTCAGTTAACGGTTCATTAGCGTCCCTTAATGACAATTAAAGTTAAGTAAAGCAAAACCTTTACTTAAATATTTAATGGCTGATTTTGACATCTACGTTTCGGGTTCTATTTTTACCCGCGAATTCGATTTCATAATAAACGTTTATTAATTAAAAAGGAATAATGTCTGATTTGGCAGACTTCATTAAGTTTTTATATTTTGCCAGAAGATATAGAGAAGTGGGACCGAGGCGGAATTTACGAGATTATTCTGATCCCTTTACAGAATATTCTATTCAGGAATTTCACGCAAGTTATAGATTTACACCTGAATCTGTAAAAAGTGTCATATTGCCGTTGGTTGCATCCGACCTCAGGAAACCAACGAAAAGAGGATTACCATTTGCACCGGAAATAATGTTACTAATAAAATTACGGTACTTCGCTACAGGGAGGCAGGGTTAGCAGATACTTACCTATCATAGAATTAATTGAAACAGAAATATGAACGGAAGTTCTTAGAGTACACAAGGTGTGTCGATGAATTTTATTGATATCACATTTTTACTGAAAATGCTTATAAACTTACCATAACGTAAATTACTACAGATGAAATTAAATTCACAACACAAACTTTCCCGCTCGGTAAATACTACTTAACATTGACAGTTGACAGCAGTGATGCCATATAAAAAAGATCGCAATTGCTTTTCAAAATTCAAAAACTTACAGTTAAAGAACTGATTATCCATTATATTACTATGAATTATAATTTTCAACATTTATAAATAAACTAAAATGTGATTTAATATCAACACTTTTTAAATGTGGCTACACCAAGACTTTATCGATATGCAATCGATAAGATAATTCTAGGATGCTTCGCCCTACGTATACTTAAATCTGTCATTAGCTAATGAACCCTTAAATTATGTCTCTGGGATGTAGCATTGATTAACGGATTTAATGATAATTAGTTAAGTGTTCATTATGACTAATTTAATGAACGACTCTGAGTGTGGCTGTTAGACACTTACCTACTTAATTAGAATACTTTATTGAATCGATACCTACTTTAGTTATAAACAAACAATTGGAATTACTATGTAATTTCAATTAGGTACTTTTTTTCTGTCGTGAAACCGTCTTGAGCTACAAATAACCATGATTATTATATATATTTATATAATTACTCGAACCAAAGTTCTAAAGAAATTATTAATAATAACCGGTAGCTGTGATTATTCTAACGTACCTAGTTATTTAATACATTTACCAATTGCTACGGTTAGATAATACCTAATAATACTGTCAAATATTAATACAATTCGCATTTATTACTCTGACCATAACTTATAATTTTATGGACCAAGTGATTAGTTGGGCATACTTACATACCTAATTATTGTTTATGTAATACAACTCGGGCATTTTGAGAAATAACAAATCTGAGGGCTATTTGATCATAACTTCAAATAATTTAACTAAGTACCTACTCCGGCTATGAATGATGATGCATAGCATCAAATTGGGCAGGATAATAAAAATACACGTTTTATTACTTACGATTCTTATAATTTTTCACACGCAATCAATCAATACGAGAATTACTCAAGATGAATGCTCCAGGGTAGCCCGCGAAATTGAAGTTTTCTTACGTTTTTTACAATTTGCAAGCCAGTGCTAGGTTATAATTATTATGTTGATCAAAATATGATTCGCAGCTGTAAGACGTGACGTACCTACTATGTACCTAGTTACAGAATTTTAATCATCGAAATAATTAATACACATGTTCATGAAAGTCGATTGAATACGACTTTTTCATAAAATTATCATTCAATCGACTTTCAGCTTTCGTCTTACAGCCGCGAATCATATTTTAATATACAACCTAGCACTGGCCTGCAAATTGCAAAAAACGTAAGAAAATTTGAATTTCCGTAGGTAAGTCACAAATTGTACCTACCTATAATAAGCGGTCACCGATTACCAGGTTTAGGGTTCACTACAATAAGCAATCTTACGGTACCACCTCCCCAAAGTAAATGGGCAATTTCCAGATCACAGATAGTTTTTTTTACTTAGATAATAATATGTTATTTATTATACCTATGTTTATAATATTATGGTTTTATTTTAATTAGTCAATGCGTGTCACGTTTGTGTGTAATCCTTGCGCGCCAAATGTACTATCGAGGACACTCCCGCTTGACCACCACTAAGCTCATTTTTGCTTGCACTTGCAACATAAAAACGCTCTCTAGCCCCGCCCCGTTAACTTTGTGTAGAAAAAATGAATGAAAAGTTACCGAATCGGCCGAGCGCACTGACGACGCACGCCCAACGAGAGTTATTGTTACTTTGCGCGCCAAAGTTGACGCTTTCCTAATAGGCCCAAACTTTAAGGGGGCGTGGCTCGGCGCCTCCGCATGATTTAAGCGAAAAAAAAAAAAATGGTCAGGCGGAAAAGACCCCGATAGTACCTAAATTATCAAATTGCCCAATAATCGCGTACTATATTCATATAATGACAAGACTACAAATAAATAATGAGTTTATGGTACTTAATCCATAAATATATTTTTTTACTGCCCTCTTCATAATGCCCTCATTTATCACTTGGTCCATGAACACAATTCCCAAACCCTGATCAATCAATAATATGTAGGTATGTGTGGAAGTTTTACGATTTTGTTTAATTTTTATGCTTAGGTATAACTTTTGCCAAAGACAAAGAGAGCATGCCCAGGACTGCACTTCCACCGCAAGCATATGTTAGGACTCCCCTGTAGTATTGTGGACACTCTGCTTGATTTTCACATTTGCTGTAACAACACATAATTCCATAAGTATATTAAATTATAAAGAAGTCGGTTAAAAATAATAATAGACTTACTATGTAATATCAGCCTACTAACTCTTGCCATTTAAGTGTCTATTATTAGATATTTATTCATTGATAGGTATACCCCCATAAATGTTTCGACATGTTGGTTGAATTAGTTATTTATCTATTTATTAAAATAAGTATGACTTGCGACTTAACCGTGTCATTGACACTGGCTCGGCCACCATCAGAGATTTTAATTTTCAAAAAATTGTCGAAGTTTGTCGCCAAATATCAGAATTTGTCGGTCACTGGTTCAAAAGATATAAGGATTTATAGGTGGCCGATCTGGAGAGTCCCCCAGCTTGGCCACATTTATATCTCAAATACTAGGGCACATAGCAAAGATCTGTTTTCTATCATATTTTGTCGCCAATTAGTCGCAAAGTTACAGATTTAATCGGGTCTTAGTTTAGAAGATATAATGAGTTCACTTAGTAAGGTATAGTCCAAGATCTAGATCGAATGAATTTAGAGAGTTCATTTAATATAGGCATAGTACCTACCTACACAACAAGAATTATTCCACTCTGCCCCACCAAGTTGAAAGTGGACCAAAATTAGTGCTTTTAATTCTTTCTGGTTTGACGTCTACTTACTGAGCTTCTACCCGGCACGACCAGCACATCTATGTTGGGCAATCAGTCGCCTGCAGACTGGCTAACTAAACGTATCCTATGTACCATAGGCATACGCCGCGCTGGATCAACGACTTTTCTGAACCACAGAAACTTGATAGTGGCGCCCCCTCATCCCTAGCCTAACGTAAGGAAAGAGAAAAGAGGAGGCGCTACTATGATGAGGAGCGAGAGCGGATGATGGTGATTCGATAGTCCGTCCAGGATGTGTGACGACCGGCCATGCCTAGTCGACAGATGGAGGTCTCAAGAAGAGACTGGAAGGGGGTTGGATTCATAGGGATGCAGTACATTGCCTTTCTGTAAATTAGCGTGCCGCTCCTGTGACAGCGAGACCTGTTGTTGCGAAAAGTGCGATACAGGATAATAACTATAGTTTTTGGTGGCGAAGGATACAGGATAATATCTGGTTTTTGGTCGCAGGAGAAAGTGGTAAATATCGAAGCCTATTTTTAGGGATCGGGGTTTTTAGGTTTGATGCAGCTCAACCTTTATTAATCCTTTGGGCCATTCCAAAGACTCTGGAAATAGCTTTAATATTTTGGAATCAGCTGCCATTGCGACAGCAGCTATCAAACGTGCCGCAAAAGCAACAACGTCGACGTCCAAGGCCGGAGCGGAGGCGAAAGGAGCATCCTTGAGAGACGCTGTGGTTTCGGTGGCGGGTTGGGCCACAGGGGCCGTGGTTGCTGGGAAGATCCTGAGCTCAGGGCATTAGGCATATAACTTATAATTATTCTCGATTAGCTTGTGCCAAGCCAACACGAGAGAACAAGAGCGCGCCATACGGTCACCTACTGTTCCTAGGATTTCATACCCACCGTTTACCAACTGAAATATAGGATCAATCAATGTAGATATACTAACTAATTTTCTATGGCGACAACTGCAATTCCCGTCACAAGTTTATCGGCAAAAGTGACGATCGAGTAGATGGCGGCACCTTGATGAGAATGGGGACCGATCAAGTCCGCAGTCACACACAGACTGGACACGAGGGTCATAGAACTGCCCGCACCTGGAAATAATCATTAAAGCGTGTTAATAATTAAAGTCAATGGGTAAGGTGAGCGCTGGCTAACGATAAACACCTCAGCTGAATGTGTGGATACACTCCAAACAGTAGGTACACACTGGTGAAAATGAGATGAGGTGACGCCAATTCGGTAGTGCTTAAAAATGTGCTATGAAAAAAAACGTAGTCAAAATACCTAGAGCCTATACTACCTCAGATT
The DNA here is from genome assembly GCA_905147715.2 of Xestia xanthographa. NCBI lineage: Eukaryota > Metazoa > Arthropoda > Insecta > Lepidoptera > Noctuidae > Xestia > Xestia xanthographa. The sequence continues at coordinate 19,996,887 of LR990642.1, read as the reverse complement.
AGCAACTCTATTTGTAGTGGTTCAAACTTCGTTTGTAATACTGCTAAAATAACGTTCTAATCAGCTTGCACTACAAAGCGGTTGTTACGTCAGTCACTGCGGCCGAATAGTGCGAAATGAGTGGTTTTCAACCGACTTCCAAAAAGAGGAGGGTCTCAATTCGTCTGTATTTTTTTTTTTTTTTTTTTTGTGTTTGTTACCTCAGAACTTTCGACTGGGTGAACCAATTTTGATGATTCTTTTTTTGTTTGAAAGCTGGTGCTTCCTGTGTGGTCCCATTTATTAACATCTGGTGCTGATCTTCGGAGATATACAATGGAACTCTTCAATAATAGACGGCAAATCTGCCGTGAATATTGCAATCGCTTGGATGTTTATTGTTTATCCAATATCATGTCGTAACATCACGCCTCTATGCTCTGAGGGGGTACACAGATGTGTACAATACACCCAGATTTCGACAGTTAGGTATGTTAAGTTGGTGCGATCGTGTTCCGCGCGCGCCTCAAATGACGTAACATCACGCCTGTATGCTATGAGGGGGTACGCAGATGTGTACAATACACCCAGATTTCGGACAGTTAGGTATGTTAAGTTAGCGCGTTCGTGTTCCGCGCGCGCCTCAAAGAGATGTCAGCAAAAGGGACTGTTGTAAAAAGATACCGCGGCCCTGGAACACAAAGGGCTAAGAAGGAACATGGTTAGTCAGTAAAAGTCTGACACTCCCTTCCGCTCCGCCCAGAGCGGGACCCGTAATTTGATTTTCTCAAAAATGGTATGTAATGTTGCCATAACATCTCTAAAAAGTATCCAGAAAGTGAACTCTACCGGAGACATATTCACAACTGTCCAGTAAGAAGCGAGATTTTAAATTTGGAATCTCCAACTGTCCAGTAAGTAAGTATGTAATTTACTTACTGGACAGTAGGTCATCCTCTTTGGATCTGCTTAGAAAAGGCTCCCAATATATATCTATCTCTCTTTTTGGTATGACATTTTATGAGATACATATATATATTACAGCCATTTTATAGTCTGTGACACTTAACGCGACGCAGAAAAAGTATGCGTTTTGTTTTGTACTTAGTAATGTGTAAAGAAGTATAGTGTGGGGTTATAAGTGTGTATTTAGTAATTTCAGTTTATAAATCACGTTGGATTAAAACTTTCCATTCTAAAATTAACATGGAGTTTCAAAAACAATAATTTACATTTTTTTACTCAAACATTCATGTACTTAATGTAAAAATAGAACAATTTCCGAAACTAAACGCAAACTTTGTATTAAAAAAAACGACTGGCGGGATTTCTGAAATTTGTTTTTTTTTAATACTAATGTGAAATCATTTCACATTCAGTTGCGACAATTGTGTTTAAACGAATTTGTTGTTAAACTTTCTTTCATTTTTGAGAAAAGTATTATATGTATAAACCTCAACCAGTAAGAAAGCCATCCTGGCCTCGTATATAACCGGACCTCACCTGCGGTTCGGTCCGGTTAACTCATACTTGGCCAGGAAGGCTTATTTACTGGATTCTGCAGTAATGTACTATTCCCATCCGAAAAAAAAAACATGGTATGTTGTTCCATATATTGGGGATACGCCTATTACGCATATACCATGACATGTATTTTTAACAATGTCAAAGAAATTAATGGCAAATATTTGTTTGGGAACAACTAAAAATGGAAAAATAAAAAACTTTTTTGCAAAACCGTCTTCAACAAACACAAAAAAGTGAAAAATAACTTTAGCTTCAGAAGTCGGTGACAAAAACACTAAATCAATCAAACAAAGGTCACCGACTTCCGAAGCTAAAGTTATTTTTCACTTTTTTGTGTTTTTTGAAGTCTTTTTTATTTTTTGCAAAAAAGTTTTTTTATTCTTTATAAAATCAAATTTTCGTCTTTTGGAAAAAATAAAAAACATGAGACCTGCTTTAAAGTTAGTTCAGTTAGTATGCAAAGTTTCATGATCTAATTTGAAGTACTTTTTGAATACCAGCGCGGTTTATTGTTCGATTTGGAGGTAACTTTGGGATTTTTTTCTATCGAGAAAATTTTATGAAATCGTGTTTTCGCCAAACATAAGACCTAACATTAATCCTCAACTTTACCTTATATTTATTTTAAAATTAATGCTGCAGTATTTTAGGCGTAACGGAGGATCATGCTAAGCCATTTGAGGTAGTATAGGCCCTTAAGTAATAGACTTGTGTCCTGAAAAAATCGAATTAGTCCGTCAGTTAGATTATCAAAAAATATTTGACACGTATTTTTTCTTTTGTTACGTAAACCAAAATTGACGATGATAAGTACGACGCTTTTAAAATTCTCCACACGTCACGCCGTGCTATAATTTTTAGTGCGTTGTGACGTCACGAGCCCCCACTCTCGAGTTTTGATGCGTTTTATCTTTGTCAATATTCATTGATTTACAAAAACAAAAAATCGTCGTGTCCATTATTTTCCAATACTCTGACGGACTAAAATAGATTTGCAATTTATTGGTAGTGGAAATTAGCCTATTGTAAGTCTTACCGATTAACGTAGCAACCATATATATTTGTACTATACTGGCTTGTGGATCTATCGCTATAGCTATCCATAGGCAGCTTGTCAGACTTAGTGCACTTCCCATTAGATACGCCATCTGTGTAAGAAATAGATTATATACAACGTGAAATAGAATGGTGTGATCATATTTCAGGGTGTGATTCAGACTACCAAACTACCAACCAGCCACAACCACCAATCAACCACCACCTACCAACTTTCACAGTTTTTATGTCTTGTGACTGGAACTATTTCGACAATTCAAAAGTGCCTGTAACTGGCCTACTTGAGATAAATGCTTTGATTTTGATTGTGAAACTAAACAACTTTCTCCATGGGACCACCATCGTAATCGGCATCGGCAAAAATATAAAAATCAGCTGTCCAGTACATAACTTCAATACCTACTGGACCCAAACGTATGGGACAGGAGAAAACCCATGAAGGAAGTTGTTCCATTTATAATCATCAAACTGAACAAGTTTGATGGTGATTCAGACCATCAAAGTTGTTCAGTTTGATGGTCTGAATCACACCCTGTAATATGAATATCTCACATTATGCTGAATAATATCGTGTAGCAAAAAGCGGTCATTGACCAACCTATATTTATTAAAGTTCTTAACTTTTAAATCCATAAATAAGCCTACCAATCTAATAACAGGCTACGAAACAAAACAAATGAACTGTAGCGCGTAGGCAAATTACTCATACATCTTTAGTCTTAGGTCATGTATGACGTAGCTCGTAAGTTTACTTTAAGCCCTCAACCACTGTACTGTATATAATCTTTGTGTTAGTCGTTCAGTAAACCTTCAACCGAGAACACGCCTTTTAATTTGCCGTACCTTCTGACCGTACACACACAATAAAACCACCTTATCGGCAAAGTGGTGACACCCGACGTGTCCGCGCGCGTATCGAGTTCCAAGTTTTTAACAAAGACATCATTCATCGCGCGCGCGTAAAAACGAACGACTCACTCTACCAGGCCAGGCCGCAGCTCTCCAACAACCTGCAGCCATGTCAACCCAGGACCAGCCAGAACCGCAACAGATGACGGCAGTTTCAATGACACCGAGGATACCAGACTTCTGGCAAGATCGACCAAGACTGTGGTTTCACCAATTCAACGCCATCGTGGATCCCCTAAAGGCAAGTGACCTGCACAAAAGTCAACTTCTAATAGCTAGGCTGAAACCTGACGAATTACCCGATATTAGTGACATTCTTGAAAATATGCCTGAGAATAATAAATTTGAAACTTTAAAAAATAGGTTAATTTCGGTTTACGAAGAGTCTGAAACAAAACAAATGAACCAGCTCTTAAATGAAATCGAACTCGGAGACCAAAAGCCTTCACAACTATTACGGCGAATGCGAGACTTAGGGAAAAATAAAGTCCCAGACGACACTCTTAAGTTATTGTGGACAGGTCGTCTTCCACATTCAATTAGGGCCGTCATAACCGCATGCGACAATGACAAAGTAAAACTTGATGGTTTGGCTAAAATAGCTGATAAAATTCTGGAAAATACCAGACCATGTGAAATAGCCCCGGTTTCTAAAATAACTCCGAGTGCAGACCCAACACTTCCCGAAACCATTGTAAATGAGATGAGACAAATTAAATTAGAAATTTCGGAATTACGCACTAAATTAAACGATTCTATTAAACATCAGAATCGCGAGTCGCGAAGTGATAATCGTTATAGCCGTGGAACTTCCCGGACACGCTCTAAAAGTCGCGAAATCACGTATAAAAATAGGGAGAATTACCTTAGTCAAAAAGAGAAACCAGGTGATGCGAATTACCAGTTTCTACCACTTCACTTATGGCACAAATGCGCGTAAATGCGGCGACACAATAAATTGCAATAAAAGGAACCCGGAAAACTAATTATGACACCGTCGATACACAATGTCGCCGGTGTCAGCAATTCCTATCGTCTATGTGTTACGGACCACGTGGTAGCCGTGTGGTATCCGGCAGAGTAGAATAGAACCAACCCATTACACTCACGGGTGTCGTATAAGGCGACTAATGTCTGAGGCAGAACACCTTGCGCCTCCGTAGACCAGAGAATGGGCAGCAGCGTTTTCTGTTAGTTTTTCATCACTGCGATCTCCAATCCGCCTGCCAAGCGTGGAGATTACGGCAAATTCCTCCCATCATGGGAGAGGCTTATGTTCAGCAGTGGACGTTATGGGCTGTTGTAGTAGTAGTTGTAGTATGTGTTACGGATATTAAAACTGGTGCACGATTTCTTATCGACACTGGTGCTGATGTGTCGGTTTTAGCCGGTAAAAGGCAAAACGCATGCACATCAGATTACATATTATATGCAGCCAACGGCACAAAAATCAAAACATACGGCGAAAAATCAATCACCGTTAACTTAGGTTTACGTCGCCCATTCCAATGGAAATTCATACTAGCCGATGTACAACGTTCAATAATAGGCGCTGACTTCCTTGCTGCTAACAAACTAATAGTAGATTTACATGGTAGAAAACTAATAGACAAACTCACTTTAATATCGCGCGCCACAAATATTACAAATTGCCCTGAATCGAGTATTCGATCAATCGATGTAAACGACGAATACCATCTCATATTACAAAAATTTCCCGAAATCACCAAATTAGAAAACTTTAAAACACACCCTAAACATGATGTTCAACACCACATTTACACTAATGGACCCCCGGTCCATGAAAAAGTACGACCACTTAATCCGGAGAAATACAAAGTCGCCAAAGCAGAATTCGAAAGAATGATGCAATTAGGTATTTGTAGACCTTCGAATAGTCCTTGGGCTAACCCACTTGTTTGCGTTAGTAAAAAAAATGGTGAAATAAGGCCGTGCGGAGACTACCGTAGACTTAACGCACAAACTACTCCCGACCGATACCCATTACCAAGACTACTTGATTTCACATATTTACTCAAAGGGAAAACTATATTTTCAAAAATTGACGTTCGGAAAGCTTACCATAATATACCAATGGCTCCCGAAGACATCCCAAAAACTGCAGTCATAACTCCATTCGGTTTATTCGAATTTACGAGAATGAACTTTGGGTTACGTAACGCAGCGCAAGATTTTCAAAGGCTAGTCAACAACGCATTAAAAAATCTTGACTTTGCTTTTCCTTACCTTGATGATGTAATTATAGCTTCAGATTCAAAAGAAATGCATGCAAAACATTTAGAGATAGTTTTAGAACGATTAAATAATATCGGTTTAACAATCAACACAGATAAATGCGAATTCGGTAAATCCGAGTTAAACTTCCTCGGTTACCACATCAACTCAAAAGGCATAAAACCGAGCGCAAACAAAACGCAACTTATTAATGATTATCCACAACCCAATACAATAGAGGAACTTCGACGTTTCCTCGGAATGATGAATTTCTACAGGCTCAACATTCCAAAAGCTGCAGAAATTCAAGCACCACTAAACGCGTATTTACACAATTCAAAAAAACGCGACAAAACAGAAATTACATGGACCGAAAGTGCATTAGAAGCATTCAGTCGATGTAAACAAGCCATAAATAATACAGTCACGTTATCGCATCCCGACGCTACCGTGCCATTAGTGTTGATGACAGACGCTTCCGGTACTTGCGTAGGCGCCGCTTTAAATCAGAAAGTTGGCGATAAATTAGAACCTCTAGGATTTTATTCAAAGAAACTCAACGATACCCAAACAAGATACAGCACGTACGACAGGGAACTTCTAGCAATATACATGGCAATTAAACACTTCCGCCATATGGTAGAAGGCAGACAGCTAACGGTACTAACAGACCACAAACCATTGACCTTCGCCCTATCTAAAAAGGTATCGCCTTCAGACTCACCTAGACGGTTAAGACAACTAGACTTCATTTCCCAATTTTGTGATAACATTATGTACATAGAAGGTGACAAAAATACAATCGCCGACGCATTATCCCGAATCGATGAAATTATCATGCCATCACTAGTAGATTATCAAAAGTTAGCTGAACTACAAAAAAGCGATCCGGAATTACAAAATCTACGCAAACATGACAAACTCCAATTCAAATTAATAACAATGCCCGATTCAAATATTGAAATAGCCTGCGAGACATCAACAAACCACTTACGTCCTTATCTACCTATACAGTTTCGGGAACTCGCCACAAAGACTTTACACAACGTGAGTCATCCCGGTATCGCAGCCACTCAACGCTTAGTTAAGTCAAGATATTTTTGGAGCAACATGAATAGCGACATAAAAAATTTCGTTAAAATGTGTGTTCCTTGCCAAAAATCAAAAATTCAACGCCACACAATAACACCGATAGGCGAATTTGACAGCACAGGAAATCGTTTTGAAAATGTACATATCGATATAATAGGACCACTGCCACCGGCAGAGGATTTTAAATATTGCGTTACCATCATCGACAGGGTGACGAAATGGCCAGAGGTTATACCCGTAAAAAATATAACAGCTGAAACGGTTGCTAAGGTGTTCGTAGAGCATTGGATTGCTCGTTTCGGTTGTCCAATACGTATAACCTCAGATCAAGGTCGTCAATTCGAATCAGATTTATTTCGGCAGTTATTAAAAAGACTCGGCATCGAACGAGTTCGCACAACTGCATACAACCCAAAGGCGAACGGCATGATCGAAAGATTTCACCGTACCTTAAAAGCTGCTATTATGGCAAAATGTTCAAATAGCACACAATGGTTACGGGAATTACCTCTAGTACTCCTAGGGTTGCGCTCGGCAGTTAAATTAGATCTGGGATACAGTCCATCACAATTTTTATACGGCAGTAGTCTCAGACTGCCAGGTGACCTATTTCATTCAAAATCTACAACCAATATTAACGACAGCGACTATATCAAACTGTTAACCAAGTCATTGTCATCCGTTCCCAATCTCTCACATTCAAGTTTACATAGCAACAACAATAGTGTATTCGTTCATAAAGATTTAGCCAGTAACACTCATGTGTTTGTTAGAAACGAAGCACGTCAATCTTTGGTACCACCTTACGAAGGTCCCTATAAAGTAATAAAACGACATCCAAAATTTTATACATTAGACTGTAACGGTAGGCAAGTCACAGTATCGCTTGATCGTCTAAAACCAGCTTACCTATTAGAATTTGATAATGTGTCGGTCCCACGCCAGGAAACCCAAACAACGACGCCACCCGACACCGTCACTCATCCGGCGAACGTTAAGACTCCATTCATCACTCCGAGTACTACGACACCGCCGATTACAACGAAATCGGGCCGGGTGGTTAAGAAGACCGTGAGATTCGACATGTGAGCCGCCTCCGTCAACACCTTTATCAGCTCTATGAATAAACGTCACTGTTCAACAAACGCTCACTATCGCCGCACTCATACCAGCCAGCTAGCAAGATGACTATCGTGGCGCAGAACACCGCAGCCGCCGGCAACAAGGCTTCGCTGCTGGATGAAGCCAGCCTAGCCAGCACAGCGGTAACCCTATCTGTACTCTACGTGGGGTGGTGTCATTGCAAGCGCCGCATCGAAGCCGCCGACGGGACAAAATCAACCGCGCGATCACACAACGTGCTATTGGCGCACCACCTCCCTGGCTCAACCTACAGGCAAATCGCGAGTGCAGTGCAAACCTCAAAGTTCAAGTGTAGTGTAAACATGTGACGAAAATATACTCTCTAGTCTAAGTAGCATAGTGTGAACGCTGCGCGCTGTAGCATAAGTAAACATGGTTCGCCACTCAATTTGTTTATTGTTAACGTCTGTAATTTTAATAGTTCATATATAATTTTGTATTCTTCTGGGTTGTTTTGTACAAATTAAAATTTTATTGTTTAATCTAAGGGGGGAGGATTGTAGCGCGTAGGCAAATTACTCATACATCTTTAGTCTTAGGTCATGTATGACGTAGCTCGTAAGTTTACTTTAAGCCCTCAACCACTGTACTGTATATAATCTTTGTGTTAGTCGTTCAGTAAACCTTCAACCGAGAACACGCCTTTTAATTTGCCGTACCTTCTGACCGTACACACACAATAAAACCACCTTATCGGCAAAGAACCTTGTATCGTTTTTAGGGTTCCGTAGTCAACTAGGAACCCTTATAGCACAGTAGTATTATGATACAGTATTCCGACTTCATAGAAACGGACGAAACGCGAGCTATACCTACGCGCCTCGATCTAAGGGTGCACTTGGGGCGCAGACAGTCACGGCTGTACCGCAGTGTCGAACGGACGGTGTGTTGTTTTTTTAACAATAACCGCGCGATTTTTTCTCTAAAAATCAGTTAATATGACGAGTAGGAAATATTGTGCTGTTTTTGGTTGTATGAATTCGTCAATAACGCATCCAGACATAAGTTTTTTTTAAATTACCTGGAAACTCTGAAAGGTAAGACTATAAAATAATTTTACTTACTAGTAGGTAGGTACATAATGTGTGTCTTTTTAATGGATAAGTATTTCCTTTTATCTCACGAAAAAAAAGGTGTTTGGATTAATAAATAAAGCGAATAGAGTAACGGAAAGTTATTGAGACGAGTGAAATAGGTAGTTATATGCGGTTCTGAATGAATCATGATACGGTAGGTACCTACCTACTTACGCTTGTGTTAAAACTTCGGTGCCTATACTTTAAAATTTAACAATAAAGCATTTCGTACGACTCAGTCGAGGCGCAAATATTTTTTGGTCGCAAATTTATAAGCCCGATTTGTTTTTCGAACAAAAACATGTTTTTTTAATTAAATCTACCAATAAAAAAACAACACGCATTTTTATTGAACACTTCCTATTCAATATACAAAGTATTTAATTTATTTATATAAAAAGGATATTTACAATCACAAAACTAAATAGAAACAGAAAGTAGGCAAATGTAATTACAATGCTGGAGACGGGCAGCCCTAACGCATGTTTACGTACCGCGCGGCTGTAGGCATTTATTTCTATCATGCGGCCGAGTTATACTACTGTATCATAATATTACCGTGCTTATAGTTTCGCCATGTCTGTCCGTCCGTCCTCGCTTAATCTCTGTGACCGTTAGCACTAGAAAGCTGAAATTTGGTACCAATATGTATATCAATCACGCTGACAAAGTGGTAAAATAAAAATTGGAAAAAAATGTTTTATTAGGGTAGCCCCCCTATATGTAAAGTGGGAAGTGATTTTTTTTTAATTTCAACCCTAACGTGTGATATATTGTTGGAAAGGTATTTAAAAATGAATAGGGGTTTCCTAAAATCATTTTTTCATAATGTCAATAATTTCGGAAATAATCGCTCCAAAAGTAAAAAACAATGTGTCCCCCCCCCCTCTAACTTTTGAACCATAAGTTTAAAAAATATGAAAAAAATCTGAAAAGTAGAACTTTATAAGGACTTTCTAGGAAAACCATTTTGAACTTGATGGAAACAAGTTTTTGTACAAAAAAGACAAAAAGTTGTACAAAATAATTTCTGGACTAAGTTTGTAGTATATTCGTATATGCAAGCATTTTTACATAATGGATACCCACCTTTAAACTCATAAGTGGGAACACTTATTGTGACGGACGGGAAACTACGGAACCCTACACTGAGCGTGGCCCGACACGCTCTTGGCCGGTTTTTCATTAGATAAAATGTTGAAGATCACGATAATTGATGATTCAAGACTTTAGGGAAAGGGCAATGACTACAATTGCGACCTTCACTGGCACCAACTATAGAACTGACGTGTTGACATTTTCGTGTTGGCCTAGTGACCGCAAACGTGACTGATGAGAAAGACGTCTTGTTTTCGATTCCCAGGCGGGGTTGCCAGATCGATTCTTCCTGTTATCGGGATCAATAACCGATTTTTCGGGATTTTAGAGCTTTGGTCGGGAGTTTTATATTTCCAGGTATCCCAGTTATTCTTGCCTTGAAGTGGTACAATTTGTACGTTTGTACTTAAATTTTCCACTTTTTCGCACATTTCCAATTTTTCCGCTAGCACATAACCTGTAGCAGAGTACTGCCTTTGTGGTGAAGCGTTTGCAGAAACGATGAGAGGCTTTTAATAGGAATAAAAGTAAATATCTGAAGAAAATGTATTTAGATGACAAGTTGAACAGTGACAGACAAAACTCAAACGTCATACCCAAAAAAAAACATTGACAAGTTATGTCTCTTCAGCTGTAGCAGATTATCAAATTAAGAGGCTTTAATACTCAGTTCAGGTACCAGAACAAGAAGAAAAGTCATCTCAGATATACAGGGTGGAATTTTGTAATGCCAGGTCGCGTAGCATGGCGATTCTATCTCTACTCTACAAGACTCGACAAAACTCTTTTCTATACAACTTGACATGTCTTAATGTCTTGACATGCCCGAGCATGCGGCGCCCATCGACTCGAGTTTGTACGAAGACAAAGACATAGAAGGTCTTTCCATAGCAACGGAGTGACATTGAGGATTTTGCACTCAGCATCTGCGATCTAGAAGTAATAGAATTGATTATATTTTTTTAGATTGTTTGTTGATATGTATTATATTCATCACTTTAGAAGAGATCACAGGATCTCTTGCTTCCCTGCAATCTCATATCATCTTTAACAATCTCATGATTTTTGTACTTATCCATCAATGTTCAGTTGGTAAGATAATAGTTTCTTACTAAGTTTTTGTTGTTTACTTAAAAATAATGTAACACGGGTAACACGGCCGGTGGTTAATATCAGGCAAGGTGGACGATGACATTAAATTTGTTTGAAAGGAAAAAGATGCAAACAAACAAATTGATGCAAACAGTAGTAACAGAACCGGGAAGTGTGGCGGAATAAAGGGGGCGATTACTCAGCAGTGGGTGATTCCGGGCTGATATGATTGATGATGATGTATGCTAGCCACTTGATAGCACATGAAAGAGCAGTAGGTACACCAAAGCACTCGACATCATCATCTGCCTAGCCTTTTCCCAACTGTGTTGGGGTGGGCTTCCAATTTTACCGGATGCAGCTGAATACCAGTATTTTACATGGAGCGACTGCCTATCTGACTCCCACAACCAAGTTAGTACCGGGTAATACGATACCCCTTGGTAAGACTGGTTGTCAGACTTTTTGGGCCTCTGACTCCTAACTACTGTCAAAGATTTACAAATGATAGCCGGGACCAACGGCTTAACGTGCTTTCCGAGGCACAGAAGAAACTCAGTATGTAATGGGTGGACACCCATCCACAGACCAACCTAGGCAAGCACGGCTTAACCTAACGATCGACCCGAGCGGCTGTTATTATTTAGCCACGAGCTCCTCCAAAGCACTCGACAACCACCCTAGAAAGCCATCGAATGCAGTCGCTGTGGCCGAAATCGGCTAGATGGCATGGGATATCGAAGCCCCGGTTAGAGCTCGTACAGCGTTCTTATGGCATAAAACTGAGGGGATGGCGACGGTAGGACCCCGACATGTTTTTAAAAACAAAATGGCTTGCAAACACAAATTATATTTATAAAAATAATCTTGTCTAGGTCTAATGTGTTGTAGACTTTTTGACATTTGCTGACAAGAAACGATTCCTACAACCAGTGTCAAAAGTAGACAAAAAATTATCGCCATGCTCGGACGTTGTAGACTTTGTCGCTAAAGAATAGAAACCTTTCTTTTCCACATGTCAAACATCGCCATGCTTAGGACGTTAGAAGTCTTTCGAAAATCTGTCAAATATCTGTTATTTTGTCGATTGTCAGTCGACAAAACCCGTTTCCACGGTGGCCATGCTACGCGGGCTGGAGGGAAAGTACTCTTAATACTGCAGATAGAAAATTTTACTCAAAGGAAACATTCCCTTATTTTTAAAAAGAAATTAATCTGCATTCAAAGATTTTGAAAATTCGCGTGCCACACTCGGGAATCGAACCGGCTAAATTCCAAAAAAATACACCCTGTACTTTTATGCCACCAATCGATAGGGTCAATCATAAGGATTAAATCTCTCAAACAAACATTATAAATTAAATGAAAGGAAAACCATGAAATCTAAAGTTATAAATTCAATGGGATAAATTTATTACGATAAAGCAATTGTATTCAAAGGATGGACCTTTACAATTGAAGAAAAAAGATTTCAATTTGCACGTGTTTGTTTGTGCAAATTGTTATCTTCCTATCTAAATAGTTCTTCTCATTTTAATCAATAAATGTAGTCAAAAGATAATTGTTTATTAGGTTCTAACATAAGTAATTGGATCGGACCTTTGAGTAAAAGTGCTTTATGTTGTCCCATTGAATTTATAAGTTAAGATTTCATGGTTTTCCTTTCATTTAATTTATCATGTTTGTTAGAGGGATTTGATCTTTATGATTGACCCTATCGATTGGTGCCATAAAAGTACAGGGTGTTATTTTTTTCAATTTAGCCGGTTCGATTCCCGAGTGTGGCACGCGAATTTTCAAAATCTTTGAATGCAGATTAATTTCTTTTTAAAAATAAAGGAATGTTTCCTTTGAGTAAAATTTTCTATCTGCAGTATTAAGAGTACTTTCCCTCCAGGTGGCATTACAAAATTCCACCCTGTATATGATATTATTGAGTTTGTGGTTGGGTCATACCAAGACACCTATTTCTTGCATGTATAGGCACAACAATTTTAACACGTTGAACGCCAACACGGTCAGTGCTGACCGACAGCGAACTTTTCCATTAGGCCAAGCAAAAATCACAGTTCTATCCAAATTTAGACCAACTGTTTTTTTAATTAGATACTTGTATACTCTGCGCCAAGCACCCAAGTGGTTTGCAAGTTTCGTTTGACGAAAATGTGAACTTAAAATTATCGAACTTGTTTTTCGGGAGATTATTTGCTTTGTCGGGAGTCGGGAGGACATACAAAAATTCGGGAGAATCCCGCCAATTCCCGACCGTCTGGCAACCCTATTTCCAGGCCGGGATTTTCACATAACTAGCGAAATGAGGGTGGGGCCTACATCGATACCTCGCACCGGGCGACTGCTCTACTAAGCAAGCGAAAGTGATGCAATTACTTTTGAAACGCAAAAGAAGAGAGATGGCTATAATGTGCGTGCGCTCGGAGTAAAACGACATATGTGCCAAAACGAATTTACTCTTTTTTTAACAAAATAAAGAATTAAATTTAAAACTACTTTGAGTAAACTTTGATACAATAATTATCTATGTTTTAAAGTAAATTTCATTGAATAATCCTTAAACGTTACGCCATGATGTCGAAAAAAGTAAAAAATTAGATATAACTTTGCAATTTTTTTGCATCGAGAAAAATTCATTTAATCGTGTATTCCTTTTACACGATACTAGACCAAAGAGTCAAAAAGCATATACCAAAATGTTAAATCCGTATTCCACATACTCAACAAGTTACACGAAATAGAAAAAACACATGTTTTTCAACATATCACCTTAAGTTCACCTCTGCTCTCTAACTTTCCGGAGATTACAGGAGGAATGTTATGTTATCAGTCTATTATTCCATTCCCAAAATCAAAACCAGCCAAGTGCGAGTGGGACTCGCACATGAAGGGTTCCTCACCGTTATCTATACAACATTAGACAAAACGGCAAAAAAATCACGTAGGTATGTTGTATGATAGCGGGCCCCTTTAATGTTTTTTTATTTTAATTTTAAAGAGATTAATGAGAATATACAACTAAATATTCTGTGAATATTTCAAGCGTCTACCTGTTGCCGTTATTAATATCAAGCAAAAAACGACAAAAAAATCACGTTTGTTGTATGGGAGCCCCTTAAATATTTAGTTTATTCTGTTTTTAGTTTGTTATTGTTATAACGGCAACAGAAATACATCATCTGTGAAAATGTCAACTGTCTAGCTATCACGGTTCATGAGATACAGCCTGGTGACAGACAGACGGACAGTGGAGTCTTATTAAAAGGGTCCCATTTTTACCCTTTGGGTACTGTTTCATCCACCAAGTTTCTGAACGCACCTTTTCGACGTTTGACAGATGTCGTTTCAGTTGTCTGTGCGATGACGTTTGCTTGTCAGTGCCATATTGGTTTGGAAAAAACTTGCTTCCGTGGTCTTGTATTTTTGATGCACGCGGCTGTCGTGGATTTATTGATTGAAACTTTGAGTTATTGGTAATCCGATACAATCTTGATCGGTGTTTGATATTTTGTTGATAATTGAGTGAAAATTGAGAAATCTCGCCATTTTGGGTCGTGACCGCGAGTGATTTGTTGGTTATGTAGCCGGCCTTTGTGTTTTATTTGGACGCCGGTAATTTCCTAAATTCAGTGCTGGACTATTGTACATCCCCGATTGGGTTAGCAAACCGGGATAAAATTCAGTTGGACATTGATGAAAAGTGCCACGTGTGTGATCAGAAGGTTTGACCAAGGAGTCGACGGTACGCGCTGTGGGGCGCCCTTTGGTTATCGTCGAATCTACATGACTTTACATACAGCACACAAACCACAGTTACACATACACCCCACTCAGATACGACGTGACCAGGGATTACGTCACATCACCAGTACCAACGTGATGGTAAGTGTATCTAATAGTTGTTTTCCCTTTGTCAATTGAACAAATATTATTTGATTAGGGCTCCGCGTAATCGCGGACATCGTGAGTCTGTTGGCGCAGTCTCACACAACTGGTAGCAGAGCGTGGTTTTATTGTCAAATTCACCACTTATTGTCGAGTTAAAAGTATTGAGAAGTCTGATTTGTTGCCTGTTAGCCTGACTCAAATTAAACATAGTCAACATAGATTGTTTGACATAATATATTATGATATGTAGTGTCCCTTGTGGCTTGTACTTTAATTTGTTATTGTATAAACAAGGTATTGCTTGTACAGGATCGGATTTGAACTTGTAATAATTCAAACTAAGTTTATTATTTGGTTTAAATTGTAGTTGGGTCCGGGAAAATTATTCCTGTTGATTATTTAATTGAATTTAATTTGTTTATTTGATATTTGTCCCAATGGCTTCATTGAAAGCTGTAAACCAAGCCATTGGTGGATTGACCTCACAGCTAAGATGGTTTGCCTCTGCTGCTGCAACCGCTGAGCGTCTAGACCTGGAAGAGGCCACGCTTGCCCGGTATGAGCAGTTGAATGCGAGATTGAGTGCGGTTGACACTTTGTTTGCTCGCTTCAATGAATTGATCTTGGACTTGGACATGGAAACATTGGGTCAAGCAGCCCGTGATAAGGTTGTTGCGGATTATGACCAGATGTTGAACCTGAGTGACATAATAAGTATGCGCGCCAGGGAAATTTTGAAGAGTCGGGACCCTGCCCAGGTCAAAACAGAGACCTCTGTTGTTGCAGGCCCTGGACTTTTGGGTAGACTGCCTACCCTGGAGCTGCCACATTTTGACGGTCACTTGGACCATTGGTTAAGCTTCAGGAACCTGTTTGACAGTTTGGTTGATTCGCGCTCTGACCTCCGACCGGCCCAGAAGTTGGCTTATTTGTTGTCAGCCCTAGGAGGTGAGGCTCGAGCCTTGGTGCAGCACTTGCCGGTGACCGACTCGGCCTATCCCACAGCTCTGGAACTTCTATCCCGACGATACCAGAACAAACGTTGCCTGGCTGATGTCCATATTGACCAGATCTTGGGGTTGCCGGCCATCACCAGAATGTCAGCGTTGCGTGCTGACCTATTGAATCCGTTGCTTGCAGCAACCAACGCCTTGAAACGATTGGAGTTGTCGGTGGACTATTGGTCCTATCTTTTGGTGCACCTAGTGTTGCAGCGGCTTCCGTCAGACTTGAGGTCCCGTTTTGAGCAGAAGTATGGTGGGGATAGTGCCACCCATCTTCCCCCCTTTGAAGACCTCGTCAAATTTTTGGAGGATGAGTGTCGTTTCCTCGACAACGCTCGTGGTGCCACGGGGTCAAGCCAACCGCCCTCTCGGCCGAGGGCCCAGGGACGGACTAGGACTGTCAGGCCTGGTGATAGCCGCCCTGCCCCCCGTTTTGGTGGCACCCAGAGTTATCTTGCTTGCGGCTATTGTAAGGCCACGGGACATGGCGTACCAACTTGCGCGGCCTTCTTGGAGTTGCACGTGAGTGCCCGCCGCCGAGTTGCCAATGCACGCCGTCTGTGCTTTTCTTGTTTGGGGAATCATTTTCATCGGGATTGCCCCAACCCCCGCCCTTGTTCAATTTGTAGGGGCTCACATCTTGAAGTTTTGTGCACCAACGCGAACCGCTCTGTCAGACCAGCCTCTGATGGGGGTTCGCGCAGGGGGGGGTATGATGGAGATGAGCACCGGGCTTCTCGCTCGCCGGATCAGAGTCGAGGAGGGGCCTGCAACTTTGACCGCCGTACTCCACCCCCCGCGCCAGTTGATCGGGAGCCGCGCGACCGCCGATTGACCTCCCCTCGTGAAGGCGACTATGCAGCTGCTGGTAGGCGACGTTGGCCAGACCAGCACCGCCTTCCCTCCCCTCCGTTGGCGGAACGTCCCCGTTTGGAGACGCGCCCCCCGCCACTCAGGCGTCAAGTGGGATATGCCCCTCCAGCGATGGCGCGCGGCTCGGGACATCGCGCGGATGAGGAGTTTGACTACTATCCTCATCGGGATAGACCCCAGCCTGGATGCGGCGATCGGTCGCCGCCCAGGCATTGCTAGGAAATTGGCGCCTGTCCCGCTAACGTACCTCCCCAGATCGACACGGTTTTGTTGCCAACGGCATCGGTCAGGGTCTGGGGACCCACGGGGGACTCTGTTGTGGTCCGTGCCATTTTGGACACGGGAGCCCAGGGTTGCCTTTTGTCGTCTTGGTTAGCGGGTCGGGTGAGCCTGGATGTCCGTGCCTTTTCAGGCACGATTAATGGAATAGGCGAAACACCTATCCCGACTGTTGAGGGACAAACCTTATTTGGGCTCACTCCTGTGAGTTGTTTGGACCCTAAGTTTTTTCCTTCGGCTATTGTTCTGACGAGTATTTTGGGCTGTCATCCCCAACGTCAGCTGTCGCCTGATATTGTCCGGTTGACGTCAGGCCTGGACTAGGCTGACCGCCGGTTTGATTCCCCTAATACAACTCATTTGATATTGGGTTCTGATGTACTAGGGAGAATATTGTTGGGTAATATGAAAGTCTTGCAGCCGAACGGTTTGGTGGCTGTCTCGACCATCTTTGGCTTTGCGGTGATGGGCCCAGTGTTGAAGGCTGCCCCTCCACCTGAGCCTGATTTTGCGTTGGCGTGTGGCTCCGCTCTCTCTGACGCTGTTCAGAGGTTTTGGGAGGTTGAGGAGCCACCGCAAGTGGCCCGCTTGAACCCGGAACATGAGGAGTGCGAGTTGTTCTATCAGAACAACACAGGTCGACTCCGTTCCGGTCGGCTTGTAACTCGGTTGCCTTTTGTTGCAGTTCGACCACCTCTCGGCGAGTCCAGACCTATGGCCGAGAAGAGATTGTTGGCGATGGAGCGCTGTATGGCCAGGGATCCGGTGCTGTGGCAGAAATATTTAGATTTCATGCGTGAGTACGCAGACTTGGGACACATGTCGGTGTCAAATTTGGATTGGCGCTCAGTTGAGCATTACTTTCTGCCGCATCACGCGGTCCTCAAGGCATCCACCGGTAAGCTGCGCACAGTATTTGATGGGTCTGCGCGGACTTCCTCTGGTGTCTCTTTGAATGATTGCTTGCACTCCGGCCCCAAATTGTTGAGGGACCTTTGTGATGTCATCACGTCTTTTCGTCGTCATCAAGTAGTCTTTGTGGCTGACATCAAAATGATGTTCCGGCAAACGGTTATTCACCGGGATGACAGACGTTATCAGTTGATCCTGTGGCGAGAGAATCCCCGGGACCCCATGGTTGTTTATGAGCTCAACACGAATACGTACGGCCTTCGATCGAGCCCTTTTGTTGCTATTCGTTCGCTTTGGGAGCTCGCGGACCGAGAACGCTTGAAGTTCCCTCGGGCGTCCGCCATCTTGAAAACGGACTTGTATGTTGATGACGTCTGCACTGGGGCTTCCACGGTTGAGGAAGCTATCCTGTTGCGTGACGAGTTGGTTCAAATTTTGGATTCCGCTGGCTATGAGTTGCGTAAGTGGGTGTCCAACTCGCCAGCACTGTTGGAAGATGTGGAAGAGGATCATAAGCAGGATCCTCATTTGTTTGAAAATGCTGACAACCCTGCTATGTTGGCCGTTCTCGGCGTTCAGTACCGACCAGTCCAAGACACCTTTACGTATGATGTCGATTTGGAGTCACCACACACTTGGACTAAACGACTGGTATTGTCTACTGTCGCGAGAACCTTTGACCCGAATGGTTGGATATGCCCGGTATTGTTTTGGGCGAAATGTTTTCTCCAGCGCCTTTGGACCGCGGAACTTGGTTGGGATGAGCCACTTCGGGAAACCCTTTTGGAAGATTGGCTCCAATTTGTATCCGCACTTCCTGCGGTCAACGAGGTCGCGTTACCACGCGCTATCCTCCCCCCTGGGAACTATACTGCTACCCTTCATGGGTTTTGTGACGCATCTTCGCACGGTTATGCAGCTGTTGTTTATCTGCGCACCGTCAGCGCGACAGGCCAGGTGAAGTTGTCACTGATCATGGCCAAGAGCAAGGTGGCCCCCCTCCGGACGGCATTGACCATCCCTAAGCTAGAGTTGTCAGGGGCGGCGCTTCTTGTGCGTCTCTTGAATCACGTTGCTCAAACTTTAGGTGGATCTGTGAACATTCGGAATTCTTACGCCTGGACGGACAGTCAAATTGTTTTGTGCTGGTTGAAGACGTCCGTCCACTCCTTGGAGGTCTTTGTTGCGAACCGAGTGTCACAGATACAAAATTCCGAAACGCCTTTGATTTGGAGGCACGTGCCTGGAGACTTGAACCCCGGCGACGTAGCCTCACGTGGGTGCATGGCCCCCCGCCTGATTGTGCACCCCCTTTGGTGGGGACCGGATTGGCTGACTCGCCCCGAGGATGATTGGCCTCGAACGCCAATTTTGATGTCGGATCCTTTGCCCGGGCTTAAGGTGCTCGCTGTTGGGACGAAGGACCCTCCGTTTGATCCTGATATTTTGTTGAATCGATACAGCTCCCTCGACAAATTGTTGAACGTTACCTCGTGGATCAGGCGTTTTGGTCACAATGCTAGGAATCCAGGGGACAAGCGCCTGTCACCGGTTCTCTCTCCTCAAGAGCGACAGGAGTCACTCCTCCTGTGAGTTCGCTCTGTGCAGGCCGTACACTTTGAGAAGGAGATCGAGACCTTGAAGTCCGGTAGAGCTAAGTTGTCGGGAGCCGTTAGTAAGTTGAACCCCTTTTTGGATGAAACGGGTCTTTTGCGTGTTGGAGGACGGTTGAGGCACTCTAGCCTTCCTTATGAGGTCCGTCACCCCATTTTGTTGCCCAAGGCGGGCCATTTGATTAAATTGTTGGTGACTGATCGTCACATTAAGAACTCGCACGCCGGTTGCAATGCGCTGTTGGCCATTCTGCAGCGAGAGTTTTGGATTTTGTCGGCTCGTCGTACCATTCGTAGCATCGTCTTCCGTTGCATACCGTGCTATCGGACTAAGGCCCCAACGATGCAGCCCCAGATGGGAGACTTGCCTGCTGATCATGTCAATGAGGCGAGGCCCTTTGCAGGCGTAGGAACGGACTTTGCTGGTCCCTTTTCGATAAAGACGTCTACCCTTCGCAACAGTAAAATTGTCAAGGCTTATTTGTGCGTATTTGTCTGCCTGTCAACTAAGGCAGTGCACTTGGAGCTGGTATCCTCCCTCTCTACGGAGGCCTTTGTGGCAACTTTGGATAGATTTACGTCTCGCCGTGGGTTACCTTCTCTGATCAGGTCTGATTGCGGTACCAACTACAAGGGTACAAGTAACTATTTGAAAGAAGTGTATGACTTTCTTAATGAGAGCGAGGTTGACATTGGTAACAAATTGGCCCGTCGAGGGGTCACTTGGTTGTTTGACCCGCCAGCCTGCCCCCATTGGGGGGGTATTTTTGAGGCCGCGGTAAAAGCGGCAAAGGGACTCTGGCGGAGATTGTTGGGAGACACCGTTCTCACCTTTGAGGAATTAGCTACGGTATTTTGTCGCATTGAAGCGGTACTAAATTCGCGTCCATTGTGCCCGCTCTCTTCGGACCCTAACGATTTGGAGGCTCTAACCCCGGGCCATTTCTTGATTGGACAGCCACTTGTCGCTCTGCCTGAGTACCCTTTTGTTGATGTGAGCCAAAATCGGCTATCGCGGTTTCAGTTGGTGCAACAGCTCACTCAGAGCTTTTGGAAGCGTTGGAGCTTAGAGTATCTGCACATCCTCCAGCAGCGCGTCAAGTGGACTGATAAAACTCATCCGCCCAAGATAGGAGACCTCGTCCTTATTAAGGATGCCAACCTTAAGCCTCTGTATTGGCGCCGGGGGCGCATTCTCCATTTGGTGGCTGGCACCGACGGGGTACCTCGTTTTGCTGAGGTTTTAGTGGATGGATCGGTTATGAGGAGAGCGGTCGCAACCTTGTCAAGACTGCCAATTGATTAGCGGACGGGACGGCCCGTCCGGGGGGGGGGTAGATGTTTCATCCACCAAGTTTCTGAACGCACCTTTTCGACGTTTGACAGATGTCGTTTCAGTTGTCTGTGCGATGACGTTTGCTTGTCAGTGCCATATTGGTTTGGAAAAAACTTGCTTCCGTGGTCTTGTATTTTTGATGCACGCGGCTGTCGTGGATTTATTGATTGAAACTTTGAGTTATTGGTAATCCGATACAATCTTGATCGGTGTTTGATATTTTGTTGATAACTGAGTGAAAATTGAGAAATCTCGCCATTTTGGGTCGTGACCGCGAGTGGTTTGTTGTTTATGTAGCCGGCCTTTGTGTTTTATTTGGACGCCGGTAATTTCCTAAATTCAGTGCTGGACTATTGTACATCCCCGATTGGGTTAGCAAACCGGGATAAAATTCAGTTGGATATTGATGAAAAGTGCCACGTGTGTGATCAGAAGGTTTGACCAAGGAGTCGACGGTACGCGCTGTGGGGCGCCCTTTGGTTATCGTCGAATCTACATGACTTTACATACACCACACAAACCACAGTTACACTTACACCCCACTCAGATACGACGTGACCAGGGATTACGTCACATCACCAGTACCAACGTGATGGTAAGTGTATCTAATAGTTGTTTTCCCTTTGTCAATTGAACAAATATTATTTGATTAGGGCTCCGCGTAATCGCGGACATCGTGAGTCTGTTGGCGCAGTCTCACACAGGTACGGAACCCTAAAAACTGTAAGTTCACCGTAAAGTCAAATTACCTCATTCCCGAATCGATTAATCTTACTCTTGAGAAGTAAGGAGAAGAAGAATGACGAGACGTATAAGACTAGAGGAACACTCGCGACCAGCTCAGATCCAGCGCTGGGGTTGAACACCAGGCGCTCTTCCAGGAACAACGGCACGTAGACCAGACTGAGGGCCCAGTATAACCGGGAGAACACATATCTGAAACATGGAATTCCAAGAATCATACAGTGTTAAGAATTATACTTAAGGGGACAACAGGCTACAGGAGCTAAACGCGAGTTGATAATGCAAAAAAAGCATATGCTTCACTCCAATAAACAAAACCAGAAAAATATATGGTATTCTGCAGGATATGTGCTAGTATGACAATGTTTTGAAAACATAATACAACTAATTTGACTCGATAAAAAATCTCGAACGTATCTCTAAAAATTTATTTTTAACGAGTAAAAACCATACCTAGGTACTAAAATACATGCGATCATTCTGATTTTTTGGCAAATAATTCTACAAGCAACATAATTAGCATGATAGTGTTTTATTTTTTAAGTCCAATCAATGGATTTTTTGTATCGCAATAAACCCACTCATTTTGCACTATTCGGCCCGCAGTGACTGACGTAACAACCACTTTGTAGTGCAAGCTGATTCGAACTTTATTCTAACAGAATTTCAAACGAAATTTGAACCACCACAAATAGAGTTGCTAATTTAGCTCCTGTAGTCGCCTTAAGTAAATCTTTAAGACTTAATACTTACAATAAACTAGTTTGGTATAGAAGTGGCATGCGGATAAAATACATAATTTTCGACTTGGCGACTTCAAGAGTTCCATTTTCTTGGTTTTGAATAGGAAGTGATCCATTGTTGACAGCATGACCATTGCTTGTCTTTTCCTCTTTCTTTGATTTTAATTTGAAGAATATTTGGAAAAGAAGGGCTGATAATATCCCGATTCCTGAAATTATTAGTGATACATTCTGAAAAAGAGAGATAAGCGTTATTTTTTACGTAGGTAAGACAAAATATCCTATCAGGCTCAGTAGTCCCACAGACGTCGCGGGTCGCGGCGCCTGTGGGGCGTGGGATTATAGTATAGACACTAGTCTCTACTATACTCTCTACTATTATACCTACTTCTTCATGCAACAACTTCGCCACTATATCGTTTATACTGACATGCACAGTAAGGAGTCTCTCCAGTTTTGGATTTAAAGCGCTCTTAGATAGCACGGTTGTCTGCTCCAACCTTTGGTATCTTGGTTCACTCGTTCAAAGTGATGGTGAAGTAGACCGGAGTGCTAAGCACAGAATTAACGCTAAAAGGATGAAATGACGGCAGCTTTCGGAAACAAACTGCGGCTACCGCATTCGCCATAAACTTCAATTATAATCAATGGTAAAGTCTTGTATGCGGCTTGTATGTGGCTGATCGCCACCGATCAGAATACTGGGCCGCAAAGGGGATCAATGAAAGATAATTGCATGTGGCAGAGATTAGAATGCTAAGGGAGATCCCGGAGAAGTGTGGTGTAGGTACCTTACGCGAACAGATACAATAAGAAATGAGGATTTAAGGGAAAGTCCGATAGTGGCTCCCCTAACTGATAAGTGAATAAAATTATATTGTCACTTGCGGGATATCTTCCGTGATTGTTTATTGTTTAGAGCTCTCGATATTAGCATACTTACCTATTATTTTTTGTAAGTAGTGCGCGTAGCAAAAGACAAAGAAAGAGGGTAGTCAGGGTAGACAGATATGTCTGCTCCTAACAATTTAATTTCCATCTACCCGCATTCTCCAGTCAACCTGCGTTCATAGCGCTTACAACAGCATCGACATATCGGGAACTCAAAACAAGAAACAATCACGGAAGATATCCCGTAAGTGACAATATAATTTTAGCTGCAGCTCTTCCCTATATTAAATTATGATTAAAACAATACTGCTTTGTGAAGTCTTGGTGGAAAAGAACTAAGTCAATAGAAACGAATTAAATTGTAGATTAGCAGCGATTAGCAGTGATAGCCTAGTGGCCTGACCGACGGACTGCCAAGTCTCAAGTTCGAACTCAAGACACGCACCTTTAATTTTTCGGATTCATGTGCCTATTACATAATTATTAGGTACTTGGAAAATATCGGGAAGCCAAGTCAGAGGCTCATGGGCGGCATCAAAACTCTGACACCTGCAGGCCTATTACGTATCTCTGTTGACAATTCGAAATGACAGTAACTGGTCCCAGTGTCCATCAAATAACTGTCAAAACGTTAGTTTCGTATTATGTATGACTAGTTGCGATCAAATATGACGTCATCGGTAACCATCGTGGCTGATAGTCACCGTAACTCATTTTGACAGACGCTTTCGCATCGATTCTTCTAATATTGCAATTATGTAAGCATAGTGGACATCAAATTGATGACAACTGAGTTTGAAGTGGCTTTCGTGAAAGACGTTACACCGTACCCGGGCTGTTAGTCGCCGTAATGTGATACCCATTCTGTGTAATACGTAATACCAATGTTTTGACATTCTCGGTTGTCATCAAAGTTCGGTGTACAACCGAAGCTTGCAGTCACTGTAGATCAAAAAGATACGTAATAGCCCTACAGGTTAGGCCCTAACCACACGTTAGAGAAGAATTGAAGATTGAAATCGAACATGTTACAGATTACATTGTTGTCGTACCCTGAACTTGTAGTCGTCCATGGGTCCAATAAAGGTGCTGTATTTGCTGGCTCTAAGAACCACCCATGTTATTAGGTACACCGCCAAGCTTGACGTCACTGAAGCCATGTATCTGAAACAGGTAACGATGACTATGTTAATCTATACTAATATTATAAAGAGGTAACATTTGTTTGTATGTTTGTATGTAGGGGGTAATCCCTGGAAGTAATGAACCAATTTTAAAAATTGTTTCACTGGTAGAAAGCTACATTATTCGTGAGTGCTATAGGCTATATTTTATTCCCGTACTCCCGCGGGAACGGGAACTACGCGGGTGAAACCGCGGGACGTCAGCTAGTATTAGATAAGTTCGAATTGTATTATTCTTGGGGCATTGCGAAGATCCTGATTTTGTTTTTAGAGTAGATTATAGTCTTAGCCTGTTTAATGGTAATAAAAAAGGGAGAGTTATGGGTAATTAGCTTATTTTATATTCAAGAAAACATTTTTATGACTATTCATATAATCATTATCTGATATATCAGATTTGTACTGTAAACATACAATGGTCGGATTCCCTTGTTCACAAACTGAACTAAATTTAAGTTGAATGCATCTTTTTCTTTCTATTTCATTATGAAAAGGACAGAAGATAAATATTGTAATTTGATGTAATTTTAGTAGTCAACTTTTTAATCGCGTCTAAAACTTGTATGGCGCTGATTAATTTGACAGAACATAACAAAAATTTATGTTCTGTCCTTTTCTTAATGAAATAGAAAGAAAAAGATGCACTGAACTTAAATTTAGTTTAGTTTGTAAACAAGGGAATCGGCACCAATTTCGGGCTTGACGAAGGGGATACACCTCTGCCTAACCCTTCGGGGATAACAGGTGTGATGATAAGTTTATGTAAACCAATTAAGTACCTGATTGAAGTCAAATCAGCGCGCACTTGTAGGTTATCCGAAATGGCAGGGATCATCGCCAGATGAGATATCTGTACTACTGCCCACCCGATCTGGAACACCACTATGAGGACACCGTAGTAGAACGGCATCCACCAGTCCAGGTAGTCGGGGTCGTCTGTCAGCCAGCAACCCCAGCATCTTACGAAGAGCAGGGGAAACGTACACGTCACTAGGGCGCAACCTGGAATTGTAAATGTGCGTTTGTTGGTAAAAAGTAACTGCTTCAAATCTTCGAAATTAAGTTGCTGTGCTGACGTTCCACAGTTCGGGATCACCATAGTTATAAGGAGCAGGGAGTAAAGTTCATCATCACATCATTATCATCAGCCCATAATGTTCCCACTGCTGGGACACGGCCTCCTCTCAATGGACTATAATCCACCACACGGGCCCAGTGTGGATTGGTAGATGTCACATGTCTTCGAATTTTTGGTTTAGTCCATCATACTCCATTGAAAAGGGAAGATCCCCTGACCAGACGAGTCTTATGTTTGGTGGGCGACTGCCCAACGGTTGCTGTATAGTATGTCCTTATTTCGCAGATAACTTTTATTGCCGGTGAACGATGTAAGTTCAGATCGTACGTAATGCGATAAATGTCGGTACAAACTTATAGAAATTAACGTTGCTCCACAGTAGGAATTTCAACTGTATCGTGGGTACGTTTACAAACATTTAGATTCACATACACAGCCAGATCCGGAACAACTACCTGTATGCTATACAAATATTTTATCGATACACTTCCTCGAAAACAGGTTCCGCACTACGATTAGGTTCAACATGCAATGTATTTCACACGCGTGCGTTTTTAACATTTATCCGTACGTGTCTAGAACTAAAAATTACCACAGATAACTATACTTATACGAAGTTCAAATCGGTTCAATGCCTAGTCGGAGGTGAATGGTTTTCTTTTTTTACCCATTTTGCCCATTTGGGCACGGCCGGGAACATAAGGGTTAAAATAACAATACACCATGCCCTATCGGGCACGGCTGGACGGCGTAAATATTTTTTTCAATACACTTCCTCGAAAACTGGTCCATAACGCGCTACGATTAGGTACAACATGCAATGTATTTCACACGTGTGCGTTTTTTTCCATTTTCCCGCACGTGTGCTAGAATGAAAATTGCCACAGATAACTATACCTATACTTAGTCCAAATTGGTTCAATGCCTATAGTCTGAGGTGAATGTTTTTTTTTTTTTTCGGCAAAGCACTACGCGTCTTTACGGCATAAAATTTGCAGTGTCCTTACAGGGTGCATGTCCTAACACTGTGCCATGAAATTTTAATGCATGCCTACTAACCAGTGTATTACATGTTAGCAAATAAATAAATAAATAAAATAAATAAATATTTTTTGAACATAAAAATCACAAAAATCGTTAAAAGTCACAATGATGATAAAAAAAAGTGTTTAATTTGTGTTCTGAATTCAAAAATATAAAATAAATCTATTTTTATATTGCCTCTCCTTCAACCTGGTGAAAGCAGAGCGCGAAAAAAACAGAAAATTAAAATCATAGTTTCTAAGTTCGTAACAAAAATATTTATCGTTATATTTTATTTTATTTCTACAAAAGTGTATTGAAAAACGTCGTTTGATACACGTGGAAATTTGTTATTGTAGTTCTCGGCTCAAAAACACCCAAATCAAAATGTACTATTTAATATTCAAATTGTATCATAGATAATAGTACCGTACATTTTGATACAAGTGGAGAAAGTTTGTTACTGCATTCGAAGCGGAATTATAATTTTGAGCCGAGAACTGCAATAACAAATGTCCACGTGTATCAAACGACGTTTTTCAATACACTTTTGAAGAAATAAAATAAATAACGAAAAATATTTTTGTCACGAACTAAGAAACTGTGATTTTAATTTTCTTTTTTTTTGCGCTCTGCTTTCGCCAGGTTGAAGGAGAGGCAAAGGTATGAAGCCGTTAAACAGCCTAATATAAAAAAATAAATTTATTTTATATTTTGAATCCAGAACACAAATAAATGTTAATTTGTGTATAAAAATAACTATTAGTTTTTAATAATCATGTTTATCTATGATATTCTATTTATAAACACAATTTTAATATTCAAAAAATATTTATGCCGTAAAGACGCGTAGTGCTTTGCCGAAAGAAAAAAAAAAAAAACATTTTCCTCAGACTATAGGCATTGAACCAATTTGGACTAAGTATAGGTATAGTCTTGGTATCTGGTTATCTGTGGAAATTTTCATTGTTGGAAAATGTGAAACGCGTGCGTTTTTTTGTTGGAAAAAAACGCACGCGTGTGAAATACATTGCATGTTGTACCTAATCATAGTGCGTTATGGACCAGTTTTCGAGGAAGTGTATTGAAAACATAATTATTTAAAACTAAACTATATAAAGCTCGATTACCACTCACTGACTGACATAATTGTTCTCCCAGATGGTGGATGGGGATATATTTTGACAGATTCGTAAACAAGTACCTAACTCTCACGAGTAGGGGAAAAGTACTTGTAATAACAAATCAACATTTATTTGTGTTCCTAATTCTAAAATATAAAAAAAAAAACTATTTTTAACCGACTTCAAAAAGGACGAGGTAAGAGGTTCTCAATTCGTCGGAACCTTTTTTTTTATGCCTGTTCCCCGATTACTCGAATATGGCTGGGCCGATTTGTGTTTTTTTTGGTTTTGTTTCAAAAGGTATATACTTCTCGAGTGGTCCCATGATCATCAAGTCAGGATCTGATGATGGGATCCTGGAGAAATAGAGAGAACTCTTCAAATTTTATAGGCACACGTGAAGCGATTTGGATAGTTTTTGGAAGAGTACTTTCTCGGGGTGGTTCCATTTCAATTTGGTGAAGATCTGATGAAGAACTTCGGAGATAGGCAACAAATGGACTTGGATTGCTGAAATCTCATGTCTTTTTATTGTTAGTTCATAACATAACATTACGCCGGTAAGCTGTGAAGGGGTAAGCACATGTGAACCACTAAAAAGTGAAAAATAAAAACTTTTTTGCAAAAGATAAAACCGACTTTAACAACCTTTGATGAATTTCGTTTTTTTGTCACCGACTTCTGAAGCTAAAGCTCACTTTTCACTTTTTTTTTGTATTTTGAAGTCGGTTTTATTTTTTGCAAAAAAGTTTTTATTATATTAGGCTGTTTAACGGCGTCATACCTTTGCTTCTCCTACAACCTGGCGAAAGCAAAGCGCGGATAAAAAAGAAAATTAAAATCATAGTTTCCTAATTCATGACAAAAATCCATTTGTTCCATTGTTTGCAAATGAGAGGAATGCACATAAAACCTAGGTACCTACTACCTTTACATGTTGTGATTCCTGAACCTCGGTCTTTAAGTCGATCGCCAAATTCTATGTGTGTTTAGCAAACATACATAGTGCGACTAATACCATGAACTACCGCTATCCCCAGCTGACAATAAACACAAAAGATGTTTTGATTGGCTATATAAACTAAGATAGAGGAGTTACCCAAAGTACAATGGTAACGACGATGGTTGTTTAGCTATTCTAACTTTGTCGGTTCCTGAAATAAAGCTTGTAAAGTCATCATCATCATTTCAGCCGAAAGACGTCCAGTGCTGGACATAGGCCTCCCCCAAGTGTCGCCACATTGTCCGGTCCCGTGCGACTCGCATCCAGCGGATTCCCGTAAACTTCACCAGGTCATCGGTCCACCTAGTGGGAGGCCTTCCAACGCAACTTCTTTCGGTTCGCAGTCGGCACTCCAGCCCGCTTAGCATGAACGCCTTATACACGAAAGAGAAACGACAAATCTTTTGTTCATCTGTCATTGAATCGACAAAATGACAGATGAACAAAAGATTTGTCGATTCTCTTTCGTGTCTACGGCGTTCATGCTGAGCGGGCAGAACTTTTCGGCCCCATCAGACATCCGTTCGGCGAGCAATGTGCTCTGCCACTTAAGTTTGGCAATTCTTCGGGCTACTTCGGTAACCTTGGCAGATGTCTTCATTTCTAATTCGATCGCGCAAGGAAACTCCGAGCATATATTAGCCCACTCTATTGCTCTTTTGGTGACTATCTAATGAGGCCCATTGTGAGCGACCACGTTTCGGTCCCGTATGTATTCACTGGCAACACACACTGTTGATAGACTATCGTCTTGAGACACTGCGGTAACGGGATCTCATGGCGACATGGAGAGAGCGACTGTCGCAACCCCGTGCAGGGCACGCCACAATAGTGGCGATAAGTCCCCTCTTTGAGGAGGACTCCCCTTTTTGGCTTGAGAGACGCCACGGCGTCCTCACCTTCCGCCTGACGCAGGTCCTCACCGGACACGGAGTGTTCGGGAGGTTCCTGCACCGAATCGGGCGGGAGAAAACGCCCGGGTGCTTCCATTGTGAGGATCAACCGGAGGCGACGGTGGAACACACGGTGGAGGTGTGCCCCGCGTGGGCGGAGCACCGCCGTGTCCTCGAAGCGGCGATCGGCGGCGGCGACCTCTCGCGTCCGGCCCTGGTGCAAGCCATGGTCCGGAGCGAGACGGAATGGGACGCCGTCACCTCCTTCTGCGAAGCAGTAATGCTAGAGAAGGAGGTGGCGGAACGTGAGAGGGAGAGAACCTCTCAACGTCCCGGCCACCGCGGGAGACGCCCCGGGCGTCGGGGGCCACCACCACGTGGCCCCCGGCCACCGTAGGCGCGGGCCTGTGGACGGTGAGCTATGGGCTAGCTCGCCGTCCGTCCGTCTCATGACGACAGGCCGTGTCGACGGCGCGTTCGTGTTCCACGCGCGCCTCAAAGAGAGTCAGCAAAAAAGGAAGGGGTCCGTAAGGACCGATGCCTGCCGGGGTTGCGGGACTATTCGAAAGAGATACCGTGGCCCCGGAACACAAAGGGCGATGAAGGAACATGGATGGGTTTTAGTCAGTAAAAGTCTGACACTCCCTCCTGCTCCGCCCAGAGCGGGAGGGGTTATTTGATGATTGAAAAAAAAAAAAAAAAAAGACACTGCGGTAAGTTGAACGAGAAGATACCGCGCAACTTCCCGAATGCTGCCCAGCCGAGTCGGATTCGACGATTGACCTCTTTCTCGAAGTTAGACCTACCTACCTAACTAGACCGTTTGTCCCAGGTACACATAATCGTCTACAACTTCGAGTGTAGAGTCTCCGATCTTGATAGGAGTGGGTGTGACATGGGCATTCAACATGATCTTGGTTTTGTCCATGTTCATTTTAAGACCCGCTCTTCCGGAAGCTCTACTGAGGTCATCGAGCATTGTGCTGAAGTCCTCCATGGTCTCAGCCATGACCACTATATCGTCGGCAAACCGAAGGTGAGTGATGTATTCGCCATTGACGTTGATGCCTAGCC
The DNA here is from genome assembly GCA_905147715.2 of Xestia xanthographa. NCBI lineage: Eukaryota > Metazoa > Arthropoda > Insecta > Lepidoptera > Noctuidae > Xestia > Xestia xanthographa. The sequence goes on along the minus strand of LR990642.1, from coordinate 19,966,006 downwards.
ATCTCCAGTCCAGAACCTTGAAGGCATCCTCCAGTGCAGCGGTAAACAGTTTCAGAGATATATGACGTCTCCCTGTCCCACACCTCGCTGCAGGAGGATAGGTTCCAAGGCTTGGTCCTGAAGTCGGACTGATATGGTGGCATATTTGTACAAACACTTCAACACCTCAATGTACTATCGAGGACACTCCCGCCTGACCATCACTAAGCTTATTTTTGCTTGCACTCGCAATCACAACATAGAAACGCTCTCTAGCCCCGCCCCGTTAACTTTGTATAGAAATAATGAATGAAAAGATACCGAATCGGCCGAGCGGACTGACGACGCACGCCAAACGAGAGTTATTGTTATTTTGCGCGCCAAAGTTGAGGCTTTCCTAATAGGCCCAAACTTTAAGGGGGCGTGGCTCGGCGCCTCCGCATGTTTTAAGCGAAAAAAAATTAATATGGTCAGGCGGAAAAGACCCCGACTGTACCTAGATTTGGCACCGTTGCACATAGGGGTATTTTAATTGTCTAGGCGGCCAAAAGTCAAAATAACAAAGTTTAAGGAATGCTAATTACATTGACTTCCTGAGGCAGGGGACATTCCAACAAATAATAGACCGCCACCCCCCACCCTTCTTTCGTTGCGCGTTATCAGGTAAATTCAGTCGAAAGTTGATCATTGAACCTTGTGTACGTGTCTCTTATCGGCTATTTAGAAAAGCGTTAACTTTGTGTGTTAAACTGAAGTTTTCTGTGTTTACCTGGTGCAAAATAGCAATGGATTCGGAAACTACAGGTATGTGACAATCCAAATGTAATATATTTGTTAAAATTTGTTTTATTTTAATATACTTTTAGTGGTCGAGAAATAACGTCTGAAATAAGGATATTTTTTTTAGAAATTTATGTTTAGGAAGCTATTTGTTTTAGTATCCGGATAGATCCGGCAACTTTTGTAATTTATATTAAAAATATAGACCCTTAAGTAACGAATACTAAATAAATTAGCCGCGGAATAGCGCGGATGCGCAAAAACGTAGAACATTGAATTTCACGGTCAAAATAAGCTAAATTTGTGAGAAAAAGTATTTATGTCTAAAAACGATATTTACTTGTTCCAGATATAGTGGGTACTTCCGGAATGAGAATAGTGACTCGTAAATCTCTCTTTGATATTGTGAAAAATGAAAATTTACGCAATTTGGAAGAAAAACTAAGTTTTTTGAGAGACCACTTTTCACTAGTCTTATCTTACTGAAGATCAGTTAAAAATACTGAAAAACAATTTTGCACATTTTAAATCGGAAATGAAGCAAAGGTGGATTAAATCTCACAAAAAAGAAGAGGTTTTTTTGAAAAAACAACCAACTTTGGCTGGAAGGTACATTCGAAATTCCAGTCGAATCAGCAAATCGTCCAGGTCGCCCTTGTAAATCGTTTGGGGAATCTAGCGAAAGGACCAAAAGAAGAAAAACGGAAGGGATCCGATCTAATGTAGAAGATGGTGTAATACTTCACGCAGCTCAAGTTGAATTAAGTGAATCGGGAAAACGTGATGCTTCCCATGTGCTCAAAGTTATTATGAGCTCTCCGACCCGTGCAACGAAATACAAAAAAGCTTATAATTCGTCTGAATGTGAAAAACCATCGCGTCTAACCCCAATGGAAACATTAAAAATGTTTATAGATGCAGACTTCACAAGAGGACAGTATGAAATTATAAGAAACACGAACAAAAAGTTCTTTCCATGTTAGAGCTTAATTCAAGAAGCAAAAAAAGAGTGTTATCCTCCTCCAGAAACGTGCACGGTAACGAGCACCTGCGCCGAAATCCAACTGCAACCATTAATTGATAGTACCATTACCGTTACTGGTAAATTAATTAAGTAATGTATAAATATGTAAATATATAGTGTGTGTATATAAGTGTATGTAAGATTAAGTAAATATATAGTGTAATGTAGATAAGTGTACGTGAGAATATGTAAATATATGGCCTATTTTCAGCATTTTTATATTGTTTTTTTGTTGTATTTGTGTTTTGTTGCTTTTTTTTATGAAATTATAAAAGTTATTGTCCGTAGGTATATATTTCGCTTGTTTTATTTCCGTCATTTTAAACCAAGAAACCCGCACTAATATTTTTGGCCGCCTAGATAGTTAAAATATCCCTATGTGCGTTGGAGAGACTTCAGTACAGGCCAGGTCTCGTCGAATCGAAGGTTTTCTCGTAGTCCACAAACGCCAAACAAACGCTCGTTCCATTGTTGACCTCATCTCTGTCCTCTCTGTTCTGTACAAAAACTACAATGCACTGGCAGCGGCAGCAGGCTCGCTGCGGCAGGTTATACTCTTCGGTCTTCTGTATAACCTGCCGCAGCGTATGTATGTGGTCCACGGTGCTAAAGCCTTTTTTTGTAAAGTAATGAAAAAACATAATGCAAGACCGAGGTCGAAAATTTAAGCATTCCGCCGTGGATTTAAGGTTTTCTGCCAGTGTATTGTAGTTTTTGTACAGAACAGAGAGGACAGAGATGAGGTCAACAATGGAACGAGCTAACCCAAAAGGTATATTTATACCTCATAAACTAAAGGCGTAGGGCGCCCGCGTCTTGGGGAACTGTCTCTTGTAAATTTTGACGTCAAAAAGTGATGATTATTATGAGCCTAATTTGAATAAATGACTTTTGATTTTGAACTAACTTATCATATTATAGTAAATACTAAATTTGTTCTGGTTGCTACTTCCCTTGTCCACAACTCATTTGTGCTGATTATGCAGTGAAACTTTTTCGCAGAAGCGATGGAACACAAGTGCCCCTTGGAGAGAGAGGTCAGGAATGGTCTCACGGATGAGAATAAAAATTATTCTAACCTAACGCAAGTCATGGTCCACTATCTGTAGGAAAAATTTAATTCAAGTCCGTTTAACCGTTTAGGCTTGAAAGGTAACAGACAATCAAACAAATTCAGTTTCAAATTATAATATTAGTATGGAAGTAGGTATGCATTTCTCTGCAGGAGAGTACCTTAGCGACCGAGCTCTGCTCGGGTGAAAATAGAGAAACCGAAATTCCCCAGGTATGTGACCTAGCTAGGTCGATTTTTCGTCCCCGTAAACTCCAAAATTGCAACTTTCATCGAAATCGGTAGAGCCGTTTTCGAGAACGTGATTACAAATATTGCTAATTGTGGTTTAATGGTACTACTATAACATTGTAAAAGGCAATTATTTTTAAAAGAATAACCGTGTATTTTCTTGTCTATTCTTCTCCATTAGAAACGAACAATTGGAACCGTTTGCAAGAAGGTTTATGTGAAACTAGCTGACCCGCGCAACTTCGTCTGCGTCACATAAGAGAGAGAGAGAGGGTTAGATAGAGTGTGAGTGAACCTTAAGAGATAGACATATTATGCTATCGAGGACTTTGTTTAAATTTTTTAATAGGAACAACACCGCCATACATAATTGTTGCGTAACTAACCGTTCTTCTTGAACACTTTAAATTCATATATCATTTGATAGAATTAACCGATTACCATCAAACAAAAACTAAATAATACCTCATGATACGCACAATTTTTATGTATAAAAGTTATCTACATGAGTTTCGTAAATTTTATGTGATGCTTGATCATCGAAACAGACAAACAGACTGAAATTCCAAAAATGCTGGAAATGAGTTCTGTTGGTTATCCTTTAACACCCTGGCAATTTTCTTTTCAAAATATTTTCGATGTACAAAAACGATTTTTCTAAAGATTTATTATGTTTTCACCTAGTATGTATTTTATTATACCTACTTACCAGTTAAATGCCAGGACTTCAAACTTCCAAATTTGTCAGCTAACACACCCACAACTGGAGTAGCCAGTGCGTCTATAACTTGACCTGAAATTTACAAACATTAGGTTAAAGAAAGAAAAAAATAAAGACGTAGAGCCTAATGCTTTAAACAGTAAAACAATTACAAAAAAATAATTAAAAGGCTTATTCAATCGCCAGAATGTAAAACAAGAAAATAATTTACTCTTGAAAGGTACGTAGGATCATAAATGCAAATTGTATTTGATTAACAATTATTGGTACATGAGAGCGAAACATAATGGAACATTCACGTTTTCATTTTAATAATAGTTATCGGTTCATTCCACTATCATTGTTCTTGAGAAAGAAAAACAAAACAAAAGGCGAATGAACATAGCACAGCTGATGATATTGCAAAAAACATAGCAATTATTATTAAAAAAAACTGAAAGTGGATAACAGGTCAAAAGCACAACGACTCAATAAAAACCGTGAAACTGAAAGATAAATATCGAATTATTACGAAAACAGAACTAAGAAAAGTATGTACGGTCAACCTAATCAAAAAATTAACTAATATTCCTGTAGCCAACTGTGTTGATGATTTATGTGTTCCTACTACGATAAGTCCGTGCCACAGTTCTTATTCCAAGTGTTAAACATAAGCATAATCAGCCCATATCTAACATTCCCACTGCACACACACACAGGACACAGGCCTTCACTTCTGTGAGAGGGAGTTGGCTATAATCCACCACACTGGCCTAGTGTGGGTTTGTGAATTTTACATGTCTTCGATTTTTTGGTCCTTCGTGTTTATTGGTCCTTCACCGTTTTGAGTTTTACAAGGATGCTCTTTTAGTTAACGTATATAATAGTTATCAGCCATATACCTAAGAGGAGCATAGCACCAGCCACCGCTGCTCTCATGTCCAGGACGGCTTGGAAGAACAGCATCATGTATGAGAACCACATGGCGGCACAGAGGTCGTTATACACATGCCCCAAGCCGAAAAGCACGTGCTGGCTGACTCGCCACCATTTTCTTTTGAACGAGCCACTGGAATAACAAAGAGAAATAATAAGTAAGTAATAAGTAATATTTATTTCACAAATATATGTACATTTTTTACAAATATAGTCTAAACTTAAAGTACACAAAAGTATATAAGCATTTGGGGCCGAAATAGGCAGAGCCTGTGGGTTATAATTTAATTATTTTGATTATTCTATTGGAATAAATACAATGAGGGATTTTCTTTTTAGCTCTTCCCTAGTCGCGGGAACCTAAAAAAACTGATTTTAACAAAGCGCGAGAAAACTAGGTTATATTCGGAAGGTTAAGCAAATGAAAGTGTCAGTCAACGAGAGTATGTGACGTGACACAATGTTTTTTTTCCAAGCGTTTTGGCTTTGGCACCAACTATCATAGTAAGTTCAACGCCATCTATAGAGTTCTTGGTAACTAAGTTTTTTTTAATACCTCAAAAAGAAAACCTTTCATTGAATTATGAAAGAAGGCTTTATAGGTAATCCTTTGGAGCCAATGTTTATGTCAATGTAGACAGACGTTCCAAAGACCAAACAACTTTATATTCTCACGCTACCATGTCTGCGTCACACTAACTTGAGTTAAGTTAGTGTCAACAACTCGATAACGTATGTTATTGAAAAACCATGAAGAAACTGGTTTTTCAGATCACTTTAAACTTTTGTTTATTATTTACACATTTATTACACTGAAAAAAAATAATAGGTTAATATATTAACCTGTTTTAAAAATATTACCTACTGGTAGCCAAATTTTGGTTACTATAGTTACCAAAATTTGGCTACCAGTAGCACCCTAAACTACTAATACTTGTTATCAGTAACAAAATGAGGTTCGTTTAATTTAACCTAACAATTTGACTACTCTTAATCTTACTAGTTGTGTTCAAAATAACAATTCCATTTGTTAAAAAGTAGACAAGGGGTTTTGCTGTAATTAATTAAAACGTTTTGTTTCAGATATCGGTACTATTTGCTTGCTGGTAACCAAACTTTTAAGTAAATTTTACTTTACACTATGCTTACAGGTTACAGGTTCGGTTTGTTAGTATAGAACAATAGAACTAATATAGAGCCAATATAAGTTGAATTAGTAACAAAAATACAGAGTGTAAGAAATGGCTTGGTAAAAATTTTGCAGGCGCGATTAGGCTGTGAAACTGAATTACTGAACAACTAAGACTGGAAACAGCCAAAACTTTTGACCCACCAAAAAGACGTTTACAATTAATGTAAAATTTGTGGTATATTTTTCTTCGGGTTTCATGACCTAATTACATCTGTAAAGTTTTTGCCAATCCATTTCTTGCACCCTGTATTTTTGTTATTACTGATTACTTTAGTGATATTTTTACTGTTTAGGTAGGTATACAGGGTGTAACAGAAAGCTGAATAATACAGAATATGGAGCAAATTAATTAAAGTTTTATTATAGTTTTTAAACAAAATTTTAAACACATTAAAAAAAAAACAAGTATCTTTTTAACTAAAACAAATCAACAACTCATATCTCAGTAACACACAATTAAAATACTTCTATGAACACTTTGATTTTGACTCAGTATGAAACTTAAATAATATAATATCACAATTATCTATATGTACCTATACATATAATAAATCTGTAGAAAAACCGTTCTTGTACATCGAAAATATTTTGAAAAAAATTGCCAGGGTGTGAAAGGATAACCAACAGAACTCATTTCCAGCATTTTTGAAATTTTTGTCTGTTTGTCTGTTTCGATGATCAAGCATCACGTAAAATTTACGAAACCAATGTAGATAACTTTTATACATAAAAATTGTCCGTATTTTGAGGTATTATTTAGTTTTTGTTTCATCGTAATCGGTTAATTCTATCAAAAGATATAAGAATTTAAAGTGTTCAAGAAAAACTAATCATCAAATGTATGATACATTCATGCAGTGACATCTGTTGAACTAAAATAGTACCAATGACTAAAAATGTGCTCACCACATAACTTATAAATCGACTAACCGGCTTTAAAAAATATATAATTTTAAAGCATAATATATTTTAGCAGTTTAACATCTTGGTCGATAGACGGCGTTGTTCATTTCACTCTCCATTTTCTGAATCGCGTTGTTAAGATTTTCCGTGAAGAATGACCCTCGCCCGTGTCAGTTGCCACAGGTTTGGCTATTTAACCGACGAAACAAAAGGAGGAAGTTCTCAATTCGACGCGTATATTTTTTTATGTATGACCACGCATAACTTTTTACAGAGAAGTCCATTAGGCATGATCCTTTTTTTTTTGTGAATGCGTAGGTTGGTTAGCTCAAAGTTGGTCCCATTTATTTTTAAAGAGCCTAACATGCCTCAAATGGCTTAGCATGATCCTCCGTTACGCCTAAAATGCTGCAGCATTAATTTTGAAATTAATATATGGTAAAGTTGAGGATAAATGCGAAAACACGATTCCATAAACTTTTCTCGATAGAAAAAAAAACCAAAGTTACCTCCAAATCGAACAATAAACTGCTGGTATTCAAAAAATACTTCAAATTAGATCATGAAACTTTGCATACTAACTGAACTAAGTCTAGGGCAGGTCTTATGTGTTTAATTTTTTTTAAGTCCAATCAATAGTTTTTTTGTAAATCGCAAAAAAACACTCATTTCGCACTATTCGGCCGCACTGCAGTGACTGACGTAACAACCGCTTTGTAGTGCAAGCTGATTAGAACTTTATTCTAACAGTATTTCAAACGAAGTTTGAACCACCACAAATAGAGTTGCTAATTTTAGGGTTAAGTAGAAGGGCCCTAAGGTTGAGTCACACTCTCTATAACCCTCTCTCTCTTATGTGACGCAGATGAAGTTGCGCGGGTCAGCTAGTTATATAATATTATTAACTAACAAATATTTAAATAGATGCGGCCCATAATTTATTTGGGCTTACATATTATTTTAGATTATGTTAAAGTTTGCAACACATTACATAATATGAGGTTCCCACCCAAATTCTTTGCTCTTTAGACTAAACATTAAACAATATTATTTAGCCTTATTACCTAATTAATTTTAAAATAACTCAAAATAAATTGGCACAAATAAAATCTTTGTGTGATGTATGTTTTACCATTTGAAGCTACATTAAAGTGACTAAGGACGAAGGATAGGATTGAATCCTGGAATGTATAAACTGTTGTTTCCGTTTCAGGAATTTTCACTTCAAAGCTATGTAAATGATAATCAAAACTGTCTCTGCAACAATACGCACTCAAAAATAATTCTGTTATTGTTTCAAATTTCAAATATAGCCAGATTTCAAAAAGTCCTTGGCCGTTGACGGTACCAGTCTAATAATTTTCCTTTGTGCAGATATTTTTTGTTGTGGACTGAAGCTTGAAAAGGGAATAAAGTAAACAGATGCACTTTCCTTTCTAAAAACTTGCGTTATTGCATATGGCCAACTGATACAACCGTAAGCTGGTGATGCATTTTTCTGGATAATCTTGGCTGAATTTTCCAATAGGCCATTTTCTTGGTACTGAAGAAGAAGGCCTCTACCTTCATTGCAAGAGCTTAGTAAATTATACAGCTCCTGAAAATAAATAAAATGTTTCGTTACTTCAATAAAATATGATGCAAAAGTGAGATTTCCACTTGCCTCGTCTGATACCTAGAGTTTTTAAGAGCTGCCACTGTTCGGCCTCATATTATTTATGGAAAAAATGAAACATATAACAATGTACTCACACAGTCCTTAGTGGGGTCTCTTGTATGGTCCTTTAAAAGAGAAGTCGGTGGATCTTCTACTCGTTCATCATCTAACAGAAGTATCTGAATCCTTTAATAGATTTATGTATTTGTTAGTACTTCAGCCTAAAAATAACGCGTTACCGTTGGCAAAGTATGTGGGGTTCAGTCAAGAGTAGAATAGTACATTTTAATACAAGTGGAGACAATTGTAGTCGAGGCGGAACTATTTCACCCGAGCCGTAGGAGGTAGGGTAGGTAGGGTGTTTTTGAGCCGAGAACTGGAATAACAAATGTCCACGTGTATCAAACGACGTTTTTCAATACAGTTTTGAAGAAATAAAACGCCGTTATACCGCGAAAACCAATTAACTACGCAAACATTAGTTTTGAAATAAATGCAATTGAAATTTCAACTACAAACATTTCTTTTATAAACCATGATTATCTTGATTCTTTAGGTAATTAGACGATGATTATTTTATCTTTTATATAATCGAATCTAAATAATTGTATTTTTGTATATAGTTTCAAATAAAAAAACATCTAAACGTTCACAAGGTAGTCTATTTAATTGGTTTTCCCTGTATATGTAGAATTTTAATTTATTGTATTTTACCGAGAAACAACTTGGATAATGTTATCATAAATGTTATATACAAATTCTATATAGTGGTTACCAATAGTAAATTGAGATGAAATTGAATTTGTCTATGGAATTTAATATAATAACAAAAATAAGAAAATTTACTTGGTTTTACCTGTCCCAAAAATGGTTTTAAATGAATTTATTCCTAATGAATTAATAACAAAAAACTTAGTATTGCTGTTTTTAGGATATTAAATAAGTTATAAATTAACTTAATAATAAAACCATTATAGTTAGTAAAATGAAATTTTAATGCAAAAATAAAAATGAAATCAAAATAATAGTAACAGAAATCCTTCAATCTTCATCAGAAGACGTTGCAGGATCTTCATCTGAGACAGTGCAATCAGGTAAAATGTCTCTGCATGCAACATTGGTATTCAACCCTTGAAACCAGGCATGAAATTCTTCCGGAATAACGCCTTTTTCACAGAGTTGCAGCAAGTCTTTTTTTTTGGCTGCACTGATGCTTAAAGGAGTTTTGTAAAGCTGTAGAAGTTCGTCAGGAAAATATTTTGCTGTGCTGGTTTCGGGTGTCACTGATGAAGTATTTTCGAGAGTCTTTTTCCTTTTATTTCTCGTGCCATAACCATGATCTCTATCTGTTTCCGGTTCTATATTTGCCCAATCCGTGTTTTCTTTTTGCCCGAACTTTTTAGTAACGTCAATCGTGAAAAATTTCTCGGACATGTCGTAATTGTAAAAAATCTTTGACTGTCCTTTAATATACCTCAATCGCTTTATTTTTAACCATTTCACTTGCTTTCCATCTGTATCTTTAGTAGTGTTTTTCAGAATTTGGTTCGTTAGATCTTTCAAATCTTTAAATTCAAAATATTTAAATTCTTTGACTTTATATGGCTCTTTCACAACTTTTTTGTTGTGTTTTTTGTATATATTTTTAGATCTTGCTCTTTTGAATATGTTAATCCAATCCGACATTAAATAGTTTGCTGTATTTTCTGTGCTGTTTCAATGCTGCTATGCATCGAGTCTGCTTCCATGTACGAGTGTCCGCTTTCTAAGAACTTTTGTTCAATGATATTTAAATTTTCTATTTTTTGTACAGCCCATAGTAAAATTGCAGCCACGTGTTTATTGCGATTTTGACCGCCACATGTGTCCGAGAACATGCTTACTTCAGTCACATAATTCGGCATGTATTCGGATAAATAGTTGTACAAGATGGTCCCTATTTCACAACTTCCTTTTTTCCGTTTATTTCGGACCATGTGAAGCAATAAGCATTGTTAGGTAACGCGCTTTCATAAACTGTCAAATTATACACAGTTAATTTTCTTGTATAATATAAAAGGCCAACATCACCACTCGGAATCTGCAGAATTGATTGTAAATCGAACGATACTGACACAAACTCTCTTTCCTCACTAGCCCTCTCTTTATCTTTTGCTTTTTCATTGTTACAGGCTTCTTTTCTAGCCATGTGCTGTTGGTATTCTATTTCCAGATCCGGTTTATTATTTGTATCTCCACGAGCATATTTAGTGCATATCAGACATTGGTCTTTTTTTGGTTTAAAGAATCCCAAATTGAAATCGGTTCCAAAAATTCGTCGATATGTTATTTCGGACACAGGTTTGCTATTAAGTTTTTCAAGCTCTTCAACATAAAGAGAGTACATTTTCCCAATGGATAATTTACAATCCAAATACTTGCGCTTGGAATCTTTCCTTATATAATGACTTTCCATTGACGGAAACGACCCAATGTGATTACGAACTTCTTCAACTTTTTCAGGGGGTGTTTTATTAGTTGGCTCACGTCGTCCACGAGGATCGCTGTCTTGTTTAAAGTGACCGATGAGATCTCTATTCTTAATGGCATTATGTATCACGCTTTGGGCAATGCACAAGGTTTTTTTTTTTTTTTTTTTTTTTTTTTTTTTTTTTTTTTATTTGGGTGGCTTACAGCTAACAATACAAACAATTATAATGATACAAACAACGAAAAGCCATTTACAAGCCTCCACAGTTAGCAATAAACAATGTTGCACAAACTAATAACTAAGCTATAACTAAGCATAACATAATAACAAAGAATAGGACCTAAATATACAAACAACAATGTTTTTAGACAAGGCAGTACTAATTGTCGCTAAGCTGCTTGCAAACAAATCAATTGATGGGTGTTCGTTCATTACAATTTGGTTAAATGCTTTGATTGAACGCAGCAAAAAAGAATTGCTACGGTAAACTGTACGAGCGTAAGGTGCACGAAGAAGATTTCTCATGCGAGAATGGCGTGGCGGCACATTCAGGGACAGCTTAGAAAGAAGTTCAGGACACTCGATCCTTGATTGTGCTATTTTCACTAGGAACCGTATGTCCGATATATTTCTCCGAGTTACAAGTGGAAGTAAGTGAAATCGTACGCATCGTTCCTTGTAACTCAGATAAGGGATTTTAAATTTATAACCTAAGTATCGCGTGAATTTCCTTTGTATTCGTTCCAATCTGCCTGAATGCACTGCATAATTCGGATTCCAAATTTGACTACCATATTCGAGATGACTGCGGACGTAGGCACAATACAGAATTTTCAGGGTTTTCATTCTTTTAAACGAATTGGCATTACGGATAATGAATCCCAGGGCTTGGGACGCTTTTTTGGCAATATGGTCAACATGACACTCAAAGGTGAGCTTACTGTCTAGAACAACACCAAGGTCTCTGGTGACATGGGTTCGAGATAAAGGCTGATTTGCGATTGAGTAATTAAATATTATTGATAAGTTCTTCCGGGTAAAGGTGATAACTAAGCATTTAGAAATATTAAGATCTAATTTATTTATTCTACAATAGTCAACCAATCTAGATATGATAGATTTTTACAGAAAAACTTTTGACAGACATTAAATCTGTTATCGTCTATTTTAAAAAAGCATTGCGTCGTGTAAGCCCTTTGTTTTGCTCGTTTTCTTTCAATTAATAACGTTTTGGTTATTTTAACTTCCATGTTAGCCAATAGTAATTTTTTTTGTCCAACGTAGTCTAAGCTCCAATACTTTCTACAGATAAACATTCTAGCTTCTTCGTTGATTTTATTAGAGCAATCAAACGTGCACTTCGAGCAGTCTACCTGTTTTGGGGTTTTAGCAGGTCTAATTTTGTTTTTTATGAGATAAACTGAGCCTTCTGCGCGTCTTTTCTTTGCGATATTTACTTTCCATGAAGAAGGATTAGCTTTTTTCCAGCGCTTAACATGTTTTGCTCTTTTGCATGCCTGATCAAAAATTTCCATCAAAATCATTGTTGCAATGGTAGACGAATCTTTGAGATTATTATCTACTTTTTTCATATCAGCTTTACCTAAAGCGACCAAAGCAAGTTCTCGCAATGGTTTTACAGAGCTAGAGGGATGCCCAAGCAAATCATCAAGCGTAATTAAATCTTCCGTATCCATATTTCCGTAGCAGGTAGAGTCTGGTTTATGGGTTAAATCTGTGGAAAAAAATAGCAGTCAAAATCTTAAAGATATTAAAAACATACCTACCTACACTTTCATTTTATTTATTACTAGCTGTTCCCCGCGGTTTCACCCCCGCTGCTCAGCACCTGTTGGTCGTAGCGTGATGTTATATAGCCTATAGCCTTCCTCAAGAAATGGACTATCCAACACTAAAAGAATTTTCCAATTCCAACCAGTAGTCCCTGAGATTAGCGCGTTCAAACAAACAAACTCTTCAACTTTATAATATTACTAGCTTCTGCCCGCGACTTCGTACGCGGATCCTGTTGCTTATGCCAGCGACAACGGGGTCGTCAAAACCGAAGATCTGAAACGTCTGATGTCGAATTTTAAGAGCCCGGGGACGGGAATACAACGGGATGCGCGAGACGATTTGAGACGTTCCAGATCTTTCATTTTTGTAAGTCAACAGGAAATGCCCATCAGACTAAACATTTTTATAAGTCAACAGGAAATGCCCATCAGACCAAACAACACTTGCTAAGACGTCATTCCTATGTGTTATGGTGTAGCTGGGCTCTTGGAGTTCCACAACAGGTGTTCCAGACCTTCGAGGTGTTCCAGACCTTCAAATTTATTCTCACTGCAGAAAATGCTCATCACGTAGAACAATTTTTGCTACGGTACCATTTTTGTATCTCTTATAGTTCAGCCGGTCTGTTGCGGTTCTGCATCAGGTGTTTGTTTCCAAGATAAAAGTCAACAGGAAATGCCCATCAGATCAAACAACACTTGCTAAGACGTCATTCCTATGTGTTATGGTGTAGCTGGGCTCTTGGAGTTCCACAACAGGGGTCCAGATCTTCGATTTTTATAAGTCAACAGAGAGTGCTCATCAGATTGAACAACTTTTGCTAAAACTTCATTCCTATATATATATGTTAGAGTGAAGCTGGGCTCTTGAAGTTCCACAACAGGTGTTCCAGATCTTCAACAGAAAATGCTCATCACGTGGAACAATTTTGGCTATGGTATCATTTTTGTATCTCTTATAGTTCAGTTGGTCTGTTGCGGTTCTGCATCAGGTGTTTGTTTCCAAGATAAAAGTCAACAGGAAATGCCCATCAGATTGAACAACTTTTGCTAAGACGTCATTCCTATATGTGTTATGGTGTAGCTGGGCTCTCGGAGTTCCACAACAGGTGTTTCAGATCTTCGATTTTTATTAGTCAACAGAGAGTGCTCATCAGATTCAACAACTTTTGCTAAAACGTCATTCCTATATATATGTTAGTGTAGCTGGGCTCTTGGAGTTCCACATCAGGTGTTCCAGATCTTCGATTTGTATAAGTCAACAGAGAGTGCTCATCAGATTGAACAACTTTTGCTAAAACGTCATTCCTCTATATATGTTAGTGTAGCTGGGCTCCTGGAGTTCCACATCAGGTGTTCCGGATCTTTGATTTTTATAAGTCAACAGAGAGTGCTCATCAGATTGAACAACTTTTGCTAAAACGTCATTCCTATATATATGTTAGTGTAGCTGGGCTCTTGGAGTTCCACATCAGGTGTTCCAGATCTTCAAATTTATTCTCTCAGCAGAAAATGCCCATCACGTGGAACAATTTTTGCTATGGTACCATTTTTGTATCTCTTATAGTTCAGCTGGTCTATTGTGGTTCTGCATCAGGTGTTCAAGTTTCCAAGATAAATTATAGCCTATATCTTGCCCAGACTTAATACCTATACAACAACAAAAAAATCATTCAAATCCGTCCAGTAGTTCCGAAGATTAGCGTGTACAAACAAACAGACAAACAGACAGAATTTTTTTTTTTGAATCGTGTTCTTTTCCTGTTTCTAAACCCCCCTCAATTTTTTTTTTTTAATATATTCAATGTACAGACACAGTTTTTCTACTGTTTTATTATATGTATAGATTTTTTTTTTTTAATATATTCAATGTACAGACACAGTTTTTCTACTGTTTTATTATATGTATAGATTTGATTCGTGTTCTTTTCCTGTTTCTAAATCCCCCTCAATATTTTTTTTTTTAATATATTCAATGTACAGACACAGTTTTTCTACTGTTTTATTATATGTATAGATATAGTATAGATTTATTTATATTGATTGCGAAATCTCAGACCACAGAACATAATAAATTAAATAAACTTCAAATCACTGTGATTGTTTGAAGTTGGCGAAAACTAACATTACATTATAACATAACATTAGGTAAAGCTTTAATGAAATTCATGTTAAAATTTACAAAAGCATAGGTACATACCTAAAGTTGCAGTTTCATTATTGTGATCTTCTAATATAAAGTTTTCGTATGCTTGAGAGATAAGGTCGTCGCCATCGTCGTCGATTAAACATTCTGAAAAATATTAAGTTAATAAAATACCTATTTCAAAACCCGCCAACCAGTTCCAAAGAATTTCACCGATTCCCGCTATTTAGCCCTCAAAGGACCGTTTCACCGTTAACTAGCAAGGCATACACCACCAAAAAACACAATTACTTATTGCATAGCCTTGCTACTATAATTGAAATATAGGTACTTATACGTATTGTAACCTAAAGTAACATAGTTTCTACCTAAACGCAGTACATCACTCATTGCTACCTACTTACTTAACAACAACTTTTAAATGTTTGTATACCCTCAAATTGTCGGCTTTGAATGAAATTGTAATTATTTCTTACCTGTCTGTTTTCCTCGTTTTGTACGATCAAAATCGACCTTATTTGAACACATTTCACAGTAATTATATCACTTACTCAATAAAATACAAATTAAAACCACAATTTGTCTACCGGCGAGGTACACGTGCACGAGAGAAAAACAAGTTTATACAAGAAGACGCTAGCGCCACTACGCGGGACGCGTTTGTAAACAGGTTTAATCGTTTTTCGCTGTAGTGGTTGCGAGTCGAACTGGCGTGTAATATTCACAGGGAAAACCAATTATTTAGATATACATTTTTTTCATACTAGTATCATTTCGCAGTAAACATGATTTAAACTGTATAATTGTTTTTCTCAGTAGAAATCTAAAGTTTTAATGTCGTTATTATTTTCAAAGAAAACCATTTATTTAGATATACACTTTTTTCGTAAATGAAGTGTTTTGTTTGGCGTTACTTGAGTCCGTCGGGTAAAAACAATCAAATCATAATAATTGTTTGTATCTGTCGGCTGCATAATAACCTAACGAATTATGTGGTTCTAAATGATTGTTACTGAGAAAAAATAATAATAATATAAAAGCGGTCATGGGGTAAAACCAGCTATATCCATGTAAGTTAATGTCATCGGAGAAAAATCTTTGGGAGTCCTAATTACGTCTGGTTACTTTTTTCTGCATGAGAAGTACTCTCGGAAGTGTTCGAAATAATTGGTCTTCTTACGGACTATCTGAAAGAGTATGCGACATACCTCTTAATGGGTTTTCGCAGACGAAAGAGCTCGAAAAATAGAGTAGGATTGTTCTGTTTAGTTATGTTTTACAAAATCTCGAGATAATTGGTTTTCGCTGTATAACGGCGAATAACGAAAATAGTACATTTTGATACAAGTGGAGAAAGTTTGTTATTGTATTCGAGGCGGAATTATAACTCCCGAGCCGTAGGCGAGGGTGTTTTTGAGCCGAGAACTGCAATAACAAATGGCCACGTGTATCAAACGACGTTTTTCAATACACTTTTGAAGAAATAAAATAAAACATAACGAAAAATATTTTTGTCACAAACTGAAACTATGATTTTAATTTTCTTTTTTTCGCGCTCTGCTTTCGCCAGGTTGAAGGAGAGGCAAAGGTATCAAGCCGTTAAACAGCCTAATATAAAAAAAAGATTAATTTTATATTTTGAATTCAGAACACAAATAAATGTTAATTTGTGTATAAAAATAACTATTAGTTTTTAATAATCATGTTTATCTATGATGTTCTATTTCTAAACACAATTTTAATATTCAAAAAATAGTTATGCCGTAAAGCCGCGTAGGTAGTGCTTTGCCGAAATAAAAAAAAAAACACTCACCTCAGACTATAGGCATTGAACCAATTTGGACTAAGTATAGGTATGGTTATCTGTGGCAATTTTCATTCCTGCACACGAATATTCAAATTGTGTTAATAAATAGAATATCATAGATAAACATCATTATTAAAAACCAATAGTTACTTTATACACAAATTGTCATTTATTGGTGTTCTGAATTCAAAAATATAAAATAAATCATTTTTTTATATTATGCTATTTAACGGCTTCATACCTTTGCCTCTCCTTCAACCTGGCGAAAGCAAAGCGCGAGAAAAAAAAGAAAATTAAAATCATAGTTTCATAGTTCGTGACAAAAATATTTTTCGTTATTTTATTTTATTTCTTCAAAAGTGTATTGAAAAACGTCGTTTGATACACGTGGACATTTGTTATTGCAATTCTCGGCTCAAAAACACCCTCGCCTACGGCTCGGGTGTTATAATTCCGCCTCGAATACAATAACAAATTTTCTCCACTTGTATCAAAATGTACTATTGTCCTAAACTAGAAACTATGATTTTAATTTTCTTTTTTTTTTTTCGCGCTTTGCTTTCGCCAGGTTGAAGGAGAGGCAAAGGTATGAAGCCGCTATACAGCCTAATATAAAAAATAGTTTTTTTTCTATATTTTTTTATTCAGAACACAAATAAGTGTTAATTGGTTTGAAAAATAAATATTAGTTTATCATGTTTATTATCTACGTATATGATATTCTATTTATAAACACAATTTGAATATTCAAAAAATATTTAAGTAAGTATGCCGTAAAGACTGCTTTGCCAAAGAATGCTTTGCCAAAATAAAAATAAAAAAACATTCACCTCAGACTATAGGCATTGAACCAATTTGGACTAAGTATAGATATAGTTACCTGTGGCAATTAAAAAAAAAAACGCAAAATGAAAAAAAAAAACGCACGCCACGCGCGTGCGTAGTACGATTAGCTAGTCGTAGTGCGTTATAGACGAGTTTTAGGTAGGTAGGGTGTAGGTACGTAAAGCAGATACTCAGTGTATTTTTGTTAGAAAATGCGTCTGTTACTATGTCTTTTAGCATGGCAGTTTGACTAGTTAGCTTGACCCTGTGACCAATTTATTACTGGCACCAATTCCTTAGGGTCTTCTGATGATAATATTTGCAAAGTGTCCAAGTCCACACTGTGTTCTGGAATTCGATAATACAAGTAGATGTAGTAGGTATTTTAGTTATTTCTTACTTCGCGAACGATTGGCAAGCTTGATTGATTTATAAGTAACCTCTTCTAGACCAAACCAACAACTCGAACAACAACTACCTAACTATGTTAGGTACATAGTTAGGTAGTTGTTGTTCGAGTTCCTAACCTAACCTACCGTCCATACGCGCGACATAGATAGCCGCGCCACCCGCGCCGTTTACATCTTTTTCTGATAATTCTGAGTAATATTAATATGTTAATTACATACCTTTAAACTTGTCAATGTACATTCCAAGACCCTTTAGATAAAGAGTTTAGATAGTCCTCAAGGTCTCTTGAAGTACTTTCGATGCCGTCAATCGGCTCGGCCGCTGCCGCCGCCGCCTGCTCAAAGTTACTCATGTTACTTTGGCGTAGTACTTATTTTTTTACAAACACTATAAAATCTTGATAAAATCAAAGAAATCTTACAAACCGTTTTTTGAATGCTCTCACACGAATAAAAATGGCAGGAATCCTCAGTATTATAATATAACATCATTGGTAGGAATGAACTTCTTTGCTTTGATACCCGCCCGCTGTTCACAACGACCGCCCGAGGTTGATTTGTTTGTCAAAACTTGTTGTATAAAGATGAAATCAATGAATTGTTTTTAATAAAACTGGTTATAAAATACTTAAAAAAAGATTTGTTGGTACTATGTTAGCACGTGTGGAATAGTTACTATTAAATATATTAATTTGGTAAAAAATTATCAAATGAAACACATTGATTGATATTAAGCACAAGGTTTAGATGTGTGTAGAAATTGGTTTTGTTGCTACAACTGCGCTAGATAATCTATGTAAATTCGGTTCATGTTAACAAAAAATAAAACCCCACTGCGTAAACAATAAATAATAACTAAATAAAAACTGAAAAGAAAAAATCAATTTTAGGAAACAGGACATATTGACTGCAATTACAGTCGGGAGGGACCCATATTGGATGTAATGATTTTAGTCTAGATTATTAATGGGTCCCGACTGTTGCAGTCAATATGTCCTGTTTCGTGAACTTGTTTTTTTCTTTTCAGTTTTTATTTAGTTATTCGTTTTTTATGCAGTCGAGTTTTCTATTTTTTTTTTATTTTACACTTTGTAATACTTAGATTTACCATTTTAAAATCCTTATGATGAGCCCTTTATCGAGCCGTTCAGTCTGCAGAGCGTGCCAAAAATTTGAATTTGGCGCCAAAAATCCACCCTTTTGTTTTTTTTTTATATACCCAGTGTCACTCTCACAGTAAATACAAATCTAACGACACCTCTAAAGCTAAAATCCATAGAGCCGTTCAGGCCACAGAGCGTGCCAAACAATTATAAATACATACATACATACTCTCGAAAAAAATAACCCTCCTTCTGGCGCAGTCGGGTAAAAATATACATACCATAATATAAACCTACAAAAAAAAATACCAATTGAATTGAGAACCTCCTCCTTTTTGAAGTCGGTTAAAAACTAGTTTTGGATCGATTACTGAAAAGATTGTTTAAATCAAAGTTTATTTCCATACAACGAAATTTTCACATAACAAAACAGTTTTGTTGATCATTTTTTTTCAGTGTAGTTACACATTTATTCACGATATCTCAGATTCACCAAGCAAACATGTGTATCTATCTAAACGGGATTGATTTAGCTGTAGCATCGGCATTTTAATTACGGCCTATGGTCAATTGGCGACTCCACCACGTGGATATCTAGAGCAAAACCTATCTTTTACCACAGGGAGCTAGTTTCAATGTAGAGCCTAATAGAGCATAAGGCGCAGTGTATGTTCCCAATACTCAATTGCTTGCTTATCACCAAACAATTTAGTAGATGCCTGCTTCTCCAGACAATCGCTTTGCACTTGAGCATTACTTAACATTACACTGCTTTTGTTATCTGAATTGATCGAAGCTCCCAGTCGCTAAACAGGACAAATTGGTTAAGAAAGGATCCTAAGAGGATATTCTTCCTGTGGGGGAAATATGTAGTTAGAGGTATTCTCACAAGCGCTTGTCAGAAACGGTTGATTTTCGTCACTAGCGCCATCGCCATAAGCCGGCCCATAATTCAGTTTCGTATGTCACTAATTGGATAAGTTGCACTGAATTGAATTTGCGCGAGATTAGATAAACGGTTCCGAAAGGAATGCTAACGATAAAATTACCTCAAGTTGATTTCAACTTCTTCTTTGCCGGTTTCTTCTATTTTTCTGTCCGCATCCGTTGCTCCATATTTTACACTCATTTTTAAATTTATTATCGCTTCTAAGTAGTTCGCTTATGTGACTTTCAAAGAAAACGTGTGTAAACTGTAACATTCGCTTGTCACCCACGGTGGAGCACCTTCCACAAGAGTTTAGTAAAATAAAACACTTTCACATCTGTTCCAACATTACATTGCACTGTTATAAGGTTAGTTTAATACTAATACATTTATTGAGAAGTATTTGTATCGAGTTGTGCGCGGTCGCGAGCGCGTGTGCTATGACTGGAGCACTCCACTTGTGTGACGTTAAATTAGTCCCTATACTGAGGAGATGTAGGTACAAGACAACTGTTCTCCTTTAGTCAATATTCAATTGTCAAGGGATCTCTAAATTACTGATTACTTTCCGTAAATCGTAAAACTTCCGAACATTAGTTAACGATATGCTTTCCAATAGCACCCAATTAGGCATTAATGTTTCACCTAATTGCTAATTAATTTGTCAAACAATTGCTGTTGCATAAAAAGTTATCGCATAAAAAATGAGTTACTATTTTTGGTATTTATTGATGAGGGCAATCAAGTGAAAATGAATTTATATTTAAAGCATTTTATATAAAGGAGATATCAGATGCTTCACTTCACTTTAGAATGTTTGCCTTTCCTTTGGTATCTTTTACTTGAAGTGAAAAGTCTGCACACCAAATAGAGCAAAAAAAAGGTTATTTATTAATGAGCCGATCAAGCGACGATTGACAACGAAATTTAAGGAGCAGGTGAACTACGTTCCCATGTCATTTTGTCAATTTCGTGTAAACTAGTAATAAAAGAAAAATTAATATTGACTCTAGTGAAGTGTCTGCTTAACTACTGGAAATGGAGTTAATTGTGAAACATTCTTTACTTTATTCATTTAAAGTTATCGATAATATTTATTAAAACAATTATCTACCGATATAAACAAGGTTTTATTATAGATTCTACATAAAACAATAAAGGGGAAAAATGCAAAACATCTATAATAATTAATACGTAACTAGTACATGACATAATAATTCATAAATGTACTAGCTCTATTACTAAGGATATGGTGTAAACTTTGAGAGAGCGAAAGAAAAATCCTTAATATTTAAGAAAAAAAAATGGTCTCCGACAGAATATTCGTGGGCTGAGACGCTAAATTGGACTCACAGCGTATCCACCTTCGTGTGTGTGTAGTTACTTATATTATAAGTGTGTGTGACATAGTATAGGTGATTTGACATGGCAGTGGCTTCCGTGGGTATTAAGTTTCCTTTCCATCGCGGTTCATGCCTCACTACCTAGGCGTATACTGACCCTAATGTCACACTAAAATACACTTAACGACATTATACATTCCAGTTTTTTTTTTTATAATGAAATCGACTAATTGTTATTTCATTGTAATACCAATTAGCAAAATATTTTTTAACGTTTGCCGAATTAGGGGCAACGCAGACGATAGATTCTTTGTGTGTACCGTACCGTCAAAGGCGTCTGATGTGATGACGACTTATAGAGAAGTATGGAACAAGAAGACATCCTGCGCCGACCCCAAATGAGTTGGGATAAGGGCAAGAGAATTATGACCTTTACCGTCAATACCGTTGTACTTTAAAAAACAATTTTTCAATACACTTCCTCGACAACTGGTCCATCACGCACTACGATTAGGTACAACATGCAATGTATTTCACACACGTGCGTTTTTTTCCATTTTCCCGCACGTGTGTGGGAGTGAAAATTGCCACAGATAACTATACCTATACCTACTTAGTTCAAATTGGTTCAATGCCTATAGTCTGAGGTGAAGGTTTTTTTTTTTTATTTCGCCAAAGTAATAAACGGCATAAATATTTTTTGAATATTCAAATTGTGTTTCTATATATAGAATATCATAGATAAACATGATTATTAAAAACTAATAGTTACTTTTATAAACAAATTAACATTTATTTGTGTTCTAAATTCAAAAATATAAAAAAAAACTATTTCTCATATTAAGCTGTTTAGCGGGTTCATACCACAGTAATATTTATTACCGTGTTCATACCTTTGCTTCCTTCAACCTGGCGAAAGTAAAGCGCGGAAAATGAGAAAATTAAAATAATAGTTTCATAGTACCTAATTCATGACAAAAATATTTTTCGTTCTTATAATTTATTTCTTCAAAACTGTATTGAAAACTGTCGTTTGATACACGTGGAAATTTGTTATTGCAGTTCTCGGCTCAAAAACACCCTCGCCTACGGCTCGGGAGTTGATTCCGCCTCGGATGCAATCACAAACTTTCTCCACTTGTATCAAAAAGTACTATTCTTCGTCATTTAATGCACAAAATTTCCACCTGTAATAGCTAATTATAAATTGGCGCAGTTATCTCATTGATACAACACGTGTTGTTAAAAATAAATCCGGCGACATACGACAATGACCGACGAGTGTGTGATAAACAAAGTAGGCAGGTATGGGAACATTGCGCTCTAGGTAGCATGGAAATCTCTTCTTTGTTTTGATGAAATGAACGGATTAGTTAACAACAAACCATTTCATGAATGATGTTTTTATGTTTTTCAATGGCTGAAAGCTATGCCTGCTATGGTGCTATGTAAATACTTATCTTTTCGAAGCATGAAAATACCAAACGGAACGAGCTGGAAATTAGTTTTTTTTTTCTTTATAAAAGTTGACCCACACTAGGAATTTATCCTGTGTCGTGGGTGCGGTTACAAACATTTAAGACTCACATACACAAACAGGAACCCGGAACAACTTCCTGTAGGCCTTACAAGTATTTTGTTCATGTTCTGTGCGGGAATCGAACCCGTGACACGCAGCGTATCAGCCAATCGCTCATTCCAAAGAGTATAAGTAATAACACGGGGCTCACGATCTTCGGTTATGACTCATAACCTCATCTCCGCGGGATATACAGTCTCATAACTTATGAGACTGTATATCCCGCGGAGATGAGGTGGGTGGAGGCTTTTTAAACGCTAAGACTCTCCACAACCGCGAGATATGCAGTCTCAGGGAATATTTCCTAGAAGCTGAAGCGAGAGATGAATGAAAAGGGATAATGCCACCGTCCGGGCGAATCAATCCGTCACATTATCTCCGCCACATTAGCTAACGGAGAGTACTTGAATAGACGTAACCTTGTAGCCAGGATTATCCACCAGCAACAGCCATGTGGAATTAGTCGCGCACTCATGAAATAGGTACTAAGAACTGGTTTTAGAAAACTGAAATGAGATTAAAATGTACTTCCACCGTGTTTCAATCAGAGACCTAGAGTTTGCAAACTTGTCCAGTCTCTGTGTTACTCATAACATAACATTACGCCTGTAATCCCCGAAGGGTTAGGCAGAGGTTTACCTAAAAGTACACCCACATTTCGCCAGATATGCTTAAGTTCCATGTGATATAACAACAACAACAACAGCCCATAACGTCCACTGCTGGACATAAGCCTCTCCCATGATGGGAGGAATTTGCCGTAATCTCCACGCTTGGTAGGCGGATTGGAGATCGCAGTGATGAAAGACTAACAGAAAACGCTGCTGCCCATTCTCTGGTCTACGGAGGCGCAAAGTGTTCTGCCTCAGACATTAGTCGCCTTATACGACACCCGTGAGTGTTATGGGTTGGTTCTATTCTACTCTGCCGGATACCACAGGGCTAATGCCACGGCCATGTAATAGGCCTGGCCCAAATCCAGACTCCGTGGCTGCTACTAAGAAATTACTGATGGAAAAACCCAATAACACTTTCCCCAATCAGAGAATCGAACTTAAAACCTCATGCTCAACACTTGGGACCATTATACCAACGACGCAGTTACCTATTAAAAGGGTTAAATTTCCAAGAGATCACAATAGAGCAGCGGTTTGTCAGACCCTTGGGCGCTGGCTTGCAGACATTACTGGAAAATGGCATCGATGGTTTTCATTCTTAATGATCACAGTACCATGCCGCGACATCGGTAGCCGCTCGCAGGCTATGGGGAAGATCGCTGGATTGCTCTACCAGCACAGTCAGCGGTTCAAAAAATGGTCACTGACCAAACGTAGGTAAACTAGTCCAAATCTGTTGGATTTTATAACTTTAAACTTAGTTAGGTCCTAAAAATTGGTAGTTAGTTACAAAAATAATAATGAAATAGGTAGACAGTAAGCTTAGTTGTTATTGATGCTAAAAAGCGAAAAAAAAATACAGTTGTTCTTGTTCCCAAATTGACGCTTTATACATGTAAAGTTGGACAGCATTACGCTACAATATTTTTTTGGAATATCTTTTTCATCTTATTATTTTTATTACGAGTACCTACCTACTACTCAGACTAAATAAAAAACCAAGACATTTAGCGCTGCGAACAATAAAGTGAAGCCAGCGCAAAACTAAGCTCCGCTCTGTGTGTGTATACACGCTCACACGCACACATTTACAACAAACTACTTAAACTACGCTCAAAAAATGCACACATGTTTACGAAACCGGCATCACTTTATTGTTCGCAGCGATGTCTTGGTTTTTTATTTGGTCTGAGACTACAAACCATGCTTAAATACAGCGGCTAAGCATGCTTGCCTGTCAGTGAATTATGATTGGATTGATAACTGTTTGATATGAACGGCATATTGCATGTGACAGTGTCGTCAGTGTCACGGTTTGTGGTGAAGACTAGCAATAGCTCGGAACCTAAGTCTAGCGTATTCACTGTTGACGCTGTTCAATAGCTCGGAACCTAAGTCTAGCGTATTCACTGTTGACGCTGTTCAATAGCTCGGAACCTAAGTCTAGCGTATTCACTGTTGACGCTGTTCAATAGCTCGGAACCTAAGTCTAGCGTATTCACTGTTGACGCTGTTCAATAGCTCGGAACCTAAGTCTAGCGTATTCACTGTTGACGCTGTTCAATCAAGCTGTTTTAAGCACAGTCCTCCAAATCATCATTTTCCTGCCCTTACTAAAATTGGTTTGGGGTCGACGTAGCATGTCATCTTCTTCCACAATAGGGAATATGCATAAACTTTCTTTTTTTATTTCGATACGGAATGTTAAAGTACTATAAAAATAATGACAAAAAGCTAAAACAAGACATAAATCGGCCAAACAACACAAAAGTTATGACCATTTAAACTTTTGTTTCTATCTCTTTCAAGAATTTAGTACCTACCTATGTTAAAAAAATAATTTCACTCTATTTGTAGTCATTTCTTAGATGACTCCCTTTCTAGACATTTCTAGCACAGTCCTTCATATTTACCTATCAAGTAGGAGGCAAGTGATTTCTTGGAATGTGAACTAGATAGTTTTAACGTGATTTTATGGAAAGGTTGGTGTGGTAATGTGAATGGCTATCAAAACCACACTGTTTGCATTTATCACCAGTGGTTAGTATGTCGTGAACACAACCGCAGAGCGGCAGCGGTGGCGTACGGTCGTACCACGTTGCCGGTTCGAAAGTTGGGTCGAATTCACAATATTGTACAATATTGTGAATTAAATAGTACGTATTACCAAGTACTAAGGGTTGTGGAGGTCAGATAGGCAGTCGCTCCATGTAAAATACAGGTATTCAGCTGCAACCGGTTAGACTGGAAGCCGACCCCAACATAGTTAGGAAAAGGCTAGGCAGATGATGATGATTGTAAATTACGTATAAATAGCGATTGCTCCGTTGCGAATACTAGACCTATTCGCAAGCGTTACTGTTGAGTTGGCCCTGGGTTCGATTTCCAGGTTAAGCAGTGTTATTGGTTGTTCCAGTAGCAATTTCTTAGCCTTAAAGTCAGGATTTCTGCCCGGTTGATGGCAACAGGCTTGTCTCCAATGGTGGTAAATGACTATTAGTAGGTACCTATAGCTCTACCTAACCCTTCTGGGATTACAGGTGTGATGTTGTATTATAAATAGCAATAAATTAAGTTAGGTCCCCTACTGACGCAGACACCGATTAATTTCGCTTCTCTCCGGAAATTCCAGTTAATAACGTCGATGAAGAGCACTTACCTATATGAATTTGTATTGGATTTCGTTCTAAAATACAACAGTCAACCGACCATTTCGATCAATTCGATTTGGAAGCTGAAAACACAATGCGTGAGGCTACGAGCCTACGTAACTCTTTTACTGAAGTTCACGCGTACGGTCTCAGAATGACTTCCAAACTTGCAAGTAAAGACCTAAAAGTACCAGGAAGTCGTGTGTCTCCAGGCCCGAGACTAAAAACTTCATTCAGTTTTACTTACTCCATAAATGTAAAGCGTGGTCGTGCCGATGTCAGCGCCACCTATGTTGTACGGTTCGCACCTGATTGTGTTATGGTTGCGTTCATTTTTTACTTGACTGTGCCAACGGTTACTGGTGAGGCGAATGAATTCTTCATGGACTGCGCAGTAAGCGGCCTCATAGTAGTAACTCAAATGAGTCAGTCGTTTGACGACAGAGGGCGCTACTAGTATCTTTTGTGTTAGGTCTATTGAGCTCTGTTATGAATTTTGTTACAGTGCAGAGTTCAAAGAGTATAATAATAATATGGGAGGCACAGATCTTCTATTTTTTTTAATGTGTTTGTCAAACCATAGCTTTATAGCTATGGTCTGGAACATTTGTATGTAAGGCTTTCATTATTATTAATGAAAGCCTTACAAACAAATGTTCCAGACCTTATCACATCTACACAATACATAGTAAATTATATGCAAGATGTTTGTAATCTGTGGTTAAAAAGAGTCAGTTAAATATATTATAATTATTATATTATAAGACAATATTGTCCCAATAGGGTATATGCATGATTTTTTTTATTACTCTAAACAAAGCGTACCTATTAACATCAGAAATAGCAAATTTTTTTTTTTTTATATCTATAAAAAATGCTAAGTTACAAGCATTTGAAACTGCTGATTAGACAGAGAGATTCGATATAGCGAATGACGTCATTCGCTACATCGACGAATAAAATCCATACTAAATTCTGTTTATCTAGAAAGAGATAGAAACAAAAGTTTAAATGGTTATAACTTTTGTGTTGTTTGGCCGATTTATGTCTTGTTTTCGCTTTTAGTCATTATTTTTATAGATTTTTAACATTCCGTATCAAAGTGAAAAAAATAAATGTATGCATATTCCCTATTGTCTGTTAAATACTATCCCAATTTTATTAGATAAAATTTGATAAACGAGGCCAGGCCACACTTCATCACGGGAATTTAGGGGTGGTCGTAGCGAGTTTTTAAGTGGGACAGATCCACGCAGACTCATGATTTTTAATAATAAAAGATGGACTACCAGTATCCAAAAACAGACATTTTAAAATAATAGCTGGTCCTTGGTTCGATTCCCAGGTCGAGATTTAATAAATATTATTAGGTATCAGGAATTTCTATGTAGGAGCAAAGGAGTCTGGATGTGTTCCCGGTTGTTGGCAATAGGCTCGCCCTGACGACTTGATGTTTTATATTATATTATATTATCTACCACTAAATAAAAACATTACCCACATAATTTAATTATGATTACATGATAAATTTTTATTTATTTATTAATCATCTGTAAATTAAAAAATAAAATTAACAAATTGAACGTGATTAAAATGTTGCGGGCAGCTTCGATCCCTGCGGTAGCTGTAAAATATTTTACGTTACAAAAGGTATGCAATGTTTTCAGCGAGCTCATGTGATAATTAAATTCCGAGGGTTACTACCTACTTTGTGGAGAAAAAACGTTGAAAGTCCCTATAATAACATATATTATAACATCACACCTGAATTTACCCCAAGGTATGGGCAGAAGTTGTGCCTTAGTACACCCACATTTCGCCAGTAATCTACACTAATATTATAAAGACGAAGATTTGTATTTTTGTGTGTGTTTGTAATAAAAAAACTCAAAAACTACAGCGCTGATTTCAAAAATTCTTTCACTATCAGAAAGCTACATTCACCCTGAGTAACATAGGCTAGTATATTTTATCCACATACTCCCACGGGAACGGGAACTACGCGGGTGAAACCGCGTGACGTCAGCTAGTCTTAAATACCTTCTTTATCGTGTGGTTTATCGCCGCCCATGGGCCTCTGACTTGGTTTTATATGCCGTCGGGAAATATCTCTCACGCATGCTGGGCAGGCAGTCTCGACATAGATAGCGACAAATTCGCTAACTTTCGATCGCTGATTAGTGATTACTAACGAATAAATTCGGTTGCAATAGTGATGCTTGCGTGTAAAGCAAGTCTCTGCATCCAAGATGCGTTTCTCACTATGCTTTCCTTCACCGAAGCAAGTGATAATTATACAATACGCACGTGAATCAGAAAAATCAGAGATGAGATGCGTGCCTTTTTTTTTTCGGATGGGAAATCATCAAATAACTCCTCCCGCTCTGGGCGGAGCAGGAGGGAGTGTCAGACTTTTACTGACTAAAACCCATCCATGTTCCTTCATCGCCCTTTGTGTTCCGGGGCCACGGTATCTCTTTCGAACAGTCCCGCAACCCCGGAGAGGTGCGTGCCTTGGTTTCAAACTTGATACCCATAACTTGGCAGTCCGACGGTCACACCACTAGGCTTTTACTGCTAGCCTGCTAGATCGCCTGTAATGTTTAAGTGCTATGTAAAAGGGGCCAGCCTATTGCCATCAACCGGGCACAAATCCAGACTCCGTGGCTGCTACTTAGCGATTCTTAATGGAAAAGCCTAATAACACTTTGCCTGACCTGGGACTCGATCCCAAGACCTCTTGCACCGCAGTAGCGCTTAGGAGGCCGTCACCTATTAAAGGGTTTAGAAGAGAGAAGATATATATTATCTTCAACGAATTATATAAGTCAGTTTACTGTATAATTTCCGCCGGCATAAAACGATTTGCCCTCCGGTTCAAACTGGTTTCCCGTATCCCGTTAGGAAAGGTAACTAATTGATTGTAACTTCCACAATTAATTTCAAAACTGGTTAGTTTGGTTCTCTATTGTATTACCTAACTTTTTTATTCATAATTTAAAGTGCCATAACTTTTTTTGTCCTAATCATCATTTGTCCGAATTATAACTTACCCGAACTTAATATCACATAATATCACATGCCATAAAATTGAAATCCCTAAATACAATATGCCCTAAACCCGTTTGTCATAAATATTGCAATCAATAATATACAAAAGACTTAAAACCGTTTTCAATAATAGTTATAAATCCTAAATTAAAAAAAAAAATCGTTGTATTGATCTTAATAATATTTTTAAAACAAACCGGTATGTTCCCAGACGTTCCCAAAAGGGAACAGAACATTGTTATTTTAATTGTGTCTGTAATTACGGTAACTACAGGTTAAGTGTTACTTGGCCTTTGCTATAACACATTTTTAAATAATATTGCTCTTATGAAATTTCTAAGAATTAAAAAGTATAACCATTATAATATTGCAGAAAGTTCACAGTTAGAATCTTCTTTTGGCATACATTTCATATCGGTAGTCACTAAAACACAGAAAATCAATCAATCAAACAAACATACACCAAACAAACATAGGTACATCATGCATTCAGCAAGCATGCAGCAAGCATGCAGCAAGCATTCAGCAAGCAAGCATGCAGCAAGCATGCAACAAGCTTGCAGCAACCATGCAGCATGCAAGCACACATACAGTATGCAAGCAAGCAAGCAACATGCAGCAGGCATGGTTTCTGTCACGGCTCCGGCGCTGCGGGGCTCCGGCGGTCCCACGCGAGCTTATCGTCGCAGATGTGTTTAACGCTCACCACCGCAGCTTCGGCTTGCTGGCCGGCTTCGCCGGCCAGCCTCAGCAGCGGCGGCGAGTGTTACAACCCCCTGCTCCTCAACTCGCGGGCCGCCTCGCCCCTCCGCGCCTACGCGATTTTAAATTACTCTCTCGGGGTAGGGCAGACAAGACTGCGTGGGGTCGGATTTACAGCGATTCGTTTCTGTCACTAAAACCTAATTTTTAGCAAATGTTTTAGGACCAAAAATTTCATTATACTTATATGAAAATTCGGAATAATACACATTATATAATAAAATACTTAGGACATTTGACTTTATGGCATGTAAAATTAGAAGATTCAATTATTATAGTATCCGATATTATGACAAAACAGTTTTAGAAATAAAGATAATTATGTAAAACAAAATTTCGGGATTTTGAACATTATGGTTACTGAAGTTTATAGCAAACGTTTTATGGATAATGATTTTCGGACAAAAATTTTTAGGAGAACTAAGGGAGTACCGGTTAGTTTATGTCTAACATTAATAACAGTGCACGTCAGGAATGTTATCAATCAGCCGATGACACGGGACCCGCTTAGACCAGCTTAGCCAACAAGGGTCTGACTGAAGCGACCCAAGATCCTGAAATCCTAGGATATCCACAAGTACCTGAAGGTGGTCCGCATATACAGTAATATCCTACAGGGTGTAAAAGACCTCATCACGAAGCCGTCAACCAAGCATTCTGTACATCAAGCTAAGTAACTTTACGCAAAAATTATTGCTGGGAAACGACTTTTTTTTTTTTGGGGTGAAAAATCATGTTTTGTGGTAGAACTCAATGTAACGCACTCAAAACATTGTGCTGATGGATGGATCAGTACGGGGGTCGTGGAGATGTTTAAAGTAAAAATCTTACATTAAAAACTTATATTTACAAAAAAACTTGTCATAAAGTTGGAACTTTGACCCTCAATATCTCCGTAACTAGAAGGTTCCCAGGTATGGTGTAGAACAAAAAAATGATCGCAATGACGGGGAGAACAAGTGCATTTCGGCTTCGTTAAGAGGTGTTTTACACCCTTTATATCTACATAACATCACACCTGTAATTGCCGAAAGGATAGGCAGAGAGTTACATAATAGTACACCCACACAACACAAACACGAAAGGAATGGAAAATTTCGCCGTACACAACTTGTTTTTTTTTACAAAGGCTTGTTCGTATTTACCGTATTATTGTCGCGTTATTCAAGCCTACAAGAACTAATTTAATATAATCGCAGGACCTGTTTTGTGTGAATTACTAAGCATTAGGTAAGCTCACTGCTCGGAGGGACTCAACCAAAACTGCTAAGATTACACAACTGCTCTCTGCGGCGAGTCTCGGACGTCGGACCACATATTGTGTTGCTTTATTTACTAAATTATGCTTTCTGATAACTGCGTTGAGGTTATTTAATGAATCTTCAGGTGTAGGTACTTACTTACCTTGATTAGATTTTAGGAAAGGACATTCACTTCATTAATAAAAAAAACTGTATTCAGCATTTATGACCTACCTACATAGCACTCGTTGGTCTAGTGGATGCAAGCACGACTGCTGAGCATGAGGTTCGATTCCTGGGTCGGACAATTGGGGTTTCATTAAGAATTTCTAAGTAGCAGCCACGTAGGTAGTCTGGATTTGCGCCCGGTTGGTGGCAATAGGCTCACCCCTTATTACTGGGACTTAAACTTAACTGGCGATATGTGGGTGTACTATTAGATACACCTCTGCCTAAACCTTTGGGGATTACAGGCGTGATGTTATCTACACTAATATTATAAAGAGGAAAGATTTGTATTTTTTTATGTGTGTGTATGTTTGTAATGAATAAACTCAAAAACTACTGCGCCGATTTCAAAAATTATTTCACCATTAGAAAGCTACATTCACCTTGAGTAACATAGGCTATATTTTATACCCGTACTCCTACGGGAACGGGAACTACGCGGGTGAAACCGCGTGACGTCCGCTAGTGTATAAAATAGCAACTTTTTAAAATCATTAATTATGTACGTAGGTATAGATACAATATTTGGATACTGTATCTATTTACAGAACTATTTATAGAAAGGGCAGCAGCAGAAACGCACTCGTAACCTACCACCATGTCCACAATGCACCAATAATGGCTGAAATCAAAGTGCAAAGGCATGTTAGTTTGAGCCTTTTGTTCCAACGCCGAAGTAGATTAAAAACGGTTTGATCACGATTGGTCGCAATCGATTGCACAGTCGTATGTCCTAGGTGCACACAGTGACTTTGGCTCGTGATTTATGAGCCAGTGGTGCTATCTACTGACTAGACAGTCTGCAGATAATTAAATCCAGCATTAATTGATATAGCGGCACTAATAGCAATTACGATTTATTATGCCTGCCTCAGTTGTCGTGGCGGGGAATCTGGCACGCGTGTGCTGTGCAGTTAGGAGTTATTTCAATACCTATTTAAAGTTCTATAATAGCGTGTATGAAATTAAAGCGTGGAACAGGAGTTATTGGAGCAATTTCACGGTGATTCTATTTGCAATTTTATTGTAGTGAATCAGAGGCGTTGTGCGATGAGTTGTTATGGTAGTGACCATGCTTTAATATCATCGCCTAATAGTTCATTGTCAATCAGATAGGTGGCGTTAGATGTTGTGTTACTACAATGTCTATAGACTATGAATACAATATAGTTCAGGGTGATAACAAAATAACAGATTTTCCCGTCACTACTAACTTTATAATTTAGGTACTTACATAAAGTAATATCGAAGGTAAATTACACATTTTTCAATAAAAATTGTCCTATAGGTACATAAGTACGATGTCAATGAAGTTGTAGAGTCATCACCATCATCAGCCTAAAGCAGTTCACTGCTGGACATAGGCCCCCTCAATCGCACGCCAATTAACTCGCAGCCAGCCACCCTGCGAAGATCGTCGATCAACCGAGCCTGAAGGCGTCCACGTCTACCCCAACGGTCATCGGTCAATGTAGATGTAGGTAGAGTAACATAATATATCAAGTATGGTATAAAGTAGTTTAACATAATATGTTAAGGCCCTGCTAACCCTAAAATTAGCAACTCTATTTGTGGTGGTTTAAACTTCGTTTGAAATGCTATTAGAATAAAGTTCTAATCAGCTTGCACTACAAAGCGGTTGTTACGTCAGTCACTGCGGCCGAATAAATAGTGCGAAATGAGTGTTTTTTTACGATTTACAAAAAATCTATTGATTGTACTATAAAAATAAAACACATAAGACCTTCAGTTAGTATGCAAAGTTGCATGATCTAATTTGAAGTACTTTTTTAATACCAGCGGTTTATTGTTCCATTTGGAGGTAACTTTGGATTTTTTTTCTATCGAGAAAAGTTTATGGAATCGTGTTTTCGTCACACATAGGACTTAGCATTAATCCTCAACTTTACCATAAATTTATTTCAAAATTAATGCTGCAGTATTTTAGGCGTAACGGAGGATCATGCTAAGCCATTTATAGGCCCTTCAAGCTTAACACACAGAAAGTACCAACAAACATTACATTTTCCAGACTTGTGAGAGAAACGTTTTAATTTTGTACCTATTGTAAGTAATGTAAAGAGTGTTTGAGTGAGTGGCCGTTCGCATTTTCTGATAACATTCACTGTGCCAACAGGAAAATGCAGCCAAGGTTATAAAAAGGAGCAGGGTACTTTTAAAAAGGCAGTGATACGGCTGTCGTTTAAAAAAGGTCAATCGAGAACTGCCGACTACCGACAAACTTTAAACTGGTTCTGAAGAAAGCCTTCAAAAGCCCAATAAGATTGTTGTTCTGCCGAAACTTGTGAACGTATAAGTAAATGTATTTTGTTTCAAATGTTTGTTTTGTACAGGTCTTTTACTGATATTGTATTAAAGAAGATTTCGGATGGCATTGGATTTGGAAGCTGTTTTTTTGCTCTTCTAATTTTTAGCAACATAGCAATCTGCGAGAAGCAAAATAGGCAATATTTTTGTCTTGTTTAGAGGAGGAGGCGTCACAAATTGGAAACATTAACAAGTTTACCTGTGTCGATGTCGTGGGGTCTTCGAAACTGTCCACCTACTAGAAGTTCAGATTAAGGCATGGAACGCTTCCAGTGACTTCAAACTACTAACCTTGATGCCAGAATAATAATCTTCAACTCGATTAAATAAACACATTAGCACTGTCTGATAAACTTTCAATTCTTTCTTAGAAATTATATAAAGATTCTAACTTAAATCATAATAATGATTTATTGAGCCGAGGTTACATTCATGTAAAAAATTGCAAGTTAATTTAAACTAATTATTATTGAATTACGAAAATAAGTATTTGAAAATGTTGTCAGTCCCCAAAATAATTTCAGTTACCAAACACATTTAGATAAGTAATTAATTTATATTAGAAGTGTGATTAGCTAATTAAAATGGCTGACATTTTCTTATTAATGACCGTCTGAAATAAACAGTAGGCAGTAGGTACCTTTGTGCACTACACTTATATCTTTATGTAGAGATAATATTTCAATAACGATAAGGGCAGAAGACTGATGACTTCGAGACCTTGTATTAAAGGGCCTTTTCTATGGGGTACGTATGAAGAACCTGGGCGTAAAGTTCTTCAGCCCCCATAGAAAAAGGACATAGGATCCTCCGACCAGACGGGTGATAAATGCCTGGGTACTCTCTAACGCTTCGTCTGTATATTCGGATCTATCCATCTCTCTCGCGCACGTCTGCAGATGAGTGCGAGTGATAGAGACGGATAGATCCGAATATATGGACGAAGCTAGGGAGTAGGGCCTTTGTTGTGCTACTGCTCGACTGTTGCTGTCGGGTTTTACTTTAGGGCCTTAAGTCGTGGACTTTAATAGCGCGATTATAATTTTGATGTTAGTTCTTCATTTGTGTCAAAGATCTGTAGTACTTTGTGTTATGTAGTGGCGCTACAGTATCATCCACTGAGTATTGGCCTTCTCCTTTTAGGCCGAGTTTGCACGAGTCCCAACCAAGCGTAACCCGCGATCTTTTGGATGTCATATTATTCAACGATCTGGCTATTGGTCTGCTCATACTTCTTGTACTTTCTCTCGGTAGCTTTACAGTGAGGGCTCTCTTGCTTTTAATTCATTTTGTTTTTTGAATTATGATATCGCATAGCATTTGAGGAGCTCGTGGCTAAATAATAACAGCCGCTCGGGTCGATCGTTAGGTTAAGCCGTAGAATAGAATAGAATAGAATAGATTAACCGTGCTTGCCTAGGTTGGTCTGTGGATGGGTGACCGCCCATTACATACCGAGT
Organism: Xestia xanthographa; assembly: GCA_905147715.2. Classification (NCBI taxonomy): domain Eukaryota; kingdom Metazoa; phylum Arthropoda; class Insecta; order Lepidoptera; family Noctuidae; genus Xestia; species Xestia xanthographa. Next base: position 19,930,787 of record LR990642.1, on the reverse strand, counting down.
TTCCTCCGTGCCTCGGAAAGCACGTTAAGCCGTTGGTCCCGGCTGTCATTTGTAGATCTTTGACAGTCGTTAGGTAGGTAGTCAGAGGCCCGAAAAGTCTGACAACCAGTCTTACCAAGGGGTATCGTATTACCTGGTACTAACTGGTACCTGGTACTGGGTTGTGGAGGTCAGATAGGCAGTCGCTCCATGTAAAATACTGGTATTCAGCTGCATCCGGTAAAACTGGAAGCCGACCCCAACACAGTTGGGAAAAGGCTAGGCAGATGATGATATCGCATAGCATTTGTAATCCTAATCAACGTGCCATCATTGTACACACAGGATGTTGCCAAGCGAAGGTTGCGACTGGGTTTGCTCCCGGGAATTCTCGTTACTAAAAATACCGGGAATTCCCGGGAAATTTGAAAATGTTTAGTACCGGGAAATCAAAACTATGTCCCGGGAATTCCCGGTACTGCACAAACACTAAATCCTTGGTACGAAATTTTGATTATTAAAACTGCGTGTGTGGCGCGCGAACACAACCACGACAGAAGTACGTGCACGATTCGTACTCGAGGGTAGTCGGTACTATTCGGTAGTTTTCGTTTCGGATTCGCATCTTCCCCGCCGCCCGGTCCGCCTGCCACAGTGCCGCACCTAACTTGATACTGTGACGACGCGACGTAGTGAGTGTTTTGTAAAAAGTAATAAACTGGTGAGTACAATATTACATCCTTGTTTAATTATTTTATCATGAACTAGATGAGTTTGTATATACTAAAATAGTCATTGATTGATTGATTGATACCCAAGATAGGCAAATGAGCAATAAAGAGGAGTTAAACCTTGAAATCCAAAAAGCGATCGCAGCTCCCGATCCAAAATCAAACCAGCCAGAATCTGATACAGACAATTCACACATTGCATCCTTGGTAAAAGTAGAAATGGCTCTCTGGGAGAATGGCGGACACCGTGGACATTATCTTACCATAGCTCACAAACATTTAAGCACCATTCCACCAACCAGTGTTGAACCGGAACGCATATTCAGTTCAGCAGGATATATATGCAACAGATTGCGAACAAGACTAAGTGACGAAACCCTTGACGCAATTTTATTTTTACGTACTCACTACCAACAGTTACGGTCCTTTAAAAAAAACATTTGAAGTTATTCTCACTAGGTATGGCACTAAATGCATGACTGATTATTTTTAAAATTATTTTGTTTTCAACATCATTGATGCGATGATTGATATCTCTGGAAGAGTAAATATTTTGTTTGTTATTGTTAAAAATGATTTATGTTATAGTAGTAGAATTAAGGAACCTTATTATAGAGAGTGCTTGTGCATGGCACGACAGAAATGTTAAAATTATATTATTATTTCAATCGTTTAAAAACTTTGTTGATTATTATTAGATAGTTACTGTACTGATTGTAAATTTAAAGACTGATTGTGAAGTGGTACTGTGGTAGGTTGTGATTTGTAATCTCAATTACAAAATTTATAGCTAATTAGTAAATTACTAAGTTGATTAAATATTTTGAAAAGTGTCTGGGTGTTTAATTTTGTCATACTCATAAAATAATAACGAAATTAAAATATTTTTATCCAGTACCGAAGTTTCGAAATTTCCCGGGAATTCCCGGTACTGGGTAGGCTCCAGTACCGGGAATTCGAAAATCCAGTTCAGTTCCGGTACTGCGAGACAATACTTAAGATTTTTCATCTTGCATTGCTAAATTTGCTAAAATGATCATAATGGTAGTATTTAGGGGTCAGAGCCCATTCGTCCCCTAAGATTCGCACCCTGTGCCCACTCGTCCCCTGGAACTTTTGAGGGGCCCATTCGTCCCCTGAAGAATATTTATTTTTATTCATTCTTCTAATATAAGTACATGTATATGTGTATACTGCAGCTTGGTAGTCCTGGTACAGTCGCGCAGAAAAGGGTAAAATAAAAAATATAGTAATTCGGTAGATATCATGTTTATTTCAAATAAGATTAAGTTTAATAAAATGCCTCTAGGCTCTAAGCATTAAGTCAGTCTTCAAAATAATTAATCAACTTTTGGTTTCTTGTACATTTGTAAATATTTAGCAAAATATATGATAACTATAATAGAGGAGCTCGTGGCTAAATAATAACAGCCGCTCGGATCGATCGTTAGGTCAAGCCGTCATTGCCTAGGTTGGTCTGTGGATGGGTGACCGCCCATTACATATCGAGTTTCCTCCGTGCCTCGGAAAGCACGTTAAGCTGTTGGTCCCGGCCGTCTAGATCTTTGACAGTCGTTACAGGTAGTCAGTGGCCCAAAAAGTCTGACAACCAGTCTTACCAAGGGGTATCGTATTACCCAGTACTAACTGGGTTGTGGAGGTCAGATAGGCAGTCGCTCCATGTAAAATACTGGTATTCAGCTGCATCCGGTTAGACTGGAAGCCGACCCCAACATAGTTGGGAAAAGGCTAGGCAGATGATGATATGATAACTATAATATTTTTATGCAGTAAAATAAAACTGTAACTATTTAAATAAAATACCAGTAATAACTGAATTTTAGATTAATTTACATCCAGTGTACAAACAAATAACCAAATATCAATACCAATATAACAAAAATAACAATTAATTGTTAGTACTTTGTACAGTCAAAGAGATCTACAAAACAATGCAATATCACAATAACTTTGTATAAAAGTAATAAAGTAAAATCAGTCTTTATCAACTATGTAAAACCAACATTTTTACTAATTACAAATACACATGCAAAATCACAATGTCCTAGAAACTAACAAAATACAACTCTTTTACAAAAGCCACCCTTGATTGACCATCATATAAATCAACATTAAATATAAAATATGAAAAAAAATAGTCACAACACATATTTAATCAGTCAGAACACATATCAACAGTAAATAATCACTTCTTATTTTTTGTATATTTACCAACTACATACATGTAAAATCATAATAACTTAAATCTAAAAAAATATAACAGTACAAAAAAAATACTAAAATCACAGTAATTATTGAAGACTAGATAAATCAACATATTTTTTTTGTATATTAACCAACTACATGCAAAATCATAATAACTTAAATCTAACAAACTATAACTACAATAACAAAAAAATACTAAAATCACAATAATTATTGAAGATTAAACAAATCAACATTATTTTAGTATAAAACTAATCTTATATTTGTTTTTTCAATTTAAATTTAAAAAAATCTATAATAAATAGTGAAGTATAAATTCTATAATTCTGTGAATTACCATCAATAATAATTCAAATTCAAATTCATTTTATTAGCTTGCAACAGAATACTGACAGGATTAACAGCGGGTCCCAAACTAGGCACAGCCTGTATCTTGGTGACCCAGTACTAATCACCCAATACTAATCATATTTCAGGATTCAAATGAGATAATTCGATTCAATTATGTTAAAAATAATATTATTATAATATTAACAGTATTGTTTATTTCGTTAGGCGAACTTCATTTAATAAAAGACCAAAGACACATTGAACAGTCTCGTATTCGCAGTCACTTTCAAGAACCAATATGTCACCGAGGCTGCCATAACATACAAACAAAACACCTTATCTATTTTGTAACCCGTTTTTATAACAAGCCATTCGTGAGACGAGAGACAATATTACATCGTAAGCCTATCGTCAGGTTATATTATTATCATGACGGATTATCATTGATCATAGCTCTTTTTTTAAAGATCTGTTATGATTTATTAAATTAATTCCGTTAATAAACAGTTCACAAGTGTACTATGTTAACCGTTTCTTATGTAAAATATAGCTAATTTTATCTCAGGGGACCAATAGGCACCTGAATAGGTGCCGAATCTTTAACTTATATTGTATATATATTAGAGGGGACGAATGGGTACCTTAAAAATAATATTTTTTGTTAAAATATTAATTGGTCCCCTACCAGGAGACCAATGGGCACCTATATAGGGGCCGAATCCACAACTTTTATGCTGGGGTACGAATTTTAGGGGACGAATGGGCTCTGACCCGTATTTAGTGTCGTAAGTCACTTTCAGCGGATACTACCCGCGCGTGGGGGGACGTGCTAAATTATAGCATTTGACGCTATTATGTATTTAGGTCTATTGTATGCATTATTTATTACGTTTAAGCAATATAAATCATACTCAGTTAGAGCAAACAATAGCCTCACATGTTAGATTCTTCGTTACATGGAATACGATAAAAATTTACAAGTACCAGAGATTTTATGTTAAAGTTTTTTAGAATTAAAATGTAATTTTATAGGAAAACAGAAATGATCCTGCTAATGCTAACGCAAATACATTTTGTTAAGTATGATAAATTATGACCACACTGAGTGACCTACAGGACCACATAAAAACTCTAACACGGAAAACCTTTTCCGTTTCTTTTTCTTTTCCTTCGTGGAAAAATAGACCAAAATCCCGCAACATCACATAAGAAACTTAATAAACAGCAGCCCTATCGTCTGGCAGCTGTGAGAAGAGCCCGTGGAGGCAATACAAAGTAGGTACCATGTGTATTCATTTTGTGTATTGTTGTGTATTCATTTTGTGTTGAAGGTCGTTTTTGAGGTAAGGCACCAAACATATATTTTTTTAACGTTTTTTTTTGTCATTTTTAATATTTTTTTTAATATTTGGTGTTGTTTTATTAGCTGGCTAAAATTATCTACAATCAAAATACCGTTTCATTTATACTGCTATATAGCTTTTTTTCGTACTGACCCGTATTCTTTGTCCGCGAATGTCTAGTAGTAATGTAGTACCTAGTGTGATTTAGGTATGATTCATGGCTGTCCTCTATTGGTTTAAAAATATCGTTAAAGTTAATAATAAAAAATAGAAAGGACGGATAACGAAAGTTATATATACCTCTTGTAGTCTTGGTAAGAGGATTTTTGGGTCAATAAACTAAATATATAATATCCAAAATCATACTTTTTTTCTCCGAATTTTATTACGGTAAGTGCCTATCCTCAAATAACACGAAATCCGTATTCCAATATGAATGTTACCGACGTTAGATTGTCGACTTAAGCTGTATGTAGAACCTTAATACGATTTATGTGCTCATATATGTAGGGGAGCTTGTCACCGGCGACAATCCTCGTATGTGCAAAGCTGAGCACCAGCCCTCGCTACGCAGCCACGCTTTCAATTCAAACATGATCTGTGTTAATATAAGCACCCTGTACCTACAATAACTACCTATTGCTAAAATCCATAGAGGAGTTGTACATAAGGCTGATGCTCAAGGGTAGTCCGCGAAATTCAAATATTCTCACGTTTTTTGCAATTTGCAAGCCAATGCTAGGTTGTATGTTGATAATAGTACATTTTGATACTAGTGGAGAAAGTTTGTTATTGTAATCGAGGCGGAATTATAACACCCGAGCCGTAGGCGAGGGTGTTTTTGAGCCGAGAATTGCAATAACAAATGTCCACGTGTATCAAACGACGTTTTTCAATACACTTTTGAAGAAATAAAATAAAATAACAAAAAATATTTTTGTCACGAACTATGAAACTATGATTTAAGTTTTCTTTTTTTTTCACGCTTTGCTTTCGCCAGGTTGAAGGAGAGGCAAAGGTATGAAGCCGTTAAACAGCCTAATATAAAAATTAGATTTATTTTATATTTTTTAATTCAGAATACAAATAAATGTTAATTTGTGTATAAAAGTAACTATTAGTTTTTAATAATTATGTTTATCTATGATATTCTATTTATAAACACAATTTGAATATTCAAAAAATATTTATGCCGTAAAGACGCGTAGTGCTTTGCAAAAATAAAAAAAAAAGTCGCCTCACACTATAGGCATTGTACTAATTTGGACTAAGTATAGGTTTAGTTATCTGTGGCAATTTTCATTCCCGCACACGTGCGGGAAAGTGGAAAAAATCGCACGCGTGTGAAATACATTGCATGTTGTGCCTAATCGTAGTGCGTTATGGACCAGTTTTCGAGGAAGTGTATTGAAAAAATATTGTTCGCGACTCAAAGTTCATAAAGGTGTAAAAATGACTTTATCAAGGTCAAAATCATTCCTGCACCTTTATGAACTTGGAGGGTTGTACTGATGATTTTGATCATTATAATTCTGTAACTACATACGTCTTACAACCGCGAATAATATTTTAATCAACATACAACCTAGCACTGGCCTGTAAATTGCAAAAAAACGTAAGAACATTTGAATTTCGCGGGCTACCCTGGAGCATTCACCTTAAGGCCCTTCTAACCCTAAAATTTGCAACTCTATTTGTGGTGGTTCAAACTTCGTTTGAAATACTGTTAGAATACATTTCTAATCAGCTTGCACTACAAAGCGGTTGTTACGTCAGTCACTGCGGCCGAAGCGAAATGAGTGGTTTTTGTGATTTACAAAAAATCTATAGATTAGACTAAAAAAATAAAACACATAATAAGACCTGCTTTATAGTTAGTTCAGTAAGTATGCAAAGTTTCATGATCTAATTTGAAGTAAGTACTTTTTGAATACCAGCGGTTTATTGTTCGATTTGGAGGTTATTTTGGATTTTTTTCTATCGAGAAAATTGAATGGAATCGTGTTTTCGTCACACATAGTACCTAGCATTAATCCTCAACTTTACCATATATAAATTAATGCTGCAGTATTTTAGGCGTAACGGAGGATCATGTTAAGCCATTTAAGGCATGTTAGGCCCGTAAGTCCAATGAAAAAATGGGCGAGCCTATTGCCATTAACAGAGTGCAAGTCCAGACTTCATGGCTGCTACAGAGAATTTCCTCTGGCAATCGAACCCAGAACATGAAGGCCTGGATAAGTTCTGTCACGTTTCTGAAATATAAGATGTCATCAGTGAATGGACTTTAACTTTGATAGCCAGATCGATTGATACAGGTTTTATGCGTGTCTCAAATTCGTGTATCAAATCCAAGTTGTGCTAAAAATGCCATCAGTGAATGGACTTCAACTTTGATGGGTGTACTGTGCCATATCGAATGCCAAATAATCGAATATCAATTGATCGACAACTATAAATCGAACGTCTTAATAGGTACTCGAACGTTCATAATATCGAATGGTTAATAAATCGAACATTTAATAAATCGTCACTCCATACATCGAGTGTTCGAAATATCGATTTTTTGTTAATCGAGCGATCAACGCATCGCATATTCATTGTATCGAAATATCACTGTACTGAATACTTTACAGAGAACCAGAAACATAAATTTTACCAATAAATCACATTTTAATATTTCTGTTTATTTATTTAATCACACATCTTTTCTATTTTTACCCACCAGTAGCTCACCAGCATTGGGAACAAGGTCCGAACTGCCCGTGGTCAGGGCTCTTAAGATAGGAACCTCCTAACAATACGTGCCGTGTCTAGAAGTACTGCTTTTTGAATCAAGCCCTAGATCCAGCTGCCATAAAAAAGGAAAGTGCTATTCCGATACAATGAATATGCGATGCATTGATCATCGATCAAACAAACATTCGATGTTTTGAACACTCGATGTATTGAGTGTACGATATATTGAATGTTCGATTTATTAACCATTCGATATTATGAACGTTCGAGTATTTAGACGTTCGATTTATAGTTGTCGATCAATTGATATTCGATTATTTGGCATTCGATATGGCACAGTACACCCAACTTGATAGCTCATATCTCGAAAACGTGACACTTTAGAACATTTTGTCTCATACAAAATTTATTTGTATTGATACCAGCTATCGATTAATATAGGGCTGCGGTTCCACTGAGGCGGACCTGAGCAGAGCGGAGCGCGATTCACTAATTACATGGCAGGACTGCAGGAGTGGAGAAGAGATGTGAATTTCAAGTCATGTGATTGGTAAATCACGCTCCGCTCTGCTCCGCTCCGTTTCAGTGGAACCGCAGCCTAAGTGTTAGGTATGCATGGCCGCAACTTTAAAAAAAAAAGAAGAAGTTAGGTTGGCCAGGCTTCATACAGAAATCTTCCAACTTCCAAGCCCTTTACATTAAAAGCCTTGCACATCACATACACAGGGTATGTGATGTGAAAGGCTTTTATTATTACAAAATAAACAAATAACTAAGTGAAATTAGCTACATTTATGTCTAAAGTTACTCTAACAGCCAGTTCGGTGGCAATACATTGTTCTAGAGAACTCGTTTCACATTTCAGCCGCCGTTTTATCGTCAAAGAGTTTACATTTAAATAAATGATAATTATGTTAGATTTATACACCTTACATAAATATAAAGGTGCGCAGTGGCGCGTGTCTCGGCATACACGAAACGATATTACTACAAACGACTAACGCAAGACGTGGGACTCCGTGATAACAATTTGATTATTCTGCGCTCCACTGTTAGGTCGTACAACGTTTTAAGGTAATCTTAGCTAATGATTCTAGCCTCACCCTTCGCTAACACAGCATCGCACCCTAACAATTTACAGGCAAATTAGTTTGTAGATAGGCATACATTACATACGAGGCGTCGCCGGTTGATCACCGCCAGCACAGTCCATAAACATCGCTATAACTTTGATGAGTCTGCGTCGTGTTTTGAAAATGTTATGTGTATAAAAACATGAGAATATTGTCATCGTTAAAGTAGATGCGAAGTATTAAATGTAGGTCATAATCCAAGGGAGGTAATACCGTCAACTCGGCTATTGCCAAGTGTTGCGCGATCCCGTGCAAAAACGCTATAGACGCTGGATTAAAACAATTTTTATGTTTATTTTTAGTACAAGTGTGACCCGGTTTGTACGTGATAGGTCTATAAACTCGTTAAGGATACCTACAGCGAAGTAAGTGCGGGAGACGAACACATGTATCACTGGATCGAAAGACACACTCCTATTTATGAATCTGATCGATTTGCATTCACATAATAATATTTATTTTAAACTCGCCCGGTGGAGCGGCGGCGCGGCGGGCGCCCCGGTGGTGCAGATATTAAAGATACACAAAACATTAATATGCTAATTAACAATATAACCAGCGTCATATTAATAAGTGTCACTGCAAATTAACATACGAATGGTCGGATTAAGAATTATTCTTGTATAATTTGTTCGTATTTAAGGAAATGACGGAAATCTTAAATATTATATTGTTAAAATTATTGCCTATTTATTATAGATGCAAATTAAATCCTCGTTTGCAGACAGCAACATATAACTGTCAACGATAAGGTTCAAAAAAATCCAGGTTCAAAAAACGCGTCTGTCATGTTTTCAGACTAATCCAATTAATTACCTACTTTATACTGATGGTTATAAGTGTTATAACTTTTGGCATATTTACAGTGTAATAAAAATGTAGCTATCTAATTATGTTATATCTTCACAAAATTTTGCGATCTCTCGTAACACAACAACTCATACATAAACATGCAATTACTTTATCACCAAAGAAGGTTACTACACATGACACATGAATATTTTGAACATATGTCTTATACTAAAAAAAAAACATTATGTACTTATGCTACGGTAGTCAAACCACGTTCATAGTCATACAAAGTGTGTATTGTGCCGTTATCGGAGTACTAACATAGGTGTCCAAAAATACGAGTACCTACCTAAAAATACTTACAAGAGCTTAGTTAGTAACAAAGTAACAATGGTTGATTCGCATGTGGGTCACGCAAACGTTATCCGTTCCAATTCGCATATGGCCAAGAACGCACTACCATTATTTGCAACCAAGATAACAAAGTGTCTGGCTGGATAGTAACACCATAGATTACACAATATGGTAATGGGTTATCATAATAAAATACTAGGTGCGAAAACCAAATTGACTTGAATCAATACTGTTTCAACTGCGGAAGAAACAGTATTAATTTCATTAACTGAAATTATTTTGGGCTTTCTCTAACTACACTCATCCATCAGCATAACTCGCTGCGGGTACAGGTTTAATTATTTTATAGGAGATGGACAAAAAAAATGGATTTTTATTTTTTATACATTTTTCTAAATCTTGATATCAAAATAAATGTTATTGAATGAATACCCATATCATAATAAAAAAGTCAAGAATTTCTTCTGGACGTAAATCAAAGGCCCTAGACAGTTCGAAGTTCCAATTCCTGCAGACTTAGTAAAATTCGGCCCAAAACAATGGTCTTTGACGCGAAGCTCATTATCAATCTACCATAGAGTCCATAGAGCTTTAAAAATTGCAAATAATAATGTAATAATCTTTATTTATCCAAATGCGTGCGTATTGAATTTAGTATACCTTATTATGCAAGAAAATAAAGTCGTGCGACGATTTCTAAGAGCCCATTGCGTGACCTTACAAGACACTCGATTAACTCGAAGCAGCCATCTGTTATCATCATTTCACACACGCGTACGGAATTTGAGTAGTCTCAAATAATATGTAAAATAGACACTTTATTCATAATGGTCTACACAAGCTGCGTATGACCGTTTACTGATACTCATATTAAAATAGCTATAAGCAATTAAACGGAATGAGGGCGCGGAATATCTCGTAACATTACACGCTTAATTACTCCCTGTGTGATTTGAATCCAGTTTCGGATTTAATTTTAAGGTCACGATAAATTACAAAGTACCAGTTTACCTACCGCGTACTTTGAATGTGGTAGTTTCTAAAACGATAACGTTTAATTATAAAACGACCGCTTTGAATGATATTATAACGGACGCAGCAGGCGGATTACTTGAGGCGGAAATAGCTGTAGGTAACATCATCAAATTAATTTTACTGGAGTTAGTTTTTGCTGTAAGTTACCCTGGATTCGAGGATTTGGAAGTGGTAAAAACTAACTTGCCACATATTTCATTGAGCTATAACTTTTGTAATATGAATGTCATGCCTCTCGGGAAACTTGGTTGGGCTTGGCGGTGTTTGCGAAGCGAGCGGGCGCGGGCGGCTGACACGAGACTTACTAGGAGAAATTGGAGACTTTCGTACAAGTTTATTAAGTCCTGTAATCCTTGCTTAGTTCTCATTTATTTAAATTGATTTATTTCGTGCGCTGTCATCCGTCGTCTACTGAACAATTAACCACCCAAATAGAACGTAAATAATTTATAGGTAGTGGATTTACAAACATTTGTAATGTAGCAATCGAACTTGTGATTTGACCCTTACTTTCGTTCGTGATGTAACGATACATCCTCCTAACACATTCCGGTCTCTGTGGGCTTCCGTCCTTCTTTCCTCATCGAGCAGGATGTATACGCAATCACGGTATCGTGTAAGCGGTGAAATCACGAGGGAAAAGTTAATATACCTCCTCCACTTTCTGCTAAATTGGCAAATTTTTCAATCCAGGTGCGCGCAAGTGCAACGGAAATGACGTTGTATTTCGTGAAATACTTTTTATAAACCCATGAATTCGTAAACTTGCCACCAATAACTAAATTGTGTTTTAGGGTAAGAACTTGTGCAAATTGAAAGTCAACTTACGAAAACAATGTAACGATGTCTACATTCCCTGTTGTTTCTTAAAGTCGTGATGTTCTGCTATCTCCATGCTAGAAGCACCATGGCGCTCGAATGACGTTGAAAAAGGGTTGCTCTTAGTAGGCATTCATAAAATGAGTTAGAAATGAATGAAACAAGATCTACATCTTTCAACAGAACAGGTGAGTGCCTTCTTGAGCGCTCACCGATTGCGTCGTCCACCACAGAAGCTAGGATGGCTAAAATCAACTCGAACTATGAAGATCCGACAAAAGACGAAGTAAATCATCTCTAGCTGATACGTAGGGCAATATAAACCCTCAGAGAAGTTTTTACGTTGGTTTAGAGCGATACCCGAATATTTTTAACTTATAGATAATAAATGTAACAAAAACGTGAATCGAGAAATATTTGTAGGACAAATTTAATACTCTTTTGGATAGACGGATAATTTATTTTTTCAGTGCATAATGAGGTGTAATGCGAAATAACTTGGGAGTTTCAACTTTTAATTAAAAGTTTGTCCCAGGAACTTACTCAGTCGACAAAGATTACGATCATTTATTGGCCGAAGTTAAAACAATGGAGTATCCTGTTTACCTCTGCCATTGTGAAGTTTGTCGAATGTTAGTTTGTTTGAAACACCCAAGTTTAGTGTGGGTGAGGACATTAGTATTGTCTTTAAACAGAGCTACGTAGGCTGGTGTTGGTATCCTTCAGACAATGAGCCATTTATTCGCTCTGATTCCTTATTGCATGGAACTTAAATGGTGCAGTTTTTTTAATGTTGCAGTCACGGTCAGGTCGTAAACTGCATGCGTTACTTCTAAGAAGGTTCTAATTTATATTAAAATATGGGAATGTTTGTGTGTTCGTTGTTGTCTTCGGACAATTGCACTTGACAGGAATGATACTTAGGTAGGCTGTATGTAAGTGCACTGCAAACACAAATATATACCCTCTGAAGTAACGACAATGATGATAAATGGTTCCATCCAAGACACCTATCTAATGTACTTTTAATTTCTTTGATAGACTGTTTTCCTTATCTGCTCTCTTCCAGTTCGCGTCCTCTTCAGAAACAGGAGCATCAACCGAGTCTTTTTGATTACATCTTTGAACGGGCCTTTCGAGTACTTTTAAAATGAAGATTTTGTTTGAACAAAGAGCTTATTCTCGTAGACATTTTATGTGAACTACTTCTTCTGACAAAGAGTAATAAAAATTTGGTAACACGCAACTCGCAAGATGTATGAAAATTGCAGACAGTAAAATGTAGTTTGGTGACACGCAAATAATATTCAGGGCGCGTTCTAGCTGGCTTGGTTCAATGTTGTTCGGTGTTCGCCACGAGTTCGCCAACAGTTATACTTATTACGCATTGATGTCGCACGCGACGCTAATGTTTTACCAATTTACAACTAGTTTCGTTCAAGGTTCGACCATAAAATACCCGTCTGAGTTTTTATCGCTGTAGTTGTTACTAACATTTACTGATTTCATTGTTAAGATGAATTATTACAACGCTAACTCCGGTCATGAAATACAGCAGTTAAAAAGTGTCGTTTTGGTTTTTGAACTTTCTTGCTGCCATTTTTTGTATTATAACTTTAGCCATGTCAAAAGCTCCAAAAGTTTTGACATGTAATAATGGGATCGGCTTGACAAGCGATGTGTGTTCAATAGTAACTTTATACAACCATACACCATGGTACATGGTAATCACTAGTTCAGACGTACAACCATATTATTGATCAGCAGGTACCTACATTAGAAAGCAGTAACATTATTCACTGTAGTTATAAAGCTGTGCTGTTTTGATTAGTAAGCTATCATTTACGATTTATTTTCAAGGTAGTAAGTAGTTGTACGGCAGGTGCAATGGACTGCATTCCCGAGTGCTAGAAAAACTGGATCCAAAGACCGCTCCTGCGCCGGAGCCGGCAACTGCCGAGATTAGATATATTGATAGAAATGAATTTATTTTATTATTGACGTTAACGACGTGGGAAACTATTGTCAAAACGATTACAGTAAATCTATAGTGTCATCGTCTTTATTGATATGATGTATTGGGTATGGTTTCCCACGAAATAATGAAACTTGGTCTTTACTCTGCGAGATTCCACATAATTCACAAGAGATTTTTCTATCATTTCAGATAGTTTGACTAGTCAAAAATTATATTGGAAGGCTCAAGTTCTTAAAGCAGCGATATATTCAGCTACATGAAGTGCTCATATTCCAATTACATTAGCGATTAGATGGAAATGTACAATAGGTATAAAGTTAGTGCAATTAGGCCTGCACTCTGTAATGAATTGTAATCTCATTATGTAAATGCACGGGGCGCTGTGTCCGAGGCGCGCCGGGAGGCAGGCTATGCTACGTCGCGGTGATTAGCACCGCAGCACCGCTCATACCTGTCAATTTGGCCGACGGACGAGATTTGCTGTCAACCCGCATTATTATTCAGCATTCTGTGATACCACGTCCAATTTATACAATTTATTGTTGCATCAAAGCGGTTTGAATTAGCTACAGACTGGAGTCTCCAGTTTCTTCGACGCGTAGGGTAAAGTGCCCTAATTCCGGCCCCGTCCTAATATCGGCCGTGTCGAAGAAATCGTGGCGTAAATTAAAAAACGTGACATAATGTTAGGATAATATTGCACCAAAATAGACCTTATATTATACACAATAGACAATACCAACATGGCGGCGCTCTGTGCGCTATAGGATATTCAGTCGGTCGTAGAACGCGGAGGCGTACGAGAATCCTCTTATCGCCGGCTTTTTGATCTCGGACCGACTGTGGACGACATTTTGGGAAAAGCGATTTTAGCGTTTTATATTCATTAAAAGTAATGAGAATTGATTGTTTTCGATACATAATAAAATAAAGAATCGCCTTACATACTTATTTTAATAAAAAAAACATGCTTTATGGTAATTTTAAGAGGCCGGAATTAGGTTTCTGTTTATTAGTACAAATCCAAATATCGGCCGGGGCGGCCGATATAAGACAATCATTTTTTAACAACGAATCCTAAAACCGGCAGAGGCGGCTCCGTTTGTGATTATCAAAGACATTCAAATATATTACTTAGTCTTTTTAAATCTTTTTAGTCATTGTACAATTTTTTTTTTGAAGTAAAAAATAACTTCTTATGGGAGGGTGACTCGATTCGGAACGGTAACGAAGGAGTTCGGGAACGAAGTAGTTCCTGAATGACTGACTGACGGATCAACGCACAGCCTAAGCCGCAGATCGTAGAGACCTGAGACTTGGAGAGTGTGTTCTTTGTATGACGTTGGCATCTGTTATGAAAGGATTTTCCGAAATTCTACCCCTAAGGGGGTGAAAAAGGGGGGCAAAGTTTGTATGGGACAACGTGATTCCTTGGTCCAATCTACTTCAAATTTTGCATAAACATTTTTTAGCAGAATTGATGTAAAACGTGTTTCGTATTTTATTGAAATTCATTTCTTAACGGGATTAAAAAGGGGTAGAAAGTTATTTTGGCAGTGATTTGCTTTGAAGTTGATATAAATAGGTACTCCATAATGCTTTTGATTTAAATTATTTTTATTTTGACACAAACATGTTTAAAAACTCAATCCAATTTTATTCAAAAAAGGTTGAATTCACATAAGAACTTTTAATTGTAAAAATATGTATGTAAAATATAAGTGTAATATGGATCTTTTGACTTTTTCGCTCCATGTAAAATACTGGTATTCAGCTGCATCCGGTAAAACTGGAAGCCGACCCCAACAAAAGTTGGGAAAAGGCTAGGCAGATGATGATGGATCTTTTGACTTTAGGTACAAGAATCTTTTTTTGTTGACTACTAACTACAATATGTCCACATTGCATATTTTTAGATAGGATACCTATTAGGTGTGTTCCTAATTATGCTATATTGTGACGTTGATTTTATTGTGTTCAATTTAAGTGTTTTTGATTATTTGATCTCAATTGTACCCACCTAATCAATAATAATTTTGAAAACTAGACTGGACTGGAACTTAATTATACAAAGTTGACAAATCGATGTTCAATTGATGTTTTTTTTTTCAAATAAGCCGATTTGTCCACTGCTGCTCACTGTTACAACCAGTGTTTAACCATACATTTTGCATATGCCGATATAAGGAAAAAATCTGGTCGGCTTTAGGCAAAAGGGGCCGATATTGGGGAAAATCGGAATGTATTGATAAAAAAAATCATAATAATTAAACAACTAGGTTATTTTCCAAATTGTACGTAAGAATAAGAAACCAATTAAATTTCACAATAGGAAAACAACAATGTTAACACTTTACTTATCAGGTTGAGATATTATGAGTAGTTTAAAACTGAAAAAGGCTTAAGGGGCCGATATTAGGGTGGTTTACCCTACCTAGTTATTCAATTGATTTTTCATGTTATGTTAGAATAGTTCATAATCGATGTTGACTTAGGTAATTGTATCTTAATTTACCATAATGTTTCGTATTCAATCGGTCTGAGCTCAAATCGATTTTAACATTGACACTTTCGAAAGTACGTGTAGTATTGTAAGTGTGTAATTACTTAGCTCCGTGTTATTTCATTACGCGCATGTCTAAACAAGTAGCCAACGTCGCACCTGTTAATAAAATTGTAGGTGAAAGTCGTTGCTTTTTCACGAATACCGTGCCAACCATCTATAATTCACACGGCTCGAGGACATTGTCACAGTTACGCCATCTATGTCGCCTTGCATGTGTCGTTTCACGTTAAAAGGCTCAATTGCCCGAATCACAGTCTGTATTACCCATAACAGAACATTTAACACGGACAGACGTTACACAGGTACCGACACATAAATTAGTGAGCGCGGTGAGGCCATCGCACTTTCATTAGTGAAATTATTTGCTAATTTGTGCTGAACACGACCGCGGTACTAAGGGGTAACGTGGCTTAATCTACTTCATTACACAGGCTTTAGTGATAATTGATGCAAAATGTGGTGCAGTACAGCTTCATACCTTAAACCGTCGATATTATTTTAACAATCATGTCATTTTGTGAGGGTATTGTCAAAATTGTGGTACAGATAGTATGCTAAAAAGAAGGTGAAGATCAAATATCGCAATACATATACCTAAACCGATACCAAAGTTTACATTCAGCTTATTATTTACCTATTGGTATTACACTTATTAACAATTTTGTAGAACATAGCTGAGCTGTCATTGTTGATACTAGCTAGGAGTCGTTGACCGCGCTGCACGGCTACTCTAAGAAATTCTGTATAAACGTTTATAACCAGTTCATCCATGAGTATCACACAATATTTGAACTATGCGATGAATCCCCATTCCTCTATTGATTTTTGTTATTGTGTATAAGCTGGTAATTGTCTAGGCGGTGAAGGTGCGTAGATTTCGCATTAAACCTCTAACTACCAAATAGACGCACGTGTCTCCTTTGTCGGACTCGAGTCTGTGACCTGTTTAAAGTGAACGAAATGCCTCTGTGAAGACCAATTTCTCTTTAAAAAGGGTGCTATTTGCTCAAGTGTGCCCGAACGCACAAATGAGCGTATTACGTATTGTAATAACACTCGGCTTAAACTAATTTCGTTTCAGTGTAACTGTACCTTTGAACAGCTCATGGAAATTATTTTTTATTAACGTAAACACTGTGACTAAAGAGTAATCATAACGTTATGTCTTCAATCGCTGCAACCTAGACACAACCCATCATTTTGAATCAATTAAACGTAAACGAATAGCTGACTCCGTTTTAATAGGTGCAGTCCGCTCTTAAAATGGAGTCAGCTCAGTTCTATTCGTTTTTCTTTCGATGACTTATTCAATTGACAGTTATTTCAGTTTCCTATTACCTATCATTATTTTTAAACGATACTCGCTTTTATTTGACCGGGGATATAGCTTAAAAGATCCTGAAGTACGTACCTTTCTAAATATTGCTGAAATATTTTTTGGAAATTGCCTCATTCATCTAAGCTTAGAAACATATTTCATCGTTTTTCTTTATAATACTTGTATAAAAGTATAGATTGGCAGCAGTTTTGTATTGCAGTACTTATAGCTTTACTGCCTCACCATAACCAATCTAAAAACAGACTTGTATATTAATAATTGTGCAAGTTTAAAAGTGTGAGAAATCGACGCGACGTGATCAATGGTTGTGATGTCTACGTGCTGACATTTCCGTTGTTTTGCATAACCTGACATTAAGACTGATTTAAGTGCCGTCTTCGTACCATGGAGGACACCAACGACGCATTACGTTATTCTCTTTAGAGGCATCGATTTTATTCCAGATCGGAGATAACCTCATAAAAATATTATTTACCGGAGAAATAAAATCGAAACTTTCGTGTCGAACTGTATTTTGCTGATGAAACAGTAAAAAATAAAAATAAAGAGTCGCGTTGTCGCGGAGTCAGTTGCTCGGTTTGCGTCTGTTTAATAGTGTTGTTTGAATTTTTCTTGTACTGAAGTAATTGAATCACGGAGTGTCAGTTTTTATAAGATGGAAAGTATGGGTATAAAAAAGCGTTTTTGGATCACAACAAAAGGTGACAAAAGTGAGATTTCAAGAGTGAAACATTTTGAAGAGTGAAGCACCGAGACTGACTGATCTATATTTTATGACAGCCACGGCTGTCGCAATAACTACCGGCATTGTTTCCTATAATATTAATGTACCAATGAGGAGTAGGTACCTAGTTGGTGCCGGCTGAGCGCTTACACAACAATGCTTTGATGGCATGCAGATGATAGACAACGATAGTCTACGCACGAAAGACGCTGCTGACGTGTTTCATTATTTCTTTCTTTGTAATTATGTTCATGAAACGCGTATTGTGATGCATGAGAAATGTAAAGCTATCCTAATGAACAGAATCAGAAATATATCAACATGACAGCTGCTAGAATACAAATGAGTCTAAGTATTTGTATTTAGTATCATCATCCAAAGAGATTTATGACATTGTAGAGGGCTATCAACTAATGACTACAAGAAATACATGTTAGGCGTCGTTTCCACCA
Organism: Xestia xanthographa; assembly: GCA_905147715.2. Classification (NCBI taxonomy): domain Eukaryota; kingdom Metazoa; phylum Arthropoda; class Insecta; order Lepidoptera; family Noctuidae; genus Xestia; species Xestia xanthographa. The sequence continues at coordinate 19,912,247 of LR990642.1, read as the reverse complement.
GAGATGAGCGAGGATGCGTAGCGAGGGATGTGTGTGGAACTAACCAATCACATAGCTAGAATACTTCAAGCTGTGAAAAAGAAGCGACATTATTGGTTAGTTTTACTCACATCCCTCACTACGCATCCCCCCGCTCATCTCTGGTGGAAACGCAGCCTTATTCTGAAACAAATGCATCGTAAAAATCGAGCAGTACCTGCTACAAGTTGGACACGATACACTTGTACCAACAGTAACCAGTTGGTTTGTTCGCGTTGCCCTATCTGTTTTACGTAAGTATAGTCAGACGTCTTTGATCTCAACTACTTTCATGGCAAGAAGCACTGAATTGATTAAAGCTGTTGAGATTTTCTAGAAATAAACATGGCTGACGAAGCAGCCGTGACTGAAGTCATTACGGAGTTACGGTGGCTGAGCTTTTATGACAACCGCGCGAAAGGGTGGAGTCACTGATTACTATCATTATCAGAATATAATCTGCGCGCTCGTAACACGGAAAGTGCCTGGGAATCACAAAATGAAATGTGTACAGTCCTTTCAAACTTTACAAGCAGGCACTGCTGCCACTTTGAACTTCAAAGTGGACATACTATAGATACATCAATCTTCCAAATGTTCCAATAGCATTTGTAAAATTGAACTAAGAAGCTTTCTAATTCTGTCGTACCTACTACCTACCTGTACAGATGTTTATAGTAAAGATGTAAAGTAGTGTAGAAGTAAATTCTCATACACTTATGATTATTATATCTACATTTCCCTAGGGTAAGTAGGTACGAGTTGTCTACGGACTATCCGTCGCGCGTCACACGGAATTTGTTGGACACACGTTTTCCATAACAATTTATTGCTGTCATGTGAATTTACACCAAACAGTATAGATATAACATGACATCTAAGCAAACATCCAATGTTACAGTTACAACGATTCTTTATTACCTTACGACTTGCGAAACAAAAACATAAGGAATCTGTTATGTTATGGTACAATTTTACTAACACAGTGACCTGCCGGCTGCCAGTAACAACAACTTCCTCGGCTTTCGACGAAGTGATGGTTATATCGAATGTTATTGAGTGGTATTTTTTTTTTCCCGACTACGGCGAAGCAAAAAGGAGAGTTACGATTTTGACCGGATGTATGTATTGCGTATGTATGTATGTTCATCTGTTCCCTCATAACGTCTGAACTACTTATCATAATTTGACAAATGATGTACCGTTGGAAGCGTCTTGATCGTCTGCTGGTTATATGCTATGTTATTTTTTAAACGTTTCCCAACACTAGGAATGTCTCCTGCATCTAGTTTAAACTCACGTATACGAATAACCAGACCCGGAACAATTACCTGTAGGCCATACAAATGTTTGTTCCATGCGGGGATCGATCCCGCGACACGCAGAGCAGCAGCCAATCGCTCAGCCACTGCACCAACCGTGCCGTATAATTGATTTAATTAGATAAATATGTACTTATCTAATTAACAGAGACATGACATACACGAACTCACGCATTATTTCCACGCACTTTTTGCTTCGTCTATGTCCATACCATACAATCATGTGGTCATTCACGCATGCATAAAGGCGGTGTATGTTATTTTAGGCCCGAGAGCATTTATATAAAATAACTTTAAACAAGACCCTAGGAACCATAGAAGCATATACTCTTCTCAATTTTTATCACGACATCATTTAAACCGCAGTGTTCTATGGATAGAACACACCATTCCTCAATCTTTCATTCAAAGTTAGGTACACCAAGTTCCAGTAAATGTGTATGCTTCGCAATTTAAGGAATTGATTTTCACAGTAAGTAGGTACTTAATTTATTCTACTTTCATATCTCTTTTGGCATAGGTGCACCACATTCACTTTCATATATTAGTGCAGGCACCAGCTCCTTTGTGACCGGCCATCGAGCCTTCTTGGACATCGGACCGTTCACTTTTATTTCTAGAATTGTCTCCTTTTCACATTTGCGTCATTCCGTCTCTTGTTAACAGACTCCCCAAATATACAAAATCACTCACGTGCGCAAAAAGAGAGACAATAATAAATATTTAGTAAGTAGAATGGTTGGAAACATTTCGTTGGCGTTGGAAGTTAGAATTATATGTGATTTTCTTGATTGTCATAAATCAGAATAAGTCTGGGCCCAGGGGCCTCTGGTTACTGGATTATTCATTTCAATCCTACATTTATAATGTTTTCGCCGCGTCGTTAGTCTAATGTTATACATCGCAGTAATAGCCAGGGTCGTGTGAATGAACCTTGATGTGTAAAACAACATTTTCAGAAAAATCTTTTTATTTTTAACAATAGTCCTGAGAATTTTCTGTCTTTTATGTGTAGATATAACAATCGGCGTCCTACCTATTGTTTATTAATCTTATTGTGTCGCGTTTCCCACGATTCCCGCCACTTTCTACATAAGGGGCCATATTCATCATGATGCCTTATTCATTGCTACTGCGATTAGTAAGTAACTGGATAAGATCTCATCTCATAATGATTGTGCTTATACAGGCTACTGCGGAGGCTGCGGCCGCTAGCCACGAGGCAACAATCAATTGAATGCGGCCTGCAGTAGAAAGTCAAGAGTTACTTAGCTAGTATAATCAACCAGCACACAATGAACTAAGCAGCTCGCTTCGAAAGTAGGACCCGCGTTAAAATTGAACACGAAGAAACTTAACACTAATTGTCTTCAGACATCGAAACCCGAGTAAGTACTTAGAACAACGAATTATTCGAATTACTTAACTTCTAAAACAACATGCAATTGTCATCGAAACAATGTAGTAAATAGTTGTACCAAACGTGATTAGAATACAACGGTGCGGTTAAACTTCTATTGGAAATGGGTAACCGCAACATGAACAAGTACCCAGCCGAACTAAGAGCGACGGGCACGAAGGAAGTAAAAAATAAAATAACCCCGCGGTCATGACAGTCAAATTGGAAACTGTATTAAATAAAGGACTTTGCAAACAATCTAAATTGGAGTTTTCCAATTAGGGTCCCATTTATTCTAAAGTACGAGTGGGTCTCGAGCGTGTCAACAGTCGGTTAAAACGCAAATCGTTCTCTTATAAAGCGTAGCGTGGCGGTAAGGCGCGGTTTACCAGCGCGTGATGCCGCGAGCAAATACGAACCGACCCTCATCGAAATCGCCCAACTACAAATAATTCCCTTCATTCCCGCTCTATTTAACATTTACCAGTACTTCGCTTTAAACGGTCCTAAGCTTAGTACAATTTGGTGTTATTCCGTATAATGTAAGCCTGCAAGCAATGCGATCGATGGCGCTTTTATTAAAGACAAATACAACGGTACTTGTTGCTTTAACCGAGTAATTTAGCACAAGTCACGTACCTCCTAATGTGAGAAAATAATCTCTTATTATGAATAGGTATCACGCGCAGAGATTTGCTGGTCCCTTAATAATATTAGCTGTTGTATGTAGCGAGGAGCGTGCGTGCTATGTGATAGGTACACGTAGAGGGCAGACACAAGCAACGATAGAGCAAAGTACGGGGCTCTTTGCTGCAATTAATAAAGGCGTATCGGCTCAACGTGCTGTTCGCTTAGCTTACAACAAAGTGAGCCATTCAAAACTTAACAATACTGAGCCAGTAAATGATGACTATTCAACAAACGCTACTACAAAGTACCTACTTAGATTAAAGAAAAAACAATCCAACTCCATAAATCGTCTTGTTCGTGACAGGGAAGTTATTTATCCAAGATGCGTCAGCAGTGGCGAAACTACAGGGTGGCAAGTCGGCAAAATGCCACGGGCCCCCAGCCGGAAGGGGCCCCCAGTCAGAGGAGAATCCCAACTACCAACATTTATTATTACACATTTAGTAAAAAAAAGTTAACTTGTTACAAAACGTTTACATGAGCTCGAGGCAAATCTACTCATTTTAAAACAAATCCCTTACACACTATGTCCACATCTGTTTTCGCCCTTACTTCTATTGGTCCTCACAAAGAGTGTGCTGACCATAAAAAAACATGTGCGCCATTTTTTTGTTATACTTTGTTTTATAAAAATTCTCAGGCTCTGTCAATGATCACAGATGTTTGACCACCCTTTTTTGACTACTTAATAGGAATAAAACAAAAAAAGGACCAAGGAAGAGAAAGCACTCATCAGGCAGTTTATTGTTGTAAGAATTGGTTGTTTGTTAAAGTGAGGATATTTTTAATTAGTTCATTGTGAAAATAGAAGAGGTTGACAATGGAGCTAATACCATGAATGGCACTTATGGCGGAGTTCAAAAACTCAAAAGGGATATAGAGAGTCAAATACGGTGTAAGTCCATTGTGCTGAACATAATTTAAATTTGGTGGTTTTAATGATGCAGTAAAAGAGGACAAACATTATTCGAAACTGTGCATCAAATTTATAATGTTTTTGGCCATAGTATTAGACGATGGAATATATTATCCAGTTTTATATCTGACAACAAACAAGGAGAGACCGGGGTATTATTAAAAACAACCATTTTATTAAATTCCAAAGCAGATGAGAAAAATCTTGCTGAAGAAGAAGGTAGAAAACTACAATTTTATTATTGGGCTGGTTTTCCATTGCAATGTCTTACAAACTATAGACGCGGCTTTTATAGCACTTAAATCTAAAGCCATCGATCTTCCAAATGCTTCAAGGCGTTTGCAAGTCTGTCTAGAAGAACTTTGACTCGACATGAATTTGAAGATTTAAAAACGGAAGCAAATAGTAATGCAGTGAAATATGGTCTATAAACCCTGAATTTCCTAAAACTCGTCAGAAAAAAGTGAAACGTCTCCAAGATCCTGAAAGCTTGTTTATAATGAACGTATTATATCGTGTATTAGACATTGTCATTAATCAGCTGAGATCGTGTTTCCTTGGGATGAATGAAATTGTTTCCAATTTCAGTGGTGTCGATTCTGTTGTGGACAAACTAAACTAAATTTAGGCTATATCTATCTTTTTGTCTCTAATAAAACGAGAAAGAGATGGACGTAATTTTGAGCATTCAAATTTAGTTGGAACTTTGGAACTAATATTTCCATACAAATGAAGGGTGCACGTAAAAACATGTCAACTAAAAACATGGTGAACCGCAAGGCATAAACTATAGTCGTCCTTTTTTCGCAATGCCTTTTAGTAAAAGATAACAATAGCCTAAATTAAGTTTAGTTTGTGCACAACAGAATCGACACCAGTGTCTTGCAACCTGTCCCTTTGCAAAATTTGAATGATACTGATTTATTGGAAAAGGCTTTAGCATTTGTCCATCTATTTAAAAAAAAATACATCAATCTCGTTTTCCAAGGAAATTCTCAGATTTCGATCTTTTTACAACACGAAATAGAAACGTCATCTTTTAGAAGACAACTTGCTAACTTATTAATATTCAAGCTTTCCTGAAGTGTACACTGCATTTCTGTTATTTCGTACCTTTCCTGTGACTACCGGCTAGTGCCGAGCGATAATTTTCAAAATTGAAATTGATAAAAACTTATTCAAGAAATTCTATGAGACAAGAAAAAACAGAAAGACAACTTGGCTATTCCAAGCTCAAATGGAACTGGGCTGGCCACATCTGTCACATGCTGGAGGAGCTATATGGGCTAAAGCTACCACAAAATGGGTCGCAAACAGCAGCAAACGGCAACGCGGCAGGCCCAGAAGGAGATGGCGGGACGAGCTCGACTCCTTCCACGAGGATTGGCGCATAACAGCACTGGATAGGGATAAGTGGAAGGAGGTAAGGGAGACATATGGCTAATAATAATAATAATTTGGCTATTCTAACCATCGAAAATTCTATGGTCCGAAAATTGAACTTTTATGATGTCAATAACACTTGCTGAACAGAAAGTCAGAAGAAAGGAATTTTAACAATTAAAATTTTGTACTTAAACTACAATAATTGTGATTTCAGTTGTACTTTAAATTAGGTACCTACCTTTAATTTAAAGTGAATTAAAGAAAATCAAGTACTTAATAATTATAAAGTTTGTATGTATGTACCTAATTCACGTAGGTAGTGATTTATTAATAAACTCTTACAAGTAAAAGTGTATAAATAAGTAGGTTATATGAAATATTATTATTGTTGGTTCAGCTTCTAAAGATTGGGGGGCCCATCCGATGAATTTGCCACGGGCCTCGAACGGTATAGTTACGCCAATACTGAGCCAGTAAATGATGACTATTCAACAAACGCTACTACAAAGTACCTACTTAGATTAAAGAAAAAACCATCCAACTCCATAAATCGTCTTGTTCGTGACAGGGAAGTTATTTATCGAAACCCGAGTAAGTACTTAGAACAACGAATTATTCGAATTACTTAACTTCTAAAACAACATGCAATTGTCATCGAAACAATGTAGTAAATAGTTGTACCAAACGTGATTAGAATACAACGGTGCGGTTAAACTTCTATTGGAAATGGGTAACCGCAACATGAACAAGTACCCAGCCGAACTAAGAGCGACGGGCACGAAGGAAGTAAAAAATAAAATAACCCCGCGGTCATGACAGTCAAATTGGAAACTGTATTAAATAAAGGACTTTGCAAACAATCTAAATTGGAGTTTTCCAATTAGGGTCCCATTTATTCTAAAGTACGAGTGGGTCTCGAGCGTGTCAACAGTCGGTTAAAACGCAAATCGTTCTCTTATAAAGCGTAGCGTGGCGGTAAGGCGCGGTTTACCAGCGCGTGATGCCGCGAGCAAATACGAACCGACCCTCATCGAAATCGCCCAACTACAAATAATTCCCTTCATTCCCGCTCTATTTAACATTTACCAGTACTTCGCTTTAAACGGTCCTAAGCTTAGTACAATTTGGTGTTATTCTGTATAATGTAAGCCTGCAAGCAATGCGATCGATGGCGCTTTTATTAAAGACAAATACAACGGTACTTGTTGCTTTAACCGAGTAATTTAGCACAAGTCACGTACCTCCTAATGTGAGAAAATAATCTCTTATTATGAATAGGTATCACGCGCAGAGATTTGCTGGTCTCTTAATAATATTAGCTGTTGTATGTAGCGAGGAGCGTGCGTGCTATGTGATAGGTACACGTAGAGGGCAGACACAAGCAACGATAGAGCAAAGTACGGGGCTCTTTGCTGCAATTAACGGTTAAAGGCGTATCGGCTCAACGTGCTGTTCGCTTAGCTTACAACAAAGTGAGCCATTCAAAACTTAACAATACTGAGCCAGTAAATGATGACTATTCAACAAACGCTACTACAAAGTACCTACTTAGATTATAGAAAAAACAATCCAACTCCATAAATCGTCTTGTTCGTGACAGGGAAGTTATTTATCCAAGATGCGTCAGTAGCTTGAGCTTAATCATTGATAAAATTGTGCTGTTCACGTATGTGGAGGTGTGTGTATGCAAATGAGGCATTGTGTGCGCGGGTTGATTCAGTCCGCGGTGCAGTCGCAATCAGTCGCATTGACACGGACCGCCACCGCCGCGCCGTCGCCGCGCCGCTCCACCGCCGTACCGCCGCGCCGCACTGCCCGTCGCGACTATATTTTTCATCTCCTGACATCCGCTCTGTTAACGTGAACGCACTCGGAAATTTATGTTGCTGTAAGTAACTGATGCATTGGAACTCGATTTGTCTATGTATGGTGCCAGACAATATAGACTGGACAATGGACATAAATCTAAGCGTTTTTCGTAGCTCGTAGCAGCCTACGAAAACAGCCAGACAAATGTATGTACTCGAATCATATAAAATGGGATAAAAAGGACCAAATATAGGAGCAAAAGTGTCTGTTAGTAACAATATATTTTCTAGTATCAAGCCTAGCAGCACCTTAGCGGTTATTAAATTTCCACGAAGATGCTCCCTGCGCCGGTAAAAGAGCACGTAAATTACACATCCAATTGCAATAGCTAAGGAAGCTCTGTTTTATAGTCGTGATAGTTTAGCGTGATAATGCGTTCAGAAAGTGGCGCTCAATGAGAGTGTATGAGAGGAAATCGGTTCCCATTGAGCGTAGCCGTAATCACGAGCGCGCACAAACGATCGCGGCTCGCCGCCAGCCGCGCCGCGCCGCAACCGCGTCGCCGATGACGCGCCAGAGCCGCACCGCGCCGTGCGCCGGTTGCAACGACGATAATGAATAACAGAGCCATTGCTCGCTTGCAAAATCTAGTCGGAGTCGTATCGGTAAGTAACGAGGTTAGCTGCTCTCCCTGGAGCCGAGCGAGATCGCGTCGTGACTCGGGATGCCTTCGGGAGCGTTCATGGGCGAATTATCTTTTAAAATGGCCGATATAAATTATCCTTAATGGGTTTTATTGCTGTAAAATATTGTATTTGATTCAGATTATTTTTCAACTTAGGTATTGAAAGTTGTGCACAATACTTTTTGCGGAAATCGTTTTGCCTTAGGTAATATGAATTTAGGTAGGTAATCATGACTGAATTACAAAACGAAAAAGGAAGCAATCGCTGAAGTGTGGACGCGATAAAAGTATTTTATCGAGGATTTTACGATTCTTTTCGCACTATCCCAGCTATAAACGGCGAATCAGATGGAGTGAGAGACCGCGGGTGGCATAGCAAAAAAATAAAGTAACTCTATTTACTTCGCCCACATAAAGTTGAATCTCTGGCATTTCCACAACCGAAATGTAATTCGCGATCCTATTTACAGTTCTGGGTTTTTTATTATCATTTTGTTTACAATAATATGAAATTGAGCCATTCCACTCAATTTTGTGTCATGGTTTTATATTGCTTCGACTCTATCATAATAATATTTTAGTCTTCTACAATTATCTGACTAGAGTAACTAGCCTAGAGTTTCCTTTTGAAAACTCTCCCTTTCCTTCACAGAACTAATGTTAACGCATAACACATTTTCAAAGTTCTGCTGAGGCAGAGTTCGAAATTATCAAAACAATATTGTTTTCTTTTATAATTATCATGATAATTATCGGATACTTTTAAGATAATTATCAAATAAATATTGATTCATAACTTGATTTCTTTAATTTTGATTTTTTTGTTATAACGCAAACGAATTCAGACCAAACGGCAAACAGGGCCTTATTATTCGGCATTTTGGTCTCTCTGATCCTGTAAAGTGAAATAAATAACAAATAAAACTAGACACAAATGTGCAAAAAAAACTGTTTTGGGACCTTTCTTTATAAAAAAATTACAAACAACGCGTTATACGCGTGATACGCGCGGAAGCGGAAAATCGCATTCCGATACACGTGAAGTGACATAGATAATGATTTTTGTTATTATCAAGATAATTATCACTTCGAACCCTGCTTTGAGGTCAACGGTCAATGAAAACGGTTACCAGTTTTACGAAATAACATAGAAAACGGTTTCATGACAAACTTGATGCCAGCAATCAATTTGCCTAATAAAAGAAAGGGCAAGCAATAACCAGACCAAAACCATTATCCGATATTTTACGGTCGACCGGGCATTTCGTAACCCCAGTGCATTATTTAAGCATAGCTTTTGTTCTGGAGATAGTAAAAATGATATCGCACCGTCTTGACCGGCTGGGTCGCCTTCGCCGTAAACCACGGAGTTTACGAAGCATTCCGTAGTTCAAAGAGCATCGAAGCTAGTCGGTAAAACGTATGGCCTGCCTCTGAGGGTGACACTGAATTACCAGGATTCTCTGATAGAGATTGTCTGCAGCCGACACTAGACTCTATATTGACTATTTATGGGCGAGAATTTCTCTAAAATAGGTTACACGTACGTTCTTGTTTAATGCAACGGGTTCTTTATACCTTTTGGTTGAAAATCATCGTTTATTTTAAAAGGTAACGCTCTCAAGATGTAGCGATAACACTTACCAGGTGCAACAGCATCAGACGAATAAAAACAAAATCCTTATTTTTTGCACAAATGAGTACAAAAATATCTTCTTTTGCATAATTGCCTGCGAAACTGGCTCTTATTTGCGGAATACATTTAAAGTCAATATTTTCCTGAATTGTTAATTTATACAGTCGAAGTAATTATGTATTATTGAACATTTATTAAAAAGTAGTCTCACGTGTTATTTGAAGGTTGTGTTTTTTGCATCAAAAGTAATTTAAAAATAAATCGTTAATGGTTTAAAATATTCTTTACAGAAGCTTTATTCGTGTTACAAAAATACCTGAACCCTCACCCTTAGCATAAAGGGTGTAGCAAGCACGGTAGCATGCGCAAACGCAGGTAGTCCCATTAAATTAATGCGGTATCCAACATTCATAAAAAAAGTTATGATGATTTAAAATCAAAATCGACGTCAAGTTGGAGAAACAAGATCGCTTTAAACATCGAGGCTGTTACAATTATAACCGTTTCAAGTGGTCTATAAAAAAACAAAAATATGGCAGAAATGAAAGGCTTTAATTGCGAAATAACGATTATTACGAACACTGACACGTGTTGGTCAACATCTTCCGGGAACTAACTGCAGCTGATATAAGCACCGCTCAGTTTTTCAGCGCTGTATAATAAGCAGCTACTTACTGCTAACGATAAGTTATTCCCCGGTAAGTAAGCAAACTCTGAGCTCGCTTTATTAGTCGGGGCAAATTGAAACCTAATTAATGTAGAGTAGAAACTTAGCGGCTCGTGACGGCCGATCGCTGCTCAATAATCGACCCCCACGACTATGGAAATTCAGTTAACTGTTGTATCACGACGCTGACGGTCAAATTTCTGTAAACACTCCAATTTTGGACTTAATGGTTATGAATGACAGTGAAATTGTGGGCAAAGGTTAGCTCGAGGGATGTCGTCGTGGGAGTTTTGTAATTGTAAGTAAGTATCTGATAAGCCATTCTAAGATGAGCTATTTATGGAAAGAGATACTTAATATTTGGATTAATGATAGCGCGGTTTTTTTTTAAACAATGTTATATAACATAACATCACGCCTACAATCCCCGAAGGATTAGGCAGAGGTGTACCTAATAGTAGGTACCTACACCCACATTTCGCCAGTTATGTTTTAAGTCCCATTTAATACGAGCCTATTGCCATCCATCGGGCGCAAATGCAGACTCTGGCTGCAACTGAGAAATTCCTGACAGAAAAATCCAATAACACTTTGCCCAACCTGGGAATCGAACCCAGGACCTCATGCTCAGCAGTCGCGATTGCGACCACTAGACCAGGCAGTCAATAAACAATATTATATAATTATGTATATTTTTATTACTACATTACTGCAGCGGCCAGCAACAGAGGCATTGATACGTAAGTCCATCAATTCCTAGTTGTGGCCAAGGCTTGTACGTACTTATATAATACTTTTCTCAAATAATGCGAGGAAATTAAAACTCTCGCGTTTTTTTTAAATAAACCGCCGTGTGGTATCCAGCAGAGTAGAAAAGAACCAACCCATTACACTCACGGGTGTCGTATAAGGCGACTAATGTCTGACGTAGAACACCTTGCGCCTCCGTAGACCTGAGAATGGGCAGCAGCAGCGTTTTCTGTTAGTCTTTAATCACTGCGATCTCCAATCCGCCTGCCAAGCGTGGAGATTACGGCAAATTCCTCCCATCATGGGAGAGGCTTATGTCCAGCAGTGGACGTTATGGGCTGTTGTTGTTGTTGCTAAACACGACAGATATTTTAAACTTTCACGATCGAAACGTCGGGCTTATTTATATACCCGTTTAAATGTGTATTATAACTTTTGCCGGCCGCTGGTCGCATGTATCTGGTCATTACAGCAATTTCGATTTATCTCGAAGAAGGTTGTCAAAATAATGCTCAAATTTCCAAGCATGTTTGAGAAAATTAAAATAATATAAAGTAACTTACATAACAATAAACTAAAAACTCCTCTCAACGCTGTCAACTGGTAATGTCCCCAAGAGACTGGCGTCGTTGCCACGTTGTATGGCAACGCTAAGCCTCTAGCCAAGGTAAAAGCCAGCCACGGTCATGGGAAGTGTCAAGAAAGCGTTTTGTTTAATTAATTGGAAGTAAACGTCACTGGAGAAAAATAATGTTGTATAATCAAGTGGGTGACATTATGTAAACAATGACGGTAACACAATGCCGCTACACTACACTATTTACAATTTTATCTTGTCGTCGTAACACAACGAGTATGTGGAACGCAGTCAGTTACGTGTGATAACAATTATTTGCTCCCACCGAGATATTTTCTCCGTGGAAATTCAATTTTGGAGCAAACTCTATAATGTTACACGATTTTTCTTACACCAGTATTAGGATCTGATAAAAAATAACGGTAACGCGTCTATTTGTTCTTGAAAACGCAAGTGGAATTTTGTACTATACAGGGTGTAAAAGACCTCATCACGAAGCCTTCAACCAAGCATTCTGTACATCAAACTAAGTAACTTTACGCAAAAATGATTGCTGGGAAACGACGTTTATTTTGGGGTGAAAAATCTTGTTTTAAATTGTGATAGAACTCCATGTAAAGCACTCAAAACATTGTGTTGATGGATGGATTGAATAGTACGGGCGTCGTGGAGGTACTTAAAGTAAAAATCTTACATTAAAAACTTGTATTTGAAAAAAACGTTGTATGGCAACGCTAAGCCTCTAGCCAAGGTAAAAGCCAGCCACGGTCATGGGAAATGTCAAGAAAGCGTTTTGTTTAATTAATTGGAAGTAAACGTCACTGGAGAAAAATAATGTTGTATAATCAAGTGGGTGACATTATGTAAACAATGACGGTAACACAATGCCGCTACACTACACTATTTACAATTTTATCTTGTCGTCGTAACACAACGAGTATGTGGAACGCAGTCAGTTACGTGTGATAACAATTATTTGCTCCCACCGAGATATTTTCTCCGTGGAAATTCAATTTTGGAGCAAACTCTATAATGTTACACGATTTTTCTTACACCAGTATTAGGATCTGATAAAAAATAACGGTAACGCGTCTATTTGTTCTTGAAAACGCAAGTGGAATTTTGTACTATACAGGGTGTAAAAGACCTCATCACGAAGCCTTCAACCAAGCATTCTGTACATCAAACTAAGTAACTTTACGCAAAAATGATTGCTGGGAAACGACGTTTATTTTGGGGTGAAAAATCTTGTTTTAAATTGTGATAGAACTCCATGTAAAGCACTCAAAACATTGTGTTGATGGATGGATTGAATAGTACGGGCGTCGTGGAGGTACTTAAAGTAAAAATCTTACATTAAAAACTTGTATTTGAAAAAAACGTTGTATGGCAACGCTAAGCCTCTAGCCAAGGTAAAAGCCAGCCACGGTCATGGGAAATGTCAAGAAAGCGTTTTGTTTAATTAATTGGAAGTAAACGTCACTGGAGAAAAATAATGTTGTATAATCAAGTGGGTGACATTATGTAAACAATGACGGTAACACAATGCCGCTACACTACACTATTTACAATTTTATCTTGTCGTCGTAACACAACGAGTATGTGGAACGCAGTCAGTTACGTGTGATAACAATTATTTGCTCCCACCGAGATATTTTCTCCGTGGAAATTCAATTTTGGAGCAAACTCTATAATGTTACACGATTTTTCTTACACCAGTATTAGGATCTGATAAAAAATAACGGTAACGCGTCTATTTGTTCTTGAAAACGCAAGTGGAATTTTGTACTATACAGGGTGTAAAAGACCTCATCACGAAGCCTTCAACCAAGCATTCTGTACATCAAACTAAGTAACTTTACGCAAAAATGATTGCTGGGAAACGACGTTTATTTTGGGGTGAAAAATCTTGTTTTAAATTGTGATAGAACTCCATGTAAAGCACTCAAAACATTGTGTTGATGGATGGATTGAATAGTACGGGCGTCGTGGAGGTACTTAAAGTAAAAATCTTACATTAAAAACTTGTATTTGAAAAAAACTTCTCAAAAAGTTGGAATTTTGACCCCCAATATCTCCGTAACTAGGAACCTTCTAGTTGGTGTGGTGCTTCCAGGCATGGTGTAGAACAAAAAAAATATCGCTATGACGAGGAGAACAAGTGCTTTTCGGCTTCGTTAAGAGGTGTTTTACACCCTTTATAATATTACACAATTTTTTCTTACACCAGTATTAGGATCTGATTAAAAATAACGGTAACGCGTCTATTTGTTCTTGAAAATGCAAGTGGAATTTTGTATTATATAAGTAGTCGAACTAATTACTCTGATGCCACTTGCTTCGGTACCTAAAGGAAAACATCGTTGGAAAAGTAGAAATCCCAATATGCATGAGAGACATTTCTTTACGGCATGTTAAGCCAAGTCAGAGACCAAGGGGCGGCCATACCTAAACACCTTTTTCTTTTTTTTTTTTTTTGGATGGGAAATTATCAAATAACTCCTCCCGCTCTGGGCGGAGCAGGAGGGAGTGTAAGACTTTTACTGACTAAAACCCATCCATGTTCCTTCATCGCCCTTTGTGTTCCGGGGCCACGGTATCTCCTTCGAACAGTCCCGCAACCCCGGCGCCTCATAAACACCCTGGTACAAGGTTACGCACTAACCAAACGAAAAAAAGAAGAAGAATACCAACTTAATAAAAAAAAACAACACGTGCTTTGCATAATGAGTTCTCATTGAAACGTTGTAGTAATAGACCGACAGTGGTTGCTTCTAAGATATAATTCCTGACGTTTGAAGCAACGTGAAGCAATAACGTAATGGGTTTTAAGATTGCAATAACACACCAGTAATGACAGGTTGTTAGCCCATCGACTTACAAACACCATACTCCTTTCCCTTGATTATTTGCGCGTGACTTTTAGTTCTCCAATGCTCCATTTTTAGTAAAGCTAGTAATTTACGGGGATTACAGGGACTATTAGGTACACCTAATAGTTCACCCATATTTCGCCAGTTATGTTTCTTCTTCTTCATCAGCCTACTAATGTTCCCACTGCTGGGACACAGGCCTCCTCTCTATGAGAGGGAATGGGCTATAATCCACCACGCGGGCCCAGTGCGGGTTGGTAGATGTCACATGTCTTCGAATTTTTGGTTCTAGGACATGCCGGTTTTCTCACGATGTTTTCCTTCACCGTTTTGAGAGCAGCGGTGATGAAATAAATTACACAAAGTAATGCGCCTGCCTGGGTTCGAACCCACTACTTACTGTTCGTAAGTCGGGACCGCCACCACTGGGCCACCGCTGCTCTCGAGTTATGTTTAAGTCCCATGTAATAGAGGGCGAGCCTTTTGCCATCAAACGGGCGCTGATCCAAACTCCGTGGCTGCTACTGAGAATTTCGTAATGGAAAATCCCAATAACACTTTGCCCGAGTCGGGAATCGAACCTAGGAGCTCATGCTCAGCAGTAGCGCTTGAAACCACTAGACCTAGAACAAAGGCAGTTCATTTTAATACAAAAAAAAAAACTTGTGATCAAATCGAATTGCAAACGTAGGTGTGTGTATTGTGGCTTTTGCAATCTATGTTCACAATAAGTAAATTGTGCAAACAGAACATAATAAGGTACCTAACTTACTCATAAACTAAAACATGTTCTTGTTAAGGTTCAATTCCTCAAAAGAAGAAAACGGAATTCCCTCTCTTAGAGAAAAAGGCCGTGTATCCCAGCAGTGGGATTTGGGAACATTGGCTGATTATGCTATTATGCCATTTGTGCCGATTATTTTGACACTTGCCTGTAAGACAAAACCTATGAGGTACTTCCCGTTGCTAGTGGCAAATTACATGGTAAATCTCTAAATACTTACTTACATGTTTTTTTAGCCGTGTGGTATCCGGCAGAGTAGAATAGAACCAACCCATTGCACTTACGGGTGTCGTATAAGGCGACTATGTCTGAGGCAGAACACCTTGCGCCTCCGTAGACCAGAGAATGGCCAGCAGCGTTTTCTGTTAGTGTTTCATCATTGCGATCTCCAATCCGCCTGCCAAGCGTGGAGATTACGACAAATTCGCCCCATCATGGGAGAGGTTTATGTCCAGCAGTGGACGTTATGGGCTGTTGTTGTTATGTTTTTTTAACAGCAAATGTTAGTTTGTTCTTGGGATTAAATATTTAATTAATCAACACGACTACACTACAGAACCCTTCACTGTGCGTGTTGCGACACGGCTTTGACCGATATTTTTTTCCTTAATAAAAAATTAATTCGAACAACTACTTAGCATTTACAATTTAACTGGACTGATAAGTCAGGTCGTACTTTCACTTCCATTCGTATTACTTAGTGTGTGAGGCAAGTAATTATTTTTAATGTATTTGTATTTACGAGCGATAAATCGTAGTGAACGCTGTCACGTAACTGCACTGTGAGTACTGTGACAGGTCATTTGTATGAGTCTTAGACGTTGGTGTCCACTGATTAGCTAGATTGCCTAAGAGGTAAGGACCTCTGCTCAAAAAACGTAACTTCCTACAAGTAGAAACAAAGTAAATATTTTCATATTGTTTTTTCGGATCGATGACTCCGATTTTGTCCGATCAGTACGTAGCAACCTGGACAGATCTGTTGTTTGCCTCATTAAAATCCTGGAGGGTAAAATTAGTTGTGCACAACGGGCAGGAGTGAAGGTATATGCAGTGTTGGGGGCTTGGGGCTTCACACTCAACCAACATTAACCCGCAGTCGGTTCAAATAATTCCATATTGGCCACTGCAGTTCGCGAGCAGGGGGTAGTTTTTCTGCCGGTGTTAAAACGCGTGACTTGTGAGTTTCAAGCATCTAAATGTCTTGTTACGCCACAGTGGACGGGGGTCTTTACTTTCAAAGATTATGTAGCTGTTATATGCTACGTGAAAAATTTGATTGACATGAAACAAGTGCGTCTTACATAACCTGTCTGTCAGGGTTGCACATAGTAATCAGAGGTATAATATAGCTGACTTATACAGCATGTATTAGAAAGGTGTTTTCATATAGAAGGACGTGATTCAGACCATCCAACTGAACGTCTTCCTCCATGGAACCAACATCTGAGTCGTACAAAACTTCAGTGCATTGTCCTACTTGACTCAAATGTGTGAAGTATTTGATATTTCTTTCGCGATTACGATGTGAGTCCCATGGACAAAGTTGTTAATTTTGATCGTCTGTATACTTAGTTGGTGCCAGTTAAGATCGCAATAGCGGTCATTGCCCTTTCCCTAATATCTCTTGGTACGAACCAAAGCAAATGAACCATGTATCGTTTTTCTTTAGAAATAATGTTGAAGATCACGACAGATGACGATTCAAGACTTGAACAGGCTTATTTTTGGATTTCAAAGTTAGAACTTTAATAAATGTAGGTGGGTCAATGACCGCTATTGCGATCTTAACTGGCACCAACTATAGCATATCCTTTCATATAACTATACCCTTTCTGTTACACACTGTATTACGTACATAATATTTTGTTGATTATTATGTCTACATTACGACGCTACGCGGTCACTGGCTCAAAGTTTAATATACCAGCAAATAAAACTTACGAGCAAGCACTTAGTGCCTGAAGCGAATGAAGAAAGTTCAGAAGTGCCTTGCCATACACATATACATGAAGTTGTACACAACCCTAATAAATACCTACGATCGTGAAGGAGTTTTGAACAGTCAAAGGGAACTTATTAATGGGAACTACTCTGACATTTTTAGGTCATTCCTATGTTTTTGTTTCAGGAAACCTCTCTCTGAAAAAGTCGCTGCATGTAAAGTAATAGAACATAAGTTTAGGCGCACCAAGCTACACTTCAGACTAGTTGTCCTATTCAAGGAAGAATGTAATTTCCGCCCTTCGTTGTGTAAAACATAATGTTTAATAAGATGCTCTGTAAAGAGCGCTAAGCTCCAAATATTTTCCCATTTTTTTCTGCTACCGTATTTTTTGGTTTAAGCTCACACATTTGTAAAGCTAATAACAAACCAAAGCCTCTTAAAACGCTGCCAGAGAATACCGCCGCCATATTTGTTCGTTATCCTATTACAGCCCGTACCATGAAATAACAATAATATTGTAGATCCCTATTTCAAAAACTCAAAACCTTGTATTATACCACCGATTATTTACAGTCCATAAATTGTGTTTATGCAAGTAAGTCCACTAAATCACTAATTTACATATGAACACAAACAAGCTTATCTTGATAATAACTGGAATAGGCCTCATAAAAACTTACTAATAGATAATTTTAATGAAAAATCACCAAAGTGTTGGAGCATACTGATTGGACCGGTTCGCCAAATCAACGTTGAGCAGTGAGCGGGTATCGGATGCAAATCTTATTAAAAATAGAAAGACTGACTTGAATAACTTAACTTCTTAGTAATCAGGAGCATACGGAAACCGGGTTTGACAAGTTTACAAGACTGGCTGAGCTGAGCGCTGATACCGGTTCTTGGTTAAAAAATTGTTACTTATAGGTACGTATCACTTCACAGTTCACACTTCAAGACACGTTAAAAAAAAAATTTAAACTTATCTGCTCACTCGAAACTTTGGAGGTGTAAAGTGTTTACGAAAATAGATAAGAGTTTCGTAATAAATTACAGAATTCTCCGCAAAGCGGTAGATAAACTTTTGATTCTTCTTCTTGATTTTTATTGTTTTCATTCACGGTTCCCAAACTTCGAAGAACATGAATTCATCCTCATCTACGTATATATTTTTATTTTAAATTAAATAACACTAGGTGTAAAGTAACTAAGTATGTATATTGTACCTATATTGTACCTATATATATTGTGCATACTTGTATCATTTACCGACTTACTCGCAAGTTGGTGAGACCTTGGAAATGGATTGCCAATTACATTCCATGATTTTAAAACCGCTTTATAACACTTCGCTACTCTGGCAACACTTGATCAAGAAAAGACAAAATCAATAAAACAAGTTGTGTGAACGTGTGACATACTTATTGAAGCATCACAGTTATTAAACTGCACTTTTTACATTTGGCACAGCGTCAAGGCAGATGTGAGGCATAGTTTCCAGATAACGGCTAAGTTGGTAACTTTTCACATTTCCTCGGAAGCGTGTCCCCTGGCAATGTCGACATTGTCGCGCGTTGTGAATTTGTTATCCGCCTCGCGATTAACGAGATGCATGTACTCTAACTTTGTTAAACAGATGATACAATTTAATCGCACTTCTCTTCGCGGCATAAGTTAAATCGTTAACGTCACACGATGATAGTGGCTTTAAACATTAATTTCCATAGTAACATTATAATTAGCCCGGTCATTACTTACGCTAAAAGCTATTTATTTTGCATAATGGTGTTTGGGTGAGCGCAACAATGGTGAGTCGCATTGCGGCGGTGCACGGTGTGGAGATATGGCTATGGTGCGGTGCGGGCCCGGCTCGTTGCCTGCGAATCACCAAACTTGACCGCGCTGCGTCCTTTGTTTGCTCGCTCTGGGCGCGTGCCTCTTATTCCTATCTACTACTGCTCACTTAAATTATCCACGATATGAATCCGGAAACTAAACGAGCATTTAAATTACAGTCTCTAATATTTTATGAAGAAATATTAGTCTATTCTCTACTGTTATTCCTAAGTTTGTGAATGTTGTCGAGAATATAAAAAAGCCGCAGTAAAAATCTGTAACGTTTATGACACGCTTTCAGTTTTGCTGACAGTCGTTACTTGGGACGGCTCGTCAGCGGAAAGGTTCGTGCGTCTATGGCTGCGGGCGACCGGAACTCTGTAGGCCCTGTCACGTCATTTGCGCGGGAGAATACGCCATTTTTTTCGTGCAGGACGGGACAAGAACGCTTACTCGTCGAGATAAAAATGTCACTTTCTCGTCGAGCTTTTTGCTATCTCTTGACGTTTTTACCAAACTTATTTATAACTGTCACTATTATACTTACATAAGTATACGTGGTTTGGGTTAGTATGGTTTTTGTTGGGCTTTCTTAAGTAAATTGGTTTCTAAGTACCTGCATCGATGAGAACTTATGGATGAGGACAATAAACATAAGTCTATTCTTTATGAGAGGTTCCTACTTACCAAAGTAGTTCATTATTTCAGTAGGACACTGTGCTTGTTGTTTGTTATATTACATGACTTGACACTATCGCAACCTCTATTAAGTTTTAATGTGAGCTGAGCGTACGAACCGGGTGATTGAGTAGGTATAAGATGAATATTGGTTTGGGGGATTACATTAATAACGGTAACCTTTAGTGACCTAGAACTTCCCCCTATTTCGCGACGCTAGCGCCGATGCAGGTTGTATTGATCATTAATCACGTTAATGATGTCAAATGAATTAAACATTAGTTCGTTGGCGGTTCCAGAACAAACCTTCAATATACGCTAACTGTGCTTAAATGAGCAGGGGGTCTAAAATGGCCGCTTTAGCAGAATCGTAATATGAATCATATTAAAAATTTAGAATTCTTAAAATGGACTTTATATTCGTAAAATAAAGTCCATTTTAAGATTTTAATTTTTTAACGTGATTCATGCTAAGATTCTGCGTGGATTCTGCTATAGCGGCCATTTTAGACCCACAGCGACGTAATACCTCCGTTACGTCGCAGCTCATTTAAGCATGCAAAGTGGTATAGGAACAAAGAGTAACGAGCCATTCTGTGCGCCATGGTAGGTTGTTCCTGTACCTATCTGTTTTGTTGACCAAATACGGAACGGTGCAAATGACGCAACACGCAAGTCAAGGATGTCGGTAGAGAAATCCATAGCCTAGTTCCTAGACAAAAAAGAGGCTTAGTAGACATTGGACTTATTCGCAAAATGACCTGCAGTCGTTTTTGGACTTATTCGCAATATGCCTCATTCTGAAAATGCCCTATTCGTGAAATAACCTATTCTACTTTGGACTCATTCGCAGAAAGACTTGTTCTTAAAAAGGCCTATTCTCGGTATGATCCAGGTACACAGAAAGGGTCAAACAATGTCTACAGACAATCTACAATCGAGTTATCAGCCTCCTTAGTCCTTGCGATACTGAAATGCCAAAGTAAAACGGCCTGTTACTAAGATGGTCACAATTGGAAAAGAAAACGTAAGCAGTAGCTACAATAACAAAAGTATCACGTTACAGCTGTACTGATTCAGCCTTTTGTTTCTATGATCTGTGGATTCAGCAATAGATGCGCAGAGCAAATAAATAGGAACTACACTGAGTTGATACAAGTCTGTTTGTCAGACTTTCGGGTCATTGATTACCTTACAGACTACAAAAGATTTACAAATGACTGGCGGACCAGCGGCTTAACGAGAAAACTCGATTAATGGTCACCCATCCACGAATCGACCTTGGCAAGCGCTGCCTAAACTTGAAGATCGACCCGTGCTGCTGTTGTTATTTACACACGAACTCCTTTACGCGTTCGTTCGCACCAAAATGAAGCCCACTCGTGGGTAACGTCACGAGACATGAAGGAACAGAATCATGACACTATTAGGATAAACGAGGCCGCGGCCGTCCCGTGGGACGACGTTATAATCTAGTCTTGAATAAGTAGGCACTTGCCCCGCACTTACATCGACTTTCATGAATCCTTATATCTCGAATAAAACTTATTTTATGGACTATTTCGCAAATGTCGGGTAAATTATGTTTTCCCAGCGATTCCAAATATGATTACTAGCGAGTGTTATGATGTCGAATTTTGATGAGATTTTTATTTGTGACAAACCGTAATAGAGTTTTCCTTTACAGGAAAATAGCTTCCTAAATATAAAAAGTATTTTTGGAAAGTTCCGTTGGTTTTACTTGACCAATTGCGGTTAATTGAACGAACTCACTGTACATCCATGTACAAACGTGCGCATTTCGCCATTACCTACCTACGAGTACCTACGTCATACACATCAGCGCACTTCCAAAACCACTGCAACGTACATTTGTAGCGCCATTTACTAAACAAATTCACGCACTTCCTTCGTCAACACGGTTACGACTAGGGAATGCAATCTCGCAGCATAAACAATCTCGATGCGAGATTCAGGAGTTCTTATCCTATCTCTATCTCGGTATTTTTGAAATATTAAATAAAATTCAACATACCTTGTCATGATGTATCTCTGACCCTATCGAAGGAGTCGAAGTCTCCTTCTAGAGGGAGGGGAGGGGGAGCCTGTGCTGGGAGGGGGTGTGGCTGTGGATATGTCAGCGAAGGCTCCAGCAACTCGTACAGGTGGCCCGAAAAAACCAGCTCAGGTGAAAATGTAGAGATAGCTAACGTTCCACTAACGACGACGGGCACTTAATTTGTCCTGTTGACTGCTCGTTACAGAAACAGATGGTCGCTACTGAAGACGTTTAACTCGTAACCGAATTCTTACCCAGCTCAATTTCGATTGCCATCGACACGCTAATTATTATTTTAACAAAAAAAGAAATATGAAAAATAAGTTTAAAGAAGGAAAATTAAAATAACAGACAATACCGGATCGATAGTTACTGTAACGATGAAGAAGACCGAGAAAAGAAAATTGGGTAAACCCCCAAATATTTTACCATAGTTCCTCAACAACCGACCACTGACAGACCTTGTAATTATTGTTTTTTTACATGGGTTCTATACTTACATTTTTGTTAATATTAACCTGAAATTTAATCATTCGTCCTCTCCAGATAGCTGTATGATCATTACCTGCCCGCTTAGCATGAACGCCTTATACACATCATCATCATCAAAGAGAATCGACAAATCTTTTGTTCATCTGTCATTTTGTCGATTCAATGACAGATGAACAAAAGATTTGTCGTTTCTCTTTCGTGTCTACGGCGTTCATGCTGAGCGGGCTGGTGGTTTAGCATTACTAATACGCTGAAATTTGTTCTATTAAGGCTTTTTTGTAAATTTTTATAACTCTTGAATCTTTGTTTACGTTTGTAATGTCAGTTAGTGACAGGCCTAGTTTTATTTTTAATTTATTGCCAGAGCTAGTTGTAGGTCGTATAGGTAAATCACATCGAACTCATTATCTTTTCCTTGTCAATCATCTAGAGATGGCGGGAGCCAGGTGGTGAAATTTCAGTCTACTTTTGGTGCTCGTGTTGGCAAAAGGTCCTGGTGTTGAAGATTCAGTCAGTGGAAGGGCAGTTCTCTTCGCATATTAAAAGCTATGCCAGAATAGCAAACGAAGCCACGCGTCGTTTTTCATCCTTGACGCCTCCAGAGGGTCACTAAACCGGCAATGTATTCTTGCATCACTCCTAAGCCCTGACGCAAGAAGACACAAGCCCGTCAGTAATATTACCATAGTGTTACAGAAAAACTTCGTTATCTGCAGCAAGCCTGGACACTGACGGCTGGTAGCCCTCAGCCCTCTTGCTACGACCTACCCCTCTGAGGTCGACGACTTGGAGGCCTGACTCAATACCTTTCTTCAAGAAACCCCTGGACGTCACAATCCCAAGGACCTTCAACGTTCTTCGCCCCGGCTTTCCTGGCCTTGTATAGTTTTTCAGTTAGGACTCTCCAGCATCCATTAGGTAGGGCCTGATAGGTTAGATATGTTAGGTTAGATATCTAATGTTTTCATTATTAAAACTGTTTTCTCTTGTCGTTACAACCTTGAATAAGCTCAAAGAAAAATATGCAGAAGTAAATAAACCCATACTTAGCCTTCGTAGATTACACAAAGGCTTCCGATAATACCAAACACTCTGATATATTCAATTCCTTAGAAAATCAGGAACGGGAACAGCAATACATATCTACATACCTCTGAAATATATACCAGAACAGCATCGCAAACATCAAACTCAATACTGGAGGACCTTTATTTCCTATAAAAAAGGGAGTTCCACAGGGTGAGCCGCTCTGTCCGAAATTATCCACCAGCACTTTTAAGGACACATTTAGATCACTGGCAGCCTCATGGACGACCAAGGACGTTGAAGTCGGCACTAAGAGGCTAACAAACCTGCGCTTCGCTGACGACACTGTCCTTTTTGCCTCTACATCCATGTTCCAGGAACTGACGGCTAGCTTTAAGTTGGGGTTTGTGATGAATCGGTCTAAAAAACAGCTAATGACCAATAGCACTAAGCGAACAATCAAGCTAAACGGGCAGAAAATACATTATGTCGATGAGTATATCTACTTGGCCAGTTTGTATCTTTCGAAACAGGCAAGAAAGAGAAATCTATCTATATCTATACATATAATAAATCTGCAGAAAAATCGTTTTTGTACATCGAAAATATTTCGAAAAAAAAATTGCCAGGGTGTTAAAGGATAACCAACAGAACTCATTTCCAGCATTTTTGGAATTTTTGTCTGTTTGTCTGTTTCGATGATCAAGCATCACGTAAAATTTACGCAACCATTGTACACAAAAATTGAGCGTATCTTGAGGTATAATTTAGTTTTTGTTTCATCGTAATCGGTTAAATCTATCAAAAGATATATGAATTTAAAGTGTTCAAGAAAAACTAATCATCAAATGTAAGATGCAGCGACATCTGTTGTACTTAAATGGTACTAATGACTAAAAATGTGCTCACCAGATAACTTTTAAATCGACTGACCGGCTTTAAAAAAAGTTATTATGGCAGAAGGTACTCTAGATTAGTCTACATCTACATGATGCTGCTTTGAAAATTTACACAGCATGATTTCCGTGCATTAAATTTTAGCAGTTTAACATTTGGTCGATAGATGGCGTTGTTCATTTCACTCCATTTTCTGAATTGCGATGTTAAGATTTTTCATGAAAGAATGAGCCTTGCCCATGTCAGTTGCATGAACTTTGAATTTTTAACCGACGAAACAAAAAGGATGAAGTTCTCAATTCGAAGCGTATATTTTTTTATGTATGACCACGCATACCTTTTTAGAGAGAAGTCCGTTACATGGTCCCTTTTTTGTGAAAATCGTAGGTTTAATCTCAAAATTGGTCCCATTTAAAATTGAAAAATTGTGTTTGGGGCTAATTTCCTGCACCTTTCATGAGAACTTTGGACCTAGCTGGCGTATGACTGTCATCGAGTGTCTAAGGATATAGACGTAAGGCTGTCGAGGCAAGCCTTTATTTGGAAAAATCTAAGTAGATTATTTTAGCGATTAATGCAAATATTCGAAGAAATTAAATTGTTACCCACTTGAATCAATACTAATATTATAATGCTCAAGAGTTTATTTGTTTGTTTGGTTGGTTAGTTGAACGCGCTAATTACAGGAACAACTGGTTCGAATTAAAAAAAAAACTTTTAGTGTTGGATAGTCCATTTATAGAGGAAGGTTATCTAACATCACGCTACAACTAAAAGGAGCGGAGCATCAATTAATGATAAATCAATAAATGTTGCAAAAACAGGGAAAATTTATTTATTTTAAGAGCTTCCGTTGTGAGCGCTGCATAAACGGTTAAAGTTACGCAACAATCATGTATGAAGGAATTGTTCCTCTTAAAACGATCTAAAAAAATCTGCGATAGCATATCTTTTAAGGTTGACTCACACTCTCTCTAACCCTCTCTCTTTCCTCTCTCATGTGACGCAGACGAAGTTGCGCGGGTCAGCTAGTCTATAATATGAATTGTTTTATATGGACCCTCTTCGGGTAAAATCCTCTTCCAAGGACTATGGATGGTTTGCCAACTTTGACCTGCTAACGTCACCATACTGTTTACCCATCTGACACATGGACTGCCTCTCGCTCTAGAGCCTCGCGGTCCTGACCATTGCATTATTGCATTAATCTAATGGACCACCTCTTCTCATTGCATCTGCCCACTGCCATTTACTTTGCAGCGCAAAAGTTAAGGCGTCTTTTTGCGAATCGTCGTAATCTTAACATGGTAGTATTTCAGTGTTCATCACTATTTTCGTAGGTTTTTTGGGCGCATATAAGCTCGTATCGGCTTACGTGCGCCACATATTGCCCTTCTAAAAACCGATCGCGCGTATGCGCTTGTTCCGGCGTGTTCGCTCGAACCCGTGAGTTCAGTCTTCAGTCAGTAGCAAAATTTTAGTCAGTCAGTTTAGTAAATTCAATCCATGCCATCATTACATTAAAAAAAAAACATCCACTGCGCGTTGGTCGTCGTCGGCAAACGTCAAGACACATTAAATATTAGCTGGCGCGGCTTTCGTCTTACAATCTTGCGAGATGGCGCATAATTTTGAGTGTGAAATCAATCTCTTTATTTCGCAAAATAGGTACCAAATCTCGGTATTACGGGATCTCGATATACCGAGATTGCATACCCTCACGACAACAAAGAACCATTGACTTCACCATAAGCTATGCCTTGTATCCATAAAATACGCTTCTATTAATTGATAAATGATAAATGATGTTTATTTTGCAAGTAGGTTTTTACAAACACTTTTACACGTCATTTTTTAAAACTAGATGGGGCCGGTGTTTCGTACCTGACTACTCTGAGAAGAAACAGCCGAAACAAACTCAGAGGTCATAGTCTCTTTTAAAGTCCAGACAATCTTGCTCAATTCACATGAGGACTATGCAGATTAGTGTCTGAGATGGTCTTTTGAAGAAAGAACCATACAGATTTGAGTGGACCTGTCCAGTCAGTGCAAGCATTTGTTAGTTAACGTGTAGCTCGACTTATAACTCAAGGAGCTCAACGAAACGACGAACAATACCAAAGAAAGGACATTTGGGAAGGTCGCTTATAGTACTCAAACTGCCAGACAGTTGTGGGAAAAAAACAAACAAAAAATAAAAATGTGACCCACATGGTCCCCACATTCACAATAATCAAATAAAATTAATAACAAATTCTTTTCAAATGAATGTAAGTAAAAAAAAAAAACACAAAAATCATTAAATGTCGCAATGATAATAAAATAAAAAAGTAAAATACTTACTTAAAAAAATAAGTATTCATGTCAAATCAGTAAATGTCACATAAAACAATAAAAAAATAAAAGTAAAATAATAAAATACATGTCAAAAAAAAATCAATGTCAGAGTGTATAAAAGAAAGGAATCAATAATAAACAAGTCCGAAATTTCGACATGCGAAGTCCGAAATTTCGAAATTAATATTCAAATAACTAACAATCTGTGTTCGGTGAATTGCATATGAATTCTATATGGATTTGTTGTAGCTCATGCATTTGTTAGTAGGTGGTGTACGAGGAAAACTGCTCATTGTTAAGTCTAGCAGACTTATGTGCACCTACTTTACAAGTCCACTGACATACCTGGGCCTCAAGTCTGCTATTACAATAGTGTCAGAATAGTCGTTCATTGATCTCATAATTGTCGATTTTGACAAGTTTGGTAATCTACTAATTTAGTGGCGTCATTATGGCTTTCCAATGAACAACCACTGACACTCCATTGAAAGAAATGGCATAGAATGGTAATCTCGTACACAATGACAAATGAATGACTGACATAAGCGGTAACCTGCTAAAATTTTGACAGTTCCTTTGGATCATTGACTTATCATTGAAACGTCATTGTGCGGTCATGGTTTTTAATTCGATCGTGGTTGTGGATTATTGAATGGAGACAATGAATTCACTACGAACAAAATATTCTCGAGCCAGCCAACGCAAATCAAGTCTGCTATTACAATAGTGTCAGAATGATCTATCGTTGATCTTCTATTTGTTGATTTTGACCATTTTGGTAATCTACTAATATAATGGCGTCATTATGGCTTTCCAATGAACAACCACTGTTTTAGAATGGTAATCTCGTACACAATGACTAACATAGAGCGGTAATCTGCTAAAGTTTTGACAGTTCTTTTGATCACTAACCTATCAGTGGAACGTCATTGTGCAATCATTGCTTTTATTTCGATCGTGTTTGTGGAATATTGAATGGAGACAATGAATTCACTACGAACAAAATGTTCTCGAGCTAGCCAACGCAGTGGATGCTAGAGAAAGAAGATGGGCGGAATGCAGAAGACGTCGTCGTGCCCTTCGCTTGACGCGAATGATGGACGTTTTGAGCCTAAAGGGATTATTTGAACCCTTTTAAGATATTCCCGAGGCGGAATTTGTAAAGTCGTTTCGCCTTGGAAAGAACTCATATGGAGGTTAATAAATTGAAGAACTCATTCCCCATTGCAGCGTATTAAAAGCATGTTTCAGGTAAAGACCCATTATTATAAGCAATTTATTGTTTTAGATACTCAATAACAATGATTAGATGCAATAGTTTATGTCAAGAACAGTATTAATTAAATAAAAGTTAAGTTACCTGCGGTTGTACTTATAAAAGTAAATTGATTTTTTCAGGTTGCAGTTCATGCTTTACATTATAGTCGAACAACTGCAGGCAAGATTGTGAATGCATGTTACATATTGCACAACATTCCATACATGGCAAGAGCACCGTTGCCACCTGATGAAGTTTATCTAGAAGTACTTGGCTTGCAATAGGTGATTTACATTCCACATTTCACTTAGAATGAAGATGGAATTTAAAATAATACTGCTATGTTAAAAATCAACATTTAAAATAATCTTTATTTCTCATAAACTAAATATTTATTTAACATTTTAAACTTGAATTTCAAGTCAATTGAAAAACCTGAAATGTAAATATAAGTACTACATAAAACAAAAGACAAGTTACAATATCTAATGTAATAATAATAACAAATCAAAATCAGTCTTCATACAAATCAAAAAGATCTTCAATATTTTAATTTTAATCATCATTTGAATAACAAATCACAAATATTACCTTTTAATAAAAATAATAACAGTCATTCATGTCATTAATCACTAATCTGTCTTTTAATTTAGGAGGAAAATAATAATGCAGCACCTAATTATCAAAACCATCAAAGGGTGAATCGGGATCTTCTTGAAGGTCGGGCACTGCAGCAGGCTCTTCTTGACAGACTGTGGAGAAATGCATAAATTAAATTAGCAGGTATGTACTGTAAACCTACCTTAATGTTCTAATGAAGTACGAAAATGCTCTAAGTATTAATAAAATGATTTAACTCTTTGTTACAGATCCACAGTGACCACAGTATTGACAAAATATGATTTAACGTTTCAAGCCCGGGAAAAACATGATTTAACGTTTCAAGCCCGGGAACAGAACATTGTTATTCCTGTAATTACGGGTATACTTATAGGTTAAAATAAATTAATACTCTTTTTATAAACACTGTTTCATTTAATCATTTTGTCATGACATTATAATTCTGCAGAGTTTGTGTGAAAACAAAATTAAGTTTAATACAAAAGTTGCAACTTCTTTTATAGCATGTTGTGTAACCTAGCGCTTAGTATCAGAGTTACAATCGAGATGTCAGATTCTGGCCAATGTACTACTACTGATTGAGCCTAAACCTAACACAAGCTTATAAGCTTAGATGGAGGGGTCATATTAATTATTATTGTTTTGTTTTCAATGCTCCATAATACTTATTGTGGGTATGTTGGTAGCACACACAATGAGTAGAAGTTCCGATTTTGGGTGAAACCATTACCTAAAGGTGAATGACTTACCTATAAATCAACAGTAATTAGTAATTACCTTTTTTGGCACACAGTGGCCTCTATGGTTCACCATTTTTTCTGTGGTGGAGCTGTCCATCAATGCAGCAGCTGAGTTGTTGATGGCCTGCCCGAGCATGTTTTAAAGTCGCCTCGTTCCTGGCTTCAATAGCATCCAGCCTTGATTGAGCAACATCGAGAGGGTACATGGACTGTTTCTATAAAAAAATATATATTTTGTAACATCGGGCGACATACTTTGCGCATAAAGTGGGGCGTTAATAGTCAAAACAAATAATTGCAAGATCTTTACCTTCGATAAACTTCGCCCTTCATTGGTGGTTTTCCAATTATTCAAGTGGAGCCGAAATTTGCTCAATTATCACCATTTTGTATAAAATCAATAAATATAGGCTTCTCGGTCAGTGGGTCGTCTTAGAGGTAAAAATATACAAACAAAAATCTAACTAGACAATCAAATGAAAATAAATACAATAACAAAACACCGGCCGCTAGATACAAAAACAAATAAACGTCAGTAAACAGTAATGCCACATTTGACTTTGACATATAAACAGATAAAATATTAAATTTACATTAATCCGCGTTGAAAATTTTAATGTTTTTTCATACTTTACGAACTTTTTATTAATTCAGATGGCTTAAAACACTAATAAATAATATGTAAATAAATAAATAAATGAAATCTGGCATGAATAAATGTTCAAATGTAATAGTAGTTTTTCGAAAATCATTTCTACTAACGGGTCTTATATTAATGGCAATACAACAAAGTCATTACAACACGAGACCATTGTCCGGACAATGATCGATCACTATGAATTTAGCAGACTACGAACTTTTACCAAAATGACAATAGGATCGTGTTGGACTGACGAAGAGCGTTATATAAAGAGCATTATTCTAAGCAATTGTTCTAAATACTCATGATGAGTGATTATTAGAATAAAAAATAGAAAATAGAATTAATTTCTTACTTTATAAATTTAGATGCTCTATTTCTTGTTTATGTCAAGAACAGTAATTAAATATAAGTTAATCTACGTTTACCTAAATAAATAAATATTAAATATTGCTCGACATTACACACAGCGCCATCTAGTGCCACACTAAGCAACGAGGCTTGTATCGTGGACACCAGATAGTTAATATACTACATAGATACTTTTTGTTTGTAAATACATACTTAATATACATATAAACATCCATGACTCGGAACCAAATGTCCATGCTCATCACACAAACATTTGCTCCGACCGGGATTCGAACCCGGAACCCTAAGAACGTAAGGCAGCCTGACTACCACTGCGCCAATCGGGTCGTCCCAATGCAGCCAAATGCCAAATGCAGCTAGGTAAAAAAGTAAATTGATTTTTTGCAGGTGTTTGCAGCACACATGCTTTACATAGGGCTGCTTTACACCGGGGCAACCAACGATATTCTATTAAACAGATATGTTGTGAGCGCGCAATCGTGAAGAGTCAAAAACGTGCCAATTGGCCTGTTTTGCCTTTATTCTGCGTTACTGCGTGTATGTGAGCTGGCTCTGCCCCGCGGCACACTTTTTTCCGTGGTTTGGTAGGTGTAATAACATATCTGTATAATGGCTAGTTTATACTTTACACCGGGGCAACACTGTGCGGCATTGCAGCATGCCACAAAGGCGCATGCTTCAATAATTTAAAATGTTGCACATTGTGCGGCATTGCAACAACTTGCGTCATGTATCAGACTGTCACAGCTTCTATCCAAACACTATGGATTCCATGCCACAATCTTGGTGCGTCATACAGTTTATAGGTTATGTTTGGGATGCTTTGAAAATTATCTAGGCACGATGTTGCCTCGGTATAATATAGTCTGCGGCATACCGTAATTGCCGCTCACCGTGGTTAATTGCATCATACCAAAAGATGACGCACGCCACAATATGTAACTCGCTGCAATGCCGCACAGTGATGCCCCCGGCGTAAAGCTACCTTTAGAATATCATTGGGGCAACACTGTGCGGCATTGCAGCATGCTACATGTTGTGGCGTGCGTCGTATTATGGTGTGCTACAAATAACGATACAATGTAGCAATTGCGGTATGCGGCAGGGTATTTTACGCCGAGGCAACATCGTGCCTTTTTCAAAGTATCATGCTGTATATTTTATTGGAGTGTTTTGGTCTACCAACTTGATTGATTGAGGGGACAAGACACCGTAG
Organism: Xestia xanthographa; assembly: GCA_905147715.2. Lineage (NCBI taxonomy): Eukaryota > Metazoa > Arthropoda > Insecta > Lepidoptera > Noctuidae > Xestia > Xestia xanthographa. The sequence continues at coordinate 19,880,618 of LR990642.1, read as the reverse complement.
ATTATGGCTGATGAAGCAACTTTAGCAGCATGACGCAAGGTGTTGCCAAGCCACACGATTCTTGCCACAACGTGCAACATTTTAAAATATTGTAGCATGCGGCCATGTGGCATGCTGCAATATCGCACAGCGTTGCCCCGGCGTAAAGCAGCCTTTAGAGTTCAACAACTGCAGGCAAGATTGTAAATGCATGTTACCTAAGGGTTAAAATCATCATCTGCCTGCCTAGCCTTTTCCCAACTATGTTGGGGTCGGCTTCCAGTCTAACCGGATTCAGCTGAATACCAGTATTTTACAAGGAGCGACTGCTTAACTGACCTCCACAACCCAGTTAGTACTGGGAAATACGATACCCCTTGGTAAGACTGGTTGTCAGACTATATGGGCCACTGACTACCTACCTGTAACGACTGTCAAAGATCTACAAATGACAGCTGGGACCAACAGCTTAACGTGCTTTCCGAGGCACGGAGGAAACTCGGTGTGTAAGGGTGGTCACCCATCCACAGACCAACTTAGGCAAGCACGGCTTAACCTAAAGATTGACCCGAGCGGCTGTTATTACTTAGCCACGAGCTCCTCCACTTAGGGGTTAAAATATACAAACTAAAATCTAACTAGAACACTCAAATGAAAATAAATACAATAACAAAACACCGGCCGCTAGAAACAAAAACAGATACACGAGAGTAAACTATAATGTCACATTTGACTTTGACATTTATACAGATAAAATATTAAGTTTTACATTAATCCGCGTTGAACATTTTAATGTTTTTTCCTATTTACGAACTTCTTATTAATTCAGATGGCTTATAACACTAATAAATAATATGTAAAAATATATAAAATGAAATCTGGCATGAATAAATGTTCAATTTTAATAGTAGTTTTTCGAAAATCATTTCTACCACCGGGTTTTAAAAATGGCAATACAACAATATCATTCCAACACAATTCTATAACGAGACCATTGACCGACCAGTGATCTATCATTATGAACTTAGCAGACTATGAACTTTTACCAAAATGACAATGGCGTCGTGTAGGAATGACGAATTTTATAAAAATAGCAGACTTGGGGCCCATAGTTTAAGCACGTCGCCTACATACATACTGCCTTATTAATAGTACTACTCTGTTATTTGGTACAAAAGGAAGCGCACTTGCCTTGTAGGTGCTACGAAACTCGAAACAATAAAAGCAATGTATGTATATTGTATCTATGTAGAATTGTGCGGAAAATCCGTATTTAGATAGGAGACACGTTGCTGAGAGGGTTAATAAAACATTGGTGCCGATTCCCTTGTTCACAAACTAAATTAAATTTAAGTTGAATGCATCTTTTTCTTTCTATTTCACTATGAAAAGGACAGAAGATAAATATTAGTTTAATCCTGTCAAATTAGTCAACACCTGACGTAATTTGATGTAATTTTAGTAGTCAACTTTTTAATCGCGTCTAAAACTTGTATGGCGCTGATTAATTTGACAGAACATAACTAAAATTTATCTTCTGTCCTTTTCTTAATGAAATAGAAAGAAAAAGATGCACTGAACTTAAATTTGGTTTAGTTTGTAAACAAGGGAATCGGCACCATTACCTAAACGGAGGCCTAACCACCGGGATTAGGCCAAAAATAACATGCACTTAGTAAAATCCTTTTGTTGTACTCCCACGCATTGCTGTTGTGTCTAATACAATACAGAAAAAGAAAAGAAATAATTATCCAATCAATTCAGAATGTAAATAGCAACTAATAGTGGCATATAAAGCAATAAAACGAACAGAACTGTCGTATAGAGGTACTATATACTAACGAGTGGTAAATTAGTCTACGGTTTTATAGTGGTTCTGGTTAGGAAATAGCTAATGTGTTGTCAAGCATTCGACGATTTTATTAATGCATTAAATATTTTATTACCATAAGCTATCAAGCGAGACTTACGTGTAGCCAGTACAGAAGTTTATAGTCACGAAAGAGAAATTAAACATTTAATTCCGCAGGTAGGGGTTCAGATGACTGGTGTCCTAAAATATGTAAGACCTTTTTGCTTTCAGCCCACTTTAGGTAATAGACCTTCTAGTTTAACGAGCACCATGTACAAATTACACATTAAGGTAATGAGCACAGATAGAATAATTTGCTAACGGTCCATGAAATATGATGTTCTAGCCAGTCACATCACTTCGCGGTCGTCGTGTAATAATGTGGCCTAGTTACGTTGATTTGCTCAAATTGCTCATACTTAAGAGCCTATACTACCTCAGATTAGCAACTCTATTTGTGGTGGTTCAAACTTCGTTTGTAATACTGTTAGAATAACGTTCTAATCAGCTTGCACTACAAAGCGGTTGTTACGTCAGTCACTGCGGCCGAATAGTGCAAAATGAGTGGTTTTTATTCTTTATAAAATCAAATTTTCGTCTTTTGGAAAAAATAAAAAACATAAGACCGGCTTTATAGTTAGTTCAGTTAGTAAGCAAAGTTTCATGATCTAATTTGAAGTAGGTACTTTTTGAATACCAGCGGTTTATTGTTCGATTTGGAGGTAACTTTGGGATTTTTTTTTATCGAGAAAATTTTATGAAATCGTGTTTTCGCCAAACATAAGACCTAACATTAAACCTCAACTTTACCATATAATTATTTCAAAATTAATGCTGCAGTATTTTAGGCGTAACGGAGGATCATGCTAAGCCATCTGAGGTAGTATAGGCCCTTAAGCGTATGTTGTACATTTGTTTGACCTAGTAATATGAACTTCAAAATTGTCTCTCAGATTTGACCTCTAGACGTGCTAGATGTTTTAGACATAATTGAATATTTTTGTGTCATAAAAATAAATTTGTACCTACATTGTTGACACGCTTTTCATGACTACTTCAGTAAAATGAAGTGACTGCGTTTATTTTTGTCATACGTGGTTCGACAAGTTCGTGCTGTCTGTCAATGAAATTAAATGTTAATTATGCAGCAGATAAATAAGTGGCGGTCGCAGCGCTCATGTTCATTTCCTTATGGATAGTTCTCAGAATCTCTGCCTCCATTTCAAGTTGTTTAGGCGCTCTCAAGCATATCATTATATTATTTTGAATAAATTTATTAATATTATTTATTTATAGGTTATAGCTACAGTCCTATAGATCGCAAGCAAAATGAATCACCCAGAGATGCTTCCACTGAAACTGTATTGTTTCAAACTGTAAAATACTCGTTTATAAACTACTACGATATGCAAAGTGTGAATAAAGATAGTACATATCAAATGAAAAACGACACTGTCAGACCGAAAAAGTGCTTCAGTTCCGTAGTTGAAACTGAAATATATGCGAAACCATCTGTGTTGTTTGTTTCCAGTGTTTTATTTACTGCCTTTGATTTTACAAATATTTATGAGTTTGTATTTGAAGTTTTATATTTTAGAGAGCATGTAAAATATTGGTGGGGATTGATGAACGTTATTTGTTGGTATTGTTCTATGATATCAGTTTGAAATTCGCATGCACGTTTGAACCGAGTTATTGGAAGGGTACTGTCATGTAAGCGGCAGCACAATAGATCAAAGGCTCCTATTCTGGGACGATTTAAGCCGTGAATCTGTCCTGTCAGGCTTAAATCGAGCTCAATACTTTAGTATCGTCCTAGAATATTATATTTGGCACTTAACAAAGAGAAGCTGAAAGGCTTTTTTTCGCATAAGAATTCAGATTCTGTAAGAATTCCAATTTAATTTATAACTATTATTCGAATATTGAATTATTAGTATTCATCGGCTGTTTACTTAAGATTTTTTGTCGGTATCGAGGGTGACCGGACTCACTCTTCCTTAACTAAAATCGTAGGTAGGTATTTTAAATTCTAAATTTTTCACGCGTGCTAAATTTGTAAGGAGCGGTGCCAATTTGCCAAATCAACGGTTCAAGTTTAGAGAACAACTTCTAGGTGGCCTAATTTAAACCAGGTCTTAGCATCTGGCAGTGCTGCCAAACGTTGCAGACTGAGTGATAAACACAACTATACACAACAAAATCGTACGTTTTAGACCGAAGACCCACTTCACTAGTTCACTGTGATTTTATGTTTGTTAGTCTAGTCTAGTAGTTGCAAGCGCGACTGACGTTAACTCGCGAAATGACACACAATGAATGTGCACTCATTGATTAATGTGATTATAATGATATGCTTGATGATATTATGTTGAATAGTACAGTATTGACTGGCTTTTTCAATCTAAAAACGAATCATGATCACCTGCCTAGCCTTTTCCCAACTACGTTGGGGTCGGTTTCCAGTCTAACCGGATGCAGCTGAATACCAGTATTTTACATGAAGCGACTGCCTACCTGACCTCCACAGACCAGTTAGTACTGGGTAATACGATACCCCTTGGTAAGACTGGTTGTCAGACATTTTGGGCCACTGACTACCTGTAACGACTGTCAAAGATCTACAAATGACAGCCGGGACCAACAGCTTAACGTGCTTTCCGAGGCACGGAGGAAACTCGGTATGTAAGGGTGGACCCACCCGTTGCACAGACCAACCTAGGCAATCACGGCTTAAACTAAAGATCGACCCGAGCGGCTGATATTATTTAGCCACGAGCTAAAAACGAACGATTATTATTAAAACAATTGTAACTTTTAGCAAATTGGTTTTATGGGACGGAAAGATGTTGGTTGCTACATCAAACGATTCAGGAAAACTCTAATTTTCGTTAATTTTCACGAAGTCGTGTACTGTTCATGTTTATGTTTAAAATAACTATTTAATAGGTACGTAGAGAAATTGCAATTTTAATGTTCCGGATTTCCGCAAAGTTTATATTTGCGGAAAGTTAAACAAATTGTGTACCTACTGATGTAATCTCATACATCAGTACCTACTACTACCACAACAACAATTTTATCTCGGAAATGAAGTTGAAAACGTACCTACTTTTAGTACATTTTCAACTTTATTCATTTCTTATCAAAGATTTCAAGATATCAAGGTGAAAAGGTAACAAAGGTCATGTTTATTAAGTAAGGCCCGTTTTGTATAACTTGTATAACTTACTTACGTATAACTGTCAGTTAATATGCCACGTTTTGTAGCTATCGGTGTTTCTATCAAATATGCTTGAAATATCCTATTCGCGTCTCCTACCTCCCTGTCACATTATTCATAGTAAAGGCCGGCCAAGTGCGAGTCAGAGTCGCGCACGAAGAGTTCCGTACCATTATCTATACAACATTAGACAAAACGGCAAAAAAAACATGTTTTTTGTCCATACAAAAAACATGATTTTTTTGCCGTTTTGTAGCTCCCATACAAAAAAACATGATTTTTTTGCCGTTTTGTCATTCCCCTTAAATATTTTTTTTTTATTTTTTTAAGTGAATATACAACTAAATATTCTAGAATATTTCAATATTTCTTCCCGTTATTAATATCGAGCAAAAAATAAAAAAAAACATTCAGGTTTTAGTATTTGTTTTTATAGCGGCAACAGAATTTCACCAATACGTAGATTTTTTCTGAGGAAATCTATCTAAAAGACGTGTTGGGTTAACGATAACGACGAAATCGCGGTAAACAGATGGATGAGGGACGCACAGAACAGAGAAGAATGACAGAAGAAAGTGAGTGGAGGCTTAGCTTTTACCCAACAGATGACATGGTGAAGAGGAACCTACCTCTGACCTATCTACTATACTAGATTCAAAAAGATTTTTTTTCTAATTTGGTAGATTCTATTACCTACTCTACCAAAACCGCTACATTATGTAGTAAGTAATTAAATCCCCATTAAGTTCATGTTTAACAGGAAACTTCTCTTTATAAATTAGCAGGTTTTATAGCGGAAAACGATACAGATCACATTTTATAGCATTGCTGTGGCACCGCCGATGTAATATCGCTTAGATATACAGCTCTTGATGATGATTGCTTGCTCTTGACTTGACGTACAATAAATAACTACTAATTTATGATCTGAGCTCTACAATATTATTTGTACAATATATTTCTGATCTATTTATAAGTAGAAATCATAAGTTCATCGAGAGGAGGGTTGACAATTTGACATGTTTTCAATTCCATTGTACCTACCAACATATCTGTCGTTCACAATAAGTTCGTCGACATATTTCGTTTTCTAGAAACTTCACCAGCTTATTTTAGGAACGTTTATTGTCATCTATAACTATTCAAATATTTTCGGTACAAAATGCTCTAAACTCTATAATCACGTTGCCGCCGCGGGTCAGGAATAGTGGTCTGCAAAGGTTAAGTTTAATCTGATTTTGGCTTTAACAATGCACTGGGGAACAGTAGACCAACAATGGCGGCGATACAAACTTTTAGCTTTCGAGGGAAGATATTTATGTGGCAAGTGACCGTGAACGAGGCCAGGACCGTTTTTAGAAATAATTTATTACAAGAAATATCCTGGCCATGTTTTTCCCAGCTTCCAATTTGGGATCAATTACATCCTCAACTTCTCGTTTAACTTGTGAAGTTCTGGACGTTGAGGTGGAACGGGGTACCTAAGGTATCGTTTGTTTTACAAATGCTTGCCTCTGTTTCTTGAGCCCGTGAGCGTTATTATCTTGAAAATTCTATTCAAAGTACTTTATTTATCTTTACTTATTCACAGTTAAACAATGTTCAGTATAATATATAAATGTTGCTTAAGAATACTTGGAAGTGTAGAACTAACAATGTCAGTAAAAAATTACAATTTTTTGGTGCCGGCGCTGTATCGTTCACGTGTCGTTGGGATGTAAATCGATCGTGTCTGATGGACCCCATATAGGGGCGAAATGAATTATACAGCGGTCACCGCCACCGGTGCACGGCGGCGGTGCGGCGCTGACCGGCGGCGATGCGGCATCGTGCCGCATGGGAAACGTGACGATGTATTACCAATAAATAAATTCATCCCCACGTCCCTAGCCGTTATTATTTTGATATCTTGCCAATACTGTCATATAGTTGATTAAAGCTCGCTATATCGCGTTTTACTTGCATCAGTGCACGATATTACGCGAGAGACTTACAGTCCGGATGCAGGATAGCAGCTGTGCCGCTTAGACACGTTTTGCTTTAAAAATAATAAAGCGCAAGACGTTAATATGCCCCATCTGTAATTAATACTTATGTATATACCTATTCGTGACTGTGAGATAGTAAAAAACGAAAGCAAGGGTCTAACAAGCGCTGTGACGACGCGTGGGAGCGTGACGCTGCGCGGGCGTCGCGTGGGCGTCGAGGCGTGTAATGATATTATAACATCTAATAGAAAAATATAATGGTATTATGTTCAGAAGATGTGCTTTGTTACGATTTAATTAATGATGTATCTTGTTAATTTAAACTCCAAAGGTTCAGGTTAAAATCGGTTGGTCCTTATTTCCGCCGAGAGTATAACTTCCCGGATGCAGCACAATTATTATTTTCACACGGGTGCTTATATTTCAAGTCAGGCTGTTTATCTTAAGCAACGCTTCCGTCATCAAACAAAATTGTTTTAAGAAGCAAACAAGCAAAATATCTTACGGTGATGGACGAAGATTTCAATGAAAACAAAATAACACGAATTTGGGTGCTGAATTGCAGATGGTTTATCGTTGCGTCTAGCAGTTTGTTTGCCAAATCCGTTGTGGCTTCACAAAATGTTGACTCAACTTAGTTACAAAGTGACTAAGCGGCACTTTCACTACTATGGACGAACAATCATGTAATTATGTTATGATATGTATGTGCGTGTTGATTTTACTTTCTATTCCAGTCCATACTTATTCCTGGCTCAATTAAATATACAAAGGGTGACTTACCATTTTATTATGTACCACAGCCAGCGCATTTCATTCGGCAAACGTGCTTGTTAATAGCTGAAACAATAAAAAAAATAGATAGTGATGACTGGATTTGGTAAACTTACATTAAAATATGACTAACAAACGGTGAATCACGTAAAAAAGGTACCTATTGTGAAGTCGAACAGTGCCGAGTACAGCCAGTTTCCCAGAACGTGGCAACTCGAACGGAAGTCGCGCCACTGACTCAGACAAATCGACTTACATCGCTATTTTATTGTTTTTCGAGTGGCGGCGTCAAATTTCACACAGCTATTTTAACAAGTGTTTTGTTCTACTCAGTTCAGAAATAATTGATTTTTCATATAATTATGTTTGGTCGCCACTGTCGCCAGAGACAGAGGCCAATGGAAATCCTTAGAGGAGGCCTTCACCTGAGAGGGGTCCATGAATATAAAAAAAACTTGAATATCCTAAAAAATGATAATAATTTACCTAGGTACATTACGATATATTTGATTATTTCAATTTCTCTATTTGATACATCTGTTATCTGTTATCTGAATTGTTTTTTTTTTCTTTTTCTATTTTTTGTAATATTTCTAAGGATGATAATAATAATCAAGCATGAAATTTTAATTCAATATTGTAAAATTATTTTGTAAATGCATGGAATAAAAGGCTTTTTTTATTTATTTATTATATGTTTGGTAAACTCTACGTTGGTGCCTTAAAGTTTTTTTTAAAGAGATAGTTTAATCAACGTCATGTTGCTGCTGCCGGACACCAATAGATGGCGATAGTGGGACGAATACACATGTTTAGAAAAAAAAAAGAAAGCAATGAACGGCAAAGAATGTGCAACGAATTAAAATAAATTGTTATTTAATGTAGACCTAGACAAAATAAGAGCAAACTTGTTTAAAAAGAAAGAATGCAGTTTGGCAAAGAATGTGGCAAGTAATAAAAATTAAAGAAAAATGTTGCCTAATTTATACAATAAACAAGTCGTCACGCAAACTGATTCTAATTCTAAAACTGAATACCTAATGATACAACCAAAGTTATCTCATGTAAAATGTACATCAGTAACAATACGAATTGAATGCATTCTCGCAATGTCTAACTTTGGTTTAAGCGAAAAAAAAAAAATGTGACGTTTGATTTTTTAATTTAATTTAAAATGTGGGGTCAATGCTCGGTTTGTTGCTCATTTTGAGGGATTCCAACGCGTTAAAATATTCAGGTAGTTCGTGTTATTGTCTGACCTTTGTTCAGAAGGGCTGACGTGCAGGATCAACCCCGTTAGCATGACAGGTGTGGGTTATAGTAAAATATATGCCGCGAAGGCACTCGCAACTGTTTTTAAACTTTTTATATTGAGACTTGCTTCGTCGGCAAAGTAATAAAATAAAGGTTACTTGCTGAAATTTTTGATCTTTACAGCGTAATTTTTACAATCCTCTTAGTAAATGCTTGTGTATCGAGCCAAGATAATTTAGATGAGGTTTTTATTAATACCAAATTAAACTAATACTAATTGGAATTACAATACTAATAACTTTACATAACAACCTAGGTACACAACTTACCCAACCTAAGTTAATATACTAAACAATTTAGTTTTCAGGCAGATCCCATAAAAGGTCAATAACGTCGTCCATGCTTCAGTATTCTATTACACGTGGTAACCTTGTTCTCCACGGAGCTGAGGTGTAACACAGGGTGGTCACACAACTCCGGTAAGAAACCCAACCCTTCCTCACTTTTTTTCCTCGTATTGCACTCCGCCCTCGGCCACTGGACCGCAAAACTAGTTTTTTTTTAAAACCAAATTCACGTTCTACCGATCCCGGTTATATTGCTCCCTCTTTATGATTCTGGGCTCGATCGCTCTCTTCGAAAACTAATTGAAGATAACAAGCTTGTTTTTTCGCCTCTCCACTTGTTCGTTTTGGAATGGCGGCCGATCGAGTACGATATTGTTTTCCTTAGCTGAGTTTTCTTATATAACACTGGGTAAGAAATTCTTAACTGTGGAAACGTGGGGTGTTTTAATAGAAATCTCCATTAAAATAATGTTCTTAAGAAAGCGATATTTTTACACTTCTTGAAGGCTGGGCTTTTAATTATTTGAAGCTATGACTGCACTTGTAGCGCAGGCAACCTCCATGATTGTCTTTGTTTTGTTTGGCATTCCATTTATCTCATGTCTTTGACCTTCTTCGCATCTGCATCACTGTCATTCAGGCAATATTTGACCAACAAGTCGAACAAAGCTTGACTTGAGTTTGACGAAATTAGCTTTGGCCAAAAATATAGGTACTAGTTTCTTGTTCCTGTAATTTCTCGACAACAACATCGGGTTGTCGTAACAAGATGACTTCGGAAATAAGTGTATAGGTCCAGCAAATAGGCTGCAAGACAAACACTGTACTTATTACAAACGTTCTCAGACTCGCTGGAAATTGTTTCTGAATCAGTACCGGAATCTATAAATCACGGTTTCAATCAATTCAAACATCAAACATTGATTCGGTCACAGTTAAGTAAGAGGCGACTGCCGACTGCCGGCGAGACGACATCGCACCGCGCCCGTAACGCGCGTGACCGCATCCATCGAGCCTTTCATAAATAAATATCAATAAGTTTTATACATACCATTTTATTTAACATTCAGCAAACGTTAAAGCTATACTACAAAAGTCACTTACGGGATATCTTCCGTGATTATTGTTTATTTTTGAGCTCCCGATATTTCGACGCTGTTGCAAGCGCCATGATCGCGGGTTAACGCATGGCACTTGCAACAGCGTCGAAATATAGGGAACGTGCAGGAACTATAGGTGGCAGCACTAATCGACAAAAGAGACACTATGCGGACAGAAAAGGAAACTTATCACTTCTCTTCGTGCTTTCAATTTACTTAGACAAAATTGTCTCTTCAATTATATTATTTTGAATATGCTAAAAGGTATAAAATATGAGTTCCGGTTTATCAATAACGATCGTCAGCGTAATATAAATGTTTAATAATATGAATTTTATATCTTTCGTTTACTTTCTGATGAAAATTGTGGTGTATGAAGACATGGTGGCTGGCATAACTAAGATAGCTTTCTTATTTTCAACACATGTTATAATGGTAGGGAATCCTTTATCAGCGAGAACAGTATCTCCAGGCTCTAATAAATCAATTAGTTCACAATCATTTGATGAAGCAATCAATAAAATGCAGTCCGTAGCATTTAGATACAAAACTTAAAAAACCAAAGGAGTGCAGCCAACTAAAAACATTATTGTGGGTATAAACCATGTTTATATTCTGAGTACATGTGGAGTCTTTGATTAACTGTTGAGGGATATTCGGTGTGAACTTTAGTGCGGTCTAGTAGAACACGTGTATAGTGAAGTATAAATGGTTCTGGTATGTTTGCATGGACGGTTGATTTTGAGGGCCTTTTCAATGCAGAGTGTAACAAAAACAAGTTGTTTTCAAATATTTTTCTTTACTGCGTTTATCCATTTTTTGCGTTTTTCACCAAAACATGGTATGATAGTAGTATTCTTTGGAAAGTAATAGAATTTTACGCTAATTGATTTATTTTCATTTTTGTGGATGTATTGGTACCCACATCCAGAAATGCAACAATGCATTATGATTAGTTAATTAATTTTCACTATAAAATTAATTCTGTTTACTTGTTAGAAAAGTCTATGTCAAGCATTAATAGAGCACAAGATTCGGATTGGCGACGCCAGTTGGCAGCACCGTCGTTGTGCACGTTCCCTATCGGGAGCTCAAAAATAAACAATAATCACGGAAGATATCCCGTTACTTGACATTTGTAGTATAGTTATGAACCGTGAAAGCTTAGAACGTTAAAGCTATACTACATTTTGCATTTGCATTTAAAACGGCATCTTATAATCTAAATATATAAAACAAGAAACTGACTGACTGACTGACTGACTGACTGACTGACTCATCTATCAACGCACAGCCCAAACCGCTGGGTCTACAAATTCCAAGTTTGGCAAGTCGGTTCCTTATGTGGTCTAGGGGTGCACTAAGAAAGAATTTTTCAAAATTCACCCCCTAAGTGGGTTAAACGGGGCTCCAAAGTTTGTATGGGGAAACAAGATTAGCTTGACTATTTTATTCGAAACTTCACAGGAGTGTTTATATTAATAAATGAGTAGAAACGGGTTTCAGGTATTTTCAGAATTCAACCCCTAAGAGGGGGAAAAGGGGTGATAAAGTCAAAATATCAATGCACAGCCCAAACCGCTGAGTCTAGAGATTCCAAATTTGGCACATTGGTTCCTCATGTGCCCTAAGGGTGCACTAAGAAAGTATTTTCCAAAATTCACCCCTTAAGGGGGTTAAACGGGGATCCAAAGTTTGTATGGAGAAACAAGATTAGTTTGACTATTTTATTCGAAACTTCACAGGAGTGCTCCTATGGATAAATGAGTAGAAACGGGTTTCAGGTTTTTTCAGAATTCAACCCCTAAGAGGGGGAAATGGGATGGAAAAGTATAAAAATCAATGCACAGCCCAAACCGCTGAGTCTAGAGATTCCAAATTTGGCATATAGATTCTTTATGAGGTTTAGGGGTGCATTAAGAAAGGATTTTTCAAAATTCTCCTCATAAGGGGTTGAAACGGGGGTCCAAAGATTACATGGGGAAATGGGATTATTTAGACTACTTTATTCGAAACTTAACGGGAGTACTTATCGATAAATGAGTTAATATTCGTTCGTGATAAATGAGTTGAGTTCAGGTTTTTTCAGAATTTAACTGATAAATAAATGGGGATACTGATAAGGGAATGGGTAAATAGGTATTGTTTTTATGGTAAATTGGGTCGGGTGTATTACAAAAACAACAATTTTAAGATTTAATGTGGCAAACCTGAAATACTACCATTCCCTGTTGGGGTGCGATGGGGTTGAAATGTCTAAAAATCAATATGGGTGTCGATACCGAGATTATCAGGGGCGCTGATTACGAAAATGGCATTTATTTTGAGTTCCTGATGATAATGATCGTGATTACGATGATGATGATTGTGATAATGATGACGATGATTGTGATGATGATTATGATGATGATGATTTTGATTTTTATGATGAAAATGATTGTGATTACGATGATGATGATTGTGATAACGATGACAATGATTGTGATTACGATGATAATAAGTGTGATAACGATAATGGTGATTGTGACAGTGATGGTGATTGTGATAAAGACGGTGATTGTGATGGTGATAGCGATGGTTGTGATAACGAGGATGGAGATTGTGATGATGATGATTGTGATTAAGATGATAATGATTGTGATTACGATGATAATGTTTGTGATAACGATGATGGTGGTTGTGATAGTGATTTTGATGGTGATTGTGATGGTGATTGTGATGGTGATGATGATTGTGAAAGTGGAGGTGATTATGATGGAGATAGCGATGGTGATGGTGATTGTGATTGTGACAGTGATGGTGATTGTGATAATGATGAAGATGATTGTGATTACTATGATAATGATTGTGATAGCGGGGATAGTGATTGTGATAGTGATTGTGACGGTGATGGTGATTGTGATTGTGATAGTGTTGGTGATAGTGATAATGATGGTGATTGTGATAATGATTGTGGTTGTGATAGTGATGGCGATTGTGATCATGATGATTGTGATTAAGATGGTAGTGATTGTGATTACGATGATAATTATTGTGATTACGATTATAATGATTGTGATGACGAAGATGGAGATTGTGATGATGATGATTGTGATTACGATGTTAATGGTTGTGATTAGGATGATAATTATTGTGATAACGATGATAGCTATTGTGATTACGATGATAATGGTTGTGATAACGATGATGGTGATTGTGATAGTGATTTTGATGGTGATTGTGATGGTGATGGTGATTGTGATAGATATTGTGAGAGTGGCGGTGATTGTGATGGTAATAGCGATGGTGATTGTGATGGTGATTGTGATTGTGATAGTGATTGTGATAGTGATGGTGATTGTGATAATGACTGTGATTACGATGATAATGATTGTGATAACGATGATGGTGATAGTGATAGTGATTATGATGGTGATTGTGATGGTGCTGGTGATTGTGATAGTTATTGTGAGAGTGATGGTTATTTTGATGGTGATTGTGATGGTGATTGTGATGGTGATTGAGATTGTGAAGGTGATTGTGATTGTGATTGTGATTGTGATGGTGATTGTGATGGTGATTAAGATAGTGATGGTGATTGTGATTGTGATGGTGATTGTGATGGTGATTGTGATGGTGATTGTGATGGTGATTGTGATGGTGATTGTGATGGTGATTGTGATGGTGATTGTGATGGTGATTGTGATGGTGATTGTGATGGTGATTGTGATGGTGATTGTGATGGTGATTGTGATGGTGATTGTGATGGTGATTGTGATGGTGATTGTGATGGTGATTGTGATGGTGATTGTGATGGTGATTGTGATGGTGATTGTGATGGTGATTGTGATGGTGATTGTGATGGTGATTGTGATGGTGATTGTGATGGTGATTGTGATGGTGATTGTGATAATAATTGTGGTAATTATGGTGATTGTGATAGTGATGGTGATTGGTGATAATGATGGTGACTGTGATAGTGATGGTGATTGTAATAATGATGGTGGTTGTGGTAGTGATTTTGATGATAATAATTAGATAATGAAATTTGGCACATAGATAGTTTATAACCTGAATTAACATGTAGGACACTATTATCCCTTTAGTATGATCCAGTGGGACAGTTACCGAACTTCACGCGGGCGAAGCCGCGGGCAACAGCTAGTATTCTATAAGAACACTTTAACTGTAAATAGAATCTTTGAAGTAAATAAACTTTAATTGATTTTTTTCTTTTGTTCTCAAACCAAACTCCCAAGAAACTAAAAACTCATACATAATTTTAAATTATTTAAGATAATAAAGCGCGATTTAGATATACAAAGCAGCTTTGCGTTCTACTACATACAATGTCAATTGAAAATTTCGTTCTATCTTTATAAAGGTTTGAAGTAAAAGTTACAACAAACAATAATCGATAAGTTGGCTCGTGAGGCGGTCGATGACCGAATAATTTTGGCGTGAATTATCGTCACGATAGCGTGTGGATTTTGGAAAACGACCGCAACCTTAGGTCAACCACCTACAAGTTTTGATTTTGTAACGCTAACTTAAAATAAACGAAAACAATAATTCAAGTTATTTTTGGATCAATCAATTCAAGAACTTTCAAGACCACTTCATTCAATTTGTGAGACTTAGAACTGAAATCAAGTTATCGGTGGAACGAATCTTAAAGATACGCCGAAAATCTCTTTGATAGGTAAGCAAAAATTGCTTTTACGCTTTCTATTTTTATTGTGGGCCTGAAAAGTTATATTTATTTAAGAGCCTATACTACCTCAAATTAGCAACACGATTTGTGGTGGTTCAAACTTCGTTTGTAATATTGTTGGAACGTTCTAATCGGCTTGCACTACAAAGTGGTTGTTACGTCAGCCACTGCAGGCCGAATAGTGCGAAATGAGTGGTTTTTATTCTTTATAAAATCAAATTTTCGTCTTTTGGAAAAAATAAAAAACATAAGACCTGCTTTATAGTTAGTTCAGTTAGTATGCAAAGTTTCATGATCTAATTTGAAGTACTTTTTGAATACCAGCGGTTTATTGTTCGATATGGAGGTAACTTTGGGATTTTTTTCTATCGAGAAAATTTTATGAAATCGTGTTTTCGCAAAACATGGGACCTAACATTAATCCTCAACTTTACCATATATTTCTTTCAAAATAAATGCTGCAGTATTTTAGGCGTAACGGAGGATCATGCTAAGCCATTTGAGGTAGTAAACCTGTTTTGTAGGAAGCAACTTTCAAGAAACTTTGATTGACGATTCGTAATCCATAATGAGTGTTGCTCTTTACATTTCTTGTTGTGTAAACATGGGGCCGCCGTACCATGCAGTTGTACAAACAAGGCTGGCTCAGCCGCAGCATGCAGCCGGCGGACCACTTCTCGAACGACACTAAATCGCGCCCATTATCTGTCGACTATGATTTCCTTCGTCGAGAACAACAGCACAACGGAAGACTACGTTTTCTTGTTACTGGGCCTTTCACTTGAACCTCTGATACACGGACCGAACCATTGGTTTGCCGAACCAGTTTTATGTCTTAATTTGAATCTAGGTGTTATTATTAACAATGGATCCATTTGCTTGTGGTGTTGAATGTTGTATCTACACTAATATTTTATAGAGGAAAGATTTGTATTTTTGTGTGTGTGTGTGTTTGTAATGAATAAACTCAAAAACTCCTGCGCCGATTTCAAAAATTCTTTCACCATTAGAAAGCTACATTCACCCTGAGTAACATAGGCAATATTTTATCCCCATACTCCCACGGGAACGGGAACTACGCGGGTGAAACCGCGGGACGTCCGCTAGTTATACATAAAGTAAATACCTGTTTCCGTGTAGGTACTTGGTGTCACTTTTGTGCGAAGCATTCGAGACCGACTTAGAACATATTCAATGCAATTTTTAACAAAAAAGTTAATGTTGTTATCGAGAATACAATGAAATCCACGGAACACAAAACTAAAATGGACGTCTCTCTCAAAATATTACAATCCACGTTTGAGGATTCTACATCCACTTCACTTCTAATTAATTTGATAATTTCAAATCAAAAATTACAACACCGTTTGCTAAAATAGACCATAATTGACCTTTTAAATACAATCAACACTTAGTAATTTTGTGTAATTAAATACACGTTATTATTGGCATTGTTATTTATTTCTCAAGCACACTTGTAGACTCGATTATTCAAAGTGAATAAATAAAAGGGAAATACCAACAAAGATACAGTAAGGACATTATACTTCAATGTAATTCCGCGATAATGATAGAGCACCAAATTATTTGCTTGTCAATGTTATCTAAAGCATCTGGAAGTTAATATAAATGTGTAGTACACAATCGAGATTGCAGATTTTATTGTCCGTTTATAAACAGGGAGTATAACGCTTTGGACTGATAGGAAGATAAGTGAACGGCCAATTCGGCGGCGCAAGGCAAAACATTCGGGCGACTTTCATTAGATGTGTTTCATGAATTTAACTAAGTACTCACATCACATCACACATCATCAGCCTATTAATGTTCCCACTGCTGGGACACAGGCCTCCTCTCTATGCGAGGGAATGGGCTATAATCCACCACGCGGGCTCAGTGCGGGTTGGTAGATGTCACATGTCTTCGAATTTTTTGGTTTTAGGACATGTCGGCTCACGATGTTTTCCTTCACCGTTTTGAGAGCAGTGGAGATGAAATAAATGACACAAAGTAATGCACCTGACTAATGACCTAACTACGTATTATAAATACGAAAGAATGTGAGAATAAATAAAATAAAAGGAAATAAAAATCTTTAAGAGCCTATACTACCTCAGATTAGCAACTCTATTTGTGGTGGTTCAAACTTTGTTTGTAGTACTGTTAGAATAACGTTCTAATCAGCTTGCACTACAAAAAGGTTGTTACGTCAGTCACTGCGGCCGAATAGTGCGAAATGAGTGGTTTTTATTCTTTATAAAATCAAATTTTCGTCTTTTGGAAAAAATAAAAAACATAAGACCTGCTTTATAGTTAGTTCAGTTAGTATGCAAAGTTTCATGATCTAATTTGAAGTACTTTTTGAATACCAGCGGTTTATTGTTCGATTTGGAGGTAACTTTGGGATATTTTTCTATCGAGAAAATTTTATGAAATCGTGTTTTTGCCAAACATAGGACCTAACATTAATCCTCAACTTTGCTATATATTTATTTCAAAATTAATGCTGCAGTATTTTAGGCGTAACGGAGGATCATGCTAAGCCATTTGAGGTAGTATAGGCCCTACAAGTGATTACTCACACACATCAGTATAGCCTTGGCTCTTGTCTAAGAGTTCTTGTTTCACTAGAGCCTAGGAGCATAAATGGATGTTTGTTACTCATTCATACAAAGACTATACTGAACTGTATTGGATGAAAATTGGCACATAGATAGTTTATAGCCTGGATTAACACATAGGATACGTTTTATCCCTGAAGTACGATCGACCATACCGAAATGTATAAGCACTAGCTTATGCTATCTATTGTATTGTTTAAAAGAAAGAAAAGAAAGAAAAAAAGAAAGGAAAATATTTATTTGGGACAAGCACAGGAAATACAAAAATAATGTTAAAAAAAAGAAACTAAACGGGCAGGCGGGGCCTTTAACGGGCTGGATGTCCGCAACTCCACGTCAAAGCGCGTATTTTGCGCACGGTATTATACTATGCTATCTATAAGGGAATTACTTAATTGGAATTCGATAGCTTTCAATTGTTAATTAACCAATCACCTCAGACTATTCTTAAACACTAATGATTGAGACAATGATCACAAAAGCGAACGAATGATGAATGTGACCTGTCACGTGGTCATAAATAATTATGATCCTCATTAATGAATTGAATTTAGAAATATTTACCTGCTCACTGCTATTTTTGATGTAAATAACATAATAGAAACACTATCCTGTTACAGGATAATAAAAAATAGATACAGATTTTAAACAACATATTGATAAAGTCATTAGATTAGCCTTAATTAGTTTCTCGGACATGAACATTTTGCTTATCGTTTTCGATCAATGTTTAATCAAGATTTTCGTATCTTCCGCGTACAAATTGCGGCACACGCCTAGTTAGTTGCCGTTTGCAGTCCAAGGTTAATGCAGCAATCGGCGCGGGCGCAGGCTAGTGCGATACGTCACGAGTTGCACAACCCACGCGTCTTGTCAAGACAAACTGACCGCCAGCCAAATTAATTACTGATCTGACCAACGTTTTAGAAACATTTGTAGGTACAATGATGTAACATAACGTAATATCACGCCTGTAATCGCCCAAAGGATAGGCAGAGTTGTACGTACAGTACACCCACATTTCGTTAATCATATTTATGTTTAAATCCCATGTAATATGGGGCGAGCCTATTGCCACATTTGCCACCAACAGGGCAGAAATCCAGACTCGTGGCTGCTACTGAAGAATTCCTGATGGAAAAAC
Source organism: Xestia xanthographa (assembly GCA_905147715.2). Classification (NCBI taxonomy): domain Eukaryota; kingdom Metazoa; phylum Arthropoda; class Insecta; order Lepidoptera; family Noctuidae; genus Xestia; species Xestia xanthographa. The sequence continues at coordinate 19,861,643 of LR990642.1, read as the reverse complement.
ACAATAACACTTTGTCCTGCGAATAAGGGAAACAATCATTGCATTTTAGCTATTCTTAGACCTAAGTACTTACGAAGAGCTTTTTGAACTTTAAGCGCTACAAATTAAGCAATAAGATTTAAACGAAAGAGTTATGTACCTACTACGAGTTGCATTTTGATTTCTCAGCTGGTTGCCAGGTACAGGTGTTTGCTAAATCAGTTTATGTAATAAGTAACCAATTCTTGCATAACTTTTCAACTCAGGAAATGAGCACAGAGCGGGGTAATTTTCTTTTACTTCAGAAACTAGATCTTAATATTAGATTTTCACTACGGTAATGGGACGTTTATGCAGATTTAGTTCGTGAACGTTTTGCTCGAGTTATGAATGAGCGTCCTAGATTTGCTTCTGTAATCATCTGGTGTGCTGGGGTGCGGGCGACGTACGCTGCGGAACCCGCGCCACCCGGCCCGTACACGTTTCCTCGGAGCCGTGTAACTACCGCTAACGGCGCCTCCATTCCTATGTAAATCCTGGTGCCGCATCCGACGCCAGATAATACAGCTACAATTTGCATGTCCCCTAGCCCTTTGTGGGCGCACAACCGGGACTCGGTCGCCGTCACCCTGCAGAATGGGTATCGATTGTCGAACAGTTCCTGCAGAGCCTCACATGAATAACAAGCATCGACTGGTAGACAATGGTTTATCGAACAAGATGTAGTGATTTGCCATTCATTGGAGCAGTGAGAGCAGCCCACAAACGGCTGGGTCCTCAGAGGACACAGACCAGTCACACTGTCGAGCCCACCGTGACTTGAATAAATTAATCTGAAGCGCCACTGTTTCCTCGAAACATTTGTTAGCCGATATCTTTCAGATTAATTAAATTAAATAGTTAAAATTCAATACGTGTATCTAATCCACAATGTAATTAATTTTGTGTATGCGAGCCCTTGTTTATTAAGTTAGGGAAACTGCCCTCGTAACGTAGGTAGGTAAGTATGACTAGGTACTGAACTAATTACGAGTATAAAACTGAATAATTAACCAGTCCGTGTAAAGGTCTGAAACACACTGAAACAAACTGAATTAGTATGTATCACTTAATTCGCGTGTTTAAGTTTGCCAATCATGCTAGGATTAATCCAGTTACATCAGAGAGTTTATGTAATCACTTTTGGTGGGACTCGAATAATTCCACGTACAGATACAGACACAAAAAGCTGTCTAATTTCCAATATACGCCGACAGGTCCGGCTGTGCCATTTTAATTGATACGTCAATCAGGATGCTATTCGTCCACGACAAGCATATTTTTTTATTTGAAGGTAGTTGCATGCTATTTCCTCTAATGGCATATAGAGGGCGCGCAAGCGAAGCGGCCGCGCGTGGTAGCTCGGCAGTGGCCAACGATACGATACGCAGAACCAATTATGAGTTTTTCCTCCGGCACATCGGCATCCGGTGCCATCTCTGTGCAGATTGTTGCCGGTTCTTATTACTGATCTCGCAGATACCGAGCGTATGCACACAACCACCACACATCCTGCTTTCTGTAAACGACTCTTAATTGCTCGTACATAAACGGTCGCCGGTCGGGATAGACTTTTGAAATATTTTGCAAATATTTATATTTATTTATTAAAACTTTATGCACATAATGTAAAAAAAAAACAATGTACTAAGGCGGACTTACTTTGGGCATTTTCTACTAGTCAAGTAGTAGTTTATTTACCTCGATAATAATTTTGAATTGGTTGATCCATATTCCGATATATTGATACTGATACAGTTTTATGAAACCTTACTCAGAAAATTACAAACTCAAAAAAACTTCAATAAAATATGTCGCGCCACGTTATTACACGAAGGCATCCAAAACGCGCTACTAACAAAGACACTAACTATTTTACAACCAAAAACATTCCACTAACAAGGTTACATTTCAATGTACCTCGAGTGAAATCTCGCTGGAAAGTATTCCTCGTCTGGTTGGAGGCAGTAACACAATCTTTTATTATTAAAATTCCCAATAGTTTTATTACACACGGCGGGACCGACGTGACGGGTGTCTACAGACTTTAATGGCTTATATAGAGTAATTTGTTTTCGGCTTCTGATACTTCTCATACAGATTGTAGTCACGATAGGAATGTTGTAACGACTTATCAATTCGATGCGGACGTTTTTTGAGTTTCACATTGTAACATACAGCGTGTACCAGAAAGGTATGGCCATATTTGAGTGTATGGTATAGACAAGTGGACCTGAGCAGGACATCTGGCTTGACGTGGAGATGGCCGATGGAACAAGGCTTTGACTGAGTGGTGGCCAAGGTTAGGCCAAAGAAACTTATAGGTAAGTTTATTTGGTAATGTTCGTCGTTTTGTTGAGCTCCTTGAGTTATAAGTCGAGCTACACGATAACTGACAAATGCTTGCAATGACTGGACAGGTCCACTCAAATCTGTGTAGTTCTTTCTTCAAAAGACCATCTCAGACACTAATCTGCATAGTCCTCATGTGAATTGAGCAAGATTATGTCTGGACTTCAAAAGAGACTATGACCTCTGAGTTTGTTTCGGCTGTTTCGGCCCCATCTAGTTTAAAAAAAATGACGTGTAAAAGTGTTTGTAAAAACCTACTTGCAAAATAAACATCATTTATCATTAGGGCCGTCCTAAAGTTCTTTGGATCGCCGATATCGTAAAAGTCGCGGGAAACACCTGGATAAGGGACGCACAGAACCGGGAAGTGTGGCAGACAAAAGGGGGGGCCTATACCCAGCAGTGGGTGATTCCGGGCTGATATGATGAGATAATGGTACAGACAGACCATCAAACTAAACAACCCTTTCCTTGGAACCAACAATGTAATCGCAAAAAAAATTAACGGTCGTATATGTCCCATACATTCGGATCGTTATGTATTGAAATTTTGTATGAGACAACTGTGAATTATTCCGCTATGACGATGGTGGTTCCATGGAGAAAATAGTTTGGTTTGATGGCCTATACCACATCCTTAAATATAACCATACATTTCAAATCCATGCTGTATATTACTAAGTGAAGCTCAAAAAAACGTCTGCATCAGATGGCTCGAGTCATAATAAACTAGAATGAAGTCTCACAACAATTAAGAAGATATTTATAGAGCAATAGTAATACAACACTTAGTAGCGCTAACTTGTTCCTAGATCATTAGTTTCGTCTTAATTGAACGAGGGCACGAAGCGGAGGGTGTCGGGGGAGCTTTTGCCGACGAAAAGCTTCATGCGTGGAGCGCACGAGCGTGAAATTAGAACTGCCGTTTTTAATGCGGTTGCTTGCCAACACTAAAATTGCTAGAGCTGTGTTTGCAAAGGTCTTTAATTGATTTGATTTCTTGCTACAGGGACCAAATCCGAAACTATAAGGAATACCGAAAAGTACTCAAAGGAGTCACGAGCCCGATTTTGATGAAAACTAAAACTGCATCATTGGATTTTTGAAAAATCAATTCTTCCCACTTTGATTCGAATGGTGTTCAAAAAAACCGGCCAAGTGCGAGTCGGACTCGCGCACGAAGGGTATCTATACATTAGACAAAACGGCAAAAAAATCACGTTTGTTGTATGGGAGCCCCCCTTTTTTTTTTTTTTTTGTCGGATGGGAAATCATCAAATAACTCCTCCCGCTCTGGGCGGAGCAGGAGGGAGTGTCAGACTTTTACTGACTAAAACCCATCCATGTTCCTTCATCGCCCTTTGTGTTCCGGGGCCACGGTATCTCTTTCGAACTGTCCCGCAACCCCGGCAGGCATCGGTCCTTACGGACCCCTTCCTTTTTGCTGACTCTCTTTGAGGCGCGCGTGGAACACGAACGCGCCGTCGCGCGTCGACACGGCCTGTCGTCATGAGACGGACAGACGGCCAGACGGACAGAGAGCGAAGTCTTAGTAATAGGGTTCCGTTTTTACCCTTTGGGTACGGAACCCTAAAAAGTGGGTTCTCTTTTTTCAAAATCTTCGAGTTTGATTCCTGGCTAGGAATATTATTTTTCAAAAATTCAATAATGCAGTTTTAGTTTTCATCAAAATCTGGCTCGAGACTCCTTGGAGTATTTTTCGGTATTCCTCATTGTTTCTGATATGAACACTTGAACCACTTGAAAAATTGACCATATATACCTGTGACCTGCTATGACTCCTGTTAATTCTAATGATACCACCCTAAGCAAAATATAACGAAATGTATTGTAGTAAATAAATATAGTATGTCGCAATAAAGTCTCTCACAGACGAAGATTCACCTATCGGGGCACGAATGTTCAATTATAACAGATCATTAAATGCGATAGGTTCACGTAAAACATTATAATATTTCAAGCAGTATCGTACAACTGTTGTTACTTTACTGTGTGAGAAAACACGTGTACAGTTGTAAATCAGAAAGATGTCAACTCTCGGGTTATCTGAACTAAGATATACGTGGGACCAAACGCTGGCTTATTTCCTCATATCAAATGTCCGGGCTATACATACACCTGAGGTGTATATGCTCTATTAACTGAATACACGTTAAGCCGTTGGTCCCCGTTTTCATTTGTAGATCTTTGACAGTCGTTAGGTAGGCAGAGGCCCGAAAAGTCTAACAACCAGTCTTACCTAGGGGTACCGTATTACCCGGTACTAACTGTGTTGTGGAGGTCAGACTGGCAGTCGTTCCATGTAACATACTGATATTCAGCTGCGTCCGGTAAAACTGGAAGCCGACCCCAACATAGTTGGGAAAAGGCTAGGCAGATGATGATGATGAATTGAATCATCCTTTAAATAATGCTTTATGTAAAGAAACATGTTAGCGGCTTCTATTTCTAAACATGGAATATTCAAAGGCATGAAATGATAAAGTTTCTCCGAAGTCAGAAGTACTGGACACTTTTAAGAATAATGTAAGCGAGCAGCGCTTTGTAAAAGACAGGAAAAAATGCAATGCACTTTTGTGACACAAAAAATAGTTCCGTTTGTTTCATATTCCTGAAACCATCTGCGTGTTGAATCGCCATTTCTCGTTTTAGGTTTATCTATAAGGTATTCGCTCGTAAATTCCTCTAATATTATTGACATGAATCCGTCCCCGTATGCTATAAAGCTGAAATTGTTAGTACAAATAAACGAAAATAGAAAACTGTTACGTGAGGACGACGTTTACAGACGCGCTATGTGGCCTTGTGGGTCTCTTGTGCGTTCAACTTCAACCTCGGATATTCACCATTATTATATCCTCCTCTCCTGCTCGCGCTGAATCGTTCATTGCTTAACACACAAACTCAACGAACATTATTAATGTAACCTTATTATTATAGGAAACATAAATAATATGTCTTCTGAGAAGCAGTACAGACATATCTAAGTTGAATAGGTACAAGTTGGAATAGGTACAGTCGACTTATTTTTAACTTCGCCAGCTTTGTCTGCTTTCAGCATCATCTCTAAAGGAATGTAAAAATGTAATTTCAATACCGCAGAAAGACGTTATCCGACATAGGTCAAAGGTGTATTACCATTTGATCTTTTTCATCAATAAATCTGCCCCGACTTGATAAGGGAAAGAATAAAAAAATCTGGCGAAGGAATAAAAGACTAGACTGTGCATATTTATGAGACACCTACTTAATAAAATAACAACACGTTTTGGCGCACTCAAACCGTTATCTTCCACATACTTCAGCAGCCTTTAAAAGCTTACCCTTTCAACAAAATTAGATAGGTTTTCAACTTGGTTTTTAGAACTGATTCTAGACTAATTCCCTGGAGCTCACGTCCTAGAATACATAGCCTTAAGCCTATGTATCAAGAGGCTTTTAGAATAGTGTCTGTCGGATTAAGCCCTCAGTTTCAGCTCGATCTACATGCCACAGACTAGGAGCAAACATTTGTTGAGCACAACAGAATTCCGGCCTAGAGCCGTTGTCGTCGATCGCCGAATAACTGGAATATCTTTCTAGGATCTATGTGCCCTGTTAACTGCCAGCAAGACTATTAAACGTCTGGTTTAGTTGCCCGAAATATTATACAATTATGCTTTGTTGTGTTTCTGATAATTAAGCGATTTACAAAGTGAAAGGTATGCCTAGCTGTTAGCTGTCGTTTTTGCAGGGAACGATTTCTTAAAGCTCGTTGGCATTGTGCTACCGATTACTTGAAATAACAAAAAAGTTGTCATGGTGCGAAAGTAGGCATTGTACTACGAAATATGGATGAATCTATTTTATAGTTTTTTTGTAGATTAAAGTGGTTCAAATAATTATGTAGTATATTGCAGCACTCTTAAAATACAAAGTATTGCCGGCCAAAGTAAGGTTTGAACCTCATCTAGCAGCACGCACGGAATCGCATTTTTCCATGCTCATAATGCTCAGAACCGACATTTACTAGAACGTGAAATACTTCAGAGCGTCGAGCGTGCTGCCCACCGCATCGTCGATGCTGCCGCCTACGATATCATCGACACATTCGCGCCAGCAACAGTTCTGAGCGACAGAAAAGGAGAGGTGGATGGAAAAACGCGATTCCGTGCTGCTAGATGAAGCGCAACCCGAAAGAGAAGTAGTGAACTTTTAACAGTTACTTAGGTATCTTTGTGCCTCGTGATTTTCATTAAAACTAAAAGAAGTTAGTTAAGGAAAACACACTTTTATTCGAGGTGGATACTATTACGTCGCTGGCAGTGAGTTACAAGTTTGCTACACGGGTATTTTGTTATAATTTTGTCAGAAGAAAAAAATTGTCCAACCTTTTACCTACATAAATGCAGCAAATTTATTTGTAAAATGACATTTATTGTGATTTTAAAACTAAATTAAAATGAAGCACTAGGCTATAATTTCTATTTGAGGTATATTTCACCGAAGAGTTATATTTACGTATAACTATTTTTATACCTGACGTTGTTGGATTGAAATCTAGGATACCTAATATCTTCCATTACTTGTATAAGTGTATAAGTATTACACATTCGTATAGTAAGGAAAGGGGGTGGGAGTAGGTACTAATATCGATGGATTTTTGTTATCTGCTGTAACAGGGAGACTAATCACCAATTATTATGATACCACCGACCCCAGGCTAACTCTAGTTTCTTACAGAAAATAAAAATGATAGGTAGGTTCTTTCGATGACATGATATTTCCCCGTAAAAGGTAACACAGTGTCTACTCAGTATTTGTACAATTATTTTGGTGACTAATATGTTTCCGTGAGGTGGTTCATTGTGTCACTATGTACTGTGGAATGATATTACACGCTCGGTTGGAAGTTGGCAAACACAGCTAGTTGTATGGCCCGGTGCCTACAACGAGCATAGGTTCTCGTCACCCGACACTAGTTAATTGAGCGTTACCAATAACAAAATAAACACTATTTTCTAAAAATATTTTAGGTTCGTTGGAATATAATATTAATATCGATAACAGATAAATAAAAAAGCCTACAAAGGATTGAACTTTGAAAGAACAAGGTTAGTGTATTCCACGAAGAGTTGAAGCACACAGACGAGTTCAATAAACTCTGGTTGTTTCGTAGTAATGTAATTTGTGGGCAGTAGTAGTGTAATTACGTGCGGGTACTCCGGTCCCTCTAGAAATAAGGCACTATTTATTTAACAAACATTCAACACGATTGAAATGTAATAATGTCAATAATCAGAAAGAAAGTCACTTTGTTGCCGTGAACTTTTCGCAAGGGCGGGCGGGCGGCCACGCTCTCTGGCGCCCGCCCAGTGTCGCGCCAGCCGCCCAACGGGACGAACGCGTACTTACAACCCCTGAAATTGTTCAGTATCGTGAATATTGTCGACGATCGTGTACTTTACAGTGAGGTGATGCCAGTGGATGTCGGTCGTAGCCAACTGAACGAATGTTGAGCGGGAACCAAGACTTTATCTGAAGTTTAACGTGGCGTTGGATACGGTAACTAACTACACACGTAATTAGGTACCCCCAAAGACTTTTAAGAACCCAGTTTTCATACTCCGTATTCGCGTTTAGTTTTTCCAAGTAAAGCTTGAGCGAAATTTACTAGTTCCACGTATTTTGTTTAGTTCAGGTAAAGCGAATTTTGTACGACAAACGGGTTATTTGCTTCATTATATATAAGGAGAGGATACATTATAGATACATGTGAATATAAAACTCTTCAACACGAGTTTTCGCACGACGAAAAGTGTGCAACGGGACTTTCTAATATTATTTACTACGAATTTGGAAGTAGCAGAATCTTCAGAACAAGGTATGGACACAATTTCTTTTATTAACCTTAAATGTTGTCCCCAAAAATAGCTTTCAGGTAAGTAGAAACGAATTGTTAAAATACCGTCCGTTAGCTAATTTGTTATTTTTTATTACCTAGCCTCTTAAGTATTCATTTAATATAATATTACCATTACGGAAAATGAGGCACATTTTTACGCAAGGCGTCGTTCGAATTCATCCGATGTTAATAGCGTGATATTAAAATTGTAATAAAGACTCGACTTATTTATATTGAGAGTATATTAACACGGAGCTGTATTAGTGGAGTTGGTTGGATAAATTAAGTTATGAGCGTGAACAAATTGTTCGTCAGTCAGTGATAGTCGACAATTTGGTCGCGGTTCAGGCTTGTTGTCAAGACTCTAAAGGCGTGGGAAAACAAACAACCGCTGCTCTCGTTAACGGGCTCTTGTCCTACACCGGGGAGGACCGCTGCAGAGTGCGGGTGCTGCCACCCGAAACATTCAAATCTCAACTTTACGTCGAAGCACCACGGAGTAATGACTGCCTCTTAAATGAACGAACAGTTATATGGTCCACTCCTGTAGTATTTGTTCAGGACTGTAAAATCTAGAGACAATAACGACCAAAGGAAATGCCGGAAAATGTATACTGATTTATTATGCATTTAGGATAAAACACCGATGCTTGATTTGTAATATTTTAGTGTTTCTGCTTTTGTGTCATCTCCATTGAAATTTTGTTCTGCAGATATGTTGTGGATTGTCTATGTTTAATTATGATTAAAACAGTTGTCAACTAGACTTATCTTTCATTACACAACATGGTGACAGCGGTGAGATATTTATTCGATTTAAATGGTTTAAGTCGGTAATAAAGGTACGTTTTAGACTTTAAAATCGTCAGGGACGGTTATAGAGCGCTATGGAACACGCGCGACCACCAACTGAATTGTGTTTAGAGGGCAGCTCCGTCAGTCGGGCTGACGCATGGCGGCGTTGGAGGTCGCAATTTATGTTATTTTTAAAAGCATCGGGGGTGCAAAAAGAGGAAACTGATATTCAAGCCAGCTTAATGATAAATTTAATCGGATCTGAGGGGTTTGAAGTGTTTGAGACATTTTCTTTTGACAAAGAGAGCGATAAGGATGATGTCAATTTATTGCTTAAGAAATTTGATGAATATTTTGGAGTCAAACAGAATATAACATTAGCAAGATACAATTTTTTTACAAGGGGTCAGGAAGAAGGAGAATCAATTGATCAGTATGTTACGTCATTGCGATTATTAAGCAAATATTGTAACTTCAAAAATTTAGAAGAGGAGTTGATTCGCGATCGTATTGTTTGTGGGATACAGAGTACTGGATCAAGAGATCGTTTATTGAGAGCAGAGGATCTGACGTTGGAAAAAGCTATTAAAATTGTCCAGGTTGATCAAATGTCATCAGATAATCGACGTTTATTGGAGACTCGTGGTGCTGGTACTTCAGGATTGGTGCAGGTCGATGCAGTTGGTTTGCGCGGTGTAGGCGGCCGCGGTAGGCGCGGTGGTTGGCGCGGCAGTGGACGTCAACAAAGGCGCGGTGTGGCCAGTGTTGCTGCTGGTTCTAATACAGCGCGAAGATTTGATCATTCAAGCGAGACTGGATATTGTCTTAGGTGCGGAGGCCAATGCAATGAACCCAATTTATGTCCGGCTATTTCTGTGCAATGTTATTTGTGTGATAATCATGGACATTTTGCTAGAATGTGCAAGTTGAAAAAAGGGAATAAGAAAATGTACGATATAAGTTTAACTGAACCAAAAAGCAATGAAGAAGATGATGATGATTGTGAGTCATTTTTTGTATCAGTTTTGTATACTGTCTCAGAGATTAACTCTTCGTCGGAAGATTGGTATGAATCACTCCAAGGGGAGTGCGGTTCAGAAAAATTTAAATTAGATACGGGAGCAGATATTAATGTTTTATCGTATAAGCGATTTTTATTGTTAGGCTATGACAGTAAGCTAATTAGTGGCAAGCAAAGTGTTAGGTTGCAATCTTATAGTGGTGATTTTATTCCTATTAAAGGTATTTGCAAATTAAAATGGTGGTATAAGGGTGTATCGTATGAATTAAGATTTGCAATTGTGGTTAATGATTGTCAGAGTGTGCTGGGCTTGCAATCTTGTCTAACATTAGGATTAGTTAAAAGAATTCATAACATAAATCTTGCAGATTATCAAGAATTGTTTAATGGGTTAGGCTGTTTGCCAGGTGAATATCATATTGTTGTAGATAAAACTGTGATGCCGGTGATTTGTGCAACCCGTAAGGTACCATTAGGAGTTCGCGATAAGTTGCAAGATGAGTTAAATAGAATGATTGAGTTAGGTGTCATTAGGAAAGTTAGTCATCCAACTCCATGGGTGAATTCATTGGTAATTGTTGCTAAGAAAAATGGACAGTTGCGTATATGTTTAGATCCGAGGCCGCTTAATAAGGCGATACAGCGTGCACATTTTCAATTGCCAACAATAAATGAGTTGGCTACTAAGCTTCACGGTGCTAAGTATTTCTCAGTTTTAGATGCATTTTCAGGGTTTTGGTCAATAAAACTGGATAATGCAAGTGCAGACCTATGTACATTCAGCACACCGTTTGGTCGATATCAATATCTGCGATTACCATTTGGTCTTAATTGTGCACCTGAAGTGTTTCATGCGAAAATCAAGCAATTACTTGAAGGTCTAGAGGGGGTAGATTCTTTTATTGATGATATCATTTGTTGGGGAAGGACTAAAGACGAACATGATCTGCGTTTGAAAGAGTTGTTAAACAGGGCACGGAAAATTAATTTAAAATTCAACAAAGATAAATGTTGTATATGTGTTGAGGAAGTAACTTATTTGGGTCATCTTTTTAACAAAGATGGGATGAAAGTGCATTCTGAGAAAGTAAGAGCGATATATAATATGCCGGAACCGATGGATAGAAAAAGCTTAGAAAGGTTTTTAGGGGCTGTAAATTATCTTTCTAAATTTATACCTAATTACTCAGAGCACATTTTTCCGTTGACAAGATTGCTAAAAAAAGATGTGATTTGGTGTTGGGAAGTTGGTCATAAAAATGCATTCAATCAACTTAAAGAATTGATATGTAATGCACCAGTTCTGTCTTTGTACAATGTTAGTGGTCCGGTTGTGTTGTCAGTGGATGCGAGCAGTGTGGCACTGGGTGCCGTGCTCATGCAAGAGGGGCGTCCAGTAGAGTATGCGTCACGCACGCTCACTGACACACAACAAAGATACGCACAAATAGAAAAGGAAATGTTGGCAATAGTATTCGCTTGTGAAAAGTTTCATCAGTACATTTATGGAAAAAGTAGTGTGGTCGTCGAATCGGACCATAAACCACTGGAAAGCATTTTTAGAAAATCACTAGACTCAGTCCCAGCTCGCTTGCAGCGTATGATGTTGAAGGTTCAAGCTTATGAGTTGGTGGTCACTTATAAGCCTGGGAAGTATATGTACATACCCGATACATTGTCGCGGGCACCCCTTCCGGATTTGTATGACGATAAAATTAGCAGGGCTATACTATGTCAAATTAAAATGGTAGTCGATAACATACCCATGTCGCAGAATAAGTTTACTCTCATCAAGCGGGAAACTAGTAAGGATGAGTGTTTAAAACTGTTGCTAAAATATATTAATCAAGGGTGGCCTGATAAGTTTAACATACACAATGATTTAAGATACTATTGGTCTATAAGAGATGAACTGTACTGTGTAGATGGTGTTATATTTAAAGACAAACAGGTTTTGATACCACATTCTATGCAAAGGGACATGTTAAAGCTTATTCACGAAGGGCATTTAGGGATTGATCGTTGTAAGAGACGTGCTCGTGAAGTATTATTTTGGGCAGGTATAACAAGAGATATTGAGGATTATGTGAGAAGATGTAAAATATGTCAAGAAACAGCACACAAACCGTGTAGGGAACCTATGATTCCGGTAGCTATACCAGAATTGCCATGGAATAAAATTGGAACAGACATATTTGAGTATGGAAAGCAAAGTTATTTAATATTAATTGATTATTATTCTGGTTTTATTGAGATTGCGTATTTGAGGGACACTTTGTCAAACTCAGTAATAGGTATTATGAAAGAAAACTTTGCACGGTATGGTATACCGGATACGGTTATCAGCGACAATGGACCACAATATTCTTGTCGTAATTTTAAAAAATTTGCTTTAGAATGGGGTTTTCAGCATGTCACTTCTTCTCCGTATTATGCGCAGTCTAATGGTAAGAGCGAAAAGGCAGTTCAAACCATTAAAAATTTATTGAAAAAAACAATTGACAGTAAAACCGATTTTTATTTAAATCTGCTAAGTTACAGGAATACACCGCGGGAAGATTTGAATTCTCCTGCACAGTTAATGATGGGCCGGCGTTTAAATTGTAGATTACCAGTCCATTCAGATTTATTAAAACAAACAAATTGTGGTACTATGAACTTACAACATAAAAAAATATTGGAAAAACAAATAAAAAATAAAAGTTTGTATGATCAGCATTGCAAACTGCTACCTGAGTTGAATGTGGGCGACGAAGTTATAATGTTAGGAAACACAAATAAAAGAAGTCGTGGTAAAATTATAGGAAAAGCGCCGACTCCACGGTCTTATATTGTTAGAAACAAAAAAGGTATTTATCGTCGTAATCGTCGTCATTTGATAAGATCTGTAAAGGATCCTACAGATAATAATATGTTGTCTGATAGGGATGAGTATTTTTCGGGGGATGATGAGGATGATGACTATGTGCCAAGCACTAAAATAAATGTATCGTCATCTTACTCGCCACCTCATACCCGGAGTAAGACTTAACAATTTGTATGCTTACTTATTTATAATGTAGAACTAATGATTTATTTTAAGTTGGTTTATTATTGTATTTTATTTAACTGGAATTAATGTATTTTAAGTTCGTTTTTTATTATTATTTTATCTTATTTAAGGGGAAGGTGTTGTGGATTGTCTATGTTTAATTATGATTAAAACAGTTGTCAACTAGACTTATCTTTCATTACACTACAGATAAAACTTGATATTTAATTTGCGACAATAAGAATAATCGTATTTCAGTTCAAGTTTAAAATTAATGTTTTCCTGGCGCACACATCAAGAATTATACCTACCTATTTGATTTATTACAGTATTTAAGATATTATAGAGCGGAAATACAAATATACATAAACACTATACACATTCAATTAAGTCTCGGCTGGTATATTCTGGTCCTATGTATATATAACTGGTCCATCCCACCGCTGGTGTTCATTTCCGTTCGCTAACAGTTTCCTTCCATCGCTATAACACTCAATCCCTTACGTAAAGCTCCCTGCGAGTGTGTTGTACGATTATCTACGCATGACTTTTATTTGTAAGGACTAAAAGCTACAATAAAACCGGTTCTCGACGTCGTCGACGCCAACCGGACGAACGACAAAGTTTCTGTTTCTTTTTAGTTCAGTGATCTAATCTAAAGTCTCCTCTGTCGCCCTGAGTGAGAACGAGAGAGGAATCTTGTTTTCTTATTTACCCGTACATGAGGCCGAGCTTTGCCGAGTGTTTCCGAAGCGCCCGCGCCGCCGCTTGCCACCTACACTGTGTTTGTGTGGCGTTTCTATTCTGTGACGTGAATTCATTGATATTTTTGGTTACTATTGTGTAGAATTTCACGTGTTGTCGCGTATGTGTATTATGCCATCACAATTATGTCACAATGCTAACTAATGTAACAGACTGACGATTTAATTCAGGTAATTATAAGTTGTCTCACCTAACTTTGTTACGGGCGGTAACTGGAAAATGTTGTTCAATATGCCCTTTAATTAGTTAGACGTGTGTTCTGTTAATTTTGTTACAAATTGTTAAGAAACTGTGAACTCTTTGTTCGGACCGGTTCGTATGATTGAAAGTGGGTGACTGTCAGTATAATTCCGCGGTGGAATAAGCTTGAGTGCCGCAACAACGGTGAGCGTTGCACGACTCCAGTTAACATTGAACGTGAAGGTAAGGCCCAATTAACTACATCTACATATTACAATAGCGCTAAGGTTTTTTTTTATAAAAGGACTCAAGGAGGAAGGTTTAATTATTCACCTTTTACCTACACGAGTCATTAATTATTTAAAACACAATATTATTAATAACAATTGCATCATCAAGTAATAAATATTGTAGTGCACTTTACTCATGAAAAAACACTATACGTTATTATTAGAATGTAGCAAACTAGCAAATTAATTAAACAAAATTATTACCTACTTAGGCGGTTAAAAAGACGTAATTAATTTGAATGTGACATCAAAATGTTTAGTCATTAACACCTACATTGAAAATAATTATGCCAGAGAGCAAAAATTTCGATCACAAAATTGCATTAGCAATAACAAATCGTTCGAACCACAGCTCACAGTTCGAAACTAGGAACGTTTATAGTCATAAAGCTTCGCATGTAGTACAAATACCCCAAGTCCCCAAGTAATGTGTATGTGATGGTTACAACAATTCAAACGATTTATTAGACACTAGCGGACTTCCCGCGGTTTCACCCGCGTAGTTCCCGTTCCCGTAGGAGTACGGGGATAAAATATAGCCTATGTTACTCGTGGATAATGTAGCTTTCGAATGGTGCAAGAATTTTTTAAATCGGTCCAGTAGTTTTTGAGCCTATTCATTACAAACAAACAAACAAAGTTTTCCTCTTTATAATATTAGTATAGAAGATCAAAATAATTGAAAGTGTGTACTCTGTGCTGCCACATCTCATACATCATCATTCTTCTGGAATGCCAAAGACATCTATTACTCGTCATCTCAAACAGTTTCTATCTTTCTCACAGACTCTATCACATCTCTGAAAGCTAAAACTCAACGAACAATGCATCATGCTTTACCTTTAAACCATATTGAAAGCCCGACTAAATACTTATCTCGACAAACTCTCGCGGCCATCTTCGTCTAGGAACTAAATGTACGGCTGATGAGCCAGATAAGTTGACAGTACCGCCATAGGATGGGTAGACGTTAGCCGCGCAGTCGTTACCGTAACTCAGTGGAGCTGGGTTCATGATGTCGACTCGCGACTCACTGCGGCTCTTATCCTGCAGCCATCTGACCTCACGGGAAAGCGGATGACGTCACCATTTACCATACTACACATATAAATGACGGTATGAGTAGTAGATTCCGAAGGGGTTAACGATTATAAGGGTTGAAGGTTATGGGCAGGCAAACTGCCTTTACGACTTTACGATAGTATTTACCGATATTCCAGAGCAGTTGACACAAAATTACTGTAGCACACAGCTTCTATTTAGCTATATAAATTAATCTGCTACTGGTTTAGACCACAGGACATATTATGTTACTTTACTTTAAAATTTGCGTTCGGAACCATCTCTGAGGGAATTCAATCCAGTTTGCGTGGATTCCGGCCCATGCTGGAATCCACGGCAATGGCGGATACACTAGCCGGTGATGCGGTGCAGTGTGGAGAATCTCAACAATATCTTATTCATTCACGACGATAATGAATGAATAAGATATTGTAGAGATCATTTTTTTTAACAAAGTAATTTAATATTCATGTTCTAAGACAGAAAATTAAGTATTCATTCCAAAACTCAAGATGAATGCTAAACATTTTGGAATTTAAAGTAAATGTTTTTCATTCATACTTAGCAGTTCATCTTGCAAGTTTAAAACAATGTCATTGTGTGAACGACACAGTAGTCAAGATCACTGATCAACCATCTAACAAGTCTTAAATTGTAATGGTGTTAATCGCAAATGTAAGTAGGTACCTATGTAGTTATCGAATGCTTCGATAATAGCAGTGGTTGAACTTGGCCCGTAACCTTTTAATGTAGCGACCATACTGCCTACTAAATAGCTACATATTTACATTCGTTATATCAAACCTGGCGACTGGCTTTGCGAATCCCTAATTTTACTGAAAATACTTAGATTTTAAATTCTGATGAAGTTGGTTCGCAGGATAATTATATTTTTGTTTAAACGTGACCTTTAAAAACTTTATTAAAAAACACTTTGATCCCAAATTCAATGCAATAAAAGTTCGCTCAGAAAGTTTAATAAAATAATTTGAACAAAAAAAGGTTTTACGTGTCTTGTACATTTATCTCTAAACCCTAGGGATATCTATTGCGAGCATTTGGTATTCAAGTTAGTACCTATCGAAGCTCACAGCTTATAAATAAATTTGAGTTGTCAGGTGGGAACGAAGCGCAAGTAGGTCAACAAATCATTGAATTTAACGAGATCCAATGCCATTACTAATGTTTCTGGGAGGCCGCACAAGTGTCGCTTGCCGAATAACACAATTGGATCCAGGCTCGTCGTCCATACAATATTTTCCCCTTGACTTGCTTTAAAACAACAGAACCTGTATTCATTACAG
This sequence comes from Xestia xanthographa, assembly GCA_905147715.2. Lineage (NCBI taxonomy): Eukaryota > Metazoa > Arthropoda > Insecta > Lepidoptera > Noctuidae > Xestia > Xestia xanthographa. Next base: position 19,844,920 of record LR990642.1, on the reverse strand, counting down.
CTACGTGGTTGTTAGAGTTAATTAAGCCGGCATTGTTACCACATTTTCGATGTCGATATATCTCAACATTCCCATTTCCATCGACGAACCTTCGTACAGATACCGACCAACGCGAACGTTTAGATATACATTTATTCATCGTGTTCAATCAGCACTTATTTTAGAGCAGTCGAGTGTAAAACTGAGGCCCAAATCTTCGTGCGTTGAATACAATTTTGCAGTCGATTGGCATCTGTAGTCTATTGTAATACTGATGGAGATCAATTCGTGGCAATTGCAATAAACGGGTCGCGTTACTGACGTTGCTTGACCGACTTCGATCGGCAGAAGACAACAATCACAATTACGTTTACCGATTGTTCAAACACCGGTCACTTCCACCCATTCAAAGTCATTTCGTTCACCCTTTTTGTTTTTTAACTTGTCACTCTTTAAACTGTTAAACGTAATTGGTTTAATTTGAATTGAGAATTGATCTGTTAAAGCAATTTAGCCAAAACTCCCGTTGCCTTATTTTTCCACGCCAATGTTAGCGTTTACTCGACCTGCAAATTATAAAAGAAAAATATCTCCAGATTTTCGGTGGTTAAATTAAATATTTTGGTCAATGATCCATAAAAAATGTTTATTCAACGCTTCTATTATATTTTATCCATACACTTTCTTCAGGGTAATATTCTTGTCTCATTGTTATTTAAGAGAGAGGAAAACTCGAAATGTATGCGTTTAATTCTTTCATCTGAAGGCTATCATTATACCTACTTCGTTCCTTGGTAAGTATGTCGCTTTAGGATAGAAAGTTGGCCTTTTGTGTTCTAATTGACACTTTTCAAAGGAAAAGATTGAATTCATTGTTAAGTTCTGTAAAGCGACGTGACTTAGACACTAAGTTAGCGTTTAAATAAACTTTTTAAAGAAAAGGGACAAAAGAATTGTAGAGTAACGTCACAGACAAGGCGCGAAACTTTTAATAAAACACTTTAAATTTGTCTTACGTACCGACGCTGCCAGTTCCGACTAATTGAATTAACTGAGCGGTAATGAGTACTACATTTTGTGGAGGTTTTAATTGAAACAGACTGACGAACAAATTGTACAAGCGTACGTGGCCAGTTAGTGCTCACAGTACATGGACCACGCGTCACCTCACACGTGTTTACATAGCCTTGAAGCAGTTCCCTCGAGAAGCACGCTGACGTGTTCAGTGTTGTCTTGTCAGTCAGAGGAGTATTGTAGTTCACCAATAGCTTACCGATGATGTATTGATGTAGATTGCAAGTCATGACTTTTATCGAGCACATACTATTCTAACATACAAACTCTAAATGTCAGCAAGGTTACATGGCATTATCCAAAAATTCAATCCAGCTTTACGTTTCTTGCCCAACCTATTTCGGGAACTCGCGATGTAGAAACTCATTTGACGTTAGACTCGCTAGTTTTTTCTAAAAATAGTAGTCTAGTTATAGTAGTCATTGTTTAGCTAGCAGTAATGGAATAGATTTTGAATCAGTATTGACGTCATACCATAGCATAGGAATTACGAGTCATTGCTAGCTTAATACAAATTTTAATGCTCTACTAAAGCAAATATTAGTAATATGTGAATAGGTTATGGATGAATTCTGAACATGACTAACCAAGATTTATTCATCGTTACTAAGAAAACTTCTCTCGGAGAATTGATCAATGAAACATGAATGTAATTTTTCTAGGAAGAACTGGTCAACTGGATCAAAATATGATACTTTAACTAAACTTTCTAAAGGATGCAATCGTCTGAAAACTTATTTAAACAATCTCATTCAAAATAGTAGTGCACAAAAAAGTACTTTGAATAATCAGTTCAAACGGTCTGAGAGCTTTTGTCAACGAAACTTTATATATTTTCTCACGATTAAAGAGAGAGCGAGCTATCAAGCAAATTGTCACTCCATTCTTTGCTTACTATATTCACGTTTCAATCGTAATTATCTACGTAATGCATCAACGTCTATTTGAGTAATGTTCGTGCAGTATAAACAAAAGAGATTTGTTTTTACTGTTGATTACTACTCGCTGTTTTCGCTTACAATGGCATCGAGAGCTCGTAAAAGCTAAGCGAGCTCATTGAAAAAGTACTGGAGACACGCAACAGCAATGTTTTAACTGTACTGTCTCATTAATTTGCAAACGGCCAGTTGGTCACGGGTGCGCAAAAAGTTAATCTCTCGCGGCCATTATTTTGATGTAGTATCGACTAGAACAATGGACCACGTCGCCTGACGTGATTACGCTATGGAAATAGTATTCGGAGATTATATCAGTATTATAGTAGTACGTGAACGTTTTATCATAGTATATTTGTGTTCCTGATTAGAAAATTAATGCGCTAGCTGGCAGGTTGGGTGATTTTGGACTACTAACTACCCCACATTATCATTATACGACCAGTATTGTTCTAATCACTTGTGCGTGTAAAATAAACACATAAAAGTACTAATAGATACTTATTTGTTTCTATTACTGTTGCAACAAGAGAACACAATCCGCACAAGCCTTGTTAGTTGAATATGAAAACTGTAGAGCAAGTGGCATTGCAACACTAGTCGAGGAGGCACGCGGCGCGGCGGGACGCGGCGCGGGGGCGCACTGGGCGAGATGTCGTTTAGAGGAAGTGGTCTCATCCAATTAAGAGCAAGCCCGCTGGATTGCTTCCAGCGCTTTTGTCGTTTTTTTAATTGTCTTCCCGCACATTTCTTTTTACAAAGCGCTATCGGAGCCGCCTACCCTATCTTGTGTTCAATTTGTCAGTTTTAAAGTTACACGCTTTTACTTAGCACCAACTAAAATAAATTCCAATTAATGTTAACTGTTGTGCAGTTTACGAAATTAGCGAGATGCGTGTTTAGTTAGCAGGAGCCGGTGGTGTTTCGGTGGGTTAGTAATTGTAAACAACCAATTAGTCGATTACCGTATCAAAACTGTATTAGGCTTTGGTCGGACTTCGAACCCGCGGCCACAAAACTATTCAGAAGCCGAACTACAACCGTAGCGATCGGTAAAGTGATACTTGCTTACTCTAGGCCCAAGAGACGATAACACGTTGGTTTATTATGCTAATTTATTCACAGTATTGCTTGTTTTGTATCAAAGCTGCAAAGACACGAATAACTCTTGCTAAACACATATTTGTTATATTTAAAGTAGACGTCAGCGCTAAAACACAAGTACTTTGGTAAGTAATTTGTACGCTCAAGTTTGTGTTGTTCACGTGAGGGTATCTTGCGACTTAAAGAGACATGTCAGGGTAGACGTGCATCGACGAGAGGAGGATGCAAATGAGGAATATTGGGAGTAGCGGTGACGGCGGGCGGTGCGCCATTGTCACCGCGCCCATTGTGTACCGTGCACTACAGTATACATAGAGTACACAGACTGAGTGCGGGCTTCGGGCCCGGCTCGGCAATCCGAGTCGGCCGCCGCATAACAAAACGGTACCCTCTCTAAGTATTTGTTTCGAGTCGTGATCGACGCTCGCGCGGTTTCTTGCTCCCGATATGAATGCATTCTCCGTTTTTATGTCGTATGTGGCACAACCACGTCCATCCTGAATCATTGTCAGCAACAAAAGCTTGAATTACTTAAACTATTTTACATTGACAGAGTTTTTTTATTTGAATGGGTGCACCTGCTCACATCCAAACATATACTTAAATTGGCAACGGTATAATAATATAACGATTTTGTTTTGCTTACGGCGCGGCGTGTTTAAATTAAATAAATAAAAGCAAAAATAAAGTTCTTAATTATATAAAGTAATAAATTAATTGGGGACCCCTCGACAGGTATAAGCCTCCTGCAGTAATTTCTAGCGTTTTTCGGTTAACACCGTATGCAATAACAAACGCTGTTATCTAGCTTATCTAGCTGGGGACTGGGAGACACCGTTAAAGCTCGTGCAGTCGCAGTCGTGCCAAATCTCTTCATTAAACTGGTTGGAGGTGGGCCGATAGCGGTACACCGTACATCTCACACTGTTTACGTTCCACATGTACCTATGTAGGTAGTGAGCTGTAGCTATTACACAGCCTATATTATCTAACTCAGGGCATTGTATTTAACTCTCTGTATGTAGATCTTTATCAGATTCTGCTTACCACTATGGCCTCGAATTGCATGTCTTGGAAGATTTCAGTTTATTGCTAGGGTTATCTAAAAGGTGGTACAACGTAACTAAGTAAGTTTACGCAAAAATTACTGCTGGGAAACGACTTCTTTGGGGGTAAAATATCACGGTTTATGGTAGCACTCAATGTAATGCACTCAAAACAGTGTGTGGATGCATTGAATGTATAGGGGTTATGTAGGGACTTAAGTAAAATAAAAATATGTTTTAATGTAACAACATTATAAACTGTTTTTATTTAAACATGTGAAAGAGTTGGAACTTTAACCTCCAATACCTCCGTGTAAACTGGGAGATATGGTCCGGAACAAACAAATGATCGCTATGATGCGACGGGGAGAACTGAAAGAGTGCCTTTCAGTTTCGTTAAGTGTCTTTTTACTTACATCCATTTTATGTAGAAAATGTAAGATAACTTCTATCGTATTTAGAAATACTTAGGTTTATAGAAATCTTATCTACATTATATTAACAAATGGGCGTTACCTAACAGTAATACAAAGTACAACTGGCATGATTCTAAAATACAATCAGAACCAGCATTCAAATAAATGTGGCTCACAACCACTTGCTACGTTATACAAGATGTTGTGTTACTAATCTATTCCCAAATCCCAAATTTTGTATTTAATCAAGCAGTTTGGGAGACTAAAGCAAGTTATTGAAGCGTGGTGCACTCAACCTCAATATGTTGGCAGTGAGGTTGAACTTCAGCCGTAAGTTCTGACAACCAGTAGTTATGAACATAGATAGCGCACTAATAACATATCGGAACGCCCATTATCAACAATCGGTGATCCGAAATAGAGATCATGAGCAGAGATTAGAGCGCGCCCGTTTTGTCTGAGCCCTAATTTATTATTCAGCGAGTGTCGCGGCTACGTAATTTATATAGGCGCATTTATCGCAGACGAATGCGGCTGTGGCGCTTTGAAAGCTGATTACAGCTTTAAGCGACGAGATATCGTTGTAGGTGTTCGCGTTGTCCCGTGTCGCAAGCCCTGACACAGTTTCTGTTTATTCGACGTGCGATAATTGCAATACAGCTACAAGCTAAATATAATTGCGCATTGTGATTGCGCGCACGCCGCCACTACCTCTGTTGCGCAGAGCATCCTCGCGCGCATCCAAATCAGCGCCGCCACTCCCGCCGCCTACGAATGAGGATTTAATTTAATGTTCTGGATAGTAATTCGTTTGAAAACAATAGCTACAGACGCGGCATTGAATACATATGCAGCGTTTTACTAGTTTTACACTTAACATATAAAGGATGGATGAAACTGTTTTTGTGCCGCGCTTTATGGCATAATTATTATAATTATGTAAATATTTATACATAGGCATAGCTACCGTGGATCAGATTGTGATACCCATATAATTGCATATGTATCTGATGGAATATTTTATATGTGACGCGAGCAAATTGTTGCGATAAAGCCAAATATATAAAGTTTTATAGGTAATGAAAAATGTAGTTATTGAGTAACGTTCTGAAATGGCTTTACGAGTTCACGAAATGTGAAACAACAAGTCTGTTAAAAGGCACGCAATATTGTTCGGGTTAAAAATTTTTGGCATGAAAATATAGTAACAGTGAGTTTGTTGTGTGAGTTTGGCAGACGTCCATCAGTCAGTTACACGAGACGCTAATCACGGAGTATGAAGTCACCGGGTATTAACACTCTAGAATTAATCATTTGATCTCGTGAACAATCTTTGATTCAGCTAAATCAATATTAAGTATTAACTGGATACAATATGTGCATGTATTTCTTTTGTATCACATTGGTGCATGTGTGTCATTCACAACTTCATTTTAAGTTCGGGTCAATATTTTAAAACATTGCTAATGTGCTAAGTGTGAAAGGTAACTGTAATATAAATAGCGCTATTAGTAAAGCTAGTTGACTAGTTCTAAGCATCGTTATTGGTTGAATATCAGTCTGATGCTAAACTTGACCTCATTGGTCAGATTGGGATCTAGCTACAGACACGCCATCTACAATGAGTTTTGACAGACCGAAAAACTTCAGTTTAAGATTTCAAACTTGGAAGTGTCAGTATTTTCTTACAAGCTCTGTGGATTGAGAAAACTGTAAAGAACAGTCAGTGACATGTCTTCAAAAAAAAATACCCCGATTTGATTGATCTTGTAACTTTTATTTAAACCAGATTTCGTTTGTTCGACTGTTGTAGCACCCTCGTTGGTATCATGTAAATAGTCTTATTTATTACTAGCGGACGTCAAGCGGTTTCGCCTGCGTAGTTCCCGTTCCCGTGGAAGTACGGGGATACAATATAGTCCATATTACTCAGTAAAGACGTTGCTTTCTAATGGTGAAAGAATGTTTAAAATCGGCCGAGTAGTTTTAGAGTTAAATCGAAACAAACAAAGAATCAAATCTTTCCTCTTTATAATATTAGTACAGATAAAAAAAATGCCTCGAGCTTTTGAGCTTATTATCGAGTTGGGATTTGGTACCTGTAAGTTCTGGAAGATATGCTTATAGAAGTCCATATTAATGACTCTTTCAAGAAACAATGCAGAATTCCTGTAGTCAATCATCAATCGATTAGGTGAATGTACTATGATCTGCATCGGGATTTAAATCGCAGAGAAAGTTTATTCATAATGTATACTTACAATTTACGCGCAGTTGGCGGGGTAACGTTATCCTTACAAGTCAGTGCGTGAAAGCCTACCGAGCGGTCAGAGGGAAGCGGGCGGCGCGCGCGCTGCATACTGATGCCGCGAGCGAGACGCCGCATGGTCCTCTCCTCCCCCACTGCTCCCCGCAGCCCCCGACCAAGTACCACAGTGCTAACCCTACATCCAACTATACTGCAAACACTAACAGCTTCAGGGGCTCAAGCGGGTTTAACTATCGTGCGTGGAACACAGCCAAGCAATAAAACTTGATGTTTATACAACGAGTCTGCAACATGCTTGTTTATGTATCGAGCTTAACTCTAGCTCCACACATCCACAGACAACACACACACAGACTTAATAATAGAGAATAGACCGGTTGTGACAATGCTAAATGTTGCCCGTCGAACAAAATGGACCACAAACAAACGGTATCGGGTCATAGGCATCTATTTGAAAGGTTTTGAACCATTTTTTTTTCATCGATTATAACAAAGTCGGACGGGTAGAGCGGGGGCGATGGCGAACTGTTATTGTTCAAGTTAACGAGCCTATTGTCCCAGGGGTGGGTTAGAGAGGTGTCATCCGAGCCACATTGTCTGTCCAGCAAGTGTTTTAATATCATCACACCATTGTTATTACTGCTTGCCATAGATTATTTAGATCGCCACTGGCTCCTGTTAGCTGTAATGAAAATAATTCAGTGACCTCAATGTTTGATACAACGTTTAATTATAAACTAGTTGAAATAATGTCACTGGAACGTACCACTGGATCGTGTCCACCCAGGTCTTCCCGTGTGCCAAGACTGTCAAGTTTCATCGAAATCTGTTCACTCATTGAGGCATGAATTTAAATACAGACAGATTTAGGTATTTTTAGGGTATTTACAAAAAAATGAAAAAAAAATCGGAACCCTTATCCTTATAGGATCACTCATCTCTCTGTCCGTCCGTCTGTCACAGCCAATTTGCTCCAAATCTACTGGACTAAATCAGGTTAAATTTGGTAGGATGGTGTAATCCTATGACCCAAACACAGATGGGCAAAGTATTTTTTTTTTTTAATAAATTTCATTTTCGGCACAAATTAGGATATAAAAAAAAAGTTTTATAAACTTTACTGTGTGATATCAAATGAAAGGGCTCGTTATGAGGACCTCAAATATATTTTTGTTATTATTGTAAAATAAACAGTTTTGATTTATTCATGAAAGAAGACGAAAGTTGATCATTGACCCCCTACCTCCAAAACTTTTGAGCCTAAAATTTTGAAAAAAATACAAAATATAGTTAATTGCTTGTAGTTTACAGGAAAACCTATAATAATTCTATCAATTGAAAATAAAGTGGTAAACTCAATATAAGACGGAACCCTCTCCACGCGAGTTCAACTCGCACTTGGCCGGTTATATTAATATTGATATGGATCGCACAAATCTAATATTGTTTCCGGGGCATCAGACGTAACTGTTATAAAGCATCTATTGAGAAAACAATATCGGAGCGACACAAACAACTTACAACAGTAAGAGAACAGGCCCTATTTACATACCGCTCGGTGAAAGTAAAACGTACGAACGGTTCTCTATTGTATTACCTAACTTTTTTATTCATAATTTAAAGTGCCATAACTTTTTTTGTCCTAATCATCATTTGTCCGAATGATAACTTGCCCGAACTTTATATCACATAATATCACATGCCATAAAATTGAAATCCCTAAATACAATATGCCCTAAGCCCGTTAGTCATAAATATTACAATCAATAATATACAAAACACTTAAAATCGTTTTCAATAATAGTTATAAATCCTAAATTTAAAAAAAAAATGTTAAGATCTTAATAATATTTTTAAAACAAACCGCTATATTCCCAGACGTTCCCAAAAGGGAACAGAACATTGTTATTTTAATTGTGTCTGTAATTACGGGTACCTACAGTAAAGTAAGTATTACTTAGCTTTTGCTATGCTATGAACTTCTCTCAACACAACACATTTTTATACAATATTGCTCTTATGAAATTTGTAAGAATTAAAAAGTAGAACCATCATATCGCAGAAAGTTCATAGCTGGTAGAATCTTCTTTTGTTTTGGCATACATTTCATATAAGTAGTCACTAAAAGGCAGAAAATCAATCAATAGAACCGTCAATCATTATAAAACAGTTGAGTGTGAACATAATTATGTGGATTTTATTTTTCCCTGTAATAAGTATGCAAACATGCAAACAAACATGCAGCAAGCATGCAGCAAGCAGGCAGCAAGCAGGCAGCAAGCATGCAGCAAGCATTCAGCAAGCATGCAACAAGCTTGCAGCAACCATGCAAGCACGCATACAGTATGCAAGCAACCATGCAAGCGAGCAAGCAACATGCAGCAAGCATGCAACATGCAATCACGCATACAGTATGCAAGCAAGCATGCGGCATGCAAGCAAGCAAGCAACATGCAGCAGGCATGGTTTCTGTCACGGCTCCGGCGCTGCGGGGCTCCGGCGGTCCCACGCGAGCTTATCGTCGCAGATGTGTTTAACGCTCACCACCGCAGCTTCGGCTTGCTGGCCGGCTTCGCCGGCCAGCCTCAGCAGCGGCGGCGAGTGTTACAACCACCTGCTCCTCAACTCGTGGGCCGCCTCGCCCCTCCGCGCCTACGCGATTTAAAATTACACTCTAGGGGTAGGGCAGACAAGACTGCGTGGGGTCGGATTTACAGCGATTCGTTTATGTCACTAAAACCTAATTTTTAGCAAATGTTTTAGGACCAAAAATTTTATTATACTTTTATGAACATTAGGAATAATACACATTATATAATATAATACTTAAGATAATTGACTTTATGGCATATAAAATTAGAAGATTCAATTATTATAGTATTCGATATTATGACAGAACAGTTTTAGAAATAAAGATAATTATGTAAAACAAAATTTCGGGATTTTGAACATTATGGTAACTGAAGTTTATAGCAAACGTTTTATGGATAATGATTTTCGGACAAAAAATTTTAGGAGATATAAGGGAGTACCCGTACGAACTGTTGACTCGGACTGAACTACTATTGATTCCATAATGGGACGCCAGAGAGAACACCGAAGAAGTAAATCCTAATGTACAGTATTAACATAATGGGTTTGATTCTTTAATCTTGTTCCAAGAGCATGTGGGGAATGCGATTGATCGTACAGGTAGGTCACGTCACGAAGCAACACTAACGTAAGTACATAGTTTGAACTTCGAAGGTGAACGCACAGACGTCAGCAATCAAGCTACTAGATTTTCAACTTTATCGCAGAAGCGTTAGGTTTAAGGTTGATTGGGAAAATTTTACAGTTTCGGGTAGCTTGATTTTTTTGGCTGGATTAATTAAGTTCTTTGTGTTTACTGGAGTAACAAACATCACAAGGCCCATATTTATGTAGGTATGTCTGAATATAATCACTCACATGGCAAGGTTTTATCTATTATTACGAAGCACCCTTGATTATTCATCTCAATGTTGCGAGTTGCGCTGAGTGGAGACGGGAGTAAAACCACAATTAATCAACGCTAACCTTGAAACTTCGTGCTCTACATCTTAAGTTCAAAATTAATTTTCATATAGTACACAGATTTAGCAATTAGTTATCTCGGTGCCGTTGAGCTAGTGTTCTCTATTGTTTTACGAATAGAATTCAGAATTACGGCATGGTTATTAATTGGCTGGTTTATTAAACTTCGTCATTATTTTAAGTTACGAAACAACTGATTACGTATTATCAAGTCTTTTAATGAACGTTATTGCCTCGTTGGTCTTGTGGTCGCAAGCGGGGCTGCTGAGCATGAGGACCTGGGTTCGATTCCCGGGTCGGGCACAGTGCTATTGGGTTTTCCATTGGGTTAATGGCAATAAGCTAACCCCCTATTACATGGGACTTAAACATAACTGCCAAAATGAATCTGACGGAATGGACTGGCTGTACTATTAGGTACTATCGAGGACACTCCCGCCTGACCACCACTAAGCTAATTTTTGCTTGCACTCACAACATAGAAACGCTCTCTAGCCCCGCCCCGTTGACTTTGTATAGAAATAATGAATGAAAAGATACCGATCGGCCGAACGCACTGACGACGCACGCCAAACGAGAGTTATTGTTATGATCAGGCAGAAAAGACCCCGACTGTACGTCATGGACTTTTCCGCCTGATCAGTTAAATATTTTTTCGCTTAAAACATGCGGAGGCGCCGGAGCCACGCCCCCTTAAAGTTTAGGCCTTTAGGAAAGCGTCAACTTTGGCTCGCAAAATAACAATAACTCTCGTTTGGCGTGCGTCGTCAGTGCGTTCGGCCGATCGGTATCTTTTCATTCATTATTTCTATACAAAGTCAACGGGGTGGGGCTAGAGAGCGTTTCTATGTTGTAAGTGCAAGCAAAAATTAGCTTAGTGGTGGTCAGGCGGGAGTGTCCTCGATAGTACACCTCTGCTTAACCCTTCAGGGATAACAGGTCTGATGTTATGTCTAGAATGAACGTTTAAGGTGATTTAAGATGGTTGATTTTCCTTCTCAAGTTAGCTAACAACGAAAACAATATTCATATTCTAAATCAATATGCACATACAAATGCATAAGAAAATATATGCCGACGTAGTTTACAAGAACTAACTCGGATAAGTCAGGAGTTCTTTTTAGTTAACAAAGTCGAGTAAATAATATTCATTTGGAGGAATGTATGGAGCTAAAAGTAGCACCTTGCGCTTGTATACCGACGAGTTCGGAGGTGCTAAAGCTTCAGATAACAGCAGCTTTCAGTGCAATGTTTAGCCAAGCGATTAGTACCAGCGTAGGTGGCCATATTATGCTATAATTTTCCTCAATGAATAAAAAACTTAACTATCTATAAAAAAACACCTTTTTTTTCAGAATCTATGAAAATATATAGGGCACTTCTAACAAAAACTCATATTTTTTCAATTATTTTTGCCTGTCTGTCTGTCTGTTCGTTCCGGCTAATCTCCGAAACGGCTGGCACATAGCTGATGTTATTAGGAGTAACTTAGGCTATTAGAATAAGAATTAGGGTTCCCTGCAAAAAAAAAGGCTTGAAATTGGTAACAAAGTAATATTTTTTTCATAATAAATTACGCGAACGAAGGTCGCGGGCAGCAGCTTAGTTTACAAATACGAGTAAGTACAATAAGGTAGATGATAAAAAAAAAAACTAATTAGTCCGTCAGTTAGATTTCCAAAAAATATTGGACATTTCTTTTTTCTTTTTTCACGTAAACAAAAAATGAAGACGATACAGTGCGTCGAAAACTCATGTAACGTCACATTTGAGTACATTTTTTACACAAATGCGACGTCACAAGATGACCTTTGGCACGTTTTATCTTCGTCAATTTTTATTAATTTGATATTATAACAAAAAACACGTATCCAATATTTTTCGATAATCTAACTGACGGACTAAACAGAATCATATATTTTTTAGTCAGTCACCATCCCTATTGAGGAGCTCGTGGCTAAATAATAACAGCCGCTCGGGTCGATCGTTAGGTTAAGCCGTGCTCACCTAGGTTGGTCTGTGGATGGGTGACCACCCTTACATACCGCGTTTCCTCCGTGCCTCGGAAAGCACGTTAAGCTGTTGGTCCCGGCTGTCATTTGAAGATCTTTGACAGTCGTTACAGGTAGTCAGTGGCCCAAAACGTCTGACAACCAGTCTTACCAAGGGGTATCGCATTACCCAGTACTTACTGGGTTGTGGAGCTCAGATAGGCAGTCGCTCCATGTAAAGTACTAGTATTCAGCTGCATCCGGTAAGACTGGAAGCCGACCCCAACATAGTTGGGAAAAGGCTAGGCAGATGATGCATCATCCCTATTAAGAACAGTGAATGCAACGTCTAATGGAGGTTAATTCAGCACTGATACTATTTACTTCACTTGAAACGCATGTTAATAAGTAGAAAATTTATTTTCATAACAAAACTTTTTGCGTGAGTTGAGAACGGAGCAAAAAAAGAAATTACGGCTCAGTGAGAAACTAACCGTAAAATATAACGTTTTACAGTGCAACTAACTTATAATTCAATATTGGCAATCGATTAGTGCCGAGCCAAGTCTCTATTGGTGTCAGTTTTCCTCTAGATCGATTCGCTACGTACGACTACGACAAACCGAAAAGTGTCTGGTTTCTCAAACATGGTGAAAAACTTTTAAGGAAAAAACCAGTCTGTTTTGCAACTTATGCAGAAAAACTTGATAGTTTTTTGACATTGAGATTCAATAAGCAATTGGTAGTATAGTTAATGATGTCTTCTATTAAATACACCGAGTATCAATCAAGCGTTGTCTGAGGACATTTAAAGGTCAACGAGTAGGTACATTACATTGAACAGTGATTGTAAAAACCCATGCCATTGTAAATGAGGTGTGCATGTATGTAGTACTTATGTCAACCTATCGTTAAAGGGGCTTGGTACATGTAGGTACGTCTAATTTGTGTAGATAACGTGTATGTTTATTTTAGGCATATCTACATCGGGACGTGTCATTGTCCGGATGGGGCCAGGCAGTCTGTGAGCTCAAGGCTAAGAGACTTGAATGGTTGACAAACGAAACGATAGGTACTATTTGTGTAACTAGGAAGGTACGTACACACACCAAAAAACGTTTGCGATCACTTTGAAAATTCGAAATCTTTTTGTTACCTACGTTTTTATAAAAAAACTAGCTGACGTCCCGCGGTTTCACCCGCGTAGTTCCCGTTCCCGTGGGAGTATGGGAATAAAATATAGCCTATACGGATTCGGAAGAATCCCTCTAAGTAATGGTAAAAGAAATTTTGAAATCGGTCCAGTAGTTTTTGAGCCTATTCAATACAAACATACAAAAATACAAAGGTTTCCTCTTTATAATATTAGTATAGACTAGCGTATGTCACGCGGTTTCACCCGCGTAATTCCCGTTTCCGTAGTAATACGGGGATAAAAAATAGCCTATGTTACTCATAGTGAATGTAGCTTTCTAATGGTGAAATAATTTTTTAAATCGACGCAGTAGTTTTTGAGTTTATTCATTACAAACATACACACAAAAATACAAATCTTTCCTCTTTATAATATTAGTGTAGACTTGTAGACAAAAATAAAAATAGTTTTATTTTTTAATTTCAAACAGGGTATTTCTATTTAAAGAAAACACACAACTATGATTTTTTTCTTGAAAAGTTGAATTTAAAAAATTATATCAGCTTATGCTAGTGATCACAAACTTTTTTTGATGTGTGTATGTTGAGCAATATTATAGCACTAGCTGATGCCCGCTTGACAAATTTTATACCAAAACCTTCCTTGAATCAATCTATCTATTAAAAAAACCCGCATCAAAATCCGTTGCGTAGTTTTAATGATCTAAGCATACATAGGGACAGACAGAGGCGGCGGCGGGGGACTTAGTTGTTTTATAATAATTATGTAGTGATAACGTAACATCACGCCTGTAATTCCTGAAAGGTCAAGCAGCACCCACATTTTGACAGTTGTCTTCAAGTTCTATGTAGCGGGCGAGCTTATTTCCATCAAACATGACTCCATGGTTGCGGGTGAGAAATTCCTGAAGGAAAACGCCAATAACATTGCTCGACGTGAAAATCGAATCCAGGACCTAGTGCTCAGCAGTCCTCGCTTGCGACCACTAGAGTAGGTACTAGACCAAGGCCGCAGGCAGTCAAGCAATAATTATGTCCACAATAGGCTAGTTTCCACCATCAATAAATTGCAAATCTATTTAGTCCGTCAGTTAGAGTATTGGAAAATAATCGTGTCCATTATTTTCCAATACTCTATGTTTTGTTTTTGTAAATTAATGAATATTGACAAAGATATTTACACATCAAAACTCGGGAGTAGGGGCGCGTGCCATCACAACATTCACAACGCACTAAAAATTATAGCACGGCGGGCGTGACGCATTGAGAATTTTAAAAGCGTCTCCTATCTTCGTCTATTTTGGTTTACGTAACAAAAGAAAAAATACGTGTCAAATATTTTTAGATAATCTAACTGACGGACTAATTAGATTTTTTCAGGACACAAGCCTATTGTGCACAGAGCCATCAACGAATTAAACTTTAATGTCGAAACGTTGTTTGGTGCTACCCACGGACTTTCGTCTACGAATAAGTAATCTTAATGTGTTATTTATATCGCCTACGTTACGTGTTACGTTTTGTTTCTTACGCAAATAAAAGAGCAAGGTCAGAAAACTCGACCTAAATGTAATCTGAACATGAAATAGGGTACATAATACATATCAGCATCTTTTTGATTTGTTTGTTCTTGAAATTGCTATTGAAATCATTATTATAGAAAACAATTGAAAACGACATTATTATGAATTTATCATGAATAGGCACCTAATTAATGTGTTTAAAAGCGACACACGTAAAGTTATATATGATTCTATTGCGGTAAGTTGGTTTTTACAAACAAGTAGACGAATGTAACCTTACCATAGTCACGAGTTTGTAAATACCAATTTCTGCACGTGTGTCATACAATGTTTTTCAACACATTTGCGAGAAAATAGTACAATATGAATGAAATCAATATGATGAAACAAACAGCGACCTTAAAAACCACGAAAACGACACCCATGAAGAAAAAACCGAACACATTCGTCGGCGCCATCATAGATTTTCATTTTGACCTCATTTTCATTATCAGCGACCCCAAAAACCACGAAAACGACACACATAAAAAAAAAAAAGAAAATGTTCGTTGGCGCCATTTTGGATTATCATTTTGATCTCATTTTCATTATCAGCGACTCCAAATACCACGAAAACGACACCCATTAAGAAAAAAACGAAATTATTCGTCGGCGCCATCTTGGATTTTCATTTTGACCTCATTAAAAAAACCGTAAAGAATACGCACGGTGCTATACAACGGGGTATGCGATAAATTAAGGTAATTTTACCGCACGTTCCGCTGTATGGTACGTAATTTTTAACTTTTGAACAATATAAACTGGCTCAAATACATTTTTTGAGCAAATGTGTTGAAAACGTTATCAAACGTTACTAATTTACTTGACTTATTTATATCTACTCATAATTCCAGTTGTCAGACACTATCTGAAACCATCATATGACAGGAAATCCCACCAGGCCACCCTAAGCTCGAGGTATGCGCGCGAGTGTTACGCAACCCAACATGATATACACCGCACCTGCGCATGAGTCGCCAAGCGGTCTTCTGACGGCAATTAATCTCGTCAACGTCAAGAATTTTCCTACGATTTAACATAAATATGTGACATAATAATAAAATGCTGATTTTAACTTTTGCTACACAACTGAGCTTGTGAAACAAGTAGGTGCAGTCTCAAAAATGAGCTTTTAGTTTCAGATGTTAACAAAACTTAAAGTTTTACAGGCGAGATATTATATCTATGAAAAATTATATATTATTGTTATACCTATTATATTAAGGGTGTAAAAAACCTCTTAACGAAGCCGAAAGGCACTTGTTCTCCTCGTCATTGCGATTATTTTTTTGTTCTACACCATACCTGGAAACCTTCTAGTTACGGAGATATTGGGGGTTTTTGACAAGTTTTTTTAAAATTACAAGTTTTTAATGTAAGATTTTGCCTCCTCAACCCTCGTACTATTCAATCTATTCATCAGCACAATGTTTTGAGTGCGTTACATTGAGTTCTATCACAAAACATGATTTTTCACCCCAAAACAAAAAGTCGTTTCCCAGCAATAATTTTTGCGTAAAGTTACCTAGTTTGATGTACAGAATACTTGGTTGACGGCTTCGTGATGAGGTCTTTTACACCCTGTATAGTAAGCATAACTGTTATAATTGAAAAGATCCTTACTAAACATCTTGATTAATGTCGACTATGTCGAGTGAAGTGGTGTATTGGCATTTAAAGTCCTATTAGCATTGTTTCTGCAAAACCGTTATTACTAACACGGTAATCAATACCATTACTTACGGTTAATTAATAGTAAATACTTTGTAAATTACATTTAGCGATTATAGAATGAATAAGCATTTATTTCTAATTGACTGTTTAATGAGTCTGTGAGTGTAAATCTTTTCACTGTATCGATAAATACTTTAAATAAATAGTACTTACAATGCAGTCCGCCCTCGATTTTAACCGCGCGGGTTTCGTAATTTTCTCAATGAACGTCAACACCTAATAAGTTTTGGATAATTAATTAATCATTAAATCCTTAATATTGTATAAAAAAAGTATTTTTGCGAAGTTTAAAGCAAACTAAACGACTCAGTTCATTCTATCTTTTTCTGTCTTTAGCGGTTTGGGCTGTGCAAGGTTATATAACCTACTTCTATAATACATACAATTCCCCGGGTTAAGGGTAGAATTTTCAAAAACTGAAATACCCATAATCAGAAACCTAAATGTTAAATTAATTTCATGTCTCTAGCTTTGAAAATGACTGTCTAAATAACTTACTTTCCAGAATTCGTGAATGGAATAAGCGAGAAGTATTTCGCTAAAATATTATGATACAATATTAATTTAGAAGATTTAATGAAGAAAAAAATTACTTTAGCAGTGATAAATTATCGATATTGCAAGCTTTAACAGGGTTAATCTATTACTTGTGTTTTTAATGATAATTAAGCATAACATAATTAAATGAAATCACAACACAATCGCTAAAAAGATTTCCTTTTCAGCGATTGTTTTGAAAACAAGGTAGGTAGAGATTTTTCTGCGAGAATTTATAGCAAAACATTGTATCTGATCTATTTATTGCCAATTATTATATTCATAATCTCAGATTAGCTTTAGATTATACACTTTATTCTGAGCCTGAGCTTTGTGAGTCCCCCTTAGGCACGATAACACGTTTATAGGAGATACTTGTTATAAATCTCTACGTACTTTACTTACACCGCATTTTCGTTGACAATCATAAAGTAAATAATAGGGAATTTAAATACATAGATATTGCAACATTACTGCTACCGTCCTCGTTCAATTTATCCTTAAAATTAAAATCTTTATCGCAGTAACGATAAAGGCCAAAATAGCGTATGATTATTTTACAGATGGTTATAATTCGCCATAATGATTGCAGATACGAGGCTTTTGCAGTCACATTCAGCATTATCGATTATCGGTAATAATGCTTGCGTGTGAGCACTAGGCCGGTACCAGATACGGTTTCCATTCAATTGAGTGATCGCGTCGACCAGCCACAATGGGACAGCTTAGGGAGGCGAACTGGCGACTTATCACCAAGCTGCGGTACCCACACACAGACCCATTGATTTTGAATGGCCGTAATTTAAATAATAATAGCAGATTTCATTCTTAAGCGTTAAACTGTTGGTCCCGGCTGTCATTTGTCGATCCTAACTGGGTTGTGGAGGTCAGATAGGCAGTCGTTCTATGTAAAATACTGGTATTCAGCTGCGTTTGGTTAGAGTGGAAGGTGACCGAAACACAGTTGGGAAAAGGTTAGGCAGATGAATGATGATGATGATGATCAAGAAACAACAACAGCCCATAACGTCCACTGCTGGACACAAGCCTCTCCCATGATGGGAGGATTTTGCCGTAATCTCCACGCTTGGCAGGCGGATTGGAGATCGCAGTGATGAAAGACTAACAGAAAACGCTGCTGCCCATTCTCTGGTCTACGGAGGCGCAAGGTGTTCTGCCTCAGACATTAGGCACCAAGAAAACTTCAACTCAATAGAGATTAGCCATGATCAAAAAGCGGATACTTTCATCCTAGGTGGTCTACTCTTTCAGTTAAAACAACAATAAGTATGTTTGTATTAGCACTAAATCTAAATACGGTTGTTGCGTTAACTCTTATGTAATTACCAACACGGCTCGTATCTTTCAAGAGTTGTTCAGTTACAAGAATCCGTTTTTTCGTTTGATGTTTCTTGGAAAATTCCATTTAAACTTTGTTCGCACATTGTACCTACCTATTTGTTATTCCACTTTAGACATGGAGCATTGTGTAAATAATGTGGAGATACGGAGGTACATAGTTACATACAGCGTGTATCTGTAAGGTGTTGTTATCTATAAATAAGGGTGTGTTTTCATACTATAAAACTGAACAAAGTTTTCTATGGGTACGCCATCGTAATCATCTGCCTAGCCTTTTTCCCAACTATGTTGGGGTCGGCTTCCAGTCTAACCGGATGCAGCTGAATACCAGTACTTCACATGGAGCGACTGCCTATCTGACCTCCACAACCCAGTTAGTACAGGGTAATACGATACCCCTTGGTAAGACTGGTTGTCACATTTTTTGGGCCACTGACTACCTATAACGACTGTCAAAGATCTACAAATGACAGCCGGGACCAACAATTGTTCCAAATAATTATATTCGCTCTAGGAAACATAAATTGTTTAATGTTCCATTTAGTCGCACTGTAGCTCGATCCACTTCGCCTGTACCACGTATGCTTACGAACCTCAACGCTCTCGTGGAGACCAACCCTGGATTGGACTTGTTTGCTGAATGGAAGACGATATTGTTGGAATGTTTGTGGTTCTGCGAGAAGACCGAGTAAAAGGATTAGGTATTTAATTTAGTGTTAATGGTTTTAAATACTGTACTAAATAAATAAATATTAATAATAATAACAGCTTAACGTGCTTTCCGAGGCACGGAGATAACTCGGTATGTAAGGGTGGTCACCCATCCACAGACCAACCTAGGCAAGCACGGCTTAACCCGACCCGACCCGACCCGAGCGGCTGTTATTATTTAGCCACGAGCTCCTCGCCGGTACGCCATCGTAATCGCGGAAAAATATTTAGCCGTTCCATACCAAATTGTAACACCAACTCGACCCAAATGAAAGAGACGGTAGATTTTTACGATGTTGGTCTACTGGAGGAAGTTGTTTAGTTTGGTCTGCTGTACCTGCACTAATCCTTAAAATATGACCACACCGTACTGATACATGCTGTATGTACTTTATACCTGGCAAAAGCTAAAAACAACACGCGCGTTCGCAGAAAATACATTAACCATAGTTAAAAGCGCAAAAACATGTTATGATTTAGTTCGTGAATGTGGAATGTTTTACGTATGTAAAGTACGAGTATATAGAGCTTAAACCCAGTTATTATGGATCTTTTATCAGTTTTATGGCTTCACGCCTATTAATTTTGCTTACGGATAATTTTAAGAAAATATAAAGATTACATAAAACCCAAAAATTTGGAAAAACAATACTTACCCATATTTCAGGTTTTAAAATGCTTTGATTTCGTTTTTATATTTTTCTATCGATATTGTTTCATAGGATAATCAAATAAAAAATGTTTGATAGCTATTTAGCTATCAAACATTTCATTGCAGAATTATGATTTACATTTAAATCTAAAAGAGATACCTAATCATCGGGGCTTTACAACTTAAGTTATCTAAAACTCAAATTATTTTCTCCATAAAATTAATATTAGATCCATTGTTGTTGGACGAAAATAATTTTCAAACTCCTTTGCGATAACCAAGAGATAAGTTCACAGAGTTTGCTTTATTAACACAATGGAAAGGATGAATTAATTCAAAATCTTAAGATTAGCCAGCTTACAAAATTTGAAACAAGCTATTTATGAAGCATAAAAACAGTTCAGAAAATCTTCTATGAAAGCTTCGTAAGCTTCGTTCCTTTTTACTGCTGATTGTGTGGCGAAAACACCTGAGCAACAACGTCGGATGAACAATACCACGATTGCTGCCGGATAGCCGGCTTGTAATACATATAACTACAGCTAGAGCAGACGGGGAGCGGGAAGCTCGCAAACAGACCAACTGGAGCTTTCTTACACCCAAAGACGTCTAATACAGCTTTAATAGTGATAGAAATGAGAATAACACGACTGATCATCTAACTTATTCGAAAGACGATTCAGAACTCGAGTTGAGATGTAAAACCGACATTAAACTTAATTACTCCAGATTAAAGTCGGTGGAAGTCTGACCAGACTGTGAAGTAATTCCATTTCTACAAGCTTTGAATTTTAATCGTTTGCAGGCCACCCCAGCCCTCGTGCCACACATGCCCCCGCGGATCGTTTCTTACATTCAATTTAAACGTGGCGAGTAAGTAAATTATTAAATTCATTTGAAAGGAACTGGAGAACTCCATTAAGAAATACGATACAGATTTGTGATACTTACTCTCGTTTGGATTTTGAATTATATATCATTCTGAAACAATAACTGACGTTAATGGAATCGAAGATTACTGATGTCATCATTTCTAAGAAAATGAAAGCCTTTACCGACCTGATTGAAAATATAATATACCGAGTCAGGCTCAAAACGAAACGGTGTAGAGATGTATCTCGATCAATAATTTATACCAAAATAAGATGGTGTTGGAAAAGAATAATATAAGAACTTACCATTGTAATTTCGAATTATATCCAGTCTCTGTTGCACTATCAGAGATTAAAGTCAAGATGCATCGGCTTCATTAGAGCTTCCTCTTAGAGGCAGGTGCGCATGACGGCGTGTTAGCGACGCGCCCCCATTGGTCGGCCCATGTCGATGCGCAGGCGCTGATTTACGAGAGCCGGCTTCACGCAGCTGCCTCACTACAGTTGCGACTAAGCTACAGTTATAGGAAACCGATGTTTAGACACGATGCACCAAAAAGGAAGTTGAGTAACAAGATCTCTCAGCAAAATGGAACACCTTGTCATATAGCGCCTTTCTTTTATGGGTTGCGCGAGTTTTTAGGTACCTGTTCAAGATATTATAAGAAACTTCTGTAACTAATCTACTTCGCAATCAGAAATAGACGCAAGGAAAGCATAACGGTTTCATTGAATCACAGGTTATTCTCGTATGAGCATTGGTGGTCCAGTGGAATGCTCACTGCCTCAACTTAGGTTAGGTTTATTTTGATTATGCAGGTTGTGAATCCTCGTACAATTTTTAGTCCGGCAATGATACGGCACATACCTTCCGCATAGCGCCGCAGAGGTAGAGGAGGGCTGGCGTGACCAGAGACATGACAGCGTCGACGCGGGCGCGCCGGGACACCGGCAGAGCCAGGCACGGCGATGCTTCCGTCACGCGATGTCAGCGCAATAAATAGAACTGAAAAAATACGGAAACAATATGAGAATTATCGTAACGAAACTTCGGAAGTATTCGTTCCTTCTTACGTTGTTAAAAATTGTAATGATGTTTATTTCTGAATCAATACGATTTTTTTTATTTGAGTATTATGTAATTATTTTGTAACTAATTAGATTGCGCCGTGGCGGCATTTTTCTATCTGCCTGATCCCTGAGAAGAAATGCAGAGATCATGTCTCTTTTGAAGTCTAAACATTATAATACTTATTTCCTATTAAACAAGCGCAGTAACAATTTGCTCTATGTATGTCCAATGATTAGACGCCCATGTTCATGTTTATACGGAAAGTGATGTTGGTCAATTAGTAATGAAGACAAAAGACTATCGCAACAGCGACTCTCTGCTAAACAGTGCGCGACTATTAGTCAGCGTCATCTGCAGCGCGGTTCTTTTGTCGCAGCGTCATTCATAACCGGTGTCCGGACCGGGTCCGCTGCGCCGTACATCAGTCCACATGACCGGACCGGCTGTCTCTAACGACTGATGCTCTCCATCAGTCAGAGCTCGCATCTGTATGATTAACGTTAATTACACGTCCGCGGACAGTGCCTAAGACGGCTATCTTTATTATATGTGTTCGTAATTCTTCTCCTCCTAAACGGTCTCTGGTTCTTAGTCATAGTTGGATACGATAGGTTCTGTTGTCCACATCCAGATAATATAATACAGGACAACGTCTTTCGAGTCAACTAGTTAGACCAAAGCGATCGTTCCTCGTGCTTTTTATTTTAACCTCGAAACATTTACTCGGATAACATTTCTATAAGTATATTACAAAAATAAATGACATAAAGGGCATTGTACTGGTATTGGTTACAAATAGCGTCTGATAATCAGGGGATTGCGTTACAAATGATGAACCAACACAACACTCCCAACAAGGTGTAAATCAGAAAAGATTGCAAACCGCCAAGATTACCGCATTCAGTAAATATTGTGTATACGTCTACAAATCGGAGTCCCTGTTTGTTCAGTAATTGAGCCGTCAGAGCTCAACACTGAAGCATCAAGTTGTTCTCGTTTCACAACACTGGCTATCATAATCATATATTTATTCGCCATATTTGAACAAATTTATTTATTTATTTAAACTTCATGTACAAGTGTGATACATAGGCGGACTTAATGCCACAAGGCATTCTCTACCAGTCAACCTTTGGGTTAAATAAGAAAACATAGTGATAGGGTACAAAATAATGTCTAAAAAACTAACTTATTGTTAACGAGAATTAATATACTTATATTGATACTAACAAATCAAGACACTTGCCAGCTTAATCAATGTTATTGTACACAACTTTAACTTTTGCATCACCTAGTATGAAGTTGACATAATCACGGTATCGTACGACAAGTCGACAACACCCATTTACATGAATATATTTTATTTAATTTTATTAATGCAGACTGTAGAGCCTGCATGATATTGTAACTTTTATTATTACTATAAGATTGTCTTCAACTTTATCTCTGTTTGCCTTAGGTAGTGTTGGTTAAGGGAGTGGGTTCCCTTAGGTGTCGACTAATAGAAAACTTATCAATGTATCCGCTCATCCATATCGAACAATTGCATGAACAAAATTATTTGAAATATAGCAGGTAATCAGTCCGGTCGTCCTGCCACGGTTCACCAGTCCGTCACAATTCGTGGCTAACTTTTTTTATCGGTTTCAATAACCGTTAAATTTGATTACGACGACGTGTATCGGCAATTCGAGATGAAAACGACAGTTGCCTAACAAGGTATTGCATTTCTGTTCTGTGTGAGTACCTCTCGGTACAATACCTTTTGCCGTAGTAACTGCTAACAATAGTTGCGTAAGTATTATCAGTTAGTTGTTAAGTGGTCGTTTTCGTTTTATCGTACATTGTGTCTGCGGGTAGCACGCGCCTCAAAGAATAATATAATAATTAACTGTAGCTAATTATCTACCTCCAAAGACGAATTGCTTCATCAGATCTGCGTATTTTTATATTTCACACCACGATCCATCGGAGTAAGTTATTTTGTATTTGAAGTAAGTGATCCATCATCATGAAGTAGATCCATCATCATAATCATTGTCCTGCCCTTATCCTAATTTATTTGGGGTAGCCTTCAATGGTATTATATAGAAAAAAGAGGTAGATATCGCACTAGCACGCACAAATTGTTGAGGACAAAGTGACACAATTGTTGCACTTTGATAGCTAGCTATCTCTTTCTATCTTATACGTTCCGTATTATCTATCGCTATCGTAGTTTTAAATTACTCGCAACAATATCTAAACGCCATTCAGTATGAACATGGCGTATCTTCTTTATAATATCATTGGTAGGCTTAGCATTTGTCTCCTTCCATATTTCTCTTTTACTCGTCACCTCAGCAGTCAAGCCTCAAGCCTTTCTAGCCAAGATTGTTCAGTGTTAAAATTATTTTATTTCATAAATTAAACTCACGCGGTTTCCAGTTATATCGTTTCTAGAAAGGCTAATAGTACTAAAAACAATCAACGATAATTAGCGAACGGTATTGAACAGGTTTCTGAATTGTTAAAATTGATTGAGTGTGATGATGACGTTGAGTGGCTAAAAAACCTTTTTAATAACTTGCCAGAATAATCACGATTGTATTGTGATTTATGCAGATGAACTAGCCTTTAATTGCGGCTCTGTCCGGGTCAACGAATTTGTCCTCCATTTACAAAAAGTTTGTTGGACAAATTGTGTTTTTGAAACTTTCAAGCTTCATGAAACCCCCATTGACTTTTGTGATTATCCACCACGAGTTTATAATTTTTGGGATATCCATGAAAAGCAAAATATTTGACGTGTTCCTACCTCAATTTCAAAATCAATCTTACATACATGTACCATGTAGTACAAGCAAATGACAGTACAAGTTTATGACAGTGACGTATACCTAGTTGTTTCAAGCCATATAGTTCGAGGCGTACGGTGAAGAAGAGGCATAGCCGGCCAGCATCGCATGACACTCGTTAGGTAATAGATTACTCAATACTGGGAGGAACAAGTCATCACTGACCTCTCGACATCTCACCATTAGGGGGCGCCCACGATTAGCGAATCATCATAAACAAAACACGGTATATCACCGTTACGCCGTTACGTATGACTTACGGAAACTGACCCCTATTTGTAAATAAACTTAAATATTGCGTAACGTCAATTATGTAATTTTGACTTTATTCAGAATTTCTTAAAAGCGTGCTCTTCAATTTTAACGGTTTCGACATGGCTGTCGCATCAGTTTGTCAAAGTCGGTCGCCAGGCGGCTCGGATGGCCATGTTGTGACCAAAACAAGCGCAATAATGAATGGCTCTATGTTATGTTACATCTTTTTCTCAAACATGCATGGAAATATTGTCATTATTTTCGAAAAAAGAACACGCGAAGTATCTAACTTACTGACAAAGAAAATCAAATCCATTGCAGGCAATCGTTTTTTGAATTTGGAACATTACAACGCTCCAGCAATGTTGTATATGAAACGGCGTACGGGTGTTATTAAATACTCTGTTCATCCCATCTATTCGAAAAGGACGACTTGGTTCGCCTATAAGTGCACCCAAAGGTGGTGTTTTCTATAAGAAACTTTTAGCGGGCAGTAATGAGTTTTTAATCCTCTTTATAGATGTTCCAAATTCAAAAAGTGCGCCGCAAAGATAATTGCGGCGCACTTTTTGAATTTGGAACATCTTAGTGTTCAGCGCCGAAAGAAATCGAACGCAAATATTGTTTGAATAAAGACTGGCTGGTACGACGGCCCAGTCGCGCCGCCGGCCGCCGCGCTGACTGAATAAAAAAAAGAAATCAAATTAAAAACGCGCGAACTACAGACCGCGTTTTCGTCAATTTTCATGAATTGTTAGAAATTCATGGTTTTGTTTTGAAAAATGAGTTCTTCAAGTGACAGTGAATAAAAAACACAATAAAGTGAAAAATAACTTTAGATCTTCAGAAGTCGGTGACCTTTGTTTGATTCATTTAGTTTTTTTTTGTCACCGACTTCTGAAGCTAAAGTTATTTTTAACGTTCTTGTGTTTTGTGAAGTCTGTTTTATTTTTTGCAAATTTTTTTTTCCATTCCTAGTAGTCTTAATTCCATTCCATTTTTAGTTGTAATATCCTATCCAAATATTAGATAATATGCATTTATTTTACATGTTGAAATTAGACCACACGACTTAAGTAAAAATGTTCATAAAATGAAAACTACTGGGCCAAACTATGTTACATTTTTATAGGACCAAATGGCAACTATTCCGCATCAAACTAAAGAATAATCACGTCAATCGGCTCATAAATATCAGCGTAATCGGTGTAAATACATAAATAAACAGTCGAATTACCTCCTCCTTTTTGAAGTCGGTTAAAATTATGAGGCGCCTTTTATTTTCTCATAGTGGGTGATGAAAAGTAGAGTGTATCACTGGGGCGCAAAATATATTTTTGGCTCGGGCGACGTACTTTGAATCCCTCGCTACGTTCAGGATTCTATTAAAGAATCCCTCGCTACGCTCGGGATTCTACTCTAGAATCCCTCACTTCGCTCTGGATTCAAAAAAGCGCCCTCGCCGTAAAAATATTATTTTGCTCCCTTATGATACAATCTACTATTTCATCCCACCTATTCGAAAAGGACGACTTGGTTCGCCTTTAAGTGCACCCAAAGGTGGTGTTTTCTATAAGAAACTTTTAGCGGGCAGTAATGAGTTTTTATTCCTCTTTATAAGTGCGCCGCAATTATCTTTGCGGCGCACTTTTTGAATTTGGAACATCTTAATGTTTAGCGCCGAAAGAAATCGAACGCAAATATTGTTTGAATAAAGACTGGCTGGTACGACGGCCCATAGTCGCGCTCGCCGCCGCGCTGGCTGATTAAAAAAAAATAGCGCGAACTACAGACCGCGTTTTCGTCAATTTTCATGAATTGTTAGAAATTCATGGTTTTGTTTTGAAAAATTAGTTCGTCAAGTGACAGTGAATAAAAAACACAATAAAGTGAAAATAACTTTAGATCTTCAGAAGTCGGTGACCTTTGTTAGATTCATTTAGTTTTTTTTTTGTCACTAACTTCGACTTCTGAAGCTAAAGTTATTTTTAACGTTTTTGTGTTTTGTGAAGTCGGTTTTATATTTTGCAAAAAAGTTTTTTTTTATTTTTCCATTTTTAGTTGTAATATCCTATCCAAATATTAGATATGCATTTATTTTACATGTTGAAATTAGACGATACGACTGAAGTAAAAATGTTCATAAAATGAAAACTACTGGGCCAAACTATGTTAAATTTTTATAGGACCAAATGGCAATTATTCCTCATCAAACTAAAGAATAACCACGTCAATCGGCTCATTAATATCAGCGTAATCAGTGTAAATATATTTAAAAAAACAGTAGAATTGAGATCCTTCTCCTTTTTGAAGTCGGTTAAATTTATGAGGCGCCTTTTATTTTCTCATAGTGGGTGATGAAAAGTAGAGTGTATCACTCGGGCGCAAAATATATTTTTGGCTCGGGCGACGTACTTTGAATCCCTCGCTACGTTCAGGATTCTATTAAAGAATCCCTCGCTACGCTCGGGATTCTACTCTAGAATCCCTCACTTCGCTCTGGATTCAAAAAAGCGCCCTCGCCGTAAAAATATTATTTTGCTCCCTTATGATACAATCTACTATTTCAATACACTTCCTCGAAAACTGGTCCATAACGCACTACGATTAGGTACAACATGCAATGTATTTCAAACCCGTGCGTTTTTCTCCATTTTCCCGCACGTGTGCGGGAATGAAAATTGCCACAAATAATATACTTATACTTAGTCCAAATTGGTTCAAGCCAATAGTCTGAGGTGAATGTTGTTTTTTTTTGCCTTGCTTCAACCTGGCGAAAGCAAAGCGCGAAAAAAAAAGAAAATTAAAATCATAGTTTCTTAGTTCGTGACAAATAGTACATTTTGATACAAGTGAAGAAAGTCTGTTATTGCGTTCGAGGCGGAATTATAACACCCGAGCCGTAGGCGAGGGTGTTTTTGAGCCGAGAATTGCAATAACAAATTTCCGCGTGTATCAAACGACGTTTTTCAATACACTTTTGAAGAAATATAATAAAATAACTAAAAATATATTTGACACGAACTATGAAACTATGATTTTAATTTTCTTTTTTTTTTTTCGCGCTTTGGTTTCGCCAGGTTGAAGGAGAGGCAAAGGTATGAAGTCGTTAAACAGCCTAATATAAAAAATAGATTTATTTTATATTTTTGAATTCAGAACACAAATAAATGTTAATTTGTGAATAAAAGTAACTATTAGTTTTTAATAATCATGTTTATCTATGATATTCTATTTATAAACACAATTTGAAAATTCAAAAAACCGGCCAAGTGCGAGTCGGACTCGCGCACGAAGGGTTCCGTACCAATTTTTATAAAAAAACACGTTTGTTGTATGGGAGCCCCCCTTAAATATTAATTTTATTCTGTTTTTAGTATTTGTTGTTATAGCGGCAACAGAAATACATCATCTGTGAAAATTTCAACTGTCTAGCTGTCACGGTTCATGAGATACAGCCTGGTGACAGACAGACGGACAAACGGACAGACGGACAGACAGCGAAGTCTTAGTAATAGGGTTCCGTTTTTACCCTTTAGGTACGGAACCCTAAAAATATTTATTCCATTAAGACGCGTAGAGCTTTGCCGAAATTTAAAAAAAAAACATTCACCTCAGACTATAGGCATTGAACCAATTTGGACTAAGTATAGGTATAGTTATCTGTGGCAATTTTCATTCCTGCACACGTGCGGGAAAGTGGAAAAAATCGCACGCGTGTGAAATACATTGCATGTTGTACCTAATCGTAGTGCGTTAAGGACCAGTTTTCGAGGAAGTGTATTGAAATAGTAGAATGTATCATAAGGGAGCAAAATAATATTTTTACGGCGAGGGCGCTTTTTTGAATCCAGAGCGAAGTGAGGGATTCTAACAGCGTACAGGGGTTATTAAATACTCTTTGATTGGATCTCTTTTATCATTATTGGCATACTACAAAGTAAGTCTCTTTGCTTAGTACAAATTGCGTTCACGTGGCAGTATAGCCATAAATGCGTTTGCCTTTCGGCACAGATGATAAATAGAAAATTGGCGGCAAAGCTGAAAATTCGTCTTGATTTGTTATTTAGGTACATACCTGTTAAACATATATTTAATAAATAAAATGAGTTCTAACGGTTCAGAGAGTGAAATGGCGATTGATTGTACTTCACCAGATTTAAGATCAGAAGCCAAATTGGCAAATAAGTACTTATGTTTTATTTCGCTGCTTTCTTTTGAGAAAAGCTCTATAAATGCCTCGGCGGAAATGGCAGTTGCCTGTCTTGTATTAGTGACGTCCTTGCCTACGACTCGGCCTTCAAACTCATACTCGACCTGCAATTGCCTATTTCACAGCCTTTGCGTAATTTACTATTATGGAAACATATAGGTTCCTTATTGTTTATCCGAAACCGACGGGCAGCAGAGATAGTGCATAAATACATTACAGTAGTCGTTATTGTAATGCAGCAGTCACGAAATCACGATACCCGATTGTTGAATGGTGCCCACACGCTAATCGATTCTTGTTAACTACTAGTACTAAAGTAAACTAATTAACGAGTACACAGGCCCATAATAATCTTAATTTTCTCATTTGTTACAGACAAGCAGTGCGATATCGACCAACAAATGCCACAACACCAATACTCTATTCAAGAGTAATGGGTAAGTAAAGTAGAACAGTTAGAAACACTAATGCTACTGGCCTAAATTACTTATTTATATTAATTCGACTTAAGTGCCAATTAACCTGTTACTATGATTTGTTTGGTCAGGACAAATAGACTTATTAAGTCCTTCTTTGTGGTTTGACCTCCTTTCTCCAGGGTTTCAGAGAAAATTGCTCCGTCATGATTGAGTAACAAAGAAAAATAATATTTCTTTTCTAAATGTCGAGGGAATTCCCTAACCTTGTGTTTTCATGAGTACATCGTTTGTGTGTTTATAGTGTGTCCTTGTAGTTTTATCTTGGCTAAACACACATCCGTAGCGATATGGCTTCATAAAAAGCATATGTTATGTATAATACCGATTTATAGTAAGTAGCTATGCAAGCAATCGTGCGATTTGATATAACTAATCGTAGCAACAGAACACAAAATCACAGTACTAAAGTAATGTTACATAAATGAGGTAATATCGATAAGAATCGCCGATAAACTAGCAAGTAATCAAGTATCCGTGGGCGAAGTCGTACCTGTTCATTCATATGTCCGCGGGAGGTAGGCCGAGGGCCGAGGGTCTGAGCCTCGCCCACGTGCCGCTAATCCATCGCGAGCCCAAAAAATAACACCTTCAATGTCTATTCTATTCGTCCACTTACGCGTGATAACTAAGTAGATTAGACTGTCTATTCTATTACTTACACAGTTCTAAGGCATCTGTCGATACTCACATCAAAATATTACAAGCCTAAAAAATTGTCCAGTTAAGGTGAAAGCGTCAGGGTAGCCCGAAATTCAAATTTTCTATCGTTTTTTGCAATTTGCAGGACAGTGCTAGGTTGTATGTTGATTGACCTTAAGATAAATCCCAGGTAGTATTGCAACATCATAAATACGGCATGGATAAAGAAATCTTCATCTTGGACTGAATTACAACATTTCTGTGAATCAAAGGTCTATCACATACACACTTCAGTTTATTGCTTAACAGATTAAAAGTCGTTTGTTATAATTATATCTGAGAAAAGTGGTTCCACTCGACGCGATGACGTAACATTATAAGTTCACTGCCAAGTGACAAGTGTAAACAGCACAAAGTACTTATAACTGCATGCGTTGAAAGGTTAACCGCATTATGTTAGGCCTCAACATTCTGGCAAATAGAAGGGTTAGGCAGAGGTGTACCTATTAGCACAGATAATATAATACTTCGTCTATTTGTACACGGACCCACATTTCGTCAGTTATGTTGCAATAAGGGGCGAGCCAATTGCCAACCGGGGCACAAATCCAGACTCTGTGGCTGCTACTGAAAGATTCCTGATGGGAAAACCCAACAAACACTTGGCCCAACCCGGGAATCGAACCCAGGACCTCATGCTAAGCAGCCGCACTTGACCAACGAGGCAGCCAAATAGAAATCGATTTAAAATTGCTAAATAAAGCAATTCAATTAAGTATTTCAAATCCATACCAGGAAATGTAAGAATTGGGTAGGTATGACCATTTTTGCGATAGATTTAGCAACAATAACGGAATAATGAACTAACGAACATTTTACGAAATTATTAGAACAGTGCTGGAGTCGTGGGCTGCGGCTTGCGTTCACTATTAAAGTTGATTGACGCATACGTTCAATTGCAGCAAATGTATAATTACACAGGTTTCCACGTGCGCCTCGGAATGAGGCGAAATGTAAGCTCAACTCGACTCAAGGCGAGCCGCCTGACATCATTACCTAGGAAAATACTAAAGTTAAACTTAAGGAAAATTATGGTATCGCATATTCTGGCAGACATACTGGCGACACTACTTAAGCATAGTTCACATCTTATAAATAATGCATAAATATGAATTTAGATTAACCAGGGATTAATGCGTAAAATTTTCGCAATCTGAATAATTTATATTCTAGATCAAATTGCGAAACTGTGTCGTGCTTTGTACTTTGATGTCGAGCAAGAAATCAAAAGTAGAGGTCACATCAAAATGTCGGAATTAACATACGCATTGTTAGGAGGTAAGTACTTACCTTTCTACCACTTCGATGGAACTTATTACAGCGAACGGAATACCTGATGGCTAACAGGTAACTATTTATTTTATAAGAATGCATTTTAATACTAAGAAATCGTTCAATTCTCTACGTAGGCGCCATTTGTAGCCCGATTAAATAATATAGGAAGTGATAGTGTGCAACCATGGTTCTTAAATGGCATTAAACAATCATTCTTCAATTGAAAAGTATCAATACTTACGTTACTTTACGTAACTCGTAGGGAGTTACAGCTAGTGTTGCCAGGTGTCCTGATTTGCGCGGGACGTCCCGATTTTCAGGAGTCTGAGGACGCGTCCCGATTTGCCCCTGATCAGGACGCTAAATGTCCCGAAACATCAATAACTTTAATAAAAACCATAATTATTACCAAAAATAATATGTATAATATTATGTATTACATCAGTCGCGTTCGAATCACTATGTCGAGAGCGACAATGTGTTCAAAATCGTGCGCATCGCATCACTAGCTTGTTCTCTCACTCTCGAACATGTCAAAACTGAAATTCAAATTAAAACATGACGTGCAGTGAATTTTATAACTACGTTATTAAAAACAAAAGTGATCCTAAAAGCAGCAAAATGTAACGAAAAAAATATTATTCTAATAAAAAATAAGCTATTTAGACTTATAAAATAACGTCAAAATAATAAATAACCACGACTTTATATTGTAATATTTTGTCTATTCTTCTGTCTATTCGTCCAGGAAGTTATTGTACAATAGAAACAAGATTTACTAAATTAATAATATTAGTAGTAATAGAAGTAGAAAAGCTATAAATTAAGCTATTCAAAAAGTATTTTTTTGTTTGTCCCGATTTAAAACCCTAAATCCCGATTTCTTTTACCATCTGCCCCGATTTTAATCCAATCGGACCTGGCAACACTAGTTACAGCATTGAGTACATACAGCATACATAGTAGTAGCATTACAGTAGGTATTGAGTTTATTGTTTCTAGGTACACAGGGTATCACATCAAGCTATACATCATCTGCCATCATCATCTGCCTAGCATTTTCCCAACTATGTTGGGGTCGGCTTCCAGTCTAACCGGATGCAGCTGAATACCAGTATTTTACATGGAGCGGCTGCCTATCTGACCTCCACAACCCAGTTAGTACTGGGTAATACAATACCCCTTGGTAAGACTGATTGTTAGACTTTTTGGGCCACTGCCTACCTGTAAGACTCTCAAAGATCTACAAATGACAGCTGGGACCAAGAGGCACGGAGGAAACCCGGTATGTAATGGGTGGTCACCCATCCACATCAATCACATTTCCAGTAAAACATGACTCCGTTTTGTATAGATTTCCCGTAGAATGGTAGATCCACATAAACTGTTTTTGTATAGCTTGATTGGTGGTCGTGTGTAGTACACAATCCTACATCCCAATTATTATATCGTCTTGTATTCTATTAATGTGAACGTGTTTTGGGCAGGGCGTTTGTAGTTACTAGTTAGTAAGTAATTACTGAAGAAACTCGATCGTTTACCTCAAGTTCCACGGTAGGTTAGTTTAACCCCGTGGTTTTCCCATACGTTGGCATTTTAACGCTCTTCAATTAAATAGAATTTATGATTCGGTTAAAGGTTTTCGATCGTTCGCGGTATTTGTTTGCCGTTAGAAAACTATGTCTGTAGTTAGTCGAATTCAGCCCTAACTTGATGACTTATTTTCTTATTAGAAAATAAGTAATAATAATAATAATAATTTTTATTAAGGTTCATAAAGTTTTGTAGTACATGAGGGATTTACAAAGTATGCATTTATAATTACATGTAAGTAGGTACAACAAATGGCTGGGTGAATCACTGCTCTCCTAGCTAGATTGCTGAACAATCTGTATTTAAGAGAGACAGTTTCGACTCCCTATTTGAGTATCACAATCATGTATTATACTTTCGGCGCTTAAAATATTAAACAAAACACAAAACCAAAAAACTAAATCTTAAAATTAAATTAAACAAATTAGGACGATGAGTGCTGGTGTGGTAGGTCGAGTGAGTGTGTATGTGTGTGTGTGTATGAATGTATTTGTGTGGATTTGAATAATATGGAATTGGGTTACTTTCATGTGAGTGTCACTAAGTACTTTTCAGTCTCGTCGTAGGTTTTATTCAGGAGGAATTTACGGAGGGCAAGTTTGCATTTGCTGTATGGTAAATTATAGATGTATATGGACGCGTTAATTTTATTGTACAAGCAAGGGCCGAGATAGTAGAAAAATCTCTTTGTGTATTTAAACTGAGTTTGTGGAACAGTACAAATCATATCTTTCCTTCGTTTGGTAATATTGATAAGAGGGGTTTTCAAATGTTGTAGAAGAATAGTTTGCAGAATGAAATGTTGCCTTATGTTGAGGACCCCACAATTTTTGTAAAGTTCTGTTGTAGGAAAAAGAATAGGTCGAAATGTTGCAACCTTCAATATAGCCCTGTGAGACACTTCCAAAGGTTTAAGGGCAGTTTTTGTGGCGCCTCCCCAGCAGCTAATACAATAAGTGATTATTGATTGGCATAAGGCGTAATATACATTGCGAATAACAGACTGTTTGGCGACGTGTCGAAGGGTTTTAAAAATATATATAAGTTTTCTGACCCTGCCTGTTACCAAATTAATATGAGCTTTATAATTCAGGTATTTATCTAAAGTTATGCCTAGGTACTTAATATTATCAACAGTGGTAATGGATGAACATTGACATAAGTGTAAATGTGTACTGTTACAGGAGTGAGCCTTTATAGTGAGAGGAATATCTGGTTGTGAGGTCGGTGAGATAGAGAACGTCATCAATTTTGTTTTGGATGTGTTAAGCGTTAGAGTGTGGGATCGAAGCCAGTTAAAGGCAGAATTAAAACCTTTTTGTGCAATAATCTGAAGTTCGGACCACGAGTCAGAGAAAAAAGTAATAGCTGTATCATCAGCAAAAGACACAATTTTTGCATTTGAGACGTTGAGATTGCAGAGGTCATTTAAAAATATAAGAAACAGCGTAGGTCCAAGTATACTACCCTGTGGCACACCGTAACAAATCGGGAGCTCGCTGCTAAAGTGGTCACCAATTTTCACCATTTGCAATCTATTTGTCAGATAGCTTTTAAACAGTTCAAGCTGTTGTCCTCTAACGCCTGCTCTCTCAAGTTTAAGTAAAAGGGTAGGGATTGGAACGGTGTCGAAGGCTTTAGCGAGATCAAGAAATAATGTAAGCACCTTCTTGCGACTGTTGATTTTCTCTACTATGAAGTTCGTTAGTTCATGAACTGCATCACAGGTTGAGTTGTTCTTCCGGAACCCAAATTGCTGAGAAGAAAACACATTATTCTTTTCGAAAAAATCTACCAATCTCTTATTAATTAGGCGCTCAAGAACCTTTGAGAGGGCAGGTAGTACCGCTATAGGGCGATAGTTATTAAATGAGTGTCCATCGCCACCCTTAAAGAGGGGGTGTATAATAGCCTTTTTTAAAGCTGATGGAAAGATAGCAGTCTCGAAACAGAGGTTAAATATGTGGTTTAAAACTGGCGCCAGAAAATTGCAGTATCTCTTTAGGACCACAGGAGAGATACCATCCCATCCAGTGGCTGCAGAGGATCTAAGGGACTCAATTACAGATTTAACCTCATCAATATCCGTGCGATGTAAAACAAATGATGATGAAGAAAAATTAGTATGGGAGCAAGGTAAAGTCGGTGAAGTAGGGTCGTTGATAATATTATCAGCAAGTTTTCTACCCATGTCAGCAAAGAACTTGTTAAGATCATTGCAAGACTGTAAAGGAGTGTTAGAGTGTGAAAGTAGTTGTGTAGATGCATGTTGTTGTTTTTGTGTGCTTGTGATTCGTTTTATAGTTTCCCAAAGAACCTTTGAGTTATTTCCAGCTTTATCAAGCTCCTGGGTGTCGAATTGTCTTTTGACTTTTTTTAATATTTTGTTACAGAAGTTTCTGTATCGTTTATAGGAAATTTCATGCGTGATATTATTAGGCGATTGTTTTAATCTTTTGTGTAGCAAGTCTCTGTGTTTCATACAACGCAACAAACCCGGAGTGATCCAAGGTTTGAGGATCTTCTTGTTCTTTAATCTTTTTGGTGGAAGAGTTTTCCGAAATTGCTCTTGTCATGACACCAACCAAAGCATCAGTAGCAACATTGGAGTCCGACATAGAGTAGATGGGCGTAAAGTCTAGTGCCGCCATAGTCTTATCCATGGCGTCAAAGTCAATTTTAGTGATGGATCTAGCAATATTACCATGTGGTTTTTTACTGGAAATGCACAGTAAGGAAGAGCAATGATCAGTAAGAGTCGTATCGAAAACTAGTGAGACAGAGGACCTCGTAGTTTTTAATAATAAATGGTCCAGGCAGTTGTTTCCTCTGGTCGGAAGAGTATGGGTAGGAAGAAATCCGTGGAATGCCAGAGTGTTGAGGTAATCATGGGAGCGAGTGTCAAGTGACATCGGTTTTATATCGATATTAATATCACCAGTTATAGCTACAGTAGTGACATTGGAAAAAGTTGGAATTAAGTCGTTGAGAGAGGATAGAAAATTATCAATGTTGCTTATCGACGGTGATCGGTAAATGCACAAAATGGCAATGTCAGACCCCATCCTGATCGATAATCCCGTGCCGGAACTACCAAAGCAAAGTTCTTCACAGGTGACAGTAAGGTTGGACCTGACATAGACCACAACACCATCACTATGATTTAAGTTCTTTGCAGTGCTGTACATAATGAAGTTTTCGATGTCAGGGATGTGGTGATTACTCGAACATAATAACCAGCACTCTGTCAAGACCAGAATGTCACAATCCACCGAGAGGCGTTGTAGTAGTGTTTGTAGACTAAGAAAATTACAATTGATCGACCTAATGTTCTGTGTAAGGATTTTTAGGTAATGTTTTGGATGTTTAATAAACATTTCAGCCTGCTCCGGGGCACAAGTGTGTAAGTCCGATACAGAAAAATTGTCAACAGTGTCCATAAGGGCATTTGCGTTATCAAGCATTTTTGAAGTTAAGGACAAGGGTCATATGTTGCTTATAAAACTGGAAAACAGATTCGAATAAATCACGTAAAAAGCATGATGTATGAAATGTGAGCGTGTAGTGAAGTGTATTGACTGAAGTGTAAATTGAGTGTAGTGTGGGAATGTTAGTGTGCACGAGTTAACATTTTCAATAAATAAGTGAAACAAACTATAGCTACTAATTTTAAAAAGTAAAGAAAAACGTAAAAATATCTCAACAAATAAAAAACAATTTGATCTTACTAAACTAATTAGTCATGCATTAACGGATTGAGACATTTGCAATAATTGTTGTTCATTTTTAATTATTATGTACTGACCATCGACGGTTTTCTTTAACATGACACGTCCATTTGATGTCCAACAAAATGCAAATCCATTCAATTTGGCGAAGTTTCTAGCTGCGTAGAATAGTTTTTTAGTAAGCGGTGTAAGCTGCTCAGCAATATAGATAGGTGCCTTAGGTCCATCTAAGCCTAAGTGAGTAGAATTGATTTTATCCGTAGAGTGGTTGATATTAAACTTTTTGGCAGCTAGCAGAAAGTTACTTTTATGTAGTGTGTTTGTAAATTCTATGGTGATGTTGGATGTTTTGCTTTCTTTTTTAGACGGTAGTCTTGAAACGTCCCGGATGTCTGCGGGTTGTATGTTGGCTTCCAATTGTTTAGACAGATTATGAACTAAGGTGTAGAGAGTGCTTTTAGTTTCTTTCTGACACTTAGGAACATTACGAAACTCGATGCAGGTTTTAATACAGTTACGATCTATGTTATCAAGTCTTTCTTCAAGTGTAACCAGCTTCCTGGCCATAGTGCTTCGTTCAATTTCTAAGCTAGCAATTTTTGTCTCCAAAGATATTAACTGATCCGATACGGCTGTCATTGATTTCTCGATTTCTTGATTGGTAGCTTCAATTTTAGTGTAATGGGATTTAATTTCCAAGATATGCTCCTCAAATTTGTCCATGCGGGTATTCTGTGAACTAATTAGTTCATTTATCA
The DNA here is from genome assembly GCA_905147715.2 of Xestia xanthographa. Lineage (NCBI taxonomy): Eukaryota > Metazoa > Arthropoda > Insecta > Lepidoptera > Noctuidae > Xestia > Xestia xanthographa. The sequence continues at coordinate 19,807,057 of LR990642.1, read as the reverse complement.
AATCCTTGAGATCAGATTTGATGTCGTTCTTCAGACCCAGAAATTTGTCCTCAAAGCGATCCATATAGCTACCATCTTTCATCGGCCTAAGGCGCTTATTGCCTCTCTGAGTGATGTATTCGGGGCTTAAGATCAAAGATGACCCTTCTTCCTCGCATAGTTTTTGGACATCAGACTCGGAACGAGAAGGTGTAGTTTGAAGAGAAGTAGATTTAGGCGGCGTTCTCGACATCTTTGTTCTTTGTATAAAAATAATTTCTTGAAGAAAAAATCAAATTGTCTGATGATTTACTTGCGGTTTGATTACACTTCGGTTAAGGAAGTGTGTTTAAAATATTAAAAACAATGCAAAAAGTTTGACGTATCGCCGAGTTCGAACCTGCGCCCTCACGGTTCAGTCGTTAAGTGGCCAGTCGCTACGCCACGACACCAACTGAACACTGACGTAGTCGATCAAAAATGGTATATGGTTGCTAAGAAGCTCAGCAAGTTTATGTGCGAATGACCGTTAATGACTCAGTTCTTTGTTCGTGAAGATCACTCACTTTGCACAAGCACACTGTTTACGGAAAGTTTTAAAATGTTTTTTGTTAATAACTCGAGTAATAGTTTGAGTATTGGAATAGTTTATACTTACACTGTTTTGTAGGTATTGTAGTTGAGCACTGAACTCTACGACTTTTATAATGATATCTGCACTTTTTACTATTATTTTAGAATAAAATATCCGGAGGTCTCAATAACATGACCGCTCGCGCCAACGTTAGGGGGAGGGGTGCTAAGTATATGTACCTACGCGTTCCCTCTCATAGAGAGACCTGTGTTCCAGCAGTGGGAACATTAATAGGCTGATGATGATGATATGTACGCGAATATCAATAGTTCAATACCAACTGCTTTAATTGTATTAAATTCTTCATGTTACATGAAATATTCCTTCATCAACTTTCTACAGACATCAGTGTTTCCTGGATTACAATTTATAGATATAATATTTTAATATACTGTTTACAAAATTACGGTTATCAGAAACGTGCCTAATCTTCTATGCCTAGTGGATACAAAATAAATTTGTCAACAACATTCAATAGCAAAGAAGATTAATGTGAAGAAGGTAAATAACGCAAAGCCCTATAAATCGGGGATTACCATGCTATATCTACGTAATACTTTTCTTAAGATCATGTACTTTGTGGGAGCAGGCTGCTGCGGGCTCATGATTGATGACCTAAGGACGAGAGCTGCGGGTCTAAAATGGCCGCTATAGCAGATCCTACGCAGAATCTTAGCATGAATCACGTTAAAAAATTTAAATTCTTAAAATGGACTTTATGCGAATAACAATAAAGTCCATTTTAACAATTTTAAATTTTTAACGTGATTCACAAAACGATTCTGCTAAAGCGGCCATTTTAGACCCCCTGTTCTGTACCACTATAGATTATCCCGCAAATAACGTCCCGCGCAGAGAATGACGGAGAAAATACTGATGTGAGATAATATGATTAATTTTACCTTCAAAAACAGGGTATTTAAAAATGATAATCAGGCTGGAGAATTAGTTTTACTTCTATACAGGGTGTAAACAACCTCATCACGAAGCCGTCAACCAAGCATTCTGTACATCAAACTAACTTTACGCAAAAAATATTGCTGGGAAACGACTTTTTTTTTTAGAACTCAATGTAACGCACTCAAAACATTGTGAGGATGGATAGAATTAATAGTACGGGGGTCGTGGGGGTGTTAAAAGTAAGTATCTTACATTAAAAACATGTATTAAAAAAAAACTTGTGAAAAAGTTGGAACTTTGACACCCAATATCTCCGTAACTAGAAGGTTCCCAGGTATGGTGTAGAATCAAAAAATGATTGCAATGACGGGGAGAACAAGTGCCTTTCGGCTTCGTTAAGAGGTTTTTTACACCCTTTATACTTACCTACTAATAATATTAAGAGGTAAAGGTTTGGGTGAAGGAGGATGATTTCTGAAACAACACCCTATATCAAAAAATATTTCACCGATGATAAGCTTCACAGAATGAGTTATTCACGCGGGGAGTGAAACCCCGGGTAGAACCTAGTATAATCCAAAGACAATATTTGTTATTTAACATTTCGGAGTTTAACTCGAATACTAAAGAAAAATTTGGCTAGCAAAAAGTGCTAGGCTAATTAATATGGTTTAAAGCCTTCACAATCTGATAGTTTACAGTGTCAAGGCAGGCTGGTGGTGGTCACCAATTGCAATAGACAATGACCGGTCAACCACTAGACAATTGGCCCGAAGTCCTCTAAAATAGTTGAGGCAAAGTTGAGTGAGCCTTAGCAACGGTTAAGTTACGTCAAATAGAGGATGAAAGATGCATATAATCTCATATATTTGAAAGTATGTAGGTATATGGTAGAAGTAACTAACATTATTAATCACGCAAGTTCTGCAGAAAAATGGCTAAACGGATTTGGATGAAATTTGGCACGCAGATAGTTTATAATCTGGATGAATACATAGTATTTTTTATTCCGGCCCAGGCAGACCAATTCCTGGGCAGAATCTAATAAGTAAATAAATCTAAGGCACGAATATTTCAGAGAAGCAAGGTTTCATTTTACAAAAGCGTGTAAAATCGATTTTTAATCGCCACTTTTCTTCCGCCTTACAGCAGGTAATTAAATTTGTTTCCTGTAATCTGATTGTTCGTCCTTAATTATACACAGATAAGGCGCTTTCATTACGTTGAGGATTCATAATTTTCTTCGCAGTAACACAACTGAAGAAGGTCGTAAAATTAAAGCTTTAGGGATCCTTAGCCTACTGGACAAAATGAAACTCTCATAATCTAGTAATCATATCCGTCTGTCCATCTGCTCTTCCATTTGGATGAAAACTGAAAATCAACAAACAGATTATATAGTTTCCAGTTTCAACAAAACAAAATTATCGGTCCTCGTCATTCATATTTTTATCAGTAACACAACATGTAGTATCAATTACTCCTGTATCATGGTACAATGGGGTCTAATTATCGCAGAGTCGCAGCTGCCGGGCACCTGCAAACTTATCGCAGGGACACTGACCCCCGTTGACCTTTCATATGGTTCTGTTCGACTCAGCAACACACCACACACCTGACTTGTTCCATTTGAAATGCGATAAGAAATGGCAGATGTTAGTGCTAATAAGTTCAGGTAAACTGTTGACCGTTGAGTAATAACGTTAGGGAAATATGACTGGGGAAGCGTCGATCTTGGGAGAGCTCAAGTAATTTTTCGAGATTCAATCTTGAATCTTGTGGAAGATAATTATTGTCATTCTGTAAATCTTGTTTTAGATCTCGTCCGTATTGTTCATGATTTATAATATGTAATAAAGGGTGTAAAACACCTCTTAACGAAGCCGAAAGGCACTGTTCTCCTCGTCATTGCAATTATTTTTTTGTTTTACACCATACCTGGGAACCTTCTAGTTACAGAGATATTGGGGGTCAAAGTTCCAACTTTTTGACAAATTCTTTTTTTTTTAATACAAGTTTTTAATGTAAGATTTTTACTTTAAACACCTTCACGAGCCCATTACTATTCAATCCATCCATCAGCACAATGTTTTGAGTGCGTTCCATTGAGTTCTACCACAAAATTTTACCAGCAATAATTTTTGCGTAAAGTTACATAGTTTGATGTACAGAATGCTTGGTTGACGCCGCGCCGCGGCGCCGTCGTGATGAGGTCTTTTACATCCTGTATAACATTCAAAACTCTTAGTAATCAAGCACCATTTTATAGTCAAAGAAATAGGTTACGTGTACCAAATGGCAAATTTAACTTAGCAGCCTTCGTGAAAAGCAATTACAAATGATGCATTACAGAAATGACATATGGAAGTAATAGTGTAATGTAAACTACTGTACCTATCATTTGCCACTGTACTGGCGAGTCGTCAACTGGCGTTATGAATACTATACAGAGAATGTTAATGGACGCGGTTACTGTGCCGTTACACGACCAGCATTACGTAAAGCGGGATCATTAAGGGGTTTTTCTAAACACGCAATTAGGGGCGGGTTGGCATGGCGGCACGGGTCCCGTGCAGAGTCGCCGGCACTGCCTGGATCTGAGGGCCTAGCTTTAACACGAGTGCGCGTTGCGAACGTAACTCAAATACGTCGATTTTTTAAACAATAATACAACTATCCTAAAACCTTTTTATTTTTTTTGCGACCAGCATTATTAGTATCTTATTTAGCGTGTCGATGGCAATAACGCTTAAATATGATTAGCCCGTAATTCAGCTTCGCGAACTCCGCTCGTTGATTTATTTATTAAACCATCAAATGCGCATGTGTCAGAGCATGCAACTCTAGATGGAAGGTAATAAACTCACTATACTTAAAGTTAAGTAAATATTAAATGTGTCAACGAGTATTTTCAATAAAAACTTTAAAATCGTTCGTATGTTACGATTTCGCCGCGCGCTCGTATTGTCTCCGGAGGGTGTCGTGACCGGTCCACGACAGCAGTCGCCACAAATGTGCCGATGTCGCCGTAATTAACCGCAACCAGATCTCCTACCTTACTAGTTACTACTCTACGGATTTCTAGCTCCTCGCCTCCACAAACGAAGGACCCAAATGAACAATTTAGCGGTTTCGTGAATGTACCGTAATGACGTGGAAGCTGACCGCAGACGTTACATTACACTGAAATAGAACATTGTTTAGAATTTCATAACATAACATCACGCCTGTTATCTCCGAAGGGATAGGCAGAGGTGTCCCTAATAGTATACTCACATTTCGCCTCGTTGGTCTAGTGGTCACAAGCGCGACTGCTGAGCATGAGGTCCTGGGTTCGATTCCCAGGTCGGGCAAAATGTTATTGGGTGTTTTACATCAAACATTTCTCAGTAACCACGGAGTCTGGATTTGTGCCTGGTTAATGGCAATAGGCTCGCCCCCTATTACAAGGGCCTTAAACTGGCGAAATGTGGGTGTTTAGAATTTCAATATGATATATTCCGTTAAATTTATGTTATAACAATATTCCAGATTCAGTTGGTTGCCCAGGACCAAACGTTGAATTATTTCTGTATAGGTAAACAATTTAGCGCTTCTTTTGTTTGTACGTAATTAAAGTCTTCGTAAGTAGTTTAATTAATTAAATAGGTAGGAGTCGGTCGATACTGCTGGCATTCTCGGATTCAAAAAGAGAACTTTGACCTCTATATGAAATTGTATCTACTCACATAAGTTAAACTATTTCAACAATTTTAGGCTTGTTCCACAAATCCCCCCTAAGAGAAAGATGTTTATTCTGTGAGAGTTGATTTAATAAACATCATCCACGAGTAAGTACTAAGAAAATACATAAAGCGTGAAATCATGTCAGTAATACAATCGCTGGAATTCATCGCATTAAATTCAGTCACTATTTGCGTCAGTCGATAACAGACGCGCACATAAAAGCGCAATACAGATACCTACTCCAGTTTTATGATACAATACAACAATAGATAACATCAAACACATACGTTCTAGATCACGAATATCTTTGCAGTTAATTTCAAGGCCGTCAAAACTGCTCGCCGTCTGCCGCCCGCCCTCGGCCCGCGCCGCCCGCCCACCGCCGCGCGGCGCCACTGATTTAGAACTCGCTAAAACAACGCCAACTATACTACACACATCAAAAGTATCTAGGGATCAACATATATTTTTGCAATAACTTTTCTCCTGATTGATATTAATTAAAATTTTCTTTAAGGATTCATCAAATAAAGTGTTTTCGTTTGTCACAGTAACGATAAACCAAGTCACCTTTGCATTAATAAAGAAATTTGCCATTTTCCTAATAAAGGGATTTTTGACATTTGAACCACTAACATTAAAGTTCGAAAAAATGACTGAAAACACAGTTTTCTTTAAAATTTTATTGGGTAACTTAAACAATTAATAATCCGTGTTTCTACCGCGAACACTAATAACACAAGAACATCGGTTTGGCATACTCAAAATGAGTTTATCCAAATCACGCTGTGGAATGGCCGCCCATGTTCGTTGCAACAACAAAAAAAGGTCTTCTTGCGACTGGATACCCTCCATATTCGGCAGAGCTCTTCTCTGTAGCATATCCCATGCATGCTCAATCGGGTTCAAGTCTGGCGACTGAGCAGGCCAGGGCAGGACATTGATGTTAGCTGCGGCGAGAGTCTGTCTTACAACTCTTGCGGTGTGCGGTCGTGCATTATCATGCATTAACTGAAATAAGGGACCGATTTGCACTTGTAGAGGAACGATGACGTCTGATACAATCGTCTCAGCATAAATTTGAGCGTTGAGGTTGCCTCTGATCCAAATCAACTCAGTTCTTCCGCCGATCCAAATACCCGCCCATACCATGATGGTTCCACCACTATAAGGATGGACTTCCTGGCAGGATTTTAATCGCTGTTGGCGTCCAGGGGTTCTCCAGTGTCGTATACGTCTTGTATCCGGTCTCATACCAAAACGAGACTCATCAGAAAAGCACACGAAACGCCATTGTTCTTCTGCCCAATTTCTGTGTTCAAGAGCCCATTGATATCGAATCCTACGATTGTGCATTGCTATAGGTGGTACCCGTAGCGGTCTTCGGGAATGAAGGTTCACTTCATGCAAGCGGTTTCTGACTGTTTGGTCGCTAATTAAGTTCCCTGAAGAGTGATGAAGCCTCACGGCTAACATCATGGCGGTTATTGTTGGAGCTCTTCGAGTTAAGATTTGAATGTATCGGTCTTGTCTCCGTGTGGTGCAGCGATACCGTCCTCCATGGCGCTCAGCCACGGTACCAGTGCTTCGGTAACGTGTCCAAAGTCGACTGATAACACTCTGACTTGTATTCAGAGCTAAAGCTACAGTACGTTGCCGGGAACCAGCTTCTATCATTCCCACGGCTCTGAGCATTTCTTCCCTGCTTAAATGACGTCGCCGCTCCATAATAACGTTGGTTTTAATCAGTAGTAGGGAAACAGTAGCACTAATAATGTCTTCAATGCGTTGTATGTTTTTATAGGGAAAATATTGACAGCTTATTTTCATCTTTTACTCGAATTTGATTGAGAGTTCCTGATTCAAATTATGAAATGCACCAAAAAGGATCCATATAAATTTATAAAATCATAAATTTATTACAAAGCCACATCTCAATCTCAAGAAATCCGCATAAAAATGCTTGATCCCTAGACACTTTTGATGTGTGTATTTAGTCGCCAATGTATTTTAATGTGAACTTTTACATCGTCTGTTTGGCATTTGGGTTTAATACCAGAATACAAAGCGACTACCCTAGTTGGGAAGCTAAATGTGGATAGAAATGTTTTAAGAATTTCAGTTGGTATTTCTTATTCGTTTCATTTGAATTGTTTAAAGGATCCCACCAAGTTTGTTAGCGTGTAGCGTTCATAAATTAAACGAACTTTTTAGTATAAATCCAAACTTTAAGTTCACAGTCATTAAAGATCCACTGAAACGACATACAAGGTAATCCCGTTATGATAAGTGACCTAAAACCTCTTAAGTTTTAAAGGTGAAAGTCGATATTTCAATGACGTTTATCGTCATTTTGAGAAATTATACCGATGTGTAATTGTAATATGTTGTGTCTTAAAAAAATATTCCGAGCGGCCTCGAAACCTCACACTATCGACTTGTCTGTGAGATGTGACTTTTTATGTTTGCTGTAAGAGTAAATATCCATTAGGGGGAGCCAAGTAATGGCCCCGGCTACATTAGGCGGCGGAGGTCGTCTTGCCTTATTAAAGCTATACTTTTCTTGTGGATGATAACGGAACGACAATCGTCTTGCTCGCCTCTTAGCTTGTTGTTATTTAGAAGCTCTCGAATACTTTAATTTTCCATCTCAAGGAACAGCAAGGCGAGGGTACAAGAAACAAAAGCTTTTCATAAAAATAAAAAAAAACAATTAAGCGCGCCCTCCTTTTTCAAAGTAACAAAAAGGCCGTGCGTGAAAGTCATTAACCTACGAAGGTCTTAAGAATTGTCAATTCATGGGGCTGGAAGTGTTCTTTTGTGTGGTAGGTACTTAGTAAAGTATAGTGAAGTAGGTACACAGTGTACCTACTTCACTGGGTTCATACGAACACGAGTAGAATGTAAACGGAGCAGCAAGCGTCGCGGCGCGGCGGTGACACAGCGCGCTGCAAATGTCTCGCGCGATAAATCGTCGTCGGCCACAGCGACGTAGACGCGCGGCTGCGCTCTTTACAACTACTTATATTTACAGACCAGCGACAATTCTTCCTTTGTCCATTGAAACTTCGAACTAACAATATCCACGATTTAATATTAACTTGTTTACTGTAAATATTGCTGTCATAGTTCATTAATTCCTTTCTACAATAACGAAATCAGTAGGCATCCGTAATATCTGCCACTGTACTAAATTAGAACACATCAATTTCACAAACGTTTAGGACTGTTTATTTTTGAAAACTGTGAAACCTGTCAGAAATATAAATAAGCCTAATACATCAACTGGATCGTTTCGAAAACTACTGTTATGGCTATCTCTCACTGTTGGCTCGGACTCGGGCTGGGTGGCGGGGCATCGAACCGAGTGAAAGCTTCGGATCCGAACGTTGTGCTTGAACAAACACAACTTTGCCATGCGGTCGAAGACTCGAAGCTGCCGTCTTGACTTGGAGTTGTAAACATATAGCAAGTTTATTGTTTACCCGCTACATTCGAGGCGCGCGGACGTCGTCGAGCACCAACGTCGCGCCGCGCCCCGCTATGCGTCTGATTCGGTTTTATTTGCGGCGCCTCGGCTATAAAAAGATCGACGTGCGTCTGCCACACTGTCTCACTGTCTCCGTGTTCCTAAGCCGGTAACGTTTTGATAGATTAGCTGTATTCGTTTATGAAAACGACAACCAAATTGTAGAGGCATGTCATTGAAAACCGATATCCCTAAGAGAAGGATACCTCGTAACGAAACATAGAATATTTGCAAGCACAACTGAAGTTCCTTAGAGACATTAACGTTATCTAGTACAAGAGACTGTCTCGGGCCGGCTCCCAGTGGCTGCAGCGAGCGTGCAGCCGGTATGACGGCTTGCGTCTTGCGTCGAGTGCCAAACCACGGGATAGCTTGTGTTGTACCGTGTAACATTATCCCAAAGTGCGGTCACAGCCGGCTCTCGGCCCCCCGACTGCCTTGTTGTTGGAAACTCGAAGTGAGATAAAATATTTTAAATCGTAGATAGTCCGTATGGAAAGCTCTACACAAACAATTCAAACTGTCATTAATGGGTTTTGTTCTGCGTCCATTCTGGAAGCTGTTTTATGGCTGCTACCCAGCCATCTTTGCATAATAGGTATTTGATTGAGAACTGCATCGATATTTCAGCAATATGCTATGGTTCAACACGCAGCACGAGATGGAAACTATTCCTGTTTTAACGAGCATAATTAAATATTTCACCCACCTCACCAATTTATGAACCCCTTTATATGCTAAATAGACTTCCGTCAGCGAAAATAATAATTCAGTCATGTTATTGCATCGGCAGTACAAGGGGTGGGCACCGTGGGCAAGACAGTGCGTGGCGGGGCCTGGCGCCGTCTGGCCGCGCGAGCTGACTCACTGGGCTCTCCGTGCTGCACTCACTCCCCTTTCATTTAGCTCACGTTTTACCCCATAATTGATGTATACGACCAATGGAAAGCAAGATTTTAATGGGCTAGTTTTATAACATGTGAAGTGCTAATGACTCATCATTGATACAAGTTTAACTGTATTTATAAACAGTCCGAAATAAACTGCTTCGCCGCGCTCTGTTACCACCGAGAGATTTTAATCCTTTTTTTCTGCTGTAAACAAAAAGTTCAAAATGGCTGTCACGTCTAGGTTTATTTTTAACAATTAGCAGAACTGGCCAGTTTCGTGCTTACTGTAAATGATAAACGATGCTTCGTAATGTAATTCCGTGTATTAATATGCATTGGTTGGGGCTGTCCGTCGCGTGACTTGCACCCCTGCACGCTCCCCGCACGCACCAAATTGGCCTGTCTGTGGCCCGTTTATGGACTCGTCAGCCCTACTCGGCCTCGGGTCCGGACGCTTTTTGATTTAATTACACTGTGCATGATATCACATCGCCTTAACGTTTTAATTACGAAATTGGATAGATACGGAAGAGATACAGTGCCTAATGAAAAACCAGATTATAGAGGTTGTATAGATAGAGCAGAATTTATAAAGGTTCTAAACCTATTGGAAGAGATAATTACATCCTATACACAGACACCTTTTCAGGACTTTGGTTGAATTTCATTAAGTAGCCTCTATGTTATTTTATTAGACTGTTTTACTCAAGAAGCAAAGTGAATTCGAAATGAAATAAAAAACCTAACACATGAAACTGCAACTTCATATCAGCGTGTATCTAATAGATAACAGTAGTAAATAATAACATTATGTAAACATGACCACTTCTAACATCTTTCTCAAACTTTTGGAAGATTTATTTCAAGTGAGTCACAACTAACGGAAGCATTTTCCTGTCCGTGATATTTCCTTGGAGATGCAAAGCAATTTTCTGCAAGAGATAACCTCTCTAAACGAGTTTCCTTACACACAATATTTGTTTAGAAAAAACATCAGGCATGCCTTTCTATTCCTAGATATTGTCTCGTAAAGATTGACCCAAATGGACCAGTCTGAAGATGATAATTAATAAAATACATTTCAGCAATGATTAATGTAAACAGAATTTTCATTTCCACTGCACATAAAACCCAGATCTGACACAGAACATCTGGCCTAATAAAAAAGTAATCGAATCATTTTAACTTTCTGAGTGGCGGCTTTTACACAAGCCATTTATCCGGCCGGGGCTTCTGCAAACATTTGAAATGGTTAAATCAAGCTTTCAGAGAACAACAAATACAAGTGTCCTACTGAAATGGCTATAGTGAGAAATGGCCAGACGGTAAACGTGTTAGCACCGCTATAAAGAAGGATGCAACCACTGTATAGACATTCCGTTTTACAATTCCTAGGAGGAGATGCGAAAAATCGAAGCACGTATATAGTCAATATGGTAATGATACAGAACAAAAACATCAATAGTTCAATATGTCTACAACCTTATTTGTACGTCATGCTTTCCATGTAGAGTTACTTGATGAAATAGGAAAGACTACGTTGTTTGGTTTGGTACAAAATGAGCGTCATTAAAATATAGCATGGCTCGTTGTTCTATGGGCTTCACTTACCTGTACCTTATAAGGGGTCGAGACTACGGACGGCGGCGCCAGAGAAAGTACGTACAGTCCCCGTCTGCGCTACTTTCAAATGAGTCAATGCTAGTTTATTCACGAAATATACACGTAAAACCTTACTGAAGTTATTTACAAAGCGACCTAATTGCTCTTTGTCAGAGTCTCTTTGTATAAAAGATTAGGTCTTGAGATACTCAGCTTTACATTCCAGACAGAATTCGTGAAAAGCTACTTTTTGAGATAAAAATCTTTAAATACAATTTATTTATTGCACGAGCTAGCTAGTTACCTATTTTTTTTTTTGCAGAAACATGGAATATTACCTACACTGCTCACTTTGTAAGTCAGTTTTTCTTGAAACTACTTTTAGAAGTACGGCAGGCGAGTGTCGTGATGAAGATTTGCATGTCGATGTAAACTTGCGATAAAAAGCTGTCCGCACTTCTACAATACCTGTTTTGCTTCTGGGTATGGTGCACCGGTTCATTTATTTTTAAATTTTACGTACAATTGTCTGCTAAGTGGCCGTTCATTGCAGGAATTTGCTGTTCATATGAAAAATGACCGTCATAAAAAAACAAATTGCGTTACTTTTTGCTACTGTTAATTTAGAATATTTTTTTGCGTAAATAGTCTTCGGATTCCCGTACAATTTTACGTCTAACTTAGAACTCGATTAATAAGGACGGACTGACAGTAGTGATCTAACAAGACGTTAGTGAATCGTACTTGAGTGAGGATCAGGCGCAAGGCAACCCGACCGCAGGGCTTCGGCCGAAAACGAGATTAGCCGAATTAAGGTATTACACCCGCATCGGCAGCGCCAGCGCTCCACGGTATTTCCCAGAAGGCGGGTAAATCACACATTTCATGGTTACGTCTGGAACGAACCACTTTCCTGTTTTTCCAAATGTTTCAGTATTATTGCACGGAGCAAATAACACGCGGGAACCAAACGCCTGGAAATGTACACAAAAGTTATTCACGATTTCCACGGGCCTTTTTTTTACCTGCGGCAGTAATTTCTCGCCAAATTCGTATCAGGTGTTCAAAACCGATATTACAAATAAGTAACCTTTTGCGCAGAACGTTTTCTGTTTAAGCAACAATCAATTATTTCGGAGGTAGTTAGAGAAGTAGGTACGCCGGCACACGTAATCACGTATAGCTGTAAGCTATCTAACAAGGTCCAGACCACTATAATTATCGTAATATACCTTCTCAGACAAAAACAGTCCGCATAGCAGTTTGTCCTTACGTCTGACATAACAAAATCACACACCTGTGTTCTAGTACAATTTTGACCCCGGGCTATAAAATACCCAGCGTGGGTTTGATGAAGGACGAATTCGAACGTTCAAGGGCCATTCCCTAGGGGCAAGAGAGCTTCTTAAATCCTGTATTACGTGCTACATCAGCGAGTACTAACAGAATTACGAGCGTAGTGCGACCTCTTGACTTATGGGCTCATTTACGATTATTGTAGAACCTAAAGAAGGAACAAATAATGTCGCTCGTGTTTAGACTAACTACAGTATAAACAGAAAGTTTTGCAATAGAATAAGTGATGCTGCAACGCTTCCTACTTATACAACAACTGTTTGAAATTCCCATAAAACAGTATACATCGTTTATAGATTGTATTATCGCTTTCCAATCTCCTCGCCTGCATAGTTATGTTATGGCGCAACAACATTAACTAATACATTTTTGATTGCTCGGTATCACAATTAAAATCGTAACAATCCAAATAACAAGTTCCATTCATTAAGGCATGTAAATTAATACCGTAGTATGGCTAAAGCCGTTTATTAAAATTAAACTCGGCCTGGCGTGGAACTAGGAAGATTAATGATCCCTTGAATACTGAGTTATGTAAAGAGCAAACGGAGTGGGGATCCGCGGGCCACGGCCTGGCATCATTCCAAAATCACTTATCTCTATACACACTGCTAACATCATACCCATAGCTAACGTTTTCAATTACATCTATCACTGTGCACTTTGTACTTTACACTTTTATTGCATACCTTTAAACTTTCATTTTACTCTGAGTTTCAAAAAGTTTTATGTTTATCAGATAATAAATAAAGAATCCCTTTCTTGAAATTCATAGCAAGCCATGCGACTGATCAATGATCATGAATATAAAAGTAATTTAATCGCAGGCTGTAAAGATGGAAAAAGATTATGCGAAAGAGTTTAATGTTCCGCGGAGTTGTAAAAGTCATTAAAGGATTACTTTTCAGGGCTGAAAGTTTATGCGAATAAATCTACAATTAGCTAATAAATGTGCTGGAACACTTCCCTGCAAATACTAAGATATAAAACCATGGCAGTCACCAGTGCATTACGAGTCAGCGCGGCTACAATTAATAGTTGTACAAGTATTCTACATGAATAAAGCCCACCGTCTACAATACGCTGAAACAAATAGGTTTCGATTAACAAAGTGTACAGCAGACTATGCATGGCACACGGAATGTTTCTCACGGGGCCCAAACAACTAAGTTAAAGAAAACATATTGAACGTCGCCGGTTCGCCACGCGCGATCACAAGTCGGAGACGTGCAATACACAATACACTTGCTCAGAGACAAGTTGGTTAGAGTTCGCGAGCTTCAACTTATATTGTTCCCGATGGACTACACAAAATAGGAAACAAGCAATAAAAATAGTTCCCAGCATCCGTCGGCTGGGGACAAATTCCGACCAAAATTACGTGAGCAAATTAGACATTCCGGGACAATGCTGGCGGAATAATTGAGGGCCCACAGTCGCTCGTTTGTCGAACGAAGAATGTGGCTCGTTGCGCCGTAGTCGGCTCGTTCGTACGCGCACCCCGCCGACATATAATGTATTCCGATTATGAATTGAATATGGATTATATTCTGCGCCGAGAATAGTTCGAATTGAGACAGAATAAACTTGGCTCCCTGATTTTCCTTTATTTGCATTATTATCATAGCCTACGGAAAACAGACGCTAAATTGCTACGCGTGTGCTACGCCATTTTTTCGTAGCCATGAATCAATTTTACATTTCGTAATATAATAATATTGTAGCACGTTCGTTGGTGCATTGAAATTAATGTATTTTTAACACGCTTTTATTAGTTTCACCTGTTTTTATTTTATCAAGTATTTTGCCCTGTTGGCCAAACTGTTTGGCCTCTAAGCCTGCCTAGCATTCGGTCATGGACAAATTTAGTTCAAGGAGTTCAAGGAGTTCAAGGGTTTTTTTAATTTTTAACTTATGTTTTTAAACACCGAGTCTTAAAAAACATAGAAATTATTTATGCTAAAACTACGAGTATAGAACTCGTAGTCTCTCTCGTCCATTTACCATTTAATAAAAATAAAACTATTTATTACAAACGTAAAACGAATTTACTAAATGTAGAATATTTTATCTTCGCAAATGGGGTGAATTGAGGTCAGTTCGGTTTAATACAGATTACCTGCATAAAATCATAAAATTAATATTAATGATTAAAAAACCACTGTTTCCGATAACCACACGCTTCTCATTTTTCATAATAAAACACGTAGGTAATTAATGAGTTTAAGTACCTTAAATTATTTAAATATGAGCATTGTTAGACACAGAAATTAATCCGAATAATTAAGCATTCAAGCATTTACCTAAGTCAAATTCCAAAAGCAGCAAGAACGATACTGTTGAGGGTCATTAGCGTTACCTGATTACCTGCCAGTCAAATTTAATCAACTGCGAACTTCGAGTAACGGTTGTCCCGTACTGCACTATTGTTCTTATGAATCAGAGCTTCAGAGCTTCTTCTACTATTCAATATGGCCGCTAAGTCCAAACATCGAACGGTAAATGCATTTACCGTGTTGTCACGTCAAGCAGGTTTATATAAACAAATGCGTAGATGCGTGTGGCGGTTTGCTAACCTACACTTTAATTCAGTAAACTGTTATTTCTACCAACCATTACGTATACGTACAGTCACGAGCAATGAAATGTAAACACTTGAAATGTAAATTCAAGAGCAATTTTCCCGTGAAATAACGGTTGCTACTTCAAGATAATACCTGTTTTGTAATAGACTTCCAAAATAGGTGCTATGTTCTTGAAAAAGTAAAGCATTAATCAATACAGTTAGGAGACCTTTCGAAGAAACACCTACAACCTACTAGTCTTTTTATTTCTCAAAATCAATTCCTATGAACTAAAATATCAATTTCTTTTTACAATGACGAACACCGAACCTATTTATCATTTAGTTCTTAAGGCATCCATCTCTTGTATCCATAGACACAATTTATTAGGTTAGGTACTATCGAGGACAGTCCCGCCTGATCACCACAAAGCAAATTTTTGCTTGCACTTACAACATAGAAACGCTCTCTAGCCCCGCCCCGTTGACTTTTTATAAGAAATAATGAATGAAAAGATACCGATCAGCCGAGTGCACTGACGACGCACGCCAAACGAGATTTATTGTTATATTACGCGCCAAAGTTGATGCTTTCCTAATAGGCCTAAACTTTATGTGGCTCGGCGCCTCCGCATGATTCAAGCGAAAAAAAAAATTATGATCAGGCGGAAAAGCCCAGCGACTGTACATACTGAAAACTAAACAACTGGGATTTGATCGTAACAAATACGTAGCACGAAAAAGCTAATTTATTATCGTCGCTGATAACTTTTATTTTTAATGTTACACAAATCTTGGTAGACAATTTAAATGGGTAAAATAATACTTATTATCTAATGTAGATCAAGAAAAAAGAAAATATATATTTTTGTAAATCTTCACCGCCGCCGCTACATATCGAAATATTGACTAAATATTGTTAATATTTCGATACGTATAGCTCCCAATCAACTTGTAGTAATCGGCTAATCGCTCTATGACAGATTGGCGAAGATTAAAAAAGCGGCCAAGTGCGAGTCGGACTCGCCATGAAGGGTTCCGTAGCAGCAAGTAACATAATATAAAAGTTCTTGTAGCTGGTTATAACTTTGATCGATGATTTAATAATAATTGCGGTTTACGATTTATGACGTATTAAAAAAAACTACTGACTAGATCTCGTTCAAACCAATTTTCGGTGGAAGTTTACATGGCAACGTACATCATATTTTTTTTTTTAGTTTTATCATTGTCTTATTTTAGAAGTTACAGGGGGACACATTTTACCACTTTGGAAGTGTCTCTCGCGCAAACTATTCAGTTTAGAAAAAAAAGATATTAGAAACCTCAATATTATTTCTGAAGACTTATCCATAGATACCCCACACGTATGGTTTTGATGAAAAAAAAATCCTTGAGTTTCAGTTCTAATTAAGGGGGAACCCCAAAATTTATTGTTTTTTTTTAGGGTTCCGTAGTCAACTAGGAACCCTTATAGTTTCGCCATGTCTGTCCGTCCGTCCGTCTGTCCGTCCTCGCTTAATATCTGTGACCGTTAGCACTAGAAAGCTGAAATTTGGTACCAATATGTATATCAATCACGCCGACAAAGTGGTAAAATAAAAATTGGAAAAAAATGTTTTATTAGGGTAGCCCCCTTATATGTAAAGTGGGAAGTGATTTTTTTTTAAATTTCAACCCTAACGTGTGATATATTGTTGGAAAGGTATTTAAAAATGAATAGGGGTTTCCTAAAATAATTTTTTGATAATGTCAATAATTTCGGAAATAATCGCTCCAAAAGTAAAAAACAATGTGTCCCCCCCCCCCCTCTAACTTTTGAACCATAAGTTTAGAAAATATGAAAAAAATCTGAAAAGTAGAACTTTATAAGGACTTTCTAGGAAAATCATTTTGAACTTGATGGAAACAACAGTTTTTGTACAAAAAAGACAAAAAGTTGTACAAAATAATTTCTGGACTAAGTTTGTAGTATATTCGTATATGCAAGCATTTTTACATAATACCCACCTTTAAACTCATAAGTGGGAACACTTATTGTGACGGACGGGAAACTATGGAACCCTACACTGAGCGTGGCCCGACACGCTCTTGGCCGGTTTTTTTTCTATTTTTGTGTGAAAATCTTAATGCAGTTCATCACAACATCAACAACAATCAACATCATAAACATCTACATCAACATCTACTTACCAAATTTCAACAGCATAGTTGTTATAGTTTCGGAAAACAGTGGCTGTGACATACGGACGGACAGACAGACATGACGAATCCATATGGGTTCCTTTTTTTGCCATTTTGCTACGGAACCCTAAAAATGTTATAAGCTATGTGCAACCGTTGCTACACACGCAAGAAGATTAATAGGTAGGTAATACCCATCCTGTAGACTATTTTATGCACGTATACTTTTGACAACAGTAAGTTTTAACAATATACTGTAGCATAATTATTCATATAAAAATTCCTATACGTCGAACTTTTTGTACCACAGGTCATAACTTCAACCATTATCGTGAACCACGCAAGAGAGTGCACCCACACGGTTAGTATTATAATTATAACATAAATATCGTTCTAAAACACCGTGAATCTATCGACTGTTCTTAAACTGTTGGTCTAGCAACGATACTGAGTCCGTTTGTGTTTGTATCTCTTTGTGGAAGGAAATACCAGACAAAATACTATAATAATGTTGCGAATATAATTGTTTTATTTAAACAAACACTATGCGAATACACTGTGACTGCACATTACAAGCGTGAGCAAAACCGTGAGCAAAAGCGTGAGCAAAAACGTGAGCAAAACCGCAGGTGAAAAGTGCATCAAACTATTCAATCAAATACATAACATGGTTATTGGTTATGGATTTTACATCTCTTTTATCTTTACAACAATCGTAAACACGAATTTGATGAAACTATTCTCCGCTGTACCATTTCAGACAGGAAATATCTGTGTATTGATTCACGGCGCGAATGCGGCTACGCAGTAAAAGTATTTTGGGATAAAATGTAATAGGCGAGGATTTGCGGCAATTCATACGCGTTAAGTGTGACGTCCGCAGCCATATTTCACGATTTTTCCGCTTTCAGCGCTGTGTATCCGGCACGCATGATCGCCCATAATGAAGACTATCAGATAGTGCGGGCTCGGCGCTCAGCCACGCTCGGCGACGCTCCTCACATCAATAACAATCCTCACAGATCCTCCGCAGTCCGCAAAAGCCACGGCGACAATTTGTCCGGGACTTTACTCAACTGGATATTCCAGCTGAAATTTTCTTCCCGCGTCGCCGCTTCTGAAACGTTTTTGTAACAAATAGCAATGTCTCAGTTTTGTACTCTCTTTCTTTGTATGCAAATTACAATCTAGAACGTTACGTGTATTAAGTGCTAAAAAGTGAAGCCTTTTTCGCGAAGTTAATTGTGGATGAATAGTAACGAGTCTATTAGGACAGAGCGCAGTGGGTGGTTCAGGAAGTCAATGTTGTTAGTAACTTGTAGTGGCGTATAGGAAGTGTGTTAATTATTAACGATTTTTTAATGACGGAAAGCTTCGCGTGCACTTCTAATTAGGTAGGTGTTTTCTTTGATTAAGGTGGAATGATTCGGCCATTTTAAATAGGATTATAGGAATAAGAAGGTAATCGACACAAAATTGATAACAATTTTATGTGTCGATTGACGTCATAGTATCATCATGATTTCTGTTCCTTATGCCAGTAGGATGAATATGGTACCATGCATCCTAATTTAAGTGTGTAGCAAGCTCATTTTGAGGTTTACTTTTCATTATACAAAAAAAAACCTTTTCAGAATTCATTTCCATTGTGTCAGAATTGTCCTGAACACGGAGTGTCGTCGGTTCGCTCAACGACTCGACGGGCGCGACCCGTGCGCGGAAGGCTTAAGCTCACGCGCTCGGGTCACGACTACACTCCAAATCTAAAATTGATTACGTACAAAAAAGAACACTCAACAGCGACCGGTCTCCCTGGCAAAAAACAAACCCACTCGCCATTAAACATAATTTATTCAACATTATTATTCCATTCGAATCTAAAAATGATGCTTCAAGGACAACCCCAAAAAAAGTTATGGGATTCAAGCAAAAAATCTCTACTCGAATGTTTAATTGATAATTGGCGAAACACTGTGAATAATAAAACCGAGTCTAGTTTGGAATACGAATTCAGACTCTTATTAGCTATTAATTTTTGAACAGATCGAACTGATGTTTTTGGTCTTCGACTGCGGTCTGTGTGTACCTCTACCTAGATCACCAACACCAAACATTCTAAAAATTAAAATCTTCCGCTGCATAGGTCTCAAGAAAAACCTCTATGACAGACGGACAAGAAAGTGAGATTTTATAAGGCACCAATTTTCGGATCATCAAGAACAGTTAGAAGGATTTCTAATAAGTTTGGTGATCCTGAATATTACAATGATCTAAATGTGAACCTACATTTGCACGCACACATATCCCATGCTCGTTCACAACTGAACATTGACCTGCTCGGTCCCCACAGGCCGCTACAACGTGCGATCTTGATGCGATGATAATTCTGTAATAACTACGTTTTGTTGCTACTCCTGGGATTGCAATATTCTTAGCTTTGGATAACATAATACCAACCGACATAATATAATATTGCTAATTTCCTAACTTGATTTATAGAATTGAATCTGCCAAGTTGATAATTGGCTTGCTGTGTAGCAATAACAACAAGCATTTAAAGATGACTTGATTTCTTAGCAGACTTTATAATTATGATTTTATGTAATGAACATAATTATTATTATTATGAGCTGCACGGTATACGAGCACAACTTTGCGTTTGAAGACCTCTGACAAGCAAGACAGAGATAGAGGGTGGGAGGTCTCACACAGGTTGCGACCACAAAAACGTCTACTCCTGAACCGGGTGTAACGGGTCTGCGCCCGCGCCGCCTGCGCTGGCTTCCGTATCTTGCGGTGGAGACAGCGTTCCGCGCTCAATGAACCGACACCATACCGACGCAAGCACAAATTGATTATTAATTAAATAATTACTCACCTATAATTTAAACCAACAAACGTTTAAACTTACACCGGAATTTTAAATAATAAAAGATATTTCCAATCTGTTGAAATCTCCGGAGATTTCCCCATTCTTGTCGAAATTTTTAATGTCTTAAGTGTCATCATCTCCGAATAAGATATTTCTGAAACCGCAATCGCGAAGACAAATTAATTGATCCGCGGTAATAACCAAATGACTCAAGACGATTACAATCAATTACGACGATTGCTTAAAATCGGGGTCAAAAATCATTTGTGCCTGTCACTTTGAGTCACAACAGCGCAGCGTCACGTATGCCATCTACTTAAATAGTAATTACTGAATGTTAAGTTGTAATTTTATGCAATATCGAAGTTCCTAAGCATACATAGTTTTTGCGTACATTTATTATTCTTACCAGTCCGTTATCCGGAACGTGTTTAGTTAAAACTTTGTAAGCCACAAAGTTTTTACATTAGTTTCTAGAAGTTATGTAAACAAAGAACCCAAATCAATTACAGAGCTTATCCTTCTTGTTTTTCTGTATGTTATTCGGAGTCATTGTTAGCGCGCAATCATCATTATTCTCAGAGCATCACGCGGCTAATAGTCGGTCGGTTTAGCCATTTCAGCCGCATCTCTTGCGACTACAGAGGCTAATGTAATTAGTTCATTACTTTGTCCCGGGACACTCTCCGCTCGCTTTGTATGTCTCTGCAGATTTATGTGAGCCTCTCTGTTTTGCTGCGGTCGTGAATGCGAAATTGCGTTTTTTCCTCTTTGTAAACTGCTAAATGTGTTCTCGTTAATAGGACTGGATTTGAGACATTTGAAATCGGAAATAATATCCATTTTTTTCCATTTTACAAAAATCTACTCTTGCAAAAGATTTAATTGAAATCCGTGATTTGAATAGCAATATAAGTAGGTATAATAAAATAAACCCACCTTGGCAAGTCAGGCGAACAACCGACGAAGACGCGTTTTTGTCGTTCTATGCGATTCGTTAAATAAACCTTGGCGAATAGACGCGGTGAACCTTGAATGTTATAGTAAAGTAAACAGTTACAAAACTTAACAAAAACACAAAGTACATACCTACCTAAACTACAAAGAACAAAACTTCGATGAAGAACTATTGACTGATGGCTTGTTTCACTATACAAACAGTATTTACAGTGGGCACCTCGTATAGAAAAAGACTATTTGTCTATTCAAACGATACGGGATTTTGGTAAGTAACTATAGTTAGATACAAGCTGTGAGTTCAAGTTTATTGGTCAAATACGGGTTTGGAGCGCGTGTAAGAGCCGGACTGTCCAGTTAATAAGTTTGTAATGCTAATGAAGGTTCCACCTGGCCGAGACAAGCACACGGGGGGCAGGCGGCGGCGACCTGAGCTGTGTCATACATTCTAATTCGTCCGTATTGTATGACTGTCTGTATTTTCTTGATTCGCCATTACCTACTAAATACGTATTAGAAGATTACGTGTAACTTCGGTTATACAAAAACCGAAAAAATCGTAGTTGAGTTTCAGTTTTCAACTTTTACTCCACTATTTGGCAATGTATCATCTGCCTTATTGATTTTGTTCGCATAAAATGTATAGATACTATGTCATCTGGACTATAATAGGTACTGAAACGGCTATTGACACCTCATTCATCAAAATCGATTCAGTAGGCCTTACGGTGGAACATGAATAATTTTACAAACAATATGTAGGTATGTAAAGACTGTTAAAATTATAACCCTTTACCGTAGTAGTTTTCTTGGATCAAAATAGATGTTATATTTTTACATTGGCATGTCTGGAAGGTAGAGGAGGAGCAGAAGATGAACTGTCCGCCGGACAGACGTGGACAATGGATGAAAAAAAATATGATTATGGACAGTATCTATTCATTTCAGCAGTAATAGGTCCATCGTCTGCTCAGCGCGTGAAAGCTGTTGTTCTTTTAATTGTTGTTAATACATTCTTCGAAATTAACTATTTATTTATTTGAATTTAACTAACTTAAGTAAACAAACCCGCAAAAAATGTTGAGGAAAAAAGTGTTAAGGACAGCGGCTCAGTAAACGTCACCGTGAGCGATGTCTCCATTAACATTTCAGGTCACGTATCCTACGCGTTTTCAAACTTTTTGTTTATGTACAGATATATTTTATGCAGGATCCAACCCCACAATACACGCACTGTGCAATTTTAACTTTATCGCAACTGCGAAGTGACAGCTTGTGTCGTTTAATCACTTCTAACATTTCACGAACTTAGATATTGCTTTTCACGATCATATACACTTATCGTATGCGTATCCACCTTATCGAGTAATAGAGAAAAATTAAAGAAGCAGACATGCTTGCCGACCCCAAATTAATTGGTATCAAGGCAGGTGAATGATGATGACACGATCGTATGCGTATCCCACCTTCCGACTTTCCGAGCTGGGTGTAATTTGACTTTAAATAATGAGTAGATACAAAATATGGCAAAATTAAATAAAAGCAGCTACCGAATCTTTGATTTACCACTTAGCTAGGTATTAACATGATTATAACCACTCACGCAATTCTGATTATGATCTCGTGGCGAACTCCTGATCGTTGTGGCTAGTATGTATTACGAGTGTAGGAGATATGTTCAGCTATTCCCTAACCAATCCAATCAAACGTCATTGTTTTGTTTTAGCCGCATGTCACCAGGACGGGCCCGGCACGTCAGCTAACCGTCTATGCCACTCAGCGTGCAATGAGAGCCATGTACAACCGACTCATAGCTGACAGCCAATTAGCCCTATGCCCCCGTGCTCCCGTGCCCTAGCACCCTCACATTCCCCACACCCTCCCAGCCCGCACTCACAGACCCATTTATCTTTATTCGATGGAATCGAACAACTGACGCATTCGATCCCTGCGAGCGGCGATACGATACCGATCCCGATTGTGACCCGCACTATTCGCTAAATTTTCGTGGTTATATCTGAGATTGCTCGTGACACACGTACAATGAACCAGATTTATATCTTTTGAAATAAGATATCCTACAAGATTTATTAAAGTGGTCAACAATATCGATCTTAGTTGTAGGGGGCTAGGGCACAGGGGCAAAACAAGGAATGTCATGAAAGCAGGACATTGTCTTGTTAACATTTAATGTTTCAAAGTCTAAGAGTTTTGCACCTGTACAGGGTAATAAAATATTGATGGCATAGAGGAATATTACTTGATGCCACATAAAAACTTAGGTGTTGCCAGAATTTCACGCGACATTCCTTCTCGCAAGCTTTTATGTTTGCCCCTGAACCTTTCAGTTGCAAAAGATGTTTTTGTTCTCATAGTATTTAAAACGACAACTTGAACATGCGATAATATTCATGCCACCAGTATTTTGCCACAACCTATAATTAACGTTAGTATAACAACCTGTCTGAAACTAGTATACTTAGCACCTATTTTACCAAAACAGATTCTTAGAATTCATTAGCATTAAATATCAGAGTCATGTCTAGAGGTTGCAATCGAATATTCGAATTATTAGAATTTTCTTTCCAAATTTATATTCGAATAGTAAATATTATATGTTCGAATACTACCAAAAATAAATGATTACATAGACGCCTTAAGTTTCCTCATGTCTCACTTTCATAGATTTCGTTACCTATTAATAGGTAAATCTTATCTAATTCTGAAAAAATATTTGTGAACCTAATTTATTAGTGTAAATATTGCATGTGAAAATGATACTGCAATGTCTTTACGACACCTTTACATTTGTGATGCTTTTTGTTTTTATTATAACGAGTATAAGACTTTTTAAATTGTTTGAGAATTTTATCATAGTTTTGATTAACATTTTCATATATAATCGTAACATTTATAAGAACATGTTTCCTACTATGTTTAAGTATTTGATAACATTTTTATTTTAGTAAACACTGAGTTTATATTGTTTAAACATAAATGATGATTCTATTCGTGTTGTTATGTTACATTATTTGCAATGAATAAAAAGAATGCATCAATGCAATGCATAAAACAAATAAGTTTTCAGTGACAATTTTTTGTTTATTTTTAAAATCAGTAATTTGTTTTTTAATAGAGGATCTTAAGACGTTTAAATTTGTATAAGAATTTAATAATTTTGATGAATATGTAGCTAGTGCTAGGTTTACATAAAAATATAGTTCCTAAACGCAAGGCTGCTCAACTTATTTTGAAGGTGGGCCAACATTTCGTTCCCGTGTCAACCGGCGGGCCATCTAGTTAATAAAACTTGCTTTTAGAACCTTTTTTGTTTTTTTTTTATTTAAATATTTTTAGTTCAGTAAAAAAAAATGTGATTTTGTCATTTCTAGCTAGATTTTGGCTTACTGAGTGGTTTCATATGGAGAAACAATTTTTTTTCGATCTGGTTCAAATCTGTTTTCAAAAGACTGTTGTCAGTTGACCACTGTTAGCGGGCCAATTCAAATGCGTTGGCGGCCATATTGTGGCCTACGGACCTGGGGTTGAGCAGCCTTGTCCGAAAGCAATAAAAGCTGATATTTTAAGCGCTTTCTTATTTTTTGAAAATATTCGAATAGCTCTCAAAAATATTCGAATATTCAAAAATCAAAATTATAGAATATTTTCAACCTCTAGTCATGTCTGAGGCAAGTCAGCAAATGACAAATTAGACTGAGGGGTGCATTCATGTGCTTCTTAGCTCATGTTGACGTATTTCGGAGACATGGGCCGGTGAACAATTTACTTGCGATTGTCAAGGCTATTTGCTATTCCCAGAATATCTGTTAGCGCCGTCTGTGAGTCAGTGGCAGTCTCGTGAGTCACCGACTCTACATCGCTCCTCGATTGTTTCCCGATAATTTGCTCTTTTACTGATCCATTTACGTCAATTCCAACACGATAAATACTTCATTGTTTTATTCAGAAACAATAGTTTTGCGATGATGTTAAAGTAACTTTGATGAAATTGAAGTGAGGCAATGAGGATTTAATTACAATTTAGGTATATAATATGCCAGTATGATACGGAGAGTAGCGTTAACATATAGGAAGACTTTTATAAGGTTGAAGATCATTTATTCTCCTAAGAATTAATTATTCATTTACATGAGAATATTCTAAACAATAAAGAACATAAAGTTGGGGGTATTACAAAAATTAGACATCGATTATAAAAAATAATGTTTTGAGGGTAGATTACAAATCATTGTGGACTAAATGTTCATTCGATACATGTAAACAAGTATCCGTGTAACAGATATACGGTAACTGGATGTGACTCGACACTATTGTAGGGAATGTGATTTTTTTACTATAAATTGTTGAAGTAGCATTTTAAAAGTAGTAGTAGAGTTTTTGATTTAGATTCTTTGAGGTCTCTCGGTAACTTATTACTTTTATTACTTTTACAACAGCGAAGTGAAGGTGATGTCAGCCTGCACGAGCAACTGGCTCGCTGCGTTAAAGGTGACACGTTTTATTTTAAAATACCGCTAAAGATAATATTATGTTTGCAATTAACCTGACACACAGACGACACATGTCGTTAAAAAAACATTCATTGTGGAATGTGTTGTGACGATGTGCTACTACATAACTTAGTTCGAGTGTCATATATCTAGTGACAAGGAACGTTTTTTTTAACTTTCATTGGCCAATACTAGTAAGTACACTTATACACATAAATTTATATACCTATGTAAGCAGTTAAGTACATAAGTGGAAACTACTTTAAAGATGCGTTTTAAGAACTTACACAGCCTTTAAATTCGACCTTTTCCGCTCTATAATATAAATATTAGCATACCAGGATCGATTAAAATTATCTACTATTTAAAAACCAGGCAGGTAGATACGCATAAATGTCAAATTAAAAGTGAATGTCAAGTCTGAAGATGATCAGATCAAATACAAGGTTGCCTGGTTATTATGCATGCAAGAATAAATAAGCATTCGAATCGCAATTAATACAACATTTCAAAACATACATATTTGTCCTAAATTAGGTAAACAACTTTGGGTACAACACGAGGCTATTATTTGTCGTATTTACATTCGGTTTATTTACGTAGTCCATTGTTTGTCTACCCTTCCATACCTCTCTATCCCTACTCTACCCCCATGTCCCCCATGCATGTAAACATTAATCTCTACGTACTTGAGGCTTTCATGAAAGCCCAAAACTGTGATGTAAGTCACAATATGACCCCCATCTTGAACATAGTACACAAAAACACACTACAATTAAACTTGAATAGTGATAACGGGAATTCTTTTGTATTGTTGACAATTAACAGAAAATATGCAAATGGAAAACCAATATCGTGGTCAATTAAGTATTTACATAAAAATCTTTCCATAGTTAAATACATAATGAGAGTCACGTTTTGTTGTAGCTAAATAATTTCAAGCTGAAGGGGGCGACGGCCATATATTACCTTTGGCTTGTGCAGAGGGCGGCACGGCCCCGTTGGCATGTCTAGTACAAATAAATTGTGTATGAGCATAAATATATCAGAGGTATTGGGCGTACCGTTTGACATTCAGCGCGGTTGCAATAAAGCGTGTATTTATGCAAAAATGGCGGTGATGCAAGTATGCAAGTGGAATGGAGCGTCTTCATTCGCTAGTCGACTCCTCGCGCCATTCACGTCCGGAGCAGAGCCTCGGGCACACGCTCGCTAATATAGGGTCAGGGCTGGAAATATTAGGTATATTTCTATGTTGCTGACATTAATTTATTTCCCAAGAAACTAACTCATATTTTATCATAATCGTTAATGTAATCTTTATTGTTTCATGAAAAAGACATGAAATGGTTTAACCGAGATTTTGCAGCTGTCATGAGAAAAAGACAAACGTTGAAAAAAAAGTGTCTTATAAATCTTTGCCACCCAACAGACATCCATCAACAGTGAGGATATCAAAGTTCAAACGAGACAAGTTCGTGACTGAATCAGAAAAAAAGAAATATCACGAATCTTTAAACAAATCTACCTAACTCACACTGTCTGGTTGGGTTCAAAAAGTTTTTTTATTAAATGTCGTAATAAATACCGAAACTCCTACAATATTTTCCAATGAAATAAAAAATCTCCTAATTGATACTCTATATTTCACAGCTACTATCTTGCAGCGTAACTATGATCAGTTTTATTTCATGTTTCATTTAATCTCTCTACTTACCAATACGTTTCATGAAATCAAGCTTATGCCAACATATTAAATCAGCAACATCTTCGAATAAAAATGCATAGGGATTCAAAGACTACCTCTATTTGTACCCGCTACGCCCAACCTTCCCATACTTTTTTCGTATAAATTTACTTGTTCATCAATATGATAAGGCTTTCCAAAGATTCTTATTCTATCGCAAATGCCATACATACAAATAGTTGTGAAGAATGATGTCGATCACTTGCCAACCCTAGAAAGGGTTAAGCTCTCGTACCGGAGATTAGGTAAACGAAAATAGACGGCTTGTTTACGTTTGATGAACACACTTCTCGCTTCTTTGACTTTCAGAATTTTAGATAAAGGCGTCTTCCAGAATATCTTGAGATCTTGGGCTTAATACCTAGTTTCGAGGCATAGACAAGAAATAACGCCATTGAAATCACAATCCCTGGTAGTGATTAGGTAGGTAGGTAAGGTACTCCCTACACAATATTCGGAGAATTCGTTAATGTTCTCCCCCTTGTAAATGATAACCAGTTGACCGATCACGACATTTCGGATAAATCTATGACAAAGAGCCGTTCTG
Source organism: Xestia xanthographa (assembly GCA_905147715.2). Lineage (NCBI taxonomy): Eukaryota > Metazoa > Arthropoda > Insecta > Lepidoptera > Noctuidae > Xestia > Xestia xanthographa. Next base: position 19,779,060 of record LR990642.1, on the reverse strand, counting down.
TGGACGTGGAGTGTGACAGCAGCTCAGACAGGCACGAGCGGCGCGGGCGCGGTAGCGGGAGCGGGGTAACAAATGGAGCGCCTCCCGCGGGAGCGGCCGATGCCTGCGTCACGGCTTTGGCAATTGTAGTGTGGCCTATCATTATTATAATGGATTCATTTAATTTTCTTTTTATCTCGATAGGTGTAATGAAGGAAACTATTCGAGAAAAACTTATTTAACGCTGCACATAATTAATTTGGTAGGGTAAGTCCGGGGCCGTTTCGAAAAGTACTGTTGGCCAATCGAAAAAACATTCGTTAACTTCAGTGTAAGGCGCTTCGCTTCGTGACCAGAAATTAAACTATAAACGATTTTCCTGAGAAAGAATAATACTTTTCAAACCAAATCCAATGTAAGCCTGTTCTGCCAGTTCCATATTACTTTTAAAACCGCCATTGACAAGTTATTCAGCTCGGTTCAACCCTGAGGGAAAACATGTGACGTAGATACATGTTCGACCGTGGCAGTTCATTTATCCACCACTGTCCGTTAGCGCTACAAGTACAAACCTACCTACCACTTATCTAAATTGCAGCGTGAGCCGTTGACTATGTGTCTGTGTGTGTTATTATTATGTATTCTGATCACATTTCTCACTTGCAATCGCACACAGCACCGATGCAGGTCGTATTGCAAACTATCACGTCTCTGGCTGCGTGGCTGATAAATACTACATTAATACCTCCAACTCCATGTTCTCTGTCAGTTATTACTTATTACATAACCTTCGCGGTTCTCAACAGATGCTAATTAATGAACATATTAACAGAATCAAATACTTAGTTATTTAATTTAGATGTTGACATAAGCAGGAGTAGGTTAGGAGTGGCCTTTTTTTCCATTGCTTTTAAGTTTCACAATGTAAATACCTAGTTGTCGAACAGTTGACATTACACGTGTTGCGATATACTCAGTTAAGATGAGCTCTGTGGAATGTTATGGTGGAGAATTTTAATAGATATTGTTGACCTACGAGGTCAATAGAAGATCATTTATTATTTTGATAGGTTACACCTTTAACAAAACAAATTTATTAAATGCGCTGACTTTTTTTATTAACAGAAAACAAAAACAATTATTTCTCCCAAAATTTGATTTGATCTCTCTTCGTTACAATCTTCTCTGTGATATTTCAATTGCCTGTGTCAGCGCCGAAGAAAAAATATTTCATTTTTTATAAAGTTTGCTCAAGATATCTCCCGATGCGGATTCTTTCTTTTTGTACCACTTGATTGATGACTTTTCTTACAACGTGACACTTCTGAACTTTTTCGACTGAGCTTGTCGTCTTAAATACATAAAAACAGTGAAATACAGCTAACAAGGTTTTAGTATTGATAGGCACTTAATAAAATGCCAACAAATGTTTTTAATAAAAATTATAAATCTCAGTAATGGTTGTCAGGCTATTTTGGAAAAACGGCCAAAAGCGAGTCGCTCACACCGAATCCGACCTAAGGTTTTAAACCAAATCAGTTTAAACATACAATAATTCGTCGCTTAGAAGTCGTTTTTAAACAATCGCATTTTCAGTTGTCAAAACATAACCCTTCTTTGAGCTTCGCAGCAGACGAGTAAAAAGGATGGTGCACAGATTTCCCAACTTTTCCTGTATTACGTTGAATGACGGAAGAGTTTTTATTTTGACACAGGCGCGTTTGTACAGTCAGCAACATAGCAGTCGTGCGACTCGTGGCCTCACGCATCTCACTAAATTCCAACACCATTTGCTGGCTACGTGCGTGAAAAAGCCACCATGTCCACATTAATATTATTTCCCTCGGGATATCGTTGAATAATCGACTTATGGCATTGATCTGGGCTTCCACCAAATGTTTAACTTTAGCACGCCCGCCTCTCGTTAATGTTCATAAAGCTCGACGTCCCATAATGCATACAAAAGCTCTAATGTATTCATAGTAAATATACGTTGTGTAACGTTAAATTAAATCTAACGAAGTGCATGTAAGTTTAATGCAATTGACCCCACACAAAGTTCAATTCTGCCAGGATGGGTACAGCTACTAAGTCAACGGACGATCCTGCGCAGTGATCCGGAGAGGAGGGAAGTGCCACCAGACACGCTCTCTGCTCACTACCTACGACTACACATCGAAATACTTGCATACAACAACATTAATTATGTACACTCCAAGTCTAGCGTCTCTCCTAAAAAGCTAAAACCATAGTAATAATACGTACTATTGCGGTTGAGGTTGAATAACATAGAACGTGAAGAAATCCTTGACATTTTAGAATTAGACGTAGACATCAAAGGTGTGAATCATTGAAAGCGCGCTTCTTCAAATAGGTACCTACATTGCATCAACAAAGGTTATTTATAATACTCTACCTACCTAAGATTCTTATAATTTGTAGAAATCATTACGTTACATGTCATGTACGGGCACCAAATTCTTAGCGCAAACATACTATTTTTGTTTAATGCAAACAACAGATCGTAGCCGGAAAATTGTGAGTTTGTGACCAACTAAGCTTATTTTGTCACTTTATGAATAAATCGCTTCCCGAAACCTGCATAGAGTAGGCTGGCCCTGTAGATAAACGAGAACCCGAACCGACAGACAAGGATACACAATTTATTGCCCCACTCCACTAACAGCACTAAATCTGCAAGGGCAGCATTCTTGCACGCATTCACAAACCGTAAGCCATCAATTAACCTTAGAGAAGTAAGGTGCTTATGTTATAGAAATTCCCATACTGCGGTAGATCTCTTTTAACGCGGTTCATTTGAAGAAACAGTTTTTCCTCGAACAGCTTCTTTACGGTACGTGCTTAGAGGACACTTACAAGTTCTTTGATGAAAAACCTCATTAACACTAAGCAGAAGAAACTTATCTACTGAGCTTTCTGCACATCTACTTTTGTCTCTTTGCCAGGAATTGCTAATAAACTGTAAACATAAATCTTTTTGCTTTATTTTTAGTCCTGTTTATACTGTAATTTATTGAGAAATAAAAACCTCTTTAACTGCTGTCCTCTTTGTTTGAAGTACACAGGGTATATTTTAGTGTTTATGACAAAAAAATTAAATCAAAGCAAGAAGTGATTGATATACTGCGGTGGTGGCACCGGCCGACTATTAAGAAACGTTTTTGAACTTGACTGGGGGCTATTAAAGTGTTATTAAGTCTGGTTGTTTGGTACGAGGCTGTACTATGGTGTCGGCCGCGAGAGGGGCAATGTCGGAACGCGTTTGATGCATAAGTGATCAAATGGACTTCACTCTGGCGCGGGTCGATGTCCCATTGCGCAACAAACCGTTACCTATCTATTTAAATTAGGTTCGGATATATTTGATGAATGAAATACCAAGAGCCTACGTCGCAGTGGCCCCTTGGGTTGCGTGACGTGGTGACTCGACTTAAATTTAAACACAATTACTTACAAATTACACAGTGGTACGTGACTCCGGAACACTTCATGCAATCATGTCACCCGTTTCAACGACTTGCGATGTTGTCGGCGTGCACGTAAGGTTCTCACAACCTTCTGAAACTGTGCAAGTACCTACACTGTACAATACGTACACACGTAAAATTCTATCCTTACTATAATAGTATTTTTAACTATTATGAAAAACTTTTTTTTTTTTTTTCGGATGGGAAATCATCAAATGACTTCTCCCGCTCTGGGCGGAGCAGGAGGGAGTGTCAGACTTTTACTGACTAAAACCCATCCATGTTCCTTCATCGCCCTTTGTGTTCCGGGGCCACGGTATCTCTTTCGAACAGTCCCGCAACCCCGGACTGTTATGAAAAGCTTAAGGCGCAATTAGTTTTCAAGGTTAATAATGTCTATGGAATTATACTAAGAAATCTTCATAATTTTAATTTACATAGGTAGGTACATATAATTATACTTACCTATATTAATTCATTAGAATACAACTATGTCCATACGAAGACATCGATTTTAATAGGTATTATGATAATATAACTTTATAACCAATATGACCTCTACACCTTTACCAAAACAAGTAGCAAAACATGTTTTGTTTATCATTATCGTTAGCTAGAACTGGTTATCAACCAACTCGACAATGGATAAAGACTTATTCTCGATAAAATATTTGCCGAAAAATATGGCTTGGTTACATGCATTAACAATTATTAGAACTTTTTAGGAAATTCGAGGTAACTTGCTCGTAGCTTCTTACGCAGAGAAATGGCTAGACGCACCGAAAATTCTTGGAAAAGCTATTGTGTTATGAAACATATTTTTTCCTTCAACATGGTCTTCGTTCGTGTATGGTTGTCCAACATGGTCTTTGGACTTATAAGTCAGCACGGGGTGACCATCAAGGGAGTCCATGACGGTGTATTCCGTGTAGGTATGCTTATAAACTTTGTAGGCCATGTGAAGACTACAACAATCCCCCTGTTCCGTATATCCCTACTGACATATTCCCGCTGGTATGATACTTGGAGTTTTTTTGTCCAACTATCGCTACCGGTTGGGATATTTGGAACTTTCTACTCCATATATCCTACTTGACCCGCACTGGTGGGTAGAGTTGGTTTTTCCTTTATCACTGACTGAATGAATAGCAAGCGACATCGCGGCAGCCCTGATGGAGATGACGGGAAGAGCTAGCTGGACTTTAATAAAATAGTTGACATTAGAAGTTTTAGACAAAAAAAAGTGGTCAAAGAGTAGGGGTGTCTTTACCCTGTTTTTTTTTTTTTTCGGATGGGATATCATCAAATAACTCCTCCCGCTCTGGGCGAAGCAGGAGGGAGTGTCAGACTTTTGCTGACTAAAACCCATCCATGTTCCTTCATCGCCCTTTGTGTTCCGGGGCCGCGGTATCTCTTTCGAACTGTCCCGCAACCCCGGCAGGCATCGGTCCTTACGGACCCCTTCCTTTTTGCTGACTCTCTTTGAGGCGCGCGTGGAACACGAACGCGCCGTCGACACGGCCTGTCGTCATGAGACGGACGGACGGCGAGCTAGCCCATAGCTCACCGTCCACAGGCCCGCGCCTACGGTGGCCGGGGGCCACGTGGTGGTGGCCCCCGACGCCCGGTGCGTCTCCCGCGGGGTCTTTACCCTGAAGTAGGACAATACGGGCACTATCGGTATTGTATCGCTTATTAAAGAAACTAAACCACACTTCAAGCAATAACCAGCTCAAATGACAATATTCATCATCATCATCATTTTAGCCGAAAGACGTCTACTGCTGGACATGGGCCTCCCCCAAAGGGAGGCTTTTGCCATAATCACCACGCTTGGCAGGCGGGTTGGCGATCGCAGTGTGGTTGTTACAAAAGCACAGAGAACGCTGCTGCCCATTCTCTGGTAAGTCCCTTAGTCGCCTCTTACGACACCCACGGGAAGATATGGGATGGTGCTATTCTTTTCGTCCGACACCATACAGAAGACGATATTATATAATAATTATAGTCATTCCCAAAATTCAAGTTACCCACTCTCAGCAGAACATTCACGAAGTGACAAGTGTGATGATTGAACAACACGAACGCGTTACTCCATCAGTTGTCGCCTATTGGAAGACGAGCTACACGTATTTAATATCAACATTGCGTTGTGCTATAAGTACATCGTATCGTAGATGGTGTGATATTCAATATTAATGTAGCATGAAATAATTTAAAGCGTTTTCCAGGGCTATCAATCTGGCCCGTTAATGAGATTCGTCCGGTCGTTGGCGACTGCATCGACCAATTTGTGCCACGTTGCACCTCACTAATGAAATACATGCATGGGCACAAACTTTACAGTGCATAAAATAAGCTCGCCTCTAGTACCTAGTTGCATCCGTTCGGTGATTGGATTTCCATATCCTGGAACAAATGTTAACATTTTTAGAGTAGGAACGTTGATAGGAATCACTATAAAAGATAAACAACGTATCATTCTGGCCGCCATGAATATTTAAGATGCTAATGTGGTTACAATAACAATCTCTTAATTTTGTTTTGTTTACGTTGAAGGAATGAAATTCTATTTTGGTCTTAGCAGTAGTATTATACTACTTACTTATGGTAATCTTTTTGTTTTGATCGCTAATGATGCGACTGCATCATAATATTGCTAGAATATTTCGAAATAAAGTCTCGTTGTGTGGAGCGGGTGACAGGGCCCCGCGGGCTGCGGTCGCGACCTACGACCGCGCTTTCTCTCATCTGCCCGCAGCAACCACCACTCGACGCTTTCCAATATATATTAATTTATCCAATATTATATCTAAAGTAATGCCGCGTTAGTCTAGTGGCATAGTACGCGCTACTGAGAATGAGATCCTGCTTTCCATTTTCAGGTCGGGCAGTGTTATTTTGCAAAATCAGGAATTTCTTACATCAAATTATTAGGTCTATACAACGCGTGGTTTCTTTAAGACGGACCCACATACCATTCAGCACGAAACACAATCCAAACTTTAAGTAGAACGATTCCGAGACAGCAAAATCTGGTTTAGTCTACATTTGACAGATTCTACAGACATCATATTCTACATTTGACAGATTCTATATTGGACAGATTCTACAATCGACAGATTCTATGTTTGACAGATTCTACAATCGACAGATTCTATGTTTGACAGATTCTACAACCGACAGATTCTATGTTTGACCGATTCTACAATCGACAGATTCTATGTTTGACAGATTTTGAATAAGTTATTAATTAACAGGCAACAGTCATTTTTATCATATTTATTAGGTATGGGAGGTTTTTGGCTCAAGAAAAGTTGACATTAATTGACCCCCAATCTCCAGATCCGACAGATCCTGACTTTTTTCTAAGCAAGCTGAAGAGTAGAATATTTGCCAATCCTTTAGTCACTTAAGAAAGGATTTGCAAATATTCTGCTCTTCTTCTTTATAGAACCCACTAAACTTTAGTGGGATGCCTTCTACTTATGTGAAAATTTTCCACACACTTTCGCAACAGATACAATTATTTTTGATAGCATTGTTAGTATAATATTACGTTGGTTTGATGTACAGTTCGATTCAAACTTAATGGCGGCTCGGAAGTTAGCTGCCAGTGCAGGTTCGCGCATGTACAGTCAAGTCGAAAGTCATCGAAGCTCGTTTAATTAATTATTTTTATAACGGAAACTTGTGTGAATGTTATAATGCTGTATAGTACGTATTTATTAAAAAAATAAAGATTAGTACGTATTTATTTGTTAGTTTGTCAAGTACAGAGAGGGTTTAAAGAAAAATAGGTTTTATGAAAAATATAAGAAATATATTTTAAATTTATTTTACAACGGCTGAACACCCTCCATAAAAACTTGTTTTCTTGTGGAAGGAACTTCCATGGAACTATCGCTTCCTTCGTCTTCACTTGAATCTGATCCATTTTCAGATTCAGAAATGAGAAAGAAAGAAGAAAGAGTTAAGAAATTGGATGACATTATAAACCATTTTTCTCGCTTGTCTGCGTAAAACATATCGTCCGCGAGGCATTTTACATTTTACAAATAAATACCAAAGTATTTTCCGCACAACCAAAAACAGTCTTAAAACTTTACGTAAATAACGAACAACGAACGGAACAATAACAAAAAAAACGAAACAAAACAATAACAAAAAAAAAAACAAAACAGTTAACAAACAACAACAAATTATTATGAGCTCGACTGTACTTATGCAGAAATTTGCACGCGTGTGCAGAATACAGACGTAACTCACACACTCAAGCGAAGACGCGTAGGGCGAGTGCGGGTGAGAGAGAGAGCGCGCGGGGATGTGCCCCGCCGGCACGCCCCTCTACGTCCCGCTGATACCTAAAAATTGCGATCTGCGCAGCGGCACGTACGATGTTCCGAGCCGCCATTAAGTTTGAATCGTACTGTACCTATCTGGTGAAATAATATCTGTAACGCAACGCTGCTTATATGTTCTCTCTAGTTATTTATAACGAGCGGGTTTTAAACAATCTACTTATAAACTAGATGAGTAGTGATTGGCCGAGTTGCAATGCAGACATAAGTTTCAATCTGTTCGCTTCCTGCGTCTCTGACGTCTCAATTGCTGCTCTTTTGTAATCAACAATTTGTGTCGCCAGTCGCCGCGATGCTACCGTCGTCGCTCTCATTCAATAACAACGTGAACGAATTCCAGACAATTTTAGTTCCCTCGTTATGATTGTGTCACTTCTATGTACCTATATGTATGTATGTAATGTAAAACGTGTTTGCGCTAGAATAACTAGATACTCACTAGTCTTACCTAAACGTAAACCTCATGAATCGACACGCTATACGCTATAACATGTGTTTTCTATCGATTTTGTTTTATAGGTAATCAATGCCCCCTCTAACTACCACTGCAAGCGTAGTGCGCAATGTGGAATTCTCCAGGTTCTCACTTTCTGGTGAGCAGGATGAAATGTCTCTTAAAATCAAGCATTTTTGTAACCTTACAATGAGTATTTACTGCCCTGCTCTCAACTTTACAAAAGTAGATAAGACATGCTTGCTTAAGATTTAAACATGCTATTAAACCATAATCAGGGCTTAGTAATCTGTTTGTCCTACATAAAAATTGGCTTTAGATTGGAGATCTTTTTGCTCGTTTAATGCCAGGGGCCATTCCATTGTCTCTGCAAATAGCAATTTATATACATAATATATAACAATGCAAGCATCACGCGACGGTTGTGTGTGTGGGTTCAAGCTAATCGGCTTCCCGCTTCACACCAAACATTAAAACTGCATTAAATTCTATTTAACGGTGCATGGAGCATGCCTAGTTAAGTAATTGAAAACTATGTTCGTGCTTCATGCAATGCAAAAAAATCTTCAGCAACTAATCAGTAGAAATTATACTTGTAGAGATCACAGGTAAGGATAAAAACATAGAAGTAGAAGGCAGTAATCTTCAAAGATTTTGCTCCGAATAATTATGAATGTCACGGTGGGAACAAAGGCGGCGGATAGGTCACGCAACAATAAATTGATCACGCGTACACGTGTGCAGTCTCAACCAACGTCAGATATAGATCGAATGGAATCTTATTTCATTAAACTGTGTCTTTTCAATGGCCACGAACGACTGTGGTAAAGCCACGCTTTATAAACTTTTAATTGATTTAATCATAGTATCCGCACAAAAGTATACGGTCTACTATGAAAAGGATACGCTCACGTTAAGCATGAATGGTACTGACCGTAACATTTACTGACACACATTTATGCACGCTATGGCCATCGGAAAGATTTTGAGGAATGCCGCAACCGGGCGGCACTTCCGATGGCGAGGCTGCTCGCCCGCTCGAGATGACTCCGTGCCTCTGTAAATCCGCGTGGGGACCACGTCGGGCGGTCTCCGACATGCCTCACATTTCATTACTTATTTTGCAATAACTCTCGAATGTTTTGAATAACTTTGAAAACGAAGTTATTGTTATGCCAAAGGCATATTTACAAAAAATGCCAGCGCTTTTGTTATTAATTTTACATTCACTCGGTTCTGAAATGTGAACAACATACCTGAAAAGACGATGTTCAGGAGATTTTTGTTTCAAATGGCGGTTGATTGCTCCAGTGTCATAATAATATGAGGCATAGTAGTCGGCACCAATACCGCTCACTCGTTCAATAACGGATGCCGTCGATTGTGAATTATTTTGGTCTCGGGAAGCATAAACCGTCGAATACGGCGCAACGAGCAGCGCCACGCACCGCCCACTAGTATTAGCGTTCATAAGGAAATGCTATGATGCAGCTCTACATCGGCTTATTTTAGATATTCCGTGAACAAGTGCAGCGCTTGTTTAGTTAGTAGTCAGGCCGAAAGCGGATAGACTCTCTATGATGGCCTGCGCGGGACGTGATGTTCTGTTCATGTTCAGTGAAACATTTGAATCGCGCAGCGCAAAAATGAACAAATGTCACTACAGAACTTGGGCATCAATGCGTGTAGGCATTTATGTGTAATTTACGTAAACATTTCATCGTGTCATACTTGTCATGTTAGGTGAACCTTATTTAATTAGGACCGGGCGGGCGGCACGGACGTCACTCGTTCGCCGAATTCGTTTATGCAAATAACTAAGACACGTTTGAGTGCAGAACTTGACTCGAGGGTAAACAGATATGTTTTATGATATTGTTCTGAAAATATTTATGAACGACAATCAAATAAATAAATAACAGTAGATTGTCGGATAACGCAGTGTCTTATGTCACGGCCGCTATTTTGGATCCCGAACCTATCTAATGAAGGATTCTAGGGCTCCTGAGCACTGTGAGGGAACTATGATTGAACTCCTGAGCTAAGCGAGGGATTAAAGTTCGCCCAAAACATCGACACTTTTATCTCAGAGAAGCATAAGTACCTACTTTACTTTTGAGACCACGATTGCAGTGTAAGCATATTTCGTAACAGCATGTTCATTTGCTGTTTGCAGTCTTGTACGTTCATCTGCAGGGTCCTGCGCTGCTATACGGTAACGATAAAAGGTGGATGTAAATACGTTTTCTAATCTTAGAATCAATGATCTTCCAGCTAGTGGTCGTTGAGTCGTTGACTCGCAAGTAATTCAAGAGCCGATCAATGACTGAGTACTCAGCAAAACTCAACAAGGGTGCCGAGTGCTGAGACATCGGCGTAGTTGACATGGCCCGCGGGACGCGACTCATAGCCAATCAAACAATTAAGGTTAAATGTGCTCCGCTCCATCTAAGATTCACAGCGTTTTATTCAATGGTTTTATTACTAACACCTTGTATAATTTTCATGTTACCTCATCGGATAATACCTATTAAATCTTTTACAAGTTTAAGACCTAACAATATCATCATAAACTCAATCTCACGTATATTCTCCAACTGAATAGCGCAGTTTGATGTGGACACATCAGGTGATAGATTTGAAAAGAATAAGTTAACCCACTTCCAGACTAACATCTGCAAAGCAAGACTCGGTTGCGTGCGTGGCGATATAATTATCTAGGAAATTGACTAAAATTGCGCTTCCGACATGATTTTGCCAATGTACGTATAGATAATTATTATCTCTCTGATACCATATCAAAAGGCAGACGTGCTTTCCTGGTATTAATGTTTCTAGTGCACTGAAAAAAATGAATCACCATTATCCACAAGTAGGTACTACAAGTATACATACCTATCTACAGCTGTACGACCTGAAACTCGCAAACTTACCTACCAGTTGATTGCTATAGAGTATGGTTACATATTTATCAACATAGTTACATGGCTTTACCATAGCTATGTCTGGCACGTTGTATAAATCCGTCATTGTACAAACGACGCAACCTTCGACGATTACTCTAATGCTTTGATTGCTTCACCACTAATTTGGTGGCATTGTAATTTCACAAGAAACGCTAATTTACACGAATTGTTCTTGTTTCACACAAACACTTTCTATTTTTAATTCCTATTTAGTGTTATTAATTCATACTGAAAGGCGAGAGAACTCTTGTTAAATCCGGAGTAGCGTGATATTGTCTTGTTAAATAATAAATGCGAATAATGTAGGTACAACTCAAAGCAGACGAAGCGAACCGAGTGAAAATCACTATTGTAGGCACTTTCTCAGATACTGTTACACAATCCTGTTACTGGAACAACAGATTTAATGGCTTCGTATTTATACTGCTGCATCATTTTGTGGGTTTCTACTTACAAATCTTCCGTTCAGTGGAGCTTTTGAAAGTAATTCAGTAGGAACTTGATGACTTTAATACTTATCATTTAATTTATTTAAATGATAAGTAATAGTCGTCAAGTTCCTACCGAATTACTAATTAATAAAAAATAAAAATATAGTTAAATTGTTATTTTTATATGTATTTTTTTAATTAAGTAAAAATATAATAATTTAATCTTATTTTAATAAAAATAAAAGTTAACAAATATACCTATGTATGTTATTATTAATAAAAAAATAAAATAAAATCAATTAAAAATGCAGTCATTTAAAATATTTTAATGAATTTAAAAACAGAAGATTTTGTAACTAAAACAGTGCTTAGATTATTTAGAAAATATAACTGTACCGACTTATGTAAAAAACAGTTCGAAATGGGAAACTGGCTACCTAAGTACTCGTACGCCGCGCGCCGTGCGGCAGCCGCAGTACGCAATCCCAGTACAAAATTTCCATTGTACCAATCGATGTGTGGAGGGCCATTCATTGAGCTGTTTACTGCGATGTGACCATGTGGACATTGTGAACGAACATGCTGATGAATGTAACACAACTTGTTAGATTGCAAAATTACTGACGTTACACTGAACATTTTAAAATAGCCAGTGTTTACTTGCCGTCATCCGTCCACTAAATATACTTCCAAACAACAGGCAAGTACAATGAGTAAATCTAGTAACCCCTACTGATTCTATTAATGCTCCTTGAGATTTTTATGAACTAACGCCTTTTGTCGCTGACCGTACGTACCCATGCTCAGTGATATTGAATCCACGATTTTTTACGCTGACTGATGGCTGGTGGTCGCTTAAGTTACGCCTAGGTTAACAGTTTACATCTTGTAGATATTTGATCCGCGACATGTAAATGGAAATAACAATTTGATATTATGCTTTAGGAGCGTGAGAAAATTGGGAACAAAGAGAACTGTATTTTTAATTTTAACGTTCCATAATAAACGTTTTTAGCTGTATAATTAATGTGGTATCTGCGTCGCATCTCGCAATGGCCGCGCGCGGATGTCCGGTGTCCGCCACTTTATACAAACACAAAACTCACGAAGCGACACTGACTACAGTGACTTCGTACACAAAAAGGACAAGAGAGGACAAGCAGGATGTAAAACATTGCACGACTACATGACAAACGGTGTCTATTTTTGGTAAACGACTCAAAGTTAGTTGGCTGTGGGTCGTATCTACAGCCGCGAGCGCAAATTGTTTTGCTATATAAAAATCTGACATTGTTGTAGGCATGGGTTAACTTTAGGATAACAAAAATAACAGACACCGATGGTCCGATCCGATTATACCGGTCTATAGTGATTTTGAAGAGTCTTCCCCTGCTTAGCATTATGCGGTGGCACAAAAACCGACATATTAGGGTATAGATGATCACATTTATCAGCCAAGACCGTGAAAAAATATGCGCTCCAGCAAATGAAGGTTCTGAGTGACAGAAAAGGATAGTAGAGCCAGGAAAAATGCGAACAACCCTGAGGTTGAGGCGTATTGGAGTTTTGGCTTTTACTATTTATGCTGTGGTTTTGGACTATACCATTAATTTTACCCTTCACCTTTCAAAGCGGAGTTATTGTAGCCATATAACCGTGTTTGGCCGAGATGAATCAAAAGCAATTTTAAGCAAATTATTTGATGTGATTTTAATGAAACGGTTTTCCCAGTTACTACTGTTTCAGAAGTAGAGTTAGTAAAACAAATCATAATAATTATAGGTATGTTCAGAAAAAAATATTATTCCAAATCTCTGAAACAGGCCTGGCAAGCCGAACATGCGGGCTACGACTTTTTCAGCAAAGTAACAAAATTTCCTCGCGAAAAAAGTCAAACAATGGTAAAACAACCCTGGGCGGGCTCGCTTGCATTGCATATCGTGTGAAATCTTGTCGGCTGCATATGTACTCCGTACCATTGTACCCGTTGGGAATACAAGAGCAAAATTACCCATTGTCCTTACACCTCATTCTTGTCCTAACTGATTAGTAACTAACACTATGTTTTTATCGTTGACACAAAGCAATTCCCAACAAATATATATTGCCAATTGTGGGAATCGCATTTAGCGTCGCCGAGGCTCGGCGACTTTTGTTGCTCTACGATCTCACGAGTGTCGACTCATTTAGCTTTATTTTCTCACACTCCATAAGTACTTAGGATTAATTACACGCATTCTGTTCCTGCAGCGTAAGCATTACACAAGATAAAGTGGTACCGCGGATGTCGGTACACGGAAGTGAGCGCGTGTACGAAATATTTCTTTGTGTAGACAATTATTCTTATTCTTTATTGCACACAAAATAACAAATATAAATACAAATTGCAATAATATAGCTTATGTACGTATACAATAACGACTAGATATAATTTTTAAACATTAACCGTCCACTGGTAATAATGTTGTGATCTAATGATTAAACACTGCTGTGCCGTGTTTAGTGTTTAATATAAAACACGGGAAATTGCTGCCAGCCATCACATACGCGTCTTTCTTTTGCACAGCAATTATAATGTCCATTATTGTGAAATGTAGGTTGCTCACTCAGCGCAGCCGACCGTAAGTACAGCAGTTGAGTTACGGTACGATACTCTACATTTTTAATTGAGAGTGCTCGTTGTGTGATGTCAAGGGTCGGGCAGTGCATGTCAGTGCGATTGCGATTTAACTGTCGTGATAAGAGGGCGCGTTTCGCGTGGGACGGTGGGAGTCGGCCGACCGACCGTGACGTCACGCCGCGTAATTACGGAGTCTTGCGCACATCCGGACCCTAGCCGCACACACCCCTTTCTTAACATTCAGAACTTCCGTGTGGAGCTAAATATAATCTCCATATAATTATGTATTATGGTCGTTACAATGTAAAGAATTGTAATGAAAACCCTAAGATAAATTATGAAGCCATCCATAGGCATAGGCATATCATTATGTCTGTAATGGTCGATGTATAATAATTAATAACTTTGTTCAACATCTCAAGTGAATTTTGATTTCTCTTAAAATTATGGCCCATAAACCTCAGATAATATGTCTTCCGATTGGTGAAAACAGAGTGAAAATCTGTACGGTAGGGTAGTTTCCGAGATAAGTCCGAACTAACGGAATTTTAATTATGAGAGTCAAAATGGCGGGTGTACCATAGCAAATCGAATTATACCAATTACCAAAAAAAATTACCTAAAATATACTATTTAGTACCTAGCTCTAAAAAATCTGTACCTCCTTCAGAACGAAATTATTTCCAAATTAAGGTACACCCGCTATATTGACGTCAAGGTGGCGGGTGTACCTTACACCCGCTATATTGACGTCAAGGTGGCCCGATTTAGAGCCGCTCATTCACATTCAGGAAAACAAACTACTTAATGCCTCTTTTGGATTTCCTGGCTCTTGGTTTGAGAAGAATTACACAGGTCCTTATACCATACTATTTTCTTAGACAATGTGTGATGCATAACATGACTAATATCTAATGTAAGATTTCAAACCACAAATATGTAGTTAACAATGTAACTTAAAACTTGTGATAGGACCTTCCTATGATATTCCAAGACATTCTCACATCTGTGTATGTCAACCTCACTCAAACTTCCGGAATTTCTTATTGTTGTTTAAGTTATTTTATGTAACTAATTATAGATGACTGTAAAAAGCTGATAGGTGTTTCAACAACCTCATTGTAACCGAGTGTAATAGCCATTTCAATTCCACTGCAATTCGCGTAGTTTTTGCAAGCACAATACTTAACAATAGTAATTCGTTGACGCGTAGGTAGAGATAGCGGTACATTGCAGTGGTTGCATTTTTTGCAATGCATCCGCTGTTTTCTAAAAACGCTTTGCTTGTTTCTACGGCGAAATGTCACCTTTTGCTTTTGCAAACGTAGCAGAACGCAAAATAACCAGTGCAATCTACTTGATGCATGATAGCTGCATGCAACCTATCTGATGACGAAACAAAAGTGGCAACGAAATGGCTACACCGCGCACAAATCTTTAAAAGAATGCCACGTTTGTATAGGTTTTACAGTTTCAACCAATGTTTCTATTCGTAGGTAAAAGACTAATTGACAACTTGGTTGATATTGTTAATAGCAATTGTATTCTATGCGATGTGGGTCGTGCAGATGTGTGAGTGGGTGTACCTACCTAATGCTATCATTTGATATCGGGCTAGTGAGCTGGCCGGTGGTTTGACCGGTCCGGCACGGGTGACAGGTCAGCGCGACACAATGAGCCACTTCCTGCGGAGAGCGGACTGCGCGACCGATCCAACTGAACAAGGACACGCAGCTGACACCAACTCACTTATCCTACGCTCATTACCCAATATAAAGCCGCCCGCACTCGCATTGTTTGTTAAAATTATCTTAAGCAAATCACATAAAAAGAATGAACGCCGAATACCCGAATACAGCGGAAATGAAAAAACATAACCCTCCTTCTGGGGCAGTCGGGTAAAAATGGGTAAGAACTGTAGATTATGCAGCCCTAATTTCTTCAGTTTAGAAAATACAAAAGATACAACCTGAGATTGAAGCAGGCGGAAGAAACATTCATGTAATATATAGGTACCTAAATTCGCCAATTGTTATGTATGGTGGTCTCGCTAGCGAAAGATAAAAGAGTACATTTCAGGTGAAGCGGTCGTGTGGCCGCGATTAACCTCGTGCCAATTACACAACCATTAGTGCTGTGTAGCACAATACGCCTCCATTCAGCGGATGTCCAGAATACCGGCCATGCGGCACGGCGGCACCGGCTGAAGAGTAGGTACCTACCTACCGCCCAATTTGCATTTGTTTGGAATTAGAACGTCCGAAGCACCGAGCGCATCCGCGGAGCGCTTTATGTGACCTGTAACTATACCAAGCATAATAAACATTACAACAGACCCGTAATCCTTGAAGATTTAGTCAGAGTTGTACATAATAGTGCACCCACATTTTACTAGTTATGTTTAAGTACCTACTTAGATAATAAGGAGCGAGCCTATTGTCATCAACTTCAATAAATCCAGACTCCATGGCATCAGCCACAGTATCAACTGGGAAATTCCTGATAGAAAAATCTAGTAACACTTTGCCCGACCTGGGAATTGACATCAGGACCTCATGCGCAGCAGTAACGCTTGCAAGTTGTGACCACCACACCAACGAGCACCGTTTTAATTCTCTGGTTTACGTTAGTAACTTGTACAATGGTTACATGTAAGCGGTTAACCTAAATCGTTTCTATTGCCACGGATTCCGCTACACATACTGACCGTTTGCACATACTGTATTTGGCTGTAAATGGAACAGATTTATCACAAAGGAAGACCGACAATAGCGTGGGAAATGATAAAAAGTTGCGTTATTATGTGTCACTGATGACCTCTGAAGTCGATTGCAGTAATGTGCATTATTAATTTCTTTTTATAGAATAACGATGTTGTATTTTTTCATTAATTCCATGTGTATAAGTAGTGTGAAACTCCGCAAACGAGACGGGTAAAGTAAGTGTTGCCACCGATAATTTTAGTTTATTTATTTGACAAAACATGGCAAATTTAAGCAAATGCGGTGGCTTCGAACTTACGATAACATTTAACCAACACACTCACACAAAACCTTCGGTTAAATGAAGTTCATTCAAGTACAATAGAGATATCCCAATCATTAAGATCATTGAGCCGTGGATTTCATAACGATAGAATTCAAATATCTCTGTATAGACTACACCACTGCCATTATCATTCCTGTCCAATTCTACGGCCACGCAACGAATGTTTCGGGCGTATAATAAAACAGAAACACACGCAGTCTAATTTTATCAGTCGGTGCGCTCGAGATGGATTTAGAAAACTCAAGTGGATTACACGCCCAAGTTCCAGATTCTTAGCTGCATTCAATCACGTATTTTTTTATCCCCACAGTTCATCTTGAGTCATTATTAATAAGAGCGGAGCAAGGGAATAGACGGGATATGGTAATGACAAATGCGCTCAGTGCTTATCTGGAGCGGTCTATGTTGAAAAGATGTGGCGGTTTTCTCGGCGAGTGAAATGTCGGGCGATGTCGTTAGCAAAGCTCCATCTAACAGATATCGTCGCACTTGGCTCACAGAATCCCGGAGATAACTATTTTCGCGTTATCGAAGATATTGCAAACTGCACAACTTTTGAAGAGCTTATTTTCTACTTACACGGAGTGCTCACAACAAGCGTTATCAATTCTCCTCTAAAGGCATTTTAGACTACGCTACAATATAGATAAGTACTATAGCACAAAAATATCGTTTAGCACACACTTTTTTATGTACCTAAGCAAACTGATGCTGTATAACATAGCAGTGTGTGAAAGGGTTCAATTTAAATGTGTGCGAAAGTTTGTGAGGATGGACGGAGGTATGGGAACAAACATCCATTGTAGAGTAGTCTGAAATGCCCCTAAAAGCACACTTGCGTACATTTAGGTTTGGTAGCAGATATGGAAAGAAAAACAGGAAAAATATGTTACCGTAGTTTTCAGGGGTTTTCTTTAGCTGTGGCATAATGCCAGTTGTAGGTAAAGGTACCTTTCTCAGTTTCTATACAAAAGCGGGAGATAGCGCGTCGTCTTCGGCTGAAATATATTGTTCCCGGTTTGCAGCAAGTCCGCACTGCTCACCCCCCAACCACAGTCACTGATATGCAAATAGGCGCCGTCGAGATCGTAAACCGTTTCAAATCTGATAACGTAATTCGGAGCTAAAATAAGTACCTACACCAAGTTAATGTGACTGCATTGAATTTACCTTTTAAAGTTAGGTACTTTGGGTAAAGATACAAAATAAGAAAGGTTTGTTTAGGAATTGGTTGTATTTGCAAGTTAGGGAACATTTTATCATAATGTTGAATAGCTTTGGTTGTGACAAATGTTCGCGATAACCCACCGCGGCGTCTCGTCCCGGTCTCCCACTACCTGCTCTGGCTATCAGCCATCTTGGACCTCTTCTAGCTTATCTTCCGTAATATGTTATTCAGGAGAAAGTCGGACGTTACGTAGCCATAGGCCAATATCGATTGCTCCTACAGTTCTACTGTCTTTGCTTTATTACGGTAATGATTTAATATTTCTGAGCATTTGATATTTTTTATAAGAAAACGTCATGGTAACATTTCATGAGAAGTGACTAATGTAAAGCTGTTATTGTGAACAATTTAAAACACTACCCAAATACTAGTAGTAAAAAAGCTCTATCGCTTTTAAATCCTGTAAAACCAAACGAGGTATATGACAATATTTTTGACTAAACGGATAATCAACTTATCCGAGTCAGTTATTACCACATTCTCTGTACTTTTGACAGGAAGCTGCGGCTGCACAATGGCATTACCGCAGGTACGGGCCCAGGTAGCACCTGACACGTACAAATATTCCCACTCCCACAGCAAACGTGTGACGTCCTGTGGCTATGCCTCAATTGCTGCTCAATATCTCTTGTTGTACGTTTGACCAAACATCTTTATTCCAAAAAACCGGCCAAGTGAGAGTTGAACTTGCGTGGAGAGGGTTCCGTACAATGCCTTATATTAATGTCTTATATTGAGTTTACCACTTTATTTTTAATTGATAGAATTATTATAGGTTTTCCTGTATTCTACAAGCAAACTACCTACATATTATAAAACAAAGTCGCCCGCCGCGTCTGACCCTATGAATGCTAAGTATGCTTAGATCTTTATAACTACGCAACGCATTTTAATGCGGGTTTTTTTTAATAGAGTGATTCATGAGGAATGTTTAAGTAAATAATTTGCGGGCGGGCGAAGCCGCGGGCATCAGCTAGTGAACTATAAAGGGTGTAAAACACCTCTTAACGAAGCCGAAAGGCACTTGTTCTCCTCGTCATTGCGATCATTTTTTTTGTTCTACACCATACCTGGGAACCTTCTAGTTACGGAGATATTGGGGGTCAAAGATCCAACTTTTGGACAAGTTTTTTTTTTTTAATACAAGTTTTTATTGTAAGATTTACTTTACTTAAAACACCTCCACGACCCCCGTACTATTTAATCCATCCATCAGCACAATGTTTTGAGTGCGTTACATTGAGTTTTACCATAAAACATGATTTTTGACCCCAAAAAAAGTCGTTTACCAGCAATAATTTTTCCGTAAAGTTACCTACTTTGTTTGATGTACAGAATGCTTAGTTGACGGCTTCGTGATGAGGTCTTTTACACCCTGCAGGGTGTAAAAGACCTCATCACGAAGCCGTTTTTGTATTTTTTTTTCAAAATGTTACGCTAGGAATGGTCGATTTTCGTCTTCTTCCATGAATAAAATCAAAATTATTTAGGTATATTACAATATTAACAAAAATATATTTGAGATCCTCACAATGACCCCTTTCATTTGATATATGACACCAGTAAGTAGTTTGCAAAACTTTTTATTTAATTTTATAATTTGTCCCCCGAAAATCACTTTATTTTCAATTGATAGAATTCTTATAGGTTTTCCTGTAATCTACAAGCAATGAACTATACCTGAATTTTTTCAAAATTTTGGGCTCAGTAGTTTCGGAGATCAGGGGGGGAATGGTCAATTTTCGTCTTCTTTCATAAATAAAATCAAAACTATTGTTTTTACAATAATAACAAAATAATAATAATATATTTGAGATCCTTATAACGCGTCCTTTCATTTGATACATGACACCACAGTAAGGTTTGCAAACCTTTTTTAAATTTCCTAATTTGTCCCCCGAAAATGACCCTTATTTAAAAAAGAAATTATTTACTTTGCACATCTGGGTTTGGGTCATAGGATTACACCATCCTACCAAATTTCACCTGATTTGGTCCAGCAGATTCGGAGCAAATTGGCTGTGACAGACAGACGTACAGACAGACAGACGCACGAGTGATCCTATAAGGGTTCCTTTTATTTCATTTTTTGTACGGAACCCAAAAAACGAATCCTGTTTTATCCGAAATGCAATAGTCATTTTTTTTTTTTTAAAGAGAAAGTTGTCATCAGAAAAATTTAAGCCTTGAATAGTTAGCGAAATAATATTACTTAATCTCTCCCACGGAGAGTCTTCCATTTTGTAATTAAGATACATTCTAAGTATTTCAAAATTCTCTAATCAGGTTATTAAAAAAACTCTAACGGCGCACATATTTTTTTGATATGGTAATATTAATTAGATATTCCAGTCTGGTCTGGCTGAAATCTGCCCATAGAAATAACAAAGAAGAAGTAAAATATAGGTACTTACTTACAAAAATACATAGGGAAATCGCAAAATGCTGATATCTTTAAATAAGTATCAAACCGTCTCCTGGTCAAAACATTGGGAAAAAGAGACAAAAGTCAACCGTAGCAGGAGGGCAAATTTATTGTAGTCGTGGGCATTTTTTCAAGCGCTCGTCGGTCCCTAGTCCCTACGCGCTACGGTCTCTACCTGGTGCACAGCGAGGGGCGAGCGTATATAGCTGCGTATAATAACCTGACACTGCCACATGTCTTTCATTTCGTGGCTTTAAAACGAAGTAGTAATAATAATAATAGCAATAACTAACAGCACAGTAATGGAATACGATACATAATTGCAGTAGAGTTATTATTTATGCTCAAATATTAACATATTTTGTCCAAACAGACAGAGCATAATAATATTAAGCTTGTTCGAACCATTCAAACATATTTTTATTTTGAATGCTCTCTTATTTTTAACTCTCTACAGCTACTAATAAATAAAGCTCATGAAATGTTAAGTAGGTTACTCGTAAGCTCAAGTAATATGAATCATGAAGCTTTTACTAGTTAAGAGCCAATAACTACCTAACTAATTTAACCCCCAATTTTTTTATTCGACGAACTACGTTTCTATTTTATGGGCCGTCATTTAGAAGCGTCAACACAATACAAAAAACAAAATTGTGGAGAACTGGCAACGCGAGACGAAACGTGGCATCGGCGCAGCGAGCGCATGCGCACGGAAAGAAGTATACGGAGTATACCAGCCTGTCGGACAAGTTCGGGGAGTGAGATAGAGGGGCGCCGCTTGCGCCGCTAGTGCCCCTGCCGAGTGCGCCGCGAAAGCACGCCTCAGCGATACTCTACTCGCTGGTTTCGTCAACGCGCCCACTGCTGTAAACACCACTCCTGTTACACTCTCTACAAACCGGTTACTACCTTTGTGATCTCGAGTGCTACATCTGTGAATTTTCGTGAGCGTTGTGATTTATCTGACTCTATGTCAGACTGATATTAAATGAATAAGTGTAGTGTAATTAAATGCTGTGCTTGAATTTTACAAATTGAACAATGCGATGACCTGTGATTTACAAACGAAACAAAATTGGATTACAAAGCTGGGATTTTTCGAAATTGGTAAGTGGCAAGTGGCAACTTCGTACCTACTACTTGAAACAAAGTTATAATGATATAAACAGTTTCAAATAACGGGCCGGCCGGGGTCTAGAGCGTTGCGCGGGCGGCACAAACAAAACCCATAGGATAGGGGAGTGAAGGAGAGAGCATGCTTTGTTGACACGGGGCAAGCGACTAGCGAGCGAGCTGTGCCGCTCTACCAACGACTCGACTACTCAACTACACACTCAACACCAAACGGCGTAAATTTTACTGTGCACTCAAAAGCGCAGTTGTTCTCTTTTTACCCGACTACGGCAAAACCAAAAAAGAAGATTATGATTTTTGTTACTTACAGTACTAATTTGGAAAGTGTTGCGATGATGCGTGCTAATTTTGAAACTAAACCAATTAGCTCTATTGCCGAACTAATGAAGCTAACTTGTTTAGTGCAAAACAGTCTATTTTCTACAAAATATAAATCGGTTATTTCGCTTGAGTACGCAGCAGTATAATGAGTAATTGAATGATAACGTCGCCGTATTAACTTTGTACATTGAAGTGTATGAGTAATTAGATAAGCGGTAGTTTTTATTGTCTTACTGTTACAAAGAAGTCCTGGCGATTTCAGAGCGATAACGACGTGCACACGAATTATCTGAGTCAAATTCATAAGTTACTACGGTACTCTATCATTAATTCTAAATTAGCCTTTTTCAACAACTTTAAGAGTGTTACCTGTGGTGTTACATTGGCTTACTGTAAGATGAACATTTGAAGCCTCAACAAAGTAGACAGTTGTCCTAATTAGGATCAACTTTTCTCTGCCACCCATCTCTTTACCCGGGGAAAAACACGGAAGCAAATCGTCTCGTCAGAAGTAGGTGCCTAGTTATAATAGGCATGGGTTATTTATTTATCTTTGTTCACTTAATGATTATACATTTTAATTTATTTTTGCTCATAAATAACAACAACCGCAACTTTCTTGAAATAGCTCATTTATTTGTTAAAATAGATAACCAAAAACTGTTCAAACATCGCCCAAAAATGTTTGCAAATTTATTAGAATTTACCTACTAAAGCAGTGTCATTGACCTACCTAATTATAAATACACGTTATATTGTAACATTCTTAAACGTCTGATTCACAAATAGCGTCAATTACTCTAGTTTACATATTATATTAATGAATGAAAACTTTATCAACATCCTGCGTAATTGCGTGTTCGTCGTCATGACGTGTCACACATCTACGTATGATATCTAGTAACGAAAATACCAGATGCGGCACCCTGAATCTTAAACTAATTGTAACTGGTGCCAATGGGTCAATGTAAGACCAAGGTTTGGTCACCTACTTCCAAAAAGTAATCACACACATTGTGGGTGTACTCGTAGACTATTAACTCTTGTACCTTGTCTGCCTACTTAAAATCACGGTCCCTAGCCTGCGTGATTGTTTGTAAAGAAAGAACGAAAAATCATTTATTGGACTCGCACACGACAAAGAATAAAAACTAAAATGAGAAAAATTTAACTTATACTATTAAATTTATAGGTCCTGTACGGGGCCAAAGGGCCCTCTCTCAACATGATGCTGCGACATTTAAAAAATAGAAGTCACAGCGCTGTAATAAGGGGTATTCTGATGTCTAAATAGCTGTCAACTTAAACCTTAACTTCTTGAAATAAGGAAATCAATTAATCGGAAGAATAAGAATTTACTGGCGATTTCAGATGAGATACTCGGCAGTATCTTCATAAAAGCTAGTCTTGCTTTTGTGGCATAATTTACTTAATTTATTGTTTTCAGCAGAGTCTTCTTGCACTTTGTGCTTGTTCTTACTTATCCCCAAGGCATTCCACTAGAGATAACGATAATTAAATACTAATCCGAACGGTAATAAAATTGTATGCGGAAAATTAAGGGCTGCTAAAATTGAGAAATAAATAATTTAAACTAGTAACTAAAATAAGCGAGCGAATAAAATATTTATGTAAGGGAATATAAATTCAGTCATTCGCCCAGTGAGTAGGTATTTCGGTACCTACCTAAGCCATATTCATGTGTGTTTGATAACTTTAATTTGGATTTATATTCGCTTAATTAAATACCTACTGTCCCTAATTATACAGGTCGTCTCATTATTTTGGGTCTTGTAAGGGAGGATAATATTTTGAAAAGGTTGTTTGCCGATTGCAGGAAGTAGGCAGCATGGTGACCCCAGGGAACTAAACAAATCTTACCGAGTATGGTGTATCTCACTAATTAACTATAAGGTGTACTTATCCACTATTAACCCGGCAGTACTCGCTACTGGGTAAAAAATACCACAGGGGTCTAAAATTGGTTGTATTTTTTTTACTACGCATTCTGGCAACCCAAGATTCTAAGTACCTTCGAACCGATAGCTTCCACGCCCTCACTCCGCGGGGCGGCCAGTTTGCGCTTGGCGCTTGTTAATGGAGGACGTGTAAAGTGAGTATGGGTAGAAAATACCCGGTAGCGACGTTCCGTGGTAGAGTGAAGTAGTTACGTTTCCAGGAAGACATTTAGAACAGTTTGTTTAGTGTTGATTATCTCAATATTCACTCACTTTAGAAGTATCATTATTTTTTAGTATTTTACGCGTGTACCTAGTTTATTTTTGATATCAATGTTCATTTTGCCAAATATGTAAGATTTTTTTAATTATTGTTGATTTTGTAAGATTACTCAGAAAAAAAAGATTTTTTAAATGTTTTTTTAGGATAAGCTCTAATTACAAATAAATAAACATTAACACTTTCATTTTTTGTTTTATTTATAGACAGTAGTACCAATAACACAAATACATTGTCAAATATTAAAACTTAAACGTATTTTCGAAAATAATGGAATTTCAAGTCTGTGGTATTTATTACCCGGTAGCGAGTGTTAATGTTCGTAAATACCTAGCGAGTACAGCCGGGTTAACTACCTAATTTAATTTATTTTACTCCTTCACTGATGACAAACTTAGACCTAATCATGGATTATTTTGATAAATTTTTAAACCTATTATTATATTTTTAAATTAAACTAGGTAAATACTCGATATATTATACATATTATTATCAGGGTGCGTGATAATTTTGTTGACCAAAGTATATGTAACTGAAAGGATTTATCTACCGCGTTTGCAACCACGATAATTTAATTACCATGATGCTATTTATCGCTCCAATGGCTTTGTCAAAATACAAAATTATTTTGCTGTTACCTATATCAAAAACTAGTTTGGTTTATTAAAGTTCATTAACAAGTTAATTGGCATAACTTATGCAAATGTTTCTATAAATTTCACAATTGCACGCCGATTTAATTATGATGTACAAATAAGTTGGATACTAATTCCATAAACATCAATGCAAAACATATTTGCTATTTTAGGGAATATACAAAGATTCGATAAAACTGTAATTTAGTGTTACCAGTAAAAAGTTTTCAGGTGAAGTCCCTCTGCAGGTAACGCTATAATTAAAGCAAATTCTATTAAACTAAAAATGCACCCAAAAACCAACATAATATAAGTCCTAAAAACAAAATAACGAGGAAAACTATTATGCTATAGTTGCTGCCAGTTAAGATGACAATAGCGGTCATTGACCCACCTACATTTATTAAAGTTCTTAAGAGCCTATACTACCTCAGATTAACAACTCTATTTGTGGTGGTTCAAACTTCGTTTGTAATACTGTTAGAATAACGTTCTAATCAGCTTGCACTGCAAAGCGGTTGTTACGTCAGTCACTGCGGCCGAATAGTGCGAAATGAGTGGTTTTTATTCTTTATAAAATCAAATTTTCGTCTTTTTGAAAAACTAAAAAACATAAGACCTGCTTTATAGTTAATTCAGTAACCAGCGGTTTATTGTTCGATTTGGAGGTAACTTTGGGATTTTTTTCTATCGAGAAAGTTTTATGAAATCGTGGTTTCGCCAAACATAAGACCTAACATTAATCCTCAACTTTACCATATATTTATTTCAAAATTAATGCTGCAGTATTTTAGGCGTAACGGAGGATCATGTTAAGCCATTTGAGGTAGTATAGGCCCTTAACTTTGAAAACCAAAAATAAGCATGTTTAACTCTTGAATCGTCATCTATCGTGATCTTCAACATTTTTTCTAATCTAAAAACGATACATGGTTCATTTGTTTTGGTTCGTACGAAAAGATATTAGGGAAAGGGCAATGACCGCTATTGTCATTTTAACTGGCAGGAACTATAATCCTTATTAACTGACAGATTAAGTATAACTTAGTCATTGTCGTTTTTGTACTTTACAATGGCTGTATGAATGTGTCTTGGTCTAAATCAATTTTCCATCATAACATACTTAATCCTACTTAGATAATGAGCATACATTAATAACAACAGTCACTGATGCTAATGTGGGTAGAACTCATCGGTGAATCATTCACGACTAAAATATTTAATAAATACCGACATTCTCATAATGTACCTACATATTATTACGTAAGTGTAACCACATGCCAGTGAAGTAAATAAGCATGTGGAGTTTCCATAGCTGACTTTAATTAGTTAATACGAGTACCTAATGAATAAGTTAAGTGATTTTTTGACATACTTGGCTTATTTGGTCAACGTTAGAGTTTTCGCATCCATCGAACAGGAGAGGAAAAAAAAAAAAATACAATGTTTTAAACTTAGAGGGCCCTTCCCGGCCCGCCTTTCGTCAACGCGAGCATGGTCGAAAAGCTTGTTGTTTCATCCAAAGCCACAGCGGTGGTATTCTTTCAACTCCCCTGTCTTACCTAGCCCCGAATCCGCACTACTTACCTCCCGCGTACCTCATACCGCCTAACGCGGGGACATATTGAACGAAAAATAGTGTTCGAAAATTTATAAAACTTGTTCCAGGAAATACTTACTTACGTGTTTTTGAATTAGTCTTACAAGTATGTGAAATAAATATTTGTTATTTAGAATCTCCACTACATTTGCAAGGCTTCTATCAGAACGCTTTCTTTACTTTTACAATTTATAAGTACATTATGAACGGCCAAAGTTGAGGTAAAAGTTGTGAAAAACAGCAATTTTTGGAGGCTTATACTGAATTTGTTTCTACATTTTTTTATTTTCTGCTTCGATAGAATAGATTATAGATTAATAGATTATTCGATAGATATAGTCCACAAGATACTTATTAGTTCAAAAAAATCAAAGATATATGTCTTACAACGGCATAATCACGCACGAGCTATAGTCAAAATTCTCGCAAAAAGTATGGCGGGTTGGCCGCTCTTAAAAGCTGCTATGCTAAAATCTAAATTTCAGTAGATAAATACACACCTACTTACCTATACCAAGCCAAGCTGTGTTGACAAAATAAATATGATCCAGACTAATTAACTTTGGTAAGGTCAATGATATTCTAGAAAACATATGTTGTGAGCGCGCAATCGTGTAGACTCGAAAACGGCCCAATTGGGTCGTGTTGCCTTTATTCTGCGTCTCTGCGTGTATGTGAGCTGCCGCTGCCGCGCGGAACACTATTCTCGGTTGATTGGTAGGTGTATAACATATCTGTTTATTAGAATATCATTGGGTAAGGTAGTCATATTTTTTGACAAGCACAAAACACTGCACAGGTATAAGTTTTAACAAACACAAAGCCGTTGGTTTTTTACTTTCTTTTTATAAGATTGCTAAGTAAAATGTATAAATATAGGAGTAAGTTGCTAACCCAACGTCTGCGAGCTCCATTGAGGAAGCCATTTCGTTCTTCCACCTTACATTACACGGGCCACAAGCTGGGACACCCAACATATCTAAAAATAAGCGACCGTTAAAGCACCTTTACCTCCACCCGCAGACCTTACTTAAAACATGTCGATAAAAATCTACTTTCCTAAACTTCTTTGGTGAAAATTTTATAATTGTTTGAGAATTCCTTCAGGAGTTTTTGAAGTGAAGACTTCTTTAGGCGCGTTGAGCACTTTTTGGGTGAAGGAAAAACATTGACTCATCGTCACGTAACGTAACGTGCGGTGACGCTTCGTAGCCGTTCGTAGCACTCGTAGCATCCGCTACGGCGTAGCACCACATAGGCATGCGCGGGGCATAACCAGTACTACCACTGGGGCGGGGCCTGTGTACTTTTTGTTTTCACTTCTATCGGCAGTCCCCAAAGACTGCTCTGATTTTTTTTTAAAAAGGTTCACACTATATTATACCTAGTAACCGATCATATCTAAGTATAGTAGAAGGTTATATTATATTTTAAACCAATTCAGGATTCCGAAAGACAGAAAGACAAACAGACATTGTTTGAGAACCACTGCTATCGTATAAATAACTGTTTGAACCTTAGAGTTAGAAAACTTTTTTTTAAACCACAAAAATGTGTTGGTCCTGTGTGTATGCATGAGTTTATTACGCACTTAAAAGTACTAAGAATACACGTACAAGTCTAAAATGACCATATTTAAAATACCGCAAAGACATTATATAATAATACCTATAAATTGGTTTTCCCTATTTAAAATATAGCCGGAAAACCATTAACAATGAGTAATTAATTTATACAATGTGTCACATCCTCACGTAATAAATACTCTTGACCATAATACTTATCAATTGTTTACAAGAAGAACAACGGATAGGTAGGTACTAGCCAGGTGTCAGACAATGTATCACCCACACTCGCAACGTGCAAACATGCGTACCTGACTACCTATCGTGTGTAAATTCGAAAACAATTTGTAATCAGTAATTATTTTAGGAACGGTTCTTACTGATAAGCCATCCATCATTTTTTTTTTAAATTATAAGCATTATTGTTAAAATTTCGAATATATACGAATCCTAAATTGTAAATGTTATTCCTATTTCTTAATTATTAGATTTATAGTTGAGCAAATTGATGTTTCGTATTAAAATTCTATGTTATGTTCTAATATTTGTATGCCATTGTATGGCAAAACATGTAAGTTCACAATCCTATTTTTAAGACCTTAATGTACCATGTTTTTACACAAATAAAATTATTCTATTCTATTCTATTCTATCCCTACGCACGTTGTAGATTCGACACATATGAACTTACGTACTTATAGTCTATAATAGCTGCCGCAATCAGTATGTATGTAGGTACTACGAAGTAACGAACGTTAATTGGCACAAGTGATATTTTTATCACGATTTGCTCCACTACTTAATGTAAATATAATAATGAGTATAATATGTAGCGGATGATAAAGCCAAATTGAAATCAAAACCTTTCATTTTATGGAGCGCCTATAACAAAATTGCCCTTACTCTAACCACGAACGTACCTAATGAAATCGAGACCAATCTGATGACAAATCTGTTAATGACAATTTCAAGTATGTTTTACTTAATTTACAGCATCACAGTCAATAACACCATTTGTAAGTAGATAACTAGTATTATGCTCTTAATAAATTAAGTGCTGAAGTTGCTTCATTTTCCTTGAGATCTCTTACCGGCAATTAATTGCGTGTGGATACACAACTTTCATAAAATATACTTCATAATCATTCTTACTAACATGCATGGTTTATTTACCATTACTAAAAGGTACTTAGGTACAATCTAGATATCCGGTACCAGTACAAATAAAACTCTTCACTTTGTCGCTGTTTCAGACAAATGTAGTACCTAACAGTTTTGATCCTTATTGAAAGCTAAGGAATAGAACCCTACTCCCGTAACGTTTGTGGGTAATACATTAGGACTATTTATTATCCTGAACCGTAAAACTACTACGGAAAATGTTCAAGTTTGAAACATCCCCACGCTCCTTAAAACCGTTATTTATAACAAGTGACAGAGAAGAACCGCAATATCCTGATCCGCGTGGGATCGTGTGTCTTCAGCACGTCCCGGCCCGATCTCGAGGCTCAAGTGTCAACCGGCTCCACGCAATTGCAGCCTTAACTTATTTACCGCATATTGAGCCAATGTAATCTGCTCCTCATACCAATAAAATAAGTAACACTAGGAAATATAGTAACGTGCAAGACACCGGCTTACATGGACATGTTGTTTCATAAATTGAGCACTAGAAATAGGCACATGCTGGACGCGACACCTTGCCTGCCTGCCTGCAATATGGCAAATAGTAGACCAGGTAGGTATGGGATACTAAGTAGAGTTAAGTCATTCTATAAAATATTCATTCGAATACCTCTTTTACATGTATATTATCTTTCTTATTTCATAATCGA
Source organism: Xestia xanthographa (assembly GCA_905147715.2). Classification (NCBI taxonomy): domain Eukaryota; kingdom Metazoa; phylum Arthropoda; class Insecta; order Lepidoptera; family Noctuidae; genus Xestia; species Xestia xanthographa. Next base: position 19,748,732 of record LR990642.1, on the reverse strand, counting down.
CGTTAGACGGTATTTCATTATTACTTTGATATTGGTATCAACATGGCGCGGATCTTCCACTGGTGCCCCACACGTTTTAATTTTCAAGTTGTTAAGTAAAACCTACTCATTCAGTAACATACCTTCAACATGAACGTGGCTTGTTAAGCGTCTGTACCGGTAATCGCTTATTTGGTTACTTCGGTGATTGTTCCGGTACACTCGCCACTCGGCGCGCATAAATTGTACGTTTGAAGTGCAATATATCGTGTCGTGGCAAACCAGTTTAAATAGCATACATCAGTGAACTGCTGCTCCCAAAACAGTACCGCAGTGGTGTGATGTAACAGACTAATGAAAATATCAAATGCATGCGTTGCGTCGTCCTCCGCGCGTTGCACTCAATCCTCCAAGCATTACAATTTTACTGCACAACGCCTTAGATATAAATACGTTATGTTGTGCATGCATTTTAAATAAACAAATACATTGTGTTGTGAGGAGTACCATCTGTGCGGTCATGCGTGCAACATGTTACATCGGCTTCTCAACCCCTTTTAATATCGTTACATAATGCTGAATGATGTGCACACATGTGATTATTGCATAAATTCCATTAATCAAATAATCGCTATTATTATTACTTGTTTTTATTTGAATGTTAAAAGTTAGGAGGGGCTCGTGGCTAAATAATATGAACCCCAGGGATCGATCGTAGGATAAGCTACGCTTACCGAAGTCCGTCTGTTGATGATTATCCATTAAGATATGCTCCATGACTCGGAAAGCACGTTAAGCTGATGGTTACTGCTATCATTTGAGATCTTTAACAGTCATTGCGAGTAATCGGAAGCCTAAAAGCCTGACAACCAGTCTTACCAGGGGGTATCGTATTACCCAGTAACTGGGCTGTGGAGGTCAAATGGTCTCACTTATTCGTTGTTGAAGACAGCAGCAAGGGTTCCGAGGCATTTGGTAGGTTTGTTGACAAGTTAGTGCTTGGGTGGGCTGCTGATACCGTAAGTAAACAAATACAGGTTGAGCTTTTGAGAAAGAAGCAAAAGTCGAAAGCCAAAGCTATGATAAAAAACACTCTACTTACCTACTTAAGTAAAAAAAACTATTTCAGTCAAACCTTATTTCGGAGAAAATTGCATTTTTCGCTGACTCACATTCACATGCTTACTCCTGATTTCGGAGAAAATTCTTCGCCCCAAGGTCTCACAGTCCAATCTGAAATACTTCTACGGAGTCAATTGTTTAGCCAGATAAGCAATTATTACAGAGCAACATTCCAGGGCCCCCAAAACGTCAGTTATTTTCTAAGTTACTAAGGCATAAGTAGTGTTTTACATATTTGTCCAAGAATGTACTTACGCTAACTTGGTTATGCAGCCAATTTACAGGTAGCAAGCAGGTAGAAAGAGAACGTATTTTTTTTTAACTTAAATGGTTTTTGTGTATATAAAGTTTGGGGCACTGGGATCTTGGGACTCTGATAAGTAGTCAAAAAAGGAACTAAAAAGAAAAATGATAGCCATATTAAGAAGCCAATAATAAAAATAATGTCATGCGATTCATTTAGATATGTATAAAGTAGATCAAAATTATACGGTTTACGACGGCCATTCACTGTAATATCTGTCGTTATAAAAAATGAAACGTCTTCAATAAAGTGTATCGAGCGAGGCATAAAAGGTGGATTAAAAATAAGATATCGTAACAAGTGTATGGTGCTGAGATCACGACTGAGACGAGACGATCGAGTTTTGTTTCTCACGATCGACAAGGATAGCTAAAAAAATGTAAAAAATAGTAGTATGCGAATCCTGAGCAACGAGTGCGTGTTCGGATGCATGCTGAGTGCGTCAAACGATCGTCCCGTGTGACCGAGAACCAGACCAGCCACTAGATATGAGCGCGTTCAACGACATCTCACGCACTCATTTACATTTATCGTTTATAAGTCCAATTATAAATAAAGTTAACATCCTAAATAATAATCTAACAGTATACCTACATTTGTGTGCGTCTTAGCAGAGCCGTAGCCAAAATGTTCGTGCTCGCTTCGCTCGCTCTTGCACTCTTGATTCTATAAACTTTTCAGGAAGTACCAACATAGTTCCATTTCTGTATGAATGGTAATAAAATTGTGAACATGAAGGACACTTGTTAAAGTATGCCATTTGAGTTGCATAATGAAATTCAGTACAACATTATAACACCCGTTTGGGTGTTATAATGGTTATTATGACACTGGCTGTTTTAATGTTGGCCATAAGCTAACTGTTTCAGATACCTTTATAGAGGTTTTATAGCATGGGTGTAGATAAATATAGTTTAAGTATGGTTAAATCTAGTAGTTTTATTCGCCGTCTCTGTCTCATCTTATATTGAAAGCAGAGACTAAATAAGCTTAATGTCAATTTTCATTGAAATAACTTTAAAATGTTTTGTTACAGGGTGCCAGAAGTGCGGAGACATGGCGCGCATAGAGAGGAGATATTAAATTAAAATGGCCGTCGCGCGCGCGGTCCTTGTCCTCCTAGCGTCCACGGCTCAAGCCTGGATGCCGGATGCTAACGCACGCATACATATCAAATATGGTAAGATATTGATCAACGTCATAAAACAACTGTTACATACTTACATAATTAATAACTGCTTGCATCTGTTGGAAAGTTAAAACTTTTGGTTAGTATTTTTTTAAAGGAGTGAATTTAAAGTCAAAATTAGGGTAGCAAAAATACTGAACATGGCTTACTGAAACACTAAGTGGGCAAATAATGAGCGACTACAATTTGAAGACAGCGACTTAAACTTACAAAGATGCTAAAAACTTGGATATAGCGCTTGGCCACGGTGCGAACCTAAGCCGTTAAACCCATTTGATCGGGGACTCGGGGTGTCCTAGCTTAGTCAAAGTGACCATTTTTAGTGTACGATAGCTCTACATACAAATTCTCTCTAGTAGCGAACTGTACTAAATTGTAATTACTAGCATGTCAGTTTCATAATATGATAGAAAACACGTCTACATGCATGTCTGAAACATTGCGGAACGATATGCCCGACGCGAAAACTTCTTTTATGGTTTCATGATTAGAAAAACTGGTAATGGAAAAGCTATTTTAAAATAAACTCCCTGTTACATAGCAGGTGCAAGAAACTTATCGGTGTTTCGGAGTAGTATGACATGTGAGAACTTCCCAACCGATTGTTATGAAATCGCAAATGTTCATTGTTGTTTAATCGCTGCACAATAAGAACATTGTTCGTTTGATCTGAAAAAAAAAATCCAATATTCACATTCATATCGACAAGCCGACAATAAAAGCGTGTGAAGATTTCTATTACTTTCCGGATTATATTTATTTATTTGAAGCATTTCTATGGCAAGTTAAAAAATGGCTATAGCTTAGGATTTGCAGCCGAAAATGTACATAGTTTTGTAAACAATATTATATTCATCAAGGCAATTTAGCTTTGCGAGTAACAACAGGGTTTTAGAGAGCTAAAGTGTGCGCGGATCTTTCTCAATTATTCACCAGCTTTAGCAACACTGCTATCTTATAGTTACATGTTTCTAGTGCTCTACATCAGTATGGTCGTCAAGTTGAGTTGGATGGTAAGTACTAAACTATTTTTTATTTTTTTTCAGGTGATGAAACTTCAGAACAATTCGTGGGCAACGCGACGGCGCCGGACCATTTCCGTATATTAGACAAAGATGACTTCTCTATCATAGTTGGCGGCAGGTAAATGAGCACTACATTATATTATTATTTTACTAAAACAACTTTTCAACAAATGTGGTAATTCTACTCTCTAGTCCACTCACATCGCCCTAAATGTTCCGATTATGCAAATGACCGCCGATCAGCAATTTCCAAAGAAGGCACATTACAAAATACTAAGTATCTCAGTATTATTTAATCAGGTGCACACCATTCTCAGAAGAAACCTGTTTTGTTCTCATAACACTGCTTTAAACTATTTACCTAATTAGTTAATACGAATCTGTGGATCATTACAACATACTTTTTTTTAATTTGCAGGAACACAGTTTACAACCTAAGCCTCTACGATCTATCGGAAAATGTTGAACAGGTAATTATATTTTTTTACAATATGCATGACCTACCTGATCTTCTACTATAAAGTTGGGTATGAACTAATTTTGAAAACTTCGTTCGGCGCGATAGATAAGCCCAGTACTTTCACTATGCAACAGTAGTCTTTACTTGCAAACCACTTGACGGAAAGTCGTATTTGTATTTGATTAAATACGAACTCCTTGATAAGGCTTATCTTCAGTACAGTACCCAGATAGTCCAGATTGATATCGCCGCAGATTTGGCCAAGTTAATTCGCCTGCAGTGGCAGTCGCCGGCCACTGAACGAACCAGTAACGAAAATCCTAATAGGTATTGCTCTCCACTACAGGTTTATGTATCTTATCTTGCACAAACAACTGCTCTAGTGCATTCACTGCTTATTCTTAGTTACGTAACGATCCATTTCGCGCGGCAGACTGTTTATTTTGAAAATCTTATGAGATTTTATTTACCGTAATATGTGCACTAACGTTTTACAAGGCAAATTCTTTTCCAAGTATTTTAGCGGTGAAACATTGGGAGCATGTATTTTTGTTGCACGCTTTGTCCTGATGGACCATTTGTGTATCGTATTACTAGGAATCATTATCGAGAGCAGTATCGAAAAATAGTATGAAAACATTATTTCATGTTCTATTGACAATTGAGCATTGGCAAACATCAAATCAAACGGAACTAATCCGTAAATAAGGAGACATGTCAATAGTTAATAAGTTTCTATGTAAATATTATTTTTCCCAACGAAGCGTGCAAATTGTTTAAACAAATATTTGTTATTAGATAAATCACATAAAAGAGCGTTAGCTGATATGTTCGATCTCCGATTGATAGCAACACGCGCTGTGAGAAATAAAAATACGAAACAACATGGGCGAACGGGCGTAGGGCGAGAGATTGTTTGGCACAGAGCCAAAAATCACTAACGTTTCACTCATGAAAAACAGTCCTGTGTTTATAGGCATGATTTTATGACGGTACATCAGACTTCCGTTCAATGCCCTTACAGAGATAAATAGAAATCAGTACATAGAAACGTAGAGATAAGCATTACAAACTTTATTTAAGTATTTTTTGCCGCATCTCTGCTCGATTTCAAGCCAGTACGAGGCAGAAGAAAAACATTGCAGGGCTTAACATGACAATGACGTAGTCTATACAGGACCATATTAGGTACGTACCAGCACAATAGTTTAACACAGTTGTTGTAATCACGATCCGGAAGATTTTGAAGGAAATTGCCAACCCCTTGCTTCATTAAATAAGTTTGAAAACTTTATCTGAGCAAAAACGGAAATCACGCAATCATTATTGTCACAATGAAAGGCATTGTAATTGTAAGTGCGTTACGCAATAATTATGCTGCTGCCTAATGCACAACCCGATTACCTTAAACGGAAATAATATAATTTGTCATCATAAAAGAAATTACGGTTAAAGTTACTATAAAACATTCTTGATGTGCGGTTCGATTTCCACGTACCTACCTAACTCAGTAAAATAATATAATTGACTAAAAATCTCAAATTTAAGGTCCTAAAAGGAATGGAGTAAAATTTTAAGCTTGTTACCCAAAAAGGTGGTTCAAATATTATTTATTCAAATACCTAATGGAACACGAAAAGGATGTTTTTTAATTTGCTGAAACTGGCTAAATCTCGGTGAAAAGTGCGAAACTGTTTATTTTTGTTTCTATTTCAAAATCGGATCACGTGTTTAGATTTTTCGTACAGACATCGTAGCACTCACAAGGTTCGACTTGAGTGTGATGCTCGGTGTTTGAATTACTCGTCACATATTAGAGCTGGCCAGTGCGGTGATGCGTTGAATTATTCACGGCCGGCGGCGCAGGGCAGCTACTCCGCCTCGCCCGAATATTATACGGGTTTTACGGTCATATCTATACGGTTACTTTTCTTCAACCAAAATAACTTATTTTTTCGTACAGTTGTTTTCTTCCAAGGAAAATTTTTATTCTAGCTAACCAGCACACCTAATTTATAAATCGTAATCTACAAAAATTATATTTTCAGTGCAAAAGTATTTTTTAACAGTGACAACGATGGACTATATCGATACCGCTATCTTGCCGCGAAGATAACTGCACGCTTAGCCGACAGTCCACATTTTCGATGTAGGTTGCGCTGCATTTTGACACGTAGTTTTTGAAGTCTACCTATTAGCCAATAGCCATCTAGCACAAAATAAGCGAATTTTGTTGCTACTAGTAACTGGTTTACAAAACAATATTTGAGTATAGAAGGATAAAAGTTAATTTCGGTACAAAATGTGCAAAATTGCAAATTGAGCTAAACATTTACCCCGTAGCTTAATTTATTATGCTCAGAGAAAGTCAGACCGACTTAAATCTCAGATTAAATTATTTAACAAATAAGGCAACCTGTTTAGATGAAAGTCTAACGTATCGAATTAATAAACAAAACTAAGACAGATTAGGCAAGCAAGAGACAGCCAGACTTCATAAATAGTGCAAGCACGGCGCGGCGCGGCGTAGCGCTGGCATCGAGTCGGTTTGCTAACGCATGCCGGCCGGTCATCGGATTAAGTAACGCGCTTGACTGAGAGCTCGGGTTGTCTAATGAAATATTTGCTTTAGTTTCTATTTTCAAATTCAAATTGTTTTATATACGTAATTATATCTTGGATACAGATATAGGGCTCGTGTTCGCAACCGTTTTCTGGTCGATAGTTATGTATGAAGCACTATGGAAGCTTGTTCACATCGCCGCCGCCGACTCTGTGTTGGGTAAAACCGGTCGCGAAAAAGAGCCCTTATCGTATTATGATAAAGCCAATCATATCTATGAACAATTAATTTTGTCTACAGCGACTGGAGTGGCAATCGACGGACGCACACAGAGAGCTATGCCAATTAAAGGGCAAGTCTGCCGATGAATGTCAGAATTACCCCCGAGTAGCGGCGCGCTCGCACGGACGGCTCCTGGTCTGTGGCACCAATGCATTCAAACCGTTATGTCGTCGGTACGCCAGGCACCCACCTAACCACCACCTAGAAGAAATTGACGGGTCAGGCCGCTGTCCTTACGATCCACAACATAATTCGACTGCCATTTTTGTTGGTAAGTTATGTTTTATTACTATGCCAATATCTATAAAACAATCCTTACTGCAAACCAAATCATGCCTATTTGATTATGCCTATGGTACTTACCACCACTACTCGGTAGGTATATTACCAAAGAACGTCGCATATTTTAACATCACAGAACAAAACTCTGTAGGTAACAAACTATGAACTAATTTGTCTAGACACATGTAAAATCCTGCGTAATTTGGCTCACGATTTCATATTTTGGCAACACATTCAAATTAAACATAAAACAAGATCACGATTAAACGCAATTATCATCATTTTAACATAGACGTGGTAATTTATCACATTGTAAAAAATAATTCCCTAATTTTCAGACGGTCAATTGTATACAGCAACGGCAGCTGACTTTTCTGGAACCGATCCCTTGATCTATCGCGAACCTGTACGAACGGAGCGCTCGGATCTCCGTCTGCTCAACGATCCTTCATTTGTGGGAGCTGTAGCTTCTACCAGCCATGTTTACTTCTTCTACCGTGAAACTGCAGTGGAATTTATGAACTGCGGAAAGGTCAGTGTTGTTGATATATTGATATATGTAATTAGTATAATTGTCTTGAACAAAACAATTTTTATTTAATTACATATTTTAACACTGCATTGTACGTTTACAGGCAGTATACTCAAGAGTAGCAAGGATTTGTCTAAACGATAAAGGAGGTCCCCATACGTTCAGCGATCGTTGGACTTCATTCTTGAAAACTCGCCTTAACTGTTCCATGCCTGGAGAATATCCTTTCTACTTTGATGAAATCCGTAAGTTCCTTGAGAAAAACCAAGATTTCGTACTCCTTATAATAATTTATTTAAAAAAGACATATAAGAAAAATATATTTATTTATTTACAGAGGCTACCACTGAACTCATCAATGGAATGTATGGCAAAAGCAATAGCAAAAACGATATAATATATGCAGTCTTTACTACGCCTCAAAATGCAATAGGAGGGTCAGCTGTATGCGCTTTCGCTATGAGGGACATCATAGATGCCTTCGAGGGATCATTCAAAGGCCAAGAGGGCATGAACTCTAACTGGCTGCCTCTAGAAAAAGAAAAATTACCAGAAAACAGACCGGGATCTTGTGTTGAAGACAGCAGAACACTCTCTGATTCAGCAGTGAATTTTATAAAAACACATCCGCTTATGGATAAAGCTGTTCCATCATTCCTAGCACGGCCTGTTCTCATTAGAGTTAGTTTACAATATAGATTTTCCGCTATCGCGGTACATCCTCAAGTTCAAGCGATGAATGGAAACAAGTATGACGTCATGTACATCGGTACTGATGACGGAAGAGTTATTAAAGCTGTTAATGTAGCTGCTAATGAAGGCGACTTTGATGCCAGTGTAGACGAATATAGTAGAAACCCTGTTAGAACAACTGTGATTTCAGAAGTACAAGTATTACCTCAAGGCGTGCCCATCAAACAAATGCATGTCGCCCTAACCACGGAAAAATTGATCGTTGCCTCTGGCGATATAATTAGAGCAGTGACTCTGTCCCATTGTGGAAACGTGCTATCGTGCAGGTATAATGTGATTCTTATAATTGAAACTATCACTATTTATTATTTATTGACTCAACAAACTAACTAATGAATTATGCTGTTTTCAGGGAATGCGTTGCGTTGCAAGATCCACACTGTGCGTGGGACTCCAAGCAGCAAGTATGTTCTTGGGTTGGAAACAGGCAATTTCCTAATCCCGAGAGGTTTCTACAAAATGTAGAACATGGAAAGACTGATATATGTAATAAGTTGCCAGCCCTCATGCCGGGTGATAGACATAGCAATAGAAATCCAGGCACTAAGAAGCCTACCCAGTCAGAATCAGACATGCGACAGAAAACTGACGACATCCAAAATGAAATATTAATAGAAGTTGTCGAAACGAATGTTTTGTCGGACGACAAAACTACTACTAACAACAAACATGAGACAGGTAAATATATAAAGATGGTACAACTAATTATTGATGTTTCATAAATTAATTCAGGTAATAGTATTGTGTTTCAACTTTTAATCTGAAATCTTTTTTTAATTCTGCAGACCTGTTGACTGTGGAGGCCGCTGACGGCAACATCTACAGCGCACAAGCATTGCTGACCGCTGTCGTCGCGTCCTGCCTCGTCACGCTCATGGTCGGATTCGTTATTGGATACCTTTTCTCACGGCGATTTCGACACCCGTTTTTTACAGATACCTCACCCTTCAATGAACAACACAATCATTTGAACAGGTACTTATATTTGCAAAATATCTTTTAACTAAAATAAAATAAGATATCGTATGAAAAGCTTTCATAGTTAGCATGACTGAAATTCCAGTTTTTCTTTACAGGCGAGTTTTTATGATTTCCAGAAGTGAGTCATAGTTATTGTACCTAATCCGCAAATGGTCGCTGAAAGTTTTTGCCACATTTAAGCCCTCGCACCAGTTATTATTGTTTTCATTGACCTTGTACAGATCCGACATGCTTAGTCACAAATCGTTTTTGCACTACACATGTAACATATCTCTACATATAAATCAACCTAATGAGGAACATGCTAATGATATAAACACATTAGCAGGTCACTGTACAATAACACGGAAGATTTTTTACAGTAGGTTACAAATACAACGATAATAGTATGCATTCAGCTAATGAAAGTTTTTCTTTCAGATTAAGCCCTTTGGAGACACCGTTGAATGCCAATACTGCGTACATGCCTCGATCGAAAAACGTGAATATGGTGGCGAATGTTTGTCCCAAACAGGACAACTTGCACATGGAACTAGGCAAGGAGCGCACGCTTGACTTGCGAAACTCTACCGAATCACTAGACAAGGATCTCAAGTGCGGAACCTTACAGAAGGTTAAAAAGACTTACATTTGAAAATTACCCGAACAAACTGTGTACGGAGCCATTGACAAGTGATTGAACGATAGCATCGTTTCGTGTGTGCCAAGTCTTCCGAAAGCATTCGGCTAAGACAGTGTTATGTGATCGACTACTCAGTGTTTACTATAATTTGTGTAAATAATGTGACTCGACTCCCGCCTGTGTACAGTCTACTCGTTATTCCTTATAGCTGAAGTTGTTATTTACTCAAGTATGGTGAACATTGCATTTATAAAATGATGTATCAAACGACTGTAAACATTTAAGAAGTGAATGTTGCTAAATCTTTGAACGTGTTATTGTTGTTTATAAATGAAATCATTAAATGATATCGATTTTAAATGAAAAAAAAATCGTTACAATATCATAAAAAATAAAGGACAACAATAAATCAGACTGATAGGACTCATTTAAACACCGATTGTAAATATTCGGCATTATTAGTATTGGTTAGGTACAGTTTTTGTCACATTCCATAATCTTAATTCGTAGGAGATAATATCAAGGTGCAGCTATGATAATTGTAAATATAATTAAATGTGTATATAGTGTTGTATTGTTACTAGTAAGTATGTACAGCCACACGGGCTCATCACTGATATCGTTGGCTATTGGCTTGACATGGTCAGCTCATGAATTTAGCGAAATTACATGGATTTTCATTTGAATATCATATCAGTTGACATAATATTATTTCAATTTCGTTAGGCACTTAAGTAGGGATCGGATATTTGGATGCATATTACCTAAGGTTAAAATAAGTTTTTCCCTGGACAAGTGTACAAAAGTACGAGTTTGAAAGCGGACGCTATAAATATGTTTTACCTGTAACAGGGCAATATTAATTCACGGAAAACCACAAAATGACAAAAACTAACAATTCATTGAAATAAACGGGAATTTTCCCGTACTGACGCGCACTCCATCCTAGTCAACGCTGACAGTTCAGAAGCATCCGAATGTCCGATCTCTAGACAATAGTGGACAAATAAATTATGTTTCCTTAATAAGGACAGTAATATTTTTACTTACTTATAGTATAGTGTTGCTGTGCTAGCTACAGAAGACCGTTTTTATAATATAGACGAACTTCTTTTTAAATAAATGTTTGACAAAGACCGCAAAATAGAATTTTAAGCTGTAATAAATCAGAGGTATAAATTTTGTTACAATGTAAAAATCATAATATAATAATTATTATAGCATGTATTGCTGTGCTAAGTGCATAGTGCCTTGTAGGTTGCCAATTTAGTGCCTAATGTTATGTAGGATACATCAGGACAGAAAATTATTTATCTATGTAAAATATTGTAAAACAGACTTATTTCGTTTTCAATTTCAATGTACTAATGTCAAACAAATAAGCTTGACTATAGTCTGCGCCATTTAAGTAGGGAATAAAGGTCATTAACCCGCATACATTTATTCAAATACATAATTCCGAAAACAGAAATAATGACATAAACTTGTCCCGAAACGATTTTTATCGTGATCCTTGACTTTTTCTAGTAATAAGAAAGGAGTCATAATGAATTGTCGGGGTACCTACCTACGCAGAGAAATTAAGGAAAGAGCAATGACCTTTATTCCCTACTTAAATGGCACAGACTATAGCTGATACTGCTCATATGTATGTATTGCTAGGCAGATTTGCGTTTATCATGGACTTAATTTAATTTCATTTTTATGTATAAGTATAAAACATGACCTCAGCATTGATGTGGATTCAAATACTTATTAGGCTGAAATAACCACCAGAAATCTAAAAACGAGCTAGAGTATTCCCACCGTGAAACAATCAAAGTCTCTTTAAGTTAAGCAAAAATAAAATAACTATCTATTTCTGTACATAAAAGTAAGTAAGCAGTAGAGGGTATGATATTACTATGCGATTTATCTATGTAAGTATAAATAAAGTGAGTATACAAAATGTTTCCTTTCAAAATGATTTAGTGTGTTTAATAAATAATTAAATATAAAACATTTTTGGAACAATTATATTAATACTATGTTGTTATTATCAAGTACATCCCATAATGTCATCAAAACATGTCATTAGTACTCACTACTTACTCAAAAAAATTGTTTTATTTATATTTTTTATATAATAATGCTGGCAATTATATAAACAGTACTAGAAAAAAAAATATAAGTATTAAAACATTACAATGTGTGTGTTTTATTGCAAGTTATAAAAGGAGCCTTTAAAGGTCATGGCAAACTTATAAGTAATGCACTGGAGTGGTGACACCCACCTCATACTGACAAGCTGCACCAAAACAAGGTCCAATGTCACTACTGGTCTGACTAGTGTGCATTGCAGTATGGAGTTTCATAGAACAACGTAGTTGAGGCGATCCTGAACCTGTGCTGTGCTTATAACTGTGCGTTGACCTATAAAAGTAACCCAAAGGAGTAGTAAAACATTCTAGGCAAGCTCTTACAATAATATTTTCTTAAAATATATCGAGTCATAACATATAAATATTATCACTACTCATCTATTTATTATATGTATAGTCCTCAAACATAATCTTCCGCATAGCCTTTCCCAACTACACACATCAACACGGTCTAGGGATAGGTATTTCATACTCAATTAAATAACTCGAAAAGTACTGGCCGCATTGGAATCTTTTATACACCGATTTGTTTGTAATTTATCTCAGACTAATTCCAAATTAAAAATTTTGAAAATTCTTTTGTTTCGGTGGCATAAAAATGTCTTGATGTATAGGAGAGGGAATTTTCATTTGTGCGAAATTTAGAAAACAATACGAATTACGTTTAGTTACAGTTTTTTTTCATTTTTAAACGAAAGATAAAGTTAAAATTGAGGTATTGTAGCCATGCAACGCCGACATTTGACGAGGGCGGAGATGTTACGAGCTGTGGGAATGCTGGAAGCTGGATCTGTTCAGCGTAATGTTGCTGAGGCCATAGGGACCCATCAAAATGTAATTTCAAGATTGTGGACACGCTATCGTGCCACAGGTGAAGTAGCGGAGAGGCACCGGGGGCCAAGTCGCATCACTACCCCCAGACAAGACCGATTTTTGCAAATTACTGCGCGAGCACAACCAAATGCAACGGCGACTCAATTGGTCCAAAGGCTGCGAGTGGAACACCAAGTGCTTGTGAGTGTGAGTGACCAAACTGTAAGAAGGCGACTGCATGAAAGCAATCTACGCTCTCGTAGACCACTCCGGGTCCCACCTTTACGGAGAGGCAATCGTGGACGACGATTAGAATGGGTTCGGAACCACGTGGACTGGGGCCGTGACCAATGGTCCAATGTGCTGTTCACGGATGAATCCAGGTTCGGCTTCCATCCAGATTCACGAAGGACGCGTGTTTGGCGAGTTCCTGGACGATGGAGCCGTCTCCAGAACCCTCAGGAAGTTCACGCATACCAAGGAGGAACAATTATGGTTTGGGCAGGAATTCGTCTTGGAGGACGGACGGATCTCGTTTGGGTGCAGGGCAATATGACGGCAGAACGATACGTCCAACAGGTGCTGGGGCCCGTAATCTTGCCCCACAGAACACAAATGGGGCAAGATTTCCTGCTCATGCACGACAATGCCCGGGCACACACGGCGAGAACGCTAGCAGCTTGGTTACATACACATAATGTTAGGGCCTTAGACTGGCCTGCTCAATCGCCAGATCTAAATCCCATTGAGCATGATGCTGCAAAGAAGAGCTCTGAAGGAAGTTCCTGAAAATCTGGCTACAGAAGATCAACTTTTTGCGCACCTCAGAAGGACATGGGACAATATTCCGCAGCAAGACATTGACAACCTTGTTCTGAGCAAGCCGAATCGTTGCCGATGTGTTATGAACATCATGGGCGCTTTCTCAGACTACTAACTTCAAGTTTATAAACACAAATTAAATGATTTTTCTATTTTTTTCAGTTTTTACTCACAAATTAAAAGTTCATTCATATACGGTTTCCGTCTATGCTTCATTTTTTTTCCATAAAATCCTGAAATTTTAATCTATACCTTAACCATTATTAAAAAATGGTAGAATATTAAATACCGTATCTTTTAAATATATACATGTCATATAAATAATTAACGCATTGATAGTAATTCGCTTTTTTAAAAATATCCCTAGACCGTGTTGATGTGTGTATGTTGGGCCCAGCTAACCTGAGTGCTGCTGCATACTAAGTATTGAGTACGTTACCCCAGCAGGAAAGTGTCTCCTAGAGATATATGAGTGGAACGTTTAATTAGTGCCCTAACTGCTGTCAATCTGCCCCCACATAAAAAAATGTGTGCCCCCTGTCGTTTTGGAAATAAACGGAAAAAACTATTCCTGCTGGGGTAACGTTTTTCCAGCAGGAAAATTCTAAATGAATTATCGGAGAGAAACATTGTGCATGGCCTTGTAGCTTATGTTAGTGCCACAATGTGCCCACAAAAAATAAAATGTGTGCCCCTTCAGGTTTTCGAGATATTGCGTTTCCTGCTGTAGTAACGTTTTGCACAATCGTATATCTCTAAAACCATTGCATGTGCTCCTGTAGAATAAACATACACGAGTAGCTCTTAACGTGTGCCCCTTAGTGCCCCAATTAGATTTAATGAAATATTTATAATTTCCAAGTTATCGCAGTTTTATGAAAACTCGAAAAAACATCGCAGCGCCTAAATGAGACAAGGTATAAGCTCGCTGAAAACTGCATTCTGTCCGTCTTGACACTAATAATAACCATACAAAGTTTCAAAACTGTTCATGCATGCGTTTTTGAATTATCTTGTTATAAGTCAAAACGATGGTGACATAACTTTGACGGCAAAATACAAGGAACCAGCTCAATCCCAGATGTGTAGGTGTAAACCAATAATGTGTGCCTTTAGTCAAGAATATATGGTGAAAATATTCAGCTTGGAATGTTTCACAATAAGTAAATATTGACAAAAAACTAAACATGTAAATAACGGCTGGTTATCCGACCAAATTCGAATGACTACTAAAAAGCGACGGATTCATACATAACGATGACCCTCTTTATTGGACGTATTATACCTAAGCTGTCGTCCATACCACAGTATAAATTATATGGACAGTACGGAAACTACCTACAAATGCTCATAACCGCACACTAACACAAACATGCGCATCGACGGGGTCCCCAATAGTCTAAGATCCCTTGCAAAACGACCTTCACCGAGCTGGTTAATGGATGAAAAGTATTTTATATCAAATTAAATATGTCAATAAATATATTAAAAATGGGTTGACTTATAAATTTCAGTTAAGAACATGATTAATTAGCAATTTAAAAATGTATATATATTTTTTTAAACATTTCTCTGGTTTGGTTAAAATAAACAAATTCCATACCAATTGAAAGTATGAAGCTTACAGAATATGCAAAGGTTAACTGGTTAACCTAAAGTATGCATATTCTACAGGCTTCATACTTTCGATGGGTATGGAATTTGTCTATAAACCAAACCAGAGAAATGTTTAAAAAAAAATATAATTTTTAAATTGCTAGTTAATCATATTCTGAACTGAATTTTTTTAGTCAACCCATTTGTAATATATTTATTCACATAATTTAATTTGATATAAAATACTTTTCATCCATTAACCAGCTCGGTGAAGGTCGTTTTGTAAAGGATCTTAGACTATGGGGACCCCGTCGATGCGCATGTTTGTGTGAGTGTGCGGTTTCGAGCGGTTGAAGGTAGTTTCCGTACTGTCCATATTTATACTGTGGTACGGACAACAGCTTAGGTATAATACGTCCAATAAAGAAGGTCATCGTTATATATGAATCCGTCGCTTTTTAGTAGTCATTCGAATTTGGTTGGGTAGGTACATGTTTAATTTTTTGTTTATATTTAATTAATGCGAAACATTCCAAGCTGAATATTTTCACCATATATTTTTTACTAAAGGCACACATTATTGGTTTACACCTACACATCTGGGATTGAGCTGGTTCCTTGTATTTTGCCGTCAAAGATATGTCGCCATCGTTTTGACTTTTATCAAGATAATTCAAAAACGCATGCATGAACAGTTTTGAAACTTTGTATGGTTATTATTAGCGTCAAGACGGACCAAATACAGTTTTCAGCGAGCTTATACCTTGTCTCGTTTAGGCGCTGCGATGTTTTTTCTAGTTTTCATAAAACCGCGATAACTTGGAAATTATAAATATTTCCTTAAATCTAATTAGGGCACTAAGGGGCACACATTAAGAGCTACTCGTGTATGTTTATTCTACAGGGGCACATACAATGGTTTCAGAGCTATACGATTCTGCAAAACGTTACTCCAGCAGGAAACGCAATATCTCGAAAACCTGAAGGGGCACACATTTTATTTTTGGGGCACATTGTGGCACTAACATAAACTACAAGGCCTTGCACAATGTTTCTCTCTCCGATCATTCATTTAGAATTTTCCTGCTAGAAAAACGTTACCCCAGCAGGAATCGTTTTTTCCGTTTTTTTCCAAAACGACACCCGGCACACATTTCTTATGTGGGGGTACATTTACAGCAGACTAGCTGACGTCCCGCAGTTTCACCCGCGTAGTTCCCGTTCCCGTGGGAGTACGGGAATAAAATATAGCCTATAGCACTCACGAATAATGTAGCATTCTACCAGTGAAACAATTTTTAAAATTGGTTCATTACTTCCGGAGATTACCCCCTACATACAAACTTACAAACAAATATTACCTCTTTATAATATTAGTATAGATAAGGCACCAATTATACGTTCCACTCATATAACTCTGGGAGACACTTTCCTGCTGGGGTAACATACACAGTATTTACATAGAGCGACTGAATATCTGATCTCCACAAGTTCCACAACCCAGTTACTAGGTAATACAATACCACTTGGAAAGTATAATACTCAACTTTTGGGCCACTGATGGCCACTATCAAAGAAATGACAGCTAGGACCTCAGCCTAATGTGTCTTACAAGGTATGGAAGAGTCCCATAATGTAATTAATGGTGACATATCCATGCACCAACCGTGGCAAGCGAAGCTTAACCTTCAATCAAACTTTATGGCTTTAATGCCACAAGCTCAGTAGTCCTCACACATCTGTGTCAATATAATTAATATAATTACATAAAAACTGTCTCTTTTCTAAAGCAGTTTGTACAATACTTGTGTTGATAGTGACAGCATCCTCACAAGCTACAACTTCCTCTTTCACTTCTGAGCACCCTTCATGCATCAGTATAAAGTTGTGCAATATGCATGCCACAGATAAAAGAAGATTAACTGACTCAGCTTTCACAACATCAATATGATTCAACCTTCTAAATCGTTCCTTCAGCAACTCAAATGCATGACCAATATAGCTGCGAGTCTTCCAGTGAATCTCATTAAATTTCATCTCTTCGCTAGTTAACAGTTCTTCACTTGTAAATGGAGTAATTAAGTTTTTCTTTAATTTATATTCAGAGTCTCCCAAAATATGATTCTCAAACTCCACAAAACTCTTTAACCCATGTGCCAAAGCGCTTTCTTTAAAAACTCTATTTTTTCTTGTTTTTCCTATTTCACCAATGTGGATATCTAAGAATATTAGAGATTCATCACAGACTGCTTGTAAGAGAACAATATCTGGCTTATCTTTTTTATTTCTTTTTGACCCAACTTTAAAACGACAAGTGTCAATGAAACCTACACAGTTGGGAAACTTGAATCTGCTGTTCACCTTTATTCTAGTAATATGTTGTTCCTCAACTGATGGCCAGCTGATGAAACTATACCTATGTTCAGTGAGTTGGGTAGCTATCTCATTAAATATATAGCTCACTGAGGATTTGTGCAAGCCAAATAGTTTACCTACTTCATTATATGAACAATCACTCACCAATAACCAAAGAAACACATGTACTTTCTTTTCAAGGGAGATATTCCCAGGTTTCAGATAGTTCTTCAAAAACTGTATGAGTGTCTGAAAGAAATGAATAAGGAAATACTGCATTCAACTTAGACAGGGTACCTACATAATAGGCATAAGCAAACCATAAAACTACTGATAAAATAATTATCAACAATATTAGGCTGACCTGAACAGTACTTTTCTTCATTTTAAATCGCGCAGTGTAATCTTCTTCGGTAAAATTACGCACAGTATTCTCATAAAATCCTTTAATACGCCGAGTAACAGGAACAATTCCAGGGCATTGGTCCTCTTCAGTCTGTGAAGTGTGAATAAACTCCTTTTCGAAAGCCGTGCTGAACATATCCATATTGTCATTGTTTTCGCTTACTATATTTGCCACTGCTACAACTAATCTGTTCATAGTACAGGCATTGTCATTGTCCAAGAACATGCCCATTACAAATTCTTTTTGAAAATTGTTCATTTTAGTTAGTATTTTATTTTAGTTTTTACGTTTTGGCGGTCTAAGGTTAAGGTCAGTAGATACGAAAATGATATTTTTTCAATGCAACCAATTTCGAGGTAGTGATACCTGACAGAAGGTAAACAAAAACAGCTTATCGATTGTCAAAATGTTCTCTCGTTAATGTTTTTAGTAAACGACATCGCTCTGACAGATGGCGGCAGTGTTACCAACTCCCAAAAATATTTATCCCTAAAGCTAAGTCATTTCCGTTTCCGGCGTTAGAACTGTCAACACCATCGTGACAACCACTGAAGAAATTAAGTGAATAAAAATAGTTAAAGTGAGCTTTTAGTTCAAACTTCGCCACAAAACACAGGCAAAATATCTGTGAAGTGTCCATAGAAATTAGATTTAGTGTGATTGTTGGTAATCGCTGATAAATTAGAATAATAATATATAGTTATTGATTTGAGGTTATATATACGACACACATTATCCATCGTCATCTGACATACAACGTCAACAAGACTGACGTTTGTGACACTGACAGTACAACCAGTGTTGCCAACCACCAAAATAATATTTACTATTACGTTCCAACATACGCAAATACAACTTCATAACTATATAATGGAAGGTCAATTCCAAATTTTATTCGACAAAATGAAAATTGAGATGCAAAGCCAAACGGCTGAATTGAAGGATTCTATCACAAACTCTATTATGGACAAAATTGATGAAAAGTTAATCCCTTTGATGGAAGAAAACAAAAACCTGAAAATAAAAGTAGAAAAATTAGAAAAAGAAATTGAGTTTATGAAAAGAGTGGAGAAGAAAAATAATATCATAGTGTTTGGCCTGGAAGAAAAAGAAACATCAACTCTCGAATTACTACAGGAATTTAAAGAACATCTGAAACAAGATCTAAATATTATTGTAGAAGATTATGAAATCAACAACATTTATCGCTTAAGTACTAAAAATAGAGAAACTAACAAACCAAGGCCGGTACTATGTTCGTTTATAAACAATTGGAAAAAGAACGAAATTATTAAAAACAAAAAGAACCTGAGCAAAATTAATATCAGTGAAGATTACTCAAAGGAAGTGTTGGAAAAGCGAAAAACGCTACAAGCCAAGCTAGCTGAAGAAAAGGAAAAAGGCAATATAGCGTATTTGAAATATGACAAACTAATCGTTATACAGAATAAAAAGAACCAAGAAAAACGAAAAAGAGAATCATCCACCTCACCAACTGCTTATCACCCCTTATCATCCATTAACCAACCCAAAAAACAACAGATTGTAGCTTCAATCAAAGCAAACAGAACAAATGCTTTCGATATGATGCGGGGTAGGTCTAACTCTCTTTCAAATATATCTACTTCAGAAAAACAATAACAATTAATAATCGGCAAACGGAAACCAAAACCAACCGAAGAAACTGGCAACAAGGAAAAATAATACACCAACCTCCCCCAAGCCGACTGGTCCTCGTGGGGGAAAGAGACCACAACCCTCCAACAATAAGTGACAACAATAACAGTAAAAATTTAAAATCTTTAGCGCAGCACTCGAAGTTCTTACCCTGAAAAGTGAAGAAAAGACCATAAAGAACTCATAACATGCTGTAACCCACATCAAATGGGGTATTGTTGGCATCAGTGAAGTGAGAAGAATGAGTGAAAATATCATATCCTATCCAGATTACATATTTTACCATTTAAGAGACCCCGGGACTGCATACAACAAAATAAAAATAGGAATAAAATAAAAATCTTAAAACTATACAATAGAAAAAAGAAACTTAAAACTAAACAGAAAAAAAAATGCGTGCTAACAAAAGAATTGGAACACAAGAAAGATACAATTGGATAGAAAATACTTTAAGAACCCAAAAACAAGAATTGCAAAAATACCAAAACTGAACCAAAAAAATGGCTAACAACAGAAAGGTACTACAAAACTACTAGAAGCGAGAAACCACATAATTAGCACTAAAGATACATAGGACAGAAGAAAACGTTTAACAGAAATTAGTGAACAAATTAAAGATAGTATTAGAAAGGACAGAAAACAAAACAGAATGGAAATTATAAAAAAAAAATATATATATAAGTAAAACGGGTGGAGTCAAAAAAGCATACAGAGAGTTAAAAGAAGTGGAAGGAGTGATGTGAAAGATCAGAATGGAAAAGGTTGGAGGAGGCCTTTGCCGATAGGCAAACAGATTGCAACAGATAAAAAGAAAAGCAGCAAATATTACAATAAGTTTTAATAAGTTATAAGTTTGCTTTTGAATATTGTCATTAGGTTAAGTTGATCTGAATAAAGGCTATTATTATTATTATTATTATAAAGCTAAGTCAAAAACCCCTAGAATTGCCACAATTACTTGAAAATCTCCCTAATTTTTTTTTATCGGTTTTAGGCATAACAAAAAATTGCATGTTATCGCAGCATTTCAATTACAATATCTAACTGCAAAACTGTAAATTAAACTAAACATTATCCAAGCCAAGGTAGGTATTTTATAATTTCCAGTAGACGTAAACAAACAAAGTTACCACAAACTATCTTTACCTTTATGTAGAGTAGATGTAATTAATAAAAAACCGTTCATAGAAAAAAAATCCTTTGTTTATGGTTAACACTAGTGACAGTCAGTTGTATTTTTAATAACGATACTCCGCATTCTTAATAACGATGTCATTTCGTGGCGCTAGGGTCAGCAAATAAATATGATTGGCTGGATTTGGTTATCTTAGGGTCTGCAGTCTGCATTTGTAAATAAAAAAGTCCCTAAAAACACCCCTAAAAATTGAACGCCCCTAAAAAAATCCGATCCCACTATTTACCCCCTAAATTTGGGGGGAAAACCATTAAGTTGGTAACCCTGGATGGCGGGTTTTTTTTTTATATTTATACATGGCGAGATTCCAACTCGGTGTCAAGTGTCAAGTTTCGGGGCTAAATAGAGTCAAAAAAAGGGCTAGAATAGAGCTAAATTGCTTTTATAGGGAACGTGCAGGAACTATAGGTGGCAGCACTAAAGGACAAAAGAGACACTATGCGGACAGTAAAGGAAACTTATGCTGTCACATAACACTCAAATCTCTTCAAAAGTATTATTTTTGATTATGATAAAAGGTATAAAACATGGGTTCCGGTCTATCAATAATGTTCGTCAGCGTAACATGAATGTTGACCAATATGAATTTTGTATGTTTCGTTTATTTTCTCTGATGAAAATTGTGGCGCATGAAGAAACGGTGGCCTAAACAACTTTCTTATTTTCAACACATGTTTTAATGGAAGGGAATCCTTTATCAGCGAGAACAGTATCTCCAGGCTATAACAAATCAATCCACAATCATTTGTTATAAGCAATCACAATAACGCCCTCCGTAGCATTTATATACAAAACTTAGGAAACCACAAGGAGTGCAGCCAATTAAAAACTTTATTGTATAACTATGTTTCTATTCTGAGTTCATATGGAGACTGTTGAGGAATATTCGGTGTGAACTTCAGTGCAGTCTGGAACGCCCTCCGTAGCATTTAATACAAAACTTATGAAACCACAAGGAGTGCGGCCAACTAAAAACTTTATTGTATACGTACCAATGTTTATAATCTGAGTACATGGGGACTCTTTGTTCAACTGTTGAGGAATATTCGGTGTGAACTTCAGTGCAGTCTAATCCATAATCATTTGTTATAAGCAATCACGAGACCGTAGCATTTAGATACAAAACTTATGAAACCACAAGGAGTGCAGCCAACAAAAACTTTATTGATAACCATGTTTATAATCTGAGTACATGTGGACTCTTTGTTTAATTGTTGAGGAATATTCATTGAGAACTTCAGTGCAACATATGTGTGTTCGCTGAAGTTTAAATGGTACGCCAGTACCATTTAATGTTTGCTTGGACGATTGATTTTGAAGGCTATTGAACTTTTTCAATGCAGAGTGTAACAGTGTGTACGCGGCCCTAGTGGGGACGCGACTTTAAGCTGCACACGCGGATAAAATTGGAACAACAGCCACCATTTTGAGAACGTCATGCCACTGGCAGTGCCCGCCAATCCGCGTCGCGGCTGTGACAGGTCAGTGATGCCACATTTGGAAAATTAAATCACCCACTATTCAATAATTTACAAAGTGACAGTGAATGCGATTCGAGTAACTCAAAAGATGACGTATTGTGAGAATCAGCTGATGGCTCGGGAACTTCAGTTAACGACCGGAATTCCCTTAGTGCTGCCACTTGAAATCCGAAACCCTAACCACAATTATTAAAGTGGGTGGACCATGGAAGGCCACGGTAACGAATAAACACTATTTATTTGTTTATTTACTGGATATATGAAGGAAACAAATAAATAAGGTAATACTTTGTTTTATTGTGTACCATATAAATCACTTTTTTTAACCTAGCTTTAATCCCTCTATGTAAACTTAAGTTTTCTAAAGCTCTTCCAATTGGCCTTGCAAGAAACAGGGCTCCAAACAAGGCCACTATTATAAATCAGGTGTTCAATTTAAAAATAGAGTTTTATCAATAATTATATCAGATTTTCCTAAAACTACATGATATGCTCTTTCATTTAAGCGAAACATTAAATGCTTAATTTGATCATCTCTAAAAAACTCAAAGAACATTACTTGAACACCATCGGTTAACTAAGAAATAAGAACATATTTAGGTCTGCTGTATGTATGCTCCACCGTAGCCCGCAAAATTCAATTTTTTTTACGTTTTTCCAATTTACAGGCCAGTGCTAGGTTGTATGTTGATTAAAATATTATTCGCGGTTGTAAGACGTATGTAGTTACAGATTTATATTCATCGAAATCATCAATACAACTCTCAAAGTTCATAAAGGTGTAAAAATGACTTTATCAAGGTCAAAATCGTTCCTGCACCTTTATGAACTTGGAGGGTTGTACTGATGATTTTAATCATTATAATTCTGTAACTACATACGTCTTACAGTCGTGAACAATATTTTAATCAACATACAACTTAGCACTGGCTTGTAAATTGCAAAAAACCGTGAAAAAATTTGAATTTCACGGACTACCCTTGAGCATCAGCCTTAAGAGAAATTATTTAAAAATAGTAGTAATGAGTATTATATTGATATCAAATAAGTTACATAAAAGCGTTCTATAATGATTTTTTTTTACCTAAAATGGGCTTCATATGGGTCCGTTCTTTGTAAGGCCAAAATTTCAATCTGAGTTAAAAAGTTGAATAACCATTTTATATAGAAATATTATAAATATTAAACCTTGTTTTAACTTTTACGGTACGTATAAAGGGTGTAAAACACCTCTTAACGAAGCCGAAAGGCGCTTGTTCTCCTCATCATTGCGATCACTTTTTTGTTCTACACCATAACTGGGAACCATCTAGTTACAGAGATATTGGGGGTCAAAGTTCTAACTTTTTGACAAGTTTTTTTTTTATACAAGTTTTTAATGTAAGATTTTTAATTCAAACACCTCCAAGACCTCCGTACTATTCAATCTATCCATCAGCACAATGTTTTGAGTGCGTTACATCGAGTTCTACCACAAAACATGATTTTTCACCCCAAAAAAAAGCAATCCCAGCAATATTTTTTGATGTTTACAATGCTTGATTGACGGCTTCGTGATGAGGTCTTGTACACCCTGTATATAACTAAAAACCGGCCAAGTGCGAGTCGGACTCGCACACGAAGGGTTCCGTACCATTGACTATATTTAGTATTTGTTGTTATAGCGGCAACAGAAATACATCATCTGTAAAAATTTCAACTGTCTAGCTGTCACGGTTCATGAGATACAGCCTGGTGACAGACAGATGGACAGACGGACAGACAGCGAAGTCTTAAATAAATAAATAAATAAATAAAATTCATTTAATTCAGATAACATGATCCATACAGTGACATTAAAAGTATTAAAAAATAAAATACATTAACACAAATACAAAAAATTCAAAAATAAATAACCATAAATTATTTAAAATCAAGATAAAATTTACTCACAATTCAATTAAGATAAATAAAACATCAAATTTAAAATACGATTAAATAAAAATTAAAAAACAATCAAAATACAATAAGATAAAATAAAAATTAAAACAATCAAATTACCCGCTTAATAAGAGACACCCATATCGGAGAAGAGATCCTATCAGCAACAGTCTTCAGAATTCCGTTGCAGCTGCCACGCATTCTGCAGATCAGGGAAACAGTTTTCTTGCGAATGACGGCATGAAAGCCATCAGTTCGATACAGCGCGAACATCCCCGATGCACTACAGAAGCGAGGCAGCCCCAACATCATCCTGAAGATGTTGTTATACTGGACGCGCAGGACATCCAGCGATCTTTTGGTGTGCTTGACCCACAGATTTCCCGTATAAAAGCTTTGAGCTTAGTAATAGGGTTCCGTTTTTACCCTTTGGGTACGGAACCTTAAAAACTAAGTGTTCAATGTTCATGATTTGTAGGTAGATGTTTCTTGTCAGGCTCATGTATTCTAGCAAGGCCAACCGTCAAATTTTATTGGCATATTTGATTGGCCTTATAAGGAACCACTGGCTTTCCTAGGAACACTGCCAATATTTTAACTTAAATCGAGGCAAAATCATTACTTTTTTCATTAGTAAGTACCACGAATCCTACGACAACTCAAGAAAAAAAAATGTGAAAATAATAGGCTATTTAGCTAAAAACTTACGTTTTGCTATAGATGCGCGCGAATTACAATTTTAACGTCAACGACCGAAGTCTACGAAGCGTGGGCTCGCACTGCCAAAATAGCGGCGCGAGCGACTCGCCGCCGCGTCTGTGGCCTTATGTTTGATGGATCTTAGTGTGTGGAGAAGGAATATGTCCTAGCATGTCAATAACAACGACTTTTTAATAGTTGGCCTTCAAAGGAGCGTGGCCTTCCATGGTCCAAAATTAATAAACATGATATAATTATTTTTATAAAATATAAATCAAAATTCTATAATTCCGCACTTTTTCTTAAATTTATTTAATTACTAAAATTCATAGCTATACTCGTATTTTACTAATATGTATATTCTAATGATATTTAAAGACTTACTTGAAAGGCTATTTGATGTTTTACTTCCCTTTTTTCTCGGTGAGTTTCTAAAATGGCAATACCAAATTAACCACTAGCGACAGCCAGTTAGCGATGCCCTTAGATGAACGTACGTTTGGTGGCACTAGTGTACACTTTAGTCACATCACTAAAGTCAAATGTCATGTCACAGGTCAAGTCAATCAAATCAATCTGTCCATCTGTCCCCTGTCCTCTGTTCTGTCAATAAAACAGCTGCTTTTCTTTCCTGAAATTAATGAATTCGGATCTATTTATTTTGTACTTTGTGTAACAGTATAGGAAACGAGAAACCGTAAAAGTAACTAAAGACCCGTTGTATTTATAAGTTCATAGTGATATTGTATCGTGAAAATAACTGTAACGTTCATTAAGAACGTTTTTATGAGCATCAAAATTAATTTTCTGAGATTTCTGGTTTGCAGACGCTTCAATTTAAAGCCAACTTCAATGGCTAAAGATGTTGCTTCATATTTTACTGGGGAAGAAAGGTATGTATACAAGCTCGACAAACTTAATCATAGCAGCTTTTGGTGAACCAACATTAGATCATGCAAAAAATAAATTAACATTGTTTGTTTCAGCATCAAAAATCATAAGTTAATATATCCCTCTGCATCTAGAAACCAAGACCCAATTCTACAGGTCTTGAAGAGGTTTATCATCTGTGATGTTGAAAATATTGAGGATGAAGAGAGCCCATTATTCCTGGAGATAGCAGCAGGCTCTGGACAACACTTAGCTCATTTTGCACCACATTTCCCTGGAGTTAGATTCCAACCAACTGAAGTGGATGATAGCCTATTAGGCAGTATAACTTACTATGCCGAAAATTGTCCTACAAAAAACATTTTGCCACCAAAGCTTATTGACATCAGCCAAAAATTGTCATTCTATGGTTTTGAGGAAAACAGTGTTGACTATATGTATAATTGTAACATGATTCACATTAGCCCATATGCGTGCACAGTTGGATTATTTGAAAATGCTGGAAATTACTTAAAACCTGATGCTCTTATGATCACTTATGGACCTTATAGTAAAGATGGTCTAATAACGCCTGAGAGTAATGTTCAATTTGATGCATCACTTAGATCACGGAATGCAGCTTGGGGTCTCAGAGATATTGCAGATCTAATAAAATTAGCAGAAAAGAATAATTTGTCCCTAATGGATACAGTAGAAATGCCTTCTAATAACAAAACTTTAATATGGAAGAAAAACTGAAAGGTGCTCAGATATGTAATAAATAACTGTACTGCCTGTATGCATTCCTAATATACATTAGATTATACAAGCTTATAAATAATTTTGTTATTTATTTGTCAG
This sequence comes from Xestia xanthographa, assembly GCA_905147715.2. NCBI lineage: Eukaryota > Metazoa > Arthropoda > Insecta > Lepidoptera > Noctuidae > Xestia > Xestia xanthographa. The sequence goes on along the minus strand of LR990642.1, from coordinate 19,721,802 downwards.
TGTCGCCTTAGGGCAAAATGGAACCCATAAAATTTCATCATGTCAGTCTGTGTCCAAATAATTTGCTCACAGCCATATTATTATAATATAACAGTAAATTAATTCGCCGAATTTATTTATAGACCCAGTCTAGTAGCTGCAAACTGGATTGAGGAGCCAAATGATTTGGCTCCTCAATCCAGTTGGGCTACGGCTACAGTTATAAGCTCACCAGATGGCGCCATTGTCAAGTAAGGTCCTGTCATAAACTAAAGTACCAATAACGGCAATAACTTCATAAAAAGTTTATTCTACTAGATATAACAACATAGTGTAAACTTCAGATAGATTTATTTACAATGTTGACCCTAAAATTAGCAAGCATGAAATCATTCTTCCTCATATTACTAACAATGGGGTGGCTAAGGCAAAGTAAATCTCGGATGGCGCCACCATAGTTGGTCTCAATCTGACCAATGAGGTTAAGCTAGAGATGGGCATATACCCGGTAAAAACCCAGACTTTGGGTAAATACCCATTTATACCCATTTTTACCTTCCCATTTTTAATTTATACCGGGTAAAATTATTGTATTTTTAATAGATACTTTGACATACAGAATTTTATAATTTATTTTATTTGAGACCGTCGTCGGCACAACACGCGGACATAGTTTTCTCATTAGAACAAAAGAGTATAGCACTGTAACTGTCCAATGAGGGATGACGTGGAGGGGTGCATTTCGTCAACTATAGCTTCGCTTCGTTTTTGTTTTTGTGTGTCTTACGTCTGAGATATACTTTTACGATTTCCATTTTTTTTTTTCAAAGGCTTTGTGACGTAAATGAGTGTGAAGTTTTGTTAATTTAATACTATAAAAGAAGGTAGGCCAATTTTAATTCATAGTACATTATATTGTAGATAAATAAAATATAGAACGCACACTGCCTGCTAAAGTCATCATCATCATTCATCATTTCAACCGAAAGACGTCTACTGCTGGACATAGGCCTCCCCCAAGTGTCGCCACATTGACCAGTCCCGTGCGACTCGCATCCAACGGATTCCCGCAACTTTCACCAGGTCATCGGTCCACCTAGTGGGAGGTCTTCCAACGCAACGTTTTCCGGTTCGCGGTCGCCACTCCAGAACTTTTTGGCCCCATCGGCCATCCGTTCTGCGAGCAATGTGCCCTGCCCAAGTGCCCACTGCTACTTAAGTTTGCCAATTCTTCCGGCTACGTCGGTGACCCTGATTCTCTTGCGGATGTCTTCATTTCTGATTCGATCACGCAAAGAAACTCCGAGCATAGCCCTCTCCATTGCCTTTTCGGTGACTTTAAGCCTTCTGATGAGGAGGCCCATTGTGAGCGAGCACGTTTCGGTCCCGTATGTAGTCACTGGCAACACACACTGGTCATAGACTTTCGTCTTGAGACACTGCGGTAAGTTGGACGAGAAAATACCGCGCAGCTTCCCGAACGCTGCCCAGCCGTTGACCTCTTTCTCGAAGTTAGACTTACCTAACTGGACCGTTTGTCCCAGGTACACATAATCGTCCACGCTTCGAGTGTAGTGTCTCCGATTTTGATAGGAGTGGTTGTTACATGGGCATTCAACATGACTTAGGTTTTGTCCATGTTCATTTTTAGCCCCACTCTTTCGGAAGCTCTACCGAGGTCATCGAGCATTGTACTGAGGTCCTCCATGGTCTCAGCCATGACCACTATATCGTCGGCAAACCTAAGGTGAGTGATGTACTCGCCATTGACGTTGATGCCTAGCCCTCTCCAGTCCAGAACTTTGAAGACATCCTCCAGTGCAGCGGTGAACAATTTCGGAGATATAACGTCTCCCTGTCTCACACCTCGCTGCAGAAGGATAGGTTCCGAGGCTTGGTCCTAAAGTCGGACTGACATGGTGGCGTTTTTGTAACACCGCGATGTACCGGGAGTCGATTTGGCACCGTTGGAGAAACTGCAGTACAGCCCAGGTCTCGTCGAATCGAAGGCTTTCTCGTAGTCCACAAACGCTAAACAGAGAAGCAGGTTATACTCTTCGGTATTCTGTATAACCTGCCGCAGCGTATGTATGTGGTCGCCTTTTCGGAAACCGGCTTGTTCGGGAGGCTGAAAATCGTCAAACCTGCGCGCGAGACGATTCGTGATGTGATGACTCTTGAAAACAACTTGTAGACATGACTCTGGGTGGGGTGCAGCGTGTGGCTCAGAGACGGCGTGTGGCCGGTGGTCATTATCAGAGCAAAAACAACATAAATTACCTGGAACTTTTAGCCGCCTTTTTTGCTCTTAAAGTATTTGCAAGGGATTTTCACGATTGTCAAATACTTCTGCGCGTTGATAACTCAACCGCTATTAGTTACATCAATCGAATGGGTGGAATTCAATATCCACACTTAACTAAGGTAGCAAAGGATATTTGGAAATGGTGCGAGTCCAGAAAAAAAATTGTGTATGCGTATTACATTAAATCTGCAGACAATACCATAGCAGATCAAGAATCAAGACGCAACCATTCAGATTCTTGATACTTGAAAAGTTTGGCACACCATTTGTATAGATTTATTCGCGAGTCGTTTTAACAGAAAATGTATCAAATACATTGCTTGGCATAGGGATCCAGACGCTTACGCAATAAACGCCTTCACAATTAACTGGTCTAAGATGTATTTCTATGCATTCCCACCTTTTCCGGTTATTCTAAAAACTTTTTTAAAAAAACCGGCCAAGTGCGAGTCGGACTCGCGCACGAAGGGTTCCGTACCAATTATTATAAAAAAATCACGTTTGTTGTATGGGAGCACCCCTTTTTTTTTCGGATGAGAAATCATCAAATAACCCCTCCCGCTCTGGGCGGAGCAGGAGGGAGTGTCAGACTTTTACTGACTAAAACCCATCCATGTTCCTTCATCGCCCTTTGTGTTCCGGGGCCACGGTATCTCTTTCGAATAGTTCCGCAACCCCGGCAGGCATCGGTCCTTACGGACCCCTTCCTTTTTGCTGACTCTCTTTGAGGCGCGCGTGGAACACGAACGCCCCGTCGACACGGCCTGTCGTCATGAGACGGACGGACGGCGAGCTAGCCCATAGCTCACCGTCCACAGGCCCGCGCCTACGGTGGCCGGGGGCTACGTGGTGGTGGCCCCCGACGCCCGGGGCGTCTCCCGCGGCGGCCGGGACGTTGAGAGGTTCTCTCCCTCTCACGTTCCGCCACCTCCTCTAGCATTACTGCTTCGCAGAAGGAGGTGACGGCGTCCCATTCCGTCTCGCTCCGGACCATGGCTTGCACCACGGCCGGACGCGAGAGGTCGCCGCCGCCGATCGCCGCTTCGAGGACACGGCGGTGCTCCGCCCACGCGGGTTACACCTCCACCGTGTGTTCCACCGTGTCCTCCGTTCGATCCTCACAATGGAAGCACCCGGGCGTTTCCTCCCGCCCGATTCGGTGCAGGAACCTCCCGAACACTCCGTGTCCGGTGAGGACCTGCGTCAGGCGGAAGGTGAGGACGCCGTGGCGTCTCTCAAGCCACTCCTCAAAGAGGGGACTTATCGCCACTATTGTGGCGTGCCCTGCACGGAGTTGCGACAGTCGCTCTCTCCATGTCGCCATGAGATCCCGCCGGAAGTCTGTCCGCTGAGCGACAATTTGTCGCTGCAGCGGAGTTTCCCCCCGGCGTACCGCCTCCGCGCGCCATTCATGCAGGCGCGCGAGGACTATCGCCTCCAGATCCCATGGCGGCAATCCGGCAAGGAGGCTCGCCGCCTCGCGGGCAATCGTGCGGTAGCCCCGGGCCAGCCTTACGGATACTACCTTTTGGGGCGCGTTCAGGTAGTGGGCGGCACGCCGCCTCAAAGAACGCGCCCACATCGGGGCCCCGTAAAGGGCCATGGACCGCATGACTCCCGCGTAGAGCCTCCGGCACGAGGCCTTCGGCCCCCCCAGGTTGGGCAGGAGCCGCCTGAAGGCAGCCTCAGTCCGTTCCAGTTTGGGGGCCAAACGTCGGAAGTGCTCCACGAAGTTCCACCGGCTGTCGAGGACGAGTCCTAGGTACTTCAAAGTCGACTCGACACCGATGGATACCCCTCCTACCGTGAGTAAGGTGGCGCATTCCGAGGCCCATGAAAGCACATGGCCTCGGACTTGTGCAATGCCACCTCGAGACCCAGTTGCCGGATCCTCTCAACAACTGTCGCAACCCCGCGTGTCATCGCTTCGGCCGCCGCCTCGTGCGACCTCTCCTGGGCCAGCACCAGCGTGTCGTCAGCGTAGTAAACTACGCTGATACCACTAGGGAGGTCGGCGCGCAGCACCCAGTCGTAACCGATGTTCCACAAGGATGGCCCTAGGACCGATCCCTGCGGAACACCGCACGACATCTCTCGCCGGTTCAATTCTCCGCTGCGACCGGGGTAGATGACGGCTCTGTCCGTCAGATAGTCCCCGACCACTCGACGGAGGTAGGTCGGCACCCGGTGATACCGGAGTGCCTCCCTAATGCAGCTCCAGGGCATGGAGTTGAAGGCGTTGGCGATGTCGAGAGACACCGCCAAGACAACCCCACCCCTGGACACCGCATCCCCCGTCGTGAGGGCTCTCACGCGCATGATGGCGTCCACCGTAGAGCGCCCCTTGCGGAAACCAAACTGGTGTTCCGCAAGGTCCGGCCCAGTCCCCGCAAGGTGCTCGGCGAGGCGGTTTGCAATTACTCTTTCAAAGAGCTTGCCCACCTCGTCGAGCAGCACCACGGGCCGGTATGCGGACGGAGAGTCCGCAGGGCGCCCCGGCTTCCGGATGAGGACCAGCTTCCCCGTCTTCCAACGAAGTGGGAACTGGCCTCTCTCCAAGCATGCGCTTAGGAGCCCCTCCAGTCGGGGCCCGAGAGCCTCCAAGGCCAGGACCCAGGCTTTGCCAGGCAAGCCGTCGGGTCCCGGGGTGGTATTTTTGGCACTGAGCCTGCGTACCGCCACTCTCAGGTCTACCCCAGTCACCTCCGGAGTGTCGTCGTCGTCGTCCTGATGATCCGCTTCCAGCACCGCAGGCGGCGGAACCATAGGCGGGGGTGGGTGTTCCCCTCGCGAAGGGAACAGAGTGCTCACCACGTCCTCCACGAGCTCAGGCCGGAGACTCTGCGTCAGTGGGGGGGCCCAGGGGCGGAGTTTGTCCCGCACCAACTTGTAAGGGCGCCCCCACGGATCTCTGTCGAGAGTATGGGAGCCCTCCTTAAATATTAATTTTATTCCGTTTTAAGTATTTGTTGTTATAGCGGCAACAGATATACATCATCTGTGAAAATTTCAACTGTCTAGCTATCACGGTTCATGAGATACAGCCTGGGGTGACAGACAGACGGACAGACAGCGAAGTCTTAGTAATAGGGTTCCGTTTTTACCCTTTGGGTACGGAACCCTAAAAATCATGAATGATCAAGCAAAAGGCATCGTAATAGTACCTTTATGGCCTATGCAACCTTGGTTCCCCTTGTTTAAAAACTTATTAATATCGGAATTAATTACTTTTAAATCAGACCGTTACAATATAGTTTTTGACCATTCCAGCACCGGCAACATTCAAAACCATCTTACCCTGGCTGCAGGGATTTTATCAGGGGAGCCTTATCGCGAAGAAGCGTCCCAGAGTCGTCCGAACACATAATGCTCGCCTCTTTAGCCGACAGTTCTATCAAACAGTACGATGTTTGTTATAAAAAATGGTTCGATTTCTGTGTTCAGAATTCCCTTGATTGTTACGCCACAGCGGTTACCGATGTATTGAGATTTTTAACTACGTTTTTTGATGCTGGTAGTAAATATAGTAGTTTGAATAGTTTTAGAGCAGCCCTATCCTTGATATTGGGCCCTAGTGTCTCCAAAGATGAAAGAATAATGAGGTTTTTCAAAGGCGTGATCCGTTTACTTCCTCCCATGCCTAGATACAATGTAACGTGGGATACCTCATGCGTTCTATAACTCACTTAGCTACTTGTTATCCTAATGAAAGATTAGTGCTAGATCAATTGACAAAAAATGTATAACCTTATTAGCTCTTGTTACAGCCCATAGGGTCCAGACCTTTTCGAAGATTAATTTATAAAACATTGAAATCAAACCTAACGAAATCATAATAAAAATACCTGACATAATAAAAACGTGTGCATAACCCTAGCAAAATGTTGTGCATTTGAGAGATGAGACCATAAAAAATAATTAGTGTATCATGAGGAGCAATTTGTTTAATAGTAGCAAAATTTGTGTGAATTGTAGTTTTAAAGTTATTTGAGAAAAACACATTTTGCTGGAGTAACGTTTGAAACGTTATCCTGGCAAAATCGATTTTCAAAAATTCGTTCAGCCCGGAACCAAATACCTGATTAGATAGCTTTTGTTGCATAGTAAATGTTTGTAAATAGCAAAATTTGTGTGTGGTATGGTTCTTGAGTTATTTAAGATTTTGCTGCGGTAACGTTTTGGGATTTCCCAGATCTCGAAAACGGCTCAACGCAGAAGATTGAAAAAAATACCAATAAGAGACCTTAATTTGTTTAAATTAGTTTAAACATTAGTTTTTGATTTGGTTGTCGTAAACCAATGGAATTAAATGGTTTCAAAAATCAGATAAAAACGGATTTGCAAGTAAACCAAAACACTTATAACCAAATAAACAGCTGTAAAAAATACCAATGGTAGACACGTATCACGTCAAGTAAAATGGATTATGTAACTTTATACGATACGAAGATAAAAACAAAATTGATTAATTTAGACTGGTCGTACTTTAGCGATGAAATACGCAGTTCCCAAAACATTAAGAAACGTGGCATACTTTAAACTAATTAAAATGATTCATGAACATCAATTCCTGTTAATTTCAGCTTTCAATTACGGCTGTAATGAAAGTTATATCAAAATCAAGAATATGTCAGAAATTCTCTAATAGCCGACTAAATTAAATAGGTCACGTAAAAGCGGCTGCACCATACGTACGAGTAGTCTTCGCAAATTAGAAACTTAGTGTCCGATGTTTTGTACAGTTAAGCAGAAAAACGTTTTACGTGTAACCGATTTTTTAATGTTCGAAGTGCAGGTACCATAACACACATTTTCTACTAGTTTTCTATTTTATAAATGAAAATCATGTTAATTAACAGTAGTTTAACAATTTAATGGATCATAAGTAATTATTTAAAGTCAAGTAACTTTAAAAAGGTAAGTAATAATCTCAGTAAATAATGTATAGTGTGATTTTGATTGACGAGGCGTGGTTCACACGTTGATCACCTGTAACTGTCACATGTAATGTTGAAATAACCACTAAGTTATACGTTACAAAGCTCATGTTTAAATGCCATACTGTGAGTCGAGGGGAAATGGAGTCCACCTACCTACCTACGTATTTAGTAGGTGCCTATCTCCGTCTTAAGGAAAATTGTACAAACTATGAATCAACATTGTATTTTAAGTTTAAGCATTGGTACTTGACAAACAGAAAAACATTTATGCCAATTATTAAAATTAAGTACGTACGTAACTTATCTGAGATTTTTTCCTCAATATGTTAATGCTAAGGCAAAGATATACAATAATTTGTATGAGACTGATTTTTAAATAAAAATAATGAACACCATGACCAGCAACCTACGCAACAGTAACAACAACGTACGTACGCAACTGTACTAACAAAACATCCATATTATCCCATTCATTTAAGATGGTTACGATTATGTATAGTGCGGCCGCTTTTTCGTGACCTTTCCGATTTGGTCAGCTTATTAGAGAATTGCTGACATTTTCTTGTTTTTGATATAACTTTCATTACAGCCGTAATTGAAAGCTGAAATTAACAGGAATCAATGTTCATGTATCATTTTAATTAGTTTAAAGTATGCCACGTTTCTTAATGTTTTGGGAACTGCGTATTTCATCGCTAAAGTACGACCAGTCTAAAATGAATCAATTTTGTTTTATCTTCATATCGTATAAAGTTACATAATTTATTTTACTTGACGTGATAAGTGTCTACCATGGGTATTTTTGACAGCTGTTTATTTGGTTATAAGTGTTTTGGTTTACTTGCAAATCCGTTTTATCTGATTTTTGAAACCATTTAATTCCATTGGTTTACGACAACCAAATCAAAAACTAATGTTTAAACTAATTTAAACAAATTAAGGTCTCTTATTGGTATTTTTTTCAATCTTCTGCGTTGAGCCGTTTTCGAGATCTGGGAAATCACAAAACATTACCGCAGCAAAATCTTAAATAACTCAAGAACCATACCACACACAAATTTTGTTATTTACAAACATTTACTATGCAACAAAAGCTATCTAATCAGGTATTTGGTTCCGGGCTGAACGAATTTTTGAAAATCGATTTTGCCAGGATAACGTTTCAAACGTTACTCCAGCAAAATGTGTTTTTCTCAAATAACTTTAAAACTACAATTCACACAAATTTTGCTACTATTAAACAAATTGCTCCTCATGATACACTAATTATTTTTTATGGTCTCATCACTCAAATGCACAACATTTTGCTAGGGTTATGCACACCTGCACAGACATTAGTTGATTACATTAACAAAACTTCATCGTTACGTAAATATGTTGATACTTTATTTATCGGATGCAAGAAGCCCCCTAAAGCGGCGACCACACAGACGCTGTGTCGCTGGATAAAGAGTACGCTCCATGCGAGCGGGATTGACGTATCCATATTCTCGGCGCATAGTACGAGACACGCCTCTACATCTAAGGCCCACCAGCTAGGCGTAAATATTGACCTAATCAGAAAAAAGCACTAGTTTAAAGTTGGTTGTATTATAAGTTTATGTTAAGGTGAAAGCGTCAAGGTAGCCCGCGAAATTCAAATTTTCTTTTGTTTTTTGCAATTTGCCGACCAGTGCTAGGTTGTATGTTAATTAAAATATTGTTCGCGATTGTAAGACGTATGTAGTTACAGAATTATAATCATCAAAATCATCAATACAACCCTCCAAGTTCATAAAGGTCTAGCAATGACTTTGACCTTGAAAAAATCGTTCCTCGACTTATATGAACTTAGAGGGTTGTTTTGATGATTTTGATGATTATAATTCTGTAACTACATACGTCTTACAACCGCGAACAATATTTTAATTAACATACAACTTAACACTGGCCTGAAAATTGCAAAAAACAAAAGAAAATTTGAATTTCGCGGACTGGTTGGAGCATTCACCTTAATACCATGCTGATTGTTTTAGGTGTTTCTGTAAGCACAGTGCGCAGAATTGTGCAAAACGGCGGGTAATTCTCGACACCAGCTAAACACAGAAAGGGTCGTCCCTCGAAGTCCTTTTTATTATATTTGAGTGAACTTGTAGTTTTATTACTATTACGTACCAAATCTATGATCTACGCGGAACTTATTGAAAGCAATGAATTAATAAACATATTTATTTAAAACTAGCTGTGGCCCGCGGCTTCGCCCGCGTGAAGTTCGGTAACTGTCCCACTGAATCATAATAAAGGGATAAATAGTGTCCTACATGTTAATCCAGGTTACAAACTATAAATGTGCCAAATTTCATATCAATCATCACAATTTATTATTATCATCAAAATCACCATCACAACCACCATCATTATCACAATCACAATCACTATCACAATCACAATCACGATCACAACCACTATCACAATCACTATCACATTCACTACCACAGTCACTATCACAATCACTACCACAATCACTACCACAATCACAATCACTATCACAATCACCAAAATCATCACAATCACCAATATCATCACAATCACCCATCACTATCACAATCACAACCACCATCACAACCACCATCACAATCATCATCACCATCACAATCACGATCACAACCACTATCACAATCACTATCATCATTATCGCAATCATTATCATCGTAATCACAACCATTATCATCTTAATCACAATCACCATGATCACAATCGCCATCACTATCACAACCACAGTCATTATCACAATCACCATCACTATCACCATCACTATCACAATCACCATCACTAACACAATCACACTCACCATCACATTCACAATCGCTATCCTCGTTATCACAATCATTATCATCGTAATCACAATCATCTTCGTAATCACCATCTCTGTCACAATCACAATCACCATCACCATCACAATCACCGTCACTATCACAATCACCATCACCATCACAATCACCATCAAAATCACTATCACAATCACCATCATCGTTATTACAATCATTATCGTCGTAATCACAATCATTATCATCGTAATAACAAACATTATCATCACAATCATCATGATCTAAATTTTATGTATTTATTTATTATTTATTTGTGTTTTTTTTTTGTATTTTTTTTTTGTTTTTTTTTTTTTTATATATTTTTAAATTTTATTTTGGTCCAAATTTTATGTATTTTCTCCGTTGTTCTCCTGTTTGGAAGAAACCACAACTTTTGGACAAAATTGACCAAATTATTCGCAACACATTACGATTCGTAATGTGGCCCTGGACGACCGAGCGTGGCTGCAAGCCACCCTGCCAATTCGTTTTGGTGGCCTTGGCGTCCGCAAAATTTCTTGTGTTATTCCTGTCTTCTGTCCACAGCACTGAAAAGCTAACCAGGAAAATTTTAACTCTTTCCCTGGTTAGCTCGGAAGTGCCGTGCTTGACCGACGCAGAGGACGCCTGGAAAGTGGCTTGCCCGGACACGGATCGACCCGAGAACCCGTTTTCCCAGAGACAGTGGGATGAGCCGCTCTGCAGGTTGGTACGGAATAAACTTATTAATACGTCTACCAATACTGCTGAGCGTGCCCGCCTGCTGGCTGTGGGTGAATGGGAGTCGGGCCTCTGGCTTCAGGCACTACCGTCACCTAATATAGGCACTATGTTAGGTGACACAACCTTCCGGCTCGCTACATGTTTGCGTTTGGGCGCTCCTTGTGGGGCTCCACATCGCTGTCAATGTGGTGAAGCAGTCGACTGCCTCGGACACCATGGCCTTTCTTGCAGTAAGAGTGCAGGTTGGATAGCGCGGCACGCTAGCATTAATGATCTCATCCGTCGTGCTCTTGCCACCGCCGGGGTGCCAGCTGTATTAGAACCCACTGGCTTGGCACGCGTCGATGGCAAGAAACCAGATGGTATGACCATAATGCCATGGATGTTGGGTAGGCCTTTGGTGTGGGACGCAACTTGCGTCTACACCCTTGCGCCATCCCATCTTCCTAGCACAGTGTGCTGCGCTGGGGCGGCTGCTGCAGGTGCTGAAAACCTCAAACGGCGCAAATACAATAATTTAATTGGTAATTATGTGTTTGAGCCGTTTGGGGTTGAAACACTAGGGCCATGGGGTCCGAGTGCCCACCTAGTTTTTCGAGAAATCGCCAAACGGTTGGTCGACTCTTCGCGTGACCAGAGGGCGGGCCTATTTTTTGGCCAAAGAATCAGCATTGCCATCCAACGTGGCAATGCTGCCAGCCTTCTGGGCACGTTTCCTGTTGACAGCGATGTGGACGTATTTTTCGACGCCCTGTAACCCTTTTTGATACTTGTAAATATTTTTATTTCTTTTATAGAGTTAGTATGTAAACAATAACCCTGTATAGAAGTCGAATTCGACATCTAGATATCAAAATAAATGCCATTTTCGTAATCAGCACCCCTGATAATCTCGGTATCGACACCCATATTGATTTTTAGACATTTCAACCCCATCGCACCCAACAGGGAATGATGTTATTTTAGGGCCGCCACATTAAATTTTAAAATTGTTGTTTTTGTAATACACCCAACCCAATTCACCATACAAACAATACCTATGTTGAATTTTAGGCTTTGTTACCCCATTTCCCCCTTTAGGGGTTGAATTCTGAAAAAACCTGAAACACAAACGTTAACTAATTTATCGATAGGAGTACTCCTGTTAAGTTTCGAATAAAGTAGTCTTACTAATCTTATTTCCCCATGTAATCTTTGGACTCCCGTTCCAACCCCTAAGGGGTAAGTTCATAAAGGTGGAAAAATTACTTTTCCAAGGTCAAAATCATTCTTGCACCTTTATGAACTTGGAGGGTTGTATTGATGATTTTGATGATTATAATTCTGTAACTACTTATGTCTTACAGTCGCAAACAATATTTTAATCAACATACAACCTAGCACTGGCCTGCAAATTGCAAAAAACGTATCGATGTTCGTGAAAGTGTTTCTGAGATTTTTTCACCTAATAATAAAAACTATTTTATGAAAACGTGCAGTATTGGACTTTTGCCACGGAGGTCGTACTAGTCATTTTTGAAGTTAGGAAAAACAAATTGATTTGATTCGTTTTTCTCGAGTTACATATTTTCTAGACATACTGATAGCAAAAATTTATTAGCGTTAGTTTGTCGGCATCATATTCTACTGTTTCGTGTGAACACAGTGCGAACGTAGACAATCTGTCGGTTATCAAGTAATGTTGTGTTTGGCAACACTGGTTTCTTCCATTCTGTCAATGTCATTTAAGTCAAATCATCAATCAATCAATACTTTAGCAAAACCGTTCTTCGCAGTTTTGCATCCTTCTTATCAATGGTTCGCTACGTTCGATTGTGTATCTTATTGATTAATTCGTAGCTTTGAAAATGGCAAAGCGACCAGCCTCGGAAGCATTTCATGTTGAAGAAGTTATAAAGAAAACAGAAGGTAAAAAGCATTCGCTAGATTCAGACGAAGAAGACAGTGGCGCTGAGGAAGAAAGAAATAATGTTCTTCACGCAGACGACATCGAAGGTGAAGAAGATGGAGTTGCTGGAATGGAAGGTGAAGTGAGTAAATATCTAAGTTTTTTATTTCTAGACACAATAAAATGACTTGTCTCAGTTTTTAATTCTTCTCATATTGATTTCATTTATTCAACCACTAGAACAGTCAGTCTACAACAATATACTGTTTCAAATTGAGTATTAATCAGTATTTTACACCTCTGATGATTGCTTGATATCCAGTTGGATAAGACAGGCAGCCTATAAACACCCAACTTAGAGGTAACAGAGTTGTGAAGCATCTATGCCACCCAAACCCAACCAATCAATCAGCCAAGTAGAAAAACTAACTAACGATGTGTTGATAGTAGTCATGGGAAGGCTAATAATAAGCTTGGCTTGTGATAATTACCCAAAAATGCTAACATGCATGTTCTGGCAGGATGGTCTATGAAAAAGAAGTTGAATTGCTGACAATCGTGCTAAAACATTGTTTTTAACCGTTGTTGGTTTTTTGGCCACTCTGTATCTTACCTGTTACCATGCACCATATCTAGTTATTCTAGATAGCATTCAAATAATGTCATAATTTAAAAATTTTATTGATACAGATTACCATCACCCCATTCAACATGAAAGAAGAACTTGAAGAGGGCCACTTTGATAATCAGGGCCATTATCACTGGAAAAAAGAGAAAGAAATAAGAGATGGATGGCTTGACAATATAGACTGGGTCAAAGTCAAGGGCAGGCCAGAGGACAAATACAAAGTGCACAAAGATGATGACAACAAAGGGCTTGGGGATGAATCCAGTAGTGAAGATGAAGAGCCTGAAGAAAAGTTTGATTTACTGGAAAACTACAAAGAAATCATTCAGCACATGAAGCCCAAGGAAACAATTGCTAAATCCATCCAGCGCCTTGGTAAGAAAACAAAAATATTTCTTAACTTTATTTACAAACTGTGACACCCCTGGGCCTCAGAAAGTACATAGGTTGTTGGTCCTGCATCCAGCCTCTCTTCAGTTGTATCAAGGAGTGAGGGAGGAAAAATTGCAAGGTCTGTGTTACTGCACTCCTGAGATTGGCTGGATGGCCAATTTAATGCAATGATAACAGTATTATCCTGTTAACCACAGCTATCCTAAAAATTATGTTTATCGGGGTGTTTATTTTATTTCAGTCATATTTTAAAATGTATATCTCACTATGGTGTTGCTTGACAAATTAGTTTAGGTGTATTTCAAATTATTCTATTTTTGTAGGTGCCAGTTCAAAAATATCAAGTGCTGAGCGCTGGAAAAGGAAGAAAGCTGGTATTGTTGATGAAAACAGTACAATAGTTACAAGAGTAACAGAACTTGCCAACCAAATTTTGACTAAATTGGGTAACATGGACATTTACCAAGAAACTTACGAAAAAATTGGTGCATTCATAGCAAAACGTGAAAATAAGAAAGATGATGCTGATTTGGATATGTATTCTGATGATTTTGATCAAAAAGAAAAAACTGTGTTGGATAAAAACAACCCTGAAAAGAACGAAAGTGAAAATAATGAAGAAGAAACACAACCAGAAATGAAATGGGAATTCAAGTGGAATCAAAATGATGAAGCCATAATAGGGCCTCACACAACTGAACAAATGCATAAATGGTCAACAGAGGGATATTTCAAAACTGGGGTTTGGGTGAGAAAACAAGGAGAAGACAGTCAGTTCTACACATCCAATAGAATAGACTTTGAATTATATATGTAAATTATGTGATGCAACAAAAATGAAATAAACTCACATAAAATGTAATATATACTTTTTTTATTTTATACATACTTTTTCCGTCTGTTAAATAACTTATCTGTTAAACTATAAATACTCATATCAGTTAAAAATTTAGCTATTTGATTAATTAAAACAATAAATAATGTGATCACTTGAACAATAACAAACTGTGAAATAGATGTTCCAATTTCTAACCAGCTTCCAGTATTTTTAACGTTGTACAACAACTGTATTCCCATTAAATTGGAATATATTAAAACAATGATAATTAAATAATCAGTTGGTGCCTGAAATAGAAAAATGGTATTTAGTGTTTTCATAGTAAAAAATTGTGAGCATCAATACATATTTAACATTTGGGATATCTTCATAGGGTAAACTAGAATAATCCGAAAAATCTTGGGTTTTTTCATTTGAAACTTAATTAGGTAAATAATTAAGGGTTGAAGTTCTCAAGGGTAAGTTCAAAATCGGTGTGGATTACTTTTTCCATAAATACCTTGGTCAAATGTTGCACTGCTCTGAAGCTACATCCTACACTCAAAAAAGGTGCTAAAGTTTTCAGTAAAATGAGTGTAGTAATCAGAAAAGGCTGGAATGATGTTGTAAAACAGGTCACCCATCTTACTTCAAATGAATTCAAAGAGGCTATGTTACCAGTCCCGAAAAATGCTAATATTATGTACAATATCTGATGGAAAAGTTAAGGATTTTTATTTGGATAAACAATAACCCCTGTTTGAAAATAGACCTTCAAAAAAGGTCATCAGGATTTTTTAAGATTGTTATAAAGGATACAAAAAAGAAAGCTCTTCTAAAATCTTGACTGCTTATTCCTCTCTCGATTATAGTGAATGTCCTCTCATTATTATCCTTTTCAAAGCTGCTTTCTGTTAGCTGTAGGTAAATCGAATTGGATAAAACTATTACTTCCATAGATTGTATAAAACAAAAACTAATTTAGGTATTTCTTTGTTTGTTTTTTACCTTATTATTTTTTCCATGCAGTAGTTTACATTCAATGTATATCCAACACATTAGATTAAAAATCAAAGCCACTATAAATAAACCTTCATGGGAGACTGAAAGTAGAAGGTAGAAGTTTAAGATTGACGTGTTCACTGCCATTATGCGACATACCAACCTTCTTGAAAACAATATAGGCAGCACTAAGGAAAATGCTGAAATAAAACGAAATAAATAAATATCGCTGGACATTAACACACAGCGCCATCTATTGCCACACTAAGCAACGAGGCTAGTGTCGAGGACACTAGATAGTTGATATATATAGATACTTTTTGTTTGTAAGTACATACTTATTATTCATATAAACATCCATGACTCGGCCATCCATGCTCATCACACAATCATTTGCTCCAACCGGGATTCGAACCCGGGACCCTAAGAACGTAAGGCAGTCACTACCGCTGCGCCATTCGGGTCATCAGCCATGAATAGTGCCGTGTTTCGCCGCTATTGGCGCTGACAGCAAATAATTATGTTTATTAAACAAAGCATTTTGTGTATTTACCTGCTGTAACCCATGATAATGTTTGATAAAAATATGAAACTGGTGTTCCTTGTTCAAACCTCTCAGATTGCACATAAACATTGTGAAGAGATATTACAAGTAAAACTGCTTGTATTGTAGATAAGACAATTTCTCTCTTATCTTCATAGTTCATTTTCCAAAGTGGTATCAGTATCCTAAAAATGTATAGCAAAATTGCTAATAACCAAATAACACCAGCTGATATGCTGAAAAAACATAGATATGAGTTAGTTTCTGCCATATTACAAACAGTTACACTTTTAGATCTTTCATCATCATATACAACTTGTTTTTTTTTTTATATCCCATAACTCTAGGGTTATATTCTGTAGGTAAAAATAATACTAAAGCTCCTAGAATATGTGGTCCAAAAATGCAGTTTTGGATATATCATCAATCATAATTATAAAATATGTAAGTACTTATCTAAGTTTCATTGATAAATAAACCAAAAAAACCACTCATTCATATTTAAAACTAAGAAAATGCGACGTTGTCATATTTCACTTAAGGGTGTTTTACGTTAATAACCGTGACTTTGCCGAATTATTTTGTATGAAAAATGAAAAAACAAAAAAAAAAGTTGAAACATAATTCATATGCCAGTTGATTCTTTGATACGGTCTCAATCATAACATAAACCCTAGAGTTATGGGATATAAAAAAAAACAGGTTGTATAGAGATTTCCCAAATACTTACACAAGTTCAATAAAAACATGTTTTCCAACAACAGGTATTAAGGAAAATACACTAAGTAACAAACACCCAACAGGCCAAGCAATGAGGATTGGCGTTGATAAATGGTGCCTTGTGGAAGAGAAGAATGGCCATATACCCATGCCCAAAAGTGGAATACTCAACATCCATCTATGTGTAAAAGACAGACTCTGAAATTCATTTTTGAAGTTGTAGAATGTATAATAAACATGCTTTATTGGATGCATTTATGTTAATAGGTACTACTTACCAGTGCAATAGAGCCTAGGGTATAACTTAAAATTTCAACTAGCAATAAGCCTAATTTTCTGTTTATTCTGAATTGGGCATATCCCTGCATCCAAAGAGATGACAAAGCATTCCACCATAGAAATAAAGGCATCATTGCATACAAGTAATACTGCAGCGGTAGGTTTTGTGCTGAAATAAATGTAGACACTTTATGCTCAAACACTGCTACTTAATTATAAAAAAATATACTGAAAGTATTGAATTATACCATAGACTAAATACGCAGACAATAAGCATAAAGAGGTAAATATTGTATTCAGCAATCTGCGCATTTTCGAAGAATTAAAGCTTCTCTTAATAAATGTTTCTGCTTGAGTATTAAATTTTTGTTCTGATAAAACTTTTAGTAAGCATGATATCCATCCCAAGAATGATAAAGTGACTAGTACTAGCAGTGGCTGCTGATAGTAATTGTGATAGTATTTGAGGCCATCAAGACTTAGTTGTATAATTTCTTCACTCAACAGTATCAATTGGTCATATTCTTCTTCAGCAAGTAACTTCTCAGTGAATTGCATAAGGTCTTCATATTTTTCTTTGCTGAATGGTTCATATGGTTGATACAGATATGTGATGGCATTTTCCTCCACATCAAGTCTTTTCTTATTATATTGTGATGCTAATTGCCTACTGTTGCTATAAATAGCTTTCGCTTTGTTAGATAAGGTCATATCAAAAAGTTCAGTTGTTAGTTTTCCCTGAAATTCAAACAGTTACACTTCTAACTAGCAATAACAATTTTAATAGAGTGAATAAAACCTCCACAACAGCAAATCGTAGAAACTCTTAATATGTAAGTAGTTTTCACACACCTACTTTTATTGTGGAATCATTTTAGCCCTTGTAAGGACATGCATTCACTATGATTTACAAATATTATTTGCCACACAAAAGAGGGAAAGGTTTTCAAAGCCATTGTAAATTGGCAAATACCTGCTGATACTTACTCTAGAATTAACAGGTACAGGAATAGAAAGAATAGTAGACATGAGGGGAGACAAATCCACTTGATTGATGTCTAGCCTGTGTTCCAAGGACATGCCATCTGTTTCAATATCAAGTTGCTGCATTTGTGATTGTTTTACTCCTGAGCCCCAGATTACAAAGGGTGTTTTTGTTTCATGGTCATCTCCTGCTCCATGGGAACCTATAATACAAGACATGCATGTTACAGTATGAAAAGGACCCAAGCTGTTTTGGCCTCTAGGCATAGAGAAGCCCTCTATCAATATCCTATGATGCCATATTTATAGTAGAAGTACCTTAAGCTATATCAGGGTCAATTCAATGCTTTTTGTAGCCTCTACATGTGTTGGTTGTCTCTAGGCTATTATGCCATTGGTGCCGATTCCCTTGTTCACAAACTAAACTAAATTTAAGTTGAATGCATCTTTTTCTTTCTATTTCATTATGAAAAGGACAGAAGATAAATATTAGTTTAATCCTGTCAAATTAGTCAGCACCTGACGTAATTTGATGTAATTTTAGTAGTCAACTTTTTAATCGCGTCTAAAACTTGTATGGCGCTGATTAATTTGACAGAACATAACTAAAATTTATCTTGTCCTTTCCTTAATGAAATAGAAAGAAAAAGATGCACTGAACTTAAATTTGGTTTAGTTTGTAAACAAGGGAATCGGCACCATTGACTATTACAAAAATGACATACAGTTAAAGTTGTACATATTATATAAAGTACTTCTGAATTAAAACAAAAAATTAACCAATCTATAATGTTACCCCAATCTGTCATGCCATGGTCTGATGTCATCAAAAAGGTGGTTTTCTCATCATTATTATAATAATCTCTTATTACTTTCTCTATTTCCTTTATCCCTTCATCAACATGTCTCAATGTTGTTAAGAAGTTCCTGTAACCATTAAGTTTACATTATTATTTGGGTCAGAAAAGGGGAGCAGTTACCATAGCCAAGTAGATAGAACTTACTGTGTCTTTGGTTTATGAGTATGCCCTGACGTGTCAGTTCCCAGTAGATGTAAGAAAAATACTATTTTATTACTTTGCAATTTTGCTCTAAGAACATTATCATGATTAGCTTTATGGAAAAACTTTTTAACATTGTCAAACACCCATGCATCTAGTAATGTAGTGTTTTTGTCTGAACTAAAGCTTTGGTCATAAGGGTCAAATTCATGTACCACTATGTGATCATCAATGTTAGCTTTAGTGAAGATATTCACTATGTCATATGTACCCCAACACCAAGTGTAGGATGTTTGATTAAAAACTGAATCAAAGTCAACAGGATTTTCTTTCCACCCTTTAGCAATAGCAGAAGGGTCCTCATAGAACCCTGCAATCACTGCCACATGTCCTGGACGTGATTCAGTTGGCACTTGAGTGTTTGAAATCCCCCATCTACCATAAGAATTTGCCACAGACCTGCAATAAACAAATGGTTGTATCAAACATTTTAATCCCATACCAAACTTTAGGAGATGTTTGTCGAACTTTGAGAAAACTACTGATTAATAACATTTATGTACCTATTAGAGTTGAACTCTTTTTGTTAAAGGTCTAATTTTTAATACCAGCTGTTTTTTAGGGCAACAATATGGGTATGGTATGATAATTATAGCCTGTTATATCCAACAGGGTAATCACAGAACAAGTGTGAATACTGAGAACTGATATTCTGGTTTGTTGTTATGTTTCTAAGTATTTCAAGCAATAAATGTACACAAACCTCAAGTAAGGCATTGTCGTATAATTAACGAACGATTCTGCTCTAAGTCCATCAACCATAAAGAGAACAAGTCTTTCAGCCAGGTGTTCATGTTGGGGCTGATATGGTACTACATTTTTCACAATAGGTGATTTAAAATATATGTCAAAAATGGAAAACAAAAAAGTTATATGTATGAAAATTCCCACAATAAACATCGCTACTTTCTTTTAAATGTAACTTCATAACAATTCAGGTAATCTCTCTAGTTTCACATCAAATCAATTATTTATCATAACCCATCATAACCTATCAATCTGTTCAAAACACTTCAATCAACCAACAACACCAGGGTCTGACAGCATCAGTGCTGCCAATAAAAATTTCTCGATTCCCCGACTCAGTATTGCCAAATCCCCGAAATTCCCCGCTTCGTTTTGATTAGTTTGCCACATAATCCACACAATGATATTTTTGGAATAAAAATACTGTTTTATACAAAATTTGTTTAATATACTACTTAAACTTTAATAGAATACTATACTTCATAGCAAAAATAACTCTTACATCTATAGAATTCATACATACTAGTCAAAACAGAGTACAAAAAAAAGTTTTTATTTAAATCTATAAAATGGCCCTTATTTTATTTGGAAAAGTATATTAAAATAATACAAAATCGTGTTCGAATGATAGTTTTATAGTTGTAAGTTACCCGATATAAAATAGTTTGAGCACATGAAAAAAGTTGGCCTGGATTCCCCGAAATTACCCGATTTTTGTCATTCCCCGCGCTCTCCCCGCGCCAACCCTCAATTCCCCGAAAATCGGGGATTTTCCCCGCGATTGGCAGCACTGGACAGCATACAGCATGACAGTGACAGTGACAGGCTCCTAGAGTTTATGTGTTCTGTGGTGACAAGGTTCCCATGGGGTCCCTAGATCAAATTTTTTAGTTTTCCCCAAAATTATACGTTTTGTTAATTTGTTTTGCCCCATTCTATTTTCAAATAGGAAATTTTACTTTTTTTTTAAGTTGTATTTTATGACGGGCTGGTGTCCGCAACTCCACGTCCAACCGAGTGTTTTGCGTAATAGAAGCTCTATGTGGTCTGTGCGTAATAGAGTCTGGCCAACGAAAGCTGTCCAAGAAAAAAGGCGGGAATTTTAAAAAATCAAGAGCTGTTAACCCTGGCTATACACTGCTTAAACGTTGTTGATACTATTTTAATAATCACCAAGTAAAGTCTTTTTTATTTATGTTTTATGAGCTGTAATTTGCGAGTGTAATGAAGAATATTAAATAAGAGTACTTTGAATTCTGCCTTTTTATTATTTCCAAATCTATACTAAAGCTATACTATAATATATCATAAAGCTGAAGAGTTTGTTTGTTTGTTTGTTTGAACGCGCTAATCTCTGGAACTACTGCTCCGATTTGGATGATTCTTTCAGTGTTGGGTAGTCCATTTATTGAGGAAGGCTATAGGCTATATAACATTACGCTGTCACCAAAAGGAGCGGAGCATAAATGAAAAATATTGCAAAAACGGGGAAAAATGTATTCCTTTTGTGAGCTGTTTCTCTTTTATGTGACGCAGACGAAGTTGCGTGGGTCAGCTAGTAGTTCATAATTTTATGTACACGTTTCCACGCCACCTGTGAGGTAGTGTCCTTAATAAAATTCGTTTATTTTGTTTCCTATAGCAGAAATATCAAAATTATCCAAATTGGAAACTGTTGCTGAATGTGGACGATTTTTCCCCGGAATATTCCACTGTACTTGATTGTCCCTTCAATTTAAATTCTTATTCTTCATATGGTCTTCACACTTACATCTGAAGGGAACAAATACAATAAATTATGTAACAGTATATTATTAATAATCATTTAAAAGTCAAAAACCATATAAGTCAAAAACCATAATAAAATACAAAGATAGTAGAGTTTATTATTTAATTTAGCCATCCATACATTATCATAAATGTTTAAACCCTCCGAAGTAACTGTTAAAAATCTATAATTTCTAAAGTAATACCTGTCATTGAAAATATCTTTTCAAAATAATGAGATTCACAGGTCGACATTTCATTTTTTTCGAGTTTTCAATTTCTTTACTGCTTCCACAATTTTAAGTTTTGTTTCCTCGTTGTTAATACTTCCTGAAAAGTAGATAGACCGTGAAAAATATTGCGATTTGTTATAAATAGTCGAAAAGTATCAAGGTATTTCATTAGAAATTCAATAGACTAACCTAAAAATGAAATTATTGAATCCAGTCGTAGTATTTTCTCTGCAATCTTTGATTCATATCACTTTTTATGTCTTTAAATTTGTCAATCATAGTAAATAGAAGCTTCCTCGTCGAACTTTTGATTGTTTTCGGCATTATTTTAAACAAAACCAATAAAAATAAGAAACACGTAAGCACAAGATGACTCAAGTACGAAACGTAAATATGTCAATTTTGACAGTCCTAAATTATTGCCATATCAAAACTTATGAAAATATGTCGTGGTCAGCTTTCGTTGGCCAGACTCTAATATACAACAACAACAACAACAGCCCATAACGTCCACTGCTGGACATAAGCCTCTCCCATGATGGGAGGAATTTGCCGTAATCTCCACGCTTGGCAGGCGGATTGGAGATCGCAGTGATGAAAGACTAACAGAAAACGCTGCTGCCCATTCTCTGGTCTACGGAGGCGCAAGGTGTTCTGCCTCAGACATTAGTCACCTTATACGACACCCGTCAGTGTAATGGGTTGGTTCTATTCTACTCTGCCGGATACCACACGGCTACTCAGTACTCTGCTGGACTCTAATATGTTTACTCAAAAATGAAGGGGTCATAGTACAGTGTACACACGCAGTTGACGCAGTGCACACCTTCCCACACGGGATGCGTGTGGGAAGGTGTGCACTGCGTCAACTTGCCTTTTATTTGTCTGTGCTAAGTATTGAATTTAGTGTCTGTGTTTGTAATTATTATTATTAAATGCGTAAAAGATGAAGGTGGAATAGTTCTGTCGGATGATAGAAAATAAAGGAAAGGTGGAAGGGGTACTTCGAAAGACTGATGAATGAAGAAAATTACTGGAATGGTGTGCTGGACAATAAACCAGTGAATAAAGGGCTAGTGAGAATGGTTACATGGATGAAGTGAGAATAGCAGTAAATGGAATGAAGAATAGTAAAGCATTAGGACCTGACGGTATACCAGTTGGAAGTTATTACGGGTGGATGGATGGACGGGGTTAGCTTTATTTTTCAATAAGTTGTTGCTGGAAGAAGCCATACCTGACGAATGGTGCAACAGTTTGCTGGTGCCCATCTTTAAAAACAAAGGTGATGTGCTGGAGTGAAATAACTATAGAGGAATAAAGCTAATAGCACATAGTATGAAAGTTTGGGAGAAAGTTATTAAAAGACGACTGAGAGAAGAGAGCGAAATTTCACAAAATCAATTCGGTTTTATGCCTGGTCGAGGAACGATGGACGCCATTTTTGCCATCCGCCAGCTGTGCGAGAAATACAGAAGTGCGCACAAAAACTTGCACATGGTGTTCATCGACCTCGAAAAGGCATACGACCGGGTACCTCGTGAGGCTTTGTGGTGGGCCCTGAAAGAGAGGTATGCCTGGGAAGTATGTGCAGTTGATCCGAGCGATGTACAGTCGATGTAGTACCCAAGTCCGGTCTACAGCGGGCACTACCGGCTGCTTCAATGTGGCTGTCGGCTTGCACCAAGGGTCGGCTCTAAGCCCCTACCTCTTCCTGGTGATAATGGACGCACTTACGTCGGACATCCAGGAAGAGGCTCCCTGGTGTTTGCTGTCCAACGACATTGTGTTGGTTGCCGAGAGTGGCCTAGAGGTCCAGAGCAGATTGGAGGTGTGGTGGCAAAGATTGGAGAATGTTGGCCTGAAATTAAGTAGGTCCAAAACAGATTACCTATTCTGTGATTTCGGCGGTCTCTCCAGTCCTACGCCCATAACTCTTGCCGGAACACCCATACCGATCTGTTCTGATTTCCGGTACCTCGGGTCGCTTGTCCAAGGGGATGGTGAAGGAGACCGTGACGTAACGCACCGGATCAACTCAGGATGGATGAAATGGCGGCAGGTCACTGGAACAACTTGCGACCCACGGATGCCTCAAGTTAAAGGGGAAAATATACAAGTCCGTGATTAGACCTGTCGTACTGTATGGATCGGAAAGTTGGGCTGTGAAGAAGATGGATGAAAAAAGATTGCATGTAACGGAGATGAGAATGTTGAGGTGGATGTGTGGTGTGACAAGAATGGATAAAATAAGGAATGAGTATATTAGAGGAAGTTTAAAATTTGCGCCAGTTACAGAAAAGTTGAAAGGAAATCGACTGTCTTGGTATGGGCATGTGATGAGGAGGGAAGAATCACATATGACTAAAAGAGTGATGAATATAAATGTGGATGGATGGAGAGCGAGAGGAAGGCCAAGGAAAAGATGGATGGATTGTGTGAGGAATGATATGAGGGAAAAAGGTGTAAATGATTGCGTTACGGTTGACAGAGGAGAATGGAAGAAGAAAACGTGTTACGCCGACCCCAAGTAACATGGGATAAGCAGGGACGGTTACCGTTACCAGAAAAATACCGGTAAAATTACCCAAACATTAACGTTATGCTACGTTAAATATTAACGTTAAACATAACGTTAATTTATAGGATTTACCGGTTTAAGAAACGTTACTAATAACGTTAATTCAATAAAAACTAACAATAACTGGCGCGACGTTGCCAAACCGAACGCGCGCCGCGCATCTTTTCGTTCGGCTCTGCTAATCAGAGCGGCAACAGCTAGAATTTTACAACGATCAAACAGATACCTACGAAAACGCGACAAATTGCGCGCGCTTACGCCGTTACGAGTGTTTCATTTCTTAGTAAGACCAGTACGTCAAATACGTCATACAAACATCGCGTACGCCGAATAAGTACCGTATATTATCTGTATTAGATTTGTTTTGTTGTTCTACTATTGTAATTAGTTTTAGACTCAATTATTTAATGGGTCCCGACTGTTGCAGTCAATATATCCTATTTCCTAAACGTGTTTTTTTCTTTTCAGTTTTTAATTAAAGTTGTTCTTTACGCAGTCGGGTTTTTTATTTTTTTTAATTATATTTTTGAATATGTAATTGTTTTGTTTATCTACAAGCTCTATCCACCTGGCCTACATACCTACCGTACCTACCCTAGTCTACCCACCCTACCTACATACTACCTTACCTACATACACAAATTGCAAACTGCAATACCTACGTGTATGCGTGTGCATTTAGGGAACAGCTGATTTAAAAGGGCAATGTAACTTTTCCCATACAAAGCTGGCATATCTATTTTTTCTTTTCGCCAAAGATGAAACCTAAGCCATATTTTAGGGGACTGTCTGAGAAAACAATACCAAAAAGAAATAGCTCCAAAGAGAGTGAAAACCAAAATGTGACCAGCACGCCACGGTCGTGACTGGGTAATTTGTTAGTTATTACGTTAGGAAATAAAACGAAATTATATACATGTCAATTATTTATTACTATTATAAACGTGTCTAGAAAAAAGTCCGTTGGTAATTATTTAGTTTGAGTGTCAAATTGTATTTCCTTCTCATGGCTGCCCTTAGCATCTTCTAAAAATGTGATGATTATTGCATACACATTAGGCAGAATGCAGGGTCAGTCTTCTAAACTTGACTCCACTAATTTAGCAAAATGGTAGTTCATATTTTTGGGGTCGGCTTTCGTTTGGGTACATGCTTTGTAGTTTTCGTATGTGTTCCCTGTCATTAGGTACCGGTATTACCGCTGCTGTTTGGCTGGATTTTTCAGCAAGTCCTCTGACATTTTGTTTCTTCGTTGGCCTTGCTGAAATTAATTGAGATTGGGACATAACATCCCAATCATCTTCGAGAAGGCTCGGGGAGACAGTGCGTCTATATAACCATTTACCATCTGTAAAGAAAAAATACAAAACTTATTACTTTTATTAGTACTACATTCGTAGCTGCTACCGCCTCGAGGAAGGGGCCATTCGGGGCCATTCCGATTGGCTGCGCAATGGCATGGCATTGCCGGCCGCGAATGGCCCATTCCTCGAGTAGCGGTAGCTACTAGCTACCTACATATTAATTTTAAAAACGTAGACAATAATGTGTTTTACTCGTGTGTTTTCTCGAGTGATAAAGAACATTGAATTATTTAGGTACTTATTTTAAACTTTACATGTAAATACCAAAATACCGTTTCCAGCAGGGCTATTATGTATCTCTGTTGACAGCTCGAATTGATAGTAACTGGGCTCAGTGTATATCAATTACCTGTCAAACGGTTAGTTTCGTATTATGTATGACCAATCGCGATCAAATATGACGTCATTGGTTGTCATCGAGGCTGATAGTCACCGTAACTCATTTCGACAGACGCTTTCGTATTGATTCTTCTAATAATGCGATTATGTAAGCATAGTGGACATCAAATTGATGACAACTGAGTTTGAAGTAGCTTTCGTGAAAGACGTTACAACGTACCCGGGCTGTTAGTCACCGTAAAGTGACATCCACTCTGTGTAATACGTAATACCAATATTTTGACATTCACGGTTGTCATCAAAGTTCGGTGTACAACCGAAACTTGTTAGTCACTGGATATCAAAAAGATACGTAAGAGGCCTGCTGATGTAAATACCAAAATACTTACCGTTTCCTGCCATTTCACAATTTGGTCGATACACCCACTAATCACTAATTCACTAGGTAATTCATTAACGCGCGACTGTGCGAGCGCGAGCGCCACCAACATCGTTAGAAAGAGATAGGCGTATAAATTACCGGTATAAGTATCGTTACTTTTACCGATACTAATTTTAGTTATTAGAACGTTAACGGACTTGCGGGTACCGTTATTCATATCGTTACTTTTTTAACGTTAACATAACGGTATTTGGTAACGTTATACAAAAAGTAACGGTAATTCGGTCCCTGGGGATAAGGGCAGGAAGATGATGATGTTTATAATAATTATATTTTTTATTTCTATCATTTTAACATTTGAAATGTCCCAAAAAAAATCTATTTTCCCAAGAACAATATTTTTTCCCGAAAAATATCCCCATCTTTGAACGCTGCAACACAACAGACAGGGCCCTTTGACAAGTTGTCACTTTGACAGAATGTCAGATAGTTGATGAGTTTTTTCCTCTATGGTAAATGATCATCTCTTCATTTTAGCTTTATCCGGGTTCGCTGCCGCTGCCCCATGTTGTCGTGTTTGACGAACACAAACAATGTTCATGACGGGGGGCACGTTGTGTTTGAAAATGGACGCTACTGACCCAGCATAGACCTTTTCACAACCTCGTCTGATTGTTTTATTGCTGCATGGTTATTTTGGCGCGTGGCTATATTTAGAACCAACACCGCTACTACAAAAATTATATCTAAATATATTTAGATAGATCTCTATCTAAATAGGCGGCACCAGCTACTCAACTCAAACCATCAAGAAAATGTGCAAAGTTGAGAGAGCAGCCTGAACATTTTCTTATAGGAATCTTTCGAAACAAGTTGAAAGGGCATGCTAAAAGACTTGGCATCAAACCTTTAAGGAAAAAACAATGAAAACTAAGCACAAACAGCAAGCAAATCAAAAAATAACCGATCTGCCGTTTTATTTTGAAGAATTTGGATTATTTTGATTTAAATGCTGTTTCAGGACGATATACGATACTTAATGAAATAGATCAAGCTAGAGCTGCAGTGTTTTAAATGAGATTATCCAAAGTTCCACTACCATGGGGAAAGACATTGACGAAGTACGAATCGGAAAAATCGACGACTGTAAGTAATGCGTCCGACTAAACAAGAGTTGTACAAGTTGTAGAGTTGTACAAGAGTAGTGAATTTCATAATATTTACTTGTCTGATCGCTCTCATCGTTTAAGGTATGAATTACTCGAAAAACTACTATATATAATTTTAATTCTTGTATAATATTTTTAGGCGACTCGGATATTCGCATGACTGGACAGGAAATGGACACCGTTAGACAAAGAACAATAGCATACGAATATTTATGTCGACTGGAAGAAGCTAAGACTTGGCTGGAAGCGTGTCTAAGGGAGAAACTACCGCCAGCCACAGAGTTTGAAGAAAGCCTACGCAATGGAGTTTATTTGGCAAAGTTAGGAAATTTTATTTCTCCAGATTTGCTCCCTATGAATAAAATTTATGACATTGATCAGAAACGATACAAGGTAAGAGGCAGTTTAGTGAACTATTTTAAAATAGCTTAATTCCTTCTTCATTAACTACACAAGCAAAACAACATCGCTGTGGCTATTTTAGACAAGTAAGTAATGAAAATATTGTAAACATGACTTAAAATAATCACAGTATATTTGTATAACATTTTCTAACCCTAGAACAGTGGTTTGGTGTGTTGGACCCCAAAAAATAGTAGTTTCCCAGCAATAGTTATTGTGCAGAGTTACTCAGTTTGATGGACAGAACGCTTTGTTGACGGCATGAAGAGTCTGTTTACACCCTGTAATATTTAATAGTGAATGATTTTAATTTAATAAGAATTTATAATTTATATTAAATTGAATTTGAGGGGTTTGCAGTTGCATGTGACCACTGTGGCATGTTATTATTCAAATTTTCTTAAAACTTTTGTGTTAATATTTCAGGTAATGGGACTTCAGTTCAAACACACGGATAACATAAACAAATTTTTGCAAGTCCTGAAGAAAACAGAGCTACCTGTGGTAAATACCAATTTTGTTATGCCATGTGTACCTATGCAATAGTATAATATGCAAGGTGATAGTCTAAAAGTGCAAAACCTCTCTAAGGTGCTGGTTCGGACCATCAAATTAAACAACTTTCTCTAAGAAGAAAATTAAAAATACCAAATTCTGCATTGGCTTACGCAATTAGTATGAAGAGCCTTATTTTCGGCCAATTTTCTGAATTGAAAGTTATCACTATGATAGTCATCACCACCTTAGAAAAAATTGCACTTTTTGAGTTACATCCTGTATAATGTTCAGATTTAATTAAAAATAGGTGCCTATATTGTTGCAGACCTTTCAGCCAGAGACTACTGATATTTATGACAAAAAGAATATGCCTAGAGTAATTTACTGTATTCATGCTCTTAGCTCACATTTGTTTAAGCTCGGCAAAGCCCCGCTTATACATGATTTGTTTGGGAAAGCTGTATTTACAGGTAAGTCACTATAATTGTGTTTTTATAAGGAAGCCCACGGCTTCGCCCGCTTGACAAATTATATACTAAAACCTTCCACTCTATCTATTAAAGAAACCCGCATCAAAATCCGTTGCATAGTTTTAAGAGGGCCCTTCCCGGCCCGCCTTTCGTCAACGCGAGCATGGTCGAAAAGCTTGTTGTTTCATCTAGAGCCACAGCGGTGGTATTCTTTCAACTCCCCTGTCTTACCTAACCCCGAATCCGCACTACTTGCCTCCCGCGTACCTCATAACGCCTAACGCGAGGACATTGAACGAAAAATATTGTTCAAAAATTTATAAAACTTGTTCCAGGAAATACGTGTTTTTGAATTAGTCTTACAAGTATGTGAAATAAATATTTGTTATTTAGAATCTCCACTACATTTGCAAGGCTTCTATCGTGATGCTTTCTTTACTTTTACAATTTATAAGCACACTAGCTGACCCGCGCAACTTCGTCTGCGTCACATGAGCTACCTACCTACTGCCTACCTACTGCCTACCTACTGCCTACCTACTGCCTACCTACTGCCTACCTACTGCCTACCTACTGCCTACCTACTGCCTACCTACTACCTACCTACCTACTACCTACCTACCTACTACCTACCTACCTACTACCTACCTACCTACTACCTACCTACTACCTACCTAC
Organism: Xestia xanthographa; assembly: GCA_905147715.2. Taxonomy (NCBI): domain Eukaryota; kingdom Metazoa; phylum Arthropoda; class Insecta; order Lepidoptera; family Noctuidae; genus Xestia; species Xestia xanthographa. Next base: position 19,692,063 of record LR990642.1, on the reverse strand, counting down.
TACCTACCTACCTACTACCTACCTACCTACTACCTACCTACCTACCTACCTACTACCTACTACCTACCTACCTACTACCTACCTACCTACTACCTACCTACTACCTACCTACTACCTACCTACTACCTACCTACTACCTACCTACCTACTACCTACCTACTACCTACCTACTACCTACCTACTACCTACCTACTACCTACCTACTACCTACCTATTACCTACCTACTACCTACCTACTACCTACCTACTACCTACCTACCTACCTACTACCTACCATTCACCCTTTTTTTTTTTTCTTTTTTTTTTAAATGTATTCTGCTATTCTGGGCGGAGACAAATCCAACGCAACAAAAACCATGAATATTGATCCAGCAGATCTCGAGTTATAAGTGATGTAACAAACCCGTCTTTCTTTTATATATATAGATTATGAACGACCAAAGTGGAGGTAAAAGTTGTGCAAAACAGCAATTTTTGGAGGCTTATACTGAATTTGTTTCTACAAATTATTATTTTCTGCTTCGACAGAAGCCTAGATATAGTCCACAAGATATCTATTAGATCAACAAAATTCAAAGATATGTGTCTAACAACGGCATAATCACACACGAGCTATTGTCAAAATTCTCGCGAAAAGTATGGCGGGTTGGCCGCTCTTAAAGATCTAAGCACACATAGGGACAGACAGACACGGCGGGGGACTTTCGTTTTATAATATGTAGTGATTAAAACCAAAGATTGTTGTATCTCCCTATGTAACATGCATGTATGGCTACATTTAGTTGCCATTTTGTGGACACATTCAGAGCTCATAAAAAAATATTATGTTGTACCAAGATTTGGTGTTTAAGCTAGGATCAGGGTATTAAAATAAAATAAAAATAAATAATCAAATAAAAAAATAAATAATCAATAAAAAAATAAATAATCAATAAAAAAATAAATAATAAATAGCGCCAGGTCGTCTATTGTCCCTACAAAGGCACTCGGTTAATAACTTTTAAGATCAAATATAAAATACTAAAGCATCAAATTTTATATCCATAACTTATCTGGATTCCTATTATTAAACCTGGGGATTCTAGGACCTGCATTACTGCAAATTCATCTTCAAAAGGAATTTTGTTAGAGGCATACATGGGAAAAACACTATATTTACTTTTGAATGCTTTGTTTACATTCAACATTATTAATGAATAGGTACTAATTTGTTTTTATTTTGGTTCTCTGTACAGATGAAGAATTAGACTCTATTTCAAAAGACCTGCAGAAATGTGAACACCCTCTTCCAATGTTTCAAAAGATTGGTAACATTTTATCAAACAACAACAGTGGGCATGATAGTGCTGCCATGCATAATGCTGTTTTAAAGCTCAACAATCTTTTAGACACAGACAAATCAATAACTCAAGCTATACTAAATCCTCAATTAAAACTCAAACATGTACAAAATAAGCTAATAGAGGAGTATAGGAAGGCTTTAAAATCGGCTAAATATGAAAAAGTTCAAGTAGCTCACAATCATTCAATAGATGATAGCTACATTCCTGATGAATATGATGAATTACTAACTGTTGTTGAAATACAGGGACACATAACTGCTGTTAATTTCAAATATTTATGGAAGAAAACGTGTTCAGTGTCCCAAAACGGTGATATTAAAGCTTTGGACAAAATATTTAAGGAAGATTGGGTGAAGATAAAGAATTACAATACCAAGAATCTAGATTTTTATTGTGATGTTGTAAAAGAAATAAATGAAAACAGTAAAGATGTTGATGTGGAGAGTGTTATCAATTGGAACAAAATATTCCAAAACATTATAAATGAAGGGAATCAGAAAGCACTTGAACATACTGACCATAAAAGAGCTATTGAAGATGTCAACAGAGCCTTAGATGAGGGGACACCTGAGGACTTGTATGTTGCACTGAATAATCCTCATTTAGAACTAAGCTTTAAAATTAACAAGTATGCTGTACCTCTTTTGTATGAAGAAATGAAGTTAGAGAAGTTTGAATTAGAGAAGAACTTAAATGAAAGTGAAATAGCAGCCTCAGTTTCATACCTATTAGCGATTGCCTCTATATCTGAAGCTGTGGACCGAGGTGACGATACTGCTGTGTGGAACTGCCTGAACTCTAATCAGTTACACCTGGAAGCGCTGCGTCCGCATTGTCGCCGCCGGTACTTGTCGGCTTTGGCAACAGCATTACAAGTGAAGATAAGAGAGCAATGTGCATGCCCATTGTTAACATTGGACGATATAAGAGACTCCATAGATATGGTCAACATGAAAGATGATGACAATGAGGAATGTAAGTACCTGGGAACCTTGACCCGTATTTATTACTGGCTACTGCTAGCAGCTTCGCCCGCGTAAAGTTTGATAATTTGTCCCATGAGATCGTACTACCGGGATAAAAAGTCCTCCTATGTTTTAATCCAGGTTATAAACTATCTGTGTTCAAAATTTCATCCAAATCCGTTCAGTAGTTTTTGCTTATAAGAGTAACAAACATCCATACATACAAACTTTCGCATTTATAAGATTAAGTAGGATGTTATGGCATCTCATGCTAGTAAAATAGTATCTTACTAAATAATATCTTTCATTACAGTGGTATCAGTAATAGAACACATCAATAAGGCAGTTATTGAAGAAGACTCTGACACTTTAATGATCCTATTGAAACACTCATGCCTAAAATTAACCAAACCCTTACAGAAGGAAGAGAGTCATCTTTATTTAAGAATGTTAAAGAAAGTACTTGTTCATAAGGAATCTCAGAACCTTTGGCTTGAGGATATTGTTGGCATGGTTAATGAAGTCCATTCAGAATCTCAGAATGCTAAGGAACTGACTGAATCATTGGTTCAGTTAAATTTAGCAGTTATGAAGAATAATGTAGAAGAGTTTTGGAATGCTCTCATGCACCCTGTTCTAACTACTTGTGGAACGATTGAAAGCAGTTGTAAAGACATTTATTTTCAAATGTTTTCTAAAGCCTTAAAAAAGAGGGGACATCACATTTGTCCATGGATTGTTTGCCATACAAACGCTGGTAATACTGTATACATTGATGTAGAATCATATACATACTGTTGGGCTACCCCTAAGGATTTTGTTCCTCACGCTCGTTACTTAACGAGAAGAGATATTATCGCCATCATCGAGAAAACTAACAAACATCATGTTGGTAAATATGTGCAGATGGTTATAGAAAGAGCAATTATAAAAGTTCAGGCCTATGGTAGAGGATACTTGTTCAGGAAGGCTCTCAGCGAACGACTTGCATTCTTTAAAGAAAATGAAGAATATATAGTAAAAATCCAAGCATGGTGGAGGAGGGTCACCGTTGAAAGAAAATATGGTACATTAATAAAAATGAAGGCTATAGAAGCGAAATTAAAAAGGGAGAGGAAAGAGAATCCATTGGCATGGTATAAAGTTCAGGTATGATTTTAGTTTTCGGAGTTGTTGTTAATTTTGAAGTTAATGAACTTTTTTTTTTAATTTTTTTAATCCTTATTAATTTAAATACATTGAAATTAAAAGAGACCATTTCATGTTGTTAAAATTTTTTTTCGTTTTTGCTTAGTTTACCAATTAATGGCTGGAATGTATTATTTCAGGAACAGAAAATAATTAAAATTCAAGCTCTTTGGAGAGGACACCGCGCACGCGAAGCTTTCACGTCTTTGTTCTATTCTAACAATCCTCCACTAAAAGTAGTTAAAAAGTTCGTACCAATGTTGGATTTTAGCACTGAAGATTATGATAGAGAAATTGAGTTACAGACACTGAAGTCTGAGGTGGTTCAGTCAATAAGAAAAAATCAGGAACTATCTAAACAACTAGATGACATGGATTTAAAAATTGGACTACTCGTTCAAAATCGCATCGCTTTACAAGAAGTAGCTGCTCATGGGTTAAAATTAAATAATTTAGTAAAGCACAATTCACTGACACAACTTGTTCTAGAGAAACGCCCTGACGGCAAAGGATCACTGATGACTGTTTCAACAGCTGTAAAGGGGTTAAAATCTCTCACCAAAGAAAGTAAAAGACTTTTAGATGGGTACCAACATCTTTTTTATGAGCTACAAACAAATCCGACTTATTTGTCAAAGCTACTGTTTTGTATACCACAAAACAAAACCAATTTCTTTTTACAAAATGTTGTTTTAAGTTTGTACAACTTCGGCGCGTATGCTAGGGATGAATATTTGCTACTGAAACTATTTAGATTTACTCTGGAAGAAGAGATCAGCTGTAAAGTCGTCAAGCCCTTTGATATAATCGCATCAACACCGTTAGTGCTAAAAATGGCTGTGAGTCTTTCAAGACAGCTGTCAGGATTGAACAGTTTGCAAACCATAATTGGTCCACTCGTTAATAAGATGTTGCAAGATCGAGATCTTAATATAGAAACTGGTCCTGTCGAAATATATAAAGCATGGAGAAATGAAACTGAGATGAAAACTGGTCAAATTTCGTGAGTTACTTAATAATTTATAATAATATAATTCTAAGTTACTGATAGATTTTTTAATACATTTTCTTTATCTAGAAAACTGGCATACAATGTCACTCAAGAAGAAGCACTAACTTATCCTGAAGTAAAAACCCGGCTGGAGAAAGCTCTAACTCAACTTAAGACAATAGTTTCGATGTTTTTGGATGAAATTATTAACTCCACTGAGTTGTTACCATTTTGTATAACATACATGGCACGAGTCTTACATAGAGCTCTGACTTCGAAGTTTCCTCACACTGCTGAAAAAGACATTCTAAAGGTAAGATAATTATGGTGCATCTACTTCTGAAAGTTTTTCAAAATGTCGACATATTATACAACATCTTCTGTTATTCTTAAATATGGTGTTTCAGGTAATAGGAAATCTCGTTTACTACCAATTTCTAAATGCAGCCATTGTCGCTCCTGATGCATTCCACATTATCAATTTACCCAATGGTACTGGCTTAACTACAGATCAAAGAAAAAATCTTGCATCAGTTGCCAAAATTCTACACTTTTCTGCAGCGAAAAAAGGTGTAAGTAATACCATTTATTCGAAAAAAAAAGTAAAGCGAATTTTTTTACTGCTATATTTATAATGTATTTTTATTGTTTAAAGTTTGGAGAGGAATCAAGTCATCTGCGTTGCCTAAATCCGTTTATTGTGGACTGTCATGAGAAAATGAAAGAGTTGTTCAGACGTTGCTGCCGCGGTCCTACTCTCGAAGAATATTTCGCAGTCGATGAATATACAGAAGCAACAATGTTGCATCATCCACACATCTATATCACTGTTCAGGTACCGTATTTAACAAGTGTATGAGCATTTGTACGTTATTTGGTACAAATGCACCACCACCGGCACAACTGCGCGCTTAAAATCAACTAAAACGTGTTGATAACGTACAGAGGACGCGCGTCGTCAGTTCATAAAAAAAAACCGGCCAAGAGCGTGTCGGGCCACACTCAGTGTAGGGTTCCGTAGTTTCCCGTCCGTCACAATAAGTGTTCCCACTTATGAGTTTAATGTTTTATGTAAAAATGCTTGCATATACGAATATACTACAAACTTAGTCCAGAAATTATTTTGTACAACTTTTTGTCTTTTTTGTACAAAAACTGTGGTTTCCATCAAGTTCAAAATGATTTTCCTAGAAAGTCCTTATAATGTTCTATTTTTCAGAATTTTTTCATATTTTCTAAACTTATGGTTCATAAGTTAGAGGTTAGTTAGTATAGTTACACATTGTTTTTTACTTTTGGAGCGATTATTTCCGAAATTATTGACATTATCAAAAAATGATTTTAGGAAACGCCTATTCATTTTTAAATACCTTTCCAACAATATATCACACGTTAGGGTTGAAATTTAAAAAAAAACACTTCCCACTTTACATATAAGGGGGCTACCCTAATAAAACATTGTTTTCCAATTTTTATTTTACCACTTTGTCGGCGTAATTGATATACATATTGGTACCAAATTTCAGCTTTCTAGTGCTAACGGTCACAGAGATTAAGCGAGGACGGACAGACGGACGGACAGACATGGCGAAACTATAAGGGTTCCTAGTTGACTACGGAACCCTAAAAACGTGATTTGCAAGGTTCTTCTTTTTTACTCCAATATATTAAAAAAGAATATTAATCCAGTAAACCTATTTTGCTCTTAGGAAATTGTGGACACACATGCACTTCTAATTGAGTATCAAGACATAATATCTCCAGATCCTCGCGATCGACTGAACGAATTATTGGATGATTTGGGCGATGTGCCCTCAGTTGCCCAGCTTGCATCCAGAGACGTTGATACTGTATGTATAATATTGAAAGCATGTGACTTTAATATGTATTTCAATATTTGTTTTTACCAACCTGACCATCTATTACGTTTTTGTAGCAAATGGGAGACACCACAGAAGAGAATGCCAGGTTAGAGGTATGTTTGGCACTCACAAATAAGTTCCAGGCGCCTTCCGACGACATGACTGACTTAAACAAACTCTTCATTAAAACTAAGGAGCTATGTGTGTCTATTATTCCATTTTTAAATGGTAAGTTTATCCTCCAGAAAATTCTCAATAGCATCCATGGAGACAGAATTTGTGTCCGGTTGATAGCTCACCCTATAATAGGGAATATGCATATTATTTTTTTTGTATTGATACGGAATGTTAAAGTACTATAAAATAATGACAAAAAGCGAAAACAAGACATAAATCGGCCAAATAATACAAAAGTTTTAACCATTTAAACTTTTGTTTCTATCTCTTTCTAGATAAACGGAATTTAGTATGGATTTTGTACGTCGATGCAGCGAATGACGTCATTCGCTGTATCGGATCTTTCTGTCTAATCAGCAGTTTCAAATGCTTATAACTAAGTATTTTTTATAGATATTAGAAAAATAATTTTACTTTGCTATTTCTGATGTTAATACGCTTTGTTTAGAGTGATAAAAAAAATCATACATACTAAAAAAAAAAAAAATATACCCTATTATGTGGTGGGACTTAAATATGGGAACACCCAAAAATTCCGAAAAACTATTCCGAATTTCGATATTCCGATTATCAAATAGGTACCGAATTTCATATTTCCGAAGAATTATAATGTCTATTAAAATCCCGAAAATCATAATTCCGAAAGTCGTAAATACGAATTGTTTGTTATCCGATTTTCATATATTATGTCCGAAGAATCAAATGTCCGATGGTTAGTCCGCGAAAAACGATGATTTTCAATACTTCGAATAAACTGCTAAAATTGTCCTAAAAGTTGCTAGCTGGCATGAGTAGCGTACGCCGAAGGCCGGCGTAGCGATGACGACATTTGTGACAGAAAGTGGGTGTGTAATGTAAAATGCGAGCGTAGCGAGCGCGCATCTTGGAGTCGTAGCAGGTTCTAAATTTGCTTCTACTTCCTATCGCAAAAATAAATAAATGAAAAATTGCCCCTGGTATTTTGAGAATAGTTATTATGAACGTTCGGAATATTGAAATTTAGGAATTATAAAAATAGGATTAATGATAAATCGGAGTTCTTATATTCGGAATTTTGAACTATTCGGAAATACGAAAATCGGTATTTTGAAATTCGGATTTGTGACTTTAGGAATAAAAGTTTTTCGCACTTATGTAAATATAACTAGCGAAATGTTGGTGTATTATTAGGTACACCTCTACCTAAGTTACCCTTTGAGCATTACATATCTGGCGTGTTTCCTACTTTAACTTGTACAATTACGCAATTTTTTAATTAATGAGGAATTCTCTTCTTTTAGGTGAACATCTTTTAGAAGCATTATGTATTGGCACTACAAAAGCCCAGCAAGAACAATACGCTCTCAGAATACAACGACGTATCTATTCAGGCCAGGCTAGACAAGACGAAGCGATGACTTTGCGGGAGCATATAGCTAAGCTCCGTAAGAACCTGCAAATGCTTGAAGACGAAGGGTATGTCACACGAGAAGATGGTTACCAAGCATTAGTGACTTCCATTGCGCTTGATCTATGTAATAAAGGCAAATATAGGCAGGCGCAAAGAAGAGCTCTGGCTACTCTGACACGTACAAAACAAAGTTTACAAGAGAAAACGAAGTATTATGAAGAAAAATGCAAATCTTATGATCAGTACATAAAGTCTTGCTTGGCTAATCTACACACTGGCAAGAAGTAAGTAATTGCTGCACTATTATATTGTTTCTATGTGCTTACACTTTTTTTTATCTAGCTGGAGACTGGCTTGCACAGGGACACTCTCCAAATAGGTGATTTTATTGATTTATTAGGTGTTGAAATTATTATAAAAACATTACTTCCTTAGTTTAATCGGATTTTATTAACAATTTAAAGATTTTTTTGCACGGAATCCTAATCCTTTTTCTAAAATAAAAGCCTAGGTTACTCCTTATAGCAAGTAAAAGTCCCGTCAAAATCGGTTCATCCGTTTCCGAGATTAGCCGGAGCAAATAGACAGACAAAAATTGTCACAAGACATTCTTTACCAGTCAAAGTATGGGTATGGGCCCAAATAAAAAAAAATTGTTACTTGTACATCTGAGAAAAAAAAATCGCTACACAAACGAACGGTAATTTAATGTAACCTCTCACTTTGTTTAATCCAAAATATCTGTATTACTTTTGTAAGTACGTTGAGAAGAGTAAAGATCTAACGAGATATGATCTGGACACAATGTGCGCGTGACGTGTGCGTAACGTAACAAAACTGTCACACCGACAAGAGCGGTAATGCAACCGTCACGCATCATTAACCTAAGGTCTTAAGTGTCTCAATTGATATACCATTATTTACAGAAGCGTTCATGCGTGCTTGAGAAGATCCGGGAAGGATATGCAAAAATTGAAATCAAAATTAACTGTAAAGTATTCTGGCGCTAAGTTGTTAGAGAGAGGTGTTCTCCTGGAAATAGATGGGCTGTCATCATCTCAGTTCAAAAACGTCCAATTTGACATCACCCCAACAGACCACAATGGAGTCTTCACCATTAAAGGAAAATTCATGGGTGTTGAGATGGAAACCATTGAAGTTGATATACAAGATTTGCTTCAAAAACAGTACGAAGGTTGTGCTGTCATGGACATGTTCGGAAAAGCAAAAATTAATGTTAACTTACTAATATTCTTGTTAAATAGTAAGTTTTATGGTAAGTCCTAACTGTACTTAATGTTGTAAAACGCGGAGCGCAATATTATTATTTTGTCAAAATCGGGGATATTTGCGCCCGCACTTCTTTTGTGACGACCGTGTCACAACGGTAAGTTCTCCTTGCGCCTATTTGTTTTAAGTATTGAGAATAATGATTGTCAATAATATTAAGTATTTTTTAATTAGCTTAGGATTAACTTGACAGAAAACTTATTATAACCCCTAGTAACTTGACAAGACAAGCGATATTCTTCCTGGATTACTTGTTGCTGTAGGTAGGTGGTACGACGGAAACAGCGAAGACTTCGGCTCATTTTGACTAAAGCCGAAGGTGGCCGAAGCCGAAGCTTCAGTCGGACACTAAGTATGAATTTCTCTCTCTAGAGTATTTAGGTTCTGTGCGCTTAGACCTAAGCTCGTAAACGCTCGTAGGAGTTGCCCGTGTGGCCAAAAACTCGCCTAAACAGGCCTGTCTACACGCGCTTTCAAAAAGGAACTTATACGCGCAAAAAATACGCTAATCCGGAACCGACCATTAAGCTGACTGGGCTTTTTAACAGTAAGAAAAATCTTATGATTTATGTTTTGTAGAATGGTTGTGTTGTGAGCTAATAATATTAATTATCAAGTTAATTTTGGGAATGGATTTAGATTACCTACTAAATATATTTGAGAAATAATCGTGTTAAAAAAAAAAACATTAATTTGTTGAATGAGCTACAGTAGGCAAGGAGTGTAACATTCACATTATTATACATATTATTTCATGGGCTACGTTAGAGCCTAATATTAGGACTATGCACGAGTTTTCTGTTATGAGCAAATAAGACCAGCGGGCCTAAAAATGGCCGCTTTGGCAGAATCATAATATATATCACGTTAAAAATTTAAAATTCTTAAAATGGACTTTAAGGTTATGGTCATAAAATCCTTTTTTTAAGTTTTTTTTTAACGTGATATATATTATGATTCTGCCAAAGCGGCCATTTTAGACCCCCTGCTCATACCTAACCTACATACCAAATGATCAAAATTCTAAATGAAGTATTAAAATACCAAATATTGTTAATATTTATTAAGTACCTGCTAAGTATTGTGACACTTCACTCACTACATCATTGGTTAATGTTAATGAATTTGTTTTGTATCAAGTTTTGTATGTATTTATTGTTATGATAAGGCGTTCAAGTATTCCGGTTCTGCAGGATTACTCAAACTAAGGCGAACCTCATCCGAATGTAGGTATGAGTTGGAAGTCACGACTATTCACAGAGTACCTACATTATACTCGACTATTCGCATCATTTTGAACACCTTACAAGTTATTAGTTGACAAAATCAATGCGAGCGCATTTAGTCCCGCGCGGGATTCGCCTTAGTTTTAGTAGAGCTTAAGTGCTCTTGTCTACTACTACAGTTTAGTTAAGTGGTAAGATATGTATCCAAATGCCAGACCTAGTGAAGTTTTTCATTGTAGGGCCCAGCGCTCACCGCTGGAGGCGCAGCGGAGCGCATTTGAAGACAACTATTTAATATAAACCTTAAATACCTTGATATACGGTCGCGCGCATGCTCTTGTAGTAGCTTGAGGGCGCTCCGAGTACCGCGTGCGAATTTATTCTTTTATTGACCGTACAGCAAGATAGTTAAGGTTTATATTAAATTGTTATCTTCAAATGCGCTCCGCTGCGCCTCCAGCGGTGTGCGCTGGGCCTAAGTGTCACATAAGTAAATCAACAATGTTTAATGAAACAAAACTGCTTTAATTTACATTACAACACGTCAATCCTATGAATTCATTAAGACGTTTTAAAATTTTACCTTCGATTATAATATTATTAATTATGCAATTGTAAATAAATAACAATTTATTCTGATAATTATTTTTTATTAAATGAGGCTACTCTAAAATTTTGTTTAATTTGCGATTTTGCGTTATATTATTTAACACTAGCAACATTTTCACAGCCGTCATTATAGTTTTCAAACTTATCTAGACAGTTGCTGTCAGTTGATAGGATTTGATAAAACCAAGGTATAACTTAATAGTTTTACTAATATATTATCTACAAGATCATGACTTCTGACCGCAATGCGACGTATAACAAAAAGGCTGTTTATATTTCTTTTAGGCGTACTACTTACAGCAATATATTGTGAATATCTCATATACTATGTTGTGGCTTTACAGGTAAATAAACAAATAATTATGTTTATATTGCAATAACTTTTACTGTGGTTAGGTTTTAATATTGTAAAATATTTTTCTTTTGCATTACCTACAGTGTTCTTGGCCAGTTTTAGACCAGCCAAACAGTGATAAGCAGTCACTGAAGGCATTCATCTTAGCGGATACACATTTACTGGGTCCACGGAAAGGACACTGGCTAGACAAATGGAGACGAGAGTGGCAGATGCATCAAGCATTTCAAGCAATTATGCTGACTCATAAACCAGATGTAGTATTTGTATTGGGTAAAGTTAGATAACAAATATTAATACTAGTTGGTTAGCGGTAGTGGATTTTGTAAGTAGTATGTAACATGTATTTATCATGTTTCATGTATAGTATCAACTTACTAGTTGGGTTCTGCTTATTAAACACTATAATTTCCGTTTCTTTTCTTAACCATACAGAATATAGGAGGATTAAGTTCATGTGCTTAGCAACGTTCTTTATGTCATGTATCATGCATGAAACATTATTAACAAGTATTGCTATGTATGTTCTTGATTATTTAATATTATTTGCAGGAGATCTTTTCGACGAAGGCGAGTGGAGTAATGACCAACAGTTCAGTGATTATGTGGATCGCTTCCACAAATTATTCCCAGTCCCTAGTGACACTCCTATGCATGTTGTTGCTGGAAATCATGATATAGGTTTCCATAATTTGTATGTATTACTTCTTAATAAAAAAACCAAATTAATGAATTTTTCATTATATTGAAATGCTTTGTATGTTCAACACAACTAAATTAACATTTAAAAATTGCTATTTTAATTGAATTCTTATTTTGAACACTATTTGGTGCAGAAAAATTGTTATTATATGCCTATTTGTCGTCTGGAGTTAATAATGCAAATGATTTTTTCTAAAAATGTCTTGTGATAATGGAATACTGTTTGCATGAGAGATCTTATTCTTTTGGTACAGAAACTTAAGTATTCTTCAAATTTTTACTTATAAAGATCATGGGGTGTTTCATTTACTTATAGGGAAAAGTTTTAAATTTATTTATTTGAGAGAAGTGCTAGTAAACTTACATTTGCAAGGGTTGTGTCTCGAAGTAACATTTAATTGGCTCACTCTCCAATGCTGTTCAGTATTTTTTTAAGTGTTTAATTTTTTTTTTTAGCATAAGAAGAGGTTCTGCTCGAAGATTTTCTAAACTGCTGAATTCTTCATCGGTTCAGTTTATAACTCTAAAAGAAAATCATTTTGTTTTAATTAATTCTATGGCAATGGAAGGCGACGCCTGTAATCTTTGCACTAAGGCTAGAAACGACCTTTTAAAAGTTGCAGGTAAGTTTAAGCCAAAATCAATTGAAATTTTCCAATAGTTAATGTGTATTTTATTGTTTTTTTTATTTTATTATTTTCTTGTTCAAGGAATATTAAAATGTGCAGAAAATCCTAAGTTTTGTTATGATGGTATCCTGAAAGTTAATTATAGTAGACCAATACTCATGCAGGTATGTTTAATCTTGTATATATAATGGGACACATTCGAATTAATAATTGAAATAAAAACATAAATTATAGTCGTATTTACTTATAATTTCAGCATTTTCCGCTGTTCAGAGTGTCCGACGAGGTGTGTACCGAGCCAGATGCTCCGCCGCTGCCTGAACGAAATAAACCTTTTCGCTTAAAAATTGACGCCCTGTCCCAGCAAGCTACTGAAGACCTGGTTTCTAAAATTAAACCTAAAGCTGTGTTTGGTGGTCACACACATCATGGATGCTTGGTACATCACGCCTATAAGAATCCAGAACCATTCGAATTTGATGAGTATTCAGTACCATCTTTCTCTTGGAGAAATAGACCTGAACCCAAATACATGCTGGTAAGTTAGGTTTCCGAATGATTTTACATTATAGCCTGTATGAAACACAAAGCAATTATTAAAAACATGCTATCATTTTAGGTGACCTTTACACCAAGTGATTACTTGGTAAACAAATGTGAGCTCCCTAAGGAAACTACTATAGCAATAACAGCTTTTCTGATGCTGTTCTCGGTGATATGGCTGACCACACGACGAAGACTTATTGGTAGATAAGGTGGTAAAACAAAAACACATTGTAAATTAATCTCACGATTATAATTGACAATAAATATTTTTGACAAGATAGAGCACTTTGTACATTGACAACTGGACAAGTTTCAGTTGAAATCATTACATACAATTACTTCTTTAATAATAAATTATCACAAAGACCTACCTGCTAAAGTTAACATAAGTCAGCCGTCCACAATAAGTTATAATTACATTATAAAAGCATAATAGAGGTAGATAAAACATAGAGATTCTTTCATTAACTTAAAATAACGAATACTGATATTGGTAATGTAATGGGGAGGATTTTAAAACGTAATTTGAGAACTGAAAAACAATTAGGTAATTGTTGTAAAAAGTAAGTAGATGAACTACCTTAACTTATGTATGTATATTGTACTAGAATTTTTCATATAACATTGTTATAAACTATCGCTGGAGTACCTAACACTTATAACTAAAATCAGTCTATGAAACTCTAAAATGAGTTTTGTATTATCAAAGGTACATAGGTAGTCTACTGAGCATTATAACTTATCAGTATATCATCATGAACTCTGCTACATCTCAACTCCACTCAATTAGTAACTTTGTAGTTACCAAGTAAAGGCACATTTTGGCTAATTAAATATCTAAGGCCACGATTAAATGACCTCAAACTAATCATATTGCAGTCCAGTAAAGAAATCAGCTGCGCTAAATGCTGAATTATTTGAAAATAGGTAAAGGTGGAGTGTAGCGTATATCTTCGAACAAACATAGTATAAGTAGAGATATACAAAGTAAATCATATTATCGTACTCTTGACCTTATCAACAACAGCAGAACAGTCACACTGAACTCGTCGGTGTTGCCAGGGGGTCTAAAATGGCCGCTTTACCAGAATCATAATATGAATCAAATTTAAAATTCTTAAAATGGACTTTATGTTTTTAATCATAAAGTCCATTTTAAGAATTTAAATTTTTTAACGTGATCCATAAGATTCTGGTAAAGCGGCCATTTTAGGCCCGCAGAAGGAGCCGATCAGACGTAGGTACAAGTTTGTACACAGTACAAATTAACTCTATATACTACCCAGGCAAACTTTTCTCTTTCATGGGCCACCACAACACATTCCGAGGTACCCATCATACGCTTAATAGGTACGCTTTCCAAATCTATGAAGACCATGTGCAAATTCTTGTGTGCACGTCTGTGCACAACAAGTTTTGGATAACCTCACAATAATTAGGTATCTTCAATTTCTAATATGACAATACTGGGTTTGATAATCAATTATATTAAAACTATTCACAGATCTTTACAACGGAGACATTATAAGTACATACTTACTTTAGGCTTTGCTTATGAATACAAATAGAGGGCAAACATTTTGAACGTCATATTTGAGAAGTAAATCGTCTTCTTATTTTTTTTAACTTTCTTTCAAACAGCGTCTGGTAACTCAACAAATTACATTCGTACCACAAACACACGGAACATCCTTAGCACGTGAGCGCTTTCTTAAATTCTATAAGAATATAATTTGTAATACTCTAGGTTGTTGCGTTGCTTGCGCTTGCGCAGCTAGTTCGTGCGAGCGAGAGCGCGCGTGGTGCGCGTGCGGCGGCCGTGGCCGCGGCCTCGGCGTCTGCTTCTGATGGTATCCAGTGTTTGCATGGCGCGCCGACGAACAAATCACCGCATGCAGGTAACGGTCGTACCTACATAGATGTGAATCGCCGCCGCTTGCTAGATCTAGGTATCCGTTGCCAGAATTGTCAGATTTCTTTTTTTGGAATGCATTTGTTGGCTTCTCACTGACCGTATAAGATCTATTTCGAAGCTTATGATAATTGTTTGTAATTTCTTCTTCAATAGTAGCAGGTTCACAGGGCTTCCTGTAATAAAAATAGTAGGGTGGTTAGGCACCGTTGATTTTCAGAGCAACACGAGTAGATCTAATACCTAGAAACTAGTTGGTGAGCACCCAGTAGCAAGTGTCTAGTTCGGATAGTTGTCGCTGGGTTATGTATGACTTATAAGCGACGGTCTATTAGGTACTGACTGAATGACTGCCCAATCATTTTCCGGTAGGCGTATGAACTAAAAACGAGTTTCTCAGAGTGCTCTACTCGCCTGAGCGAGTTTTTTTGATAGCTTTCATAACTCATCCGGTCTGCCATCATTAACTTTTGGACTGCAGTTAGACTCTGACCTGGGTTAGAACAGAATAGTACATTTTCGTTGGATAATTTCTTACACACAAAAGCTAACAAAATAAAAAAGTCTCTCGAATGTTTCAGACGACGATTTTTTTCTACTGACCAATACTGCTAATGAGTATGAAACATACCTTGAGGCTTGGAAGCTCATATGGTTTTTCTCCATATTAGCTTGAATTATTTCTAGTAATTCGCGTCTTTGCAAACTTCCGGAACGTTTTTTTGTGTGTTTTCGTTCCCGATGTTCTCTGCGTGGTTGACGGTGGGCTCGGGATTGTAGGTATGTGGTTTGCCTTGGTGGACTGTGGACTGGTCTTCGGTCACCTGAACATGATGACTTGGAGGAAATGTCATCATCAGGTGAGAGTCTTCCTCTCTGCTCGTCCTCGCTATGATCTATACAGTCAGGCCGTGGAGCATTGCCAGCTGACGAACATTCTCTACGTCGACGTCGCCGAGCCTCTCGTCTTTCTCGGTGACTTCTACTCTTGCCGTCTTCTGGCACTACTGTCAACCGCACTTGTATTGTTTTTGAGCCATAGTGTGGCACAGTCACTGATTTTCCTATAGATTCGTATATTGTTGACACGATACCGGCTATGTCCTGAAAATTAAACATTAAGGAATGTGGTTAATAATTTGTAAGAGTTGTAATTTTTCTATTTTATTCTAAGCACTATACTTACGTCCTTGGTCATGCGGCCATGTCCATCGAGGTCATAAAGTGTAAAAGAGAACTGCAGCGGCTGTTGTTTAGAGGGTGCTGGATGCTGCAGCTCTACATCACACGTCAGCTCCTATAAAAGAAAGAATATAAATCGTTTAGAAACTTGGAACATCAGCAAGTAAACACACATATTAGCCTAGGAGTGAGCAGTACTAGGTATTAGAAGCACGCGCCTACTCCATTTTTATTGAATCACAATCACCTAGAACTTTTATCTGTGCTTTTATTCAGTGATCTGATAGCTACAAACTTAGTACACGGAGTAATCAGTGCTCCTTATACTGTTTCCTTATTGGATTACGGTCGAAAGGTTAAGTTGTAGTAGATAACACAGCGGCGCCGGACATACGCGTGGCGGCCACCTAGGCGGGCGTCCTCCTTATCTCCTCATGCTTTGAAAGCAAACTAGTACCGCCTTAACTAGAAAAAGCTAAAGTCGGGACGGCCGACTTTGCCTCTTGTGATAACGCCAGGGCACTTAGAAAGTTTCGCGAAAAAATAAATAGGTACTTTTAAGTAAGACCTTCGGCCAGTTTTGTTTATTTGAAAATTCGACAAGTCTGTATATTTACATGTTTTAAATGCGAAAGATGCAGCAATTCCAAACTGTTCTCCTTCTTGAAAAATTGACTACCTGCACGGTCGGTCATATTGAGGAGCTCGTGGATAAATAATAACAGCCGCTCGGGTCGATCGTTAGGTTAAGCCGTGCTTACCTAGGTTGGTCTGTGGATGGGTGACCACCCATTACATACCGAGTTTCCTCCGTGCCTCGGAAAGCACGTTAAGCCGTTGGTCCCGGCTGTTATTTGTAGATCTTTCTTGACAGTCGTTAGGTAGTCAGAGGCCAAAAAAGTCTGACAACCAGTCTTACCAAGGGGTATCGTATTACCCGGTACTAACTGGGTTGTGGAGGTCAGATAGGCAGTCGCTCCATGTAAAATACTGGTATTCAGCTGCATCCGGTAAAACTGGAAGCCGACCCCAACATAGTTGGGAAAAGGCTAGGCAGATGATGACGGTCGGTCATATTTGGGCATATTTTTCGTGCGTTTATTTATTAATTTATCAAATGACGAGAAGAGATTTAAGTAGCACAGATATTGTAAGTACCTACATAATATTAAATCAAGAAGCGTTCACGAGATTGCATTCGAGCAACTTCGGGTGACGTGGATTACATAGATATTATCTTCACGATGTACAATATTTTTCATTGCGCTTTCTGCTGTGCTTTTTTAACTCTAATACTGAAACGTCACTCAAAATTTAAGGGCTGCTCATCATTTGAGCAGCTTCTAAATTTTAAATTTCGTATGGCCAAACGTCTCTTTTGAGTAGGTATCTGTTAAATATAAGTACCTACTACTTAAATTTTGAGTGACGTTTCAGTATTCGGGGGTGAGTGCCCCACGAAAAATATTGATCACTCAGCCACAGAAATAAACTCTTTTTTTCTACTGAATGAAATATTCTATTATACAATAGCCTCTTGAGTTAATTTAGCATGGGATGGGTGGGCCTCACTTCCGTAGTCCTGAGCCTTATTGTACTCGATAACTTGTCAATATAATAATTATACAGGGTGTAAAAGACCTCAACCAAGCATTCTGTACATCAAACTAAGTAACTTTACGCGAAAATTATTACTGGGAAATGACTTTTTTTTTGGGGTGAAAAATCATGTTTTGTGGTAGAACTCAATGTAACGCACTCAAAACATTGTGCTGATGGATGGATTGAATAGTACGGGGGTCGTGGAGGTGTTTAAAGTAAAAATCTTACATTAAAAACCGGTACTTATTTAAAAAAAAAACTTGTCAAAAAGTTGGAATTTTGACCCCCGATATTTCCCTAACTAGAAGGTTCCCAGGTATGATGTAGAACAAAAAAAAATCGCAATGACGGGGAGAACAAGTGCCTTTCGGCTTCGTTAAGAGGTGATTTACACCTTTTATTAGTTCGTAGAATTTTGAGTTGTAAGTAAATTCGTTGACAATGGCTATAGCAATTATTGTGAACGTATTTATTTTGACGGAACACGCAAAACCACTAAAATTCTTATTTAAGGTGGATGCTCAAGGGTAGCCCGCGAAATTCAAATTTTCTTACGTTTTTTGAAATTTGCAGGCCAGTGCTAGGTTGTATGTTGATTAAAATATTGTTTGCGACTGTAAGACGTATGTAGTTACAGAATTATAATCATCAAAATCATCAATACAACCCTCCAAGTTCATAAAGGTGGAAAAATTACTTTTCCAAGGTCAAAATCATTCTTGCACCTTTATGAACTTGGAGGGTTGTACCTTAAACAAAAGATAATAATTATGGAACATTTTGGCACGTGTAGAATAGTTTTCTGCATTCAAGGATACCTTTTTTTACAAAAACTATAAAGACAAAGTCGGATTACGTCGTCGCCGCGGCTCTTTAAATTCTTAAAGAATTCATGATTATGTAGATTGTAGACATGAATTTGATTAAATCTTAAGTCACGACTTGCTGGGTTACTGATCGCCACTTTCTAATTCCCATTATAAACTATCATTTATGGTTGGCATGCGACAGCGTACCTATGTACTACCAAACCAGCAATAACAATATTACCTACAATACCTGTTTGCGATTAACAAACTTCGTGGGATTTTTTATTACATCCCTAAATTCTTGAAAAAAGGGTCGCTAAACCACGGAATCTTATAAAAAAAAACTTGTTTTATCCGACTTTTAAATGGTTAGGATAGAAAAATTTAAGCCGGGGATTAAAAAAGGGTATACAATTAACGAACCACCAAATTTAGCAAAATGTAACGGCAAAAAAAATCACTTTTGATTGCCAAAATTAGTAAATGATCACCAAAATAAATCCCCATTTTATCGTGAAATTGCAACCATTTTTTTTAGTTAATGACCACCAGAAATTTAACTGTTAAGCTCTTGCATCCGAGTCGAGGGAGACCCGGTCGAGCGGGGCTCCTACTTCTGAATGGTTTATAAAAAAATAACCGGGGTGCTCCAAGTTGGCCTAGGCAAAACTAGTTTGTCATCAACCACCTCATTAAAATTTGGTGATCAATTGATATTTTAGGTGATAGATGTTAGTGGTCACAAAGTTATTTTTGGTGGTCATTATAATTTTCCCCCATAAAAAAGTAACCGAGTTTTTTTTTTTTTTTTTAAATGGCGTCTCGCAGTTCAACCTAGAGAGGTTGTCGTCTGCTTAACCGGACAATCCTGTGGGTACCTTAAGTGTAAGGCCTCCAGCCAGGGCATAAAACTTACAAACTAAACGACTACACGCTAAGGGCACCCCCTGCGGGGTACGGGCCTCGGCTTAGGGCCTCGCTGGGAGAGGACAGCAAGGGGACAGGCTGGATCTGAGTGGTGTCTTTAATTAGGGACTGATTTTGAACTACTGGCTCAGCAACGCGGGCTGGCGTGAGCAAAGGACGGGGAGGGTTCGTATCGGGGCGTCGCGACGGGCCTCGACGGCGAGGACGGAATGACGGCTGTTTGCGTCTGTGCTTTCTAAGCGTGCTAGTTTCCTGGCTACTCTCCTGGAGGAGGGTAATAGCGTCATCGGGTTCGACTAAAGTATGCCTTGGGCGGCGGATCTGACTAATTCGCAAGGGTTCGTAACGGGCGGCCGCTGCGATCAGGGGGTTACGGTGTTTAATAGCAGAATCGAAGAAGCGCTTGGAGAGGCGCTTCATGAACTGAGCTAACGTAGGGATTTTAAGGTCTAAATGTAAACGGTCATTACGGACGTAATAGGGGGGCTCCCGTGACTACGTAAGAATCGGTTCTGAAGGACCTGCATCCTATAGAGATATCTAGGCTTGGCGTGGGCGTACACGACACAAGCGTAGGTCATGATGGGACGGATCACGGCGGTATAGAGACACAATTTGCACCTGAGAGACAATTTGCTCTTTTCCGTCAGTAAATAATGGAGTCTACCCATCGCGAAAGCAGCTCGGTCTCGAGCTGCTTTGATATGTGGCCCGAAGGTCAGATGGTTGTCGAGAATGACTCCTAAGTATTTGGCTTGCTTCTCCCAGGGGATAAGCTTGCCGTACATAGTGATCGGATTGGGGGAAGTGACATTAGTACGCGGTCTCGAAAAAAGAACGGCCTGACTCTTATCGGGGTTAACCTCGATTCTCCACTTTCTAAACCAGGCGCCTAAGGCGTTGGCTGAGGTTTGGAGGGTTTTGGCGATTGCGTTTTTACAGCGACCGGTGTAGTAGATGGCCGTGTCGTCCGCGAACAGGGCTAACTGAGCCTTTTTGCTCTTGGGAATGTCACTAGTGAACAACGTGAATGCGAGCGGAGAGATGACGGAGCCCTGGGGGACTCCGGCGCGAATAGGGTGGGGAGCAGAGAGCGATTTTCCTATGCGGTATCGGAACGTGCGATTGGACAAAAAGTCTCGCAAGATGAGCACGAGACGGTCCGGCACTCCTAGTTGATACAGCTTATATAATAAGCCGTTGTGCCAGACTTTGTCGAAAGCTTTCGCTATGTCGAAGAACAACGCGCCTGTCATCGACGAACGCTGGAAACCAGCGCTCAGGTGTTCGACGATGCGATGGGTTTGTTGAATACAAGTAACCGAGATAATTAAAATTTAGAGACAATATCGAAGTGACATCGCTTTTTCGAAGAAGCCAATACCGAATAATAATATGTTCTGTGGGTGACGATCTCTAGTTTGGTTCAACCCACCAGCGAATGCTTTGAAAAGCGTATTCAATGAAGAGCTGCTAATCTGCTAGTAAGTACTTAGATTACAAAAAATAATAATTCTACTACGTTCTTTGATCGATACAAATAATGTGGGTAATTTATTACTGAATGTTAGATTTACCTCAAATCGTAATTTAGGTTGTTTATTATCATTGTTCTCCTTGGCCGGGATGGGTGACGGTGGTGGCTTGTAGGAATGTTCGTGCGAGGAGCGCGGCGGCGGCGCCGGAGGTGTGGCCGGCCGCAGCAGGGCTCTAGCCTCGCTCGGCAACAGGTCGGGGGGCGCAGAACATTGGGAAGCGGCTCGACCCACCAGCTCCTCGGTGTCTGTCCTCTCGCTCTCCGTACCAACTGAAAAAAAAAACGAAATCGGTAAGTTCAACTGAGTTAAATATTATTGGCGCCCAAATGTAAGTCAAGGTAATGCCTCATTCTGACAGAAAATTGATGTGGTAGGTCAGAGAGAGTAATGGTTTTGGGAGATCGCTGCTCTGCTTTTTGGGGCTGACTTTTAATTTCTCGATATCAGAAAATTCAAATTTCGCGTTCAAAGATTTTAATGGAGAATGCCAGTCCATTTTTGTACGACCTGTACCAAACTTCGTCAAATAAATACCGCAAGAGCAATACTTACTTATTTCGCAATTGTCAACATGCTAGAAAAAATATTTTAGTCGGTCTTATAAAATCATCCCTTTATAAAGCCCGGATTCCACCGCAAGTTGTTTTACCTCGCAAGAGAAAACTGCTTACACGAGAGTCGAGCGGAATGAAGCGAATGAAAAAGCAAGATATGAAGAAGGAAGTGAATGATGCGTGATGAATGAAGCGGGATGAAAAGAGTAAAAATGAGCTCGCTCTGCTCATTCTTGTGTCATTTCTCTTTTGCGTTGGGAATCAGACGACTAACCTCTTTCTTGGTGGAAAGTGGAAACGGAAACCGATTTTTTGAAAACGAAGTCCTCTTCGCTTAGCCATTTCCGGAGATAATAATATGAACAATAAATGATGTTATTTCTAAACATTTTGGCAATTTTGTAAAAGAAAATTATTTTACCAATGGTAGGTCAAAAACCGGCCAAGTGCGAGTCGGACTCGCGCACGAAGGGTTCCGTACCATTATTATCAAAAAAAGGGCAAAAAAATCATGTTTGTTCTATGGGAGCCCCCCTTAAATATTAATTTTATTCTGTTTTTAGTATTTGTTGTTATAGCGGCAACAGAAATACATCATCTGTGAAAATTTCAACTGTCTAGCTGTCACGGTTCATGAGATACAGCTTGGTGACAGACAGACGGACAGACAGCGAAGTCTTAGTAATAGGGTTCCGTTTTTACCCTTTGGGTACGGAACCCTAAAAAGTGAACTGTTTTATTAAGTTTATTCCGTACATTTATAAAATGGATTTTTTAATTAACTGGTATCATTTAGAGAATAGTAGGGCAGTAAAATGATAAAAAATAACATTCAAAGATGGCGGTGCTTAGCTTCGCAACAATACACTTGTTATATTTTATTATCTCCAAAACTATGCTTCAGGCCAAAATAAACATACTTACATAGTATTCGATAGAATAAATAAATAAATATCGCTGGACATTACACACACCGATAACTAGTGCCACACTAAGCAACGAGGCTTGTGTCAGATAGTTGATTTATAATAATAATAAAGCTCTTTTACTCCGAACTACATGCAATTTGACATTTTTAATTTTATAATATAGGTATCATCTCTCTGTTCGGCGTGCCTCTCGGCATAGGCCTCCTCCAGCTCTCTCCATTGAACGGTCTTCTGCAACTCTGGTCCAGTATGGTCCTAGGGCTAGACGGATATCATCACTCCCTCTTGATTTCGGACGCCCCTGTCTTCTAATGTCCCCTCTTGGATACCATATGGTTACTTGTTTACTCCATTTATTCATTTTGCAACGTAGCATATGTACTGTCCAACAAATATCAATGTAAAATCCAAGTTATTATATCCGTTACTTTTGTGTTCCTTCTTATTTCCAAATTTTGGATTCCGTCACTAAGCCTGATGTTCAACATGATTCTTTCCATTGCTGTTTCTGTTTTGGCAAGTTTTCCTCTATGTTTGTCCATTAATCTCCATGTCTCGCAGCCGTATATAAAGGGGAGAATACAAGTGTTGAAAGTCTTTTCTCTTAATATGTATGCCTATTGCCTAGATCTTTATAAATATTCTCATTATTTATATTCTTCATTATTACCTTGGACATGGGAGTCTTCAGGAGATATAATTTGTCTTAGGTACTTAAACATATTCTTTCACATAATTCAAACTTGGTTCCGTAGGCCTCTATGTTGCTTTCTGATTAGTTTTGTTTTATCTGCATCCATTTCTAAACCTACTTCTCTGCTTTTTTCTGCTAAGTATTTTACCATGTGTTCTAGTTTCTTAGGATCTTCTTCTAGCATGATAATATCATCTGCTAATCTCAAATGATTTAGGCGGCTTCCATTGATTAAAATACCGTATCTATCCCAGTCTAATCTTCTAAATATGTGTTTCAGTACAGCATTAAACAGCTTGGGAGATAATGGGTCTCCTTGTCTCACGCCTATGTTTATTGGAAAGTGGTTTCCTTTTCATTCTAATTGAATACTGCTTTTACTTTTTTTGTAGATGGACTTAATTAGTTCTCTATTGGTGTCGATTCTGTTGTGCACAAACTAAACTTAATTTAGGCTATTGTTATCTTTTACTAAAAAGGCACTGCGAGATAAGGACTGCTATATCTATGAACTAAGTTAGAGATTTCAAACTACTTTATGCTTTGCGCTTCACCGTGTTTTTAGTCGACATATTTTTACGTGCACCCTTCATTTGTATGGAAATATTAGTGCCAACTAAATTTGACAGCTCTAAATTACGTCCGTCAATGGTGCCGATTCCCTTGTTTACAAACCAAACCAAATTTAAGTTCAGTGCATCTTTTTCTTTCTATTTCATTAAGAAAAGGACAGAAGATAAATTTTAGTTATGTTTTGTCAAATTAATCAGCGCCATACAAGTTTTAGACGCGATTAAAAAGTTGACTACTAAAATTACATCAAATTACGTCAGGTGCTGACTAATTTGACAGGATTAAACTAATATTTATCTTCTGTCCTTTTCATAATGGAATAGAAAGAAAAAGATGCATTCAACTTAAATTTAGTTTAGTTTGTGACCAAGGGAATCGGCACCACTTTCTCGTTTAATTAGACAGAAAGAGATGCAATAGCCTTAATTAAGTTTAGTTTGTGCACAACAGAATCGACACCAATATAGATATCGTCCACTCCTTGTTATTTTAGACTCAGCCAGATATATTTGTGTTTTAGACTGTCAAATGATTTGGAGTAACTTATAAAGCAGATATACAATGTCTTCTGGTATTCATTGTATTTTTCCAACACTTGTTTAATTGTGTGGATGTGGTCTATAGTACTGAAGTTATTTCTGAATCCTGCCTGCTCGTTCGGTTGGTTTTCGTCTAAGACCCTTGTTATTCTTTCTAGAATAACTTTTGCGAAGACTTTGTACACATTTGATATTATGCTAATTGGTCTATAGTTGCCGATGTCATCTTTATCCTCTTTCTTATTTTTCGGGATGATGTCTGTTGTTACGATATCATTGAATAACTTGGTTAGGATTGGGCTTATTTCTTTTACGGTGCCTCTGATTAGCTCACTTGTTATATTGTCAAGTCCTGGAGGTTTTTCTAGCTTCTGTGACATGATGGCTTTTTGTACTTTCTGCAAGAGTCAATACTAATACGAGTTACAAAAAAGTCCCACCAATGGTGGGACTTTTTTGTAACTCGTATTAGTATCGTTATTGGCGTTCTTTTCTTGGTCGGTATCATTGTTCGAGTAAAGAGTTCGATAGTAGTCTGTGGCAAGACTGGATTCTTCTGCGATTTGTTACTTGTTTGGATCTGTTGCTTTTTAGTTTTGGAATCCATTCCAATCCATATTCTCTTAATTCTTTGAAAGCTTTTCTTGTACCCCCTGCTCTTTGAATTTCAACTTCTAGCTTTTTCATTCTTCTTAATTTCCTGTCTTTTCTTATATTTTCCCGAATCTGTTTGCTCAGTCTAGATATTATCTTACGGTTTCCTTCTTTATTTTGAAATTTAAAATGACATTGACAGATTTTCAACCAATGACGATGCTTGGTACAAGCTATGCTAGCGCCATTAGTTCCACAGTTGCCATACCCATTGGTAAGTCTTGTAACAATTATGCACGCTCTGCAGGCGCAGCAGCTTTGTCTATGTTTAGTTTCATTACTCACGTGACTAACCTCTAAAACAGGTACCTCCTACCTACCTTCATACGAAACCAACGAACCTTAAATCTTCAATTCGTATTTCATGGTATTTTAGTCATTGTAATCATTGCCCAGGGAATACAATACGAGTAACATAATGGCCAGAAAAAAAATAAAGTTGTATACCAAAAAGCTTGTCGGCGAAATTCAAAAGTTTGTGTGAAGCGGACCGACCGCCGCGCGCCGACGACGCGACGCCCGCGCCCAGCGGCGGAGAGATGTACCTACCTATAGGTACGACACAAGGTTACGGGGAGCGTTAAGACATTTCCTGGAAGGCCCCGTGAGTGGGTCGCCCTTTGGAACGTTTGGGATCCACCGTAGCATCGCACATCTGCCGCTAATGTTATCTCAAAAGGCGGCATTTCTTTTATCCGTCTTACAAAATTGATTTTAGTTCTTATTTTTGCGTTGTTCCGCCGTTTCCAGTATTTTTTTTGTATTCTTTATCAATCACAAGAAGTGATTTGTGGCAATGTTTGTGCATTGTTTCTTTAATGCAACTTTATTATTAATTATAACAAAGCTTAATTAAAGTTGCAGTCCCCGAGTCAACGCTTGAGAGACCCACAGACAGATAGATGTCTCAAATGTCTCGCTAACTACTAACTCTATACGAAACAACATAGCTACTGGATACGCAATAATTCAGCAGCGCTTAACCACATTCCTGCACGGTGATTTAGATAAGTTACCTGCCTTTCATTGCTAACTTTTCCAGTTAAGTTCGAAATGTCAAAAATACGTATAATGATCAGCCTTGAAAAGCTGTATTCAATAGCAAAAAGTAATAAATTATCTAGTTATTAAACAAGGTAACGAGAATGTAGAGTGCTTAGTACGATTAGTTTACACGAAAAAAAAAACAAAAGACTGACTGAGGCTCGTTGGTCTTTAGCAGACGCTGAGCTTTGAGCTTTCCGTCGACAGGAGTTTCTCAGTAACAGCTCGGAATTTGGATTTCTGCCCGGTTGATGGCATTTGGCTCGCCCCCTTTCAGTCTTTCACTGCTGCGGTTAGATTTAAATAGCACTTCTGTTTAAGTATTTTGAAAATCCTTATTCTCATAATTCGCCACTTTTTGAGAGTTTTTCATTTTTCTATTTAACAAAATTGAAATTCACTTTGAAGTTGATAAAATAAGAGAAACAGTTTACTCAGCGAGTCTCTTAACAAACTCTACGACAGCAGATGAAGATTATTAAAATCATTTTAAAGACGTAATGAAGTATCAACAATATTTTGTTGTAACTAAACAGAACAAGATCAAAGCGCTATTTGTATTTGTTTGCTTTGAAGTTGTATTATTAGTTCAGTGGGCGCTCTGGTGCTCACACAGTATTAAGGAGCCGGAATTATCTTTTATTTATTTACGACAGACTGATGTGTTAATTTCTTTCATAGGAGTAGGTGGCTAATCAATTTGAAGAATCACAATTTTAATTTTATGGTTTGCATGTTTCGGTCAGTTCGGTAAACCTTTCAATGAATGAAAAGTTCGTAATTTCAGTCAAGGTTCCGGATCAGTTTACTCCTTACTAATCCAGAAAAAGTCTCAATTAGAACCAGCAGTTTTCGGGACAATACCTACAGCTTCAAAATGCATCGGTAGAGTAAAAGGACGTCTGGCGAACCGGACGTTCTACAAATGGGACCTTTTGCGAATCGGATTGTTCTTACAACATGACGTCGTTTTGTGAATCCGACAATCTGCGTCAGGAACAAAAATCATGTCTTTGCATCTTCTTCAATTTCAATCTCGTACAATATTGGTTTTACGTCAACATAACCTAGGTACGAAAAGAATGAATCATGAAATCATGATCAATGAATTTTTCCCAAAAAAGTTCTGCGTACAATGCATTTTATGCTGGACGTTGGACTTTTTTTAATGCTCTTGCGCTGGACCAAAGTTCTCGAGATATACAAGTTGGTTATCTCTCCCTCTTCCTGTAATCCATGATCCATCCAAATATTGTCTTGAAAAAGAAAGCTTTGAGCGATAAGACCGCCCATTGTGTCACCCTATGTGAAATGTTTTCTTTTTTACAGAATATTGTTTTCTATTGTATTTTAAAGCTAATTCTATTAAAAATAATGTTTATAAAACCGTGTTCAAGAAACCCGGATAAGCCTATCTCAATCAAAACAAAAACGAGCATTTTACTATACTTACTAATTATCATAAAGGTATCGCAGAAACAATAAGTGTCATTGCCTCACCACCTTTTTTCAAGCCTATTCTCAAGAAATACTAGCCCTACGAAAATCTTATTAACGAATATTTTATGCAAAATTTAGTCATTAAGAATAAACTTGTCTCAACATTTTACGTGAAACGAATACCCAAATAAATATTTTATAGAAAAGGGCCTTTCACAATCATTTTTCTTTTCGCACGTGATTTTGCTATAAAAATCCTCAGGACCTTTCACAATCATTTTTCTTTTCGCACGTGGTTTTGCTATAAATATCCTCAGGACCTTTCACAATCATTTTTCTTTTCGCACGTGGTTTTGCTATAAAAATCCTCAGAACCTTTCACAATCATTTTTCTTTTCGCACGTGGTTTTGCTATAAAAATCCTCAGGACCTTTCACAATCATTTTTCTTTTCGCACGTGGTTTTGCTATAAAAATCCTCAGGGCCTTTCACAATCATTTTACTTTTCGCACGTGGTTTTGCTATGACTTTTTCCGGATCTCCCTCGACTAGGATGCAAGAGCATAACAGTTCAATTTCTGGTGGTCATAATAATATTTTTGGTTCTAATTTTACAATTAAATGGGGATTAATTTTGGTGATCATTTACTAATTTTGGCAATGGTGCCGATTCCCTTGTTTACAAACTAAACCAAATTTAAGTTCAGTTCATCTTTTTCTTTCTATTTCATTAGGAAAAGGACAGAAGATAAATTTTAGTTATGTTCTGTCAAATTAATCAGCGCCATACAAGTTTTAGACGCGATTAAAAAGTTGACTACTAAAATTACATCAAATTACGTCAGGTGCTGACTAATTTGACAGGATTAAACTAATATTTATCTTCTGTCCTTTTCATAATGAAATAGAAAGAGAAAGATGCATTCAACTTAAATTTAGTTAAGTTTGTGAACAAGGGAATCGGCACCAGTATCAAGTGTTTTTTTTGCCGTTACATTTTGCTAAATCTGGTGGTTCGTTAATTGTATGCCATAAAAAACACATAGTTTTTCTAGGTTTAACGTTAAAACCGAAAAGTAAATCTTATAAAGAAACAGCGTCGATCTGTACATGGGCTGTGGCCGTGTAGCGGAAGACAACTCGTCCTAATATTTAACTTTTTTTTTTCAATCCAATTCATGTTGCCGCGAACGAATCGCCCGGTCGGCGGGTCGTCGCCGTGCCAACGGTGCCCGTGTTTGATCTCACCGACACTTGATAACATCGTGCGGGATCGTAAAATCTTATAATAAGCACGATAAAGGTATAACCGGTACCTACCTACCTACATTAGTTAGACTTTTTACATAGCGTTGACCAAGATAATCGAATAGACACGATAATAAGAAAACTAATTAAAAACAGTGTTATTTAATAGTAATAGGTAACTACTTTACTATTCAATTTAGAAGTTGTTGACTCTATATTATCCTGGTATTAGATCAGTAGATCACTCATGTTTGTTTATTAAATTCCTTTTCCACGTGGAAATCGTTTACCTGAATAATTGAAGTGAAAAAAGCCACCAAGTAAAAATGCTAATCTCATTTGTATCTAAAGATTCTCGTTTGTCTCGAAACTTCGAAAGACATTATTTTGTTTACTTTTCTGCTTTTTGGCTTACGGTGTTAGTGACTATTTGTATACCAGAGGTAGGGTAATTTGCAAACGAAGCCTATAATTATAAAAGTACTGGCGGCAAACCAACATCTGAGTCTAAACAACGTAAGACCCCAAAATATAGTTACATATATTCGAGTACGAAGTACTTAGAAATATACCTGCATACCTGAAGACCAGCAACAAGTAAAAACACAAAAACTAATTGTAAGTATGGAATCGACAGATGGCGTTGTTTTACATGTAAACAATATGGTTTAAAGAACCCTTCTTGCTCTATTTCAACTCGCCCTTGACCGGTTTTTATAATAATATATTATTGTGAAGTTTGCTGTTCGTACCTACCTATCACACTTAAATTTGTACAAAGTTTTTTCTTTGGTTTGTTTTTATTACGGTAACACTAACAATATGTTTTCCTGTTTTCTCTACGACTGTTGTACATGTAAGACAAGAAAATTGTATTTTGAAAATGTAAGTAGACGAAGAAATCGACAGAACAGTGTCAAGTAACAACAACTTCTACGTTTTTGGAATCTTGTATGTCGTTGCAAGTCTGTAGTTTTTATCGTAATAACTTACTGCTAAATTTCTTGTATCCATTTCTAAACTTGTTGCGCCACCACTTGACGAAGTGGTGCGCCATGGGGGCGTCCGCGGCGGGTGCCGGAGCTCTCAACGTTTCGTAGCACGTCATGCGCTGCGCTCACGCACGCATCCCGTACACTTCAAAAGAACCGCAGGTTTAATTTGATATATCACTAACTGTAATTCTATTTCACTTGCACTGTATTCGGTCACAACACAGGACGTTGGATTCGTCGTTAACGTAAAGGCTTTGACCCAATTGTCCGCGTGAATGTTGAGCTACGAGAGAAATCGAGCGTCCGCCTCTCGTGCGTGCAGTAGAGTGACTGACTGATGGATGAAGGGAGTAGGGCGGGAGGGGCGAAGAGGGCGCGCGGCGGGATAGTGCGACGCGGTGAGGCGGCACATTGTATACGATGGCGGCTGGCGGCCTGCTGTGTCGCGATCGCGAAACAAATACCGTCTGATGCCTGATAGACCGCGTTCCCATTATGACTGGTTGTTTTGCCGGAAACGCGTCGTCCGGACATGGGTGTTCACATTTCACCGGATCTGGCAAGAAGGTTCTCGCCTCGCCTTGACGACGCGGACGATACCTACAAGTTTTGTTGTGTTATGGTGGTATCTAGGAAGAATTAGAAAAAAATAACACATTGAGAGAGACTAAAAAAAAGAATTTAGGTAGTTATGATCATAAGTACATTCAATTTTACGGGAAAGATTTTCCCTCGGAACATTGGAAACGTAGTCATGTTGACGACTTTCAATAGGTACCTAAGCATAAGAGAACACACGTTTGAAAACTTATTATAAGTAGGTAGTTTCAAAGTAGGTATTTGATTGATCCCAAAGGGATAGCGAAAGCTGGGCGTGCGGAGGTTGTCATCAGGCCGGGCATTTTGCCGGTACTTCGCGTTCGCAGTGACAATGCGTTCACTCAGATCAAAGAAATTGCGTTCAGCAAACAACATAAAAAAAACACAAAAAACAACCCAATGCGTGATAGACGACGATCGTTCTAAAAATGGTGTAAGTAAGTAGGTAACTTGGAGACAGTCTACCGCAAAAGCATTTGCAAAGTTATCAATAAAATCTTGTGAAGGGCAAATAGGTAGGTACCTGTGTAGATCAGTACAATTGTAACGATATTATTGTAACGATATCGAATCCTGCAGTGCTACCGTTGCGCGTTGTGGGTTATTCAATTCTGTTGAATTTTATTAAATGGCAAGCAAAACGATGTCGACTATCCTACCAATGCAATGTGCAGCAAATAGAAAAAAAAAGTGTGCACAGATAAAAAAAAAAACTAACTTGTTATGCCAAGCAGTATCAAAAGTGCACCAAAAAATATTATATCGAAAATAATATTGCTTCAAGGAGGAAATGCGAAAACTAGCTAGCCAAGCCTGAGTCCGATCTTTGATATCTTGTATCATTTATCGTAAACGTCTTGGATTCATCGTAAACTTGTGTCTAATTGTATTAATCAGAAAAACAAGCCACTTGACTAGGTAGGTATATGGATTCCCATTGACTTTAATGCCATACAAAATTCGTTAGTCAACCTTCGTTAAATGTGCTAACTTTAGTGCACAAAATTATGCTTCTTGATTGACCTAGCATAAGTCAGCAGTCTTTAATTTGGCGGTCTCTTCTAATACTTTCTTTTTTATTTCTTCACACAATTTCTGCTAGTACCTACTTATTTGTTTGAGATTGCACTTTTTAGGGTTTCCTTTTATGTTTTATCCTCTATTGGTTGTTAAGTCTTCTCGCCTAGCTGATATTGTGTTATTTCGGGTTGTTTGTTTTGCTAGCTGTTAACAGTTTTTCGAGTGGTTTGATACAATGTTTACTATGTTTTCTGTATATTTTATGAGAATTAATTCTAAGAGAGCTTATAACTAACCGATGATCTGTGGTAAACAGTAAGGAGAAGGCTTTTACAGATATTTCAGTCGAAGACGCAAATTGTGTTTCGGACACGTTTGTTAAAAATCGTACCCTGGCGGATTGAAAAGAGGAAACAGTTTTTAAGAAAGATAGGTAGGTAATCATAAAAGACAATCATCGGGTTTCAGTACCTTTTCTTAGCGAAGAAAGTGAGCAGCAGGTAAAATACCTACCTATAGGGCAGTAATAGAGAGAAAGGTGAACGCGCATCCGCTACGTTGGCAATGGCAGCCTCCATGCGGTCGATGACCCTGAAGTAAGCGATTACAAAAAAGATTAAGGTAGGTAGATAGTAGGTAGGTACTTTTTGGTTAGTGGCAAGCTAAGCAAGTCTCTTCAACCGGCTTCCGTGCTTCCACATTTGGGACGAATATTCGTAGTTAAAAAATAAAACTCTTGGCGGGTGATGTAACGCCTTCTGTTATACAATCCAATGAGAGATCCAATTATCATCATCATGTCTAGACTTTTTCCGGCCGATTTTTAGTCTAAACTAAACAACAAATAACGTTGAGACAAGGTTGAGACATTATCCATGTTTCGGAGGACAGCTCTCAATCTCTCATCAATGAACATTGTTTATAATGGCTTGGTTATTCTTCAGGAAGAGAAGAAACGAAATTACGAAACTTGAACTAAATGCGAAACACTGTTACCGTGTGTCTATAAAACAATGATATGTAAGATGCACCAGTTTATGTCGACAATCACCAAGCCCACTTGGGCGGGGTGCTCGCCAGGGATGTCGCCATGGGACCAACATCGAAATCGCGAAAAAACCATCAGCTGTCCCATATAAAATTCGGGGGAAAATATAATGACCACCAAAAATAACTTTGTGACCACTAACATCTATCACCTAAAATATCAATTGATCACCAAATTTAGTAAATTGAGCACCAAATTAGAATGAGGTGGTTGATGACAAACTGGTTTTGACAAACAACCCGACACGGATAGATTAGGTTAGAAGAAAGAAAGAACGAAAGAAATAATAGACCCCGCCATACCCTTCGTTCGTGGTTATATTTTTATAAACCATTCAGAAGTAGGAGCCTCGCGGAGCGGGGCTTCGTCGACCGGGTCTCCCTCGAGTCGGATGCAAGAGCGTAACAGTTAAATTTTTGGTGGTCATTAACTAAAAAAATACCAATCGAATTGAGAACCTCCTCCTTTTTGAAGTCGGTTAAAAATAAATTTTTGGTTCTAATTTCACGATTAAATGAGAATTAATTTTGGTGATCAAGATCATTTACTAATTTTGGCAATCAAAAGTATTTTTTTTGCCGTTACATTTTGCTAAATCTAGTGGTTCGTTAATTGTATGCCTTAAAATTCAATACTTACTCGACCCA
Source organism: Xestia xanthographa (assembly GCA_905147715.2). Lineage (NCBI taxonomy): Eukaryota > Metazoa > Arthropoda > Insecta > Lepidoptera > Noctuidae > Xestia > Xestia xanthographa. The sequence continues at coordinate 19,658,835 of LR990642.1, read as the reverse complement.
AACAGCTAATGGTTATTCGTAAAAACGGCGCACGTCTGGATCTGCCATCAATGCTAAAAGGCGGACATTTTCAAAGAAATAGAGTAAACCATGGACTTTACATGACACAAGACAATGTGAACAAGACTTATTTTCGAGGCATTCTGGGTCTATGAAGAGAATTTTTCGTGTTTTGAAAATAGGGCACTCTGAGTCTGGACCAAATGGGATAAATTGAATTGGTGATTGTCGACATACACTGTTGCATCTTAAAATTCACCAATTTCTTTCATACAACACAGGAACATAATCAACTCCATTACAATTTACAATTCATGTTGTTACAGGCACTTCCGCACTTCAGATTTGGTAAAATTCTGGGCACCTGAATAAGTGAGTAAATGACGAAGTAGTGCTGACTTTTCTTTGCTTTTTACTTTAACATGGGTGTACCTAAATATATCGGATGACGTTACAATAAGATGACCATACATAGCGCCCAGGAGGGTCTCGCGCAGGCTCTACGTGGGTGGCGGGTTCCACGAAATAGTGTTGATGGCTATGCCGGACGATTTTTAATATCATCGATAAATTTTAGTATCAGTTGTTATTACTTATTATTAATCCAATTTAACAGTGATTTCACTGATTTCCATTTTTACAATAGCATTGGTAGAGGTACTATTGCATTGGTAGCGAATCTATCAATTTTGCCATCACGCTTTGCAGTCATGTTCGTAGTAATCCCGTGATCAGCAAGATTGTTTGTTAGCATCTGTAAGATCAAATCTTTGTATACGCACATAATAAAAAGATAATCTTACGAAGTGACCTGGAATGTTGATAGTGGCGTTATTTGTGCTATTCAGCCGGCTGGCACGTCGCCAGATGTGGTCGCTCGACTTCTAACGCGTTGTGTACTTGTGTCGTGTGGGCAAAGCCCACTTAGATACTTACCTACGTATACTTTTCTTGTAAAAGCACTTGTTTACTTGATCATAACTACATATTTACAAGTACGCATTGATCAAGGTACCTACTTCCTTCTTTAAAGAACATTCGCTCTATTCAACAATTCATTGAACTAATGAGAGTTATTTTTATTTTGAAGAGCCCTGCGAGATTTACAATTGTAGCTTTAATTTTCTCGGAGAAACGCTACGGTATTGAAATATCAACCACTTTTTTTGTATGTTGTAGCAGGTAACTACTCCTAAAAATAGAGAGACACCCATTACCTATGTTCTGTTCATTGTTCATAGGAAGACACAGTGACGGCGTTGCGTAGGGCGGTTTTCTGTTGAGCACCCCTCGAAATCAAACGACAAATAGGTAGGTAGGTACTAAACGAATTCACGCGATTTTATATTGCTAAAATATTCAATTAAGTAAGTAAGTACTTACCTACATTATCAGTCTACTTTCCTTGTCAATGGACGAAAGGATTAGTAGGTAATAGCTCTAACTCAGCTCATTGTGAATCTTTATGAACTATTTTTGTTACTTGATCCTTACTTAGAAAAGCTAGGGTACAAGAGCTAGCTTAGTGAGATCGAGTATTTAGAGTTAGTATTTTGGTCTTTTATGTTTTTTTGAAAAGTTTTTTTTTACTATGCTGCGCTGCGGACAATTCCCTAATTTGCTTAGGCTAAGTGTGTGGCAGTTCGCGGGCGCCGCCTGTCACCCCTTGTAGCTCTGCACCCGGGGGGACCGCCCCCACCGCCCGTGCCCCCCGCACGCTGCCACTGTAAAGAACAACAGTAGATGCGCACGAGAGCAACAAAACAGTGTGCGTTACCCTGGCAAAATGTTGTGCATTTGAGAGATGAGACCATACATAATAATTAGTATGACATGAGGAGCAATTTGTTTAATAGTAGAAAAAATTGTGTGAATTGTAGTTTTAAAGTTATTTGAGAAAAACACATTTTGCTGGAGTAACGTTTGAAACGTTATCCTGGCAAAATCGATTTAAAAAATTCGTTCATCCTGGAACCAAATACATGATTAGATAGCTTTTGTTGCGTAGTAAATGTTTGTAAATAGCAAAATTTGTGTGTGGTATGGTTCTTGAATTATTTAAGATTTTGCTGCAGTAACGTTTTGGGATTTCCCAGATCTCGAAAACGGCTCAACGCAGAAGATTGAAAAAAATACCAATAAGAGATCTTAATTTGTTTAAATTTGTTTAAACATTAATTTTTGATTTGGCTGTCGTAAACCAATGGAATTAAATGGTTTCAAAAATCAGATAAAAATGGATTTGCAAGTAAACCGAAACACTTATAACCAAATAAACAGCTGTAAAAAATACCCAAAGTAGACACTTATCACGTCAGGTAAAAAAGATTATGTAACTTTATATGATATGAAGATAAAAACAAAAGTGATTAATTTTAGACTGGTCGTACTTTAGCAATGAAATACACAGTTCCCAAAACATTTAGAAACGTGGGATAATTTAAAAAATTAAAATGATTCATGAACATTGATTCCTGTTAATTTCAGCTTTCAATTACGGCTGTAATGAAAGTTATATCAAAATCAAGAATATGTCAGAAATTCTCTAATAAGCCGACCAAATTAAAAAGGTCACGTAAAAGCGGCCGCACCGAACGTATGAGTAGTCTTCGCAAATTAGCAACTTAGTATCTGATGTTTTGTACAGTTAAGCAGAAAAACGTATTATGTGTAACCGATTTTTTTATGTTTGAAGTGCAGGTACCATAAATTACACATTTTCTACTAGTTTTCTATATTATAAATGAAAATCATGTTAATTAACAGTAGTTTAACAATTTAATGGATCATAAGTAATTATTTAAAGTTAAAGTCATTTTAAAAAGGTAAGTTATAATCTCAGTAATTAATTTATAGTGTGATTTTGATTGACGACGCGTGGTTCACACGTTGATCACCTGTAAAAGTCACATATAATGTTGAAATAACCACTCTAAGTAACACGTTACAACGCTCATATTTAAAAGCCGTACTGTAAGTCGAGGGGAAATGGAGTCCACCTACCTACCTACGTTTTTAGTAGGTACCTTAAGGAAAATTGTACAAACTATGAATCAACATTGTATTTTAAGTTTTAAGCATTGGTACTTGACAAACAGAAAAACAGTTATGTAACCAAATATTAAAATAAAGTTCGTACTCCACTTATCTGAGAGTTTTTTCTCTATATGTTAATGCTAATTAAAAGATATACAATAATTTGTATGGCACTAATTTTTAAATAAAAACAAAGAATCATGATTATTTTATTATTCTACTAACCTGACCAGCAAACTACGCAACAGTAACAACAACGTTCGTACGCAACTGTACTAACAAAACATCCGTATTAGCCCATTAATTTGAGATGGTTACGATTATGTATGGTGCGGCCGCTTTTTCGTGACCTTTTCGATTTGGTCGGCTTATTAGAGAATTGCTGACATTTTCTTGTTTTGGACATAACTTTCATTACAGCCGTAATTGAAAGCTGAAATTAACAGGAATTGTATTGTATGAAATGTGAAGCAGTGATAGCCTAGTGGTGTGACCGTCGGAGTGCCAAGTCATAGGTCTCGAGTTCGAACCCAAGGCTCGCACCTCTGATTTTTCGGATTCCTGTGCGTATTGTACAATTATCACTTGCTTCGGTGAAGGAAAACATCGTGAGGAAACCAGCATGCCTGAGAGATTTTTCTCGACGGCATATTAAGCCAAGTTAGAGGCCCATGGGCGGCTTAAAAACTCTGACACCAGGTTAGACACTAACCACACGATAAAGAAAGAACAGGAATTAATGTTCATGAATCATTTTAATTTCTTTAAAGTATGCCACGTTTCTTAATGTTTTGGGAACTGCGTATTTCGTTGCTAAAGTACGACCAGTCTAAAATTAATCAATTTTGTTTTTATCTTCATATAAAAGAAAGAAAGAAAGAAAAATGTTTATTTGACGTCAGCTAATAAAGCACATACACAATAATATAAAAAGATACAAAATAAGGAGGAAAACATAAAATGTGCTGTGTGCCTCACGCACGGCTGCGCCAAAAAGGTCCATTTCAGCATTCATGCCAGACAGGTGATGCTGTCTGACGCTGGTCTTCCAATGAACCTTGAGGGAGGGAAGTGCTGGAAAAACAGTTTCAAACATAATATACTATAAATAAATGGTTACAAATAAATAGATAACGAGTAAATTAATTAAATGTGTATTTACGAGTTCGGATAAAGAAAAATGTAGGTAAGTAGGAAGTATTTTTGTGTTCGAGCGTAACACTGGTAACAATAAATAAATACAGAGATAAGCAAAGACAGCATATTTTAAAAGAAAATAAAGTAGGTAGGTATACTTTAGTTTTAATATAAAACAACTACTTAAATGAAATATAATACCCACTACAAATAAAATATTTATATCCTATACGAATAGGTATGGTATGTGTAAAGTTATATCGTATAAAGTTACATTATCTATTTTACCTGACGTGATAAGTGTCTACCATGGGTATTTTTTACAGCTGTTTATTTGGTTAAAAGTGTTTTGGTTTACTTGCAAATCCGTTTTTATCTGATTTTTGAAACCATTTAATTCTATTGGTTTACGACAACCAAATCAAAAACTAATGTTTGAACTAATTTAAACAAATTAAGGTCTCTTATTCGTATTTTTTTCAATCTTCTGCGTTGAGCCGTTTTCGAGATCTGGGAAATCCCAAAATGCTACCGCAGTAAAATCTTAAATAACTCAAGAACCATACCACACACAAAGTTTGCTATTCACAAAGATTTACTACGCAACAAAAGCTATCTAATCATGTATTTGGTTCCGGGCTGAACGAATTTTTGAAAATTGATTTTGCCAGGATAACGTTTCAAACGTTACTCCAGCAAAATGTGCTTTTCTCAAATAAATTTCAATTTTAAACTACAATTCACACAAATTTTGCTACTAATAAACAAATTTCTGCAAATGATACACTAATTATTTTTTATGTTCTCATCTCTCAAATGCACAATATTTTGCCAGGGTAACGCACACAACAAAACATGCGGCACAGATGCAACTTGTAGTCGACACGGCATTTTCTGTCGGCTCGGCTTCAAAGAAACAAATAATAACATAAGATTACGTATCTCCTTTTATCCCCTTATACGGCGTGAACGCTTCTTTTTCTTTACCTCCGACAAAACCTGTTCTCTCGTATGTCGGACGCTTTAAAAGTGATCCCGAATTAATATCTACCAAGTGATTATTAGATAGTAAGTAGGTACCATGTGTTAGACTTATTTTAGCTCACATTTGTATACGGACTAGCTGTGCCCGCGGTTTCGCTCGCGTGACTTCGTATTCATTGGCGTAAGGTCGTAAGTTAATGGGAACTTGAATACGACAAAACATAACGCCTGTTATCCCAGATAGAACAGCCAGAAGAAGGGCCTGATTGACACGCGTTGTTGTTAGAAGGGGAAAGTACAAAAAAACCACACGGACGCAGCCACGGGACAAGTGCTAATCGTTGATAAAAATCTATCTATTGCGCCAGTCAGTAAACGATAAGAAATCTTCTTAGCCTTATAACACCAGCCAGGTAGAATATTAAACTTTTATACCTACTATTGTAGTAGTACATAACCCTGTACCCTGCGTGTAAAAGTACCACTTGGTCTTACGAAAAAAACCAGCGACAAATTGGCTATTTCGAGGCGTGGCCGGCGGAGGCGGCGGCAGTCAAAGGCTCGTCGTGATCAAAGGCGCCGCCATCGAACGGCCTCGGCTTTGATCTCGCCGCACGAAGTGCAAATTATGTTATAAAGACAGTGAGTGGCTCGGCCGCCGAGCACTGCACTACTAATTAATTCAACCCGTTGCGTTACGATGGCCGTTCGACACGCCATGCCGCCATGCGCCGGCGAACGCACCGTACAGCTTTGATTAAATTATGAGTGCTCACGTTTTATTTTTTGTTTTTTACTATTTATGCTGCGTGAGGATTAGGAGGAATTACTGGCGTTTCAGTAAGGGGGAAGTTAACGGGGCTCACACATGAAAGTCGCGTGTGATGTTAAGAGTTGTGGCTTTTCATTATTATAAAGTAATGCAGGGGCACAGGGGTAGCTATATGAAATTGACTGCGCGCCGCGCTTTTTGTCGTAGTTGTAAAGGACGTTTTCGAAGTGCGTGTGTTACCCTTACCACAGTTCCCACTAATGTAGGTACCTGCTACAAAGATCGAGTGGTCTACCCAATTATATTCTATGTTGTGTTGTGAGCGCGCAATCGTGAAGACTCGAAAACGGGCCAATTGGCTTGTTTTGCCTTTATTCTGAGTCACTGTCCCGTGGAACGCTTTTTTCGGTGGTTTTGTAGGTGTATAACATATCTGTTTATTAGAATATCATTGGGTCTACCCCACTCACTCAGACTACCAATAAATCCAACCGGAGCCAGCTTCTAGTTCAATTAAATTATACGGAGTATACCTACGTAGTTGAATTGGAACCTTTAGTAGCACTTAGCAGTTCTCTACACTAGACTGCTATGTTAGCAAAGGTTAACCCTAAAATGTGGTAGGTACCTAAGTAGTCTATAGGTACTTACATTACAAGCCTGGCTTACAGCCATAGGTTTTTTTGGTTGTTTTTTTTAATATGGATGAAACTCGCTCACAGAATAGGTAGCAAGGCCCCAATATTTCGGTTTTCATAGCAATACATATACCAAGTGAACCAACGACCAATGACCATTCGGAGAGAGAGAGCTGTTTGAGTTTACTATCTTGCCGTACCTATAGCGATAGGATTAGTCAGCTAGACTGCTTCACTGAGTGCTATACGATTAGATAATCGCTCGGGGAGGCTCCTTTCATGCACCCATACGACCATTAAACGTTGGTCGTTTGTAAACAATAACCGGTTTAAAAAATGGTAGGCTTCCTTTGCTTTGAGTATTATTTTGCGTGCGGCGAGTGCCGATAGGATAGGAGCCCATCTCGAAGTCGGCCAAACGGACAAACGAATTGATTTGAGGTTGTTGAAGACGCGGGCAGGCGAGCCGGGGAGCGCGCGGGACGTGACGGGCATCGAGAGCCGCGTGCGTCGACCCGCGCCGCGCTTTGATCTCGCCGCCTGCGCCGGCCGCCCGGCCCGACCACTGCCGCTGACGACGCCGCCAACCTCCGCCGATCCCGATCTGTTCCCAACCTGCCTACCATAATGTTGTGTAGGTTGTTCCTCTCAACCTACACAAATACACCTACCTACATACTTTGCAACCTACCTACCTAAATTATTTACTTATTAGGAATGGTAAATATGTTATCATAATTCATGTAGGTAGTTGCGTGGGTGAACATCAGAAATCAGTCAAAATCAAAAGGTTGGATGTGATTTATTTGTTCTTCTTTAGCCGAAAAACACGTTACTTACCTGCGCTTATTGAACTTTTAGAACGGTTCTAAAAACGAGTAATTAACAATCTGATGTTGATTATCGCGATAAATAATAAATAAGAAAGGAGATCGGCAATCTTGGCACACAGTGTTAAAGTAACTACTATCGTTTCACGTTCCGCTAGCTATTAACCTGGGGTTAAATAAAATACCTGCCTGAGCCAGCTTAATACAGGGTGTAAAAGACTTCATCACGAAGCCGTCAACCAAGGATTCTCTACATCAAACTAAGTAACTTTACACAAAAATTATTACTGGGAAACAACTTTTTTTTTTGGGATGAAAAATCATGTTTTGTGGTAGAACTCAATCAATGTAACGCACTCAAAACATTGTGCTGATGGATGGATTGAATAGTACGGGGGTCGTGGAGGTGTTTAAAGTAAAAACCTTACATTAACAACTTGTATTTAAAAAAAACTTGTCAAAAAGTTGGAACTTTGACCCCCAATATCTCCGTAACTAGAAGGTTCCCAGGTATGGTGTAGAACAAAAAAATGATCGCAATGACGAGGAGAACAAGTGCCTTTCGGCTTCGTTAAGAGGTGTTTTACACCCTTTATATATATAGCGGTAAATAATCTGTACAGGACTAGTAGGTAAAATAAGTGCCAAAAAATTCGTCATACTTAATTATATTTCTCAAGGAAATCACAAAATACAGTAGGAGGAGCATTTTACTATGTATACATTGAATAAAGTTCCCTCACTGAGAGCATTTGCCTGTAACATTTAATTTTTGAGCATTACAGCTACCTGTAGGATTATTATGTATCTTTTTGATCTCCAGTGAATATCAAGCTTCTGTTGTACACCGAACTTTGATGACAACCGAGAATGTCAAAATATTAGTATTACGTATTACACAGAGTGGATATCACTTTACGGTGACTACGGCCGTCCCGCCGCGTACGGCGGTGGCCCGGGTACGGTGTAACGTCTTTCACGAAAGCCACTAACTCAGTTGTCATCAATTTGATGCCCACTATGCTTACATAATCGCAATACTAGAAGAATTGATACGAAAGCGTCTGTCAAAATGAGTTACGGTGACTATCAGCCACGATGGGCACCGATGACGTCATATTTGATCGCGACTGGTCATACATAATACGAAACTAACCTTTTGACAGTTATTTGATAGACACTGAGCCCAGTTTCTATCATTTTTTGCTGTCAACAGAGATACGTAATAGGTATGCTGGTCTGATAAATTGATAGAATTTGTAACAAAATCGAATCTTAGATTGTTCGATTACTTAGGTAAGTACTTATCATTTACAGTTCGCAACTGGTTGACAGATGACCAGCTGACAGGAAGTACCTATTCAGGAAGGCAAAGCTCAAAAGATCGGCGAAGCCAAATACGGATCACACCAAGCACAAAGATAGTTTTGTGATTTTTTTTCATTAAAAATATAACTACGCTTGCTCCAGTCCAGTTGGCTTTGCGTCATCATCATCATCATCATTTCAATTCATTTCAGCCGAAAGACGTCCAGTGCTGGACATAGGCCTCCCCCAAGTGTCGCCACATTGTCCGGTCCCGTGCGACTCGCATCCAGCGGATCCCTGCAACCTTCACCAGGTCATCGGTCCACCTAGTGGGAGGCCTTCCAGCGTAAAATTTTCCTGTTCGCATTCTTCGGGCTACGTCGGTAATCTTGCGCTTGGCTTTGCGTACTGGTGCCGTAGGCTCGGCGCAAACGGGCCACCAACCACAGCCACCGGTGGCTGTGGTTTGTTTGTAGACTGCTGTAGCGAGTGGCCGCCACCGGCCACACGTGTGCGGCGAGTTTCAACAAAATGTCTATTATTGATCGAAGACAAAATGTATGAAAAAGCGTGTGAACTGTGAACTGCTTGTCGCTGGCTACCGGTGGCTGTGGTTGGTGGCCCGTTTGCGCCGAGCCGTATTGTTTATTTTATCCAGACCACATAACGCATTTGTTACGGTGGAAAATCGATTAATCATCAGCCTGTTACCTGCAAATTGCAAAATGTAAGAAAACGGGCTATGCTGACATTTTGAAGCGGCCTACCCAAATGTCCTTTCCCTTCCCAATCTATATTACTATACTCTATGGTCCTTTCTTTGGTATTGTTTGTCGTGTCGTTGAGCTCCTTGAGTTATGAGTCTAGCTACATACCGGATACCTAATCACTGACAAATACTTGCAATGACTGCAACAGGTCCACTCAAATCTGTGTGATTTTTTTTTCAAAGGATCATCTCAGACACTAATCTGACCAATGTCTGGGCTTTAAAAGAGACTGGTGATGTCTGAGTTTATTTCGGCTGTTTCTTCTCAGAGTACCTAGTCAGGTACGAAACACCGGCCCCATCTAGTTTTAAAACAACATGATTTGTGAGGTGTAAAAGTGTTTTAAAAACAAACCGAAGTAAATATTATGATTTTAACAACTACACGATACGTTTTTCATTTTGCACGCTTTTAATCCAATACCAAACCAACCAGACAGACACTTCTATCTAAATTAAATTATACACAATCCGCTTACATTTATTGCCATCTGTTGTAAAACGGGGAACTACACGTCGTAGTCGCGGGTACACTGATATAAAAGTTACATAAATATCCGCGAGATGGCAGTCGTCCACTTCGTCACAAAATATTTCTCTCTCCTCAGAGTCTTCAGTCACACTGACAACCCCTAAAGTTTCGTCATGTCCGTCCGTCTGTCCGAGGTTTTGCTAAGATACTGTTAGTAAAATAAAATTTTGGAAAATATTTTTTTAGGGTAGCTTAGTTTAGTTTAGTTTATTTATTAATAATTATTAAAAATTACAGGTCGGATTCTGTAAAAAGTAAAAACACAAATCATTATACAATAAATAAAATACCATCAAAATAGCTCTCCTATATGTGAAGAGGGGATGAGTTTTTTTTCGTCGTCTTTCCACCGTGTGGGGTATCGTTGAATAGGTCTTTTAAAATGACTTAGGGGCTGCTGTTACTATTGTTACGAGCTGGGTACGGGGTAAATTAATTACTACCGATTAAACAACTGAATAACTTTAATAATCACTAAACACTTAAAACACAATCATTAATACACTACTGATCACTATTCACTTAGATATCGCACTTCTAGTTCACTTCGATTCGCTTCGTACTGTAGGCAAAATAAGACTGCCGCTCCCGCAAACATGTCCGCTATTTATATGGTGACCGATCCTTCCAGAAAGATCCACGACTTACTCGAATTGATCTAGACAATTACATAGTGGGTCATTGTACCTACTATCGGGGTCTTTTCCGCCTGACCATTTTAATTTTTTTTCGCTTAAATCATGCGGAGCCACGCCCCCTTAAAGTTTGGGCCTATTAGGAAAGCGTCAACTTTGGCGCGCAAAATAACAATAACTCTCGTTTGGCGTGCGTCGTTAATGCGCTCGGCCGATTCGGTATCTTTTCATTCATTTTTTCTACACAAAGTCAACGGGGCGGGTCTAGAGAGCGTTTTTATGTTGCGAGTGCAAGCAAAAATGAGCTTAGAGGTGGTCAGGCGGGAGTGTCCTTGATAGTACCTTTACAACTTGTACAAATAGAAGTAGGAACTTTATGCCCTCGGCGTACGGTCGAAATTACAATGACAATTCCTATACCTACATCATTCGAGACACGTCCTACGTACCTACCTACTACTATCTACCTACCTACTTGTAACTGTAGGTACGAGTACGACGTAACACTATTATTCGATTTAATGCTCCATTTACGAAATATTAAACTTCAGTGTAAATTTTTGTTCCCCTAGGGCGTCCCCCCCTTCTTAAAGCTAAACTGCTGGCTTGAAAAATCTGGAAAAAATCATAATGATAGTGAATTTCATGAACTATAAAGGTAAATAGCAGTAATAGTCGTTGAACTTGGGTGCTGGATAATTTTGTACCAAATTCAAAATCCTTAGAATAAATCCATGGAGGCTTTTCATTCTTGGTTTAATGCAAATATGCTAATAATAAATACGTCTAAAACCAATATTATGTTATTTAAAAACCACTGCGCGTAGCAAAGATATTATGACCATTGAGCTGGATAAAGTAAAAATTGAGCTTGTCAAGGAAGTTAAGTTTTTGGGAATTTATATTGATGATTTGTTAAATTGGAAGAAAGAATTAGCGGCATTGGACTCATCAATATCATCTGCTTGTTATGCCTTAAGAACTCATAGGGATGAAGTGAGCATAAATCATTTAAAAATGGTATACTATGCTCTGATTGAGTCCAAACTGAGGTATAGCAAACAGTTTTGGGGAAATAGCGAGTCCGTTACCCCAGCCAGATGTTGTCGAAAATGGTCATTTGTATCTTATAGATAATTAGTTATGCGGCTTCTGTAATTGTTGCGCACATTTTTAAATTTGTTGCGCTTATAGTTTTTTAATTATTTCACAAAAACATTTCCTGCTGGGGTAACGTTACCCCAGCCAGACCTTTTTCTTTGTAATGGGAATATTTAAATAATTACTAGCTATAAAATTAGTTGTCTAGATGAAGTAAATGTTGTGCCTTATTTTGTATTTGTTCTTTCTTCGGTTGCGAAGTTATTCGAGATTTTGCTGGGGTAACGTTTTTGGTTTTGCTAGATCTTTGAAATAGTTAAGCGGATTCTTACCATATTTTGTACATGACTTCTTACGAATTAGTTTTAATTAGTTCTGCAATAAAAAAACCAAAATAATGCATAGCTTAAAGGTTATTTCATTAAATAGAAAAACACTTCAATTGGTCCCAGCACTCTCAATAAGAGGTCTAAAGACTTACTTTCAACATTATTTTGAAGGTTGTAACGGCCTTCAAATGTATGTGAAGTTTCATTAGTATCCTGTAAGTATTTAACAAGTTATGATGATATTCAGTTCATCACGAGCACGGTCTTGATGCGCGCGGTGTTATTTGGGCACTGGATTGGATATATGAACTGAATGTTATGTCAATTATTAGTTGTTTAGTTCAGTTGTATATCAGTAAAATTTCAGCGTAGTACATTGGATAATTAATGAGATAATACGATTAAAGTCATTAGGAAGTGAATGACCGTGGTAACCCGACCAAGTTTAGGTGGTTACGAAAAAGCGAAAACGCAAAACATTATACTATCTTTTGAAATGTTTAGTATAATACACCTTACAATTTTGGTACAGACGCGTACACTGTTAAATACATAATAATATCTGTACTATGAAAACATTATTATTATCTTCCAGTTGCACAAACTTATCAAAAATTACCGATATAACATGTCGTTCGGTGGGACGCGGGAGGGGTGGGGTGAAGGGGTAATACATTGTTTGCATAACGCACTAAACATGCTCCATAATCACATAATTCATCTTGTAGAGTGCGCGTGCGCTTCGGCAGTTCCGTTTCCTGTTTTTGCAAATATTTATCGAGTGCGTGAGAGCTATTATATAATAATAAGTGTGGCGAATTACTGCTAATGTGGAGTGCTTCTATTGATGATCATAATTATGGTGCGGGTTGCTTGATGAATTCACGAACAAGGTAAGCTTGCATAATGTAACTACAGAAATAGTAGCAAAATTATTATTAATATGTACATGTTGTTAGGTACTTATCTAAAACTGTAGTTTTTTAAGGCTTAAATATTTGAATTTAAGAACTTATTTTTTTTTTTTTTTAGCAAAATTAATATCTGTAATTTTAATCTGTGATTGTTTTTAAGTATAAGTTTATTAATACTTTCAAAGTTCAATTGAAATGATTATTTTACCTGTCAATAAAAAATCTTTAATAATCATGTAGTTTTTTCAAAACTTGTGTACATGTCTGTACTAAATTTGTAACACTATCCTACATATTTTAGGAGGTACCATAATGTTCTGCGTTTTCGCTTTTTCGTAACCACCTAAATTTGGTCGGGTTACCACGGTCATTCACTTCCTAATGACTTTAATCGTATTATCTCATTAATTATCCAATGTACTGAGCTGAAATTTTACTGATATACAACTGAACTAAACAACTAATAATTGACATAACATTCAGTTCATATATCCAATCCAGTGGCCAAATAACAGCGCGCGCATCAAGACCGTGCTCGTGAAGAACTGAATATCATCATAACTTGTTAAATACTTACAGGATACTAATGAAACTTCACATACATTTGAAGGCCGTTACAAGCTTCAAAATAATGTTGAAAGTAAGTCTTTAGACCTCTTATTGAGAGTGCTGGGACCAATTGAAGTGTTTTTCTATTTAATGAAATAACCTTTAAGCTATGCATTATTTTGGTTTTTTTATTGCAGAACTAATTAAAACTAATTCGTAAGAAGTCATGTACAAAATATGGTAAGAATCCGCTTAACCATTTCAAAGATCTAGCAAAACCAAAAACGTTACCCCAGCAAAATCTTGAATAACTTCGCAACCGAAGAAAGAACAAATACAAAATAAGGCACAACATTTACTTCATCTAGACAACTAATTTTATAGCTAGTAATTATTTAAATATTCCCATTAGAAAGAAAAAGGTCTGGCTGGGGTAACGTTACCCCAGCAGGAAATGTTTTTGTGAAATAATTAAAAAACTATAAGCGCAACAAATTTAAAAATGTGCGCAACAATTACAGAAGCCGCATAACTAATTATCTATAAGATTCAAATGACCATTTTCGACAACATCTGGCTGGGGTAACGGACTCGGAAATAGCTACCACTACAACTGGCATAGAGCTTTCGTTCTCCAAAAAAGAGCGATCCGAACCATTGTCCGTATCGCTCAACAAGACTCCTGTCGACCATATTTTAAAGAACTTGGCATACTCACAGTACCTAGCCTTTATGTGGTGGTCCTGTTGAACATCTTTAAAAAATATATTTATGACTATGAAACAGACGAGGGCAGGCGGGTAAGGGAAAAAACGCGTAGGCAAGACCTTGCAAACAAAATTTCCCTGCTCTTGGCATAGTCAAAAATAGTCCACAGTATCAGGCAGTTAAAGTATTTAATAAATTACCGCTAGACCTAAAGAGCATACTCTACACAGGCTCATTCAAGGGAAGGCTCAAGGCATTTCTACTGGAAAAATGCCTTTATTCAATAGATGAATTGTAAACGATTTTTGACTACGAATTAAATTTAATTAAATACTGTTGTTTCGATTTTGCTTTTGTTTTACGTGATTTTTTATTGATAATTTGTTTTTTTTTTGTATTATTGATTATTTGACTTTTTTTTTATTATTTGATTTTTTATTGACTATTTGATTTTTTATTGATTATTTAATTTCGTATTATTTGTTTTTTATTGATTATTTAATTTCGTATTATTTGATTTATTATTTGATTTTTATTGATTATTTTTCAATACACTTCCTCGAAAACTGGTCCATAACGCTCTACGATTAGGTACAACATGCAATGAATTTCACACGTGTGCGTTTTTTTTTCATTTTCCCGCACGTGTGCGGGAATGAAAATTGCCACAGATAACTATAGGTATAACTATACCTATACTTAGTCCAAATTGGTTCAATGCCTATAGTCTGGGGTTAATGTTTTTTTTTTCAATTTTGGCTTAGCACTAAGCGTCTGCGTTGCCGTTTTTATAATCATGTTTATTTATGATATTCTAAACTAATAGTTACTTTTGACAAATTAACATTTATTTCTGTTCTAAATTCAAAAATATATAAAAATTCTATATTTTATAATGGGCTGTTTAGCGGCTTCATACCTTTGCTTCTCCTTCACCTGGCGAAAGTAAAGCGAGGAAAAAAAGAAAATACTTAGTCATAGTTTCATAGTAATTCATGACAAAAATATGTTTCATTCTTATAATTTATTTCTTCAAAAATGTAATGAAAAACGTCGTTTGATACACGTGTACATTTGTTATTGCAGTTCTCGGCTCAAAAACACCCTCGCCTACGGCTCGGGAGTTAATTCCGCCTCGTCCGCAATAAGTCAATAACAAACTTTCTCCACTTGTATCAAAATGTACTATTTTTTTACCATAGGTAGGTACCTAATTCGAAAACTATTAATAACCGCAGACCATACATGGGGTATTTTCGGATACCCCTGAGCATGAGGAATATTTTTTTTATGACTTCTCTGTTTGGATCATCTTGTATTTTTATGTCCAAATATTTATGATGTTTTGATAACACAGTTTACAGTATTATGTAAAGGACATAATACAACTCAATGAAACTACACAATATCAATAGAATAATATTTTATTAAACAACAATGACTGAACTAACAAAATATAACTAATCCCAATGTGAACATTTGTATAAGTAAATAGGAATCTTGCACACAAAAACATAGAGCACTTTGTCACCAACAACTTTATTTTATGTCAATAGTTATCTTTATAGGTACCTACACCTTATTTTTTATATAATTAGCAGCTATTGACATAAAACTTGCCCGGTGATGTTTATGTGATACTACCAAAGCACACATTAAATTTGATTAAATATTTATCACAAATATACTATCCTACGCCGCTAAATAAATATTTTTTATGGCAAAACGATGTTCTTGTTTACGCTATTATGTATTTACTTGAAGTATATCCTAGGTATCGTAGCACTAGTATTTTAGATATAAGCATGTTTTATTTATATAACACGATACTTTATAATCACATATTGTATGAATGTTTGAGATCCAATTACATCTAAGCCACGATCGCTATTATCTAGAAATCACATAAATATTTTCTTATTACTAGCTGGTTTGTTTTTGCTTTAGTCACAGCTTAAAAATAAGAATTAGTACGATTTCCATTATCATTTCGATTTGTTTTACTTACGTACGCTTCTTAGGAATTACAGCCATTACTAGTTGTTCGTTCATTTACATAATGTGATACACATAATTATTAACGTATTTTTGAAATAAAACTATTTATTTTTCCTATTCCGTACCGAAACATATTGTGAGAATGCAAATTTAAATACCTAATTTATCTTTTGTGTAACTGCGAGGTTCACACTAAACAGCCATAACTAAGTTTAAAAGGTTAACATTCAAGGAGTGCTTGAGCCTCCACCATAGTGACTCCTCCTAGGCTTTGGTATTGGATTTGGTGACGATGGCTCTTTCTTATCAAATCTTCTCTTGATCTCAGACACTGAGAGTCTTGCCTCTACGCATGGAATATCGTCCTCGTTCAAGGCGGAATTAAGCTTATTTATTTCTCTTTCTAGTTCTCTAGTAGCTCTGTCTATTTCTAGAAATTCCTTTTCAGTACTTGAAATCGTTTCAACACTCTTTTTTGTCTGCGGGTCGTCGTAAAGCTTACATACTACTTTCTTGGGCCCATCATTTCCGTTAGTGTCCATGTGCATTGTGTGCTCATTTAAGTTTATATCGTATGTTGTATACGTCGTGTCCAAGGCATTAGTGAGGCTCTTGCTTCTTTTATTCGATGATAGATGAAAATCTTCTAAATTACCTCGTCGTAATCGTATGTCATCTTCATTAACGCTGGAATTGCGTCTGTAGGTTACAATATCTACTTTAGGGAATGCGGCTGGATTCAAGATATCTTCTTCTGAAGAACTGTTTCTTAACGTAACTTCTTCGTCTTTAGATTCTGGAATGTTCGTGTGATCTTCTGTAACTGTTTGTTCGTTGATCGGTTTTTCTTCTCTGATAACTGAGATATCAACTACTTCAATATTATTATTATCGGCATCAGGAGTCGTTGGTTTGTCTTCTACAGCTTCCGTACTCTTGCCCGTAACATCTTCATCTTCAACTATTTTTAGCTCAATATTCAAGTTCATATCTTCTAATTCTAAATCGCCCTCAGTTTTGTTCAATGATTTTTCATCGACTTCACTATGTATTTCTGAAGTGACACTGGAAACCTGGAAACATAATTGTAAACTTCAATTAGTAGGTTGTAGGGAATGCTGCTGGATTCAACATATCTTCTTCTGAAGAACTGTTTCTTAACGTAACTTCTTCGTCTTTAGATTCTGGAATGTTCGTGTGATCTTCTGTAACTGTTACCTTTCAGTTAAATCAATGACATATTTTAATCAACATTTATGTTACAGGTAATTTCGTGGTACCCGTAAGGTACCCAGAAATGTTGGAAGCGTGTGAATAGAGTACCTACATAATGAGCAGTGGTAGGTAGGTGATATTAATATTGATTGGCCACTGGCTGCCCTGTTAGTTTCCCTAAACCTGTTACTGTTCTGTGACACGAGTGCATTCGTGATGTCGATAGCTTTCAGTGCAAGTAGTTTGTGATTAGTTTATAAAATGAGTAAGAAGGACGTGACACCTTTGAAGTATTCGGCAATTAGCTGTTTGTAGGTCTATTGCTCAAATGGGAGCTCGTGGCTAAATAATAACAGCCGCTCGGGTCGATCGTTAGGTTAAGCCGTGCTTGCCTAGGTTGGTCTGTGGATGGGTGACCACCCATTACATACCGAGTTTCCTCCGTGCCTCGGAAAGCACGTTAAGCCGTTGGTCCCGGCTGTCATTTGTAGATCTTTGACAGTCGTTAGGTAGTCAGAGGCCCAAAAAGTCTGACAACCAGTCTTACCAAGGGTTATCGTATTACCCGGTACTAACTGGGTTGTGGAGGTCAGATAGGCAGTCGCTCCATGTAAAATACTGGTATTCAGCTGCATCCGGTTAGACTGGAAGCCGACCCCAACAAAGTTGGGAAAAGGCTAGGCAGATGATGAGGTCTATTGCTCAAATGGTTGCTCGCAGGTCGTCTCCTAATTTTGACAAAACCAAAATAATACTTGACTTATCGTTAAAATTAAAGGATTTGTACTAGTCATCTTTTGCGAATAAATAGGTACCTACTTGGTTTGATTATTTCTTCTTTTGAGAGTTTCAAGCTGGGAAGAGAACCCGTTATTTGCTTGCATGTCTACCTTTGGCTTTTAGCCCTTTTGTCGTCAGACACATGCAAATGTCGAACAGCACAGCACAGTATTACAATCCATACAGTAGTGATACTTGTAGTGCGCCTTCTGTTGCTCTACGTAAGAACATTAATTTGTTGTATTGTAATACCGTGGTTTCGACTTTATAGTATTTTATTGAGGTCTTACCGTCGTATCGGCGGATTCGACGGTGGTGTACACTGGCCCCGGCGGAAGAGGCGCCCGCTTTTTCTTACGTCTGGAGGCACGGACGGGGGGCACAGGGCCGTCCTCTTCGAAGGGGTTCGTGCTCTCCACGCTCAGCCGAGACCCCGACACTTCGCTGCGGGCCAGGCGAGGAGTTGCACTGGAAACATGCAATATTTTCTCTTAAAACACTTACAACAACATCACGCCTGCAACCATCGCAGGGTTAGACAGATACCTACAACCACGTTCTGCCAGATATGTTTGACCATTTAATAGAGGGCGATTCTATTGCCATCAATCATGTAAAAATCCGGACTCTGCTACTGAGAATTTTTTAACGAAAAACCCAAAAACATTTACATTTTCCCAACCTGAAATATATGTAGGTATATTTCAGGTCATAATAGTAAAATGAAATATTCCTAAGTGAAAGGTGTTTTTATTCATGAGTTTTTCACACTTTAGACTTTTGTTTTGAGGTTGTAAAAAACTCAAGAATTGAACAACAGATGACTTCATTGGTTTTTGTCAGCCGGTACAACCGGAGTTAACTATGACATAATTATAAACACACACAGCGAGAACATTATTAGTCGTAGATCGTTAAGTGTAAGGAAAACAAGATAACATTTTCCTTGACCAACCTTGTTAAATCTTTATGCATCTGTAAAATACGGTTAAAGCCACTGACGGAATTTATTCAGGTACTTAACTCAAATTAACCGCTAACTATTGTGGTCTCATGAGCCGTTGGATGCTCCAGGGTAGTCCGCGAAATTAAAATTTTCTTAAGTTTTTGAAATTTGCATTCGCGTGTAAGACGTACCTATGTATAGTTACAGGATTATGATCATCAAAATCATCAATACAACCCTTTCAGTTCATAAAGGTCTAGGAACGACTTTGATCTTGAAAAAGCAGTTCCTGCAAATTGCAAAAAACGTAATAAAATTAGAATTTCGCGGGCTAACCTAGAGCATCTTAAATAGTAGTAGTACTACTACTATTAGTAGTGTGTAGTATTACTTATATAGCTATAATGAGTATAAAAAGACTTAACGAAGCCGAGAGGCACTTTGTTCTTCCCGTCATTGTGACAATTGTTAACGCTTTTAAGTGGTTTTTGCTTTACTTTAACATAAAATCACGCCTGTAATCCCGAAGGATTAGGTAGAGGTGTACAGTCGTGGTCTTCTCCGCCTGATCAGTTAAAACTTTTTTCGCTTAAATCATGTGGAGGCGCCGAGCCACGCCCCCTTAAAGTTTAGGGCTATTAGGAAAGCGTCTACTTTGGCTCGCAAAATAACAATAACTCTCACTTGGCGTGCGTTGTCAGTGCGCTCGGCCGATCGGTATATTTTCATTCATTATTTCTAAACAAAGTCAACGGGGCGGACTATAGAAAGCGTTTCTTTGTTGTAAGCGCAAGCAAAAATTAGCTTAGTGGTGATCAGGCGGGAGTGTCCTCGATAGTACCTAATAAAGTACACCCACATTTCGCCAGTAATTATTAAGTCTTACGTAATAGAGGGGCGAACCTATTGGTGTCAACCGGGCAAATAAGACTGCCCGACGTGGAAATCGAACCCGGAACTTCATCATTAGCAGTCGCGCTTGCCACCAGAAGACCAACGAGGCAATATGTATGCCCCCATATTATGCTTCTTTTATGTGGGCATGGCTAACAATAACTCAACAACATGATTTAAGGCGACTACAGGAGCTAAACGCGAGTTTTATAATGCAAAAAAGCATATGATTCACTGCAATAAACAAAACGTCTTATTCTTCGGGATATACATTCAGTCAAAAAAGTATCGGGAATGGATGATTTGTTTATGGTTCCAAATTCATATTTTTGTTTTTTTGTAGTTGTTAGATTGGCACAACTGTTTTCCATTTTGGCGCGGAGTTTGAGTTGCATCTGTTATTTATATTAAATACAGTGCTGGTTTTAGTAATATCATATATAGTGTGTATTGCGAATTTCATAATGGACAAAAATATCGAACAAAGAGTTTGTCTTAAATTTCGTGTTCGGAGTCACTGAAAATGTTACAGAAGGCTTACGGTGAATCGACTTTATCAAAAACTCGTGCTTATGAGTGGTTCAAAGCGTTCAAAAGCGGTCGAGATGTGATGGAAGATTTGCCTCGCTCTGGTAGGCCGTCAACGTCTGCAACTGAAGTTAACATCGCAAAAGTGAAGAAAATAGTGACTGAAAATCCCCATTCAACTCTGAGAGAGATAGCCGCCGAACTTTCTGTATCTCACGAGTCGATCCGTACCATTTTAACTAATGATTTGGTTATGAAACATGTTGCTGCTCGGCTAGTCCCAAAAGATCTGAATTTTCTCCAAAAACTCAATGGCATGAAAGTCGCTGAGGACATGCTAGAACGAGTCAGTTCGGACCCAACATTCATGAAACGCATTGTTACTGGTGACGAGACGTGGGTTTACGAGTTTGACTTGCAAACAAGTCGATCAAAAGTCAAAGTCATGTTGACTGTTTTCTTTGACTATCGCGGTGTTGTGCACTCTGAATTCTTACCGGAAGGTCTAACGGTAAATAAAGAATATTATTTGAGCGTTATGCGGCGTTTAAGAGAGCAAATTCGACGAAAAAGGCCAGATTTGTGGAAAGAAAATTCTTGGATTTTGCACCACGACAATGCGCCTTCGCACAAGGCTATCATTGTGAACGAATTTTTGACCAAACACTCAACAAATACCATCCAGCAACCACCACATTCACCAGATATGGCTCCTGCTGACTTTTTTCTTTTTCCTAAACTCAAATTACCACTTCGTGGCACCCGTTTTCAATCGATAGAAGACATAAAGGAGAATTCGCGGCGAGAACTGAACTCAATTCCGGAAGCAGCGTTTAAAAATGTTTTGATGAATGGATTATTCGTTGGCGCAAGTGTATCGTTTCTAAAGGAGCATACTTTGAAGGTGATAAAATAAATTTGGATGAATAACAGACATTTTGTGTATTATTGATCTTTTCCCGGTACTTTCTTGACAGAGTAGTATGCTAGTACGATAGTGTTTTGAAAACTGTTGTAATAATAAATTTTGCTTTACCGATTATCAAGACGTGTAGTGACAACACTAATTTAGTAGTACCTCACTAGTATATAATGTCGATTTGACGCACTCTGTGCTGTGGAATCTCTTGAATAAAACTACATTGTTTAAAATCTACTTTCGCCGTTTTTAATTAATCTCAACAGGTTATGGGCCCAGGCCGCCTGATTTCTTTTAAAATATTAAAGAAATTCAAGTGATTATTAAAATACAAAAGTAAATTCCGTGAAAAAAGTAGTTCTGTATTCAAACATAACTGTCAACGCGTGGTCTTTTGTGACACAATTTTTTCTTCATCAGCAAAATGTGTCTGCAAATAATATGGCACTGATTGAAAAGCTGACCGGGAGAGAAAACTATCCAACGTGGAGATTTGCCGTCCAAACATATCTTGAACACGAGGATTTATGGCATTGTGTTACCGAAGAAAAAGTCGATGTCAAACAAGATACGAAAGCTAAGTCCAAAATTGTTTTATTGGTGCATCCCACCAATTATGTACACATTCAAGAGGCCAAAACTGCCAAAGAAGTGTGGAATAACCTTTCTAAAGCTTTTGATGACAAAGGGCTGACACGCAGAGTTGGTTTACTAAGAGATCTGATAACCACAACGCTAGAAACATGTCACGGTATCGAAGACTATGTTAGCAAAATAATGTCAACTGCACACAAATTAAGAAATATTGGTTTTAATGTGGATAATGAATGGCTGGGAACCTTATTACTGGCAGGTTTACCCGAGGTCTATCAGCCAATGATTATGGCTCTTGAAAGCTCCGGTGTGGCAATAACAGATGATTATGTGAAAACTAAACTGCTCCAAGATGTGAGAAGCACTGAAACAAATGCTTTATTTGTTAATAAAAGCAAGGGAAATCGGTTGCAGCATGCCAAACAAGCTTCAGATAAAACCACTCACAGTAACAGCAAAGGTCCTAGATGTTTTGTGTGTAATAAGTATGGACATATAAGTAAATATTGTCCAAATAAACAAAAGTCAGAACAAAGTACAAAGTCGGAACAAAGTACCAATTATGTCGCTGTATTTTCTGCAACTATATACAAGCAATGAGAAAGGTTGGTACGTAGACTCTGGAGCATCAATGCACATGACTATGCACAGTGACTGGCTCTATGATAAAATTCCCCCTCCGATTAGTACTATAAAGGTGGCGAATGATGAGAAAGTTTTGGTAGAAGCTTGCGGAAAGATAAATTTAAATGTTGCTGATAGCAATGGGAAGATAAATACAATTCAAGTGCAGAATGTTCTTTATGTTCCTGGTTTGGGCACCAATCTTCTCTCGGTTACTCAGATGATTAAAAATGGATGTTGTATACAGTTTGATGAGAAAGGTTGCAAGATATTAAACAGAAATAAAGAACACGTGGCTACCGCAAAGATGATAAATAAATAAATATCGCTGGACATTAACACACAGCGCCATCTAGCGCCACACTAAGCAACGAGGCTTGTGTCGTGGACACCAGACAGTTGATATACTACATAGATACTTTTTGTTTGTAAATACATACTTATTATACATATAAACATCCATGACTTGGAAACAAATGTCCATGCTCATCACACAAACATTTGCTCCAACCGGGATTCGAACCCGGGACCCTAAGAACGTAAGGCAGCCTCACCACCGCTGCGCCATTCGGGTCATCAGATGATGAATAATATGTACCGGCTAGATACTCACAGTACTCAAGCATACATATCTGCATCAAAAGACAATGACTTTTATCTGTGGCATCAAAGAATGGCTCATTTAAATTTTGAAGATTTGGATAAACTAACAGAATCTGCAGGAATTAAGTTAGAAAATAAAGAAAAGGTCTTATGTATTTCATGTCAAGAAGGGAAGCAATCAAGAAAACCTTTTCCGTCTAAAGGGTCTCGAGCACAAGCAAAGCTAGAGGTCATTCACTCTGATGTTTGTGGACCTATGGAGGTACCATCTCTTGGAGGTGCTCGCTATTTTGTCACCTTCATTGATGATTTTACCAGGAAGGTATTTGTATATATTTTACATAAGAAGTCTGATGTATTTGAAAGATTTAAAGAATTTAAAGCTTTGGTGGAGAACCAACTGGATTTAAAAATAAAAACTCTCCGTACAGATAATGGCAGTGAATATTTGAGCAATGAATTTCGCAATTTTCTCAAGAAGTCTGGTATTTCACATCAAACTACAACTCCCTACACTCCACAACAAAACGGTCTAGCGGAGCGTATGAATAGAACTCTCTTAGAGCGAGCAAGATGCATGCTACTGAATGCTCAATTACAAAAACCGTATTGGGCAGAAGCAATTTCGACTGCTGCCTACATCACAAATAGGTGTCCAACACGGGTGCTAGAATTTTCAACACCTGAAGAGAAGTGGACTGGTAAAAGGCCAGACATCACTAATTTGAAAGTCTTTGGTTGTGAAGCCATGGTGCATGTGCCAAAAGAAAAATCCAAAAAATGGGACTCAAAGGCAAATAAGATGATTTTTATTGGCTATAGTGAACAGACGAAAGGATATAGGCTTTTTGACCCAAAGACAAGGAAAATGTTAATTAGCAGAGATGTCATCTTCATTGAAAATTCAGTTAAAAGAGATTATGCATTATTGCCATTATCAGAGTCGGTCTCAGAACCCAAGATCAGTGATGATATTTCTAAATTAGAGAATAGATCTGAAGATAGTGAATTGCAGTCTGAAAGCAGTGATGAATCTTTTCACTCAGATGAAGGATCAATTTATGAACCAGACAAAGCAATCGATCCAACAGAACTTACACGAAATATAACAACAAGATCTAAACTAAGAATGGCTAAAATGGAAGCTAATACATATACATGTGTTAATGAAGTGTCAGAACAAGAGGATGTTCCAGAAAGTTACACAACAGCAATATCCTCACACAATGTGAATGCTAAAAAATGGAAACAGTCAATTCAAGATGAGTTTAAAGCACATGAAGAAAATAAAACTTGGAACCTTATTGAAAAACCCAAAGGAGTGCGATTAATTGATTGTAAATGGGTATTCCGAATAAAAGATGACCCATCTGGTCCAATCTTTAAATCGAGACTATGTGCTAAAGGATGTGGACAAAAACAAGGCATTGATTACACTGAAGTCTACTCTCCTACGGTGAGATATGATTCAATCAGAGTCTTACTTTCAGAAGCTGTCCAACAGGAGTTAAAAATGATCCAATTTGATGTAAAAACTGCGTTCTTATATGGAGATGTAAAAGAAAATATTTACATGAAGCCACCAGAAGGTTTGGAGGTCCAATCTAATTTGGTATGTAAACTTAATCGTTCACTCTATGGTCTGAAGCAAGCACCAAGGTGCTGGAATCAGAAATTTGATAATGTATTAAAGAAATTTGGGTTTAGTAATAGCCATGCAGATAAATGTGTTTATATTGGAAATGTAAGCAATAACAAAATATACTTGTTGTTATATGTTGACGATGGGCTTCTAATGTCTAAATCAGAAGACTCACTAACATGATGAGTGACTTAAAAGATAATTTTGAAATGAAACAGTGTGATCCAAAATACTTCGTAGGATTACAAATAGAAAGATTTGAAAGGTGTATTTTCATTCACCAATCAAAATATATTGAACGGTTATTATGTAAATTCAATATGCAAGATGCAAACTGTAACAATGTTCCAGTTGATCCTCACACTAATCTGGAGAAAGCAACTGAAGCCCCAGACAAAATTATTCACTACAGAGAGGCTGTGGGCTCACTCATGCACTTGGCTGTGGTAAGTCGTCCAGATATCATGTATGGAGTTAGTCTGGTGAGTAGATATTTGAACTGTTATGATCAGACTCATTGGAATGTCGTCAAGAAAATTTTAAGATATTTGAAAGGAACAAAAGAGTATGGTTTATGTTACACACCTTCAAAGTCTAACCTAGAAGGTTATAGTGATGCAGACTATGCCAAAGACACAAGGACACGCAGGTCTTTAACTGGCTATGTATTCATGAAGAATGGAGCTGCAGTAACATGGGCAACACAACGCCAACAAAGTGTAGCCTTATCTACCACTGAAGCAGAATTCATGGCTGCATGTTCTGCAACTAAAGAAGCTATATGGTTAAAAGGATTGTTAATGGACATACACGAATTTAATCAGAACTCTGTCTGTCTAAATATTGATAATCAAAGTGCAATTTGTCTAATTAAGAATGTAGACTATCACAAGCGATGTAAGCATATACATATTAGGTATAACTTTATCAAAGAAAAGTATGCAGAGAAACAAATAGATCTTAAATATGTGAATACCAAAGAGCAATCTGCTGATATATTTACTAAGGCTTTACCTAAAGAACAATTCCAATATCTTAGAAATAAAATTGGTATTAAGCAAGTATCTATCAACTAAAATGTTTTGTTTTGTTATTAATTGCTTTATGGTATTATTTGATAAAAGGTTGTCTGTCAGTCTCTAATATTTTTTCTTTAAGATGTCTGTAAAGTTAAAATTTGGTGAGAGTGTTGTAATAATAAATTTTGCTTTACCGATTATCAAGACGTGTAGTGACAACACTAATTTAGTAGTACCTCACTAGTATATAATGTCGATTTGACGCACTCTGTGCTGTGGAATCTCTTGAATAAAACTACATTGTTCAAAATCTACTTTCGCCGTTTTTAATTAATCTCAACAAAAACATAATAGGTACAACAAATTTTATTCGTTAAAAAAAAATCACGACCTTATCTCAAAAAAAATCTTTTAACGAGTAAAAATCATACTAAAATACATGCGATCATTCTGATTTTTTGGCAAATAATTCTACAAGCAACATATTAGTTAGCATCATAGTGTTTTACTTTTTTAGTCCAATCAATAGATTTTGTGTAAATCGCAAAAAAACACTCATTTCGCACTATTCGGCCCGCAGTGACTGACGTAACAACCACTTTGAAGTGCAAACTGATTGGAACTTTATTCTAACAGTATTTCAAACGAAGTTTGAACCACCACAAATAGAGTTGTTAATTTAGCTCCTGTAGTCGCTTTAAGTGAGCTCATTTAATTACCTTAGTGATTGGACCTCATGGTGGCTGGTGCTCCGCAGCCGCTCTTGAAACCGGGAGCGAGGCAGAGGAGTGATGGAGCCTCCATACACGTAGCGGTCGCCCCTCTCGGGACTTGCCACAGTGCTTCGTGCCCCTGCCATTGTCGAATCTGAAAAGCATTTTCGACTTTCATTAGGTTGACTTTTCCTTTTTTATAGGTACCTCCTAGCTGACCCGACAGACTTAGTGCTGCGACGACAACAGCGCCACCTATCGGGTCCAACTACTTACAGCTTAGGACCTTGCAGCTGGCCCTATGAACATACTCAACATCATGCCTGTAAGCCCCGAATGGTTAGGCTGAGGTGTACAAATAGTAAGTACCTACCTACACCCATATTTCGCCAGATTATTATAAGGTCCATGTATTCATCACACGGGGTCAAGCCTCTGCCGCTGCTACGGGGAAAATCCTGATGTGTAAATGCAATAACTGCTCGACCTGAGAATCGAACACAGGATCTTATGCTCAGCAATCGCACTTGCGATCAATAAGGAAACAAACGAGGCAGTCAAAACCGTTTAGGAGGAGAAACATTACAAATTCACACACTGGAAATGATAAAGATATGAATAGTTGCTAATTGTTGATCGAAGACCGGCCACGAGCCAGTGGTCCAGAAAATTTCATTAAAGTGGATTGTCCAGGGTAGCCCGCCAAATTGAATTTTTCTTACGTTTTTTTCAATTTGCAGGCCAGTGCTAGGTTGTATGTTGAAATACGATTCGCAGCTGTAAGACGTATGTAGTTACAGAATAAAATAATAATAATAATTTTATAATCATCAAAATCCAACCCTCCAAGTTCATGCATGTGACTTTTTATAGTCATTTGTCATTCAATCGAGTAAAAACGTAAGAAAATTTGAATTTCGCGGGCTACCCTGGAGCATCCACCTATTAATGAAATTTTCTGGACCACTGGCTCGTGGCCGGTCTTCGATCAACAATTAGCAACTAATTGTTGATCGAAGTGGCCGGTAGCCAATTATTCTTAAAATTAAATGTCTGATAACAACAGAAATTGAAAATGCATTAGTACGCAATCAAGATTTTGTACATACATTGCAGGGCTCTTCGATAAACAATAGGTGAGCTGTCTCCATTTAATTGGGTGGTGCTAGATTTTTCTGAAGACGTCCCCTTCTTCCCTTTCTTCATAAAAGACCGTAGGGCCCTGAAAACAGAAAATAGAATACTTTAGCAAAACACTGAAATGAAATGGAAACTAGCCAACAAAGGTCGTTGTTATTTTATGGCGGAAAGTATTTCGGAACTAATTACCGTGAGAACCCGCATCTAGTAAGCATATTAGTCCTCAAAGAGATGTTACACAGCTTTTGTTAATGGTTATTATGGCAGGAGCTCTCACAATGCTGTTAACGGATGTCTGTATATAGAGTGTAGGCGCAACACTGACAAAAGTAATGGAAGTTTAGTGCACTTGATTCCACTTGAGCGGTCACAATTGTGCCGTGACGAACGAACGAGTGGCCGCCGCCGCCGTTCGCCCACCGACTTGGGCTATTGTGTCAGGCGGCCTCTATCCCTCCGTATCAAAAATTCCTAATAAAAGCAAATATGGTCCTAATAGTAGTACGACCAGGTAATCTAAACGTTATACTAGCAAATCAGCGTTCTATGAGCAGGATGTATACTAGTAATGCAGCATAGTGATGCAGAAAAGTCAGTATTGGTTTATCGTCATGGCTCATGTCGCATGTAACATTCGAATGAAAATAATCTGATTTAAAGCATCTTCCTTCGTAACAGACTCTTTAGGCCGGTTCTAGTGCAGCAACCGTTCGTCCTGACGATACGCATTGACCGGCCCGACCGTCATCAGTTCGAAGCTTTCGGTGATCTCCTGAATGACAAATAAGTAGTGGAAACTGGTACAG
Source organism: Xestia xanthographa (assembly GCA_905147715.2). Taxonomy (NCBI): domain Eukaryota; kingdom Metazoa; phylum Arthropoda; class Insecta; order Lepidoptera; family Noctuidae; genus Xestia; species Xestia xanthographa. Next base: position 19,630,172 of record LR990642.1, on the reverse strand, counting down.
CCACTTATTCAATGGAAGGTCGTTGTAGCATTAAATGCGTTCATTATTTATATAGGTACCGTGTCGATCAACCCCACGTACAGTTTATGCACACTAACAACTTAAAGCAGTGCACCGGATCAACATTGCCTCAATTCATCGTCAACCAGACGTTCACCCAACCCGAGCACGGAACCGTTTCGGCTCAGCATGGCCTAGTGGACATCGAGGTAGCGAAGGGCTGACCACACACACATACGACTGAGTTAAGTTGGCGACGCGAGGACCCTACGTAAGTGTGCCGACGGATTACCCTATTATAAGCGTCAGCTCAAGGCACGCACGTAGGGTGCTTCAAAACCGTAGCATTTGCATACACCCAGTATGCAAATCCTGCTCTTTACTAGCCGATGCCGTTAAATGCTTACAATATGCCTGTTATGCGATGCCTATAAATTATGCTTTGATAGCACAAATAAACGATCCATGCCATAATATTTTGGGTTCAGTGGTGACAAATAAACAAAGGTTTATCCTTTTACCCGGAATGACTCTTTAGCTACAAATTGCTGGAAATCATCCAGTCATCTTTGTTCCCGACACGACACACGATGACACGGGACATACCAAAAGCTTAGTTTCTTTTTCTTCAAAACCTATAGTTTAGAGCTTATAAGAGTCTTGATTTTCTCCCATATAAGTTTCCCTCGTTAACTTTTATGTTTCTGAGATATCACTGTCCGTGGTTCTGATACATCAATCAGCTTCTTGTTCAAAGATAAAGATTTAATGGAACAGTTTTATAGTATTCCGTGACAAATAACCTCGACCCAGTCGGAGATTGTTAGTGTTTAACTTACAGACCGTCGTTCGTTTGCTATCAGATACGTCTTGTAAACAGACAGCCTGAGTCTGTGTGACATTAAATCTCCTAGGTCACAAGATAAACTGAGATTTGCATGACCTGCACTTGAACTGCACTGACTGCAGCGAATCCCCAATGCAATGATTTCTTTTACTTAATATAACGTAGGTGAGTAAAGGTTTCATTCTGGGCATTTCTGGGCGTTCTATTCTAACCATTAATTACCTACAGCATTAACTACAGTCACCATTCTGACTAATTCTGAGTAGTTAGAGATAGCAATCAAATTATGATTTTCAATCTTTATAATATTATAATTCTCTTGCCCTTACCCCAATTCATTTGGTGTCGGCACAGCATGTTTTTTTCTTCTCTACTTCTCTATTACTCGTTATCTCATCAGACACCTTCTTTCGTGCCATAACATCCTTAAAGAAAAAAACGAAAAAAAAAAACCGGCCAAGTGCGAGTCGGACTCGCGCACGAAGGGTTCCGTACCAATTATTATAAAAAAAAACACGTTTGTTGTATGGGAGCCCCCCTTAAATATTAATTTTATTATGTTTTTAGTATTTGTTGTTATAGCGGCAACAGAAATACATCATCTGTGAAAATTTCAACTGTCTAGCTGTCACGGTTCATGAGATACAGCCTGGTGACAGACAGACGGACAGACGGACAGACGGACCGACGGACAGACGGACAGACAGCGAAGTCTTAGTAATAGGGTTCCGTTTTTACCCTTTGGGTACGGAACCCTAAAAAACGAGATTGAGTGCACAGTTACATACAGAATGACTATTTTATCACTTTCCCAAAAAAAAAATGGGTATAATAGGTGAACGGAGTAGAAGCAAATGGCATACTACCTACTTAGTTTATTCTTTTTTGAGAATAAAAAAAAATCCAAATTCAAATCATAGGTACGATTTGAAATTCGATATTTTTCATTTTTTTTTTCTCATTCTTTGTTCTAACCTGTTCTAATATGAAAAGTTTACTTGAAATTTGTAGTGTTTTTTGATGATGTATCAATTTTTTTCTAAACTGTGGAAAAAGTAAAACCGGCCAAGAGCGTGTCGGGCCACGCTCAGTGTTCCCACTTATGAGTTTAAAGGTAAGCATATACGAATATACTACAATCTGAGTCCTGAAATTATTTTGTACAACTTTTTGTCTTTTTTGTACAAAAACTGTTTTTTCCATCAAGTTCAAAATGATTTTCCTAGAAAGTCCTTATAAAGTTCTACTTTTCAGATTTTTTTTCATATTTTCTAAACTTATGGTTCAAAAGTTAGAGGGGGGAGGACACATTGTTTTTTACTTTTGGAGCGATTATTTCCGAAATTATTGACATTATCAAAAAATGATTTTAGGAAACCCCTATTCATTTTTAAATACCTTTCCAACAATATATCACACGTTAGGGTTGTAATTAAAAAAAAATCACTTCCCACTTTACATATAGGGGGGCTACCCTAATAAAACATTTTTTTCCAATTTTTATTTTACCACTTTGTCGGCGTGATTGATATACATATTGGTACCAAATTTCAGCTTTCTAGTGCTAACGGTCACAGAGATTAAGCGAGGACGGACAGACGGACGGACGGACAGACATGGCGAAACTATAAGGGTTCCTAATTGACTACGGAACCCTAAAAAGAAACTATGTAAGTATGCCAGCTTCTACTCCGTTCACATAATATACTTACCTACCCATTTTTATTGGAAAGTGAATAGTCCGATGGCACCGCAATCCGGCAACACTTGGGAGGAATCAGGCACAGCGTCGACGTTTTCGCCTTTCTCCTTCGGTATCCTAAGGAAACGGTCATCCATCCCTCGAATTACGCTAGCCAATTCATCTTGACCTCGTATAGAAGTCTGTAAGTGCGCTTGAACTCAACTAAAGAAGTCATGTCGTCATGACAGTGATTGTCGTGAATGGTGAAATCATTTATCTTCATATGTGTTACAGGATAATCGGTTTGTACCTACCTAGGATTATGGTGGGTGTGCCTTCTAATATGCGCGTGGGCCAGTGGTCAAACGTTCATATTAATCTTTTCGGTACCTAAGCACATCAGTCACATAATTTCTGTTAGGGCCATATTAAGCAAGGCTGCATTGACAACAAAGGTCGGGCTAAAGGTGGGGTCGAGATTGGGCATTCTAGATCTCTCCCAGGTAACTGGCGAGATCGAGATTTAAAGATTCTAGAAGCCAGCTAAGCGCATCTTCACTCTCGAAATTTCGACAAAGGGGACTTTCCTCCTACGAGACATCGATCTCGAAAAATAGCTCATGATCTCGAAGATCGCATTCCCTAACTGTGACCTTCCTAAGTATGCTATGGAGAAAATTAACGGGACGTGTATTGCTCTAACTATCCTAACTGAACTGAACTCTGCGTGACCCACTTTTGCGCTCTAAAGATTTTATCACACTTCTGTTGTACGATAAAGAGGCTAAAGTGAATCATACGTGGAGCATAAGTGTGATAAAGTACCTATATGTGTTTAAAGGCATTCTATAGCGCGGATGAACAATGGCACTCTATAGATATAATCTGTTAGATATCTGATGTAAATAATAAGCACCTACCTTCCATGCAGGTTAGGTACGTATTTAAATTAGTTTTAATTACCACTTCCGAAGGTTTAGTTGAAGTCGCAATCGTAATAATATTCCACCAAAGTATCTACTTATAAGCAGCTACCTTGATGAAAAACATTAGGTACCTAACACTTACGCATTATCTTTTTTTCTTTCTAAATGAATTTTCAGTAAGTAGGTAATGTTGTTGAATATTTTTTTGCGATTTCAACGTTTAAATTTTTTTTGCTAATTCATAGTTTATATTATAAACTATGAATTAGAATTTTGAACACAGACTTTATCACACTTATGCTCCACGTATGATTCACTTTAGCCTATTTTTTCTCATTAGTTCTGTTTCATTAAAAATCCAATGGCCATTTATTTGTGCCCTAAGTTTGTGCCTTTTTATTTTTCAACAATCGACGAAACTTTATACAAGGAGAAAACCAGATTTTCTATGGCGACAAAAGCGACGAAGACAAAATTTTTGAACCGAATTGAAATGAATTGAACCTAGTGGCGGTACTTTTATACAAGCCTAAAATCTTGGCTTGTCCCTATAACCTACTTCATGATGTTAGGATTTCTGAATAGTGTGCTTGCCTTAATGCCATAGGGGGCTTCTCGTATTGATAGCGACTAGGCAGGCCACTGATAGAACCGCCATATCAGTTTTTTCGAAGTACCTACCCTACCTAAGCTTTTTCCGAAGCCAGGAATCGAACGTCTTTTTTTCTAAAAACTGCACTCTGTGTTTATTCAAATTTCAAATTCAATTTATGTAAGTACTAACAGCAAAGAAACATTATGTGTAAAATCGATGATTTAGTACCGATATACCTACTGAAACTAATATTTAAATTAGCAATTGGTATTGTTAATTTAAATATTTAAGTGGGTCAATGACATTGAACAAGTCACAATACGAAACAAACACATTTAATGAGCAATATTGTTACCAAATAGTTACGTTCAAAATGGTATGTCACTCATGTAAATATCTATTTTATTTATTTAACTATTTAAGTACACCTACTGAAGACAGTGACTGGAGGCCAAAGAAGGTAGGTATTTGGATTAATATTTTTTCTCTTTTCGTTGGACCGTTATTTATATTATAAGTACAGGGTGTAAAAGACCTCATCACGAAACCGTCAACCAAGCATTCTGTACATCAAACTAAGCAGGCCCGGACTGGGACGCAAAACCGGCCCGAGCATTTTACAGACAGTCGGCCCTCCTCTCCCAAGGGAAAGGAAAACTACTAATGTAAATTTTCAATCAACCGAAGAAATTATCTAAAAAGGATATTAGGCTGAAATGCTAGGATGCGAGTTCCGACTTTGATAAAGAAAGACTCGAAATAGATGTTACTTAATCAACTTAGGGAGACAATTTTAAAAACAAAAACCAGTTATTTTCCACTTTTACCACTCTACCTTGGACAGATTAGAATTATTTCGACCCTTTAAACAAGAGTTACTTGGTCGTCTTGCAGACAAAACCAAGATTCAGAGATTTTGCATCTTGCCTCGAATTGTAGATATTAATACCTATGTATTATGAGATCAAAATGTCCACATACTCCATTTTTTGCAACCAAAGTTGCATGTTTAGGCCTTGGGGGCAAGGGTCTAATTTATTTCAGCCTCTGTCTATACCGGTCGATCATGCAAAAATCCAATAGGTGTGCCAAACTTTTAAAAATCATGTGCTTCTAGCGAGTACCATCACTACAGAGAAGAGAGAGTCCAAGAGTAAAATGAATTAGGTCCTCGACTTGACGGTAGAAGAAGTTATTATTATTATATATTTTATAAGTTTTAAAAAGCCCAACTTAAACATTATTCAGTCTTTAAGGGCAAGGGCTTAATCCCCTAAACACTGAATAAATTTTAAGTTAAGCCATCTTGAATACTTATTCTTTATTTTTTTTTATGGGATTAACCCTGCCTGCAATGCGACAAAAGCACCTCTATGAGATAGCAAACGGGCTCCCAAACCTTTTCCGTTCGCGGCGCACTTACAGGTTTAATATTTTGCCTCGGTGCCCTAGCTAGTCGAAAAAACAGCGTTTTTATTATAATAGTGTTGACACACAATATTACATTTGAAAATCCGGCTTCACATAATTAAGGACCATATATGCCTCGCATGGCTTAGCATGATCCTCCGTTACGCCTAAAATACTGCAGCATTAATTTTGAAATAAATATATGGTAAAGTTGAGGATAAATGCCGAGTACTACATGTGACGAAAACACGATTCCTTAAACATTTCTCGATAGAAAAAAAATCCAAAGTTAATTTCAAATCGAACAATAAACCGCTGGTATTCAAAAAGTACTTCAAATTAGATCATGAAACTTTGCATATTAACTGAACTAACTAACAGGTCTTATGTGTTTTATTTTTTTAGTCCAATCAATAGATTTTTTGTAAATCGCAAAAACCCACTAATTTCGAGCTGAATCGCTGTGACTGACGTAACAACCGCTTTGTAGACGTAGTGCAAGCTGATTAGAACTTTATTCTAACAGTATTTCAAACGAAGTTTGACCCACCACAAATAGAGTTGCTAATTTGAGGGTTAGAAGCAATGACGTATTATATATAGACACGTCATGAACCAACATCGCGGCGCTTAAAAACGGCGAAAATACTAGAACTACTTATAAGCGTGAAGAAAGAGAAAGAAAATATGACACCGAACGGCGGGATGCCTATTGCGAGAGGGAGATAAATATACATCTTCAGTCACGTCACAGGATTTATTAAATTATAAACAAACGTGGCGTCGCGCGACAGGTTGGTGCGTAACTAAGCGCGATGTGGCCAATTGGCTTCATTTCATGTTGTCATTTTAGAGTGCGGACAACGTATCTATAGTTTATATATATCATTGGTTAGAAGGGCCTTAAGATGTTGCAAGAGGAATGAGAATTCTTTGAGGTTTTGAATTTTAAGTTCGATATTCTTTTTGAACTAATATCCAAAACTCCACCAAATCGTAACACGTGAACCTTGTTTTAAGACTGCTGTCCATGAGTTCAATGACTCTCTTTTTCGTACGAAGCGAATTCTGGTGGATCTTGTGCATGAAAAGGGTTTTGGATTCACGTAAATTTTTCGACATCATCTTCGGCAAGTGAGCTTCGAAAGGTTTTCCGTGAAAATGGACATTAACACTCTTGTGAGACAACAAGTCTTAGCTAGATTTAGAGAGATTAGTTTCTTAGGAATAGTAAACAGAAGCGCCTCACGGCGCCCTTCTTTACTCTCTACGGCGCACCAGGGCGCCGCGGCGCCGCGACGCACAGTTTGGGAACCCCTGGGAATTATATTCCTGAAAAACTTCGTGCTTTGGAAGAATACCGGATAATTCAAAGTCAGCCTGTGGGTATACATACCTACATAGATCAGTATATAGATCAACTAGGTATGCATAGATCTACTACTTAACTTTCCCTACATCCTGTAACTTATCTGTAAGAACCTATGATGTAAGTAAGTAAACGCACGTGGGTCGCATTAGCCTATCAATATATTATTATGATTATTACACTAGAAAGGTCAACCTTCAAATCGCCTTTGACACTCAGATAGGTATATTGATTTATTAGTCGAAAGTTGACAAAATATTGGGATTATCAAGTGTGGTATGGTTTGAATAAAATATACACAGGTTTTATCTCACCACGGTTAAATTAGATAAACTCTACTTCAAAACTTTTGTACAAAAGTTATCACATTTCTGAATTTGGAAAAAGCTCAAATGACTTCCCAGGTCTTTGCCTCGAATTTTCATTATCTTGCTTCAACTCTGTCATCATCTGTCTAGCTTTTTCCCAACTATGTTGGGATCGGCTTCACGTCTAACCAGATGCAGCTGAATACCAGTATTTTACATGGAGCGACTGCCTATCGGACGTCCTCCTCTGTTTCAACTGTAAAGTAATTCTGTTAAATTCTGCAACCGGTCATATGATCTACATATATGAAAGTTTCAAGTTCATTCATGATAAATTATAATACGAGAAACTTAACACTAGAAATGCTGATACATTCGACACCTGACTCCCATTTCACACTTTATTCGGCCATTTTTAATAGAGGTAGGTAGTTTTTTTCATCCCAAAAATCAAGAAGTAAAGAAAACCTGCTCAGGTGGAGATTCATTAATGACTCTGCCCTGTACTGTAAATTTGGTGCTGTTTTGCAACCATGGGGCACTTGATATTGTGTCCTGCGTGTCCTGTTTGTTCATTACGGAAACTGATGGACGCTACTAAAGGCGCCAAACTAGTGGTCTTCTGGGACGACACAATTTAGATTGCCATCGACACGCTAGAAGAAGATCCCAAAAATAGTTATAATATGTAGTATTAGGTAGGTACAGGGCTACAGTGTATGTGTGTGTATTAGGTACTATATGAAGTGAATTTAGTTAATTTTAAATTTATTTGTCGTGCTGTGCAGGGGCTGCTGCTGCGGCAGCGGAGAACCTCAAGCGGCGAAAATATAGTAACCTAATTAGTAACTATATTTTCGAGCCGTTTGGGGTTGAAACTCTAGGACCGTGTGGTCCGAGCGCTCATAGCCTTTTCAAGGAAATTTCAAAACGTTTAGTTGACACTTCCCGTGACCCTAGAGCTGGATTTTACCTTGGTCAAAGGCTTAGCGTTGCCATACAGCGTGGTAACGCCGCCAGTCTCTTGGGGACATTACCAGTTGACAGTGTTGAGGAGGAGTTAGTTAAACTTAAACTAAAAACTTAAAAAATGGCGTCAGTTTAGTTTATTTTAATAGATTTGTAAATTGTAAATTAGTTCAACTTACTTAATCAAAACAATCTTATTTAGGTGGAACATTAGCATTCATACTTACCTACCTACTTACATCATTTTATTTTTAGATATACGTGCCTGTACTACTTTCTGAATGTCAGCAGTTATTTATAATTTTATCTAAGTAAGTACACACATTATACCACAATCAATCAAAGTTCTGCATACCAACCGTGCATACTAATTGGTGCTCATAGACACTTGAAACGCAATTGTCTATGCAGGGTCAAATTATTTTAGCTAGTGAAACTCGTTATCATGTTTCTAAAAACGAAAAAAATAATGAAAGATGTTGTAGGGTTAATGACCACTTGAAACGGTGAGTAATTGAGTACGAGGGACAAAAATAAGTATTTGCAGAAACTATTGCCATCTAAGCCTGCCCCTGCCCCCCTAGAGTGCGATAGGGAGGGACAGCTGCAGCTCAGACCGATTACGTTTATCACAAAAATTTGACGAGATCGACGATTCGTATCTCTTTTTTCTCCTCGAAAACTGATCCAGTTCAATTATTTTTGACATTATTTAGGAAAGATTACCTGTAATGTCAAGGTTCCTATAAATTTCTTTTATGTTAAAAACTTTTCGAATTTGTCTGGTACTCCTCTAATCACGGCCGTAAAAATGGGCATTTTGTAATTTTTGGTTATATTTTCTTTACTTATTAGTTGCTGAAAAAAGAAAATGACTGGGACGTGTCTCCACTCTCCAGTAGACCTTGATTTCATGAAAAAAGCTCTAGATACTATTCAGGATGAAAAAAGAGGAATATATTTGTATGCAGAATCGCAGCCCCTGTATTCTTAACACGTGTAATTTTGTATTTATAGTAACGGACCGGTTGTTTAATTCAGCCTGAGTTGCAGCTTCGTGCTAAGCATACATTAGAATATACCTAGTAGATATTTCCTTCGTATTAAATTACTAATAGCGTGTAACCAATAAAAATAAATTGTGGAGTATGCCACACGACTGATTACGAAGGTTATTGCGTATCCTAGGATAGGTTGCGTCTGATTACTATTGTGAATAATATCTTTGCATTAATGAATTCATTTGGTATATCCTTACATTGTTCAACTGATGGGACCGAGTTATTAAATTATGATCATCATCAGCTTATTAATGTTCCCACTGCTGGGACACAGGCCTCCCCTCTATGAGAGGGAAATAAATATCAACTTAGATAAAACCAAAGTAGATACCTACAACACATCATTACGGGATTGGGAATTAAATATCAACGTAGATACAACACATCATAAAGAATCATTTTTGCTGGGGTGGATTGAATGATCAACACCACCTAACACCTAACAACACACACACAACAACACACCACAGGTAACACCTGTATAGTGTATAGGTACCTATACAAAATTCGTGCTTTGGATGTGGAGTTGCGGACAACGGCCAATGCAGTACGTAATACACAATAAACAATCAGGCTGCAAAATGCAAGATATAGGTAGGTAGTAGGTACACTGACTAACAATATTGAGCAAGCCAGAAAGTTAGAGAACAACAAAAATCTAAAGATACATGACATCTGTTCCGTGGAGGCACAGGTGGAGGTGACGGCGGCGGCTATCGAAATCTAAACATGATTAAACAAAACGATTATTTATGGGGTCAACGAACGCATACTTATACATATTAATACGTTTTATAGTTATATACTTAATAGAAATATGTATTGGGTCGATCGATACACTCGTATAAACACGATACAACAAAAACTCATTTTCTGAAAAATATGCATTTTGTACCTAAGTAGATACGATTTATGTAAATCACGACCTTTAGCACTTCCACAACTACTAACAAAATCATTTGTGTGGACTCATAACAATATGTTTTGTAGACATATTTATTTCTAGCTAGCTTTATCCTCGCGGCTTCGCCCGCGTGGAGTTAGATAATTTGTTCCTCGGGATCATACTATACCGCTTAGAGGGATAAAAAGTATCCTATCTGTGTGCTAAATTTTATGCAAATCCGTTCAGTAGTTCTTGCGTGGAAGAGTAACAAACATCCAGACATCCTCACAAGTCACAAACTTTCGCATTTTATAATATTATTAGGATTTAGGTAGGTACTCAGGTAGCTGTGTGCGGTTTCACCTGCCACTAGTCTTCCAAGGGCCGTAGTAGGGTGATCATTTGAAATGCAAAAAAAAAAAAAAAATTAGCGCGTTTGTTTGAACGCGGAAATCTCTTAGACCAACTTTTTTTTTTTATTATACATACATACATAATAGACTGTCACTGTCATTAGACCTTTTGATGCGGTTAATGCGACCACTTTACAGTACTTCTTCTTCCTTATCAACGAAACGACGACGTGTGTCCGAAATAATCGCAGTGCTGTAAAATAAACCAAATCCAGCGACGAAGACTTGGCTCTATGCCATTGCACGTAAAGAACGATCCGGTTCAAATTGTTTTGTTCTTTGACGCATTATTTGTTGTTATGCTAAATTAGATATTTATTATGTAAGTGAATTTATTGAGTACCTATTGTTGGTATATACTTGCTCTATTCTTTATGCTGTTTCTGCTCCCTGTAATTTTAGATTACAGGACCTGTATCATAACATACATCTGATAACAGTGTATTATTTTAAAAGTAAGTACCTTCAGTGTAGGAAGGAGACGGAACTATAATAATATATAACAGGATGCATATTTATATCCATCTCTTGCTGACACGGAAGTAAATAAAAATAATAGTGGTTTGAGAGGTCATGGTGACTCCCCAGACAGTGTAGTTTCCGTAGGGGAAAAGGCAAAAGTCTTATTATATAATTACGAAGGTTAGGTAAGGTAGGTACCTAGATAGGTAATTGTTGATTCATATAGATTTGAATTGATATCTTAGCGATTTCATTCATTAGATCTAGATGATAAGTACTTAGTTATCACACTACTATTTATAACTACGAAATTTTGTATGTGTGTGAGTCTGTAAACTCTTTCATGCTGAAATGGATGGACGGATTTGGCTAAAATTTACTACACAAATAGACCTGGAATATTAAATAGGCTATTGTTAGTAAAAAGAAAGCCAAGAGGTGCCGCTGTCTTTACATTAGATCACGCTATCGTTTGTTTTACAAAAAACTTTTATGTTCCTGTGAGATAAAAATAAGAATTTAACGCGAGCAAAACCGCGGCCATTAGCTCGTTTATCATAACACTGCATCCTTTATACCAGGGATTTCCCAACACAGACATTATGAACTTAGCGTTGCATTCCAGTAGGTACTAGGTACCTACATAGTTGAGGGCCCGATACTTGTGATTTGTGATTCATTGTGAGTTTGTGACGTTAGACACGATTTAAACTAAATTCCTAGTCTTAATGTAAGTAGGTAGGAACTGCTTTATCATGATTGTTTCGCCACACGCGTAAGCCATCTGGTAAATTAGATGTCAATCACGCATTACCTAGGTACTCAATATCGAAGAGCGAGAAGAGTGACTTCAATCCTATAAATAAACATCTGACGACAATTGCATTATTCACAGTATTCACACACTAGTTGATATGATTAAACAAACAAGTAAATGTTCCCAAGTTGATATTATTTAGTCTTACGATAAGACTCGCGATGACTGAATTGTTGTGCTCATATTGTTTGACGGGCACTCTTCTTATGGTGCGTTTAAACCAAATACAGTACATAAAACGAGAGCATAAGCTCTAACGTTCGTTTCTATACATTTTTTTCGATTAGTATAAACAGCAATGATTCTATAATTATGCTCTATCTCCATTTACACTGAACGAATATTCGAAATAGCATGCGTCCAAGCGGGTATCTAGTACGGTCTTAGAAGACGATGCTACGGCCTACGTCACACTAATCCCTCTTGCGGGAGCCTACTTTCCTTGCCACAAATTGGCGGTTGGTTTTTCAATAAATGGGGTAGCGCTTCAAAAAGAGAAAGAGACCCAATATCGAGCCTTGCGATACACCCATTTTTACTTTTAAACCCAGGGAATTGACACCATTTACTACAACTTACTGCTGACTATCACTTAAATAAGATTTCGCTAAACTGTGTGCAAGTTTACCTAGTCCGTAAAGTCTCAAGTTTTAAGAACAAGGTTTCATGATATATGCAATCAAATGCTCTAGAGAGCCCACGCAGTTAATTTGTGTTTGAATAAGGTGACACCTGCGTCGGCGACGGCCACCAAAACCGCCAGACAACATTCAAGTATTAAAATATGTCGCCATTTGTGGTTTCTATCGTGTTAGAGATGGCAAGAGAATTCGTAAAGTAACTGTCACTTTTCAATAAATTGATAACAAGTTTATTGCCAGGGAATTATATACATTGAAGCCGATATTTGACCTAAGAGCTCTCCAGTTTCTGCATGGCACGACGCTGGGTCGGGCAAAAACCAAGAATAAGAGTCCTAACTTTTGGTAATCAATGCAAAGTAATAAAATAAAAATGGGGTATTAGAATGTCTGTAGAAAATTGAGCTTGTGGGGGGGGGGGGGGGGGTCCGTTTTCAACTTGGTCGACCGTACCGCTACTATCTTTTTTTTACTAATAACTATGCCTTATATTCCAACATCCATGCATGAAAGGAAATGGTAAATTAGCCCTAAATCGGAATCCATACCTAGGTGATTTTATTGTTCATTATGTATTTACATAGATCAGTTTGCCCGTGACCCCATATACTAAAGAAAAACATGCAGTACCTAACGAGTAAAATAATTACATTTATTTAATGACTGCTGACGTTGGGTAAGTAAGTCTATCGTCAGCAAATTAGTTGAGTTTGCATGACCAGCCATACTTTTTATACTACTGCTACCCAATTATAATATACTTTAGGCACTTGACGTATTCGCAAACCTGCAGTGCATTGGAATTTCGTAATTATTTATTCAGTGATTCGTAAAAGACAACTGATGAAATCTTACAAATTCCTAGTGAGCAACAATGATAATGTTGCGGTTATGTGGTATATTAGTCGGTTAATCGTTGTACATTACATTTAGATATCTTATTTTGGATGGGCGATTCCATTCTCATGAACATGATTTGAATACAAAAAGAGATATAAAAAACTCTTTACGAAAACAATTTACATTTTACATCTTATTAAAACTTCTGTTACTAACACACGTGGTACGAAAGTCAATTTAAATATCTAGCCAGTCTATAAATAGGAAAAACTAATTAAAAATCATGTTGGATAAGGACCTTTTAACCCTGCAGCTGCGATTGCCCATTTCTCTATCAAAAATAATCATTTTATTTGCATCTCTTAGCTAAGCAAGTATTTGAAAGCACTGACCATCACTCTAAATTTTGTATTCCTAAAGTCATGCCATGAATCATCGTCGGATCAGAGGACGTATATATGACCAAGACATGACTTAACTATTCTATATTTAAGAAGGTATTTTCTCTCATGATTTCAGCATGCACACATAGGTAGATACATAATTAAAATAAATGTACCAAACAAATAGGGTTATTACATGTAAGAATATGATTGGTTGCTGTAAGTTTCATCAGCCTGTATCTAGTTTACCGATAATGGACTACTTCTAGCTAAGACTGACTAGCACAATTTACAACACACCGTTAGAAATGTAATTACAATTTCACAGTGAATACAATTAAGCCTGAAACCATTTCTCAAGGTTGTCACAACACTAGTAGCACACAGCAAGTTTATAAAACAAAGATAATGATATGACTTGTTTTGAACTCACCATGAATTCTTAAGGTCCTTCAGTCCGGAAAAACTGATGCTGTTCGACCGATTGAGTCGCTTGCCGAGAGTCCAAAACCGGATCTTGTTGTGGTTGTCCTCCTCATGAAAAGGGTTCAAATGTTCCGGGTAGTCGTAGATGGAGATGCTTTTACGAGGAGTAGTCGCCGCAGCCATAATTGCGTCCCCAGGAAATTCACTTTTTTGGATTTTACATAATACACAGTACGTTAGGCGTCAACCACTTATTTTATCAGTTATCACACTGGTGAGTTATCAAGAACTGATAGCGCGTTGTATGGTTTTATCGCGGGAAGATAATTACGTTGTTTGTTTTCGCGGCGTTGTGTAGCAAGAGATCGAGCGTCGTCGTGGCGCTCGGCGTCGCGGGCTGAAGCACACTACCGACGCGGGGCCGGCCGCCGCGCGGGCCGCCTTCGTCAGCCGACGTCGGCGTCGTTATCACGCCGCACCGAGTCACCGACGGCGACGCCGACCATTCAGCACGCGCGCGATGCACCACCATCAACGCTGCTTCACTGCACAAGTGAGTATCCGTTAACTGAACAACAGCGAAAAAGAAAGTTGCTTGCAACGCAATCAATGTTTTACACTTCAAGCCAAATTAACGACCTGATCAGCTGCGTTGTAAAATGCAAGCAACATTGGCCATCCATCACCAACATTGCTGGAGTGATCCGCAGCGAATCTAGCGTACCTGTATCTGCGCAATGCTTTATGCATTTCGATAAGGAGTGGTGGCATGGCGTCAAGTAGCATTCGAGTTGACATGTAAAGGACATTTGTGATACATGCGATAATAAGTATTTTTACAACACTATAGTTGCTAACTTACGACTAACCGTAAACAGTGGTCGGTGTAATATTTGCCTAAAGATGACGCCATGCTGGAGCCGCGTCACCCGCAGAACTTGAAGGTCGTGTCAACTTCGGAAAATTTAATCGTGCCTAAAATATTTATAGTGGCTGAGCTGCTTTGCTCATAGGCCGATAACATAACTAGGAATCTATAAATACCAGCTCCACATGACATGTAGGGTAATATCGAGATACCTACTTATTTTAACTTTCCCTACTTACATATTATTTTTAATTGCTGCTCTGTTCTCATTAAATTTAAATATTTCAGTTTGAGTTTCTGGAAATTTGCTGCAGTAAGACTAACAGATACATAAATAAACATTACATACAACTAACTAAAACAACAAGTGTTCTATTGCGTGCTTCCTATACGTCGTTTATAATTAACTGTACCGCGGTTTATTTCAGTGGTGGACTGTGATTCAAACCGCGGCACGCGAGTAGTGGGCCACCACGTCTAAAATACCACCACGAATGGTATCGATCCACTACACCACTAATACCAAAGGTGAACTACACTATAGGGGCCAACATACCTAATAGAATGTCGTCGTTTCTTTGAAAGGTGGCATGGTGGCATTTTGATCACGGCAAGGTTAGTTAGGAGGGTTGCGTTTTTCACGCGTATACCTATTAGTCGGCCTATTTTTTCTTAAAATCGAATAAAAATCAAATAATCGGTTGTTATTATTTCTATTGGGTCAAATATACGATCGACAAGTTTTGAGGAAACAAAAAACGAAGAATTTTATTTAGTAATATCTAACAGTTTCGACAGGAAAATTCTCATGGTTGAGGCGTTAGGTACCTACCTAAGTAATTGATCTCGGTTATTCTAGGTATACAGCCGCGTTGTTTCTATTGGTTTATTTTTGTATCGATCACCAGTGGCAGTAAACAATAGCGAAGCTAATCACTTGGACGTTTAGTTTTTATTATTAACTAAGTAAAATGTTACAGAATTGGCTTAGTGCCTGCTATTAAACGTAAAACGAATTAGTCATCGTCTTCTTTTGTACTTTGCGGTGATGCTTGCACTTTGAACAAGGATAAAGGAAAATATAATTCCTTATGCAGGTCTTTATTCACGGTAGGTAGGTCTACGGTACGTAGGTAATCAGTTTTGGGACGATTTGGTCTTTGTTAATCAAAGCAATTATTGTGATTTTTTATAAGTTTTACTAAGAGGTTTAAAATAATTAGGTAGGATTTGAGGTTCGGAATGATCCGTTATAGTAAATAAGTATAATACCCATACTATAGATCTGATCTGCTCATTTTCTACCTGCGTAAGGGAATGAGCCATTTTAACATATGAGAATTCTCCCGTTAGGTGTAACTCTTGCCCAATATACAGGTTGTTCTTTATTAAAACTTATTGTCTTTGGACTTGCCTCGACTGCTGAGCATTGTCCTGGGTTCGATTCTCGGGTCGGGCAAAGAGTTTCGAAACTCAAAATATTCAAACTCGAAATATTTTACATCTTGCCTTAAATAAATTCTTTTTACTCCAATTTTTTCAATCTTGTGTATACAAGCCAAAATGCCTAGTAAGGCCTCGGGGCAAGGAGCTCCTAATTTATTTCAGCCTCTGTCTATAACCGGTCGATCATGCGAAAATCCAATACGAGTGCCTATTCGAGGCAGAAAAAAGGCCGCCAATCGGCCACACCGGCCCATCAGGCATCCGGCCCATCGGGCATTTGCCCGTTTACCCGTATGGCCAGTCCGTGTCTGTGGGTGTAGTACTAGGTACTCCTCTGCCTAACCCTTCGGGGATTACAGGCGTGATGTTGTCTTTAGTAAAAAGAGTAAAGCATTATTCTTAGACCGATCTACCTAAATATGCCGTTTATAAGGAAGTATCTAATTGTCTGGTATTGCATCACCGTGGCCGATATCGCTAACTAATTGACTGGGTCACTCGTTAACAAACTGTTATTATCTAAGTGCTCACTTTCTACAGGCATTACAATGGAACTGTTTTATTAATTTGCGGTTACAAACAGCAAGACTTAGTTGTTTGTTAACATTCTTATTTATATGACAGGAACTTTCTGTTTTCCTTGTGTAGGTACCTACTTATATTAACTTGAGTAGTTACATGACATCACGCTTATAATCCCCGAAAGGTTAGGCAGAGGTGAACGTAAGGGGCCGGCCCAAAAGAGAGTGTACTTATAGAAAAACGTGGCAAGGACGATAACATCGCCGCGATTCTCTTGCTCGTGGAGACGCCGGCCGGCCCAAAAGAGAGCGTAGGTACCTATAGAAAAACGTGGCAAGGACGAAAATATCGCCGCGATTCTCTCGCTCGTGGAGACGGCCCAAAAGAGAGTGTACTTATAGAAAAACGTGGCAAGGACGAAAATATCGCCGCGATTCTCGCGCTCGTGGAGACGGCCCAAAAGAGAGTGTACTTATAGAAAAACGTGGCAAGGACGAAAATATCGCCGCGATTCTCTCGCTCGTGGAGACGGCCCAAAAGAGAGTGTACTTATAGAAAAACGTGGCAAGGACGAAAATATCGCCGCGATTCTCTCGCCCATGGAGGCGGCCCGTAATAAAAGGTACCTACCCACGTTTCGCCAGTAATGTTTTTAAATCCCATGTAATATGGGGGCGAGCCTATTGCATGACATCACGCTTATAATCCCCGAAAGGTTAGGCAGAGGTGAACGTAAGGGGCCGGCCCAAAAGAGAGTGTACTTATAGAAAAACGTGGCAAGGACGATAACATCGCCGCGATTCTCTTGCTCGTGGAGACGCCGGCCGGCCCAAAAGAGAGCGTAGGTACCTATAGAAAAACGTGGCAAGGACGAAAATATCGCCGCGATTCTCTCGCTCGTGGAGACGGCCCAAAAGAGAGTGTACTTATAGAAAAACGTGGCAAGGACGAAAATATCGCCGCGATTCTCGCGCTCGTGGAGACGGCCCAAAAGAGAGTGTACTTATAGAAAAACGTGGCAAGGACGAAAATATCGCCGCGATTCTCTCGCTCGTGGAGACGGCCCAAAAGAGAGTGTACTTATAGAAAAACGTGGCAAGGACGAAAATATCGCCGCGATTCTCTCGCCCATGGAGGCGGCCCGTAATAAAAGGTACCTACCCACGTTTTGCCAGTAATGTTTTTAAATCCCATGTAATATGGGGGCGAGCCTATTGCCATCAATTGGGCACAAATTCAGACTCTATGGTTGTATATTGAGACCTCATGCTTAGCAGTTGCGCTTACGATTACTAGACCAACGAGGCAGGTTATAATAGTTATATATCGCTGCAAGGCTGCACAGTTTGCCGTCCTTGATTTAAAAATAATGAGAACGTAGACTAATTGCTTATGTACCTATACAGTAGGTACATATTTTTTAAGATTTAATGACAATGCAACATTTCAACTGAGTGAATAATTTCAACTAACCTTTAGAGCAGTGGTTCCCAAGCTATAGTCCGCGGACCACCAGTGGTCCACAGGAGCTTCGAATACGGTCCGCGAAAGGTTAAAATGTTATTCGTACTTTTTAACTTGAAAATAAGATGCGCTCAACCCAACCTAATTGAACCTATCAGAGGCAAGAATTTCGATTTTTTGAGAACCTAGGTCTACTAACTTACCTATTTCTACTTCCGTCTGAATTGCTAAATTTTTCGAGCTCACTTCGAACGCTTTTGTCTTCAATGTCTACTACATTCCCATTTCATCCCATCTTGTAATGTTTGCATTGTGTGAGTTAAAAATTCACCCCCTAGATATAATCCTGTCGGTGGCCTCTGCTAAAAATGAAGACACCAAAGTGATCCCTATTCTAAGAAAGATTGGGAACCACTGCTTTAGTTAGAGGGTACTGTGTATAATAAATTGCAACAGCAATAAGGAAAATTGCTAAAGTTAAAGTACCTACCTACCTACGTTATGTAACTTACCTACATGGCAACCATTTTCACAACACAAGTTATAGTTAGGAAAACATTTCCATCCTGCGCATCCTGGCGGTCTGCAAAATATTATAATAGGTAAGTTCAGTCACGAGCACACTTTCATAAATTTAAGAATTCGATATGTAAAGTAAAAATTAACCTACGCTGATTCCAAAACCATTTGGAGATTTTAGGGTCCTAAGCCTTATTTTTCTATTTTTAGCTCTCTATATCACAAGATTGTGTTTATTTTCACAATAATACATGTAACCATTTGACTTTCATTTGACCTCTAAATGACGTCATAACGTAGCCTGAACAGACGAGATATTTCCTTCGCGCTTTTCAAGATAAATTAAAAAAAAAAAAGCTGTTGTTAGTCTGTCATACCGTCAGTGTCAAAGTGTCAATGCTAGTAATTAGAGATGGATCGCGCGCTGCCATAATTATTTCTCTTTCTCTACGTTAATTCTTTGTATACGAATACGACAGACCTTGCTTTCCCGTTGGACTTTGATACTTACTGCAACATTGATCGACCATTGCATGCTTTACGGAACTGCCTGCCTATTGTTTGGATTAGTAAATAGGCTATTTGTTGTAGTGTTTCTACATGACGGTGTCTTGCTTCGTAGCATTTAGCACCAGTTGTCGATAACAGATTCATTGCACGAATATGCAGCACGGAATCCGTGCTGCATATTCGTGCAATGAACACGGATAATGGTAGAAATTAAATTTGCTAAAAATCGTAGGAAAAGTAACTCAAACAAAAAGTTCACATCATAGCCACGATCACAGCATTCACATTTCACAACAAACAAAATAAAAAATCGTATCTGACAAGTTAGTGTCAACTGTTGTCAATGTCAAGTTTGAAGTTGTCTATTAGTTTTTTGTATGTACTGAAAACGTGGCAAAGACTTAAAGCTATTCAGACTATGAAATGACGTCATCACGAAAAATACTTTAAAAAAAACTGTTACTTGGAAAAAAAAGCTTCAAATTAGTGGCTTAAAATTAAATGTTTTACGAAATAAAAATATAAAAAAATACCTGAAAAATACTTTACATACGTTACCGAATTTTCGCGAGAAATAACGATTGTAACTTGAGATAGGATCATTTTCATAAATAATAGTTTTAAAAAAAACTAAAAAACACGCTTTATATAGAAAACCAAACTAAAAAATAGAAAATAATTTTTAATAAGTAAATTTGAATTAAGAATAGTGTAAAAAATTCTAACAAATATATGTAATAAAACAACTGTAGCTCCAATCAACTCTTGAGTATATTCAAATCCAAGTATTTCAGTCCACATAGGCCTGGATGGGCACTTCTACATTATTTCACGTTTTATACAAAATGCAATAATTACAACACTTATCAGTTATCAGACACAGATTCGACTATTAGTCTTAACACCACAATTTCTCCCAATGAACAGCGCTCTCTCGGCCGAGTGTCATGTTTTATAAACTACCCCTTCCCGCTACAACATTGACGGTTAGGCAGTGTTGTCATTTCTCAAATATAAAACGAATTATTAAAATCTTTAAAACCCTACATAATATTAGTTTAAATAGATCACAGCAGATCTTATTATTTAATACATATTTGAAAATCATGACATTCGGCCATCCGACACTGTGTGGCCTCCTGGCACACACAACAATCATAGAAATAAAATCATGACATTCTTAAGCGTTAAAAATAAAGAGAGAAAAACAAAAAAAAACAAAAAAAAAAAAAACCATTTCTATACATTACAAATAGGTATATATACATTTTTAAAACTTGACAACATATTTAACTAGAGCTTCTGACCCTGTACATTTAAAGAAAATGTTTTGCAATAAAATAGACAGTAAGAGGAAATATTTTAAGTTAGCTTTACTCAGTTACTTTTGCCAGCATTCTCAAAGCTACTGGACATCGGAGCTATGCAGTTCCAAAATGTATCCATGGTCGGATTTAATCAGCTGCAACTTCAGTGATCTTGTATGGACCCGCAAACTTCGACAGAGGCTTTGTACTTTTCTTATCATATCAAAATTAAGTTTTTCGACTTATGGCAACTCTAAATTAGTACATAGACTTATCGGCGCTAAGCTTATTGGACAAAATCTCGTGTAATTTATCTCGTGTATTTATTTATCCCAAACATAGCCTCTGCCGCAGTTTTCTGTGTTGAGGCATTAACAGGACTTCTATATAAAGAACGAACTCTATTTTAAGCTTTCACGGTTTTAAACTAAACTAGGGAGCTCAAAACAATGAACGGAAGATATCCCGTAAGTGACAATATAAGTAAAGAACGAACTCTTTTAATGTGTGGACTAATTTATAATTTAAAATACCAAAGAACTATAAAGAGTTTGAAGTCAACGATTTAATTCTACTAATGAATTTATAAATAATGTTAATAATTAATATATTCTAAAATCTAAATTATGGTAACAATATTGAACATTTTGTTAAAATAATGAATGATAAAAATTAACGTATAAAGACAAATATTAAAGAATTGTATTGTTTGACTATGTATTACGCTCAACTTATTTTGAGACTAATATGTACCAATAATTATTTTACTTTACTAATTATTTTATATTAATTATTATTAATAATTATTTTACTGTAAACTTAATAAGTACATGTTAAATTTCACATAGAAACGCATTATACAATAATGTAAAATTATTTTTGCATGCCCTAAAAAGGCAAAATATGGTTTATGCATAAACCACCAACTTTAACATCTGGTAACACCTGTATTTTAAGCAAATAAATAATTTTTATTCTTAACATTACAAATAAATGATTATGATTACAAACAGTGTTAATTGTTAATGCCCTATTGTATGTTTCCCAGACACTTGTCTCAGTAGCCTTTATATAGGTTAGATGATCATGAATTTTAAGATGGTTTGGTTAAATCTCTCTGCTGACCATTAACTCTGAGACAAGCTACTGCGTTTAAAATATGTTCTAATACCATGTGTATTACAAAAGGTTTAGTCTTTCAACGTAAAGCTTGTGTCACGGTCAGACACAATCTTAGTTGGAACACCGATGACCGAAGTCATAAACTATTTTCTCAAAGACCTTAACCGTGGTTTTGAGTCGTATGTTCACGTAATTTATTATTAAACTGAGGTTGAGGTCTCTGAGATGCAAGAAAGTTAAGTAGATCTTCGGGTACCGAACTATTCCGAGTCCGCGGCCTATTCCTAATCGAACAGTCAGTCAGCCAGCCAACAGCTACCGGTAATTTAACATCTATTTAATAATCCTAATTAATTTATCATAAAATATCCACGAATACTTTCATCACCAGGTAAAGTACGATGTAACATCCCTTCCAACGGACGTCCGTAACTTTCTTCACTAAGGCAAGCCTTTTCACTCGAACTATGTAGATATCAATGGGCTTTTCTGCCTGAGCCTTCATTTTCATGGACTTACGCCGGCGCCTCAGAGGTGTACCAGACGGGGTACCAAGCTCAACATCAGACGACATCGTCACAGCTCACTGAAACATTGTACATCATTTGAGAAGTAATCCATTCACACTCGCATAAAAACGATGTCATGTGAATGATCGATCACAATAAGTTTAATTATCATTAATTTTAATTAATTTAATTCTCTATGACAGAAATATCCATATTTTGGGTAATAGGCATAAAAACATTATTATAAATCAAAGACATATACACAATACTATTTACCAAATCAAGTAAAATAAGACGCTGGTCTTGGTCAAACAAACAAATAAGAAATTGAACTAAAATATCAATATAAATTAATTAATCAATCCATAAGTGAGCAATCCAACAATGTGAAACATACAAATGTCATTTGTTTGCTAGCATTTCCAGGTTGTTAGCAACACAACATTTACTTGCCCAGAGGGGATTCCAAAAATGTTGTATAATTTAAACTTCATGTACAATAGTGGTACTGGTAATGGTGGTTTTATAATTTTGTAGTGCATGCTTTTCACTTTAGTGATTTAAAGTGAATAAGAAGACTTATGAAATATGTAGTAGTACATAGGCGGACTTAATGCCACAAGGCATTCTCTACCAGTTAACCTTTGGGTTAAATAAGAAAACATTGTACCCTAACTTTTTGGTAACAAGAATATTAATACTTAGGTATATTGATACTAATACACATATACAGATAAAATTAACTAATATATATTCTATCAAATACCAAAAATTAGAAAGAAAATAACGAGAAAACTAATAATAATTATTATGACTAGACTTCGAATTGAGTACGAACTTTTCTTTAGAAAGTGAATTTGCTTTGCTTTTTGATTTTATCCGTCAATGTCATTAATTGTCAGACGTCAGTCTATACCAAGATTATTAAAGAGGAAAGATCTGTATCTTTGTATGTAACGAATAAACTTAAAAACTACTGGACATTTTTCTTTCAGCAAAGGATAGCTACATTACCAGCGAGCAACATAAGCTATATTTTATCCCCGTACTCGAGACTGTGACGTCCGCTAGTACTTCTACTACATAAAAATACAGCTTAGCAGTCAAGTTCCTCAACAACTACGCCTATTGATTTCTGAAATGTGTACAATATTCATCGACATAATCTGTCTCTTATTTATTTAATTAAAATCATTCGAATTCAATATAATTACTACGCTTCATCTAAACGTTGTAAGAGTCATTAACCAGTAAGCAAATACAGTTGCAGCTCACCCAATAATCCAGTGAGAAAATATACATCGCCCCTTACGCATCCAGCGAGCAACTCACGGGCTCCATTAAAAGAAAAGATATCCCGTAACATTGATAGGGAATAACCAACTACTACAATAACCTGTTTTAATTCATTGCTCACCATTATTAATTAATTTTAAGTTGTAAAAGTGTTTGTAAAAACCTACTTGCAAAATAAACATCATTTATCAATTATCATTTATAATTTATCAATTATCAATTATCATTTATCAATTATCATTTATCAATTATCAATTATCATTTATCAATTATCATTTATCAATTATCAATTATCATTTATCAATTATCATTTATCATTTATCAATTATCAATTATCATTTATCAATTATCAATTATCATTTATCAATTATCATTTATCAATTATCATTTATCAATTATCATTTATCATTTACAAAAATCCAGCGAACTCACTAAGTCGCATAACATAGGCCCTGTGAACACATTTAGTTCACTGGGTTAACATCTGTCTGACGACCGATTCACTGTGATAAATCAGTAGGACACGACTACCTAAAATCAAGTGAACTAACCGAGTCGCCTATGAACACACTTAGTTCACATTATCATTATCATCATTATCATCATGAATCCGACGACCGATTCACTGTGATAAATCAGTAGGTCATACCTACCTAAAATCAAGTGAACTAACCAAGTCGCCTGTGAACACACTTAGTTCACATTATCATTATAATCATCATCATCATGGATCCGACGACAGATTCACTGTGATAAATCAGTAGGTCATACCTACCTAAAATCAAGTGAACTAACCAAGTCGCCTAACATGGATCCGACGACCGATTCACTGTGATAAATCAACAGGACACACCTGCATAAAATCAAGTGAACTAACCAAGTCGCCTGTGAACACACTTAGTTCACATTATCATTATAATCATCATAATCATGGATCCGACGACAGATTCACTGTGATAAATCAGTAGGTCATACCTACCTAAAATCAAGTGAACTAACCAAGTCGCCTAACATGGATCCGGCGACCGATTCACTGTGATAAATCAACAGGACACACCTGCATAAAATCAAGTGAACTAACCAAGTCGCTTGTGAACACACTTAGTTCACATTATCATTATCATCATTATCATCATGGCCAGAATAATAAGTTATTGACATTTACCTCTGGATGTTTGTAAATAATCATAAATAAAGCATGTTTGTTACATTGGCACTACCAATGTTGCTCATTTAAATGCCGGTGCAGAGGCCTATGACAGCATAGCCATGTAAATAATAGCAAAAACAATGTAGCATTTTCTAATAAACATTGTGGGTAATAATTCTCATAAATGCCTCATGGTCAATTCTTCAAAATACTTCAAAACGTGTAAGTTTTTATGTATTTTTTTTTTTTTATCAAGCAAATATTAAAAGTTTAACGACTATCCCTATCTCTACCTACATGGCATACTATATGTACACCTCAGTGGCGAAGGTACCATACAACTCGATTCCTACCGGATTCCCTTTGAAAAATGGCACAATCAGTATTCTATAGACATATAATTAACGGCCAGTTTCTTCATCAACAACTAAAGTTAAAACTAAAAGTAATAACCTTTACTTGACCATTGCTGATAATAGAGCAGATGTGTTTCTTCATCCAAGTAACAGCAAAAGTAAAAGTCAATTGAGTTGACACTACACAACCGGCGTAATTTCCCCAAAAAACCGTGGGGAGCTTTTATTACAAATGACAACATCGCAATATCACCGTCAGGTAGTGTCAAAAGACAAATGTCAATGTATTTTTATTTTTTTACATTTCTATGGTGAGATTTTTTGTGTACTTACTGAATTATAGATCTGTAATTATAGACGTTGATGATATGAGGATGTTATGGATTATTGTTATTATTAACTTGGAATTATTTAATGATTATTGATAGTTGTAATTTCGATGGAATTAATTATTGATATAAGTGGTCTTCAATTTTTATTATTTTTTTAATCTAATAATGTATTGAGTTATAAATTGTTGATGATTTTTGTCTTAAAAAATTGTATTAAAAAAAAATTGAATTAAATTAGCAATAAATTGTTAATTTAATTGGTTCTAATTATTTTTTTATTTTAATATTAATGATTATTGTGGTTAATAATTTGATGTAATTAGTTACCGATTGTTGTTAAAAGTAATTTGAGGGAATTAATTATTGATTAAAATATCTATTTATTGCTGATTGATAACTAGTGTTTATTTTTCTAATAATTGTTAATGTTATTTGTATGGAATTAAATAAACCTAAAAAAAAAACTTCATCATCTGATAAACTTAAAATTTCACTGGACGAAGATTGTGATAACATTTTAATAGTAAAATAAATCTAGGAAATAAATGCACTGATACCGTGACATAGGTACAAATTTGTCAAAATGATAGTGACTTTAGCTTTAGCTGCCCCTTTTTGAGCAGCAAAAGTTAAAGGCAAAAGTAACAGTTAAACCAACGACTAAAATTGTGAAGAAACATATTTAACCGTTACTTTTACTTTATAACGTTGCTTTGACTGTTACTTTTGATGAAGAAACTGGCCGTAAGGATACGTACTCCGGCTTACCCTTTTACAAAATTGACCCTTCGCTACTGGTACACCTACATGGTTTACTAACAACACTCACACATGGTTCTTTAGAATGGATGTTAACATGTAAAATCAACCCATCTTCATTGCTGCATTGTTAAACTCATAAATAATAATATATGCCATAATTATTTTAATTTTATCTATAAACTAACCAACAGCGATACATAAAAATATTTTACGAAATATGCTTGTGACAGTTATTATGGCCAATTATAGATTTCCCTGTGTAACTGGGATATATATGTATATAATACATGCGAACGGACTAATGCCAGATATTTAAAAAAAATAAAAATACAATACAAAAATACGATACAAAATAATTTTTAAGTTATTTTTAGAATTGGATTAGGTACGATTTTGAAAAATTTTAAACAGAAAACGGTTGAATAAAAAAAGAAGAAGAAGATTGGTTGCTTCTCATTTATATCCATTTATAGTGTTCACTATTCGTTTTTTTTTTAATGTCGGTTGATTAGAGTTAAATAAATCAACTTCAGAGAATTCAGAGTAATAAATTCGAGCAATGCGAGTCAGAACACAGTTCTTAATAATTATGTATACTTTCTGCATAGTTGAATCACGTGAGCTTTTTAGCGGGGTAGAAATTTTTCTCTATTTCATGATATAACAATAATCTCCATGGTGTAACACACTGTGCATACGTGAAAGTTTATTTGTTAAATTTCCACCCTCTTTTTTTTACCGAAATTTAACAGAAAGTATACATCTTACTATGGTAAAGAAAAGGAAACAAATTACTTACTATTTCGCTGAGAGATGGCTCGTGGTTCTTGTCACTTCTGAACTGTAATAAAACAACTGTAGCTCCAATCAACTCTTGAGTATATTCAAATCCAAGTATTTCAGTCCACATAGGCCTGGATGGGCACTTCTACATTATTTCACGTTTTATACAAAATGCAATAATTACAACACTTATCAGTTATCAGACACAGATTCGACTTTCTCCCAATGAACAGCGCTCTCTCGGCCGAGTGTCATGTTTTATAAACTACCCCTTCCCGCTACAACATTGACGGTTAGGCAGTGTTGTCATTTCTCAAATATAAAACGAATTATTAAAATCTTTAAAACCCTACATAATATTAGTTTAAATAGATCACAGCAGATCTTATTATTTAATACATATTTGAAAATCATGACATATAAATGAATAATAGTGATAAGAAAAAAAATTTTTATTTAAAAAAAAGCGTGGGGTGCTTTTTAAGATATTATCAAAATGATAATCCTTCTTCTCATATCTGTCAATGAAATATTTATAACTATTGACACCATGCACCCCACGCTTTTTTTTAAATAAAACATTTTTGTCTTATTAACACTATTATTCATTTATATTTGGTAGAATTTTTTACAATTTATTTTCTATTTTTTAGTTTGGTTTTCTATATAAAGCGTGTTTTTTTTAAACTATTAAGTATTTATTTTCTACTTTTTAGTTTGGTTTATTTATAAAAGCGTGTTTTTTTATTTTTTTAAACTGTTAATTAAACTATAATTTATTAAGTCAGTAACTTATCTGGGAAGTGGGGCAATCGGGCGCCTGCTGCCTTCTTTAGATGAGGTAGCTATTTCTCAGGTTCCCTCTCCGAAAGGTTTATCTTATTTAAAGTTGACGACTTTATCGACTGTAGATCCTAGGCTACGCTAATTACTAAATGTTATTCCGCAAAATAAAAAATTGAATTTTCTGTCCTGAATATTTTGTTTTGATGTAAGTATATAAGAAGCTTTTTTGTAAATCACGGTTACCGTTATATCAAAAATACTAGCTGTTGCCCGCGGCTTCGCCCGCGTGAAGTTTGGTAACTGTCCCACGGGATCATATTTATTCATATTAGAGAGATAAATAGTAACCTACATGTTAATCCAGGTAAAAAACTATCTATGAGCCAAATTTCATAATCATCACAATCACCATCTTTATCACAATCGTCATCACTATCATAATGACAATCACTGTCACAATCACCATCACTATCACTAGGTACCACAATCACCATCACCATCACAATCATCATTATTACAATCATCATCATCGTTATCATAATCATCACAATAAATCAACATACTGTATAGAAGTCGAATCCGCCATCTTATCTAAATCATCTAAATCTTCTGGATCTCAAAATAAATGCCATATTCGTAATCAGCACCCCTGATAATCTCGAAATTGACACCCATATTGATTTTTAGACATTTCAACCCCATCGCACCCCAACAGGGGATGATGGTATTTCAGTTACACATTAAATCTTAAAATCGTTGTTTTTGTAATACACCCGCCCGACCCGATACACCATACATACAATAACCATGTTGATTTTCAGACTTTGTCACCCCATTTCCCCCTTATGGGGTTAAATTCTGAAAAAACCTGAATTGTCATCGGTCTTTGACGGGTGTGCAAACTGAATGAAATCTGGCCGTTTAAAGTGGGTCAAAATCGCGCCCTAAGAAGTCGGTTACAAACAAACAAACATACAAGTGAAGCTAATATAAAGCGTGTAATAAAAATATGAGATCCAGAATACTACTTAGTGTTCGTAATATGAAATTTTAATCAGAACAGTAGGAGCAAACACTTGTGTTTACATATTGGTGCTCGTGACTACCTACATACTTTGTCTAATTTTAATTGTGACAAAACAACTAAAGACTCGCAAGAAAGGAAACAAGTAGAAAGCTACCTAGGTACTACCTACCTACTTACCAGCGCTACAGTACTTCAGTGCATTCTTTCTGGGTCAGAGCCCATTCGTCCCCTAAAATTCGTCCCCCAGCATAAAAGTTGTAGATTGGGCCCCTATATAGGTGCCCATTGGTCTCCTGGTAGGGGACCAATTAATATTTTAACAAAAAATATTATTTTTAAGGTACCCATTCGTCCCCTCTAATATATATACAATATAAGTTAAAGATTCGGCACCTATTCAGGTGCCTATTGGTCCCCTGAGATAAAATTAGCTATATTTTACATAAGAAACGGTTAACATAGTACACTTGTGAACAGTTTATTAACGGAATTAATTTAATAAATCATAACAGATCATTGAAAAAAGAGCTATGATCAATGATAAACCGTCATGATAATAATATAACCTGACGATAGGCTTACGATGTAATATTGTCTCTCGTCTCACGAATGGCTTGTTAAAAAATCGGCCAAGTGCGAGTCGGACTCGCACACGAAGGGTTCCGTACCATTGACTATATTTTGTATTTGTTGTTATAGCGGCAACAGAAATACATCATCTGTGAAAATTTAAACTGTCTACCTTTACCCTTTGGGTACGGAACCCTAAAAACGGGTTACAAAATAGATAAGGTGTTTTGTTTGTATGTTATGGCTGCCTCGGTGACATATTGGTTCTTGAAAGTGACTGCGAGCGAACACGAGACTGTTCAATGGGTCTTTGGTCTTTTATTAAATGAAGTTCGCCTAACGAAATAAACAATACTGTTAATATTATAATAATAATATTTTTAACATAATTGAATCGAATTATCTCATTTGAATCCTGGAATATGATTAGTATTATTATTGATGGTAATTCACTTTATGGTGGAATACTACAGTCATATTTTGACTAAAAAGTCAAAACTAAATTATTTACTCCTAAATATGTATAGCATTTTTTTTTCCGTAATTATAATTTTATCATATTAGTGGATGTTATTATATTCTTGTATTCACCCTTTTAATGTACAAAAATAATGAACGTTCTAACATTAATTCTGTTTTTGTAATAAGATTAGTTTTACACTGAAATAATGTTGATTTGTTTAATCTTCAATAATTATTGTGATTTTAGTCATTTTTTGTTATTGTAGACTTTATAGTTTGTTAGATTTAACTTATTATGATTTTGCATATAGTTGGTAAATATACAAAAAATACGGTGATTATAGCCAATTTTTATGTACTTAGGTACTTCTAGTTGTAATTTATTAGATGTAAGTTATTACGATTTTGCATGTAGTTGGTTAATATACAAAAAAAATATGTTGATTTATCTAGTCTTCAATAATTACTGTGATTTAAGTATTTTTTTTGTATTGTTATAATTTTTTAGATTTAAGTTATTATGATTTTGCATGTATGTAGTTGGTAAATATACAAAAAAAATAAGAAGTGATTATTTACTGTTGATATGTGTTCTGACTGACTATACATATATGTGTTGTGACTATTTTTTTGCATATTTTAATGTTGATTTATATGATGGTCAATCAAGGCTGATTTTTGTAAAAGAGTCGTATTTTGTATTTTTTTGATATTTGGTTATTTGTTTGTACACTGATGTAAATTAATCTAAAATTCAGTTTTTACCTACTGGGATTTTATTTAAATAGTTACTAATTATTTTGAAGACTGACTTAATGTCTAGAGCCTAGAGGCATTTTATTAAACTTAATCTTATTTGAAATAAACATGATATCTACCGAATTACTATATTTTTTATTTTACCCTTTTCTGCGCGACTGTACCAGGACTACCAAGCTGCAGTATACACATATACATGTACTTACATTAGAAGAATGAATAAAAATAAATATTCTTCAGGGGACGAATGGGCCCCTCAAAAGTTCCAGGGGACGAGTGGGCACAGGGTGCGAATCTTAGGGGACGAATGGGCTCTGACCCTTCTTTCGGGTCTACCTCTGCTTTTTAATCTCTGTCCAAATTAAAGTAATTTTTATGATCTTAATCATAAAGTTGCTGTCGAGTTGCTACTACTGACATCATCTGCCTTTTTTCAATTAAGTTGGGGTCAGCTTCATATAGTCTAAATGCGGATGCAGCTGAATAACAGTAGTTTACATGGAGCAACTGCCAATCTGACATCCAAAGCAAAGTCCTGGGGACTCCTGGGTAATACGACACCTCTTGAAAAGGCTGGTTGTTAAGACTTGGGCCACTGAGTAATCACCCATCCAAGCACCAACCGGTACAAGCGCGGCTTAACCTAAAGATCGAACCAAGTGGCTATTATTATTTAATCACGAGCTCCCGGTTGCTGCCACCGACAAACCTGACAGAGAAGGTTTATTGACACGCGAAACAGTAATTACTGTACCTAAGGCCGTGCGACCGTTCCACAGACTGCTTATTGGTTCATGACCTTATTTCTGTGATCCCGACTCCAGTTTTTTTTCTACGATCGAACTAGCCCCCCAAAATAATATTTTGTTCTCACACTCAAAGACCACAGGTCTATATTTTTTCTTTGTATTGAAGTAATTCTTTGTTTATTTGCAGTATCCACGCTACAGCAACCTTCACTCGTTCTTTACCATGTAGCATGCGAAGGAAATATTATGAGTTTTGAATACCCTAACTAGTAGGTACCTATCTCCATGGATTGCACTCAGTACCTACCCGATCTAGCAATATAACAGGACTAAAAAAAAAAGCTTTTAAATAACAACTGTCTTCTATTAAAATACAATAAAAAAGCGCAAACACTAAATCCAGGTTATTTTTTTTTTGTATTTTAAAAAGTTAAATGGGACGTCCTCGGAAGTACCTACACAAATTCTTGTTTTGGGATTATTGTACAAGTACCTAATATCATAGGCGTTGTAGAATAAATACGCATTATAGAAGCTACCTCAAAACCACTCATTAGAACTTCAACAAATTAATATGGGACCACCCTTGAGATACCCCCTTTCCAATAAAAAAATAATCTTCGAAATCAGCCGACGTCGCGTCGTTCGGAATTATCGCTGAACATCATCAAAAAAATAGGCAAATTGAATCGAAATAGAATAATTGATAACCTCCTTCTTTTGGAAGTCGGTAAAAAATAGCAGCCAATTCACGCTATGACATCACTGTCGATGATTCCCCCCGTTTATGACTGGGACTCATATTTTTGTTCAATTTTCTTATTTTATTCCTCAGATTCAAGCGTCATGTACTCAGGTGTCAGCTAATAATTTACGTAGTAGGCAGGCAATTCAAATAACGCCCCACTACACGCCCCTCTTAATTTCAAAATTCATAAATTGACTTTTAGTAGCTGCCAACCATTTCTATGCTTTGCCGCAATGCCGCCCTCGACTTTAGTCCGGCTTGCCCCCGAATAGTCTGGTTAATGAATGATTGTGGTTGGAAAAGTTGAAAGCAGAAAATGTGACTTATGAACTTTGTTTGGACTAGTTAGAAGATAAACATATTAAATGTCCTGACTCCTCCGAGGTGAGCCCGAGGGGGGGGGGGGGGGGGGGCAAAGAAGGTCCCGTTTTTTGGTTTTTTGCTTATATCTCTAAAACGATGCGTCGTATAAAATTTTGTTGTACTACATAATAAAACCTCATAAAATTTTCTTCAACTTTGCTTTTCAAATTTTTTATCTATCTCTTATCGTTGAATTGGTATGAGCTCCGAAAAACGACCAATTTTTTAAAATTTGTCCTACAATCTGTCCCGTTCGTTGTTTTTGGTTTATATCTCGAAAACGGTGTGTCGCACGAATATTTGTTGTACTACACAATGAAATCTGATAAAATTCTCTACAACTTGGCAATTTTTTTTTTTTACTTTTTTTTTTTTTTTTTTTTAATATTGGAGATAGATAAAAAGTGTGACAAACAAAGTTGTAGAGAATTTTATGAGGTTTTATTATGTAGTACAACAAAATTTTATACGACGCATCGTTTTAGAGATATAAGCAAAAAACCAAAAAACGGGACCTTCTTTGCCCCCCCCCCCCCCCCCCCTCGGGCTCACCTCGGAGGAGTCAGGACATTTAATATGTTTATCTTCTAACTAGTCCAAACAAAGTTCATAAGTCACATTTTCTGCTTTCGACTTTTCCAACCACCCTTTTGAGCACTCATTTACCAGACTAGAACTGTGCCTGAGACCTGAGATCCGCCCGACTGCACTGTACGGCTGTATCAAAGTAATTCCTATAGGTAAAAATATTCAAAATATTCTAGCTACTTCCGTGACATAAAGATAAAGGAAATGTTAAATATATATGATGGTAGTTGGCACGTGTAACGTGTAAGTAAATATGATTTGTATTGGCAGCGTCAGGCGGAGGAAGCAGCGACTTATCTCGGAAATTGCAGAGAGGATGCGCTACTACAAACGACATTGAGGTCCAATCAGAAGGAGCTCAGTTAACTGATGAATGCGCAGTTCTTTTGTACTTAAATGTGTAAACCTCGCTATGTAGATTAGGTCTGCGTTTCTTACTATCCACTCAATGAGTGTGATAAAATAACTCATAATAAGTAGGTACCTACTTATGTGTAAAGCATTATGAAGTACCCAAACAACTCCTAGATACTAGTGAATACTTGGTTTTCAGACACGGGAAGTGTGTGTAAGGTCAACAATCTTAAAACACTGCACGGGATCAGTATCGCTTATCGGCTCGTCGGCTCATCATCAACCAGGCGTCCACCCATAGTAGGTAAACACGTAACCATCGGCTCAGCATCGCCGGGTGAACGCCGCACTAGCGGCTAGGCGTCACCAATGCTTACGGCAGACCGACCCAGTGCCGACCAACCAGTACGGATTGGTGAAGCTGGCAACACACCCTATGTTACAATGCCTAAGTAAGCGTTACAAAATCGAATTTCATACTAGTTGAAAGAACCCCGAACAACCTAGGTTGTCGCGCCGCGCCGTGACCCCGTGCAGTGCATAAAGGTGTGCGTTGAACTTTAAAATCCTCATTCGTGATTCCACTTCGACAAAATAGGTCTCATTATTACCTACATTTTTGCCAGTATCCATGACAACCGTTTTTGTTAGGCCGTTTGCGTATTCAATTTGATAGGAAGCGTTTGCAATACTAGTTTCTCTTTTTATGATTACAGTTGCTAGTTTTACGAATTTTATTTAATATTAATCAAATCAGCCATGGCGGGTGTTCCGGCGGCACCTAATATTACGGCTCGTGTATTTTACGGTCTTCGCACAGATGTTGAGTAAGTACCTTGAATAATAATTTTGTTTACATTATATAATAAGTTACCTTTATATAAATTGTTACCGTAGTCTACCTATAGCTTACTCGGTTAACAATAGATTCTCAGCGGGCAGGCGGACACCCACCTATGAGTTTTACAGTAAAGACACTAGCGATGGCTAGGCTAACTACGCATTGTTTAATTTATTTTATAGCAGAATAAGAATTATCTACCTACTCATAAATACATCTTAAATTAAATTCTTGATAGAACATGAAAAACATATTGTTGTACAGGTACAACGCGCATTATTTGTCAGAATCTGAGGTTCTATACCCTGCTGGTGGCGTCATCGTTATACACAATCATCTCCAAAAGAAACAGAAGTTTATCAAACTCCAGGATAAACACAAACCAATCAAGTCATTGGTTCTCGCCCCAAATCGGTAAGTTTCAAAGTCTTCAGATAAACAGGCATTGACCATTGGGGAAGGCTGGTCAAAGCTGGTTGTAGATGGCGCGTTCATAGCTTAGACCTAATCTGACCAATGAGGTCAAACTATTTTGATATAAAAAATGACATTGACAAATTTTCAACCAATGACGATGTTTGGTACAAGCGATGCTAGCGCCATTAGTTCTACAGTTGCCATCCCCATTGAGCATAAAACAAAACAAACATTTCAGACGATGGCTGGCGCTAAACGAGATTGCAGATGAAGGCCAGAAACCTATTATAACTATCTACGATATGACTACATACAAAAGGCGTAAGATATTGACTGTGCCTTTCGAAAACTCTACAGCGAGGGAATTCGCATGTGTGCAGTTTTCCTATGATTCTAAATACCTCGTGGCGATAACAGGAGAACCAGACTGGTGGTTATATTATTACAACTGGGATAAGGGAAAGGTCGAGAGCCACGCCAAAGCGCAAAACCCGAGCGGACAGGGCATCGTTACACACGTGAGAAAACAAATTCCTCAAACATAATAAAAGTAGTCACTTTTTTAACAATAGTAAAAACATATTGCTTTTAACAGGTGCAATGCAACCCCACGGATGCCACTTTGGTCGTTATTACTGGACCGTACACTTTCCGCATTATGAATGTTGCTGAAACAGTTTGGCGCCAATGGGGTTGGTGTAAATCTGAAAATGTAAGAACTTCATAATATTTTGTGCTGTAAGAAGTGTCTAGTCTAGTTTTATTAGATGTGATAACCGCCACGACAGAACATTATAACTATCGTAGATATTACTGTACTGCCAGTAAATAACATAATTGGTGTGTTCCACGTGCGGGTAGATCAACATAACCAGCTCCATGTGGTTAACGCCGGACCGCATCATGTTTGGGACAGACAAAGGAGTGATCATGATGGTGGAAAATGGCGAACTTCGACAAAACTGCATTTTTAGGGCTTCTGAAGTCACAGAAATGTCGCTGAAGAAAGTAGATGTAGAGTAAGTTTTTAATCTAGAGACATAGTCCGCTCCTGTAGATGATTGATACGGTTACGAGCTGGGTATGAGGTGGAATGTATTACATTGAAACACTTGATTAAACATCAAATATCTTTTTCAAAACACTTCCTTGAAAACGGGTTCTTATCGCACTACGATTAGGTTCAACATGCAATGGTGTCGATTCTGTTGTACACAAACTAAACTTAATTTAGGCTATTGCTATCTTTTTCTCTCTATTAGAACGAGAAAGAGACGGACGTAATTTAGAGCTGTCAAATTTAATTGTAACTAATATTTCCATACAAAAGAAGGGTGCACTGTACACATAAAAACATGTCGACTAAAAACACGGTGAAGCGCGCAAGCAAGGCATAATTTGACATCTAACTTAGTTCATAGCTACATAAATTATAAAAGAGAAGTCCACTCACTGACTGACCACTCATCACGAAATCTCGGAAACTACTGGGCCGTGAGGTCCAGAATTTGGCACAAGCACTCTCTATGGAGTGCAAGCGCGCACTAAGACAGGATTTTTTAAAATTTGCACCCCAAGGGGTTGAAAAGGGGTCTCAAAGTTTGTATGAAAGTCCTATGTTTTTAAAGTTAGAGACGTGAATGTGGGCCTGAATGTTCCTTTCAGCTTCTTGGTGCTCAATAAGGTTTAAGGTTTTATGAAATTCGGCCCTTAAGGGTATAAATAAGGGTGTTTAATGTTTGTATGAAAAAAGTGGAAAGATCAAAATTGAATCTTACAGCAACGCGTTATTGCATACTTTACATTGAAATTAGAATTCGGAAGCCGAAAAAGATCCATATTGAATTTCACGACAACGAGTTAATGCATATTTTACATTGAAATAAGAATTTGGAAGTTCCTTGAGGTTTATCTTCAGTTTTTTAAATGCGAATCTGTAGGTGGCCAGTATGTTTCAGTAATATGCAGGCGTCTACTGAAAGGTAATGAAATGAGGTTCTATAACGTTCTAAAGTGTGTATGCCAATTTCTAGGTGGCCAGTACTTTTCGTCTGCTGAAAGGTAAGAAAAAACGTTTCAAAAAACGAACTCATGAATCAATCACAGATTACAGAATAGTGTAAAACCCATAGACTTAGTATATACTGCCGTAGTAAAACCTGAGGTTAGGATTAGGGCTTGCAATATCCGTTCATTTTTACTATCCGGATAATACGGATATCAATATTTTACTATCCGGATTATCCGGATAATGCAGATAATACGGATATTTTTTAGTTTTTATTCTAAATAAAACTAATAAACTTTTGTAACACTTTTTAATCAGTCTCTCAAGCAAAATGACAAAGAAATAATAAACTATACCAATATTTCAAGTAACAATCACCTAAGAAAACTAGTTCACTCAAATAAACAATTTGTAAAATAATTTGAATCTATTCTTCTCATACTTATAACAATTACAATTAAAAATGAGATCTTACATTTATCACAAAATCCTAATCAAATCAACCTATTTAAAACATAATAAATAAATAAAAATATCACTTTAGAACAAGAACTGGTTATAAGTGAAAAACGACCGTGTGTGCGATACAATACAATCTTGAAAATACGTGCAGTATGGATGTAAGTTTAACTTTAACAAGTGGTCAATGTTGTTATGATCTCTGTCACTATATAGAATTATTGTGTTGTGATTTGTGAAGTGAATAAACAATTGCAAGAGTGATTAGCTCTATATTAATAGTACATTATGGTACAAGTGTGTAATATTGGTGATTACCGCTGAGGTGCTATTAAGACCCGAGTCATCAGGCGAGGGTCTTAAGAGAGCCGAAGACGGTAATCATCAATACACACGTGTATCATACGACGTTTTTCAACACACTTGTGAAGAAAATAATACTAAAAAATAATTTTATTTAGTAGATAATAGATATTTGTCCTTGGAGTTTTCAGGTAGTAAACTTTCCATAACGTTAAGGGCTTCACATCGTATATCGGCCAGTGTACAACATAAATCATTTTCTTCATAACTAGTACTTGTAGACATTTTAATTAATCATCATCATCATCATTTCAGCCGAAAGACGTCCACTGCTGGACATAGGCATTTTAATGAATAAATAACTATAATTCCAACAGTGAAAACGAGTTGTGAAAAATGTTTTGCAATGGCGGGAAAAATTAATCAGATTTCCTATGCGCGCGCATGTAACAATGGCAATCGGCCATAGACTAAAACAATGAGGTTTTTTTTTGCTTCCCGCGGATAGCTTTTCAGCCACGTACAAAATGGGGAATTCAAAGTTAGAAAACAAAAGTTATATTTGAGTGAAAGTTTTATTTATTAAAAACGTACAAGTTTAAATTATCTATTTAAATACGAAGTTGCATAAAATGAGCAAGCACGTACATTAATTTATTTGTACTATTTATTGAACATGATTTTTTGTATCGATACTTTTTTAAGAATAAAGCAACAAGCACCTCAACCTATAAAAAAACCCTATAACTCACTTGTGAATAATAGTAATGAAAAAGTCACAGTTTGATTATAGATGGCAATACTTACCTAATTGCAGTAAATTTGGAGCCATTTTATGAGCAAGTGTGTTGAAAAATAATAAATAACGTAATAACAGTTATGTACTTGCAGATTACAGCTATTTATTTAATTTTTAAAATAGAAATACAACTATCCGTTTTATCCGTAAAATCCGGATAATGATGCAAGTAAAATCCGGATTTGATAAACGGCGGATATCCGGATAATACGGATATCCGGATATCCGGATTGCAAGCCCTAGTTAGGATACAATGACTTAGGCGATTCACGTTCAAGCTCATTTCTGTTCTGCAATATTTTGCTGTTACTACTAATTTGCTTTGAAATATTTGTCATTATTGTTGTTTGGTTTGTCTTCGTTTTGGTTCAAACTATTTCATGCCGTGGCGTTTCTGTACAATGAAAATATTTAGAAAAAAATAGTAGGGTGTTAAAGGATCACTAACAGAACCCATTTCCACCATTTTTAATTTTTTTGTCTGTATGTCTGTGCGGGGTCTTTTGTTACAGCATCACGTGTAAATTATAAATCCAATGTGGTTAGATTTAATGCACAAATATTGGGCATAACTTAGAGAAAGTTTTAGTTTTTGTTTCATTGCAATCGGTGCTTTCTATCAAATGATATAAATGAACTTAACGTGTTCAAGAAGAACTTATCATCAAAATGTAAGATACTCGCAGCGACATCTATTCAACCAAAATGGTACTAATAACTAAACATGTGCTCACAAGTTAACTTTTAAATCGAGTGACCGTCTTTAAAAAAAGTTAAGATAGCAAGAGGTACTCTAAATTAGTCTATATAACGCTGCTTTAAGAAATCTACATAGCCAATATAGTGTGTGTTAGACCACTTTCCATGTCTATAGATGGCGTTGTTCATTTCACTCCATTTTCTGAATCGCGTTGTTAAGATTTTTCGTGATAGAATGACTCTCGCCCGAGTCAGTTGCCTCAGATTTGGTGTTATGCCCACGAAACAAATTCAGGAGGTTCTCAATTCAATGCGTATATTTTTTTATATAGGACCATGCATAACTTTTTACAGGTAATTCCGATATTGCATGATATTTTTTTTTACTACAAATGTCACTTACGGGATATCTTCCGTGATTATTTATTATTTTGAGCTCCCGATATAAAAAAAATAAAAATAATAATAATAATAATCACGGAAGATATCCCGTAAGTGACATTTGTAGTATAGTTATGAACCGTGAAAGCCATATTTTTTTATTGTGAAAAGCGTAAAATTAACTCAAAGTTGGTCCTATTTAAAATTGAAAAAACGTACTTGGGCTCATTTCTTGCACCTTAATGAGAACTTTAGACCTAGCTGGAGTTTGAAAGTCATCGAAGGTCTGACGATGGAGACGGAAGGCAATTGCAAAAGCTCCGCAACAGTTTGCAGCAGCTATGTGGTGTTTGGGCTCATTTATGCAGCTTGATGAGAACTTTAGACCTAACAAGAGCATGACTTTCATCGAAGATCTGATGATGGAGACTGAAGACAGTAGCCAGTGGTCCCTGAAAGTATACAGCAGCTATATCGCGTTTGGGCTCATTTCATGTATCTTGATGAGAACTTTCGACCTTGCTAGGGTAAAACTATCATCGAGTGTCTAAGGGTAAAATGTAAGGCTGTCGAGGGAAGCCTCTAATTGAAAAAAACAATATTTCTGAGAAATTTAATTGTTACCCACTTGAATCTATACTTATTATAAAGGAGAAGAGTTTTTTTGTTTGGTTGGTTCAACGCGCTAATTTTAGGAACCACTGGTTCGAGTTAAAACGTCTTTTAGTGTTGGATAGCCTATTTATCGAGGAAGGCTATACGTTATATAAGATTACGCTACAATCAATAGGAGCGGAGCATCAATGAAAAATGTTACAAATACAGAGAAAAAATATTGCTTTTGAGAGCTTCCGTTGCGTGTAGGGCTTGCAATCCGGATATCCGGATATCCGTATTATCCGGATATCCGCCGATTTTCAAATCCGGATTTTACGTGCATCATTATCCGGATTTTTCGGATAATACGGATAGTTGTATTTCTATTTTAAAACTTAAATAAAAAACTGTAATCTGCAAAGCACATAAGACATAACTCCTATTACGTTATTTATTATTTTTCAACACACTTGCTCATAAAATGGCTCTAATTTCACTGCAATTAGGTACGTAATGACACCTATAATCAAACTGTGACTTTTTCATTTATTCACAAGTGAGTTATAGGGTTTTTTTATAGGTTGAGGTGCTTGTTGCTTTGTTCTTAAAAAAGTTTCGATACAAAAAATCATGTTCAATAAATAGTACAAATAAATTAATGTACCTATTACTTGCTTATTTTATGCAACTTCGTATTTAAATAGATAATTTAAACTTGTACGTTTTTAATAAATAAAACTTTCACTCAAATATAACTTTTTTTTCTAACTTTGAATTCCCCATTTTGTACGTGGCTGAAAAGCTATCCGCGAAAAGCCAAAAAAAAAATAACCTCATTATTTTAGTCTATGGCCGATCGCCATTGGTACATGCGCGCGCATAGGAAAACTGATTATTTATTCCCGCCATTGCGAAACATTTTTCACAACTCGTTTTCACTGTTGAAATTATAGTTATTTATTAATTTAAGAAAATGTCTACAAGTACTAGATATGAAGAAAATGATTTATGTTTTACACCGCCCGATATAATATGTGAAGCCCTTAACGTTATGGAAAGTTTACTACCTGAAAACTCCAAGGACAAATATCTATTATTTACTTAATAAAATAATTTTAGTATTATTTTCTTCACAAGTGTGTTGAAAAACTTCGTTCGCAACTGGTTGCGAATCGCAGTTGCGAAAACGGCCGGAGGGGTATGATACACTTGTGTATTGATGATTACCGTCCTCGGCTCTTAAGACCTCAGCGGTAATCACCAACATTACACACTTGTACTATAATGTACTATTAATATAGAGCTAATCACTCTCACTCTCTCTCTAAACAATTGCTGTTTATTCACTTCACAAATCACAACACAATAATTCAATTTAGTTAGTGACAGAGATTATAACAACATTGACCACTTGTTAAAGTTAAACTTACATTCATACTGAACGTATTTTCAAGATTGTAGTGTATCGCACGCACGGTCGCTTCTCACTTAAAACCAGTTCTTGTTCTAAAGTGATATGCTTATATTTAATTATTACGTTTTAAATAGGTTTATTTGATTAGGATTTACATTTGATAAATGTAAGATCTCATTTTTAATTGGAATTGTTATAAGTATGAGAAGCATAGATACAAATTATTTGTGCGGTATCGGGTTTTCTATTGTATAATTTTAGAGAGTGAACTAGTTTTCGTAGGTGATTGTTACTTGAAATATTGGTATAGTTTATTATTTCTTTGTCATTTTGCTTGAGGGACTGATTAAAACGTGTTACAAAAGTTTATTAGTTTTATTTAGAATAAAAACTAAAAAGTATCCGTATTATCCGCATTATCCGGATAATCCGGATAGTAAAATATTGATATCCGTATTATCCGGATAGTAAAAATGAACGGATATTGCAAGCCCTAGTTGCGTGCACTGCGTAAACGGTAAAAGTTACTCAACAATCATGCATGTATGACGGGATTGTTTCTCTTATAAAGTTCACGATAGCACATGTCTATCTTTTAAGGTTGACTCACACTCTCTAACCCTCTCTCTCTTATGTAACGCAGACGAAGTTGCGCGGGTCAGCTAGTAGCTACATAAAGCCGTCCTTTTCTCGCACTACCTTTTGGTAAAAAATAGCATAAGCCTAAATTAAGTTTAGTTTGTGCACAACAGAATCGACACCAACGTATTTCACAAGCGTGTGTTTTTTTTTCATTATTTTTAAATAAAATATTCCACAGATAACTAAATACTTACACGAAGTTCAAATCGGTTCAATACCGTGAATGTTTTTTTTTTTTTTTTTTTCGGCAGTCATGCGGCGTAAATATATTTTTTGAAAATTTAAATTGTGTTTATAAATAGAATATCTTATATAAAATGATTATTTAAAAAAAGAATACTTATGAAAATTATAATTTTTATAATCTTAATTTCCTAATATTTCATGACAATAATTATTTTCGTTCTATTATTTTATTTCTTCGCCAGTGTATTGAAAAACGTTTGATATAGGTGGGCATTTGTTATTGCATTCGAGGCGGAATTTACAACCGAGCCGTAGGCGAGGTTGGTATGGAGCCAAGAAAAGTTTCCCCACTAATATCAAAATGTACTATATTAATCACAAACCACTTATTACACCATCACAAATTCACTACTGATCACTATTCACTTAGATATCACACTTGTATTTCACTTCGATTCGCTTCGTTCTATTATGTCGCGTATATCACTTTGCTTCTGCAAACCCGATGACTGTATAATGTTCATAGTTCATATTCCGACCGATCCTTCGAGAAACCACAACTTTCTCGAACCCTTCTTCCCAGCTCAATAGTGGAACATTCTAGGATTATTCTCGAATCTTCTACACAGTTCCATAGTGGACCATTCTAGATTCGACCGTAATCTAGAATGCTCTCGTAAAACAGCCGACACGACCTAACTACTGGACTATATGCCAAAGCGTCGGATACTAGCTGTCCAGAGGGCCTACCATAATAATTTGGGCAGGTGATGTGCAAGACAAGGTGCGCAACCGCTCAAATAGTTTATAGTGGTAGACACTTTGCTTTCGTCTCATGTCAATAAGCATAGGTACATAGAAGCCCTAGATCATAGAACCAAATATTACTATTACAGCAGACTAGCATACTGCACATCACCCGGAGACGCCCTGCCCGAAGCTTGTTCACTGTCATTTATGCACATTTCGATATTTCAGCATCATTTCAGTAAAGCTGCTATTGATATCCTTAAGAATAGTGTTAATGTTAATTCAATTTATTATTATACATAGGCAAGAGCAGGCAGAAAGCGATAAAGCTAGTACTTCTAGTAAACAAGAGATTGGCAGTGAAGATAAAGACGATGAAGAAAGTTATCCAGTCACACACTTCATAAACTTCGCCAAAGGTACGCATTTAAAAATATTTTTTCAATACACTCCTTCGAAATCATCATGATCATCATCTCTCATTGTTTTTTAAATACAGGGTGTAAAAGACTTCATCACAAAGCCGTCAACCAAGCATTCTGCACATCCAACTGAGTAACTTTACGCAAAAATTATTGCTGGGAAACGACTTTTTTTTTTGGGGTGTAAAATCATGTTTTGTTGTA
This sequence comes from Xestia xanthographa, assembly GCA_905147715.2. Classification (NCBI taxonomy): domain Eukaryota; kingdom Metazoa; phylum Arthropoda; class Insecta; order Lepidoptera; family Noctuidae; genus Xestia; species Xestia xanthographa. The sequence goes on along the minus strand of LR990642.1, from coordinate 19,586,661 downwards.
GAACTCAATGTAACGCACTTAAAACATTGTGCTGATGGATGGATTGAATAGTACGGGGGTCGTGGAGGTGTTTAAAGTAAAAATCTTACATTAAAAACCTGTATTTAAAAAAATACTTGTCAAAAAGTTGGAACTTTGACCCCCAATATCTCCGTAACTAGAAGGTTCCCAGGTATCATATATATGATCGCAATGACGAGCAGAACAAGTGCGTTTCGGCTTCGTTAAGAGGTGTTTTACACCCTTTATTTTAAAATAAAATAATATGTTACATTTAATTGTTTTTTTTTAAATAGAACATCATAAATTAACATTTATTTGTGTTAGGTATATATAAAAACAAATAATTTTGTATTTTTAATATGTATAAATCTAGTGATTTGCGGCTTCTTACCTGTTTCTTCTTCAACTTGAGAAAGCAAAGCGCGGATAAAAGAAAATTAAATCATCATCATTGTTCTATTATTTTATTTCTTCATAAGTTTATTGAAAAAACGTGGGCATTTGTCACTACAGTTCTCGGCTCCATAAAACCCTAGCCTTCAGCTCATGTGTGAATTCTGGGTTGTCACTTGTGAATTCCTCGGTTGCAATGACAAAGTTTGCCCACTTGTATCAAAATATACCTACTAGTATATGGCAACTAAAGTATATACCCTTCAAATAAACACATTTTAATCATACCAATTGGTTTTCCTCCAGGATTTGCTTACGGTTGCGGACCGGGATACGTTCACATGTTTGAAAAAGAAACTCCTCATCACTGGAGGAAACGAAACTTATTTAGAATTTCAAAAAAGTCCTACAAGTGCGTACCTACTATTATATTTTAATTGAACGATAATTACATTCAGAATGAAAATTCTTCTGAACAACATAATATTTTGCAGGCATACTCGAGAAAATCCGCTGTGGTCACTGCTTGACGAGATACAGCACATAACAATTGATCCTAATCAAGAATCTCTACTTATTACAACGAAGAGGAAACAGTTATATACTGTCAAGTTATTTGGGCAGCACATGTTACAGGTAATCCAGTAGTTGAGGGTAGAACTGGCAGTTCATTAGTTTATTTAATTTAATACTTTGAGCACACAAATGGTGGATTTAATGCGATAGCCATTTGCAACCTTCATACAAAGTTCAAAAGTAAATTTATGAATTCGTTACATACATCTCTGACGCACTGCTGATGTGTGTAGAGAGGTATCAAGCTTGCAATCTCGTTCTCGTAAGATTTACATAACTCAAAACTGACACGAAAGATGATTAAGCAAACACTTTCCAAATAACAGCGCACTTCTTATACATTTTAGAATCCTGAGATAGCGTTCAGTGAGCTTGGACCAGCGATGCATTATGGACGGATTAATGCATTGTCAATGTGTGCCTGGAAGCCAATATTTATGACGGCAGGAGAACAAGATAAGAGTATAAGGATTTGGAACTACAGTACGGATGACATAGAGATGATAAAACTGTATCAGGAAGAAATCCACTGCCTGTCCCTACATCCTACTGGTAAGAGCAGATACAAGTAAGTACGTTTAATAGAAGAGCAAAGCAACGTAGTTGCAGTGGCGCACACCTAGAAATTACAAAGCATATAATAGTACTTTTTGATGCCAGTGTGCAAACTGTGCCATTGCATTTGATACGAGAGTGCGATGACAAAAATGACGACTCACGAGTATCAAACGATGTTTTCAACACACTATGTATGTAGTCAGATCGTAGGTATGGCCTAAAATTAAATGGTGTGTTGCTTATTTTCAGGTCTGTTTTCAATTGTTGGCTTTTCGGATAAACTTCGTTTCATGGTAGTATTGATAGATGACTTTGAAGTGATGAGAGAGTTTCCTATAAGGAATTGTAAGCAGGCCAAGTTCAGTAGCAACGGACACCTCTTTGCTGCAGTTAACGCTCAAATCATACAAGTGTTTTCTTCGGTGTCATTTCAAAATATATTTAATTTAAAAGGACATAACGGAAAGGTTAGATTTTTGTACGTTTTGGTTCTTGTCATAGGTTCACCTATTATCTTTACTTTTCCAATCATAAAGTTAAGGTCTTTTCCTTAACTACTTTCCGTCGTTAGACTTCGGCTAACTTCGTGTGGGTAATTTTGCACCATGGCTCGTATAAGATAGCTCTGTTATAGTTCTGGCACACATGATTGGGTGTAAGGAAGGAAGTGCTGAAACACTGCCCAAGGCCTATCAAATTTCCCCTTGTTGTGTAGAAAATTAACGATGTTTATTGTTTGAATAGATTACGTGTCTAGCTTGGTCGGCAAATGATCTAACGATGGTATCGTGCGGCACCGAGGGTGCTGTGTACGAATGGAGCATGGTCACCGGCCAACGAGTCGGAGAAATTATACTAAAAAGCAACCAGTTTTCCGGATGCGCGGTGAATGGGTAAGACATGTGTAAAGTAGGTTTATATACTTGAATAATTAATGAAGTATAGTTTGTTAATGATAACTTTGAATTGCATAAAAGGACTGGAAAGACAACATATGGAATTGGATCAGATGGGGAGATCAAAGAAATCGGATCTAATACCATAAGAAGAAACTTAGGGTTGATTGGCGTTCCACTTGATACTATTATACTATCTCGATCGGGCCTGATGCTATTTATCAGCGGCGGCCCGGGTGGCATCACCGCCGTACAGCTGCCGTTGCTGGACAAGACCATATATAACGAATTTCATATGCACAACAAGAAAGTGACTGGTATCGCTCTCTCATACGACGACCAGACTTTGATTTCTGTTGCCGAAGATTCTTCTATCTGCATATGGCGGTTGACCAACGCCGACGGAAGAGCCATTGCTTTAGACAAAGATTTCGCGTACTCCAAAGAAATATTGATAAGTAAGAAGGATTTACAGGAAAAAATTAATAACATAAATGTAAGTGAATGGTCTCCAAAGCTATTATTGCTTTCGTCACATGGTGGATGGTAGTAGCACTGTATTGTAGAAACAAAACAAAACTGACGAATATCTATTCGTCAGGTGGAGGTTATCTAACCTCCACCTTTTGGAAGTCTGTTAAAAACGCGTATGACACACGACTCTCCGTTCATTATTATGATGCTTGCTAATATTCACACACACTTGCTTAGTCAGACAAAGCCTTTGTATGTTAAGTAAGTCGCAGTAGGTATCGGTCAAAAATAAGTTTAAACACACTTTAATTTCCTTGAAATGAATTCACGATAAGTGTATTGTGAATTCATTTCAAGGAAATTAAAGTGTGTTTCCTTATACCTACAGAGAGATATTAACAAAGAATCAGTAAGATTGGTATTTGGTACGTACTAATTAAACGAAATTGTTTGTTTAGTTGTTGAGTACACGAATGAGTGAGCTCGAGACGGAGCATACGTATCAGCTGCGTCAAGCCGAGGCTACACAGGCAGAAAAACTGAAAGAAGTTCACGAAGGATACTGCGCTGCGATTGAGGAGCTCAAGGAAAAGAACGAGGTATGTATTTGTCTCTAACTTAACAGTCACGGAAGTTATTAACTATTTATACCCAATTAACGTTATAATTTATCCTGACAGCAAATGGAAAACGAACATACTCACGAAATAGGGATGATTCAACAAGATATTGCGAAGTTGCGGTCGGGCCACGAGAGAATGCTGCAAGCTTTAGAAGCTGATTTCAATATCAGGCTTATTGGAGAGTATGACAGATACCAGGTAAGACCTCAATAAAACTTTAAATACCATTTTAAAATATTAAAAAAATAGTAGCCCACGGGTATCGGGAACATGGTCAAAGTTACCGAAGGTCATGGCTCTAGAGAGAAGAACCTCCTAACAACACGAGTCGTGTCCAAGAGTAAGTACTACTTTCTGAATCAAACCCTTGATCCAGCTGCCTAACGAGAGCCTCCTCAGGTCTTTACGTGGGCGTCAACAGGTTTTAACGAGAGCCTCCTAATTATTGTTAAGAGACACCTTCATATTTATGCGAATATTGTTTACGCTTTGACAGAGTCTCGAAGATAAAACGGCTCGCATGAGAAAAGATTACGAGGAGAGACTGGAGACGCTTGCTGAGAGCAAACGACAAGCTCTAAGGGAAATGAATAATATGTTTGAAGCGAAATTGGAAGAAAAAGATTTTATGCTGCAAGAAGTAAGTTTTGCAGGGACTTTGCTTGTGCAACTTTACGAGTTTAAAGACCTGATCCTGATGGGCGATCGACCCTAAATTTTGACCAACTTATTCTTCTAATTAAATTTTCACCTTATCGATTGATGGTAAAGAATACAGGGATCTTATTTTTTTTGCATTTGCGTCTTTCGTATTTTTGGCAGAAGACCTAGCAAGTTTTTTTTTTTTTTAAAGTATGTTATCTTCTGTGGCCTTATTACTTTTTTATTATTATTATTTTACCCTGTATAATGTAATGTATATGACAAACCGAACCGACCGCGATGAGATACAGGTCTTCTCTAGTGAGCGTAGTAAGAATGTAGACGAAATAACAGGCAATAACGGAATAAGCGTAATACCACTCAAGTGGTGATTTAGACCATTAGCGAACTGTACTAATTTCCCTAGGGAACCATGGGTCGAAAAAAGACACCATCTAAGAGTTATTGTTATTCTGTTACACCTTGTATATTAGTTATTTTACATTCATAGTTACAAGAACAAGCAGATATGGAAAAAAGAGAACATGAATCTATTAAAGCGTCAATCGAAGAGGATGCCGACCGTGAAATTATTGAAATTCGCACAGCATACGAAGTTCAGTTGAAGGAAGAAAAGGACTCGAATGTGCGACTCAAAGGAGAGACTGGGCTTATGAAAAAGAAATTAATCAGTGCGCATAAAGACATTGATGAATTCAAACACCAAATAGTACAGTTGAAAGGTACATTCAAATATAAAATTCTATTTTCAATTCTATTTCAAACGGAGTAAATATTAGTAACTATATTTTTGAGCCGTTTGGGGTTGAAACTATAGGAACGTGGGGTCCGAGCGCTCATAGCTTTTGCAAGAAAATTTCGAAACGCTTAGTTGACACTTCCCGTGACCCTAGGGCTGGCTTTTACCTTGGCCAAAGGGTTAGCGTTGCCATACAGCGTGGTAGGTAACGCCGCCAGTCTCCTGGGAACATTACCAGTTGACAGCGATGAGGAGTTTTTTGACGCCATTTTTAGGGTTCCGTAATCAACTAGGAACCCTTATAGTTTCGCCATGTCTGTCCGTCCGTCCGTCTGTCCGTCCTCGCTTAATCTCTGTGACCGTTAGCACTAGAAAGCTGAAATTTGGTACCAATATGTATATCAATCACGCCGACAAAGTGGTACAATAAAAATTGGAAAAAAATGTTTTATTAGGGTAGCCCCCCTATATGTAAAGTGGGAAGTGTTTTTTTTTTTTTTTCAAACCTAACGTGTGATATATTGTTGGAAAGGTATTTAAAAATGAATAGGGGTTTCCTAAAATCATTTTTTGATAATGTCAATAATTTCGGAAATAATCGCTCCAAAAGTAAAAAACAATGTGTGTCCCCCCCCTCTAACTTTTGAACCATAAGTTAAGAAAATATGAAAAAAATCTTAAAAGTAGAACTTTATAAGGACTTTCTAGGAAAATCATTTTGAACTTGATGGAAACAACAGTTTTTGTACAAAAAAGACAAAAAGTTGTACAAAATCATTTCTGGACTAAGTTTGTAGTATATTCGTATATGCAAGCATTTTTACATAATGGATACCCACCTTTAAACTCATAAGTGGGAACTCTTATTTTGACGGACGGGAAACTACGGAATCCTACACTGAGCGTGGCCCGACACGCTCTTGGCCGGTTTTTAAGTTCATGTCTGTTAGTCGTCGTATTATAATTTTTGTTTGTTAAAAAAACGAATTGTTGCAGCGGAACACAAACAGTTTCAAAAGGTAATTTCAACTCTGGAACGTGACGTCGCTGATTTAAAGAAAGAAATTTCAGAAAGAGATAGTTCAATACAGGACAAAGAAAAGAGAATATACGAATTAAAACGAAAGAAACAAGAACTTGAAAAGTATAAGTTTGTATTGAACTTTAAGATAACGGAGCTGAAAAACCAAGTGAGTTTCCCTATTCATTTTGGTAATATTAATTATTTTATAAGCTTTCAATATTAAACTGATGCCAATATACATGTAGATTGAGCCAAAAGAGCGAGAAATACGAGAATTAAAAATTCAAATCGATGATATGGAGAACGAGGAGTTAAAACTACTAGATTCGAAACACGACCTTGGTATGAATAGTAAATCAAATAGACTTACTGCAGAATTTTCCATCCACTATCAAGTAGGAAAGAAGTTACAGCTGTATGTTCAGAAATATTATATAAACATCTTTTACTTTTACCTAACAGATAGATCCGCTAGACCGCGAAATAAAAGCGAAAAAAGTGCGTATACTTGAATTGGAAGTTTCATTGGAAAGTCTTCTAAAGAAAAAAGCATTTCGCGGTAAAAAGTTATTCCTATATAATTTCTACTTCAGTTGTAATTTTTTTCACATGTAGGATTTTATACTTAGTTGTCACAGTAACGTTTAAATTTTCGCACCTGTTATGAATAGCTGTTATAAAATATTGTATGTGGTAGTGAATGGTGTAAAATTATAATAGGTAGATAGTTCGCGCTTGTAGAAAAATATTTATACATAGCAACTGAGAAAATCCATGAAAGCTACGTACTTCTGTTTATAACAGTTTTATTTCTATATTTCAGAACTTAAGATTACGCAGCTTAATGAAAAATTGACGTCTGCAAAAAAGGATTTCATGACAGAAGCAGAAAGAAACTTGACATTAAAAAATACACTGAAGAAAATTAAAATCGATCTGCACAATATGACGGCGGAATTCCAAGATCCAATGAAATTGAAAGCAGCTGTGAAAGTGAGTATCTTACTAGTAGGTGACGGAATAATGAAGAGGTGCAAATACTAAGGTTATAAAATAACCTTAATTTTTAAAAGAAAACATCTATAGTGATTTATAATTATAATTTCGGCTAACGTGCAGTTGCACCGCAAATCACTAAGTTATCGCTCAACATATTAAAAAAAAACACTTGTCCATTTAATTTCAACTAACTTTTAAGGCGTCAAAACATTATATTACCTAAACTAGCTGTTGCCTGCGATCTTCGTTCGCGTGAAATTATTATAAAAAATAATTACTACCCTTTTTTACCCGACTGCGGCGAAGCCCAAAAGGAGGGTTATGTGTTTGCCCTGTCTGTATGTATGTTTGTATGTATGTATGTCCGTTTCTTTGTTCCCTCGTAACTCCTCAACGGATGGAGGGATTTGGATAAAATAAATGTCGTTAGATTCGTCTTCATGGCGCGAGTGGCTACATTATAATCAAAAAACAATTAAAAATCGTGGATTTGGGGTGCCATATTGTGGAGTTCGATTTTTTTTCTTCTTCTAATACCATCGAGTGGGGTATCAAAATGAAGGGTTTTAAAAGGTGATTACAAAAATATATGCAACTTATATGTTTGAATTTAATTTGGAATGACAAATCAATATAATTATAAAATGGTAATCTGACCGACTGACTGGATGATATATCAACGCACAGCTCAAACCGCTGGGTCTACTCATTCTTAGGTTCCTTATGTGGTCTAGGAGTGCACTAACAAAGGATTTTTCAAAATTCTCCCCTTAAGGGAGTTAAACGGGGCTCTAAAGTTTGTATGGGGAGACAAGATTAGTTAGACTGTTTTGTTCGAAACTTCACGGGAGTACTCCTATTGATAAATGAGTTGTTAAGATTATTTTGTTTTAGGTTTTTTCAGAATTCAACCCCTAAAGGGGGAAATGGGGCGACAAAGTCTGAAAATCAACATGGTTGTTGTTTGTATGGTGTATTGGGTCGGGTGTATTACAAAAACAACGATTTTAGGATTTAATGTGGCAGACCTGAAATCCATCATCCCCTGTACCGTGGGGGGTATGGGGTTGAAATGTCTGAAAATCAATATGTGTGTTGATTTCGAGATTATCAGGGGTGCTGATTACCGCCGCGGGAGATGCCCCGGGCGTCGGGGACCACCAGGTGGCCGCCGGCCACCGTAGGCGCGGGCCTGTGGACGGTGGGCTATGGGCTAGCTCGCCGTCCGTCCGTCTCATGACGACAGGCCGTGTCGACGGCGCGTTCGTGTTCCACGCGCGCCTCAAAGAGAGTCAGCAAAAAGGAAGGGCTCCGTAAAGACCGATGCCTGCCGGGGTTGCGGGACTGTTCGAAAGAGATACCGTGGCTCCGGAACACAAAGGGCGATGAAGGAACATGGATGGGTTTTAGTCAGTAAAAGTCTGACACTCCCTCCTGCTCCGCCCAGAGCGGGAGAAGTCATTTGACGATTTCCCATCCGAAAAAAAAAATAAAAAAAATAAAAACCGGCCAAGTGCGAGTCGGACTCGCGCACGAAGGGTTCCGTACCATTATTATCAAAAAAAGGGCAAAAAAATCATGTTTGTTGTATGGGAGCCCCCCTTAAATATTAATTTTATTCTGTTTTTAGTATTTGTAGTTATAGCGGCAACAGAAATACATCATCTGTGAAAATTTCAACTGTCTAGCTGTCACGGTTCATGAGATACAGCCTGGTGACAGACAGACGGACAGACGGACAGACGGACAGACAGCGAAGTCTTAGTAATAGGGTTCCGTTTTTACCCTTTGGGTACGGAACCCTAAAAAAGGGGTGCTGATTACGAATATGGCATACGTATATATTTTGAGATCCAGAAGATGACGGATTCGACTTCAATACAGGGTTATTGTTGATATAATGTGATAATGATGATGATTGTGATTACGATGATGATGATTGTGATAACGATGATGATGATTGTGATAATGATGATGATGATGATTGTGATAACGATGATAATGACTGTGATAACGATGATGGTGATTGTGATAACGTGATGGTGATTGTGATAGTGATTGTGATAGTGATGGTGATTGTGATGGTGATAGTAATTGTGATAGTGACAGTGATAATGATGGTGATTGTGATGGTGAATGTGACAGTGATGGTGATTCTGATAATGATAGTGATTGTGATAGTGATGGTGAATGTGACAGTGATTGTGATAGTGATGGTGATTGTGATAAGTGATGGTGATAGTGATTGTGATGATTAAGTATAATTATTGTGATTATTATAAAATTTGGCACATAATTTTATAACCATAATTGTAACCTGAATCATATTTATAACCTGAATTAACATGTAAATAAATAGTATCCATTTATCCCTTTAGTATGATCCCATGGGACAGTAACCGAACTTCACGCGGGCGAAGCCGCGGGAAACAGCAAGTAGAAGTAAATAAAATTCAAATATTTGGCATGCTCTGCACCCTGTACGACTAGATGGATTTTAGCTTGAGAGGTGTCGTTAGATTCGTATTTACTGTGAAAGTGACACTGGGTATATCAAAATAATAAAGAAACAAAATGGCGGATTTTTAGCGCCAAATTCAAATGTTTGACACGCTCTGCAGCCTAGACGGCTTGATAAAGGGCTCATCATGAGGATTTTAAAATGGTATGATATTATCTAAGTAACTAAAAAGTGTAAAATAAAACATAATAATTAAAAAAAAAACCGGCCAAGTGCGAGTCGGACTCGCGCACGAAGGGTTCCGTACCATTATCTATACATTAGACAAAACGGCAAAAAAATCACGTTTGTTGTATGGGAGCCCCCCTTAAATATTAATTTTATTCTGTTTTTAGTATTTGTTGTTATAGCGGCAACAAAAATACATCATCTGTGAAAATTTCAACTGTCTAGCTGTCACGGTTCATGAGATACAGCCTACTAAATAAAAAAAAACTGAAAAGAATATTTTAACTTTTATTTTAAGATACTAGTTATTTTTTACGCAGTCGGGTTTTTTAAATTTTTTTAATTATTATTTTTTTAATCCGAATTTTGTTACCAATTTCAAGGGATTGTTTTTTTTGCACGGAACCCTAGTTGTTATTCTTAAATAAAAGTAGCCTATTTTATTCATTTTAGACCTTATAACATCAGCTATCTGCCAGTAAGTCCCGTCAAAAAAAATCGGTTCAGCTGTTTCGGAGATTAGCCGGAACAAACAGACAGACTGATCGACAGACAAAAATTAAAAAAAAAATTGTTTTAAGTACTGTATATACACTTACATAATTATGCATTCAGTAAAAAGCTGTTATTTTGGTATTACAAACGGACACTTTATTTAATTTATTTGTATAGATTATATTATATTACCTAAATTATATTAAATATATATTTAGTGATTTGTCGCAAGTGAGCCTTATTTTAATTAAAATAATAATCGTTATCGTATCGCATTTGTTTACACACTTTCCTCAACTAATATAATTTTGAATTTTTGCAGACACTGTTTCACAAATACGTGGAGGACATTGACTTTGTCCGCAGTCGTATGGCGGACGACGAAGCGGTTCGAGAGTTCAACCGTCAGCGCGATCACCTGGAGAAGCAGGTGGCGGGCTTCAAGTCTCAGCTGAACAAAGCTTTGGGAGGCTCTAAGAGTGATATCGGAAAAATTATGGACGTGAGTTTTGTAACCAACCTAACCTTCAGAATCGCCCGATTCCTATACTCATATTATTAAGAGGTTGTAAATAAATTTGGATGTAGGGGGTAATCTTCGGAACTACTGATCCGATTCCGAAAATTCTGTTACTAATGAGAAGCTACATTATTCCCGAATGTCAGGCTATATACAGGGTGTAAACAACCTCATCACGAAGCCGTCAACCAAGCATTCTGTACATCAAACTAAGTAACTTTACGCAAAAATTATTGCTGGGAAACGACTTTTTTTTTGGGGTGAAAAATCATGTTTTGTGGTAGAACTCAATGTAATGCACTCAAAACATTGTGCTGATGGATGGATTGAATAGTATGGGGGTCGTGGAGGTGTTTATAGTAAAAGTTTTACATTAAAAACTTATAATAAAAACAAAACTTGTCAAAAAGTTTGAACTTTGACCCCCAATATCTCCGTAACTAGAAGATTCCCAAGTATGGTGTAGAACAAAAAAATGATCGCAATGACGGGGAGAACAAGTGACTTTCGGCTTCGTTAAGAGGTCTTTTACACCCTTTAGAAATCGTAGTAATTTTTTACCATAAGGCGAGAGAAGCCGCAAGCTATTTGCAGATAAATTGAGGGAAAAAAACTGGCTAGATTTTAGCCAATCCCAAAAAATAATGACTTAGCTATGGAATCTAGTTAGGTGTCTGTAGTTTGGCACTGGTTAACACACTGTCAGGTTTTATAATGCTGGAAACTCATCTTTTTATGAATCTATATAACATACCTACGTTAAATGATAATTTCTAGGAGAACTGCACACTGCTAACGGAGGTAAATAATCTGCGCACCGAGTTGAAGTCGACCCGGAGTAGGTGCTTCCAAATGGAGTCTATCCTGGGCCTGTCTGCGCGGTACATACCGCCGGCCATCGCAAGGGCCAAGCTTAAGCACGTCACTGAGGACCGGGAGAAACTTGATGAGCAGTTCAAGCAGAAGATTGAGGTAAGACCATATTATACAGGGTGTAAAAGACCTCACCACGAAGCCGTCAACCAAGCATTCTGTACATCAAACTAAGTAACTTTACGCAAAAATTATTGCTGGATACGATTTTTTTTTGGGGTTTTATGGAAGAACTCAATGTAACGCACTCAAAACATTGTGCTGATGGAAGGACTGAATAGTACGGGGGTCGTGGAGGTGTTTAAAGTAAAAATCTTACATTAAAAACTTGTCAAAAAGTTGGAACTCTGACCTACAATATATCCGTAACTAGGTTCCCAGGTATGCTGTAGAACAAAAAAATGATCACAATGCCGAGGAGAACAAGTGCCTTTCGGCTTCGTTAAGGGGGTGTTTTACACCCTTTATCTATTACACTTGACACCTGGACCGGCCGTCTGTCGAAGGACCGATAGCCGTTGGCGCAGACGTGTCCTGAAGTAGAGACCGTAGACCGACAAGCGAAGCTTTGGACGGGCGACCAGTTGGACAACTGGATGCGATTTATGTATAGATTTGATTATAAGTCGCGGCACGAAACTAGCGCTGAACGTTATTGCGCTGAAGTAAAAAATAAGAATGTCTTGGGGCGTGCGTTGCGCCGATTGGCTCTCCAGTCGTACAACATGCGCAGCTATCCCCTCCACGTTTCGTTCAGCGCTAGAGTTACGTGCCGCGACCTGTAAATCACCATCAAGTATCATACTACTTCCACCGTTTCTAAAAATACAAGGACCTACTTTTTCAAGGCGATAGGAAGGTTCATATTCCTTTGGTTTTAACAGATAGGGTTAAAGTAACTTTTACTTTTGCAGGAAAAGGAAGGCGCAATTATGGCATTGAAGGAAGAAAATGAACATTTACTTGTCAGACTTAGGTGTGTTGAAGACAACACGTTTGAAACCGATTATGCTTGAGATGATAACAAGATGTGTGCCTTATTATGAAGTTAATTATTATGTTTTGAATGTTTAATAAAGTATCTGGTTAACTTGTGTTATATGTAACTTGATAAGACATATGATAGCTTGAGATGATACCTACAATAGCCAGCTAGGAGAATATTATAAAACATAATTATATGAAAACATTTTATTGAATGTTAAGTTCTCTATCGTTGGGTGTTACACTGTAAAAACATGTTTTTATAAAAAAAACTAAATAAGGTCTATTATTCTATAACATAAACATTCTTGAAAAATATAAATTAATATTTTCTTAGAGAAAACTGTCGATAATGCCAAAGCATTCATGTCGCGTACAATACATACAAGCCATCACCCATATTAGCACTATCTAATACCCGACCTTAGAAATAAGACTATATTTGAGACTGATGAGTCCTAGACAAACAGGCATTAAATGTTCAATAGCTACTATTTAATAATAAATAAATAAATGCTTATAGAATAAAAGGCAAGATGGCTTTACGTCCTTTGGGGTAGTCTGCGAATTCTTTCTTGTAGTTGCGATGTTTGCCGATGGCCCACACGGCCATCTGATAGAATCCGGCGGCGGCGAACAGGCCAGCTACAAAACAAAAAGTTACATTAACTAACAAAACCACGACTTATGTCATAAAAACAGTGGTGGCCCAGTGGTGGGAGCAGCGGTAGCGGCCCCAAATTACGAACAGTAAGTCGTGGGTGCGAACCCAGACAGGCGCATTACTTCGTGTAATTTATTTCATCACCACTGCTCTCAAAACGGTGAAGTAAAACATCGTGAGGAAACAGGCATGTCCTAGAACCAAAAACTTCGAAGACATGTGACATCTACCAATCCGCACTGGGCCCGCGTGGTGGATTTTAGCCCATTCCCGCTCATAGAGGCTTGTGTCCCAGCAGTGGGAACATTAGTAGGCTGATGATGACGATGTCATAAAAACTTAAGTGTTAACAAATCGCACAAAAACTAAAGTGCTGACAAATCGCCGAAGAATTGAAGGTTTGTTTAGTATTCATAAATAATTATCATTCGTAACGTAATGGGCATGTAAATGTGTAAGAAAACAAAGTAAAGTTCAAGACGCGTTAAACATTCATTAGACTTTAAAATTCTTCATACAATACGAAATCATAAAATGTGGAAAGTAATACCTACGTACTTAGTTGACATCTGAAGATTTAAAATTATGTCAAGAACTTATCCTTGACTTGAGAAATCAGTAAAATATTCACAAACTATTTCTGACCTGGAGCGCATTTAGTCATGATAGTGAAGAACAGCCATGATCCGAACTCGTAAGTGTAGTTAGGGCAAGACACGAAGTTGAAGAGAGCACAGAAGGGATTGCCGTCGGGCACTGGGATGCGCCTCACTTTGGTACCAGGAGGACGCAGGTTCTTCAACAGCAAGTGGATGCTGAGGTTGCCGATCTCACATACCTGTAATCAAAGTCAATACGAACTTGTTATTTTCAACAAACAGGTTGTCCGGTAATTAATGGATAACCTTGAAATGGCTTATAGTAGAACATATGGCCATTTAGAAAACATATGAAAAAAAATCTATCATAAGTAAGCAAGTAGGTACCTCCATATATTTTGGAAAAATAGGATGAATTAATTTTTAAACAAAGTTAAAACATCTTTGGTAAAAAAAAATGTATGCCTAAATGAGTGACCAATAATTTTAAAATAATGTCGGTTTCAAGTAGATTTGATAATGGTACAATTCATAACATTGTATCTGCCTTAAATAGTGAATTATTGCTATTAATGTAGGCAAGGCGAAAAAATTACGGAAGCAAAAAAATGTAATATGCAGGCCCTACATCTGCGGATAATTTTTTTTATAAGATAGATTTATTTTCGTATTTTTTTCTGAATAGCCATGGGTTGTTCTGCTATGGGCCATTTCAAGGTTATCCACTCGTTGCCGGACACCCTGTATATGTGTGTATAACTACTACGGAAATTATGTTGCTTTGCGTCAATGTTACGCAATTGTAAACAATTTACGGGCCGCTATTTATAAATACATTTTAACTATTCTGCAGTAAACTTACTTTTGCATGAAACAGAGTAGAAACAAGTAACAGTCGGGATTCGTAATGCTTATTACATCAGATTAGTACTGAAAAACATGTTATTTGGTAGTCATGATTGTCCTAAATTGTATTCTGAATTGTTACCTAACATTTAAATTCTACCAGTTGGCATGCACGAAAAGAAAGAAAACCACATTCTGTGTTCATGATAATACTTTATATTATTTCATTAAAAATGCATTACCGTTTAACACCGCCCACGAAATGGACTTTGTCACTTATCAAGGTCAGAGGTTGTTGTATTGACAATGAGTAAACAAAATCTATGCCACTGGCTTCTTGCCTGCGTCTTTTTTTTTAACAGGTAATATTTTACTTTTTTACTGATAAGCGTAATAAGTAGGTACCAAGTCAAAAAAAAAAAAAAAAAAAGAAGATATTTATGTAAATAGTTAAATACGTAATTAAAGGGCTTTCTAAGTATTGAGTAGAAACAGACATAATGGGTACCAGTAGCTAAACATGATGAAATAAAATTGATTTGACGACTTTTCTTTTGGTTAAAAAGGCCTGGACTTCACCAAAAAAGCACGAGTGGAGTAGAGCATTGCGTGCGGGAATCAATCCCATCACACTGGTTGAAATCCTTTTGGTTAAAAGGACCCAAAGGAGATGTGCTAGTATCGACCAATCACGCTTGTTGAAGTCCACATTGCGTGTCACATTTCCCCTGTAATTGGTCGAATCTAGGACGTCTCTTCTCTGCTCCGCTAGTCACCGTTTTTTTGGAGTCTGGGGCCATAGTATGAGTTTCGATACGAAAAAAACCGTTTCTTACTTTTCTAGTTTGAAACAAAATTTTACCTGATTTTTAAGTAACAGATCAACACCCAAAAATCAGTTTCATTATTTGCTTGGTTTTAGTCTATCACATCTGTAGAGTTTTGCTAACTAATTTAATTTAAGCCTCTGAGATTGATTTGAGAAATATCAATTAAACATTTAATCAGATATACAGTCGAGTTGTTAATTATATCAAAAATCAGTAGCATATTTGCTCATATTAAATTTGTCTTTCAGAAACCTGTGCTATTCCAGATAGTCTAATTAAATTTATTTACAAAATATCATTCATATCCATTCAGCCATTTTTAAAGAAGATACACACACATACAAACTATTACATTAATAATAGTAGTAAGATTATGATACTTATCAATATTATCAAGAAGATTACTGTAATCTGTTTAGGTAATTTATGTAACAAATGTTTGAGTTAAAATAAAAACTTATACTTACAATAAATCCACCAAGTCCCACATAGAAGCAGGTGTTGCAAGGAGCCGTATACAGGGGATGGTTGATGTGGTATGCCACGTACAGGGTGAACAACCAGTAGTAAGCGCAATTCCTAAACAAGTTGCGCAGGGGCATGGTGCCATGAGAGAAACGGTGAACAAATAAGGTCTCTAGGAGCCGTTTACCATAGTGAACGGACCAGCATGCAGTTGCCACACTGTAATAATAATAATAAAATATTGTTTTTTTTTTTTTTTTTTAAGTTGTTTCATGATACTCGTTTAATTAGCCTAAAATGTTCCCAATGCTGGGACACAGGCCTCCTCTCTCTAAGTGATAATTTTCCATGAAGAACACTGCAATTTCTCATTAAACATGGAGGTATTACTTTCTTTTCATAAAATAGTCTGAGAAGCAGAGTCCTGTAATAAACCCTGGAAACATAGACTGATTTACAAACTTTGTAATCAATCCATGTTCCCGATAGGACACTGCTTTCTTTTAATATTCAGATAGGCATCAGTATTTCAGAGCATTTTTTTTTATAGCAGGACCATTAAGATTTGATTGTAGGACATTTCAAAAAAGTAACTCACCTTGCCACTGTTCCAGGAGACGCTTTTGAGACTCCATACAGGATCCATGGTCTTTGATAAACCCATAAATATATAAGTAAAGGTCCAGCATATTCTGCTAAAAAGACGTTTTTCCATGATATTTGAGGTCCTAGGTCTTTAACATACAATTTTGCTCCATCTTGAATGTTCAGAGATTTAAGTGATTCTTCATCTTTTAAGGTTTTGCCTTTTGCTTCCAGTTTTACAGCTTGCCGGTCGGGGTACAAGGATTTCTTGACGGTCTGGTGAACCTTCTCTTTCACATTTTTTATAGTTGAATTTTCATTCACCACTATCTTTCCTAAAGGTTTAGATCCAGAAGCGTTCAGGATCTCAATCTATAAATAGGAATTTTATTGTAATAAAAAACAGGTTGAGTTCTCAGTCAACAACAAGAATTACTGGAAATCATATTCGATTTCTAAATTCTTTTTACTTACCTCCATTTCGCTACCTGTGATTGTGAGGTTTTTTAGTTGAATATTTTGTTAACACAAGCACAAGAAAAATTATAGCTCTGCCGACAAGTTTTAAGAAAAGTAATAGAATTTAATTAGATGAACTATCAAGCCGCACAAGTTCTGTACTGCAGAGTACTGCTAAACAGTGTAGGTAGTGTGCTCTCTTAGAACATTAGAGCCTGGCTGAAACTTTTGTATGGAAACTAGCGCCATCTATCCCACATGCACATTTTTCAACTGTTTGACAACACAACACTGACAACTGTCATAACATGCATTAGAATAGAACAGCTATTTTAAACTGATAATCACCAGATAAAGTAGCCCGTTGGTGACAACAGCCGCCCTATGAACAGTGGGTCTCAAGTTCAAACCTCCGTCAAGAATCACTTTTTGTATTTATTTTGAAAGATTATGGATTTAGTTCGCCATCACTACGGATAGTTGGCGCTGCATGTATGATCACGGAAATACAGTTGAGACAACCGTCTATCTCCATATATATATTGTAGTCTTTGGGTAGTAGAGTGTACTCTGTGGTTCCGTACTTCTGCTGCCCGTGTCCACAATCCACAATTCCACATTCCACAATAAATTCACAATTTCACGTCATGCAAGAGATGAAGATACAGTGTTGCCAGATCCAATTTTAAAAAATGCGTAGGGCTACTATGAAAAATCCGTAGATTTCCGTAAATTGCCTCTAAAAATCCGTAGATCTACGGAAGGATTTTTTTAAAGCTAAACCTGACAATTTATAGGTGTTCTTTGCCGGTAAAGAAATTGAAAAAATCTGCGGGAAAATCGAAAAGTCAAAGGATTTTTTTTTTAATAGTAGTTTTTAATTTTTATTAATCAATTCAATCATTATTATTGTCGGTCTCACTCTCAAAATTCTCATTCACAGTAACATTTCTAACTGATACTGTTGTTCCGAGTCGCAGGACTACCTTACATTTCGTTTTATGCAAAATTTTATTTAATTTGAATATGACTATTGTTTGGATCGGGTGGATGCAATCGAACGAAAATCCGTAGATTTCCGACTAAAATTCGTATGTCCGTAGACAAGACGATAGACACTTGCGTTTTTTAAATGGTTAGTGCAAGGGTTTATTTCAAAAATAGACTTTTGTTTTTATGTTGTGTTGTCTACTTATCACCAGGGAGTTCTGAGAACGACTACTTGACTTTATTTAGATTAATAGAATCATTATGTGATAGATAAGGAGAAATAATTGTTATTGGTGATTTTAATTTGTATTCGTGTCCTGTAAATGTTAAAAATTATTATGAATATTTTGTGTCATAATGCGAATTCACTCAAAGTAACACAGTACCAAACTGTCTAGGTCGTCAGTTGGATTTGGTTCTGAGCACAGGTTTTAGCGGGGAGGTGTCGGTAGTGGCGGCCTGTTAGAATGAAAAGAGTATTTACTTTTTATAATGATCTTTTTGTTCTTTGTAAGTTTATTTTTCTACTTGTGTTTTGTTTGATTCTCTTGTCACTCAAATGTGTCAGCGTGAATAAAAACCATCTATAGTTTTCATCTAAACTTTTATTTTATTCAAATACCGTTTATTTCCAAATTCGTACTGGCTACGCACTGTGCACCTTAATGGGACGTGAGTTGCCCCACTAACAGGTTATGGGCCCATGCCCAGGACATGCCCAGGACTTACAAGGAAATGTCGGTTGGTAACGGGAGTATGCAAAGAGAGCAGAACTCGACAATGGCACATTTAGAAGGTGGGTCTGGTAGTGGTACCTTTTCTATGGAGAAATTAGAAGGCAGTAGTAACTATACAACATGGAAATTTCTTATGGAGATGCATCTGGTACACGACGACTTGTGGGAGTATACAAGTGTCACGCCAGTAATAGCCGACACGCAGGGTACAAAAAAGGACCAAAGAGCTAGAGCCAAGATTTGCTTGATGGTGAAACCTCATTGTTTGGTGCATGTACGTAAATCTACAACGGCTAAAGGTGCTTGGGAAGCATTAAGAAATGCGTTCGAAGACAAAGGTCTCAATAATCGTTGCCGATTACTATCAAAATTAGTAAGCATGAAGCTGGAACAATTCCCAACTGTGAGGGAGTACATGACATCGGTGATGATGGTATCTCAGGAACTGCAAGACTTAGGAAAAGAAGTAGATGATGAACTGTTGGCTGCTTTACTTCTACAAGGTCTCACGGCAGAATTCCAACCAATGAGATTAGCCATAGAAAATAGTAATGTGGTACTGACTACGGACTATGTAAAGACGAAGCTCTATCAAATGGAAGATAACTATTCGGCAAGCTCAAGTGCGAGCCAACCAACATCAGCATTACTTTCAAATAAGCATAAGGGTAACACCAAACCCAAGAAGATCAAATATAAAATTAAATGCTATATTTGTGATGGACCACACAAAGTTAAGGATTGTCCTGATAACCCAAAAGGGAAAAAAGAAGCTTTACAAGCCTATGCATTGGGTACGCTGCCACCGGCGCCGTCACCGCAAGCAGGAGACTGGATCATTGATTCTGGCGCGTCGACGCACATGACGAATCACAAGGGTTGGTTTAGAGGAAGCTTGAAGGATACTTCTAAGTCTTTGAGAGTGATCTGTGCAGATGGTAATGAAGTATATGGTGAAGGTGAAGGTACGGTAGTATGTGAGTCAGCAAAATTAACAATCAACAATGTGACGTATGTACCTAAGTTAGCTTCTAATTTGTTAAGTGTGAATGCGATTGCGAGAAAGGGTCACGTGATAGTATTTACAGAGAAAGGATGCGACATCTATAAGAAAAATGAGTGTGAGGTGCAAGGCAAGGCTGTTGTGAAAGGTGTGGAAGAACGAGGCATCTATAAAATTAAGTGCTGTTCACAGGGCTCCGCACTGGCAACAACGGATTGTGACAAGCAGAGGCTATGGCATCGCAGGATGGGACATCTTGGTATGCACAATCTCAAACTTCTTAGAGATAAGATGGCGATAGGGGTGAGTTTTCCTAATACTTCTTCTAAACTGGAGTGCGTATCCTGCATTATGGGAAAACAAACAAAACAACCGTTTCGCAAGGGTGTTGCGACGAGAGCTAAGGAAGCATTAGGTCTAGTGCATTCAGATTTATGCGGACCTATGCATATACCTTCTATTAGCGGGTATAAATATTTTTTGACATTTATTGACGATTTTACACGGAAAACATTTGTAAATTTTTTGAAACAAAAGAGTGAAGTTTTTGAAAAATTTGCAAATTTTAAAGCATTTGCTGAGAATCAATGCGGCAGAAAGATTAAAATCCTGCGCACTGATAATGGAACCGAGTTCGTCAATAAACAGATGGATGATTTTCTGAGGAAAAATGGAATCCAACATCAAGTCACGATAGACTATACACCGCAACAAAATGGAGTAGCCGAAAGAGCTAACAGGACTATCATCGAGAAGGCGAGAAGTATGCTCGAGGAAGGAAATTTATCGAAAGCTTATTGGGCGGAAGCAGTGCATACATCTGTTTTTCTGAAAAATAGATCACCGACCATTGCCGTCAAAGGAAAAACTCCTGAGGAAGCGTGGTCAGGCAAGAAAGTTGATCTCAGTTTTGTTAGAGTTTTTGGGAGCAAGGCATATATGCACATACCTAACCAAAAGAGAAAGAAGCTGGATGCAAAAAGCATGGAGTTAACTCTAGTTGGATACTGTGAAGATTCCAAAGGCTATCGACTAGTTGATACAAAAACGCATCGAATTTATAAGGCTAGGGATGTTGTGTTTATAGAAGCCCAAGAAACAGAGAGAGATAAACAAGTGGAGAAACAGACTGAACATGAAATATTGATTCCAGAGGTGGAACAAACTTATATTCCTGAAGAAGTCTGTGTTCCTCAAGGTATTGAGCCTGATATAACTATGGATGATCAGCCTCAAGAGGTGGACCAATCGGATACTCATGAAGACATGTGTGGAGTACACAGTCCAGTCCCTGAACCTGAGTCAACTGTCATTAATGAAACTCAAGAGGACATAGAGTTTCTAGACTGTGAGCCTGACTTATCTGTCAATGATCAACCTCAAGAAGTGGAACGGAGGTATCCACTTAGAGCTAGAAAACCCAAAAAGTTCCCGGATTATTTGCTGTATCAAGCTGCAGAATCAGAACTGGATCCTACAACAGTTCAAGAAGCACTATCAAGACCTGATAGTAAAGAATGGAAAGCAGCAATTCAGGAGGAGATTGATGCTTTAAAGAAGAATAATACCTGGTTTTTGGTAAAACCTGAACAAGCGAGCAACATAGTAGATTCAAAATGGTTATTTAGAATCAAACAAGAGCCGGGAAATAAACAAAGATACAAAGCTCGACTTGTTGCCAGAGGTTTTAGCCAGAGATGTGGCATCGATTACGACGAGACATTCTCCCCCGTGGTGAGACATAGCTCATTAAGAGTCCTCCTGGGAATAGCAGCACAAAAAGGCTTAAATATAGACCAAATGGACGTAAAAACTGCGTTCCTAAATGGAGTTTTAAAGGAAAATGTCTACATGAAACAACCAGAAGGTTTTCATGAAAAAGGAAAAGAAGACTATGTGTGTCTACTTAAACGTTCACTTTACGGATTAAAACAAGCCCCTAGAGCATGGAACAATAAGCTGAACAATGAGTTGTTACAGTTAAAATTTAAACGATGTAAAAATGAACCGTGCATATATACGAGATCCCAGGGTGAAAAGATCATCATTTTAGCAGTGTATGTGGATGACATGCTGATATTTTGGAATGATCATGAAGAGCTGAGCAAAGTCAAAAGAGACCTCATGACAAAATTTGAAATGAAGGATCTTGGGAAGGCAGAGGATATTCTGGGAATGCACATAACACAGAACGATATTGGAATCAAAGTTGATCAAGAGAAGTATGTCAACAAAATGTTGAAAGTTTTTGGGATGACTGACTGCAAAGTTGCATCAACACCATCAGTTCCTGGTCAAAAGCTAGAGAAACCTGGATCTGAACACAAACCTGATCCAGCGATTCCATATCAGAATTTAATTGGTTCGCTGATGTACTTATCTGTGTGCACGAGACCAGATATTGCACATTCAGTTAATTATCTTAGCCAATTTAATACCTGCTATGCTGAGGAACACTGGATAGCTGCTAAACGAGTGCTAAGATATCTGAAGGGTACTAAAAGCCTCGGGCTACAGTACAAGAGAGGAGGAAAATATAAAGTGCAGGGTTACGCAGATGCAAGTCATGCCACTTGTTATGATAGGAGGTCATACTCGGGTATGGTTTTTCTGCATATGGGAGCTGCAATCTCTTGGGAAAGCAGAAAACAAAGGACGGTTGCTCTATCCACAGCGGAAGCGGAATATGTTGCAATATCTGAAGCTGCTAGGGAGGCAATATTCCTAAAAAGATTGTACTCAGAAGTCACTGGTCAAGCTGAGACGCCAATGAAAATTCTCAGTGATAGCCAATCTGCTGTGGCCATTGCGGAGAACCCTGTACACCACCAACGCACAAAACACATAGATGTGCGACACCATTTTATAAGGGAGGCTGTCGAGAATGGACATATTGTTCTTGACTATCTAGAGACAGCTCATATGATTGCAGATGCTTTGACGAAACCTTTGTTGAAAGGGAAGTTTAAGTGGTGTGCTCTTAATATGGGTGTTGTGTAATTGTGTGATGGATGAAAGTAGATAAATGAACTTAAGGAGGAGTGTTAGAATGAAAAGAGTATTTACTTTTTATAATGATCTTTTTGTTCTTTGTAAGTTTATTTTTCTACTTGTGTTTTGTTTGATTCTCTTGTCACTCAAATGTGTCAGCGTGAATAAAAACCATCTATAGTTTTCATCTAAACTTTTATTTTATTCAAATACCGTTTATTTCCAAATTCGTACTGGCTACGCACTGTGCACCTTAATGGGACGTGAGTTGCCCCACTAACACGGCCGACGACGCACTCGTGCCGTCGCGGTCGATGCGCATCACCCGCCGCTCGCGGTCATCGTGCACTGCACTGCACGCGCGCGCTTCCCGCACCCGCCGCGCCCGCCCCGCCTGCGCCCTCTGCGACGGCAGTCCCGCAGCGCGTAGTGTTAGGCCGCAGTGGAACTTCTATCGAGCCGACTACGAGTTGTTATACTCTATGCTGACTTCCACTGATTGGAGTATGATTTACGACATGCATGATTTGGAAGATATGTTGAATATTTTTTATGAAAAAGTGCCTGATATTTTAGATAGATGTGTAGGTACCTAGGAAAAGACTTCAACGTAAAAACTCTCGATACGTTTATCCCGAATGGTACACCGCAGATATTATATGAGATCTATAGAATAAAGCTAGATTTCATAAAACTTTCAAAAAAACAAAGCTGGATAGCGATTATTCTGAATTTTCAAAGTTCGTAAGTATTAAAAAATCCATAGAAATTTCACACAAAGAACACAAGTTTAAAATACAAAATCAATTTTTAAAAGACACAAAATCATTCTGGCAGTACATTAATTAGGTCCATTATGTCCAAACGAAGCAGGTTGAACAGGCAAATTATCATAAAGAATGGTCAACATCTTTCGAATGAGGAGTGTGCTCGACATTTTGCGTTTTTTTTTTGAGTCGGTGTACTACTCTGTCAAGAAAGTACCGGGAAAAGATCAATAATACACAAAATGTCTGTTATTCATCCAAATTTCTTTTATCACCTTCAAAGTATGCTCCTTTAGAAACGATACACTTGCGCTAACGAATAATCCATTCATCAAAACATTTTTTAAACGCTGCTTCCGGAATTGAGTTCAGTTCTCGCCGCGAATTCTCCTTTATGTCTTCTATCGATTGAAAACGGGTGCCACGAAGTGGTAATTTGAGTTTAGGAAAAATAAAAAAGTCAGCAGGAGCCATATATCTGGTGAATATGGTGGTTGCTGGATGGTATTTGTTGAGTGTTTGGTCAAAAATTCGTTCACAATGATAGCCTTGTGCGAAGGCGCATTGTCGTGGTGCAAAATCCAAGAATTTTCTTTCCACAAATCTGGCCTTTTTCGTCGAATTTGCTCTCTTATACGCCGCATAACGCTCAAATAATATTCTTTATTTACCGTTAGACCTTCCGGTAAGAATTCAGAGTGCACAACACCGCGATAGTCAAAGAAAACAGTCAACATGACTTTGACTTTTGATCGACTTTGGCGTGGTTTTTTCGGTTTCGGTTCAGTTGGAAGGCGCCACTCCGAAGCTTGTTGACTAGTTTGCATGTCAAACTCGTAAACCCACGTCTCGTCACCAGTAACAATGCGTTTCATGAATGTTGGGTCCGAACTGACTCGTTCTAGCATGTCCTCAGCGACTTTCATGCGATTGAGTTTTTGGAGAAAATTCAGATCTTTTGGGACTAGCCGAGCAGCAACATGTTTCATACCCAAATGATTAGTTAAAATGGTACGGATCGACTCGTGAGATACAGAAAGTTCGGCGGCTATCTCTCTCAGAGTTGAATGGGGATTTTCAGTCACTATTTTCTTCACTTTTGCGATGTTAACTTCAGTTGCAGACGTTGACGGCCTACCAGAGCGAGGCAAATCTTCCATCACATCTCGACCGCTTTTGAACGCTTTGAACCACTCATAAGCACGAGTTTTTGATAAAGTCGATTCACCGTAAGCCTTCTGTAACATTTTCAGTGACTCCGAACACGAAATTCCATTGGCGATGCAAAATTTAAGACAAACTCTTTGTTCGATATTTTTGTCCATTATGAAATTCGCAATACACAGTATATATGATATTACTAAAACCAGCACTGTATCTATATATATAAAACAAAGTCCGGGCTTCGTCGAGGTCGCTCAGTGCTCTCTGACCTCTTATAATTTTGTTACTGATTAATTAGTTATGGAGTGAATTAATAAGTTTAAGTGTATTTCTATATATTAAACATTAGTTAAATTACCTACAAGTTTGTTTGCTGTAAAGCCTTAATTAGTAAAAATACCTTCAAGTTATTTAACATCTTTGTTACATCACTTATAACTCGAGATCTGCTGGATCAATTTTCATGGTTTTTGTTTCGTTGGATTTGTCTCCGTCCTGAATAGCAGAATACATTAAAAAAAACGAAAACGTAAAAAAAAAAAAGTTTCTATTCTCGAAAACAATTTTAAAGATTTATTCTGTAGGTAGGTAGTAGGTAGGTAGTAGGTAGGTAGTAGGTAGGTAGTAGGTAGGTAGTAGGTAGGTAGTAGGTAGGTAGTAGGTAGGTAGTAGGTAGGTAGTAGGTAGGTAGTAGGTAGGTAGTAGGTAGGTAGTAGGTAGGTAGTAGGTAGGTAGTAGGTAGGTAGTAGGTAGGTAGTAGGTAGGTAGTAGGTAGGTAGTAGGTAGGTAGTAGGTAGGTAGTAGGTAGGTAGTAGGTAGGTAGTAGGTAGGTAGTAGGTAGGTAGTAGGTAGGTAGTAGGTAGGTAGTAGGTAGGTAGTAGGTAGGTAGTAGGTAGGTAGTAGGTAGGTAGTAGGTAGGTAGTAGGTAGGTAGTAGGTAGGTAGTAGGTAGGTAGTAGGTAGGTAGTAGGTAGGTAGTAGGTAGGTAGTAGGTAGGTAGTAGGTAGGTAGTAGGTAGGTAGTAGGTAGGTAGTAGGTAGGTAGTAGGTAGGTAGTAGGTAGGTAGTAGGTAGGTAGTAGGTAGGTAGTAGGTAGGTAGTAGGTAGGTAGTAGGTAGGTAGTAGGTAGGTAGTAGGTAGGTAGTAGGTAGGTAGTAGGTAGGTAGTAGGTAGGTAGTAGGTAGGTAGTAGGTAGGTAGTAGGTAGGTAGTAGGTAGGTAGTAGGTAGGTAGTAGGTAGGTAGTAGGTAGGTAGTAGGTAGGTAGTAGGTAGGTAGTAGGTAGGTAGTAGGTAGGTAGTAGGTAGGTAGTAGGTAGGTAGTAGGTAGGTAGTAGGTAGGTAGTAGGTAGGTAGTAGGTAGGTAGTAGGTAGGTAGTAGGTAGGTAGTAGGTAGGTAGTAGGTAGGTAGTAGGTAGGTAGTAGGTAGGTAGTAGGTAGGTAGTAGGTAGGTAGTAGGTAGGTAGTAGGTAGGTAGTAGGTAGGTAGTAGGTAGGTAGTAGGTAGGTAGTAGGTAGGTAGTAGGTAGGTAGTAGGTAGGTAGTAGGTAGGTAGTAGGTAGGTAGTAGGTAGGTAGTAGGTAGGTAGTAGGTAGGTAGTAGGTAGGTAGTAGGTAGGTAGTAGGTAGGTAGTAGGTAGGTAGTAGGTAGGTAGTAGGTAGGTAGTAGGTAGGTAGTAGGTAGGTAGTAGGTAGGTAGTAGGTAGGTAGTAGGTAGGTAGTAGGTAGGTAGTAGGTAGGTAGTAGGTAGGTAGTAGGTAGGTAGTAGGTAGGTAGTAGGTAGGTAGTAGGTAGGTAGTAGGTAGGTAGTAGGTAGGTAGTAGGTAGGTAGTAGGTAGGTAGTAGGTAGGTAGTAGGTAGGTAGTAGGTAGGTAGTAGGTAGGTAGTAGGTAGGTAGTAGGTAGGTAGTAGGTAGGTAGTAGGTAGGTAGTAGGTAGGTAGTAGGTAGCTCATGTGACGCAGACGAAGTTGCGCGGGTGAGCTAGTTTTATATAAATAACAGATGCAACTCAAACTCCGCGCCAAAATGGAAAACAGTTGTGCCAATCTAACAACTACAAAAAAACAAAAATTTGAATTTGGAACCATAAACAAATCATCCATTCCCGATACTTTTTTGACTGAATGTATATTACTGAGCGGCCGCGGCTGGAGGCGCGGGCGGTGGGGGCGGACGCGGGAGCGAACAGTGCACGAGTGCACATCGAGACCCTCAGTCTTCGAGACGTAAGGGAAGCGCTCATAAAGCTCAAGCCAAAGCGCTCATCTGGCCCCGATCGATGGCATTCCAGCTTTTCTGTTCCAAGACTGTGGCAGGGTACTGGCGGAGCCCCTGCATCATATCTTTAATACTTGTTTAAAACAAGCAATGTTTAGCAATGTTTCCGCCTAGGTGGAAAATCACGCGAGTGATTCCGGTTCCCAAGGGTAAGTCAGGTCCGGATGTCAGTGGCTACAGACCGGTGGCAGAGTTGTGGACACCTGCAAAAGTGTTCGAGTCTGCCATCCAACGCTGTGTGCAGGCTCAAGTGAGCGCACAGGTCGATAATGATGTACTGCTAATGAAGCTGGCAAAAATTTCCTGCACTCAGCACCTTTTACAGTTCTTCGCCAGCTACTTAAAAGACCGACAGCAGTACGTTGACCACAACGGGTTCGAATCAGAGCCATACTATACCAGGTCAGGCGTGAGCCAGGGCAGCAATTTGGGTCCTCTCGAATTTATTTTAATGATACATGACTTACCAGACGTAGTCAAACATAGTTTATGTTTATTGTTTGCAGATGACCTCAAATTGCTGCTCGAGGTCAGAGGTGGGTCAGACTGTGAGAAATTGCAGGAAGACATAGATAGAATGGTAGAATGGAGCCATACAAATAAACTCAATTTTAACACAGTGAAATGCTCAGTGATGACATTTACGCGCGCGAAAACTGCCTTCGACTACGAATACAAAGTAGAGGAAGCACCGATGCAGCGAGTGTCTCAGGTACGAGATCAAGGAGTACTCCTTACCCCGGATCTAATCTTCCGGGATCATATAGTTAAGATTTGCAAGAACGCGTACAGAAACCTGGGTTTCGTGCTGAGACAGTCGCAGGGATTCACAAACATTACCACGCTTAGGGTGCTGTATGACGCTTTGGTAAGGAGTCACTTGGAACACAGTGCTGTGATTTGGGCTCCTCATGAAACGAAATACAATGTCATGCTGGAACGAGGGCAGAATAAATTTACAAGACATTTGTACTTCAAACTTTATGGGGTTTACCCATTTTACCCGCTGATGTATCCTACACTGTTTGTACTGGGTATGGTGGGGTGCGACGAACTCAGAGTGCGCAGGGAATTTACACTTGCAGCGTACCTATGTGCTAAAGGTCCTGCGTGAGTATAACCCGGGTGTGCTGCGTCACCTGAAGCTGTGCGTGCCGGACCGGTACGTGTGGAGGCGGCGACGGCCGCCACTGTTGGCCGTGCCTGCTGCCAGAACCAACCTGCTGTCAAAAACACCCCTCACCCGTACAATATGTGTACTAAACGAAGTGCATGAACGGATTGACATATTTTCGTGCAATCTGAGTGAATTCGCAAGAGTTTTATTGAATTTTGTCAGTTATGTCTAAATATTAATATGCTGTGTTGTCTAATTTTATACATATGTATAGGTTAAGATTTTACAGCGGTATAAAAGAAAAAAAAATGTATAGGTAATTTGTAATTTTAATTGTAGGTAATAATTTTATTCTTTTAGTTTATTTTTTATTTTTAGAGTTGCTTTCTACATAGTTTAGTTTTATAAGTAGCCGTAAGTTGTTTTACTATTTATCTGTTGTGTGCTCGCTAACCAGGTAGTAGTAGGTTTAATCTAAATATATAAAAGAAGAAACTGACTGACTGACTGACTGACTGACTGACTGACTGACTGACTCATCTATCAACGCACAGCCCAAACCGCTGGGTCTACAGATTCCAAATTTGGCAAGTAGGTTCCTTATGTGGTCTAGGGGTGCACTAAGAAAGGATTTTTCAAAATTCAACCCCTAAGGGGGTTAAACGGGGCTCCGAAGTTTGTATGGGGAAACAAGATTAGTTAGACTATTTCATTCGAAACTTCACAGGAGTGCTCCTATGAATAAATTAGTAGAAACGGGTTTCAGGTTTTTTCAGAATTCAACCCCTAAAAGGGGGAAAGGGGGTGACAAAGTCTAAAAATCAATGCACAGCCCAAACCACTGAGTCTAGAGATTCCAAATTTGGCACATAGGTTCTTTATGGGGTTTAGGGGTGCATTAAGAAAGGATTTTTCAAAATTAACCCCCTCTAAGGGGTTGAAACGGGGGTCCAAAGATTACATGGGGAAATAAGATTAGTTAGATTAGTTTATTCGAAACTTAACAGGAGTTATCCTGAGTAAATGAGTTAACATTTGTGTTTCAGGTTTTTTCAGAATTCAACCCCTAAAGGGAGAAATGGGGTAACAAAGCCTGAAATTCAACATAGGTATTGTCTGTATGGTGAATTGGGTCGGATGTATTACAAAAACAACGATTTAAGATTTAATGTGGCGGACCTGAATTACCATCATTCCCTGTTGGGGTGCAATGGGGTTGAAATGTCTAAAAATCAATATGGGTGTCGAAACCGAGATTATCAGGGGCGCTCATGTCGAAAATGGCATTTATTTTGAGATCCAGAAGATGGAGGATTCAAATTCTATACAGGGTTATTGTTGATTTATTGTGATGATTGTGATAACGATGATGATGATTGTTATAATGATGATAATGATTGTGATTACGATGATGATGATTCTGATTACGATGATGATGATTGTGATAACGATGATGATGATTGTGATAACGATGATGATCATTGTGATAGTGATTTTGATGGTGATTGTGATAGTGATTGTGATAGTGACGGTGATTGTGATGGCGATAGCGATGGTGATGGTGGTTGTGATTGTGACAGTGATGGTGATAATGATGACGGTGATTGTGATTTCGATGATAATTATTGTGATAGTGATTGTGATGGCGATTGTAATGGTGATGGTGATAACGATGATAATGTTTGTGATTACGATGATGATGATTGTAATAACGATGATGATGATTAAGATAGTGATTTTGATGGTGATGGTGATTGTGATAGTGATTGTGATAGTGATTGTGATAGTGATTGTGATAGTGATAGTGATGGTGATTGTGATGGTGATTGTGATAATGATTGTGGTTGTGATAGTGATGGCGATTGTGATCATGATGATTGTTATTAAGATGAAAATGATTGAGATTACGATGATAATGATTGTGATGACGAGGATGGAGATTGTGATGATGATGGTGATAACGATGATAATGATTGTGATTACGATGATAATGATTGTGATTACGATGATGATTATTGTGATTACGATGATGATGATTGTGATAACGATGATGCTGATTAAGATAGTGATTTTGATAGTGATTGTGATAGTGATTGTGATAGTGATTGTGATAGTGATTGTGATAGTGATTGTGATAGTGATTGTGATAGTGATTGTGATAGTGATTGTGATAGTGATTGTGATAGTGATTGTGATAGTGATTGTGATAGTGATTGTGATAGTGATTGTGATAGTGATTGTGATAGTGATTGTGATAGTGATTGTGATAGTGATTGTGATTGTGATAGTAATTGTGATAGTGATTGTGATTGTGATAGTGTTTGTGATAGTGATTGTGATAGTGATTGTGATAGTGATTGTGATAGTGATTGTGATAGTGATTGTGATAGTGATTGTGATAGTGATTGTGATAGTGATTGTGATAGTGATTGTGATAGTGATTGTGATAGTGATTGTGATAGTGATTGTGATAGTGATTGTGATAGTGATTGTGATAGTGATTGTGATAGTGATTGTGATAGTGATTGTGATAGTGATTGTGATAGTGATTGTGATAGTGATTGTGATAGTGATTGTGATAGTGATTGTGATAGTGATTGTGATAGTGATTGTGATAGTGATTGTGATAGTGATTGTGATAGTGATTGTGATAGTGATTGTGATAGTGATTGTGATAGTGATTGTGATAGTGATTGTGATAGTAATTGTGATAGTGATTGTGATAGTGATTGTGATAGTGATGGTGATTGTGATGGTGATTGTGATAATGATTGTGGTTGTGATAGTGATGGCGATTGTGATCATGATGATTGTTATTAAGATGAAAATGATTGAGATTACGATGATAATGATTGTGATGACGAGGATGGAGATTGTGATGATGATGGTGATAACGATGATAATGATTGTGATTACGATGATAATGATTGTGATGATGATGGTGATAACGATGATAATGATTGTGATTACGATGATAATGATTGTGATTACGATGATGATTATTGTGATTACGATGATGCTGATTAAGATAGTGATTTTGATGGTGATGGTGATTGTGATAGTCATTGTGATAGTGACGGTGATTGTGATGGTGATAGCGACGGTGATGGTGATTGTGACAGTGATGGTGATGATGATTAAGGTGATTGTGATTGTGATGATAATGATTGTAAAAATTATGGTGGTGATTATGATAGTGATTGTGATCGAGATTGTGATTGTGATCAAGATTGTGATGGTGATTGTGATTGTGATGGTGATGGTGATTGTGATTGTGATGGTGATTGTGATTGTGATTGTGATTGTGACAGTGATGGTGATGATGATTAAGGTGATTGTGATTGCGATGATAATGATTGTTAAAATTATGGTGGTGATTATGATAGTGATTGTGATCGAGATTGTGATTGTGATCGTGATTGTGATGGTGATTGTGATGGTGATTGTGATGGTGATGGTGATTGTGATAGTGATGGTGATTACGATGATAAAGATTGTGATTACGATGATGGTGATTGTGATGGTGATTGTGATTTTGATGGTAATGGTGATTGTGATAGTGATGGTGATGGTGATTGTGATGGGGATTGTGATGGTGATTGTGATAATGATGGTGGTTGTGATAGTGATGGTGATTGTGATAATGATGGTGACTGTGATAGTGATGGTGATTGTGATAATGATTGTGATAATGATGGTGGTTGTAATAGTGATGGTGATTGTGATGATAATAATAAATTGTGATGATTATGAAATTTGGCACATAGATAGTTTATAACCTGGATTAACATGTAGGACACTATTTATCCCTTTAGTATGATTCAGTGGGACAGTTTACCGAACTGCACGCGGGCGAAGCCGCGGGCAACAGCTAGTAAATAAATAAAAATAAAAAAAGACCTGAAGTCCGTAGATCTACGGGCAAATCCGTAGGTCTGGCAACGCTGTGAAGATATTTCAAGATATGTGTTGTTTGTCAGTGTTGTGTTCAGCACAGAGTACACTGTTTAAATACTGAAAGTGTTCAGGGATGGGCGTGAGGTTGTCAAAAATGATCAATATATCGAAATAAAAAATTGTTATATTATTAATCATTGTTCAAATTGAGATAATATATATAACTGCTTGAGGTATAAGTATAAGCTCATAACGTCTTTTGAGGTCTGTATATGGATCAAGTTCGTCGAAAACAATTTGAATACGTTGCATTCATAGAATCATCATCGATAGTTTTTACGATTTAGTTTTTATCAGTGAATGCTCCAACCAGCCCGCGAAATTCAAATTTTCTTACGTTTTTTTGCAATGAGGGATTTTCTTTTTAGCTCTTCCCTAGTCGCTGGATAGATGGCGCTAGGAGTAAGTATGATAATGCAAGGAACGGAACCTAAAAAAACTGATTTTAACAAAGCGCGAGAAATGTAGGTTATATTCGGAAGGTTAAGCAAATGAAAGTGTCAGTCAACGAGAGTATGTGACGTGACACAATGTTTTTTTTTTCAAGCGTTTTGGCTTTGGCACCAACTATCATAGTAAGTTCAACGCCATCTATAGAGTTCTTGGAAACTAAGTTTTTTTTTTAAACCTCAAAAGGAAAACCTCTCATTTGCGGGCCAGTGCTAGGTTGTATGTTGATTAGAATATTATTTACGGCTGTAAGACGCATGTAGTTAATAATATTCTAATCAACATACAACCTAGCACTGGCCTGCAAATTGTAAAAACCCGCAAGAAATTTTTAATTTTGCGGGCTACCCTGGAGCATTCACCATAAAGACTGAGTGCCAAAAACATCATTATAGCGTGGGCCAGACTGTTGTAAACAACACCTCCACATCGGTCTCCACTGGCGGTTTACAACAGCACGTACTGTTGTAAACTTGTAAACCTCCGGTGGATACCGATGTGGAGGTGTGTGGAGGGCTTGCTTACAACAGGCGTGCACGGACATAACACAGTTATAGAATTATGCCCTTGCTCGAAAAAGTGCAGTTCAAATTGCACACGTTCGATCTCGAACTTGTGTTTAGGTCGACTTTGAGGTTTGACTAAGTTAACTCCTTAATTTGTAGACTTATTTGTCGTGTACAGATTAATACGTTTGTTTTCGGACAACTCAAATATCAATCACAATTTTTCAATTTGTCAATGGAAGGGTTTCACGGAAGATATTCAAAAAATAATCCTTTTTTTTTAATGTTATTTCGGCCACCCGACACCCTGTAGTTTGGCAGAGGGGTAAATGCCAACTCTAGAGCTTCTTCCTCTTCTACATTCGATGATTTTCAAGCTCAACTCAATATCATGGACCTTTCTCTTATTCTACCTTTTTTTATAGGTCCATGCTAACTACGAAAAAAAATCTTTCAGCTCAAAAAAGGCAAGATGGTCTGCGCAAGGAAGTAAGTTCCTTGGGTCTCCGGTCTGCGTGGTTCAATTTCTGAAATAAGTTTTGGGTGGAGTTTGTTTTTTGAACGCATGTATTATCTATGGCAGTTACTCAGTTAGTTTGTCATGATGTTGGCACGCACGCTGTCCTTGTTTGTGTAGGTGTGTGTGCGGTGTATGACAGTGTAAATAAATGCAAATTGCGTCAGTGTGAATAACAATTTTGACATTGTGTGAGTTAATAATTAAAATGGCGATTTGAGTATTATATTCTTCGAGTGTAACATTGTAACTTACCTGAAAATATCGTTATAGAACTTGGAATAGTTGTTTTCAAACACAGTGTTAAATATTCAACTGAGTATATCATGCGTTCAGTAGTAGAAATTGGGGCCAGCGTGCCTGCTTTCCTTGGAAAATTATGGAAACTGGTCAATGATACTGAGACCAACCATCTGATTTCTTGGAGCCCCGTGAGTGTATATATTTTTTAATATTAGTCATAGAATTTCGTCTCAAATGTTTCGCTAACATTTCATTAAACTCCGAGCGGTATTAATGGGGATTTTCCACTAGAAAGTCATTACGAAAACAACCTAAAAATGTTGCAAGTTGACGGACTGCCTGTGAAACTTGATAAATAAATAAATAGTTACAGGTCACGTTTACTACCATGCTTTCGCTCGGCCCCTGACGTGAATTAATTGGCGATACTTGTTAAAACAAGGCCTAGGGAAGATTTTAGTTTTTGATTATTTAGCATGGCTACGAATGTTGTTATTGATTTTATGGGGATTGTTTTTGTTTACTTGTATCTAAGTACAGTATTATTATACATATATCTATATAAAGGTGATGGCCTATTTGAAATGAAAGTACTGTACAAGTCTTGAGATAGTGTTATACATACAAAAATCTATTCAAGGAACTCATAAATCGTTTTTTAAGATTTCTGTATAATATCAATCATACACTTGGAAAATCCAGGCCAGACAGGTCATGACAATATTAATGAACGTATGTTAGTGTATGGCATGTAATAGACACAGTCAACAATCAATGCATTGTGTCAGTTTGTCTGCAGTGTATGTATAACATCTATGTAGACCTTGTCATCAACCAGTGTCTGTTATTAAATCAAGTGGTTGTCTGCACATAGCAGGGACATATAACCTTCTTTCAAGGTGGTTTCTTTAAAGTAATATCAGTGTTCATTTATTAATTACAGGGTGGGAAAACATTTGTTATAAAAAATCAGGCAGACTTTGCAAGGGAGCTTCTTCCTTTATACTACAAACACAACAATATGGCAAGCTTTATTCGGCAATTGAATATGTATGGATTTCATAAGATTACATCTGTAGAAAATGGTGGCTTGCGCTATGAGAAAGATGAAATTGAATTTTCTCACCCTTGTTTTATGAAAACTCATTCATATCTATTAGAGCACATTAAAAGAAAGATTGCCAATCCAAAGTCAATCGTAACGAGCAGTGAAAGTGGTGAGAAAGTTCTTTTGAAGCCAGAGCTCATGAACAAAGTACTAACAGATGTGAAACAAATGAAAGGCAAGCAGGAGACTCTGGATGCCAAGTTCAGTGCCATGAAACAGGAGAATGAAGCTTTATGGAGGGAAGTGGCCATTCTGAGACAGAAGCACATAAAACAACAGCAAATTGTAAACAATGTGAGTCAATTTCACATTAATTGCTTTAAATGTTTCTCATTGTATTATCTATATTCCACATGCAAAATGCTAGCTTAGATGTGGAATTTGCAGACACCAACCTGTTATACAATACAAGTGTATAATCAACATTTATGCTTTTTTAGCTCATCCAATTCCTGATGTCGCTAGTACAGCCAACTAGGCCACCAAATGCTAGTGGGAATAATGTTGGAGTGAAGAGACCGTACCAGTTGATGATTAACAGTGCAGCTCATAATGCTGCAGATGGATCATATCCTGGCAGGTTAAAGAACATGAAATTGGACAAAGATACTATAATGGATGAGTTAAGTGAGGATAATTTGGTAAGCAATTGACATATTATTATTATACTATTCTACCCAATTTTTTTCTGACGGATTAAAGTAATGGTATAAAAAGCTAAATCATTAAAAATCTTAACCCAGGTCAACGTTAAAGCTGGTTATGGTGTGAATGGATAACACGATGGACTAGAGTTACTGTGTTTATAAAATTAGTATGGAATAATGAAACAATTTTGATTAAAGCCAATTAAATCATAAAATTTAATTCAAATGTACTTTTAGGAGGATGGACCTACTATTCATGAACTGGCACATGACGATTTGATACACAGTGAGGGCACTCAAGATGTCTTGCCTGGATTTGTTACTGTTGACATACCCAGCATGACCAATGCCAACCCTAGTCACAGCCCAGGCGATCCTAACTCCTCCATGTATCATGTCACTATGGAAGATGGCGATGATCCAGAATCAGGTAATGCTTAATAAATTAAGAAAGAAATAATTTAAACAAGTTACTTTTTCAAAATCTTTATTTAATATTAAACTTTATTTCAGTTGGAAACAGATTACTATATCCGATAGGCCGCAGCAATGATACGCAGAGAGTAAATGACAACATGCCCATCATCACATCAGTTTCCTCAAGTCCTGCAACTCCGACAATGGATCAATCGGGCATGGACCAAGTTGGAAATGGTATGATGGGCTCACCTTCAGTTGTTGTTAAAATTGAGCATCTACCAACTAAACAAAAAGTACGCAATCAATCTGCTAATCGGAGTACAGTTACCTCCACAGGCAAAGGTCTCCTTTCATCCGGAAATTACAACACATTAAACCCATCAGCAGATTTGAAGCTTCCAGCAGAAATATTTGCCAGTGATGATTCAGTAAGTGATGCTGGGGTTGCTGCTGCTGATGACATGAGCATGCAAAATGCACTGCAAGATCTGGTTGATGAGTCACTCCTAACATCATCAAAGGACAAAATGTTTGGTGGTATCAATATTAAAATAGAAAGACCAGAAATGAAAGCTAATAGAAAATCAAAGAAGGGTAACAAAAATACAGAGCCGACCTTGAACCTGGCCGATATTAAAACAGAATTGCAGGATGATATTGATTGGAACAACATGACTCTAGCTACTGTTAACAACAACACTAATAGGTTCCAGACTAGGTAATTATTACATTTATGAAGTTCTATTTATTTATTTCTTTCAGTACTTATGTATTGTAAGTAGGTACCTACTTTATATTTTTGATATTTATTTATGAATTATTAATCACTTTAAGCGAAGTATTTATAAGAAATTTTATTTTATATATAATATGTTTAATATGAATGTAATTTCGAAATTCAGGAATAGAAGAGATAACCTCAGCAAAAATCGGGAGGAATATTCTTCCCTCTTTGGAACAAATTCAAACAAGTATGTGAATAATTATTATTCTGAGTTACAGATGCAGCAGATGTGGCCTTGTATAAATATTTATTAAAAGTATTCATAAATAAATGATATTAAGTACTTGTATATCTAAACACTTTGATAAGTATCTATATTAGACTAGCAGTTGCCAAAGGTTATGCTTTGCTTGTCAGTTATGCTTTACCTACCAAAATTAATTGCTTTTTGGTAAAAAGTGGGAAAAAGGTGTTTATGTACTTATTTAAAAATGTTTGCATCTGCTTAAGCAACTGCTATACCTACTAATTAAGGTTCTCTGAAAATAAATCATACTTCTATAAATTATGTTGTTTTAAAAGTAAATATGTAGAATTGTAAAGTTGAACATACAATAATTGTGTTGATAAAAACGATCATACAAAAAACGACTGTACATTTATGTCTGGGTTTGTCTAGCTAGCTAGGCATAGTGTATAATTATACTTTTTGAATGTTTCAGTAATGATATTGATGATCATTTGGATGCGATGCAAACGGACCTGGAATCGCTAAGAGAACTGCTCCGAACTGATGGCTACGCTTTTGACACGAACACGTTATTGGGCGTATGTATAGTTGTTTTACATTGAACAGTCTATTTCCATTCAACTTGCAAAATTTGCTAAACTGCAGTCGAAACTATTATTTAATTAATATGTTTATGTACCTCCAGGGGTATCTGTCAATTTAATTTGGTTATAGATTGATATTTGTACTAACTGGGTTGTGGAGGTCAGATAGGCAGTCGCTCCATGTAAAATACTGGTATTCAGCTGCATCCGGTAAAACTGGAAGCCGACCCCAATATAGTTGGGAAAAGGCTAGGCAGATGATGATAGATTGATATTTGTTCCTAAATAATCGCCTAAACAATACATTCTATAAACACAATAATCAAAGATTTATTGTCAAAATATTTACAATTTCTGAGGTACAGATTCCATATTCTCCCGTTTAAAATTATTTGAAACTTCGCTAATAATTGAATGCACCCATTGGAATCACACACACAAATACAACAGGTCCAATCTGTAGCGCACTGTAAACATTGATATTTTAAGTTCGGTAGGTTGGTAGCGCGAGGCGGCGCAAGTCACGTTGCAGACAACGTGTTGGGTCCGCGTGGAGAGCCTTGTGTGCGGCATTCGACAGTTCGACAGTCGCCTGCCGTTCTCACGCACACAGACGCATGTGTCGGACTGTCTGCGTGTTATAGACCGGTTCACAATAAACAGAATCATATCGTTTTAAATGATTGTTTTGATTACACTTGGCATTGCCCATTGTGGGCTGTCTCTTTTTAGGTATGTGTAGTATCCATCCGTATAGTCGTAATGTTTCTTTCAAGTTATTGAACACTTTTTATAATCTAAATTTTAAAACAAATCAATTATAGAAAAAATAGTAAAATTATTTTTGTATTGTCCATAGACCGCTGATGCAAGAATATTACCTTCGATGTCTCTCGCTATTCCTTCCTGTCAGCCTACATCAAATAATTATGTAATAGTCTTATTTAATCAGCAGGACTAATAGATGCTAGATAATAATGATTTAAGGATATTTTTTTTGCATAATAGGTTCTATCAGTCCCTTTCATTTCATTATCATTAAGACTCATAGTATGAGTACCTACCTAGCTAACTTTGATGGTTTCGTACTATAAAGAACTAACGTTTATTACGGTAGTAACACAATACATGTTGACTTATAAAAATAAAATTATAGACTTATTGATATATCCGTCATATTATTATCTTGTATTATCGTTGTTCTACAAATATATTTTGTTTTTGGAAATTCTATTCTAAAATATTATTAATTTATTTCAGCTATTTGGGTCCGACGATCCATTCTACGGCTTGCCCTATAACTCCGTGGAGGACAGGACGAAAACAGCTAACAATGGTGAGTTACAATTAAAAATTTAAGTGTTTGTTTTTAAACAAAAATACCTCCAATGTTCAAACGAAGCAGAGATACTGTGTCCATATTTCCTGTCATCGTTATATTTTCTTTCCCTCATTGTTGTGGGAATCCTGTAGGTTGCTATTTCATCCATAAGTGTGCGTCCACACTGCGGGCTTCGGGGCTTCGCGACTAGGGCTAACGCGGGCGCGACCGACGGGCGCGTGCGGTGGCCACACGTCGAGCTTGCTGCTCGAGTGCGACGTATTCCAGTTGTTGCAAACCATGGGCGAGGATTTATTATTTTTTCAACACACTTGCTCGTAAAGTGAGCCTTATTACATCGTGCTTAGGGCCATAAACCGAACTATAACTCACACGTGCATAATAATATTACACACTAGCTAGTGCATAATAGAATTATCCCTACAAAGTTAAGTTAGTACCTACCTGCAAATTATATGCGAGTAAACAGAGCATTTTCAATTTAACCGGGTAATACTTACAGTTTTTTTTTGTAAGTAACAACAAAGAGGTTATAAGCCGCTGAAAATCCATATACATTTTTGGAAAAAAATAAATCTGTCCCTAAAAAACATTTATTTTGTTATTATCAAATTATTTATAAATTCACAATAGTTATTGATAAAATATTTGAATTTTATCACTAAAATTATAATTTTGAATAAGCTGTATGACTATACACGTAATCAATCACCTTACATTTGGCGTTGGCGCGTGCAAAAAAAAAAAAACTTGCGCGCCATTTCCCATAATTTTCATATTTTGTTTGTATAGCATTTGTTGCTGTGTGGTAAAACGATTTATGAAATACATGTTTATTTCCTCGCAAGTGTGTTGAAAAAGTGCGTATGCAACTCGTGAGCATCTTGCTCACTAGACACTCGGCTGATTTACGCCCTCGCCTACGGCTCGGGCTGCAACTCACAGCCTCGTGTATAATGA
The DNA here is from genome assembly GCA_905147715.2 of Xestia xanthographa. Taxonomy (NCBI): domain Eukaryota; kingdom Metazoa; phylum Arthropoda; class Insecta; order Lepidoptera; family Noctuidae; genus Xestia; species Xestia xanthographa. The sequence goes on along the minus strand of LR990642.1, from coordinate 19,546,956 downwards.
GCAACTTTGCTCACTTGTATCATAATATACTACTACTAGACAGTCCGATTCTGAGATGGGAGGTGTTAAACATAAGAGCACACCCTGTGCACGAAATAAAAAAACAGAGCGATAAATGGTGAATTTATTACTTTGTACGAAGAATTGAGATTGTACCCTAGAAAATTCGCTCCCTAATTTTCATGTTATTGTGAGATTACACTAGTTGGGATGTTTACTTTGCCATTTAAGTAGCTGGTTTAGATTGAATCGCACATATAAAAAACGCGCGTAAATCGAGCGACAAGACCAAATTGGTTTGAAACCCCCGCACCGGCGCATAAAGTCGCTTGCTGTCTAGGCCCGTAGTGTGTCAATAACGCGCGGATAGGATCGTTTAAAAGTAAGCTCGCTTGAGTCACTCAAACCCGCCGCGCTACGCGCGCCTTAGTCACTTCAGTATGGCCGTAAACGGCGGTTTCATACGTTTGATAATTCGCGCCCGTGTTAGCCCTAGTGCTTAGGCTCGCAGTGTGGACGCGGGCTAACGCATAACAATCACTTGCACTACAAAACACAAGGTAACTTATTTGCATATTCAACCACATACATAATAAAACAGCTTGCAGAGTAGTAATGAGGGCAGAGTTGAGTTAAAAGACCTGTCCATGGTGTATGCCAGTTTGGATATATCATTATGTGTAAGATTATGAGCATATACCTACCTACAACATCACTCAAACCAAAAATGCACACGCACGACTTTCATCAACAAATCATTGCGATCTAAAAGGCCAGTTCATATCTGCATGTGTTTTTACAGTTATATTCACGTTTATGTTAATTGTAGATACAACCAAACAGTATCCGATGATTGATTTTGATTGGCTGATCGGTAACAGCGAGGCCTCCCCTGCAAAGTAGCCAGTTGCTACCTCATCTTGCAAGATTTTTTCAACGCTGACCGCGTCTCGGCCACATGACGTGGTGGATATTTTGGTAAAGGGATAAATAGACGTGGTGGTTCCGGTCAGTGCTACGGAAGATAGGTAGATTGTGTCGCGACAAAACTGACTCACACATACCTGGAATCCTTGACTGATTTAATACTTTTAAGAAGCAAATACGCCTAACTGAAATTGTGAAAATCATATCAGTACCTACTATAGATTTTTGTGCACAGAACTGTAAGAAATATATTTTTGAGAAAATTATCATCTATTATTTTTGTAGGTTTCAATTTAAAAAAAGAAAACCTACAATGCCACCAAGTGGTTTAGTAATGAGAGATATCATTTTTGCCGCGACATTTTATTAAGCGCAATATTGTATGTCTTTCTGTCTTAAATATCATGTTAAAATAAGGCACAATAGTTATTACTAAATGTTAACTGTAATTATATTTTATTGTTAATTAAAGCAAAGAAGCAGAAAGGTGAGATTTCGAATGTAAGCAGTGACAACACTCGCGTCCAGAACCTGTTTACTGAGGATAATGGTAGTAATTCAGTTCTCGCATACCTAACGCCAAAGTAGTTTTTATTCAAAATAGATTTTGCACGAATAGTCTTTAGAAATTGATTTACATTCTGAAATCTGTAAATCTGAAACCGATGATATCACATCCCACAGATAGTTTTGAGTACTTACACTTTAGTGCTTTTTTTCCAGAAGCAATTATGATTTAATTCTCCATCATTGGTTTCTGACGTTAGTATTATCTTAAGTCACCAGAAAAAGCACATTGCATTATGCTCACTTCAATTATTTTTTACATGCTATTGGTACATAATGTACATGCTTGGAATTACAGTAAAGCTTCATTTTTAAAGCATTTTACTTTGTTTATATTTGGGCGTGAGTTGTATGTATACCGTACGTAGTGATTTATTTTAAGTTAGACGTTATGTTATAGGTATGATATTGCTCTCAAACACATTATACCTATTAGTTATCATTAAGGATTGACAAATATTATTATGTTTATGTACTACTTAGTTATTGATTGCTTTTAATTTAGTCGCATGGTTGACTATATGACATTGTTTTATTACACTTATACCGTTATATTGTAATACACTATTGATAATGTAGATTACCTCTAGTATTTTTAGGCTATCTTTACATTATAACGTTAGTATGTAGTAAACTGCAGTCGGTCTTAATTGATATGTAAAAATATTAATAATTTTTTTTTGGGCAACTTTCAGTTGAAGGGAATCAGCTAATCTCGTATACAGGGAATATTCCAGACTTTGAGGATATAAACATGCCAGATCTGGAGTGCGATAACTCTCAGGAGGCGTGCGTGTCGTCCGCGCCCAGTCCCAGCAGTTCGACGCTAAACACGCCGCAGGTGCAGGTGCGCTCGCCTTCCTTTACGTTGAAACCATGAGGAAAGTCTAAAAAATTACGTCACAAGAAGAAGGGTTCTTCTAAAAGTGAAATTTGAAGTACTTCGTGTGGACTGACTTTGATAACTGATTAGTGTAGTCTGTACATGTAAACGAGAAAGAAAAACAAAAATAAGACATAGGTACAATCAATACAGCTTTTTGTGAGAGCTAGATATCTTGCACACAGATTGCTGATACTATTTTTGTTTATCTGTCCATTGGTTTGCTTTTTGTCACTTGAACTTTAAACAGACTTATTTACAGAAGATATTTGTTTTAAAATAACATATTAACAAATATGGAAGCTAAGGGAATGTGAATAAACATCAGGTTATATTTTTAATTAGGTACTGTTTTTCCATTTACAAAGGATATGGTTTTCGGTTTTCCTTGGATGTAAAAAATACCAAAAAGCTAGGTATAAGAGATTCATCCATATTTTTGATCCGTTTGAAATAAATTCATTGGATAGGGTTAGGCTAATATTGCATATTATACCTACTATGCAGTAGTTACTGTATGTAACTGCTGTTTCATGTCAATGTTATGTACAGCTTCGTTTTGTCATGAAAAAAAAAACAGTCTGATAACTTAACAGTGTGTATTTTGTTAACCATTCATATATAAGCTCACACATTGAACAATTAACTCAAACTTTTTAGTTATAGATGTATTTTATATAATATGAGTATTTTGTATAGAAATAGGGTAATAATAACATGTAAGTATGTTCATCACTCATTTAAATATTAAGACAGCGGAATGGAAATCCAAAAAAAGTAGTCTATTGCATGTGATGGTCGCTACAATTGTTTTGGTGCCTTATAAACGATAATTAGGTTTCTACAAAACTTACAATCAAGCCATTTCATAATAGTATTTTACACTAGTTAATTAATCTGAAATTGTGGTATTACCTAACAAAGAGGTTCCTATTTGAAAGCCCGTGTATGTCTATATATCTTTGAATTGGCATACAAATTATTATAAACACGTGCTGTTGTCAACTTGCATCTTCACCTTCTTTTTTGTGGAGGGACTTGTCCACGTAGCTAGCTAATCCGCAGTGCAGTAGGGTTACTGCACTGCGGATTAGCTAGCTACGTGGACAAGTCAAGTGGGCAAGTTTATTTTGGTGCAATGAACCATATTTTTGTTGATAATGTATTTAATAGCAGCAATGGGACTGCTTTTGTTGTTTTTTTTTTACACAGAGATATTTAATGAATAATTACAAAATTTAACTTTACTAAAATAGTTTAATAATGATTCGCTCATTTGTGTAATAGAAGAAATTAATTGGAATGTTGTCTTTTTGACAGATCGTATACTTTGTGTATATAAGTTCACGTATAATATTATGTAGGTCTTAATTTTAGTGTGTAAATTAGCCTAACAGCCCATTTTGCTTCTTTGCATCTTAATTATGCATTAAGAAAATACCCGCAAATTCAATCAAAGTATTATTTTAAACATGCATTTTCCGTCACACTTGCATTACATACATACGAAATTTAAAAGTACAGAATTCAATGAAAAACAAAAACATTTCCAAATGTGAAATAAGTAAGTACAGAATTCATTGCCAAACCAAACCATTTCGCAAAAAAATACCACTGTAACTAAAATCTTCTACCGTAAATACTGATAAAGATAAGTTAATGCTAAAACTTAGTTGTATACTGCAGAGCTACATATGTTTACAAATTAATTATAATACAGCGTGTATCAGAAATGTCTGGGTCATATTTAACGGTGTGGCCATGTAACTACAACTTTCACCAAGTAACCAACATCACAATCGGTCCGATATCGGAGCAAGGAGGTCAGCTTGATGATCTGTACTGTACCACTCCCTTAAATATGTCCCCAAAAATGTTACTCACAATTATTTTATACAAGTGTAGTTTTTGCAGCCTTGTCAAAATTCAGGAGCTTGTCACAAAATACATAAATAATCAATTCAAATTACGATACCCGGTCAGATAATTAATAAAGCTGCTATTTAAAATTGTTTAGACAGTATTTCAGAATAACACTGAAAGTAATAGAAGAATCGCCCATCGCGTGACGTTTCTCTGTGTGCGTGTATTTGTGTGAAGGCGCGGTTATAGGGCCTGTTATAGACGGGCTGCGTTTTAATACGGGTGGTTTACACTTACCGATTTCCGTAGATAAGAAAAACAAAAAAATAAAAAGAATCTACCCATTTTATTATCGATTCGGGTCGAGAATCATTAGCATACCTTCTTGAATTTGACCAGGATGCAAAGCGACAGCTTGTATACGTACTACATACAGCCATTGTATTATACATAAAATATGTTTACGAACAAAGTTTGGTAAGATAAAGTAAATACACTATATCCATGTTAAATATGTTTAAGTAATTTTTAAATTCAATGTAATAAAATATTGAAACACATGATTTGTTTGTATTTACATACTTGGACCATACCAGAACACACGGTCTGTGGCGTGCCAGGGGCCAACAATACTGCAACCCAAGCAGACTCCTGAAACCCTAACACCATGGAGAGAAGTACCTAAGTTAAAAGGGCAAGTAAAGCTTTTAACCTTGGATGAAAGTATCGCCACTCAAATGACATACATTTTCGCCTAGACTTTAATCGCAATTGCAGGTGTCTATTTGCTGTCAGAATAGTGTCAGAGGCTCCCTTGATGACGTTACGGTTACGACAGATGTTTAGTCGAAGTTTGACTTTCTTTAGGGATAGGGTGTATCTGAAAGGTATGGTGCACAGGCACACAGACCATCCAATTGAACCAGGCCCGGACTGGGACCCAAAATCGGCCCGGGCATTTTAGAGACGGTCGGCCCACGACTATCAAAAAAGAAAACCACTAAATTTAGAATCGACTGAAGAAACCATCTAAAATAGAATAATAGGTTGAAATATTGAGCTGCGACTTTGATAAAAGACTCGATACTAAAGATGATAGCGACGCTGTCCAACAAGGGTGTCGCCAGCTTTTGAGCCAGGAGTGGCGCATAAAGGTGCGAGTAAAAACGGATTTATATGGGTTAAGTTTACTAGTTACAGATGCAGCTGAAGTTCTCCTAAGAATCTAAAATACTTAATTAAATAAATAGAAGTAGATTTCTGAAGTTAAAGTTTTTGAAGTTATTTGAAAAGTATTGTTACTTAATTTTCAAATAACTTCAAAGTTTTTAACTGATATATATGATATTTCTCTTATTTATTTTTTGTACTCTGTCATAATGCTGTCCTATTGAACCCAAAGGTTGACTGGTAGAGAATGCCTTGTGGCATTAAGTCCGCCTATGTGCCACTATTGTACATGAAGTAATAAATAAAAGTCTAGTAATTAAAAAATCGTCATATGGAAACAAATTTTAAAACAAAAAGAAGTAAGGTTCCAAGAGCAAGCGAAGCGAGCTCGGAAAATTTAGAACAGGACAGGACAATTTTGGACAGGTTAGAAATATTATTTCGACCCTTTATACAAGAGCAGTGGCGGACTAACAGGGGGGCGGAAGAGGGGCGGCCCGCCTCGGGCCTCCGGTCTTGGGGGGCCCCCAAAAGCCTCCGCGTTCCCCTGATCAAATCCTGAACAAGACTTTAAAAATGTGCTTAGTGCCTACATAATTTTATCAACATCAAAATACTGTAGCCATCTAGACTTTTTAGGCGGTACTAATATTCTTTTAACTTTGCTGAACGCGTCCGATACGTTGGGGGAATTCCCGTCTTTGTAGCGGGTACTTCCCCAGGAAGAAAAATTTCCAAACAAAATCGATTTCACTGAAGTTATTGCGGGGTTCAGTAAATTGAAGGCACGAAAACATAACACGCTACAAAAAAAAAACCCTTTTTATCGATCGATTCGTATTTTATTTTCCTCACACATATCCATTCCATATTGTAGTTAAGGTGAATGCTCCAGGGTAGCCCGCAAAATTCAAATTTTCTTATGTTTTTTGCAATTTGCAGGCCAGTGCTAGGTTGTATGGTGATTAAAATATTATTCGCGGCTGTAAGACATAGGTAGTTACAGAATTACTAATCACCATGCAACCTAGCACTGGCCTGCAAATTGCAAAAAACAAGTTTTTTTTTTTCTTTAGCCTAAATAATTTAATTCGAATTTAAATTTCACTTTCCAGATTTTAACGAAATAAGAATATCATTGCGAAATAAACATAAAAATGTGAACTGAATAAATAGCTTGTAAACCTAAATTTTTTTTTAAAGCTTGGGTCCTCATTGGGCTTTGCCGCCACTGTATAATAAGCCAAGATTCAAAAGGAAGTGGCCTGCAAGAGCGAGCGTAGCGAGCTCTAAAATTTTTTGACGTGTTGCCTTTGCCTTGGACAGGTTAGAATTGTTTCGACCTATTGGAGTTACTTGGTTGACTTATAACAGGAATATAAAGATTCAAGAGAAAGTAGGTTAACAGCGAGCGAAGCGAGCTCGAAAATTTTTACATCTTGCCTTGAATAAATTCAGATATTATTAATATGTAATTTGAGGTCAAAATGTCTACATTATCCATTTTTTGCAACCTTGTGAAGGCATGCCAAAATTGCCTATCAAGGCCTCGGGGCAAGGGGTGCGATGTCAGAAGTCCTCCACGTGTGTCTGGCGGCTGCTGGTCACTCTCGATACGTCTGGAGGGAAGAGCAGCTGCTGGGCCGGTGCACCCTGGACGCGACGGTATCCTTCTCCGGGGAATGAGAGGAAATAAGAGTTTCCTTTTATCCCCCGGGGAATGTGACCGCCGCGGCTAATGATTCTGACAAGGGTAGGGTCCATTCAGGACCAACGGTGCGTTTCTCTGCGTGACCCTCTGCAAGGCAGTTGGCACAGCAGAGGAATGAGGGCGGGCTCGGTGTGCACTCACCCTGCCTCCGAGCAGACAGAGAAGGATCCGTCCTCCTCTGTCACCGCCAATCTCGTAATCCCGCTGTCGAAGTGCTGTGGATCACGTCTCGCGGCTTCGATAGGGGACCGAGGGTCTTGGCTTAACCGCCCGGACCGCGAGGTAGAAAACCTCTATAAAAAGTTACCCCGAATCCCAAGTGGCGACGCACCGCGAGGGGATGTATGGCTGACGGGTGTTCCATGGAACAAATCAGTCGCTAGTGCACTCCTCGCCAGGGTACCTGCAGACCCCCATGGTGAGTAATAAATACTTAAATCTGCCCTTCTAGGTATAGGGGTCTCTGCCTAGAGTGTACCTTATTTCCCCCATACTCGTGGGATTAGATATGAATGAACTGAAAAAAAAACAAAAACAACAACGCCGGCAACGGCAAAACAGAGGAGAGGAGGGATGCGGGTTCGGAGTCCGACGTCGCATCCAGCGATGCGAGCGCGGGAGGCTCAGAGAGCTCCCGCCGCGCGAGGGCCGGGACGCCCGCGGAGAACTGCAAGTTCTTCCGCAAGCGGCCCAGGTGGGATGGCGACCGGGGGTCGTCATCCGGAGAGGAGGAGGCCTTGGCCCGAAAGATCTCCACCAATAAGCGTGGTGGGATCCGGGGCAAGCGGAGGGGGCTTTCTGGCTCCGTGAGGTCTGAGGGGTCAGCAAGGCTGGCCGAGGAGGGGCGCCATCCGGGCAATATTGCTCCCGGGTCGGGCGACGAGGCGGGTGCACCTGGCGGTTCCGAGGCGGAGCGTAAGGCCAGGTTCACAAAGGCGGTGGAAGCCGCGATAAGGGGCGTGGCCTTGAAGGTGAAGACATCTTCAAAACTCAAGGCCATACCCGGGGCTTCCGCCTCCATCTAGGCGGCAGCAGTGGCCAACTTTGCGGGGCCTACCCCTCCTCCTCCTCCGACAAGCTCCACGCAGACCTGGCCAATCTGCGCGAGGCTGGCAGCCGCGCTGCGCCTCCAAATGGGGGCCACCACCAGCAGCAGCAGAAGTGACAAGCCGAGCCCGTGCCGTTGGAGAACCAGGTCCTGAACCTGGTTCGGCAGGAGCTGGCTTCCTTCCAGGCGCGGTTCTCCATCCTGGAGGGAATTGTTCTGCGCCCCGCCCTGGGTGCAAACAAGTCAGTCGTGGGCCCGAGCACGATGCCGAACACGGTGTCATACGTGGCTGCTGCGGCTGCCGCACCCGGACCTGGGCCGCTGAGCCAGTCCTCCGTCAGGGCTGCGGCGCCCTCCCCTGGAAAGTCGACTCCGGCGAAACCGGCACCGACTAAGAAGGCGCCCAGGAGGAGAAAGGGCAAGGCGGCTGCACAGGCGGCGACTGTGTCGGCTCCAGCGCCAGCGGCGAGTGGGCTAGCAGCGAGTAGGCCAGCACCTGCGGCATGCCAGCTGCCGCTGCCGCCACCGCCCCCCCCAGGCCCCTACACCTCCTTCGGCTGAAGCCGGATGGCAGGTAGTCGGGGTGAAACAGAAGGGGCGAAAGGCGGCCAAAAAGGCCCGTAATGAGGAGCGGCAGCGCCAGCACAGAGCGTGGAAGATCGCGGCTAGGCTCCGCGCCCGCTCCCCGAAGACCGCAGCTGTAGTGATTACATTACAGCCGGACGCGGAAAAGAGGGGCGTGTCCTACCGCGACCTGCTGGCAAAGGCGAAGGAGACGGTGGATCTCGGAGAGCTCGGGATCACCGGGGGCCTCCGGCTTACAGTCACCGCGACGGGTGCTCGTTTGCTGGAGATCCCCGGCGAAACCAGCGGGTCGTCCGCTGACGCTCTGGCTGAAAAGCTCAGAGCGTCCCTGAACGCGGACGACGCCCGAGTGTCCAGACCCGTCAGATGCGCAGACCTGCGCATCCTGGGTCTGGACGACTCAGTGACCAAGGAGGAGGTGGTGGCCGCCGTCGCCAGGTCAGGTCAGGGCAGGCGCCCTACGTCCGGACGTCACGGGTATGCATACCGTTACGGTATGCTGTCCCGTGACGGCGGCCAAAGCAATAGTGGAGGGCCGTAGGCTACTGGTGGGCTGGGTTTCAGCGCAGGTAAAGCTGCTGGAGCCCAGACCTCTGAGGTGCTATCGCTGCCACGTGGGACACCACGTGTCAGTACAGTGCGCCTCGGAGGTTGACCGCAGCGGACTCTGTTTCCGCTGCAGTCAGCCCGGTCATGTGTCCGCAGCTTGCTGCGCCACGTCGCACTGCGGTGCATGTGCGGCAGCCGGCAAGCCGGCCGATCACCGGGCTGGGAGCAAGGCCTGCGCTCCGCCCACCAAGGCCACCAGAGGCAAGGGAAGACCCTCCGCCGCCACCACCATCACCGTCGCCACCGCCGCAGCCGCAACTGCCACTGTCGCCGCCACAGAGTGGCCCTCGCAGGGGGCCAGGGAGGAAGCGGTAATGGAGTGCCAATAACGGCCCCATTACGCTTCCTCCAAGCGAACATCAACCACTGCGCCTGCGCTCAGGATCTGTTGCTCCAGAGCATGGCGCATTGGTTGATTAACATTGCTGTGGTCGCTGAGCCGTATTTTGTCCTCCCCAGGGAAGACTGGGTGGCCGGCCGGCCGGCCCTGGTGCAAGCCATGGTCCGGAGCGAGACGGAATGACACGCCGTCACCTCCTCCTGCGAAGCAGTAATGCTAGAGAAGGAGGTGGGGAACATGAGAGGGAGAGAACCTCTCAACGTCCCGGCCGCCGCGGGAGACGCCCCGGGCGTCGGGGGCCACCACGTGGCCCCCGGCCACCGTAGGCGCGGGCCTGGGGACGGTGGGCTATGGGCTAGCTCGCCGGCCGTCCGTCTCATGACGACAGGCCGTGTCGACGGCGCGTTCGTGTTCCACGTGCGCCTCAAAGAGAGTCAGCAAAAAGGAAGGGGTCCGTAAGGACCGATGCCTGCCGGGTTTGCGGGACTGTTCGAAAGAGATACCGTGGCCCCGGAACACAAAGGGCGATGAAGGAACATGGATGGGTTTTAGTTAGTCAGTAAAAGTCTGACACTCCCTCCTGCTCCGCCCAGAGCGGGAGGAGTTATTTGATGATTCACATCCGAAAAAAAAAAAAAAGGCCTCGGGGCAACGGGCTCTTTATTTTAGCCTCTTCATGTCCATAATGGTCGATCATGCGTAAATCCAACAGGAGTGCCAATCCAGAGGCAAAAAAAGGCCGCCAATTAGCCATCGCCATCGGCCCATCGGGCATTTGCCCGTATGGCCAGTCCGGGCCTGAATTGAACAACTTCCTCCATGGAACCAACATCGTAATCGCGTCGGTCTGGGCCGACGGAGCGTCTTTCGAACATCTTCGAAACAAGTTGTAGAAAGAACTTCTTACTAACCGTAACTGAGAAGCCCAAAAGTCTGGCAGCCAATCTTACCAAGAGGTTACGTAACACCCAGAAACTGGTTTGTTAGGTATCCTTCCACGCATTCCTCAATACTGGTATTCAGGTGCGTCAGGTTAGTCTGAAAGCCGACCCCAATAGTAGCTAGGTAGATGCCAGAGTATTATTATCGGGGAAGATACCTGGATGAGGTCAGCACAGGAACGTCAAAAAAGAGGGCTATACCCAATCATTGGCTATACCCAGTAGTGGGTGAATTCAGGTTTTGGATGGTTATGTAGGTAGACTGGTCGCCTTTTGAAGGTTTCCCCCGCAAACAAAAAAAGTATTGTAATGATTCTAAGCTTTTTGTTGTACCAATAGTTCAATATTTTCTTTGTGGCCCGGCGAGAGCAGTGGTGGCCCAGTTCGCCAGGTCGGTAGTACGGCTCAGTTCTAGGAAGTGGGTTTGAACCCGTGCAGGCGCCTAACTTTTTTGTTAGTTAGCCCGTATTGTCCCAGGCCACTACTGGACAAAGGTCCCCTCTATTTTTCTTTAGTTAGTCTGGACAAAGGTCCCCTCTATTCTTCTTTATTTTTAAGTTAGCCCGTATTGTTCCACTTTTGGACAAAGGCCCCTCTATTCTTCTTTATTTTTAAGTTAGCCCGTATTGTCTCTTCTGGACAAAGGTCCCCTCTATTCTTCTTTATTTTTAAGTTAGCCCGTTTTGTCTCTTCTGGACAAAGGTCCCCTTTACTTCTTATTTTTTTTTGGTTAGCCCGTATTGTTCCACTTCTGGACAAAGGCCTCTCTATTCTTCTTTATTTTTAAGTTAGCCCGTATTGTCTCTTCTGGACAAAGGTCCCCTCTATTTCTTCCTTTTTTTTAGTTAGCCCGTATTGTCCCACTTCTGGACAAAGGTCCCCTCTATTTCTTCCACTTCTCTCGATGGTGTGCTTCTACTCGACAATTCACGAAGCAGCCATCCAAGGCGTCCCACCCGCCATCTTCTCGGTCTGCCGCCAGCTCGCGATCAGTTCATCACCATTGCTTTCAAAAGGGTGAAGAATGAAACATAAACCGGTATGTCCTCACTGGGCCCGCTTGGTGGGTTACAGCCATTCGAGAGCCCTGTATCTGAGCAGTGGGAATATTATAGGCTGATTATGCCTATTAATTACATACTCGGAGCACTTGAATGACCGTTAGCGATTCGAGCTGACAAGTAACCAAAATGATAGATAATCGATTTACAAAGTTACTAGTTGATTTACTACCATGACCACCATGCGAAAATATGTACCTACTGCTTTAGTGCTAACTGCCGACTCCCGTTGGTCTCGCGGTCGCAAGCACGACTGCTGAGCGTGGGGTCCCGGGTTGCATTCCCGGCTTGGGCAAAATGTTATTGGGGTTTTCCATTAGGAATTTCTCAGTAGCATCACGGACGTTGGAAGTTGGTATGATACCCCTTTTTTTTCGGATGGGAAATCATCAAATAACTCCTCCCGCTCTGGGCGGAGCAGGAGTGTCGAGACTTTTACTGAATAAAACCCATCCATATTCCTTCATCGCCCTTTGTGTTCCAGGGCCACGGTATCTCTTTCGAACAGACCCGCTCCGGCAGGCATCGGCCCTTGCGGACCTTTCTTTTTGCTCTCTTTGAGGTGCGTGTGGGACACAAACGCGCCGTGGACACGGCCTACCGTTATGAGACGGACAGACGGCGAGCTAGCCCATAGCTCTCCGTTCACAGACCCGTGCCTACGGTGGCCGGGGGCCACATGGTGGCTCCGGATGTCTCCCGCGGCGGCCGGGACGTGAGCTTATCTACCTCTCAGGTTCCGCCACCTCCTTCTCTAGCATGACTGCTTCGCAGAAGGAGGTGACAGCGTCCCATTCCGTCTCGCTTCGGACCATGGATTGAACCAGGGCCGGACGCGAGAGGTCGCCGCCGCCGATCGCCGCTCCGAGGACACGGCGGTACTCCGCCCAAGCGGGACAGCCTAGCCTGGAGAGAGCCTACCCCAGCAGAGCCACATTAATATCTCAAAAACTAGGGCACCTAGCGAAGATCTGTTTTCTCCCATATTTACTCGCTAATTAGTCGAAATTAGTCGCCAATTATCAGAATTGGTCGGTCACTGGTTCAAAAGATATAAGGGTTTATAGGTGGCCCTGCTGGAGAGAGCTTACCCCAGCAGGGCCACATTTATATCTCAAAAACTAGGGCACCTAGCGAAGATCTGTTTTCTCCCATATTTACTCGCTAATTAGTCGAAATTAGTCGCCAAGTTACAGATTCAGTCGGTGTGTCATTAAAAAGATATTAAAGAATTCAATTTCCCCATACAGTGGTACAACCAAGTACAAAATACTTAAAGTAGTTTTTAGACAGGTGTATCTACGACGTCTGGAGGAATTCTATAACTTCAACCCATCAAAGGAAAGCAGTATTCATTACCTGAAAACAAGATCTACAATCATCATTCATCATCATTCATCATTTCAGCCGAAAGACGTCCACTGCTGGACATAGGCCTCCCCCAAGTGTCGCCACATTGAACGGTCACGTGCGACTCGCATCCAGCGGATTCCCGCAGCCTTCACCAGGTCATCGGTCCACCTAGTGGGAGGCCTTCCAACGCAACGTCTTCCGGTTCGCGGTCGCCACTCCAGAACTTTTCGGCCCCATCGGCCATCCGTTCTGCGAGCAATGTGCCCTGCCCACTGCCACTTAAGTTTGGCAATTCTTCGGGCTACGTCGGTAACCTTGGTTCTCTTGCGGATGTCTTCATTTCTGATTCGATCGCGCAAGGAAACTCCGAGCATAGCCCTCTCCATTGCCCTTTGGGTGACTTTAAGCCTTCTGATGAGGCCCATTGTAAGCGACCAAGTTTCGGTCCCGTATGTAATCACTGGCAACACACACTGGTCATAGACTTTCGTCTTGAGACACTGCGGTAGGTTGGACGAGAAGATACCGCGCAACTTCCCGAACGCTGCCCAGCCGAGTCGGATTCGACGATTGACCTCTTTCTCGAAGTTAGACCTACCTAACTGGACCGTTTGTCCCAGGTACACATAATCGTCTACAACTTCGAGTGTAGAGTCTCCGATCTTGATAGGAGTGGGTGTGACATGGGCATTCGACATGACCTTGGTTTTGTCCATGTTCATTTTAAGACCCACTCTTCCGGAAGCTCTACTGAGGTCATTGAGCATTGTACTGAGGTCCTCCATGGTCTCAGCCATGACCAGTATGTCGTCGGCAAACCGAAGGTGAGTGATGTACTCGCCATTGACGTTGATGCCTAGCCCTCTCCAGTCCAGAACCTTGAAGACATCCTCCAGTGCAGCAGTAAACAGTTTCGGAGATATGACGTCTCCCTGTCTCACACCTCGCTGCAGGAGGATAGGATCTGAGACTTGGTCTTGAAGTCGGACTGACATGGTGGCGTTTTTGTACAAACACTTCAACACCTCGATGTATCGATAGTCGATTTGGCACCGTTGGAGAGACTGCAGTACAGCCCAGGTCTCGATCGAATCGAAGGCTTTCTCGTAGTCCACAAACGCTAAACAGAGAGGCAGGTTATACTCTTCGGTCTTCTGTATAACTTGCCGCAGCGTATGTATGTGGTCTACGGTGCTATAGCCTTTTCGGAAACCGGCTTGTTCGGGTGGCTGGAAATCGTCAAACCTGCGCGCGAGACGATTCGTGATGACTCTAGAAAACAACTTGTAGACATGGCTTAGAAGTGAGATGGGCCTATAATTCTTCAACCGGGCATTGTCACCCTTTTTGAAGAAGCGCACCACCACACCCCTGCACCATGCCTGTGGCGTTTTTCCCTCAAGTATGACGGAATTAAACAGCTTCTGAAGGGCCTTAAGTACCGGTTTTCCACCCGCCTTCAGGAGTTCGGCCGTAATTCCGTCATCACCCGGTGCCTTGTTGTTTTTGAGCTGCTTCAGAGCCATCCTAATCTCGTACAGGCTGACGTCCGGGATGTCTTCAGTATAGTGTCGGGTCAGTCTAGCTCTTGGGTCGTTTGCTAGATCTACGACGGGTTTACTAGTTGACGTGTGCAACTGTCCATAGAAGCTCTCGATCTCCCTCAGAAGCTCCGGTTTGGCGGATAAGATCCTACCATCGTCGGTCTTCAGTTTCGTGAGCTGGCTCTGCCCAATAGCCAGATCTCTTGCAAATACCTTGGAGCCTTTATTCCGCTCAATCGCGTCTTTAATACGCTCGGTATTAAAGCGGCGGAGGTCGCTCTTCAAGGATTTAGAGATCCGTCTATTGAGCTGCCGATATTTACACGCCTCGTCTGAAGACTGCAGGATCATCTCACGCCGCTCCTTCATGAGCTTGAGAGTGTGATCGGAGAGCCTCTTGTTCTGATCTGTACGACGCGCCTTGAAGAACTTAGACCCGGTCGTATGGACAGTTTCCACGAACCCATCGTTGTACTCGTCCACTGAGCTTCCTAGGCACTCGAAACGGTTGTGGAGTTCAAGCTGAAAGCTCTCGGGGTTTTGGATTTGGATCTGTGCTGGACGGAGCGTAGACTTCATCAGTCGATACCTTTCAAGCTTGATATTGATGTTCAATGTGCCTCTTACCATGCGGTGATCGCTCCCGGTTTTCACCGAATTGATCACAGAGACATCATTGAACATTTGCTTCTTGGTTGACATAATGAAGTTGATCTCATTTCTAGTTGCACCATCGGGGCTCTGCCAGGTCCACTTCCTGTGCTCACGCTTTCTGAAGAAGGAGTTCATCATATAGAGGCCCTCCTTCTCCATAAAACTAGCCAGTTGGTGGCCCCGGCGATTCCGACGTCCAACTCCAAATTGCCCCACCTGCAGCTCATCACCGTCTCGTTTGCCCAGTTTCGCGTTGAAGTCCCCCATGACAACTGTGAAGTGAGTTTTGGAACAATGCATGGCTTTAGAGATATCCTCATACATGGTCTCCACTTCGTCGTCGGGGTGTGCCGAGGTTGGGGCGTAGACCTGTATGACCTTCAGCGAATATCTTGAGGATATTCTGAGTATAAGGTACGCCACCCTGGTCGACACACTCTCGATCTTCACCACGTTGTTCACAAGGGACTTGTGGACGATAAACCCAACACCACCCTGGGATTGCCGGTCACCCTCACAGAAATAGAGCAGGTTGCCGGATTTCAGGATTATCGTGTCCTCCCCCTCTCTTCGGACTTCAGATAATCCCACAATACTCCATCGCAGCCTGCTCAATTCCTCTTCGAGTTCCGCTATCTTCTCGTCGGTCCGGAGTGTGCGCGTGTTATATGTTGCCAGGTCTAGTCGTCGGTATTGGCAGCCGGATCCCTTCCGGAGATTCTTCGCACCCCTTGCCACGCCGTAGCCTCGACCGCTGCCGTAGTCGAGAGTAGACGGGCTGCCGGGCACTAGGGGCCATTTTTGTGATGCGCTATTCATTTGGGGGGGTTTTGCCATAATCGCCACGCTTGGCAGGCGGGTTGGCGATCGCAGTGAGTGCGGTTCTTACACAAGACACAGAGAGCGTTGCTGCCCATTCTCTGGTAAATCCCTTAGTCGCCTCTTACGACACCCACAGGAAGATATGGGATGGTGTTATTCTTTACGTCCGACACCATACGAACGATCTACAATAAATATATATATAGATCTACAATAAATATATATATAGATCTACAATAAATATATGTTAATTACATATATTTATTGTAGATCTTGTTTAGTTATCGAACAAAATGTGTGCATTTAGTCGATGGCAGATAGATCGCTGCGCTCCGTTACATTTACACGGTAAGTAAGAAAGAGATAGATGCGCGTGTACAGTAATAAATAATCACTGCTTGTAGAAATTTATCTAAATATTACTGCAATACTATTACAATGACTGTAACTTCATGTAGATAATTTTGCGGATATAAAACAACGTAGGTAATCGGACTTTAATTTTTTTATTGAGAAACTAACTAAAGTTTGATACTCAAAAAAAAATTAAAGTCCGATTACCTACGTTGTTGACCCACAAAATTCTTCAAAAAATGGTTTATTCCTTTTGTGAGCTTTTTCACTAAAAAGCTCACAAAAGGAATAAAGATGTTTTTAAATCGGATCAGTAGTACCGGAGATTAGGTACTTACCCCTAACATCCAAATTCACAAACTTTATCTCTTCAGATTATTGATTAAGTAGGTATTTGTAACATTTTCTGTTAGTACAATCATTTTATGGTAACTAATAAATAATTTTATATTTCGACAACCGAAGTTTTATTATTCTAACCTAAATTAGGATAAAATAAAAACTCAACCCGTCCATACAAACTCTACCTACCACGACACAATACACACACCCACAACGCAACACTGACAATCACCTCAAAATACACACATCAAACCAACTTTTTGGAAATTCATTTTTATAAAATAATTTGATTTAGATTTATATATTATTTCCGGCATTTAGATACAGTTCAACATGTTGTATTTCTAAGGAACAATAAATAAACTTACCTATTAAACCTTAATTAGAGCCGTTAATGCTCATATTAGGTATAGTAAGTATTTACATCTTTGATATAATTATGTATTTTTTTGTAGTGTATTTCAAGCAATGGGTTGATACTTACCTACATACTTACAATACGTTTTCAACGTTTAAGTACCTATTACATTTTACTAAAGATATTTTAGGTACGATAAGTTTAACGTATTTATTATTCTAACGTAAATTAGAGCTCCACATTGTAAATTAGTAAAACAGTTGCATGCGACTGTACATCTTGACACTAAATAGACCAAGAGCAAGGTTTAATGGTTTCAAAGAAGTTTAAGCCACTCTAACTTAATAATTAAAAACATTAAACATGTATTTAATAGAGAATTTATCTCTCTCGGTCATTTCTTAGGACTTTAGACCGATAAAACTAAAAGTATATTACACATATTAATAGAAATATTTTTTCTTGGCAATTTTTCGTGAACTCTTCGATCTAGCTCTTGGACTATACCTTAATAATTGAACTCATTATATCTTCTGAACTAGGACCTGATTAAATCTGTAACTTGGCGACTAATTTCGACTAGTTAGCGAGTAAATATGGGAGAAAACAGATCTTCGCTAGGTGCCCTAGTTTTTGAGATATAAATGTGGCCCTGCTGGGGTAAGCTCTCTCTAGCAGGGCCACCTATAAACCCTTATATCTTTTGAACCAGTGACCGACCAAATCTGATATTTGGCGACTAATTAGCGATTAGATTTTTGTGTTATCAAAATTAAAATCCCTGATGGTGGCTCTGCCAGTGTCAGCCACACACCGGTTTCGCATGACCTGAGCGAATGCACCTGCGCAGACGCAGGTGCATTCGCACACACTCGTGCTCTATAAAATCTCCCACGTCGAGGGCTAATCTCTGAGATTGCCTGCCCAGTGACCGAAAACGGTCAGGACTATTTAATTTAATTATACACTGTTAACGTTCGAAATAATACAACAAACAGTGGTTATAATTTTATTGTAACGTATTTAACGGTTTTGTACTTAAAATAATAAATAATAGAATACAATTAACAATCATAAAGTGTTATTTATCACAGTTGCAAAAAAGTCCTGTTTCAGGAATATGTTTAAATCTATCACAAACGATAATTACATATTTTGATTTTATATAATTTTACATTTAAAATATTTGCCACATTGCATATAAAAATTAGGTTAGTACCATAACATGCTACGACGTGGCCTGAATTTGTTAATCCATAAATCCCTAAACTTTAAAAAAGTTATAAGTTATTTCAATTACTTACATTTCAATAATGGACTCTATGCAATAGGCACTAAAAACTTGCTCTAAAAACGTAGGAAAACTCCAGGACACAATAACAACATTGCCTGGCTTGTCTATCTCGGAAACGTGACGCTTTAGAAGATTTTGTTTAGTACAAAATTTGTTTACTAATGATTACTATAACATTATTTTGAAAGTTAGGCAGGCCAAATAATTCAAAGCCCTTTGAGCCTGCATTACCGCTGTGAATTTTAAATAATTTAAATGTATAGAGTATTAATTGCCGAAGTAAACATCACAAGTCTCGCAGATAATAAATATCCTTGAGAAGTTGAGTGAGACTAATGGGACAGTCGACAGTGAAACCGTTTAGAAGTTACTACCACCCCGCCCGCGTCTCGTCTGCGCTACTACTTAGATCTATTCAATCAAGTTCTTATCGGGTAGCCCGCGAATTTCAAATTTTCTTACGTTTTTTGCAATTCGCAGGCTATTGCTAGGTTGTGTGTTGATTTAAATATGATTCGCGGATTTAAGACGTATGTAGCTATACATATACGTAGAATTATAAAGGTCGATTGAATGACTGTCATTAAATCAATCAATCGACCTTTATGACCTTGGAGGGTTGTATTGATGATTATAATTCTGTAACTACATACGTCTGACAGCCGCGAATCATATTTTAATCAACCTACAACCTTGCACTGGCCTGCAAATTGCAAAAAAACGTTAGAAAATTTGAATTTCACGGGCTACCCTGACGCTTTCACCATAAGCGGTTTGAGTTGTAGGAGAATCTAACGAAACGAGTTTACCCTGGGAACGCTACGTTTTGAACTAGATGATGACGTAACTACGTATTTGAAGTAGTAAGAACTATTGTAACACAATCATAGTTACGGTCCACTAACCTTCCTACACAACTGAGCTGAAAAAAGTGTATACAGTATCATTTTGTAAGGATTACCTCACAAGCAATGATACTGTATACACTTTTAATTTGTATGTATTTTTATATGTTTAATTACAAATGGCAAGGACGTGCAGCATTCACAATGTTTCACACAAAACTTAATGCAAACTTGGATAATTATTTTCGTTGTATAGTCTTTAGTCCAGACCAGATAAGACTACGTATCTAGCGACATAGTTTATAGAATATCTGTAGTATTAGTATTCTTTTACGATAGACTAACATTACAATGTGTTACAAATAAAATTAGCTTAGTGTAAGCGTAGTTTTCTCATCAGTGCCGGCAGAAAAGCTGGGGCAGGAGCTCTGGCCTTTTTTCCATCTTCTATGTAAGGTCCTGGCTTGGACATCAATACAGTATGCATCGAAGCTAAAGATCCGATTGAACAAGCTAGTTCTGGAGACATGTTGCGACAGCCTTGCACATCCAGGAACTGAAGTTTACTGCAGTGCATTCTTATTGCTTCCAGGGTCTTATCTGTTAGCTGGTTGCATCCCTGAAAAATATCGTTTATGGTGAGGTTCTCATATTTTCCCAATATTGCTTATGCTCATTAGTAGGTACAGTCATTTGGTTCCTAAAAAAAGAGGTTACTTGTTGGAGTTTTGGGAAAGGGGTAATTTTATAGATTTTGATGTGCTCTTTCCGAATTTCAACTTTGGAATCTCGTATATTTGCCGCTCGCGCCGCCTTTTTAGGGTTCCGTACCCAAAGGGTAAAAACGGAACCCTATTACTAAGACTTCGCTGTCTGTCCGTCTGTCTGTCACCAGGCTGTATCTCATGAACCGTGACAGCTAGACAGTTGAAATTTTCACACATGATGTATTTTTGTTGCCGCTATAACAACAAATACTAAAAACAGAATAAAATTAATATTTAAGAGGGGCTCCCATGCCATACAACAAACGTGATTTTTTTGCCGTTTTGTCTAATGTATAGATAATGGTACGGAACCCTTCGTGCGCGAGTCCGACTCGCACTTGGCCGGTTTTTTAATAAAATGGCGCCTAAAAGCAGTTTTTTGACAAAATCTCCTTTCCGACTTATTTTACATAAACACATTATTTTGTATACTTATAATAATTTATATGTTAACCTTTTTTTCGTGATTTCAACAGTTCTGGTGTATGAGCGAAGATACAAAGGAGCTTTATATTCTTCTTTCTCGACTATTTGATTGACGGTGTGTACGTGGTCGGTGTTGGAAAGTTCTCAACGGAAGCCGCTATGAGTTTTTCGATGAAAACGTTGGGTAAAGATAAAATACTCTGCTGTCGTCCACGCCCCAGTTTGCGCTGGTCGTGCGCTGCTGCACTGAAAAAAAAATATTATCGCTACCATAATTTTTTTGTTTACTGTTATCAAGTAAAATGTTCATATATGGGAACATAAAGCTACTTGTTTGCTAGCAATAAAGCTAACTTTATCACTGATTTATACAAATATCATAGTGAAATTAAATAAGTCCATATTCGTGATGATCAGTGAAGTTATTTCATTCTAACAAAACATTTAGTAATTTTAATCAGGTTGTTGATGTTGATCAACAAGGATTATGATAGAATTAATAAGGACCTTTGTTAGATTAATTATTAAAAGTATTGTGCCGAAACAAATCACTTTGTTAAGCTAATCATGTGTCTTTATGGAATCTTATCAAGACCCTATTTAAATTCACTTCTTTCAGTTTATGAAGTTAATCATGGTTATTTATGAAAGTTACTATGAACCATGTTTGATTTTAATATCTTGTCTAGTTAATCTTATAAAATTTCTTAGTATTTTTCATAAAGGTAGGTTATTGGGATCAATCAAATTGAATGTTTAGTCCTATGTATGCGATATTTGTTTTAATTAGTAACTTTGTTGATATATGGTTGGCGTTGTAGGTAAACGAAAAACTAAAAATTAATAAAACCTTGCATTTTGTATTACCTAAGCCTTTTGTGAATAATTTATTAAGTTGCATATATAATAATTTATTTGTATTAGGGTAGTTAGGATAGTACCCTTAATAAATTACTATTTTTTTAAGGGTAGTATCACCCTAATACTGCAACTTAATAAATTATTCACAAAAGGCTTAGGTAATACAAAATGCAAGGTATTATTAATTTTTAGTTTTTCGTTTACCTACAATGCCAACCCTATATCAACAGTAATTTAAAATTACTTACACAATGACAATCAATTTTAGTATCAAAGTTAATACCAATACCAATTACCAACCCTATTAAACATTACATTGGATTAAACATTAGGTAAGTACCTATCTGTAAAATAAAAAAATAGAGCAGTACATATTTTAGACAAATTTATTCCCAAACACATTCATTTTCAAAATAATAACACTCACTAGCTCGACAAACAATATTATAATAGTTTAGTTTGTTTGAATGGCTAAGGACGTTTGTCGTGATCAGATGTGTTAAAGCCATAAATGCTGCAATATTTGTGGTTTCTTCAACTGGGGCTGGAACAAAAAAAAATAATGTTAATGTTTTTAAAACAAAACAAACCACACAGAATCCTGGGCATTTTTGGCAAATAACTATACATAAGTATAATCGAGAATGAAATATTCAAGTACCTAGGTATAATTAGGTAAGTATAGGCACAGAATAATATAGATGAGTCAGAATGGAGGGTGTACCTACCATAACAAATTCAATCATAACATATACCTACCAATTTTTTTACCTAAACTTTACTACCTTTTCATACCTATGCTTTAAACATTAAGATACACCAGACTTAATGACATCAGAATGGTGGGTGTTTTTTTTTTTCAAAAAAAAAAATGTTAGCTGGTAGGTACCAAAAACACACACATCAACCTTTTGATTAGTTCCTAAAAATAAAATTATTGTTTCGTTTAACGTTGTAACTATTGAATTATAAAAATACATTTATATTTTTCTTAAGTATTTAGGCATGTAACACAACCCCCTTCCTTATAAACATTGATTAGACGTAACATACATATAATATCATATATAGCTCTTAGGTCACTAGCCATCTCTATTCATTGAAATAGAAATTACAAGGACAGGCTGGTGATATTTAATCGGTAGCTAAGCAACACAATTTTTTATAAGGGGGTTAATGTTAGCAGGTGTGTGTTTTAAGTAGGTACATTTTTTTGGAACAATAATATTTAATCAAAAATTGATTGTTACTACACCACCATTCTGATGTGAATGTGGCGGGTGTTTATATAAATTAATTAAATAAAAAAATTGTATACCTATCCAGTATATAATTACTATCAGATTTACATAAATAGAAACTTCTGAAATAAATGAATAGCGCCCACTGACAGTGTTCTGATAGTAGGTGCTATTTAATATGACAGTTAATCTAATCAATAGCAAGTAATACTAGACATTAAATTTATTTATCGCAAAGTACCATAGATCAAAGTACAGTCGGTGGGTCGTTTTGTAAATGCGCGGGAGCCCGCAGGGCGCCGCCCCGGCGCCGGCGTACTTAACTACCTATATGTCTGTTACCTACAGCTTGCGCCTAACTAATGCACCTTTGCCTTTTTGCAGTGATCTGCCAGCTACATAAAAAGGCTAGGCAGTCCATAAAACAGTGGCCGGCACTGGCATGGCGATAGTATGGGGCATGACATGGAGAACACTAACTAGCTAGCAAAGCAAATAAATAATGAGCTGCGAGTACTTACTCCGGAACGTTGGGATAAGTTCCTGTAATTCCCAAGCTTTTATTAGGTCTTCAACTTCATCCATAATTGAAAACGTAGGCACAGACAACAGTCAAAGAGCAAAACGGCGAACGACACACGAATACTCACGCAATACTTATAGCTTATAGCACTCTTTGGTACTCATATCATGCACGCTGTCACGCAAACAAGTGAAATAGGTATTTCAAGTTTTGAAAAAATAAAACTTATTTAAAGTCGACTTGCTTGTTGTAGGTACCGATGTTTCCGAGGGAAAAAGAAAGAACCTGTTGCAAATCAATCACACAGAAATAATGTTGCCATTTCAGTAATAAAATGTACCGTCATAAAATGGTAGAACACCTTATGATTTGTTTTAAAAACGACCGCTTTTGATCTTAATAAATATTTAGGAATACAAAATATAAAATAAAAATAGTATTTCAGTCAACTATGGATTTAACTTATTTATATTCAGTTTTTTATCTTTTATTCCGAGGTTTGAATTTCCACCCATTCTACAAAATATTATTATTGGCAAGTAAAAAATCAGCCAATGTTTATCAACAGCATTGTCAGACCAATCTATACGTATGTTTCATATAAACCCGGCTTTATTTTATTTGATAATCTCATTTCTTGCAATAAATAAATGTTTTGATAAATTGTATAAAGCGACTTTATACCTACAAACAAAACTTGTTTAAATACACAATGCCATACGGCCTCATAATGACACTTTATTGAATTTATAAGGGACGATTTCAAAATGATTGTCTCAAACAAGTTAATTAGTAGCAAAAATAATGTGTGATGATTAATATTTTAATCATTTTGACTTTATCGCTAATAATCATGTGTGGTTTATCGATTCTATAATTTTCTTGATAGGATTAAACATAAAATACTTAAACAAGTAAAATTCTCACTTGTTTAACAATCAGTTTTTTCAGTGTGTGGAACGGTTAGGCTGAGGCCAAACGAGCGTAATTTTTTGAGCTGTGAGTCGCAGAAGTTACGCGGCATTCGGTTTCAAACTAGAAACCACACCACACCTCCCCACGTCCACGTCCTGTTTGTTGTGTGGTACAACTCATTTTACGCGACTATGGGTTCTTACAGACGGCACGTTGCCAACGGCAGATAAACTGTAGCCGTCGCCAACAGTCGACGATTGCCGTCGACGGTGGCGACGCCTGCAGTCGACCCCGACTGCAATAGATTTATGCAATAGATTTATGACGGCTACAGTGGACCGGTGGCGACGGCTGCCGCTGACGCGTCGATGGCAGTCGTCGACAGGTGGCGACGGCTGCAGTTAATCTGCCGTTGGCAACGTGCCGCTCGTCTGTAAGAACCCTTACAGCTCAAAAAATTGCGCTTGTTTGGCCTCAGCCTTAAACGTTGTAGTTACAGGAAAATGGTTAGATAATAAAAGATAGTTCACAATATTATATTTTACATTTCTACTGATCTGTTACTCTTGTTCTGTGTACAGTAACCACTAAAGGTATAAGATAGGAGTACCTACCTACCTATGTCTGTAAGTTTATTGTATCAGAAAGAAAATTTGATTTTTTTTATGTCAATTAATTAACCTGATATCGTGACTATAAAAAAAAAACTGCGTCTTGGAAAAAAATTAGAAGGTGATAGAAACAAAACTTAAGAAAAGTAGATTTATAGACTTATTTCGTAATAATGCTCAGTCGTGCTCAGTCGTTTCTATCAGGCATCAAATGAGGTAAGATATTGTTTAGGTAATTAACAGCTAATTGCTATTATCAATTAGTTAATTACTTCTAATTGGTAGTTAATTACATCTAAAGGTAAAAATAAAACAAGTTTCCTTAATCTTGTTTTGAGAAGCCTACCATATCTAAGTAGTATGGAAAAAAGCAATCATAACTGGTGGGTATAGAAATAATATAATTCATGCATTGGCCGCGAAATATATCAACCAGGTGTCTAAGGGGACTCACACTTATTCAGCTTATGCCGTTATGCCCATAGAATATAACGATTTTGTATTAGACGCGTATGCATCCGATCAGCGCGCGCGACGCGTACGCGTCTCATACAAAATCGTTGTTTTCTATGGGCATTTAAAGCTGAATAAGTGGGAGTAGTCCCTAAAGCTCAAGTGGGTTTGTTCGTTATGTTCGACGCATAGCGGTACAAGATGTCGGCACCGGCTAAAGCGAGTTCGCGAGCCATCTTATCTATCTAAAACTTTAATTTAAGGTATGCAATGGTCTTTTTGAGTTCTACTGGAAGAACAGACAAGTTCATTCGTTTTTGCAAGAAAAGAGACTGATATTTCACTTACCCTTAGTTCAAGTTGTTTTAACCTCAGCAAGTCTTTAACTATTTCTTTCACAGCATCATCAGTTAGATTATAGCAGGCTGTCAGATTCAAATATTCAATGCTGGGACAATTTTTGACCATATGTTCTAGTCCTTTACATGTAATTTGTTGACATCTACTTAAGTTTAGATTATTCAGTTCCTTGAAATTAAAAGCATAAGTCAAGCTCACATCTGTTATTCTATTGCATCCACTTACGTCCAGCTCTCTAAGTCCTCTCATGCGAGCTAAGGAGTAACCTGTGTATGACTCCACTGACAGTTTTTCACACATAAGCATGACATCTCTTTTTCGTCTAGCATCACGAACTATTTCTTCTTCTGCTCTGGACCCCAAGTGGATCTTAGGCGACAGATGCGATTCTTCAATACTCGACATTATTGGACCATCTTCCTCACCTTTAGTTTCAACTTTTCCCATACCAGTTAATCCAGCATCAGACACTTTATCACAATGGCTTATTTTTAGGGTCTGAAGTAACACTTGGTTCTTAAAAATGACTTGCACTGATGTATCAGTTACAGCATTGAAGCAGGAACTCAGGTTTAATACACGTAAGTTAGGTAGTCTTTCAGAAAGCATAATAACTCCAGTTTGGTCTAGATTTAATGAGTTGATATCAAGTTCTTCAAGAATATCATTTTCCCCAACACAAATTCCTTTCTCAAGGCCATCTTTTGTAATTAGTTCACATTGTGATATATTTAATGACTTCAATTTCTTCAGGTTATGCAGTTCTGCTATTCCCATGTCAGTGACAGCTCGACATCTTTGAATGTTCAGTTTTTCCAAATTGACTAGATTGTTACATATATGTACAAGTGATTGGTCTGTCACTCTTGTACACAAGCCTATATCAAGCTCTCTTAAAGAACTCTGATGGCTGGTCAAAGATAATATGCCAGTGTTTGTGAGCTGATCACAGGAATGTAGCTGTAAGGATTGTAGCTCTAAATCTGGTACTTCTGATAGAGCCTTTAGGGCAGCTCCATCAATGAGAGTACAAGAAAAATGCAAACGTTTGATATGTCTAGCTCTACTTACAATCAGCTGTAGTATAAAATAAAATGTCAATACACTCTCTGATGGATTTAGAAAAATATCAGTACTTAGAGGGTAGAACTTCTTGACTAAACCAAGATGAAACTGCAAGGAGCATGCTGATAAGTTTAACTCCTCTAGAGCTGGGGCAGCCGATACAAATCTATTGAACAAAGCATCTGTCAAGTACTGATTACCAGAAAGGCTTAATGATTTTAAGTTTTCAAGATTATCAGTTAAAAACCCTTCACTCTTACCCTCCAGCAGGCGCCCTGACATGAAAAGTTCTTTGCAGTTTTGAATGTTCAAGCTTTCTAGATTTGTGCATTTTTGTAGCATATAAACAAATACTTTTTCACATATATCACAGCTCTTTATGGTCAAGCATCGAATGTGTTCACCCATTTTATTCCAGAATTCATTTTGTTTGCTTGATATTTCCACTTCAATAAATAAATAGTTGTAATATGTGATAGGTGATTCCTCAAATATGGTAAGT
Organism: Xestia xanthographa; assembly: GCA_905147715.2. Classification (NCBI taxonomy): domain Eukaryota; kingdom Metazoa; phylum Arthropoda; class Insecta; order Lepidoptera; family Noctuidae; genus Xestia; species Xestia xanthographa. The sequence goes on along the minus strand of LR990642.1, from coordinate 19,519,961 downwards.
GGGGAGGGTAATTCATCAGATAATACTGTTTTGTAAAATACAGCTACTTTGTTCTTCAAAAAGCATTGATCATTTGCAGCCAAGTACCAAGAGCGGCATGTCTGACTGGCTGCTTTCCTGTCAGATTTTGTTAAGTATTTGAATAGGTAAACCAATATCTGAAAGAAGTGCAGGAGTAAGAATAGTAATATTTTTGTTTATGATTTCATTAGTCTAAAGCAGAGTTCAGCAATGATTTAGAGAATGTATTCTTACGAAAACTACCATCTACAAGTTTTGAAGTGTCATTTTTGTGCGCTTAAGTGACAAGAGAAAACCTATCAATAATCATGTGACAAAATTATTTAGAAGACAAACAAAGAAAACCTTAGGGCTCAAGATGCGGATGTATTACATTTAATGTGAAAATGTACGTACCTCATTCGGAAGCTCCATTTTTTAATTTGAATGAACAGAAAAACAATGATTTTATGCTTTATTTATGTGTATTTTTTAAATTTTTTATAACACTAAAATCTAATTTTTATTTCCCTATTTTTTTTACTCTTTTGACATTGACACTATCGACAACAACAGTGTTAACAGCTGATCTGAAAGAGTGAAATCTGAATCTGATTAAATGCAGTGTTGCCAACTCAACTACTTCAAAATGTGCTAAATTGTTGTAAAAAATATGCCAAAAATTTAATAACCTCTAAAAATGCCAGCTTTGATTATGTGTCAATTTTTATTAAGAAATTAAATCAGGGGAATAAAATATCAATGTCTTGATATTCATCAACATTAGCTGATATGGAAGGCTGAGAGCTAGAGTCGTAATTCTCTTTGGTTCCGATACAGAGTACATTGTCTGGAACAGTGTAAGAATAACTGCACTTTCCTGCTCTCTTTAGGCCGAATCTGATATACAAAATAGCATTCACGGTTCTCACCGCCAAACCGCCGCGCCCCGCGGAGTCGAGTATCGATTTCAATTTTCATTTTTATGTTTTATAAAATAAGTTAAAAAATATGATAAATGCTAAAAGTTAAAAAAATATGCTAAAAGTAGTCCGAAATCGAGCTAACAGTTAACAGAGGTTTTAAAAGGTCCGAATGGGACATCAAAGTTTAAGTTATAATAAAGTACGATGCATCACTTCAACGCAGTTTACTTGTACTACTATTTAGAGTATATCTTTAATTATGAAAGATCAAGTTCTACAACAAGAACAAAATATGCCAAATTTAGCATTTAGTATGCTAAATTGGCAACACTGATTAAATGTTTGTTTGACACCACAGAGCATTAATGGTGACAATGGTTTTAGTGGAACAAATAAATACTAAGAAGCACCTAAAAGTTCATCTCGAGAGAAAAAATACAAAAAGGTTTTTTTTTCATCCATTCTTTAATTTCGTTCTTCGATTAACTTTGTCATTTTCCACGAGTGACCAGAGACAGAACAATCTGGGCAAATCGGGAGAAGCGCGCCATCTAGTGGTATATATAATGAGGTGTTTTCAGGGCCGCTCAGTGTTGCCAGATGGAATCTGAAGAAATCAGTAGAAAAATTAAAGTTTTAGCAGTAGATCGAAGTAAAAATCAGTAGATTTAAAAAAGTCATACCCACATGAGGTAAAAAGGACTTGAGCTTAAATAGGGTACTATCGGGGTCTTTTCCGCCTGACCATTTTATATCGCTTAAATCATGCGGAGGCGCCGAGCCACGCCTCCTTGAAGTTTGGGCCTATTAAGAAAGCGTCAACTTCGGCGCGCAAAATAACAATAACTCTCGTTTGGCGTGCGTCGTCAATGCGCTTGGCCGATTCGGTATCTTTTCATTCATTTTTTCTACACAAAGTCAACGGGGAGGGCCTAGAGAGGGTTTTTATGTTGCGAGTGCAAGCCAAAATGAGCTTAGTGGTGGTCAGGCGGGAGTGTCCTCGATAGTACATGACAAAAAAAAATCAAATTAGCCCGTCAAATAGATTTCCAAAAAAATATTGGACACGTATTTTTTCTTTTTTCACGTAAACGAAAATGAAGACGATATAGAGTGCGTCTAAAACTCGTGTGACGTCACATTTGAGTACATTTTTTACTCAAATGTGACGTCGCAAGCCAAACTCATGATTTTTGACACGTTTTATCTTCGTCAATTTTTATTAATTTGATAAAACAAAGAACACGCGTGTATCCAATATTTTTCGATACTTACTACGGTTGCTGAACAAATGTCATGTTATTTAGGCCTATAAGCCAGATGACTCGACACGTCGTCAATAACAAGATGATACGATCTGATTTGAAAAAAAGCAGGTAGATTTCCAATCAAGGCAGTAGATCAGTAGATTTTTTTTAAATCAGGTAGATCTACTGCTAAATCAGTAGATCTGGCATCACTGGGGCCGCTTTAAGTCAATGGGGCTGCTGTGCAAGACTGAGTAAATAAATAAATAAATATTGCTAGACATTACACACAGCGCCATCTAGTGCTATATGTAGTCTAATGCTATATTGTAGTATTTGACTAAGTGTAAAAACTTTTTTTTAGCTTTAGAGAGCTGGCATGCCTGGCATTCTTTGCCTTATAAAAATAAAATACTGACTTATCTCTATGGCTAGTAATTAATGTCTGTGGGTATTAACCATTGACTTGAGAAGTAAATGGACTGGAAATACCTACAAAAAAAAGGTGCCACAAAATTTCTCATAAAATGGCTGCCAATGATAGGGATGTACCAATTATGGAATATAGTGTTACTATAACAAGTATCGATACTAATACTACATAATAGTTTTACGAGTCTTACTAGATATCACGTTGGAATCATATTTATAATTTACTAAGCACTTCGAGTCTTACTAGATATCACGTTGGAATCATATTTATAATTTACTAAGCACTTCGCCCGCGAAAATTGTGATAGCTCGGCTAATTTGCATGGCATCAATATAATTTATATCCTATGTTACTCGGTAAAAATGTAGCTTTATCATCATCTGCCTAGCCTTTTCCCAACTGTGTTGGGGTCGGCTTCCAGTTTTACCGGATGCAGCTGAATACCAGTATTTTACATGGAGCGACTGCCTATCTGACCTCCACAACCCAGTTAGTACTGGGTAATACGATACCCCTTGGTAAGACTGGTTGTCAGACTTTTCGGGCCTCTGACTACCTAACGACTGTCAAAGATCTACAAATGACAGCCGGGACCAACGGCTTAACATGCTTTCCGAGGCACGGAGGAAACTCGGTATGTAATGGGTGGTCACCCATCCACAGACCAACCTAGGCAAGCACGGCTTAACCTAACGATCGACCCGAGCGGCTGTTATTATTTAGCCACGAGCTCCTCAAAAAATGTAGCTTTATAATGGTACTTAAAATATTTTTTAACAGTAGTTCTTGAGTTAAATCGTAACAAACACACAAACAAAAAAGCAAATCTTTTCTCTATATTATTATACCATAGATTCTTACAGTCTGTTGTAACAAAAAAATGATTAGGTTTAATGCTCCTCTGATATCTGACCGTTAATAATTAATGTAGTGTTTTTTCTGCACAGAATTTATAAACAATTTTAGTCGCATCACTTTTGCGTTTTCGCTTATTTTATATCTGGTCTGTAGCTTCTAGTAGGTATGCGGACTAGGTTTGCCAGATACAGTAATTTCATTTCCTGGCCAATTCGAAGGATACTAATTTGGTGGGTACGAAAATAGTTATTGGTCTTTGTAATTTGCATTTCTTGTAATCTATACTAATATTATAAAGAGGTAACATTTGTTTGTAAGTTTGTATGTAGGGGTAATCTCCGGAAGTAATGAACCGATTTTAATAATTGTTTCACTGGTAGAAAGCTACATTATTCGTGAGTGCTATAGGCTATATTTTATTCCCGTACTCCCACGGGAACGGGAACTACGCGGGTGAAACCGCGGGACGTCAGCTAGTATTTTACAAACATACCAATACACCTAGGTATGTCAAAAATCAACTTACCAGCTTTAATTGCTCATACTATGCAGATTATTTTTAAATATGAAAACACAAACATTAATTGAGTATCGCACCTCGTTTTTAGTTATTCATTAAATAAAACTTCGGTAAAAATCAACATGTGTTTTATTTATTCAATAAACATTTGGTATGAAAACAACAATATGCATATCAACTACCTATTCATTTCTAAACAATGTTAGTTTGTTCAAAAACTGCTTTCCGAGCCACGCAGGAAACTCGGTATGTAATGGGTGGTCACCCATCCACAGTCCAACCTAGGCAAACACGCACACTTTGCAAGAAGGCCAGGGAATCGTAAAACGGTCGACTTCTAAGTAGGTGGATACATACCTCTTTGAGCATTGTTTCCACAATTAGATGGTAGGTAGCTGCAATGGAGGCATTACAGTAGATGTACAAGAAACATCCGATTTTTTAACGTTGCTCGTCTCACAGAAAACATATGGCTCTTGATGTTGTTTTTTGATGGATGCCTGAAAAAAATAGGAATTTCGTTATGCAATATTTGTTTTGTATTGTGTAACGGGCTGGTGTCCGTAACTCCACGTCAAATTCGTCAGTCAAAACGCGTACCTAATTTGCGTGCGAACAATAATAATCATATTTTTTCGAACCGATTAGCACACGTATGTACTATACCGATATCGTACCAGCACAGCGAAGGAACTAGTATCGGAAAATATTACAGCAACGGTACTACACTATTCCACCATGACATGTTATTGTAAACAAACGAATGAAATTATGAAATTAAAAAAAGGTCTGTTGGACGAAAATAAGCCCAAATATGAACACTACAGCCATAAATTCACGATCCCTTAGCATTTTTTTCCTCAAAAGTGTATTACTATGTGTAATAATTCATGAAAACCGGCTACTAACCTGTGCAAAGATAATTGAGGTTGGTTTTCCTTCTTTCTTGCACCACACTTCATAACACAACACGCAGGCATGTTGAATAGCTGTTTTCCACCATATACGTGCAATTTTAAAGATAAACTCTTCGTAATTTTCTCACAAATCTAAATAAATGCAAAAGTAAACACTCATTTGACAGCAGAACTACCACAAAACTCGTCGGTATTAACATGGTGTTAACCATAGAGATAGAAAGAAATATGGAGGGGCCCCGATATTCTATACCTACATTTGCATAGACAAATGTGAGTGAAATACGAAACAGAATGTGAAATATCGTTTTGCTTCATTCTATCTAATGTGGTAATCGTATTTGATAAAAGAGACAACAATATTTCAGCTGTTGCTCATAATGACAACATTTTGTTGTGACGTAGTAACAGTTGTAGGTACGCCATATTATGCGACGAGTTTTGTGGTAGTTCTGCTGTCAAATGAGTGTTTACTTTTGCATTTATTAAGATTTGTGAGAAAATTACGAAGAGTTTATCTTTAAAATTGCACGTATATGGTGGAAAACAGCTATTCAACATGCCTGCGTGTTGTGTTATGAAGTGTGGTGCAAGAAAGAAGGAAAATCAACCTCAATTGTGTTTGCACAGGTTAGTAGCCGGTTTTCATGAATTATTACACATAGTAATACACTTTTGAGGAAAAAAATGCTAAGGGATCGTGAATTTATGGCTGTAGTGTTCATATTTGGGCTTATTTTCGTCCAACAGACCTTGTTTTAATTTCATAATTTCATTCGTTTGTTTACAATAATATGTCATGGTGGAATAGTGTAGTACCGTTGCTGTAATATTTTTCGATACTAGTTCCTTCGCTGTGCTGGTACGATATCGGTATAGTACATACGGTTCGAAAAAATATGATTATTATTGTTCGCACGCAAATTAGGTACGCGTTTTGACTGACGAATTTGACGTGGAGTTGCGGACACCAGCCCGTTACACAATACAAAACAAATATTGCATAACAAAATTCCTATTTTTTTCAGGCATCCATCAAAAAACAACATCAAGAGCCATATGTTTTCTATGAGACGAGCAACGTTAAAAAATCGGATGTTTCTTGTACATCTACTGTAATGCCTCCATTGCAGCTACCCCATCTAATTGTGGAAACAATGCACAAAGAGGTATGTATCCATCTACTTAGAAGTCGACCGTTTCACGATTCGCTGGCCTTCTTGCAAAGTGTGCGTGTTTGCCTAGGTTGGACTGTGGATGGGTGACCACCCATTACATACCGAGTTTCCTGCGTGGCTCGGAAAGCAGTTTTTGAACAAACTAACATTGTTTAGAAATGAATAGGTAGTTTAAGTTTTATTTTGATATGCATATTGTTGTTTTCATACCAAATGTTTATTGAATAAATAAAACACATGTTGATTTTTACCGAAGTTTTATTTTATGAATAACTAAAAACGAGGTGCGATACTCAATTAATGTTTGTGTTTTCATATTTAAAATTATCTGCATAGGATGAGCAATTAAAGCTGGTAGGTAAGTTGATTTTTGACATACCTAGGTGTATTGGTATGTTTGTAAAACATTACAAGAAATGCAATTTACAAAGACCAATAACTATTTTCGTACCCACCATATTAGTATCCTTCGAATTGGCCAGGAAATGAAATTACTGTATCTGGCAAACCTAGTCCGCATACTACTAGAAGCTCCAGATATAAAATAAGCGAAAGCGCAAAAGTGATGCGACTAAAATTGTTTAAAAATTCTGTGCAGAAAAAACACTACATTAATTAACGGTCAGATATCAGAGGAGCATTACACTTACTAATTTTTTTGTTACAACAGACTGTAAGAATCTATGCTATAATAATATAGAGGAAAGATTTGCTTTTTTGTTTGTGGGTTTGTTACGATTTAACTCAAGAACTACTGTTAAAAATTCTTTTAAGTACCATTATAAAGCTACATTTTTACCGAGTAACATAGGATATAAATTATATTGATGCCATGCAAATTAGCCGAGCTATCACAATTTTCGCGGGCGAAGTGCTTAGTAAATTATAAATATGATTCCAACGTGATATATAATAAGACTCGTAAAACTATTATGTAGTATTAGTATCGATACTTGTTATAGTAACACTATATTCCATAATTGGTACATCCCTATCATTGTCAGCCATTTTATGAGAAATTTTGTGGCACCTTTTTTTTGTAGGTATTTCCAGTCCATCTACTTCTCAAGTCAATGGTGTTAACTGATGACTAGGCAGCATGGTCTCAGATCTTAGCCTGTTCCGTCAGGAAATAATAAAAAAAAAGTCTGTGGGTGCTCTAATTGTTCTTTTCTTGCTTGCTTGTCAGTAATTTACTACACTACACTACAACAGCCCATAACGTCCACTACTGGACATAAGCCTCTCCCATGATGGGAGGAATTTGCCGTAATCTCTACGCTTGGCAGGCGGATTAGAGATCGCAGTGATGAAAGACTAACAGAAAACGCTGCTGCCCATTCTCTGGTCTTCGGAGGCGCAAGGTGTTCTGCCTCAGACATTAGTTGCCTTATACGACACCCGTGAGTGTAATGGGTTGGTTCTATTCTACTCTGCCGGATACCACACGGCTAAGTAATCAGTAATTTAATGATAACTCAAATCGAACGAAGAAAGACACAAACAATAGTAAAATTTGTAACTAGAATAATTTTTATAATTCCTTTTTGTTTAAAAATGTATTTTTATTTATTTTAATAGTTTGTGTGTGTTCGTCTTTTTTTGTTCGATTTGCGTTTTTGTTTCATTGGAACTTACTTTTTTCATATTGGCTATTATTTCTATAAAATACTACGTTACTATGGCTGCTTTATCAGAATCGTAGTATGAATTATTACGTTAAAAATTTTAAATTCTTAATTAAGATGATTATGAGCCTAAAGACCTTTTTACTAATTTTACATTTTTGACGTGATTCATAAAATGATTCCGATAGAGCAGCCATTTTAGGCCCCCTGGCACCGAATATTTGGACACCGATATCTGCTAGAGTCTGGCCAACGAAAGCTGTCCAAAAAAAAAAGGCGGGCATTTTAAAAAATCAAGAGCTGTTAACCCTGGCTATACACTGCTTAAACGTAGTTGATACTATTTATTATTCAGCAAGTAAAATCTTTCTAATTGTGTTTTATGAGCTGTAATTTTCGATTGTAATGAAGAACATTAAATAAAAGAATACTTTTAATTCTGCCTTTTTATTATTTTCAAATAGTTCATAATTTTATGTACACGTTTCCACGCCACCTGTGAGGTAGTGTCCTTAATAAAATTCGTTTATTTTGTTTCTTAAAGCTGAAATATCAAAATTATCCAAATTTGGAAAGTGTTGCTGAATGTGGACGATTTTTCCCCGGAGTATTCCACTGTCCTTGATTGTTAGACCCTTCAATTTAAATTCTTCATTTATGGTCTTCACACTTACATCTGAAGGGAACAAATACAATAAATTTATAAATTATGTAACAGTAGGTATATTATTAATAATCAGTCATTAAAGTCAAAAACCATAATAAAATACAAAGATAGAAGAGTTTATTATTTAATTTAGCCATCCATATATTATCATAAATGTTTAAACCCTTCGAATTAACTGTTAAAAATCTATAATTTCTAAAGTAATACCTGTCATTGAAGATATCTTTTCAATAATGAGATTCACAAGTCCCAAGTGTTGAAATTGTAGGGTTGAAATTAAAGGACAATGTGCCATTTATCTATAACTTACTCTATTTTTTTTATAATGACAGGTGTCTAATATTTCAACTAGCTATTCGTTCTTCCCTCTAATTTTTGTAACGGTGTGATGCCTATAAATAAATAATTAAATCACAAAGAGCTGTTTCACTGGCCTCTGGACATTATAAAGATCAACAGCAGAGCGTGGTTGATCATGTCCAGCACGTGTAATCTACCAAAACTAAGCGAAGATGTCGCATTCTCGAACTGGAAGTTTCGAGTCCGTGTGCTACTCGAAGAGAAGGGCCTGGCAAGAGTCCTGGAGAACAACCAAGAAGAAGATAAGGAAAATCTATCAAAAGAAGCAAAGGCAAAGTCTTTCATTGTGCAATGTTTATGTGACAGATATTTAGATCTCGTTAAAAATTGTACGACGGCATCAGGAATGCTTCAGGCCTTGGAAGCTGTGTTTGAAAGAAAAAGCGTGTTCAGCAAATTATACCTACGTAAGAAGTTGTTATCCATGAGATTAGAAAGCAATCAAAGTCTGCAAGATCATTTTTTAAAGTTTGAAACCATAATTGGAGAGCTCGAAGCAGCCGGCGGGTCTACTCCGTTGGAAGAGAGTGACAAACTAACTCACTTGTTTATCACTTTGCCAGATGAATACAACACGGTCATCACAACTTTAGAAACAATGAGCGCTGAAAAGGAAATTACACTACCATTTGTGAAATCAAGATTATTGGATGCCGAATTAAAATTAAAACAGAACTGTAAAAATACACTAGAAAGTAGCTTTATAACTTGCTACAAATGTGGGAAACATGAATCCGGAAGTGGACAACATCATCGAAGCAGAGGACGAGGCTATTTTAGAAGAAGAGTACAGATACATGCCGCAGAAGAGGAGAGCTCGGGTGTCGCAGAGATGATTGTCGCCTTGGGCACTGAGCAGATGATGGAGGAACAGCCTGAGGAAGTCCTATTTGTTGTGGACTCGGGGGCCACACATAACTTCGTACAAGAGAAATATGAGAAATATATGTCAAACATTGTGACACTTGAGCAAGATACCAAAATTAAAATAGCAAATGGAGAAGTTTTACTAGCCAAGAAGAAGGGGCTATTACATGTATATTCTGAAAATAAACCAATTACAATTGAAGGCTTAATTGTTAGTGGAATCGCCCACAATTTACTTTCCGTGAGCGAGCTCATGAACAAGGGAAAAATAGTACTATTCAAAGATGGGAAACTGATAATAAAATCAGAAAAAGCAGTGTACTATGGTGAAACCTATGGAAAGCTCTATACAATGAAGTTTAACTTGAAAAATGAGGACTATACCTGCAATTATACAAAGAAAGACATTAATGAAGAACTATGGCATATAAGATTGGGGCACATGAACAGAAAATGCATGAATATAATGAATCTACCTACAAGTGACAAGTTGTGTGATACATGTATGAAAAGTAAAAGTACTAGGTTACCCTTTAAACCTATTACCAAGTCTCAATCATCTGAAATTGGTGACCTTATCCACTCAGACGTCGCAGGTCCCATGAGGGTGGAAACTAAAGAAGGATACAGGTACTACCAAACTAATTAGATGACCACTCTCATTTTACCCAGACTTATCTACTCATTAATAAGTCAGAAGCAGCAGATAACCTGATAAAATACATAAGAGAGACAGAGACAGAAAAAGGCATTAAAATTAAAAGGATCAGGTGCGACAATGGAGGTGAATATTCATCTAACATATTTAAAAAATTCTGCAGCGAAAAAGGTATTATAATTGAGTACATCCTACCGTATAGTCCACAGATGAATAGAAAGGCAGAGAGGCTTAATCGTACGATTTATGATAAAGCAAGAGCGATCTTGGACGAATCCAACCTACCAAGATATTTATGGGGCCATGCTATACTAACCTCAACATTTTTAATTAATCGCTGTCCCTCAAGGGCAATTAACTATCAAATACCTGCATTGATATTCAACAGAGACCTGATGCTTGATAAATTGAAGCCATTCGGATGCAAAGGATGGATGGTGGTACTGCCAAGGAACGATAAATTAGATCCTAAAGCTAGAGAGGTCAGAATGATTGGATATGCACGGACTGGATATAAGGTATGGGATCCTGAAACACAAAATGTTAATATTACAAGAGATATAAGATTTGATGAAAGAGACTACAAATACATACCAAAAATTAAAAATACTCAACAAGAACAGTACTACTATGAAAATACAGGAGAAGAGAAAACAAAACAAGAAACAGGACCTGAAAAGAAAACAGAAGTGAAGAATAATGAAGAAAACAACTTACCAACTGAAAATGAAATAAGTCAGCTGCAAGACAGCACCAGCACCACCATAACTACAACAAAAAGTGGACGACAAGTAACTAAACCTAAGCATTTGAGTGAATATGAACTACATGAAACCTACTGTCTTATTACTAATGAAGAAGATCATAAAGAGTATAAAGAAGCTATGAAAAGTGGATGGAAAGAAGCAATAAAATCAAAACTAGATGCGTTGAAGAAAATGAATACATGGACTGAAACAAACTACCCAGAAAATACACAGATAATAGACACAAAATGGGTGTTTAAAACAAAAGAAAATGGACTGAAAAAGGCCCGACTAGTAGGTAGTAAAAGGGTTTCAACTTAAAGAACACTTCGACTTAGGTAAAAATTATGCACCAGTTGCAAGAACGTCTACTATACATGGATAATAAAGGAGCCATCCAGATGGCCAAATCAATTGAAAATAGCAAGCGTGCTAAGCACATTGACATAAAGTACCATTTCCTTAAAGATTTTGTTACTATGAAACTTTGTCACATAGAATATGTTCCTACTGACCATAATATTGCTAATGTTTGTACTAAAGCTTTGAGTGCTGAAAAATTGTATAAATTAAAATGTAAATTTAAATATCATTTGCTAAAACTGTAACAAACTAAATATTACAGTAGTATTATGTGAACATCTTATAAGTTAGCTTATAACTATGTTGCTTTTGTACCTACTAATTTGTAACGAATTTCAATCAAGTTAGATGTTTTATTCGAGGGGGGGTGTTGAAATTGTAGATGCCCTAAAGGACAATGTGCCATTTATCTATAACTTACTCTATTTTTTTTATAATGACAGGTGTCTAATATGTCAACTAGCTATTCGTTCTTCCCTCTAATTTTTGTAACGGTGTGATGCCTATAAATAAATAATTAAATCACAAAGAGCTGTTTCACTGACCTCTGGACATTATAAAGATCAACACCAAGTCGACATTTCATTTTTTTTCGAGTTTTCAATTTCTTTACTGCTTCCACAATTTTAAGTTTTGTCTTCTCGTTGTTAATACTTCCTGAAAAGTAGATAGACCGTGAAAAATATTGCGATTTGTTATAAATAGTCGAAAAGTATCAAGGTATTTCATTAGAAATTCAATAAACTAACCTAAAAATGAAATGATTGAATCCAGTCGTAGTATTTTCTCTGCAATTTCTGATTCATATCACTTTTTATGTCTTTAAATTTATCAATCGTAGTAAATAGAAGCTTCCTCGTCGAACTTTTGATTGTTTTCGGCATTATTTTAAACAAAACCAATACAATTATGAAACACATAAACACAAGATGACTCATGTACGAAACGTCAATATGACAATTTTGACAGTCCTAAATTATTGCCATATCAAAACTTCTGAAAATATGTCGTGGACAGCTTTCGTTGGCCAGACTCTAAACGTAAAAACTTGATTTGGCTGCGACCGGACATCAATAACCACTGCGCAGACTGGCTATTCTTTCGATTCCCAGATTTAGTTAAGGCCCTTCTAACCCTAAAATTAGCAACGCTGTGGTGGTTCAAACTTCGTTTGAAATACTTTTGGAATAAAGTTCTAATCAGCTTGCACTACAAAGCGCTTGTTACGTCAGTCACTGCGGCCGAATAGTGCGAAATGAGTGTTTTTTTGGCGATTTACAAAAAATCTATTGATTGGACTAAGAAAAATAAAACGCATAAGACGTGCTTTATAGTTAGTTCAGTTAGTATGCAAAGTTTCATGATCTAATTTGAAGTACTTTTTGAATACAAGCGGTTTATTGTTCGATTTGGAGGTAACTTTGTTTTTTTTTTCTATCGAGTAAAGTTTATGGTATCGTGTTTTCATCACACATAGTACTTAGCATTAAAATCCTCAACTTTACCATATATTTATTTCAAAATGAATGCTGCAGTATTTAAGGCGTAACGGAGGATCATGCTAAGCCATTTGAGGCATATAAGGCCCTAAAGTGGAAGAGAGTAGCGGAAATACCGACTTACGTTTATTTATATCACAATAAGTGAAAATATGACTTCGACGACGTAATCCATGAAATCAGTCTTTATTACCCACGATGGAACGGAGACGGTTTTGGTTGTGAGGATGTTAGTTTGTTTTTTGTTTGTGTGTTTGTTTGTGCAAATACAAGTTGCCATTTTTCTCCAAAACGACCAGTCCGATTTTGATGTAGTTTTCAGTTATGGGTTTAGGTTTTATTAGTGTATGTTCTTAGATAGGCGTTACGGTGATAACTCACCAGTTGTCTTCTCACGAGGGAACTTCTTAACGGTAAATAGCACGGATACGAAAATTTGTAGACGCGTTCATATTTGATAGATAAACATGATTTCTATCATGACCTGATCCTACAACCAGGATTGTCTTCTCACGAGGGAACTCCTTAACGGTAAATACCTCGGATACGAAAATTTGAATACGCGTTCATATTTATTTATTTAAACTTCATGTACAAGAGTGGTACATAGGCGGACTTAGTGCCACAAGGCATTCTCTACCAGTCAACCTTTGGGTTAAATAAGAAAACATAGTGATAGGGTACAAAATAATGTCTACAAAACTAACTTATTGTTAACGAGAATTAATATACTTATATTGATACTAATACACATATACACATAAAATAAACTAATAGATAATCTATCAAATACAAAAATTAAAAATTAAATAGCGATAAAACTAATAATAATTATTATGACTCGACTTCGATTTGAGAGCTATTTAGTCTGACTTAAATAGTAAGTACGAACTTTTCTTTTGAAAGTGAATTTGCTTTCAGCCTTTTTGATGCCAAAAGGTAGCGCGTTCCAGAGCTTTATAGTAGAGATAGCGTAAGAATTTGACATAAAACCTGTACGGTGTGAAGGAATTTGGAGAAGTAGATTCTTTGAAGCACGAAGGTTACGACTATGAGAACTGCCCAACACTTCATATTTTATACTCACTTTCATATTTTATAGATAAACTTGATTTCTATTATGATCTGATCCTACAGCCAGAATTGTCTTCTCACGAGGGAACTCCTTAACGGTAAATAGCAAAAAATACGAAGATTTGTAGTCGCGTTCATATTTGTTAGATAAACATGATTTCTATCATGACCTGATCCTACAGCCAGGATTGTCTTCTCACGAGGGAACTCTTTAACGGTAAGTAGCAGGATTAGCAGGGATACGAAAATTTGAATACGCGTTTATATTTGATAGATAAACATGATTTCTGTCATGACCTGATCCTACAGCGAGGATTTTCTGCTCACGAGGGAACTCCTCAACGGTAAATAGCACGAATTCAATGATTACGACAAAACTAAAAAAAAAAACCTTTTTAAAATAAGCTTTTTTATACATGCACTGAAAAGAAGAAAATAAACGTTTTAGACTCTCAATGAAAACGAAAAGCTTTCATAAAAGCTTGTCCCGACTTGGGGTCGGCTTCCAGTCTAATCGGATGTAGCTGAATACCAGTATTTTTACCCACGACGGAACGGAGACGGTATATGCGTTGGGGGTGAGAGGATGTTTGTTTGTGCAAATCCATGTTGCCATTTTTCTCCAAAACTACTAGTCCGATTTTGATGCTCTCTAAAAAGTTTTAAATAAAAAGCCAAATTCAAATTTTTTAAAAACCCACGACGGTTAAAAAGTAATTGAAAAAGGATAAAATAATTTAAAAAACCCAACTAAATAAAATCCCACGAATATCCGTCGGGGGCTGCCATCACTATTTTAAATTTCATCATAAATAAATATAAGTATCATCGTCAACTTCCAAAGATCCCCGCTGTAGGGGCACGGCCTACCCATTAAGGGTGTAAGTAAGTACCTATAGCGCTAAAAAATCTCCAATTATTCAAGTTACTATAAAACTGCAAAACTAGTTCATGGCAGCCATGACGGATATTCGTGGGTTTTTTATTTAGTTGGGTTTTTTAAATTATTTTATCCTTTTTCAATTAAGTACTTTTTAACCGTCGTGGGTTTTTTCAAAATTTTAAATTTTGCCTTATAATGTAGTGTACTTAAACTGGGATAATTATCTCATCAGAGACCGCCATTCGGAATGGGGCGCAGCGGTAGTGAGGCTGCTTTACGTTCTTAGGGTCTCGGGTTCGAATCCCGGTAGGAGCATTTGCTTGTGTGGTGAGCATGTACATTTGTTTCCGAGTCATGGATGTTTATCTAATAAGTACTTTTGTATTTACAAACAAAAAGTACCTATCTATGTATTATATCAACTATCTGGTGTCCACGACACAAGCTTCGTTGCTTAGTGTGGCACTAGGTGGCGCTGTGTGTACTGTCCAGCGATATTTATTATTAGTTATTTATTTCATCCAAACAGATCATCGATTCTTGTCTTTTGGTATTTTATAGCGCCCGACATGTTTGCACCCAAGCACAACACAAAAACCCATATTTTAACAAGGAGAATATAATACTTCACTTGCGTTTTATTCAGGTTACTGACAAGCAAGCAAGAAAAGAGTAGCTCACACATATATTACTAGGCACCATAATGTTTAAAAGACATTGAACGCCAGCTCCGTATAGCCAAAAAAAAGTTTTTACACCGAGTCTTGTACAGCGCCATCTATCGTTTTTCAGTGGAAGCTGGTCCTGAAAACACCTCATTATTTTATAACGTACATGTAAACGGGTATTTATCGCGACTTTAAAGCGCAGGCCACACCGCCAGCTAGCGGGCGGGCGAGCGAAGCGAACCATACTTCGTTCGGCTTTTTCGGTAGCTCGCGGTGTGAACCCCGAAGTATGTAAAGAGGTGAAACGATGTTCGCCCGCCTAGCCCGCCCGCCCGCTAGCTGGCGGTGTGGCCTGCGCTTAAACGTCTAACGAACGAACGAACGAATTTTAACGTCGTCGTCGTTTTTGACGTCGGACTTATATTAAAGGTAAAATTTGCGATAAATACCCGTTTACATATAAGTTATAATTGGTTCTGATCGTGAAAGTTTAAAAAAGACCTCATTATATAATTATTTGTATTCTGTTTTATAGTTCTGCTCTCCAGTTTCTGTTGCTGTTTCCCCATTTCTGCTCTGAATCTCAGGCCCGTCGTCACCCTGAGCAGAACAATGCCGTCGGCCGTCGGCATATAATATGCATCAAGTTGCCTCATGCTGTATGTCCGACGTTAGAGCTTACTAATCAACAGGGCGAGGTAAGTAAACGAGTAGGCATTTAAAGCCGATCCTTGGTGCAGGCTGTCATATTGAACACGTTGTACCGGACGTAGATCGACTAGGGTCGTAGCCAGGAATTTGGTTCGGGGGGTTTCACAGTCACATTGACAAAAAAGCGGATTGGGGAGGGGGGGGGGGGGAGGAATACATTTGTCAGTAGCAGATAAGTGGCAGAAGTAACCTAACCTTTAAACCGAGGTTTGATAGTGACTCCAAATCAAAAGACGTAGTGGATTGATTGGGATTTTTGATATTTTATTCGTACCTAATAGGATCTAGGTTTTGTACAGTCCAATGTTTAGCTTAGGGAGTTCTTAATTTGTTTTTTTTTTTTTATTATAACTTTTTAATTAATTTAATTTGGTTACTTGTTAATGAATTTCTATTGTAATTCTTTTAATTTTATAATTCAGTGGAAATTTTCGATACAATGTAAAAATTGTTACTGAAATAAATGAAATAAAATGGGTCGGCTTCCAGTCTAACCGGATGCAGCTGAATTTCAGTATTTTACATGAAGCGAATGCCTATCTGACCTCTACAACCCAGTTTATGGGTAATACCGTATTACACATTGGGTTGTGACGGGCGATAGGCAGTCGCAAGAGGTATCTTAATATCCCGTATTAGGACTGGTTGACAGACTTTCGGAAATCTGAAGTACTCGTTAGCTTAGCGTCTGTCAAAAATCTACAAATGCTTTTTGATACATGCAGGGAACTCGGTGTGCAAAGCATAGTCGCCTATATAAGTATTTCCGTATTTATGTTATTCTCAGAAAAATCATTGGTTTTTCTAGGACTGGTTGACAGACTTTCGGAAATCTGACTTAAGTACTCTTTAGCGTAACGACTGTCAAAAATCTACAAATGCTTTTTGATATATGCAGAAACTCTACTTCTCAAGTCAATGGCAGAAACTCGGTGTGCAATGCATTGTCGTCCATATAAGTATTTCTGTATCAAAATCAAAGCATTTATTTCAAGTAGGCCAGTTACAGGCACTTTTCAATTGTCGAAACAAAGATGAAAATTAAATGTAGCTACAGTCCCAGTCACAAGACATAAAAACTGTGAAAGTACTGTAGTTGCCCATTCCCCAGCGTAGATCTCTATGGAGAAGAACGGGCAAGAAACTCCATGGACACTCTTTTAAATCAAAATGTTGTTACAAAATCTTGGTTACATCGTTCATGTTAAGATGGTATATTATGTGAGAACAATGTAGCAAGATGTGCACGTTAAAAGTGTCCATAGTAAAAACAAAAAAATACAATTAAAAAATAAACATTCAAATAAGCCATGGCAACTAAGAGATGACCAGTCACAACTGACAGCGCCCGTTCACGAACATGACGCATGGATCAGGGGCTCTACTCTCTAACGTCCGTCCGTCCGTCCGTCTCTATCCGTCCCTCTCACTCGCACTCATCTGCAGACGTGCGCGAGAGAGACGGATAGAGACGGATGGACGGCCGGACTTTAGAGAGTAGGGCCTCAGCACCATTCAGCTCAACCATTTCGAAGGGAACTAAATGATCCGACACACGCGCCACCATCAGCGAGACATTAGAGTGAGCATGACATACTCTCAACCGCCAGACTTTTTATTCAAGTCAAGAAAAAAAAAACGTAGGATTTCAGTGAATGATAGCTTTCTAGTACATAGTACTCACACAATATGGGCTATGCGATTATATAATACTAGAGATTGACATTGTATATACTAGAGATTGTATTTATGTTATTCTCACAAAAATCATTGGTTTTGCTAGGACTGGTTGACAGACTTTCGGAAATCTGACATAAGTACTCTTTAGCTTAACGACTGTCAAAAATCTACAAATGCTTTTTGATACATGCAGGGAACTCGGTGTGCAATACATTGTCGCCCATATAAGTATTTCTGTATTTATGTTATTCTCACAATAATCATTGTTTTTTCCCCAGAAGTGTCACCTACTTAATAATAATTATTCAACCTGTTTTCTGCGATATGAATTCAAAAAGGCATTGGTAAATGATAAGTTTAGATGTAGCGCTACTTGTGATTATAAAAAAGTTAGAGCTACTTAGGTAGGTGCAGGGAAATGCGTGTATATCTAGATGTATGAACATAATAAATAATAATATAAAAATAAAAAGCCTTTTATTTCACACCTAATAACTAACTAATACACTTTACGTTGATCTGTTTCTTATTGTGGTTATAGTGTACAAATATTATAATTAATCAATATCCTACTTAAAATTAATAAATATACTTAAATGTGGAAATAAAAATCATCATGCATTGTATTACGTATATTTTAAATATTTTTAAATTATTTTTATTTATAAATTATTATTATTGTGTTATTATTATGATTGAATTGATTTGGTTTTATTTCTTCTTTTTTTTTTTAGTTAGACCTACAAGTAGGTGCTAGGTGCAGGGAAATGCGTGTATGTCCAGATGTATGGACGTACATGGACGAGCTGAAATGAGTATATTATAAGGGTCGTAGCAGGTGCTGTCTTGTAGTTTCTGTATGCAAGAGCTGGGAAATTACGAAGGTGCGCTTAAAATGTCACTTACGGGATATCTTACGGGATATTTGACGACCCGATTGGCGCAGTGGTAGTGAGGCTGCCTTACGTTCTTAGGGTCCCGGGTTCGAATCCCGGTCGGGGCAAATGTTTGTGTGATGAGCATGGACATTTGTTTCCGAGTCATGGATGTTTATATGTATAATAAGTATGTATTTACAAACAAAAAGTATCTATGTAGTATATCAACTATCTGGTGTCCACGACACAAGCCTCGTTGCTTAGTGTGGCACTAGATGGCGCTGTATGTAATGTCCAGCAATATTTATTATTATTTATTATCTTCCGTGATTTTAAAACAGTGTTTGAAAATTAAGAAGGTGCCTTTAAAGACGAATAGTAACCAATTTTAGTATTTTACCCAAAGGACACTATATTGTAGCAATAAGAAGTGAAGACAATCTGTTAACATTTTAATGGCAGTCGCTGAAAGAGATAACACATACTCATTTATCAACTTTTAGAACCTCTACATTTTTATCGAACTACGATAAAAAAATGAAGATAGGTTACCTACATCAAACACTAAATGTTAAGTAAAGCTTACCACAATATATTAGTGAAAACCACATCTAAATCGGATAAGCCGTTTCTGAGATTAGCGTGCACCATACTCTGAAAGTAGGTCTGAAGATGCCTGAGGAGCGGGTTGAAAGTAATAATTTTCAGCCCTAGGGAGAATCGTTTTCAACTGACAGCTGTCAAATTATTAAAAAAAAATGGTTCATTTTTCTATTGAACCATGTTCCAACTTTCTATACAGCCACGATGTAAAATTGAAATAACATAAAGTTAAGTATTAATTAAAGAATATATATATATTTTAATAAATATCTTTATTATAATTAAGTTTCAACTATTTCTTTAAAATAACATAGATTTGGGAAAAAAGCTGGCCGGCCACAGAAAAAAAAAGCAAAATAGGTGGGAAAGCGGCAATAGGGTAGATGACACCATATAACAATAATTCCAAGACACCTTTCTCTAAAAAAACATTTTATTTTGGGCCTGAAAACCCGATTTTGCCAAATTCGATTTTTAGTTGCTTTGAAATCAATAAATAGTCGAGTCATTGAATTGAATAAATAGTGACGTCACAGTAGGCTATTGCCATACAAAGTCTATTAGAGAACCGCGTTTTGACAGCTCTTAAAAAGTATCTCAATTGATTGGTGTGTCATCTACCCCATTCGAATTCCGATCTTCATTAGTTTTTTCGAGTTGTATGTTTTTTTTTTACTTTCCTTGTATTCGTAATGAAAAGCACAGTGTTTACCTCGGGTTAAAGACTTATTTAGTCCCTCGAACTATTAGCGCCCTCGCTTCGCTCGGGCACCAAACCCCGTCTCGGGACTAAATAAGTTACTTTCACACCTAGGGTAACAATGTACTATTGCTCATATATTTTCCATGTACAGACAGCAAATCCGTTACATTATTTGTATAGATTCTAAATGTCAACCAGCTTATCGTCGCAAATACTTCTTTACTAACCGAATAAAGATAAAGAATATTATAAAGAGGTTAAGTTTGTAAGTTTGGATGTAGGGGTAATCTTCGGAATTAGGTAGGTACTAATCCGACTGCAAATTCTTTCACTAATGGAAAATCCTCGAGTGTCATTGGCAGCTAGCAATGTACTTAAAACGTTCCCGTGGGATAATTTCCAACAATAACGCGGGCGGAACCGCAGGAAAAACCTAGTTTAAGTGTCTATTTAATATTATGAATGTATTGCATGTGCACTAAAATAACGAATTATTCATAATTAGGGTACTACTTCAGTAAGTACCAGACTCGTTTTGATATCTCTACATAACCGAAAGTGTTTATTAAACATGCAATTCTAACGTGTATGCAATACTTTCTACTTTTTTTAATATTGTAGGTAAGTACAGGTATTATCTTACGAATAAATTATAGTAATCCTTCTATCCTACGGTAAGACTGAACCGGATGTTTAGGCGCAACTTCCGGTTGCAGAACAGTGGCGGCCCAGTGGAAATGGCAGCGACTAACGCGTTGCACGCTAAAGGATAAAATCTTAAGGCAATCGCCATGTCATAATTAAGGGTCGCCTCCACGAGCGAGACAATCGCGACGATTTGACGTATTTCTATACGAAAAAATATTGCCGCGATTCTCTCGCTCGTGGAGACGGCCAAAAAGAGAGTGTATAAAAAAACGTGGCAAGGATGATAACATCGCCGCGATTCTCTCACTCGTGGAGGCGGCCCCTCTATATTACCGAAAATTCCTCCAACAAGCACTGAGGCCGCGAGCTGGATGTTGGCACAAACACACGTACTGGTGTTGGCACACTCACAGAGACCTCCCTGAGCCCCAGTATCAGCAGTGGAACATCGTATTCAGTTGATTATTCTAACTACATACATTTTACTCAGGTACATAACACTACTTTGCAGTGGCCCAGTGATGGCGGCCCCGACATACGAACAGTAAGTTGTGGGTTCGAACCCAGACAGGCGCATTACTTTGTGTAATTTATTTCATCACCACTGCTCTCAAAACGGTTAAGGAAAACATCGTGAGGAAACCGGCATGTCTTAGAACCAATAAATTCGAAGACATGTGACATCTACCAATCCTCACTGGGCCCGCGCGGTGGAGTATATCCCATTCCCTCTCATAGAGAGGAGGCCTGTGTCCCAGCAATGGGAACATTAAAAGGCTGATGGTGATGATGAAGTACCTAACTTCATCATCACTAGTTTTCACACAGCTGCTAATAACTATAAGTTTCCGATCAAATTTCTGCGACGTTAAGAATCGTGTTAAAATAGAGCCAAGTTTTATCTTTAAACATCAAAAAAAAAGACGAGGTTGCGTTTAACAGTACAGTAGAATACCTAACCTACTGACCAACCACAAGATAAGGCTATAACTCGATGAGAACTTCACTGAGACGTCGAACACGTGTCGAGCTTTCGGTAAAGAAAACTCAAACATCGGTTGGGATAGCACATGTCTTACGAGTTTGCGCGCCAGGTTACAATATTGTTATTGCCACTTGTTGGGCGCCAGTAAGCTCAGTGTGCGGGTGGACCCGCGCGTGGCACGTGTCCCGCGCCCTCCCCGACGCCGCGCACTTTTACTTTCCCGATAAACTTTACCGCTACTTCTTATGGACCGTACGTTATTGTGTAAACAAAGTTCTAAGTGATTATAGAAGGTGAAATGAAGTGATAGTTGCGTTTTATAGCGCTGAAAACGCGTGGGACCATGTCTCGAAGAAAACAAGCTAAACCGAGGGCGCTTAAACGTAAGTTTATGATAAGATTATTATTATTTATCAGGTCCTTATTTTGCCATTGCTAGAATGTTTTGACCCCCAAATTGTAAATGCGCCCTGAGATAGTGTTCGTTTAGGTCCTACCTTTAATTGAAGACTCATTGTGCATTTAAGAATACTTACTAAAATGAAAAATAAAAATGAAAATTTTTAATTTTCGGAAAACCTGCAATTCCTATGTACACTTTTCCGTACTTTTCACTTTCGAAGAGGGTCATTGACTTCTTATGCTTTTTTGTGACCGATCAGGAGGCTTATAGATAGGTTCAGCAGAGCCGTTTGATTGTCTAAAAGCAATTAATTTCTGTAAATTAGGGTTGTATGTGATCACGAAAAGTACTTAGTCTATTTATCTGTATCTTCTTCTTTTTAAATTAAACTCTAAAAGATAGGTATATCCAGGGTCAGTATTATGTTCGATTGTTCGTAAGACTCTCGCACTTGACTTTGGACAGTATCAAGTACTTAGTTTTTGTGCGAAACAGTGTAATAAGATGAATTTTGCGAAAAACAACCTTTGAATAGGTAAAAGGAATTCGTGTAGATGAAAATCTTATTCTTTGGGTTTATTTATTCACTTGAAACTTACCACGAATACACTACCAACGAACGACGAATACGAATATACTTATCTGAGATAGTAATAAGTTTTAAAATTATTAGGTTTCCAAAACAACCTCCGATAGGGCTATAGAGTTTGTACCGCAGAGTCTAAAACGGACGCCGGGCGGTCCAATTTAATTTGAAACAACCCATAAAAAATAAGAAACAGGTTTTTTTTTCAACTTTATTAGGGTCGGGTTTACATGGGGCACATATCTCTCCACCTCACAACAACAACAACAACAACAGCCCATAACGTCCACTGCTGGACATAAGCCTCTCCCATGATGGGAGGAATTTGCCGTGATCTCCACGCTTGGCAGGCGGATTGGAGCTCGCAGTGATGAAAGACTAACAGAAAAAGCTGCTGCCCATTCTGAGGTCCACGGAGGCGCAAGGTGTTCTGCCTCAGACATTAGTCGCCTTATGACACCCGTGAGTGTAATGGGTTGGGTTCTATTCTACTCTGCCGGATACCACACGGCTCCTCTACATGTCCACAAGTTAGTACTGCGTAATACGGTACCCCTTAGCCCTCCAAGGGGTACCGTATTACCCACAACCAGTCTTTACTGGTTGTCAGACTTTCGGGCCACTGACTACCTGTAACGACTGTCAAAGATCTACAAATGACAGCAACACACACACATAAATCCACCCCTATCTATCTATCTGGGTAAAAAGGCATAATTATTGAAGTTTTTGAGGATTTTACCGGTCGCTTCAATCAACTCTACATTTTGTTTTAAGTAAAGTCTTTATGTTAGGACAAAAGATTTAAAAAAAAACTTGCCTTTGCCGGTATAAAAATGGGGATATAGTTTGTTTAAAAGGTGTTTAAATTAATTTGGTTATGGAACTTTGAAACGTTTAATTCTATAAATAAATAATAAAGTAACAATTAATTTTCCAAATCTACCCTTGAAACTAGGTGTAGGCGGTGTTAATGTTCATAGGGGAATGTGAGAAATTCTCGTGGAAGTAACAATTTTTTAATTAATTTTGAAGATAACGAACAACACTAACAGGAATATTTTTTTTTTAATGATAAATCTATCACTCAAATAGCTTAGCATTATCCTCCGTTACGCCTAAAATACTGCAGCATCCATTTTGAAATAAATATATGGTAAAGTTGAGGATTAATGCTAAGTCCTATGTGTGACGAGAACACGATTCCTTAACCTTTTCTCGATACAAAAAAAATCCAAAGTTACCTCCAAATCGAACAATAAACAGCTGGTATTCAAAAAGTACTTCAAATTAGATCATTAGACTTTGCATACTAACTATAAAGCAGGTCTTATGTGTTTTATTTTTTTAGTCCAATCAATAGATTTTTTGTAAATCGCAAAAAACCACTCATTTCTCACTATTCGGCCGCAGTGACTGACGTAACAACCGCTTTGTAGTGCAAGCTGATTAGAACGTTATTCTAACAGTGTTTCAAACGAAGTTTGAACCACCACAAATAGAGTTACTAATTTTAGGGTTAGAGGGCCTTAAAGAACTTGTGGAAGTTCGTATTAGAGGAAAGTGCGGAATCAGCACGGACAAAAGTTTTTGCAACATTTGGTTAATATTTTAAAAACCTTCCCATAAAGTTAAGTTCTCCGTTTGTAATCGTGAACACGCAGACTACCATACTTAGGTCCTATATACTCTTCAGTTCAATCCAAATAACGTAGAGGTACGTAGTATAGTATAAGTAAACAATTAATGGCTTGGCGTCAATGAGAGGGCGTCGCGTCGGGCCGGGTGATGGACGGACCGCGGCGCGGTGCGGTCGCGGCGTCCTAATATCAACGTTTTATCAGTGACCGGTCGTGGTCGCCGTTCGCAAACATCGCGCGATGTATCTTCTGCATGCAGCTACACTGCGGGCTTAAAGGATGACCCCTCGTCATCAATGACGCATTCGTATGGAGGCTGCGCTGGAACAAAAGGGTCGTGCTGCAAATATTACGTTAGTTCATTCCACATTATTGTAGTTACATAACATAACAGTACGCTTGTAATCCCCAAAGGGTTAGGCAGAGGTGTTCCAAGTAGTACACCCGCATTTCGCCAGTTATGTTGTATAGGGCGTTAACCTATTACATGGCCAATGAGAGGTTTTCCTTTTGAGGTTTAAAAAAAAAACTTAGTTTCCAAGAACTCTATAGATGGCGTTGAACTTACTATGCCAAAGCCAAAACGCTTGAAAAAAAAAACATTGTGTCCCATCACATACTCTCGTTGACTGACACTTTCATTTGCTTAACCTTCCGAATATAACCAACATTTCTCGCGCTTTGTTAAAATCAGTTTTTTTAGGTTCCGTTCCTTGCATTATCATACTTACTCCTAGCGCCATCTATCCAGCGACTAGGGAAGAGCTAAAAAGAAAATCCCTCATTGGCCATCAACCAGGCACAAAGCATGCAGTAGCGTCCGTGCACATGAAGCGTGCAGCAGCATCTGTGGTAGTCACTGGAAAATTCCTGCTGTATAAACCCAATTACACTTTGCCCGACCCGGGAATCGAACTCTCCTCCGCATACTCATACAGTTGCGCTCTCGACCACAAGACCAATAGGGGATTTTAGGGATTTTTTGTCACCTAATCACCCCCAATGTATCGATGCAGTTGATTAGTTCTTATACGTTTAAACACTTGTAGTTGACGGTAATGTGATTTGGTAAAAGCTAGTATTGCGTTGTAGATCGTAGGGCGTCTGATGCTACAGCTCTTCAAAGTGGATACACAGCGCGAATCGCATATAAGAACCCTTGTATCTAAGGTTGTAAGTTATGCTAGTATTCGCATTGGAAATTGGTGTTCGATTCATCATCATCTGCCTAGCCTTTTCCCAACTATAACTATGGGGTCGGCTTCCAGTCTAACCGGATGCAGCTGAATACCAGTATTTTACATGGAGCGACTGATGGCTGACTGGTGTTCGATTATTTTCATGATTATGATCAAGCTTGTCTCTTGCCCTTTTTTTTTTCTTTTTTTTTCGGGTGCGAAATCATCAAATTACTCCTCCCGCTCTGGGCGGAGCAGGAGGGAGTGTCAGACTTTTACTGACTAAAACCCATCCATGTTCCTTCATCGCCCTTTGTGTTCCGGGGCCACGATATCTCTTTCGAACAGTCCCGCAGCCCCGGCAGACCTTACCTCTTGCCTTGATAACACAAGCTAGTACCTACTCGTATTTAGAATTAGTAACTTAAGTAGATGGTGACGATGGTCATCACAAAATAGAACAGCGTGTGAAAGATCAGCAGTAGAGAGAGCCGTAGACGAGCTTATAGCTTAGTGTCAATGGACTTGTCCTCTTTTTACATTTCCGGACAATTTCAGGTGGTTTATAGATTAGGAAGTACCTGCTACCTACTCATTTTTGTTTTTTTTTCTACCTATACCAAAATACTTAATGGTAACACTAGGTCAGTTTCACGGCCATTACTAAAGACCAAGCACTACATCACAATTTCTAAATAACACCTAGATCTATGTATACAATGGTTTTAGAGTTCAGTAAGTACGGAGAACAATGTTATTTGTTGCAGAACTAACAGCTATGTAATGTAGTAACTTTATGTATCGATCTAGTGGCGTCTAGTACTTTCGTAATGCGTCCCAGGGGGACCGCGGGGATGCTGCGACTCTCCGCCTGGCTCCAGGGATACCTAATGCAATACTAGCTCTTCAGTACGTTGGTGTACATACGTACTTATAACGTATTGTGTTATGGTATCGTTGTTGTTTTCTGCAGTTGGTTTTTAATATTACAAGTGGTGTTACTGGTGCCCAGTCTTCGGAATGAGACCGTAATTCATTTTTTTTTAAATCTTTGTGCACTTCTTCTTTACTTTCAAAGAACTTTAACGATACCAAATCTGACACGCCCGTGTGCACATTCGCAATGTGCTTAAAAAGCACAAACGCACGTAACATCAACGCACGATTACCAATCAAGCTGTACAAAACAAGTTTTTGTGGATCTCATTGTACGGGAAATCTATATACGAGGCCATGTTATACTGGAAATGTATAGCTTGATGTGTTGCCGTGTGTACAAACAAAAAACCGGCCAAGTGCGAGTTGATTCGCGCACCGAGGGTTCCTTACTAGCTTGTAGGTATTTTGTTATTAAACTGCATATTTACGGTTTTTAGATTTTTCCTTTAAGTACCTTGCATTTTGCCAAATTTCGTGATTCTAGGTCAACGGGAACTACCATAATTATAGGTTTTCGACCCAAAACCTATAGGGCGGAAGTACGCTTACCTATAGGTTTTGGGTCGTTTCCGTATAAATTTTAAATTGCTAGGTCCACCCGTTCCTGAGAAAATCGGTGGTGACAGACTGACGGACGGACAGACGGACAAGAGAGTGATAATTTAAGGGTTCCTTTTTTACCTTTTGAGGTCGGACTCGGAACCCTAAAATAAAAAGATTACAAAGTCAAGCCATCACTATTACCAAGTACACACTTAAGTACCTTAGAAATATCATATTATCTACTTTTCAATGATAGCAAAACGATATATTTTCTAAATACAGACAGACTGTACACCCGACTAAACGAAAGTAGGTAAAACCCGGCGCTTAGTGATTCATAGATACCTAGATATGTACCTGTAAGGTTGCAGCCTTACAGGTTCATTAATAGGTTCGCTGCATATTAGCAAACCTTGGTCTTATATTGTGCTTAAATCCTCCGTCTTCTTTTATTTATTTAACACTTCAAGCACAAAGTATAGAGGCGGACTTAATGCCATAGGCATTTTTTACCAGTCAACCTTTAGGTGGTGCAGAGACAAGCAGTGGTAGGTGTACATCTGAAAATAATTTAATAAATACTAAGGTAAGTTTACGAATATATAAAATACTATAAATATATATAAACTATGCATATGCCCAAACCTTGGTGTTATATTGTGCTTAAATCCTCCGTCTTCTTTTGATTATGATTTGGTTATATACCCAGTGTCCTTTGCCAGATTACTCGCTGCCCCCCATTTGGGTCCAATAACACGTCAATTTCAACGGCCCGTCCCTCATGCGCAGGAATTAAAATTTTACATCCAGTGAAAATGTTAATCCTTCCCTGCCCCGGGCAACAATGAAAACGAATTGCCGCATCTTGAATTGTTTACTAACGTCGTTTTCTACCTGCTCCAGTTTTCAAGGGTATAGTACATTTTGATACAAGTGGAGAAAGTTTGTTATTGCAATCGAGGCGGAATTATAACACCCGAGCCGCAGGCGAGGGTGTTTTTGAGCCGAGAGTTGCAATAACAAATGTCCACGTGTATCAAACGACGTTTTTCAATACACTTTTGAAGAAATAAAATAAAATAACGAATAATATTTTTGTCACGAACTATGAAACTATGATTTAAATTTTCTTTTTTTTTTCGCGCTTTGGTCTCGCCAGGTTGAAAGAGAGGCAATGGTATGAAGCCGTTAAACAGCCTAATATAAAAAATAGATTTATTTTATATTTTTGAATTCAGAACACAAATAAATGTTAATTTGTGTATAAAAGTAACTATTAGTTTAAAATAATCATGTTTATCTATGATATTCTATTTAAAAACACAATTTGAAAATTCAAAAAATATTTATGCCGTAAAGACGCGTAGTGCTTTGACAAAATAAAAAAAAAAACATTCACCTCAGACTATAGACATTGAACCAATTTGGACTAAGTATAGGTATAGTTATCTGTGGCAATTTTCATTCCCGCACACGTGCAGGAAAGTGGAAAAAATCGCACGCGTGTGAAATACATTGCATGTTGTACCTAATCGTAGTGCGTTATGGACCAGTTTTCGAGAAAGTGTATTGAAAAAAATATTATTTCTTATTTTTGAATTCAGAACACAAATAAATGTTAATTTGTGTATAAAAGTAACTATTAGTTTTAAATATTCATGTTTATCTATGATAAAGCACCAGCTCCAGAAGCAGATCAAACTTCCCGGTCTTCTCAGGGCGTCCGCAAGGGATTTTGGTGTTCCCAGGGTCTCCTCGCGAATCTTGGTAACGCCAGTGCACTCGAGGAGCACATGCGCCACCGTTTCCTCCGCCTCCATGCATGCTCTGCACAGGGGACTGTCAGTGATTCCTAGGGTGTGGAAGTGTTTATTTAGTGAACAGTGTCCAGTGATGGTCCCCGCCACCAGTCGTAGGCTATCTCTGTCCAGGCGCAGAAGGCGCCTGGTCAGCTTTGTGTCCAGGGATGGCATAGCTTCCTTGGATTGCCTACACCCTCGTGCCGAGGTCCACCATTTCTCCGCTTGTATTCGTGTGTTCCTTTAACCAGCTTCTTAGTTGCTTGAAAGGAATAGGCACAATGGGCTCGGGTCCGTAGGGTTTTGTGCTGGATCCTCTTCTGGCAAGTTCATCAGCCGCATCGTTCCCAAGTGATCCACTGTGACCTTTGATCCATTGTAGTGTTACCGTGTTATGGTTTAGTACCGTGATTCGTTCTAGGGCATTATGGCATTCTAGTATCAATCTCGACGTTATCTGATTACTCTTTAAGGATTGAAGGACTGAGGTACTGTCGGATAGTATTCGAATATTGGTATCCTCCCTGACCTCTATAGCGTGTGCCGCTTGGACGATACCCACACACTCTGCTTGGTAAACAGAGTTGAGTATTCCAAGGGGTTTGGCTATTTTAATGTTTAGGTCGTCGGAGAACATCCCGAAACCTGTCCCGTCGTCGTACACTGATGGATCAAAAACCAATTTGGAATAAGTATAGGTATCTATAGTTATCTGTGGCAAATTTCAATTTTTTGGAAAAAATCGCACGCGTTTGAAATACATTGCATGTTGTAGGTACCTAATCGTAGTGCGTTAAGGACCAGTTTTCGAGGAAGTGTATTGAAAAGAATGTTCTATTTGCTTTTCATAGGGAAAAATTGCGATATGTAATCATTTGTTTCAGGTTTGATAAGTATACCGTAAATTGATTAGTAGGTTACTGCTTTGGAAAGTTTCGAAATAAAACCTCAGCAATAAAATAGAGATTTCGGTCCAGGACACAAAAATCTTCGATCATCTTTTCGACGTAAACGTTTTCAATTTGAAGGTATTCCTAGGAAGACCCACATGTTCATACACCCAAGCAACAAATACCTTTACGAAATGTCGTGTAAGTATTTGTTAGTAACGGTCATACAAAATTCAAACGTCCAGATTGCTGAAATATTCACGCGGGTCCATAGTATGTATAATTTGTAATTACATTATGTACATAACATAACGGATTGATCGCGGGTAGAAGGTGTAAAGATCACAATAAACCGTATGAATGTTTTATCCGAGGTAAAAGCTTCGGATGGACGTATTTGTAAGCCTTTTGAAGAGGGTTAAGTCAATTTAGCTTTGTACGTCAACTTTTTTAAATGAGCTTATGTGCTCCCCGATGTTTAGACTACACTACTGCAGTTGAGATATCTACATTTTGAAATTAATTCTGTACTTATCTCTATTTTCCGCAGACTTATTTTTAATATTTGATTCAAAATACTTTCATTGATATACACTTACATACAAGAGTTATATATCTTTTGTTGGAGTGGAGATTTGTCCTCATATTGGCTCCAGTACCTAATAACTTATTAATTTACAATAATTATTCAAATTAATCAGTGCTCAGTTTTTCGGCACTTACTAGATACCTTGAGCACCGTTATGTGTAACGATAAGAAGTTGACGACTATACCGTGGGGTGCTCACAGGGCTGTCGGAATGTGAAAAGAACTTGTTTCTAAAAACATGATGGCCCAGCCCAGCTATTATGGCCCATTCAAGCTATTTAAAAATGCCAATAGAAAACTTGAGTACCTAAGGTCGGGCCGCGTTCCCACTATGATTCATTTATTAATTGGCAAAAGTCGTGGACGGCAGTAATCGCGTCGTTCTATATATGTGAACACCTTCATTTAAATACACAAGCCACGACACTTAAAACTACACGATTATCTGTTGTCACGACAAAGTGGGAACGCAGCCTAACATGGCCTTTTTTTTTTTTTTTTTTTTTTTTTTTTTTTTCGGATGGGAAATCATCAAATAACCCCTCCCGCTCTGGGCGGAGCAGGAGGGAGTGTCAGACTTTTCCTGACTAAAACCCATCCATGTTCCTTCATCGCCCTTTGTGTTCCGGGGCCACGGTATCTCTTTCGAATAGTCCCGCAACCCCGGCAGGCATCGGTCCTTACGGACCCCTTCCTTTTTGCTGACTCTCTTTGAGGCGCGCGTGGAACACGAACGCGCCGTCGACACGGCCTGTCGTCATGTCATGAGACGGACGGACGGCGAGCTAGCCCATAACTCACCGTCCACAGGCCCGCGCCTACGGTGGCCGGGGGCTACGTGGTGGTGGCCCCCGACGCCCGACGCGTCTCCCGCGGCGGCCGGGACGTTGAGAGCCTAACAAGGCCTTGATGTCCAAAAAGAATACAGAATCCAAAGTGACAGCTTTAATGGCAGCTGTCACTTTTGATTCTGTATTCTGCCAAAAGACCGCGTAGAAAGCATTCTTCTATTATACTACTCAACCAATGAGGAACGTCAATCCAGGTGCTGTAGCAGCCCTAGGTGTTGCTCGTCCATAAAACTTGTAGAGACCCCGCAGAGAATCGCCGGGAAATTTCCCCTGGGTGGCGCGCACCTCCCCTGTGCCGCTGGGAAATACGCTAAAGCCATATCATAACAGTTTTATGTTGATGTTGACCTCTCATCTACTGCTGGCTGCCAGTTGCTTAATCGATGTAATTTGCTGCTGTACAGCTCTGTGCGAAGTGAAGATGCATATTATGATTAGTCTTATAATACTTCAGTAATTGCCTGTGGATTTGCACACCAAAGTTTTTTTCGTTAGACTTGCTCACGTCACTCTTTAGTTTCTAAAGAGTGAGATTGATAGCGTGTCACATCCTTGTCGTAATTAAATAAGTAAGATATACCTTTATGATGTATCGCAGTCCCGATTCCATTCCTCACGGACATTCTCAGAAATGAAATGACACTATGATTTATATAATAAAGTTCGCGCAATGGATAAGTAAAACAAAAAAAAATGTAAAACATTAATGCAATCTGTTAACATGGCGAGGAATTCCCTTTTCAAATCCCAGTCGTCTGTCATAAATCACTCACCTGTTTCCGCAAAAATCCATAAAAGGTAACAATAATATAATGTGGGCTAGGATACATTATGAATCACATTATGAAGGATTTTTTAATATGATTGTGTGTAGGTATTTCACTCACTGTTATGTGAAATATTTGTTATGTTCGTCTCATCTGATCACGTTACTATAAGTGAAAAAAATTGTACCTACCCCTTAAAACAACTTGCAACTATTAACACCAAGTAACTTTTTATAATGATTGTTGACTGTGAAAAGGTTGTTTGGAAAGTTGAACTGAATTCTAGGATGATTCAATAGTTAAAAAACACAACATAACTGTTGTTTCAGCAAAAACATAGTTCAATCAGTTGGCATCGGTAACCTTCCGACCTTTCAGTAATGATATGAAACAAACCAGTTAACTAACTCAACACTGTACCTCTGTACGATACTTAACATCGCAGCGCTTTCAGTCTGAACCAGTCTTTACGTTGCGCTTACATAAAATCTTAGAAGGTTTCAGGAATTATTTACAGTACTCATGTGGTTTAACAATTTTCCGAGAGTCGCACATAACAGTATCTGTTAAAAATATCACGGTAGCGTCGTTGTGAGCCGGGCTGCCGGGACTGGGGGGTAGTGGGGGAGTCCCAGAGGATGCCAAGTTCTCGCCCGCCGCCCACGCGGCGTCCCGGGAGGCCTGGCCCGGCAGCCGCGTGCCGCCTGCTCCCTCGGGACTTCGCCCCCGTTACCCCGCCCCGCACCGCGCGCCCCGCGCCGCCCCGCGCTCCGTTCTCCAAGGAAAACACCAGCTGAGACGTTCGACTTTTAATTGATAGCTAACCCTTACCTTTCTTCACTCGCGTTCGGAACTAAAATGTTAAAAGGTAAACTGACGATATAATCCAGAACAAATGTCTTTAAGTAGTACATTTTTATTTTTACCTTCAATTCCATAAATTACCAGATTAACCGCTACATATAAAACATAAGGACTTGACCGCGACTCTATCTGTCTTTGTGTGTCTAAAACTGTTGCAAAGTTTACACGTAGATCGGTACATGGCTAACTGTAATAAAGCAATAGCTTCTTACAGAGTCCCGAAGATTCCCAAATGGGTCACTTGTTGTATACCTTGACGATGGCGACACAACAATGAGCTCCGATATTTCGATTACGGAAACAGAGACATGCATAATACATGGCTAATGTACATTGTACATGTTGAGTGTACATTAGTTAACGATGTAGCGGGCACGGGCAGACGGGCAGGGCAGGGCAGGCAGGCCAGGATCTGCCGACCGGCCACCTCGGGGACCCCGGCTACTCAGCTATTCCCACTCGACATCATACCGACGCCTCCGAACACATTAAAATTACAGTTTCCAAGGATATACAACTGAGCGAAACTACAATGACTTACACCGAGATGGGATTGTTATTATTCCTTTGTGCTCCCCGAGTGCTTAATCAAAATTATTAGGTACGTACCTACAACATTTAGTGCCCGCTGAGTAGGTTAATGCCTCTGCTACGTTTTACCTAGATGGTAAAACATCTGATATCTAAGGGTTTGTGTTCTGAAATGAGAACAATAATAACGTTATAAACGTTAATTTGTTTGTACCTTCACCTTTCAAGCTTTTCTTTAAACAACTCACACTTTTTTTAGGACGATCTTTACACTCTTTTCCCAAACCACTGCAACTCCTGCCTTAATCAACAGTGGCGACCACCAGAAAAGCGCCGAGATAATCAAGCTCCACGAAGAATGTCTGAATATCTGAGAACCAGTCAAAAAATGAAATAAAACGTTAAGAAACAAACTTCCAAAAGCTTGAAGCTCCGAAATCAAAACTTTTAACCCGACAGAATTTCATCTCGTATAATAAGCAATAGCAATACGGTTAGTAAGAAAATTGAATTGGCGTGAGTATCGGCGCGGGCGGCTCTTTGGTGCCGAATGGATCCCGTGCGGCACATTGCGCGCTCGACTTATGATGGGCTATCGCGATGGTGCAAACATAGCTCCACGGAAGTATAATATTTACCTAGAGACATCTAGTAGATGTCTTTGTTCCAAGGATTTCATACCCCTATTATCCTATGAAATGGTGTGTGCTATAGAATAGACCATGAAGCATTGAAAAATAATTGACCTCATGTAAGTGTTTAATTAGATTTTACACATTAAACAACGTTCTCTCCAACTCCAACACGACTTAAGTTCAATGTTGTCAAATGATCGAAATCGGTCCAACAGTTCTCAGTTGTAATACTTGTAATATTGTCGAGGAAAAAGAGGTACCTACCACCGTTATAAATGTTATTCTTTCAATCGTTTTAATCATCAACCTTCTCCCGTATTTACCATATCAGAACGCTCTGGTGTAATAATAAAATATTCGGTAGTATTATGTCGGTAACATCTGCAGTAAGTACAAACACAGCCTCAGGGACAGTGCGGGTTCCGAGGCATTGCTAGGATTTTGCCTCTGGCCTGCTTTTGATGAATCGATGGACATTCCCCCGGGCCACTAGGCCGGGCTGGGTCTCCTGAGACCCCCGTACTACGCAGTACGCTACTTTAGCCTCAGCTCATCTGAATATGAACGTAACTACACGACTGACTTATTTATGTGGTGACTTTCGAATGGACTAATGACTATACACACACCGGGTTTAGCAGATCATTGAAAGATCGATATTTTATAGGTACCGAACTGAGTCATCTAATTCTGAGGTATTATAAACTGATGGGCCCGAACTAAGTGTGATTTTTGTTCAATATAAAAAAATGTTAGTTGAATCATATGAGTATATTGCAGGAATTGCTCAACGTGGCCTTTTTATAAGAGCCGGCTAGCGAGACCAGCCACAGTTCCACAAGAACTGCACAAGTGCTCACTATTACTACTTCGGAACTAGTGTAGTTTAGGGTCGCTTTTTTGTTTTTTGTTTTGTTCCTCTAAATTTTTCGGTTTCTATATTATATCCATTCGTGATGATGATATCGTGAATTTGTTTGACAATCAGTTTAAAGCCATTCCTGAAAATGTTGTGTCGCGTAAAGATCGAACCAGCCTGATTTAAGTCAACGTTAGCGACTTCCTCGTTCCGTGCCTAGCATAGTTTATAGTGACAACAAACCGGGAGTGACAATTTTTCCGTAATGTCCACAGCTTTGTGTTTAATTGTATAATTCGAAGTGTGTGCGGAGCGAGGGCGCGGCCGCCGACGGGGCACAATCACGCCACCATCCCGCGCCCTGCCACCGCCTGCCCGCTAATTATGTCACCAAACTAGTTCCTATTGTTAATTTGTGCTACCGTATTAAAATATTATGGAAAAACTAAAGTTGGTAAACTGGGCCGTATATACATTAAAAGTTGTATGCATTTAGCGTCGCGTGGCGTCGTGTCGTCGTGAAAAGGTTATTGTAGACCAAAAGCTATTAGCATCACTGCTGTGCGAAACCTAGTCCTTTTGCCAAGCAGTGCTTTGTACCTAATAATATGTATTCAGCATACCTAATCAGCCTATAATTTACACACTTTTGGGACTCAGGCCTCCTCTCCATTAGAGGGAGCGAGCTGCGATCCACCACGCGTGCCCATTTCGAGTTGGTAGATGTTAGCAGGGCTCTAGCGGGATCGCCCTAATTTTTTTGGGTCAGTATCTGTCATCCCATATTGCTGGGTCATCTCATTCATTATCGCGTCACACAATCAATGTGGTGACAGTATCAGCCAGTGTCATTCTTAACCGCCGATTTGTGTAGTTGAAGTTGATCACCCCAGTTCCCAAAAACATCTTCGCCACTCCTTTGTATTTCAGTAGTAAGTGGAAACGAATAACAATAGACGACATAGTTTTTCTAGGTCTAAATCTAAATTAACATTAATATTTTGAGGGTCTTGCTTTAACATTATCGTGACTATCACCCGAGTCGTTTACTGAAATTGGAGATACACGATAAGATTACCATAATTTTATGGTAGATAGAGCAACGTGTAACCACGTCCCGGCGTCCGCTCTAACCGCTCTTATTGTGAACTGTGTAATAGCGTCACTTTACAAGAAAATCCCTCGAAATTGTCAAAACAACTATTGCGTCTTGAATTGGACACTTTAACGAAATGTAAGGTAGCGCTACGTAATTTAAACATAACAGTAAGAGTCTACCGCATTGGGTGTAGTGGTCGCAAGCGGGACTGCTGAGCTTGAAGTGTCGCGTTCGATTCTAAGGTCGTTTTTGGTTTTTCATTCCATCTAGAATTTCTCAGTAGCAGCTACGGAGTCCTGATTAGTGCCTAGTGATAGGCTCGCCCCTTTAAAATGGCACTGGTGAAATGTGGGAATATATAAATGGTGGTTTGCCGCGCGGGTAAAGCCCGGGTCCGCTCGTCCGTGCGGTCCGGCGGTGTAAGCCATCAAGGGATTTCATTAAACCAATGCAACTTGAGATTCGTCAGAAAGTCTTCAGTGAACTAATTAATAATACATTCATCAAAATATGATACTAATTTTTTTTCCTCCTACATTTCGTATTTTGATTGCATAAAAAACTTAGCAAACGTAACGTAGCAGAAACGTTGGACATTGGACTCCTCATTTGTTAAAATACAAAGTGTTGGATGAATAGCGTAAACATTATCAGATCTCTTTTTACCCGTTTGGTTCATTGTTTGCTAATTCCTAGTATCTTTTCAGCTGAAGAAGAAGAGTGGAATGACGATGCTGCTGCGGCTGAGAGAGGGAGAAAGAGAACATATAGTGACCGAGAAGAAAATGATGGTGACAATGATGGTGGTGAAGCCAACGATGTGCAGGATGAATCGGGGTGCAACCAGGAGAACAAAGGGGCAGAAGACGAATGTAACGCTGATGAAACTTTTGAAGGTAAGAATTTTGATACAGGCTCTCTTTAACATCTACACTAATATTATAAAGAGGTAAACTTGTAAGTTAGAATGAAGAGGTTAATATTCATAAAGCCGCGGCCTTGTTGCGGAATAAAGGTCGATAGTCAAATGTATTGAATGCTGCAATTTTTTCGAAGATGTGTTGTTGTGATTCGATTAATTATTTGTAGTAAACGATTGTTTGTTTGAGATTGTAGGGATTTTGCAAAGTTATGAACATTACATCAAAGAATAAAGGTAGTGTAAAACACCTCTTAACGATGCCGAAAGGCACTTGCAAATGATCGCAATGACGGGGAGAACATGTTCTCCCCGTCATTGCGATCATTTTTTTGTTCTACACCACACCTGGGAACCTTCTTTATGGAGATATTGGGGGTCAAAGTTCCAACTTTTTGACAGTTTTTTTTTAAATACAATTAAGTTTTTAATGTAAGATTTTTAATTTAAACACCTCCACGACCCCGTACCTAGTATTCAATTCATCCATCAGCACAATGTTTTGAAGGCGTTACATTGAGTTCTATCACAAAACATGATTTTTCACCCCAAAAAAGAAAGTCGTTTCCCAGCAATAATTTTTGCGTAAAGTTACTTAGTTTGATGTACATTATGCTTGGTTGACGGCTTCGTGATGAGGTCTTTTACACCCTGTATATTACAATTCTGCAAGTATGTTTTCTATCATGACAATTTTCTTCCAGAAAAAACCTTGGTTCTTATTGATTTATTTGCGAGAAACTAACTACTTACACAAATAAATACCTACTTATTAGAAAATCTAGCTAACGATAGATGTAAAGCGTTTAAGCGATTACACGAGTACGTTCGCGAAAGCGGCGGGATATGGGGAGTGCGTGCAGTTTCGGCTGACACTGACGTAGAGGCGCCGATAACGGATGACGTACGACTGTCGACCGGCGCATTGGGTGCACGACGTCCGTCTGCGAATGACACACGACACGACATTGTGAACGCTAACGTTCTGATTTACGAATTGTTAGCAAATAGGCTTGAATCGGAATTATAGGGGAGAGTTGGTGCAAGAAGTATGGCGGAAATGGTAATATTCTCACTGAAAAACAATTTAGATTTGGTTTTTGAACAAGTTTAGGTAAATTAAGTCAATGCAGTTTTTCCTCCAAGAGTAGAGTTGACTATGGTTTTTGTACAATTGGTGTGAATTTGAAGAAAAGCCAAATAAGTATTGTTAATATTGAGAACTTAAAACAACTAAATAAACTGTCAAAGTTCATTATAGCGCTTCTAGAAAAATAATTAATTAAAATAATAAATCAACATAATTATATTACCATATAATATTTGCATAATTAAACATCCCCAGATACAAGAAATGGTTCAGTGGAATGTATTTACATAATACGCAGTTGGCGCACATGCGAATAATTTATAGTTGTGGTAGCATCCGCACCCAGCGTTTAGTCACATGTCAGATGCATTTGATGCGCCGCACTATTCACTGGCCGCGTTTATCGACTCTCATCCATCGTCAGATTAGTCGCCACACTCGCCGTGCCCCTAGATCAGTTAAAATTCTAAACATACGGCTTTCGAGTCGAGCTTCAGAATTTACATTATGCTGTAATATTCAAAAGAGCCATTTGTTTGATGCTTCCTTACGCTCCAAGACATCCGTCCTCAAGTGAATTGTGGGGAACGGAGAAAAACTCTCGAGTTCGATGCATTTACATTATCGTCTTTACTTTTGGCGTGTCATATGCGGCCCCAGGTGATGGATCCGTCGCTCGTCCCGACGCGAGGGGTCTTATGATTGTTGACTACATGTATAATGAATGGTTTACTTTAGAATTTAGGGAGATCGATCGTCACTGCGAGTCTGCGACCTACTTCCCCCTTTATAGTCTTTATTTTTTTGTCCCAGTTTATGCTATTGTTATTTATCTAACATTATTTAAGTTAGATTTATCCAAGGTTATAGGTACCAAGGTCACCGTATACCTTAGATTGTATAACATAAGCTTCGGTTGAAGAGTAACCTTGTCAAATATAAGCTAAGGGAATAAGAAGTTTGTTAACGTTTGTCGGTAAGTGGCTATGAACACATGTCATGTAATGTTGGCTTCCCCCGCAACTGACAGTCAGACACGCTTCGAGAGCTTGTGTTGAACAATGCTACAAATACTCAAGTAAAAAAATTGTGTCGTTTTTAAAAGCTTTTTTTAATTCATTTACGATGTTTGTCTGTTCGTTTCTTTAGGGTTGCAAAATTAATCCGATTCTATGACAATGCATTTTAGTGATAAGCGTAATCTGATTTTAAACCTTGCATTGGCTACAGATTAGTGAACTCTTCAAAGGTCACCAGCAATATGCAATATAATATAATAACTTATATCTTAATTTCACCGAGATCTTCATCATCATCTTTTGAGAGTATTTTTATGAATATACGCGAACTCTTAGTGTGGTCCCCAGATTGCATGAAGTGCTGCCATTCTTCTTTGAAAACGCATCCAAATATGACAGCTCGTGTAAACGGCCCAGATGTAGTAGGGTTAGGTTAGGAAATCTTCTCAAAGCTCATAAAGCTCTTGCTATTCAATTTTTTACAAATCATCCTGTACTTTGTGCAGAAAGTAAAGATATCTTTAGGTGTCACAATAAAGTAAAAGTAACTCGAAGTGATAGAGCTAGTAAATAATAATGTGCGCAATAAGATATATAGACTAAGACTGATACAATTATGAGATTAATTCTTGGTCTGGAAGTTCAGTGGCCGAATCTAAAAAAATCTCGAATTACGTTATAATAATTAAATAGTTATACAGGAAATTGTAACAGGTTTATTTGTTACAGAGGGTGACGATGCAGACCCCAATGAAACGAAAGAAGAATTCTATGAGAGGGAACACGTGGCAGGTGAGACTTGTACAAAAAGTAACTGTCATTACGTCTGCTTTATTTATAGGGCACAAGATACGATAAAGATTAATGAACGTAAATGATGAATAAAATTATCTCCAACTTTTCCGAGTAAAGATAAGATGTACACTATTTAATATCGCAGAGACCTCTGAGCGAGGCTCATTATGTCTAAATCTCATTGAAATTCATAAGAAGGCTACTAAAATAACGAGCAGCCCCAGGCATCGCCCACGCCACGGATGCGTTTTTACTGCGGTTTAATGCTCTTTTTACAACTTCGTCAAAGGGTGTGCTGTGTCGCGGCAAGACTCCGACTCGCTGCTTTACGACTCCGGCCTCGCTTATCTCGCGCCATTCGCGATAAATCTCCACCCGGCTCCTTGGACCTCAAATATTTACATGCTAATTCGTAGCCAATTCTGCACCAGAGATTATAAATAAATTGGCCAGCGCGCCCCATCATCGACCAACGCTACTTCACTTTATCTTTCATGACTTAAGAAGTTTTAAAAACAGTGGGACATACCGCGGCGTTGACGTTTTAATTTTATGTCACCCAGATAATTTAGCTTTTATGTTACCTTGTCGTAACAAAATCTTTGTAAGAGTTACTCGAGTTATAAACTTTGTATTTTCTGCTCCTACTTATCATCGTGGAAAATATAAAATAAGCAGTCCGTCTTTATGTTACTTTTTACTACAAGTGTTTTAAAAATGCTGTAGGTACTTGTTATAACCACCATTTATATATAGACAACCAAAGGAAAGGACGTTTTCGTATAGATAGACTCGGAGAACTCTGACGTTCTATACATATTTTTCGTATGTGGGTAGTTTAAGATAGGTAAAGATGCAGCCTTGCAGGTAAAACAATTGAATAATAAGAAAGTTCCATTCCATGTGACAAACAATGGACACTTCCTCTAAGGCACCCTTAGAATAATAAAAACTGCTCATTGTTTGAATTTATTGCAAGTCCTTTACTGCATGTACCGCGGACAAATACGATGGCTCATGAACATTTGAACAAACGGCTTGTAGGTACTCTGTAGGACACATGTTTCGCTACAAGTCTTGAACTATCTGAGACAGTATCGGGAAATGAGTAATTTTTCCCAATGAGTGGTTCCCGGTGTCGCAGTCGTTGTTAGGCCAACACTCGTGTTGCGCAAATGTATTCTCTGCGGGGGTGAGTGGTGGCGCGCGGGGCGCGGGGGACGGGCGCGCGGGGGCGCCGCCGCTGAGCCCGAAGTTGGGCGCGCGGGCGCGCTCCCGTGGGACTCCGCCGCAGGGACCGCACTCCACACCAGCATATTTCAGAATTTCCTTCACTAACTCTGGATTTTGATAACCTGTATTACGACTAAAATTATGAAGGTAATTAAGACAAGATACAAACCTCATATCCAAACAAAATAATTCCAAGTGTGGCCCTTTTAACAGATTAATTTGAAAGTATCCTTACAACAAATAGGTATTGTATCGCCCAAATAAGTAAATTTAATCCTAACCGTTATTTAAGTTATTCTGTCAACTTAGACGGAGAACAATGCTCGCTATGCCGGCCGGGTGTAGGACAGTGTCTCGGCCGGCATGTGGCTAATTAAATGCCGATGTTCGACATTGGGGGTGCATTCGGAATTCCAGGCGGCGCCGAGGCGCGTGCCGGCGACACCGCGACGCGTACCTCGCTACCGTTGCGTCAACAATCCCGAATTGTTCACAAACTTGGACCCGAATTCTACCCAATAAATGCGATTAACTTGTTATGTTACAATCCAATTCAATCGACTTTAAATGTCTTATTTTGGTAAGCCTATTGCAAAACTGCTGATTCATACCAAATAAATACTTATCAAGTTTTTGGCAGTAGACAAGGTTGTAATGTTGA
The DNA here is from genome assembly GCA_905147715.2 of Xestia xanthographa. Classification (NCBI taxonomy): domain Eukaryota; kingdom Metazoa; phylum Arthropoda; class Insecta; order Lepidoptera; family Noctuidae; genus Xestia; species Xestia xanthographa. The sequence continues at coordinate 19,478,371 of LR990642.1, read as the reverse complement.
AATTTTAACGCTCAATAATTACGTCTTGAGGTAATTATAAACCTCTGGAAAAGTCACACACATTTCGATAATAAAATAAAGGCAATCCATTTATCAGCAACCAACATTTTTTTTATTAAACTGTAAATAAAACAAAAGTATTTCCATGATTGGAGTGCGGCTCTGCATGATCCCAGGTGGCGCGGCCGCAGCGTTTGGAATTATCACATAGTGGAGGAGCGGGGGTGCGGGGTGCGGAGCGCGGGGTGGGGGGGCGCGGGCGCCCGATACATTCGTCACAGGCCCAGCAGCCATTAGGCATTTAGATATTATCAACAGCCACGAGGGGATGACCCGCGACCTGAGCCCGTTGTTTCAATGCTTAATTACTAAAAGTGTTTGTTGTTTACACAGGGGACAAGATTTTAATCCACATCGTGATATCGTTTCGTCATCGGCCAAGTTTGCTACTTTGTTCTGTTTAGCTGATACAAAGGCGTTCATCGTTTACGTCTGTTACTCGTCTGAGCCCCCGCTCGGCGGTCCCAGGTGGCACTCTTCGGCCACACTTCCTTCCGTCTCCAGGGACTACTGCTCGACCCGGCCACACACACACTCACGTTCTGCACAAGTATGAAACGTTACACAACATTGTTAATACTTATAGGAGTATATATTGTTGTACCAGTTTTGTCACTGTTTTTTATGCGATGACTTTATAGTCATCGCATGTCTTCTTAAGACTTGACCTGCACAAGGAAAATTCCCAAACAAACCACTTCATCAACAAACACCACGCTTCTTACTTCGCTTGGAGACCAAAAAATACGTAAGTTTTAAGGCTTCGTTGTTGCTATGAGCTGTAACTTAATATCCATATGAACTAACTAAAAGTGATAAAAATATGAGTTCTTCCTAAATAGCAATTAAACGCAGTTTAGTGTGTGGCGTTCGCGTGGCGAGTGGCGCGTACTGCGCGTAGTCTGTGGCGCGATGGCGGCTCGGATCGTGATTAATGCAGCCTCCCGGGGCAGACGAACTGATTGCCGTTCCACCTCCCCCGAGCACCACTACACATACTTATATTTCAGTTTATTATAACTTTTTTTGGGTAATCTCCTCATTTATCAAACATAACTTAATAACGAAACTATTATTATACAACGAATTAATTGTCAAAACGACAAAAAGTCAAAACGACATGACAAAAGAAATTGTAAAACAGACAAAAAGATATTGGAAAAGCGTACATCAATATCCAATGCCCGTGAAACTGAAAGTTTAAATGTCAGTGCATTGTTGCGTACACAAACATGTTAGATAAACTTTTAATGAGGTACTATCATTGTTAACAAAGTTGACAGTTTTTGTATGGTATGGCACGTGGCAATTTAAAAACAAACTTCATTGTTGTTTTATTAGTCAGAGGCCCATGGGCAGCATGAAAACTCTGACACCAGGTTAGGAACTACCCACATGATATAGAAGAAGTTGTTTTTATTACAATTTACATAATAGACGATGTAGCCGGCTTCTCACTGTTCCGCTGTAAGTCACCTGACATTTCAGGCATTACGTAAACGTAAGAACCTGAGAATACAACCTGAGCACTATATAGCGTGCGCTTTGTTATTTTTATTCAGTGCTACGTGAAAAAGTTTCCTCTTGAGAGGCATATCGGCATCAGTCCGCGGCGTTACCGGAATAACACCTTCAGTCTGAATGGCTGCGCGAAAGGTAGGGTGTCCCTGGGGGGCACTATGCTCAAGGCGGCAGAAAATTAACGTGCCCCCGTGGGAAATCTAGCGGCAGCCTTAGAGCCCGGCTGCCTGCCGCGCCCACTCCGCCGGGATGTATTTAATATCTTGCGCTCACGGTGACGCAACGACTCGGCCACAGACACCTCTGCCGGTTAGTCTTACTTACTAACTGTGACTCTTACTAGTAGCCTTTAGATTTAATAAGTGTTTTATTGTGAGGTATCGTATTAGCCATGCGCAGTAACTGGGTAATATTAGGTACTACGGTGGAGGTCAGATTGGCAGTCGGTCCATGTCAAATCATCATTTGCTAGAGCGTGAAACATACTCGTAGTGGGAGTGTTATCGCACGCGGCAGCATCGACGATGCGTTTGCCAGTACGTATTTTTTTTTATAAAATAAATAATTACAATCTTACCAAGTGTTTAAAGGGTGTAAAACACCTCTTAACGAAGCCGAAAGGCACTTGTTCTTCCCGTCATTGCGATCATGTTTTTGTTCTACACCATACATGGGAACCTTCTAGTTACAGAGATATTAAGGGGTGAAAGTTCCAACTTTTTGACAAGTTTTTTTTAAAATACAAGTTTTTAATGAAAGATTTTTACCTTAAACACCTCCACGACCCCCGTACTGTTCAATCCATCCATCAGCACAATTTTTTGAGTGCGTTACATTAAGTTCTACCACAAAACATGATTTTTCACCCAAAAAAAAGTCGTTTCCCAGCAATAATTTTTGCGTAAAGTTACTTAGTTTGATGTACAGAATGCTTGGTTGACGGCTTCGTGACGTCTTTTACACCCTGTATTTTCAAATTACTACTTAATCTCGGCCGGCTAGTAAGTAAGCCTATCCACGGTTTCGGGACAGCAGACCATACCTTCAATATACCGTAACCTCGCAAAGCTAAACCACGCTCAAATCAACCGTAAACCACAATACTCGTAATAAGCTAATCGATCAATTACTGGCAGCGTGGGGACACTTAGCGCTAGTTACACTCTCACGCAGATTAATTTAGCATCGGCAAGGAGACTCGTCCCGCACGGCCTTACTAATTCACAAGATCCAATCGCGGCGGTGAGCGGCGCCTCTGCACATCAATGTTGCAAGCACCCCCGTGCTCCTCTATTATCTACTTACTTAGTGACGTATTACTGCTATCTATTTCTGCTAAATACCGATAAAAGATTATATTTTTAGAATTTTGTTTTATTAAGTTGATCTAGGTAATCTAGCGTAGCGTAGCGGTTACGTTTTCGTAGCAAATTGCTACGAGATAATTTCGTAGACCCCTTCATTTTTTTTAATGGTAGTATGTAATTGTTTGTGTGTGGTAGTGTGTGTTTGTGTTTTGTTTGTTTTGTTTTGTTTGTAATTTTGATTTGTGTCTAATAGTAGCATAATCTTGCAGATCTGTTAATTAAGAGCTAGACATTTGTTTCGATCTCAATTTAATGGTATGGTTTCTTATGGTAATACTTGCTTAAAGACTTGTCTACGAGTTTGCTACGCTTTTCGTAACCGTTTGGAGTAATTTGTTTGATTGATTGTTATTGCTAAGTTGTTAAAGATTTTTCATTGGATTACATAATATGTTGTCTATGTCTGGTCAATTCATTTTTTATTTATTTAAACTTTAATTAGAACATAGTTGTTATTTTCCAGCGAGTATATTAGGAAATGTTAATTTGGGGATGTGAATCAAAGACATTTAAAGCCAGAACTCAAATTCCCACGTTGCATAGATGCATCTAAAAAAGAACTCGGTGACGCAGGGACAAGAAAGTGAGATTTTAAAGGTTCCGATTCTATTTTATACGGAAACTTAATAAAATTAATTTGAATAGTTATTACGTTTGTCGTGTCTGGTGCTATACAAGCTTAACTTAATGCATTATGAGATACTTTTTGGATATTTTGAGTGAATGTTTCGTTCGTCGGTCCTTGGCCTCTGGCCCCGTGAGAAGGCGGTCATCGTGTAAGTGCTGCAGATCTCGGCGCCCGGCGGTAACGAAGTCCCCCGGGCCGGCCGGTGCCCGGGAAGGGCTCGGACGGTCCAGGCTGTCTTCATTTATGTCACATACATCATATAAGTATATGTACCTACAGACTTGTGTGTATGTGAGTTTGTATAGCGTAGGTCGAAAAAGGAGTTTTTAAGTAGTCGTTGTTTGTTAAGTTCGATTAGAAGTTTATCTTTATGATTTTGGAGCTGACATTTGTATTTAAAACATCTTGAATAATTTCTAAATACCTACCGTTTGTATGTCTCTGTAGGTCTCAGCAGTAGCTGTATGAATTTGCAGATAACTTTTTTGAAATCCTTCCGTACCCACCCTAAAATATTTGAAAGGGACTGCCAAACTACAAAATTAGACTGAAAGTTTAAACTGGATCACATATCCGAATTTAAAACAGAGGAAAATTGTCTCGGGTAGGGTACCGAGTCCAAAATGGATTAGAGCCCTCGACCGCGGCCCGCGCCTCGCCCGCGCCTCGGGCACTGCCACACCAACTTCATGCGGTTACCGCTCCCTAACTGAAACGAAATCTTTTTTAAACTTTCATACCCACGGTTTACTTTTGAGAGTTTCTTTGGAGGTATGAAAGGTGTAAGAAAAACTTTTGATTGTTCAATAAGATTTTATTTCTTTCCGTACATGTCAGAAATGTTAGTTAGGGGCCGCCTCCACGAGCGAGCAAATCGCGGCGATTCAACTTACATATTTCTATACGAAAATATCGCCGCGATTCTCTTGCTCGTGGAGACGGCCCAAAAGAGAGTGTATAAAAGAACGAGGCAAGGATGATAATATCGCTGCGATTCTTTCGCTTGTGGCGGCGGCCCCTTAGGTGCTCGTTACGTTTTCAAAGTAAAAAGACAGAAGCACGTAATATAATATAGTAGTCTTATATAATAGTCTTAAATAACTAATTATTATGTTACTTGATAGAGATTGTGTAAGAACAAAAAAAATATATGAAAATAACTCTTTGTAATTCTAAACATTTCAATATTGTTTCAGATGTGGCGGATGTTAAATCGGAGAGCATGGACAGTTTCGAGTCAGGTAAGTTTTAAGAAGTGCTGAATACAATTTAACTCAACCATAATGTAAAAGTACGCACACTTATAATAAACGTGCCGTAAGAACAAAATTAAACTTAGAAGACAACTACGGAATGGCACTCCCATATTAATATTTGAACAGAGAAGTGTAAAAAAGTGTTGAAGTCGGAGGTGATAGGGCCGGCCGCGGCGTTAACGGAGCCCTGGAGGGCCTTTGCCGAAGTCCCCGCTTCGCAATACAGCCGAAAAGATAAAATGAACATAAAGTTGAGGAGCAGATACTCTCGCTCAGAGGAATCGTAGTTTCTCTCCTGGCGACACTAAACCGGCTACGACTAGAGGACGTACTCGCTACACGCAGTTTGCGGAAGCGGCGCCTTTATAGCGCTCTGTGCTGTATCTGCAGCCCGCAAGTAATCTTTCTCATTTATATATCGAAGTGTTTAGGGTTGCGCGAATTGTAATTGTTTTAAAGGACTGTAGACGAGGTGTGTCGACGATTTTCAGGGCATCGCTCTTGACTTTTCAGCATATTATCTGTTATTGCAGATACAATTTGTGTAGCACTTCAATACCCGCAATTACAGACACAATTAAAATAACAATGCACTGTGCCTCTGGAGGCACGGCCGGGAGCATACGGGTTAAATGAGGTTAATATCAGTAAATGTTATTCAGTTCATGCTAACTACGACCTTATTCATAAACTGCTAAACAAAACAATCCATAAACATAAAGTTCATGGAAAATACCTGCATCTGCATCGTCAAGGAAATCAAAACTCATGCAGTTATTCCAGCTATTTTAAAATAGGTCTAAAAGGGTAACCGGACTAAGAGCAAATACAGTTCTAATGGAAAATGTGGAAGCTAAAATTGCATTGGACAGTGACCGTTCCGAACTTACAATTAAAACGGACGCCCGAAATTGTGTACACCGTTCGTCACTTAGTTCACGATGAATGGGGGACCGCTGGACCGCAGCCTCCGACATCTCTTATCATCATAGATGACGATTTATTTTCATAAGCGGTTCGTTTTTGGAATGGTGGGGTTTTAAGTGGTTGTGACATTTACTATTTGATAAAAGAAAATGTTCTCAATTTAATTTGAGCCAATTTCAGGTACATAAAGGGTGTAAAACACCTCTTATTAACGAAGCCGAAAGGCACTTGTTTTCCCCGTCATTGCGATCTTTTTTTTGTTCTACTCCATACATGTGAACCTTCTAGTTACGGAGATATTGGGGGTCAAAGTTCCAACTTTTTGACAAGTTTTTTTTAAATACAAGTTTTTAATGTAAGATTTTTACTTTAAACACCTCCACGACCCTCGTACTATTCAATCCATCCATCATCATGTTTTGAGTGCGTTACATTGAGTTCTTTTCACCCCAAAAAAAAAAAGTCGTTTCCCAGTTTGATGTACAGAATGCTTGGTTGACGGCTTCGTGATGTGGTCTTTTACATCCTGTATACACTTGTTCGGCAGGTATTATAACCTTAAATAAGCTTAGTTTTCTTAACCTTAAAGGGTCATTGTACTCATCATTACGAACAAATTTGGGAATTATGGGACGTATGATACGTCCCATAATTCCCAAATTTGTACGTATCCTAAAACCGCGAAAATATATCAGGAAATGTGTGTGTGTGAAAGGTATTTTATATTACTTTGTGATTTTTAACAATTTCACAAGTCCTAGGCTTAATTCCAATTAGGCTGGAATCAGTATGGTTTAAACACATTAACAAACAGGTTTTGAATTTTCGATACAATTATCGTAAACAAATCATTAGGAATAAATTAAGTAACCATTGCAATCAACGCTGGGGTGACGTTCCGCAGGAGTTATAATAAAGCAAAATTCGGTTTAAACAAAGCGACAGCGCGACTTTTGGCCGTGGATAGTAACATGACTTTGCAATCAGCTGCAGTTTAAAATGTGCATTTGCGATGTGGCGCGGTGCAGCGGGCGCAGGGCGCGGACAGAAATGCATTTTCAATAATTGAGGGTCAGACAGGGAGGTGGGGGCGCATTAAAATGCTCGCAGCTAAACTTTCCGATCGTCACCGCGCCGCGACATTGAACACCCGCCCGGATTGGTCGGCTAATGGACCCCCGAACAATGATAAAGTGGCAGCATGATAACAGCCACACTTCTTCTTTAATTTGGCAACTTAACTAGTAACATACGAATCTCAAATCTTGTTATTTGTGACTCTATCTGACGCTTTGTGAACTGGTTAAAAAGTTTATAACATTAACAATGCATTGGAATCGCTAATTAAAGCAATTCCACTTAAGCATCCTTTCCTGAACTAGCGTATCACCAGTTTTCGAAACTTTGCGACGGACTTGTGCAGCTACGGGATGCGTGACGTCAGACGTGACAGACACGACACACAAGCAGCAAAATTAGTAATTAAGCGAACTGAGTCGCAATTTGTAGTTACATACAGCGCCTGGGTATTCATTGTGAGACATCTAATTAACAACCTCATTATGTTTAGGTGGGACTGGGCTGGTTTGTGCGAAGTTGTTTAGGTTATATGTTCTTCTGAACAACATTATAGGCATACAGGCACAATAACACTACACTTTCCCCCCAGATCATCTATATCACTTTACAAAAAATAACAGACAAACAAAAAGAAGTTTCCCTCGGTTATTTTGTCGGGGAGAGCACGTAGGCGCGCACCTCATCTGCGGCGCTCCCGGTGCGGCGATAAAATTTAAAATTCAAGGCCGCGTTAACGAACCGGCCTCGCGAAGAAATAGATATTCAAATGTGAGAAGATCCCATATTAACATTTATGGCAAGTTTGCGGGGACGAGACAAAGGCCCCCGCGGATCCCGCGTCGCGCCGCAGCCCTCCGATGCTATGCATATCTCTACAATATGCAGTGACCGTTGTACCAGCGTGCCTGCCTGCCTGCCGGGTTGGGTTGCCTTTTATCTCCAATTTCAGTAACAATTCTCTTAATAGCTGTTCTTGTCTGAAGATTGGGTTTTGCTTATGAACTTTTGTAAGATATTTTCTTACTATAAAGTTGCACACTGTTCATAGTAGTATCAAAAATAGAGGAATGATGCTCATCAGTAGTAGCAACTGAAAAAAGAAATACGTTGGAACAAATACTAGAAGTAGCAACGTGACGGCTGGGGAATCTTTTCATAATTCCTTACGTCATTAGATAACCTGTAAGTATTTACGAGAAAAAAACAAATACCTAGGTTTGGGTGCGTTTTCCAAAGAGGCAATTAATAATCTTAGGGGTCCAACGTGTCATCACCCTCTTGCGAAAGTCGTTAAATTTTCCAGTTCGTTAACAACAACACTATACGGAACTTAAGCTTTAAAGATCGGAGAACAAGTGAAGGTGAGTACTACTTAAACCTTTGTGTTCCCGCGGCGGGTCTCGAGCTAAACACAAATAAAAGTTATGAAGAAAACAAATCAAAATCCCAATTTTGTTGGCTGCATTATTTATTTGATATTGCTTCGCGCTGTCAACGTTCCCCTTTTCTTTGCTATGAACTTGTGGTCGTTGTAATTCACACTTTCACAACTTTTGCTATCTATACAAAAATAAGTCGAGGTGTTGTTTGTTTTATTCCAAAGGTTCCAGTTGCTGGAATCGTGGATAAGTTATAAAATATTAATATAATGGATTTAGGAAGGCTTCTATGTACTAAGGAAAATAAAATCGGAGCGGCATTTTCATTCAGCGATGGCTGTTAGTCGGCTGCGGCACACACGTTTCTTATTAATATCAGGCGGTTGGAATGGCCGAAGACGTCCCCAGCGCCCGCTCTCTCCCAAATAAAATTGCCGCTATCTAAACAAAGAGCCCTAATTATTCGGCCGTGGCGGGCGGGGTCGCTCTCTTATGGGTGTTCTGGGGCCCATTTCGCTTCTCGTATAGGGCCCCGGGGAGCAGCGGGCGCCGCCTAGCCAATCGCCGGATGGAGGAGCGAGCGATCCGCAACCTTTTTATATGCGATATCGGCGTTGGCGCCGGACCCCCCGCCACCCCGCGCCCCGATCTCGGGGAATTAAAAGTTGGAAGGCTCACATCTGATTACCCAAACACACACATTACACCGGATCGCCAATCTCGATAAGCCCCCTCCACAATTTATTAGCAGCTCTGACGAGTTGTTTTCGACTCTTATCTCATTAACCGTATAAAACCGACTGAAACGGTATTGTGATATGGCTAATAAACAGAAAACAAATAGTTGACACATTTTTCTTGCGCACCCTTTGTGTTTTGGTACTTCCTTCGCAGTTCTTGTGAAAGCGTATCGCATCTGGTGCTTACTTCCTACTCTCTGTGCTCCCGTGGCTGTTCACCATACGTACGAACATGTTTATGTATTATCTAATATTTATAAACTGAAAACATAAAAGGTCGGTTGTAAAGAACTTGGTGATACCGGTCGTAGGGCTCAATGGGCTCAATACATATTTTAATTTGCACCCGATTTTATTTTGAGACAATAAATTGGATATAAAGGGTTTCCGAGCGGTTTGTACCTCCGGGATCATTGTCTTCACCCTACGCCTTTGCAGCGATTCTTTTGTGTAGGAATTATGAAATAAAAAGGTGATATCGTATGTCGGTGGTAAGAGGTGCGGCGCGGGCGCGGTGCGGCGTGGGCGACGCGCGGTGCTGCGGCCGACACACGACACCTCGCCTGCTCCACATTGTGCTCCACCATTCTCCCGCTGCCGGCGGCGAGTATTCGATTGCAATGTTTTAAGCATTCGATTGCCCTCGCCAGTAATAAAGGGTTCCCAAGAAGTACGTAAAAATAAAATATTTTTTTCGCGTTTTATAGTCTTTCAAGCGGGCGCTGCGAAGGGTACGCTTATTGTTTCTATGGTGAATTGCGCGGATGAATGGGTCCCGACCATTTGTGCGTTCAGCGCTTAGAGATCGTAGGAAGATAATACGGCGCAGGCGGGTTCGGGCGGACCAGGGCCGTCCGAGGTAGTAATAACAAACCTCCTACTGTACATTCAAACGTATTTAAATTATAATTAAATAGGAAACACGTTTACCCTTGCGCTCAATGCACTGAGTTCTGTTTTCATTAAGTAGGTAATCGCACTTGGTGTTAATAGTTTTTGCAGTGCAGTGGGTAAGATATTTTGTTTATCCAAGCAATAATAATTCTTGTTTCAAGCCATTTTAAGCATAAATAAACAGAGGTCTATCAACTGGTGTGATAAGTTATCAGTAATTCACCTCAAATTTATGCAGACATGGACGAGATGTTATCTCTGGATCTACGTTGCTCGTCGCGTCTCTCGAGTTATAGACCACTTTTACAATATAATCTAGTATTTAAATGTCAATTAATTTAAGTTAAGGTACGTAACGAGTAAAAATAAATTTTGGACAGGGGCTAAAATAATATCTGACTTCATGATTCATTCATAAATATATGTTTCCAAAATGAAACCAAATATTTGCGATCACTAGAAGAAGGCTGCAGGCATGTCAATTTATGGCCCACCCTGTAGTTAAAAAGTTTATGCCGCTTCTTGCACAATGTACCATCACAACGGACGGGCACATGCCTTATTCCATTATCATCATCATCATCTGCCTAACCTTTTCCCAACTATGTTGGGATCGGCTTCCAGTCTAACCGGATGCAGCTGAATACAAGTATTTTACAATGAAGCAACTAACCTAAAAACCCAGTTAGTATTGGTTAATACGATACCCCTTGGTAAGACTATTAGCTGTCAGGATTTTGGGCCGCGGGCAACTGACTGCCTGTAACGGCTGACAAAGATTTACAATGTAATGTAGATGGTCACCCATCCAACGAACGGCAAGTGCTAGTTAACCTTGAAGATCGACTAGGGCTATTATGTTTTTTTTTGATATCCAGTGACTATCAAGCTTCGGTTGTACACCGAACTGTGATGACAACCGAGAATGTCAAAATATTCGTATTACGTATCGCACTGAGTGGATATCACTTTACGGTGACTAACAGCCCGGGTACGGTGTAACGCCTTTCACGAAAGCCACTTCAAACTCAGTTGTCATCAATTTGATGTCCACTATGCTTACATAATCGCAATATTAGAAGAATCGATACGAAAGCTTCTGTCAAAATGAGTTACAGTGACTATCAGCCACGATGGGCACCGATGACTCGCGACTGGTCATACATAATTCGATTACGATTTTGACAGTTATTTGATGGACCCTGAGCCCAGTTACTATCATTTCGAGCTGTCAACAGAGGTACGTAATAGGCCTGCTGGGCGGCAGTTATTATTTAGCTACAAGCTACTCGTAGAAAAATAAATACTACTAAGTTTGGCACTTCATATATTGATATTACTAATATTATACTAATTACTATTGTTTTATTATTATATATTATACTTTATTTATTGATCGGCTCAATTGAAAAAGAAAAATAGTTTCAGACGTATAGTCTAACAAAAATATCTGGCGACTGAAAGAACTGCTGTTATTCGTCAGATATATTGCTGCCTATGAGTTGTCACATATTTCTGATCACAAAAATGTGTCAAATTCTGTTGAACTGAACTGAGTAGGCAGATATTTAAAAGCATGATTTTGGTATTCTAATAGGAGCGAGAGAAAACACATATTTTTGAAACCGATATAAAATTTACCGAATCCTATATTTTTGTGTTGCAGGTCTTGTCAGTAGATAGTGTTTGTTCGATACGTAGTTACGCAAAAAGGATCCAATCCACACTTTCCCCGAAATTGAGTTATATATACCAAACGCATCCTTGGGGTGATATCTTTAATGTCAAAAAACACCCATGTTAAAAAACACAATTTTAAACGTATCCACAACTACCAGATACCAAGCCACATCTATGGGCTGCATCAGATATTTTTCATCAAAACGAATCCAAAGCGCTTGAATCATTCTTGAGAAATGGTAACTCTATGGAATAAGTGTTTTAGGAAAATCACAAAAACGCCCCAAACTGTTTGGATTTTTTTTGAGAAATACAGTTTATATACACACTCAAATATCAGAAAGGGTCCAGATTACTTGAATCCTTTTTGCTAAAAATAAATGTCTCATTAACCAGTATACCTAAATATCAAAAAGGATCCAAACGGCTTAGATCCTTTTTTATAAGTATTTCGTTACATTCAACAATGTACCAAAAGAATTGGCGCCTTTTTAACTATTATTATTTCAATGTAAACAAATTACAAAAGAGATCCATGATTTTATTTTACAATTTGCTGAAACTTTTAGTTGTTGGAAATAAATGTTAAAGTTTCCGAACGAACGAAACAAAAAACTTTATAAATATTTGTGACGCTACTTGCAATGCCTCCCACAGATGATCACATGGGTATATTTGCCCATCAGTCCATATTTACATGTTTGCTCGTGAGTGACACCGCATTTTCAACTGCGGTCTCCTTTCTTATTTAATAATTCTGCCTAAATTGATTTTTATTTCTTTATGATTAAGATCTTATTGAAAATAATGCGTGTCAGTTTTCTGGCTATTGAGATCAATTTTCCGATTGCTTACGAAATAATAATGATGTCCTGCATTCTCAGAAAGTCTCTCGTAGAAGTCGATGAAGATCCATACAATATCTAACATAAGATAGATAGATAAGATTTTCAATACTATAAACGAAGAATACCTTTCAAGTTGCCTAAACTTGAAAGGTATTCTTCGTTTACTGAATTAGGGAACCGTGAAAAGGGTTCTGCCCGGTCAGGATCACGCCTCAGTAGGCGCTTGCTTCGCTCAGGTGTCGCAGATAATACATACTCACAGTCATACAGTGGCTGAAGTTGGCCAAAAATAGATTCTGCCTCGGAGATGCACAGATTATTATTTTTATTTCGAATATTATTGATCCCACGCAGATGATTTAGAAAGCTTTCTTTTCCTACCAAGTTACGTACAGTATTCGTAACTTGGTAGGAAAAGAAAGCTTTTAAGATTTTTGTGGTTGACAGGCGTATCGTTCTTATTTGTTCCAAGTTGTATAACTGCAATAATTTGTTTTTTGTGCCCAATTAAGAATAAAGATTCTCTTGACGTATCTATTCAGGTGCCTATTTATAATATTTCTTGCTGCTCCTAAAGACTCTCAATGTATTCTTCCGATATAAGAACCGATATATACAACAGGATGGCGATTTCGAGACGATACACTTGAAAAAACAACAAAATCACATACAATAGTAAATAAATTGTTTAAAATTTCGATGCATGTGTGAAAGCTACTTTTTAGGGTTCCGTAGTCAACTAGGAACCCTTATAGTTTCGCCATGTCTGTCCGTCCGTCTGTCCGTCCTCGCTTAATCTCTGTGACCGTTAGCACTAGAAAGCTGAAATTTGGTACCAATATGTATATCAATCACGCTGACAAAGTGGTAAAATAAAAATTGGAAAATAATGTTTTATTAGGGTAGCCCCCCTATATGTAAAGTGGGAAGTGATTTTTTTTTTATTTCAACCCTAACGCGTGATATATTGTTGGAAAGGTATTTAAAAATGAATAGGGGTTTCCTCAAATAATTTTTTGATAATGTCAATAATTTCGGAAATAATCGCTCCAAAAGTAAAAAACAATGTGTCCCCCCCCTCTAACTTTTGAACCATAAGTTTAGAAAATATGAAAAAAATCTGAAAAGTAGAACTTTATAAGGACTTTCTAGGAAAATTATTTTGAACTTGATGGAATCAACAGTTTTTGTACAAAAAAGACAAAAAGTTGTACAAAATTATTTCTGGACTAAGTTTGTAGTATATTCGTATATGCAAGCATTTTTACGTAGTGGATACCCGCCTTTAAACTCATAAGTGGGAACACTTATTGTGACGGACGGGAAACTACGGAACCCTACACTGAGCGTGGCCCGACACGCTCTTGGCCATTTTTTATTTTTCATGAATCACATATCAGTTTATTTGGGAAAGTTGACCTCCTTGAAGGATGCAGGCAATCGCTAACCTGTATATGCATAAAACAAAAATAATAAAGATTTACTAGATTTATTGATAAATAACTCGAGGTTGGTCTCGTGACTAGAGGTGTGCCGAACGACACGGGTCTCGGGTCCCGGCCGGGCCAGCGGCGACTCAGTGGTTATTAAACTTCACCAAGTTGATGTCCACAGCACCACGGTTGCATCAGCTATGCCTAATGCGTGCCTCTGCCAATCTGACGTACACAGATATAGAAACACATAACATCACACAATGTAGGTGCCATTGGTCATCTCTGTCCAACCTTTTGGAAGAGAACAGGCGAGACAGTTATAGAACATTTCCGATAAACTTAATAAACCTGTTTTCTGTATGCTTACCTTTAACTAAGTAGGTGAATAAACTTTGTACCGGGGGTGACCGGGGGGGAACGAAAATATTATATGACTTATAAGTTGCACTTGCTTAGAAGTCATATAATATTTTCGTTGAAATTCAAGACACCATTTTTTTAGAACATATTACCTAGACATAAGTTAGTCAGATTTATTGATGTATACGTATGTGGTTTAAATAGAACAGTTGAAAATCAATTAAATTACTTATTATTATTTATTCAGTACAGTATTTAAAACCATTAACACTAAATTAAATACCTAATCCTTTTACTCGGTCTTCTCACAGAACCACAAACATTCCTACATTATCGTCTTCCATTCATCAGCAAACAACTCCAATCTGTACTTGAATAAAGACACAGTAGGTAACTGAATAATTAAAAAATGTGTCGTTTAACTTCATATTTTGTAAGATTTCGGTCTGTTTTCTATCTGCTATCCTGAAATAGCATAAAAAATCAAGTAGAACATGAGCAAAGTTTTAGATTATAATATTTTACAGATTAAACTTTCACAAGTAACGGCTCCGCTTCACCTAAAACTTGTCATGGTAGCGAAAGAAGTAATATCTCAAGACACGCGGGGGCCGCTAGGGAGGTGGTCGAAGCGCGGCGCAACAGCCTTCTTATCTATGCATGAGCAGCTCTGGAGCGTGTGAACATCACTAGCTCATGATTGTTTGTCCACCGCGCCACCGCGCGCCGCCCAGCCAAGAAGTTAAATCGACAGCCTTCGGCCTCCAGGGACTCTCCGATATTGCGTCGACACTTGACACAGATGCACTTAACTATGCATGGACAGAGATACCGGACTCTCGAAGTCCCGGATACGAAACCTTGCTAAAGTTTCATACTCAATGTTCAAGTTAATAAGATTAATTTATTATAATATATTGCACAGAACGTATATTATCCGTTTAAGTGAAATAGAAGCTTATGGACACATCGTCATACAAATTAACCATTTTAAAGTTTTAACAAACGTATAAGGACACAAAAACAGATATTTTTATTAATGGCACCAAAGCCATGAGACCGTAGCAGACATCGATTTTCACCTTGACCGATCATTCGTTTGTTTGGGGTTTTATTATTTGATCAATAGCGGAACACCACTGCCGATGATTATTCTATGAAATTTTGCTTGAGTGATCACAGCAGTATGCTAATACGTAAAGGCAATAACTGTTGAGTAGCTAGAGTGACTGAGTGAGTGACAATGGCAGCACGGCGGGGTGACGGGGTCGCCGCTCGCCGTCCGGGGAACGCGGCGGCCGCGGCGTGGGAATAGCGAGGTCGCGTCCGCGTTAGTCACATTCTATGAGCCACCAATTAATTTAAAAGAACTAATCAATATTAAATACTTGGATTTCTGCAGATGAAATTAAAGATGTGCGTCGCATTTTATCAGTTATTTGATGCAAGGCGCGTGGCGCGCGGCGGCGGCGACGTGCCGCAAAGCTCGGCGATGTTATCAGTGGGCCCGCGGCTCCTTCATCTCGCCGCGGCCTACCGCACAACACTCGCGGATCTCGCCACTCACTAACTGAATTTACTTGATGATAATCGCTTTATTTATCTTTATTGTTACGTATAGCTACGTGGAATTACTAATCGCTACTTACATTTACTATCTTTGTATTAGAATATAAAGTTTATGGCCAAGAAGTTTTGTGTCCACTGAAAGTAATAACATAATTGCAAACAAAAGAATGGTATTTGTAGCGCGCTCTGTTGACGGGAGGTAGAAAAGTGAAAACTGAGGGGAGGTTGTGAACACAGAACAACAGGGGTGGAGCTCTCGGAAACTCAAACACCGAATACTGACATCTACCGGAAAAGTATGGAATCAACTTAGTAACAAGTGACTTTACTAATGTCAGGAAAACTTTTGGGATTGGAACTTTCGCCACTGGCTGGCGTCGGTCGGTCGCGCTGCCGCTGTTAGTTGATTGAGAGTGAGGACTATTTTCTAAAAGCAGTATTGCTTGCTTCTGAACTGAGAGTTCCAAGTACCATTTCTCGAGTTAGTATCTACGTCGTGTACGTGTGACGTGTGACCACCACAAAAATATTTATTTGCTTACAGAGTGATAATGGCGATATATTTTTTAGGGTTCCGTAGTCAACTAGGAACCCTTATAGTTTCGCCATGTCTGTCCGTCCGTCCGTCTGTCCGTCCTCGCTTAATCTCTGTGACCGTTAGCACTAGAAAGCTGAAATTTGGTACCAATATGTATATCAATCACGCCGACAAAGTGGTAAAATAAAAATTGTAAAAAAATGTTTTATTAGGGTAGCCCCCCTATATGTAAAGTGGGAAGTGATTTTTTTTAAATTTCAACCCTAACGTGTGATATATTGTTGGAAAGGTATTTAAAAATAAATAGTTTCCTAAAATCATTTTTTGATAATGTCAATAATTACGGAAATAACGCTCCAAAAGTAAAAAACAATGTGTCCCGCCCTCTAACTTTTGAACCATAAGTTTAGAAAATATGAAAAAAATCTGAAAAGTAGAACTTTATAAGGAATTTCTAGGAAAATCATTTTGAACTTGATGGAAACAACAGTTTTTGTACAAAAAAGACAAAAAGTTGTACAAAATAATTTCTGGACTAAGTTTGTAGTATATTCGTATATGCAAGCATTTTTACATAATGGATATACCCACCTTTAAACTCATAAGTGGGAACACTTATTGTGACGGACGGGAAACTACGGAACCCTACACTGAGCGTGGCCCGACACGCTCTTGGCCGGTTTTTTTATTACTGGGTCTTATGGCACTACTATTAGGTTCTGAATGCAGTGTATTTTACAACCGTGTTTATTTTTAATGTGTTTCTTCTTGTGTTTTATTTTTACAGATAATACAAAACAAGTCTAACATAGTTCAATTTCTACAGCCGGTGGTTTTTTCTATCTCAGCAGAGAGGAGCTTGCCTTTAAAGGACTAAATATTATGTTTATAAATAGAATATAGTTCAACACTAATATTTATAAAATTATTTGCTTTTTATCATCAAATTAACATTTATTCGTGTTATAAATTCATAAATATTCGAATTTTAGATTTTTAATATTAGGCTGTTTTACAGCTTCTCACTTTGGCTTCGAAGGTTGAAGGAGAAGCCAGTCTGGAAAAAAGCAAATTAAATAATAGTTTCTTATTAACAAATGACAAAAATGCGTTTCGTGTTTTATTTCTTCGTAGTTAGCCGTGTGGTATCCGGCAGAGTAGAATAGAACCAACCCATTACACTCACGGGTGTCGTATAAGGCGACTAATGTCTGAGGCAGAACACCTTGCGCCTCCGTAGACCTGAGAATGGGCAGCAGCGTTTTCTGTTAGTCTTTCATCACTGCGATCTCCAATCCGCCTGCCAAGCGTGGAGATTACGGCAAATTCCTCCCATCATGGGAGTGGCTTAAGTATGTCCAGCAGTGGGCGTTATGGGCTGTTGTTGTTGTGTTACTAAAAACGTCGTTTGATACTCCATAACACCCTCATCTTCGGCTCGGCTTTGAATTTCTCTTCGCCTGCAATGACAAAGTTGCCCACTTGAATCAAAATATACTATTTCGATTCTAACACTAATACAACACGCATCAATGGCTACTACAGACATTTTGCGTTATTGAAGATTACGGTTATGGGTTGGGAGTGGGACTTGGGTCGCGAGGTTCTCAATATTTTTATTTGTATTACGAAACAAGCACCGATTTACTTGGAGGTCCTATTTAATCATACCTCTAAAAAGTAATGTATAAAAAACCTTTACATAAAAAGATATTGGAAAACTCTAACAGGTCTGGAGAATCTGAAGGTAGAATCTAATGTATTGGTAGCTAGGTGGTACATAATGGTTGTTTTATAAATCATTCAACTATATGATGTGCTGAGGGATGCCGGCAATACGAGGGCGACACTGAAAGTTTTTAGAACTGGCCACTTGTAAACGATATAATCAAAAAATAAGTTCAAATTTTTTTTTTTTCAGTTGCGCGCGGGCGCTTATTATCGTTAGACGCGCTGTTCGCTCGACGCCAAACCGGTTTGAATCACCCGACTACGGCTCGAGTGTTATCGTTTGTATTTATTAAACTCATTACGATGTTATTTAAGAATGGCTAGCGGTAGCGATGAGTTAGATTCTTTTAACGATCGTGATAATGTGAGCAGAATGACAAGGGAAAACAGTGAGTTGACAAGTAGTATGGAAGAATTAAATCAAGTTGGAGATAATCAGGAGGTAGACATGTTGTGTGTGTCTCAACAACATTCGACAACAGAGATATCAAAAAGTAAGAGGAACCGAGAAATAAGCCAAGACGAGGATTGGACAACAGTTAACGGAAGAGGTAAAAAATATGCTAGAAGGAGTGAGATACATGATACAATTAGAATAGCAGAAGACAGAATAGAAGTAAGCGTTTCATCGACAAGTGTACTTCCGAAACAATTTAAATTGGCTAAAATTTTAAAATCTGAGAACATAGGTGATATCACACGAATAAAATACGTCAACCCTCACAAAGTGCTGATTGTATTTAGTAATGAAGATAGTTGTGATCGATTGATTAACTCCCAATATTTTAAGAATGAGGGTTATAAATGTCAAAGAACTTTGGAAACAATTCAGTCTTACGGGGTGGTGAAATATATTGACCTGGATTTATCTGAAGAAGAAATAGTGGAAGGTTTGGAGAGTGATATTCAGATAATAGGAGTGAAAAGGCTAAAACGCAGAAGTAGTTTAGATTCTCGATGGGAGCCATCGGAGGCAGTTCGTATATGTTTCATAGGGTCGTCGTTGCCCTCTTACATACATATATATAACACAAGAGCAGAAGTTACCCCCTATAAATATCCAGTAACGCAATGTGCACGGTGTTGGCGATTTGGACACGTAATGAAATTATGCCCATCCAATAAAGTGATATGTCCAAAATGCAGTAGGAATCATTCTAATTGCGACACAGTGGATTACAAGTGTAATAATTGTTCCGGAAATCACATGACTTTAGCAAAGTCGTGTCCTGTATATGTTAAAGAGAAGAAGATCAGAGACCTGATGGCAGAATTCAACTGCACGTATAAGCGGGCCCTTACCATGTATGTCCCGCCAGAGCATCCTATTACGGAACCTGCTTCTAGAGGAGAGAAACAATCCATAGTGACAGAAGAGATACAGAAGTCAAGTGAAGATCACACTGTAGTTATTCCCTCTGAAAGTAAGAATACCTACGCAGACACAGTAAAAACTAATCAAGATAATAAAAACCCAAAGAAAAAGAAGAATAGTAAAGAAAGGACGGGCACCCCCCTTCCCCCCCTCCCAAAACATAGTAGCGAAGATATAGTAAAAGAAAGTTCCCAAGAGGCAGACAGCGACGTTGAAAGTAAAAAGTCAGAAGACAATAATAGAAGAAACAGTTCAAAAAGTAAAAGATCGAAAATTGGAGGGATATGGAGCCAATTAAAAGAAAAAATATTGAATCCAGAGTCGTCGTGGGAGAATAAAATAAAGAGCTGTGCATGTATACTGTTTGAATGGATCAAATCTATTATCATGAAGTACATTTTAGAAGTGCCAGTCCTTATTAACTTTAAACAATGGATCAACGAACTAACAGACCCTCAATGATCAATATCCTGCAGTGGAATGCTCAAAGCCTTCGGCCTAAAGCTATTGAGTTCGAAGCGTTATTAAATCAAGAGAAAGTGCATATCGCAATAATTAATGAAACGTGGTTTGATCCTGAAAGCAATTTTCGTATAAGTGGTTATAATATATTCAGAGAAGACCGTTATGACGGATATGGCGGCGTCGCAATATTAACTCATTGGTCCCTAAGAGCAAGTCGTGGTAGCACCAATATCAGCAATCCAGGTATACAGCTATTACATGTAAAGATTTCTAATTGCGAACATCTAGAAAATGTGATTACCGTTTATTGTCCTTCTTCAGTATACACTAGTAAAAGAGACTGGGATCATATCTTTTCTCTGAAGCAAGAAAGAACACTTATAGCTGGAGATTTCAATGGACACCATACAAACTGGTCGTCTAAGACGGACTCAAGAGGTTTGCAGCTGTTCGACTCCATACTCGATAACAATTACATTGCTCTTAATGATGGCACTTCGACACGAGTTAAATTGGTAAATGGTGTGCTACAAAGTACCTCTCCTGATTTGACCGTAGCATCCCTGGATTTGGCAATGAAGTTTAGTTGGCAAGTTATGAATGAGAACTTAGGGAGCGATCACCTAATTCTAAAAATTAAAACAGAAATGAATAATTTAAATACGTACAAAATTAAAATAAATTATAAAAAGGCAGATTGGACAAAATATAGACAGATTGTAAATGAAAACTTAAATGTTTTAGACATACATACAGATAACCAAAAAGCATACGACAATTTTATTGAAGTCCTAAATGCTGCAGCGGATCAAAGCATACCTAAAATAAAAATTTGCGATAGTCCAATTCGACAACAGATGTTTAAACCTAAACCATATTGGTGTCAGGACTTATCACGTACAGTTGCTGAGCGACGTCTGGCCTTAGCTGAATTCAGGAAGAACCCTACGCCACAGAATTTAGACAAAATTCAAAGAAAAACTAGTAATGCCCAGAGATTGATTCGGAACAGTAGGTTTAGCTCGTTTAGAAATTTCTGTGATAGCATAGATAACACAATGTCAGCAGCCGAAGTGTACAGACGAATGAAGTGGCTCAAAGGCTATAAGACAGCAAGAGGTGCCGTGGATCAGGAGCAAACGGAAAATTTACTACGTAGTTTAACACCAGACTACGTAAGCCCTCCTCCACCTAATTTCATATCAGAAAATGAACAATTGAGAAGCCCGATTTCGATCGAAGAGCTTAATAACTGTATTAAACAGACTGATACTGCTCCCGGTGGGGACAATATATCCTATTCCATGATCAGGCACTTACCAGAAATAGGAAAAATTGTTTTAGTTTCACTGTACAACAGATTTTTACTTTCGGGCTTTGTCCCGAATCAATGGAGAGAGGTCAAAATAGTACCCATACCAAAACCAGGCCGGGTTGCTGACTCTGTATCAGGTATCAGACCAATTGCTTTATTGTCATGTCCTTGTAAAGTCTTCCACACAATCTTAAACCGTAGACTAGAATGGTTTCTTGAAAGAAATAACTGTTTTTCACATGAAACAACCGGATTTAGGAGAACACGGTCTTGTGCTGACAACTTGGCTAGATTGGTATCGCGCATTCAAGGAGGGTTTTCGAAGGGCATTAGCACTTTGGGATGTTTTGTTGACATTGATAGCGCTTATAACAATATAAACTTAGTGGCCCTGTTAAAAATATTAGATGGGTTAGGAGTGGGAGCGGTGTTGTGCAGATACTTATGGGAATTCTTACATGAAAGACATCTATCAGTTCAAACTAATGATAGTAGCACAGCAGTGAGGACCACTGGGACAGGCATTGCACAGGGCGATCCGCTATCCCCACTATTATTTAATGCAGCCACTTCAAATATTTGTCATAGTATAGCTGACGTGTTTGTGTCGCAATATGCAGACGACTTTGTATTATATATAGCTAGGAAACAAATTTCGGACTCCATTACCTTTATCCAAAATTCATTAAAATCGTTTCAATGTTTAATAGAAGAAGTAGGATTACAGATATCTTTTAGTAAAACAAAAATAATTTTATTCAGCAGGGGTAGAAATAGGAAAACATTTTCGGTAAATATAAACAATCATAACATACAACAGGTGGATTGTGTAAAATATCTAGGTATGTGGCTGGACAAATCTTTGAAGTGGAAAAGGCATATTAACGAATTGCGGGAGAAGTGCTCAAGATTAGTAAACATATTTAAGGTACTAGCTGGATCCAAATGGGGAGTCCACCCGAAACATTTGAGACGCCTGTATATCTCAATGATCCGAAGTAGACTTGATTACTGTAGTTTTTTATTTGGTAATTACGCTAACAGTCAATTGAATAAACTTAACGGAATCCAAAATGTATGTATGAGGATTATTGGGGGCTTCATTAGGAGCACTCCAATCCATGTTATGGAGAACGAACTCTGCTTACAGCCGCTACCAATTCGTAGAATATATTTGGCGGGAAAATTCTGGCTTAAATCTAGATCGGTAAAAGATAATGTGACTATAAATATTATTGGAGAATTGTCAAATCTGTGTGAGGGTCAATACTGGAGAAACAAAAAGATTCCATTATTAGTAGACATGCATAGGCAAACACAAGATTTACCTATTTATTCTAGTTCCATATTGGGTGTATTTTCGTTGGATACATGGCTCTCCAGCATTGACTTATCAAAGAACATCTCTTACGATATTCCGCATGTACGCATTCCAAAGAGATCAATGAATGTATTAGATTTAAGACAAAAGTGTGCCAAATACTTGAATGAAAACTACGGTTCGTTCTATCAACTTTATACAGACGGATCTAAGGATGCGCAGTATGCGGGAGCGGCTGTAGTCGACCCTCAATTAAATAATACGCTTCAGTTTAAAATTAAGGTTAATATTGCTGTAATGTACTGTGAGCTGATAGCGATTTCCGAAGCCCTGTCGTACGCGTTAACCCTTGACGCTCAGCATATTGTGGTTCTAACTGACTCTAAGAGTGCTTTATTGCATCTGGCTCGGCTACCCTCGAATTCTCGAGGTTCCCCGATAGCCTTAGTTATCCTCCAAACCATTTTAGAGCTGCGTATGACTGATAAAACTATAGTTTTACAGTGGATTCCATCTCATATTGGCATCATGGGCAATGAAAAAGCAGATCAAGCAGCAAAATTAGCTTCATCGGAAGGGATCACATACACTTGTTTACCGTTACACACAGACCAGGTTCAGACAGTCAAAAAGATCTGTAATGACTTGTGGCAAGAATATTTTGATGAGAGGTCGCTCACCAAAGGCATATGGTACAGAACTATACAGGCAGGACCTTTTCGTTGCCCATGGTTCCAGGAGATGGAAGCCCATAGACAATATATTGTGACACTGCTGAGACTTCGGTCCGGGCACATTCCATCAAATAAATTTGCACATTTAATGGGTAAAACGGACTCACCTAATTGCACGGAGTGTAACGCGATCGAGGATGTTCACCATGTTTTGGTCGAGTGTGTCCGGAATGAAGCTCAGCGGCGACAGGTACTTGGGGATACGCAGTACAATATAGGGTTATGCAGCAGCTTCTTGGCCTTCCCCCTTTCGGAAGAGGCCAGGAAGTTGTGTGAATTGTACATGTGCCAATTACGGCACAGGGATAATACTCCATAGTTAGATAAGATTTGGATAAGATTTTGAAAAGTTAAGATGTATCTAGCTGTAAGAGTTATAGTATAATTAGAATTACGGGGCGACATCGTCATTGTTGACCGAGTCCCCTTAAATAAAGATTAAAAAAAAAAAAAAAAAAAAAGTTCAAATTTTGAAAATGGAACTCTTTGCCAATATTATTGTGTATGTATTTTATTAATTTGTCATTTGTTTACGATTTGGCGGCAAATTGAAAATTGTTTGTGTCACGTCAGCATGAATTTAATGCGAGAAAATTTTCGTACCTACAATGATTTTTTATGACTTTCGATGAAGTCAACAAGAAAGTTATGATAGACTTCGATTGGTCTTTCACGATGAAGCCTCATCTCGTGCCACTGTTTACAATTGGTTTAATGAGTTTTAAAACGAATTAAACCAGTTGAAGATAACATCAGTGTTGTGCGGCGTATTATAGAGACTGACAAAAGAGTGACTTATCAGCAGATTCGGACAAGCTTAGGCATAGGTATGAGTCAAGTGCACAAAATCCTCCATGCCCGATGGATACCTCATAATTTGACAGAGGCCCAAAAACTCCGTCGTGTTGATTGGTGTCGTGAAATAGTTCAAAGATTTAACGGAGTTGACTCAAATGCTGTGTTCGACATACTTACGTACGGGTGACGAAAGCTGGATTTATTGTTAATGATCCTGAAACTAAGAGACAGTCTGCTGTCTGGGTGTTCCTTCCGAGGAGTTGCCAACTAAAGTGAAGAGAGGTTGAAGCGTGGGAAAAAAAATGGTGACCTCGTTTTTCGGAAGGACAGGTCATACTTACGCAACAATTGTATTTAGAGAACGACCTCGCAGTAGGATCCTCCTTCACCACGACAATGCCTCGTCGCACACCGCCAAGCAAACAATCGACTTGGTGACGTCAGACGTGGAATTACTGGGTCACCCGCCCTATACTTAGCTCCGATCTCGCAACTTGCGATTTTTATTTATTTCCGAATATAAAAGAAAAACTTCGAAGAAAACGTTTAATGGACGCCGACGAAGCTGCGTTTCAAAATGCCGTCGTGGGCAAAGTGCTTTTCTTAGTGGTTCCAACATATATGCAGCGAGGTATTCTTAAGTGGACACTATTTTGAGAGAAGATATTTTTAAAGACACATAAGTAACACATAATAAAACTAATAACTTGCTAGTTTGTTCAGTTTTTGATTTTCTAAGAACTTTCAGTGTTACCCTCGTAATAATGAGTACCTTATGAAGTTGGTACAAACCGGAAATAAGAACAAAATCTTAGAACTCAAATGATGCGTTGGTCATAATCAGGTAAGTAACTTACAGTTTTTTTTTTCATGCCGTTTCATTGTTGTGTAAGGATGTTTTCATTGTATGAGGAAAAAGCAATCAGGACCTTGGCAATGGTTCAAGCAACAAAATTTTCATGCCATTTGTATGGACGAAAAAGCCATTTTTTGTATGGTGATCGGCATGTTTCCCTTACCTCTCCTGGATAGCAGAAATTAGTAAAATTTTATCAAATATTTATTAATTTGAATATGTATGTCAAAAAACTGTAGCGGTAATGGTTTACTTACTCATGTGGTAATGGTGCAAGTTATCGCAACAGCTGATCGGCTGCTGTGGTGCATACCCCTACAGTAGAAAGTTTGATTTGGGCACCATATTATTTCGAAAATCGAATAACTTAGAACCCCCTCGATACGATTCCAAATAGCACCAGTGATATAAAACATTGCTTTATACTACACCTGCTTGGAAAGTACCTTGATACTTTATCAAATTTACGGTAGAAAGTACGTCATTGCATATCGAACAAATATGCGGGGAGAAAACGCATCTGAGCGGGAGAGAAAAGTGTATGAAAATCCATTTCTTACGTGGTTTTTCTTTTTTAATTTTGGGTAAGACTATGCGCCGGTAACCTAAATATCAAAAGCCAAAAAGTTTTTACAATGAGTTTTTATCTCCAAGTTCGCAAAATGACACTGGCCACTAGCTGTGTGTTGGATGGTGTCGGGCTGGCAGTGCGACCCTGCGGCGGCAGGATAAACAATTTGAAAAAAGAACATGTGAAAATTGCAGACGCCATTGGCGCCCTTTCCAATTTGTGCGTTGTTTGAGGATTCAGTTTTCGTTTCGTTTTTTATTTTCCTCGTAGGTGTAGTATAAAGCACTATGTATCACTCGAGAGAAAGTGCGATTCCCGATCTCGGGTGTTTTAAAGCCCTCGCCTACGGCTCGGGCTTCAGGACGACACCCTCGACGGTAATCGGTCACTTTCTCCTCTCGGTGAACAATGTACTATTACTCCCTCGGTACTTAATTTACTATTTCACACCACCTGTTGGCAAACGTCAAATTATATGTCATGAATCATTATTGCCCTAGATTCTAGCCGGGTATATTGCACTGAAATTCAGTGTTACTGTCAATAATGCGATTAGAATTATGAAGCTCAACTAAAATTAGTTTAAAAACTTTTTAAACTAATTTTAGATAAACGAAAGATTTTCTGTTTTAGTAGGTTATTTAATTGCCGTAGACAAACATAGTAGATTTTACAAGAAGTGCACAAAACGAACCATTTTTATCCGAGACTTTTGGCGAGGGCTGATAGTAATGTCGATGATAAAATGGTTTCGTGGACGAGTTATAAGCTTTGCTTTTCACGTCGATTGCGAGGAAATAAAACAGTAGTATAATATAACATTTCTTTAATTAAAATTCAAAGTAAAATGAGTACAGCTTTGAATACTCAAGGAAATTGTTTTTCCCGGCAATCGACTTGGGCTGCAGACCTGAACAGTCTACTATTATAGTACATTTTGATACAAGTGGAGAAAGTTTGTTATTGCATACGAGCCGTAGGCGAGGGTGTTTTTGAGCCGAGAATTGTTTTGTGTTTTAATAGTACATTGTTACCCTAGGGGTGAAAGTAACTTATTTAGTCCCGAGACGGGGTTTGGTGCCCGAGCAAAGCGAGGGCGCTAATAGTTCGAGGGACTAAATAAGTCTTTAACCCGAGGTAAACACTGTGCTTTTCATTACGAATACAAGGAAAGTAAAAATAAAAACATTCAATCAACAAGTGAAGATCGGATTGCCGCTTTCCCACCTATTTTCCTTTTTTTTCTATGGCTGCCAGCTATTCAGCCATTACCTATTTTTCATTTACATCATAGAAAAAATGGTAAATATTTTGCCGAAATCTATGTTATTTTAAAGAAATTGTTGAAACTTACCTAATTATAATAAAGTTATTTAAAAAAAGATATATTGGTGCCGATTCTCTTGTCACAAATATCTCTAAACTAGACTAAAAATCACTAAAATTTAGTTTGTTCCTGTCAAACGACGTTTCCCATTCTGAAATTGATTAAAGTGACATGACTTAAACAGATTATATTTTGACAGCACTAAGTTATTCAATTTGGTGTAAATGGCTATTTTGCTATTCTGAAATTGACGTTTTTCACCTAAAATTAAGATTGTCAAACTAAATCAGACTATTTTTAATCGCGATTAAAAAGGTGTGGAATAAAATTAGTTGTCATGAACTAAAATTTTCAAAGTACATTTCTCTTGTATTTCTTGAGAGTTTGGATAATTTTGAGGTCAATAAGGAAGCACAACGTGATTGCAGTTGTTGTCGATTCGGTAGAAAGGTAAATGTAGTGTTATTTTATTATATAGGATACAAACAAAATTTATGAAAATTTACCAAGGGATTTTTGTACTGAACATGTATTGCACTTGTTATTAGTTGGAAAAGAAGTAGTAAATTCATTTCTCATACTCAAAGCCACTTCCAGGTTCTGTGTAATATGAAATAACTATTTCTTAGAAACTTTCAAGAAAGAATAAAAATATTTTAGGTTAGATTATTTTGTGTTCTTTGGCTAATTATCTTGTTTTAATTTATAGATTAGAAGCGTATGATCGAAACCAGAACTTTGGTGCCGACTGCATGGGCCAAGACGACATCGTATACCAGTGTCCACCCTGTGATACATTCAGTGATATAAATGCGGATTCTCCACTTCCCATCACCAGACAGGCAATCCAAGAATATGTTCATAGGTGAATGAATACATTTGTTGGTCAAATTTTTAGAAAGCTCTCCATACTAACAGTGATTATAAAGAAAATACTATTTCATCTGATCACAGTATAATAAATAAAGCTTCTGAATATAATTTTTTGTTATTTGTTTTCAGCTGTAACATTCAGCGTAAAGGACAGCATTTATATGAATATCGCCATCTTTTGACCACCCGCTTTACCTCTGATGGCATTTACACTTATTTACGAGACCAGTGTAAAGCAATCAATCAAGGACAGC
Source organism: Xestia xanthographa (assembly GCA_905147715.2). Classification (NCBI taxonomy): domain Eukaryota; kingdom Metazoa; phylum Arthropoda; class Insecta; order Lepidoptera; family Noctuidae; genus Xestia; species Xestia xanthographa. The sequence continues at coordinate 19,450,468 of LR990642.1, read as the reverse complement.
TATATTACTCCAGCTAACAATACTGTAATTTTGTCATTTACGCTTCTAAGGAAAGAACATATAGGAAAAATTACAAAAGGACATGAAGGCGAGATGATTCATATTTTAATAAAATGTTAACTCATTTAATTAACTTTTATGTACTATGAGCTCGGACGATATCCCACCACCACTACGACTCTTTTTGCTTGCAGCATTCGGCCGCTAATCAACCAATAGCATCGCAGCATCTGACCCCTTGTTTTTGTTAATGAAAAAAAAAAAAATACTTTATAAAAAAAATAATAATAATAATAAGGCCAATAATTCTTCTTCTTCGTGTCGATGATTCGTTAAGGGTGGTAAACAGTGGAGATCGTGTGCAAGGGATTTTGTTTTAAAAATGAGCAGATTTCGTCTGAGCTCATGGTACATCATTTAGAACCTGCAATTCTAAATAAATATATGTATAAACACTATTTGAAAATAGTAAAAAAGCAGAATTAAAAGTACTCTTTTATTTAATATTTTTCATAATACACTCTCCACAATTAGATTCTTCATTACACTTAGAGTTGAGTAAACTAACTGAATTTTTTTATAGGATTCGAAACCTGTGTAAAACTTTATGGATTTATCATCCTCTTTGTATCTAGTAATAGACCCGTAGACATACTCGTGGTCAATTTGAATACTTTTAGATAAACACTTAGGTGCACTGTATACATTCGTCTTCACTGTTGTTTAATGCGTTAACTTCTTCTTCGACACCTTTTCTAATGCTGTTGTATACATGGAAGTAAAACTACTGGTTGAAGGTTGCGGTTCTATTTCAAAACTTTCCTGAAATAGTTTTTTCTGCCTTCTTTTCTAATAACGATGCTGTCGGATTTTCTGGTTTAGCTTCAGTGAAACAGAATACCGATGGTACCGCTGTCTTTCTGAAATGATTAAGAAACCACTTAGGTTAACTTATTGTTACTTACCTACCAAGAATGACACAAATTAGTAAGTAATGCAAAGTATGCTATGTTACTGTATTAACTCACCTGTATACTATGAAATACACTCCACACAAACGTGCGGTAAAAACTTTACTTGAATTTTTTTATTGCGTAAGGCAGACTCCCATTGTTTTTTGAGTTTGCTTTCCTTAGGAAACTAATTAACTGCCCTATTTTTACAATTTAACTCGCTACATTAAGGCATTATTACAATAATTGCGGCAATTAAAACGATAAACAAAAACGATTGAAGAAATCCATACGATTTGACAGCTCATAATTCAAAGTAACAAGGTATGGTCGTATTAAGTCCCCATGGCAAAGGAGTTTAATTTTTTATTATTTTTAAAAACCTATCGGTTGATTGATTATTATTTATAAAGGAGACGGGGACTTCTGGGCCTGATAGTAATAAGTTGAGGTATGGCTTAAAAAAAAGGTTATTTTTTTCTATTTCGTACTGTGAAAAATCAATTCAATTTACAATCTGGGAAATGAAAAATCCTATAATTAAGTTAGTGTTACGAAGTAATTGAAAAATCGATTCAATTGGAATCGATTATCGTTACAGAGTTCATACTATTTACGAAAATGCTTTCACCGGATGATTTATTTAATTAAAATAATTAAATCTATTAGAAATAGTGTAATAAGAGTTTAAACTAATTAAATATCTACATAATTAAGATTAATCGATTTACATTTACTTATCGATTATTGTATTTTTAATCTGTGCTAACTCTGACAATCATGCATGACATGACAGATGACATCGATTGACACTCGTTTCGTATCGTCTATGCGTGTGCGTTCTGAGTGTTTCCTCCCATACTTTTTTATTGATATTTTCCTCGACCCGGCTTTCTTACGGACCTCTGATCTTCCTCCTTCTACGACCCTTGCCTTGCTACCATACCGGACACGGAAAACCCCGCTTAAACGTTGAACTTGGACTTGTTATTTTGGATTCGACGAACGACCTACCGATTGGATATTGATCGATATCATGGATCGTTGCATAAATTGTGGCATAGCAACTAGTCGCTGCAATACACTAGGGCATCGAGCTTTGGATGACAAATAATAACAAAATATGTTTAACATCCTGTCTAAATTACAAGAAAAAGTAATTAAAATAATCATAAACCTTGACTGCTAAGCGAACTAAAAAGACGTAGGTAAACAAGAAGTAAATTATGCTGTGCAGTCGAAGGATACATCTTGTTAATCACCTCTTAAAACCCTTTTTTTTGATAACCCACACGATCAGTTTAGAAGAAAAAAAATTAGTCCCCCAAAATCCTATTGTGTCGAAAAGCCGCCATTTTTGCCATTTTAATGTGGCACTCGCAAGATTAAGAAGAATAGATTGACGCGAGAATCATCAAAATTGGCTTACGCGTTTGTTCTCTAGAACGATATAGGGGAACAAACATAAATACATACAAATATACACACGTATACTGATAAAACCATTACCCCCCTCCTTCAGCAATCGGGTAAAAAATGACAATCGCACTTCAAAAATCGGCTATTATGTATAGATTATTACGTAACCTCACTTTTCTTAAATCTCTTATATCTCGGCTCTCAGATTGCCAAAATCTGAAAAAAATTAAGCGATTGTTTGTTAATATAATAGCTATCAATTGACACCAGTTTCATCTTTTTACATCCAGGCCCAAAATTGTATGAAAGCGTATCCGTCTCCTTTGGGTTGATTTTTTGTTTGTTTGAGATTTCAAGCAAACAAAAATTCAATCCTATGGACATGATGTCCAAAAATGGTTATTTATAATCAAACATTTTAACCAGGATAATATAATTATGTGGATAGACAAAAACGAACTGTACTAATTATAAAATACATTTTTAAAAACCTCCAATTTTGAGAAAAGTCGTTTTTTATTTATGTGTGAATTTACACTTATTACTAGTTAAAACGAACAAACCTTTTCCAAACATCATGGTTATTATAGCGAACACACCGAAAAAAGTAACTTGACAATGTCACTGTCAGATATTGACTGAAAGTGTCAGTCATTAGTGTCATTACTCAGGTTTTTTTTTGCAATTCAGATCATTTTCGTTCACTTTCATTCATTTTCGTTTAAGCTCTAGTGCAATCTTAGTCTATGGTTTACTCAACTTGGTGACTGTCAAACTCGAATTTAAGTGTGTCAAAACTTTATTTAAGTTTAGAGAATCTTGTTTTCAGAATAACTTAACAAAACCAACTAACTAAAAATAAGAAATTTTAGTTTTAGTTTAGGTTAGTTCGGTGTACAAGAGAATCGGCACCATTCTCTAATTAATACTTGCTAAAAACATGAATCAACTCGAAAAAACAAATGAAGGTCGGTTTGCCGCTTTCCCGCCTATTTGCTTTTTTTTCTGTGGCCGGCCAGCTATTCAGCCATTACCTATTTTTCATTTTCATCATCGAAAAAATGGTAAATATTTTTCCCAAATCTATGTTATTTTATAGAAATAGTTCAAACTTAATTATACCAAAGGTAAAAAAAATGTAATTCTTTAATTAATACTTGACTTTATGTTATTTCCATTTAACGTCGTGGCTGTATAGATTGGTTGGAACATGGTGCAATAGAAAAATTAACAATTTTTTTTTTTAATTTGTCAGCTGTCAGTTGAAAACGATTCTCCCTAGGGCTGAAAAGTATTACTTTCAACCCGCTCCTCAGGCAACTTCAGACCTACTTTCAGAGTATGAGTAATGAAAAGTTTTTTTTCTTTCTTCAAAAGTGTATTGACGTTTTTCAATACACTTTTGAAGAAATAAAATAAAATAACGAAAAATATTTTTGACACGAACTATGAAACTATGATTTTCATTTTCTTTTTTTTTCACGCTTTGGTTTCGCTAGGTTGAAGGAGAGGCAAAGGTGTGAAGCCGTTAAACAGCTTAATATAAAAAATAGATTTATTTTATACTTTTGAATTAAGAACACAAATAAATGTTAATTTGTGTATAAAAATAACTATTAGTTTTTAATAATCATGTTTATCTATGATATTCTATTTATAAACACAATTTGAATATTCAAAAAATATTTATGCCATAAAGACGCGTAGTGCTTTGCCGAAATTTAAAAAAAAACATTCACTTCAGACTATAGGCATTGAACCAATTTGGACTTAGTATAGGTATAGTTATCTGTGGCAATTTTTCATTCCCGCACACGTGCGGGAATTGGAAAAAATCGCACTCGTGTGAAATACATTGCATGTTGTACCTAATCGTAGTGCGTTATGGACCAGTTTTCGAGGAAGTGTATTGAAAAATTAATTTTGTAATAATAATTTTCTTATATTAATTAAATAATCTACCGTACTTGAATTTAAATTTTAATGTATTTTATGTCTTAAAAAACACTTTTACACACATTTTAATTACAACATTTTAATATGTTTTATGTCAAAAACACTTAAGGCAAATAAATAAAAGTAAATATTATAAAATAACAAATTCTATCTATGAACTTCTTATTGTGTTGGGCTATAGGTATGGCTCATTTTCTTTGCCTTAATATAGATACATTTATGAGTAGATACGTTAATGCACTTGTGCACAAAATTCGACCTGCACAAATAAGCACTTTCAGAGAATAAGAAGTGAAAAAATAATTAAATTATGGATTAAATAGTAATTGAATTCTTCTTATTAAGAACCAATACTGTTAATTGATTAAACAGGAAAAACAAAAATAATTACAACAATAAAAACAATTGTTTCAAACCTGAAAGTGGGCCCCTGCCCATAGGGCTCCTACCTGAAACTTTTCAAATATAATAGTTTTGGCGTTCTCCCATCAAGTTCTACCTACTCAGGTATTAAGTTTTCTTGCTGAATACGTTTTCTGGAAAAGCTTCTGAGCTCCTACCATGTAGGAAGAGCACACGACGCGCGACGTGGAGAAATATGGAGAAGACTTACCAGCATAGCTATTCACAACCCTTCGATTCGATTTTCGATTCGGAAAGTCGTAATCTATCTCGCTCGATTTCGTAATGTCAAAAAAAGATACAACATACGACTTTCCGAATCGAAAATCGAATCGAAGCGTTGTGAATAAGGGGCCTGATCTCGCCGTGATCCGTGGCTAAGTGATCTGATACTGTGATCGGTAGAGACAAACCCATCACCCCACCAACGGGTTTGTCTCCACCGATCACAGTATCAGATCACGTTTGAAAACTAACAGTAATGTAACTTTCAGCCCTGAATCTAGTGAAAGGAGTGGGGGGAATACCTTCGGCTCCGAACGGAAATCACAAGAAGCACTAAAAGCCAATGACCAAGCATTGGCCTTTTTTTTTCGGTAGCCATTAACGAAACTTTATGCATTTATTAGATAACTTAGGGAATCGAATTATAAACAACCGGTCAAGTGCGAGTCGGACTCGCGCACGAAAGGTTCCGTACCATTATTTATACAACATTAGACAAAAAGGCAAAAAACTCGAATCACGATTCACCCAGTCACGTTTGTTGTATGGGAGCCTCCCTTAAATATTTATTTTATTCTGTTTTTAGTATTTGTTGTTAATAGCGGCAACCGAAATCCATCATCCATCTGTGAAAATTTCAACTGTCTAGTTATCACGGTTCATCAGATACAGCCTGGTGACAGACAGACGGACAGACGGACAGTGGAGTCTCAGTAACAGGGTTCCGTTTTTACTCTTTGGGTACGGAAACCTAAAAAAAAAATTGACTCATCATCTGCTTAGCCTTTGCCCAACTATGCTGGGGTCGGCTTCCTGTCTAACCGGATGCAGCTGAATACCAATATTTTACATGGAGCGACTGCCTATCTGACCTCCACAACCCAGTTAGTACTGGGTATTACAATACCCCTCGGTAAGACTGCATGGTTGTCAGACTTTCGGGCCATCACTGACTACTTACCTACCTGTAAGGACTGCCAAAGATCTACAATTGACAGCCGGGACCAACGGCTCAACGTGCTTTCCGAGGTACGGAGGAAACTCGGTATGTAATGGGTGGTCACCAATCCACAGACCAACCTAGTCAAGCACGGCTTAACCTAAAAATCGACCCGAGTGGCTGTTATTATTGAGCCACGAGTTCCTCACAAAAATAATTTGACTAATCTACAAAAATATATAATTATTAATATTATATGTTATATACGTAGGTATTTGATTTTTGAGATTGACTTCAGGGCGTTACCCTAAAAATGAGAAGTAGAGCGAAGTAAATAAACAAATAAAATAAATATCGCTGGACATTAACACACAGCGCCATCTAGTGCCACACTAAGCAACGAGGCTTGTGTCGTGGACACCAGATAGCTGATACTACATAGATACTTTTTGTTTGTAAATACATACTTATTCATGTAAACATCCATGACTCGGAAACAAATGTCCATGCTCATCATATAAACATTTGCTCCAACCGGGATTCGAACCCGGGACCCTAAGAACGTAAGGCAGCCTCACTACCGCTGTGCCATTCGGGTCGTCGAAGTGGTCAAACTTGCCTGTTACGACGAGATGAAAATAAGCGTTGATAAACATCCTATTCCAAGTTTAGGTCCTATTTTGAAATGTTAGTACTTAGTAGTCTCTCCTGCCTGCAGGGCTCATAGCTGAAATTGTTCAAATAATTATGGTTTTGGCGTTCTCTCATCACGATCCATATAAAATCAGCTTTCATGTTTTAGTGTTTTAAGTAGGTCTAAAGTTCAAACCCAAGACGCGCACCTCTGATTTTTCGGATTCAGGTGCGTATTGTATAAAATTGATCACTTGCTTCAGTGAAGGCAAACATCGTTAGGAAACCAGCATGCCTGAGAGGTATTTCGTCACGGCATGTAAAGCCAAGCCAGAGGCATGAAGACTTTGACACAATGTTAGGCACTTAACCAAATGATAAAGAAAAAGTGCTGAAAAACCTGAGCTTCCCTTGCAAACCCTTGGTTAGATGCTAAAGTTTTCGGGCTCAGTTAAATCGCTCTTGCATCCTACATCCTCTTAATTCATAAGCTTTTTTGTATAAATTGACATCATTGTTCACATTTCTTGAAATAAAACCTATCCCAGCCGAGGCTGATGCGGTTGCTTAATTTATAAGCTTTTCTGCATTGTCGACATAGTTACTTTTTGTATGAAGTAAGGTTCCGTCATACCGGTGCGGGCAAACTGTGGCTCCAGACCCTAACAGACTTACTTATAGGCAAGACTATTATAATGTAACCCAAGAAACGTCACAACTTAGTTGTTAGTTGCAGTAGGGCGTGGCGCACTGGGCGTCGAGATGGGCGGTACGCGCCCCGCCCTCTGCACCCACGCGAGCACCCACCCAGCACCCAAGCGCCAACATTCTTCCAGCACACGTGCATGTTGCTTGCATCGCTCATACAACTATTTACATGGTGAGAACCTGCTCTCTCTTCTCGAACCTCAATACCATTCTTTGAATGGAGCTCTTTTGCTCTCAATTGGTCATCAAAGGTTTTTTTTAATTAGCTTCCACTTACTGCCATCAGCACTGACATTGAAACCGAATAATTTTAAAGTCGGAATCAATCATTCTTCTCCATATGAAACGAAATTACCTTTGCGAATGGGAAAATAAAATAAATTCTAAGTATTTCCTTGTAAAGTTTGACGTTGAAAGGATTTTTTATGACCTAGATGAAAGGTTGGACTTTGACATTGAACAAAATGACTCAATAATCTTTACGAACGCAAAGTAATATTCAATTTCGATTTAATGTAATTTGGTTATGGCCGTAGCTCGCAGGTTGCTCTATAATGTTGTCTAAAATGCGTGAAATGAACGGACGCTGGGCGACCACCCAAAAGTCGGATGTTCATCCGCTGGGAGCCTGGGTGGGACCGAACCACTTGACTCACGTAGTGAGAATCGCAGGTCAAAACATCCGTTTAAATCGGTCATTGTATGTATCTGTTTAAACTTAATAACGGTAATTTTGAACAGTATCAGCATAGCATTGTACCAATGTAGTTACCACTCATAGTGTGTTCCATCGCACGTCTTCAAATAATTTACTTCGAAGCCATCTACTTAATAAAAACATCAAATACACCGGTGTGTTAATTTTGCAACGTGCTAATCTTGTAGAGCCTTTTACCTTGCATTAAGTTGCCAAGTAAGCACATCATAATGTTGCGGTTTTAACGACGCGAGTGAGTCGTTGCGACAAGATCATCAAGTGGCGTGGAATCATTTTAACATTTTATGGGAGCACATAGATAATTACAAAAGTTTCGTGGTCCTGTGGCTAGCGCCAAAACGCATCAGTCACGTTTCCATCGACCACCGGTACAAAATCGCATTACGCCTGTATTAGGCACTCATCAAGTATCGCCATTGTGGTCAAGATTAAGTTCCCTAATACAGCTTATCCATCTTAGATTAAGTTATTTACTTTCGTAGCGAACACCTAGAGCAATTTAAATTGTAGTAAACGTTAATAACTCACGCTTGAAGCAGTTAGAGGCGAAGTTCTCAGAACGAGAGACTGGTTTTTAAAAAATGATTACGTGTTTGATTACGTGAGTCCGTAATGGGTGTGAGTCACAGTTTGTGAGAACCTTAAATGCGACCATATTACGTGTACAGTACTGCACCGAGATGCCGAGTCGACTCGCAGTCGTGGCCTACGAAATCTTATCACCAATCAAACTGTTTTGTTGTGCTGAGATTATAATTTTGAACTACATAGAAATGAATGTAATTCTCACAAAGATGATGATCGTCGACCTATCGAGACGTCCTTCAAAAAATTGGTTTTCTCTAGGACTCTAAGTAAATGAAATCTCAATAGATATCTCTATTAGACGATATCCAAAATAATATGCAATCAAGTTGTATTTTGGCAGCGAGCGTAACCACAGAGCGTAGCCAGGTGGATGCGGTGCCAATCACGGAGCAGGTGATCGACTAAACGGCGCAGACGTCTTCATCGACGCGTGCGCAACTAATCTCCTTTCACCCCCAACTTAACGCTACTGTGAAACAATTTAAATGTAATCAGTAATCGGCTAGCTACCTATTATGTACTCTGCGTGGCAATCAAACCTACTTCCGCAGTTTTTTCATGACTGCACCGCCTCCCTGTTAAATGGATGGTGTTAAATTGAGTATTTTGTGTCGGTGGGCTTTTTATTACTATAGGTAATAGTTACGCGTCTATTGATGAAGGTTCTAGTCATTAGAGTAGCTTTAATCGATTAGTTTATTTAGTTTCAGATGATTACAAACTTGATTGTCGAACATAAACATTTAATTAACGCAGAAGATGTTTATGGAGTTAGATCGTCGTACCTACGTATAATGTTTGACGTTGGTAAGTCCTTTGTTTAATATGTCTATTGTGCGTGTTTGCGGAGTTCGCTTCATCTTCGGTTCTCCGGCATTTCCTGCCAGTTTCCAGCGGTCTTACGTCTATTGTTGTTATTGTTTTGGATTTGGAGCATTCGCTCGTTGCTTCTCCGGTTTTGAGTTAGTTTATAGTTCGGCATTCTATACGACGACGATACACATCCGATTATTAGCAAACAAAAGATAGGTTACTTGAACAGATGTTATTGGGAAAATATCAGATTTCTTAGAAAGAGATAGTTAGGTAATTATATTTTGATTAATTGGAGTTGGACACATACTTACACACACTTGAAAATTTGCGAGATTTTCACCATAACCATGCATTTCTTAATGTTATTTTGTGTAATTTAGTTACTACTCAGTAGGTATAATTTCAGCTTTCTTCAACCAACTTTTGTTTAAACTGCAGATTTCACCTCGTTATTTGTTAATTTAAGCTAACAATGGTGTACATGATAATACATCAAGGGTGATTTACTGTGTTCTTGCACAGTTTAATAAATGAATGAGACGGCCCAAAGTCTCGTAAGAACAGTTAAAAGGCGGAAGTCCATCTAGTCGCGATCTCGAGTGGCCACGGGTACGAGCCGCACGGCCGGACGATGACGGACGATGGCCGGATGATGGCCGGACGCACGGGCCACTGCCGGCCAGTTACGAGGGCGAGGCTTCCTGTACAACTCGCATAGGGCGTTATTCAAGTCCCTTTTATGCAAATAACTTTGGTCTTAGAAATTCAGAATTGTTTTCCTTTTGTTAAGATGATCGTCTTTCCTGCACAGTCTCGATTTTATTTCCTTACGTCATCTATGTTTTAAGATCGAGTTTATTTCTTACATTTCACGGATAGGTAAATAAACGCCATAATTTTCTAATCAGAAAACATGATTCATTCCACCTTGGTTTTGAAGAACGGAATCAAATCGCGGTGATAGGTGTGTTGAGCGCACGGAGCGTGCAGTGCAGGTGTCGTCGGCGACCGCAGCATCACCGCCACCTGCGCTTGCGTTACTCCGGAACTACGTGCCGATTCGCCTGACGCACGCCCCGTCAGCTAATACACGTAAATTACGTTAAAACAAGTCATTCCTTTGGGAATCGTCATTCCATGTTTCTTTTTTCTTAATAGGCAAGTCTTGGTACTCTGCACTAGGCTGCTACATTGAACTTTCTACTATTTACACGGCAATGTAAGGAAAATTAGCTATTTGATGGGAAAGTGCAATACACGGTCAAAATATATGAAACAGCTTTTATAATAATCAAAGAAAAACTCTTTGCTGTGACCTCTAGAACCGTGGTAAAAGTTTGAGCGTCAATGTTCCATACACCTTGTATATTATCCTAGAGGACTCATCTAAAGATGAAGAAAAGAAAAAGTTTAGACAGATTGCGGACCAGCTGCGGACACCAAACTCAGAAAGGCGCTTCGGTACATTATCTATCAGTGAGTAATCGTTAGCCAGAGCGTGGTGACACCGAGGGTCGTGCACTAACACGGCATAGCTCACCAAAGGTGGTAAAAAGTCGCGCGGCGCGCCGTGACAATCGACGATCACGAGTGCACCACGGCCGGCCCCACAGACAACTGTATTTGTCGCAGATTCGTTATTGTCACTACTGTGACTAACTACACAGACTTTTGACAGACAGTCTACCTAAGCTACTTCATTACAATAAAGCCGAGTACCTATTTAAAAGAAACACCTTTTGTTGGACACAATAAAATGTAAGCAGGAAATTGGCTTTTGGCTTAGTTTTGTTTGTTGTACGCTGCCTGAAGAAATTCTTCAATAAGTTTCAATACTGTGTTTACATAATAGTACAGGAAAATAGCGGTTTTTAAAGACTTTCTATTCTTCATTTTGATCTGAAATTTAATTGCAGAGAGATACATTTTTAGCGAGCCATGTTGGTCACAGTAGTTTCGGGCGTCGAGGTGACCTCGGCGTAGTAGGCGCAGAGGCCGCGCGGAACTGTCTCCAAGCCGCGCATGCGCCTCGGTTCGTTCCACCGCGCTCACGCTCATACCGCCTTGTTGCACTATCACTGTGGAGCAGTTTCCCACGGAACACTACCTTGTTTGTACTCAACACAAAAACGTTGCGGTTAAAAATTGTCACCACCAAGCAAATCACAAAAAGCGTGGCGTTTGGCAACAAAATCACTCTAGTTTCTAATATTGCTAAGGTTACTTACAAAAGCAATAAAAGTATCTAGCAATTTAAAAAGGGCGAACCCAAACCGTTTGTTTATTGATTGCTATTAGCACCGGAATCGCAAGTGATTCGGGGTTCACGCCCAGACATGCTCACTGAATACTTAAGGTTCAATGGAGACATTAATGGACAAGAAGCGATTAAGTAAAGCGTTTAATCGTCTCAATTAAATTGTGTAAATATCAGCGACGGTCATGCGCATGTTAGTAGTACGTAGATATTATAAGCACGAGAAGTAGATATGAGATCGTGGCAGCAGCAATTTACAATGTTAAAGGCGTGAAACGTAGCACTGCGTGTTATCGGTGCGGAGATCAGGCGTTACGGTCACGTATGACTCACTCCCACGTCTTAATTGACCCATTTCGTGTGAGATGTAGCGCTCACAGAACGCCGCGTCAGGGATACCATCGCCGCTGGACGTGACTCCGCCTATCGACGTATACGTATTCAACTGTCATTCCTAGATACTCTGCAGTGTATTTGACAGCTAGCTTCTTTCTCTGTTGTTGTTTGCTCGCTGTAGTTTATCAAGTTATTGTCCTCGCTGTGGCATGTCCCAACACAAATTACTCTTCTTGTTTTGCAGTTAGCTACCTTGTCATGTTAACTATTTTTGTGGTAAACATATTTGGCGCGTTGCTGGAAACAGTAAATACATTCTTACATCTTCGTATAGTAAAACGGTTTATCTTTTCGGCAGATTCATTTTGTAGTTATTCATTTAAAGTTAAGAAAAATATGTGAATGTGAGCAAGTAAAGTGCCATAAGCGATGGTGGATGAAGACGAGGGCAAGTTGATGATATCAAGGTGGTCACATTTTGTGGCCGGTAGTGTTTATTACACACATTACACGGTCGTGTCGGAATCTCGACACTTTAGTGTTACCTTTTAGATTTCGTCACCCACTAATATTTTATACATTTTTGAGTTTCTCTCTTTCGAGTGTGTTGCTTTTTTGTCGTGATAGGATTATACCCACTTAGCATTAGGTACCTCACGGTAACTTTCTCTGATTTCTAGTCACAATTAATAACCGTGCCATTTTTAGGGTTCCGTACCCAAAGGGTAAAAACGGAACCCTATTACTAAGACTTCGCTGTCTGTCCGTCTGTCCGTCTGTCTGTCACCAGGCTGTATCTCATGAACCGTGACAGCTAGACAGTTGAAACTTTCACAGATGATGTATTTCTGTTGCCGCTATAACAACAAATACTAAAAACAGAATAAAATTAATATATAAGGGGGGCTCCCATACAACGAACGTTTTCGCCGTTTTGTCTAATGTATAGATAATGGTACGGAACCCTTCGTGCGCGAGTCCGACTCGCACTTGGCCGGTTTTTTCTTACCCTGATACGACATTACACTGTGTGTGAACAAATTATGAAAATCCAGGGTACAATTAGATATCATTTAACACGTAAACAGACTACAAAAAATTCTAAGCTAAATACAGGATAAAAAAAAATCCTTGTGTTAGGTGAAGTGGCATATCATGGGTGGACCACCCTGCCGTCGCTATCTCTCCGCAATCTACCAAAAAACGTCACCCCCATCGATTTGTTTGCTGTGTGGCCTTCGTTTTACGCTCCTCGATGACTGTGAAATGTTCCCAATTATCTCTCAAATAAACCGTAAACAACCCTTTGTATTAAAATTAAAACTAAGGGCTAAATAAAGGGGAAGGAAGCCATTTTTTGGGCTTTCTGTTATTAGGTTTTCCTGATGATCGTCTTCATTACTTTCACAGTGTTTTTTATCTAAGAAAGGATAATCTTTCGGTCATTTCATAGCCAATATCTTAAAAAACCATTAGATTAATCGTTTGATTGTTCGATTGATTTTAGTTGAATCAAAATAAGGTAAGTCAAACAGTTAGTTAAGTCGACCAATATGCGTTATGAACATATTATGTGAATCAACCGTAGTTATAAAGAAAATAGTTGAGATAAACTTAGGTATACGTAACCTTTGTAACTGGGTCTCCAGTACGTGGTTGTCAGGTTATCACGTACAATTTTTTTCCACGTACGATTTTTTTCCAAATTACTTACAAAAAAAATGTTAAATCAAACCTTAAATAACCTAAACATGGTCATTATTATACATGAATGAAATCATTCTATCATCATTACGAAAGCTTTAACAAAAGCTATTATAGAAATAAGCTCATGATAGAGTTGTACGAAAGGCGTATGACGCAAAAAGTGATGCAAAGGGGAGAATAGGGACGTGCCTAATCCATCGGAATGACGGCTGTCCCGTTGATTTATTAGGACGTGAACAGACGTATGTCCCACTTCGCCGGGTCCCGGGGGGCGCAGGTACGAACAAAAAATGTTTGGGTGTTTTATCTGGGTGTTTGTTGACAATGCACCGTCATGCTGGGAATTTGTAATACAGATGTAAAAATATTGTTTTCTCATTTTTTGGGCAGTGTTGCCAACTCAGCACTTTGAGTGCTAGATTTAGCACTATTTTCATGTGCCTAGCACTGAAATTTAAGAAACAGCACCCAGCACTAAATCTAGCACTAATTTTGATGTTGCCTGCGCTCACAAAATGCAGCTGTGGCTGAAGTAACAAAACGCAAACTAGTGTAGTCTGTAATCTGCGGCACTTCGGTGATTCTCGTGAACGTGAAAATAAAGGCGTGTATGGCAGACGAGGCGAACAGTGCTATGTTTGTCTTTTTTTCTAAGATAACTCCTTCTTTGTCTAATCTTGCTTGTTTTTCGTTCATTTTTGTTTTGCATGAAAGATAAGTAGGTACACATTTAAATTGCAAAAATCCGCTATAAGTGTAAATGAGCCACAGCCATCCACCTCAACAGCTGCACACGGAACTACAGCAGAGACAGACGATACAAGTAGTGAGGATGATTGGATTTAAAGATAATTTTAATTTAGTATTTCCAATTTGTATGGTTTTTAGATTGTAAAATTTAATGGTCACATTTTCCAATTTAACTATATCTTTGTTTGTTTTTGTTTTTTAATATAACTTTTAGATATTAATGTAACAATAATTCGAAAATTAAAACATATTCTGTTGTGTTCTTTTTTATTAAATTCATATATTTGGCACTATTTTTGAAACTTTCTAGCAATTTAGCACTATTTGAGATGTTACTTAGCACCCAACCGTGGCATTGAGTTGGCAACCCTGTTTTTGGGCAGTTGTCGTGATGATCTCACTAATTTATTTGCGTTTGTGGTTCTTTAATTTATTAGAGTAATACAGAACCTTTGGATTTGTTTATGAAGGATTGAGATAAGTTAAGTTTAGAAAGAGGTAGAAATCAAAATTTTACAATTTCAGACAAAACAAAGTAAACAAAGGATAAAAGTTTAATGATGCGATAGCGGATAGATTTCACGAGTCGTACCGTCCAAATACAAATCAAGGGTTGAACATTAGAGTAAGTTCGGAAGAAGCGGGGGCGCAGTCAGCTCCGCATCAAATATTCAAGATGCTCGTGTTTGCTGCGATCACTCCGTATCAGTGGGGAATTTAGTAAATTACTGTATTATTGTTATTGTACATTTACTCCGTCTACTTCCTGTGAAAGGATTTGAAGAAGTTATTGCTATAACAGATTTTCATTTAGTTTTTGCATTTCTTATTATTAGGTTCTAATAATATTTTCGTAAAAATATATTTCTTTCAAATTACTCAAACCATTATTAAGAACTCTTTAATTTAGCCGCATTTGTACTTATCGACGAAACACAACTAGATTTAATCGAAACAAAGATGTTTTTCTTCTATGACATAGGTAGGAAGTATTATCAGGAACTCTTATGTATTATGTACTAACAATACCGTTACCTATCACAAACATAAAGAAGCACCAATGATGAGCATGCCCGAGATACAACAGCTGAAATTCAGACCCTCATCAAAATGGACCGCGTTGGTAACGTCACATTGTAGATAAGAAGCACTTTTTCATAATACTTTATTCAGGCTCGGAGATTTGGCTCAGTGACAGAGTAATCGGCCGCGTCAGGAGTGAGGTGGGCTCGCTTAAGTATTAATGTTTAACCCTTTTGCAACGGGCGATGGCGCGGCGGGCACCCGACAACTCGGTGTCAATCCTAACCCGCGAACGCCTCCTACATATTTGATGTTCATTAATTTGTCAAGTTTCTGTAATCCACGTGAAATGGGAAATGTGTGACTTTATTGAATAGACGGGGAGTGCGTTTACAATGTTGTGTGTGCATGCAATGATACTGTAGGTTTGTATAGATGATTTTACTTGCATTATATATGTTATGGGTTACCTAACAATTTACCACGGAAGTAATTATAGAAAAAGGAATTACGGATGATACAGATTTTAGCAAAGTACGAATAAGATTGATTTTGTAGTATGTAAGAAAGAGGTGAAAGACTGTCTCGTTAGTCTAGTGGTCTCAGGTGTGACTGCTGAGCTTGAAATCCTGGGTTCGGTCGGTTATTATACATAAAGGCGTGATGTTACGTTGTTACGTAGGTACCTACTTAGTAGACAGGCAATAAACGTTATTTGCATTGGTAGGTAACGGGATTTTGTACTTATTAGTAGAATATTACACTGTCAAAATAATTTTAAGAGAAGGCTCAAGAGAAGGGGTAAGATTCTATTTTATTTGAAGCATATAGACTCGTGTTAAAAAGTCTAAAAAACCTCTTATTACGAATCCGTAGCCAAATGGCAAAAACTGAACTCCTATAGATTCGTCCTGTCCATCGGTTTGTCTGTTCATCTATGTCAGTCATAAAATATCGTTATTAAATTGTTTGGTGCTACGGAACCCTTATTGCGCGAGGCCGAATCCGAGAAAAAATGTGTTTCTGGTTACGCGTCTAGTCTTCAGGGTTGTGTTTAACATTTCACTAAGCTCAGCCACATATGTAGGTATGTCCCTATAATATGTCTATAGGTACACACCTAATATAGGATGACAGGGGAACTCAAGTTATTCCTTGAAATGGGTTAAACTAGAGGTCATTACTTAGCAACAAATCAAGTCCAGTTAACTAAGGGTCAAAACTGGATGTTCATCTTGATGAACATTCAGTTTTGTCCCTTAGTAATTTCTAAAAAAATCGATTTTTTTTGAAATTTTCTGACTTCGTTCGTATCAAAAAAAATCTGCTCTAATCTAAACATTTAATTCATATCTTTCTGAAAGCTGAAAAATGTGTGATTATTTTTATTTTGTTTTTCCCGAAAATGAACACAGCTCGGTAATCATCCAGTTTTGTCCCCCTAGTTAACTGGACTTAATATGTTGCTTAACGACTTCTAGCATAACCCTTTTCGATGAATATTTGGAGCTTCCCTGTCACCCTGATACCTGGAAGCTGAAAGCACTCCCAACCCAAGCAATAGCACGGTTATCGAGTAATATGGTAATCGTGCTAAAAATGCAAAATTTCAAGCTGTCTAAGTAGTTTGTTTTACTTTATCCCTAAAGAATTCCCAGGGTATCCAAATCTGGTGTTCGTACTTCCATGCGGATATTTCTCGGATTTATCCGTAAAATTACAGCAGCTGCGGTGTAGGCCGCGTAATCCCTCTAATATATGCACAACTAAAAGGCAACGAGCGACCGCGGCCGCCCGCAGATATCGCCCCCAGAGGAGCAATCCGTGGACGCCCGGTGACCATCACTAGCTCTCGTTTTAAATCATACTTTAATCCACATTACAATAACGTTGAAGATCTCGTCTCTTTTCAAACAACACAAATCGATTCAATATAAATCTATTGCTACCACATAAAGAGCTAAAAGGCTTACAAAGAGGCTTCTCTCCACAAAGGCACGTCTACAAAAAAGGAAAAAAATGTACGTGGAGTAAAGTATTTGGCGGAGTGCATTGTGTTTAGCGAAGTTTAGTGAAGCGGAGCGGAGAGAGGGCGCGCGGGGCGCCGGCGCCCATTGGCCGCGCCCACACCGTGGGTGGAACGAGGAAAATCTAAAACCAGTTTTCCTTCGAAGCTTTAGATTTGAAAAGCTTTTAGCGTCATCTTTCTGTCATTCCACTCATTACTTGAGCCGCGCGCCGTATTTGCGACTGTCAAACTGATGTACGATATGTCATTGTGACGTCTGATTAGGTACGCTGGGGACAACCTGAACTTGTACATGAATATGTCTGTCTGATACTTCAATTAATTTATCCTTTTGTCATGGAAAGAAAACAAAAAATAACAAAACAAAAAGGATTCTATTGTTGATGCTTTCGGCACTTAGCGTCATCCCAGTGGCGATTTAATCTAAAGGTAATAATATCGAGTGTTTAAGACCTACAATGTTGTGTTCTTATTCAGATAAAAAGAAAGAAGAATCTTTTTCTATGAAGTCGCACATAGTTTATTGACGAATATTAATACTTAGTTACTTTTAATAGCGGTCTTACCGATGGCTTTGGAAATTGGGGCTTTTCTTGTGTTACCTGAAGTCGGATGATGGTCCAAATAAGGCTGCTATTTATTATTATAATTATGACCGATCTTTTAAAGCTAGAAAGAGGGAGTGGGTGCAAGTGGGGGGGAGGTCGTGTGGGCGGGGCGGCCAGGCGGGGCGCAGGGTGCAGCACCTCGATGCTGGCGGGCGCGCCTCGCCCACCGGAGCTCGGCTCGAGGCAGTCGCGCACCACACGCCGCTCTCGGCGCGCGTTCCGTTGCATCACTGCACCTCGGCACGAGCTCGTCGACCACCGGGACTCTACTCCCTCATTATATCATTCCGCCGATACGGACGACACGGGCCTCAAACTCACAACCACCTGTAATCGGGAAATAAAGGTGCGTGCCAAGAATGATTGTCGCTAATTAAGCCGATCGGCTGCAGGCACCCAAATAATTGGCGTGGAGGAAGCTCACGAAGCGCAGCCCGCGACCCGCGCCCCTTCAATTAGCGGCACCTGTCCGACACGCGCCGCGCATTAATTCGCACTCGCATAAATGCACCCGCAAAAAATACCAAAATAAACTGGAACCGATGCACCTGCGGCAATCAGCGGCCGACTGCGACCAGCCAGAGTGCGCGAGTTGGATGAACGAACACTTCCAAACAAGATCGAGAGCCTCCAAGCTTCTGGAGATATGATCATGCTATTCAAGGGTAACAGCAGTCGGCTGGAGCATCTCATTGAGAAGATCCAAGCGAACAAAGAAAACCACGACGTCACATCGGAGGATTTAAAAGGTCAGAGCATATTTTTATTGGGGGATCGGGATAAATTAATCAAATATCTTTCAGGACTTTTTTGTGTTCAACTACTCATAATTAACAACTTTGCGATAACAATTTCTCATTCTTTGTACCTCATTTTTATTTGTTTACTTTGATAGTGGATGTGTTAAGAATACACCCAGCCTTTCAGGTATTTGTCGCATGATGCTTTCAGGGATCCCATACTTAACCTTGAGAACTTTGTGTATGTTTTAACTGAGTTTACAAATTTGAAGAAAAACTGTCATACAACAACTGTTTTTTTAGTTACACACGAAATATGTTACGCAATTTTTTTTTGTAGATAAAACCTGATAACAGACACCTGTTTGTGTGCTCTGCTTTATAATTAAATACTGGTCTACATAGGTAGGGTCTCCCTGAACTAATACAACCACATATTTTCCAACGTTGGGTGTGTAGTTGTCAAAGTATTCAGAGCACCTATCTATCTATCATGGGGTTTTGGTTTCCGCACTTAGTCCTTAGAGTGGACCATTGTGCGTGTTCAGAGCACCTATAGTTTCATTAGTTTAACTTAAATTATCTAAGTACCTATAACTTAATAAGATATTCTATTAACGTGTATTATGTATAAGCAGTTTGTTATTTGGAAAAGTTGGTATACCCATGGGTTAACAAAATAACACCTAATGTGGTTACTTTCTTGTGTTGAGATAAAATGTTTTGTTTACCAATTGCGTCTATACCGAGTTTCCTCATTTTCTTAATTGGTAATTATTATTAAAACAATAATTTGAGTACCAACCTGCCTATTACTTTCTTCTATTTACGTAAATATTCAAACAAACTTCCGGACGATGTTGATGGCGGATAAACAGTTACTTCTGGTGACAGCAGCACCTGTCCAATCCAGACTATTTTTCTCGATGACAATTTAAATTGAGTCAGCCCAAAATTTGGCGACGAGTATGACCAGACCATTACTTTTGGCTAGTTGCAATATAGGTGATAAGGGTGGTGACAAATTGATAGTTTTTTTCACCCGGGTAGAGCTCGGTCGCCCAGGTACTGTCAATCCTATACATTTTAGACTTCGCCATCAACGTTATTACTAATAGTAGAAAATACGTCACTTTGTCTAGGCTCTCCTGCTTCTTCGACTGCTTGGCATTAGAAGTGGTGATTGAATTCCAGACAAAGAGACACTGGAGATCAATCTCCAAGTTGATGTACTAAGTATGTATAACTTATATAACTTCAGCATAAAATGGTTGCTTTTGTGGACACCCCTATGCCTGCAGTAGTTGCATAGGATATAGGGTTAATAAACTACTCAAACTAAATAGGGGCCCACCTCGATTTAGTCACTGTTTTGGTCTAAATAAAGTTAGTTATGTAAGTACTTAAGTAGTTGTTGACAAAGTTATGCATTTAACCGTAGAAGCTATTAATGTTTATTTGGACAACATTCATATGGGTTTCAAGAGGGTAGCTAAAAAAGTGAAGTACTCGAAAAAAACATCGAATGCACAAATTCTCAGTCACTTAAGTTTTCAGTTTCCACTAAACGCTATTGTGGAACAATCACGTTTTTAACCATTTTGTTTGGTTCCTGTGTTAGTTGTGATCACTATGCCTGGTTCTCGCCGACATATGGACATGGAAACCACTGCCAGAGGGAATCTCTGCTTTAAGAGGGAAAGTCTCAGAGAACTGTCGCTATACACCCCTGTGTATAGCGACGAGAGATCCGAAACGTTTGGGAACGGTATCAGGAGACCGAAAGTGTAGCTAGGAGACCTGGCACGGAAAGAGCTAGAATAGGGCTACAACTGCCCAGGAAGACCGATACCTAAGGTTAACCGCACGCCGGGAGCGTATACTGTAGCCGCTCGGACCTTACAAACTCGACTAC
Organism: Xestia xanthographa; assembly: GCA_905147715.2. Lineage (NCBI taxonomy): Eukaryota > Metazoa > Arthropoda > Insecta > Lepidoptera > Noctuidae > Xestia > Xestia xanthographa. The sequence goes on along the minus strand of LR990642.1, from coordinate 19,429,745 downwards.
GGCAGTCCACAAGGACGAGAGTCAGCGATCATCAATTCGAAATCGGCTTCACGAAGATGGACAACGCTCCTGAGTACGTGCTATTCGACTGAAACTGACGAGGGCTCATCGTGCGGCACGCTTAAGGTACGCCCGGGAACATTTGGAATAAACCATGGATAACTGGAAGAATGTGCTTTTTACGGACGAGAGTAAAGTGAAGTTTTACAGTGACGACAGACGAATGGAGAAGAGAAGGGAACGTTTTTCTGAACCATGCGTCCATGGAACAGACCGATTTGGGGGTCCCAGTGTTATGGTATGGGATGTAATTAGCTTACACGACAAAACACAGCTGGTAATTCTGAATGAAGGTACCGTTACCGTCACCAGTTACATCGAGCAAGTAATCCGGCCGGGTCTACCCTGCAAAGCAGAACTTTTTATGTACAAACATTCGGCCAAACAATAACTATACATTAAATATTTTTGAGCCTTAAAAATATTCGTTAAAAGAAGATTATGCCAAGTGTGTTATGCCAAATAAATTTCGGAGCATCAAGATTCTGCCAGATAGAAGGAAACCAATCCGGCCACATGGCATCCCATTTTCACAAAGAGTGGGCAATAACTTTGTCTTTAGGCATGACAATGCTCGCGCACACACAGTCCGCACCGTTTTGCCATGGCCATCCATGAGTCCCGACCTCAACCCCATCGAACATTTATGGGTTGATCTCAAAAGACACCTGAAAGAACATTACAGTGATGTGAACAGCCAGCAGGAGCTCATTAATGCCCTAAAGTCTGTTGGGTACAAATACCGGAAATAAAGGTGACTCATTTGATTGAAAGTGTCCCAGTTAGGCTCAGAGAGCGCATACGGAGCAGAGGAGGTGCATCGTTATTAAAAAATAACAAGCACTATATTTTTTTCCAGAATACTTGTGCTTTACAAGATTGTTTCCTTTATTTTTTGTAATTTTTCCTATAAACTGTTATTTTATGTTTTTTTTTACGACATAAACATAAATGTTTCTATTATTTGTGTTTACACTATTCTTGAAACTTGAAACTTTTATATTCATAAAAACTGAATATTTAGGTTCAATTTTAAGTTGCAGCAAAAAAAAACATGGTGGGCCCTATTTAGTTTTGAGTAGTTTAATATGTAATAAACTACTTTCTGGTATTGTAGGTATTGACTGGACATTCGTGAAAAAATCTCAAACTCATCACGCCTGTTATCTTCAATGGGTTAGGAATGGTGTACCTAAAAGGTCACCCACATTTCGCCTGCTATGTTTAAGTACCACGTAAGAGGGAATAAGCCTATTGCCATCAATCGGGCACAAATCCAAACTACGTGGTTACACCCTAATAATATTTTATCCGAACAGGACGGGACTGGAAACCGAATATAACGTCATGTTTAATAGACGCACCAGTAAATAGCGACTACTAATATTATGAAAACAAAACAAGTGCATAGGTAAGTAAATAGCCTACGCCCCATCTTGTAACTTTCCCATTTCGACAACTAAACAAAATAGCATCACAAAAGTCCCATTTCAAACTACTTTGATCTTCACTAAATTGAATCCTATTTCGTCAACTTTTGAGTGTGCGTACATTCAATCCCATTTGGTAAACTTTTTGTTTGACAAGTACAGTTAGGACTCAGGAGAATTACTAAGAAAAACCACAATTACTATTCGGTATTAAATGTCTCCAATAAAAGAGTCTAGTTTATCCGACGCGATCCCTAAGATACATATTTTTTTAAAGAATAACCAATATTTCAGATAAATTATTTCATATTATGACCACTATGTTTTTTTTTTATATTGGCGTGTTTGGTTTTTTATATACCCGTTTCGCCCCTGTGTTCAGCAGTGTTGCCAGATGGAATCTGAAGAAATCAGTAGAAAAATTAAAGTTTTAGCGGTAGATCCAAGGAAAAATCAGTAGATTAAAAAAGTCATAGCCACACGAGGTAAAAAGGACTAGAGCTTGAATACTTTGACTGGGTTTTTATGCCTTGTGACCAGAATGGCAGACTCAGTCAGTAGTACCACAGGTAATATATATAGTACCGTCAGTGATTGGTCGGTTTTGCACACTACAGGTAAAAAAACTTGTTGACAAATGTCATGTTATTTAGGCCTTTAAGCCAGATGACACGACACGACGTCAATAACTAGATGATACGATCTGATTTGAAAAAAAGCAGGTAGATTTCCAATCAAGGCAGTAGATCAGTAGATTTTTTTAAAATCAAGTAGATCTACTGCTACATCAGTAGATCTGGCATCACTGGTGTTTAGTAAAGTTCCGGTTTTCCGAGAAAATCCTAGTAACAGCCAAAAGTCCGGATTTCTGTCCGATAATGGCAATGGGTTCGCATCCTTTTACATCGCACTTAGAAATAATGACAAGCATGATAATGTCGTAAATGCATTTCAATATTTGTATCCTAGAGGTGGAGTTTTATGAAAACACATACATAACAATGGTGCCCCATTACATTGCTTATAGAATAGAAACATCTGGATATAAAAGTAACGATTTTCTGAAACATCTTTCGAACTAAATACATCATCTGCCTAGTCTTTACCGAATTATGTTGGGGTCGGCTTCCAGTCTAACCGATGCAGCTTTCGCTATCAAGCGACTTTCAAAGTTTTAAATTCCGACTAGGCGCCAGCTTTTGAAACTCCAACAGTGCAATCATATGCATAAATTTAGGTGTTTTTACTGTTAGTGAAAACAGGGACTAATAGTCTGGTAAATGTTACGACCAGCAAACATGTTATTTCCTAGGCCATTATATTTCATACTAGCTGTCATAAAACATGTGAAGTGTATGTGAGTATAATAGGAACCTGTACAGAGGAAGGGGCATAATGCAGCTTTTCCAATTTTATTAATTACCAGCTTTTACTCATGGTCTGCATAGAAAGCTAGTTTTTAATGTTTTGAGAAAGGTTATTTTAAGATTTGATGCTTTTTAGGGTTCCGTACCCAAAGGGTAAAAACGGAACCCTATTACTAAGACTTCGCTGTCTGTCCGTCTGTCTGTCCGTCTGTCCGTCTGTCTGTCACCAGGCTGTATCTCATGAACCGTGACAGCTAGACAGTTGAAATTTTCACAGATGATGTATTTCTGTTGCCGCTATAACAACAAATACTAAAAACAGAATAAAATTAATATTTAAGGGGGGCTCCCATACAACAAACTTGTTTTTTTTGCCGTTTTGTCTAATGTATAGATAATGGTACGGAACCCTTCGTGCGCGAGTCCGACTCGCACTTGGCCGGTTTTTTTTTGGTTAGAAGAGCTCGTGGCTATCAACAGCCGTTCGGGTCAATATTCAGGTTAGGTCACGCTTGCCCAGGTTGGTTTGTGGATGGGTGACTACCCATTACATACTGAGTTTCCTCCGTGCATCGCAGTTAGTCCTGGCTGTCAATTGTAGATCTTAGACAGTCGTTATAGGTAGTCAGTGGCCTGAAAGGCTGACAATCAGTCTTACTAAGTAGTATCGCGTATTACCCAGTACTTATTTGTCCAGGAAAGATAGGCAATAAGTAGCACCATGTAAAATAATGGTAAGTATTCAACTGCATCTGGTAAGACTTGTAGCCGCGCCAACACAGTTGGGAAGAGGGTACTTAGGGTTTCTTTTTAATAATAAAATAAAATAATCAAAGTTTGTAGCAGCAATCTTGAATAGTTGCAAGGCACCATAGTCAAACATAATTATAAGTTACAAACCCTAGACCAGTCTACTGCTTGTTGCCATTTTATTAGAAACTAGCTTGTGCCCGCGACTTCGTCCGTGTCGAAGGAACATGCCCATTGGATTCGGCTGTAGGATTAGTAGCTTACCATTAATTAAAGATTTTTTGAAAATGGATAACCAGTTTCAGAGATAACCTCCTTCAACCAAACTTACAAAGTTTACCTCTTTATGTTTAATAGTATTAGTGTGAATTTGTCAGGACGTTAAATTATGATACCTAGGTACCAGTCCTATGTCTGGTTGCATCTTAACGTGGTACCTTGGTACTTAGGTAGGTACTATAATTCATATTTTTAGTGTTCAAAACCTTCATTTTACGGGAAACACATTTACAGCCCATAAAGTGAACAAAGCTTAATAATAGGTTGTTAGAACCGTTGGTTGACGATAAAATTGGTGTTCTTCGATAACGGATAACTTTAATGTAAGGAAATTAATATGTTAAAGTTGTATTTAAATAATGAGGAGAAATGAACAATAGGTTAAATGTAGGTTGCTACGTGTAAATGGGATGCTTTATCCCATTTACACGTAGAGAAAATGTGGAATTAGAAAATGACTTTTCAACACAAGTGTAAGTAGGCACCTTAAGCCATTTAGGATGGTTTTAACAGTGCCTATAAAATAAAATCATTAGGTGTCGAGTTCTGAGCTTTTGCTAACGATAAGAACACCTTTTTTGTTTTTATTGCTCAGATAGTTTAAATAAATTGGTTGATAAATGCACATGTACAAAGTTGAAAATAAAAATTCCGCCTCGCAAGGTGGCTGTCATATGAATTAAGTTATTGATTTATTTAATTTAAACAAACGTGTACCAGAAGTAGGCGCACATACATTGCAGTCAAGGTAAAAATAACTCTTTCACTTCTACTTTTTAGTTTTTGACAATGCATGGGTTTTTTTATTGCCTGAGAATCAAATACACCTTTTTTATGGCAAAATATTTCATCGAAGTAAAACGAAAATGTTAATTACATGGTTTAGAGCAGAGGTTCCCAATTTTTTTTCCTGGTAGACCACTTTCAAAACTTTCTGGTGTCGGTGGACCTCTGCTGCATTTTTTTCAAGCCCGTAGACCAACAACGAAAAGAAAGAAATTAGCAATATTATTTTTTCACGGTAAGTTTAGATTGCATGAGGGTCGTATCGTTTCGGCAGTATTTCAATAAAACTCACGTTAGATTTTTAGAAACACGATATTTTAATAAATGCACCAACTACATTACGTTTGCATAAAAAACAAAGAGAAAACAAGAGAGCCACCCAGTGTCAGAAAATGGAAACAGCAGTGTCTTATCCAACAGATCGTAGGCTCCTAAGATTTGTTTTTGGCAAATTATCTAAAAATTAGCTTCTTATAGCTTCTTACTATTTACACCGAAACACAAGCCCTGTCATCATCGGAACATATTTTTTTTACTTTTTAGGGTTCCGTACCCAAAGGGTAAAAACGGAACCCTATTACTAAGACTTCGCTGTCTGTCCGTCTGTCTGTCCGTCTGTCCGTCTGTCTGTCACCAGGCTGTATCTCATGAACCGTGACAGCTAGACAGTTGAAATTTTCACCGATGATGTATTTCTGTTGCCGCTATAACAACAAATACTAAAAACAGAATAAAATTAATATTTAAGGGGGGCTCCCATACAACAAACGTCATTTTTTTGCCGTTTTGTCTAATGTATAGATAATGGTACGGAACCCTTCGTGCGCGAGTCCGACTCGCACTTGGCCGGTTTTCTAGTAGTTTATTATCTGCCTACATTGATAGATAAAGCCAAGCTAACATTTTTGTTCTTTAGTATCGAAACCAGATACGTTTTCGTGGACCACTTACAACTTGAGAACCCCCAATTTTTTTTCACGCTAACGTAGACCCCCGACGGGTCTCCCGTGGACCCCGGGGGTCCACCTGGCAGGACCACTTTGGGAATAACTGCTTTAGAGCATGTGAATTGTGTGCATTTTCAGTTAAAAGTCAAAAGAAAAACTAAAATAACACATACACACATCAACACGGTCTAGGGATATTTCATACTCAATTAAATAACTCGAAAAGTACTGGCCGCATTGGAATCTTTTATACACCGATTTGTTTGTAATTTATCTCAGACTAATTCCAAATTCAAATTTTTGAAAATTCTTTTGTTTCGGTGGCATAAAAATGTCTTGATGTATAGGAGAGGGAATTTTCATTTGTGCGAAATTTAGAAAACAATACGAATTACGTTTAGTTACAGTTTTTTTTTCATTTTTAAACGAAAGATAAAGTTAAAATTGAGGTATTGTAGCCATGCAACGCCGACATTTGACGAGGGCGGAGATGTTACGAGCTGTGGGAATGCTGGAAGCTGGATCTGTTCAGCGTAATGTTGCTGAGGCCATAGGGACCCATCAAAATGTAATTTCAAGATTGTGGACACGCTATCGTGCCACAGGTGAAGTAACGGAGAGGCACCGGGGGCCAAGTCGCATCACTACCCCCAGACAAGACCGATTTTTGCAAATTACTGCGCGAGCACAACCAAATGCAACGGCGACTCAATTGGTCCAAAGGCTGCGAGTGGAAAACCAAGTGCTTGTGAGTGACCAAACTGTAAGAAGGCGACTGCATGAAAGCAATCTACGCTCTCGTAGACCACTCCGGGTCCCACCTTTACGGAGAGGCAATCGTGGACGACGATTAGAATGGGTTCGGAACCACGTGGACTGGGGCCGTGACCAATGGTCCAATGTGCTGTTCACGGATGAATCCAGGTTCGGCTTCCATCCAGATTCACGAAGGACGCGTGTTTGGCGAGTTCCTGGACGATGGAGCCGTCTCCAGAACCCTCAGGAAGTTCACCCATACCAAGGAGGAACAATTATGGTTTGGGCAGGAATTCGTCTTGGAGGACGGACGAATCTCGTTTGGGTGCGGGAGCAATATGACGGCAGAACGATACGTCCAACAGGTGCTGGGGCCCGTAATCTTGCCCCACAGAACACAAATGGGGCAAGATTTCCTGCTCATGCACGACAATGTCCGGGCACACACGGCGAGAATGGTAGCAGCTTGGGTACATACACATAATGTTAGGGCCTTAGACTGGCCTGTGCTCAATCGCCAGATCTAAATTCCATTGAGCATGCGTGGGATATGCTGCAAAGAAGAGCTCTGAAGGAAGTTCCTGAAAATCTGGCTACAGAAGATCAACTTTTTGCGCACCTCAGAAGGACATGGGACAATATTCCGCAGCAAGACATTGACAACCTTGTTCTGAGCATGCCGAATCGTTGCCGATGTGTTATGAACATCATGGGCGCTTTCTCAGACTACTAACTTCAAGTTTATATACACAAATTAAATGACTTTTCTATTTTTTTCAGTTTTTACTCACAAATTAAAAGTTCATTCATATACGGTTTCCGTCTATGCTTCATTTTTTTTCCATAAAATCCTGAAATTTTAATCTATACCTTAACCATTATTAAAAAATGGTAGAATATTAAATAACGTATCTTTTAAATATATACATGTCATATAAATAATTAACACATTGATAGTAATTCGCTTTTTTAAAAATATCCCTAGACCGTGTTGATGTGTGTATTATTCTAGTGTGGAAAGTTGACGAATAAATATGTCGATTGATGGTCATGTACCAGTTCGAAAGAGATACCGCGGCCCCGGAACACAAAGGGCGATGAAGGAACATGGATGGGTTTTAGTCAGTAAAAGTCTGACACTCCCTCCTGCTCCGCCCAGAGCGGGAGGACTTATTTGATGATTTCCAATCAGAAAAAAAAAAAAAAAAAATGGTCATGTACGAACATATATTTTTTTATTCGGAAATCGGTGTCAAATAAGTTTATCAAACAAAACCGTCACTGACTTCCGAAATCAAAGTTTCGATAGTAAAAAAAAGTTCTTATTTATGGAGATCGGTTGGCAAAGCCATCCAGTCCCTAAACTTTTGTTCACATTCGTATTTTCCGCACATGAAGAGTTATAAAACAAGACGAGTATGGTACGGCTAAAGATGGGTGTGAAAATAAACTTAAGATTACCTGGCTAAACTTATGTGTGCAACCTCTTGGCTAAAAATTAAGAACGTTCCTGACTTGAAAATACAATTGATATTGTAGATATTACATGACACTCCAAATCTTAAAGAAATGCTCGTGCCCAAGACGTTTCTTAATAAAAGGATGCTGAACAAACAACGACCGCACAAGCGGTGTACCTAAACGCAATCAACTATCTAAATCTAAGGAAGAGGTACCTACTTCTAGGTAGCTGTAAAAGTCGATGATGTAAACCTCAGTAACACCTGGCAGCTGGCACCATGATTGATTCAGATTTGTTTGCACGCAATTTTAAGGCTGATTACTTGCGACGACACGGATAGGAGATTAACGAGTTGATTAAAGTTTAATTGCAGCGGCTACATAAGTGGAGAGCGGAACGACGACCATTCATTTACATTAAGATAGCCGAACGATTTTTTTACGATCCTGTATCATGCGGCATCTCACGAGTACAACCGGTCTATTTCTAACTAGATATTCAAAGATTAGCTTCTGCAATTTAGTTTTTGTTATAATTCAAAGGATAGATAGGGTTGATTGTTTTATGAATTGGTACCAAGTAGGCGTTCCATGACATTATTGAACTTACTGTTGTTTTATCAGCAAACTTATGTGAATATTTTTCACTTTCGTGACGTCATTTTGAAGAAAGTGCACATTATTTTAAATAATTTGTTAATTAAATTTTTTTGTTGTTTATTGGCCATCACGCAATGTTTTCAATTACAAGTACATAGATTTATAAACTGTATACTTAGATAAATTTTTACTTACCTACATGGTTTTGGCTTGTGATCAACAAGTGAGGACATGACAAGGCACGTTATGCTACAACTGCCTTACGATACAAACAAGAAACAGACGCATGGAATGTTCCTTACAGCGCCAATTTCACCATTGAAACTGTATCTACGAGATCAAGACTGGCAGTGTCATTATTGTTACAGATATAACGCTGGCTGCTCTTGAACACATTTATGTATGGTGATCGTGTTCAGTAAAAAGTTTTTTCATATTTATTAGAATAGGAAAGAATATACAGTAAGCTCGGATAGTTGGTTGGCTGTTGTTAGTAGTTATAGTTTTCTATGTCAAATAGGAGTTTTAATACCTGGTACCGCATGCAGGAAATCCGAGTTCCTACATTAGGTACATAATATACTACAACACTATCTTTCAGGTTAAATAGTTTCGATGATAACTTAGTAATCATCACATTTATTAATAGATGGGTAACCAAATGATCAAGTTCACATTATATTACGACATATCCATCCGGGCATACAGAGCAAGAGGAATAAAATTATAAAAAATAAGCTGTACTCTGTAATCTCATTAGAACTTAACATCGCATTAGCGAAATCAAGGTCTACGAGCATTATAAAGTGGTTTGTCGGTTTTCCATGTCGGCTAGCGATTGGCGTTGATTACCGAGGCGCCGGTCGAGGTGTCTCGTAGACGGCGCAATTAGGAAGTGTGCTTCCGCCGCCCACCGGTCGCCGGCGGCGGCGCCACCGTCACCCGCCGAGGAATTGCTTGCAATCGCTGCTAATTACGGCTATCCTCAGTGACCGGCCACCGGCCACATCCACCGAGCGCTGCTAAAATTGCACGGGTCCCGTTATGTGTTGCGCCAAGTGTTATTTGTTGCGCAGACGCTGCCCTGACTTTTTATTGGCCTCGTTCCTTGATGTATCGTTACCGTTGTTTTTGCTGCAATTACTGATTATACGATCCATTGATAAGGTATTAGGTAGGCTCTTTGATTATATAATGTCTAGATGGAGCGTCGCCCTACAATCAAAACATAAAAACGAGCCAACAATTTCAAGCCTGTGTGCGTGCAGGCGGTGTTTTACACTGTCATACTGTGTCTCTGTGTGCGTGAATAATGTTACCAGCTAGTACAATAATTCTCCCCTATGTCACATATTAAAAATAATAGACTAATTAAATAAGAAAAGTTTTAGGTGTATGTATGTAGTAGGTATTATTCAGTTTTAGTAGTGTCTTTTTATAAAGTATGTAGTTACTTTCTTCGATAAATAAAAAAAAACACTATTTAAATTTAAAAGAGTTGTTGAATGTTGTATTAAATCAGCTAAGTTAATTAAATAAGTATTACAATTGTGCTGATTCCCTTGTTCACAAACTAAACTAAAATTAGACTATTTCTATTTTTTTCTCTCTGCAGTAGTTTCTCAAACTACAGCTTGGCCGCTGAGAGAATACGTTCCTGACGTCTGTCAGTTGGTACAAAAATTTAGCGCGAAATTATAACATTTATTGATAATTCATTTAATGATATCGTTTTTAATAATATTATTTGTTAGAAGGGCAATAAGGGATAAATAGGTAAGTTATATAAGCAATAAGTTATCGACCATCACCAATAATACTAAAACTCGCGACCTGTCATCTCCCAGCGGCCGAACTATACATTAGTTTTTGTTGGTTTCCACGTGGCATCCCGCGACTTTTTTGAATGCAATCTATCCATCGATTCCTGATAATAGGATTATTGGGTATTCTAAAAAATAAGATGTTATGTTGATCACCATATTCTACTCATTCAATAATTATGTTTGTTAAGGGCTGATTATTCATTAGTCAGATAACTTTTATCCAAGGAATAAAAATGGAGGTTAAATTACCGATTTAATACTTTTAATCAGTGCCAGTAATATATATATATATAAATGAATTGCCGTTCGTCGCTCTAAAACTCGAAAACGGCTGGACCGATTTGGCTAATTTTCGTCTTGAATTGTTTGCGGAAGTTCACGGAAGGTTTAAACGGTGAGAAATAGGTAGGTAGTAGGTAGGTGGTAGGTAGGTAGGTAGTAGGTAGGAAGGGTGTAGGTAGGGAGTAGGTAGGTAGGTAAGCTCATGTGACGCAGACGATGTTGTGCGGGTCAGCTAATAATGACTAAAATGTGAACATGAAGTCGGTATCAAGTAAATTATTTACCTAGCTAATATAATAACAAGTTTTACTTGGCATCGACTTCAAAAACATTTAAAGAAAGACTTAAAACAAATTTATAAACTCCACCTTTTTTTAAATCTATAAATAAAGCAGACCAACTAAATAATATAAACGTAACCTTAAACTAACTAATTTACCCACAAAAAATGATGGTTAAGTTGGGAGAATGAAAGAAAGAGACTGGCAACACTGATAAAATATGGCGTAATTTTATGTTCATAAAAACAAAACAGAAATATATAGATTTTTGGTTACTTATCGATGATAGGCGATGTGATTGGTATTTTTTACCCTTCCTGTATAATTCCGGCACAGTTTAATAGCACATACCGTCATTTTATCGCCGTTATTTGTTTATTACTTAGCGCGTGTAATACGTGGTGACGCCAAAGCGGCACGATCGGCACTAATCGGGGGGTAAGAACGTATAATCCAACAGTTGGCTGATATTTTTTGACACGTTTGCGCGCACTTGACGCTCCATCTAGACATTATATAATCAAAGGGTAGGCTATCTAAGTAGGCAAAATACTGTAGGATAATCGGAACATTTTTAATGGGTGGTGCACAATAGTGATTAACCCTCCACGTTTGGTCCTTCGAGCCGTTTCGAAGGACCAAATGTAGACGGCCAATTTTTCTTGCAAGTGCTCAGTAGCAATTTACAGTCTACAATAGGTATACTGAGAGAGAGAGAGAGTACTGAGACCATCATTCTTAAACTACTACGGAAGCTCTATTTTTTGCAAACATTGGTTTCTACGATTTGTGTATCCATATCAAAATCTATAATTGTGTATATTCCCAGCTATCATTATTTTGGCCATTAGTGAAGTCGTTACGACGTCCGGGGCGTGGAGTGCGACAGATTGAAATAAATAGTTCCTCTTATTAAATACGTTCATAAGGGAAATAAGTCGTAAAAGAAATGTTATATTGCGAAAAAACGTAATGGATAGCCTATTCCCATGATAAATTACGGTTATCATGCCGAGCACCTACTCGGCGGATTTAAATGTGGGTCTATTGCAAATTAATGTCGTTAATTAAAATTAAATGTATCTTTTCTGCTATGATTAGTCTTTCTGAGACTTGATTGGGCTTTATTTAGATAAAGATTTTAATGATTGCATTCTTGTCATAAATTTTTTAAAGGTTTTATGACCTTATTCATTCATAGGAGTTTTGGGTAAGCCCGTATAAAAAAAAATCACGAGTATGAATACTAATTTTAATTTTATGAATAATATTTTTTTAGAGATAAAAAGGGGAGAAGGCAGGATGGATTTAAAGCGAGTGAGCATGCTGGATTGGAAATCTTTTACAGTAACATTGAAATATTTGGGTAGGCTTGGGGTACAGTCACGAGCACCAATATGTATATATTTTCCTTTATTTGGGCGCAATTTTCGCGAGAAATAACGATTGTAACTTGGAGAAAGGATCTTTTCCATAAAAATATGAGTCCCAGAATACTATGTTCGTAACAACATGAAATTTTAATCAGAACAGTGGGAGAAAAACACTTTTAAAAGTTGTTAAGTGTTTACATATTGGTGCTCGCGACTGTACATACTGACAGCAGCATTGCCTCAATACATTTCTAGCCTTGTATTTAGAATTTTTAACCGACTTCAAAAAGGAGGAGGTTCTGAATTCGATTGGTATTTTTTTTTTTGTTTTTCTTTTTGGATGTACACCGATTACGCTGAGATTTGTCTCCGATTTACGTGATTCTTCTTTAGTCTGATGCGGAATAGTTGCCATTTGGTCCCATAAAAATTTAATATAGTAGACACTCTGATCATAAAGGGTTTGGCCCAGTAGTTTTCATTTGATTAATATTTTTTTACATCAGTCATGTGGTCTAAACATGAGTATATAACCAAGAAAGGGACTTCAATCAAAAAGACATCAACGCGGTATCATTTTTTGTGTCATTTTATATTTCATTTTATGTATGTTCACCGATTTCTCCCCCATTTGTGGAGCGATTTACAATTTTTTTTGAAAGAGATACTCCTGAGGTGGTCCCATTTAAATTTGGTGAAGATCTGATGCTGATCTTCGGAGATATACAATGGAACTCTTCAAAAATAGACGGTAAATCGGTCGTGATTGCTGCAATCGCTTGGATGTTTATTGTTTATACAACATCATGACGTAACATCACGCCTGTAATGCTCTGAGGGGTACGCAGATGTGTACAATACACCTAGATTTTGACAGTTAGGTATGTTAAGTTCCATTTATTGGGGATAAGCCTATTACCATGACATATAATGTTAACAATGTAAAATAAATAAAAACATTTATTTGACACTTTAAAAATACATGTTACAAGCCAGTCACGATAAGAAAGCACACGAGTGAAAATAAATGCATAGCAAATATTTGTAAAGGTACATTTATAAAGGTACAACTAAAAAAGGAAAAATAAAAAACACTTTTTTGAAGAAAATAAAACCGTCTCAAAAAAACAAAAACAAAAATACAAAAAAGTGAAAAATAACTTTGGCTTCAGAAGCCGGTGACAAAAACAGCAAATCAATCAAACAAAGGTCAAGCTTCAGAAGTCGGTGAAAAAAAATCAATTAAACAAAGGTCACTGTTGTTTTTTGTCCAATCATATCCACATAAAAAGTTATTATGTATCTATAGGTGCCAAGTCAAATGGTCTTCCTCAGGGTTGTACTGAGCGAGGCAGCCCGCCTCGCACCTCATGCCTCGCTACCTCCCGAGTCCCGACATTAGTCTTCATTTGCGCCGACGCCGCTCGTCATCGCGGCCCATTCAATTTGTTTATATTTCACGCCACTCCGAGGTGCCGCAGACATATTGCCTCTAGCCCTAACACCGAAATATGGACCCTTACCGATATTTATGATAGCTTTATCCGAGATGTGACTGTCTCGCGTAATGTGCTTTACACACCTTGGAAAATCTTCAAATTGATGTTATTATTCTTTACTATTTGACAGGTAACGACTTTTACTGTTTATCGGTAAATGAATAGTCGTAAATTGTAACTCAGAGGCACCTAGATTAGGGTGTGTTATTCTTGTTTTTGGCGAATGAAAGATTTGGATAGAATATTGTCAAGTTCCATATTACCTTGGCAAAGGATGTCGTTTATAATAATGAATGATACAATATTTGCGCTAAAATATTGCCCTGACTGGAGGCCTTACACTCCACGCACCCACAGGACGGCAGACGACAACCTCATAAGTTGACCGGCAAGTTGCCAATCACAAAAAAAATGCTCTAAAAGAAGATGCATGATGAATTTTACAAGCCCATGCCCTACTTGAAGAACACAGGCTTGCCCATGCCCTGCTTGAAGAACACAGGCTTGTTTCGAAAATTGAGAGTAAATTAAACAAGTTAAAAGAATGCAATTATTTGAGTTTCCTTCTTCGGTTTTTTTTTACCGGTAAAATTCAAAATTCAGTCTGGACTGAATTAGAACATTATAAAAGGCTCATTAAGAGCTAAATCCGAATCTATGTAGCAAAGTAGTTCACGGAACCATGACATTCATTTTGGAGGGGAATACAACCGCAGTTTTAGTTTTTTGAAAACATTTTTGCCGATGCCAGGAATCGAACGCATATTTTTTTACAAAAACAGCACGTTCCATTATTTGATTAACTGAAATCGAGCTCAAATCGTTTAAAATCTAACGATCTTTCCCAAATATTAACGCAGAGTACCACTACCTTACATGTACTTTAATCACAAAATTCTTTGGTTATGGTAGCAATAACTAGGTAATTTCGTAATTTCTTTCGCTAGACGAATGAAGTAATCATGCTGATATTCTACTCATGTCCTTAGAAACCTGTTTTAAACCCCATTTAATAAGCAAACTTGTTTTGTGTTTTGTTTTTAATCCTCCTTAGAAAGGCCTTCCTATCTAATTCCCCTTCTTTGCCAGGTCCAAATCCTCTACTGTAAATTTATTGATGATTTACAACAATTTCCTGTTACTTTCCTTCTCTGGAAGAATGTTAACAAGTTCAAAGTTAATCGACATAACAATTAATTAAATCAGCCTTGATTCTTTAGCTTGTTTATAGTTACTTTGAGTTTTAGAGCATTCTTTCTGCACACAAGAAACACAGCTAGTTACTATACTACTGAATTATACTGATTTCTGGTGGTGTTACACAGAGGCGCTGGGTAGCGTGGGCAGCACGGCGGGTAGCTCCTGGCCGTCATCGACGCCGGAGCCGTCGCCGTCGCCGGCGTCCACGCCCACCTCGGCCGACGCCGCTGACGCCGAGGCCGAGCCGCCCTTCACGCTCGGCGCCACCGAGCACACCCCCTACCAGTGCCAGTTCTGCGACAAAGCCTTCCCCAGGCTCTCTTATCTCAAGAAACATGAACAGGTATTTCTATTATCTTTACGATGTTACTTTTGCTCGTTACGTACTTAAACGACGGTGAACCAACGCATCCCATCCTACACTCGAATCTTCAATAAACTGCAAGACATATTCAGGTAGATGTAGACCAACGCGAGCAACATTTGAAGTAGGTATAATAACCGTCCACCGGTCGTCCGCTCATTTCCATAAAGTAACAAAGCTAACAGCTTCGCAGACAATACAGCTGCTGTGGCAATCATATCTGTGGATCCACAGCCCAGTTTCGCCATGCATGCCCTCGCTTCATTAGCAACTAGATACCCAAAACAGCCCATTTACAGAGCCGGTGCGTAGATATGCATCGCTCCGACTTGCAGCGCGCTGTTCGCTGGCGAGCTGAGGCCTGTGACGTGAGCGGCCATTATGCCGGCCGTACATCTCGGCTCCTTTGTGTCGCGCCGATCTCGCCGCGTTACGATTACGACACACACCGAGACAGATCTAGCTGAGATAGGACAAATAGAAACGTCACTTTGCATGCCGCCGCGCGCTGCTCGCCTACGTACGGATATGGATCGGCACGTACACTCCAAGTGGCAAAACCGTCACCTCGTTCAAAATAAGAATTAGGGGAGGTCTCGCTTTTATAAGTTTGAGATGAGAGAGACGAATATCTAGAAAAGATTTCATTAGATTATCGGTATGCAATTGGCGTGTTGCGCTCGCGTCGATATCCATCAGCGCAGCGCGCATCGCGGCGACCGCGCTGGTGTCGGGTGTGCGCCGACAAATGTATCGCGCAATGATCGCGTCGCGGGCCGCGACAGCAGCGGTGACGGCCGGAAATAGGCTTGCGATAACAACTCCCTAGCCTAGCTCGCCACACCTTTATAATCGCGCCGCTGCTTGGGAAAGGCGATCATTATAAGAATAAATCAATTACAGAGTCCACGCGTACTCGCCATTCGTCTTGTTCTCGTTGCGCCTCCGGAGAAATCGTAAAGCAGTAAAACGTCTCGTGGAAAATATTACTTGAATGCTGAAATACAATCGATAGCTTGGTACAGTTCTTGGCAGACCACCTTAATTAGCCCGTCCGATACGTATTGTGCTTTGATAGAGGTAATCGAAATCGTAAAACTTCCAAGTGTTGTGGACCCCTACACACACAGTGCTGTAAGATTTGCGCTATAGGATAGACTAGTGCGGACGAATATAAAGAAAACCGACCTCAGAGGAAATGCTTAAAGTTTACTAGTACCAGCAACTGATTTCCAAGATCATCCGAGGGCTGGTAAACTCACAACTCTCATTTCGTTGAAACATGATGTCACAGATGGCAACGCGAAATAACTTAAGTGACCCTACAAGCGTCTTTTGACACAAATCGCAGGGACAAGTTAGCTTTAGACATTGTGGTGACTGCTTATCATGCCATAGGATTACGATACACATAAACTGAAACCGAACAATATTGATAATATTTATTTGTAATTATTTATGATAGATACGCATTACCGCTCATCGAGAGGTGGCCTGGGTCCCAGTCCCAGCAGTGGAAACGTTTGCATGCTGTTTATGATATTTTGTTATAACTGTTTAATATGATCTTCATAAAAAATGTGTTTGGTATAAATATGTACTGTACTGTCTTGAGTTACTTAAAAAGATGACTAAAAAAAATTAGAGCGCGCCGAGAGATTCACATCTTAATAACAGTAGGTATGAGCACCAACGAAGTAGAGCTACTGTTTCGGAGAACTTGTTATTCACGAGAATAATAAGATTTTTTATCATAAAGCCTGACATTTTTCTGCATGCACTCCGCGTAGTGAAGGGTTAGCATTAAGTTAATTCTATTCGTGTAGTGTTTTAAGATTTTTTGTAGTTTAGTAGACAAGGTGACTTATTTTGCAGTGAGCACCGGTAGCCACATTAAATTCGTCTGAACTTAACAAACCATACCAAACTTGCGTGACGTGTTGTCGCCCTTGTGGTGGTGTTATTGCCGCACCGAGGGCCGTTGGGTCACTTGACCTCGCGCTCCGCACCTGACCATGTGAACCGCCGATGTCGCGCTGTTATTCATCTGAGAAAGTCGCTCAGCAGCCGCCCGCTGCCCATTCCCAAGCTTTTATTGGCTATCACGTTCACCTCAAACTAGTTTAAAATGTTCTTGGTGCGCTTTACTCGGAAAGCGCACCACCATTAGGACCGTAATGTCGGTCGCTCTCACGGTATTTGCTAACACTTTAAATAACGAGCCGTGATACATACCAGTCGCGTGTCTTTTTACCATAAGCGCTGTGTAGTGTCGTGGTGGGAGCAGCACGAGGCGGCCAGCAGGGCTCCGCGGTGCACCCAGGGGCCGAGCCCCCGCGGTGAGCCCAGATCGTTTCGCTTATTGAATTCTCGCACGAAGTATCATGATGACAAGGGCAAATATTTTGCAAAAGTAACAAAACTTTTATATGAACGTAGTTAACTGTGGACTAGAATTGCAAACAGTTATATCACAAACACAATAAAACAACGTCTTATTAGAGAGCAGCTATCGATTAATCGATTGTCAATCTCGCAAGCGTCTAATTGGCCCACGCTGAGGCTGAGGGTAGCTTCCTCGTAAGTGAGTGCGTGGGCATGGGCGCTGCGCTGCGCGCTGGCCGGAGCGGGGCGCGATTTATCGTGCACGGACGATCAAATTTATTAATTCTGTCAGGGGCCGATTGCTCCAATTAAGTGAGTGGAGTAAACATGCCGCTGCCAATGTAGTGCGCCGAGCGGCGTGCGCGGGCGCTGAGCGGGAAAATTCGCACGTCACTTACCGCTAATCACAGCAACATGTGATTTAAATATCACTTCGAGTCGCGTCACTAGTTTATGTGAATGGAATTTAATTAAAAGTTGCTTCTTTTTAGTTTTTAATCAATACAATTAAGTGAATATCCAGTAAAGTGCTTAGCCTAGAGCAATAAAAATCGTGAGATAGGAGTGATCTGCTACTGCGCTGATAAATGCGTGATCTTACGATTTATAAGACTCGAAAGACTACCAAGATAGTCTCCGAAAACGCAGATGGCGTTTTACATTCATATTTTTTTAGCAATTACAGTGTACCTTAGAGCTTTATATTTTACTCCTCGACACTAAATTGAAATAATAATTGAAATAATTGAAATTCTGTAGTAATTTTGGATAGGTCAATAACACATTTTCCGACAAAACAGTTAGATAAAAGCAAAGTAAATGAAAGTTCAAGATAGTTGTCATAAAATAATAGTAAAACAGTAGATCTGAGCAGAAAGCTCTGAGGCGGCGGAAGCGGGTCCACTTAGCCCAATTAGGCCGGTCTCCGTGCTCATGATAATTGCAGCAGACTGCCAGGATATGCTGCACTTATCAATCTGTGGATTACGCTAGTGATAGTCAAGTAGGTGCTCTGTCTATCTATTATATTAATCAGAATTAGTGATAAGCATTGCTGAGGGGTAACTGTTTTAGAAAAAATGCTTTATTGTAGACAAAGGAATCTTAGAAATACCTAATAGATAATTATCATATTACGATGGGTCTTCAATGAAAACATGCACGTCGGTTGTTATGTAGGTGGCAAGCTCTATACCATTGGTGTTTGCCAACGGTAAAAAAAAACAAAACTTACTTTTTTGGGAATGAATTTTCAAAAATCGTCCCAAACTCTGTTCTAAATAAAAATTCGCGTGTAAGTTTTCATGATTCTTGACCCAGCCCTGCATACTGTTTTTATATTAACTTCTTGGGAAGATAATAAATTCATGAATAATTAAGTATTCGTGAAGAACACAGTTATAAAAGAAACGATTTAAATGTGCAGATTTTAAAACATGAACGATTATAATTTATAATCTACTTACAACATGTCGATAGTATAGAGTCTATACTATCGACATGTTGTAAGAATATAATAAACTAATAATAATTATAATGATAATTTCTCGCTCTGATCACAACAAAGTGACTTAGCATAAGTTAGCATAGCATGTAAAATTATAATAACGAGTCGTAGACAGCAGCAAAGGAGTTCAATTGGTATAATATCCTACCTAGAGGCAATCGGGCATTTGCATTAAGATGATAAATGTTGGTTTTCGAAAACAATCATGGATGACAAGTTGACTTTCTTTAATGATCGTTGTGGATTTTGGTTAGGATTTGTGCCCAGGTGATAGCAATAAACTCGCCCCTCATTACATCTGGCGACATGCGGGTGTACTATAAGGTACACCTGCACACGTGATCAGGCACGTATACAGGGGGGTATAGTTGTGATTTATCCCCCCAAAATCTGACTGAAAATAAACGGGATCATATACCACTGCAAAGTACGTAAATTATAGTATACGTACAGTTATTATAGCGACTTTTTGGTTGTTTCACTGTTTGTCCCCCGCAAACCAAAAGTTTGGATACGTGCTTGCACGTGATGTTATGTGATATGATTGCTGAGTCTTGTACATGTAGCTAATAATTGCACAAATACCAGAACAATGGCATCGTTATGAGAACTACTGAATGAATGACTTCTGCATCTAAACGAGTATGTATCTTGTTACTTAGCTGCTAACCTCATGGAGGAGTGTCAGTACCAACTACCAACTTTCAAGGTAGCAAATGTGGCGCTATTGGCCTCGTTGTCTCCCGTTGTAATTTGGGAGCACTACCCTCCAAAACCCTCACCCAATACCTTTCATCTTCTTGGATTTGTAACATATTTACGTAATCCGTATTCTAAAAACACACACGTAAAATTTGCTTCAAATAAAATGTTATTGTCTTGTTTGTTTAGTGCCAAACGTTAAACGTGTTAGCTGAAATGGAATAGAAGTCAATCATTCGTAACATTTGTTTAGCGTTGTTCTGAATGAATGTCGCGGAGGTGGTCAATTAGTAAAAGCGTGAACTGGCTGTCAGTTTGGGAGTCTATTGTGTTCCGCCTGGCCCCAGTTCACGGTGGTGCGAAGGCCGACGACATGGACGCCTGTCATTATCTCCCTGCCACATGCTATTCAAGACCGCCACATTAGCATTCTCATTATGTCCTAACTCATGAATAATCTTTTGACTGAGCCCAATAATACTAACTTGCTTTTTACAACTAAACGTATTTCGTCACGTAGATACAAGATATCTTTGGAGTTCTGAAAACCCTGCGTTCCTCACTTAACTGTTTTATGATTATCTGAACATCAATAGGTATAGTAGTCGGCATAACTTCGCACACAAGTCCGTGTACCTATGTACTATCGGGGTCAATTCCGCCTGACCATTTTAATTTTTTTTCGCTTAAATCATGCGGAGGCGCCGAGCCACGCCCCCTAAAAGTTTGGGCCTATTAGGAAAGAGTCAACTTTGGCGCGCAAAGTAACAATAACTCTCGTTTGGCGTGCGTCGTCAATGCGCTCGGCCGATTCGGTATCTTTTCATTCATTTTTTCTACACAAAGTCAACAGGGCGGGGCTAGAGAGCGTTTTTATGTTGCGAGTACAAGCAAAAATGAGCTTAGTGGTGGTCAGGCGGGAGTGTCCTCGATAGTACCTACGTCATACGTGCTGGGTTTGTATCGACGTAAATGTTAGCTATCTCGAAATTACCACGATTATAGAGTTTCTTCAGGTTATATAGGCAAGGAAAGAAGGAAGCTACATATTTAACTCGTCTTAAAATAGGTGTGAGGCATCAACAACTTGATACGTACTTACATACTCGTATATGGCTGGTATAGCAAGATCGTAATAATTATTTCTGTATAGCTTATTCCTTAGCTTCTGTATATGGTTGGACATTTATATCTACAATAATAAAATGTCTGTCGTGTCGTGTGTTTATGTTAGTTGTAGAATAAATAAACTTGCTCCTGCTAAATATTTACGCATGTTTCTTAATAATCTAGTTTAGAAAGGTAAATAATATCCTATCACTGTTGCCTACCCAGATTAGCCAAACGGAGCACGGCCTAAACTAGCCATAAATACTTAGGTATTATACAAAGTAGCACCTATGTGTAATGTGACGAAACTATTGTGTTTACAGTGAAATCTGCGAACTGCCTACACAACTTAACGGTCGCCATGTTTCATAACCTGTCGAGCCTAGGCATTACTTTTTAAGGTTCCGTACCCAAAAAGAGCCACTGTCTGTTTGCCACAGGGCTCTATCTTTTAAACCTTAATAGGTCGAGACTTGAAGTTTTTTCGCAGTCTGTGTAAGCCTATAACCTTCTATATGACTGATATAACAAAACATAATAAAAATAAAAGGGAGAAAATAATGACCACCAAAAATAACTTTGTGACCACTAACATCTATCACCTAAAATATCAATTGATCACCAAATTTAGTAAATTGAACACCAAATTTTAATGAGGTGGTTGATGACAAACTAGTTTTGCCTAGGCCGACTTGGGGCACCCCGACACGGATAGATTAGGTTAGAAGGGTATACCCTTCGTGGTTATTTTTTTATAAACCATTCAGGAGTAGGAGTCCCGCTAAGCGAGGCTCCGTCGACCGGGTCTCCCTCGACTCGGATGCAAGAGCATAACAGTTCAATTTCTGGTGGTCATAAAAAAAATTTTTGGTTCTAATTTTACAATAAAATGGGTATAATTTTGGTGGTCATTTAATAATTTTGGCAAACAAAAGTGATTTTTTTGCCGTTACAGTTTGCTAAATCTGGTGGTTCGTTAATTGTATGCCAAAATAAAATACAAGTTAAAAATTAAAGTTGGCTCTTACAAGAATCGTGTTATTTTCGGCTTTTTTAAATACGTAAGTGTTAAATATTGTACGATGGTACTGAACCCTGCGAGTGCAAGGCCGACTCGCACCTGGTCGGTTTTGTTCCTGCCTACCGTTACAAGAAGACTTTGCTCAAAACGTGTTGTTCGCAGCAAAGCCGTTCCGGTGAACATTACCGATCAAATCCATCTTATTGTGATAAGCTCGCAATGCTCCCGCGCAGGTAAGTTATCGGCTACTCGTATCGATTCGTTATAGGTACTGTAGCTTCAGATTTGTTGTGAAACTACCTTTTCAACAATACGATTTGTTTGATTTGGTTCCACATCAAAACAAATGTTACAAATTCTAATCAAGCATTTGTTGACTTGAGATTTTAAAATAAATCTTCATCGTTTAAAATTTGGCGCTCCGAGTACAGTACGATTCAAACTTAATGGCGGTTCGGAACATCGTACGTTCCGCTGCGCAGATCGCAATTTTTAGGTATCAGCGGGACGTAGAGGGACGTGCCGGCGGCGCACATCCCCGCGCGCTCTCTCTCTCACCCGCCCTCGCCCTACGCGTTGTCGCTTTAGTGTATGAGTTACGTCTGTATTCTGCACACGCGCGCGAATTTCTGCATAAGTACAGTCGAGCTCATAATAATTTGTTGTTGTTTGTTAACTGTTTTGTTTAGTTTTTTTTGTTATTATTCCGTTTGTTGTTCGTTATTTACGTAAAGTATTAAGACTGTTTTTGGTTGTGCGGAAAATACTTTGGTATTTATTTGTAAAATGTAAAATGCCTCGCGGACGATACGTTTTACGCAGAAAAGCGAGAAAAATAGTTTATAATGTCATCCAATTTCTTCAACTCTTTCTTCTTTCTTTCTCAACTCTGAATCTGAAAAGGAATCAGATTCAAGTGAAGACGAAGGAAGCGATAGTTCCATGGAAGTTCCTTCCACAAGAAAACAAGTTTTTATGGAGGGTGTTCAGCCGTTATAAAATAAATTTAAAATACATACATTTCTTATGTTTTTCATAAAACCTATTTTTCTTTGAACCCTCTCTGTACTATACTATACAGCACTAAAACATTCACACAAGTTTCAGTTATAAAAAAATTAAACGAGCTTAGATGATTTTCGACTTGACTGTACATGCGCGAACCTGCACTGGCAGCTAACTTCCGAGCCGCCATTAAGTTTGAATCGAACTGTACCGCGTGCGAATTTATTCTTATATTGACCGTATATCAAGGTAGTTAAGGTTTATATTAAATTGTTGTCTTCAAATGCGCTCCGCTGCGCCTCCAGCGGTGTGCGCTGGGACTTACGCGTATTGTATATTATTACTTCGGTGAAGGAAAACATCGTGAGGAAACCAGCATGCCTGCGAGGCTTTTCTAGACGGCGGCAGCTGCGTGTATAAGCTAAGTCAGAGGCCCATGGGCGGTATAAAAACTCTGACACCAGGTTAGGCACTTAACCACACGATAATGAAGAAGAACTGGTCATTTCAACGGACACCACTAGCTTACTCAACCTCACCTTATCGCTTAGCTGTACTTATAAATACAAAGAACTGATACGCAGATAATTAATTGAACAATTATCAGTCGTGATCGATACCGGCGAAGAAGCAGCGGTTCTCAATGGTTGATGTCTTATTCGGAACAACGAGCTTACGAGGTCCTTCGTCTTTTTTCTCTATTTACACAAAACGCCGGTAGATCGTAAGTCCGTAAGCTGGGCAGCTCACGCAGTCGCAGCGGTAGTCAGCCCATTGTTCACAGATCGTTCTCACGATAGTTTTTATGATCAGGCACCCGAAGTTATTTCGATTCGATATTGTGTGCGCTCCTCATGTAATCGATTAAAATGTTATTAGATTTGATGGTATGCATGAGAACACAGATCAATAATTACGTCACAACAATCTGGCTTAGCACCTAGACTGGTTATAATTGTAACAAATAAAATACGTAAAATATTGTTTTGGAACAAGCGTGTTAAGTCCTGGGTTTACATTATTGGAAGGACAACTTTTTTATTTTTTTGCGGAAGCTCTAATGAAAACTCTGCTTGTGGCACATCAATGGTAAAAAGATAGTCCGCTATTTTATGGTCCCAATACGATGAACTGTGAGGTGTCTCATTCATTAATATTTAGTAGGTCCACACATCATCTTCAAGTATGGAGTATTAAGGGACTCGTTTTATGTAGAATGCCTTTGTTTCAGACCCATTCGGATCAGATGCCGTTCAGGTGTGAGTTTTGCTCGCGCCTGTTCAAGCACAAGCGCTCTCGCGACCGCCACGTGAAGCTGCACACCGGGGACCGCAAGTACCGCTGTGCACACTGCGAATCTGCCTTCTCCAGGAGGTAAGGACGCCAAAGAACCCATGGTTTTGCTGGAATTTTCTAACTATAATTTTATAATTTTCATCAAAAAAAAGGAAAGCGGAGTCAAATCGAAAGTTCCTGAGTTATATTGCTTAGTTTTAATTATCCAGTCAGCGCTAAAAACGAAGTGTAAACATACGAAGGTACCACCACAAATGTTTGAGTGTACTTCAAAGAGAATGCTAATGCGTCTAATCCGAAGCCATTGAAGATTAATATATGGTTAGAAGAATGCTCATGAGATGCGTGCATGACAAAGGCACAGAGCAAGATTGATCACTGTAAGTCACAGGCACCGCGCGCTCTGGCCGTAAGGCGACGTGTCACCTTTTTCGTCACCTTACCGCGACCACGTGACTAATTTCATGCAATTTGTCGGCCCAACGCACCGCCGACGAGTGAAAAGAGATGATGCGCTGACAAATGACGTCGAGGGTCTCACAAAAATGAAATAATGGCCCATACCTAAAACGGGCACGCCGCGCGCGGCCATTAGCGGAGGTGTTTGGGCGAACGCCTCTATTCTGTAGTTCGCGTGAAAAGCCTCTTTGTTAGTTCTGTTTGGTCCGTGCTTTATGTGGGTACTTACGTCTCATATATGACAAATTGACGTCTCAGCTTGCTCACAAAAAGACGATTTATCTCCATTTTAAAATCCTTATACGGATGTTTTGCTGTTACAGGCACATTACTTGGGTATGCGTTTAACTTTACACGGCGGTTTTGAGATTAACTAAGGACTCCTTAAGTACCGTACAAACTCTTACAATACCGTATCTCATATTCCTACTACTCATATCCCGTCTTTTTGTATCTGGAATCGTTATTGTTTTGACCTACATCTCACTACTGAAATACTTGCACTCACCAACAAAGACGATAGCTATGCTTACAATTCTAGTAGTTTTTAACCGACTTCCAAGACAAGACAAGACAAGACATTTATTTGTGGAAACATGAGTATACATACAAGATATGCAGGTTGTTCATAAACAAAAAGAGAAGGTTATCAATTCATCTGATTTTTTTTTTATTTCGAAATTTTGAATCATAAGCTATCTTTTATGATTGTTGTAACTATTTCGATGAAATATTCGCACCTGCTGGCTTACGCGTATTGCCAAGATATGAGAAGGTGCTCGATAAAATGTTTAAATAAGGTTTTTTTTAAACAAACAATGTCGTAAATTCCAGCGACCACTTGAAGATCCACATGAAGACGCACGACAACCAGAAGCCGTTCCAGTGTACCGTGTGCAACCGAGGGTACAACACGGCAGCCGCTCTGACGTCACACATGCAGGGACACAAGAGGGACCGTGAGGGTCGGGAGCCCGACAGACGAAGGGCTCTGCGCTGTCTGCGGTGCGGGGATGCCTTCCGACGACCAGATCTATTGCAGGTATAGGCTAACTATACCGATTTCAAAATTAGACAAGAGGTCTAGTAAGATATTCAGCCGCAACGCAGTTTTTTAGATTTTTGATTAAGCATATTCAGTGTCATCCGTTTTCGTTTCCCAAATCCGTTGTGACCGTTTATTATAAGTACCGAATCTTTTTGTATCTGTACAGGCGCACATGGTGAGCGCACACGGTGTGGACACTCCCGCGATGACTCCACCACGACGAGTTGCTTCTCAGCCGCCGCCCACGCTACTCGCCTGCATCTACTGCACTCGCGACACATTCACCAGCATGGAGCAGTTGCAACTCCATGTACGGGCAGCTCACTCAGCGCTGCTGAATGGAGAAGGACCAGTGCAAGTAGATCAGCCTGCGCCCACTGATTTAAGCCGACGGGCGCCTGAGGAAGTGCCTCCAGTCAAACGTCCTCGCTCCGGCTCTGGCACACCACAAACAAACTTATCACCAAGCACCCTACTCTGCAATCAATGTGATGCTGCGCTACCAGATTTTGAAGCATTTCGGGCTCATTTAAAAGGTCATATTGAAGAAGGAGGGGAGCTGCGATCAAGTCCTGCTCCTTGCGTTCACTGTGGCGCTACGTTCGCGGACGCTGCGGCCTCGGAGCGTCACCTCACAGCGCATTACCTGGCGGTCTCGTGCGAGTACACCTGTCACAGCTGCGCTCGGAGCTTCGCTGCGCCTGATGACTTACAGAAACATTTGCTTGAACTGCACGCGCATCATCTGTACAGATGCGCTCTTTGCAAGGAGGTTTTTGATTCGAAAGTTGCGATTCAGGTTAGGACTTGCTTATGTAATGGTGTTTTTTTATTCTGCTTTAAGCCTTTATCATCCTGGTATTAAAAGGTTGTAATTTTCTCCTTCTAGGTGCATTTCGCGGTGGCACATAGTGGTGAAAACAAGGTTTGGGTATGTCGTTCTTGCGGTGCGGGCGCGGGCGCTCTCCGCTCGGAGGCCGAGGGCGCAGCCCACGTACGCTCTCTTCACGCAGCCGCAGCCCCTCGCTGTGCATGTGGAGCCCTACTCGGCAGTGGGGTCGCTGCGAGGACCCCTCGACCACACCGCGCCTATCGGTGCCCAGTGCCTGCCTGCAATGATGCATTTGCTGTGCAGTACTTGCTTGAACGACATATGCAAGCTCATCATGCAATGCAACAGCAGGTAAGCAACTTCCGATTTAATTTGATTTAAATTATTTTACTCAAATATCTAATAACGGTATTATTATTCGCTGCGTAGTCGGTGAGTTTAATCCAGAAAATCTTTGGGCAGGTTCTAAACGGTGACCTATCAAGAACAAAACGAATGGACTCAACTAATGGCGGCGAGGGTGGTGATGACGCACGATCCCCATGCTCCCCTGGAGCAGAGGGCGGTGGTGTGACCACAGCGGTGGTAGCGGCCAGTGAGGAGCGAAGGCGGAAGAACGGCGCCGTAGCCTTGCAGTGTGCGTACTGCGGGGAGCGCACGAGGAGCAGGGCAGAACTAGAGGCGCACACACGAGCTCATTCGGGGGCTGCGGCGGCGAGGCACAAGTGTCTGATCTGTGATGAGGTGCTGCCGTCTGCGGCAGTGCTTGCTGAGCATAAGCTCACGCACTGCAAAGTGAGGACTATTATATTACTAGATATTTAAAAAAAAACCTTTGCTTTCATTGGATCAGAAATCTTTTGAAATTTTCAGTTCAAATGACCCAACTCTCTAGAATTCTAGATGAATAGACCAACGAGGTTTAGTGGGTTCGATCCCGAGGTTGTCCAAGGTGTCATTGGGCTAAACTGTTTAGAATTTCGACTTCGACATAGCGTAATGTGGGCGGCCTACCCCTTTGACGATTTCAGGCATGAAGTAATATCATGTTAAGTATTCCGTCTACCAAACGCTTGGTCCAATATAATTCAAAATCAAATTCTAATTTAATTTATTCTTATTCTTAATTTAAAATGTTTGTATTAACAGGTGGTATCCGGCGACACGTGCTCGCGCTGCCGTGCGCGGCTGGTGTCTGAGGACTCGTTCCTGGGCCACATGGCGCGGCACCACCCCGCGCTGCCGGCGCCGTGCGTCGTGTGCCGGCAGACCCTCGCCTCGGAAGCGGAGGCCAGACTTCACGCACGCTTCCATCTGCGACCCGGGGAGGATGAGCAGAGGTAGGAACCAGCGGCATCTTTAATTGGACTCAAGGCTACGTAGCTGCCCCACAATTCGATAGATCAAAGAGGAAAAATCGTTAAGAAGTTGGTTTTGTCTGTCATTCGTGGATCTTATAGAAACTAAGTGGCTTTAATGAGGGCTGTCTAGCGTTCTAGAATTTATTTGTAGGTATCCAAGAAGAAGATAAGATAATTTTAAGAATTATTACGTTACACATATGTGAGTACAGTAGGTAACTAGACGCTATTGACTTGTATTGCTCAGTAACAACGCGGTGAAAAAAAGAGAGGCCTATAATAGTATAGGCCTCTTTTTTTTCTTCTTTTTTTCTTCTTCGGGTATAGGCCCTATACCCAGCAGTGGGTAAATTCAGGCTGAGGATGATGATGATAATGACGCTCTGAAGTTCATTTGTGCAGTTGTAAAAAATTTCGTGTCATGGTTGATCCAGGTCATGGTTGGGCAAAGGCAAGTCATATGATGGATTTCCTATCCCAATAAGATATTTATTGTTTGTTCGTATTTCAGGTGCGCCATATGTCTCCGCGCGCTGCCGGAGGGCGAGGCGGGCTCGGGCGCGCGCGCATGCTCTGCGTGCTACGCGCGGCACGCGGCGCCGCGCCCCCCCCCCGCGCCGCCCGCCGACCACGACTGCCGCCTGTGCCGGCGCGCACTGGGCTCCCCCACGCGTCTGCAGGCGCATCTCATCGAGCACACGTTCGCCGGTATCGGCGCCTTCACCTGCTACCTGTGCTCCGCGGTGTTCACGAGCGCGGCCGGCCTGCAGCGCCACCTGCCGGAGCATGCGACCGCGCCGCGACCCTACGACTGCGCTAGATGTGGTCTCAAGTTCTTCTTCCGAGCAGAACTAGATAATCACGCATTCGTGCATCTTGAAGAGGCTGAGATTGCTCAGCGAGCTTTTTATGAAGCGTACGCTCGCGGTGCTGCGTCAGCGTGGGCTGCGCTGGCGCCGCCGGAGCCGCGAACGTCTCCGCCACAAGCTGAGGTCAAGCGCGAGCCGGAGATCAAAGAGGAGCGAGGAACTGACGAGTATATTGAGGTGTCGTCCCCGCCCCCCGCGGCCCCGGCGCCCGCGGCCCCCGCCCCGCCCTCGCCTGCTCTGGTCGTGAAGCAAGAGAAGCCCGACGAGGAGTAGACCCCTCCGTGGTGCAGTATTGAATGTGTCGTCCCAGACGCGGGCTCGTGTCCCGCTGCAATACTAGATTACGTCCGTACGAGCTATGTTTAAGTGGTTAGTTTCGTTAAAGGTTAGTCGTTAAAGTTTTGCGTTCAGAACGCTGTATTTCCTGTAAGTAGTCCGTACCTATTGTTTATGTTGGCTAGGAGTATGTTTTATAATGTTTACATGGCTATTTGTATAAACTGTTAACTTAATATATTATGTTAAGCTTCAATAACAATCAGTGTTTCTTTTGTACCCACTTTCCTTTTCGTTATCGTGAAGACGTCTTGTCAATTGGTCGAAAGTTCAAGAATCCAGATTCCCGAAAATAAATATTCAGAGGTCAGTTATTAATAACTACGATACTTTTAACGCTACAGAGATGCTACCTAATGGTTGAGCATACAGAAGATTACGGTCATGTCCATGTCATGTCTGTACCAATTTTGAGGCAGATTTTTTTTTTCGTCTTTTTCTTATTCTCAAGATCAGCAGAGAAATCAGCAGAGGCAGATATATTTAATTGATCATTTGTTTATTTTTTTACAAATAGACACATACGCACTACAACAGATCAGCATTGCTTCAAAACTCCATACTGCAAAATACACCTATTAGAATTTTTCATTTATAAGTAAGCATCGTTAAAATGAGGTGAGGTAATGTGGATCCGGTGCATTGCTTACACACATGTTCTATAAGCTTAAGTCGATGTATAAGTTGTTACTAAAGATATAGCTCATAAACAACAGATACCTAAATAAGTCGTTAAGTTAAACTACCCTCAAGCTGTGGCGACCTGTGTTTGTATCCAAGGCAGTAACCCGGCGATGTTGACATAGGCACCTGGTACGTTGACGTTCGCGCAGCCGAGACCCCACGCCACCAGACCCACTACCACCCACTGGCCGTTCACTTGGCACACTAGCCCTGAACCACCGTCACCCTGGAAAGAGAGAGAATTCAATCAATTGAAGAAAATAACCAATTAAAAGCACTCTGACCAAAATATGTGCCAAATTATAATGACATAAAGTTTGTTGGTTTGAACATAGGAGGTATTCTCTGTTACAACGAATCCGATTTAAAAAAATCGTTCATCGACGGAAAACTACACTATGGTCCAGTCCCATAGAACGTCTTTCACGCGAGTGGAGTCGCGGGTAAAAGCAGTCGGATAAATAGCGAATGGTCTCAAGTAATCAAGTAAAGGGTAATTTCAGTAAACATCGAGCAAGCATGACAAGATTCTTTTTATTACTTACTATTCTTTGTGTGTGATTGACCTATATTGATTTTTTCCTGTTTTCACCAACATTAAGTGACACCTAATTCAGTGCCTAGTGCCCGTTTTCACCAACACTAAGTGACACGACGGCGACGATCGATACTTGCAGAATGTCTACATCACAAGCTATACCCGTTGCTTACAAATTCCCCAGTCCCAAAGTCCCTATGGAAATAATTTATATGTCTTTGACATCGTAGAAACATGAGTCTAAGGGTCGCTCCATGCTCGGACAGAATAAATGTCGATCATGCTACGCGGGCTGGTGATCTCGGCTTTCTCAAGATGTTTTCCTTTACCATTTCGAGGGTAGTGGTGATGAAATCAATTGCATAAATTCTTGCGCTAGCTTGGGTTTGAATCCACGACCAGCACCCCTAGCCAAGTTACAAACGTTTCGTATCGATTCCCTTTCTACAATCGTAAACGCCTCGGCGTAAGCGATTGTAGAAAGCGCCAAATTGGTAGCCAAGTTGACACCACACGACTGAGTCGATCGTTCGTTCTCTAATGTCTGTAGAAAAAACCTACACTTTAGTCTATGGTGAGCGTTCCTACCAAAGAGTTTAGCGATTAATATTGTAGAAACGATAACATTCTATTCTATTATTTTGAACGATGATGTAAACTTGTCTACGAATTTTCTATTCGTTTGTGTTGATCACGTGATTTAACGTTGAGATGATGTCATTCCCATTCATTTGAATAGTTTTCTGCTAGCGTTAACGATTGTAGATTGTCAACTTGGCTAGGAGTGCTGGACTCGTAAGTGGGGGCCGTTACCAGTTACTAGCCCACCACTGCTGTGATATTTTGCTCTTAAAGCAAAATAATATACTTACTGTACACGAGTCCTTATTGGCTTCCCCCCCAGCGCAGATAAAAGATGTGGTGTCCAGCACGAAGGTGGCTCCAAGCCGGGCTGTTTGCATCTGAGACTGGCATGTCGCAGGTGCCACTATAGGTACATCTACCTTCTTCAGTATCTGCTGGTACTGTCCTTGTATTCCGAACATATCTTTTCCCCAACCTGCCACCCAACACCTGGAAAAAATATTAAGTTCAAGAACTTCTAACACATTGTTTTTTAGAGTTCCGCACCTCAAAAGCAAGAACCGAACCTTAATTTATTTTGCTCACTTGCATGTATGATCTACAAAGGGGTACTGGTAGTACTACTTTGTTAACCAAGACTCATGAATTTTAAGAACAAGTACAGTTTTTTCAATATGATGTGGTATCACAAAAAAAGAATAAGAAATGCTGTCATATAAATGTTATGCGTAAATATTTCCGACTACGGAACCCTTCACTGTGCGTGGTCTGACACACACTTTGCCAGTTCTGTCACTGAAAATAATATTATTAAAAAACCTTTTAATTAGAAATAATTCTTGAGCCGTAATTCTCATAATGTCCATAGCTAATCGCTGGAAAGATGGTTTTAGTAACTAGAAACTAGGTACATCGGTTTAATTAGGTACCAGAGTTAATTAATAAAAATTTTTGAAAAAAAATGTTGAATTTAAAAGAGATAAATCTACACTAATATTATAATGATAATATTATAAAGAGGAAATATTTGTACTTTTGTGTGTGTGTATGTTTGTAATGATCTTTCACCATTAGAAAGCTACATTCACCCTGAGTAACATATTTTTATAGGCTATATTTTATCCCCGTACTCCCACGGGAACGGGAACTACTCGGGTGAAACCGCGTGACGTCCGCTAGTAATTAATAAAGTTATTGTAGCATATTTAAAATAATTTATTCGAAATTAAATGTTAATCGTTTTTAAATATATCTAGTTAATATAGAAAAAAAAAATATATAAACACCATCCAACCTCATGCATTTGTAACTCACCTCTGTCCTGTATACGCACTGTTCGACGCTGGTGGAAGACATGCCCTATTGATGGTGACTGCTGCTCCTGCACTCGGTGTGAATGGCACAGAAGCTGATAGCCTCAGCACCATGATGTCAAACTGCAAGGTATTAGCGTTGTATGACGGGTGGCTGAACACTCTGGTCACTGTATACTCCTGGTAGGGAACGGGCTCGTAAGTACCAGCTGCATCCCATTCACCGAGACGAATCTTAACGTTTGGAGCAGTTCCTGAAACACTGTCATCGAGTCATCGACACCAGTTGAATTAAATTAAATCATTTACATTAACGAGACATTTTAATAAAGCCAAAAAAATACATTTAAATTTACTTACACATAAGGCAATAATCTGTGAGTAACAGTTATAACATTCAGCGAGTTTATCAAAACTCCTCCAGCAATATAATCGTTCTGCCTCGTCAATATTAACACCTGTAATGAGGAGTAGAGATCATTTAGTACTCCATTTAAAGTATGCACGATGATGTATGTGTGATTTGTTACAGTTATAACTGTTAATCGGTAAAAACCACTTTAGACTAGTGTCAATCCTTATGAAGTTAAAATGCGTTTTCTGCATTAAAAATATATTGACTTCTAAACGCCTTCATTGTAAAAACCTAGTCCTAGAATTACATGATGTTTTTCAAAGGTCACAAAAAAAAACCTAACAACCTGATAAGTTTCTAAGTAAATGATAGTTATTGTTAAAATAGTTTTCAACGGTCAAAAGTAGTTTTGACTGATCAACAGTTTTGACTGTGACATAATACATGTTAAGTGATGTATACCTGCCAAGGGAACTCCCCGAAATTAGCTTGTCCAGAAGCTGGAGTGATAGCTGTAGTGGGTACACTTTGTAGTGTACCACAAGCTATCGTCGTGCCGGTGGCGGGAGTGGTGCTGCCACAGCAATACTCTTGTCCAGCGGGACACTGAGTTACTACCTGGATAGTTTTGATCACAAACTTTGATATCTCAGATAAATCAGATTTAAAATATGTTTACTCAAAGTTTTGAACAGCCACTTACCGGAGTGACGATCCTAATGTCTATCATGCCAGCCCCTGAAGTGCTACCTCTGATACAAGTCCCAGTAGGCACACAGGCACAATTACTTTGTCTTTTCACAACTTTGTGTCTTCCATCTGCTCTTACACTACTTAAAAAATCTTTCATGCTAATAGCATATTTGTGGTCAACGCTTCTCCGGTTTCTTGGGAACTTCACAGCGTTGTCGTATGTTGGTATTTGTGCACTATACCCAGTAATAGGGGGCCTATTTAAAGCTGCCGATGGAGCCGGTGTCGTGCCGAGCCGAGGATCAATCGGGAGCGGGCCTGCGATGGTTTCATCAGGATTAAATATACATACTACGTCAGGATCCATACAAATTACGAGAGATAAAATCATTCCACCTAAAGTAGGTGCCACCGTCGGTGCTGCTGTTGGTGCGACGGTGGGTGCTGCCGTAGGTGCTGCTGTCGGAGCCGCTGTAGGTGCTGCGGTGGGAGCTGCTGTTGGCGCGGCAGTAGGAGCTGCTGTAGGTGCCGCAGTAGGAGCTACCGTAGGAGCAGCTGTAGGCGCTGCAGTTGGAGCTGCCGTAGGAGCTGCTGTTGGGGCCACCGTAGGAGCTGCCGTTGGAGCCACCGTTGGGGCCACAGTTGGTGCTGCAGTCGGGACGATAATTGGTGCGGGGATCCCGGGCACTACCACAATAGGCGACGGGTTGGTAGGGAGCAATCCCAAACATGCCGTCAGAATCCACAGACACATTTGGAATACAAGAACACACCGTGAGATAAATCTTAATTAACCGAACGCCGTCCACTGCGACCTGCGACCGATCACTGTTTGATATGGTTGAAGGTGATGATGAGCTAAACATTAAATACGTCCTTAAAATTACGATTGATGGTATTTCCCTAACAATTCCAGCCTTCATGGTGTAATGCGCATGATCATATAGCGACAAATTGTTGCAATCAACGAAATGTGGATTACTAATCTTTTGTTGGCAGGCACATGTCGTAATTTTCGTCATGATTTCAAAGAGTAAATTATTGTAATCTCCCGTACTTGAACCGTAATGGCTAGTATGGAACTGCAACAATGGATTATAACAACATATTATTATATTATTTATTTTACGAACTGTTTGCTCTGGTTCCACTCATATTTTTTAAGTTGCCTTAAATGTTACACAGATTATAATGACCAAAATGGAAACACCAGCTCATCAGTGACGACAAAATCTAATACAGCTGCGTAGTACTGCATCCCCAATTTTTTTGTAACTAATACAATTTCTTCGATATTTTTATCTTCTTATCGAATTTCGTCAGATGGTGCTTATCACGATATGGACAGGGAATCCAGTAGATCGTGTCCTCCGTAAATCTAACTCTATCCTTTGTATTAAAATGACTGCCACTTCTCGAGTCACTCGAAAAAGACGAACAAAATCTCCTGGAAGTTCTAGAGGATTGTTCGTGTCTCTGAGACATCGGCCTCCGAATACGCATCACATTGTGATTGTGCTGCCGTTCTTCCTAATCACCCAGCAATAAAACTATAAATCCTAAATCCATTATATTTAATGATTGTTAAGCTTATCGCGCTTTAAAAAAGGTGTCGATACATTACCGAGCTCGACAACGTAAATTGTCGATCTCAACTGTCAAAATGCCGTTTCGTACTTGCATTTTCGTTAAAATCGTTAAAATTTTAGAGTATAACTACCGATCGTTAAAATAGTAGTTAAGTACTTGCGACATCGATTCGATTCGTTATAAACTCATTTTGTCGAGATTATCTGTCAGATTTATCGAATCGATTCCTACGTACTTGCACTGCAGTTCGTAGCGACCTGGACAGCGCCGTCATTTGCCTCATTTTAGTCCCGAAGGTTACATAATATTTTTTTAAACCTGTACAGATCTATTTTGAACCGTGGTTTCTCCAACACCAACATTTCAACAATGAACTATCAACATTCTTCTTCGAATCGCTGGCCCGACAATTTTTCTTCGCCACTTCCACCGTGACGTCAGCGTCGGTGGCAGAGCAGAGGTCACTTCGGCTGCATGGTTTTGGGCTAAGAGGGCAGGATAGGAGATGGATCATAGCAGGTATATTATACTCAACATTCAAAAAGCAAAACAGTTATTTTCAAAATATGTTCTTAAGTAATTATTTATGTTGAGGCGCTACTAAATTAAGATTAAGATTTAAATCTAAAAGATGGAAAAAATCAATCAGGGTTACATATTTAACATGATATTATTATACAGCCTATACATACATGTCCTTGGCAGGTGAACAATGAAGTATGATACAACAAAGTCACTAAACATGCATAGTTATGAGACCGTAGCGTAATAGTCAAACTAAATAGACCG
This sequence comes from Xestia xanthographa, assembly GCA_905147715.2. Taxonomy (NCBI): domain Eukaryota; kingdom Metazoa; phylum Arthropoda; class Insecta; order Lepidoptera; family Noctuidae; genus Xestia; species Xestia xanthographa. Next base: position 19,394,006 of record LR990642.1, on the reverse strand, counting down.
CCATCATTCGGACATTGTGCTAGTGTGATGTGTCACACGATGTATTTACTTATGTCTTTATGCAATTTGCAGGATTTTGTATCTACTGACTTTAAGCTAATGGCGGGATTTTACCGAATAGGTAATTTGTGTTTCAGAATGTAGTAGTAGGTAACTGTTCCACCAGTTAATCACAATGATTATAGTTTGTCGTCCAGTCTCTACTTTTTTTTAATTTTCATTGCCACGACGAGGAAATTCTACTTGCAGCACCACAGGGACATTAGCAAAAATGTGATTTGAATTTGGAACCTCGACTATTATAATAGTAGATTTTACAACAAGTGCACAAAACGAACAATTTTTATTCGAGACTTTTAGCAGCCCAAGCCGAAGGTATGAGCCAAAGCTCATAGTATGTCGAGGATAAAATGGTTTTGTGAACTCTGCTTTTCACTTCGATTGCGACGAAATAAAGCAGTAGTATAACATAACATTTCTCTAGTTAAAATTTAAAGTAAAATTCCGCCGCTTTATTTTTTTAAAATCTTATGACGTTGATATTAGGCTTGGGCTGCAGACCTATACAGCCTACTATTAAATTAATTTTGTTATAATAATTTTCTTAAATTATTTAACCTACCGTAATTGAATTTAAATTTTAATAGTAGATTATTAAACAGGGGGATAAAGCAGTGTCTTCTGTCGCGGGTGACGATTTAAATCGCGAGCGTAACGAAGGACTCGAGGTTTACTCCCGAGCGCAGCGAGGGTGTTAAAAACTTAAATCACGAGCGAAGCGAGGGATTTAAGACGAGTCCTGAGTTTAGCGAGGGATTTAAGTTCACCCAAGACTATAAGACAGCTTTATCACCGAGGAAAATACTCTACTTTTCGTACCATTTGCGAAAAAATGAACACAATAATAATATGAGATAAGCATTTATTAAAAATAATGACAATTAAAAGTAAAAGTTAACATTCGAAACATTGGTCCAATTATTGATAGAGAGAGTTACATTTTCCTTGGATTTTGTTGGAAGCAAATTATTTATAATTGCGGCAGCATTTGCACTGATGGAATCCGACAATTCACTGGCACTGTCGCTTTGATTTAACATCGTAACGTATTTTTAGAACATTAACTTTTGAAGAAAACAAAAACGCGGCAAATTCCTAGACTAATATTTTTTTGTCGGAAAAGCAAAGGCATCAAGCTCATACGGCCTCGTCGGTTTTCGTAATTTTATTGAATAATCTTAACTGCATAATAAATGCGTATTCCTTTTTCAAAAAGATGTATACTGCTTTATATACAAACTCAATGGTGTAAACACAGATTTAATTCAGTATAAATTTCGGTAAATATTCCAAATTTAAATCACATTCTCCCCCTAGCTAGAGGATGAATGAAATTCAGTACAATTTTCTTTCCCTGTTTTTAACAGATTAAAAATGACTATTGTTATGTTCGCTTTTTGTGGCATACAATGTCACTTTTTTGAGCAAGTGGTACGAAATAGAACATTTTGATACAAGTGGAGAAAGTTTGTTATTGCATTCGAGGCGGAATTATAACACACGAGCCGTAGGCGAGGGTGTTTTTGAGCCGAGAATTGCAATAACAAATGTCCACGTGTATCAAACGACGTTTTTCAATACACTTTTGAAGAAATAAAATAACGAAAAATATTTTTGTCACGAAATATGAAACTATATGAAGCCGTTAAACAGCCTAATATAAAAAATAGATTTATTTTATATTTTTGAATTAAGAACACAAATAAATGTTAATTTGTGTATAAAAGTAACTATTCGTTTTTAATAATCATGTTTATCTATGATATTCTATTTATAAACACAATTTGAATATTCAAAAAATATTTATATAGACGCGTAGTGCTTTGCCGAAATAAAAAATAAAAAATCACCTCAGACTATAGGCATTGAACCAATTTGGACTTACGTATAGGTATAGTTATCTGTGGCAATTTTCATTCGCACACGTGCGGGAAAGTGGAAAAAATCGCACGCACGTGTGTGAAATACATTGCATGTTGTACCTAATCGTAGTCCGTTATGGACCAGTTTTCGAGGAAGTGTATTGAAATAGAACATTTTGATACAAGTGGAGAAAGTTTGTTATTGCATTCGAGGCGGAATTATAACACCCGAGCCGTAGGCGAGTTTTTGAGCCGAGAATTGCAATAACAAATGTCCACGTGTATCAAACGACGTTTTTCAATACACTTTTGAAGAAATAAAATAAAATAACGAATAATATTTTTGTACGAACTATGAAACTATGATTTTAATTTTCTTTTTTTTTTCGCGCTTTGGTCTCGCCAGGTTGAAGGAGAGGTAATGGTATGAATGAAGCCGTTAAACAGACCAATATAAAAAATAGATTTATTTTATATTTTGAATTCAGAACACAAATAAATGTTAATTTGTGTATAAAAGTAACTATTACTTTTAAATAATTATGTTTATCTATGATATTCTATTTATAAACACAATTTGTATATTCAAAAAATTTTATGCCGTAAAGACGCGTAGTGCTTTACAAAAATTAAAAAAAAAATCACCTCAGACAGGTTCAGACTATAGGCATTGAACCAATTTGGATTAAGTATAGGTATAGTTATCTGTGGCAATTTCCATTCCCGCACACGTGCGGTAAAGTGGAAAAAATCGCACGTGTGTGAAATACATTGCATGTTGTTCCTAATCGTACCAGTTTTCGAGGAAGTGTATTGAAAAATCTTTTTCCACACATTTCAAACCATATCAAACCAACAAACAACTAATATTACATTAGATTATTCACACGTAGTACAGCCTGAGTTGCATGATAGTCTGCCTGAGATTGGTAATTTTGTTTCTCCTATTAGTCGTGACTGTAATCATTCAGTTATGTTCTCTGACAGTATAGGTAGGGGGCTAGGTAAATTAATTAGTAATAACCTGAGTTATTGTACCCAAAACAATTGTATGCCAGGGTCAACCTACAAACAGATTATGGCATCTGTAAGTAAGACTGTTTGTGATCCTAGTGCCACCATTACTATATGTGTTGGTAATAGTTCAAAGATTAAAAAGGAAGACATCACTGATTGTGTCTCAGAGTTGTTGAAATTAAATTGTAATAAAATAATATTGTGCGCTTTTCCATATTTTGAAAATTTATGTAACAGTAAAAACAATTATATTCACTTGTTAAATAGACATTTACATTTTCTAGCAGGTTACTACAGTGACAAACTTATATTTCTTGATATCAACACTTTTGTGGATAAACTTAGTTCGACTCGGGGTAAAGTGTATCTACCTATTAGTTGTAGACACAAAATAGCTGGGCTATTAGCTTATAATATTCACACAGACATAAGTAGTATGTCTAAGTTTAGTTATATTGTAAATACTGCGACTATTAGTAATATTACTAATGAACAGGTGGTGACCTTAAATAAATATAGCATTAGTGCTATTGATGTTTACAAACATTATACTCAGGAGGATCCATAAGTCACCGTGGAAAATTCTCAATTATCAATATTAGTGATAGGATTTTGTTGTCTGGCGATGGCACGGGAGTCTCGGGGCTCTCTCCAGAGATTAATATTAATTTAAACTAGAAAGTCAGACAACAGAAGGTGCCATTAACAATATTGTTAAACCTACCAACAGCAAGGTATCTTCTTGCACTCAATTAGCTAGTAAAAAAGGGCCTCAGCAGAACACTTTAAAATTATTCCACCAAAATATCCAAGGCATTTCTTCAAAATTATTAGAAATAGAATTGTTTTTAGAAAATAGTAAGTTTGACATTATTTGTTTTACTGAACATTGGCTTAAGGATTACCAAATGCTTATTAATTATGAGAACTATATGGTGGGTAGCTGCTATAACCGTAAAACTATGCTTCGTGAAGGTTCCTTAATTTTTGTAAAAAATTGTTTAAGATATAAGCAACGTAACGACATAATAGGTCTCTCGGCTGAACATTGCGTCGAACTGTCCTGTGTTGAGCTAGATAAGCATGTTATTGTGTGTGTACAGACCCCCAAACTATCAAAACTTTTCCTTATTTGAGTCAATAATGGAAGATGTCCTGGCAAAACCTGCAGCCAGTAATAAATCTATAATTATTTGTGGTGATTTTAACATCAATATTTTAGAAGAAAATTCAAATTGCAGTAATACACCATTGCAAAAAATTCAGATTAAATTTAGACCCATAACTTCTAACAAATTAAATAGGTATAATATTTCCCTACAGAACAAGTTAAGTGTTATGAGCCATGACGATATTAACAATTTTATGATCATTTCTTTTCAATAGTTCACACTGAATTCAACAAAACTTTTGAAAAGAAGACAAAAAGTATTTGCCCTAAATTTATATTTAGTGATTGGGCAACTAGAGGTATCAGAAAAAGTAGGGAAACACTTTTGAGCTTTATGGCCTTAAGCCTTATATGAACACTGAAACTTTTAACAAATATGTTGCTAAGTATTCAAAAATTTTTAGAGATACATGCAAGGTTGCCAAAGCCTTGCACATTAGCAACAAGATCAAAACAGCAGAAAATAAAATAAAGACAGTTTGGAAAGTCATAAATAGCGAGACTAACAGGAAGAAAACACGTAATACTAGCTACATATTAGATACAGCATGTGGTCCTAAAAGCTCTAATCAGGAAGTAGCTCAAGAATTTGTAAATTTCTTTACCGATATACCGTTAAAAACTTCGGAGGCTCTAAATTCCTCTCCTGAAGTCTCAATTGGTTTACTAAAGGCGAATGTGTCTGGATGCCAGGCTGAATTTAAATTTAAACACATAAACCCGATGATAGTTATTAAAGCTTTCCGGCAAATAAAAATCAAACTGACCGAAGATCTATGGGGAATGTCTATCAAAGTTTGTACATCCATACTTGAGACTATAGCTCCTTAGTTAGCTTTAATTTTTAATTTGTGTGTAGACCAAGGAGTTTTCTCTGATTTAATGAAATACAGTAAAGTCATACCTCTTTTCAAATCCGGTGATAGTAAAGATACAAATAATTATAGGCCTGTATCCGTGTTGCCAGTTTTTAGCAAGGTGTTCGAAAAGATAATGCTTAATCAAATGCTCAATAATTTTAACACCAACAGAATCTTACACGATCAACAGTATGGTTTCACCAAGGGACGTTGTACAACTGACGCCGGTGTAACCTTTATAAAGCACATATTTACGGCGTGGGAAGAGTCTCAAGACGCTGTAGGAATATTTTGTGATCTCTCCAAAGCATTTGATTGTGTAAATCACGACACATTGCTTTTGAAACTTAACCCTTTAACGCACACCCTAACTTTTTTTTAATTCTTAATATTTTGTGATAAATATATATTCTGTGCCGTAAATCATAATGACATGTTCTTGAAAAAAGACCTGAAAATCTCTGTTTTTCGAGAAAATCATGAAAATCATACGGCCAGTAAACTGGCCATTGAACGTTCTGCGTCACTAACCATCACAGCAATATCACTGGCCAGTAAAATGGACACTAATGAAATCTATTTTATTTTTAGGAAAAGACGATAATAATAATAAAAAAATGTATTTCCTAATCAGCCTTTAATAAATAATAATAGAATTAACATAACATATTTCTTCCGAAACAAAACTTCTTATTTTTTAATTTTTCTTATCACAATCAAATATTTATACGTATATGTACTATTCTTGTACACTGGTGGTTCTCGAAATCTATTATTACTCCACTTACTAAGATCTTCATGTATTATATTCTCTCGAGGAGCTGCGTCTTCGTTTGATGATAACGGCTGTGGCGGTGGAGATGGAGGCGGCTGCGGAGGTGGCGATGATGGTGGGATAGGCGGTGGTGGTAGAAACAAAAACTCCTGTGGTGGTTGTGATGAAGACGATGTTCCAGAGCATGATCCTTGATTTTGACTACGTGTGCTCACGGTGCTGGTACTAAAACTTTCGTCGAAACAATCATCAGCATCAGAATCACCACCGATGTCTGATTGTGTGGCCTGGTCATCAGTAATACCCACAAAGTCATTCCATTGGTCCTCGTCTAGTGACTCCAACTCCCGATAAGTCTATGTGTGTCTAAAACAATGAGAAAATTACAATGTGTAACTACTACATTACGAATTTCATAAGTACCCACACACCTGCAAAAAAACCGCCAAAAAAAGCCCCAAACGTACATATTAATAGGTTATAACTACCGAACAAGATTGTTTATCGCAAATTTATTACAATATCATAACACATGCTTATATACCTGTTGTAAAACAATATGGTCCATAGGGATTACTCGAAAATAAATACTCAATACAACATCTCAAAGTTAGGTAGGCAATTCTTAGGTTATATTTTTTCAACACACCGGTTTGTATTCAATCGCAAATAATATATGTTTTTCTTATTATCCTCGATTACATTTGCACATAACATCGAAGTATATACTATAAAGGAATAGTTTCACTTACCTTTTCCAAGAAGACATGATTTTTGTTCACCATAAAACTTGTAAACACGTAACGTACACGCGCGATGACAACAAATGTTCCTGCGCGGGTGTACGGTGGCCAGTTCACAGGCCATCTTGAAAAAAGGCGCGAACTTAAAATGTCGCGCGGCGAACTTGAACGCTGGCTAGTTGACGGGCCAGTGTGCTCTAACGCGGGTCGTAAATGTTTATAAGGTTCAATATATAAATAAAAATCTATGAGATAACGACCTTGAAGTGGGTGTCCAGTTTACTGGCCACTTTGTATGAGCCGTCCTATAAAGGGTGCATTACGGACTAGGTAAACTTGCACTTAGTTTGTTAAAATCTTATTTGAGTGATAGACAACAACATATTCAAATAAATGGTGTTAATTCACAGGGTTTAAAAGTAAAAATGGGGGTTCCGCAAGGCTCAATATTGGGTGCTTTCCTCTTTTTAGTATATATAAATGATCTACCCTATTTACTGAAAAACCAACCTCAAAATATGGTGTTATTTGCCGATGACACTTCCCTATCTATCTATATCACTATCAATAGACGGGCCCAAAATTTAGATGACGTGAATAATGCCCTACTTCAAGTCCATAATTGGTTCACAGCAAATAATTTAGTACTAAATGAAAAAAAAACGAAATGCATAAGATTTGCTTTACCGAATGTTAAAAGTATCGATTGTGATATAGTACTGAATAAAGAGAAACTTGAATTCGTAGATAAAACGGTTTTCCTGGGGATTACGCTTGATTCAAGGCTACAATGGGGTTCTCATTTAACATCTCTGTCGGGGCGGCTAAGTTCGGCAGCATATGCTATTAGAAAAATCCGTCAATTTACTGATGTAGATACTGCTAGATTGGTCTATTTTAGTTACTTTCATAGTATAATGTCTTATGGCATTTTGTTATGGGGACGGGCAGCTGACATTGAGTCTATATTTATTCTGCAAAAAAGAGCCATCAGAGCCATATACAATCTTCGTAGGCGCGATTCTCTGAGGGAACTGTTTAAGGAAATAAACATCATGACTGTGCATTGTCAATACATCTACGAAAACATAATGTACGTAAAAAAAAAAATTTACATCTTTTTGGTAAAAGAGGTGACAGACACAATTACAGTACTAGAAATAGGGACCAATTAGTTCAGCTAGGCTTCAGATTCGCTAAAGTAGACTCATCTTTCATGCTATAATAAAATTCCACAAAGCATTCTTGAACTGAATGAAACAAAATTTAAAACATGTATTAAACGCACACTTTGTAAGCAAGCATATTACAAATTGGACGATTATAAAAAAAAAAAAAAAAAACATTTATTTCAGGTCCAAGACCCATATAAACCAAAAATAGAAACCAAATACATACATTATTGAAATCTATTAATCAATACATGGTACATTAAAATTGCATTAAAATATTATTGAATTAAACTACTTAGATTAAATTACCAAGTCAAAATACACAAACGATCCAGAATAAATAAGTAAATGTCAAAAGAAATTATCAATTAATTTAAAGATTACAAAATGTGAAATTACATGAAATAAATAATACAAAAATAATAAACCAATAATACTAATTCAAATTTAATCAAATAATTACAGTAGTCTCTTACGTGCGACACTATATGTAACTTGTCTGTCACAACAGTGTCGCACATAAGGACAGTCCAATCTGTTCGCTATCATACTCAGAACGGTATTGGAGCTGGCCCGCACCCTGCGCACAAGAGACGCGCAGCGCTTCCGCATGGTCGCATAGAAGCAATCCGTGCGCGCCCAAGCGAACATACCTGAAGCGCTGCAGTAGCGAGACAGACCCAAAACCGCTCTGAAAGCGTTGTTAAACTGGACGCGGAGGGTGTTGTAGCTTTTTTGCGTGTAATTCGCCCACAGGCTGCAAGTGTACATGGACGTGCAATATGCTCGGAAAAGAGTTATTTTCACGCCATCCGAGCAACGCGCGAACCTGCGGGCCAGCATATTAGCCCTTCTGGATAAAGCTCTCCGCTCCCGTTCCAAGTCAGCATGATCCCTGAGGTCAGCCGTGACTATGTGCCCTAGGTATTTAAACTGATGTACCCTGTCCAAGGGTACACTATTTACACTTAAAGGAGGTACATAGTCCGGGCATCTAGCACCACCGGCATCAAAGACCATGACCATACTGACTTTTCTTAACATTATGTACAAGCCCATGATTAACAGCGTACTCCTCACATGTCGCTATCAACCTTCAGCTCACAGCTCACCGCTCAGCAGCACCATGTCGTCTGCATAGCTTATGTTATTGACACAAACGTCGTCTACTACTATTATATCGCTGATAAAAATGCTTGGCTCAATGCCGGTCCTGCTCCACAAGGACAGGGGCGCATTAATGGATAGCACTAATTGTATTATTGGAGCTGCTGAAGATTGTACAACTATCTTTGTATTGTATAAATTCAATATCTTTATTATTATATAGCCGCATATCGCATATTGTGTGAGTGCTATGTACTAGAATGCTGTCAGTCGCTGGAAACCTACGTTTTTCCTTGACTTGAATGTGCCGTGGTGGTTAGGAGATATGTCATGCTCACTCAAATGTCTCGCTGATGGTGACGCTTGTGTCGGATCATTTAGTTCCCTTCAAAATGGTTGAGTTGAATGGTGCTGATACATGCGTCATGTTCGTGAACGAGCGCTGTCAGTTGGGACTGGTCAGCTCTTGGTTGCCACGGCTTATTTGAATTTAATAATTTTATTTTTGAATTGCTTTTGTTTTGTTTCTACTATGGACACCTTTAACATGCACATCTTGCTACATTGTTCTCACATAATGTACCATCTCAACATGAATGATGTAACCAAGATTTTGTAAAAATAAAAGAGTAAATTAAAAGTTTTAAAAGAGTGTCCATGGAGTTTCTTGCCCGTTCTTCCATAGAGATCTACGCTAGGGAATGGGCAACTACAGTACTTTCACAGTTTTTATGTCTTGTGACTGGGGACTGTAGCTACATTTAATTTTCATATTTGTTTCGACAATTCAAAAGTACCTGTAACTGGCCTACTTGAAATAAATGCTTTGATTTGCTCAAAAACTGCATTTTCGGAGCCTGGATACATTGTTCGAAAGTTAAGAATTACGCACCATACAACGGAACGTGCGGTAAAATAGTTACTCTCATTTAAGTTCCTATTTTACCGCATACCCCGTTGTAAAGCACCGTGCGTATTCTTTACGTTTTTTTTTAATTAGGTCAAAATGAAAATCCAAGATGGCGCTGACGAAAATTTCAGTTTTTCATTCATGGGTGTCGTTTTCGTGGTTTTTGGGGTAGCTGATAATGAAAACGAGGTCAAAATGAAAATCCAAGATGGCGCCGACAAAAAAAATCGGTTTTTTCTTAATGGGTGTCGTTTTCGTGGTTTTTGGGTGTCGCTGATAATGAAAACGAGGTTAACCCCTCAACTGTGGCGCTGTCAAACCTAAAAATTGCGCGCGACCGTGGAGCTCTGTCTGTGGAGCTCGACAAATTCGGCGGACGTGATTAAAACGACTATATCTCCGAAATTACGTTAGTTAGCTCGCTACCAGTTATATCATTGGAATCGTTATTAAATTAGCTAACAGGTTATGTACGGTTTAGTATAGTTTTGCCATGAAATGTATTAGTAATTGCAACGTGTGTTCAGTGTGAGGGAAAAATACCAGTTTCTTGTGTAAAGGTAATTATAATTAAAAAAACAAACCGTTTTTTCAACAAGTTATTGTTTAACTTACACAAAGACACATTAGTTCATATAAATCAAACAAAAAAACAGACGTCGCAATACATTTTTTTCAACTCACAAGCCTAACAAAACATGACGTAATTTATGAGTGCCGCATTCCAAACAAAAGAACGGGTTTGTTTACACTTCCATTGTCAGAAGTCACAACGCCTTGTACTTTGAGCTATATTTTAATAATAATGTTTGGTTTACATACTTGACACCGACACAGTTTCAGCTGTTACAAGTCATCAGTTAATTAGTATAAAATAAACAAAGCAGACACTTAAAAACAGGCGTAAAAACAGCCACTCAAACATTACATCACAGTTTATATTTTGTTGCCTCAATTTGAAATCTTTTTTAACATTCTACATGTTGAAGATATTTACAAAACATTAGGTATATAAAAAATGCATGCTGTCTAACAAAAACATTAATTAAAATCAATAATCAAAACGAACAATTGCACTAAAAAATCTGGTAAACAACGGCGCTGATTGGTCAAGCGCGTCGACGGCATTGAAATCCGGCTCTATGATTGGGCCAGCGGCAAGCTGCGGCAATTCTCATTGGTCGGGGCTCACGAAAGTTTTACGTAATTAGAATTTTGAATTGAACACAACCAAAATACGATAATATTAAAATTAAACACCTAACATATATAATACGATACATAAAGAACACACGTAATAGCCATAGTTTGCATTTCTATCAATAATTAGTGCCAAAATACCGCGAAATGTATCAGCGTCTCTTCAACGGTTTTTCATGTTTGTTGAAATGACTATTTCTGGCCGAAATCTCTAACAATTAGACTGTTTCTACATTCAAACATGTTTATTACTTACCCAGGCATGACGAAAACACAACACAATACCACACAACGCACTATATCATACACTATAGCACACAGAACATTTTTTGTTCTAATCTGTGACGACCAGTTGGCGCGCGGCGCTTTTCGCAACTGAGGAGCGATATATTGGTCAGTTAGAAGTTTCGTTCGTTGTTCAACTGTGGCAAAATGTCTTTCTTGTTCTTTCTCCTAGACTCTGTGCAAATTTGAGCGAGATAGAAACAAGTTCATCATTAAAATTATGTCAAATACGAACGCAGAGACTACTCGGCCACTTTGGCCGAGCCACAGATCTGGCTTACTTTTTTTGCTCGGCCAATTTGGCCGTCCCACAGACAAGGGGTTAAAATGTAAATGCAAGACGGCGCCGACAAAACTTTTCGGTGTTTTCTTCATGGCTGACGTTTTCGTGGTTTTTGGGGGTCGCAGATAATGAAAATGAGGTGAAAATGAACATCCAAGATGGCGCCAACAAAAAAAAAACGTTTTTTTTTCATGGGTGTCGTTTTCGTGGTTTTTCGCGTCGCTGTTTGTTTCATTACATATTGTACTGTTTTCTCGTAAATGTATTGAAAAACATTGTATGACATACGTGCAGGAATTGGTATTTACAAACTCGTGGCTATGGTAAGCCTTCGACTTATTCGTCTACTCGTTTGTAAAAACCAACTTACCGCACTAGTATCATAAATAACTATTACCAAAGGGTGAAATATCAAAGCAGCAAATTTTACGTGTCCACGTTGAGAATCAAGGTGTAAAATGATAGGATGTTTCTTATTTTTTTTAGTAAATAACGTTACTTGGTGCAACTAGGGCCAATTTTTTTGTTGTTAGAAATGATCAGGAATAAAAAAATTGCCTTAAAATTTAAGTTTGGAGGCTTGTCCCAGTTCCATTTTTTTATATAATCGAGGTATAATAAAAATTAAACCATTTCCTTAGTTCATGCGTTAGAGACATTATCTAAAAACAATTAAACCATATTAGAAAAACTAATTTAAAAGCACAGGACACTCGATCAAAGTTTGTCCAAGCAAAACACAAAATTTTGGTGGCACTTTTTCAACTTACTATAACATGAAGTTTCGTGCGTGTGCGACAATCGTGTTTTTTTTATTTCGCACCTCTCGCTCGTGCGCTGAACTTGCCCGTAACAGGTGTGTGATAACTGCTGCGATTGCCCGATAAAAACGTAAGTATTCATCTTGGGTGGCACGGGGGACAAGAATTGTTAAATTTTGGTGGATCGTTTTCCTGTTGATTATAACGTGTTTTAATAGTAAGCTACACATTATAGCTAGTGATTTGGGTAACGCATAAATCAGTGATATTAATTTAATTGTAACTTAAATCCCCTATTTTTAGAGATTTTTTTTTGTGCCTGGTTTCAATTTTGGTGGCTCAATTTCGGTGGCTTTGGTGGTGTTTTCACGTACTGTCTGTACATATATAGCCAGTTTGTACGTTGTAAGACAGTTTCTTTAGCAAACAAATAAATGTTAAGTACTTGCAGTAAGTATGACCTATTATTAGGGTAGCATGCTAAAGATGAAGTTTATTATTTTTATTTTGTTGCTTTTTAGAATGCCAAAACATACCAATGAAAAGAGGCTGCTTAAAAAGATAATGGATGAAAGAAGAAGAAAAGCAAGAATAATGTTTCATCATCAGCCTACAGCAGACCACTGCTGGCCACTCAACTCGTTTTTCAGCAACTCTCATCCAGTTGCTACCAGCCACCCTGCGAAGATCGTTACTCGAGTCTGAGGGCATCCCACCTTATGTTTGCCAATTCGCGGTCTCTACTCAAGAACACACTTACCCCAAAGATCATCGGTTCTACGGCTAAATGACCGACCCATTGGCGCTTAAGCTTACTTATTCTGTGAGCTATGTTGATAACTCTGGTTCTCTGTCGGATCACCTCGTTCCGGAGAACCACCACACCTCAGAGAGATTCCAAGCACAGCCCGTTCCATAGCTCGCTGAGCGACCCTGAATTTATGGACCAGCCGTACTGTGAGTGTCCCGTACGTTTCGGCCCCGTAAGTCATAAAAGGCAGGACGGGCTGGTTGAAGACCTTTCGTCTTTAGGCATTGTGGAAACGCGACGAGAAGACCGGACGAAGTTTCCCAAATGCTGCCCAGCTGTATTCTCTTGTGAGTCTCAAAGTTGATCTTACCAAACTTCAGAGTTTGCTCGAGATAAACATATACTCGAACAACCTCGAGAGGACCGCCATTGACAACAATAGTTCTAGGAAGACCTCAGAACCGACCAGGTCTCGACAAAGTCAAAAGCCTTCTCATAGTCCACAAATGCAAGACAGAGTGGCCGATTATACTCTTCGGACTTCTGTGTGTTCTGCTGCATAGTGAGATGTGGTCTATCGTGCTGCATCCTCCTCAAAACCCGGTCTGCTAAAGTGGCTGGAAGTCGTCGAGTCTTTGCGCTAGACGATTCGTGACGACTCTTGAAAACAGTCAGTTTATGCACGTGCCTAAGGTGCAAAATTGGTCTGTAATTCTTTAATAGGGTATTTTTCCCCATCTTATAGAAAAGAACGACCACGCCCCTTCTCCACGCTTCTGGAGCTCTCCCAGATAACAGGAGCGAGTTGAATAGCTCCTGAAGCTCTCTTAATGCAGGCCTTCCTTTCGCTTTCTGGAGCTCCGTCGTTATCCTATCCATATCAGGGGCTTTTCCATTTTTACGCTGTCTAAGAGCCGCCTCGATTTCATCTTGACTGAATCTTGAAAGGTCTTCTGTGAAATGACGGGTTAGGGTGGTTCTGGAATCCTCATTTTCGGGATCAGGGACAGTACATGCTATGTATATTCAAATTTGGTGCCACTGATTTTCAATTTGGTGGGCACTTTCGATTTTGGTGGGCGATTTTCAATTTCGGTGGCCACACTACACTTTAAACTAAAATATCTCAAAAAGTTATCCGAGATATTCTTGGGCCTCTTTAAGATTGGACTTTCTATTGTTGTACCAGGTTCTTATTTTTCACGAAAATTGAAATTGACAAAAAAATCACTTTGCTGATGTTCACCCCAAAGAGATGTTACTTCATAGGTTTTAGGTGGATAATACTATGTGGGTAACTTAATTAATTAATATATATTTTAAATAAATAGGTAAAACAAATATTTTTTCAACACATTTGCTCAAAAACTGCATTTACGGAGCCTGTATACATTGTTCGAAAGTTGAAAATTACGCAATATACAACGGAACGTGCGGTAAAATAGGTATACGTATGGTACTCTCACCTAAGTACCTATTTTACCGGGGTTCCTTCTATCTGGCAGAATCTTGATGCTCCGAAATTTATTTGGCATAACACACTTGGCATAATCTTCTTTAAACGAATATTTTTAAGGCATAAAAAATATATAACATAGTTGTTGTTTGGCCGAATGTTTGTATGTCCGAATTTACAATGGCATACTTTTAAGATGGCAGAATTTTATTTGGCATAATTACTTTTGGCAAAGTTCAAATTCCGCATAATTTCGTTTAGAATAATGTTTATTTAGAGCAACGATTATTTGGTACAATTTCACTTGGCATACTATGAAGATGGCAGAATTCCATTTGGAAAATTTTATTTGGAATTATAGCCATTTCTATAAATTAGCATTTTTAACCTTAAATTAGAATAAAAATATTGTCCTACAAAGACAATATGTTACGCTAAAAAAGTTAGTGACAGAAACGAATCGCTCCAAAACCGACTCCACGTAGTCTTGTCTGCCCTACCCCTAGAGTGTAATTTTAATCCGCGAAGGCGCGGAGGGTTGAGGCGGCCCGTGAGCTGAGGAGCAGGTGGTTTTAACGCTCGCCGCCGTAGCTGAGGTTGGCCGGCGAAGCCGGCCAGCAAGCCGAAGCTGCGGTGGTGAGCGTAAAACACATCTGCGACGATAAGCTCGCGTGGGACCGCCGGAACCCTGCAGCGCCGGAGCCATGACAGAAACCATGCCTGCTGCATGTTGCATGTTTGCTTGCATTCTGCATGCTTGCTTGCATGCTGCCTGCTTGCTTGCATGCTGCATGCTGGCTGCACGCATGGTGTATGCTGGTTTGCATGTTTGCATACTGCATGCTTGATTGCATGTTTGCATATTGCATGCTTGCTGCATGCATGATGTATGCTTGCCTGATCAGAAATATGCAGCACTTAACATTATCGTCGTATGTTTGTAACGAAATAAAATAATGTTCTATCAATTTTACTATTATGGTAAGAAATACAAAATTGTTAAAACTATGATTTTTTTGTTATGTGATAGATCAGATGAGGCTTTCCATTATATTGCATAATGAAATGTATGCCAAAAGATGATTCTAACTGTAAAATTTCTGTGATATGATAGTTCTGCCTTTTAATGACTATCGATATGAAATTTATGCCAAAAGATGATTCTGACTGTGAACTTTCTGCGATCAGATGGTTCTACTTTTAATTCTTATGCATATGAAATGTATGCCTAAAGATGATTCTGACTTACAAAATTATGTGTTTTGAAAGTATGATAAATGAGTGTCTGCCACACGATTTTCTGCGAAATGAAGTTTATGCCATCTACTGTTATGCAAAGCAATATTATGACATAAAAAGTTCTGCTATAAAGGGTAGACCCATTTTACCGCATACCACCATAGATAGCACCGTGCGTATTCTTTACGGTTTTTTTTTTTATTTCCAAAAAAAGTATTATAAGAATTCTACCAAGGAGTTTCACATTACGAGAATAAATAAGCTGACTGATCAAACCTCCTTGGAAGCGCTTTTGCTCAATACGTTTGTCTCACTTTAATACTAAAGAGTAAATGAGACGAAAAATGTAGATCTAATTTTGCCACGTGCATGTGGCGCCATTTGCAAATTCGCGCCATTTTCATATTACAAACGTCAAAGATTGTTGCGACTTTCCGACTGATATTTATAAACAAAATAATAATATGAGTTCAAGCGAGAAAGGATATTAACATGGAATCTCCTCCACCTGATGAATGTGGCGCAAATTGCAGAAAACGGTCTCTTGCCGCCAAAATCGCGAGAGCGCTAGTCAATGATTTATAATAATTATATAGCATGGAAGACTCGAAGAAATACTCAATCATTATCTGAAAAGTTTGTTTTATTACAATATTGGACTGTTTTCTCGCAAATGTGTTGAAAAACATTGTATGACACACGTGCAGAAATTGGTATTTACAAACTCGTGACTATGGTAAGCCCTCGACTTCGTCTCGGGCTTACATTCGTCTACTCGTCAACTTACTGCACTAGTTTAATAATAGTACATTATGGTATAAGTGCGGTAAGTTGAAAATTACAGCCGAGGCGATATTGCTAGCTCGAGCCGTAGGCAAGGGCTATAATAAAGCCGAGGCTGTAATTATCAAAGCGCACGTATGTCATACGACGTTTTATAACATATTTGCGAGGAAATAAATAAAACTCGGAATTTCTTAAACGAATAAATCTTTTACTTGTTCACAAATTAGCGATGCGCGTGCATCAGCGCTTTTTTTTAAGGCAAAGACACAAAAAACAGCCAGTATTACTAATAAAGTAAATTAATATTTTTGTGTTTTTGTTACAGAGAAATGGTTGTAATTTATTGTCAAAATTAATTAAATTAAAGAATTAAATGTTAATTTATTATATTTCATCTCCCACAGTTAATTTTATTCATAAAATGTTGACCACTTTTCTGACATAAAAACTCTTTGCCAAAATTTTAAAAAGTACCGTTCCCTTTTGACAGAGCATCTTGATAAACCGTGCGTCTATATAGATACTCTGTGGTTGTACATTACATTACTGCACAAGTACGTAATGAGATACATTACGATATTGAAATGGGTGAAATAAGAGACCCTTTACGAGCAAATGTGTTATAAATAACTATTACTATTTCTACGTTACGTTACGTACGGTAATGGCGGCATGTCATTTGCAACCGCTGATCGGATGCTGTATCTGCTCTGGTGCGCGTACCGCCGCAGCAGAGAATGTTGGATTAGGGCGCCATTTATTTACGATAATTTTATAGTGTTTTTAATGGAATTTCAAGACTACGTGACATAAATAGTTTCTAAAACTGCACCCCGGTTATATTACAGTTTTATAAACCACTAACTAATAATAATAAAAAAACATAGATTTTTATTACCTCGCAGTAATATAAGTGCGAAAAGTAGAGTACACATGCTCCTCGGAGTTAAAGGTGTCTTCGTCTTGGGCGAGCTTGTATTTTGAGCTTGCGGTAGTGAGGCTATCTTACGTTCTTAGGGTTCCGGGTTCGAATCCCGGTAGAGGCAAAAGTTAGTGCGATGAGCATGGACATTATGTTGTTACCGAGTCAGCTTATCTATTCTATATATTCTATCTATCTATATATATATATACATATAATAAAACAGTAAAAAAACTGTGTATGTACAATCAAGGACACTCCCGCCTGACCACCACTAAGCTCATTTTTGCTTGCACTCGCAACATAGAAACGCTCTCTAGCTCCACCCCGTTGACTTTGTATAGAAATAATGAATGAAAAGACCGAGCGCACTGACGACGCACGCCCAATGGGAGATATTGTTATTTTGCGTGCCAAAGTTGACGCTTTCCTAATAGGCCCAAACTTTAAGGGGGCCTGGCTCGGCGCCTCCGCATGACTTAAGCGAAAAAAAATTAAACTGGTCAGGCGGAAAAGACCCCGATAGTACATTGAATATATTAAAAAAGAAATAATTGAGGGGGGTTTAGAAAAAGTAATAGAGCACGAATCCAAAAAAAAAATCTGTCTGTTTGTCTGTGTGTCTGTTTGTCTGTGTGTCTGTTTGTTTGTACACGCTAATCTTCGGAACTACTGGACGGATTTGAATGATTTTTTTTTGTTGTATGAGTAAGTTTAAGTTATATTATTAATTTATCTTGGAAACTTAAACAGCTGATGCAGAACCGCAACAGACCAGCTAAACTATAAGAGATACAAAAATGGTAACATAGCAAAAATTGTTCCACGTGATGAGAATTTTCTGCTGAGAGAATAAATTTGAAGATCTGGAACACCTGATGTGAAACTCTAAGAGCCCAGCTACACTAACATATATATCCCAAGAATCTACCCCGAAGAACGTCAGGAGAGACTTGATGCTGTTCAAGAACATCAGGCTTCAACTCGCTCCGTGGAAACCTCTTCGGATCGCGAAGCACGCCTGCGTTCTCAGCGTATTTACGCATCTACATCCAGGTCTCTAGAGACCAGTGAAGAATATGATGCGCGACTGACCGCTGCGCTGATCGTGAACGTCTGCATTGTCTCGCGAGTCGGAGACATTCACGGATAGAGAATTGCGCTTCGACATCAGACGTTTCAGATCTTCGATTTTGACGACCCCGTTGTCGCTGGCATAAGCAACAGGTTCGGCGTACGAAGTCGCGGGCAGAAGATAGTGTATAAAAAGTATGTATTTACAAACAAAAAAGTATCTATGTAGTAAATCAACTATCTGGTGTCCTCGACACAAGCCTCCTTGCTTAGTGTGGCACTAGATAGCGCTCTGTATAATGTCCAGTGATATTTATTTATTTACTTTAATCCTTCAGTGTGCTCTGAATTTTTACCCTTTCGCTTCATTTAGGAGTTAACTCAAAGCTACCCCTGGATTCCTTCGCTACGGCCAACATTCAAAACATTATCAATTTGGAGAAACTCTTCAGAGATAGACGATGGAAGTCCTAAAGGTCTCATTTACGAACAGCAAGTACACGAATAATTGTGATTGGTTATTGCACCTACTGATGCTCAAAGATTTTGTTGATTAGTTAGTTACTATACGTGGTCAACTACACCGGGGTTCAGGTTTGTTTAAACCTTAGGTCTGACAAGAAGTGTTAGTCAAAGTTCAAACCAATAGCCTCCAATAGCGTGTTTCGACCTTTGACCAACTCTATGTATGTACATAATAATGTCTAATTCTAGGAGACATTAAACATTCAACTTAGACAGCCAAACGTCGAAACTCAATACGTTCAATGGGGGTTAGACTAGTCAGACCTAAATTAGGTACTTATGTAATAGTTTTCGAGTCTTGGGTATAAAAAATAATATAATTTCAAAGTTTTTTTCTTTAGTTCCCTTTATCTAACAAAAAAAATACTCTTTGTTTTGACAAGGTGATTGCGATTTGCGTTTTGAGTTGCACAATACATTTTTGATCCTTTATATTTATGTATCAACCTGTTTAAACATGTACCAAGTGCAGTATAAATCGAAGTTTGTTGAATTTGCCATAGTTACTCCTAGGATAACTAGGCGAAGGCAAAGTCCGAAACAGAATATTTTACTTTTAACGTTTGACTTATAAGTTTGGTACCTACTTCTAGGTTTCCCCCAGATATGTGCTATAACAGGCGTTACACAGAGGGGGGGCTTCGGACAGGTATTTTAAGAGGAAATGGTGCTTCCTCGCATGTGCGGATGGTGACCACCGCCACCGGGGTGGTTTTAGTGAGATAGAAATTCCACTCTCCCCGGTCTTATCCCCAAAGACCAGTCGCCTTTTAAAGGTTTAACCTCGTAAACAAAAAAAAGGTACTTCTAGGTTTGCCTAAAAATACGTCATTCAAAAGTTGGTTTTGCCATTTTGCCAAAGAATTGGCAACGTAGACGTGGGACCAGTTGATGAACGACTCAATACGAAATATATTTGGTTGACCGTACTTTCCCAAGACATAAATTTGTTTTGTTTTCTTGTGGTCCCAAAATACCACAAAAAAATATTTAGGGGGAATCCGGGACCGTGGTCCTGGTCCCGAAAGCCCCCTGACCCTGGGTTGGGTTTTGCCGAAAGGCGTCCGGTAAACATAGGAGTAATCAGTCATTCCGCGAAGAGGCTACGTATCGCGATTTTTTACTATAACATAGTAGGGACTTCAAAGATCCCCGACGCGGAACTCTTCAATATACAGTATACAGTACGGTACGGTACGGTTACGGTATACAGTATAGGTATACCAGTGTACGTATATTGTTCGTCTCTTATGATAAATGGATGAAATGTACGCGGTGTAACATTATAACCAGTTTATAATTTAGATGTATCCTGCCATGTGCTGGTACACGAATTTGTGTGGGTCAAATAACCCAACAAAACAACGCCAAGAGCCGGTTGCAATTGCCCGTGACCATGTTGATTGGATATTTATTTTCCCAATGAAGGGCTGTGCTATTATGGGATAAGACGAAGGTACAGGTCTCTTCTGCAACGATAGGCGTAGAAGAGTCTACAGGAGGCAGGAGGAATAACTCGCGCAAAGCTGTTAGAAGAGAGAGTGGAATGGTGGCGTTCTGGGTAATCGACGACAAGACTAACTTAGAGTGCGTTTCCCGTACTGTAGGTGCTCACGAGCAATGGTCCTTGACTGCGCCTAGGTTCAAAATTCCGAATAAAACAACTCCGATTTATCATGAAACAAAAAATTTCTTCAGCGCCATCGGCCCCATCTTAGATTGTCTTTTTGACCTCATTTTTGTTAACAGTGACCCCGAAAACCACGAAAACGACACCCATGATAGAAAAACCGAAAATTTGCCTCGGCGCCATCTTGGACTTTTAAATTTGACCTTATTTTCGTTATCAGCGATCCCGAAGACCATGAAAACGACGCCCATGATGGAAGAACAATTTGTTTTCCAGAACGATTAAAATACAACCTTGATGTCAGCCTAGTACTTTTTACAGTTCTGAAAAAATACTTTACAAATACAACAAGGCGGCCTAACTAAGTAGTAAAAAGATCCAGAACTGTTAATTTACCACCTTGAATTCATATGCCAGCCTAGTACTTTTTGGAAGGAATTTAGCTACTTATCATAAAGACTATTTTTTAAAATAGGAGTGAAATGTACATGGTACAATTTTGGCCACCCACCTAAGCTACCTTATAATAAAGAGTCCGCGTAACACTGGTCAGTTTTCCTCACTGGTCAGGTTCGTTGATTCGTCACTTTCGCTGATTGGACAGTTGTGTGAATTCGACAGTTGCGTCAACTCGACAATTTCCATGATCTCAATACATATTAAAAATAACAGTCATTTTCCTACCGACTGTACTTCGACTGACGAATTGGATAAAAGTGACGAATCGACGAAACTGGCAAATTATGGAAACTGTCGTATTGACGCAACTGTCGAATCACAACTGTCCAATCAGCGAAAGTGACGAATCAACAAAAGTGTCGAATTAAATAAAATGACGAGTGAGGGAAACTGACCAGTGTTACGCGGAATAAAAACATAACCCTTCCTTGGCAGTCGGGTAAAAATTAATTGTATAGTAGTTCATTTGATGATACTTTAGCATTCATGACGAATCGGTACTACAAAAACAAAAATTGTTGAAAAAGTTGTGAATCGTGATCTTTTGTTTTTTTTGTAGTAGTAGTAGAAACAGTGACGAGTCGAATTTTTCCGTATCGTGGGTGCGTTTACAAATATTTAAACTCATATGTTCAAACAGCCAGACCCGGAACAACTACATGTGGGCCATACAAATATTTGTTCCGTGAAGGAATCGAACCGGCAACACGCAGCGCAGCAGCCAATCGCTCAGCCTATCACATATTATGGGTTTTGTTGGCAGTGGGTTTATAGTTATTCAAGATAACGCCCGCTACCACGGCTTCTTTCATTGCAAGACCTGGGGAGTCCTGTTACGCACTGAAACAGCGAGTGCGGGAACGGACCCTTTTGCCTCTACTCACTCTTCAAGACTTCAAAGGTGCTCAGCAACATTTTTCAAGGAACCGTCATAAAAAAATATTAGGTGGCGGAGCTGTCATCAGGGCAAGGTTATTTTCAAGAAGTAGTCTCGTTATGTTTAAGAATTCTACTGTATATTTTTCTGTTATAGTTGCTATTGTATGATGTTGGACTAAAACGAGCCACACGAGCCCGCACTCCCGAGTTTTGATGCGTACTAACTTTGTCAATATTCATTGATTTACAAAAACAAAAAATACGTTTCCATTATTTTCCAATACTCTAACTGACGGACTAAATAGATTTGCAATTTATTGATGGTGGAAACTAGTCTATTGACCCGGTTTAACGTGCTTACTAAAGCACGGGGTATCATACCGACAACTTACAAACTCCGAGCTGCCAGTGAGAAATTCGTAATGAGAAAACCCAATATCACTTTTTGCCAACCCTATCGACCCAAATCGAACCCAGTACCCCACACTCAGCCGCGCTTGCGACCTCGATATCAACGAAGCTACTACAATAAAGTGCCCAGTGTGCAATATTTTTTTCAATACACTTCCTCGAAGACTGGTCCTTAACGCACTACGATTAGGTACAACATGCAATGTATTTCACACGCGTGCGTTTTTTTCCATTTTCCCGCACATGTGCGGCAATGAAAATTGCCACAGATAACTTTACCTATTCTTAGTCCAAATTGGTTTAACGCCTATAGTCTGAGGTGAATGTTTTTTTTTATTTCGGCAAAGCACTACGCGTCTTTACGGCATAAATATTTTTTTAATATTAAAATTGTGTTTATAAATAGAATATCATAGATAAACATGATTATATTTTATTTTATTTCTTCAAAAGTGTATTGAAAAACGTTGTTTGATACACGCTGACGTTTGTCATTGCAGTTCTCGGCTCGAATGCAATAACAAACTTTCTCCACTTGTATCAAAATGTTAATTCTGGCTACAAAATGATAATAATAATAATATATTTATTTGCGTAAAACATGGTATAAAAAGGTCTTACAGTATAAAATAGGACAGACATGTTTTGCCAAGATTAAACATAGCATGCAAATATTTGTAATTACAATTTCCTTAACAAAATCAATATCATATTACAACAACGCTATTTTCGTTCCAGGAATTGTTTTAGACTATAGAAGTTATTGTTAATTAACCATTCATTCAATTTATTCTTAAAAGTATATCTCAAGTGTAGCATTTTCAGATCAGTAGGTAATTTGTTGTAAATTCGTACACACATAGTTAAGCAGCTTTTATTGTACTTAGCAAGCCTGGGAGCACTGTTAAGTACGAGTCTGTGAGGATCTCGTCGGCTTCGAGGATTTACATCGTTTGCTACTTTAAATAATTCCTTATGTTTCCATACAAACATGCATATTTCACTAATATATAGACAAGGTAGCGGTAACAAGCCAAGTTTCTTAAATACTGGCTGACATGATTCCTCAGGATGAAGTCCGTATAGAGCCCTAATGCATTTTTTTTGAGCAACAAATGTTCTATTTTGGTCGGTACTGTTACCCCATATTATAAGTCCATAACGTAAAATGGATTCCACATACGCACGGTAAGCTAATATAGCTGTTTTTAGATTAGTACTTTTTTTTACTTGTCTAAGAGCATACACAAACTTATTTATCTTGCTTGAAACATTGTCTACATGCACTTTCCAATGTAGATCTTCATCAATAGTAACTCCTAGGAACTTGGTATGTGTTACTGGTTTAATTTTGGGTATATTTAATTTAAGGTTATATTTATGATTATTCGATTTGTTAAATTGTATATAAACGGATTTGTCAAGGTTTATTTTCAAGTTATTAAAATGGAGCCAGTTAATTAAAATGTCAATTGTATTGTTAATGTCAGTTTCATGGTCGTAAATTGTATTTGTTTTTTTATTAGATGTCACAATAATCGAGATGTCATCAGCAAACAATATGCACTTATGTTTCGTTATTTTAATGATGTCATTTATATATATCAAGAATAAGATCGGCCCTAGTATGCTTCCCTGTGGGACACCAAACTTATTATATCTATAGTTTGATGAGCGCAGCGTTAATTCTTTATCTTCGTTAATGTTTGTTATGGTAACGCATTGTTGCCTGTTATCAAGGTATGATTTTATCCACTGTAAGGGTGGCCCTCTAATCCCGATTGCTTCTAGCTTTTGCAGTAGTAGATCGTGTGAAACTAGGTCGAAGGCTTTCGATAAATCAAAGAATAATCCTGTGGTTATATTGTTGTCATTGATGTTAGTTAATATAATATTTATGAGGGCATAGATTGCTAATGTTGTAGACTTCCCTTTTTGAAAGCCATGCTGTTCTTTTTTTATAATATTAAACTTTGTACAGTAATTTGTAATTCTTTTGTACATACATTTTTCGTATATTTTAGATAAGATGGGTATTAGGGTGATAGGGCGGTAATTGTTTAGGTCATGTCTGTCTCCTTTTTTGTAAAGTGGTCTAACAACGGAAAGCTTTAAAGCTTCTGGAAAAATTCCCTCATAGAATGACAAATTAATCAAGTATGTTAGTACTTCAACGATTTCGTCGACACAGATTTTAATAATTTTTGTGTTAATTTCGTCGTACCCTTCAGAATTTGTATTATTTAAAAGCAGTATTTCCTTCTTAACTTCAGTTATCGACATTGGTGTGAGGAACATTGAACTAACAGTTGCATTATTGCTAGAGTTACCTGTGACGTTTGTTGGCATTGATTTGTTTGTTGAATCGATATAATGGTTATTAAAGGCAGACGCTATTTCTACTGGATCGGTAATAAGTGTGTTTTTATATTTGATACTGTCTATATTATGTCTGGAGTTTGCACTATTTAGCTCGTCTTTTATAACATTCCACGTAGCTTTGCATTTGTTATCGTTTTTAGCTATGTATTTGATATTTGCGTTTTTCTTGGATTTAAATATGCATTTTCTAAGGAGATTAGTATATTTAAGGTATCTAGTCTTATTAGTCGCAGTTTTGTTTTTATAAAATTGATGGCGCAGTAACCTTTTTGTTTTACAACTTGTTTTTAAGCCCTTGCTTATCCAACTTTGTTTCTTTTTGTTATTTAAATTTACTTTTACTTTTAATTTAGGGAAACAAAGATTATAAAGTAGGCAAAATGTTTCATGAAAATGATTAAATGCTGCGTTTGCGTTGTTAGCCGTGTGTATTTCAGACCAAGAAAGATTTCTTAGGCATTCCTTAAATTTGTGGATATGATCTGAACTGAAATCTCTTTTGTATTTATAATATATTGCTTGATTTTGAGTTTTGTGTTTTATGGGAATAGTTAACATTTGTGCTGTCTCGTGGTCAGACAAGTGAAGCGGCATAACTGCAGCAGTAGCGTCGTGAATGTTACTCAGAATGTGATCTATACATGATGACTTACGTGTTGGTACATTAATGTGAAATTTCAGATTATAGTTGTATGCTAGATCCTGTAATTGAGTAGTAATATTGCCTTTTTTAAGGGTGTTAATATTCAAATCACCCGCTAAAACTATTTTCATTCTAGATTTATATTGTTGAAGCAAATTATGCATGAGGCTATTTAATTTGATTAAGAATTGGTTCGGGTCTGATACAACATTATGGCACAAAGATTGTTGATAACCAAATGAAAGTGAATTGTTGTCGATGTATCATCTTTTTTTTATTTATGGTTGGTACCACATCATCCGTTAAATAAATGTGGTTAAACTGAAGGCTTTTTAAGAATTTCGATTTTTGTGACGCATGTTGATACCGAAAATACGACTTCCAAGAAAGCATTGATAGATATTTCTATCTAACTTCCTGTTTACGTTGTTTTGGGAAAGAAAACCAGGAAAGAAAACATATTCATGTACGTCACATAAATAATTAACAAATCCAAATTAGTAATGTGGTTCGCTGCTGTGGGGCCAAACCCGATATAATAAAAAGGAGGAAAAGTAAGAAAAACAATACATTGCCTACATGAGTATTTTCTTTTGATTTTTAAAGAACTGTTTCACTTCTGTGGAATTTATTGATTGTGCCGAATTTTCATGTTCACTAGTTTCATTTTCCCAAAAATTGCGGTAGTTTGTATTACTGCCACCTTACGAAAATGTTCTGCGTCGACTGGTTCCTCCACACCCGACTACTTATCGTAGTGGGTGAGGAGTTACGTTTTATCGCACGTTGTGAACACGGTACAGATGTCGCTGTTAGTCTTCGTCTGAAATCCGCGGCCGCACGGGGCGCCACCTACACGGCTGCGCGCGCCGGCCATACGTCAATACAAACAAGAGGTGTACTGTCTAGCTCGAGAACGTCACGTATATATGTATAGCATAGGATGATAGCGCCAGCCAGTAGTGCCCTGCTCGGTTTGCGTACACTGCTAGTGTATTTCGAGGCCGATTGTGAATGCAATCCATACTATAATTTTATTATTGCCGCGAGTTTTAATAATGACAGATTTTTGTGTTAACACTTTAAAAAATAAGCAATTTTTTTTAGTTCAGTGAATTGACTTTGCGAGACGAATCAATTAACAGTGCTTGTTAAATCTGCAGTAGATAAAAAAAATCAAATTAGTGTATAGTCCACATTAATATAAAAAAATGTGCGGATTCTTGCTTATTCTATGTTTTGACTTTCATGAATTTCAACATCAGAGGCGCCTCAGTCAGATATTCAGACCATAAATAAAAGCGTAGCTTAAGTTTACCCTCAACGCCTATGCGGCAATTACAAAACTGCAAATGAATTTTATGAATTGCCAATTTTTCAAAATGCCTTCATATAATCAAGAAATTAATGTGGATCTGAATTCTAATGAAAATGGTGCCTTGAAGTCTGATGCCAAAGATGGCAAAATCGATGACAGTCGGTATGCAATGACCGAAAAAATACCGAACAATGCCCCGGTGGGCCTAAATACTGATCAGAGGCTAGCTTTCGCTCTGAGGGATTTTTTGAGTCCCACCAGCACAGGTCTCAGTGATGGAGAGCCATCTCCCTCTGCTCTGTCGCAGACACTGGCTTTCATAGATGAGCAGGTAGATGGAGACGACGCTACACACTCTGAAGGGGAGCAACCACTGAGCCGTGAGACAGAGGACGTCCTCAACAACGCCGCGTGCCGTCTCAGGCGGTGGCGTGCTGCGTCCTGGAAGCTGCGCCGGCCGCGGATCATAAACAATCTGTGCTCGAAAGACGATAAAGACGGGAACATTAGCAAAGGGCACACGGACCTGGCGGACCGGCTGGCGGCGGCAGGCGAGCTGTGTCCGCTGGCGCCGCCGCCGCCGGCCGCCACCGCGCCGCCGTCTCCCGGCTGTCTGCTGTCACCCTCGCTTGCTGACCAGAGCTCCGCGGACTATTTTGTAAGTATTCTAATTTCTTTATAACTTCATATTATATTATTTACATACGGCTGAAAAAATACTACCTGTAATCGTTCTTATCAAAAGTCATTTATGTACGACGTGGAGGCTGATTATTTACATAACACCTATGTAAGTACGTACACAAGCGAGTATTTGCGTACTGTAGACGCACGCACGTCTTCGTCGAAAACAAAGCATTTTTCTACATACTAACATCAAAAATTTTACGTTACGTTAGTAAATAAATAGTACATAACTAAACTAACATTAAGCACATTAATAGTTTAGGATGCAGCACTTTTTTAAATATAAAAACCTGGACGTTAAAACGTTCTAGGATCAAGACACAATCCCAGGTGATCGTAATACGGTTCCGTTTTCGCGGTTTTCTCAACCACAGCGCAGAGCGTTGTAATGTAACACACAGACGTATTATTTAATGTAACACACAGACGTATTATTTACTGACACCTTTGGTTCATATTTTGTGGGCTTGTCTTATTACGAAATCTGAGGTAGGTAAACATTGAAATTAGTAAACATGGATTCCCTAAGAATTTTATGTTTATAATTCAAAACAACGTGAATGTCACAGTGAACATAAATAAAAAATTTATCCTCCTTTAATCGGTTACCTTTGAGTGAACTAGTTTTATTTTGTATGACCTTCGGAAATAGATAAGTAGTCGAACACGTTAGATATTGAGGAAGGTCTCGCAATTCGGCATTTAATTATATAAAAATCGAAACTCAAGGGTTTTTATTCCAAAACAAATACCTAAGTAGATTAAAATTTTACGTGTTTACATCGCGTGAACACCATGGCACGACTGTCATGGGTAGGAAGGAATACAGCTTCCGATATTTGTGAATTGTGAGTTCACTACATTTATTCTATCTAAGTATAGCTAAACAAATAAATAAATTGGAAGTAACTGTTTGTAATTGCAAAATAACGGCTTAACTGAATGCTTAAGAAAGTATATGTATAGGTTTATACCGTACATAAAACAAAAAAATAAATTTTCTGTCTGTCTGCCTGTTTGTTCCGGCTAATCTCCGAAACGGCTGCACCGATTTTGACGTAACTTTTACTAGCTGATGTAAGGAGTATCTTAGTCTACCTTTACAAAACGAATTAGGGTTTCGTACAAAAAACCCTTGAAATTGTCAACAAAATCCGATTCAAATAGGAAAGTAGGTACCTACTATATTAATTGTTCGGGAAACAGTTATTAAGGGCATTACATTGCCCAATGACCTTGAGCATGCTGCCCCGTACTAACTTACAACGAAACGACGAGAGAGAGAGGGACGAATGCGGGAGTGACGTAGTGCTTTTCGCGAAATTTCGGATTTTTATTAAATATTATAAAATATTAAAAGAAATAAGAGAAAAAAATCAATACACATTGTCATTTGTCACACGTCATTACGTATTTTTTGGTATAAAATTCATGCCGAGTTATTGAGCCGTTATCAGAGAAAATTTTCAATTTAGGTTGAAAAAGGACCTATTTGTTACGATTTTTTGACAAAATTTGAGTAAGTTTATTAAAATTTTAAACAATACAATGTTTTTGTGATGACCTTTAGTTTAAAATATATTTTTTATATTGAAAACGCACAAAAGGATTCATCTACAAACTTCTTTAAACCCACGGTATTTTCAGGATTTGAGCGAGGTAATCCCCTTAAATCATTAAACAATTACTTAATTTACGCAACGCAGTGTCCAACATTCGAGTACGTGATACGACTCGTCAAAGAGAGAAAACAAAACAAAAGATGCTTCAGAATCGGCATTAAAACAGCAATAAAACGGTATCAACAGCATTTCACCCTTAAATGAGAGGCATTAAAAGTTACAACATTATTGTATAAATCAAGTTGCTGACGTCATCGCTGCGTCGTCGGTTATGGCTTTATTTATGTGTCAATAACACTGGTCGCACAGCTGTTCCGATATCCCAAACTTACGGTACCGACAATGTGGACAAGTTATTTTGGCAGACGCAACTAAAAAGAACCGAGATAATATTGAGCCAAATAAAAATTGCTGAAGTGATAATCCATCACACCGGTATTCAGGAAACTTGACTAATTTGTGGCAATTTGGATGATTCCTTGGCCCAGCCAAATACCTTATCAGTAACAACAAATAACACAAGTATCTACTTCTTTTTATCAGCGTTGATAATAATAAATGCGATTTGTTGTTATTATGTCCTTAATTTGCTTCTTGAATTCACAGTATTTGAATGCACGTGGTGACGGATTGTCATTAAATATAAACGTGATTTTTTTGAGTGATACGTACTAAAATATAAATAATAAGTAAAGTGTTATTACTTAGGTATTAAGCAAGAGTTAAACCCTAATTACAGCAGAAAGAGGGTAACCCAACAGCCGAGTGAAAGCGGACACCGGGTTTCATCATGCAGGTAGATCACAAAGCAAATTACGTATTTAAACGTATTGAACTTTCTATTTCTCTGAAACAAAACATCAATTTTCAAGTTATATTCATGAGATTTTTTCGTGAAGAATTCACGTTTGCTACTATCCTCATAGTTGGTACAGAGATGATTAATATAATTATGCTTAAACTACAAATATTTTATATAATTTAGCAGTTATATATAACGTGCCATAAAGTCTTATTTATTGTGAATTACTTTATCAAATGAGCAAACAAAATAAAAGCTATGCTAAAAGTATTTAGAGATATTTTAAAAACTTTGCGAGTCGACTACGGCATATATTATCTCTGCGCACACGAAAATCCTGAAACTACATGTGATAGGACGTGTTCAGCTAAAGATAACATTATGTGTGTAAGCGATAGCTGGCCAACACCTACTATGTAACAAACCTTACTATGTTGGAATGCAATTTCAGAAAATTTTACTTATAAAATACCCACTCGTAGAGGGACTTGACAGACACTTGTGTTCCATTCCCAGCTGTGGGACCTGATAGGCTACTACTGCTCAAGTTATTTATGTTTTCCTTGCAAACCGGTGCAAGTACGCAGGAATCGATTCGATAAATCTGACAGTTATTCTCGACAAAATGAGTTTTTATCTTTGTTCTAAACTCATTTTGTCGAGAATGACTGTCAGATTTATCGAATCGATTCTTACGTACTTGCACAGCAGGCGCAAGAAGCGTGTTCTTTATAAGACAACAGACTGTTCCGTTTAATTATGAAGAGTCTCCTTCACCCCTGGCTAAATGGGACGACAATTCGTTCGCACAGATGTACAAGTGCTATAGGCCGGCTGGCTGGCCAGAGCACGCGGTCACATCATGGCCTGACTAGCGTGCTTTATCGATTGGTTCGACTAAACGATTCATTTTAATCTTGACCAGTCACTTTACGACAACAAAACATTTAACTCGACTATTGTATTCGACATTAATTTTTTTTTCCTTTTTTTTAATGTATTGTTGATCTTAGCACCTATAAAGTTAACTGAAGACAAAAAATGTAATTATCTCTTCAAGTCTCTAGATGTCTGAATGTGACACAATGATTTGGTGGAGACGGGGGCTTCGACGCGGCTCCGCCCCTTTTGAAAGACATCACGACGTCTCCTCCGATTTTTTAATTTCTGCATATTTCATTTGTGAGTTTTTCGTAGTCTGTATAATAAATCCCCATCACAAATGAAAGAAAAGTCTTTTCCCCCATTTCTTATCTTTCTCTTCTCTTTTCTTATCATACTAGGATAGAACAGCTGTTGCTACTTTATAGAGAAGATGCGATACATTAATAGGTTTTAAAATTTGAAGCTTTTAAAAGCATTAAGATAAAAAAATTCCTTCTGTCTTGTTTTACGGGCATAAAAAAGGCCCAGTGAACCAGTCCATTTCATAGGTAAAAAAACGATAATGTTTTATACTGCATCCTAGAAAAAAGATAGCTGTACCACCACGCTGTACTTAGGTACGGAAAGTAATGACAAAAATTACCTTTAAACGTAAGACAGGAAAACATAAACGCTGAAAAAAAAACTGCAGTCGGCTACATAATTAATTCTAGATAATTTAACCACAAATACTTACCACAGAAAGTAGTAAATCCTTAGTTCCAATGTTACTTCTTCATATTGATTTTTTACAAGCTATGTTTTCACCTATTCCGTTCCTATTCAATTCCTCTTGCAACCGGAAAATGGGTCGTGAAACCTTTGTGCAAATAAACAATTGATTTCGAAGGTGTTCCATGTAATCAATGTATGATGTCCTTGGTGCTTCCTAGTAAATCATGTGCTCACTAAACCATTGAACGATG
This sequence comes from Xestia xanthographa, assembly GCA_905147715.2. Classification (NCBI taxonomy): domain Eukaryota; kingdom Metazoa; phylum Arthropoda; class Insecta; order Lepidoptera; family Noctuidae; genus Xestia; species Xestia xanthographa. The sequence goes on along the minus strand of LR990642.1, from coordinate 19,362,364 downwards.
ACAACTACAGCAGTTCATTAGAAACCCATTTTGACTATTTACTACTGTAAGTACTTATGATGATTCATGCGGTGTGTACTCATTGCTGATTTTCCTGCCTCCGTCCTACTCCCTAAAACGTCATGGGGGCGTGGATGCAATCAAAATACAATGATTTCAGTTCTAACTAGTAACTGTAACCATACCGCGGTATTAAATGAGTTCATGGACGTTCAAATTATGTTGTGTTGGCTCTTTTGTTGTCGTAACATGTGGACATGACTAAGGGCTGACCAGTATGCATATCATTATGTAATAACGTCAACATGGAATGAGTAATTAGTTTCCGGATTAGCAGTGAAAGCGATTTGCAGAATACTAGGAAGTCCTCATGAAACTTTGTGTACTAAAAGACCTATGATTGGAATTGCTCAAATTGCATTGGGCAATAACCGGATCTGATCGAATGAATGTCGGAAACAAAAAGCTATCACACACAAAGTGTCGTCTACTTTTTTACGATTTACGAGGAACGATGTCACTGCCAGAATTTGTTTTCAATGTGATTACACGAAACCTCGAATTTTATTAACTTCACAGTTTCCGACCTTCATGCAGAAGGTGACAGAATATATTTAAAATTCTAAGGACTCCGCTTACTGAACAAAAACCAAGTTACAAGTTGCATATATTTACATTTTGCTTGTAGAGCTTGCCTCCAAGTCAAATATCGGATGGATTAGCACTATTCGATGAAATCTTCTTATCTGTATTAAGTGTGTATTTGAGCATGTTTACAGTATCAATTAGTATTAATTACGTACCTGAGGTACTTTGATGTAATTGACATGAGGTGATTGAGCGCGATAGAGCGAACGTTAAATCAGTTTAGAGGTCGCCATAATATTCAGCAACTAAAAAGATCAGTACTTCTAGGTTGTCATTGACATGATCATTTTTTAGCTACACATCAGTTAAATTGTTAATTTGTTATTTTGATATGATGTTTGGATGTTTTTTTTTATTTCTATATAAGAGGATAATATGGACAGTTTTTGGCAGCGCAGTGAGAAGCACCCGGAGAAGCGGCGCTGCTCCAGTGCGGTCCATTCGGGTCGATCTCCTCATACGGAGGAGCGCGGCGCGGTGCCTCGAATCCGCGCCCTCCTGACCCAAATGTTCGCAATGACGTCACCGACACCGACCACGATGTGGGTCGTGTCATGCGCCAGCACCGACCCACTCTGCACTCCGATATTGCACCAGATAAGATAGCAACAATCAAAGATAATACATTTTAGGTCACGTTACCTTCTTCACAACGACATTCAGAATATCAGTTTGACTTATAGTTATAGCGGAACGTGTAATAAAACAGAATTGATTTAAACAAACATTGACGTAGCGCCAGCGGCCTTGCCGTTGCTACGCAATTTTTTTTTTTAAATAAAATACTTAATAACAAAAGTACAATTAAAAATGCTAATTAACAATTGTTATTCGTTAGACGACATTAAGATAGTCTCCCTTAATATTGTCGCTCCTTTGTATATTATCCGCATTTAAGACTATTGTGAATTTCAGTTTAAAGTTATATCATTTGAAGACTGGCTTTTCACAATTCTTGAGCAACATAAAATGGCCAGTAAACGTCTTAGCCGAAGTTATATTGTCGTTTCTAAATTGCGATATGAAGACCACCCACACTGCGCTTATTTTCTCGTTTAGCTTTTAGCGTAATGTTCCTTATATTTGAAAGTGCTAGGAAAACAATGGCCAGTGCACTTTAAAACGTGACGGTTTTATCGTCTTAATATTTCTACCGTATATTTATGTTTTATCGTGAACGCACGTGTTTAATGACCACTAATTTGCAGCCGTTATTAATATGAGATTAAAGTAGGTGCTATAAAATTAAATCGGATTATCAGAGCTTCACGTATACACAAAAACTGTTGTTTTGGGCTAAAACGCTTCGTAGGCTAAAACGGTCGCGTAAACATCTGCATCAACAGATACAGATTTATGGCATTATAGATTAATGGGTCTGCATGAAATTACGAGCGATGAAACTCGTGTCTGAATAGCAACTGTGCGGGTCATTTCATCCTTGCCCCAGCCAGTCTATGATTACCTATGGCATTTCCTTTGCCCAAACAAAGGAGATGGATGTACTAGAGAGGGCTGCTTTCTGTGCCCGGCTATTTAAGATGTTAAGTATAGCAAAATGATCCCGCTAATTGTTTCGTCTCTCATACTGATCAACTTTGACAACTGTCACAGGTAGCAGAAAACCTGAAAGTACGTCCACTAGTCTAAAGGATTCTGCCTAAGACCATGGGTAGAATATTTTTCATTACTCATACTCTGAAAGTAGGTCTGAAGTTGCCTGAGGAGCGGGTTGAAAGTAATACTTTTCAGCCCTAGGGAGAATCGTTTTCAACTGACAGCTGTCAAATTATTACAAAAAAAATGGTTCATTTTTCTATTGAACCATGTTCCAACTTTCTATACAGCAACGATGTAAAATTGAAATAACATAAAGTTATGTATTAATTAAAGAATATATAATATTTTAAATATCTTTATTATAATTAAGTTTCAACTATTTCTTTAACATAGATTTGGGAAAAATATTTACCATTTTTCGATGATGAAAATGAAAAATAGGTATTGGCTGAATAGCTGGCCGGCCACAGAAAAAAAAAGCAAAATAGGTGGGAAAGCGGCAATAGGGTAGATGACACCATAAAACAATAATTCCAAGACACCTTTCTCTAAAAAAACACTTTATTTTGGGCCTGAAAACCCGATTTATTTTCAATTAATTGCCAAATTCGATTTTTAGTTTGAAATCAATTAAATAGTCGAATCATTGAGTTGAATAAACAGTGACGTCACAGTAGGCTATTGCCATACAAAGTCTATTAGAGAACCGCGTTTTGACAGCTCTTAAAAAGTATCTCAATTGATTGGTGTGTCATCTACCCCATTCGAATTCCGATCTTCAGGTTTTTTTGAGTTGTATGTTTTTTTTTTTGTTCCTTGTATTCGTAATGAAAAGCACAGTGTTTACCTCAGGTTAAAGACTTATTTAGTCCCTCGAACTATTAGCGCCCTCGCTTCGCTCGGGCACCAAACCCCGTCTCGGGACTAAATAAGTTACTTTCACCCCTAGGGTAACAATGTACTATTTCATTACTCATACTCTGAAAGTAGGTCTGAAGTTGCCTGAGGAGCGGGTTGAAAGTAATACTTTTCAGCCCTAGGGAGAATCGTTTTCAACCGACAGCTGTCAAATTATTTAAAAAAATTGTTCATTTTTCTATTGAACCATGTTCTATAACCTTCTATACAGCCACGATGTAAAATTGAAATAACATAAAGTTAAGTATTAATTAAAGAATTATATTTTCATCCCATCTATTCGAAAAGGACGACTTGGTTCGCCTTTAAGTGCACCCAAAGGTGGTGTTTTCTATAAGAAACTTTTAGCGGGCAGTAATGAGTTTTTAATCCTCTTTATAGATATTCCAAATTCAAAAAGTGCGCCGCAAAGATAATTGCGGCGCACTTTTTGAATTCGGAACATCTTAGTGTTCAGCGCCGAAAGAAATCGAACGCAAATATTGTTTGAATAAAGACTGGCTGGTACGACGGCCCAGTCGCGCCGCCGCGCCGGCCGCCGCGCTGACTGAATAAAAAAAAGAAATCAAATTAAAAACGTGCGAACTACAGACCGCGTTTTCGTCAATTTTCATGAATTGTTAGAAATTCATGGTTTTGTTTTGAAAAATGAGTTCTTCAAGTGACAGTGAATAAAAAACACAATAAAGTGAAAAATAACTTTAGATCTTCAGAAGTCGGTGACCTTTGTTTGATTCATTTAGTTTTTTTTTGTCACCGACTTCTGAAGCTAAAGTTATTTTTGACGTTTTTGTGTTTTGTGAAGTCGGTTTTATTTTTTGCAAAAAAGTTTTTTTATTTTTCCATTTTTAGTTGTAATATCCTATCCAAATATTAGATATGCATTTATTTTACATGTTGAAATTAGACCACACGACTGAAGTAAAAATGTTCATAAAATGAAAACTACTGGGCCAAACTATGTTACATTTTTATTGACCAAATGGCAACTATTCCGAATCAAACTAAAGAATAATCACGTCAATCGGCTCATAAATATCAGCGTAATCGGTGTAAATACATAAAAAAACAGTCGAATTACCTCCTTCTTTTTGAAGTCGGTTAAAATTATGAGGCGCCTTTTATTTTCTCATAGTGGGTGATGAAAAGTAGAGTGTATCACTCGGGCGCAAAATATATTTTTGGCTCGGGCGACGTACTTTGAATCCCTCGCTACGTTCAGGATTCTATTAAAGAATCCCTCGCTACGCTCGGGATTCTACTCTAGAATTCCTCACTTCGCTCTGGATTCAAAAAAGCGCCCTCGCCGTAAAAATATTATTTTGCTCCCTTATGATACAATCTACTATTTTTAATAGTACATTGTTACCCTAGGGGTGAAAGTAACTTATTTAGTCCCGAGACGGGGTTTGGTGCCCGAGCGCAAGCGAGGGCGCTAATAGTTCGAGGGACTAAATAAGTCTTTAACCCGAGGTAAACACTGTGCTTTTCATTACGAATACAAGGAAAGTAAAAAAAAACATACAACTCGAAAAAACAAATGAAGATCGGAATTCGGATTGCCGCTTTCCCGCCTATTTTGCTTTTTTTTCTGTGGCCGGCCAGCTATTCAGCCATAACCTATTTTTCATTTTCATCATCGAAAAATGGTAAATATTTGTCCCAAGACTGTTATTTTAAAGAAATAGTTGAAACTTAATTTAAAGTTATTAAAAAAAAATATATTCTTTATATACAGGGTGGAATTTTGTAATGCCACCTGGAGGGAAAGTACTCTTAATACTGCAGATAGAAAATTTTGCTCAAAGGAAACATTCCTTTATTTTTAAAAAGAAATTAATCTGCATTCACAGATTATGAAAATTCGCGTGCCACACTCGGGAATCGAACCGGCTAAATTCCAAAAAAATACATCCTGTACTTTTATGCCACCAATCGATAGGGTCAATCATAAGGATTAAATCTCTCTAACAAACATTATAAATTAAATGAAAGGAAAACCATGAAATCTAAAGTTATAAATTCAATGGGATAAATTTATTACGATAAAGCAATTTTATTCAAAGGATGGACCTTTACAATTGAAGAAAAAAGATTTCAATTTGCACGTGTTTGTTTGTGCAAATTGTTATCTTCCTATCTAAATAGTTCTTCTCATTTTAATCAATAACTGTAGTCAAAAGATAATTGTTTATTAGGTTCTAACATAAGTAATTGGATCGGAACTTTGAGTAAAAGTGCTTTATGTTGTCCCATTGAATTTATAAGTTAAGATTTCATGGTTTTCCTTTCATTTAATTTATCATGTTTGTTAGAGGGATTTGATCATTATGATTGACTCTATCGATTGGTGTCATAAAAGTACAGGGTGTTATTTTTTTTCAATTAGGCCGGTTCGATTCCCGAGTGTGGCACGTGAATTTTCAAAATCTTTGAATGCAGATTAATTTTTTTTTTTAAATAAAGGAATGTTTCCTTTGAGTAAAGTTTTCTATCTGCAGTATTAAAAGTACTTTCCCTCCAGGTGGCATTACAAAATTCCACCCTGTATATACTTAACTTTGTGTTATTTCAATTTTACATCGTGGCTGTATAGAAAGTTGGAACATATATGGTTCCATGGAAAAGTGAACCACTTTTTTTTATAATTTGACAGCTGTCAGTTGAAAACGATTCTCCCTAGGGCTGAAAAGTATTACTTTCAACCCGCTCCTCAGGCAACTTCAGACCTACTTTCAGAGTATGAGTAATGAAATAGTACATTGTTACCCTAGGGGTGAAAGTAACTTATTTAGTCCCGAGACGGGGTTTGGTGCCCGAGCGAAGCGAGGGCGCTAATAGTTCGAGTGACTAAATAAGTCTTTAACCCGAGGTAAACACTGTACTTTTCATTACGAATACAAGGAAAATAAAAATAAAACATTCAATTAACAAATGAAGATCGGACCACGGAAGACCGCTTTCCCGCCTATTTTGCTTTTTTCTGTGGCCGGACAGCTATTCAGCCATTAGGTACCTATTTTTCATTTTCATCTTCGAAAAAATGGTAAATATTTTGCCCAAATCTATGTTTATTTTAAAGAAATAGTCGAAACTTAATTATAATAAAGTTATTTAAAAATATATATTATTATTATGTAATTAATACTTAATTGTATGTTATTTCAATTTTACATCGTGGCTGTATAAGAGGTTGGAACATGGTTCAATAGAAAAATGGACTATTTTTTTAAAATAATTTGGCAGCTGTCAGTTGAAAACGATTCTCCCTAGGGCTGAAAAGTATTGTAGTATACTTACCAACTACTACTTAGGTAGGTACTAAAAAACGCATTCTTTGTAAGTCTACTTACCTATGTATTAATTTTATATTTTTAACACTCATTATCCAAAAACTATTCAAATTTACTTCGTTATTAAAAAACGCAATCAAAACATTTAAGACACAACAAGTTTAAGTGTAACAATGTGCTTATGTGATCAGATCAAACTACTTCAAACCAAAATAGGCTCTTGTTTATAGGTACTACATTACATATTTACAAAAATAAGAACGTGAAATATTAGCAATGCATAATATTTATGAGAAAAAATTTGATTAAAGTTACCTTGATAAAAATAATATCTGCAATGTAACCACGGTCAAACACACCACGTGGCATAGTAGTGCGACAGGGATCCAAATTAACGTGGCCGAAAAGGGAACGAACGCCGCCTCAGCGTCCTGTCCACGTTTGTCAGTGATAAATTTAATATTTTGTTTGGGAAAATTAAAGTATTAACATAGGAGAAACAACACCGAAAAAACCGAAGAATCCGGTTTTGGTATCCTATAAAACCGGGGTTTCAAATCAGTCGGTTATCCGGTTTTTTCGGTTATCCGGGTATCCGGTTTGCATGCCCTAGTTCATAGCGCGGCGGTCATGGTTTGGTACCGTGTAGTGGGCAAAATACTTTATATTTTTCAGTAAGAGGTTAGTGTGGTGCCTGGCGTTAGTGTAAGTAATCCATACAAAAATGTTTAGTTATTCAACATTTATTTAAATCAATTTAAAGCTCAAACGGCAGAGCGATATATACATGTGTAAAATACATTTGTGTATTTTATAAACAATTTGTATCATATCAGAGCATTGTTATAAAAATACATACCGTTACCAAGGTATATTAATTACGTCAATGCGTGTTCGTGTTTCTGTTTGATGGACACCTAAACTATAACATGATATTCATATTAGTTAAATACGAGTGATCGGACACGTACTATGTACCTACATTATATATGTCAATGTTTGCCTATATAACAAACAGTTGTATTGATGGAATTCTGAATAAAATAGGTACTTAATACCCACTTTATTTGTTTGTATTTGAAGCAATTCTTTTATCCTTGATTCCTGTTAGGTAATTGCAAATTTAATTGGATGTCGGGCATGTGTTCAAATTAAGCTCTAACGAAGTATTTTCCTTAACTGAAACATGAATTAAATCAAAGGTCTCAATGAGATGCTGAATTGGAACAGATAAATAGGTAGTTTAGTAATATCTAATTTTAGCACAGCTTGATTTCGACCGCATGAAGACTGTAATACAATACCTACAGCATTATGTTATAATCAGGGTTCGTTATTATAAATATTTGCTTTGATAATTATCATGAATATTTTTTGGATTTTATTCATCACTAGCTGACCCACGCAACTTCGTCTGCGTCACATAAAAGAGAAACAGCTCACAAAAGGAATACATTTTTCCCCGTTTTTGCAATATTTTTCATGTATGCTCCGCTCCTTTTGGTCGCAGCGTAATGTTATATAGCCTATAGCCTTCCTCGATAAATGGACTACCCAACACTGAAAGAATCATTCAAATCGGACCAGTAGTTCCAGAGATTAGCGCGTTCAAACAAACAAACAAACAAACAAACTCTTCAGCTTTATAATATTAAGTAGGTATAGATTTCTGGTGTAGTCACCTCATTTGGTCGAGCACTGCGATATTCAACTTAGCAATTCATACGGCCACGTTTAAATTCGGCCACCCAATATTTATTGAAGGAACTGACTCCTCCGGAGAAAAATCTAACTCGGGTTTGATATTGGTCGGACAGAAGTTTTTGAAATGATTATGTTGTATCACGTAACTGTGACCAATTTTCTTTATGTTTAAAAATTCTGTGAGTGTTCAATAATTGATGAGCGCGAAAATAATATATAGAAAAAATAACCTACTAATATTATATAATAAAAAGTATTGTCACTTTGCGGATGAATTCGCGGGCGAAGTGGTAGTACCTACGCACATAATATAGCGGCTTGAAAGTATAGATTTTAGTTTTTTATGGTATGGTACTCTCTACCAAAGATATTTTTGTTTCTTAAGTCCTCCAAAGCAGGTGTAGGGACACTGGACACTCCAGCAAGTGAGCCATGATCTGGTCGGAAGCACCGCATTCGCAAAGTGTGTCGGAAGGATCTTTATTAAACCCTCTTTTGCCCAATTTTGTTTGTAACGGTTTACTTAGATGCGCAGACGGTAGAGTGTTGATCATGCATGTCCTGGGTTCAAAGAAGTCAGGAGGTGGTGGGTGCTTCTTCTTTATGGCCAGCGTGGATCGTAACAAGCAGTTGTATTGCTAAATTACAGGTTTTAAAAAACAAAGATATTAAACAATAACAATCTATTTTTAAACAAACCTATTTATACTTAAATAATTATTTAAGTAGGAAAAATGTGAATTTCATATTATTGTACATATCTGCATTTAAATTAAAGTACAAGGTCAATCTGACGTCATTGTTGTGATATAAATAAATATAATAATTAACATTATTATATTTCCGATGTGCGGCTATCAGAAGCGTTTCATCGAACACAGCGTACATACAAATATTTTATAAATGGTGCGAAGTGTATTGTTTATTCAAATATGTGCAGTAAAGTTAGTAACTCAATTAATAAAGTTTTTTAAATTCAACTTAATTTGCTTTTGCTTGCTATTAATGTTGCCGGAAAATGGGTTCAATACGGTTTTAGTACACTTTGGTAAGACTAGGTAGTTTTAGTCTTACCGAAGTGTACTAAAACCGTATTAAACAGATTTCTTAAATTTATTTTTCGTTTGATTTTTTTTTAAATAGGGTCAGTTTTCAATTATTGGTACAATAAATTAAAAAACCTAAGTACAATAAATGAACTGTCCCAAAATAATATATTGTATACACAAAAATTTAATCTAATCTTTGGACATTTCAAAACAAAATAAAGTTAACCTTCGAACGTGACATTTAAATTGTATTATGACGATAAAGAACTTTCAAGAGCAAATTTGTATCATTGATCCCATACGAGAGGCTCATAAAAAGCTTTAGAATAATAGTCTTATGTATAAATATGTATAGTACCCGTGCGCTATAAGTTGTGGCTTGAATGCGGTGCAATCACAGTATTCTACATAAAAACGTTGTGTTCACTAGAATATAATAATCTATCTTATTTCAGGCAGTCGCTCTATGTAAAATATAAGTATTCAGCTGCATCCGGTTAGACGGCGACCCCAAAATAGTTGGGAAAAGGCTAGGCAGATTATCAAAATAATCCTATTTATTCAATAAGTATTATGTTTTACTTATTTTCATATAATAAAACTTTGTATATTCACTGTGGGTCACAACTTATCGAGCTCGGATAACTGTGTTAACTTTTAGTTAACTGTTTTAACTTTCAGTTTTCACATACTTATTTTCAGAAAAGCACATAATGGGATATCACTGCGCAGACCACATGCAACCTACTATTTTAAAAGACTAAAAGTTTCGTTAGTTTTTTTTTATTGTTCACTCATTCATTGTACATTGTATACGTACATTCCTGAATAATATATGCAAGTCTACCTATTGCGCAAACTTTCAAGTAATTATTTTAATGAAGAACATTTCCCTAACTTTTCGTGTTTCATTTTTCATACTGTAAAATATTTTGCATAAGAAAAGAGTTTGTCTGTTTATGACATCACTTTTTCAGGCTTTCAGTAAGAAAAGGTTTTTCCGGGATTTTCCAGAGTTCAATAAGAGGAAATCGTAAGCTTTACCGAGCTATTTTATTAACGATAAAAATGTTGTCATGCAGGGTTCAAGTCCAGAGTGCTGTGCTGACAACGCGGGGCTGGACTCGGCCGGTAACTCCGGCAGCCCGGCGCCGCCCCCTGGACCTCGGTACAAGCTGGCTTCCGAGGGGTCCCTGAGGGTGTGCTGCTTCCAGCACACCAGGACTGTAGTAGACAAGATACTCGCAGCCAAGTTCATGAGGCGGTGGGAAACCCACGTGCTATGCCTAGATGAACAACACATTATTTCTAAAACGGTAAGTTTCAGTTTTCTGTTTACAAACACGCGGAATTTCTTTGGATCGACCACTTGCGCACTACTCGGGGTTTGGGAAGCGAATTCCAAAATAATGGTTGCGTAACCACTACGTCATTCTGACAAACTTTGTCCCTGATCGAATACTTATGTTCTGTATATTCCAATATTTTATCATTAATAATAAAATTATCTATTTTAAACATAATTATTGTGCTGCCAGATTTCCTGACGATCAATTTAAAAAATTGATCGAAATCCTATATTTTTCAAAGTTTCTCTAAGTTTCTATTAGAATTAATTTGTACGGACTCAAAACTCAATTCTGTTTTTGGTCATCTCCACAAAAACTAACTCTATAAGTATATATGGTTATAATGGTTATGTTGGTGGTGGTTGTGGTTATGGTTCGTTGTTGTGTACTTATATGGTTATTAAAATATTATTAGATTAATTTAATCAAGGTTAGCTGTGTGACTGCACGATAGATAACATGACGAGGTTTAATGACTAAAGTGTGTCTCCAATATTTACCTAATTGAGTACTTACTTACATTTTTTATGAGCGTATCGCTCGACCATTACTTCTAATTGCTTTGACGTATTAAGCCGTTACTGATATTTGTACTGTCAATAGTTTTTGGCTTTTCTTGGTAGGAATCAGGCGTCATTTCGTGATGCACAGTTTACTACAATCGAATATCATGTTTAAATAGCTCGTAATCTTCTTAACATCTGTATAAACATATAACATACGTCAATGATTACTCATCAGACGTATTTAAGCGTTATGATAATTAAAAAAATTCAATCGCTTTATATTGGTATCAAGTGCTTATGACATCAGAACAGTTAAAACATAAATATTTTCGAAGCAAAATACAACTTTCCATTTGTTTGTTGACATAAATAGTACAAAAAGAAAACTGTTTTAAATTGGGAACAATAGACAAAGAGTAGGTACTACAGTTCATTTCAGAGTTACTGAGTTAGACAAACAAACATTTCTTGAAACACTGTCTATGATTTGTGTTTTGATTGCTCACTAGCAACTAAAATATCAAAACATCTTGCTTCTATTGTTATGGACTTTATGGACAAACATCGTCTTGTTATTGTAGTTACCAAGAACCTCCTAATCTCGAACAACACTTATTTTTCACGGAAACATACTACTGGAAAATCTAAACGAAAATTGATTATTTTCCTTGCGAATATTTTTATAGTCCGTTTCATAGCAATGCAGTAAGAATTGCTTTGTACCTAAGTGTAAACGTGACTTGTCGATATTTTCAGTGCCTAACTAAATTCGCTAGTTTTTGTCGTGGTTTTTCTCATATTTTGGGACGTACGAAAATACCGAAAACAAATTGTATAAGTACCTATTCCAAGTTTCCAACTGCCTAATAGGTACAATACATTTCCCTATTCCTGGTTTTGCCCTGAAACCAAAGGAAAATCCCTGCTAATTATGAACTTTGCTTATCACAATAATATGTAAGAATTTACCTATTAGCTTTGATGCAAATTGTAATTATACTACACAGAAAGGAAATAGGTACCTATTGTATTTCAGAAAAGATCCGGTAGCTCATTTCCTTTCACCGCAAAAAAATAAATTCATACCTACGGTGCGTTACTCACCTAAAAACATAAACTTACCGTACGTATACATATATCTCCACTTTCATTACCTACCTCTTCTTCTATAAATATCTATCACATGATAAAGTTTCATATCTATCGGATGATCCGCTGTATATACTAAAAACACAAATAAAGATATTTTTGAAAACCTATGACTAGTTGTATTGTTGATAAGAATTCTTCCATCAACTAATTATACTAGTTGATAGATTAGTCATTTCACTTCTTATGAGATTCTGTGAGTAATTAATTATCTAAGAACTACGAAGACAATCATTCAAATGAGCAACTTCGTCATAATGCAACATGCTTCTTTGAACAATACGTACCTACCTCAGTAGATAAATAATCATTCTCCTTAATGGCGACTGAAAATGAAACACCACACCTTTATTATCTTTGTTTGATAACCATCAGTGTTATCAGATAGCTATCGTATATATCGCAACTCATCCACTTAGGCCTATATTTATGTACTTACCACACGTATTTACTCTAGGTACCGGCCGTAAGTGTTCATTGTTCTCTATAATAACGCATGTAGCTATGTACCTACCTACCTAACCTACCCTTCCTACCTACCTACTGTCTCATCAGATAACATTGTTGGCAATCAAAATTAGAGTGCTATTTACAAACACGTTTCGCAAAGTAAACATTTTCTCAGCAAAATCTTAAACAACAACAATCTCTTGATGTTTCAAATCAACTCGCCGAATCAGTCATTGTGATTTTTCAATGGATGCTTTGAAGAAGAAGAATGGATGATCAATAATAATCAGAATAAAGCAAATCCATGAGAGTTCAGAATAAATTGTAAGTTAAATAAACTTTTCAAGAAAAAAAATCCCTTTATCGCGTAAATCACGTTCTAGTTTAAAATAAAACGATTTGTTATGACGTATAAAATACAAATCAATACCCATAGGTACCTCATTAGAAGTACTAATAAAAATAATCACTGTTATGACGATTGCTGTTTAAATTAGATTGCAGCTTCGGCCCGAACCCTTCAACGAGGTCAATCGAAGATAAGAGAACGTTCGTGCGTCACGACTTTTATATTAAACGTCCGGCTACCGATATGTGATTGTTCACCGCATTATGTAATGCGCAGCGCTGCACTACATGCTTCAGCAACACGAATGCCCCCGGCTCATAAAATAAATAAATAAAATTAGCCTTTATTGCTGTTAAAACCTACAAAACATTAAATCTAACTAACCATCATTATGTATTTATTTTCTTACTTATACATCTCTAATTTCATGTATGCGTTCGGTTCACAAACAGCTTGTCTTTCGACATAGGCCTCCTCTAAACATTTCCATTTTCCCCTGTCTTTTAATTGCTACTCTGATCCATTCTCGAACCGCCACTTTTTTGATATCGTCCTCCCATGGCATCGTTTAATTTGTCGCCCGCGGCTCATACTCAGCTCTCAAATAACTAACTATATAGAATAGCCTAACTTGCCCGAGAGAAAGAAAACATAAATGTTTACATTTACCTACGTAAACGGCTTTTGCTGTTCAAAACAGTTCACCTTTGACGTCATGTGTACGCAGAACACATTTTCATTTGGTATCCAAATTCGATGTTAATCGTTAGCCTTTTGAGTAAAACCGCCACTTGTTACATGCTCCATAAATGTAGCGCCCCAGACACGTGCAGCCGATTGTACTTTGTACGGCGGTTCTGGTTCAAAGATGCAATCATCTGGTTTGCTTGCTGTATATGTTATCTATTATTTTAGCACAATATAGGGCGATATTTAAATTATATTTAGCCGACCCCAACATAGTTGGGAAAAGGCTAGGCAGATGATGATAGGGCGATATTTCATAATTTAATTTAGTAGCATCGATTAATTCATCAATAATATCTGGATGTTTTTTTTTTCTAAAAAAGAAACCTACTCGTAGCTAGATCGATTTATCGCCCCCGAAACCCGCTGCATAGTAAATTTCATGAAAATCGTTGCAGCCGTTTCCGAGATTCAGAATACATATATTTACATACGTATACTACAAAAATGGCTCGTTTAGGCAATATTTGGCAGTTTATTGCGATGCTGCCGATTTTCAGCAGCGTTGCGCTAATTAGGGTAGTCTACTCCAAGCCTCTTGTAGCGATGAGTTCGTGTTAGGTAGAACATATGAGACAAGTTCCATTTCCCGTGGAAGTGCCGCGCAAATGAAGTGTGGGAGCCGGAAGGCCACACTACGAGGCTTGTCAGACAAAATCTACAAGAAAAAACACTTTGCCAAATGATAAATTTCGGCGTCTCTTTTCTCATATTTGTGACAGTCGAGAATAGCATGTTTCGGATCCGACCTAAGTTCTCTAAAGTATTTTTGGTTACGCTCTATGTTAACAGATATCAAGAACAAGAACATACATCATACATACATCTAATACCTTTAAACGAGCAATACTTGTATACAGAGCGTTTGGCGCATGGACCGACACAATTTTCAAAATTTCCAGGGTTTGGGAGATTATTAGCTAGATTCTACTCATACATCCTATGTCCTAAATGTCACGGTTGGTTACATATGTTTTTTTTTAACGAAAAATAATCCCAAAATGTTTCATTTAATTCGAAATATTTCGTTCACCTTTATTCCCGTCTACCACCACCGGTCCGCCACCACTGGTGGCAGTTATAACTATTTGTCGCATCTACCACCACTGGTGGTGGTTGCGTCGGTGGAGTCGCATTTGCCCCGTCCTTTATGGGTGTAATGGCAGAAAATATTTTCATTGTATTTTCCAATGTCTTTTTAATCTAAATAGGTATTGGTTTGATACAACTAGTTTCAAGAAAATTTCTTACAAGCTACCAAAGTTATTTTTTTAATGTATGAATTTATACAACTTCTAAATTCATTATAAAAAAACTAAAAGCCATTTTTGTTCTTTAGTTGATACTCTTTCTAACGGTATGCTACATGTCATATAAAACCATTAATTATGTAGTCAAAAATATTAGTTAGGAGAGTCAGGGTTAAGAAAAGACTTGTAAGGTTATTATGAGTTATAAATCCTATTTAATTTTGATTCAAATTAACTCAACATTTATTTTGTGCCATTACACCCATTACACAAACAAAAAAGTTATTTCTAAATAAGGAAACATTTGGGTATTTTTTCATTAAAAAAAAAAAAAATGTAACCAACCGTGACATTTGGGACAGGATATATAGGTAGACCCTGGAAAAATTGTGTCGGTTCGTGCACCAAACATCCTGGGTTTCATTTTTAGAAAAAGTCACCAAAAAAAACCGTGCTAAACTCGGTCATCCAGATATTTACGTTAAAATTACATTCCTAATATTATAAGTCTGAGAATTAATTTAAAAGCTCTACTCTAATGTCAGGGGTCGACCGCAGTTAGACTAAACATTTCACTAAGACGACGTCACTGTTATAAGGCCCTATTCCATTAAGGAAATTGATAGTCAATAATTATGTTAAACTTCATAGTGAATTAAGAAATTATGAACGGCATTGACGTCTCAGAACTTCACAGATGATTCGATTATAGCCGGTCGGGAAACAATAGGCAATAACAGTTTTCTGACGTACAGCCACGACCACTATTATGAAAATATGCCATTAGAAACCTTTATATGTAATTTTCTCTTATTTGGAATTTTTCTAAGTAGGTATAGTACACTGTTAAATCAAAACTATATTAAATATTTGCAGTTCGTTGTACTTTAAAAATCAAACATTTTTTTTTAAGTATCTGCATGCTTCCGTCTTTTCAAAATGGTGCAGAAAATAATTCTAAGTTACGTTTATTTTTGAATGTACTTGGTTTTCCCTAGCATTGTCTATATACGTATTATCGGAAAGTAGTAAATAACATTTAAAAATAGAAGGCTATCATTCCATGAAAATAAACGCCCCGATTACAATAATCCTATTGATAAAACGAACGTCATTTGAAGTTTAAAGCGTAAACAATGTTTTACCTTACATTGTTAAACGACCAAGTAGGTTGGTTAGTAACCAACCTATAACTTGGTCGATTGTTAACCTGTAGTAACCATTGGTTATATTGGTACGTAGGTAGTTCAAGAAAACAATGTCAGCTAGGTCATTAAGGAACGTTAGCGACAGCTACTGGAAACGTGGGAATTCCATAATGTGATTTTTTTTAAATAAAGCCTAACTAGAACTCTACGCAGCACGCAATGCGTACGTGTGTAAATGGACGTACTCGTATGGCCGATGAAACGAACTTGAGTATTGCGTGTTCCTTGTCTAGTATCCGTTTGTGAAGCGAAAAGCGTCACTTATCACTTGAACATTTCATAATATCAGTACGTAATACACAAGTCAAACGTGGCAGCGGGTTACACACATCATCCAGCTATCATAGTGTTATAATTTTGTAAGACTCTCGACTGTGCCAGACGGTTATTTGTAAGTTTCATAAAAACGACGCACCATGTCAACTTGTCACGACACAGAATCTTCTTTAAAAGTATGTCCAAAAAATATTCAAATTGTTAACAACGTCGTCGTTTGTCTTATCGTTTATTTTAAATAATTGCTTGTCCTATTATAAGTCGGCCTGTGGCTGTGGCCAAACCAAGTTTCCTCCATGCCTCGGAATGCACGTTACGCTCCGGTGGTCCCGGCTGTCAATTCTTTGACAATCGTTACAGGTAGTGGCCCGATACTCTGACAACCAGAAGGGTATCGTATTAGTATTCCCCAGTACCTACCCTAACTGGATTATGGAGGTGAGTTAGTCGCTCCATGTAAAATACTGGTATTCAACTGCATCTGGTTTTACAGGAAGCCGCCGACGTAACCCAACATACCTAGTTGGGAAAAGGCTAAACAAATGACGATTTAATAAAAAATCACCTTGTCCTACGTACTTTCCTGGCTAAGTCACCTGGGTAAGAATGTGTCACGAAGAAAGTCTTTCTCAGAATGGTGTGGAATTTATCCCTGTCCATGTACAATAATTACAATTTGCTTTCTGATCTGATTGCGTCTTTCGCTGTCAAAGGGAAAACCCGCGGTCAGTTGTGAAGTGGGCGTTTTCAGTTTGTTATTTCCTAAATGTGTTGTGTTTATCTATTCCATTTTATAAATAATGTCCAGATGTATCATGAACGGAGCAATGGAAGTATGCGCGAATGTTACGCAGAAAACAAATTCGTAAATCGTTGCACGCAATTTTTGTATTTTTCCGCAAAGAAACTTTGTTTCAGCAAAGCATGCTTAGGTTTGATGTATTTCGTACACGAAGAAGAAGCAAATCATATTATGACGTGTAAAATAATGTCCCCCCAAGGTACCGATTATAGAGGTCCACGTGTAAGTGGCACGTGTCCTGCTGCCAACTATTCGGGGAGCACTCGTGACTGTTATTGTAACACTCGTACGCTCTGCTATTGCTATCGTAAAGTTACTCCACAAATGTCATTAATATGCTCTGACGTCAATCTGTAAAACAGAATACCTATTTTTTTGTTACCAGCTCTCTATCACAAGAGCTGATTTTTTTTCATAGTTAACAGCGAAAAACTCATTTCAATTATTTTTTCATGGTCTAATTGTATTCGCAAAATAAATAATAAACTCTGACGTCAAACCGTTGTCGTTGACATCATTATATTTAATTGGTAATTTTATTCTATTACCTTTTTCATTATTTATTTATTATTATCGGCGGCACTTTGTGATGCATTATTGAGGATGAATTAAAAATAGTTAATGTGGTTAAAAACAATCATAGGTTATTTGTAGTTTTCCCTGTCACAGTTCAGAAAATTTTGTAACCTTCGCATTGTTGAGTACACTTATTGAAACGCATTGTTATTCGAATCAGGTGGCCTGGGCTCCCATCATTACTTAAATTAGAATTGTATGGGATCATTACGTTAGACGCCATGACTCGGACAACGGTAGGCCTCACATAGTGTCACTACGTGGTCAGTGTAGCATATCGATACAACACTATGCATGTTTTTTTTTTGTAGAAAAGTATCTATAGTAGCGAAGGAGTGCCTAATGATGCCCCCCGGCCCCGACTGGTGAAATATGGTTTTAATAAAATTAAGTAAATAGGTTTATGCCTAACCCTTCGGGGAAAACAGGAGTAATGATTCGATAATAATGATATACAGCATGTATCAGTAAGGTGTGGTTATATTTAAGGGCGTGGTACCACGCGTCGTATCATCATTGATCATTGGATCAATGACGATGAATGAATGTTGATGTTGATTTTGATCATTGAATTCGCAAGAAAATCACACCCTTAAATTAGACCCCAAATTTTTGATACGATGCTGTAAATTACTATAGGAACAACCACATACCATATTATAGAGTCTTTTGAAGACGAATGCAGAGAATTTGTGGACAAAAAGAGACAACAGTTTTTCATTTTCAAGAAAACTATGTTCTGCGTACCTCAAAAATTCTTTGACATTCACTAATTAACAAGTTTTACTAAATAACCGACTTTCCATTTTGTTTAGTTCATAATTAAACACATTATGTAATGTATTATCCTACGTACTGTCGTACTTTGAATTTTACACCTTAAAAACATGAGGTGGATGTGACGCGAAACCCAGCTGAGGGGAGACTATATCGGCGTGTACGACAACAGGGCAAGGATGATTTGCGAGTGCCCGTGACGTCATAGGGAGCCGCGGGCGCGGGCCCGTGCCCCTCATCCCCCGCCCCCGCCCTGCTGCGGGCCGCGCAGGGGCATTGCTCCGCAACGTCATACATCGCCGTACACTGCCCCGCCTTCCGAGCATTCTTCTCACAAAGCGATGGTTGCGCCCTTCTCTATAGTTGACCTAATTCCCTCATCGAAAATACGCGAGACACGAAAATAGGTTGCCAGCTATTTACAGCTGTGAAACGTCTATCGAACTATAATGTTGAATATTTATGAACGTACAGCGGTGCATTGTATTTATGCGTGTCATGAAATGCAGATTTATTTTTGGAAAATAATCAGACTGGTAGGTATAACGTACTCGTGACCCGACCGCAATTTTTCGGTGTTGTATAGTTTTACACAGTTGTATAGTTTTAGACAGACCCCCACAGTATGAAAAAATATTTGGCGACACCCCCTTCGCTTTTTTTTCATTTATCTTTTTATATTACAAATATTCAATCCACACAATTTTTTTAAGCATTTGCATAATCAGGATTCGGATAAATAAATATGTAGGTAATTTTTTTTTTTGGCTTCGATTTAATTCTCAGTGTAGCAAAAACGTTCCACGATGGGAGAAATTAGTTAATGACTAACAAGCGAAACTTTAAAAAAAGATGGATGAGTAGGTACTAATAGGTTTTTATTTTGTTAAATTGTATGAACATAAGTACAAATGTTTTATTCTTTATTTAAAATTTTCTTATTACATCTACCTTTCTAGGCTTTATTGTTTTGTTTATTGAGGTGTAGTTCTCGTGACCTCTTCCCCTATAGAGGTCCCCCTATAGACCCACAGGTTGAAAAACCACTGCTCTATGGGACCGACTATGAAATTTCGAAAAAAATATCAGCTGCTGCGTAATTTTTTTCGAGTTACGCGACCGTTAATGTAGTGATGAAGCAGCTGATTTTTTAGCCTGAGTTTTATACATAACAAGTATGCCTGTTTTTGAAAGATAACAAGTTACCTGTTTGTCATTTGTTTTAACTATTAAATTATTACTCGATATAAATGTACTAAAGGGTGTAAAACACCTCTTAACGAATCCGAAAGGCACTTATTCTCCCCGTCATTGCGATATTTTTTTTGTTCTACACCATACCTAGGAAACTTCTATTTACGGAGATATTGGGGGTCAAAGTTCCAACTTTTTGACAAGTATTTTTTTTAATACAAGTTTTTAACGTAAGGTTTTTAGTTTAAACACCTCCACGGCCCCCGTACTATTCAATCCATCCATCAGCACAATGTTTTGAGTGCGTTACATTGAGTTCTAGCACAAAACATGATTTTTTCCCCCAAAAAAAAAAGTCGTTTCCCTGCAATTATTTTTGCGTAAAGTTACTTAGTTTGATGTACAGAATGCTTGGTTGACGGCTTCGTGATAGGGTCTTTTACACCCTTGTATGTATTTATTATAGGTATTTTAAATAAACTGAAAAAACGTTTAAATGTGTTAAGTGACGAACTGCGCAGGTTATATTATGTTATCGGTAACTTATAAGTTAGTATCTTAGTTTATTAAAGTACCGACTTTTGCAAATTAAACCGTGCTCACTTGGTGCTGTTCGGTCACACATGTGCTCTCATCATCTCATGCCAATGACTGGCCATCGAAGCTTGATACTCGTAGTGTTCTTCAGAGCTACTAAAAATCTATAAAATAAATAAAATTATAGTGTTTGTTTGTAAGTACTTAAACTTAAAAAGGTTTTTTTGTTTAAGTTTTATCTGTCTGGTTTGCTCCGGATATATTCCGAAACGGCTGGACCTGGCTTTTTTTTAGAAAAAGGATTAGGGTTCCGTGCAAAAAAAAACCCATGAAAGGAGAATGGCGAGGTTGGACCCACATAATTTAAAAATCAACGGAGCACCGTTCACGGCAATAGTTTATATTAATTAAGTATAGTAAAGAGTTTATCAGAGTTCTATATAAACATACGGATAAATGCTATTTTATGCCATTATACTACTAAATAATAACCAATAAGGCCGTGTCTTAAGTTAGGTTATAATCTTCTACCTTTCATATCTGTTTTCTCCCAACTTCTATAACCTACTTTCCATTTGCTTTATTGTTAGTCTTAAGTCTTACCAAAATTCGATTCGAATAGGGAAGTACCTAATATTTTTATAATCATTTCACGCGGCCAAATGTCGCGGGCAACTAGTAGGTATATAATAAAAATAGTCCGTGACACTTGGTAGTTCTCGGTAAACTTATGAAGTGTCGTATAATATGAAAACATAACACAACACGCGTTCTCTTATTTACATTCACTATGACACATAGCGTGAGTGAGATTTACCGAAACACAGTAGAACTTCCCGAAACTGACCTCCTCTCAATGATGAACTGTCTTTCCTAACAATAATCTTCGAATGGACATCAATGTACATAAACTGAATCGCAATATTATTGGAATGTACAACATGAATCAGCTGCATATAGGTACAGAGTAGGAGTAGGCACGGGTACAGAGGCCATTAATGCGGTTAAATTAGTCATTTATCCAAAGCTTATTTTTAATTAATGTCTACACAATTACACATCCTGGTTTATATAAGGATAATAAGTTTTGTGTTAGAATATTTAATGAAACAATAACAATATAGAGACGTGAATTAAGTGCAAACACTCGTGCAATGAGACTTCGTTTTTTTTTCATTTATTTTATTATATTACAAATATTCAAATTCACAAATATTTAACTAAATCCATACAAAATTTGTATGCATTTGCATAATTAGGATTCAGATAAATATATGTAGGTATTTAATACCTTTCTTTAATTTGAAATTCGATTTAATTCTCAATGTAGCAAAAACAGATACACGATGGGAGAAATTAGTTAATGACAAACAAGCGAAACCTCAATAAGATGGATGAGTATTATCATCATCATCATCATTTCAGCCGAAAGACGTCCACTGCTGGACATAGGCCTCCCCCAAGGTCGATGAGTATACTAATAGGTTTTAAAGCGGCTAAAATTATATCCAGTTGGGAAAGCATACTACAGTATTTTAGAATTTTTAAACGACAAAATGTAATATTTATGTAAAATTTAAAATTAGATTATAGGACAATTTAATTCAAATTGGTATTTTACTAATTTAATAATCTTTTTAGCTTCGTTCTAATGACTTTTGTTTCATAAGTATAATATATTTGTATGCCCCAAAGGCCGAACATGATGGATCTTTTTGTTTATGAACAACTTGCATAATTATCTTGTATGTATACTCATGTTTCCACAAATAAATGTCTTGTCCTGTCTTTATTTTGTTAATTTGTATGAACACACAAATGTTTATATTCTTTATTTTAACATTTTCTTATAAAATCTATCTTTCTAGGCTTTATTGTTTTGTTTATTGAGGTAGTTTTGGCGACCTTTTGCGACCCCCCTGTAGAGGCTTTGCGACCCAATGGGGGTTGAAAAACACTAATATAGGTTATATATTAGATTGGTGGCACTAAACACATCTGTATAAATAAGTGAGTTGTCCTAACATGTTGTAGGCAGGCCCATATTACGACCCCTATACGAGTCTGTAATGGCAAGGAATCATTTCATTTTTTAAAGAACCAATCACCTATTTTAGTTGTTTGGTTATGTGGTTCACCAAACAAATAAAATTATATGTGACGTACTAGTAGGATATGTGCAAACTTTGTTCAATAAGCTACCTAAAGACTATTTTTGTAAATGACGTTGTATTTACCACTTAGTTAAGTTATGAGTTTAACAAAAACTAAAATAAAAGTGAAAACGAAAAGTACACAGGCCCCGCCCCAGCCGTAGCACTGGTTATGCCCCGCGCATGCCTATGTGGTGCTACGCCGTAGCGGATGCTATGAGTGGTACGAACGGCTACGAAGCGTGACCGCACGTTACGTTACGTGACGATGAGTTCAATGTTTTTCCTTCACCCTAAAAGTGCTCAACGCGCCTAAAGAAGTTTTCACTTAAAAAAAAAAAAAACTTGCTATGCTCAAATTCGATGTCTCCGGATTTGGCCTCCTTCTGTTAACTACTCGTAGATTCGTTGTGTAATATGAGTGAAAACAGCAAGAGACTTTCTAAACCTAAGTAAATAATATCATTTAGGTTACCTACTAGTCTTAATGCCATAACAATAACATCTCAACGTTTCCACCGTTTTCCCTGAAACCGGAAATGAGGTCAATGGAATTTAATATTCTCTATTATCTACTTATCAGTGAATGCTATTGAATTTCAGTTTAACCTACTTGTGGTTCCAAGTACCTATGTGAACTATAAGGTTTTGATACAAGTGAAGAAAGGTTGTTATTGCACCCGAGGTGGAATTAACTCCCGAGCCGTAGGGGAGAATCTTTTTGAGCAGAGAACTGCAATAACAAATGTCCACGTGTATCAAACGACGTTTTTCAATACACTTTTGAAGAAATAAAATAAAAGAACGAAAAATATTTTTGTCATGAATTATTATGAAACTATGATTTTAATTTTCTTTTTTCCGCGCTTTGCTTTCGTTAGGTTGAAGGAGAAGCAAAGGTATGAAGCCGCTAAACAGCCTAATGTAAAAAATACATTTCTTTTATATTTTTTTAATTTAGAATACAAATAAATGTTATTTTGTTTATAAATGCAATATTAGTTTTAAATAATCATGTTTATATTAAGATATTCTATTTTTATGAACACAATTTGAATATACAAAAAATATTTACAGATTTTTTTTTTATTTATTTAAAGACGCATTATTGCTTTGCCGAAATAAAAAAAATAAACATTCACCTCCGACTATATAATAGGTAGGCATTGAACCAATTTGGAGTAAGTTTATGTAAGTTATCTGTGGCAATTTTTATTCCTGCACACGTGTTGGAAAATGAAAAAAAATCGCACGGGTGTGAAATACATTGCATGTTAAACCTTATTTAGTGCGATAAGAACCAGTTTTCGAGGAAGTGCATTGAAAAAACCGGCCAAGTGCGAGTCGGACTCGCGCACGAAGGGTTCCGTACCATTGTCTATACATTAGACAAAACGGCAAAAAAATCACGGTTGTTTTATGGGAGCCCCGCTTAAATATTAATTTTATTCTGTTTTTAGTATTTGTTGTTATAGCGGCAACAGAAATACATCGTCTGTGAAAATTTCAACTGTCTAGCTGTCACAGTTCATAAGATACAGCCTGGTGACAGACAGACGGACAGACGGACAGACAGACGGACAGACAGCGAAGTCTTAGTAATAGGTTTCCGTTTTTACCCTTTGGGTACGGAACCCTAAAAATATATTTAGACACATAATTACCTAGGTACTGAAAATGTAATACATGGTGTCCCGGCGCACAAGCGGTTACCTTGGGCCTCGTATTCAATACATTGTTTTGAAACCGCTAGAAATTTGTAATCGGCAATTTACCTACCTACACGGTCAAAATGTATGGAACAGCTGGTTTTTTTTATAATAGGTAACCGTTGTAATTTTTCTGTATAAGGAGTTCAGTGTTCGGTGTCCCTTCCGCCGTGAATAATTCAACTTTAACATACAATAAGTATTATAGAAAACTAGCTGACGTCCTGCGGTTTCACCCGCGTAGTTCCCGTTCCCGTGGGAGTACGGGAATAAAATATAGCCTATAGCACTCACGAATAATGTAGCTTTCTACCAGTGAAACAATTTTTAAAATTGGTTCATTACTTCCGGAAGTAACCCCCTACATACAAACTTACAAACAAATGTTACCTCTTTGTAATATTATATAGTATATATAGTAATATAGTATATATAGTATTATATAGTATAGATGAGTGGTTTGGTAATTTATACTTATCATTATTTATTGTTACAGCCTGCCGGTTTGCTGGAGACTCCGCTGTCGTACAGCTGTATGCAGGAGGTGTTCTGCATCTCCCGGTGGGACCCCGCCAGGAGGTACTGCCTCAGGATAGTCATGCCTCACGGATCTCTGCTGTTGCAGGTTTGTTACCTACACTACACTTTAAAGAGGTCAAGTTTGTAAAGGATGTAGGAGGTAATCTCAGAAACTACTCATCTGATTTCAAAAACTCTTCAACTGATAGAAAGCTATAGTTATGTTCAAACTTTATGGCGGGTCGGAAGTTAGCTGCGAGTGGCGGTCTGTGCATTATACAGTCAAGTCTAGACGATGATCCTCATGCGCCCCATGTGCCGATACCTAAAATTGTGTCCTGCGCAGCTCTAATTAGATGTTTCGAGCGCAGTAAAGTTTGAATTGTTACTTGAACTTACTGTTACCTAACTTCCGACCCGCCATAATGTTTGAACAGAACTAAACACTTTTTCAGAGTGCCATAAAATGTGTTTTTCACGCGGACGAAGTCGCGGTAGTTCTATTATCTAAGCTATTGGATTGTTCCTGTGACCTAGGAACAAACCAAAGCTCTCGCTTGTCTAGTTTACCTCCCTAGATAATGCTAGTAAAACAATGCAACTCACTATGACCTTCCATGTTCTAGGCCAACGATGCTTATACTCGGGACCAATGGTATCATTCCATTATATGGAGGGTGAGTAGACATTTAGATATGTATTTCCTTCCTGTTGTGGTTAATTTTAATTGCTTACCACTAAGTAAATTTACTAATAATTGCGTTTATTTTTCAGAAAAATATAATAAGGTACAGGAATTTTCTCACAAAGACTGTACGAAGAGAAGTCGTTTTAAGAGAGTTAAAGGTAAATATATAAAAAAAACAGTTAATTAAGTAGGTATAGATAATTTATTTAAAACTACATGATGTACACTTAAAGTACTTACGGGATAATATCCGTGATTTTCTTTATTAATGAGATCCGCTCACGGATATTATACCGTAAGAGTACTTTAAGTGTAGTGGAAAACCGTGAAAGTCTAAAACAGTACATGATGTACATTTACAATTATGTTTATTTACGTTTGTTATTGTTATTAATTCAGAACATGGTGGATTTCGTCATGACCACGCCTTTACAAGATGAGAGTGTGACGCGCGCGCCGCTACAGATACTCACAAATTTGCTCTCCGAGGTAAATATACACATCAATACACAAATACATTAGTAACTAAGTAGAAACGACGTGAATAAACTTTATACTTACATAGGTCAGATGTGAAATAAGTATACCTATGAAAATCTTCAATTTTCATGTGAACACACAGCTAGACATGTATAGCATTGTGTGATTCTACTGCATGAAATGCGATTCGTGATCTCCGCATGTATTCGATTGACGTAGGTGTACTTACTCAGTATCTAGCAGATACTCACTCCCACGTGTGCTTTTCAATCGTAGCCGACATAACTCTATTTCCACAAATCTACACTTCTACACTAATATTATAAAGAGGAAAGATTAATTGTATTTTTGTATTTTTTTGTGTGTGTGTATGTTTGTAATGAATAAACTCAAAAACTACTCGACTGATTTTAAAACTTCTTTCACCATTAGAAAGCCACGTCTTTACTGAGTAACATAGGCTTATTTTATCCCCGTACTCTCACGGGAACTAAGCGGGTGAAACCGCGTGACGTCCGCTAGTATTTAATATAATCTTAGTAAATAATGAACAATTTCACCATTCATGACGGAAGCTGTTGTTTCTCTTTCTTATCGCAAATCATGCAGAGTACACGTGATCAAATATTGACGTTCGCATTACTTGTACATTTGATACGCGTATGAGATGCATTATATGTAAAGGCATTTAAAATTTTGTAGCTTTAAGTAGGTATCCACTTACCTGCAACTAATTGACTCGATCTAATTATAATTGTTAGTCAATAATGCACAACAACAATTATTATACAGGATACCTTTTTTATTTCTCTCCAAAAAAATGGATATAATAGGTGAACGGAGTAGAAGCAAATGGCATAACTACTAATAAGTTTTTTTCTTTTAAAAAAATCGATATTTTTCATTTTTTTTTTCAATACTTTCTCTTTCTTTGTTCTAATATGAAAAGTTTACTTGAAATTTGTAACGTTTTTCGATGATGGATCAATTTTTTTCTAAGCTGTGAAAAAAAGAAAAAAAAAAGAACTAAGTCTCTACTTAATATGCCATAAGCTTCAACGGAGTACCGTTCACATAATATACCCATTTTTTTGGAAAGTGATAAAAAAGTCATCCGGTACCTATGTATAAAGTGCATAGGTAGAGCCACTGATTTAATAAAGAAGGAGATATGACCGCTAGACGAAAATGTATCGGAACCCTGTGTCTTCACTTTGCCCCTACCACACGTCAACTACTACACACGCAGTTCAGTAAAAGTAATAGATACGCAGTCGCGCACACACCCGCATTCCTTAAAATTGAACGTACTACACAATCAATTATAAACCTTATGACATCAAACACAGCGTGTATTTACCATGCACCGTACAACTTACCCACACAAAAACATCCCTCGCTATCGCTATGTGCTGTGCAAAAGCATAAGTACGCTAGTGATTGACTAAATCGGAAAGTTATCGAATCTTTCATTTATTATTGTGTACATTTTTTTTTGGGGTCCTGAAAATATTTAAATAAAAATAATGTCCAGAATATAATGTTATAATAAAAATAAACAATATGTAGCTAAAATCTAAATATATAAAAGAAGAAACTGACTGACTGACTGACTGACTCATCTATCAATGCACAGCCCAAACCGCTGGGTCTACAGATTCCAAATTTGGCAAGTAGGTTCCTTATGTAGTCTAGGGGTGCAATAAGAAAGGATTTTTCAAAATTCACCCCCTAAGGGGGTTAAACGGGGCTCCATAGTTTGTATGGTGAAACAAGATTAGTTAGACTATTTTATTCGAAACTTCACAGGAGTGCTCCTATTAATAAATGAGTAGAAACGCGTTTCTGGATTTTTCAGAATTCAACCCCTAAGAGGGGGAAATGGGGTGGCAAAGTATAAAAATCAATGCACAGCCCAAACCACTGAGTCTAGAGATTCCAAATTTGGCACATAGGTTTTTTATGGGGTCTAGGGGTGCACTAAGAAAGGATTTTTCAAAATTCATCCCCTAAGGGGGTTAAACGGGGCTCCAAAGTTTGTATGGGGAAACAAGATTAGTTAGACTATTTTATTCGAAACTTCACAGGAGTGCTCCTATTGATAAATGAGTAGAAAATGGTTTCAGGTTTTTTCAGAATTCAACCCCTAAGAGGGTGAAATGGGGTGGCAAAGTATAAAAATCAATGCACAGCCCAAACCACTGAGTCTAGAGATTCCAAATTTGGCACATAGGTTCTATATGGGGTTTAGGGGTGCATTAAGAAAAGATTTTTCAAAATTAACCCCCTAAGGGGTTGAAACGGGGACCAAAGATTACATGGGGAAATAAGATTAGTTAGACTACTTTATTCGAAACTTAACAGGAGTACTCCTATCGATAAATGAGTTAACATTTGTGTTTCAGGTTTTTTTCAGAATTCAACCCCTAAAGGGAGAAATGGGGTAACAAAGCCTGAAATTCAACTTTTAAGATTTAATGTGGTGGACCTGAATTACCATCATTCCCTGTTGGGGTGCGATGGGGTTGAAATGTCTAAAAATCAATATGGGTGTCAAAACCGAGATTATCAGGGGTGCTGATGTCGAAAATGGCATTTATTTTGAGATCCAGAAGATGGCGGATTCAACTTCTATACAGGGTTATTGTGATGATGATGATTGTGATTACGATGATGATTGTGATAATGATAATGAGTTTGATAACGATGATGATTTTGATTACGATGATAATGAGTTTGATAACGATGATGGTGATTGTGATAGTGATTGTGATAGTGTTGGCGATTGTGATAGTTACGGTGATTGTGATGGTGATAGCGATGGTTGTGATAACGAGGATGGAGATTGTGATGATGATTATGATTAAGATGATAATGATTGTGATTACGATGATAATGATTGTGATAGGTAACGATGATGGTGATTGTGATAGTGATTTTGATGGTGATTGTGATGGTGATGGTGATGGTGATGGTGATAGTGATTGTGATAGTGATAGTAATGGTGATTGTGATAGTGATAATGATGGTGATTGTGATAATGATTGTGGTTGTGAAAGTGATGGCGATTGTGATCATGCATGATTATTGTGATTAAGATAATAATGATTGAGATTACGATGATCCGGGATTAAAAGGAGAACCAACAGCTAAAATAAGTGGTAACAATTGTATAAGCGACACAGAGCCAAGTACAGGTTCTCACTAATTAAATATATCAGTCAAACCTGGATGAGTGAGAACTCAAGGGACCGCGATCTGTTTTTCTCTTATAGAGGTTTCTCACTAACCCGAGTTTTTATCTTACAGAGTTACAGGAGCAATCGGTCTCACTTATAGAGGTCTATGACCTGGATGGTCTGAACCTAAATGTTTAACTAGGTACATAATCTTTTAACAACATTTACTTGAAAAAATCTGTTAATTTATTTTGCGATTCTGTTTTTATATTTTATAATTTTATAGTAGGTGGATTGTGCTACGCCAAACTCACTCTGTATTTGATTTCGTAATTTCCCAGATTCAAAAGCAATCACAATTTTATGTTTATCCATTGATTTTTCGTTTAGACATTAAGAGGAAGTACAGGAACTTTCTTCGCAACTGCTTTTATGAACTGTCTGTAATAAGCTTGACAAACAAGTCGGTAGGTGTTTATTACGGTTCTCAACGAACAATAATAAAAAAATAACAACGACTTAGGTACTCGGTTATTTGAATACAACGTAAGTTCCTAGAACTATAGAAAACAATAACAGACGCACATCTGGTCATTCGAATAAAAGAGTCCTTTTAAATTTAAGAATAAATGATTAAATAGCAATAGTTAACTGTCGCTTATAGAGGTATAGGCAAGTAGCAATCTCACTTATAGAGGTTCACTCAATGATATTCTAACAAACAGATATGTTATACACCTACAAAACCACCGAAAAAAGTGTGCCGCGGGGGAGAGCCAGCTCACATACACGCAGTGACGCAGAATAAAGGAAAAACAGGCCAATTGACACGTTTTCGAGTCTTCACGATTGCGCGCTCATAACATATCTGTTTAATTAAATATCATTGGGTTCACTCATGAAAAATGACTGTCACTTATACAGGTTTTATGTTTCTCACTTATAGAGGCTTTAGAAGGGCAAAATGACGGGACCTGGCAAATACTCTCACTAATAGAGTTTTCTCGCTTACCCAGTTCTCACTTACTCAGGTTTGACTGTAATTATGTAATATTAGTTAGGTACAGATTTTCATTTGCCCCTTTATATTATTATTGTATGGTGTACGTACGTCACTGCCGTCAACCCATTAAAATTTCAGCATGTACCTACCTATGTAATAAGTACCTACCTACTTTAGACGGTTTGGCAAGGTTATGAGTTAACGTCACTGCGGCGCTTATTTACTGCA
The DNA here is from genome assembly GCA_905147715.2 of Xestia xanthographa. Taxonomy (NCBI): domain Eukaryota; kingdom Metazoa; phylum Arthropoda; class Insecta; order Lepidoptera; family Noctuidae; genus Xestia; species Xestia xanthographa. The sequence goes on along the minus strand of LR990642.1, from coordinate 19,332,063 downwards.
GTTCTAAACAATTTATATTACTGAACGAAGCAATAAATCGCTTTCATAAAAGTTTTACTTCTGGTTGATTCATCAGTCTTTCCGTAGCCGTAGGTGTCCGTCTGCCAAGAGGTGATTCGTGTCTTACCTCAGACTATTAGTGCTATGATGAAGATATGCTTATAAAACTATATGTAAGTTAAAAAACTTAGTAGAACACAAATAAATAATAAATTTAGGCTAGTTTAAGTAGAAGTCAGTAAGCCAAGGAAGGCCGATAATAAGGAATCTAACGCGAATGTAACGCGTATAATCTCGATGTCTTAATCATAGATTTCTCACGCACAACAGCCATTCGAAAACGTCATATTGGGGTCACTCTTGAATACTCTTGATCCGCTTTCTGTATGACGCACGCTGTAACGCAACACTAAGAACACAAAAAAAGGGAAATTTCAAATTGAATCACCATTTTTTCTTTTCTTTAAGTATTATTTTTTCTGTATTATTTTTGTGTGTACTAATCCTTACCACAGTCTTTTAGTTAAGTTATTCTTGTTTGATTTAAATATTGTATAAAACTATTTGTAAAAACTTGTAATTGGCCATATTGTTGTTATTAACTAAACTATTGCTGTAGTCTGCAATAGTTTAGTTAATAACAACAATAAATCAAATCTGAAAAAAAAATCAAAAAAAAAATCAAAAATCAAATCTGGAAATCTGTAAGTTTTCCGAAAATAATAAAATAAAATAACTTTTAAAATTGTTAATTTTTTTCAGAATAAGGAAAGTGCTGATTGGGAGGTGTGGGCAGAGAACGTGACGAGCGCTGCGGCGCCGCTGTTGGCGGAGCGGTGCGTGGCCGGCGACCTGTGCGGGTTGCTGGCGCGCCTGTGCCGGCGGCGCCCGCGCGCTGCGCCCCTGCCTGCGCTGGCGCCGCCCGTGCGACGCGTACTCACACGCAACGTTGACTTCGCAAGAGCCCCTAATGCAAGGCGGCTTGTTAGAGATTATATAAGGTAAAATATATTTTCTCTTTCAGATTTCAGGGCCCAAAATTCTGACAACCAGTCTTACAAAGGGTTATCGTATTACACAATAACTGGGTTGCGGTATTGTGGAGATCAGATATGCAGTTGGAAAAGGGTTATATAGGCAGATGTCAGAGTAAATTTTGGATAAGTAATAAGGTTGAACTTCAGCAGAGATTTACAAGACGAGGACCTATATACCTATAAACGATTACGATTTTGTTGATTTACCTATAAACGGATGTACTTACCTATCGAAACTACAGTAAGCGTCGGCGTCGACAGAAAAAGCACTATTTAGATTAATAGACAATAGTGCTTTTTAGACAATAGGCATTGTGTGAAGTACACGCATTAAGTGAAGGAAAATAAAACAAGACTGTTGTACCTAATCAATAACATACGTAGGTATGTACCTACATTTAAATTGTTGGAAGTTACAATGATTTGTCTATAGGTGTACCATCATCATTTCTTTTAAACCATTCATTTACTTACCTCATCGATTCAGGCAGTCATTCTGAAAGTTGCTATTACTAATCAACTCTAAAGATCACAAAAAAAACAGTCAATTTGTCATTGCAACTATGTATAAGTTTCCACCGTAGGTATCGCTTTCGCGCATGTTTCATGAAATATCCCCATAAGATTTAGAAAAAAGTTCTGGAATAAACTTAATCCTAGTGCCTCAGATTAAAGAAATAGGCAGATGGAACGCTCAGAACACGCGAGTGGTTCCACCAAAACAAATACAAAATCAAAAGCAAATACAAACTCGCGACAGTACCAAGCTACGCATCGTCTCGCTCACACGTCACTAGTGATTTGTCATTTTAGGTCAAAACATGCCGTCTTGTGTGTTTAAACACTGCAAAAGTTGTTCACAAAAACTAAGAAAACAAGATGGAATATCTTTCCACAGGTAACTCTTGTTATTTTTATTGTTTTGGTATTTATTTTCCATCAAATAATTTCGGCTCACTTGAAACACAAAACCTCAACAGTAAGTCGTCTGTATTGCTAGTTTATGACGGGAAAATTACCCTGAATTAGGGGAAAAAAATAATCGATATTTTTTATGCACAATACACATTATTGTGCATAAAAAATATCGATTAATTTATACATACGTAATTGCGTATAAGGAAATATTGTATCTAAAGGGTGCATTTAATTTCATGACGAATATTTTAACCTCCGGCATTACTAACGATACTAATTGTACTACGCAACTCAAAAACATTATTAAATTATTAATGAATATTAGTATGCAGTATTTAAAACCTCACAACAGCTGACTTACACATACTACATCACAGTAACAGTCCACTAACACTGCGATCCGAATTATCACTACGAGTGGCGCGAGCGCCGATCACGTCACGGGACAAATCGATGAAATGCGTCAATACACCTGCGCAGTCGTAATGACACGAGGTCACTAGTTAGTTCCGTCCGGGTCGTAAAGACTTCGGGTCTCGGGAGGGCACCCCCGCGCGCGGGGCTGTATTCGTATTTTTGCGTGAGAAAGAGGGACGGAGAGCATGCCTTTAAACTATTTGGTACTTGTAAGGATATGCCGCGCTCGCGCCGCTGGATTATTTTATTATTTGATGTACGTTTACTTTTCGTTCCGCGCGCGGTGTACTGCGCTTTAAAATTTTAATATTTCAAGACTTATTGGGGTTTATGAAGTATTTTATTATTACTTTTAGTGTTTAATTGCTAGCCTTTGCCATGTGACATGCTACATTTTAAAGGTTGGGTTAAAAGTTTAGGTAAATACATTTGCTTAAATGGTTTATTAAACAAATTACCAAAAAGCGTTTTAAAGTGTTATCTTGTCTGATATAAATTAATTAAGTAGTTAATAATTACGCATATTTAATTTTTATGCTCTTATTATTGTTCTGTTCAAATACTACACGCTTTTGCTATCTGGGTATAACCATAAAGCAAAATCGCGTTTCCAATTTAAAAAAATAGTAGTACAATATTTGGGAACAATTTAACTGAACAAAAATATGGGACTATTTCTCAATATCTGGCAAGCGTAAACGCACACAGACGCGCGTGTCCCTACACGGCGCCTCTTGTCTGCCGCGCACACATAAATAAAAACCGGAGCCACCTTGTTTGTCGCGCATGTTCTATCTGCCTATTTCTTTAATCTGAGCCTAGTGCTTATGTTTTCTGTCGCGCATTAGGGAAAACTTAATAACACCTACCTACGTTTAAATCCAGTCATGTGAGTGACCTGCATAACATTGTTCCAGCGCTGAGCGCTGTAACCTCATTTGGTTACAATACACATTATTAATTGCTTTTAGCAAAGCCAATCAATTCGAGTACTTAGTGACGTCAATCGGTTTTACGATAATGTTTAGCTATAGATAGGTCCTCGAGCTCACTGTGTATGATCATAATGAAACTGATGGCTGTCGATTAAAAGTACAGCCAATAACGAAGTGCCAAAGATCGATGCTTGCATAGTATCACGGGCAAAATAATTGATCTGTATAGTGCAGCTTTACCACTGAACACTGGTTAGCAAAACAATTCGTTATTGATTTAAATATAGAAACTGGGCATAGGTTATTCATAATCGAGAAGTATTAATAGCGCGCCAGCCAGCTACACGTTCGAACACTCTATTTTAGGTTTGCTTAATTGTTCAAAACTATCTAACAGTACTTACTTATGTCTTCTTGGGATTACTTACATAATTATAATGAACTGTTATAGAATGATTTGCACTATTTTGGTCATTGATCAAAACAGCTACCTATTATGTAAAACAACATAAGTACTCTCTAAACAAATTAATTAGGTACGCTTTCAGAAACTGGCCAACAGCCAGTTCCGTCACTTTATAAATTACGGAACTAACAGACACTTGTAAAAAGGTTGTGACGGTAAAATGTCCTACACTTTCCTGACGAAGGTTCTACGGTCTTGCGGGTTCTCGTTACATGTAGGTTTATTTTGTTGCAGTGCCTTGAGCGCGCACAACTCGGGCAGGGCGCTGGTCCGGCGCTTCGTGGAGGTGACGCACGGGAGCCGCGCGGCGTGCCCCTACCCGCGGGCGGCGCCGAACCTCGCCGCGGTCGCGCTGGCCGCATTAGACGACTATTATCGGGACTCCGCCACCCCGCACGTCTGTGATGATAATGAAGACGAGGTCCTATGCTTCGCTGATATCTTGGAGCACATGTAAGTTGGACTAATAAAGTTGTATCTCGTATCTGTGTTATTCTATATGTTTTCTGTTCACTGCTGAAACTAAAGAGCCACAAAGATGCTCTATACCGTGGATCCTCAGCGTGGAGTCATTATGTAGGACATGTGTGAAATCGTTTCATGAAATATTCATCTAAAGGGTGTAAAGACTCTTAACGAAGCCGAAGCCGAAAGTCTTAGCGAAAGCCGCACTTGTTCTCCTCATCACTGCGATTATGTTTTTGTTCTAGATTTCTGACCTCTGAGAGGTAGATTTCTACCTCTTTCTGACCTGACCCCCAATATCTCCGTAAGTAGAAGGTTCTACTTACGGAGATATTGGGGGTCAAAGTTCCAACTATTTCACAACTTTTTTTTTAAATATAGGTAAGTTTTTTAAAGTTATAACTTTACGTCTTCTTACGGTTAAATACCTCCATGACCCGTTTACTACTCAATGCTTCCATCAGCACAATGAGTTGAATGCACAATACCTACATTGAGTTAAGTATACCAAAAAAGTGATTTTTCACCCCAAAAACAAAAATAGTTTCCCAGCAAAACTTTTAGCGCAGAGTTACTCAGTTTGATGTACAGAATGCTTGGTTGACGGCTTCGTGAAGTCTTTTTACTACCTGTATGAAATGAAGAGAAGAACTAGAGTTGACTTTTCTTCTACCGTTTAGGTGCGAATACGAGGATTGGCTCGTCGTAGTAGGCGCAGTACTGCAGCCAGTTCCACTATGTGCGGGCGCACTGGGCTGCCCCCGCGTGGCGGTGCGGCTGCGCAAGCTGCTGGGCGCGCTGGCGCACGACCTGCGGTGTGCGGCGCACGCGTGCGTGGCGCCGGCCCGCGCTGCGCGCCAGTCCCCTCCCTCGTGGCTGCGAGCTGCGGCACCGTCCGACCCGCTGCTAGCTCTACCGCATGAAGAACTGTCTCAGATTTGGGGGGATATGGTAAACTGGATTCTTTATTCAGACAATCACTTGTTTTAACTTCGATTTACTAGACATTAATGTCAATTTTCATTTTCAGCTTGGAAGCCTACTAAACTGCTGCTGTAAACGGAAAAGTTTTCTGCAGAGTATGAGCAAGCAACTCCCGGATTTTGTTTTAGTCGCTCTAACTTCTCACGTGAGTATACCGTCTCTTATAACTTCCAAACCTACCGACTCTTCTATTACTTACTTCTAGATAAGTAGTTCACAAATCTAATTTATTTTGAATTTCTTACAGCCAGCGGCTATAGAGGCTTTATGTTTATTCTTGGAATGGGAGGTCACGACTGGAGAACAAACTCAGTTGGAAATCATTGCTGCACTTCAAGGCACCGAACTAGGACAGAAATATTACCAGGATTTGTGCGAAAGACAGCAAAACCTTCAACGACTGGTGAGTAAAATTGGTCGACAACGGTGTCGATTCTGTTGTGCACAAACTAAACTTAATTAAGGCTATTGCTATCTTTTTCTCTCATCGTACGTAAGTAGCAAGTAAGTACGTAAATATCAAGTAATTGGCACTTAGTGCAAATTTTTGCACAACTGAATAGCAAAATGCAGCTCCTTTAGGGTTTATGTTTAGCTAACCCACCTTGCCTATCGCAAGCAAAGAGTTTTACCCTCAATTCACCTTATTCACCTGTGAGACATAAGTTTTCAACCGAGAATTATGAAGCTTGAGTTTAATGTACTCGTATGAGCCTCATAGACCCAGGGGTTATAGCTCCATGGGACCAATGTTCTCTGTACATGGGACCCAGGGGTTATAGCTCCATGGGACCAATGTTCTCTGTACATGGGACCCAGGGGTTATAGCTCCATGGGACCAATGTTCTCTGTACATGGGACCCAGGGGTTATAGCTCCATGGGACCAATGTTCTCTGTACATGGGACCCAGGGGTTATAGCTCCATGGGACCAATGTTCTCTGTGCATGGGACCCAGGGGTTATAGCTCCATGGGACCAATGTTCTCTGTACATGGGACCCAGGGGTTATAGCTCCATGGGACCAATGTTCTCTGTACATGGGACCCAGGGGTTATAGCTCCATGGGACCAATGTTCTCTGTGCATGGGACCCAGGGGTTATAGCTCCATGGGACCAATGTTCTCTGTACATGGGACCCAGGGGTTATAGCTCCATGGGACCAATGTTCTCTGTACATGGGACCCAGGGGTTATAGCTCCATGGGACCAATGTTCTCTGTACATGGGACCCAGGGGTTATAGCTCCATGGGACCAATGTTCTCTGTACATGGGACCCAGGGGTTATAGCTCCATGGGACCAATGTTCTCTGTGCATGGGACCCAGGGGTTATGGGCACATGGAACCCAGGTTCCCAGTGATATAGGTACAGGGTTAAAAAAATCTGTTTTGGTAAAGAACATCTTTGATATGTTATTTCAGCAATCAGAAGGCGGTCCTCGTCGACTGGCGCTGCCAGTGCGTGCGACCGACGCCGACGTCGCGCAGCTCCTCGATGCTGGCGCGCTCGGCAACCTCGAGTGCCTCTCCCTAGCTTTCACCAGCGTCACCAGCGCCTGTGCACATCATCTCATTAAGGTACAGTGACGTTCATTCCCGGTAACACATTTCCAAAACTAAATGCTTCTCACGGTTCTGACCCACCCGCCTGTCCGTCACTCCTAGCGCTCAAGCTCCCAATGCAAGAGATTTACTCCACTGCCTCAAATTAGCAACTCTATTTGTGGTGGTTCAAACTTCGCTTGAAAAACTGTTAGAATAACGTTCTAATCAGCATGCACTACAAATCTACAAAGTGATTGTTACGTCAGTCACTGCAGGCCGAATAGTGCGAAATGAGTGGTTTTTATTCTTTATTTGAGTGAATTTCTCAGGCGAAAATTTTACGCGTCTAGGCTGAAAACGCAGTGCTGCTTTACAGATAATGCAACGATTTTTTTTCTCAGAATTAAAGTGACATAAATCTAAATGAAGCCACTTAAATTATATTTATAAGACTATTACTTTTTATGAAAAAAATCGGTAAATGACGAATTATCAATTTCTGTGTCTTGTCCACAATCACTTTCATAAACAGCATTTACCTCTCAGGAAGATAATCTCCAACATATATAGGAAAAAGTATTTTGATTGCGTTAAGTAATGATTGACCTACAAGACGTTAATTAGTTTTGAATGTTTAGACTCATAGTTAATGAGTACATGTCAACGGTAGGTTTGTCCAAGCGAAATTACTAATTTCTCTTTTCACCAATGAGTTTAAACGAACAATAAATCCCTGCTCGGCAAGAGACAGTCGTGCGCTTACGTGCAGTAAGAATGGTAGTGCACCATATCGCCAGGTCTTTCCGCCAAAAATGTAAATACGTGATTTCAGTTTACTCGGAACGAAATTTTGCAATTACGGTGATCAGGTTTTATAAGGATTTTTGCAAGAAATAAAGGTATCACTTTTATGCATGCTAAGTAGTAGCCTTTGGTACACATTTAAGATTATAGAAAATAATATTCATAGCCTTGATAGTTTCTTGTAAAAAAAAAAAAATAGCCACGTTTCCAATTTTTGTGGAGCAACTTCTGTGGTTTCCGTGGCATCTGGGTGCCCACGGAAATTGCACGACTCCACAGAAGTTGTACCAATCAATTATTGTATTAATGTTAATGAAGATTTTTGAAAAGAATCAATACTTGTTATGCCGAAATTACTTTGACAGAACTAGGTCCTTAGCCCCCGACATTAAAATAAAATTGTATTACTATTTCTTGAAAAAGTCATTCAATTGGATTAATTAAACTTTGAGGGTTGCATCCTCCGGGAGCTCCTCCTTGGAAGCCTCAATCGTGCAGGCCTGGGTGACATCACCGGGCAGGCCTGCCGACGTTGACAATGAGGCAGGGTGGTCCCAGAAGGCCATGTCCGACATCTGCGACGTGCGCAGATGTCGAGTCCCCAGCGAGGAGATGCTGGGGACTCTCGACAGAGATCCGTGGGGGCGCTCTTACAAGATGGTTCGGGATAAACTCCGCACCTGGGTCCCCCTACTGACGCAGAGTCTCCGGCCTGAGCTCGTGGAGGACGTGATGAGTACTCTGTTCCCTTCGTGAGGGGAACATCCCCCCCGCCTATGGCTCCACCGCCTGCGATGGACCAACAGGACGATGACGAATACGCTCCTGAAGTGACTGGGGTAGACCTGAGTGTGGCTGTACGTAGGCTAAGTGTAAAAAATACCACCCCGGGAGAGAGAGGCCAGTTCCCGCTTCGTTGGAAGACGGGAAAGCGCCCTGCGGAATCTCCGTCCGCATACCGGCCCGTGGTGCTGCTCGGCGAGGTGGGCAAGCTCTTTGAAAGAGCAATTGCAAACCGCCTCGCCAAGCACCTTGCGGGGACGGAGCCGGATCTTGCGGAACACCAGTTTAGTTTCCGCAAGGGGCGCTCTACGGTGGACGCCATCATGCGCGTGAGAGCCCACACGACGAGGGATGCGGTTTTCCGGGGTGGGGTTGTCTTGGCGGTGTCTCTCGACATCGCCAATGCCTTCAACACCATGCCCTGAAGCTGCATTAGGGAGGCACTCCGTCATCACCGGGTGCCGGCACCTACCTTCGTCGTGTGGTCGAGTCGACTTTAAAGTTAAGTACTTCTCCTCGACAGCCGGTGGAACTTCGTGGATTACTTCCGACGTTTAGCTCCCAAACTGGAACGGACCGGGGCTGCCTTCAGGCGGCTCCTGCCCAACTTAGGGGGGCAAACGCCTCCTGCCGGAGGCTCTACGCGGGAGTCGTGCGGTCCATGCACATGCAGTCGTGGCCGGGGGCCATGTGGTGGGCCTGTGGACGGTGGGGTATGGGCTAGCTCGCCGTCCGTCCGTCTCATGACGACAGACCGTGTCGACGGCGCGTAGGACCGATGCCGGGGTTGTAGGACTGTTCGAAAGAGATATCGTGGCCCCGGAACACAAAGGGCGATGAAGGAACATGAATATGTTTTAGTCAGTAAAAGTCTGAAAGTCCCTCCTGTTTCGCCCAGAGCGGGAGGAGTCATTTGATGATTTCCCATCCTCTTCATAGAAGTAAAAAACATAATCAGTTTCTTGATTGCTAATTTTGTAAGACTGATTTAAGTAATAGTACTACACCACGTTGTATTTTGAGAAATGCTTATTAAAATGATCAAATCGTTCATTTGTAATACATGGGTTACATGCAGGTGTTCATTACATAATTACGACGATAGTATAAATATATTAACGACGATATTCGTATTATATCAGTTTTTTCATTAAACCTTATCTTTCTTTACATATCATTAAAAAACAATGTATATATATAATAATTCACAATTTCGGTGCAAACGCAGAATTTCTGTGCCACCAATACAATTTCGGTGGCAATAATAAAATTTCTGTGGCTCGCCAATTTCGGTGGCCCAAATAACTCTCTAAGTAATTTAATTATAATATCCCCTTTCAGAAAATGTATATATAATGTGGATATGTTGCGCTTTATTATTAAAGTTTTTCAAAAAACCTGAAAATGAAAATGTCCATGGAAATTAGGTAAAAAATCGAGTCGTTGAAATTGACTCATTTAATCAAATTTTCGTCATTTGGAAAAAATAAAAAAACATATAGTTAGTTCAATTAGTATGCAAAGTTTCATGATCTAATTTGGAGTTATTTTTGAATACCAGCGGTTTATTGTTCGATTTGGAGGTAACATTGGATTTTTTTTCTATAGAGAAAATTTTATGGAATCGTGTTTTCGCCAAACATAGGACCTAACATTAATCCTCAACTTTACCATATTTTTGTTTCAAAATTAATGCTGCAGTATTTTAGGCGTAACGGAGGATCATGCTGAGCCATTTGAGGTAGTATAGGCCCTTAAGGGTGATCGACCACAACTGCCCGTGTTTGTATGTAAAGATATAATAAATATTGAATATTGTGTATGACGCACGGACAACACCTGTTTAGCAAAACATGTTTTAGTACCATAATATACGCATAATCGTTAACGTACATACATTCATATTTTTATTTTTTTTATTTAAAGTAAGTAGGTTAGCGAAGTCCTTGACACGTAAATGGCCTACCCTTTGATCTTTGAGTCAATCTTGATTTATTAAACCGTTAACACCTCTAGAGAAATCAACATAAAACCAACACAACTAGGTATTTACGACAAAAACACCTACTAAGGCTTGTACCTCATCTAGCAGAGCACGGAATTGCAATTTGCAAATCATAACCGTGCCCGCTTTGCAGCAGTTGGTGAAATTGGGTTCAAAATGTGATAGATTTCTTTTCAATACACTTCCTCGAAAACTGGTCCATAACGCACTACGATTAGGTACAACATGCAATGTATTTCACACACGTGCGATTTTTTCCACTTTCCCGCACGTGTGCGGGAATGAAAATTGCCACAGATAACTATACCTATACGTAAGTCCAAATTGGTTCAATGCCTATAGTCTGAGGTGAACGTTTTTTTTTTATTTTGGCAAAGCACTACGCGTCTTTATGGCATAAATATTTTTTGAATATTCAAATTGTGTTTTTAAATAGAATATCATAGATAAACATGATTATTAGTAACTAATAGTTACTTTTATATACAAATTAACAATTATTTGGGTTCTTAATTCAAAAATATAAAATAAATCTATTTTTTATATTAGGCTGTTTAGCGGCTTCATACCTTTGCCTCTCCTTCAACCTGGCGAAACCAAAGCGCGAAAAAAATAAATAAAATGAAAATCATAGTTTCATAGTTCGTGACAAAAATATTTTTCGTTATTTTATTTTATTTCTTCAAAATTGTATTGAAAAACGTCGTTTGATACACGTACACATTTGTTATTGCAATTCTCGGCTCAAAAACACGCTCGCCTACGGCTCGTGTGTTATAATTCCGCCTCGAATGCAATAACAAACTTTCTCCACTTGTATCAAAATGTACTATTTCAATACACTTCCTCGAAAACTAGTCCATAACGCACTACGATTATGTACAACATGCAATGTATTTCACACGTGTGCGTATTTTTCCATTTTCCCGCACGTGTGCGGGAATGAAAATTGCCACAGATCTACCTATAGAAAACTATACCTATACTTAGTCCTAAATGGTTCAATGCCTATAGTCTGAGGAGAAAGTTTTTTTTTTTTAAATTTCGGCAAAGCACTATGCGTCTTTAAAGCATAAATATTTTTTAAATATAAAAATTGTGTTTCTACATAGAATATCATAGACAAACATGATTATTAAAAACTTATAGTTATTTTTATACACAAATTAACATTTATTTGTGTTCTGAATTCAAAAATATAAAATAAATCTATTTTTTATATTAGGCTGTTTAACGGCTTCATACCTTTGCCTCTCCTTCAATCTGGAGAAAGCAGAGCGCAAAAAAAAAAATTCGTTATTTTTAAGTTTTATTTCTTCAAAAGTGTATTGAAAAATGTCGTTTGATACACGTGGACATTTTTTATTGCAGTTCTCGGCTCTAAAACACCCTCGCCTACGGCTCGGTGTTATAATTCCGCCTCGAATGCAATAACAATAAAAACTTTCTACACTTGTATTAAAATGTACTATTGTTCTTACAGTTACCATCTCTTCGCTACTTGAACCTGTGGGCTACCAAGTTTGGCGACAGCGGTGTGCAGCTGATTGCTGAGCATCTTCCTAAGCTTCAGGTCCTGAACCTCTGTGAGACGCCAGTCTCCGACAAAGGAATAGAGGCATTATCTGGTAATCATCATTTTTACACTAAGATATAAGCATTAAAACCGCTTTCTTGCCTGATGATAATTTCTTGTAGGCATATACAGGCCGGGTGTAAAAGACCTCATCACAAAGCCGTCAACCAAGCATTTTGTATATCAAACTACGTAGGTAACTGAACGCAAAAATTATTGCTGGGAAACTATTTTTTTTTTGGGGTGGAAATTCATGTTTTGTGGTAGAACTCAATGTAACGCATTCAAAACATTGTGCTGATAGATGGATTGAATAGTACGGGGGTCGTGGAGGTGTTTAAAGTGAAAATCTTACAATAAAAACTTGAATTTACTTATAAAAAAACTTGTCAAAAAGTTGAAACTTCGTCTTTTTTAAACTTTCACGATCAAAACACATTATAATACACTGTAAACGGGTATTTTCGCGAATTTTTACCTTTAATATAAGCCCGACGTTTCGATCGGATTGCACCAGCCGTGGTCGCGGGTGTCTTCCCGCGACCACGGCTGGTGTTTACAGTGTATTATAATGAGTTGAAACTTTGACCCCCAATATCTCCATAACTAGAAGGTTCCCAGGTATGGTGTAGGACAAAAAAATGATCGCAATGACGAGGAGAATAAGTGCCTTTCGGCTTCGTAAAGAGGTGTTTTACACCCTTTATAATATTTTTTGGTCCGTCAAGAGCTGTTAACATACATACTATTACATACCTAGTAGGTACCTACCTACTAAGTTCGAGCTACAGTAGAACTAAGAGAAGAACCTATAATATTGTGAACTAACGACCAAAAAATCATACTAAACCATGGCCATTTTGTTTCAGGTCTTTCAAACTTACGGCGTCTAAACCTGAACAGCACCAAGTTATCGGCTGAAGCCTTCGAAGTTCTCCGCCAGCGTCTGCCCCAGCTCCAAGAGTACGACATCCGGTACACGGAGGCCTGGTGACAGCGGGCTTCCGCTCGGACGCCTTCCACTTCCACCATTTAGATTTACATACGATCTCAAACCGCTTTATCCCAGTATTACAATGTTAAATTAAATAAGTTCACAAGGATACCAAAAATATCCAACATCGGAATGTCGTGTCGATTAATTCAATTTTTTCGTCTTTTATCAATAATTATGTTTTTATCTACATTCTAATTTATTCCATGCGTAAGTTTTAAAACAAAGGTCATGATGAATCCTAACATTGATATTAAACATTGCTTGGACCACATTGACCGTAGGTAGTACATACTTTTGTAATTATGAATGTGCTGAAATAATTCAATATTGTTTACCGACTATTCCGTTCTTATACCTACTTATAGGTAGGTATAGGTACGTAATCTATTCGAATTAAACTTGATGAGTTATTCAAAATTAATCCAGTTTAGTGCGTACTATCGAGGACACTCCCGCCTGACCATCACTAAGCTAATTTTTGCTTGCACTCGCAACTTAGAAACGCTCTTTAGCCCCGCCCCGTTGACTTTGTTTAGAAATAATGAATGAAAAGATACCGAATCGGCCGAGCGCACTGACGACGCACGCCAAATGAGAGTTATTGTTATTTTACGCGCCAAAGTTGACGCTTTCCTAATAGGCCCAAACCTTAAGGGGGTGTGGCTCGGCGCCTCCGCATGATTTAAGCGAAAAATAATTAAACTGGTCAGGCAGAAAATACCCCGATAGTACCTATTCGTAGAGATGAAGTCGCGGTCCAATTTTGATTTTTCTTGTCTTTGGGCTACAAAATCAAACGAGCATTTGTTTTAATTTATTTAATCTTAGTTTTAGAACCTAATGTTATCAATGTAAAAAAAAAACATTTAGGTCTGCCATGTACCTAAACACTTTAAGGTTACGAAAGCCACTATGTGTTTTTTTAAGATTATTAATTTATTAGGTATATGTAACACCAGCATTTTAGTTAATAAGTACAGTAAAGTTAGAGATAATGCTTTAAATTTAGTATGATACGATTTTTAAGGAGTCTTTGGGCTGTGAGAAAGAGAACCAACCGGTAAATGCGTAATTGTCGCGAGTTGAATTGAAATGTTTAGGTAATTGTTTTTTCTTTATTTGAATTATCTGTTTCTAGCATACTCCTTTTAAACTAAATCAGTGATTCAGATTGATAGTAGACGAGTTATTCGTACAATAAGTACTTACTTACGGCCATTTTCAATAACTTACTAACAGGTAACGGAGGGTTGCTATCTCTGTCTGTTTGACATTTAGCTTACGGACCGTTAGAAACAAAACGTCACAGAAAAGCTTTCTTTGATTTTTCTATGAATAAAGTGACAGGTAGGTGACGCGAATATAGACATTTCAAGCTAACTTTATTTATAGAAACGCCGATAGCTACGAGACGTAGGCATATTAACTAACAGTTATACGTAAGTAAGTTATAGAAAACGGCCGTTAATCATAAGTGATTGCACAATGATAATGTTGCAGAATGATAAATATTGTTTCCTACTTATGATACTTACTTAATGGGTTACTTATGTAAAAAAATACAACCGAACCTATTTGTAAGTGCGATAAAATAGATGGTGTTTTTCCTGATTTCCGGCCTAATCTAAATATCAGAGTAATTAGTAAGTAGGTACTAGCGAGGACACTCCCGCCTGACCACCACTAAGCTAATTTTTGCTTGCAGTCGCAACATAGGATCGCTCTCCAGCCCCACCCCGTTGACTTTGTATAGAAATAATGAATGAAAAGATACCGAATCGGCTGAGCGCACAGACGACGCACGCTAAACGAGAGTTATTGTTATTTTGCGCGCCAAAGATGACGCTTTCCTAATAGGCCCAAACTTTAAGGGAGCGTGGCTCGGCGCCTCCGCATGATTTAAGCGAAAAAAAATTAAACTGGTCAGGCGAAAAAGACCACGATAGTACATCTTGATGCAAGTCTGTAAGTTTTTCATTGCACTTTTGCCTGTTGGTTGTGGCTCAGACTACTCTCCTGATAACATCCAGAGCCACAACAGGCCAGAGTGCAATGGAGCCGATGCATTGACAAATACTACAAGCATCAAACTCCGTTTTTCCACACACTTGGGCCCCGTTCACACGGTGCTGTTCTGTACGATATTTTGCGGTACGTTCAGATCACACATCAGTCTCAATGTTCATGATTAAAAACAAATGCAGCATAGTAGACCTGCCAAGTGATCCCAAAATTAAACAGCAATATATCGTACCAACGCCGCGCCGCGCCGTGCGAACGGGGTCTTAGAAAAAAAATCGGAGCAGTCTTTGAGGACTGCCGATAGAAGTGAAAACAAAAAGTACACAGGCCCCGCCCCAGTCGTAGCAGTGGTTATGCCCCGCGCATGCCTATGTGGTGCTACGCCGTAGCGGATGCTACGAGTGCTACGAACGGCTACGAAGCGTGATCGCACGTTACGTTACGTTCAATGTTTTTCCTTCACCCAAAAAGTGCTCAACGCGCTTTAAGAAGTTTTCACTTCAATAAATAATCAAAACACAAAATAAATAATATTCGTAAATTATTAGTCGTAACCGCCCCGTGCCTGTTTACAAGGAAGATATAATTACTCCACAGCGTAATAGACTGGTATTTATTTGCCAGTTCATTGTAGAAGGCTAAAATTACATTTTGAAAAAATAACTAAGTAGGTACTAACAATGTTTATGTATCATACACAGTTTATATACCTACCTATTACCACCATTTTTTTTAATTTTAATTAGGTATACTGATTATGTGAAACCAAAGGCGGTACAAAAAGAGCCAGTTTTCAAACAAGTGTGTTGAAAAATATTTTTCTGTAGGTACCTACTTTATAAAATAAAACACTGTTCTAGCTATTACATAATCGACACATTTTAGTGACAATGACACACCCATGTACACTATAATTATTATTCCAGTATTTTGTCATTTGAACTTTTAGAGGCTTAAAACTAACCACGTCATTAGAAAATAAGTAAAATGATACTTAATTCTATAAAATAATAGATGTAGTAGGTATTGGCAGTGTCGTGTCACAGGAACTTGTAGGCCGGAAACTGTTTGTTAGATAACACAAAATAATCCTATTAAACACCAATTATGTTGACATTTTAGATAGGTACCTATAACCAACATCGCTAAATACATGGTGTAACAGGGGGTCTAAAATGGCTGCTTTATCAGAATCATAATAATATGAATCACTAAATCACAAAATGTAAAATTCGTAAAATGGTCTTTATAGTTATGAACATAAAGTCCATTTTAAGAATTTTAAATGTTTAACGTGATTAATATTAAGATTCTGATAAAGCAGCCATTTTAGGCCCACAGAATTATCGCAATACCACTTTACGAGTGATGATTCAGAATTTCAGACCATTAAACTGGTCAAATTTCTATGAAGAAAATAGGTAGAAAAAAAAATGGGGGTCTAAAATGGCCGCTTTAGCAGAATCGTACTATGAATCACGTTAAAAACTGAAAATTCTTAAAATGGACTTTATGCACATAACAATAAAATCCATTTTAAGAAATTTAAATTTTGAACTTGATTCATACTAAGATTCTGCGTGGATTCTGCTAAAGCGGCCATTTTAGACCCCTGGACTCTTCACACTACTTGCGTCAGCCAATGCGATGATTTTTAGAGGAAATCCGACATTTTCGTTGTTTTTTTGGCTTATTCTGTTACACCCTGTATAAGCCGCTCGTTCACTATTGTAATTTTGCTCTGACAATTTCTGCATTCACAAGATCTTGCACACAAGTATTTAATATACCTAGTTTAACGAGATGTGAACTGAATTACTGTAATTGAAATTATGTCATATAAAGAGATACAAGACTTATCCACCGTGCGAAGGCAGAAGTGTGAGTTTTTAATAAAATATTTAAAAAATTAATATGCCTTTTTTTACCCCTTACTTATTCGTTGTCAGAGAGGACGGTGGTTCCTTGGGAAGGCGCATGTCGTCATGTTTCTCCGTAGACGGGGCATAGCGCAGGTCTGGCTCGCTCAGTTTTACCCATAAATGTTCACTAATAGTGGTCCTATTAGTGAACATTTATAAGGCTTTTCCCAACGCCTTTGCAACCATTTGGTTTATTAGTTTTATTTGGTGTCTATGAAGATTTTCGCACGAAAAACAAAGAGAAACCATACATAATTGTTAGTTAGATTTACAATGTTTAATGACTTACGTACCATTCACAGAAAGTCAGAATCACAAAATTCTGGTTTCCTATTAAATGAATTACCCTACCTACGTGATTTCGGCTTGGACACGACCCGATTCAAAACGGGTTTTAATATTTTTTTCTAAGTTCCGCCACACTTACTAATGTTTTTACAAAATAGCAGCCTCGCATTACATCCGCTGATACATATGACAGGGTGGAATTTTGTAATGCCACCTGGAGGGAAAGTACTCTTAATACTGCAGATAGAAAATTTTACTCAAAGGAAACATTCCTTTATTTTTAAAAAGAAATTAATCTGCATTCAAAGATTTTGAAAATTCACGTGCCACACTCGGGAATCGAACCGGCTAAATTGAAAAAAAATAACACCTTGTACTTTTATGGCACCAATCGATAGAGTCAATCATAAAGATCAAATCCCTCTAACAAACATGATAAATGAAAGGAAAGGAAAACCATGAAATCTTAACTTATAAATTCAATGGGACAACATAAAGCACTTTTACTCAAAGGTCCGATCCAATTACTTATGTTAGAACCTAATAAACAATTATCTTTTGACTACATTTATTGATTAAAATGAGAAGAACTATTTAGATAGGAAGATAACAATTTGCACAAACAAACACGTGCAAATTGAAATCTTTTTTCTTCAATTGTAAAGGTCCATCCTTTGAATAAAATTGCTTTATCGTAATAAATTTATCCCATTGAATTTATAACTTTAGATTTCATGGTTTTCCTTTCATTTAATTTATAATGTTTGTTAGAGAGATTTAATCCTTATGATTGACCCTATCGATTGGTGGCATAAAAGTACAAGATGTATTTTTTCGGAATTTAGCCGGTTCGATTCCCGAGTGTGGCACGCGAATTTTCAAAATCTTTGAATGCAGATTAATTTCTTTTTAAAAATAAAGGAATGTTTCCTTTGAGCAAAATTTTCTATCTGCAGTATTAAGAGTACTTTCCCTCCAGGTGGCATTACAAAATTCCACCCTGTATATGCTATCAAAAGGTATAAAAATAAATTAAAATGGCGGAAAGTTAAGCTGCCCAACATTTTTTCTTTGATTTTCCATATTACCATTATATTCACCCTGTGTACTTAGATAACTCTGTTCGGACAATTTCTTTTTTGCTATACCTACTTTAAGTATTAGTGACTGCCAAAACAAGACGCTAATATAATTATGCCATAGGGTTTTCAAGCAGGAGGTAGTAACTGTATGGGGCGTTCTTTTTCGCGCGTAACAATTCTCGAGAAAACGAGGATCATGAGCTCCCAACGGTAACCGTCCACTTAACTGAAGTAAAAAACCTAATAATATTTACTAAGGAATATATTTGAGTAATTTTCTATATACTATATTATGTGTATGATACATAGTTTTTTACCCTTAATTTTATACATGTCTCCATCACTTTTGAATTTATTATCAACTTTTTATAGTTGCGGCTTTATGGTAATTATACAAACCAAAATAATACCGTATTTATATACAAACCCAAATGTTACAGTAACTTTAACTTTATATCTAACAGTAACCAAATCTAACAGCACTAAACTCGATTATAAGAATCTTATGTTAACCATTTATCGTTTATGCAATATAAATCAAACATAAACAATGCAGTGACCAGTAATTTATTTCTAGGTACTTATAAATCACATTTCAAATGACAACACATTTTAATATATTTATAGATTTTTTTATAATTATATTTTTTTATTTATAAAACAGTGCCGTCTTGTTTTCACAAAAATGGAATATAAATACAGCAATTTTGCTATCTTGTTGACTCTTACCACAAATGTGTGTTGTAAATAACCTGTGCACCATTTGTGGCAAGCTAATTTAAAAAAAATGTTCTCTTGTATATTATTAATTTATAACTTAACTTGAATTAATATAACAATAAAACAAACCTGCTATTTATCTTAAACTATACTGGGATATAAATCTCGTGCGCTATTTAAAATTATATAAATTCTATGCGCCGGAGTTAGTGTTAGTTATTTTTACCCAGTGTTGTCATAGGTTTCTATTATATATTGACACTAAAAACAAATTCCACCAGCAAATGCCAGCGATGTGCGAAGTGAATCTTATTTCAGGCAAACGTACAATATTGTTATCCACATTATAAGTTACCCATCAAACTAGTATATAATCAACAAATGTCCAAAAAAAGTTGCATTCTTGTCTCTCATCTCATGCTCTAGGTAAAAGGCTTTCGAATTCTTACTGTGAACATAGCTCAGTTCAATGCTAAAAACACTTCACACACTTGCACAATTCAACATTTATAACAAAGTACTAAAAACAATCAAATAACACCAAGGACATCTAAAAACATAAAATAATTTACACAAAATAAACGGTACATAATCCAATTTTGTTATTGAAAGCAGATCCACATACATATACAAAAACTTACTTGATAAAATTCCAACAAACCTCTCTCATTACAAAATAATACGCAAGAATTTGTAAACTAGTACAGTTGTTGTCAATAACTAGTAAATACAAAACATGATTGCATTAAGGCGCATACACACCGTGGCTCACGATAGGCCACGCACGTGTTATAAGCTTCGCTTTGCAAGAAAATGTATGTGGTTATGTCCACTGCAAACCACCACACTTATGCTATGCATCAATTGACGTCATTAGTACATGCGTGGATGAGCACTCAAATAGCTCAACGCTGTCAACGCCATGCACGCTGTGCATGAGGTACACACTATACACGAATATTAACCGCGGTGCACACGCTACAGTTGTACTTAGTTGTGGGTGTGTAATGCAGTGGGAACGTAGATCCACGCAGCTAAAATGTGCCGCGTGCCCGTGCACAGCATGCGGTACGCCGCGGTGGGTTTAGTATGTATTGAAAACAGTTACTGGTGTCGATTCTGTTGTGCACAAAAAAAACATAATTTAGGCTAAATCTTTTACTAAAAGGCAGTGCGAGAAAAGGACGGCTATAGCAATGAACTAAGTTAGAGATGTCAAACTAGTTTATGCCTTGCGCTTCTCCGTGTTTTTAGTCGACATGTTTTTACGTGCACCCTTCATCATTAGTATAGAAAATTAGTTCCAACTAAATTTGACAGCTCTACATTACGTCCGTCTCTATCTCGATTTATTATAGAGAAAAAGACAGGAATAGCCTAAATTAAGTTTAGTTTGTGCACAACAGAATCGACACCATAATATTTTATTTCAGTTATTATAGGTATATCACAATGAGTGGGACATCTCTCCGCTTCCTTTCCATTCTAAAACGGTATTATCATGATAGATGTTTTTGTACCATTACAAAGACAAACTAAATTATATTGTTTTTTATTTATGGAGTTATACAGCAACGTCAAGTGTCGTAATGTTATTCTATGGCCAGCTGTACAAGCTTAAACACAACAGTATCACACACCGAATAGTAAAGTTTAAACTTTTGTGCTCTATTATAAGATAAAATAAATTTAGAAACTACACATAAATGAAAGTTAAATCAAAATTATATGACAATGTTATACATGACTAAAAATGTTAGGTATAGACCACGTTTTCGTTGGCCAGTCTCATGATTCACGCGGGTTATGTATAGGGGTTTACTTGAGAACTGTGTGAGCGGCGAGACCTGCAGCGGGGGGAGGGACGAGTGTCAGAGGCCCTACTTTCTAACGTCTGTCTCGCGCACGTCTGCAGATGAGTGCGAGTGAGAGAGACGGATAGAGACGGACGGATGGACGGACGTTAGAGAGTAGGACCCAGGCGCAGGCGGCAAACCGTGCTCTTGGATACGACCGAACCTCTCAAAACTTAGTAAACTAGTAAACTTAGTGCACATAAGAGGGAATGGGGTGTAAACTACCCTCTGCCCCCTGCAGGTATTTTTTTTAATGACATGGAGCAGTGTAGACAAAATAAATTACACAAAGTAATGCGTCTCAGGTATTTTTTTAATGACATGGAGCAGTGTAGACAAAATAAATTACACAAAGTAATGCGTCTGCCTGCATTCATCAAAGAAAACATGGGACTGTCCCAAACGAGAAAGTCGGCCTATCGTAGCAGTTATTCGCTATTCTTAAAAAAATACTACAATACTCTCCATACCTCTGTTAAATGTTCAAATGAGCTGAATGAAATAATTTAATACTGGTTAAATAGAATAATATACATAATAAACAAAGTTTTATTTCGTACAAGTTCATTATTATCTGTAACAAACGCGATACACCTTCAAACCATTATAAAATGATATTGCCGTGTCATTAATTTACTCCTATGTTTGATATATAATTTAAAGGTGATCATGATTATTTATATTGGGTTTAGCTTTTACAAAATGGGCTAAAAAGTATTACTTTAATTCAACACAAATTTACCATTTTCTAGTTGCCAACAGTGATGACGACACGCGTTACCGCTATTTAGTGAACGCTGCAAACACCGCCCACATAATTTCGCAGGCATCTGGTCGCATGGCTTCAGCCTCGAAATCTAGATCTAAAAGCGCGCGGACGCGTCTCGTTGCTAACTCATAATCTTCATCGGAGAGGGGAGCAAACGCGTTTTCTAGTACATCAGCCGAGTGTGCAAGCATCAGAAGCGCCAGGGACCGCTTGTCAGCGTGAGCGACATCGGTGATCGAACGCCTCAGAGCTGCTTCTTGAACCTGCAATTTTATATTAATATCGATTTATCTACTCATGTACAAAATTAGTCCCTTAAAGAAACTGTACAATTCCAATGGTTGGTGTTGTTCGGTGGAGTTGGAGACCGCTGTATTAGGCCAGTGGTGGTGGAAAGTTGGATTTGGACGCCATATCTATACAAATAATTAAATTGAAGTGTCTGAATGCAATACATGAAAGTATACATATTGGTGCTTTTATATATACTTTTATTTGAGAAAAAGGATTAGGGTTTTATGCAAAATAATGAAAACCCTTGAATGTGCTAACAAAATCTGATCAAATAAGGAAGTAATATTTTTATAATAATTTCAAGCAGACGAAAGTCACGAGCAACAGCTACTTTATGATATTATTTCGTATGCTTTTGAGGAAATTGCCTGAATTAAGATAAAGTAGTGTTTATAGCAATATCCTTAAATGTGAGAGTTATTTAAACTCCTATTATTGTAATGAATAATTACAAATACCAACATCTTTATTTCATTAAATATTATAATAACTATGTTGGTTGTATATTCAAGATGTTTACACATATGTTGGAAACCTTCAGGTAGCCACTATGCTCCGCATTACGCTATTCACTTTCATATTGTAAAAAAAGTTATTTCGAAATAATCACCTGTGTAAGTTCAATGGAAGAATTTTTGTAAAAGAATAATGGAATTGTTAAAAATATGAATCTATATTTTGTGAAATAATGTACATTTGATCATGTTTCTTAGTATGTACCTTTATTTATCTAATATCTATAAACAAAATCAGTTATTTTAAAAGGATTTGTTATCACTTAATGTTACTATTGTTAATTATAGGAAGGACATAATTATTATCTTTAATTGATAACAATTCTCAATAGGACAGTGTGTTTATAATTACCTTTTTGACCAAGCGACATTTAACCACATTGTCAGTTAATGGATGAGTAGTCATATCAAACAATAAGAAGTTCTGCTTCTCTGTTGTCAAAACCCCCTTTTCTACGAGATTTTTTGCCAGTCTTTCACGCACGTTTTTCAACTGATATTTAAGTTTCATTGGATTCCATGTTTCACCTGAAATTATTTGATCACGTTATTTGACCCAGTTAGTAAACATTATAACTGACATAAACGCGGACTCATGCAATTAATTTAAGAAACAATACAATTATACTGAAACAACTATAGCCTACACAAATATGTCTAATGATGAATGTCTATTCAACACAGTTGATTGATAATAAATTTAGACAAAATAGGTTATAATAAGAGACCTATTTTAATAGGCAAATAATACAAACCACTTAGATATTCTATCCAGCTTTGCACTGATTCTGGTGGTTCAGTTTCTTTCATGTGTTTCAAGGCCTCATCTAGCAAAACATCACCAGTTGGTGTATCTGAAATCAATTGTATGATGTATTCTAATTTCTACTATACTCATAAACTTGACCATGATAAGGATAAATAAACCTTTAAAATAACTCATGTCACAACAGTGTATATTTTTTATTTATTTTATAAAATGAAAGTACCTACAATTTCTACGCCATAGAAATACTTACATCAAAAGTTGCAATTAAAGCGTTATAATTATAGTGAATTTAGGTAGAGCCTTATAGTTTGCATTAACACAAAACTCATAAGCAATTATGGCAGATTGTAACATTACTAATTGAGAGGACATTATTAGGTGAAATGGCTAAGCAGTAACTTTATGAACTCCCATTGCCTTATCCACTCTAGACTAACAAAATTAACAGTGATTGTTCTTTTTTTAATTGGATGTTAGAGACCTAGTAGAAATGAAATGACAAAAGAAAAGCATAGAATTCTTCAGATAACCGCTATACATAATAAGTAAACCATTCTCTTACCTGATTTAACTATTACTTTTCTAGATAACAATCCCTTTCTACGCATACCAGCTCTTTCTAATTCTACGCGGCCTCTCAGACCAAGTTCGATTAAAATACATCCTCTCAAGCCGCTGGATATGCAATCATTCCAAAATGATGTGTAACCCTGAAATAATCATCATATGAGACGGAATAGTCACGACATTCTCATTAAAATACCTGTTTACCACGGCCAATAGAACTTTCTCTTACCTCTTTGTCCTTTAGTCCTAAAAGTAATACTTCTTCCATTAGAGTCAATCGTGTTTCCTTTGAATCCCCGTCATCATAACTTTTATCATTTTTCTTATCATCGACGTCGTGGTTTTCCTTTATTTCTGCATTGTCCTTTATTACGTTTACGTTTCTTCGTTGCACCAAACCCTCAGCTCGATTCATTGTAACATTTAATGAAATTGCGAAATCAAAACAAATTGTTTTAGTAAAAGTGAATATTTGGATAATTTTCTGAAATTCGTAAACGATTCGTTGACGTTTGCTATACGACGTGATGTTGTTGTGCAAAACATGGCCGACGAAGAAGACATTGCGTTCGTTCAGAAACCATCGGCATTCGTACAATAAAGTTTGTTTTACCTGGTATTTTTTTTACTATTTTATTAAACTTATACTGTCACGGGTTATAAAACAAAAAAAAACAGTAAAACACAAAAACGGTGTTTGTATTTTATTTCTTTTTTCTTTTTTGTTATAAAAAAATATTTATAGTTCTGCAAGGATATTTTGGAGTGTGGTCAGAATCGGAACTAACTTCGCCATCTTATTTTTTGCATTTTTTTTTTACTCATGAAACAATTTTTCAAAAATGTTTGCTTTCGCCTTTCGCGCGGCGCTTTCGAGCCGCGTATCTAGGCTGTGTAATGTGTATACCAATAATGTATTATCTCTTCTGGATGACGTGATTCTACGCGAGAACGCGGTGTCGCATTCAACGAAACTATAGTACGATCTAAATAGATCCAAAATTCTACGATACCTATTATTACTTTTCAGAATTTCAGTCACCTGTCCCATAGGCGACGAGGACACTACTAGCTGCATCATAACATCACGCCTGTAATCCCCGAAGGGTTAGGTAGATTAGAGGTAGTACCCATATTTCGGAAATTATGTTTAAGTATGTAATATGGTCGAGCCTATTGCCAGCATCCGGGCACAAATCCAGACTCCGTGGCTGCTACTGAGAAATACCTGATGTTAAAACCCAATAACACTTTGCCCGACCTGGGAATCGAACCTACGTACTCATGCACAGCTTTCGCGCTTGCGACCGCGAACCTAACGAGGCAGACTAGCTGCAGTTATCGCTAAACTAGTTAATTTCCCAAGAATCATTCAAAGATTGTAGGTTCCGTTTCAGTAAAAGAGATACATAAATTAATTATCTGTTCTATTTTGTTTTTTTTTTTTGACGACCCTTCTGGCGCAGCGGTAGTGAGGCTGCCTTACTTCTTAGGGTCCCGGGTTCGAATGCTGGTCGTAGTAAATGTTTGTGTGATGAGCATGGACATTTGTTTCCGAGTCATAGATGTTTATATGCATAATAATTGTATGTATTTACAAAAAAAAAGTATATATGTAGTGTTGTGAATAAGAAGAAGCCAAGGAACCAATCTGTATATAAGCAAGCGCTGCCCACCTGTCTCCCCCCCGACCCTTGCTCGAGCCAGCCCGCGATGCTGAGCCAGTAGTTTAAATAGCCCCTAATTAATATAATTCAGATCCAGCTGTCCCCTTGCTGCCCCCCAGCGATGCCCTAAGCCGAGGCTCGTACCCCACAGGGAGTGCCCTTAGGCGTGGTCGCTTAGTATAAGTTATGCCCCTGGCTGGAGGCCTCAAATTCAAGGCATCCACAGCACTAGCCCGGTTAAGCAGTAGCCAGTCATCTGAGACTGAACTGCGAGATGCCCTACTTAAAAAAAAAAAAAAACAGCGCGCCCCTTTTTGTTCGAGAGCCGTCAGACCATTGACTTGAGAAGCGTCAGACCGTCAACACGTCATCGTAGCGTACGACATTATTTTTCCTAATTATATTTTTATGTGCTTTGCTAAATTGCTTAATTTATTAAATTAATAACTGTAGCTGTAAGATTTTTCTTTTAAAAAAACAGTAACTTGCCATCTAATTTGCAACAGTAGTACAACTATCTGGTGACCACGACACAAGCTTCGTTGCTTAGTGTGGCACTAGATGGCGCTGTATGTGATGTCCAGCGATATTTATTTTTATTTTTTGCACTAAGCTGTAGTTTCGTTGGTGACCATAATAATATTATGAAGTAGGTAGAGGTAGGCGCGGATACAGGGGGGGGGCAATGGGTGCAATTGCCCCCCCCTGAACCGGACCAAATACGTCATTAGCCAAGCTTGAACTAGTTTGACGGAATTGAAACTAAATAAGCCTGAAATAAATTAGGAGCCCCTTGCCCCGAGGTCTTATTTAAATATGCAATTAAAGCATAAATTATCTGAGGTAATGTTGTAAAAAATTTCGAGCTGGTGACGCTCGCTCTTGAAGCCTAGTTTTTCATGAGTCTTAACTTTGTCTTTAAGAGGCCCAGGTACTTCGCTCGCTCTGCCGACTACTTTCTCTACTTTTTCTTCAATTTATCTAAAATTCGACCAAGTGACTCCTCTAAGAACGTTCGAAACCATTCTAACCTGTCCAAGGCACGGTGTTATATGAATTTCTCGCTACGCTTTTAGTATGCTCTAGTCTAGGGGGATTCCAGCTGGAAGTAAGAAAGAAAGAAAGAAAAATATTTATTTGGGAAAAGCACAGGAACTACAAAAATAATCATAAAAAAAAGAAATCAAATAATAAAAAAGACCTGTGCGAGGCCAAAAAGGCTCCTATCTCAGCACGATGCAGCGATAGTAAATCATAATCATCATCCACATCCTCAATACCTATAAATATCTCTTTGTCTGTGTCAATCACCACGCTCCTATGATCGTCCAGGTTTTACCCTCGAAGGCACTCGATGGTTCCATGACAATGGAACTCGCGGTCTACAAGTTTTATGCCAAGCATAGCAATAGCATAGGCTCCTCCATTACTCTCTGTGACACTCCAAGCATGAACGCCTTCTGTGTGACACTGATTATAGAGGCGGGACTTTAAAATGCCGTTCAGTTTACTGAATGCGGCTCACCCAAGCTGCATTTTTCTCGACATCTCCGTTTGTCGATACTCTTTTCCAAATGAAAGAAGATTAAAGATGAATATAAACAAGGAATAGACACTGATCATCCATCTATCCAACCATTCATTACCTACACCTACATTCTATTTGAATTGCTGCAGATATTTGTCATTATCATAATATTCATCATGGTAATAATCATCCTAATTATACTTTCAAAGGAGCATCCTATAGATATAGATCTTGCAGCATCTTCTGGAGGCTACCGAGCCCCATTAGCGGCATAAAATCAGTTCTTACATCTAGGAATCTGTTTATATAAGTTTTTATAAGCTTTTATTCAACTTGCCTTGTTATTTAGTGTATTGGTGAAATCTTGCAACTTCATTTCAAACCAGTTCCCCCCAACCGATTGAGCTGAAATTTTGCACACACCTTTAGTTCTGGTGACAATACATTTTTATGATCGACATGACTTAATTCTGCAGCCAAGATCGTCTCCACACGAAAGAACTCTTCAATGGTTAATAGCGCGCGGACCCGAAATTGTGTATAGCTATGCGTTCAATTTTGATAGATACCTAAAGATGATTTTTAACATGACCTCATCCTGCAGCCAGGATCGTCTTCGCAAAAGGGAACTTCTTAACAGTTAACGGCACGTATACGAAAATTGTAGACGCGTTTTTATTTGATGGATTATCATAATTTCTATGATGACCTGATCCTACAGCCAGGAACTCCCTAACGGTAAATATCATGGCTACGAAAATATCTAGACGCGTTGCGATTTCTGTCATGAACCCATCCTCCTCACGAAGGAACTCTTCGTCGATTAATACGCGGATACGAAAATGTTTAAGACGCATTCATATTTGATAGAGATATATGATTTCTATCATAACCTCATCCTGCAACCAGGATCATACTCAAGAGGGAACTCCTCAACGGTCAAAAGTTTGGCTACGAAAATTTGTAGAAGCGTTTACATTTGATGGATAAAAATGATATCTGTCATGCATGACCTGATCCTACAGCCAGGATTGTCTTCTCACGAGGGAACTCCTCAACGGTTAATGGTGCGGACACGAATTTATTTATACGAGTCCAATGATTACGGCAGGGGTGGGCAGCGGTGGCCCAGTGGTGGAGGCCCCGACTTACGGACAGTAAGTCGTGGGTTCGAACCCAGACAGGCGCATTACTTTGTGTAATTTATTTCATCACCACTGCTCTCAAAACGGTGAAGAAAAACATCGTGAGGAAACCCGCGGCATGTCCTAGACCCAAAAAATTCGAAGACATGTGACATCTACCAATCCGCACTGGGCCCGCGTGGTGGATTATAGCCCATTCCCTCTCACAGAGAGGAAGCCTGTGTCCCAGCAGTGGGAACATTAATAAGCTGATGATTATGATGAATGATTACGACAAAACTAAAAATTTAAAAATAAAGTAATTAATTAAAAACCTATTTAAAAATAAGCTTTTATAAAATGCCGCTTTTTGAAAGCTTGTCGCGTATAATTTTTCTTTTGCCTTTACCATTCGCGCGACAAGTTTTATTAAAAGCTTTTCGTTTTTATTTATTTTACTAAATGCTTTTTTTTCTTCTTTTTAGTGCGTTGCATAATATTGTTTTATTAATAACTTTTTTCATCTCATTAATCTGAAAATCTAACAAGTATTTTAGTTTGTTCTTCTCCAACACTAAACAGTAATCTATACATATATCTAATAAAACTGTAGACGTGGCATTTCTGTACATACTACACAAAAAGCTCAAAAGTTTATTTGTTTGGTTGGTTGAACGCGCTAATTTCAGGAACGTTCTAATTGAAAATTATTTTAGTGTTGGATAACCCATTTATCGAGAAAGGCTATAGGTTATATAACATCACGCTACAACCAATAGGAGCGGAGCATCAATGAACATTTTTACAAAAACAGGGAAAATTTCTTCCTTCTGAGAACTTCCGTTGCGTAAAATGGGATAAGTTACACAACAATCATGTATATGGAATTGTTCCTCTTAAAAAGCTCTACAAAAATCCGCGATAAGTAGTATTATAGTTGACTCACACTCTCTCTAACACTCTCTCTCTCTTATGTGACGCAGATGAAGTTAGCTAGTTTATTACAGAATAAGAAAATATTGGTTTCGATAAGGTAAAAATCACGTTTCTCTATAATATTATGTTTGTACTTACACGCCAATCTCCGAAACAACCAACCGATTTTAATTAAAGGACCATGGACTATGAAATCTAGACGTAAGAGACCAACGAATTGGAATTTATATCTCAAATCATAGCTCATAAGTAAATACTTCATACTACTTACTTCTACTATATCTGCTATCCGGTACTTGTGGCAAAGTAAATACTTTGCCACAAGTACCGAATAGCAGATATAGTGCCAAATGAAAACATTAGAAGTTCCTGTATTTTGTCGAAGATCTGACTAAAACAGTCATTGGTTCGTCTCATCTCAATGCTGTTGAACTTATGCCCATTTTGACCACGACCTTTTCTCAAATTCAAATGATTTCAATTTATGCTTTTCCAGATGTCAAGTGAATGCACAGTCCATTATGTTGTACCAATAGAGCATACAAAATGTATCCTTAAAGTATACAATTTCATAAATTCCAATGAATACCACAGAAAGTATCATCATCATCATTATATCAGCCTCAAATCACCCACTACTGGGTACAGGGCTCCCCTTTCTTCCGCCACTTTTCCCGGTCCAGTGCTTTCTTGATCCAGGTGTTTCCCGCGACCTTGACGATATCGTCAACCCAACGAGTTTTAGGACGCCCCTAGTTTCTTTGGCGAAACCTTGACCACCACAGAAAGTATAATTTAAACAAAATTTTCTTTCTTCTTACTACCATAAACAGTGTCAAAAAGAAAAGAAAATAAAATCTTACGAAAGAATACCTTGTATAGTGCCAATTCATGCATGCAAAATTTAGTCGGGTCAAATTTCAGTCGGGTTGCGAGCAAGGGCGGGTTGCTAGTTTAGTTATCTTCCTTGAAACGAAAAGCTTTGCTAAAGGTGCTGGTAGCCCAACCATGTGTGGCTGATTAGGTATAAAAACAGCACGTCACGATTGTTAGTTTATGCAACTGTACTGTAGGTAACATAATTTATTTATAGGTTGTCTGGATATTTTTAGTTCTGACTGTCAAGGGAAAACTCAATAAATAGTTACCTATTGACTGGTATGTCAACCGTTCTAACTATAGGACCCTAGAGAGATAAAATTGCAAATCGTGCCACAAGGCTGGGACGTCCGGTACGTATGCATAGGGACGTCTGACTAAAAGGGGGCCTCACTTTTCGATCACGAGACCTGCAATGAATACGTTCCGGATGAATGACCCCTTTTTAATCCAGATTTCTAAAGTTATAGTTTACCACGCAGCTTATGATTTATTATTTATATTAACAGTTACTTGCTGCACTTACAGTTTGCTCCAAAGCGTGTAGCAAGCCAGCAACATAACGTTAAATAAAGAATTCCATGCAATAATTACACAGCTTTACTCTTCATAAACCTGATCCGAACGGCGCCGGCACTAGATCCTTAGATATGTACGAGTAGGTAACTAGTTACCTACAAATCTGGCGGGCAGGCAGATCCAATCCAGCTGGAACCATTCAATATCACACCTCTTTACGTAACAGAACATCATCTTGCCTGAAATCTTCGAAGGGGTAGATAGACGTGTAAGTACCTAATAAATAGCTTGCACACATATTTCGCCAGTTAAGTTTAAGTCCCATATAATAGGCGGCGGCGAGCCTATTACCATCAACCGGGCATAAATCCAGACTCCGTAGTTGCTACTGAGAAGTTCGTGATGTGCTCGTAAATACCCAATAACGCTTTGCCCGACTTGGAATTCCAAGTAAATAGTAAGGTGGAGGAGGAAGGAGAGGAGGGAGGAGGAGGGGGGGGGTGAGGTGGAGGTGATGGTGGTGGTGGTGGTAGTATTTCCAATATAGTAATTACTATTCAGAATCAGCACAAAGTTTTGCGTGCGTTACATTGAGTCCTACCGTAACGTAATTTTACAGTCCTAAAGAAAAGACTTACCAACAATATTTTTTGCATAGAGTTACTTAGTTTGATGACGTCAGAATGCTTGGTTGCTGGCTTCGTGAAGGGTCCGTTTACACCTTGATACCTATAATACGCGCTACCAATCGCCAAAATGACCATGTAGCACAGAATGTGAACATTCCGGAAAATACGGAAATGTTTTCTTGTGTAAACTCAGGTTTAATTCAGATGATGTCCTCACTGTTTGCCTATGATTTAGAAACTCTACATAGATAGTTTTTTTTTTTGGCCTATATGTCCGCTTTGCAAAGGCCTCATAGCATTCCACTCTTAGTCAGCGTTTTCTAGGCCTCCCTCGGCGGCGACTCCCGATTCCCGATAGTTAGATGCCCATTAACATTAAGTTGGTTGGATTGGAGATACACAGAGACACAATTTTGCGACTCATTCCTTCAACTCTAACACATAACATCACGCCTGTAAATCCCAAGGGGTTAGGCAGGTGTACCTAATAGTAGATACACATAGTAGGTACACCCACATTTTGCCAATTCTGTTTAAGTCTCATGTAATGGCGAAGGTTGGTCAAAGCTGATTGTAGATGGGGCGCGTCCATAGCTTAGACCCAATCTGACCAATGAGGTCAAACTATTTTGAAATATAAAATGACATTGACAGATTTTCAACCAATGACGATGTTTGGTACAAGCGATGCTAGCGCCATTAGTTCCACAAGTTGCCTTCCCCATTGGATAGGAGGCGAGGCTATTGCCATCAACCTGGCAAAGCTAACGAGAAGTTCCTAATGTAAAAAAATTGGTTGCCTGTAAAGTCGGTATACGGGCGAAAGTTTTACGTGACAACGACTTTGAGTGGTAAAATAAACTTTTTATGTCTGTCTCTCTCGCTCTTAGGCGGGCTAACCATGCCCGAGTGGAAGGGACGCGTGCCTCTCACTCGCTCTCATTGTGAGCGCATGACGTGAGCGGAGCGTAACGCAGTTTCTTGAAGTGTCACCCGGCAAACCAATTTATAAGACGTTGTCACGTCAAAACCCGTGGGAATCGATCCCATGTCCCTCACGCTCAGCAGTCGCGCTTGCGACTACTTGACCAACGACAACACTCTCAACTCTACTAAGAAGAGTATTGAGGTTTTATGCAGAATTTTATCTAAGTATGACCTGTAAACAAACCGCCAATAGACAGCTATAACCTCTCTGGCTTCTCATTGACAATTTGATGGCATTTAAACGGACTACGAACGAACACCTCAACTGCGAGTAAAAAAATAGAAAGTATCGTAGGTAGGTATATTCACTGCATTGAATAATCCTTTGCACTTAAGTACCTATATTGTCCACCGAGGGGGTCTATAAAAGTGTAATATGATTACCAAGTACCTAGGTACATAATCCATACATTTATTTATCTCAAGATAGTGTAAATTCATGTTACATATCTCGCTTGATGACCTTAACTTGAACTTGGTGAGTAGTAACTATCTACCTATATTGTAATATACTTATTAGGTATTACCTATGTATTAAGAGAACATTGTATCCACCTAGTATCGGTCTAAAGGACAATACTTAATAATAATAATAATAATATCAGTGTAAAGACACACAAGAAGAAAACAACGAAACCGACACTTGCAAAAATAAGACAAATATTTCTTATTGCAAAGTACCTACCTAGTTTACCTAACGTAGTACCTAACGAGGTACAACGAGCTACTTACCTGCTATTTACCGAATGCAAACCAGCAATCGTACCATACAAAGTAGATGAGTAGAATATTTTATAAGATCTCTATTTAGTATTAAAATAAATAACCCTTAGTAACCTTTCATTTCTATATTTATCAAGCGCAAAAAAACACCGAAAGTGCAACTATTACTGGTACCTAATTCCATAAAATAAATGCTGTTTGGATGGAAAAATTCGCCGTAGGTACTGTCAGATAAATGATACCTAAGTATAATTAATAAATTAATAACCTGAGCGTATGGTAGGCGTATGGTAACCTACCTTTCATTTGTACATTGTCCAATGTAAATGCACAAAAAACATCCAAAATGTACTATTTAAGGGAGGTCCCGAAATTAGTCGTAATCCCGAAATTAGGTTAATTTCGTGAAAGAAATACTGAACAGGATGTGATAGAGCGGAAACATAGCCGTTAACGGGAAAAATTCGCCGTAATGCAATCTCATTTTACAAAAAAATTAAAAAAGATTAGATAGTCTTACTTTAAATAGCAATAGGTAGAGCATTACTAATAATGTGGCAGTCACCTCTGATTAGCTAAAGCTAGTGTTGTTTATCAGAGCCGGTTGAGAAATACGACGGCGTGTAAACGACGCGCACTCAGTCATCTGCGCGGACGCCGCCGAGCACGTGCGCCGTGATACTAGTGTGACCAGTGTGAGCAAACATCGCACCTATCACCATGGACGGGGAACAACAAAACCATGAGACAGCCGTAAGTGTTTATTATGTTGCCACAATGTTTTGTCCCCCTTTCCGTGATCAAATGAACCAACATTCATTATCAAAAACACTTTCCATATCTTTGAATGTTGTTAGCGCGCGAAAACTGAAGTGTGTACCATGTCTTCGCGAACAGTGAAGTGAACTTTATACTCGAGCGGTACGTGGTCGCTCATAGGGCAAGTCGCCAGTTGGCTGCGGCACTCGCGTCACCTCGGCCGCCACAATCCATGTATTTTCCGTCTACACGACGACCTACACAGGGTCAGCTGTCGATCGCGGTTATCTCGATATATTTCCAGAGCTAAAATCAAATTTTGACCAAAGTTTTCAAATTGAGAACGTGCAATGACAATACAGTGTAGTCGATCTATTTATAAAGTGCAGTGAAGGATTGTTCAAATATTCTGATTTGATTTTACGCGTCTTTGTTTAGGTAAGCTCTTAGTAGACCTACATGATCTTTAAATAATGCTTTAATAATGTGCATAAATTTCGTAATTATGAAAAAGCAATAAATATAGTCATGTGTTCTGTGATCAGCAGGTGTTGATAAGTATATTTGTCACTTTAGAACAAACTTTTAGTTTGCTCATCAGTATATTCTCAAGTCAAATTATCTGATGTTAAAAAACTTGCTATTTCACGTTTTTTTCTGACGTCCAAAGTTGACACAGACTCAAAACTCCCGCGCCGAACAATAACCCGTTACACCGTTAGTCGGTCGTTTGCCCAAATTTACATAGAGCCATGAGATGTTTTGCATTTCTAATAATCATACGACATAGTGAATCATTACCGTCTTCCAATTAATGTCTTACTGATCTAACTTGTTGTTATTAGTAAATTAAGGTACATACCCAGTATATACATGGTTCTTGAATGGTCAGTACCTACATGGTTACATGGACATGGTTTTGGTGGTCAGCATGGTTCTTGAAATTTTTGCAACCTCATGGGTACAAAATGGTTTGTCCGTTTAATAATAGAGCCGTCTACGTAATCATTTAGTTAAACATTAGTTACCTATCAAATCATGAGGCTATTTTCCTCGTTCTGTCTTATAAATAAGTGTTGTGGTGTTTGTTCCATTTTTGTGTAATCATATGGTGTGTGAAAGGGAAATGCCCATTTGATGAAGAGGTTTTGGCCAAGTGACGCCCATGAAAGAAACCAACTATAGATATTATAAGGGTTGACATCGCAGATGAAGAAACAAACACTGTTTTGTACATAGAACTCTGTTGGACTTTTATAAATCAGAAATAAATAAGAATTCAAGCCATCCCTAATTCGAACGACCGGAAGTGTTATATGGGTAAATAAACGATTGAGTTTCTTGATTAATTCGGCTTTTAATTCCGGAGGTTTCTTTGCAAATAAGTAATAGCAATATTTTAGTTAAAAAAATATATTTGTATTTTTTTGTACTTAACATATTGGTGGGCAAAACGTGGCCAAGAATGGGCGTTTCCTTTTATGACAGCAGAGTATTTAAATGCAAGATACAATTTAAACCATAACTTAAGTGGTCCAGACGCAAGCACTTCAAGCTACTATAATCTGTCTTTCTTTAATAGATTTTCAACGTTATCGCTAAAGCATTAGGTTTAGATTGCAAATTTGACAGTTTCGGGCAGCTTGATGTGCTGGGTCTGTACAACGCCATTGACATATTGGTGTCGATTCTGTTGTGCACAAACTAAACTTAATTTAGGCTATTGCTTTCTTGTTCTCTCTATTAAAACGAGAAAGAGACGGACGTAATTTAGAGCTGTCAAATTTAATTGGAACTAATATTTCCATACAAATGGGGTGCACGTAAAAACATGTCGACTAAAAACACGGTGAAGCGCAAGGCATAAATTAGTTTGACATCTCTAACTTAGTTCAAAGGTATAGCCCTCCTTTTCCCGCACTGCCTTTTAGTAAAATATAGCAATAGCCTAAATTAAGTTTAGTTTGTGCACAACAGAATCGACACCAATGTCACATTAAAGAACTAATTTTTCTCATAACCATATCAAGTAGGTAATTTCACCCGCACAGTTCAGGTTCACAGTATGATTACAATTTTGCATTTTACTTGTGTACGCACGCAGCCAAGCCTATAGGTATCACGCCATTTGCTGATAAATGATAACCGCTCTTATTATCTTGCTGTTATCAATTCAACGTATTACCGAAGGGGTTATATTATTTATAAACGTGAATGTAACCGACTACGACAAGTCTTAACTATGCGTATGCGCACCATGCTTAGATAATAAAATATAAAGGATCAGCACTGCAAGTACGTAGCAATCGATAACGATCGAATCGATACGATTCGATAAATCCGACTTTTCGATTGGTTAAAAACTCATTTTATCGAGAATAACTGTCAGATTTATCGAATCGTATCGAATCGAGTGCTACGTACTTGCACTGCAGGTGGGGTAAATATGATACAAATAGGGCTGCCTACGTAAGACGAAATCTTAAAAAAATCCCAAATCAACCAACCAATCAACTGTCCTGTAAAAATAACTATAGACCGATAGGTCAAACACTCATCTCAATATTCTCTAAAATTTATGAGAAAATAATGCATAGTCGTTTAATTCAATTTATAAACAAGCATACAATTATTAATCAAGAACAAAATGGGTTTCAAAAAGGTAAGTCGACCACTTTGGCAGCATTCTCTCTAGTAAGGTCCATAACAGATAATATTGATAAAAACGTTCTGTTTCAGTAATCTTCCTTGATATGAGCAAGGCTTTTGATCTCGTTAATCATGATACACTTCTTGATAAGTGTGAGCGCTATGGAATTAGAGGTTCTGCACTAGAATGGTTAAAACTTACCTGAGCAATAGACAACAGTGTGTTGAAGTAAACCGTATTAGCGATAAATTTGTTGCAATGCTATACAGATCCTTATTTCGTCACAATGGGTCAGGAGTGCCTCAAGGAAGTATCCTTGGGCCTCTGCTCTTCCTCTTATATATCAACGATTTACCAAATATTACAAAATATAAATGCGTACTATTTGCCGATGATGTGTCGGTAATAATACCTGAGAGTGACAAAACTACACCAAAAGACACCATTACCAATATAGTAAACTGTCTAGATGGAAATAACCTAAAAGTTAACCAATTCATTCAATTTGCGAACCATAAACAGAACCCACCAAAAATTCGTTTAGAACACAGTAATGAAAAATAATTCATATGAATAAATATTAATATATAAAATAATTAATAGAGTAAATAACTTATTATTATTAGGTATTAATTATTTATTTAAATAAATAAATAAACATACAATTTCTAGAGTTAACATTACATCAAAATTGTAATTGGGAAATCCATATTGACAACCTATGTAAAAAATAAACAGATTTGTATATGCGCTAAAAGAGCTACGCAAAACAGCGAATTAAGAGGCCGCACTCAACGCCTACCATGGCTATGTAGCGTCTGTACTGAGATACGGCTTACTCCTATGGGGTAACTCGACACATGTCCAAAGAGCATTCATAGCGCAAAAAATGCTTGAGAGCAATCACTGGGACACCTCCATAGGAGAATTGCAGACCAGTTTTTAAACAGTTAAAGGTTTTAACTCTAGCTTGTACTTATATCTTAGAAATAGGTATATTTGTTAAAACAAATTCACACTTCTTCTTCACAGTAGACGAAAACAACAGATTCACAAAAAAGGGGTCACTAAACTAAAAAATCAACTTTGCAATTGTACTACTCTTCACTACGTATATAAAAACTCACTATTCACTACGTATAAGTCAAAAATTCTACAAAAAATAAAATGTAGCCTTGCTGTTGCTGCGCTGCTACATAATTTACATAAAAATGAAACATTAATTTTGAAAAGACGTAGATATTTATCATACCTAACTTACACGAATTATCATCCGTCTATTTATTTTATAAAAATTATATTTTGAAATATTAGAATATAAAAGTATTAAACATTTAAAATATAAAAATAGCAGCCCATCGGCATGGCATCAGGTACAGGGTCCAAGCTACCGGTGATCAGGACTCTTGAGAGAGGAACCTCCTGACAAAACCTATGCGCTGTGTCCAGAATACTGCTTGCAGAATCAAACCCTTGATCCAGCTGGCTAGTGACAGCCTCCTCAGATGTTGTTTGAGGCTTTTGGCATGAATTATTGTTATTACTCACATGAACAGTTCAAATTTACAGACCCTCCCTACTTACTTTGCTTAGCAAGCGGTTTATACATAATATGAACCTTATTACCCGACTGCAAGACAGTAAAGCATTCGGAGCCTACCTATTTGAAAAGTGACTGAACAAAAATATAGATAAGAGAATGTATTTCGAGATAATAAGTGGAACATATTTGACGACCCGATTGGCGCAGCGGTAGTGAGGCTGCCTTACGGAGCAAATGTTTGTGTGATGAGCATGGACATTTGTTTCCGAGTCATGGATGTTTATATGTATGTATAATAAGTATGTATTTACAAACAAAAAGTATCTATGTAGTATATCAACTATCTGCTGTCCACGACACAAGCCTCGTTGCTTAGTGTGGCACTAGATGGCGCTGTGTGTAATGTCCAGCAATATTTATTTATTTACATATTCCTCGTTAAAATGTCTTTTGAGCCCTTTTTATTTTATTCATAATCTTGTATCCATCTTTTTAGTTCACTTTTTATAAAGCGAACGAGCGAGCGTTTTTTTGTTTTTATAAGTATTTTTTTTTTTTTCTTTAAATAATTTTCATTTAACTATGATAAAAGATGAATGACTGACTGACTGATTGTCCTTACATCTATTTATTGGCACAATATTTCTACAATTTAAGTGTTTTAAAAATCATATATGTCTTCTGATTAAATTTTTTATCACATAAATATTAAGAAAAACATAATCTATATGTGTTACCAAGTTACCTACATTACGTTAAGTAGGTTACAAATATAGTAAGTTGTTTCCGCAGTAGATACCCATTGGTCTCTCTCTCTTGTTTATTTCAAGTGTGATATTTCATACACACATCAAAAAAAGTTTGTGATAACTTTGAAAATTTGAAATCTTTGTTACGTTTTTATAAAAAAACTAGCGGACGTCACGCGCTTTCACCCGCGTAATTCCCGTTTCCGTGGTAGTACGGGGATTAAATATAGCCTATGTTACTCAGAGTGAATGTAGCTTTCTAATGGTGAAAGATTTTTTTAAATCGGCGCAGTAGGTTTTGAGTTTTTTCATTACAAACATACACACAAAAATACAAATCTTTCCTCTTTATAATATTAGTGTAGAAGTGTAGATAAAAAATAGTTTTATTTTTTAATTTCAAACAGGGTATTTCTATTTCAAGAAAACACACAACAAAGCTTTTTTCTGCTAGTGATCACAAACTTTTTTTGATGTGTGTATGTAAGTTGTATTGATACTGATAACGTAAGATTGCGGTGACCCTTCGACTACGTCTGCCCTTTTTATTTTCTGTGGGTGTGTTATGAAGAAAACCAGACCAGTCTTACCAAGGGGTATCGTATTACCCAGTACAAGCTGGGTTGTGGAGGTCAGATAGGCAGTCGCTCCATGTAAAATACTGGTATTCAGCTGCATCCGATAATTGGGAAAAGGCTAGGCAGATGATGATGGTTTGTTATGAAGAAAATTTATTTATTGTAGAATAACTTCATAAAATTATTTCGATTCAAATAACACCTGTCTCTATCTGGCTGACCCTCTTAAGCCATAGCAACGAAACCGTTGTAGGCTGTTAGCTTACTGAATGTAAATTGAGAATATTCAATGTAGGCACTAGGTACCTCCACCACAAAGATAGAAAAGGCACTCAATTTCAATTGCCACCTAGCGGGATCGCGGAGAAGAGGAAATAATACTGAAGATCCGGTACTACACTGGCCTGCAAAACTAAGAACTATATTTTTAAAATTTCAATTTTTTTAAACTCTATAGAAGTTAAAGATTTAAAATAAAAAACGTTTTAAATAGCAATTTTTATCACCTAATAGTTTTTATGTTCAAAACTAAACTCTTTTTCGAGTCCTTTTTGTTTCGAAACTATATCTTGTGTACTTAAAAAAATATTGCAATTTTAAAAGTGTGATACTTATTTTTGCAGGCCAGTGCAGATTAAGAACTTGAATTTTCTTGACAACCTGTGCTCTTGCATAAGCTGTTTATAATTAGATACATAATCATATTGCTTTCAAATCTCTCTGTGTAGATGTTGTGAACAACTTCATTCATATTATCATAACTTCATATGTTTTGTAACTTGCATAACGCATGGCGATTGTTCTTAAAACCCAGGGCACGTGTTGGCCAGCTATTATTTGTAAATTTCTGTCTCTGCAACTACGGATATGAAATGCCGATCAGAATAACATGGACACGACGAAATCATTTCCGCTTTCAAATACTTAGTCACTAGTAACAGTACTAACTCCTTAGCAATGACGATGTTGAAAAGTATGAAAAAATTAATGATTGCAGTGCTTACCTATAATAAATATATCCATAGCTATCCTTGGAAACGAAATACATACTTACCACGGAGGAAAATGCCTATGTCTGCAATATATTATAGTTTGATTTAATTCGCAATCAAAATAATACCTATTTGTATTCAAAAGTGACTGCAGCTTGATCGATGTCATTTAAAAATACCTTGTATGAAAAAAGATTCAGTAACGGAAGAACGTTTTAACATAATGGCATTCGCTCAAGTCATTTTTCAAAATAACAATGTTTGGAGGAGGCAGTTTGTCTCAAATCTCAAATGTTTGTGAATATCGAGCCGCTAAAATAGTGGAACATCTGAAGCAAGCGATTATTCAGAAAATGTAAATATTGCTCTTTTACTCTGTCTGCTCGTTAGTTTGTGGAAAACATGTAAACAATTGCTCAGAAAAGACATCATCGTCAGATGTTGTATTCTATGTACGGGATTGTACCATTCGTAGTTATTTATAACTTTTTATTTTTATTTCTTTTGTTTTGCTGATCTGTACTGACTGGCTCCAGGTGTTCCATGGTCTTTTATGTACGTCCTTAGTATTTGTAAATAACATTAATTACCTAAACATAAATGTAGGTAGATATTTACAGTAAACGCTTCAGCGTGAATCGGTTTAAAAATAATCTTAATCTACTTGTTGATCGCACCAACAAATCTATGGTCTCTCAGTACTCATTAGCGCTTGATAAAAAAAAATACGCCAGAAAAGATGTGTTTCATAAATGTCTTACAATTGAACTGACAATGATTTTCCACAAATAAAAATCACGCCACAAGTTTTCAGACAAAGGTGGCGCGAGACACTTTTGGCACCAGTTTTGATATTGTCATTTATATTCAATAACATGTTGTTGTATAAATTCCTTTGGTCTAATTAGGTAGAGTAATAGCATAATAAACATTTTGGTAATCGGAATGACAGTAAGCGTCATCATTAATGTCTATTGTCTCATTGGATTAATTGAATCGTGTTAATGTGACGACACAGAATAATGCTGTGTCGTCAGAGTGTGTCTGGCGGGGTCAGTGTGCCAGGTGAAGTGTGAAATGTAACTGTACCTAATGTATAGGTTTCAGTGTTTTCACCGACAGCGCGGCCATTTCTTCACACAGACGCGCCGGCGCTAATGACTCACTAATCACGCGTGCTCATTGCTTCATGCCAATCATTGCATGCTTGTGATTCACCTGCTATTCTTTCATTTGATAAACGTAATTTTAAGGTTCCGACTCAAACTGATGCTCTGTATGAAATTAGCCTGTGCTAATTACGAGTACCTACTGTATTATTTATTACTCGTATTCAATAAACCTACAGTAGCTCCAAAACTATGCACATAATTGACATTGTTTCCAGCTATATAAAAATTGTATTTTATAAAAAAAAAAAACATAAATCAAACGTCTTTATTTTCTTCAGAAATTATAACAGTGTACAGTGTCGCGAATTGCTAAAATTTTCCTGTGATACATTTATGTGTCGTGATCTAATAACTTTATTGATACAAATGTAAAAAATAAAATAAAACTTTTTTGCCAAAAATAAAACCGACTTCAAAAATAACAACAACAAAAAAAAACACAAAAAGAAAAGGACAAAAAATACACTAAAAGAAAAACAAAAAAAAAACACTAAAACAAAACCACAAAAAAGTGAAAAATAACTTTAGCTTCAGAAGCCGGTGAGAAAAACACCAAATCAATCAAAGAAGTCAGAAGTCGGTGACCTTGTTTAATTGATTTAGTGTTTTTGTCACCGACTTCTGAAACTTGACCTTTGATTGATTTGGTGTTTTTCTCACCGGCTTCTGAAGCTAAAGTTATTTTTCACTTTTTTGTGGTTTTGTTTTAGTGTTTTTTTTTTTGTTTTTCTTTTAGTGTATTTTTTTGTCCTTTTCTTTTGTGTTTTTTTTGTTTGTTGTTTTTTTTGAAGTCGGTTTTATTTTTGGCAAAAAAGTTTTATTTTATTTTTCCATTTTTAGTTGTAATATCCTATACTTACAAATATTTGCTATGCATTCATTGTACATGGTTAACAATACATGTCATGGTAATAGGCTTATCCCCAATAAATGGAACATAACATGCCATAACTGTCGAAATCTGGGTGTACTGTACACATCTATGTACCCCTCAGAGCAAACAGGTGTAATGTTACGTCATGATGTTGTTTAAACAATGAACATCCAACCGATTGGAGCTATCACAACAGATTTGCCGTCTCTTTTTGAAGAGTTCCATTGTATATCTCCGAAGGTCAGCATCAGATCTTCACCAAATTAAAATGGGACCAGCTCAGGAGTGTACTCTATCAAATAAAAAAAGAATTTTGAAAAACGGGCCACAAATGGGAGAGAAATCAGG
Source organism: Xestia xanthographa (assembly GCA_905147715.2). Classification (NCBI taxonomy): domain Eukaryota; kingdom Metazoa; phylum Arthropoda; class Insecta; order Lepidoptera; family Noctuidae; genus Xestia; species Xestia xanthographa. Next base: position 19,289,671 of record LR990642.1, on the reverse strand, counting down.
TAAATTGTACACTTCTGCGTACCCCCTCAGAGCATACAGGCGTGATATTCCGTCATGATATTGTATAAACAATGAACATCCAACCGATTGGAGCTATCACAACAGATTTGCCGTCTCTTTTTGAAGAGTTCCATTGTATATCTCCGAAGGTCAGCATCAGATCTTCACCAAATTAAAATGGGACCAGCTCAGGAGTGTACTCTATCAAATAAAAAAAGAATTTTGAAAAACGGGCCACAAATGGGAGAGAAATCAGGTAAATTGTACACTTCTGCGTACCCCCTCAGAGCATACAGGCGTGATGTTCCGTCATGATATTGTATAAACAATGAACATCCAACCGATTGGAGCTATCACAACAGATTTGCCGTCTCTTTTTGAAGAGTTCCATTGTATATCTCCGAAGGTCAGCATCAGATCTTCACCAAATTAAAATGGGACCACCTCAGGAGTGTACTCTATCAAATGAAAAAAGAATTTTGAAAATCGGTCCACAAATGGGAGAGAAATCAGGTAACATACATAAAAAAAAAAAAAAACATACACACGAACATATTACCTCCGCCTTTTTTGAAGTCCGTTAAAAAATATGTAAGCTCGGCCGGTTTTATAAATTACATCACGATTTATAAATAAAACTAAAACATACATGGTAACAGCAACAGCGTAGAAGCATCGTAGCATTAGTAGCAGCGTAGGCGCAGCGTAGCAGATACAACATTTACGGCGTAGCAAACGAGTTACAGCTGCGTAGCACTTGTAGCAGCGTAGACGGGGTGTAGCAGGTGATTCGTTTATGGCGTAGCAACCGCGTTATAGCTGCGTAGCACTTGTAGCTGCGTAGACGCGACGTAGCAGATGATTCGTTTACGGCATAGCAACCGCATAGATGTTGCGTAGCGGTTGTACTCCGTAGGCGCAGCGTAGCAGCCGCGTCCAAGTGGGATTGGGACATCGTAGACGAGTAGACTATTCCACATACTTTTTTGATAAAAATGAAACTTACTACGAAAACGGAAAATACCTTTTTACGTGAAATTCAATGTTGGCTGTTTAAAGAGTAATGAGAGTAAAAAATGTAGATTAATTGTTATCAAAACAATGTGGATAGTTTGAAGCAAGTAATTTCATTCAAGCAGTTCATTTTTTATCTAGCCTACGGATTACTTCTCCACACTTTACAACATCATTCATAATAAATCATGTCAACATTACGTATTATGTAAAACCACGAACTTGCTAATCGCGGTGCAGCAGGTAAGCCGAGTTCGGCTGATAAGTAAAAGTAATAAATATTTTTTCTCTATTTTAAACATGTGGTAATATTTTTTGTGATTACTAAGCGCCGCGGTGACAGGTGTATGATTATTTATTTATCGCACTAACTAATCCAGGTACTAATAAAACCTAATAAAAAAAAGATTATCAAGGCATTTCTACAAAGATAGTAGGGATACACCCTATGGGCCTCAAGTTGTTCAAAATAATAACAAACTAAAATGTTTGAAATTATAAACAAAACTGTAGACTATTCGTACGGTCTCTTTCGTCAATTTAGATCATGGTCGTTTATTAAATATATTTCGACGTTAAAATTAACTGCACATGGCGTTTAGGTACGCGGTCCAAATTACTAGATAAGTGCTTTAATTTGATCAAGTCCTAAATACTTGTATTGAGTAAGGAAACTTGCTTTACCTTGATTTCAAATTAAGATTTTAGAATTCGTACTGCTAATTGTCTATGCACCTACAATTTGCATGAATATTTAAATTTTTGGAAAATTCGGACCGGACACCTTTAGGGTTATTTTGCATTTTTTTTTTATATATTTAGGACATACATGGGTTAATCTCCAAAACGGGCGTATTCGTGTGATCGCTCTGGTGCTTTTCAGATATTGATATTTAATGGTAATTATGTATCTCATTAAAAATAATGATATTCAAATGGTATATTTTTACTATTGGCCTTCAATTTACACAATCAGTTATGGAAATATTTAAGTTCAAAAAATTTCGCGACCAGAGCAATCATAATTGGTGCCAGAGCGATTATAAATGGTGATAATCAGTGAAATAACAAAATAAATATTGATAAAATATTATTTATTTAGCCGTTTTCAGTCATATTCAGTGTACCTGTACAAGATTATATGTAATAGAAATGTATTATTTTAGAAAAAGGCAAGGCATATTATCAGTCATACATATAAAAAATACGGAATCGTTTGTATAAAATAATCGCTAAAATAACTAATTAACATAATTATAAAAAAAAAACAACTTTTGGCTGTTTCATTTCTTTGAAATTAATTAAATCACTTCTAGGTAAATAAGACAAAATTAAAAACCTTTTGAAATAAACTATTAATACAGTATTTAATAGTTATCAAATGACTTAGACTCCTTAAATATTAGTTTTTAAAAAGTAATTAAAGAAAACTAACGATTATAAATAAACATGATAAAATTCTTAAAAATAAACAATTATAGACGTAACTATTTGTAATCATAATGCTTATTAGGACTTAGAATCATGACTAAAATAACAGTATTTTCAAGATTATCTAAGAGATTTATAATAATCACATTTTCCTTAACTATATCTTTAGTGGAAAATAAAGAATTAAAAAGAACAACACAAAGTAAAATGCAATGCAGATGATCAGATCAGATTAAAATATTGTTTGCAAATTATAATGTTACAAATTTTCACAACAAGTAAAAAAATTATACAATTTCTATAAGGCTTATTTGATCAACAAAATAAGAAAATAAGGTTAATTGAAAGCTCAGAAAATTGAATAGTCATCGGAGTCGGAGTCGGGTAAATGTTCTACTGCAGCAACCTTTGTTAAGGTGTTATCGTTATGCAACGACGATAAACTACCTCGGAAAACTTGGAGTAATTAAATTCTCATAGTCAATAGAACATTTTTTTGTCTTGGCCATTCTACGACGCTCAGCCAATTTCTTCCTAAGACGTTTTTCTTCAATAAATAATTTATTTCGTCATGATTTTAATCTGCAACAATAGTTGCCATTAAATTTTAGAGAAGGGGTTACAGTTGTGGTAGCTAAATGCAAGGTATCATCAAGGTAAAATACGTCAAAATCTGTTTATGGGTTTAGGTTATCCGAAGAAAGCCAGGAAAGGTTATAAATTAAAGGTTCTATGCATAGTTCATCGTTTGTCATTGTTAAAGTCCGGTACTACTACTTAAAATAGATTTATAACGTACAATTAATGCAAAATATCACCGCTCTGGTCTTTTTGGACAGAGCAATCGGAGCCATAACGATCAGAAAAAGTCACAAAATCATAAATTTAGCCGAATTTAAAAGCAGTAGAAAGTTGTGATTAGGTCTCATAAAAAACATCATAACGATCACTTAATTCACATAACAAACACATTCACAAGCTTACTATTGAATTTAAATAACGTGCCATAGCAATAATAAAATTCGATAACCAAATCCAGAGCAATCATAAACTTACCTTCGTAATGTTCGAACGCGGGAACGTGGCACACAGGTATCCTCCTCGATGGTTAGACCACTACTGGCGTTGCCCCGCGGAAGGGGAATAGAGTGTCTATAATGCGTAACTAGGGATGAGCGCGATATTATACCTCAGCGCAGAGCGATGAGATAAAATGCCCGGTCACGATTTTAAATTCAAATTGTGGCAAAAGTATTGTTAGTATAACTAAAAAAAAAATATTACTATGAAGATAAACTATTTGTTATGTAATCTAAATAAGTTTTTTCATTATGATCCTTCTCATTAAAAAGTTAAAGATTTTTGTTTCATTCAATCGGGTGTTGGGTCAACCCAGAGTGATCAGGATTTTACGGTTTAAGATTTTTTTTTAAATATTTATAATAAACTTATTCATAATATTAGCCTTGTATCACGTAGATTAGAAACCGAACTGACTATAAAAAAATATTTTGAAAACGTTTTTCGATTTTAAAATGGGTTTATCCAGCCCGACACGAAAAAAAATGCCTCTGAAGATCGACCCACATACGTTAAGAGCCTATACTGCCTCAAATTAGCAACTCTATTTGTGGTGGTTCAAACTTCGTTTGAAATACTGTTAGAATAACGTTCTAATCAGCATGCACTACAAAGTGGTTGTTACGTCAGTCACTGCAGGCCGAATAGTGCGAAATGAGTGGTTTTTATTCTTTATGATATCAAATTTTTGTCTTTTGGTAACAATATAAAACATAAGACCTGCTTTATAGTTAGTGCAGTTAGTATGCAAAGTTTCATGATCTAATTTGAAGTAGTTTTTGAATACCAGCGGTTTATTGTTCGATTTGGAGGTAACTTTGGATTTTTTTTCTATCGAGACAATATTATGGAATCGTGTTTTCGCCAAACACAGGACCTAAAATTAATCCTCAACTTTACCATATATTTATTTCAATATTAATGCTGCAGTATTTTAGGCGTAACGGAGGATCATGCTAAGCCATTTGAGGTAAGTAGTATAGGCCCTTATGTTAGATTTATTGAGCTGTGTATTGTCGACATTATCTTATTGGGATTTACATGTATTAGGTACCTACATAAAATATTTATTTTGTAATTAGTTTCGGTTGGCAGTTTGGTTATTGGCGTGTGTGTTTTTTTTTTACTTTTTGTCGTCTAATCTCGGTGCATACATCTACTTGAATAATTAGTTATTTTAATAAATTAAAATATTAATAGAAGTTAGCATTTTTTATTGGGGAATTATTAATGAGAGTAATAACAAACGGCTATAATGTCAGTTTCCTAAGGTAATTGCGCGCAGTCTGGACTTGGGACTCGCTAAATGAGTATAATTTCGTGTACACAGACCTTGAATAGTGCATTCTAACCTTATAATTACACTCACCTTGTAGTCGTCTAGCTATTACGCGTGTCTTCGTAATTTGTCTGATAATATTGAGCGTACTGTCGTCCAAGCTTGTTGGTTTTCATTTTAACATGCAAATTACATTGTAAATTGTAAACCAAATAGCTTGGTCGACTGTAGGTACCTAGGGTAGGTACCTAATAAACTAATCAAATCAGTCACTAGAGTCATCTATGCATACCAGACCTGCGGATTAATGCGTAACCATCGATCACTAATAAAAAAACTGCGTAACGCACTCGCATTCCGAATCTCATTCTGATAATTCAACGGCATTCATTGCGTTTTTCCAGGTCGGGCATAAGAGTTGTTTAATATATGTTAAATGTCGGTTAAATACGGTCTATACAACGTTTAGAAATGCGATACAGCAGTGTGTTACGCAATTGCAGGGCTGGTGTTTTCCTAAATGACCGACCAGTCACTTAGCAAATATTCATAAATAATAATTAAGACATTTACGTACGTGTCAAAAATAATGACATTTCAGCTATACAGAAGTGTGTAGGTAATACGAAAAAGGGTTTTAATAATAGCTCTCATTTCGGGTGAACAAACCTAGGGTCAAACTTATTAACCGCCGTGGAATGAACCCTGGACTTGGCCGCCCTCTGCCGTGATTTAGCACTCCATATGCTTACGTTGACCCCTTGATTTATTAGGGCTATCATGATAGAAGTTCGTTATCACTGCTCCGCTATATGAAGCGTACCATGTAACCAGATTACTAGAATTAGGTTTAGAACTAATTATTGGTAGTTGTAATTGTTAGTTGCTATGTGTTTGCCTCATGGAGTTGTAACACTAGGGCCATGGGGTCCGATTGCTCACCTAGTATTTTGGGATATCACTTAGTGGTTGGTCAACTCTTCACGTGATCAGTGTACTTTTTATAAAATTCATGAGTGTGTTACAATGTGAGTTTAGTAGTTGTACATTTTGATCAAGAGAGCAAAGTTTAACATTGCATTCAAGACCGCGAAGCCGAGAATACAATGACAATTGTCACAAGCAAGCAGCAAGGGCAAACTAGATAACATAATTTCACTTCCATAAAATTTTGTAACAAGTATTATCAGAAAATGTCTCATTTCGATTACGATGTTGGTCGCATCCTGGCCTGTCCGGCAAGAAAAGCCACTTTTTTAGTAGTCTCTTTTTCTCTCTTTTTTTTCGTCTCTTTTTTCAATGTACAATGTCATATTTAAGTACACTGAAAGTCTTCTTCCCAATTTTAAATTCTAACTGTTATAACGACAAAACGTTCATTGTGTTTTGGTCAGTTTCTGATTATTTGATTACAGAACTAGGTACTTAAATCTAAATAAACGTGTTTCCTTCAATGTAATGTACCTACATAGCACTCAAAATCCAAAATGTAAAAATTAAGTAAGTCCTAAACTTCAATGACTCAATCCAGAAACCGGAAATTAGTGTTAAATTACGTACTTCATAAGATTTCATGGCGCATGCAACAAATTGTACATCAAGTACACCATAATCTTTTACCCTTTCCATGTTGTTACTGTAATCCGGAAAATGGCTAACAAGGACAGACGGGGAAAATGTAGGTTTTCTAATGAAAATTAGTTCTATAGCGTGTTAGTGACTAACCTGGTGTCTAAAGTTTTTATGCCGCTCATGCGGGTCTTTAGTATATTGATCCCGCTAATTTGGATCCCGCGGGATCAGTTTACTAAATTATTATTTTTAAGTCATTTTCTGACTTGGCTTAACATGGCGTCGAGAAATATCTCTCAGGCATGCTGGTTTCCTCACGATGTTTTCCTTCACCGAAGCAAGTGATAAATTATACAATACAAGACACACACACTATGGTTTTTCGGATTCATGTGCGTATGAAAATAAGTGTACCGACCATATTACTCGTATACAACCTCTACAAGTCGTTTTAAATGACCAAGGATACGTTCTCTAAATCACCACCTTGCTAAAATTGTCGAAGAAACTGGTTTGTAGGTCACAGAACACATATCTCCGTAATTCCGTATTAGGAAGACTTGGTGTTGGTATATTTTTGAATATTTTTCCACACACTACGTCGTAACTCTACGTTGATGCTATTTAAATATAGCATCTAAATAATCAGTGATGCAATTTTCAGAATAACACGGACACGGTCATAGTGGAGAACGGCGAAGAAATTGTAAAAGTTAGTAAAATGCAAGTGCCCAACGGAATTTCTCAAGCAAAACATTTAAATGGTAAGTTATTGATTCTATTTCAATCCTTTTATTTTCGCTATAATTTTTCTTCTGTAAAATTCGGTGTTGAAGCTTGATAAAAGCAAAATTCCTATGTAGGAATTTATTAATAATTCTGAGAAATCCACCAGAAATGCTTCACTCGATCACCCGAACCTTCTGAAAGATATTTCGTTTCGCTTAAAAATCTTTTTATCACCAGAAAGTTTTTTATTTTTTTGTTTTTAAATATGTAATATTATCGTACAATATGTTCTTTTCAGCGTAGTAGAATATTAGGATATGTGATGCTGTTGACCCCACTCGTCGTGTCAGTCACTCTTATTTAATATAAATGAATCAGTGGGGGACTAGATCCCTCTAGTCTATACCTAATGGTAGCTCTATATGTAGCTCTATATGTAGGCAACACAACACTCGTTTCCCCGTGGGAACATTACACTTTATAACGTATTTGTTTAATACTTAATACCTAAATTTCTTTCTATTCTTGCGCCAGCACTAACCTGTTTTTATGTAGATGCCTAATTTAATTGACGTCATTCTGAAGATAAATTACTTCAGACTTGATAAAATATTTTGTTGTAATTAACTAACCATAGCAACAATAGAATTGTTCTATCCAAGACAAAGTAAACTTTAAAGTAAGAACCTGACGTCATCAACTTTAATAAATGTGATTGTATTAAATTGATTTTGTAATAAAAGGTGTTTAAAGATGCAACAAACGACAGACAATGGCGCGATCTGAACAATTACCCTTTCAATGAGTAATTTCGAAACCAGTTTAAGTACCTAGGTATGTTTGATAACGTTTGCCATTGTGGAATTCAGTCTTCTTTCATATGGAGCAGAACTCATAACAAACGTTCCTGAACCGTTCTTGGGCACGTGTTCAACGAATACCTGTCGTGTGATTTGACTTGAGATGTGTAAGTACCTAATATTCTAATGTCCAATTTTCAGGGCCGGACCAGGTTGTACCATCGGAAACTTTCACTCATTCAGTACCCGGGGGCCATGTAAAGCTACACGTGCAGGCGCGAGGGCTGGCGGCGGAGCCCCCCATCTCAGTGCCCGGCCTTCTCTCTCGCACGGTAGCTAGGTACCCCGACTGCACCGCGCTAGCAACAAAAAAAAAAGACGGGAAATGGCACAAAATCACTTACAAGTAAGTTTACAGATTAGGTATCTTCGTCCTTCTCAATGGAAAATCCTGTAGATAATATCATAAGCCTTCTCCGAGAGATACCGAAAACGTTTTGCGAAAGATTAATGAAGTCGTTGATTAATTGTCTGCCATGTGCAAAATCGGTTGTCAAATAAGCTGATAATGCCCCGATAAGAAACTTTAGTAGAAAAAATGCATAATAATATTTATTTACGTAATAGATATTTAAGAAGTTATGTTAATCGATGACAACAGCATATATTTTACACGTGCGCTAATTGAATGCATAAAACACGTGGTGCTCCCCAAACCGAACACTCATTTTCTGTGATTTGACGACTGTATTGAATATAATAGTTGGTCTTCATATTTTTAGCCCTATATTGTTATCTAATTGACATTATTACTGTTTGTTAAATTTTTCTAAATCATTTAGCTAGAAAAACTGTTGATAATAAAAATCATCAACGTCATCAAATGTTCAAATTCCAAAAGTCTACATTTCTTGACGTAAGCACTTGTACGTATTTTCCAGACAGTACCAAGAGCGCGTGCGCACAGTGGCGAGAGCTTTCATAAAGCTCGGCCTGGAGAGATACCACTCCGTCTGCATTCTCGGCTTCAACTCAGAACAATGGTTTGTGGCCGACCTAGCAGCCATACACGCCGGGTTAGTATATTTATATTATCAGTACCTGCGCGCGAGGAGCGTAGCATGTTGGGTACTAAACTCAACGGCAGAGTTCGGAGTACCACAATACGCTCAAAAAGTGGAATCGCTGATGTTGGCAATAGAACTGGGTGAAGTGGGATTGGGTGGGCCATGTCTGTAGAATGCATCAAGACCGATGGGCCAGAGTCTTCACGCAGTGGGTGCCAGAAGACGGGCGTCGTCGCCGAGGGAGTCCTAGAAAACGCTGGCATGACGACTCACAGACGTTTCTGAGAGAATTTCCGGAAAAATCCGCATCTCTCTTTTGTCCCACGGCTGGCATCCCCCATAGCTTTCCGATCTTTGCCCAGCAATGGGACAATATAGGCAAAAGAAAGAGATTAATAATAATAACTGCCGAGGAAACGGTTTTCCCTAAATACTTATTCGCTGTCAATCAATTAAATACTTAAGAAGTAGAAGTGTATCTCTTTTCTGGAAACAAATAATTTGGATTGCCTCCGGCCTCGTCTCGCTCAAACAATAGGTGATTATTTAAGTTCCCATCAAAAGTGTTGGCTAGTTGAGTGACGTTATCTTTTATGTTTTCGCCAAATATGTACATTTCCGACAGTGCATTAAAAAATCTAAGTATGTACGATTTATTGACGTTGTTAAATTATATCATTACTACCTGAACAAAAATACCAAACCTGCATAATTTTATGAATTTAAAAACTGACGAACGTATAATAACTTGACCGTCCATAGACGTTGCATTCCATAGAAATATAATGAAGCATGGTATCTCAGCTAATAGGAGATTACAACATTCGCTGTGTATTATTAAATTATCCATAGGATTTTATAACTTTACAACTAGCGCAAGATAAGAAATCTCTTTGGCATTTTATTATTTGATTATGTTATCTATTATGTATTTATTACCGAAGGCTAAATGCGTCATTATATAATCATTATTTACAAGGTTTGCGTGTCTCGATTTAAACCTTTCTGACGCCTATCTACCTATTTATGTTCGTGCGGAGAAGAATCTGAAATTCCAAATGTAGCCCAGGAAATGAAGACACTTTGCACACAAACCTCATAAGGACAAATCAACGAAAATATTTTTAATTTTTCAAATGTCCGATTCCGTAGAGGTTACGCAGCGGGTATTTACACCACAAACTCGGCGGATGCCTGTTACCACTGCCTGCTGTCATCGCGTGCCAACATCTGCGCCGTGCAGGACAAAAAGCAGCTAGACAAGATCCTGTCAGTGCGACACAAACTGCCTCATTTGAAGGCTCTCATACAATGGGAGGGCAATGTTGACACCTCCGTGCCCGGCGTTTATAGTGTAAGTACAAGAAACTGCTTGACAAACCTATACCAAACCGACAAATCCGCTGCTCTTGAGGGCAAAAAAAATACGTAAAGCTCAATGTAGGTAGATGCAAGACTACAACAGTGTTCTTATGCACGCGTAGAAAGCCTGGGTGGATCAGAGTTAACTGCAAACTTAAATTTTAAAATAAAGCATTCTCATACATTGGGCCACATCTGTATGAGAAGGTCAATAAAAAGCTTAAAATTCTCCACATGACCAAGTTTGGTTGTAAAAAAGAAGTCCAGGAATGGTTACTCGGACTTAACTATAACGAAACAGAAAACCTACTTGCAATGGAGTACTAGCCTTCACACCAACATAACAAACTAACACTCATCGTAACATTCACACCTTGAGTTACCTTTTAGTTTTCTTTCATGATTGGAACCGCTGTATTTGGTACCTCTTTATAAACAACCATATTGGTCGACAGAGACTGGATCCTGCGACACAGGGTATCCTAGTGCAGGATCCAGTGTCACATCTTATTGTAACACTTTTTATGAAACAATAAAAATTTATTATTATTATTATGCTCACGTTAATAGGGTTTAATTTGCCATTTATTTTTAAATATTTGAACTAACATGTTTGTTTCCCTTCTAGTGGGACCAGGTCATGGAAATGGGAGCCAAGGAGCCCAGCACGCAGCTTGACAGCGTCCTTAAGACTATTGCTGTTAACGAATGCTGCACGTTAGTGTACACCGTAAGTTGTCAATATTGTAATACTTGTGTATAGGTGTTCCCTCACCGAGAGCATTTGCCTGTAATGTGACAGTTCAGATTTCAGCATTACCTCAATCAAAATCATCAAAACATTTATTTCTAGTAGGCCAGTTCCTGTAACTGGCCTACCACTTTTGAATTTATTATCGAAACAAAAATAACAATAAAATTTAGCTACAGTCCCAGTCATAAGACATAAAAACTGTGAAAGCACTGTAATTGCCCATTCCCTAGCGTAGATCTCTATGGAGAAGAACGGGCAAGACACTCCATGGACATCTTCATCGTCTTTTATATCAAAATATTGTTACAAAGTCTTGGTTACATGTGTACTGCTATAGCTAGTAAATCTACATCAGACACTCTTTTAAATCAAAATTTTGTTACAAAATCTTGGTTACATTTTTACTGCTTGCTAGTAAACCTACATCAGTGAGTGTTGATGTTTCATCTAATGACAGATTTCGTCCACAGTCAGGAACAGTGGGTCCCCCGAAAGCGGTGATGTTGTCCCACGACAACCTGACGTGGGACGCCTTCTCCATCGGCGAGCGAGTGGCCGACCTGCAGCCCGAGCACGACCGCATCATCTCCTTCCTACCGCTTAGTCACGTCGCTGCACAGGTATGACAGAAACGAGAAAATAAATAGACCTTTAAATGGTTACTTATGAACGTGACATTATAAAACTTAATGTAAACGAGTATTTACCCGTTTACATAAAGTTTTATAATGAGTTCTGGGCCGGCAGTCTCGACAGAGTTAACGACCAAATCGCTAACTTTAGATTGCTAATTACTAACGAATTAATTCGGTTGCAATGATGATGCTTGCGAGAAACGCATCTTGGATGTAGAGACTTGCTGTACACGCAAGCATGATTATTGCAACCGAATTTATTCGTTAGAAATCAGCGATAGAAAGTTAGCGAATTTGTCGCTATCTACAATGTCGAGACTGCCTGCCCTGATCGTGAATGTTTAATAAAGACAATAATTGTGAACGTGAGCCTCCGTATTAACAGGTGATGCATGTTTATAGATTCTTACTAACACAGCTATCATAATATCAGGTCTGTACTGTAATCCCCGAAAGGAAAAGCAGAGGAATGTTCAAGTCCTATAGTAAGTATGTAATAGGGGGCAGTAGCGAAGGGTCAATTTTTGTAAGAGGTAAGCTGGTACATATATTTAATGTGATTATATTGGTGTCGATTCTGTTGTGCACAAACTAAACTTAATTTAGGCTATTGCAATTTTTTTCTTTCAAATAAAACAAGAAAGACACTGACGTAATTTAGAGCTGTCAAATTTAGTTGGAAGTAATATTTCCATACGTGCACCCTACGTAAAAACATGTTGACTAAAAACACGGTGAAGCGCAAGGCATAAACTAGTTTGACATCTCTAACTTAGTTCATAGCTATAGCCGTCCTTTTCTCGCACTGATTGTTAGTAAAATATAGCAATAGCCCAAATTAAGTTTAGTTTGTGCACAACAGAATCGACACCATTGTTTGTCTATTGAATACTGACTGTGCCATTTCTCAAAGGGAATCCGGTAGGAATCGAGTTGTATGGAACCCTCACCACTGATAGGGGGCATCCTTTTCCCATCAACCGGGCACAACTCCAGACACCGTGGCTGCTACTGAGAAATTCCTGATGGAAAAATCGAATAGCACTTTGCCCGACCCGGGAATCGAACCCAAGACCTCAGCAGTCGCATTTGTGACCACTAGATCAACGAGTCAATTAAAAACTAAAATCACTGAAGAAAAAAGGATAAGATATCCATAGAGACATGTAGAGATAGTCCTTTTGTTTCCTATCCTACTCATGTTTTCCGTCATAAAACTACATTGTCAGCTGTTTTTCTTTGTATTGATGGCGCTATCAGTATAGGAACCTAGTTACTTCATTACTATCTCGACGCCAATCAAGGAATAGAAACACAAAACATTAAATTACATGATTTATAAGCAATCTTTGCTTTTCAATCATGCAAGTCAGCAAAGTCGACTGAAATCTAGGTTATCGCAGTCGTTTAAATAGTACAAATTACATGGTTAATTACGTGTAGCGATGTTTTGACCTCCCTTAAAACTTTAATATATTATGTGATGAACATGATTTATAGCATAAATCAAAATGCGCCAGGCCACTTATTATTTTATTTTATTTGAATATTATTTATTAATTTTGAATGTTATTTTTATTTTTTTTACCACTTCTATTAGGAATTGTAATTTGAATATTTGTATGCCGTTGACGGCAAGACATAGACATTTCATTAATATTTACATTTGTACGTTTGTTTACCTACGTTTTACAGATAAAATATTTGAATTTGAAGTTTACTCAGATCACAGCATTATCGTTACGCAAATGTTCCATATCAGAATTAAAACAGATTCGCGAAATGGCTGGCGTTGTTCCAGAATTAATTTACGACTCATTCCAGATGATAATAAATATGTCCTTGTTATTTTCTTTGCCAGGTGGTAGACATCTACACAACTCTATCAAACGGGATTCCCGTGTTCTTCGCTCAACCAGACGCGCTCAAAGGCAGTTTAGTGGAGACGCTCAAGGAAGTTCGACCTACGAGGTAACGTGCATCGAATATTTTAAAAATGTGTCATTGATGTACGTCCGGGTATATTGTATCTACTTTGGTATTTATATTTTGGTACTTAAGTGTCAATATAAAATGATTAGGTTAATAGATTGGGCAGGTACCTAATCTTACAGTTCTACTTGAAATGACACACCTGGTTATCTTAATCCCTCCTATAACCAATGTTAAAAAATGAGTAAAACATCTGATTCACGTGATAATTACTGGGAATACCTAGATCATCTTTATCTGTGTGATATGACAATGTGTAGGTATAGGCGTATACCTGTCTGGTATGTTTTCCTAAAAGATTTCGTTATGCTTAGAAATTAATAAAATTGGTAGGTAAAACATAGCTAAGTCTGAGACAGTATCTATTAATTACGCTGATTAAGACAAGATAGTATTATACAGCGTTGATATCTTTTCTCTATGTCATGACAGGAAAATAAACATTCATAATTACCTATTTAACTATCTGCTACCAAAAGGTTTCCAACAATAACACAAAATTATTATTTTATTTCCATTCATAATAACATAGTCAAGTGTTAACCTATCTACTGAACCTGTCACTGTCACCAGGTTCTTGGGTGTCCCTCGTGTATGGGAGAAAATGTATGAGAAGATCATGGCCGTGGGTGCGTCCAGCGGCTACTTCAAGAAACAGATTGCTATGTGTGCAAAGGACAAAGGACTTAAGTACCATCTTGCCCGGATCAATGGGTAAGACTATAATTTACTTACATAGATCTTAGAAACTTTTGCCTATAGATTTCCTCGATTTTGACGAACAACACGTGTTTTATTTGGTAGGTACTATCGAGGACACTCCCGCCTGACCACCACTAAGCTCATTTTTGCTTGCACTCGCAACATAAAAACGCTCTATAGCCCCGCCCCGTTGACTTTGTGTAGTAAAAATGAATGAAAAGATACCGAATCGGCTGAGCGCATTGACGACGCACACCAAACGAGAGTTATTGTTATTTTGCGCGCCAAAGTTGACGCTTTCCTAATAGGCCCAAACTTTAAGGGGGCGTGACTCGGCGCCTTCGCATGATTTAAGCGAAAAAAAATTAAAATGGTCAGGCGGAAAAGACCCCGATAGTACCCACTTCTTCCCTTAAGACGAAGAAGTATAGGTAAAGAAAACAGTTCCATCGTCAAAAATCGAGCAAATAAATAATAAACTTTGTAAAGGTGCCTACAGCACCTTTACAAAGACGACACTTGAAAAATGTTGTGTGCCTCGAACGGTGGATTGCTATTGTCACGGTAGGGAATGTGCGACCAACTAAATTTTCTAGGCTTGTACCAGTATTTGCACCAAAAAAGTCTTTCTAATAAGCAACCAGAAGATTCGGTAGTGGTTATATCATTTATCTTGAAGACTACCTTTCCTACATAAATCTTGCAATGCGATCAAAATTAATGACAAGATTTCCGCATGTAATGTAAGAGGTGACTAAGCTACTACCTATCAGTTCACAAGCTGTAGTCACCTTGCATAGATAAAAATACTACGATTAGGTGTCTTACGTAATTTTTATGAGTAAGTACTATTTAAGACTGAGGAAAACTACGTTAAAATGGTTTCCGGATGTTACCTTTGGACTGTGAAAACGTTTTGACTAAAATGGTCATTCGTACAAGAACAAAAAATTGTGTGGAGAATACACATCCCAGTACCGTTTGGTACCTCTGTTGTCCGAAAATGTTCCTTAAAAATTAGATGCTGGACAAACAACAACAGCCCATAAAGTCCACTGCTGGACATAAGCCTCTCCCGTGATGGGAGGAATTTGCCGTAATCTCCACGCTTGGCAGGCGGATTGGAGATCGCAGTGATGAAAGACTAACAGAAAACGCTGCTGCCCATTCTCTGGTCTACGGAGGCGCAAGGTGTTCTGCCTCAGACATTAGTCACCTTATACGACACCCGTGAGTGTAATGGGTTGGTTCTATTCTACTCTGCCGGATACCACTCGACTGCTGAACAAAATAGCCATATTAATACTATTTTCTTTTTCAATCAGTGCGCTATCGAGCAGCATGAACAGTCTACCAATAGACTTTACAATTCCTGAATTGATCAAATTCTGGTATGTAAGGTGAATGAACCCCGTAGCGTTTGGAGCATGCATCACAATGTACCTACCTAGCACCTAATTACTTGAATGAGCTTTAGTATTTTACTTTATTACCTAGCATGTCTGTACAATTTTATAGATTTTTTTTAGTCGTTTGTATGTAGTTAGAAAAAAAAATTGTAATTTCGTAGGTACCTAGTTGATACTGCCGTATGTACAAATAAACAAACTAGCTTTTCCTGCGATTTCCCCCACGTGGAGGTCAAAAATTATCCCGCAACAATGGTACACATTGTTGCGGGATACCGGAATAAAATTCCTGTGTCCTAACTAGGAACTAGGTCATGTACATACCTACTCATGTCTACCTGTGAGCCAAATTTCACCGAAATTTTGTTCACCCGTTATGGCGTGATATGCAAAAGTACTTAGCGTCTGCTTGTCATCACAAACAGACGTTACTTTTAAACATGGATAAACGAAATCAGTGTTTTCCCTATAAACTTGTGGTTTCAGAACAACAAATTAAATTAAATACCTACACTCTGAGATTACTATTAATTTTGTTGCCACAAGTCACGTTATGCAATTGTTATTTAATTCAATTAAAGTACAGAACGTCATTTAAGTTTAATCATTGTTTACCAACAGACTGACCGTGAATAACATTTTATTAAGTAGGAAATATGTACCTACCTACTTAGTGCAGTTGGCATTGTTTGCGAAAGAAACAAAGTAAGTTCAATTAATGATAAACATACGGTTCGTATTTCACGTCGCTACCTACCTTCTCATTAAAGTAAATATACCTACAGCATACATACAATGCACAAATAGCTAATTAGCTTACCTACATAATAATTATTCATTTTTTGCACAAAAGGTGACGTGCGCGCGTTTATTATTGGTACCTACCAGTGGCGAAGGTTCCATACAACTCGATTCCTACCGGCTTCCCTTTGAAAAATGTCACTGTCAGTATTCTATCTAGACAAATAATATATCACATTAAAGATATGTACTCCGGCTTACCTCTTACATAAATTGACCCTTCGCTACTGTACCTACTTACTACCAACTCCATGTACTGTAGTACCTAAGTACATTTGTACGACCTCCACGTGTTTAAGCACCAGAATTATTCTAGTAGATATCGTTCCTGAAATATTTTACAGCTACACATTTGATACCCACTTAATCATGTTTTTTTTTCATTCTGTTCCTACCATATTTCCATAAGTAGGTAACATCACGACATGTAGAGCTAGAGCATCCATGGATCTTGTGGCGCTATTTGGACTATCGCGGCCATCGTGTTTTTTTTCTAATCAATTCAGTAGCACTTCAGCACTTAACAAAAATGCCCCCTCACAACGCCATTCGAGCGCCAAAAGATCGTTGCATAACTGTAGATAAGTGTATGTTTGGCATACACATGCAGTGGTCGATTCCAATTACATTTTAAATCTCCTCATTCCTCTGGGAACTTATCATACAAAGTCCCCTGAAAATCTGACCTCCACATACGTGATGGCAATGCATACAAAAAGTTGCACCATCTGACACTACAGAGATGCAGCAACTTGTATGATTGCTTGAATGGCATTCTAAAGGCAATTACTTTGCCTCGAGTAAATTTAGTTTTATCATCAAGGCCTATCTCTAACTTCCTCCAATCTGCAGGGTTGACGGCTCATCGTTCGGCTACAAGTTGGCGAAGTCGATGGTGTTCGACAAGGTGCACGGCTCCCTGGGACTGGACCACTGCAAGACGTTCGTGACGTCAGCGGCGCCTCTGTCGCCTGACATCAAGAAGTTCTTCCTGTCTCTGGACATGCCTATCGTTGACGCGTTTGGCATGAGCGAAGCCTCTGGAGCTCACACGCTTAGCATATACCCCAAGTAAGTACACACACACTACACACTAGTAGTGTAGTGTAGATACACTAGCGGAGGCACCATGTTATGCTCTTCCCATCTCTTTTCGATATAGGTAACTCGCTCAGACCATGCGGTATACCTATCTATAACGGATGTGAAAAGACTATAGTGTTTGACCAAACCTTTGGGTTCGGCCACCTTCGGCCTCGGTCGAAATTGAACGAAGTGTTCGAATTTGCTCTTCTCTCTCATCTTACCTTGTAACTATTTCCACGGCACTTTCACTTTTAGCCTACCTTGCATTGAATTTCTTAGGGTTATGAAACCACTAAAAGGGCTCCATGACATTTTGGCTTTATTATGGGTTTTTTTAGTGTGCGACCAGTGAGTAACATATTTTATTATTTCAGTCATCAGATTTCTGCTCAGTGATGGGTCTTTGTGCACCCTGTATAAAGTTTTTTTGTATTACACACTGTTTATAAGTTTTTTTGCTTATTCAAGTTGAGTCATTGTGCAAATAGAGACAATTTAACAAGTAATTTAAGTCTTGATGTAAGATTTTAAAGGTGATAACAATAAAATCGGGAATTAATTAATGTAACAGGGTAATATTGACGTCATTGCGATGATTAATTATCAATTCAAAAGCAATTTTATCAAGTAATTATTTTTAGCTCTTGGTATCTTATGATAACCATCATAGCGTGACAATATATTTTTTGTAGGTAGATAGTTAAAATAACTGTGACAGTTATTGATAAAAATACTTTTTACCATTGCCACTCGAAAAAGGGCATTTTATTCATCAATAACAGTGAATAAAACTCTCTTTTACTCACTGAGTGAATAAAGACATTTTGAATTTGGAACAAACACGAATTACGTACAAAAAAAAAAAATCTGCTGCTGAAAGTACGAACTGGGAGGCTGAATGGAGCTATTCTATTCTAAATTAAAAAAAAAAACCCGCCAATTTAGTTACGTTCTTTTTTATCTGTTATTGTGGTTGTTTTGTGTTATTGGAAAATCTATTAACTTAAGTAATTATAATAAAATGAGTTCTCCGGAATAATTTCTTTCTAAAACAGCAGTTATAGTAGATGATTTGTTGCCGCCAAAATCTCGGGAGTTGTACCTGAAAACATACAATTTGTTCTGCGACTAGAAAACCACGAATGGCGCCAATTCCTTCTCTGAGTGCATATTTCTTAACTATTTCAATGAATTAACCAAGACTAAGAAGCCGTCGACACTTTGGAGCATATATTCTATGCTAAAAGCCACAGTGAGAATCAAACACAACATTGATATTTCAAACTACTCAAAGTTAGTGACATACTTAAAACGGCTATCCGAGGGTAATAAGCCAAAGAAATCTAGAGTGCTTAGCTCCGAAAACATTGAACGTTTTCTAAATGATGCGCCTGACCACAGTTTTCTGGCCGTAAAAGTAAGTACCTACTTAATATATGTATGTAGGTATATTTATTTACAAACCTACTGTGCTTTTAAGGTTTTCCTGTCAATACATATTTTTTTAAATTATTGTTCACAGGTTGTGCTAATTTTCGACGTGAATGGAGCCTGTCGCAGTAATGAAATTATTACAGATAACTATAAACGACATCCAAAAACACTCGGATAATTTATTACTTATCGTTTTAACTGATACGAAGCCTTCTGCGCCACTATCTCCGGCGCGCCCTTCTACATCGAAAGGTTGTGAAACGACTATATTACAGCTGTCTCAGCAACAGAAACCACAAAATACGGCGACTTTGCCAAATACCCAAGTGTTGTCTAATACAACAGTTTCAAACCCAAACCAGCCTATAACACTAAATTTTAAAAATTGTTCTAATTTTACTATACATTTTTAATTTTAATTTAATATTTAATCCTTTGTTGTTATAATACTGATTATATAATAAAAACTGATAAATATAAATACCATGCTCCTTTTTATTTTCTCACAGTCAATGGTAAAAAGTAGAGTACACAACACGTGAATAAAAAATTTATCTCGGTACTTGTATCCCTCGCTCCGCTCAGGATTCTAATCTAGAATCCCTCGCTACGCTCGTGATTCTACTCTAGAATCCTTCGCTGCTCTCGGGATCCAACTTCGTACCTCGAACTAAATTCCCTTTTTATTCACTTGTTGTATAATCTACTATTTCCTGAAATGATTCATGTGTAAAACAGAAATGTTTGTCAACATGTGCATTTAGCCTTAATCATGATTAATCAAAATTATTCAACAATTTCCCTTAGCTGTGAAAATTAAACCGAATTATCCTGATGTCTACTCATCATCTGCCTAGCCTTTTCCCAACTATGTTGGGGTCGGCTTCCAGTCTAACCGGATGCAGCTGAATACCAGTATTTTACATGGAGCGACTGCCTATCTGACCTCCACAACCCAGTTAGTACTGGGTAATACGATTTCCCTTGGTAAGACTGGTTGTCAGACTTTCGGGCCACTGACTATACCTGTTACGAATGTCAAAGATCTACAAATGACAACCGAGGCGTGCTTTCCGAGGCACGGAGGAAACTCAGTATGTAATGGGTGGTCACCCATCCACAAACCAACCTAGGCAAGCGCGGCTTAACCTGAAGATTGATCCGAGCGGCTGTTATTATCTAGCCACGAGCACATCACATTTTATGGGAGTGCAGTCTTTGGCAGAATGAACGCAATATTATGTTGGATAGTGTACAGGTTACATCCGGAGTTATTTACTATACAGACCTTGTAGAAACTAGAACAAATTTCCGTGCGTTCAAGCGTTTTTGCCATACCTATTATTGGAATCAAATATAACAAACAGCTCACAACTTAGCAATTTGTCCGTGGTGCTAGGCAACTGGGCCTATCCCAGTTGTAAACGTCCCTTTGTGCCTATTGGCCTTGTTTCGTTCTGTCTCGTGCTGATATGGAGGGAAGTGGAAATTACGGTTTTTTCCTACTTCTCCACTATACTTTTCTGATTAATTTCATTGCGGGATCCAAGACAGTCAAATCATTATCTGGGACTTCGTCGAGCTTCATGGCGCTTTTCTGGTGGTCGCCACGGTTGATTCTGGCTTACAGTGGTTTGGGAATAGTGGCCACACTATCTGGCTGCCATAGTAGTGCCATAGTAGTGGGCTAGCCACGAGCTCCTTCTATCCTGATATCTACTATGCCTCACTATCCTTTCTATTTGGGGAGTTGGTGTAATTTCCCACCCGCATGCAAAATACACGCTTTGGACGTGGAGTTGCGGACACCAGCCCGTTATACAATACAATACAATCAAACCCCCGAACAGATGACAGGAACAACAAAAGATAACATTACTGAACCCTACTATTATTTTCCCAGATTTTCGTTGGACTCAGCCGGTGCACTTCTAGATGGTACAGAAACTATGTTCGGAGGTTCGACCAGTCCGAACGGTCCGGGAGAGGTCATGATGCGCGGGCGCCACGTGTTCATGGGCTACCTCAGCGACGATGTCAAGACGAAGGAGGCTATCGACGACGAGGGCTGGTTGCACTCTGGGGACATCGGCAGAGTCGACAGCAACGGCCTTCTGTATATTACTGGAAGAATTAAGGTATTTTTTTTTTAATTTAGTATGACTTATTGACATACTTTCTCGTGTTATATCTTAGCGATACCCATCATGTGTGTGACGTCATCATCATCATCATTCTCTTGCCCTTATATCCCAATTCATTTGGGGTCGGCGCAGCATGTCTTCTTCCTCGATACCTAACTATAGTCTGTGCCAGATAAGTAGGAATTAAAGGTCATTAACCCGCATACATTTATTCAAATACATAATTCCGAAAACAGAAATAATGACATAAACTTGTCCCGAAACGATCTTTATCGTGATCCTTGACTTTTTCTAGTAATAAGAAACAAGTCATCATGAATTGTTGGGGTACCTACGCAGAGAAATTAAGGAAAGAGCAATGGCCTTTAATTCCTACTTATCTGGCGCAGACTAAAGCTCTCTATTAATTATTATTATGTGAAGTATCGCTAGCTAATTCAAATTGATTGTAGGTATTATTAATACTTTTTTCCATATGTAGCTGCTTGTTGTGATCCGTTCAGGTTAAATCTCAAGTACTGTTTCTCTCTACTCTTAAATCACTGTATCAGTTAGATTTTCCATTTGAAACGATTAGAGATCTCTGTGGTGTTCGTTAGTAGTAGATGTATTTTATTTACATGTATTTAATTTTAGTAAATTATATATTCTGCCTGACTTTTACATTGACAACAAATTGTCTTTGTAATAATAGCCCTTTAGATGCCTGTGACGGCCTTTTATCGCTTCATTTCTTTACATTTACAATATTGACGAGTTATGTCATTGGTTCTACAGGAGCTAATAATCACTGCGGGCGGTGAGAACGTGGCTCCGGTGTTGATCGAGCAGGCGGTGCAGTCGGAGTTACTGCACGTTGGCTACGCGGTGCTCATCGGCGACACACGCAAGTTCCTCGCTGTACTTCTTACTCTTAAGGTGAGTTAATAATGGGGGGGAATTGTAAAGGTGGGTTAGTATTCCAAATAAATAATTTTGAATAGGTACTCGACTGAAAAGACCATCGTACCAGGAACTGTACACGTAGAGCCGTTGATAATTCTCTACCTATTTGTCTGGGGAGAACAGAGGATTGTTTCGGGCTTAACTGATTGGATCCCCATTGCTCATCCTACATGGAGCCTGTTCTGACCCGACGTATCGACTATACGTAAAGTAACTTCTAGCTTGTCAGTTTGATTTAAATACATTTTTAACACATTATTTAACCAGTTATAATTAAAGCTGTGCAGAGCGATAATTCATAATTTACTTAGTATTAGCTGTTGCCCGCGGCTTCGTCCGCGTGGCAATTTTGATGTGTATGTACCTAAGTACGAACAAAAACCTTTTAAAATCAATATTGCTTACCTCCCATAACATACGGCGTGATAATATGTAGCCTAAAGCCTTCCTTGTTTTATAAAGAACATTTTTGCTGAATTTCAATTCAATCTATCCAGTAGTTTTGGCATGAAGCCGTACCATACACACAGACAAAAAATCTAAAAAGTCACTTTTTGTCATCAGTTACGTTTTTCTAACAAAAGCCACTTATTTTTTCTCGAAAATTCTTAATGTACAGTTTTTCTTTCGTAACGTTTTATTATAGATTAAAATAAATTCATCAAAACAGCGAAATATCTGACAGCAATTTGCTACGTTGCTGAATGCACCCTCTTTAGAAGTAACCGGTGAAATATGGGTGTAGGTACTTTAGGTAGGTACCTACACCTCTGCCTTGCCCGGGGGGAAATTACAATCGTGATGTTAAGATAAATAACCGGAGTTTTTCCAATTATTTTCAGGCTAAAGTTAACTCTGAGACTAGTGAAGCGTTAGATGATCTGGATAACGAGACGAGAAAATGGGTTGCCAGCCTCGGCAGCTCGGCGACCAAAATCAGTCAAATTGTGAACACTAAGGATCCTGCAGTAAGTATCACAGCTAATGAATTCAGTTTTAGAAAAAAAAAACTGAAGGAAATCACTGTGTCCATATGCAACCAGATTAAAACAATTGACTGTTTATTTTCAGGTCTACAAAGCAATTGAAGAGGGTATTACCCGTGCTAACAAACACGCCATTTCAAACGCACAGAAAATCCAGAAATTCGCTATCCTTCCTAAAGATTTCTCAGTACAATCTGGAGAATTAGGTACGTAGATCTAAAACCTCTAACACAGCCAGGCTATCAAATGTGGCACAGCTACAATAACATACATATTTTGACTTCATTGCTAAAACTCAGCCAGACTTACGGCTGCCAACACACGGACTGCATCGCAGCAACCGCACGCAGTCAATATATTTAATGCAGTTGTACTTTCAACTTCGTTCAGTCATGATATTATATTCACGCGGTCGGCTGCAGTCATGCGTCGGCACTGCAGTTGGCAGCCCAAGTTGCAAAATAAGACTCACTTACAAGCAAAATAAAACCAGTTATGCTGAAAGTCCTTGTGCGACTATTGTCTTTTCACATAACATCACGCTTGTAATTCCCGAAGGGATAGGCAGAGGTGTACCTAATAGTACCCTCACATTTCGGAATTTTTTATTGTCTTTTCATAATTTTGATATTTGCTTACAGGACCAACGTTGAAAATCAAGAGGAACGTAGTCTACGAAAAGTACAAAGACATCATAGAAGACTTTTATAAGGAGTAGAGCTTAAGTTTAGTGTTTAGGGCGAGGGAAAACGTTATAATTATTGTTAACTTAATTTGTTATTGCTCAACTAGGGGCTAGTGCATCGGAATCAATGTGATTGATAGTACTTTACGCAAAGGTGTAAATAGCTTATATTTTTGTTAAAGAAAAATATATATATAAAATCTAAAGGTGGTTTTAATAAAATACAAAATATATTCATAAGTTTAATTTATTCCTAAATTAGGTAAATTTTGTATATTTCAATAATATTGGAATGGACAATAAATGTGTAAAGGAAATCGGTTTACAAGAACGATTAAGTACATACAAACAATTTTGGTAGATATTTTGTAATACTTTGAAACTATATAAACTTACATTAAATAAAATACTATCAATATTTTTCTTAAATTCTATACATTAATTGTTGATTTGATAACATTTTCTTATATTTATTTCTTAATAAATTCCTAAAAGCCTTTTGTTTACAAAGTTAAGTACACAGGACCTTTATTTCGGAATGCATCACAGAATGTTTAGATTAATTTATCTATCATAGTTTCAATATGATCATGTCCACATCGACATGTGTACAAATAAACAATTTGAATCACATTTAACGAGTATTTCTTGTACAGAGTACAAGTTAATATAGTTTACAGAATAGAAAACATGCATGTATTTTTATGGTCACCACTACAAATGCAAGAAAACTCATAAAATACTTTAAGTTACTCTTGCTCTGACTGCCGGTTTTTCACATGGCTTGCGCCTCATCATCTGCCTAGCCTTTTCCCAAGTTTTGTTGGGGTCGGCTTCCAGTCTAACCGGATGCAGCTGATACCAGTATTTTACATGGAGCGACTGCCTATCTGACCTCCACAACCCAGTTAGTACAGGGTAATACGATACCCCTTGGTAAGACTGGTTGTCAGACTTTTTGGGCCACTGACTACCTGTAACGACTGCCAAAGATCACAAATGACAGCCGGGACCAACTGCTTAACGTGCTTTCCGAGGCACGGAGGAAACTCGGTATGTAATGGGTGGTCACCCATCCACAGACCAACTTAGGCAAGCACGGCTTAACCTAAAGATCGAGCCGAGCGGCTGTTTTTATTTAGCCACGAGCTCCTCCTGCATGGCCTGCGCCTGCGCATGCATAAAAATCGCATCTATTACAGGGTACGTGAACAAGTCAAAGACGGCGCTGAGCCGGCTAAAAACCAGTCGTGAACAAGAGCACTTAGGGTTAATTTAACTCTTGTGGAATGTGAAAGTTATAAAGGAATGTTTTCCCATTTCGTAACGTCGCATTGAGCTGGCCAATGTGGCCCTTGCTTCCTTTTATATTATAACAAAAGTCATTTTATTCACGCAGTAAAGGATCCACAACGTAACGTTAATTACTAATTCATTATCATAGAATATTGTCACAATTACAGTCAGCAAGAAAAACGTTAAACTCACGTTTTATTTTCGAAAAATATAAAGCTCAAGTTGAAACAAACGTGATTAATGATAGTAAACATTGGTAGATGACTCCATTTTTATTAATTGACTAATAAAATCTTTATATCTATCTATTCTTTCTTTTTTATCTTTATTCATTAAAACTTTGTTTATCATCAATAATTTTATATTCTTAAGGGAATACTAGTCACAAAGATGAATTAGCACGTCAAGACTAAAACTTAATAATATATCGCAGTAAAATATAACACTACTACTATTATTAATCGTATGGTTAGGGAGAGATGAGGACGATTTGTTCTTGATATGATGATAGGTAGGTTATTCAATAATTCAATAACACATAAAAACAGATCATCGAAAGTCAAGCAGGAACGAAATAGCCAATAGCGAATACAACTTACTTTTCTACTTTAATGAGTGTTTAAACGAAAACTGACGATAAATTGAAATCAAATATCCGTACCTACTCATTGATCGTAGACCGGCGCATGATTCTTTCATTTGATTTATGATTATACAGTGTTATAAATTGAAATCAAATATCCGTACCTACTCATTAATCGTAGACGCCCGGCGCATGATTCTTTCATTTGATTTATGATTATACAGTGTTATAAATTGAAATCAAATATCTGTACCTACTCATTAATCGTAGACCGGCGCATGATTCTTTAATTTGATTTATGATTATACAGTGCAATGCAGGACCGAGATATTGGATCTAGATCAAAGCTGCTCAACCTCAGGCCCGCGGGCCACAATATGGCCGCCAACGCATTTGAATGGGGAGGCTAACTGTGGAATTAATGGCGCTATCATAGTTGGTACCCAAACATCGTCATTAGTTGAAAATGTGGTAATGTCATTTTATATTTCAAAATAGTTTAACCTCATTGGTCAGATTGAGACTAACTATGGTGGCGCCATCTGAGATTTACTTTGTCTTAACCACCCCATTGGCCCGCTAACAGTGGTCAACTGACGACAGTTTTTTGAAAACAGATTTCAAGCAGATAAAAAAAAAAACTGTTTCTCCTTATGAACCCATTCTCAGTAAAAATGACAAAAATCAATTTTTTTAAACTGCATTGTATATATATCTATGTTGGGAACAAAATGTTGGCCCACCTTCAAAATAAGTTCAGCAGCCTTAATCTAGACAATAGTAACTATTTATATTTAATTAATCTCTCCCTACCTGTCTACCCTGAAGTCTGGATAAAATAATATAGGTTTCCAATGAGCAATACCTTGGGCACAGAAATAAAACAATTAGGTAATATGCGCAGAAGTTCAACCTCATAAAAGCTGATAAGATGACACACACGTCATAGGCGCTGGGAGAAAGCACGCAGTTTGATGACTATGTCAATAATGCAGCCCATTAGCATACATACACTCAAAAGAGACGAGTCTTTTACGACTGCTTTAATTCGGGACTGTTAGGATAATGGGGTTGGCCGGTGAAAGCTGAATGCAGATGGCGCTAGCATAGATTGTTCCCAATCTGACCAATGAGGTCAAGCCATTTTGATATATAAAATGACATTAACAGATTTTCTACCCCACTGACGATGCTTGAAATAAACTATGCTAGCGCCATTAGTTCCACAGTTGCCATCCCCATTCGCATCTTAAACTCACGCGGGTGCACATAACGGGTATCTGTTACGAAAGTTAGATTATACTAAGAAAACCGTTCGCACGCGTCTGCGCAGCTCATACTATTTTTCAATACAGGCATGCGAGCGTGCACTTGCACCCGGGCTCGTATTAGTCGACGCCCTTACATCTGTCATGTGCTTTGTAGTATGGAGTGTCATAGAAATAATCTCGAAATAGGGATGATGACTGACTAAAAAAAATATGATTCTGTTTAGTCCATCAGTTAGATTATCGAAAAATATTGGATACGTGTTTTTTGTTTTATCAAATAACACGTGTTAGAGATCATGAGTCCGGCTTGTGACGACACATTTGAGTTAAAAATGTACTCAAATGTGACGTCACACGAGTTTTCGACGCACTATATCGTTTTCATTTTTTGTTTACGTGAAAAAAGAAAAAATATGTCTCCAATATTTTTTGGAAATCTATCTGGCGGACTAATTAGATTTGTTTTGTCATCTACCCTATTTTGTGTACGCTCTTATTATGAGTTCCCGAGTTTTTATGAGATGAAATCTGCGCTAGTGATGAATTGCACCTATGGCTGGCTGGGCGGCTGGGAGTGCGGCAGCGGCGGCGGCGCGTCGCTGAGCGGGAGCGGCTTGGCGACGCCGATGCGCACGACGCCGCGCGGCGCGCCCTTCAGCGCCGCTACTGCTTGCTCTAGGCTCGCGTCCTCTAGGTTCTGTGGAACATAGCAGGAGTTTGTAATTAGAATCTTAAAGTGAATGTTCCATCCAGGGTAGCTCGCGAAATTCAAATTTTCTTACGTTTTTTACAATTTACAGGCCAGTGCTAGGTTGTATGTTGAAGAAAATTTAAATACGAAGTAAGCCAACAAGCCAAATACCAGTAACATTACTAACGTAAATTGCAACTTTTACAATGGTGGCTTGACGGCAAAACAAAAAGATTAGGGCACACGAAAAAATATTCCGAACAAAAACGAATCGACTTTGATCGATCCCACAGTATTTAAAAAAAGTAAAAATACTGTGGAATCGGTTCCAGTAAGTCGATGTGCTGTATACAGGGTTAGTTTTCAATGAGTAGAATACGGAATATCGACGCACAAAATATCGATAAATGCTTATACGATGCTACAACATTGCGACGCACGTTACTGCGAAAGACCGTTTCTGCGAATCCACTACACTGCGATGCACGATACTGCGGAAGACCGTTTCTACGAAGCCACTATACAGCGATGCACGTTACCGCGATAGATCATCACTGCGATACTAATTGACTTCGATGCACGTTACCGCGACAGATGTTCATTGCAATACTACTTGACTTCGATGCACGTAACCGCGAATGATCATTTGACGACCCGATTGGCGCAGCGGTAGTGAGGCTGCCTTATGTTATTAGGGTCCCAGGTTCGAATCCCGGTCGGAGCAATGTTTGTGTGATGAGCATGGACATTTGTTTCCGAGTCATGGATGTTTATATGTATAATAAGTATGTATTTACAAACAAAAAGTATCTATGTAGTATATCAACTATCTGGTGTCCACGACACAAGCCTCGTTGCTTAGTGTGGCACTAGATGGCGCTGTGTGTAATGTCCAGCAATATTTATTTATTATTTATTATTATTTCTACGGAGCCACGGGTAAAACCATAACATATCAGTAGTTAGCTACCTACATAAAAAATGTGTATTCCATAATGGTTTATACAGCAGGTACATAATAAACAATCATTAAATATCTATAATTAATCAACTTGACAGATAACTTAACTTGATATTATTTTTAACTTTACCGCTCGCGCTCGTATGAAAAAGAACAGTTTCGTAATCCAAAAAATAATGTTAAAGCTACTTGGAATGTCATTAAGAAAGTCTTGCATTAATAATTATGTACTACCTCCTAAATAAAAAGTTTAAAATTTATTCATGCGCTAATATAAATGTAAAAATTTACTTAGAGATTATCTCCAAACAATAAATTATGATGACACTGAGGATCTTCTGCTGGGTAATTTACTATTAAGGTACTATACATCAACCAATGCAATCCAACCAAAACGGATGTTTACTGACGGACGGATGGTTACACACCTCATTCTTTCTCACTACACACACCCTACACACCACATACGCATTCACACACATCCTACACTTACTCACTACACACACACACACACTCGGACCCCACATTTATTCTCCTCACCACTCACTTGTTTTCTCTACATAGTTTAAAATTATCCTGTTTTCTTTTACACCATTTGGTTATTGTTTTAACGTCCTGATTTATTTATTTTACTATGGCTTTGTCTTGTTAGTTTTGGAGAACCACTGACTCCTAAGACACAGGCACATACACCTAGTTTAGGAGTCAGGGAATTAAAATTATTGTGTCCTAGTAAAAGCCTAATAAGCTTAGAAAAAAAAACTAAATTTAAACACGGTTTAAAATCAATGAATTTGAAGGGGAAAAAAATAGTCTTATTTGTATAAAGAAACAAGACTAATTTAAGTAGCAGTTGTAGTATGCTATAAGTAGCATATATATGCAAGGCCATCTAAATATGTTAACATATCTATAACGTACTAGCTTTTGCCCACGGCTCCGTAGAAATGATCATTCGCGGTAACGTGCATCGAAGTCAAGTAGTATCGCAGTGAAGATCTGTCGCGGTAACGTGCATCGAAGTTAAGTAGTATCGCAGTGAAGATCTGTCGCGGTAACGTGCATCGAAGTCAAGTAGTATCGCAGTGAAGATCTATCGCGGTAACGTGCATCGCAGTGTAATGGCTTCGCAGAAACGGTCTCTCGTAGTAAAGTGCGTCGCAATTTTGTAGCATCGTTTAAACCTTCATCGATATTTTATGCGTCGAGATTCCGTATTCTACTCGTTTTCAATGATCGGCCAAATTTTCAGAAATGGTTTAGAATCTATAATATTTTCGAAAATACATATCTTCGATGAATAAAAAAAAACAACCCTTTTTTTAAATAAAATGTAATTACTATTCACCACTAAAAAGCGAACGTGTGGATATTGCAACAGCACAATTCAGTTAAACATCCTAGATAGGTAGCAGTTAGCACACATCAATTTGGCGGTGCATGCACGCACACAAGTGCATTGATTCCCACTAGGTTTAAGATTTAGGAAATTTTTAGGACATTTTCAAATGAAGAACTTTTGGTTTGATATCTAAATCTTAATTTTAAATTATAGCTGGTTATTGAAAACTAACCCTGTATACATCGATCACTAATAAAAACTAGATACACAATCAGCGGCAAAAAATGTCCTCACCGAATGAGCGCCCATTCGAACATTTGGGTGCTCTTTTAATCTAGTAGCATTTGAACGCTCCGACGGTAAACATGCCTAAGTGCTCGTATAAAAAGTGTAAAAATTACATGTCCAGGACGCTAAAAACGGATGGAATTTCATATTTTCGGTAAGTATTAATATTATCATTATTTAATTGTCATCACTGTATTGTAAATACTGATATTTTGTCAAGAAATCATCGTAAAAACATTTTTTAGATTAATTCGTAATAAATAGCAGGAGTTATAAGGCATCTCAATTGTAAAGACCCTTACTAAACGCATTTAATCATACTATCGCATGCCCACTTAAATTGTTCGAGTTATGTACGTTGATTCTGTTCCATTTGTTGGAGACGCTATTGTTCTTTTATTATTTTTTATTATTAAAGTATGATTGTTTTTTTTTGTTTAATGAGACTTCTTAACTGTTTCTTTAATTTTATTACATGCACATATTCAAAATTAAATGTGTGAAATGTTACTATAATATTTAAAGACGTGAGGTTTTTTTAGCTTTCTTCTAGAACCAGTCAGGTGTGGAGAATGGATTGAAGTTGTTTGTCAAGCAATATCTTTAAATTTTTTAAGAATCTTTATAGAATAAATAAATAATTATGACTGTTTCAATTACTTTCATTACTAAATGAATGTGGTGCCCTATCATAAAACATATTTACATTCAAGTAACTTATACCAGAGCTCTGTCACTCCGTGTGTAGGCATGAGATAATTACCTACCGCTTCGCTCATATTGAATATGCAAGCTCTATAGGGCTGTCGCGCTCCAGCCGTGCGTAACTGCGTACGTATGCCGCGTTAATTTTTCGCGGTCTTTGGACTGGTTGCTTGCGTCGAGTACTTACTCTTACCTACTTCGTGTTTGTTCATTGAATGATTTATTGATCATTAATCATTATTAGTGAAAATGACAAGCCGGATAAACTGTTGCGTGTATGGATGCTGCTATTAAATTTAATAATCGTTATTTTAGAGAAGGCAAGAAATATATGAAACATTATATTAAAGTAAAACTAATGTATTTATATAAGTTTTAATTAACAGTTAGATATTAAAACACAAAAATGTTGGTAGTTTTTATTTTTATTTTTAGTACTTTTGGCAACCCTACCGATTGACCATTTATGCAGCGAGACGCCGAATAACATTTGCTAACGCGTGGCGTCAAGGCACAATTTAGATCGAGCGCGCCCAGTTTAGGTATTTAAAACGTCGGCTTTCTTCAAGATGAAAGGAGTGCAACTTGTGTACGCTAGTATTATTATCTATTCTGTGCGTATACACCATAGAATAGAATAGAATTTGACTCATTACACCAATTTTTTAAAACAAGTTTATCAAAAAAAAAAAAATTAAAATATTGGGCAGTTCGACTCCATTCATTCCTTGTCCAAATGACGAGCCACGGTCGTAAAATTTTATTGCTTTTTATTAGCACTTTGTAATTCTGACTTTAAAACATGATTGTAAGGTTGAATTTATTTTGATATAGGTTGACCAGCGAGTATCAGTCGTAAAAGGTTATTACTTTTTGTCCGTAGCTTTGTGAATACAACTTTAGGCAATGTGTCTAAGGTTGAATTTACATTAATGTATATTTATTTCAACTAAAAGTACGTCAAAATATTTCGCGACAGTTTTTAGAGCTTTTGCATGGGATTGTGTATCTACGCACACAAGTGCATTGATTCCCACTAGGTTTAAGATTTAGGAAATTTTTAGGACATTTTCAAATGAAGAACTTTTGGTTTGATATCTAAATCTTAATTTTAAATTATAGCTGGTTATTGAAAACTAACCCTGTATATTATCGACTTGAACCAGAAAAATGTCGAAATCTTGTGTTACTAACTTGATCATTAACAAAGAGCAGTCGGTCGCCGGGTATGAGGCGGCCATCTTGCTGCGCTACGCCGCCCGGCACCAGCGATCTGATCACCACCAGTGTGTGGGACGGACGCAGCGGGTCTTGATAGTCCAGGATCGAGAAGCCTAGACCTCGCTCGCCTTTAACCAGTTCTGTTTTCAGGAAATAAAATGATCATTATTATTTGGTAAATAACGTTGCAAATGCGGTGTGAAATTACTAAAACATTTTGATTAACGTTTTACGATTTCACGAACATTGGAAGCCGTCATTTCACGAGAAAATCGCTTTAAAATTTTGCTTAGTCAGCTTAGTGTATACATTTAATTGCTCGCGACTGTACACATAGTGCCCTGTAAATGCAGGATTTTTTTGAATAGCTGTAATTCATAATCCATTTCAATGTTACCCATTAATTACCAGCAGGCCTATTACGTATCTCTGTTGACAGCTCGAAATTATAGTAACAGGGCTCAGTGTCCATCAAATAACTGTCAAAAGGTTAGTTTCGTATTATGTATGACCAGTCGCGATCAAATATGACGTCATCGGTGCACATCGTGGCTAATAGTCACCGTAACTCATTTTGACAGACGCTGTCGTATCGATTCTTCTAATATTGCGATTATGTAAGCATAGTGGACATCAAATTGATGACAACTGAGTTTGAAGTGGCTTTCGTGAAAGACATTACACCGTACCCGGGCTGTTATTCACTGTAAAGTGACATCCACTCTGTGTAATACGTAATACCAATATTTTGACATTCTCGGTTGTCATCTAAGTTCGGTGTACAACCGAAGCTTGCTAGTCACTGGAGATCAAAAAGATACGTAATAGCCCTACTGATGGCCGACATAATGTCATGACATAAAATCGACCTACCAATGATTTGTGGTTCAGACGACCACATAGCAAGGCCCGTTAACGGTTCAAGACTGCGCGACCGTACTTTGCCGCCCGCAGATAGAGACCCGCCCTCTTCTGCGCCTGCGCCTGCCAAGCTTCCATCTGACTTCGCCTGAAACACGTTAAGAAATGATTATCTCCCTCTTGCTCTTACCCCAATTTTTTTGGTGGTTTACGCAGCATGGCCTCTTCTTCCATACTTCTCTATTGCTCGTCATCACAGCAATCACCTCAGCAGTACCTCCGCAGTCCATCCATCGTTTCTTTGGTCTACCTCTACTCTAATGTTCATTCACACTGAACACATTGAAAATTTATTTACTCTTCAGTTAAAATTATGAAAATGAGTATCACAGTTTTTCCAAAATCATCCCCCAATATAAGATTCAAAGTGTTTGACGAGTTGCATCCGTTAATAGTAAACAAAACCCTTTCAAATGTTTTTTTCTTAACGAATCCCCCCCCCCCCTCCCACCTAGCTCTAAAGCTAGCGACGCCCTTAAAATAAATTTGCCAGAGACATTTTTTAAACCGGGTTTGCTTAATTTCCAATCATAACGCGAGCGAAACCTTGGGCAAAAGCTAGTTTATATAATTTAGTAAGTATACTGGGTGTTTACAGACTCATTACGAAGCCGTCAACCAACCATTCCGTACATCAAACTAAGTAACTTTACGCAAAAATGATTGCTGGGAAAAAACATTTTTTTGGGTCGGTCGAAAAATCATATTTGTGGTAGAACTCAATGTAACGCGCTCAAAACATTGTGCTGATGGATGGATTGAATAGTACGGGGTCGTGGAGATGTTTAAAGTAAAAATCTTACATTCATAACTTGTTTAAAAAATACTTGTCAAAAAGTTGGAACTTTGACCCCCAATATCTCCGTAACTAGAAGGTTCCCAGGTATGGTGTAGAACAAAAAAAATGATCGACGATCGAATCAATGACGGGAAGAAAAAGTGCCTTTCGGCTTCTAAAGTTACGCGGTTTTTTACCCCCTTTAATTATTACCTTGACGAGCGTGGCAGCGGGCGGCGCCAGGTCTAGGGGCGGCGCGGGCCTGGGCCGCGCGCACACCATGCACACCTCGCTCGACAGCTCCTTGAGGATCGACACCACCTCCAGGTGGTTCATGCCCAGCAGCCGGTGACCGTTCACCTCTGCGGAGGAACGCAACAGTTAGGTACTGTACCTACAGACGCAACCTCTATGGTCACTTGTGAAGAATATCTGGCACATTATAAATAACAATAGTACATTGTTACCCTAGGGGTGAAAGTAACTTATTTAGTCCCGAGACGGGGTTAGGTGCCCGAGCGCAGCGAGGGACTAAATAAGTCTTTAACCCGAGGTCAAAGACTTAATTAGTCCCTCAAAGTCAAAATAAAAACATCAATCAACTCGAAAAAATCGGATCGGATTGCCGCTTTCCCGTCTATTTTGCTTTTTTTCTGTTGCCGGCCAGCTATTCAGGCATAACCTATTTTTCATTTTCATCATCGAAAAAATAGTAAACATTTTGCCCATGTTATTTCAATTTTATTTCAATTTTACATCATGGCTGTACAGAAAGTTGGAACACGGTTCAATATAAAAATGAACTATTTTTTTATAATTTGACAGCTGTCAGTTGAAAACGATTCTCCCTAGGGCTGAAAAGTATTACTTTCAACCCGCTCCTCAGGCAACTTCAGACCTACTTTCCGAGTATGAGTAACGAAAAGAGATAAACACAATGTCGTATTTAGAATAGAAAAAGTTTAGAAGACTGAGCCAAACACCCGTCAGTGACGCAAGTCACTGGGCGCACTTAAGTCCACAGTGCACTCCAGTGAGATGTGTGTTGTTACCTAGCAGCTCGTCTCCCGGGCGGTGCACGCCGGCGCGTCCCACGGGTCCCTCGGGCAGCACGGAGCGCACGTAGTGGTGCGGGCGCACTTCCCGCCCGCCCTCCACGTCCACGGTGCACTCCAGCGAGATGTGTGTTGTTACCTAGCAGCTCGTCTCCCGGGCGGTGCACGCCGGCGCGTCCCACGGGTCCCTCGGGCAGCACGGAGCGCACGTAGTGGTGCGGGCGCACTTCCCACCCGCCCTCCACGTCCACGGTGCACTCCAGCGAGATGTGTGTTGTTACCTAGCAGCTCGTCTCCCGGGCGGTGCACGCCGGCGCGTCCCACGGGTCCCTCGGGCAGCACGGAGCGCACGTAGTGGTGCGGGCGCACTTCCCGCCCGCCTTCCACGTCCACGGTGCACTCCAGCGAGATGTGTGTTGTTACCTAGCAGCTCGTCTCCCGGGCGGTGCACGCCGGCGCGTCCTACGGGTCCCTCGGGCAGCACGGAGCACACGTAGTGGTGCGGGCGCACTTCCCGCCCACCCTCCACGTCCACGGTGCACTCCAGCGAGATGTGTGTTGTTACCTAGCAGCTCGTCTCCCGGGCGGTGCACGCCGGCGCGTCCCACGGGTCCCTCGGGCAGCACGGAGCGCACGTAGTGGTGCGGGCGCACTTCCCGCCCACCCTCCACGTCCACGGTGCACTCCAGCGAGATGTGTGTTGTTACCTAGCAGCTCGTCTCCCGGGCGGTGCACGCCGGCGCGTCCCACGGGTCCCTCGGGCAGCACGGAGCGCACGTAGTGGTGCGGGCGCACTTCCCACCCGCCCTCCACGTCCACGGTGCACTCCAGCGAGATGTGTGTTGTTACCTAGCAGCTCGTCTCCCGGGCGGTGCACGCCGGCGCGTCCCACGGGTCCCTCGGGCAGCACGGAGCGCACGTAGTGGTGCGGGCGCACTTCCCGCCCGCCTTCCACGTCCACGGTGCACTCCAGCGAGATGTGTGTTGTTACCTAGCAGCTCGTCTCCCGGGCGGTGCACGCCGGCGCGTCCTACGGGTCCCTCGGGCAGCACGGAGCGCACGTAGTGGTGCGGGCGCACTTCCCGCCCACCCTCCACATCCACGGTGCACTCCAGCGAGATGTGTGTTGTTACCTAGCTGCTCGTCTCCCGGGCGGTGCACGCCGGCGCGTCCCACGGGTCCCTCGGGCAGCACGGAGCGCACGTAGTGGTGCGGGCGCACTTCCCGCCCACCCTCCACGTCCACGGTGCACTCCAGCGAGATGTGTGTTGTTACCTAGCAGCTCGTCTCCCGGGCGGTGCACGCCGGCGCGTCCCACGGGTCCCTCGGGCAGCACGGAGCGCACGTAGTGGTGCGGGCGCACTTCCCGCCCGCCCTCCACGTCCACGGTGCCCTCCAGCGAGATGCCCAGGCCTCCGCCGCCGCGGACCACTACGCCCACTACGATCTCTACTTCGTCGCCTGTAGAATAAGAAGATATTAAACCAATCGTAATAAAAAGCTGGCCGCTGGCATTTTTTGTAAAAAATATTAAAGAACAAATAAATAAAAAATTATCTCGTAATTTTAAGGAACTAACTACCGCCCGATGTACTTCGGTATGTAAAGTATTTTTCAGGTATTTTTTTTTATATTTTTATTTCGTAAAACATTTAATTTTAAGCCACTAATTTGAAGCTTTTTTTTTCCAAGTAGCAGTCTTTTTTAAATTATTTTTTAACCTTTTGAACGCCAGAGCGTAAACGCATCGGCGCCCCCTCCACGCCAAGCCACAACATCAGCGCAAATACCTACAAAAAAAATAGGGATTCCAACATCTTATCGATAACTATCTTATCGATAATTTATCATTGCTTTTCGTTCTATATTTTTTAAATAAAATATTACTTGTTGCAATATTCTTTTATTTAATTTGACCCTATTTAGTAATATACTATCATTAAACCCCAGATACAAAGTACTAAACAACCTAAAAGTAGACATTAGAACTACAAACAAATAAATCAAATAATAATAAGGTCCATCACTAATCTCGTTCGTGACGTCATCCGTTGTCGGGAATACCCGACTCTGGCGTGGCTGGCACGACTTTTGACAACTTCCTCGCACATGCGAGTAGGGATGTGACATGGACATATTAAATAATAATTGAATAGTATTTAAAACAATTTAATCAGATTCTACGAAACTTTGCAAACTTATGTCATCCCAGTCCTTTGCTGTCGCACTTTTCTAATAACGTTCAGTAAATTGACGTAAGTTACTGAACATTTTTCTTCTGGCACTCGATCCAGTTCAAAAGCGATTAACCTTCCGAACGCCGCATTTCGTGGGTCGCTAGGCCCTGGTTGGTTAAAATCCACCGGAGGTAACTTGGAGACATCACACCTTAATTCATTTGCGTCCCATATGCTCCGTTGATAATTTGACACATAATTGCACTCGTTTTAAGTTCCGAAGAAACTTGTGTTTCTGTTGTTTTCTTTGCACAAAGTTGTTCGTTTAGCGATGCTTTCCTTTTACGACTTACATCACTCACTTAGTAAACTTGGTGAGGAAGGTCCTGCTATATCCTCAGGATCAGGAGAAGACATAATTATTACATAATATAACAAAAATTGTAAATAAGAAACCCACCCGATAGATTACTTCACTGTTTTTTAGTGTTGCCAACCAAAATGAAAAGTATGATGAACGAATGAAATATGCAATAAATTTCATATAAGTACTTAAGATTTCCGTGACATCTGAAATTAAACTAAAATAGGATAATTATGTTTTTTTTCCACAATTTTATACTTAAATATTAAGAATTAAGAATATTCAGATACTAATAGTTGTTATAAAAAATAATTGTCGAAGTAATACTAAGCTACTTTTAATAAAATATTTCCTTAGATTTGAAATATAAGTTACCTTACCGACAGCGACAGCTAGTGATAAGTACATCACTAGCTGTCGTGTCTTGACGACTGTGGCGTGAGGAAGGACACTTTTTTACGAATTTCGATTAGCAATTTTTGATTATTGTTTTTTCAAGTGAAATATAACTAATGAATATATCTTTAGGCCATTTTACAATATTTCATTAATGTAGTTATAAATAATAGGAAAAAGGAACACAGAAAACTTAATTTAGTATATTTATTTTGTACTAAAAAAATGGCGATTTCTTGTCGTCTGTAGACGACGACGGTGGCGTGTTGGGCACGTTTTCATTTGTCGGCTATACACGACCGTGGCGTTCAAAATGTTAAAGTATTTTCCTTGATGACGTCATTTCATAGTCTGAATAGCTTTAAGTCTTTGCCACGTTTTCAGTACACACAAAAAACTAATAGACAACTTCAAACTTGACGTTGACAACAGTTGACACTTGTCAGATACGATTTTTATGATTTTTTATTTTGTTTGTTGTGAAATGTGAATGCTGTGATCGTGGCAGTGATGTGAACTATTTGTTTGAGTTACTTTTCCTACGATTTTTAGCAAATTTAATTTCTACCATTTTCCGTGCTGCATATCCGTGCAATGAATCTGTTATCGACAACTGGTGCTAAATGCTACGAAGCAAGACACCGTCATGTAGAAACACTACAACAAATAGCCTATTTACTAATCCAAACAATAGGCAGGCAGTTTCGTAAAGCATGCAATGGTCGATCAATGTTGCAGTAAGTATCAAAGTCCAACGGGAAAGCAAGGTCTGTCGTATACAAAGAATTAACGTAGAGAACGAGAAATTATGGCAGCGCGCGATCCATTCCTAATAACTAGCATTGAAACTTTGACACTGGACGGTATGACAGACTAACAACAGTTTTTTTTTTTTTTAATTTATCTTGAAAAGCACGAAGGAAGTAGTCTGTTCAGGCCTCAGAACAGAAAAAAACAGTAGAATCAGCATAGCGCTTTATTAGTATCGGAACCAGCGTACCCCAAACTAACACATAAACAGGTTAATTGTATTTCGTAACACTAAGAAAAGCGTGTTGTGACTGGTAATTTAATATTAAATGAAAGTAAGTAATATATTAGTCTTCGTTTATTTGAAAATAAACCATAATCACATGCTAATAGAGTGGTTTATTATCTACTCTGTTTACGTATTAGCTCTTAGAGAATAGTTTCACGAGCAAGTTCTGCTACTCGCCGCTAGATGTCACTACACTAAATGCATTTAATAAACCTTTATTACTTTTGCAATAAGATTGATATTTCCGTAACGAGCTCATTACTATTTTTGTGCTATTCGTCCTTTTCTAGGGTTGTACCACTGTCGTTGCCTTTTTATCGACATTGCGTTTTATTTTCAAATAAAATACAAGAGTCGATAAATATTTTTAAATTTCAAAATGAATGAAGTACTTACATATGTTTGAAATCAAGTGTTATAAATTTATAATAATGCTTATGATTTATAGAAAGAATAATTAAGAATGTATTGTTATGTTAATATTGTCATGTTAAACAACTGATTGATTTCGAAAATTATACTATTTGATAGAAAGGTACCTAGTACCTACCTTCTATTGACATGAAACCCTGCGATTTCACCGGCAGCTACACTCGTTTTAAGTATGTTTTAGCTCGACGAACTCCTTAGCGAACTTTGATGAAATTTCAGACTAACACATAGGCCACTTATTAAACTAACACGGGCCTGGTCCGTATCTGACGGCGAGCCACCCATCATCGCTCGCCGTCCACAGGCCGGAAATCGCCCTGCGACTCGCGACTTGACTTGACCAACTCGAGACTTTGTGAATGACCTAAGGTGAGATAAATCTTTTCTCGTTTGAATATTACGAATAGATTCCCCATATCCATGTTTTAAACTTATTTCAATCCTGATATGGAAATATGTACATACTACCTATTACTAATTCAGAATCATAAAAAAAAACGCACACAGGGTTAATTTTTCGCCGATACATCATAGAACATTGAAGTTTAAAATATCGATAACTCATTATCGATAACGTCAATCTCTAATTGAGTAGCGGACTGTGACATGTGCGTAGTTGTTTGAATTAAAAGAAAGTAGACCCTATGATGTAAACAATAAAGTCTATTTGTACTTATCTTGTCTAATAAAATAATGTTTTCCAAATTTTAATCGAAATAAAGCAAATTAAGACTTACCGATGGTATGTTAGACCACCATTTGATACATTTTTGGTTCTGCTATCGTTTTTACATTCTAGAACAGCACAATAAGGCATTTTAGTATTTTTTTTAAAGTTAAGTTAAGTTTTGTAGAAGTTATTGTCACTGTGACGCTTGTATCTAGACTGATGTGCGTGGCGTGTGCGTGGGGGAAACACTTTGCGGAACAGCGCAAAGCTCGGGGTACGCGCGCCCCGCCCACATACGACTTCTACTGTTTTTTCTGTTCTGTGGTTCAGGCTACGTTATGACGTCATTTAGAGGTCAAATGAAAGTCAAATGGTTACATGTATTATTGTGAAAATAAACACAATCTTGTGATCTAAAGAGAAAAATAAGGCAAAAGACCCTAAAATCTCCAAATGGTTTTGGAATCAGCGTAGGTTAATTTTTACTTTACATATCGAATTGTCGATGTACTTGAAACTATAAGTTTTATGTTTACCGAGTATGGCCTGCCACTTCCTCTTGATGGCGTCCTTCTGTTCGTTAGTGCGCGGCATCTCGAAGGCCGGCTGCGCGCGCGTCGCGACGGGCGCGGGGGGCGGGGACGTACTCACTACCTCCTCTAGCGGGGCCTCCACTGTTATGCTGGAAGAAAACATTATGAAATTACTCTTGCGGATATTACATGTAAATAAAACCCTCACATTGTTTTTGAAGTTCGACTGAAACTTGAGTAAAATATTCTAAAACCTCAAGAATAACTAACCCATATTTTTTAGAGAATTTCTTTTTGTAAAAAAAAACCTGTGATGTGCGTCTGTAGGTGAAAAACCTAGTAAATGTCCCGGAAATTCACTAGATACGGGAAGCACCGGACCGGTCGTTGCGTCCACGCTTGGGAAGGCACATGCCTGTCGGCTGCAGGATGATGCGTATGAATAATAATGTTCCCACTGCTGGGACCTATGCCTCTTTTCTATGAGACAGTGGGCTGTAATCCACCACGCAGGTTTGTATATGCACTACCAAGCGTGTTTGTAGATGTCACATATCTTTGAATTTTAGGTTCTAGGACACGGTTTCTTCACGATGTTTACCTATACACAAAAATTAAATAAAGCCGGAGTGTCAACCCATGTAGCCAGGGCTACCACAGCTCTCAGGATGGATAAAGGACTATGATGTGGTTCATAAATCATGATGATGATATACCAGATTAAGTCTGTAGGTATCACTCACCTGTTGTGCAGCTGCGCCATGGGTATGTCGTGTTCGGGCTCCTGCTCGTCGGCGCGGTGCATGTGCAGGAAGGGGTTGTGTACGGGCGCGGTGGAGGCGCACGACTCGCCCGCCGCGATGGCCTGCTGCAGCTGCTCGAACTTCGGACCGCGGAGGTATCTGCCAATAAAACATTCATATAACACGTATCATGAAATTTTATTTGAATTAGGTAGGGGGGTACCTCAGCGAATGGGATTACCCATTAGCAAAATCCCCTCTAAAATCCTTCTCTAGTGCTCACTTCTCAGGAGGTTATAAGGAATTCCAAGCTTCACCCGCAACATCATCCCCGTGATTTCGTACTTTTCCCTTCGAACGTGAACAACACCCTTCCAAAAGGGTAGTTTCGAAAACTAAATACGAGGCACATAGTCGTAAGAACGTAAAATACTCCTCAATTTCGCCACAGATTCTACTGAAAAAAATCCAAAGAGTTTCATCAACATATTTACCTCTCCAACTCAAGTGTAACAGTATTCCCGCTCTGTTTGAGCGCGTCCACAGCTCGCTGGTTGGACTTGCCCGCCAGCGACACGCCGTCGACGGCGACGATGCGGTCGTTGACGCGCACCTTGCCGCTCAGCGCCGCCGCACTGCCCGGCGTCACCGACTTCACGAATATACCCGATAGCTCCTCTTTCTCGCACACGTAGCCTGTTAAATTGGAATCATTTGGATATTTATTTTTTACCAAAATCAACGGGTTCGATTCTGGGCTAGGAATATAGATTTTTCAAAAAGCCAACGATGCAGTTTTAGTTTTCATCAATATCGGGATCCGAGATTATTTTGAGTGTTTTTCGCTATTGCACATAGTTTCGGATTTGGCCATCCACGACTACTTGAAACATTCAGCGTGTATACGAGTAACGTGGTTTACAAAATTACACCAGTCTAACCCTATTGGAAGAAAGGAAAAGTCAAGCTATTTTGTCAATGGTAAGCAAAACTTCAGATTTTTAGAACACCGAAAATAAATTACCTGCAATGGTGATTCCCAGACCATTTTCGTCCTTCTTGAGCTGTACTGTGAACCTATCCACCTCAGGAGACTCTGCATCTGTTGATGAGTCAAAAATACACAAATATACTTACAAGTATTTAAAGCGAACCATTAATATGGTACAACGAACTCCTAAAACAGATTTGGTTGCACGGGTATTAATGGACAATACGACGCTGATATGGCTAATGAATGCCTTAATTTAAAATTACCTGTCTCCGGTGGTGGTGTGATAGATCGGTCGAATACGAATCTTGAAGTGTTGGCGTTGTGGGGCGCAGGTGTGGGCTGCGTGTGGAACACTTGCTCGAAGCCTGCGTCCAGTAGGTAGCGATCCAGAGCCTCGGGGTCCGACAACAGCCTACGGATACAAAACATCTGCTAGATTTTTGGTGTATCTAGGAAAGTAGACGTGAAGAAATAAAATTCAAGCTCAAAAACGGTCCCAACGTGTACGCAACGTGGGCTGTTTGGAATAACCAATGACGGCCGCCATAGCTCACGCACAGTGGTCCATAAAGGATTAAGTGCGGAAAACAAACCCGCTTAAACACAGAATAGTCCCGGTCATAGGTATTGACCAGAGTTCGGGTATTTACTTGGCAAATGGCCATCTCTACATATAGCACATACCTGGCGGGCACTAGAGGCGCGGGGTGCGCGTGGTGCTGCGGGTCGGCTGCGCGCGCCACCACGAGGCGCACGCGCGAGCCCGACGCGCGCAGCACGCCCGCCACCTGCTCCGAGCCCATCTCCATCAGGTGCGCCTGAAGTACACATCATGTCACACAAACTACCAAAGGAGCTCTATCAACTAGTGCCTCGAACAGGCGCCAACCCGGCGCTTCATCATCATCATTATTTCAGTCAAGAGACGTCCACTGCTGGACCTAGGCCTCCCCCAAGTGTCGCCACATTGACCGGTCCCGTGCGACTCGCATACAGCGAATTCCCGCAACCTTTACCAGGTCGTC
Organism: Xestia xanthographa; assembly: GCA_905147715.2. Lineage (NCBI taxonomy): Eukaryota > Metazoa > Arthropoda > Insecta > Lepidoptera > Noctuidae > Xestia > Xestia xanthographa. Next base: position 19,246,279 of record LR990642.1, on the reverse strand, counting down.
GGTCCACCCGGCGCTTACATTGGTTATGCGGATCTTGAGTGCTAACCATCACCTGCCCAGAAGTAAATTGATGGGTCTCTTGGTGTTCGATCTGGATGTACGATCTTCTTATTTGCGTGTCGATAAACTCAAATGATATCCGACTAGTATGTACCCACCTGCACAGTTCTATCGTTGGCTTCTTTTAAATCCTGAAAAGTGCAGGTTGTTGTACAAGATGGACAGGAAAAGAGATGGGGCATATCCTTCAAACTCATAAGTGTACGATGCCCAAAGCGATCCCCACTCTGTCACCGAGCGCTCAAGATCCATGACGATATCTGTACTAGCGTGTTTCATAAATGATATCCCAAGGTAGACTGACAGAAATAAACCAACAACATATCGATAAACTAAGCCAAAGTACCAAGAAGATGTGAACACTTACATCTCCAATTTGCAGGATATGATCCCCAGACTTCAAACGACCATCTCTATCGGCGACACCGCCCGCCAGAATTGTCTTGACGATAACACCACTTGTTCTAGCGCCGATTATACCTAAAAATTCACACAGCTCAAGTAAATTATATTGTTTTCGTTCAAATCGTCATACTGGAAAACCTTGAATAACGCGTGAAAATTATGGCAGTACACCAAGTAAGTATTTGAAGATCGGCAATAGGGAAAACTGATGTTTTAAACCTTAGGATTTGAAACTACCTACTTGAGAGGGATATAATACACTTTTATTATTGTTGTTTCTCACATAAATTCTTGTTATGTATTAATTTTTCATTATAACTAAAACATCATCAATATCAACAAAGTAGATACAATAAATAGAAAGATGTACTTATAATCCACTCATCACTTGACTTTTACAATGGGATCATTAACAATTATTGAAATCATTCGGACTTTTTAATTTAAAACAGTGTCTATGGAGTTTCTTGTCAATTCTTCTCCACAGAGATGCTTTGGAATCTGCAACTACTGTACTTTCACAAGTTATTTAGCCTTGTGACTGGGACTGTAGCTTCACCCTTTTGTTTTTGACATTCAAAAGTGCCTGTTATGGTCTATTTGAAATAAATCTTTGAGTTTTGAGTTTGAAACCAGTTTACAATTCATGAAGATAACACTGAACACCATCATCTGCCTATCCTTTTCCCAACTATATTAGGGTCGGCTTCCAGTCTAACCGGATGCAGCTAAATACCAGTATTTTACATGGAGCGACTGCCTATCTGACCTCCTCAACCCAGTTAGTACTCGGGTAATACAATACCCCAGACTTTTTGGGCCATTAACTACCTGTATAGACTGTCAAAGATCTACAAATGACAGCCGGGACCAACTACCTTAACGTGCTTTCCAAGACACAGATGAAACTCGATGTGTAACGGGTGGGCATCCATCCACAGACCAATCTAGGCAAGCATGGCTTAACCTGAAGATTGTCTCTAAGTGGCTGTTATCATTTAGCCAAGAGCTCCTGAAGATAACACTGAACACCACACACAAAAAAACCACAGTGCAAATGAGCACCTCCTCTTTTTTTAATTGGTAAAGAAACATACACTTAAAATATTAACATAATCAAAGAGCATTACCAAATCCTAGTCCTGTGCCATCATTAACCAGATTGATGATTTCAACCTGCGCCCAGTCACTGCCGACAATACTGTGGGACATAGACCCAAGGGTTTCATCAACCCTTGACAGGTCGAGTAAGCCACGATTCTGCAAAATCAGAAATGAAATAAATAAATATCGCTGGACATTACACAAAGCGCCATCTAGTGCCACACTAAGCAACGAGGCTTGTGTCGTGGACACCAGATAGTTGATATACTACATAGATACTTTTTGTTTGTAAATACATTCTTATTATTTATACATATAAACATACATGACTCGGAAACAAATGTCCATGCTCCTCACAGTCACCACACAAACATTTGCTCCTACCGGGAACAGAATGTAAGGCAGCACGATCCATTAGTATATATATGTATCTGTAAATGCTTAACCTATGGTAAAACCTAAGATTTTCCAGTATAACTCGACAAATAAAGGGTGTAAAACACCTCTTAACGACGCCGAAAGGCACTTGTTCTCCTCGACATTGCGATCATTTTTTTGTTCTACACCATACCTGGAAACCTTCTAGTTATGGAGATATTGGGGTCAAAGTTCCAACTTTTTCTACAAGTTTTTTTTGTTAATACAAGTTTTTCATGTAAGATTTTTACTTTAAACACCTCCACGACCCCCATACTATTTAATCCATTCATCAGCACAATATTTTGAGTGCGTTACATTGAGTTCTACAACAAAACACGATTTTTTACCCCCAAAAAAAAGTTGTTTCCCATATTTTTGCTTAAAGTTACGTAGTTTGATCATTTGATGTACAGAATGCTTGGTTGACGGCTTTGTTCAATTTAATTTTTCTATTTTCACACAATTTGTCTTTGTTCAATTTAATCTTTGCTTTGTTTCAATTTAATTAATTTTGTGTTACATTTATTATTGTTATAACCCACTGTTCGACACAAATGTAAATTTGTTGAAGAATAATAAATAAAAATAAAATTGTGATGAGGTCTTTTACCACCTGTACAGCTTCATTCATCGGGTTTGTGTCTTGGACCAGAATAAACATTAGATCAAAATGAAATAGATTCAATTACAATGATCATACCTGCTTTGGAGACATGTTAGAGTCCACAGATCCACTGTCTAGCCCCAGAATGCGCTCATTGTCAGAGCCGGAGCCGAACTCCAGGCTATGTGGTGGTGACACCTGGGGTACACGCTGCTCTTCCTCCCCCTCGTTGTTTCCATACAAATTCCTTGCCTGAAGGGCTAGGTCACCTAAATTAAGATATATTAAATAATCTGCTTTTTTTCATTTTTGATAGTTACTACTAGCTGTGCCCCATGCTTTCCCCTGCAGTCTCTTAAATGATTAATGTTTTTATTTTTACTTTCCTTGTATTCGTAATGAAAAGCAGTGTGGGTGTGTGTTTACCTCGGGTTAAAGACTTATTTAGGCACTCGCGACTCTCGGGCACCAAGATCTCAGAACTAAATAAGTTACTTTCTCCCCTACAGTTACAATGTACTATTTTCTATTCCAACTGTTAGTTGCAGATTTTTGGTAAATTCAAATAAACTCTTCAGCTTTATTATTTAGTACAGAAGTATTAAGAGTCTTACCTGCTGGAGTAATGTCAAAGTCCCCAGGAATGATAGAGGGATGATGTGCAACTTGAGTTGCAAGCATACCCACGGAGTCGTGCAGCGTTGCAATACTTTTGAGAATAGGGCTCTCCAACAAATTGATCAACATATTCAAGTCATCATTGGTTGCTGCCTGTAAATCATAAATTCAACATTAATAACAAGAATCGAAATAATAATGAGGATTTTTTTTTTAATGTTGTCATGGAATTTCTGCTGTATTGTGGGTGGGTTTTACAAACATTTCAACTCACATACACAAACAGCATTATTATTGCAGTTCTATTGTTTTATTTCAAGGCACAAGTCTTCAACAGAGATTGAAAACAGCCTTGTAAGAAAAAAGCAGGGTCAAGTATAGCCTTGATTCTGTTATTTACAGTAATTATTATTATTATTTATTTATAATCTGTTGCTAAAAATGCATTGAGGTTATGAGGTATAGAATATTTTGAAACAAAACATATTGAGACATGTGGTGAAAAGCTGATTATGGAAACAAAGCTCATTACTAGGAAATACTTTGCAATTATTGTTACACAAGATACCCTTGAGATGTTCAGCACTTGTACCAATAGTTCAGCAGTATTATAATTTATTATTCAAGCTATGGAAAGGAAAATTGGGGAGAACGGGGGGTTCTTAAATTTAAGAAAATTATGCTACATTATCCTAAACATGACAAGTTGTGCAAGTGTTGTTATGCTTTAAAATGTTATTGTTAACAGTTTACCTTCAGCTTGGGGTCATCACTTTGATCTACAGCTGCTTTTACACTCTCCAATTGTTGCAAAGCATTTGATATATTCACTCCAAGATGCATTCTAGAAATTTATATGCAATTTAGTTCAGATCAACTGAATTGTGAATACCACTGCGATGACTACAAACATTACTTACTTTGCAATATGCACAATACACACACTTCCTATTAATTAATAACAATAAGCACTAAGGCGTCAGTTTGATGATGTATAAGAAACAAATGTTTAGAAGACAAAGATTGTTATTTTTACGTAAAGAGGAGTTTCTAACTGCAGCAGCTTTAGCTTTGCAGTCGCAATAGGTACTCGCAATGGACAGTCGGAATCGGCCAGCTTGGCTAAAAACTAATAACAACTCGACTCGACCGTCGACGTCGACTCGACTTCACTCGCTGACTCACAATTCACAAATGACAGGATTGACAGGCAGGTGACAGTGACACCAGGGTTGCTACTGTTGCTAGATTAAAAAAAAATCATGAAACTTCGGCCGCATTCCGAATTTACATGTTGAACGACAACGCGGTCAGTGCTGACCGACAGCGAACTTTTCCTTCAGGCCAAGCAAAAATCACAATTCTATCCAAAAGACCAACTGTTTTTTTAATTAGATACTTGTATCTAATGTCCAAATGTATGTTTTAATTAACAAAAATCAACTTAATATTTATGGAAATATTAAACGTCGGGTAGCACTGACCGAACGCGGCTCCTACGGACGAAAAAGTGGCTTTTCGTTATAGGGGGCCGCGCGGGTCAAGGTGTCAGGTCCCCCTCCCAGCCCTCCTGAGTTTTGTTTAGTTTTGCTTGGTTTTTTTTTTTTTGTTTTTCCTCATCATCAGCCCGGAGAAATCTACTGCTTTTCCAATTTCGCGCCAAACAAATGTTCACACTTTAGTAATTATTGTATATTTTTTAAGTCCTTTACGTTTTCCAAAAACCATTATAGTTTGGCGTAACTAGAGGGCCACGCGGGTCAATGAATATAGGATTTAGTTTGATATCACTGCCCTACGGCCTGTATGAATGGATCGAAAACACACGTAAAACGCGGTCAGCACTGACCGACGCGGACCGAACGGAAAGCCTAGTTGTCAACCACCACTGACCGACGCGGCCTGAATGGGAAGTTATATTTTTTTGTTGGCGTTCAACGTGCTAGGCTGCAATCGATTTGAGCGTCAATAAATCCGTTCCGAATGAGGGATTTTCTTTTTCAACTCTTCCCTAGTAGCTGGATAGATGGCGCTGAATTTGGTAAGTTACAGCAAGGAACGGAACGTCACTAATGGCTAAATTCAGAAGCTTAAGGTGACTGCTTCAGGCTAGCCCGCGAAATTCAAATTTTCTTACGTTTTTTGCAATTTGCAGGCCTTTTTTATAGATTTCAAGTATTTTCAAGTGAAGGTCAATGAGAGGTTTTCCTTTTGAGGTTTTAAAAAAAAACTTAGTTTCCAAGAACTCTATAGATGGCGTTGAACTAACTATGCCAAAGCCAAAAGCTTGAAAAAAAAAACATTGTGTCACATCACATACTCTCGTTGACTGACACTTTCATTTGCTTAACCTTCCGAATAAAACCAACATTTCTCGCGCTTTGTTAAAATCAGTTTTTTTAGGTTCCGTTCCTTGTATTATCATACTTACTCCTAGCGCCATCTATCCAGCGACTAGGGAAGAGCTAAAAAGAAAATCCCTCATTGCAATGAAATGACAATTCGCTGGTATACAAACTTTTTGTTGGAATCTAGTTAGAATCTGATAAGAATGTATCAGTATGACTCATAAATGAATTATGTATTAGGTTACTTGTGTATTTGTTACATTCTAAAGTTTCGTGTAAATTGAATCAGTGATTTTACCCAAAAAAAAAGATACGACCACAGGTAAATTCTCCCTTGTCATCTATGTTATAACTCATCTTTATCTTCATCAACTCATTTTTAATTCTGACGTGTTTTTACAAGTCTTGTATAAGTGATAATACAAGGTCTGGTTCATAACGAATACAATAATGTTTACGGTTTGAGATAAGCATTAGTAGAACTCGAGCGATAAGTGTTTTTGTGAGCGAGGTCAGATGACGCATGCGATGACGTAACTAGGCGGGGCGGGAGGGAGGTTAGGGACTTTACCGTTATTTCGCGCGGCGCCGGAAAGCCAAACCAAAACATTTCGGAAGACCTATTTTTGTGGAAGTTATGTTGCTTGACTATATAGCCAGAGCTATTGCACTCCGTGTGTAGGCATGAGATAATTACCTACCGCTTAGCGCATATTGAATAAGCAAGCTCTCTAGGGCTGTCGCGCTCCAGCCGTGCGTAACTGCGTACGTATGCCGCGTTAATTTTTCGCGCTCTTTTGACCTTGCGTCGCGTACCTACCTACTCGTACTTCGTGTTTGGTAACTGACTGATTTATTGATCATTAATCATTACTAGTGAAAATGACAAGCCGGATAAACTGTTGCTGTTAATAAATGTAGAAAAAAATTGTCTTTTTTTATATAAATTTCACTGCTCCATGTCCATGCTGGAAAGCATGGACATGGAGTCAGAGACATCAGAGTTTATTTTAAAATTACCTATTTGTTAGATTTCGCATTTATGCATATTATTAAAAATAAGTAATCGTAATTTTATAGAAGGCAAGATATATATGAGACATTATAATAGAGTAAAACAATTATAATTATAAAAGTTTTAATTAACATTTAAATAATAATACATTAAAATACAAAAATGTTGGTAGGTAGTATTTTATTTTGAGTACCTACTTGAGGCAACCCTACCGACTGGCCATTAAGTAGTGAGACGCCGTATAAAGTACGCTAACGCGTGGCGTCAAGACACAATTTAGATCGAACGCGCCCAGTTTAGGTATTTAAAATGTCGGCTTTCTTCAAGATCAAAGGAGTGCAACTTCTGTACGCTAGTACTATTATCTATTCTGTGCTATAGCTACTCTGATAACTCAGATTTTGAGATAGAGAACGACGATTCGTCCAGTGATGAAAAAGATGACGAAAGCGTTTATAAATACTTATGCGTATTTTGCTCCCGGCAAAGATTTACCCCTTAAAAAAATCCTACGAATTACAAATTACATATATGCAACGGTAATGAAATATAATGTTCATGAGTTTGAAACTCATTTTTTTTTTTCAATCAAAATACACAACTCAACCTGTGAACACTACTGTCTTTTTTTTTTTTTTTTTCCAAATGGCATCTCGCAGTTCAACCTAGAGAGGTTGTCGTCTGCTTAACCGGACAATCCTGTGGGTACCTTAAGTGTAAGGCCTCCAGCCAGGGATCATTTTTGACAGCGCTCACGGTGATATTTATTTGGGGCATGGCACTGACGTATAAATCCTATGGACTTGGCATACTTATAAGCGGCTAATAGGGTAGCCCATATCGATATTTCTCTACAATCAATGTTAGATAAAAGATTGTGAGAATGTTTTCATGTTGTCACGGTCCAATATCAACGGGTAAGTATTTTTTCATCCCGTAGAATCGAAAAGTGTCGTTTTGTTCCCCGTTTAGCGGGAGCAAAGTAGCTCTTTTCTCCACTAGACTTTTTAGCGGGCAGTAATGAGATTTGAATATGGAACATGAATCGTTCATTGAAATCGAACGAAAATTGTATAGATGACTGGCTGCAAGTGTTTGCTGTACGGTGCGGGGGTCAGCACGCGCATTGTAGAAAATATTAAATTAAGAGTTGCAGATAGTTCGCCCATGCCGTTCTCAACGCGCTCTTCTACATCAAAGGAACCTTTTCCTGAGCACCAGCCAGATACTGAGATTACAAACACTCAAAATACTGGATGACTTTTTTATCACTTTCCAAAAAAAATGGGTATATTCGGTGAATGGAGTAGAAGCTTAAGCATAACTAGTTTTGTTTTTCTATTTCCACAGTTTAGAAAAGAATTGATCCATCATCAAAAAACGCTACAAATTTCAAGTAAACTTTTCATATTAGAACAAAGAAAGAGTAATTAAAAAACAAAAAATGTATAAATAAATCCACAACTATATCAATCCCAAACAAAATAGACACAAGTGACAATAAATTTTCAAAATTTTGCCAGTGCCATTTATATTTATATTTATATATAAATTTGTAATTGACCTTTTTTACATTCATGTCATTTTTTTAATTAAACTTATTCATTAATTACTTAAAAGTGTCTCTTATTTATTTTCTCATAGAACGAGATGAAAAGTAGAGTATATGACTCGAGAGCAAACATACACACATCAACACGGTCTAGGGATATTTTTAAAAAAGCGAATTACTATAAATGTGTTAATTATTTATATGACATGTATATATTTAAAAGATACTTTATTTAATATTCTACCATTTTTTAATAATGGTTAAGGTATAGATTAAAATTTCAGGATTTTATGGAAAAAAAATGAAGCATAGACGGAAACCGTATATGAATGAACTTTTAATTTGTGAGTAAAAACTGAAAAAAATAGAAAAATCATTTAATTTGTGTTTATAAACTTGAAGTTAGTAGTCTGAGAAAGCGCCCATGATGTTCATAACACATCGGCAACGATTCGGCATGCTCAGAACAAGGTTGTCAATGTCTTGCTGCGGAATATTGTCCCATGTCCTTCTGAGGTGCGCAAAAAGTTGATCTTCTGTAGCCACATTTTCAGGAACTTCCTTCAGAGCTCTTCTTTGCAGCATATCCCACGCATGCTCAATGGGATTTAGATCTGGCGATTAGTGCTTCCAAAATTACGGATTTGCTAATTACGTAACTAGTTACGAATTTTGATGCTTCAATTACGTAACTACGTAATTACGTAACTGTGTTGATTTTTTAAGCCACGATAATTTCTGGGCTTATTATGTATATTAGAAGTAAAAAATCAAACAACTTCAAATAAAAAAAATATTATATTAAGGAATTAAAAGTAAATTACAGATTAAAATGATAATTTTAAAATTAAACTCAAAATCAAAATCGTCAATCAAATCAAAATATTATGACTAAACTCAATCAACAATTCAAACAAAACATGTACCACGCACAAATGGTTTAAAAGTAAGAAACAATATAAAATACGGTTATTTTTCCAATCTTTGTTCTTGATAATATGATCTCATAAATGACAACGAATGCAATGTTCTGTCACCAAGGGAACTTCTTAGTTTAGAACAAAGATAACCGGCAGAAGAAAATGCTCGTTCTGCTTCAACACTAGTAGGCATTATAGATAGTAAATAATTATAAGCTGCTGTTAGGAAAACTTCACGACCGCCGCCAGTGCTATCGTAGATACACATTTCAACTCTGATGATGGATTCAAGATCTGTGTTTACTCCAGATTTGTTCACTGTAGACATAGTTTTCTGTATTTCTTTTTCTAGTTGCTGTGCAACAGTCAACTCGTCGCCACAACCATCATTAGCATCATTGTCATCTGCTTCGGAATCTAAACTCATTTGTGTACTTGTCGGCGGTGTAAATTCGAGCCTTTCTAATAAGTTTGCAACATATGTTCTAATATAATCCGACGTCGGTTTTGTAAAAGTTTATGTTTCTTCGGTTTTATAATATTCTTCATTATTATGCAAATACTGCAAGACACCAGACACATTTGTTCGCCTTTCTTTTATTCTTTTTCTAAGGGATACAGCAAGCTTGTCACTGAGATCATTGCACTGAGCATCAAGTTTATTTAACATAAACTGAAGCGCAGCATCTGCTGCTAACAAATTCGAGTCACGGCGACACAATGCCATCACTGTAGTTTTTATTATATCTAAACTATGATGAATGTTATGTAGGTCTTGTATTTCTGTGTCTGTGAAACTTATATTTGATTTTAAGTCTAATAAAGCCTTAAATAAACTTGATTTCAATTTCAGAAATCGTCCAACCATATCTGATAAACTGTTCCATCGCGTTTTGCAGTCCAGTATAAGATCAAGGCTTTTACCATGCTCTTCTAAAGAATATTTTTGCAACAAATCGGTCTTCAGTGGTGATTTTTTGAATGATTTAACAAGTTTTCTTACTTTTACTATAATATCTTTGTACAGAAACTCTGGTTCTAGAACTCTAGGTACTTCTATGAAAAGTCCGCCATCGTTTTCTTCAATTTCTTCAGTGTCAGTATCTGAAGCTTCATCTTCTAGTTCTGGTTCAGTAGTTGTACTTTTCCGTGTCTTATATAATACCTCCAGCACTGCAAGTTGTATTCCGTGAGCAAAACACAACTGATGGTGACCATCAAAATTTTTGCCCATTTTAACCATAACACTGGCTCCGTCCGTTGTGAATGCAATTATATCTTCAAGTTTCAAATAAAAGTCATTTAGATGATTTTCTAACAGTACAGTTCCAACGTGAGCTGGCATTGAACCCTTTATCCTTACTAGTCCTAAATTTTTATATTTAGCTGGCTCTAGGTCTTTATTATGAATATTTATATTCATATACCTCCGGTTCCGGGTGGAGGTCCATTCATCAAACGTTATTGTAAATCGTTTTTTTTGGGACTTCATATCTTTAAACTGATTTATTAATTGGTTTTTTATGGCAGAACTCTGTTCCAGGACAATTTTGGTAATAGTTGAAGGAGATTTCGGTAGATCATAGCCAGATTTTTTGAAAACATACCTTAGATCTTCAGAAGTACAAAATTTGCTTAATGGGATGCCATCCAACGCTGCCATTCTAGTCACTATAATGTCCAAGGAATAATCAGTGGAAAAGTAATCCGTTAGTTTAGTTTTCTTCGATGGAGGTTCTAAACTTTTTCTTGCTTGAAAGCACGATGAAGTACTTGCCCTTTGCGCATCTTGCTCTTGTGACATCTCGGCAATATGTTTAGCACGCATATGTGTATGTAGTGCTCCAGTAGCACCACCAGGAGTCTTCAAATTTTTTTGACAATGTTTACATTGGACACTTTGCCCATTTTCAGCCCTCAAAAAGTGTTCCCATATAGCTGATTGTGTGCGTTTGTTCAAAAACTCCTTATAAATAGTCTTCTTTACTGCAGACCTAAAACAATATATAAATATTTCATAATTTAATAGTTAGGTAATACATATAAATAGCATCTATAGTTAGGCACTAAACTTAAAACGGGGTACATTTACATACGTACCGTCAACTCATAATCAATGTCTATTTGCACAGACATCTAACAAGCAACAATAAAATAAAATCGCACATATTTCATTTCATTTTTTTTTAAACGTCGCACCGCACTAGGAATTACTGCTGTATCGTGGGTGCACTCACAAACATGTAAACTAACATACACAAGACACCCAGACCCGGAACACCTATCTGTAGGTCATACAAATATTTGTTCCGTACGGGAATCGAACCCGTGACCCGCAGCGCAGCAGCCAATCACTCAACTACTGCGCCAACCGTGCCGTCAACAATATAAAATCAACTACTAAATTATATGTATAAACTCTCACACAAATACCCTAGAAACAAAGTAAGTAGACAAGTAAAGTAATGTTAAAATATTTACTTACATTTTCGTTGAACGTGTATGCGTTGCACGCGTGCGTGTGCGTGTTGCGTTGTACGTGTATGGTGATATCTACTTAGAAACTTGTATTGTAATCAAAAGCTTCCGAAAACCAAGCGTCAAACTTTGCGGCACATACACAAAATCACAAAACTCAATAAATTAAGCTTAGAACAGGACAGTATCTCGCAGGTGTACGTAAGACGACTGAGTACCGAGTATTGAGATTGTTTCTAAATTCACGAAAGTAAAGAAAAATCTAGGGAGTTCCCTTAGCTTGCTCAATCCACAATATTAAACTCAATTATCTACGAGTTAGATCAAATACTAGCAAAACAGTTATAAACTTTGATTGTGTTACGTACCGAACTATCCACAACCAACGGGGATTCCCTTTGTTTCCCGATTGGTCAACAATGAACTCTATTCTGTACGACTAAGAAATAAAATCTTGCGGACTCAAATTGGAAGTTATAAAATAAACCCCGGGAATTCGGGGGATACCCACAGAAAGGGTTTTGATGTTGTCATAATGTAAGTCGTAGGTTAACCTAAATTAAGGTAAATTGTAAATACATAGATGAACCCATGCCTTTTTCCCATGGCGTAGGCAGAAACTATAGAACTAAATAAATGGGTACCTAATTAATTAATATTATCCCATAGTTACGTTATTACGGACTTCAACACTTCAGTTACGTATTTGTGAGATTTCTAAAATCTGTCCGTAATTACGTAATTGCGTAATTACGTAATTACGTAATGGAAGCCCTACTGGCGATTGAGCAGGCCAGTCTAAGGCCCTAACATTATGTGTATGTAACCAAGCTGCTACCGTTCTCGCCGTGTGTGCCCGGGCATTGTCGTGCATGAGCAGGAAATCTTGCCCCATTTGTGTTCTGTGGGGCAAGATTACGAGCCCCAGCACCTGTTGGACGTATCGTTCTGCCGTCATATTGCCCCGCACCCAAACGAGATCCGTCCGTCCTCCAAGACGAATTCCTGCCCAAACCATAATTGTTCCTCCTTGGTATGGGTGAACTTCCTGAGGGTTCTGGAGACGGCTCCATCGTCCAGGAACTCGCCAAACACGCGTCCTTCGTGAATCTGGATGGAAGCCGAACCTGGATTCATCCGTGAACAGCACATTGGACCAGGTCCAGGACCAGGACCAGGTCACGGCCCCAGTCCACGTGGTTCCGAACCCATTCTAATCGTCGTCCACGATTGCCTCTCCGTAAAGGTGGGACCCGGAGTGGTCTACGAGAGCGTAGATTGCTTTCATGCAGTCGCCTTCTTACAGTTTGGTCACTCACAAGCACTTGGTGTTCCACTCGCAGCCTTTGGACCAATTGAGTCGCCGTTGCATTTGGTTGTGCTCGCGCAGTAATTTGCAAAAATCGGTCTTGTCTGGGGGTAGTGATGCGACTTGGCCCCCGGTGCCTCTCCGCTACTTCACCTGTGGCACGATAGCGTGTCCACAATCTTGAAATTACATTTTGATGGGTCCCTATGGCCTCAGCAACATTACGCTGAACAGATCCAGCTTCCAGCATTCCCACAGCTCGTAACATCTCCGCCCTCGTCAAATGTCGGCGTTGCATGGCTACAATACATCAATTTTAACTTTATCTTTCGTTTAAAAATGAAAAAAAACTGTAACTAAACGTAATTCGTATTGTTTTCTAAATTTCGCACAAATGAAAATTCCCTCTCCTATACATCAAGACATTTTTATGCCACCGAAACAAAAAAATTTTCAAAAATTTAAATTTTTAATTAGTCTGAGATAAATTACAAACAAATCGGTGTATAAAAGATTCCAATGCGGCCAGTACTTTTCGAGTTATTTAATTGAGTATGAAATATCCCTAGACCGTGTTGATGTGTGTATTTTTCCCTCAGGCGATGTACTTTGAATCCCTCGATACGCTCAGGATTATATTTTAGAATCCCTCGCTATGCTCGGTATTCTATTCTAGAATCCTTCGCTTCGCTCTGGAATCAAAATAGAGCCCTCGCCGTAAAAATACTATTTTGCTCCCTTGTCATACAATCTACTATTAACACACTTTTCTTAGCTTCACTTGTTTAGAACTAACAAAATAACTATGTAAGCAAATCTTAAAAGTTATTTTTGACCCACTTCCTGGTTTTTGATTAAACTAACATTTTGCATGTTTAGTTTGGATGATATTGCTGCCGATTCTCTGGTTCAGTAACTAATCTAAAATTAGAGAATCGCCATTTTTACTAAAATGGCAGTGTATGTGTTTATGCCATGCGCTTCATCGTGATAATAGTCGACATCGACAATATTAGTTCAATTAAATGTGACAGCTCTAATTTACGTCCGTCTCTTTCCCGTTTTATTAGAGAGAAAAAGATAGCAATAGCCAAACAGCGGGAAAATAAAATGGCGACCCGGCCGCAAATAGGTATTTCAATGACGCGAATGAAGGTTTGCTATTATAGTAACTGTCAAAAACACTGTTATCCTTTTTCACTTATGCAAAATTCTAAAAGTTAAAAAGAGATAACAGTATTTTTATGATTTCGGTGTCGATATGCCTCATATTTGTTTATCTGTATTTTCTATAGTCAAACATTTCAATTTATACGTCAGTGGGGCATGGTCGGTGTAATCGCAAGATGGCGCATGTCATGACGTCATCATCGATATCGCGCTCACGGTAATTCGGTACGAGTTTATGGACGCTCAAATCGATTAGCCTAATTCGGAACGCAGCCTTAGTGATTATTTTGTAACTCGGAGTGCGGCCTTCTTTAGATTTTCACAAGAAAAAATAATAATATATTTTATATAATATATATAAATCACAAAACCAACTGTTATTTTAGATTTATTAAATAAAAAACTACGCAACGGATTTTGATGCGTGTCTTTTTAATAGATAGAGTGATTCAAGAGGAAGGCTTTAGTATATATAATTTGATGGCGGGCAAAGCCGCGGGCATCAGCTAGTATAATATAAAACGTCGACAAATGATTCTACTAAACAGATATGATAAACACCTACAAAACCACCGAAAAAAGTGTTCCGCGGGCGGGAGAGCCAGCTCACATACACGCAGTGACGCAGAATAAAGGAAAAACCGAGTCTTCACGATTGCGTGTGTGCTAAGTGCGAGTTTTACACTAAAATTCAAGTAATGTGTCGACCGCGAAAACCGAGTTTACGTTACCATTTACGTCGTCGGTAATGACAATAGAATGCCTCTATGAAAATAAGGTCCGTTTGGAGCACATCGCTAACGTTTGCATGCTATCGCGAGTGCAAGTTACAATTTTGACAGTTTTGACAGCTCGAATACGAAACGCGAGCGTGAAAAGTTTTCACTTAAGATTTTGCAATGAGAGCGGTGAAATAACAAAGTAATTTAATTTCGTATTGTGAATGAAACTTACCATGGAACCTCGTATTATTTCGTTTGGACAATGTTTGAGACCGCAAAAGCACAAGATAAGCGTAATATAACGCCACAAAAAAGTAAACACGGTTACATAAACAAAGATAGAAACACCACCACAAACCACTCGGGCATTATTAGATCATTTGCTTATATCTCCATGCCTAAAAAGTAACAAACTTAATTTTACAAAGTTCACAGATGGATCAAGGTCACTCACTACACACCAAAAGATATAAATTACACTAACTGCTCCATTTATGTCACCAGCATTTCAAATTGGGACGGGCTAGTCTTTATTTTTAACAATAATATTCAAAACTAACACAAACTTTCGTAAACACAAACAAAACTAATGACCATTGACCACAGATAAGTAATGTCGTCTAACTTCGTTCTATAACCACCACTAATTGAATAGGCAGTCGCTTATATTATGAACACAAAATACGAATGTCAACTTATCTTCGTACGCAACACAAGTTACGGTGAATTAACGCGAAAACGAACGAATGTATTCTAGGATCTCACACTCGCAAGTTAACGATTGTCGATGCGGCACTCACACTACCTAGTTCTGACATATTACGCTAGATGGCGCTACCCCAGCGCCATACAAATTTGCATACGTTAACGCGCTCGAATGTGGTGAACGAAAATAACAAATCTCGCACTAAGTACACTGTTTAATTAAATATCATTGACGTCGACAAAACGGTGAACGATTCGGTTTGGTCGTTTCCTATGGAGACTATAGAGACGAACCGGCAAGAAAATCCATGGTTACTCTTGGAATAACGCAAAAATCGAATCATGTATTGGTGTTATTGTTTACTTTGACTGTCGTAGGAAGAAAATTTCCATTACATATTATTTTTATTGTTAGGCCTCTACCGAAATTAATTTGATTATGTACTACTGATTTAGTAGATTAATGAATATTGCATCATTGTGCGAGAAGGACAAGGCTACCATCCGGCAAGCAAGTCCCAATCGGCCAATCAACCAACCAATGAATAAAAAACTTTTTTGCAAAAAATAAAACCGTCTTCAAAAACAACAAAGTGAAGTGGTGGAAAAGAAACTGAATCAAACACACAGAAGTCACCGACTTCTGAAGCTAAAGTTATTTTTCCCTTTGTGTTTTTGAAGTCGGTTTTATTATTTTTGAAAAAAAAAAGTATGTTTCCATTTATAGTTGTAATAATATCCTATACAAATATTAGCTATACATTTATTTTAACATAACATAACATCACGCCTATAATCCCCGAAGAGTTGGACTGAGGTGTACAATAATATGAGAACAAAGGATAGTACCGACACCCACATTTCGCCAGTTATGTTTAAGTCCAATGTCCAGACTCCGTGGCTGCTACTGAGAAATTCCTGATGGAAAAACCCAATAATACTTTGCCTGGGAATCGAACTCGGTCCTGAGTTCGATTCCCAGGCAGTCATGCTGAGTAGTCGCCACCACTAGGTGTACGTTACCCCAGCAGGAAAGTGTCTCCTAGAGTTTTTATATGAGTGGAACGTTTAATTAGTGCCTTATTTGCTGTCAATGTGCTCCCACATAAAAAATGTGTGTTTTGAAAAAACGACAGGTTTTTATGTGGAGGCAGCTGACGCAGAATAAAGGAAAAACAGGCCAATTGGCTTGTTTTCGAGTCTTCACAATTGCGCGCTCACAACATATCTGTTTAATAGAATATCATTGCTTGAAAATCGGTTCAATACCTACTTATTAAAATATGGACTTTTACCTGTATTTCTTGGTCAGTATACAGGGGGCTGAGGCTCAACCCCCAAAATCCAGCAGGAGTGATCCTGGGCTCAACCGTTGAGCCCAGGATCACTCCTGCTGGATTTTGGCATGAGAGACCGATATTTATTTATAATAGGATAGAATATTCATATCTGCGAGTTCGCGTGCGTCTTCACAATCGTAGGTACATCCGTGAGTTTACTTTTCCAGCCAGTGCAGTGTGTCGAAAATTAAATGATTCACATAGTGATTTTTCATGTGAAACATCTAGGTTAAGCGCGGGTAAAACCAAATGGCGTGGCAAAGCATGTCGTGGCGACACTTCGCCAACTGTCACATTGTCAACCCGGCCCGAACAATCCCGACCTGTTGAAGCAGCAGCATAAGATCTACTTACATATTCGCCACGGTTTACAACAAGCCCGCTGGTCTCGGGGAGACAGCGCTGGGTTACAATCTCGGGGCACAGCGCTGGGTTACAATCTCGTGATATCGAGTTCGATCCCAGCACAAGGATTTTCTTTTTGTGAATCGAGTCATTTTGTTTTTATTTTATTTTATTATAAGTGTTTGTTTTTTATAATTACTTTATTTTTTAAGCATTATTATTACTTGTACAAAATAATTTCGATGTTCCATATCTGCCAGGCGTCCCGTGACGGCTCACTTTTTTTTAACAGGGAGCGCGTGTAAATTCCTAATTTATTAGAAACTAGCTGTTGCCCGCGGCTTCGCTCGCGTGAAGTTCGGTAACTGTCCCACTGGATAATATTAAAGGGATAGTGTCCTACATGTTAATCCAGGTTATAAACTATCTATGTGCCAAATTTCATAATCATCACAATTACAATCATCACAATCACAAGCACCATCACTATCACAACCACCATCACAATCACTATCACAATCACCACCATCATTATCACAATCATAATCACAATCACCATCACAATCACCATCCTATCACAATCACCATCACAATCACTATCACAACCACCATCATTATCACAATCATTATCCCAATCACTATCACAATCACTATCACTATCACAATCACCATCACAACCACTATCACATTCACCATCATCGTTATCACAATTATCGTTATCACAATCCTCATCACCATTATCGCTATCACCATCACTGTCCTGTCATCGTAAACACAATCATTATCATCTTCATCACCATCACTATCACAGCCACTATCATTATCACAATCACCATCACTATCACAATCACCATCACAATCACTATCATCATCATCACAATCATTATCATCGTAATCACAACCTTATCATCATAATCACAATCATCATCAAAACAATCCCCGTTCTCGTTATCACAAACATCATCTTAGTTATCACAATCATCATTATAGTTATCACAATCATCATCATCATTATCACAATCATCATCATCATTATCACAATTACCATCACTGTCATCGTAATCACGGTCATTATCATATTAATCACAATCACCATCACTATCACAACCATCATTATCACAATCACCATCACTATCACAATGACCATCACAATCACTATCATCATTATCATCGTAATCACAACCATTATCATCATAAAAACAATCTCCATCCTCGTTATCACAATCATCATCTTCGTTATCACAATCACCATCACTGTCACAATCACCATCACTATCACAGTCACAGTCACTGTCACAATCACTATAACCATCACAATAACCATTACCATTGCTATCACCATCACAATCACCGTCACTGTCACAATCACCATCATCATTATCACAATCATTATAATAGTAATCACAATTATTATCATCGTAATCACAATCATCATCACAATCATCGTTATCACAATCATCATCATCGTAATCACAATCATTATCACCGTAATCACAATCATCATCATCATTACCACAATCACCATCATCGTTAACACAATCAACACAATAAATCAACAGTACCTAACCCTGTATAGAAGTCGAATCCGCCATCTTCTGGATTTCAAAATAAATGCCATATTCGTAATCAGCGCCCCTGATAATCTCGGTATCGACACCCATATTGATTTTTGGACATTTCAACCCCATCGCACCCCAACAGGGAATGATAGTATTT
The DNA here is from genome assembly GCA_905147715.2 of Xestia xanthographa. Taxonomy (NCBI): domain Eukaryota; kingdom Metazoa; phylum Arthropoda; class Insecta; order Lepidoptera; family Noctuidae; genus Xestia; species Xestia xanthographa. Next base: position 19,227,448 of record LR990642.1, on the reverse strand, counting down.
TAGGTCCACCACATTAAATCTTAAAATCGTTGTTTTTGTAATACACCCGACCCGATACACCATACAAACAATACCCATGTTAATTTTCAGACTTTGTTACCCCATTTCCCCCTTTAGGGGTTGAATTTCATTCACTGAAATCCTACGTTTTTTTTTTCTTGACTTGAATGCGCCCTGGCGGTTGAGAGTATGTCATGCTCACTCTAATGTCTCGCTGATGGTGGCGCGTGTGTCGGATAATTTAGTTCCCTTCGAAATGGTTGAGCTGAATGGTGCTGATCCATGCGTCATGTTCGTGAACGGGCGCTGTTAGTTGTGACTGGTCATCTCTTAGTTGCCATGGCTTATTTGAATGTTTATTTTTTAATTGTATTTTTTGTTTTTACTATGGACACTTTTAACGTGCACATTTTGCTACATTGTTCTCACATAATATACCATCTTAACATGAATGATGTAACCAAGATTTTGTAACAACATTTTGATTTAAAAGAGTGTCCATGGAGTTTCTTGCCCGTTCTTCTCCATAGAGATCTACGCTAGGGAATGGGCAACTACAGTACTTTCACAGTTTTTATGTCTTGTGTGACTGGGACTGTAGCTACATTTTATTTTCATCTTTGTTTCGACAATTCAAAAGTGCCTGTAACTGGCCTACTTGAAATAAATGCTTTGATTTTGATTGATTTAGATTTTTGATTTTGAATTCTGAAAAAACCTGAAACACAAATTTTTATTCATTTATCGATGGGAGTATTTCTGTGAAGTTTCGAAAAAAACAGTCTTACTAATCTTGTTTCCCCATACAAACTTTCGAGTCCTTTTTCACCCCCGTAAGGGGTAAATTTTGAAAAATCCATTTTTCCTAGTGCACCCTTAGACCTCATAGGAAACCTACGCGTGCTAAATTTAGAATCTGTAGACCCAGCGGTTTGGGCTGTGCGTTGATAGACGAGTCAGTCAGTCAGTTTCTTCTTTTATTAGGGTTCCGTACCCAAAGGGTAAAAACGGAACCCTATTACTAAGACTTCGCTGTCTGTCCGTCTGTCTGTCACCAGGCTGTATCTCATGAACCGTGACAGCTAGACAGTTGAAATTTTCACAGATGATGTATTTCTGTTGCCGCTATAACAACAAATACTAAAAACAGAATTAAATCAATATAAGGGGGGCTCCCATACAACAAACGTGATTTTTTTGCAGTTTTGTCTAATGTTTTTAAATAATGGTACGGAACCCTTCGTGCGCGAGTCCGACTCGCACTTGGCCGGTTTTATATTTAGACTAGCTGTTGCCCGCGGCTTCGCCCGCGTGAAGTTCGGTAACTGTCCCACTGAATTATACTAAAGGGATAAATAGTGTCCTACATGTAAATCCAGGTTATAAACTATATCTATGTGCCAAATTTCATAATCATCACAATTTATTACTACTATCACAATCACCATCACTATCACAACCACCATCACTATCACAACCACCATCACTATCACAACCACCATCATTATCACAATCACCATGACTATCGCAACCACCATCATTATCACAATCACCATCACCATCACCATTACAATCAACATCAGAATCCCCACCACCATCGCTATGACCATCACAATCACCGTCACAATCACTGTCACAATCACCATCACAATCCCCATCACCATCGCTATCACCATCACAATCACCGTCACTATCACAATCAGTATCACTACCACAATCACAATCACCGTTACAATCACCATCACTGTGACAATCCCAATCACAATCACTATCATCGTTATCACACTCATTATCATTGTAATCAAAATCATTATCCTCGTTATCAAAATCATCATCATCATTATCACAATCATCATCATCGTAATCACAATCAATATCATCGTAATCACAATCATCATCATCACAATCAAAATGCTCATTATCACAATCATCGTCATCATTATCACAATCACCATCACTGTCACAATCATAATCAAAATCACCATCACCATCGCTATCACCATCACAATCACCTTCACTATCACAATCACCATCACAATCACCATCACCATCAAAATCACTATCACAATCTCCATCATCGTTATCACAATCGTTATCATCGTAATCACAATCATTATCATCTTAATCGCAATCATCATCATCACAATCACTATCACAACCACAATCATTATCACAATCACCATCACAATCATCATCACAATCACCATCACAATCACAATCACAATCACCATTACTATCAACATTATCACAATCATTATCATCGTAATCACAACCATTATCATCGTAATCACAATCATCATCATCACAATCTCCATCCTTGTTATCACAACCATCGCTATCAGCATCACAATCACCGTCACTATCACAATCACCATCACTGTGGCAATCACCATCGCAATCAAAATCACAATCACCATCATCGTTATCACACTAATTATCATCGTAATCACAATCATTATCATCGTTATCTCAATTACCATTATCACAATCATCATTATCACAATCATCATCAACGTAATCACAATCATTATCATCGTAACCAAAATCATCATCATTATCACAATCATCATCATCGTTATCACAATCATCACAATAAATCAACAATAACCCTGTACAGAAGTAAATAAATAAATATTGCTGGACATTACACACAGCGCCATCTAGTGCCACACTAAGCAACGAGGCTTGTGTCGTGGACACCAGATAGTTGATATACTACATAGATGCTTTTTGTTTGTAAATACATACTTATTATACATATATAAACATCCATGACTCGGAAACAAATGTCCATGCTCATCACACAAACATTTGCTCCGACCGGGATTCGAACCCGGGACCCTAAGAACGTAAGGCAGCCTAACTACCGCTGCGCTATTCGGGTCGTCAAAAGAAAAAAGAAAAGAAGTCGAATCCGCCATCTTCTGGATCTCAAACAAATGCCATTTTCGTAATCAGCACCCCTGATAATCTCGGTATCGACACCCATATTGAATTTTAGACATTTCAACCCAATCGCACCCCAAGACCCCAACAGGGAATAAATACCTAATGATGGTATTTCAGGTCCGCTACAAATCGTTGTTTTTGTAATACACCTGACCCAATTCACCATACAAACAATACCTATGTTGAATTTCAGGCTTTATTACCCCATTTCCCCCTTTAGGGGTTGAATTCTGAAAAAACCTGAAACACAAATTTTAACTCATTTAGCGATAGGAGTACCTACTCCTGTCAAGTTTCGAATAGTCTAACCAATCTTATTTTCCCATGTTATCTTTGGACCCCCGTTTCAACCCCTTAGGGGATAAATTATGAAAAATCCTTTCTTAATGCACCCCTAAACCTCATAACGAACCTATGTGCCAAATTTGGAATCTCTAGAGTTTAGACTCAGCGGTTTGGGCTGTGCATTGATTAGACTTTGTCACCCCATTTCCCCCTCTTAGGGGTTGAATTCTAAAAAAACCTGAAACTCGTTTCTACTCATTTCTCAATAGGAGTACTCCTGTGAAGTTTCGAATAAAATAGTCTAACTAATCTTGTTTCCCCATTCAAACTCTAGAGCCCCGTTTCACCCCCTTAGGGAGTGAATTTTGAAAAATCCTTTCTTAGTGCACCCCTAGACCACATAAGGAACCTACTTGCCAAATTTGGAATCTGTAGACCCAGCGGTTTGGGCTGTGCGTTGATAGATGAGTCAGTCAGTCAGTTTCTTCTTTTATATATTTAGATATCATGTGAGAGGAGCTCGTGGCTTAATAATAACAGCCGCTCGGGTCGATCGTTAGGTTAAGCCGCGCTTGCCTAGGTTGGTCTGTGGATGGGTGACCTCCCATTACATACCGAGTTTCCTCCGTGCCTCGGAAAGCACGTTAAGCCGTTGGTCCCGGCTGTCATTTGTAGATCTTTGATAGTCGTTAGGTAGTCAGAGGTCCAAATAGTCTGCAAACTAGTCTTACCAAGGGGTATCGTATTACCCAGTACTAACGTGTGCATAACCCTGGCAAAATGTTGTGCATTTGAGAGATGAGACCATAAAAAATAATTAGTGTATCATGAGGAGCAATTTGTTTAATAGTAGCAAAATTTGTGTGAATTGTAGTTTTAAAGTTATTTGAGAAAAACACATTTTGCTGGAGTAACGTTTGAAACGTTAACCTGGCAAAATCGATTTTCAAAAATTCGTTCAGCCCGGAACCAAATACATGATTAGATAGCTTTTGTTGCGTAGTAAATGTTTGTAAATAGCAAAATTTGTGTGTGGTATGGTTCTTGAGTTATTTAAGATTTTGCTGCGGTAACGTTTTAGGATTTCCCAGATCTCGAAAACGGCTCAACGCAGAAGATTGAAAAAAATACCAATAAGAGACCTTAATTTGTTTAAATTAGTTTAAACATTAGTTTTTGATTTGGTTGTCGTAAACCAATGGAATTAAATGGTTTAAAAAATCAGATAAAAACGGATTTGCAAGTAAACCAAAACACTTATAACCAAATAAACAGCTGTAAAAAATACCCATGGTAGACACTTATCACGTCAAGTAAAATAGGTTATGTAACTTTATACGATATGAAGATAAAAACAAAATTGATTAATTTTAGACTGGTCGTACTTTAGCGATGAAATACGCAGTTCCCAAAACATTAAGAAACGTGGCATACTTTAAAGAAATTAAAATGATTCATTAACATTAATTCCTGTTAATTTCAGCTTTCAATTACTGCTGTAATGAAAGTTATATCAAAAACAAGAAAATGTCAGCAATTCTCTAATAAGCCGACCAAATCGGAAAGGTCACGAAAAAGCGGCCGCACTATACATAATCGTAACCATCTTAAATTAATGGAATAATATGGATGTTTTGTTTGTACAGTTGCGTACGTACGTTGTTGTTACTGTTGCGTAGGTTGTTGGTCATGGTGTTCATTATTTTTATTTAAAAATCAGTCTCATACAAATTATTGTATATCTTTGCCTTAGCATTAACATATTGAGGAAAAAATCTCAGATAAGTTACGTACGTACTTAATTTTAATATTTAGCATAAATGTTTTTCTGTTTGTCAAGTACCAATGCTTAAACTTAAAATACAATGTTGATTCATAGTTTGTACAATTTTCCTTAAGACGGAGATAGGCACCTACTAAACACGTAGGTGGTAGGTGGACTCCATTTCCCCTCGACATACAGTATGACTTTTAAACATGAGCTTTGTAACGTGTAACTTAGTGGTTATTTCAACATTACATGTGACTGTTACAGGTGATCAACGTGTGAACCACGCGTCGTCAATCAAAATCACACTATAAATTATTTACTGAGATTATTACTTACCTTTTCAAAGTTACTTTGACTTTAAATAATTACTTATGTATGATCCATTGAATTGTTAAACTACTGTTAATTAACATGATTTTCATTAATAAAATAGAAAACTAGTAGGAAATGTGTAATATGGTACCTGCACTTCGAACATTAAAAAATCGGTTACACGTAAAACGTTTTTCTGCTTGACTGTACAAAACATCGGACACTAAGTTGCTAATTTGCGAAGACTACTCGTACGTATGGTGTGGCCGCTTTTTCGTGACCTTTCCGATTTGGTCGGCTTAATAGAGAATTGCTAACATTTTCTTGTTTTTGATATAACTTTCATTACAGCAGTAATTGAAAGCTGAAATTAACAGGAATTAATGTTAATGAATCATTTTAATTTCTTTAAAGTATGCCACGTTTCTTAATGTTTTGGGAACTGCGTATTTCATCGCTAAAGTACGACCAGTCTAAAATTAATCAATTTTGTTTTTATCTTCATATCGTATAAAGTTACATAACCTATTTTACTTGACGTGATAAGTGTCTACCATGGGTATTTTTTACAGCTGTTTATTTGGTTATAAGTGTTTTGGTTTACTTGCAAATCTGTTTTTATCTGATTTTTGAAACCATTTAATTCCATTGGTTTACGACAACCAATTCAAAAACTAATGTTTAAACTAATTTAAACAAATTAAGGTCTCTTATTGGTATTTTTTTCAATCTTTTGCGTTGAGCCGTTTTCGAGATCTGGGAAATCCCAAAACGTTACCGCAGCAAAATCTTAAATAACTCAAGAACCATACCACACACAAATTTTGCTATTTAGAAACATTTACTACGCAACAAAAGCTATCTAATCATTTATTTGGTTCCGGGCTGAACGAATTTTTGAAAATCGATTTTGCCAGGATAACGTTTCAAACGTTACTCCAGCAAAATGTGTTTTTCTCAAATAACTTTAAAACTACAATTCACACAAATTTTGCTACTATTAAACAAATTGCTCCTCATGGTACACTAATTATTTTTTATGGTCTCATCTCTCAAATGCACAACATTTTGCCAGGGTTTTGCACACAGTACTAACTGGGTTGTAGAGGTCAGATAGGCAGTCGCTCCATGTAAAATACTGGTATTCAGCCGCATCCGGTAAAATTGGCAGCCGACCCCAACATAGTTGGGAAAAGGCTAGGCAGATGATGATCAGTTTCATGTGAGTAGGAATCATTTTACTGTAACGGAAGTCACTAGATGTGTTCTCTGAAAAGTACCAGTACATAAAATAGGCATACAATTAACGAACCACCAGATTTAGCAAAAAGTAACGGCAATAAAATCACTTTTGATTGCCAAAATTAGTAAATGATCACCAAAATTAATGTCCCCATTTTATCGTGAAATGAGAACGAAAATTTGATCATTTTTGTTAATGACTACCAGAAATTGAACTGATAAGCTCTTGCATCCAAGTCGAGGAAGACCCGGTCGACGGAGCCCCACGAAATCGCTCATTCAACCCCGCCATACCCTTCTAACCTAATCTATTCGTATCGGGGTGCCCCAAGTCAGCCTAGGCAAAACTAGTTTGTCATTAACCACCTCATTAAAATTTGGTGCTCAATTTGCTAAATTTGGTGATCAATTATTTTCTATTTTCCCCCCTTAGAATATAGCCGGAAGGAAATGAATTCGTTCTGAAGACGGTAAGTAAGTACCCAGATTACTCTTATATTGTGATAATACATAATGAAATTATCCTCAAAAGAAACAGTCAAACTACGAAAAAAATTGATTAAAATACGGTTACAGTTTTACACATTATATTTGTCACAAAATTATCTAAACTAATTAACAGTATTGTTCTATATATCTGAATTAAGCTAATTAAATTTAAGTTTTCAAGTCATATTTACTATAGACTTTGCTATTACATACTTACTGACTATACCTACAGGTGGTATCAGGACAAAATATTAATACTATAACTAATACGTACTATCGAGGACACTCCCGCCTGATCACCACTAAGCTAATTTTTGCTTGCACTCGCAACATAAAAACGCTCTCTAGCCCCGCTCCGTTGTCTTTGTATAGAAATAATGAATGAAAAGATACCGAATCGGCCGAGCGCACTGACGGCGCACGCTAAACGAGAGTTATTGTTATTTTGCGCGCCAAAGTTGACGCTTTCCTAATAGGCCCAAACTTTAAGTGTCCGTTTCGACCGCGCGGCCACGGCGTTTTTTTTTAAAAAAAACTATGCCAAGTTTTTGTAAAAGTTGATTCCCAAAACCATAAATTTGTCAAAGTTATGGTTAAAAAGTTATAAGGGTTTGAACGTGGCCGCGCCATCGAAACGCGGAGAACCGCGCGGCCACGGAGATCTTTAAAACTAAGCGTTGCAGACACCTGAAATTTAGGTAAATAACAGATTGAATTTGTAAAAAATTTGTAAAAATATACGAAAAAATCCTAGGTTTATATTTTAGGAGCTGTAATACTAAAACCTCATGGCCGCGCCATCGAAACGGTGAATAACACGTTATCGCCGATATCTCGCTGAAAAAGCATCGTAGAGGTCTGAAGTTTTTTGTAAGACACAGATTTGAATTTGTCAAAACTGGTAAAAATACTTCAAAAAGTCCTAGGGTTATATTTTAGGAGCTGTAAGACTACAAACCCATGGCCGCGCCATTGAAACGGTGAAAAATACGTTATCGCCGATATCTCGCTGAAGAAGCATCGCAGAGGTCTGAAGTTTTTTGTAAAACTTAGATTTGAATTTGTCAAAACTCGTAAAAATACACAAAAATATCCTAGGTTTATATTTCAGGAACTGTAGTACGGTATCGCTTATAACCTTCAAAACGTTCTGAATGTTTGGTTAGGGTGACCATGACTTATTGCTTACAAAAAACTTCCACCTATTTATTACATTAAAAATTATTTTTCAAGGATTATAAATTAAATTAAAATGATAAGATACAAAACCATGTTTATTTCTTAAAAAATCACATAAATCACAGATTGTTAACTTACATATTTCTGACAAAACCACAAATCACAGATTATTTACTTACACTAAGAATAGTTTTTTTTATATTATATTTTTTTAATACGACTGTGAAATATGGTGTGTTTAAAATTACCGTTTTTTTTAAATATCTTTATCATCTATGTATACCATGACCATAATTATGTTAGATTATGTATTGTCATAGGTTGTTCGGAACTTGTGTGCATTTCGGTTTTACCATCGTCATAACAAATCATTCTGGAAATACTATGCAATGACACTTATTTCTGTAATAAAAAAAATAAACTAAAATGTAACGATAAGATCATCATCATCATCAGCCTATTAATGTTCCCACTGCTGGGACACAGCCCTCCTCTGAGAGGGAATGGGCGTATAATCCACCACGCTGGCCCAGTGCGGATTGGTAGATGTTACTCGATGTCAATCAATATTTTACAAAAACATAATTATGTCTACCTATAGGAAATAAACATACGACTCTTCATTTTTATTTAATTTAGGATCCTTGAGAAATAATTTCTAATACAATAGGTGGAAAGTTTTCTGTGAACAATAAGTCATGGTCACCCTATCGAAACATTGAAAACGTTATTACAGGGTTTATATTATAAAAAAAATACTTTTTTGCCTACTATCGTAAGTTCTACTTAATTAGGTTTTGTTTACAAAAAAAATCAAGCTAATACTTACTTTCTTCGATAAATAATCACGACTTGTATTTCTAAGCAATACCGTACTACAGCTCCTGAAATATAAACCTAGGATGTTTTTGTGTATTTTTACAAGTTTTGACAAATTCAAATCTAGGTTTTACAAAAAACTTCAGACCTCTGCGATGCTTTTTCAGCGAGATATCGGCGATAACGTATTTTTCACCGTTTCGATGGCGTGGCCATGGGTTTGTAGTCTTACAGCTCCTAAAATATAACCCTAGGACTTTTTGAAGTATTTTTACCAGTTTTGACAAATTCAAATCTGTGTTTTACAAAAAACTTCAGACCTCTACGATGCTTTTTCAGCGAGATATCGGCGATAACGTGTTATTCACCGTTTCGATGGCGCGGCCATGGGGTTTTAAGTCTTACAGCTCCTAAGATATAAACCTAGGAATTTTTTGTATATTTTTACAAATTCAATCTGTTATTTACCTAAATTTCAGGTCTCTACAACGCTTAGTTTTAAAGATCTCCGTGGCCGCGCGGTTCTCCGCGTTTCGATGGCGCGGCCACGTTCAAACCCTTATAACTTTTTAACCATAACTTTGACAAATTTATGGTTTTGGGAATCAACTTTTACAAACTTTTACAAAATCTTGGCATAGTTTTTTTTTTAAAAAAAACGCCGTGGCCGCGCGGTCGAAACGGACATAACTTTAAGGGGGCGTGGCTCGGCGCCTTCGCATGATTAGAGCGAAAAGAAAATTTAAATGGTCAGGCGGAAAAGACCACGACTGTACATGCCTATCAACATACAGAGAGTGGAAGGCACATCGACGCCTGTTCCAAGTATTCATCATTTCGAAAAAAATAAAAAAAAAATCTGCCGTTTACTACAAAAGCCTACCTACACGGTTAAAATGTATGGAACTGCTGTTTTTTTTTTTAATTAAGTATCGATTAAAAATTTCTGTGGGTTCGGAGTGATGTAAGTACTGAAGACCTGGTAAATTTGGTAATCGTATGTGCGTCGATGTGCAGAGCCCGTATATTTATCTACCGCATCTGTTGTAATCCTCAACCCAGCAGGACTATTACGTATCTCTGTTGACAGCTCGAAATGATAGTAACTGGGCTGTGTCCATCAAAGGGTTAGTTTCGTATTATGTATGATCAGTCGCGATCAAATATGACGTCATCGGTGCCCATCGTGGCTGATAGTCACCGTAACTCATTTTGACAGACGCTTTCGTATCGATTCTTCTAATATAGCGATTATGTTAGCATAGTCGACATTAAATTGATGTCAACTGAGTTTGAAGTAGCTTTCGTGAAAGACGTTACACCGTACCCGGGCTGTTAGTCATCGTAAAGTGATATCCACTCTGTGTAATACGTAATACCAATATTTTGAAATTCTCGGTTGTCATCAAAGTACCAAACTTTTACTATTACGTATCTTTTTGATCTCCAGTGACTATCAAGCTTCGGTTGTACACGGAACTTTGATGACAACCGAGAATGTCATAATATTGGTATTACGTATCGCACTGAGTGGATATCATTTTACGGTGAATAACAGCCCGGGTACGGTGTAACGTCTTTCACGAAAGCCACTTCAAACTCAGTTGTCATCAATTCGTTGTCCACTACGTTTACATAATCGAAATAATATAAGTATACTACCCCAAGTGTAAGTGTAAGTGGCCTACTGCAGGCCTATTACGTATCTGTTTAACACTTTCACGGTTTTTCACTACACTCAAAGTACTTACGGGATAATATCCGTGGTTTTCTTTGTTGATGAGCTCCCGATATTTCGACGCTGTTGCAAGTATCATGATCGCGTGAATACTGAAGAGGTATGCGGGTGAGACGAAAATTATTTATTATGAGCAGACAAATCTGTCTACCCTCTTTCTTCGTCTTTTATTACGCGCACTACTGGAACTCGATTGTAAATCGCGACAAAACGCACTCACGGTATCACTAGGTTTTTCTTGATAGTGGAGACGCATGTTATTTGCATGTTTTTTTTTTTTGTTTTTTTAATTTTCGTCTCACCCGCATACCTCTTCAGTATTCCCGCGATCATGATGCTTGCAACAGCGTCGAAATATCGGGAGCTCATCAACAAAGAAAACCACGGATATTATCCCGTAAGTACTTTGAGTGTCTATTACGTATCTTTTTGATATCCAGTGACTAACAAGCTTCGGTTGTACACCGAACTCTGATGACAACCGTGAATGTCAAAATATTGGTATTACGTATTACACAGAGTGGATGTCACTTTACGGTGACTAACAGCCCGGGTACGGCGTAACGTCTTTCACGAAAGCCACATCAAACTCGGTTGTCATCAATTTGATGTTCACTATGCTTACATAATCGCAATATTGTAAGAATCGATACGAAAGCGTCTGTCGAAATGAGTTACGGTGACTATTAGCCACGATGACAACCAATGACGTCATGTTTGATCGCGACTGGTCATACATAATACGAAACTAACCTTTTGACAGTTAATTGATGGACACTAAGCCTAGTTGAAATCATTTCGAGCTGTCAACAGAGATACGTAATAGCCCTGCTGGTCACACTTGCATTCGATCGAAAAAAGTGGAAGGAAGGAAGGGACTCAGGGAGGCCTTAGCCCTACAGTGGGACGATATGGGCTAACTAATAATAATAACGCTCCAAACCTTTTAAATTGTTGTGGAGATGAATGGAACCAGCCATTAATCAGCTGATGAGTGACTTCACAGTCCATTTCCAAAATATCAGTATTGGAACTAAGTTTTTAAACTGACATGGTCACTAACATTATTAACATTGAAAACGGGAACGGTTTGTCTGCTCATAAACACCCACTCGCAATAACTTAAGTTTATCTGTGATCATGGTGCTTGCAACAGCGCCGAAATATCGGGAACAAAAAAAAACAAACAGTAAACATGGTAAATATTACATTTTCAGTGTAAATAGTATCTGAAATAGTTTGCTATCGACATTTCATTCAGTCCTGTTCGAGTTGTTTTTCATTAAGAATGCCATACCATGGACTCTGAAATGTTTTGACAACTCTTCTGGACCTTCGAAGTCTTTCCGACATATTTTACACTGATTTTCACGAAGTGGCTCATTAGAAGTAATTTCATTGCTTTGGTATTTTATGAGAGCATTTTCATTGTAACATTGCTTTTCTTGAATATATTCTTCAACATCAGATACATTATGTTCCAATAACAAATGTTTCGAAAATGAGGGTTTGACAACAAAACTCTGTCCACACTCCATACATTGATATGCCATGCAAGGATCCCTGTGCGATATCATATGTCTTTCTAATAATATTTTTTGTTCATAGCTATTTCCGCACATGTTGCAAACGAATGGACTCTCGCTAACTTTAGGTTTACTTGCATGTGTAGAAAGCGGAACATTATCAACACCAATAGAGACTGTGCAAGGTTTATTTTGCTGCAGCCTCCTACTTTTTCTACATATTTTCTTACGATTTTTTTTGATGCCCGACTTCTTACGTCCAGTTAGGTACTTTTTCAAATCCATTCTAGTAAGAACTATTTTAGCATCCAAACACTTATATGTTTTGTGCAGAGCAGCATAATGTTTTTTTATTTTATCCCAGTCTTGGGATATGTTTGTTTTACAAAGGTGACACGTAATATGGTTTTTGCTTTGAGTTCTATCAGGTACAACAGCCAATTTCGTAGAAAAAGTCGAAGAACATTTATATGGGCATTCATTAGGCAGATTGTGAATATCGGTATATTGACACCTATATATAAAACTTCTCCTACATTGTTCACACCTTTTAACAACGCGAAATACTCGTTTCGGCTTATTTGATTCTTTCGAGAACATATCATTTTCAGACAGAAGTCCAATCACTGCACTTTCTAATGTTTTACAGGTACTGTGCTTTGCTAGGAAATGGCTCAGTAGAACGGTTACATCTTTGAAAAGGGAACCGCAAGGCCAACATGGAAAAATACAAGTGACCTTGTGACTTTTTAAGTGCCACTCCATACGACTTTGCAAGATAAATTTCCCTGGACACATTTCGCATTTATAAAAAACGAGTGACTTCGTCTCTGTTTTATGACTCTTCAAATGGGTTTGCATACTATCTGCGTTGAAACAAGCAATGACGCAGTATGGGCATTTATAAACTTTTTTCATATGTAACTCTTTCATGTGCTCTTTATAATCATTGGGATGAAAAAGGTGACAATTGGGCATGGCGCAGCTTAATCTGGCGGTTGCTCTCATCATCTTAAATCCTTCACAGTCGTGGTTATATGGATAATGCACGTTTTTGTTGGCAAGGTGAATACCACATTCTGGGCAACAATAAGGCGGAAGTTTTAAATGTAAACGCATATGTGCTTTGAATGCACATAAACTCGGCAGTGCAAATAAACATATAGGACATGAAAATATAACGTCGTTTGTAAACTGCATATAATGACTGGCTCTATCTTTATTAGGAGACCCCGTGGTGGTTAAATTTTCTTTACATTCCAAACAATGTACTGAGGCAAATTTAGGTTTCCGTTGTGCTGATATATTTTCACTTGTTGGAATTTCACTTGTTGTTGGAATTACAATTGCTGTTGGAATTTCACTTGCTGTCGTTACGGGCGATATCATTAAATCGTTTCTTGGTGGACTTAAAGGTTTAATTTTGTAGTTACTCAACGGTAATGGTTCTAATATTAAGTCTGTAAGATTGATTGTAGCTGTTTTAAAACCATGTGATCTTATATGAACAAGTAAATTACATCTATTGAAAAAAGTTCTCGGTAGATTACAATTCCGGCACATGTAGGTAATGCTTACAGACTTGCGGTTGATGTGATCATTAAAACTTGATTCAAAGATGAACCTGCAAAAAAAGAAATTAAATGTAAATCGAATGTTATTACAAAAGACCTTCTCCCGCGACTCCTTCACGTATTTTCCCACCTTTGAACCAGACTGGATTGAAGGTTAAGAATATTGTTTCAAAGCATGAAGTAAAATTTTCCTTAAAAACATGTTTCCCCTTTTCACCCAGATACGTGTTGAAACCAATCAGATTATTCGAGGGTGGGTTGAGCAAGGGTTTCGTTAGACCCGAATCTCACCCAATCTCAAGAGAGAGAGAGGGTGGGTCTCGGCAACTATCACGTATTTTTTTCCGCAAGAAACTGGGCTTTATTAAGTAAATGTCTCTCTATTAAAGTATGGCAAGTAAAAAACATTAGTAATTTTGCTAAAAAAGCATATTCTCCGGTCTACCTCTTTCAGCGACCCATAACTTCTCAAATTGCACGTCTTCTCTTCTTGACGTAATGATCGTATCGTATCTTCTTCTCACAATGTTGCTGAGTTTGGGCAGCTCACTGCAACCTTTTCTTTTCTTATCATGACCTCATTTACCTATCCAATCGATTCCGACCTCCGAATTAATGTAAGCCTCGTTTCTGTTTCCTACGTAGTTTTAATAGCTTTAACCTGGAGGCTTTGAAACGCGAAGCTAGTGCTATCGATTGGACTCAGGTTACCGAAAGCACCAGTATCGATGAAAAGGTGAACAGCTTCAATGCCATTATATTAGATATCTATGATAAACATGCCCTTCGTCTCGTCGGCGAACTAAAATTAAACATAATCCTGCTCCGTGGATAACTACTGAGATAAAGCATGCTATTGCTCGTAAGGATAAAGGGAAGAGTAGGTACAGGCGCAGACCCACGGAACTTAAACTCACTCACTTTAAAGCTCTACGTAACCGCTGCAATCGTCTGTGTCGAGATACGAAGAGACGCTATTTCCACGAATCTCTCGTTGATCGTAACTCCTCAGTTATCTGGATTTTTTTAAAGTCTGTCGGTATCGGCAAAACTCCCACGAATACCTTTAAAGATGTCGACTTGTGCGCTCTTAACAGGCACTTTTCTTTTCCACCTATTTGTTTGGACCCAAGCGTTAAAGCTTCTACCTTATTTGAGCTGTCAACTTTTCGTTACCCCAATGTACACCTTTTAATTTCAGTCTTGTCTCTGAAGACGTTGTGAAAAAGTCCCTTCTCTCCATTTTCTCTGCTGTCGGCCATGAGAATTTGTGTTCGAGAATGATAATACCCATTATTTCAGAGCTGCATCTTTACTCATATTGTTAATTTTTTCTTATTCTCTGGTATATTTTTCTGGCTATAAGTATAAGTAAGGCGCAACCTCGCCCTGGTAAAATATGTTTTTATGATTTTTCGTGGTATGCTGAATAATCCACAAATATTGGAATCGTTGGGATTGGTCGTTCCAAACAGGAGGCTACGGTTGGGACCGAGGGAGGGGCTTTTTAAAGTTCCGGCAACCCGTACAAACTTATTAAAGTTTGCACCAGTGATTTGTGCAGTAAGAATACTTAATGACGTCTCTCGGCGTTTAGACATATTTTCTTGCTTTTTGGCGGAATTCCAGAGGGTGACACTTAGTTTGCCACTGTGTAATTTGTGTATATATGACTACTTTTGTTAGCTTGGGTTTTACCTGTTAAAACAAATGTATGTGTTGAATAAAATAAATAAATAAATTTCCGTCAGCCTGGAAACAGGCTCACATAAAACCACTTCCTAAAGTTAGCAATCCTTTTTCCTTATCCCACTTCGGACCGATTGCCATTCTTCCTTTCGTTTCCAAAGTTCTCGAACACATCGTTCATGGTCAAATTTCCAGATTTCTATCTTCTAATGCTCTCATTTCCCCTTTCCAATCTGGCTTCCGTACTGGCCACAGTACTGTCACTGCACTCCTGAAGGTTACTGACGATATCCACATGCGAAAGGACTATAAATCTCTAGACTGTTTTAGTGTTACTTGATTTTTGTTGAGCGTTCAACTCAGTGGATTTCGACATCCTTCTCGGTAGCCTTCAATCTTTTAACTTCTCTGCCTCTACGATTAGAGCATGCAGCCGGTTCTATATATATTTCATTTTCATATATATATTTAGGTCATAAGGTTACACTCGGGTTTGAAAATCCAGTAGCGGAAGTAGAACGACGAATAGCGCAGGCGTGGGCTGCATTCGGTGCCAACAAACAACTACTGTATGGAAAAATACCCCTACGTCTTAGAGTCAAAGCCTTCGAACAGTGTGTCATGCCCGTACTAGCCTATGGTACGGAAACCATAACTCTTACGCAGAAGTCCGCCGAGAAGTTTCATCACCCTACGGGACCGGAAACGGAATGATTGGATTCGAAGTAAGACCAAAGTTAAAGACATTATGGCCGTAATAGCGCAAAGAAAGTGGACATGGGCGGGGCACATTGCGAGGATGGACAAGAGCCGCTAGACAAGACGAGTCCTAGAATGGAGACCCAGAGCGGACACCCGAGGGCGCGGAAGACCACCACAGCGCTGGGTGGACGACATCCGACGACACGGAGGTCAACACTGGATGAGTCGGGCACAAGATCGACAGGAGTGGAGAAGAGGCCTACATCCGAGATTGGATAACCAAAAGGCCACCATGATGATGATGATGACTAAAATATATAATACCTAATGAAGAGAGAGACGTATCTTCTTTCGATAAGACTTTCTTACGTTAATTTAACTTGCGTGTATTATGTTAGATATGTTTGATTTTTTTGATTTTGAAGCGTTAAATAAAAAGATTTCATTTGATTTTACTAATATAAGATTATAAAGAAAAGTACTAGTATTGTAACTGAGACTGATTTGTTACAAAACTGTAAGACGGATTTGTTACAAAACTGTAAGACTGATTTGTTACAAAACTGTAAGACTGATTTGTTACAAAACTGTAAGACTGGTTTGTTACAAAACTGTAAGACTGATTTGTTACAAAACTGTAAGATTGATTTGTTACAAAACTGTAAGACTGATTTGTTACAAAACTGTAAGACTGATTTGTTACAAAACTTGCAAATATATGTTGATTTATTAAAATCCAAAAAAAAACTAAAATTTTATTTGCCGGAACGGGGGGAATCAGTTCCCCCGGTTCTAACTGCCTCCAGACCCGGTTCTCATAAACCTGGAACCGAATCCGGTTCTGCATGCTATCATCTGCATGCGGCTGCATCTGCAGCCTGGTTTGACTCGTATCTTCGTGGTCGCTCTCAGTGTGTCCGCCAAGAAGAAATCTACTCTGATTGGTGTGATCTTACTGCTGGTGTTCCTCAGGGTGGCGTTCTCTCTCCTCTTCTCTTCTCTATCTTCATTAATACTGTTACCAAATTACCACTTCCAGCTTCCACCTCTACGCAGACGATTTGCAGCTGTATCGACATTCCTTGCTGGCTGATGCGAAATCTGCAATCAACGCTAAGAATCATGACCTGTAAAGCATCTTTCAATGGGCTAAGTCATACGGCTTACAGATTAACCATACCAAGTCGCAGGCCATGATTATAGGCAGCAGATACTATCGCAATGCTCTTAACTTGTCATCTTTGACTCCATTATCTTTGGACTGCTCGACCATTACCTATGCTGAAACAGCTAAGGATTTTGGTGTCTTAATTGACAGCAATCTTTCTTGGCGAGCTCGAGTGAATGAGGTTAGTCGTAAGGTGCACTTTTAAATCCTTACAGAGCTTGCTTCTTGCCTTTTCAAACCAAAATTTACTTAGCTCAAACCCGGATTCAGCCGATCATTGATTACGCTGTTGCATGCTATTTGGATGCCACCGAAGAGCTGTTCAATAAGCTAAAGCGTTTGCAAAATCTTTGCTTTCGTTTTGTATTTGGTCTGAGAAAATATGACCATGTCTGTCACTCTACCTCTTTAATTTACATTTCCTGTTTTGTCTTTTCTACACACTGTGTCTAACTTTCTAATCCAACTTTCCTCTCGCAGTTCTGCTGGAAGAGATTTCTTATGAAATAAGCAGTACCTTTGTGCTCTTCCATCTTAATGTAAGTATGTGTCCTGTAAAGTATCTTGTGTGTACATAAATAAATAAATGAGTAATAAATATTCAAGAAATATAAATAAGCCAATTATGTTTTTAAAATAAATCTAACGCAATCAAGCACAGAAGAAGAGCGAGCAGCAATGGCCCACTGGTGACGGCCCTGGCTTACGAACAGTAAGTCGTGGGTTCCAACGAACCCAGGCAGGCGCATTACTTTGTGTAATTTATTTCATTACCACTGTTCTCAAAAAGGTGAAGAAAAACATCGTGAGGAAACCGTCATCTACCAACCCCTACTGGGCCCGCGTGATAGATTATAGCCCATTCCCTCTCATAGAGGAGGCCGTGTGTCCCAGCAGTGGGAACATTCTAGGCTGATTATGCAAGCACAGATTAACGTATTACACTAAAATACGCATTATGAAACATCCCACGTGAGATCAGGGGGTCAAAACAAATCTTACGACTTCTCACCTAGGGGGGAGGGGGTTCGAAAAATCGTCAGACGTACTTAATAGACGTCCCCCAATCCCGCATGACTATCTCAAGGTGCTGCGAGTCGGGAATGCTATACCAGGATCCAGAAGAATTGAATGGTCGATCAGTGTGTATCATGCGGGATTGCATTCCCTAACTGCAAGAAAGACTTTGTACTTAGATAAATCACTAAAGTGTTCTCATTTGGACAGCAATACAGAATTGCTGATAGAAATAACAGCAATAGGTAATTAAGTCTGACTCTAGCACCGAGAATTCAGGTCTCAAAGATTTTTCATAAGCCCTTAAGAAAAGATAAGTCGCATTGTAGAACAAAGAGCTTGGAAGAATTTTGTATGAAGTGTGGCTGGATTTTCTTCAGCCATTTTGTTTTTTTTTTTTCAAAGTAGCAAGACCTAAAGGGTGTAAAAAACCTCTTAACGAAGCCGAAAGGCACTTGTTCTCCCCGTCATCATTGCGATATTTTTTTTGTTTTACACCATAACCTGGGAACCTTCTAGTTACGGAGATATTGGGGGTTCCAACTTTTTTAAGTAAGATTTTTACTTTAAACACCTCCACGACCCCCGTACTATTCAATCCATCCATGTTTTGAGTGCGTTACATTGAGTTCTACCACAAAACATGTATACCTAAATGTTAAACACAGAAGCTGTTGGTGAACCTATATTAATAAAAAATAAATAAAACATGATTTTTCACCCCAAACAAAAAGTCGCTATCGAGCAATCATTTTTACGTAAAGTTACTTCTAGCCGAGTGCAATTAGACAAAAATACTCAA